>OX401905.1:9992309-15515202 GCA_947859195.1 Drymonia ruficornis | reverse complement strand
TGTTCCATCGATACGCCGCCGCCAGCCGACCGCCCGCCCGCCCGCGCCACACCGCGAGCTGCGGGCCGCTCGCCCGCCCGCCCGATGCGCACCATAAAAACGACAACGAAATGAATGATCATTATTCATTGCACTTTATCAGTGATTTATTGCTGCGTTATTGTATTTTTCAATACCGCGTAATTAATATGACAAATTCGACAAAAAATATTGCGTATTCGTCGTCAATGTACGACGTCTGTTCCATTTAGGTACATTCGATAACTTTTCGATATTTGTAGCGTAGAATACAAGAAAAAAGTCATGTCAGAGTTGGACAAAAATACTTTTGTCAATCAATCACGTTTAGGAGTTTACGAGTTTGGGAATTCAGTTATAAAAATGAAAAAAAAAAAAAAAAAACATGAAATGTAACGTCACGACTTTTATCGCCATTCGGGGGTAGTCAGAGGCTTGAGTGGCCATACACCACCACATTGTGGAGGTATTAACCAACTCAAAGCCCACGTTGCACCAGATAGTCAGAACCTGGGGTTCATGGGGTTCTTCAAAAGGCATGTTTACAGGTCCCTAAAAGGTCGGCGCCGCGTCTGCTCCTCTTAAGTTGCAGATGTCCTGGGCGGCGGCTTCCACTTACCATCAGGTGGACCGTCTGCCAGTGTGCCATCAAGGCTATAAAAAAAAAGCCCAACGTGACAGGTGGTAAACCTTGTCGCCGTGTATACAGGTGTATGAATTCAGTTATTTTAATGATAAAGTTCATATCCTGCTATAAATTTTCATCGTCTTGATTTTCTTGAGAGTTTGGCCGATGAGCAGACGGGCACACCGCACACGTGGCGGCGCGGCGGCGGCATTGCCCAAAACATAAACCTACCTAAGTACAATATTTGTTGAGCCGGAAAAATTGGAAAATACGTGATCAAAGGTTTTATTAATATGAACGTATAAAATACGAATATCACAATTCAATAGAGACTCAAGTACTGTCTTCGTTTCATATTTCCGTAAGTACTTATATGGAAGTTTTATTACGAAATGATATACCTACCTACTACAGGATAAATCATTTTGCGTAGTATGTGTAGGAATTATTGACAAACAATATTGTAAGCACAAGTTGTGTTTCTTTATCCCAAGCCCAATTGAGTGTCTATCGGAAGGATTGGCAATGGCAATGCGAAATGCTGCAATAACGATCTTATTAACTTACCAACCAAGAATGATTAGCATTCTTTTATCCCCTCACATAGTTCTATGAATATTCCATGCGGGGGTGATACATTCACTATGCGGAGTGCTGCCTCGGCGCTGCGGCCGTAAAGCCGGCGACAGACGCAGGTGCAGCGCGCAACACTCGTGACGTGACGAGCACGGAGCGACTCGATGCGGGGCACGTGGCCCGTACCACGATGTACCCGCTATCATCGCTCTGCTCCGTTGCTTAGCATGTTTTAGTGAAGGAATATTTTAAAGTGTCATTTGTGTTTTCAACAAAGTCGCCTTGTAGTGCAACAACATTACACACCAACGATATATATATATTATGAATTCAGTATAATATTATTGCATTACTAAGTTCAGTATCGCGACATAGCTGTATCGTGGATGGTAGATTAGATATAGTGCGATTACTCGCGTCATAGTTGGTGCGCGCGCGGCAGCACGGGCGCGATGATCGCGGCTGGACTTGAAGCGAAGTGTATGGCTCTAAAACAAAAGGCGGCTTAGAGTGGCGATCATATTTCAGTGCGGGCTCGACGGATCCGAGCGGGTGATTTATGCCGCGGCTCGACTCCACTGAATACGGCGCGAATGGCCGTCTAACAAATGGCCGCGACGGCCAAACGCCAACCAAATAAAAATGATATGTCCGACGGCATAATTTTAGTCCAAATCCGTCGTAGATTCAAACGCGCCATTTACTAAGTACTTTGATTTAGTCGGTGAACAGTCTCCCGTTAGCTACTCAAGATTACAGAGATACATTATTAGATATTATTTTCAGTGTATTTACGTTGCACATATTTTCACTTTTATTTTCGCAAGCGCTTGTATTATTAAAGAAAATCGTAACACGTGAATCTCGTCCACGCATACGATTCCCTCGTCTCCTATTTATGAAGACAGACAACACGTACAACTGTGTGAAGTGAATCATTCATGACACATGCGACACGGAGACCGACTCGCCGCGACTCGCCGCGGATGCGTACCGTGGCGAATTTTATACGACTTCAAGTTGAGTATTTTTCGACACTCCAAGCTCGCGTCCGCGTCGTCAACGTGTCGTTAGTTGTGGAACGTTCCGCAGTTCCATTTGTTGTTTATGCATGTGACGCCGAGCGCAGTGCCAGCGCCACTCCGTCTCTTGATAGGTATACCCATGGTTAAGACATATAAGAAGACCTGGTCTAAGCAACTGGGCCTTATGACTCAACTAGGCCGCTGACGTCATCACAGTAGCCGTGGCTTAAGTCAGTGTGCTGTCGGCGTTCGTCCTGTGCACACGTTTTGCCAACGCTCGTATCCCAAATATAACGCTACTCGACACTAGATGGCGAGCCTTTGTACGTCCCTTTTACCATCCTACACTTAGTGACATCTAGTGTGAAAAAAATAAACTACGTACTAACATCGACATAGAACGAAGCGAGTAGTTTTGCTATTGACCAGTAGATAGAAAATAAACAAGTGGGTGTAATCTAACACCCCATCACCCGCGCAAATTGTCAAGCGTTGTTTCATAGGGAAATCTAATAAGATCATCTCTTCTATATATGTTCTCTATGGGTATACCTACCTAGTGATTTTCAACTAGTTGCGTTACGTTGCGTTGCGCTTCGATAGTGTTGCTAATATTGATAGGTAAAGCATCGACGAGTATGAGGTTTTTAGGAATACCTAAGTATACGTACCAAATGGGTAATTTTTGTAGACAAAAAAATGCAGTAAAGAAAGAGATCTTCAGATATGAAAAGTTATGCATTGACTGCAATTTCTATAAAATGTGGAGTTTGCAATTTTGTTTATAGTCCTAAGCACATACATTTATATATAGCGTCTCCACCTAGGGAACGGTGTACCTACCTATAATTCGATCAGTAGGAAGTGCATACAGCAAGCGAATTAATTCCACTTCGCTCGGCATGATTCGCTAATGACGCCGCGCCCGCCCGGCTTGTGCCGCTCCTCGTTATATCTTTATCATTGTTTCCGTTCGTTTGCGCTTCATTATCTCGGGAACCTCGCGATTAAATTATGAGTCCCCTTTTAAGGTAATCTCTGACAGCTTTTCCTATTGTCTGTACTCCGCGCATCCGTTTGGAGCGTAATTGTGAAGTAATTATGAAAAATGTTGCCCGAGAGAGAGCTGTACCTGCCTGCTACTGGTTTAATAAAGTCTTGGATGACGAAGATTATGAAGATTTAAGGTAATTACCCGACTACGGCGGAGGGTTATGATTTTGACCGGTATGTATGTATGTATGTATGTATGTATGTATGTATGTATGTATGTATGTATGCATGTATATATGTATGTATGTATGTATGTATGTATGTATGTATGTGCATCTGTTCCCACCTAACTTCCAAACGACTTGTCGTAATTTGACAAATGAGGTATCGTTAGAAGCGGCTTCATGGCGCGCTGGTTATAGGCTAAGTGACCTCACATAAAATTGTATATGGCGCCCTCTAGAGGACATAATGTCATGAACTCAAAAAAAAAACATTTTTTAATGAAACCGTGTGGGGTATCAAATGAAAGAACTTGATGAGCACATTTCAAAAATATATATATTGTTACCTATAACTCAAAATAATTAAATTAAAAAGTAAGTTTAAAAACTAAAACCCGACTACTGAAAAATCGCGCTCTAAAAAGTATGAAACAAGAAAATATTCTCATCTAGAGGATAGCCGTGGTCCGTGTTCATATGCCATTTGGCCCTAAAGGACCTACACGGACCACGGCTATCCTCTAGATGAGAATATTTTCTTGTTTCATACTTTTTAGAGCGCGATTTTTCAGTAGTCGGGTTTTAGTTTTTAAACTTACTTTTTTTTAATTTTATACTTCGGTACATACCATTGATATTATAATGCATCTTCTGTTTATTTTAGCAAGGTTTCCTGGAACATTTATTGTCATATTAAGCTTAAGGTAGAGACATAGCTCTACCTTGACCATCATTAGTATAGCGCCTAATATTTTGCCTATACTGGGTGAAATCGAAATCGTGGGCAATATTTTAAACGGTGATTCTACACATGATTCAGAATATTTAGGGAATATTAATCAACAAATCAATTGAAAAAGAATTATTACCCAGGTAAGGTATAACAGTTAAATGGTATGCTTACCCGAGCAATATTTTTCTATCAATAGATTTTTTTATTTGTTTTCCCAAAATATTCTGAATTATGTGTTGAGTCATATTTTAAAATATTGCCGACGATTTCGATTTCACCCAGTATAAAAATATATTAGAAAGAAGTTGGTAGATAACCTACCTACACATCTCGATAACGGTGTTATTGCAACCCTTGCCTACATACATATGATTGATACTCGGAATGAGCTCGTCTGTAACGGCAGCACAAACATGGCGCTCGCGCTGGCCTGTCTCCCAGTTAGAATGACTATCGAGCTGTTTACTTTCCATTTCGTCCGAAACTTATTGCCATTTGTTTGTGCGAGGTGATCCAAGTCCTCTCCCTCCCTCACCCTCCTGTGCCCGTTATTAAACCGGCTAGAGAATCTTTATACTTAAATTCAAACGACAAATTCATCACTGGCACATAGCTGATGTTATAAGGTGTAACTTAGCCTACTTTTATTTTATTTGTAATTATTTATTTTTGAAAAATAATTAAGGCGTAGCGTAAAAACTAAAACCCTTAAATTCCACGAGGCCTCAAACGCGGGTAATATTTTTCTAAAATTTACGCGTACGACGTCGCGGGCACAGCAGTAGTCACTATCACTATTACTATCACTAGATCACTAGGTACATCACTACATATTATAAAACAAAGTCCTCCGCCGCGTCTGTCTGTCTGTCTGTCTGTCTGTTCGCGATAAACTCAAATACTACTGCACCGATTTTCATACTGTTTTCACCAATGGATAGAGTGGTTCTCGAGGAAGGTTTTCTACATTACTATTATAAAGAGAAAAGATTTGTTTTTTTTTAGATTTTTGGATGTTTGTAATGAGTAAACTCAAAAACTACTGGACCGATTTCAAAAAATCTTTCACCACTAGAATGCTACATTATCCCTGAGTAATATAGGTTATATTTATTACTGCAAAAATATTGGAATCCCTACTAAAACTTCAATAATGTAACCCAAGGTGTAAAAAATTAGCCATAAGATGTCTATCACCGCATGCGCTACGGAAACATTGATGATAGAACAAAAACATGGTCTACAATATTAAAGAACATACCAGTATCTACAAAAAAACTTCGCGATACCATATGTCCAACTCTTGTAGTTACGTTACTATAACTACTTTTTTTACATTTTAAAAGTTGATAGAAATTCCGACCAAAATCAGACCATGTTATCTATACCTTAGTATTAATCCTTATCCAAATAAATCATTTAGTATTTGAGACTATTTTAATACCTGTAGATTACTTTTTGAATTATTTAAATAGGACATTCCATTCAAAAGATATTACGAATTTAAAAAATAAGGGATTACATTTTTAATGGATATTCGTCATTTTTGTTTTTTTTTAGGATGATGAAAATTCGTGTGGAGGTTTCTTTTTATACGGGATCCGGGAAATCCTGGATACGGGATCCGGGATACGAGATCCGGGATATCCGGGATACGGGATCCGGCAAACAGGATACGGGATCCGGTAAAAACGGGAAACGGGATCCGGTAAAAACGGGAAACGGGATCCGAGATACGGGGTCCGGAATCCGGTATCAGAGATCCGATTTATTTAATTTAAATTTTACGCGGACGAAGTTGCGGGGAAAAGCTAGTAGTATATAATTTGTCAAGTTTTTGTATACACTGGCTAAAATATAATGATATTTGTTGGAGGTGTCGGGAAAAAATATAAGCCGTCTGGGAGCTTTCAAAGAAAACGCTGCCTAAACCCTTTGAGATATAACAAAATGATGTATCGTGGAATTGTGTATCTTATATAGGTCTAAAGAAAAGTCCACGATGGCATATGCCTACTGTTAAGGATAACATACTATTATCCATACTTTGACAAATGGGCAATTATAATGCGGGAACGGGATCAAAATTTCATGATTACTTTTGGTCGCGATAACCAACATCCATGCGGGCGAAACCGCGGGCATCAGCTAGTAATAAATAAATTATAAAAAGCAGGGAGCCAAGAACCTGTTTTATTTTCATTTAAGTAATTAAAATTATTTAACGGCTGGGGTTTTGGGTGCGTTTGCGATCGCGCCGAGATTAAACTGAGAAGGGATGTTTGTCGACGAAGATTAATTGCGTGTTCTATCCTCCGCGATTCCACAGCAGAAGGTAAGCACGGGTATTTTATGTGTCACTTTGATTACATTATTTTGTACCTATCCGAAGGCCCCGCGCTCTACGTGATGAATGCCAGCTATGCGCGCGCCGTCCTAGTACGACCTTTCATAACAACATTTTGAAATTGGATCCATCAATACTTAAGTCGGCCGTCGATAAGCCTGAAAGGGGTGAATTTCCCAAATCCTGTCAATTTACCCCGAAATCGGGTCCGAACGGCGGCGGCCAAACGAAATCAAACCTTCGATATTAAAAAGCTGAGGGCCTCGGTCCTGTCGGGCGAGAAATTAAAGGGCCGTATGTCGACGTCGATAGCACGGGCATTAGTTTTCACGCATCGCTAGCCGCGCCGCGCACTGATACCGCGCTTGTTTTTTGCGTAAGAATGTTCCAACGGTCGGTATAGTAAGTACTAGTAGGTACTAGGTACCCCTCAATGTTCTACTTGAACAGATAAGTAAATTGAGTTCGCGTGGGATATTATGTTAGTATGAGCAGATCTACTGGCGCAGGTGTGTCGCTGCATCGATCTTGGTACCTACGTTATTCTCTTTCGTTAAAATGTATTTGTAATGTCTTTCTTTGTCTTTTCTTGTCTTTCTTTTCATCTATGTGCATAATTTACAGTTCGCTGACGGTGAGGGAAAACATCGTGAGGAAACCTACCTATCCCTCGGGATTAGGTAATAGTCAGTTCCTGTATACACGGCGACAAGGTTCACCACCTGTCACGTTGGGTTCCGAGTATCAGGTGAAACGTGAGCTTTGAGTTGGTTAATACCTCTACAATGTGGTGGTGTATGGCCACTCAAGCTTCCGTCTACCCCCGAATGGGGATAAAAGTCGTGACGTTACATTCAATGTCTTTTCACATACTATGTATAATAACTCTCAGTTTGAAAATAATAAGTACCGCGCTTGTATAAAACTACATCTTCTGATTTGTTCAAACGATTATTAGATAAATGCTTAATGGATGAGGATCTTAATAATTTTTAATTATGTAAGGGACGACGTTTACATTATCCCCGAATGCTTGAGGCTATGTTTTGTGGCAGCAAGCTGGCAGCGGGACGCATGCGGGCCGGTCGCAAGCCGGGAGCGGGACGCGTACGGGCCGGGAACGGGCCGAGCGCGTAACAAAAGCGTAAACTAGCGAGGGCGTCTCGCGTCGGCGAGCTTTGCGCGTAGTAGCGTTCGGTTCAGAGAGCGCCCGCGCCGCTTGATTAATCTCGGAACTAAATCCGAGGCACGTTTAATTAAAATAGGATTATCTCGAGGCGGCATGGCAGGAGGACAAGTCCACCTAAGTAGGGGACTGCACGTGGAAGAATTCGAAACTTAGTGGCTTTTCTTTTGGATGTGATGTCTTATGTCAAATAAAAAGTTAGTAAAGTGGAAGTAGGCAAGCACAGCTGTCTAGGCTAGCTTTCTAATAAATACCTAAATCTGAGTGAGTTAGTTTATTGATAATATTGAGTTACTGTATATTGTTATTCACAATGTGTTAAGGCCTGCCTGGTCACATAGCGTTATTACTATTTGAAAATGTATACAATTATTATTTTTCTTTTGAAAAGAGTAACCATTCAGTTTCTTACCGGCTCTTCTCCATGGAAGCAACTTTACGAACCGGTGGTAACGCTAAAATATTATTTTCATCACACCCATTCGAAAAACGTCAATTGCCTTTTAAGGCTTGCGGGAGCAAAATTCAATTTTGCTCCCACGGGAGTTTTTGTTTCTCCTTCCTGATTGGTCAGCGTTCGTGCTTCTGAATTGAATGTGGAAAAAATATCTAACGCTTAATGTATAAAGAAGTTACTGGCCGGTTAGGTTTACGCAGCAACCAAAGAGAATGTAATGGCAACGCGCGCTGAAAAAAAATTGTCATGTCATTTTTCTTTTCATTTATTTTGTCTCGGTTTAATAAATTTAAGTTATCTATATATATAAAAATGAATCCCTATTTCATGTCATTACTTGACGCGAGAACGGCTGGACCAATTTAGGTGATTTTTTTTTTAGATTATTCCGTGAAGTTACAGGAAGGTTCATACATTTAAAAAAATTGGAAAAATTGCCCGGAAAGCGTTAAAAACCCATATTTTACGTATGATTCAAATTACTTTCAATAGATGGCGTAATGAACGCCGGTGTCAGATGGCGGATGGCGACTATAAATTCCTGCAAATTTATTTCATGCGCAATTAATTCATCACAAGACATAGATCTGCGTTGTGCACATAACAGTGCTGGGCAAAGGTCTCTCCCCATCTTCTTCCATCCATCGCGGTCTTAGGCTCTCTCATACCACCCGTCTAGATGAACGTCGAAGTCACCGCGCCACTGTTTTTTGGGTCTACGTCGGCGACGACGGTCGTGCTCTGGGACCGCACTCGGTGATTGCTTTGGCCTACCTTTCTGAGCTCATTCGGCTCAGGTGACCCGCCCAGGTCCACTTAAGCATAGCTGTTTTCGCTCCTACATCCGCGATAAGGGTCATGGAACGCAGCTGGGTGTTCCGCACCCTATCAGTGTGTTTAACACCCAAAATGCTGCTCAATTGCTGTTTGGCAAACCTTCAGTTTGGTCTTCTTTGCCTCGGTTAGTAACCATGTCTGGGCGCCGCACTGTGGGCTGAAAATCGAGCTTCATAGTACTTTAAACTTTTTTATTATTTTTTGCTTTTCATAAGCTTCTAATGCCTTCAGCAGTCATGAATAGAATCAAAGAATATAATTTCTTAGGTATACTAAATAAATAAAATAAAAAATGAAAATTTTGTATGGCTCCAAAGTAATAAATCCAAATATGTATCTTCAAATCCGCTGTGTTAACCATTATATCCTTACAGATGGCTGTTCTACAAATTATTTGTAATTTTTTGGTGTATGTTATATAACGGTAACTGCGGTTTTTTTTTTAATATTTTATACTAAAATTTGTACTTACATGCGGACCAATACGTTTATAAACTTGAAATTTTGCAGGGAAGTGTCTGTATTTTAGAGAAACACTAATATAGCATATATAAGTAAAAAAATTAGTTCAAACTTTTTTAATATAACGTATTAATTTAAAAAAAAACCGCAGTTTTTACCGTTATATAAAATACGCCAAAAAATTACAAATAATTTGTAGAACAGCCATCTGTAAGGATATAATGGTTAACACAGCGGATTTGAAGATACATATTTGGATTTATTACTTTGGAGCCATACAAAATTTTCATTTTTTATTTTATTTATTTAGTATACCTATGAAATTATATTCTTTGATTCTATTCATGACTGCTGAAGGCATTAGAAGCTTATGAAAAACAAAAAATAATAAAAAAGTTTAAAGTACTATGAAGCTCGATTTTCAGCCCACAGTGGCGCCGTAGGTAAGAACGGGCGGGATACACATGTCAATGTGTCAGTGGAAGGTCTTCATGATGTCTCCCATGGACCAGTAGCTCTTCGACCAATTTAGCTATTTTTAGGGTTTCGAACCCAACCAACCACCAACGGGACTCTATTACTAAGCCGGTATCCGTAGCGTGTTAGCGCTACAACAACAAATACTAAAAATAAAATAAAATTTAAAAATAAAGGGGGTGGGACTCCATTACTAAGCCTACTCTGTCCGTCCGTCTGTCAGCGCGCTGTATCTTACGAACCGTAATAAGTAGTGAGTTAAAATTTTCACAGAAAGTGTATTTCTGTTGCCGCTACAACAGCAAATAATACTAAAAATAAAATAAAAATTCAAAACAAAGGGGGTCGCCATACAAGAAACTTGATATTTTTGACGTTTTTATTCTATGGTGGTATGGAACCCTTTATTTGCGACACGGGAAAGGAGTAGATCAGACGACGAACGGGGGCACGGGGGGGAAGGTTTAGTTCTTTTTTGGCTAATAAGTAAATACAACATTAATTCTGAGGCGGCACGAAGTTCGCCGGGACAGCTAGTTGCAAATAATAATGAAAAATGAGTTCGAGTAATGATGTGATGATATGTTATTTGTTTGGATACTACATAATATTATGAGAGTTTCGAGTAGGTAGAGGTACACGTAGCTTTTTATTTTTCTCATAGGTAGTGATGAAAAATAGTATGTGTCATTCGGGGCCAAAATATTTTGTCCTCGGGCGGCGTATATTGAATTCCTCGCAAAGCTCAGGATTCTACTTTAGAATCCCTCGCTACGCTCGGAATTCTACTATAGAATCCTTCGCTTTCCTCTGAATTCAAAATAACGCCCTCGCGGAACAAAATATATCACTTTGGTCCCATATAACACAAATAACTATTTTAACGATTCATAAATGTTACCCTATATTTATGAATCGTTAAAATAGTTAGCTTACATGAATAAAAAGTTTTTGACTTTGAGTATCGTACCGACTGATTAAATGTGTATGTGAAACGTCACGACTTTTATCCCCATTCGGGGGTAGTCAGAGGCTTGAGTGGCCATACACCACCACATTGTGGAGGTATTAACCAACTCAAAGCCCACGTTTCACCAGATAGTCAGAACCCAACGTGACAGGTAACTGGCGACTGATTAATTTAAGACATAAATAAATATCCTAGGACATTCTTTACATACGGCTACCTGATCCCAAACTAAGCAGAGCTTGTACTGTGGAAACCAGATAACTGATATTACTACCTAAACTACTTTTTGTTTGTAAATACATACTTAATATACATAATACACCGAGACTCGGAACATGCAGCCGTGTTCATGCTCATAAATGCATGTCCCGGGTACGAATCGAACCTACGACCTGCAGCGTGAAAGGCGGAATGTAGACCAACCACGCCAACGGGCCCGTCAAGGTAGTAAAGTTTTCATTTATGTAGATTTTTAGAATCTCAAGAAGGTATTAGCTTATAGTATCAGGCGGCGGCGGCGGCGGCGGCGGCGGCGGCGCGGGCGGGAGGGTGTGGGAGCCGCCGCGCAACGTCAAGAAGCGATGAAGCCACAGCTCCATCAACATCGAATGTCGACCGATTGCCCCGCTACTTTTCCTCGTTACTTACCTATATCCCGGCCGGCGGCGCGGGGCGGCGGGGCGGCGGGGCTAATGTTTTCCCTCAGCTAATAATTCGCACAGGATAAAGGCCGCTCGGCCGCCACTTAGGGCGTCGCGCGCTCTCCCGCGGGAACCTTCCTTTACCCTCCAAATTGAGTTTTGCTGAGTGATTTAGAACAAAAACTAGTTATATTCGAAAGGCAGCGCTCGTATGTTTCGATAGCGGGTTAATGATTGAGTAAATGTCGCGCTCATATACTGTTCAGGGCGAGAAGGGTACTCGGTGGCGACCGTTACGCCGATATCTCAAGTATTTGAAATGCTTTCTATTGTGGAAAAGAAGCAGATCAAAGGGACTTTTTGCGGGAGTGGGCGTGAAATGACGAGATCGCTCATGCGGGCGCGGCGCCGCTTCATGTGAATAAACCTATACATGTACAACTTACACATTTTCACCAAAATTCAATCCTGCTTCATGGAGCGCTAGGGTGTCGTTATGCTTGGCATATGATTCACGTTAGTTCTACGTACCTACCTTTACGATGACGATGTCCGTAGATATTGGCCAGGACGCCATAGAATGCAAGAACTCACCTATTCTTTTCTCGGGGTCTCTGAAGAGCACGTCGTCGAGCCGCGCCGGCGCCGACCGGCCCTTGCTGTTGAAAGCCACGGCCGTCAACCGGAACCGGACGTCCCACTCCAACCCGCGGACCGTCCACGACGGCTCGTCCGATGTTAGGTTCACTCTGAAACAACCATACCTGACGTTACAAATAGCAGCTAAATGTCGGGGACGAGTGAAAACATTCCTATATCATCAGCGATATCTGACATCTGTTAGCTTAGTCCACAGGGAAGCTATTCGTAGGAGCAGTGTCGTTCGTCGAGACGTCGTCATCGTCAACTCAAAGTAGGTAACGGTAACTAGCGATAGAATACTATTCGCAGTTCGGGAATAAAATCGCTTGTTTGATAATTTATATTTTTCCCCTCAGTGTTTTATTTCCGCCAACTTCCTCCTTGCGATGTCGTTATTTTAATAAAATGAAAATTGTTATTATAATGACTTTTACGTGCTCTCATCTTTCAATTATGATTTTTTTTTATCGGCCTGAAGAAAGTACCTAAGTTTATTCTTACTTGAAGCTTATAAATCTAAAAATGTATGGAAACTTTTCCATCGGCCATAATTTTGGAGAAGCGTCACAATGAACGCAATAACGGTGCCCGCTGACGTCGCATAATTATCATTTGCTAATGCCTACTTTATTGCGTATAAAAGTGCGCACAGTGGCCGATTTCCATTCTAACAAGCATTTTACGGCGCTATAAAATGTTCCAATAATATTTGGGTAAGTACATTATATTTTTCATTTGCGCCATTTTCTTTGTACTGCTAATGGGAAACTGAAAGCCCTCATCTGTTAGATTTATTGGTAAATATATAGGAATTGTATTTGTCGGTCATTTTTAATGACGGAGCGGGGCCGCCCGGCCGTGGCACGCGCCGCGTACATGTTTGTTTTGCGAGCGCGAGTTTTCATAATTTTGAAGGTGATTGTGATGAGTAGTACCTACTATACTTAGTTCGGGACCCTACAGTTGGTGTTAAGTCTGGCGATATTTAATTAAGTAAGTAACGTGGATCAACATCAGCATCAGCCGCGCAACATCTTACATTCCACAAAAAATCCTTCACAAGTGGTATAGTATATTCATGTTACAGATAGTGTCGGTTCCCCCCGAGCTCATAACTATTGAATTATGCATCAGCAAAATCCATGTTTACGAAATGACGACGTAACGCCAGGACGTCTTCGAGGACTCGCTCGCAAACATTAATAGCCTATTCCTAGGCATATTAACCGGAGAAATACATGAATACCAAATAAGACATTAGGCACGTGGAGTGTGGCGTCGCCCGCGCCGCCGCCGCCGCGAGCCGGCCGCGCCCGGGGACCGCCCCGTCATGTTCATTCATAATTAACGCTGTTCCACCAACTTTAATGAGGCCCCGATGTTTACACGGGATTCCACTTTGGGACACCTACCTGGGTGTTATATCTCGAGTAATTTTTGCGCCAGCGACACATATTAGTGCGGTATTGAGCTCGCCGGGACTCCGAGCGGCGGTAGTTATTTGTGTTTTTCCTGTGCGAGGGTAATTGCGCATTAGGTCTTCTGTTTTCTTACACTAGTCTCTACCATCGTCACTCTACAAACATTCAATATTGTAAAATCTCAACGTGCTGTGTCATGCTCAGGACATATGCGTTGTTTTATTACTATTTCTTACCACGTTTCTAACATTTTCAATGTAAGTACTCGTGGAATAATAGAGCCACTTAATGTAGGAAGGTATCCTGAATGAGGTTCCCGCTTTTCGGTTTATCCATAAAAATAATAAAATATCACCGACGTTACCCGGTCGCGTTTCCATATCCATTACAGCTCCGATACACATTATTTCACTTAAGCCTGTGCGTTCAGGGAAATATAATAGGAATTTTGTAATAATGCCGTGTCGCCGTAGGCGTCGTTAAGTCCGCGCACGTCAGCCGAGGGCGCAGCTTGAGAGGGCAGATTGCCTCTGTAATATTAAAAACAATGCTTGGGCTTTGGGCGAGACGTCTCTCCCCCTCGCACCCCCCCCCCCGCCCCGTGTCCCAGGGGATACGCGTATTGTTCTCATAAGGCTAAATAGACTATTAGACAAGTAAATTGATATTATGCGGGTTTGCAAATGTAGGTTTCCGTCGGTACCTTGCACTTTGGCTTAATGTAAATATTCATTGCGATTAAGTGACTATTAAAGGACTAGCATCTATGTGGGGTTACGGTATTGTTGGTCGTTCTTATGGCCTCTTATTTTATTGTCATTTCTACGTTTATAGGTGCCATGTCACGTCACAGAACGGCTGCGATGAACCGGTGGCAGCCACTGTACACCAGGTGAGTTCAGAAGCAGGTAACATATTTAGAAGAAAACACTGGTCGAAGGCCGAGGAAAACGTTGCGTTACTAAAACATGCGTTACTTGGTGCGTTTCAGATTATACATTTAAATGATCTAAGATGATCAGTAAAGTATGTTAAGTTCCCAAGTGGCAGGCAGCTGTGCAGTTACCTGGGCGAAGTGCCGCCGGCCGAGTACACCTCGAGCAGGAACCGCTGCGGCAGGCCGCCGTCGAAGCCCGCCGCGCACGCCACCTCCACGCTGTCCGCCGTCTGGTTCCACAGCGTGCAGTTGCGCGGCGCGTGCGGCTTACCTGACACAATTGAGTCTTTATCGTCTCGTATCCGGCAGTAGAATTTAAGAAAAAATGTAAAATTACTATTTGTAAGTACCCCGTAGGCCTAACAAAATAAACGTTTTGAATTTTGTTTTTTTTTTATTTTTTTTATTTCTTACTTTCTTCTGGTACCTACCAGAATGAAGGCAAGATATAGTCTGTCCCTAAAGTCTGTCTGTCGAAGTCTGTCGACGGGCCCGTTAGCGTGGTTGGTAAGATTCCGCCTATCACGCTGCAGGTCGTCGGTTCGATTCCTACCCGGTACATGCATTTGTTTGCATGAACATGTCTGTATGTCCCGAATCTGGGTGTAATTATGTACTATTTACTAATAAAAAGAAGTACCTATATGTAGTAATATCAGTTATCTGGTTCCCATAGTACAGGCTCTGCTTAGTTTTGGATCAGGTAAAGGAATGTCCCAGGATATTATTTATTGAAATGTAACGTCACGACTTTTATCCCCATTCGGGGGTAGTCAGAGGCTTGAGTGGCGATACACCACCACATTGTGGAGGTATTAACCAACTCAAAGCCCACGTTTCACTAGATAGTTAGAACCCAACGTACGTGGTAAACCTTGTCGCCGTGTATACAAAACTGACTATTGATTAGGCAATAGAGGATAGGTAAGAGGTAGGGGTAGGTGGGATATTATTTATTATTTATTTATTAGAGGACCTTAATATGTCAAACGAGGCATACCTGCGGCAACCATTTGGAAGACACATGGCGTGAGCTGGGTGCCCACTTCATTGGAAGCAGAGCACGATAGTGTACCGTAGTCCAAGTCTGCGACTGGAGTGTACCTGCCGTTAATTCATAGTAATTCGTTAGCGTGTCATTGATCAAATACGGTAAAAGGATAACGGGTCGTAGTATAAATGGTAGTGAATGTTTATAAACTCACTTAAGACTGGACGCGCTGCCGTTGGAGGTGTACCTGTCGGCGGCGACGTCGATGGTCTCGCCGGAGTTGTTGAACTTCCACTTGAAGACGGCGGCGGGCGGGTCGGCGTCCACCTCGCACACGATCACCACGGACTCGCCGCGCGCCGCGCCCACCACCGCCACGCCGCCGCCCGTCCGGCACGACGGCGAGTCTGCACATTATACACATCGAGGTTAAAGCTGAGTCCACAATAAAATTAGGCCTTTATCGAGGCCGAGAAGATCCATATTCCCGTTTACAACTTCACGGCGTTTATGCAGAGCTGGCTCTAGCTTCCACTTGTTCGCATTCGCTAACGAAAAAACAAGCAAACGAATTAAATACCTACGCGTAAAGAACAGGAGTGTAAAATCACTACACGTTTCCAACCCGTGGGAGCTAACAGATTAGAGCGATATTCACTTGCGAAGAAAGCGCTATAATTTAAGGATGTAAACCCGCACCACGGCCCATCACGCAGTGACATTAGCGCTGATGAGATCCAGAGGGCTCCATTGTGAGATTTGTAACACCACTTTGTGTAAACGGTCACAATATTTTTACCAAACAGCCCGAATAGACGGGCGTAGATATTTGTCTTCAGACTTTAATTATTGTTTAGGTTACCTACCGGGTGCATAATGATAATAGGCATAATGATTATTATAAGCTACCTCATTTTATTTAAGCACGGTAGAAGATTCTCATAGCTTCTCTTTTTAAAATTATCTTACCACTAGGTATCCCCATCGATTGTTTGAAATCAATCGAACAACGCAATAAGAATGGCAATAGAGTGTGGGAATAATTTTAAAGGTGGTAAGAGGGTTAAGGTAGTCTGATAGTGTCGTTGGTCGAGAATTAGTGGCAAGCGGTAATTACGGGGTCGCGGCGAGCTCAGCCGCGATTAGTAACGGCTCGGTCGCGGCGTGAGCCGCGCCCGAAAGACCGCCCGCCCGCCCCCGGGACCCGTAGCCCGCCGGTGGCGATACAATACAGCCTCAGACCAATACACACTACCGATTAATACTGTTTGCCTTCACTGAGGCTTTTGTCATTCGAAATTAATCTGTGATTATCGCCTTCGCTAAGATCAAGGAAGATAGAGGAAGATCAAGGATTAGGTGGAGGCCAATAGACTGGTTCTTAAAGTGATAAAAACTTCGATCACGGAACCCCCACCGGAGATGCTCGGTGCTGCTCCAGCACCCATTGCTCCAGTGCAGTGCGTCAATCAGGTAGTTAGTAAGGTACATGTTAGTCTCAGGGGCTCTCGCTTCGTGCAGACAAACAAGATCTCTTTTATTCACACAGATTCTATAGGTAATTCGGTAAAATGGAACCTCAGTATATTCAGGGCGCAGGTGGAATGGAAGGGTCTGACTAAATTCGATCCTTCGGAATAGCCTTTTAAAAAGACAATATTATAAATAGTAATGGTTCTTTCCTCTAATAGCAGTTATGGTTCAATCGAGCTCCAAATGAAACCTGCCTCTATACGCAGTACACCTCGCGGTAGGCTGCGCCGCCGCGCCGTGCTGGCTAACGGCCGCGGGTCATGAACGACATCGCTTCAATCGTAACGACCAATAACAACAACTTCATTACGAAGCGTTTTTCTTGCGAAACAGAAAATTTATTGCGACATTACTCGCAGTTATGTCTGCCATTAAAAATTCCCATCTTATTTTGTCAGGGCCATATCTTACAATTGGTAAAATAGATCGGCGGCCATTACGCGTGCGAGCGGGGCTCGATGCGGGGGGAGGGAACAGATGGTCGATTTAAAGCAACGAGCCGAGAAGTGGAGTGTCCCCGATCACCTGCGCCTCGCCTCGCCTATACACAACACAAACAAACAAAGGATTATTTAATTTATATCCTTTATTTATCCTTCGGCAGGCGGCGAGACGAGTTTAATCACAGCAATCCAGTCCGCACTAATTGACTATATTGTTCGGGCTCTAGGAGGACGCCGCGCCGTCAATCCGAGCGACGGCTCAAAATTAGCTGTTCAAATCGGCGCCCCGACACCGACACCAAGACCGAGCCCGAGACCGAGTCGCGCTCAGAGCAACATCTATTGTTTACTTTTGGCGCAGTGACGAGTGTCGCGCTCGACTCACGGTTGCGTGGGAGTCGTTCCATTTAACTGATGGTATCCAAAATTAGTTCTCTCCTAAATGATTAAATTTATTTTGGCACAATTTATGAAGCGAGTCTTATTCTTATTATGTCACAGCCACGTCGTACTCTCCTCCTTCTATATATGTGAGGGAGATCAAAAGGCGGCGAATATGCACATGACATGACCGGATATCAGTGTATAGAATCGAGCGAAAGTAATTACTGAAGTTTTGTACCGCCACCGTCTGCGTGTAGGATTCCTACGATACAACATGTTTCAGTAAGAAAATTACAGATTCTATTTCATCTGGAATCTCAATAAATAAGAAGTTTATCCGCAGAGTATTTTCTTACAGAGGGCATGCAGACAACTCTTGGAGCAAAAACAATTAGTAAAGTTTCGTCGCACCGAGCGGTCGCGAGATGCGATAACACGGATGATATACTAGCTAGCCTCCAATACAGCTCGACACGACACGGCGCGGCGACGGCGCGGCTCCGGCGTGGACGCGGCACGACCATGATGCTTCTTCATTCGCGCGGCGTATTTACCTGCGATACAATGCGCGGACGCGACGTCTCGATTAATTAATGCTGAGCAATTCGAGTATAGTGGCTCGCATTGTTCCAGATTTGCGCCGATTGTTTTGAATGAGCTTCGAGAGGTGCCGTAATGAACCCGCTCTTTGACGAGTTTTCTATTTAACGCCGAACTTTCGCGCTCCGAGTGCTGTTAAGTTTGTTTTTGCTCCTGAATATGATACGGCCGCTGCATCTGCTGATGTTTTTTAACTCGTGCATCTTTGAATTTGCTATGTCGAGTACTTGAGTTCACTAGTAGGTATCATCAAGAGAATAGAATTTTCGCAAATAATCACGCTCGCTACATTATGTTACATAATTTGCCTTATAACTTTCGTTAAATTCCAATGTGTTATTATTTTCTTGCATAATTCAGTTTGAAGCGAAAAGTCAGGATCCAATAGAATGTGAATATTTCATGAAACTGTCATGAACTGAAATCCCACTGAGATTAAGTGAGCCAACAACAATTAAACAAAATACCAGCAATGAAAGTATGCTAAGGCAGTTGATAGGAAAGTAAGAATTTATTATGTTAGAATTTCGATGAAAGCGAGGAGGCCACCTCTGAATGTTTAGATTGAATGAAATGGGGAAAGGATATCAGGATTTTATTGAGAATGATTTATAAACTTTTTCTATGTGGTATTCTTATCAATTAAAAATGTACCTATTTGATAATACTCGTTAATCCACTACATAAACCCAGTGGTTCGGCAGTGAAATCGATTTCATCTATTAGAGACAAACCGAACGGGTCCAGTCATGAAGAACTTTGGTCCACGGCTTAATTAGTTTCCAGATGGACTAGTCCCAAATGGACTGTACGTAATTTTCATCTGCTTAGATTTGCCTCGACATTTTAACATTAAATTATGTATTGTGGATGATAACAATTATGTATTTTCATGACACTATCTTGTCACTCAAAGAATCAAGTTTTCAGAAAAAACCTTTCGAGTAATGAGGATAACCTCCATCTGCAATATCTCCTACGATAAGGTCGTAGGAGAATTTATTGTTAATAGAATGTTGCGCTGCGGTTGTGCATTGATCAATAATAATGAATGAGCTCACATTTGACCCTGAAGTGCAGCTCGTTGGAGACGGTCTCGCCCTCGGCATTGAGCGCGGAGCAGGCGTAGCGGCCGCTGCTGTGGCGCGTCACCTTCTGCAGCACCAGCGACTGGTTGCTGTGGAACACGCGCGCCGACGCGTTGTGCGCCAGCGCCCGCTCCTGCACACAACACCACCACACACCGCGTCACCTCACTGCACGTCATCATGTCACGTCACGCACGTTAGCCTCAGCATTTGCTCTTCCAAACCATTGCACTAACTTTATAACCGTTCCATCAAAAATAGTAAGGAACGTATTATTATAATTATTTAAAAATTTACATCAAGCATCAGTGGTCTAACTAACTACAGAGATAACAGAAAATATTATGACGTAATGTACAAGGGTTCGGGGAGCACGCAGGGGGCACAATTACTAGAATATATTTACACAAAGGGCCCGCCCATTACTGCGTCGGCTCTACAAAAGGCGCCTCTTGGACGGACAAAGGTACTCGTTACGTTATAAAGGACTGATTATATATTTTTTGTTTCCAACAAAAGGATTTCTAGTATAATTGTAGACGAGCTTGTAGATCTGAAGAATCTGCTTTATGATGGACGGGTTTCTATTCAGTGAGCTCATATTGCAGTCCGGAAAGTGTTTTGAGTAGGTATTGTACAAGGTTTCTTTTGAACGTCGGTGTTCTATTGTTTACTAAAATGATTTGTTAAAACCGGCCAAGTGCGTGTCGGATGGACGGACAGCAGAGGCTTAGTAATAGTGTACCGTTGGCACCATTTGGGTACGACACCCTAATAAAAAGTAGCCTCTGCAATTTCTCTGTTTGAAAATTGGATACTGTTATAAAATTACCATTGGGGACAGAACTTTCAATAAGTAGGTATTTTATTTTTAAACAACAAACAAATTACGCGGCCATTTACAAAAACCGACTAGCCGACTGCCGATAGCGACTGTAGCCTAGAGGTGAACAGGTTGAGCTAACAATCAGAAGGTCCCAGGTTCGATCCCCGGTGGGGCATGCACCAATGGATGAATTTTCATCTATGTGCATAATTTACAGTTCGCTGACGGTGAGGGAAACATTGTGAGGAAACCTACCTATCCCTCGGGATTAGGTAATAGTCAGTTCCTGTATACACGGCGACACGTTTCACCACCTGTCACGTTGGGTTCTGACTATCTAGTGAAACGTGGGCTTTGAGCTGGTTAATACCTCCACAATGTGGTGGTGTATGGCCACTCAAGCCTCTGATCGTGACGTTACATTTTTTTTACATTACAAAAACCCAAAGATACAATAGGTTCGCATGGGGCCTGGAGCCGCCCGCGCCGACTCCACGCCGCCCGCCCGCAGCTACTGCAAATACGAGAACACAAGAGAAACCACCGCGGTCTACCACATTTAATTTCTACTAATGAAGTCGCCGAAACTCAGACAAAAAACTGTTTAGTCCCAATGAGTCGGCTGTTTGGGGCACAAAAGGGGGAATTGAAGTAGACATTTCGAAGGAGCCTTAAAATTAGCAGCGCGGCCTGTTTCGCGCGTCTTGGGACGAAAAGCTCATAATTATTTTCCTGCACCTTTCATGAGGGAGACCTTTGTAGACTTTTAAGGGCGTACCTAAATTTTTTTAGGGTTTCGTAGTTCGGAAAATAGTTCGTAATGACCGCGTTAATTAGGTACTTGAGACGTGGGTACCTAATTAAGGTTTCAGTTGGACAATGTTTATGATCAAAATGTGCAGATTTTGCGAAATTTTTATTTCATTCGATATCAGTCCTTAGCTTTGGCATAGCAATTCGCAAAGGGTATCACATCAAAGGTGATTATGTCACTATCAGCCGCTCTCCAAAAGCTCTCGCTTTGTATAAATTAATTAGTTCCTTCCTTTTGGTATTGGGGGCTCCGATTCTTCAATCCAATCAAAGCGTATTTGTAACGCTGACAAATAGAGGGCGCGGGTTATTGATGGCAGCCCTTTGTTTCCCACAAGTGGGCGCCCACGACGCGCCGGAAGCGATCGCGGCGCGCTAATCATTCATTATGGATACGTGAGTGAGTGAACGGGCTCGGGGCGGTGCGCGGTGTGGACAATTGCTAATCAAACGGTTACGCGCGACGGTCGATGGAAAAATTAACTACCTAAGCTTAAGTATGGCTTAGTTTATCGATTGATTGTTATACATAATATGCTGTTTGTGTCGATTATATTTCTTTTCTCGTAACTAGAATCGTGTGGGAATTACAGTAGAACACCGTTCTTCGGCATTACATCAAATATTTCTATAGGAATAAACATGAACATTCAAAAAATCGGCCAAGTGCGTCTCGGACTCGCACATGAAGGGTTTCGTACCATCGTAGAATAAAAACGTCAAAATGACAAGTTTCTTGTATGGGGACCCCCATTATTTTTAAATTTTATTTTAATTTTAATATATGTTATTGTTATAGCGGCAACAGAAATACACATTCTGTGAAAATTCCAAGTCCCTACATATTACGGTTCGTAAGCCCACTGACAGACGGATAGACGGACAGATGGACAGTGTAGGCTTAGTAATAGGGTCCCGTTGGCACCCTTTGGGTATGGAACCCTAAAAACCCACTAGAGCACCAGGGAATCAAATAAACTCAATCGTTTCCTTTTACTACAACATCCCCATATGGCCCATAACAGTTATTAAGCAGTAAATTCCCATAAAAATACCATGCATTGTAATACGACGTACAGTACAATTTAACGCAAACGTGCCAATATCGGCATTTAGCACACCGGCCTTCGGGGCGGCGCGCGCCCGTATAATGACTCCTTGTACGAGGGCCCGCGCCCGGTGCCTCACAAAGAAACACACAGCGAATCCAATAACTGCGAAACACTGGAACCTATCTCTGCTCGTATAGGCAAACTGTGTTATCAGGTGGAAAATACCTCTCTTTATTCGTTAACTAGCTTTTGCCCGCGACTTCGTCCGCGCAGAATATAAATTTAAAAAATCCGTTTCCGTTTTCTGGAACCCAAATCCCGTATCCCGTATCCGTATCCGTATCCTGTATCACGCATCCCACATCCCATATCCCGTATCTCGTATCCGTATCCCGTATCCCGTATCCGTATCCGTATCCGTATCCGTATCCGTATCCCTATCCCGTATACCGTATCCCGTATCCGTATCCCGTATCACGCATCTCACATTCCGTATCCCGTATCCCGTATCCCTTACCCCGTATCCCGTATCCCGTATCCGTATCCCGTATCCGTATCCCGTATCCCGTATCCCGTATCACGCATCCCACATCCCGTATGCCGCATCCCGAATCCCGCATCCCATATCCCGTAACCCGTATCCCATATACAAAATCCCGTATCCCATATCGCGTATCCCGTATCCCATACCCCGTATAATTTTCAAAAACGCTATTATTATTATTTTTTTAAAAGACACTTAATCACCAATTTTCTTAATTCTAACTACAAAAATGACGAACTTCCATACAAACTTTCATCCCCTATTTTACCCCCTTAGGGGATGTATTTTCAAAAACCCTGAAATTAATATTGTTTACCTTTTAAAAGTCACCTAATCACCAATTTTTACAATTCCAACTTCAAAAAATGACGAACATCCATAAAAACTTTCACCCCCTATTTTAACCCCTTAGGGTTTAAATTTTCAAAAAAGATGAAATTATTATTTTTAATACGTAAAAAGAAACCTAAACACAAATTTTCATTATGCTAACTACAAAAATGACGAACTTCCATACAAACTTTCATCCCCTATTTTACCCCCTTAGGGGATGTA
The DNA here is from genome assembly GCA_947859195.1 of Drymonia ruficornis. Lineage (NCBI taxonomy): Eukaryota > Metazoa > Arthropoda > Insecta > Lepidoptera > Notodontidae > Drymonia > Drymonia ruficornis. The sequence goes on along the minus strand of OX401905.1, from coordinate 15,491,799 downwards.
TTTTCAAAAACCCTGAAATTAATATTGTTTATCTTTTAAAAGTCACCTAATCACCAATTTTTATAATTCCAACTTCAAAAAATGACGAACATCCATAAAAACTTTCACCCCCTATTTTAACCCCTTAGGGTTTAAATTTTCAAAAAAGATGAAATTATTATTTCTAATACGTAAAAAGAAACCTAAACACAAATTTTCATTATGCTAACCTCAGAAATGACGAACTTCCATACAAACTTTCGTCCCCTATTTTACCCCCTTAGGGGTTGAATTTTCAAAAACGCAGCAATTCAAGTTTTTTATTTTTAAAAAGGAACCTCAACACAAATTTTCATAATTCTAACTTCTAAAATGACGAACATCTATACAAACTTCCCAACTAACTTTCATCCCCTATTTTACCACCTTAGGGGTTGAATATTCGAAAACGCCGAAAACCATATTTTTTATTTTTAAAAAGACACCTCAACACAAATTTTCATAATTCTAACTTGAAAAATGACGAACTTGCATATAAACTTTCATCCCCTATTTAACCCCCTTAGGGGTTGAATTTTCCAAAATCGCTTCTTATTGCTTGTCTACGTCACAAAATATATCTACTGTCCAAATTTCATGTCTCTAACTTCAGTAGTTTCGGCTCGGCGTTGATGAGTCAGTCAGTCAGTCAGTCAGTCAGTCAGTCAGTCAGCATTTCCCTCTTTATATATTAGTATAGATATAGATGGCAGCTATTTCCGAGGAGCGGCGGGGGAGGCGGGCAGGCGGGCGCGGGGCTGGTCCCTCGCGACCTCCGTGATCATCCTCGAGATTGTGCCCCAGTGAAAGTCGTCTCCTCATAATGGACAGGCCTGATTGAATCAGTCGGTCCCATTCATGCGGGATGGATTCCGAGATCAAGATTTTTGGGAGCGTTTCCTGTAGTGTTGATGAGAAAATCGCCGCCGAGAAATGGGCGGCTGTCGCGTGTCGCGTGCCTACATTTCTATGCTCCAACTGTATGGTTCGAGTATGTTACAGAAAAGGGATTCGAATGTTTACAAACCTCTTAAAATTCCTATACACGATTCGATTGGTGTAAATAGGGAGTGGTTGGACACAAGTGACGGTTATTTAATTCGTTTCCAACACGCGATAGTTTTGGAAACCTTCTTCAACCACTGTCACTCGTGCAGTGGCTCTTTTCAACTAAATGCCTCTTTTCCGTTGACGTGTCGATACTACTGAGATATTTCTGTGCCTATTTGGCACACAGTCTAACAATCAACGAAATATACCCTGTTAACGAGTAGGTACCAGGAATAAAACATTTGGAAAGCGCGGCGATGGCCCTCGCCTGGCGGCTGCGGCGTGATGGTGGACTTGGAGCGCTGACAGAGCTGCGCGGGGGGGGGGGGGCGACAGCGGGGGACAGCGGCGCCTCGAGTGGTGTTTTTGTTCGTAATGGGCCTGATCCATTAACGACGTGTTACTCTGATGAGTCCATATAGCAATGTTAACGATTTGTATTTATCACGCTCGGAGCGGGGTGTAGGGCATGTGTAAACAATGGGTAATGAAAGCGGGAGATGGTTAGGTACATTTTTGAGTTATGCCAAAACAGGCCAAAGTGGATCAAATAATCTCTTTGATAAGGGGTCCAGTGAGCAACTCTTATGGATTTTTTATGTTTGATTATTGTATCTTAACACTGAATAATCCATAGTCCGATAATAGTACACCCACTTTCGTTAAGGACGCGACACAGGTTAAGCGACTTTCGAAAGAATATTGTGCCCCTAGTCCCGGATGCACATCCTAGTCTGTAGCGATGACAATCAAAACATGGACTCAAAACGTATTGTTTTCGCCACAGAAATATGTTTAGTGAGGGAAACCCGATCGATCTTCATCATTCATTAAATCGATAACATTTGATAACCTCCAAGTGTCAGTAGTATCTTAACAGCGCAACCTTATGAACTAGAGATGGGTTGTACTAGGTTTTGGGACTAGGTGCACCTATTCCTAGTATTTAAAAATACGTGAACCAGACACCTGTTCCACCTATTCCACCTAGTCTCAATTACTTATCGACTATGGTTCGCGTACTTAGACCTTAAATCCATACTGTGACTCGATACCTACATGAGATCATTGATTTAAAATTTTGTTGCTACGTAGACATTTAATCAGTACATTTGTTTACTTATTAAATTACTAACGACACAAAAATACGTTATAATAATTTAACACAAAAATATCAAATAGGTACTTGGACTAGAAGACTAGTTAGCTACCACACTATGTAGACTAAGTAATTCGTAATACTCGTAATAATACGCGATCTCCGCACGCTATTGCGAGAGCTCGCAGCGAGAAAGCGAGATGAAGTGATTTATTGATTGCGTCGTCACGCTCTCGCACGGTACTTGGTGTCTCAGCGGACGTGTTAAGTGGAAGCTTACGCGTGAGCGCTAATACTAGTTGGACTAAGTATTGTCAAAATTGGAAATAGGTGCCGCCTAGTCTCGTGAAATACCTATTCTTCGGACCTATTCTAGTAAATACGACTCATCTCTATTATTAACCCTTGTCCAATCCAAGGTTACTTAACCTAATTACGACGGGCCCTTTGGGTGGGTAGTTTACTAAAACATCTGAGATATCCAAGAAGTTGTTCAGTTTAGTAGATCATAGAGTAGGAAAATAAAATAATAAGTACCTATGTATATTGAAATAATAGTAAGTCATAATAGTCTCTCGCCCGCTGACACCTGCGACGACGCAGCGCAGCGCAGCGCAACGCAGCGCATAGATGGAGCCCGGCTCTACGGCGGCGCATCGCGACGCAGCGGTGGCAGGGAGCGAGCCGGGGTCAACTGAGACGTAGGTAACTAGTGTTCACAGTTTATGGTCGCGCCGTAATGAGTCCACACCTGCAGCGCGCGGCGTAGGGCTGCCAGGTACCGACTTCCATGTGATAACATTACATTGGTATGATTAGTGACAGCTCAGATATCGCCTCGGGAAGTCTTCTTCGCTGGTGAAATTGAGTTTATAGTTCAGCGCAGTATCTGCAGTACGAAGGGAGGGAAAGAAAGGGGGGGTTCCGGCTCTCTCACTCATCGTACAAAACGCAGTTGGAATAGCTACTTTACGCCGATTTTCTGTGAGAGGGTGGTACTACCCCGGTCGAGCCAGCCCGTATATGAACTGCAGTCTATTGACTACAGCTTGCCTGTACCACCAATAAAAGGTCGGACTGAAGGCAAGGCCTTCCTGGTGAGATGCAATTCTATTAAAGAGTTTTTAAATTCATGACCCTGATTGTATTAGCATGTGTATAAAGTTTGTCTTCTTCCTTTCTTCTAATATGTACAATGTTTATAATTTGTGAATGAATTGAATCGATAGATAAAATAAAACAACTCTCAATGGGGATCATAATTTGAACACAGGACAGTTGAGTAGGTACAGGAACACATCACAGACAAACAATAGTAAGTAGTACGAGTAGGATAACGCAGATATACTTTCCCTGAGAAAGACTGACCCCCTTATTCATAGAAATTTATAATCGACCTGCAGTGGAATTACAAATCACATTTGTTCCTAAAAATGATTTTCAAAACCATTGCAAACTGGCCAAAATCTCTATGAATAAGGGGGTTAATGTTCACATTTAAGGTATAAGACGAGTGAAGCCGCGGTCCGTGTGCCGCGTCATGCGTTGCGGCAACCCTGGACCATCAATTTGTTTCCCCTCCCCACACCTCATTCCTCCTTTTTTATACTTTAAAACACATTCCCACTCGAGCCAGTAAATGAGGTATAAATTTCAATGGTAATTTACACAGTTCTTTAATGGCGAAAGAAATTAAAACGGCGTCGCAGTGGTGCTGGTCCGGGGCGGCCAGTTGCACCCACGAGGTAATGGCGCTTTTATTGTGATCGTATTTCTACGCCATTACAGTTTCGGTTTAAGAAAATAATGGTGAGTTCGTACCGGATAAATAGCAAGTCGGGATCCGTTTGAAAAGCAAGCATATAGCAGTCGCCATACGGCCGACACGACCTTCAACTCACTAACCCTCTAACTTCTCACGTTCTATCTTCATACTTTTAATTGTATGTGGGCTCATAACTAGTACTCATAAGCTACCCCTAACGTAGGGTTACGTAACGTAGGGGTACGTTACGTAACGTACCCCTACGTAACTCGCACCCAGTGCGCGCACTCCCGTAGTACTTGGAAGGTCGGGATCAATCTTGTTGTTCGTACGTGTAAGCACGAGTAAAATTCGGACGAAAAGGCATCCAAAGTGAGCGCAGCCTAAGAATCCAAACAAAAGATACCTACTTTAAATGTTGAGCTTCAGTTTCTAGATACGTCTTATCGCGATATTCTACACGTTATCAACATCCGCCCGCCGCCGCGCCGCCGCCGCCGGCGCTGATCCCACGCGATGTAATAAGCCACCGCGGCTGCTCAAATTTCCAGTATAATTGCTTCGGAATTACTCTAAGTCACGACTTCGGGATTCGCCTATTCAAATTTGACTAACTTATAACAGCTATAACCTAGTTGTAGTAATAACAATTAAATGCGATCGGAGTGGAGTGGGTATTGGCGCTGCGCTGGGATTGTTCCAGGGGTGAATACGCGCGGTGCAGAGTGACGCCATCGCCAGTGCGACGCAACGCAAAGTAACTCGCTTTAGGTTACTGCCCGGGCCCCGGCTTTAGATATCTTAACATTACTACGTTTTAAGCATTGATCAGAAATACTACTACGTATCGTATAAAATCTATATTATTAATCGCATGTTTTGTATACAAAATAAGGTTTTTTTTTTGTCAAATATTCCCTAATAATATAATTAATTAATAATAGAATTCCCCCCCCCTTGTATACCTACGGTAATCCTAAAAATAGTCGGCGGAAGTACTGATGGGAAGGAATTCCGGCACCAATGCTGTGCGTTGCAAGAAGGGAAAGAAAATAAAGCTTAAGATCAATACGCCTATGAGCGAAACAGACCCAACAAGATTTTGGATGGACCCTCATTTTGAAAGTATTGGTAAAGCAATGAATCGAAAACCCGATGATATATTCGAGTATTTTAGTTATAACCTACACATTTACCTTAGAAATAATAAAACAAGTGTTCAAAGTAACATAGCCTAGCTAAGTAGTTACTACTGCAGCTGTCAGCCCTATCAAAACTCCATCCACACAAGTTTGAATCGCGCAGCACGCCCGACCCGCAATTAAACGCTCTGCGGCTGAAGGCAGACATAAATCTCACGATCAGAACTAATTCCATCCTGAGAGCCCATATCGAGCACAATAAAATATGATTTTGCATTAACAAAGGGCGAAGGCAGCTGGCCAGTAAGCGGCGGAATAAGTCACGGGCTCACCGCTCCGCCCTGACTAATTGTTCAGATTATAATATATTTAGATTTCCCGCAAATTTATGATGGCTTAAGACGCGAAATTTATGCCGCGTCTTATTATTTTGACAGGTCATTGCGGCGTTGTTGATAACGGGCCGGCGCGGGCGCGGTGCGGGCGCGGCGCGGGTGCGGCGCGGGCGCCCGGCAGTCGCGGCCGCTCCGCGCAATCTAATTGATGAGAGTCATTTTACGTGTTTGAGATTCGTCCGACGTGTGTAAGTTTACACAAGTATGCCGTGCTACGAGACGGGGACGAGTCGTGTATATTATATCGAGCTACGCTATTCCACGGCGTAGAACTACAAAACTATCATCTATACCTATCATATTAGAGAGGATAGCTACGAGGCTACGTTGAGCTACGTAGTAGCTACGAGAACGGATACATATTTATCAGTGGTCTTAGTGATATGGAGAGTTAAGGAGCATTCTGAAATTACGTTATATTCTATTAAATTCTACTTAATATAATGTCAAGGATTTGATTCGAATTTTCAGCGGCATGACACCGGCTCAGACCAAATAATATTAAGATTTTTCCCTCCCTGCTTAATAACGACAGATGTGAGCAGCATCAGATAGCCGGAATGTTAATATAGGGCAGGCGCGACTCCGGATCCCTATTTTAATATTTCCTCGTTGATTCACGAGTTCAACTCGAGCTCTACCTTGAATTACGAATACGATTCAAATGTTATCCGAGTAATAGGGTTGCCAGCTTGCCGTTGTATACAGATTCGATTGGTGATAAATAAAACATTGAGGCCTTCATTCGAGCCATGAGAGCGCGCCTAATTTGATTAAAACTAAATTGTTTTGACGACCGAGCACCGGACCACAATATTAATGTGCGATCCAATAAGAGTCGTGACTTTTTAAACATTAGCGGTATTCACTCTCTCGTAGTGGAGTTGTTGGTAGGACCGATGGGTTTGTCAACACGTCGCTAGGCGAGAAAAACAGCGGGACATTCTCAAGTCTGCACACATTCGTACTTATGTCAAGTATATAATAGTAAGAACAATTATTTGAAGTATATAAGGAATGTAAATTAGCAAACACTCGTACATAGCCGGTATTTGCGCAAGCCTCGTGATATTTGGTTAAGCGTGCTCAGATCCCGACACGTGCCGGGCACACACTCGGGAGGACGGAAACACACGGAGCCATTTACTAACCAATTATTTAAGGTTATTTATGATATAATAAAGTAGGTAATTCGTAAAACCTAAAGTCGTTTTTAATGGGTGACCATGACTTGGATATGTGATGAGAAAAGATGAACAGCGTGTGACTATAAAAGTAATGATAACTACCAGAGTTTTAGTTTTAAGTTATTTGGTGCGTCCAGATGCCTCGAATGGCTCGCCCGAGCACTCATATTATGACATTATTATCTATGCGTTCCAACGTAAAAACTGAGCGCTCAAACACGGCATGCGGCAGACGCAGCCGTTGATTTGTGTGTGTGTGGTGGCATTACGATGCCACGTAACATGATGTAGGTACTTATGAACGTTTTTGATCCCCCGGGCGCCGCCACGCCGCCACGCCGGGCCGCACAAAACAGTGTACAAATTTATAATGATCCAAATTCACGCCACGTTTTCACATATTTGTGAGTGATACTATCTACTACCTAATACTTACTGTTTCATTACCAACTCTGTGTTTTTAGTTTATGAAATTGTATTCACACAGCGCTGACGCACGGAGTCGCGTCTCACACAACCCGCATTACTTATTATATTACAAGTATTTTTATTGTTTTATTGTAACTGTCCACATCAGTAATGCCATATTTTAGTACCAAACACAAACTCAACTTTTTTTGTTTCATGTAAGCTATATGTAGCGTTTATAAATCGTCCAACGTATTAATGAGGATCTATCAATAATGTTTGAAGCCTATCAGTATAATGTATTTTATTCCAATAATGGAAACAAGAACCTACCTAGATCCCTGAAAAATATAGTACCATTAAGGTCATTCATTGACTGCTAATTTACATTAGGGGGTCGATCTATATTTGACATACTTTCTGTCGGCGGCAATTAATTAACCACTTGTTAGTGTTACAGTGTGTCACAATTGATAATTTTCTATAGCGCTACCGACGAGACGCCTCTCATTACGGAATGATAATATTAACACGGCACCCGAGGCCGAGGCTCGCGAGGACTTGATGCAACTCACGCCACTTTAACATAACTCACATAAACTTTAATTAGCAAAGCGGGATAAGGCGGGCATAGAGTTGCCAATGCTTTGTCACTTCGTCACATATCCTAAGCAGCTTTATTATTTATATAAGCCTATATTCTGCATTCGTTCTAGCGCGGTGAAGAGGATCATCACAATGGTAAAGATTCAGTATTATGAGAATCATTTTATAACATTGTAATTACCTATTTTGGAACGGTGACGGTGGGAGAAGACGCACAGAGTACGGTCACGTTGTAGGTGGGAGGACGTGTTTATGCCATGCCCTATCAATTTGCTTTTAATCCGCAGGACAGTGTTAACATTAATAATTGAGGCGGTCCCAGGGCGCAGCCGAAAGCTTTCAGCCTCCGTCGAGATGACCGCGCCTCGACCATTAGAACGTCACCCGCCGCCGCCCGCGCCGGTACCCGCGCCCTCGCCCGCGCCCGCCGCGTCCTAGCGCCATTACGACCCACTGCCAAACATAAATTTAACGCGCCAAAAATAATGTCACTTTAAATTTATAACACACCGCCTCCTCGCGACGGCGTCGCCTACGTTAATTCCCTTTTAAACTTCAAATGTATGCGCAAACACTCAATGTGTTGGCGGGACTAATCTGTGCCACGAGTGCTGGGACAGTTTCGTTTGAATCGTTTCTATGCTACGTGCTTCTGTAAAGATTCCATTTGTAGATGTGCTACCGTAGGATATATTCGAATCTAATCTATCTATGTATATAAAAATGAATCCCTATTTCATTTTTCACGACTTGACGCGAGAATGGCTGGACCAATATAGATGTTTTTTTTTTTAGAATATTCCGTGAAGTTCAAGGAAGGTTCTTACATTTAAAAAAAAATGAAAATTTTTCCCGGAAAACGTAAAAACTCCGATTCAGATTACTTTCAATAGATGGCGTACCTACTTGACAGCTACGCCGCCATATATAGGATGTTTGGAAGTAGGGTGCAAAACCTTGAGAGGATGATAGGTGACACCATGTAGAATATTTAGAGCCAGATATGTGTTAGAAGTCAGATTTTTTGTTTTTAACTGCAATTTTTATTTAATTTTGGTAAAAGCCTAATTGCCGACAGTTTATTGCCAAAAGTGCCCCAATTGAAGTATGCGGAGCGCGCCCGCACGCAGCCCGCGCCCGCCAGTGGGTCGCGCGTCGCAACACGTCTCTCTTCTTCTTCCTTGTTCCCTCAATTCTCAGGATCACGACTATTGCGGATGCCCTTCCAATTTTCCCGGTCATATGCGCTGTGTATTGCCTTGAAAAAACTGCCGCCTACAGCGGCTTTTATGGTATCGGACCATCTTGTTGGTGCCCTTCCTCTAGCGCGTTTGCCTTCCATCTGGCCCAGTATTATGTGCTTCTCTAGTTCGCGTCTGGGAGACTGCATAATGTGTCCGAAGAAGCCAATTTCCCAGCAGATTGTGGTGAGCCGTGTGGTAATGCCTAGCTCTTTGAGAATGGACTCATTAGTCCTCATAGCGATCTATGGAATGCGGAGCATGCATTCTGCGCCAGCACCACATTTTGAAGGCATTGATCTTTGCATATTCTCGGCTTTTGTAGCACCATGTTTCAGCACCGTACAGGTAGATGGAAAAGACCAACGCGCGGACCAGACGCACTTTTGTCGCGCCACGTACTGACAATGAAAACATGAAAACAACAAAAACGAACAAGAGCGCGAGGCGGGCGCGGTGATGCGTGTCGCGATCCGTGTAACAACGCGCGACTGATTGCCCCTGAAAGGGTAAAGCGAACAAAAAAAATGTGTACCGTCCCCTCTGTACATTCCTGATTAAAACACAAGCGACGCTGTACAAAGCGATTATCGGACCGTACACCGCCGCCTATTACTTTATTCCCATTCCCCTCCCCGCGCTCGCCCCGCACCCCCCTTACCACTCGTCACCAGCCGCGCTTCTACGTCATTGTTGTTTTCGCATCGACGTAGGATTAATTTGTTACAATAAATCTTTTGCTGACGGTACCAGCGCGACGTTTTACATATTAAATCAAAATGTTGTTTTGTGGAGTATGATGATCGATACTCCAAGTATCGATCTCCCTCAAACGTTACAGGACAATGAGTGGCCATGGGGTGGTTTAGTTAAGTAATTATGGTTCGGTCGCGAAATACTTTTATTGTAACCGGTACATATAGGCCATAATATGCACAGGATTTTCTAGGCAGAATATGAACAAAGTTGTGAGGTTATTCAGCGCTGAATTAATAATATCATTGATATCAGCTTTGATGACGGGTAAATTAGAGGACTACGACGCGTAGCGCGTAGCGTGGTGCTACACGTAGCGCGTAGCGTGGTGCTACACGTAGCGCGTAGCGTGGTACTACACGTAATGAGTAGCGTGGTGCTACACGTAGCACGTAGCGTGGTGCTACACGTAGCGCGTAGCGTAGTAGAACATTAAAATTTGTGGGCTCGTAGCATGGTGGTTACATGCAGGGCTCGGAAACCGGTTAATTTTTCAAACCGGTTTCGACCATTGACCCCAGACCGGAATGGATTGCGGTTAAGGTTTCGGTATGATGAAACCGGTTTTACACAAATTTCGGTTCTATTGAGCAAAATTAACCGGTTAAATTGAGATTTGACGGTATTAGCGAGCGATCAAGTTATGACTTAGGTATGCGTCATCTCTTTCCAATAAAAAACTCTCGCGCGCTGCAAACGAATATTATTATTATGCTTTCGGGCAGTAGTGAAGCCAAACTATCGATAGTACACTATCGAGAGTTGACCTTGAAAATCAGTTAGGATATCGAAAGGGCTATCAATAGCATATGTTTTTAGCAGTTTTTTTAAGAGGCTGAGGTAGCAAACAAGCATAAGGCCCGCCTGATGTTAAGCAGTTTTTATGGGACTGAGATGGCAAACCGGCGTACGGCCCGCCTGATGTTAAGCACTTTTTTATGGGACTGAGGTGACAAACAAGCGTACGTCCCGCCGGATGTTAAGCACTTTTTATCGGACTGAGGTGGCAAACGAGCGTACGGCCCGCCTGATGTTGAGCACTTTTTATAGGACTGAGGTGGCAAACGAGCGTACGGCCCGCCTGATGTTGAGCACTTTTTTATAGGACTGAGGTGGCAACAAGCGTACGGCCCGCCTGATGTTAAGCAGTTTTTTATGGGACTGTAACCGCCAACAAGCGTACGGTCCACCTGATGTTAAGCAGGTTTTTATGGGGCTGAGGTGGAAAATAAGCGTACGGCCCGCCTGATGCTAAGCACTTTTTATGGGATTGTGGCAACAAGCGTACGGCCCGCCTGATTTTAAGCAGTTTTTATGGGACTGTGGTCGCAAACAAGCGTACGGCCCGCCTGATGTTAAGCAGGTTTTTATGGGACTGAGGTGTCGAACAAGCGTATGGCCGGCCTGATGTTAAGCAGTTACCATAGCGTAGCCTATACACGCTTGCAATGCCTTTGGTATTGTGCTTAACATCAGGCGGGCCGTACGCTTGTTTGCGACCACAGTCCCATAAAAACTGCATAACATCAGGTGGACCGTACGCTTGTTGGCGGCCACAGCCCCATAAAAAACTGCTTAACATCAGGCGGGCCGTACGCTTGTTGGCCACAATCCCATAAAAGTGCTTAGCATCAGGCAGGCCGTACGCTCGTTTGCCACCTCAGTCCCATAAACTCTTGCTTAACATCAGCGGGCCGTACGCTTGTTTGCCACCTCAGTCCCATAAAAAGTGCTTAACATCCGGCGGACCGTACGCTCGTTTGCCATCTCAGTCCCATAAAAAGTGCTTAACACCAGGTGGGCCGTACGCTTGTTTGCCACCTCAGTCCCATAAAAAGTGCTTAACACCAGATGGGCCGTACGCTTGTTTGCCACCTCAGTCCCATAAAAAGTGTTTAACATCAGGCGGGCCGTACGCTTGTTTGCCACCTCAGTCCCATAAAAAAGTGCTTAACACCAGGGGGGCCGTACGCTTGTTTGCCACCTCAGTCCCATAAAAAGTGTTTAACATCAGGCGGGCCGTACGCTTGTTTGCCACCTCAGTCCCATAAAAAAGTGCTTAACACCAGGGGGGCCGTACGCTTGTTTGCCACCTCAGTCCCATGAAAAGTGTTTAACATCAGGCGAGCCGTACGCTTGTTTGCCACCTCAGTCCAATAAAAAATGCTTAACATCAGGCAGGCCATACGCTTGTTTGCCACCTCAGTTCAATAAAAACTTCTTAACATCAGGCGGACCGTACGCTCGTTTGCCATCTCAGTCCCATAAAAAGTGCTTAACACCAGGTGGGCCGTACGCTTGTTTGCCACCTCAGTCCCATAAGAAGTGCTTAACATCAGGCGGGCCGTACGCTTGTTTGCCACCTCAGACCCATAAAAAGTGCTTAACATCAGGCGGGCCGTACGCTTTTTTGCCACCTCAGTACCATAAAAAAGTGCTTAATATCAGGCAGGCCGTACGCTTGTTTGCCACCTCAGTCCCATAAAAAGTGCTTAACATCAGGCGGACCGTACGCTCGTTTGCCATCTCAGTCCCATAAAAAGTTCTTAACACCAGGTGGGCCGTACGCTTGTTTGCCACCTCAGTCCCATAAAAAGTGCTTAACATCAGGCGGGCCGTACGCTTGTTTGCCACTTCAATCCCATAAAAATAATTGCTTAACATTAGACGGTAATATAGATCACTCGGCCGCCAGCCGCCACAGCAAGAACAATGAAAAGGATGCAATGCAAGTCGCTTACTCGGTTCCCTTTGCGGCAAAAACGAAAGCAAAACACCAGAAAGCGTGTGAATGAAACATACGAACCATGCAAGCGCGTGCTAGAAAGGGATAGTGAGCGCATCTTATGCGCGGAACTCGACCTTGATCGCTAGTCGGCTGCAGCATGCGTCTGAGTTTAACCGGTTAATTGAGGTCTTAATATCGGTAAGCGTTCCGTTCGCTGCCATAACCGGTAACCAAAATTATTTCGGTTTAGTTAAAACCGGTTTCGTATTTAACCGGTTAATCAACGAACGGAATTAAACCGGTTTCATGAACGATATTAACCGGTATTTCAAAACCGGTTCCAAGCCCTGGTTACATGCTCTATGAATGTTTAATCGAGAAACCCGTAGTACACTGTGACTTGAAATAGTACCTACGTATCTCTAGTACCTACGTATCTTATCTGTAGATACAGTTGCCGATTGAAAAAAAAAACAGTGTAAACGACAAGCCCGCTTCATACCGGATCTTCTCAGTCAAGGTCGCGTTTCCAATCCGGCGGTAGATTTAAGTAAAAAACGTAAAAATGATAATTTCTAAGTGCCCCCGTAGGCCTACACAAAATAAACTGATCGAATTTGAATTGTAGGTAGGTACTTACATCATGCAACCAGGAGAGTTTCCTGGCGGGTGGGTTGGCTCTCACGTGGCACTCGAAGTACACGTCGTCACCCTCCTTGATGTCCCCGGCGGCCAGCGAGCTGCCCAGCCGCAGTCGAACCACAGGCGGATCTACACTCAAACAAAGTAATATGATATTGTAAAAATATAAAACCACAATTTTTTAAGGTAGATAAAGATGCAAAATGGCAGCAGAATTTTCTAGCTACACAAATTATCTGCCTTCTTTGGCATCCACAACAAACTTTATTAATTTCCAAACTTTAGAGTGTGGGTGTGAAGTTCCAGTGTGAGGGCGCGACGGGTGCGGGTGCGGCTGCGACTGCGGTCGGGCCGCGCGAGGCTCCCCGCTCGAGCCCGCACCGCGCGAGGCTCCAGCCCGCACCGCGCGCCGCCGCGCTGCCCGCACCACTAACTTCTCACACATTGTCACACGCGCGCACAACTAACCAACTTTCCTCAACCACTCGTAATTAGTTATTACTGACAACTCCTTGGTGTCCAACAGGTGATATTGATACTAATTAGTTCTGCTAGATACTTGGACGAAATTGTACTTTATCCTACCAAAATCAGTACCAAAATGCTGAAGTCAGGTGATGGTGCAGCAGTGAAACGTCATGCGTCTTATTCCAAGTCCAAAATAAATAAGTTGATACAAAGTGTTACCGATCTGGGGGCACGGTAGTGCCCCCGCCAAAACGAGACAAGCGGAGCGCAAGAGCACTACTACCTTTTCTCGAAGCGCTTCGTCGTTTTTTTATCCCTCATAACTTGGGTTTGCATTATACCAGATAAACAAAATTCTCGGAATATGATGTCAATACTGGACTCATTAAACATAAATTAAGTTTCAATTGCATAGCTCTTATACTTTAGATTTTATTGATATCTTAAAAACCCCTGACTCACTGATGATCATCAAAATTCAAAAGGTAGAAGTTCGCTCAACGCGGCAGACAGCAGACGTCATTCGGCCTCATACAAATTGTAATGCCGTCTGCCATCGCGGCACATGTCATCGCCACAATTAAATATCAATATCAATTATTCGCTATATTTTTATTTTATTTTATTATATCAATTTATTTATATTCGCTATCAATTTATTACTGTTCATTACTTTTACAATACACACTTACACAACACAACACTTACCTATACAATAGTTCTTGTAGTAACGAAACGGCCAAGCCACATATTTTGACTAAGGTATGAAGTGTTTGTGAAGTTAGGCCTTGTATAGTTAGAGCGTGTAGAGTTAGAAGCTTGGCTCTACATGAGATCTGATAACTTTTTAACAGTGCGGTCTAATCTCGTTTTGGCAACATTTTACATGAAAATGTTTTTGGTGGGGGTCAATTTTATTGTAATGTTAGGTGACTTGACGTCATACATTTAATAACTGTTGTTTATCTGCTGCGTTATTATGTAGCAGTACAGGAGCTTAGTAGGTATAGGCAATATAGGCATTCTATACAGACAATTTTAAACCTGTAATCGTACCCTGACTCAGGTTATGTGGGTTCTAAAATAAGCCAAACGCTTCGAGAAAAGTATGTTATAGCTTCTACTTGTTTGATAGATTTCAGCGGAGGCATTATACGCCTCCAGATTTACAGGCATTTATATGGGTTTTAGTAATGAGATTTATGGTCGTTTAATAGAAGAATCGGTACTTACAGACGACGTTGATTGTCCACGAAGTGTCCATGGTGAGTGTGGTGACGTTGGGGTTCTCGGCGCGGCAGGTGATGGGTTTGCCGTCGTCGTCGAGCGTGGGCACGAAGCTCATCACACTGATGGTCAGGTTATCTCTGAGCTCCTCCTGTTCGAAAACCAATGGCATTTTAAATAAAACGAATCGTATTTAATCGAATTTCGGGTAAAATAAATTCGGTAATCGGAGTTGGCTGACACCGCGCGCACGGTGAGGTGCGGTGCGGCGGCGGAGTCATTGCCGGCTGACTGGTTCGTTGGTCGGCCGACTATTATGAATCAATCACTGGGCACTGATTGACGCGCGAGAGAGTCGTCGCGTCACTATATCGATACAAACGCGACAAAGTGAGAATAGTACTGAAGGATAAAACTCTAATGCTTGAAATGTTCATTTCAATCCCTATTCTTGATTCGTTTCATCGTCAACCAGATCCGATTGGGCACTGATTGATTTACAATGAAATTTATAATATTATATTATATTTATTATATTATATTTATTATATTATATTTCAACTGTTTAATATGCGTATGACTATTTTTATTGGCAAGAAACATTGTTTTTTTGAGGGCATGTATGCTTACAAAGTAACCAGTTCTTTTCAATATTTTTCTTAGTTATATTGGTTTTACATTAAAAGCAGGAAACGTTCGCTAATAAGAATTGAATCAAGTGTTCAGTCAACACTCCGCCGCCGATGCCGCGCCGGTCCGGTCGACCCGAGCGCTTGTCGAGGGCCGACCGCCCACTCGACGATCCGCTTGGACGGCTATTTTTTGCGAATAGGCGATTAAGTGGATAAAACCCAGATTGATTTCAAAGGGTTATCATTGGATGTAAGGCTGATATTTGACAGAGCAGATTGCGTAAAATATGGTGTATAATATATGTTGGTGTGCCTTGCTTCTCTTAGGATGGTGATTGCAGAGTCGCAATGTCGCCGCTCCAGAGAATATGGAGAGATCGGAACGTCTCACGTAAAAGCAAAGTGCATCTGCTAGTATCTCTGGTATTTTAACAACTACGGTGTCGAAAAAATTGACACTGAAGGAAGCGCTCGAGGCCGTGTTGATGCATTCGGTGCATCAGTATTTTATATTTAAAAGCCTACGTCGACAACCTCTCCAAAGTCTTAACTCCTGTACATAACCCAATAATACCTACCCCTCCATTAACATTCTAGTTCGCTAAGGGCTTTCGTACTAACCACCAGTTAATTAATACCCACGCAGGACAATAACTTAACGGTGTCTCGTGCGGTAGGATCGTTTACCGTACCGTAATATCGGCGCGGATGTGTGCAAGTCGCGGTTGGCCGCAGATTAATGGCGGGCGCTGGTGAGCAGGTGCGCAGCGGCGATAAGCAAACAATCGGCCAGCGCGCACGTCGCCGTGTCGCGCGCATGCGGACGCACCACCACTGTCGCCGGTCGGTCGCACGGACTCTACGCGCGTCTCGACGCGGGCGGCCATCGTCAGCATCGACAGGGTTGAGGCCGAGGCTGCATCGGTCAGGCAATTGCGACGCCGCGGCGATTTGTATAAAAATGTGATGAGGATGATGAGGCCATCGCCATTATATTTGCAGGGATTCTATCGCCGTCGCGTCTCCGTCGCGCCACGGTCGCACTACTGGCCACACCGTCCACTTAGCGCGGTGACATGTTATCGGCGTGGCAATTTATAGGCGTACGTTGTGGCCGTTGGTCAGTTTGTGTCGCTTTGTATAGGGTGGTTTGTAAAGTATGTCGCATATATTGTGAATACGTGACTAGGTTTAAAAGGCTTCAATTTGAAGCTTCAAAAATAAATATTATGTGCTAGATACCTACTGGTCTACGGACGCGTTGTTACCATTGACATATTGGCCGCCGAGATTTTTATGTTTAGGTACAAATAACTCTTTTTCTCTCAATTCCAGCAAAGTCCCAGTATGTGTTGATGTGCGGGGCGGGCCGACACGCGTCGGCAATAAATCTAGGGCGAGTCCGGATCGTGCGCGGAGCCCGCACGCGGCACGACCGTACCGTGCCTTAACCGGTTTCAAAACAAAATAAATATTTGTTAGCTGGTTATATCAATTATTTCTCTGATCCCTCTCAATCCATTTCGGTTTAGGCTGAATTTCATCATCGTGCTGAGTTTAACGGAGAAGAGTTCCATAGGAATCACATCATTCCTTTAGTAGATAGCGCCACCAACGGCGATCTTAATTACAGCTGAGTCGGCTCGTGCGGTGCAGTTCCATAAGTCTGCCGCGGTGCGTTGGCGGGCGGCCAGCCGGGCGCGGGCGGGCTGCTTGCGAAGCTAAGCGAACGCCGAGCATATTTACAGTGGCCGTGCGACAACGCCGCGCCCGCGCCGCGCCGCGCCGCTACTGTGCGACACATACTTAGCATAATGTGTCGTCTGAGCCTCACTATATGTGCTCATTTACTTACTGCGCTAGTGAGGAGCTTTTATAGAAATTCATCATCAGGGTAATTAATCAGTTTTTAAACATGAATAATATCTATTAAAATTCTTTTAAAGAATTCTCAGGTTCTCGAAGAGATTTACGATTCATAATGGCACAGTCATGAGACAAAATTACATTAAAAGTAATGGCTACATTGGATCATAAATTACAGCGTTTGAAACCCCTCTGGACTAAAAACAATGCATGTCGTCGCTTGCTAGCATTTATAGACTTCTCACCACATAAAGCGGCGGAGATAATGACGCCCGCCAATAAAACGGTCACATTCTAAAGCCATCGCCCGTATAACCGGACACGGACGTATCGCCATTACGAAGATAAGCTCCAAGATGCTGAAAACTAATTTCGCCGGCGGTGCGGTGATAAAAAAACAATTCCGAGGGAAACGGGCGGTAGATGGCGTTGGCGGCGCAAATCTTAATCACAGCTGAGTCGAGCTGAGTTTGCGATGAAGTGCCGCGCGGTACGAGGCGGTGCGCGGCTGTGCAAGGCTGTGCGAGGCGGCGCGAGGCAATACGGCACGCTGGCGCCGGGCCAGCATTGTACTCGTGGTATGCTTTTAAAAGACCTAGATTTCGATATAGATCCCACCCATGGTCATTGTGGATGTCGCGGCCTGGTTAATCGAGTACTAAACATTGTATATTAGAACCATCATCGTTTACCATCACTGGATATTATACATAACTAGTCGTAGCAGTTGCTAAAATTGAATTTTATGATGTAGACAATCACGTCACGATACACATATTATTACGTTCAATGCACACCGTTAGGATATGAACAGCTAGCTGTGGTAAGTCTCTGCTGGCTAGGTGGGTAATGAACTAGCCAGCGCATTAGGGCCGTGAATAGCAACAGCGGCGCGCGGCACACGGCGAGCGTGGTTCCACGGTGTATGACATGAAGATTACTACGTAGGGCGAGGCCCCACTAGCGCGTTGCGCTGTGTCGTCGCAACGGAACAAAGGGTCGACGGGCGAGAGACGAAGCGGGGGAGGGTGATGCGCCAGTACAAAATCTTGCGACGACGCAACGCAACGCGCTAATGGGGCCCGGCCCTTAGGCTGCTTATTACAAATATAAATTTCAGCGTTTTTGGAAATTCCACCCTTAAGGAGTAAGCCATGAAAGTTTGTATGGGGGGTCCCAATTTTTTGAAGCTAGAGACATGAAAATTAATATTTTGGCTACTAATTACTTATAAAAAATAATATTATTTAAAAATTTTAAAATTCAACTCCTCATAAGTTTGTACGGAACCCTCAGGGCGCCTCTAGTCCTACTCGCACTTGTCTGTTTTTTTAATAACAGGAAAATAAAAATAGAGCAATAAACATTAAGGAAATAGTCACGTCCCGGCACGTTCGAGTCGGTGGGAAATATTTTTTTTTACAATATTAAAGTAATAATAATGCGTCGATAAATTCGGCGCGTGGCACCACCTATGTAAAAGTTGCTATTCCTGGAAGAACTACACTAAAACTGCAACTGCAACTGTTTTATTAGCTACTAGTTGGGAACATTCCTTACAACATTAGCAGACTCTTTCCTACATTTTAAAAAGTTCTCATCAATATCACAAACGATCTCCTGCATGGCTATTACGTATCTCAGTTGACAACTGGCGTCGGTTGTACACCGAACTTTGATGGTAAATTAGAATGACATATCATTGGTATTACGTATTGCGGTGAATGGATATCAAGGTTCAGTGAGTTTAGGTTAGGTTAGCCCTGCAAGAAATACGTAATACCAATGTTATGTCATTCTAATTTACCATCAAAGTTCGGTGAACAACCGACGACAGTTCTCAAGGAAGGAAGGAAGGAAGGAGTGCGATCGTATACTTCAACAAAAAAGATTTCAAAGACAATGCCATTACAAATTGAAGTCAAGTCTTACTGAGGTCGGGTGCGGGCCGAGGGGGGGGGAGGTGGGGAAGGGATCACGGCTGCCATTAACGAATATCTCCGTTTAATTAGCGACGTTTCCGGACAGTAATTACGTTTTAAATTGTACAGAATGTTTGCAGCCCCGGCTTGATTACGTGCGACGCGAGGGCATTCGTCATTAGCAATGGCATCATCAATCTGATGGTCGAATTGATTGGAGAGAGTGCGGTTCTCCTGAATAATGTATCGGAGGTAGTGTAAGCTTGGTTGCAACCAAAGAAAGTGGAATAAACAGAGGTGTTGCAACTAATAATCTTTTGCTTCACATGAATTTTGTCAACCAGTCTGTGCGAACGTGGACATAGTTAATTTTCAAACATTAACGTTACATGCAGCCTGCTGGTGAACCGACATTAGCTGTACGGTGATTGATTGACGGGCCCGTTAGCGTGGTTGGCGCGGAGGCGCCTTTCACGCTGCAGGTCGTAGGTTCGATTCCTACCCGGGACATGCATTTGTGTGCATGAACATGTCTGTATGTCCCGAGTCTGGGTGTATATGTATATTAAGTATGTATTTACAAATAAAAAAGTAGTATATGTAGTAATATCAGTTATCTGGTTTCCATAGTACAAGCTCTGCTTAGTTTGGGATCAGGTAGCCGTGTGTAAAAAAAATGTCCCAGGATATTATTATTATTATGATCTCTTCTCAATTTTTAATAAAGAAACCGATTATATTTCAGTTTACCTATCTTAGTAGTGAATGGTTAACAATTTAAAACCATATACTTATAATTGAATCGTAATTTTCTGGGGATTTTCTATAAGAAGTAATATTCATAATTGACCGTGTCGTTTTCATGACATTTTAATATAATATAGCTCATATAATAAAGCTAGAAGGATGGGCGCTCCGCGTTTAGTGTAACTGTAATATAAACCGGCACTTCCGGTAGCGAGCTCCGCCGCGCGCCCCGCCCGCCTAGCGGGCTTCACGTTACTTCAAGTAAATACGTAATGTTATTACAACATCAGTAAAATAATTAAGCAAGTAAGTATCCTTTGTAATTCGTTTATATCTGCTATTATATACGTCATATTTGAATCCTATATCAGTTCACGTGTTAAGTAGTCGAAGGGAGATGGGCTCTTATCAATTACGAAGTATTTTTCATTTATTATATTGGTTTACGACGGCACCTGATCGAGTAGGGTTATAATATGTTTACTTGTTACTAACATTAGATAGGTACTAATGTATGGGTATGCGCTTTGGATCGCGGTCGCGTCTCAATAAACACGCGTCTGTTTGTCTTTGTGTGTTTGTGTTTGTCTTTGTGCGTTTGTAAACAGGTAAATTATATTAGTCTAGTTGCAGGAGTTGTAGTCGTGTGTGCTTCGCGAGCGATACATGGATACCTAGGTATTTATTTATTTAGTTTTTAAGGAAGTCTAACAGCTAAAAAGATACAGTAGATAGAGAAGAATAACAATACAAAGCCATTTATCTATTTTTATTTTATCTTATAATAGCATTTTGCCGGAATTGTATTACACCTTTTAGAATAACTTTTATCCGGAATCAAAATATGACCTATTCGAATAAACATATTGGTTAGTACTAAACCTTTTTCTACTTTAGCTCGCTGTTAGTTGCCTTAACTAAATTGTAATTAAGTTTCTCGTTGATGTACGAAATGTACGGTTTCTGAATAGCGCGTTAACTTAAAGCTAATCGCACACTCGCCCATAATCGAGTTGTGTGTACTAGATGTGCGGTGCGGGCGGTGCGGGCGGTGCGCTCTCGCAATCACCGCTCATTGACTGGACTGCACCGCGCCGCGCCGCGCCGCTGCGGCCTTGCAGCCGCACCGACGCGACGTCCGACCGCATTCACATCTACTGCGAAATCCAATCAGCAAGAAAGTAGTTTAAAAAGAACTTGCACATGAAAATGTTCAAACGTTCTTTCTAAAAATATGTCTCGCGGCACTGAGAGCGCCATTACAAAGAAATAAAATAAAAGGTTTTTAAAACACAACGTGCGCACACAAGCGTACCAACAAAATAACTTATATGAATGCACGACGTCTGTGTGAAACCAGGCTGCCACTCAGCTCGATGACGCGATGTAGCCGCAACCTAGCGCTGGTTGTCGGTGGCAGCCTCAAGTGACCCCACGAACGTAAATACTAACAAAATTAAACTTATTACTATTAAACAACGCAAAAACATACAAAAACACCCGAACCCAGTAGGTACGTCTGTATACACATACAGTCATATAAAGTATATTTATTACCCGACTACGGCGGAGGGTTATGATTTTGACCGGTATGTATGTATGTATGTATGTATGTATGTATGTATGTATGTATGTATGTATGTGCGTCTGTTCCCACCTAACTCCCAAACTACTTGTCGTAATTTGACAAATGAGGTATCGTTAGAAGCGGCTTAATGGCGCGCTGGTTATAGGCTATGTGACGTCACATAAAATTATATATGGCGCCCTCTAGAGGACATAATGTCATGAACTAAAAAAAAACATTTTTTAATAAAACCGTGTGGGGTATCAAATGAAAGAGCTTGATGAGCACATTCCAAAAATATATATATTGTTACCTATAACTCCAAAATAATTAAATAAAAAGTAAGTTTAAAAACAAAAACCCGACTACTGAAAAATCGCGCTCTAAAAAGTATGAAACAAGAAAATATTCTCATCTAGAGGATAGCCGTGGTCCGTGTTCATATGCCATTTGGCCCTAAGGACCTACACGGACCACGGCTATCCTCTAGATGAGAATATTTTCTTGTTTCATACTTTTTAGAGCGCGATGTTTCAGTAGTCGGGTTTTATTTTCAACATTAGCTTAATCACTTTTTATTAGCGCAAATAACGAGAAAAGATATGGAAATTAATCTTACTTCGCCGGAAATTACATAAAAATAATTTAGCAACTTTAAAAATACTTTATACAGTGAACTCGAGGATGGGAGCGCGTTGTATTGGAATTAATTATGTTACACATAGGTCTTATGGAGCACAACATTGAATAACTGTTATTTGCGCATCGGTTTTAAGACGATACAAGAAAAAAATGAATTTTAGTTTCGGGGTGTGGCTGGCGTCGCGTGAGCTGCCGAAGGATATATCCCTCTCGCTTAGCTAGGACAGAACAGCTATGGAGTAGATTATAGTATAGTTATTTTTTGAAGGAACAATATTGTTTAATTCGTACAATTAAAATAATATGTCCCAGTGCACCTTTTAAAATAGATGAAATGGATGAAAATATTCAAATATATTTTTTTCGTTTTATATGGGATTTTTATGTCGAGTGTATTTGAAAAAAATAATTTAATTTCTATGTTGTTTTTATTGCTGAAGACAAAGTAAGTCAAAAGAAGACAAACGATACCTACAATATGCTGATAGATACGTATAACAATACTTCGATCGTATAATAGCCTATAACCAGCGGACGATCCAGACGCGTCTAACGATATCTCATTAGTCAAATTATTATGATATAAAAATAGTTTGGACGTTATACGGGAGCAGATGAACATACATACATATCGGTCAAAATCATAACCCTCCGCCCACCGTAGTCGGGTAAAAATGTACATACTCTGTGTCAGTGACTGACTGCCGGATATGAGTATCTTTTTCATGTTTCGTAGGCTAAGGAATACTTTGGTACTTAACTTCGATGCCGATCATGAAGTCATCAGCGGTGTCATAATATATTTTTTTACCATATTTAATTTATGTTTTAATTTAATTTTCAGTTTTTATTAATTTTATTGATTTAACCATGCATTTATTTTTTGTTTATCTTTTTATCTTTATTTTTTTATCTATCAAAATCACCCTTAGACTGGTTACCGCCACAGGTGACAAGAGGGCTGGCTCTTTCCTTGCTCAAAAAATTCGCTTGACAACAGGAACAGCTTGAATACAGTGAGAACATGCAGCCAGTATCCCACGCGGACGGTATTTGTTTAATTAGGGGTAGGTTTTTATTTTATTGTATTTTATTTTAATTTATGTTATATTATATTGTATTTTAATGATAAAACATGAAAAATTAAAAAAAATCACTAAAAAGCCTGAAATAATATTTCTATTACCTACCACCTCTGCCTACCCCTTCGGGAAAACCGGACGTGATGGTGTGTTATCGAGTATTTGGGGTCGGTGCCAATCTATCTTCTTACTTTTATAGTAGGTAGACTTGGCATACCAAGATTGGCACCGACTCCAAATACTCGATAACACACCATCACGTCCGGTTTTCCCGAAGGGGTAGGCAGAGGTGGTAGGTAATCGAAATATTATTTCAGGCTTTTTAGTGATCCAGGTTTTTTTGAAGTCGGTTTGTTTTTTTTTATAAAAATAATTTTATTTCACGATTTTTAGTGGCGCCATAACAATGAACATTTTGGCATTTTGAACCATATGAAGTAAGCCCAACAAAAGGTAACTGCTGTAAATCTTTGAGAAATTCCCTCGACTGTCTATGGTCTCCATCATTAGACCTGTGATGGCACTTATAACCCATATGGGTGTAAAGTTCTCTCCAATACAAATTAATCAAGCCCAAACACCAGGTAATTGTTGTAAATCGTTGAGGAGTTCCCTCGACTGTCTTTCGGCTCCATCATCAGATCGACTCCAGACCTTCATAAAATAGTAGTGCTTTAAAATACTTAATGAAAAAAATTACAAACGCACTAGTCGCTCCTACGATTTTCGAAGGTTCCCCTCGATTTCTCTGGGATGCCATCATCAGATCCTGGTTTCCTTATCATGGTACCACCGCTGGGATATCTCCTTACCAACAAAAAAAGAATCATCAAAATCGGTTCATAAACAACGAAGTTATCCGCGAACACACATAAAAAAAAAAATATACGGTCGAATTGAGAAACCTCCTCCTTTTTGAAGTCGGTGTAAAAATATTTTTTTTTTTTTTTTAAATTTAATTTTACTTTTATTTATTGTTTTATATTTATTGTGAAATTATAATAATTTTAATAATCAATATTGGACTATGTCTGAAACAAAAACATTGAATTGAATAATTTAAAAAATACAAAAATTATCACATTAACTCGTTAAATCACGGTTTACACCCGCTAGAATGAAAAAGATCCTAACATTTAGGTAGGACCTGAGGGTTGGCCAGTTAATTACTTAAAATACACTATATTTATTTCAAGAAAACATTCATAAGATCTGAAGGCGTCGGACTCGCACATAAAGGGTTCCGTACCACCGTAGAATAAACACATCAAAAATATCAAGTTTGAGACTTGATATTTATTTTTAAATGTTATTATATTTTTAGTATTTGTTCTGCACCGGCAACAGAAATACACATTCAGTGAAAATTTCAACTCTCTACCTGTTACGGTTCGTGAGATACAGCCCGCGCTGACAGACGGACAGACAGACAGACGGACAGCGTAGGCCTAGTAATAGGGTCCCGTTAGCACCCTTTGGAACCCTAAAAAGTAGCCTATGTTCTCCGCCAAGACCCAGTCTATCTCCATACCAAAATTCATCAACATTGGTTCAGCGGTTTAGCCGTGAAAAGGTAACAGACAGAGTTACTTTCGTTTATAATATAATAGATTGAATAGGACGGACAAACATTTTCCTATCCATATCTGTAATGTTATTTTTTACGATAATTTATTGATGTATGATATATTTATTACTTGCCCATCCATACCTACAACAAACGCAATAAAGCGACTCCATTGTTTTGACAAGCAATGTATTCCCACTGTCGGCCCAAGACCATGCTGCAAGTATATAACAGTAAGCGAAATAGGGAGTTTTTACAGAAATGACACGAATAACTATGAAATGACAAGAGATGACACAAAATGACAAGAGATGACACAAAATGACAAGAGATGAAAAGAAATTACACAAGACAAGGAAAAGCAAACGAAAATCACGCTGCAGTGCAGGTCATAGGTTCGATTCCTGCCCAGGACATGTAGTTGTGTGCATGAACATGTCCGCATGTCCCGAGTCTAGGTGTAATTAAGTGTATATTTCGTTTGTATTTACAAACAAAAAGTAGTATATGTAGTAATATCAGTTATCTGGTTTCCATAGTACAAGCTCTGCTTAGTTTGGGATCAGGTAGTCATGTGTAAAAGAATTTCCAAGGATATTTATTTATTTATCATAGGCGTCGGCGGACTGTAAATACTGTACTGTACCTGTAATGTGGCACGACCGTAATATTTTTTCGTAATATTTTTAAAAAAATCCTTCACAGGTCCGACGTCGAACAAGTCCGACTGGACACTGACAATACAAAGTTAGAGAGAGACATGGTTAGTTCAAGTACTTAAAATGTGAGATGGCGATATTGTGCGCGCGCTCGGAAATAAACAACGTAAGCGCCAAACCACATTTTCTTGAATTAAAAAAAAACTACTTCATGAATTAAAATATGGTTGAAGGGTAGTTTAGATATCATTATTTGCTATGTTTTAGAAATAATTTCGTGATCTAAATCGTAAAAACATCGTGGTAGCAAGGAAAATTGTAAATAATTAGAGCTCATTTCATAATTTTTTTTTATCGAGAAAATTTCGTCAAATCGTGATTTGGATTTAAAGATACTCAAGATAATATAGTCAAAAATCATACATCTAAATATAAGATTCCTAGTCCACATACTTACTTAAAGAAAAAGTAGAATAGAAAATCAACCAAATTTCGAACCCTCGTCTTAATTATAATGCATTATGTAGTGATGTAGAGTTAGTATATAAGCCACCGCAACTAAATCCACCGCAATCGGGCTTCAAGTATCACTCGCGTGCATAATTAATTTATTGAATTCGGTGTTGTCGCGGTGCGGTGCGGTGCGGTGCTGTGCGGTGCTGTGCGGTGCGATTCCTTTTTGAGTTGATGTCAGGGCGCGGCGTTGCGTCGTCGTCTCGGTTGTCGCTCGAACCTCGCTGCTCGCAGGTTTATTGTCTAATTACCTAGCCGTTTTTCATTGCGATTTAGGTATGCCGTTTTAAATGATGCAATAAGGTGTTTCATTTTACTTAGTCGCTCCAAATTATGGTCGTTTTAATTTCTTAATAAGGTGGTGAGGTGCTTGAAAATAAATATAATTTATTAGGCCGCAAGTCGAGTCAACCCCTGGGAGCCGATTGAATTGAACCGCTTATCACGACTAAACTCGCTAAGATTCGTCGGTCGCCTGTCGATCTTTGAGTTCTGTATTTTAACCCCAAAATCCCAATTATAGGTAGATACTTGTTGCATTTGCAACTTCTGGAATTGTTTTTACTGGTGTGTAAGCAATTTGTAAGCGATGTAGATAATATAATGTAGTATTGTTTTTACCGGTAGGTACTGTAGAAGCGCTACTTCGGTTCAAGTCGGTGTTGCGACTTGTTAGGCGGCCAGCAGAAGTGCAATCCTCGCGGAGTGCCCTCGAGCGCCGCTTCCGCAGCGGAATTAGCGGCGCTCAGCGGAGGAGCGGTGGGGAGATAAGCCGGAGTTGCGCAATAAACATGAAATGGAGAAGTAGGTACGCCCGCTGTCGAACTACTACTAGGTAACTTAAAGGTTGCCAGCCATGCAGGGATGAAATTTAAATTTATATTGTTTTTTCTAAATGAATAATACTACTACATCAATCTATATATTTCCTAGGAATTGGCATACTTTAATTATAGATAATACGCCATCACGCCTGTATTCTCAAAGGGGTAGGTAGAAGTGATAATAGAGTAAATAATAAATTAAGTACATGTGTTATTTCTGGCCATTTAATGATGGTTTTTTGGAGTTGATTTTAGTTTTTAACCGACTTCAAAAAAGGAGGAGGTTCTATGTTCGGCTGTATGCATGTTTTTTTTTTTTTTTTTAATGTATGTTCATCGATTTCTCCGGCATTTATGAACCGATTTGAAAAATTATTTTGCTGTTCGGTAGATCGTAGCTCCAAGTTGGTCCCATAAAAAAATAATTCCTAGAATCAACCCCTAAGGGGGTAATTTTGGGGGGTGAAGGTCGTCTGAAAAAAATTTTTTTGTCCGATTGACTTGAAACTTAATATGTATATTTTGCATAAGAAATAATGAAACTCATGTTTCAGGATTTTAGAAAAATCACCCCCCAAAGGGGTAAAACGAGGTGTTGAAGTTTGTATGGAGAGTTACCGTTTATCTCTAACGTTTATGAACCAATTTTTCTTTTTAAACTGTTATTTGGTAGGTGACTAAGTCGTTTTGGTCCTGTAAAAAAATCATTTCGGAAATCTACCCCCAAAGGGGGAAACTAGGGGTAGAAGTACGGTAGAAAAATATATTTGTGTCCGATTGACTTGAAACTTAGTATGTATACTTCATATAATAAATTAAGAAACTTTTGTTTTGGAATCTTGGAAAAGTCACCCCCAAAGGGGTAATTTGGGGTGATAAAGTTTGTATGGCGCCACTAAAAATCATGAAATAAAATTATTTTTATAAAAAAATAAAAACCGACTTCATAAAAACCTGGAGCACTAAAAAGCCTGAAATAATATTTCTATTACTACCACTGCCTACCCCATCGGGAAAATCAGGCGTGATGATGTGTTTTTTATATAAAAGTAGTGCCAGTAGTAGTGGTGGTCCATCGGTTTAAAGTTAGCAGACCTATGCGAGATCTGTTCAAGAATATAATTAAAATGTTCGTTCTCTCGTAATAATGTACGAATTTTTTGTGAAAAGTTATGTAAGTATGTGCGGGAACTGCTGGTCTACTAGTATTTGCGGAGCTGGGGCGGGGCGGGGCGCACGGCGAGGGGCGGCCGAAGCGGCTCTGCACCACTCCACTGTTTAGCTTAGGAAATTAACTTTATTGTACGTCTTAGATTTCTGCACGAGTGCTCTCACCGTATAGTAATATCGTTCTTCAAACGTTGCTTTGTAAAGCGATTTAGTTCGTATTATTGTACCGTCTCGGATTTCTTATTTTACTTTCAACAAATTGCGATCCATTGCGATGTTTCGTTTAGAATAAAATCGGCACAGTCTGGATTTAAGATGTCAGATTAAATATAGATACTAGCAAGATAGTGTTTAATAATTCAAAGAGAAATATTAGGCTTAGCTCAGAAAAATACACAAGTATACTTAACTGTATAAACTGTAATATTTGGAATCAAAACTGAAACTTTAAAAAGCTTAAGAACAATTCCAGCGATTCTCGAGGGTACAAATGGAATGGGACACCCCTACAAGTGTTTAATAAATGAGCGTCGGAGATGCCCGACGATTGTCGAGGACAAACGAACCCTCCACTGCGACTACTGTTACTGATATTATTAACCGAGGAACATGCGAGATTTATTACTTTCCCAGGAAAACTTTTAAACACTTTATCCCGGAAAACTAAGCGCACTAATTCGGAAGATAAGTCTGTTGCGAAACGAAATAAGTGGGAACAGTGTGCTTTAACCACTTTACGTTTAGAATGTGGATTTTTGGACAAAGAGTAGTGATTGTCCAGATTAGCCACTACAAAATAGCATACCTGCGACAACAACAACTGAGGTAATTTTTTACCGAATTTTAATTTGTGATAACGCTAGGTTTCGTTGCTTGACATGCCTTTAAATATATAAATATATATATAAGTACCTGCCTGTATATAAATTCCAAAACACAATTCTTTAAATCTACTTCGTCATTGCTATGCTTGTATGCGAAGTGAAAGGGCAGTGGCCTTTTAGAGTGATTGCTTTCAGTACACACTGGAATTGCTGGAAAATATTACGTTTACCTACTCCAAAAACTGTGTCAGCCAAACACTGCTTTCTGCAACAATGCTAATATGACATTTTTGAAGCAAAAATATTTCAATGCCGTTTGAAATTGAACGGTGGAATGACTGATCCAATGATCAGATAAATTGGAATCGCACAAAAGTGATCCTACCCTCTAAGTGCCAGGCAACAGGAACTAGGTGGCGGACGATAGACGGAAGAAGCCAGGTATGGGTGACAGACGGTAGATGTCAGGCGTGGGCGACAAATGGCAGAAGCCAGACGTGGGTGACAGGCGATCAGCGATGCGATTGCTGTTTGTTCGTTCCGTATGCCGTCGCAGCGTTATTTAGCTCAGTTTACATAGAAGCTTAGACGGCGATCTGTAGTGGATTGAACTACTGCAGATATTTGTTTACACTGTGTCATTTATGGATATACCATAGTGTTTAGATTAAACTACGAGGTGCGCTGCAGAACAATGCGCTATAGAAAATTAAAGTGTCTTCGTGAATCGTCAACTGGAATGTCCATAGACCTTACTTATGGAGCGTGGAAGGCGTGTATGCTATGAAAATAATGAACTTTAATTGCCCGCGGGTCGATGTGAATCTAAGGCAGTTAGGTTTATCAGTTGTTTAACATGTCTTTATAGCAACACTAAATAACATAGTATTTGGAGAGAAAAACGGAGCCATTAGATTTAGTTATATAAACCCAAGAAGTAGAATGTATATTTTTTTCAAGTTATTTTGCGCTAAAAGAAAGTGCAAAACAACTTTTTGGAGCTATATTAGAATTCTGTTAGAATGTAGAGTGTTGTGTTAGTTTCATTTGAATAATAATGGTTTCTAGTTACAGTTGGAATAAGTTGGGAGGGTAATGGTCTCGGGAACGAGCTCATGCTGCAAAGGAACCGTAAATTGGCATTATCTGGTGGTGCAGTGGCGGGCGGTGCAATTGTCGCGACGGGGGTGTCGGCGCAGCACCTACGTACCTTCTTGTTAATGGGTATTAAAATAGTACTGCAACTGTTCTCATTATTCAAAATTGAAAAACCGATGTAGCGTTCAGGAAAAGTTTGTTATTATAGAACGTATTTCTCTGAATATTACTCGATTTATAAAAACCCTTGTATACTATACCTGAAAAACCTACAGAAGTTAGGTATATGATAGTCTAAATTAACACCATTTGAACAAACATAAGGGAGATAAAAATATGTATACCTAGAATATAAAAGAAACTGGCAACATTGCCACCACTTAAGGCCCCGCTTCCTCACCGCGCGTTTCCGCCGTCTGGATTGGTCGAGAGCGCACTAGCCCCGCCCACTTTTTTTGCGAAAATATCGAAAATCATTAATTGTGAAATGAAAAACTAATGCATCACCAAAATCGATCTTAATTTTTACACGACTGCCCAAAAAAAAAAGAGTGTATATGTGTTTAGGGTTCATGTATGTATGTATGTATGTTTGTATGTTTGTATGTTTGTATGTTTGTATGTTTGTATGTTTGTATGTTTGTATGTGAGATTCTTTATTCCACCATAACTTATAAATGCCTGAACGGATTTCGATGTATGGGGTATCGTTAGAATCCTTACATCATTCCGGGTAACACTGGGTATATTATTTTTGAAAAAAAGCAATATGGCGGCATTATGGCTCAACTTTAATATGTGAAAAAAAAATTTTTTTTCTTCCATTATTACAATATGGGTATCAAATTGAAGGCCTTGATGAGCACAGTCCAAAACTGTAGAATTTATAGGCATAATTTAACATAGGTAGGGTGTACATGCAAAACAAATATATCATTTTTGGCTGCTGTCACTAAAATGCATAAAATAAAAATTAATAATTTAAAAAATTAAAAACACGACTGCCCTGCCAAAAAACGAACTAAAAAGTATAAAACAAGTGCAGTGTCATTGCAGTCGGGGGCCCTCTTAGATTAAATATGTTCCACAGACCGGTCCCCCGACTGCAATGACACTGCACTTGTTTTATACTTTTTAGTTCGTTTTTTGGCAGGGCAGTCGTGTTTTTAATTTTTTAAATTATTAATTTTTTTTAGGTATTATCTTTCTCCATCTTTTGGCGAAAAAAATAATAAAAAATTCCAAGCCGTTTAGAAGGAGATAGAAATTTTAAGACGAAAACAGCTTCATTGTGATTTTTTTTTTCACATAGAAATAGAGCATAAAGCACTTTTTTCCTGCTTATTTTTTAAAGATGAGGATTCAGTTAATACGTTAATATTTTTTTCAAAATTTTTACTGCACTCGTCTAAGAGGAGATAGCTTCCAAAAATGCCTCGTTAGCTGCTGTCCCCGTCTTAATGCAACTCGGGCGCAGCTGGCGCGCCACGCCGCGTCCCGGGCCGCGCGGAATGCCCAAATTACGCGTGCCACGGCCCACCCGCGTAATCAACTCGGTTAGTTAAAGCGCTATTTGAATCTCGTAATTAGAATAGTATGGACTCCCCTATAGATTTTCAATTAAAACCGGGGACAGAAGTTCCGCAAAGTTGGGCAGAGGTACTTGCTAACTAAAAGTTCGTTAAAGTTGTTTGTATGAGTAAAGGGGATATAAACTTGGATACCTCGTATCGTGGGTACATCTTAAGCACCTGTTTGTTTGGCTGCTAGTTATAATGACACTCACAACGACAAAGAAGCTGTTAATTTGTATCTTTTTGCGACACCATCTTGCTACTTGCTTGCTGTCTAAGCTTTTTTGTAAACTGTCCACGCTGGTCGGTCGGCATATGGGTCGCTCCGATTACGAAATTAAAGTACGTAAAATCAATTAGGAAAAAGTATCAGTACATAAAATTTGTTACGCTCCAACAAACAGTTAACTACACTTTTAATGGTAGTACTCGAGTAGGTACCTAATAAAACGGCATACTAAATAGTAAACCTTTAAAATCCCGCTAACAACTTGAGCAGTTTAGTCGAGGCACTTATCTTTGTACACCGTCTTACGAGTAGGTAGCGGGAACAATAGTAAATTTCCCAAAGCCAGCGAGGCCGGGCTTAAAATTGCCAAGTTTCGAGCACTAAGCCGCAATAGCGACGGCCGATGGCGGCGGGGCTGTCGGCGCGGGGCGGGGCGCGGCTGTCGGCGTGTTTAGCGACCGCGAGGCGCCTACGCTGAGTCGCAGGAGCGTAGCGCGGTGTAGCGTGGCGTAGCGTGGCGTAGCGTGGCGTAGCGTGGCGTAGCGTGGCGTAGCGTGGCGTAGCGCGGCGTAGCGCAGTACGGCGCGGCGTAGCGGAGCGTGCGCTCCGTAAGAGATACAATGCAAATACAAGCATTGTTAAAAATTATGTCCTGTTTAATGAAGTTCTTTTCAATTCCCAAGACTCATGTGTCCATTTCATAGAATAGTAAAGATTAATTAACAATTTACGATATACACAGTAGCTGCAGTTGTGGGCTCCATGTTCCAGCTCGCAGTGTATCGGCCAACACTCGGGTACGGAACCCTAAAAAGAAGAGCATAGGAAGGATTTTGGATTAAAACCGCCCTAAGGGGGGTAAACTAAGGTATGAAAGTTTGTATGGCGGTCCCATTTTTTCTGAAGCTAGAGATTTGAAAATCAGTATTTCGGCTACTCATTACATATAAAAAATTCTGCGTTATTGATAATTCAACTCCGTATAAGTGTGTACGAAACCCTCAGGGCGCGAGTTCGACTCGCACTTGTCCGGTTTTTAAACTTTGCTTGCTTTAGAACGTATGTTTTGATTTCCATTGCTGAACGGAAACTAAATAATTCAACCTAATCGTTGATAAATGTATCAATCACCAAATTAAACGTCGTTTTGAACATGACTAGTAAGTTATTTGCGGTTGATAAGGACTTATCTAACAAAAGCAATCGCAAATTTCAGGATTGCCTTCCCTAACCAAAAAAGTTGATTAACTGAAACACATTAGAGATAAGCAATCAAACTCAATTCCCAAAGCAATGTTTAAATTATCTTATCCCGTTTTTCTATGTCCGAGCGAGGGGCGGGAGGTGAGCACACAGTGCAGCTGCCTGCAGCTGCCCTGTGCAAGCTGCAAGGAGCGATGTTTGCCGTCCCACCGCCGCCCCCGCCGCCCCGCCGCCCCGCCGCTCGCGCCGCCCGCCCCACGCTCCTACAAAACCCGGCACAGATTTGCCCAACACTTTTACACCGTATTTTTAAGCCAAAATTACCAAGACACGAGGTAAAGGTCGCAAAGCTTAATAACAAAGTGCTAACTATGTGTGTCGAGTCATTTTGTTTGAGTTACAAGTTGCTAGTCCGGATTTGGGTTTTTTATTTTGATTGAGTGAACATTTCCGCTCCTAGGCAAGCTCTGCTTCTTGTAACCTTATGCACCGCAAGACTCGTGTTTGCAGATCTATCTCTTAGTTAAAATACACACAAGGCTCTGGGAACTGCTGGCAGGATTCATAATGAAAATCTGGTTAGCTATTGCAAGATACTTACCACTCTCAATGCAATTTGGAACTGTCACCGCGCACCAATACAACACGAAGCTCTCAACAGCAGATAGTCTGAAGTAATGTTACAAATCAATTACTAGCAGCTACATTGCCCCAGAGGGCGCTGTGAGCGCTACACTCTAAGCGACATCAAACGGCGAGCTGTTATGTACGCAAGCTAAATAGCGAAGCGAGCCGCTTAACAAGCCAAGCGCTATATTATAGACGTTGCCATGTTTAGGTACTCGTATGAGGCGACTAACGGCTGGCTTTTGACATAACCCTCTCTACGAGAAGTACCTACTGAAGCAGAAAACTGAGGTTATTATTCCGGTAAATTAATAAATAAGTATTGTTTTAATCACCCAAATGACACAAATGAAAATAAGTTAACCGGCGACAAGCAATTAGTCACTGTCCGTGTATTTAACTAAATGATGTTAAAGTAACTAGCGTCGGTTAAAAGAGACACTCACTGTGACACGTCTATTAAATAAAATGAAAACGAAAATAAAACTGAGGGGGTTCAGAGTGCGGGTTCATTGCCCGACCTTCACCTGTATTCACGACCAGATCTTCGATTACCTGACAATGCACAGTCATTAAGCAACCCATTTTTTTCACCAAAATAAATTATGGGTACATTGTGACCATTAGGTAGGTATAAGAGTGGTTTTGTATTCAAGGGGAAATCCGGGGGAAATTAAAACAGGGCCGAATCGCACCCAGGGGACGCGCAAGGCGACCCGGTGTAGCGATAAATTGACCCGCCCCATCCCACACCGCTCGTCCCGAGTTTTTTATAGTCCGCCCCTGGACATCTCATTTGTTACATCTTACAGAAGTCTGGAGTGATTTCTGCGAAGGAAGACTGAAGTTGCCAAACATAAATATTATTCAGAATCACTTAAAAGATACACTACTGCAACCAAAGTCTATAGCACTATTTAGCAAAAAGGAAATATATTAACAATTTTTTTCTTGAAATATAATATTAGATTTGTAAGAGGCATAATGTTAAATATTATTTCCCCTCTACATCTTAATCCATGACCCTGGGATCTTACCCAAGATTTCAACCACTTATTTCAAAAATAGAGACAGAAATGCACTATGTAAATCAATTGTCTCTTGACGCAATCTTTTAACCCTTTTAAGGCGACGTGCTGAAGGGTTAATTGGCTAATGATTGTTTATCATCGGCCGGTGAGGATTAGCGTGGATGATTGGGTGCAGTACTTAGCGCGAAGAAGGATAATAATCCGTGTTTAAGATGTTGATAAAGCTGCAAATAAGAAACAAAAATAAACGGCTACAATTTAATAAACTACTGGAAAAAGTCCATAACACAGTCTACGTCCATGTGAATAAAAAAAGTTTACAAATCGATTTACAACAAATGAACCTTGAGCCGCCTCATTGTAAGGCGGCTAACCGTGTCCACAAGTTAATAGGCTAATGGCCGCTTAACCGGCCATCGATGGACGGCATCGAGGGTGGAGGATGGTGGTGCGTGATTTAGTAGCGTATTAATACCCACTCGACGACTCATCGCCATTCTAAAGTGTTAGTAAATACTTTGGACACTTTTAAAAAACACGTTATGTATATGAACTTAGGTAATACGTTGATAATGTTGACACCTGTTTCTTATCTATGGCATTACTTCTAGGTACATAAGTTATACTGACGACATTATTGGGCTGGAACTCGAGGAAGAGTTCGCAGCAGCGGTTACCTCAATACAATTCAATGTATTTATTCATTTGCATTATAATGTAGGCTCATTAACTGATTAAATAGGTAGAGCCTCGGGCCATTGCAGATACGCGCCGATACGCCTCGGTACGTTGCGTCACGGTCCTAAGCACAGAACCCTGATAAAGGATAACAAAACAGAAGTTCTCCGTGTCCTTCCTTTGGTCTAATCTATTACTTATCTTGTGTTAGGGACTCAGTCGAGGATAATGACATAATCACCAAACTCTAAGAGACGTGACGTTTGCAATTCGGTGCATATTTACGTCAAACTTTCCACCCGAAGGGAATGAGCGTCCTTCAGTCGGTAATGAATTTAATCATAGGAAAATATAGACGCCGCTGTATCCGACCGATTCTGCACAAATTGGGGATTCCACCCTCGCGTTTAATACACGGCGACTTGGATGCTCAGACGGCTTTTATATCGCACGCCTTTAAGCCCTGCCTATGATAATCGAACTAGCTGAAAAGAGAACGACGCGTGGCGATAGACACAATTTTTATTCAGATTTTTTGGAGATTTAGAAATTATCCCCCCGTTGGCAAGATACAAATATTATTGCGATGTAATGTAATGTTTTAGTGATGTGCCGCAACATAATTGTGATAAAGTTTAGTGTCGTTCTACGGTTTTTAACATTCGCGGAATATTACGTGAAGGCGCTGCAGTTAAAAAAAGCGGCAAATAAATGAGTTTCTACGAGTATAATAATTAATAATGGAAACCTCCATAATAACATTCTCAGTTTGAAAAGTGACGTCATAAGTTAAGTTTCCTAATTCATTTCTTGAGTAAGATTTCAAGGTTTTTTGTAATATTCTCAATCAGAGTCATTATAAGCGTAACCATTACGAAAACTACATTACGTTAGGTAGTATTTGCCATTATGAACATAAGTCCCCACATTTACCTTGAAAGATGAAGATTAACGAAAAGAAAGGAATAAATTTAATTAAAATCCATAGGTAGGTATTTACTTCGGCAGGTTCAAATGTCAAAAATATGACATAAAAGAATTTATACCAGTAGGTATATTTTGGAATCCAGTAAATTGTAGCAAACAGTGGCAATAACAGAATATACTACAACATTTACTACGAATTTAATTATGATCTTCATTAGAGACGTGTTTATTTATCGGATACCAGTTCCGGAACAGAGCCGGATAAACAGGTTCGAGTAAATAACGCAATGTCGTAGGAGCGGGGGCGGGGGCGGGGGCGGGGGCGGGGCGGGGGCGACGACTATAACGAGCCGCGCATCAAACGGAGCCACTCAGCTGACGGTCAGTAGCATGCAAGCAAGCATTAGCATTAGCAATTTACAGAAACATTGCGTGTTTAAGTAGGTAGTAACTCCAAAAATAAATTAAAATTTCATTAAAATGAAAATAAGTGATTCTGACGATTTTTCCTACATTCAAAGACAGAAATGTAGCCAGAATTCCATGAAACATTTCTAACTTTTCTTCCGGTATGTGGGAAACATAATAAATATTCCTTCACATCGTTCTGCTGCGGTCGCAATCTATACATATAATAAGAATGTAAAATTGGTCGCGTCTGTACATTCGAAATATTTGCAAAAAAAATAGTGGGGGGGACTTAGATTGACCAGCAGAATTCATTTTTATCATTTTTAGAATTTTTGTCTGTGGGTATGTTTGTATGTTTGTATGTTTGCTCAGATTTTCGAAAGAGCACAACTTCGAATCCACCGGATGGATTTCAATGAAATTTAGCATGGATATGACTAATAGTCTAACTTAACATCTAGGATACTTTTTTTTCGAAAATGTTTAGGGTTGCCACAGAAAATTCAAAAAACTACTTAAAAATTCTAAATGTTTGAAAGAGCACAACTTTGAATCCACCGGATTAATTTCAATGAAATTTGGCATGGATATGACTAATAGTCTAACTTAACATCTAGGATATTTTTTTATAAAATATTAGATTGTAAATTTTTATGACCACACGGAAATTCTAGCCAACAATAAGTTTTAGTTATTGAAATACGTCTATTTAGAGCGGAGCCCTACGGAGCCCTACGTTGTGTGTGATCCGACACTATTTGGAATACATAATCTTAATTTTAATAATAATAATAAATATTTTATTGCTGCGTTCTACCATCTTAAGTTTCGTTTTTCTTAACTAGATGTCGCTATACTTAAAATCAGACAATACCTGCCTTGCACCGCATTTCAAAATTTAATATCTTCCTTGCTTCAAGAAATTTAGTTTTTTTATTCCTAATTACGTATAAAAAATATTAAGCGGGTCTTTGTATCACGCGGAATCTTAGACGTTAACTCTGGAATTCATCTCCACAGTACTAATGCCGTAGGGAAGCTACCTACCTAAGAAGTAAGTCTAGAGGACCTGCTGATTTTGAATTAAGTAGTAATAGAAACACAGACATTGAACTCTGAACTCCAACCCCTCAGGAATGATGCTGCTGGGTAACTGCCTGCTTAAACCATAAATCTGGAGGACCTGCTAACTTTGAATTAGCAATGTGGGTATCAAGTAGAAACTTCTCAGGCGAGGTCGCGTTTCCGATCCGGCGCTAGAATTTAAGGAAAACATGTAAAATGACTACTTGTAAGTGCCCTCCTAGGCCTAAACATAATAAACGCTTTGACTATTGACTTAGACGATAAACTCCGGACTCTAACTTTTTAAGCACGATGTTGCGCAGTGACTCTTACCTAAGCCGTGAGTCTGGAGCACTCACTCATTTTAAATAAGGAACATGGGTATCAAGTACAAACTTAAACATTGAGCTCTGGAGTCCAACCGCTCAGTCGTGATACTGTGAGTAACTACAGATATAGATAGACGGATACAGATAGACTGGTACAGACAGAGATACTCACCTACCGATAGATTACAGACAGACCGATTCAGACAGACAGATACTTACAGCTAAACTGATACACACAGACAAATAAAGTCAAACTTTTGTTATACAACTAAGGCGCCAGGCAAGCGTACGGCCCACCTGTTGTTAAGCAGTTACCGTTCCCAATAGATGCTTGTAACCAAAGGCATCGGTAGCACGTTTCCAACCTGAAGGGGAGTGGGGTTAGTGGGAGGGGACGGGGAGGTGGCTGGGTTGCGCTTCCGGCTCTCTCCCTCATCATACGAAACGAAGGTAAATTAGCTACTTGAATGCCGATCTCCACCTTACTGGTCAGACTCTACCACCTTACTGGTATAGACTGGTACAGATAGACAGCCACGGACAGACGAACTCAGACTGATGCAGACTGACGTAATACAGATTAGACGATAGACAAAATTATATTTAAGGGCTTCACCGACTGGACGCGGACGGAGTCGCGGGCACAGCTAGTCACTAAACATATTCCTACTTTTATCCATTGGTCCCACATGCGACCGTCATACATCTGTATGACGTTTCCGGTTCCCATACTCGGTCGGTATGTACCCGTGTTATCGATGGCACCTTCCCCTGGATTGATGGGCACATCTGCAGCGTTCTGCTCCGATTGCCAACCGCCGTGAAGCCTCTCATAGACTGGTACACGGGAATGTAACGAACGAGATGAAATACTGTGATTAAGTTGAAGTTTGATTGTGTGTTGGATGTTTGATTGACACATTGTTGAGTGATAATGTTGATATTATTGTGATAGTTGTAAATGCGAGGAGCTGCGGCGTCGCGTCGGGGGAAATCGACAGCTGTCGGCAAAGTTGGACGTTCACGAGGGTGCGGGATTGGGGCTGTGTCGACATGATGGGTTTTGTTGGTCTCGTTTCGGGGAGGACCACTGTTCCGTTTGAAGTTACTATTCCTGGGTCTCGCTTCTGGAGAGTTGTGGTATAAGTTTGAATTGCTAAGTGGGTTAATGTCATATTATTCTCATAAGTTAAGTAAACGTAGTCAATCACATGAATAGGACAAGGCACCACTTCTCACCGCAGCGAGGGGCGCGAGGCGCGAGGCGCGGGGCGCGGCGTCGGGCCGCACGTTCCGACCTTTTTTACAGCCTCCTTCCCAATGTTTCACAACGCGCCCTTGGCTTATATTCGCCAGTTTTTCCGGCGCCTCGTCGTTTGTTTTTAGGGCGTCGCCCTGATGGATTCCCCGATGATAAAGCGGAGTTTTTTCACCGTAGAAAACGCACTTTGACTGGCGAGCGTGTACTACGAGTGCCGACTTTTTGTTGGACCACAAAAGGTTTGGGGATATTGTGCGAATATTTCTATTGACAAATTTATTATAGTTTCTTTGTAGCTGCTTGGGAACGGAACTCGTATTCCGCGGTTTGGGTACACGTGCTTTTCCTTGAGTTTGCGGTTTCCTTATAACTTGATTTTAGTAGGTACGATTAGACATTTTTGTAATGGTCGCAAATTCATATTGCATTGCATGCATTAGTAATGGTCATCGTTTAGATGTTGCAGCCCTCATCGTTTTATTTATTAAGCCTATACGACATCTTTGGCGCTTCCACCACTCTTGGAAAATGTCAGAAATCAAATACCTACCATCCCTCTCCCCTTCAGGTCGGCAATGTGCGACCAATGCCTTTGCTATTGTAAGCATCTTTAGGCTGCGGTAACTGCTTAACATCAGGCGGGCCGTACGCTGTTTTTGCCACCGCAGTGCTATAAAATACCTACTGAATGCAGTTAAATATACCAAAGCTATTAATAACCTTACATCCCCATGTCCGCAGGGCGCATCGCCCCGCGTCGCCGCCGCCGCCGCGCCGCGCCACTACCGCACATGCACGTGACTCCTGACAACCTCTCATAATCGATATAATATCGCGACTTTTAGAGACCACGTTATACAGTGAGACTTTCTTACTAATCTTGAATGAAAAACAAAGTAGACAACGGTAAAGAATCGAGCTCCTGGGAAATTGGTTTGCAATCCATCACTACCATCTATTTAAGAATACCGGCGAGTTTTCCGTTGCGTTGTTTTAAAACGATCTCTACGTCGACAACCCATAAGGGGCTCACTCAATATGTAGATATAGATTTGTGTAGGTATTTATTTGCATTACCGTCTGCCAGTGTGCCATCCTTAGCTATAAAAAACATTAGGTACATCACATTACATACAGTTGGTATGTGAATCAGGCGATATTTATTTATTTATTAAATTATGTTTGTAACACGGTGTTATTTGTGGGGGAAATGATGATGATCTGTTTAAGTACATACCTAAAAGTAAACAAATGACATTTCTTATCAGTGAGAACATTTTGATTTCTCAAATACTGGAAAATCAGAGTCCATAAGGATTATAAAGATGAAAGGGGTTATCAGCGGTAGGCACAGATATCATTCAGGGTTCGTACAGGGGCGGGCCGCGGCCGGAGCCCTTAGCCGGAGCCCGCGGAGGCCATGCAATTATCTTATGAATAATCTGTAGGCCGATGAGGTAATCTGGAAGGATTAGGACGTTTTACATTATTAACATGGAAAACAGAAACTTGGCCACATTATTCAATAATTAAAAAAAAAAAACCAGTGATAGCCGATTGGTTAAGCACGCGTCTTGCGGTCTTAGGTCTTTCGGTCCAGGGTTTAAATCCCAGCTCGCACCTCTGGATTTTTCGAAATCTATTTGCGAATCACAACTTTAATATGATTATTACTTCTTACGGTGAAAGTTAAACATCCTGAGGCAACCTGCATGACTTAGAAAATTTATGAAAGACATGTGAAATCCACCAACCCGCACTGGGCCAGCGTGATGGATTATGGCCTGAATCCCCCTCGCATTGAGGGGAGGCTCGTGCCGAGTGGGACGTTAAAAGGGCTTATATTATTATTTATAATATTCAATTCTTTCAGCATGTGGCTGTGTCGCATACTCGCTATCTATTGCTGTGAACAAAATTAATCCACGGTTTTGTGGGGCTATTCCTTCGTAAGCTGGAAATATGCTCTTTCCGTAGTGTCCCTAAGCTGCCGGCACCCAACAGGCAAGCGACACCGGCCGGTGGCATTGCACGTGACAGACCTCGTTTCGCTGCGGGCGACGGGCGGCGCTTTAAAAGAAAATAACTTGGGTACGGATGTCCGTTTCCCCGTTTTGAACAACTTTCCATTACCTTTTACAAATGTCCCCTTAGATCTGTCACTAAGTATAGTTACTATACCCACAAACAATCGGAAACAACAAACTGTCTCGTTTACCCACTGCAAAAAAAGTATTCAACTTTATCTCAACAGCCAAAACTTTATTAATGACAGAGGAAGTGCAACTCACGGCGACCGAGGCCGAGGTCGAGGCGGAGTGAGCCGTCCGCGTGTACTTCCCGCGCCGATAAAAATAAAACATTGAACGCCGCGCCTGAATAAGATAACACCTTTCCGTGAACTTTTTCTTTCGCGCTCATAAAACATTTCGCAGCTTCTGCATTATTCCGACCGTAGAAATGGTGCCGGCGTGAGTTGACGGAGCGAGCGGCGCGCGGCGCGGGCGCTATGCGTGTCGCAGTACACGCTACGAGTACCTACCTACTATGTACCGTAGCGGCTATTGCTACAAATAAGTGAAACTAATTTTGTGACAGCGTTGGCAGTACTTAAATTAACGTAATAATCTACACTTTGATTAATGATTGGCTTCTGCGTTTTAGCCTACAATAATTATGTAACTTTTAACAGGACACATTCAGGGAGAGTCGTTTATTAATATATTTTTATATATATTAATATATTAAATATATATTTTAATATATATTAAATTATATTATTATATATAATATTATATTATTATTATTATTATAGTCTCTGCCTACCCCCTTGGGA
The DNA here is from genome assembly GCA_947859195.1 of Drymonia ruficornis. Taxonomy (NCBI): domain Eukaryota; kingdom Metazoa; phylum Arthropoda; class Insecta; order Lepidoptera; family Notodontidae; genus Drymonia; species Drymonia ruficornis. The sequence goes on along the minus strand of OX401905.1, from coordinate 15,449,783 downwards.
TACAGGCGTGAGTATATGTATGTATGTATGTATTTTAATATATTTAATATTTTTTTTTTAAATATAGGATAATATTTATCTTAGTACGTTTTTGTAAAGAATGACTGACACTTTCGCTGAAGTTAATATTTTCAGCTTTGGGTAGCGAGCGATAGCAACTCGCCGAGTAAATTATTTATTCGTCTATTTTCCTGTTTACTTTCATTTGCATTTAAGAAAGCAATTTCGGTAGTCATTTTGGCGGCAACGAGTTGAGCTCCCAAGTATAACCGAAACTTAATACACGGGTCGGGCCTGTACTGCAGAAAGCGGTATGTAGCGGTAGGTACCTGTACGAGATGAAATAATACAGTATTTTGTTGCTATAGATACCAAATTGATGTCTCGTCTGGCTCGCCTTAATATCACCAAGTAGGTACTCAAGGGCCTATGAACTACTCATTGTTATTGTTAGATAAAAAATGTGTATGTACCTATGTATTTTTGCTATTATGTATATGATTATACAATGTATATTCGTGCCATTTGCAACCCGTAAGTCACACCAATCGAATATATTCGGCTGAAGCTCGACTCGGTAAACCGCAAATCGCGCGTGCTGCAGGCGCTAGTCCCGTCCGACATCTATTGATACCGGCCCGGTCCGGCAGCCGGCTGCAGCCGGTCATATCTGTAATTTAATACACGTGTGTGATCGCACGCGCTGACAACCCTCTACACAGTAGGTACCTGTAGGTACATGGAGAGCAGTGGGTTATACCAGGAAAGCTACAAATAGTTACCCAGAACTACTCCACACAACAACATTGCATGCGCTTGTAGCATGCTACTATAATAATACTTTTGATTTGAAGGTGACACCACATTTTCATTAGAAAATTAGACATATTCAAGAATCTGTGACTATTGTTTTTTGCCAAACGACCTCGAACTGAAATGATGGTGATACAAAATGTAAGTTTTCTACCTCTCTTAGATAAATAAATATAAAGCGCTATTGTTTATGAAATGTTGTTACTGCCATGTGTTGTATTATATCGGTAGTTCGCCGGCCGGCTAATAGTATGCACGGTTCATAGTTTGTTACCGCTCGCACGGAAAATATGTAATACGTCACAATATCCGAGTCCAACAATATTCGGCTATTGATTTACTGGATTAGTGCAAGCGCCGCGCGACGGATCCTCCGAAATTATTACGTTGTTATTATTTTTTGATCTATTTGTAATTTTATGTTATTTGGACGTAACAACCATTTACCTACACCAAAGGATCAATATTATCAAAATGGTACTTCGAAGGATTTTCTATGAAACCATTATAGTAGGGGAGCCGTAGAAGGGGTTTCTGGATTTGCACGAGCGCGTCAGATTAAGATAAGGGAGATAGCTTACATATTGATAAGAACCTCAAAAAATTATGAGCCCTTAATATTGGTGGGTTTGCTCAGGAGAACCAAAAAAAAAAAATAGACCATCTTAAAATACTCGAACTCGTCAGATTAAGATAAGGAGGATTCATTATTACTAGCTAAGAAGTGTCAAAAGTGTCAATTTTGCTAATTTGATCGTCAGTCTAAGAAATGGGAGCATCTGGAAGTTTCACTTTTTCAACCCCTCAGTTTTTTTTTTTTTAAATATAGGACTGCGGTGGCAAAAAAACTTACGGCCCGCCTGATTTTAAGCAGTTACCGTAGCCTATAGATGCTTACAAATTCTGACGCGCCCGAGTTATATATTTTTTTCAATTTATAATTTTGGAGCATGAAAAGTATCAATATCTGACACGCTTGAGTATTTTTATGTCATTGCTTTTTATACAAAAGTTTTTTTTTCCTGTATACGCTTCCCCCACCGCTGAAAGTGGAAACATCTAGAACAATGTATTCTTCCTATCATCTCATCTACCGAATCTACTAGGTTTGGAGGACGCTCGTGCAAATCCACGAATTGCACGCTCGCGTCCCCATCTATTAGGTGTATGCACACAAATGAAAGCACGCACGCGTGGAGGGCACCCACTTATACTACTGCTGTTTGTTTAATTTTTATACAAAAACTGGCCCCGTTGCTCAGGCCCCGCCACCGGCGCCGCTCCGCCGAGCCTCGGGGGCACAGACACCACAAATATTTGTGGGTGCGTTATCTAAATTGGTGCTATGAATAATGTGCCGCGCACCAAACATCCGACATTCACTCCACGTTTGCTTATTAACAGTGTAAACGTGTAAATTCAATTTATTTTCCGACTTACATTTCAATTGGAAAAGAGTTTTCTTTATAGTAAGTTAAAATAAAATATTTGGGTATTTATGATAATACAATACAGACTAGTAAAGTAATAAATTATGGGTGTTTACATGAACGTAATTTTTATTACGTTCATGTTTGAAATAAAGGTTACACATTCCAGTATTCACCATTTACTGTGTTTGGCGTGAAGCAGCACTCCGTGTGACGCCCGCGCCCGCGCCGTACCTACCGCGCTGTGTACCGTTATCAGCAGTTTTTTACCGTCGCTCGGCAGCGATTTGGCTGCTAGATTAATACGGGATAATTATCTGAGCCTTGGCGCGCAGCCAGCCCTGCACCCCGCCCCTCGCACACCGCCGCCCTCGCCCGCTATGAACTACAATCAGTATATGGAAGACGCTGATTTCAGAACTTACTTTGTATTGAATCCAAGAACTAGTTTAAAGGTAAAGCTGTGTTATAGTGAGTTTGAACAGTACTTATTCATATGTAGATGTGTCGTATGTGGCCGTCCTTCACTTTGGTCGTAGCACAAAAGGCGTTTTTGTTGTATGATTTGCCTGGTACTTAATCTACCAAAAACATTGTCTGAACTCCAAAGCACGTTATACAGAACTTTCGTTATAATTACTTTTTACGTGCAATCTTTAAAGCAACCTTCGAAGTTACATCAGATCACCGAAGAATCTGTTTACGTCTCTTGTTTAGTCACGATTCGTTTTACTGCGAGTATAAAGTTGGCTGTAAACACTCCCGGTGCAGCTGAGATTTAACAAGTCCACTCTGGACGCGGTTTTATATCTCCGAGATGGAACAATGTGAAACGGTACCAGTAGAAGAACACCGATGGGGCTCATAAATAATAGTATATTATAAGTTAAGCGACTGTAGCCTAGGGGTGAACAGGTTGGGCTAGCAATCAGAAGGTCCCAGGTTCGATCCCCGGTAGGGCATGCACCAATGGATGAATTTTCATCTATGTGCATAATTTACAGTTCGCTGACGGTGAGGGAAAACATCGTGAGGAAACCTACTTATCCCTCGGGATTAGGTAATGGTCAGTTCCTGTATACACGGCGACAAGGTTCACCACCTGTCACGTTGGGTTCTGACTATCTGGTGAAACGTGGGCTTTGAGTTGGTTAATACCTCCACAATGTGGTGGTGTATGGCCACTCAAGTCTCTGACTACCCCGGAATGGGGATAAAAAAGTCGTGACGTTATAATAATTATAAATTTATGATACACTAGCTGTGCCCGCGACTCCGTCCGCGTCCAGTCGGTGAAGCCCTTAAATATAATTTTGTCTATCGTCTAATCTGTATTACGTCAGTCAGCATCAGTCTGAGTTCATCTGTCCGTGGCTGTCTATCTGTACCAGTCTATACCAGTAAGGTGGTAAAGTCTGACCAGTAAGGTGGAGATCGGCATTCAAGTAGCTAATTTACCTTCGTTTCGTATGATGAGGGAGAGAGCCGGAAGCGCAACCCAGCCAACTCCCCGTCCCCTCCCACTAACCCCACTCCCCTTCAGGTTGGAAACGTGCTACCGATGCCTTTGGTTGCAAGCATCTATTGGGAACGGTAACTGATTAACAACAGGTGGGCCGTACGCTTGCCTGGCGCCTTAGTTGTATAACAAAAGTTTGACTTTATTTGTCTGTGTGTATCAGTTTAGCTGTAAGTATCTGTCTGTCTGAATCGGTCTGTCTGTAATCTATCGGTAGGTGAGTATCTCTGTCTGTACCAGTCTATCTGTATCCGTCTATCTATATCTGTAGTTACTCACAGTATCACGACTGAGCGGTTGGACTCCAGAGCTCAATGTTTAAGTTTGTACTTGATACCCATGTTCCTTATTTAAAATGAGTGAGTGCTCCAGACTCACGGCTTAGGTAAGAGTCACTGCGCAACATCGTGCTTAAAAAGTTAGAGTCCGGAGTTTATCGTCTAAGTCAATAGTCAAAGCGTTTATTATGTTTAGGCCTAGGAGGGCACTTACAAGTAGTCATTTTACATGTTTTCCTTAAATTCTAGCGCCGGATCGGAAACGCGACCTCGCCTGAGAAGTTTCTACTTGATACCCACATTGCTAATTCAAAGTTAGCAGGTCCTCCAGATTTATGGTTTAAGCAGGCAGTTACCCAGCAGCATCATTCCTGAGGGGTTGGAGTTCAGAGTTCAATGTCTGTGTTTCTATTACTACTTAATTCAAAATCAGCAGGTCCTCTAGACTTACTTCTTAGGTAGGTAGCTTCCCTACGGCATTAGTACTGTGGAGATGAATTCCAGAGTTAACGTCTAAGATTCCGCGTGATACAAAGACCCGCTTAATATTTTTTATACGTAATTAGGAATAAAAAAACTAAATTTCTTGAAGCAAGGAAGATATTAAATTTTGACATGTGGTGCAAGGCAGGTATTGTCTGATTTTAAGTATAGCGACATCTAGTTAAGAAAAACGAACCTTAAGATGGTAGAACGCAGCAATAAAATATTTATTATTATTATTAAAATTAAGATTATGTATTCCAAATAGTGTCGGATCACACACAGGGCTCCGTAGGGCTCCGCTCTAAATAGACGTATTTCAATAACTAAAACTTATTGTTGGCTAGAATTTCCGTGTGGTCATAAAAATTTATTAGTCATATCCATGCCAAATTTCATTGAAATCAATCCACTGGATTCGAAGTTGTGCGTGTTCAAATATTTAGGTAGTTTTTAAATGTTTTGTGGCAACCCTAAACTTTACCGAAAAAAAAAAATATGCTAGATGTTAAGTTAGACTATTAGTCATATCCATGCCAAATTTCATTGAAATTAATCCGGTGGATTCAAAGTTGTGCTCTTTCAAACATTTAGAATTTTTAAGTAGTTTTTTGAATTTTCTGTGGCAACCCTAAACATTTTCGAAAAAAAAAGTATCCTAGATGTTAAGTTAGACTATTAGTCATATCCATGCTAAATTTCATTGAAATCCATCCGGTGGATTCGAAGTTGTGCTCTTTCGAAAATCTGAGCAAACATACAAACATACAAACATACCCACAGACAAAAATTCTAAAAATGATAAAAATGAATTCTGCTGGTCAATCTAAGTCCCCCCCACTATTTTTTTTCCAAATATTTCGAATGTACAGACGCGACCAATTTTACATTCTTATTATATGTATAGATTACCATTGTAAGTGAACAGTTATGTATTCTCCGAAAGAGAATCATCGAGTTAGGCGATCTAGTCACAATCTCAGATAATTTTATCGAAGTACAAGCTTTAAAGTTAAGAGAACAGAATCGTCTGCTGCACTATTCATAAAATACTATAGGTACTCATCCCCGCTAAAAAAAAACTCCGTAAAACGGCGGCGGCACTAACTGCGCCGGCAATTATACAATCGATTGTAATAATCATGAATACGCAATTCGATTACTACACCTAACAATGCATCGGAAGAAGTCTGGCGGAGTTCCAACGCCACCGCGCCGCGCCGCGCCGCGCCGGTGCGCCCAAGTGCGCGATCGTGCGACCCCCATCGCACTACTCGGGAATCGATAATCGATACGATAAAAGTTTTATTCGATCCACAATTTAAATAGAGTTGGAGCCGATTCTCGCGCTACCAGGTATGAAGAATCGAGTATTAACCGAGGCAACTGATATTGAATTTAGATATGGGGAATTTTCATATCTCCTCGTGTGGAATTCACCTCGATGGATGACTGCAACGTGGGATTGAAGATTTTATTTATTTTTCAGTTTCACAGAAACTAAACTGGACTATTTCAGACTATTTCAACCAGCATTATTATGAATATTATTATTATTATGAAGCAGTGGTAGCCGATTGGTTAAGCACGCGTCTTGCGGGCTTAAGGTCATGGGTTCAAACCCTGGCTCACACCTCTGGATTTTTCGAAATCTATATGTGAATCATAACTTTAATATGATTATCACTTGATAACGGTGAAGGAAATCATCGTGAGGAAACCTGCATGTCTTTAGACATGTGAAATTCACCAACCCGCATTGGGCCAGCGTGGTGGATTATGGCCTGAATCCCCCTCGCATTGAGGGGAGGCCCATGCCCAGCAGTGGGATGTTAAAAGGGCTAAATTATTATTATTATGAATACCCAGAATGCTGCGCTCCATAGGTAAGAACGGGCAGGATACACATGTCGATGTGTCAGTGGAAGGTTGCTCATGATGTCTCCCATGGACCGGTCGCTCTTACAGACATTTTCAATACGGCGATCGATTTTCCTTATTTTGTCTCTTTCCGAAGGAGACTAGCTGGCCCAGGTAAATGTACCTATTCATCGACTTAATGTAGCGCCCGTCCGTTTACTTCAATTTTGCGCCTGATGTTGTTAGTCGTCGATTATCACAACTTTTAGGTCTTTTTATTTTTTGAATGTTTAATTCCAGGGCGGTCTCCCTCGCGCCACGCGGCAGGCAGGCACTTGGTATGCTCGCCGCGCACGGGCCGGTGCAGACACGTCCCGGACGACATTTTTACAAGCCCCGCTTGTTACGGTAATCACTGGACGATGACGAACGCCTGACGTTCACGCTGTTTTCCCATGAAAGGCAAATAGGTACACTTTTTGTAAGAGGAGGAAATAAAGATCATAACGTGGAACTTGTAGGTTCAGTTTGTTAATTTACTTCTGACGGTCAAGCAAATTTTTATCAGGGTACCCTAGTTGTAGGAACCATGATATATATGCTGGTACAATGTGACCACCTATAATTTTCTTAGAGTAAGAAAATAATTCCAGTGCAGCAGTGTCTCCAAAAAGCACTCATATATTTTTACAGCTTCCGTGTGCCAATTTGAGTAGTGCAGTAAAACACGGCATGTGGCCGCACCACAAGCGAGTGCCGTCATTACAGGGGCTTAAATCTCAATGTAGGAAGGCGCAAATAGCGGGCATGAGTAACGGCCGGCCGGCACCGGACGGCGTCTTTACGAGCCGCGCTGCGGTAATTATCGGCCGGTGACGGACGTCCGGATACGCTGGCCGGTTTCCAAACAGACGCTGTTGCCAATCGACTATGATGGTAACAAAGTTTTTGGACTGGTACATAAACGATAGGGATCTAAATAATAGGAGCCGATACATCTTCTATACATATAATAAGAATGTAAAATTGGTCGCGTCTGTACATTCGAAATATTTGGAAAAAAAATAGTGGGGGGGACTTAGATGGACCAGCAGAATTCATTTTTATCATTTTTAGAATTTTTGTCTGTGTGTATGTTTGTATGTTTGTATGTTTGCTCAGATTTTCGAAAGAGCACAACTTCGAATCCACCGGATGGATTTCAATGAAATTTGGCATGGATATGTCTAATAGTCTAACTTAACATCTAGGATACTTTTTTTTTCGAAAATGTTTAGGGTTGCCACAGAACATTAAAAAAACTACTTAATTATTCTAAATGTTTGAAAGAGCACAACTTCGAATCCACCGGATTAATTTCAATGAATTTTGGCATGAATATGACTAATAGTCCAACTTAACATCTAGGATATTTATTTTTTCGAAAATGTTTAGGGTTGCCACAAAACATTCAAAGCATTCAATAACTACCTAAATGTTCGAACGTGCACGCACAACTTCGAATCCACTGAACAGATTTGTATGAAATTTGGCATGGATGTGACTAATAGTACAACTTAACATCTGAGATATTTTTTTTCTAAAATATTAGGTTGTAAATTTTTATGACCACACGGAAATTCTAGCCAAAAATAAGTTTTCGCTATTGAAATACGTCTATTTAGAGCGGAGCCCTACGGAGCCCTACGTTGTGTGTGATCCGACACTATTTGGACTAGATAATCTTAATTAATAATAATAATAAATATTTTATTGCTGCGTTCTATAATCTTAAGTTTCGTTTATCTTAACTAGATGTCGCTATACTTAAATTCAGACAATGCCTGCCTTGCATCACATGGCAAAATTAAATTTCTTCCACTTGCTTCAAGAAATTTAGTTTTTTATTCCTAATTAAGTATAAAAAAAAATAAGCGGGTCGTTGTATCACGCGGAATCAAACGTTAATTCTGGAATTCATCTCCACAGTAGGTACTGATGCCGTAGGGAAGCTTCCTACCTAAGAAGTAAGTCTAAAAGACCTGCTGATTTTGAATTAGTAATAGAAACTTAGACGTTGAACTCTGAACTCCAAACCCTCAGGAATGATCCTGCTGCCTGCTTAAACCATAAATCTGGAGGACTTAACTTTTAATAAACATATATAGCAATGTGGGTAAAAAGAAACTTAGACGATAAACTCCGGACTCTTAACTTCTTAGGCACGATGTTGCAAGGTGACTGCTTACCTAAGCCGTGAGTCTGGAGCAGTCATTAATTTCAATAGCTACGTCCATATGGCGCGCATGCCCCGCCCGAGCACTCATATTATGACATTATGTCTATGCGTTCTAACGTCTAAACGTTCCAAGTCATGCGCTTGATAAAGACGCCGCCAATTAGGAACATGGGTACTTAAACATTAGACGTCTCTTCTCTACAACATGCACATGCCACGTGAGACTGCTCACTCACATGCCTCGCGAAGCACAACGTTTGCCTCAGTCGCATGCCGCGCGAGGCAAATGGCTAGGCAACTGACACTCTAGACAGAGAAAGGTATACCCGGGCAATCAGTTTGACATCGTTCTGTCGCATGATGCCAAACTAGGAGAGGCAAATGTGAGTGCTCAGGTGAGGCAGGGTGCACATTTGACTCACGCGGCATGTGAGACATCTGGACGGAGCTATTGAGCTCTGGAGTCCAACCGCTCAGTCGTGATACTGCAAGTAACTACAGATAAAGACAGACGGATATAGAGGGACTGGAACAGACAGAGATACTTACCGATAAATTACCGACAGACCGATTGAGACAGACAGATACCTACAGCTAGACTGATACAGACAGACAAATAGGTACAGTCAAACTTTTGTTATACAGCTAAGGCGCCAAGCAAGCGTGCGGCCCGCCTGTTGCTAAGCAGTTACCGTAGCTTATAGATGCTTGCAACCAAAAGCATCGCTCGCACGTTTCCAACCAGAAGGGGAGTGGGATTGTCGGAGGGGATGGGAAGGTAGCTGGGCTGGGTTTCCGGCTCTCTCCCTCATCATACGAAACGAAGCCAAATTAGCTACTTGAATGCCGATGTTCCTGTATTAGCTAGGTACAGTCTATTAGCCACAGCTTGACTCTACCACCTTACTGGTGTAGACGGGTACCTACAGACAGACAGCCACGGACAGACGAACTGAGACAGATTCAGACTGACGTAATACAGATTAGACGATAGTCAGAATTATATTTAAGGGCTTCACCGACTGGACGCGGACGGAGTCGCGGGCACAGCTAGTTCTTGAAATAACTGTATTTGTAAAAGTTGACTGAAATACGAATTTGAAGGTACCATTATAATTATATATTTTAGGAGAGCAGGAATTGTTATTTTGATTGACTTTCAATATCTAATTGATACGAAATTAGAAAGCTAGCAAAGTCTTTCTATCTTAGTAGTCGCCGCCTAGGGTATTAGAAATAGAGTCAGGTCTGGCATCTGTGACAAAAACAAATAATTGAAAATTAATCTTATAACCGTAGACAATCTAGCTTGCCTTAATTATAGCCTCATGTCCACAAATGTGGGCGCCAGTCATCCTCAGATCAGATAACCGCTCCGCACGAGGTATTAATCAGTTTGTTGATAATATTGGCAGCACGGCAAGCGTTCCACGCCGCACAACTTTGATTAGATCGATGTGTAGGCTGACGTTCGGGAAATTAATAGAGGCGAACGAAAAAGTCATACAAGTTTTCAAAAGTATGAGAGACTAGTGGCAGATTCTGTGCATCCCAAACGTAGACGTTGATTTTAACGGCGTATCTAGCTGCTTTGATCAATATGAAAGGAGGTCTATGTAACCTCTTATGTGTTGCCTTTAACAAACACACGGCTGCTAGTAAAACTTTCCTGTTCAACCGCAACAAAACTTTTCAATTTCTTTCGATCTGCTTTCCCGGCGCGAGCGCTAGCGCGTGCGTCTGCGGCGGGTATTTACCGGACGTCCTATTAGTTATGCTGAGCGATAAATCAACAGCGGGATTACCGGCGGCAGAGTGAATGAGCACTCGCCGCCAATTAGCGACCGCAAGCCGGGGCCGAGGCCGAGGCCGCCGGCGACTGGGACGAGAGGTCACTTGGAGCGAACATTTGTAAACAGATTACCGGTCTAATGACTGGGAGAACATATTATTAGAAGGTACTTAGATTAAAAAAGTTGTTCAAAATATTAGTATAGTAAGGGATGAATCTATCCTCTGACCTTTGCTGTCTTGTGATCACAAACGTATGAACAGGGGTGTGACATATGCGCAGGATTACCACCGAGTGGATACTCAGCGCTGACCGCTCAGGATCCACGTGCGATACCTAATATAGAGCTTTCCAGTACTTTAAAAGCACTTGTTGATGAAGGCATATCTAATTTGTGGATTTTTGTAATAAAAACACAGCTTTCGATTATAAAAAAATAACAAATCATCACGAGCCTGTTATAAATTAGATCCATAATCATAAAATTCTTAAACAGGTACTTAAGAATATAAAAGTACACTTTCCAGTTTTAATTAAAGTCTTGAATATAACTTAAAGCAAACCTTTTCTTACACAACAACACCCACTTGGCTATCTACTGAAGGTAAGTAAGGCGTTATTGTGTGCGGCTGCGGTGATCCGATAACGCGGGCGGAGCGGCGCGGCGCGGCGCCGCCGGCCAGGAGGCTACCGCAGCAATTAACGACCAGTGAGCCGTGCGGATCACGGCCGGCTATCCGGAGTTAAAGGTAACTATTGGCCCGCCCGGATTAACCATCCCAAGGAAATTAATCTACACATTGCGTATTTATGTGCAATCTGGAACCAAACTCAATGGTACGTGAAATTATTAGTCCGAACAAGACAAGGTCGCAATTTTTTGTAATAATATGTATTTTTTAATTTAATATTGCATGTTGATAAATAAGCTAGTAGAGAATTTTAGAACAGAGACCTCTAAATCGTCATGTAGCTCCTATTTACCTTTGTGTTCATTTAATATACCTACTTCTTTTTAGAACAATCCTATAATACCTAATAGCATTCGTCATCTCCACAACGCAACATGAATACGTGAAGCCGTGCGAGAAGAGCCAACTACCCGAGCCAGAAATCACGGAGAGCGCTTGTCGCGTCGACTGTGAGTCAAGACTGTGTGTCGCAGCACTTGACGCGCGACGCCTCGCGTGTTCAAACGCTGGCGTCATTCATACCGAACCAACCGCCAACTTCAAGAGAGAACTTCGCAAGTTTAAAATAAATTAAATGTCAATTAAAGATTATTTTAATCACGAACCGTAAAACGTAGTTAAATGGTAACCGCACACATATCATAGAAATCCAATGTAATCTAATGACAACGGATGCATGGTGGTCATGGACGGAGCCCAGAAGGCTTTTCAGTTGCATTTTATAAACGAAGAGTTAAAACAACATGGAAACTTTGAAAGGAAATCACTGTGATATAATTTACGAGTCCTTTCACTTGAACATCATGCTCCGTTAATAAAAGCAGCAAAAGTACTCACGGTGATCCTCTTGAGCTGCCGCTTGCCCTTGTACCAGGTGATGAGCGCGGGCGGGCGGCTGCCGGCGGACTCGCACGCCACCTCGTAGCGCCGCTCCGCGGTAAGCACGCCACCCTCGCCCATCTCCGCCGGCTTCTTTATCTCTACTGTTAGTGGTCTCACTAGGAGAAAAGAAAATACGTATGTTTTAACCATCAGCACTGGATATTAATAGTCCTCCTGAACGAATTTCGGCCACGGCGGCCAATCTCAACGGATATTAGTCTCAGCGCAGGAGCTATTATGATGCATTCTTTTACTCTCATAGTCCGATGGGACGGCAATCCGGCAAGACCGGCCGACGACTACGTGATCTTTGAGATACGGAGACGCTCAGTTTAAACTGCTACTAACTGGTCACCCATCTCTGACCGACCTAGCAAAGCGTTGCTTAATCTCCGATCTAACGGATCGACGATTACACGAAACCATACATTTTATACATAATCCCTTCGTACACCCACCAAGCTAGTTTAACCTCTCATTATTATTAAAATAACATAATATACTATTGCATCGCTCTAGTCCCGATTTGAAGCCCTATTAACACAGCTGGTTGCTAAACTCACAAAACGCGTCCAATGCAATCAGAGCGAGAGCCCTTCGCATTGAGGCGTCGAATTAATCCGGCGAGTGAATACGGTGCCACTGCACGCGGCGCGGGCGCCTCACCGCCCACCCAGTAATCAGTAGAGCCTCGATAACGCTATACATGCCTGTTTCAATTAGTAATAGGCATTACTGGGTTATTCGGGATATTTGTGTCATAGTTAGAATTGAAATTCCTTTGCGTTGGTTTGAATTCTATGAATGACCTCAGAACCATTTCAACCAATTCAATAAGTCGTATTGAAACATCGCGACGATCGGTTATGACTCGCCGATCGACGCGATGTTTCAATAGGACCTTATGACTCACATTCCCAACAAAAAGAATACAAAATAGTAATAAAGAAGTGAATGACGCCTTTTTCTGCGAATTGAAGACGTTGATGAGTAAAGTTCCACTTACAAAACATGTCGAGTACAAGGGAGAGCTCCTTGGGCGGCACGAGGTGCGAGTTGGCCGCCTGGCAGGTGAACACGGCGGCGTAGTCGGCGCGCCGGATGGCCGGCCACAGCAGCCGGTTCTCGATCACGTCGCCCGTGTTGTGCTCGTACTCCTCGTCCACCAGCACGCCGTTCACCAGCCACCGGACCGACGGCTCCGGCCGACCTGCCCACGAACACAACCAACACTTTACTTCTAAACGACTAGCACCCATTTCAGCGGTTTCAGCATCAGCCGTATTATGACTGACCGTGCAGCCTCTCATTCCTTATTATCTTCACGCAAAATTGACCCCAGCGTGACGCATTTACCTCGAGCATGATAAATAGGTTCTGACCGAATGAGGCGTACACGGTTAGTTAATGGAAATATTTGCTTAGTTGGAAAGGGAAAATATTACAAGAAAATGATAAAAGATTATTCTTCAGTCAATTCAAGCCGATACTGGAAACAAATTGCTATTTGCCAAACTAGATCAGCCGCCTTCCAACAAATCTCCAGTTCATTTAATAATAAATGAGGCCTCCGCGGAGACAGGCATTCGGTTTTCTAAATGTAAACATTGAGATTACACTACGACAACGCAATTTCCAATGCTTTACTAGTCCATCTGTACGTAAATAAATTTCAGCGAAGGCATTCTCTTTCAGCGCAGCGCGCCCTTTGTCCCTCTGTTTGCTTGTTTATTTGTCCGCCGCTGTGTGCGCTTTTGTTCGGGCCCGGGCACACCGCTCAACTATCCTTAGATCCACTTTGGCTAAATTGAATTAGTTCACGTCTGAAGTACTAGAGGAACATCTAATTCGAAATGTCAATGGATGTAATCTGGATTTGTGTACTAAATAGAGACGTTCGGTATGTGGAGTAGTTTGGGTGTGCTCACAAATTTGTGGATATTGGTGAGTATTCAGTTATCGGTTTCGGGAAGGTGTCATCGTGCTGTCCAGCGCCACGTCATTATCCGGTGACGTCACCGGGTTGAAAACGGTGGATTAATATGTTTGACGAGGTCCGCAGACCCCGCAGAGGATCGAGTAAAGCCACCGGAGCCCGGCAGCCGGCAGCCGGCCGCTCGACCGCAATATTCTATCGATCTGGCCTCGAGCCGTGACCCGCTCGCTAACTACTCACTGCACTGTCTGCAGAAAATTGATCCTGTTTTCAATTCACCTTTCCATAATAATTGCGAAACGGGGTCAGGGGTGAGGGCTCCGGCCTAATTTATCGCCGGCACCGGCGCTCGTTTTCTAAATCAAAAGTCGCAGGGCGGCCGCTTCCGGCCGGCTTATTGTTTCGCTTGTTTTTCCTTTGATAAACAACGTCGCCGCTTCTTTGTATTGGATTTCGGTGTTTGGTGAACAAGCTCGGTGCGCCCGCCGACCGCCACCGACCGCCGAACATTGATTAATTTGTGGATGTCGATGCGATTCCATTGCAATAGTGCTTCTTTCAATCCAATACCTTTCTGTTTGTCGAGTAACGTTGTTGATGAAATTGTACCTAAGTGTATTAAAAGTGAACTTTTCCCTGTCTGATTATTTTTTGACAGTAGTTTATTCCTAATAAATTCATTCGGGAGCGGTGAGCACTAGTAATTTATCAGTATTCACCCCTCCCGAAAGCTCGTTTCCTCAATGAAAGGTGTCCTGAAACTTGGAACATTACACGCGCAACAGGCACGAGTCGCGATAAAAAAATATCCGTGGGAAAACAAAGCCGAGGCTCGCCCCCGTCATTAGAAAGGCATCTGCGTTCACTACAATTGAATATCTTTTTTCGCTCGTCCGTATTTTCAGGGAATACGCTTCAATCAATTTCTCGATTATGCAAATTCAGTGGCTCCCGTCAATTCAAATTTTGTTACGCGACGGTATACCTACAGTAATCTTTTGAAATTCATTTTGATTGGGATTGTGTAATTTTAACTTTGTGATTTTTAAATGATTCATTAACATATTTTTGGTTAAGCTGTAGCAAAAAAATATTTTGTATTTTATTTTTGGGGGGATTATCGTATTTATGTAATAAAATATATATGTACGAGTAGATGTTACGTTATCGTCCTGAAGGGGTAGCAAGAGATTGTAATAGAAATATTATTTCAGGCTCTTTAGTGCTCCAGGGTTTTTTGAAGTCGGTTTTTGTTTTTTTATAAACATGATTTTCATCTCCCTGTTCATCAGGAGCTTGATCAATACCATGAAGTCGTAAACCCAGCCAAGCCCGTAGTTACTCTGCCTACATACGCCGCACTCGTCTCAACAATAATCATCAACGGATATAAGCGCCGCACCAAAGGTTGAATGTAGGAGAGCGTTTGATTCGGAATGCGCGTAATAACTCCGGCCCGATACAAAATATATTGATATGATGTCGGGCGCAGAGCAGCGGCGGTGTGTAAGCTCGCAATCGTGTTTTGTCGGGATAAAAGCGTTCCTGTGTCTGCAGTCGGAGCGACGCGAAGCGGACGCGACGACCGACGGAAGAAAAGAAAATATACCCTCCAGCTAACTGCGTCTACACGAAGGACTATAAATAGATGGCTCTGGTTCCGATCAAACGACAATCATTCAACTTTGGATTAGCAAGTATTTTTTTCCTGATGACCTCTTACCGATAATTGAGCTGATATCGACAGTATAATAATCAATATGAGCAACTCGTATTTGCAGCAACAAATTGTAATTTACCCAACGCCGCTGACGACGCCACAGTTCAAATAACGCGCGGCTCACCGTTGAATATATAAGTATTCGTACTCGTTCACGAAAAGTATTAGACCAACACGCATTGAAACGAGCCGAAAACAAAAACATAACTCGGCAACACTTGTCGCTCCGGAGCTTACCGAAAAATAACAATCTGCCGAGAACCTGCCGCCGCCCGCCGCCGCCCGCCCGCGCGGCCCTCCGAAGGGAATCCTACTTTATTACATTCAAACGTTATTGGCGCCTACCTAAGTGTACATACATAAGAACGGAGACTTTTTAACATTCTAGCTGGGTAACCTGCTATTGACGTCACGCGTTCGGACTTTATTTTAGACGGATTCAAAACTTGAAGGGAATACCAAATACTTGCCAAGTTTGGCAAATTAATAATGATTAAGTGCATAGTCACTAATCTGACGAGTTGAATTTTTGCGTAACGTAAATATAGCTTATAAAATAGTCGTAACTAATAGTACCTACCTAGTATACTTTATCTATTTTTTTATCGGATTTCAATTAAAACCCGTGAATTATATAATATAGTACTCATCTTGTAGCGAACAGTGTTATCTGGAACGCTACGAAGAATTGTTTGGAACGAGCGATAAAAGCATTCTTGTGTCGCACTAGACACGGGCAAACAACTCGCGAGGTTTAGCAGACGAAGGCCAGGCCTCACTTCATTCGTTCAGTTTACGTATCGATGGCCATGATTCGTTGAAACATTTATTGTAAGGACATAGTTTCAATCCTAGACTATTATTAGTTTTAGACACCTGACTGGACTCATAAGGTTATAAACCAGAAGAAGAGAACCTAAACCTAAGATATTTTAAAACGCGAATGGAAATAAAAAAATATAAGTACGGGTTTTGCGTACCATACATACATTCAAATAAATTAGATTTTGCCTCTTCACGAACTTCGCGTTTGATCTGCTTGGTCTGTGCGAGGCATACATAAACAAGGCGTCCGCGGCAAAGTTCAATAGTAGCCGTGAATCGTGGTCATCGCTATCGAGATAGAAATATGATCCGATTTGCAGTTACCGTGCAACGCCCCGCGTGAAGCTCACTATGTGCGGTGCTTTAATAGGTATCTTCACATGTTTCATCTTGTTTATGGTTGAATGTCTTCATGTGCGGACAATGCTGCAATGCTGTACGTATTCAGGTTATATCGAAACAAAGATAAAAAACTAAATACATTATACTAAGTACAGACTGTTCGATTTTTCCGCGTCATATGAAAATAGGGCGCAGTTCCCATAAGCGAGTAAGATTTGGAACATTCTTTGCATATTGGATAGTTGTTTGTCCACCGCAGACCTAATGGCAAGAAATTTGCGGCGACCGAGCCGGACGGTCGCATTATTATCACATAACCGGGGCAATGGAGCAATATTTACAGTAATACACAGAGAGCAACAATAACCGACCATAGTTGGGTAATAGCCATTACGGAGACAATACAGCTATGGCCGACCGGAGACCAGAGACCTCGCCCGCGTACCTACGCGTAATTCTAGCTTATGTAGTGTATTGCCCGCGGGACGCAAAATGTTGGCTTCTGGCGAATAAAAGAATTAAACCAATTGCCGAGGGAAGTTAATGAGGCCTGAAATTCAAATAGGTACCTAGTAAAAATACTTTGAATAAAGATAATGTTCAGTAGTTTTTTATCAAAAATACCTTTTTCTTTTATGACATAACGTACCAAGTAGTATAATTACATTAACGTTGTTCTAAAGACATCTTAGAGGTATGTAAATCGCTAAAGTATATCGCATAAGGCAGTCAAACCACATAAATACGACTCAGACTTGAATAAATTTAACTAGAAACAAATTAAACAAGCCCAGCAATTGCAGTAAACTTGGTAACCCAATTCCCGTCTGTAGCTGTTCCCCGGCTTATGTGTTTACAGGGTAACGCGTCCGGAACGATCCACCTGTTCCTAGCAGAGTAATTTATTACCAACTCATCACCATCTCCTGCTGGCTGAATTAATCCGCAGAGCTAATCCATTGTGCGTGGATCATAATTTATAAGATCTGAGCAATTTGCGGAATGAGAACTGATTGAAGCTGTCGTATTCAATGATGTTACGTTACTTCGAATTGTATATGCGTGCTCTATTATCTTGCTCCAGTATTATTTAATATAGTATGATAGATTGACTACTTACCTAAAGTAAATAAAAACAGAAGGTAGAAAAGTACCTTGAACTTAGTAAAATAGGATAGTAGCTGACCTCCAAGTACTCTGCAGGTGAGCAGCACGTCGTCTCCTTCCTCGTGGGGTCCGAGAGTGGTGGTGTTGATGACGCGGCCCCAGCGGTCCACCACCACCGGCTTTTCCGGTGGTACTGAAACAAAGTCCGACCGTAATAAATAATTGTGTTTATACTGTGATGGCAAGATGATGAGACTATTCATACAATTCGTTCATATACTTGGGTAGAATTCAATACCCTCAATACATTGACTTGATCATTAAAGTCGAACACCGAGTGACCGTTGGTCGCAACTAGCCTCGCATCGTTACACAATAAGTGCGGATTGCTTCCCGTAGTTCGCGGCAGAGCCAGGGCCCGGCGGGGCGAGCGGGGCGACCGGGCCGAGCGGGCCCTTGCGGGGCGAGTAGGCCGTCTCTACACCGGTCCTACACCCCGCTTTGACGCCACTCGACCGGAACTACACGACTATGGCTAACTCGATTTTGGGCCGTTTAAATAAACGACAATATTATACACAAGTACCTACATAAAAAAATTGTAGGCAGCAGAAATGATGATGGGATTGTGTCAAAATAGCTTCAGAATGATTTTATCATGTTGACTACATTTCAGATAGTACAATCTAAGAACAAAAGATTTAAAAATGTATTATTTCGTTAAAAACAGACTCCCCTCTTCTTCCCCTCCCTTTGTTCCCCTCCCTTTGTTCCACTCCCCTTCACTTCACTTCACTTCCACTCCACATCTATCAATGTATCTTTTATTCTAACTTGTTCTGTGAGCCAAAAATAAATTAATTAAAGACGTAGATATACAAGAAAATTTAGCATTGGTTGCGTTATCAAACCTATTATTAAAATAGGTTGACATCATATAAATCTTAGGTAATCGTCAGGTATGTACTCTGATAACATTAAAAGTGTCAAATCATTGTGACTGAAGTTGGATAAAGGTTTATCATTTTGTTGCGAGACACAGAGCTCTAATTATGATTAGAGAGGTGCATGACTCGTGACAGTAGCATGATAGGACGCGTGACTACGCACCACACACCCAGCAGCAGACATGTATGGGTAGTGTGCAGCGATCCCAGTGGCCACGGTAAATAGATTTCATTTATCAATCTCGATATATCACTGGTATTTTTATAATGATCTAAGGAAATTATAGACGCTACTGAGTCATCGCTATTTATCGTAAATATCTTGTCAAGAGTCGCCTACGAAAGTGGGAAAAATGGACCCTTAAGACCTCTAGAACCCCATTGGTAACCTCTTATAACTTCTTCAATGCTTCCGACCGCAGGCCCTGTTAAAACCATAGTCCTAATGTATTATTATTATCAGTTATTATGTTTTCATAAGCCTCGTGATATGAAGTGTTTGAATGACTGATTCTTTGGCCATTCGGCTCGCACGTATTATAATAAAAGATATAATTATGATATTATCAATAGTACATCGGATAGGCGCGAGTGAAACCAATAAATGTAGATACGATAAGTTCCGCGTGGACATTCATTTGAAGATTGTTAGCATACCAAAATGTTTCGATTAACGATTCCTATTATTTTCTGCGTTATTTGGAGTGCAAAATATGTGGAGTGCGCGAGGATATTGGGTGTGTATTCAATGCCATCTATCAGCCATCAAGTAGTGTTCAGGGCTCTGACAATGGAACTCGCAAAAAGAGGCCACGAACTTGTAGTTCTGACGCCGAACCCGGCACTACCCAAGGTAAGACCTCCAGACAACATCACTGAAATTGATACGAGCGAATCATACCAGGCGTTGTTTCAATTGATGAACGCACCAGAAAGCACGATGTTATTAAAGCGAGGAGTTATAGCGGATATGACTGACATGTCTATAGACGATTATACTCAAGCTATGATGTTCTTAGTTTTATACCAGTTCGACCTCCCTGTAGTGAAAAACTTACTAGAAGATAAAGGGCAAAAATTTGACTTAGTAATAGTAGAAGCGATGCTTAGTTACCCGTTAATCGTCGGGAAAATTTTTAACGCCCCAGTAATACAATTTTCTTCGTTTTATGGCTCTTCAGAAAATTATGAGATGCTAGGCGCCCCTGCGTGGCACCCGTTGTATTTTCCCAACACTTACAGAAGTAAACACGGGGAACTCACCCTATGGGAAAAAATACACGAGACCTACATCGAATGGAAGTTGTACAGAGCGACAAAAAGAATTGAAGAGCTTGAAAACGATTTACTCGTGAAGCGCTACGGCCCCGATGCGCCTACAGTTGCCGATCTACAAAAGAGTGTAATAATGCTGTTTTTGAACGCTCACCCGATCATTGCCGGTAATCGTCCGGTACCCCCGAGCGTTGTCCACTTAGGCGCCTTGCACTTGCAGCCAGTGAAAGAGTTGCCTCACGATATAAAGTCGTATTTGGATAACTCTAAACGCGGGGTGATTTACGTAAGTCTGGGGACCAATGTGCGCCCCTCTATGATGGATCAGGACTTATTGGAAGCTTTCTTGGATGCCTTCAGAGCGCTCCCTTACGACATATTATGGAAATTCGACGGAGACAAGCTCGATAATGTGCCTAAGAACGTCAAAATGCAGAAGTGGTTTCCACAGAGAGATTTATTGATGCATCCAAATATTAAGTTATTTGTGATGCAAGGCGGTCTACAGTCGACGGATGAAGCAATCGAAGCCGCCGTACCTCTAGTCGGTATTCCGATACTGGGAGATCAGTGGTTCAACGTGAACAAGTACGTGGAACTCGGCATCGGAGTTCACGTTAATGCAGAAACAATGACGGCTGTGGACCTGGTAAACGCAGTTAAAAAAGTGTTGAGTGACGATAGTTATAAACAGAATATGGAGAGATTGAGAGCAGTGATCCACGACCAGCCGCAGTCGCCGCTGGAGCGCGCGGTGTGGTGGACGGAGCACGCGCTGCGCCACGGAGCCGGCGGCGGGTGGCACCTCCGAGCGCCCTCCGCTCACACCACTTGGAGCGAGTACTACATGGTGGACGTGCTAGCCGTGGTGATTGGTGGCGCGATAACCTCACTAGTATTCATGATTGTGATTTGTTATAAACTCCTAAATGCGTTAAGAATTAAAAAAAGCAAATCAAAACTCAGTTAATGTATAGATTATAATGTGAAAATTATTGCATACTTTTTAGGTTCTTTTTCCCTGGTTACGATGCTATATTTTGATACAGAACTTCTAACACTTGTATCTTGTATTATGTCGCTAATTGTACGCATACACGGTAGTGTATGTGAATTGAATTTATAATCAAGGATTGGTAGTTCGTCACTTTATCTTATAACCTTGTTATTACGTCTATTTTTACAGCGATTGATAAATTATATGATAGCAAATGTCTAGACTGCTCCGACTCATTATGATTTTATTGATATAGGGATCTTACCTAAGGGGGCTTACATAAAAATATTTAAAAGCGCGCTATCGATGGGGGGGCTATACGAGCTACCAACTACTTACAGAAGTTGAAAGCACTTAGATATATGATAACATACTTTGATATATGATAAGAGTCTGTGATGAGAACTGTAATTTAAATCATTGGAAAGAGCATGAAATATATTGGTATTAAGTAATATTACTTACTATAGACATTTTTAAAAAAATTGTACAGAAATTTCTACAAATTATCCTCGTTCATTAAAAGCAATTTATATCTCGAACACGGTGAGTCCAGATTCGCACTGTCACCATAGAGACGTAGCGAACAAAGAGAACCCGAAGCATAGGTTCGCATTTCCAACTGCGTAAATTAATTGAATCAAACATAAAACAATATCGACGTGGGACCGAGACCGATAGCAATTAATCAGTTCAATACAAGCCAGGTCTAACAGCTCCGTGCGATTAGCATGGGGCCCACCCGCGCCGCACCGCGACCGCCGCGCCCGCCGCGCCCGCCAGGCCACGCGTGCGGCGCCTGGAGCCTTCATCTAAAGCGATAAAGTCGGAAGTCGATCCACCGGAGAGCAGGATAGGCATCGCCCATTCCGCCGCACAGGTGGTGGCTATTCCAGCCAGCTTCGTTTAAAGCGTCAAAGCCCAATTGCGTTTTACATTCGACACAGCGGGCTCGTCCAATCTAACTTTAGCCTCTAATACTGGAGTAACGGTTGACTCCGGGCAGCTAAATTTACCGTAGGTTTATTACTTACGTATCGTATGGGGTTCGGCTATTAGCTGTCAAATGGAAGAGACTGGGCATCAAAAAATATTCAAACACAAATATCGTACCTACCATAGTTGACGAAATAAACATTTTCAATTTCATTTTCATGTCTCTGCTAACTTTCGATACATTTTAATTACAAGAGAATAAATAAGTAAGTAAGTAAATGTACAAAATATAGAATTTAATAAGCACTTAACATTTAAGGGAATGAGCCTCTAAGCTTATTGGTGTTCAATTAAAGTTTCCGGCGGCATATTTCAACATAAATATTGACAACACTATTCAAACGCCCGAGGATCACTTTAACTCTCAACTGAATCGAAATTGCTTAAGTATTTAAAGTAGAAAATTAAATTGGCAGGGTTCCTATCAGGGTGATTAAAATCAATAGCTTGAGATAACGGGGAGTGACATAATCTGCTTTGGAACCGGTAGGGCGGTCGAAAACTCGGCGTTACGGCCTATGATAATCATATCAGCTAAAGGATGCCCACTGCTGGACATAGGCGTATAACTTCGTGCACCAAACATTACTAGATCTAATAGACGTTCTACTTAGTGAGTACTTATTTAAAGTGACGAAATATGTTAAAGAACCCAAATATATAGCAGCAATCATAGGATTTCCTTTGATAGCGTAAACAATTACATTTTAACACGATCGAGTCATTTTCAGGCATTTCTAGTCGTTGATGTTGTCAATGCCTTAATATTATCTTTATAGGTAAATTAGGTATCATCTTGATACTTTAACGTCTGGAATGACCTTAAAAGTGTATAAAATCTACATAATTGTTTGTCGAGAGGCCTGTGTACGATGTTTGAGCGCGGGCGCGGCCGGGCGCGGGGCGGGGAGGCCCAGGAACTCGTTGCATGGCCACATTACCCCAATGGCAGGGGAGGTGCCTTTTGCCATTAATAGGCACTTTGTCTTAGAAAACGTTTTCTGGTGACTAATGGAGTAATTCAAGACTATTATAATCTGGTTTAGAATAAGGTAGACTTACTATGCAGTAAAAATATACTATTATTATAGCCAATGTACGACAATAGTTTGGCTGTCTCCTATGCTGATTTAGTGCAAGTTTGACCCTTGTTTTTATTCAGTCAGTTGTTACATAGCACAGTGTATTATGAACCCCATTTTTGTTGCATGCTGTTTTTATTACAGAAATAGATAGTTCTTATAATTTTAAGCATTAGAGTAAAACTCCGGAGTCGATACGGCAAGTAGTTTTTTTTATAAAAATTGCCAAAGTTTACCATTATCCGGCTCCTAAAAATCACAAAAAAAAAAAATTAAAAATAACTAAACTACTTATGTAAGTTTTGATTACAGTCAATAATTACACACATAAAATTACATATTTGCACAAGTTTTCATCCATTTAGCTTGAGTAATTAAAAAGATATAATTTATTATTCAATTTTTCTTCATCATTTTTTTACTCCGTCATAATGGCGTATTAGATTATGATTTCTAGATTAAACGATTGCTTAAATTTGCCTTTATTGATGTTATTAAAATCACATTCTAATTCCGCGTTATTTCAAAGTTATCGGTGATTATCTTGTTTCGGTCAGGGTTGTCACTTTCGTATATCCGGATACTATTAAGGTTTTCCGGATCAAATTTATTTGTTCAGAAAATCAATAGTGATACTAATTTTTAGGGAACCACAAAAGGAAAACATGGAACCCTTATAGAATCACTTTGTTGTCTATCTGTCTGTCTGTCGGTCGGTCTGACAAGACGTGTACAGTCCAAACCACTGGTATTAGAAAAATGCAATATTAATACTAAATAGATACCTTGTATAGCGTAAACATCTGCTGAGGAACATTTTTGGAAAATGGTACGCCTAAGGGGTGATTAATGGGTAAATGTTTGCGTGGGGCCCTAAAAATTATGAATCGTTTCTTTTCCTATTAAGTTTGTACGGACACCTCCGGTATTGTAGGGGTTTTAGCATTTGCCTAACGACTAACGAGGGTGGACTCCTTCACATGCCGCATGTGCAATTCATCGAAAATCATAAAAACTTAGTTTGACGACCGCTACGTGCAGTGGATTGAGTATGGAAACGCACCGTAGCCACGATCACCAAAGGCCTCAAATACCCGGATGGTCTCTCACCGCGGAGATTCCGCAGATTCCGCAGTGCTAATTTTACTAAACCCAACCTGAATGTATCCTCCGTATCATGCACTAGCGATAATTTCATAGAAATTATCACAATCGATATTGGAAGCTGCACGATTACATCTATCTATAAGCTACCAAACCAACCTTTCGAATTTCATAAAACATCGAATTTCGATGACCGAACTATTAAAATAGTTGTCGGCGATTTCAATGGCCACAGTATAACTTGGGGATATAGCGAAACAAACTCTGATGGTACCACTGTTGAGGAATGGGCATCCTTGGATTTAACACTGCTCCATGATCCAAAACTCAAACCATCGTTTAACAGCTGTCGATGGAAAAAAGGTACAACCCTGACTTAATATTTACCAGCTCAAACATCTGTTACAAATGCATTAGGTCAATTTGCCCACCTATTCCCAAGACCCAACACAGACCCATCGCATGTGTAGGTCAAGCTACTATAAGACTAAGGCAGGTCCCCTTTGCTCGCCGGTTTAACCCTACAAAGGCAAACTGGGATCGGTTTTCAGAATACGTAAACGCAAAGCTGGATAATCTTGAGCCCATACCTGACAACTATGAAAAGTTTATCAAGGTCATAAGAACCGCCTCCAGGAAAAGCATTCCGAGGGGTTGCCGTAGCTCGTATATTCCAGGTCTCAATTAGGCCTCCGCTAATCTTTTAGTTAACTATGAGCAACTGTGCAGCAACGATCCGTTCTCTGAGGACACGCTAATGGCTGGTAATTTCCTGATGTAAATGGTCAGTGAAAACCGACGAGAATCGTGGATGTCTACAGTCTCAAACATTAACATGACTCACAACAGCAAAAAAGCTTGGACTACAGTAAAGAAACTCACAGGAGACCCTCCCCCCGCCACAAACCAATGCCAAGGTACAGCAAACCAAGTGGCGTATCAGCTTTTGCTTAAAAGCAAACCACTCAATCGTATGTCTAGGCTCGAAAAAAACTAATAGCTCAGTAAGTAACTCAAACGAAATTAGCAAACCTTTTACACTTTCGGAAATAATACTTGCCATCAAAGCCCTAAAGAACGGGAAAGCCGCAGGGATAGATGACTTATTGGTTGAACGAATCAAACATCTTGGGCCGCCTGCGGTATCCTGGATTTTGAAGTGCTTCAATAATTGCCTCAAAACACTCAAAATTCCAAAAATGTGGCACCGTGCTAAAGTGGTAGCACTTTTGAAGCCTGGGAAGTCTCCTGACGAACCTTAAAGTTACAGACCCATTTCCTTTCTATGTCACCTGTACAAACTATTTGAGAGGCTTCTCCTCAACCGCCTGTCCCCCATTATAGAGCCAAAGCTCATCCCTGAACAAGCAGGCTTCAGACCCGGAAAATCTTGTTGCAGTCCGACACTCAAGCTTACCCAGCATATCGAAGACGGTTTCGAGGCCAACAGTATAACAGGTATAGTTCTAGTTGACTTAACAGCTGCATACGACACTGTTAATATTAGAAGGCTCCTCCAAAAAGTCGAAGATATGACTGGTGACTTGGGCTTTGTTCATATACTGGGTGAACTTCTTCGTAACCGTCGTTTTCAAGTACATCTTCTCTCAAAAAGCAGTAGATGGCGTTGTCTAAAAAACGGTCTCCCTCAAGGGAGCGTGCTAGCACCAACTCTTTTCAACGTATACACAAATGACCAACCAAGCAACCCATTCTCAAGACGCTTTTTATATGCGGACGACCTAGCCCTGACAACACAAACATCCACTTTCAAGGAGGCTAAAGGAAAGCTCTCAGCGGCCTTGGTTGAACTGGGGGATTATTTTCAAGCGAATGACCTAAGACCTAATCCGACAAAAACACAGACCTGTGTATATCACCTGCTCAACTACCAAGCTAACCGGACTCTAAATATAACTTGGTAAGGAGTACCCATTAAGCATGAACACTTTCCAACATATTTGGGTGTTACGCTCGACAGATCACCGAATTACAAAAAACAGTGCGACAAAACAAAAATATAGATCGGGGCCCGAAACAGCCTACTTCGTCGTCTAAAAAGCACTAACTGAGGAGCATACCCAGAAGTGCTCCGTACGACAGGTCTGGCAATCTGCTTCTCCGCCGGCGAATACGCTTGCCCGGTTTAGAACCGGTCCGCACACGCCAAAGTCGTAGACGCCGCGCTGAATACCTTGTAAATAAGGTCTAACCATAGTAGAGTAGAACTGTTGACACGAAAAGAAGAAGAAGCATCTGCATCGGGTAGCTGCGAGTTTTATTCCCGGCAGAGCCAAATTTTGAAAACGACTATTCCGCAATTTGTCCTGGTCTAAGTGTCACTGGGATCGCCCTCAGTCCATTGTACGGTAAAAAAGTTGCTTAGTTTAGGACCATACAGTTGCTGTTTTAGCCTGTCCATATTCATTTATTTATAACAACGAAACTAAATGGATTCGTTTTTTTTTACTATGGAACCCTAAAAAAATTAAAACCATTTAATAGAACAAAAGTTGATCACTTTTATGTACCTCATCATCACATAAAGTTTGATGCATTGTTTAGGTCATTTTCTATAATTAAAATTAAATTAATATTTTCTGTAAAGGTGACAACCCTAGGCCTTAAAAATCCGGATAAAAGTTAAATCAGTTATAACTTTGAGATAACGCGGAATTAGAATGTGATTTTAATAACATCAATAAAGGCAAATTTAAGCAATCGTTTAATCTAGAAATCATAATCTAATACGCCATTATGACGGAGTAAAAAAATGATGAAGAAAAATTGAAAAATAAATTATATCTTTTTAATTACTCAAGCTAAATGGATGAAAACTTGTGTAAATATGTAATATTATGTGAGAAATTATTGACTGTAATCAAAACTTACATAATTAGTTTCGTTTTTTTTAATTTATTTTTTTTGTGATTTTTAGGACCCGGATTATGGTGAACTTTGGCATTTTTTATAAAAAAATCTACTTGCCGTATCGACTCCGGAGTTTTACTCTAAGGCTTAAAATGATAAGAACTATCTATTTCTATAATAAAAACAGCATGCAACAAAAATGGGGTTCATAACACACTGTGCATAGCTGCTAGCTGGTATAGACTGGGAGTAAGAACATAGGTTGACTTTTGATTAAAATATACTTCGTATATTAAAACCGAATGTCCTAACCAATACTTATATTAGGATATTGAATTCCTAAAGCTCATAACTGCTTGCACATAAAGGAGATACTACAATACATACAATTCCATAAGGGCCCACTCGCCTCACGTGTGCGTCAAAGTAATTAGCATACCCTCCAATTTGTATGGTGCGAACCTTTCAGAGCATCGCTCGTTAGACTTGTGTTAGCGCCGTTTCAGCATCACCCTCCATCTATAGCTACCTGTCTATATTCAGGAGTGTTTGTAAGCACAGTTGAAGAGATAAACAGTGTCTGTCCTTATTCCTGCTAGCTTGGTTTTGGCCTACGTCTTTATGGATACAAGCAATTGAGGTATTTGTTGTACCGTTACCGGTTTTACTGTTGTCAACGACGTGGCGTTGGTGGGTTGGATACATGCTACTTCATAAAGCCAACCTGGTGGCAGACATAAAAAGAAAAATTAAGTTAATTAAAAATCTATTTTTTTACTGTGCGAACAATAAATTGTATTGCTCAAGACCTAGACCTATCTTGCTCGATCGATCTCTGAATTGATTGATCGTTCAAGTTCACGTAGCGCTCTGAGTCTATTCCCAGACCAATGCTCGATTCTCCGACCCTTTATTCTTGGAAATTAATGTAGTCTAGATGGTAAAGGTACTACAACTATAGTCAGTGGAGTGGTTACGGTATCCAGACGTGTATAAACGGTGTTGACATTCTTAGGAGCACCAGCAAGTAGCCTCCCTCGCGCCGCGCCGCCCCGCGCCGCCCCGCGCGTCTACTCGCGACTATTAGCATTTCCATGGCATTTCGTAAGGTCACTGGTAGGTACACATAGAAGTACAACAATTAACACGTCTGTCGTTTTTACGGTGAACATATATTTATATATTTTGTGCTAGCGTTTCCGCAAATGTTTTAATAACGGAGACTAATAAATGTTTATATTTACAGTTCGCTGACGGTGAGGGAAAACATCGTGAGAAAACCTACCTATCCCTCGGGATAAGGTAATAGTCAGTTCCTGTATACACGGCGACAAGGTTCACAACCTGTCACGTTGGGTTCTGACTATCTGGTGAAACGTGGGCGAAACGTTTTCATTATCAGCGAACAATGTCCATTAAAACACGTGTCGAAGCTTTCAAGATAAGAGTTAGGCGACGGCTAGACGTTCAGTATATACTGTGGTCCATCAGTGTAGTAAATACTGATGGATGTCATTCCATCGACGGAATAAACAGGCAAGGCTAGACGTTCAGTATTTATTCCGTGAGTATTGAGACGTATTTCGTACAGTGCAGACGTCAAATAGATAGAGAGGCAAACAAGAATGCTTGTATGGATATTACCTTAGCGCTTGGTTTAAAAAAGAAGAATAAAAAGCAATGGCCAAAATATTGGCCAGCTCATATACGGGCTGTCTCCACCAGTGTAGTACCACTCTCTCACGGGAGATCGCCGTAAAGCAGCTATTACAGCTGCGTTTTGTCCGATGAGTGAGAGAGCCGGAAGCCCAACCCCCCCTTCGTACGTCCCGCTCCCTTTCAAGTCGACAACGTGCGATTAATGCCTTTGGTATTGCAAGCACCTATAGGCTATGATAACTGCTTAACGTCAGGCGGACCCTACGCTTGTATGCCACCTGTTCTATAAAACCAGTATATGATGACATGGAAGTTTACGAGAATCCGCAATCTCAGAAGACATGTCCACTCTATTGCTTTCGCGATGCGTCACACACAAACTGTCATTTCGGAATTCAGAAATCTAGAAATGCGTGGTACATACTGACATCCATCAGTACACTAGCCTAAACGATCAGTAAGTACCACGGTTTTTGATAAATACTGATGGACCACAGGTAAACTGGACGTCTAGCCGTCGCCTAACTATGTCTTGATAGGGCTTGAGTATGTTTAATAATGTGAGATGCAATTAAAGCCCAATTTTTTCTATGCATAAATTTTGACCGAAGTTCTTTTTTTTATATTTTTAACTCGCGTACTTATATAGGTAGGTGGATATGTTGATCAGTTGTCAGCGTGCCAAAACAAAGAGAGTCGATCTCGCTTGTATTAATATCGCTACGCTCATACAAATGTGTCGCCCCCTACCCGAACGATTATGGCAAAGGGATACAAACGGCGTGGGAGGGCTACAAATTGGAAATTATGATAAATTGTATTTGTACTTAACGAAGTTGGCGGGAGGTGTCCGGCGCGGATTAATGCTCCGGACTCCGGGCGGACTCCGGGCCGTTCCTTATCCAATTTACTTCACAACTTCTTTTAAACACTAAGCGTTGTACCTTTCGCGGGGTAACTACGACACGGCTCGTTATGCTATTATAAGGAGACTATGTTTAGCGTAATGATTTATTTCCTCAATTATTATAAGTACGTAAAAATGTACCTACATTACGGCAGGCAAACAAAGGTAAATATTTAGTGAATATGACAGATAGGTCTCTCTTCCATTTGATATTATGAATTTTCTCGGAATTTTCTCCTTTTGATGGGCTTATTAGAAAAATACTTACGTATTAGTTACCGAGATTTATTTCATGGATCACATTGAAATAAAATACTAAAAAAAAAAAAAAAAATGTAACGTCACGACTATTATCCCCATTCGGGGGTAGTCAGAGGCTTGAGTGGCCATACACCACCACATTGTGGAGTTATTAACCAACTCAAAGCCCACGTTTCACCAGATAGTCAGAACCCAACGTGACAGGTGGTGAACTCGTCGCCGTGTATACAGGAACTGACGATTACCTAATCCCGAGGGATAGGTAGGTTTCCTCACGATGTTTTCCCTCACCGTATAAAATACTTAGTCTAGGTAATATTAGTAGTAGTGTTCAGTTTTGTATGTTTTCATTTAAACGGTAAGTAATAAAAAGTATTCACTTTTCTCAATTTATTTTTTATATAAGGTTCGTTCAGATCCGTCAGCAGACTTTATTTCGCGTACACGTACGTACCTATCACACCAAACTCAATATTGACAAGCGCACCCCTGACTGATCAACTCTTCATTCACCCAGTTACCAGTCAACATGTTTCCCAACATTTAAATGAGTAAACTCCGCCATTCGATTGGAAAAGTCCACGTCACACGTCGGCACCAACTCCCGACACGCTCCTAATTGAATTAATAAATCGATTTAATTAACATCGATGATGAAGCATCCCCGAACATTCGGAACATTGATTGAACATTCCGGAAAGTTGGAACAATCGATTATTGTTGTCTTCGAGATGTGCAAAAAGTTTGGACGCGGCTCGAAGTCGATCTGGATCTTGCGATGCGGTTCATATTGACACGCAATAAGCAGCCAACACGTTCAAGTCATACCCAAACTCACTCGCACAATCTAAGAAATGTTGATTGTCTTTTACGTATGTTGACTGTTTGATAACGAGTTTGATTTAGTTTTCATTAATATTATGAAGGGCAGCAACACGTTAGAGTGGGCGTTGGAGTGACACTGACAAAAGTTATAAGTGTTTAGAAAATAGCTTCTATAATTAAACCGAGGCCCATATTCACAGTGACTGCTAAATTGTTCGTCTCGGCTTGGGGGTGGATTTACGCGTGCGGCGCGGCATTGTTCGGCGGACAGATATACTGCGCCGTGGCGCGGCGCGACGCTGCGCGCGCGATTTATGCCGCGCACCCGCTACCGGCTTTATTACGGGGAGTTTGGATGGCTGCGGTGCAATTAGCGATCTTGGAATTTAAATAGATTGTAAAAACTACTACCTACAATAATATCTATATGCTTAGAGGTAAGTATCTAAATAACTCTAAATTCTCTTATAAATCTATAAAAGGAATGTCAGTACTCACCGACAACAGTGAGGTTATATCTGAAGCTGGTGGTCTGCGTGTTCCTGAAGTCGACGCGGCACCGGTACACGCCCTCGTCGCGCCGCTTGACGTCCCGCACCAGCAGCGCCGCAGGCGGCGGCGACGTGGAGAAGTGGGCCCGCGGGCCGAACACCTCGGGCGCCGACCAGTGCCGCGCCTCCGACAGGTGCTTGCCGCGCACGTCGAAGCTGCAGGAATACGGAACGTGTTCATTGGTTTTTTAGAAAAACATTATGAGCATAGATTTACTAGATACCGCCCTACTAAGAAAAATCATTTCCAGAAATGAGGCAACTTATTTTCGACGCGGCCTGTCAGTTTCATACAATGGTTGCTGTCAGATATAGTGAAGTACTCAAAAATTTGAGCATTATCAGTTGCCGCATTTTATTAGTGCGCATGCTCCATCTAGTTGGAGCGCCGCGGAAACTAAAATTAATCTATGATTACGAGCTAGAAAATCATATACTGAGTGACGGATATTTTAATGACAGTTCGTTGACTAAAGAACCGACGGGATCAAGGGGACTAAAAGAGGCCCATAGCAATTCTGTAAAAACAATCATTTTCTTAGTAATTTCGCTAAATTTCCGTAAAATGGTCATCAATATTGTACGAAAATATTGTGGCCTTCTAAGCTTTAGAGAAGTAGATTATGCACAATAACTTCCACCATGTACTTAGGTAGTCTTTTCTACTAAAGTCTTGCAATATTTTTATGATACTCAGTGGTATATAATTTATTTATAACACATACATAAAATGGACGTTCAAAGGATAAATATCTTTGCTTTTACGAGGATGCATGATGCCTCATAAAAGCGGGGTCTAATATTCTCGCTGGAGAAGCCTAGCGACGCTGCATTGTGTGTCTAGATTCATGACGTGCCCTCGCCCGATATTGTGTTACTAATAAACGAAAATCATAGAATTATAGGACTTCTCTACCAAGATGCTACAATAGATAAGTTTGTAAGTATAAATACGGTGTGTCCCACGACTTTGCCACATGGAGGGGATGTACCTTAAATACTGTAGATAGACACTTTTACTGAATGAAGACTTCATTTTTATTTTAAAAACAATACGAACTATATTCAAAGATTTTCGAAAACTCGTTTGCCACACTCGGCAATCGAACCGGCTGAAATCCGAAAAAAAGAACATCCTGTACTTTTATGGCATCAATCGTTAGGATCAATCATAAGGACCAAATCTTTCTAATAAACATGGTAAATTAAATTAAAGTAAAACCATGAAATCTAAACTTATAAATTCAAGAATTCAATGTATCCAACAAAACGGAGCTAATTTCGAGCAACAAATTAAATATTTTACCCCATTTTTTTCGTTCAATTAATATAAATTAAGATTTTATGGTTTTCTTTTCATTTCGAAAACTCGCTTGCTACACTTGGGAATCGAACCGGCTAAAATCCGAACAAGCCTGTATTTTTATAGCATCAATCGAAAGGGTCAACCATAAGGATAAAATCTCTAACAAACATGGTAAGTAAAATGAAAGGAAACCCATAAAATCGTTACTTATTTTAATTGTAACTTATTTTAATTTTTATAAGTTAAGATATCAGGGTTTTCCTTCCATTTAATTTACCATGTTTGTTAGAGAGATTTGGTCCTTATGACTGATCCTATCGATTGATGCCATAAAAGTACAGGATGTTAATTTTTCAGATTTTAGCCGGTTCGATTCCCGAGTGTGGCATGCCAGTTTTCGAAAATCTTTGAATACAGTTCGTATTGTTTTTAAAATAAAAATGAAGTCTTCATTCAGTAAAATTTTCTACCTACAGTATTTAAGGTACTTCCACTCCATGTGGCAAAGTCGTGGCACACCCTGTATATACTTACACACCAACTGGACATCATACAATGGACTGGGCACCCCTAGTTCATTGAAGCATGACTGACTTTTTGCGCCCAGTTGTTTCGAAGATGAAAATTCAGTTAAATGTTACTAGAGCATAGATGGGATTAAACTGATGTTTTCTGCGGCATGGCAGGAAGACGATCTTTAATTTCCGAGCGAAGCTAAGTACAATTTCACTATTTCAGCTTTTTTATATAAAAAACATTTTCCTTGAAGCATCAATCGGTTCATTCATACAATGGCCATCAATAAAGTGCCTCACATCACACGAGTCCGAGTCGCGTCGCGTCCCGTCACCGTCGCGTCGCGCTCCCGTCGCGATAGCTCCGACAGGCGCACCAGATACCGCGTGATATATCGACGCCTGTGAATGGACGAGTGATGGAACTTTTGAACGACGACATGTGCGCTGTATATTGTTGAAAGTTGGACGACTTACAATAACGTTGCATGTAATGCTTTGTGGAACTCTACCACACAGGTAGAGTACCTACCAAGAGTTGACAGACACCGTGTAGCTTAAGTGGGTGTCTCTCAGAAATAATGCTTTATTTTTGACTTATATAAGTAGTTCATAAATATGAACTTGGGTGTCTCGATTTATACATACCTACATTTCACGAATTTTTATGGTTATATTTGGCAAACATCCTAACCAAATCACTTTTATATTTTTTATCATTAATATTCACTGGCTGTAGCAAGTTGTTTTGAAAAAGTAAAAAGATCAAAATATAACACTATCGTTTTCCCGTGGCATGGCATGGACGCGGCTTGCGATCGTTCGCCGCGATTCGGTCTGTCGCTGACAAAAAATGTTCGCCGCAATTCCACAAGCCGGTGTAGTGTTTTTTGTTTGTGTATTACTTTTGTCTATAGTGACGGTCAGGAGGTATATCGCATGGAAAACATATATTTTAATTATGGGGCATATCATAGATAGACTAAATAATTTTCAGCCCTCAAATGAGGAGAATTCCTCATTTGACGGCTCAATTCACTTATTGTTATTTTAAACTAATGATCTTACTCCTTACATATGTACTACTGCGAATAAATACAATTAATTGTTCGCTAGTTACCTACAATTTTGGTCTCGGCATCCACACATTCACCCTTTCTATAGGTATGTTTACTAATGGTTTAAAGCATTTCAGTTCCTATCATCCGTATATCTTGGTAGACTTAATAGCTTGAGAATGTTCCCGTTGCAAGGAACTTCTCTTATCTAAGGCCTAATTCAGCGTAGAATGAAAGTGGTTATAGAGCTCCCTAGTCAAGTCAAATATGTTTTTTTATATAAGAGTGATCATGATGATACTGTCATCAACACTTATGTATTAAATACGGTCTTATTTATTTCGCATAAAACACTTATTTCTGAAGTCACATTAAATTAACAGTTATCCTTATAGCCTCCTGTTTGCTTTGCTTCTCATGATTATTATAAAAGCCGAAACAGTTTAATAAAAACGTTTTTTGGATAATTTTTTATCGTAAACGAAGTCCATTATTCTGTAGCGAAAGTGAAAACATGTTTTTGATTTGTTTTCACTGTTGGTCTCTATGTGTATTTTTTAAGGTATCTAAGTATGTGTATTGTTGAAATGCCGTATGTTTTCGTGTCTTTTATAAAATGTATTCAATAGTCTTTAGTTAGAAAGTGCAAAACGAAAAAGGTGAATGTTATATGTACCTAATATATTTTTCATCACTCATACGCGGAAAGTATTTCAAAAGGTGCCTGAAGAGCCGACAGAAGGTGATACTTTTCTGATCGGGTAAAATCGTTGACAGAACGGCCGCAATCGATATCCAGATATAGTAGATTGGGCCCGTTCTGTCAACGATTCTGTCAAATTATAAAAAAATACGAGTTTCTATTTAATCATGTTCCAACCAAAGAGAATGTAATAGTTCCAACCTTTTTACAGCCACTCAATAAAAGCGCGATGTAAAATTTAAATAACATAAAGTATTAATTAAAGAATTTTTTTTTTTAAATGACTTTATTATAATTTACTTTCAACTATTTCTTTGAAATATCATAGATTTGGGCAAATATTTACCATTTTCCCTAAATCAATCACAAATCGTTGCTCCTCCGAAACTATTATCACAGACTAAAACCTTTTTTAAACCGACTTCAAAAAAGGAGGAGGTTTCTCAATTCGACCGTATATATATATATTTTTTTATGTGTGTTCGCGGATAACTTCGTCGTTTATGAACCGATTTTGATGATTCTTTTTTTGTTTGAAAGGAGATTTTCTGGGGGTGGTACCATGATAAGGAAACCAGGATCTGATGATGGCATCCCAGAGAAATCGAGGGGAACCTTCGAAAATCGTAGGGGCGACTAGTGCGTTTGTAATTTTTTTCATTAAGTATTTTAAAGCACTACTATTTTATGAAGGTCTGGAGTCGATCTGATGATGGAGCCGAAAGACAGTCGAGGGAACTCCTCAACGATTTACAGCAATAACCTGGTGTTTGGGCTTGATTAATTTGTATTGATGAGAACTTTACACCTAGATGGGTTGTGACTGTCATTATGGGTCTGATGATGAAGACAAAGGACAGTCAAGGGAACTCCTCAACGTTTTACAGTAGCTACCTTGTGTTTGGACTTAATTCATTTCTATTGATGAGAGATTTACACCTAGATGGATTGTGACTGTCATTAGGGATCTGATGATGAAGACGAAGGACAGTCAAGGGAACTCCTCAACGTTTTACAGTAGCTACCTTGTGTTTGGGCTTGATTAATTAGTATTGATGAGAACTTTACACCTAGATGGGTTGTGACTGTCATTAGGGGACTGATGATGAAGACGAGGGACAGTCAAGGGAACTCCTCAACGTTTTACAGTAGCTACCTTGTGTTTGGGCTTGATTAATTAGTATTGATGAGAACTTTACACCTAGATGGGTTGTGACTGTCATTAGGGGTCTGATGATGGAGTCAAAAGACAGTCGAGAGAACTCCTCAACGATTTACAGCAATTACCTGGTGTTTGGGCTTGATTAATTTGTATTGGAGAGAACTTTGCACCCATATGGGTTATAAGTGCCATTACAGGTCTAATGATGGAGACCATAGACAGTCGAGGGAATTCCTCAAAGATTTACAGCAGTTACCTTTTGTTGGGCTTACTTCATACGGTTCAACATGCCAAAATGTTCATTGGTATGGCGCCACTAAAAATCGTGAAATAAAATTATTTTTATAAAAAAAAAAAAACCGACTTCAAAAAAACCTGGATCACTAAAAAGCCTGAAATAATATTTCTATTACCACCTCTGCCTACCCCTTTGGGAAAACCAGACGTGGTGGTGTGTTATCGAGTATTTGGAGTCGGTGCCAATCTATCTTCTTACTTTTATAGTAGCTATACTTGGCATACCAAGATTGGCACCGACTCCAAATACTCGATAACACACCATCACCTCTGGTTTTCCCAAAGGGGTAGGCAGAGGTGGTAATAGAAATATTATTTCAGGCTTTTCAGTGATCCAGGTTTTTTTGAAGTCGGTTTTAATGTTTGAAAACTGGCCTCTAAGAAAAAACAAAGTGAGTGTCAAAATAACAAAAAGCAAATACACAATCTACGTCAGTATATATGTGTGTGTATGTGTCAACTACTTACACATACACACACACTCACTCATGTTTTCTTTAGCTACTTAAATAATACTTTATTTTTTCTTTCCTTGTACACGTGATGAAAAGCACAGTGTTTATCTCGGGTTAAAGTAACTTATTATTGATCCCTCGAACTATTAGCAAACCCCGTCTCGGGACCAATAATAAGTTACTTTGCCCCTCGGATAACAATGTACTATTTCAAGGCTTCGTTCCAAAGTTAAAAGAAAATGAGTAGGAAATAATTTTAATATTCTTATTACAATAACACGAGTAGGTATTTCTCCCACACACGAGCCAAAGCCGGGCGCAGACAAAATATAAATTTTGTCAGCAGCAGAAAACATGTTTTCACTTTCGCTACAGAAATAGATTAAAAGTAATAGCAGAGCGTAGGTATAGGATAACGAGTTTCTTTCAAAAAGCACTACAACAGTATTTATTATCATAGATATTTTAGTTTGGAAAGAAATGGCGGCGCGTGATTAGCCGGCGGGCGGCTCGGCGGCGGCGCGCGGTCGCAATTTCCAAGCAAGATGATGAAGCTATTATAAATTATTATTCCCGCGAATTGCCCGACTGAAAGTAAGCCGATTTCCTTTTGCTAAACCTAAATGAATTTCCAATTATTATGTGGGGAACTTTTGGACAATAAGTTCGGAATATGGTTGGATTACAACTAATTAGAAATTCTGTGTTGCTGAATTAATAGCCTGTATTTAGGTGAAATTCGATGGTAATTTAACAAGTTTTATTAGTGTCGGAGCTCTCAAACGTGTGTGATACGTAGCCATTATTATTTTAATTGATTTTCATACAGATGGGAATTAAGGAATTACTTACAGATTGGAATTTGGCTCAAAGAGTGCGAAATTTTCATTACGAGTCATAAAAGGATTCATTTTGTTTCAATAAAGGTTTAAATTGCGATTGAAAACTAAAATACCCCAAATTTATTGAAAGTTATACATCGACTTACACTGGCATTACAAATCACTCTTGTTCCTAGAAATGCTTTGTAAAGCCATTGTAAACTGTAAATAATTGGTGTGAAGTATCGCGGGTTGCGTATCGCATCGTGAAATGTCTGTGTTGTGGGGGCTAGGACATAATACGTGGATAAGTATGTTATCTGGTGTTGAGATTTGGACCTAGTTTTCGCGTGACAATTATTGAGCGTCTATACAAACATCAAAAGTAGGTATCTAGGGATGAGGTAACTTTTTGCTAATAATCTTCATCCTATCAGATCAGGGGCCCTACACCACCTCCTATAGCAGTGTTGTTTCACGTTTCAGCGACTTTTTGTGCAATGACGTTTCTTATTGTCATGACAATAAGGTACGTCATTGCACAAAAAGTCGCTGAAACGTTAAAACAATACTGCTATAAGAGGTGGTGGTAGGGCCCCTGATTTTAATAGGATAAAATAGTAGTAGTAAAAACACCTTGATCCCTAGATAGGTACTAACCCTTGAGGTGTGTGTGTGTGTGTGTGTGTGTGTGTATGTGAAACATGCTCGCGTATAAACTCATGTTAGAGGCGGGTTCTCAATAATTCAAACGTCGATCGTGAGCGTCGCCGTGCTGGTTGAGGTGCAGTCGTTGCGTCCGCTGGCCACTGACGTGCAGTGTGTCGTGCGCGACACCCGAATGCGACAAATTGACTGAGGGCGAACTCCGTCATTGTGCGTGAGATGCAGCACCACTAGGGGTGTGGAATACGGGATGAGCGGCCCTTCCGAGGATGTAAAAATAACAACGCAAAAAATAATAATGAACTTATTACGAGATGCAGTGGCGGCTCGTTGTGTGAGATGCAATATTATAGGTTTATACAGCTTGGTAGGAAAATAAGTTGGGTAACACATAAGCAACGCAAATTAGTTTATTCTAATACCATGGTCATTTTTAAACGACTTCAAAAAAGGAGGAGGTTCTCAATTCGACTGTATGTTTTTTTTTATTTTTTTTATCATTTTTATTTTTTATGTTTGTTACCACATAACTTTCGACTGGGTGAACCGATTTTGATGATTCTTTTTTTATTTGAAAGCTGGTGCTTCTCGTGTGGTCCCATTTCAATTTGATCCAGTTCTATCAATGGCATCCATGAGAAAATCACATAAATCTTAAATTTGCATTAAGTATGTGCGCGACAAATGGACGTATAACTCAATATCACGCCAACCGATTTTGATGATTTTTTTTTTATTGGAAAGAAAATATCCCAAGGGTGGTACCATGATAAGATAACCAGGATCTGATGATGGCATTCCAGAGAAATCGAGGGGAACCATCGAAAATCGTAGTGGCGACTAGTGCGTTTGTTATTTTTTTTCATTAAGTATTTTAAAGCACTACCTACTATTTAATGAAGGTCTGGAGTCGATCTGATGATGGAGCCGAAAGACAGTCGAGGGAACTCCTCAACGATTTACACCAATTACCTGGTGTTTGGGCTTGATTAACTTGTATTGATGAGAACTTTACACCTAGATGGGTTGTGACTGTCATTAGGGGGCTGATGATGAAAACGAAGGACAGTCAAGGGAACTCCTCAACGTTTTACAGTAGCTACCTTGTGTTTGGACTTAATTCATTTCTATTGATGAGAGCTTTGCACTTGCTTGGGGTGACAAAGTATGGCGCCACTAAAAATAGTGAAATAAAATTATTTTTGTAAAAAAAAAACAAAAAACGACTTCAGAAAAACCTGGAGCACTAAAAAGCCTGAAATAATATTTCTATTACCACCTCTGCCTAACCCTTCGGGATAATCAGGCGTGATGGTGTGTTAGCGAGTATTTGGAGTCGGTGCCAATCTATATTCTTACTTTTATAGTAGGTAGATTTGGCATACTAAGATTGGCACCGACTCCAAATACTCGCTAACACACCATCACGCCTGATTATCCCGAAGGGTTAGGCAGAGGTGGTAATAGAAATATTATTTCAGGCTTTTTAGTGCTCCAGGTTTTTCTGAAGTCGTTTTTTGTTTTTTTTTTACAAAAATAATTTTTCCTTTGTGGAAATCGATAATAATAAGGGCGGAAACCCACCGCGGTGCACGCTACGCACGAAAGACGTCAATGATGATAATACAATAACGTCATTTCGTGCGTAGCCTCTCTCTCCGTGCACCGCGGTGGGTTTCCACCCTAATATGTTTTTCATTGTACACGTGATACAAAAACCTCATTTTCTTCGACTACTTTGGTCTTGAGAACGTTAGATATAGCCGTATTTTCAGTATTTTCCTTAACCTAAAATGGTTGCCCTCTTGTTCAGCGTGCCCTCACGCCGCCGCTATTATGACGTCACGCGGCACGTTACCCTTGCGCGGTGAATGTCAGTGTCCCATGACTATTACTGACTAAATACACCATACACATTATATTTAATTGGTTAGCGCTTTCACAGGCTAGCTAGGCAGCGTAATAGTGGAGTCCGATCCGATGACCCTTGAAATTGATGACACTGCCTGTGGGTTGATGTGTTCGTAGCGGAGATATACTTATTTATGTGAAAACAAAAGTCGTAGGCATAAAAGCGACTGATAGCACTAAATATTGTTTTCGGTACTGAAATCCGTTATTTGGTGATATCATGTTTCTAGGAACAATCTCACTTGAAAAAGGGAAACATTGTAATTATAAAGCACTCATTCATAAAAAGAATAATTAAAATTTAAAGCCATAAATAAAGCCGGGTCCACACTCGCGTCCCGCATTTCATTACGTTTAATATTTTTATAACCCTCCTGAATTTTCCACGTTAGCGATTACACATTAAATCGCGGTTGTGCGAGCCCCTCCCCCCCCCGCTTGTGATTAATGGCCGCCCCTGACACTTCATACTGAAATGTTTATTCTAATGTCTGCGAACATAATGCCGCCGGTCCAGTGATACTCGGAACAGAGTGGGTGTGTATAATTGTACGAGTTACTTTGAATCTTGTGTTATTATCAAAAAGGTATATATTTAAATGGTACTTTTGTGCTTTGTTATTGTTCAGAGTTTTGGGATAATTATCTAATTTATTCAGTTTTCATTATATTTACAATTCCATTATTATGAATATGGTATAGGTACAGTCTAGAGAGACTATTCGTTCCTTGTAGTAGAAAGTAGAAACGCCACGATTTTTTTTCATCATATATCATAGCTTTCCCAAACCGCGATCACGTCGATCAGACTGATAGACCAGCAGGCCTATTGCGTAACTTTTTCGTCAATGTTTCAATTGGTTTCGTTCATCCCCCGTTGCTTTGCCAATTGAGATTTATTGAAATCGGGATGAGTCTGGACTTCACTCTTCCCGATTTCAATCAATTGCAATCAGCAAAGCAATACGGGATGAACGAAACCAATTGAAACATTGACGAAAAAGTTACGCAATAGGCCTGCAGGATACCATCTATTTAATAACCTTATAGCCTGTCTTACGTTACCTACAAAACATTGTACTATACACGAACATAAACAAAACCATTTATCATAACGTCTCACGTATACCTCGTACATGGAGTAGAAACAAAACGGTTTTTGCATTTGCATTCCCGAGACCGGTCGCGTCGCGTCGCGTCGGTCGCGATCATTTACAACGACGTGACACGCGCGAACCAACGCTAATATAGATACTAGCTGTTCCATGTTACATGACATTGTTTATAACTGATGTGACGTACCGACACGACACACACGACGGGTTGCGTGTTTCAATTGGTGAAGAATGAATAATTATTTGTAAATCATTCTCGGATTTATATTTTTCAATTAGATATTAGAACATTTTGGTGATGTGAGTTAAATTATTACCTAAGAGCGGATACTTTCACCACACTACTGCTATCAGCACAGATATATCATTGGATATATTGGACGAGCCCGTTGGCGTGGTTGGCGTGATGGCGCCTTTCACGCTGCACGTCGTAGGTTCGATTCCTACCCGGGACATGCATTTGTGTGCATGAACATGTCTGTATCTCCCGAGTCTGGGTGTATTTGTATATTAAGTATGTATTTACAAATAAAAAAGTTGTAGTACTACATATGTAGTAATATCAGTTATCTGGTTTCCATAGTACAAGCTCTGCTTAGTTTGGGATCAGGTAGCCGTGTGTAAAAAATGTCCCAGGATATTATTATTATTATATGAGTGTATATTTTTCGAAAATCTTGAACGTATTTAATATACCTACAAAATTGGATTACACAATCATTGGAGTACACAACCGACGTAGCGCAAACAGCACATAACTTGTTCCATCAAGTTTCCAACGAAATACATCACACAAAAGTACACCTCCGTGTTTATGGGTATCAACAAGCAAGTATGTTCTGCTACATCACACTGTGTTCGCGTCATACCGAGCCAACATCGGCCACGGCGCGAACATAAACTCCCGCTGACGATAGAACACGGTGGATTACGCCGTCGTGAATTACTGAAAAAATCTAATAACACAGTCGGAAACAAACCTGTGGGAAGAGAGAGGGAAAAGTTTAAACGCGATGTTAAAATTTGCATTCCAAAGATTAGGTAGGTATGGCTC
This sequence comes from Drymonia ruficornis, assembly GCA_947859195.1. Taxonomy (NCBI): domain Eukaryota; kingdom Metazoa; phylum Arthropoda; class Insecta; order Lepidoptera; family Notodontidae; genus Drymonia; species Drymonia ruficornis. The sequence goes on along the minus strand of OX401905.1, from coordinate 15,407,348 downwards.
ACAACCTAACTACGCGGTCCGTGCTACGTACACGTAGTCCTATGTTGCTACATGGCTTACGAGTGCTACGAGTCCAATGATTGCTGAGAAGCCTACGAGTGCTACGAACGAATCCGATTGCTACGAGGCCTCGACAGAGTCCTAAGCAACGAGTTTAGTCACATGACAACAAGTTCACATCCTTGCTTATTACATACATTTTTAGGGTTCCGTACCCAAAGGGTGCCAACGGGACCCTATTACTAAGCCTACGCTGTCCGTCTGTCTGTCTGTCTGTCTGTCTGTCTGTCTGTCTGTCCGTCTGTCTGTCAGCGGGCTGTATCTAACAAACGGTAATAGCTAGAGACATGAAATTTTCACAGAATGTGTATTTCTGTTGCCGCTACAACAACAAATACTAAAAATAAAATAAAACTTAAAAATAAAGGGGGTCCCCATACAATAAACTCGATATTTTTGGCGTTTTTATTGATAACTCATAAATTAAACAATATATAAAGAGAAAACTAACATTTTAACCATGAGTGATCATTATGACATATTTTAGATAAATTGTTGACAAAAAAAAGAAATGTAAAACTACATTTTTGACCCATAAATAAGTTTTAAATTAATAGTACCAGTCAAAGTAGCGCCATCTAACATTGTTATGATATCATTGGTATTACAGTGTCATAAGTAGTATAATAATTCGAGTGCAATACTAGAGATCATCTTAGCCGTATGGTTAAGGCGTTAGTCCACGTGTATGTGGGTATTAGGTTCGAATCTTACTACGAGTTGATTTTTTTTGAGTAATTCGCATTTTTTTTGTCGCCCACAGCTTAAATTAAAATAATGTTAACACTAAACTGATTTGTGCAAATACATTGTTTACGTACGTAAACATATTTGTAAATCAAGTTTCAAATTAATGCATTCGGAGTTTCAAGCACAGAGTATTAGAACTATAGATGGCGTTGTAATAGTTTTTCACAGAATGTGTATTTATTTATTTGTTAAACCGACTTCAAAAAAGGAGGAGGTTTCTCAATTCGACCGTATATTTTTTTTTTTTTTTTTTTTTTTTAATGTGTGTTCGCGGATAACTTCGTCGTTTATGAACCGATTTTGATGATTCTTTTTTTGTTGGAAAGGAGATATCCCAGCGGTGGTACCATGATAAGGAAACCAGGATCTGATGATGGCATCCCAGAGAAATCGAGGGGAACCTTCGAAAATCGTACGGGCGACTAGTGCGTTTGTAATTTTTTTCATTAAGTATTTTAAAGCACTACTATTTTATGAAGGTCTGGAGTCGATCTGATGATGGAGCCGAAAGACAGTCGAGGGAACTCCTCAACGATTTACAGCAATTACCTGGTGTTTGGGCTTGATTAATTTGTATTGATGAGAACTTTACACCTAGATGGGTTGTGACTGTCATTATGGGTCTGATGATGAAGACAAAGGACAGTCAAGGTAACTCCTCAACGTTTTACAGTAGCTACCTTGTGTTTGGGCTTGATTACTTAGTATTGATGAGAACTTTACACCTAGATGGGTTGTGACTGTCATTAGGGGACTGATGATGAAGACGAGGGACAGTCAAGGGAACTCCTCAACGTTTTACAGTAGCTACCTTGTGTTTGGGCTTGATTAATTAGTATTGATGAGAACTTTACACCTAGATGGGTTGTGACTGCCATTAGGGGACTGATGATGAAGACGAGGGACAGTCAAGAGAACTCCTCAACGTTTTACAGTAGCTACCTTGTGTTTGGGCTTGATTAATTAGTATTGATGAGAACTTTACACCTAGATGGGTTGTGACTGTCATTAGGGGTCTAATGATGGAGACCATAGACAGTCGAGGGAATTCCTCAAAGATTTACAGCAGTTACCTTTTGTTGGGCTTACTTCATACGGTTCAATATGCCAAAATGTTCATTGGTATGGCGCCACTAAAAATCGTGAAATAAAATTATTTTTATAAAAAAAAAAAAACCGACTTCAAAAAAACCTGGATCACTAAAAAGCCTGAAATAATATTTCTATTACCACCTCTGCCTACCCCTTTGGGAAAACCAGACGTGATGGTGTGTTATCGAGTATTTGGAGTCAGTGCCAATCTTGGTATGCCAAGTATAGCTACTATAAAAGTAAGAAGATAGATTGGCACCGACTCCAAATACTCGATAACACACCATCACGTCTGGTTTTCCCAAAGGGGTAGGCAGAGGTGGTAATAGAAATATTATTTCAGGCTTTTTAGTGATCCAGGTTTTTTTGAAGTCGGTTTTTTTTTTTGTACTTTATGTACCTATTATTGCAGGTGTGTACTAACAATTATGGGACTGAGGTGGCAAAAAAGCGTACAGCCCGCCTGATGTTGAGCAGTTTTTTTTTATGGGAGTGAGGTGGCAAAGAGTAAATAATTGTTGCTATCACAAAGATAATATAAAATAAGAATCTCATAATATATAAAATAATAGTACCGCTACGCACCACTAGATGACGCTAGATGAGCTCCTAGATCGCGCTATGGTTTCGTTTTTCAGATCGCAATATAGTCACGACCAAAATTCGCCTGCTATTGACAAGTTTTGCGTTATCTCTAGGTTTCGATCGATTGGAAATTGTTGTATTGCTTTCATAGTGTCATATTTGATGGCAGAATACTCCCGTTGCCTCCGACTATAGTGTGCGGGGATTTTAATGTAGACTTACTGGAATCTAATGAGAATGCACCTTTAAAAAAATATTTTGACCATATTGGTTTAAATTCAAAACTTCCTCGTGTTGTTACCACAACGGGTTATACTCAAATAGATAATGTGTTTATCAATATTGACTTGAATGCTGGCACATACTGTGCACTCTTTAGTTACCTAGCCCTTTATGGATACAATTTCGAATTGAGCAATAGATTTTATCAAAACTATCCGATAAGTCAGAATAAAATTTGTATTTCTGTTGCCGCTGTAACAACAAATACTAAAACAGAATATAAAAATATTTAAGTGGGGTTCCCATACAACAGACATGATTGCCGTTTTTATAGAATAGTACGGAACCCTTCGTGCGCGAGTCCGACTCGCACTTGGCCGGTTTTTATAATTTACAAGTTTCCTGTGTTTGGATACGGATGTTCTAAAACATCGAAATTTATTTACTTTACCTATCGTACGAATTTTAATAATAAAAGCGCCGAATGCAGTACTTTACTTAGCTTGATTTTCTGTTTTTTTTACGCAAATGAATTTTTAGATTTTTTTTAAAATTTGTATTATTTAAAACTTTTAGTTTTGCCCAACAAATAATATTATAATGTACTGCGTTTGTACTTTGTGACAAATTGGTGGTGGTGAGGTGGTATGAAAATGAGACTAAATTCAAAACTACCTATGTAGTTATCATCTCTATTGTCACAGTGCCCTACTAGCGCACAGTGGATGTGTGGCCCCGAGGGCGGCGAATGCCCGCCCGCCCCACCGCCCGCCCGCCCGCTATGATTAATCGCGGTGCAACATCCGCCGTGCTTCCGTGCACGGATTTATGGCCCGCCCGCTCGCTCACAAAGTCACAACACATTCGCGACTCGCCGCATCCGCCTTTTAATATGTTAATTGTTGTTTACATAAATGTGAATAATAATAAGTAGCCATACAATACAATAGTAACTAATCTATCATTATTTCTTGCATGTGTGTTGACTTTGTTTTTCTGCTGTGTAATCTGTTGGTTGCTAGTGGCAAGTTACGCCTGAGCAGAACTTACGGCTGAGCAGCCGGGACTCCGCAACTTTACGGCCAAAGATTTACTTAAATCCGTTCTTTGTGTTAAATTAGTTACCGTAGTCTATAGATGCTTGCAATACCAAAGGTGGGACAGATGGACTATAAGGGCGGGGGGATTGGGCTTCTGGCTCTCTCACTCATCGTACAAAACGCAGCTGTAATAGCTAATGTACGCCGATCTTCTGTAAGAGGGTGGTACTACCCCGGTCGAGCCAGCTCCTATATGAGCTACAGACAAATGGCAACAGCTTGGCTCTACCACCTTTAAAACTTTCAGTATGAAAGTTCAGCAAAATATTAACAATCTGACAGAAAATCACCCGTCGCGGGTTATGACAATTGCTATTATGACGAACTGCTCATGAGTATTATTTTACCTTGTTATATCGTTCGGTACCAAAGCAACAAAAACACCCATCATATATAACGAATAGTTCTATAATTACCCCCCAAAAGCCCACGGCTCTATTCCTCATCATGAAACAAAACCATTTTCGTATAAATAAATGAGCCGCAATCTGTGTGGAGCGGGCTCGCGCGCTGCCGCCCGCCGTTCATTCGTAAGGGCAATAACGCACGATTCATTAGTCTACAAAGGTGTAAGGACGAGGGAATATGAGAACAAATAACAGTCCATCGCGAGCTTTAACTATTGCTGAACACGGCATCAACTACATGGTGTGAGGGAGAGGCGGATAGCAATTTAGCGTCCATCGTCCGTTTCGAACAATGCGTACCTAGTTATTTGAAAAAATAAAAAAATAAAATCAGATGATAATAAAGTGCGTTTTACTGATCTCTAGAACAACGAGGCTGTAAGCTATACGGAGTCTAATTTAAAAAAAATGCACTCTATTGAATTGGTGCGTCCAAATGTTACAGCATGAGTACTCATATATGTACTCATACTCATGTACTCATGTACTCATATTTATTTATGTATTTATTTTGCCTATTCCCATGCTATTACGTGCTGTTATATTAATTTAGCCATTATGTAGTAGGTATAAGTATATCAGTCTATGTAATATTTTCTTGTTTATGTAATGTAATTTATGTGTATGTATTAGTGGTAATTTATGTAAGTACACCCCCGTATTATTTTTTCTTTAGATCCTCTCCATCCATTGTTACCTGGCAGAGATCACTATTAGTGATAAGGCCGCCCATTTTCCACTTCCTGTGTAAATTGTGTAATTATTTATAAATGTTTATTTTTCTAGTGGTGGATTAATAAAGAGTTATCTATCTATCTACTCGGGCGAGGCATGCGTGACATCCGGACGCACCAAATGAAACTACTTATCGCATATTCACACTACGCACTGCATGCTCACTGCCGTGCACAGTGGGAGCATCACTTGTACCCGACTGCACGCGCTCGCCGCCCCGCGCCGCGCCGCGCGCACCCGAGTGCAATCAGCTGTTTACAAACACTACAGGATTACCACGGGAATCAATGTACAATACCCACGAGACAGTATGTATACCTACCAGAAGTTAATTGTAATAATGTATTATTTACCTTTTTTATCTGGTGAAACGTGGACTTTGAGTAGGTTAATACCTCCACAATGTGGTGGAGTATGACCACTCAAGCCTATGACTACCCCCGAATGGGGATAAAAGTCGTGACGTTATATATATATATTATTTTCCTCGTATTCGTGTTTGAATACTACGTATTTAATTAAAGTTTGTAGTTACCTATGACAACCTTACAAATATGTAAGTGATTACATAATATGCATGGAAAAAAGGTAGTTAATTACATGCACTTAATGTGATGTATTTGCAAACATGTTCCCTTAACACGCCTGATACCTAGGCTAGAATTTTTGAATGTTACTAATGCGGCAAACAAGCGTACGGCCCGCCTAATGTTAAGTAGTTACCGTAGCCTATAGATGCTTGCAAAACCAAAGGCATCGCTGGCACGTTACCGGACTGAAGGGGAGTGGGACAAGTGGAGAGGAAGGGGGGTCGGTTTTCCGGCTCTTGAACTCATCGTACGAAACGCAGCTGTGATAGCTACTTTACGTCGATCTTCTGTGAGAGGATGGTACAACCCCGGTCGAGCCAGCCCATATATGAGCTGCAGTCAGTTGGCTACATTTTGGCTCTTCCACCACATTTGTGTTATGGCCGGCGCACAGTGAGGACGGCATGGCATGGTATTTTAATTTTTATCAATCGAATTTAATACTTATCCAATCGAAATAAGGTATATATTTCAATGCTCGGTGATCGACCTCGGAGTACCGCGGAGTATTTTCTCGGTGCACCCGCTGGAGCACCTTATTTCGATTGGATAGGTATTAAATTCGATTGATAAAAATTGAAATGCCATGCCCTGCCGTCCTCACTGTGCGCCGGCTATTAGTGTTAGCAGGTGGCACCATTTTGTTTGATTCATAGGTATTTCTAAGATTTACTAGATATGAACACAGTTCCGGAGATAATAAACAGTCCGGCCGGTCCATCGGGAGTGGTCTCATTAGTCCACCCGGCTGCAGCCGGTTGATTACAACCGGATTACGTCACGGTAGTTGTGTCGCTTGGGACAATTAGCTCAAATACATACTATTAGATACACTAATTATAAGAATGCCAGCTCGAGACGACTAATGATTAGTATAACCGAGAATCTAAGAAGAGGAAAGAATGCTCTATCGTTCGCTGGCTCTTACTTCTTTCTCTGTATTAAAACCTATTCCAGAGTTATCTGTTCCATTCTGCGATATTATACAAAACAATACAAGGAAATAACTTACAGAATTTCATATTGAGAGTGCAGCGTATGGAAAATACAGCTGGATTTAGTAAATCCCGAGCTTAGAACACAAAAGTTCGCTTGGCTGATTCGCTCAAAACGATCAGATTGAGCGCAGTCCGGGCGACAGTGCAAAACTGTCCGGGCGGCACTTACACACTCGCGCCGCTACAACTGGTACTCGATCTCAGTATATTCTCGCTTTCGTTTTCCTCATTTCACTTTTGTGTAAGTACATTCATTTAATTAATAGCGTACTAACACGTACTAAGGTACTAAGATTTAAAGCATGGATGTAGTTCGGCTAATTCGCGCATAATTTATAGGTCGTAGCGATTAGAAATTCCGGATTTGTTGGTGTTTCTAATCACAATATTGGCCTAACCTAACATAGGGTTAGATGAAGTTGCGCGAACTTACCGCCAAGTTGGGCGGGTTTAACAACGAACTATGTCCTGAACTGAGCCTTTGAATTACTTATTCAAAGGGTATTGTTTAAAAACTACGGCTCAGTTATTAAGTTTGTTAAGGATGGCATGAATTATTGAGACAATTTAGTGATTTTCTCTATAGGGCATATTACAAATTTATTAATATCTCAACTCATTGAAGTTAGGTTTTCTAATCATGTGGCAGCTAGCATCTATAAAACGAGAAAACAAAAGCATTTGGATTTTCCGAATGAGTTCGCGTAGTATCCGCCCGTCTGGCGCAGCTCTTTGTTAGGGCCCCTCCACACGAGCGACCAGCAGCAGCGCCACCGCCACGCCACGCCGCGCGGCGGTGCGGTGGCGGTGCGGCGGCGGTGCGGTTCGAATCTACGCGCAACTGGGTTATCCTTCCTGGCTGTGTCGGATATTTGTCCGATGGACGCGCTTTGCGTATAACACGTATATTCACTCAGGATATTAAGTTTTCAATAACACCAGTTGTTCGGCTAGTTTTTCCAATTGTATTGTGTTGTGTTATTGTTTGTAGTTGGAACTAAGGTTAGTGTTGTATTGAGCGATATTGTTGAAAGTCGAACTGTAATATAGAGAGAGAACTGCTATAAAGGGAATAGAGATAGTTGAACTGGCGGTGAAATAGAATTGTTATCTACTAAATATTTTGCACTACAAGTCTATAAAATGTTATTTCGCGGTTCATAAACATTATCTCATATGAGTAGTTATAACCTCGTTATTTAAATACTCTAGAAATTCTAGTGATGTTGTCTGCATTATGAACATAGAGAAAATAATGCAGATGAAAAATTTATGTCATGAATATTTTTTAAATATCAGGCCAATATCAGTCTGAAAACAAAACAAGAAGAGTTACAACAGTAAAACACTTTGCCTTAATAAAGTATCTACGTAAACAAGTAAATCTGTTCCAAAATATATCCAGACAAAGAGATCTTACAAAGTGCTATTGAAATGACGGCGCGGGCGCGGCGCGGCGCGGCGGCGGGCGCGGCGCTACCCCGGCCTACACCCCCTTACAGACGTTTTGTCTCATAAAAAAATAAGCGGAGCAAACAAACCGAATAAACTTGTCTTCAAAAATCCATTAGGACTTCCTTTTCTAACACTTCAATCACGCGATTTGGTAAATATGAATAAATTATGTTCTAACAAAGGGTTTTGTGTGAAAATAATAATAGCGAGACAGGCATAGCACATTACTCTGTATGGAGCTGGGGTCTTACCACCACCTCTTATAGCAGTTTTGTTTTAACGTTTCAGCGGCCATTTGTGCAATGACGTTTCTTATTGTCATGACAATAAGGTACGTCATTGCACAAAAAGTCGCTGAATCGTTAAAACGTTCCTATAATTGAATCGCGATAAGAGGTCGTGGTAAGCCCCCTGGTCCTTTCAAATACATCTCGTTTAAAAGGTCTTAACCGCTCAATCCTCAATGATGCCATATATGTATGCCCCAAGGCAACGCTGAGGACGGACCTATTAAACATTATGTTGGTATAGATTTCATATAGTAGGTATCTGTGAGCCGTTGTGGATATAATTTACAATTTAGTTCGAAAATAACATAGTTTTAACATGTTTTCTACAAAAGGTACTCTATATAAATCTAAATTACTAATAAAAACATGACGGTTTGAAGTTTTGTGTGGTATATTTTATATTGCAAATGGGCCAACGGATTCATCAACAATTTTGTGTAAATACACTGTTTTGAGCCTCAGTAAGCTCTTAACATTTCTTAGAAAAGTTAATGCGTCAAAAAATAATATGTTGCTACAAGATTTATTTTCAATATCATTTTATAAATTACTGTTACTAAGAAAGTCTGCCTTCCAAGCACAAATATTTATCGAATGAATACACATTCTTCAGTTAATATCACTTTGTTGAATATCAAATAAAAATAGCGAAACACTATGAGCTGGAAGCTAAATCATTATTTCGAATCAGATTTTCAGTATAATATAGTGTGATTACGGGTTGGATCGACCGGCGCTAAGTGAATTACAGGGCTAACTTAATTGTAGAGCCGATTGAATAGTGTAATGTGCGTGCCTAATGTGGGGTCGGTCACCTTGGACAAACAGACGAGGGCAACAGCTAGCAGCTAGTAAGTATTAGCGTGTACGTATGTAGGCATCTCGGAACCATTAACACCAATTTAATTCGACCATCCGACTAGCTATGAAATAAAATAACCGTCGTCCGAACATCCCGTCTGGAAGGAGTCCTATTAGCGATTCATCTGTTCGTATCTCCACAAAAAATCGTAGATTAGTCCCATTTTACTAAATTTATGCTATTATAAAGCTCACGCTCAAATGTTACTCCCACACAAAAATCTGAATCCTACAGCTCCACCAGCTGTACGCACCAAACATATATTTTATGTGAGGTACTATTAAAGTAAAATGTAAATTGTAACGGATAATGAAAGCATTAATCCGTCTAGGGCTTGTGAAATGAAACTACGCTGGGCTCGTTTTTTAGATCATTAGCGATACAAACCAGCGCTGAAGGTGAACTGGCCGGGCAGACCGAGCAGGAGCCGCTCGGGCCGGGCCGGGCATGGCGAAAAAATACTACTGCAAATTTGGGTGAGTGTCGATTAATTTGTGAAATAGTCGGGACAGGGTTTGGGTGGCGTTGCTTATTCGAGTACTTTAAAAAGTCTGGTGTTATGTTGTCTGTCGTTTTGAGTACGTACTCTACCTATTTTATAGGGGTAAAATATATTTGTTTAGAATTTTAATATGTCAGTTGTGAAAAGAGAGAAGTAGCTATTAGCATATCGGTTTCCATTTACCAACGAAAAGGCTAAAAGATATTAATGGAAAAGGTACCTTCATTAAGAATTGGCGATGAAGTGATTAAACTTGACTACAGGTTTATTTATACACAATATATTATTTGTGGACTAGTTATTCACAATTTTTGTCGCAAAAACAGACAGACACTCAATGGGTCGCAATCATTTCTCTGGGACCAATCAACGGGGTGGTGTAATTTACCCAAGCATAGGGGTCTCCGGGGCCCCGCGCCCACGCCCGCGCCGGCGCCGGACAACTAATACAAAGGCCTGTCGCTCATTGTCATTTGGTGAATTATCGGGCGGCGGCTCGGGTCCACGCTGGACCTTCCCAAGTATTGCAGGAATGTTTACCTGCGAAGCTTTTCCCTTTTCGCCTCGTTGGGTCGACGGCGGTCGCTCAGTGACAGTCGGAAGTTTTGGTCGATGTTCTTTTAACGCGACGCTTGGTTGGGAACAAATGTTTAGGTATTATGTGACCTACCGTGTTGGACGCCCATCATATTTGTTTTCCACATTCTGAAATGTATTCGCAAGAACCTAGGAGGAGTTTGATTCGCCAACATTCTTAGGTTCACATCGACGTATTTATTTATAAGGAGATTATAAAATTAGACAAATATTTAACGATAATTATAGATGGTTGACCACATATTCCATACCACGTAACCTGCTAAGTTCTCCATTTTTATGACCGTTTCACCCCACCAATTATAATATTATGAGGTCTTTATACCAGTCGCGTGTACCAGGAAATAAAACTATTAAAGCGACGCAAGTATAATGCAACTAACTATAACTCAATTTGTGCAATCTATCACGCTAGATTACTGCAGGGTAAGCGGAGGTAACAGTGTTCCAAAAGTTTCCTTACCCTCGGTACAAGAGAGGAAAGCGTTTACTTTCAAATTTTCCAATAATTTCTCAACATATCAGACAACGCAAAATGTATTTTCTCAAACGTACCCTGTATTTATTTTTAAAAGTCTCTTCCAAAACTGAAAGTACCAGTAATGTTTCCCTTAGACTATAAATACCTTCACAGTTTTCCGCAAGGTTGTGCTCGCCGGTACAAGCAGCTCTATGTATGCCTGGATGGGAGTGCGGAGGAACGCTCGTTTCCTTTTGCCCGGTTTCTTTATAATGAACTTTTCTCGTTTCAGTATGTGGTATGTGAATAGTTGGCGGCGGCGGCGGCGGCGCTACTGTCGCGGTGCTTGACGCGACGCAAATTGAGTGTAGTTTTATTGCTTGGAAAAAGTTAGTTGAAGTAATATATCCACTCGGTCTATATTTGTTACAAAAGCGGCGACATTATTTAGTTATTTCTTACATAACGTGCCAGAGACTATTTAAGACACCGCTGATGAATAGAACAAACTCTCGGTCATGGTGATCTGTAGAATCGACATCGCTTACCTGCCATGTAAAACTATATTTTAGTTATAGCTCATAATCTTTTTTCTTTCAAATACATTTCTACAAGGAGTACAATCGTGATGTGTATGGTATTACTTATTTACAATTTGCTTTCAGGCTGCGACTAATCTTAAAAATAAAGACAGCATACCTCCCCCGGCAGTCAACATAACTCTTATCCTCTGATCTTCCCCCCTCCCTCTTGAAGCAGCTCCTTGCATTATCCTTTCCTTCAACTGCTATTTTAAGACATAACCCTCCTCTTGCCCATTTTATCTCCTCCCTTTTGTTGCAGCCGGTGTTTTGTCGTTTATCGCGCGTTTTGATGGCTCGCGGCTTAGTACGGATGAAAAATCACTTACGCTGTGTTGAACCGGTTTTTTCCGACACGTATTACGAGCTGTGGTATCTTCTTTTATTGCTGCTGTGTTTTTATTGGCGATTTTTGGATTGGCAGCTTTTAAAAGTTAAATATTTGGCTGTTTGGCGGAATGTAGGTATCGCCAATAGGCGCGGCCACAATCCCCGAGCAGCCGCACCTGAGAAATGTCTAGGTAGTAGACGTCAAAACTGATTGCTCGAGCCCACCGGCATATGTGGACGTGTGAACGCGTCTAATATTTCAGTATTTTATTCCTAAAGTATTTCGATAATCAAGTATGATCAAACTAGTTGCTTGTGAATTCACCACTGTGCTGCCCTACCTACCTACGCCCAACTTCACTTATAAAAAGTGTAAATACGGAGTATATTATTTCGACCTACTTCGTATCGGGTTACGTTATATTTGCACTTGCAGGAATATTTTTTGCACTTATTAGGTCGTAAATATATTTGACCCAATATGCGCGTGTGTATTGGGAGTTTTAGTAGCCATATATATCTTATTGCCAGTAAAACCATGAATTAGAGCCGGCTCATACCTACACATTACTATCCACCTAGTACCCGGTATGGATATTTGGGCTGTATAGAGAAAGGATGGCGACGAGTTGTTATGCGTGCTACGAAGCTAAGTGATGTCCACGTCCACTCTGCCAAGAGTGTTACGACGAAGAAGAGAGATACCTACCTATTTAAAAACGCTTGACTTTCTAGTTATAAATTGGTGACTTACTTGTGTTAAATAGCTTAAGGTATTTCGAAAAAACTTATAGGTAGGTACTTATCTTATTTAGTAAACGCAAGAGAACAGAACAGGTAACGGTCTCATAAATTAAACTTTCCAAGGTTTTGGATGACCCTCTGTAATATTTTCCAATTTACCGTAATTACCGAGCTCTTGATGAAGAAACTAAATAAATTCTTATTAGGTACCTAAATAATTTAATAAACTTGTAATTACGGACGGCACACGCAACTCTAACAATATATAATTTTCTACTTCTAGTAAAATGTATCAAATAAAGAACAACCGTTGACTATATCTATTATTCCTAGTTCATAAACATAAATGAGTCCTAACAATATGGAAACACCCACCCTGACCCGAACCACCTAACGTTACGACTCCAACATAGTATAAATAGCCCATTCGCCAAAACATACATAATTTTATCTCAGCGAAATTTAAACACACATTTTGTCAAACAGATTTTATCGTACAGACCTTCAGCGTAAGGTAGAGAAATTTAGTGCCCAAATTTAAATGGGCGCTAGAATCCAATGGGCGAAGTATCAAACATGGTGAGCCGAGGGAAGTTGGACAATTATATGAGCAATTACAATATTAAACGGTGTTTGTTACAGTTGGCGCTGTGCGGGCCTCGTCCGCGGCGCCGTCGTCTTTCGGCTGGTGCGGGGATTTAAATTTTTGGTTGGACTTTGAAAAGTGTTTTAAATAATTTATGTGTTGTATTTGAAGAATAATTTAACAGGTTCAGTAACTCTGAGTCATCTTGATGATAAACTTGGCTGAAAACTGTTGAACTCTTAAGAGCTAGGTCAAGGACAGGCAATGCACCGCCAACTATGTCAGTTTCACAGCCTGAAAGACATTACATACGTCTACCCGACGCGACGTCGCCGTAGTCCGCAGGCTCCCGAAACGGAAGGCACGAGGCATAAATCAGAAAGTTGCGCCCTCTATCGGCCGGCAATAAAGTGAGTTACGAGGGCCGCTAATAGACCTGCTCACGCCGCTCGTCTCGCCGTAATGAGTTCGCAATAACATCGCTCTATGATTACTTTGCGAGTTTTGAGAGAAGGTCCAGAGACGTTTTTGATTTTTTACTTTTAAGGGTGATGCTCCATCTGGCCTTGCGTTGCGTCGTCGCAACAGATCAACGCATTGTATCACCAGCGCATCACCCTCCCCCGCTTCGTCTCTCGCCCGTCGACCCATTGATCCGTAGCGACGACGCAACGCAACGCACTAATGGGGTCTCACCCTAATTTGACTTAGGAGCTTACCTTGACTGGTGAACTGTGACATTTTATAATTTAATGGCAGGATTTGGAAAAAGCAGATATAAAATAAAATAAATAAATATCCTGGGACATTCTTTACACACGGCTAGCTGATCCCAAACTAAGCAGAGCTTGTACTATGGAAACCAGATAGCTGATATTACTACATATACTACTTTTTGTTTGTAAATACATACTTAATATACATAATACACCCAGACTCGGGTCATGCAGCCATGTTCATGCACACAAATGCATGTCCCGGGTAGAAATCGAACCTACGACCTGCAGCGTGAAAGGCGGAATCTACACCAACCACGCTAACGGGCCCGTCAAACTAAACTTAAACTTATAAACTTATATATCTTGTGAATATTTTGATTTTAGTTAAATTATAATATAATTTAGGTAAAATCATCATCATGGTTTTTTAGTTTATTAAAACGATCGCATCATTTGAAGATTATTTGAAATTGATTAATAAAGTTCAAAATCAAATCGTAAATTCGTGTTCCAACCGCGCGAGTGGTCCCTGTGAGTGCCTGTGATCAGCCGGCCCATGCCAGGAGCGCGCCGCGGCGCCGCGAGCCAACTGCCATACCAGCCGCCCGCCGCACGCATATCGGCCCACTCGATCCCTGATTTATGTTCAGAATGAATTGTTCCTAGAGCTAAAGTACTGCAAACTAGCATAGCGTTTAATCAATTTGAGTTTTTTGTTAATCAAATCTGGGTAAAAGTTAGTGGAATCAGTGACTGAATTTAGTTTCACTTTTGGCTACTTATTTATTAGTAAAGTAAGCGAATAGCTACTATGCAAGTCGTCTGTAAACTTAATCAGATGTATTAATGTACTCGTAAATGAAGGGGAGATATTATTATTGCGGTTTAGTAGTCACATATTTACGAGTAAATGGCCACGCTGCGAAACTACCGCCAACTTTGCCAATATCTGTAATACTCCACATTGAATCCAATGCCAATGCATGCTCTCGTTTTACAAACAATTACAAACAACTTTCATGCAATATTATGAAATTAGTCCTAACATCCACTTCCGTGTTCTACAAGCATTTTATTACTCCGCCGTTATAACGAGGCTTCAATAAAAAGTACTTTGAAAAGCTACAAGGAAGGACACAATGTGAGTGGAGTTCTCGCAAAATCGTCGTCCCGTAAAGATAATCCTGATCCCGGTACAGTCGAACTCTTTTATTGGCCGTAAGCGGGGCCGGGTACGCAACTTTGTATCTTAGAGCCTCGATCTTAAGTGGGAATTAACTTTATTGCCCCTAATACCGACCTGCATTTTGATTGGAATGGCAATTCGTAGTTTCTGACTTGTGCCCTATTTATTTGGCTGATTCATAGTTGATTTTTTACCCACGTTAACACCGTCCGCTAACATCATGAAAACTGAAGCGATCCCGAAGCGTGCTCCATAAATTAAGAACGGAGTATAAATTTCTAATATCCATACTATAACCGCGTTCACGGGAACACGAATATAATATATTAGCAGGACCATGCGCTGGATCGTAGCAGGAAATTAATTTGGTCGAACGCCTTTTTCTATTTAAATGACGTCCTCAGCCATTTATGTAGATACCTACAACATGCACGGGCTTGCTTTATTATTTTTAAATTGTGGAAACATTTTTATGCTGCGTCATAAAATGTGGGGAAACACGGTGTTTCGCGTTATATTGCGCGCCTACTTGTTTGGATGTACCTATGGCTTTATGACCTGGATAGAACATAAATATCTACTTTCGGGATATTACTAAGCCTAACCTTGGAGTTACCTAGTGAGAATATTTTCATTAATTTACCCGGCGTTCCTGTTATAGAGTTGATGATAATAAAAACATGATGTCTGTCCTGTTATAAAGGCCTAGTAAGTCTAGTAACCCAGCACATTCACCTGTGTCGAGATATAATGCAAGATGAATACGGAGAGAGCGGTTCGAAGGCTTGATGGCTATATCCTCCTCATACCCTTCCACAACTCGTTTAAAATAAAATATAAATCTATTTTATAATATGAATCAGGGGCCCTACCACCACCTCTTATAGCAGTTTTGTTTTAACGTTTCAGCGACTTTTTGTGCAATGACGTTTCTTATTGTCATAACAATAAGGTACGTCATTGCACAAAAAGTCGCTGAAACGTTAAAACGTTCCTATAATCGAATCGCGATAAGAGGTCGTGGTAAGCCCCCAGATATTAGAACACAATAAAAATTGAAATCACTCCGAGTGAACCGGTCCCGCACCCGCGTCCGCACCCGCGCCCGCTCCGCGTCATAAACCCACTTTACGGTGATCTCACGATTTATGGCTTACTACATCATTGTAATCGCTTCTTATGCATATACACAGGGAGATGTAATGGCGGCGACACAATGTAATGGCGATAAGGTTTCATTGTCATTTTCATTCAATACAAACAAGTGACACCACGTGTGAACAGTAGAGGCAGTCTTGTTAAAATGACATGGAATAAAAACCTATATTATTAGCCAAGTATGACTGAGCTTATACGATCAACAATTATACCTTCAGTAAATAACACCTAGTTGAAAATAATTATATCCTCGTAAAATGTCTAATGAAATGTTCGACACAGGTGCAGCAAGTAAATGGTGCAGTGTTTGCGTGAACTTGTTGACGTCCGCTATCCAGTGAGACATCAGTTTGAAACTCGCTATAGTTTTCCGGTCGGTTAGTGATGGCGGGGGGTAGCCAGGGTTGGAACGGGGGGAAGAGCTGTAGGCAGGGGTAGCGAAGACAAGGAAACTTGCCAGGCGATAAATAGCAGCAAGTTTGCGCCGACAGGCGACACGAAATATTGTGAGAGGTGCTCGCCGCCGCCTGCCGCCTGCCGCCTGCCGCCTGCCGCCTGCCGCCTGCCGCCTGCCGCCTGCCGCTTGCCGCTTATAGGTACTTTTATATTTTGATTTCGATCTGACAACAGAGTTGTTCTGAATAATGTTGTGGCTTTTGCTTTAAAGTGAGTTCGACGGTGATTGTTGGAACGGTAATTTACAACAACGGTAACGAAATAAACAAACACTAAAAGGGTAAATAGGTTAATTTCTTAGGTATACATTTTACAATATGGCAGCTTATCACATTTTATGACGAATTCAAGGTAAACGCACATTCGTTGGTGACCAAGAGTCGATCAATGAATTTTGAGCAATACCTCTAAGCATTGCAGCATCAAATAGGTGGGTATACACTTTTTCACCATACAATGATAAATCGAGATTACAAACAAAAAATATATCCAGATAAAGCAACGTTTCCACGCAATTTATCAAAAACAAACAATCAACCGCGCCGAGTCCGAACAAAGACATTGAACCGGCAACAGTCCTAAATCACAATTAAAAGAATTAAAAAGATAAGAACTTTTCGTCGGAACAATAAATTAAGTTGTAATTTTTGTTTGTTCGTTACGCGAAACGGGCGGCCTTATCGAATTACATTAACGGGATTGAGTTTGCAACTTTCACTGTTTCAATATAGCTAACAGACAAGAGAACAATCAAAGTTATTACTGTACTAAAGGCAACAGTCGATCTTGATGACACCCACGGATGAACCTACCTACTAATTTAACCCAAAAAGGTCAAACGGTAAAACTCGCGCGTTTTTTCAGACGCGCGGGTTTTACCCCGGTATATGTGGCTCATCGATAGAGCTCGCTGTAGATCATCGCAAGACCGCGGTATTGGTTCGCGGCTCGTCAGCATTATCTGAAATGTTGCACATCGCGCCACAAGCTCTGAAAAACAGCCGAATAGTCTGTTGTTCGGAAATATAATCGCCCCCGTCGTTCTCATAAGCGGAGAACGACGGGGGCGATTATATTTCCTTCATTATTAATAGATGGTAATAACACCCGGCAGCCGGCCGGTATGGCGCCAAGCGGATGGTGCTATGGTTTACGGTTACTGTTACGCAACACGCTATTTCCTGCAGTTTTTGTCTATTCGATTCCCATTTACAGACATTTTGGACGTAATTTACAGGTATTATGGTTTTATGTGAAGTTTCAGAACATATCTTTACTTGAAAATCAGTAGGTATATGGAAAATTCCCACACTTAAGTCTCAGTGCATCGTTACGAAATATAATAAACGTAACTCGTAAAAGCCAAGCGGCTAGATTACGAGATTACGAGCAAATTACGTGAGAATGCCGCTTATTTTTACATTCGCGCATAACACACCGAATTCCGGTTAGTTATGACCATCAGACGGATTATTATCTACCGGTGTGAAGTTGGCGGCCTAAAGTTGG
This sequence comes from Drymonia ruficornis, assembly GCA_947859195.1. NCBI lineage: Eukaryota > Metazoa > Arthropoda > Insecta > Lepidoptera > Notodontidae > Drymonia > Drymonia ruficornis. The sequence goes on along the minus strand of OX401905.1, from coordinate 15,389,374 downwards.
CGGCCTTTATAACCCGACAAAATTCAAGTGTTCATATTTTTTTTAAACAGAAAAGCTAATATTACTTTGAAATGAGGAAAAACGGAAAACTACAGCATCCTAGGTGGAAACTTTTATAAAGAAAAACCATTTTTGAACGGTTTTCTTACAATTATTTGCGATTCGATGCGTTTCGATGGATTTCTCAACCACTTTTACAAGACCGATTCTCAAGAAACGTTGCACATCGATACAGTCCCCATGAAAATATAATATCACGGTAGTGTAAACCTTCGATCTCCAAATCCTGATGCTGCAGGGGTACTGCTACTGCCCGCCGAAACGGTGAGTCTGTACGAAAATATGATTCTGAATTAGTAATGTGGGTATCAAGCAGAAACTACGACCGGCCACTCTGAGCTCCAACTCCTGACTCTTGATGCTGCAGAAATACTAACAACTAAAATAACGAGACTTAGGCTAGGAGTTGTGGATCTGGAAACAACCAGCAGCCGATAATTTTGTTAATTTTTCGGTCTAGTCTATTTTCAACCCACAAGGACGGCATGGAAGGAGATTTTTGAGGTGTCGGTGGAAAACCCTTGAGTTCAGAAACACGCCTACATTAGTCACAAAGTGATACGAGACCTAGTTTGGGAGTTGTGCATCTGGAAACAACCTGCAGCCGAAAATGTTGTAAATTTTTCGATCTAGTCTTTTTTCAACCCACAAGGACGGCATGGAAGGAGATTTTTGAGGTGTCGCTAGAAAGCTATTGAGTTAAGGAACCCGCCTGCAATAGTCACAAAGTGATACGAGACCTAGTTTGGATGTTGTGCATCTGGAAACAACCTGCAGCCGAAAATTTTAATAATATTTGGGTCCAGTCTCTTTTCAACCCACAAGGACGGCATGGAAGGAGACTTTTGAGATGTCACTGGAAAGATATTGAGTTAAGGAACAAGCCTACATTAGTTACAAAGTGATACGAGACCTAGTTTGGGAGTTGTGCATCTGGAAACAACCTGCAGCCGAAAATTTTGAAATTTTTCGATCTAGTCTCTTTTCAACCCACATGGACGGCATGGAAGGAGATTTTTGAGGTGTCGGTGGAAAGCTATTGAGTCAAGGAACACGCCTGCATTAGTCACAAAGTGATACGAGACCTAGTTTGGGAATTATGCATCTGGAAACAACCTGCAGCCGAAAATTTTGTAAATTTTTCGGTCTGGTCTCTTTTCAACCCACAAGGACGGCATGGAAGGAGATTTTTGAAGTGTCGGTCGAAAGCTATTGAGTCAAGGAACAAGCCTGCATTAGTTACAAAGTGATACGAGACCTAGTTTTGATGTTGTGCATCTGGAAACAACCTGCAGCCGAAAATTTTGTAAAGTTTTCGGTCTAGTCTCTTTTCAACCCACAAGGACGGCATGGAAGGAAATTTTTGAAGTGTCGATGGAAAGCTATTGAGTTAAGGAACCCGCCTGCATTAGTCACAAAGTGATACGAGACCTAGTTTGGGAGTTGTGCATCTGGAAACAACCTGCAGCCGAAAATTTTGTAAAGTTTTCGGTCCAGTCTCTTTTCAACCCACAAGGACGGCAAGGAAGGAGATTTTTGAGGTGTCGCTAGAAAGCTATTGAGTAAAGGAACCCGCCTGCATTAGTCACAAAGTGATACGAGACCTAGTTTGGATGTTGTGCATCTGGAAACAACCTGCAGCCGAAAATTTTGGAATTTTTTCGATCTAGTCTCTTTTCAACCCACAAGGACGGCATGGAAGGAGATTTTTGAAATGTTGGTGGAAAGCTATTGAGTTAAGGAACCCGCCTGCATTAGTCACAAAGTGATACGAGACCTAGTTTGGGAGTTGTGCATCTAGAAACAACCTGCAGCCGAAAATTTTGTGAATTTTTCGATCTAGTCTCTTTTCAACCCACAAGGACGGCATGGAAGGAAATTTTTGAAGTGTCGCTGGAAAGCTATTGAGTTAAGGAACCCGCCTGCATTAGTCACAAAGTGATACGAGACCTAGTTTGGGAGTTGTGCATCTGGAAACAACCTGCAGCCGAAAATTTTGTAAATTTTTCGATCTAGTCTCTTTTCAACCCACAAGGACGGCATGGAAGGAGATTTTTGAGGTGTCGCTGGAAAGCTATTGAGATAAGGAACCCGCCTGCATTAGTCACAAAGTGATACAAGACCTAGTTTGGGAGTTGTGCATCTGGAAACAACCTGCAGCCGAAAATTTTGTAAAGTTTTCGGTCTAGTCTCTTTTCAACCCACAAGGACGGCATGGAAGAAGATTTTTGAGGTGTCGCTGGAAAGCTATTGAGTTAAGGAACCCGCCTGCATTAGTCACAAAGTGATACGAGACCTAGTTTGGATGTTGTGCATCTGGAAACAACCAGCAGCCGAAAATTTTGAAAAATTTTCGATCTAGTCTCTTTTCAACCCACAAGGACGGCATGGAAGGAAATTTTTGAAGTGTCGGTGGAAAGCTATTAAGTTAAGGAACCCGCCTGCAACAGTCACAAAGTGATACGAGACCTAGTTTGGGAGTTGTGCATCTGGAAACAACCTGCAGCCGAAAATTTTGTAAAGTTTTCGGTCTAGTCTCTTTCCAACCCACAAGGACGGCATGGAAGGAGATTTTTGAGGTGTCGCTGGAAAGCTATTGAGTTAAGGAACCCGCCTGCAATAGTCACAAAGTGATACGAGACCTAGTTTGGGAGTTGTGCATCTGGAAACAACCTGCAGCCGAAAATTTTGATTTTTTTTCGATCTAGTCTCTTTTCAACCCACAAGGACGGCATGGAAGCAGATTTTTGAGGTGTCGCTGGAAAGCTATTGAGTTAAGGAACCCGCCTGCAGTAGTCACAAAGTGATACGAGACCTAGTTTGGGAGTTGTGCATCTGGAAACAACCTGCAGCCGAAAATTTTGAAATTTTTTCGATCTAGTCTCTTTTCAACCCACAAGGACGACATGGAAGGAGATTTTTGAGGTGTCGCTGGAAAGCTATTGAGTTAAGGAACCCGCCTGCATTAGTCACAAAGTGATACGAGACCTAGTTTGGGAGTTTGCATCTGGAAACAACCTGCAGCCGAAAATTTTGTAAATTTTTCGGTCTAGTCTCTTTTCAACCCACATGGACGGCATGGAAGGAGATTTTTGAGGTGTCGGTGGAAAGCTATTGAGTCAAGGTACACGCCTGCATTTGTCACAAAGTGATACGAGACCTAGTTTGGGAGTTGTGTATCTGGAAACAACCTGCAGGCGAAAATTTTGTTAATTTTTGGGTCCAGTCTCTTTTCAACCCACAAGGACGGCATGGAAGGAGATTTTTGAGGTGTCGCTAGAAAGCTATTGAGTAAAGGAACCCGCCTGCATTAGTCACAAAGTGATACGAGACCTACTTTCAGAATTATGAGTCTAGACATTTCCAGCGGCCTACTTTTGGTGGTATTGCGTTGAAGTCTTTTTAATGAATGAATAATTGTTCAGTCCAGCCTGTATAAGACCCCGAAGAACGGCATGGAAGAATAATTTTTTGGTGTCTTTTGATAGCTCTTGAGTTGAGAAACATGCCTACATTAGTCACAAAGTGATACGAGACCTAGTTTGGGAGTTATGCATCTGGAAACAACCTGCAGCCGAAAATTTTAATAATTTTTGGGTCCAGTCTCTTTTCAACCCACATGGACGGCATGGAAGGAGATTTTTGAGGTGTCGGTGGAAAGCTATTGAGTCAAGGTACACGCCTGCATTTGTCACAAAGTGATACGAGACCTAGTTTGGGAGTTGTGCATCTGGAAACAACCTGCAGGCGAAAATTTTGTTAATTTTTGGGTCCAGTCTCTTTTCAACCCACAAGGACGGCATGGAAGGAGATTTTTGAGGTGTCGCTAGAAAGCTATTGAGTAAAGGAACCCGCCTGCATTAGTCACAAAGTGATACGAGACCTACTTTCAGAATTATGAGTCTAGACATTTCCAGCGGCCTACTTTTGGTGGTATTGCGTTGAAGTCTTTTTAATGAATGAATAATTGTTCAGTCCAGCCTGTATAAGACCCCGAAGAACGGCATGGAAGAATAATTTTTTGGTGTCTTTTGATAGCTCTTGAGTTGAGAAACATGCCTACATTAGTCACAAAGTGATACGAGACCTAGTTTGGGAGTTGTGCATCTGGAAACAACCTGCAGCCGAAAATGTTGTAAAGTTTTCGGTCTAGTCTCTTTTCAACCCACAAGGACGGCATGGAAGGAGATTTTTGCAGTGTCGGTGGAAAGCTTTAGTGGTCCATGTTTCAAGAGCTTTCCACCGACACCAAAAAAATCTCCTTCCATGCCGTCCTTGGGGGTTTTATTGAGGTTAGACCGAAAAGTTATCAACATTTTCGGCTGCGGGTTGTTTCCAGATGCACAACTCCCAACCTAGGTCTCGTATCACTTTGTGACTAATGTAGGCATGTTTCTCAACTCAAGAGCTTTTAATAGACACCAAAAAATTCTTCTTCCATGCCGTTCTTCGGGGTCTTATACAGGCTGGACTGAAAAATTATTCATTCATTAAAAAGACTTCAACGCAATACCACCAAAATTAGGCCGCTGGAAATGTCTGGACTCATAATTCTGAAAGTAGATCTCGTATCACTTTGTGACTTATGTTATCGCGTTCCTTGTTTCAAGAGCTTTCTACCGACATCTCAAAAATCTCCTTCCGTGCCGTCCTTGGGGCTTTTATAGAGGTGAGACCGAAAAGTTTGCAAATTTTTTGGCTGCAGGTTGTTTCGAGATGCACCACTCCCAAAGTAGGTCTCGTATCACTTTGCGACTTATGTAGGCGCGTTCCTTGTTTCAAGAGCTTTCCAACGACACCCCAAAAATCTCCTTCCATGCCGTCCTTGGGGCTTTTATAGAAGTAAGACCGAAAAGTTTTTAAAATTTTCGGCTGCAGGTTGTTTCCAGATGCATAACTCCCAAACTAGGTCTCGTATCACTGTGTGACTAAGGCAGGCGTGTTTCATAACTCAAGAGCTTTTCCCAGACACCTAAAAATTTCCTTCGATGCCGTCCTTGGTGGTTTTATAGAGTTTAGACCGAAAAGTTATCAACATTTTCGGCTGCGGGTTGTTTCCAGATGCACAACTCCCAAACTAGGTCTTGTATCACTTTGTGACTTATGTAGGCGCGTTCCTTGTTTCAAGAGCTTTCTACCGACATCTCAAATATCTCCTTCCGTGCCGTCCTTGGGGCTTTTATAGAGGTGAGACCGAAAAGTTTGCAAAATTATTGGCTGCAGGTTGTTTCGAGATGCACCACTCCCAAAGTAGGTCTCGTATCACTTTGTGACTTATGTAGGCGCGTTCCTTGTTACAAGAGCTTTCCAACGACATCCCAAAAATCTCCTTCCATGCCGTCCTTGGGGCTTTTATAGAGGTAAGGCCGAAAAGTTTTTACAATTTTCGGCTGCAGGTTGTTTCCAGATGCACAACTCCCAAACTAGGTCTCGTATCACTGTGTGACTAAGGCAGGCGTGTTTCATAACTCAATAGCTTTCCCCAGACACCTCAAAAATGTCCTTCTATGCCGTCCTTGGTGGTTTTATAGAGGTTAGACCGAAAAGTTATCAACATTTTCGGCTGCGGGTTGTTTCCAGATGCACAACTCCCAAACTAGGTCTCGTATCACTTTGTGACTTATGTGGGCGCGTTCCTTGTTTCAAGAGCTTTCCAACGACACCTCAAAAATCTCCTTCCATGCTGTCCTTGGGGCTTTTATATAGGTGAGACCGAAAAGTTTGCAATATTTTCGGCTGCAGGTTGTTTCGAGATGCACAACTCTCAAACTAGGTCTCGTATCACTTTGCGACTTATGTAGGCGCGTTCCTTGTTTCAAGAGCTTTCCAACGACATCTAGGAAAATTCCTTCCATGCCGTTCTTGGGGGTCGTATAGAGGCAAGACCGAAAAGATGTTTATTCATTAGAAAGACTTCAACGCAATCCTGCCTAAAAAAGGCCGCTGGATATGTCTAGACTCGTAATTCTGAAAGTAAGTCTCGTATCACTTTGTGACTTATGTAGCCGTATGCCTTAACTCAAGGGCTTTCCACCGACACCTCAAAAATCTCCTTCCATGCCATCCTTGGGGGTTGTCTGACCTGACAAAAGTGTAAAATTTTAGGCCGCTGGAAACGTCTGGACTCGTAACGTAGAAAATAAGTCTCGTATCACTTTGTGACTCATGTAGCCGTATTCCTTAACTCAAGAGCTTTTCACCGACATCTCAAAAATCTCCTTCCATGCCGTCCTTGGGGGTTGTCTGACCTGAAAAAGGTGTAAATATTTTGGCCGCTGGAAATGTCTGGACTCGTAACTCTGAAAATAAGTCTCGTATCACTTTGTGACTTATGTAGCCGTATTTCTTAACTCAAGAGCTTTTCACCGACATCTCAAAAATCTCCTTCCATGCCGTCCTTGGGGGTTGTCTGACCTGAAAAATGTGTAAAAATTTAGGCCGCTGTAAACGTCTGGACTCGTAACGTAGAAAATAAGTCTCGTATCACTTTGTGACTCATGTAGCCGTATTCCTTAACTCAAGAGCTTTTCACCGACATCTCAAAAATCTCCTTCCATGCCGTCCTTGGGGGTTGTCTGACCTGAAAAAGGTGTAAAAATTTTGGCCGCTGGAAATGTCTGGACTCATAACTCTGAAAATAAGTCTCGTATCACTTTGTGACTAATGTAGCCGTATTCCTTAACTCGAGAGCTTTTCACCGACATCTCAAAAATCTCCTTCCATGCCGTCCTTGGGGGTTGTCTGACCTGAAAAAGGTGTAAAAATTTTGGCCGCTGGAAATGTCTGGACTCATAACTCTGAAAATAAGTCTCGTATCACTTTGTGACTAATGTAGCCGTATTCCTTAACTCAAGAGCTTTCCACCGATTCCTCAAAAATCTCCTTCCATGCCGTCCTTGGGGGTTGTCTGACCCGAAAAAGGTGTAAAAATTTAGGCCGCTGGAAATGACTGGACTCGTTACTCTGAAAATAAGTCTCGTATTACTTTGTGACTTACGTGGCCGTATTCCTCAACTCAAGAGCTTTTCACTGACATCTCAAAAATCTCCTTCCATGCCGTCCTTGGGGGTTGTCTGACCTGAAAAAGGTGTAAAAATGTTGACCGCTGGAAATGTCTGGACTCGTAACTCTGAAAATAAGTCTCGTATCACTTTGTGACTTATTTAGCCGTATTCCTTAACTCAAGGGCTTTCCACCGACATCTCAAAAATCTCCTTCCATGCCGTCCTTGGGGGTTGTCTGACCCGAAAAAGGTGTAAAAATTTAGGCCGCTGGAAATGACTGGACTCGTTACTCTGAAAATAAGTCTCGTATCACTTTGTGACTTACGTGGCCGTATTCCTCAACTCAAGGGCTTTCCACCGACACCTCAAAAATCTCCTTCCATGCCATCCTTGGGGGTTGTCTGACCTGACAAAAGTGTAAAATTTTAGGCCGCTGGAAACGTCTGGACTCGTAACGTAGAAAATAAGTCTCGTATCACTTTGTGACTCATGTAGCCGTATTCCTTAACTCAAGAGCTTTTCACCGACATTTCAAAAATCTCCTTCCATGCCGTCCTTGGGGGTTGTCTGACCTGAAAAAGGTGTAAATATTTTGGCCGCTGGAAATGTCTGGACTCGTAACTCTGAAAATAAGTCTCGTATCACTTTGTGACTTATGTAGCCGTATTCCTTAACTCAAGAGCTTTTCACCGACATCTCAAAAATCTCCTTCCATGCCGTCCTTGGGGGTTGTCTGACCTGAAAAATGTGTAAAAATTTAGGCCGCTGTAAACGTCTGGACTCGTAACGTAGAAAATAAGTCTCGTATCACTTTGTGACTCATGTAGCCGTATTCCTTAACTCAAGAGCTTTTCACCGACATCTCAAAAATCTCCTTCCATGCCGTCCTTGGGGGTTGTCTGACCTGAAAAAGGTGTAAAAATTTTGGCCGCTGGAAATGTCTGGACTCATAACTCTGAAAATAAGTCTCGTATCACTTTGTGACTAATGTAGCCGTATTCCTTAACTCGAGAGCTTTTCACCGACATCTCAAAAATCTCCTTCCATGCCGTCCTTGGGGGTTGTCTGACCTGAAAAAGGTGTAAAAATTTTGGCCGCTGGAAATGTCTGGACTCATAACTCTGAAAATAAGTCTCGTATCACTTTGTGACTAATGTAGCCGTATTCCTTAACTCAAGAGCTTTCCACCGATTCCTCAAAAATCTCCTTCCATGCCGTCCTTGGGGGTTGTCTGACCCGAAAAAGGTGTAAAAATTTAGGCCGCTGGAAATGACTGGACTCGTTACTCTGAAAATAAGTCTCGTATTACTTTGTGACTTACGTGGCCGTATTCCTCAACTCAAGAGCTTTTCACTGACATCTCAAAAATCTCCTTCCATGCCGTCCTTGGGGGTTGTCTGACCTGAAAAAGGTGTAAAAATGTTGACCGCTGGAAATGTCTGGACTCGTAACTCTGAAAATAAGTCTCGTATCACTTTGTGACTTATTTAGCCGTATTTCTTAACTCAAGGGCTTTCCACCGACATCTCAAAAATCTCCTTCCATGCCGTCCTTGGGGGTTGTCTGACCCGAAAAAGGTGTAAAAATTTAGGCCGCTGGAAATGACTGGACTCGTTACTCTGAAAATAAGTCTCGTATCACTTTGTGACTTACGTGGCCGTATTCCTCAACTCAAGAGCTTTTTACCGACATCTCAAAAATCTCCTTCCATGCCGTCCTTGGGGGTTGTCTGACCTGAAAAAGGTGTAAAAATTTTGGCCGCTGGAAATGTCTGGACCCGTAACTCTGAAAATAAGTCTCGTATCACTTTGTGACTAATGTAGCCGTATTCCTTAACTCAAGAGCTTTTCACCGACATCTCAAAAATCTCCTTCCATGCCGTCCTTGGGGGTTGTCTGACCTGAAAAAGGTGTAAAAATTTTGGCCGCTGGAAATGTCTGGACTCATAACTCTGAAACTAAGTCTCGTATCACTTTGTGACTTATTTAGCCGTATGCCTTAACTCAAGGGCTTTCCACCGACACCTCAAAAATCTCCTTCCATGCCATCCTTGGGGGTTGTCTGACCTGACAAAAGTGTAAAATTTTAGGCCGCTGGAAACGTCTGGACTCGTAACGTAGAAAATAAGTCTCGTATCACTTTGTGACTCATGTAGCCGTATTCCTTAACTCAAGAGCTTTTCACCGACATCTCAAAAATCTCCTTCCATGCCGTCCTTGGGGGTTGTCTGACCTGAAAAAGGTGTAAATATTTTGGCCGCTGGAAATGTCTGGACTCGTAACTCTGAAAATAAGTCTCGTATCACTTTGTGACTTATGTAGCCGTATTTCTTAACTCAAGAGCTTTTCACCGACATCTCAAAAATCTCCTTCCATGCCGTCCTTGGGGGTTGTCTGACCTGAAAAATGTGTAAAAATTTAGGCCGCTGTAAACGTCTGGACTCGTAACGTAGAAAATAAGTCTCGTATCACTTTGTGACTCATGTAGCCGTATTCCTTAACTCAAGAGCTTTTCACCGACATCTCAAAAATCTCCTTCCATGCCGTCCTTGGGGGTTGTCTGACCTGAAAAAGGTGTAAAAATTTTGGCCGCTGGAAATGTCTGGACTCATAACTCTGAAAATAAGTCTCGTATCACTTTGTGACTAATGTAGCCGTATTCCTTAACTCAAGAGCTTTCCACAGATTCCTCAAAAATCTCCTTCCATGCCGTCCTTGGGGGTTGTCTGACCCGAAAAAGGTGTAAAAATTTAGGCCGCTGGAAATGACTGGACTCGTTACTCTGAAAATAAGTCTCGTATCACTTTGTGACTTACGTGGCCGTATTCCTCAACTCAAGAGCTTTTCACTGACATCTCAAAAATCTCCTTCCATGCCGTCCTTGGGGGTTGTCTGACCTGAAAAAGGTGTAAAAATGTTGGCCGCTGGAAATGTCTGGACTCGTAACTCTGAAAATAAGTCTCGTATCACTTTGTGACTTATGTAGCCGTATTCCTTAACTCAAGGGCTTTCCACCGACATCTCAAAAATCTCCTTCCATGCCGTCCTTGGGGGTTGTCTGACCCGAAAAAGGTGTAAAAATTTAGGCCGCTGGAAATGACTGGACTCGTTACTCTGAAAATAAGTCTCGTATCACTTTGTGACTTACGTGGCCGTATTCCTCAACTCAAGAGCTTTTTACCGACATATCAAAAATCTCCTTCCATGCCGTCCTTGGGGGTTGTCTGACCTGAAAAAGGTGTAAAAAATTTGGCCGCTGGAAATGTCTGGACTCGTAACTCTGAAAATAAGTCTCGTATCACTTTGTGACTAATGTAGCCGTATTCCTTAACTCAAGAGCTTTTCACCGACATCTCAAAAATCTCCTTCCATGCCGTCCTTGGGGGTTGTCTGACCTGAAAAAGGTGTAAAAATTTTGGCCGCTGGAAATGTCTGGACTCATAACTCTGAAAATAAGTCTCGTATCACTTTGTGACTTATGTAGCCGTATTCCTTAACTCAAGAGCTTTTCACCGACATCTCAAAAATTTCCTTCCATGCCGTCCTTGGGGGTTGTCTGACCTGAAAAAGGTGTAAAAATTTTGGCCGCTGGAAATGTCTGGACTCGTAACTCTGAAAATAAGTCTCGTATCACTTTGTGACTTATGTAGCCGTATTCCTTAACTCAAGGGCTTTCCACCGACATCTCAAAAATCTCCTTCCATGCCGTCCTTGGGGGTTGTCTGACCCGAAAAAGGTGTAAAAATTTAGGCCGCTGGAAATGACTGGACTCGTTACTCTGAAAATAAGTCTTGTATCACTTTGTGACTTACGTGGCCGTATTCCTCAACTCAAGAGCTTTTTACCGACATCTCAAAAATCTCCTTCCATGCCGTCCTTGGGGGTTGTCTGACCTGAAAAAGGTGTAAAAATTTTGGCCGCTGGAAATGTCTGGACTCGTAACTCTGAAAATAAGTCTCGTATCACTTTGTGACTAATGTAGCCGTATTCCTTAACTCAAGAGCTTTCCACCGACACCTCAAAAATCTCCTTCCATGCCGTCCTTGGGGCTTTTATAGAGGTGAGACCGAAAAGTTTGCAAAATTTTCAGCTGCAGGTTGTTTCGAGATTCACAACTCCCAAACTAGGTCTCGTATCACTTTGTGACTAATGCAGGCGTATTTCTTAACTCAAGAGCTTTCTACGGACACTTCAAAAATTTCCTTCCATGCCGTCCTTGGGGGTTTTATAGAGGTTAGACCGAAAAATTATTAAATCTTCGGCTGCGGGTTGTTTCCAGATCCACAACTCCTAACCTAGGTCTCGTAGGTCTGGACTCGTTATTTTACTTGGTACCATTCCTGCAGTATCAAGAGTCAGAAGTTGAAGCTCGGAGTGGCCGGTCGTAGTTTCTGCTTGATACCCACATTACTAATTCAGAATCATATTTTCATACAGACTCACCGTTTAGGCGGGCAGTACCCCTGCAGCATCAGGATTTGAAGGTAGAAGGTTTATACTACCGAGATATTATATTGTCATGGGGACTGTATCCATGTGCAACGTTTCATGTGAATCGGTCTTGTAAAAGTGGTTGAGGAATCTATCGAAACATTTGAAGCAAATAATTGTAAGAAAACCGTTCAAAAATGGTTTTTCTTTATACATTTTCCAACCTAGGAAGCTGCAGTTTTCCTTTTTTCCTTATTTCAAAGTATTAAGAGCTTTTCTGTGTAAAAAATATGAACACTTTAATTTTGTCGGGTTATAAAGGCCGCCAACTTTAGGCCGCCAACTTCACACCGGTTTATTATCTCGCCACAATACAAGGCGTTAAACGAAATTCGCGCCATATACCTAATCGCATAACGTGTAATCTTATTACAGGGGTTGGAATTAAACTAGAGCCTCTCGTGTAATAGAGCGAAAGTTCCTGAATAGACCCCATCCGCTGTCCTTGTAAATTTGAGTGTCATGCCGAGCTCCAGGCACCCACATTTTATTCCTTACTCCCTAATTATAACTGCGGGAATAATTGTAACGTTCGTCATACAAAGAAAGGATCCCTTATTATGGAACAGATGGAGAGATACTTTATTTTATTGCGGCGGGTTTTTGCGTGTAATCTGCTAAAATGTTTTATCTCATGAGTGAACAGATATGTCTCGGCGCAGACAGACGCAATGACCTTTCATCTTTATTTTTTGTGTTCTGTACATAATATAACACGATGGCAGCGTAGTATGAAAAACAACAAAAATGCTGAGGTGTCGTATGCGTTTTAAAACATACCACCTACCTATGCATGGTGATTCGAGAATGTAGAACACAAATCGAAAAGAGAAAATAACGTCTTTTCAGATGAATTTCAAAGGCGCAGAAAGTGCGAAATCGCTTTTTAAATTACTCTGTGGTATTGTTTGTACTCCGTTAATGAGACTGTTTTCGACACAATTGTTGCGTGCGTCGAAATACCTCCTAACATTTATAGGTGTATCCATATCGAGACATAAAAACCAACAGGGGCCATAATCGGCGGCGAACAAGTGTTGACACTGCTCGTTGCTTCTTTTATTTCATGTTGACGTGTCTTTAACAATGTCCATGTCGAATGATGGTTGTCACAAATCTAAATGCCAGAACAAGTGCTGCACCTCACGTATAGTATGTTGTATGGCTCAGGGAATATTTCAGTAATATGAAGCAGGAGCAGATGAGGCCGATATTAATCAGTCGGTTTTCCATCTCGATGCACCCTTTGACGCCAATACGCATTACCTAAACTCCATGAAAGCTACACCTCTCCACAGAAGATATTACGAATAAAGTTTCTAATATTATGCACCGAGGCAAGCAATATCCCAGCGGAACAAGCTCGGTAGGCACTCATATTAAATTTTATAACACAATTTTATGCTCAGTCAAGTGGAGCCTCGATAATCCATACTAATAACGTAGGAAAGCTTTTTATGGGCCTGACAACTGAGTGTGCTCGTGTGGATAATGCTCGGAGCATCAGGTGGCTACCATTGGAGAATTTACAGCGAGGGAGGAGGTTCATGAGCATTAATTATAACCGAAGGTTTATAGCCAAAGTAGGTGTGTGACATGATAATGGAAACTACCATACAACTTTATTGACATAGAGGCGTTGCCTTGTACCTACAGATTTCAGGATGGGTATCATCATCACATCATCCGGTCTTCCGTTCCTGTGGTAACAATCATCATGCTAGGCTACAGGCAGTTTGTTGCAACATTCTTTAAAATAACATTAATAAATTATGTTTTACAAGAAAACATGGTCACCACCAATTTCTGTATTGTAAGTACCAATGTAGCAGAAAAAAATATCAATTCACACAAATAATACTTATTTCTCTTAAATTTTTTAACAACAGCTCAAAGTACAGGCGTTTGAGGGAAAAAACATCGTGACAAAAGCCGTAAAATAATAGTTTCGGCTGTAACGGGGCGGTGGCGAGGGGCGCGGGCGCGGGTAGTCGAGCTGAATCATACTGAAAATCGAAAGTATACGCGGACTGAACTCGGATGTAAGAGAGCATGGAGGCGGCTTTGTGAAAGAAAGGAATCACTTCGAAACATAGATGTATGTTTATGTCTTAAACACATTAGAAATTAACTTGATTAACAAGTTACCTAGTAGCTGTAGGTATATTACATAGTATGAAACTCGACAAAATATCATTCATACTCCAAAAGATTATTGTCTGAATAAAATCGAAGCAAGTTTTACTAGTTCGTTGGTGCTCGTAATAAAAGGCGAGTCGCGGAGACGCGGGAGCGGCGGGGGCGCGTGAATTCCCCACTTTCCCGCTGAAAAAGAGAATAAATTCGCTTAGGCAGGGCGTTTTCTTCACATGCAAATTATTATTATTGTGCCCGTTCGGGTATTAGCGGGGTTTTATTGCGAGTGCTACGGGCTTTCCCCCTCTTTTACGGACCAATGGAGCTGTATATTTTTTCTCGTGCGCGTATTCTGGGAATCTATGACTCGGTGCGATAATTCGGGTCTCTTGTTGTGATCATAAAGGCGTTCGTTGGCGATGTCGACTGAATTCAAATTCCGCAAACAATCCTGGATATGGTTGCAGAATGTCACAAAAGGGATATTTGTATGATGAGAATGTTATGATTCTGTCATTCCGGGAACCGATCATTTCCACATTAATGTTTCTGGATTATTTTATTCCTGGCACTTGTTGGGTGTGGCTATCCAAATGTGACAATGCATGGAGTATGCAAACCACTGCACGTATGTATCGGAATATTAGATAGCCGAATATTAGTAGTTGTACAATGATTTATTTATTTTACGGTAGCAAGTAGTCTGCAGTAATCAACTCCGGTAATGGAGTGGGCGAACTGTGTTATTTTATTTCCATTCAAAAGGCCCTTACAATACCTGAACGTACCATTACCTAATATATTCGCCAGCACATAGCTATAACTAAACCTCCGATATTGTATTTACGATTCTGAAATCGATGTATGAAGACATAAACTCCATTGGTTGTATATGATCATTGAACATCGTGTGGGGATTGGGATATACTGGTATGATCAAAGAACACACTAATATCTCGTAACTGGGTTACTGTGGAAAGCTGCAAAGTAATACAAGTAAGGTACATGCGTTTCAAATTGGCAGATCCCTTACTCCTATCTGTATTTTAAAATGTGATGTATTGTAGAGTTCGTCTCTATCTCGCGAAACCGACTTCAAGAGCTTTGATTCCCGCGCTCAAAACGCCTCTTCGCTTGCTCACACGCTGCCTTTCAAAACATGTGAATCTAATTACCGGATCGGTCGGCAGCGCATCGCTGAAATCCGTCTAAACCAGTCTAAACATTGTTGTGCAACAATCTGTTGCTCGTGGTTCCGACTCGCGCGTCATCGCTGGCGCACCGACATGCGACATGCCCACGGCGACGTGCCACGGCGATGGCTAGGTCGCATTCAAACACTCAAAGCAACCAGCAAATTCGAAAACAAAAACTATATTTATATCAAATGACTTGTACCTACATTATCATCAGTGACCAGCCGCAATAAGAATGTTGAAGAAACAATTTCGCTGGATATTCATTTAAACATTTTAGATTTCAAAGCTATGAAAAATAGCGTGATCACGAGAATTCTGACATCTGTCCTATTCCGTCCTGTTAATACAAATATATCTCTCCTGATTACAAAACCTTGTTTATCATAATTATCATGTGCCTACTCATGTCATCGCAGACGCGGCCGCTGCGTGTGTTTGTCCAATTAATTTTAGTGTTTTAATTACATCAATCGGTTGCACCGAATCACAAATGGATAAATCGATAAATTTATTTAGTTGGATTGTATTTCTCCATTACGAATAATGTTAACTTTATCTGTTAAAAAACGTTTTATGGCCTTTGCCGCTATACACATATGTCTACAATCGGCTCGCAAGCTTATGTTGCTGCATTGAAAGTTCGATCATTCTGGCCATTTCCATTCCCTGCCACGCCATTTCTATCGATGTAGGTACCTTCTACTGATTGCCCAAGAATTGTACAATTGGCCTAATAAGCTACATCTGTAGGTATGAGGGAAACCCGTGCCCTGCAGGAAGACGATGTGGGTAAAAAATACAGATCCTATCCTAGGTGAAAATTGAACTAACGACTTTCGCACTGGAACAAAAAATCCGACGTAGTGTACTTTACGTAGGCACACCTGAGGCCCTACTCTTTTAAAAACGAAAACGAAATTTCGGATGAAATTCGTGTATTTCCTACTACGTTTCTCATTGATTCCGACATTTCTTACGAACGATAATTGTTTGACGTTTAGATTCGAGGACGATGAAGACGTCAAACAATTTTCGTTCGTAGGAAATGTCGGAATCAATGAGAAACGTAGTAGGAAATACGCGAATTTCGTCCGAAATTTCGTTTTCGTTAGTAAAAGAGTAGGCCCTCTGTAACGTAGATCCCAAGAAAACATTATTTCACAAATACTGATCCACTAGATATGGACAAATGTCGTTTACGATCAAAACTGGCAACCCTGTCCATAAAGCCTCGTTCACTTTGCATGATATTTCGGTGTAATCACAGTCCCGTGGCGAGTGTCGCCCTCGGCCGCTCGCTTCGCGTTTAATCCTATTTAATATGAATCTCGTTTTCGACACTCCGATGTGATGCTTGATGTTTTGCCGAAACAAAATTATCTATTAATTGGCGACCGGCATAAATCAGAATTGACTCGCGTTTATAACATATTCATACCTATTCTGTGAGATGGTAGCTATGCATAGTTCGTTAGTACTTTGTACTTAGACTTGACTAGATTATTGTATGCCTATTTCGGTGAAAATCTCCGATGTTCGTATAAAAGTCCTAATCAGACCTACCTAGGTTCTACTTCCTTTTTTCTTATATTTATGAATTAATATTAAAGTTAAAGTTAAGGACTAGGTCTAGGACTAGGACTAGTTAAGGTAGTTGCTTGCGGTGAAGGAAAACATCGTGAGGAAACCTGCATGTCTTTAGACATGTGAAATCCACCAACCCGCATGGAGCCAGCGTGGTGGATTATGGTCTGAATCCCCCTCGCATTGAGGGGAGGCCCGTGCCTAGCAGTGGGATGTTAAAAAGGCTA
This sequence comes from Drymonia ruficornis, assembly GCA_947859195.1. Lineage (NCBI taxonomy): Eukaryota > Metazoa > Arthropoda > Insecta > Lepidoptera > Notodontidae > Drymonia > Drymonia ruficornis. The sequence goes on along the minus strand of OX401905.1, from coordinate 15,372,674 downwards.
AACTACTATTATTATACTTTTTTTATGAATTAATACTAACGTCTGAATTCAAAGAAAGATCAAGAAAAGCGGAAGCATTTCGAAGCCAAGGCTTTTTGAACAGTTAAGTAGGTGCAGAACTTCGGGAACAAAGCTCACAACATCATATTTCGAGACAAAAGCGGTCTGGCGTGGACGCGGCGGCCATTAGTCAACGCCCGGGCCACGACTGCGCCACCACCAATGATCGAAGAATCCGCCTCCGCCACCGCCGCCGCCGCGGCTCACGCGCCTAGCATACCAGCTCGGTTGAGCCCTGATACCTTTCATATTGATTGCGACTTTGGAAGTATAACATCATTTAGGTTAGGGCAGGGGTTCCCAATCTTTTTCAGCCCGCGGCGCACTTACAAAATTCGTTTTTTGTCACGGCGCCCTACCCTAGCTAGCTATTTGAAAAAGATACAGTCGAAAGAAATAAGTACCTAGAATAATAGTAGTTAGGTAGATAGGAACAAAAATTCAAACAACTACAATATGAAATTAAGTTTTTTTTGTATCAACGGTTTTCAAGCGCAGAGGTATACGCCTACGGTTTCAAGGTACTTTTCGGCGAGTGAGCGACGGCGACGTGCGCGACATAGTTGGTACTTATTGTCTTTACCGATGCGAGCGCTCAAAAAAGGTACCCGCGAATATTTGTGGCTTCGAATAATGATAGAGGATCGACTCACGGCGCCCCTCTTTCTACGGCGCACAGTTTGGGAACCCCTGGGTTAGGGTATAATATTTGTACCTGTAGAGAAAATTCAAGAATAGATTTATGATTGCATAATTTTTAACATATCCATTAGGACTTATGCAAACATTGAATATGAAACGAGGGAGTTAATCGCAAAAGTCTTTGTAAGTCAACTAAGGTGCTGTAATAGACAAGAGATCTAGCAAGATAGTTTTAGATTTGCGAGCAATATTATAATATCCTTGAAAACTAACAATATGACTCGCCCACAGAAGTCATTAAAATTTCTCCACAAGCAGTTCGAGCGAACTAATAGTGAAACTTCCAAACTAACTCCCCGTGTAGGTACCACAATGCGTACAAATTTATTTTAAGAGGAATATACATTTAACAATGTGTAGCACAACTCTCTAGTTTCGGGATCCGGGCGAACATAAAAGCTTTGGAACTCGACTCAACGAGCACCCTCCACGAAACCACCACAGCCGGGAGACACGCTAGTATCCTTGCCCCTCTCCACAACTCGCAACTGTGCTCCAACAATGCGTCTAGCACGTCATACATCGCCTCCTCGCTTCTAATTCTCGTCACAACAGCCGAGGCCCAGCAACTAATGGTCGCTCTGCCTATACGTAAAAACGTCGTTATATTGTTAGTTTCGTGGGCACCGTTTGAAACATCTCACGAAGACGGCAGCTACTTACATATCCCTCGACATTCAACTCTATTGTTTTAAACAAACCACATTGCTCGTTTTGTGAGCACCGCTCATCTCGTCGGCGTCGGTCGAGAGACAATGTATGCTGCGTTAGAGCGGCCGAGTGCGACGTTATTGTTGCCACCGTGTGACGTGCGGGGATGAATGTCCTGTTTATCTATATGAGGTCCTTAGTGTTAATAATAGCGGTTACGTGTCAGTGGAGTGTAATTAAACGCACTTTTATATCGTTTGGGCTCTCCTGGGAAGAATTTACTGGACAAGGGGCTGACTTTATTGCTATTTTATAAATGGCTCTAACCTTTTACTTATTGCGGGAGATGATACTTGTCTGGTGTTTATGGAACTAGCTGCTTTCAAAGACGGAGTTTACTAATAACACTAATGGACCGTTAGCGCTGTAACCGGCTGTTACCAGTACATCAAATAATTGGTTACTTCTGTAACGGTCCGTTAGTGTATTGGTGAAATTCGCCCTAACAGTGAAGTAAGTTAAGTAACTCATTTAGTAATATTCATATTGCAAACTCTATCTCACATAAATGACTTCTGTAAGAAGCAATAAGTACCTACAGATAATCGTTTCTCTCCGTTTCCTCCTCGAAAGGGAGTAAGTAAGGTAGGTAATATTCAAGACTGTAATAACAATCAATAAGAAGGGTGTATTCAATTAAGCAACGGTTAGTACACGGGGGTACAATTATAAGGGTTATTAGAGTTGGCTGAAGCGCGGTCGCGGCGCCCGCGCCCGCGCCGATAACTCACAGGCATCCGGCTCAATTAGCGCTGGTTCAGACATCGCGCGCCACGACCCGGCACGGAACACGAAATATAACAATTAGCATTTATGTTTAATAATTTATGATTTATTTTCGTTTTTAGTGATATTTAATGGCGGTGTGGATGGTATTAATTTAGCTAAGGAAGGTATTAAAATGTAAGAAACGCACCACAAACCTTGCCTACACATTGTAGTAAGTATCTACAGCTATAGTCCGACGGAATAATTAGGATATTTTAAATTCATCAATTCAATGATAGTCTCGAAAATTTTAAGACTCCACTGTTTATGGCGTCTTCAACAACAAGAAATACGTTCTGTTTGAATCCGTCTATGAACTCAGAGCAAAAGTATTTACATCCATTAGGCAAGTGATCTCAGACGTGCAAGTGATATTTAAAAAACATGACCAGAAAAACAAGGTTTCAATTTATACCGCCCAATGCTTTTGTTCACCATGAAATTACAACGGATTTAACAGCGAAAGCGGAATTAATACGTTTCCCCAATATTTACCGACAGCCGAAATAAAGGTAGCATTTATTGTGACTGCAGATTGTTGCGCCCCGCGACTTGATTGTGTCCAAACGTGGAAACGGCTTGTGGCAATATTGCCTGATATTCTTTGTGTGTCTATGAATCGAATCGGCTTAAAGCATTTGGGAAATATTGTACATATACTAGATGAATGCGGTTTTAAATAACATCCTAACTAAACTCGTTATATTATTTTGATAGGGTTTATCTGTTGATAAAACTAAATGCTTAAAATAATTAATTGTATGTCGATATGGTAATCGTATTTGATAACTCTGATTTATATTCTATTTAACAAACAAGATACAAGAAAATTTTATTTTCTTTAATTTGTATTAATTGTAGTTTTAATACTGAGCTCATAATGCATCCATCAGCCGGAACACGTCCACTGCTGGACATATGGACGTCCTCCAATGACTGGTACACAGCCCGCTCCTCCGCCACGCACTGCCCGGCTTCCTGGGACGCGTGTCTTGTCATCAGCCCACCTTGCGGCGCGGCGGACCGCCCCAAGACGTCTTTCGGCTTGCTCTCTACCCCAACTCCCAAATATCATCCTAATTAATACAATTTGTATCGCTACCTATCGCTTTCAAACTCTGCGGAATTGAGTTCTCAGAATAACTTAGGAACTAACAATTCCAAACAGGACAACAATTGTAAATATTAATTAACTTTCCTCTGCAAACAGTCTCTGTCAGTAATTGTCTACAAGGGAACCCTGAAGTGGTCGGAAAATTATTAAATAACCTTTCGTTAAGTTTTACAACTGTCGCCAACAAAGTGTAAGTTAACTACTTAACTGTGAATAACAAACAAAAACCAATTTTAAAACTCAGGTAGTTAGTTATTTTGTGTTTTCTGAGATTTTGATAGGTATATTTTTTAATAAGGTCCTGACCTCAAATAGCAAGAAGTTGCAAACCTGAACAAAATAATTATACTTAGTAACAATCAACTCGAGTGGCATAGCAGCAACTCAATTGCCGATATCAATGCAAATAGTTAGTCATATGGAATAAACACGCGTATTGTACGTCAAACAGCGCCGCTACGACGCACCACGCGCCGTGTGCCACGTGGACCGGCTCGGTGGCTCGAGTCACTCGCAACAAACCCGCCAGCTTGCCATTTTCCCCAAATCCGTCACGTACGCTGGCCAGATATAAAAAAGGTGTACCACTTCTCAAACTGATTGCGTAGCTATCGGCTCTATGTATAAATATTGGGTACCTATGAGGTATAATATAATACCCTATGAAATGAAAGGATTTCAGACGTGAAAGAAACTATTCATGTGGAAGGATAAGCAGATGTTGGTTGGATTTTCGATCGACTCTCTGAGCTAACATTACATATGAATGATGGCATAACGGTGATTTGTCTCGTACTATACGATTACGAAGAAGAAGAACCAAAGAAATTGGAATCAAAAGAAGTACATAAAGTTGTCAGTGTCAGGTCTGGTTATAATTTAGAAATAGGTATCGAGATACTTCAACCTATGCATTGTTTGTAAGTTAGTAGACGCGTCCAAATGCCGCGCATGCCTCACCCGAGCACTCATATTATGACATTGTGTCTATACGTTTCAACGTCAAAACTGAGTGCTCGCGCGAGGCATGCGCCTGATGAAGACGCCGCCAATCGCTAGAGTACCTTCCTAAGTTAGATTTAATTATACAAAAAAAATCCTAATCTTATGAGTGGCGTTAAAGTCTTTTGCACCAGGCATCAGATCGAAACGCGACCGCAGCCCAGATAGATGGGGAGCCGTAGAAGGGTTATCTGGATTTACTCCAGCGCTTCAGATTAAGATAAGGGAGATACCTTACATATTGATAAGAACCTCCAACCAGTATGAGCCCTTAATATAGAGGGGTACGCTCAGGGGAACCAAAAAAAATAGACCATCTTAAAATACGCGCTCGCGTCAGCTTAAGATAAGGGGGATTCATTACTAGCTAAGAAGTGTCAAAAGTGTCAATTTTGCTAATTTGATCGTCAGTCTAAGAAATGGGAGCATCTATATGTTTCACTAACCACCCCCTCTGAAAATCTGATGCGATCGAGTAATTTTTTTAAATCTATTTATCATGTTGCAGCATGAAAAATATCAATATTTGATACGCTTGAGTATTTCCATGTCATTGTGTTTTTTTACAATTTAGAAATTTATATGTAGACGTTTCCCCCAACGCTGAAAGTTGAAACATCTAGAACCATTTATTCTTCCTATCATATTATTGTAATCTACCAAATCTAATAGGTTTCCGCGACGCTGGAGTAAATCCACAGTTAGCATCATGGGCTCCCCCTCTAAGAATATCTAACAAGAAACTCAGCAAGCTTATATTTTTTTACTCAGGCTTTGAAGCGCAAAGTGTCGTTCAAACCGAGTGAAAAAAGTTGGTAAGTACTGAACTAAGTAGTGTTAATCAGCTTATAGGTGCTCCTTCGAGTATTCGGTGAGAGGCGCACCGCGGCCAAATATTAATCTCAGTGCTCGTCTTTAGCAATAATCAGTTATAATATTATGTATTTTGTTTGTAAATTACTTTACAAACAAAACTTTTTCTATTTCGATGTTTCAATAAGTTTCCAATAATTAATTAGTATCTACTTACTGAAAATATGAACTAAATGATTTTAAATTAACTTTAAACTATCTGTCTTTGAATAGGTACATAGCAAGTGCTATCTACTCGTGCTGGTCTAGTAATAACGTACATTTAAAGCACATAATTATGTGCTTTATATAATCGTGAAACTCATAATAATATCATCTACATAGGATTCCTGAAAGCGGCCCCGTAAGCCGACACAGAATGATAAATGGTCAAGTTGATTCAGTCTATATTAAGGTCGAATGAAATATTAAAATAATACGCAAATCCAACAGTAACCCATCATTATTCAAAAGTGGTCAGCGTATGTTTCGGTACGACCTCTCCTTACAAATAAGTAATTATAGTTTATCGAGTTTGTAGACTATAAATGCAAAGTACATAAAAATAATAAAAAACTGAGCGATAATTTGACGACCGCTTGGCGCAGTGGTTCGAGCGTAGGCCACTCGGCTCATTGCATCGGGTGGTTTCGGGTTCAATTCTCGCCAGAGGCAAATTTCGGAAACGGCCTTTTCGTAATTTGCCCTGGTCCGGGTTTCACTGGGATCGCCCCTAGTCCATTTTACGGTACCCATAGTACAAGCTTGCGACCATACAGTTATTGTGTTTGTCTGGCAATATTTAAAAAGATCGAAACCGTCCAAACGACATCCTTTAATACATTAGTTAAGGTAGGTTCATTATCAAGCAAGATTATTAAAGCGGGCAAATAGTGTTACATAAGTATCTTACATTTATTAACTACAAGATAAACACATTCCAGAAAATAATAAGGAATAACTTTAATGACAATATTTTCTATGATCACATCAACATGCGCGTTTCCTAAACCATTATCAATCAAAGCCATTCCACGACAAGCTACTAACGTCAACAGTGTACCACGTTTCCAAATTTCATTAATCGCCCCTTCCCATCCCGGGCCGGCCCGGTCTGGCCCGGCCCGGACGGACGGGCCGGGACGGGCCGAACCGGGACGCAGCAATTATGTCTAATGGATGTGCTAAGCAAGCGCGGTTTTAAGCGTCCTCGTATAATATCGGATACCTAGCCTGCTTATTAACCAAAATTGTGTTCCTGCATGTAGAGTGGTATTTTGTATGAGTTATTATAATGCAACTTTGATAGGAACTTTATGAAAATAGCTCAGCCCCCCTAGACAAGTTGAATAGAATAGAATAGACTTCACAATGTATGGAAATGTCAAACGTCGCTATGTAGATCAACAACAAGTTGCTATGTAGATTACGTGACTTATCCAAGGACTTATGTCATTTCCATACATGAAGCGTAGCGATTTGAAGGAACGCTTGTAGACGTCAGCCACTTGTCTAGCCCTTCTGATGGTATAACTGTCACAAAATAACGTACACACATCGACTGCAGGTTTGATGATGTTTTATTATTAAATGTCCATTATTTAGCAGCCTAGTGCACAAAGGATACACGTAACAAAGTATTCCTAACTTTTTATGCTTACAGGTGTAACCTATGGATGTTTTGTTTTATTTAATTTGGTGAACTTTTACCTATTTACATAAAAGGTAACACAATAAGTTCTAAAAAAATGCTAAATCAGTGAAAGGTAGAATTGTACGTGATTGTGTCGCGAGTATAGTCGCCGCCGGCTTTCCTTTAAAGGGCCGCTTTTATAAGTACCTACTATTTAACTACAAAAGCTTTTTATAAAAAATAGATGGAAGGTCTAAAAGGGTTGCAGGTAACTTTTTTGCTTAACTTAGATGAAAGTATTTAATGGTATTACTTAATTAAGTTAAGCCAAACAAGATACAAATTTAATAATTCGGATATACTATTCTGACAACGAGGATTTATTTTGTGGGAATTATTTCGAACTAACATCAATCATTTTTACATTACAGTAGATTCTCACTTATCCGGCACTGCAATAGTTCGGCACGACCAATAATCTGGCACCGCGCCTCCAAATATACTGGCAGTAGGGCCTAGGTCATAAGTGAGTCGCGGCGATAACGCGGGCCGCCCCTCACCTTGATATAAACAGCGGGCTGCAGTAGACGCAGCGCTTGATAACGCGGAAATTACCAACTGGACTATATTTAATACTGCATTTCCTTTAAATTTGCATCAGAAAAGTAAAGCGCACGCCAGACGCGTCGCGTCGCAGCGTAATTGAAACTCGCCGGTAATAACGGACCGGCCGGCGGCCCCGGCCCGCTCTAAACACCCCGCGCCAGTGCAGCGCCGCGCCGCGCCGCGCTCGGAAAGCACAAGTGAATTACGATTAAATTACTATGGAGTTGCCGTGCCGCTCATATAGACAACGGACCATTGTTTTATGCTCGGATTTAATAAACTGGAGATTGGCTTGGCTCACATTACTCTGTATAGCGTTCCGAGTAATCCTAGATAATGAAATATCTGACAACGATTAGTCGAGTAAAAGAAGAGTTTGCTGAAAAAGAGAGAAAAGGCCTACATGTCCCGAAGATGTTCATAAATGCAAGAAGTTAAAAGTTATGTGAGTAGCTAATAGTAGATACTATTAATTAAAACACATATTTCTATATTTCATCAAATAACAAATGGGTTGAAATCGTAATAATATGATGAAGTTCCAAGCAATATTATTAAAGTTTATTTATACGCAGAGAACACGGGTGCCGCGCCGCTGCACCGCTGCACCGCTGCACCGCTGCACCGCAACACGACACTCGCCACGCTACGCTACGTTCATTTCACTGGTTCACAAGCAGCACTTCGTATTCAAAGCACGTTAAGCTGCACAAAAATAACGAAACAATAATTTAAACCTGCCCATAGATTCTACGTAATAACACTCACGTAACAGTTGGCGAATACACGGTCATTTCAAACTGTTACTAGTCCTTGCTTAACTTACTGCAGTCATGCGAGCGGGCCCGCTTTATAACACCAATTCGAGAAAATTGCAGACCTTTCACAGGGCCGCACGGTGGGCCGCGCTCACGAAATAACTGGATAAAACTGGACGCTAGAATGTTAATTTTTTAGCCATCCGCATCGTAATTTCGCATCGTAAAGTATTTTCAACGTTCGCGTATTACAGTTTATTTTAAATAATGAATGATACGTTGCCAAAAAATATGAAAACCGGTGTTTCCGGTTATAATTTTAAGCGTTTCAGGTATATTATCTACCTACGGCATAAATAAATATTTTTAGTACACATGCTTGGAGGGTTGGATTACGATTACGAATATTTGTTTTATAATCCAAGTAGGTAGGTATATTGAAGTTTATAATTGTAACGTCAAATAAACTTTCAAGAGTCACGTTTCAAGTAGAGCCCAAAATATCTCCACACAGGGTATTATTTACTATATTGATTAAAACAGGAAATATATCCCATTAGCTACAAAGACGTGTATTTCCGAAACGTAGATTAAAACGTACACGTCAGCTAATTAATTTAATCACGAGCCGAGTGGGAACCCGTCCTCGTCGCGGGAGGCGACGCTAATCCCGCGACAGGAACACGCCTCAATTCTTACACAATTCAATCTAAAAACAAAAGAGCTTGCTACATGATATTATCGACATGAAGGTTGAACCTAACTTCAAAGGTTCTCAAAATAAACAGAAACTAATAAAAGTTTTGTTATAACTATAGTATTGAAATATTAATTGTTAGTCGTGATACAATTTAGTACATTATGTCGTAAAAGTATTATATACCGACGTGAAAATGGAAAATTATAAGATATGTTTTCTAATTTCTAATTACCAATTCTCAATTTTGTCTGTGATTTTATACGTATGGTATGGTAACGTATGGTGGTATGGTATAATCAATAGGTTTATGATTGACTTCTTAAGTACCTTTTATATTTATTGCCATCCGATTATCCTCACTTGTTTCTATTTATGTTTTTTTTTAATTCTTACGAAACTGCAGTTGAAATAAAATAATGGAACACAGCTCTTCGTGTAGTACGTTTTAAATTTTCCAGTTAAAAACGTTTCAGCTATTTCGGCAAAGGTAAGAGGAAACTTTCTACGAAAATTGAATCAGCGGTTTTGAAGAGATGTTGCCTTTTATAAGTGCAGATAAGCGGAGGGGCTGGGCCGCAGGTACGCGCCCGCGCCGCGGCGGCCGGCGGTACTCAGCAGTACTCAGCACCGCCCGCCCGCGCCGCGCGCCGCGCGCCGCCCGCCCTGAGCAGACCACTCGTCAGCTTAATTAGGTATATATTAATTAGGCAAAGACGGTTCACTCAAATCTCCTTAGATGGGCTCCGTTAGGCCCGCGCCGCATTGTGAGGTCCCGGGAAAGTTAGTTTTTGCTTCAAATTCAATGTTAATAAGGCCTTTGACAGTGACGCTTTTGTATATTTTATCATATTATTCCTTGGCTCGATAATTAGACTGTTCAATTATGTTCAAAGTCCAATGATTTTGAAATGTTTCCCTTCATCTTTAGTAATTACTTCTGAGCAAATGGTACCAATTCTACATCTATTATTTAAGCTCAGGTCCTAATTTCTTTTGAATAGCCCAGTTTATTGGGAGATACGACCCAAGTTTGTGTTTTCAACATGAAATGGTAACTGAAACTAATTGGATACGTACCTATTATAATGAATCTTGTAAAAACAGAGGTCGTAGGTAAATATCTTCCTTAGCTTAGGGTAGCTTAATTAGGCACTAATATTACACTGAAATACTGGGATAACTTTTTTTCTGAAAAATATGTCTAACCACCTGATGTTCCTTCACTCACTAAACACATTGAACATGAAAAAAAAACATAATCCTCGTCGCGACGTCAAGTAGCAAACGGGAACGAAATTAAGTGTCAGGAGCAGTATATAAATCTTATCAAGGAGCACACGCTCTGTGATTTTAAACAATCATGGTACGAGGTCTGGCTGAAAAAAGTACACCCGCCACAATAGCTCCTGTCGCTCGGGAATATGAGTTATGGTGCGCCCGAGTGCGGTCGCTGCGCGGAAGGGGTGACAGCGCGCCCCTACCACATTATTTGTTACGTACCATGTTATCGTTTAAGCCTGTTTTATTTTTCGGCTTTGAAGTGAATATGTTGTGATTGCGTCGATGTGATTTTTGCGCTTGACAAATGTTCGCGTGTCGGTAGGGTGAAATTTTTATTTCAGCTAAAATAATTTTCATCATTCACGTTTCACCATGATTTAGATAAAGGTGAAATGTGCGCGTGACTGATGGTGAAACTGTTGCAAATGTACAGTTCCGAAAATCTATAAGTGTTGCAGCCAAACGTGTAACGATGTATATCAATATTCGTCTAATCGAGTCGATCGTCGCATTAATTCGGACTCGCGTCCGCTCACTGATTAACGCAATTGTTTGCGATTGAAAAACAACAAACAGTGAGATGTTCGGTTCATTAATGAGCCGGTAACGCAATAAGCGAATTACTGGATGTACTAAAACTACCTGACATGGTTGTTAGTGCATGAGGTTATGAATAAATGTTGACCCCGCACTGGGACGGGAGAGGACTGGGAGATACAACACAAATTAGATTCATAAAATATTATTTGCAAATATAAATAGATGTATATTTTAATTAGTGTAAATTTCGCAGCTGCTTGTTAGTCAATGATTATTAAGAGCACCGAAATAACTCGTGAATACCAATTCATGTCTACATAATAGATACTGACATCCAGCTGAAACCAATTATTGTAATTGGCTGACTTTTCGAACGAATCTGATAAATTTTACAGACTACAAGTATAATTATTAACGCTCGGTGATTTTATTAGCAGCCCATAGTCTATGGTTGATTAGAATTAAACCAAAACCATGGATATTTATAGAGATCTTTAAACTCAGTATCTTTAGTTATTTCGTATACCTAATTAAAAATCGTAGATAATAAATTTCTTATGAAATTTTGAAGTTTTGTATTTCATGTACTGTATCCTGTATGTATGTATGGCTATAGACTCGTCCTCTATTACAACCTGTGTATGTATGTATGTGCCTTTCAGAATGCAAATTAGGGTGTTTATCTTATCCAGTATAAGTAACTGTGCGTTCTGTCATAAACTTGGAAATCATAGCATTAAATTCTCCAATATACCTACAATAGAACTGTGCACCATCTAAAATCTATGTACAGTTAGAACCGGGAAGACAATCGGTCTCATCGAATTATTTGCGAGAGACACGTGGAGGCAGGGGCCGCCCGCCCGCCCGGCTGGCTGACCGCCCGCCCGCCGTCGCGGACTGTGCCGCTGCATGCCGAATCGCATCGCCACGCATAAAACAATAACACCTCCATCTCCGGCGAACACAATATATCTGACTATTCAATTTGATGCGAATTGAATTTGGAACGGCGAGTCACCCGCCCGGGGTGCCGATTAGGGAATAGAAGACAATACGTCATCACCTCTGGGAGCCACGCATTTCAAGAACACGAATAAAGCAATACTAGGCTGTAAAGAACTACTAGTATTGAATATAACGACAGGAAGCCACTTCCCGACCAGTAGTTTGATAAAACGTGTTCGTTTTAGATTTTGAATAAGGAGGTGGGTCGGTAGTCGGTACCTTATGTAGATATCGGTCCCCAGGGTCAGTATTCCATTGACAAAGAGTTCAGCGTATTTGGTATCGATCGATACATAGGTGCCTCCATTATAAGTATTCCATTCCACTTGTGACCATTCCCAGTCATCATAGTAAAAACATTACAATTAAATAGATCTCCGGCGCCGCTAGTACCCAGTGGTTAAGTCCGGTCGCTAACCGCCCTAACGGCAATACTATCATCAAATTTTATGGCGTTCAGTAGCTCTATCACGAGTTATAGTTCGTTAGGAGTCACAAACATACAATATTTTGTATGTTTTACAAATTCTTTGTTTGTATGACATTTTGAGTTTTTCGGGCTGACTAATAATGCTGTACGATTTGTCGTACATTTGAAATAGATGGCCTGAATCCCCCTCGTATTGAGGAGAGGCCCGTGCCCAGTAGTGGGACGTTAAAAGGGCTAAATTATTATTATTTATTGAAATAGATGCCGTCACAAGCGAGCGAAAAACACAACTAAGAGTTTTGATATCATTATGGTATGTACTATGCGTGAATGGTATATGTAACTTACGTAACGTAAGTATACAGTGATCATATTAGTGGTTACAGTAGCACTGACAATAAAAATATCGTTATAGGTACTATTAATATAGTATACTATACTGTTTAGATTTTCAGATGATATACTTTTTGTCAGTTTTGCGTATATGTACTGTGTATACCCAAACAGTGTTTAAAGTTAATGTTCGCAGGCTGCAATAAGGCGGTGTGGAAATCATTCGAAGCATCCGCTCCATACTTATCGCAGCTCCGATACCTGAAGGACAAACTTGCGACACCACATGAAGGGAGCAGAAATACAACTTTCAGTAAGTACCTAACTAATTCAGAAAGCTCCTACATCTAATAATTGCCTAATTCAATTATTTAGCATTTCTTACATTATTAGATATAACTATCTATGTTAACAGTGATCAGTATTAACTTACTATAATTAACCTATGCAGACTAAAATTCCCTCCTAAAATTCCAAATATTTTATAGCGGCTTCGGTGTGTTTTAACCCGGGCCTGTCACGCAAGCCTTGCAAGCAAGGCGGTATGAGCTTATGAAACCAAACATATTCTTGCCAAATGTAACTTCTGCAGCCCCTCTGTCCAGTGCATCAGGAAACGGACGATACAATTCATTTGGTCGCGATGTCCCGGCGCCCCGCCCCGCTTCCCGCCCGCCCGCCCTCGCCGCGCGGAACAGTGCCCACCTTGTGATGAAATAATAATCGAGTCTCAGCTGCGTTTATTTATCAAAAGACAATATATTATACGATTTCAAGGATCCGCTTCGGCTGCTGCGCACATAATCCGCCAGATGGCGCTTCACTAGTTTCGATCATTAAATTATTATTTTTGGTATAATTAAGTTAGTGAAAATTTAATCTCTAAAATTGATCTCAAGAGTTCTCCATTTCGTTATGTGTATTTCACGCCACATAGCAGGTAATTTTCAAGTATATCCCAGTTTCAGTACAGAGGCCTTCGGGCGGCTTGAACAAGTCTGACACCTGGTTGGCCACTAATGAGAAGAAGAAGTAAAGATCATAGGATTTTTAGGTATCTACCATATGTGGATGCTTCGTCCAATCACTGCTACACGTGTTCATGGACAATATCGTCCGACATCGATGGATCTGCCGACCACCGCCCGCCGCCCTGTATTCTATTATCTCATAAATTAGTTCATCGATTGCCGGCTCTCATGAATAATAAGTGAAGTAATTTGTGTTTGGACTCGCCCACGCTACTCGCCGCGCTGCTATTATTAGGAACTTCTTTACGATTAATAGTAGGTAGGTACTTAGAGCAGATACTATCACCAAGTGTTTAGTATTTTAAATAAGTACTTTAAAACGTACGTACGTATAATTTATTTTCGATATTGTTATTAACTATGAAATTGATAGCGATGGTACGGTCAAATAAACTAAATAGGTACTTAGGTACTTATTAGCTTGGCAATGGAAGTAGGTAACTGAATAGATATTATATTTATCAGACGGCACAAAGCTTCGCCCACATTTTTGCGAATATAACCAAAACCTATCGCTCCAAATTGACGCTTAATGGAAAAAATATCTCATTCATTTTTCTTCCATATCAATCAGCACATTTCTTCCCCACGCGCGCCTTCATCTCGTGTGTGATGTGACCGAGGTCCGCGCGACGCTTATCGCCGTTCCGCGTCCACTGCCGCGTCACAATGATTAACGAGCCCGCGGGCCTAGACAAAGCCACCATTGGGACCGCACAGTACCCAGCGGCCATAAAAATATATATTACACTTGTCTTGCCACTATTGTACTTTGTCTGGCTTTTGTTGGCGTTTTATCAAACTAGCCGCTCGGGTGCCAGCCGCGTTTTTCAGCTTCATCCCATGCGCGGTGTCAGGACCTGAGGTGGAATTAAAATTTGTTTCCATGCATACGTGGAACGAAGCTACGTTCATTGTTTATTGTGTGAAATAAAAATAATTAAAGTCAGCTCGCGCACGGTCTCGCATGTCTGAGTGTTGGGAAATAAATATATTCTCCGGGATTAAAAGTTATCCTCACTCAATTGTCTTAGTGTTGCCAAGCTTAATTTATCAGGTAACTGTAGATTAAATTTAAAAACGTTGGTAACTCCTACCCACATCCGTGCACCGAGCCCAAATCGTAGCGCACACTGCATCGCACACATTTCATAATTTTAAAAAGCTCCATGATACCGCACAATACTATTATATTAAATTGAACGCGAGCCAACTCAATAACGACGTTATCCACCCGCATACAAAGAACTGAACTCACCAAAACGCTCCAATAATCTTCGGAACACATAATCGAATAACTGTGGGGCTTACTCGCCCTAAATTAATGATGAGAATAATCCTCAAAAGTGTCTCGGAGCCCCTAAACTCGGACGCTCGAGTCTTCCAGCGATAACTTTCCGGATAAATTTTGAGCTTCATAATCCAAGATTCGAACTAATTTATGGAGTGTCCCATTTCGGCGTGACCTCGGCGGAGCGGTGTACAATGGGCTTATGTTATCGGCCATGGGAATCTGCGGGCACTGCTGCGAGCACTCTCTGGATCGTTAGCACCGTTTCTTATATGGTATTTTATTACTGTGTTATGGGACCGCTTTCAAATTTCATTACGGTAACTATGACCTTATAACCGCTTATAAAAATCATTAATCTAATAATAATCATTGTATTGAAACGAAATTAACTAAGTTAATAATTCGCTATTCTTTGAAAGGGTTTTGTTTATTCAATCAAAAAAATTATTCATGCCAGATACAATAAAATTTATCCAATTTAGCTAATAAAAGGATCGTTTTTATAATAATTGGTACACTCTTGCTCTCGATGCTCTTAATAACAATATTCGAAAACGTCTTAAACAATATTATTTGAAAATGTCAATTTCTCTTCAAACAACCCAGAATAGAACACTTCAAACAATCAAAATTTAGGCATCAACGATGTTTAAAATTAAAGTACCTGCTCCAATCGGATTAGACATTTGAGTAGATCTAATGCTTTTCAAATGATCCTTAAATCTAAAGTCCCCTTCTAAGTTGTACAGTACTCTTTCCCGAACGGAGTCTGCGATGGAAACATTTGAAGATTACAGCTAAGTTGGGCGAGAGTTTAGTTCCACCGTAAGTTACGGGAAGCAGGGCTTCTTATCTTGAGATTAAATATCGATTTGGCTGGGAGACAGACTATATGATGGATACAGCTATACGGATTGTGAACTAAACTGTGGGACGTAACCACGGCGGATGTAACCTATTTCTCATTAGCTTTGAAGCAAGTAAGATCACGACATTTTTGGTATGTAGACACGTGATTTTAACAATAAAAATTGTTCTAGATAAAAGTTAGAGGTAGTTTCGAATAAAATAAACCATTGCTAATTATTGATAGTGTGTACTCGAAAGACAACATTAAATAATGATGTCTGCATGTAATTAGCCTACCGACTGGATTCAGACGATACAAGAAAAAAATGAATTTTAGTTTCGGGGTGTGGCTAGCGTCGCGTGAGCTGCCGAAGGATATATCCCTCTCGCTTAGCTAGGACAGAACAGCTATGGAGTAGACTATAGTATAGTTATTTTTTGAAGGAACAATATTGTTTAATTCGTACAATTAAAATAATATGTCCCAGTGCACCTTTTAAAATAGATGAAATGGATGAAAATATTCAAATATATTTTTTTCGTTTTATATGGGATTTTTATGTCGAGTGTATTTGAAAAAAATAATTTAATTTCTATGTTGTTTTTATTGCTGAAGACAAAGTAAGTCAAAAGAAGACAAACGATACCTACAATATGCTGATAGATACGTATAACAATATTTCGATCGTATAATAGCCTATAACCAGCGGACGATCCAGACGCGTCCAACGATATCTCATTAGTCAAATTATTATGATAAAAATAGTTTGGACGTTATACGGGAGCAGATGAACATACATACATATCGGTCAAAATCATAACCCTCCGCCCACCGTAGTCGGGTAAAAATGTACATACTCTGTGTCAGTGACTGACTGCCGGATATGAGTATCTTTTTCATGTTTCGTAGGCAAAGGAATACTTTGGTACTTAACTTCGATGCCGATCATGAAGTCATCAGCGGTGTCATAATATTTTTTTTTACCATTTTTAATATTTTTTTTAATTTAATTTTCAGTTTTTATTAATTTTATTGATTTAACCATGCATTTATTTTTTGTTTATCTTTTTATCTTTATTTTTTTATCTATCAAAATCACCCTTAGACTGGTTACCGCCACAGGTGACAAGAGGGCTGGCTTTCCTTGCTCAAAAAATTAGCTTGACAACAGGAACAGCTTGAATACAGGGAGGACATGCAGCCAGTATCCCACGCGGACGGTATTTGTTTAATTAGGGGTAGGTTTTTATTTTATTGTATTTTATTTTAATTTATGTTATATTATATTGTATTTTAATGATAAAACATGAAAAATAAAAATAAATATATATTTTTTTTAAATTTAATTTTACTTTTATTTATTGTTTTATATTTATTGTGAAATTATAATAATTTTAATAATCAATATTGGACTATGTCTGAAACAAATACATTGAATTGAATAATTTAAATACAAAAATTATCACATTAACTCGTTAAATCACGGTTTACACCCGCTAGAACGAAAAAGATCCTAACATGGTAGGTAGGACCTGAGGGTTGGCCAGTTAATTACTTAAAATACACTATATTTATTTCAAGAAAACATTCATAAGATCTGAAGGCGTCGGACTCGCACATAAAGGGTTCCGTACCACCGTAGAATAAACACATCAAAAATATCAAGTTTGAGACTTGATATTTATTTTTAAATGTTATTATATTTTTAGTATTTGTTCTGCACCGGCAACAGAAATACACATTCAGTGAAAATTTCAACTCTCTACCTGTTACGGTTCGTGAGATACAGCCCGCGCTGACAGACGGACAGACAGACAGACGGACAGCGTAGGCCTAGTAATAGGGTCCCGTTAGCACCCTTTGGAACCCTAAAAAGTAGCCTATGTTCTCCGCCAAGACCCAGTCTATCTCCATACCAAAATTCATCAACATTGGTTCAGCGGTTTAGCCGTGAAAAGGTAACAGACAGAGTTACTTTCGTTTATAATATAATAGATTGAATAGGACGGACAAACATTTTCCTATCCATATCTTTAATGTTATTTTTTACGATAATTTATTGATGTATGATATATTTATTACTTGCCCATCCATACCTACAACAAACGCAATAAAGCGACTCCATTGTTTTGACAAGCAATGTATTCCCACTGTCGGCCCAAGACCATGCTGCAAGTATATAACAGTAAGCGAAATAGGGAGTTTTTACAGAAATGACACGAATAACTATGAAATGACAAGAGATGACACAAAATGACAAGAGATGACACAAAATGACAAGAGATGAAAAGAAATTACACAAGACAAGGAAAAGCAAACGAAAATCACGCTGCAGTGCAGGTCGTAGGTTCGATTCCTGCCCAGGACATGCATTTGTGTGCATGAACATGTCCGCATGTCCCGAGTCTAGGTGTAATTAAGTGTGTATTTAGTTTGTATTTACAAACAAAAAGTAGTATATGTAGTAATATCAGTTATCTGGTTTCCATAGTACAAGCTCTGCTTAGTTTGGGATCAGGTAGTCATGTGTAAAATAATTTCCAAGGATATTTATTTATTTATCATAGGCGTCGGCGGACTGTAAATACTGTACTGTACCTGTAATGTGGCACGACCGTAATATTTTTTCGTAATATTTTTTAAAAAATCCTTCACAGGTCCGACGTCGAACAAGTCCGACTGGACACTGACAATACAAAGTTAGAGAGAGACATGGTTAGTTCAAGTACTTAAAATGTGAGATGGCGATATTGTGCGCGCGCTCGGAAATAAACAACGTAAGCGGCAAACCACATTTTCTTGAATAAAAAAAAAACTACTTCATGAATTAAAATATGGTTGAAGGGTAGTTTAGATATCATTATTTGCTATGTTTTAGAAATAATTTCGTGATCTAAATCGTAAAAACATCGTGGTAGCAAGGAAAATTGTAAATAATTAGAGCTCATTTCATATTTTTTTTTTATCGAGAAAATTTCATCAAATCGTGATTTGGATTTAAAGATACTCATGATAATATAGTCAAAAATCATACATCTAAATATAAGATTCCTAGTCCACATACTTACTTAAAGAATAAGTAGAATAGAAAATCAACCAAATTTCGAACCCTCGTCTTCATATCTTGCATCACAAAATTTGATTTCCAACTCTGTGGTATCTAGATGATCCCTAGTGGGAATGAGGAACTCGTAAAGTTTTATGACTCCGCTAATAAAGTGGAAGTTCAGCGATGGCACCGGAGGAATGTCGATAGTATCCGCCGGCCATGTTCCGGGGCACGCGCACGGAATGTTAATTATTATTATGATTGAGATTTGTTGGCTTAATTGCCTCTTGGCGGACCTCGCGCTGACTTATTTACAGCATCTTGTTATTAATCTTGATGGATCTTCGTTTACTTTTTGGATTTTACGTCTCACCGGAGAGCACTTGAATTATAATATTTCTAGACTTATAATATTTCTAGTACCTACTAACTACCTCTAAATAATATTTTAATCAACAATAAGTTCAAAAATCTCAAAAGACAAGAACAGTAAATAAGCCTACTACTAATAAACGAACAAATTTGATTTTAACTACTAAACGAACCAAGGGTCTCCCGCTGAAGACCTTTAAAGCTTAATTAATAGGTTTAGGATTAATCTGTAAGTTGGTAGAGAATGGACGCAAAACGCAGGCCACGGGAGGGTTGCAAAATATGTGGGGCTCCACTCACCATTACGAATTTTCTTTAAAACACTGTTTTATTATTGAAAAGGGTTTTGGATGTTTTCCTATTTGAAATAGTAGTAATAATACATAGTATACATACCTCACTTTAACATACATCAAAAATATTCTGTTTTTAAGTAACCCGTCTCAAAGCGCTATTGTGGGCAGCAGTTCATCTGTCCTTAAGCCCTTACTAATGGACAGTCATTACAAGCCAGTTGTTGCCTCCAGCTAAGTAGGTTATCTCCGGCCGTGAATTCGGGGACTGACCCACAACCACAAATGGTATTATGGTAATATTAACTAACTAATATATCTAAGTGCTGGGAGTCATGCAACACACTGCGGGCGGCTCTCAACAGACAACATCGGAGCGCCTTCGGTCGCCGATCTGAACGTATAATAATTCTTTAAATATAGAGCCGGCATTCCTAAATTTGGTTTTTGAAATATCTAGTGAATAAGATTTCGGTAAAATATTTTCTATACACACTAAGCGCTAACATACACGGACTGCAATTTTGCAGTTTGATTGCAGACGACGGCACGCGACTGCACACGGACTGCATTTTTGCAGTCGGAAGTGACAGCTCTATTGCAGTTGGTTGCAGTCGACGGCACGCGATAGCACACGGACTGCATTTTTGCAGTCGCGTGTATGGCGGCGCTAAGGGTATTTGTGTAGTTATGGCACTGCCTTCTTCGTATCGTATGGTTACTCAGGTTAGTGGCCAACCTAGTGTCAGAGTTTGTCAAGCCGCCCGCAGGCCTCTGACACGGCTTATGGCACTGTGACATGCTGAGACGGATGGACGGTCGGTCGGACGGTCGGACTGACTGAATGAATCTTATAAGGGTTCCTCGTAGGAACTACGTAACCCTATAACGTAGATGACAAAATCAAAGTGGATATCCGTGCGCAAGATGGTCAGCAAGACAAAGTGTCTTCCCCGCGTGTCATCGGAGACAAAGTTGTCACTTCCTTGCAAACGCCGCGGCGCCCGCACCGCGCGCCGCTCAGATGTGTGGCGCACTTCCGGCGCGGGACGAGCCGCCATTATCGGCGCTCGGGCGTCGTTTCCGGTGCGTCCGGCCGACCGCGGCGGGTACAGTGATAACGTTCAACTGATTATTTCTAATTAGTGTCACTCATTTTTGATTGAGATTTATACCATGAAACATTACTAATGTACATACCAGAGTAGGTATAAGTAGGTACATGTTCCTTCACGCATCTGTATAGACATGAGATTTGTACATATATTTGCATGTCAACATGTTTCCTTATATCTATGTGTTTCCTAAACGAAATATGTGTTGATTACACTCCTCTTGGAAAGCTTATTATTACGTACTTGTGTTGTTAGACTTAGGTACTTACTTACACAGGTAAATTGATAAAATATATCTCAGACAAAAGCCGATA
Organism: Drymonia ruficornis; assembly: GCA_947859195.1. Classification (NCBI taxonomy): domain Eukaryota; kingdom Metazoa; phylum Arthropoda; class Insecta; order Lepidoptera; family Notodontidae; genus Drymonia; species Drymonia ruficornis. The sequence goes on along the minus strand of OX401905.1, from coordinate 15,351,858 downwards.
AGTAGGAGACGAGTGTATAGAATGAGCTATAAAACTGGATATCTCTGTGTTCCAAAACGCACGAAGCTCAATAACACCGCACAGCTCCAATAACACGTTCGCCATTATTTCCAGCGCGACGACAATTTTCAATCCAAGTATAACAGTTTAATACCTGACGCCGTTGCTTTGTGCAGCTAACAATGGCCAAGATTATTGTTATACGGCTCTACTGGCTGTAGCAATTATACTACTAATTGGGAGTAGAGTATGAAATGGAGATCGATATTTTGTGTGTACAATTTCTAAAGCCTCTCTTAATTATGGGTGACAGTGATAAAGAGAGCCCAGCTTATGTTGGAAATGTCACCATACACGTGCAGGCGACCGTAACTATAAGGGATTATCCCACTCCTAATTAATTCGGTCAGAGTAAAAATAAAGCAAATAGGCTCATGCGAGTGTAACAACGGAATCACTAGTGTGTGTGTGTGTGTGTAACGTCACGACTTTTATCCCCATTCGGGGGTAGTCAGAGGCTAGAGTTGCCATACACCACCACATTGTGGAGGTATTAACCAACTCAAAGCCCACGTTTCACCAGATAGTCAGAACCCAACGTGACAGGTGGTGAACCTTGTCGTCGTGTATACAGGAACTGACTATTACCTAATCCCGAGGGATAGGTAGGTTTCCTCACGATGTTTTCCCTCACCGTCAGCCGTTTATTAGAACGATTCTACGATTCATTAAAAGCAGATAATGCAGATATCAAATCACACGCCGCAGGCAATTTCGAGGCTCATTATTTTGCGCAAACCGGCGAGCCGCGCGTCACTCAATGTACCGACGCCCTATCAGTCCTGACAACTCCTGTGAACAGAAACTGTTCATAACAGAAGACATTAAGTAGTACCACAACTTAACAACAACAAATTAAGCAACAGCTATTTTATAATATTAAAGTGAAGGCGTTGCGAGGCGACACTTAGAGATCGTGTCGTCTGCCTCGTACCTTCTCGTGTTCTTCGTCATAACCGACTGTCGTCTGAAATGGCTCTAACAAGTAAAAACCAAAGTCAAATGACAGTAAGTTGGTAATTAATAATTAAATCACAGGCAAACGAGGCACTAGCTGAGATTCTCAGGACGAATGGCCTTACAAAACAGCTCAATAACGCTAAAGGCAGTATCGCAGTTGTATTACATGGCGTTGCCCCGCCCAACCGCTCGCCGGCGCCTAGCGTCGAGCACGGTAATGGACACTGAATAATGAACACCGCGATTGCGACAAACACACGACATAAGTATGAGCCTAATCCAACGCCAGCTCGTGTAACAACACAGATTTCGAATTAATTTACATTTAGTCCATTGATTTTTTTAATTGTAAATTGTGGATTCGGTAACAGTGTTTGATTTGTAGTGAGATCTCATCTCTTGAGTGGAGACCACGAGAAGGCAAGCGTAGTGTAGGACGCCCTGCGGCCAGGTGGAGTGACGACCTGCGGAAGGTGGCTGGCAAAAACTGGATGTAAAGAGCTGAAGACCGAGCTCAGTGACGTGCACTGGGGGAGGCCTGTGTCCAGCAGTGGACAGCTGTAGGCTGATGCTGATGATGAGATCTCATGTACCGAAACCTTAAAGGATTTGGATAATTAATTTTACATTTTGTATAATTGGCAACACTGGCAACTAGCAAATATGACAGCAAAGCACGATGAATGGGGAAATCTGCGTCGATCCCATATAATGGGGAAAAGCACAGGTAGTAAGGCAGATGATGACCACTAGTTAGCAACACTATGTGTACACAGTCATTAGTATTTCTCTCAGGCCCTCTTGGGCCAGCTGCATTCACTGATCGGTAAACGACTGGAGGTTAGGCAACGCTCGGTAAGGTCAGTCAGAGATGGGTGACCATTTAGTGGCATTTGAACTGAGCGTTTTCGTGCTACGAAGGGCACGTAAAAAGTCGGTCCCGGTTAATGTAATCTAGGCAGCAGTAGTTAAGCCTTATCAGAAGCCTTTGGGCGGCGTGAAAATCTCTCACACCAAGTTTAACTCACCATACGATAAGAAGAAAACGATTTCTTTGACAGGTCGTGCGTCAGATTCCTTTGCTTTTGCGACTTTGACATTTTCAAATCCCCGAATTATATTCCTCAAAGTACTTCTGCTGATAAATACTTATTATAAAAAAAGTTTGTATAAAGTGCATTCAGTGAAATCACTAGTTGAACTCCGAACGCGCCAAGAGACGGAAGCGGCGCACCTAACTAGCGTGTTTCTCGTTTTGCGTTAATCCCGGGCTAAGCCTCGCGTTTTCCAATTAAACTTTGCACTGAACGTGAATATTTTAAATTAGCTTCTAGCGGAGGTACATTTCTTCGCACCTTCTTATCGGAACAGTGAAAAATATAGATTGTGATGTGGTGTTATGAAAAAATAATAATAATAATATCCTGGGACATTTTTTACACACGGTTACCTGATCCCAAACTAAGCAGAGCTTGTACTATGGAAACCAGATAACTGATATTACTACATATACTACTTTTTTATTTGTAAATACATACTTAATATACATATACACCTAGACTCCGGACATACAGACATGTTCATGCACACAAATGCATGTCCCGGGTAGGAATCGAACCTACGACCTGCAGCGTGAAAGGCGCCTCCGCGCCAACCACGCTAACGGGCCCGTCAAATGTACTCAAAGACATACATACGAAAAGTTTTAAGGCATGGATAAAATACTTATTAATGTAATCTCTGAATTGGGTACCGTTTGGCTCTACCCAGCTTAAAATTATATAATGCAATCATGAGGATAACTTCCACGATTAATATTAATACACCGTGGGGTAGGTGCCATTCTTGAGTTGCTCAACAAACCGGTGCAGGTGCCTAGTTTCTGTTTGGTACAAGTGCTTTCCTGATAGCTAATAACATTTTAGCTCCTGTTGTCGACAGGAGGTGCACAATTATCTACTTGCGAAACTAGGGAATTAAAGCCGATAATACTATTAGGAGCGATGGAGACTCCGACCAACAACGCCGGAGTTGCAGAATTGGGTGCATCGGTTTAGAATTGAGCAATGGAAGTTTGTTAATAGCCTGTGAACTTATTAAATTGGTGATGGAGGAATCATTCGAATATTCGAGTTGAAATGATTTATTATTTAAATTATTGGTAGAATTCAACAATGTGATAGACAGAGGTGAAGATCATGCGACGATTTAGACTTTGTGGGTAAAATGTGGCCACAACGACCGGCCACCTCTGCTCAAGTGTTTCTTATACCTTTACCATTAAATAATATCTGAATACTGTAATTCGATTATGGGCGCTGTAATCCAATAATCTACTTTTTTCGAGCATTACGACATATCGGAGCGAGGAGCTGGGTGCATGATTCGCGGATTTGTAACGTGACGCGGCGTAGCGCGGTGTAGGGCGGCGCCCGCCCAAACACCGCGCGAGCGCCTCGCCGCGCCCAATTTGCGCACTCATCTGGTAACAAGCAGGCTGCTACACGTGTTCGATTTGGTTTCATGAAATGCACTTGCAGGAAGAGACAGTCGTAGCTATTGAAGTTAGTTCGTATGAAAGCAAAGCCATAGGTAGCTAATTTATGTCCTTATTATACGAGAGGGATGGGAGAGGGGGTGTACGTTAGTGTATACACCCGCAAAATGTTGTATTTTTGCATAGCGGTTATATCCCTTGGATCCCAAACTCAGTGCGCTACCGCTGAGACCATTACCCGTAAAGTCGACGTAACACATCGCAATGACGCCATTAGGGACTCGATAGCGTCCCATGGTGCTCGCAACCACACTTAAAGGGACTACAGCTCAGCTATCTCATCTCACTCCAGAAGTAGGTATAGTATAGAGCTATTTATAAATCGCCCACTCTATCCTCTGTAGGTATACTATAGTCAATGTGAATAACTCAAAACCCGATACAGTACAACTAATGTCCTTTATAAATATTACACATGGAATCCCTATCTCACTATCCCAAATTATCGTAAACTACAGAGCCAACCGATACACGAAATACGTGACACGACATACTGCAGTTACAACACACGAACATGGACCTTATATCCTCATAAAATGGGATATATGTACTGCATCGGTAAGCTGGTGTTCAGAACTATCGGTATTATTTACAGGCTTTATAAAGTGGGCAACGATTTCGCTCGAGATGTCTTTTTGTTACGAAGCGTGTTAGTTCCCAGTGTTATTGATGTTCTGTTTAATTTTAGTTTGAGGAGTGGAGTTGTTTAACAGATTTAGCTTAGAATTAATCATTGTTGTTTTCATAAGTTTATTCAAACCTGTAAATATAACTAATTAGTTAAAATACATGTAAATGAATTGAATCAATTATTTCTGTCGATTAGTTAGAGAAGTAGCAGACTATCTTTCCTGAAAGCGGTACCGTAATTTACTCTCAAAGACTGAAACTTTTACACACTGATAAATATCATAAATGGGGGCACATTCTACATGTGTCTTGTGTGTAAAAAGTTGCTCATTCATTAAAGAGAAAACTAATCTGGAAGATTTGGAGACGCGTTCATTACGCTGAAAGCATCAGCCGAGGCGGGCCGCACGTGCGAGCTCTACGTGCAAACTCGACACTGCACACAAAAGTTTTAAGAGCATTTCGTTTGCAGGCAGCCCGAAGAAACGAGCCAGTCAAACACCGAAACTCGCAATGAACCAACCAACGGTGAAATTACGAACGAGTTCACTCAGAAAAAAGGACACCCCAAAACGGCCGAAGCAATTTGTCTTAAGTGGCTAGAACCGTGAAATATTCGGGAACTTTTAAAGCGTATTAAAGTTTAGCAGGACCTTTGTAGATGTGAGGAGCGATAGGGAAGGGACGAGGCGGCCGCGGCCGAGGCCGAGGCGATGACGCGTCCCGGCGCCTCGTTTTTAATTAATACGAAAAGTTGGACGGGCGGGTCGCGCCCGCCTTATTGTTCCCTTTAATTATATAAATACACGGGCCCCTAATGAAGAGGCGACACCTCACCGCGACTCTTCATTCCGAGGGTAACTTTTATAAATACGGGAAATATGGAATCATAAAGTTGGACAATGAGCTCGTTAAGCGAGCGAAATATTGTGCGACCTGGATAAATTAAAAGGGACCGACGAAAGCAGCTTAGAAATGTGTTTACGCTGATAGCACCAGTGTGTGTTATTACAAACAAATACCTTCCTATTTTTGCTTTATTTTATAATTTATTATACTGCAGATTAGTAGGCGCCCGCACCTGCCTGCAGGCTTTGGTTACGTTTGTCTATGTGAAATAACAATTGCGAGAATATGTACATAATTAAAATAGGTAGGTAGAATTTTATTATCTGCCAGTGCCACTACCCAACCATACTGGAGGTTATGACCATCACTTATCCTCACCCCACTCGACAACCAAACTATACACACAATCCCTTTATCAGTAGCTCGACAGATGTCCAAGTAGGTACACATGAAGCTCGCGTGTGAAACCGTACCATAAAACTTGGCAGACAGAATGAAGTTTTGTTAATAATTTGAACTAAATTGACAAAAACTTGGTTGTATTCTATTAGTGCAGTTACTTGGCGCGAGCCGCGGGCGAGGGGTGTGGGGTGACACGCCATGAATTAATTATTACTTGACAAAGCTCTTGTTTCTTCAGATATGGAGTTTAGTCTCACGACTTTAACTTGTGCATTCAGTAGCTGCCATTCGGCGTTCATAAAGTATGCGTTAGGATGTTTGAGTATTTATGACTTAGCGCAGGGAGTTCAACACCCGCTAACTAATTTTGTTTCGGAGTCGTACGAGTCGAGAAGTATTCTGATTAATAATGAAAGTTCTTTAAAATATCTAAGTGTTTCAATTTGGTGGTTCAAAAAACTCTACCTATCCCTGGAATGCTAGGAAATATACCTGAACACAAGTCTGCGAAAAAACTGGTTTGCACATTTAACAACTTGACTCTCATGTCTGTACTCTTATATCATACACTTATTCCGTCAATAACTGAAGTCCGATTTTCTTGTCCTCTCTAAATCGCTGCCACCTCACAGCATGACCACAACCACATCGCGCGGGTGTCGAGTAAAACTTGATGTCGTGGAAAACTCGCGAAGTTCGCGCCAATTATACCAACAACTCGCTATCTATGCAGATACCAACTAGTGCTGCGCAGTTTCCAAACAGTTTGCTATTTATTTTGAAAAGTTTTAAACTGGGTAGCGTGAGTGATAATAGCCCCCTTTTCGGGGAAGGCGATACAAGTAGTAAAGTTGTGGAAAAAAATAGAAAATCGTATGACCATTGCCAGAAAGTTTTACCTCTCAACTGCACCTCAAAACTACTCGTTTTTATTAGAACCGAGAACACTGTACCTACCTAGGATCTAGTTATAATAAAATCATTAATGGAGAGTCGTCAGTAGGTGTTTATGGCTAGCCACGTACCTGTAGAGCGGTATTCCGGCGTCGTCCCTGAACCAGAACACCATGTAGACCTTGTCGTTGGCGGCGGTGCCGAGGTCGCAGGGGAACTGCGCCACCATGCCCTCCACCGCCTGCACGTCCACCGTGCGCACGCCCGCTGTACACAAACAAACAATAATACATGTACTTACGATACATAGTTATGTGGTGTATTGATAGACATCAATAACGATTTCTATGGAACCAATATGCATTGTAGTTTACAAGTAACAGACCCACAGCACAGATACGGCACGGAACAGAGTATCTCTTGCAACCGCTCCCCCGAGCCAGAACAACAATACAATAATGTACACTCCCAGGGTGTCCATTAGTATGATAACGTGATACGGAAGTCGTGGATCCGCGCTGGATCCAAGTTCGAGACTCTGGCGCCGCGCGGGACTCGGGGGAACCGATGTCTACATTTACACGGAAATGCGCGTGAATAGTGTACCTAATAATGTTGAGTACACAATATATGGAGAGAGAGAAACAAAGACAACTTGATCTAGAATATTATGTACTTAAATTTTATAATGTAATTAACTCGATATTATTATTCAAACGCTAACTGTTATTGAATAGGTCTCGTAAATCACATCGCCTAGTTGTGAACTGAGGCTGCGTCGCAGGTGCCGCCGCGGCGAATAAATCACTCGCCCTTCGCCCAACCAGTTATAATTCACACTCCTATTCAGGTTACTGAAAATGCCGTTCATTTTTATATTTACTGCGCCAGTGTTTAAAATGTGGGAAGAGAAAAATTTATCTGACCACCTTAATGAAGTTTTGAAGGCCTAATCACAGGAAAACCAATACACGAACAACAAAATAATACGGTGCGTGAATCAGGTATTATAAGAATACCGAGATCATAGTTGGGCGGGGCCTACATACTAGGTATAGTTAGGGCGGCCAGTGGTTAGTCTATGGCTGGACCCAGTTCGTCTCCATTAAATACTTATGAGTATAAGTGCTAGATATATCCTACAACTCTCGACCTTCAAGTCAAGAGAAACAGTTCGTGGCCGATGTTATGTTTGCAGGTTTATATAATTCACAAAATCTAACCACGAATTTTACTCTTTTTATTAGTGTAGCAAATTCTACAGCGCCTCTATATCGGTCACCCGATTTACTGATCATTTTCGTGGACGCTGTGGTAACATTGGTAGTTTTGGGCTCCTAGCAACGAAGATAAAAACAACTGTTAGAGAAAATTGCAATCATGTATTATAGAGTTTACGAATTATAAACATAATAAACCTATGATTTAATTGTAACTTGTTGCCTTCATTATACAACATACGCTATTATTATAGCGACTCTAGCAAACAACATTCACGCAGAGGCTCTGTTACATCACCTACTATGCGTGTACCTATAATTATTTATTTGAATTACAGCTCTACAAACTATTAATGACCCAACTCTCTAGTCACTCAATTATACCCAACTGTAACCCGTTCCTACTAAATCCATTCAGCGTGAGTCCTGGCCTGCCGTCTGCCGCCTGCGTCATTGTGCCGCGACTCGGCTGCAGGCACTAGGCTCTTTGTACACCTCCATTATTAATTATGTCCCCCGCATCTGTTTAGTCTGTCTGTCTTAGATCTATTCAGACGAAACCGCGAATTAAATGGTTTTGTTTTGTGTTTTTGAGGGTGGTTTGTTGAAATGTGAGATCATTTACTCGGTTCATGAAATTGTAGAGAGAAGTTTATGTTTTATACTTTAATTTAACTACCCACCAGATTTTGGTACTCATCAGAGTAAAATAGGTTTTATGCATGTAACAAACTCTTAACAAAACACAGATTTTATTGCATTAATTTACGGTAGTAAGTAGGTTAAGCAGCTAACTAACAATGACTAATAATTATCATGTTAATTGATGTCAAAACATTACACAATAACATGTGAGCATGAAACCGTAAACATTCTTATAATAACACGAAAAATATTTTGTGAAGTGGGTTCATAAACTCCTTTTTTCGAACCTTCTAAAGTAACACCAGTCGACCTTGTTACTACAGCCGGTGAGCGATTGCCGAATTTGTAGATGTAATGAGCAGGCTACAGGGTTGCCAGCAGGCACTACGTCACGCCGCCCCGCGCCGCCCCGCGCAGCCCCGCGCAGCCCCGCGCCGTCTGCAGACGAATGAATTTTTAATGGCTGAGATTGAAACAGACGGACGGCTCTGTTCAGAGTGATATTCTTGAACTATTAAACTTGTCTGATGAACAAATAACAGTAACCGGAACAATTTTCAGTACAATTTACATTCAAAAATGAGGTGATGAATAAATATAGGTTTAGTAGTTTTAAGAGTACCAGGAAGGACAGGACAGGATAATAATGTTTATTTTTAAATAAATCATAAAATCTTTTATGATTTTTTTGTGAAAGGTGAACTCAGACGTCTGGAAGTTATAATTTACGATCAATTTACTATTTATGAGCGTGAAACACCCACTAGAAAAGCTATAAAGTGACGTGGTCCCGAGATGAGTATTTTTAATGACGTTCCAACCTGCCTCGTAGTTTTTTTAGCGAGAGAAAATTGATAAGAGAATTAAACCGATTTCGAAGGGAATTAACCTTTTCATAAATTGGGAATAGTAAGTATTCGGTAAACATAATTTTATACATCGTGAGGAAACCTACCTATCCCTCGGGATTAGGTAATAGTCAGTTCCTGTATACACGGCGACACGGTTCACCACCTGTCACGTTGGGTTCTGACTATCTGGTGAAACGTGGGCTTTGAGTTGGCTTAATACCTACACAATGTGGTGGTGTATGGCCACTCAAGCCTCTGACTACCCCCGAATGGGGATAAAAGTCGTGACGTTATATTTATTATATTTATATTATATTATAATTTTATACTTACTTACCATTAATTATTATTGCTTACGTTTATGTAATTCTTGGTAATTAAAGTACCATTGATGTATTATTTTAGCGGATATGGTACATACCATCAACATCGCAATCACAAACTTGTGCTCAGCGCACCACTACATGCAGCGATCACAAGTCTGTTATTGGACTCACAAATCGATAATTAACAAATACATAACAAGGCATTATTGACCAGAAGATCAGTCATATTGGTAATATCGAACTGTTTGCAACATTATTTACCGCGAGTTACTGAGTCATACTGTGTCCATGGACTCCGTTTAGTAAGACAAACTATTTTGAACAATCACGTGTCTCCCTCTTTCTTGGTAATCTTTTTGGTAAGTGCATATTTTAATTATTTTCTAAATTTAAATGAACATTAGATACTGATTTCACTGAAAAGCTTGACAATTTATTAATTCACATATTGAAAATACGTAGTAATTAGGTACCTACTGAAAATCACAGAAGTATTTGAATGTTCACAAATATGCAAATTACTTGACGGGCCCGTTAGCGTGGTTGGCGCGGAGGCGACTTTCACGCTGCAGGTCGTTGGTTCGATTCCTACCCGTGGCTTGCATTTGTGTGCATGAACATGTCTGTATGTCCGGAGTCTGGGTGTATATGTATATTAAGTATGTATTTACAAATAAAAAAGTAGTATATGTAGCAATATCAGTTATCTGGTTTCCATAGTACAAGCTCTGCTTAGTTTGGGATCAGGTAGCCGTGTGTAAAAAATGTCCCAGGATATTATTATTATTATTACTTACCAGATTTTGAATGAAGCACTTACTATTTAAATGCAGTAATTTTGTCGTAAAAGTACCTACTTAATACGGGTTAATTTATCCAAGCAGACGTTAGTTAGAGCACGCTTGCGGTTCACTGACACGGTTGAAAGATTATTACGAATACTAATTCGGTAACGATGAAACGTAAAACACTATAATATGCATTAACGTCGAGAACATTCGCTTACGGCGCGGCTTGTTAATTAGTATGGAAATGGGGTTGATCGTTGACATGAATGAAACCATATCCAACACACCGTAGTGGAAATAGCCTTATACATAGTAGGGTGTGAAATGATGATAATATAATTTTTATATTAATTACCATGTGTGATATTATCCTATTAATCATACTAATATTATAAATGCGAAAGTGTGTGTGAATGTTTGTGACCACGTATCTCCATAACTAGTAAACCGATTTTAATTTGAAACGTAGATAGTGTAGGATCTGGAATAAGACATAGGCCAATCCAATTTTCACGCGGGCGAAGCCGCGAGCACAGCTAGTATGGATATATTGAAAAGGGAACATTTAAAAGAATCGTGTCTACGTCAGCGGTAGGGAATGTTCCTATGCACCTTACCTAACTATTTCATATGATTTTAGATACTACATAAAAAGTAACAACAAGTGACTAGTAAAATAATAATACCTCACTTATTTATAAAAAAATAAAAAATTGCCCTTTTAACGCCCCACTGCTGGGCACGGGCCTCCCCTCAATGCGAGGGGGATTCAGGCCATAATCCACCACGCTGGCCCAGTGCGGGTTGGTGGATTTCACATGTCTGAAGACATGCAGGTTTCCTCATGATGTTTTCCTTCACCGTAAGCAAGTGATAATCATATTAAAGTTATGATTCCCACATCGATTTCGAAAAATCCAGAGGTGTGAGCCAGGGTTTGAACCCATGACCTTGAGCCCGCAAGACGCGTGCTTTACCAGTCGGCTACCACTGCTTATACTTCTTTATATTAATTTAATGGTACGCCTAAAACAATAGAATTGCAATAAATTGCATAGTAATATAAAGCGGCACAGTGTGGCCGCAACAGCACTCTGTCCACACATATCCTCAATTAACAGAGCGCAGCGGAAGGCTTTTAATTAAGCGCGGTAATTGCTCACGTAACGAGGATTACAGGCCGCGCCAACGACGACTATTGTAAATTATGCGACGGGATTGGGAATCACGAGCTGTGTGACGATGGACACACTCGCTTGATTGCGATGGGGCACGGCTCGCCCTTGACGACTATACAATTATTCTTGGATCACTTATTTTGTGAACGAGTAGAACAAGCTAAGCGAAGCAAGCAAGCTAAGCTGTTGCTAACTGACTGTAGCCTAGGGGTGAACAAGTTGGGCTAACAATCAGAAGGTCCCAGGTTCGATCCCCGGTGGGGCATGCACCAATGGATGAATTTTCATCTATGTGCATAATTTACAGTTCGCTGACGGTGAGGGAAAACATCGTGAGGAAACCTACCTATCCCTCGGGATTAGGTAATAGTCAGTTCCTGTATACACGACGACAAGGTTCACCACCTGTCACGTAGGGTTCTGACTATCTGGTGAAACGTGGGCTTTGAGTTGTTTAATACCTCCACAATGTGGTGGTGTATGGCCACTCAAGCCTCTGACTACCCCCGAATGGGGATAAAAGTCGTGACGTTACACACACACACACACATTTTTTACACACACGTTACATTTTTTATTTTTTTAGAGTAGAACAAAGATATTTAGGAAACGTGATGGCGATGACGAAACCGAACCACGAGCAAAACAAGGAATACATTCAAATTGATCCTAAGTTTCCAGGCGATTAGCTACGTCCAGAAGTGTCACATGCCGCGCGAGGAAAATTTTCCTCGCCAAGTTTGACTTGCTTCACGTGAGGCAAATGCGCGCCCTGCCTCACCTGAGCACTCACATTTGCCTCGCCTAGTTTGGCAGTCGTGAGACAGAACGATGTCAAACGTGTCAAACTGATTGATCGGGTATACCTTTCCCTGTCTAGAGTGTCAGTTGCCTCGCCATTTGCCTCGCGCGGCATGCGACTGAGGCAAACGTCGTGCTTCGCGAGGCATGTGGGTGAGCAGCCTCGCGCGGCATGAGCATGTGGTAGACACGTCTATTGCTGCTGATCTCTAACACCGTTAGAATTTAAATCAAGATAGAGCGGACTAGTCAGTGACCCATTTCGTAACAAACAACAAAAAGTAGGTAAGTGACCGAAGTATGTGATAGTGTCCGAAGGTTGTATGTATGTGCGGTAGTAGTAGATAACAACTACTATTTCCTACAATTTTAGGCTGTTTCTGCCATAACACACCGGGTAGACATGGCGACATCGCCAGCCATCGTAGCCAACTATTCGTGTTGAAATGTATGGGAGGTAACACACCTGGCAACGGACTGGCGACGTCGCTAGTCAAAACCATTTGTTCGGATACGTGGCCGGCGACGTCGTCTGGCGTCCCGGTGTGTTGTGGCCCTAAAAGCAAACCGCCTAAAATTGTAGTTTATTATTATGATTTATTCAACAGAACATGAATTTTGTGAGACAGGGTTGCACCGGGAGCGACTAGACCGTCGATAATTGGAGCCGTCCGTTGTGCGGGCTCGAGTCGAGTGGCGGGACTCGGCGCGGGGCGCGGGGCGTGGGGTGCGGCGCGCGGGGCGGGTTCCGCATGCAACGGATGCGGAATTAGGGGCCACTTGTACCGAGTTACGTGCACTTATTGCGTACGAGCATGAATTGAGGAAAACTTGGTACCGAACCACAATCTATCGGTTACCATATTGAATTTGACACGCATGCCGAAATTTGGATTTAATAAGGAATGAATGCTCATCGTCTTATTTTTTGGGTTCCGCAGTGTCTAGGAGTTCCTCTTATGATTAAATAGCGTCTTCATCAGAATAGCTAGGTGCACAACGTGCAGAGATCAATATGCCTACACCCGCAACGTTCGACGCGTCACAGCGAGTGCGACACGCTGTCTCACAGAACGGTGTTATATTCTGATTCTATTACAAGTGTTCTCCGTAACACGGTGCGACGTTAACAATCTGGATTTTTATCGGATATGTGTCCGGATATAAAAAGGAGTATCCAAAGTATCCTAATAAGTAAGTAGGTAATAAAATAAAAATAATTACGCAGCTTTTTGCAAAGCTTCTAACCCTCACAGTTTGTGTCTATGAAAGTCTCTCCTATTTATGAAGAAACCAAATTGATCTATAGTACGTTTTTTTATACTTGTCCTATTTGGTAAGCAAAGATGGCGTCCAGCGGGGCGATTGCGTAACTTTTTTGTCAATGTTTCAATTGGTTTCGTTCATCCTGTGTCAATTATATACGAAACCAATTGAAACATTGACAAAAAGTTACGCAATCGCCCCGCTGGACGCCTTCTTTGCTTACCAAATAGGACAAGTATAAAAAACGTACTATAAATTCCATAGTGTTGCACAGTCCTGCAAACAGTACTGTGCCATTGAAGTAACTACGTTATTTTATACCTTTAGCAATTCTTGTTTTCATCTCGCTCTACCATTGTGAAGGTCAATGTTGGGTATTTGACGTCAACAGCAGCTTTTATTAGCTTTGATGCGTCACTGTTTGGATATGCGTTATCATAACAGCGATTGTTTACTCAAATTAATTAATTCTGGCGTATTTAGTTTAGTTGAAATTACGTGATGGGATGATATTTTGATTGTAAACACTAGTGGGTTTGTTTTAGCGTGTGGCGCGGTATTAGTTAGTGTTGAGCATTATTATTATTCATACATGTGTTCAATCTTTCAGCTTCTTACCATTTTATAACTTATCATACTAGACCGATGTCTGGAATTTTAAAGGACCTGACTAAATCCTAAAATTAAGATGATTCATTATTTACAGGCCGTTTATATTTTACCCCCAAAATGAAGCTCCTATAAACTCCAAACAGTAATAATTATTCAAGACCAAAAATATTCAAGAGTAACAAATGCGGGTATTACGCGGAGTACGTCATAGCGCGTAATTAATTAGGTGGCTCCGCACCGCGGCGCGGGCGCGGGCGCGGGCCGGGGTGCGCAATCAATCAAACGGCACCCGACGATTGTTTAAACTCAAATATGCCGGATAATGGGGATCCCGGTAGATACAATTAAACCAAGTTACAACTTTGTTCTGATCGTCCCGGGACCGAGGTAGAGCTTATAATTTCAATCCAATCAGTTTACGACATTTGTTTAAAAAAAAAATGATTTTTGATAGGTACCTATCTATTTTATACTTAGCATCTCTTCTAATAGGTACTATTTGGTAATGAAAATTTGAATAATAAAGATACTACACGACTTGGTGAAATAAGGAACCTACTTTGGCACATTTGAACATTACTTGGCGTTGTCTGATACCTTTAGTAATAGTGGAATAACCTTGAAAGTACGAAATCCGCTGTACTTTTATATAAATGGCAGTAAAACATAAACAGCATAATTACCAAACTTAATCAATTACCGAACAAAGCGTCGACCATTAATTAGGGAAGCGGAAAATTGCGATATAAACCAGTTGAGACGGATTAACTGCGGCTTGCGATTATTAATATTAATTACGTAATTACGGACCGAGTCGCGGAACAACCACTGTATGAAACAACTACTAGGAGCCCGTCTTAAAGCATTCTGAGTGTTTCCAAATTCATACGAATGTGTATGCTTCGAAAATCCGACATGGAATTGTTAAAAGCCAGTTTCTGTACTGAATTTTACCGCACAATTCCTAAGGGAGGCTCGAACAGCATATACCTAACTACGTATCACACTCTTGCAAAAACACTTATCGCTACACATGGCTAATACCCACATAGGTAGCTTTGGAACAGGATATACAGTAGATAGAGGTGCAAAGCAAGTCCAGGCTAATTTGTGTGAGTATGTAATGAAGTTGTGCCACAGTCGCGCAACACTCGCCCCGTCCGTGGTCGCTCATCCGTAAACAAAAGCAGATGCCCCAATTCCGTAAGTGGTAGCAATGCCGTTACTGCATCGTGCGGCTTCTGATAAAGTCTTTGCTATACAGACATTGGGATAGCTATCCCAGTTTATTTAAATTAGATATCAAATTACCGCGCTCTACCAAGATCAGGCTAGTTAGTTAATAAATAATAATAATAATATCCTGGGACATTTTTGTACACACGGTTACCCGATCCCAAACTAAGCAGAGCTTGTACTATGGAAACCAGATAACTGATATTACTACATATACTACTTTTTTATTTGTAAATACATACTTAATATACATATACACCCAGACTCCGGACATACAGACATGTTAATGCACACAAATGCATGTCCCGGGTAGGAATCGAACCTACGACCTGCAGCGTGAAAGGCGTCTCCGCGCCAACCACGCTAACGGGCCCGTCAAGCAGTTAAGCAGCTACCTACACTAGTAATTAGAGAATAGTTCAAGAATATTTATTTAAAGAATGCATAAAACCTCACAATTGAGACGGCTATAGCACTTCAAAGGTCTAACTTTCACATAAACGTTACGTTTTCAAAATAATCACAGCACTTTTCAGGCCTATAAAATGTCCTTTGAAATAAGAGCGTCATTACAATATTATACCAACAGCGACCGTCAACTTAACGTCCTCCGCCATTATGTCAGATCCTGTAATAAAAAATATAGCCAAGTGCGAGTGGAAATCTATGCCTGGGTTCCGTCAGTGAATAATATTCAATACTGAAGGACACACCACACGGAAATTTTAATAACGCTCTGCGTTATGTGATGCCATCTT
Organism: Drymonia ruficornis; assembly: GCA_947859195.1. Lineage (NCBI taxonomy): Eukaryota > Metazoa > Arthropoda > Insecta > Lepidoptera > Notodontidae > Drymonia > Drymonia ruficornis. Next base: position 15,335,825 of record OX401905.1, on the reverse strand, counting down.
ATGTTCGTGAATTTTGTGACGCAACACTATAGGTCATTAATTATATCAGATTGAATACTAATATAATTAAAAAGTAAATTTAAAAAAATGTTAACAGCAGCTTTTTGCAAAGCTTCTAATCTTCATAGTTTGTGTTATGAAAGTCTCCACTATGGTGAAAGCAAATTGATCTTTGACGGCCGCTTGGTGCAATGGTTCGAGCGTAGGTAGCGTAAATCTGACAAAAATGGTCTTACCCTTAGGTTGCCGATAGTCCCACTAGCTGGATCTCGGAGGGCAGATGGCAATCGCTCCGTGTAAATATCGGTGATCAGCCGAATCAGGATAGACTGAAAGCCGACCCCTCATAATGGGATAAGGCTAGGAAGAAGAAGAAGTAAAATGCTAAGATAATATTCAAAATCCAGAGTTACTTCATTTTTAATCTCGTTTGGACCATTTACCCAAGGAACTCGAAAACAAGTAAAAAATGTAGGTAATATTTTCCCCCGTGTTATCCTAGCTTAATGCTAGGGTTTGCCTTCTCGCGAGTGAGTGAACAAGCCACTAGTTATGTCGTTTATCACTGTTATTCTTATCCTTTAATATTAGCCCCGTTTTCATGCTGAGTGCCAGTCAAAGAAAACATAAAAGTGTTTTTCCAGCGTTTTCATAACAGCGTATGGTAGGTATTTATAATGAAAAGTGGCGTTCATATTGTGTTTCTAAGGTCCGATATGGTCAAGTCAGAATCCAATTTCCAATCTAGAATATCTTTATTAAACAACAGGGGTGTCTCTGAAGGTCACCAAATGAATACAATGCTGACGAACACAGTCTTAAAATGGTTAGGAAGGTGGGTAACGATAGATCACGGACTTCGTAAACCTATTTTAGGTATGGTTCGTGTGATAGGTATGTTGTAAAGACAAAATATTTTTATTCCTGTAGGTTAAAGAAAGCACCTATGAATAGATCTAGATAGTCTATCGCAATAGCCTATCAAGAGAATAGCCAAATGAGTGAATGTAAAATTATTTTTGGGAAATAAATTTATCTCAAACCCGAAATCCAATTTAAATTTAAGACAAAGTACCTACCTACTTACAATAAAGATTATGCTATGAAAGAAAAACTATCTAAAATATAAAGTAATACATTAGCACATTAGTTTGTATAACTTTATGAACAGCGGAGTGCAGCAATTAACCGTTTTCGTTGCGGCGCACTTTAAAACATAATGCTCGCCGCCAGCTCGTAATGTACCACCGGTGGCCTAAATACTGGTATTAAATAGAGAGCCTATTTAGTTGTGTGGCATTTGTTCTATTTATACATTATAGTAGTCAATTTGCATGGTGATTCGTTTGCCATCAGACGTAGCACATAGTTTTTAAAGATCAGAAGTTTTTTTTTGTTTTGGGAGTTACTCAGAATAGTCTATTTTTGAATCGGTAATAGAATTTCTACAGAATCATGGATAAGTTAGTACATTCAAAGTATTTCCTGACACTGACAACATCTGCAGCATCTAGTTAGTTACCTATCTCCTTTTAAAAAGATGTTAGCTTGAAGCACACAGCGTCACAATCGACCGCCAGAGCGCGGCACCTCCAACCAACCAACAGAAATTGAATTGGAAATGCGATAAGCGCAATATCCATTCAGCGAATTTCTGCTGCACCTCTGAATCTAAATATTATCATACAGTTTCCGTTCACCTGCTTATAATAAATTTTCAATAAATATGTAACTAGAGTAGTACACTGGGGTTGCAGCTGGTGACTGAATTACCGAGTACCAATCCTGTATCTAAAATTCCATTAAATAAGTGGGTTGTCAATATTCCTTGTTTATATGCAACTGCAACATCTTCAAAAGCTCAGCTAAAGACAGTGCTATCGACGTTAGTAAGGAATGGTATTTGTTGCCGAGTGCAATAACTCCTAGTGGAGCACATCGGTGCAAGACAGGACTTATATTTCTTGAACAAAACGCAATAAGTCTGATTCGACGAACAGCTCTACTTAAGAGCAATTCTACGTGTGGTGAAGAATTGGCGGCGTCTTCATCAGGCGCATGCCTCGCGCGAGCACTCATTTTTGACGTCGGAACACATAGACGTAATGTCATAATATGAGTGCTCGGGTGAGGCATGCGCGCCATATGGACACATCTATTAAGTAAGATTTGTACAAAACCTTACTTAGCTTGTATGGTATAAGAATAGTACAATAAGTAGTCAAGGGAACCTGCTGGCCTACTCCGAAATACGAACCTAACGTTTCGGCTGACGGATTGTTGTGATTTGACATTTCTTCTTTCGTTTTTCTCTACGATTTGACATTGTTTTGATCGTAAATCGAATCCGTACTTCGGACGATCCGTCAGCGACGTATTTCGGAGTAACCCCCCTGGTCAAATCATTGCGATGATGTGTTTATAGTTAACTAGCATGAGAATGTGAATAAGAGAAATTTCCGACAAGCATAAATTGCTACGATATTTCGTCTGTGTTTTGATTTAGGTACTTAATAATACCAAGCCAGTAATAAAAGCCAAACTACCACACCGACCACGCTCAAACCATTACTAGAACAAGCGTAGTCCTCTTTAAATTAATATCGGAAACAGTTTCATGCAATCTATTCAGTTCCGAATTTTCACACGCTATTACCGCGTCTTCAAAAAGCCGTTGAGGCTAAAATATGTTTATCAACAAGGCTACACGGGGTTTATGACGTAATCGCCGTATCGCGCAGCGGTTAACGCTGCTAATACCGGTAATGAAGTGTCTGGGTTCGACGCCGCCCCTCCACCGCCGCACCGGCTAATTAGACTCCACACTTCGTTACTCCGAGTAACGTTCATTAGACATTATGCAAAATTAAGTACACTGCATAGAGTCGTTCGATAGGAATTTATAGAACATTATATTCATTGTTGTATTATCAGACATTTTTCCTAAGTAGGTAGGTATACGAAATTAAGGTATCTCGCCCCACATTAATCGCTAATTTTACAAGTTGACACAGCTTTTTAATCCCCAGTATTACAACTTCCGGTCGCGTCGAGTCACCTCGAGTGGCAGGGCGGGCGAGCGCCACGGCACGCACCGCGCTGAGATAGAGCACGCGCCTGCCCTTGCGCACTGCACAAACGAACAAACTACTGACTGAGGGCTTCCTTAATTAGGTCACACGCATCACTCGCTATTGATGAAAGAGTGGTATAATGGCGGATACGATGGTTGGGGGCGATATTTAGTCAAAATAATCATTAGTAACTTGTTAAAAGGGACCTCAAAAGGGCTGATTTACTGATATATTTTGTCCCAATTTGACAAATGAGAAAATACAGATGCATCCATTTTATTCGAGATACATTATATCGAGAATGTTGGTTTGTCTTCTGCGTAAAAATCCTTTTTGTTACAATATTTTGCAATAAATATCCTAAAATCTTATAAAAATTCCAGCCTGACCGTAGCTTTAAAAACGGATAAAAATAAAACGACAATGGTATCCAAAATAATCCAACATGCTACGAAGGCCTGAGGCAAAGACCTCCATTAGAAATATCAGTGATCGAAAAAGTGTAGGGTGCTCGAACGTGCGGGGCGCATTGTCCGCGCTCGGCCCTCGACTCCCTCGACTCCCTCGACGTCGACTCCCTCGACTCCCTCGACTTGAGCGGGTAACGCCTCTTACCCTCGAAACCTGCTTCGAGCTAGTTTCATTTTGTAAATGTAACCAGCAGTCGGTTGTAGCGCTATCCAAAGAGGGCGCTTGAAAAATAGAACGATTCATTTGGTAATATGGTTTTTTTACTTGCATAATTTTTCTACATCCTCCGATTGTTTGATTTTATATCCCAGTGAAATAAGAAAAAGATCGGAACTTACAAGATTTAGGGCCATAACACACCGGGACGCTAGGCGCATCGCCAGCCACCGTAGCCAACTATTCGTATTGAAATTTCATTAGTTGGGTACGGTTGGATACGGGGCCAGCAACAATTTGTATTGAAATATGTCAAAATATGACAGCTAATACACCTGGCGACCGACCTGCGACGGTCGCCAGTCCGTCGCCAGGTGTCATACCTCCCTTAGAGTTACAAAAATATCGGGAACCTAAGTCAGAAAATGTTTTCACCTGGGTTGTAGGTAGTAGATATAAATCTATACTAATATATAAAGAGGGAAATGCTGACTGACTGACTGACTGACTGACTCATCAACGCCGAGCCGAAACTACTGAAGTTAGAGACATGAAATTTAGACAGTAGATATATTTTGTGACGTAGGCAAGCAATAAGAAGCGATTTTTGAAAATTCAACCCCTAAGGGGGTTAAATAGGGGATGAAAGTTTGTATGCAAGTTCGTCATTTTTCAAGTTAGAATTATAAAAATTGGTGTGGAGGTGAAGTTTTAAAAATAAAAAATATGGTTTTTAGCTTTTTGAAAAATTCATCCCCTAAGGTGGTAAAATAGGGGATGAAAGTTAGTTGGGAAGTGAGTATAGATGTTCGTCATTTTTGATGATAGAATTATGAAAATTGGTGTATAGGTTCCTTTTTATAAATAAAAAACTTGAATTGCTGCGTTTTTGAAAATTCAACCCCTGAGGGGGTAAAATAGGGGACGAAAGTTTGTATGGAAGTTCGTCATTTCTGAGGTTAGAATAATGAAAATTTGTGTTTAGGTTTCTTTTTACGTATTATAAATAAAAAAAATCTGCATTTTTGAACTTTCAACCCCTAAGGGGATTAAATAGGGGATGAAAGTTTGTATGCAAGTTTGTCATTTTTCAAGTTAGAATTATGAAAATTGGTGTTTAACTGTCTTTTTAAAAATAAAAAATTATGGGTCTCGGCGTTTTTGAAAATTCAACCCCTAAGGGGATTAAATAGGGGATGAAAGTTTGTATACAAATTCGTCATTTTTCAAGTTAGAACTATTAAATTTAGTGTTTAGGTGTATTTTTAAAAATAAAAAAAATTGGGTTTGGGCGTGTTTGAAAATTCAACCCCTAAGGGGGTAAAATAGGGGACGAAAGTTTGTATGGAAGTTCGTCATTTCTGAGGTTAGAATAATGAAAATTTGTGTTTAGGTATCTTTTTAAAAAAAATGTTTCGGCGTTTTTTTAAAATTCAACCCCTATGAGGATTAAATAGGGGATGAAAGTTTGTATGTATGCAAGTTCATCATTTTTCAAGTTAAAATTATGAAAATTGGTGTTTAGGTGACTTTTTAAAAATAAAAAATATGGGTTTCGGCGTTTTTTAATATTCAACTCCTAAGGTGGTAAAATAGGGGATGAAAGTTCATATGGAAATTCGTCATTTCCGAGGTAATAAATAACACGAATGAATAATTGAGTTTAGGTTTCTTTTTACGTATCAAAAAATATGGATTTCAACTTTTTTTATGTAGCCAATTGACTGCAGCTCATATTATATGGGCTGGCTCGACCGGGGTAGTACCACCCTCTCACAGAAGATCGGCGTAAAGCAGCTATTACAGCTGCGTTTCGTACGATGAGTGAGGGAGCCAAAAGCTCCATCCCACTCCCCTTCAGGTCGGCAATTTGCGAGCAATGCCTTTGGTATTGTAAGCATCTATAGGCTACGGTCACTGCTTAACATCAAGCGGGCCGTAAGCTTTTTTGCCAACGCAGTCCTATAAAAAAATGTAGGTTGATCCTTTAAGGAAAATATTTATATAGTAAGCATCTATCATCATATACGGTAACTGCTTAACATCGGGCGGGCCGTACGCTTTATTGTCACCCCAGTCCTATAATAACAAAAAAAACAGGTTGATACTTTAATGAAAATATTTATATAGTAAGCATCTATATGCTACGGTAACTGCTTAACATCAGGTGGGCCGTACGCTTTTTTGGTACCGCAGTCCTATAAAAAAAATATAGATTGATGCTTTAAGGAAAAAATATATATAGTAAGCATCAATAGGCTACGGTAACTGCTTAACATCAGGCGGGCCGTACGCTTTTTTGCCACCGCATTCCTATAATAAAAAATATAGGTTGATACTTTAAAGAGAATATTTATATAGTAAGCATCTATAGGCTACGGTAACTGCTTAACATCAGGCGGGCCGTACGCTTTTTGCCACCGCAGTCCTTTAATAAAAAAATATACGGGATCCGGCAAACGGAAGCTGGGATCTGAAAAAACGGGATCCGGGATTAAGAAAATGAGATCCGGGATACGGGATCCGGGATAGGAAATCTGGGGTATGAAATCCGGGATATGGGATACGGGACCCGTGATATCCGGGATACGGGAACCGGGATCCGGCAACGGAATCTGGGATCCGGGAAACGAGATCTGGGATACGGAACCCGGGAAACAAGATCCAGGATAAGAAATTCAGGATATTTGATATGAGATTCGTGATATCAGGGATACGGAATCCGGGTAACGAGTTCCGGGATACGGGATCCAGGAAACGAGATCCGGGATATGGGATACGAGATACGGGATCCGTGATATCCGGGATACGGGATCCGGGATTTAGCTAACGGAATCTGGGAACGGGATCCGGGATATTCGGTATACGGGATTCGGGATCCGGAAAACGGGATCCAGGATCCGGAAAACGGGATCCAGGATCCGGGCAACGGAACCTGAGTAACGAGATCCGGGATACAAAATCCGGGTCCGGGAAACGGGATCCGGGGTCCGATTTTTTTTAATTGCAATTCTGCGCGGACGAAGTCGCGGGCAAAAGCTAGTGTGTGATAAAGCGACCGGCTGCGGCCTACTCGCTGACTTGTGTTTTAGAGCAAAATGAGTGCCAGCAAGTTCGAGCTTGAAATAGCCACTCACGATTGCATGAACTTGTTCATTATAACCATTGACAAGGAAAGGCTACACGAGCAAGCTGACAAGAAATGGATTTAGATTGTATAATCAATATAAATAAAAAATACATTTCATCCACTTAACAGCAGCAAACACACAGCGTTGCTTGCTGTCAGTGCATGATGACGAGTAAAATTCAAGATAGATTTCAGTAATTTAACAATAAACCAAATAGGTAATACACGATTTTACTTTTAGTTAGATTAGCCTGTACATAAACAATTCCAAAGAAATAATATGTAGATGGTTAGAGAGTATTTGCCTTTACCCATTTCAACAATCCAACACAAACATAAAAATAACCCTTCAATGAAAATCAGTGACAGGTCCAACAATGTGAAATTACCGACGGCCGCAGACCTTTCACGAAGACACCGAACCTAACATTATCTCGTTGAATAATTAACGCGGCGTACAACTGACGCAATTTGCTTGAAACGAACCCGTCGATCGCTACCCACAATAAATAATCACAAAGGAATACGGACAAAGGGAACAATGCTATTGTTTGTGTGCACGGGCGGCGCGGGCGGCGGCGGCGCGTCAGGCCCGGGACTCCCGGGGCAAGGCGCCTGCCGCGAGGCGACACTGGAGATGAAGATGGAACGTGGACCGGCTTGTGTTTTTGACATCGATATCTTCCTCCAATTATGACTATTGACTATTAAGAGGTGTTGGCTGCCGAGCTAGAGTTTTCGGGTATAGCCTCCATAGCCTGCTGCAATGTTGACGGACGGGGCCCATTCCCAACACTAGTCCACTCAGCAGTTTGAGACGTCGTTATCTGTAATTTTTAATATGCGCGTCAAAGTAAGCAGCTCTCAAATTTGAGTGGCGGCGGTCGAGAATTCGGCGGATAGTGTGTAAACCTAAGCCTTTTTATAGGTTCTCAAGTCTCTACTCAAGTCAAGTCGAGTCAAGAGCTCTTGCCTTAGCTACCAGATTGAAGAATAGTTCAAATATAAAAATATAATTTCAAAGAATACCCATGATACGGTAACAAGATTAAAAGTGCCAGAATTTGATGCCAACTTGCGTCTCACCCGGCTTTTGTCGATCTTCGACAAACATTCAAGTTAATCAATTATTTAAAGGTAATCTTTTTGGCACTCTTGTTTAACTTTGCGAACTCTTAACATAACAAGTTTCAGCTGAACAATAGTCTGCGGTGTTGGAGTTATGTTGCTGTAAGGGGTCAAAGATGGCGACGTTGGTATTTACTTGCTAACTAATTTATAATTATGTTCCATAAGTAATATTATTGAGCAAAACTCACAACATTGGTACAATTAGTTTTCTTATTATTGTAAATTCATCCATTGGTGCATGCCCAACCGGGGATCGAACCTGGGACCTTCTGATTGCTAGCCCAACGTCTTCGCCCCTAGGCTGCAGTCGCTCTATTCTCTATTTATGCTTACATTGTCGTGTAAGTAAAAATATGTAATGTCACGACTTTTATCCCCATTCGAGGGTAGTCAGAGGCTTGAGTGGCCATACACCACCACATTGTGGAGGTATTAAGCCAACTCAAAGCCCACATTTCACCAGATAGTCAGAACCCAACGTGACAGGTGGTGAACCTTGTCGCCGTGCATACAGGAACTGACTATTACCTAATCCCGAGGGATAGGTAGCTTTCCTCACGATGTTTTCCCTCACCGTAAGCGAACTGTAAATTATGCGAACTAAAAAAGATAATTAGCTCAAAAATTTAGTTTTTTTTTTCACATATTTGTAATAAGAATCGAGTAAGTACTAAAATACCCTCCTTCAATACGTCCCTCACTCTGTATATGGTTAAATACGCAATAACTACTGTTCTGTGTCTACGCTACGTAGGTACAATTGTATAACAATATATTGACAGCCGTTTAAAGCCGCAACAATTTAATTTTCTCCAGTTCAGTTGAACGTAGGTACCTACGTCATCGCCGCAGTTTCATTTGCCGAAGACATTTCAAACGAGACGGCGAGACGTACTAAATTACTGTAAGTATAGCTACCTATCTAAAAGGAATAAATCTCCAGCGGCCACATGAGGCAGCTTTCAATTTAGCCCGCGACTTAGCCCTATCAGTGCGTCACCGCAGCATTATCAGCAGTCTATCAAATTGATTGACACCGGCCTCGCCTAGAAACGAAGAAAAATATGGCCGCGAAGCGTTTATTAAGATTGATGGCGACGGTGATTCGCGGCCGGATGCGACCCGATTCGGTTTAGCGTTCGCCAAATATCGCATTGTCATTATTTATTTTATGATTTCCATGGTTCATTGCAGGTATCGGTCGATGGTTGGAACCAAAACTTATGAAAGATTCCTTATTGTTCAAATGCTAATCAGTTACTAGAGACACTTTGGCTTCTTTATTATTTACCTATCTAAATATATAAGAATCAAAGTCCTGATTGACTGACTGACTGACTGACTGACTGACTGACAGACAACGCACAGCCTAAACCGCTGATCGTAGAGACTTGAAATTTGGAGGGTGGGTTTGTCTTGATGTGTAGAGGTGTACTAAGAAAGGGTTTTTTGAAATTCAACCCCTAAGGGGGTAAAATAAGGGATGAAAGTTTGTATGGAAGTTCGTCATTTTTGAAGTTAGAATTATGAAAATTGCTGATTAGGTGTCTTTTGAAAAATAAAAAAATATGGGTTTCAGGGTTTTTGAAAATTCGACCCCTAAGGGGGTAAAATAGGGGATAAAAGTTTGTATGGAAGTTCCGTCATTTTTGAAGTTAGACTTACTTAAATTGGTGATTAGGTGTCTTAACAAAAATAAAAAAGAGTAATTTCAGGGTTTTTGAAAATTCAACCCCTAAGGGGGTAAAATAGGGGAATGAAAGTTTGTGTTTAGATTTCTTTCGTGTTTTTGGAAATTCAACCCCTAAGGGGTGAAATGTGGAGTGAAAGTTTGTATAGGGGTGGTCGAGTTTTGTTATTTTGACGGGAAAGGGGAAAACGGGGTCAAGGGATGTTTTAATAAGTCATCCATATCTCGATATTGGTTATGATTGCTTATTTGAATTGATCAGACTGGGGTTTCCGTATTTTTAATCATTTTGACGAGAAAGGGGAGAGCGGGGTCAGCGCATGTTTAGTCATCCATATCTCAAAATTGGTTATGATTGTTCATTTTAAATAATCAGACTGGGGTTTCAGCGTTTTTAATATTTTGAAGGAAAAGGGGAGAGCGGGGTCAGCGAATGTTTAGTCATCCATATCTCGAAATTGGTTATGATTGTTCATTTTAAATAATCAAATTGGGGTTTCGGCATTTTTAATATTTTGAAGGAAAAGGGGAGAGCGGGGTCAGCGAATTTTTAGTCATCCATATCTCGAAATTGGTTATGATTGTTCATATTAAATAATCATACTGGGGTTTCAGCGTTTTTAATATTTTGAAGGAAAAGGGGAGAGTGGGGTCAGCGAATGTTTAGTCATCCATATCTCGAAATTGGTTATGATTGTTCATTTTAAATAATCAGACTGGGGTTTCAGCGTTTTTAATATTTTGAAGGAAAAGGGGAGAGCGGGGTCAGCGAATGTTTAGTCATCCATATCTCAAAATTGGTTATGATTGTTCATTTTAAATAATCAGACTGGGGTTTCAGCTTTTTTAATATTTTGAAGAAAAAGGGGAGAGCGGGGTCAGCGAATGTTTAGTCATCCATATCTCGAAATTGGTTATGATTGTTCATTTTAAATAATCAGACTGGGGTTTCAGCGTTTTTAATATTTTGAAGGAAAAGGGGAGAGCGGGGTCAGCGAATGTTTAGTCATCCATATCTCGAAATTGGTTATGATTGTTCATTTTAAATAATCAGACTGGGGTTTCAGCGTTTTTAATATTTTGAAGGAAAAGGGGAGAGCGGGGTCAGCGAATGTTTAGTCATCCATATCTCGAAATTGGTTATAATTGTTCATTTTAAATAATCAAACTGGGGTTTCGGCGTTTTCAATATTTTGAAGGAAAAGGGGAGAGCGGGGTCAGCGAATGTTTAGTCATCCATATCTCGAAATTGGTTATGATTGTTCATTTTAAATAATCAGACTGAGGTTTCAGCGTTTTTGATATTTTGAAGGAAAAGGGGAGAGCGGGGTCAGCGAATGTTTAGTCATCCATATCTCGAGATTAGTTATGATTATTCATTTTAAATAATTGGGGTATAAGCTGAGCTGAATATGGTAGATACTACTTCAGTTTGATCCCATAAAAAATCATTTCGTAAATCAACACCCAAAAGGGGGAAACTAAAGGTAGAAAGTACGGCAGGAAAATATGTTTGTACCCGATTGACTTGAAACTTAGTATGCATAGGGTAGGTGAGGGAGGAAGGGGAAGACGTAAGGTAGGGGGAAGTGGAAGGGGGAGGGGAAAAGGAAAGGGAAATGGATGGGGAGGGAGCAGAAGGAAGAGAGGGGAGGAAAAGGGGTGGAGAAGGGGAGGGGGATTTGGGATTTTGGCTCTATATACCTACCTACCAAAACACGCATTCACCGAATTAGGTACCGTGATAAAGTTTGTATGGCTCCAATAAAAATCGTGAAATAAAATTATTTTTATAAAAAAGCAAATACTGACTTAAAAAACCCTGGCGCACTAAAAAGTACTAAAAAGTCTTAAGTCACTTGCCCGGTTTTTTTTATTTTGAAGTCTACGCGGACGAAGTCGCGGGCAAAAGCTAGTCATTCTATATATCAGTATGAAAATTAGTTAAGTATATTGTCGTAGTTAATACCTAACAAACAACTGAGCGCACGTAAATAATGACTCCCAATTTTACAGACCATACGGCTGACCAAGTTAACACCTTCAATCATTTTTAACATTTCACATTCAAAAGTTCGGATATAAAACATTCATGAACATCATTGCATTTGTCCGGCCGATTGGATCGGTATCACGTACCACCAATACCGCCCGCCCGCACCGCCCGCGCCGCCCACCAACAACCTCGCACTAATAAACGCAATCTCCCGCCAACGTACAAAACACCGATCGCACCATTTTTCAACTGACCCAATAAAAGTTTTAGTGCTATCATTGTGCCAAATATCGAGTGTGGTTTTTAGGTTTCTGTCTTATCATTAGTTACATAGGCTATTAACTTACAGGTTTAGGTACATTTGAATTAAGTAGCTAAAATACTGCCAAATATAACTACAATATTTATTTTCCAGCACTGAAAATATTATTTTCAGTGCTTTCCAGTTGTGACGTCAAACGATAAAGGAACTCGCGTTAATCCAGTTCTGAGCGGTGCAGCACCGTGGCCCAGTATTTGTGCGGTGAAAATATTGAGAGACAAAAGACGAGTTGAGAATCGTACCGAGCGCGCTGAAGCGAACTGAGTCGCCGCCGCCCCGCCGCGCCGCCGCCGCCACTCGGAATGGACAAAATTTTAAAGTTTTTTTATAATCGTTACAGTTTCACTGATGAATAAATAGTTGAGAATAATTTTATGATAAATTAGGAATGAGTAAGTACCATAGTAAAAGCATTCCTGGGAGTAAAGAACGTTTAGAGCTATACCTTCAGGAGATAGTAGAGAATTTGAAAGTGTCATTCCCGAAACCATATTGATAAAAATGTATAACTTTTGTGCAACCATTGATATATTTTGGCAAGTGCAACCATCTAAATTCTGAAAGCTATGCAAATGTAAATACTTGATATTTGTTGAATTCCGAGTAGTCTATGCAGACGGCGGCCGAGGAGGGGACCGAGCTGCAGTCGCAACGAGACGTCCGCTTCGGAAATACTGTAATAATATTAAATATCCGGCCCGCAGCCGCAGCTACACCGCACCGCACCGCACCGCAGAACAACCGCCACCGCCGCGGATTAGTTTTCTGCTGTTTTCGGCAGCCCCCAGCTATATGAAAGCTTCAAGCGCAAGAACTAATATTTCATAGGGGCCGTATTATACTCAAATATAATAAATTGGGTAACCTTAACATGCATGAAATTATGCGTCAAAATTGTAAATTCTCGTGTAGAATTTACAATTGGTGGTTCCTGTCAATAAAAATTATGATCTTGACTTGCACCCGAATACTATACAATATTGCAAGTAAATGTAACAATCATCATCATTTGATCGGTTATAATAACAAAATGTTTAATTCAGGCAAGTTTGCACATTCCAGGATCACCGCCTGCTAAGAAAAAGTAATTCCAAACAAAACAGATACGAACTACAGCGGAGCAGGAAGGTCGGCAGGTGGTATAATTTATCCCGGCGCGGCGGGAACTCCTCGATGGATTTTTTCCCGGGTATCGCGATTGGTACCGGGCGTCGCAGCACGTGTTCGGGACATCTTATCGATATAACCATAAATTGTTTGAGCGTTTTAAGAGTACCGCCGCGGAGTGTCACGCTGCTGCCGCCGCAGTTATCCAGGCGGAGCGTCCTCTGGGGATGTCGGGCTTTTTCTGTACTGTCGTAAATTATGTACAGTGCTGTCTTTTGAAGGCTTTAGTGTTTGGAACTATTTTGTTTTGTAAATTAAGGACAATGAAATACATAGGTTAACGGTTAGTAAAACTAACTGAACAAAAACGGTAAAGCTATCGCATAATAGGGACAGTGAGCTTATCTTGTGACAAACTACTTGTGACTACTTATCAGCTTTTTTGCAAGTATCATGAAAACTATTGCAACTTTTGAAAATCCTCGTTTTTGTGAAAAAATAACTCCATTTAAATGGTTGTCGCGCATTGAATAAGCAGCTTTAGGTGTATGTTGGCGAGCGCCATGGCTCAGTGGGCTACGATGCGCCTTTAAATCCGGACTAAGCAATTATTTGCTTCTGCTAACTATTAACTTTATTACACTGGACTGAACAAATACGAGCTAGATATTAGTATATGCTTTGAGCGCTTTTATGTGATGTTGGTTCCGTATCTGTTATTATGTTATAATATGTAATTACCTACTATAAGTAAGTACATAATCACAATGATGGCATAGTCTGCAGGTAATATTTACAAACAATAATGGGTCAGAGATTGGTCTAAGACTAGGGATAAATTATGTCAATCAAGAACATTATTAGAATCGAGTTCCTATAGGTATGGGATGGGGAACGGCAATGTTCATTTGTAAGAATCGCAAAGCCTGCACTATACTGACACCTTTATGATGGACTAGCTTTTCCCCGCGACTTCGTCCGCGTAGAATATAAATTTTACAAAAATCGGATCTCTGATCCCGGATCCCGGATCCCGTATCTCGGATCCCGTTTCCCGTTTTTACCGGATCCCGTTTGCTGGATCCCGTAGCCTGGATATCCAAGATCGCGTATCCCGGATACCGTATCCCGGATATCCCTGATCCCAAAACAATATAGCCTATGTTACTCAGGAATAATGTAGCATTCTAATGGTGAAATCGGTCCAGTAGTTTTTGAGTTTACTCATTACAAACATCCATACAAAAATACAAATCTTCTCTCTTTATAATATTATTATTATTATAGTGTAGAAGTGTAGATAATCTTATTCTTGATATAAGAACCTAATGGTATTTTACCGCCTTTAAAATCTGTCTACTAAAGCTTTTTAAATGTCCATTATCAGTGAGTGTTTAGGACTGTATAATTTAAAGATAGCAACATAGTTCAAACATTCCTTCCCCGGGGAGGCAGCCAGCAGCCGCTACGGTTCGTTAGAGCGCCAGTGTAACTACACATTATGATATCAGAACACATTAGCTCTTTGTCTGAGAATAACGTGTGCCGGCGATAATACACAGCCAGGCATTATGTAAATATTTGCGGATATTTCTACGTCCACTATATTTGGCTTGATGAGACGAAAATGTTTTTAAAAAAGATGAAAGAGCTTTTCTCAAATAAAAATATTTGCAAAACAAAATAAATAGGTAGGTGAAGTAAATAATCCCTAGGGGATATTCCTCATATCGAATTTAGTATGTTTCTTTATATTTACTCATAAGTACCAATTCTTCTTTGACATTATTTTAAAGGAATTATTCAAAAATAATAAATAAATTAAACATATTCGCTATTAATGTTTGTTAAGACTTATGACGACATACGTGTTTAGCTAGTACCTATAAAAAGTATGTTTTTCGAAATTTTTAAAAGATTATATTTTTGACAATTTTGAAAATCGTTTCACTGTTAGTAATCGTAAGACATACAATAAAAACAAACAAGGATTATCCCCTATTCTACTCACGTAAGAAGCTTGTGAGCACCACCAGTGACTCATTGAAGACACAGGTTTATATGGCAACTGAATACAAGATGATGTTGTATATGTTACAAGATATTTAATTTCCCTTACTACGGCGTATCATTAGCGGTGGGCTAACGAGTGTCTGCGCAAGTCTCAGTGGCTATTATAATGTACTCGTCATCCATTACGGCGGTGCTCTGAGTTGTCTCTGGATTACCTAGTCGAGCGTTAGTCACGACCATTCGTCTCCACATTCTCACTCATGTAATCCCTCAAGCTGACAAACTTGTTAAATCGCTAATTTTATAATGTATTTATTGATCTATTGAAAAATCTGTTTAAATAATGCAGGTATTCATGTAGCAATACTCCATGTAAATCGCTAAGAAAGTTTATAATTAGAAAGAGAGAAGTGCCTCGATCAGTAAATGGCGATTTAAAAAATAAAATAAAAATAAAACAATGTAAAACATTCTTCTCAGTCGAGATCGCGTTTCCGATCCGGCAGTAGAATTTAAGAAAAAATGTAATATGACAATTTGTAGGTGGGTCGTGGTGGCCGTAGGTGGCCGTAGGCCTAAACAAAATAAACGTTTTGAATTTTGAATTTTCATAATCGCTTCATTTCACACGTCAAAGAGCAAAGCAAAAAAAAAACCAACGAAATCTTTCCACGTCATAAATGTCATACAACGGTAGGTAAGGTACCTATTCAATGCAATTTTGCACTACAACTCGAGTATATAATTACAACTCGGCGACGATATTCACACGTCACCACCCGGGACTCGAACCCGCTGACTGTCTGAGAGCGAGTAATTTACAGCACCTGATAATTGCCGCTTTGTGGGATCCAGTAGCGTCAGCCCCAACACCTAGTACCTATTAGTTAACCTCCTGTAGATTTATAAAAGCCTGGTACTTTCTCTCGCCGCAGAGACAGAATCTCTCAACGTACGATATTTTTTTCCAATATACCTACCACCTAATTATAAATAACGCTAGCGCAAACGGTAAACGGTATACTATCACAATATAAGCCATAGGTACTGTATGTTGTACTTAATATGTCCAGCGCAAATCACCAGATCATTAAGGTCACATAACATTATGAGCATTATATAGTAATTTAGGATAGTAGTAAGTTTAGTATTTATTTATTTCTACAACACAGACTGCCCTTACAGGATATCCTAATACAGCAGTGTGGTCTCTATTATTTATGTGTAACATAACAAGAATAATGTTATTTTATCGAATCCAGGAATTGAATTGACCTGAGGCCGAATTTAGATTATTAGCATTATTGTGAACACATTTTTTTGAGGATGCTGTCCCAAAGGCATCAAGTGTCGAATGTCAGTCAGATCAGGTTTACGAATAGAATGCAATATAACATTGCTTGTTATTATGTCGTGAGTACCTAAATAGAACAATCCTGGTAGTAACCGCAGGAATAGAATTATTTAAGAGGCAGTGTCTCACCCTGAAACCCCATTTGCTGCTTAATTATATTTCATTTTAATAACACATTTCATAATTCCACCGAGTCATCTGATAGGCACATTAATTAATTTGCGAATAGACGCCGCGGGCGCGGGCGCCGGCTGACATTTCAACATCACGTCACTCACGCCGAGAAGCGCTTACTTAATATTTTTCCACGAGCCCTCTCCCGCAAGGCTCGTTTAAGGAAAATGTGACGTGGTGACGTCACATTTGTACCATAGCGTTACTTCTTGAGTAATGTGACGTGTGTGAGATGAGTCGACAATAAAACAATTGAGATGGAAGTGCTGGGAAAGAAGGAAGTCGTTATTTAACTGGCTACATTGTCATATTATACGATGCCGGGTATACCGAGGTACAGCGAACTGAGTTCGAGTAGTTAGCGACGATTGGGCCCTAAATATAATATTTTTCTCGTAGTCTGCGTAAAATGATATCTCAAGAGCGAACTTAGGTTGGTTCTCAATAATTTCTATTTAATGTACTATTATCTAGTCAGACTTAAAAATTCATAAAAAAATCTGTTCATTGAATTTCAGTAAGTACTAACCACAGTACATATCACTGCGAAATTGCTAAATAACCAAGCATAACTAGTAACCCCGCCACTTGCTAAGTGTATGTAATATTAAAAGGCGTACTAACGACGTACCCAGTAAATGAATTCGCGAGGCCAACCCGCGCCTCGCGAGTATACTCGCTTAACCTTGTTATACGTACTCGGGCGAGCTAACGACCCGGTATAAGAGAACGTTATAATTGATGAGTGATACGCGATAAACCTAAACTGCAGACGAAGCTGATCTCTGGGAGATAATAAAGAATTAAAACTGGCGAACCCACACATCAACCTGGTTAACGATTTATACAATAATCAGTGACAGCGGCGTGTGAATGAATTAATAAATAATTAATTAATAATATTTTATTGCCGTCCTTTTCATGGTCATAATTTATGAGCAAGACAGAAATATGTTTAATGCTGGCATATTTAGTGTAGACAACGACCTACCAGGAGCAATATGAAAATAAATAGATTAATATATTTTTATAAAATGAGTTGTTTTTAACGTTTCGGCTTCACTTCTTTTTATTTTTAATTAACATCGCGGTTTTCCCGCCTGAATGTTGGCGAGCCCGGCGGTGTCTGAATTTTACTTGAACATGATTACCTTTTCGTCTCGCTCCTAGTTGGCCGTGGTATAGTCGTAATTTGTTGACAAGAAGTAGCACCACGATATATTATGTCTATGATTTTCTGTGTTCCTTCAGCCATTGCCGCCCCGCAGCCCGCGCCTCTCTCATGCCTCACCCCCCCGCCTCATTTGAGTGAAAACAGCGATATCTCGTAACACGTTACATTGTTACTGGTCGTATAATTAAGCCCCTCCCGAGTAGGCTTGTTATTGGCTGCTGAAGAATTCTCCTTTATCCCGCCTCGGATGCAAATTAATCAGACGTGGAATGTTACTGCCAAAGGAGATGGAATCAAGTTAAAATTATTATCAGATAATATTGTAGAGTTTTCAAATTACGCTAAGCCATGATTTGAACAACAAAATCAACACCAATCACTAAATTATGATTTTCTAAAAATGTACGTTAAATACGGTTTATAAACAGTTAGTATGATGGGACAACTGTTAGTAAACCGATTGATAAAATGATGGATAAATGACGCAATTACTGCAGACACAATTGTACAGTTGTTAGGTTATAAATATTTTTGTAAAATCAAAATGCAGCTATTCAGCCATGTATCAAACCATTTTATTTATTCAAAGACGCCATTAAACTCTCGCACAGGTGGCGTGTATTATAAATTCAGAACTGTCGAAAAATTCCCCCGTCACGAGGCATCACGACGAGTGACGTCACGCGGCACGAGGCGCGAGTGGCATGCCGCGACGCGCTCTCGCTGTGTCAACGCGAATTACGACAACATGGATTCGCGTTGTATCGGATTCAAAAACTGCATGTGTTATTCTTTTTCAAACTACCTTTTTAGAACTATGCACACAATTGGCTCATCGAATCGCTTATACAATTATTTCAGGTGAAAAGCTCCGTATTTCACAAAACATTTGTGTAAAATTAAGTAAATGTGTAATGTCACTTTATCATATGTGTCACCTATTAAGGTAAAAGGTCCAAATAATACATCAATTATAACAAAATACTTAACTCGTCCAATTACTAATGATTGGCACCCCGGAAAAGAGTGTTGAGCACGGTAAACATAATTCCATCCCGTAATTAAGATGGATGCTGCCGCGCCGCGCGATGGGACGCACCGCCCCGGTGTCTATATGCTGTTGCTCGTGACGTGGGCGATATATCGCTGATGGAAGGCTTTTATCTCATTACCGTGACGTCATATCAACTTAATGCGATACAGGGTTTGTCGATTACATAGATTCGGCTCATGTATGGAAAAATAAGGAGAGGTTTGATGGAAAAATGGTACTGTACGTGTATGTGTTAGGTATATAAATTCGTGCTGTATCAGTCTTTATCTATATTAATGATTTTCAACTGAATTTTCTGTCTGTAATTAGAATGAAGCTACTATTTAATCACTTTGCGTTTATGTCCATTATTAAGCTACAATTGGCGCGGCGGCATAGGTACACCTATTGAACATTTTAAAGTAGTTACATACATTTTAAGGAACTTCAAGTTTAAATTGCAATCTTCAGTTTTACTGGGAACGCAGAAATTGCTAATGCTACAATGCCTAATATTAGCCTTCCAAATGGTCCTCCATTTGCGCATGAACCAACATGTGAAAATCTGTACTAATCTCTTCAAAGAAACAACAAAAAATATCGGATTCCCGGGCTCGAGTTCCAGCTACCGGTGAATCCCGGCGGGGGCAGGGGCGGGGGGACTGGGGAGGCGGAGACGAGGCATCACTCACAGGCGTCACGGTGCTGGTGTCCTTCGACGAACACAAATGTCCTTGCTACCTTCACAACTTGGTTTAAAACATACCACAAGGTTTAACCATTGCAAAACTACGGAAAAGGACGAACAAAATTAATACATATATTGAGCACAAAAAAATATTAGCATGGGCAGAAACACTCTTTGAGGGCCTCCGCAGACTAGCTACTTTTAGCATCGGCGATCGGCGATTTTGATGCTGCGTCTCGCTCGTTCGCGCTCGCAGAAACGCGACGCAGCATCGATACGTCACAAAATCGCCGGTCGCCGATGCTAAAAGTAGCTAGTCTGCGGAGGCCCTGAAAGCCTGAATGCCTGACAATAGGCGAAGCTGTTTGATAGCTACGAGATAATAAACGACTTATACCAATGAATTTTGCAGCGACGCGTATTAAAAGGAGTTTACGTTATTAAGAACACTAGAAGAATGGTAAATATACAGTCTTGGAAAAGGAGGATAGTTCTCAGACAAGTTCCAACTTAGCTGATACTAGAGATCAAACTATCATGCTAAAGTTTAGCTAATATCCTTAAAGGAACAAGTAAAATGTTCATTCGGCTTGATTTCGAGCGCCTCGTAGCGCCGCGCTGCGCCGCCGGGATCCCGGCGGGACATCGCTCTCGTGTCACATCACTAGCGTCTTTAAATAAAGGATCGCTGACGTGACTAGTTCCGGTTTTTGATTTCGAGTTCTATACCGGAGGTATAAATAACTAATGTGTGGGATTGGGTTGTTTTTAATGTACTTTGTTCTTGTTTTTTTGATATTTATAATGGACTATTGGGAATACTTACCAAAAACAACTTTTTTTTATTAAACTGGTGCCCGCGACTTTGTCTGCGTAGAATTTGTACTTCGAGTAGCCTATTTTCTCTCTCTAATTCTATCTATCTCCAATAAAAAAACTAACATTCTTTTTTATCTATACTTATTCATTTTTTATTTTACCAAAATATAGATGGATGAATTTTTAGATCCCTATAAACTTGAGACAGGATTGATCTTCCATACAAGCTTTCATCCCCCAATTCACCCCCTTTAAGTTTTATTTTCACAACAAAAAGTAGCCTATGTCCTTGTCCAAGGTTGCCGGTTTAGTCATAAAAAGTAACAGGCAGGCAGACAGATTTACGCATTTATAATATTAGTCATTAATGTAATATTAGTATAGATATAAGTGTAGTATTCCGCTTCCTGCAATGCTAACGCTTATAAGCATTGGGGTGTACAATTTTTTTAATTAGTCTGTTCGTTAAGTCAGAAAAATCTAAACCAATTTTTAAAGATGCATCCCCACTTTAGCTGAAGTTATTTTTTATTAAAGCCCCCGCGGGTTGATGGAATAAATTTACATGAAAAAGCCCCACGTAATTCCCATTGCAAGATGTATTTTAAAAAGGAGATTTTTTCTCTGGATTAATGACTATTAATAACACTGACAACTTTTATCAAGATTAAGAAAATGAAAAAGGGGCATTATTCGTTTATCTGGCTGATGTATGGCGGAAAGCCGGGCTGATGCTGTAGTGTAGGTGCTCGCTTGAAATAATATCATTATGAAATGCATATTATTATGAAATGAAGGTCCCCAAGTCCTGACTGAGTGTTATGTTGTTTGTGTAAATTAACGTAACCGTAGTAGCTTAGTACCTGTCTACGGAATCCGTAGCAGGCGCTACAATTTCGTAGCACGCGCTACGTCTTTCGTAGTCTTTACAGAAGGGCTAGACAAGTGGCATGAACGCTAATCGAATAGAATAGAATAGACTTCACAATGTATGGAAATGTCAAACGTTGCTATGTAGATCACGTGACTTATGTCATTTCCATACATGAAGCGTAGAGATTGAACGAACGCTTGTAGACGTCAGCTACTTGTCTAGCCCTTCTGAAGTATGGAAGCTATATTCTGATGCTTCAAAATTATAAATACCTACTTAATATATTTATCGTCCTTATTACCTCGAATCACACAAAACGTTTGGCTCTTCAGCTAGTAACATGTAACACCAACCAAAGGTGCAAGTGAATAGAATCCGTCAAACTCGCATACGCCTTGTCCGGTCCCCTGAATTGAAAATGATCGCACGGAAATCACCATTTTGTGTATGTACTCACAGCTTAATTAACGTTTCGGACCTAAAGTGATCGGTTTATCCGGAACACGCCGGACACCGGCAGGGAAACCGGACAGTGTCCGGGCACCGCGGTCGCATTAGCATTGTAAATGAGGAAACAGATTCGGAAATTTACATAGTTTGTGTAAAAGTCGAAACTTGACAAACAATAGACCTTTTTAAATGAGTATATAAATTTATGGACAAAGAGTGGCGGTATAATAGACCTAACCACCCCAAAGGATCAACTCGTCCGGTAGTCCGCTGTCCCAGTGTATTGTGTGTGCACTAATTGGCTCTATCGCCAAAATTGTGTGTTGATGTAGCCTCATTACCGGGTCCAGATCACACGCATGCCCCGCGAGGCTGAGCCGGTTCTGGGGGGTTACTTTAAAAAAAGAAACGAAAGCTTCGGCTGACGGATCGGGCGAACGGATCCGAAGGACGGATTCGATGATCGTGATTTAACGTTTCTTCTTTCATGGATCCTACCCTGAAAGTTATTTTTTTCATTTACGATTTCAGCGTTTGACATGGTTTTGATCGTAATTTATACATCACTTTTTACGAAAGAAACTTCAAATCACAATTAACACTTTCGGAGTAGGAAATCACCCGATCCGTCAGCCAAAGCCTTCGTTTCGTTTTTCAAAGTAACCCCCCTGATTCTAATTCGCCCACTAACAACCCATCAATAGAAATCCTAATTTATTATAAGAGTCATGTTTAAAAAGTAGATCCGTACGTATATTTTAATATATTGTATTACACTTTATGACACCTAAAATAGGTATTTTGTAAGAATATTTATTTGAAGACTATTTTCGGAACAGGAAATTTCTAGAAGACTTTTCATACAATAACAACCTTTACGTAATCTACCTGAAACTCTATTAATCATTACAAACTGCTCTTTTGTGACGAGCGCGGGCGCCGTCGGCGCGGCTGGCCCCTGTTTGAAGAGATTGAATCATTTCACCCAATTTGTTTGTTTCCCGCGTTGACGGTGCACGATAACAAAAGAATAATTTTCACTTTCCCGGCCGGATAAGTGGAATCAAAAATTCAGTAGCTTTTAACAGAGTATTGGGGATAGGGTGACCAATCACAAACGACGACTTAGAAACGACACAATTGAACAAAGTAGTCAATGTTTTATTAATAGATATGGTACTTTTGTTCTTTTAGTTGTCTATGATTAAAGTCAGTCCGTTCAAAATCTCCTTCCGCGTTTTATTATGTTTGGTTTTATTTTACATTTCTAAGTTTTTATGCATGCTAAATCACTTAAATAATTGTTAATTTAAAATTACTGTAAATGAAATTGAAATAATAAAGGCTTTTTTGTTTATTTTATTTTTTATTTTCTCAGTAGAAGCAGCATTTCGATTCGGTGGTAGATTCTACTCTGACTATTTACAAGTGCTTTTTTGGCCTACATGGTTTTTTGATGGTATGCTTCAGGGTCATATTGTAGCAATCAATATTAAAGAATGACAACCACTATTTCAAATAAATAGCAAATCAAAATCAAGTCAAATCTTTCCCCTAGATTCATAGAAAGTTATGATCGACTTACAGTGGAATTACAAATCACATTTGTTCCTAAAAATGCTTATCAAAAAAAACCATTGTAAAATGGCTAAAATCTCTATGAATTTGGGGGTTTATTTTTAAAATCAGGAATGCCCTTTGTTAATGGGACAGATGGTGATCGCAATTGGGATTCAATCGCGAAGGGCTCGGTATCAATGAATCGATCATTGTGTGACTCCATCAGTTTTAATCTTCAATGTATTTGAATGGCAATGAGTTACGGTTATTGGTTATTGATTTGATAGGTTGGGCTAACAATCAGAAGGTCCCAGGTTCGATCCCCGGTGGAGCATGCACCAATGGATAAATTTTCATCTATGTGCATAATTTACAGTTCGCTGACGGTGAGGGAAAACATCGTGAGGAAACCTACCTATCCCTCGGGATTAGGTAATAGTCAGTTCCTGTATACACGGCGACACGGTTCACCACCTGTCACGTTGGGTTCTGACTATCTAGTGAAACGTGGGCTTTGAGTTGGTTAATACCTCCACAATGTGGTGGTGTATGGCCACTCAAGCCTCTGACTACCCCCGAACGGGGATAAAAGTCGTGACGTTACATTACATTTTATTGATTTTCAAGTGTTTCTGTTATGGAATTCAATTATGATTGTAAAAAGTTTGCAATGTGATATTATATTCACGTGGTCATTGCTCGTATGGGACGAGGTGTATGTGCTGCTATGCACCACTGAAATATAATGTATTAGTAGTAGGTACCTACAGATCAATTTAACCGTCATAATTATTATAAGAACACTAAACAAACGATAACTTTACTTAACACTGCTTATAGTGTAATCAAAAGCCAGTCTACGGTTAAATCGTCGTTCTTAAGAGAACAATGCGCCGCCGTCCGCGTCGGCTCGGCTTCAATGGCTCGCACCACTGCGGACCCGTTCCCGTAGTGTTTTGTTGCAGTAAATCAATAAATAAATTAAGTATGTTATTATTAAAATAACAAAGGAAC
This sequence comes from Drymonia ruficornis, assembly GCA_947859195.1. Classification (NCBI taxonomy): domain Eukaryota; kingdom Metazoa; phylum Arthropoda; class Insecta; order Lepidoptera; family Notodontidae; genus Drymonia; species Drymonia ruficornis. Next base: position 15,311,595 of record OX401905.1, on the reverse strand, counting down.
TTTATAATTTTTGTTAATAGCAAAAAATATAGTTTCAAATGTTTCAAACAAATAATTCGTTGAAATGACAAATATTGGCACTAACTATAATATTAAATTCGATAACACATATATAGAACACGAAGAAACACCATCAGTTTGGAGAGGAGCATACAACATCACCCCTCACATAGCCGCCCTCGCCGCCCGCGCCGCCCGCGCCGCGCCCCGTGACGGTATTTAATTGACGCAAAACAAAATGTAAAGCAACGCTGCACTTAAGAGGAGGGTTCGAAATTTGGTTGATTTTCTATTTTACTTTTTCTTTAAGTAAGTATGTGGACTAGGAATCTTATATTTAGATGTATGATTTTTGACTATATTATCTTGAGTATCTTTAAATCCAAATCACGATTTGATGAAATTTTCTCGATAAAAAAAAATTATGAAATGAGCTCTAATTATTTACAATTTTCCTTGCTACCACGATGTTTTTACGATTTAGATCACGAAATTATTTCTAAAACTTAGCAAATAATGATATCTAAACTACCCTTCAACCATATTTTAATTCATGAAGTAGTTTTTTTTTAATTCAAGTAAATGTGGTTTGGCGCTTACGTTGTTTATTTCCGAGCGCGCGCACAATATCGCCATCTCACATTTTAAGTACTTGAACTAACCATGTCTCTCTCTAACTTTGTATTGTCAGTGTCCGCTCGGACTTGTTCGGCGTCGGACCTGTGAAGGATTTTTTAAAAAATATTACGAAAAAATATTACGGTCGTGCCACATTACAGGTACAGTACAGTATTTACAGTCCGCCGACGCCTATGATAAATAAATAAATATCCTTGGAAATTCTTTTACACATGACTACCTGATCCCAAACTAAGCAGAGCTTGTACTATGGAAACCAGATAACTGATATTACTACATATACTACTTTTTGTTTGTAAATACAAACTAAATATACACTTAATTACACCTAGACTCGGAACATGCGGACATGTTCATGCACACAAATGCATGTCCTGGGCAGGAATCGAACCTACGACCTGCACTGCAGCGTGATTTTCGTTTGCTTTTCCTTGTCTTGTGTAATTTCTTTTCATCTCTTGTCATTTTGTGTCATCTCTTGTCATTTTGTGTCATCTCTTGTCATTTCATAGTTATTCGTGTCATTTCTGTAAAAACTCCCTATTTCGCTTACTGTTATATACTTGCAGCATGGTCTTGGGCCGACAGTGGGAATACATTGCTTGTCAAAACAATGGAGTCGCTTTATTGCGTTTGTTGTAGGTATGGATGGGCAAGTAATAAATATATCATACATCAATAAATTATCGTAAAAAATAACATTACAGATATGGATAGGAAAATGTTTGTCCGTCCTATTCAATCTATTATATTATAAACGAAAGTAACTCTGTCTGTTACCTTTTCACGGCTAAACCGCTGAACCAATGTTGATGAATTTTGGTATGGAGATAGACTGGGTCTTGGCGGAGAACATAGGCTACTTTTTAGGGTTCCAAAGGGTGCTAACGGGACCCTATTACTAGGCCTACGCTGTCCGTCTGTCTGTCTGTCCGTCTGTCAGCGCGGGCTGTATCTCACGAACCGTAACAGGTAGAGAGTTGAAATTTTCACTGAATGTGTATTTCTGTTGCCGGTGCAGAACAAATACTAAAAATATAATAACATTTAAAAATAAATATCAAGTCTCAAACTTGATATTTTTGATGTGTTTATTCTACGGTGGTACGGAACCCTTTATGTGCGAGTCCGACGCCTTCAGATCTTATGAATGTTTTCTTGAAATAAATATAGTGTATTTTAAGTAATTAACTGGCCAACCCTCAGGTCCTATCTACCATGTTAGGATCTTTTTCGTTCTAGCGGGTGTAAACCGTGATTTAACGAGTTAAGGTGATAATTTTTGTATTTAAATTATTCAATTCAATGTATTTGTTTCAGACATAGTCCAATATTGATTATTAAAATTATTATAATTTCACAATAAATATAAAACAATAAATAAAAGTAAAATTAAATTTAAAAAAATAAAAAAATATTTTTTATTTTTCATGTTTTATCATTAAAATACAATATAATATAACATAAATTAAAATAAAATACAATAAAATAAAAACCTACCCCTAATTAAACAAATACCGTCCGCGTGGGATACTGGCTGCATGTCCTCCCTGTATTCAAGCTGTTCCTGTTGTCAAGCGAATTTTTTGAGCAAGGAAAGACCCAGCCCTCTTGTCACCTGTGGCGGTAACCAGTCTAAGGGTGATTTGGATAGATAAAAAAATAAAGATAAAAAGATAAACAAAAAATAAATGCATGGTTAAATCAATAAAATTAATAAAAACTGAAAATTAAATTAAAAAATTAATTAAATATGGTAAAAAAAAATATTATGACACCGCTGATGACTTCATGATCGGCATCGAAGTTAAGTACCAAAGTATTCCTTTGCCTACGAAACATGAAAAAGATACTCATATCCGGCAGTCAGTCACTGACACAGAGTATGTACATTTTTACCCGACTACGGTGGGCGGAGGGTTATGATTTTGACCGATATGTATGTATGTTCATCTGCTCCCGTATAACGTCCAAACTATTTTTATCATAATAATTTGACTAATGAGATATCGTTGGACGCGTCTGGATCGTCCGCTGGTTATAGGCTATTATACGATCGAAATATTGTTATACGTATCTATCAGCATATTGTAGGTATCGTTTGTCTTCTTTTGACTTACTTTGTCTTCAGCAATAAAAACAACATAGAAATTAAATTATTTTTTTCAAATACACTCGATATAAAAATCCCATATAAAACGAAAAAAATATATTTGAATATTTTCATCCATTTCATCTATTTTAAAAGGTGCACTGGGACATATTATTTTAATTGTACGAATTAAACAATATTGTTCCTTCAAAAAATAACTATACTATAGTCTACTCCATAGCTGTTCTGTCCTAGCTAAGCGAGAGGGATATATCCTTCGGCAGCTCACGCGACGCTAGCCACACCCCGAAACTAAAATTCATTTTTTTCTTGTATCGTCTTAACCCGAGAACGCGAACTTCCACCTTCCTTGCCAGACGCCGCCGATTCCTTCAAACGATAGAAAAACCCCGATAAGTGGATAAAAATTCGCGAACAGAATAAATATCAGCGAATACTTTTTGCTCCGTCCTCGATCGTTATTTATTATTTATGGAAATAGACCTGGAAACTCCATCGGGGTAAGGTCGTCATATTTTTCTTAAAAAAAAGTAATGTCCCCCGGTGCGGCGGGCGTTTGTCATGCAAATTTATGCGATCCGTTTTAGCGTTCGTTTTTAAACCGATAGCGATTTCTAGACGGAATATTCAATTGTGGATGAAAAAAATGAGCTTTTATAATGTCGAAGTTATATTTGAATGTCACGAAGGATGTAAAGGAATCGTAAATTAGGAGGCATCGATGGGGAGGTTAATGGGCTGGGATTGAGTCGGCCGGGGCCGGCGGAGGAGCCTCGCGTCGCGTCACCGCGCCCCGCGCCGGTACGAGTCGAGTAGCTGCGTCGTTTATCATTGTGCGATGTTATGGGACGCCGACGTCATGTAGATCATTTTGTAAGTGGAGCGAGCGGACGGCGCGCGGCGGGGTAGGGTTGACACTTTATAAACTTGGTTTGCCACTAATAGCACAGTGTGTGAAGAGGGCTGACATGATAGGCTCCATAACGCTTAAATTGTTAAACTGGGTTACAAATATTTTACAAAAAGTAAGCTTTTCATACTTTATTCAAGGTTTTAACTTTGGGAGTAAAGGATTTCATTAGCATGCAAGAATATTCTGCATAAACGTATTCCCACATAACCTAAACCCGGTGGCACGAGAGTCACCGCAAGTCCCTCCCTGGGGAGGGCCGAAGCCGAGGTATTCAGCGTATTCGCCGAATTCCTGCAACTCGCAACTTTGTCCTTTGATTCCAAGTCTCAAGTTTTAGCGAATTTAATCAAAGTTACTTTATCTATTTCGACGTGAATGGCTTGTTTCGAGTTGGTAAACATAACGGGATTACAATTAAGTTTTGTTAAGGTGGTAACAATGTGTAACGCGAGCGGAAGGCTGACGTGATCGCTGTTATCGGAGTTGTGTTTATTATCTGATGGGAAAGCGAACACTAAAATTAAGTTCATGATACTGTTCACAAATAAACTGGAATGACACGGACGTTAGTGCCGAGAAAGTTTAGCAAGCATTACATAGATAAAATTGATGAGTGTTGTTGAAAAAGATGAGGGAGATAAAAATATTCCAAGAGAACATGAAAGGTAAAGCTACAAAAATAATAGCACAAGTCCGCTCTTTAATAGTTTATCTCAAAACACAGACAGGTAGCCCTACTTCTTAATTCACTACTTCCTTCTGACCCTGTGGCACATCGCAGAAGCAGCGTCGTTAACCACCGCATGACTCGCGACACGGGAGCCAAGTTCTCGGACGGGGGTCAGCTCTACCCCTAACCCCCTCCTGCCCGACCTGCGACCCGACCTTCCTAATGCGAAAATGAATTATGGCCTGGTATAATAGCACTCGTTATTAAATCATTGCCGTCTGTTCGCCCACCGACGGCTTTACATAAAATACGCATGCAGAGTTTTTATTCGCAATTTCATGGATTATTTTGATGTGTATGTTGTGATAAATTAATTTTGGACGATAAAATTATTCCTGTGATGAATTTAACAAAAAATCTGTTGCCACTTTTTATACATTGGCTACGAGTTACAAGAAAAAAATGCTTTTTAAAGAGATATGACGGCCCGTATTAATAAATCGATCTCAAGATTGAGATGCTGATTTTCCATACATTAATCTTAAGATCGATCTCAATATTGAGATGCATTATACGGGCTTTTATTAAAACTGTCAATTTATTGAACACAAACAGTAATCCCAACATAGAACTCCATTCATGTATGGAAAAGTTATGAATTCTTAAAAAATCTTTACTAATACTTTATTACAAGCTTAGTATTTCTTTCCTCCAGTTTTAGTAGCTGGGATTAAAGGCAGTGGAGCGCGAACACGTAGAAATGATCCTCCATAAGTTGAGTTGCTTCGTTAGTGATGTGGTTCACTTTGCACTTCAGCGTGCTTGCGGAAACTTGATGCTCTACGAACACAAATCGTGGAGCGCAAGTTTTCTTAGAGATAATATTATGAAATCTTACTTATTAGACGTGTCTACAAACATGCACATGCCGCGCGAGGCTGCTCACCCACATGCCTCGCGAAGCACGACGTTTGCCTCAGTCGCATGCCGCGCGAGGCAAATGGCGAGGCAACTGACACTCTAGACAGGGAAAGGTATACCCGATCAATCAGTTTGACACGTTTGACATCGTTCTGTCTCACGACTGCCAAACTAGGCGAGGCAAATGTGAGTGCTCAGGTGAGGCAGGGCGCGCATTTGCCTCACGTGAGGCAAGTCAAACTTGGCGAGGAAAATTTTCCTCGCGCGGCATGTGACACTTCTGGACGTAGCTATTGAGTTGCTGTGTTGGGAGTTATCAGGATGAAATTAAATTCAATACAAATAACTCAACAATAAATAAGGCATTGATATTAAAAAGACGATATTAAAGATGGCAATAGTGAATTTGCTGTTTGACTAAAATCGCATTTTAGTATATTTTTGTTGTACTTAGTTCTTCATAAGTTGTAAGCAGATTGTTTTGATTACCCTGTACTAGTAGAAAACATTTACGTTAACACTTATCTTCTATACTAATATATAAAGAGGGAAATGCTGACTGACTGACTGACTGACTGACTGACTGACTGACTGACTCATCAACGCCGAGCCGAAACTACTGAAGTTAGAGACATGAAATTTAGACAGTAGATATATTTTGTGACGTAGGCAAGCAATAAGAAGCGATTTTTGAAAATTCAACCCCTAAGGGGGTTAAATAGGGGATGAAAGTTTGTATGCAAGTTCGTCATTTTTCAAGTTAGAATTATAAAAATTGGTGTGGAGGTGAAGTTTTAAAAATAAAAAATATGGTTTTTAGCTTTTTGAAAAATTCATCCCCTAAGGTGGTAAAATAGGGGATGAAAGTTAGTTGGGAAGTGAGTATAGATGTTCGTCATTTTTGATGATAGAATTATGAAAATTGGTGTATAGGTTCCTTTTTATAAATAAAAAACTTGAATTGCTGCGTTTTTGAAAATTCAACCCCTGAGGGGGTAAAATAGGGGACGAAAGTTTGTATGGAAGTTCGTCATTTCTGAGGTTAGAATAATGAAAATTTGTGTTTAGGTTTCTTTTTACGTATTATAAATAAAAAAAATCTGCATTTTTGAACTTTCAACCCCTAAGGGGATTAAATAGGGGATGAAAGTTTGTATGCAAGTTTGTCATTTTTCAAGTTAGAATTATGAAAATTGGTGTTTAAGTGTCTTTTTAAAAATAAAAAATTATGGGTCTCGGCGTTTTTGAAAATTCAACCCCTAAGGGGATTAAATAGGGGATGAAAGTTTGTATACAAATTCGTCATTTTTCAAGTTAGAACTATTAAATTTAGTGTTTAGGTGTATTTTTAAAAATAAAAAAAATTGGGTTTGGGCGTGTTTGAAAATTCAACCCCTAAGGGGGTAAAATAGGGGACGAAAGTTTGTATGGAAGTTCGTCATTTCTGAGGTTAGAATAATGAAAATTTGTGTTTAGGTATCTTTTTAAAAAAAATGTTTCGGCGTTTTTTTAAAATTCAACCCCTATGAGGATTAAATAGGGGATGAAAGTTTGTATGTATGCAAGTTCATCATTTTTCAAGTTAAAATTATGAAAATTGGTGTTTAGGTGACTTTTTAAAAATAAAAAATATGGGTTTCGGCGTTTTTTAATATTCAACTCCTAAGGTGGTAAAATAGGGGATGAAAGTTCATATGGAAATTCGTCATTTCCGAGGTAATAAATAACACGAATGAATAATTGAGTTTAGGTTTCTTTTTACGTATCAAAAAATATGGATTTCAACTTTTTTTATGTAGCCAATTGACTGCAGCTCATATTATATGGGCTGGCTCGACCGGGGTAGTACCACCCTCTCACAGAAGATCGGCGTAAAGCAGCTATTACAGCTGCGTTTCGTACGATGAGTGAGGGAGCCAAAAGCTCCATCCCACTCCCCTTCAGGTCGGCAATTTGCGAGCAATGCCTTTGGTATTGTAAGCATCTATAGGCTACGGTCACTGCTTAACATCAAGCGGGCCGTAAGCTTTTTTGCCAACGCAGTCCTATAAAAAAATGTAGGTTGATCCTTTAAGGAAAATATTTATATAGTAAGCATCTATCATCATATACGGTAACTGCTTAACATCGGGCGGGCCGTACGCTTTATTGTCACCCCAGTCCTATAATAACAAAAAAAACAGGTTGATACTTTAATGAAAATATTTATATAGTAAGCATCTATATGCTACGGTAACTGCTTAACATCAGGTGGGCCGTACGCTTTTTTGGTACCGCAGTCCTATAAAAAAAATATAGATTGATGCTTTAAGGAAAAAATATATATAGTAAGCATCAATAGGCTACGGTAACTGCTTAACATCAGGCGGGCCGTACGCTTTTTTGCCACCGCATTCCTATAATAAAAAATATAGGTTGATACTTTAAAGAGAATATTTATATAGTAAGCATCTATAGGCTACGGTAACTGCTTAACATCAGGCGGGCCGTACGCTTTTTGCCACCGCAGTCCTTTAATAAAAAAATATACGGGATCCGGCAAACGGAAGCTGGGATCTGAAAAAACGGGATCCGGGATTAAGAAAATGAGATCCGGGATACGGGATCCGGGATAGGAAATCTGGGGTATGAAATCCGGGATATGGGATACGGGACCCGTGATATCCGGGATACGGGAACCGGGATCCGGCAACGGAATCTGGGATCCGGGAAACGAGATCTGGGATACGGAACCCGGGAAACAAGATCCAGGATAAGAAATTCAGGATATTTGATATGAGATTCGTGATATCAGGGATACGGAATCCGGGTAACGAGTTCCGGGATACGGGATCCAGGAAACGAGATCCGGGATATGGGATACGAGATACGGGATCCGTGATATCCGGGATACGGGATCCGGGATTTAGCTAACGGAATCTGGGAACGGGATCCGGGATATTCGGTATACGGGATTCGGGATCCGGAAAACGGGATCCAGGATCCGGAAAACGGGATCCAGGATCCGGAAAACGGGATCCAGGATCCGGGCAACGGAACCTGAGTAACGAGATCCGGGATACAAAATCCGGGTCCGGGAAACGGGATCCGGGGTCCGATTTTTTTTAATTGCAATTCTGCGCGGACGAAGTCGCGGGCAAAAGCTAGTAATGTATAATTTCGAGCTCCAAGATCAGACCATCGGTCTGGTTTGGAGCTCGCTGGAAATGATTGTTCTGCATTTACTCAATAAACTTTCAAGGTGGTAGAGCCAAGCTGTAGCCAATTGACTGCAGCTCATAAACGGGCTGGCTCGACCGGGGTAGTACCACCCTCTCACAGAAGATCGGCGTAAAGCAGCTATTACAGCTGCGTTTCGTACGATGAGTAAGAGAGCCGTAAGCCCACCCCCCCTCCCCCTCCCTCCATCCCACTCCCCTTCAGGTCGGCAATGTGCGAGCAATACCTTTGGTATTGTAAGCATCTATAGGCTACGGTAACTGCTTAACATCAGGCGGGCCGTACGCTTTTTTGCCACCGCAGTCCCATAAAAAAAAAAAAAAAAAAAAAACTTCTTTAAGCACCAAATCCTTTTTTGACATCGCGAAAATATATGAAACGCGCACGCGTAGTTGTAGCCCGTAGTAAGTAGCCCGGTTAAAGTTTATGATCAGAAAAAACGAAAGCATTTTTTAAAATTTTGAAGTTACATATATGTATATACCTACCTAAGTACGGTGTGACTAACCGATGACCTTATTACCCCTAAAACCAAGATCATAACAAAAACAACAATGTTTATAGATAACGGTGGGAAAATACGTCGCGGTCGCGGTCATATTTAGGGTACCTCAAAAGAAAAAAAACAGAACTCTTATAGGATCATTTTGCTGTCCGTCGGTCTGTGTGACTATATGACTGTCACGACAATGCATGCAAAATTTTGACAGCAGGTTACCTTTTGCAGCGTAGACATTCATTAACGTATTATTTTGAGAATTCTACCCATAAGGGCGTGAAAGTTTGTATGCGGGTCCTAACTTTTCTAAAGCTACATTTTACAAATAAAACATACTTCTGGGCGTTTTTTTTTAATTCAACTCCTACTTATTAAGTTTGTACGGAACCCTCAGGGCGCGAGTCCTACTCGCACTTTTATCCGGGTTTTTTGTAGGTATGTTCCCATTTATCGCGGCTTTATCGTAAGATGACTTCATTTTATAATGGGAGTCATCTGGTGATCAGTTCACATTAGTACGGTCACAGAGTAGTACAGCGAACAGATCATAACGCCTCGCTGAAAATGGAAAAACACATTAATTTAGTATTCTGGGCTATACTGTGTAAGTGTAAATTTACAAAAAAAAAGATAATATAGCGTAAAAATGATATTCTGGTTTAATAACAATCATCTCTTCTCATATTATTTTTTATTGTTATTTAAGATAAAGTTTATCAATAGATTGCTTGCTTTATTAGCATTTTTAATAAATTATCGTGTTCTTAGGCACGTAACATACGATAATGGGATCACTGTTTGGAACCAAACAAGTATGTCGTGCAACTTCACTGTGATAAAATATATTATTTTATTATTTTAGTTGTTTTTTTGTTATCAGATTGTTTTTAATATTTTTTTTTGTTTCCCCTAACAACAGTAGCAGCAGCAACAGTCACCGAGGCAAAGAGCTATCGCAACGATTACGAGTACAATTCGGGAACAGATGCATTTTACAAGTTGCATACGGTCGCGCACCCGTACCTTCAGAGGGCAGAAGTGTGCGCGCTGGAGGGGGCCGAGCTGATGCCGCCCATGTCCAAGCAGGATCTCGCGCAAGTCCACATCACCATGAACCAGTACCAGCCGGACACCGAAGATAACTGCGGCTCGCAGCAACACGACCCAGCTGAGGGCCAGACGGTCGTTGACTGTGAGTGACATTACATAACAGGTGTGAGGGAAACACTCCCGAAAATGAAAATAGTTGATTGTACTGGTGATTACAAGAACGACACCACTAAAACAACGAAATTGTTTTAATTTTTCAAGAAACACTAGATTTGGGCAGTTATATAACTCTGTTAGTGCAAAAAAGAACACATTCATTTTGTTTATATTTTTTTAGGTCCGCAATGTAAAATTAAATCGCTTTGGGTCAATGAACGATATCCGCGCACTCAGGCCCGTATTAATATATCAATCTCAAAGTTGAGATCGATGTTAAGATGCAGTTTTGACGTTTAATGTATGGAACATCTGTCAAAAATAGCATCTTAAGTTCGATCTCAGTCTTGAGATCGATTTATTAATACGGGCCTCAGTGCCGCATATGCTTTGTGTTGCCTCCCGCGCTCACGTCACCCCGAGTTTTGTACGTTGTACTTTGCGGGTTTGCATAATACCAAATCACGAAAATAACAGGCTTAAAGGCAATTGGTTATTGGATTGTGTTTATATGGTAGGTACTATGATCATAGCGTTTCGGCTTCGGGAGCGTTTCCCTTACACCCAGTAAACAACATTTCTCACCACTGCAATGCATTTCTTAACCGGCTACCTCCCCGAGGCAACTCCAATATTATATTTGTTTTTTTCTAAGTGTTAATGAATTATTCCAGTGGAGACGGAGGCTCAAGATGTGCTTGAGATGAGCTGCCGGGTGACAACGCGCGACGGATACGTGACGTCGCACTCCGTTGTCCGTGACGCGCCCTTCGTTTGCAAAGTCAAGGCGAAGGACGTTCCCTACGATCCTCAATGCAGGGTGCACGCCAGAGGTGAGTCCTTATCCATTAATATTAGCACATACTACATCGGGGGGCCGCTCATACGAACGCTTACGAATTTCCCAAAAGTATATGCAATGTGAATATTAAATTATCATTGATATCTTTTTATTAGAGTTCCGTAGTCAAACTAGGGAACCAAGTTTCGCCAAGTCCGTCTTTCTGTCCGTCCGCCTGATCATCAGCTGTATGGTCCCGAACTAAACAACGCTTAAACGGTGGGTAGACAATGGATTGGAGGCGATTCCAGTAACACAATTCAATGTAAAAAAGACAAGCCCGCTGAGTTTCTTGCCGGATCTTCTCAGTCGAGGTCGCGTTTCCGACCCGGCGGTAGAATTTAAGGAACAATGTAAAATGACAATTTGTAAGTGCCCCCGTAGGCCTAAACAAAATAAACGATTTGAATTTTGAACTAGCATTTCCTTTCTGGATGGCTAATGCCAATCGCTGAGCGGGGATGCCCGCCCTTGGATTGCCGGTTAAGTCGACCAACTTTGTAGAAACCTTTTTGATGAGGATATGGGTGCTTGGGCCCCAAGGACCTAGGGTTATCTGCTATTATAATTTGTTGATATTGTGTGTACCTACTTCAGGGTACCGGTTCATCCCGTCAGTGGGCAGTTGCTACAAGGTGTCGCGCGTGGCGCTGTCGTGGCGGCAGGCGGCCGCCGAGTGCCAGGCGGACGGCGCTCACCTCGCGGTCATCAACTCTCACCAAGAATCACTCGAGCTCAAAAACATATTGACCTCGGTTAAAGGCGTGCCCAATTCTGTTGCGGATAATTTTTTCATTATTGGCTTCAGAGCTGTTACATTCACTGAACCAAGAAAATTTAAGACTATATTCAGTAAGTTTAATATCTACGATGTATGTAAAAATTTCGGCAACCAATCTGCCTTTCACGATTTTCCCATAAGAAAATAGAATAATACCACGATAAGTTGTAGTACCTACTTACATACGTCACGTACGTTCGTACCAACTAGATGTACTACTTAACGTTTCAATAAATATTATTTTGGGAATGTTAATTTATAACCTACCCCACGTTATATTTATAAAGATTTGAAAAGTTCATGCATTGGGGATATTTTATTAAAAATAATAAAATGTTGGTAGTTATTCATAACCCTCCAATATGCGGTGATCGATGCCGGCCCGCGCTGCTGGCCACACGCACCTATGCTCACAGCACGCAAGTCTAGTGAGATCCTCATACCTGTTGTTTGACCATAATATCTTATTGTTGCATGCTCCAATAATAAACTCACTGCTACTTGGTTCACAGATCAAACGCTGGAGGAAGCTGGCTTCACCACGTGGCTCGCCGGTGAACCCAACAATTATCACGACGAAGAACACTGCGGCAGCATGACGAAAGAGGGGACATTGAACGACGCGCCTTGCAACGTCAGGCTCGCCTTTATTTGCGAAAAAGAAGTTATCGAGCCACAGAAGAAATTACGTTAGAAGTGAAATTAATGCGACTTGTGAGCTTCTGATATTTATATTTTCATGTTCTTTGTCAAAACAAATATGTACATTATATAATCTAAATATATAAGAATCAAAGTCCTGATTGACTGACTGACTGACTGACTGACTGACTGACAGACAACGCACAGCCTAAACCGCTGATCGTAGAGACTTGAAATTTGGAGGGTGGGTTTGTCTTGATGTGTAGAGGTGTACTAAGAAAGGGTTTTTTGAAATTCAACCCCTAAAGGGGTAAAATAAGGGATGAAAGTTTGTATGGAAGTTCGTCATTTTTGAAGTTAGAATTATGAAAATTGCTGATTAGGCGTCTTTTGAAAAATAAAAAAATATGGGTTTCAGGGTTTTTGAAAATTCGACCCCTAAGGGGGTAAAATAGGGGATAAAAGTTTGTATGGAAGTTCCGTCATTTTTGAAGTTAGAATTACTTAAATTGGTGATTAGGTGTCTTTTCAAACATAAAAAAGAGTAATTTCAGGGTTTTTGAAAATTCAACCCCTAAGGGGGTGAAATAGGGGAATGAAAGTTTGTGTTTAGATTTCTTTCGTGTTTTTGGAAATTCAACCCCTAAGGGGTGAAATGTGGAGTGAAAGTTTGTATAGGGGTGGTCGAGTTTTGTTATTTTGACGGGAAAGGGGAAAACGGGGTCAAGGGATGTTTTAATAAGTCATCCATATCTCGATATTAGTTATGATTGCTTATTTGAATTGATCAGACTGGGGTTTCCGTATCTTTAATAATTTTGACGAGAAAGGGGAGAGCGGGGTCAGCGCATGTTTAGTCATCCATATCTCAAAATTGGTTATGATTGTTCATTTTAAGTAATCAGACTCGGGTTTCAGCGTTTTTAATATTTTGAAGGAAAAGGGGAGAGCGGGGTCAGCGAATGTTTAGTCATCCATATCTCGAAATTGGTTATGATTGTTCATTTTAAATAATCAAACTGGGGTTTTGGCGTTTTCAATATTTTGAAGGAAAAGGGGAGAGCGGGGTCAGTGAATGTTTAGTCATCCATATCTCGAAATTGGTTATGATTGTTCATTTTAAATAATCAGACTGGGGTTTCAGCGTTTTTAATATTTTGAAGGAAAAGGGGAGAGCGGGGTCAGCGAATGTTTAGTCATCCATATCTCGAGATTGGTTATGATTATTCATTTTAAATAATCAGACTGGGGTTTCAGCGTTTTTAATATTTTGAAGGAAAAGGGGAGAGCGGGGTCAGCGAATTTTTAGTCATCCATATCTCGAAATTGGTTATGATTGTTCATTTTAAATAATCAGACTGGGGTTTCAGCGTTTTTAATATTTTGAAGGAAAAGGGGAGAGCGGGGTCAGCGAATGTTTAGTCATCCATATCTCGAAATTGGTTATGATTGTTCATTTTAAATAATCAAACTGGGGATTCGGCGTTTTCTATATTTTTAAGGAAAAGGGGAGAGCGGGGTCAGCGAATTTTTAGTCATCCATATCTCGAAATTGGTTATGATTGTTCATTTTAAATAATCAGACTGGGGTTTCAGCGTTTTTAATATTTTGAAGGAAAAGGGGAGAGCGGGGTCAGCGAATGTTTAGTCATCCATATCTCGAAATTGGTTATGATTGTTCATTTTAAATAATCAGACTGGGGTTTCAGCGTTTTTAATATTTTGAAGGAAAAGGGGAGAGCGGGGTCAGCGAATGTTAAGTCATCCATATCTCGAAATTGGTTATGATTGTTCATTTTAAATAATCAAACTGGGGTTTTGGCGTTTTCAATATTTTGAAGGAAAAGGGGAGAGCGGGGTCAGTGAATGTTTAGTCATCCATATCTCGAAATTGGTTATGATTGTTCATTTTAAATAATCAGACTGGGGTTTCAGCGTTTTTAATATTTTGAAGGAAAAGGGGAGAGCGGGGTCAGCGAATGTTTAGTCATCCATATCTCGAGATTGGTTATGATTATTCATTTTAAATAATCAGACTGGGGTTTCAGCGTTTTTAATATTTTGAAGGAAAAGGGGAGAGCGGGGTCAGCGAATGTTTAGTCATCCATATCTCGAGATTGGTTATGATTGTTCATTTTAAATAATCAGACTGGGGTTTCAACGTTTTTAATATTTTGAAGGAAAAGGGGAGAGCGGGGTCAGCGAATGTTTAGTCATCCATATCTCGAAATTGGTTATGATTGTTCATTTTAAATAATCAGACTGGGGTTTCAGCGTTTTTAATATTTTGGAGGAAAGGGGGAGAGCGGGGTTTGCGAATTTTTAGTCATCCATATCTCGAGATTGGTTATGATTATTCATTTTAAATAATTGGGGTATAAGCTGAGCTGAATATAGTAGGTACTACTTCAGTTTGATCCCATAAAAAATCATTTCGGAAATCAACACCCAAAAGGGGGAAACTAAAGGTAGAAAAGTACGGCAGAATAATATGTTTGTACCCGATTGACTTGAAACTTAGTATGCATAGGGTAGGTGAGGGAGGAAGGGGAAGACGTAAGGTAGGGGGAAGTGGAAGGGGGAGGGGAAAGGGAAATAGAGGGGGAGGGAGCAGAAGGAAGAGAGGGGAGGAAAAGGGGTAGAGAAGGGGAGATTTGGGATTTTGGCTCTATATACCTACCTACCAAAACACGCATTCACCGAATTAGGTACCGTGATAAAGTTTGTATGGCTCCAATAAATATCGTAAAATAAAATTATTTTTATAAAAAAGCAAATACTGACTTAAAAAACCCTGGCGCACTAAAAATTACTAAATAGTCTTAAGTCACTTGCCCGGTTTTTTTTTTATTTTGAAGTCTACGCGGACGAAGTCGCGGGCAAAAGCTAGTATAATATAATAATATCCTGGGACATTTATTACACACGGCTACCTGCGGGGCTAACTGCGTCACTATGCAATATTGCTTATGAATTGCAATTCCAATTCATCAAATGAACCGTTTTGCATTTCATCTAATTTCGGTAATATGGGCACAGATGAACCGCGATTCACGAGCAATTCTGCTCCATAGACAATTTCATATCTGAATCCTTTTTTTTTTTAATTTGTTTTACTGCCCTAGATACAAGCCCTTTAGAGCCATGGTATTCAAGGTTGCTATAGTAAAACGATAAAATCCATAAAGTTATGGTTGAATTTATTTTGATCTTATTTTATTAAGAATAATTGCTTTTGTAAAAACATTAATTAGATACGTACATAAAATACATTATAAGGTATAGTAACATCTTTAAAATTATTGAAAATCGGGCAATTTTTTTTTGTTGATTCACGTTTAATGGTGAAATACTACTACTAAATAATACTAGCTGGCTTCCTCGTTCCTCCACCGTGATGAAGCTCTCCTTGTTGCACTGGAGTTTTCGTGGACCCGATGGCTCGTAATCCCGCGGATAAACTCGCGAAAGCTCGTGCTTTTCTCCCAGTGGTGCCGGATTCTTAGGCACCTGCGTTGGCATGTTGAGGGGTCGTCGTGGAGACTCTTGATGTTCATGTTAAGTAATATTTCGTAATACATAAAAAACAATAAACATCTTCATAGGTTATGATAAATAGGTATGGTACCTATTTCCTATATATAAGTTTCTCTCTGACCTATTTGTCATTAAATTGACATTGACAATTTGCAACATTGCAATTCATCTTTCTTCGTGGACCATATTACCAATTTCATACAACTGTCAAATAGATGAATTGCGATTCATAATATGAATTGCTTGGGAGTAACCATCTTACGATTTCGGTGAATCATATTATGATCATAAAGTGATTCATTTTTGTGATCGAGTTAGCCCCACTGATCCCAAACTAAGCAGAGCTTGTACTATGGAAACCAGATAACTGATATTACTACATATACTACTTTTTATTTGTTAATACATACTTAATGTACATATACACCCAGACTCCGGACATACAGACATGTTCATGCACACAAATGCATGTCACGGGTAGGAATCGAACCTACGACCTGCAGCGTGAAAGTCGCCTCCGCGCCAACCACGCTAACGGGCCCGTCGAATTAATTATAATATTATGTATATGGTTCATTCCGCCGTTTCGTGCAAATTTGAACGTTCCGCGGAATAAAAAAAAAAGTCTGTTTTATGTAAAAAAAAATTAATTAAACGAGCTTAGATAGTCACCAGATCGGTAAAAAGTGGGAGGCACTCTTTTATCTCATTTAGTTACTGAGAAAATGACAATTGTATTTTTACAAGTGGAAGGTAATGAAATGTCTAAGGATTGTAATGAATAAGGGCAGGATGGTAATAAAAATTAAAGGGATTGTAATGAATTTGGAAATTATTAAAGTCGGGGTAGACATGACACATGGCAAAACAGTTGTAAAATAGGTCATCATCATCATCATCATCATCATCATCTCAGCCGAAAGACGTCCACTGCTGGACATAGGCCTCCCCCAAGGTTCGCCACAATGACCGGTCTTGCGCTGCCCACATCCAGCGGATTCCCGCGACCTTCACCAGATCGTCGGTTCACCTTGTGGGAGGCCTACCCACGCTACGCTTTCCGGTGCGCGGCCGCCACTCAAGAACTCTTTGGCCCCATCGGCCATCTGTTCTACGAGCAATGTGCCCTGTCCACTGCCACTTAAGTTTAGCAATCCTGCGGGCTATGTCGGTTACTTCAGTCCTTTTGCGTATCTCCTCATTTCTGATTTGATCCCGCAGGGAAACTCCGAGCATAGTCCTCTCCATTGCCCTTTGAGTGACTTTGAGCTTCCTAATAAGGCCCATTATGAGCGACCATGTCTCAGTTTCATAGGTCATCAGTGGCAACACACACTGGTGGAAGACTTTCGTCTTGAGACGAATGCAATACAGCCCAGGTCTCGACCGAATCGAAGGCTTTCTCGTAGTCCACAAACGCTAAGCAAAGGGGCAGGTTATACTCCTCGGTCTTCTGTATAACCTGTCGCAGCGTATATATGTGGTTTACAGTACTAAATCCTTTTCGGAAATCGGCTTGTTCGGGAGGCTGAAAGTCGTCGAGCGTGCGAGACGATTCATTATGACCCTCAAAAACAGCTTGTAGACATGGCTCAGAAGTGAGATGGGTCCATAATTCTTCAACAGAGCGTTATCACCCTTCTTGAAGAAAAGAACCACCCCACCTCTGTTCCATGCCTGCGGCCTTTTGCCCTCGAGTATGACGGAACCGAACAGCTTCTGAAGGGCCTTAAGGACCGGTTTTCCACCCACCTTCAGGAGCTCAGCCGTTATTCCATTATCACCCGGTGCCTTGTTGTTCTTAAGCTGTTTAAGAACAATACTACTCTCGTACAAGCTGACGTCCGGGATGTCTTCGGTATAGTGTCCGGTTAATCTGACAATCGGGACAATATCTTGGGTCGTTCGCCTGGTTTGTAATGGGTGTCCGTATTAACGTGTACAACTGTCCTATCTTCTTAGAAGTTCTATCTTCTCGATCTCCCTCAAAAGCTCTGGTTTGGATGAAACGATTCTGCCATCATCGGTCTTCAGTTTCGTTAGCTCGCTTTGCCCAATAGTCAAATCTCTAGCGAACACTTTGGAGCCTTTGTTCCGCTCGATAGCCTCTTGCCTCTTTAATACGCTCGGTATTTAATTGGCGGAAGTCACGTGTTAAAGACTTCGAGATCTGTCTATTGAGCTGCCGGTACTCAAACGCGTCATCTGAAGACTGCAGTACCATTTCACTCATTTCCTCCATGAGCTTAAGAGTACGATCCGAGATTTTTTGGTTCTGTTTGTACGACTGGCCTTGCAGTACTTTGACCCGATCGTATGGACAGTTTCCACGAAGTTATCATTACAATCTTCCACGCTACTCCCTAGGACATCGAATCGGTTTTGAAGTTCAAGCTGAAAGCTTTCGGGGTTTTGGATCTGGGTTGGTGCTGGCCGGAGCGTAGACTTTACAGAAAAGAAAAGAAAGAAAGATCTTGAAAGATCTCGACTGTAATGCTACGCTCGTCAGACGAGATCTTTCAAGCTTTATAGTTTGAAAGATCTCGACTGATGAAGTCTACGCTAGCCAGGACTAGCGAGGCTGCCGGAGACTGGGGGCCGGTCCCTTTTTGTGCGTTTGTGAGCTTGAAAGATCTCGACTATAAAGTCTACGCTCGTCAGACGAGATCTTTCAAGCTTTATAGTTTGAAAGATCTCGACTGATGAAGGCTACGCTACCCAGGACTAGCGAGGCTGCCGGAGACTGGGGGCTGGTCCCTTTTTGTGCGTTTCATTTGGGGGGTTTTGCCATAATCGCCACGCTTGGCAGGCGGGTTAGAGATCGCAGTAGATAGAATATGTACTCGGAGGACGCTGCTGCCCATCCTCCGGTGAATCCCTAAGTCGCCTCTTACGACACCTACGGGATGAGATGGGTTGGTGCTATTCTAAGCCGGCACCACACGGTACATGTATGACAGGTATCTCACCTGGCGACGAATTAGCCACGTCGCCAGTCAGTCGCCAGGTGTATTACCTGTAATCATTTCAATAACTTCAAATTGTTTGGTTATTGTGGCTGGCGACGTCGCCATACAATTTGTATTGACTGGCGACTTCGCCAATCCGTCGCCAGTTCAATACGAATAATTGGCTACGGTGGCTGGCGACGTCGCCATGGCTACCCGGTGTATTATGGCCCCAATTTAAAAACTTTTCATTTCCTTCCAAAACAGTTCATTACCTTCCAGCAAAAAAATGGATGGTACGGACGGTAATGAAATGGAGAGGAATGAAAAAATTTAACTTTTTCTTGAATAACTCTGTAATCGAATATATTAGAAAATCTTAAGTAAAACATGAACGAAATGTATTAAAAAGGTAAACATTTTTTATAATAATAATAATTTCCTTACTTACATATCTTGTAAAACCAAAGGAATGTAATGAGAAGATTTTTGGACAAAGCACTATAAAAATTGGGAAATCGTAAATATTTTTATCAGCGATAGACGCACGTCCTTCTCGCCTGGGCACCGTGTCTGGCTGGCCAATAGACACACGCTGTGACCCGAACTGTAGTTGGGAACGCATAACTAGAGTACAAAATTATGCAGTTTCTGGGTGCGGATGGTAATGACGTTTTTATTGTGACAAATTGTAAAATAGGCTTTACTTATATTATTTCTGCGTTTATTATATAATCATAATCATTTATCAATACGTCATGAATTTGGCTTCAATATAACGTATTAATTAGAGTCATCAATTCAAATGCAGATAAATAAACATTACAGAACCTGCCGTGGTCCCTCGTTGGTAACAGAGAGGAATGATTTTACACGCTGTTTTATTATCTTTTTTAGAAAACTAACAAATCAAAGTCCAATATTTTCGATGCTGTTTTTAAAATGATAATCCTTTTACCTATTAGGCAATTAATATTTAAAATATATATCATAACTGATGGGTTTATTAGGCTGGATATGCTTTTTGCACGAAACTACGGAACGACCCATATTGTTATTTGATTGAGTTTTTGTTGACCCCGACTGTGATGCTATGTTGAAAATTTTAAATAATAATATACAGAATGGATTTTTGAGACGGGGCAATAAGGGCAGGTACCTCAACCGTTATAGTTACAGGCAAACGTTCCTAGGAGACATTCCATAACTTTTGAGATATGCTGAACTGCATTCACAGATTTTGGAAAAATGGTCAGTAAGCAAAAAAAAATGCTAAAATACCTTTTTTTTTATTCCCATCGATCCCATTTCATGTAGGGATTAAAATACCTACTCTGACGGACCATTTAAGTTTTGAGTACTAGAAATGACAGAATTCGCCAAAAACTTTTCCCATACATTTTGTACTGAAAAACGATTAATCAACTCGAAATATTTTTGTCGCCAAACGATCCTATTTCTTAATGTGATGAAAAGTTTACCTTTTGAGTCTTTTAATCACAGTAAGAAGTATGATCGTTTGGCAACAAAAAATATTTCGAGTTGATTAATCGTTTTTCAGTACAAAATGTATGGGAAATGTTTTTGGCGATTTCTGTCATTTCTAGTACTCGAACCTTAAATGGTCCGATAGAGTATTTTGATCCCTACATGAAATGGGATCGATGGGAATAAAAAAAAGATATTTTGGTATTTTAGCATTTTTTTCGCTGACCGTACATCTTTTCCAAAGTCTGTGAATGCAGTTCAGAATATCTTTAAAAAATATGGATGGTCCCCTACGAACGTTTTCCTGTAACTATAACGGTTCAAGTGGCTGCCGTTACTGCCCCGTCTCAAAAATCCACCCTGTATAATTGTTTCAAAATTATTTGTTACCAAATACCCTATTGAGAACTAAACGCAGAGGTAAGGTACGTAAGATGGAAATAAAGGAAAATTAATCAGATCAGTCAGTAACTAGAGTACGTACCACTCCAATAATTTTATTTCTTTAAGGTGATACAAATGTTCAACTGGGTGGGTCAAAGTAAATGGTTTGATGAAGCAGCTGGCTTATGTGCAATATAAAGTATACAACATTAAACCTCATATGGTCGGGAATAAAATGGCTTAGCCGATTTACTTTAAATGTTACCAAATTTTGTAGAACTCGATTTCAAAATATGAAATTGTCAACCTTAATCGTAAATGTTCTCCATAGCAACTGAACAGATTTACGTGAAACCTATACCAGAAAAATTGTCAAGACTTGTCTAAGAATCCGTGGATCCAAGATTTAATATTAGTCATTTTATTTAAAAAATAATCAATAATAACCTTAAATATGCGACAAACGTCATGGGTCATCATGACTTGGCCGGCAAAATGTTCCTGGCAGTAGCGCAATGGCGCCGTTGAAAGCTGGACGTGCGCGCAAATTTTTGCGTGAAATTCGTAAAAATGTTACGTCTTCTTAGCTTTTTATGAATTAAATCACGTTTTAAATAGTTTAAATATAATATTGAACATATTTTTTAGAATATTATATGCTTACAAATATTTTTAAATTAATATTTATGTCAGTGACGCGTTTTGTTGTCATCATAGATTATGAATAATATAGAATGATGAATAGGTATATGATTAAAAAGCATAATCGTCCTCTAAAAACCGATTACCTACTTTCTAATCTTATTGTCTTGCTTAACAACAACAACAGGTTGGGCTAACAATCAGAAGGTCCCAGGTTCGATCACCGGTGGGGCATGCACCAATGGATGAATTTTCATCTATGTGCATAATTTACAGTTCGCTGACGGTGAGGGAAAACATCGTGAGGAAACCTACCTATCCCTCGGGATTAGGTAATAGTCAGTTCCTGTATACACGGCGACAAGGTTCACCACCTGTCACGTTGGGTTCTGACTATCTGGTGAAACGTGGGCTTTGAGTTGGTTAATCCCTCCACAATGTGGTGGTGTATGGCCACTCACGCCTCTGACTACCCCCGAATGGGGATAAAAGTCGTGACGTTACATTTAATTTTTTCATAGTTTTTGTCTTGCCTATGATATCTTTTTATACCACTGAGTTGCTACACAAACTTGTTTTTTTTTGGCGGGAAGTGGCGAAGTGCAACATTGAAAATCTATATTATTATAGGTAGGTACTTGACCCTGGCTATATGCGACAAGAAAAGCCAAGACAAAAAAACATGCGTACGGCCCGCCTGATGTTAAGCGTGTTTCAGTTGATGTTATTCATACTACTTAATATTAGTGATACGAAATTATTTTTAAACCGACTTCAAAAAAGGAGGAGGTTTCTCAATTCGACCGTATATATATATTTTTTTTTTTATGTGTGTTCGCGGATAACTTCGTCGTTTATGAACCGATTTTGATGAATCTTTTTTTGTTGGAAAGGAGGTATTCCAGCGGTGGTACCATCATAAGGAAACCAGGATCTGATGATGGCATCCCAGAGAAATCGAGGGGAACCTTCGAAAATTGTAGGGGCGACTAGTGCGTTTGTAATTTTTTTCATTAACTATTTTAAAGCACTACTATTTTATGAAGGTCTGGAGTCGATCTGATGATGGAGCCGAAAGACAGTCGAGGGAACTCCTCAACGATTTACAGCAATTACCTGGTGTTTGGGCTTGATTAATTTGTATTGATGAGAACTTTACACCTAGATGGGTTGTGACTGTCATTAGGGGTCTGATGATGAAGACGTAGGTCAGTCAAGGGAACTCCTCAACGATTTACAGCAATTACCTGGTGTTTGGGCTTGATTAATTTGTATTGATGAGAACTTTACACCTAGATGGGTTGTGACTGTCATTAGGGGTCTGATGATGAAGACGTAGGACAGTCAAGGGAACTCCTCAACGTTTTACAGTAGCTACGTTGTGTTTGGGCTTGATTAATTTGTATTGATGAGAACTTTACACCTAGATGGGTTGTGACTGTCATTAGGGGTCTGATGATGAACACGTAGGACAGTCAAGGGAACTCCTCAACGTTTTACAGGAGCTACCTTGTGTTTGGACTTCATTCATTTCTATTGATGAGAACTTTGCACCCATATTGTTTATAAGTGCCATTACAGGTCTGATGATGGAGACCATAGACAGTCGAGGGAATTCTTCAACGATTTACAGCAGTTACCTTTTGTTGGGCTTACTTCATACGGTTCAATATGCCAAAATGTTTATTGGTATGGCGCCACTAAAAACAGTGAAATAAAATTATTTTTATAAAAAAAAACAAACCGACTTCAAAAAAACCTGATGCACTAAAAAGCCTGAAATAATATTTCTATTACCACCTCTGCCTACCCCTTCGGGAAAACCAGACGTGATGGTGTGTTATCGAGTATTTGAAGTCGGTGCCAATCTTGGTATGCCAAGTCTACCTACTATAAAAGTAAGAAGATAGATTGGCACCGACCCCAAATACTCGATAACACACCATCACGTCTGGTTTTCCCGAAGGGGTAGGCAGAGGTGGTAATAGAAATATTATTTCAGGCTTTTTAGTGCATCAGGTTTTTTTGAAGTCGGTTTGTTTTTTTTTTATAAAAATAATTGTTTGCTTATTTTTAAGCTGGACTAACCACCGTTTGGTGGGGTAGTACCACCCTCTCATAGAAGATCGGCGTAAAGCAGCTATTACAGCTGCGTTTCGTACGATGAGTGAGAGAGCCGTAAGCCCAAACCTAAAGTTGCAGTGCTAAAGTTGCAGTGCTAAATTTATTTAGTGTCATCACCTGTTAAATATTTTTTTAGAAATGTAACGTCACACTTTTTATCCCCATTCGGGGGTAGTCAGAGGCTTGAGTGGATATACACCACCCCATTGTAGAGGTATTAACCAACTCAAAGCCCACGTTTATACAGGGTGAATTTTTCAAGTGTGCGTGGATGGCCAAATCCGAAACTATAAGGAATATCGAAAGGTACTCAAAGAAGTCTCGGGGCCGATTTTGGTGAAAACTAAAACTGCATCATTGGATTTTTGAAAAAAATAAATTCGTAGCCAGGAATCTAACTAGTTGATTTCGAACTAGTTGAAAAAACCACTTACTGTATTATTACACCATTCGATAGTGTCGCTGATAAGGAACGAATTCTGGGAAGTAATGACATACGGCAAACTTAATAAAAATTGTGTTTTTTAATAAACTGCTGCATATTTTCAAGTTGACTGTAATAAGTCATACGTACATTACCTTTACCTTGTTCGAAATTATGCTCAATATTTTTATTTATTTACCTTCGCAGCGCAGTCATCTTCACAACATTATGTTCTAATTACATATTTTCAATCATTTTTGAACAATTAATCAGTTTAGGTTTAATAGTTAGGTAACTTAAGAGAAATAAAATAGTATTTTGTTTAAAATTAGCTCTTTCCTTAAGTTTACCGTAAAAACAATATTCGTAGCCAGGAATCAAACTAGTTGATTTAGAATAAAAAACCAGATACTGTATTATTACAGCATGCGATAGTGTCGCTGATAAGAAACGAATTTTGAGAAGTAATTACAATTTTCATCAAAATCAGCCCTGAGATTCTTTTGAGTACTTTTCGATATCACTCATAGTTTCGGATTTGGCCATCCACGCACACTTGAAAAATTCACCCTGTATAGTCAGAACCCAACGTGACAGGTGGTGAATCTTGTCGCCGTGTATACAGGAACTGACTATTACCTAATCCCGAGGGATAGGTAGGTTTCCTCACGATGTTTTCTCTCGCCGTCAGCGAACTGTAAATTATGCACAAAGATGAAAATTCATCCATTGGTGCATGCCCCAACGGGGATCGAGCCTGGGACCTTTTGATTGTTAGCCCAACCTGTTCACCACAGTCGCTTGCAGTGCAGTTGTTATCCCGAGATTCGAGTCTCCATGATTTTCCCTGTTTTCGGAACAATACCCACTTAGGTGTTGTAATTATTATGTATTGTTCCGAAAACTGGCAAAGTGGAAGCTCGAAGAACCCCAGCGAGACAGTGGAGCACATCTTGCTTCATTGCCCTGTATTTGCACGCCAAAGATATGATGCACACACAAACATAATAAAATTTGTACGGAACCCTCAGAGCACGTGTCCTACTTGCACTTGTCCGGTTTTAATTTGTAATGAGTAGCCCAAATACAAATTTTCATGTCTCTAGCTTCAGAAAAATTGGGACGCCTATACAAACTTGCACCCCCTATTTTACACCGTTAGAGGTGAAATGATCAAAAACGCTGAAATTACTATTCTTAGTTAATAAGAAGCCTAAATACAAATTTTCTTGTGCCTAGCTTTAAAAAATTTGAACCCCCATATAAACTTCCACCCCTTATTTTACCCTCTTGGGGGTAGAATTTTCAAAAGCGCTGAAATTACTATTTTGTATTTGTATTAGTAGCCTAAATAGAAATTTTCATGTTTCTAACTTCAGAAATGAGGGAATTCCATACAAACTTCCACCCCTTATTTTACCCCCTTAGGGTAAGAATTTTCCAAAATCCTTCCTTTGCTCGTCTTTAACGCTATGAAAGGTACCTATTGTCCAAATTTCATGTTT
Organism: Drymonia ruficornis; assembly: GCA_947859195.1. Classification (NCBI taxonomy): domain Eukaryota; kingdom Metazoa; phylum Arthropoda; class Insecta; order Lepidoptera; family Notodontidae; genus Drymonia; species Drymonia ruficornis. The sequence goes on along the minus strand of OX401905.1, from coordinate 15,286,099 downwards.
GTATCACCAGCGGTTTGGGCTGTGCACGTTTTGACGGACGGACAGATAGACAGACGGACAAAAAAGTGATTCTATAAGGGTTCCGTTTTTTCCTTCTGAGGTACGGAACCCTAAAAACTCACAAAACGAGGCGTTTTGTGGAGCAAGTATTTTATTTTTAATTATACCATATATTATTATTATCATGGAGCTGCTCCAGACCCATGGCTCTGGCTTGAAAATCTTGACCTTACATGAAAATTAGTACCTATTTCGGCTACTCAGCCTACAAATACAAATATTCATGTCTCTAGCTTCAGAAAAACTGGGACTATCCATAGATACTTTCTCCCCTTAATTGTTGAATTCTCAAAAATCCATCCTGTGGTCTTCTTCTACGCTATAAAAAGTTAAAATTTCATGTTTCTAACCCAAGCGGTTTAGGCTGTGCACGTTTTGACAGACGGACAGATAGACTGACGGGCAAAACAGTGATTCTATGAGGGTTGCATGCATGCATTGCCACTCTATCCGTCCGTCATCCTCCATCAATCCATCAGTCAAATAAGGGGTAACCTTTTCCAAAAATGTGCGCGTACTAGGTCGCAGGCACAGCTAGTAACTAATAAGGATTAGTACTACTTTTATTTCAGTTATTACCCGATGTTGTCAACAATTTTTCTTGTTTTCAGTTATTTAGAATTTTAAGTTGTTTTAATTTTACTTATTTTGTCCTATAATATTAAACATTTAAATTATGTACTAGTCTTTTTTTAAGTAGTACTACCTATTACCCAGTGCTGGGCAAAATTAAATTTCAGAACAATTAAAAATTAACAGTTAGTGAGCTTTTATTTACAATATCAACAAAATAACAATAAAAAAGATTACAAAGAAAAAATAACCTACCTATTAATAAAAATGTAGTACTTAAATTGTACTTAAGATTTAGTGAAAATTTTCCTTTACGAAGTTACCCTTATACGACTAAATAAAAGTAGGCAAGATACGAATTTAGTATATGAGTCACTTCTGTTTTTGATTTATCATGTCGTCTTTTTGATGTATCGTGGCGTATCGAAAATTCTAAATTCAAAAAATTCAACTCGCGGTCCTACGACATTGTTTGAGCAAAAAGCGGTCAACCTCGAGCTGTCAGTTGCAATGGTTCCAGCCTTAAGTAAACAATTTTGTGAAACTCCAACGTTACAGTTATACTTAGTAAGATGATAAAACACCTACTTTATCGGAGGTCTACCCGTGTCAGCTCCAAAAGTTACTATTGGACTTCCTTAACTTAAATACAATTCTAACCGTTCTCACAAAATTACTCTGGAAGCGACAAAAAATATTTGAACATTTTAAAAACATACTATAGAATGTTATGAATACATTCTAGAAATGTAACGTAACATAAATATACAAGTACATAGATGATGGAACAACAGAAGGGCTAGCCAAGTGGCATGAACGCTAATCGAATAGAATAGAATAAACTTCACAATGTATGGAAATGTCAAACGTCGCTATGTAAATGTCGGCGTCTTCATCAGGCGCATGCCTCGCGCGAGCACTCACTTTTGACGTCAGAACGCATAGACGTAATGTCATAATATGAGTGCTCGGGTGAGGCATACGCGCCATATGGACACATTTATTCAACAACAGTCGCTATGAAGATCACGCTTGAGATCACGTGACTTATGTCATTTCCATAGATGAAGCGTAGCGATTTGAATGAACGCTTGTAGACGTCAGCCACTTGTCTAGCCCTTCAGACATGTTGGTATTATAACAAAATACTCTCTAACTAAATATCAACCTATGGTAAGAATTAAGATAGAAGTGATTTTAGAGCTTTGAAATTTCAAAAGCTTATTTTCCATAGCTGCTAAAATGTCAAGGTCAAAAAGCGGGCCCCGGCAGAGTGTAATCATTGAAACCCAGTGACCCCGAGGGAGCCGCTTTGTTAGGCTTCGCAACTTACCGCTGAATCTGGTTATGTTACGTCTCTATTGTATAATTTATATTGTACTGTTTCTGGATCTTAGATGTTGCTTTTGAAGGTTGGTAACTTAATGGAAGGCTTTACTCCATAACAAAAATGTTAACTTTGGTCAGTTACCTAATTGAAGGTTCTAACTCAATTCAAAACTCAACTCAACTCAAAACATACAAATCTCAAGCAAGGTTCACAGTCTCAAAACTATTAAACGTCAAATAAGATTAAGTAGTAAAACTGAAGACATTCAGATAAAACAAACAAGCCCCGCACCGCGATCACCGCAGGTTGCATTCCGTTAGCTACATGTATTACCATTTTTATGAGTGTGTCGGCCCCGGTATATCGCAGTACACGAACGAGATACACTTTGAGTATCAGCTTTTATATCGGGAGGAGTGATCCACTAGAAATTGTCTTCACCAAAAAAGATTGGTGGTACACGATAAGTAGGTACTTGTCTTCTGCAATAAAATTACTTTATTAATGACAGAATAATATAGGATTTTATTTTATTCGTTAGGTACCTACTTGACCGCACGTAGCCGCATTAGAGCGCGGCTCCACTAGTGCGCTGCACTGCGTCGTCGCAACGGATCAAATGGTCAACGGGCGAGAGACGAAGCGGGAGAAGGTGATGCGCCAGTACAAAATCTTGCGACGACGCAACGCATCGCGCTAATGGAGCCCGGCCCTTAATCCTCCCTCGTGCAGCCGTTTTGTTTAGTTGTATGTATAAATAAAGATCAACATCGCAGAGCCAGTATTACGGAAAAAGTGCAAAATTTAAACGAAAAGCAATTAGGTAGTGAAGAGCTTTTGCCAAAAGTCCCACAGCAATATAAAACATTGGACATAAACTAGTGACCGAGGCGCCACCGCACCGGCGCCCCGGGGCGGCGCGCGGCCGGCAGGGTCGCACTCGCCCCGGGCGCGCTTCACTTGTCATATTACCTGGCTCCGGGGAGGCCCGGGATCAGTCCCCGGCTGCCCGTAAATGTCGTGCTGGCCTGCTCAATGATTCAGTTCACTACACTTGTGTTATTTATTGGTTTTCCACGAGGTAATGTCGAGCTTTGATAGAGCAGAATGTTTTTAAATTGCAATAAGGAAGCCGGTCGTGGAGATCTAATATCTATTATATTTTTTATGAATGATACCATGTACCTATAGTTTCCATAACTGTTCTGTGTTACTCAAACCACGACGCGGTCTACCTATATTGCTTCACTAGGATAACTATCGTGACTCTAATCACGAACCACTAACAACCTCGTCATATCAATTTTAATTCCGTTAAAACGACACCGCTGTAAGCTCTTGATAATTATTGTATTGTTGTTTCGTATTGAAAAGCCAATATCGTTTACACAACGGCAATGCAGCTACCGGTGTACAAACTTAACGATTCCGTTTAACCGCACCCTTAAAACGTTCAGATAAGGTGTGTTTTAGTCTAAACTAGCTGTAAGTTGGAAGTATGTAAATGCTTAAAGCACAATAAAGGTGGCGTGACCGCGCATACATTAAAACGCAAATAGCAACATTTTACAGACGCAGCTGGATCGCTGCTGTCGCCAATTTATCGATACAGCGTGATTAACATCGGCGGCAGTAGCGCTTGAATCGCTATTAGCTATTTAATGCCAATTACACGGGTTGTCATACTTTTTGTAACGGCCCGCTCTGTTGTGAGGTACGCCGTTTGCATAATGTTATTATCTCGTAAATTGGTTTCTTTATTCATAGCATTTGCATACTTTGCATAGCTTTCGTAGTATAATTAAATAGGTACGTCATGTCATTTAATCATTGGGATTTTACATATCTCGGATGTTGATAAGGTGGATCCAAAGGAATTGTTATAAAAAAGGGGGTGATCGGACCGATCACCGAAATAAATAAAAATATTTGTTATTAAATCTCACACTTGCTAGCTACCATTTTCTATCTAGTGTACCTTAATGTATACTGCTGGTAATTGTATGAAGAGTCTAAAACAACCATAGTCCCCTTTATGATACAGAATACGTCAAAAGGAGGAAAAGCAAACTAGATCCAAGGACGCAGGGAAACAATGCCACCACAGTAGTAAGGACGCCACAATAATGCCGCACGGGAAGGAAGTAAATTGGACGGGCGACTGATGCCGTATGACGTCACGTTAATTTATTACACTCGCCCTGCACATGTTTATTCTCACGCGACAATAATGGTATGAAAGCAGGCACTAATCAACGAAGAGTCTCCTGATGCTTCCTAACGTCTGTATTATTTAATAAAATTAACCTTCGTAATGCACTATAAAGCGTAGATAAAGCTTTGTACAATATGTAAACGCTTCAGTCGTATCTGTTGTGGACACTATAGTGTTAATATCCGAGACAGCGTCACAGAGGGCCGTCAGTGCTAGAATAGCTCCCGTGAATAGCAAACACCAGCTTTGGTACGACACCAACACAGGATTTGACACAATATGGTAACAGCTATAGCGAACATTAAAGTGTATATGTGCCTGTCTGTCATCCTCAAATGTTGTTTTGATTATATTTGCGTTCGGTAATCTTATACTACTATTGAAATGATTGCGTACCTAGCCTTTAAAGATTTCTATAGATTACAACAATGATGTAGTTTATGAAATTGCTTGTTATCAGCAATCATCCCATAACATGCGCCAAGCTCTCCTAAATTATCCGTCAACACAGTGTCGTGTAACTCAGTTCCTGTGAGGAAGTACCTTCCGTTTCAGGTGATGCATATGGAAAGTAGGCTCAGAAAGTAGGGTCTGCGTAACCAAACCAATTAACTTCCTAATAAAAATCTTATAATTGAAAAAATATGGCAATTCTTAGTAGGTATGTATGTATATTTTGTTAAATATACATAAACGTAAATTATAAACAAAATCCGATTATGTTCCGTGTATAAGAACGGAACAAAAGCGATCCCAGTACCGCCATAGATCAAACGATGCGAGTTCACATCCATTCCTGTCAGCTTCCGAATTTATCCAGCTCTCCAAACACAAGCTAAAAATCCTCGGCAAATCAACAAACGCAATACAATCCACGAAAATATTAAATTCAATTTGAAAAATATAACGTTGTAAACATTGAAAACAAAATCTCGAGAGCACGAAACTAGAAACTCAGCTGTCTGCCTCGATCTTGGCACCGAGGCGTGCGGAGTGCGGAGCGGGCGCATTGTGTGCCTCGCCTCGCCTGGCCTCGCTTCGCAGCCGGGCCGGGGAGCTGCCGGTGTAATACTATAATGGACAATAAACATCTGAGAAACGTACCCTGACTTCATATTCAATTTCTAAACATGCCTATTAAAATTTGGAGGAGGTTGCAACATGAATATTAAGTCCCTGCAAGTATCTGGTTTTACATGTGTATTTTGACTACATAGCGATCGCTTATTTTGTTTAACACTAGGTACCTAATATTGTTTTTTAAATAGTTCCATTATAACAATCTAATAGCTATCTAACTATTATCCCCATGTTCCTTGCCCCGTGCCCCGTGTCCCGCCTGGCCCGGTTATTGTCCCTCGTGCGTATTAAGCCCGGCCAATATTGCTATGCCATATGTTTATTCTTATTCATGGATCCCATCCGACCTCTTCGGGCAAATGCGATTTATTATTTATTTGCGGACATTTGCAACGGTGGCAACAAATATGGCGAGCTTTTGTTCCGGTACATTTTATAGGTGTTAGGTTCGGAGGTAAATAATTTATTGAAAGGTCGCGTCCTCTTGCACGGTTTCTACGAGGCGTGGAGGCGTAGGCATCCAAATTGTAATGTAAATTATGTATGTTTCGCTTCGCCGGAAGTATAAATAGTGACAGAAGGTACCAGGGAATCAGGTCCCACTTACTTATACCTTACACCAGCAAAAACGAAATAAAGCGATTAAGTTTTATATAAAAAATGCGACAACTTTTTTAACTAGCGTTTTGCCAATTATTGTGTCTATTTATGAGACATACATAAGCACTACAACTTCTGATTTCCCCAAAATCATTCATGGCGGTAGTACAGCATGATCTTCATTTGAATTATCAAGGTACCCAAGGTTCCGACCATGTCGTAATGTCCCGACCAAGCGAACAAATTTCAGCCTCACCTTAGTTTAAGTAAAACAATAAAATGCAAGACAGGATAGGAACACGGAGACTGGGACATGTAATGCCAGAGTCGCGGCGACGGGTGCATGAAATTCAAATATGCGCCACGCTGCGGGCGCCTGCTCGCCTGCTCGCCTGACCTGTCAACATTATTAGTTGTCTGGAGCCACTGAGCTCTGTTATCTGTCTTGAGCTTTCCAAATTCATATCTATTAAAAACCTTCAATAAGGTTACCGCCACTGGTATTTTCTTCAATAGCTATCGCATCATCGGCTTTTGAAAATATACCCTTCGCGTCTTATCTAAACTCAATTCCCAATAATATCTCACACAAACAAATTTCCCGGGATTCAAACTTCGACACAAAAGGACTTAGAGGCTTGTCAATATTAGGACAGGAAATAGCCGACGGCAAAAATTCCGACAAGCCCCCTCCGCGATCCGACCCCGGCCGTTTCCATTCACCCCGTTTATCGTCACGACTGCTTAAGTAAGTGGGGTGAGAAAGTTTCGGAGGATTGAAAATCAATGTCTCATCTTGACGGACACAAATTACGGGATGCTATGAGGGGACTGCGATCGTGGATTCCTTCGGATTACGTACGGAGTCGATGGTAGCTGGCTTTTGCGCTTTGATCTTTGCTGAATTGTTAAGCTGAAATATTACCATGGAAATGTCATTTCTTTTATATTATTTTTATTTGGATTTTAGGAACAAATTCTGCCTGTTTAATTCTTATGTTAAAAAGAGAGATGAACTCCAGTTCCTTCAAAGATGCCAACTGAACCCTTAAGCAATTCTCAATTAATAAAACTTAACACAAATTAACAGTGAGTTACAAACTTAGATACTTTAAGTTCGAATGTTTAAGTAAATTTGCAATTTGTAACGGAGTTAGTGCTCAAAGTGAGTGTAAGAACGCTCCAAATATGGGTACGTAATTACCATTATCGCCTGTAATATCGCTTCTGAGCCTAATTGGCTTTATGCGAGCCGCTCTTTTTTAATCCTTATTAAAATGCAAAGGCTTCTTTGGTTGGTTCGAAACTTACAAACACGTGTCGTTATTCGATTTTGTTGGAAATTTTAATAAGCTTTCGGTGATATGCTTAAACGGGCGTACGTTGAAGTTATTAGTGACTTAGGCTTAAGCGATTATCAATGAGTGATAATAATTATAATTTGTCGGGTTTCATGGTGGTATAAAAATAAATGTTGGTGAAATCATGTTACGTCCATGTGTGGAATTCGGTACCTGAGATTCCATTACAAACGAGATCGTATGCTAATATAAACGTTTTTAGACGATTATTCTTACCTTTAATAATGTTATTATAAACATTAAACGAAATAAAGTAATTAGCGCATGAAAAATCCCGCAGTAACTTTGGCAGCGACCCTCAACAACGGATGTTATTCAAAAGTAAAACACCAAAAAATTTCCTCGTACGCCAAAACGAATAAACACCGACCCGCATCCCATAAAATAAGACGTACAAGCATCCGACTCACAATGGAAAGTAACATTACTGGAAATATCCAAACATCGCCGCTATGCAGACAACATCCGTCGGAATTCTCCACTAGAAAATGAAAGCTCCGAGACGAAATTCAAATTACAAACGGAGCGTGAATCCGAACGAGATGACGTTTCCGTTGTAATATAAAGTAATAATGTCAGATAATTGCGTCCAACCACGTGTAAGGCGGTTGAACACAATCAAAATGCAATTTCGTTAGGCGGGCGCGGGCTCAGGGCGGGCGGGGATTCCTAGCGCGGACGCAGAGACCGACACTACCGCTGCTTGCCTAGGGCTGCTCAATTTTCGCGAGAAAATTCGAGTAGTCAAATTCTTGTCACTTAGTTATAATTATTAGAAAGTGGACACCTACATATAGGACCATTTTTTTAGTAATTTGTAATAGGTTTGTTGTCTTTTTATAATAATTGTTCAAAACAATTGTTGTTTAGAGTTGCATCAAAATGCTACATTGCTGAGCCGGCCCGCCAGCCCTATTTCGCCGAGCGCCAGCAGTATGCATTGTCCGGGACAATTTCGTGCTCTTGACTCTTTTGTTAGTTTTTCAATGTTTGTAATCTGCGAGGAAGCGTCCCCGAGTCGCTTTGTTTTCAATTTATTAATGTTCCTGTTGTCCTATTGAAAGTCAATGCAACGATTCATGAAAAAAGAAGCCTGGATTAACAGTTGCGCGATTTTCGTTGTTTGCAAAAAGATTTAGTTATTCTTTCTGTTTAACTGTTTTTGAGAGAGTATTTTTACTGAAGCATCTTATTGCTCTGTACTTAATCTGCAATTTGTGCTCTAACATAAGGTTACTTTCTTGGATTTCGATGTAAGTTTCGACCAAGTTGACCGTCCGAACACTGTAATCAAAATAATTCCTTCAATACAACGTCACGACTTTTATCCCCATTCGGGGGTAGTCAGAGGTTTGAGTGGCCATCCACCACCACATTGTGGAGGTATTAAGCCAACTCAAAGCCCACGTTTCACCAGATAGTCAGAACCCAACGTGACAGGTGGTGAACCTTGTCGCCGTGTATACAGGAACTGACTAATTCCTTCAGTCCGTAAACAACTATGGCTCGTACCTACTTTAATCACGAACCCATCAGCCAGATTGACAAAGGCACCACACCCTTCCCGCGAGTAGAGCTCGCTGGTATAATTAAGATTGATACCTTAGCGAGTGAGATGATTTGCAAAACAATGCCCCGCGGCAGGAAGTTACGTTTCATGGAATGAATGTTCTGTAGGTGGAGCGAGGGTCAAGCCATTGTTCATAATATTGTGCGGCTTAATGACTTCTGGGGTACACGCGGTGGGAAATATAGCCGCATCAGCAAATCATTATATACCTGCATGTGATGAGATTCGGCAGAAAAACTGATGCGGCAATTGTCATCATACTTCCCACACATTTTTTATATTTCAGTCAAATACAATGATTTAAAATGTAGGTAGCGACTGCGACTGCGACTGCGAAGCGACTGTAGCCTAGGGGTGGAACAGATTGGGCTAGCAAAATAGCAGAAGGTCGCAGGTTCGATCCCCGGGGCGCATGCACCAATGGATGAATTTTCATCTATGTGCATAATTTACAGTTCGCTGACGGTGAGGGAAAACATCGTGAGGAAACCTACCTATCCCTAGGGATTAGGTAATAGTCAGTTCTTGTATACACGGCAACAAGGTTCACCACCTGTCACGTTGGGTTCTGACTATCTGGTGAAACGTGGGTTTTGAGTTGGTTAATACTTCCACAAGTGGTGTATGGCCACTTAAGCCTCTGACTACCCCCGAATGGGGATAAAAGTCGTGACGTTACATAAAATGTAGGTGCCTAAACAAAGGTTTCCATAATTAATACGGATTAGTCATACAATGTGTTATGACAGTATTTTTGTTCCGTTAGGTCGTGACTCCAGATTGGTGCGCCGGATTGGAAATTCAAATAACACTAATGGCTCGGCAAACAACCGGCCATGTATCTATAAAGATAAATTACAAGTAGAGTAGTTAGTTAACCTGGAACACGAAAAGGCAAACAGATTAAGCGGATTAGAATCAGGGCGGCATGGCACTTGGCACTTGGCACTCGGCTCGTAATTACGGGGTCGCTGTAATCGACTCCGCACCTCGTAATCAACAATTGCAAAGTTTACGGAAAAGCACTTCGCTAACTGTAGTTTTGGTTTGAGTAATTAATATAACAGTGTTTGTGTTTATTTAAAGCGAGATTACCATTAACTGGGCCTCGTAAGTGGGTTCTGTAATTATGTAATTTATATGTAAAGTTTTGATCGAAGCGCGGTGCTGCGGGGCGGAAACTAATGGTGTTATCATCGCACAAGTTAACGATAGGTATTCGGGGCTTGAACAAGATTGTACATACAATGTTCGGGAATCTAGAGTTGGAAGTTATTGTCGATTGGATTGTTGTTACATCATGCTCTTGTGATTCGATGTAATCCGTTGTAAGTAGGTAGACCTATCAATTTTATTTGTGGTAATTTTCATTGTGGTCTGTAACCAACGAAACGCATGTTATGCAGTGCCTCACATGCCGGATGGTGGTCCTGGTCATTGAGCCCAATGACAATGTTCTAAATAATTTATGTACTCTTACATTATCATCTTCATAAACCTTCTCTCAATTTTATTTAACAACCCACATAACTTCCCATTTATAGTCCATCGGCAATTCTTTCGACAACTATCAATTCAATTTTACTGCATATCGAGTCTGTTCTGCGGCGTCAGCAGCCCCAATATTGTGACGTCTGCCGTCATCGCGCGGCCCTCGGGTCATTCGGAGCGTGTAAGCTTGTCAGTGCTATTTCGACTGACCGAGCGCAAAATTTAGTATTTTATCGGACGATGAGTCGACGGAAAATTTTATTGGGAGTTTCTGATGTGGCGAGTTTTAATGTTCTGTGAATGGAGCGTTTACTGAGATAAGTAGCCGTGTGGGAATATCTTCAGTTTTCTTATTGGGATGTTATTGGATTGATTCTGTTCTGTTCGTATTCTACGATCAAGCAATAATTCCCTGATGGACAGTCTCTTCTTCTAAATTTAAGAGATTGTTAATGGAGATTTTTTCTAGTACTCTCTCTTTCCTGCCTCTGATACGACTCGACATTTTACCTTTGTTTAGTGATAGACGCTCATGGGTATTTAAAAAGAGTAAAAAACAATCACATAACATAAAACCCCTAAAGGAAATTTTGTGGAGATTTTTAATATTATCGCATCTATTCACACAGCGCTAGGTGCGCAGCAATAGGTATCTACCGCGAAGAAACAAATAAAAACCTATGTATAACTGCCGTAGGACTGAGTTTGTACCCGGTTTCCACTAAACTTTTACACATCCGGTTCTTCTATACAAAAAGATTGGAACTCCGTATCGCGCCTGCGAACGGTAAACTTTAAGGAATATGCATTTTTACTTTCAAATGAACTGAAAACTACTTTTTCCAACATGCTATAGTCACCAGATGGGGTGAAAGCTTTCGGTTTTAAATAAAACCAGAGGGAATTGAGAAGAAACTTTTAATATAAGTAGATCCATGGTCACGGCAAACATACCTAAGTTAGGAGTACTTACTACTTTAATAATGAGAGTGAGTATACATATATTATGTTCAGCTCACTTCCAGTATATAATAAAGCTAAAAAAGTTTGGGCAAAACATCGGCAACAAAGTCGCGAATTCTGTACCCTGCGTGACTTCCCACAATCAAACGGAAAACATTAAAAACCTCTATGAATATTCATTACCGTTGATTATTTTTTTAAACCCCTTGACTACCTAGATAAGTACGCTTGTATGCCGGGGCGGCCGGCTCGGCGGCGGGACTCATGTTTTTGACAAAATGTTACATAACGTGGAATTAATTCAAGAAAGGAAATATACCTGTATAGAATTGTTATTGGAATAAAATAAATATTGAGAACGATTGCTTTGGTGTGATTCCTTCCGTGCCTAAATTTAAATTTAACAAGCCTGAAAGTTAAGGAACAATGTTGTCAACAGGCGGGCCAGTGGGCGGACCAGTCCCCGCAAGCAGCGCCCGCAGCAGTCCTTATTTCGTAACGTATTTTATATAAAATAGCCTAACAACGATTTTAAAGATACCTAGTAATAATTACGTACCTAGGAGGCGATAGCGATAGCTCCGTCAATGTTCCCCAGGAGGGTCGAGTAAAAATCCGTTGATTTATTCAACGGGAATGACCTAGAACCTTGTAATAATATCAGACGTTAATGCCTCGACGCTTGTAAAGCAATAAATTCTGTTTTATTGCAAAATGAGGGCTGTACAGAATACAATGGCTTAGAACACAGCCGAGCTCGTAAAACGACCGGATTATTGCGGCGAAAGCATTTGAATGCAATAAAAATGGATCATTCCGAAATCGCATTTCAAGTTTTCAATTTTTTCGAAGCATCAACATCTTTATGGGCAGAGTCGCCATCTGCCGGGCAGCGTTTTAGAGCTCCGTGAGGAGCAATAATACCCTCTTCAAACTGCTCCCGTGATGTCCTATCACCAATTAATTCCGACTAGACTTGCCTCTCAATTGTACGTGCAATAAATTACTTCAGTAACACATTTTATTAATTGAAGTTGGAAAAAACCAGGCGAGTGTTCACCTTACTATAGCTGTCACTCGAAAGACTTAATTCCAGAAATGTCCTGCAAGAAAACGTCACAGACAGAGAATTCGTCACCATACGGCTGTAGGTTACGTGTTGTGCGTTAATGGACGTAAGTAATCTGTCACGCGGAGTACGGTCGCAGCATCGCAAGTCGACGCCTCGCGCCTCGCCTCGCCTCGCCGCTCTACATGCCTCGAATCTAAACAACTGTTCGCAAGAGTCGCGGGGGAATCGCGAAGTCGGCAAAGAAATACCAGAAAAAGGGCAAAAAGCGGCGAATTGCATCCTCACATGATATTTGCCATGATCACGCGTTATCCCCATAAGAGCTGAGATACGTGTCCTGAACATCAACGAATAAACAACCTTCGAATATTTCGGTCGGACGTCCGCTGCGCATTTTTTCCCATTGCTATTTCACAACATTTGGCGTTTGTATTATTTGGGAGCCATTCGTAGAATTAGGTCAAAGCAAATTTTTGTAAATATGCTTTGAGAGGCCGCGTGGCCTGTGTAACCGTATCTTTTAACATAAAACGATATGCAAAAGTGGATCCAATTTTAGCTTAATACCCTTTCCACAGGATGAATTTGAAGTCATGGGCATCCTTTTAAACGGTGATTTTACATAATGATTCAGAATATTTAAAATGAAACGTCACGACTTTTATCCCCATTCGGGGGTAGTCAGAGGCTTGAGTGGCCATACACCACCACATTGTGGAGGTATTAACCAACTCAAAGCCCACGTTTCACCAGATAGTCAGAATATTTAGGGAATATTAATCAACAAATCAATTGATAAATATTTATTACCCAGGTAAGGTATAACATTTAACTCACTTACTAAGTTGCTTACTCGAGCAATATTTTTTTATTTTTTTTCCTAAAATATTCTGAATCATGTGTAGAGTCATAGGGTAAAATGATGCCCATGATCCCATCAAATTCAATACCTATTCTGGAAAATCGAGAAAGAGATAGAGTTCATAAAACCGGTCAAGTCCGAGGCGGACGCGGACCCCGCATGCTGTGACGTTGTGTTTGACTAGAAAGTATTTCAAGGTGGTCATGAAGAACTGCAACCTAAGAGACGTAGTAGGCTTGCTAGTAATACATATATAAATAACTCCAGACCAACACACCTACTGTATGGTCCTAAAGTAAGCAACGCGTGTACTATCGCTACCGTTATGGACTGAGGGCGATCTCAGGGCCGCCCAGACTAGGGAAAATTACGAAAATAAAACTTCCGCTGTGTTACTATTTGTACAGGCGACGTGCTCCACACATACGTCACACAATGTGCGCACTTGTGTCGGGACTCGGGCCACTCGTAGTGTTGGTACGGCACGGTAGGGGGCTCTTTGATCGCTCGCTCGGAACCGTCTCGCGACGAGCCTTTTTATGGCTTTTAAACGCTTTTAGCCAGAATCAGCCAACTTTTTATTATTAGAAAACGGCAGTCAAATGATCAAACTCCAGCCTCGTTTATGGGATGTCGGGACTCGTGGAAGTCGTTTAGCGATTGAAATAAGTGTCTGGAACCCTTGTTATGACTTTTAGTTGTTTTTGTGGCTAAAGTATTCTGTGTCTAAATAATTTCAATTTGTTTAATATTTTTAAACTTATAAACTTTCCATAAACAAAGATTATTATGATTGCTCATATTTACTTCTTGCAATTCATTTTCACCACCAAAAACCAATTATGAACAACAAAAACCATCGCGCGTCCTCATATTGGAGACCATGCCATAACGCCCCTGAATTTACGTAACTTTTTAAACAGTCACTTTGCGCCCCGCGCGCGCTCTGCGTCGGGACAAAACATCCCATTACGCCACCGAGCCGGGTATAAATTTGCTTGTCCTAATGAGATTTGAGAGCGAACAGTCCGTTTCTCTAACACAGTCCCGCCCCCGCGTGCTTCTGTAGCTCTACCACGAGGTTTTCGTTCGTTCACGCATACTACGCGTACGTTCACGTTCACTAGCATCTACGTAAATATTTTGCCTGTCCCCCAGGTGATATCTTAAAATGTTGGATTCTCAGGAATATAGGAGTGCTATAACATTTGCCACAAAAACATAACGTAGACGATAGCGACTACAGAGCGTTAATACTCATAAAACTCTAGATAGAGCTGCTGGGCGCATTCATTATGTAAGCGTGCACCGTAATGTGCATCTATCAAGTCGAGATGCGGTGCATCCCGCTAGTCCCGACTGTATGAATGTTTAGAACGCTTTTATGTGGATGGAAAGGTTATGAGGCTGACGTTTATTCATGCAATAACAACAAGCTCGTGGAATTAACCCTTTACGAATTTTGCAGATGTACCTATGTCACTAAGGGCTTTTGGGATTTGTGTGAACAATTTTGAAGTAGGTAATCATGTCATCAAATCAACTTTCGAACAAGCATCATCTTTCTGTATTTGCCTCTTTAACAATAGTCCAAGACTTAGAAGATGCAATGTCGTAGAAAGGTAGGAGTCATTCTCACTTTTTTTTTTAAATCGCCTACTACCCAGGAATGGATCATTCGCCGTTACTTTAATCTGTGACAAAGGGCTGGTCAAGCAGCTCCTTTTGTCACCGATTAAATAATCTTTTGTTCGTAGCTAGCGGTCAGCAGAGTGAAGCGTGTTCACAGTGGATTCGCAGCGGTCTTTTGGTACTTTATATTCATCAAGATTATGTAGTAACTAAGCCCGTAACACTCCTAATAATTACAACCACATTACCAAAGTAACAGAGGTAGGAAAGTGGGGCCAAGACTCTTTATAAAGAACATCCATGTACTCACCAAGTTTATCTTGCAGCACAGTCTTGGTGTCGCAGTGCACGAGGCAGAGCACGAGGAAGAGCGCCACGTGCGGTGCCATGGCGGCGGGGCGGGGTCACGTGCGCGGGGAGCGGGGCGCCGCGCCGGCGGGCACCACCCAGCCCATGCCTCGGAGGAACTGCAAGACGAAAAGATTTCCATTCATCATCATCATCATTTCAGCCAAATCTAATATTTTGTAAGGTACCTTCTTAAAGAGCTCAAGAAAAATCGGTACAGAATAAGTGTGTAGATAAACACACTTAATTGCTTTCAGGAGACTGAAATAGAGAAATCAATTCCAATATTTTGTCTCAAGAGAAACAAACATTTTTATTCTCAGTTACCGCAATCGCAGATCGTCGGTTATCAAAATGGCAGACTCAATCTAACAGAGATCGATGATTATATACCTACATGTTCTTTGGCTTTGACGAGAGTGGCTTAAACAACAAGTTTCTTTGCCTAAAAATTATGCCATTTATGCCTAATCTCCACGGGGAAAAATGATTCACCATTTCTATTACAACAAAAATACAATATTGGAAGAAAATATTTATAAAACATCCCTCAAAGGGAACCGCGAAACCCGCCCAAAGAATTAAATACGCCCGAACTAACTAACGCCGACGGATTAAAATTCGAAATTAGTAGGTACTTATGCAAAAATCTTCACAAGAAATAAGTATTTCGAAAATCAACATTTACATTCAATTTCGCATCCTGCCTCATAAAAAATGGACTTTTTTAATTAATTAAAACAGAAGAAGAAAGTTGTAGAGATTCAGATGATGTTAACGCTTATTAATTTAGCTCCACTTGAAGTTTTAAGCGAGTCACTTTAGACTGGTATTAAGTTAATGCAGAGTTGTTTAAACATGACCTTTAATAGTGTGAGTTTTCAAGAGGCGACGTTATTCACAGTATCAGTAGGTAAGTAAAGTTATTTGTTAATAATAATTATTGTTGCTACTTACTTTTCTTTTATTCTCAACTCGAGCTACATTGTAACTAGATCCCCACCATTCCCACTTAACTTTTCAAAACGGAATTAACCTGGACCGGGCCTCTGGACACCGACAGATTTTATTACCGCCATGAATAAATTCCACCAGGGGGACGCAGCGTCGCACATCGTAAATTATAACGACACTTTAAACCCGCTCGATTTAGTTCGGGGGTTTAATGCAAGGCGGCATAAACACGTGGTATAAATAGCGAGCGATGGATATCGCGCTAAGCTATAAAAACCCAATATTTTGATCCATAACCTTGAATTACTAGCAGGCAATCTAGGACTGGGCATTAGGGGTACAACCCAACCAAGCCAACTAGGAACCTGTCAAATGTGACGTCACCCACACAAAAAGGCGGTGGCAGTGTGAGCAACTGTGGCGGGCGGGAAGCCGCAGGCAGTGGCGGGTGTGCGGGCGGTATGCGGGCGGGGAAGCCGCATTCCATCAGAGTTCTTAGTTGGCTTAGTGGATTAGCAAGTATTGTATTGGATTGCCAATGTAAAAAATGTGCATGTGTTTTCAGAGCACATTCTATAAGGTTCCTATGATGATATCAATAGAGAGGTGAACCTTAATACCACATGTATACGTATGTAGTAGATAAGTATGAATAGTCAAGCTACATTCATTCAGTAGTGGACTGCTAGAGGCGGCTGTCCATTGTTCATTTTATGACGTCATCCGAACTTCCTTATCCCGCACATAGAGGGCGCGACATAAATTTTATGGTTATTAAAAAATTCGTGCGTCCCGTTATCTTGAACCATTAAAAAAGGGTTTTATTACAAAGGGTTGTACGAGACTTGGTTGCAATTATTCGCGACGAATTTGACCTTATTACAAATGAACATAATGGTTTATCGGTCGTATTTTGTTTGAATTGTCTATTGACTACCTGCCTGATAAAAATGCAGACTCTACCTAACGTTCTGAATAACAAACATTAGTTACCTACCTACTTCAAAATAATATACTTAGGCAGTATATAATTTAAAAATAAATACATGGATAACTAACCAGGAACACAGATGTACCTACCATTTTTATAGACGTAAGCATAGCACCTCTTTGAATGAAATCTGTGGACATTTTAAATTTACAATCACGCACTTGAAACATATTGACCGACGGGCCCGTTGGCGTGGTTGGCGTGATAGCGCCTTTCACGCTGCAGGTCGTAGGTTCGATTCCTACCCGGGACATGTATTTGTGTGCATGAACATGTCTGTATGTCCCGAGTCTGGGTGTATATGTATATCAAGTCCCTCCTCCTCCTTGCGTCGTGTATCCTCAATGCTGAGGGTCGTGACCTCTGTGAATCACCCTTTTTTGCACGATGTCGCGCCACGTCGTCCTGTCTTCAGCGGTGTGGATCGCCTCGCACACTGTGGTGTTTAGTTCTGTGCGTATTTGGTCCGTCCAGCGCATGGGGGACCTTCCCCTCGGTCTTCGACCTTCAAATATATATCAAATATATATCAAGTATGTATTTACAAATAAAAAAGTAGTATTATCAGTTATCTGATTTCCATAGTACAAGCTCTGCTTAGTTTGGGATCAGGTAGCCGTGTGTAAAAAATGTCCCAGGATATTATTATTATTATTATTTTAAAGCAAGTAGTGAGTACCTAAATATTTTGAGAGCAATCGCCAACTTTACAGACAGCGTGTTCATTGCAATAATTAGATTTTCTTAAAACGCTCTCGTGATGTCGTTACATCGAATTTGGATTAGTTTCGAAAGACACATTTGCACACATCAATTTCATTGCGGAGTTTTCGAAACTCAATTAAATGTTGTACTTACTTAATTATTTTCAATACCTACCTAAAAATCTTATAACGTAATTTATTAATTGGAGGAATATTGCAGTACCCTCCTACCCACCCGTGGTGATACGCCTCTCTCCAGCTACACATTATTTGCTTTGCATTAATGAATCAGTGACAGACTCTACATTTTTTCTCTCAAATTACATCCTAGAATCTAGATTACATCGTTCTAAAACAAAAAGTACCTATAATAGGTCTATTCTGTCGATTCTTTATCAAAATCCATGTTAGTATAGATATGGTGGTTATCGCCTAAATACCGGCACTATTCGTGCTATCCGCTGAATTACTCAGTCTGCGGTACAGAGTAGCCGGGCGGGCGGCGCCCAGCCCGCCCGGGCGCCCGGCTCGCGTGTCGGTGCCGTCCCACGTAACTCGCGCTGGTATATGCACCGATACGGCCTATTTGTTCTACACTTTGTTACATAGCCTGCATGATACTTCTATTTTGTTACGTAGCATTTTGTTGGGAATATTTAGCGTGTTATGAAAGTGGAGTTTTATCGCCTGTAGTGGATAGCTAGCTGGTAGGAATAGAACCAAGGTACTGCTGAAATCTTATGGATTAATTTCTTCGACATACGCAATCGAAATCTTCACGAACCTTTGGTACCTAAATACTTAGTCATCTTGTGCATGTTTATTAGAAAATCATAAGTTCATTTTATGTAACGTAACAAGCTCCTCATTTCCGCAGCTAGGGTAATACTGAGGATGTAAACATCCCCGTCAGCTAAATGAGCTATGTTTTTTACGAGGAGTGTGGCATTCGTAAACAAGGCATGACATGACGCTCGCTCATTAGGTACCTACTACTTACTATAATATTATGATCGGACTACTGTTCATTTTCTGTAATGAATGTTTTGATGAACTACATGACTTATATGGACAACTAAAATACATATATATTCCTCATACATATATATTCCTCATAAGTAGAAGTGTGGGTAGGTACCTACTGGTTTGATTATTAATTTTGGTGATGGTATTCTAATAGGCGAAACTAACTAGGTACTACCGTTTTGACTTCCGCACTCTTGGTTTGAGATTATTTATATCGGATGCTTAGTGGAGAAACAATAACCTTGTCTATACGTAACTATTTCCAAGATTATGTATAAAGATAAGTACCTACAGCATAGATACAATATATTGCAAACTGAGCAAATCCCACTGACTGCCAATCATAAAACCAATATCTGCTAATATTGATGCCTCCACCAGTTCTATAGAGTTCCATAAAACGGCACACAACTTTTGTTGCTACTTATTTCTTTAGGACTAGGTATGTCTCAACTAAGAAGTGTAAAAGACATGAGCTAGGCAAGTTATGTAAATATTTAAGCCAGGTAAGTAACTACTTTCCCAAATAAAAATAATTGATTGTAAGTAGTCTTTATTTTTCACTTGTTCTCTCTAATCTAGTACCTTCTCTGTATTTTTCGTATCTCGCTCAAACCGGCAAAACTTAAAAGATATACGGCCATTCTTATCCACTTCGCAACAGATATATTTTGTGCCGATCTCGCCGTAACAAACGGCGTACACTCAGCGTTTTTTCGTCAATAAACTAAATGTGTCCGCGGACCAAATGTAGTCATGTGAATATTTAGCCGAGCCGACTGCCGAACCGAGCCGGCGGCGTAATGGATTGCGACGTTTATTGCCGAGTTGCCGAGCTGCCGACTCGGGGTGTGCCGAAAACTGCCGAGACGCGCGATGTTTGCTTCGACAGCGGCCAATCATTATAAATCACGTGCTATCGGCTCACATACTCGTTTAGGTTTCGATTTGAATAATCGTTCTGGTCACAGTGACACTAAAAAGAAGAATATGTAGGACCTCTACCGGGAATTCAGCGGAGCACGCCCAGACACATTCCAAGCGCAGCTTCAAACGCACTCGAACAATTTCCCATTAGCCGGCTGCAACATCGGCGCTGCGCTGCGCTGGCAGATCAGCAGCCAATAACATCGCTGTACAAATAAACGGAGCTACTCCTGTGGAGCCCCCTAGCGTTAAACCTGAAGGGGTTGGTGTTACACGATGAACTGTATCGCATTTTGTTGGATGTGCGGAGATTGATACACTCGAAAGAAAATTGATGCGGCACGGGGCGCCTGCTATTTCTACTCTTTTACAATGTACTACCCACGTAGTATTAAATGTAGAACCAATTTTCTATTCTGTGGTAACTATACAGTCTTCTCAAGTCCCTCAATAAACCATCTCCTATTCATTTCTTACGAGTCCTTCCTTCTACGACATTGCGAAGTCAACACGCCCAAATGACGTGTAACATTTAAGAACCTTCGCCGTCACTAATAAGTCGACGAGTGAAATAAATTAGCACCTGAATTACAGTAAAATAACCCCTATTAGTATAGCCGTAGCAGTGAAAATGAATCAATGTGAGAATGCTTATCTGATTACCCAGCAGTTATTAGCTGTGACTGGCGTAATTAGCGATGTAAAGTCGGAATTTCTCTAAGAATTTAATACCCAATGTTGAAATTGATTTGACTTGGTACTAGCTAAGTGGCAAGTGGTATTAATTATGTAGGTATTTAAATGTCATAAGTTAAGGTAACTATAAAATTGATAATGTTTCTCTGATTGTAGAGACGCTGCGTGACCGAAATTAAGACAATGTTGTTATATGCCTCAATGGATTGTTTTAAGTTGAGGTTGCTGTTAGGATAGAAAATATGATGAAAATAATCTGTTTACAGCAACACTAATTGGCTTGGCTAGACTAACATCACCGTTTATCATTAAGATGGTAGATTATTATTATTGACGGGCCCGTTGGCGTGGTTGGCGTGATGGCGCCTTTCACGCTGCAGATCGTAGGTTCGATTCCTACCCGGGACATGCATTTGTGTGCATGAACATGTCTGTATGTCCCGAGTCTGGGTGTATATGGATATTAAGTATGTATTTACAAATAAAAAAGTAGTATATTATGTAGTAATATCAGTTATCTGGTTTTCATAGTAAACTCTGCTTAGTTTGGGATCAGCCGTGTGTAAAAAATGTCCCAGGATATTATTATTAGTTACTTTTATTTAGAAATATAGTACCATTATTGTATTAATGAAAGGATCCTTTTGATCCAAACCAATCATTTAATTATTTTCCTACAGAAAAAGACTAGGGCCATCTTTTACCTCGACTTCCTTATACAAACTTTAAACATTGAGTATTCAGTAGCTCACGGTTTCCCCTGATCAAATTCATTACCGGAACGTTACAAAAACGTTTCGCGTTGAACTTCCGAAACTTCGGCATTTACGATCCGAAGTATTTTTATAAGCGAAACAACGTGTAGACAGGGAACATACTCGTAAATCGCCATTGAGTGTATGCTATAAGTAATTCTTATCACGGAGTCGCGTCGGCGCGGTGCGGCGGGGCTAATAACGAAATAAATCGGAGTGATACAGGGCTCATCGCGGCCGGTTTATTAGGTGGTTATTCAGGGCAGGTGGGCGGGCGCGAGGGCGAGCGGCCTTGGCTACTGAATTCCACACGATTGCTTTTATAGGTCGATGGTGAATGGTCATGTGGAAGTTGGCAAATCTAATCAGCCGGCATGAATTACCACTCGGCTAAACGTGAGAGCTTTTCCTTACCTATTCATTTTCGTATGTTTTTCTTGCAGACGGTAATAAACTTGTTTTGTAATTCCCTTCTACATTTCAGTTGATTCGTTTGTCGATAATTGTCTATCTATACTAATATATAAAGAGGGAAATGCTGACTGACTGACTGACTGACTGACTGACTGACTGACTCATCAACGCCGAGCCGAAACGACTGAAGTTAGAGACATGAAATTTGGATAGTATATATATTTTGTGACGTAGGCAAGCAATAAGAAGCGATTTTGGAAAATTCAACCCCTAAGGGGGTTAAATAGGGGATGAAAGTTTGTATGCAAGTTCGTCATTTTTCAAGTTAGAATTATGAAAATATGTGTTGAGGTGTCTTTTTAAAAATAAAAAATATGGTTTTCGGCGTTTTTTAATATTCAACCCCTAAGGTGGTAAAATAGGGGATGAAAGTTAGTTGGGAAGTTTGTATAGATGTTCGTCATTTTTGAAGTAAGAATTATGAAAATTAGTATTTAGGTTCCTTTTTAAAAATAAAAAACTTGAATTGCTGCGTGCTTGAAAATTCAACCCCTAAGGGGGTAAAATAGGGGACGAAACTTTGTATGGAAGTTCGTCATTTCTGAGGTTAGCATAATGAAAATTTGTGTTTAGGTTTCTTTTTTCGTACTAAAAATAATAATTTCAGCTTTTTTGAAAATTTAAACCCTAAGGGGTTAAAATAGGGGTTGAAAGTTTGTATGGAAGTTCGTCATTTTTTGAAGTTGGAATTATTAAAATTGGTGATTAGGTGACTTTTTAAAGATCAACAATATTAATTTCAGGGTTTTTCAAAATACATCCCCTAAGGGGGTAAAATAGGGGATGAAAGTTAGTTGGGTAGTTTGTCCAGATGTTCGTCATTTTTGAAGTTAGAAATATGAAAATTGGTGTTTAGGTTCCTTTTTAAAAATAACAAACTTGAATTGCTGCGTTTTTGAAAATTCAACCCCTGAGGGGGTAAAATAGGGGACGAAAGTTTGTATGGAAGTTCGTCATTTCTGAGGTTAGCATAATGAAAATTTGTGTTTAGGTTTCTTTTTTCGTACTAAAAATAATAATTTCAGCTTTTTTGAAAATTTAAACCCTAAGGGGTAAAAATAGGAGTTGAAAGTTTGTATGGAAGTTCGTCATTTTTTGAAGTTGGAATTATAAACATTGGTGATTAGGTGACTTTTTAAAGATAAAACAATATTAATTTCAGTGTTTTTCAAAATACATCCCCTAAGGGGGTAAAATAGGGGATGAAAGTTTGAATGTAAGTTCGTCATTTTTGTAGTAAGAATTATGAAAATTGGGGACTAGGAATTAAAAAAAATATTGCGTTTTTGAAAATGGTATGGGATACGGGAAACGCGATATGGGATACGGGATTTGGGATACGGGTTACGAGATACGGGATGTGGGATGCGGGATACGGGATACGGATACGGGATACGCGATGCGTGATACGGGATACGGGATACGGATACGGATACGGATACGGATACGGATACGGATACGGATACGGATACGGATACGGATACGGATACGGATACGGATACGGATACGGATACGGATACGGATACGGATACGGGATGTGGGATGCGGGATACGGGATACGGGATGTGGGATACGGGATACTGGATGTGGGATGCGTGATAAGGGATACGGATACGGATACAGGATACGGGATGTGGGATACGTGATACGGGATACGGATACGGGATAAGGGATACGGGATACGGGATACAGGATACAGGATACGGGATACGGGATACGGGATACGGGATACGGGATACGGGATACGGGATATGGGGTACGGGATACGGCATACCGGATACGGGATACAGGATAAGGGATACGGAATATGGGATACAGAATCAGGGATATATGGATACGGGATTTGGGTTCCAGCAAACGGAAACGGATTTTTTTAAATTTATATCCTTCGCGGACGAAGTCGCGGGCAAAAGCTAGTCTATACATATAATAAGAATGTAAAATTGGTCGCGTCTGTACATTCGAAATATTTGGAAAAAAAATAGTGGGGGGGACTTAGATGGACCAGCAGAATTCATTTTTATCATTTTTAGAATTTTTGTCTGTGTGTATGTTTGTATGTTTGTATGTTTGTATGTTTGTATGTTTGTATGTTTGCTCAGATTTTCGAAAGAGCACAACTTCGAATCCACCGGATGGATTTCAATGAAATTTGGCATGGATATGACTAATAGTCTAACTTAACATCTAGGATACTTTTTTTTTCGAAAATGTTTAGGGTTGCCACAGAAAATTCAAAAAACTACTTAAAAATTCTAAATGTTTGAAAGAGCACAACTTTGAATCCACCGGATGGATTTCAATGAAATTTGGCATGGATATGACTAATAGTCTAACTTAACATCTAGGATACTTTTTTTTTCGAAAATGTTTAGGGTTGCCACAGAAAATTCAAAAAACTACTTAAAAATTCTAAATGTTTGAAAGAGCACAACTTTGAATCCACCGGATTAATTTCAATGAAATTTGGCATGGATATGACTAATAGTCTAACTTAACATCTAGCATTTTTTTTTTTTCGGTAAAGTTTATGGTTGCCACAAAACATTCAAAAACTACCTAAATATTCGAACACGCACAACTTCGAATCCAATGGATTGATTTCAATGAAATTTGGCATGGATATGACTAATAGTCCAACTTAACATCTAGGATATTTTTTTCTAAAATATTAGGTTGTAAATTTTTATGACCACACAGAAATTCTAGCCAAAAATATGTTTTAGTTATTGAAATACGTCTATTTAGAGCGGAGCCCTACGGAGCCCTACGTTGTGTGTGATCCGACACTATTTGGAATACATAATCTTAATTTTAATAATAATAATAAATATGTTATTGCTGCGTTCTACAATCTTAAGTTTCGTTTTTATTAACTAGATGTCGCTATACTTAAAATCAGACAATACCTGCCTTGCACCACATGTCAAAATTTAATATCTTCCTTGCTTCAAGAAATTTAGTTTTTTTATTCCTAATTACGTATAAAAAACATTAACTTTGTATCACGCGGAATCTTAGACGTTAACTCTGGAATTCATCTCCACAGTACTAATGCCGTAGGGAAGCTACCTACCTAAGAAGTAAGTCTAGAGGACCTGCTGATTTTGAATTAAGTAGTAATAGAAACATAGACATTGAACTCTGAACTCCAACCCCTCAGGAATGATGCTGCTGGGTAACTGCCTGCTTAAACCATAAATCTGGAGGACCTGCTAACTTTGAATTAGCAATGTGGGTATCAAGTAAAAACTTCTCAGGCGAGGTCGCGTTTCCGATCCGGCGCTAGAATTTAAGGAAAACATGTAAAATGACTACTTGTAAGTGCCCTCCTAGGCCTGAACATAATAAACGCTTTGACTATTGACTTAGACGATAAACTCCGGACTCTAACTTTTTAAGCACGATGTTGCGAAGTGACTCTTACCTAAGCCGTGAGTCTGGAGCACTCACTAATTTTAAATAAGGAACATGGGTATCAAGTACAAACTTAAACATTGAGCTCTGGAGTCGAACCGCTCCGTCGTGATACTGTGAGTAACTACAGATATAGATAGACGGATACAGATAGACTGGTACAGACAGAGATACTCACCTACCGATAGATTACAGACAGACCGATTCAGACAGACAGATACTTACAGCTAAACTGATACACACAGACAAATAAAGTCAAACTTTTGTTATACAACTAAGGCGCCAGGCAAGCGTACGGCCCACCTGTTGTTAAGCAGTTACCGTACCCTATAGATGCTTGCAACCAAAGGCATCGGTAGCACGTTTCCAACCTGAAGGGGAGTGGGGTTAGTGGGAGGGGACGGGGAGGTGGCTGGGTTGCGCTTCCGGCTCTCTCCCTCATCATACGAAACGAAGGTAAATTAGCTACTTGAATGCCGATCTCCACCTTACTGGTCAGACTCTACCACCTTACTGGTATAGACTGGTACAGATAGACAGCCACGGACGGACGAACTCAGACTGATGCAGACTGACGTAATACAGATTAGACGATGGACAAAATTATATTTAAGGGCTTCACCGACTGGACGCGGACGGAGTCGCGGGCACAGCTAGTACATATAATAAGAATGTAAAATTGGTCGCGTCTGTACATTCGAAATATTTGGAAAAAAAATAGTGGGGGGGACTTAGATTGACCAGCAGAATTAATTTTTATCATTTTTAGAATTTTTGTCTGTGGGTATGTTTGTATGTTTGTATGTTTGTATGTTTGCTCAGATTTTCGAAAGAGCACAACTTCGAATCCACCGGATGGATTTCAATGAAATTTAGCATGGATATGACTAATAGTCTAACTTAACATCTAGG
Organism: Drymonia ruficornis; assembly: GCA_947859195.1. Lineage (NCBI taxonomy): Eukaryota > Metazoa > Arthropoda > Insecta > Lepidoptera > Notodontidae > Drymonia > Drymonia ruficornis. The sequence continues at coordinate 15,260,086 of OX401905.1, read as the reverse complement.
ATACTTTTTTTTTCGAAAATGTTTAGGGTTGCCACAGAAATATCAAAAAACTACTTAAAAATTCTAAATGTTTGAAAGAGCACAACTTTGAATCCACCGGATTAATTTCAATGAAATTTGGCATGGATATGACTAATAGTCTAACTTAACATCTAGCATATATTTTTTTTCGGTAAAGTTTAGGGTTGCCACAAAACATTCAAAAACTACCTAAATATTCGAACACGCACAACTTCGAATCCACCGGATGGATTTCAATGAAATTTGGCATGGATATGACTAATAGTCTAACTTAACATCTAGGATACTTTTTTTTTCGAAAATGTTTAGGGTTGCCGCAGAAAATTAAAAAAACTACTTAAAAATTCTAAATGTTTGAAAGAGCACAACTTCGAATCCACCGGATGGATTTCAATGAAATTTGGCATGGATATGACTAATAGTCTAACTTAACATCTAGGATACTTTTTTTTCGAAAATGTTTAGGGTTGCCACAGAAAATTAAAAAAACTACTTAAAAATTCTAAATGTTTGAAAGAGCACAACTTTGAATCCACCGGATTAATTTCAATGAAATTTGGCATGGATATGAGTAATAGTCTAACTTAACATCTAGCATATATTTTTTTTCGGTAAAGTTTAGGGTTGCCACAAAACATTCAAAAACTACCTAAATATTCGAACACGCACAACTTCGAATCCAATGGATTGATTTCAATGAAATTTGGCATGGATATGACTAATAGTCCAACTTAACATCTAGGATATTTTTTTTTTCGGTAAAGATTAGGGTTGCCACAAAACATTCAAAAACTACCTAAATATTCGAACACGCACAACTTCGAATCCAATGGATTGATTTCAATGAAATTTGGCATGGATATGACTAATAGTCCAACTTAACATCTAGGATATTTTTTTCTAAAATATTAGGTTGTAAATTTTTATGACCACACAGAAATTCTAGCCAAAAATATGTTTTAGTTATTGAAATACGTCTATTTAGAGCGGAGCCCTACGGAGCCCTACGTTGTGTGTGATCCGACACTATTTGGAATACATAATCTTAATTTTAATAATAATAATAAATATGTTATTGCTGCGTTCTACAATCTTAAGTTTCGTTTTTATTAACTAGATGTCGCTATACTTAAAATCAGACAATACCTGCCTTGCACCACATGTCAAAATTTAATATCTTCCTTGCTTCAAGAAATTTAGTTTTTTTATTCCTAATTACGTATAAAAAACATTAACTTTGTATCACGCGGAATCTTAGACGTTAACTCTGGAATTCATCTCCACAGTACTAATGCCGTAGGGAAGCTACCTACCTAAGAAGTAAGTCTAGAGGACCTGCTGATTTTGAATTAAGTAGTAATAGAAACATAGACATTGAACTCTGAACTCCAACCCCTCAGGAATGATGCTGCTGGGTAACTGCCTGCTTAAACCATAAATCTGGAGGACCTGCTAACTTTGAATTAGCAATGTGGGTATCAAGTAAAAACTTCTCAGGCGAGGTCGCGTTTCCGATCCGGCGCTAGAATTTAAGGAAAACATGTAAAATGACTACTTGTAAGTGCCCTCCTAGGCCTGAACATAATAAACGCTTTGACTATTGACTTAGACGATAAACTCCGGACTCTAACTTTTTAAGCACGATGTTGCGAAGTGACTCTTACCTAAGCCGTGAGTCTGGAGCACTCACTAATTTTAAATAAGGAACATGGGTATCAAGTACAAACTTAAACATTGAGCTCTGGAGTCGAACCGCTCCGTCGTGATACTGTGAGTAACTACAGATATAGATAGACGGATACAGATAGACTGGTACAGACAGAGATACTCACCTACCGATAGATTACAGACAGACCGATTCAGACAGACAGATACTTACAGCTAAACTGATACACACAGACAAATAAAGTCAAACTTTTGTTATACAACTAAGGCGCCAGGCAAGCGTACGGCCCACCTGTTGTTAAGCAGTTACCGTACCCTATAGATGCTTGCAACCAAAGGCATCGGTAGCACGTTTCCAACCTGAAGGGGAGTGGGGTTAGTGGGAGGGGACGGGGAGGTGGCTGGGTTGCGCTTCCGGCTCTCTCCCTCATCATACGAAACGAAGGTAAATTAGCTACTTGAATGCCGATCTCCACCTTACTGGTCAGACTCTACCACCTTACTGGTATAGACTGGTACAGATAGACAGCCACGGACGGACGAACTCAGACTGATGCAGACTGACGTAATACAGATTAGACGATGGACAAAATTATATTTAAGGGCTTCACCGACTGGACGCGGACGGAGTCGCGGGCACAGCTAGTACATATAATAAGAATGTAAAATTGGTCGCGTCTGTACATTCGAAATATTTGGAAAAAAAATAGTGGGGGGGACTTAGATTGACCAGCAGAATTAATTTTTATCATTTTTAGAATTTTTGTCTGTGGGTATGTTTGTATGTTTGTATGTTTGTATGTTTGCTCAGATTTTCGAAAGAGCACAACTTCGAATCCACCGGATGGATTTCAATGAAATTTAGCATGGATATGACTAATAGTCTAACTTAACATCTAGGATACTTTTTTTTTCGAAAATGTTTAGGGTTGCCACAGAAATATCAAAAAACTACTTAAAAATTCTAAATGTTTGAAAGAGCACAACTTTGAATCCACCGGATTAATTTCAATGAAATTTGGCATGGATATGACTAATAGTCTAACTTAACATCTAGCATATATTTTTTTTCGGTAAAGTTTAGGGTTGCCACAAAACATTCAAAAACTACCTAAATATTCGAACACGCACAACTTCGAATCCACCGGATGGATTTCAATGAAATTTGGCATGGATATGACTAATAGTCTAACTTAACATCTAGGATACTTTTTTTTTCGAAAATGTTTAGGGTTGCCGCAGAAAATTAAAAAAACTACTTAAAAATTCTAAATGTTTGAAAGAGCACAACTTCGAATCCACCGGATGGATTTCAATGAAATTTGGCATGGATATGACTAATAGTCTAACTTAACATCTAGGATACTTTTTTTTCGAAAATGTTTAGGGTTGCCACAGAAAATTAAAAAAACTACTTAAAAATTCTAAATGTTTGAAAGAGCACAACTTTGAATCCACCGGATTAATTTCAATGAAATTTGGCATGGATATGAGTAATAGTCTAACTTAACATCTAGCATATATTTTTTTTCGGTAAAGTTTAGGGTTGCCACAAAACATTCAAAAACTACCTAAATATTCGAACACGCACAACTTCGAATCCAATGGATTGATTTCAATGAAATTTGGCATGGATATGACTAATAGTCCAACTTAACATCTAGGATATTTTTTTCTAAAATATTAGATTGTAAATTTTTATGACCACACAGAAATTCTAGCCAAAAATAAGTTTTAGTTATTGAAATACGTCTATTTAGAGCGGAGCCCTACGGAGCCCTACGTTGTGTGTGATCCGACACTATTTGGAATACATAATCTTAATTTTAATAATAATAATAATAAATATTTTATTGCTGCGTTCTACCATCTTAAGTTTCAATTTTCTTAACTAGATGTCGCTATACTTAAAATCAGACAATACCTGCCTTGCACCACATGTCAAAATTTAATATCTTCCTTGCTTCAAGAAATTTAGTTTTTTTATTCTTAACTAGCTGTGCCCGCGACTCCGTCCGCGTCCAGTCGGTGAAGCCCTTAAATATAATTTTGTCTATCGTCTAATCTGTATTACGTCAGTCTGCATCAGTCTGAGTTCGTCTGTCCGTGGCTGTCTATCTGTACCAGTCTATACCAGTAAGGTGGTAGAGTCTGACCAGTAAGGTGGAGATCGGCATTCAAGTAGCTAATTTACCTTCGTTTCGTATGATGAGGGAGAGAGCCGGAAGCGCAACCCAGCCACCTCCCCGTCCCCTCCCACTAACCCCACTCCCCTTCAGGTTGGAAACGTGCTACCGATGCCTTTGGTTGCAAGCATCTATTGGGAACGGTAACTGCTTAACAACAGGTGGGCCGTACGCTTGCCTGGCGCCTTAGTTGTATAACAAAAGTTTGACTTTATTTGTCTGTGTGTATCAGTTTAGCTGTAAGTATCTGTCTGTCTGAATCGGTCTGTCTGTAATCTATCGGTAGGTGAGTATCTCTGTCTGTACCAGTCTATCTGTATCCGTCTATCTATCTCTGTAGTTACTCACAGTATCACGACTGAGCGGTTGGACTCCAGAGCTCAATGTTTAAGTTTGTACTTGATACCCATGTTCCTTATTTAAAATGAGTGAGTGCTCCAGACTCACGGCTTAGGTAAGAGTCACTTCGCAACATCGTGCTTAAAAAGTTAGAGTCCGGAGTTTATCGTCTAAGTCAATAGTCAAAGCGTTTATTATGTTTAGGCCTAGGAGGGCACTTACAAGTAGTCATTTTACATGTTTTCCTTAAATTCTAGCGCCGGATCGGAAACGCGACCTCGCCTGAGAAGTTTCTACTTGATACCCACATTGCTAATTCAAAGTTAGCAGGTCCTCCAGATTTATGGTTTAAGCAGGCAGTTACCCAGCAGCATCATTCCTGAGGGGTTGGAGTTCAGAGTTCAATGTCTGTGTTTCTATTACTACTTAATTCAAAATCAGCAGGTCCTCCAGACTTACTTCTTAGGTAGGTAGCTTCCCTACGGCATTAGTACTGTGGAGATGAATTCCAGAGTTAACGTTTAAGATTCCGCGTGATACAAAGACCCGCTTAATATTTTTTATACGTAATTAGGAATAAAAAAACTAAATTTCTTGAAGCAAGGAAGATATTAAATTTTGACATGTGGTGCAAGGCAGGTATTGTCTGATTTTAAGTATAGCGACATCTAGTTAAGAAAAACGAAACTTAAGATGGTAGAACGCAGCAATAAAATATTTATTATTATTATTAAAATTAAGATTATGTATTCCAAATAGTGTCGGATCACACACAACGTAGGGCTCCGTAGGGCTCCGCTCTAAATAGACGTATTTCAATAACTAAAACTTATTGTTGGCTAGAATTTCCGTGTGGTCATAAAAATTTACAATCTAATATTTTGGAAAAAAATATCCTAGATGTTAAGTTGGACTATTAGTCATATCCATGCCAAATTTCATTGAAATCAATCCACTGGATTCGAAGTTGTGCGTGTTCGAATATTTAGGTAGTTTTTGAATGTTTTGTGGCAACCCTAAACTTTACCGAAAAAAAAATTATGCTAGATGTTAAGTTAGACTATTAGTCATATCCATGCCAAATTTCATTGAAATTAATCCGGTGGATTCAAAGTTGTGCTCTTTCAAACATTTAGAATTTTTAAGTAGTTTTTTGAATTTTCTGTGGATACCCTAAACATTTTCGAAAAAAAAAGTATCCTAGATGTTAAGTTAGACTATTAGTCATATCCATGCTAAATTTCATTGAAATCCATCCGGTGGATTCGAAGTTGTGCTCTTTCGAAAATCTGAGCAAACATACAAACATACAAACATACAAACATACAAACATACCCACAGACAAAAATTCTAAAAATGATAAAAATGAATTCTGCTGGTCAATCTAAGTCCCCCCCACTATTTTTTTTCCAAATATTTCGAATGTACAGACGCGACCAATTTTACATTCTTATTATATGTATAGATTACGTATAAAAAACATTAAGCGGGTCTTTGTATCACGCGGAATCTTAGACGTTAACTCTGGAATTCATCTCCACAGTAGGTACTAATGCCGTAGGGAAGCTACCTACCTAAGAAGTAAGTCTAGAGGACCTGCTGATTTTGAATTAAGTAGTAATAGAAACACAGACATTGAACTCTGAACTCCAACCCCTCAGGAATGATGCTGCTGGGTAACTGCCTGCTTAAACCATAAATCTGGAGGACCTGCTAACTTTGAATTAGCAATGTGGGTATCAAGTAGAAACTTCTCAGGCGAGGTCGCGTTTCCGATCCGGCGCTAGAATTTAAGGAAAACATGTAAAATGACTACTTGTAAGTGCCCTCCTAGGCCTAAACATAATAAACGCTTTGACTATTGACTTAGACGATAAACTCCGGACTCTATCTTTTTAAGCACGATGTTGCGCAGTGACTCTTACCTAAGCCGTGAGTCTGGAGCACTCACTCATTTTAAATAAGGAACATGGGTATCAAGTACAAACTTAAACATTGAGCTCTGGAGTCCAACCGCTCCGTCGTGATACTGTGAGTAACTACAGATATAGATAGACGGATACAGATAGACTGGTACAGACAGAGATACTCACCTACCGATAGATTACAGACAGACCGATTCAGACAGACAGATACTTACAGCTAAACTGATACACACAGACAAATAAAGTCAAACTTTTGTTGTACAACTAAGGCGCCAGGCAAGCGTACGGCCCACCTGTTGTTAAGCAGTTACCGTTCCCAATAGATGCTTGCAACCAAAGGCATCGGTAGCACGTTTCCAACATGAAGGGGAGTGGGGTTAGTGGGAGGGGACGGGGAGGTGGCTGGGTTGCGCTTCCGGCTCTCTCCCTCATCATACGAAACGAAGGTAAATTAGCTACTTGAATGCCGATCTCCACCTTACTGGTCAGACTCTACCACCTTACTGCTATAGACTGGTACAGATAGACAGCCACGGACAGACGAACTCAGACTGATTCAGACTGACGTAATACAGATTAGACGATAGACAAAATTATATTTAAGGGCTTCACCGACTGGACGCGGACGGAGTCGCGGGCACAGCTATACTTAATATACACCCAGACTCCGGACATACAGACATGTTCATGCACTCAAATGCATGTCCCGGGTAGAAATCGAACCTACGACCTGCAGCGTGAAGGGCGCCTCCGCGCCAACCACGCTAACGGGCCCGTCAAATGGATGGATGGATGGATGTTTGTTACTCAATCACGCCAGAACGGCTGAACGGATCTGGATGAAATTTGGCACAGAGATAGATTATAGTCTGGAATATATATATAATATTTTTTTAATTATGCGCGGACGAAGTCGCGGGCAAAAGCTAGTCATAAATAAAAATGTTAATTAACAAAGTACATAAATTGATCCTTGTTGTTATAACGATTATATCTTCAAAAGATATTTAAAATACGGAAGTAACAACTTAATATAGGAAACTACGACAAATTCCTTAACTACTGTTTTCGATACCGAAGCGATAATTGGTGTTATGGCAGCTACAATTATGAGAAACAGTTCAATTAATTAAGTACTGTATAAGAAAGTTACTAAGCTATTAGTACCGAAGCAATTGAAAAGTAATTACTTATAATATTGTAGTAAAAGTTTTTAAAAAAGCAATGGATTACTTTCATTTAAAAATCATCTTATCGGTTAAGGAGATGATGACGTTAGTGGTCGTTCACGTTACTAAGACGACAACACATTTATAATAATAATATCCTGGGACATTTTTTTACACACGGTTACCTGATCCCAAACTAAGCAGAGCCAGATAACTGATATTACTACATATACTACTTTTTTATTTGTAAATACATACTTAATATACATATACACCCAGACTCTGGACATACAGACGTGTTCATGCACACAAATGCATGTCCCGGGTAGGAATCGAACCTACGACCTGCAGCGTGAAAGGCGCCTCCGCGCCAACCACGCCAACGGGCCCGTCATTTTACGATATACAGCTGTCCGAATACTGCCATTATTCAGAAGTGTATAGGAAACACGTTGTGGTCTTTGTAATGTGAATGCACCCTAACTTTATTTTATTTGGTGATAAACTAAGGCGAAGGCTAGACGTAAAGTATTAACTGTGGTCCGTCATTATTTTTCAAATACCTTGGTCCAAACTGATCGTGTAGGCTAGTGTACTGATGGATGACAGTATTTTCCTGGAATTTCAATTCCAAAATGACAGTTTGGCATTCCACGTCGCGAAAGCAATAGAGTGGACATGTCTTCTGAGATTGCGGATTAAACCATGCGCTAAGGTAATATCCATACCAAGCTTTCGTGTTTCATTTGACGTCTGCTGGCCTACTCCGAAATACGAACCTAACGTTTCGGCTGACGGATTGTCGTGATTTGACATTTCTTCTTTCGTTTTTCTCTACGATTTGACATTGTTTTGATCGTAAATCGAATCCGTACTTCGGACGATCCGTCAGCGACGTATTTCGGAGTAACCCCCCTGGACTGTACGAACTACGTCACAATACTGAACGTGTAGCCGCGTCGATGGAATGACATCCATCATTATGTACCATACTGACGGACCACAGTATATACTTTACGTCTAGCCTTCGCCTAACACATTTCCGATTTAGACTTCTTATCAGGATAATGTGGACCACTTGCCACTTGAATACTATGTAGAGTCATATACACACGTGTCCGAAATTCATTTAAATAAGTGTATTATCCTGCTAACACTCCAAAGATGAGGGGATTAATACTTAATAACCTCGTTTCCACCACCACTCGGCCCTCCATGTAAGTTGTGGCCGCAACTTTGTTCATCAATTTTAATCAACAGATGCTTCAAACTAATCTACTTAAGTAACATTAAAGATCGATTGCTTGTTATTGTGTAAGTATATGATTTTTGTGGTTAATATAATATTTTTTGCTTATTAATAACTTTCATTTCTACTAGAGGTATTGAAACTACTGTCGTCATACATATTACAAACAGGAACTGAGGGTGGAAGAAAAAAATATTGCCCATTTCTTAAAATTTCTGGTCCTAAAATTAGGTACGACGTAATACTTCTGAATCTTTGTTTGAAACTACATTATTTGTACATTCCAGCACGCGTGGCCACCACTTACATACAAAACAAAATGTTAACCAATCAACGTAAATAGTTGTGTGAGTATAACGTAAAAGTTCCGGCGCACTTCCGTGTCCGTGACAGCAGTGGGTTCAGTGTGGCGAGGTGTCGGCTGCGCGCGTGTGCCCTGTTCGTGTCTCGGAAGTTGCCCAGCTAGAGGGCGCGTGAGGGGGGCGGGCGGCGAGGGCCGGCGCGGGCGGCTCGCTGGTTATATGGATACTTTGACTTTGAAAGTGGATACTTCACCGATGTTAGGGATCGCTTCCGAACAAGTTGGTGCTTGTAAGACTTGTTTTATGTTAATGGTGACGGGTTTGTGCGTTTGTTGGGTGTTCCGAGTATGACGGATGAGTGGTTATTGTTTGTACCCTTCACGCGCTTGCGTTCGTTCGTTAATAGTTTGATATGTTCGAATTTGGCCATGGTCTCGTATTAAAGATGATACCTACCTACAAATATATTGCTTGAAACTGTATTTATGTCAAAAAACTCCATTGACACCTAAAAAGCAATTAATAAAGTCATCGGACCTCAAGATTCAAGAAAGCAAGAATTTAATACTGAAAACTTCTTATATTCTAATTAACTTGATTAAAATGGAGATCTTTGCCGTCTTGAATATGTAAGTTAGCTCCCACAACTGCTGTTTTAGAGCGAAGTTTGAACTACTATAATCAAAGAATTAAAGTTAAGTAAGCACTTAATCGCTTGGCAATTTTCAGATGGAATCCAGCCAGGCGAGACTGGCCTGGCATCCAGGCGACACGACGCGGGCGACATCGACAACTGGCTGGAGCAGGACTGTGTCTTTTAAAATAATAAAAGGAATAATACACTACCCCACAATTCTACCTTCACGACTGCGGAAAGTAAAGAGATTTTTTTTCCCCCATAAATTAGTTTAATCAGAAATTCTCACGGGTAAAATAAAATGCGATAAAACAACTTGAGCGAAAGGGTTCCCTTTTTGATTATTCGCATCACTTAATAAAGGTGGCTCCGTTTTTCATCGCAGCTCTGCGTTGAATAGTGAAGATTCACAAAAATAATGGCTTGAGATATTCAGAAAGGTATTGACATTTCCGTTGCTAAGCGTATTCATCGTCATCACCAGTCTCATTGAACTCTCAGAGACAATCAGGTCATGCTGTAATTATTGAATTCCGCCCAAATTACAAGGAAGGGACTGGGCGCAATTAAAACTGATCGATCTTAATTGATTAGCCGCAGTTTCGGAAGGTTGGGGATTTCATAAATTGTTTTATAAAGAATTTAATGGGTTTCGGGAGGGGAATCCGCCGGCCGCCCCGCCTCGCCAACTTCGCAAGTCGAGTCAGTTCAATCTTAATTGTTTCATTTGAGGCGCTCAACTTGATTTTATGAGGATATTCCGATCATGTTCCTGATTGTAAGTTACCTTACAATTATTGAGCTGCCGTTTCGGGTAAATGTCATTTTAGATATAGATCCAACCTGTGGATAACTTTCATGTTAATTACAAGTTCATAGAAAGTATTTATAGCCAACTTTCTTCGTGTTATTACGTACAGATCGACTACCTGCTTTACAGTATTAGTATATTTAAATTTTCTCCGAGTCCATTAATGTAAAAGGTAAAAAGGGACTTGTCATTAATAAAAGGTAATTAAGTCTACCACAGACTGGTCTCATCAAAGATTCAGCGACGTGCGAATAACGAACTCATAAAGGCGAGCAAAAAGATGTTTAAAAGTAATGAAGGTAGGTTTGAATTTTGTATAATGCGGTGTCCACGAAAGGTCCAGCGGGGTTATTACGTAACTTTTTCGTCCATGTTTCCCGATTTCAATCAATTTCAATTGGCAAAGCAACACGGGATGAACGAACCAATTGAAACATGTTCGAAGAAGTTACGTAAGGTAATAGGCCTATATGTAGATGTGAAAACCAATGTTAGAACTCTCAGACTTAATCTCAGAGATTTTGAATACCTGTACTAGTATAGTTATTGTATAATATGATATTAATGTTTTGTATTTGTGTTGGTAAGTCGGCAAAAAGTGTGCCTGAAATAGGTGTCTTTTCGAAGTCTGATAATTAATTTTATTTATGTATATCGACGCTTGAAAGGCAATCCTTATTAAGCGAAATTAGGTGAACTTTACAGGAGAGTGAAATAGAGTTTTATTTTTTCCAAAAAAATATCATATGTATTCTATGGGTAGGTATGGAGGCTATGTCCAACAGTCATGTGGCTGAAATAATGATGATAATTCTATAGATTTCTAAATTGTAGCCTTATAATATCGCACGTTTAGCTTATAATAAACTATTCTCAAATCTCCTGGCAACAGCATCTTATTTGTGAAACACTTAGCTACAATCTCGCCGCACTTTTAAAAATTAACTTGGAAAATCGTTCAGCTTACAAATAGGTATTACATTAAAACTTTTAACATTACCTACATTAAAAGTCAGTTTAGACATAAAGCGATCCAAACACGAAGTATTCGCGAAGCTCCCCCCCCACGGTACTCCCCCCTCCCCGGCATCCGGGGCGAGTCCGAAACTTTGATGGTCCGATCCAGATTTTTCATCTCCCGACTTATTTGAAATTATAATTCGGCGCGAAGAAATCAAATCAAAATTCCATTTAAACTTGGGATTTCAATATTTGTTTGTTACGCAGATGTTCGTTATGGTAATCGTTTGTGGTGGGTTTGACCGTCGGTCGGACGGTGTGCGGTCCGCCTGTTTGGTACAATTTAACTCTGATTTATGTGTTGGCCGACAACGGTGTGGGGTAACATAAGGGCGTTCGCACGCTTAAGACCATTGGTACCTATTTCAGCGCCACCATTGGGTTGAGTTTTAGAAAAAAATAATTAAACTCATGTTGTTCAATTTCAAATTTTCCATATCTCGTGTTTTTCTTTTCGTCTTACTTAACCACTTCTCCGTGAATAAGTCATGAGAGTAACGTGTTCATGGACCAGTTACTAAGGGGACTGGCCCTAAGCAAGTCGGCCGAGTGGTCGGCCTAGTACTAACATCGACATAAAACGAAGCGAGTAGTTCAACTATTTACCGGTAAATAGTAAAATGAAAATGAAAAAACAATGACCACGTTTTGTTTCATACAAATATATAATAAAGGCACCTCTTTCTTTAGTCTTTACTCTGTGGACGTGTTCGAGTAGCTCTGCTGGTACCTGTTTTAAGTTCCATATCCTTCAATGACTTTTAAAATTCTAAAATATGATCTGCAATTTAATAATAGCGTTTTCGTATTATACCGCCGCCGCCATATTGAGTAAATGCCCCGAATCGTAATTAATAGGTCATTAACTACTCCAGTACCTACTGAAATAATATAAACGTAGGTAATCGGTTTATGATTGTTTCGTTGCCGCGTCACGTGACCTTGCCGGAGGTCAGCTGGTGACCTTGGGCACGGTTGGTTCATGGGATAGGTAAACACGCAAAGTTTGATGCATGTAGCCCGGCGGAAAGGAAAAATCAACTTGTGGGGTCGAGGTCGAGTGACCTTTATAAAGGCTTTAAGTTTATCGTGTGACCCGATTTGATAAGCTTTATTCAGATTTTGAACGTTGTATAAATAGGTATATTATTGTCAAAAAATGTATTTGTTTACGCTGTATTTTTAACTGTGTTAGCAAGTAAATAACTCAAGACTAAAATAACAATATTAAATAAATCACACAAAAATAAATAATATGGTTAATAATTAAAAACAGAGCGGCAAACGCTCAATTTCATAGAAAATAATATTAAATTATATTCAGAAATTTCATTACTTTGAGAAAAGTGGATCGCTGCTTTGATATTTTACGAGAGAAACACCTTTTTGAAGGCATCCGATGCCAGACGTTTAATTGCTTCTGAGCGGCCATCGTACCTACTCAAAAGGAAAATAACATGGCGCTTTAAATAATATTAATACATTTGTTCCATGTTGTTGTAGAAAATGTATATTTATCTTACAACCTTCATGTTACTTTCAACCATAAACACGAACAGTTATTTTGTCCTAACCATAACTAAAACTGGGTTCAATACAGGCCCACTCATACCATATGACACCTTTAAATCACTAAGGGGCAGGTAGACGACAAGCGTGGAAGAGGAAGATCAAGATTAGACAAAAGAAGGTTGATAAATAATAATCTACTAACGTAAAGAATCGTCGAACGTCTTTTTAATTATATGCTAGAACTAGCTGTGCCCGCGACTCCGTCCGCGTCCAGTCGGTGAAGCCCTTAAATATAATTTTGTCTATCGTCTAATCTGTATTACGACAGTCTGCATCAGTCTGAGTTCGTCTGTCCGTGGCTGTCTATCTGTACCAGTCTATACCAGTAAGGTGGTAGAGTCTGACCAGTAAGGTGGAGATCGGCATTCAAGTAGCTAATTTACCTTCGTTTCGTATGATGAGGGAGAGAGCCGGAAGCGCAACCCAGCCACCTCCCCGTCCCCTCCCACTAACCCCACTCCCCTTCAGGTTGGAAACGTGCTACCGATGCCTTTGGTTGCAAGCATCTATAGGGTACGGTAACTGCTTAACAACAGGTGGGCCGTACGCTTGCCTGGCACCTTAGTTGTATAACAAAAGTTTGACTTTATTTGTCTGTGTGTATCAGTTTAGCTGTAAGTATCTGTCTGTCTGTAATCTATCGGTAGGTGAGTATCTCTGACTGTACCAGTCTATCTGTATCCGTCTATCTATATCTGTAGTTACTCACAGTATCACGACTGAGCGGTTGGACTCCAGAGCTCAATGTTTAAGTTTGTACTTGATACCCATGTTCCTTATTTAAAATGAGTGAGCGCACTTCGCAACATTGTGCTTAAAAAGTTAGAGTCCGGAGTTTATCGTCTAAGTCAATAGTCAAAGCGTTTAATTTGTTTAGGCCTAGGAGGGCACTTATAAGTAGTCATTTTACATGTTTTCCTTAAATTCTAGCGCCGAATCGGAAACGCGACCTCGCCTGAGAAGTTTCTACTTGATACCCACATTGCTAATTCAAAGTTAGCAGGTCCTCCAGATTTATGTTTTAAGCAGGCAGTTACCCAGCAGCATCATTCCTGAGGGGTTGGAGTTCATAGTTCAATGTCTATGTTTCTATTACTACTTAATTCAAAATCAGCAGGTCCTCTAGACTTACTTCTTAGGTAGGTAGCTTCCCTACGGCATTAGTACTGTGGAGATGAATTCCAGAGTTAACGTCTAAGATTCCGCGTGATACAAAGACCCGCTTAATGTTTTTTATACGTAATTAGGAATAAAAAAACTAAATTTCTTGAAGCAAGGAAGATATTAAATTTTGACATGTGGTGCAAGGCAGGTATTGTCTGATTTTAAGTATAGCGACATCTAGTTAAGAAAAACGAAACTTAAGATTGTAGAACGCAGCAATAAAATATTTATTATTATTATTAAAATTAAGATTATCTATTCCAAATAGTGACGGATCACACACAACGTAGGGCTCCGTAGGGCTCCGCTCTAAATAGACGTATTTCAATAACTAAAACTTATTTTTTGCTAGAATTTCTGTGTGGTCATAAAAATTTACAAACTAATATTTTAGAAAAAAAATATCCTAGATGTTAAGTTGGACTATTAGTCATATCCATGCCAAATTTCATTGAAATCAATCCATTGGATTCGAAGTTGTGCGTGTTCGAATATTTAGGTAGTTTTTGAATGTTTTGTGGCAACCCTAATCTTTACCGAAAAAAAAAATATGCTAGATGTTAAGTTAGACTATTAGTCATATCCATGCCAAATTTCATTGAAATTAATCCGGTGGATTCAAAGTTGTTCTCTTTCAAACATTTAGAATTTTTAAGTAGTTTTTTGAATTTTCTGTGGCAACCCTAAACATTTTCGAAAAAAAAAGTATCCTAGATGTTAAGTTAGACTATTAGTCATATCCATGCCAAATTTCATTGAAATCCATCCGGTGGATTAGAAGTTGTGCTCTTTCGAAAATCTGAGCAAACATACAAACATACAAACATACAAACATACAAACATACAAACATACCCACAGACAAAAATTCTAAAAATGATAAAAATGAATTCTGCTGGTCCATCTAAGTCCTTCCCACTATTTTTTTTTTAAATATTTCGAATGTACAGACGCGACCAATTTTACATTCTTATTATATGTATAGAAGATAGATAAAATTTAGCATACTATTTTTATTATAGGATATGACAATCGTAGGTCTATGGTTGTTGCACAGAACATTTATGCTTTTTTAAAATATTCACTTACTTAGCTTTAAGGATCAGCCTTTTTATATTATTGTTAATTTTTTATTTGTGTAAGCGGTTTGGTTTGCGCCCGTGATATCACCAAACGGGCCCAATGGAAGACCAGCGCTGGTTTTTGTCAACCAGCACATGCTGAATTGGGTCCGTTTGTGGCAAGCACATTTAGCATAATTTTATTAATTTTAATTGATTATTTTGTTGGTGTTGTTAATGGCTTGTCGCAATAAATACTTTCTTTCTTTCTTTTCTTTCTAAAGGATGAAGAAGTGAAAAATATATTTTGGAGATAGATTTAATTATCAGCTGCACTGATAACCCTTCAATAGAAGAACGAAAACTGATCGAAATCCATAAAGTGGAATGCGTATTGCGCGGCATATAAATTCCCTCGAAACCAACAGCATTAACAAGTCTTTGAAATGTTTGAATCCGCCATATTTAACAGATTCAAATATTCAAAGACTCGGTAGAGCCATTCAAGCGTGGATCGCTCCAAATGGAAAAGTATAAAAGGGCCTTTTCACAGTCCACCATTACCGGCGTGGTTTTGTTTTAGTTGCCATCCGTAATTTTCTTAATTATACACTTGGAGCGAGGCGACGCTGGATAGAGCGCTCCCCCGCATTCACAGCGTTATTTCATTTTTTCCGAGAGCTCCCGACGACGCAGCGAGACTTGTAAATAAGCTAATGACAGTTTAGGGTGGTTTAATAACTTGACTCGCTTGCAAGAATGTTTAAGGAGATCAGCTAAACATAGCACCACTTACGACTGCTGTTCGCGAATAGATTTAAAATAACTTGTCTTATTCTGTCTTGTCTTATTGTGTATTCCAATAGAAGTCTCTACTTAAGTTTTATTTATACTACGTTTTTTTATACTTGTCCTTTTTGGTAAGCAAAGGTGGCGCTCAGCGGGGCGATTGCGTAACTTTTTGTCAATGTTTCAATTGGTTTCGTATATAATTGACACAGGATGAACGAAACTAATTGAAACATTGACAAAAATGTTACGCAATCGCCCCGCTGGACGCCATCTTTGCTAAACAAATAGGACAAGTATAAAAAAACGTACTATAGATATCTTTTTGATTCCATATACATACCATAAACGTATTGTTGAATACAAACTTTTAAAAGTTAAAACTATGTTTGCGGCGTCATTGTAGCAATATTTTGTTAAAAATATCTGTGAAAGTACACAGTTTGTTGGGACACAACAAGTGCTCAAACTTTTGATATTTTGCCGAAAGCTGTTGTTAAGTTTGTCCGAGAAACTATCGCTCAGCGAAAGAATAAGTAAACAGAATACATTGAACTTGATTCACGGAGCTGTTGCCTTCTTCTAAAGCTACAGCATATTAAGAAAATATAGAGGTAGCTGACACATGAGATTATTATTTACCTATTAATTAAGCTTGAGAACATAAAATCTCTCATTTTTAGGGGCTATTTCAATAAAAATATGCAAATAATAATATAATCGAATTAAATAATATTTGGTGGAACATATAAGGAGAACATTCCCAATAAAAGCCCCATTCTTTCATATCCATGCAACCGATGATCACAACGACGGTGTTCGACATCGTATAATGAAATAAGGAAAAAACGGATAAGTGCGAGTTGGACTCGCTCCCCGAGGGTTCCGTACAAACTTATTAGGAAATTAATTGTTTTTAAACTCTTTTTCGTAAAAGTTAGCATAATTAGTAATTCTCAGCTTCAGATAAATTGGGACCCCCATATAAACTTTGATCCCTTATTGTATCCCCTTAGGGATAGAATTTTCCGAAATCCCGTCTTTTATGCTATAAAAGGTACGTACTGTTTCAATTTCATGTTTCCAACATCTGCAGTTCGGGTTATGCACGTCTTGACAGACGTACAGACGGACAACAAAGTAATGCAATAAGGGTTCTGTTTTTCCTTGTGAAGTACGGAACCATAAAAACGAGACAAAAACCAACTTATAACAATGCTTAAGCACCGGAAAATAAATAAGCTGTCCGGCGGCACGGAAAAGTCGTGTTACGAAAAAAGTCACTTAACATTTTCTTTACAAAAGACGATTATTAGGAAGTTATTTTGACAGTTTCAGTTAAAACTTTACGAAGATACATTTAGGATCGCTTGAGGTGGGTTCTGATCTATTTAGGATCTGTGTAAAGCGTTTTAAGCAATATCGAGTGGCGTGTCGATCAATCACTTATACTTCTGACAAATACCTAGTAGCCACAGACTTCGTTTGCGTGGACCTTGGATACGCCCGACTACCACTGAGAGCCGTCCATTGCTCGAGATGAAGGTGGTCTGTATGTTGATGTTGTGGACATGTCATAAAGTTATGACAAGTTTCATTAAAATTCACGCGGTATATTCCGCGTGTACAGTTTTGGCCTAATATTTTTTTCCGTTTAATAATCATGACAAAGTAAGTCTAACCTATTATATCGATACAATTTTATTAATCTGGCTTAACAGTCACTCATACTATAACGTATCTCCCAAGTTATTTTCATTTTTCACTGAGATGCCTTTAATGACTCCGTATTGCTCTTCAAAAGGTATTTATTGAAAGTAATAAATTGGAATAGATATCTAGGTACTTATACCTAAATTAAGAAAAGAAAACATTTCTAAGAAACTTAGATTTGGAGAAGAATGCAATTTCAATAGAAATTACAATAAACATGAGTTTTCAATGCAAACAAATAGAACTTGGATAATAGAGTGGTTCATATTATTGAAAACACACGTACCTAGATAGACATTTAGATTGAGTGGCGAATAAATTGCGAAACTTGTGCCCCTCTAGTACTGATGTGCTACGAGATGCGAATATTGAAATAGTTGAAAAAAACTTACTACACTTGGAGCTGGTGAGAGCGTATCGAAACCGTTTCAATTGAGAATAATGATGAAGAAAATAAATTTTCAATTTAAAGTAATGCAACTTTTGTATGAAGAATACATTTTGTATTGAAAAGGTTTTCAGCGACTTGATACGCATGACTACTACGAATCTATCTAACAACAATGAATACACACATAAACGATAAACACGTCTCTGGCTGCACGTGTTGCAAATTCAAATACAAAATTAATACAACTAGTACACCAGCATGAAAGCATAATCGGCATGTTACCCAATTATATAATTTAGAATAAGTACTAATTAGTTTTTACAATTATACTGGGTGAAATCGAAATCGTGGGCAATATTTTGAACTATGACTCTACATAATAATATGATTCAGAATATTTTGGGAAAATAAATAAGAAAATCTATTGATAAAAAATATTGCTCGGGTAAGCAAATAAGCAGACCATTTAACTTTAATACCTTACCTGGGCAATCATGTTTTATCAATTTATTTGTTGATTAAAATATCCTAAATATTCTGAATCGTGTGTAGAATCACCATTTAAAATATTGGCCACGATTTCGATTTCACCTAGTAGTGTAATACATTTAAAAAATACTAAACATATTATTAACAATATTAGCCAAAATCACAATTACTAAAACTGAGCCATCTAAACGAAATTACCGAGTCGGTAAAAAACAGGATATGAATGTAACACCAGAGGAATGTCCATAATTCACGTCGGTCACAGGAGGCTCCTACAAATGGACGGAGGACGCGATCGATATTTTATTAACGCCTTTCCCTGGCGTACAGTCAAGATACTTCAGCTAAAGGGGTCGGGTAAGACATGAATGGCGCGCGATTGGAGTATATTAAAAGAAGGAAAATTTACACGTGTGCCCCCATTTTGTTTCTTTCATAATTATGAATTGAATGAATTTCATTATTTCTCAATTGAGAAGAAACAAAGAAAAACAAACGATGGCAATTATGATTTCATCAATATGCGTCCATGAGATCCAAATGGATTCTTCAGAATGCCCAATGGGCAGCGGCTGTTTATACTACAAGGCAATGCATCCGCTCTTGTGCTTAATTCATAAGTTCCCTTTTCTACCAACCCATCTCCGAGGTAAATTAGAAAGAGACGCTTAAATTATATCCGGTTCATTGCTAACTCAGCTTAATTATCGGCTGTATAAACGAAGAGAATGTCAGATGAATCGCAAATACAAACAAACGCTGGATTGAAATTAAAAGGTGCCTGAGTAAAAACTAATTTATACAGTCTAGGCCCCAGAAGGCGCTCATGAATAACAAAGTAGAAACACTATACGCAAAGAATTATTAACGACGTGTTTTCAGATTATTCAAGCTTTTCGTTGAAGGTTTAGTTTTTAATGTATTATTGTTTGAGGTTTCATATTTCTTGGGATGAATGATTAATTTTCTATTTGCAGAAAATATGTTACACCGATCTTGATGTTGCAGTGTTCAAAATAGTTTCTTACTGACTTTTTTCGGTATTACTTCTGTACATAATGTTTTCAGAAAACTAGTAATAGTGTAGTATGAAGTAGTTACGCGAACATTTTCTTATCATCCTTTATATGGGCTTATTGTTGAGAATGTAAGCATTCCATCTAATAGCGTAAAGACCACGGTAATTGAAAACATAATCTGTTAGGTACATAGAAATATGAATAACAAAAGAAGCCAAGCCGATCTAGATCGCACTGAACCCCAAATTTTACTTTAAAAAATTAGGGAAGCAATACATTCTTGTAAGGATATAATAGATGACAAATATCCGAGGATTAGCAAGCTGAATACATGTCCATTTAGGGCCGGCCTTGATGCCTAGGGCCTAGATCCCTACGAGAGGTCTAATGTTGTCCGTTGTTACAAGTGACCTCTTTACGTCTCACCGTCTCAAGTTGGAAGGTCTCGCTACAAATTCGCATGTCATTCGAGAGTTGAGGAATGATGGCCTAGTTCTAAGAATCTTGACCTGCGCTGAATAGGTTGTTGAGAGATTTGGTAATGTGGTGAGTCATGATAGCTGTCCTTAATCATAAGTTCGTTTTATAATAGGTATAACTACTCTGTCCGAAAAGTCGTGAACGACGCAGCAAGTCGTGGAGACCTACGTCAAGCGACCAATATTCGTCCCGTCCAAGTTGCTGCCATAAAAACTGGAAACTTCCCACCTTTGCATAAATAGGAACCTTCGTAAAATAACGCGATGAACACACCGGGACCGGGACCGGGACAGAAGAACCCTCATCGATGTTTATCTCCAGCGGTGGACAGTCTTTTGGGGTCGACGGATCGGCTGCGTTCATTCCGAGGATTTGCCCACTTTTATCCAGAATTTATTGTTTGTCCTCTTTAAGGTGATACAAATGTTCAACTGGGTGGGTCTAAGTAAATGGTTTGATGAAGCAGCTGGCTTATGTGCAATATAAAGTATACAACATTAAACCTCATATGGTCGGGAATAAAATGGCTTAGCCGATTTACTTTAAATGTTACCAAATTTTGTAGAAATCGATTTCAAAATATGAAATTGTCAACCTTAATCGTAAATGTTCTCCATAGCAACTGAACAGATTTACGTGAAACCTATACCAGAAAAATTGTCAAGACTTGTCTAAGAATCCGTGGATCCAAGATTTAATATTAATCATTTTATTTAAAAAATAATCAATAATAACCTTAAATATGCTACAAACGTCATGGGTCATCATGGCTTGGCCAGCAAAATGTTCCTGGCAGTAGCGCAATGGCGCCGTTGAAAGCTGGACGTGCGCGCAAATTTTTGCGTGAAATACGTAAAAATTTTACGTCTACCTATCTTTTTATGAATTAAATCACGTTTTAAATAGTTTAAATATAATATTGAACATAATTTTTAGGATATTATATGATTACAAATATTTTTAAATTAATATTTATGTCAGTGACGCGTTTTGTTGTCATCATAGATTATGAATAATATAGAATGATGAATAGGTATATGATTAAAAAGCATAATCATCCTCTAAAAACCGCTTACCTACTTTCTAATCTTATTGTCTTGCCTAACAACAACAACAGGTTGGGCTAAAAATCAGAAGGTCCCAGGTTCGATCCCCGGTGGGGCATGCACCAATGGATGAATTTTCATCTATGTGCATAATTTACAGTTCGCTGACGGTGAGGGAAAACATCGTGAGGAAACCTACCTATCCCTCGGGATTAGGTAATAGTCAGTTCCTGTATACACGGCGACAAGGTTCACCACCTGTCACGTTGGGTTCTGACTATCTGGTGAAACGTGGGCTTTGAGTTGGTTAATCCCTCCATTATGTGGTGGTGTATGGCCACTCACGCCTCTGACTACCCCCGAATGGGGATAAAAGTCGTGACGTTACATTTCATTTTTTCATATTTTTTGTCTTGCTTATGATATCTTTTTATACCACTGAGTTGCTAGACAAACTTGTTTTTTTTTGGCGGGAAGTGGCGAAGTGCAACATTGAAAATCTATATTATTATAGGTAGGTACTTGACACTGGCTATATGCGACAAGAAAAGCCAAGACAAAAAAACATGCGTACGGCCCGCCTGATGTTAAGCGTGTTTCAGTTGATGTTATTCATACTACTTAATATTAGTAATACGAAATTGTTTTTGTTTGCTTATTTTTAAGTTGGACTAACCACCGTTTGGTGGGGTAGTACCACCCTCTCATAGAAGATCGGCGTAAAGCAGCTATTACAGCTGCGTTTCGTACAATGAGTGAGAGAGCCGTAAGCCCAAACCCCCCCCCCCCCCTTCTCCCGTACCCCTTCCCTTCAGGTCGGCAATGTTTACTATATGTTTAGTTTTATTGAGCATCAGGATTAAGTTGGGAGACTGGAGTTCAATGCTCTACATTACTAAACCATACATCAAATAAACATCACAGCTTCTTAGGGATGGGTCCAAATTTAATAAGTCGCTAAATTTGCAGTGCTAAATTTATTTAGTGTCATCACCTGTTAAATATTTTTTTAGAAATGTAACGTCACCACTTTTATCCCCATTCGGGGGTTGTCAGAGGCTTGAGTGGATATACACCACCCCATTGTAGAGGTATTAACCAACTCAAAGCCCACGTTTATACAGGGTGAATTTTTAAGTGTGCGTGGATGGCCAAATCCGAAACTATAAGGAATATCGAAAGGTACTCAAAGAAGTCTCGGGGCCGATTTTGGTGAAAACTAAAACTGAATCATTGGATTTTTGAAAAAAACTAAATTCGTAGCCAGGAATCGAACTACTTGATTTCGAACTAGTTGAAAAAAACCACTTACTGTATTATTACACCATTCGATAGTGTCGCTGATAAGGAACGAATTCTGGGAAGTAATGACATACGGCAAACTTAAAAAAACTGTGTTTTTTAATAAACTGCTGCATATTTTCAAGTTGACTGTAATAAGTCATACGTACATTACCTTTACCTTGTTCGAAATTATGCTCAATATTTTTATTTATTTACTTTCGCAGCGCAGTCATCTTCATAACATTATGTTCTAATTACAAATTTTCAATCATTTTTGAACAATTAATCAGTTTAGGTTTAATAGTTAGGTAACTTAAGAGAAATAAAATACTATTTTGTTTAATATTAGCTCTTTCCTTAAGTTTACCGTAAAAACAATATTCGTAGCCAGGAATCAAACTAGTTGATTTAGAATAAAAAACCAAATACTGTATTATTACACCATTCGATAGTGTCACTGAATAGAAACGAATTTTGAGAAGTAATTACAACTTCTCAAAATTCGCATGTGCATGTGCATAATTTACAGTTCGCTGACGGCGAGGGAAAACATCGTGAGGGAACCTACCTATCCCTCGGGATTAGGTAATAGTCAGTTCCTGTATACACGGCGACAAGATTCACCACCGGTCACGTTGGGTTCGGACTATACAGGGTGAAATTTTCAAGTGAGCGTGGATGGCCAAATCCGAAACTATGAGTGATATCGAAAAGTACTCAAAAAAATCTCGGGGCTGATTTTGATGAAAACTAAAACTGCATCATTGGATTTTTGAAAAAACAATAGTTGTAGCCAGGAATCGAACTAGTTGATTTAGAATAAAAAACCACATACTGTATTATTACAGCATTCGATAGTGTCGTTGATAAGAAACGAATTTTGTGAAGTAATTACAATTTTCATCAAAATCAGCCCCGAGATTCTTTTGAGTACTTTTCGATATTGAAAGAAAGAAAGAAAGAAAAAACTTTATTGCGATAAGCAGAAAAGTTGCCAAGTTAAAAGTAAAAAAATAAAAATTAATATAAATAAAATTAAAGTAAAATTAAATTAAAAGGTAGGTAACAAAAACACACACAACTTCTGCTCGCCGCAAACGGACCCAATTCAGCATGTGCTGATCGACAAGGACCAGCGCTGGTCTTCCATTTGGCCCGTTTGGCGACCCGACGGGCGCAAACCACAAACAAATAAAAAAAAATAAAAAAACTAAAACCAAAACTAAAAACACTCGTACCCAAAACAATAAAATTAAAAAAAAACTATAAATAATAAAAACAAAAGTTATCTGTGCCGTACGTACGACACATTAAATTATTAATCTATGGTGCGACAAGACAACAGCATGGAATTTCTAACCTGCAAAAAAAATTAGAGGCATTTGGTAACTAAAATTAAAATTATTCCTAAGAACTGAAGTGAAACATCACAGGCCTAAAAGAATCTCGCCAAGCATCAAAATAAAACAACTACAGCAACACAAATCATAAATCTAACTATATGACGTGGCAACAACCCGATATTGGCAAAGTACCTACACAATCATGTCATTGTGGCATAGAAAATGAAGAAATTGATATTGGACGGCACAAAGTTAAACAATACCTATCTAAGCCTATAGGATATCAATCGTGGTAAGTACACTACATAATTATAAAGAAAAATGCTATCACTCATAGTTTCGGATTTGGCAATCCACGCACACTTGAAAAATTCACCCTGTATAGTCAGAACCCAACGTGACAGGTGGTGAATCTTGTCGCCGTGTATACAGGAACTGACTATTACCTAATCCCGAGGGATAGGTAGGTTTCCTCACGATGTTTTCTCTCGCCGTCAGCAAACTGTAAATTATGCGCATAGATGAAAATTCATCCATTAGTGCATGCCCCAACGGGGATCGAGCCTGGGACCTTTTGATTGTTAGCCCAACCTGTTCACCACAGTCGCTTGCAGTGCAGTTGTAATCCCGAGATTCGAGTCTTCATGATTTTCCCTGTTTTCGAAACAATACACACTTAGGTGTTGTAATTATTATGTATTGTTCCGAAAACTAGCAAAGTGGAAGCTCAAGGAACCCCAGCGAGACAGTGGAGCACATCTTGCTTCATTGCCCTGTATTTGCACGCCAAAGATATGATGCACACACAAACATAATAAAATTTGTACGGAACCCTCAGAGCACGAGTCCTACTTGCACTTGTCCGGTTTTAATTTGTAATGAGTAGCCCAAATACAAATTTTCATGTCTCTAGCTTCCGAAAAATTGGGACGCCTATACAAACTTGCATCCCCTATTTTACACCGTTAGAGGTGAAATGATCAAAAACGCTGAAATTACTATTCTTAGTTAATAAGAAGCCTAAATACAAATTTTATTGTGCCTAGCTTTAGAAAAATTTGAACCCCCATATAAACTTCCACCCCTTATTTTACCCTCTTGGGGGTAGAATTTTCAAAAGCGCTGAAATTACTATTTTGTATTTGTATTAGTAGCCTAAATAGAAATTTTCATGTTTCTAACTTCAGAAATGAGGGAATTCCATACAAACTTCCACCCCTTATTTTACCCCCTTAGGGTAAGAATTTTCCAAAATCCTTCCTTTGCTCTTCTTTTACGCTATGAAAGGTACCTACTGTCCAAATTTCATGTTTGTATCACCAGCGGTTTGAGCTGTGCACGTTTTGACGGACGGACAGATAAACAGACGGACAAAAAGTGATTCTGTACGGGTTCCGTTTTTTCCTTCTGAGGTACGGAACCCAAAAAACTCACAAAACGAGGCGTTTTGTGGAGCAAGTATTTTATTTTTAATTATACCATATATTATTATTATCATGGAGCTGCTCCAGACCCATGGCTCTGGCTTGAAAATCTTGACCTTACATGAAAATTAGTATTTCGGCTACTCAGCCTACAAATACAAATATTCATGTCTCTAGCTTCAGAAAAACTGGGGCTATCCATAGATACTTTCTCCCCTCAATTGTTGAATTCTCAAAAATCCTTCCTATGGTCTTGTTCTATACTATAAAAAGTTAAAATTGCATGTTTCTAACCCAAGCGGTTTAGGCTGTGCACGTTTTGACAGACGGACAGATAGACTGACGGGCAAAACAGTGATCCTATGAGGGTTGCATGCATGCCCGGCATGCGTTGCATTGCCACTCCATCCGTCTGTTTCCTCCATCAATCCATCAGTCAAATAAGGGGTAACCTTTTCCAAAAATGTGCGCGTACTAGGTCGCAGGCACAGCTAGTAACTAATAAGGATTAGTACTACTTTTATTTCAGTTATTACCCGATGTTGTCAACAATTTTTCTTGTTTTCAGTTATTTAGAATTTAAAGTTATTTTAATTTTACTTATTTTGTCCTATAATATTAAACATTTAAATTATGTACTAGTCTTTGTTTAAGTAGTACTACCTATTACCCAGTGTTGGGCAAAATTAAATTTCAGAATGTAGTACTTAAATTGTACTTAAGATTTAGTGAAAATTTTCCTTTACGAAGTTACCCTTATACGACTAAATAAAAGTAGGCAAGATACGAATTTAGTATATGAGTCACTTCTGTTTTTGATTTATCATGTCGTCTTTTTGATGTATCGTGGCGTATCGAAAATTCTAAATTCAAAAAATTCAACTCGCGGTCCTACGACATTGTTTGAGCAAAAAGCGGTCAACCTCGAGCTGTCAGTTGCAATGGTTCCAGCCTTAATGGGATATACCGGGGCACTGACCGACCGGTATTATGTTTGTTAATAGATTTGGATTTGCAGAATTGCAAAGAACTACTCTTTGTTATATATGTAGAAATTTAGTTTGCTAAAAATATCAAAGCAAAATGTTTGGTTAAGAATTTAAAAAAACGGACGATTTTTGGACTTAGTTTTTAGGTTTTAAATGCCGGTTGAAAATCGAGTCTTGTGTAGCGTTAAAATAATGTTAAAACGAAATCAATGGAACGCCGGACCTATTTAATTTTTAATGGAAAGATTCGCTTTATAATATATACCTAAACGTTGCCCCAAATGAATCGTGCAGGGAAAAAATCGCTCGCATTGAATTAAATACCATTCTCCGGGCTCGTTGCAATAAGCTCGCGCCGGAAGTCAATTCGTAGATACCTATCTCTTATTATTTGGAAACTCAGTATTTCAGCAATGCAAGCGCTTCGTGATTATATGAATTTAACTATACTTTGTAAAGAACCTAATTGTATTTTATATATCGATATTAATTGCTCTAGTTTTGTGCGGTAGTGTTCGGTGCAATACGTTGATTTGCACCGCACGCGACGCCACGCTGCCGTCATCATCATGAATCGTACTTTTTTGGATAAAAAATTTGTACCTAAAACGAACTTATGCGCAAACTAACTAACTAACTAACTTGTTTGATCGCGAAGCAAAATAGGTGCACGCCGATGTGAAACGATCCGTCGTAGCCAAAATGTTAAACAGAAAAACAGAACACTTAAAATATTTTTTACATCTACGAATGGATACGTTTGTGCTCGGATACAAATTTTATTAAATGAAAGACAATAAACATCTCCGGTCTTAAGTGCCTCGGATCACGGAATCGAATCGATTAGTGCAGACGACGAACACGAAAGTAAAAAAAAAGAATCGGCAACGTACCGACCGGCGTTAATGACGGCAACAAAGCAGGGATCGATACAAAACTAATAAAGTCAATCGCGAACTAAACGGTTGGGAGGCGATACGGCAAATAGGTCGCGGAGCAAAGATACGGACCTACGTGACCGGAGTCGATATCCGAGTTGATTCGATACTGAACGACGATCCGCCTGGATCGATTACGATACCGTATGTGATTGAGTTGAACGGGTTGAAATTTTAAAAGATAAGTCTAGAAAGCAATTTGGCAAGGTGGAAGGTATGGGAGCGGCAATGGAATGGGGTCAGCTGAGGTAATCACGACTATCAATTCTAAATTGTTTCATGGATAGGTTTGAAAAGGCACTCTCAATTTAACTCATTATGTCCCTTGATAAACATTGATAGTTCGAGAACTTTTAAATAAAATGCATGGGTGATGAATATACTTACCTATTTATCACCTACCAATTCTCTTGTCGGTCTATTTTCACTGGAGATGAATTTTCTCCGGAATTTCATCTCAGTCCCGAAACAATGTGACAAAAGCGGCTACCGGCGGCGGCGCGGCGGGCGAGTTACCTCAGCAAAATAAATAAACATACCGAGGAGCAACGTATCCGCACCAACGAAAATCCATTTTTATATATAAACTCCCAAATCAGATAATCCAAATTGGTTTTTAGACGTAAACTCAATTTTGACGTGTATTTTACTTTATCGTGGAGGTAGATAAATTGAGTGAGATACGGTGGAGTGTGGCGAAGTGCGAATGGCGCATGGCGGCTGTGGCTGGTACATCTAGGCGAGCGGCGGCGGCGCTCAGGAAATTTGGTGAGGTAGATATTAATAGTCTGTAACTTACCTCTATCGAGCTCTCTGATTTTCTGTCATATTTTTTTTATAACCTTCACTTGCATATTTAAATTATCGTATTTTGGTGGTCAACTTTCCGTCAGAGTTGTGCAAGCCACCCGAATAGGCACTTAATTGAAATAAAAAATAATGAACAAGTAAATTCCGAACATATAATGCAATGGCAAATGGAAAGCACTAAAAAAACCTTCATAAAAAATGCTTTTCCTTATCAAAGTAACTGGACTTAATTCGTTCAAAAACCTTTTAATTTCACCGCACGATTATATTTCCTCACAAAATTGAGATTCTAAATGGGTCTTAACTTAGCGCTTCCAATAGACTTATTGGATTTGACCTTGTTTTAATAAATTGAAGTGAACAGCGCAGAAAGAAGTAAAGAATTTGTTCACGGACCGTCGGGCCTGGTAAGTGGGACAAAAGATAGCGAATGGACAATCTATCGAATCACGGACATTGCCTCGAATGCTGCGTGTGCAGACGCCGCGTGAGGTGCCAAGGGATAGACGTACGCTGTAAAGCACACAACTCACAATATTTTGCTTAGTTACGAAATAGTTTTGTACAACAGAAAAATAAACTGGTGGATGATAGAGATCCCATCCTAATCTAGGAAATGTGGCAGGCATAATCAATTTGTTATTCTATCAAACTAGGTTTAAATAAATACTGCCAGAAAGAGACCGGTGGTATGGCACTAAACTCAGGAACTTTTGCCTTAATTGGTATCATTCCAAAGCTTCGGTGCAACTGAGCACCAAGAACCTGCAACTAAACCAGAACCTGCGACCCGCACAGTGAGCTACAAGACCACGTCGTCATTAGCACGCTCCCGCTAAAGTATCCAACACGCCGCTCTGATCCTGATAACCATTTTATCAGGTCAACGGTTAGAATAGGGGGTCAACTCGCCCCGACTGGACCCGGGCCGCGAAGATTTCGCTAATGTATTGGATTATCTCCAATTTGTACATTATCCATCGTTGGAACCAGTTTAGACTTTGTGATATCAATTCTGAAGGTTTAGAGCAAGAAATTTGAGAAAATGATATAATATTGAGAGAAATACATTTTTATAGTTCCTATAGGTAGGTACATACTAGGATTAAGTTGGGTCAGTGATATTAATGTTTAGAAACATACGGCAAAGCTTGAGAAGATGAAACAGGCACTTTGATGGAAACTAATAATGAATAAGAAAGTCTCAAAACTGGAACATAACGTGAACAGTTTTAAAAAAAAGTAAGTTTAAAAACTAAAACCCGACTACTGAAAAACCGCGCTCTAAAAAGTATGAAACAAGAAAATATTCTCATCTAGAGGATAGCCGTGGTCCGTGTAGGTCTTTTAGGGCCAAATGGCATATGAACACGGACCACGGCTATCCTCTAGATGAGAATATTTTCTTGTTTCATACTTTTTAGAGCGCGGTTTTTCAGTAGTCGGGTTTTAGTTTTTAAACTTACTTTTTATTTAATTATTTTTGAGTTATAGGTAATAATATATATATTTTTGAAATGTGCTCATCAAGCTCTTTCATTTGATACCCCACACGGTTTCATAAAAAAATGTTTTTTTTTTAGTTCATGACATTATGTCCTCTAGAGGGCGCCATATGCAATTTTATGTGACGTGACATAGCCTATAACCAGCGCGCCATTAAGCCGCTTCTAACGATACCTCATTTGTCAAATTACGACAAGTAGTTTGGAAGTTAGGTGGGAACAGATGCACATACATACATACATACATACATACTTACATACATACATACATACATACATATATACATATATACATACATACATACATACATACATACCGGTCAAAATCATAACCCTCTGCCGTAGTCGGGTAAAAATCAGTACCTATAAGTAATCAACAAGGCGACAAGGTTCACCACCTGTCACGTTGGGTTCTGACTATCTGGTGAAACTTGGGCTATGAATTGGTTAATACCTCCACAATGTGGTGGTGTATGGCCACTCAAGCCTCTGACTACCCCCGAATGGGGATAAAAGTCGTGACGTTACACACATATAAGTAATCATCTTGTTATATTATGATAACAATAATAAAGCACATAAAATCTAAACAAATCGCGGAAACTACAAGTAATCACTCGATCAACACGGACCATTGGGCAAGAGGTCAATTCATTAGGGAGAAGGGAGTAGTCATCAGTTGTCGCCCTTTCAAACCGCGGCCAATAAAATAAATCCGGATCTATCCGCGACCGGTTGTCGACTTTATTTCTAGAGGTTTATACACAAATAAAATTAGCTTTCCGATTCTAAATCCGTTGGGTTATTCCTCAGAGTAAAGACTAAAGAAAGAGGTGCCCTTATTAGATATATGTATGAAAAAAAAACGTGGTCATTGTTTTTTCATTTTCATTGTTCTATCTACCGGTAAATAGTTGAACTACTCGCTTCGTTTTATGTCGATGTTAGTACTAGGCCGACCACTCGGCCGAGTTGCTTAGGGCCAGACCCTTAGTAACTGGTCCATGGGTTATTCGATTATAGTAGGTAAAAACGTTCAATATCAAATTCAAAATTTTTTATTAATGTAAGCTATAAGTAGCGTTTATAAATCGTCAAAAAAAAAATTGCGTCACCACCACCGTTCTTGAAACTATTTTCGATTTGACTTTCGAGTTGGATAGACTCGAAAATATATGCGTGGAATATTCTGAAACTTTGTGTAGCTTATTTATATTTCTACATAATTATAAACGTTAATTTTAATAGAACCTAAAACAGTATAATACTGGCAGCAACATTTTACAGCTCTCTATATACTCATATAACAAAAATTGCCCCAACAAACTTCAGAAACACGAAACACTACCCAAATTAAATTAGAAACCTCTAACCCAACTAGCGGGAGCGCAAGGAAACCGAAACAACGAATGCCATTAATAACACCAACTTTATTCATAAAACCGTTTCGAATGCTAATGAAACTCGGTTATTACTTATCCGCGACTATTAAATCCCGTTCTTGGTGCTCGCCCATTCACAACTTGTTTAATTTCAGAGCTAGGATCATGGTGGGTGCCGCATAAGGGTGGTCATACACGGATGAATAGCTAGACTGGCTGTTCATTATATTATAGAGTAGCTTACATTGTGTAAAAATAGAGTAACACTGAAGAACTGGCAATGCTGAATAAATCAGAACATTGTTAAGGGAATACGAAAGAAACATTTGTTATTCTTTTCACTTTCTCTGTTCCAATTTCACTGTACTAATACATCAAGTCACTTTAAAAATCGACGTGAAATGTTCCAAGTTGCTTTTCTATACCTACCGACGTTTTAAAAATACCTGTGTGCGAACGCCTTTACCCCAGAGCCGAGATCCCGGTCCGCGTAATATGTTTCAGGTGAATATTTTATCTCGGCCAGAGCCAGCAACTGGAACTTTCACCCTTTCTTTTCCCTCTTGTTCGGAGAGGTAACTTTTAATATCGTCCACCTTTCTAGCTGGTGCGCTTTTAACTCAAGATAAGGTGCCAACTTTTGATGTTCGGGGAACGCAATAAAAGGTTTTTTTTGGTTTCTAGTGCACGGCAACTGAGGACTATGACCTGCAGTATGATTAGAACTAATTGAGATTATTTTGGTTTTAGGGATTATTAGAGATATATTTGTTCTTGTTTTTGAAGTAGAAATTAATACTACGGGACAATTATTATTAGACAAGTAATAACAATTTTCTTATTTACAAAATAAACAATACTGTTTTTTCCCGAATAAATAACTCTGTCAATCAGTAACAGATATTGTTTATACACACAACATGATGATCATAAACAATTCGACTTCTTCAAATAAGATCACAACATTTCCATTCCAAAAACAAACAAGTTCCGAGAACCATTCAGAGATTTCGCGGCCCACCAAATAGGGAATTATGTCATCCGATGGCCCTCAGGGCTGCTGCGCGAGGCTGATTCGATTTGCGACCTCCTCGGAGGGCCGTCCACATAAGTGTTTTAGGTCCGCGTCCTTAACTAAGGGCGTGCTTGAATATACAATCACATCTGTCGATACTAATGTACGGGCCTTGAGGGACGAGATTGGATCAGAATTCCTATTTCATAAGCCGCTGACAGTTTTGATCGAATTAGTGGCTCGGATTGAATTACACAATCATTTATTAACGTATGTTCATGTACTTTGGACTATTGCCGTTAGTCAATCAACAAAAAAACACCACCATCCTAACATGACGCAATAAAGTTAATTTCAGTAAGTAATATTAAAAGCAGTGGTAGCCGATTGGTTAAGCACGCGTCTTGCGGGCTTAAGGTCATGGGTTCAAACCCTGACTCGCACCTCTGGATTTTTCGAAATCTATGTGTGAATCATAACTTTAATATGATTATCACTTGCTTACGGTGAAGGAAAACATCGTGAGGAAACCTGCATGTCTTTAGACATGTGAAATCCACCAACCCGCACTGGGCCAGCGTGGTGGATTATGGCCTGAATCCCCCTCGCATTGAGGGGAGGCCCGTGCCCAGCAGTGGGACGTTAAAAGGGCTAAATTATTATTATTATTAATATTAAAAGACAAAGAAAAATGTATAAATGGCATTCGAAGTAATATTGTAGCTACTATGTTTAATGAAAAATCGCTCTTTAATGCTAGATATAACCGTACCTTGTAATATTTCAGTCACAAAGCTTGTACTCATCGTACCACAAGTGCAGTGAAATTCACACTGATATCGCACTCGCAATTCGACAATTCACTTATTAAATACTGGCCAGCAAGATAAGCCGTATTTATTTTAATTTTTTATTTCTTTGGGAAACCAAATAATTGCATATTCAATTCAATTCAATTCAAATCATTTATTTTGTTTAGGCCTACGGGGGCACCTACAAATTGTCATTTTACATTTTTTCCTTAACTTCTACCGCCCGCCGGATCGGAAACGCGACCTCGACTGAGAAGATCCGGCAAGAAACTCAGCGGGCTTGTCATTTTTACATTGCATACAGGGTGTCCCAAAACTTTGCCACATGGAGGGGAAGTACCTTAAATATTGTAGATACAGAATTTTACTGAATGAAGACTTCATTTTTATTTTAAAAACAATACGAACTGCATTCAAAGATTTTTGAAAACTCGCTTGCCACACTCGGTAATCGAACCGGCTAAAATCCGAAAAAATAACATCCTGTACTTTTATGGCATCAATCGATAGGATCAATCACAAGGATCAAATCACTCTAATAACATGGGAAATTAAATGAAAGGAAAACCGTGATATCTTAACTTATAAGAATTAAAATAAGTGAAAATTAAAATAAGTAACGATTTTATGGGTTTCCTTTCATTTAATTTACTATGTTTCTTAAAGAGATTTTATCCTTATGATTAACCCTATCGATTGATGCTATAAAAGTACAAGATGTTATTATTCGGATTTTAGCAGGTTCGATTCCCGAGCGTGGCAAGCGCGTTTTCAAAATGAAAGGAAACCATAAAATCTTCACTTATTTTAATTGAACGAATAAAAAATGGTAAACTAACTAATTTGTTGCT
This sequence comes from Drymonia ruficornis, assembly GCA_947859195.1. Taxonomy (NCBI): domain Eukaryota; kingdom Metazoa; phylum Arthropoda; class Insecta; order Lepidoptera; family Notodontidae; genus Drymonia; species Drymonia ruficornis. Next base: position 15,226,687 of record OX401905.1, on the reverse strand, counting down.
CGTAATTAGCTCCATTTTTTGTGGATACACTTTATCTTTGAATTCATGAATTTATAAGTTTAGATTTCATGGTTTTCCTTTCATTTAATTTACCATGTTTGTTAGAGAGATTTGGTTCTTATCATTGATCCTATCGATTGATGCCATAAAAGAACAGGGTGTTATTTTTTCGGATTTTAGCCGGTTCGATTCCTAAGTGTGGCAAACGAGTTTTCTAAAATCTTTGAATGCAGTTCGTATTGTTTTTAAAATAAAAATGAAGTCTTCATTCAGTAAAATTATCTATCTACAATATTTAAGGTACTTCCCCTCCATGTGGCAAAGTTTTGGGACACCTGTATATAATACAGCTTAACTAGTTAAGGTGATACAAATGTTCAACTGGGTGGGTCTAAGTAAATGGTTTGATGAAGCAGCTGGCTTATGTGCAATATAAAGTATACAACATTAAACCTCATATGGTCGGGAATAAAATGGCTTAGCCGATTTACTTTAAATGTTTCCAAATTTTGTAGAAATCGATTTCAAAATATGAAATTGTCAACCTTAATCGTAAATGTTCTCCATAGCAACTGAACAGATTTACGTGAAACCTATACCAGAAAAATTGTCAAGACTTGTCTAAGAATCCGTGGATCCAAGATTTAATATTAGTCATTTTATTTAAAAAAATAATCAATAATAACCTTAAATATGCTACAAACGTCATGGGTCATCATGACTTGGACTGCAAAATGTTCGTCGCAGATCCGCGATGGCGGCCTCCAAAGCTGGACGTGCGCGCAAATTTTTGCGTGAAATTCGTAAAAAAATTACGTCTTCTTAGCATTTTATGAATTAAATCACGTTTTAAATAGTTTAAATATAATATTGAACATAATTTTTAGGATATTATATGATTACAAATATTTTTAAATTAATATTTATGTCAGTGACGCGTTTTGTTGTCATCATAGATTATGAATAATATAGAATGATGAATAGGTATTTAATTAAAAAGCATAATCGTCCTCTAAAAACCGCTTACCTACTTTCTAATCTTATTGTCTTGCCTAACAACAACAACAGGTTGGGCTAACAATCAGAAGGTTCCAGGTTCGATCCCCGGTGGGGCATGCACCAATGGATGAATTTTCATCTATGTGCATAATTTACAGTTCGCTGACGGTGAGGGAAAACATCGTGAGGAAACCTACCTATCCATCGGGATTAGGTAATAGTCAGTTCCTGTATACACGGCGACAAGGTTCACCACCTGTCACGTTGGGTTCTGACTATACAGATGGGCGATGGTGGAAAGCTGGCTGGTGCACGCCATCGTGCCGCAGGAGAAATCCAAATCCACTTTCGCCATCGTCAGCATACCAGAGAGCCTGATCCCCGTGATCATGGCCAAGGGTCGCCGCCTCTCCTACCAACTGGGGGCGGTATATATTAAGTTCCAAAACACAAGGGGGCGTTTTGTGAGAACACCCCCCCAGAAGAACCCGACGACCGAAAGCGAGGCGCAAGCCAACACCGCAGCCGAGGGCGCGACAAACAACACTGCCGACGAGGCAGAGGTTGCAGGCAGGGATCCGGAAGAGGCCTTACTGGACAGTGAGGAGGAGGTCCCGGATCTGAGTGGCTTGGGCTTGGAGGGAGAGGAATCCAGAGATGGAGTCCCCTTCGTCTAAGTCCAAGCTAGTGCAGTGCAACCTCCACCACAGCATCACCGCAACGGCTCAATTGCGAAGATGGCTGGAGGTAAACGGCACAGCAATCGCCCTGATCCAGGAGCCGTGGGTCAGAGGCGGTAGTATACACGGACTCTCCAATATTGGAGGTAAGCTTATATCTGGTGCCGTAGACAACGCAAGGGCGTGTATCTACGTCTCACAGAACATCACCACACAGCCACTAACGGAATTCTGTTCCAGAGACCTGTGTGCCGTCAGGCTAAAAACAAATCAAGAAATCAACAATCCCAACCTGGTTCTCGCATCTGCCTACATGCCAGAAGGCGAGAATGCACCACCGGAGGAACTGGCCAACCTGGTCAGATTCTGCGAGGGAAACAACCTTGAACTCATCATCTGTACGGACTCCAATGCCCACCACCCTCTATGGGGCATGGAACGCAGCAACAACAGAGGTAACCAACTTGTTGAATTTCTAATTACAACTAATTTAGAGATAATTAACACAGGTAGTGAACCAACCTTTGTCGGAAGGCAAAGCAGAACCATAATAGACCTGACACTTGCAACAACACAAGTAGCGGACCTAATCGACAACTGGCATGTCTCCCAAGAGGCCTCTTGCTCAGATCACAGATGGATCCGCTTTGACATCCAGGTACCTAAACAGACAGCTATCCCTACTAGGAACCCAAGGAAAACAAATCGAAGCCGCTATGCCCAACTTATAGCGGAAACACTCGATACATCGAAAACCACTGCTGACCTTTTAGGAGGAGAGCAGATAGAACACCAGGTAAGTGTCCTAAACGACACGATCACTGATTGTTACTCCTCATCATGCCCCCTGAAACTTCCAAGACCACACAACCAAGGTAAAAACAAATGGTGGGGTCCCGAATTGGAACGTCTCAGGGCCAGGGTAAGGAAAAAACTAAACAGGGCCATGAACACCAACTCAGACCAGGACTGGGATAATTACAGGTTAGTAAAGGCCAAATACAAAAAACGTATTAGATATTGGAGTACCGCATCCTGGCGCAACTTTACCGAAAGCATAAACTCCAACACACAGGCAAACCGGATAAGGAAAGTCCTAGCTAAACAGGGCCCCTGCAATATGGGCAGCCTGCGCAAGCCGGACAACACCATGACCCTTAGCCAGGAGGACACAGACAGGGTCCTCCTACAAACCCACTTCCCAGACTGCCAGATTACACGGAACCTAAACTGGACCGACAACCCACGGGAGCCAACTACAGACTGCTGGAAACGAGCAAAAGAGATTGTCACACCAGAAAAGGTGAGGTGGGCAATCAACAGCTTCAAACCGTTCAAATCAGCGGGAATAGACAACATCTTTCCAGCCCTGCTTCAATGGGGAGGAGAGAAGATCATACTAACCCTGGCATGGATCATGCAAGCATGCCTAGCCCACAGTTATACGCCCCTAGTATGGCGAGAAGTCAGGGTAGTATTCATACCAAAACCAGGTAAGAGGGACTACACCAACCCTAGATCCTACAGACCAATTAGTCTCACCTCCTTTCTGTTAAAAGCCTTGGAGAGGCTTTGTGACAGAGAGCTACGAAACAACGCACTTCGGGACGCCCCGATACACCCACATCAGCATGCATACAGCACTGGTAAATCAACGGAATCAGCGCTTCATCAAGTGGTAGGTATGATTGAATCAACCATCCATAACAAACAAATCTGCTTAGGCACTTTCATCGACATCGAAGGAGCTTTTGACAGAACCAACTTCTCCAGTATCGAGATAGCTCTCGGTAAACACGGAGTAGACTATGTACTCACCAACTGGATACTGAACATGCTCCGCAACAGGGTCATAAGACTCAAAGAGGGGGACAAGATGGGAGCACTTGTCGTCAAAGGATGTCCACAAGGAGGGGTTCTCTCACCACTACTGTGGAACCTGGTAATCAATGACCTAATTACTAAACTGAACTCCAGACACTTCTACACTATAGGCTATGCCGACGATATAACCATCTTAACCGTCGGGAACCAAGCTTCAACAACCTGTGACACCATGCATGCAGCGTTACGCATAGTAGAGAACTGGTGCAAGGAATATAAACTATCAGTGAATCCTAGCAAGACACAGCTGGTAATGTTTACAAATAAACGGATCTTAGGTAGCTACCACCTTCCGAAAATATTCGGCACTACACTCCAACTTACAAACGAGGTAAAGTATCTAGGAGTCATCCTAGACAACAAACTCAACTGGAGCAATCACATCGACCAGAAGATAAACAGTGCAAGTGTCGTACTATGGCAATGCCGTAGGATGGCAGGTAAGCGCTGGGGGCTATCCCCAAAAATCTTTCTGTGGCTATATACAACCGTCGTCCGCCCGATGGTAAGTTACGGCTCCGTGGTCTGGTGGACCAGGACACAACAAAAAACCTGCTGCACCAAACTACAGAGCCTACAAAGACTTGCCTGCTGCGCGGCTACAGGGAGCATGAGAACGGCACCCACGGCCGCCCTAGAGGTCATGCTTAACATCCCTCCCCTACATCTGTACATACAACAAGAAGCAGCGCTAGCGGCGCTGAGACTGAAACACCTAAAACTTATTAAGTTCAAACAGGTAAAACACTCAAACATTCTAGCGGAGGCGTGGAAAGACACACCGCTGATTGAAGCAACACCGGACAAGATAGAAAATATCTTTGTCTTCGACAAGAAGTACAGAGTCCACTTAGCAGAGGAGGATGATGCTAACATCATGCATCATGAGCTAAGTATCTTTACAGATGGGTCCAAAACAAGTTCGGGAACAGGCTGCGGCATCTTCTCGGAAGACCTAAACATACACCTATCCATGTCACTAGGTAAGTATAACACAGTTTTCCAGGCGGAATGCATGGGTATACTCCTAGCTGCAAACGCAATCGCTGCCAGAGGGGTAACGGGACACAAGATCCGTATCCTCTCCGACAGCAGAGCGGCCCTGCAAGCGCTCAACAACAAAGTAATAACATCAAGCTTGATCCACGAATGTTACCTAGCCTTAAATAAGGCAGGCTGTCAAGCGAACCAAATCACCCTTCAATGGATAAAAGGGCACAGTGGAGCACGGGGCAATGACGCAGCTGACGAACTAGCAAAGAGAGGATCGGAACTAAAACCAGTAGGACCAGAACCGATCATCCCTCTCCCTAACAGCTGGTTTAGAAAGCAAATGCGTCAGCGCACCGACAAACTACACAATGACCTCTGGAACAGCCTGGAGGACTGCAGGCAGGCTAAACTTGCACTCCCGCAAGTTAACCGCCGATTCACCAGAACAATACTACAGCTAAGTAGATCTCGACTACGTCTTATAACAGGCGCACTAACAGGTCATGGCAACTTTAACAGACACCTTTTCAACCTAGGTATCACGGACAGCCCCCTATGCAGAGCATGCATGGAGGCAGAAGAGACAGCCGCTCACGTGCTGCTAGAATGCAGCGGAGTGGCAACCTACCGGGCGAACTACCTGGGATCACCGGGTAGCCTCCAGGAGATCTTCGGCGACGTCAAGAAGCTGGGGAACTTCCTGGTGGAGCTGGGATGGCTGGAGTAACCGGCCCACCACCCTCCAACACACAAAACAGGCGCACCTGAGTCGTCGATTTGTGGAAACCGCCCGTAGAAGAAGAAGAAGAAGAAGACTATACAGGTGAATTTTTCAAGTGGATGTAATTATTATGTATTGTTCCGAAAACTGGCAAAGTGGAAGCTCAAAGAACCCCAGCGAGACAGTGGAGCACATCTTGCTTCATTGCCCTGTATTTGCACGCCAAAGATATGATGCACACACAAACATAATAAAATTTGTACGGAACCCTCAGAGCACGAGTCCTACTTGCACTTGTCCGGTTTTAATTTGTAATGAGTAGCCCAAATACAAATTTTCATGTCTCTAGCTTCAGAAAAATTGGGACGCCTATACAAACTTGCACCCCCTATTTTACACCGTTAGAGGTGAAATGATAAAAAACGCTGAAATTACTATTCTTAGTTAATAAGAAGCCTAAATACAAATTTTATTGTGCCTAGCTTTAGAAAAATTTGAACCCCCATATAAACTTCCACCCCTTATTTTACCCTCTTGGGGGTAGAATTTTCAAAAGCGCTGAAATTACTAATTTGGATTTGTATTAGTAGCCTAAATAGAAATTTTCATGTTTCTAACTTCAGAAATGAGGGAATTCCATACAAACTTCCACCCCTTATTTTACCCCCTTAGGGTAAGAATTTTCCAAAATCCTTCCTTTGCTCTTCTTTTACGCTATGAAAGGTTACTTACTGTCCAAATTTCATGTTTGTATCACCAGCGGTTTGAGCTGTGCACGTTTTGACGGACGGACAGATAGACAGACGGACAAAAAGTGATTCCGTTTTTTCCTTCTGAGGTACGGAACCCAAAAAACTCACAAAACGAGGCGTTTTGTGGAGTCAGTATTTTATTTTTAATTATACCATATATTATTATTATCATGGAGCTGCTCCAGACCCATGGCTCTGGCTTGAAAATCTTGACATTACATGAAAATTAGTATTTCGGCTACTCAGCCTGCAAATACAAATATTCACGTCTCTAGCTTCAGAAAAACTGGGACTATCCATATATACTTTCTCCCCTTAATTGTTGAATTCTCAAAAATCCTTCCTGTGGTCTTCTTCTACGCTATAAAAAGTTAAAATTTCATGTTTCTAACCCAAGCGGTTTAGGCTGTGCACGTTTTGACAGACGTACAGATAGACTGACGGGCGAAACGGTGATCCTATGAGGGTTGCATGCATGCCCGGCATGCGTTGCATTGCCACTCCATCCGTCCGTCATCCTCCATCAATACATCAGTCAAATAAGGGGTAACCTTTTCCAAAAATGTGCGCGTACTAGGTCGCAGGCACAGCTAGTAACTAATAAGGATTAGTACTACTTTTATTTCAGTTATTACCCGATGTTGTCAACAATTTTTCTTGTTATCAGTTATTTAGAATTTTAAGTTGTTTTAATTTTACTTATTTTGTCCTATAATATTAAACATTTAAATTATGTACTGGTCTTTTTTTAAGTAGTACTACCTATTACTCGGTGTTGGGAAAAATTAAATTTCAGAACAATTAAAAATTAACAGTTAGTGAGCTTTTATTTACAATATCAACAAAATAACAATAAAAAAGATTACAAAGAAAAAATAACCTACCCATCTACCTATTAATAAAAATGTAGTACTTAAATTGTACTTAAGATTTAGTGAAAATTTTCCTTTACGAAGTTACCCTTATACGACTAAATAAAAGTAGGCAAGATACGAATTTAGTATATGAGTCACTTCTGTTTTTGATTTATCATGTCGTCTTTTTGATGTATCGTGGCGTATCGAAAATTCTAAATTCAAAAAATTCAACTCGCGGTCCTACGACATTGTTTGAGCAAAAAGCGGTCAACCTCGAGCTGTCAGTTGCAATGGTTCCAGCCTTAACATTGAGTACAAGTATATGAGTTATCGCACAACCAGCACCATTATTCCCAAAATAAAGCATAGCATAGTAGGTTAATACCTACTATGCTAATGCATTACCCACATGTTTTCAACGTTATTTTTCGTGAGCGACTGAGTCGTACTGTGTTCATGGACTCAGTTTAGCAGGACAAACAATTTTGGTTGTCACGTGTCTCCCTATTCTTGTTATTGTCTTTGAGTATAGCTATCTATTAAGGTAAGAGTTCGATCACGACGGCACGACGGCAGACGTCAGTTGTCGACGTCAGTTTCATACAAATTGTCGCGATGACATGTGCCGCGACGGCACGACGGTATTCAATGGCCGTTTTTCCACTCACCGGCACGGCACCGGCACTGACATGGCGGCAGCTTTTTCATTGGTCAGTGACCAGTTGTCATTGATCACTGACCAATGAAAACTCCGCAAAAAACCTGTCACTGTGCGGGTGCCGGTGCCGTGCCGATGAGTGGAAAAACGGCCAATTTCTATGAGATCGAGTGACGTCCGTCATTGCGGCGTTGCTCGAACTCAATGTAAAAGTCTATCAAATATTTAAAATCCAAATGTAAACGTAATCTCTCCAGATTACTTCTAATAGAGCGACTTCCGGCAACATTCATCAACCGATTGAACCAACTCCCACAAGACGGATAGTCGACTCTACGGGCAGTAATAGCAGAGATATAGCCAGAAGACGAATGGCGGTCAGATTCCATTGGAGGAGCGGAGCTGGTGGAACAAAGCCCGCCACTGGAGGGCCGGAGACGGTCATTTATCATACAATAATATTGGATCAAGAGTCGAGTCGAGTCGACATACTAGTCGGGGGCACGGAGAGCCGATGGGCTAAGACAGAAACATCTGCAGCAATTGTTATATTCACTAAATAGTTGCAGTTTCTCTGTAATTTACGAGTCAATACTATTTACCCTGGAAATATAAGATTTATCATAAAACATAAACAATAATTATGGGACCTCTTTACATCGATAATTTTAATTTAATTTAATATTTTTAGTAAAGCTTCGTTAGACCACAAAACAGGCTCACATTAAAGCGTGATTAAATGATTTTTAAATAACCAAGTTTTTTCTAGTAAAGCGTGAACTCTGTGATTCCGCCACCGCTTCTAAATCGGATCATATTCCAATTTGCTCTACCGAAACTTGAAATAACACGGAATCGATGATCTCCCGAGCCCTCTCGCCTTGTAATACCTCTATGTAGGGCACGAGCATACCTCCGACCTGTGCCTGATGTGTATGTTTTTACATACATTCATGGGTGACTACCGTTTGTACATATTTGACGATTTTTATTTAAAAAATCTGGAGATCAAAATGTATGGAGTACCTACTAATTGAGTAATTGTTTAAGATAAGACTCCGGATGATAAATGGTCACTTGTATACTGATAGACAACCAGGCAGCAACATGTGCCTCTGCCTCGTCCGAGCACTGATATTCTCCTCGTTGTCAGAGTAGACGAGCTATCTCTACATTCATACTCAAAGTCATCACAAAAATTCTTGTTACAAGTCTTTCAGATTATATATTCCAAGTAGTTAGGCGAAGTAAAAGTAACTCTACATACAAAAATATCAATATATTTTTGCATGTAGAGTAACCGATCGAGAACAAGTCTGTTGTACTCGTACCTATGTAGGCGCCTCCAGGGAGGCATGTTGTTATTACCCGGTCTCCATACAATGGATTAGTTCCTAGTAGGTATTCCAAAACATTATCTTAGTTTAACATGTGCGTGGGTTTCAACTATGTTGATTCGGTAACGTTTAGTTTGTAGCAGAAATTCGGATTAATTATGTTTGGTAAATTTATTTAAAATAAAACGTTCCTATCTCTCTTCTTCTTATAGTGCTGTCTCCTGCCGGAGGTTGGCAATGATTAAGGCTATTTCCACCTTAGACTGCAGCTCGAAAAAGTTGTGATGTTGGCTTAAATTTTTCAACCACGATATTCGATATTTAATGAAATGGAAAAGCACACCACAGAATGGGTTTTCTTTGGATTTGAAGTATGAATTCATTAAAGTTTCAAGTATCTTTTCCTAAACAAAAATCCTGAACGGATAGAAGTACGTACTCCAATGACAAGATCGATTTAAAGTTCTTCATTATCAGAATAATAGACTGCCATTATCCAGCCGAGTGAAGCAATCTCGAGTAAAATACGCCTTAAAGTAATAACCCCGAGTCCCCTGAGTTACGTTGGACGTTTCCTTTAATACAAAGAAAAATGTATTTCGTTCTAATCACGAAGGTGGTTTTATTTCTTCCCCGTCTAGTTATAGACCAGCCAAGGTCGGGGCTTTTACAATAATGATAAAACAAAAAACGGTTGGAGTTCACGAGCTCCGCGCCTACGCAAGTAATGTTTGCTGAAACTTAGGTATGAAGTTAAAGATAAGTGTAAAGTACGAGACTGAATAAATTTATGAAGTTGAAATGATACTAGAAAAAAAAGCAAAAAGCGAGGGCGAAGAAGAACACACTACGCACTTTAATGTTCATTTGTCTCAATGAACACTCTTATACAACTGCCAATATTAGAAATCTAAGATGGCACTCAGCAAAGTTGATAAACGCTCTATCTCCGAGCTGATTTGCACGCAGCCTCCAGCAGAGCTCCGTCTCGATACCATAAAGCCGCTTCATCTCGTTCCGCCGATGTACCGAACAAAGCCGGGTGAGGTCCCGGATATATCCAGATGACTTCTAATATATACGTGTTTGCTTAGAGCGAGGCCTGTGTGTACATGGCCGGAAGGGAAACTATACAAACACACGAAAATAAAAAGGAATTTCGCGCACAAGTTGTGATTAATGAACAGGCTAAACCGAAGCTTGAACATGGAACGATTTAGCTAAATCAAATGACGCAGTGACATTATGTATCGCACCGCAAAAGAAACAAAAGAGTATTGTATACCACCTTGACAACAACTTTCAGTCTTCATGGTACATAATTTAGCTCCGTTGATCCCAATAGTTTGATATCCCTGCCATTGAATGCTGTCCTACTTTGTCTTCAATTTGTTCGTCCTCTCAATTTGTCCGAACATCAAAAACCCATTCCTTATAACTGAGTACACATCAGAGCCATCAGCCACGACGGGCATCCCTTCATCCCCGTCTTTGTTCTTAGCCAGATCGATACCCCCTGTTTTTATTCTCACTGAATAAATTTGTTTGGATATTTGGCAAAAAGCCGGGATAAGTGGGTACTATTTACATCCCAAATGCGACGTGCGTGGCCCTGACGTGTAGTCGAGTGTGGCCATCTTGATTGATCTGCACATTATAGCGGGTTTGACGTTCAGTTGCGCGTGCTGGCTGATTATAAAGATTCTGTGGCGCTATCGCCTTCGTCACAGCATCAACTGGTATTGCACCTTCATCGAACAGACGGAAATAAATCTGTTAAGTAAGTCTACTACTACTACTAAGTCTACTACTAAATCTATAGATTTAATATTAGGTATATGAGTTTTGTCGCCGCATAAATAATATAATAATAATATGCCTTTTTATATAATAGGGTAAATAAAGAAATTTACATTTACACTAAGCCACTCCATGAATGTAAAAAAATACTACTTAACTGGATAAAACCATTTACTTATGCAACTACTGAATCACTCTTACAACACATGTGTTAGCTCACTTGATTTTCTCATAAACGCATTTAAGTACCACCGCACGCCGATCAACCTCCAAATTCACGCATAACCCACAAATTCACACCCTTGCACATACATCTACATGCACACTCACCTCACTCCACACCACATCATACACACATACATACCCACACACTCTCCCACTCTTCCTACCCACACTCTACACACATACTTATCCTTAGTAAAAAAAAAAACAATTAATGTAAAAATCATAAAAACCTTAATTAATATTAGTGTTGTTAGGCTATTAATTTTTTCAATTTATCTTTTTTAGTTTATTAAGTAATTTAAACCAATATAAGTTATGGAGGAAAGGGGTCTCCTAATACAGGCATCATTTGCTTAAAAGGAGACTCTGATCACCTACTCATGTAATCTTTTTTGTTCTTGAAATAAACAATTTTTAATTTTAATTTTTTAATTTTTAATAAATCGTAAGAAAAACATTTACAAAAACTCTCATTGTTTTACCAAAGAGAAACGATAGGTAATGCGGCAAAAATGACACGGCCAGAATTCCGGAGCCTTGAACTTGTGAAAACATCGTTCAGCCGAATGGGGCGCGCATTTCTCTTGAGGGCAAAAAGCTAAGACTTTGACAATATTACGCTCGTTACAGTAGGTATTTGTACGGTGATGACTACTTTATTTTTCGATTTGTCTTGTGTAAAAATGTTATCTGTATCTCAAACTTTATTGGGGTCGCTTTGTGGTTATTTATAAAACAAGCAACTAGTAACTAAGCAGAAGATACTGATGATAAAAAATATGTCATCACAACCCCACGCATCAAGCCATAATTTTACGGAATTTTAACCACAAATGGAACCCGCAACTGTGATGCAAATATAAATAAAACTACCACGAAACCACAAAGCCGACGGAATCTCCACTAAACAATAAATAACAAAATTAATCTGTTAATTTGTAACCGTCATCCGCTCGCTACTCCCACTAGCCGCCTGCCTCAGGATTATTTTCACAGGGAAACTTTCGACTTGGGACGCGACGCGCCGCGCCGCTTGACGTCAGGACAGTACAGACACAATGAATGAGTTATTTTAGTACGTTTTAATATAACTGAGACCTTTTTGGGGTAACCGAGATGAAGTTTGACGTAGTTGGTTGTCTATTTTGGACTAATAATGTTATTAGTTTAGTTTTGTTTTCTCGTTGGATTAGAAGACAGCTTTTATCACCAACTAAAAAGTATTATAGTGTGTAAGTCATATATGTACCATCATGTGACATCACATCTCCTGTCCTATCCTATCTCCAAGTAAGGTACTAAGCAAGTGGGCTGTGTTTGTTGGTTGACAACGATTAATAACTCAATAATTCAACCTGACCGATGTTTAACTCGTGTAATGTCGTAGCAAAAAAAAAAACAATAACGATCTTCTTTTGTTTTTTACACCCATGCGTAGGAGTCCGTGACACGCGAACGGTTAAAAACTCTGAACACCTCTGAATAATCATGAAAAAAGAAGATATCCTTTAAACAAAATTCATTACGAAGTCATTTAACATTAACTATTCTTCTCAGTTGATGTAATACCTGTGCCCGAATGGTCTCACAAAGAGGATACTTGTTAGGTCCCTCCGTGACCTCTATCAACTTCATGGATTCGACGCTGAGCTGAATCCTAATGAGGACACAGGAGGCTGAAGTATGGACCCTATTTATCAGGATCTCTCTACTGCGTAAGTTAACTCTTGGTCACGCAACTACTCTAATCTTTGCAGCAATTTTATGTTATCTTTTGTATGACGGATGATTCTGAGTTACCCGCGGGCAAATAATAAATGAAACATTTAATAAATTTTCAACTCCCTAAACTAAAATATAATCAAACTGCACCAACAAAAAAAACGCTTAAAAAAAGTATCACGAGACACTCGAGGAATCCTTTTAGCGATGAAAACTAAAAAGATGATCGCGTCGCAGTACTCAAAACGATAAAACTTCTGTTGGTTCCTGTTCAAAATGACGATGGAATATTCAACGGACGCATTGCTATTCCGCAAATCCGGCGAGCGAAATTAAAGAAGTTATGAAAAGCGAAGTTCTGGTACAAGATGGTGGCCGCCTTAATTCTTCCGGATTAAAAACGGTTTAATTAAGAGAACTGGGATAAAAAGATGCGGTTCCGATAATGTCGCAGATGTCAGAAGGAAGTGTTTGTACCTATGATGTGGTTGCAAAAATTATGAAAAAAGTGTACTAAGTACACAGGCGAACTCTAATAAGTATTTTTGATCAATTTCAAAAATATTTACTCATAATACTATTATTATTTTCAAGCAGCGAGGAGCTCAGTTTCTCCAACACAGCTCAAATAGCGCCTTTATAGCTCAAATTAAAGCAGCCACTGAGCAAATATATCTGGATTTTACGACTAGATTCATAAAGAAGATGCTGTCCTCATAAGTGAAATATCAAGTTTAACTATCGGGCGTATACTAGTGTGTCTAGACGACGCTGCTGTTAAAAACGTACCCCCAAATTTATAGAAAGCTATACTGGACTTACACTGGCATTACAAATCACTTTTGTTCCTAGAAATGCTTTGTAAAACCATTGTAACCTGGTTAAAAAACTTTTTAAATTTGCCGGGTGGTTTGAGTAGACACCGCCTAAAGACGACGGTAAATAGTAAAAAAAAAGTATGAGTGTGATGTGTTATACGATTTGTTTATTCTTATTTCAGCAATGCGATAAAAATAATAAAATAATTGTTGATATCGCTACAGAAAATGTAGTTTTCATTCGTGCATTTAAGAAAGCTCCGACGCCCATTGTGGGGAGTCTAATTACGATTGCAGAGGGCAACGCTTCCCCCGATCTGCTTCACTCGCTGAAAAGACTAATTGTTCTCTCAATATTCTCAAGCGAACCGTTCAAATTGCCAACAGCCGGAAGCCGATTGAAAGAAACAGGCTGCAGTGGGAGTTATGCAACCACTTGGATTAACCTATTTTTCAAAAGTAAGGGCCATTACATCTATGTTATATTATCGGTCGTGGAGAGTTCAAACTATGGATTTTATATGAAAGACGGAATTTTAAACTGTCTTCCTTGGTTCAAACTACGATTGAAACATACACTTAAATTAAAACAATGTAAAAAAGACAAGCCCGCTGAGTTTTTTGCCGGATCTTCTCAGTCGAGGTCGCGTTTCCGATACGGCAGTACAATTTAAGAAAAAATGTAAAATGCCAATTTGTAAGTGCCCCCGTAGGCCTAAACAAAATAAACGTTTTGAATTTTGAATTTTTTGAATTGATTTTATAGCTCAGTTTGTACGCCAATGCGGCCTTTTGTTGGCATAAGATAATTATGTAGGTATTGCTGTAGTGGCCCAGTGGGTAACGAAAAAGGAAGTTCCTTTCTAGTTTCAATCATCGCTAGCCCAATATAATATACCCTACAATTTACATTGTTTACATTTTCCGTGTCCAAACAAATAAAACAAGTTTTCCATTGCAAAAATAATATCCAAAAAATTCACCTACCAATTCATATCAATATCAAAACTTGCTCTAAATTCTCCAAAAAGCTGACAAACGCCCAATAAATTTTTTATCTTGGTACACAACAATAAATTCCATCTAAATTCGACAAATTGACGGATGAAATAAAAAGCGGTTCATTCGGGGCGGGCGGGCGCTGCGGGCGGCACGCGGCGCGGCGGGCGGGGCGCACCGCAATATTCCAGGGATGGTATTGATATGGTGAGTGACGTCACAAGTCACCCGCACCTGTAATTGTCAGCGAATTCATTCCGGAGTTTAATGAAAAAGTGATGTGTGTCATGTTCAACGTGGATTTTTTTATTTGACGACAGCTTGGTCTACTGGTTTGAGTGTAGGCCGCTCCTCTACGGATGGTTGCGCGTAAGATTCTCTTGGTCTGGGTGTCACTGGGATCTTCGCCAGTCAGTTGCACCGTACACAAACATAGTGCTTGTTATATTTCTGATAAAAATAATTCTTACATACCTAAGCGCTTTGTAATATATTGTATGTACTAATATTATATGTACAATAAGGGCTAAACACGGCTATCTATGACACAGTCTTTGAACATTATTTCAGTGATAGTGTGATAGTTTGTAAGGAACTAGGTACCTTAATTACTGAAACCATACAAACATACTATTGTCCAAAATAATTCTGAGGCATAAACGATTATTTCCGAAATCAACTGAAATTTTCCTAGAATATTTTCAAATACCTAAAATTCATTCCTTTGCACTAGAACATAAGGTTTTTCAAAGGGCATGTTTTCAGGTAACTAAAAGGTCGGTACCGCGGTATGCTGGGCGACGGTTGCGCTAACCATCAGGTGGACCGCCTATCCACGTGCCTTCCTAGGCAATAAAAACAAAATTGCTGGCCGATCATAATTTCTAACCGTCAGTATTTTCTAACAAGCCTTCGACAATGTTAATAGCCTGGGGAAAATGGCCGATCATTCAGGTAGGTAGCTAAAAAAGCCGACCATGAATTTATTCCGATGGGCCCGGCAGGCCTCTTGTCGCGGTATTGCTGCGAAGCGCTTAAAATTCGCCAACCCATTAGCGGATTACGGTAAAGTGCCGTAATGTGTAAGAGTTATGACATAAAAGTGGAGTAACGTATCAAAATATATTTTACAATGTTAAAACGACACACTTAAATAGTAGATAGATATTTGTCTACTTTACGACGTGTTTTAGACATATTACTGACGATAGTTACTATGAAGTTTAATACTGCTGACAAAAATTATTATAGCGGAACATAATATTCCAAATATAATAACGCTAATACACCATGCATATAACATAATGGCGCCATACCTACTTAGCCAGGTGTAACAAAGTTGTTTAACTCTCCTATTATAATATGACACGACGTGTGTTTTAGACCGCGCTATCAAAGCTCCCAAATGAAACTTGAAATATTCATATAATCTTCATAAATTCACCAAACTGGTGTACCTGTCTTGTTAAGTTATTAATTAATTCATCATTAAATTGAGGTATACTTAATTATTCTTCACGAGTGTGTGATAGATATACCAGCAAAGTAAAGCAGCATTGTGAGTAATACCTAATATTATTTTCATGCTTAGCTTAGATTCGGTCTGCTTTTGTATAAATGCAGCACAGATAACACTTCAAGCTACTTTTCACAAAACGTGAATAATATCATCAATTTGCTTCATTTAACATATTAACATCAGCGATGATGGGTGTAAGTAATAGGGATTATGCTCGCCGCCCTTTACACGCCCGAACCAGCTGCCTCTATAGTCGCGATGCACCAACTACGCAACTAAGCTCGCTTACATCAGCTTTACTTAAACTTAAGATTATCTCTGTTTATCCGGCTATCCGGTTATAATCATGTGAGTTCGTGTCTCGGAATAAATTCAGGGAATTTGGTGTTCAATGTATGACGCTATTACGTCACATTGATTGAAAGATATACGTTACAGAGCATGTAGATTCAACGAGGATTTAGGAGAGAGCGTCATAATACATACATTTTAAAGGGGCAGAAATGGTGTTATTTTTAAGAATTTTTATATGTAAAGGTTGGTAAAGTAGGCAATATTTACGAAATATAAATCACCCATGTGATATCACCCGGGTGATCAAATTCGCCAGGTGATCTAAGGCGACTTTTTCTTCCTCTTTGATCACTTGTGTGATATCACCCAGGTGATCAAAGTGGAATAAACCAACAATGCAAGTTAGCCCTGATTGTTTAATCCGACCTTCTTTGTAGTTGAAAAATATCACTTCTTTATTGGGACTAGGCCCGCCGGCCGCCACACACTCGCACACCACTGTAACTCCTGTAAGCCAGGATCGACTATGAAGTCCAATGATAACGCCAAGGTTTGACCCTGGACGAGTCCCGGGGAGAAGCCAAGTTGTCTTGAACCCGCACGAATCGAATAAAGGATAGGAGGAGTTGGATGAAAAACATCACTTGGGAATCCATAGATTCTAAAATGGCCATATTTACTTCGAATTATTACCTACACACTATCTATTTCCGAAGCTATTTAGCTGCCTAGATATATAGGGCTCTGCGAGTCATCATCGGGCCTATAAACCCCGCCAGCCACTTACACAGGTGATATAGTGAAGGTGTATATTTTTCGTCATATATTATTCCTGCGCCCTTCTCCTAAACTGCCGGTAGGGTGACCAGTTCCGATGTGGACTACTTTGGACTATCTCGGGAAACTAGTTGTTGGTAGAAGAGTACAGACTTGCCGATTATAACGGATACTGAAAGGTGATGGACTGCAAGACACGGCGATGTACTAGATGTACCTACTACTATAACCAGCAGTGGACGTCTTTTTGGTCTATTTTCCCTAATAATGACTTGGCTTTAATTTCATAAAACCAGCTATTTGGTTACAATTCTACAATATTCGGTTGAGTTTTGGAAAATGTATTGACAAGCTTATAACGTAGTTACCTACTTATAACGAAGTCATAAGTCGTTTAATACCTATCCTATCCTAACCTATATTATCAAATACGTTGGTAAAACTCAAATGGCCTATAAAAATCTTAGCTGACTAAATTACAGGAAAGATCCCTCATTTCCGTTCGCATGATGGCCACCGGCTCTCAATATCGGGCGGCAAGTGCTGTGACGTAACGGTCGTAAGCCGTTACAGCGGCCAATAAACGACGGCCCGGTGCGGCGCGGGCGCGGGTGGCCGTCCGCGGACCGCGGCCTACCTGCTATAAATATCGCATACTGCCCGCGATAATAATGAGTTATACATGCTTGACGCACCATCTAAGCAATACTGGTACGATCGCCTTGCACGTCGATGGTAACATTTACAATACAAGCCGAGCTCTCTTAATGACCGCTTTCAATAATAAGGATAGCTCAACTTACGTCGCCTGTACGACCGTACTATGGATACAACGATCCCAACAGGATAAATTACAAAAATATAATTTTCGAAAGCTTCAGCGTGAATCGAACCCGCAACTATCCGATGCAATCAGCTGAGCCGCCCACGTTCAAATCACGAGCCAAATCAAGCACGGTTCATTGGTTTGCTAAGCTTATAGATAGTTTGAGAACATAAGGTGGAGAGGTATGTAAAGTGACAAGAAACATAGGTGTGCAAACGATTAAAGGCATTGTGTTAAGATACGTAAAGTCCTTAACCGTTAAAGCAAAAACAGATGTGAAACAGCAGATCCCACGTAGCACGACGCTACATTCATATTATGAAGACGACAACTTTTTTTTCATACTTTTTGACAGATAATGGTACTATTCGGCACCCGTAAAATTTATGAAAAACGTGTCGTTTTCTTCATAATGTGAATTACTAGGTACTTAGGGAGTAATAAATTGCAGGAATATAATAATGTTCAATATGGAAAGTACGTTAGTACAGTACACCAATACATTAATGTAATACAAGTTATAACGCAACGCAAACTATAGACAAGCCCACTTAGTTTCTTGCCGGATCTTCTCAGTCGATGTCGCGTTTCCGATCCGGCGGTAGAATTTAAGTAAAAAATGTAAAATGACAATTTGTAAGTGCCCCCGTTAGCCTAAACAAAATACACATTTTAAATTTTATACAACGAATACAGCTTGGTAAAGCTTTTAATTTTTCCTCATTATGTTATTAAAGCCGCTGCCTAATTAATAACACTTCCACATCAACCGCACTAATTACCGGCACAGTGGGTTTTTCATCAATGAAATTTCTCCCGCCAAAGATTTGCGGCGAATTTTTAATTAATGGCGTCTTAGAGCCGCCTAGCGCCTGTGTCTTGCTAATTAATTAATTACGATAATAAAACATCACATCGTGTTTTGTTACTTGAATACTCTTTATTGATTGATGTTAGATATTTTGAATAAATAGACTATTGTATGGTATTAATCTGTCTTAAATTATTATAATTAACTACTAGGTGTGTAAAACCATTGATGTCATCAGAAAAAAGACTACTGTACGATTTTGAAAGAGTCAATTAAACCACGAAGTACATGAGTATCAAGAAAATTGTGGATAATTGTTCATAGAGCTTCCAGCATGCCAACAGCGATGACGTGTGACGGCCATCACTCGACCCGTGCGTCTATGAATCAAGGAGCGCCCCCGCCGCCCCGCCGCCTCCGCCCCGCGCCCTCTGCCCTCACACCCGACGAGAGGGCTGAGAAACCCGTGCTTACCCAAAAAAAACGAGGTCTACTGAAACGGAACCGTTTTTGGCACAAAAAGGCTGTTCCAATTTAGGTAAGTTGTTACGGATGGAGGAAGTTGGGGTGAAATGAGACACGTTCTATTTAAGAAGAGAATTTTAGAACATCTCATCCAGAGGATCGGTTGTGATTTGTATTAATTTGGAGTAAATTATTTGTGTATAGTCTAGGAATGTTTCCTTGAGACGCATGAATGAGTTGGCATCATACTAATTATTATGAAACGCTTGCCCCTGTTTAAAGGTGCGATTTCGCGGGACGCGGCAGACAGCAGACGGCAGTGTCAGACAGGCGATGACATGTGCCTCGACGGCAGACGGCATTACTTTTATATGAGACCGACTGACGTCTGCTGTCTGCCGCGTTCCTCGGAATGGTACCTTTATGCAGAGAGTAATTCAAGAGCCGTAAAGTGATTTGATAAGAGAACAGGAAAGTCATTTCGTTATTTATTAAATTTAGCAGTCAAAAACAGTAGCAAATCTAAAATGTAAAATCCTAACTCACAATCCTATCTCCAATCTAACTAAACCTTTTAAATTATTACACTAAACCAGTATAGCCCGCTCGACCCCGAATAGCGCGATTCCACGCACGTTCCGAACCGCTAGGTAAGTCGCGTTCCTTGCGGGAGGTGCGGCCAAAGTGGCCCCGGTTTATTATGTGTTTATTGCGGCCCTCGCTGCCCCTATCTGATCGTTCTTGCTCGTAAGATGGAGGTGATATATTGCATTCATAAAGATATGCGGTCAATGCGTACAGAATGGCTCGAAATACTCAAGTTTATTTGGGAGCGAAGGGTTGACTGGAGGTCATCTTTTGAACGGGTGTTATGGGCGGTGAGGTAGCATGGAACAAAGAAACTCACAAACATACATGGGTACATACACACTTAAATACTTACATACATACATGACCCTTGAATACATTACACTTCTTTTTTTGCACAGTCTTGTAAAAAAAATTATGGCATAGAAGATTTTTTATCAGTTCTCACGTTTATAAACATCAAGGTAAAAATCAAATATAAATCCTACTTTACACAAAGTCTACCCAAGCAAAAACTGCCTGACTTTAGGTGTGGATTATGTGAAAATGTTTATAGCTTCCCATTTTCAGGCGCGTAGCCTTATATTAGGTCATGTAAGTAACGTAACAACGGAGACCGGAGCCGTTATGGAGGCAGTCTCTAAGGGATCTGAAAACGCTTTAATTAATGTTTTGGAAGTCATGCAAAAGAGCTAATGGGTAATATGATTCATACAAATTAATTATGCTGTTGGTAATTTAATGTAATGTAATTTTCCAGATTCTACCCCGAATTTATACCCTCGAATATGTAATTCCGGTTCCGGATTATACACTCTTTAAAACGCACTAGATAATAGTGACTATTGCCAGTGACTATTTACAAGAAATATCGCGCAAGAAATCGATATTAATTAAATTTTAACGCACGTGCAGTGTTGAAAGTCAATCTCACGTACACGATTTTCGCGTTTCCCCGCCGAGTCTGCGAGGAACACATCCCGCTAATGATACGTAGATGATCCAGCACTAACTAAAATAATGAAAACGTACTTAATAAATTGTGGAACAAGTGTCGAGCGCCTAATAGTTATAATTACTTGTTTCGTCGCGTCACCGAGCGGGGGAGTGTTAGTTAACGAGCTGACTAAGCGTTTCGCGATCGTATCGTTATAAATCCGCGTCGTGTTAATAACCAACTTTTGATATCATTACCATGTCTTGGGTGTCTTGAATACGTTCCTGAAAATTGTATCAATTTAAAACTCCCAGTTTTTTTATTGAATTTGGTTGATACATTATTAACAAACATACCTACTCGTTTAGTTTTTAAAAATATCAGAAGCATTGTAATTTACTGTTCGCCTGATTTGTGGCAGACTAACATATGTTTTTTTGAGACTAGGCCCGTCACACACACCCACCACTGTTAGTCCTGTAAGCCAGGATCGACAATGGTGTCAAACGATGACGCCAAGGTTTGACCCCTGACGAAATAAAAAGACCAACAGATGGACATCAGAGATCGTTATTATTTATTAGCGTTGCTAGGGGTTTAAACACTGACCAGTTAATAGGAACATAATAAAATACATACGACTCTACTGAACCAAATTTCAAGTGAAGTCAAAAGTCTAAAAGCAGCAAAGGCAAGCTATCTATATCAATTACATGTACAACAGACCGTCCATTAAGTTTATTTATCGTCCACTTAATCTGGGCTCGTAAAACTAAGCTGCGTCGTCAGAGATCGCTACAATACACTACGTCTCAACTGGGCCTATCTGACCGCCCTTTTATTTGCCGATTTAACATTGCTGCTAACCGTGTTGGCTTTAGTAGACTATTTTTCTTAATGGAGGGCATTTTGAGTGTAATTTTTTGCTTTAGTTGACCGCGCTAGCTGGACCAACGTGGTGAGCTAGGGTCATGCCTCTACACTTGCCAACACAGACCAAATATTAGAAGTCCTACGAGATGGTCATTAATAGAGTGCTGTATAGACGTGGTTGATGTATCGTCTCGCTGCCGTCTCGTGTCGGATCCGTCCCACCGACATGTGAGTACACTACACAGCCCCGCAGATTCTAATAATAACTTAAACCAAAGTCACCTAGATACCTACCTACTCGACTTCGCGTGGGAAACGATGGCTGGAAGCATATTTTTATTTTCATAAAGAAAAGTTATAACGAAGCAGGTATCATCATTCGTCAGTGTGGAGAGATAATTAGTTTGTACAGGAATTGATAGGAATCCGACGCGACATTAATCTTTAAAAATAATTACTCACTAAAATACCTATTACTTACCGGCGTCAGTTTATGATCGATCAAAACACCAGCAAACACTCTATCCATCGTCCAAACTGATTAACATAACGGGTCACTTAATTTCCTAGTCACAAAATATTCACTTATTTTAGCCACAATTGTTTAGGTTATGGAAATAATATTGAAATTAGAACTCATAGACAAAAAGATGGAAACGCTCGGATTAGCACGAAGTTGGTTGGTTGGTACCTTTATACATCCGTGGTTGGTACTTATTGCCGGCGAATGTTTTTTCCTGTTCTTGGTCCCTAGAAGTAATTTTGTCTTGTTTAGATATTATAAGGGCTTTAATTTATTTATTTTAGTTATGGAGAATATCGGAGTAGTATCTTGTTTTTTTAAGAAGTACGCTTTAAATATTTTATGAGGTACTAGGATGTCTTAGATTAAGTTCGATTTCAGAGTCAATTTATTAATATTGGCCTCGGAATTATTTTAAATAGGTAGATAGGTACGTAGCTACATCCCTACTTAATACTTAATAGGTATCTATTTCAAAATTAGAATATTTTGTTCAGTTAAACCTACGTTCGAGATCGGACTAATACGACCAATTGTAGTTGAACCATGAGCTGATCTTAGCTCTTATGATATCGTATCAGGCGCCTTTTGACCCGGCGCCCCTCAACAAATAATAATATCAACCTCTCCATCACTCCTGTAATTTATTACGTAACAGATTACTCAACCAGTTCCTGGAGTGTTTTTACACCGCCCACGCACTCCGCGCCGCTCGATCTTGAACAATGGACGGTCGCATGATTTATGCACGCCTCGCTACCCCGCTAATTATAGCTAAACACCCCCCATCCATTAGCAGGCTTTATGTACGGCAAAACTGTCAAATTTCCACACAGTTCGGCAACAAAGGGGTGCATCCGCGAATGTGGATAGGCCCTTAAGTACGTATTTATGAGACTAAGCGTCGTGTAATTAGTTGGAAATTTTGGTGTGGAAGAGTTGTTGGATGGTTTTATAGCTAGGGCACTCAAAAATGTTTGGATAAAATACGTTTTCAGTTACTTACAAGTGTAGATACACAGTAACGAAAATAATATCGAATATTGGCAGTTTGCACAAATTATCCGTGCTATGAAGCACACCCGCGCACTGTACCATATAAAAAAAAATTACTTCGTTCAGACAAAATTGAATTAAGAACACTCTGGGTCAAATTCGAAATAAAAAACCAACTTCAAGCTACTCTTGCGGCGTTCTTTTAAATGTTTTGATTAAAATTTATAAATCAAAAATTATTCGTTACGCATTCAACACATCGCAATACAGTGTGTGCGCATTATTTTCTGATTACCTACAATTTGACTTGACAATGATTTACCTATTTACCTACCTACCTCTTAAGGGTAGACTGTTGTGGTCTACCAGACCTCCATATCCCGGTTTCCAGGCCCGCTGTGTGGTCGTTTCTATCGCGGTGTAATGTGATTCGTGTTGTGAAGTACAGCGATGTAGGCTACTTACCTACTTAATGTAATAATAATACCCTCTGCTGATAACGGTGTACCTATAATGTGATAGTGGGAGCTGTTAAGAGGATGAAAAACGGCACCTATGAAGAAGCTGGTGTATAAGGTCAGTGCGTAGATAGTTTGATGATGGCATTTTGTTCCTGAACTTTTCTTTTGTTCATTAGGTATAATTTATGTGTTATATGACGATATTATTCAGGATTATAGCTAAGGATATATTACCCTCTTTTGTATTTTTAAATTTACAAGATAAACTCGTAAGTGTGATAGCCCTGCAGGACTGCACTTACCTACCGTAGTAAGACTGTACTTACCTACGGTAGGGTAAGTACAGTCCTGCAGGGCTAGCACACGCGCCAAGACAAGACTTTTATCGCGCATTATAATCGTCGCTCTCTCTCTTACTTAATGCATAGTAGAGAATGAGACAAAATCGATTTATCTCGCGTTTTGTCTCGTCACATCTGAGGTAACATTTTGTAACATAAGTTGAGCCCCCTAAACTACGGGTGTCAATAATAAAGAGAACTCAGCTTATGTTGGTAATGTTGCCTTAGACGTGTAGGCGACCGTACTTCAGTAGCTGAAGTACGGTCCCGGTCGCCTGAACGAACTGTTCATTTACCCACTTATAAACCAATGCCGCGACGTTCATACACCCAGATGAATAGGTACCCAGATTATCCATCTTGTCTGCTAATGGTCGCGTTAGATTAAATACTGTGGTCCGTCATTATTTACCAAAAACCGTGGTCCAAACTGATCGTGTAGGCTAGTGTACTGATGGATGACAGTATTTACCACGAATTTCAATTCCAAAATTACAGTTTGTGGTAAATACGCCGCGAAAGCAATTGAGTGGACATGTTTTCTGAGATTGCGGATTAAACCAAGCGCTAAGGTAATATCCATACAAGCTTTCGTGTTTTATTAGACGTCTGCACTGTACGAAGTACGTCACGATACTGACGGAATAAATACTAAACGTGTAGCCTGCGTCGATGGAATGACATCCATCATTATTTACCATACTGACGGACCACAGTATATACTTTACGTCTAGCCTTCGCCTAAATTGTTTTACGATCGTGTTTATTGAGTGACCTAGAAAGTAGTTACGATTACCTTTGCTTAGTACAATATTGAAACAGCCAAGTATACACATATCTAATTAGGCCAAGCAACTAATTGTGGGGGCGCAAGGCTGATTTAACAGAAAACCGGACATCAGTTAGTCGGTAAACATGTAAAAGGGCCGGAAGCGGCACTTGAAAGGGATAACAAAACCACTCAAGGGGGAGTTCAGTTAAATTAAAAATACCGTCTCGGCCCCAATCCCCGGGAAACAGTAGCATTACAATATTTTGGGGTTCGGCGCTCAAAGGTGCAAATCAGGTTTAAGGTAGGTATGTGATGCAAAATGCTTCTCTAAGAAAAAATGTGACTACGGATCACTTTGTATTCAAATACTTATAGTCCGCGACAGGTCGAGATGACATTCGGGTTATGAGCTTTTTGCAGAATAAAATCCGAATCAGAATTATCAGGACCCGCAAAGCAACAGAATAATTTAATTTAATAATTTTGTGGGCGATTTTAATTGTTTATCGGGTCCTGTTAATTTTGATTCGGATTTTATTCTGCAAAACGCTCATAACCCGAATATCATCTCGACCTGTCGCGAACTATAGGTATACCCACTGTCTGTTACCCACCCCCAGTTACTCCCACCATTCAAAATTTTAATTAATTTTATTCATGTAGGCCAAAAGCAGTTAAGAATTAGCTGGAATAATTCATTCGATTGCTAAAGCCGATTCGCCACTCACAGTTCTTGACTCTTGCCTACGTAAGTTCTCCTCTCCCACCTCGTTGTTATTAATTGTACTGCGGAACCTTCATACATAGCAACTCTGTACTTATCCATTTCTTTTGTGTTTTTAGGTACCTGCTCATCTACCTTACTAAAATAAATCTTCGAAGAAATAGTTGTTCAGATAAAATACAAGGCTGTTGTTATTTACTTGTGGTGAGGTAAGGAATTGTATTCTGTGAAATTCGTCGATTTATACATTGAGAAGGTCCTTATGTCAGATCATACACGTGTTCAAGTTTTCGAGCGAATAAGTAAAAGGCTAAAAATAAGTTGAAATAATATCCTACGCACTAGAGACGTAATAGGTAGGTACCTACTTAATTACACGAAGAGCTTCGTTCGAAGATATTAGCATAGATACACATGTAGTTTCACTCACAGACTCGCTGTTCTAGCACTATATTTGAGAGATAATAAATATTTAAGAAACATATATGTTAGTCTCTGTACCGACTGTCATCATTCACAAGACAGTGCTTCGCTGTTTCAAGTACTCAATTTTTTTTCAATCTATAAAATTTATAATTATTATTTGAAATGCCTAAAATCCAGGTAGGTGCATGCTCGTATATCGAACTTTATCGCATCAGCGTATTTAACGTACTTGTTAATACGATCTTTTTTTCAAATTCGTACCCAAATGCGACGAGACCATACGTGGTTTCATCACATTTTCTTGAACTTCACGTACAGGTAAGTTCGTTTAATCACTAATAAATGTCTACATATTTCTCGACATTCACGAATGTGAACATCGAACATTTACCAATAGAAAATCGGTCAACGGGGGTTGCGTTCGTGCAGTGACGGTTCCGTACATGTTTAGCAACTATCTGATGATAAAAAAGTAAGATTTTTCCATAGTCTACCGAGTTTGTCTCGGTAATATCAGGTTTTTTGCACAAAAGTCTAGGAGATGTGGCAGTGAAATACATTCCTCTATATTTAAGTTTGTTTTACCAACATGATTACCAAACTTTTACCACCAAGCCAAAGTTCACTAATTAGGTATCATAAATTCCCATCAACTATCAACAAAATAAACCAAGAGTGTTCCGGGCCGCGCGTCCCACTTCCCATTGTCCGGGGCGCCGCACGCGTCGATACCTGCTACTTTTTCCCAATTAAAAGTTGCCCATACGGAGTTTTAACGAGTAAAATAATACATTACATCACAGGCCGGGGCGCGATCATTACCGTGTTGTTTTAATATTATGCGTTAACATAAATAATTTGAGAGTTTGGATCTCTCTCTATAACATTACAGTGCCAAGAGACATGAGCGCCGAACATTGTTAGGTAAGAACTAATTTTCTGACGTGATTCAATATTCGTTGTTTTGTTTGTGGTTCGTGTCAGGTATGTTACCACTAATAGAGCAAGGAGAAAAATGGTGATTTCACATTGACTCTAACAGATCAGCCAAACGTATAAACTGGTCAGGCCAAAGGAACTTCGTACAATCTACCGTTTATCTATCTATGTTATATTTGCTAGACAGAAACATAGGAAAATAACGTTCATAACTCAACATAGGTATACTCACATAAATTGTGTAATATAGCACCAAAGGAATTTCCCAATTAAATAAACAGGGACTTATTTATTTCCCGTTTCTGCAACCAAGTTAAAACTTGACAGTTAATTTTCCTTCGTTATTCAACGACCCTCAATAAATTGTGTTTTCATTCCAAAAACCCTCGAAAAAATTGTGAGAAGTTCCTAAAACTGAACGAAGCTCGATTAATAAATGTTGAAATGTAATTATAAAGATACCTTTGTTATGCCAAGTACAGTTTAAATAGAGGAAAATTAGAATTTAATTCATTCAGTTGCGATATTAAACCGGGGCCCTCCGGCGAGCTCACCCGCACTCCTATGTATTATGAATTCGTAGAAAACACTGTTTTATAGTTGGTCAAGAGAGAAAACTACATTTTGTCGCCGTCTGCACTGGTAATACTGGTTCATTTATTACGCTACTAATTGCAGATAACAGCTTCTACACCCAAGTTATCACCATCATCATCATCATATTAATAGGTACGTGAAGCAAAATGTTTCGAACCCTTTTTATGAAAGTTGCGAGGACGGAGGAGTATGAAACTTGGCACAGTTAAAGTTTATAAGATATTTATTTTTATAAGATATGCATTATAAATATATTAAATTAATGAAAGAAAACTTTACACACACTACATTTCACATAGACACACATACCTATTATACTGACGTAGATCGTGTAAATACATATCGTCAGACTTACACAAATGTATGGTCCCAAACTAAGCACCGCTTGTACTTTTTTTCTCAACCCTACAATGGACTGGGGGCGATCCCAGTGACACCAAGATCAGGGCAAATTACGAAAAGGCTGTTTCCGAAATTTGCCTCTAGCAGAAATCGAACCTTCAACCACTCGATGCGATGAGCCGAGAGGCCTACGTACGAAAAACTGCGCCAAGCGGTTGCAGGCTGTTCCTGTTTATCATGCAACATTAATTATACACACATAAATCCGCAAGGCTCCAATTGAAATGCAGTTTGAAATCGTATACATATCTATTACTGAGCAGAAGCTCTTAATTGGAAACATAATTCCAAGTAAATTGTGTACATTATAAATTCCTGGTACGGAACACTGAATTGACCGCAATAGGCTTTGTGCTCGTATTTCAACAGTTTCAAAGCGAGTACTGTATCAAAATAGACTCTCAGTAATGATGACAAGTTGTGTTATTGATAAACAGAAGATAATATTACTTAATTAGTTTTCATTGAGTTGGAGGTAATCGATACTTATTTATTTGAACATCATTATTCTCTTCGTATGAAGACGTAGCGAGTTCTAAGGTTTATAAATAAGTATAATAGTTAACAGCAGTGAAAAATGTATTTTTGAAGATTAGACAATAATAATAATGTAATAATTATGTTTATTTCATGGAAGTATGAATACATTAAAAATAAGGCAGTGGTGGCCAAACTAGGCGAGTGCATAAAAACGGAAGAGATGGCCTTAGACAAAACTAACTCAATCCTAGCACATACATAAACATATACCATCTTTCAGAGTTTTTTTGGTATACTTAATTTTATCGCATCCGAAATTCCCAGAACTCATTTAAAAAAAATATAGTTTTTAAATTTTTCTCTGTGCCAAGTACAACACTAAATTACTGTAAAAACATGTACGGACTTGGACCCTTTTTAACTTTGATAATAAAAACACAGTTTATGTCAGTAACAAAGGCTTCCAAATGTATCTGAACAATAATTAGTAATTTAAATAAGCTGTCAAACGTCCCATTTTCGAAACATCAAAATTCTAACCACCAATCCGCGTCAGCGGCAATATTTCCCCCGAATAAAAATATTTGTAAAATAACCCCGTTTCGAAGTTCAGAGATCCTAATATCAATGGAGAAATTATCGGGCCCGCGACTCCGGCACAAGTTGAATTCGAAAGTAATCGATGAGGTGCCGGCGATTGGACCCGCCTGTCGACCCCTCGCCAACTTTATATTCAAATATTACTTTTTTAGATCCGTTGGAAAATATTGTTGGAATGAAAATTTGTTGGGT
This sequence comes from Drymonia ruficornis, assembly GCA_947859195.1. Lineage (NCBI taxonomy): Eukaryota > Metazoa > Arthropoda > Insecta > Lepidoptera > Notodontidae > Drymonia > Drymonia ruficornis. The sequence continues at coordinate 15,197,699 of OX401905.1, read as the reverse complement.
ACCTCCCTACATTGGGTGTTGATACAATTGTGAGGATGGGTACGCAGTTTGTTTGAAATGTGCTCAGGAATCAGTTTCTAATTGAATCTGGTTTATTGTTCCTACTTTCTTGAATGTTGAATTTACATTTTCCAGCTTATGGTTTCCCGTCTTTCTTTACATATCCATTCCGCTCCTTACATATTTGATCTTAAGATTTTCGGAAAACAACTACCTAATTCTATTTTAGCAGTTTTTGAGCTTATCAATCAATCAATGTAACGTCACGACTTTTATCCCCATTCGAGCATTTTAGAGCTTATGTGTGTTAGACACACCTATTGTTAGAATACAGTATACTTACAATATATACTCGTAAGTAACATTTGGACACCTCGCTAACGTTGGCCATTGCGGGCCTCTGGGGACTGTTGGCCGAGATAGAAAATGCTTAAACATCGGAATACCATAACGCATTTATTTCGTACAAAGTGTTCATACTAACTTCGCGAATGAATATGGAAGTAAGTAAATCATTGGAACCTCGGGAGCTATTTATAGAAAGAACTGAAAATAGTAGATGTAATCATTTATTAGGAGTTGGTGCCACTTATGATTTTAGTTTTTGGCTGTGTGCAGATTAAACTAAAGGATAGAATACAATTTCTGATTAATAAAATACCAAGTCGCCCACAAGTAGCTGGAGCTTCCAATAAACAGTATCAATATCGAGATTACTCACTTTTATAATAGTAAAAAGACATTGCAGTAATATTTATAAACCTTCAATACCTGCACCATGTTTTGGAATAAGGGCGAAGCCTCCATGGGTACAATTTTAAAAGGCTTTTGTTTATTGTTGGGATACGAAAAGTCCTCAAAATGGAAGCCGTGACTTCATACACGACCCGTTTCATCATGCTACTGCCGTTCATTGTTTCATTCTCCTGTATGTGCGAGTTTGTGCGCAAAATAGGAGTGCTCAGGGCATTTTAGAACCCTTCCTTACAAATGAGTACGCACAAGTTTTTAAAGCACTTAAGGCTATACATATATGAGTAGTTCCACATCGCCTGCGGCGTGAAATTAATCATTTATTACAGGCGGCGTAACTCGGCAACCAGATTCGCTAACGTACTTATAAGTTTAGGCCGTCGCGACCAAGTTATGTGCTCCTGGCTGAGCGGTGAGCAGGTAGAGGGTGGCTACTATTTTACATGGGATTTTCAGTGTTGGAATGTTGATAGGACACGTTCCAGGCTCGTTTAGACTTATAGGGCTCTCAGAAATATCTTAGTAATTAATAAAAATACAGCTAGAAGTAGTACCTACTAACCTATTTTTTCTCTGCCTAGACTTGAGATATGGCATACCTACTAGTTTTGATCTTTGATTGTGACGAACCAGAAATAAATTTACATTTTCTGTCATAGGTTTTTCCTGCAGTTTTATGGTGTGATTGTAATTTTCTAAAAAGTTGTGTTTAATTTCGTTTACCCTTGACAGATTTTTTGTTAAACTCCAATAACAAATGTTTAAATAAATTACTGTATATAATGCTGCCTATTTAGCGTTATTTCAACTTTTAAAATGTTATCACAGCAAATATAATTAGTTTTAAAATTCCACAAGCAAAATTGAAATGCCTTGAAAATGTTAAACATTTCGAACTGACGTCGCGTCGTTAAAGTACCCTTTTACACACGTTATACATGTTGAAACACGCCTAAAAGGTTTATTTACTCAATCATGAAACCTTGTGTTGTTCAACAAAGCATTTGATAATGCACAACCCTAAAATAATTCGTTTTAAAAAGGCCTCTCAAATTGTTGGAAGCCTTATTAAATTTTGTAGCTACATACACCCGAATATTTGCCATTTTAACGTATGAATTACCCCTGCAGAAGTCCACATGGTGCTCTCTCGCATAAAGTAATTGGCGCTACGCCGCCGTGGGACCGAGGAAAATTGGCGCCCGTCGTGGGACTCGCACGTAGATACCCATGCCTGTTATTAAGTCGGTTTCTTTTCAAACGTGTATAAAATACGCATACTCATCGTGATATTATAATGGAATACCGGTAACAATCGAACTCCCATTACTGGGTTCGGATTACATAAATATTTTAACAGTAAGTATTAGTAATATGTATTTCATAATAAATTTAGTATCACCTACCTGAGATGAGACGCGGGCACACTAAACAGCGATTATAAATCACAAAACCAGTAATCCACGTTCGTTGGACACGTCAATCACAATGCATATCTAGAGCCACAGACACATGCACTCTCACTGTTACAGTTTTATGTATTAATTTTTTCGTTAACACAGTAAATTCACTCGATGCGATATGCGACGGAGCATACGAGTCGCGCGACACGTCCGCTCGGCACCGAGCCACGACCACTACTGAGCTCGGGCCGCGCAAGCTTCTGCGGCCCACGTCAAAGAGTACCTATTTCGACCGATCGGATTGGTAGAATTGTAGGATGTTAGCATTAGCACTAATCATTTTGGAATTTCTGAACAGGGTATCAACATCAATCTCTTCTAATTATTTTCGTACTAGTTGGTAGATAGATACAAGTTTTCCTATACTATTGACTATACTATAGATATTTAACCTTAACACGATACTAAAAGCGTAGAAAAAATTTAAACTTCGAGTAAATACGGTCCCATACATGCCCATGGTAACGTGTCCAGCGTACGCTGAGCTTTCTTCATTATTAACACCTATAAATGAAAAGCTCAGTTTATTTTGGAAATGTCACCATGGGCGTGCAGGCGACTGTGCCTACATGTAACTTTCTTGTATGCAAGGAATGTCCCTACTGACAAATCCAATTGGTCTATGCCCAACGTACAAGCAACTAGCACTGACCATGCATTCAGATTGAGCAATGAAATGTTTATGACTCTACCTACTGCTTACTTGTTACTAATGATGACGTGTGCAATGCAAAGCGACATCTTGTGACAACACGGGCACAAAACTGCACGTTAAAAATCAGGGTTGTCACCAGAAAATATCCCTAAATATGGAGGCGTATGATTATGTCTTATAATTCTTCTCTATATAATTCTTAGATACTACTACCTACGACTACTTTAAAGCAGCTTCTATACCTCAGTCTGGGTGCTACGCAGATGGCTCTTAGATATATTTTAATTGTACCCAGATAGGTTAAATAAATGTTATTTGAGTCATTCAAGGCGTGTGTTTGCCGATACTTACATAATTTTCGTTCAGAAAACTCGTGAGCCACATGAAAGAAAACTTGTAATTAGCGCCGGTCCGTGTCCGGGCAGACGCTGAAAGTGGGCCAGTGACAACCCTGGAGACCTACTCTCATTCTGAACTTGTAAATAACACGTCATGTTCGCTTTTTAATCGAAAGTTCTTGGAATAATTTGTTTTTTATTTAGCTTCGTATTTAGTTAGGTTACCTTTGGCTGGTGCTTAAATACCCACCCCCATCCCCCCAAACCCAATCAGTAAAGTAGCGGATACTTTACTGACAAATTACTAGACTGCTTGGGAAACCTGAAAATTATGTTTCACCAATTTTGTTCCAATTTCCCGCACTCACACACATTTATGAACATAACGGATAATACATATTTCACCAAAATTACACATTATGTCTAAGCCTGTCGATACACGCGACTGCTTGTAGCTGCCCATCTCGACCGCTTGAAGCAGACGCTGCACGGCGAACAGCAGTTTCAGTACAAAATTGCCATTTACCATACACGGACTGCTCAAGCAGTCGGTGAGCGGTCGATGCGTATTTCCAAAATATAACTTATGGCTTTTGCCCGCGACTTCGTCCGCCTAGAATTTCAATTTAAAAGAATGGATCCCGGATCCCGGACCCCATTTCCCGGATCCCGTCTTCCTGATCCCGTATTCCGGAAATCCCGTATCATGGTTCCCGGATACCGTAACTCGTTTTCAGGCTCCTGGATCCCGTATCCCGACTCCCGTATCCCGGACCCCGTATCTCTGATCTCAGATCTCGTATACCTTATCCCGGATCCCGGAACCCGTATCTCGGATTCCGTTTCCCGCATCCCGTATGGCTAATCCCGAATCCATTTCCCGCATCCCGTATCCTGACTGCCGTATACCTGATCCTAGATCCCTTTAGGTTAGGGTTAGGTTCGAAGCTTACGACGTGGGTTACGTGTTAGGTTACTGGTGACCCTAAATGCAAGGGGCTCCGTCGACCTTGTGATGGAGTAATATGGCTGACAAGTGAATGTACCTACTTATTCTGTGTTGACTTGTTGGATTACTCCAACCTGTAACCGATCATAACTTTATGGAGCGCTGACATTATAATTTGTAAATACGCCGCTCTCTGACAGGTCGTTTCCACGAACGTAAATGAATACTGGACAGCTTACTGCAGCACAAAAAACGAGCCGAGTGAGAGGGGCCCATAGTGGTACAGTGTCCCTCTACTAGGGTGTCCACGCAATAATAAAATTTTAACGTACTTATTGTATTATATAGGTACATGAGTAACGCACATGATTGATATTTTATAACTCTAACGGAGGTTTCTCTATGCCTGTCGAAGATATAAAAGAAAGTACCTTATTACTATGTTTCATCTTCGCGTTGGTAGCCACTCTACAAGTAAAATAAACATTTCAAACAATGGATAAATAAATAAATATCTCCAGACAATACATCAACTATTAGGTCCCAAACTAAGCAACGCTTGTACCTACTATAAATACCGTCCAATGGACTGGAAGCTATCCCAGACCAGAGCAAATTACGAAAAGGCTATTTCCTAAATTTTCCCCGACGGGAATCGAACCCTCAACCAATCGGTGCAATGAGCCCAGCGGCCTACGGTCAAACCACTGCGGCAAACTGATGACAAAGTCATGTGGTTTTATGGCCACCCTAGCTGAGCATTATTACCAATGTTACCATCTAAAGATAAAAAAAATCCGATCTTTTACAAAATATAAATAATATTCAATATTACATGCTATAAAAAATATATGACTACAAATTAAAAATGATCATTATGAATCCAACATGTTTCGACGAAACAATAGTCACGACACGATAAATAATAAATTAATTTATTTGGTTGATTTAAAAACTACCAATCACTACCCAACGATAATATTATTTTGGCATGGCACCTAGGAGTGAGAGGGACACGGTCCCAACTGGGGCCTCTCGCTCGATTCGTTTATCTGTCTAAGAATTGTCATAATAGACCTTAAGGCAGGAGAATAAAGTTGAATTTCTTAATTTCTTCTTAACCAAAAACTCAAGTCATCAATCCTTCATTATACATCCGTGGTCGCTTCAGATCAAATCCCCAATGTTGCCAGGTGACCATGTGAATTGTTCCCAACTTTTTTCGAAATCCCTCCAAAGATTCGTTTTTGGAAAAAAAAAAAATGGTTTTGCTCATTTAGGAGAAATACAAAATCAAAAATACTCTCTTAATTTTTATATAAGTTCAACTACATATTTATTTCAAGTCCGCATTCTTAGTAACGAGGAACCGTACTAGATGTCGCTAAGTCGCTAGGGCAGAGATTCCCAAACTATTTTGGCAAGACGCCCCTTTTCCTAAATGAACTCAACAAAAAAACTGTGTGATTCAGTCATTCTTATAACAAGTTGGTATACTTAATAGTTACAACTTATACGGTATCTTGAAAGTTTCAAATAAGAACTTGTGTTAATTAATAGGGGTCGATTTTTAGACCTCGTCGACCCCCAAAATCAGTTTTCGTTTTTGTCGATATGTAACCAATATCGACCACTTTGGGAATCCCTACGCTAGGGCAACTAAATATGATTGTTTAGATTGGGTTACCCCTAAAAATATAACGCCCCTAAAAAAATCCCATCCCACTTATTTACCCCCTAAATTTGACTCCTTTAAAATTAGTAAAAACTATTTAGGAGGTTTTTTTTCTAAAAGTGAATTTTCGGGGGAATTCGAATAAAATTGGTGGGAAATTCACATGGTCATCAGCTGGCCATACCGGTATTATATAGAATGCAACGCGCAGGCGCGCGGACCGCTACAAGCAGTTCGTGTATGGTAAATGGAAATTTTGTATTGAAACTGCTACTCGCCGTGCAGCGACCGCTTCTAGCGGTCGAGATGAACTGCTACAAGCAGTCCGTGTATTGCCGCGCTAAGAAACACGAGTTTTGGAAATGATAACTTCTCTTTTCCAATTCCCGCCAAAAAATCAAATTTGATTCTTCTTCACTCAACTTTTTCGGTTCTGAAATAAATTCCGGTTATGAATTTTATTCTGACTCTGAATTCAGTGGGACATTCCGGCTGTCTCAGTACCTCCACAAAAACAGTCGTATCCTATAGTAGGGGCCTCATTCACACATGCACTCGCACAAACACACCCCTGAAGTTAGCAGAGCAAACGTGGAAAGATAGGCGTTTCTTTGACTCCTTTTAAACTGTCCGAGGGAGTTGTAAATAGGATGCAAACAAAGATACCGCCGACTGGCGCGGGCGACGCGAATGAGGCATTTGCGACTGTAGCCTTCAGTGTTGCCGGTTTAATGTTGTTCTGAATAAAGAGATTTCGTTGGAGATGGATTTGAAACAACATTTTGCACGGAATACTGAAATAGGTAAGAAGTTATGCATGTTTGTGTTATTCCAGTTTGTCAAGCGCACGCCTTGGAAGCAAAAGAGTCTCAATTAAAACATTGTCCTGGGGGCTTACCACAGGCTCTTATTGCGATTCAATTATAGGAACGTTTTAACGACGTTTTAATGACGTTTCTTATTGTCATGACAATAAGGTACGTCATTGCACAAAAAGTCGCTGAAACGTTAAAACGATCCTGTAATTGAATCGCAATAAGAGTTCGTGGTAAGCCCCCTGGGGGGTTAAGAATGCTACATAGAAATTCTGGAAAATCAATTCATTTTTCTGATTTTCTAGCAGAATCCTTAGCAATTCAGTTAAATAAAATAAAATGTGTAGGTAACTATTTTACAGAAATTGTGCGAATTGCACAGGCTTCTACTATGAAATCAGCAAAATGAATTGCGTTTGCAGAATTGCTTTGTGGTGTTCTTAGTCCCGCAGGTCATGTATTTGAAACCAATGATTATATTGGTCTGAAGTCAATTAAAAAAAATAATTACTCGCCTAGTTTAACGTGTGACAAGGTACCTACAATTAGATGATAGTGCATCTGGCTCTGCCTCTTATGAGATCAGCAAAGGATAGCTTCAAAAGTGAGTCAGAACTACTCCACCAAGCCAACTAGGAACTCTGATGGAATGCGGTTTCCCGCCCGCCACACTTCCCGCACACCGCCACCGCCTTTTCGTGCGGGTGACGTCACATTTGACAGGTTCCTAGTTGGCTTGGTTGCGTAGTATACCGATTTTATGGCGACTATTGTACTCCAATATTAATGTGGTAGCTTCTGGAAGTGGACGGACGGCCGAATTACAAGATTGACAGGTGACCTTATCACCGGCCGACGCAGCTCCCGGGGGCCGCACGCGAGCGCTCGCGATACCGACAATATCCAACCATTCTTACTATATATAATAATAATTTAGCCCTTTTAACGTCCCACTGCTGGGCACGGGCCTCCCCTCAATGCGAGGGGGATTCAGGCCATAATCCACCACGCTGGCCCAGTGCGGGTTGGTGGATTTCACATGTCTAAAGACATGCAGGTTTCCTCACGATGTTTTCCTTCACCGTAAGCAAGTGATAATCATATTAAAGTTATGATTCACACATAGATTTCGAAAAATCCAGAGGTGTGAGCCAGGGTTTGAACCCATGACCTTAAGCCCGCAAGACGCGTGCTTAACCAATCGGCTACCACTGCTTTTTTCCATTCTTACTAACTCGACTTAATTTAATTAAACTATAACACAATATCAAATTCAATAAATATTTTATAGTTTTAGCATATTTTGTATTGGATTGTCTAATTTGTTCAGTGTTTTCCTTATGAACATCCGTCGAAACGAAACAAACGAAACGAAACATTCGCGATTCTTATATTTGGTTGAGTGTATATTAGAAAAATTAGTTAAATAGTTGTTTTGGTAATATTTTGGTTTGATAGATGACAATGATTGAGATTACGCTGCTGAAATATTCACTATTTTTTATAGGACTGCTGTGGCAAAAAAGCTTACGGCCCGCTTGATGTTAAGCAGTTACCGATGCTTACAACAACTAACTAACTATAGATGATTATATTCACTATCTTGCACTATAGGATTCACATGCATTCAGAGCGAAACAGTCTTCCTTTAAAGGTTTTCGTGTCTCTAATTATGATGGGTATACTACCTCGGCCCGCAGCTTTCGTCCCGCGTGGGCCCAGTTGGTATTCCATACGTAAACCCAAAAGCTAACGTTGTATTTTCACATAGGAATTTATGATTTACACAAAGTAATCAATAGATTTTCCCATGATATGACTTAATTCTACGTGTATATTAATTAACCCGCGATCGATGCGACAGCCAATTACTGCGTTTTACTTTGACTTATTAGTGTTATGAAATCTATTGCCTTTTGATATTACATTATATGACTTGACCTTCATAATTCTGTAAGATGAGGCTTTTACCAAACTAGTGTCTCTCTACATCTGGGTCCCAAGTCTTCTAATTTTTGCCGATTGCAATTCAATTATCATTAATATTATCTTCGTTAATTCGAATGCTAACTGATGCCAACAACACGTCGACCTCTAAAACTTAATAATTGTCAAACACACACCCTGAAATATTATTTGTGGAAACAATTTTGCATATCCGGGTTTAGGATCTAATCTTGCCGAAAAAAGCGAGCAGCAAAGAGCGACGTTTGTTTTTATTGTAAAAGCCTCTTTTTCAATTCCACAGGAGCGAATAAAAATGTAATGGGTATGAAAATGACTTTCTGGAAATGTATGCCCCGACCAAATGCTTCGGATTCGATACTCAAAGTCTTAAAATGATCTTTTTGTAATTATTCGTTTTTTTTTTTATAGGACTGCGGTGGCAAAAAAGCGTACGGCCCGCCTGATGTTAAGCAGTTACCGTAGCCTATAAATGCTTACAATACCAAAGGTATTGCTCGCAAATTGCCGACCTGAAGGGGAGTGGGATGGAGGGAGGGGGAGGGGGGGTGGGCTTACGGCTCTCTCACTCATCGTACGAAACGCAGCTGTAACGTTCCTGGTCCTGTGTTTCTTTATGGCGCTGGAGTTGGCCGAGATTTACCTCCCTCCGATATTTCACTCCCACTTTAGTTAAGAAACAATTATTGTTATATGCGTATATCAAACCAAATATTAGTTTGGTTTATAGTATGTATACGTAAGAATATACCATAACAATATTACATGGGTCCCATAGTATCTTTGGCACAAAGTACCCGGCGATCGCGTTAATATTCCCCGGCGGGATTCGGCCCGTGAAAAATGCTACGGTCAGAATCCGCATCCGCCGGCCCTGCCCCCGCCCCGCCGATACACTGCCCTGCTGCAGGCTCGCCACGCGATCACACTTTTGTAGGACTTTTTCTTTAATTGGGCCTATTTTTAAAAATCTATTGTAATGAAAGGCAACAAGATTTTAGTAACTTAAAAAAATCTAATAAAAACTTGTTAAACCGATTTTAATGATACATAAATCAAATATCGGCAGACGTGGCAAGACTACTACACCAAATGCGGTCCTAACATAAGGTACCAAACTTATCAATGCCATTTTCAAAATTAGCCCCGGCAGGAATCGAACCCGCAATCACGAGTGAGCGGAGCGCCCTACGCTCGAACCATTACCCAACCTTGTCACGTACCTTGTTTCAGTGTCACTAATATTAAGTAGTTTTGAAACGTCAACTCCATTGCGTAAATTCTACGAAATATTGTCGCAGGGGGGTGAAAGATAGACTTATTAGGCTCATTGGAAAAGACAGTTACGCCACCTAAACTACTTAACATGAAACCAAACTGCTAAAATGTACGGTAGATGTCTCTATACTCAATAGTCGTAATATATTATATTATTTTTAAAATATTTATTTTATTTTATAGATAAATTACTCCATAATTAATTAATAATCATTTATAATTGCTCTTGTAAATTATATTTAATATTATTTTTAAATTCTCACTAAGTGACAGTTATGACCTTATGTTGACAAGTACCAATGACAGCTTGTGAGAAGAAAATAGGGATGCCCGATTTTTTGCTTTGATCGGTCTTCTAGATCGTAACCTAAATCGATTCACGATTTAATCGTATTGCCTTGAAGATCTGGGAAGATCGTATCGTAATTTCATTAAAATAAATAAAAGCACAGTATGCGTGCAAAACTATTTTTTTTTACATTATATTACCTATGCCTATTACGGTATCAAAGAACGAAAGATCAGAGAAAACTAAAATTACCTTATAAAATAAACAAAATATTATCATACCTACCTTCATATTTCATACATTATCGCTTTTGATGTAACTCGAAACTATACTCTTGATTTTTAATTTCGTGGACTAAAATGACAGCTTTTTATGTCAAACGTAAAATAGTGTTTTATCTGTTCATCATTATGTTATTTTTATGATTCTGGTTCAAATTTAAATTTTATTTACCAAAGAATAAAATAAACAAGATCACTCATAAAAATATTATTTAATTTAAATATAAATTGACATTAATTATAGCTGTCATTTTAGTCCATGAAATTAAAAATCAGTGTATAATCTCATTTAATGTGTAGGTAGGTAATCTTGCTTTGTCGTAGTTATTTTGTCCCCTTCCCGGCAATACGATAGGTATGCAAAGATCGGTTCGTACGTTCTTATGATACGTTTCGGTTGATGTTTAAGTTTTAGTTGAAACGTTTTCTTTCGCATTCCCTTGAATTGATTTAAAAAATCGGGGATCGTATGGCCGTGAATCGATCTTCCGGAAAATCGATTAAGAGCGGGCATCCCTACAACTACAAGAAAAACGTTCGGTCGGCTGATTAGGTTATTTTTTTCCCGCAGCGTAGAAACTTTTGTTTGGTTGTTATTAATTGTGATAATTGTTGATTTTTGAGTGCCTTCTCTGCTGCAGACGTCGTCGTCGTCGTTGCTTCGTCCTGTTGTTGTGATAACTTCCCAGTGACAGTAGTTATATTGCGAAAAAGTCGCTACTTTGTGTTGTGTTCGGTGTGGAATTTGGGTACCATACCGCATCGCTGTGCTTTTGGTTGCAGAAATTGGTGTTGTTGAATGTTATGTTTTGAAATGATTTAATAAAGAGTTGTACGCATCAATCCATCCATATTTTGTTTCATTGTACTAACAATGTTTCTCATTATAGAGCTATTTTTTTTTCTAGTTGAGTTATTGTTTCAATGTCAGATTATTCTAACATTGTCACAATATGCTTAATTGGAAAAAAAATAGCTCAATAATTGAGAAACTGTAGGTAGTTCAGCATCAATAAAAGTATACGTAATATATATATATACCTACCTATATATAGGTAGGTAGCTACAGCATTAGTTTTTTGTTAAGAAGTACAGAGGCGCTCGCGCTTTCATTGTCCTGCGCCTAAACGCCGCAAGATGTCACTCTTTACTACTTACTATACTCTTTGTATTGTCGGCAAGTATGAACAGTAAATCCTGGGATTTGTTGAATTGTCCCGCACTGACGAGTCATGCCGCTCAAAAATTTTTAGTAGTCATTACATGGATGTTTTTTTATAAATCATAATAATTCAAGTTTCAACCCTTAGGGCCACCGCAGACTTGCTACTTTTAGCATCGGCGATCGGCGATTTTGATGCTGCGTGTCGCTCGTTCGCGCTCAAAGAAACGCGACGCAGCATCGATACGTCACAAAATCGCCGGTCGCCGATGCTAAAAGTAGCAAGTCTGCGGAGGCCCTTAGCTATCAAGTTTTTAGTAAACTGTCACAGATAGATATCATTAGCGGCGTCTTCATCAGGCACATGCCTCGCGCGAGCACTCACTTTTGACGTCGGAACGCATAGACGTAATGTCATAATATGAGTGCTCGGGTGAGGCATGCGCGCCATATGGACACATCTAATTACTACAACTCAAAACGAAATTAAAAATATGGGTTTGTTTGAGCTTACGCAGTTATTAGAGTGACTGAGAAATATTTAGCCGCATCTTTTTGCCGTAATGTCAGTCCACAAACGACGACGACGAGTGACGTATTTATTTTTTATCAGTCCACAAAATAATTATCCACATGGTCACAGTAATCAGAACGCGGTGGTATTACGTACACGGGAGAGAATAAATGGTATTATGTATGCACTTGAATTATTTTGGGAGTTAAATATTAATAGGCGGCCTGCGCGGCGCTACATGACATCATATTTTAATTCGATAATGGCACGTTATATTAGGACCTTTGCCCTATTATTATGATGTCCTATAAAGGAAGGAAATCCGGACCTTAAATTAGGTACCTACTTAATATTATGTCTCTCTTTTGCTTTTTGATCATTGGCGGTATTATTCTTGAGATTGATTTTGGTGCGGTGGAATATCAAGAAAGCACATTCTCGTCTTGTCACAGCTCAATGTGCGTTGGGGTAACCATTACTTACACAAGTGCTTAAAATATTAAGACCTCTCTTGGACCTTGATATCTATACTAATATTATAAAGAGAGAAGATTTGTATGTATGTTTGTATGATGTTGTTATGACTAAACTCAAAAACTACTGGACCGATTTCAAAAATTCTTTCACCATTAGAATGCTACATTATCCCTGAGTAACATAGGCTATATTTTTGGGAACCGGGATACGGGTTCCGGGATCAGAGATCCGATTTTTTTAAATTGAAATTCTACGCGGACGAAGTCGCGGGGAAAAGCTAGTACTTCATATTTGTATGTTCTCATAGGTACCTACCGGGTCGATATGTGCTTCAGCAACAAGGTTTTGACACCATTTAACTACTTTGATTTATTTTTATGCGTTATATTGTTCATGATTTATAAGCTCAACGCGTATTTTCATCAACAAAAAGAACATCGTCAACAACATATTGAAGTAGGCACAATGAAATCCCTCAGCGGCCATGTTAAATTTCTGGCCTCAAACACGACTCGTGAAATATTCAGATAGGTTGGCATATTTTGTATTCTAGAACTAAATTACCTACGTCTTATTTATATAAGAACATTGATATCAAAAATAGTATTTTTTTTATTTTTCCGATTTTATGAGAAATTGATGAAGGTCGATGGGGCAGAAAGGTGCTTGAGTGGCGACCACGTACCGGAAGACGCAGCGTGGGTAGGCCCCCCGCAAAATGGACCGACGAACCAGTGAAGGTCGCGGAAAGCCGCTGGATGCAAGCATCATAGGACCGGTCGTTGTGGAAACTCGTGGGGGAGGCCTATGTCCAACAGTGGACTTTAATTTGACCATCGAATTAAGAGTGCGATAACAGATGTGTGAATTAACATTTGCACAAGTCTAGTTATTGCAACGTAAGGAGATATCATATGTGCTAAAATAAAACATCAATGATATTAGCAATCCAAACGCAATCTTTTAATAACTCGTGTGTTTGTCAATGCGACCGGCGGCGCTGCGCGGTCCGCCGCCGCCCGCGCCGCTGCTCTACCCCTGCCCTGTTCGCACGCTATGAATATTTTAATACTTATCTGAGGGCACTATTGGGTTTTGTCAGTGGAGCGTGTAACAATAGCTCGTACTAGAGACGATTGTGAATGGTTTTGGTTTTATGTCGCACGTTTGCGGGTTTATATTTATGCTATCGGTACTTACCTATAATATGTATAATAATTAGTATACATAGATAATCACAAGCGCCGTCTTCATCAGGCGCATGCCTCGCGCGAGCACTCAGTTTTGACGTTGAAACGTATAGACACAATGTCATAATATGAGTGCTCGGGTGAGGCATGCGCGGCATATGGACACAACTAATAAGTATTCAGTAGAACAACCATGTGTTCGCTAGTCGGTAGCGTCTACGTGAAATATTTGTAAGCCAAGTCGTTAGAACTTCGGGTGGGCAATGTGGACGTTTTGCAATACAAATATTTTATCTAAGTCTAGCTTATCGCTTAACTTAGCGTCATTCGTCAGGTTTGCAACATAGGTAGCAAATATACTAGCATATAAGGCAAACTACAAGTTACTTAGCTTGTTGGCCGATAGCAAACCGAATAATATCGCACACTGAAGTCCCACACAATTGTAATGTAAGATATATTATTACAATTATTAAACTATACTAACGTGCGTCGTTGGGTTCGAATAATAGTTCAGAAGGGCCCTTCACAAAGATGGAAGGATGTTAATACAATTTTCCTAAAGGACTTATGATTGAGATGGGGCCAGCCAAGTGTACAGTCAGCATGAATTGGATGTAAGAATAAATGTAGCAAATATCCTTTGAAGCTCTTTGAGCCACTCATTGTTGTATGATAAAAATTACAATGAATAGACAAAAAATACAATTTGGAGTCATCCTCAATTTCGAATATTGTCGATTCTTTGGAACAGAAAACTAAATTGCTACAAGATTGCTGGATTATTTGTATACCTACTAGCTGTGACGAGCTGCGACGACTTCGTACGCGTGGAATTTAACAAAAAATGTTTATGAATGTGTGCTAAAATTAAAGTAGCTGAAGTTACACCTTTTTTTATAGAACTACTCTATGGTGAACCAGCGAGATTTCCTGACTTTAACAGAATGGGATGGGATGTTATACAGGGTGGTGACGACATAATGACACTAAATTAAAACACATTAAAATTATGAAATTAGGTTTACATCAAAATCCAAAATTTCAATTTTTCTAACAAATTAAATGCGGAAATAGTCTAAACGAAACACAACATCCTTTATAAACGTCTACCAACCTAACTGACCTGTAAGTACAAGCGTGGCAACATCGCTTCGGTGTCGGTGTTTTTAGCGGTATCTTTGTAGGCGTAAAGTTAAAATAGTCAACATAAAAAAGCAATCCCGTGGCATAACCTTTGAATATAATTTAATAATATTTTATGTGCAAACTACTAATGTGATATCCAGTATGTGGTTTCAATTATTGTCATGATGTCGTCACCAGACTGTATACCTACTTGATAAAAAAAAACATCTCAAGAGTGCACAAAAGTTTAGTACCGGCCTTCCTTGTGTAGCCATATACATAATAATAATAATAATATCCTGGGACATTTTTTACACACAGTTACCTGATCCCAAACTAAGCAGAGCTTGTACTATGGAAACCGGATAACTGATATTACTACATATACTATTTTTTTATTTGTAAATACATACTTAATATACATATACACCAGACTCGGGACATACAGACATGTTCATGCACACAAATGCATGTCCCGGGTAGGAACCGAACCTACGACCTGCAGCGTGAAAGGCGCCTCCGCGCCAACCACGCTAACGGGCCCGTCAGTACAGTCAGTACAGTACAGTTTACTATAACATGATGTATTCTACAAAGTTAAATGGGGCGAGTCTGGGGGCAGCGGTTTCTGCACAACTGAGATGAGCCAACACGGAATTGGCTCCTCAACACCTCTCCGAGCACTGTAAATCTCGTTTGAAAAGCAAACCTCGTTTATTATCGCCCTACACTAACATTTATTTAGGTAGTAAAGGGCAGGTATAATAAAAATGATCCAAATTATTACAAAGGTCATTCGGAGGGCCGAGCCGGCGGCGGCGGAGGCGGCCCGGCACCATTATCGTCCCACTTCGGCAAATTACATCGTATTTGCTATTCACAATGCCTCTATGCCGCTGACCTATTTCGCTGGTGATGGTATTTTTGGCACGAATGGGGGATGGCGGAAACTGCACGTCTGTATTGCGAATATGTTGATGGTTTGTGACGGCCGCATTGTTCTCGCGTGGCCCGAATTCCCTTGTTACTCAGTTTTATACATTATTGCGTTGTGTAACGGCTGTAGCTAAAGTATTTATTGTTATAGTAGCTGTGCCCCGCGGCTTCGCCCGCGTGGAAATTAATGTGTAAGATTAGCCTGTCTTATTCCAGAGCCTACACTATCTACGTCTCAAATTTAATTAAAATCGATTTAGTAGCTATGGAGATACGTGTTAACAAACATTCACACACACAAACTTTCGCATTTATAATATTATATATATATAGTAGGAAGTAGGATTGTGTCGCAAGGCGTAGGTATTGGGGTGCATGCAGATGCCCATAGCTGCCGCGCCCGGGCCATCAGTTATGACATTATAATTCCGACGTCAAAACTGACTGCTCGGCTGTGCCGCTCGCTTCTTGTAGAAGCAGCCAATTTTATAAATAAATAGCTATCTGTTCATTATTGACAAAATATTATATTATCATGTTGTTAGCCCACTCTGTGAGCACGTGTGAGGATATACGGATCAAGATATTTATGACAAAGAACATTTACGTGTCACAAACTGCGTACTACGCAAAAATAGCCGGACAAGTTCGATTAGGACTCGCGCCCTGCAGGTTCCGTACAAACTTATAAGGAGTTGAATTTTCAAAAAAGCTGAAAATATTTTTATTTATTATGTGTAGCCTCACTTACTAATTTTCATGCCACTAGTTTCAGGAAGATGGGGTCGCCATACATATTTCACCCCTTATTTTACTCCCCAAGAGGCGGAATTTTCCAAAATACTTCGGTACTATTCTCTTCTTCAGCGCAATTTATTCTAACACCTGTAGTTTGAGCTGTGCACGACATGACAGACCTACAGACAGAGAGATGGATAACAAAGACATCCTATAAGGGTTCCGTTTCTTTATTTTAAAGTACGGAACCCTAAAAAAGAGATAATAATCAAAATACATTAACAAGGTTTCTGGAAAAAATATTTTTCGCGAAGTTAGGGGATGCTGTTTACTCACCCGCACTCATCGCTCAAGATGTACATTGTTCACTCCCAAAACCCAAAAAACAACATGCGAGATAATTGAATTCCTCCCGAAAACTGTGAGCCGCCGGATTGTAAAGAGGAAAGTTCCAAAAATGTGTCGCAGGAGGCCCGAGTACACGCATAATCGTCTTAAAAAACCGGCCAAGTGCGTGTCTAACTCACACATAAAGGGTTCCGTACCACTGTCGAATAAAAACGTCTAAAATATCAAGTTTCTTGTATGGGGCCCCCCTTTATTTTTAAATTTCATTTTATTTTTAGTATGTTGTTGTAGCGTTGTTGTAGCGGCAACAGAAATACACATTCTGTTAAAATTTCAACTCTCTATCTATTACGGTTCGTGAGATACAATACAGCCCGCTGACAGACGGACGGACAGCGGGGGCTTAGTAATAAGGTTGCGTTGGCACCCTTTGGGTACGAAACCCTAAAAAGAAAGTGTGGAGTGCAGAAGCTGGCAAGAAGTCGGGGAGGATGAATATACGACAATGTTGTTTTAATCAGCACTGGCCAAGATTCAGGGGTCTTTACTGAACCAGTTTTATTTTTACATTGTTTATTTTAAGTTTTTTTTAAAATAAAAGTCTCTTAAAAATTCTGCATCAGTCAGAGTATTCCCGTTTAAACTTCTGGGTAAGTAATTTTTTTAGGTTATAATTTCATTGAGCTTATTTAATAGATGTGTCCATATGGCGCGCATGCCTGATGAAGACGCCGCCAATGGCGGCGTCTTCATCAGGCACATGCCTCGCGCGAGCACTCAGTTTTGACGTCGGAACGCATAGACGTAATGTCATAATATGAGTGCTCGGGTGAGGCATGCGCGCCATATGCACACATCTAATGACTATATTTTTGTTGAGTTTATACTTATACTGTACATTTGTGTAGAGTCTCTTATAAATGAAATTAAACAAATGCCCAAAATCCCAAGGTACAGAACCCGTTGCGTACGGCTACTTTTCACTTTGACTTTTTCGCGACAGACAAGTTGGGAATCGCGCAAAACAGAGTTGGTCGCAAACAACTTTTTCAGACACCTTAACCGCAAATAGCGAGCGAAACTTTTGTTTTTTTTTGTAAGTAAGCTTCTCGATAAAGACGCTTTTTGTTTTTGTAAAGCCTTTTAAACGTTAGACTAAGTGACTGTTTATCCTAAAGTTTAAAGGTTTTTATCGATATTACTGTAGTATGAGTTAAACATTATGATAAGTTAATTAACCTGTTACCTTTGTTCCATTTTATGGACTCTATCCAATAACTCCACTCACTTCCCTTCATCTATCCCAATCCCGTTCAGATTAGAAACGTGCGAGCGATACATTCACTATTGCAAGCATCTATAGGCTACGGTAACTGCTAAACATCAGGCGAGCCATACGAAACATTTTAATATTGGTAGTCACTTCGCCTCACGGGCACGTGCAGGGCTCGCATTTTGACCTTCTTTGGGCATATCTCACGTAGAAGCTCCGACTGCCTGGAAAGGCTTATTATGACGGGAAAAGTGGAGGGCACTAGATCTCGTGGCAGACCTCCCGCTAGATGGAGCTCGCAGATCACTGAGCTTACGCAATTCCAACCGCACAAAGCGGTACACGTCGCGGGTGACAGAAGCCGGTGGAGGAAAATTGCTCTCCAGAAGTTTTTTGTACATAATCGTCACGATCCTCAGTATTGAGGTAACGACTGGGGAAGAAGAAGTCACTTCAAGTTCTGGAGATAGCACTTTAAAACTTGTTCCTTACTTATACCTAAAGCCTTCACTTTATTTTTTTAGCCATGAATTCTAGATAACAACTTCAACATTCTATACTCTCATACTCTCTAACTCACACCCCTCGAGGATCAATAAATCAGCAATTCGATTACCATAACGTTTTACAGCATACAGAAATCATCCCCGTCGCAGCGGGGGCGTCCCGTCCCGTCCCCCACATAACCCGCACTTAGGGATGTAGTGAAGTAGGACATACATAGAAAACCTGATGTTACCTATTAAATTAAACGTAATTTTTAACCTGCTTATGCAAACATAACCTCAATAGTAATATTATAATGGGTTGGAATTTAAGCCACTTTCATTTCAATAAAATTGCACAAAATGTTATATTATAAGCTAATTGATGGAATCAGGCGTAACTTTGCGGAAATCCATTGTTAAACTGTTTTAGAGAGGGACCCACCACTCACCCTCGGAATTGTCAACCTCAAAAAATCATAAACCAAATGAATTGATCGATAATTAGAAGAGGCCAACAAGACCGAACACCCTGTCAGTCGAGAGTATGTCTGTCATGAGTCATCTGGCTGTCATGGCCTCTTCTAATTATCGATCAATTCATTTGGTTTATGATTTTTTGAGGTTGACGATTTCGAGGGTGAGTGGTGGGTCCCTCTCTAAAATAGTTTTTATATTACAAGCAACTTGTGTTACACTTGTGTTACTACAACTAGACACGTGAAATGAAACAAATGTTTTTTTTTTTATGGGACTAGTCCCGCCACACCTACCACTGTTATTCGTGTAAGCCAGGATAGACAATGGTGTCCAACGATGACGCCAAGGTAAACAAATGATTGTGGGTCCCTGCTTTTAAAATTATAACTTCTACTAATAATATAATGTTGTATGTGTAATGATGAGTATCCACAGCAGCCCAGCACTAGGCACTTCAGACATTCCCTTATTGGCGTAGAGTAATTCGTTCCGGCTGGAGGCTGCCAATAAAACCTTTATCTGGCAGATCGCAGCACACAGCGCGGGAGATAACGCCCCCTCCTCACTCCCCCGCCGCAGGCGCACAACTTAATAACTCATATTTCTATTACCGTAAATTGTCTTGACGATGAAGTTCTGTGGTACGCACCATTCGTATGGGCTTTACGCACTGGATTAAAAAAGCGCTGCAATTTCTGGACAAGTTATTGACATAATGTCGAGCGCAGCGGCTCGGGGCTTGTTGTGGGCGCACCTCATTTTAAGTGATCATATTAAGAAACTATGATTTTAAAAACACAGAACTTAGTTGTGAATCATATCTTCTTTAAAAAACAATGAAATGAATGAAAACGTAAAGGATGAGATCACCGTGGCAATATTAAACACAAGTCGTACTAACGACAGTAGGTACACATGATTGTGTATTTCTAATTGACACTGCAACAAACAGTTATGACCGTCATGATGACAGCACGTGACGTGTAAAACAAAATAAATCGCCTTCAACTCGCCACCGCCAACAAGCAAAGTGCGTATACTACACTGGAAGTATCTAGAACATATCTGCTGGTGTAAATTTAGTGTCGCCTCCTCGGTGGCCGACCCCCACGGGACTCGCCAATAACCCGACGGTGACTGTTTATGTCGACTTATACTCTGCTAGAACTATCTAGCTAGACTATCTTTATCTATGCGATAGATAGCGACCGTAGACTGTGTTCATAAAATGTTCGTATTGGTAAAGTTTCTAGGGCCGGTAAGCTTTTATGCGATGATATTAAATGCACTGCCTCATCTCACACTATCTTTTTTCCTCTAATAGATACAAAAAACTCTTCCTCAGAAGGCACCATAAAACATCTGAATATTACAAGTGAGGAATAGGGAATAGGAATAGGAAGGAAGGAGGGAGTATTTTAAGGGTGCAACTGTTGGGAGTCGCGCCGCAACGACAATTTTAAGGCATTTGTGGTGCGAATACCGACATTTTATCTGCACCTCGTCATGGAGGAGAACTTCTGGCCGAATGGAGTGGTGTTAATTTGTTAATTAAACGTGTACTTAATTTATAAGGTATTTTTAATTTAATATGTATGTTAGTTTTTAAGGTATATATAATATGGGCCATCGTTGCCTGAAATAAATGGTTATTATTTGTATTTAAGTATTTTTATTTAGTCTTTAGATATATGTAATATTTCCTATTTTATTTTATTATAGTAGGTACACCGCTACCGCACAGTGTTTGAAACATGGAATCCTCTCCATCCAAAGGTTGTCTGGAAGAGATCGCAGCTTGCGATAAGACCGCCCACTATACACTGTTTTTGTTTCTTGTTTTGTTTGACATTGTTGTTTTGGTATTTGACTGGTGTACAATAAAGTGTTATCTATCTATCTATATATTATTATTACTAATATGTACCAATAATTATGTACCTATATTTGTTAAACTATGTACATGTATGTACCAAACTAAATCAGCCCCACTGAACAAATTCGATAATCCGAATAAGAAAACTCAACAGGGATGACGGGCTTGTCCCGCCCGTGACGTCACAAGGCCACTACGTTTGATGGGAAAAGGATAAAGTTTCCGAAACGAGTTTTGGAAGATTTCCCGGCTGAACAAACGTACACGTGGCGCGTTTAATCATATGTTTGCGCGGGCGGCGGGCGGCGGCGGTTCGTTAGGGCGGGCGGGGTTCAATGGCGCGAGGAGCTTGTGTGAAAGTTGAAGAATAAAGTGATGATAGATGGGTTTCTATGCATGATTGAGTAAGAAATAGATTAATGTGGTGCATGGACAAAAAAGTCCACACAATAATTTTACGAAAGTTAACAATTAAAAAAATCCATTAGGTACCTTTGATGATCGCTTGGTAGGTTTGAGGGTAGCGGCTTTGCTGCTGCACCTGGTGGTTGTGGTTTGATTTACGTCGGGGCAAAGGATGATGTTCAAAAATGTATGGAAGCCCGCATCATGTTGCATCTAAAGCATTTTTTGTTTTTTATAGTCTATATTTATCATATTAACCCCTATAAAAGGTTTTTTTGTGAAAAAATCCGGGTTCCATGGTAATTTAATAAAATCGAAGATAACTTAAACATTGTCTTTACTACATTGAGTTTGCTTTGACCAGTTTGAAGTAGGTAAATTGTATGCACGAAGCGTAGGTACCTACTTTATTTTCATAGCAATAATAAATTCAATCAATTCACTTAATTAAATAACATGGAAGATGCAAAATATCTTCAATGGCTTTCAAAATCGATTTATTTTAGCGGGAATACACAATGACCTAAGAGAGAAAGGACGAGCCCTATGTGACGTCATCTGTAGCCAAACACGAGCACACGACCGTCCAAAATGGCGCACAGCAAAAAGTGTTGTACTTTTAGTTAGTCGATAGTATCCATATCGATATACCTAACGATCATGTCGCGGAAAAAGTGCTGGGTCCTGATTAGGTAGGTTCAGCTATGCTGGGCTAAATCAAATAAGGCAAAAAAGGGGGGAGACAAATCTGTAAGGCTCAGGTCAATGTCAAGCGTGTACATTAACGACACGATGGAGGCGGGTGCATTTCCAGGGTGGTCTGGCTGGATCGTCAGGTTCTTCTGCGCAGGCACATCACTAGAGCACTCACTTGGGTTTATCCAGTTCACACAACACAATTACACAAAGGATTGAGTAGATTTCGTGCGATTAAGGTTTTTAGACACAGGAGGCACCGCGACGACGAGTGTACCAAACGAGTCGGTCAGTCAAGTGTCATGAAGGGGGGAAAGAGACCGCAGTACAAATATCACGTTAATCGGGGGTAGGCAGTACAAAATTATGTTTTTATTTATGACTATTATGTTATTTTATGGCTCCGTGGAGCGAGTCACCCTCTTCCCTCTAAAATGGTTGTGCAGAGTGACGCTGCTGCTCAAGTCAAAGTCATTTTCACATGGCAACTCTTCGGGGTTCGCAATTTAACGTTAGAGACCACCAGAATTTCAATGTCTCGGCCTTGTTGGCGCCTCAACTTTACCACGAAAATATGCACGTGTGGAGAGCCTCATGCATACACGGCCATCATCCCTACCTACCACTGCCCAGTGTAGCAATAGCGTAAAATTAAAAATCGTCAAATTTATCAGCTAAAAATCTTGCGAAATCGGGAGATTTTGAATAAACTCTATTTTAACTTCTTTAAGCCGTTTTAGCAAATCCCACATTTAATTTTAAAATGTTCACTATCCATAAATCAACTTGTTATCTCTGTCGCGCATCTTTATGTTCGTGAGTAGTGATGACAAATATTATATGTAAAACAAATTTAAGGCGGCGCAGTCACGCACCTTCCAAAACAAAAATAATTTCTTTGTGGTCACCCCGGGGTGAAGGCGCGGCCCAACGTGTAGGTGAATAGAATTTGTATCGATAACTTTGAAACAAATCTTATAAGAACAGCACTACGTTTTTATGTAAACATAGCAAATATTTGTTAGTTCTATTTTATTTGAATATATGAATTCGAGAGTACGATTATAGACGGGAACTCAATTAAAAATTAATATAATGTACACGAAAGGTATTTTCACACACTATAAATACACTTAAATATGAAAATAACACAACTAACCTGAAAAATGACAATCCTTCGAAATTCTTTAGAGAATCAGAACTGCATGCCCTAACGCAACACTAAACTATATTGATTTTTCCTTAATAATCCTAAATAATATAATAAAGAGTCACAAAATACACACAGTTCAGCGTAAAATTTAAAATAATTTGTATAAGATGCTGACATGACAGATGAACTACTAACCATAGTAACCCGACCATAGCCGACGACCCAATATGGCGGTCCAAAAAGGCCCTCAGGGAGGCGGCTTACTGACGGAACTAACCAAAAACTTCCAGAAAAAAGAAATATATGACATATACTGTACTGTTTTACATAGCTAAATTGTCACGAGTAAGAATGAGACAGATATGTTTTCGTTAATGTGGTCCATATTTGCATCAAATATGTATACCATAAACAATAGCTTCGTATCTGCTAATAATAAATCTATGGGAATACACGTTCCTTTGACGTTTCTGCGCCTGTGACAGCAGTGACAGCAGTGACCGGACCGTCCAAATAACCATAGAAAAAAAAAACGTTTCATTACCGACAGCATAAAAAACGAGCACATTTAATCAATACTACTGTAAAGTAATGTAGTTATTATTACGTAATGTACTAAGAAATGGCAAAGTACGATTATTTTAACAAGATTTTTCTATTTTCTTGAGCAATTTTGTAGAAATAATGTGAATGGAACGTCATTTGAAGAAAGTCAAATTATGTAATTCTGAATGTAATGAAACGCAATGTTTGTTTACGACAATGTGGAAGTGGAAACAACAACTTTTTATGCTAAATAAAATCCCATATTCGAAAATCGAATCCCGTAAGCAAAAAGGTTGTAAGATAATAAGAAAGAAATTACTGTAATACTTTTATTTTGAGGCGTGAGAAAACTTGATACCAAAAATTGGCATGTTCCTTTAAAAAAATCCCTTTTTGTTAGTTTTCCCAGGTCTAGGATTGCCTCCAGTCCATTATGCGATACCCACAGAAAAAGTATTTCTTAGTTTGGGACGTAAGGTCCCGGTCGTTGGTAATACCAAAGAAATGGTTTATGTTGGTTCAAGAAAAAGAAAAATCCATTCGAGATACATCTTATAAATAAACAACTAAATAACCAAATTCTGGTGCCATTAATTACCAAATGACCTTGGCGCGGCGGCGTCTAGACCATACCGGTGTAATGTTTCTTCGCTAATGCCTCCACAACAACAATTACTCAACGCCTGGAAGAACGCTAAGAACAACATCACGTTTGTAATCCCCGAAAGAGTAGGCAAAACACTCCTGTGCACCACATTTAGCCAATAGTGTTCTTCGGTCTTGGTGTTAGGCATTATACCCGCTATTCACAGGAAGCCCGCCACACACTCCCACCACTGTTACTGCTGTAAACCAGGATCGAAAATGGTGTCTAACGATGACACCGAGGTTTGACCCCGGAGAGTCCCGGGGAAAAACTGTTGTCTTGAAATCCGTAGTTACCAAAAGAAAAAAAACTCAAGACAACCGTTGCAAAGCTGGAGACAAAAATAACAGTATAGGCTGATTGCCACAAAAACAACAAGCTGACACTATTCATAGGACACTACAAGCAACAAAACAAACATAGAATAATGGAATGATTGTTATTTTTGCGCCAACGGCAACGCTCTGATGTTGCTTTGACAAAATTTACATATCATCTTGCTTCTACTTCATTTGGTTCCCCTTTGATCCCGGAAAGGAATCCCGCGAACCCTTCGCGAACAAATATTAATAAGATTTTTGTTTTGTTCTTACGTCTGTAGTGGCATATCATATAGGAAACATCGCTATCACCAAAACTTTATATACATTTGTACAATTTGTTTTACTATTATATACATTTCAATTTTTTGCCATTATTTGTACTTTTCAGTAGCAATATATGGTCCACCATTATATGGTCTGTGTACTCTTCTAAAATTTATTCAGTTCAAATAAAAAATATAGAATGAAATGTACCTTAGTACAAACAAAGTAAAAAGCTATTGAAATAATATTAAACACATGAAAATAATACAAAACTAAAATCCCTGGCGATTATTTTAACATTAGAAACGATTTGGAACGCTTTTACATTTTTTCAGCTCGACTTAGCAGTAAAAGGCATATTTAAAACATTTCGACATCAAAGTGAATATGTGAGCTTTAGATAACGATAGAATTATAAATAGGTATTTACGAAATCGACACACACGAGAGTCTCTTCTAAGAATTTACTTTTGTTATTAGGTATTATTGCTTTAGTACAAAATTCTCTTGAAATTGGATCAAAATTTAGATATTTTATTAGGCGTAATGGTGTGCAAAAGGTTCGCCTTCACGACCCGTTGCTCAGAGGGTAGGCAGAGGTGACCTCGCCCCGTGCAGACGCAAACCAAATAAACTTTTTCTGGTTCGAGGGTAAGATGTGTTGCGAAAACGTGTGACTGTGCCCTAATTTGTTTCTGAATACTTGAAAGTTATTTATTGCACCTAATTTTAAGATTATTATGGTTCACATTTTGAGTGGATACGTATGCTTACGTAAGTAGATACTTACTAAATCTTTTTCTATTAAAAATGAGACTAACAAACTTCCACTTAGGATTAGTATAGTTGCCAATAACTGAATAGGTGAAAACCATCCAAAATACCTACGTAATACCAATGTTATGTCATTCTAATTTACCATCAAAGTTCGGTGTATAACCGACGCCAGTTGTCAACTGAGATATTTAATAGCCCTGCAGATCGTATAGTTCCTATTGCTAAACTTTTCACTTTCAGTCACCACATGCAATCAATTTAAAGTAAGTTTTTTTACACATCGTCTATATCGAAACGTGTAGAATAAATTACCAATAAATTT
Organism: Drymonia ruficornis; assembly: GCA_947859195.1. Classification (NCBI taxonomy): domain Eukaryota; kingdom Metazoa; phylum Arthropoda; class Insecta; order Lepidoptera; family Notodontidae; genus Drymonia; species Drymonia ruficornis. The sequence goes on along the minus strand of OX401905.1, from coordinate 15,171,499 downwards.
TCAATTCAGAAACCGTCCGTTGAAAAGATGAAAGCTTGCCACCCAACGGACTAGTAGGTACTGCTATATATGCTCAAGAGATAAGCCTAACGATGTACATATTTGTATATTTGGGCAGTTTAGCTGAGGTGTGTGCAGGTGGAGCGATACAAACATTGATAAAAGGGCCTCGGTAAACGGCGTCGTGTCAGAGACAGGCGTAGGGCATAACGGCGGCGGCGCGCTGCAGGCGTTTCATTACGTGACGCGACTGCGGACAGACGCGACGGCGACACACGGCCACAGACTACAGACAACCAACATCTAGCAACAATAATACAATCCAATGCCGAAGAATTTGGCTGCGTCTACAAGAGATGAGCGGCGCGCCCGAGCCCGCATTTATGACGTCTGAACGCGTAGACGTAATATTGATAGCTCGGGCGCGGTATTTCGGGGCTTGGGTCTTACATAGTGTACTATCCAGAAGATGAATTTTATAATTAAGAAAATAAGTAGGTACCTACTTGTAAAAGATCTTTCTTAAATTGCTTGGGACTTGATGTGACCCATTCCAGAGTTATGACGGATTGTTAGCTTATCCGCTTAATAACATAATTCGGCAGACAATTTAACTCAGTCAAAAAGTGTTTAATTTTGCATTACTTGCACAATGCAAACAGATGCAAATTTTACTACTGCAGACGTGGAGTACTGCGCAGACGAGAAAAATAAACTCATTGTTAGAATTATTAATTAGTTTTAATGCTCGCGAACGTTCAAACAAATTAGTTCGTCAAACATTCCACCCGCATACCCAATGAGGTCTTCGACGGACACTAGTGTAGTGACGCGTCGAATGAGGTACCATTCGAATATACTCGTGTACTCGAATACCTAATACCTTTTGAATACAGAATAGGAAAATGGTTAGATATAGACATCTTCATCATTTTGACATTTCCGACAAACAATATTTATTTCCTTGGTTTTAGCATGAATAAAATTCAACAAAGCACTTTTTCGATTTTAAATCAAAGAAATACTTCGACTTGAGTCCTAAGTTAGTAGATTTTGGTACGGGGTAGGGTAACGTCGCGGCCCGTGTGACTCAAACCAAAGTACTCTGTGCGCTATTCGAAGCGAACTCCGAACCAAGCAAGGAATATTAACATTTAATACCTACACCTGCACTAACGCTAATAACTGTACAGACAGCATGAAAAGTGAAATGCTCAAATTTAGCACGATTGAAGGATGTCATTCACACGAGTACGAAACGTCTGGGCGTAATGGCACAAGTGTCTATTATTTGAATGTTTCAAAGGCGTCTATTGGAAGTAGTGTAATATATTATTGTGCATTATTTTACAAAATATTTCTGGCTGTGTCAGGTTATCGTATTAGTAGGTACCTATACCGAATAGTACCATGAGCCTCGCCGATTAAGGATAATGCTTGTGATAGGATATTCTCACAATATTTAACGGTCTAGACGGGGATCGAACCCGGAATTTCTCAGTTACAAGTGCGGCCTCTCGAATCATAAGACTCTAAAAGAAACCAAATGTCAGAAGCTAATCGGTGAACCGATCAGAAGAGTAACTCTATCTATATTGTATTTACATTCAAGTTTGGCATCACTAGGCGCTTTTCCAGCTTCTTATGTACCACAGTTTGAATATAGTAATATATTAATCACGTCACCAGCATTCCGCTGCTGACTGTACCCCACACAGTGACTAGCACTAGTCGGTAGTTCGGTGCGTATTCCGACGACACGTGTACAACTTCAATTAACTTAATTGCATATATTATGAAGTGTTACACTAGGAATGGTGTGATAATTGCACCGTTTTGAGGTTGCTTGTGTTTTGTTCCGTTTTATCATTTCGTTTCTACTACTGGACATATTGAGGACTTCAAACTATATAATTATTGACACAACAACAACAGAGCGCACACTATTCCATTTCATTTTAAAGACGCTATTATTATCAATGGTTAAGCACGCGTCTTGCGGGCTTAAGGTCATGGGTTCAAACCCTGGCTCACACCTCTAGATTTTTCGAAATCTATATGTGAAGCATAACTTTAATATGATTACCACTTGCTTACGGTGAAGGAAAACATCGTGAGGAAACCTGCATGTCCTTAGACATGTGAATTCCACCAACCCGCACTGGGCCAGCGTGGTGGATTATGGCCTGAATCCCCCTCGCATTGAGGGGAGGCCCGTGCCCAGCTATGGGACTATAAAAGGGCTAAATTATTATTATTTATTATATTATTATTATCATTCAACCCTCACTTTCTAAAAGGCACTTAATATAAAGCAAACTCGAGCAGCACCGATCCATCTTGAGAGCTAACAGTTTAAAGCACAATGCGTTTACTCAGGGCCAGTATGAGACTCGCATCCATCATGGCCGTGGTTCGTCGATAGTGCAGGGAATCAACTCTACCAACGACACTCCGCACTATCTATCTACACAAAACCTCGAGGACACTGGAGATCGCTATATAGGGTAAATTTGAAATCATGGGCATCCTTTTAAATGGTGATTCTACATATAATTCAGAATATTAAGGGAAATATTAGTCAACAAATCAATCGCTCAAAATTTATTGCCCAGGTAAGGTATAACAGTTTGCTTATGTGCTTACTCAAGCAATATTTTTTTATCAATTGATTTTTTGTTCATTGTCCCAAAACATTGGAAATCATGTGTATAGTCATAGTTCAAAAGGATGGCTTTGATTTCAAATTCACCCTGTATAGGGTTTGATCTGGCGAGAATAATAACTAAATAAGAATGTGAATGTCTCTCGTACAAATGAGGAGAGAATTTTTGTCGACATCGTCTTATGTAGCGTAATTAAATCTGGCCTCAAGCAATGCAAATATTAATTACTACGTTCTCAAGCTAACAAGAAGTATATATGGTAGCGTATTAATTGTTCCTAGGCTATTGTTAGTAGGTTTAATATTATAAGCTATTATCCGCATCTCGTTTTATTACCATTACTATAAAGCTTACTAAAGTCAAAATAAAGGCATTAGTGATCCAGTCATTGACTTATATTACTTTAGAATATTGTTTCATCTCTGAAACCGAAACAATGAGTTCATTTTTACGTTTTATATTATATTCTTTAATACAAAAAGTTTATAAATTATAATGCCAAAGCGTACTGAATAATTCATAGCAGCTTTTTGAGATTGCATATAGAAGAGAGATTAAATTACGGCTGCACCCTTTGATCCAGACATGTGCAATAAACACAAACAATGTATTTTAAATGTATGTGACAAATGTAATTGCTTTTGTAAACAAAGCAAAAGAGTTTTTGTTTTTTTTTAGTCTAAAATGTTTAACCTTTGATGCGTAAACGTAAAAAATATTTCCAAATTATAGATTTTGTAACTAAAAAAATATGGTTTCTGGTTTGACCCCAAACTGACCATAGTGCACCGTACTTGTGTACATCGTAACCGTAAAACTAATCTGTGGGCTATAGGTACTAAAAGCTTTAGAAGGCGGGAAATGTCACCGCAAATTAACATTACAATAGGTTCAAGCTATTACCGGTACTACTTAATAGCTAAACTACTACAAATATTATATTGCAGATGATGCATATAAAAATCTTGTCCATTCTCTACAAAAGTCTGTGACTATGCATTACCCTATGTTCTTTGGGCTGTCAGTCAAGGCGTCGGGTCCCACAATGGAAGCTGAGGGATCTAGTCCGTATTATCTCTAACTGCTAGCTATTATATTTTGAATGGTTAAGTTACAACGGAGAACGGAAAATGTTATAGGAGTACCTATAAATAGCTAAAAACTAGTTTTGTTTTAAAAATAACATAATCAGATAATCTTTTTACACCTTTAGTTTGTTCAAAATATCGTCAAAAATACAACGCTTGGTATCTTAGAACGGACTGAGGGCGGTCCCAAGAACACCTTTGGAATTTGCACCAAATCGACAGAATATCAATAAAATATATTTCCTAAATGTCCTACAAAAGACAAAGCTCTGCGTTCCAATATTTCTCCATTACTCAAAGCATCCGAAGATCGGACACCCTGGTCTCAATCCGCACAATAGGATGAAGTACCCTCGATACATGTGTGGGCTCTTGAGCATTGAAAGCAAATCCCTCCATACCTGCAAAATACAATTTATAAAAGTAGAACACATCCATAATCCCTGAAGAGTAGGTAGGTAAGATGAGGTTTAATGTCGTACACCCACATTTTGTTGATGGAATAACGTCGCTCAATGGCGGGCATTGAACAAAATTAACAAAGACAAAAGCAACATTTTCACAAAACCAAGATCATAATTCTCAGAACACGCATACACTAGACGTGTACGTCAGCCCCTGTAAACTAGTTAGTGGAGTAGTTACTCTACATAAAAACCTGTTAAAAATGTAAACTTTAGTGAAGATATCTCCAAGAGTTCTGTAGAAACTAAATTATCCAGGTAAGGAGTGAGTTAAGTGAAGCGAGCGGATTGAATTAGGATGTCATAGCACTCGGTACCGGCAGTGCCGGCAATTGTCCTTGCATCTGCGCCTCGGTGGGGCTCCAAGAGACCCCGGTCAGATTACTAGAGAGTAGAGACAATGAAAGGAAAATAAAGTTAGGTAGGAAGGCGAGTGTCTTGATAGTTGCTGAAAATCCCCAAGGAATCCATTTGCTGGGGTTTATTATACCAATGCAAGACGAGGCAAATAATTGAAATAATATTCACACACATAAAAAATAAACAATTTATACTAGTATTTAAAAAATAGTACGTTAGAAAAAGAGTATTAATACTGATTATTTTAGTTTTCTATAATAATACATATTTTATAAGCAAACATAAAATCTATATATATAAAAATGAATCCCTATTTCATGTCATTACTTGACGCGAGAACGGCTGGACCAATTTAGATGATTTTTTTTTATATTATTCCGTGTAGTACAAGGAAGGTTCATACATTTAATAAAAATGGAAAAATTGCCCGGAAAGCGCTAAAAACCCATATTTTACGTATGATTCAAATTACTTTCAATAGATGGCGGATGGCGACTATAAATTCCTGCAAATTTATTTCATGGGCAATTCATCACAAGAAATAGATCTGCGTTGTGCACATAACAGTGCTGGGCAAAGGTCTCTCCCCATCTTCTTCCATCCATCGCGGTCTTAGGCTCTCTCATACCACCCGTCTAGATGAGCGTCGAGGTCACCGCGCCAATGTTTTTGGGTCTACGTCGGCGACGACGGTCGTGCTCTGGGACCGCACTCGGTGATTGCTTTGGCCTACCTTTCTGAGCTCATTCGGCTCAGGTGACCCGCCCAGGTCCACTTAAGTGTAGCTGTTTTCTCTCCTACATCCGCGATAAGGGTCATTGAACGCAGCTGGGTGTTCCGCACCCTATCAGTGTGTTTAACACCCAATATGCTGCTCCATTGCTGTTTGGCAAACCTTCAGTTTGGACTTCTGAGCCTCGGTTAGTGACCATGTCTGGGCGCCGCACTGTGGGCTGAAAATCGAGCTTCATAGTACTTTAAATTTTTTTTTTTTGCTTGTAATGCCTTCAGCAGTCATAAATATAGGTATATAAAGTATATAATTTCATAGGTACACTAAATAAATAAAATAAAAAATGAAAATTTTGTATGGCTCCAAAGTAATAAATCCAAATATGTATCTTCTAACCCGCTGTGTTAACCGTTATATCCTTACAGATGGCTGTTCTACAAATTATTTGTAATTTTTTGGTGTATGTTATATAACGGTAACAACTGCGGTTTTTTTAAATATTTTATACTAAAATTTGTACTTATATGCGGACCAATGGGTTTATAAACTTGAAATTTTGCAGGGAAGTGTCTGTATTTTAGAGAAACACTAATATAGCATATAAGTACAAATTTAAGTCATTTTTTTTTATATAACGTATTTATTTAAAAAAAAAAACCGTAGTTGTGACCGTTATATAAAATACGCCAAAAAATTACAAATAATTTGTAGAATAGCCATCTGTAAGGATATAACGGTTAACACAGCGGTTTTGAAGTTATTTGGATTTAATACTTTTGGGCCATACAAAATTTTCATTTTTTTAAATATAATTTAGTAGACCTACGAAATTATATTCATGACTGCTGAAGGCATTAGAAGCTTAAAAAAAACAAAAAAGATATAAGAAAGAGAAAAAAAATTAAAGTACTATGATGCTCGATTTTCCGCCCACAGTGGCGCCGTGGGCAAGAACGGGCGGGATACACATGTTAATGTGTCAGTGGAAGGTTGCCCTTCATGATGTCTCCCATGGACCAGTAGCTCTTCGACCAATTTAGCTATTTTTAGGGTTTCGTACCCAAAGGGTACCAACGGGACTCTATTACTAAGCCGGTATCCGTAGCGTGTTAGCGCTACAACAACAAAAACTAAAAATAAAATAAAATTTAAAAATAAAGGGGGGGACTCTTTTACTAAGCCTACTCTGTCCGTCCGTCTGTCAGCGGGCTGTATCACACGAACTGTAATAGGTAAGGAGTTGAAATTTTCACAGAAAGTGTATTTCTGTTGCCGCTACAACAACAAATAATACTAAAAATAAAATAAAAATTCAAAACATAGGGGGTCCCCATACAAGAAACTTGATATTTTTGACGTTTTTATTCTATGGTGGTACGGAACCCTTTATTTGCGACACGGGAAAGGAGTAGATCAGACGACTAATAAGTAAATACAACATTAATTCTGAGGCGGTACGAAGTTCGCCGGGACAGCTAGTAAAATATACATACCACACAAACCGTCTGCCGGCTTCGATGCAGGAGCAGACAATTTAGTAAATGAAGCAACGAGCAATTTCGTCTATACTACTTTATTTTCACTTAAAATATTAAATGCACTCTCCCAGCGTTCTACTAAAGTGAAGTTCTTCTCCAATTACTTACTTATTCTTTGTCACGTCTCACAAAGTTTTTGAAGCGAGCAAAATATTTTGTTGGAACTTTTGAAATAAATTAAAAGTCTTGTCATTATTGAATACTTATTGCTTTTCTTCGGCAGCATTTGACCCATAAATTACTTAGATAAATTATTTTTAAACATGTATATTCCTTCCATACTGTCCTGTACCATAGCCGCTTCTGACGCTTGGTAGTAGACATATTTTATAAGCAGGAATTTTCATTACCTTGAAATTGAATAACTGTATGCTCGAAATTCCAACACAAGTCCGGAGTTCTTTGTGCAAATTGGGCACCGGAGGGGCGTGTCCGCTTTCCTTTATTTCACTCAGTTTATTGAGCCTCCGCCTTCCTTGTTGTCCTGCCTGCCCTGCCTCGGCTGCAGAATTAAATGTTGAAGTTTCTTGAAGGTAATAAGGAACGAAGTCTGTTATTGGGTTTACAAGTGATTCAGAGACCTATCTAGAACTGTGGATTGAATTTTCAAGTACATTTATGTGATGTAATGGACGGATAGACATTCGTTGTCCAGAGAATACAAAAGTTTCCTAATTTGATTGGCATTGTAGAAACTGAAAGGTATTCGCATTGATGGTCCCTTTCAAATGGAAAATGTTTTATTACAGTATTATTATTATTACAGTATTGTATTTCACAAAACGGAATAGAAGTCTTGTAAGCAGTAAGTAACTACATCCGGTTGTCGACTTGGAAATGTCAAAGCCGTATCATAAGGAACCATAATTCACCACCACAAAACTATAAGGCCTCAACTGCACACGTCATCACTACCACGCAAATTTTAATTCTATTTCTCCGGGTTTAGTGTAGCAAATTACGATGGAATATTTGATATTGTTGAAGTATTATTGCATAACAATCGGCAGCAGTTACTCAAGAACTTTGTCCTGCGGAGACGCTCGGCTCCCTCTTTAAAGGCAATGATACACTTATAACGAGCAATTACAGTTGCAAAGTATCGCAGAGGCTGTCGCTACGAGGATTTCTTTGAAGGGTGGCACCGGGAATACCCTTCGGGAACGGGAACACTACGGCGATGTTTCTTAACTGGAGGTATTCATAATATCATATTTAGATGAGAATATACTTTAATGTGTGCTTGACTAATGATGAATATGATTGCCTTGTATAAATAAATAAATAATAATATCCTGGGACATTTTTGCACACACGGTTACCGATCCCAAACTAAGCAGAGCTTGTACTATGGAAACCAGATAACTGATATTACTACATATACTACTTTTTTATTTGTAAATACGTACTTAATATACATATACACCCAGACTCGGGACATACAGACATGTTCATGCACACAAATGTATGTCCCGGGTAGGAATCGAACCCACGACCTGCAGCGTGAAAGGCGCCTTCGCGCCAACCACGCTAACGGGCCCGTCCGTATAATTTAATTCTTAATGCCTTGAATTTATTTAGACCTGAAACTATTGACGTTTACTTGTAAAGTTACCATTAGGATGACATAATCCGTTGACGACGTTATTGTCGTCCTTTCATTCGGATTTAATATTATCCTTTTGTATCGGCCCTTTTGAGTTTTGTGCCTACTCTATTGTCAGATTTGTAGAGTCTAGCCTATCATTTTTAGTTCTGCAAAAAATGTGTTGTATTAAATATTTTCATATTCAGCAAACGAGACACCCTAAATGCCACAACTTTGAAAAAACACGTAACCTAACCTAACCTTACCTTTCACACATTAACTCAGTATCCTTTTGACACGAGTGTAGAGACGCCCGAAGCCTCGTGCGGGATTTACCGTGGACACGGGAACGCTTCTAAGCGGAGCTGTCACGTCACGGTGCGATTTGGGTAATCGTGCGACCGTTCAGCGGCGCGCTTTGCACGTTCCACCAGTTGATGGCTGAGATTTAGTAGAGTTTAGGACTGCAAAGTGTACAGTACAGTGAACTCTCGATACAGATGCAGACCGCTCCGCGCCGCTGTCGCCCCGTGGTCGCGTCCCGCGCCGCTGTCGCCGCGTCCGCCTCGCGTCGCGTCAACGCGTCTCGATTGCTGCCATCCCTCGTGCCGTCGATGCTCATTTGTCGTGTCAAAGAGCCTTTGTTGCTTAGATTATGTCACGTTTTATATTATGCGATTCGGGCGTGACGTGAGTGTGTATCGATGCGGGTAGGGGATAAGTGAGTTAATCATTACATCATTTTCACACAATAACTATTTTTACTTTATAACGGACTATTTAAAACGCTTACTAAACAAAAACAAACCGATATAATTATGACATTGTAAGTTAGTTTCCCGAAGTTCACATAAACCGTTTGCACCTTAGTAGGTAAGTAGGTACATTGTCTGACAAATATTCTCCACTCAAGGTTAGTATTTCTTCACTAATCGCAGAACTCAAATAAAAGGTAAGAGACATCTCCTCAACAGATGCATAATAAAATCGGGCTCCTTTTAATTTATTAGTACTAAGTGGGTGTTAAGACGATACAAGAAAAAAATGAATTTTAGTTTCGGGGTGTGGCTAGCGTCGCGTGAGCTGCCGAAGGATATATCCCTCTCGCTTAGCTAGGACAGAACAGCTATGGAGTAGACTATAGTATAGTTATTTTTTGAAGGAACAATATTGTTTAATTCGTACAATTAAAATAATATGTCCCAGTGCACCTTTTAAAATAGATGAAATGGATGAAAATATTCAAATATATTTTTTTCGTTTTATATGGGATTTTTATGTCGAGTGTATTTGAAAAAAATAATTTAATTTCTATGTTGTTTTTATTGCTGAAGACAAAGTAAGTCAAAAGAAGACAAACGATACCTACAATATGCTGATAGATACGTATAACAATATTTCGATCGTATAATAGCCTATAACCAGCGGACGATCCAGACGCGTCCAACGATATCTCATTAGTCAAATTATTATGATAAAAATAGTTTGGACGTTATACGGGAGCAGATGAACATACATACATATCGGTCAAAATCATAACCCTCCGCCCACCGTAGTCGGGTAAAAATGTACATACTCTGTGTCAGTGACTGACTGCCGGATATGAGTATCTTTTTCATGTTTCGTAGGCAAAGGAATACTTTGGTACTTAACTTCGATGCCGATCATGAAGTCATCAGCGGTGTCATAATATTTATTTTTACCATATTTAATTTATTTTTTAATTTAATTTTCAGTTTTTATTAATTTTATTGATTTAACCATGCATTTATTTATTGTTTATCTTTTTATCTTTATTTTTTTATCTATCAAAATCACCCTTAGACTGGTTACCGCCACAGGTGACAAGAGGGCTGGCTCTTTCCTTGCTCAAAAAATTCGCTTGACAACAGGAACAGCTTGAATACAGGGAGGACATGCAGCCAGTATCCCACGCGGACGGTATTTGTTTAATTAGGGGTAGGTTTTTATTTTATTTTAATTTATGTTATATTATATTGTATTTTAATGATAAAACATGAAAAATAAAAAATATTTTTTATTTTTTTTTAATTTAATTTTACTTTTATTTATTGTTTTATATTTATTGTGAAATTATAATAATTTTAATAATCAATATTGGACTATGTCTGAAACAAATACATTGAATTGAATAATTTAAATACAAAAATTATCACATTAACTCGTTAAATCACGGTTTACACCCGCTAGAACGAAAAAGATCCTAACATGGTAGGTAGGACCTGAGGGTTGGCCAGTTAATTACTTAAAATACACTATATTTATTTCAAGAAAACATTCATAAGATCTGAAGGCGTCGGACTCGCACATAAAGGGTTCCGTACCACCGTAGAATAAACACATCAAAAATATCAAGTTTGAGACTTGATATTTATTTTTAAATGTTATTATATTTTTAGTATTTGTTCTGCACCGGCAACAGAAATACACATTCAGTGAAAATTTCAACTCTCTACCTGTTACGGTTCGTGAGATACAGCCCGCGCTGACAGACGGACAGACAGACAGACGGACAGCGTAGGCCTAGTAATAGGGTCCCGTTAGCACCCTTTGGAACCCTAAAAAGTAGCCTATGTTCTCCGCCAAGACCCAGTCTATCTCCATACCAAAATTCATCAACATTGGTTCAGCGGTTTAGCCGTGAAAAGGTAACAGACAGAGTTACTTTCGTTTATAATATAATAGATTGAATAGGACGGACAAACATTTTCCTATCCATATCTGTAATGTTATTTTTTACGATAATTTATTGATGTATGATATATTTATTACTTGCCCATCCATACCTACAACAAACGCAATAAAGCGACTCCATTGTTTTGACAAGCAATGTATTCCCACTGTCGGCCCAAGACCATGCTGCAAGTATATAACAGTAAGCGAAATAGGGAGTTTTTACAGAAATGACACGAATAACTATGAAATGACAAGAGATGACACAAAATGACAAGAGATGACACAAAATGACAAGAGATGAAAAGAAATTACACAAGACAAGGAAAAGCAAACGAAAATCACGCTGCAGTGCAGGTCGTAGGTTCGATTCCTGCCCAGGACATGCATTTGTGTGCATGAACATGTCCGCATGTCCCGAGTCTAGGTGTAATTAAGTGTATATTTAGTTTGTATTTACAAACAAAAAGTAGTATATGTAGTAATATCAGTTATCTGGTTTCCATAGTACAAGCTCTGCTTAGTTTGGGATCAGGTAGTCATGTGTAAAAGAATTTCCAAGGATATTTATTTATTTATCATAGGCGTCGGCGGACTGTAAATACTGTACTGTACCTGTAATGTGGCACGACCGTAATATTTTTTCGTAATATTTTTTAAAAAATCCTTCACAGGTCCGACGTCGAACAAGTCCGAGCGGACACTGACAATACAAAGTTAGAGAGAGACATGGTTAGTTCAAGTACTTAAAATGTGAGATGGCGATATTGTGCGCGCGCTCGGAAATAAACAACGTAAGCGCCAAACCACATTTACTTGAATTAAAAAAAAACTACTTCATGAATTAAAATATGGTTGAAGGGTAGTTTAGATATCATTATTTGCTATGTTTTAGAAATAATTTCGTGATCTAAATCGTAAAAACATCGTGGTAGCAAGGAAAATTGTAAATAATTAGAGCTCATTTCATAATTTTTTTTTATCGAGAAAATTTCATCAAATCGTGATTTGGATTTAAAGATACTCAAGATAATATAGTCAAAAATCATACATCTAAATATAAGATTCCTAGTCCACATACTTACTTAAAGAAAAAGTAGAATAGAAAATCAACCAAATTTCGAACCCTCCTCTTAATTGAGCGCGCGCTGAGCCCGCGATCGGCGCGCAATCGCGCGGAATGGCGGCTAAACGAGCCATTAGCCGCGACAATGGACGGCGGACGAACCACTGATTAGTAGTCGTAAATATAAATGTAAATGAAATGTAGGCAAAAGAAAACATTGAAAATGTTACCATAACTCGACTAACCATTTAAGACAGGTTTTTTTTCCAGTTCCAATCACCTTTATTACCCACGACTAAATAAACGCTGCCAGTGTATTCAGTAGCTCGGCTATAAGCTTTGCGCGTGATATAGGTTGTATGATAAATTGTAGTGCCTTTATCGGCCAAACAAGGAACTAATAATTTGGGATACAAATATTTTACGTAAACGCTGCTAGTGACTAACCAGCTCATAAACTCGTGGTAGAGCTGCTGTAAATATATAAGTTATAACGTGCGCTACGGTCTTTGTATAAATAATCCTATAAAACAGTAATAAACAGTGTTATAAAAATATAACTAGATACTGCCCTTCAAATCCTTTGAGTACAAATGAACAAAGAATTACTTATTTAGGTACTAGATAGGAGGTTGCGAAGCTTTATAGAGACATTACTATAATACTGGCCCCAGACTTCATGACACAAAATTACTTAAACCTTTTATACGTCTCGAGCTTTGAAGGGTCCATTCTAAAAGCCAGGATTTAGTCCTATAGACAAAAAATGTTTGTAAAGGAATAAAATATCACAAGAATGGGCAAAATCCTACGATTTCTCTGTGAAATTGTGAATTATAGGATGATTTTTACATGATCTTAAGACGAGGGTTCGAAATTTGGTTGATTTTCTATTCTACTTTTTCTTTAAGTAAGTATGTGGACTAGGAATCTTATATTTAGATGTATGATTTTTGACTATATTATCTTGAGTATCTTTAAATCCAAATCACGATTTGATGAAATTTTCTCGATAAAAAAAATTTATGAAATGAGCTCTAATTATTTACAATTTTCCTTGCTACCACGATGTTTTTACGATTTAGATCACGAAATTATTTCTAAAACATAGCAAATAATGATATCTAAACTACCCTTCAACCATATTTTAATTCATGAAGTAGTTTTTTTTTAATTCAAAAAAATGTGGTTTGGCGCTTACGTTGTTTATTTCCGAGCGCGCGCACAATATCGCCATCTCACATTTTAAGTACTTGAACTAACCATGTCTCTCTCTAACTTTGTATTGTCAGTGTCCAGTCGGACTTGTTCGACGTCGGACCTGTGAAGGATTTTTTAAAAAATATTACGAAAAAATATTACGGTCGTGCCACATTACAGGTACAGTACAGTATTTACAGTCCGCCGACGCCTATGATAAATAAATAAATATCCTTGGAAATTATTTTACACATGACTACCTGATCCCAAACTAAGCAGAGCTTGTACTATGGAAACCAGATAACTGATATTACTACATATACTACTTTTTGTTTGTAAATACAAACTAAATATACACTTAATTACACCTAGACTCGGGACATGCGGACATGTTCATGCACACAAATGCATGTCCTGGGCAGGAATCGAACCTACGACCTGCACTGCAGCGTGATTTTCGTTTGCTTTTCCTTGTCTTGTGTAATTTCTTTTCATCTCTTGTCATCTCTTGTCATTTTGTTTCATCTCTTGTCATTTCATAGTTATTCGTGTCATTTCTGTAAAAACTCCCTATTTCGCTTACTGTTATATACTTGCAGCATGGTCTTGGGCCGACAGTGGGAATACATTGCTTGTCAAAACAATGGAGTCGCTTTATTGCGTTTGTTGTAGGTATGGATGGGCAAGTAATAAATATATCATACATCAATAAATTATCGTAAAAAAATAACATTACAGATATGGATAGGAAAATGTTTGTCCGTCCTATTCAATCTATTATATTATAAACGAAAGTAACTCTGTCTGTTACCTTTTCACGGCTAAACCGCTGAACCAATGTTGATGAATTTTGGTATGGAGATAGACTGGGTCTTGGCGGAGAACATAGGCTACTTTTTAGGGTTCCAAAGGGTGCTAACGGAACCCTATTACTAGGCCTACGCTGTCCGTCTGTCTGTCTGTCCGTCTGTCAGCGCGGGCTGTATCTCACGAACCGTAACAGGTAGAGAGTTGAAATTTTCACTGAATGTGTATTTCTGTTGCCGGTGCAGAACAAATACTAAAAATATAATAACATTTAAAAATAAATATCAAGTCTCAAACTTGATATTTTTGATGTGTTTATTCTACGGTGGTACGGAACCCTTTATGTGCGAGTCCGACGCCTTCAGATCTTATGAATGTTTTCTTGAAATAAATATAGTGTATTTTAAGTAATTAACTGGCCAACCCTCAGGTCCTACCTACCATGTTAGGATCTTTTTCGTTCTAGGGGTGTAAACCGTGATTTAACGAGTTAATGTGATAATTTTTGTATTTAAATTATTCAATTCAATGTATTTGTTTCAGACATAGTCCAATATTGATTATTAAAATTATTATAATTTCACAATAAATATAAAACAATAAATAAAAGTAAAATTAAATTAAAAAAAAAAAAAAAATATTATTCATGTTTTATCATTAAAATACAATATAATATAACATAAATTAAAATAAAATACAATAAAATAAAAATCTACCCCTAATTAAACAAATACCGTCCGCGTGGGATACTGGCTGCATGTCCTCCCTGTATTCAAGCTGTTCCTGTTGTCAAGCGAATTTTTTGAGCAAGGAAAGAGCCAGCCCTCTTGTCACCTGTGGCGGTAACCAGTCTAAGGGTGATTTTGATAGATAAAAAAATAAAGATAAAAAGATAAACAAAAAATAAATGCATGGTTAAATCAATAAAATTAATAAAAACTGAAAATTAAATTAAAAAATAAATTAAATATGGTAAAAAAAATTATTATGACACCGCTGATGACTTCATGATCGGCATCGAAGTTAAGTACCAAAGTATTCCTTTGCCTACGAAACATGAAAAAGATACTCATATCCGGTAGTCAGTTACTGACACAGAGTATGTACATTTTTACCCGACTACGGTGGGCGGAGGGTTATGATTTTGACCGATATGTATGTATGTTCATCTGCTCCCGTATAACGTCCAAACTATTTTTATATCATAATAATTTGACTAATGAGATATCGTTGGACGCGTCTGGATCGTCCGCTGGTTATAGGCTATTATACGATCGAAATATTGTTATACGTATCTATCAGCATATTGTAGGTATCGTTTGTCTTCTTTTGACTTACTTTGTCTTCAGCAATAAAAACAACATAGAAATTAAATTATTTTTTTCATATACACTTGACATAAAAATCCCTTATAAAACGAAAAAAATATATTTGAATATTTTCATCCATTTCATCTATTTTAAAAGGTGCACTGGGACATATTATTTTAATTGTACGAATTAAACAATATTGTTCCTTCAAAAAATAACTATACTATAGTCTACTCCATAGCTGTTCTGTCCTAGCTAAGCGAGAGGGGTATATCCTTCGGCAGCTCACGCGACGCTAGCCACACCCCGAAACTAAAATTTATTTTTTTCTTGTATCGTCTTAAAAGCCGTCGCTCGCCCCTCTTTCCGTCCTAGGCCATTTTATATGTACGACATTATTTATATTATTCGTTCGATGTAAAGTGTAGTGTGTTCTTTTTACTTTGCCAGAATATATTAACGGCACGTTACGAAGGCTGGTTTGACATGTGGGGGGGGGGGGAAGAAAATGAACTTTATTATAACGAAATAAGACCGGCCGCTTTAAAAAATAAGAATATCAAAAAAATATTGCGAAAATGAATCTTATTCGTTTATAATAAGGTTCATCCTTTTCCCCTCACACATATCAAACCGGCGTTCATAACGTGCCGCTTCTTTAGCTCCCATCACCATAAACACGTTGAGCCTGGTACAACGCCTTTCAAGATAAATAAACTATGTGGGCACTTACCTAGTTTTTCTCTTTACGATCTTTCGGATCTTCTAATTTCATCTCTTTAAAGGCCTTGAAGTGAAAAATGCTAAGACGATATGGTTTGTTTGTTGTGGCGACACGACATGTCCAGCTTACCAGATGTCGCCGGAATGGTCTGGGGTGACGTTCCTCTCAGTGACACTACAAAAGCTTGAAAAGAGAGAGGGATAAATGCAATACCAAATGTTAAAAACGCCATTATTATCAGCAATCATGACAGTTTCATATTAACACTTAACAACGTTCAGGATTTATTTAAAATATACTTTAGCCTCTAGCTTTTTATGCTTTCCAAACTTCCTTCCAAAGCTCGTCATATTCATTATGCAAACTCAAGATCTAAGCGCTTGTATACGAGTTGTATCGCACGTGAGCGGAACACGGCTAGTGCTCGACGGGCCGAGCGGTGGGAGCGGTGGGAGCGATGGGAGCGGTGTAGTGGGACGCTAGTTTATTCACGGCCCGAGGCGGGAACTTTTGATTTGTTACAATAAACTCTCCTTTTACCGTGAGAATTATATAGGAACACCAAAAGCTGTGTATTCGTGGGATAAACGAGGACACTATCTGAAAATTAAACTATCACTGAACTAATTTTGAAACATGACATGTATGTCCTGCTTTCTTTAGCGTTGTAACAGCTGACGAATACTTTATTACTTACATAATTACTACTATACCCATATCAAAAATAAACTCGGCGTGTTTCCTGTTTTAATACAGACTTAATAAACAAATAGCCTTGCTTTGCCTTTCTTGCAAGTGACAAACAGAAACCCTTGAAAATACTTGAATACAATTCTGTCCCAAGTAACCCCGTAACGCTTTGTCAGCGACGCCCGCCGCGCGCCGCCCGCCCGCCCCGGCCCGAGCTTCGTATAAATCTGAACATTTTTCCAGCAAAAGCTGAATTCAAAGAAGTTTAAAAGTTTCAAACTGTGTTGATACATGTGATGGGGATTACGAAGCTGAGCCACTCCTTGACGCGCCCGTTTTGTTTTACTTTATTTTAATCTCAGGGTTTTCGTTAAAAGACGGTAAATTGTTCACCCACCTGATGTTACTCTTAGCCTGATGTAGGTACCTTCAATATAAGTACCTACTGGGGTTAAGTTTCATAGCTAATCTGCCTTTTTTTGACTAAAATCTTTTATTATAAGACAATGAAAGTAATCCTTGAAAAATAATTAGGAAACGATCCACCGATTATTTATTCAGTATTTTTGCAAAATAAAACACCAGCAAAGTAACAAAGATAACAAAAACAAACGAACAACTCACAGTCAACACAAACAATCCTAACAAAATGAAACTCCAGCAACAGTCCAGTCGAAATTAAATTAATTAGAAACCTGTTCCGCATTCCGATAGCCCCGCCATCACGACACACACTTTTCTAGCGGCATCTAGTTGAAATAAGGGCGTTGGGTGTCCCTGCAAGGGCACGATAAGCGGCATATTGATGCTCCCCAGGGCTGACTGATTCCTGCCGCGGGTACGACCGACGGGCCCATTTTATTATTAATATTACATCGAAAATATTTACTGTGTATCGCCACGCTGGGAGAAATTGAACCATATTTTCGGATACAGTGTCGTTGTGACGTAATTTAGTGTTGTGTGTCTGTAAATATTTTGAAAGTTATTAGTCTGGATTTTTTATGTTCTGATATAAAACAAAATAAGTTTAGAACACTGGAATGAAGTTTGTGTGAGTGTTATTTGTCGTTCGTTTATGAAAGTCAATAAAAAGGTTAAAAGTCAACACAGTACAATTAACTTAAACAACACTTAACTAACTCTAAATAAAAGACTTCAACGCCCCAACGGAAAGCGCTCTAAATCTCCCGAATCCATCAGCTCTAAACACATCCCAGAACAATTAAAATCGGATCCCATTGAGTGAACATTCAGAAACTCCAGCCACAGGCACTAAGCTCAAGATAATTGCTGGAGATTGTCTCCGACCGTAAGCCATTGCCAAAGTTTAAAGAATTGACTACAGTTATCTCAGTTTGGAATTGGCACGGGTTAATGTGGGTAGGCGGTAATTAAAGTTGGTGATCCCGGCTCCCGCAGCTCCTCGCCCGAGCCGCGAGAGGGCGCCCGCGACAGCGGCTCATTCCGATCGGATCCCGTTTTTATGATTGTGAATAACACTCGTGTTTAGTCTTTTGTCAAACTGGAATCAGATCTTAGGGACTACTCTCAGGAGGTAGGTAGATATTTGATGATACAGAACGTCGATGATGAATATAATAAATTAATTATCTTTAACCAAGATGACATGCTGTGCTTAGAAATAGGTATAGAATTTATATGCATAGAAATAGGTAGCCAAAGCTAAAATAGTACCTTGCACGTCGCGTCGTAGGTACGCGATATACATGAGTCGCTCGTCTATCACCTTAACTAGATCGTGTATCTCTAATCAGAATACCTATCACGCACGAGGCTATTACCATGTATTATAATAACAATTTCCAAATCTAAAATCATAATAATTTCATCATCCTAAACAAAATTGTACTACCAATGAAATGTATTTAACTGTGTTCTCAAACCAGAAGTAATTGGAGGGGGGTGCCGGGCCGGGAGGGGGGAGGGTTCTTATTGGTAATTACCGGGCGACGAGGCACGCAGTTAATTGTGACGTCTGCTCGGAAAACTCAAACAAAAGGAAGGAGACTTCAAAAGGGCTCATTAAGTCGCTGCTCAAATAATGGTGGAACGCGTTCGGCCCCCGTCAGAATGCTCACAACATGCAGTTAGGATTTCTTAAGCTGATTGTAACTAATTTTAAAGATAACTTTGCCATTGTCCATTGTCCATTGGCCATTGTCTGTTGGCCTAATAACTTTTGGGACAAAACTGGGTGATATATAAGTCAACAATGAGCGCTGGACAAACTAGATGCTCCTATGAAGGATTTCATCTATAGCTAAAAACAGTCTTCAGTCAGTTTCAGGTAGTTAAGCTGAGTTTAGTTAGTTAGCTGTGCTTTAGTTAGTTAACCTAACTAGTCTGAACCCCTCGCGTGTCCCGGGAACCTACGCATGTGCATCAAAACAAAAGAAAATCCATTGACTTTTTGTTGGGACATTCCACGGGTTAACTAGTGCTTTGCTTTTTAATTATGGTGCACCCAGGTTGTTAGGTAGGTATTTCGCCAGGGTCAAGTAACAAAATAGCAAAAACAAAAATAATGATACAAAACAAAATAAGAGTAGTACGCAACCAAGCGCTTTGGAAAATCGAAATGGAGGCCAACTTAAGGGCCTCCGTAAACTTGCTACTTTTAACATCGGCGACCGGCGATTTTGTGACGTATCGTTTCGCGTTGCGTTGCGTCGCGTTTCTTCGAGCGCGAACGAGCAAGACGCAGCATCAAAATCGCCGATCGCCGATGCTAAAAGTAGCAAGTCTGCGGTGGCCCTAAAAGTTACTTTTATGTATTTTGCAATTATAGTCTTTCAGTGTACTGAAAGTATCATATCCGTCATGACGATAGTATCTAAAAGTAATTATCTTCGTCATTTGATGACCGGTTTGCGCAGTGGTTTGAGCGTTGGCCGCTCGGCTTACTGCTTCGCGTGGTTGCGGGTTCGATTTCCGCCACAGATATTTTCGGAAACGGGCTTTTCACAATTTACCGTGGTCTTGGTGTCAGTGGCAGGGGCGCCGACTGCGTGGGTGCTCGGGGGCTCAAGCACCCATGAGAGCCAAGTAGTGGGTGCAGCACCCATGAGCCCAGACATTTAAAATTGATCAGTAATCGGTTTTGAGCATTATTTCTGAAACCTCACCCGCTCGCACGTTTCAATTGATTTATTAAGATTCAAATTAAAACGCTGGATTTTAAGTACCTAAGAATATTTTCAAGGTTTTTGGGATTTCAAGTTAGAGTTAGAAAAATTACATCCAAAAAAATTTATTCAAAATATTACATGAGCGTTTAAGGTGTGCTTTTGGATTTTCCTATTATTTTTTTTCACTATTTCCTCTACCTCTAAAAAATGCATCACCTTTTTGTCCTACTGCTTCTCAGTTCTTTTCACCACAAGCACCCACGGGATTGTTTAAAAGCCGGCGCCTCTGGTCACTGCGATCGCCCCCAGTCCTTTGTATGGTATCCATAGTACAAGCGTTGCTTAGTTTGGGACCACACAGTTGGTGTGTTAGTCTAGAGATATTGATTGTTTATTTACCCACAGCACCAGCACTAAAACTGGAACAAACTACCCAAAGTAGCTCCGCTAACCAATAAATTACCCCAAAGCAAACACACAGTCCGTTAAATCAGTGGAAATTGCCGGACACACAAATTAAAACTTACATTCCAAACAGCGGCTCGTGACTAACGAATTGCTACCGTTATTAATTGGCTCAGGTCAGGCAAGACTCCAGAGGTCACATTAGGTGAGCACAATTGACAAATTTCATACGTGAACTATGGGTGTTGTGTAAACTTTGAAATTAAATTTGCGGCGCCTCTCGTTACGGCCCGGTATTCAGTTGTTGTTTTAAAAATTCTCGACTTTACAGAGCATATTTCGAGTGATTGTCATTAAATATTGAAATTCAATAATGAAAAATTATCGAGATATTGAAATAATGTGAAGATGCAATTTAAACTAAAATGGAAAGAATTTAAATTCTCTTTAGTGAAATATCCTTAGTGAATGGCACTGCCTTTGACTATTTACTTGTCTAGACAGATAGTTCGAGCGCCTAAACGCCAAAAAAAATATCAGCCAACTGTTGGCTCATAAGCTGATTCCGGCCGATCAGTAGCGAGACTGACATTGTGCGGTGAACACGCTTTCTTTGGTGTATAAAAATGACAATATGCGCAATAATAGTATCCAAAAATTACAGGGGACGAATAAAAAAAATAAAAAAAAATACATATCATCGGTAAGTAAACTCGAAATAACTATTTGCTAAAGACACAATTAGATTAATGAAATGTAATTTTATTCAAAAATATAACGGCCATTTGACGCCATGTTGGCAGGGTTGCCTGTTTATTGAATTTAAAATTCCCATGAGAGCGTTACCTTATATTAAAAAAAAATGTTTTATCATAATGGACCGGGAGCCCAGCGTGCAAATTGTGGATTTACTTCGGCGTCGCCCAAACCTATTAGATTCGGTAGATTAGTTGATAGGAAGAATACATTGTTCAAGATGTTTCCACTTTCAGCGGTGGGGGAAGCGTATACAATATAATTTCAAATTAAAAAAAAAAAGCAATGATATGGAAATATTCAAGCGTGTCAGATATTGATACTTTTCATGCTCCAACATGATAAATAGAAAAAAATAAAACTCGAGCGCGTCAGATTTTGTAAGCAACTATAGGCTACGGTAACTGCTTAACATCAGGCGGGCCGTACGCTTTATTGCTACCGCAGTCCTTTAAAAAAAAAACAATTTCAGAGGGGGTGTTGAGTGAAACTTCCAGATGCTCCCATTTCTTAGACTGACGATCAAATTAGCAAATTGACACTTTTGACACTTCTTAGCTAGTAATGAATCCCCCTTATCTTAACCTGACGAGTTCTAGTATTTTAAGATGGTCTATTTTTTTTTTGGTTCCCCTTTGCGTACTCACCAATATTAAGGGCTCATACTGGTTGGAGGTTCTTATCAATATGTAAGGTCTCTCCTTTATCTTAATCTGACGCGCTCGAGAAAATCCAGAAAATCCTTCTACGGCTCCCCATCTATAATCCAAAAAGCATTATTTCGAAATTTAAAGCCGCCATATAAAGTATTAAATACTAAATAATAATATTTTAGTTTACCTTTTTTAACTAGTAATATTTTACCTAGTAGGTATACCTAGTAATCCATATGCACATACTCCTAATATTATGAATAAAACTAACTAAATGAATTTAAATTTAAAATAAATTATATGTAGATACCTCAAAATCAAAACTTTTTTCCCCATCTTTTACAGGAAATATTCAAAAGCTGGTATCACTCAGCACGCATTAACAGTGACGCAGCGCGTCTTTCAAACAATAGTCTACACATACTTGTGTGCGTGACACGCACACAGCGCTTTCAAATCTGGCCTGTTTTTTTCGTTGCGATTGCAGCTCAAAACTCTGTCTAGACAAGTAAATAGTCAAAGGGCACTGCATACCTACGTAAGGTTTATGCAATAAACTGGAAAATCCTATCAATCAGTTGAGATTTACCTCGAATATTGATCGAGAAGAGAGCAATTGGTGAACAACAAAATGATACTGTAACAAAAATTGAATCTACGAAACACGAATATATTGCGGAATTTTTCAAAACACTGAAACTTTAGCGTTACATTGAAAAGAAAATTACCGTTGATAAAAAATATACTTTGCGTCAGACACGAGTCTGCAGGGCCCAAATAACGTTCATAAAAAAGCAGCAAAACCAACGCAAATTAGGCTCGTAAAAAATCCATAATAATTTAATTCCACCGTTCCACAATTTAACGGCGGGCGCCGAGTAGAGCCGAGTAGAGCAGCCGAGTGGCCGCCCTCACCCGCGATGTGTCGAACTCTCCCTAATTAGAAATAGCTACGTATTTAATTATTCCTTAGACAATTAACATCGTTGATAATTTCATTGCGACGACGCCGAGCATCTCGCTATGAATGGAAATTATTTTATACAACGAAATTACGTTACGTCCCAATTTTAGTCTTTCAATTGGAGATTTAATTAAGTAAGATATTAGTTTTTTTTTTGTTTTCTGGACTTTTTTTTCATTTCGTTGGTGGATGTTTTTATTCTATTTCTTTCCAAGGCGGTCTTCAATATTGAAATTAATTTGTGAATATTCTTAAACACTTCTCAGACAAGCTTAGAAAAAATACTAACAAAAAACTAAAACAAATTGCTTCATACCTCTGTTATTAAATTCCGATAAGTCCATGGACCGCGTAGATCCATGATGAAACCTTCCGCAAGAGAGCTCAAACAAAAGTAATGTTTAAATAACACACGCGTGTCGGCGCACGTGGATAAACAAAACGTAACAAAACCTGTAAAAATACTGTTGTGCTAAATATAAGGGACGGTGGCGCAGGTTTTGGCCTTGCAGTTACGTACCCTCTAAACCCTTTGAATTTACTCCGCTGGGATAGCGCGTGTGCCCGGTACGGAATTTTTGTGTAATTCCAACAAGTTTATTGTTTGGAATTACATGAATTTAAGGAAATGGCCGAACTTGGGGGCGGAAAGGGAAGAAAGCGGTTGGCTTACTGTAGTTGTAATTACGACCGCTAGTTCAACAAACCGAAGATAATGATTTGTGATTTCAATAATTAAGTACCTACTTGTCGATAATTTCTTACAATGTCTGCTCAGCAGTTGTCCAACTCTTTCGCAAATTAACATTGACTACCATAATGCCAATGTGGCGACATTCAGATTAATAAAAAAAACTTTCCATTGATTTCCTTTAACTTTTTAGTTTGCTAGGTCATAAATTTTGGCTAGTACGTGATCTAACCAAACGCAGTGCTTCTAGTTTAGCTCGGCTACCCAAAATGGCGCAGTCAAACAATCGCACGCTAAATTGGTAGCGCTGCGCTGCGTGGTCGCCACTCGCGGGACATTCACTAGTGATGTGACAAGTGAGTACCTATTATCGATGTTTGATGACCATAAAATTATAGAAATACCTTTAAAAATAACTGCTTATAAACTTGGGTCTTTAAGTTTTGGACGTTAGTAGTGATAAAGCTTGGAAAACTGGCATATTACATTTAGTCAAAGTCTAATCGTTTAATTTGTTTAGGCCTACAGGGGCACATACGAATTGCTTTTTACCTTTTTAAACATTGTTTTAGACTCTTGTACCCAAAATCGTATCGATGAAACATTTATCGTATGAAATATTCATGCGCTCATCCCTAGACGGAAACAAATGAATTGTATGGAAATGAACATGTGATCAGTAGGCGACAGTGGCGCCGCCCGCGCCGGTGATCGAATTATACTTAACGAACTGCTCTGATTGTGATTCGTTTAATCATTTCATCACCTCGCTACCGCTACTATACTTGTATAGCACATGGCGCAATACCTACATATCACTGATTGAATTAGCGACAATAAAATAAAAATAATTAATACAAATGTGCGATATTGTATACCTACTCATATTTGCTAATGTTGTCAAATTAATAACTGGGAATCTTCGATCAAATAGAGTAAATCTACGTTGAAGTGTACCTGTCCACAGTAGTAAGTACAAAATATTACTGATTTAAGTTCATTACTCCAACATTTACAGCACACCAACATACGGCAGCCGGCAGATTACAGATGAAATTACTTATAATAATGAGCGCAAATAATCAACGGTTGCAGTTAACAATCAAACAGCGAGTGATTACACGCTTCACGCCACCCTGTATTCAATGAACCGCGGTGCTGCGGTGGGCGGGCAAT
The DNA here is from genome assembly GCA_947859195.1 of Drymonia ruficornis. Taxonomy (NCBI): domain Eukaryota; kingdom Metazoa; phylum Arthropoda; class Insecta; order Lepidoptera; family Notodontidae; genus Drymonia; species Drymonia ruficornis. The sequence goes on along the minus strand of OX401905.1, from coordinate 15,146,774 downwards.
GGAGCTTCCGGCCAGGCAAACTGTACGCGTGAAAATCTGCCCAATGGACCAAGTAACTCGGAGATAATTACTACCTATGAAGACAACCATACCAAGAGTACGGTTCCAAACTAAGCAACGCTTGTATAATGGACTGGGGGTGATCCTAATAACACCCAGACAAGGACAAATTACAAAAATATGTCTCCTACATTGTGTGTAATTTAATTCAGACAATATGTCAGAAATGGTAAAGGTAAAGTTGCATAGCACATCTTAGTAGTTAAAACACTTTTGGCAGAGTTCTTCAACAGCCAAAGTTTTTCTTTCGTTTATAATTTTTTATTCATTTTACCAAGTGTACAGTTTGGATACTTATTACTATTAAATCTGCGTGGAGCACTTAAGACATAATCCCAGACTCTATTTCTTGTTCCCGCGATAATAAGTAATAACATCACATACCTGCGTGGTTAACATCGTTCAATACGTGCGATGGCAAATTGGAGGATTTCTTAATTCCCGAGGAGTGCCAAGTCGGCGGGATGCCTCAATTATCCCGATCGGAACCGGGCAGTGGTTCGTGTAATGACGCCACAGAGTAGTGGCCGACCGAGCGATATCTGCTAGTACCCCAGGAGCTACGTAAGTGTATGTTGTGACGCTGCAGGGATGTACTAGTCTGTGTTATGGACTACAAATAATATGACAAAATACATAAAACTGTTTGGAAAATTGTGAATTTGTGGTCAAAACCTCAGGCGTTTAGTAAACTTTTGGTATGTCATGATAATTCAATAATAAGCAAAATTTAATGGATGCTTTCTTCAGGTAAATGATTTAAATGTAATAAAATTATAAAGAAAAAAGTGCAGCGCATCACTGCAGTCATTAGGATTCGAACTTACGCTCTCAGAGGGAATCCAATTGCTATTCAGCCACCAAAACCGCTCGGCCACGCAAAACATATGTTTTGCTGAAATACTTCGTGCATGAGTTTGGACAGTAATTACTTACTGTCCTTTGTATAACAACCTGTTTAAACAACTGCGTATTTAATTTAACTTTTTCTATATCCAACGTATAGCAGTCGTGGCCGAGCGGTTAAGGCGTCTGACTAGAAATCAGATTCCCTCTGGGAGCGTAGGTTCGAATCCTACCGACTGCGGATATTGATATTTTTGCATAAATTGATTATTTTTTTTACTAAAGTTAACATTTTTGTAAACATAATATTTAAATTTTCTCCTAATCTACTGCCGAATATTCGTACGCTGCTTAAGGCTGGAACCATTGCAACTGACAGCTCGAGGTTGACCGCTTTTTGCTCAAACAATGTCGTAGGACCGCGAGTTGAATTTTTTGAATTTAGAATCTTCGATACGCCACGATACATCAAAAAGACGACATGATAAATCAAAAACAGAAGTGACTCATATACTAAATTCGTATCTTGCCTACTTTTATTTAGTCGTATAAGGGTAACTTCGTAAAGGAAAATTTTCACTAAATCTTAAGTACAATTTAAGTACTACATTTTTATTAATAGGTAGGTTATTTTTTCTTTGTAATCTTTTTTATTGTTATTTTGTTGATATTGTAAATAAAAGCTCACTAACTGTTAATTTTTAATTGTTCTGAAATTTAATTTTGCCCAGCACTGGGTAATAGGTAGTACTACTTAAAAAAAGATTAGTACATAATTTAAATGTTTAATATTATAGGACAAAATAAGTAAAATTAAAACAACTTAAAATTCTAAATAACTGAAAACAAGAAAAATTGTTGACAACATCGGGTAATAACTGAAATAAAAGTAGTTACTAATCCTCATTAGTTACTAGCTGTGCCTGCGACCTAGTACGCGCACATTTTTGGAAAAGGTTACCCCTTATTTGACTGATGGATTGATGGAGGATGACGGACGGATGGAGTGGCAATGCAACGCATGCCGGGCATGCATGCAACCCTCATAGGATCACTGTTTTGCCCGTCAGTCTATCCGTCTGTCAAAACGTGCACAGCCTAAACCGCTTGGGTTAGAAACATGAAATTTTAACTTTTTATAGCGTAGAAGAAGACCACAGGAAGGATTTTTGAGAATTCAACAATTAAGGGGAGAAAGTATCTATGGATAGTCCCAGTTTTTCTGAAGCTAGAGACATGAATATTTGTATTTGTAGGCTGAGTAGCCGAAATAGGTACTAATTTTCAAGTAATGTCAAGATATTCAAGCCAGAGCCATGGGTCTGGAGCAGCTCCATGATAATAATAATATATGGTATAATTAAAAATAAAATACTTGCTCCACAAAACGCCTCGTTTTGTGAGTTTTTAGGGTTCCGTACCTCAGAAGGAAAAAACGGAACCCTTATAGAATCACTTTTTTGTCCGTCTGTCTATCTGTCCGTCTGTCAAAGCGTGCACAGCCCAAACCGCTGGTGATACAAACATGAAATTTGGACAGTAGGTACCTTTCATAGCGTAAAAGAAGAGCAAAGGAAGGATTTTGGAAAATTCTTACCCTAAGGGGGTAAAATAAGGGGTGGAAGTTTGTATGGAATTCCCTCATTTCTGAAGTTAGAAACATGAAAATTTCTATTTAGGCTACTAATACAAATACAAAATAGTAATTTCAGCGCTTTTGAAAATTCTACCCCCAAGAGGGTAAAATAAGGGGTGGAAGTTTATATGGGGGTTCAAATTTTTCTAAAGCTAGGCACAAGAAAATTTGTATTTAGGCTTCTTATTAACTAAGAATAGTAATTTCAGCGTTTTTGATCATTTCACCTCTAACGGTGTAAAATAGGGGGTGCAAGTTTGTATAGGCGTCCCAATTTTTCTGAAGCTAGAGACATGAAAATTTGTATTTGGGCTACTCATTACAAATTAAAACCGGACAAGTGCAAGTAGGACTCGTGCTCTGAGGGTTCCGTACAAATTTTATTATGTTTGTGTGTGCATCATATCTTTGGCGTGCAAATACAGGGCAATGAAGCAAGATGTGCTCCACTGTCTCGCTGGGGTTCTTCGAGCTTCCACTTTGCCAGTTTTCGGAACAATACATAATAATTACAACACCTAAGTGGGTATTGTTCCGAAAACAGGGAAAATCATGGAGACTCGAATCTCGGGATAACAACTGCACTGCAAGCGACTGTGGTGAACAGGTTGGGCTAACAATCAAAAGGTCCCAGGCTCGATCTCCGTTGGGGCATGCACCAATGGATAAATTTTCATCTTTGTGCATAATTTACAGTTCGCTGACGGCGAGAGAAAACATCGTGAGGAAACCTACCTATCCCTCGGGATTAGGTAATAGTCAGTTCCTGTATACACGGCGACAAGATTCACCACCTGTCACGTTGGGTTCTGACTATACAGGGTGAATTTTTCAAGTGTGCGTGGATGGCCAAATCCGAAACTATGAGTGATATCGAAATGTACTCAAAAGAATCTCGGGGCTGATTTTGATGAAAATTGTAATTACTCCTCAAAATTCGTTTCTTATCAGCGACACTATCGCATGCTGTAATAATACAGTATTTGGTTTTTTATTCTAAATCAACTAGTTTGATTCCTGGCTACGAATATTGTTTTTACGGTAAACTTAAGGAAAGAGCTAATTTTAAACAAAATACTATTTTATTTCTCTTAAGTTACCTAACTATTAAACCTAAACTGATTAATTGTTCAAAAATGATTGAAAATTTGTAATTAAAACATAATGTTGTGAAGATGACTGCGCTGCGAAGGTAAATAAATAAAAATATTGAGCATAATTTCGAACAAGGTAAAGGTAATGTACGTATGACTTATTACAGTCAACTTGAAAATATGCAGCAGTTTATTAAAAAACACAGTTTTTATTAAGTTTGCCGTATGTCATTACTTCCCAGAATTCGTTCCTTATCAGCGACACTATCGAATGGTGTAATAATACAGTAAGTGGTTTTTTCAACTAGTTCGAAATCAACTAGTTCGATTCCTGGCTACGAATTTAGTTTTTTTCAAAAATCCAATGATGCAGTTTTAGTTTTCACCAAAATCGACCCCGAGACTTCTTTGAGTACCTTTCGATATTCCTTATAGTTTCGGATATGGCCATCCACGCACACTTGAAAAATTCACCCTGTATAAACGTGGGCTTTGAGTTGGTTAATACCTCTACAATGGGGTGGTGTATATCCACTCAAGCCTCTGACTACCCCCGAATGGGGATAAAAAGTGTGACGTTACATTTCTAAAAAAATATTTAACAGGTGATGACACTAAATAAATTTAGCACTGCAAATTTAGCTGCTTATTAAATTTGGACCCATCCCTAAGAAGCTGTGATGTTTATTTGATGTATGGTTTAGTAATGTCGAGCATTGAACTCCGGTCTTCCAACTTAATCCTGATGCTCAATAAAACTAAACATATAGTAAACATTGCCGACCTGAAGGGAAGGGGTAGGGGAGAAGGGGGGGGGTTTGGGCTTACGGCTCTCTCACTCATCGTACGAAACGCAGCTGTAATAGCTGCTTTACGCCGATCTTCTATGAGAGGGTGGTACTACCCCACCAAACGGTGGTTAGTCCAGCTTAAAAATAAGCAAACAAAAATAATTTCGTATCACTAATATTAAGTAGTATGAATAACATCAACTGAAACACGCTTAACATCAGGCGGGCCGTACGCATGTTTTTTTGTCTTGGCTTTTCTTGTCGCATATAGCCAGTGTCAAGTACCTAACTATAATAATATAGATTTTCAATGTTGCACTTCGCCACTTCCCGCCAAAAAAAAACAAGTTTGTGTAGCAACTCAGTGGTATAAAAAGATATCATAGGCAAGACAAAAACTATGAAAAAATTAAATGTAACGTCACGACTTTTATCCCCATTCGGGGGTAGTCAGAGGCGTGAGTGGCCATACACCACCACATTGTGGAGGGATTAACCAACTCAAAGCCCACGTTTCACCAGATAGTCAGAACCCAACGTGACAGGTGGTGAACCTTGTCGCCGTGTATACAGGAACTGACTATTACCTAATCCCGAGGGATAGGTAGGTTTCCTCACGATGTTTTCCCTCACCGTCAGCGAACTGTAAATTATGCACATAGATGAAAATTCATCCATTGGTGCATGCCCCACCGGTGATCGAACCTGGGACCTTCTGATTGTTAGCCCAACCTGTTGTTGTTGTTAGGCAAGACAATAAGATTAGAAAGTAGGTAAGCGGTTTTTAGAGGACGATTATGCTTTTTAATCATATACCTATTCATCATTCTATATTATTCATAATCTATGATGACAACAAAACGCGTCACTGACATAAATATTAATTTAAAAATATTTGTAAGCATATAATATTCTAAAAAATATGTTCAATATTATATTTAAACTATTTAAAACGTGATTTAATTCATAAAAAGCTAAGAAGACGTAACATTTTTACGAATTTCACGCAAAAAATTGCGCGCACGTCCAGCTGTCAACGGCGCCATTGCGCTACTGCCAGGAACATTTTGCCGGCCAAGTCATGATGACCCATGACGTTTGTCGCATATTTAAGGTTATTATTGATTATTTTTTAAATAAAATGACTAATATTAAATCTTGGATCCACGGATTCTTAGACAAGTCTTGACAATTTTTATGGTATAGGTTTCACGTAAATCTGTTCAGTTGCTATGGAGAACATTTACGATTAAGGTTAACAATTTCATATTTTGAAATCGATTTCTACAAAATTTGGTAACATTTAAAGTAAATCGGCTAAGCCATTTTATTCCCGACCATATGAGGTTTAATGTTGTATACTTTATATTGCACATAAGCCAGCTGCTTCATCAAACCATTTACTTAGACCCACCCAGTTGAACATTTGTATCACCTTAACTTTGTCGCGCCATTCAAAAAATGACAGATAACGGGCCTGACGGCCTGACGGGCCTGTTAGCGTGGTTGGCGCGGAGGCACCTTTCACGCTGCAGGTCGTAGGTTCGATTCCTACCCGGGACATGCATTTGTGTGCATGAACATGTCTGTATGTCCCGAGTCTGGGTGTATAATATGTATATTAAGTATGTATTTACAAATAAAAAAGTAGTATATGTAGTAATATCAGCTATCTGTTTTCCATAGTACAAGCTCTGCTAAGTTTGGGATCAGGTAGCCGTGTGTAAAAAAAATCACAGGATATATTATTATTATTATTATTAACGACATCTTAACCGGTTAAGTGGGACTTGAAACATTTGAGTAGCCTTTGAGTAATCGGCCGTAAGCGCTGTAGATACTGGTAGTAGTTTGCAATACCAATGCTCTGTGTTTTCAATGGCCAAGACTGATACATTCTTCTTTTCGTGTCAACAGTTCTACTATTGTTAGACCTTATTTACAAGGTATTTGGCCACATTAATAATTTTCTTTCGACGCGAAATTCATCTGGTTTAATCATTTGTACTAGTTACACCTGATCAAACGGCGTGTTCGGCTTGGACGCCTCACACCTCGGTCTCGGAACATGTCCGAGCGAGCAAACACACAATCAACGCAAAACAAACCACACACGGAACACTGATTGCAATTTCATCTAGCGATTCGGCAATATTTCCGATTTCGCATTACATTGCTGATGAGCTTATTACTCTGTATCCAAACTATAGGCAATGCTTTGATGGATGAAATTGAAAATCTTTCGATCATCCACAATCATTGTTTCTACAAGATGAAGTGATTTTATCATTAAGTGAATTTCAGGAGTTTTAAAAAAGGGCACAATCACGATATAGTAGGCCTCGCGTCAAAAACCTAATCGCTAGAGGTATTTCTTCTGCATAGTGTCATCATAATTTTCTATGTACGATTTTCACGCATTTTTTACAAGAAAAATAGAATGGTTTAGAACACTTTCAATGTATAGGTACCTACTCCTCATTTCCTACACAGCATTACCCACGTAAGAAATACCGAACGCCACCTACCAACAGGAATCGTTCACAAACTAGCAGTCGAACAAAGTTTCAGCGTGCAAGTTATGATTTATAAGGCGGCGAGGTGGGACGAATATAAAATGTATGGTTGGGCTCCCGGCTCTCTTACCGCTCTCTATCGCTATCTTACGCCGATCTTCTATGAGAGGGTGGTACTACCCCCGCCGACCCAGTAGCAGAGTTGGGCAAAATTTAATTGCAATTAATTAATTACTAATTGCATGTGGTGTTACAATTAACAATTAATATTGATTTGTTTGTCAATCCCGAACAAATCACAATTAATTGTTGATTGTGCATCACCTGCAATTTTCAATTAATTAATCGCAATTAAATTTTGCCCAACTCTGCCCAGTAGTTATGTAAAACATAACTACTGGGCAGAGTTCAGGGGCAGAGTACCAAAAAAATACATAGGTACGTTTTTGTGCAATTTCATACATAATTGCTCTCAAGTATTATGTGGCTCAACCATCTCTATCATGTATTAATGTGTTTGTTATTACTAGCGAGTAGGTACTATGATATTTGTTTGGCAATTTGTTGATTCCATAGGTAGCCGTAGGGTGCCAATGTGCCTTAGGTACAAATAGCGACTAGCAAGTGTAAACTGTATGGTGATGCTACTAGCCAAGGGTTTGTGTCCAAACGATTTATTTACTATCTACATAGTGCCTCAGTTTTTAATAATACTCACATTATATAAATGTAGATAGCCTGATAAACGAGGATTTAAGCGCTATTAATAACTGTTTGGGATTAGCTTCGTTATCGAATTTTATCGCATCAAATGGCGATCACCGACACCACTGCGGCCAACGAATGAAATGCACGCAATCTTGAAATATATTAATAAAATAAAACTAGTACAATACTGTAATGCCTCTTGCCTTGGAACAAGTTATAAGTTGGTTATAAGTGAAAGTTATTTTTAAACTCTCAGATAAGATAACCACACGAAGAAAATTAGGTCAAATTAGACACTGACATTGACCTCTCACTGCACACATCTGTGTACATACAAAATACAACTGGTTTGAACTAGTGAAAGTAATCATGCTTGTCGATAAGTATGTAAAATACAAATGTACAGTATACAGCAGTCGTGGCCGAGCGGTTAAGGCGTCTGACTAGAAATCAGATTCCCTCTGGGAGCGTAGGTTCGAATCCTACCGACTGCGGATGTTGTTTTTTTGAGTTCCGCAATTTTTGCATTGGTACCTATTTTCCGTCACAAAAACTTTTCACAGGTGGTGGCGAGGTGACGCAGCTTGTAGGTAGATAAATTAGTAGTTCTTATTCAATGTGGTGGTTACATTCTAAATTAACACACAGTTTGTTTTGCAGTAAAAATTTCATTTCCAAGAAATACGTAGGTCGCAAATCGTTGCTTTGTTCGAGACCCATTGTAACCGGATCTCCCAATTAGTTGGTCAAGCCGAGCGTTTTCGGGACAATCCGGGCCGATGCGGCACTATATCCGGACTCGGGTTTGATTCCAAACTACCAATAGAATCTTCACCACAGATATCCGGAATTCGGTTAATAGGGGAGGCAGTGTTTTTAATTCTCAATGACATAATATCTATGTTGATGACGCGATTGGCCAAGCTCCCGTACTATCATTTTGCTAACGAACCCATAATACAAACAATACCGGTCAGTCATTTACCTAATTTTATTCAAACGACCGAGAACGGCCGTCTTACCAATTTTAAACACAAATAATATTTTAAAGCCAATTATCTTAATTCTAACTGGGGCACAGCATCGCATCATCACCTCCGCCGGCAGTTTACATTCCGGTAATGTTTAAATTGTAGCTCGTCTGCGATAGGCCGACGGTAATGCTCAATGATGGGCCATAAATAAAGTAAATAGGCCAGTTTCAGTTCTGTGTTATTATTACCTAATATTATATACCTACAGGGTGGGCACTGGGCGCTCCCACTTCCGCACTGAAGGAGATTGCCTCAATCCATTCTACGCCAAGAAGTTGAAAGTAAAGTTCGCAAGAGAAGTGGTATTTTTCAATCGGAAATCTGTCCCACATATCAGCGCGATGTGTTGTCATATACCGCGCATACTTCCCCTCAATGCGAGGGGGGTTCGGGCCACAGTCCTCTAAAAACCTGCACGCCTTTCGAAAACGATGTTTGACGTTTACCATCCAGCACTGAAATATTTAGTTTTTTTTTATTTATTTTATGAAATGTTTTAATCAAATAGTTGAACAGATAGCCGTACAGCAAACAAGATGGCGACACATTCAATTAGCAACCAACTGTAATGAGCGTCGTTACAAACGATACAATATGAGTGGGGAGCGCGGACGCGACGGCGCGCGGCGCAAACGCAACTTTGGTCTTTGTCAAAGTGCACTCAGCCCTCTAGTTGTAATTGCGCGCTGTATTAGCGAACCCTGCTCCGTCGTGCTGATGGCAAATCCTGTCTCAGTCGAGCCAGTTGCATTTAGTTTTATAAAGCTAGTGGGACTCACGATTTTAATAGTCAAAAGTTGTAAAACTTATTCCTATGGGATGTATAGCGTGCTCGGGTCTGTTAAGTAATGAACCTCATAAGTGTGGACTGTGTTAAAATTATGCATTTGTGCTTATTCATAAAAAATTGTTATGTGAGTCACATGGCTTAGCACTTGCTACTTATCAAATAGTACTTTCAAACGGCATAATAAGTTTAAATGAGGATAGGGAGCATAGTCTGTTAACAATTGTCCATTACGAAACCACGCAATATTTTTACCGGTCGGCATGTTGTCAACTATAGGACTGCTAACCGATGGCCGACAACATATTGATCGCCAAGAATTTACGATTTATAATGAAGAATTCACATTAGAGACCAGTGATTTTACAATGGACAATTCTTAAGAGACTCGAGGCCCATTGTTATCATTTATGTAAAATTATTGTTTCTAGTTTAACAGTGGCTACTGACTTCCTATTGCACCTACCTTTCTGCTAAACTAATACATTCATAGAAATGTTTTTAAGATACCTTATTAAAACAGTGATATTTCTTACTTTCTTGAATTTATTGCCGAAAAATCTTGCCTCACTTCCACGTTCACTTTATAAAATAGTCAAATGCCCTGCAATGCGGAAGCTCGCCCTTCCAAATAGACCTGCAATAATAGACGAGCTGTCAGTGACGTCACGTGTCGCCCGCGTCGCCGCGTATGCTCGAACCTCCCATTTTTGTCACGTCAACGCCGACCCGGAGTAATTCCAGAAAGTTTGGAACATCGCGACATTAGACAGATATTTACAGTAGTACTACTTTTAAAATATTATCAGTTAGATCTATCAACTGCGCCTATGTGGTATATGGAGCTAAATCAACAATTGTTCTCAGTTTCGTCCAGTTGATATTATGACAGATTTCATAAAATAATATTATCTATGATGATCCTTCTCTCACTAAGAATGTCATGTTGACTATTTATTTTTTTGTCAATGCAGTCACAGAAGGTATAATCCATTTTTAAATTACTTATTTTTTATGTCAATAAATAAAATAAGTAATTTAATAAAAACTAAAACCCGACTACTGAAAAATCGCGCTCTAAAAAGAATGAAACAAGAAAATATTCGCATCTAGAGGATAGCCGTGGTCCGTGTAGGTCCTTTAGGGCAAAATGGCATATGAACACGGACCACGGCTATCCTCTAGATGCGAATATTTTCTTGTTTCATTCTTTTTAGAGCGCGATTTTTCAGTAGTCGGGTTTTAGTTTTTAAACTTACTTTTTATTTAATTATTTTGGAGTTATAGGTAACAATATATATATTTTTGAAATGTGCTCATCAAGCTCTTTCATTTGATAACCCACACGGTTTCATTAAAAAATGTTTTTTTTTTAGTTCATGACATTATGTCCTCTAGAGGGCGCCATATGCAATTTTATGTGACGTCACATAGCCTATAACCAGCGCGCCATTAAGCCGCTTCTAACGATACCTCATTTGTTAAATTACGACAAGTAGTTTGGAAGTTAGGTGGGAACAGATGCACATACATACATACATACATACATACATACCGGTCAAAATCATAACCCTCCGCCGTAGTCGGGTAAAAATGGATTAGATCTTCTGTGATTACATTTAATTGTGTCGTTCCAAGGGCCGGAAGTCGCCGTGCCCACCGCTTTACGTACTTCCGGTCCCTCGCGTTCCGGCCCGGCCCGCTCCACTGGCCCGGAAATCGTCACACGCTGTTTTCCTGCGTTTCACGTTTGCTTAAACGTTTGTTTAGGGAATACCTTCATAATATTTTTAGTTTAAAATGACATGTTTGCGAATTTTTACATGGTATCTACTATTTATAAGCAGAGAATCTGTTGTAGATGGTACATTCGAAGCGAATTTCTAGCCGGCGTAAAACTCATGACAGGTAACACCCTGCATAACAATAACTTTAAAAAACTATGTTTGCATTAGCCACCACACAGAAACCATAACCAATCCATATCTTAAAAAATCTAATAAAAGTTGAACATATTTAAGTAAGTTATAATTGTTAACCAATCAAAAAGATCCGCAGCCGGTAGGATTCGAACCTACGCTCCCAGAGGGAATCTGATTTCGAGTCAGACGCCTTAACCACTCGGCCACGACTGCTTGTTAGAATCTGTGCGAAAATTGCTATTACTATCAATTAAGGCTTTACAATTATAAATTTCGGAATAATTGTTAGTAGGTACTCAGGTACTCCTGAGTTGCCGTTTTCCAATGTGGCCATTCACATTATGAAGACGAAAACACGATTTATACATTTTATGGTACCTATACGTGTGCCAAATATGTATATTATTTTTGACAGATAATGGAAAACGAGAGGAAAAACTTTGTCGTCTTCATAATGTGAATGCAGCATATCAAGTCCTATCCTAATAACAGAAATTCTTCAACATAATTTATAATAACATTACGTGATGTTGTTAATAGCTTTTACGTGAATACTTTCGGTTGGAATTAGGGGAGGCGGGTGTGCAGGGCCCGTTGTAAATTTACTTTTCTAAAATATGCTGACCTGTCATATAAAAAGTTTGATCAACCTAATTGCTGTTATCATTCGAGGTATACACCGTGTTTGTGTCCATTTGCCTTAACTTCGACATAGTGCTGGAACATTACCATAAACTTATCCCTTAAACCGTTTTACGATATTTGAAAAAAATAATCGATATCCCATACAAAATAATTAAATATTTCATTGATGGCTATTGTAATAGGTCCTTATTAAATTAGTATTGTCAATTTGACGTGACACATGCGAGAAAAGTTAAAACAACATCAAAACGAACTCATTTTTTTAAACCTTGTCGTACATAAGGAACATTGAAAACTCTTTACTTACGAACGAGACGAAAATAGTATTTGGTTATGAATTAAGAAGATTTTACACTGGTTTAACTTAGATTAGTGATTAAATTTAGATTTTAAATAATTTGAAAACGGTACGAGTTAGGCACTTAGTTTCTTTGCGAAATTAACTCAATAAGACGTAAGGAATTTACCCTTAAAGTTAAAGCAAATGGACATGAACACGGTGTATTGTATCTGAGGCCCGAATAAAACCTCAAGATAAAAACATCTGTGCATATATGTTATTCTTACTTATAAGCTTGTAATTTATATTACTCCTGAACAGATGTCTGATACGGAATCCGAAAATACCAAATACGACTCATTCCTTAATCATCAGTCATTCATCCTATGAGGTCCTTTAAGTCGCACGACACGCGATATTATCTCAAGCTTATAAATCAGTTTTAATACTGGAATATAATTCAATGCAGAGTTTTATTGCGTCAATGGGCTCAGATGATGTAACGATTATTACACGACGGCCCAAAAAAAAAGAGTGTATATGTGTTTAGGGTTCATGTATGTATGTATGTTTGTATGTTTGTATGTGAGATTCTTTATTCCACCATAACTTATAAATGCCTGAACGGATTTCGATGTATGGGGTATCGTTAGAATCCTTACATCATTCCGGGTAACACTGGGTATATTATTTTTGAAAAAATCAATATGGCGGCATTATGGCTCAACTTAAATATGTGAAAAAAAAATTGTTTTCTTCCATTATTACAATATGGGTATCAAATTGAAGGCCTTGACGACCACAGTCCAAAACTGTAGAATTTATAGGCATAATTTAACATAGGTAGGGTGTACATGCAAAACAAATATATCATTTTTGGCTGCTGTCACTAAAATGCATAAAATAAAAATAAATAATTAAAAAAATCGAAAACACGACTGCCCTGCCAAAAAACGAACTAAAAAGTATAAAACAAGTGCAGTGTCATTGCAGTCGGGGGCCCTCTTAGATTAAATATGTTCCACAGAACGGTCCCCCGACTGCAATGACACTGCACTTGTTTTATACTTTTTAGTTCGTTTTTTGGCAGGGCAGTCGTGTTTTTTTTTTTTTTTTTTTTTTAATATCATTATCATTCGAATGCAACTCGTTTATTTCGTTTTAGAACTTTACTATGGTGACACTAACATTTTTTTTTTTTTTTTACTTAATTCTAACTCCGGATCGGAAACGCGACCTCGGCTGAGATCCGGCAAGAATAAATGCAAGTAATCATTGGACCCCTTGTCATCTTTTGCCATGCTGCTAATTTTTACTTCTCAAAAATCAATATTCATAGCAAACATCAGTTCATAGACGATATTCATAGATAACTTAAGATTATTATCTCCAGTGAGTTAATATCTTACCTTTGATATTAAAAACGCTACCACCCTTAAGTAGATTATGATTTCGCGCATTTGGTATCAGCTTCCCGGCTTAAAGGATTAAGTTTAAATACCTATTTCATTCCAGCAACAGTCAGTTCTGCACGATTGTATTAAGTTATGCAAATATATTCGAAGCTAGCAGTAAAAAGCAGTTAAAAATACTTAGTTTTTCTACTTATTGGTGGTAGAGCCTAGCTGTAGCCAATCGACTGCAGCTCTTATACGGGCTGGCTCGACCGCGGTAGTACCACCCTCTCACAGAAGATCGGCGTAAAGCGGCTATTACAGCTGCGTTTCGTACGATGAGTGGGAAAGCCGGAAGCCCAATTCCCCCTCTTCCCTTTCTTCTGTTTCACTCCCCTTCAGGTCGGCAACCTGCGAGCAATGCCTTTGGTATTGCACGCATCTATAGGGTTACGGTAACTGCTTAAAATCAGGCGGGCCGTACGCTTGTTTGCCACCTCAGTCCCATAAAAAAACGTATTGAGCCATGCTAATGTTGGACGACAAACTCGTAGGTATTTCTAAAAATGACGCCGGCGGCATCTCCGCTCGCATATGAACTGAAATCACCATAAATCCGGACAGTATGAGCCCGCCTTCAAATCGGAGCCTCGCGAGACGTTCGCCGCTTAGCATCTGTATGGCACCAAGCCGGCACAAACGATGGCTAAACCCGATAGGCTATTGAAATGTGCGACCCTTCAACTGGGGCCGTAGCCATTCGCTTGAACGGCAAATAGCATTCAATTTGGATAGGACTTTTATATGGGCGGTGTAGAGCTTACTTTACTAGAGAATTTGAAAATCATCCCATTTAGTTAAGTTTAATCAGGGTCATTGAGATTAATTTTTATCTATAAGTAATTGTATTTAGTTGTAGCCTGGTAAAATTTACAGATAATGCTACGAAATATATTGAACAAAATAATAAAATAATATACTATGGATGTTTGGTTATAGCATCGAATTCGTTTTTGCCAATCAATCATCATCGTTGTCATCCTGTCTCTAGCTACTCTATGACTCTATAGGTCTACCTGGGATTGCTCTGTAGTTGCACCATGTGTGATCGTGTGAGGTGCAGCATGCATGCGGGCTGCTCTACCGGCCGCATAATGAACGGTAACGAGACGCATTGTGGACGACACTTGGTTGACGTTTAATAGCAGTTTTAGAGTTCCGTACTAGGAAGCCCTATATTTTCGTCAAGTCCGTACGTCCGTCCGTCCGTCCGTCCGTCCATCGTTCTATCGTGTAAAATAATCTACAGTAATAAATAATATTTTAATGAAATAAAAGTCAACCCATTTTTAACAAAATATGGAATTAAATCAATTTTAAATGTTCAGTAAAGACGCAACGAGCATTAAAAAATCAATCGGTCCGCATGGAATGGCAATCAGAACAATGCGATTGCCGAATCCGGCCATAACTCCTGGCTTGTGCTGCCTTTTACAATATAATTGTCGACAGTCAACTGACAATTCATACAATTGATTGCAGTTTGCGGTTATTTCGAATATTTAAAACAATAATACTCTTATTTTTTCCGAAAAAATAAAGTTTTAAGCAGCTATCTAGTAGAATGTTGAGGACCATTGCCTAAAAATTTTTGTCTTATGATTTCGGTTCAATAAACTGTCTTCTCAAGCAATACCAACAAATCACGATTTTTTTCTCCTTCATGTATCGAACCTACGATCTCTAAGTTCACCGACTTAACGTTCAGTGCACTGCGTCACTGTTGATCCATAACAAATCATGAGAATTAAATATAAGCCATTCTCATAGGTAGGTAGGTACCTACCTATTCATAAGCTTCCTTGTTAAAATAATTATATAAAGGAATTTTATCAATAAATGGAATGGTCTCAAAAAAGCTTTCAACTCTCTTCCTCGAGGGGAGAGGCGGGTAAAAAGCCTTCGGGCACAATTTGTTAATACTTTAATACAACCATTTGAATGCAACTTCTTTCATATTTGTAATAACGTAGATTTTTTTTGCTACTTTAACAAATTGAACACATAAAGAACTGTCTAAAATACCAAAGAGAATTAATTTACTTTCAACTTTCTAACTATTTTAATATTCATCAGATTTTTCATTTTCTCGCTTGGTCTAGTGGTGTGAGGCGTAATTTCAAAAATGGCATATCTGAGTGTCACTGGAATCACCCTCGGACAAGTGTCATCATCATCAGTCTCTTGCCATCAATTGCTGGACACAGGCCCACCCCAGTGCATGCCACTGAGCTCGATCTTCAGCTCTTTCCAATTCCAGATCCAGTTTCTGCCAGCCACTTTCCACAGGTCGTCGCTCCACCTGAACCCTACACTAAGTCCACTTCGGAATATTGTACGGTACCCATAGTACAACCATGGCTAATTTAGGACCATATAGTTTTATATTATTTTGATGAATTTCAGTTCAATTTATTATTTTAAATTTGCTTCCAGCAATAGCTAGTTAAGTTTCAGTCAAAATTCGTTTTAGTAGGCAGCCATTAGTCAAACGCCAATACTTCATTGTTAATTTTAACGAGGCCCACTCCCATTCAAGGAAATTCCTAAGGGATGATTTTTTGCGTGAAATTAAAAAAGTTTCAGTACCTACGAGTACCGAAGGGCGCATCTTTGTGCTGTGTCCAGTCATCGGGGAGGGCGGGGATTTCTCCGACATGGTGCGATTTTTGATTTATTCATTTTTTAGTTCAAATAAATCAAATTGGTCACATTTCTCACTTTATAAATGAATAGGTTTGTCGTCCTCGGTTTGGCATAATTATTAAAGATTGTATTTTCTTTAAAAATATGTATTACAATGCTTACTAGCAATGGAGTGTCTCGTCAGTTAGTCCAACTAAGCTAAATACTTGTTCTAAGAGTGGTCTCACGACAATAGCCAGGATGCGGACTCCGAAATCCGAAATATCTTTCATCCATTACATGCTGTACATAAAATATTAATTATGTCCAAGAATACTTCCGTTTCTCTGTCAACGAACGTAAAATCGTAGCGTAGGTTTTAAAAATTAATAATGTTGTCGTTGTGGCCGGGCCTCCCCACAGCTGCTATCAGCATACCGATAATTTCCCTTAGGTACGTATCGATGGAAATTGACTTATGGAATTGTTACACGACCCTGGAATTTTAACAATTCATCATTTCACGTCCCGGCCCCGGCCCCGCGGCCGTATTTTATTTTGAACTTTTTGATTTCGATAACTGGTTTCCGTCGGGTGGAATTTTTACCGAATGGAAATATATTCTTTGAGAACACTTTTTACAGTGCGCGGTGTCAGATAATAAAATATTGGCGACCTTTTCCAAGGACACGTGGAAAAAATATTATTACTTTTCTGTAGAATTTATTTATTTTCATAATTGTGTAACGTAAGATAGAGAACATTGGAATCTTTGCTTGAAAATGATCAGTAAAAATAAATAGAAGAAGTTGTTTAAATCAGCGATGTAGCAAAGACACCGGCCTTTTCATGACGACTGCTAGAGTACGTAGTAATTAAGTATTTGTCGACTTTTGGCACTCTGTATGTAGTGTTATACTATTTTATTATAGTACGTTTTTTATACTTGTCCTATTTGGTAAGCAAAGATGGCGTCCAACGGGGTGTTTGCGTAACTTTTTGTCTATGTTTCAATTGGTTTCGTATATAATTGACACAGGATGAACGAAACCAATTGAAACATTGACAAAAAAGTTACGCAATCGCCCTGCTGGACGCCATCTTTGCTTACCAAATAGGACAAGTATAAAAAACGTGCTATACTAATAAATGCACCATACACTGTAACATTATACCAGAGGGCCATAACACTCATGCAGTTGCTTGTTTACAATCACGAGTGTGTTTATCTGCATCTACGCGGTTCAGGAATACGCGCCGAGTGGTCCGCGAGGTGCGATTATTGCATTTTTGAGTGAGCCCCAGAACTACTACCCTCGGCAGTATGGTGGCCAGGCTTGGATAGTTACTTGGGATATGAGACACGCTATTTTAAGTTTTAGAAGTTTTGATCAATAAAGCTCTTCAAAATGATTGGCCAGAAATGGCCCGCTGGGTAAGGTATTTTTGAGGTAAAACTCATTTGGCTCGGTATTTAATCAATATGAAGTTATATTTGAAATCTTTGATTCAATCTCATGTCAAATTATATTAAACTGAACAATCTCTATGGACCTAGTTACATTTGCGCCTTGGTATAAATATCGCAGTTCGGGGCCTACAGCGCGCAATTACTAAAATTTTAATCAGTTTTTAACCAAATTTTAGGTGATGTGTAACTGATGTTTGTAGTCGAGGTCTTGAACCAACTAGTAGGTTATACAATATGTGATTAGATAGTTATTCTGTTATTTATACCAGGTGGAAATAGGTTACCTGTAATATGTATGTCAAACACCTGCCTATTGTTAATACGCCGCTGTAGTATACCCACATTTTTCAGAGGGATTAACGTAATTGTTTGAAAACATATCGTTTAGCAATTTACAAAACAAATAACATTTCCCGTCCAACATAATAATGAGAAAACGCATTACGTTGTATAACATTGTATAACACATTACAACTAATTGCAACTGCTACAAATGGAAACTAATTAAATCATAGTGGCGCGTCGTAAATCGCAAAAAACAATTAAACAGCAACGCGGGACGCGCAAACACCCGCTTTTAAATACAAGCGAAATCTTAATTAGCAATGAGATAAAACGTATTTCAAGCGGCGGACCGTGAAGAGGGCCATCCTGGAACCATTACTGGCAACTGGTTGCTTAGCAATCGTTTTAAAATCGAAATGTTGAGCGAGAAACTTGCACTAATTATTCCTTAGAAATGTCTTATCTCTTAAACATTATCAATTAATTACAAAAAGCTATAAAATATTTTCATGAATTTATCAATGCCTTTTCTCTAGGTTCTTGGAAATGATCATCTTGCAAATTAAATTACACTATCAGCAATCGCCACACAATTATCGCACAACTCACTCAGCCATATTTATACGATATCCCAAAATAAAGTCGCGTGACTCACGGGCGAGAGCGGACGGTATTCATTGCAGTTTTCGAACTAAACAACGCGCCGCCTGTCTTGTTTATAGCGAAAAAACTTTAATATTTATATAAGGTGCTGAAACCGAAGGAATTCTTCGAAACTAGTTGAAGTAAGATGTATTTTACTTTTGTTTTCCGACAACCGTTGTCCTTAATTATGTTGGTGATCGTACCGTTTAGAGTTCGATTACATAAGTATTGAGATATGCTAAAATTTTTGCAAAATATTTTCTAGAACACTATGAACCTGCCCCTAATCACCATCAGTTCATTGCTTGTCCCCCGTGCTACCCCGTTCATTTCACCCCTTATAGCGGAAACATAAAAATGTGAATCGGCGCCAGAGTACTGAGGAATTGAATTCGTTGCAGTCAGCCGGTCGTCGTTGCTGACAAACCAACCACCTCGAATAACGCTCACATGTTTATTGACACTAATTGTGGATTCACCACGGGTTAACCGATCACCGTCGTAACAAAGTTACCGATAATCTATATCTATATCTATATTCTATATATATATATATATAAATGAATCCCTATTTCATGTCATGACTTGACGCGAGAACGGCTGGACCAATTTAGATGATTTTTTTTGTAGATTATTCCGTGAAGTTCAATGAAGGTTCATACATTTAAAAAAATTGGAAAAATTGCCCAGAATGCGCTAAAAACCCATATTTTACGTATGATTCAAATTACTTTCAATAGATGGCGTAATGAACGCCGGTGTCAGATGGCGGATGGCGATTATAAATTCCTGCAAATTTATTTCATGGGCAATTCATCACAAGAATTAGATCTGCGTTGTGCCCATAACAGTGCTGGGCAAAGGTCTCTCCCCATCTTCTTCCATCCATCGCGGTCTTAGGCTCTCTCATACCACCCGTCTAGATGAGCGTTGAGGTCACCGCGCCACTGTTTTTTGGGTCTACGTCGGCGACGACGGTCGTGCTCTGGGACCGCACTCGGTGATTGCTTTGGCCTACCTTTCTGAGCTCATTCGGCTCAGGTGACCCGCCCAGATCCACTTAAGTGTAGCTGTTTTCGATCCTACATCCGCGATAAGGATCATAGCACGTAGCTGGGTGTTCCGCGCCCTATCAGTGTGTCTAACACCCAAAATGCTGCTCCATTGCTGTTTGGCAAACCTTCAGTTTGGACTTCTGAGCCTCGGTTAGTGACCATGTCTGGGCGCCGCACTGTGGGCTGAAAAAAGAGTTACATAGTACTTTAATTTTTATTTTTTTGCTTTTCATAAGCTTCTAATTCCTGCAGCAGTCATGAATATATATAAAGAATATAAATTCAAGGTGTATACCTAAATAAAAAAAAATAAAAAATGAAAATTTTGTATGGCTCCAAAGTAATAAATCCAAATATGTGTCTTCAAACCCGCTGTGTTAACCGTTATATCCTTACAGATGGCTGTTCTACAAATTATTTGTAAATTTTTGGTGTATGTTATATAACGGTACCAACTGCGGTTTTTTTTTTAATATTTTATCCTAAAATTTGTACTTACATGCGGACCAATGGGTTTATAAACTTGAAATTTTGCAGGGAAGTGTCTGTATTTTAGAGAAACACTAATATAGCATATATAAGTACAAATTTTAGTTCAAACTTTTTTTATATAACGTATTTATTAAAAAAAAAACCGCAGTTGTTGCCGTTATATAAAATACGCCAAAAAATTGCAAATAATTTGTAGAACAGCCATCTGTAAGGATATAACGGTTAACACAGCGGTTTTGAAGATATTTGGATTTATTACTTTTGGGCCATACAAAATTTTCATTTTTATATCTCCTTTTTATTATTATATTACGTCACCGTTACATTTTGTAAAATGCATGGATTTAAATCCCTCATATTTATAGAAAGAAAGTTATTATGCATTTAGTGTTATTACGAAGTAATTTTGTTCTGAAAGATGCGCCATTGTAAAATGATTATAATGTGTACATAGATGTACCTATACATCTAATAAGTTTGTTTCTATGTTATTAATTAAGAAAGGTTTATTTAAATATAATTCTACTTTTAAATATAATAAAGGTCTACTAGACCTACGAAATTATATTCCTTATATATATTCATGACTGCTGAAGGCATTAGAAGCTTATCAAAAGCAAAAAAATATAAAAATGAGAAAAAAAAATTAAGTACCTACTATAAAGCTCGATTTTCAGCCCACAGTGGCGCCGTAGGTAAAAACGGGCGGGATACACATGTCAATGTGTCAGTGGAAGGTTGCCCTTCATGATGTCTCCCATGGACCATAGTAGCTCTTCGACCAATTTAGCTATTTTTAGGGTTTCGTACCCCAAGGGTACCAACGGGACTCTATTACTAAGCCGGTATCCGTAGCGTGTTAGCGCTACTAAAAAAAAAAAAAAAAGGGGGGCTCTATTACTAAGCCTACTCTGTCCGTCCGTCTGTCAGCGGGCTGTATCTCACGAACCGTAATAGGTAGTAAGTTGAAATTTTCACAGAAAGTGTATTTCTGTTGCCGCTACAACAACAAATAATACTAAAAATAAAATAAAAATTCAAAACAAAGGGGGTCCCCATACAAGAAACTTGATTTATTTGACGTTTTTATTCTATGGTGGTACGGAACCCTTTATTTGCGACACGGGAAAGGAGTAGATCAGACGACGAACGGGGGAACGGTGGGAGGGTTTAGTAATTTTTTGACTAATAAGTAAATACAACATTAATTCTGAGGCGGCACGAAGTTCGCCGGGACAGCTAGTCTATTTTAAAAGTACATATAATGAGCAAAAAAATAACAATCAAACAATCGTTATTGCAGTAACCCCCCGTTAGTATGTTCGTGAAATCGGCCCAAAGAAGCGAGAACTTTAGAAGTTCATATTTTAGTATAGAAAACTTCACTTGCAAGATATTAATAGCCAACGTTCGATTCCGCGAACGCCCGATTCTACAATGAGCTATAGTTGTATTTTTAAAAGCACGAGTTGCTCCCAACTTGCTAACAAAACACAAACACACTCCCCTCCACAATAGCGCACATCTAAAACACGTTGTACATACATGTGTATGAATAATGCAAGTGCAAAGATTGCAGGCACAGAACATCAAATGCATTCATAAGCAAACCCGCAGTTAGCCGGCCCGCACCAACTTCCAGTAAGAATATTTTTAAAATGTAAATAGAGGAGTGGATGAACACCAGAAGTGTTTCAGAAGGGACGTCTTCCACGTATTAGTTGGAATATTCATACGTCTAACAAGTCGCCAGACTTTGAACGACTTCGGAGTTCCAAGTTCGCAGTTTGAGTTTTAAAGAGAGTTTTTTCGCGACGCGGCGACTCTTAGCATTAGTAACTTTTTATAAAATAAGTACGAAATTATTTGTAGATGAATTCTGATGTTGATGAATAAGTTTTTCAGTTTTCATACTTGTGTAAAAGGTACCATATCTGCTTAAATAATACATCAACACCGTCATTTAAGACTCGTTATCCTATTTGCCGATAGTGTATTCATTGTTCAGACTGCGATAATAGTGTTTAAGATTCATTGTAAATAACAACAAAGCAAGCATTGAAATAATAATTCCAAAAGCACTTCCTTTGCTCAGCTTCACTACTATTGTTTTCATTTTAAGTCTCAAGCTCGTTAATCTTACCGGCGGACTCTTGCTAAACAAATTACTCGTAAAGCTATTGTGAGAGCCGATCGGATAGTTAGGCGGTCCACACAGGCCCGAGTAACTGCGGATAAGGCCGGCCAAGTTTCGGCTAACTCCGGGCCAAGTCCGGCCAAGTACGGCCAAGTTTGCGGCGAGTCCGTCCTCCCCCTTTCGACTCTAGCCTCCTGTCGCCGTTCAACTTTAATTGCCAAGAAAGCGAGGGAGGTGCGGGTCAATTGATACAATTTGATACGATTTGTGGGTAGATGCAAGTTGGGTAAGTAGGGGAGTTGTGTTACAAGGTGCTGGGATTGCATTCGCCGTTAATTTATTGTTTGTCTTCGGTGGTAGTTGAGTTTGGTCGTGTTTGTGGGTAGTTACCGATATGCTAGCGAGTTCTGTGGGGAAAAAATCCACTTACGATGCTAGGTTACTCGCAAAATAAAAATAGTAGAAAGAGTATTGTTTTAAGGTACACAAGTCACAACATCACGACGAATTATTTTTAAATATAAAAAAAAAAAATAAGGACACATTAATGTCCAATAATTCGACATCCATTTCAACTCTGCCCCTGAAAAAACCTCCTTCCCGTCCTGATTCTTTAATTAGCAGGAGTCTGGCGACCGCTGCCTTTAATATTTCACTGTACAAGTATTAATGAGTGGCTCTGTGTAAATACACCGGAGATCTTCGCATTCGCCCGTCGCGCGGCGGTGCGGCGCGGCGGCGGCGGGTCAAAGCGTTTTAATTTACTAGCCACGAATAAACCGCTGACGAATCCACTGGATGTCTGAATTTAAAGAGGAAATGAAGAGGTCTGTGTACGCCCTTTCGTAATTAACCGCGGGCCCTTTAGACTGTCAACGATGTCGAGTGCCGTCGGGAGTGTCTTTTTGGCGGTGGCTTGTTATTTTTATTTGCTTATGACGAGAGAATTCGGGTTTCGTTGTTATCAAGAGGTAAAAGGCACAGAAATTTAAAATCACAATTAGTTCGTAGTTCGTTCACGGTCCGTGTATGAAGTTCAGAGCACATGCAATATGACTTTGCTACCGTAAATCGATAGGTAAGTAGGTGGCACCTAACAATTTATAACTACCAACGGACGTGACATGACATGATCTCTTACTAAATAGACATTTGCAATGCAATTAAACTTTCTTCATACTATCTATATTCGACTCCGTTTAACGTTTCATTGGAACATGGTTGTACACATAGAGATTTTAATTAGAAGAGACGTTCTTAGTAGATATCTCTATGAAACAACGCGTGGTCATTTTCCCGGGATGCGTGGCATGTATCCACCGGTAAATAGCTGAACTACTCGCTTCGTTTTATGTCGATGTTAGTACTCGGCCGACCACTCGGCCGAGTTGCTTAGACCCAGTCCCCTTAGTAATTGGTCCATGGTTGTACATGCCCGTGGTCACAGTTGAACAGCATTCAAGAATCGAGCAACACAAATCGCTTTATCAAGTTTACCAAACTATATTATACAATGCAACGTCTTGAGCGAGGCGATTCAAAGTTACTGCCCTCTGTAACTTTGAATGCAACCTTACTCCAACTTGTGGATGCAAGGTTTGAGTCAGTAAGAGTGACTATCAATACTAACTGTGTCTATTCGATGAACATATTTTCTCCAATCAGACTGCAATATAATATATCAGTTCCTCGCAACTGGTCTCCCGTTTCCCTTGCCTCATACAAATTAACATTTTAACATAAAAATCTGTGTTACACTTACAACCGCTATCTACGTTCGCGATACTATTTCACAATGATTAATCCACACCAGTCCTGTTTACCTTTGCCTTTCCTGCTAACACTATACCAGCACACCCTTTTGTAATCCGACATTTGACACAACGCTTCATACATTGACGCGTTTCTTTGTTCGAAAGTTTTGTTGTTCGAAATAAGTCCGGCAGTGGATTGGGTGGTAATGTTTCGTTCAATCGGTGGTAAAAGTTTCAGGGTAGAAGCACCAGCTCCGCCTATCCTTATCATGTTGGAATCAAACCGCCTTTTTGCGTTAGCACCCCTTGGCTCTTGGTTGTTTGTGTATTGTACTTTTCGACTCGCCGGAATAATTCCGCTGTTACTTTTTGTAACTGATACGTTTATTGCCATGCAAACATCGCGCTGAATTGGATTCGGTGCAATCGAATAGCAGTTTGGGTGGGAATTTGTTTAGTGGGTTATGTAGGTATTAGTTTTACAAGTTTGTCGCAGTACTCTATTTGCGATACTGAACTGGAAGGTAAAGTAGTAATGTAAATATTTTTTAGGATTTATTTAGGTGAGGACTAGCCTTTAGGCCCTTATGTGTGTATAAAGGCACCTATTTTCATGAAACATGAAAAGAATATATCAAAATATAGGCTTACACCCAAGTCAATGCCGAATGTTTTGAAGGCAAATCCATGCTCCTCCCTTTTGTCCTATAAATACTCTATGCATTAATTCCAAATCCACCGCCTCCATCAACCCAATTGGACCACTCTGATAAAACCTCGACACTAACTCGACTCACCTGACGCCCCCCTTGACCTCCCTCCAGTTATTTTTCACGCGGCAAACGCGACAGGAATTTATAATATTCATAAGGAAAATGAATTCCCGCGACGTTGGGACCGGCGTGGTTTATGTTCTCCAATAATGTTAAGGGTTACCTTTTAAAGGGTGGGTGAGAAGTCGCCGCGCCGCGCCGGGGCCCTTGAACCGATAACACAGTTGGTAAGGTCTCACCTGCTGATGGCTACCACTGGAACACCAGAATTTGGGTGTTCATCAGAATCCTGTCTTTGCTAACTAGGCCTATGAAGTATACGCCTCACTATGGTTAGAGTACATTCTGACCTCATCTGGCATAAATCGTTATTTATTTTTATTTTTTTTCATTGGCGGCGTCTTCATCAGGCGCATGCCTCGCGCGAGCACTCACTTTTGACGTCAGAACGCATAGACGTAATGTCATAATATGAGTGCTCGGGTGAGGCATGCGCGCCATATGGACACATCTCTCGAACAAAGTAACAAATCCATGACACATCTATTAGAATGTACTGTTGTTTGCTAAACAAAAAAAAACATTTTGCAGTACAGAACAATAGTTGTGGAGTATTTTACAACAATATACTTACAATATTTTACAACTAGTGATGTGACGATCTCCCAGTATTCCAATGCCTGTTATAAGTACGTGTTCCTAATTTTCCTTGGACTCCCAGGAACCGGTACATCACTAATCACAACAGTATTTTTTAAACTAGATAAGCCTTCGAAACTTTTGCACAGCTCTTGTAAGCTATTGCACATCTTACCTTTGATTTATGATGAACCTGACGCTCCAGCCGGTAGCCAAATGGCTTCGTCTACGAGCGTTTCTACAAAATGCTACGCTTCATAAATGGAAATGACATCAGTCACGCTCATACATAACATAAGTCATCTACTTATCTACTTGTAAATTTTTAAGCGTAGCGTTTTATAGAAACGCTTGTAAACGATGCCACTTGGCTAGGGGGCTGGTCAGACGCCGGTGCCGGCAGCCTGTGTACTGGCTTGGCTCCGTGCTCATTAACATACAGAGCGCGTGCCCGCGGCCCGTGATATAACACGCCGACTCTCAAATCCGACGGCGTTTGAGAGCAAATGGCGATACAGGTCTGTGAGTCGTTATAGATAGGGTAGATATCTGCTGCCATCAGCAATTTTTTCGTAGTACTCAGGTATTTAGTTTAAATTCCCATGCGTTCTTTGATGTTTAACGACCGCATCAAAATGCCTTTAGGTTGATTGTCGAATTGCGAGTGCGATAACAGATGGATGTGTAAATTTCGCCGTATGTGGCGGTGCGCTGAGCACAAGTCTTGTGTTTGCAATGTTAGGAGGCACCATATCTGCTAAAATAATTAATCAGTGCTAAAAAATAAAAAACTTTAAAACATTACAGGCTGTAATAAACATTTCCGATCATAAAGTGATAATATCGTCGCGTTGATCACTCGGCGGTGAAAGTTACAAGTGGCCGTTTCGACACCTCGACACAATCAATGGCTTGTATCAACAACTTCAGTTGTTCGACGGCGTACGCACTACGACAATAGCACGCTACTGATAACCGCGTATAACGATAATAATTTGCGGATCATAAGCTTACTTGAAGACCGATCTTCGTATGATAATTAGTATAATTATTATCTTTGGACAAGCTAGAAATTACTTAAGAACGCCTGCAGTGTATGCCAAATATGCATGGGTACCTATACCTAATGCCAGGACTTTTTTTTTTATTGGTTATTATCCAGATTCATATCCGATGAGAATATGACACTATGGATGCCTATGTTGATAAAAGCTTATTGAACCCAAGAATATTGAGAAAATTGAGAATTTTGACTAAGACGAGCGAGGCAATATCCCCGGGAACGGCAGATTACTGATATTTTTTTAATACAATGGTAACTCGTCGCGTTTATTTCGTACAGTCCGAGTAAACTGTGTAGCGATAATTAGCGGTGCCGCGGCGCGATCGCGATGCGACCGCGCTGATCGCCGCGCGATACCGCGAGCAACTGATTGGCGATGCGCACGCGATGGCTAGCAATCGCGGCTTGCACCGTAACACGAGCGATTTACATGATAGGTTCTTTTGTAATCTATGTTAGATGCTAACATAGATTACAAAAGAACGAAGGAAGTTTATGTTAAAGAGTTATTAGCAACTAGGATAGTTATTTAATCTCCGACGCTATCTACGTTTTACCAAACCAGCATCCCTAGCCAAGTGGATTCGTCTACAAGCATTTCTATTTCTACAAATCGTAGAAATGACATTAGTTGTCGATAAGTAGGAAATCATGTGACTTTTGTCATACCCATAATATACTGAAACTGAAGCAAGGAACATAGAGGTTTTTATGAAACTGAATTAATTGAAAATAAAAATATTACTTTTTGGTTATTTCCGATAGACCGACCTATAATACAGTAATCTATCCATTTCATTTTGGTAAGATATTTAAATAATCATCTACGATATCCACTTTCGTATAACCCCTCTCCCACACTGTTTCGTTATAATAACTTAATCATTTAAAATAAGTCCAATTCAATACCTATTTATATTCCCCAATTTATAACTCTAACAAATAACTAAAAAGGCCCAATTACAAATAACAAGTGGATTCGTCGGTCTCTCATTATTTATCATTCGTAGAGCTGGATCAATTAGCGAAGGGATCGCGTAACATGGTGCACCCTTAATTTAGCGAACTGTCTCACTGAAAGTCCTTAGCAGGTATAGAATAATAATAACCTTCTGAAAAATATTTACGTTTGCCAAGTTTTCATATATTTCTATTGGGGTAGGTACTTGTTTGGATTAAACTATGTTATCCGACTCAAATAAAAAAAATACATTAAACCAAACAAGATTTTTTGTTATACAATAATTTTAAATTTATTACCATCAATTAAACGTATCGATATATTTTTCTCCATTATACGTCGCAAAGTATCTCCCCTCTCGTAAATAATGCCTCCAATATATTCAGATAAAATGTCCCTCATTCCTCGGTGCTTATTATTGAATGTCGTCTGAGTGTTCCCGGCACGCAGGCTCACGTTACACGCTAATAAAATTCACCTGGTCGCGTACCAAGTGTGTGAATATTGCCTTATTAACCTTATGTCGTTTAGGGTTACGTGCGTTAAAAAATAAAACCCAAATAGGAAATGATCAGGGATCTGCCTTCAATGCGCGATACATATTTATATATAGGTAGATACGTAATGAAAGTCTACATCGAACGTCATTGAACTGTGGGTCCGTAATGAAATATGAGCACCTATATTCAGTAGATATCGCGAACATACAATTTAGTGTTAGGTACTTCCTCAAAACTTCATAGAAACAATTTCTTAAAAATTCGAGCACCAATACTAAGTTGGACGGCTCCCTGCACGAGTTGCGAACTGTTCCCGAGTTCTTTCCCGGGGCGTTATTTTTCATTAAAATATAGCTGTTCCGCCGCGACGGCGACGGCGACGCGGACGCGACCCCGTTCCCTAACAAGTCTGCACCTAGCTGCACACCCATGCTATATTTCCTTGCCCTATATTTTCTTATTTGTTCGTCCGCTGCTCGAGATGGGCGCCGTGATTGGTGTTCCGATCGCCAATAGAGAATATTGTTCGCGGCAAAAACAATTTCCTTAGATATTGTTTGTTTGAAATGTGGGATATATTTTCTTTGAAAATTGGATTTTAAAATGAGAGGCGTTCCCGATATTGGATCGTGGCTTTTGTGAGGTTCTATGCGAGGTTGCTTTTAGTTTTTTAGTTCATAAAAGTCTTCTGAAAGTAAACACTTTAATACTCTATATGGAAAAAGAGAGTCTACCTATTAAGGAACGCCAATTATCATCATTACACGAACCACGGCAGCGCCCCGCCAAGAAAACGAGGGAGAAATTTAAACATTCTTAACAGTCACTGAAGCCTTTTCTTTTATCGTAATGTCGTTCCAAATGAAGAGGTTCCCGTTATTCAAATCACCACTTTAAATTGATTCCACAAACATCACATTGGCCCTTAAGTCTTGGACACTAAGGTCCAAGGCGACAGCATATGGTTTCGATTGAATTGTAAAATAAAATCAATTGGCGAGGGACGCGATCTTTTTTAATGAAATGAACTAGAAATGGGCGCGAAAGTCGACCATTAGGTTTAACGAGACCCTTTGTCATATTCCCTTTTGTGAACGCTCTAGTAATTTGGAAATGCAATTAATTTGCGGAGGTCCCTTTTCGATTTTTTCGTATTAATTGGTGATTTTAAAGGATAATTATGGTGACGTTGAGAACTGGAGTTGAAATGTCTTCGAATTCTACTGTTTTTGGCTGCGAATACGCGCCTGTAATGTTTCAGTTTTCCAGACCTCGTCTGTTATCTGCAAGTTAACTAATAACTTTCGATTGTCTGCTGTAAAGTCCAGCCTACGTCCACATCAGATTTAGTTTAAAGGTGATTTGTTTCACTTAATACTGGATTAAGTTTAAGTTCAAACGAACTTCTGATAGTTTTGGCTATTCAAAGAGCCTCTTAAACTACGTTTACTTAGATTGAAGCCGTCGGCTCCGTTATTATTATCGAGTTCAGTTCAGCACAAGCCCTAGTGGCAAGCGACAGGAGGAGTTCAGCTTATAAACCATTTACACATCACGTAATAACTATTTTTTGAAGGGTTACTCACCATAGGTATAGTGAGTTCTTCACTATGACTTAAGAAATTTGTTTTGATATTGAAATTGTTGCCTTTTCACGAGTTTTCGCATTGACAATATTTAAATGGCCGCGTCTATATCAGGCGCATGCCTCGCCCGAGCAGTCATGTTAAGACATTATTCCAACGTCATAACTGAGTGCTCGGGAGCGGCATGCGCCTCATGTAGACGCTGCCAATGAGTATTTACAATTTATCCCCATTCAGACTATCCATATACATAGCTTAGTTACGGTTCCCAGTTGAAAGAAAAAATATATTATTACACAACTTCTCTAAACTATTTTTATAGAATAAGTAAACTGAACATTATTATGGCCGACTATGAACGCATTCTAACCCCTCACCTGCAGCTGATAGGCGATAAACCCCAGAATACATTTGCGAACGCGCTGCCGCGTACCGGTAGCGCCCCCGCCCCCGCCCCCGCTCTCGTCGCGCACCGCATTTCATATCAACTGTAGGTACCCATTCATACTGCGGTGACATGTTTGCGGCCTGTCAGATGCGAGTGTGAACTAACACTTAAGTATTAAATCGGCAGTTCAAAAACTATTTTCATTTTGGACAATCTTTGTAATTTCTATAAATAAGCCTAAGTAGTTTAATACCCACCTAAAGAAATAAATCCAATACATAGTAAAGCACTTCTTTATTTTATTCTGAAATAAAATACTATTAGCTCGATCCCAATCAGGATAAAAGTACATTAACGTAGGTACTATCCGGTCGGCGCCAGTGGCACAAGAATGAGTGCAAGTATCAATAAAGTGTGCTTCGAACAACGGGCGGGTGGTGGCGGCCACCGGTGGCCTTATCTTTAGTGTTTACTAACAGAATCGCCTGGGCGCGCGTATATTGCCGACTATCTTGCAGCGATAGGGTTATAGACGAATATTTTTTACGCCTCTTTGGACATCGGTTAGGTATAATAATAAATTATTAGAGTGATATATCTTTTAACTCAAAAAAGGTTCAATAATGTTGTCATTATTATGCAAACCTTCTTCTAGCCAAGTCAATTTTGCTGCCCTACAAAAGTCAGCAGGGAAGCAAAATATAACGTTCCTATTATCTGAACACCATCGTGCCGTTGCCATCGTAACTTAAACAGGAAACATAAACAGTTATAGATACTTAGCTAGTTTTGTTTAAACTAACAATCGCATTTTTGAGTAAAGCTCTATACAAGTCTTGGTCCGCAATGACTGTACCTATTGCTGGCCACACTATGATGGCCTCAAGCTAAGCTTCGCTACGCTCTCGGCCTTCAAGCTTGGTCATCATTGCAACCCTTGCTGGCCGCGCTATAAAGACCTCGACCGGCCGCCATGCTGACCGCGCTGTGATGGCCTGGAGCTGCGCTGCGCCGCGCTTTCGGCCATCAACAACGCGGTCAGCAACACACTCACTATAGACCATGGCAGTAATGTACTATTTAGGCGGAAACCCACCGCGGCGCACGGAGACGCCACGCACGTGGGTCAAGCTTCGCTTTGCAAGAAAATGTATGCAATCGTGTCAACCGCGGCGCACGGAGAGGCTACGCACGAAATTACGTCATGCATACATTTTCTTGCAAAGCGAGGCGTGGCCCGTGTGCGTGGCCTCTGCGTGCGCCGCGGTCAGTTTCCGGCTTTAGTTACATTCCACAAAATCATGTCGTTGTAGGTACTGAGAGCGATAATAAAATAAATTAGGCATTGTGCAACTATTTAGTTATTTTTCACTTACAAAGAAAGATAAGAACGTCTACAACATACAAATAAAATAACAGCTACTATACCTAATTTAAGCAGATTCTCCAAATTGTTAATGAATATAGTATGACGAATAAATATTATTTTTCAAAGTTAAAATAATAAAAAAGAACACTGTTTTTTATGTGTTTTATAGCCTATTTCGTTTGCCACTGTTGGTTTTGTTTGCCTCTGTATATGTGACTCAGGTAGCAAAATTTAACTAACACGATCCCATCCCTACTAGTGTAGTGTAACAAGATACTGGTATCGGAACTGTTGTCGATATTGGAACAGTAACGGTATCCTTTAACTGTGATCGTTACTTTTAACGTTAACTCGACTCAATAACTGTGACCCGTGCCGCTCAGAATACATATGTGTGGATTAACAGCAAGGGCTATTGTTAGTACTATAAATACATTACATTTCTCCCTCTTGCTTGGTAATAAATAGTATGTCCTACTAACCGGAGTCCATGGACTTAGTACGAATCAGTTGTGCGCGGTAAACAATGTTAAAAACATTTCGGTATTGCGAATACGGCCGAAATAACCCGCACTCGATCTACGACAAGGAGCCGGCTATAGTAGCAGCATTCAACGATGGCCGGTTTGACATGTGGGGGGGGAAGAAAATGAACCTTATTATAACGGAATAAGACTGGCCGTTTAAAAAAATAAGAATGTCGAAAAATTAATGTGAAAATGAATTTTATTTCGTTATAATAAGGTTCATCCTTTCCCCTCCCACATATCAAACCGGCCATCATAGCGTGCCGCTAGTATAGTGACCCGGCCATGCGAGACAGCTTACGAGTCCAGTAATTATTCTAAACAGAAGCGCCGATTTGCATGCTGCGGAGAGCCTCAGATGAGTTAGAGAGTAGAACTGTTTACTGTCTAAAATGAAAAATAAATTGATTAAGATCTCTCTATTATTAAAGTTGGCCAATGTCCGGCTTCTTGGGATGAAGTATATAAAAAATCCAATATTTAAGTGCTAAATGTAAATGTAAAAATAAATCAAATTCGCCACACTTTTACTCGTATTAAATCTAAAATATAACCCATCTACTGACAGTCGTGCTGAGTATACAATACGTATGCGCGTATACTTAGCGAAGGAAACTATTAATTAATACATTAATGAAATATTCGTAAATAGAACAAAGGCAAGTAAAGGCATGTCTTACAATCCAATTAAGCCGAGCGCACACCGGCTGGGGTGTGTTTAGAGTAAATTACTGGCCCTGTAAGCCACCTGCAGAGGTGGATTACTGGCGGCGTCGAGTGGCCGAGATTGCTTGCGTGTCCGCACTAGCATGTACACACGTCTTTAGATACAAGTACCTATAAATATTTGATTTAATAAAATTAGTACATGTGTGGATTACATTACTAGAATTAAAAGGTACGATGTTCATAGTAAAGACCTTTTTATGGTCTTGTACTAAAACTAAGAAACCCTTATAGTTTCGTCGTGTCTGTGTAAACACGAGTGAGTTACGCCAGCAGTGGGGGTTTTTTCGGCTGGTCCACCAAAATTTGAATGATACAGATAATAAGTGCTACAAAGTTTTTATTCGGAGACTACGGTTAAGTTTTGACGAGCCCGTTAGCGTGGTTGGCGCGGAGGCGCCTTTCACGCTGCAGGTCGTAGGTTCGATTCCTACCCGGGACATGCATTTGTGTGTGTGAACATGTCTGTATGTCCCGAGTCTGGGTGTATATGTATATTAAGTATGTATTTACAAATAAAAAAGTAGTATATGTAGTAATATCAGTTATCTGGTTTCCATAGTACAAGCTCTGCTTAGTTTGGGATCAGGTAGCTGTGTGTAAAAAATGTCCCAGGATATTATTATTATTATTACTATTAGGTATATATAGATGAAATGTGGCACACGTATAGATATTTGTTCACCCTACAAAGAAAGAAGTTTTATTATTGTAGGTTGTCTCCCCCTATTTAAAGTGGGGCTGAGCGCGCACTTTCCCGACCTGATGAGGTCTCATCTATGATAGTTTCTGTTTAAACATTCAAGGGACTTTGTGTTGCAATTGCAGCAGTTCTGTAGCCCGATTCACGTAACCAAAACCGTAACGACATCTCAGCGATATAGTCGTTGATAGCCTTTTCGTAACAAGAAAAGGCTATCAACGACTATGTCGCTGAAATGTCGTTACGGTTTTGGTTACGTGAATCGGGCCCCTGCCTCTTCCCATACAAATATTTTACGACGACGTTAGCGACTAGCGATCGCGTAAACTCATGGTAAAGCGAGAGGGACGCAATATTTATCGTGTTTGTATACTTAGGATAAACTAACGTAAACCACCCCACATAACACCACGCATTATTACCGACACGTATTACTTCAGTTTAAAACTTAAGCAACTTGTGACGTGAATGCTCTATACGACCTATTTCACAAACACCTCACGTGTTCAATATCGCCAACAAACTTCAACTTGAATATTACAACTGCAAGTAGTATTTAACAGTTTTTTTATTGTTTTCAATACCGATAAAAAACAACATGATTTTACAGTTCGGTTATGATGTTAAACAATGTGAAATGTTCAGTGATAGTAGTTCGCGGTACGCAAATGTAAATTTGTGGGTGTGTATCGCGTTCCGAAGTATCAATAGTCGCCGAGGGAGCAATAACCAAACGGCGTTCGGAAACTAATAAACAGCAATGGTAGGGTTGTCTCACCTGCGAAATTATAAATTTAAAATAATAACGAACATTTCCAAGATGTGTATTGACGACGGCTTGGTTGAACAGTTTGGTTACGATTTCATACAATATTAAGCGTAACAATTCGTAGAAACGCTTGTGGAAGATATTTTCGTTATGTGTCCTGATTTAGGTGCTCAAATTGCCTCCAGTCCATTGTACAGTACCCTTCAAGAGTTCCTTACTTTGGGACCATACATTTGTATACAAATACTTACAGTGATTACCTAATTTGTAATAATATGATTATTATCTAGTAAATGACTAATTTGTACACGTGATTCGATGTGAAATTAACGTGTTTTATACATATAAGGAATATCTACTTAATAACAATAATCTCATTTATCGTAAACCGTATCTCATTGTTGTTGAACCGCGGTGATACGGGTCGA
This sequence comes from Drymonia ruficornis, assembly GCA_947859195.1. NCBI lineage: Eukaryota > Metazoa > Arthropoda > Insecta > Lepidoptera > Notodontidae > Drymonia > Drymonia ruficornis. The sequence goes on along the minus strand of OX401905.1, from coordinate 15,112,105 downwards.
CGCGAGTGTTTTGTTTAATTAGCCGACTGATCTTTACGTTTCAGGGTGTTTATTCTATCAACCTTTATCTTTATAAATTTTATGCTACCTATTGTTATAAAATTATGTTATAATTTTCTTACAAAATACTTTTAAATAAAATGGAACAACTAGGTAAAATGAAGAACACAATTATTCAATACCTTATTTTCGAAGGGAATCATAACAAAATTAAATTATTTAATTTCTTATCTATGTATGTTATAATCATTTCATTGACAACCCTGCCTTGTAACAACAGCGACAACGCTACAACGCTCAATATACATAATAAATTCATTATTGCCACTTCTAGATTAGGTTACCGATACAAATAGCGCCCTCTGTGAACATCCAGGTACAAGACAAGAAAACCTCTTATATGCGTATATAGAAAACGTTTTATAAATTATCAATTTATTAAAACATTGAAATCAGTGTTCAATGTGATTACGAAACCACAAACGATAACTGTATAACACTTGCGGAAGAAATCTCAGAATTTCATACTAGTCGTCAAAATCACTTCAAAAATCTCGCAGTCAGAATAATCATTAAGCATAGCGACTTCATTAGCCATTCGCGATGCGGGCGGTGGCGGGGCCCCGGTTACCCGGGCCGGGCTCCGCCACTGCCGCTAAGTAATTTATCCGGGATTCGACTTAACCGCTCTACATCCGGGCGGATTTAAAATAAGGACGCCATTAATATGCGTCGCGGGGAGGGCAAATAGCAACAAGCGCGTTAGTGCAGAGTACGGTAGAGTAGAAGTGAAACTAGGCAGTATCTTGAAGGATACAGTTGTTCATATAAAAATCGATAAATATGTATTTCGTGGAACTAGACCCGTCACACACCCCACCACGGTTACTCCTGTAACCCAGAATCGACAACGGTGGTAAGGACACCGAGTTTTGACTCTCGGCGAGTCAGGGAAACAACAGGTGGCTTCAAATCATATTACATTTGACCCCATTGAGAGTACTTCTTGAGAACAAAAACTAGCGTATATTATTGTTCCAGACCGTCTTTTACCTGTTTTATATTTTATTTTATTTTCAAATCTGTTGGGCATTTTGAGTAATCCGCAGTCAAACTTACAAGACCAATCAGCGCGTGACCCCTCTGCATTTAGTTAATCACGTCGTTTGAAGACGTCTCGCCCGCTAGATGCCGCTGTAATTGTTTTATTGCAAGCACTAAAGGCCCGAGTTGAGACGTTGACTCGCCGCTAATAGCACGATTCGTAAACAAGCGTCGCGCGATCGTCGCGCAATAGTCGCGGGCTTATCGCGGCCGCTCACCCGCCGGTTATAACTGTGCTAGATAAACATTTGATGAATTTTGAGATGCTACGACAAAAATGTTAATTTCAGTGGATTTTGTAAGAAATAAGAAAAATTGTTTAACGCTCTAAACTTAAGACGTACCTGAGTGGCGTTTTTTATAAATTTATATCTACACCAAAATCAGGTAGGTACTTCTAAACTTTCTAGCATAGTTCATTACTCCGTGTCCAAATAGAAAACGAGTTATACGACACAGGATGCATGACACGTTTCAATCGTGTCCAAAAAGCTCCGTTGCTACGCATATGACGTAGCTCGTAGTACCCTTCTACGGAACACTACGAAAATCCGTAGGCACTCGTAGCCGCAGTACGCGCTACGCTGGAAGTCTTTCAAAATGAGATTTCATACATTTTTAACGGGGTACAGTAGAACAACGAAACGTTATTATGTCAAGACGCAAGTCGTGTTTATTACCCGCGCTCCTCACTGGCATAGCAACGCGGTGCTACACGACATCTTGAAAGCATTTTTAAGTACCTCCATTCCGTTAATGTGTGGTGTCTAATAAATTCAGATATTCGTATAATCCCCCCATCACGGGGAGGGGCCTCGTGCCGGAACTCTGTGTTCTTTGTTATATATTACGAGATAATTCTATTTTATTAATGCGGATGCTGGTACACTACTTTCCGTAGTGTACGTTATAGTAATGGTGTTGTCTACTCTCGTTGTTTGCTTTTTGCTGTAACATTTGATATGAGAGATGAGAAATCATTAGTATAGACCGCCTGAATAATGTTTTTGTCTGCCTTTACGCCCCGGTGATAATGTTCTACAAGGAAATAAAGTGACACAATGCACTAAAACGTGATCATTCATATCTGTCCTCAGTACATCGCCACTAAATAAAACGCCGCAACTACGCTGGCTTATGAAAACTAATGATAGCGGCGCAGTCTTCAAGGCGTGTGGGTGGTGCTCAGTTTTAAATCCATTAGCGAGAGTAAAATATCACTGCTGGTCGGCCCGCCGGCCCGCCGCGCCCGCCGGCCCGCCGGCCCGCCGCCGCCCGCCACGCCAGCCCGCCGCCACCGGTCGCTGCAAGAAGGTACGGACTGGAGCAGATACGAAGTACAACAAAAATTGTTCGTGGTTGGAAATGTTGTTATGGGTGCAAATCAAAAGTTACTAGATAGAGTAGATAGCCATAACTTGCGAGTGTAGAGCCATCCAACCAACCATAAGCCGGAAGACATTAAGCCTCCCCCAGTGACTTGCAAACATCCCGATCCTCCGCCACTCACAACCACCGGCTTCCCCGTCACGCGCAATGTCGTCGGTCCACCTTGTGGGGGCTGTCCTGCACTACGTCTTCCGGCTCGCGGTCGCCATTCCTAAACCTTTCTGCTCCAACGGTCATCGGTTCTTCAAGCAATGTACCTTGCCCACGGATTATACCTTGCCCTGCTTGTAGCCACGTGTCTGAACCTCACTGTCAGCGCATAGAATTTGAGACGCGCTTACTGTACGCGCGGGCCTAAGAACCATAACACACCGGGACGCCAGGCGACTTCGCCATCCACGTTTCCAAACAATTTGTATTAACTGGCTACGTGGCCAGTCCGTCGTCAGGTGTGATACCTGTCATACATTTCAATACAAATAGTTGGCTACGGTGGCTGGCGACGTCGCCATAGCTACCCGGTGTGTTATAGCCCTTAAGCATCACTATAAAGGCTGATTTGCATGATTTGATGTACCTTAATGATTCATTCATATCATAAATGGTGAATGAAACTTTGCAACTATACTGACGAGTCCGCCCCTGTTCAGAAATAATCTCCTAACGCGCAGCGATTAACGTTTCACTCCGGCCGGGTCGTGGCTTCACTGCAGATACGGATTACTATTATACCGCGGATTAATTACTTACAACACTCTTTAACATTCATATCATGGGCGGTATTTTTAGTAGGTATACATATCTATCTGAGACGAAAAATCGTCTCGAAAAGGCGTCTTCTGTTCTCGGTAACTCACATGAATTATTTTGTAATAAGCACTAAGTAGGCTTAAAAAATGGGCTCAAGCATTAAGTAATGCTTTTAACCTATATTGGTTCTAATGACTCTACCTAATCAAGTACAATCATTATAATCTAACCAAACGTCGGGATTACGTAATATTTTTAAAATAGACTGCCTTGACGTAAACTAAGGCGAAAGAAATCGCTTAGCTCTAAATCACTACTCTCCAAGAAATTAGCGTCTGGTTTTAAATTCAGCGTCTCTACGAGACCCAAAAGGGGCGGAGCTCAGTCCGCGGCCATTACTAAGATAAATGACTGCTGTTGTGAATTTCACCCCCGCACGCACCGCTCCCCCCGGTAATCCTCTTAAGGTAAGCGGTTGGAATAAAAAATACGGACTTTGATGGTTTCATCTTGATTGTTTTCAGTAATTGAGGTGGATGTTATTATGAAACTTGTGTTCTCTGTATAATCTGAATCCGATTGCTTGAGTTCCAGCACTTTTATTTTGTGATCATAATTCTACCTGTGGCAGTAGATTCTGCGCGGGCGCAACGTAAGTCGTTTCGACAAAGCGCCCGTTATTTTGTTACGATTATATTAAACGCTTCTCCTGGTAGGTCTCTCCTTAAAGGCCCTATTCCCTTACATAAAACCTGACAGCCTTTTTAAAGTTCCTACTTCCATAGCACGGCAGCCATCTTGGATAATAAACCCTATCGAAATTCAATAAAGCCAGATTTTTTGACGATATATTTACGACTAGAGTTACGGTCAGGAGTACCGTAAAAGAAACAGCCCGGTTAGAGTTGGAGTTTTTTTTTGTTGAGAGTGCGTAAAAAGGTGGTTCATTTATTAGACAATATTTGCTTTAAAAGTTAGTAAACATTTTCCCGTACCTAGGGAAAATGTTTTGTTAAAAGTTTTAAAGAAATAGGTAAAAGTACGAGCATAAAAAGCAAAACCCGATAATGTAGATACAGTCTGTTCATGTGATAATTTTCAGGGCCATTCAAATAAGCTTGATATTTACCAATACTTAAAATATACTTTACATCACATTTATTTCAGTTAACGTCATAATCTCAAGTCGTTTACGGCCGGCGCGGGCGGCGTCTGAGTGGAAGCTTCGACTGTGGACCATAAAACATGGTCATTAGCATAATTTATACATTAACCAGTCGGTTCTAGTTTAATAGCCGACTTTATACCCAGTCCGTCAAATGAATACTGCAAGTGGTCATGACATTTTTTAAACAAACCCTGGACATAATGTCACTGACAGTCATGGACCACAAAATAATATTTTTCAGTGGCTGTGTACATGCTTTTAATCTTCGCAATCGTTTTGCTATAATAAATTATTATAAAAACGTGATTATCCATACAAATTATTCTCACGCAGGTACTCGAATGTATATTCATACAAGCGTACCGCATAACGACACGCTTAATATAATTCAGGTTTCCGGGTATGAGTGAGTGAGTAATTAATTCACATAAAGTTACGGATCTCTCCCTCGAACGCTAAAATTAGAACGAGCATGAAATTAATTAGTACAACAAACGCAATTAGTGCGTGCGGCTGGAGGTTGTGCCTACATCATACTGAGACCTCGTGCTGGGCTCCCGGGTAAGCCCTTACAAGACCTCGGAAGCGGTGTAAAGTAGGTGAGGAAAGCGATCTTAAAGATTTTGTGCTCTTTCAAGTTCGCGTAAACACTCATTCGTACTTGTGTCGTCGTGTTAAACGAAGTGTTACGTCATATTCACCATCATAGACATTTGGACCTCACGATACAGGCTAGGCCTAGTGTGAGATCCACTGGAAATTCTACTTAATTTTAAATGCTACCACCGAGTACACCTTCATAGTCATAAAAACCGTCAACAATTATCTCCTGTATGTACTTTGGAAAAATAAATGAATATTTTTTATATTAAATCTCTTCCTACATCATAGCTACATTACAGTAAGATTTTGCCACTCTAATAATGGTAATAATGTATTTATGAAGCATAAGGAAGGTGTGTTTTAAACCATAACGAAATATTCGATTCGCGCCAGAGGCGAATTTTGGAAACAGCCTTTTCGTAATTTGGCCTGGTCTTGGTGTCATTGGGATCACCCCCAATCCATTGTACGATACCCATAGTACAAGCTTTGCTTAGTTTGAGACCATACAGTTGGTGTGTTTGGCGATTTTTAGTTTACTTATTTATTTAAGTACCACTATACCTATTGTTATTTATGTGTTACTCAGACCGTTCTCTTATAGACATGTCTCTTAATTTTACACCAAAAATAAAATCTTTATCCAAGGATTAGGCAGCAGCCGCGGCTGGGGCGCGGGGGCGAGGGGTGCGGGGGTGCGGGGTTTGGTGGCTATAATTTATCTAACTAATGGTTTTAAAGCCGACATCTGCCCTTTTAAGCGCGGCATAAACAAGCTACACAGTTTATTTCTTCACATAAAATGCATTTTCTCCGCTGTCGTTTACTAGTTTACTGTATTAGTAAGCGACTAATAGATCCTCTCGAGAAATTATTCATAACAAGAAAGTTTGTTTTCTTTCTAATGTTATGAGCTACTCCGTGTTTAATCTGACGTTTTTCATTATATTTTTGTTGCCAGAGTGCCTGGGTTTAACCTGGGTAACTTGAATTAAAAAGGTTATCGCCTCAACTCGTTATGTCTTTGTTATGTACCTAATAGATTCTCAAACGCTACTTAAATATTCAAACATAATAAGTTCGAGTTAACTGATACATTTCTTTGGTTGCCACGTGACAATCAATCAACTCGTTGGAGTATTCGGAACCAACCTCCGACATGAGATGCGCAAACAAACAAACTGGACCAATGGCCTGTATCTTGGAGCTACTTTAATACTTTAGCCGTGCTATACATTCCTATTCCGTGACCTCGCCGCTGACATTTCCAACACTACCAGCTCTCTTTAATTACAAAATAGCATAATGACCAGACTAAACGGCTAAGTTCTTCCATAATCGACGTCTCTACGGCGGCAAGTTTCAAAATCCAGCTTAAAACAATAATAAATAGCTAAATAATCTGCGCAGGACGGGCGCGCGGCGGCGGCTGATAAGAGCCGCGCGCTGATAATGGCAGCTGCTAATGTCGCGGCGACTCTTTATCTCGGGGATAAAGTTTTACTGCGCCACGTCAGAAGCTCCTTCAAGGATTAGAAGCGTCCAATGTTTAGTAATTTAATTATTAATAAACATTACCCGCTGAGCTCGCTGCCGTGCTCTTCAAAATGTTGACGTGTATAAATCTCTGTCTCTTTCTTATTTATAAGGCTGTCCCTCACACTGTACTAGTTGCCTTAGTGAGCATACCCCAACCAGTTACTAAGGGGACTGGCCCTAAGCAAGTCGGCCGAGTGGTCGGCCTAGTACTAACATCGACATAAAACGAAGCGAGTAGTTCAACTATTTACCGGTAAATAGTAAAATGAAAATGAAAAAACAATGACTACGTTTTTTTTCATACAAATATCTAATAAGACCTCTTTCTTTAGTCTTTACTCTGTGGCATACCCGAAACTCATAAAGCAACTCTGCATGGCCCTTAGCAATCACTTACCGGGTAGTAGAGTTAGTGTAAAAATAATTACTTATAGGTAAATTCTTTTAGATTATGTTATTTTCTCTCAAGGTAGGATTTCGCCGTTTTTATTCAAAATACCTATACAATCGATTTCAGTGTAGTCTTCTATCCCTATAGTTCAGTTGTTACACGCATTGTTAGAGCGATGCAGCGCGGGCGCGGGGTCGTTGTCTGGAGTGTGTCGACAGACTCTTTGATTACGTTACATGCTCAAGGCATATAAAACATATGACGTTAACAAATACGTGAACCATACGTGATAGATAATAAATAGTCGATATTTTCAAAGAGTCGCGTGAAGTTCACCAACCCACACTGGGTCACCCTCGCTTTGCGCCTTTATAATGGAAATAGGTTTATCAGCGAAATGTGGGTCACTGCACTAGGCACCGGTGTCTACCCCTTCCGAAATTACAATCATGATAGTGTATTATATACCTATAACAAGCCAAGCAATGTTACTAGCCCATGAAAATGGCCGCGCGCATTGATGACAATTTTTAAATCATATTTAATATCTCTAACAATGGGTTGGTCGTAATTCACGACAATTAAAATTCTGCTTAAATTCGGGCTCGCGGGTAGCATTTAACTGGTGGCGCGTTTTTACTGTTAAAATATAACGCGTAGGTGGCGTGGCGGTAAAAAGTATAAAAATCGCTCGGACCGTCCGCGCCGTTATAAATGGTTGGTAATTAGAGCGCCCAGCGGGCCCGCGCGCTGGCGGCACAACGAGAGATTCAATTAGTGCAACTAATTATTTATACCTATGTAGGTACATAATTTATAATATTTATGGATAGACTTACCACTCTTCACATACGCTATTTTGTCTCCATATCTGATTGATTTAGTACCTACATTACGCCGCGCGCCGCTCGGGTCACGTCACCGGTTATTTGCGGGTTTGATTCCCATATAGTTCACTAGCTAAATGGTCTGTATTACAGACCGATGATTGTCTGAGAAGCTTACTATGAACTCAAAAACCTTTGATACATTCATAGAAAAATAACACCCTAACTACACTTCACTACAACCAAAACACATGTTGATTAATATCAAACGCGAAAACATTCAGTCGCACTCAGTGTAGCCCGCAGCTTTATTTTACACTTTTTCCTAACGCCGTTACACGGTTATAACGGAGCGACTAGGCGCCGACTTTTTGCGGATATTATCCTTTTAGTGCCGTGTATTATGAGCGTTCTGGCGAAAAAATGACAGTTTTGCCACCGCTTCATTTCACCATCACTTTTTGCAATGGTTGGCGTTTACCTGTGATCCTAGAATGTCGACGGTGATATGGCTTACCTATTTCTTATTTTGTTATATCATAGTGTTCCTCTCTCTTTATTTAAGTATATGATGATCGGAAGTGACAAAGATTTTATGTCTTACAACCACAGATTAATTTTATTTTCCGCGAAAGCGCACGCGCGATTCTTTCTATTTTGCTTTACTAGCTAGTCTCAGCTATAGTCTGATTTTTAATTAGACGAAGCCTTCAGTGAAACTTACAGATGCTCCCATTTCTTAGGCTGGCGATCAAATTAGCAAAATTGACACTTTTGACACTTCTTAGCTAGTAATGAATCCCCCTTATCTTAATCTGATGCACTTGAGTAAATCCAGAAAACCCTTCTACGGCTCCTAGAATGACTATGACCTCCTATCTATGACTATGACTTACCTATTTCGCGTATTTTGTTATATCGTAATATTCCTCTTTCTTTATTCTTATAAGAAAGAGAAAGAGTGAGACAGAGTTTATGTTATAAACCATAAATTGTTTTTTGTTTCGGCGAAAGCGCGTGCGATACTTTCATAAATCTGTCTTCCAACTATCCACACTAGTCTTCTTTGCTAGCTGGTCCCAGCTGTAGGTATATTACAGTGATTGCGTATTAAAGGGTCTCGCAACAAAGATGTGGTGACAGTTAAGCTAGGTGTAGGTTTCTATGGAAATGACATAAGTCACGTGATCTACATAGCAACTACATACTTTTAAAGGTGGTAGAGCCAAACTGTAGCCAATTGACTGCAGCTCATAAACGGGCTGGCTCGACCGGGGTAGTACCACCCTCTCACAGAAGATCGGCGTAAAGCAGCTATTACAGCTGCGTTTCGTACGATGAGTGAGAGAGCCGTAAGCCCACCCCCCCCCTCCCCCTCCCTCCATCCCACTCCCCTTCAGGTCGGCAATGTGCGAGCAATGCCTTTGCCTTTGTAAGCATCTATAGGCTACGGTAACTGCTTAACATCAGGCGGGCCGTACGCTTTTTTAACCGACTTTAAAAAAGGAGGAGGTTCTATGTTCGGCTGTAAGTATGTTTTTTTTTTTTTTTTTTATGTATGTTCACCGATTTCTCCGGCATTTATGAACCGATTTTAAAAATTCTTTTGCTGTTCGGTAGATCGTAGCTCCAAGTTGGTCCCATAAAAAAATATTTCCTAGAATCAACCCCAAAGGGGGTAATTTTGGGGGGTGAAGGTCGTCTGAAAAATTTTTTTTTATCCGATTGACTTGAAACTTAATATGTATATTTTGCATAAGAAATAATAAAACTCATGTTTCAGGATTTTGGAAAAATCACCCCCCAAAGGGGTAAAAAGAGGTGTTGAAGTTTGTATGGAGAGTTACCGTTTATCTCTAACGATTATGAACCAATTTTTCTTTTTAAACTGTTATTTGGTAGGTGACTAAGTCGTTTTGGTCCCGTAAAAAAATCATTTCGGAAATCTACCCCCAAAGGGGGAAACTAGTGGTAGAAGTACTGTAGAAAAATATATTTGTGTCCGATTGACTTGAAACTTAGTATGTATACTCCATATAATAAATTAATAAATTTTTGTTTTGGAATCTTGGAAAAGTCACCCCCCAAAGCTGTAATTTGGGGTGATAAAGTTTGTATGGCGCCACTAAAAATCATGAAATAAAATTATTTTTATAAAAAAATAAAAACCGACTTCAAAAAAACCTGGAGCACTAAAAAGCCTGAAATAATATTTTCAGGCTTTTTAGTGCTCCAGGTTTTTTTGAAGTCGGTTTTTATTTTACGATACATCGTGAGGAAACCTACCTATCCCTCGGGATTAGGTAATAGTCAGTTCCTGTATACACGGCGACACGGTTCACCACCTGTCACGTTGGGTTCTGACTATCTAGTGAAACGTGGACTTTGAGTTGGTTAATACCTCCACAATGTGGTGACTGCCCCCGAATGGGGATAAAAGTCGTGACGTTATATATATATATATTTTTATTTTTTTATAAAAATAATTGCCACCTCAGTCACTAAAAAAATAAATAAAAAAACTTGTTGATCTACATAGCGACGTTTGACATTTCCGTACATTTTGAAGTCTATTCTATTCGATTAGCGTTCATGCCACTTGTCTAGGGGGGCAGGACGGCCCCTCGGCTCACTGCTTCACGTGGTTCCGGGTTGGTTTCCCGCCAGAGGCGAATTTCGAAAACAGCCTTTCAGTAATTTGCCCTGGTTTGGGTATCACTGGGATCGCCTCCAGTCCATTTTATGGTAGCCATAATACAAGCGTTGCTTAGTTTGGGAACGTACAGTCAGTTTTGGTAGATTAATGAGTCTGGTGAGAAAAAATAATACAGAGCGGACTGGCTCAGTAGCGTGAGATAGAGATGGTTGGCGCAAACCAGAGGAGTCATAGTGTAGGTAGACACAGGATGGAAATGATGATGGTAGATTGTTTACATGTAAATTGGGTGACTGATGGATGACTTAGCAAGATTATACCGACAGCAAATTCAATCTCGAATGCCTATTACACTTTATACGCCAGTACAAGTAGTATACACAATATGGTATGCACATCAGTACCACACTCCCACGACCACACTGCTATAGCCACAACCGCACAGCCACGGCCACAGCCACAAGCTATGCACTTCTGTTGATCTCATATTATGAATATTGCAAGCTTTCTGGCATCTGAACCCCCCTATTTCTGATCAGGGTTGGCACAGATATCCAATAGCACAGTTTGCCCAATACAATGGTTTGCGCCAGTTTGAGGCATTATTAAAAGGCCCGAGGTTCGAAAGTAGTTGAGTATTTGATATGCAAAGTTTGCTCTTTGATTAGAGAATAAAAATGGGCATTAAAAATGATATTAGGTACTTAATTATACTTTCATTCAGCAGCATTCCACTCCTGCTCTATTCTGATCTGTGCATACAATTGTTACAAGTTAGAAGCAATTTATAAATATCCTACGACTAACTTGCTGTTGTATAGCTCCAAAGTACCAAACCTCCCCTTTTTTAAATATAAATTGTATTGATTCCTATAACGTAACAACCCTAAGCAAATCTAAAGCCAAATGCGAAATGAATATTTAAACCAAAATAATCGCGGTGACAACCCGACCACCACTGTATACGGGAAATTATTCATAAGACTACAGCGCAGTAACTAACGAACACGCAAATATCACCGCAAGCTCTTCTGACTACAAAATGTCCAACAAACGGAAAAAAACTCCAAAAGCGCTTGAAGTGTGGCTTCAAACATAGTAGAAAGATGGGTAGTAGGTTATCTTCATGCAAACGCACCGCGCGCGGCTTGTATGTGTGCGTCATGCGTATCTATGCGTTGCGCACGCACACTCAAACAAAATATAGACCCGGTTATCAGTGCGAAACGATGCATAGATACGCATGGCGCACACATACAAGCCACGCGCGGTGCGTTTCTATGAAGATAACCTGATATCCATCTTTCTACTATGCTTCAAACTTCAAGCGCTTTGAAGTGAATTCGTTCTTGTGTAGTTAGCATAGGTAGTTAGAGATACCAGTAGCTTCGGCCCAGCATCGAACACGTCAAATATTTCAAAATACTCGTTTGTATCCACGAGACGAGTAAGCTTTCCAACAATTCCAGATTTAGACGGAGACCGCTCTGGAAATATGATCCAGTATTACTTATATTATTCGATGGAATGACATCCATCATTATTTATTATGGACCACGGTATATGTATACTGAATGTCTAGCCTTCGCCTTAAACTCTATCAGAATGTCTATCGCATTATGGCTTTAGTTAAGATTATTTTATTGGGATATAAATTTTAATATTAAATAAATTTAATACTTCTAAAGTAGGATTTAACTATGCAGTTATTGGCCCGATACATACTTGGAAATATATTTTAATACCTTTTTCTGTCACAAGCCAAAAAATACCCAAAGAACTTTATAGGTTCCTTTCAGTCTCACAAAAACAAATATATAATATAATAAAAAAAAAAAAAAATTTAGCTCTTTTTAACGTCCCACTGCTGGGCACGGGCCTCCCCTCAATGCGAGGGGGATTCAGGCCATAATCCACCACGCTGGCCCAATGCGGGTTGGTGGATTTCACATGTCTAAAGACATGCAGGTTTCCTCACGATGTTTTCCTTCACCGTAAGCAAGTGATAATCATATTAAAGTTATGATTCACACATAGATTTCGAAAAATCCAGAGGTGTGAGCCAGGGTTTGAACCCAATAGCAGTGGTAGCCGAAAAACAAATATATTTAAAAAAAAAATCCTTCAAAAGTTTTTACCATTTTCGTATCCAGTGAATATGGAGAACATTCCAAGCAGTCCAGTTCTCGCCTGCAACCCAACCCACCTATTCCCCGCGCGAGTATATTGAATGCCGCATGTTTGATCCACGTTCATCTTTATGAGATGACTCTGTGGATGCGAATTGCATTGAAACTTGCGATGGAAATGCCGCTATAGTCCTGTGTGCACTTCACCTAATGGCCGCCTCTCTGAGTGAGTGCGGGAGTATTGAACATAGTAGTTATATCATAAGAAAAAATATATTTAATAGTGTTTGCTGGCTATTTAGACATAATGTATTAATAATACGACATAATGTAATACGACATTAAAAACTTTAACCATTTGTCATGATATAAGAAATAAATTGACATGGTGTCTCGCGATATTTAAATAAGTTGAAACTAAGCTATCCTTATCAACTAAATTACATAACAAAACACATAGAGCAGGAACACTCTATTTGTCACATTGACAATGCCACACACCGGAGCCAGTGATTGGACAGCTAGACCGACATTTTCGCCGGATCAGCGCGCCGGCCGCCCGACAAATGTACCGGAAAGATAAAACCGAACGGAACCGACCCCAGCCGACACTATGCGTTATTACCGGCGTTATGTTATGTGACGCCAGTTGGGACCGTACGTAATTTTTAAAGTTGTCCCTTATCTTCGGAATAGGAAAAAAGTCGAGGTCGTGATGTGAGGTAGAAATTGCAACGGGATGCTAGTTTATTGTTAGGGAAAAAAGGGTTTTATAGAGCGTTACCTTATTTTCTATGTGTCGGTGTTGTCGGTTTTGCACTAGGGATGTACTGGGAGCATTTTTCCGGAGGAAGGGGGAAGCTCACTGCTTTGGGAATGGTGAATTATATTCCAATAATATTTGTAATAAATAACATTGCTTTGACATTAAAGATACCTAATTGAGTATCGTAAAGGAAAGAGATTCCGCTTATATATTTCCGACAGTAACAGGATACCGAAAACTAAAGTAGGTACCTACATAATTAATGAAATGTTAAGCGCAAAATACTAACACCCCCAGTACTATGCGTAGATATATTAGTATAATATGTATTTGTTCGTTACCACGTAATAACGTGAATCTGTTAATTAATTCGAAGTCGTACGAGCGTTGAGTATCGCTAACCGTGTTGATTTAGGCACGTCGACTAAACAGAGGAACATTATTCCAACATTACGGTACACAGCGCTTTTATTTTTTTGTAAATTTTAAAAGCCTTTGTTACAAACTAGCCTTCAATTTAAAGTAATATGGCACGTTACTAAAAATATGAATCGTTTGAATAAAGTAGTACCTACTTCTTTTCTATATGAAATTTTAAACAATACTCCCTCTTGTACCATTTAACCCCAAACGCCTCATTTAAACCTCACGAAAAGCGTCCATAGATGTAGTTTAAGAAATTTAAAATTAATACCTACGCTACGCCATAGAAGTTTTGAAATTAATTAATTTGACGAAAGTTAAGTTCTGTAGTTAGAGAGCGATCAACCCTCAAGCGCTGGGCATTGCTTTAATATGTAAATGTTGGACGGGGCCCGCGGGGCCGCGCCGCGCCCGGACCGATAGAAAAAGATAAATTATCACCGCTCATTGAGAAAAGCTATGTAATAATTTAAAAGCGTTTAATTTATTCCCTTTGAGTTACGAATATGCTCGCTCCGTTATATTGCCGATCTCGTTTTTTTTAATGATTCGCGTAATTTTATACAATTCGCGATGCCGTTAGATCTAGATAACTTGAATATATAATTTTAATGGACGCTGCGATGTAAATAACATTTTTAGGATCGAAACGTTAATTGATATTAAATTTCAGGTCACTAGGTGCTCATAAAATTCTTTATCATATCGCTACCTATGTGATTATTTCAGCAGATTGGGGTCTTCAATAATGAACAGATCGGCAGTAAAACGGAATATCTGACCCGGAAACTAATATTATTGCTCTTCCCGTCACAGCCATAAACAAACGACGGGCTTATAAACGAAGGTAAGTATACTTTAATTTCCAGCGTTAGCCAAAATATATTTCGAGTAAATCTGGAAGCCATTACTCAGACTGAGCCTCACCTCTCGCTGCGAGCATGACTCGAGCATACACATAGATAAATCTGTTCGCTCGGACGCTGCGGTTTGACTAATAAGTATGCAAAGTTTAGGAGCTTTTCTAGACAAATCCGTGTCTATAAGGGATGGGTGCTGAAGTCACAAATTTCGTGAGCAGGTGCGGTTAATACGAATTTTAGGCAAAATATTGGTTTTATATCCACCTTCGGTACGAGATAATAATGATTTAAGAATTTCAGCGCCGCCGTTACGTCGGCGATCGTGATTTAGATGTTTTAATCTCGATTTTTTTGAAAATAAAATTAAATATTGACTTTAAACATAATCTTGACTTCTGAAAAACTTCAAAGTTGAAAAAGGATTAAAAATTAAGTACTGAACGTGTATATAACCTGTGCATATAGATACCTATTTCATTACCTTTGAAAGTTATAACTTAAACTTGTATTTTTAATTAGAGTTTTCAGTTTGATTTGCTAAAGTTTTATTGAAAATTCTTGATCTATGATGAATTTGGTAATACTTTTAGGTACATATTAAAATTATTAAAGTACCAATTCATTAACTAATTATCTTATAAATTAATGGCATAAAAACATCATTTGACAATCTTTTGTGACTTTTACTGTTTCTCTAATAACTCCGACCAGAACTGACTTTTAAAACACTATTGAGTGACGCGCAGGATGCCCCGCAGCGGAAGTGATTATCCACCGGAAGTAGAGTGCAATGAGCTTCCGTCCGCTTTCAGGCGTTTGATACCTGCTCGATGCGTCACTTCTCGCACCAACTTATTGCATGAAAGTTTAATATAGAATCAGATTTTCATTTCATTTTCGTTCCGTTTTCCATTGTAAGCCTTACATAGAAACTTAGGGAAATTCTAGTCAATCTATTAACTAAAACTATATCGGTATACTTCAATTGAGCTTAAAATGGGGTAAACCAAATCACCCTATACACTCATCATAATTATGTGAGTAACATGGTAAGTATTGTGTGTTGGCACCACAATTAATAACTAAGATTTCATGGCATCTTACAAAGAGTACAATATTGTCGACTCAGAAGCCATCTCGAGTGGACTCAAAGAGCGCAGGGAGCGGAAGTGTAAAGGTTCCCGTAATTAAATAGTTGGTCTTTATTTGCAGCTCGGCGAGCGGCGCGGGCGCGGGCGGGACATTCCGCGCGATAAATACGAATGTTATTCGCATTTCGTTGGCAGCACTGCGGAAGGGGGAGTCGTAATTGTGGCAGGCGTTCCACATGCTGGACTAACGACTACTATTATAAGAGCCGATGGATACAAGTCCAGAAGAACCGTGAAGTATGGAATATTATCTAATATTATTATAATTTCTAAATATGTAGGTATGTTACATGATAATGTTCTTCTTGTCATTAGGTATTATGTTTTATCTAAGAATGTATAACTTCCTTTTAAAATAAGCAATAATTTTTCTTGCTCATTTGCTGCGCCCCGATGCATCGCATGCCCTCATGTTATGACATTATGTCTATCGCGCGTAGCGTTCCAACGTCTAAACTGAGTGCTCGGGCGCGGCAAGCGCCTGATGCAGACGCAGCCGACATTCCGAATGGGGGCAAAATCTTATCACAACATTATTTCTCGGCAAATACGAAAACGTTTTTGCTAAAAATGTGGACCGCATTCGGAATGAAGGAAGCCAGAGAGGCGATCCTTCGCATCAGAATTTCCTCACGAAACACTCGACAAAATAAAACATGATAGGTCCCTAATGAAACCATAAGACCATTCAATTTGTCGCCAAAATAAAGAAGATACATTATTAATTAAAAATACGGTTGTTGAGTGGTGAGTGGGGGTGCGGGTGTGTTTTGTGATAAATTTAATTAAAAGCGGGCCAGCCCCGCGCTGCGGTCGCCGAGACGCGATTTATAGCGCGTTTTGTTTCGCGCATACTTTCTGCTCTCAAAGGGATTTGATCGTTCACTGATTCATACTGGCTTTAATGTGTACATCAAGGATGATTAACTGCCAGATTTATAGAGATTTTTAGCCAGTTTACAATGGTGTTACAAAGCAATTGTAGGATTTGTAATGTCAGTGTAATTTTATCAGAACTTTTTTTTTAATTTAGTGGTAAGTCTTTATATACATATTTAAAACTTTTTGCAGAGAGTAAATTATTAAATTATTTACTTTTTATGTTCAACAGCACATGCAATGAAGTATCCAAGGCATGGGATTGATCCCGGGATTGAAACATTTTATTGAAGGATCCCTTTGCGACGATATGTCTTGAAATAATCAAACTCTCCGCACATCCTAGCTCGCAGTAACTCTCTTAATCCGCGTCTGATTTCCATATCAGTGAGACCGCTAATGTGGATAACTTATCGCCGGGATTGCGGGACTCTGGAAACTTGTAATCTCTTACCTGTGGAAGGCGTGGAGTTTCTGGTTGAGTTATATTGAGCGTTTCATGAGACACGAACTTATAGCCCAATGTTTAGTTTGCTATAATATTTGTCTAATTCTGAGAAGATGAAAAACATTGCTTTAACTTTGCTCTACATTTTAATTATGTCACAGAATAATGTTAAAATGCTCGGAGTCAAGGCTCTGATGTGATATCCAGATGCATTTTTCTAAGGCTTTGCTTTAATCGCATTATCAAAGCATTTATAAAACCACCTGAACAACTGCCTTAATAAACCCATCTGAAACGCGATGCGGTAGAAATTATAGCACATTCTCAGACACAATTGAGAGTGCCAGCGGAAACGCAGGGGGCAGGGGGCAGGGGGCGCCACAGTCGGCAGCTATGTTTGCACCAACATTAATAATTCCCGCGACGTGCCGGGAACACGCGACGGGTGCAAGACTACTGCGGGCTCGTGCCACTATGCACCGGGTGAATACAACTCCTATAAAAAAGAAATACTTAAAAATACTAAATTATTTAACTCAAGTACCTACTTGACATAATAAATAAAAAAATAAATAAATAGACATAAAAGTAATGGTCGTCACGTGGGAGATAGAGTTACAAATATATTAACTTTCTTTGACCAATGTAAGCATTTTGAATACTTTGACGACCGATTGGCGCAGTGCTTCGAGCGTAGGCCGCTCGGCTCACGCATCGAGTGGTTGCGGGTTCGATTCTCACAGAGGCAAATTTCGGTAACGGCCGTTTCGTAATTGCCCCTGGGCGTCACTAGAATCACCCCCAGTCCATTGTACGATAGTCATAGAACAAGCGTATCTGACTTACTTCGGTACTACTGTACTGGTACTTTATCTGACCAATGGTGAGCTTCTTTTTAGAGTATTAACACAGCTATGCTCTTCAAAGCTCTCCACTCTCCCGTATAAAAACCTCCACGCTACAATGTATTGAAGCACTTTATTATTTACCAGAGTACCGAGCTATGGTTCCAAGCAGCACGCAGCGACGCCTCGGAGATCCGACGCCGACGCAACACGTATACGACGGGCCATACATCCGCCAATCGCGTGGAGCCATTCCGGCTAAATACGACACCCGTGGTGTTAGTCACGATGCAGAGGCAGCTCCACCCGGCGGCATGAACTAAGCCATGATCTACAGAACTGAACATTGTTTATATCACTGAAGTGAAAATAAGTGTACGGCCAACCTGATGATAAGCAGTTATAGCCTATAGTCTTCGCAACACGAAAGGCATCGCTCGCACGTTACCGACCTGAAAAAGAGTGATACAGAGGGAGCAAAACGGGGAGGGGAGAGGTTGAGCTTTTTCACTCATCGT
Organism: Drymonia ruficornis; assembly: GCA_947859195.1. Lineage (NCBI taxonomy): Eukaryota > Metazoa > Arthropoda > Insecta > Lepidoptera > Notodontidae > Drymonia > Drymonia ruficornis. The sequence continues at coordinate 15,093,656 of OX401905.1, read as the reverse complement.
ACAAAACACAACTCAAACAGCTACCTACATACTTCACGTCGATCTTCTGTGAAAGATGGGAATCCCGGCCTCTATGTATTTCAAACACTGTTCGTTTCGTCCGTCGTTCGTTTGGACCGTTTGGTAGGACTCAGTGGTCTCGAAAGTCAAAACCAGAAATCGGTAGATTTGCCCTAAAATATCGGTAGATTTGGACTCAAAATTGGTAGACAAAACAAACAATATTTTTAGATTTTTTGAAGATACTGTGAGAAAAAATATTTTTTTGTAGGTGCATGTCCTTTTCTGAAAATCTTTATCAAAACTTTTTCAGTAGGCATAGTTCCCGCCTTTATTTACAACTTCTTCTCATTAATTCCATTAAAATTGGTGTAAAGTGAGTTACTTTCTTCTTTTTGCACCTGCGCTTGTACCGACTTAATTCTTCAGTTACCTAAACTTACTACCTAGAATTATACTTGAACTTAAATTTTACATTCAAAATAAAAATACAATTTGAATTTCAACTATGGATTGAAGCACGACAAAGTATTTTCCAAAAGATAAAATGAATTATAAAGTCTGCAAAACATGCAGATATTCTCACACAAAATATACACAAAGAAAAGGGCTGCCAGCACTTCAAAAAGTAAAATCGGTAGAATTTAGCTCTATCCTCAGAAATCGTGAGAAAATCACTCGGTTTCGGTATATCGGTAGAACAGCCCCCAAATCGGTAGAAATACCGAAAAATCGGTAGGTTCGAGACCACTGGTAGGACTTCGTTCACACACGAAGTCAACCACTTCCCAAGTCATCCACTTCCTATGTCGTCCATTCTCCTAAGTCATCCACTCACCTAGTTCATCCATTTACGATGAAAAGGATGCGGATGAAAGTTACATATCTCTCTTGTCGCAGCATTTATATCCAAAACCCGCCAGAACTAACTCGCGGAATGTACGTACTGGTCTGGAAAGTATCTTCGAAGTTAACAACTATCAGTGCAGTGCGCTGACCAAAGGCATTCCGTGCAGTTCGGACAAAGTTCGTCACTAAACGATTGTAAACCTTTCTATTGCTGTCCAACTATCTACTTTCCTAATGCAAGTAGAGCCAAGATATTTTAAATAAGTAATTACTTTTGGAAACTATAACTGTACACACAAATACTTACATAAACAAGTTGATTACGAAATCAGTGCGAAATTATTATATGAGTCATGTAGTGTCAAATGTTTATTGAGGGCAGCTGATAACACGTCGCGTCGTGGTAAAAATAATGTATACAATAATTTCACATATAGGGTCATCGCATCGGTGGTTCAGTGGTAGAATGCTCGCCTGCCACGCGGGCGGCCCGGGTTCGATTCCCGGCCGATGCAGTCTTTTTACTGTGTTATTTTAATTTCACGTAGTTATTATTCTACTCATAAAACCATAATTTTTATTTTACTATTATTGATAAATTGTTTCCATAATTTATTATGACATGTTTTTTCTAGATGGCAGTGAAGTTAGGTAACACTCCAACAATGACCCCATTACAAATGAAATGGATTGTTCAAAGTCACAGACAGATGCAATCTCCAAAGCTTCCATTTGTGAAAGCAATTACGAGATATTACAATGTTGCCAGGTATTCCATAAATCCGCATTAAAACAGGATCCCGGTGCAATTATTTTCTAATAGCAACCCCGGAGCAGCGCTAACAAAACGCGGAACCGTTAAGCCAACTAACTTATTGTGAAGTCTATAATAAATTTCACATAACCTGCTACCTGGCGGCCATTATACGAGATAACATATTGGACTTAAATCCCGTGGAATTGAATACCCGCCATTATATTCGTTTAATTAATGGATTACGAATCGAATAATGGCGCGGAAATGTAATTATGAATTAGTTGTTGGGGCCGCACGTGGATAAAATGCAAGCTTGTTTAAATAATGTTCATTTGACAATAAATTACATATTTTTATGCTAAGTATCCAAAATTAGAGCGAAACGCCTAGGCACTGTGACATTTCTAATATAAGCTCTCTCAATTAAGGGTATCAATAATAAAGAGAGGCCAGCTTATGTTGTAAATGTGACCGTGTACGTGCAGGCGACTGTACTGTATGGCCTGAATCCATCGAGCGATCCGCCTGAGCCCAATTATAGGACATTAAAGAGCTAACAATCAGCATTCAGGAACAAACCCTGAAAGGCTACCCAGCCTGATAATAATAATAATAATTTAGCCCTTTTTTAACGTCCCACTGCTGGGCACGGGCCTCCCCTCAATGCGAGGGGGATTCAGGCCATAATCCACCACGCTGGCCCAGTGCGGGTTGGTGGATTTCACATGTCTAAAGACATGCAGGTATCCTCACGATGTTTTCATTCACCTAAAGCAAGTGAGTATCATATTAAAGTTATGATTCACACGTAGATTTCGATGGTAAGGTAAAATTAAAAAATGGTAAGGATAAATTTCGCCGGGGTTTGAACCCAGGACCTTAAGCCCGCAAGACGCGTGCTTAACCAATCGGCTACCACTGCTTATGCCACCCAGCCTGACATATTTTAAATTCTATTGTACACAAAATTTGCTTTGAAATTAAAATTTTGCCGCCAGGCCCGCCAGTGAAGTCGTATATTCGTTTTTACGTAAAAAATATTTTATTACTCGAGGATCTCGTAAAAAGTTTATATTATAAACATAAAATATACACGTAAAACGTTTGATTCAGTGCGGAGATAGACTTGTAATTACTGTTTGGTTGAACTTCTCAAGGAAAACAACAACTTTGAATTATTTACGTTAAGTTCTTACTTTAAGTGTTGTTTAAGCGCTCTTTTACGCAATACCGCAGCCTACTATACTCATTATCTATTCAGATTTCTTAATATTTAAGGACAGGCCTGAAATAAGCACCCGGTGTGATTCCTGTCATATTAATCAATTGAACACATAAATTAGGTACAGTCGCATGCACGTCTAAGGAAACATTTCCAACATAAGCTTAGCTCCCTTAAATAGGGGTGTCAATAATAAAGAGAGAGCTCAGTTCAGGCGACCGTACATTGCTTGTAGTCTGTCCAATTCTACGGTAAATAAGTAAAACCTTTCTAGCAGAAACAATGATAAAATAAAAATGTATTCTAAGAACTAATTAAGAATCTCTCCGGGCGTTCGTTTAAAGAAGAAATCTAACTGCTTTTGTACAGTTGATACTTATTTTAATAATTTCTTTTTATTTATAGTTAAGTGCTTCATACTAACAAGCTCTGTTACAGTTTAGAAAAGAATACTGCATTTTCACTTTCCATCATATTGTGTAATAGAAGTAGGTTTGTGATAAGAGAGATTATATCTAATAAAGGTGCAGACTCGGTAGCCAATTAAACTTGAACTGTGTCTCCAACTTCCGAACACACGCGCCTCTTACCTTCCCACATCGCGAGGCGATAGCGGCCGCTACTTCGCTCGGAGCGTCTCGCGTCGGCGTCGTCGCGGTTGTAAAGGCCCTATCTCGTCGGCTTATCTCTCATTAGCCGATACAGCCGAGCCGTTAAACCCGCTGTGCCTATTAAAATTTCGCGATAAATTTTATTGAACCTCCCCCAGTTTCTGATATGAACGGTATCGCGACGATGAGCTTTGTAGATGATTTTCTGACGGTTATGAGGCCATTTGTGGGCCGCAAACTTTACTACCCACTGTTCTCGTAATTTATAAACGCTTTAATGCTTCGCGGATCCAGAGATTGTAGATTGTAGACGCTACTTGAGAAACTCGTTTGTATTGAAGTGTAGATTTGAACGGGTAGATTTTTAATAAGATAACATTTTCAGCGTTGAATTGACAAGGGGTGCTTTAGAGTCGTCAAAATTATCTCGATTCGAAATAATTCGGTAATTTACCTTCAATTGTTCATCAGATAAAAGTGACTAATAACTCTATGCAAACCCCATTTTCTTTTGATTGCATTTTGGATTAAATTCATGCGGGTTCCAAGACATCTTAATAATAATAATATCCTGGGACATTTTTGTACACACGGTTACCTGATCCCAAACTAAGCAGAGCTTGTACCTACTATGGAAACCAGATAACTGATATTACTACATATACTACTTTTTTATTTGTAAATACATACTTAATATACATATACACCCAGACTCGGGACATACAGACATGTTCATGCACACAAATGCATGTCCCGGGTAGGAATCGAACCTACGACCTGCAGCGTGAAAGGCGCCTCCGCGCCAACCACGCTAACGGGCCCGTCAACTTACTTAGCTAGTCCCCGGGACTCGACGAGAGTCAAACTTTTGTGTCATCGTTGGACACCATTATCGATCCTGGTTTACAGGAGTAAACGTGGTATCGTAGGCCTAGTACCATAAAATCTTATAAAGTTCAGGAAAATTTCATATTCCTAACACCCTTCTGTGATTGTGTTGCAGGAAATGCAAGAACTTCTACAGATTAACTAAGCTTCTTTATAAGGCATACTTGTTTTACTTTGTAGCAAGTTTATGTCGGCCATTACCATCATATCCGTTCCGCAGCGGCTACTTATGCAGCGAGTTACTGCCCAAATGGGAGCGCACTTTTACCATCCCGGCCAGTCTCTATACAAAGTACCTAACTTACACACATTGTACGTAAATACAATGAAATAGACCGCGGATTAGCACAGAATACCTATGCACTAGTTAAAAGAGTAATCCGTTACAGCATTTTATAGCTGTTCAGGCGTGAAACGTATATGTAAAGTTAATTAGTTACAATGTTAGTACTAGATGTCGCTAATACGAAATTGTACGCGGTATCGAAGCATGTACTGTTTTTATCACTATCTTTATTGTCCACAATAAATTATCTTCGACCTGCTCAAAGAGTTTTCTTTGGTTGGCTGCGGGATCCCTTTGGACCTCGGACAATAGCCTTCCGTCGAACATTCGAACCCAGAACTCGTACTCTTTGAGAGTTGCGTAATTTTGACGCGCCATACCAAATAGATGGACTTCATGGTGATCGAGTCAGGCTTTAGTCAATCGACTGCACGGTCTGGCTCGACCGGGGTAGTACCACTCTCTCACAGAAGATCGACGCAATGTAGCTATTATAACTGCGTTTCGGGAAATTAGTGAGAGAGCCGGAAGCCAATCCCCTTCCTTCTCCTCCCCCTATTCCCCTCCCTTCAGGTCGGCAACGTGCGAGTACCTTTGGTTTTGCAAGCATCAATAGGCTAACTGCTTTACATCAGTGGGCCATACCACCTGATGTAAACAGTTACCGTAGCCTATAGATGCATATAGACCAGTGACAGTATTAAGCAAGATAAATATATGTAAAGACAGTTAATTTAATCTGAATAGCAATGCATTATTTCCACTATAAGGCTATCCATAAAATGTATAAGTGACGTCCACAACCACTATAGAAATCAGTTAATAGTTACGCTTCACATAGACCTTGAAGAGTTCAGAGGATAATGGACGCAAGCCGTCTAATACTTTTTAAATCCGTAAATAAACGTTAAATACTTGAGTATTTTTAACAAAAGCCTCGGCTGGCTTCCTCCGGCTTGATACACCGTGATTTAGTATGTTAACGTGGCGTTCTTTCTTTTCCCTTTTTTATCTTTCCGGAACATTTGGTCGCAGCGACCTCTGCCGCCTGCCGCGCGACATTTTCGCTGTCTCGTGTACTGGAACTTTGTAATGTTTATCGATTATTGCTTTTTGAGGTGTACATTTAGGTTCGAAAATAGCAATAGACTCGATTATCAGTGTACAAAATTTTTCAAAAGAAAGAAATTATAATTTAAAGTCAAGTCAAAGCGTTTATTTTGTTTAGGCCTACGGGGGCACTTACAAATTGTAATTTTACATTTTTTCCTTAAATTCTACTGCCGGATCGGAAACGCGACCTCGACTGAGAAGATCCGGCAAGAAACTCAGCGGGCTTGTCTTTTTTACATTGTTTTTTTTTTTATCGCTATTTACTTATTTTAATACAATGTAATTTGGTAAATAGCTCCAGTGTGCTGCCTTCCGAAATAAGCAAGGCAAGACACGCTACACTTTAACATGACACTGTTATTAACAAAGTGAATTTGAGCGATCAGTCCCAAGCTGATTTATCTTCCAAGTAATCCGAGATTTTGTAATAGGCCTTTTGACAGAGTTTAGTTTTAATTTACTTACATACGATAGCATACCTGGTGAATCAAATCATTGTAGCCATCATACTTTCTGAGTTAGGCCTTTGAATTGTGTTGTCTGTCTGTGCTTTGAATCCTGTATAGTCACAAATCTTTAACCTGTGATGCGTCGTATACAGGGTGGTGACGACATCTTGACAATAATTGAAACCACATACTGGGTATCACATTAGTAGTTCGCACATAAAATATTATTAAATTATATTCAAAGGTATTGCCACGGGATTGCTTTTTTATTTTGACTATTTTAACTTTACGCCTACAAAGATACCGCCAAAAACAACCGACACCGAAGCGATGTTGCCACGCTTGTATTTACAGGTCAGTCTATGAGGTCGGTAGACGTTTATAAAGGATGTTGCGTTTCGTTTAGACTATTTCCGCATTTAATTTGTATGAAAATTTGAAATATAGGACTTTGATGTAAACCTTATATTTTTATGTGTTGTGATTGACTAGGAGTGATCGTGTTTTAATTTATTGTCACTATGTCGTCACCACTCTGTATACCCGTGTGTTTACTGAACATACATAAAGAATGCAACGTTAAAATGGCAGAGGCCACAAAGCTCACAATACCGACGGCCGTTCGGGTACCACGAAGAAGACGTGATGGGGACGACTTTGTCCAAGTTAGGTACACCGTCTGAGGTTGACATCTCCAAGGATATAATGAGCCAAATAGGCACAGATAAACAGACCGAATAATAATGTTTATTTGCACTTAATTCTCATTAAACTTTCGCGATAATGAACTATATTCTGTTCGCGGAGTAAATTTATTTGGTAAATCCTAGTGGTAGAGTGTGGCTGTGGAGTGTGGAGCTCGGTCAAACACCTAACTTTTTGTTTGCTCAACATTTTAAACTAAGTAGGTAGGTTTGTTTATAGTCTAATGAGTGTGGTGAGTGTTTATGTTATGAATAAACTTTTATTTTATATAACGTCACGACTTTTATCCCCATTCGGGGGTAGTCAGAGGCTTGAGTGGCCATACACCACCACATTGTGGAGGTTTTAAATCCACTCAAAGCCCACGTTTCACCAGACATTCAGAACCCAACGAGACAGGTGGTGAACCTTGTCGCCGTGTATACAGGAACTGACTATTACCTAATCCCGAGGGATAGGTAGGTTACTTTTATTTTAATAACGTACTTTCCTTTTAAAACAACATAAATTTGAATAACAAAGGCCACTATTTAAATTGTGATTTTAATTGTACATTGCAATTAATTGAACACTTCAAGTGCAAGTTATTTGGCCCTGAGGCCAAAAATTTTCAAATAGAGAATTGTCAGTCTTGCATCGACAGGAGCGACACTCGCGGGCCAAATAAGCTTTTGGGATTATAGGTACCTAGATACTACACAAGTACATTTAATTATAACATTGGTGAAAATTTAAGTTAACTCAATACTGAATTCTTTAGCTAAAATTACATGTCTTCTCCGAAAAATGCCAAACCCACTTCATTCATAAATAATTTTGGATCACTTCACAACAACAGGAACGTGCGCTCCACAAAATGGGATTCGACGTCACAAAAAATGTTAGCAAACCCATTTATGTTAATAGTTATTCCGCTAAAAACTAACTGAAAGATGAACAGTTTTGCGTAGCGGAGTTAATCCAACGCGGTCGGGAGCCAATGAATTATTTATGGAGCAAAACAAACATTGCAGTGCAGCCCAAATACACGAAAACACATTCTATTCCAACGGACTAAGGATAACGAGTGCGAAATATCAAGTCGTCATGTATCAAAGTTGCTGCGAAAAATATTATAATGCGGGTCGAAAGTGGAGTATATCTTTTTATGACGTCAAAAATATAATAGGAATGTCGGGATTTTCTCCGTATGTAATAATTTCAACTTTTCTTATCTAACCCATACCTATTCATTTTTAGCCTCTACATATAGCCTATTTACCTGATAGCTGTTATGTAACTGCATCCTAAACAATCACAGGCTGCGGAATAATTGTAATGCAGACGTCAATTAAACATTCTAAATTGAAATTATTATTGAAAATACAAAGAATTAAAGCGAAGACAGCAGGACATTAGTTTATTTTATCGTTTCGTATCGGTGTGTGGTTTACGAGCAACCGAGTCGCCGGGAGTACTGCCATCTCGAAAGTGGACTGGTATCTGCTAGGCTATTCTGTAACGACAAACTCACTTCGCACGCGTGAATTTGCAGGTGATATGTCAAATTTTGTATTGAAATTTGACATTTCACTATAAAATTCACGCGTGCGAAGCGAGTATGACGTTACAGAATAGCCTAGCTGAGATAGTATATATAGTGGCGGCACGCTATGATGACCGTTATGACATGTGGGAGGGTGGAGAGGATAAACCTTATTATAACGGAATAAGATTCATTTTCGCATTAATTTTTTGACTTAAACTTCAAAACTAGCATTCTTATTCCGTTATAATAAGGTTCATTTTCTCCACCCTCCCACACGTCAAAACGGCCATCATAGCGTGCCGCTACTATAGCTGTCGCTGTCACGGAAATAAACTTTTAAAAATAAAAATTATTGAAACGATCGAAATGGGACGACAGTGCCATCTGTAGACGTTTGTCAGAGTCTACTTGCGTTGGCGGACACAGACGGTGAGCGCATTATGAGTGACATCGTCGAACAGTCAACACGCACTGGGAACTGCCTTAACTTGGGTAATTACGTTGAAGTTCTGCAGAACGCTCAGAGTATGAGAAGGGAGACAATTCATCCTTCTGAATACGACATATTTATTAATAAAGTAGTTTACTTCGTAAGAAAATAAAATAAATAAATATCGCCAAACTAACACACAAACTGTATGGTCCCAATCTAAGCAACGCTTGAGCTATGGCCACTATACAATGGACTGGGGGCGATCCCAGTGACACGCAGACTAGGGTAAATTACAAAAAGGCCGTTTGTGAAATTTGCCTCTAGCGGAAATCGAACCCGAAACCACCTGATGCAGTGGACGAGCGGTCTACGCTCGAACCACTGCGCCAAGGGGTCGTCAATGTCGCGTTATCAAAATATATAAATGTCAAGAACCTTGGTGTCTGTCTAAGCCTAACAGTTTCCATCTCCATCCAATTTCAAACACCAAACGAACTGAAAATAGATTCACTAACGAACTATTGACCTATTTTTATATGTAAATGCCCAGTCCATAGAACCAGGTATTTGGTTAAACATTTTTTCATTAAAATATTCATTCGGCAAATCGACCGTGCTATCTGGAGTGGCTATTTCGTTTATCGATAAAGGAAAAAAAACGAGTGCACCACTATTCGATTGCCGACCGAAGCTACTTGAAGCACTACGGACAGGCGTGTTTATAGCTCGGAGCTCTATAAAACTGTTAGCGCTGACTGGTTGGTGAGGGTGAGATATTAAATTTACTTTTCAAATTATTCGCTCAACAACCAATGAAAGAACTGCTGTAGGGTACCTACTATAAATGTAGGTACTTACCTGCTTTACAATAAATTGTACAATGATGAGTTTGTGAAGACCCTAAACCGAAGAGCATGTATGAAGGGAATAATGAAAGTGGATGAAGCGAAACAAGTATGTAAGGATCGTAGCAAGTGGAAAGAAGTGGTCTCTGCCTACCCCTACGGGAAACAGCCGTGATTATATGTATGTATGTATGTATTTGTGAGTACCAAACTAATTAATTGTACTTACTTGAAAGTTGTGGAAAGGTAGAGGATATTATCAATGGGGCCCAGCCTTGGCCTCTGCGATAGAATAGTTGTCTAGTTATACCATCTACGAGAAGGTAATTTAGGCGGCACCACAAAAATCCGACGAAACAAACACGGTATGATTGTTTCCGCAGCGCGCCTTGCCGTGGCTGTGGCTGTGGCTCAGGATGGGGCTCGGGACGTGACAGCGTGTTGTCGTTGCCGTGCTTATTTAGGACAATGAGACCCGCCGCCGCCAGCGCCGCCGGCGGATAGCTCAATCCGATCCGCGGTTAAGTGGCGCTTAAACATTTCCCCACTGCGAATAAAAATCGCGCGGATTTTTTCGGTGCCGCACCTTTTCAAATTGCTCGAATTTAAAATCGCGAGTGCGGATACATTCATATGGTTACAGAATTGCGGAAAAAAACCGCGCGGATTTTATTCGCAATGCGAGCTAGGCCTTAAGGTGCGGGTTCTGTGTACACGACACGCGACTTTAAGCAGATAATGTTGAGCGATTTTTTAACCAATCTCTAAATATTAATTGTTATGCTGGTCAGGCAATTGTAAAGCTTATATAATAATTTAGTAGCATCTCTAGGGCATTGATAAATAATTGTTGTGTTGTGAAACATGTGAAATGTGTTATAGTAATTGACTGAAAGGCACTATTATGAAACGGGTGCTACTTTTAACATTGTCCTATTTCCCTTTAACACCCAAAGCACCCTAGAATAAAGTTGCGGTGGAAGCAACACTATTCAAAGTATGCATTATCCTCGAGCTTCATCTTTAGGTATTTCGCACTACGGAAAATACAATACTTGGGCGGTGGATTTTCGAAGGTATATTACGCCGTTCACCAAACGTAGACGGTTTTATTATCTCGGAATAGTGATGGGTATTCCGATTATAGCAGGTGTACTAAAGTATAATAATATTGAACACGAGAAGACCTTAAATACCTATAATATAATAATAATATGAGCCTTTATTGCTGTTGTTTACAGAGTTTTAAATCTTAAGACGATACAAGAAAAAAATTAATTTTAGTTTCGGGGTGTGGCTAGCGTCGCGTGAGCTGCCGAAGAATATATCCCTCTCGCTTAGCTAGGACAGAACAGCTATGGAGTAGACTATAGTATAGTTATTTTTTGAAGGAACAATATTGTTTAATTCGTACAATTAAAATAATATGTCCCAGTGCACCTTTTAAAATAGATGAAATGGATGAAAATATTCAAATATATTTTTTTCGTTTTATATGGGATTTTTATGTCGAGTGTATTTGAAAAAAATAATTTAATTTCTATGTTGTTTTTATTGCTGAAGACAAAGTAAGTCAAAAGAAGACAAACGATACCTACAATATGCTGATAGATACGTATAACAATATTTCGATCGTATAATAGCCTATAACCAGCGGACGATCCAGACGCGTCCAACGATATCTCATTAGTCAAATTATTATGATAAAAATAGTTTGGACGTTATGCGGGAGCAGATGAACATACATACATATCGGTCAAAATCATAACCCTCCGCCCACCGTAGTCGGGTAAAAATGTACATACTCTGTGTCAGTGACTGACTGCCGGATATGAGTATCTTTTTCATGTTTCGTAGGCAAAGGAATACTTTGGTACTTAACTTCGATGCCGATCATGAAGTCATCAGCGGTGTCATAATATTTATTTTTACCATATTTAATTTATTTTTTAATTTAATTTTCAGTTTTTATTAATTTTATTGATTTAACCATGCATTTATTTATTGTTTATCTTTTTATCTTTATTTTTTTATCTATCAAAATCACCCTTAGACTGGTTACCGCCACAGGTGACAAGAGGGCTGGCTCTTTCCTTGCTCAAAAAATTCGCTTGACAACAGGAACAGCTTGAATACAGGGAGGACATGCAGCCAGTATCCCACGCGGACGGTATTTGTTTAGTTAGGGGTAGGTTTTTATTTTATTGTATTTTATTTTAATTTATGTTATATTATATTGTATTTTAATGATAAAACATGAAAAATAAAAAATATTTTTTTATTTTTTTAAATTTAATTTTACTTTTATTTATTGTTTTATATTTATTGTGAAATTGTAATAATTTTAATAATCAATATTGGACTATGTCTGAAACAAATACATTGAATTGAATAATTTAAATACAAAAATTATCACATTAACTCGTTAAATCACGGTTTACACCCGCTAGAACGAAAAAGATCCTAACATGGTAGGTAGGACCTGAGGGTTGGCCAGTTAATTACTTAAAATACACTATATTTATTTCAAGAAAACATTCATAAGATCTGAAGGCGTCGGACTCGCACATAAAGGGTTCCGTACCACCGTAGAATAAACACATCAAAAATATCAAGTTTGAGACTTGATATTTATTTTTAAATGTTATTATATTTTTAGTATTTGTTCTGCACCGGCAACAGAAATACACATTCAGTGAAAATTTCAACTCTCTACCTGTTACGGTTCGTGAGATACAGCCCGCGCTGACAGACGGACAGACAGACAGACGGACAGCGTAGGCCTAGTAATAGGGTCCCGTTAGCACCCTTTGGAACCCTAAAAAGTAGCCTATGTTCTCCGCCAAGACCCAGTCTATCTCCATACCAAAATTCATCAACATTGGTTCAGCGGTTTAGCCGTGAAAAGGTAACAGACAGAGTTACTTTCGTTTATAATATAATAGATTGAATAGGACGGACAAACATTTTCCTATCCATATCTGTAATGTTATTTTTTACGATAATTTATTGATGTATGATATATTTATTACTTGCCCATCCATACCTACAACAAACGCAATAAAGCGACTCCATTGTTTTGACAAGCAATGTATTCCCACTGTCGGCCCAAGACCATGCTGCAAGTATATAACAGTAAGCGAAATAGGGAGATTTTACAGAAATGACACGAATAACTATGAAATGACAAGAGATGACACAAAATGACAAGAGATGACACAAAATGACAAGAGATGAAAAGAAATTACACAAGACAAGGAAAAGCAAACGAAAATCACGCTGCAGTGCAGGTCGTAGGTTCGATTCCTGCCCAGGACATGCATTTGTGTGCATGAACATGTCCGCATGTCCCGAGTCTAGGTGTAATTAAGTGTATATTTAGTTTGTATTTACAAACAAAAAGTAGTATATGTAGTAATATCAGTTATCTGGTTTCCATAGTACAAGCTCTGCTTAGTTTGGGATCAGGTAGTCATGTGTAAAAGAATTTCCAAGGATATTTATTTATTTATCATAGGCGTCGGCGGACTGTAAATACTGTACTGTACCTGTAATGTGGCACGACCGTAATATTTTTTCGTAATATTTTTTAAAAAATCTTTCACAGGTCCGACGTCGAACAAGTCCGAGCGGACACTGACAATACAAAGTTAGAGAGAGACATGGTTAGTTCAAGTACTTAAAATGTGAGATGGCGATATTGTGCGCGCGCTCGGAAATAAACAACGTAAGCGCCAAACCACATTTACTTGAATTAAAAAAAAACTACTTCATGAATTAAAATATGGTTGAAAGGTAGTTTAGATATCATTATTTGCTATGTTTTAGAAATAATTTCGTGATCTAAATCGTAAAAACATCGTGGTAGCAAGGAAAATTGTAAATAATTAGAGCTCATTTCATAAATTTTTTTTATCGAGAAAATTTCATCAAATCGTGATTTGGATTTAAAGATACTCAAGATAATATAGTCAAAAATCATACATCTAAATATAAGATTCCTAGTCCACATACTTACTTAAAGAAAAAAAAGAATAGAAAATCAACCAAATTTCGAACCCTCCTCTTAAATCTAATCGATATAATTATGTAGTGCAATTTAATCTTAATAAGTTTTACAAGTTATTTTCTAAATATCGGCAATCACTTCAACTATTTTACACAGCTTGTCTTTCGACAAAGGCCTCCTCTAAAGATTTCCATTTTGTCCTGTCTTTAGCAATCCGAATCCATTCTGGACCAGCTACTTTTTTGATATCATCCTCCCAACGTTTTGTTGGCCGCCCTTTGTTTCTTTTGCTATCTCTTGGGTACCATTCAGTTATTACTTTGGTCCATTTATCTTTTCTATCTCGTAATATATGCCCTATCCATCGCCATTTTTGTTGTTTATATAATATTTTGACATCTTTGAATTTTGTTATACTCTTTATTTCTTTTAAACTTACTCTATCTCTTCTCTTAACCCCGATTACACTTCTTTCTATTCCGTTCTGACAGACTTTAATTTTTTCCAATAGTTGTTCTGTTAATGCCCATGTTTGGCAACCGTATGTTAAGCATGGTAGGATACACGTGTTGTATACTTTTCTTTTATCTTTCATTGGCATTTCTTTGTTTTTCATCACCTCACTGAGTGACCAAAATCTTTTCCAGGTATTAGCAATCCTTCGATCAATTTCCTTTGGCATGATATCCGTCGTAGATATTAGTTGTCCTAGGTAGATGTACTCATTTACGTATTTTATTTGTTCACTATTTACTGTTATAATGTATGTTTGTGTAGAATTCGTCATTATTTTTGTTTTTTCCGTGTTCATTGACAAACCTGCCTTGGCGCTTTGATCTGATAGCTGCTGTAGCATTTGCTCTAGAGTCATCGGGCATTCAGAAAATAAGATCAAATCGTCTGCAAAGCGTAGGTGGTTAAGGTTTTCGCCGTTTATATTAAGTCCATTTTTGCTCCATTCCAGGTTCCTGAATATCATTTCCAGGACAGCTGAGAATAGTTTGGGTGAGATAGGGTCGCCTTGGCGGACCCCTCTTTCTATAGGGAATTCGTCACCAGTTGTTTCTAAGCGGATTTGTGCCGTACTATTAGAGTAGATATTCTTAAGTAATCTTATGTATTTTGCCTGGATTCCCTGCTTATGAAGAGCTTCCCAAATATATTCGTGTTCTAATGAGTCAAAGGCTTTATTAAAATCTACAAATCCTAGATAATATGTTTTTTTGTATTCTTTATATTTTTGCAGAACTTGTCTTAAAACATGTATGTGATCTACAGTCGAGAAATTACTACGAAAGCCAGCCTGTTCTTTCGGTTGGTTTTCGTCAAGTGAGGTAGCAATTCGGGACAATAGTATTTTGGAGAATACCTTATAAATATTAGACATTAGGCTTATCGGTCTGTAGTTCCCAATATCCCCCTTGTCTCCTTTTTTGTGCAACAGTATTATTGTTGATTTAGTCCAGTCAATCGGGATGCTTTCGGCGGCTATGATTTCGTTGAATATATTCGTTAGTATAGGAGCAAACTCCGGCATAGCAGATTTTAGCTGTTCATTCGTTATTTGATCGGATCCTGGCGCTTTATCATTTTTTTGTGTTTTAATTGCTGTCATTGTTTCTTCCTTTAATATTTCCGGTACTGGCTCTGAATCTACTATTGAGTTATATTCTTCCATAATCTTTTTACTTTTGTACAGATTGCGATAGTATTCTGTGGCCACTCTGAGTATCTCAGGTCTTTTAGTTGTATGCCTTCCGTCTTGAGTCTTCATATTTGGCATCCAAGTCTTACTGATGTCCAGTTCTTTGAGTGCCTTCCTGATTCCTCCAGTTTTTCCTATATACTTTTCTAATGTACTCTGCCTTTTTGATTTATTATCTTTTCTAATACTCTCATTAATCCTTTTACTAATTTCCGATATCTTTAGACGATTACCTT
Organism: Drymonia ruficornis; assembly: GCA_947859195.1. Taxonomy (NCBI): domain Eukaryota; kingdom Metazoa; phylum Arthropoda; class Insecta; order Lepidoptera; family Notodontidae; genus Drymonia; species Drymonia ruficornis. The sequence goes on along the minus strand of OX401905.1, from coordinate 15,078,020 downwards.
TATCTCTCTTTTCTTGCAAAAATTCCTTTCTTTTCTGCAGGAGTTCGCGAGTCTCGTTAGAGATTAATTTCTTATTCCCTGTATTTCGATTCCTAGTTTTTGTTTGTAGAATGTTAAATACCTATTTGGTGAAAAATACAGCACAGATTTCTACCCAAATAGCTATAAGCACTATTCGTTTTGTAAGAAAAACAGTTGATCGTTTTGAGCTACGATGCCACAGAACACGAGTATAACTAAGGCGGCAAACAAACGTACGGCCCGTCTGGTATTAAGCAATTACCCTAGCCTATACATGCTTGTAATAAGAAAGGTATCGCTGTAGGTGTCAAAATAACACAGCTGTTGGTGTCATAATAGTGCTGAATCTATTCGTACATAAACTAAATTGGACTAAACTAACAGTATGTATTGCCGTCCTTATAATGATCGCACTGAATGAGCAAGACTGGTATATCTTTAGTCGTATCAAATTTAGCTAGCTGTAATTGAACTGGCATATCATTATTGGTACAAAAAACGATCTAATGAAGTATCAGTTGGCACCACAAGTTTGGTTTGTTCACAAAGAGAGCAGATCGGACTAGAGCTCGTCCTAAGCAAGCCCTCAGCCCTGCAGTGCCCTCAGGCCCTCAGGCCAGTCACCACTCGCCCTCGTCTTTCACAGCAATTACCATCTAACTGCCGAATAGCCAATAACGTTGAGTTTGATTGCTTATAACTTTCCACCGAGTTGGAGGAGTTGAGCGAAGAAAAGTTGGAAATTTGATGATCTACACGCCGGCGTTATTGATTTGAGTGTAACCTGAGACGCGAAACGATATTATGGTTCATTTGAAGTTATAAATGTAGACAGAAGATTAATCATTATGGATTTGTTTACAATATTATTGGTGCCTACAACTTTACAGAAAGCTTTACACGTAACATTTTCTCTTTCATTGACCATTGCAAATAAATAGTTAAGTGTGGATTCTTACTGCATATAAGAATACTTATTTAGTGGGTAGATAGTTTATTTTCGAATCCAGAGCAATTCATATAACCTGTAGGCATATAACGTTGTAGTCTTCATGATGTAAATATATTGTTGCTTAGATTTCGTCCAGCAAGCACAAGTAAAAGAATTGAAGTTAAATAATTCTCAATTTGTTTCAAATCTGATCTGTAATTTAATTGTGAATCAATGTCGCTTTTATTGTACCGGCCAACTAACGGAATCCCGTGATTGGTAGTTAACAAAGGAACAAACATGCGACTGTTGACTCGAAAAACCAAATTGATTTAAAATACTGTGCATTTGGCGGATGGTATGTAATTGATTGGCACACGCTCTACAGGTGCCTCCGAGCGACTGTTCACCACCTGAATAACCAATGAGGGGGCCCAATATTAACAAACCATATGTGGCTAGGGCGTTTCGTGCAGTTCATTAATTGACGACATTTGAAAAGAAAAACGCGTAAACAATAGTTCAGACACTTGCAATTATTCGGTTGGATAAAGGTTGAGGGTGAATGTGTATTTTTATTCAGAATACGTATCATTGGGAGGGCTTTTCAGGGAATTCCCGAGCTAATTTATATCCTAAACAACATAACTACAAAATAAAATAGACAATAATAGTTACGGGCTGACTAGCGGGGTAACGGGGTAGCGGGCGGCAGGTCCCACGGCCCGAATGGCCCAATAAAAATCTGTTAGGCCTGAATCGGGTGCAAATGATATTTGCCGAGCGAAGCCGGCCTAAGCAAACACTACTTTACCCAATAGAGCAATAGCTTGCGATAGTTTTAAACACTGCAAGCCAAAGGTAAGTGACAAACATAGAATAGGTACACCGCTGTTGCCACCGGACACACTCCCCCACCCCCACAATGCAAGGGGGATTCAGGGCAAGGTGATACCAATAGGAGTTCTAACCTTTCGTTATGTTTGAAGTCCTCCAAGATAATCAATAAAAAAGTCGTGTAAAATTTAGTTTGATCATAATTTGTAGCTTATAGGATAATAAGCACCATTGTCTAACTTTAGATATCAAAATAAAGTGTTTCGCACTAGTTTTATAGTGCGAAATAACGGTACAAAGTGCATAAAACCTATGAAATATAAGAATTCCCGATAAGAGGAGTCCAGGTGTATCGTATCAACTCCCGGCTCCCAGTGATTCTTCCGCCCTCCGCCGTCACCTCGGCCCTCTGAATATTAATGAGTGGAATTAATTGATTGAGCGTCCGCCATCAATTATTCACGACGTAATTTTATTTGCGCGCTGCTCAAACTTTGCAATTGTGTATTATGCAGATTATACGTGGCCAAATTCAACTGAATAATATATTATTCGCAATAAATTATTAAAAACAAGAACGAAACGCTAAAAACTAAAAAAAACTAAACAATTTTTCTTTTTCTATTGAAAAGAGAAACCATTGAGTTTCTTGCCGGCTCTTGTCAATGGAAGCAGCATTACGAACCAATGGTAAAACTAAAATATGTTTGTTGACTATTCATAAGTGCCCACATAAATCAAAATATTCTGACTTTGACTTTGCCTCTGTCACAGTCTACTAGGGTCACAGCAACACTTAGGTGCCGATTTTGTGTCGCCAACAAGCAACAAACAAAATTTGCATAAATATTGTTGTCTTAGTCGTGAATTATACGTCTAGTTTCGTCTTTGAGTAACAGAATTAGCTTCAATGTTTTAGTAATCTAGTAGTTGATTGAAACGCTATATTAAGTTCAGTACACACTGGATTAGCCGACGCCCCGTGTGTTGACGCAGCCTGTATTATAATATGCTAATGCACGAGCGCGGGGATTCTCCGCTGATACCCGATCGGAGATAGCGCTATTGTTATCAACGTTAATACGTGCGCTCTACTCTCATTGTTTATGCAATATCGAATATCGATTCTTGATTACTTCTACTACTATCTTGGGTAAAAAATATCTATTCTGTACCAGTTTGTGCAGAAGAAAATTCAGTCCTTCATTAGAGGATCTTGGACCATAGAAACTAAGGGCCGCACCGGTAAGGAAATTACGACGCGACGGCCATTTCTAAACAATTTTTCGCTTGTGTGATGTGGCACCGCCTTATGGGTTTCTATTTGGATCACAGTATAAAGTAATCAACAATGGCTGATTTTATTCAGTTGAAAGAAGTCATGATAACATTACTATTACACTAACTAACACTACTACTATTTGAGTACCTATCAAGGCTTAAATTGGTGCTACAAGTAGTAACTATATAACTACCCTTCACCGGCTCTCGTCACAAACTAAATTCGTTATCACCGTCCAGTTTTGACAAACTGTCACCGTAATCGTCGCGAAAATTCTTTCCTGACCGCAAAGTGTCACCGAGTTTGAAGTTCATTAATCTTTTTTAAGGGCCCGTAACTTATTTCCGGCGGAAATGTCCATCAAGTTAACGCTCCGGCCGATTATTTAATTGAAACTGAATTTTTAACAAGTAATTCCGCTCCATTTTTATATCAATTTCAAATTGTGATTGATGACGTTTAATAATCTTGTAATAAATTAGGCTTAGGCGTTATAGACATTGATATTGACGACAATATCTAGTCTACAAATTACGACTAAATTAATACAATACTAAGTTAAGCTAAGTTTGTTTAGTGTTAACAGAATTAAGGGCATTTATGATTTGAATTGGCAGAAATAAATTAAGCTATGAAATTTTAATCAAACTGACACAGGCAGGGATTAATAAACGATATTAGATACCGACTATGCTACAGATACCATTTAGCATAGCTCACCACTGCGTTACTTAGTCCCTAATATGTCCCTGGGAGTGAAACACAGGTTTGTAACTGAGTTACCTTTACTAAATAAATGTCATTATCATAGTCATGTATGGGAGAACTCTACAATTTTATAACATAGAGTGTAGTGACTAGTGTGGCTCTACTAAAAGTGAGAGAGACGTCTCCAGCGAATAGCGTGCAAGCTTTATTGTGCACATCTAATTTATACCGTGAATGGAGAGAGCCCTTTATGTAATATGCTCATTATGACAACCACAAGCGCGGCCCAGGGCTGACAGTGCCGAGTTTTCAATTTTATTTTTTTTACATACTTTACAAGGATTGTTCCCTAAGTAAATTAACACAAACTGATTAAGAATTCAAATTGTAAACAGACGAGCCTATAATTATTTCCAAAAATATATCTAAAATCCTTTTATTTTATTAAAATATACACACATTTACCTACTGTTCGATATGATACAGATGCTAAGTAATCATAAGTTTTTCAATTTTAACTTTGCTGCTTATCAATAATGGTCAGTCTGGCGCACCATCCCTGCGTCATATTAGACCGCTCCCGCCCAACAATGAGCAGCGAGATGATTCGCCTAATGTTGCTTTTGTTTAGTAATGAGCGCGCAAATTGTTGCATCCAGCGAGCCTTTGTCTCCGTGCACGCGGGCGCGGGCAGGTGAACGGGGCGGGCGGCGCGGGCGGCGATTTGATGAGTACTTGGAATGACGGCTGCTTACATTTAGATACCAGTCATTAATTAATGATTATGGTCTACTAGTATAACACTTCTCTCCGTTGCGGCGGGAGACAAAAATAACAGTAAGTATAGGCTGAGGCACTGAAACATGGTCGTTAACTGTGGGCCTCATAAGAAGGCTCAAGGTCACTCAGAGAGCTATGGAGAGGGCTATGCAGGGAGTTTATCTACGAGATCGAATCAGAAATGAGGAGATACGTAGACAAATCAAGGGCACCGACAGAGCCCTGAGAATTAGTAGGCTGAAGTGGCAGAGGGCGGGGCACATAGCCCGAAGATATGGCCGATGGGGCAGAAAGGTTCTTGAGTGACAACCACGTACCGGAAGACGCAGCGTGGGTAGGCCCCCCCACAAGATAGACCGACGACCTAGTGAAGGTCGCGGGGAACCCCTGGATGCAAGTGGCACAGGACCGGTCGTTGTAGAAAACCTTTGGGGAGGCCTATTTCCAACAGTGGACGTCTTTTGGCTGAAATGACGATGAGAGGCTAATTGCTACAGAAATAAGACTGTTATAACTGATGGAAGACCAGTTGTAAAGCACCATGGATAGCAATTTGACTATTTGAACTTAAAATCGGGAATTGGTTAAATACTTGATTCCAATAATAGGTATGGAAATATAGCATAATAGAATATAATACCTTATAGATGAAGGTTGTCCATTCTACCTACACTTTCCAAACACGCCGTATCTTGTTGAATAGTAATATCAGCGATCCCATTAATTGGACACGGGTAATTGGCAACGATGACACAACACCGGCTAACATATCACAATTATCATTAAGGTACAGCGTTGTGTCCGCTCATTGAGACGAGATAATCATCGGAGATCAACCTTGTCCATTGAGCTTTGCTTAGTTTGAATTGGTTTTCGATCAAGTGGTGTCGGTATGGTATTGTGACATTTCAACGGAATATCTATTTTCTACGTAATATTTGGTGCACAACCATTGGCCTATTTGCAATAACTAAATAAAATAGTGATTGCGTATAACGAAAGGGCGGTCAGTAGCGCACGCGTAGCGGCAATACTTTAATTCTGAAATAATGCGCAAAGCACGATATAGAGCTATGAGGTCTTTGTTAGCGTGTGGACGACGCCGGAGCAGCAGAGTGGGCACCACTGTTTCGACATGTTTCCATTTGGGACTGTTTTATAATTTACTGAAAGTAAATTCTTGTCACTTAAAATTAATATCTACAATATTATGATTGCTTAAAATGAATAACAATTGCGAGACCATGGTCGAGATTGTCCCGAAAGATGGTACGTATTGAGACTGTAGATCGACCGACCTCTACTTTTTATTGGTAGAGATATCATTCAGCACCAAACAATTCTCGTCTTTTGCTACACATGTCAACCACTTCTAAAATCGGAACACTTATGGGATCACCTCTGCCTGTCTCTCGTCTGTTTGTCAGGCACATGTTTGTAAATAAAGTGTTCGTTTCTATATTGAGCTTATGTTCGAAACAGGAGAGAGCGGGAGTCGTTCCGCGGCGGTCGGCGAGCGACATATAAATTATTTTTATGCTTCCTCGTCGCCGCGATACGGACGCAGCCTGACGTTTTGTCTTACTCACGGAATTAACAATGCACTGGGATGTGCTCGTATACACTGTACCATGTGGACAGGATATGGACAGAACACATAAAATACCCTCACATTGTGGATCGGGTACGCAACTAGAGCTTTTTTATGCCAGTCAGTACAATGTTGGCTTATGTGCTATTCAGATTCGTATTTACCTTTGACTAAAGCACGATCCCTAACCAGCACTTTATGTCTATAATCCCTAGGGCTTTAGGGACATTGGTTTTTTACAGTATAAGAGCCGCCACATACATACGGAATTTTCCGTACGGAATTGTGTTTCGAAACAGGAATAGGAGATTCCGAACGCAGTAAATCCATCCAAATGTATGGACGTATCGCGTTCGGAAACCCCGATTCGATATTTCGAAACGGGATTCCGATTCGTAATTCCGTATGTATGTGGCGGGCTTAACAGGCTTATAGGACTAAAATTAAAAATTCGTGGGTAAATAAGTAGGTACTACTTAACGTACGACGGGCCCGTTGGCGTGGTTGGTTAGATTCCGCCTATCACGCTGCAGGTCGTAGGTTCGATTCCTACCCGGGACATGCATTTGTGTGCATGAACATGTCTGTAAGTCCCGAGTCTGGGTGTAATTATTTATATTAAGTATGTATTTACAAACAAAAAGTAGTATATGTAGTAATATCAGTTATCTGGTTTCCATAGTACAAGCTCTGCTTAGGTAACCGTGTGTAAAAAAGAATGTCCCGGGATATTTATTTATTTAATAAACCAACTCTTATAATCCTTCCTACAGACGAGCTGTAACGTCATTATTTTTTGAACCATAGAGACTAGTTGCTATACTTGCTATGTTTTGTCTCTGGCCGGAATGCATAGTGTCCCATTGTGGTGGCAACCCGCTGGCTGCACACTGCTCCGGAGTGCCGGCTTCACGGCTTCGGCAAAAAACCCTGACTTATAGCCACGATAATAGCTTTTGTTGCTTTTTATATGTATGACAAAGTGTTGCAGTTACGACCAAGCACTACCCAGGGGCCATTTAGAACAATGGTTTTTGTATCATATCATAAATATAATAACATTTCGTGCGAAGTAAATTAAAATTAATGTTTAGATTATTTAAAATGATAGCAAACGAACCATGACATTGTTTACTAGCGGACGATGCGATACGTAGCGATATGAGCGTATTTACCTTACAAATTTACGTGAACGCTAGCGACTGGCGCACATAAATACGCACGAACTCATGATAGAGCTCTCTGAACTCTACTTCCATACAGCACTCCCATATTCTTAAGTTTCACAACATTTTCCTAATGCAGTTGACGCAAGTTTCATTTTACGATAAGTGCGGAACCACTTTGCCCACTAAAGGATTGACCAGACCAACGGCGACTACACCGCGTCGCGTCGTCCGTACTGGATGGGGAGCCGTAGAAGGACTTTCTGGATTTAAACGAGCGCGTCAGATTAAGATAAGGGAGATAGCTTACATATTGATAAGAACCTCAAAAAATTATGAGCCCTTAATATTGGTGGGTTCGCTCAAGGGAACCAAAAAAAATAATATACCATTTTAAAATACTCGAACTCGTCAGATTAAGATAAGGGGGGTTCATTACTAGCTAATAAGTGTCAAAAGTGTCAATTTTGCTAATTTGATCGTCAGTCAAAGAAATGGGAGCATCTGGAAGTTTCACATTTTCACCCCCTCAGTTTTTTTTTTTTAATATAGGACTCTGGTGGCAAAAAAGCGTACGGCCCGCCTGATTTTAAGCAGTTACCGTAGCCTATAGATGCTTACAAAATCTGGTGCGCGCGAGTATTTTTTTTTTTAATTTTTATGTTGGAGCATGAAAAGTATCAATATCTGACACGCTTGAGTATTTTTATGTCATTGCTTTTTATACAAAAAAATAAAAAAAAACATGTATACGCTTCCCCCGCCGCTGAAAGTGGAAACATCTAGAACAATGTATTCTTCCTATCATGTCATCTACCGAATCTACTAGATTTGGACGGCGCTCGTTCCAATCCACGAATTGCACGCTGGGCTCCCGGTCCATACAATGTGGACACGATCGACGCGTAGAGAGGGTCACTCACTAGCTCCCGTTTAACTCTACCACAGTACTAGTGACGTACTAACTAATAACGTGGATATAACCGTTAGTATTAATACGGGTTTGGATGTAATAACGAGTGTACTGAAACCTGAAAGAATTTGGGTAGCGGGTGGGGAATGGCCCTCTGTCGCCATAGGGAGGGAGGATCTGATAGATATTCATAGACAGTGGGGGATGCTGAGGCGGTTAACAAGGTTCGCCTGATATTCATATTTGCGAGGTGATGTTGGGGTACAATTATTTTATTTATAGTACCTATTCTTTTTTTCACTATTTCCATGAGCAATAAATGTTGATGTTTCGTTTTGGCTGTAGTTAGTAATGCCATATTTACTTAGGTCTATTTATTTGTATCAAACAGTATCAAAAGTGACTTTGAGAGATCGCATCCTTATATTACATTGAGAAAATCTCTTTACAGTCGGTATTTGTTTTAATATTAATTTGAATTTGATACATCTTGCCGTTTCTGAGAAAAATATATTGTCTCTCACGATCTTTTTCTCGGAAACGGAAGTAAACTGATAACAAATCAGGCAGTTTGTTATTTAGTTGTCATTTCCTAAAAGTAAATAATTGTGATTGCTTTTTCCATAGGTTAGTGTTAATTTAGGCGAGTCAACAACGAATTTTCATATAATCTTATGTTACCGGTCCCACTTCCTAGATTTTAGAAGGCATGACAATTGCTCCGTATTAATATCGGTTATACTGCATAAAAAGGCTAGAATAGAAATGACATACCTTCTACTTAACACATGACTTTTTCATATCTGATTGGATAACCGGGTCAGCCCAACACTATCGCTTGGCGCGGCGATTGTCACATCCTAGCACTGCCATCCCAACATAACTGCACCCGCGAGGAAAACGCCACGCCGCCGCCCTGACGACCAGCGCTTTATTATATTGTGGTGGAAACGAGTTTAGTGACGTCATCAGGGGCCAGATACTTTTATATCACTATGTGCCTTAAATATTTATATTAACCATATATTTAAAAAAAAGATAACTTATGGGAAGTCTGCCAGTCTACTTTAGGTTCGGAGAAAGCCGAAATTAGGGTTTATTTAATTACATACCTATAAGTAAGGTAATAGGAGACTATAAGTAGTAAAGGTCAGCCTCAAATTCTTAATATAAATTGAAAAGCTAACGAGATTCACACACACACACACACATCAAACTACGCTGTAACCATATATCAAGTTATAGTGAGACACTACGCAAAGACAATACTACCACTAGATTCAAATATCGGGGAAGCCGCACATCACGATGAATGACATTCAATAACACTTCCACCCGCCTCCAGCGGCCTCCAGCGGAATAATTCATGAGTGCTGCGTATGTATGGCGCACCAACGCGCCCCAAATACCGCGCTTTATAGCCAAACTTCGCGCTTCGCCCTCGTAAAGCACATTGTCCTTTATTACGTCATCGTACAACCCCATGCAAACATATCACATTTGAATAGAGACGTAAAAGTATCAATTCCCTAAAGAATTTAGGTCTTCATGTAATCCCTCGTGGAAAGTAGTTGTCCGAATTAAGGAAACAGAAATCATTGCTACCCTACTCGTGATAGCCCCTGATTGGTTCATTCTCAGTTCTATTTTTAATAATGACCAATTAAAACATAGTGTGGCCCGTGTGAGGCAACTATTCCACACCAAAATATGTAATTTTGAACTAAGCTGCTTTAATAACAAAATTCAATAATGAAAATTTTGCAAACTTTCTCTAACATGGTAACGCATGGTCAAAAACACGATGCACCGATATTTGTAAAAGTGACTTAATCTTATATTAATATAAGGTTGAATATGAGGTGAAAGCGTTGGTTGTTTATAAGTTTATAACGAAACAGTACGCCCGAGCGGTGTACTCGAGAAGAATTCTACAAAGACGGTAAGGGCGGCAAGTTAGATTAAAATAGTTGAGCCAAGTGCTCGCAGCGATCATATGACACGGCTTAACATGTTTATTAGCAGCCGCCATTGCACTTGTTCAAAAATTTCTTAGCTCACTTATTAGTAAATGCGTTTTAAGAAACCTTCGAAACCGAAGAAGTTTTAACGCGCTCCTCTTAAAACCTAAACTAAAACCGATCTCAGCTCTCTAAGCGAAAATAAGCAAAGTATAATTAATGTTTTTGATAGGCCTTATATTCACTAATCTATTAAACAAAATGTACCTACGAGCGCGTCTGTCGTATACGTGTGTCGTTACATTATTTTCACGAAACGTAACGTAACCGGTTCCTTGGAGGGCGTCACCGGTTATTTAATAGGTGATTTTTTGTAACTGGTTATTTTTGTAACCATATGGTTTTCGTCACTACTAGCATACAACTTGTATACAAAATACAAACATTGTTATTTGTTACTTTTAGATGTCTATGGGTGACCGGTGAAATAATACCTATGATGTAGTTCGGGCTACAGCTAAATAACCTGTTACAAAAATTTACCAGTTACTCGTTCGTCGCGTAAACAGTGATTCGGTGAATTAGCTCGTAAACAGTTAATGTAACCGGTGACGTGAAAAAACGCTCACGCCTAGTCTGTCGATACTTTGTCTTGGCAGTACCACCCTCTCACAGAAAAGCAGCGTAAAGTAGCTATTACAGCTGCGTTTGGTAAGATGAGCGAGAGAGCCGGAAGCCCAACCCTCGACTCCTCCCTCTGACCCACTCCCCTTCAGGTCGGCAACGTTTGAGCGATGCTTTTGGTATTGCAAGCATCTAAGAGCTATGGTAAGTGTTTAACTACAGGCGGGCCGTACACTTGTTTGCCACCTTAGTCACATAAGAAAAGCACCTAACAGGGTAACGTATTAATAGCACGCACGATATCAACTGTCTTCGCCCAAAGTCGTGATTCGCGCTGTAAAAAAATTAAGTTAAGTATCTGTGTTCAGGAGATTGTGTTGTATTCAGAGATTGGGACCCCAGATCAGTGAAACGGGTAACGACAAAACGTTGTGCGTATACGGTATTGATACAAAAAATCGGGACGCTATAGACTCGGGTTTTACAAATAGGATTTCAATTCGGCGCCATATTCCTATCACCTCCTGTTCACTTTCATCAGAGTTTAGCATCACAAAGCGCGGCGCCGCGGATTAAGATATGCAAACGAGCTCGCCGCGGCTCGTGTGGAGTCGCACACGTGCCCCCCTCCCCCTATACCTCCCTCTCCCCTGCCGCCGCCACGCTATTGGATCGGCGGGTGTACGTAGTTAATAGAGAGATAAGGATATTGTTGATTATGCTTATAATGGTTTCTTTGTCAGAAAATAGAACGAAAAGCTGGAAACATTTCTTGTTACCTACGAATACTTAAGGGGCGGTCGTAGCTAGCTGCAATCACTGATCGGGGGTTAAACAGCGCTGGGCAAGCTTAGTCAGAGGGCCTACTCTGTTTCAAACGACAACGAAATTTCGGACGAAATTCGCGTATTTCCTACTACGTTTCTCATTGATTTCGACATTTCTTACGAACGAAAATTGTTTGAAGTTTAGATTCGACGACGATGAAGACGTCAAACAATTTTCGTTCGTAAGAAACGTCGGAATCAATGAGAAACGTAGTAGGAAATACGCGAATTTCGTTCGAAATTTCGTTTTCGTTTGAAACAGAGTAGGCCCTCTGAGATGGCTGACGAGTTAGTGGCCTTCAGAATTGAGTGTCTCCGGAGGGCGCGTAAAAAGTCGGTCCCATCTAGACTGCAGTCGCCAGGTTGGTCACAACCAGTTCAGAAGAATATTCTATTTTAAGACGTGGGAAATTCGTCAACGCGCTCTGCTTCAGCGAGGTGGACTGTGGCAGAATGACACTCGTATTGAGGAGATGTGTAGTAAGCTCGCCCCTATGACATTGGGGACAAACAAAGTATCATCGACATCGCCTACCACCCCTAGACAAGTGGCCTCGTCTACAAGCGATTCTACAAAACGCTACGCTTAAATGTATGGAAATGAAATTACAAGTCGATTCGTCACTTATGTCATTTCCATACATGAAGCGTAGCGATTTGTAATAACACTTGTAGACGAACGCCACTTGTCTAGAGGGCCTGCACAACTTACTATGTCGGGAAAACAGACGTGATGGGATCATCAGTAAGAACTAAAACGTCTCTACTACCAAACGACAACAATAGAATAAAAAATTAGTTCTTCGTTTTATGAACGGAAGTCCTCAGAGTATACCTCTGATCATAAGTACAGCCTCCTCCAATACACGTGTCATCTAACACCACACAACTCGATTCCCGCGTGGCACACAATACACACAAACAAAAAGTATTGGAGCTTCCCCCAGGGGCGAGTGGGGCGGTTTGTGCGTCCCACTTGTTATACTTGTCTCCCGCAACTTGTAGTTATAAATATTGCTAAGATAAATAACTGGCGGATAGTTTTGTGTTGTGTTTGGAGTTAGGAGGACTTAATACGGAGTTAGGCCGACTTAATCAATTGCTGCTTGGGATTTGTAAGCCTCCTATTGATGTAAAATGAATTGGAACATAGGGTATTATTTGTAGTGTCTGGATCTTTTAACAGATAAACATGAATATCGTAAGTTTTCCTTTCTGTTTATACTAGCACTAGCAAAGAAGCGGACTTGCAGCTATCAGCAGCGCAGCTTGACATGCTTGATAACGTAATGACGTAACTACATCAAAGCAAAATTAATCCTAACGATCTTATAAATATCACGTAAAATGTATAAAAACTAAAATGTATAAATACACAACAAAGCTCTTTAACTCATAACTGTTTAAAGTCTCGGGTTATATCCTCAGCCATTAGAATCCAGGAATAGCGGAAATAAAACGGCTAATTGCCGTTTTTACATCCTGCGCAGCCGTTTGCCGAAATGTCTTTGTGCATATATTTTACGAACTGCATCAGGGTATGGGCGCCACTTAATGAGGATAGAGTCCTCAAACGGGAGAGTCTCCATTAAATGTGGACTCCATCGCCATTAAATGGCACTCCGTGTCGCGTGACACATCGCCCATCCCTCGTACCCTCGCCGCACTTAAACTCTTCTCTTCCGCAAGTGTACCCAGATCTTGATGTGTTTGCGAATGGAAGATGACCTTATCAGTATGTCAATGATTTTGCGAGAAGTGTTGGTGTTAGTCTAGTCTTTAGCGAGTGCACTTATTATTGTCTCTCTGTCTGTTACGTTTTCACGACTAATCCTCTAAACCAATTTTTATATTTGTTTGTGTAGAGATGGACAGGACCTTGAAGAAGGACATAGGCTACTTTAAGTTGCGAAAATAAAACTTGAGGGTGAAATAGAGGATGAAAGTTTGTATGGGAGACCCATCATGTCTTGAAGTACAAATTCTACGAAGACGAAGTCGCGGGCACTAGGTAGTACTCTATAATGCAGCCTGCGACCCGTAGGAAAGTAACGAATCATAAGTATTTTGATAACAATATAGTATAAAGTCTGATTTTTAATTAGACGAAGCAAGCTAAAAATGTCACTGTTCTATGAATTTGAACCTTATTTGTTCTATTTATATCGAAAAGTGATATTAGCACCTGTCAGTTTACTTCGTCTAATTAAAAATCAGACTTATGCATGAATTCTGTAACTGTTACGTCTATCACTGAACGCCAGAATTCTATTCGCAGATTTACATTACGTCGAAGCACTATTGTCTGCTGAAACTATTTCCCACAGAATGAACTTATGGTAGGTAGGTAAGTACTCGTGTTTCAGTTGTGCAATTTGCCTAAGGGATCAGTCTCGGTAAGGACTAGGGCAGCGGCACTTGGATTTGCCACTTAAATCCGATTGGGTCGCCCTTTGACAACAGAACCACTCCGCCAGTGGAACCCGGGGAATTAGGTCACATGCACACTTGACGCGGGACAAACAATGTAGATTGTATCCACACGGGAGACTGGGTTTTAAGTTTTTTTTATAATACCTATTTGTTGCATAGGTAATATTATGAACACCTTTCAAATTGCCTGGTTAGAAGTGAATTGGGCATCTAAAAGTGACCACAATCGGCTATTTAATAGAAACTGTATATTTGCGATTTCTCCGGTTCGCTGTTCTCCTGATACTTAGCTACTTCAATGTTGTGAATAGTGGTGGCGTTCTGATAAATCAGTTTATTCAACTCTTAAAAGTATCATTTAGGATATTACGATCATCGTACGGATAGTCGTTACAATGTTTTTAATTTGAACTTCTAAACTATTTCGTTGCAAAAAATGTGCATCAGAGAATTCGCTTGGAGACATCAAAGGATGAGCATTCACTGGCGACACAATAGCGCGTCGTGTAGGTATGCAGGTGAATGGGACGCCGCGGTGCCGGCGCGCGCTTTCCCTACAAAATTCAAAAATGGAACTGCGGAAGAAAGCGCCGCATGCACAGCCATACATCCTGAGAGTTTTGTGTGGACACAATGCCGCGATGTGTATGGAAATTTGTTCTAGTTTATTACGCGCAATACATGCCTCGTAAAATGTTTTGTGAACATGTTAAAATACACGTTTCTATGCGAAGCCTGGATTAGCCTTAGATTATCAGAACTAACTAAACTAAATAGCGCCTTGCTTTATAGAACTTAAATAACCCTTCCTTCAAGACTACTCTGTAATGCAGTCTCCAGCCTCACAGAACACATTACTAGAGGATATTTGCTTATGGGATCTGTCCGGTAAGGGCTAAGGGTGCGGCTTCTTAGATTTGCATAACTTTAATCCGATTGGGTTGACCTTTGAGAAGGTCTACGAGGTCTCAAGGATGGACATAGGAACCTAAATTGGGTTAATAGCGCATTTTCGTCGGCAGAGCACGGGCCTACCCTCAAGGCGAGGGGATGCAAATACACTATAGCCGCTGGTTGGGAAACTTGTCAGTAAATACTTTTCTGGCCAGGATCGACTCTCGATGTAGATATTGTAGACCTTTGTTTTGACAGCTGTGTACACGAGATGCATAGAGTATCTTTCGTTTTGCTCAGCGTATTTAATTGAGTTCTACCGACAAAGATTTACAACGGCATTACAAAGCTTGTGTATATGGATTACTTGCCTATTATTTTGGGGGATATTTTCTAATTAAGAAAATTAGTAAGGGTCATAAAGTTCTGCTATAAGTTTACTTCTTACATTACATTACATTCTTAATAAATGGATTATTATTATTATTACTTGTTTTCTATTAAAGCGAGTGACTTTACTCGAACGTACCTGTAACTTATGGTTAGGTAGATACAGAACGAGCAATATGTGTTAGTATGTAGATGACATACGTAGCATAAGAAGGAAAGTATAAGAAAGAACTGCCTGGTGCGGAAAACGATTAGTTTTTAATGGAAATGGAACCAAGATATCGGATGAAACCAGGCAGGAGCCTAGAGTTAGTGTGCAGCGTCGATCGCTAGTGCGGGCGGCATTCAACAGAGGGCGCTCTCCTCTCCAAGGCGCCGCAGATAGAGGCAAAATATTATTGACGAGATGAAGCGAGAGCAGAAGCGAAGAGAACGAAGCGAATCATTCTTCTGAACCTGAACCTAATAAATAGGTACCTAAGGTTGTGTTCGTCCCGTCCAGAGGCTTTTTTAATCTATGGTTCGGGTAATGCTGGCGCCTTTTTCACAAGCTAGAAAAAGCCACACTGTTTTTTGGTATGAATAAAACATCATTGACATAAGATAATTTTATTCTTTCATACTTACATTCTAATACCAGCTGTTAACAAAACAGTAAGTACCTAAGTACCAAACTAAAACTAAAGTAGATTTTAATATTAACAACTAAACGAGGTCAAGAAAACCAATGGAAGAATTTGAAATAACAATCATAGATTAAATTGCTGTTGTATTATCAACAAAATATAAATAACGTTAAGATACACATTTAATTATCTATGCTAACGCACGTTTGTTACGTGCACAATACACCTATTATAATAATTCAATTAAAACGTATTGAAGTAAATTCAAGAAAAGTGGCGTACAGATAGGTATCTGTGCTAAACTATTATTTAACATATGTCTAAAACTATCAGCATGAGACGATCATGCCCGGTTGCATTTCGTTAATGTATTACGATAAAAAATTGGTAGTACCTATGACGATTTAAAAAAGAAAAGTTAGGTCAACTGTCAAAACGGACTTTTGGTTATTTTTTAAGTAAACTATTGTACCAAGTGGTCAACAAATCGACTGATCAAACAACGATAAGTATACTAATTATTTTATAAGATATTAAGTAATTTATGTGGACTAAATATTAACATCTACTTATTCTCACTCCGATGAGGATTAGGAGCCGCTTGACCTTAACGAACATCCCGCCATACCTATTTAAAGATTACAAATTTAGTTTAAAAATACTTATCAGACAACATCCTTCCAGTGCCTTCAATGACGAAATAAATGAAATAATGAGTACCTTCCACGAAATATAAAACGTGCCATCATTGTGTGCCTGTGTATGTAGGTAAATACATAACAAAATTATTCAAACTTTTGGAATCATTTTTATTTTTAAGTTTCAATAGACTGACAAAATAAATAAATCGAATTTATTTTATAATCGACTAATTCCGTATCCACCTACCGGCCCCCTCTAGTCCTACATCCGCACCGGGCGCGGTCCACTACACTATAATCTGATTTTAAATTATGTGGACTAAAATGACAGCTATAAATGACAATTTATATTTTATTTGAAACTATTTTTTATGAGTGATCTTTTTTTTGTTTTTCTTTAGTAAATACAATTGAATTACTTTGAAACAGAATCATAAAAACATTCAGGATGAACAGATCAAATAAATTTTACGTTTGACATAAAATGCTGTCATTTTGGTCTTGTAAATAAAAAGTCGGAGTATAGCGTTATGAGTGTGCTAGTGACGTGCCGCTGAAGTCTAGGCGAGCTGGTTGTGCGCCTGCTCGTAGTGCAGCAACTCGGGCAGGTTACTGATGTCTATCTGCTGCACGTTGTTGCCGGCGAACTGGATGTAGTCGTGCTGCGGCTCGTCGGCCGCGCGCTTACGGACTGCATCACACGACACATTTAAATCGTAATAATACAGGCTGTAGACCACGGCTTATTGCATTAAATTTATTTGTAAGTAGTGTAAGTACATATATTAATCTTGCTTTAAAATAAATTTAAAAAGATACGGAAGTACATTTCAAATAGCGCAGTTTTTTTTTAACTTTGTACCTATGCATCGTATTCATTTGAATTTCGCGCCATGACCTGACGCATTCAACATCCAGCTTAGGCAGAAATAGTCATAAAAATACTGTACCAATGTATTTTTTTAATTTACTTATCACTTATCTTTATCATTGATATATTTTTTTTACCCCAAAACGTGTGTGTAACGTCACAACTTTTATCCCCATTCGGGGGTAGTCAGAGGCTTGAGTGGCCATACACCACCACATTGTGGAGGTATTAACCAACTCAAAGCCCACGTTTCACCAGACAGTGACAGTTTACAGTTCGCTGACGGTGAGGGAAAACATCGTGAGGAAACCTACCTATCCCTCGGGATTAGGTAATAGTCAGTTCCTGTATACACGGCGACAAGGCTCACCACCTGTCACGTTGGGTTCTGACTATCTGGTGAAACCCCAAAATATCCCTCCCGGTATACATTCTGTTGAAAGTTGGGGCAACCTGAGAACTGAGGATTGAGTGACATTTCTACATCGGCTTACAAATGGTAATCTTTATCCCCGAGGTGCCTTCAAAATGGACTCACTGATGGTCCCGTTGTCGTTCTCGAGCCGGTAGGTGGGCCGTCCGGCGCAGCGCGTGGCGAGCCCGCGCACCGCGGCGCGCGTGAGGTCGGCGAGCGCGGGCCACAGCGCGCGCAGCTGGCGCCGCACCAGCTGCACGTCGAACTCGCGGCCCTCCTGCAGCCCCACCACGAACAGCTGCGGCGCCAGCGCGCTCTCCGCGTCCATCGCCATCACGAAGCACCGCTCCGTGTCCACGATACCTACACACACCACACCATCACCACTCCTGACTCCCATGAACCGGTTCGGGGAGTCCTACGAACGTGCTGAGATTGGACCCTCGGCGAATCCCAAGAAAAACTTAAATTGTCTCTGAACTCGTAGTTCATGCCTGGAAAGCGAATCGACGTCTTACGTGTAATGTCTTTGAATCAGAGGTTATTTATCAGGCCAGTCGCCAGCCCAGAGTTTGCAGTCATATGCAAAAAAGAACTTGTCTTCGCCAGTGACGGCCAGCGGGCCAACCGAGACGACAGCATATGGATGGAAAATTAAGCTTCATTATATATGGTTAGTGTTCCAATTCTGTAAAAATATGCCGACAGTTTATAATAAAATTATAAGACGACCTACTTTAGGAGACTAATCGGTAAACAAGGATGTTACCAGTGACGTTGGACTCGAAGTCGTGCAGGAAGCTGACGGGCTGTCCGTTCTGGTAGACGGCGACGCGCTCGATGCCGTCGTCCAGGTCGATGTCCAGCAGCTCGCTCAGCACGCCCGCCGCGTCGCCGTCGCCGTCGCCTATAGCAGCCACTTGCAAGTCGGCGTCGCCAGTCTTGCTCTGCACACGCGTTACAATTAAGTCACCCGAGTGTGCCCAGTCCAGCTTTAAGTCGTCATTCGAAGATGTAGCTATAGAATCTGTGCATAAATGATTCGATCTACCTTAAAATCGGTCTGGTCTAAGGCGTCCTGCCAGCGCAGCGCCACCTTGCGGGTCTCTGTCATCCGTGTATCCTGGAAAGCATCAAACTCAAGTAAGGCTTTTTGATATTGTAGATCATAGGAAGAAAATTTATCGATCACAGAGCATTTAATTTTGCGACGTGCATGTTATCTGAGGTATAGATTACATGCACATCCTGGTTTGAACCGCCCACCGATAGAATGTCACTCGCACGTACATCATAACTGTGTATAACTATGTATCAAAGTACTGAATTCGATTGACCCGTGCAGTTGACTCCAAGCTTCGCTCCCTAATTGACACGAGTAAGGGGAAGCCCGCTATTCCCAGCCTACACGTATGATTATTTTTTGAGACAAAATTCGACGTTTTTTGTTTCGTATGTTGATGCTCCAGCATCCACGTGAAGTGATCTCGCACTTTGCCTTCTTCTAATTGAGTCGTCAAATAAACACGAGGTTCTGGTTTTCTAAAAGCCGACGCACCAGCGGTAACGCATGCTGTAGGTGCAACTTGACTCCCAAGGATCGACCCCAAAACTCTTTACTACCTCTTTTCTATGGCGGAAACGGTTCTGGTTTGTACCTGCAATTGGTATTTACCTTATAGATCGGTATGGAGCAGTATCCTTGGTAATGCATACGCGACGGGCCGACCTGGTTGTAGATCTGGCGCGCGGTGAAGACGCCGAGTAGCGCCAGCAGGAAGGTGGCCAGGAACATGCCGAACAGCATGCCGGTCCCGTGGTGCACCTTCTCGGCTCCCTTCTCCGACGCACACGCCGGCGGGTGGACGTCGATCACCAACTGACGGCGACGGACTTGTTACTTTATACCGAAACATGGCTTACCAGATGATAGTCTTACCTATTGGATACCAGCCAGGTTTTGACCTGTGAGCAAGCATCGGGCCGCGCAAAAAGCTAGTTACAGGACCAGAAAAAAAAAAAGTTTATTTCGTTTAGACCTACGGGGGCACTTACAACCTAGTTATTTTAAATTTTTTACTTAAGAGCCCGAGATGGCCAGAGCCAGGCGCCAGAACACATAAGTGTCGAGTACTTAGGGTACCGAGTAGGTCGACCTACTCCAGATTAAGATCTTAATCTGGAAGGACGAACGAGGCGTGCGTGACGCGAGGAAAATTTAGGATGCAGTTATGGTTTCATCAAAATTTACCCCGAGAGTCCTATTTCCTATAGTTGCGAACTTGGCCATCTACGCATTATTGGAAAATTCATTCTGTATAATGCAGTTCAGTTCAAGCAGACCTATTTTTAGACTCAATCTAGGTCAGAGTAATATTAATCAATACCTAAACCTAGGTATACACCTCGATAAATTTATTTTACAAAAGAAAATGTACACTTTTCCGCTACGCAGTAGTGAGCCCTGGGTGAGGCGATTTTCTGAATCAATATTTTTATGGAAACATGATATTTATAAGTACCAGTTAAGATTTACACAGGCATTACAAATTGCACAGCACAATTTTAAAGCTGCATCTTCAACCAATAAATAACAAAATAAACTTTATTTACAGAATATTTTATTACGAAATCAAGCATATCTATCTGTTTATTTATTATTATTTTGCCCATGTATACGTACTTCATCACTGTAGTTCTCGCTTATCAACGGAGTTTTTGTTATTGTTGTGCTGAGCTTTGTTAACACGGTCATCGTTGCTGCTGCTTTATATTCACGATCGGAAATTATTTTTTCAAAGAATACACGCCACTGACTGCAATCAATGCAGACGGAAGTGCGTCATCTCGGAAAATTCATCAATATTTTTTTTTTTTTTATAAGATTAGTTTTACGGCCCCTGGGAACTAGCCCTTTGGAGCCTAACATCAGTACACTTTTATTTCATTTTTTCTTAATTCTACCTTATAACTACCTTAAATCTACCTTATAACTACCTTATTTCTACCCCCCCAAACCCTATCAGTAAAGTGGCGGATACTTTACTGACAAATTACTAGACTTCTTGGGAGAAGCCGAAAATCATGTTTCATCACTTTTGTTCCAATTGCCCACACTCACGCACATTTATGACCATATAATGGTTAATATTCCACCAATATTACACATTATATTACACGAAAACACAAGTTTTGGAAATTAAAACAAAAATCACAACATGACTTTTCCACTTCCCGCCAAAAAGCCCCAATTCATCAATAACTTGGTAATTACTGCTAGTTACAAAAATATTTATTATTACTTAATAGCAACACAAGCTTAGCTATCGTTATTTATGTTTAGTCGATTAATCGAGTTCAAATTCAACGCATGCAATATTATTTAAAAAGTAAAACGACTTCTCTATGCTTGCTAGCTTAGTCTATGGACTCTATGGTTCATTCCAACGAAAAAAAAGAAAGAAAATTCGAGGAGGAAACGGACGATTGGTTTTTGGTTTCGTGTGTAGAATATTTTGTGAAAAAAAGAGGTTAATGAATCAGCAACGCATATAAAACATGTTTGATTAGTTTTCTTCATCACTATTTTATGTTAATCCTTTGTTTCATTGTGTAATTACCACGTTTGTAACGAGACTGTGAGCACAAAAATAAAATGGCGACTGATCAAGCGAAGAACCGCATGCATGTTTTCAAGAACACTGGCAAAGATGTCGACGTAAGTATTGAAATGTTATATTGTCATTCGTAATGGTGTAATAATAGCGTAATTTATTTGCGCAATGGACTGATGTTTCGCGTGTGATTTTTAGGAAATGCGCAGACGGAGGAATGAAGTGACAGTGGAATTGAGAAAAAATAAAAGGGAAGACACACTACAGAAGCGTCGGAACGTGCCTATCACATACTTGACAGATGAGGAGGAGATCGAGAGGACGCTCGCGACCACGGACCTCGGGGAGCTGGTGATGAACGCGGCCAACGACCAGAACCCCGAGGTGCAGCTGGCCGCCGTGCAGCAGTGCAGGAAGCTGCTCTCCTCGGACAAGAACCCGCCCATCGACGACCTGATCGCCTCCGGCATCCTCCCCATCTTCATACAGTGCCTCTCCAGAGCAGACAACCCCACTCTGCAGTTCGAAACCGCTTGGGCCTTAACAAACATAGCGTCGGGAACATCGGCACAGACGAGCAAAGTGGTGCACGCTGGAGCCGTGCCCGTCTTCCTGCAGCTGCTCATGTCCCCGCACGAGAATGTGTGCGAGCAGGCAGTGTGGGCGCTGGGTAACATCATCGGTGATGGGCCGGTGCTCCGAGACTTCGTCATCGAGCTGGGAGTAGTGAAGCCGCTGCTGAGCTTTATCAAACCAGAGATCCCCATCACGTTCCTGCGCAATGTCACCTGGGTGATTGTGAACCTGTGCAGAAGTAAGGACCCACCGCCACCGGTCAAGACAATTCAAGAAATACTACCAGCTCTTGGAGTCCTCATCATGCACAGTGACAGCAATGTGAGTACCTTATACTTTATTATGGATTCTTTCATTTGTGTCAACTTAAACTTGGACAATATAACAAAATATTTATTCAACAATATAGAAATTTTGAGGAGTTAATAATTTCAGAGACAGCTTCTGTCTACTATAATGGACTATTATAAGTTATATTTAGTTTATGGGGAATTAGGTTAACTTTTATACTGATAGGTTTTGCAATGTAAGTGAAGTGATTCAAGATATAGATTTGTCTACAAAATATTGAATGCTTACACTAGTGAGTCACCTGTACCTACTTGATTAGCAGCACAAATCATATTACTCAACAGATTTTGTGCTAAACATCATTACTTATGAGTCACTTGCAATTTATCAATTTTAAAAAATCAAGTATTTGTTATCCAGCAAGTATTGTACATAGCATCACCATTATTGAGAAGTATTTGACTTTGTTTACGGCCAAATTTATTTTTATCTCATCTGTTTAAAATTCCCTAAATACATATCATAAACACTGATAAAACATTCCAACCATTTTAATCTTAAGGATCAAACTGATAATTTGCATGTCAATTAGATTATCTTGGTCCTTAATGTTGTTTTAAAATAATTTCACCCACCAATCAATGTAACTGAAATATTGGGAGAGATCTCTGGATCTTACTAGGTACAGCACTGATAAAGTAATGTCATTGTGCTAATCAATGCTGTTCTTTCATGATAAGAATATGCCTCAACCAGTGACATTGATTAAGACTGGTCCATTTACCTATGAAATCAAATCAGATAAATTTGATTTCACAGGTCATCTTATTTGAATCTTATATAAGTCCCAAACTCTTAACTAAGGACATTCATCCACAACACTTCTCAGAGGAAACTGGTAGCTAACTTAAATTACGAATTAGTTTCTAGAATGTAATAAATAATATTTATTTTTCCATAAAGTTCAGATAACAAAATTCTGAATAGAACCAGTATTTCATTGGGGCTTGTACACGACGCTACTCAAAAGAAACTGGTTTCAAGAAACTGTTTTGCACCGCTTACTTAGTGATTGTTTTGTTGTATATTTTTTTTTTATGGAGCTTGGGAAGCCGCGTTCCTTTTGAGTAGCGCCGTGGACGGAATGCCCAAAGGATAATATTGACGAGCCTGCAAATAAATAAACAGTTACCGAGTATTGGATACGCGCCAAGTTTTATTTGCGCGTTTATTATTTAATTGTATACACGCACTTTTAAACTGACAATTGGGTTTTTCGTTTATAATAAGAAATATAAAAATTATTCATGAGTGCCATCAAACAGTGAAGATAAAAAAAAACAGTCCATTTACTCCATGACTATGGTTTCCCATAAACAGGATAAAATCTGCATAACATTGTGTTAAGTTTTAACAAATGTATTTAAACACATTCTTGATGACACATGTAACAAATACTATATTGTGGTCACTCAAGGGTATTGTGGTGAATGGTGTTGTGTTGCAGGTACTAGTGGACACAGTGTGGGCCATCAGCTACCTGACGGACGGCGGCAACGAGCAGATCCAGATGGTGATAGAGTCGGGCATCGTGCCCAAGCTGATCCCGCTGCTGTCGCACAAGGAGGTGAAGGTGCAGACGGCGGCGCTGCGCGCGGTCGGCAACATCGTCACCGGCACCGACGAGCAGACGCAGGTCGTGCTCAACTGCGACGCGCTCTCGCACTTCCCCGCGCTACTCTCGCATCAGGTACCTATCACCTCACTTAGTTTTTCCCCGGGACTCGTCGAGAGTCAAACCTTGGCGTCAGCGTTGGACACCATTGTCGATCCTGGCTTACAGCAGTAACAGTGGAGGGAGTGTGTGGCTGACCTAGTCCCAAAATAAAAGGTACCTATCACATTCAAATTAGATGCATGATTATGTAGTTTTATCATGACAAGGAGCAGAATACCGCCTGGACGAAGCGACGTCTCATTGAAATGCTATTGACCAAAATACATTATGCGTCATCATAGATTGTTGCGGCGTAGTGATGTTGCTGTAATATCTAGTAGAGATCAGAAATGATGGTCAATAGCTACGTCCAGAAGTGTCACATGCCGCGCGAGGCTGCTCACCCACATGCCTCGCGAAGCACCACGTTTGCCTCAGTCGCATGCCGCGCGAGGCAAATGGCGAGGCAACTGACACTCTAGACAGGGAAAGGTATACCCGATCAATCAGTTTGACACGTTTGACATCGTTCTGTCTCACGACTGCCAAACTAGGCGACGCAAATGTGAGTGCTCAGGTGAGGCAGGGCGCACATTTGCCTCACGTGAGGCAAGTCAAACACCGCGAGGAAAATTTTCCTCGCGCGGCATGTGACACTTCTGGACGTAGCTATTGAGAAACCTGAAAAAAATTGTCAACCTGCTTTGAACTTAAGATAGTAAGTAGTCTTTCTAGTTGAGTCTTAGAAGGCATACATCAGTCACTGTGTGTTAATACAGGTAATGGGATAGACCTGCTTGTAAAATTCTCAATTCTGGATTTTTCGTGATTAAATATTTTTATACATTAAGTACTTAAATTATAATGATATCACGCTTTTTGTGGTGATAAATCCTTGTCATAAAATAACGAGAGTGCAGATCCTCGTTAATATGACAGCGTCTGGTGTCATTTGCTGCCTCAAAAATGTGTTCATGTTAATAACGGAATTTCTAAAACGCGTCAAGGTCGAGACTTGGCAAAGCTCATTCCAACGATTCGCGCGTTATTTTCGGAACTGATCGTACAAAATCGTCATTGTAGACTTCGTGATTTATTTGCTCTACAAATTAGAATGACCTCACTGAGTTCATTGACACTGGCTTTCGGTGAGGCCAATGACCGATAGTGATACATACGTCTTTATTACACGATAATCATGTTTAGTTTCGTGTGATGGAAGACGTGACGTATATGAATAGACCTCGTAGACGACTGACAAACAGTCTCTGACTTATTATGTTACACCCAAGTCCTTGCAAAGAAGGTAGAAAACTGTGGAGCTAACTGGATAACCTACTTTAGTGAATCGTAAGTGCGAAAGTACAGAACAAAAACTTGAGGTTTCTCTTACTTGATCACGATAATGTGAGATTGTTATTGTAAACATGCACATGTGAGGTGTAATGTCAAAGGTTATTAATAAGTTATCCAATAGATAATATTATTTTACTTGTAACAAAAAATAGGACTTGTGAATCTGTGCATTTAACTCAATAATTTTCAACTAGTACCTAGATAGTCCCACTCATAGAGATTTTAATTAGAAGAGACGTTCTTAGTAGATATCTCTATGAAACAACGCATGGTCATTTTCCCGGGATGCGTGGTATCTATCTACCGGTAAATATCTGAACTACTCGCTTCGTTTTATGTCGACGTTAGTACTCGGCCGAGTTGCTTAGACCTAGTCCCCTTAGTAATTGGTCCATGGTCCCACTACAATGTAGTGACTACATGATTCCCAGAGGAAATTGGATAATCAACCAAATCAGGGTAGACTGGAAACCAACCGAGGAGAAAAATTGTGCAAAATTTTGGTTAACAATAAATTCATGGTGCACAACCAAAAATTAATATTGTATGTGCTACACCAAGCAACTAGGCGCTCAGGTATAAATATCAAATAATAATTAGTCAATGATTCCGCGGTCATTCCACCACATAGTGGGAGCTACTGCCACACAAGTGCCAAGGCATTGGCCCAGGCTTAGTCAGTAGTTCACTGTCCGAAGTTCACTATTGTTATTTTATTTAATTACAGAAAGAAAAGATCTGCAAGGAGGCGGTGTGGTTCCTGTCGAACATCACCGCGGGCAACAAGCAGCAGGTGCAGGCGGTGATCGACGCGGGGCTGCTGCCCAAGATCGTGGAGAACCTGAGCAAGGGCGAGTTCCAGACGCAGAAGGAGGCCGCGTGGGCCGTGTCCAACCTCAGCATCAGCGGCACCAAGGAGCAGGTGGCCGCGCTCATACACTGCGGCGTCATCCCGCCCTTCTGCAAGCTGCTCGCATGCAAGGACACGCAAGTTATCAATGTCAGTCTCATCATCACTATTTTTTTATAGGGCTGGTGGCAATCAAGCGTACGGCCCGTCTGATGTGAAGCAGTTACCGTAGCCTATAGATGCTTACAATACCAAAGGTATTGCTCGCACATTGCCGACCTGAAGGGGAGTGGGACGGAGGGGGGAGGGGTTGGGCTTCTGGCTCTCTCACTCATCGTACGAAACGCAGCTGTAATAGCTGCTTTACGCCGATTTTCTGTAAGAGGGTGGTACTACCCCGGTCGAGCCGGCCCGTTTATGAGCTGCAGTCAATTGGCTACAGCTTGGCTCTATCATCTTCAAAATGTCCTAGGGTCGTATTAATAAATGCATCTCAAAGTTGAGATCGATCTTAAGATGCTTTTTTTGACATATACATTAAACGTCAAAACTGCATCATCGATCTCAATTTTGAGACGCATTTATAATACGAGCCCTAGTTCCTCGGGCGTCTGCTCTTTGCCATGTGCCCTTCGACGTATACAGGCGTGATGGTATATTTTCTGAAGGGGTATGCAGTGGTGCATTATTGCACACATTTCGGCGATAGCATTTAGGTCCCAATGTATGAGGGGGCGAGCCTATTGCCATTGTAAGGGATACACTACCCTCTGCGAGGTGGATTCGGTCAAATAGTTCACTATCTATGTACGTTACGTTGACTTAAGAAAATTTATAATAGGAGCATAATGTCACAAGTGCTGACTGGTGTGCCCATCACTACGAACAGTTCCTGTTAGAACAGTGTGGTGCTTAGTTTATCCGAACACTACACGAGGTTATTGTACACCAGTTACAATTACAAGTCACAAACAGCATACTTTGGGCGGTCTTCTCTGCAAGCTGCGATCTCTTACATTAGGTACAGGACCCATATTGCTGTACTAAAGATTTATTATAGTGGCCTCTCCCACCAAACCTGGGGTTATAAAAAGAGGCACACTATACCTGGCAACCCCTTACGAGGTCAGGGACCATCTTCGAGCTAACATTTCGTATAATTCAGGTGGTACTTGACGGTCTAAGCAACATGCTGAAGATGGCGGGCGAGAACGCCGACCAGGTGGCCAACATGATCGAGGAGTGCGGCGGCATCGAGAAGATCGAGGCGCTGCAGAGCCACGAGAAGGTCGAGATATACAAGATGGCGTACGACATCATCGAGCAGTACTTCGCCGGGGATGTGAGTACACGTTGCAGGGCCTTTCACACAACACGATTTGATTGGCAACTTGATCAGAACTTCCGTACACATGACGTCAAACGCCATCGCCAGTTTGATCGAATCGGCCAAACTAGTGGCGTACCAGGTTACAAGAATCGATAGTTTATTTGGAGATTCTCACTTTCACTTTATCCGAATTTTATCAAAATCCTTTTAGAGGATTTTGCGTGATATGCACGTTCAGGCGGACTAAAATCTTCGATAATAATGTTCGCCATGATTCAAAAGATTCAAAGATTCAAATAATTATTAGTTTTCGCTAATTTTCAATGTACAGACATGACCATGTAATATTCAATGGACAGTACTACTGATATTTTTTGTTCACCCCGCTATAATCTTTCACCTAAGACGATTTCCTAAGCCTAGCCTAAGAAGATCACAGCCGGCGTCCGTTAGAACACGCGCCGAAAAACGCAGTGTGGAAAGGTAGACCGATTATCTTGCATGCGTCACAGGAATCTGGTGGATCCGTGGATGCGAGTGCCGAAACATTGTGATGTGTTGGCGAGGTCTGGAGTAATCACATGCAACCCCGCCCGCGTGGCCTTCGCGAGTCAAAAGTAGCCTCTTATGTTATACCAGAGTTAACTGATCTCTAAAATTTAATTAAAATCCGTCCAGCCGTTTTTCGTGATGATCACTCAAACGTAAAACGAACATTCGTTTTTGTCACAGGTAAGGTCATGTGAATCGTTGTATCAGGTTATAAATAATCTATAAGGAACTCTATTTGTCGCTATCAGTAGTCAGTAGTGGAACTTATAAGCTTAATACTAGTGGGACTAGGAGTCTGGTGGGACCACGACTTAAACTTCACGGAAAATATTTGTATGGTAAATTAAGCCTGCTGCAGGGTCAGGTTGTTCTAAGTAGTTCCTTTAGCATTACACAGGGGCCAGGTTTATCGGCTCCTCCCGGGAAACGTGTCAATTTGCCATACCAATATTTTCGTGGACGCTAGCGACTAACGGAGGTGTAACCTTTCCGTGTCGGTAGTGATACAGATACAGTGCAGAGATGTTTTGACGATTGTGTGTGTGTCCCAGGAGGAGGACGTGTCGCTAGTGCCGGCGGCGGCGGAGAGCGGGTTCCAGTTCGAGCCGGCGGCGGGCGGCGCGCCCGGCGCCTTCCACTTCTAGGCGCGCCGCCGCCCGGCCTAGCGCCGCCCAGTGGGCGCCGCCCGCGGTGATGGACTATGGACGCGAGTGGACGGCCGCGCGCCGAGTGCCGCGTACCCGATGTACGCGTAGTGTATCCGCTTACCGACCGACCGACGACGCTTTTGATATAACATAGTATTTATGTTTCGACTTTTAACTCCGTAAGATGTAACTCCAGACTCGCAGATCGGACGCGCTCCGATCTATGAAATTATGTTGACTCGAGCCCGATTTGTATTGTATCTATATACCAATAAATTCTGTCCAATATAATGATTGTTTTATTTCGCACGTGTACAAATTATTTATCAGTTTAAATAAATAGAGGGCAAAGAATCTTGGTAGTTTCTCGGGTTGATTGCCCCGTAGTACTGCTTCTGAAAAAATAATTTCACTATACAATAACTTTAAACATCCACTAAAATCGCAAAAACAATTAGATGGCTTAGCTGTATGTGGCTCAAAACATATTTATGATGCAATCCAACCAAAGTAATAATAAACAGAGCTTACCTTTTTGATGTCGCAAGCGTAACATTTGACGTTGGTGTAGCTCTCGTCCGGCGAGTCGTCGGCGAGCGAGCGCGCGGTGAGCCTGCTCTGCAACGACTCCGCGTCATAGAACAAGCCCACCTTCTGTTGGAAGCTGGAACAATATTGCCTTAATCAGCCTTCACAATTCATTAAACAAAATGGTAACCTGCACCCCCGCACCCCGTTGTTTTACGACGTGTGAAGCTCGCCAACCCACAGTAGTTTCTCTATACATTATACTTACATCCCAAATCAATTAGGGGGGAAATATTGAACCAAGTATTTTTTCTAGTAGTGCCGCGACTCTATAAAAGTGACGCGTCACGGTGCGCGCGCGTTCAAGATCCCAGTAATCAGAGCAAATAAATTCCAGCAACCACAAGAATGCGACCATGTCATCGTACACTAATTTATAGAGATTTTAAGCCAGTTTACAATGGTTTTATAAAGCATTTCTGGAATGAAAGTGATTTGTAATGCCAGTCTTCTTATCGTGTAGTTAGTGGCCAACCTGGTGTCAGAGTTGTTCAAGCCGCCCGAAGGCCTCTGACATGGGCTGACATGCCAGTGTAAGTCTATCATATCATAACTTTCTATGAATTTGGGGGTAAAGCTATTTACATACTATTTCGGTTCCGTCCGGGTATTTCGATACAACTTGCCCGCTGACCTTTTATTTATATTTGCCGACTAAGTATTAATAGTCCTTATTCTGTAATTTCGAAATATTAAAAATACAAACTGACTTGGGCAACGGTTTGGTCCAATGATTATCGAGCCTGTTGACCTTCATGATGGCGCCGAGCCGCTGCAGCAGGCTGTGGTTGTCGCTCTGTATCTTGTGCTTGCGGTCCAGCTCGCGCTGACACTTCTTGAGCTTGAGCGCCACGTGCGGCCGCGCGGGCGGCGCGCGGTCGTCGATCGCGGGCAGTGCCGATTTCACCTGCGTTTAACAAGGGTAAGTAGATCCAATCAAACGTATAGGAACCTTAATGTGACGTGTTAGTGGTATCAGCGCTGTTCTAGTAGCGTCGTCAGTCGTCACACCATTTACAAATATTTCAGAAATACAAGCCTAACACGTCATTTTTAGGGTTTCGTACCACCGCGTAACACGTAGGGTGCCAACGGGACCCTATTACTACGCCTACGCTGCCTGCTAGCCTACGCTGTTTGTCTGTCTGTCAGCGGGCTGTATCTCACGAACCGCAATAGGTAGAGTTGAAATGAATGTGTATTTCTGTTGCCGCTACAACAAAAAATACTAAAAATAAAATAAAATTTAAAAATTTAGGCGGTCCGCAATACAAGAAACTTAATATTTTTGAAGTTTTTATGTTACGGTGGTACGGAACCCTTCATGTGCGAGTCCGACACGCACTTGACCGGTCTTTCAATGTCCTTTTTATTCGACTCACTATTTTCCGACTATTACCTAGCCACAGTCACTATACACTTCTAGCAAATCTACATTGTGGGCAAAAATTATTAAAACCATTTTAAAGAAATATGGTGGTCGCTATGGGTATTGAACAACTAACCTTGGAACGGTGGTCCTTGAACCTCCGGTCTTCCCATGGTTGAATGAGCAGTTTGTCTCTTCGTGACAGCATTTTAACGGAGTGATGTTGAAATACTACTTACTGCCAATTTATTATAGTTGTTTAATCAATAGTTAGCTGTTGCTACTACCGACGAAACTGTATCTTTACTCCAGTAAAACACGACGAGCGGGTGTAGGAAAGCTGTTTTTTTTTCTCGTAGCAATGGTGTAGCTAGCATATTTTGAATTTTGAACTGTACAAAATGTATGGCGTCCGCCATAAATGGCACTTACCGTGTAATATGGATGTATATAACTTTTATCCAAATTAATAAATAAAACAACGTATTTGCAAATTAATAAATAAATTATTGTTAAATATTACATATTACTGCACTTACATTGGCTCGTTACATCATCGGATAATATACATTCACGAAAACACAAGTTCACAAAAATACAAATTAAAAAATAATATACTTTGAGCAATATAAAAATAAAAAAAAACGAATCACTCCATATTCTACACCTAAACTATTAAAAAAAATAGTTTAGTCGATTTTTGAAAGAAAAAAGTGGTACTTTAGTACCCAATTATTTTATGCTAATCGCCGCATGTGTTAACTATTAAAACGCCTAGGAATGTAAAATCAGCTTTAATTCCCGTCAAATTTTGGCAATGATTATGAATTTAAGGTAAAGCTTGTTTTAATTAGTGCACTAGTATCGTTACCATTCATTTTACCACCAATCGAGTTACAAACATCGTAGATACTCTACAATTCAATATATCCGTTGTTCGTTTTGTGCTTGCATTCAATAATACGAGTTCAAATACTTCATACAAGGAAGACTTGACTCTGTTACACGATGGCTCTCGTTATAAATTATATAATTTATATTGAGAGCGTCCATCCTTTTTGCTATTTTTTTTCTCTAGTAAATCTCTACGTTCAGTTTGCCTCGCATTATTTCTAATTACATTATTGAGTATAAAACGTATTAAATACATCAAAAAGATCTAATAAATTACGATCACTGCAACTTGAGATATGACTTGCGTTGTTTCGCGTTTAACTACACACTCTTCACAGCACTAACCATCTGCAAATGATATCTCTGGATAAGGTACAAAAGCTAAAAATTATGAAACGAAATATTTTTACAAATAGAGATTCAAAAATCTCTACAAAAGTGTATTAGTAAAGTACTAGTGTACAATAAAACAAACGTCTTGTCTTAACTAATCAATACTTAGCTTAAATTATTTACATTAGTTTAGCTGTTTCAATTGGTTACATTTGGAAAAATCAAGTCATATCTCCAGGTGTGATTAATAATATTAGTGCAGCATCGATGTCCCTCGAACATCGCTCTCTCAAGGATGTTTTCCAAACAATAATATTTATAGATTAATCTCATAAGGACAAGGAGTTAATTATGAAATAGTATCAGCAAATCATATTAGATATAAAACTATCTAATATTTTATTTAAAATTATACTCAACTAATGTCGAAGTTATTACGAGAAGCGGCCAAGAGGACGCTAGTGTTTATTTAATAAATTCTAACTACACACAAAAAAGTTCAAAAAAATCGCAACACATTTAGCTTAGGTTAACATACGACGAAATTTTATATAAGGAATTATAAATGCAAAAAAATAGTTGAACTATGGCCTTGAAGGGAAGTCAGTGCCCAGGCGGCCATGTCCAGTTGGAAATTTAAAAGCTTGAATACAAAAATACTTTACACACGTAAAAACCTCAGAATATCACGGAAAACACCCTCAATCGCATCGTATAATATACAGTGTTATGTAACCTATGCTTACATGCTAATGTTTTCGCATACAAAACCTCTACACTTGGTGCGTAACTGTCAGTGAGTCAAACAACGTCGATATAAAAATAAAAT
Organism: Drymonia ruficornis; assembly: GCA_947859195.1. NCBI lineage: Eukaryota > Metazoa > Arthropoda > Insecta > Lepidoptera > Notodontidae > Drymonia > Drymonia ruficornis. Next base: position 15,045,163 of record OX401905.1, on the reverse strand, counting down.
GTTCCCGATTTCAAAAGCTTAGTCGTAATACTTGCAGTAATGGAGTGTCGAGTTTGGACTAATATTAGGAAAAAAATATATAGTCGCACAACTTAATATTAATCGTTGAATGTGATTCGCATTTTAATTTATATATTGTAACTTATAAAATTAATATTATAAACAATATGATTAGAAAAACAACAAATCAGCTGCCATTGTTATTTTATTACATTTAAATTAATTTGTTCGTGAACAGAATACATTAGACATTTGAGTAGATCGTTATCTCAGAAATAACACTTCTTAAACACAACTTACCTGTCCTAGGCATACTCTTATAATGGGTGGTATTCCAATTTAATTTGTGCCTGATATTCGTTAACATTACTCATTACTCACTCCTATGTTCTAACGGTAAATAAGGAGACTAAATGACTGGTACAGAGGAGAAAGCGGATTGTGATGTCGGCGTATTATATTGACTAGCGATTGTCACCTCAGAGGAAATCAACCCGAGATTCCTTGCCTACGACACCAGATTAAACCACACATTAAGCTGCCATAAGACCTCATGGAGATACAAGACTCCCATGGCTCCTAATATAGTCTCCTTACGGCCGTAAGATCAATGGTAGTTGATCAATCGTGGAGAGTTGAAACTACCGATGTTATATACTCTTTGATCTTACAGCCCTGAATTATGTATTTACTTAGGTGATTGTAACCTTGACTGAAAAACAGACTATATTGCAAATTGCAGGATATTACGCTAGGAGTCGCTACTGTCCGGTCCGACATTGCCGGTGAACAATTCACCATACAACTATGTCCTAGACGCTAGCGGCTAGTAAAGCCACTGTTAACGTCCAGTTTAAACTGGTGTCGTGCCATCTTACTACGTGTAAACTAATTCGTTGTCGCGTCGGCGTGGGGATAAAGTTACTGTATCGTGGGACTACCCGGGTCCACTAGATACTTTACACACGCTGCCACGCTGCGTGGTACGTGTGATGGCGAATGAGTGAGGGCGTGGAGCTCGGCCGCGAGTCCCAGCGTCCTGTGGTCCTTGAGACTTAGGGAGAGGTAATGACCTCTCCCCTAGTCTCAAGAACCACGGGTCAATGGACCTAGTTGTAATTGAAGATCATACACATTATTAATAACATTTGTGACATTATGGGTGCCATGCCATGTCATAAATATCTATCTATATACTGGTCTGAATTGATTTTCTGTTGACGACAATAACATTATTTCATAAACTCTTTTTGGGAATCTATAAAATTTAATTTCTTTCCCACATTTCATAAAGTAAATTACAAACAAAAAGAATTTTCATGAAAAGTTATTTTTCCCCGCATATTATTGATTTCGTGCGCTTTCGTAATCGCTTAAGCATCGCGACCGAGCTTCCCATCCCTCTAATGATCGATGCCAATATAAAAATTACAAAACTCTCCCTCTTACACTTTCCTTACATTCCACGATATTCCCTGACATGACTTACTTTATATCTTACATAGCCAAACATCACAAGTTATATGCACTCCGGTGTATATTAGTACGTAGACCGCACAATGTGAAGCGTCCGTACACCGCGTGCCGCGGCGCGAAATCTCGTTTACAATGCTTAAGACACAGTATCTATAACTCATTATAAAAATTACGCTATAATATATTATATCTAACCTAAAATAATTATGATATAAATTGTTACACTAATAGAGATAAAGAAGCCAATTTTTGGTTTTGTTATTGTTGTAAATATTAATAGTGGAGGCGTTGCAGCAACGCCGCGATACGCTACACGTATAAATAGGGGTTATTCCGAACAGATACCCAGGCGACATTGTACTACACGCGCATCACTCATCGGAATCTGTTCGGCGCAATGGTGCCGATTCTGTTGTTAACAAATAACGACACTACAAATATGACCGTCTTTCTCATAGATCACGACCATGGGAAGACGGCCATTATTCAGTCACTGCAAGTTTAGTTTGTTTTCGAACAGAATCAACACCATCAATCGACTAAATCGTGCGGACCCTCACTAAATCGGCCCTCGACTCGAAAATACAGAACTGGAATGAATACATCTCGTATAAAATTGACAATGCATGTTTAACGGAAGCTCAAATCGCTAATTTTCATACTGAACAAATAATGCATAACACTTCGGAAGGAGACGGATGGGTCAGCGGAGGACGTTCCGGTCGGCGACTCATCAGATCTTTAAATTAATAAGGGACCAGTTCGATAGAGCAGACAGTCCGACCTGGATTTAAGATTCACGTCAGACTTGTTATGCTATCGTACATAAAAACAAAATGAGTTCAACCATCTTAAAGTGGCACAGTAATGATACCGCGGAGAGCTGCCCATATCAGTTTGTTGAGTAATTCTCAGTATAGGCGTCGAGCGTTCAGACCGCTCTAAAATCCACCGGTATCATTACCGTTCGGGGTTTAAAATAGACTTCGGAACCCGTCATACTGGGAGCGGCCTAAGAGAATGAAATAATGACTCGCTATATTGTGAAACGAATGAAATGAGATAGGATCGCGGCACTGGGCACTGGGTAGTAGGTGGCGCGAGACGCGCTCGGTGGCTCAGCAGGGCAGGGTGGCGCGCGGCAGCGGGCGCACCAGGTACAGCTTCTCGCCCTGCTTGTTGGTGTAGATGGGCGCGCGCTGGTAGTGCGCCACCAGCTGCTCCAGCGTCGGGAACTTGCGCTGCCCGATGCAGTACAGCGCGCCCTCCACGTGCACGCGGAAGTGCTTGTTGCGACCCGGCGCCTTCAGCGACACCGAGAAGTCGCCCACCTGACAACGGAACATTCATTAACTTGGGCATACTATAAAATTTAATTTATTTGCCATATTTCATTAAGGAAAATACAAGCAAAAAGTCACAACTTTCATATAAAAGTCATTTTTCACCCCAGATTGTTGATGGACACACACTTTTTACAAATATTTATATTAGTGGTATCTACCAAATATTTGTAATTTTACACTTGTCTAGTGCGACGGTTAGAACGGTGATTGATAATGAAACAAACGAACTAAAAGTAGTGGGGAATTAGGTCACAGAGTACAAAAACTCGGAGTGAATAATGTAGGAGATGATGCCCACTCTGTTTAAAAAGTCCTGTATTTGGGCGTGTCAAACGGGATGCGCAGTAATAGTGAAGTGATTGAGGTCCTATGGCATAGTATAGTATAGTATTGGAGCACTGCAGGTGTACGTACATTGGTCTCGGAGTCGCGGATGAGGAAGTCGCCGTCGTGTCCGTGCTGGTTGAGCAGCGCGTCGCAGTGCGTGCGCGTGATGGCGCCGTAGTACCAGGCGCGCGTGGCCAGCGCCGCGGCCGCGGCCCGCGCGCCGCCCCCGCCGCCCTCGCCCGCCTCGCTGTAGGGCTGCGTGAGGTAGTCGGCGAGCTCCTGCAGGTAGTTGCGCGGCACGAGGCCGAGCTGGCCGCGCGAGTCGCGCGCGCGGTACCACTCGGGGTCGGACGGCGGCCGCTCGATGATCTCCAGCCGGTCGCCCTTCTCGAACGACAGCTCCTGCTCGTTGTTCGACGTGAACGAGTACAGGGCCACCTGCAACACACACGCGACCACTTATTCATAACATTGTTTGCACCACAGAAACTCATGAATATCAATCAACTCATCGCTCAAGGTAGCAAAAATTATTATAAAGTGTACTCACTACAATATCGAGAACATTTTCGGCCATCGCATAAGTGTGTACCGGGTCCTCGGCGTCGCCCTCTTCACTGGTGTAGTTTGACGGAAACCTGTAGTCACAAGAAATACAGTCAATAAATTCCCTCGATAGAATGATATCTATGGTGTTATCCACTACAAATGAAAATCCTTTATACAGAGTACCCAGCTTGCCCGCAATCAGGTACATGAGTTCCAAAAACAACCACACAAAAACTCAATTTGAAAAGAAAGTCATTTGTAGATTCCGTTTTGATAACTCAGTAGCGCTCTAAAGTTTACTCTCAGCAAGATTTGAGATCGACGGGCTAGTTTCGGATACTGCATGACGAGGGGGTGAGTGAGTGAATGAGTGCGTGAGTGTGTTAGCAAGTGAATGAGTGCGTGAGTGTGTGAGCGAGCGATAATGCGATGGTTACCATCCAGTGTGCGACTGGTACTGTCCCCGCCACCAGCCATCATTGCTCTTCTCGAGGATGAGTATCCTGGTGCCCTTGGTGAGCGACAGCTCGTCGGGCTGCTGCGCCTGGTAGTTGTACTTGACGACGGCGGCGCCCAGCGCGTCCGCGGGCTCCACGCGCCGCGCGCCCGGCGACTCGCCGCCCCCGCCGCCGCCGCCGCCCCCGCCCCGCACCGGCGAGCTGTTCGACGGCAGGGTCTTCGACCCGGACCCTTTCTTCACTTTCTTTTTAATACTAGAACACAAATAATATTGGGGTATTAGACCATATCTACTAAGGTCACAGATCGACCTGAAGTCAGATCATCAAATGAACCTCATAGGGATGGACTGCTATACCACTGTAGTAGCAACAGCTAATTTCGTAACCATTTTAAAATGATCTCAATCATTATGCCAGGAATATTTCAAACATTAGAACAAGGAATAGGAACAATTTAACACTCCTTCAAAAGACACATGCAGTTTGAAACTCTGAAAGCCAATCCATTTATTAATTGTTCAAGTGAATCACTTCAACTCTGTTACATTACATTTTGTATAAAAAAATTAAAATGGGGCGGTGCCCGAATACACCCATTATTATTTACATAAAATTCTGTCTCCTTTGTTCGTTTTGAACGGCGCGGCGCGGATGACCTTCCACTGAAGATTTCTCTATCAGAGGACGCACTTCTACGCATTAACGATAACGAGGTCGAACGGAATCCGCATCGATATACAGACTACTCCCCCAAGCCAACTAGGCACTCGGATGCAATGCGGCTTCCCGGCCCGCATACCGGCCGCACTCCCGCCACGGCCTGCGGCTTCCCGCCCACCACCGCGCACACCGCCACCGCCTTGCGGTGAGAGTGACGTCACATTTGACAGGTGCCTAGATGGCTTGGCGAAGTAGTAAGAGAAGGGTAGCGATTCATTTTAGGTCTGAAACTGATTCATAATATAATAGATGATGATGAGAAGCAGCTCAGTCAAAACATCATCAGTCAAGAATCAATCAGACATCAAGGCAGATCGGAGATAAAGCAGCCAGCCTTGTAGATTAAAATCCTACTATTCGATGATTTCAATGCAACCGGCGCCGACGTATGTCTACATACGCTTATGTACACATAGCCGGTATTTCGTAACGCCACCTTCACTGCACCTTGATATAATTCATGAACGCGCAACGTTTGTTTTGGCGGTGCTGATAACAACAAAAAGCAGCAAGCATGTTATACGATACAGAATAAATTAAATTCTAAGCATCGCGCGTCATGTTCTGGGAACATTGGCGTGAATACCAATGAATGTTAAGTTATTACGATCATCGTTATTACAGATTTCCTTCATAGTTGTAATATCTGGTAGGTAGGTATGACGAAACGTAAATTCCAGTTCTACGAACATAAATATGGCGCTGATACCTACTGGGTATAAAGATAATGTGGACTTCGCCACAGATCGCAACAACTGGAATAAAGACCTTTGCCCGGACCCACTGAGGCCTACTGGGATACTACCAGCTGTATTAGTTTAATGCTTCGGGAAGAGGATTCGTGGCATACCTACCTAGTCCGCCACGCTAACCCAATGCCGGTAGGCGAACTTCACGCACCGTTTTGAAAGACGTACGTTTCCACTCATCGGACGAAACGCAGCTTAATTAGCTACTAGGTATACGCAGATCTTCTGTGAGACGGTGGTATGGTACTACCTCAGATGAGCCAGCCAGTATATGAGCTAGACAGCAGCTTAGCGGCTGTAGCTATTGCTATAAACCCACTTGCAATGAAGAAACTGGTTATGCCAGCCACACACCTTCAGCAGGCAGCGTGTGGGAAGAGACGTGCGCCAATTTCTGGCCACTTCCGAAATTGCGCGTATTGTGCAATGCTAGACTTGCACAAGTATACTTGAAGGTGTGTGGCCGGCGTAACGATATACTTGCGCAAGTCTAGACTTGCACAAGTATACTGGAACATGTGTTGGAAAATATTGCGCAATTATTGAGCAATAATTTCCAACACATGTTCCAGTATACTTGTGCAAGTCTAAACTTGCGCTAGGTGTGTGGCCGGCATTAGTAAAGCGCGATGTTCTCACCTGTCAAAGAGCGAGGGCTTCTCCTTCTTGACATAGTTGCTGGGCACGTAGCCGGACTGGCTGCGCGCGTTCTGCACGCGCCACCAGTGCTTGGAGTCGTCCAGCAGCAGGTAGCGCTCGTTCTTGCGCAGGTCCAGCTCCTGCGCGCCCTGCGCCGCGTAGTCGTACTTCGCGACCACGTAGCACACGTCGTCCTGCACCAGGACCAACAATCATCAGCAACAGTGCACTTTGTTCTAAGGAATACGGTCCATGGAGACGTAGCTTCATGGATACTACTCCACCAAGCCAACTAGGAACCTATCAAATGTGACGTCACCCGCACAACAAGATAGTGGCGGTGTGCGGGCGGCGTGACGTGCGGGAAGCCACAGGCGGTGGCGGGTGTGCGAGCGGTATGCGGGCGGGGAAGCCGCATTCCATCCGAGCTCCTAGTTGGCTTGGTGGAGTAATAACAGTGCACTTTGCTCTAAGGAATACGGTCCATGGAGACGTAGCTTCATTGATGCTTAAAAATATGTTGCTCGTGTGGCGCGAGCGCGATTTTGCCCCGTATTATTTCCGCGCTGCCGCTTAGCTTCGTAGTTTTATAGTATGGGTGTGCACTAAGCATGTAATGACGAATACACGGCTATACAGCCACGATTCTGTGGAAAACAGGCCTTACTTTGATGGATAGGGAAAGATAGATAGGATAGTACACATTACTAGATTATCATCTACATTGAAAGGCAATTGGCTCAGCATGTGCTGGAGGGGAACAATTAGCGCCGATTTTCAGCCAAAGCCACCTCACTCGTTCTTCATTCAAACTTGACCCAAGAAGTTTTTTATGTTAAGTTCAAATGTGTTCTGTTTTGGGCCTCGGGTCTCTAACAATAATTGGCCATGGCGAAAACATTGGTCTCTAATATTATCTTAGTGAATTCTTAATTATAAATCGTAAATTCGACATATTGTAGGCCATTTGTTATCACTTTAGCAGTCTATTGGCCAACCTGTAAGAATTTACGATTCACAATAAAGAATTTACGAAGATAATATTAAGGGATCAGTGGTTTCGCAATGTTTAATTGTTATGAGAATCCTGGTCTATTTGTCTCTTGATAGTGGCAGTTGCATTGTCATCCTTATTCTGAGTAATCCAATATACCTACCTACCTAAAGGACAAGCTGGAATGGAACCAAAACATACTACTGACAGTTATCTTTATGATTCAACTGAAGTAGGCATGTAATGTATGTATCATTAAACAACAAACCAAGAATTATATCACATAGAGACATCAACAATAGAAAATAATAATTAGTTAAATCCTACTAATGGGTATTATAATTATTTTATATTTTGAAGAACTAATGAAATATTTTCAATTATGATGTCATGAGAAGAATCTGGTTATTTTTTTCTAATATACATAAGTAGTTCAACATACTCTGTTATAATTTATGACACATCAATGGTACTCATATTGTTTTAATAAGAAGCATTGAAAGAACTTTGCTTTGAATTAGATTAGGTAAACAAAAGGTAAGGTAATAAAGGTAAAAGAGAAACAGAGGCTGCTCCCTAGAGCACAGACAGACAGACAGTTTGTCTACAGACAGATGGAGAGTGCTCTATGAATTGTAACAACAAGGGAAATTGTATTGGATGGTGATTCAGTAGTTAATGAAGTACCTACTTATTTTATACCATTATAATATACCTGTACAGAATTGTCAAATAACTTTTATCCACCAAATAAATATGACATTTTCACAGATATTCTACGAAAAAACTGTCTCAAAGCCATATTTATTTGGTGAATATGATTGTGAGACACAGGCGCTTAAAGTAAGTTTAATTGTATTTATTTATTTAGTCCAGAGGGCCTACTCTGTTTCAAACGAAAACGAAATTTCGGACGAAATTCGCGTATTTCCTACTAAGTTTCTCATTGATTCCGACATTTCTTACGAACTAAAATTGTTTGACGTTTAGATTCGACGAAGACGAAGACGTCAAACAATTTTCGTTCGTAATAAATGTCGGAATCAATGAGAAAGACGTAGGCACAATATTTTGAGTAACAGAGTAGGCCCTCTGTTACTCAAAATATTGTAATACACTGTTCCATTTCATTATCCTCGTAGCAGAATAAAGAATTCATTCTTGATGTTGTGTTATAGAACTGTTATGTGCCCTTGTTATTTGATGTTTTAACAGGTATTTATACTCGTTGGGATTCTGTTGTTGATGCAATAAAAGAAAATGTTAAAATAGTATTTTGTTGTATAAACTATAAATACTTAAGTTTTGACTGCCTCGTTTCAAGATATTTAATCAAATATTGACCTTTTTACCCTTAGATATCACAACTTTATAATAAAGCTAGCTTCTTTTATGCACACATTTTGTCCTAACAGTTACAGCTGGCATGCAACCTACTGAAAATAGTTAGATTCTTGGTAGTTATATAAGATAGGTACTCTAAAACTGAATCATCAATTAAATTAAAACATAAATAACTTTATTTAGTCTCATTCAAGAGGCACCTGTCTATATTTTAGATTCTTTCAAAGTAAAATGTTAGTGTAAGTTTATGTAATGTTAATGTAAGTCTAGAATGTGAATAACCATGATTAACAAAATTAATTCGGCTTACACCTAGTGAAAGTGAATACATAATTCTTAGCCAACACCAAATTGCTGAATCAAGGATTGTGAAGCTTATAACTGACGGACTAATTTAAATAATCAAAATGTTTTACAACATAACAAAACTACTTCCCATGATGTTTATGGGATTGTCAGTTGGATTTTTTTTCTAGGACATGTAACAGGATACATCAATTTGTGGCTGTTATGATAGTAGACAGATGATTAATTAGTGTTGAATGGGTGTATACCTGGGTGTTCTTCCCGTGCCTCGTGTTGGCCATGGCGTGGGGCGCCGGCAGCGGCTTGTTCGCCCACACCGAGTCTGCGGCGCGCGCCGACCTCGTCTCCAGCATGACACCCCCAGATGCGGATCCCTTCGGTCACCGTCCTCTTCACAGATCCATCACGACGCCACCGCTAACCCTGCACTGCACTGCACCACATACACCGCAATCCAATCACGCCACAACTCAGGAACCGATCGATTCACAATCCACCACAAAACCTACCGATTGTTTATTGTGGGACGTGCGAAAATCCGATCGAAAGCCACCGATGAGAACCAAACTAAAGAGCCTCCTACCGATAGACTTGGACCTTCCAATTTTTTTTTATTTACAAAGAACTAAATTAATAGAAGTGTTGTAAATAACGTGTTATGCTTTTAGAGAGATTTTTCACACAAAATGAAATAAATTATCTGATTACTTCTATTGAAAAATCTCACTTCTCTCTCGGTGGGGCAAATCAACGACGAATCAATAGACAATGTTTTTTTTAATAAACCTGTATTCTCCCATAGATTCATAGACCATCTATATCCATAGGTATTTTGTTTTTGCAACTACCTAGGTATTAGTCGATTCTCTATCATTTTAGGTGATTTTTTACTTATAAATGATTGTCCTTGCTTTATGCAAATAGTCTATGGATCAAGCAAAACATGGCCGCGTTCAGAGGCCACGTACCGAGTACAACTAGTTACTCTGACGCCGCGCCGCTCCCGCGCCGCCGCAACTGTCACGTCACTGTACACTGCTGCACTCAAATAAAAGCTTTGACGCTAAATTAATCTATTTTCTTGAATCATTAGATCAAAATCGTAATTTTAAGAAGTACCTACCTACCTACGAATCGGGGTTAGACTGAATAGTTGCACTCGGTGCGTAGCTCTGAACGTGGCCTGGATTTCCCTTTTTTTTTTTTTTTTTTATAAGATTAGTTTTACGGCCCCTGGGAACTAGCCCTTTGGAGCCTAACATCAGTATACAATTACATTTTTTCTTAATTCTACCTTATAACTACCTTAAATCTACCTTATAACTACCTTATTTCTACCCCCCCAAACCCTATCAGTAAAGTGGCGGATACTTTACTGACAAATTACTAGACTGCTTGGGAGAAGCCGAAAATCATGTTTCATCACTTTTGTTCCAATTGCCCACACTCACGCACATTTATGACCATATAATGGTTAATATTCCACCAATATTACACATTATAATACACGAAAACACAAGTTTTGGAAATTAAAACAAAAATGACAACATGACTTTTCCACTTCCCGCCAAAAAGCCCCTGGATTTCCCTTTTTTTTTTTTTTTTTATAAGATTAGTTTTACGGACCCTGGGAACTAGCCCTTTGGAGCCTAACATCAGTATACATATTACATTTTTTCTTAATTCTACCTTATAACTACCTTAAATCTACCTTATAACTACCTTATTTCTACCCCCCCAAACCCTATCAGTAAAGTGGCGGATACTTTACTGACAAATTACTAGACTTCTTGGGAGAAGCCGAAAATCATGTTTCATCACTTTTGTTCCAATTGCCCACACTCACGCACATTTATGACCATATAATGGTTAATATTCCACCAATATTACACATAATACACGAAAACACAAGTTTTGGAAATTAAAACAAAAATCACAACATGACTTTTCCACTTCCCGCCAAAAAGCCCCTGGATTTCCCAGTTTCAAAACATTACCAGAAAGAAAAAATATGATAGAATGATGGTAGGTAAGTTATAACCCCGCGTTTCCATTGCGCAAAAACATGTTGATTTCAACAGAATTCAACAGATCCCACGACATGTATAGAGTTGCGTTTCCATTGACGGACAATCAACATGTCGCATGACTTATTGTCACTACAAGTACCTATTACGACATGTTAATGTTGGTTGTGTGGAAAGCGTTCACACTGGTGAATAACTTGTTACTTGTGACTTCACGCTGGCGAATGTTTTTTTTTAACACCAGATTATTGTCAAATGTGACGTCACCCGCACAAGGCGGTGGCGGTGTGCGGGCGGGAAGCCGCAGGCGGTGGCGGTTATACGGGCGGGGAAGCCGCATTCCATCCGAGTGCCTAGTTGGCTTGGTGGAGAAGTACGTTACAAGCAAGGTTATAGGTATAAAACGTGTATTCAAGCGATGAAAAAGTAAAACCTATTTTTTTATCAACTAGTAGGTACTATTGTATTCCTAGAAGAGCAAAATTCTAGGAAAAAAGCATACGGCTCGTCTGATGTTAAGCAGTTTGAGCTCTCTCACTCACTTATCGTTGGTATGAAACGCAGCTAAAATTGCGACTTTACGCCGATTTACCGCAGTCATGGTTTCATAAAAGGGAAAAATATTTTAAAGAGCAGACAGTAAAATTCTTATATTGTACTTACTACTCACTACCGAGATTTTCTCTATGGATTTTCACAACAATAAAATGTCTACGCACAATTTCGGATGTGTGACATGTTTTTAGGTGGAAACGCACGGTAAATATTACCGTGCGTTTCCACCTAAAAACATGTCGGCATACTTGTATCGCGACATGATGAGCCCGACATGTCTCGTAACATGTATTGTTGAGGGTAGCGTTTCCACTGCCTTAAGTCTCAACATGTATACCAGCATGTCAATACACTTGTTAGGGTTTTCGTTCACACTGGCACTCAACATGTATTAAGACTTGTATATCAACATGATTATTTGCCATAAATACTGTTATCGGAAAATGTGCGTAGACATTTCATTGTTGTGAAAATCCATAGAGAATATCTCGGTAGAGAGTTGTTAAGTACATTATAGGGTCTTGTAATAATTTTAATGGCTGCTTTTTTTATATTTTTTCCCTTCTAAGCAACCATGACTGCGGCCCATACAGGCCTGCCCGACCGGGGTAGTACCACCCTCCCACAGTAAATGGGCGTAAAGTAGGTAGCAATTTTAGCTGCGTTTCATACCAACGATAAGTGACTTAACATCAGACGGGCCGTATGCTTTTTTCCTAGAATTTTGCTCTTCTAGGAATACGATAGGTAGTTGATAAAAAATAATAAATAGGTATTTTAGTATTTTTCATCGCTTGAATACACATTTTATATAATCTTGTACGTACTACTCCACCAAGCCAACTAGACACTCGGATGGAATGCGGCTTCCCCGCCCGTATAACCGCCACCGCCTGCGGCTTCCCACCCACACACCGCCACCGCCTTGTGCGGGTCGCCAGCGTGAAGTCTCTGAATGATTTGTATGATAACTTGTCTAGTAACAAGTTATTCACCAGTGTGAACGCTTTCACACAACCAACATCAACATGTCGCAATATTTTTAGTGACAACAAGTCATGCGACATGTTGATTGTCCGTCAATGGAAACGCAACTCTATACATGTCGTGAGATCTGTTGAAATCAACATGTTTTTGCGCAATGGAAACGCGGGGTTATGACCGCATAGGTAGGTCAGTTCCTGTATACACGGCGAAAAGGTTCACCACCTGTCACGTTGGGTTCTGACTATCTAATGAAACGTGGGATTTGAGTTGGTTAATACCTCCACAATGTGGTCGTGTATGGCTTAACTCAAGCCTCTGACTACCCCCGAATGGGGATAAAAGTCGTGACGTTACATTTTTTTACATAGGTAAGTACGCAAAGGCTATTATTCAAATGTTTTTTAGTCATCGAGATCTAAGAGGCCCGTTTTGACATAGCAGTAAAAGCCGAAGTTACCCGTAGTTTAGGCAAGATACCTATTATACGTTTGCATAATTACGCTGGACAGGCTTTACCATTACAGCACAAAATTACCTGCAACCAATTTTTGTGCCGATTTGAAGTGCCACCTCGAGGTTCTCTAAAAAATCATTTGAAACTTAATAATTTAATGTTTCTTAAGTTTTATTTATCATTACTTCCATCCGTGGCACCTCGCCGCCACTGATAGCAAGCAGACTTGCTGATAGGCTGATACGCTCCGATATGCCCACGAACGTAATATGTCAGTCAAATAATTAGTGATGTCTACGCCCAGCGTACCTACTTTGTAAGTTGTAAGTCAAGGGAGTTTTTATTTCCTTTACTGGCAACCCGCAACCGCAATTGACGTTTTGCAGTGTGTCTACGTTAAGTGTGTTTTCTTCGCTGAAATATATGTTAAATGGATCTGAATCATTGATTTTAGTTCGTAAGAAGTGAAAATGTCCGATTCGGAAGGCAGTAATTACTCAGGAAGCGCCTCCGAGGCGGGTAGCGTGGCGTCTCGTCGGTCTCGGCGGAGTGCCGCGTCAAATCATTCCGTAAGGTCTCGGTCGGGCTCCCGTTCCCGCACACCGAGCCGGAGCCCCTCGCGGAGCCCATCTAGGTCGCGCTCCAGGTCGAAATCACGATCTCGTTCCCGATCCAGGCACGTGTTACTCTATTTTCGTTAAATCATGAACAGTTGTGTTGGCTAACCAGTGATAAGCGTTATTGTCAATAGGAGCCGCTCGGCTGGTTCCGCAGGCAGCCGCAATAAAGATGACGAAGCGAAAGAAGCCTCGGGCGATGAAGAAGTGGAGGTATGGGATGGGGTTATAGTTTTGGTTAATGTAAACAGTTTGTGTCGTTTGCTTATTTGTCGAATGTGCTTCAAATCTAAGTAAACGGTATCTTGCCACATGTTTCTGCTACATTTTAGATCATGGACATTGGTAACTTAACTGAAATTCTTATGCTCATTATTTCAGGATGAACAGGAACCTGAGGGTGAAGACTTGGTGGACTCTGAGGAATATGACGAGGATGAGGAAGAGGAAAGACTGAGGAAGAAACGCAAGAAAGACAGCCGCTACGGTGGATTCATTATCGATGAGGCTGAGGTGAGATTTAAATCCAACAAGTAATTATTTCCCGATACTAAATGATACTATTTTTGTTAGTGTTCCGTAGACCATATGAGGAACCCTTTTAAGATCATCCAGTCTGCCCATCCATCCCAGTCTGTCACAGTATCAATACTTCTATAGGTTTAATCATAGAGTAAAGACTTAAGAAAGAGGTGCCCTTATTAGATTTCTCTATTAAACAACGCGTGGTAATTTGCACGGGATGGCGCGGGTGGTGGGGGTTAAGAAATGTGTGGCATCCATCTACCGGGAAATAGCTGAACTACTCGCTTTGTTTTATGTCGATGTTAGTACGTAGTTTAATTATTTGCACTAGATGTCACTAAGTGTATGATCATGAAAAATTACATACAAAGGGACGCCATCTAGTGTCGAATATATAATTATATTTGGGATGCGAACATTGGCAAGACGTCTGCACAGGACGAACACCAACAGCACACTGACTTAAGCCACGCCTACTGTGATTACGTCACCGGCCTAGTTGTGCGATGTTTAAGCAACGCGGCTTAGCTGCTTAGACCCAGTCCTTTAGTATTAGGTTCATGGGTTTAATGGAAGATGATGAAATTTCAAGGAAAGATATAAGTAGTAGATCTCAATTCCAACAATATAGGATGGTAAAAAATAACTCTTTTTGAGGTACCTCCCCTGCCTAGTAGTAGGTCCTCTACCTTTAAATAAAGTAGTGTTTCTACCCAACATTTTATTGTCAGACATACTATTTATCTATCCGTCTATTTGGACGGTGAGGGAAAACATCGTGAGGAAACCTACCTATCCCTCGGGATTAGGTAATAGTCAGTTCCTGTATACACGGCGACAAGGTTCACCACCTGTCACGTTGGGTTCTGACTATCTGGTGAAACGTGGGCTTTGAATTGGTTAATACCTCCACAATGTGGTGGTGTATGGCCACTCAAGCCTCTGACTACCCCCGAATGGGGTTAAAAGTCGTGACGTTATATTTTTTATTTATTTTTTACATACTATTTGCGAGATTATAACCTCTCAGTTTAAGCAATGTGTAGGTTACTGTTAAATACTGTTACTTAATAAGTTACTGTTATTGATATGGCTATGTAACCCTACATGCATGACCCAACACACACTGCTATTTTTTTGTGTGTTATTAACAGTCTGGTATTTTGTGCACCTGTAAAATTGTAGTAGAAAGACCAAACAGTTCTTTGATTATGTACTTCGAAGGTGTGGTCAACATTTTATCTTTGTATCTGGGTTTGCTTTACATGACACATTTTCCTACAGGTGGACGATGAAGTCGATGAAGATGACGAATGGGAAGAAGGCGCCCAGGAGATGGGCATCGTCGGCAATGAGGTGGATGAGATCGGGCCCACTGCCAGGGAAATTGAAGGTAGGAGGAGAGGCACCAACCTCTGGGACTCGCAGAAAGAAGAGGAAATTGAAGAATACCTCCGGAACAAGTATGCCGATGAGTCAGCTGCCCTCAGACACTTTGGAGAGGGTGGCGAGGAGATGTCGGATGAGATCACACAACAGACTCTATTACCAGGTATTAAAGACCCCAATCTATGGATGGTCAAATGCAGAATTGGTGAAGAAAAGGCAACCGTCTTACTTCTAATGAGAAAATTTATTGCTTACCAGTTCTCAGAGGAACCTTTCCAAATTAAGTCTGTTGTGGCGCCCGAGGGTGTTAAAGGGTACATTTACATAGAAGCATACAAACAGACACACGTTAAAGCAATCATAACTAATGTGGGCACACTAAGAATGGGCACCTGGAAGCAAGACATGGTTCCCATCAAAGAAATGACTGATGTATTGAGGGTAGTCAAAGAACAGTCAGGCTTAAAATCTAAACAATGGGTGAGGCTAAAGAGAGGTTTGTACAAAGATGACATAGCTCAGGTAGATTATGTGGATCTAGCTCAAAACCAAGTGCATCTCAAGTTGCTGCCTAGAATAGATTACACGAGACTCAGAGGTGCACTAAGGACTGCCCAAAGTGAAAGCGAAGCTGCCAAAAGGAAGAAAAAGCGGCGCCCAGCCGCAAAGCCTTTCGACCCTGAAGCTATTCGAGCTATCGGTGGAGAGGTCACCTCCGACGGTGACTTTTTAATTTTCGAAGGCAACAGATACTCCCGAAAGGGTTTCCTGTACAAAAACTTCACTATGTCCGCTATCCTCGCGGAAGGCGTGAAGCCCACGCTCACCGAGTTGGAAAGATTCGAGGAACAGCCTGAAGGTATTGACATCGAGCTCGCAGCTCCCGCCAAGGACGACCCGACGAGCTTGCACTCGTTCTCCATGGGCGATAACGTGGAAGTGTGTTCCGGCGACTTGGCCAACTTGCAAGCGAGGATCATAGCTATCGACGGGTCCATGATCACGGTGATGCCGAAACACGACGCTCTGAAAGACCCTCTAGTGTTCAAGCCCAACGAACTTCGAAAGTATTTCAAGCAAGGTGACCACGTAAAGGTATTAGCGGGACGATACGAGGGCGACACCGGTCTGATAGTCCGCGTGGAACCTCACCGCGTGGTGCTCGTGTCGGACTTGACGATGCACGAGCTGGAGGTGCTGCCGCGCGACTTGCAGCTGTGCTCCGACATGGCGACCGGCGTAGATTCTCTCGGACAGTTCCAGTGGGGCGACATGGTTCAACTGGACCCGCAGACGGTCGGCGTCATCGTTCGCCTCGAGAAGGAGAACTTCCACGTCCTCGGAATGCAGGGGAAAGTGATCGAGTGCAAGCCTCAAGCGTTGCAAAAGCGCCGCGAGAACAGATTCACGATGGCCCTCGACTCGGAACAGAACACGATACAGAAGCGGGACATCGTCAAAGTGATCGACGGCCCGCACGCCGGCCGGAACGGCGAAATCAAACATCTGTATCGAAACTTCGCGTTCCTGCAATCCCGGATGTATCTGGACAACGGTGGCATTTTCGTGTGCAAGACGCGGCACCTGCAGCTCGCGGGCGGGAACAAGAACGCGAGCGCGTCCGCCGGCCTCTCGCTCGGGTTCATGTCGCCGCGCATCCAGTCGCCGATGCACGGCGCGCGCGGCGCCGCCTCCCCGCGCGGCCGCGGCCGCGGCGGGCGCGGCGGCGGCGGCGCCACGCGCGACCGCGAGCTCATCGGCCAGACCATCAAGATCACCGGCGGGCCCTACAAGGGCAACGTCGGCATCGTCAAGGACGCCACCGGCAGCACCGCCCGCGTCGAGCTGCACTCCACCTGCCAGACCATCTCCGTGGACCGCAGCCACATCGCGGGCGTCGGGAACACGGCCCGCGACGGCGCCAGCTCGTTCTACTCGCGCACGCCGGGCCGCACGCCGACGCTCGGCGCGCAGACGCCGACGTACCGCGACACCGGCATCAAGACGCCGATGCACGGGTCCGCGACGCCGATCTACGACGTGGGCGGGCGCACGCCGCACTACGGCTCGGCCACGCCGTCGCACGAGGGCGGGCGCACGCCGGCGCACGGCGCCTGGGACCCGACGGCCGCCAACACGCCCGCGCGCGCGCCCGACTTCGAGTACGGCGCGCTCGACGACGGCGACGGCGCGTACGGTACCGGGCCGTTCACGCCGCAGACGCCGGGCACCATGTACGGGTCGGACCACACGTACAGCCCGTACCGGCCGAGCCCGAGCCCGGCGGGCTACGCGGCCGGCTACCCGGGCACGCCGAGCCCGGGCGGCGGCTACTCGCCGCGCTCGCCGGGCGCGGACGGCGCGGAGGGCGAGTGGCACACCACCGAGGTGGAGGTGCGCGTGCGCGCGGCGCACGAGGACGGCGCGCTGGGCGGGCAGGCGGGCGTGGTGCGCGGCCTGGCCGGCGGCTCGGTCGCGCTGTACCTGCCGCAGGAGGACCGCGTGGTGAGCGTGCCGCAGCACCTGCTGGAGCCCGTGGTGCCGCAGTCCGGGGACCGCGTCAAGGTCATCGCCGGCGAGGACCGCGAGGCCGTCGGCCAGCTCATCTCCATCGAGAACCAGGAGGGCGTCGTCAAGTTCGGCACCGACGACATCAAGATCATGCAGCTGAGACACCTGTGCAAGATGAGCACCGCCTAGACTCGTGTCGACCCGGATTGGGTTCCCTTCGGGCGAGCTCTGTGACCGACTCCTCCTTCGTTGTTTCGTTACGACTTTCGGATTATGTACTGCGAGTATTTTACAAATAATATATGACGAACGTCCTATATCCACTGAACCTATTATAATTTACACGTAAGGAATTACTAGGGTATTTACGAAAACGTCGAAAACTAAAAATAAAATAATAATATTGCATTTTTCTTTTTCTGTATTTCACTTCATAGCTGCAAGTCCCGGTATATTTACACATTTTGTAGTCCTTGACTACAAGTTAGCTGGTCGTCGTCTTTTTATTAGTAGGGGAGCCGTAGAAGGGGTTTCTGGATTTGCACGAGTGCGTCAGATTAAGATAAGGGAGATAGCTTACATATTGATAAGAACCTCAAAAAATTATGAGCCCTTAATATTGGTGGGTTTGCTCAGGGGAACCAAAAAAAAATAGACCATCTTAAAATACTAGAACTCGTCAGATTAAGATAAGGGGGATTCATTACTAGCTAAGAAGTGTCAAAAGTGTCAATTTTGCTAATTTGATCGTCAGTCTAAGAAATGGGAGCATCTGGAAGTTTCACTTTCACCCCCTCAGTTTTTTTTTTTTTAATATAGGACTGCGGTGGCAATAAATCGTGCGGCTCGCCTGATTTTAAGCAGTTACCGTAGCCTATAGATGCTTACAAATTCTGACGCGCTCGAGTAATTTTTTATTTTTTTTCAATTTATCATGTTGGAGCATGAAAAGTATCAATATCTGACACGCTTGAGTATTATTATGTCATTGCTTTTTATACAAAAAAAAATATTTTTTTTCATGTAGACGCTTCCCCCACCGCTGTAAGTGGAAACATCTAGAACAATGTATTCTTCCTATCATCTCATCTACCGAATCTACTAGGTTTGGACGACGCTCGTGCAAATCCACGAATTACACGCTCGCCTCCCCATCTATATCCACAGTATGTTATGAGAGCCGAGTTTTGGTCATGTATGGTCTATGTATCTATTTGATGCGTCTAGTTATGATAAAGATTTTTCAGAAATACCGACACTATAATTTTGTTTAGTTTTAGAGATATATTTTTTTTTGTAAGAGGTCAATGACCTTAAGAATATCTTAATTTAATTATAATTCCAAAAATAGTAAACTTGTGCATTTTGTTACCATTTAAAATAATGTAACAGCACATCATATATTTATATTAGAAAAAAGAGGGTTATAGCTTTAATAGTTTGAGAGATATAATTTTTTTTCTGATTTTCACATATATATTTTTTTTAATTATGCGTTAGCGTTGTAGCATTTTATTTGTTGCCATAAATATACGCAATAATATAGTTAATTATACTCTAAAATATCACAAACGACAATCATGCGGCAAAGGAGATAAAGCGTTTCTAAGTATTTTAAATATTTCTATGGAAATAGGGTTGTCAACTTGTCATTGTCACATTAAAAAGTATAAATATTTTTTTTTAGTTATTGTCATTTGACAAAGTTAAACTATCTTCTGACGCCAATAAAAGTATTTCATCATCTGTTGAAAATTCAGAAGTGTCGACATCAGTCAAACTTTGTTGTAACTGTGCATGGGTACTGACATTTTCCGTTGAGGGTTTTAAAAGTGCTAGAACTTTTTGGGGAAGAACAGAACGTTTGGTTTTCTTTGGTCGGCTGCCAAAGGACATGGTCAATATCAGCGGATCTGAAGATTCAAACGCTCTGTGAAACAAGTCAAGCACTGTAGTTTTACGGTTTAATTTTCGTGTGTGGTGCTCTCGGTCGTAACGCCAAAACATGTTTCTTGACTCACCATCTTGTTCGGAAAGCGTACCGATTAGCAACTTAACGAGGGTGGACCTCTTCCCAATACCACACGATAAGCTTCATCGAAGAAAAAATGCTATGTAGGCCGCGTTATAAACTACAGCGACACAGAGCTTGTACTAGTGTGGGAGTCGTTTTTTAAGAATAAAAGTGTGTATTTATTTCCTAGATAATGCTAAAATTCTAATTCCATCTCAATATTAAACGCCTACCATGTCACGGTGAGAATATTTGCGTACGAATAATTGTATGTTGCAATAACCTACTTTGTTGACAACCCTAAGTTGGATTTTTAAAAATTCATATTTCTGGAACCCAGCCTTTGTAGTGTCTGGTTTTTTTTATGAAGATACATATTAATGTAATAAACATAAATGCAGGGAAAGAAAATGCGACAATGCAAATGTTCGCCAGAAAAAAAATATTTACGAAATCATAGAAAAAATAGTTTTACTCCTTGCAAGGGCTTTATTTATCAATAATTTATGTATTTATTGGTTCGTTTGGTGAACATCTATGAGACCATACAACATTTTATAAGAAAAAAATAGAAGGAAAGGAGATAAATAATTTCTTTGGTTTCTATGGACTTTTCTCGATTTTGTAAATATCTCGAAAACTATGATAGATAGAGACACGAAAGTTTTATTAAGACTTATGTCTGAGAAGTATCTATCCAGAAAGTATATAAAATGGAGGTGACCAAAACTCGGCTCTCATAACACACTGTGATATCGTATGGTTAGCGGCCAACCTGATGTCAGAGTTGTTCAAGCCGCCCTACGCCTCTGACAATGCTTAACAACTGCTGCCTAGATGACAACAACCGGGACCGACTTTTTACGTGCCCTCCGAAGCACGGAGACGCTCAGTTGAAATGCCACTAAATGGTCACCCATCTCTGACTGACCTTGCCGAGCATTGCTTAACCTCCGATCGTTTACCGATCAATGATTGCAGCTGGCTACGAGCGCCTCATCGTGCAGCTGGTCGTGTGCTACGTCCAGAGAAATTGGACTGAAGCTTCACTTTTGTCGGGTCCCATCTTGTATTATATTGTAGGGTCCCATTGCTAGGTCGCGAGTTATTACAACTACATTGTCCTACTGTCTATAAACAACAGATCACATATGAAGGCATTCCCACGATGAAAGAGCATCAATCATAAGTGACTAGTCCGTCCTCAGCGTTGCCTAATGGCATACATATAAGGCATCATCGAGGCTTGTGCGGTTAAGGCTTCCAGAGCCTTAGGGCGCGGCGCCACAATGGAGAGAGTGAGTGAGCTATTGGGGTCATAAGACTAGTGGGAATCCATACCGAACATACAATAGACATCAATGTGTGTACACGTGTTTTACGATAACTATTTTTATTAATGGCCTCTTTCCATTGAGTCGGGCCTCGGGCCCAATGAGATTCTGCCAATGTCAACGTAGTGACGAAGACACGAAGGTGATTATTATTGGTCGGTTGGTCCAAACTTGATTTTTGGTTGAGATTCGCCGACTAAGGGCCGGGCTCCATTAGTGCGTTGCGTTACTTCGTCGCAAGATTTTGTACTGGCGCATCACCTATCCAGCTTCGTCTCTCGCCCGTCGACCCTTTGATCAGTTGCGACCATGGACCAATTACTAAGGGGACTGGCCCTAAGCAACTCGGCCGAGTGGTCGGCCTAGTACTAACATCAGAACAATGAAAATGAAAAAACAATGACCACGTTATTTTTTCATACATATATCTAATAAGGGCACCTCTTTCTTTAGTATTTACTCTGTGGTTGCGACTAGAGATGGGTTGGACTAGGTAAATTTGGGAGTAGGTGCACCTATTCCTAGTATTTAAAAATACGTGATCCAAACTCCTGTTCCACCTAGTCCACCTAGTCCGCCTAGTCCACCTAGTCTCCAATACTTATCGGCTATGGTTAGCGTACTTAGTCCTTAGATCCATAATAGGACTTGATACATGAGATCAAATGGGGACAAAAATTTATTTGCTCACTTCAGTTAGATGTCGCCTACTGCTTACTAATGATGATGACTTGATGATAACGACGATGATGATGATGAAGAAGACGACGACGACGATGATGATGATGATGCGATGATGATGATGCGATGACGATGATGATGATGATGACGATGACGATGACGATGACGATGACGATGATGATGATGACGATGATTATGATGACGATGATGATGATGATAATGATGAAAATTTCCTTTTGGAGCCATTTTTGTTATAAAGACAAAAATAGGTTATATCAACAATTTAACACAAAAATATGATAATAATACTACTTGGACTAGAAGACTAGTTACCTACCATATACTATGTAGACTAAGCAGTTCGTTATACTCATAATAATACGCGATATCCGCACGCAATCGAGAGAGCATCACGTCCGCTGGGACGTGTTGAGTGAAATACTAGGTGGACTAAGTACTCTCCAAATTGGAATAGGTGCCGCCTAGTCTCATAAAATACCTGTTCTTCGCACCTGTTCTAGTAAATACGACTCATCTCTAGTTGCGACGACCGCGACGCAACGCAGCGCACTAGTGGAATTCATCTCATGGAATTAACAAATTATGTCAATGGTTAATCTACCTTAAAACAAAATAGGTATAATTTGTAGTGAAGTGACATAAAGTCGCCTATTCTAATCAAGCGATATCGTTGAGCTGATTTATTTTTGCCCTCATTCGATGGAACAGTGAAATGGGTTTTGAATGATAGGTTGTAAATAAAATATATTTGATGATTTTATTAACATTTATTTCAATAAATAATACAAAATTGGTTTTCAATTGCAATATTTTAATAATTTGAAACACAAAAATACAGTCACATAAACTGAGCAAACAACTTCTAACAGTACATATACAGACAGATTAAGATTTTCTATTTAATTTCAATATTAATACATCGAAAAATATGATGCTACCTTATAGTAACAATCGTACATCGTACCTCACAGCACTCACAGTAAATACATGAATGGAATTTTACATTTTTTTTGAGGTTGATTACCTATAACATTATTAATTTGAAAAATTTATTAATATTAAAAAATCTGATATGTTCACAGTTAGCGGCTAAAATGAGAATCCGTGATATTGCTAAAATATGATACAATAGTTACATTTTTGAATAGCTGCGCAATATGTGCGAACTGAAACAGTGCGCGGGCGCCGCCAACTGTGAATCACATCTGACGACAGACGAGCTGTATTTATAAATGCCCAGCGAAATGCGGCCAGAAAGATAAAATGCTGCAACATTCGAAGTAACACTGACTAGCCTCTCGGTCTCGGTTCATGCGCGCGCGCACAACAACGTTATCCATGATTTACAACACGCGATAACAAACTAATCAACAAATTTTATTAACCGACACGATTATATTGACACGGAACATTATTTTATACACACCAATGTACACGTTTTAAACGCAAACTATACATAGTTACACAGAGAGTACGCCTGAGAGTAAATACCCATTTATAGGTGGTACCTGTGCGCGCCGCATCGAGTGTCAATATAACCCTTAGTCTAATACAAATTATAACATCGCGTGGCTAACATTATGCTACACGAGCTCTCGACACCCGCTCCGAATGAGAATTATTACACAAATCAACAGCTGAACTAACGAAATTATTGCAACACATATTATTATACCGAACACTACCCCCGAACCCCCTAAGTACTAATACAGTTATCTTAGTCTAGCGATATTTCGTCCGCGCCGCGGAGCGTTCGATAATCGTCTTTTAAAACAAAGTAGGAAGGAACCGGGCCGGCCCGCGGCGGGACGCGCACTATCTACACTCGCGGCGCGGCCGCTGCGTTCACGCGCCGCACTCGCACAATCAGATCTACCGAATATTTATCATACAAAACAAAAAGAAATCTCATCGAGAACGTTCGACCGGTCGAACGGCGCACACGTTCGCGGGGAACATCATCCGATCATCCGTCCGCACGCGCTCAAGCTAATAATTTCGCATTACAATAATACACTACGATATTTAGGGACACGAATATGTACACGACTTACGAACTAACGCGCTTCCGACGCGAGCGATCGGCGCCGGCGCGGGCTGCGCGGCGGGAGCGGGCGGCTCACGACGCGTACATGCGCTTGATGTCCTCCTTGTAGCGGTCCTGGATGTCTTTCCGCTTGATCTTGAAGGCGGCCGTCACCAGCCCCATGTCCGGCGACCACACCTCCGTCACCAGCTTCACGGCGGCCGGCACCTCGAATTTCTCCAGACCGCCTGGAACGAACGAGTTATAAAACATGATAAGTAAAGTGTTTGTCTATAATGACACAAACTATTAAAGCACCCCGAGATTCTGAATATATCTATGTTTCATAAAGAATCCTGAGTGTGATGTGACAATGCAATGAAATTAAACTATCAATCGTCTCAGTCTCGTTGACGTAGGTACTTGTTCAGTTCAGTTCAGTCTATTCCATATTTTTTTTAAATATTTTTAGTGCAAATATATGTGTACTAACATTTCCTGGCGTGATCGGCCAGGTCTTTAAGGACCGCCTTCTCGACGGCGCTGTTCTGGCAGAGCTGGTCGAAGTCGACATCGGGCAGGCCGATCCTGGCTGCCAGCTCGACCAGGTGCTGCGGGTTGGGCACCAGCAGCGCCACCGTGTAGTTCTTGGAGCTGTCGCCGTACACGCAGATGTTCTCCACTATGGGGCACGTCTTCAGTTCCGCTTCCACTTTGCCGAGGGACACGTATTCGCCGGCTTGCAGTTTCACTAGGTCCTTCTTGCGGTCTGTAGGGGAAGTGTCATCTATTAACTATGAGAACGGTGTTAGAATAGAGAAAAGATTGTAGTGTGGAACGCTTATAGCATAGTTTCGACAATACACCAAAACTTAAGTATAACTACATTTGATATAATGATAGTCCTGTCCTGGGAACAAAGTGTACTAAACAACCAAGCCAACTAGGCGCTCGGGTATAAATATCAAATGATGATAATAAGTCAATGATTCCGCGGTCCGTCCACAACGTAACGAGCCTGGGCCAATGCCTGGGCACTCCTGTGGCAGAAGCTCCCATTACGTGGTGGAAGAACCGCGGAATCATTAACTTTTATTATTATTTTTATATTTATACCCGAGCGCCTAGTTGGCTTGGTTAAGTAGTATGTATTGGGGTTACTAGCAGTTCTCGAAGTATAAAATACTGACCGATAATTTTGATGCAGCCGTCGTGGTGCAGCTCGCCGATGTCGCCCGACTTGAACCAGCGGCGGCCCTCCGCGTCAATGAACTCCTCGCGGGTCTTCTCCGGGTTCTTGTAGTAGCCCTCCGCCACGCAGTCGCCGCCGATCACGATCTCACCCTGAAATCATTGATTCTACATGTAAAATCGAGTTTGTATGCGTTTTTTCCCGTGTCTCAACACATTGCTTTGCAGTTCGAGTTCCGATGGATTGCAAACACACGCCTACTTTATATGAAATACGGCTAAGGCAATGAGTGTCTGGACATTTTAAAGTAATTTTCGTATAGTTAAACATAGCTCTATTACTACGGCTCGTCACGCTCTTGCCGCTGTACATTTTAAAAAGGAATTGTGTTGGAAATAAACCCGCGTCGGTCCCGTGTTTATATCGAACATTATATTATCTATTGTATTTGATAATGAGCGATGTGTGTGTGTTAGGGTGTGTACAGATCAGAGTTGCAAAAAAAACAGGAAATTTAAAATGAAAACTGTTTAAAACGTGTTTAAATCATTGATTTAAATCAGAAGGAATAAATCACCGTGTTTAAAACAAGGAGACTTTTTCGTAACAACCCTGGTAAAGAATTAGTCACTGCGCTGCTCGTGCGCCGTCGCTGCAATTGCCCCCTTTTTCAAATGCACGCGGCGCGCGTCAGTTGCATGAATTGTTCAGTTAAGTATTTCATTATTGCGTGGTGTAGTGGTATACTACTGCACCGCGCCAACTACTCGTCCGTCAAATGAGACGTGACCCGCACCTTGCGGCAGTGGCGGTGTGCGCTCTGTGTGGCGTGGGCGGGGAAGCCGCATTCCACCCGAGTTCCTAGTTGGCTCGGTGGTGAAGGAGTGTAGAGGTGCTGTGGTACCTGCGGGAAGGGCTTGTTGTCGACGCGATAGCCGCCCTCGTCCCAGTCGAGCAGCTTGATGTCAGTGCCGGTGGTGGGCGCGCCCACGCGGCCCGTGGAGCGGTCGTGCGGGTCCATGACGGTGGCGCACGAGCTGGTCTCGGTGAGCCCGTAGCCGGCCACCACGCCGCAGCACAGGCACACGCGCACCTGCAGGTGCGTGTCGGGCGCCAGCGGCGCGCCGCCCACTATCATCATGCGCACGCGCCCGCCCAGCAGCTTGCGGACCCGAGTGAACATCTGCACATTACACACAACCTTTTATTATTAAACATCAATTACGCGGAGTCTAGCTCCGGGAGTCGGGTCTAGGATATCTTTCACTGTACGTACACGTACGTATTACTCTACACTTTTTTTTTTAATGGGACTAGGCCCACATACCGATCATTCTACGCTTTTACGGTTTTTGGGACTAGGCCCGCCGCACTCCCACTGTTACACCTGTAAGCCAGGATCGATAATGGTGTCCAACGATGACGCCAAGGTTTGACCCTCGACGAGTCCCGGGGAAAACTAAGTTGTCTTGGAATGCTCACGAATTTAATGAAAAGAAAGGGTAGGGGGAGTTGGAAGATTATCCACTTCCCTCAAATTTAAAGACGGGAGACAAAAATAACAATATTGGCTGATAGCAATTTGACTATTACGCTTTTCGCTTGCTTACTCAAATTAATTAAACGACAAGATTTTTACATAAAAAAATCGATATTTCAGTCGCGTTCATTATCAATTTGTAATAAAGAAAAGGGCTAACAAAATGTATAGATGAATATACCTATGTCTTAACCTACCCAAATTAATTTTAAAATCTGTTGAAATTTCCACACTAATATAACATGTGTATACTAACGAGTCTGTTGAGTATGGGCGTGTCGTAGCCGCGGCGCATCCACGTCTCCTTGTACGTGTACGCCCACTTGAAGAACGCGCTCGCGAACGGGCCGCTGCGCGACACCTTCTCCGTGATGCCTTTACTGATGCGGTCCATTATCAACTGCAATAAAAATAGGATTCCATTATTAATCTACTCGAACCACCTACGAAAATTCATAAAAAATAACCGACGTATATATTCAATAGTGTTAATTCTGTTGGCTACAAAATACGATTCAATTAAATTCGTCACGGCAATATTATTATCCTGCACATATTTTCAGGTTCATGAAAAGGATGTTAACACATTTAGTTTAGTTTAGTTTACAGTACGAGACACGACTCACTCACGTCAACGCACGCGATGCACGTACATTATGACAGGTATTATTGTTGGCGTACATTGTGCGTATGTGGCGGACTCACCGGTACAGTGGTGATGCAGGTGGGCTGCAGGATGGTGGCGTCGCCCTTCGTGCCCTTCATGATCTTGCTGGACGAGTCGAGCATCGTCAGCGGCGTCGAGTACCCGATCGGCACGCCTATACATAAACATACAACTCATATTAAACAAACTCGATATCTACATCTGTCTGTTTGTCCGCTTACTTTTACTAAACTACGGATTTTGATGCGGTTTTCACTATTATTTAGAGAGTTTCGTCCAGAAGGTTTATTAAATGTGTGAATAGAAGGGAAAGCCTTGCGAAGCCGGGGCGGGTCCCTAGTATTTGAGACTTTAACAAGAATCCAGTTGAAATAAAAATCAGTTTTCAAGGTTTCAAGGGTTAGGTTTTCTAGGAAATCTAAAGCAAATCATTACATGTTATTTTAAACGTGTTTTTCTATGTCCACTGTGTGACTAACTCAAGGTGGACACGGTCATTACTAGTGTCGCCGCAGCAAACGCAGCATTCTAGATAAATGTACTACGAGATTGCAGACGATAAAATGTTATCGCCTAGTAAATACTGCATTGACTGATAACATAAACGTTCACAACATAATTTGCACGCGAACATATCACTTAAGTACCTATACATTGATAGCGGTAAATAGAGTTTAAGGTGATACAAATGTTCAACTGGGTGGGTCTAAGTAAATGGTTTGATGAAGCAGCTGGCTTATGTGCAATATAAAGTATACAACATTAAACCTCATATGGTCGGGAATAAAATTGCTTAGCCGATTAACTTTAAATGTTACCAAATTTTGTAGAAACCGATTTCAAAATATGAAATTGTCAACCTTAATCGTAAATGTTCTCCATAGCAACTGAACAGATTTACGTGAAACCTATACCAGAAAAATTGTCAAGACTTGTCTAAGAATCCGTGGATCCAAGATTTAATATTAGCCATTTTATTTAAAAAATAATCAATAATAACCTTAAATATGCGACAAACGTCATGGGTCATCATGACTTGGACTGCAAAATGTTCGTCGCAGATCCGCGATGGCGGCCTCCAAAGCTGGACGTGCGCGCAAAATTTTGCGTGAAATTCGTAAAAAAATTACGTCTTCTTAGCATTTTATGAATTAAATCAGGTTTTAAATAGTTTAAATATAATATTGAACATAATTTTTAGGATATTATATGATTACAAATATTTTTAAATTAATATTTATGTCAGTGACGCGTTTTCTTGTCATCATAGATTATGAAAAATATAGAATGATGAATAGGTATATGATTAAAAAGCATAATTGTCCTCTAAAAACCGCTTACCTACTTTCTAATCTTATTGTCTTGCCTAATAACAACAACAGGTTGGGCTAACAATCAGAAGGTCCCAGGTTCGATCCCCGGTGGGGCATGGACCAATGGATGAATTTTCATCTATGTGCATAATTTACAGTTCGCTGACGGTGAGGGAAAACATCGTGAGGAAACCTACCTATCCATTAGGATTAGGTAATAGTCAGTTCCTGTATACACGGCGACAAGGTTCACCACCTGTCACGTTGGGCTCTGACTATCTGGTGAAACGTGGGCTTTGAGTTGGTTAATCCCTCCACAATGTGGTGGTGTATGGCCACTCACGCCTCTGACTACCCCCGAATGGGGATAAAAGTCGTGACGTTACATTTCATTTTTTCATATTTTTTGTCTTGCCTATGATATCTTTTTATACCACTGAGTTGCTAGACAAACTTGTTTTTTTTTGGCGGGAAGTGGCGAAGTGCAACATTGAAAATCTATATTATTATAGGTAGGTACTTGACACTGGCTATATGCGACAAGAAAAGCCTAGACAAAAAAACATGCGTACGGCCCGCCTGATGTTAAGCGTGTTTCAGTTGATGTTATTCATACTACTTAATATTAGTAATACGAAATTATTTTTGTTTGCTTATTTTTAAGTTGGACTAACCACCGTTTGGTGGGGTAGTACCACCCTCTCATAGAAGATCGGCGTAAAGCAGCTATTACAGCTGCGTTTCGTACGATGAGTGAGAGAGCCGTAAGCCCAAACCCCCCCCCTTCTCCCCTACCCCTTCCCTTCAGGTCGGCAATGTTTACTATATGTTTAGTTTTATTGAGCATCAGGATTAAGTTGGGAGACCGGAGTTCAATGCTCTACATTACTAAACCATACATCAAATAAACATCACAGCTTCTTAGGGATGGGTCCAAATTTAATAAGTCGCTAAATTTGCAGTGCTAAATTTATTTAGTGTCATCACCTGTTAAATATTTTTTTAGAAATGTAACGTCAACGTGCAACCACCTGTCACGTTGGGTTCTGACTATACAGGGTGAATTTTTCAAGTGTGCGTGGATGGCCAAATCCGAAACTATGAGTGATATCAAAAAGTACTCAAAAAAATCTCGGGGCTGATTTTGATGAAAACTAAAACTGCATCATTGGATTTTTGAAAAAACAATAGTCGTAGCCAGGAATCGAACTAGTTGATTAAGAATAAAAAACCACATACTGTATTATTACAGCATTCGATAGTGTCGCTGATAAGAAACGAATTTTGAGAAGTAATTACAATTTTCATCAAAATCAGCCCCGAGATTCTTTTACGTACTTTTTGATATCACTCATAGTTTCGGATTTGGCCATCCACGCACACTTGAAAAATTCACCCTGTATAGTCAGAACCCAACGTGACAGGTGGTGAATCTTGTCGCCGTGTATACAGGAACTGACTATTACCTAATCCCGAGGGATAGGTAGGTTTCCTCACGATGTTTTCTCTCGCCGTCAGCGAACTGTAAATTATGCACATAGATGAAAATTCATCCATTAGTGCATGCCCCAACAGGGATCGAGCCTGGGACCTTTTGATTGTTAGCCCAACCTGTTCACCACAGTCGCTTGCAGTGCAATTGTTATCCTGAGATTCGAGTCTTCATGATTTTCCCTGTTTTCGGAACAATACACACTTAGGCGTTGTAATTATTATGTAATTGTTCCGAAAACTAGCAAAGTGGAAGCTCGAAGAACCCCAGCGAGACAGTGGAGCACATCTTGCTTCATTGCCCTGTATTTGCACGCCAAAGATATGATGCACACTGTAACGGTACGCTTTGCATCAGAGCGTCCGTCACCTTCACAAATATTAAAAATAATAAATATTTAAATTCTAATAGTTTTGATTGACATAGGGAATGACAGGGGAAGTTGATAGGAGGTGTCACAAGGGAATTACGGGGCTTTTGGGGTGGAACTTTCGCTGCAGCGATTAGGAAGTTCTTGCTAATAATTCTCGGTACCGAGTGATGTTAGGCAGTTTAGAGCTTTAGCAGGAACGCTATTCACGAATCTAGTGAATTTTAGCTAGTAAATAATGTGTTCAGTGCTAAACTAGTGTTGGAGTTTGTGTGAGGAAATCAACGATTGCTTTGGTTTGAAAGTCCTTGAAGTTTCTCGCCAGCTCTTCTTAAAAGGATCGGTTTCCGAGCTGGTGGTAGCATAACTATGTGTTTCTAAACATTCCGTTTATTTAAAGTAATTAAAACTAGCTACTATTTGGCTAACATCATATATTTCAACTAATCAAACAATAATCTTCCTTTGAACTGCAGTCACTATTGGAACACGTTGAGATCTACGGGTCTTGACTTGTCCAAGAGTTCAGATTGCTGGAATGAGTAAAAGTGTTTAGTGAGAACTGGCAAGGTTGCTTATTTCTTTATGGGAAGATTATTAAGCTCTTCAAGCTTCCTAGGAGTAGAAGCTAAATTATCAGGAGTCAATGCATCCACTTAATAAAACACTGCGTTGACAAGCGGTGGGGGGATTATCGTTTGGGTGACGTATCTCACAATGTAGCGCAGTGGTGGAGCACTACATCTTGCCGCTTTTCATTAGGTTATTATTTGTTGAGGTAAGATTATAATAAGTTACCTTTAGAAATGTTTGTTTCGTTACTTCACAAGGTAAATATAATTGTAGGACGTTATAGTGTAAGGTATTCTTATAGAACCATTCTGGAAGAGGCATTCATTAATTAGTAAGTCAGCTAGGTATCTGATATAGGATCTATAAGTAGTTAGGTAGCAGTAAATCCAATCTTTTACTAAAAGTTCTTGGGTACAAACGAGCATAACGTAGAGGTCTTTAAAAACCACTAGACGATGACGATCATTTGGCCAAAAGTATAGGTATAGACAGGTTTGGTTTAGGTAGGATAGGTTAGGGTTTAGGTAGGTAGTTTGAGGCGTTACAACACACAAACATAATAAAATTTGTACGGAACCCTCAGAGCACGAGTCCTACTTGCACTTGTCCGGTTTTAATTTGTAATGAGTAGCCCAAATACAAATTTTCATATCTCTAGCTTCAGAAAAATTGGGACGCCTATACAAACTTGCACCCCCTATTTTACACCGTTAGAGGTGAAATGATCAAAAACGCTGAAATTACTATTCTTAGTTAATAAGAAGCCTAAATACAAATTTTCTTGTGCCTAGCTTTAGAAAAATTTGAACCCCCATATAAACTTCCACCCCTTATTTTACCCTCTTGGGGGTAGAATTTGCAAAAGCGCTGAAATTACTATTTTGTATTTGTATTAGTAGCCTAAATATAAATTTTCATGTTTCTAACTTCAGAAATGAGGGAATTCCATACAAACTTCCACCCCTTATTTTACCCCCTTAGGGTAAGAATTTTCCAAAATCCTTCCTTTGTTCTTCTTTTACGCTATGAAAGGTACTTACTGTCCAAATTTCATGTTTGTATCACCAGCAGTTTGAGCTGTGCACGTTTTGACGGACGGACAGATAGACAGACGGACAAAAAGTGATTCTATAAGGGTTCGGTTTTTTTCCTTCTGAGGTACGGAACCCTAAAAACTCACAAAACGAGGCGTTTTGTGGAGCAAGTATTTTATTTTTAATTATACCATATATTATTATTATCATGGAGCTGCTCCAGACCCATGGCTCTGGCTTGAAAATCTTGACCTTACATGAAAATTAGTATTTCGGCTACTCAGCCTACAAATACAAATATTCATGTCTCTAGCTTCAGAAAAACTGGGACTATCCATAGATACTTTCTCCCCTTAATTGTTGAATTCTCAAAAATCCTTCCTGTGGTCTTCTTCTACGCTATAAAAAGTTACAATTTCATGTTTCTAACCCAAGCGGTTTAGGCTGTGCACGTTTTGACAGACGGACAGATAGACTGACGGGCAAAACAGTGATCCTATGAGGGTTGCATGCATGCCCGGCATGCGTTGCATTGCCACTCCATCCGTCCGTCATCCTCCATCAATCCATCAGTCAAATAAGGGGTAACCTTTTCCAAAAATGTGCGCGTACTAGGTCGCAGGCACAGCTAGTAACTAATAAGGATTAGTACTACTTTTATTTCAGTTATTACCCGATGTTGTCAACAATTTTTCTTGTTTGCAGTTATTTAGAATTTTAAGTTGTTTTAATTTTACTTATTTTGTCCTATAATATTAAACATTTAAATTATGTACTAGTCTTTTTTTAAGTAGTACTACCTATTACCCAGTGTTGGGCAAAATTAAATTTCAGAACAATTAAAAATTAACAGTTAGTGAGCTTTTATTTACTATATCAACAAAATAACAATAAAAAAGATTACAAAGAAAAAATATCCTACCCACCTACCTATTAATAAAAATGTAGTACTTAAATTGTACTTAAGATTTAGTGAAAATTTTCCTTTACGAAGTTACCCTTATACGACTAAATAAAAGTAGGCAAGATACGAATTTAGTATATGAGTCACTTCTGTTTTTGATTTATCATGTCGTCTTTTTGATGTATCGTGGCGTATCGAAAATTCTAAATTCAAAAAATTCAACTCGCGGTCCTACGACATTGTTTGAGCAAAAAGCGGTCAACCTCGAGCTGTCAGTTGCAATGGTTCCAGCCTTAAAATGTTCAAGTACACATCGCGGCTGTATTACCCGAAGGGATAAAAGGGTGCAATACAGTGTACCCACAGAGCAATAAGCCTTATAGCCGCCATCCAACTACCTTCCCTATTTTATGAAGGTTGTGGGGTATCCCAATACCTCACCAAC
This sequence comes from Drymonia ruficornis, assembly GCA_947859195.1. Lineage (NCBI taxonomy): Eukaryota > Metazoa > Arthropoda > Insecta > Lepidoptera > Notodontidae > Drymonia > Drymonia ruficornis. The sequence goes on along the minus strand of OX401905.1, from coordinate 15,011,581 downwards.
TTAACCAAAAACGGTGAATACTGATTAGTCCAAGCCTTGAACAGACCAATCAATATGTCTGGGGCGGTCATACTGGGCTATCGTCATGCAGGGGAAATGCATATGCATGAAGCCCAAGCTCTCCCTCCCTCTGTCCCACTCCCCTTCAGGTCAGCATCGGGCGAGCGATGCCTTTGGCATGAATATAGGCCGTTGCCGACTTGGTTATAAATTTAACGTTTTGACAGGACCCATATCTATGCTGTTAGATTGATTATAGTGGCCTCTCCTACCAACCCGAGGGTCACAAAAAGAGGCACACTATACCTGGCAACCCCTTACGAGGCGTCAGGGACCACCTGCGGTAGGTCCTGCCGCGAGAGCATACGCCCTTTGACGTTTTGACAGTTTTAATCAGTAATTTATTTGGTTATTAATACCTAGATATTCGACGATTCTGTAATAGGTCCTAAAAATAAAAGAATAGTAGTAGTGTGTACTGACCGCCAGTGAGACAGAGCGTCTCTGCGAGCAGCTCGAAGACGTGCGCGAGCGGCAGGAAGCCCATGAGCACGTCGCCGTCCTGGATGGGCATCGCGTCCGCGAACGCCTTCAGCGTGGCGAGCATGTTGCGGTGCGACAGCACCACGCCCTTCGGCACGCCCGTCGACCCCGACGTGTACATGATGATGGCCGTGTCCGACGGCGAGGGCGGCACGCACTCTGCACACGCACACAACAACACTCCCATTACCAACAAACCGACTCGCACTCTGGCTACCCAGACCGGAGCTCTCTACTCGACCACCAGGTACAGTGATCCGAACGGCTAACGGACAAGTAGACTGAATAGATATCAACTTCATAGCATGCGTGGAAGTAAATTAGTTTCAGCTTGTCAGTCTGATCTAATTTGCTGACAAATTCTTTTCTAATAATATCTATTCAATAATTCCTGATAATTTCCATATAAACTCAAAAGAAGAGTATCAAGGCCCTTGATTCAGGGTAACCGACGCGGTGAAATGAAATGAAAAATATTTAATCAGTACAGCAGTACACACATAAGAAAAGAAGTATAATAAAATCTGGGCTCCGTAATATTAAGGAATGGACAGAATAATAACAATAATTTCGAATGGCAGATAATAGTGAAAATTATGTGGCGCTGACAGCCAACCTCTAATAGTGGAGCGTCACTGCGAGAAGATGGATGGAAACCCACCAATCTTGGAAGCGGCGCCCTTCTGCACGACCTCCTTGTACCCGACGATGCGGATGCCCTCCTTGTAGCCGCTGCGGTCCACGGTCCGCAGCTGGTCCTCCATGTACACGATGGTGTGGACGCGCGGCGTGCGCGCCAGTATCTTCTTGAACTTGGGCAGCAGGTCGTGCGTCGTGATGACGGTGGACACGTCCGTCTCGTTGATGCCGTGCGCGATCGCCTCGTCGCCGAGCGTCGCGTATATCGTTACCACTGGGGGACAAAACAGTTTATCACAATATATTTTTTTATTCAGTCAATCCGATAGTCGAGTCGATAAAGGAGTTATGAATACTAATGGTACTAAACTTTTATTTCCCATTTGTCTTTGCAAGTCCCAGTTCTTCTTCTAGTAGCTTTTATCTACTGCTGGGTATAGAGGCCTCTTCTCTTACACGCCATTCGTTTCGATCCTGTGCTGGTCTTGTTAAGCTAATACCGGCCACCTTTCTAATTTTATCTGACCATCTGGCCAGTGGTTTGCCTTTCTCGCTACTTATTGGAACTCAATACCTACTATCAATAGTACAGACAGACCACATCAATCTCAGTAGGGTACAATTAAATGTTTTTTTTTTAAACCGTCTTTCAAAAGAGATTATTTGTATATAGAGTATTTGGAGTCGGTGCCAATCTTAGTATGCCAAGTTTACCTACTATAAAAGAAGATAGATTGGCATCGACCCCAAATACTCGATATCACAGTATCAAGCGTGATTTTCACGAAGGGGTAGGCAGTGGTGGTAATTGAAATATTATTTCAGGCTTTTTAGTGCTCCAGGTTTTTATGAAGTCGATTTTTTTTTAAATAAAAATAATTATATAACAATAATTTATGTAACTTCAAATTACATTGTTTGGATCATACTTTAAAACCTATGTAACATCTGGATATTGCATGGATGTATTAACTCAGGATGCGCATCGCATGATCTTCCCCTCTAGCTTTTTTTTATAGGTACTAGACCAAAAATCTCTGACACGTATATAAAAACTGTTTTCGAAATCGATTTGATCAGAGTAAGTATCGTTTTCGCGGTGTAAGGTGCTCCGTGAAAAATGCCGAATTGTCCCATTAAACATGTGCAAAGAAATTACAAAAAATAGTAATATACAAAAAGATGGGGTAACATTTCATATGTAAGTATTTTTGATGTAATTAATGCAATTTTTCTATTAAATTCATTAAAATATTAAATGTCATAAGAATCGAAAACATTATCGATACAATTAATCGAGTACGAATTAATCGAATAGTCTACTGTGACCATAGACGAATCTTTTCTACCCTGGCAACTGTATTTTTTATTTGTCAAATAATTGTCAAGTATTTGAACTTTGTAAACAAACGGATAAATACTGAATTACGCGGTGATAAACCAGTCGCAGGACGTTAAAAACGATTTACAATGAATAAATCATTAGTAATTCAACAAGAGAGGTGATTCACAAAGTTTACAGGCGGTGTCTCGCGGAATTTGAGGTGCAAAATATTTTGTCAGAACTCGACCATGTTTACCAAAGAACCGCTGATATTATAGGTATATAAGCAGTTTATTTTACAGTTTTTAAGTTAAATAATGTGTTTATTGTATACAAAGGCAGGCTCAAAGCTTCAGTTTACAGGTTTTTCAGTAAATATACATTGATCGCTTAGAGGTACATCCGATTGAACACACTTGATACTTGGTATTATTTTTATGTGTTGCTTTCATCTCGACCAATACATAAACTAAGGTTGCTTTATTTTTCTATGTTTGCTTGTCAGTTAACATCGTTACTTAATTACTAAATAAACAAATAATCTTAAAGCATTAAAGAAATTATCTTTTATTGAATTATTTTATTTTTCAGGTACCGTTAGAAGAATAGTCGAAAATTGCTCTTTACGATGACATTAATCGATTAATAATAAATCTTCAAGATGACAGCAATGCTGTGGAGACTGATGATGATGAGTTGATGAGGCAGCGGCAGGCCCACGCCAATATATGGATTTATCAGGAGTGGAATATTTAGACCAAGATTAAAATAAAAAAATAATTAAAAAACGCAGTAGCTATGATGTTTGTTTTATTTTCCTAAAATACAAAAAAAATAACTAACTCATGTTGAAACAAAAACACCCACTATCGAAACAATTCAGATAAATACGATCTCGATAAATTCTTGATCTTGATAAACGGAATCGAACCTGACACTGCTCCGGGTCCATATGACCCAGAAGCAGGCAGCGTCTGCTACTGAGGCGATGAATCACATATGGCATAAATATATGTATAACAAATATTATCTTATTGACCAACATCAAAGAAAACTTAAAAGTGCTTGCGCTTGCATTATGAATAATAAATAATATGGAAAATAATAAATCAAGTATCAAAATTATTCAGTCGTATTAGTCAGTGTTGCAAGAATTAATCTCGACATATATACTTTTTGATTTGAACAGTGTTGTAGTAGTGTTTATTTATGATTGCAGACCGGTATCGATAAAAATATAATATATATAGTGTATAATAAACCTTGGGAGAGGCCTATGTCCAACAGTGGACGTCTTTTGGCTGAAATAATGATGATGATGACATTAGTATAATAATACCTATTACGTTTATACGTACCTACCTAACAAAAGATATCAGCCAGGCCAGTGGCAGCAGATGGCGCTGGTCGAGTGGGAGTGGGGGGGGATGAAACAGCTTATTTGGGAACATTAGGTACTTATTTTTTAGATAATCTCATTTTCAAGGAACTGAATTGGGATATACCCGGAATCATCTTGTTTCCGTTGAATATTTACGCCTCGTGAGTTACTCATTATTTCTTGTTCAGCTGTTTCAGTAGAGATAATTCAGTATAATTCAGTAGATTATAATGACAGCTATAAATGTAATAATGAGTATATGAAACTATCGATATAGCTAATTAGAAATATCGATAGTGGTATTCACCCTATTACACCGATGGTCCTACGGTAGTAAAATTTTGTATGTTGACGTATTAGATCTTTTAGTGTGCGTAAAATATACTAGTGTTGCACATTTCTTTACGTGTGCGTTTATAATGACACAAAATGTTTTGAGTAAGTGTGCGTCAATTTTAATGTAGTGGTTACCTCCCCTCCCCCAAGAATTGACAGAACATTTTGTTCGTTGAATTATGCGTGTTGCGAGTCCATTTTGTTACTTTGTTCAAGGGATATTGTGTTTACTACTCCACCGCACCAACTAGGCACCTGTCAAATGTGACGTCACCCGCACCGCAAGGCGGTGGCGGTGTGCGGGAGGTGTGGCGGGCGGGAAGCCTCAGGCGGTGGCGGGAGCGCGGCCGGGGAAGCTGCATTCCATCCGAGCGAGTAGTTGACATACGGCCGAATACTCGTACGCAACTTAAATTTGAGAGCTGCTTAACTTTGACGCGCCATACAAAAAATGACAGTTAACGACGTCTCAAACTGCTAAGTGGGACCTCAATATTTAAGTAGCCTTTGAGTATTCGGCCGATAGTGGAGTAGGAGTAATCCCTGAATTTTACATATTGCTATAGGTACCATACACAGAGTAAAGACTAAAGAAAGAGGTGCCCTTATTACGTGGTCATTGTTTTTTCATTTTCACTATACTATTTACCGGTAAATAGTTGAACTACTCGCTTCGTTTTATGTCGATGTTAGTACTAGGCCGACCACTCGGCCGACTTGCTTAGGGCCAGTCCCCTTAGTAACTGGTCCATGGTCCATGGTCCAGTAGATGTACTTATTTACGTAAAAACTCTAGTATACGGACCGGGTATGCTTTGCTTGAAGCAGCCGTGCGCGGCGACCATCCACTCGGCGCGCGTCTCCGCGAACATGACGACGTTGTGCCGCGGCGCGCAGCCCAGCTCGCGCAGCCCCGCGCCGAACTCGCGTGCCTCGCGCTCCACGTCTATATACGACCGCCACGCGTACTCGCCCATGTTGAACTACGGGGAGGAAACACAACAATACAAACTTTAATACCTCAAAAAAACCATACTAAACACCACCATACTACCATTTGAAGGTGGTAGAGCCAAGCTGTAGCCAATTGACTGCAGCTCATATACCGCCCGACTCGACCAGGGTAGTACCACCCTCTCACAGAAGATCGGCGTAAAGCAGCACAGCTGCGTTTCGTACGATTAGTGAAAGCCCAACGCCTCCCCTTCCCCTCCCTCCTTCCACTGCCCCGTATTGCAAGTATCTATAGGCTAAGGTAACTGCTTAACATTAAGCGGGCCGTACGCTTGTGTGCCACCTAAGTCCTATAAAAAAACAACTGGGCCCGAAGTTGGTAAAAGGCTTCATCAAACTGCTATTACTGCCTGGGCGCCTCCTCCATCGTACGTACGCTTTCCTACTCCGAAAGTGTTTCAGAAATGTTCCGGATCTTCGAAGGTGGGTACACGAAAGAAGAAACGTCAAATCACGACTATCGAATCCGAATTTCGGATCCAAAACACTTTCGGAATAGGAAAACGTACTACGATCTGTCAGCCGACGCATTTCGATTCGTATTTCGGAGAAGGCACCCTGGTGCGCTGCCCTTCTCTCTACTGTCACTTGGGTAAGTACTAATTCGATATTGTCTATTTCTCCTCTTCTACACTAATATTATAAAGAGAAAAGATTTGTATGTATGTTTGTAATGAGTAAACTCAAAAACTACTGGACCGATTACAAAAATTCTTTCACTATTAGAATGTTACGTTATTCCTGAGTAACATACCTAGGCTATATTTTTTGGGAACCGGGATATCCGGGATACGAGATCCGGGATATCCGGGCTACGGGATCCAGCAAACGGGATCCGAGACACGGGATCCGGGATCAGAAATCCTTGTTTTTTATTTAAATTCTACGCGGACGCAGTCGCGGGGAAAGCTAGTCATAAATACAAACAGACAGAAGCGACATTTTAAATCATAATCGAAATCATTATTTCGTTTCAAATTATGTTAGTTACCTTCACTAAATTATTAATGTCAATTCTGTTAGTGAATCATTACTTAGCCATTTAAATTATGAATCAGATCAGCTTCGAGGTTTAAGTAATCCCCATCCAAACTTAATGTAATACCTTTTACGTAGCATAGCGTAGTAACATCGTGAGGAAACCTACCTATCCCTCGGGATTAGGTAATAGTCAGTTCCTGTATACACGGCGACAAGGTTCACCACCTGTCACGTTGGGTTCTGACTATCTGGTGAAACGTGGGCTTTGAGTTGGTTAATACCTCCACAATGTGGTGGTGTATGGCCACTCAAGCCTCTGACTACCCCCGAATGGGGATAAAAGTCGTGACGTTACATTACTTTTACGTAGTCTGTATCCATGACATAAAGACAAGTCAATATTTTACTTTACAATAACAATGAGATATCCAATTTTGATTTTTATTGCTACATGATTGAACATTATTTTCCTACGTAAGGATACTTCAAGATACTAATGCCAATTCTGTTATCGTCAAAGCACGACTAAGGTAAAGACACGACTAAAATATTGTCTGGCATTACTGTATTAGTCAAGTTAAGTTATGCACCAACAGAATCAGCCCCGATTGCGCATTTTTTAATACACTTCTCATCAAAAAAATCGAAACACCTACATTTATTTATTGGATGAAAATTCTAAAATTTAAATTCATATTTGGAATTGTGGTACACCATTGTGTAGACTAAACTGCCAGCTATTTATTGGCGTATTTTTTTAATGATATCAATCATTTTTTTTATTTCAATGCCTGAATAGTACTAGCAGTACTGTTTCGATTTTTTTGATGAGAAATGTATATTTTTTTGTTCCTAAGGTGGCAAACAGGCGTACGGCCCGCTAAATTTTGAACAGTTACCGTAGCCTATAGATGCTTGCAATACCCAAGGCATCGCTGCACGTGGCCACCTAAAGGAGAATGAGACAGTGGGATGGCAAGGGGAGTCAAGTCACTCAACGTACGAAACGTTAAGTAGTTACATTACGCCGATCATCCGTGAGAGGGTGGTACTATCCTGGACGAGACAGCCCATATGTGAGCTGCAATCAATTTCCTACAGCTTGGCTCTACCAATGTACTAAATAAACCCTTTCTAACTTATGTGGGTCAGTGTTGTTCCTTCACAGCACCATTCCCACGCAAAGTCAAACGATTAGAAACAAATCGATACCAGCCCCCTAGCCACGTGGCTTCTTCTACGTTTCTACGCATCGCTACGCTTCATGTATGGAAATGGCATAAGTCACTTGATCTACTTGCGACTCAGTGTTGCCAGATAGGGGGGGATTCCCTGCAAATTCGGGGGCTTTTTTCGCCTTTGGGCGGAGATTCGGGGGACTGATTTGGGGGGAAAAATAAACACGGAGGATCATCAATACCCACTTATTTTCATTTTTCACTAATAAATTCTATCATTAATTCAATTAGTTCTTTATCGTATTGTGACGAAGTTATTAGGAAAGAGTACCGATTTTTGTTTTTGTATAAAAAAAAAAACTGAAAAAAAAAATACAAATTGAAATGTGTAATGAGTAAAAACTGTTTTAGGGGGATTTATTCTCAAAAAGCTAATTTTCGGGGGGTTTTTGAAATAATTTGGGGGGAAACTCACATGGTCATCTGGCAGCACTGTTACGACTTGTAATCAAAGAATATATCATTTCCATACATTTAAACGTAGCGATTTGTAGAAACGCCCGTATACGATGCCACTTGGCTAGGGGGGCTGACATTGAAACTTTAATGGAACCGATAAAATGGTCTCAATGCACGGGTCATAGTTCCAGCAGGTTCCTCCGGCGGTATTCGAAGCTTGTCAATTATGTCGGCCGTGTTGACACTGACTAATGGAACTCGACTCGGGATCGCTCGGGGAATATTTGAAGAGGAACTAGCTATTAGCACCGAGAAACGAGCTCAGAAAGTTGATTACAAGTAACAGATAGTATACCACTGGGTTTCGTTCAGTTGTAGTTCTATTTTTACACGACTGCCCAAAAAAAGGAGTGTATATGTGTTTAGGGTTCATGTATGTATGTATGTGAGATTCTTTATTCCACCATAACTTATAAAGGCCTGAATGGATTTGGATGTATGGGGTATCGTTAGAATCCTTACATCGTTCCGGGTAACACTGGGTATATTATTTTTGAAAAAAAATAATATGGCGGCATTATGGCTCATTTTTGAAATGCGAAAAAAAATTTTTTTCTTCCGTTATTACAATAAGGGTATCAAATGGAAGGCCTTGATGAGCACATTCTAAAACTGTAGAATTTATAGGCATAATTTAACATAGGTAGGGTATACATGCAAAACAAAGATTTCATTTTGGCTGTTGTCACTAAAATGCATAAAATAAAAATAATTAATTTAAAAACTTGTTTTATACTATTTAGTTCGTTTTTTGGCACGGCAGTCGAGTTTTTTAATTTTTTAAATTATTTATTTTTGAGGCAATCAGCCTATACAGTTCGTTATGTCTCCAGCAGAACACCTTTAGTTCTTCAACTTTCGTCCAAAGCCGATAGTTTTAGATTTACAAAGTTTCGACAAAAACTGCATAGGCTTTCTGTTCAACCGTGTATGGCTACTGGTGCTGTTTAACATCAGACGGACCGTACGCTTGTTTGCCTTAGTTACCTATACAGGGTTATTGGAAAAACACTAACAAACTTGCAGGACTGTATTAATCACTGACATCATAAACAACAACTTTCGTTCATGACTTTTTACGAAACATAATACATTTAACAAAAAAGCACGCTCTAAAATGTATGAAACGAGAAAATATTCTCATCTAGAGGATAGCCGTGGTCCTTTTAGGTACCTTAGGGCAAAGTGGAGTATAACAAAAGTTGTTGTTTATGATGTCAGTAAGGTGGCGTCCATAAATTACGTGAGGTGATTTTTGTAATTTTTCGACCCCCCCTTCCCCCCTTGGTGAGATTTCGTGAGATTTGGCTCGATCCCCTCCCTCTCCCTTTTAATCTCACGTGAGATTTTTCAAAAGCCATAATATAGTGGAGAAACATGTTTTACTTAATTTAGCCCATTTTTCTCGCAATTTTACACTGTTTCTTGCGGAAAAAAAATTTACGTGAGATTTACCTAGACCACCCCTCTCCCCCACGTGAGATTGGGTGAGATTTTGTTCGACCCCCCTCCCCCCTTAAATGCCTCACGTAATTTATGGACGCCCCCTAATATAGTCCCGCAAGGTTGTTAGTGTTTTTCCAATAGCCCTGTATGTATTTAAAAAAAAATGTATTGTATCTGTGGTGACTGATAACGTCTTTGCTGCGTGGTGTAGTGACGTATAGGTACCTTCTTGAAGACGCGTCCGTTGGGCTGCGGCTCGTCCTCCTCGCCGAGCACGGCGCGCGTGCCGAGGCAGGGCCGCGGGCCCCAGCGCGCCGCCGCCGCGCGCAGCATGCTCTCCATGGACGTCACGCCGTCGCGCACCAGCCGCAGGTGCAGCTCGCACGGCGACGACACCGACCGCACTGTGATGCTGTTCGGGGTGCTCTGGATTATACGGGCCTGGGGATCACATCAAATCAATTAATAATATGATTCCGCCCGCGACTTCGTCCGCGCATAATTAATTTTATAAAAAGGAGCTAATGTGCTATTCCAGACTATAATCTATCTCTGTGCCAAATTTCATCCAGATCCGTTCAGCCGTTCTGGCGTAATTGAGTAACAAACATCCATCCATACATCCATCCATCTAAACTTTCACATTTATAATATTAGTGGGATGGGTACGATGGACTGGGGGCGATCCCAGTGGCACCCAGACCAAGTTATATTAGGATAACCCGTTTCCGAAATTTGCCTCCGATGCGAGCTTGAGCCAAGCGGCCTATGCTCGAACCATTGTCGTCAAATATAGCACCACTCTTGAGATGGTAACGAAATTAATAATCCTGTATAGGTAGATCATTATGAAACCACTTGTTCACAAGCCCTGAGCCGCCACGCTCGAGCAATCAGTTATGACGTTATGTCTAAGCGGTCAGACGTCAAAACTGATTGCTCGGGTGCGCCTAGGGACACAGAAAAGTACTCGATACCACTATACTTTTCCGTATCCCTAGGCGCACCGCTCTGCCCGGCGCCTGTGGACGCCACCAATGAGGCGTTATAGTTAGGAGCACCACAATCAATAAAACTTCAGAGAGTAACCACCAAAACAAATATTTGTAATCATAAAAACCTTGTTCAACAATATGTAAATTGTTCCTGGAAGTTCCGTTGAGGTGGAACAGCTTAATCACATTATACAGTGGGCGGGCATATATTCAAAACAGGTCACCCGAAAATAACAGGCACAATACCGAGAAATAGAATGTTTGCCATCTTAAACGTAATCACGGAAGAGTCGAAGACTTGAAACCTGAATTTCCAGCAAGTCTTCAAGGCTATGAGGAGTGTTTGCGTATTTAAGAGTCAGCAAGTCAAAATTGCTAGCATTATTTTGGTCCTTATTATTCTAAATCGAGGGAAATTTCCCCTCGAAACTTAATTGGATTCGCAACAACTTTGAATTCTGTTGAGAGTTGTCAAGAATCTTGGGAATTGCTTTTGTTGGGAACATTTGATGTTGCGAAAACACTGCGGTAATTCTCGAGGTTCAAGGTGAAAAGTTTCAAGGCATTTGAAGATTAAATGTTACAGTAGAAAAAAAATGGGTGCTTCTAAATTAGTTGAGCGGCGCACCCGAGTGATTAGTTTTGACGTCTGACTACGTTGAAGTAATGTCACAAAATGATTATTCGGGCGCGCCGTTTGACAAAAGCGTTCGCGCTCGCGATAGAAAAGATACACTGGATAAGAGGTAACAGAAAGAGTTAAAAGAAGAGAGTTAAGAGAAGGAGTTAAAAGAAGCTAAAGAAGGAAGGATAAGAGGAAGAAATCTGGATTTGCTATTCTTCAGAGCGTGTTTGCACGATGCAATTTCAGAGCCCGTCGATTGCTCAAAGCATTTATTTTATAGCAAGCATTAAGCATTTATTATTATTATTATTTTTGTACATACCTTGATTCGTCTAGAAAGTGCTCGCTTCCTCCACGGCCTCTGCAGCACTAGGTGTATGGGGAAGGTGATTATGTCGAAGACCAGCGCGACTGCGCGGATGGTCCTCAGTACCGCCGACACCCACCATGAGTCTGGCCTGTGGAACAAATGGCACTCATTAGACAGATAATCCAAAAATCTTAATTGTACAAGTTAGGGGTTACTTTCGGTCTTCTTGCTCTAATTTTGCCTCCACATTGTGTGAAGTTTAATATAATATTCTTACTATGCTCGGTTATTTTGTATGCGTAACCTTATCAACGTGCATTGTATGGTGTAAGCCTTCTGAATGCCTTCGTGCTATTTTTAGGGTCATTTGCTTGAGCCATGTATGTATGTACTCGTTTCATGTCATGTAGCGTTTACCATAAAATGCAGCGTCCGCCGTGTCACAAGGTTGTACAGTGTTTTATACGTCTGTTGCAGATGCGAGACCTTTTAAGGAAATACCAACTGGTACTTAAATAGTAAGGTGGCTATTATTGACACCCTTCGCAAGGGGAATTTCATCAATGCTTAAGAGTTAAGGTGTTTTTGAAATTTTAAGAAGCAAAGTAAGACACAATAATAGTATGTTCAATGCTTTTTAAAGTCAGTTCTTAAATCAATGTTCTGATACAGGAGACCGGCAATGTCAAGAGTCCTCTGCAATAACTTATCCGTGACGTAACAGGAAACCTTCCTCCATACATTTATCGCGATCAGTGATACGGGGTCAGTGTCAGGGAGCGGACGCGTCTAGTACGTGCGCACTGGGCCGGCCGTGACCTAGCCGCAGGGCGCATGCGCAGATAGCGCCCCGGATGTATCCGTGGAGACTGCACGTGGGAGGGGGCGTAGGGCCATTGCGAATGGAACATCGCTTGAACTGGTTTCACTGGTAACTAGGGATAGAAGTGTGACCAAAGCGAGGCATTTCTCTTACTCCATATAATGGGGTATCGTACGGAAGATGATACTTGATGTTGATGATTAAGTTTGTGTGGGAGATAGTTAAGAACGTGAGGTGAATTCCAAAGGTCATCAGTATTAATGAATGCAGACGTGGTCCAATTAGCGGCACGGTACGCGCTGGGTCAATAGGAGCAAAACAGACACTATATCGTGGCAGATATTGTTACAACTATCATACAACTATACGAAGATACCTTGTTAAATGTTGCATGATCAGAACAACACTCGGTAATTTAATGTTTTTTTTTTGTATTTTAAATGTTCTTATAATGTTACATGATAAAAGTTTTTACAAAAAGCCAAACAAACAATTTGTTAGTCAGATAGGTTAGGTGGAGATATACTTGGCAGCTGTCATTGTAATCATCCTAGATTTCAAATGGTGCGGCGACCTACTCGTAATTATTTGCGAGACATTAATGCTAATTCTGTTGGTAACAAAGTAAAATCCACTAAACTTTATTGTATCGCCATGGTCATAATCTATGAGCAAGCCAGAAATGTTTTTAGATGTGTTAAATTTAGTTGAACCGTGATTTGAATTATCATCATTATTAACAAAGGAAGCTAACCCGATTGAGGCACTCGGCAATAATATCTCGAATTCTGGGAAAAGGGAATCTTGAGTCGTTAAGGATCTCAGCAACAAGGTCGTAGGGCTTTGTACAAGATTCTATCGAGCCAGACGTCTCTTATTAGATTGCGTCGTACAAAGGACTTGCGACGAGCGGGGTATTATTAGACCTTAGTGTACCATTTTAAGAACCAGCAAAGGCAGTATTTGATAAAATAACTAATAATGAACTTCATCAGTCCATGTTAATTTGTATTTTAGTAGTATGTAACAAATTGATAATAGGCGACGAACTAATAGCCGCAAAGCTTGGCACAATTACCACTAACGAGTAGATAATTAGCATAAATCCACTTTGCTGATAAAACCTAGTTAACTCGTATAAATCTAACCACATTGGGATATAAATATTACGGCAATGAGCCGATCGAAATGGGGTTAAGTCGAAATCGTACACCGTGGGTCAGTTAATAACACAATGATGTGAGAACGTATTTACAAAACTTGTAGTTTCGTTGTGTGTGTAGTAGATTTGTGTGTGATTAGACGTGTCTACAACATGCACATGCCGCGCGAGGCTGCTCACCCACATGCCTCGCGAAGCACGACGTTTGCCTCAGTCGCATGCCGCGCGAGGCAAATGGCGAGGCAACTGACACTCTAGACAGGGAAAGGTATACCCGATCAATCAGTTTGACACGTTTGACATCGTTCTGTCTCACGACTGCCAAACTAGGCGAGGCAAATGTGAGTGCTCAGGTGAGGCAGGGCGCGCATTTGCCTCACGTGAGGCAAGTCAAACTTGGCGAGGAAAATTTTCCTCGCGCGGCATGTGACACTTCTGGACGTAGCTATTTAGATTTAAATCTTGAATAATATTTGTCGCTAAAAACAAGTTACAAAATGCTGCCATCCGTATCCGTATCAGCTCAAAAGGACCATCTAAAATGCATCACTAGACGGGTCCAATTCAAAAGGTCTCTTACTGATACCTCTGCCTTACTGTTATTGAACGAATACTGTACACGTAACTGAAGTTTGCCTCGGTACCTGAGGCAATAGTTGTCTATAAAAACGGCTCCAGTTAAGTGAGACCGGTTTTTATTGCACGCTACTTGCCCGTTGAACGAGGGACCGTATTGCACGCGCTATACCAATGCCAGTACCTCAAAGGTTTTATAATACTTCTTAAGTTTATTGCTATCAATAAGGACATGGGCTTTGATGCTCTAATTGTTACTCTCGGTATAGGGGTTGGTTGGCTAGTCCTCAACCCACTATCACATGACATACCGATGGATATACACTGGCATTACAAAAAACATTTTTTTCCTAAAAATGCTTTGTAAAACCATTGTAAACTGGCTAACAATCTCTATAAATTTGGCAGTTGACTTTTCTAGCTACTGTCATGGGTCGAACTGTTATTTATTTTCAGGTCGTCGGGTAAAGAGCTTATTACACTTGGCAAAATTTAGAAGCCTAAATTCAGAAGCTTCTAAATATTTAAACCATTCTAGCTTCTGAACAGCTTGCTGAATGCGATTACACTTTCCTAAATTCAGTAGCCTAAATTTAGTTTAGTGTAATAACCCCTTTAGCTATGTTAAGAGGAAGATATGAGGCTATGCTAGGGTAAGCTATACTATGCCAGAGCTAAGCAACTGGCAGGTACAATCAGCAATATAAGCCGCTGAATATTCTCAGTTTTTCGAATCGCTTGCACACTCTTGTTTTGCATGAAATCCATTATTTTTCTTCATCTAAACCAAATTGAGACATGTTGACGATATTTACCGACGTAGATGAAAAATAAAAAGTTTTGAGAAATTGAGAATGCTCAGCGACTTATGTTGCTTACGGTACAAGGATACTGATTTCCCCAGATAGGCATAACGATATCTCGATCTGAAAATGTCAGGCCCTAACGTAACCAAGTATTTTGTTTAACAATTACCGTATATCCAAACATAATGTTCGTTGTTTTCTTTGTCTCCTAATATGTTATCCAAACCTATAACACACAGCCATACTGTCTTTGTACGAAAGATGTTAAATTCATGAGGATAGGGCTATTCAACTCTAAACACCGTTAATATTTTTATCAAGATGTATTGTGTAGGTATATTTGTTGCACTTGCACATGCATTCCGTTTGCGACACCAGTCCCGTTGTGAATCACATTGTTATTGCGACGAATTTTGCTTAATAATATTGTAGTGTAATTTCAGTATGTTATTGTTATTATTAAGGTGTCTCAGCACAGGTATGTTGCGAAAAATCTTATAATAAAATCTGGCGTAGCTGCTAGACTAACGGACTATTAGAGCAGTAAGCGATTGTTTGATGAACTGCTAACAGACGTTTACTGGTCTAAGGATCCGTTAGTGTTATTGGTGAACTTCGCCTAAAGAGAACAGCCATAAAATCCAAGACAATCGAGACTAAATCAAATCACTTATTTCTTATCAAGCTTCTTTACATGTAAATCTTGCGGTTTCGTACAAGGTGCAATTAGATAAACAATCACACGTGTTGATTGTAAATCCTTCATTGATAACACCGTTACTACTAATGGCGGCGATATCACTATCAGTGTAGTATAACGAAATTGAAACGATTTATTTTGCTATCACGTAGGAATGAACCGAAGCTGTGCTATCAATATACTTTTCAATGGAATTGAAAAACGTAATGCAACGAAATACCATTGAACAATGAGCGATGCAACTAGGCAGCTCCATTAAGATAAGTGCTACAACAACAAGAGCGCACCTTGAACAAAGCCTTGGCGATCGTACTTTGCACCCGGCCGCAGTTTCTAAAGACACGTCTATATGATATAAAATATTACGTGCATTTATTATGTAATCACTATAAGCAGCAGTATCATTAAGTTAATAGTACACTATTACTTATAATTATGTAAATAACGATGTATATTACAACTAGAGATTTTCTGAAACGGTCAGATTATACACTGGTGAACGCAAGCTCACTGGTCAAGCTAGTTGAGACTGCTCAAGAATCAAGAAAGAAAATAAAATTATACCTAAGTGATGGTCTAAGAGCCATAACACACAGGGACGCCAGGCGACGTCGCCAGTCCGTCGCCAGGTGTGTTGCCTTCCATAAATTTCAATACGAATAGTAGGCTACGGTGGCTGGCGACGTCGCCATGGCTACCCGGTGTGTTATGGCCCTTATGATCAAACGCGTAAAATATATCCTCCAATCCAATGTTTAGAGCGATGGACCCATAGCAGATGAGCATTACGACAATGACTTATAAATCGGAGGATTACACGCAAAATTAAGCCTAAACAATTACAGTAATCCATATGTTATCTGGGTTTAAAAGATAGCACCGCAATCAATCACATGTCGTTTACGGTACAATGGAAGTTTCTGCGTGTGGAGACCAGTCGCGACTCTGTGACTATGACACACTTGATAGCCGATAACCATTATCTATGTGTGGCGAACTATCTTTTAACACTTTATTAATAATTCTTGTCTCGACAGATAAGTATTAATTAACTATGGCCGATCGATATAGTCTGAGTAGGGCTAGGACTAGAATAGAAAGGGTTATTAGACGGACATGTCTGGCCGTTTATTAGATTGTTTCATTTCAAACTTAACAAGGGATATTTCGTGTCAATGCGTTAGGAATACATCTGCCTAAAACTCCTTATTAGATCAATACAGCTCAACATATGAAGTGAGATTTGATATTATTAGCACTATCAAAGATAAAATTAGATTATCGTATGAAGTGTTTCGGCGTGTGAGATTTTTAACATATTCGAAATAGAATCAGCTTGTTATTGTTTACGAAATGATTCATTCACCTTTGGAGAGGCGCAAGATATACCTTGATCAGATAAATATTTCTTGAAGTCAGAACATACAGCTATAACCTTAGTTATACAATAAATTAATTAAATACCTAAATAACAAAATTAAATCCGTTATACCGATATAATCCGCATGGCCTTAAATGATCAGAGTTAGTCCATGTGGAGCGTAAAGATAAATTGACCCGAATGTGCACAGCCACGGACCGCACTGCTGGAGAGATTTTCTGATTTCTGATTGTGAATTTATTTCAGATAGTGTTCGAGGACTATGAAACGGGCAATCTACATCAAAGCTTATATCGGTCAGCCAAATAAATTCAACTTCGTACAACTTTCTCTGGTATAATTTCAAGGTTCTCTCCAATTTTGCTCAAAAATTATACTTTCCCATGATCAGTTCAGTTCCTTTATCAGTATTGAAAACACCCACAAATGGTTCAAGACTCTTGAAATGTTTATTTACCATGTTTAAATCATAAAAAATCCCAATCCTATTTTTAGAACCAGTTTCACAAGTAGGACGTCGCGTGGCTGCATTCGAATGCAGTTGAACGCACGAGTGCAGGCTGCGCAGCGGCCACTTGAACCCAGCTGCAGACTGCAGTGAAAGTCGCCGCTAAATGTTATCTGGGAACCTGTTTCGTTTTGATCGCCAACGAACGTGGAGCTATTTCCATACGGTAAAGTTTATAACTAGCAAGCAAGAAAACTGGCGAGGCTACTTATAAAATGATTGTTATTAATACAAATTAACATATTTTATAGGATTCACGTGCGCTCATGAGGACACGTCTCGCGTGAAGGTTGAATGGCGATAAAAACCGGCCAAGTGCGAGTCGGACTCGCGCACGAAGGGTTCCGTACCATTCTATAAAAACGGCAATCATGTCTGTTGTATGGGAACCCCACTTAAATATTTTTTTATTCTGTTTTAGTATTTGTTGTTACAGCGGCAACAGAAATACAAATTTTGTTCTGACTTTTCGGATAGTTTTGATAAAATCTATTGCTCAATTCGAAATTGTATCCATAAAGGGCTATGGTAACTAAAGAGTGCACAGTATGTGCCAGCATTCAAGTCAATATTGATAAACACATTATCTATTTGAGTATAACCCGTTGTGGTAACAACACGAGGAAGTTTTGAATTTAAACCAATATGGTCAAAATATTTTTTTAAAGGTGCATTCTCATTAGATTCCAGTAAGTCTACATTAAAATCCCCGCACACTATAGTCGGAGGCAACGGGAGTATTCTGCCATCAAATATGACACTATGAAAGCAATACAACAATTTCCAATCGATCGAAACCTAGAGATAACGCAAAACTTGTCAATAGCAGGCGAATTTTGGTCGTGACTATATTGCGATCTGAAAAACGAAACCATAGCGCGATCTAGGAGCTCATCTAGCGTCATCTAGTGGTGCGTAGCGGTACTATTATTTTATATATTATGAGGTTCTTATTTTATATTATCTTTGTTATAGCAACAATTATTTACTCTTTGCCACCTCACTCCCATAAAAAAAAACTGCTCAACATCAGGCGGGCTGTACGCTTTTTTGCCACCTCAGTCCCATAATTGTTAGTACACATCTGCAATAATAGGTACATAAAGTACACAAATAAATAAATACACATTCTGTGAAAAACTATTACAACGCCATCTATAGTTCTAATACTCTGTGCTTGAAACTCCGAATGCATTTGAAACTTGATTTACAAATATGTTTACGTACGTAAACAATGTATTTGCACAAATCAGTTTAGTGTTAACATTATTTTAATTTAAGCTGTGGGTGACAAAAAAAATGCGAATTACTCAAAAAAAAAAACAACTCATAGTAAGATTCGAACCTAATACCCACATACACGTGGACTAACGCCTTAACCATACGGCTAAGATGATCTCTAATATTGTACTCGAATTATTATACTACTTATGACACTGTAATGCCAATGATATCATAACAATGTTAGATGGCGCTACTTTGACTGGTACTATTAATTTAAAACTTATTTATGGGTCAAAAATGTAGTTTTACATTTCTTTTTTTTGTCAACAATTTATCTAAAATATGTCATAATGATCACTTATGGTTAAAATGTTAGTTTTCTCTTTATATATTGTTTAATTTATGAGTTATCAATAAAAACGCCAAAAATATCGAGTTTATTGTATGGGGACCCCCTTTATTTTAAAGTTTTATTTTATTTTTAGTATTTGTTGTTGTAGCGGCAACAGTAATACACATTCTGTGAAAATTTCATGTCTCTAGCTATTACCGTTTGTTAGATACAGCCCGCTGACAGACAGACGGACAGACAGACAGACAGACAGACAGACAGACAGACAGACGGACAGCGTAGGCTTAGTAATAGGGTCCCGTTGGCACCCTTTGGGTACGGAACCCTAAAAATGAAATTTTGTTCAACCGCTGAAGCATGAAAGAGACAAATGACGAGATGTTACACGCATAAGGCATACCTAAGAAGAACCAATTACTTATGTGATGTTTGTCAATCTTCTTACTGATGTTTTAGAGAAATAAGAAACGGTATGAGCCGATTGTCATGAGAACAGTATGAGGCACAAAAAACAAATCATAGGTCAACGGAAAAACATCTTGGCAGTTATCCAAGAAAAAAGGAATCCAGCTTTGAAAACGAAAACTGAAAACTTGAACTAGGAGTGCCCTGCTAGTTATTTATTCACAGCCTCAACCGCAAATATTACGGTCACGAAATGCTGATGTTTTCTTACTTTGGCCGAAGGCAGCTATTAGACGAGAATATTCTAGGTTCCTCCGGGAACGTTATTGGGTATTCGAATGTTGATACAAAGTCGAGGATCGTGAAACTAAATTTGAGTGTGAAGTTATTATAAGACAGTTTACATTTTAATTTTATCATTATAACTTGATACAATCAACTGATTATAAATATACGGTATTGTCATGCTGATCGGTAGATTAGAATCAAAGTCATACTGCGTGTGAGTGTATCATATAATATTAGTACGCGTAAGTACATTTATACAGGCAGTGACTGAACTCGAAATAATATAAATATCGCCAGACGAAGACGAAGCAAAGCTTGTGGTTGTAAATTAATGAAATGATGCCGATGTTCAGTTAGCTAATGAGGACGTTGGATAATGCGACTCTCATCACTGCTTATAAGCAAGGTGGATTCTAAATTATACAATCGGACCTATTCTATTCGTTGGTCAACAAGCTTAGCAATGAATTCACAAAACTTGTATAAACTATGTAAACCATCGATGCCGCAATATTTTTAGCACTCACCTATTCCTGTACAGTCCCATACTCTTATCAACTGACACACAACTATACAAACATGCGTGTCGGGCGCAGAGACAAGAACTAACCGCGGATTATGATTGATAAACTTTATATGCACGCTGTTATCGTCCAGGCAATACCTCTAACATACTGATACGTTTATCTGATAATGATGGCTACGCAAGGTTCAAACTTCAAAGTATTCTGTTGCATTGCAACACATGTCATGTTCTTGGATACTTGTTGGTTTTTTTACGTTCAGTCGTTCGTCTACGACTATGATTTGAACATTTCTTTGGTGAATCCACCCAGTGTGTGATGAGAATGACATTGGTACGGAATATCCGTTGCAAATAATATAGTATATGGCGTCTTGATCATCAGACATGATAACAGGACGAGGACTGACGATACGCAAAATATTCTTGGAAAATGCATCATCAGTGAAAAGTAAGTCGTTT
This sequence comes from Drymonia ruficornis, assembly GCA_947859195.1. Taxonomy (NCBI): domain Eukaryota; kingdom Metazoa; phylum Arthropoda; class Insecta; order Lepidoptera; family Notodontidae; genus Drymonia; species Drymonia ruficornis. The sequence continues at coordinate 14,991,080 of OX401905.1, read as the reverse complement.
ATTGAGCCTTAATAGATTATTGGAAATAGAGAGGGTAACCAGAGGTGGAGTCATCAGTGAGTTGTGTGGTGTTATAAGGAAGCTGGTGTGATATTGCAGACAAAACACGTAATTATAATTTAATAATGTCATTAAGATAAAATATAAGATCGTTAGTAAGTATATTAAATAAATCTCATAAAATGTGCTATCACTATTCACTTTGCACCGATAACCCAGTTAACTTGTTATGAGATCGCATTTAGCAACAGTGCTGTGATTTTTTTTATCTTTGAAATAAGTTCGTGAACCGGACTTGATAATGAAAGGATTACAGTTTTATTAATTAATTTATATAATCTAAATCCAGAAAGTTCTTAAACCGATCATGCATCAATCAGATTCAGAATAGTAGGGAAACACAACTTCCAACAAGTAATCAAGCAAGTTTGAACGGATCCGGGTTGTGATTTCGAGGGTCACAACACAAATGAATTGGTTGGCCGATAGACCGTGACATGAGGGCATACCCACCGCAAGCCGATGCTTGGCACAAGATTTAATAAAATCGATATTAAATATTTTAATATAATTTTATCCGGTGTATAGTTGATCTCATGTCTAGAGGACTGGGCAGCTATTTCCGACAAGAGATGCATAAGACAATCCTGTTGTTTCATGGTAAGTACAAAAGCTCTTTATTCAGCTATTGTGGAGTGTCAAGACTATTGTGTTCATCAAAGAACTAGTGACTGTTATCATTAATGTGTATTACGAAAACAATGGCGTGTTCTCTCTTATCAAATAGGAAATCCAATGGAACGTAGCTTACTGTTTGCGAACAAAGAAAGTCTAAAGGAGTGATATCAGAGATGATATTAATATCAGAAGTATAACGAACTAATTTTTAAATCAATATATAGATGAACTATCATGAAGCTTCAGATCTGATTAACGGGAAATTCCAAACTAAAAGGCGATTACTGCTGTTGGTTTTATTAGAAACAGACGTTTTCCAATTCCTGACCATACGGTCATACACTGTATTCACTCAGTCTCACCCAGTAAACAGCCCGGGGCTTCAAGTACCTCAACTTTGTCTTGCGGCTCTGGATTGCCAACTAAACACGAAGGATATCCAGACAACTTTACTACAATGATCAATCAACGCACCAAGGCAGAAGCGGCCTCATTATCCAGCTTAGAAAAAAACTGGGACAATGTCAACTGATACATTTTATCAGCGCGTCAATAGTAGAAAAAACACACAGTGCAGCGGAAACCTTCACAACAAAAATAAAATAGCTATGGAAAACACAGCAACGTCTGGTGGCGGGAATTGGCACTGGGCCAGTCGTAGTTAAGACGAGGGTTCGAAATTTGGTTGATTTTCTATTCTACTTTTTCTTTAAGTAAGTATGTGGACTAGGAATCTTATATTTAGATGTATGATTTTTGACTATACTATCTTGAGTATCTTTAAATCCAAATCACGATTTGATGAAATTTTCTCGATAAAAAAAATTTATGAAATGAGCTCTAATTATTTACAATTTTCCTTGCTACCACGATGTTTTTACGATTTAGATCACGAAATTATTTCTAAAACATAGCAAATAATGATATCTAAACTAACCTTCAACCATATTTTAATTCATGAAGTAGTTTTTTTTTAATTCAAGTAAATGTGGTTTGGCGCTTACGTTGTTTATTTCCGAGCGCGCGCACAATATCGCCATCTCACATTTTAAGTACTTGAACTAACCATGTCTCTCTCTAACTTTGTATTGTCAGTGTCCACTCGGACTTGTTCGACGTCGGACCTGTGACGGATTTTTTTAAAAATATTACGAAAAAATATCACGGTCGTGCCACATTACATGTACAGTACAGTATTTACAGTCCGCCGACGCCTATGATAAATAAATAAATATCCTTGGAAATTCTTTTACACATGACTACCTGATCCCAAACTAAGCAGAGCTTGTACTATGGAAACCAGATAACTGATATTACTACATATACTACTTTTTGTTTGTAAATACAAACTAAATATACACTTAATTACACCTAGACTCGGGACATGCGGACATGTTCATGCACACAAATGCATGTCCTGGGCAGGAATCGAACCAACGACCTGCACTGCAGCGTGATTTTCGTTTGCTTTTCCTTGTCTTGTGTAATTTCTTTTCATCTCTTGTCATTTTGTGTCATCTCTTGTCATTTTGTGTCATCTCTTGTCATTTCATAGTTATTCGTGTCATTTCTGTAAAAACTCCCTATTTCGCTTACTGTTATATACTTGCAGCATGGTCTTGGGCCGACAGTGGGAATACATTGCTTGTCAAAACAATGGAGTCGCTTTATTGCTTTTGTTGTAGGTATGGATGGGCAAGTAATAAATATATCATACATCAATAAATTATCGTAAAAAATAACATTACAGATATGGATAGGAAAATGTTTGTCCGTCCTATTCAATCTATTATATTATAAACGAAAGTAACTCTGTCTGTTACCTTTTCACGGCTAAACCGCTGAACCAATGTTGATGAATTTTGGTATGGAGATAGACTGGGTCTTGGCGGAGAACATAGGCTACTTTTTAGGGTTCCAAAGGGTGCTAACGGGACCCTATTACTAGGCCTACGCTGTCCGTCTGTCTGTCTGTCCGTCTGTCAGCGCGGGCTGTATCTCACGAACCGTAACAGGTAGAGAGTTGAAATTTTCACTGAATGTGTATTTCTGTTGCCGGTGCAGAACAAATACTAAAAATATAATAACATTTAAAAATAAATATCAAGTCTCAAACTTGATATTTTTGATGTGTTTATTCTACGGTGGTACGGAACCCTTTATGTGCGAGTCCGACGCCTTCAGATCTTATGAATGTTTTCTTGAAATAAATATAGTGTATTTTAAGTAATTAACTGGCCAACCCTCAGGTCCTACCTACCATGTTAGGATCTTTTTCGTTCTAGCGGGTGTAAACCGTGATTTAACGAGTTAATGTGATAATTTTTGTATTTAAATTATTCAATTCAATGTATTTGTTTCAGACATAGTCCAATAATGATTATTAAAATTATTATAATTTCACAATAAATATAAAACAATAAATAAAAGTAAAATTAAATTAAAAAAAAAAAAAATATTTTTTATTTTTCATGTTTTATCATTAAAATACAATATAATATAACATAAATTAAAATAAAATACAATAAAATAAAAACCTACCCCTAATTAAACAAATACCGTCCGCGTGGGATACTGGCTGCATGTCCTCCCTGTATTCAAGCTGTTCCTGTTGTCAAGCGAATTTTTTGAGCAAGGAAAGAGCCAGCCCTCTTGTCACCTGTGGCGGTAACCAGTCTAAGGGTGATTTTGATAGATAAAAAAATAAAGATAAAAAGATAAACAAAAAATAAATGCATGGTTAAATCAATAAAATTAATAAAAACTGAAAATTAAATTAAAAATTAAATTAAATATGGTAAAAAAAATATTATGACACCGCTGATGACTTCATGATCGGCATCGAAGTTAAGTACCAAAGTATTCCTTTGCCTACGAAACATGAAAAAGATACTCATATCCGGCAGTCAGTCACTGACACAGAGTATGTACATTTTTAACCGACTACGGTGGGCGGAGGGTTATGATTTTGACCGATATGTATGTATGTTCATCTGCTCCCGTATAACGTCCAAACTATTTTTATCATAATAATTTGACTAATGAGATATCGTTGGACGCGTCTGGATCGTCCGCTGGTTATAGGCTATTATACGATCGAAATATTGTTATACGTATCTATCAGCATATTGTAGGTATCGTTTGTCTTCTTTTGACTTACTTTGTCTTCAGCAATAAAAACAACATAGAAATTAAATTATTTTTTTCAAATACACTCGACATAAAAATCCCATATAAAACGAAAAAAATATATTTGAATATTTTCATCCATTTCATCTATTTTAAAAGGTGCACTGGGACATTTAATTGTACGAATTAAACAATATTGTTCCTTCAAAAAATAACTATACTATAGTCTACTCCATAGCTGTTCTGTCCTAGCTAAGCGAGAGGGATATATCATTCGGCAGCTCACGCGACGCTAGCCACACCCCGAAACTAAAATTCATTTTTTTCTTGTATCGTCTTAATATCGTCAGGAACTAGTAAATCCTTGTGCAACTAACTGTCTACTGAAGAAAGAATAAACAGGTACCAAAAGTTTTTAAGGCGTTTTTGAAAGAGAATGAAGAATCTGACGATCCTCATTTAGATAGTAAATGACGCTACCTGTCTGATATTTGGAAAACGAAATGACATTTTAAGTACTAAACCAAGTTGATTTGATTGAAAAAGTTCGTTCAAGGATTTTCTGCTTGAGTTAACACTAAACCTAACTGAAAATCAATACTTTAGGTTACCGCATAAGTTTGGCTGTATTATCTCAAGTTCAGAATTTACTTCAATATCAGTACCACCATATGACATACATTTACATACTTGTGTCTGAATCTTTCATGGTTCTAATCTAACATTAGAACAGTAGCAGCTCCTTATACTCCGATAAAAAGATTTATCAAGATAACTTTAAACCGCTTATCTGGCAGTTTTATTGCAGTTAATGTAGTGTTTAAAAGTCATTTGCCAGTGTAGCCCATATGACCGATAAGCCGGCCTTGACTCCGAAACGCGAAAGCCTACTGTCTCATGAGGCATGCTAATCACAAATAGGCTATAAAAGTTTACGATAGGCGTGTGTGGCGTTACATTAAAAGTTAGTAATTTGCTACCTTATCAATGTGGCTAGTGCACGTAAAATTTCGTCGAAGAGCTCTTACTTACCAACCAAGCCAACTAGGCGCTCGGATGGCATGCGGCTTACCCGCCCGCATACCCGCCACCTCCTTGTGCGGGTGACGTCACATTTGACAGGCGCCTAGTTGGCTTGGTGGAGTAATAGTTATTATTGGTCAGAGGATGAGTGAGAAAGAATGTGAATGTTTTGCGAGTTTGTTTATAAATACACATTGAAGGTGATTGAAGTGCGACTTTTATACAACAAGTTAATATTTTGCAAATCACGAGTTATCAACAGTGTTTGGTACCAAGTTGCAAGGTATGTATGTGTATAGTGAAAGAGAAATAAGGATACAATATAACTTACGTTTCATTCTCGTCTATAAACATTTTTGTGTGCTTGAACCTGTAACAAAAATATTAGAATGATTAAATCAATACAGTAACTTTATTATTAAACATTTGCTTAATTGATACCCACTTATTCCACCTACACATTAGTATGATCTAAGTCTGAACTTTCTTTTGCAAAGATATAATTAGTTTAATATTGCTTTTATATAAACAGTAAATCCTAGTCCCTCCCACAGCAAGCAAACCCACGTAAAATATGAAATAGTCCACGATTTTCAAGAAATGATATGACGTAAGTAAGCTTTAGGATTCTCAACAAATATAGGATGTTTGTGACGTCGATAACGATTATATTCCTATATTTCAAACGTTCCACACTGATTCAAATTTTTGAAGATGGAATGGAATGGAATGAAGCTACTGACAAGCCGTCAGGACGGTATACCCCCTAGAAAGGAGGAAAGCTTAAAATAAGGTTAAAAGGAGGCATGGTCGCAAAGGGAAATGGTGGCTGAAGGCCTTGTACCGTTGATTTGAATGAAGAACAACACAACTGCAGTCTCCAAAGTAATAGGACTAATAACTTCAAACTATTGGAAACAGTTGTGAACCATAGACAATCCACACTAATATTATAAAGAGAAAAGATTTGTATTTTACGATTTTTGTATGTTTATATTTTTGTATGTAATGAATAAACTCAAATACTACTGGACCGATTTCAAAAATTCTTTCACCATTAGAATGCTACATTATCTGTGAGTAACATAGGCTATAAATATTACTAGAAAAAATTAGGGATCCCTACTAAAACTTCAATAATGTAACCCAAGGTGTAATTTTTTTTGCCATAAAATGTCTTTCATCGCATGCGCTACGGAAACTATTGATGATAGAACAAAAAAATGTTCTACAATATTAAAGAACATATCAATATCTACAAAAAACTTCGCGATACCATATGTCCAACTATTATAGTTACGTTACTATAACTACTTTTTTACATTTTAAAAGTTGATGGAAATGCCGACCAAAATCAGACCATATTATCCATACCTTAGTATTAATCCTTATCCAAATAAAACATTTCGTATTTGAGTCTATTTTAATACCTGTAGATTACTTTTTAAATTATTTAAATCAGACAGTCCATTCAAAAGAATTTACGAATTTAAAAAATATGGGGTAAAAATTTGTATGGCGGTACCGATTCCGGCTAATCTCCGAAACGGCTGGACCGATTTTGAAGGGACTTTTACTGACAAATACGATACGGGATCGGGGATCCGGAGTGCGGGACCCGAGATCCGCGATTTGGGATCTGGGATACGGGATATCCCAGATACGGGATCCGGGATTCGAGATCCGGGATACGGAGTCCGGCAAACTGTATCCAGGATCCGGTAAAAACGTAAAACGGGATCCGAGATATGGGGTCCGGGATCCGGGATTAGAGAACCAATTTTTTCAATTTAAATTCTACGCGGACGAAGTCGCGGGGAAAAGCTAGTGTTATATACGATAGAATAAAGAATCCATACCACATTTGTGTTTTGTGGGAGCCAGTCATAACACAAATTAATTATTTAGTTACATCGTCCGCATAATCAGATATCCTGTTTGATAACGGACTTCGAATGCTAAACAACATAACGATTCCGGTTTGTGATTTCTGAAATTGATAACACGGTTGCTACCAAAACTATCGAATGATTTATTTGATTGTGTCGATTTATGTTAATGCGGGAAAGGGGGAAGTATTCGGCTGGACATAGTAGCAACTGGGGTATGAGTTACTTATAGCGTGGGAACAGCACGTGTTTGTAAGAAACAGGAAACTCGGTGAAGCGACATCACTATTATGTGTCGATAACAATACATTGCTGGACGTAACTATAATAGCAGATATTAAGATGGTAAGCGGCTAAACAACCTAACATGTGCCACAACTACCCACGATCTTCGCTCTGACCGCGTTGAGGCAAATATTTTTGGCACAGAGAAAGTAATAACAATTCTGTAGTTATTTTGAAAATGCAATGTCCACAGTGACGTAATCGTTGTAATTAATGCAGATATAAAAGTTTTGTTAGATGTTGGAATAGCCTGTTGAATTCGTATAACCGTGCACGTTAGATATTGTGCGTGTCGCACTAATCCGTAGTCACCGTGAAATGGCTTTAATTACAGCTAGTAATTAATACTCTTTCATTTGCACGGATTTGCAGTCTAATATTGTTTAATTTAGTTAATCATATCTGTTCTATTTTTCAACCATTCTTACGTAAGATCGGCATAGGAACTATGGTAATTTATGCACTGTGCGCGTCTTTAGAAACGCTGCTATCGACAGATCGCTATGTCGTGTGCATACAAAGAAAATTCAATTACATCAATTAAAATAGCCATCGTATCTGAAAATATAAACAGGTTTCTACATAACTCGTTCAATTATAAACTGTAACGAAAACACATAAGGTGGTATTTGGATAGATGGTGATGGTATCGCCACGCCCTCGACGAGCCCCTATGAACTAATTTTAACTTACGCGAGTAAACTGGGCGCTGACGAGACAGCACTAATAATATAGGTCTAAGACGCAGTTCTATGATAGCGGTTTGAACTTTGAGGTCGCTTTGTCGATGTTGGATCAGCAGTTTGAAAGGTATGCGCAGTTTTTGAAAACTATGCAATAAATGCGTTAAACTAAAAAAAAAAACAAACCGACTTCAAAAAAACCTGGATCACTAAAAAGCCTGAAATAATATTTCTATTACCTACCACCTCTGCCTACCCCTTCGGGAAAACCGGACGTGATGGTGTGTTATCGAGTATTTGGGGTCGGTGCCAATCTATCTTCTTACTTTTATAGTAGGTAGACTTGGCATACCAAGATTGGCACCGACTCCAAATACTCGATAACACACCATCACGTCCGGTTTTCCCGAAGGGGTAGGCAGAGGTGGTAGGTAATAGAAATATTATTTCAGGCTTTTTAGTGATCCAGGTTTTTTTGAAGTCGGTTTGTTTTTTTTTATAAAAATAATTTTATTTCACGATTTTTAGTGGCGCCATACCAATGAACATTTTGGCATTTTGAACCATATGAAGTAAGCCCAACAAAAGGTAACTGCTGTAAATCTTTGAGAAATTCCCTCGACTGTCTATGGTCTCCATCATTAGACCTGTAATGGCACTTATAACCCATATGGGTGTAAAGTTCTCTCCAAAACAAATTAATCAAGCCCAAACACCAGGTAATTGCTGTAAATCGTTGAGGAGTTCTCTCGGCTGTCTTTTGACTCCATCATCAGACCCTTAATGACAGTCACAACCCATCTAGGTGTAAAGTTCTCATCAATACTAATTAATCAAGCCCAAACACAAGGTAGCTTCTGTAAAATGTTGAGGAGTTCCCTTGACTGTCCCTCGTCTTCATCATCAGTCCCCTAATGACAGTCACAACCCATCTAGGTGTAAAGTTCTCATCAATACAAATTAATCAAGCCCAAACACAAGGTAGCTACTGTAAAACGTTGAGGAGTTCACTTGACTGTCCTTCGTCTTCATCATCAGACCCCTAATGACAGTCACAACCCATCTAGGTGTAAAGTTCTCATCAATACAAATTAATCAAGCCCAAACACCAGGTAATTGTTGTAAATCGTTGAGGAGTTCCCTCGACTGTCTTTCGGCTCCATCATCAGATCGACTCCAGACCTTCATAAAATAGTAGTGCTTTAAAATACTTAATGAAAAAAATTACAAACGCACTAGTCGCTCCTACGATTTTCGAAGGTTCCCCTCGATTTCTCTGGAATGCCATCATCAGATCCTGGTTTCCTTATCATGGTACCACCGCTGGGATATCTCCTTACCAACAAAAAAAGAATCATCAAAATCGGTTCATAAACAACGAAGTTATCCGCGAACACACATAAAAAAAAAATATATACGGTCGAATTGAGAAACCTCCTCCTTTTTGAAGTCGGTTTAATAAACGCTGTTGCTAGGTTCGTGGATTTTATGGGTACGTTTTATAGCAAATTACTTTAACAACTTGTCATGCAAGAGAACACGGCCGAATAGCTTGTACTTTATTTATAAAATACAGTAATAAATTTATAATTCGATCCAGAAGGTTGAGATGAAAAATCCAGTTACAATCCCTTGTGCAAGTACCTACTTACATAAGGATAGTTTATATGAAAAATAATTAACAAAGTGCTAATGACAATTCATTACAAAATGAGATCGCTACTACAAAAATCCATAACAATAATAAGCTCCTTGACACCGAAGAGAAGACGAATGTAAAGGCGAGGAAAAGTGCTCACTCGGCTGCAAGACAACACACCCAAACCCCGACTCCATTGACTGTTGGTAAACATAGAGCGTGACAAGAAGAAACTCTTCAAAACATGATATTATCTTGTAACATATGGATTCGTGAGAAGTTTTTTGTAACTGTTATTTTTGTGAGTGAAGTAAAATGAGACTAATAACAGAACAGGTAGTAATAGTATGAGTAGGTATTGAAACCAAACATAAAAACCTACGACTATATTATGTAGACTTCGTGACTTAATAGAGTTGCCTAAAAAGCACAATAAAATAAGTAAACGTATCTAGTAGACTGTTATGCAATAGCTGGTGATTGCTCAAAATTGTGTAATCATGTTTCTTTGCGATCCTGATGAAAAAGACTTCAAAGGAAGGGACACAGATATATTATTTAGACTACGAGTATGACTTGTATTTTGTACAGGCAATCAACACAATATCAAAACTGTCGCCTGATGATAATACCTACACAGTTTTGTATTATTTTATTGATTTGTATTATCTAAACTTGAATAGACAAATAGCTACACAAAAGCCAATGGCAGCTAAATTCAAACCTGTAACTAGCTGATATCACCAATGATTAAACCGTAATTATAAAGGAAACCACGCCATTAGCCGCTGTCCTTGTTACATTGACCGCGATGCTGGTGTTATTAAATAACGGACATTGTACTGTACGTGATGATGTGATGACACGCGTTTTGTTTAACACGTGCGTGGATGATAGAGCATAATATTTTCATATCGACGTGTGTTTATTATTAATCTTAAATAATATCCATAGAGGTAGTCTATCCGACAATAAAGGGCACGTCCTGTAACTAACTAAAGATATATCAAAGAAGTAGTGGTAAGCTTTAGGTTATGAATAGATTCAGGGGCACTAGTGTGATATTAGAACCAAAACTCGGGCTAGGTTGTGTAGGTACCTAAGACAGACCTTAAAACTACTGAAACAGGATCGTCATTGTGAAAGAAAACTTACTCATCAATCTTTAGTCACAACAACTGACCACCACCACATGCCACTTTTATAAATATAGAATTGAAAAGGACTTCATTCATCGCCAGTTAATAGAATCATTCATAATGGTTAAGGAAACACTGTTGTATTATTTTCATTATAAAATAATAATGCATATGAAAAGTGCTTTAACGATAAGAAACTGCTGAACACATATGAAACAATACGTTGAACAAAGTCCATGCGAATAAAGAAAGGGATGTACAGACAAAGAGTAATGTAGAATCTGTTTTCAAAGAATTTTGTTATAATAAGTCAAACAACGAAAGGCGGGGTAAAAGAAAAAAATATATAATCCTGTATTTGGTACTATAGTATGACAAGGTAACGATGATAATGAAAATAAGCAAAGAGAACCAAAACTTAAGAAATCGAATGAAGGGCACACGTAGGAATATTCCACAAAAACAAAATAGAAATGAAGCGAAAACCCATATTTAAGACATGTTCATTACTATTACCAGTCAGCAGTGACGTAAGACCTTTACAAGACAAAATAGTCCAATTAGCTTAACAATACAATTAGACTGAATTATACATGTCTTCGGAGCTAAATTGCTCCGTTCTGTTATTCGTCTGAGATAAATATTAATATTAATTAGTTATAAATGGGCATTTATAATGAAGTAACAGGTTTTTAGCAGTCTAGCTAGACTGTCTCGGATTTGCATAAACCATGCAAATCGCGAGCAATGCAAATACATGTAATACTTTCTACGTGGCAAATATCAGACTAGCTGAAAAAATATTTCTTAATTAACAAGACTCAACTTACAGTAAATAACAAACAAACATTCCCAAAATTAAAGCGCTCGAACGTCGTTGGAAACAACAACATTGCGTAAACTTGGCAGATTTCAATTACACGCCGTAATGTATCTTAAATCTTAATTGAGATCTATCACAAAATCTGTTTCATTAAATCCAAACAAATGGTCTGGCTGATGACAACTATTTTTATACCCGCAAATGTTGAGAATAAAGAAAACAAATGAAGAGGATAGCATTTAAAATTGTGGTCTCTTAACTAAGAATATACAGAATTGGTCTGTATAACCCAAGGCAGAAATACTTAACAAAAGCTTCCAAAATAGATGTAAATACTCACTTCATAGCTGATGATGAAGGACTAGTGGTAATGTATAAAACACAGACGTACGGTGTGGACAAATTGCAACAATGCGCGAGCTATCACGTTGGCGTACAACATGGGAATAAAGCCGGCACGTGATACAGTTAAGGTCTCCGTATGGCGCGAATTAAAGTCTGTTGCACATTGGATACAAGGCAAAACATAAAATAAATGACCAGACCGATAGACATAAGTCAGGAATACGATTACATGTGTCATGTTAGAGCTGAACAACGTTTTTATGACCAAATAAACGGTGAAGATAAAATACTATTTATTGTTATTAATGTTTGAATAGCAATAATGAAACCAACACGTACACTTTACTAATACGAATTTTCAAATGCCAAGTAAAATTCTAATCGTTATTCTGTACAGAGCCTAAGACTGAGCGCAGACAATGTGGTGCGAAGTCCATCGCATCAATTGTAACAGAGCATCAGATTCGCCGGTGACGACACCGCTAAGGATCGGATCCAAATAACAACATAGACTTTGGACTGCGACGATTGTGACTGTGAGGAGTCGCGGGTGACGGCCAGTCGGACTGTAAACCGCTATTGTACCGATGAATGGACGTAGTATTGTGGGCCAGCCCGAGCTTGATACTATCGATTCGTATAAACGTAGTGATTGCAATCGAAATTCATTACCATGCTTCTGATTTGCAAGACGCTTGTTGAATGAGTTATGGTTGGAATAGGCTACGTTATGGAGTTCTTTCTATTACAGAGATTGATTATGTAGGCAGTACGACAACGTATTATGCTTTACTGGTTAACATCGTCAAATTAAAATAACTTGTCTACACTACAGTTAAAGTCGTTAAAGGTCGTCCTAAAAAAAGATCAATTACCATAATGGGGTGTGTCGTTGATCTCTACCGTTGTTGTCATTGTGAATCATTTTTCCGTCATTCTTAATTATACGCAGACGTTTTGCATGTAGGTGTTAAAATGTGAACGTTTAACTGCAAAATATAAAGCCATAGCTATGCAGAATATTAACTTAACTTTTTTTACGTAAATTCCTTGATCATAAATCTTAAAACAAGGTCTCTATCATTATAAGAAAATACATTTTATAAGAATAAAACCAAGGATAAATTAGTTACGTAAAATAAATTCTGTATTTTTAAGACATTCATGATATTACATTAATGATCCTTCAGTGAGTCATTACAATAATGCAATGGTAAATCTGCATAATTTAGTAATAATAATAAATGTTTATGTATTCGTTTTTTGCAAGACTGGCCGGATTTTGGTAGATTTAACATTGAAGATGCATCATAGAGCAGAATAAAATATCGCCCGACTTGACATTGCAAAAGACATCACCACCAATCAAGTTAAATATCATTTAAAAACATGTAATTAATACCTTATCACTATCGATATCCGCCAGGCGACAGAGCAGTTGCATCTCCCTATGCAAGTCTCCGCCGCACTATCTCCCCTTATCGTGGGGTTAACAAGCTCTGGCACCTACAACCGGACGATATGATAACCTTATTAGTGAGTTCAGTCAGCAGCTCCAAAGGTCATTTCATTATTCCACAGTGAAGGGGTTCGAGGATCGAATGCTATTTTTAGCTTTTGAAATACAGGACTAGTATCTCTGGTTGCGTAATTATGTACTACTGAGTATGTAGTTTTGTCTTCGTAATCATCGTTCACGTAGAAAAATACATTTATAAAGTAACTCCTTGAGTCAGCGCGTGAAGTTTAGTTCCGTTTATGATCGTGCCTCCTAATACCAAGAACATCTGCCCATATTTCCGAGAATTCGTCCGCTAAATTCTTAGTATGCACCTGCCAAGTACTACGAGGAAATCAGATACAACACCTCTCAGTCGTGCGCTGTCGGTCTGATCGCGTCAAATGCCATGGAGTTCAACGTATTTGCAATCTCTTGATGCACCACAAGGTTTTCTCCTGCATGCCCTCCAGATTTGATCTGCCTAACTTACACTTAGCATTCATTCGACGTTCCTTATGATTAAACCATAAGGGAACTAACGTGATCTAAATAATTCACGGAATCGGAAAACAAAACAATAGCCGGTAAAAAATAAGGGGCTGTCCTTTGAATGTCTCAAATAAATTTTAACGCTGGTAGATGAGCTGAGAGAATTTTACGTGTTCAAACAAAAGCTATAATTATTGCTTTGTAGGTACCTAGACATTCATAGTCATCATAATAATAAGGATGGATGGATCAGTCAATGGGATCAACGAACCCAGTAATATCCTTCGCATAACAAAGGCAGTGTTCGCGGCTGAAGACAACAGCTGCGAGGTATTTGCGAGCGCGGCACTCGGCGTAATTACGCGACCCGACGCGACACCTCCTCGTGATCTCTTATCTCCTGGTACGTGCGCCTCTCAAAAAAACATGCTGTCCTCATTATCTCTTAAATTGTTTGTTTTATTAAACTTCATATGTATCACGTTGCTTTTCTTTCTTTGTTAAGACATATTATATTACCTAGGTATAGGTACTATGTCAGGGTCTAAAAATATATGTATGAAAACGTTGAAAGGACCAATTTTGCGAGACCTAGAGTAGAGAGTGGAAGGTCACTCAATAACGAAGGTTTCTAAGCGACTGATAGCAGTTTCGGGAAATACAAAGAACGAACGAAGTAACATGGAAGCCAGAATCCATAAATAAACTAATTACTGAGCAGTTGAAGAAATAGAGTCTTATATTAAGTATTCTTTTTATCTATAGTATTTTAAATTTTAGGTAGGCAACTATGAATCTTAGTTGGTTAACCGTAAACAAATATAATACTATATTCTATCCGCCGGCGCATATTCCTCGAACGAAGACCCCATATTTACATACAAGACGCATCTCAATACGAGCGAACTTCTGCCAGAACAGGCTATAGTGACGCATACAGTATTGTTGGGATGATTTTAGTTGAAATGATTATTCCCAGCTTCTTTATGAGCACTAAAACACAGTACTTGTATAGACATAGGTAGTATTTTGGTATAAACTCCAGACCCTTTTAAATTTAGCATAACGAAGTTAATTTGGGAGGATTAATTGGAAACCGAAAATGTTTATGTATGAGGGTAGTCGTAAATTATTGTAACGATGTAAAAAAAATGTAAATAAGATCATTCCGCCACACTTTATGTAAAGCAAACGATACGTTTGATGAGGTCAACTAAGTGCTCTTTTAACATGCATTAACAAATATGTATGTCAGTAATAAATCAGTCAAAATGGGACATAAATTAATATGAGTGAATATTATTTGACCCATACTGGAATTCAAGACTTATAGCCTAGGGGCCAATGACCATAAAATCATGCCAATTATTATCAAAATGTTAATTACATTCTAAAAATAAACAACAATTACTTCATTCATTGTTTACAAATGTTTATACAAATTAATGGTAATGCGTGGGATAATATAAATATACCTATTCATATTATAAAGGGGCAATGACTCGAAATAATAGTTTATGTTAGTCGCGTCTATTTTTTTTAATAAAGTATTGACTTTGCTGAGCCAATGCAATGGAGTCTCGTACAATAGGCTCACGAGACCACAGAATAGATAGCCTTTTGTCTATATAATCACTCAAGTTAATGGAAACATGTAGATACATTTTTCATAATACCTACTACTTTTTATATAATATAATATAATTTATATAGTTGTAAGCGACCCACTACGTTCTTTCTATTTCCAACATTCATCAGAATATTACGAGTAAGTGAAAGTCGATTTAGGTAGGTACATGGAAAAAAGTTTGCAACCAATCTTTCCTTTTCAGAGTCGAACGATATATTTTTTAGAATCAAAACTGAACACAACTGAACAATTTAAAATTTTCCACAATAGTAAAAAATAAAGATATTTTACAGTAAAGATATAAGTTTTAATTATTATATTAACAACTCAGCGTGGTTACATTCCTTACTTCACGTGGTTAAACATTTTATTCAGAAAATGAAAAGGACACTCACCGCTCTAGCGTCAGCAGAACAAGTTATATAATTAACTACTTATACAAAATATCACTTATTGACAATCACAGCCACTCGATAGGAAACTATAAAAATATACGTTTATTATTATTTTTGCGATGAACGCACGCAGTGTCCGGCCGGCGCGGGGCGCGTTCGGAAACTGATTCGGATTTCGAATGACGTGGAGCCCCGAGCCACCAGTGAAGGGCCTTTACCACGAACGGCGAACTCACCTTGGTTCTCGCGCGAACAAGTCGCAATTGGTGCGTTCCATTCACTGTTAATTTTGTAAATTTCGTTATTTTCGTCCACAAATCTCGTTCCACTCGCACCAACTTGTACTGAAAGTGATCAAAATTAACGTTTTTAACACTTTTTGTGGACGAAAATAACAAAAATTACGGTGAATGGAACGCAGCAAAAGTCTGTAGGAATCATGAGATTTCGTGGAGTTGGGGCAGGTTGGGATCTTTGGATATGAATTCGGCGTCCGTAGTAGATGCGGTGGCGTGATCGCGCGATTTCCCACGTGGCTGTTATTGACGCGTATGCATCATCACTCAGGATTGTGGCGGCTAACTTATAAAGAAAACAATAGTTACTCTTACACCGGTCACACCTGCTTTTAAATATTCCTTGGGAGGAGTGCGCAGTTATGGCTGGATTAAAAAAACCTTCATGAGTTCTTATCCACAAGGATTAAACAGAATCGCATTCTGCAATGATAGAAAGTTGTATTGATATTGCTCTCAAAGTTACTTCGAATAGTCAAACACTATCCACAGAAATTATTTTAGGTACCTACGTTATTAACACTGTCCATATTAGCTAGTTCTAAATTATTTACCGCTGTGGTGCAAAATTATTTGCTTTTATGTGGAACTTCCTCAATCTAATTGCAACCAGTTTTTTCCGCATTTAACCTCCGTTGACACTAATACTTGCGCTCCGTGTTACGGGTCCTAATTTCTCTCAACTTTGCTCTAAGAACCACAATATTTAATACCAAGTCAAGTTTCTTTACATCTACGATAAACTAAGAAACATTTTCTTCAATTGTTTGTATGGCGCGAATGGAAGCGACCTATTTGGAAATTCAAAGAATATAAACACCTTCATCTGTTTAGGAAGATGTATCTTCAAAGCATACCTACCTTGATTAAAAATCCAAGATAACTATACCGCTAGACAATGATGGCATGACTTCTTCCGTCCTATAATAACAAACTAGCATAAGATATGGAAGAGTGGTAACTGCTTTTAAGAGGAGGGTTCGAAATTTGGTTGATTTTCTATTCTACTTTTTCTTTAAGTAAGTATGTGGACTAGGAATCTTATATTTAGATGTATGATTTTTGACTATATTATCTTGAGTATCTTTAAATCCAAATCACGATTTGATGAAATTTTCTCGATAAAAAAAATTTATGAAATGAGCTCTAATTATTTACAATTTTCCTTGCTACCACGATGTTTTTACGATTTAGATCACGAAATTATTTCTAAAACATAGCAAATAATGATATCTAAACTACCCTTCAACCATATTTTAATTCATGAAGTAGTTTTTTTTTAATTCAAGTAAATGTGGTTTGGCGCTTACGTTGTTTATTTCCGAGCGCGCGCACAATATCGCCATCTCACATTTTAAGTACTTGAACTAACCATGTCTCTCTCTAACTTTGTATTGTCAGTGTCCGCTCGGACTTGTTCGACGTCGGACCTGTGAAGGATTTTTTAAAAAATATTACGAAAAAATATTACGGTCGTGCCACATTACAGGTACAGTACAGTATTTACAGTCCGCCGACGCCTATGATAAATAAATAAATATCCTTGGAAATTCTTTTACACATGACTACCTGATCCCAAACTAAGCAGAGCTTGTACTATGGAAACCAGATAACTGATATTACTACATATACTACTTTTTGTTTGTAAATACAAACTAAATATACACTTAATTACACCTAGACTCCGGACATGCGGACATGTTCATGCACACAAATGCATGTCCTGGGCAGGAATCGAACCTACGACCTGCACTGCAGCGTGATTTTCGTTTGCTTTTCCTTGTCTTGTGTAATTTCTTTTCATCTCTTGTCATTTTGTGTCATCTCTTGTCATTTTGTGTCATCTCTTGTCATTTCATAGTTATTCGTGTCATTTCTGTAAAAACTCCCTATTTCGCTTACTGTTATATACTTGCAGCATGGTCTTGGGCCGACAGTGGGAATACATTGCTTGTCAAAACAATGGAGTCGCTTTATTGCGTTTGTTGTAGGTATGGATGGGCAAGTAATAAATATATCATACATCAATAAATTATCGTAAAAAATAACATTACAGATATGGATAGGAAAATGTTTGTCCGTCCTATTCAATCTATTATATTATAAACGAAAGTAACTCTGTCTGTTACCTTTTCACGGCTAAACCGCTGAACCAATGTTGTTGAATTTTGGTATGGAGATAGACTGGGTCTTGGCGGAGAACATAGGCTACTTTTTAGGGTTCCAAAGGGTGCTAACGGGACCCTATTACTAGGCCTACGCTGTCCGTCTGTCTGTCTGTCCGTCTGTCAGCGCGGGCTGTATCTCACGAACCGTAACAGGTAGAGAGTTGAAATTTTCACTGAATGTGTATTTCTGTTGCCGGTGCAGAACAAATACTAAAAATATAATAACATTTAAAAATAAATATCAAGTCTCAAACTTGATATTTTTGATGTGTTTATTCTACGGTGGTACGGAACCCTTTATGTGCGAGTCCGACGCCTTCAGATCTTATGAATGTTTTCTTGAAATAAATATAGTGTATTTTAAGTAATTAACTGGCCAACCCTCAGGTCCTACCTACCATGTTAGGATCTTTTTCGTTCTAGCGGGTGTAAACCGTGATTTAACGAGTTAATGTGATAATTTTTGTATTTAAATTATTCAATTCAATGTATTTGTTTCAGACATAGTCCAATATTGATTATTAAAATTATTATAATTTCACAATAAATATAAAACAATAAATAAAAGTAAAATTAAATAAAAAAAAATAAAAAAAATATTTTTTATTTTTCATGTTTTATCATTAAAATACAATATAATATAACATAAATTAAAATAAAATACAATAAAATAAAAACCTACCCCTAATTAAACAAATACCGTCCGCGTGGGATACTGGCTGCATGTCCTCCCTGTATTCAAGCTGTTCCTGTTGTCAAGCGAATTTTTTGAGCAAGGAAAGAGCCAGCCCTCTTGTCACCTGTGGCGGTAACCAGTCTAAGGGTGATTTTGATAGATAAAAAAATAAAGATAAAAAGATAAACAATAAATAAATGCATGGTTAAATCAATAAAATTAATAAAAACTGAAAATTAAATTAAAAAATAAATTAAATATGGTAAAAATAAATATTATGACACCGCTGATGACTTCATGATCGGCATCGAAGTTAAGTACCAAAGTATTCCTTTGCCTACGAAACATGAAAAAGATACTCATATCCGGCAGTCAGTCACTGACACAGAGTATGTACATTTTTACCCGACTACGGTGGGCGGAGGGTTATGATTTTGACCGATATGTATGTATGTTCATCTGCTCCCGTATAACGTCCAAACTATTTTTTATCATAATAATTTGACTAATGAGATATCGTTGGACGCGTCTGGATCGTCCGCTGGTTATAGGCTATTATACGATCGAAATATTGTTATACGTATCTATCAGCATATTGTAGGTATCGTTTGTCTTTTTTTGACTTACTTTGTCTTCAGCAATAAAAACAACATAGAAATTAAATAATTTTTTTCTAATACACTCGACATAAAAATCCCATATAAAACGAAAAAAATATATTTGAATATTTTCATCCATTTCATCTATTTTAAAAGGTGCACTGGGACATATTATTTTAATTGTACGAATTAAACAATATTGTTCCTTCAAAAAATAACTATACTATAGTCTACTCCATAGCTGTTCTGTCCTAGCTAAGCGAGAGGGATATATCCTTCGGCAGCTCACGCGACGCTAGCCACACCCCGAAACTAAAATTCATTTTTTTCTTGTATCGTCTTAACAGGCATTTAACTGATTAAACATATTTTAGAGGAGACTCATTAAAAACTAATGATAAACCCTGACGGATTATAAATTTATAATATACCGAACCAAAATCATAAAGTGGAAATAGCTCAGCTACCCGTTCGGCTGACCGTCAAACCCTGTTCCATTAATGAGAATCCGAACTGCATGCAAAGGGCGCAGCCGCAGCCGCCCTGTTGGGGAAGGTCGTGGTTGCTCGACTCGTGACGTATTCATTGCATGAATGGGAACCGAGTTGAAGGTACGAGTTCAGTCAAAAAATATAAACGATGATAATCGTTGGTCAGCTAATGATGGATGGGTCATATCACTGTTCAAATTTATAAAAGTCCAGGATGCTTATCTCTACATACAGTGGTGAATTGTGCGCTATTTTCTTGAAATTATAATTGTTTTCTGTTAATTATTTAATATGCAATTACCGTAAGTAATTGAACATATTTGTTTTAGTTTTCTCGTGTTTATTATAACAGCAATTTTTTTTTCTCGGTGGGATATTTTGGCGACCGTTTTCACAAAAAACAATCAAATAGGAAGTAAATACGAAAATTACTAAAATAACAAAATGCATCTTTATTATTAAAAAATAAACGGTGTTGCGATTTGGATACGAGCTCCTAGATCATAATCTATTTCGTAGATGAATTTCGTACCTATGGGGTTCACAAATAAGTACTTCTTAGGATAATTCGATGTTATCTGATAACCCACATGTTTTATCATTACCGTAGTAGGACTACGAATGGAATAATTCCCTAACAACAAAAAGCGACATCCTGCTATCTCGCGTTAAACTGAAATGGTCCGTAACTCAACGTGTTAAAGACTCAAGAGTGTAACGCTCGGAAGACAAAGATGACAATGTTATTTGTTAGTTGTCTTCTTTATAAGGACACCTACACACTAAAGATAATAGACAAAACGTGTTGCAAAATGAACTAAGCACACTTCTTGTAGGGCGACCATAAAACCGAACGTTTTGGGACAAATTAACAAAATGTGTTTCTAATTTAATGAAATGTTAGAAGTGATTAATTTTGCAAATATTTTAGTGAAACATAGATTGTTGCTAAGTATAGTACTTGTATGCCACTACACAAACATGGGCCGCATATATGCTCTACCAAGTCACTTACTCACTACTACTAGTGAAAACAAGCAATCACATCTAAAACAAATGACATATGTACACATTTCATATTGACAAAACTAATCAGGTTAAATCACAGACCATTATTGGTATACGAGTTAAATAATACATATCGACTTCCTTTGTTTGAAAGAATAGATAATACACAGTATATTTAAAATGACAGAATACAGTGATTCAGTCATGTTTTGAAAACATAATTAATAAGTAATCGCTGAATTCACTAAAAGGTAAACTGCCTACCAATTGTTATTTAACGAAAAATACGTCAGTACAAACATTTGTAAGACAATTTATTCAAAGTATTTCATTGTTCAGACCTAACCCAACAAAAAGGAAATTGATGGAGTAAAGGAAACAAAAGAAATTAGTAATCAAAATACTGACGTCAAGACAGTGTAAAAGTAGCACTACAAGGAAAAACATACAGCTTTGTCTCCTACAAGTCAACATTAATAAGGTTAATGGGAAATAATTATAAAATTATTTTGGACATTTGTTAACCACAAACTACACACGTCAATACACATCACGTTATAAACCACAAAGGCTCCATAACAAAAAGAAAAGACATGAGAAAATAAGGATTAAACACCCAACAAATATTAAGATTTATCTCACCAACAAAAGAGCATTTGGGCACCCTACAAACGGATGGCTGGAACCGGAAAGCGAGTCGCGCGATGGGATAATGGCCGCCACTGGGGGCGAAGTCCGCCCTCCCGGATGAGAATAGACGCGCGTCGGCGCCGACCGCCCGCGCCGACGGCATCGGATACGGGTAGATTGTGGACACATCCCTTATGAAGATCATTGTAATTATTGGACAAAATTTGGGTATATCCGGATGCGGATATTAGTTAATTGGCGCCGATTGTCATCCGATTGTCTAAGCGAATAGTAGCACCTAAAAGCCAAGAAAGTATGAAAGAAAGACAGGCATCGCTGGAAGTCCAGCCAGTGCCGAACGGTCGTAAAAATATGGCAATGGGCAATGTTCAATCCAACTTATAAGGCAAAATAACACAAACCGCAAACATATTATATTTTGTAACAGCTATAGGTACCTTTTTAAATACATATGTCCACCGCAACACCTAACCACACTATCTATGTATGCCAGGCAAACACAGCTGAGCTGTCATGTGGCTCGTTAATCAGGGTCCGACCGGCCAAAGAGTATGATCGATAACCGTTCGAACACTCCGAACGCGTTCGATGACAGCCTTTGACCCCGCGACATAGTTTGCAATGCGGAAAAACCACGAAGGAAATCACGGTTCTATGGTAAATATGCTATTCTAGTTCTTGTGCTATTTATAACGGTCCTATCTATTGGATCGTCGGATCGAAACCACTCTCTTAGGGGTATTTTCTGTGACGAGCCAAAATCGCGTGATTACTGACCCAGCGGAGGTATTGGGCTGTTTTCAGCCTTAACGGATCTACCTTTAGACTTTTTAGTAATAGCAAAACGGCCTAGACAATGTCTGTGCTAGAGAAGAAGAGTGGACCGACTCAACACAGTTCCAAATGCATTACGGGTAACAAAAAAAACTGTGTATTTAGAAATAAATCAATAAACAAATTGGAATTGTTTGGGAAGTTTAAATCTTTTCTACCCTCGCAACTTGCAAAACATCTCTAAGATGCTAATAGAAGCTCGTGTAACCTTCATAAAAAGAATAACAAAAACATGTGTCAACTTTGTACTGGGGGCTTACCACGAACTCTTATTGCGATTCAATTACAGGAACGTTTTAACGATTCAGCGTCTTTTTGTGCAATGACGTACCTTATTGTCATGACAATAAGAAACGTCATTGCACAAATGGCCGCTGAAACGTTAAAACAAAACTGCTATAATAGGTGGTGGTAAGCCCCCTGTAGACGCGGAAAAGTAGCGAAGGTCATCTTATCGAATCGGACTGTCTGAAGGGCCGGTAGAGAGCTCAGTTGAGATAAACGATAACTTAAGCGGGTGATAAGAAAACTGATTTGTTTGCCATCTCTTATGGGGACATCTTGATAAGCTCCATATGGAGCACTCTCGAAGGCATTAAAATCAAATTAGAAAGGAGATGATCTTGGAAGCATAACGTTTATTGTCCTAGCTCGCGTGGTTCGCACGCATGACGCAAGGACTTTGGACTTTGTAGCGGGATGTAGATTAGAAAATGGTTACTCTAGTCGCTGATGTAAGCAGCCAGTAACATTGAGTATGAGAATATGCATTAAGTGCTAGATTAGGAAATGCGTTACTAGGTATTTATTGTTTTTACAGTTTCGTACCGTCTGTCTGTCTGTCCGTCCGACAAGATGTGGATTGTGGACAGCCCAAACCGCTGGTATTAGAACCAAGAAATTGTAACCTTTTATAGCGTAGAAAAAAGTATAGGAAGGATATTGGAAAATTCTACCCCTAAAAGGGATGAAAGGGGTGAAAGTTTGTATGGGGTTCCATATTTCTGAAGCGATAAAAATTATATTCTTTTAGGATTCAACAAACTTTTTTAAAACTCTTTTTAATCTCGGTCTTATGATTCAATCATCAAACAAACAAACAGACATTCGTGTGTTTCTGCGTTATCCCCAAAAGGATAATCCCGAACGTACCTAGTGTCTAATCATAAAACAATATTGAAAGTGCATTGGACCATAGTTCTCACAGCGGTATCTACGGGCGCACATTCGATACACTCGGGTTAATGCTTACTGTCGCGTCTGGGTGCATTTATCTCATCAGTAAATGGGTCAACAAAGTGTATCGCCCGTCTGGTAAGGTGAACATTGTACTTTTTGCTTCGCCAAACGGCTAACCTACCAACGAACTAAACCATTTAGGCTGGACAGCCACTGCTACTACACATCTACCTTCTTTATTAGCTACTTCGAATCAATGTCAACTTAACCTTAGTCAAAGCCAATAGGTCTTTTTTTTAATATTTTTATAACGTGGCATTTTTATCTGTTATACATATAATAGGTCCCTATAAACGTTTGGGGGTGTCCATAAATTACGTGAGGTGATTTTTCGACCGGGGGGTCGAAAAATCACCTCCCCAATCAATCTCCCCCCTTGGTGAGATTTCGTGTGATTTTGCTCGACCCCCTCCCTCCCCCTCTAATCTCACGTGAGATTTTTCAAAAGCTATATTCTAGAGGAGATACAAGTTTTACTTAATTTAACAAAAAAAAGTTAGTTTAGTTAAGTTAAAAAAAAAAATACACAGTTTTCTTGCAATTTTACACTGTTTCTTGCGGTAAAAAAATTAAGTGAGATTTGCCGAGACCCCCCTCTCCCCCACGTGTGATTTGGTGAGATTTTGCTCGACCCCCTCCCCCCCCATAAATGCTTACGTAATTTATGGACGCCCCCTTTTCTCTTTAAATATATAAGTTAGGTAAGCTATACGCGGTGCTGACAATGTCGCAGTATATTACGTCACGTGGTGTTGACCATTCTGGCTACCAAGTCTGAGCGGATTTATCTCTCATGTGGGTCACTCACTGACTAACATCGCGCGATGTCTTATCCAGTGGACTTTGTGAGGGCAACAGACAAACAACAGACTTACGGCTATTGCGCAGTACACACGTTTGAATGGTCATGGCCCGAAACATGCCCGACACGAATTTGTTTAGCAAAAACACCTGGAATCCAATTATAATGACTAGTTGCAGAGCGAGTCTAGTATTGCGCAGTTTGTGCTAGTGTGCAAAAAAGGTAGTATCGGTAATTTTTTAAATTATTTGTCTGTATTTTCTTCAGAATACTTTAGACATGTAATAATGTTGTGTCATAAATTCATGGCTTATGTAGATGAGAATTAAATTAGGTAATTATTATGATAGGTTATTATGTGCTAAATAATGTGGATACTTATTTATTATTCCATTTTTATTTAGTACCCGTAGATATTACCTAAGTTGTTACAACAACACTTATTTCAGTTTTCTTGATCAACTTTGCTATTCCTGGCAACGGAATGCAAAGAAAATGCCATATTAGTCTTTGTTTGCACCAACCCGGTATTCGGCTTGTGGAGCGTTTCGGTCAAGCTGTCTCGCGTGCGTGCATTGGAACAAAGAATAGAGAATACGCAGTCAACATTGCTAAGAAAGAGGGAGACACGTTATTGTCCAAAATAGTTTATCCTACAAAACAGAGTACATAGACACACGACTCAGTGAATAATTTCGTATGTATTTAATAAGTTAATTGATGAATTGCAAGTGCGACAGATGTGTGAATCTCGCTGCCAGTCGTGGTGCGCTGACCACAAGTTTGAGATTGCGATGTTAAAAGGTACAATATCTGCTAAAATAATACATCAATGATTACGTGCGTGCATTGGAACAAAGAATAGGGATTCCGCAGTCAATACATAATATGATTTTTTTGCCGAACCACGGTCCATAGTCCATAACACTCATATGCACTGACAAAAAAAAATACAGATTTAATGATGTGAATTTACGTATAGGGCACTTCCATTTAGGGCAAGGGTGTTTACGTACTCAAGAAATGCAACACACACATCTCAATTTATTCAAATTTCTTTGCACACCCCCGTCATGCACAAACGCCCTAAGTAAGTATGATAGTTAGTGAGTGACCAAACTGTACATAAGTAGTTCCCTAGTTGCCTAGTTATTACAAAATTACAATAACTTTGTATGAAACACAAGGCGCCCTTTGTAAACCAGTGCGTGTGTTGTTACCGACCCAAAAGTTAGCGAAACAAGTAGTTTAGGACCCATTATTGCGGTTAATACTACGAGAAAGCATGACATTATCCATCCATGTAGGTATAAGACAGCCAATTGTCCTGGATTCTTCGGGACACGATAGTTAAATCCTGCTAAATATACAAATGTTTTCGCAATCCAGTTTTCCTCATACATTCACGCGTATACACAAGATGTACACAACCCTATCTTTCGTCTCTCTATTGTGTATATTTTCTATTGATATTTTTAAAGTGGTTTTTGGGATTAAAACCACAAAATTTAAAATACTAGATAAATAAATAAATACCAGAACTCGTCGACTTGCAAGAGTTATTATTCTATTACATCAGACATCAAAAAGCTTTTGTCGTCTAGAAGGCTCACGACCTTTAGTCCACTACATAAGCGTTTATTAGACAAGAAAAAGGTTAGGTAAGTACCAAGTTGTGGAGGGTTACCACCTTTTTTCCGGAATGACGATAGATTCGCCAGTTTTTATGCTCTAACTTGCTTAATGTCTATTTAAGTAACGTAGGAGTAAACAAAAAAATAAAAATAATATTTAAGTAGGTACTTAAAAGTTTTTAGGATCTACATAGGTAATTGATTGACCGAAGCACTTCTAGTTACAGTGGAGATTTGATGATATTTTAGCAATATTAATATCAATAAACCACCAGTAAAGGACTTGCGCGTCATAGGTATATTGAAATTTTGCTTTAAAATATAGGTATATTTTTCTCGAGCTAGTCAAAAGACAGCAAAAAAGAGGTACAAGTAAGTACCTAAGTCACACAACTACAGACCAAAGGCAGTTCAGTAAAGATAATCCCCAGTTATCAAGGTACTTATCCCGCGACCCCGCAGCGACCAGGCAATAAGGAACACGCGCACGCGCACGTTTCTATGAGAATACGGCACGCCTATTCGGAGGGGGGTTAATTGAGAGACGGGAAGCGCGAAGTCCGCGACCTTGCGTAATCCGGCCTTGCGACCAGTCACCTCGCGGGAAATTATGAAGAAAAACTAATTTTTGTGATCACTCAGGCGAATGTTATCCTAAAACATGTAAAGAGATGCTACATGCCACATATTCACGACGAGATTTATTTTTCTACTGACTACGGCAACATGCAATTGATTGATTCATGAATAAAATAATAATGTGATGAACAAAAACTAAAAGCAATTACAATAACTCAACAATTATTAGGTAGGTACCAAATCATAATTATTTATTACATAATAATCCAAGGGAAAATGGATTGATGTAGTTTTGAATTTTACATATTTTGTCAGGTACTAACATATTTAGAAGATTGTTTACTTCAAGAATAATCTGTAAAATAAATAAAGACGCTTTATCATGCATACAAAAACTCTCACATGCATACATAGTAAATAAAAAACATGTAGGTAGGTGCTTCGTGAGTACAGACTGGCTCTGGCGTGGCTCAGTAAAAAATGCAGCTTTTTTATTTTTGTTAAAAAGTTTTTATTCTGTAATTCAGCACCTTATTGCTTTTAAGCATCTCCTGAGCAGGAGCTCAAACTAAACACTTCTAAACTTAAACATTTATAATATTAGTGGGATTAGGAAATCCCACTAATATTATAAATGTTTAAGTTTAGATGGATGGATGGATGTCTGTTACTCAATCACGCCAGAACGGCTGAACGGATCTGAATGAAATTTGGCAGAGATAGATTATAGTCTGGAATAGCACATAGGCTACTTTTTATCCCGGTAAGTTTGTAGTGTGTATTGTATAAAATATGCACATACTTTTTCCAACAAAATTGAGAGCTACACTCACTCTCATTAGAGGGTGGCCAGCTACCTAAATTGAACACATTATAATGTTTGTTCTGCTTAAATACAGATCCGTGGGAGACACAATTGATATTATTTTGCGACTATGATTGCTGCATACGAGAGGTTAATGGAATTACTTTGCCTAAATCGGCATGAGAAGGGTGATGATGGATGCTGCATATTGTATGATTAATTCATATTTGCTTCAACATTTATTACTAATCTAATCAAGGATTGCTTTTCATTTGTTTTTGGGCAGGATTTTGGCAATTTGGTACCTAATTATTAAACCCAAATTCTTATAGGTACCTATTAGGTAGAATATTACAAATAAGAATTAAATTGAGTTCTTAAACACAAATAGAAAAATCATTTGTTACCAATGCATACCCCCTGATTTAATACACACTCATACTCCTTGCATTGAGGGGAGGCCCGTGCCCAGATTTGGATGTTCAAAGAGCTAATTAATATCCTTATTTTACCAATACGTAATCCTTTTTAAAATACATCTAAATACTACTACTTTTATTCTCGCTCGGTTAAGAATTATTACACCCTATAAAAAAATGAGTGCTCTTTGTTGTTTAAATCATGAATCAAAACAGTAAATATTCTCAGGTATGTGTCCGGGTCTCGTTCCATGTTCGGTTTTGACTAGTTTTTATGAAACAACTAAGCACAAAACCGCTCCCTTTCATTATAATTAATTAAAGTAGGTAACGCAACAGACTTCAATAAACCCACCTTATGTTTGAAGATTTGTACACGCTTAATCAGGTTTTTAAACCAAAAGATTACAGTTCCTATATTGTTATAATAAGTTTGTTTCTTTGATTCATAACATATATATGGAAATAAATAAATAAAAAACTAGAAATTTCGTTCCGAATTTTCTTAGAGGTTATGAATTAAACGATCAATGTTACCTTTCTGTCCAATGTTAATTTATAATAAAGAAGAAAGTTACTTACCTAGAGTCCTTTTAGGTACACTGCGTATATAACACTTGTAAATTATCACCAAATTTTCAAATAAACTCGAGGTAAACAGTAGCGGGATTCGTAACGTCCAGCAAATCCGAACATAATCAGTGATGTACTCGATACTTCAATTTGACAGTTTGACATCAGAGACTATAGAATCGATTCACTATTTCACAATCGATTCTTATTTCTGTGGCTTCTAAATAAGACATACGAACAAAATCCTTTAGAATATATAAGCAAAAACATTGTTTTCAAACTACTCTAAAATCAATATTTACTCGTATGTTCTTAGTAACGAAATTATGTTATTTTTTGTGAATAATAATCGGATACCGATTAAGTTCCTAATCGATTTAAAATTGCTTTGCACTGCAAGCCGAATATTGTTGTGGGTCCCCCACCCACTAAGTTGTTTCGCCCAATCCCAGCGAAGCAATAGGCATGAAGAAGGTGGCGTGATCGCTACGTCACAATGCATTATGTCGTAGGATAATCAGAAAAATCGGATCTTTGCGAAAATTCTAGGAGAATTACACATGACTAGATAACAGACTTTTGTAATTTTCCTAGTAAACATCCGACTTATTTTGCGGGTCATTGGAAAAACCACCATAATTTAGGTCTTTCTTTTATCTGTCTCAGGTAAATTGCTAATAACCGTTCACGTTATGAGCGCCCGCTGATGCTCTGACGGATGCGCTGATTAGCCAACAACTTTATGAAAAACCATGTTCTAACCTAACCAAGCAGAACAAATATATGTTATATTATACCTACTTAGGCCCGCCTCATACATACGGAATTCCGTTTCGAAATATCGAATCGGGATTCCGAACGCAGTCAATCCATCCAAATGTATGGGCGTATCACATGCGTCCGGAATTATTCCGAACGGAAAAACGTATGTGTACGTAGTATAAGTCGGACGGAATCCCGATTCGATATTTCGAAACGGAATTCCGTATGGACCTATGTGGCAACGACTGATAGATTAGTCAAGATTCGTTTTTGCAGTGATCCTTAGGTAGGTATAGATTTTGACGCGTATGATTACGAAACTATTGAATTACTCAACAATTCACCTAAGATTTTCATAAAGAACCGATTTTTGTGATTATCCTACGGCTTCTACATCTCTATTATATAGATGTATGTAGGTATAGAATTGATGTCGGTACCTATCAAAGTAAGCACTAAGCATGATGCATGTATAATTCTATGGACGCATGTGTGTAAGTTGGTGCGTTTGCGTAAGTAATCCATGTGGTAATCCATAAATGGAATTTTGCAAAATAAAATGTCACCACTGATTTGTTGCGAAATTTAGCATCGAATAAATGTTGAAATATTTACCTTTTCTAGCGATACCTATCTAGCGACATCTATGTTTTTTGAAATATAAAATAAAAACGGTTAAGTGCGTGTCGAACCACTCATAGTAAAGGAACGGTTCCGTAGTCATTACGCGGTTGTCGTAAGTCTTGTTTGTTTTTTCCACCTTGTTTACCTACTGTATACCTATTAACATCCGTGATATTAAATATTGTATATTTTCCACCACCAATATTTACAATAACGCGCGCGCAGTAATATTTTTACAAATAATTTATAGTATGTCTATGTAGGTATTTTTATTCATGGAGCTCTATATTGCCAACTTTCACAAGGATCACCATCGCCAGAGAGTGTCGATCAGGCAGTCTGTTTATAGTCTTTAAAATTGACTTAAAATTGACAAGCACATGGCACTTTCTTTAAAAATATTTTTATAGATATACTATAATTTACTATAACGAAGCTTTTAATTTAATTTATCAGTATTATCAGTGTATCGGCAATGTTTAAGCATTACAAGGACTTATGCGATGTAGTGTCCGTGCTGGTGTACTGTCCCAATGAGAAGTCCTTCCTGTTCACGAAGGAGGCGAGCGGGGAGCTTTGGATCCCGTCCAGCAAGTGCGAGAAGAACTGCTGGAAATTAACCGCACATAAGATTAATTTTGAGGTAATCGCACCTGTCGTTAACCGAGAATCCGTATGCTGGCTTAGCTTCCTGCGCGAACGGACGATTAGGTAGGCCTACGGTAAGGGACGGCGAGTAGGCCGTCCACATGTACACTAACCATCAGGCAGTTTCATTTCACCTTCAGCAAAGCAGAAACGAGCCCGCTCAGTATCCACGCGTTGATGTTAGCCACCATTCGGCCAGGCTGGGCCAGCGCAACATCTACCTAGACGGAGTACTACACTAGTGGAGACTGGTTCAGTTCGTGTACCCAGTACCCAGCCCCCATCCACTCATTCAAATGAAACCGTGCTTAAAATCTCGGCGAAAGGAGTACTTACCCTACCTACTTAAATTTTACTATCACCAAAAACTCCTGACAAAAAGTTAGGAGCAAACTTAGCGATCAGCAAATTCGACACAGAATTCATTTGGTACAGGAGCTGTACCAAATGAAGTTCTTGCGGAATGATGACATGCACATGCTGTCGGCAGTTGTTCGGCATGGACGCGGGCGCCCACTGCCTGCCGCTGCGTGTGTACAAGATCTGGCTGCCGCAACACCCGCTGCAGTGCGTCTACCACGCCGTCTACAAGGTCGCCATCAAGGGCGATATCAAGAAGAGGACTAAGATGAAAGCTGTTAGTGTTACTGTATTAGCCGGCGCACATAGAGCACGGCATGGCATGGCATTTTATTTTTTATCAATCGAATTTAATGCTTATCCAATCGAAATAAGGTATATATTTCAATGCTCGGTGATCAACCTCGGAGCATCGCGGAGCATTTTCTCGGTGCACCCGCTGGAGCACCTTATTTCGATTGGATAAGCATTAAATTCGATAGATAAAAATTAATATGCCATGCCATGCCATGCTCTATGTGCGCCGGCCATACCTATATCGCCAGACTTTCAACACTTACTGTATGGTCCTAAACTACGCACGCTTGTACCTACTATGGCTACCGTACAATGAACTGGAAGCGATCCCAGCGACATCCAGATCAGGGTAAATTACGAATAGGCTATTTCCGGAATTTACCTCTGGCGGTAATCTAACCCGCAGCCACCCGATGCAGTAAACCGAGTGGCCTACGTTCGAAATACTGCGCCAAAGCAGTCGTCAAAACAGTGTTTTGGTTTCTTAGTTGGTAAGTATACCTACTTAAAGTAGCGGCATTTTACGATGGCCGGTTCGACATGTGGGGGGGGGGGGGAAGAAAATGAACCTTATTATAACGGAATAAGACTGGGCGTTTAAAAAATAAGAATGTCAAAAAATTTATGCAAAAATGAATTTTATTCCGTTATAATAAGGTTCATCCTTTCCCCCTCCCACATGTCAAACTGGCCATCATAACGTGCCGCAGGTATAGTTACATTAAAGAAAAGCATTAATGATATGGCTTTTTACGATCCGGGAACCTAGGAGACCTCATTCCAAGGTACACTGGCTACCTTATATTTGGAAGAAAATCCTCAGAATCCAGAAGCGAAGGAGGTCCCTAAGAAAAGAAAGCATCCATGCCTAGTCGTAACCAAGGCTTGAAAAGAGATTATTATGGAGTAGAATTGACTAGCTTCAGCATCCGCTCGGTATTGATGCTTGCGGAATTTAAACAACATTTGGTATACAAAGGCTAAAGGATAACAAATAGCATATTTCTCAGATTGTTCAGATACCTAGCTGTAGGCTCTGTTTACCAGGGCATCAGAAGCCGTCTGCAGTGGTACAGCACGGTAGAACTAGAGCGACAACGGGCCCACTCGAGTCTCCGCAGCCCAGAGATTTCGGTATTCGCGCTCATGGCTTCAGGAGAGGTGATGAAGGATGCAGACAATACGGTCAGCAGTGATCAGGCAACGACTCTTCATTATTTAGTAAGAGGGATTTAGTTTGCTTGTTGTGGATAGCATACAATACACTATTCTTTGATTCCAGCTTTATTGTTAACTGTTAGATGCCACAAGGCGAGGATTCACCTAAGAAGGTCAGTTTTACATGACGTTCATTTTACTGTTCTTCGTGTATCCCAGGACATGGAAAGCGGAACTTTGATAGAGATATGCGAGGAGAACGTGATCCTCAGTTCGGAGGTAGCTGGCGGAGCGGTCGTCACGGCTTCTCCCAACAATCAGCTTGTTCAGGCCGCCAGTTATACTAAAGATGGTTACTAACACTTAACTATTTTCTAGCCTTTATCTTATCTATTCTGTGCCTTTATCCTCAAATGTAAAATGTTGTGTTGACGTTGGCTTTCAGTGTATAACACATTAATTTATCAGTTCAGAATACCTACATAGGTACCTAAGCGCACCCTATGTAAAACTCTTTCAGCCACCTTGATACTAAGATCCGCAACCAATAGAAACCCCATACAGAACTACTTACATTGGAAGAACAAATTTACAAAAGGAGCATACTCGTCGAATGTCTAGTGCCTCCAAATTTTATTAGCTATTTACCCTTCATACCGTACGATTAATGACAGTATTCACTCCAACAATACAGATCAAATCCGCATGTACCGCGAGTTCGTGTTGATGGTGTACCCCGCCCTTTACATGAGCCCAAACGTGTTCGCGCAGTTCATGATCGACCTCGGCTGGCAGAGGTCGCAGTGCCCTAGCCTCTTCAGGTATCCATCGATAAACCGAACGACAAGACATCAACAAAAGGATAAGAGCACTCTCATGAATATCCTGGTTTATATTCAGAGCAGCAGATGTGACCGGCCGTGGAGGGTTGTCCTTCTTAGAGCTGATGCTATGGGCGGCCGCGTTGGAGCCTGCCACACAGCACAGTGGTCTACCAGCCGAGATACGCTGCAAATACATATTCAGGTAACTATGAGAAAGTAAGGTTACCTAGCTAAGTTGTTTCGACAGCAGTGCGGGTGGGGAGCCGACCATTCATTTATTTATTCATTCCGAGTGCCGTATCGGACGTTACATCTCTTTTCCCAGCCTGATTTTGCAGTCAGGAACTATCCAAAATCACTTCATGTGGAGTACAATTTTAGAATGTTTCGCTTGCAGATACTTCGACAGCAATCGTGACCTCAAGCTAGAATACTTGGAGTTCAAAGAGCTGATGGCAGCGGCGCGTGCGGCGAGGCAGTTGCCGGTAGACGCTTTAAGTGTGGCGAGGGACGCTGACGTCTGCCTTAGGTTACTTTAGAATTTCGTGTTATCGTCTATTGGAGGTTGGAATTATCAAAGCTATCTTGGCTTCAAGCGGCCTGAAATGAGTAGGTATTTACTGCTGCACCAACTTCAAGATTTTTAAGCAACGGTTTTTGGCTAGGTGGGCCATGTATTTGGCCTATGCTGGACGTATCGATTCAGTTATTTGTGATCCAGACAGCTTGGCATGCAGCCGAATTCTCAACTACCTTTGGCGGAATTTCTCCGCGGTGTGAGCGAACTACGTCTTCGTGGTACCAGTTCATTGCTGCGATCGCCGAGGAGCATCTCTGGATACCTCTTGGATTTACAGTGAGTCGTAATCTTTTTTTTCTTGTAACGTAATTATTTTAAAAGGTACTTTTTGAATAATTTGGAGTGTATGTGAAAATAGTGAACTTATTTCCAGAGAACGGGACAAAGAGTCGGCCCAACCTTCTGCGCCATCGACATCGAAGTTGCCGGCGCAAGTAGGTAAGATACGGGATTTATAATTTTTACCGTTCCCGCGTGGCGCTGGGCCAGAATAGCAGTACTTCCTATCTTCCATTGCTTGAGGTAAAACGCAAATGACGGATTGGTTACTATGGATCATCTTATATGGCGGCGTCCATAAATTACGTGAGGCATTTAGGGGGGGGGGAGGGGGTCGAGAAAAATCTCACCAAATCTCACGTGGGGAGAGGGGGGTCTCGGCAAATCCCACGTATTTTTTTTTTACCGCTAGAAACAGTGTAAATTTGCAAAAAAAAACTGGGTTAAATTAAGTAAAACAAGTCTTTCCTCTAGAATATAGCTTTTGAAAAATTAGAGGGGGAGGGTGGGGGTCGAGCAAACTTTCAAGAAATCTCACCAATGGGGAGGGGGGGTCGACTAATCTCAAAAATCACCTCACGTAATTTATGGACGCCCCCTATGAACTGCATGTTTGCGCCTAAGACCACACTACACTACACTGCGTATGCGGTATGTGGTATGGTGAAAAGTAGGTGTTTCATACTACGAAATTATTCGTAGGTTTCATACTCTGCTTAACTGGTGTGTGCCTGATCTGACCGTCAGTCCTTTGGGGATCCCGATCGCTTTCCATTCCCTTTGTTGAGGTTCAGGTCCTGCGGCGGTGGGTCGCGCGGCGTCGGGCGGGGGTGGGGGCGCGAGCGCGACGCGGCGCGGGGCGGGCGCCGCGCGCGACTACAGCGTGGCCGCCTACACCGTGCGCCTGCGCCGCCGCCCGCCCAACGAGCTGCTCGAACTCAACAATTTCGATGGTCACTACCTATACCTATACCTTTAATTGCCGATAATTACATGCTAACCTCCCAAAAATCTTTTATTTTTAAATTTGTTTTGCTTAGTGGAACTTGTTGAAAATGAAATTAAATATCGATTTATCAGATTAGAAGATTCCATTTCCGTAAGATAACCATACCGGAGCAAGTGGGAAAAGGGAGGCGAGACCTTTACCCTGCAGTGGGACAGTACCTACAGGCTAGAAATGAAATAAAAAGAACCATACTAGTAGGATGTTGACTTCAGAATACTCAGAGGTTTCACAGTAACGAAATAAGACACAATTTGGTTATGCACAGAGGATGCGGTGAGCCCATCGACAGCGCGCCTCATGATGGGCGCGGTGAACTCGCTGGACGTGCTGGGCCCCAGTTCCATGCCAGTGGAGGCGATAGCAGCCGTCCACTACTTCGCCACTGCTGTCGAGAAAAATTCTGTAATCTTTTGTTATTTTTATCCAGGCAGGGTTTCGAAATGTAGGATATCAGTCCACTAAGAAACTCCGTAACCGCCTTCAATACGTATCAGAAGGCCTTCAGGATCTCCTGCCGGGTAGCACCGCGTTCCTTCGTGAGCGGCCGGTCGTTTCCCGGACCCTCGCAGTGCCAACGGCGGCGAGAGTCACGCTCGCCAACCCATAACCAATCGAAGCTCATAGGACCTTATTAGTAAATAATATTCATTTATTTCAGGCGACTAGGTCCATAGATATATTACCTTACAGACTAACATACATATGATTTATTAATAATAAAACTAATTTGATGGTGTTGGTGACGGCAGCCTCCCCAGAAAGCGCCTGAACACCACAACTTTCGGCCAGTACTGTTCCTGCATGAAAGTGGCCAGCTTTTCAGTGGGGACCAAGACCACAAACGCCTTGAAACTGGCGTTATAACTCGAGCCCAACAGCTGTACTCTCAATGAGACATTGCTCTTTAATCTGATGTACTCAGCAATGTCCCCCGTCTTCATGGTGTAGTGGAGGCGGAACAGGTAGACTGGGGTGGTCGGCACTGCAGCACGTAACAGGAAGTTCGACCCAGATGGCCTACTCTGTTTCAAACGAAAACGAAATTTCGGACGAAATTCGCGTATTGCCTACTACGTTTCTCATTGATTCCGACATTTCTTACGAACGAAAATTGTTTGACGTCTTCGTCGTCGTCGAATCTAAACGTCAAACAATTTTCGTTCGTAGGAAATGTCGGAATCAATGAGAAGCGTAGTAGGAAATACGCGAATTTCGTCCGAAATTTCGTTTTCGTTTGAAACAGAGTAGGCCCTCTGTTGCCACCGTGCCACAATGGTTTCGGTTAGTCCGCCGCGTGCGCTTCTTCTGCACCATAATGAAGCCCTCTTCATCTCGGTGATCAACCATCCCAATCCATCCATAACCAATCGCAACTGGTAGAAGCGTCGTACGTCAACGAGCAGCACGTTCGTGAGCAAGGCGGCGTGGTCGTGGGCGGCGCCGGCCGAGGAGGCGGCGCTGGGCGCGCTGCTGCTGCGGCTGGCCGGGGCCGTGCGCCCGCTCTGCGCCAACGAGCCGAGACTGCTCAGGATCTCATCCCCCGTCTACGCTGTCGGTTAGCTATCAATTGGAGCATTAAAGTTGGTCTTCAGTCCTGAAGATTGACGATTATTATCGATCTGCTCGTAAATCAAGACTATTTTCAGGTGATGTAATGACTTCGCATAAGAGGCCATCCATAAATTACGTCACAAAGGGGGACGGAGGGGGTCGACGAAGTGTGACAAGGGATGGGAGGGGTCATAAGTTTCATGACGTCACTTTACAAAATCTTTTTAAGTGAATGAAAATAAAACTAATTTCGGAACTGCTGTTTTAATTAATAATTTCGAGTTGTAAAATTGCAAAAATATGTGACGTCACACTAGGAGGGGGAGGGGGAGGGGGTCTCACAAATGTGATGCTGTCGGGCGGGTCAGAAAATCATTAAATTCGTGTGACGTCATTTATGGATGGATTTATTTTCTGACTCGGAGAAACGTAGGGAAAGTCCGATCGTATCTTAGGCCCGTATTAATAAATCGATCTCAAGATAATGTTTTTGACAGATGGTCCATACATTAAACGTCAAAACTGCATCTTAAGATCGAGCTCAACTTTGAAATGCATTTATTAATACGGGCCTTAGTAGTTCAAGTAGTAGTGATGTTGTGCAGGCGACCTGCACGGCAACCTGGGCGCGCTGCTGGCCATGGAGGCGGCGCTGTGGCCGGGCGGGGCGGCGCTGGCCGCCGCGCGCATCCTGTTCCTGGGCGACTTCGTGGACCGCGGCGCGCACGGCGCAGAGCTCATGGCCTACCTGCTGGCCGCGAAACTACAGCGACCTAACGCCGTGCTACTCGTCCGGGGGAACCACGAGACCAGGGATATACAGAAGATGTTCACTTTCTATAGGTACTTTCATGGTAGGTAGGTAGGTATAACGTCACGACTTTTATCCCCATTCGGGGGTAGTCAGAGGCTTGAGTGGCCATACACCACCACATTGTGGAGGTTTTAAGCCATCTCAAAGCCCACGTTTCACCAGATAGTCAGAACCCAACGTGACAGGTGGTGAACCGTGTCGCCGTGTATACAGGAACTGACTATTACCAATCCCGAGGGATAGGGATAGGTACTTTCATGTAACAAACATTTCTCTTCTTCTTCATCGTAACACTCTTGGCAGAGTGGTCGTGGTCATCACTTAGTTAGTAACACGCTACGCTTAACAACTCTTTGCCACTACTCACGCACTGCTCTTCTGGTACACTCATAGAAGGGACCGCCTATAATTGCAGTCTTAAGG
This sequence comes from Drymonia ruficornis, assembly GCA_947859195.1. Taxonomy (NCBI): domain Eukaryota; kingdom Metazoa; phylum Arthropoda; class Insecta; order Lepidoptera; family Notodontidae; genus Drymonia; species Drymonia ruficornis. Next base: position 14,953,329 of record OX401905.1, on the reverse strand, counting down.
GCCGGGCTCCATTAGCGCGTTGCGTTGCGTCGTCGCAAGATTTTGTACTGGCGCATCACCTTCCCCCGCTACGTCTTTCGCCCGTCGACCCTTTGATCCGTTGCGACGACGCAGCGCAGCGCACTAGTGGAGCCGCGCTCTAACTTGGTCGGTCCACCGCAGATATTAGGTGGTCTGCCGCGTGCCTTATTTTGCCTTCGACATTCCCCTGCACCACGAGACGTCCCCGGTAAGTAGAGATTAGGATTACCCTATAAACGTTCATAGTGATACTGAAGGAATAAGATTAGGGGTGTGTTTAATTGGCAACACCAAACTTGTTACAGCAGGCTTGCATATCCAGGCAAAGACCATTTGTACACAGAAAGCCGGTGGTCATCTTTTGCATACTGCCAGTCGATTCGCAACCTTCTACGAATAAATATCGTAGGCCGCTTCTTGCAAAGGTATTTTCTGCAATGTCTTGGTGACAAGGCGTAGAATTTTCTCCTGATTTTCGAAGAAGTCCAGAATGATGATAATCTCGCTATTTTGACGCCATTATGATTTTCAGTGAATGTATTGTCAAATACGGAGAAACCGAAGGCTGCAAGATCTGGAACGCGATCAACAGTGTATTCGACGTGTTGCCCCTAGCTGCGGTTGTTGATGACAAGGTGCGAATTTGCAATCTGACTTCACTATTAAAGCAGTTCACACTTGACGTATCCTCATATTAATACACTGTTTTCGCCAGATCTTCTGCTGCCACGGGGGCATACCTCCACCCTGGGTCTGTCCTCTAATCACGGCCATCGACAAAGTCCCGGTCCCACTCTCAAAACCAGCTGAACAGAGTTCCATCGCTTGGGAACTCCTGTGGAACGACCCTGTCAAGTGAGTAGGCAGTGCACAATTTCATAAAAAAATTAGAGGGTTAAAGCCTCGTTTGTAAAGCTGATGAAGCGTTCTTGAAAGAGAATCGTCCTTTAACTGTCTCGATCCCAAACGGTTTCTTAATTAAACAATGATTTTTCTTGTTTTTGAAACGGCGTTATAGAGGAATTGGACGAAAGGACTCAACTCCCTGCTCTCTAAACAACTTTTTAGTTTGAAGAGAACCGGCAAGCTCTAGGTAGAGCGAGCTGTTTTGCGATGCGAAATAAACCTCAAAGGTGTTCTGGCAAAATTGGCTGGTTAGTGTAGACGTTACAATCCCACTAATATTATAAATGTGAAAGTTTAGATGGATGGATGGATTGATGGACACTAATATTATAAATGTGAAAGTTTAGATGGATGGATGGATGTTTGTTACTCAATCACGCCACAACGGTTGAACGGATCTGGATGAAATTTGGCACAGAGATAGATTATAGTCTGGAATAGCACATAGGCTTTTTAATTATGCGCGGACTAAGTGGCGGGCAAAAGCTAGTAAGACATATCTCTATAGGCCGAACAAGATGACGGCGACTCTCCAGCTGGAGCTGGCGGCGAACGAGGGGTTCGCGGCCAACGCCAAGCGCGGCACGGGCCACGTGTTCGACCAGAACGCGCTCGACCGGTTCCTGCTCGCCAACCAGCTGTCGCACGTGGTGCGCGCGCACGAGCTGCACCAGAACGGATTCATGGTATTATACCACCACTAGCTGATGCCCGCAGCTTCGCCCGCGTGGATGTCGGTTATCGCGACCAAAACTTGACAAATTATATACTAAAACCTTCCTCTTGAATCACTCTATCTATTAAAAAAACCCGCATCAAAATCTGTTGCGTAGTTTTAAAGATCTAAGCATACATAGGAACAGACAGACAGACAGCCGGAAGCGACTTTGTTTTATACTATGTAGTGAAGCCAATTAGGCACCTGGCGGCGGGGAAACCGCATTCACCCAAGTGCCTAGTTGGCTTGGTGGAGTGATACAATTTTACCATTCACACACACCATATAAAACATTGCATTTTGTGGATTATTATTAACCCTGGCTGGCACTACTTCGTTTGAGGTGTAAAGTTCGCTAAGCCGAAATGGGCCAGCGTGGTAGATTATAGCCGGAATTCCTACCGCAAATATGGCAAAATTTTACTGTATACAAAACTTTTAGTTTTTTCTTTCGGAATATTAAGTGTGGTGATGTATGTACATTTATCTAATAATGTCTACTCCAGTGCCAGCTACGTGGACGACTGATATCGGTATTCTCTTCGTATCATTACTGCGGTGGCAACAACGACTCGGGCGTGGCCTTGCTGGAAGGAGGCAAGCTGCGCCTTTTGCGGGTTAATATGGACTGATATACATGCTTATAGAACAAGATGAACTAGGTACCTTTCGAATATTTTCTTTGAAGTTGCAAAATAGTTAAATCGCAAATTAATTTACGGGTATGATCAATCTAAATAATTGTTTTGATGTTATAGATTTATATTTGCACATTTTTATTATTATATTTGTGGTTTGTGAATTACTTTTTTCCTAAATATTGTTATTTATTTCGTTTATGTAATTTATTTATTTAATGTCTACGTCGATACTACGATGCTACGATGTATTATGATAACAGAGACAATATTGAATATTCGTTGCTAAATGTTTTAATAATTTGTATGATGTAGAGGGATTTTACAGTTATTTATTACGGTTTTACCAATAATATATTTTCTTTAAAACGCATGTTGATTTCGAATTCTTTTATTTATTTATTCCATCACTTAGAAAACTTCAGATGGCCCGTCCGGGCGAAAACAAATGGTCTAATTTATAATCATATGAATTAAGTTAGTTGTAACTTACATATTAAAATTTTTATATAATACAGAGGGATACTTACATCTACGACTAACGACTCGTCCCATGACAACAAGACAGACAAACTATGGAATTGGCTATCAATACTAATGTTACAATCGTGTCAAATGGTTTCTATAAAATTAACAAATTCAAGCACTGGGTGGTCGATGGAATTAGCTAATAGGAATGATACATACAACCTTAAATAATCATCCAGTATCAAACGCCAGCTCATTGCAATCAAACATCGTCACACTACACTACGAAATATTTGTATAATCTAGGCACATCCCGCGCGTCCACACTCATACATTCACACACATCGTATACGGTACGCGAATCATCCACGCAACATTAATTATCACAAAAATATCATATTATAGCCTTTGTTCAGCGGCTAGGTTCCCTGTCTTATTGCCAGGGTGTTCAATTTAATATATTAGGAGTAATTCAATGAAATCATTAGAAAGTGCTTGAGGACGAACTGTACCTAACCTACTGATAGTCAGATATCATAATAATATGCAATTGTTCTGAAGTATTTCTTGCTGCAAGACACACATGACCTTGAATACAGTCTCCCAAACACACTATGTGTAACGTCACGACTTTTATCCCCATTCGGGGGTAGTCAGAGATTTGAGTGGCCATACACCACCACATTGTGGAGGTATCAATCAACTCAAAGCCCACGTTTCACCAGATATTCAGAACCCAACGTGACAGGTGGTGAACCTTGTCGCCGTGTATACAGGAACTGACTATTACCTAATCCCGAGGGATAGGTAGGTTTCCTCACGATGTTGTCCCTCACCGTCAGCGAACTGTAAATTATGCACATAGATGAAAATTCATCCATTGGTGCATGCCCCACCGGGGATCGAACCTGGGACCTTCTGATTGCTAGCCACAAACACACAAACACACTATAAATTCTCTAAACGGAGTACGACTAACTTTGAATACATATAGTTCATTTTAGTACGTCCCCAAGCTTACTAATGTAACAGATTACAGAACCAAGTGTGAAACAAACATGTTTTAGGACGCGTTTCACAACTCTGGGCACACTGTTTGTAAATCGGATTTTTACACATGGAAGAGCAAATAGCAAGCTTATTTACATGTTACTAAAATACTATTTATCTAAACCTGACGCGATTTGGAGAGGTCCCTATTATAGTACGAAAGATTAAGTGACCAAAGAAAATATAATCATTCCTATTTATAATGAGAGATGAAAAATAAATTATTTCCTTTTAGCTACGGGAACGAGAAGCAGTTACTTATTATGTACATATTTCTTAACATTTCTATATTTTTAATAATAAATATAAGCTGAAATGCATCTCGAAAAGAAAACGTACGCAGTGTGCCGAATTATTCAGTAATTCAATTCAAAGAAAATAAATTGTTGTGTGTTTTTCTTATAATATTACTTTAAACAATCGTTTCAGACTTACAAACTGACAATATGTCCATTATAAAACTCCCTATATTGTCCTCAGTGCTATAAATTGACCCCCAAATTTATAGAAGTTATGATGAACTTAAACTGGCATTACAAATCACTGTTGTTCCTAGAAATGCTTGGTAAAATCATTGCAAAATGGTTAAAAATCTGTGTAAATTTGGGGGTTAATTTTTATAATAGAAGTGTGAAATATTTCGGCGCAGCCAACTTCATCTGTTATAAATAGTGTCTCTGTCAAGAATGAGCCGGTAACTCTGCGGCGGGTTTATTCAGGGACAGTTTATTACCGTTACATATAAAGTGGGTACTTGTTTTCTTATTTCATATTTAATTTAATGAAACTTTCACGATAGCAAGTCAGTTCCACATGTCACTTATACAACTGAATCAGTAGTGTCCAGATTCACAGATTGAGTATGCAAACTTTCTGGGATCTGTCATGCATGGCCCATTTGTTGAGGGTCAAAAGTACGCACTGGAGACAGGTCCACGCACTAAATGCTTCCAGCCATAGTGCACGTAGTTCCAAATCCACTTCACGCATTACAGTAAGGGCTTACCGGTTCCTCTGGCGTGGTCTATTACAGCCGAGGGTGCATTGGAGTCAGTTCCACACGCAGTCGTGTCTATAGCAGCAGTTTGCCGGTGAGTATCTCGAGCGCGGCCTTCCGCCGCAAGTAGGGCATGTGGGACTGGGTGAAGGTGTAGGGCGCGTTGCGCGACGAGAACTCGGCGAACGTGCACGCGAACATGCCGCAGTCGCTGCCGTTCATCTGCTGCGGGATGTCCTGCGAACAAATTACATGTTGATATAATGCCATCTCGCAGCAAAGATCCACGTATCTCGTTGGAAGCCTGGGAACGCTTGTGACGAAGAACGCAAATGTGTATGTAAAGTCTTTGGGGATTAGCGCCTTGAAGTGGATATCCTTCAGCTGATGGGTGGATAATGGAATAACGTCAGTTATTATTATCCCTAAAATGTGTCTTTAAAGACTTTAGAGCCAAGTTGTGGCAATTGACTGCAGCTCATATATGGGCTGACTCGAGGTAGTAGCACTGTCTCTAAAGTATCAATTACAGCTGCGTTCCGTATGCAGCTTCTCCTCTGTCCCATTCCCATTCAAGTCGGCAACGTGCGAGCGATGCCTTTGGTATTGGTAGACTACGGTAACTCAGGCGGGCTGTGCGCTTGTTTGTCCCCTCAGTCGTATAAAAAGAAACCCGCTGTGTTAGTTCTACAAAAATTGAGTTTAATGTATGTCACAGGTTTCCTCCGCGCGTATTAAGCAATAAACAGGACTTTTAAGTTGGCGAAATAAATAAGAACTGCAGCTGTGTAGGTTCTTTTGTCTATTATTTTATTGCTTTATAGTCCAGCCCGTATTTACCTCGCCTGTTGGCAACATACGTACCGAAGATTCTAAGAAATTCGTTCTTTTGTTTATTGTGACCACTTTGCACGTGTTTACCGCGACATCTAAACTGGCGTTAGTTGCTGCGTTGTTATTTGTATCAATATTTGTGTTTGTTGTTTGTAAGTTTTATACTTTATTAGTAAATAATATTATAATAGTAAAATAATGTTAATTTATCGTCTCTCCATTTAAAGGGAACTCCACATAACGCGATAAAATGCGCAGTCCCTTCAGTAACGCTATATAGAGTTTATACTGTATTTTATGTGTAACCTTGAGGCATTCAGTAGTCCACCCGCTGTCGTCGAAGGGCTCCCCCTTCTTGTCTTGATGCTCGTCGCGCAGGTACTGCAGCAGCGCGTCCAGACAGCGCTGGTTGCGGCCGCCCATGCTGTCCAGGTAGCGCACGCGCTTGTCCGGGAAGTGCACCAGGCTCACGCACCAGTGCACGCCCAAGTGCACCGGCACCACCATCAGGTCGTGCGCGAATATGTCCACCTGTTCGTCGACAATCACAATTGGAGTACTTTTGTAAACTAAGTAGGCTTACAAATACCCAAAAGGCACGATTGGAATACCTTTTCTAATGTCCTCCATACACACTACGGTCTAATGGATACGTTACCTGCGCAGGTCGGATATAGTGTGTGGGGACGTTTCGGTGTACCGGAGCGGTCTTCAAAAGAATTGATTTTCGATCTTGCTCCAGTCGCCTGGGCTTAAAAAACTGCACAGGTCTATTCCCACACACGCTCCGGTCTACCTGCACAGGAAGACCTCTCCGGTGCACCGTAACTTGGCCAGCATAAGGAATATGGGCAAGAAACTCCATAGTTTTGTGTAACTAAAGCGCATGTAATCTCCTTTTAAACCTTCCTCACTCTCAGTAAGGTGGCCCCTATTAAGTTGGAGTGTCTGGTTTCTATTTCATAATTATTTATCTCGATAATATCGAACCCTGTGTTAAACAGTCTATGGTCCACTACGTCTATGGTTGGGAGCTTTAAAGATATTACCTTCCTGGTCCAGCGGCGCAGGCCGGCCTGGCCGCCCTGCATGAGCTTGGGGTAGAAGAAGGTGTTGGCGGCGTACACGCGCGGCAGCTCCGCGCGCTCCTGGCTGCGCTGCATCAGCAGGTTCATGTAGAAGTTGATCACCTCGTCGTTCAGCCAGTTCAGCCCGGACAGGGTTTGCAGGTCGCGCCTGTAACATAATCCATGTAATGGGCCAGTTGGAAGGCAAACGCGCTAGAGGAAGGGCACCGACGAGATGGTCTGACACGATAAAAGACGCCGTGGGCGGCAGCTTCCACAAGGTGGTACACAGCGCATACGACCGGGTCATTTGGAAGGGCATCCGCAATAGTCGCGATCCTCAGAATTGAGGGAACGAGGAAGAAGAATGGACCATAATGAAAGAAATCTTAATGTTTACAAACCCAACTAGCAATGTTAGGTTACCGATTGTCCCATTAGCAAAAATGCTTTTCTTGACAGTGACATTTCTATAAATTTGGCGTACAAGGAATATAATTCGACAATGAAGTAGAACGCTGCATCTACGAGAGGCAAACGGTCAGTGTTGACTTCTGAACGTGTAGACATATTGACAAAAGTGACTGGTTACGAGTCTCTCGTAGACACACCAATGGTGTTGGAATGATTGATCTGTGTATTTGTGACCTGTGTATCCTCAAGTTGAACTTCTCGACGAGCATCTGCCCGGGCGGGCCGGGCGCCAGCGCGCGCGCCACCAGCTGCTCCTGCGCGGCACTCAGCAGCGGCAGCTCCACGCTCGGCTGCGGCTCTTCGAACAGGCTCTCCGGGATGCTCAGCTCGTACTTCAACTTGTGCTCCAAATGCGCAATTTTCTGCTCGCTGTTCACTTTCGATATGATATCCGACTCCCGCCGAGCATCTCGGACTTTCTCTTGGGTCTCCTGCCTCTTCTTCCTGTACTTAGAATCTAATTTCAATAACCAGTCCTGCGATGTCACTGCTCGGTCCCTGAAAGACTCCCGGAGGGTATTGACAGGATCGATCTTGACTGATGATGTTGTTGACGATTCGGACGGAACGATCTCCACCTCTGAATCTGAAGAGTTTATGGATGCGACAGTGATAGGATCATATTCTTTCGTCGCATCGCCATCCCTCTCGGCGGCGAGACCTTTTTCGACTAATTTTATTTCATTAAGAGCATTCTTCTGTGTTTTCTTAGTGAGTCTAAATGATGCGGCATCTTCTGCTAGATTTATGGTCTCTATTGGTTTTCCTAACGTCACAGGTTTCATTGAATCCGACACTCTCTTTATGAGTTCCTGATAACTCCGTTTTTCATCTAAATTGAATACTTCTGATAGTGTTGACCTGGCATTGCCGTTCAGACCTAAAATTCTATTTCTTGCATATGATGAGAGATTCGTCGTTTTCGTGCCTTGTATCCATCTTGGTAATGATGTTTTCTTGTAGGTTTTAGTTATGCCAGACGGAGCTGTGAACTTGTTGTATGTCCGCGGTGATATGATTGAGCTCCTATCGTTCCTTCTCAATTTAACATAGACTGGTTCCTCTTCGGCGGCATCTGTGACATCTTGGCTTTTGAGAAAGTATTTGTATGGTTTGACTGGTGGTGGTGACGTGACCTTCTTCACGAAGATCACGTCTTCCTCCTGCTGGTTGTGATCATTATCATCATCATCTAAATCTATGTATACTTTTGTGGGTTTCTTGGTTGACTTTTCTGGCTTTGTTTGGACCCATGTTACCTGAAATGTATAAAATGATTTTACATTTACTTTCAAATTGATTTATGTGTATTTGCAATATCATAGGAATTAAAAATGGTAACTGTATAATACTAATAAATTAAATAATGAATAATTCAATGATTATTTGCATTTATACCTAATTGGTTTTATTATATCATGCCTATACTTGGTTATCATGAATGAGGTCATTATACTGAAATATATAAAACTCCATCCATACTGCTGTCCAATGGCTAAAAGACTGCCAAGTGCTTTTGGACAAAAATCACTTAGCCATCTTTTAGCCATTGGATGCCAGAATAAGTTTCTGTATGATTAACAAACTTCTAAATGAAGTTTTTAGAATACAATCACCATTTTTATTTAACGAAACCACCCATCAACCATGCCTAATCCATGCCTAATCCAGGAGTAAAATATTAATACAACATACCTCTTGTTCATCATTATCGTCATCAATAACAGCATGTATGACAGGTCTGACAGGTGTGTGCAGCCTGGGCTTCCTCGAAGGTGTTGAAGGCCCATTCTCGGCCACACTGACAAGTTGGACTGGCACGGTCCGTACTCTGCTCCTCCCCGAGTCATTAGGAGTTGATGTACTGGGATGCCCCGACTCTATCTGTATTGGCACGTATCTTACATTCTTACTTTGTTTATCTTCTTTATCCCAACCATCTGGAAAGAAGGTTTATTATAAGCAATCGTTTTAAGGTTTACCATGACATAGTAGTTATTTATTACAGCCTACATTATTTAATTTGGAAGCGACTTTAGCCTAGTGGTGAACAGGTTGGGCGAGCAATCAGAAGGTCCCAGTTTCGATCCCCGGTGGGGCATGCACCAATGGATGAATTTTCATCTATGTGCATAATTTACAGTTCGCTTACGGTGAGGGAAAACATCGTGAGGAAACCTACCTATCCCTCGGGATTAGGTAATAGTCAGTTCCTGTATACACGGCGACAAGGTTCACCACCTGTCACGTTGGGTTCTGACTGTGGTGTATGGCCACTCAAGCCTCTGACTACCCCCGAATGGGGATAAAAGTCGTGACGTTATATATATATTTTTTTAAATATATTTTTTACATTATTTACATAGAACTTTTTATTTTTAAATCACTGGATATAAAATCAAGACCTAAAATCGACAGGCTGAGCTAGCAACCAGACCAACAAGGCTAGTATAGATTTTATAAAAATTTCTAAATAGAAAAATGATTTCGGTAGCTAGGTTATCTTTCTTCTAACAGTTTTGTAGATAATCGTAGGTACCATTAGTAGTCATGACGTCTGGAAAACTTGTTCTCCTCAAATGCTTGAGCCTCTTGAACACTGGCGAATCATCCTCTGACGAAAAATCATCGTCTGCCCTGCAAAACAACAAAAACGTGTACACTGGCGTTCCGGCCGCTATGTCAAATTGTATCATGATAGGCCCGTACCAGAATTTGGAAGCTAGTTTCAGGGGCACTTTGAACATTATCAGGAGCCTTTTCAACGCTTTTTACAGTGATTTTATACCGACTTTGCCGCCATAACTGTTGTTGTAAACATGTTCTGTCATACCTGTCTCTCTTGAAGCTTGTTCTTGTCGCCGGAGTTTCGTCACTCCAACCCAAAAGATGGCGGACGTAAGCCACGACGGACTTCATTTTTAAACAAATTATGTTTCCATTACCTTTTTTGCCTGTAATTACAATGCAAAATATTAAAAAATGCTACGAAACCACACTAAAAAGACACACAATTGACTGACAGAACAGACAACTGTGCAACGTCATAGAGAAATTAATTCTACTCACGTTCTTTTTAATACTAGTGAAGTTATAGAAAAATGGATGTCTGTGAATCTTTAGTCGATTATATTTTTTTACAAAAAAAAATGTAAACCACTTCCTAGTCCGCCTGTGTAACACCCGTGGTAACACCATATTGATGATATTATTTTATATTTTTAATTATCAATCGCTTTTGCACAGCGCTTGTGGTAGTCGAGTCAGTTCACCTCACTTCCTTTAAAGTCAATACATAGACAAAAATGGCAAAGTGCATTCTAGCCAAGAACAATAAAGGATTCCGTAGTCATTTCAATATCAGAAACATGTTTCTATAACTACAATCGTGATTACAATCTGGATGTTTTCAAGTTGAGAGTGAACAGGTACTGTCTAAGCAAGTATGCTCCATCGTGGACTACATCTGGTGCGTTCCATTCACTGTTAATTTTGTTATTTTCGTCCACAAAAAGTGTTAAAAACGATAATAATGATGACTTTCAGTACAAGTTGGTGCGAGTGGAACGAGATTTGTGATCGAAAATAACGAAATTAACAAAATTAACAGTGAATGGAACGCACCAATCGTCACTTACCTAAGGTGAGTTCGTGGTCAAATACTTGCCTATCACTGAATAAAAATAAAAAAACTAGTTGTGATATAAATATTACAAGAAATAAAATTGTATTTACGGTGGAATTATATGTTACTTGCTTGCGAAATACCAAAGAACCTGGCTGGGCTTTTGTAAAGAAAGAACAAAAACCCATAATAGCTGTCGTGATAATTTTCAAAGTAGGTTAAATACTATGTTCTAGTAAGTACCCTGATCTTTTTTCTGAATTCTCTGCACAATACTTTATGTTTTTCGAGCGGGTTCTTTAGAGCTCTAAAGTACATGGCTAAATAGAAGTATGGGCGACTGCCCTAGCAATGTATAAACATTGTAGCTAGTAATATGTAATGCTGAATAGCTGAATATTAGTATTTCGTTTGAAAAGGGTTTCAGGAACTTTTCATATCGTTACAATACTGAAAATAAAATCGTAGAAACTCCTTCATCAATAGACATACTAACTTGTAACAAAAAAATATTTGGCCATGAACTTTTAGCTAGGAGTTTGTTTACAAACTTCAAAATAGGTAAAAAAGCATTATTATTAGTAAATAATATTATTATTATTAAAGTATACGCGGATGAAACCGCGAGGCACAACACATGAATGCAACACTATTTAACTGCCGTTTCTTTCCAGATTTTCCCAATGATTTCTAGAAATCAGATATAGGCAATCAAATAAATCAACATTTTAAGACGTACTGCAATACAATTATAAACAATATAATAATTAAAACACATAATATTCAGTTGACGCAAATATCTTTAGAAGTAAAAAAGTAGGTAGATCAACATTTTCGTGAATGCAACGTCATAATATCATCGTATGTTCTCCCTGTCAAATAAAAAATCATGAAAACAACTTTTGATTATTTGATTAGTTCACAAAAGTTCAAGGAGAATAATAATAGCGCAATAATTAATTAATGAATATTTAAATTTTACGGGTTAGTGAGAAACTTCTATACATGCTTAGGGCAGTTATTTACCATGTCCTTTCTTTACATTAACATTTTAAAAACAGTGTCTAAAAAAAACTTATAATAATTTTAAAATACCTATTCAATAACATCGGGGAAGGAGGCAAAAAATACTCCCACATTTCATATAGGCTGCGTTTCAGACGTCGTAATTTTTGTTATTTTCGTTCATAAAATTCGTTCCACTTGAACGAACTTGTACTGAAAGTGATCATTATTATCGTTTTTAACAGTTTTTGTGAACGAAAATAACAAAAATTACGGCGAATGGAACGCAGCAATAGGGGACACAGGGAGGTACCTACCCTAGAATATTTTTTTTCTTACACAACACAACACACAGGTAACAAATATTTATAAGTGAGCCATATACAATATGTTAAGAAAACCCTGTCCGAGCCGAAACCGGTATTTAGGTTTTCCAATGACATGACCAAACGATATAAAAAAAAAAATATATTCATGATAGTATACATATTAATGAAAATTTAAAATGCCAATTTTTTTTTGCCGTTTTCCCCCAAATTGTAGCAAATTTTAAAAATATGACAATACCGTTATCGGCAGTAATTATGTTAGATCGTGTGGTGGCACCTCTGACCACAAAGTACGTACTGAGTCATTTTATGAAAAAAATATTTATGTAAACGGGGTAATTGTTTTCCAAAAAAGGGCAGGCCTTAGCCAAGCAGTGGGACACTTACTAAGCTAAAAAAAAAGATTTTACAAAAACATGATCTAATCTCGATACCCAACCATACGTTTTCGGGTCGGACAAGGTTTTCTTAACACATTTGCTGCGTTCCATTCACCGTAATTTTTGCTATTTTCGTCCACAAAAACTGTTAAAAACGATAATAATGATCACTTTCAGTACAAGTTGGTGCGAGTGGAACGAGATTTGTGATCGAAAATAACGAAATTAACAAAATTAACAGTGAATGGATCGCACCAATTGTAGATCCAATAGTCTCCGAATAAAAACTCTGTGACATTCGGACGGACGGAATGAATCAAATCAAATCAAAAGTTTTTTATCCATGTAAGCTCAATAAAGCGTTTATAAATAGTCAAGATAAACAATATTTTAGCGTTACCACCGGTTCGTAATGTTGCTTCCATTGAGAAGAGCCGGCAAGAAACTTAATGGTTACTCTTTTCAAAAGAATAATTGTATACATTCTCAAACAGCAACGCTATGTGAGCAGGCAGGCATTAACACATTGTGAATAAAAAAAAAACAAAATTATTTATTTAAATAAAATAAATAAAAACTGGCCTAGAAAGCTGTGTATGCCTACTCCCACTTTACAGTCTAACCAAAAACTGACTTGACGAAACTAAACTAAGTAACCAAAAACTAAATAGAGAACCCTAAAAATAAACGTCAAACATACAACAAAACAAAGACAACCAACGAACTGTCAAAAAAACGTGGTTGGTTGTAGTGCGCTTTTTAAAGTTTTTGTTTACCTACATTTTATCTTACTGTCGTTGTCGAGATTAGTAAAGATATAATTAGCGCCTAGTGATTGAGATTGCGGTACCTTTGGTTTCCATTTCAGAGTTACTTATTACCTTAATTGGTAATTACACTGATTACATTACAAACGCTAAAATGCTGCAACCCGTGATGCATGTATTGAAACAGAAAAACATAGTTTTGGCTAGCGGCTCTCCACGGAGAAAGGAACTTTTAGAGAATATAGTAAGTGTTTACGTAATAACTACATACAGTTCAATATGCATTCTTCCCGGAGACTGAAAAACATTGTTCTCTCTATTATATGACTACAATAAGAAATGGAGAACACTCATGTTTTTGCTGTATAAAGAAATGTTTGTTCAACGCAAGCCAACGACCAAGCGTTACTTATTATGCCATTATAAGTTACAAGCGTCTTAACAAAAAATAATCATCTAAAATTGACTAAACCAGCTACTGGGAAGCACATAACTTGTAAATTTTTATAGGTACACAGAGTGTGTTTTTTCAGGGACTGAAAGTCACTATTTGCCCATCTCTATTTGAAGAAAACCTAGACCCAAGGACATTCACTTTCCCAGATTTTGTGAAGGAGACAGCTTTGCATAAGGTTCTTGAGGTTGATAGTAGACTGAAGAGTCAAGGACAGCCTGCTGATGTGGTCATAGGCGCCGACACTATGGTAGTGCTGGGTAAACAGATGTTCGGGAAGCCCACTACAGAGGTTGAGGCATTTGAAATGCTTTCACAGTGAGTATTGTGCATTCATGCAAATTCTGACTTCATTGTATTAAGTCCAACTGTTAGCAAAGATTTCTGAACAATACTTTGTAATATAATTGACAACCACATGAGGCAGTGGTTCCCACTTCCGACCACATGCAAATTTCAGGGACTGCCTTTTCGTAATTTGCCCTGGTCTGGGTGTCACGGGTTTTGCCTGCAGTCCATTGTACTGTACCCATAGTACAAGCATTGCTTAGTTTGGGACAGTACAGTGGGTGAGTTAGTCTGGCTATATTTATTTATTGTTAATAAATTAAATATAACTTTTTATTAATTTGTTATAGTCTGACCGCAAGCACTGTACCGCGCCTTAGGTATGCGCGGGAAGGTGGGGGAGTGGGAAGGCGAGAGCGGTGACGAGTGGGGGAGTGGGACGGTGAGAGCGATGAGCCCCCCCTTCTCGCCGCTTGCGTACCTAAGGCGCGGTACAGCGCTTGCGGTTAGACTATAGTAAGGCTACTTATTTAAGGTCTCTGCTTGAATATAATCATTATATATTTACATTGAAAGAATAGTTACAATGAGCTGTGGACTTGTGACCAAAATATATCTTTAATTCCAGGCTCGCGGGCAGAGGACATACAGTGTACACTGGTGTTGTGGTGAAGGCACAGAACAAAATAGTGAAGTTCACCGAAGAGACAAATGTTTTCTTTGGCAATGTGAGCGATGAACAAATCAAGGGGTACATAGCCACTGGAGAACCCATGTAAGTTTCACACAAAGAAATTAGAACCATAGTAACAAACAATCTATGGTCTATGGTTTCACACACATCAACCAACAGAACTAATCTAGGAATTAATTAAGGATCAGTTTGTAAATATAAATGTTAAAGCTACAAAATATTGAAGTATCTTTCAACAAAATTTACAATGTTTGTGAACAATAATGGTGGCTAGTCATTTCATTATTCCACTATTATTATAAACTAGCTTTTGCCCGACACTTCGTCCGCGCATAATAAAAAAAAAGTAGCCTATGTGCTATTCCAGACTATATGGACGGATGGATGGATGGATGGATGGATGTTTCGTTTGTTACTCAATCACGCCAGAACGACTGAACGGATTTGGATGAAATTTGGCACAGAGATAGATTATAGTCTGGAATAGCGCATAGGCTACTTTTTTTTTATTATGCGCGGACGAAGTCGCGGGCAAAAGCTAGTACTCAATAAAGGGCTATCCATATCTTACGTCCTATCATTGGTTGAAATGGAATGTCATGTTTGCTGCCATTGTACTAATTATGGCAAGTGAAGTGACAGTGTGATGTTGATGTTCAGGGACAAGGCGGGCGGGTACGGCGTCCAGGGCGTGGGCGGGACCTTCGTGGAGAGGGTGGAGGGCGACTACTTCAATGTCGTCGGACTGCCTCTGTTCAGGCTGTCATCTGTGCTTTATGACCTATTCCGAGACGATGTTAAGGAACTGTAAGTTCACTATGGTATGGTAGCTACTAATGAAAGAAACAAGTAGATATGAGAGTACCAAATGATGTTATCAAAGCATTGAATAACAATAATGATGTGTGAGATAATTGTGCTATATTTAAAGTAGAGGCTGGATGGTTTTATGTGATAATTAACTTGCTATTTGTGTTATTATTAAAAGGTACATTGGTATGATCAATGTTGTACTAGTTAATCAATTATTTTAAGATTATTTCCGTAGCCAAGCTTTTGAAAATAAGAGATAATTTATTTTTGATATTGGGAAATCCTTCAGACTTTTCCTACACTTAATGTTTATTTTTTGTAATAATGTTGTTTTTTGAAATATTTATTGTGATGTGCCATCAATAAAATTGTTATTACAATATTGTTATTTTGTTATAGAGAAACAATTGTAGAGAGGGACCCACCACTCACCCTCGGAATTGTCAACCTCCAATATTATAAACCAAATGAATTGATCGATAATAGAAGAAGCCAACAAGACCTAACTCCCTGTCAGTCGAGAGTATGTCTGTCATGAGTCATGGACCCTAACAATTAGCAATTCTCCACAGACAAAGCGAATCCTAAATAAATTCGACACGTGTTTCGGCTCTAAACGAGGCATCCTCAGGAAAGCTGGACTACGACTGAGCCAACTGACTGACTGAGCTGAGGCTGTTATAGAGATTGATTTTGAAAGACCTCATTCCTTTTTGTTGTTTCTACGACTTCTGTATCATATATTTTGTATAAAATAATGTTCTGATGTCAAGAAAGGTTAAATATAGCAGTGGTTCCTCAAATGTCCATGACTCAACATCCAGAATGTCCATACTCCATTCAACTCTGGTCCATTCATTGTCGTTTCATTGAGGCGTGTCACCTTCGGCGAGGTGTCGTTCGCCGATCCGATCACGTTTCTTGAAACAATGTCGTCGGTTTTCCCGTGTGAAGTGTTTAGTAAAAACTTGTTATTAGTATTGTCACACCACTTTTATAACGGGGAAAGCATTAGTGAGACAACTTGACAGGCTAGATGGAAAGAGAGTGGAATTGAGTTGATGAAGACATCATGGAAGACATTACCAACTAAGTGGGAGACACGTGACGTGACTGTCCACAATAGTATGTCCTATTAAATGGATTCCATCCGCGTTGGCTTGGTGGTGATAGAAGGATGAAACGCAGTAGGTAAATTCAAAAAATTCCAAAATTTTGTTCATGAAAGCTACCTATATCAAATCAAATCAAAAGTTTTTTATTCATGTAAGCTCAATAAAGCGTTTATAAATAGTCAAGATAAACAATATTTTAGCGTTACCACTGGTTCGTAATGTTGCTTCCATTGAGAATAGCCGGCAAGAAATTCAATGGTTACTCTTTTCAAAAGAATAATTGTATACATTTCAAACAGCAACGCTATGTGAGCAGGCAGGCATTAACACATTGTGAATAAAAAAAAACTAAATTAGGTATTATAGTAAATTAGTATTACTAAATTAGTATTATATGTAGCACTAGCTGTGCCCGCGACTCCGTCCGCGTCCAGTCGGTGAAGCCCTTAAATATAATTTTGTCTATCGTCTAATCTGTATTACGTCAGTCTGCATCAGTCTGAGTTCGTCTGTCCGTGGCTGTCTATATTTACCAGTCTATACCAGTAAGGTGGTAGAGTCTGACCAGTAAGGTGGAGATCGGCATTCAAGTAGCTAATTTACCTTCGTTTCGTATGATGAGGGAGAGAGCCGGAAGCGCAACCCAGCCACCTCCCCGTCCCCGTCCCCTCCCACTAACCCCACTCCCCTTCAGGTTGGAAACGTGCTACCGATGCCTTTGGTTGCAAGCATCTATAGGGTACGGTAACTGCTTAACAACAGGTGGGCCGTACGCTTGCCTGGCGCCTTAGTTGTATAACAAAAGTTTGACTTTATTTGTCTGTCTGTATCAGTCTAGCTGTAAGTATCTGTCTGCTGAATCGGTCTGTCTGTAATCTATCGGTAGGTAAGTATCTCTGTCTGTACCAGTCTATCTGTATCCGTCTATCTATATCTGTAGTTACTCACAGTATCACGACTGAGCGGTTGGACTCCAGAGTTAGTTAATGTTCAAGTTTGTACTTGATACCCATGTTCCTTATTTAAAATGAGTGAGTGCTCCAGACTCACGGCTTAGGTAAGAGTCACTTCGCAACATCGTGCTTAAAAAGTTAGGGTCCGGAGTTTATCGTCTAAGTCAATAGTCAAAGCGTTTATTTTGTTTAGGCCTAGGAGGGCACTTATAAGTAGTCATTTTACATGTTTTCCTTAAATTCTAGCGCCGGATCGGAAACGCGACCTCGCCTGAGAAGTTTCTATTTGATACCCACATTGCTAATTCAAAGTTAGCAGGTCCTCCAGATTTATGTTTTAAGCAGGCAGTTACCCAGCAGCATCATTCCTGAGGGGTTGGAGTTCAGAGTTCAATGTCTATGTTTCTATTACTACTTAATTCAAAATCAGCAGGTCCTCTAGACTTACTTCTTAGGTAGGTAGCTTCCCTACGGCATTAGTACTGTGGAGATGAATTCCAGAGTTAACGTCTAAGATTCCGCGTGATACAAAGATAGCTTAATGTTTTAATGTTTTTTATACGTAACTAGCTGTCCCGGCGAACTTCGTACCGCCTCAGAATTAATGTTGTCCGAAAAAGAACTAACCCCCCCCCGTTTCCCCGTTCGTCGTCTGTTCTTCTCCTTCCCCGCAAATAAAGGGTTCCGTACCACCGTAGAATAAAAACGTCAAAATTATCAAGTTTCTTGTATGGGGACGCCCTTTGTTTTCAATTTTTAGTAAGTATTTGTTGTTGTAGCGGCAACAAAAATACACCTTCTGTGAAAATTTTAACTCTCTACCTATTACGGTTCGCCACACAGCCCGACGACAGACGGACGGACAGTGTAGGCTTAGTAATAGAGTCCCCCCTCCCCCTTAATTTTATATTTATTTTTTATTGTTAGTATTTGTTGTTGTAGCGCCAATAGAAATATACGTTTGGTGAAAATTTCAACTATAGCTATTACGGTTCGTGAGATACAGCCCGCTAACAGACATGGATGACGGATGGACAGCGTAGGCTTAGTAATAGAGTCCATCATGAAGGGCAACCTTCCACTGACCCATCGACATGTGTATCCTGCCCGTTCTTACCTACGGCGCCCAAACATGGTCAGTAATCGAGGCTCAGAGGTCCAAACTGAAGGTTTACCATAGAGCATTGGAGCGCAGCATTTTGGGTGTAAAACACACTGATAGGGTGCGGAACACCTTGCTGCGTTCCTGAACCCTTATCGCGGATGTAGGAGCGAAAACAGATACACTTAAGTGGACCTGGGCGGGTCACCTGAGCCGAATGTGCTCAGAAAGGTGGGCCAAAGCGATCACCGAGTGGGGTCCCAAAGCACGACCGTCATCGCCGACGTAGACCCAAAAACGGTGGCACGATGACCTCGACGCTCATCTAGACGGGTGGTATTAAAGAGCCCATGACCGCGATGGATGGAAGAAGATGGGAGAGACCTTTGCCCAGCAGTGGGATACAGTAGGTTATTAAGAAAAAAATGGTCCAGCCGTTCTCGAGTTTTGCGCTTAGCAACAAATTTAGCGATTCATCCCTTTATTTTTCGACACTGGCCGGAAACCCACCTCGATGCACGGAGAGGCCACGCACACGGCCACGGCTACGTTCTGCAAGAACATGTATGGATGACGTCATTCTCCGTGCGCCGCGGTGGACACGGTGACATACATTTTCGTGCAAAGCGAAGCTTGACCCACGTGCGTAGCGTGTGCGTGGCCTCTCCGTGCGCCGCGGTGGGTTTTCGGCTTTATGTGCACAACGCGGATCTATGTCTTGTGATGAATTGCCCATGAAATAAACTTGCAAGAATTTATAGTCGCCATCCGCCATCTGACACCGGCGTTCACTACGCCATCTATTGAAAGTAATTTGAATCATACGTAAAATATGGGTTTTTAGCGCTTTCCGGGCAATTTTTCCATTTTTTTAA
This sequence comes from Drymonia ruficornis, assembly GCA_947859195.1. Classification (NCBI taxonomy): domain Eukaryota; kingdom Metazoa; phylum Arthropoda; class Insecta; order Lepidoptera; family Notodontidae; genus Drymonia; species Drymonia ruficornis. The sequence goes on along the minus strand of OX401905.1, from coordinate 14,933,756 downwards.
ATGTATGAACCTTCCTTGAACTTCACGGAATAATCTAAAAAAAAAAACATCTAAATTGGTCCAGCCGTTCTCGCGTCAAGTAATGACATGAAATAGGGATTCATTTTTATATATATAGATTAGGAATAAAAAAACTAAATTTCTTGAAGCAAGGAAGATATTAAATTTTGACATGTGGTGCAAGGCAGCTTTTGTCTGATTTTGAGTATAGCGACATCTAGTTAAGAAAAACGAAACTTAAGATGGTGGAACGCAGCAATAAAATATATATTATTATTATTAAAATTAAGATTATGTATTCCAAATAGTGTCGGATCACACACAACGTAGGGCTCCGTAGGGCTCCGCTCTAAATAGACGTATTTCAATAACTAAAACTTATTTTTGGCTAGAATTTCTGTGTGGTCATAAAAATTTACAATCTAATATTTTAGAAAAAAATATCCTAGATGTTAAGTTGGACTATTAGTCATATCCATGCCCAATTTCATTGAAATCAATCCATTGGATTCGAAGTTGTGCGTGTTCGAATATTTAGGTAGTTTTTGAATGTTTTGTGGCAACCCTAAACTTTACAGAAAAAAAATATATGCTAGATGTTAAGTTAGACTATTAGTCATATCCATGCCAAATTTCATTGAAATTAATCCGGTGGATTCAAAGTTGTGCTCTTTCAAACATTTAGAATTTTTAAGTAGTTTTTTGAATTTTCTGTGGCAGCCCTAAACATTTGTGAAAAAAAAAGTATTCTAGATGTTAAGTTAGACTATTAGTCATATCCATGCCAAATTTCATTGAAATCCATCCGGTGGATTCGAAGTTGTGCTCTTTCGAAAATCTGAGCAAACATACAAACATACAAACATACCCACAGACAAAAATTCTAAAAATGATAAAAATGAATTCTGCTGGTCCATCTAAGTCCCCCCCACAATTTTTTTTTTAAATATTTCGAATGTACAGACGCGACCAATTTTACATTCTTATTATATGTATAGAAGATAGATTATCAAAAATTAAAAAAAAATACACTATATATAATATTTTACCGTACCTAAAGATACGGGCATCGGAATTTACCTCAAGTGTTTACAGAGATGGTCGTTACCTGCTTAGCCATTTGCTAGAAAGCCTAATCTTACCACTTTGTCTCACCCCTAAATTACTCAGGACCATATACTTAAGTCTCAGACTGTAAGTACTATTTTATTTCATAATACAGAAGTAGTTTCCATTCATCACAGAAAAGTGAACGTGGGAATGGAATATTTCCCATAAACGCCTCATTAATACCAGAATCGTGCCGGCAGCGAAACTCCTGATCATAACGCAGTCTTTAATTGACAACACAATACTTCTACATTCTACACCAACGTTCATAATTCCCATACTCGATACGACAAATTAGCTCAGTTTGATGTACAGTAACGTTTTGTACACTACTCAATAACTTAGAACGAAGAAAACGAGCTATGAATCCCATATTTAGATGATAACTCGTAAGTCTACCAAGATCTAGTTATTGTTCCTATGTGGTTAAATCACAAAGTTTTCTCGATGTGGGCCATTGTTTGCATATGGTTTCGTTGTCTCGCGACTATCGCCATAGTGCATTGGATGGCGGAAGGCAGTTACGTATCGAAAGCTAGGGATGCGATCTGTTATCGAGTACCTAGATCACGCATTTACAAAATGCTTAATAACAAGCGGTACGGATTTGGAGTAGGGTTGCAGGGTTTTGTCGCTATTCCGCTTTTCTTAAGGTAGTGGCCCTTCGCATTTACTCTGTGCGTTTTACCGTATTCTGCTCGTGACCTGTCAAGCTTGGCTTTTAAGGTTCGACCGAATCTCTGGTCGCTGAATAATGTACCTAAAGAAGAGCTAACATAGTGAAACTCCTCTCTTCTATCGATATATTCTTCCGTCGTCGTTCTCGTCACTAATCTCATTATTTTTTTCAACATTTCTCCAAGAGGCAAAGATGCCACTTGTGCATGTCGTAAAAAAACCACGCTATTGTGGTGTGGGAACTAGAAAATTGCCACCTGTCTGTTGTGCACCTAATATTCGGAATTTCTAACAATATTATATACATACCGAGACGAATCACGCCCAGCAAAATGTGGTTTTTGCCAAGGTCTATAGATATCTTTTCAATTGTAGTGGTTTTAGTTTCGCAATAAAATAGTAGTTAAGCTTTGTTAGAGGTCTTGCTGGTCAATGATAAATGTTTAGTTTGAGGAGTTTTATTAGTTCAAAATATTATAAAAATATAGAACATAATAGCAGCTTCCACTATTTGATCTACCTATCTCATATGAGACCACTCAAAACTGTTTTTATCAACCGTGAATTGCAAATTGACCTTATGCATGCATAAGGTCATCAATCCCATTCTTCTAAAAACCACTTCCGATTTCAAAACAATAATTAGAAAAAGAATCTGGTACATCCGAAGTTGTAAAAAATCGGCGCTAAGAGTCGCGGTGTGTGGGAAACGCGGACAGATGCGCCCGCGCCGGATCTCCGGCATGTGTGCGCCGTGAGCCGTCGATCTTCACTCTCCTATACAATAGAGATGGGATGTGGTGTAAAATCGATTGAGACAAGTTGAAGAAGGAATGGTGGAATGTTAATTCACAGCAACCCTAGGTTTTGCGACCTAATTCGAAATACCAGGCTTATTTAGGTACCTGGTAGGTTGCTAGTACTGCAAATGCAAGAATCTGATGCTGGAAAATATTAGGTAATGGTAGGTAAATTCGTTTCTTATACTTTAACCTACCACGACGGGAAGGTAATGGGCGTTGGATCGTTTAACATCCCTAATTGTCGCATCGATTTGAAACATCGATTCAAGCAAAGGCACATCACTAGTTCCAAACTCGTAAATACCCTCAACAATTTAATAAGGAGAGGCATTATTTAAGATAATGACGATCATCTGTCGCGGTTTCAATCTCACGCTGCTCGGTAGAGTCGCTGTTTCCGTACCGTACCATTAATTATTTTAATTGAGATATTTATTAACACTATCTTAAGAAATTATTGATCAAACCGGTGATCAATTTGGTACACAGAGGAATGTGTTAATTTGCCCGAGATTAGGTGATAAATGTTAAGGCAAGAATATTTCAGAGCGGTTATAGGAGGATGCCCTGGCTGGTTCTAGGCCTGATCGTAGCCTGATGGTAACAATTGTTCAAATAGCTATAAGTAATCTAGTCCTGTAGCTGTAACATGAGTTTATAAATGTTTGCTAGAGTCGCTAGTCCTTGGGTGGCCGATAGAGGCTACAATACCTATGTTATACAAATATTTTATCGGACGCTGACGATTAGTAAGCGTAACCCTCACGGTAGAGCAAATTTTTGTTAAAAGTTTGCGAATTTTCCACCAGATAATAAGAAACAGGGTTCTTAAGTTGACAGGGAGTTAGGTCTTGTTGGCTTCTTCTATTATCGATCAATTCATTTGGTTTATAATATTGGAGGTTGATAATTCCGAGGGTGAGTGGTGGGTCCCTCTCTACAATTGTTTCTTAAGTTGAGACGTGAGTTGCTGGTTTCCTTTTATTAAAGTACCCACTGTATAATATTCTTCCGTGTTGTTTGATACGCAGACCACTCCTCGCCGCTCCATCCCACGTAGAGCAAGTTACCAAAACGGTCGTCATGTTATAATAAAAGATTTTTACGTGAAACGCAGTAAATGTTTTATGTGCAGACCACCGGGGGATATTATAGAATACACTTGTAATACGTATGCTTGAATGCGTACAGTTCTGTCGATATGAAAGGTTGGAAATTATACTTCCAAGGTATCCTTAAAATGTAAATGGTAGATTGAACTTGCGAGAGAAAAAAATTTCAGCCATACATTATTTTAACATCTCTATGATGCTATGAAATATAAACTGCGGATTAAATACAACGCTGGTTTATTCCGAGTCTTACAATCTTACCTGAAAATGTATATAGAAAGTTACGATGGATTTACACTATCATTACAAAACAATTTTTTCCTAGAAATGCTTGGTAAAACCATTGTAAACTGGTAAAAAATATATATTTTGGCGATTTCGCTGTCGGTGCTTGTAATGAAATATAATTCCGAATTCTCATGACATCTGTAACCCATATAGTGTGTAATCTATTTGACCGGAAAACCGCAGCACGCTGCACGCAACATTTAGTGCGCAAACGCACATGTTTGTGTACGTTTGCGCGAACTTGACATTGTCTATTCTCGCGCCGGAAGCCGACGGCAGCGCCGCGCCGGATACGAGCCGCTTTCAAAGGGGTAACATTGTTTCGGGGAAGGACATTAGCGACAAACACTGGTTCTAAACACAGTTAATTTTGTAATGAGTTTGGTTTAAAATAAACAGATACAATGTCGGCATGGGTTTAAACAGAACGAAATGTAAACCTGAAGGTATATTACATTGACTTACTATAGCAAGCTTCGATCATAGAATCAATTAAATCGATGATAACAAGGCATGGTCATTGGCTGCGTCTTCATCAAGCGCATGCCTCGCGCGAGCACTCAGTTTTGACGTCGGAACGCATAGACGTAATGTCATAATATGAGTGCTCGGGTGAGGCATGTGCGCCATATGGACACATCTATTGGCGGCGTCTTCATCAGGCGCATGCCTCGCGCGAGCACTCAGTTTTGACGTCGGAACGCATAGACGTAATGTCATAATATGAGTGCTCGGGTGAGGCATGTGCGCCATATGGACACATCTATTGGCGGCGTCTTCATCAGGCGCATGCCTCGCGCGAGCACTCAGTTTTGACGTCGGAACGCATAGACGTAATGTCATAATATGAGTGCTCGGGTGAGGCATGTGCGCCATATGGACACATCTATTGGCGGCGTCTTCATCAGGCGCATGCCTCGCGCGAGCACTCAGTTTTGACGTCGGAACGCATAGACGTAATGTCATAATATGAGTGCTCGGGTGAGGCATGTGCGCCATATGGACACATCTATTGGCTGCGTCTTCATCAGGCGCATGCCTCGCGCGAGCACTCAGTTTTGACGTCGGAACGCATAGACGTAATGTCATAATATGAGTGCTCGGGTGAGGCATGTGCGCCATATGGACACATCTATTGGCGGCGTCTTCATCAGGCGCATGCCTCACCCGAGCACTCAGATTTGACGTTGTAACGTATAGACACAATGTCATAATATGAGAGCTCGGGTGAGGCATGCGCGCCATATGAACACATCTATTGAATATTAGCGTTTTCGTGCAATTTCGTGGTAGCTATGATAATCGCTACCAAAGTTAAAGGGTGAACTAAATTCTCTTAATTAAGAATCAATAGAATTAGCATGTCGGAAAAACCTGTGGGCAAACTAATTTAAGCCCATATGGGCAAATCACGAGTACAAATATTCATGTAAATGTGCTTAAAATATTTTCGATAATTTCCCCTTCTCCGCCCACGCCGGCCACCAGTGGGCGGGCAAGGCCACACGTGGCCATATGTTCAGAAGGGCTTGTTGACCAACATCCACCCACGGGACCCTTTGGCCCAAAGCTTTACGCTCTGTTTATTTTATTAGCATTTAATTTAGTCGAATTTGGAGGAGTATTATTTTGTCGTCGCGTGTAAATTAGCCCACGCTGCGTTTTATTAAACTGACGCGTCTACTGGACATGGAAATCAATAATTGACCGGGAGCCCAGCGTGCAAATTGTGGATTTACTCCAGCGTCGTCCAAACCTATTAGATTCGGTAGATTAGATGATAGGAAGAATACATTGTTCTAGATGTTTCCACTTTCAGCGGTGGGTGAAGCGTCTACATGATAATTTAATTATTTTTTTATGAAAGCAATGACATGGAAATACTCAAGCGTGTCAGATTTTGATATTTTTCATGCTCCAACAAGATAAATTGAAAAAATAATTACTCGAACGCGTCAGATTCAGTAAGCATCTATAGGCTACGGTAACTGCTTAACATCAGGCGGGCTGTACGATTTTTGCCACCGCAGTCCTTTAAAAAAACCACTAATTTCAGAGGGGTGAAAAAGTGAAACTCTCCCGCTCCCATTTCTTAGACTGACGATCAAATTAGCAAAATTGTCACTTTTGACACTTCTTAGGTAGTAATGAATCCCCTAATCTTAATCTGACGAGTTCGAGTATTTTAAGATGGTCTATTTTTTTTTTGGTTGTCCTGAGCGTACCCACCAATATTAAGGGCTCATACTGGTTGGAGGTTCTCATCAATATGTAAGGTATCTCCCTTATCTTAATCTGACGCGCTCGAGTAAATCCAGAAAATCCCTCTACGGCTCCCCGTCTATAAGTAGGTACAAAACCTCAACGAATGGAGTACTATGGAAGAGACCTATAAAGAAAGAAGAAAACATTGGCGTTTGCAAATTTTGGTTCACGGTTCTGTAAAACTAAAATATTGCTGAAACTGAAAAAAAAAACAACTTTCTGTATTAAAAAAAAATCTAATGCATAAATAAAAAAAACCATTCCTAGCAACTTTTTAATAATCTGTTGGATCTCCCAAGGCATTAGCGATGGCTCTCCATCAGCTAAAACACACAAAATAAACACTAATAATAGCCTTGTTGCTTAGACTTTTTTGATGAGTGTACCTATTTTGACTTTCGTTGCGTAGCATAGGATTTAGAACTTAATTGCATTGATGCTATGTAGGAGATGAATTATTAGGGTAAGGTACCTAATTATAGACTGGCTAACTACATAATTAAAAATATCTAATTTATAATGTTACGTAATAGCAATAACCTTTTCGTATACGACCACTAGTGGGCGCCGTCGCCCACGGCTTGCCCGCTTTTGGTAAAATAGTGATCGACATCCAACTTCCATTTCTGGAACCGTCGGACTAGAAGATTTCCTGCCATTTACACATTTAAATAGGCGATTTATTAGAGAATAATATGTTTTTATCGGTTTTGGTTCATAATGGCGATATTATTGTAATTTTAAGTTTATTATAAAGCTGTGTAGGCATATTTGTGTATCTACTTAATACATCAAGCACTTTTAAAACAAATTGATTCGATTTATCGCATTGATGTTTTATTTTAGCAGATATGGTGTCTCCCAACATTGCAATCAACAGACTTGTGCTCAGCATACCTGCATGCAGCAAAATTTACATATCTGTTATCGCACTCGCAATTCGACAATCAATTACTGTACGGCAACCAGAAGATAACGCCAACGCCGTATTGGTTTTTAATATCGACATGTTGTCGACATTTTTTTCCGCGAAAGACTGAGTCGTAATGTGCTATAGACTCGGTTCAGTAGCACATATTATTTTGGACAGTCACTGTATGCCTATTTCTTGGTAACGTCTTTGATTTTTCGCTGTTTCTGAAAATTAAGTAATCCTCAGTAACTAAATTAACTGAGTGTTTAAGTTGTTGTGCTGTTGTTGTTGTTATGTAGGTCCCGGTTGTTGTCATCTAGGCAGAGCAGTCGTTAAGCCTTGTCAGAGGCCTTCGGGCGGCTTGAACAGCTCTGACACCAGGGTTTGCCACTAACCACACGATAAGAAGAAGAGTTGTTGTATTAAGTTTATATTTCGTAATCATAAATGGCTTGTTTCCCGAAGGTCGGATAACAAGCACGGGGGCGTCACTTGTCGTCAGTTACTGAACACGTTCTCAATACACGCATATGGCGTTGTTTACTACATGCTGTAGTATTCACAAGTGCGGCTGTTAATTGGATGTAGCCGATTGTTAATCTGTGGTTTATGACAGTCATAAAGTATCGCCCTGCCTTTCTTTGTGCGATTTCCCTTTCTTGGTGATTGCGAATAGAGCTCAAGGCCGAGAACTGAAAGAGCGGGGACACGTGGTTTGTGGACATCATTGATCATTGTTCTGTGAGTTTCTTTACTGATGACTTCTAGCAAAAACTCACACAGCGTACAGGATGTAACCCTTGTGTCTTCCAAGATAAATTCCAAGAGGAACAATTCTTGCCCATAATTCTTCCTGCAATTGCAAAATTATTAAATGTATGTAAAGAAATAGGATTAACACACGGATTAGCCGGATATGATACCTTCTATCATCGCAATCACTAAACTTGTACTTAGCGCACCACTAGCTACCTGCAGCGACATTCACGAAAGCAATTTGATGTCGCAATGACAATACGGCCATATGTTCAAGATTATGTTCCGTAGGTCCTGTGTCCATGGACTCCGTTTAGTAGGACAAACTATTTTGGACAGTTACATGTCCCTCATTCTTGTTATGTCATTGGATTGACAAGAAAATTTGGTCACCTACATAATTCAAATTTAAAACTGCTTGTAGAAGGATAATATAGGAATCAGTTGGTCATCTTGTATTCAGTCAAAAGTACCACTAGGTGTCTTTTGTCTCCATTCAAGCTACCGTTGAAAAACAAGATGCTGTTTTATCTCGGTACCATCTTGTGTTACATTTAACTGAGAGATAGGTGTGGGAGCGGTGTTGGGTTCAACTCCCGCGCAGGTCGCTATAGCCAACTAACGGTTGTAATTGTAGAGTTATTGACTGTTAAACGGTGGATGCTAATAGATGATGATTATGTTACTGGGAACTGAAAAGACCTGGGTCGTTAGTATTAAGCACTGGTGGACTATCACTTGTCTTCAGGCTCATGATTACAGTACGAGGGTTAATACAGCAAGTTGTATATTTGCAATCCTCATGATACTCACCGTGATACCGGGGTAGTACCACCCTCTCACAAAAGATCGGCGTAAAGTAGCTATTACTTACAGCTGCGTTTCGTATGATGAGTGAGAGAATCGGACGCTTCTCCCCCCTCTGTCCCACTCACCTTCAGGTCGGTAATGTGCGGGCAATGCCTTTGGTATTGCAAGCATAGCATCTATAGGCTACAGTAACTGCTTAACATTAGACGGACCGCTTGTTTGCCACCTCAGTCCCATAAAAAAGAATACTAATAAAAACAGTAGCGGTGCGTGCACGTTTCATCGCTGTTATTATCGCAAGCTCAATGGGATCTCGACGGCAGATAACTTAATTTGTTGGAAGCTCATTACTGCTGAACATTACCCTACTTAGCGAACAACATTGTTGTGAGTGCGAGTGAAGAGCGGTAGCGATTTAGTACCTACTGTTTCTCTTGATAGCTTTTTACAACTGCTTAGGAATACCTACGTCTAGCACTGCCATGAATAGTGTTTTCTGTAACTTCACTGTCCCTACATCTCACATGATTTTTTTACAGAGATTGTTCTTCGTTTCTTTATTATTTATTGAGTCCAAAGAAAAAGTTATGGGAATGAATGATACGAAATTGTTTTTTTACATACTTTATAGAAGGCTGCTTTCATGTCGCTATAGGTATCTTTTACTTCTTCTTTCTTCTTACGACTTTCAGCAGAAGACCCGTCGTGACTTAGCTGCATCGGGTGGTTGCGGGTTCGATTCCCACTTGTGGAAAATTTCAGAAACGGCCTTTTCGTTATTTCCCCGTGTCTAGGTGTCACTGGGATCGCCCCCAGTCCATTATACGGTACCCAAAGTACAAGCTTTGCTTAGTTAGGGACGAAACAGTGCCGGTACTCAGTCCTTATGCTGTGTCTGCTTCGTGTTCTGGTATTATATTCGCTTATAATACGACCGAGTTAACTGCTACCGTAGTCGGTTTTTGCGTCGCAGATCGCGGAAGCGCGCGATTCCCACGCGATTCGGTCCCAGTCGCGGCCTTCCCAACAACAATGAGATGTATCTAGGTGCCATCTAGCGGTTACAATACGTATGCCCATTTTTTTTTGGGTTTGAAGGTTGCGAACAAAGTCCTTTTTTGTATTCTTGAAATGGTTTAAAGTTTTTAACAGGTGACTGAGGTGACTTGATATGAAATATATCGAAATAAAAACACAGATGGTTATCTTTATTTAAATAGAAGGAAGAAGGAAACATGGCCAAAAATATGTGATAAACCAATTAATTGTATGGTGTTGTAATTACTTGTACCTAACCTAACTTTTATTAAATTAAATACGTTTATTAAAGCAATAAAGTGTCGTTAATTGTGGCGAATTAATTGTTTTAGGTAATTAGTTATCCCCAAGCTTCAGATTGAATAAGCCGTAGGTAGAGAATGTTGCATTTAAAAACAACGAAGTACTAAATATGTACCTTATTCACGAACTTCTTTGTCTACGGCAGCTTACACAAGGATTAAAGATGCCCCCAGGCTATTGTAAATCTGGGCTACTTGCAACCAAGCCACAGATAAGATAAAATGTAGTTTAGGCTCTATGGATAACGAATTTACGTCTTCGTCTTACAAACGCTGTGTAAAGGAGATGTAACTGGATTCGAATTTGTATGAATAAGACGGTTAGTATTTATAAACGTGTTTTTTAAATCATATTATTACCAAGCTAAAGAACTCATCATCTTGTAAAAGACCTGTCATTATGCAATGTTCTTGCTTAGGTACATACACATTATGTTCTTACACGACACAACATGACATGACATAACCGCTGATCAATCGTGTCGCAAGCGACTCCCTTTGACGCCCGCGACACGTGTCTCTGCCAATTTTATTATTACCAACTGGAACGGATGTTACATTACATGTGTAATCCTCTTAATTTTGATATTAACATGATCGTAAGGCAAGGCAAGGCTATAAGGTCGAAATTTGTTTGTGCAATAGATTACGTTGTCGATCATAATCATGAAATAGTTTTAGCAAAGCTTTGGTGTTGAAAAATACCGAGTACTTATTACTTTTGGATGAAGATACTCTTTGTCACATTTCAGAATTGCTTAGCGTAACAATTTTAATATTTGTTTTTATCGAATCTAATCTAAGACAATTAAATAAACTATAACCCATATGGTTGTGGATCTTATCCAGTATTACTTGAGTAATATCGTATTGGATGTTGAGTAAAGCTTTTCCGGTGGTTCTAATAAGAGTAAATATCAATTACCTGTTACATATTTGACTTGTCTGGTTCACCTGGTAACCTAGTTGGGAGTTTGTGTAATATTAAATTTCTTTATGAATCTTAAAGAGACTTGTTTTGAGTGATATCTTACCTTCTATTGACAGGCCGAGCCAGCATTGTTTCAGATGAGACTGTGACTGTGTCTGGCAATGTTTATTCAATGTTATTAGTTCGACGTAGAATGCTGCCGTTCTTGATTATGTAGCAGTTGTTATTGTCATTAGATGTGTCCATATGGCGCGCATGCCTCACCCGAGCACTCATATTAGGACATTACGTCTATGCGTTCCGACGTCAAAAGTGAGTGCTCGCGCGAGGCATGCGCCTGATGAAGACGCCGCCATTAGCTACGTCCAGATGTGTCACATGCCGCGCGTGGCAAATTGCCTCACGTAGTTTGACTTGCCTCGCGCGAGGCAAATGCGCGTCCTGCCTCACCTGAGCGCTGTCATTTGCCTCGCCTAGTTTGGCTATGTCATCAGACAGAACGATGTCAAATGTGTCAAACTGATTGCTCGGCTATACCTTTCTCTGTCTAGAGTATCAGTTGCCTCGCCATTTGCCTCGCGCGGCATGTGACTGAGGCAAACGTCGTGCTTCGCGAGGCATGTGGGTGAGCAGCCTCGCGCGGCATGTGCATGTTGTAGACACGCCTATTATTCAATATTATTAGTTCGACGTAGAATGCTGCCGTTCTTGATTATGTAGCAGTTGTTATTGTCATTGAGTTGTTATGATACTTATTACAACATGTCCATTCATTTACGCAAGTTTCAGGCCGCCGAGTGCATATTACATAGCACTATATCCTGCAATATTTTATGGGTAAGTAGATCATTGTTGACATGTTAATTTATCGATAGGACTACCTACAATCAAATATTTAACCTCCTTTATTTTATTTTAATCAATTCAGCATTAAATTTTCGATCTGCTGTCAATCTTCGAGTACTAATCAGCGATTTCTTACCTGGTTGATATACTGCGCATTCTTTTGATTATCTTTAGTCGCTGTGGTTATTTACGTCTGGATGCCCGCCAATTAATTGGGGTATTGAATAAATTAAACGCATTCTTTTGCGTCTGCGACAGATAAAAAAAAAAATCGTTCTTTTTGTTAACAATAGAATGGCTTTTGTGCGTCGTCAGGTTGGACTCTAGATGCTATACTATTTTATAGAGAAGCAACTAGTGATACTAGTGAACCCAAGAGTAATTAATTATGTACATTAATCATGCTCGATTCATTTTAATCCATATTTATCTGCATGGTATCTCAAATTAACGGTAATAGGTATGCCTTTTTATTTTGACGATGACTATTATAGTGATGCTCACGCTGTTGCGTAAGGAAGCGGCGGTAATAAAAGATTGTAACAGTTAATCGATATCAAGCGACCGGTTTTAAGGTGCGCGAGACTGCGGAGTCTGCGCTCGCGCATACGCGAGCTACGCCATAATCACACCGTATCATTCAGATAAAGAATAACTAACCTAAATTAGATGTGTTGTATTTGTCTGAACTTGAAATAGAAGCGAATTTTGTACAACTCTTAAGTCAAGTCAAGTCCAAACATGAAAGCTCGGTACTTATGTTGTGATGCGCAATTTTCTATCTTGAACTTGTGCTTAGGATAATACTTAACTTACATCACTTTTGCAAGCACATCTATCTAATAGTTCACCGGTAGATGATCTAATAAATGATTATTAGAATCATGAATTCTAGGGGTTGGGTTTCTAACATTACGTCTGATATTATAATTTTTCGTTCGCATCGGTGTGACAGCCGGCCCCGTCCGCATCGACCTCGCAAGGCCGCGCATCCGGCGCGGGCGCGCCGAGCAAGGCTCTCGCGTCGCTCACGTCACGCTGCGCCGGGACAGCTTTTTGTATGCCGCATTCACGGCGTGTAGCGGTATCGAGCTTTTTGTTTAATATCATGCGAGTGGGAAATTAACTGATTTAGATATAAATGAGGGCCCATTCGCTGATGTTTGGGAAACACGGTTTTTGTTTGAGGATGGTAAAGGTTACGTGTGGTTTAGCGGTATAAGTTTATGTGGGTTAAAATCAAAACATGTCAACTCTAATCACATATTATTTCGTTTGTAATGGTAATTTTGGGCGTACAAAAGCTAAGATGTCAGATCTCAAGAGCCTTTGGATTAAGAATGAGATAGTGTGATATAACTCAAAGACTTGCAATACGCATCTCTAAGTGCATTTGTGTGCGAAACTTTAATTCAGCACTTAGCTTGTTAACTTCTAATTATAGTGTGGCATGCGGAACCCAGCGTCCGTTACCAGCATCTTCCACACTCGCTAATATTAATGGTTATTGACTTTTATTACCACCTTGTTGGTTTTACAGCCTATTCAAATGGACCATAAAGGTAAAATACAGGATTCCTTTGGCATTGGCCATGGTCGGTGAATTTGTCTGCACAAAGATGATACGCTAGGATTTAATATTTCAACAAGCTTCATAGTGTTAAAATTGTCATCCTTCAGTTTTTTGAGGATGCTGTCCAGAGCGTCTAAGGTATTAACAAAAAAGCCATCAAAAATTATGTTAAACTAGCTTTTGCCCGCGACTTCGTCCGCGTAGACTTCAAAATAAAAAAAACCGGGCAAGTGACTTAAGACTTTTTAGTACTTTTTAGTGCGCCAGGGTTTTTTAAGTCAGTATTTGCTTTTTTATAAAAATAATTTTATTTCACGATTTTTATTGGAACCATACAAACTTTATCATGGTACCTAATTCGGTGAATGCGTGTTTTGGTAGGTAGGTATATAGAGCCAAAATCCCAAATCCCCCTCCCCTTCTCCACCCCTTTTCCTCCCCTCTCTTCCTTCTGCTCCCTCCCCCTCCATTTCCCTTTCCCCTCCCCCTACCACTTCCCCCTACCTTACGTCTTACCCTTTCTCCCTCACCTACCCTATGCATACTAAGTTTCAAGTCAATCGGGTACAAACATATTTTTCTGCCGTACTTTTCTACCTTTAGTTTCCCCCTTTTGGGTGTTGATTTACGAAATGATTTTTTATGGGATCAAACTGAAGTAGTACCTACCATATTCAGCTCAGCTTATACCCCAATTATTTAAAATGAATAATCATAACCAATCTCGAGATATGGATGACTAAACATTCGCTGACCCCGCTCTCCCCTTTTCCTTCAAAATATTAAAAACGCTGAAACCCCAGTCTGATTATTTAAAATGAACAATCATAACCAATTTCGAGATATGGATGACTAAACATTCGCTGAACTCGCTCTCCCCTTTTCCTTCAAAATATTGAAAACGCCGAAACCCCAGTTTGATTATTTAAAATGAACAATCATAACCAATTTCGAGATATGGATGACTAAACATTCGCTGACCCCGCTCTCCCCTTTTCCTTCAAAATATTGAAAACGCCGAAACCCCAGTTTGATTATTTAAAATGAACAATCATAACCAATTTCGAGATATGGATGACTAAACATTCGCTGACCCCGCTCTCCCCTTTTCCTTCAAAATATTAAAAACGCTGAAACCCCAGTCTGATTATTTAAAATGAACAATCATAACCAATCTCGAGATATGGATGACTAAACATTCGCTGACCCCGCTCTCCCCTTTTCCTTCAAAATATTAAGAACGCTGAAACCCCAGTCTGATTATTTAAAATGGACCATCATAACCAATTTTGAGATATAGATGACTAAACATTCGCTGACCCCGCTCTCCCCTTTTCCTTCAAAATATTAAAAACGCCGAAACCCCAGTCTGATTATTTAAAATGAACAATCATAACCAATTTTGAGATATGGATGACTAAACATGCGCTGACCCCGCTCTCCCCTTTCTCGTCAAAATGATTAAAAATACGGAAACCTCAGTCTGATCAATTCAAATAAGCAATCATAACCAATATCGAGATATGGATGACTTATTAAAACATCCCTTGACCCCGTTTTCCCCTTTCCCGTCAAAATAACAAAACTCGACCACCCCTATACAAACTTTCACTCCACATTTCACCCCTTAGGGGTTGAATTTCCAAAAACACGAAAGAAATCTAAACACAAACTTTCATTCCCCTATTTTACCCCCTTAGGGGTTGAATTTTCAAAAACCCTGAAATTACTCTTTTTTATTTTTGAGAATACACCTAATCACCAATTTAAGTAATTCTAACTTCAAAAATGACGGAACTTCCATACAAACTTTTATCCCCTATTTTACCCCCTTAGGGGTCGAATTTTCAAAAACCCTGAAACCAATATTTTTTTATTTTTCAAAAGACACCTAATCAGCAATTTTCATAATTCTAACTTCAAAAATGACGAACTTCCATACAAACTTTCATCCCTTATTTTACCCCCTTAGGGGTTGAATTTCAAAAAACCCTTTCTTAGTACACCTCTACACATCAAGACAAACCCACCCTCCAAATTTCAAGTCTCTACGATCAGCGGTTTAGGCTGTGCGTTGTCTGTCAGTCAGTCAGTCAGTCAGTCAGTCAATCAGGACTTTGATTCTTATATATTTAGATCTAATGTTATGACCAACACCTTGAGCTTTTTTTTAGAAAAACAGTGTTGTCAAGGTATCAAAGTTGTGATGTGACCTCTAGTGGCCACACTAATGTTATCATTGTGGATTATACACGCCGTTTGTTGTGCGCCCGCGCCGGCGCGTCAGCTGCGGCCGTGTCCAACGCGACCCTATTGTGGTGAGCTGTGGGAAGACAGCATATTTTAATGTCTTTAGCGAATTGTGTATTGTGGTCTGCGAACAGCAAACATATACTGCTGGGCAACATAATGCAGTATTTTACTTCCTTCTAGTTTTGCTTTGACATCTTTTGGTACCATTTAGTTGTCTGCTCTTTTTGTCAGCAAACCTACTTATCTCATTGTCATCAATCATATCTTACGTCAACTCAGCTCCCAACATGAAACTGACACCTCCCGACAATGACCTCTTGTAATCAGACGTGTTTTCTCGTCCCCATGACGAGTCCACAGGTATTATATGTCAATACGCATTCTTCGTCACAGCTCTGTTGGCATTTGGACTGCCGTGTGGAACTGTACCTGGAGGCTCCCACAGGTGCCTTTTTAGCTGAAGAGATTGAAGTTGAACGCAAACATATTTCATGCATTATACCGGCTCCATTTCCTTTCTTTTAGGCTGCTTGTTTGTCTTATTGCGTTAGAAGTTTCGAGTTATCTAATGTTAACGTTTCGTGAACAGTCGTGATATCAAAGGCTTCTTTTTTCGGGCATCATATACTTGACAGGTTCGCGGTCGTCATATTAGATTTTAGATGCATATTTTTTAGATGCGCTTGACATTCCGTGCTGCCTTTCCGGTGCATGACCATATCTGGCTGTCCAATTCGTAATTTAATTTGGCATCTTAAAATTTCCCTTAACGTGATTTGGTACCCTTGACTTTTTCAACCAAAACAAGATGCTCTCTGTAAATGCTGTCCTTCGCTATCCTTGCCCTAAGAAAGCTTGACCTAGAATAATAGAAAGCGATGTGACTTAATCAGATCAATTCCTGCATTGTCCATACAAATGCACATTGTACCGACATATTGACAGCTGCCACTAACAAGAACCTGATGATTTGATATATTAGCATTGAGTAGCAGCCAGACAATGGGAACTCATGAGTTAGAGCAGGTTGTAACCGCAGCTGCGGTTAGCGGTGTACTCTTACGCATTCCCACGGGCGAACATCGTTTTTGTTGTTCCTATAACCATGTCATCTTAGAGCCTCTTGCCTAATTAGTCTTATCAGTCATAGCCTTAGATCATGGCCTTCGAATGTCATATAATGATCTACGTTCAACATGACCTGCTCTAATTAAAAGCTTCCTCAGAATTGAGCTATCAGTCAATCGTTTTGTGCCTAGTGTCTCGTCTGCTTCGACCACAGATCTAGATTTTTTCCCAGCGCTCAAGGCTTAGCCTTACAAAACATTGGCTTACAACCAGCTTTGTTTTGAGAAGCTTTTATTAATGTACATATTTTAGTAGGTGCAAGAGTTTTTCAAAAAATCTCCTAACCTAAGCTGCAAATTTAACACTTGGATCAATTTCCAATTAATTGAACAATAAAACAGAACAATGGTTGTGTTGCTATCAAGCTCTATACTATACTTGTGTCATCTGGACCCGCATGCTTTGTACAGATGTTTACTCAGTTGTCATAATAATAATTGATGTTACATCTCATTTAAGCATTATTTATTTTCTATTCGGCAAGGGTCAAATCTCGGCGTCTTCGTTGGATACCACTAGATCTTGCTGATGAGTAACAGTGGTGGAATTATGAGCCAAGGGAGTATGAGTAACTATATCATTTGGAGAGGAGCAAGCAGGTTCCCATACTAGTTTGTATTACAAATATTCGGAGAGCAATCGACTCGTAACCACAAACCCACGAAGCCATACATCAAGTTCACACGACCCAGTCAGCACAGGTGTGTGGAATCAATTTTGCGTTTTCGAGAAACACACCCGTTACTGGAAATAACAACTACAGAGGTAAAGCCAATAAGATTAAGTAACCATATTTTATGAGTGTTTTTCGATAACGATACGTTACCTGCTGAGTATTGTTTTATGGTTTTCTGTGATAAATGAGAAATGGTGCATTTGGTTTAATACTAGTATGAGTAACAAATTGACTCTCAATATTTGCTATAACACTTTATACAGGTGTTAGTATCTAAACGAGCACCGACAATTTTACTCCCCAAGAAAAGTTATCATTTTATGGGAAAGCTTCCAATATTTCTACTGTAAGTACAAAGTTCCATAATAGTGGGGTATTATGCCGCTCATCCGTGCACGTGGTTCCGTACGTGACGTCCGGGACACTCCTGCCTGCGCCTGCGCACCTCCAGATTAACGAGATTTTTATCCATTCTCTACAATTACACAGACATTTGAATATCAACTCTATACTCGATCAGTTAGTTTGGGTTTTCATTGGCTTGTTTGAAGTTGGCGAATCAGAATTCTAGTAGCGTTTTGTAGCCGATAAAATATGCCTTTTAAAGTTTTTAATGTTATATTTTATTCGATACAGACATTGTGTGGGAAATTCTGTATTAACTATCTCGGGCCATTCTTTAAACTGTGCCGTCTATTGCTACCATGATCACTGGTCGTATCATGTTCCTTACATGATCATAGAAGAGTATTACCTTTATATTCCTCACTAAGCATTGTATCTGCAATGTTGAGTGATGTAAAAATTATTGAGAGTGTTTCATCTCTTACGATAGGTAGTTCTGGGTACATACTTGTAACATGTAAGGTCTCACGGCACACTTCGGCGCCACTGCGTCACTACGAAAATGACAAGTTTGGGCAATACAGAAGGGCTAAACAAGTGGCTGACGTCTACAAATTCGCTACGCTTCATCTTTGGAAATGACATAAGTGACGTGATCTCAAGCGTGATCTTCATAGCAACTTGTTGTTGATTTACATAGCGACGTTGGACATTTCCATACATTGTGAAGTTTGTTCTTTTCTATTCGATTAGCGTTCATGCCACTTGGCTAGCCCCACAGCACAGATAGCACAGCCGGCCGTCGGACATTAAGTAAGAAAGATAGGGACCCGTTGTGACATAATATGTGATAAAGGTCTTGTGTCTTGAGCGTGCATGCTAGCCCTTCTGCTTTGAGTGCAATAGGACAGAAACTTTATTATGTAAAATACTGCAATCGTACTTTGACCTTGTGTGCTTTTGGGCCCTTCGTCTGGAGGGCTAAACGTGTGCACAGCAGTAGGACATGGCTTATTATTATCATTAAATCAGGAGTACTTAACTTGACATTAAATTCCCCCATCCTTGACATTGGTTGGGGGGTCACACACAACACTACCATACCCGACATAAATGTCAATTACAGTTAAATATGAAGTGTCAGTTGTGCGCATGCGTGAAATCTCCTAAAATAGACCCCCATTAATAGCAACATGAGCGTTAAACGAGCAACTTAATATAGTTATTGGACGTGACACGTGCGCCCGCGCAACGTTCCGCGTATGAAATATTACGAGTTTATTGTTTCCTGCACTTCCGCTAGAGGGCGGGTGGGATCACCAATCTTAAGGAAAAGGGAGGATATAACATAAAATGTGCATTTTATGTTCGGAATTGTATACCCTTTCCCATAACGTATACCTACAATAAGTTTAATTTGTAAAAGAACAATCTCGACCCATGCAATTATTCAAGAACACAATTACTACCTACATTGTATTGTGTAGTAAGTAGGTCCTGCTACGAATCTAGACCTAATTCGTTAGTTTTTATAGTGTATTATATTAATTGTATGTTAGTTTTTGTGTACTATTGACCTACACTCATCATGTCTCTGTGTTTACTTTATTTCATGTTCACCCTAGTCCAGGTGGTAAAGAGTAGGCGCGCGCTATTTCCAGATCAATTAAAGAAAGCGCGCGCCGATTCCAGAGGTTCCAATTTCAAACGGGCCCGTTCGTATTTCAAATATCGAACGCTCAACCGTTTTAATAACGTTTTGTGATTTTAAATTTGGAATTTTATTGGTATTTGTGTCCTGGAATTATGGATTAGTTTATGGGTGCAATATATTTAGGTCAATGGTGTTATATAAGTGGGTTGAGTTATGTTGGTACCTACCTACCTATTTTTGTGGTATATTTCAGTGGGATAAGCTATTTATTTTATATTTTAACTACAATTTTCTAGACGTTATAGTCCTACCAAAATTAAACGCATGCGTATTCTAGTAATCGTTGTAATATTTTATGTCAGATTCATGCATTTTATAATAGGTCGGTAGGTTCATAAAGTTAAAAATATTATTTTATTGGGTTGTTGTTAAACGCTGGGTCGTCGATATCTGTTTTACGATGTAATATTAAAATTATGGTGTTTTGCAGGTAGCGTCATAGATTACATTATAGTTCTTAGTAGCGTGAATAATGTCTGTCAATCTAAATATATAAGAATCAAAGTCCTGATTGACTGACTGACTGATTGACAGACAACGCACAGCCTAAACCGGTGATCGTAGAGACTTGAAATTTGGAGGGTGGGTTTGTCTTGATGTGTAGAGGTGTACTAAGAAAGGGTTTTTTGAAATTCAACCCCTAAGGGGGTAAAATAAGGGATGAAAGTTTGTATGGAAGTTCGTCATTTTTGAAGTTAGAATTATGAAAATTGCTGATTAGGTGTCTTTTGAAAAATAAAAAAATATGGGTTTCAGGGTTTTTGAATATTCGACCCCTAAGGGGGTAAAATAGGGGAAAAAGTTTGTATGGAAGTTCCGTCATTTTTGAAGTTAGACTTATTTAAATTGGTGATTAGGTGTCTTTTCAAAAATAAAAAAGAGTAATTTCAGGGTTTTTGAAAATTCAACCCCTAAGGGGGTAAAATAGGGACATGAAAGTTTGTGTTTAGATTTCTTTCGTGTTTTTGGAAATTCAACCCCTAAGGGGTGAAATGTGGAGTAAAAGTTTGTATATGGGGTGGGCGAGTTTTGTTATTTTGACGGGAAAGGGGAAAACGGGGTCAAGGGAAGTTTTAATAAGTCATCCATATCTCGATATTGGTTATAATTGCTTATTTGAATTGATCAGACTGGGATTTCCGTATTTTTAATCATTTTGACGAGAAAGGGGAGAGCGGGGTCAGCGCATGTTTAGTCATCCATATCTCAAAATTGGTTATGATTGTTCATTTTAAATAATCAGACTGGGGTTTTAGCGTTTTTAATATTTTGAAGGAAAAGGGGAGAGCGGGGTCAGCGAATTTTTAGTCATCCATATCTCGAAATTGGTTATGATTGTTCATTGTAAATAATCAGACTGGGGTTTCAGCGTTTTTAATATTTTGAAGGAAAAGGGGAGAGCGGGGTCAGCGAATGTTTAGTCATCCATATCTCGAAATTGGTTATGATTGTTCGTTTTAAATAATCAGACTGGGGTTTCAGCGTTTTTAATATTTTGAAGGAAAAGGGGAGAGCGGGGTGTGCGAATGTTTAGTCATCCATATCTCGAAATTGGTTATGATTGTTCATTTTAAATAATCAAACTGGGGTTTCAGCGTTTTTAATATTTTGAAGGAAAAGGGGAGAGCGGGGTCAGCGAATTTTTAGTCATCCATATCTCGAAATTGGTTATGATTGTTCATTTTAAATAATCAGACTGGGGTTTCAGCGTTTTTAATATTTTGAAGGAAAAGGGGAGAGCGGGGTCAGCGAATGTTTAGTCATCCATATCTCGAAATTGGTTATGATTGTTCATTTTAAATAATCAAACTGGGGTTTCGGCGTTTTCAATATTTTGAAGGAAAAGGGGAGAGCGGGGTCAGCGAATGTTTAGTCATCCATATCTCGAAATTGGTTATGATTGTTCATTTTAAATAATCAGACTGGGGTTTCAGCGTTTTTAATATGTTGAAGGAAAAGGGGAGAGCGGGGTCAGCGAATGTTTAGTCATCCATATCTCAGGATTGGTTATGATTATTCATTTTAAATAATTGGGGTATAAGCTGAGCTGAATATGGTAGGTACTACTTTAGTTTGCTCCCATAAAAAATCATTTCGTAAATCAACACCCAAAAGGGGGAAACTAAAGGTAGAAAAGTACGGCAGAAAAATATGTTTGTACCCGATTGACTTGAAACTTAGTATGCATAGGGTAGGTGAGGGAGGAAGGGGAAGACGTAAGGTAGGGGGGAGGTGGAAGGGGGAGGGGAAAGGGAAAGGGAAATGGAGGGGGAGGGAGCAGAAGGAAGAGAGGGGAGGAAAAGGGGTGGAGAAGGGGAGGGGGATTTGGGATTTTGGCTCTATATACCTACCTACCAAAACACGCATTCACCGAATTAGGTACCGTGATAAAGTTTGTATGGCTCCAATAAAAATCGTGAAATAAAATTATTTTTATAAAAAAGCAAATACTGACTTAAAAAACCCTGGCGCACTAAAAAGTACTAAAAAGTCTTAAGTCACTTGCCCGGTTTTTTTTATTTTGAAGTCTACGCGGACGAAGTCGCGGGCAAAAGCTAGTATTATATATAATACGTACAATATAACTATAGTTATATTGTACGATATACCTACTTTAAAATAACTGAACGCAAACACATAAGGCATTTTCAACCCATCATCACGATATAGGAATCAGAGTCTATATTTTATCAAAAATAAATATTTAGGAAGTGCTTTCACCTACATTCGCTTATATGACAGTTCTGTTGATGATCATTCATCGCTTGTAGTGTAAACATGCGAAATTCCGCCCTTTCTAATGATGGTAAGGTGTGAAGAAGCATCTGTATTATACACATACCCCCTTATTCATAGAGTTTTGCCCAGTTTGCAATGGTTATGAAAAAGGCATTTTTAGAAACAAATGTGAATTGTAACTCCACTGCAGGTCGATTATAACTTTCTATGAATAAGGTGGATAGTCTATTTTATTAATGTATACACAAACGTACTATTATTTCTTTATTTTGTAGTCAAATGTACTGCGCACTGGATCGAGCGTAGGCCGCTCGGGCTCACTGCATCGGGTTCGATTCCCGCCAGGGGAAAATTTCTGGGTGTCACTGGCATCGCCTCCAGTCAATTGTATGTTAGCTATAGTACAAGCGTTGCTAAGTTTCAGACCATTGAGTTGGTGTTCTGGCGATATTTAAATCCACTTCTCATATAGAAACAGCAATTATTCAAAATTGGAACTAATGTGTTTATGCATGCATGCATGGCACATGCACGCATAGGTCGGGTTATATGCATGCACTGCGTGCATTCTCGCACTATTCCTACCTCACCCACTACTGCTGAATCCTACATCCTGTATTGCTTACAGCAGGATGTTATGTACAGGTTTAGTTCATGGGCTCAGTTCGCGGTTTATTTCGGTTCCGATTGTTATGTTCCCGGTTCCCGGTGTGAATGCGGATGCTGCCCGCTTGGTCTCGGGTATCGATTTTAAATCATCGATTTATTAGGATGTGGTTATATAAACTGAGAGGGGAAGTGACTGAGGCCGAGATATACCAGACATTGCATCAGTATGAATAAAATTCATTACTGGATGGGTTCAGTTTCGCTCAAGTTTTTAGTGTTTCAGATAATGGGTTGAGTGCTTTCGCGTTTAGACCCCAGTGCCTTTTTATGCCATGTAGTAATTTAAAGTGTCTGATTCTTCAAATACAGGCGGCTCGTAGGCTTATTTATCAACTTAGTCACATAAAAAGATTCATTCTTCTATGTATTTATTCTATGGTGTAGAATCTACACCTTTGTAGGACCTTTGTACACTTATGTAGGAGTATAATCTACACTGTAGATTATACTCGTACAAAATTGCCCATCATATTAACTGTCGAAATTTAGTACACAATATATCGTAGGCGCCAACATTTACAATTAAAGCTCCACGTAGGCGTGACCCTTCCCTTTGTTCTGTTCATCAACCGCTCACCTGCTACCATTTTACACATCATCACATACACACAGCAATGAACTGTGACTCTTGCGTTACGACCGTGGGCGTTAGAAAGCCCTTGCGTTGATTGATAGCCGATAATGGAACAATACGTGACGGTTTAACTTATAATTTGTTTTAAATAGAGTAAGGTTTAATTTTAATTGAATTGTTTTTCTGTCTATGGGCGGATGATTTGTGTTTTGTTTTTCCGTCTTGTGAAATTGTATGAACCTTCATTGTATTAATTGTATTCATAGTGAGATTATCTTTTGTTTAGCATTTACTAGAACATAATGTGGGGGCAAATCAATCATATTTTAAATGCTGTACTAATCTAGAGTAGTTAACTCAGGGTTTGTTTAGTTTAGACCATATTGGTAATACTGGGTATCGTAGAACTGTAATAATACGCAGTTGATTGTCGAATTGCGAGTGAGATAACAGATAGATGTGTGAATATTACTGCATGTAGTGGTGCGCTAAGCACAAGTCTAGGGATAGCAATGTTTGGAAGTACCATATCTGCTTAAATAATATATCAGTGGGTACATGAATTATGGATACCTAATACATAACTCTATTATGCTACATTAAGTAATAACGACGTGTCAGTGTCAGTCAAAATACTCGCAACAATTAAACGTAACTTGATTTATCGACCACGTCAATTAAGTGATTATTTACAGGATTTAATTTATACGTTACGTAATTTACACGTAAGTTCATGCTATACATACACATTAAATACAGGGTAGGCAGCATGCACCGTGCTCTACAATTTCACACTTCTCTTATTACAACGTAACTGAAATGCCTAGAGTGGAATTTAGCACTGCAGAAAATCTCCTAAAATTTATTTACTTCACCAAAGCGTCAAACAATAGTAAGTAAATAGGTTTTTACACGGGTTGCGTCTCGGTAACGAAGAGGTAATTTTTTGCACTTCATGATCGTTATCAGTTTTTCTGACTACTTTATGCAACAAAAACTTTTTGAAGTAAACTATGTCCCGGGTCACAGAAGACCTGTTTCTATTGTCTTGTTATCTTGTTATTGTGGCTCATACTCCACCAAGGCAAATAGGAACTCGGATGGAATGCGGCTTCCCCGCCCGAATACCTCCCGCACACCGCCACCGCCTTTTTGTGCCGATGACGTCACATTTGACAGGTTCCTAGTTGGCTTGGTGGAGTAGTACAAAGACGTCTTGTGCGAACGCAGCCGCGCGTGGAAGGCTGGATCGTTTGATTGACTGCCTAATTATTGCGGTTTAATTTGATTACATTGTTTACGTGATTATCTAATAGCTCACGCATAGTTCTGCTGCTTCGATTGCATTGATTAATGAAGTACATTACCGGTAAAAAATGCGATAAATTGAAGTTATTCGACAGCTGTTATATCATGTTCGTAATTGGCACCGAACATTTAAATTAGGGACACACAAAGTATAGATGGTTGAAAATACGTAGTTTGCGTAACATCAAAGGTATATGTAAGGTCTTATTCTATATTTTATGCCTCTGCTGGCTTTTATAGAAAAATGTGACAGTGCATACATCTTCAAATCTTTCAATCTTTTACTCAATGAGGAGTAGGTATCCTCAATTTGCTTGATCTCGATGCATGTTTACCTAGTCTTGTTATTGCTCGTTCCTTAAATGGGATCTATCTATTCTTCAATCCGATCGTAATTATCATCGGATGATGTGTAAGTCAATCGTTCGACTGCCCTACACATTGTCGAATTTCATCCGATAATTAAAATCGGATCGGAAGGTGTAGTGCTTGCTTATATCCTGATAAAAACTGTCGCCACTCTAGCGCGCCTGCCTTCCATTTGTCCTTTGGCGCATGTTTATGATTTTCTACATTCCATGCCCTTAGTAATATAGGTACTAATTATGTAGATTCTCAATTTCTTTAATACTTCTTCAAGATTCTTCACCAAAGATATTGTTTAAAAAACAAGTATAGTCCAGGAGGCACGCTCGGTCACGGTGCGCTGGCGCTGGGTGTGCGGAGCCACTCCTATGCTTCACGCGTCATGCACAAGGTAATATAGTTCCGAGTGCTACTAATGGAAGCACCAGCTTCGAGTCATGGTGTGATAATGCAGTGACTAGTGAGTTTAGGGTGAGAAGGTAGGACCGAAGGTTTATAAAAGTGATGGGTTTTATAAATATAACGAATGCATACTAAGGACTTGAACGAGTAGAACTAGTTAAAGTGATTAATACTCTTATGTCGTGTGTCCACTGGCAAGTAACTTCTGCAATTTCTTGCAGAAGTCACTTGCCGACGTGTTTCCACTGACTGCAATTTTACACAACCGTGTACATGTGGGACTTGCAGCTAGTTCGACAAGTCGCAGAACTTGCGTGAGTGTTTACAAATTGGAAGTCGCTTGCGAAAGTAAACTGCAACTTTTCTTGACAGTGGACACACGGCATTACTAAAAAACTTAGCACTCGTTATGATAATGATTAGTATTTGATATTCTTTATAATTTCCACTTTTCTGTGTCTACATGTTCGAGTTTGTGTTTATTTTAGAAGGTTCCCTAAATCGCAAGGTGTTAATTACTAAAGGTTAAAAAATAATATATTGGGAGACGAAATACCGTCACAATGATGTGAGTTTCAATAGTATTATTCAAAACGTATGCGTACTACCTTATTGTTGGCAAAATTACACATAATTTACCGTAGTACGAAGTTCAAGGAAACGATGACAATCACGCCGACAGTCGTTAAGACAAAGAAATATTGCAAATTGTCTTCAATTCTTCTAGCGCCCAATCGTACCTTCTTAGGTAATAATAATAATACAACGTCACGACTTTTATCCCCATTCGGGGGTAGTCAGAGGTTTGAGTGGCCATCCACCACCACATTGTGGAGGTATTAAGCCAACTCAAAGCCCACGTTTCATCAGATAGTCAGAACCCAACGTGACAGGTGGTGAACCTTGTCGCCTTGTCGTCTTGTACCTTCTTAGGTATATATATATATCGACGCTTGAAAGGCAAAAGGTCACAAGCGCCACTTTGGTCGAAAATGAGTTAAGTATGAGGTCATACTCAGTTTTTTTTTCTGCGTCGAATGAACCGGGTTTCATTCCGATAGGAGCATTTTGATGTCACTTATGCCTGATGTGATTTTAGCAAAAAGAGGTATCAAAAGGTATCAAGTGACACATAATTTTCTCACATCGGGGAATTGTTGTTTACGCCTACACAAAAAAACAAAAAAGCAATGCACTTCGGCGTTTAGTGCATTCTGCTTTTCAATATTTTCATATGCATGGTCTTTAAGTAGTTTTGCCTGAAGGTCTTCATACCACAAACTGCGTTTACTTCTTTTCTACCTGTTAAACCAGAATACCATTTAACCACTTATTGCGTTTTGCCTTTTCGGAATAAAATCAAAAAAGGAGTTTAGGCTGTTTTGCTTTAACTTAAAAACTAATGCAATGTTGCTTGATCCGTTTTTGCCTGGAAACAAAAAATAATATTTTGGCGTTTATCCCTTTTTGCCTCGTTGTTGAAATAAAATTGATGTTGCTTGTGCTGTTTCTACCGAATACGAGAAATGAGAATTTAGTCAAAAAATCCAAGTTGAATGTCGTTTATCCTATTTTAAATAACTGCGTGCAATGATAGTAATTACTGCGTTGATGTCTAATATTAGTCTAAATGTCAGTGCCATTTTTGTGAACGACAAATGAATTGAAATGAATGAAAAGTTTATGAAGTTAATGAATAGAGATTTTTCATCATCATCATCTCAGCCGAAAGACGTCAACAGCTGGACATAGGCCTTCGCTAAGTTTCGCCACACCTGTCTTGCGCTGCCCGCATCCAGCGTATTACTGCCACCTTCACCAGATCGTCGGTCCACGTTGCGGGACCCACCCTACGCTTTCCGGTGCGCGGCTGCCACTCGAGAACTTTTCGGCCCTCGGCCATCCGTTCTACGAGTAATGTGCCCTGCCCACTGCCGCTTAAGTTTGGCAATCCTGCGGGCTATGTCGGCTACCTTGATTCTTCTGCTTCTGCGTATCTCCTCATTCCTGAGTTGATCTCCCAAGGAATCTCCGAGCATAGCCCTCTCTATTGCCCCTTGAGTGACTTTGAGCTTTTTATGAGGCCCATTGTGAGCGGCCATGTCTCAGATCCATAGGTCATCACTGGCAACACACACTGGTCGAAG
This sequence comes from Drymonia ruficornis, assembly GCA_947859195.1. NCBI lineage: Eukaryota > Metazoa > Arthropoda > Insecta > Lepidoptera > Notodontidae > Drymonia > Drymonia ruficornis. Next base: position 14,906,010 of record OX401905.1, on the reverse strand, counting down.
ACTTTCGTCTTGAGACACTGCGGTATTTCGGACGGGAAGATATTGCATAGCTTCCCGAACGCTGCCCAACCGAGTCGGATTCGTAGATTGACCTTTTTCTCGAAGTTGGACCTACCTAACTGGATAGTTTGTCCCAGACAACTTTAAGCGTAGTCTCCGATCTTCACGGGAGTGGGTAAAACACGGAAAATCGATATTTGACGAAGATCAATTCGTCTTGTCCATGTTCATTTTAAGACCAACTCGTTCGGAGGCTCTACTGAGGCCATCGAGCATGGTATTGAGGTTTTCCATAGTCTCAGCCATGACCACTATGTTGTCGGCAAACCGAAGGTGAGTACTCGCCGTTTATGTTGATGTCCAGCCCAGTCCAGAACCTTGAAAACGTTTTTCAGTGCAGCGGTGAACAGTTTCGGAGAGATAACGTCTCCCTGTATCACACATTGCTGCAACCGGATAAGTTTCGAGTTCTGGTCCTGTAATCGGATTCACATAGCGGCATTTTCATACAAACATTTCAAAACTTCGATGTACCGGTAATCCACTTGGCATCGCTGAAGAGACTGCAATACAGCTCATCTCGACCGAATCGAAGGCTTTCTCGATGTCCCCAAACGCTAAGCAAAGGGGCAGGTTATACTCCTCGGTCTTCTATAATATCTTGTTACAGCGTATGTAAGTATGTGGTCTACGGTACTATAGCCTTTTTGGAAGTCGGCTTGTTTGGGAGGCTGGAGGTCGTCGAACTTGCGTGCGAGACGGTTCGTTATGACCCTCGAAAACAGCTTGTAGACATGGCTCAGAAGTGAAATGGGTCTATAATTATTTAGCAGAGCGTTATCGCCCTTTTGAAAGAACCACCACACCTTCGCTCCATGCCTGCGACGTTTTTCCCTCGAATATGACAGAACCGAACAGCTTCTGTAGGGCCTTTAGCACCGGTTTTACACCCGCCTTCAGGAGCTCAGCCGTTATTCCATCATCACCCGGTGCCTTGTCGTTTTTAAGCAGTTTAAGAGCCATACTCATCTCACGCGCACAAGCTCACAAGCTGACGTTCGGATGTCTTGGGTATAGTGTCGGGTTGGTCTAGCTCTTGGGTCGTTCGTCAGGTTTGTAACGGGTGCCCGTATTGACACGTGTATAACTGTTTATAGAACTGTGTATGTGTGTGTGTGTTCTTCGACTTCCCTCAAAAGCTGTCGTTTGGATGAAACAATTCTGCCGTCATCGATCTTCAGTTTCATTAGCTTACTTTTCCCAATAGACAGATTTCTAGCGTACACTTTGGAGCTTTTGTTCCGCTCGATAGCCTCTTTAATACCTTCGGTATTAAATTGGCGGAAGTCACGTGACAAGGTCTTCGAGATCTGTCTATTGAGCTGCCGGTATTTAAACGCGTCATCTGAAGACTGCAGTATCATTTCACTCCTCTCCTTCCTCAGAGATTTTGTACCACGGGCCTTGCATCCACGAACCCGTCGTTATAATCGTCCACGTTACTCTCTAGGACATCGTATCGGTATTGAAATTCCAGCTGAAAGCTCTCGGCGTTTTGGATCTGGGTTGGTGCTGGCCGGTGCGTAGACTTCATCAGTCAAGATCTTTCAAGTTTTATATTGAGATTAAATGTGCATCTTACCAGTCGGTGATCACTACCGGTTTTGACCGCGTTGATCACCGATACATCATTGAATACTTGCTTCTTCGTCGACATGATGGAGTCTATCTCGTTTTATGTTGCACCGTCGGGGCTCATCCAGGTCCACCTCCTGTGCTCACACTTCCTGAAGACGGAGTTCATCATAAAGAGTCCCTCCTTCTCCATGAAGCCCGCCAGCTGGTGGCCCCGGTGGTTACGCCGTCCAACTCCAAATTGCCCAACTCGCAGCTCATCACCGTCTCATTTTTCCAGTTTCGCGTTGAAGTCAACCATGACAACGGTAAAGTAAGTTTTGGAACTATGCATGGCTCTAGAGATATCCTCATACATAGTTTCCACTTCGTTGTCTGAATATGCCAATGTCGGAGCGTACACCTGAACTACTTTTAACGAATACAGTTGGGTTATTCGGAGAACAAGATACGCCGCCACCCTAGTTGACAAACTCTACGACGACGATAAACCCGAGACCCCCTAGGACTGCTGGTCGCCCTCTCGGAAATAGAGCAGGTTACGAGATTTCTGAATTATCGAGTCCTCCCCCCTCTTCGGACTTCAGATAATCCGATGACGTCCCACCGTGCCCTACTAAATTTTTCCTCGACCTCAATGATCTTCTCGTCGGTCCTCAGTGTACGCGTGTTAAATGTTGCCAGGTCCAATCATCGGTTTATATGGTAGCCGTCCTGCCGGAAATTCTTAAAAGCCCCTCTCCCCCGCCGTTACCATAGCCGCTACCATGGCCAGGACTAGCTAGCGAGGCTGCCGGGGACTGGGGGTCGGTTCCTGTTTGTCCGTTTCATTGGGGGGTTTTGCCATAATCGCCACGCTTGGCAGATGGGTTGGCGATCGCAGTAGGTAAAATACGTACTCGGAGGACGCTGCTGCCCATCCTCCGGTGAATCCCTTAGTCGCCTCTTACGGCACCCAAGGAATGAGATGGGTTGGTGCTATTCTAAGCCGGCACCACACGGCAGATTTTATAAGTTGATTATATTTCTTGTTATTTTAAATACTGTTGTTGTTATTATTAACATTAAGTATGTATGTTGTTATTTGTACTTGTTATTATTAACATTAAGTTGTCGTTCGCGTTAAAAGAACAGTAGGAAATTTCAATAAACACATTCAAGGTGTACTTATAATAAATAAAATAGATACTTACCTTAAAGTGTAGAACACACACTAATTTTATAATCAATTTTGCATGATCTTTTACCATTATTTTAAAATTTAAGGCTATGTGTATTGAAATTTAAAGCGGCATATCCGTTAGTGTTGTCATGTTTACGGTTTTGCCTCGCTATAATGAATAAAAAAGTGCCGTTTATAACGTTTTGCAATACATTACTTTACTTTTTTGTCTCGTTTAAGATATTTCTGCTCGGAAATTGACAATGATAAACTTTTACTTAAGCTGTTTTGTCTTTTATTAGAAAATCTCAGTGGGTCGTATGCAACATTTCTACTTGCATTTGTTTTGAGAAAAAAAGTTACTTAACCTGTTTTGTCTAATCGTGTTTATTTTTTTATTGTAGTTTATGTCTTTTTGTTTCGATTAAAAAAATTTAGTCCTGTCGCTTGCTCCTTTTCTACCTGCCGCCTTGTCATGTTTTTAGAGCTTATGAGCCACTATCTCAGAAACTAAGGGGCCTATTTATTAAATATTTGTTTGAGTAGATAAAGCATGTTTTTGTAGGTTTTCTGCTTTTGGTTTTATCTAAAAAGGTCTATCGAGTAAAAAGTTATGATTTTTTTTCCGAATTTTAAAACTTTAAACGGCTCTCCTGTAAAGTTGCTATTATGGCGCTTGTTACCTTTTGACTTTCAAGCGTCGATATATTTTTTTTTTATTTTTATATGTCGCTTATCTATACTAATATATAAAGAGGGAAATGCTGACTGACTGACTGACTGACTGACTGACTCATCAACGCCGAGCCGAAACTACTGAAGTTAGAGACATGAAATTTGGATAGTAGATATATTTTGTGACGGAGACAAGCAATAAGAATCGATTTTGGAAAATTCAACCCCTAAGGGGGTTAAATAGGGGATGAAAGTTTGTATGCAAGTTCGTCATTTTTCAAGTTAGAATTATGAAAATTTGTGTAGAGGTGTCTTTTTAAAAATTAAAAATATGGTTTTCGGCGTTTTTTAATATTCAACCCCTAAGGTGGTAAAATAGGGGATGAAAGTTAGTTGGGAAGTTTGTATAGATGTTCGTCATTTTTGAAGTTAGAATTATGAAAATTGGTGTTTAGGTTCCTTTTTAAAAATAAAAAACTTGAATTGCTGCGTTTTTCAAAATTCAACCCCTAAGGGGGTAAAATAGGGGACGAAAGTTTGTATGGAAGTTCGTCATTTCTGAGGTTAGCATAATGAAAATTTGTGTTTAGGTTTCTTTTTACGTATTAAAAATAATAATTTCTGCTTTTTTGAAAATTTAAACCCTATGGGGTTAAAATAGGGGGTGAAAGTTTGTATGGAAGTTCGTCATTTTTTGAAGTTGGAATTATAAAAATTGGTGATTAGGTGACTTTTAAAAGATAAACAATATTAATTTCAGGGTTTTTGAAAATACATCCCCTAAGGGGGTAAAATAGGGGATGAAAGTTTGTATGGAAGTTCGTCATTTTTGTAGTTAGAATTAAGAAAATTGGTGAGTAAGTGTCTTTTAAAAAATAATAATAATAGCGTTTTTGATAATTATACGGGGTATGAGATACGGGATACGCGATATGGGATACGGGATTTTGTATATGGGATACGTGATACGGGATACGGGATACTGGTTACGGGATATGGCATGCGGGATGCGGGATGCGGCATACGGGATGTGGGATGCATGATACGGGATACGGATACGGGATATGGATACGGGATACGGATACGGATACGGATACGGATACGGATACGGGATACGGATACGGGATACGGGATACGGGATGTGGGATGCGTGATACGGGATACGGATACGGATACGGATACGGATACGGATACGGATACGGATACGGATACGGATACGGATACGGATACGGATACGGATACGGATACGGATACGGATACGGATACGGATACGGATACGGATACGGATACGGATACGGATACGGATACGGATACGGATACGGATACGGATACGGATACGGATACGGATACGGATACGGGATACGGGATACGGGATACAGGATACGGGATACGGGATACGGGATATGGGATATGGGATGTGGGATGCGTGATACGGGATACGGATACGGGATACGGGATTTGGGTTCCAGCAAACGGAAACGGATTTTTTTTAATTTATATTTTGCGCGGACGAAGTCGCGGGCAAAATCTATGTTATGATAAAGCTGCTAGTGGCTGTGCTACTCAAAATGGTGATTCGGATATTAACTTCTTTAAGTATCTCGCACTACTGCTGTGTGTTCCCATGCTTTTGCGAGGAAGTCACGCTTTGGAAGCAGATTTGTTATGTTAATTTGGACCTTTTGTAGAATCAACACCTAGAAAGCTAAACGATTCCACATTACCACCAAAGTATATATTAGTATATGAATTACTTCCGCGGACGCAGCAAGCGCGGTATTTATTACCGTTTACAATACGTCTCACGTGGCGATATGGGCATTTCCCTTTCCGAAACTGTTTATTGGTCACCGACACGGGATGTCGTAGTGCATCGGCAGTTGAAAGCACATTCAGTAGCTATAATTTATGTATATTTATGTAGTAGTTGAAAACCCGAATCAATGAACCATATGAAGAATTAGAATTATCTATCTATCTATCATATGATATGAATGATCGTAGTGATGGACTGGCTTACCAGCTCATTGTTACCAACGTTCCAAATCTCTTTAATTGTTTGGTATGTCTCCGACTCATCGTTCTGGTATTAGGTACGGTGTAGGTATAATTACTCCATCTCTGTTGGTTGTTCTTGATTTGAATGGGTGCGTCTACAACAAGCGCATGCCGCGCCCGAGCATTTTTGACGTTGGAACGCATAGACATAATGTCACAACATGAGTGCTCTGGCAAGGCATGCGAGGCATCTGTACGCACCAAATAATTCAGCCGAGATCTGAACATAAAATTTTATACTTACCTCCCTTTATAACTCGTTGACGACTTTGTCACGTGCCTTCAAAGTCACAATGGTAAGATTTGTCACCGCCGGTTACCTCACCCGCGGTTTCACAATGCCGGGTAATCGATTCGATATTAATTGATTTCGAGGCATACCCGCCACTGGGTTAACGATATATTGGATAGTACTATATTTTTCAGTCGTAAGGTCCCTTGCCCACGATACAAGTCTCCGAAAAACATGTGACGCTTAGTTTTTTTTTGGGAAGATTATCGTCAATAGGTGATACATGAACTCTCATGTACCTAGTCAGAGGCTAGCCCGATTACAATAGATATCATGGTAATGACTGTAAAGTCATCACAAAGTTATATTTGATCAATAGTCAAATTCTTAAAGTGTAAAACCTAAGACCACTCCAACAGAGGGCGCGGCGTCGTCGCACGCCAATGGCCACGCACAAAAGGATCGTTTCGATACAGCCGGCGCGCGCGCGTTTAACAAGCTGCTTAAAGGTTATAGTACAGATTAAAGCTAAGGAATTGTTGCTATTAGTTCCATACAAGTATATTGTCGAAATAGTTAAATCATTTTTAACGAATAGTTAGATGACGAAGATTAGACAGAATACATATGTAGGTACTTTAATTTTGAATCAAGTACGTACTACTTACTGTAGAAAAAGCTAGTAAGGGTGCTATATCACGGTGGTATTGCTACTAAGGTATTGTTCGTACAAATAGAATATTCAATAGATTGATCATTCTAAGCATTGTAATTTGTGTTAGATTGTGGCAGAAACAGATTACCGTTTTAATTATTTTAAAGTTTTAAACGAGACTAAAGAAAAATCTGAATTGAATCGCGGTGTGCTGGTGGATAAATAATGCATGATGACGGCAACAATGGCCGCGGAGGTCAAACAGATGCGAGATCGTTTGGGAAGATCGCTACACGCCGCTGAACACCTTAAATAAATTATTATCATGTTTTTACAGACGCGGCGAATTTATATCATTATGAGTTGTTTTGATGATTGAACTGTGGTTCTGGTGTGGTATCAGTCATTTATAGTTTACTAGCTTTTGCCCGCGACTTCGTCCGCGCAGAATATAAATTTAAAAAATTCAGAAACCGTATACCGTATCTCGTTTCCCGTTTCATGTATCCCGATATAAAGACACCTATACACCAATTTTCATACCTATTCATACAATCATGTCGATCCTTTGCTCTATGAAAAATTAAAACAAATCTATCCCACGGAAACCATAAATTTTACCGGGATAAAAGTAGCCTATGTGCTATTCCAGACTATAATCTATCTCTGTGCCAAATTTCATCCAGATCCGTTCAGCCGTTCTGGCGTGATTGAGTAACAAACATCCATCCATCCATCCGTCCGTCCGTCCGTCCGTCCCTCCGTCCGTCTGTCCGTCCATTCGTCCATCCATCCGTCCATCCATCCATCCGTCCATCCATCCATCCATCCATCTATCTATCCGTCCGTCCATCTATATAAACTTTCACATTTATAATATTAGTGGGATATATTTAGGTCACAGGAGTTAGTGTTGCTATCCAAGATTTTAAGATCTAGTTTGGTGTATGTCTCCCTTATGAGCCTTAGGCCACTTGACATCTCCATAAAATATGGGTTTGAGTTGTTACAGGCCACGTATTTCCCGCAAAGGTGACTGATTCGTCCCGCCATCTTCTCTTGTCTGCCCCAGCTGCGGCGTCCGTCTTCTGGTAAGCATTTTGTGATGGCCTTTGCCCTTTGCTGGTCAATACGTGCCACCGGCAATTGAAAATAAATAATCATTTATTCAGATTTTGCAATCTCCATGTTCATTAATGATGGATCATCAAGTTACAAAAGAAAATATTCCAGTATTGTCACTTACCCCGAAGCCGTTGTCTGTGGATTTTAATAATTTACGACGTAATAATGTTTATTTAGCAGTACATAATAGTAAATAGGTGCACGTAATAAAATAACCGCGGTCACCACCGTGACGGCACAGTCAAGGATAGATTCAAATAATAGCTGTGATTAGAGTTCCGTGCTAATTACCTAAAACCGTACTATTTTGATGGTCCTTAAGTAATATATTAGTAACATAGATACCACACTATGGCGGATCAGGAATTTGTATGAAAAACCGGCCAAGTGCGTGTCGGACTCGCACATAAGGGATTCCGTACCACCGAACAATAAAAACGTCAAGAAAAGTTTCTTGTATGGGGACCCCCTTTATTTTTTAAATTTTATTTTTAATATTTGTTGTTGTAGCGGCCACAGAAATACACATTTTGTGAAAATTTTAAGTCTCTACTTATTAAGGTTCGTAAGATACAGCCCGCAGACAGACGAACGGACTGACAGACGGACAGCGTAGGCATAGTAATAGGGTTCCGTTGGCACCCTTTGGGTACGGAACCCTAAAAAGAGATGTGGATGTGATATTCACAGCAAAAAATAACTACGGAACCCCTTTACCTAGGAGTACATAATAATTAGAATTCAGTAGTTACCGAGGAAGTCAGTATCCCGGAAACAACAGTGGTTTGTTATTGTTTTGCAATGTCAGTTTTTACACGTAATCCGTTTTACCGTTTGAGCTGCATCGCCATTGAAGAGATCGGAGCTTAAATTTATTTATTACAGGTACGACACGCCAGTCTTACTTATCATTAGTATATTTTATTACGGTAAATTTAAATGATAAGTTTGTTTTACACCCTACATTCCTAGCACCAATCGGGAAGCTCGATTCCTTTATCGTGAAATGAAATTACTTGTATGAAAATATTGTGGTAGAGCTGGTGTAAACTGGTGTAAAAGACTTCTAATATCCAAGTTGTTTTACGCGTCTCATAAGTTCGCTAGTCGTCGGTGAAATATGGCATATTGTTAAGCGGCTTCTTCGCCCACCCGAGGAATTAGCAATTTACCATAAAATACGTATCCTAGTAAATGTATTATACTCATAGGGAAAAACATCGTGAGGAAACCTACCTATCCCTCGGGATAAGGTAATAGTCAGTTCCTGTATACACGGCGACAAGGTTCACCACATGTCACGTTGGGTTCTGACTATCTGGTGAAACGTGGGCTTTGAGTTGGTTAATACGTCCACAATGTGGTGGTCACTCAAGCCTCTGACTACCCCCGAATGGGGATAAAAGTCGTGACGTTACATTTCATATTACATTTTTAATTTTTTTCGTTACTCATAGTAAAGCTACAGTCACAGCTATAGTATAACCATGGACCAATTACTAAGGGGTCTGGGCCTAAGCAAGTAGGCCGAGTGGTCGGCCTAGTACTAACATCGACATAAAATGAAGCGAGTAGTTCAACTATTTACCGGTAGATAGAACAATGAAAATGAAAAAACAATGACCACGTTTTTTTTCATACAAATATCTAATAAGGGCACCTCTTTCTTTAGTCTTTACTCTGTGAGTATAACAAAGGACCTCTTTCCACTGTGATAGGACTATTTTGTATGTAATCTTCGATGCAATCGTTCGGTTATGGCGAAATTTAATAGGATACGGCCAGTTCCGTCAGTGTGCATTTGATATGGTAATTATTCGAAATTGTACTAATGTGGTAATGGAATAATGTGGTCAGTGATGCAATGCATTGGACTAGTAAAAAAGGCTACTCAACCGGTCCTTCATTATTCTGGTCTGAGAGACGGTTTGAGGTTAGCTAAAACTCAGCTAAATGCTAATAGTGCGAAGGAAACATATCAATTAAAGTTAGAATTGCAGCATCAATGTTAAATTATTAATTCTACTTTTTCTAGTTAACATATGAATTGTCGGCTTAGTCCCGTTTGGTAAATATCCCAGTTCGTAACTATAATTCTATGTCTACCTAGCAAAAAAATAATTTTAGTACCTACATAATCCCAATTTGGGGATAGGTATCATTTTTTTGCATTGGGGAACTGGATAACAGTTATTGCCTAATCATAGTTTTTTTAGATAATACCTAGTTATTATACCGTAATGTACCGTTGTCTGTGCAAAAGCGCGATCAAGGCGTGACAAAACGATTAGCCGGACTAGTCTTTAGATGATTTATTGGATTAGGAGATACATTTTCCTGTTGATCAAATCAAACGCAAATAAAATTTTACCATACCACATACCATAGACTTATTTGGCCAACTGAGTGTCTCTAGTGCATTATATTAGCGGCACCGGCATGTCAAAAGTGCCACCATAACGTGCCGCTAATATAGTTGATACAAGACTGTCAAGATATGACATTTCTCCATTGAAAATGTTAGTTCCTTTTTTGGCCACCGGGCTAGATAAGTTTGTGGCGCTGCGGATACTAAACATTTTACCACTTACTCCACCAAGCCAACTAGGAACCTCTCAAATGTGACGTCACCCGCACAAAAAGGCGGTGGCGGGTGTGCGGGGGGTATGCGGACGGGGCAGCCGCATTCCTTCCGAGTTCCTAGTTGGCTTGGTGGTGTAGTATACGATTAATGAATCCGTACTTGCTTCTTAAGCGACTGTAGCCTAGGGGCGAACACGTTGGGCTAGCAATCAGAAGGTCCCAGGTTCGATCCCCGGTGGGGCATGCACCAATGGATGAATTTTCATCTATGTGAATCATTTACAGTTGGCTTACGGTGAGGGAAAAACATCGTGAGGAAACCTACCTATCCCTCGGGAGTAGGTAATAGTCAGTTCCTGTATATACGGCGACAAGGTTCACCACCTGTCACGTTGGGTTCTGACTATCTGGTGAAACGTGGGCTTTGAGTTGACTTAATACCTCCGCAATGTAGTGGTGTATGGCCACTCAAGCCTCTGACTACCCCCGAATGGGGATAAAAAGTCGTGACGTTATATTATTATTATTATTACTTGCTTCTTTTTTTGCATGGTCAAAAACTAGGTAGGTTCTAGTCGTTCACAGTCGCGGCAGTGACCGTCACCATGAATCACCAAGCTGTAAGAAATAGTGGAACAGCCGGCGCCGGTCTTCCTAGAACACGTCGGATATAGGTTATACAACGGTACTTCTAGGCAGGACAGAACACCAACAAAATAATATTTTGGAAATTATAAGATAAGCAAATAAACAAGGAAAAAGAAGATTATTATAGATTTACAATTATGAAACGATGTCTTTAACCCAATACTGCAATCAAACATAGATACAGCATGTGAAAGCCTGTTAGAAACCGCCTTAGGTTACGCTGAAAAGTAATCTCCGAAGTCGGTGCAAGTTTCTTTAGTAGGTACAATGTACTTAAGATTTTCATCTCCGCTAATGACAACACGACTCGGTAGCAATGATCGCGCGCACCGTGACCGGTGAGTCAGCGCTTGCTCAAGATCTGCGACATGCGCACGCGCACGCCCCGCGCCGCCCGCCGCGCCGTCACCGTCACACGGTGGCATTGAGCGTACGCGCTGCAGCGCTGACAGCTCTGAGGGGCTAGCCAAGTGGCATGAACGCCAATCGAATAGAAATAGAATAAACTTCACAATGTATGGAAATGTCAAACGTCGCTATGTAAATCAACAACAAGTCGCTATGAAGATCACGCTTGCGATCACGTGACTTATGTCATTTCCATAGATGAAGCATAGCGAATTTGTAGACGTCAGCCACTTGTCTAGCCCTTCTGATGTATGATGTAGATCTCATTGACTTTTCGAAAGTGAATTTATAAGGAAATTGGTTAATTCGGCAATCTGTATTTTTACCCTACTACGGGCGGCGGAGGGTTATTAAGAAACAATGTGAACAGAATGTACAGTACATTTACTTTGGTCCCCGATAATTCCCTGTTCTTTACAAATAATCTAAAATTCCAAAATGAGGTGATGCAGAGATAGAATATAATTATGCGCAGGAGTCTGACACTGAACCCGACATCCAGTTGACAAGAAAATAAGGAAGTGATATGGAAGTAATCAACTACAAAGTTCAACGCAGTCTGTTTTACTATAAAAATAAATTATTTTCCCATTCCGAGAACTATCGGATATCAGAAAAACAGTTGCATCATAGCGCATTATGTGCAAGTTCAAGTTTCAGTCGCGAGATGACGATGTTTCCGGCGCGCGCGCTTCCGCCGCCACCCCATAGACATGGGAAAATACTAGAGTACCTACCTATTAAGATTAAAGGAAACTATTATTTTTATATTCACCGATCCAGGGTAACTTCCTTCATATTGTCCTTATAACTCAGTGGACTAGCTAGACATAGTTCTTCTCTAGGTATAACATAATTAATTAAGGATTATTGTCTGAATTCTAGTAGCGTTTCATCTCTATGGCATCTTCACGGTGCATGCTTGAGCGGCTCGCGCGCAGCTTCAGCGTGCCTTATTGTTTTGGGCTCAGAGGCCCATTGTTCGGGATCGTTCCTGGGTGGGCTTAGACCTTGTGAACGTTCAGCAACTACCTAGTATTACTACACCAAGCCAACTACGAACTCGGATGGAATGCGGATTTCCACCCGCCCGCCATACCTCCCGCCGGCGCCGCCCCGCGCCGCCGCGATGCGGGTGACGTCACATTTGACAGGTTCCTAGTTGGCTTGGTGGAGTAGTACTTATAGTAGGTCGGTCGGGGTATTAGCTGGGGTGACTGTCACTTGTTTGGTAAGTCAGGTCATTGAACTGGAGGTTGGAATATGCAGATTCTTATCTCATGTCTTAGGTACCTAGTAATAATTAAAATTATCCACATCAACAACCTATGTGACAAATGGGAGAAGAACGCAGCGCGATATAATTTCTCGCATATGTTAGCATTGCGTGGCTCTAATTGAGGTAAATTCAGTTAATGTTTTCAAACAAACAACAGCTATAAAACTGGTAGCTATAAAGGAACATATAGTAATTACTGAATGTTCTAACCACACCGCAAACAGACATACAATTTGCAAACATGATTCATTCTTGTGAAATTGTCGCTACGTATCAACTAATAGGTACCGTACTTACCTAAGTGAACATGTAAAATAGGTGACATTCTGGTCATACTCAAGTTGAGTCAATACCTTGCCTTTGTTTGCTACCTGTTATTCATCATATGCGAGCAGAACTTGATAACGTTATACAAAAATCCAAAGAAGTTGGACTAAATTGCCAGCGCCTTGACTTTATCCCCGATTCGATGCAAGTATTATCATATTGATATGCAAATACAGTAGCAGACGGATCATAAGTTATTTCAATGTCCTTGTGGTGACAATGTCCTAGAAAACCAGTTTTCGAAACCAATCCAAAGGGTTTTAATTTAACCGTTTACCTTCTTACTTTTGTAAGGCTGTTATTATGTGGAGGAAACGACTGAGTGCCTTAGAAGAAAATACTTTTATTGGGCACTGCACTAGCTAACTGGTGGCTTCCTCATGTTTCCCAAAATTCTTTCCTTTGTGTAAACTTAGCATACCTACCGCCATCAAGTCACGTGATGTAGTTAGTGTTTCAATTGCAATTATTTAATTAACTAGTGCTAGTTGGGTCGCGTGCGCACGTGGCGCGCCCCCTTCGTTATCGTACAACGTGACCGATATGTATAATAATAAAAAACACACGTAATATCCCATAACCTTAGCCAAGTGAGTGAATACCTATAACGCTAATTTATAGAAATTTTAATATAAATAAGACCGTTTCCGTCAGGAAAATGTGTTGACTGACCCATGTCAACATGCATGCACGGATCCAAGGAGAAAATCCGCTCCCTTTTATTAAGAAATACTGACATATCGTTCACATACTCGTATATCAAAACTGCACATCGGTACTGTTTTAGTTTTCATACTTAACAATGTAAAAATATTTTGTTTCCGATAAAAATATTATTCTATACATAGCTGAATAAGCTGAAAGCGTGGCTGCATCGTCGCAAGCGCAGCATCAGGCAGGCTGTATATTCTGTAGCCAGCCTGCGCCGGCACCGCCGCTGTCGGCCGCGCGGGAGGCAAAACCGCATTCCGCGCCGAACCTCCGCGCGCGACTCACGTGTCGCGACGCTCGTAGTATCGCGCGCTATACGATCGAAACAATTAAAATATAAGTGCTTGTGACGTTATTTTGATTTTTTTGTGCCATGTGCTATGGAGTTTGTTTATATGTGATTGCCTCTGGGAGGGCTCTGCAAAAAGTTTTCGTTTCATTTTGGAAGTAAACTACCAGGTGAGTATTTCTATGGACAATATAAAATTGCGCCAACTTTATGGTCTATTGTGATTTCATTGCTGAACGTATAATTTCATTGGGAGGCTATACGCGTTTTTATGGTACTACTGTTTTATGAGAATACGTATAGCACGTGCATGAAGTATTTCAGGCTATTTAAATAACTGAAACATTTGTTATTGTTGCTATGATGTCTTTTCTTTAAAATGGTAAGTCATAAGAATCACGATCTTCGTCTTGTTGATCAGAAATTAATATATACGTACATATTGGGTATAAAACATCCATACAGTTTTTAGATCTTTATTGCTTATCGATTCTCACAACAAGTGCTTGACGATTCTTTTTGCATTATTTTGTCATAATATTTAACTTTCTTGGTTATGTTTACGTTATTTCCACCTTTTGCCTCAGTTCCTCGTGTAAATGATTCACCTTCGAGAGCTGCGGTGCATTTTTTTTCGGATGACTCATTTTGATCTAATTGTATCAAAAGTATACCTACACTACAAAAGATTACCTCTACGTCTTTGTATTAAAATTTGACCAAAACCAAAAATATGTTAAGTAGTAGTTACATTACATCCTACACCAGAAGGGCTAACACACACACCAAATCAAGACTTTTGTCACGCATTATGTCGCACCGAGTCGCCCTTTCTCTTACTCAATGCATAGGAGAGAATGAGATATAATCGAAGTATCTTGCGTTTTGTCTTGTCACTGCCGGCTGTGCTAACAGAGCTGAATTATTGTGCCAACTATGACCGCATCTATGACCTTACCCCATGGTAAATCATTCATTTCTATAAATTTATCATCACACGGTAGAGTTTTACTTACGTTTTGGGATCCCTTAATTTTAACATCATCCTTTTGTCGGAGCATCGCTTGTTTACGAAGCTCAAAGTAAATATCAATTATCAGGACTATGGCAAAAGGCGAGGGTGTTAATACCGAGAATTGGTCAGGGTACAATTAATGCTTCAACACGTTTGCCACTTTTTATCCTAGGTCAAACCTGCCTCGAAGGCACCCTTAGTTATATCTGTAGAACTAGAAAACATAAGTGTCGAAACGATCAATACTGTCAAATTCTCCTAAAATTATAGACCCACTAGGTATTTTATCAGCTTCTTTGCTTCTCGTCTCTCTTTCTATATAAAATTTATCTAAAACTGAGTCGAGGCAAAGGTGAGAAGAATAGAAAACCAATTTTCTTTTAATAGCCGTTTTAAAATCTTTCGAGTGATCCAAGGTAGTTTAACTTTGCAGTTTCTCAGAAGCAGGAGTTTCATATAGCTATAAAAATCCTCATAGGTATTATTTTCTTAAGTATCTATTACCTTTGTATACTCTATTTTATTGTTACTAATACAAATAACATGCGCGAAGACTTCTAGTAACCAATTTTATTTTACGGACCTTTCCCGAGAAGGTAATTGGAATTCAATTGCTTTTAATTTAACTGCTGATTGTATCGAAACTTTATTTATTCAGCAATAAAGGGAGTAATGTTTTCGCCAGATGAAGTGTAAATAATTTAATTCACATTTAATAAATTTAATTCACCGAATTCTATGGTCGTTGTTTATTTGAATTCAAAAAATTGTTTTGAGCATCTTGTAATCCTCATCACGCGTCATTGGTCTTGTAATTGCTCATTTCGGGCGCAGAGTTAATGGACCACAAATGTCGGTAATTGTTACTATTGCGAAGTCCAATGAGTTATCGGTGCAATAGTTAACTTTAAACGCGCCAGTTGCGTTAGGCTTTGTATAGATAATACGGACCAATTAGGCAGTTTGAGTTAATTATGTGATGCTTTAGACGGGTACAGTTGGATTGTTTAAGTAGTTTGTTTGTTGCTACTTTTGGGAGAGATGCTCATTAAAAGCACACATTTCGGGGAATCCCAGGATAAGATTATTTTACCTTCGTGTTACAAGTGTTATACTATTGTTTTTAAAGTACAATGGGCTATTAGTATCACTTTTCTAGTACCGAACAGAATAATATGTCCATCATCATCTCATATTACAATTAACTTGATATCTCCTACGCATACCTAAATCATAACAAAACCAGACGGCAGACGCCCGATAATAGTGTTTACTGCAACTGATCTCACGTCTGCTGTTATGGAAGGTAGAATTTCGTCGAGACGGCCTTTGACTGTTTATTCAGGACTAAAACATGCACACCTAAGAATGTCTATGTTTGAAATATAAAATATGTTTGCTTGCTTCCTTTGGTCACGAACTGCCTGCAACTCTGGCGTAGATCAAATATTTTTTATGACTGCGTTCCGAGAAGTTGCATCGGCTCAAGATAATCAAAATCATGGGTGCTGACATGTGATAGCTATCTTAAGTTCAGTGGATTCATTATGTACAATGATGATGCCTAGGCATATAAGAATGTTGTTCCGAAATTCGCAACATGACCTAGCTCATTTTACTTCTAAAACCATACAGGATTGTATTAATCTAGCTTTAAAGCAAAAAAAAAAAACCATCAATTATAAAAAAACCGCGTACTCTTGCGCAAAGAGCCAGCAATTCTCGCGATTTCTGCATTTTGCTCCAGTATAGATGGATGTTGCATACTATGTGGGAACCAGTTGGGACACAATGGTACTCCGACAGTGTCTCACGCCGCGGGCTTCTTGCGACATTTCGCTTTGTGCGAGGTTGTCAGCGGGTTCGTATGGTGGACAACTGCAAGTGGAGCTGATTTAGCTTTAATTGATATGACGGTTCCAATAACATTTGATAGCAAATTATAATTAGCATCTAGATGAAATTAATAATACAGAGGTTGTATGGTCTTATTTGCAAGTAAATTACCTATAGCCTAACCTTTTATTCTAAAGGTAGGAAGGCATTTCAATTTATCGATACGTCTGGTTAGGTAGGTAGGTTAGGTAGGTATGTATGTCATGAGATTGGAGTCTGTTGGAAGGCTTTATTTTTCCATAGAAACTGTTGTAATGTTTGCGGTCACCATGAACTGCAGTTGATCTCGAGATCTACTTAGATGTTTCCGAGAATCTTCACGATCACCATCGAGATTGATCAATGATTCACATGGTGAATCACCAATCGTCTTAATAGCTAGCAATCTCTATTGATTTCTGCTTCGTTCAGGATGCATGAACCAATTATCCACTTCAGCTGAAAAACATCTGCTGAGTGACGAGCGAAAGTAGCTTGAAATTCTCGATTAGCACACTGATAGATTAATTCACGCCGCACGCGATGTGGCGTGCGCGCAGTCTCCAACCATTCTAGAATTCAAAATCTTTCTGTTCATCGTTCAATGCTTGTTTGTTATTCATTTAAATCTTTGCATTATGTTCTGAGAAGTCAGTATAAATTAAATTGTAATATTTCAAAGGCGGTAGCAAATACTGTGTCCAATTATATTACATCGGTCAATGGGCCGTCTTTCTAGTGACACACTTATGATTTACAAAATTTCGTAGATGCTAGTAGTTAGCAGTGTCCTAGAATAGACAATTGAAGTGTATTGTTAAGGCTATCATCCAACGATGGCGATCGTTAAGTATATGATTTGATCATAATCATGTTCAGCGGAGCGAAAATTTAACGTCTTACAATAACGCTGTTTAAACTTACTACCGCGACATTTCCAGAAATGTAGACTTTGGTGTCAGGTGACTGAACTCTTTTCAACGTGATAACATTTTTTATCATCAAAAATCCTTGTAACACCAAATTTCAATTCCAAAGCACCCTTCTCTGAGTTATCGTGATCCACAAAAAATGTTTGATAATTGTAAATATTGAAAGGCACATTCCTGAACGTAACAGTCCGTAACGCAGCCGAGGAGTTGTTATCACCCGTATATTTAATATTGGAATGACTTTGAACATTTTTTATTACATCAATGTCGAGGCGCCAACCGCTCTCGTTCTTCCGCTGTGTTCGGACATTCCATTTCTGGACGTTGCCCTAAGCGAGAAAAAAGTAATGTTTTATTATCTCTGCTTGTAATTCTGCCCGTGGACCATTACCTAAAAACCGAAAAACTGAACTAAATACCGAGCATTGCACTTACTTAAACTGCATACTACTGTGACTGCATGGACTGTGAATTTTATTTTGGCTTACAGTTTATATAATTTTAATAACACTACCTATTAGTACTTACCTATTTGTCAGTACGAAGGTCGCATGTTTTCAGAAAGTTGACATTTTAACGATTTTCGAGTCGCATTAAACTTTCCACCGATGAGAAGTATGAGAACTCGAGTATTTGTCTATTAATTAAAAGCGAATATAATAAAACAATGCAGAGGTTAATGAAACCTTGAGAAGTTCTTGCATTTATGTTTCTAATTGGCTGTTGTAGATCTTAACAAACAAGGACTTTTTCTATACAATAATTGATCTGTTGAATGCATTTGAGTAATTTTAAGAATAATCCTGCTGAAGAAAATAAGACTATATTTAAAATTAAGTAAGAGATAAAATAGGAAATTCTGTTAGAAACATGTCCTGGATAACATTTTGAAAACTATTTATTAAGTGTGAACCACATTCGCACCAGCATCCGCTCGCAGTCAAGGCTGAACAAACGGATAGATAAGCGCGGTTTTATTGCTTAGCACAGATAAACACCGTTGGTCAAACACGAGGGAATTGGGTTAAACCCTTTAGTTAAAATATTTGATCGCAACTGTTCAAGTTGCAGTGTTTACTTTATAAGATTTTTAATACGTTTTGACTTGGTTGCACAGTTGCTTTTCAAATTCCAATGTGATTTGTTTCCGCATGCATTTTTATGCTTGTTAGTACGGCTGTTAAAATACTTCAGGAATTTACTGATTTAAATGGTTAACTGTTGTTTTATTGTTTGACTAGAACTTTCATAGTTCATCAAAATCTTTCGTTCGACATTTCACATCTGCTGTCTCTTGAGATGTGATCTCTTTTTGCGTCGGCGGTCGTGTGCCAGTTACCAAAGTTCTTTTAACTTTTACTACATCTTCACCAAGTCGTTGTTTTAAGAGTAACGTTATATTATACGATACCATAAATCTTATTAGGTATATTTCGTAAACGTGGAGCATCCTCAATAATTGTATTATCGTTTGATCGCTATCTGCGTTTCCGTGTGCGGTAAACTTTATCAGGATCGGCGTTACTGTAGCCCTCGTTTGAATGTTTGTGTATTTGTACTTGGGTAATGTCAAATAGGATTGTCCTATTTCGGCGATGCATTCACGGAATTTCACATCACTTTAGATATATTATTTAGCATATCTTTACTAGAATCGTCTTATTCAAAATAACACGGATATGTACTTAAGGGGTACTATACATTCCTGGACCACATACTTCATCTCCACTTTCAAGAAATTCTAATTTAAGACCAAACACAGTTGTTCTTACCCACCAAACTAATTATACCATTCCAGTGTACTGGATCTAAGTGAAGACAGTGCGCAGTACTGCGCCGGCAAGTGTGCTCTCTGATAAGCATCGGGGCAGCGGCGCGGGCGCCGCGTTCATTTGTCTCAATTGGTGCCAGCTGCCGGCCCTCGGTCGAGGAAGGATTTATTACTCACCTATTAGTGCAGTCTTCCTTGTCTTTTGAGATTCCTGAGCAGTTGCGAATCTTGGAAACGTCCGGGAGAAGGTAGATGGTACTAATTCTGTTGATGTACAAACTAAACTTGATCATTCCATCTAATATTGACACATTTCCCATTTAGTTTGGTCGTGATTTGACAGAGCAGATTTGGCATCAATGTTTGTATAGACACATGTATTTCTATCCCCTTAAATATCCTTTGTCTTTGCTTTGCTTATCTGTGTGCGTTGCGTTTATTATTCTGTAAATATTTCAACACTAATTTTGTAATTTTATGAATACATTATGAAATATTTTCAAGCGAAACTTGTCGCAAATTGCAACATGGGATTACATTGCAGCAATTGTTCATTACCTGGGTTAATTACATGGTAAGAACTTTAAGCCTCATATTCAAGGATTATCTTTCATCCTTATAGGATATAGGATCTATAGGATTATATTCATCAATCGTCTCTGCAGTTTCGTTACATGCTATTTTGTTTCGATTCTTTCAGCTGATCTTAAAAAGCTCAAATTCCGATAAATTGAACTACCTATAAGTGCTGTAAGAAAATATAAAAAGGTTTTGGGCCGTACTTTTCCAAGTGTTGGACAATCGAACACATAAATTATCTTATCGTTGTCACCATAACCACCAAACAAACAAATAATTAAACTTATCGGTGCTCGTGCGCATATGCGCGTGTGTTATGTCAGTTTCTTTTTAGGAACATACAATATTGTAATAAATAAATGTATGATGTCCACCAAGGCTTGTTTAGTCCATTGACTCTTTAAGAAGTCGTGATATAAGTAAATGTTTTACTACATCATCATCATATTTCGGAAGTCCTATGCTTAAGGTTATATTTGTTCTGTGTTTTTGTGAATTTTTGATAATAGCCATGAACAAAGACTGGTACTATTATCATTAAAGCTACGTCCACTCTCAATTAGTATTTAGACTCAACCAATTGTCTTAACTCTGATCTCGAGTTGTTATAAGAATTGGCCCCACGAGGAAGCGAGACGTCGTCGGCAAGGGCAACCTAATAGTCCGTTAATTGGGTTAAATTGGACTGTATTGACAAATGTTCATAAAGTACTGAGTTTACATTTTTTTCTAATTTTTACGATAACTTCTTTGACTTACATGCTTGTATCTTCTTCACATATAATTTTAGAAAACATAGTGTCTTTCAATATTTCCCACTTGCTTCTGTTTAAAGATGTCTTTATTTAAATATCTGTAGCCCTAGCTCGGTTAGTTTCTAGTGTGTCCGCTGACACACTTTGTCAATTACTCCAAATTTGACTAAATGTTATCAATGATCTTGTTAATTTTAAAAATAATGGGAAAGAATGAAACTGAACACAACAAGTTAAGCTTCGTACTGGCAAGATTGGTGTTAGAGTTTGCTTTTAGCAAACGGTATATCTTCAAACAGATTGGCAGATAAGCTCAGTGGCGTGTAATTCGGCTTCGTAAACCCGTTAATTGAATGGAATTGGATTGCTCTTATAAATAATGGCGGGATTGGCTGATATATTTGCTGAAACCATGCAATATAAAAAGATAGGATGATTTATTTTATAAATGATGTGGTTTCTACTACTCATCATGTCCTTCTTTTGTTTTAAGAGAGATGCATAGACGATTGAATATTTTGTAATCTTTTTGGTGATATCGAACATTTCATCTTGTAGTATCGAACTAGTTCTTTTAAATGATATGGTAAATTAGTTGACAAAATGTTGTATCTGTGTGCCTTACGGCCGAATACTCAAAGGCTACTTAAATATTTAAGTCCCACTTAGCAGTTTGAGACGCCGTTAACTGTAATTTTTTGTATCGCGCGTCAAAGTTAAACGGCTCTCAAATCTAAGTTGCGTACGAGTATTCGGCCGTTAGATCATTATTTGTTATAACTCGTCGTCGGTGTTGTCAAAAACTTGATGCGTTACAATGCAACGTCTTTCTCATTAAAACAATAATAATCTGAAACAATCAAACAATATCGGCCGGAGAAAGTTCCGTTTACAGGATGTGAATAATTATTTTGAGACCACTCTTACTCTGAAGTATTCAACAAGTTGTTACAGTGGGGAAAAGTTGTCTTTATTTTTTAATCATGTACCTTTATTGGAACTGCGCGTTACAAGTCCCTTGCATCAGTGATTTGACCCAGCCTCAAGTCTATTTTTTTCACCAAAGACGCTACGCTAATGTGAGTAGTAAATAAACTAGTGAGTACATAAGAAGTGGTTACAACACAACAAACGTAGAAAGTTAAACACTCAAATTGCGCCGTTTTCAGCCAAATTATTGTTACTTGTGTATAATGTACATCGTTATTATAATAATTTGTAACGCAAACTTACGCGCAATGTAACTATTGAATTTTGGGTTCAAATTGAATCTATTTATGAATGTTTGGAATAAACATTAAATAGCAAATTTATAGAATGTTATAATGGACTTACACTGGCATTACAAACCACGTTTGCTCCTAGAAATGCTTTGTAAAACCATTGTAAACTAGCCATGTATTATATACCATAGTGCAGTTCACCTCATAACTGTGATTAAATACACCCTGTTAAAGTGTGGTATAGGTATTTTTAGGTTCATGAAAACAATGGATGGACTTCCGTTCTTATCGCAATTTCTCGGCGACATCTAAATTGGTGTGTCCAGATGTCTCGCATGCCTCGCTCGAGCACGTTTCGAGCACGCATTTTATGAAATTAGATTCATACGTCAAACTGAGTGCTCGGGCGCGACATGTGTGTGTAGACACAGCCAATGCGTAATGAAGTAATTTTCTCCAAAACAAACCAAGAAATAATTGAAGTACAGTGAAAGTGTCGCAGTGTGATTGCGGACGATTTCATATGTAATTGATCGTGTTTCGGTGGGAGCAGTGCCTCGTGGATGCGGGTGCGCACGTTATCAGTCGTGTTAGTGTCAATGTGTACACAACACTTTGAGTTATGGCTGTTAATTTATCAATAGTAGCTATTGGTGTAACAGCCAAGACCCAAACAGTATCAGTAAAAAAGTTGAATTGTTATCCTTTAGCTAAAGGATGACTATATTCGATGATTCCTTTCTTTGAACCAGAAATATTTTTTGCCACACTAAAATGACTTTTTGCCCGTTTCAGATTGACGTCTTATTATATTTTATTGCTTCTACACGTTGCTTATAATGTATTCTATATATGGGTAATTAATCCTTGCACATTTGCGCTGGGGCAGAGTGCTCGTTATGGCGTTATCGTTTAAAAAGTGCCGTGAGAACATTCCATTTTTATTCTTCTTATTCAGGCTTTAGATATTGAGGTGGCCGTCTAGAATTCATTAAGGATTAAATATTCTTTTTAATTATCAGGTGTTATTGAGTATAAACTTTTAATTGATTTGTGGTGTTTCTCAGATTCCGTACTTGCCCCTTGACAATCTTTTTACAACACTACGGCATTGCCAAAGGGTATTGTTGGCCTCTATCCATTGGGTCTAACCGCTGAAAGAATTTCAGTTGTCAAATGGTAGATTAACCATAATATGTGCTTTTCAATATAATAATATTTAGACTATACCGTCCCATTTAAATGTCACCATTATTAATAATAACCAACACACTAATTCAGAAATGAAATCTATCACTAAGAGAAAACAGTTGAAATTCCCACAAATCGCATTCCGATTGGAACAGAGAGATCGAAGATACTTGCACGCGAGCTGAAAGAAAACATGATTTGTTGCGACTGTTATTCATACATCAACATACATTGCGTATTTAATACCACTAAGCTGACTTAATTGCTAACAAAAACAGTAATGGGTGCTCCGAATATGGGTGATTTCGTGTTGGTTGTTACATTAAGATTGCATTGCACGTGTGAAGGCGTCTCGGTATAATTGTTGGGACAGGGGACGAGGCGCGTAGTGAATCGCTAATAGGCTGGGAATTCCATAGCTGATATTATATGTGATATCATAGTTCGTTTTTATCACTTATTGTTTGTCTATTTATATTCATAGCTTTATTACTATGTAAGTTACACTATGCATATGTGTAATTTTCAATCAGGTTACATTATAATATTCTGTAAAGCGTTCTTTGAAAAAATCTTCCATTGAGATTGTTCCATTTCTACGCGTTTTGAAAACTAAGCAATTCTATTGGTGGAGCTTAAAAAGCTCTACTTTCTTACACAGCCCGAAATGTCTAAATATCAATTATCCTAAAGCAGTTATCTTATTGCACCCTAATCCAAAGTACATAGTTGGTCTTGATAACTAAAGTGCGTTCAAAGTCAAACATATTTTGCAGCTAACGTCATGACAGTATCACGCTTCGTTCGTTGCAAAAGGTTACTTTGACAATTTACAGTTTTGAAATTGTATTACGATCATATTACGATAGAGAATGTTTTGGTAGGGCACGTTGGTATTCCAGTTACAACCTTGCTTGGGCCATTTGTACTACCTAGGCCCAATATCATAAAAACACCAGACAATGTCAGTAGAAAATGTTTCCAATTACTTACCTACTGAACTGTGTATTTCTGAATATTTTATGAACTGCAACTTTGCTTTGTATGCGTTTTCCTCTTTGTGTATTTGAATTCATTTTCCTTAGTGCATTATGCAACTGATAGATAAGGTAAATCAAATGTTGTTATATTGACGCATCCATCCATACCTACTTGTTGTGAATCCGACCGTTTTCTGTATACTTTCACAATAATACCTAGGTATGACTTTCAAGACTAGACTATTTTAAAAGTTGTACAGCAGACTAAACCTTTTCTTGTTTCTTAATTTCTGTATATTCTTTTTTTAGACCATACAAAGTCAAATATTATGACATTTGTTTCAATAACACATCTTGTAAATCTGTCTATATGTCGGTATGTCTGTAATCTTCACTTGTTGCTAGTGCGAAAGATAATATAATCTCATAATTTTGTTATCATTATCAAGACTACATTAAGGGGTTAAAAATGCTTTTACATTAGGTGTTGTATGTTTAGATATTGTTCTTATTCTTGATTGACAAATATTTATCCAGTTTTTGTAATCAATTAAATGATTTAATATTTGATTTCCGCCCCCCTGTTGCTATGTATGACACACGTCCGTACATACACACAGTTTTTGCGCTGCGCACGTACATAGACATACATCGGGACCCGACGCGGCGCTTCCGCTTGCCGACAATCATGGCCTGAATTAACCTCAGCTTTTAATGGAAGATTCGTATTGGATTATGTTTATTTATAAATTATTTCGATAAAAGCTGAATTAAATGTTTAGTCTTTTCTTATAGCATTAACAAGACTTTGTCGATGATAATGATTGATAACTTGACGGCGCTCAGTATGTTCTTTAGCTTAATAATTTTACACTTCATCTACTTCATTAGGCCTTGCTAGTAGCATTACTAGCAATATTATCTGCTTGCTTCGTATTTATGTAAGTAAGCAATAATACTGAGGACTTGAATGAATGAATGAATGAATGAATGAATGAATGAATGAATGAATGAATGATTTATTATGCTTGAAACATGGTGCAACATAAGATCTTAAATTAATATAAGCTCGGCACATTTCACCATATGAAATGGTATGCAAATAATTAAAATTATAATTTTGATAATAATTAATTAAATACATGCAATTATAAAACTAAAATATTGTATTATCATTAAGTTAAAATGTCATAAATAAGTAATTCTAATTAAATGTCAATTTATAATTTGTCAGACAGGTATTCGTTAACAGTGTAATAACCCTTTTCCGTTAATAAGCTCTTTACTTTATTTTTAAAAATATTGAGGTTTTGAATCTCCAAAATTGATTGAGGTAGGTGATTATACAACCTTGGGGCCATACAGAAAACACTTTTATTAACCCAAGCTGTTGTATTACTTGCACTATACTTGTAAATAACATGAAGTAATCTGATCTAAAACAACAGTCCATTCATCGTAAACTAGTGTTGCATTACCGGCTAGTGTTCCTACGGGTTGCGTATCGCGTGGCCGGAACTGCGATGCTTGTATCATCGGCCTGACGACTGTGGTTTGTTATATCATGATGACTAATAACCTAACCTTCATTGATTAAATACCTACCTTATAAGCTACACGCTTCTATTCTACTAACAGCACTATTGAGAGTAATTTCGCCTATGATAGTAGCTCCTAACTCCTAAGTCTCAACTTAAGGGGCTATTGCCATGCATCTGTATGACGGATACAAAATCTAAGGGCTCTAACTTATTCAAGCATAGTGAAGTGTCAATTTGTTTACGTGTTACTGAATAACTAGTACACACATAGGTACCACGTTACATTAGTAAGTGAACCATAATAAGTATCATCTAATGTGTCTACATAGCAGGCTCATTGACTCCTCGGCTCACAGGCCCCCAGCCACTGGCTATTTATATCGCGATGATTGTCTGATCCAAGCCGTCAATTTAGTTTGCGGTTTTGTGGACATTTGGGGATTAATGGAACGTGAGCAAAAAATTGCGGCTACTGGTTATTTTTGAAAAAGCTTTTTGTTGTTTGTTTATGGGTAGGATACAATAGCGTGATCTAGCGCATTTGCTTAAAACGGATTCCAATGTGTAACTAAGTCTGCTAATAATAGCAATACAGCCGGGTTAAAGAAGATCGTCTAGCTAGACCAACATTTTCAACAGTCCGTGGAATTGGGCTTAGCACTCGATTGACCTCATAAAGATGTATGGTTCAAATTATGGTCGCCATTGCAACACCAACCCGACCAAAATGGCGTATTTGAACCCATTTACCCGGAACACTAGTACATCGTTAAGACGATACAAGAAAAAAATGAATTTTAGTTTCGGGGTGTGGCTAGCGTCGCGTGAGCTGCCGAAGGATATATCCCTCTCGCTTAGCTAGGACAGAACAGCTATGGAGTAGACTATAGTATAGTTATTTTTTGAAGGAACAATATTGTTTAATTCGTACAATTAAAATAATATGTCCCAGTGCACCTTTTAAAATAGATGAAATGGATGAAAATATTCAAAAATATTTTTTTCGTTTTATATGGGATTTTTATGTCGAGTGTATTTGAAAAAAATAATTTAATTTCTATGTTGTTTTTATTGCTGAAGACAAAGTAAGTCAAAAGAAGACAAACGATACCTACAATATGCTGATAGATACGTATAACAATATTTCGATCGTATAATAGCCTATAACCAGCGGACGATCCAGACGCGTCCAACGATATCTCATTAGTCAAATTATTATGATATAAAAATAGTTTGGACGTTATACGGGAGCAGATGAACATACATACATATCGGTCAAAATCATAACCCTCCGCCCACCGTAGTCGGGTAAAAATGTACATACTCTGTGTCAGTGACTCACTGCCGGATATGAGTATCTTTTTCATGTTTCGTAGGCAAAGGAATACTTTGGTACTTAACTTCGATGCCGATCATGAAGTCATCAGCGGTGTCATAATATTTTTTTAACCATATTTAATTTAATTTTCAGTTTTTATTAATTTTATTGATTTAACCATGCATTTATTTATTGTTTATCTTTTTATCTTTATTTTTTTATCTATCAAAATCACCCTTAGACTGGTTACCGCCACAGGTGACAAGAGGGCTGGCTCTTTCCTTGCTCAAAAAATTCGCTTGACAACAGGAACAGCTTGAATACAGGGAGGACATGCAGCCAGTATCCCACGTGGACGGTATTTGTTTAATTAGGGGTAGGTTTTTATTTTATTGTATTTTATTTAAATTTATGTTATATGATATTGTATTTTAATGATAAAACATGAAAAATAAAAAATATTTTTTTATTTTTTTTAATTTAATTTTACTTTTATTTATTGTTTTATATTTATTGTGAAATTATAATAATTTTAATAATCAATATTGGACTATGTCTGAAACAAATACATTGAATTGAATAATTTAAATACAAAAATTATCACATTAACTCGTTAAATCACGGTTTACACCCGCTAGAACGAAAAAGATCCTAACATGGTAGGTAGGACCTGAGGGTTGGGCAGTTAATTACTTAAAATACACTATATTTATTTCAAGAAAACATTCATAAGATCTGAAGGCGTCGGACTCGCACATAAAGGGTTCCGTACCACCGTAGAATAAACACATCAAAAATATCAAGTTTGAGACTTGATATTTATTTTTAAATGTTATTATATTTTTAGTATTTGTTCTGCACCGGCAACAGAAATACACATTCAGTGAAAATTTCAACTCTCTACCTGTTACGGTTCGTGAGATACAGCCCGCGCTGACAGACGGACAGACAGACAGACGGACAGCGTAGGCCTAGTAATAGGGTCCCGTTAGCACCCTTTGGAACCCTAAAAAGTAGCCTATGTTCTCCGCCAAGACCCAGTCTATCTCCATACCAAAATTCATCAACATTGGTTCAGCGGTTTAGCCGTGAAAAGGTAACAGACAGAGTTACTTTCGTTTATAATATAATAGATTGAATAGGACGGACAAACATTTTCCTATCCATATCTGTAATGTTATTTTTTACGATAATTTATTGATGTATGATATATTTATTACTTGCCCATCCATACCTACAACAAACGCAATAAAGCGACTCCATTGTTTTGACAAGCAATGTATTCCCACTGTCGGCCCAAGACCATGCTGCAAGTATATAACAGTAAGCGAAATAGGGAGTTTTTACAGAAATGACACGAATAACTATGAAATGACAAGAGATGACACAAAATGACAAGAGATGACACAAAATGACAAGAGATGAAAAGAAATTACACAAGACAAGGAAAAGCAAACGAAAATCACGCTGCAGTGCAGGTCGTAGGTTCGATTCCTGCCCAGGACATGCATTTGTGTGCATGAACATGTCCGCATGTCCCGAGTCTAGGTGTAATTAAGTGTATATTTAGTTTGTATTTACAAACAAAAAGTAGTATATGTAGTAATATCAGTTATCTGGTTTCCATAGTACAAGCTCTGCTTAGTTTGGGATCAGGTAGTCATGTGTAAAAGAATTTCCAAGGATATTTATTTATTTATCATAGGCGTCGGCGGACTGTAAATACTGTACTGTACCTGTAATGTGGCACGACCGTAATATTTTTTCGTAATATTTTTAAAAAAATCCTTCACAGGTCCGACGTCGAACAAGTCCGAGCGGACACTGACAATACAAAGTTAGAGAGAGACATGGTTAGTTCAAGTACTTAAAATGTGAGATGGCGATATTGTGCGCGCGCTCGGAAATAAACAACGTAAGCGCCAAACCACATTTACTTGAATTAAAAAAAAACTACTTCATGAATTAAAATATGGTTGAAGGCTAGTTTAGATATCATTATTTGCTATGTTTTACAAATAATTTCGTGATCTAAATCGTAAAAACATCGTGGTAGCAAGGAAAATTGTAAATAATTAGAGCTCATTTCATAATTTTTTTTTATCGAGAAAATTTCATCAAATCGTGATTTGGATTTAAAGATACTCAAGATAATATAGTCAAAAATCATACATCTAAATATAAGATTCCTAGTCCACATACTTACTTAAAGAAACAGTAGAATAGAAAATCAACCAAATTTCGAACCCTCCTCTTAAGTAATATTCTATTCAACTTAACGCGCATGACAGATCCGAACCGCCACGGGTGTAACGCAACTGTTACAATCGACATTATTGTTACACGCCTGTAACACTTCTTCGGTCTTTTAATCCATTCGTGGATGGCCTCTTTCATCATCAACCTCACTCATTCCAATATTGGATAAACGGCTGGAAATGGAATTGAAATTTTCATGCTAGAAGTATCATTCTCTCATTTTTATCAACATTTATTTTAGATTCACCCTTAGTAGAAAAACCTGCCGATAATCTTTCAAAAATATTCCTTGAATCTTCAGTTGTTGCCTACGACACAGTAGATAAGTTAATATGGCTGTATATTCACTTCTTGTTTAAGTTGTGGTTAGTCGATAGACAGACATAGCGCATCATTTCTATTGATTCGTTAGTACTAATCCGGAAATGATACCCAAAAATATCCCGCCACCTGCCGTACACCGCACCGTATATGTCTCGCATACAAATGCATAGTATCGCGTGTGATCGACCCGACAACTCACTGTCAAGGTTGTACATAGTGTATTCTATGGTAATACATCGCTAAATTTGGTTTTACAGAGCCTTATCTAATCTGTACTATGAATTATAAATAATAGTACCTAATGTGTGGAATTTTAAAGAAGTTTTTAGTGATTTGTTAAAATAAATCATATCTGTTGACTTTCGTTCCAAGAATTAAATGTAGCTGTTATTTCCGTAGTGATTATTAAAATGCCTGTTTTACTTGGACGTTCCTCACGTAATCGGTCAATGATTCTGTTTCGGTGAATTTCGTCCACAACATTTTTGTCTACTTTATTATCAATAACTTTGTCATCACTTTAATATGTTATAATTTCGATGACATAAACTCTTTTGATTCAAACACAGTTTCCTTTTCTATGCATAAAAATACCTAAAAAAGCAAATATCCTCATCCCATACCCATTAGTGGCTTCCTTCGGCGATCAGACGAGATTAATTAGTGACGAAATTAGATCAGGCTTTGAACATAGAGTCGTAAAAATTTAGACGCGGATGCGGTATCGAGGCGTGGAATTTCATAATTATAATCTCGTGGTTGTGTGGTATTCATTTTCTGTAGTTTTATGATGTAAGTTAAATGATGGAGATTTTGAAGGGAATAGTTAATTATTGATGTAAGAAAGTAAGAAAGTTTTTACTGAGTTTAACTGAACAGGTTTCAATGTTCCAAAACAATATTCTGTAGTTAGAATTAATTTCACATGGAAACTGATCGTAAATACAAACGTGTTCATAGCAAAATATCCGCTAGCCAAGCAACAATAACATCCGCACTGAATTTGACATCGCCGTCGCTCAACCAACTCCTGCGCATACCTACATCCCTGTTTATTGGTCGAGCAGGCGCACGCGCATTCCATATGTTCTGCTAACGGCAAATCGATTGGCCGGCTTTGTTCTCTGTTTGGAAACACGTCAAATACGAATTTATACGCCACGCTTACCAAATGCTCTTGAATGGACATTCCTGGTTGTTCATAGTTCTTAACTGGTATTTGCTTTAGATATTTATTGGTTACGGCATAATAGATCAATTCGAATGGTGTAAGCTTTTGTTGAATCGGAATATAGTGGGGCCGAGAACGGAGCCTTGGGGTAGCCTCATTGGTCGTGTATGTGTGCATTATATTTATGTAGATTCGAAAGTGAAGTCCATAATTTTATGATCCAATTACCACATATCAGGCGATTACGATTGAAGCAGACAAATAAAGCACCTTTGACCTTTTGAAACAATTTGCTGGTATTGTGTTTATTGCGTAAAGTATTATTTGGTGTGTGCCCAGCTGTGCGTGCCGTATTAGGTTCGATTACTATAATAACTACCCACACCAATATCGTAAGCGCTTTAGGTTTGATCAAACCTTTGTCAAATTGGTTGATATCCTATTAATATTTCGTTTCCAATATGTTTCTAATATTTTGTTTCTTCTTATAGTCTCTATTCGTCGTTTGTCATAAAAAATCTCAAGTTGAATATTCCAGAACATGTGGATGTGACTAATCAAATTAATACTCGCACATAACATTGAATTTAAGAAAGAGACACGAATTAGTCTATTAGCCGTATCCGTTATCTGCATATGTATGTACTTTAACAGTCTTGGAATCTGGTAACAAACTGGATGTTTCCGCAATATGACCAAGTACTTGGGCTGGTAACATTTTATCAAATATTTGCTCCAACATTTTGTGGTCTCTAAATATTGCATCAATTGTTTCCAGCGTTTGTTTCAGTAGGCGTTCAGTATCTGTTAGTAACAAAAGCTATAGTTGTTTTACCAAAAAGAGAATGATGATTTTTAATGTTAATTTCGATCTCATGATCATTAGCATCGTTATTAATTTCTGCATACCTAATTCAGGCTTACATGAATTGAAATGAATTGATATTTTGTTTAAACGATTTTAAATTTTATGTACAACTTTAAAAACTATATTTAGGTCAACATTATTTGTAATTTAGTTTAATATTTTTGGTGGTATTTTTGGTCTACCAATACTAGCATACGATATGCTAAATGAACATTTCTTTTTAATTTAAGTTCTTACGACAATATACTCGTTTCCAAAGTCATTACTTTTATTTTATCGATATTTTTATCCCCATATCTGTTAGTGTGTTGACATTCACCCAAGATTGTCGGTGAAATTAATGCCATATTTGTAAATCTTAATTGATCCACATTCCACGATTAATGATTTCGTATACCGATCGTCCGGTTAACGTTAAATTTTACTGTTGATCTCATGTTAATACCATTAGTAAAGTTAATCTGTTAACTTTGTAATATAATTTCATTGGAGTGCAAGTAAGTATTGCTAAAGAGCGTTTTAGTTAATAGGCAATCATTCGTTTACTTTACTGTTTTCTTATTAGCAGAATTATCGGCAATATTAGAATTTATTTAAAATAATATATTTGTTGTAATTACTCTCCGTACAAAATCTGGACAATTGAAAGTTTAAACTTTGTTCGCAATCATCTGAATTGTCGATTGATAGCTAAATTGTAACAATCCCTTGGAAGGTAAGCAGATGGATGATTGATGCGTCATTATGATCTTTTCCTTCATAATGTTGATTGATTACAGTTGTAATTGTAATAAGCTGTAATAGGTACGCTTGTGTCGGTCACGACCCGGGTTGTATTGTAATTTGTGCGTGTTCGCTCCGCAATTAGAATGGTTGGTTTAATTAAGTAAGTTTTCTCTGATTATTTAAATCATCATGGTGAGTTGAGATGCGAAAGATGCAAAACTACTTTTGTACTTAAGACTCATTTTAAAGACTTTTTGCCCAATCAATTACTGTAAAATTCTAGACCTGTAAAAGATAGCAGATTTGGCAAGCATTTGGAAAAGATTTCCGAATGAGATTTCCCCACAGTATGTGTGAAAATCTTGATTGGAAATAAGATTCGCTCATGATAAACTATATCTATCAAACCTCATAATGTGTTAGATGCAGCGTCTTTTGTAACGCATAGTATTTACACTAGAAAGCTGCATAAACGGAGATGCTGCGAGCCGTGATTTCTACCAGCTTGTGGGAACCTGCCAGAAACAATGGCCGAACGCAAAAACTTGGGATTATTGTTCGTCAGACGCGGCGGATGCGCATATAGTGTAGCAGACATGCGCAGTAATTTAGTACAGTTACTATTTCCTATATTTTTTGTCAATTAGGTGCCTAATGTTTGCCATAAGTGTTTGCGACTGGTTAGATAACTTCCTAAACATGTAAGACCTACAAATTGAAAAATAAGTAATCATTATTTCTTAAATATTCATGACGCTGCCTTGATTTGAAGTAACATTTCAACTATACCAGCCTTAAAAAAAGTGTTATTTTGGTAACTTACTTTATTAAAATAATAATATTGTTAAACTATTGTATTTGCCTACGCTGTGTCTAGCTGCGCTTGCGCGCCAAATCTCACGACCTTTACATCAATGCGACACCGCAATCACGGCCCGGCGCTAACGGAGGCTGTTCACCAGACGATACACCCCAATAACCAGTACTGATCAGAGATGATCGCCTCGTCAGCTTCTCATGTCATGTCATGTCATGTCATGTCATTACACATTCATCTAATATACTTGAGACTTTTGGGTCAGCACGTGAGACATTTAATCTGCATATCTACAGATTTAAAAGTGAATCTTTAGTTTCATTGCTTTATATTTCAACTTAGTCTGCTTCAGTAGGTGGACATGCTCCAATAAATTATTTCTTAACGTTGTTAACAGTAGCTCTTTAAAAGGTGTTTTGCATACAGTGCATAGCCCAAAACGGTGTTGCAAGTTCGTTGCAAGTGTTACAGTAATATGAACCTTATTTAGTTATTAAAATAAATAAATAAAAATAAAAATAAATATAACGTCACGACTTTTATCCCCATTCGGGGGGTAGTCAGAGGCTTGAGTGGCCATACCACCACATTGTGGAGGTATTAAGCCAACTCAAAGCCCACGTTTCACCAGATAGTCAGAATCCAACGTGACAGGTGGTGAACCTTGTCGCCGTATATACAGGAACTGACTATTACCTAATCCCGAGGGATAGGTAGGTTTCCTCACGATGTTTTCCCTCACCGTTAGCGAACTGTAAATTATGCACATAGATGAAAATTCATCCAATGGTGCATGCCCCACCGGGGATCGAACCTGGGACCTTCTGATTGAGCCCAACGTGTTCGCCCCTAGGCTACAGTCGCTAAAAGTAGTTAGGTAGGTAGTTATTAAAATGCTGTCAAAAACAAAATTATGATTACGAAAGTATGTCAACAAGCAAAAATGAGCACACCAAGGATAGAGTTCGGTGGATATGCTCGCAAGAGGCACGTGTTGCATAGAAAGGCATCTTCCGTCCCACACAAAAGCTCTCCAGGTACAATGTTCGCAGAAGCGCTCGCATCCGGCGCCTCCTAACAAAACAGGGGATGGTGCGACATGTGCGCGTGGCAAGTGGGATACAATTGACGATAGGGGACTGTTAGTTAATACCTTTTTATAGTTTTGGAACATTCAGTATGATCGTAGCTGTGGTTTTAGTACCGCGGCGCACGGAGAGGCCACGCACGTGGGTCAAGCCTCGCTGTGCAAGAAATGTATGCAATCGTGTCCACCGCGGCGCACGGAGAGGCTACGCACGAAATGACGTCAAGCGTACATTTTCTTGCAAAGCGAGGCGTGGCCCGTGTGCGTGGCCTCTCCGTGCGCCGCGGTGGGTTTCCGGCTTAAGGCGGTGGCGGGTGTGCGAGCGGTGCGCGGACAGGGAAGCCGCATTCCACCCGAGCGCCTAGTTGGCTTGGTAGAATAGTACTGCATTTTCATGTTATTAATACGTTCAGTCAAAAGGCACATTTCTTTGCGTAACTAGTCCCAAGTTTCCAAGTGTTAACAGTTCATTGTTTTGTCCGGCAGGGCCCGGCATGCTGAAACACGTGGCGGTGTCGCCGCACCGCGCTCGCGCCGACTCCGTGAGCCTCGCCTCGTCCGCCTCGTGCTGCAGCCTCGGCAGCCTCGAGCACCGGCACGACTCGGTCACCGAGCTGTCCCACAGGACGGTAAGACTTTCCTTCTTATTCTATTGTTTGCTTACTTGTCTTGCGATTAGAAGGACAGACAATTCAAGGTGCCATGAGGTGCTTCTTATTGATGTCTAAGTTTGTGTGAATTAGGTGCTACCAACAGTTTTTTTTTATAGGACTTATGTGGCAAAAAAGCGTACAGCCCGCCTTTTTCAATTGTACGCAAAATGTTGAATTATTGGTGGTAGAGCCAAGCTGTAACCAATCGACTGCAGCTCATATACGGGCTGGCTCGACCAGGGTAGTACCACCCTTTCACAGAAGATCGGCGTAAAGTGGCATATTACAGCTGCGTTTCGTTTGATGAGTGAGAGAGCTGGAAGCCCAAGTCCCCCCCTTCCCCCCCCCCCTCAGTCCCACTCCCCTTCAGGTCGGCAACGTGCGAGCAATGCCTCTGGTATTGCACGTATCTATAGGCTACAGTAACTGCTTAACATCAGGCGGGCAGTACGCTTATTTGCCACCTCAGTCCCATAAAAAAAATCTTCCGTAATTTGCGGATGTAGATTACATTCAGGACGGGGAAGTCTCCGGGAAGTCTCGGCTCCGGTAGCACAGATTACTAATAACAATCGGTGGGGAATAGCTCGTCCGTCCGCGCGAGTCTTGAGTGTTGATTAATGACAGGACAGTGGTTATTTCGCTGGCATGCATCTCCTCAGTGTCTTCTGATCCAATGTGGACCTGCGTGGGAAATTTAGAATTGAATGGGCTTATAATGTACGGTCAGCAACGTAAGTCGTTGAACATTCTCAGTTTTTCAAATAGCTTGCACACTTTTGTTTTGCATCAAATCCATAATTTTTCCTTATCGAAACAAAATGTAGACATGATGCTAATGTTTGGTTTTATAAATGTTCACCAACGTTTGCAGAATAAAGAGTATAACTAAATATATATAAATATAACGTCACGACTTTTAACCCCATTCGGGGGTAGTCAGAGGCTTGAGTGGCCATACACCACCACATTGTGGAGGTATTAAGTCAACTCAATGCCCACGTTTCACCAGATAGTCAGAACCCAACGTGACAGGTGGTGAACCTTGTCGCCGTGTATACAGGAACTGACTATTACCTAATCCCGAGGGATAGGTAGGTTTCCTCACGATGCTTTCCCTCACCGTCAGCGAACTGTGAACTGTAGTATAACTGATTTGAAAAATTAAGAATGTACAGCGACTTATGTTGCTGACTACACGTCACTGTACGATCCAGTGGCACTTGTCCCCGGAACCAGACACCACGCCATTCGCCCAGAATTTCTCCTCCATTACGAGGTGCAGATAGCACGTCGGTTTTCGCATCACCCTGTACCCTCGGCACGTGCTTGGTCGACGACTATACTTACCAGTCGTGGTATTATCGATTTATAAGGGTCTTTGTATCAGTTCAGTTAGCAATACACAACTCCGTACCGTCCTATATTCCGTTAGTATGGTAAAAACGGATGTCACGTTTACTTTTTTACCAGAATTTTCTCAGCGAAACAAGATCACCATGAAACTAGTAAAAAGGGTGTGGAATGGAAAGTGTTCATCACTTTTTCTCATCTACAAGTACTTTTGAACTTTTACTATCCAATAAGCGGATCCCAACAAAATGATCTAATAAAGAGTAACGTAGCGATCGCTGCGCGTGCGCTCATTATCCGAGATTTCACTTTCTTGGCGGCTAATGGTGGAATTTCTTATGGCTCCCAGGCTCCCATCATATAATTGCTCGCTTGGGAAACAGTAGCTGTGCCACGAAATATGTATATAACGACAGGAAACATTTTGTGGACTTAGTGGAGATAGGGGGGCTCTTATCGTTGTATTTGAATACGTATCGATACAACTTGTATTTCCTAATGGTAATAAGTTCCTACTTGAATAATTTATTGATTGTTGCTTTATTTTATGCTCGTTATTATAAACACAATTTCGTTTGGATATTTCGTGTCAGTATTTGACTATTGTTTGGATTTCGCTGTATATCTCCGTTGATTACTTAAGGACTAAGATTGCTGCTCATTTATAAAACATATTTGTACCAAAACTCATACTATATCGGTCAGTAATGCAACTGTGATTCAACCCGGGTCAGTACTTTTACCGTGTTACTGGTAATTCTCTGGTATTTTATCGTCACTAACTCGTTATGGCACGATAAACCCTTCAACATAATATCCTGTAATATTATATTCCCTGTTCGTAATGTACCTCAGTTATATTTGGTATCACCATAGCTTTGCGGATTAATATTGCGGCTGACTGTTGGTGTTGCAAACAGTCTCATTATTGATGTTGACAACACTTACGCGACATTTCTTGCTTATGCAAAATGTTGTTAGTATGTTATTCTTAGACCTTTTAGTTTTGAGCAACAACAACATAATAATTTTTAATCACATGGCAACACATATAACCTATAAACGTGTCGCGTGGCTTTGATAGCTAAAATAATGACTGATGACTGATTAATTACAGTTCGAAGTTACGAACAGAACATTTGGTCAAAACATGGTTTATTTTATGACGAAGACGAAGAATTCTCGGTAGTCATACGATTTGCGTAACTTTTAACCGCTCACATTCCAGCAGATATCTAACCATATCAACTGATGCATTTTTGCAATACGCAACAGTACAGGCCACGACAACTGTTAGACAACCTAGATCCCTCTAAAATATTGCTTTTATACCTATTCTTTGTTTTCACAATTGTCTCAAAGCTAACTGTTCTGAGCAAAAATCCTAAATTTTCGACATAATCCCTGGGAACCGCTCACAATAGCGCCGTTTCGACATTGTGTGCAGTCATTACCATCAGTGGCTTACTAATTAAGAACGACACTGACATTCTGATGGCCGATAGAGATACGGCTGATTTCACGATTGTCCGCGACAAAGATGTGAACATTGCTGAGCAGTTATGAAGATATTAAACCAGTATTGTTTAGATGCAGCAATGGAAAGCGAACTCGTGAGACTTTTGAAATGCTTATTACCGAAATACTGGTTCATTATGGTAACTAGGCTTTGTGAGGTGTCATTACATTTTGCAATTAAGTTTATTCAATTTGGATGTAGACAGATACTATTGTTTTATTTTTACATACTCATTAAAATTTATTTCAAGAAATATAGGCAAATGTCCAGGGGCGTTAAGGGACGTCAAGTCGCTGTAAGGTTAAAATAATACTGCTATAAGAGGTGGTGGTAAGGCCCCTTTTCTGCAAATCAATGAAAAACATCCTGCGTCTTATGATTATGTATGATAATAACAATAGTAGGCAACTACAAATGAAAGTGTTTATTTACTGGTTGATTTTAAACCACAAATGTTTATTAAATAATGTTGCATGATGTCATTGGGGATTTACATTGAGTACTTACTTCTGATCGGGATTCCCCAACAATTTCAAAATTACCTTCACTGTTCCCGTTACCAACGCAAACGTAATCGTTAAAGATTGCAACTACATACTTTATTGCTATGTCATCGGTATTGCTACGATATCGGTATCGGTATCTGTATTGACGGCGGTATTGGCGCGATGGCGCGGTATTGGCGCGATGGCGACTTTCACGCTGCAGGTCGTAGGTTCGATTCCTACCCGGGACATGCATTTGTGTGCATGAACATGTCTGTATGTCCCGAGTCTGGGTGTATATGTATATTAAGTATGTATTTACAAATAAAAAAGTAGGATATGTAGTAATATCAGTTATCTGGTTTCCATAGTACAAGCTCTGCTTAGTTTGGGATCAGGTAGCCGTGTGTAAGTAATGTCCCAGGATATTATTATTATTATTACGATTCTAGATACCAACCGAACCATGTTTTGATCTAAAGTGGTTCTTTAACTTACCCTGCTCCCGTCTCTATCATGGATTTTAAATAATTGATTATAATACCGAGATGTTTATTGATGCCGTCCTAGAGACGTGGCAACAGTCTGCTAACCATATGTTATTGTTTATGACCAACATTGACCACCTACTTAACGCTTTGTTATAATTTATATGACGCACATGCTGCAATCTGTGTAAGGTTTGGAGCAGTTTCATATATTCTAATTTTATATAGCATGAAACCCATGCTCGAATAAGCGACAGTTAAAATTCACTTTGAATTTTTATGCTGCTTTCTTACTTTGTAGATAATCTTGACTTTATGGCCTTTGTTTTTTCTACCTACTCTACATCTGTCTGCATGGAAATCGAGTTAGTTTTATTTACCATTCGACTCTGCCTTGTTTCATAGTCATGCAATACTAATAATTCGTCTTTATTTATTATGCACATGAACATTTTTATAAATTTAAATATAGAGTCGATTCTCTCCTTGACATGGGAGTCTCGATTAATTGCCGCCAGACGACGTCCCACACTTAGCCAAACAATAGAGCCGGTGCGCCCCCGATTTCTTGCATTTTCCCATATTGCTTTATAATTGATTGTAAGTGAAGTGCTTTTGTAACGGTACCTATTTGTTTGCTAAACGATTTATTCAGTACTAGCGATCTGTTCTTCGCATGGGTAAACCATCTACTATTTAGTAGAGTTCCTATTTAGTAGTTCTTGAATAGGTAGCTCGATAGAAGCGGGGACTTTGATAGATTCGGTAATTTCATTGGTTAATCATATGCCAGACCTGAAACGCTTCTGTGTGTTGTTTTAGACTTTGAGAGTGAGGACATTTCCAGAAGCCACCCGAAGCCATTGCTTCTGGTGAGAAGCAGAGACTCCCCTGAGATCACTAAATTTATGGTGATCCCGCGTAATAATACAAGCAAACTGAAGCGACATATTCCGGGAAATGAAAAAAACTGCCGTATATTATAGGGAACAATGCACTTGCAGACATGCACTGCGCCCGCGCACATGTCAATACAGCCGTGGGAACGCGCATGCGCGGGACTCGCACATATCCCGCACATTCCACCAATCATCTGATAATGACACGAATCGCTGGAATGTATGTCTTAATCCATTGTCTTAGAGCATAGTGATTAAACAAAGTTATTACAGAATTTTATATCTTGATCAATCAACGACTTGTTACAGGAATATAGAGCTTAATCCGTCGTCTTTAGGAGAACATTAAATCCGTTAAAATTATAAGTTTGATGTCTCAATCCCATTGTCATAAGGAATTGCAACTATATGACAAGGCCACGGGAGTCTAGATCTTAATACATTGTAATAAGATGTTACTATGTTGGTTTATGTTGAGGTATTTAAATGTGTTTTAATTACGCGTATTAGCGATGGAGTGACCTAATTTTTGATATGATGCAACCGATGTATTATGTTTATATTCCAGAAACCTCTATAACATGCTGCTTTGTTATTAGTGACCTAATCTAGATATTCGATGCTGCCAGATAGTCTGATGAAACGTTGTAACCTTTAGGAGTTACTACATTTCTCCTGGGGGCTTACCACCACCTCTTATAGCAGTTTTGTTTTAATGTTTCAGCGGCCATTTCTGCAATAACGTTTCTTATTGTCATGGCAATAAGGTACGTCTTTGCACAAAAAGACGCTGAATCGTTAAAACGTTCCTGTAATTGAATCGCAATAAGAGTTCGTGGTAAGCCCCCTGTTACCTCTAGTCAAAGTCCATTCATCCATTGCAAGTTTGTTATTTCGTATAGCTTACTGACAGGCAGCACATCATAATAGATTAAACTATCATTAAGTCTAATTCTTCTTATCGTATGGCCAACCTGGTGTCAGAGTCGTTCAAGCCGCCCGAAGGCAAGTCAAGTCAAGTCTGGCAAGTCTTAACGACTGCTGCCTAGATAACAACAACCGGGACCGACTTTTAACGTGCCCTCTGGAGCACGGAGACGCTCAGATCAAATGCCACTAAATGGTCACCCATCTCTGGCTGACTTGCCATGCGATGCTTAGCCTCCGCTCGTTTATCTCCTGGCTATGACCTGGTTGTAACCACCTTTCAGAGTCCGTTCCAAAGTTATCCCATTAAATTAAATCAGGCTATGAATGACCTAACTCGTTTGTTACGGCAAATATCTTGAATTACATGTTTGTTCCCATAAAAATAGCTTCCATTATTGCGACTTATTGGTTGCTTTAGATAAAT
The DNA here is from genome assembly GCA_947859195.1 of Drymonia ruficornis. Lineage (NCBI taxonomy): Eukaryota > Metazoa > Arthropoda > Insecta > Lepidoptera > Notodontidae > Drymonia > Drymonia ruficornis. The sequence continues at coordinate 14,865,040 of OX401905.1, read as the reverse complement.
CCGTTCAGTTGCGCAAGAGTGGCATATAGCGTCGATAGTTTGGTTACATTAGTGTCGTCATTTCCGCTCGTTACTGTCTCTGGGTCCGGGCTTTCTACACGCACGACACATCAAATTGTCCATTGGGACCACAGGGCCCCTGCATTTCACTTATCAATGATAATTATGATCACTTTAATGACGTTTATTCCATTCATCAATTAGAAATTGTATCATGAATTCCTCATTCTTCTTTAGTACCTTCACTTTGTGAAATTTTATTTACCCTCCCTTAACCGACCATTCAATTGAACTGCGCCCAAAGCAATTGCCACCAAATTAGGCATGAGAATATTAATTCGCGACCGTTAATAGAAAGTACAGTCGTGTCGAATGATATCGAGTTGCATCTTCAGTTATATAAACAAGAAACAGTAGCGTCGCGTTACAGCGCCGGAACATTAGCTGCTGGGATGAGATAATGTAATTTGAGATTGAGTGTACGTTAGCCTGTATGGAAGGTTGCTTGTTGCTCTGATATCCTAGTACATAATATCAGTTTACGTGGAACTCGGACGCAACACAAAGAGGTATGATAAAGACTTAACCAAGAAAGAGGGAGACGTGGCGGTCCAAAATATAACGGTAGTTGATTGTTGAATAGCCAATGCGATAACAGATGTGAATGCATGTAGTGGTGCACTGAGCACAAGTCTAGTGATTGCAATGTTAAGAGGTACCATATCTGCTAAATTAATACATCAATGGGGATGAACCTATTTGGTATTAGCGACTTGAAATTGAGCTCTAGACCTCACAATGGCTGCTCAACTTTAAACCGTTGAACTACCTGTGGTTATAAATGTAGAGCTAACATCAGTGAGTATGCTAGTTTTGGGAAATGATTTCATACTAATCCGTTTTTCTACCATTCATGACATCACAAATAACTTCAACGCTTACAAATCCCATCTTTAAAGTCGCAGCGATCACATCCTATCTTTATATGGACTAAGCTATCTGAAGCGGATACAATGGACTAGGATACTACGTGACCTTTCGGATAATATCCACTCTTCGATGCGCAAAACACAATCAACTATCCGGAATTATTCATTCAAAAGTATTGCTTACGCATTTAGACTAGATTGCATTTTACACTGCAGCGTATTGTCAGTTGTCACATGTTTGCGTGGGTGAATCTCCATATAGGTACGCAAAATACCATCAACCTTCTTCAGTTGTTTATTAAAAAATGTGCTTTATCTATTATAATCTAAAGTGGAATTTGCAGTGCTGATTTTTGTCGGGTTAACACATGTCTGTATTTGTAGTATGGTGGTGTTATTGGTATGCAGGTTCGTGTGCGCACACGCATAGCATTAATGACGTTGACGCGGATGCGAGTTGCTTAAGTTTATCGCGAGAGCTATGCATCGGGATTTATAATTTGCTTGTGCCAATAGCACTGGCGACGGGAAGGTCGTGCTTTTGAATATTGTAATAATGATTGCCGAAGCAACCATAGCATAGCTTACAAGATTATATTGATTTGGACACCTTTGTGGAAAAACGTGGCCGTAAACTTCCCCAGACAGGTTGATATGGAAGAGAAAAGGGGAAGCCTTGGTCTAGAAGCGGGATAGTGCCATACGTCATCCTGATACATTGGAAAATATAAATAAGCTATGTTACGTACAACTTACAAATAAATTCAACAAATAAGTGACCATTGGCCACAGCAACATTGAATTTGCAAACTATAAAAAAACAGTAATATTTAAAAAAGCACTCAATTCTGTCTCCTGTTCCCAAATTCTGAGAATAATATTTAAAATAAGTGCCATAAGGCAATAACGTAAGTAAGGGCCGTTACTGCAATGAGTCGGACCAAGGTCTTAGAGGCAATAAACTATACATGTGTCCGTTCGACAAACACAGTTGCGGGACACTCAATCTATTATTATAGACAAATTAAATTGCCGTGTCTATGTTTAGGCTTTATTCAATGCGCGCAAACCTGGTGCCAGTAATGACAGTCAAACAAGCTTATTCGCTACTCAGTGCTCACCTATAAAAAACTTACCATGGTGAGTTTACTCCTTTGAAAATTGAGTGGCCCATGTTGAATGGACGTCCACAATAATCCCGGAATAATATGGACTCCCAGAGGAGTCTCGGAGAAGGGGCGAATGTTAAAAAGCAACAAACGTAATGGCAGTGACAGCCAAAATACAGTGAAAAGAATTCAGTTAGAAGTACAGAAGCCAGAAAAGCAGATAAACCATGATCTTGGCTTGGCTTGGCTTGTTTTGGCTTGAAACTTGGCTAATTAAAGTCGTCATAGACAATTTCTCTTATAGGTATCACTTTTTAGGTAATGGAGATTATAACCTCTTATTGAAAGCCAATCTGTATTGCTAGCCTTATGTCTTTTTTTAAAGCTTCCAAGGCATGGATGGAGCTAGAGCAATAAGCTAACTTGGCTGTTATCGGATGCGCTAGTGCACGTCACTCGCGATGACATCACGATCCACGCGGCCCGCATCGTGGCCCGAGTGACGCACAAACCTGTTTGTGATCTACACACATTTGTTTACATAGTATTTGTGGAAATAGATGTGGTCATTAATTGTCAAGAATTAGTCGGACTAGTAGATAACAGCTCCTTTTATAGTAATCCTAAAATGAAAGGAAGAATGATTGAACCAAAATATTATGTCAAAAATTTAGCACTTTTGCCAGAAACTATCAAAGTGATTGACTCAGCGATCAAGTGGGTTCGTCATAGATGAAGTAACTACTGCCAATCAATATTGCCAAGTTGAGGAAAATACTAGTGGCTACTACGAAATTACTAGTTATTTGTGCAAATTGAGGACCTTGGGTCAGATCCTGGTGAATTATAGTAACACGTTAATTAACGATAATAGCTAGTTGATGGCTGGAAGCAATCTTGAGGAGTGATTTATGAAATTAAGTGGAGGATGCATTGAAGACTTGCAAATGAAAATGGCTATAGTGACGCGAGGGAAGACAATGATAGGTGAAAGTCCCTGGAAGACTGTCTATACTAGACATGTTGCGACTTAAAGTTGGATATTGATCCATAAGACACCTCTATGACATAGCAAGAACAGTTAAGAACACGTACCTAGAGACTTCAATGTACTAAAAGTACCAATCCATAAAACAGATAGAACACTAGAAAATGTTCAATACAACACTTTCATGGTCAATGAGATCGATAACCTTTGTGAAGGCGAGGCTGCGTTTGCGCATTTGCACTGTTTGTTTAAAGCTTTAGCGAATGCCTTTGTTGTGCCGACTGGTAATTGGATTTAGGAGTCTGTATGTTTCTTTAATGAATACACTAATTTCTAGTTCTAAAATTCAACTCTATTCTTGAATAATAAAAAGATATGATAAAGATGTAGAGACTTAACCGAGTTGATTTGATGAATCTTTTCTAACAAAAGAAAAATATAATAAAATAACACTTCTAGAAAACTTACAAATGCCTTCAATCCCGGATATCCGTACCACAAAACTATCTGCAATGCGCTATTGCCCAATTGCATCGCCGTTCAGTGTCACGAGGAGATCGATAACCCCCGGCTAATGGACGCCGGCGCGGCTGCGTTTGCGCATGCTGTTTGTAGAGCGCTTTATCGCAGGTTCATTGTTGTGCCGACTCTTGTTTAAGTGGGGTAGGGAGGGATGAGGGCACCGTCGCTAGAAGTGTCTCGTGTATGTTGCTCTCTACGTTTCTCTACGTTTTAGCGTCTCTACGATTGAATGTTAAATTTGTATAGGTTTGCTACGCTCATTACTATTGCCATGGACCAATTACTAAGGGGACTGGGTCTAAGCAACTCGGCCGAGTACTAACATCGACATAAAACGAAGCGAGTAGTTCAGCTATTTACCGGTAGATAGATACCACGCATCCCGGGAAAATCACCACGTGTTGTTGCATAGAGATATCTACCAAGAACGTCTCTTCTAATTAAAATCTCTATGACTATTGCTTACCAGTCTTATTTAGTGTTGTCTGTATTTTCTGTAGCTATTATAAATAAAATTAATTGTGAATATGACAGCTGTTACCAGCAAACTTTTTAATTATGACAAATCAATATCACTTGTATATCTCTGATCCCATCCCTGATGTCCGGATACCGGATGTGAGGACCCGTAGCCCTACACTCCCCCCAATATAGGGCCAATTGATCGCAACGAGCCCTCCCGCCGGAAGCCGATGATTGCACCCGGATATGCACTTGTTGCGCGTGCGCAACTCTACCGTGTCGCGTTATGTGTTGCTATTGTTATAGTTTTTGTGATAATAGTTCCGTTTTGTGGATTTATTACTGTCGATTTCTTTTGTGTTTACTGCGAAGCAATGGACGCTTAAATTGTAATGGGGAGTCACTATATTGTGGTTTATTTTTGTTATGGTGAGTTATTGATGCGGGATTGCCATTATTAACACTAATAGTTATCCCACACTAGTAGGATCATATTCCAGTGTAGGCAGAATACTGAGTAGTGGGTTGGTTAGATGTTGCTCATCAAACACGTGTCATATTCTAATAATACACAGAATTATATTAACCCACAATCACTGAGAACAAAATGCTAACGAAATACAGCACACGGATTTAGTAATACATAACTGACACATTTTACGCAGGTTATAAATCAGTTTGACAGCACATGACAATAGCGCACGCGCCTGGCCTTGCACTACTAGGAAATGAACAGTCGCAGCGGACGTTTGGTGTATTGCACGATAGATAAGTTTCACTACAACATTTGAGTAAGTAAAGTACAAATTATAATTTAGACGAGAGATTTAGAAGGTAAATGAATAATAGTAAACAATAGTGATATTGTAATTATTAATAGTGTAAGTGTCATTTAGATGACTTATCATCATTGATTCATCATACCATGAAGTTTGACTAAATCGCGTGATATTATCGCACAAATAACACGGCCACAAATCTTGCGACTTTGTAGGCTTCGTTTTATCAACTGTCAATAATAAATCGTTAGTTACTTTGCGTTATGCCCGATATTCAACTTTAACCGCTATATAACTGTATCGAGGCGAAACGGTGGAATTTATTTAAGGAGCTTATCATTCTTAATAGGCTTATCTGTTTGTAAAGTGTTTTAATCAATTACGAAACAGTTTATTTACGAATCAATTGCATAAACGCAATATGATCATTGCTCCGTTTCTGGTCTGAATCAAAATGGCCTAGTCACCAGCCCCCGTAGCCAAGTGGCTTCATCTACGAGCGTTTCTACAAATCGCTACGCTTAAATGTATGGAAATGATATTCCAAGTCGATAAGTAGATTACGTGACTTATGTCATTTCCATACATGAAGCGTAGCGTTTTGTAGAAACGCACGTAGAAGAAGCCACTTTGCTAGGGGGGCTTTATAAAGATGAACTTGTTATTCCTAGAGCTAAATAAATGCCCTCGATCTGAACGTACATGTCTGGACTCCTTGAAAGCCTGCCAAGTAGCTCTCCGCCAAGCAGAGGTATACAAGCCAAATAAATAACCCATCCACATACCGGCCTTGCCACTAGGAACTGATCATTGAACTATCCATGACGTAGATTACTACAGGGAATTCCAAATAATATTTTTTTCTTTATATCGCCTTAAGAACAGGAAATGAAAAACGGCGTGTGTAATAAAATGTCGCAAGTACAATATTAAACACGTCATATTTATATACTGATACCTTTAATTGGCAACTGGTTGTATGAGCACCTTCGTTATTTATGCGGATTTCACTTTACCTCCCACGGCATACTTGGATACTGTTAACTTACATCAAATATTGCACGGATCCAAAAATACTGTAAGTTCCTGCAAAAATCAGAATTTTATCCATTAATGTATTATTTTAGCAGATATCCTAACATACCTTGTGCTCAGCGCACACTTACGTACAACGAAATTCATTAAAATTATTCCTGATACACATCCAAACCCCCGAGTATTATTTTAAAAGCATAATACGCAATAAGTGTACAAATGTATGTAACAGATGCGACCTTGCGTCTGTCTGTTTGTGTCCGTAATCCGTAGCTGTGGCTTTATGCTAAATAACTTGTAACACTAATACGCACTTAGAGTAGGCAGGGTTATGCAATACGCATATCACATGGACATTCCTATAAAACATTTCATCCTGTCTGGGTTTCATTAACATCGAAGATTTTTTTTGTCATTTTTCATTGTCAAACTAGAGAGTTAAGTTACTGTAGAGAGATACTGCGGTGTTGGTTGAGGTCAAAATATGGAAATACCTATGGGTTTAAATAGGATCAAAGAATTGTTTAGTAATTTTGACACAGTATCATTATTCCTTGTCAAACTAGAGGGTGAAGCTACTTTAAAGATATATTACGGACTACAAGAGACAAGACACTGAGGTGAACATATACGACTGTTACAGTATTCTCAGAGAGCCGCCTCTCCTGCTGTTTTTGCTGCACTAGCGTCATCACACGGTAGTGTCCCTGATGCAGGCTGCCTCTCGGCGCCACATAGAATGCGGGTTATTTATGGCTCATTCAATCAGAACAGCAGCCAATACCAGACATGGACTTGTTATTATCGACCGTTGATATTTAATCATTGGCTATTTGCTTTATTAGGTGTTAGTTACGGCATTTTATGCGTCACTATTTTAATTACATTTCTTGAAGTTGTCAAACCACTTCAAGTGTCGCTTATTGAAGGGAGCGAAGTATATTGTGATAAGAGCTCTCGACTAGGAATTTTTTCATCAGAATTTTAGGCAATCCCTTAAACTTAAAAGATTATGATTACTTACTCAAATACAAAAGCTCATGACCTTATTAAACCCAATTTTAAATGTTCAGTTAATTCGCAATTTATACACTTCCCTCGCAAAAGCAAGGGCTATTAAGCTGAAATGACATCACAGCAAGTCAGACTTAGTCACCGTTAAGGTACCTACTTGATTTGTCCCTAAAAAGTGGCTACAAACTGACATCTCAATTTCGCTTCTAATTTGGCTAGTACAATATTTTACTAGGAACTTGCAAATAAGGTCGTTATTCCTTAGCTTCGCATCAGCAACAAAGCTTTTCAGTCCAAGTTTAAATTTAGAACATAACAGCCATTTAACGCATCTGATAAAACATCTTTGGCTAACAGATCGCCTGATAACTCCAGCTGACTAGCGAAGTGACTCACGGTCCTAGTGACGTCAGTACACTGATTTGGTTAATCGACGTTTAAGGAGGCTGTGCGACTGACTCATCTCGCACTCTCGGGCTCACTGTCCGTAGCTCATTATACCGTTGATGTCAATGACTGGTGGCGTAAGGAGTAGTAATTAGTATGCAATAGTTATGTCCGTACTGCATGCTTATACTGAATGAAAATTGGATACATTATGAGGCGGGAATCGCCTAGCGTGGGCTTCTTCGACTGATTATGATCAAAACAAACGATCACACATTTACTAAAAACATCTGAAAATCAAGAAAACAGTGGACATTCGTCGTTCTTCGCCTGGTTCCTCCGCCATTGTCCAATTTGCAGAGCGCTAAACGGTGCAGTGCAGTGCGAGATGCCCACGTTCGCACTTAGATTGGATCACTAACTGCCTTTAAACCATCCAATTTTAGCACACTAGCTCACCTAGCGCTCTGCAAATTGGTTAAGGTAATGCCCGCTTTAATAGAGATTTGTTGCCAGTTTACAATGGTTTTACAAAGCATTTCTAGGAACAAAAGTGATTTGTAATGCCAGTGTAAGTCCGTCATAACTTTAAATTTGGGGGTATAACTATAATGTAGTGGCGAAGTCAATAATTTATTGAATTGTCGTTTTAATGACAAAGGATTAAGATAGTAATTCGTGAAAGTAGCATATCCATATCTTACGAAACATTTCAACCTCGATTCGAACCTATACTCAATTGCTGACCAGTAGCTCGATCACTGCGCCCGCATTAATAAAGGCTAATAATTAATTAAGCACAAATAGATTACGCCACGGTGCGCGGGCGCAATGCGCATGTTTCCGACTCGACGGTACAATACAATGGACCTTAAGATAATTACATACAAGCACTACGAGTAATGTTCTTAGAAATAATATTCTTGAGCTTTGGTATGAGGTAAATAAAATGGTCATAGGAGTCAGAAAATAGGACATGAAATTACCATTTGATGGTGTGGCATAGAGCACTATGGATTTAGATTTTGAAATTGTAAAAATTCGAATACTGTGACGAGGATATAAGTTCAGTATCTGCACATGATGAAGTTAACGGAACCTTTGTAACTACTTGTAATTTGGTCTAGTTTGTGTGTAACTGGGATTCCCCATTTTGTATATCTTATTCCAAGATTCTTCTATAGAAATATACCTACCTTTATTAATTTAAAATGCAACTTGGTAAGTAGGTATGAAATAGTTTGCCATATTCGGATTTTCCTGTCTGATTTATCCATACTAAGCAATATCGATGCGTTTACTCAATACATTCTGGGAAATACCTATTATTATGTGACCGAAATCCTCTAGAGGTGAACGTCTGTAGGTAACTATGCTTCTTGGAACCAATGAGACGTGTAAAGGTCGTGTAAGTGACGCGGAAACTCGTGCGCACGCCGCGCTCACATGGCGCTTGGCGCTTGCGGTTAGTGCTTTATCTTATGACACATCTATCTTAAGTCGTGTGTCAATTTTACATCATATATTATAATCTCATTGTAGGTCAATTTGTCCTGTTTATGAACCCAGGGCGTAGAGCGCGGCTCCACTAGTGCGCTAATGGAGCCCGGCCCGTAATTGGCGCACGTGATGTTATTTCACGTACTAACTGTTTAAGGATTAATTACCAATAGGTACAATTATAGATCACCTTCGTCTACACAAATTTTCCTTAGAACCTAGACAGATATTGGCGAGTCAAACTTGCATAACAACTAATTTAGTAGTTAGTAGGTATAACCGACTTAATGCTCCTGTGGAGGCCATACTACTATTTGGTTAATGTCACGGTTGGGCTGCCTTCAGGAATGCTACTGGAGATGAAATAGGGTTGACGTGTGCACTGCGCAGGGACCGTAGGACGTGCAGTCGACCGCGACTGCCCAACTCTACCGTAATAAGTGCATGTGATAACCCTACAACAGAAGACTATCATTTAAACTAGTAGAACTTAAGGCCCAATCGTTCGACACCGTGACAGACGATCGTGGCACTCTGGATAATATTCTACCTTCTATTTTTCACACGGAATCATCAAAAACATATCATGTAAAAAAAACAACCAAGATTTCGCCTACGAAAAAAAGTTCGATATCAAAATCGGTGCACGGCAGCGCATAACCAAGCTCGACGCAACGTTCATGGCCTGCATAAACAAAAGATGCGGTGATATTTACACAAGTCCTACGATTTATTTGATGAAGCGTGTTTGTTTAATTCGAGCTAACCTCGACACACACGTAGGCGAGCCGTGGGTGCGAGGCTTGTATCCTTGTTGTTTGTACACACTGATGCTAACTGGATAAAGTCAATTGGAAAGGTGCGTGTTTACAATGCGATTCTGATGATTATTTAAACGAGGACTATTACGTATTTAAAAGCATAAATGCATGGACGCGGTAATAGTATATAGAAACGAACTGTCACTATTATATATTGTGAATTATTTTTCTTCACAGTACGGTTGCCTGGACGTCTATAGTAACAATCCAACATAACATAAGCTCTCGTACTTACGGGTGTCAATAATTAAGAGCGCTCATCTTATGTTGGAAATGTCACCATACAGTTGCAGGCGAAGTGATTTTAAGTTCAAACTTCATGCTTCTAACACAAGTGTCTTGGCCATTGACCAAATCCACAAAATAAATTTTAACAGTATTATATCTGAATTGATTTCTCGGTGGTCCGTCATATCAGCGTGTTCCAAATGGACAAATAATTTTGGTTGGGTGCATACTTAATAGTGCATTGTATGCAAATGTGGCAGGAAGAATCACAACGGCTGGTCAGGGTGGCTGATCACGGCCGGTTTACATGCCATATCTCATGGAATATCCAATTACGATTCGTATGCTTTGTTTGTAACGAGTTCAAGTTAGAAATAATTAAAAATTTGTACCTCGGTTAAAACTTAAAATAAGTGTAAATCTATGGTGTAAATAATAGCTCCCAAATTTATAGAACGCTATGATGGACTGCCACTGGTATTACAAAACACTATGGTTCCTAGAAATGCTTTGTAAAATCTTAGTAATCTGGCTACAAATGTCTATAAAGGTGGTAAGTATTTATACATGAACCTACATATTACACGTTTCTTCGCATATTTTTTTTTTGTCATACTAAGTCGTAAGTGATTGTAACGTGCATTAAAATTTCGATAAACTTGGAGTTTTCAAGACAAGCCTTCGTTCGGTAGACTTGGCTATCACAACTTTGTCATTTTATTATTTGAACGAAAAGGAAATGGAATCAGTTTCCTTATTTGAATTTTTAAATGAATGGTTAGTTAAATTTTTTCCTAGATTTTTTTTCTAAAGAGGTTTGGTTACTTTATAAAAAAGGTAGTTATGGAAAGTATCGTATCAAACAAGATGTTGTTACGTAAATAGAACTTTAATCAAAGCAGCACAATGTGTGGCAAGTAGTCAGCCACATCGATCACGTTTAGCATCGATCGGGCAAAAAATCTATCGAGTTTTTGGCCATTTTAACGAAAATACGCTTTTTGCACACAAAAGTTGTTAGTTTTACAAAAATAGAATACGTTTTACGATAGCAAGAACTAATCTAAATAGAGGATTGTATTTTTCTATTAAATTTGTCCTTCAGAAAAAGTTAATTTAAACTGCTAACTGTACCGGCCTCTTGTTGTACTTGAAGCTCTTTTAGTTTTTATTTTGGTGGAAAATATCGTATGAGGTAGTAAAACTGATTTTATCAAATTGTCGTATCTTAAGAAGTTATTGAGAGATACATACTACACACGTGTTTCATTAAGTTACCGGCTTGGAAGCGGGTCATTACGCCAATAGCGCGCGCGCCGCACCCAGTGTGCGCCCGCGCATGCGCCCATGCACTCGCACAGCAGACCGCCTTATGCCTGTTAGTAACTACTTGCAAATGTAAGATCGACCTCAGTACTAAAACTTTAATCAAAAACCTAGATTCATGAAATTGAAAATTGATTAAAAACTGTATGATAATTAAGATGAAGATATCAGTCTCCTGAGCAAGCTATTAGTCAGTGGCGCTGATGAAGCTGGGTAAATATGTCAGAAGCATGTATCAAGCACTTCACCTTAATTGATTTTGGTCCGTAACCCATTCAACTTACGTAATCTGACTCTTAAATGGATCTCGTTTATATTTTCTCATATGGCCGCGAAACAAATTGGACTCGTGTGTTAAATTAAAAAATATTTTTGGGCAGACTTGGCGGGTCGGGTTTATGGACACAATATCATGTTTAATTCATGCGGCTTATTATACAGGGTGAAATGGAAATCATGGGCATCCTTTTAAACTATGACTGTACACATGATTCAGAATATTTTGGGACAGTAAATAAAAAAACCTATGGTAAAAAAATATTGCTTCAGTAAGCAAATAAAAACCCGTTTACTGTTATTCCTTACATGGGCAATATTTTTTTATCAATTGATTTTTTTTATTAATATTCCCTAAGTATTCTGAATCATGTCTAGAATCGCCGTTTAAAAGGATGCCCATGATTTCAAATTCACCCTGTATAATCGCAATAATAATTTAATGTGTGTACATGCTTTATGCAAATAATTTATAATAATATGTCGATGGGTTTATAAAAGACTTAACGTTAAATTGACACCTATACGTGCAACTAAACTACGATCCGATTTTGCTTCCAAATCATGCATTTCAAAACAAAAAGAACTCGAAAGTGTGATAACTTCGGTCGTCAGTTCATATTTAAGTGACGCCATAAATCTTGGCGGGATGCTGTAATTAACGAATGATAGGTTCCAAGAAAGGTCAGCTGTACGGTAGGCGTCGCCTCACACATCATCGTCATGTCAGAAGATATGCCATCTTGTGCATTTTGTAGCCGCGTGCGAGGTTTTTGAACGGTACGACCTCCGATTTTTAGTATCTGAGGAAAACACTATTTAAGTTCGCATTATGTTTTCCATGAAAATATCATCTATTTCACTGCAATTTATTTAAAAAGCATTCGACGGACTGTTTATAACTAAAACATTCTCGCTTCTCAAGTGTAAAAGAACCACGTATCAGTTCCTATAGCTAATTATTTTTTACATGCCCACTAACCGGTCAAAATGACGATTGAATTCCCTTAATCTTCCAAAAACAATGATCCTTCAGAGTTACAAGAAAGTTCTCATATTACTGCACTCCATAACGACCCCTGCATCCGACAGAACTGCGGCGGTCTCGTGTTGCATGGGTGCGCGGGCGCCGCCTTCGCTTTGGCCGCCGCTGCCGCCGCGACCTTTGCCTCATTCGTTCTGTTTGCCGACCACTCCATTTTCGAACACTTGTTAATTAAAAGATAAATAAGATGCTTTTGTATAAAATAAAACGTATATAAAGACGGTAAATACGTGTACAAACTTAAGTAGTTATTTCAGATTCAATTTTCTTTATTTTTCACGAATTTGAGAGATTAAACAATTAAGGGGGTTGAATGATAAGTGAAATATAAACCTATGCTTGATGTATTATTTTAGCAGATAGGGGAATGTCGCCGATATCGTACCCCTTAACTTTGATCCAAGTTTGAAAGAAAACGATTGGTCATATTGTAGTATTTTTTTGTTTAGAACACACTTTGGTTATTTAACTTCAACACGCCATAGACCACAAGGAGCTTAAGCAACCCCATTCTTCACAAATAAAGTTTTTAAAAAAAGTGCCTTTCGGTACAATTTAAAGACCGGTTATTTAAATCGTACCATATGGTTCCTAAATCGTACTTAAGTGCGGAATACACAAATATCGAGGAAAACTCAATAGTGTTAATTTATATCCAAAATGATCTAAAAATAAACTGTAGGTATAGTATTTAACGGATCAATGTATATTAAGTATATTTTTAGGTTTTATTTATCTGCTAAACAGTATTTAAGAGAAGAGCTGCTTTTCTATAGCCATTATAAAAGTACGATTTCAAAACCCACGACCGGTACAATTTGCCCAACTAGCTATATTTTGCAAAAAAAAACGTTGTTATTTTATAACCTCAGAAATAAAGAACGTTAACATGGATACAATTTAGTAATACAACTAATTTCTGGAAGCTTACCTTCGGTGTGCAAAGGCTTAGGTTGCCTGGCTGGAAAATAACTTCAAACGTCACAAAAATATGTTTTTTAATTTTTTTTACGCGTAGTGACAGGAGCGAGGTGACTTACTGACAGGGCCTATTGTATGTTGGTAGCATTGTGTTAGTGTTACCAGAATAAAGAAATAAATGCAATAAGTAGGAATTAGCCACGGGGTACGATAAAACTGCTGGTACAAGTTATCCAACTTTCCCCTATGGTACCTCTTAACATTTCAATCACCGGCTTTGTGCCCAGCGCACCACTACATGCAGAGAAATTCACACATCTGTTATCGCACTCGCAATTCGACAATCAACGTAAAGGCTTGATGCGTATTATTCACTAAAAGATGAGCTGTATTGGCAATACCAACATGTTTTCGACATTATTTTCCGCGAACGACTGACTTGTACTGTGTCTTTGGACTCCATTTGGTAGGACATACTATTTGGTACCGTCGATTGTTTCCCTCTTTCTTGGTAGTGTCTTCGTCTATACTTCTGTTAGCATTACTCAAAAAGTGTTTTATATGTGGTATTTATTTATTTATTTATTTATTAGATAAAAATGTAGATTACAGTACGGAACCTTAACACCTACACCTTAAAATACAATCTTAATGAAATTATGACCACTAAAACTAGGAAAAAGAAAACTAAACATAACATACCTAAACGTTATTGCAATTCAAAAAAATATAAACAAATTTTAATACTTTCGGTGCCTTATCATTAAATAAATCTAGTGCAGTGTGCTGAGTGAGCATCGAGTTCAGCAGTTTGATCGCTCTGGGTGTGGGTGCCGCGGCAGCGCGGCGCGTGCGCACTCCCGGGGGCTCCGCGAATGGGGGGGGCTACAACAATTTTCCTAAAACTCTGTCCAAAAGGACACACAAGCATACCCATTTATAACCCAGACCAGCTGTACCAAACATCAAAGAGCCATCCTGTCTGGGTGTCAGCAGAGTTCAAAGTCACGGGGACAATGTGTCGCTATGTCTCTCTCGGAAACGAGTCTATAACAATTTTTGGTCTTAAAATAAGCTCATTGTTTTGGCCTGTCGGAAGCTGATTAGATTGTATTAACTTAGTACATTGTTGTCAATGTTGCTATTGTTTTTTATAACCTATATGAACTGGCAGATAATTATAATTACAGTTAAAGAAGGATATTACAATAATTAATTTGTTTAATATAGCCCGCGCTAGTTATAAATGTCGCTACTACAGATATAAATAGCCTTGTACTAGTTCGCTGAAATTCTTAATTTAAATCTTAATCCTATTCAACTATTCTGTGTAGATTATTTATACAAAAGATAGTTAGTAGTGACGGTAGATAGAGCCTTTTATTTTCGTCCCTGACATTGCGTTGGTACAATCTAACTTCAAATCATGATCTTAAAGCTATATTAAAATAGGTACCTAATTAAGTCACAGTTAACTATAGCATTAACTGGAATGAGAAATAAATGGTGTGGTTTAAATAAATTGTAACTTTCAGGGTCTAACATGTTTAATTTTTAGTTACATTCCATTATTATTGTACTAGTTTTGGGTACAGCAATATTAAAAAAAAAAAAAAAACTAATAAAGAAAATACTATACCGTTCGAGTTGTGAACCTTCTCCTAGAATAAAATTGGTTAAAAAAAAGAATTAAACGCGCCTTGACCACGTCGATAGTAAGTGTGAAACAGCGTTACCTACTTACTTAATTAATTGTTGGCTTCGTATATTATCGATCAACTTATCTATATATATAAAAATGAATCCCTATTTCATGTCATTACTTGACGCGAGAACGCCTGGACCCATTTAGATGATTTTTTTTTTATATTATTCCGTGAAGTTCAAGGAAGGTTCATACATTAAAAAAAAATGGAAAAAATGCCCGGATAGCGCTAAAAACCCATATTTTACGTATGATTCAAATTACTTTCAATAGATGGCGTAATGAACGCCGGTGTCAGATGGCGGATGGCGACTATAAATTCTTGCAAATTTATTTCATGGGCAATTCATCATAAGAAATAGATCCGCGTTGTGCACATAAAGCCGAAAACCCACCGCGGCGCACGGAGAGGCCACGCACACGCTACGCACGTGGGTCAAGCTTCGCTTTGCACGAAAATGTATGTCACCGTATCCACCGCGGCCCACGGAGAATGACGTCATCCATACATTTTCTTGCAGAACGTAGCCGTGGCCGTGTGCGTGGCCTCTCCGTGCACCTAGGTGGGTTTCCGGCTTAACAGTTCAGTGTCGAAAAATAAAGGGATGAATCGCTAAATTTGTTGCTAAGCGCAAAACTCGAGAACGGCTGGACCATTTTTTTCTTAATAACCTACTGTATCCCACTGCTGGGCAAAAGTCTCTCCCATCTTCTTCCATCCATCGCGGTCATGGGCTCTTTCATACCACCCGTCTAGATGAGCGTCGAGGTCATCGTGCCACCGTTTTTGGGTCTACGTCGGCGATGACGGTCGTGCTTTGGGACCGCACTCGGTGATCGCTTTGGCCCACCTTTCTGAGCACATTCGGCTCAGGTGACCAGCCCAGGTCCACTTAAGTGTAGCTGTTTTCGCTCCTACATCCGCGATAAGGGTTAATGGAACGCAGCAAGGTGTTCCGCACCCTATCAGTGTGTTTTACACCCAAAATGCTGCGCTCCAATGCTCTATGGTAAACCTTCAGTTTGGACTTCTGAGCCTCGATTACTGACCATGTCTGGGCGCCGTAGGTAAGAACGGACAGGATACACATGTCGATGGGTCAGTGGAAGGTTGCCCTTCATGATGGACTCTATTACTAAGCCTACGCTGTCCATCCGTCATCCATGTCTGTTAGCGGGCTGTATCTCACGAACCGTAATAGCTATAGTTGAAATTTTCACCGAACGTATATTTCTGTTGGCGCTACAACAACAAATACTAACAATAAAAAATAAATATAAAATTAAGGGGGAGGGGGGGACTAGGTTAGTTCTTTTTCGGACAACATTAATTCTGAGGGCCGATATTTCGGACGAAATTCGGGTATTTCCTACTACGTTTCTCATTGATTCTGACATTTCTTACGAACGAAAATAGTTTGACGATTAGATTCGACGACGACGAAGACGTCAAACAATTTTCGTTCGTAAGAAATGTCGGAATCAATGAGAAACGTAGTAGGAAATACGCGAATTTCGTCCGAAATATCGTTTTCGTTTGAAACAGAGTAGGCCCTCTGAGGCGGTACGAAGTTCGCCGGGACAGCTAGTTTGATTTATAATTTTGGAGTTAACACGCCGAGGGTCAATGGAGGATTCTTCTCCCAAAAAAAAAAACCTAATCGCAGTTTTGATGTAAGACTTGCTAAACGCATGTTCAACGCGTGTGTAACTTTTACATGATAGTGTTGTGCACGTGCGCTGTCAAGCCAACAACTAGAAATCGTTAAAAACCAGTAAATTCCGGAACCAGTTAGGAGCGGTTTCGAGTGAATAGCCTCGGCTCGCACTAATTGCTGGGATAACACGGAGATCTGTGCGGCGAGCCGGTAATCCGCCGGTCACGAGCCGGACCGGCCCGGAACCGGATTAGTGTTCAAGTTCGTTAAACTGGATGCATTTTGGTTTTAAAACATTTTTTAGAGTGTATGGTGTTTTCAAAATGGATTCTTATGGATTTTTTTAAAATTCCCAGTTTAATTCAAAAGTTTTCCAATTAGTTTAGTTTGATCGAGATGAGACATTCGTTGGTATAGTATCCTGTTTTAGCCTTTTCTTTTGAAAGATTAATTGAACTAAGTAATACAGAGGTACCCAATGCCAGACTTATCACGACAATTTTTTTGTGTCTAAAACAACAACAACACTCAACAAAAACTTACCTAATTGAATAGAGTGCTCGTGAATATGACTTGAGGTATTTATTACCTACATTACTTTATGTATTTAATACATTAGTCAGGAGAACCTGTAAATATGCCAGTCACGTCAACAAAACGCATACGTCACGTAATCCTGGCATTTATATACGTACGCAGTTCAAAACAAAAAGACATAATAATACTACATAAACATACATAATTCTACGTTTTTTAATATTTTTGTTACAAAAATCCAACACCAATACCAACCGGCCAAAACCCCTTCATTTTCTTGCGTCTGCGCCTGCGCACCGCATCTGATGCGCGCACGCATCGTGCGTCAATTAGACCGCATCTGTCAACTGGCAGTACAAACATCACCAGGTGCATCACTCGCATCATTATTTAGTGAGGACGTATTATTTTATTAAGTACTTAGTACGTAGAGAGAAGTTCCATTGAGGTAGGTAGAGGATTTGACGTGACTCTACCATACCCGCTATAACGCACGAAAGGCATCCCTCAAACCATGGGAGTACCATGGGGGTTGGGCTAAAACCGGACACTCTTTACTAACATTGTGTTTCCTCATGGGCAATTTCATGTCTTTAAAGAATTACTAGCGAAGCTACTGGCCACCACTCCTTGGTATTTACTTAGAAAATAGGTGTAAAGCTAAGGTCTCCAGACAAATCAAACAAAACCAAGCCCCTAAATCAGGTGTTATTTTAGCAGTCCTATGAACCAAGACCTTATCTAATTTCCGAATATGCCGTAACAATTATGCTTCACGAGGTACGGGCGTGGGCGTGGGCGAGTGAAACACAACAAATAACAACATCACACCTGTAATTTCCACACTGACACTAAACAAAACACTTCAGCGTATCGTGTTCATTATACTGTGAGTCTGCCTTGTTATCTGCTTATTTCTTTTGTACAGGGAACTAGGGTTGGTTCGAGGCATAAGTGAGACGACGAACTTTGGCTTAAATAATGGTTTTTTAAAAAATAAATAGAAAATACAACCAAATTGAAAACATAAAATAATTGTTTTGAATGACAGACTTCTTGTCGTTCTTAACGAGTTTCCTCTCAAATTCAAATAGAACGGCCGCCGCCTGCCTGGCCGTAGTCGCTTGGACACCTTAGAAAGTTAGAGTATGAACATCTCTACTTTTTCCGCCGTTCTAAAGTCCTTATACTTATACTAATAGTTTGTACTTTAACATATAGAAGTGGATAATGCTTGGTAATTAAACTAGTATTGCTTTTCTTCTAGTAGGTAACTAGCTATCATTCTTTTTGATTAGAGTAGAGTCGTGTTTGAGATGAACCGTAGGTATAATAGGCCTTCATTATACATTCTTGCTTCACAACACACGAGTCTGTGCCGGCTTGCGTTCCGAAACGTTGTTTATTTGCAATTCGCTTCGCTTTCGCACCGGCATGCGGCATCGATACCAAAGCACGCAGCGCATCACCAATATTTTGACAGCTCCATACATAATTATTGGAACGAAGAAATACCTATTGCGACACTAGTTCTGAAACTAAGGGCCTCCGCAGACTAGCTACTTTTAGCTTTTAGATCAGAATAATATACAAGAATAATAATTACAGCTATTACGTATATAATAAAACCGGCCAAGTGCGAGTCGGACTCGCGCACGAAGGGTTCCGTACCATTCTATAAAAACGGCAATCATGTCTGTTGTATGGGAACCCCACTTAAATATTTTTTTATTCTGTTTTAGTATTTGTTGTTACAGCGGCAACAGAAATACAAATTTTATTCTGACTTTTCGGATAGTTTTGATAAAATCTATTGCTCAATTCGAAATTGTATCCATAAAGGGCAATGGTAACTAAAGAGTGCACAGTATGTGCCAGCATTCAAGTCAATATTGATAAACACATTATCTATTTGAGTATAACCCGTTGTGGTAACAACACGAGGAAGTTTTGAATTTAAACCAATATGGTCAAAATATTTTTTTAAAGGTGCATTCTCATTAGATTCCAGTAAGTCTACATTAAAATCCCCGCACACTATAGTCGGAGGCAACTGGAGTATTCTGCCATCAAATATGACACTATGAAAGCAATACAACAATTTCCAATCGATCGAAACCTAGAGATAACGCAAAACTTGTCAATAGCAGGCGAATTTTGGTCGTGACTATATTGCGATCTGAAAAACGAAACCATAGCGCGATCTAGGAGCTCATCTAGCGTCATCTAGTGGTGCGTAGCGGTACTATTATTTTATATATTATGAGGTTCTTATTTTATATTATCTTTGTTATAGCAACAATTATTTACTCTTTGCCACCTCACTCCCATAAAAAAAAAACTGCTCAACATCAGGCGGGCTGTACGCTTTTTTGCCACCTCAGTCCCATAATTGTTAGTACACACCTGCAATAATAGGTACATAAAGTACACAAATAAATAAATACACATTCTGTGAAAAACTATTACAACGCCATCTATAGTTCTAATACTCTGTGCTTGAAACTCCGAATGCATTTGCAACTTGATTTACAAATATGTTTACGTACGTAAACAATGTATTTGCACAAATCAGTTTAGTGTTAACATTATTTTAATTTAAACTGTGGGCGACAAAAAAAATACGAATTACTCAAAAAAAAAAACAACTCATAGTAAGATTCGAACCTGATACCCACATACACGTGGACTAACGCCTTAACCATACGGCTAAGATGATCGAATTATTATACTACTTATGACACTGTAATGCCAATGATATCATAACAATGTTAGATGGCGCTACTTTGACTGGTACTATTAATTTAAAACTTATTTATGGGTCAAAAATGTAGTTTTACATTTCTTTTTTTTGTCAACAATTTATCTAAAATATGTCATAATGATCACTCATGGTTAAAATGTTAGTTTTCTCTTTATATATTGTTTAATTTATGAGTTATCAATAAAAACGCTAAAATATCGAGTTTATTGTATGGGGACCCCCTTTATTTTTAAGTTTTATTTTATTTTTAGTATTTGTTGTTGTAGCGGCAACAGAAATACACATTCTGTGAAAATTTCATGTCTCTAGCTATTACCGTTTGTTAGATACAGCCCGCTGACAGACAGACGGACAGACAGACAGACAGACAGACAGACAGACAGACAGACGGACAGCGTAGGCTTAGTAATAGGGTCCCGTTGGCACCCTTTGGGTACGGAACCCTAAAAACAACGTATTTCAAGTGAATTGGGGCCTCTGCAGACTAGCTACTTTTAGCATCGGCGATCGGCGATTTTGATGCTGCGTCTCACTCGTTCGCGCTCGAAGAAACGCGACGCAGCATTGATACGTCACAAAATCGCCGGTTGCCGATGCTAAAAGTAGCTAGTCTGCGGAGGCCCTAATTCACTTGAAATACGTTGTTTTTATTATAAACGTAATAGCTGTAATTATTATTCTTGTATATTATTCTGATCTTCGCCATCATTTATGATAGTCTTAGTCATAAGGCGACATGCCAGCAGTTGCTCGTCCTGGTTTTTTTCCATTCATTTCTATCAACTAAACCTATCAACTAGTTGTGCCGAATGGCACTCTATCTACAATATCCTGGATTGGATTTTTTGAAATCAAAATTATCGTCAAGCTTGTCCCCTTTTACGTCGATAGTTCTCTGCCCTTGCAGGGTAAAGAGCTTATTACACTTGGCTACATTTAGAAGCTTGTAAATATTTAAACCATTCTAGCTTCTGAATAGCTTGCTGAATGCGATTACACTTGCCTAAATTCAGTAACGACTAAATTAAGTAGCCTAAATTTAGTTAGGTGTAATAACCCCTTAAAGCATGCGATGATTTATCAAAATAGGTATCTAATCGAATCTTAGACGAGGTGGTTTAAGAGTTAAATCAACAGACTCTATAGTAGTCTACAGTATAAAATATTAACAACAATCAAGTAAAAAAAATTCCTGGTATTTTTTTCGAGCTGGCAATAAACAGATTTCCAAAACGTCTTTTTTGTTCAAGTTCAGAGATCTTAAGATGGTACGGCTCATTTCCATTCCGACGTTTGACGAGGCCGTAGCCTCAGTTTTTTCTGATGTTTTCATGAGCTATTTACTGAATTATTTTTGTAACTGTAGTAATGACTACATAGTATGTTTGACTCACGTTAATGATAATTATTTTAAACATGTGACGTGATGTTTTTTCATGAAAGTGTTGAAGGTAAATTTTTATGAAACTGTGATGTAGTGTGGCGGCTTAATGGTCGTCTTTTGTCTGATTTTTGTAGGATTATCTTGAAATCTTGATTATGTATTGTCACTGTGGTATTGTATTGTTTTCAGTCAGTTTCGTCGAATATTTTAGTGACCTCAAATATAATATTGTGTGTGTATATGCAATACAGGCGTAGTGTAGGCACATGGCGTTTACATCATTATCCATTCAGTTCAATTGATGTATTGTAATTGAATACATCTGCGCGTACGCATATTCAACGTGAACAACGTGCGTGATTCACTATTATTGACGCTGTCTAATTAATCGTATCTATGTCCTATCGACTCGATATTATTGATAGTTTGTAGTGAGGTACGTTATGCTAGAGTGATCGATAAAATACTTTGTGCTAATTCTAAAAAGTTATTCTCAAAGTTTGCGGTTACCACTTACCTACTTGTGGTGTGCCGATTTCGTTAAACTAATCTAAAATTTGGTGAAGTTGTTTTTTTCTCATGTTTTCGCAAATAGAAAGCAGCAGCGGTTAGAGTTAGATTCAGAATAGTAATCAGAATAGTCTTCTTCTAGTTCTTATTTTAGTTACACTTAACATTATTTTTATAATCGCAAGTTACAAAGTTTTAATTACAATTAGTTATTGTGGTGGTGGTGTATACATATTATTATATAACTGAGGGTAGGTCTTAAGATTAAAACAGCTTGTCATTCATTAAATCAGTCGTTATGCATATCGTGTTTGAGATGGACCCCTACACTACTACATGGTGTCAGGTGTGGCCATATTCGGCTCAATAGATATATTATTGTGTGTGGTGCGTTTATTAATAAGTGTGCGAAGTTGTACGTCGCAATGGCTAAGGTGAAAGAAGATGAGAGTTTTGGCGTAACCGCCGCGATACAACAGCCGGCGGTGATGCAGGCGGAAGGCAATATGGCGGCCAATTGGAAAGAATTTAAATTGGCGTTCGAGTATTTTTTAATAGCTTCGGGAAAGAATGAAGTTTCATCTAAAGAGAAATGTGCATTGTTTATTCATTGTATCGGGCGAACCGGGCGAGAAATTTTAGAAGAATTAGATCTAGAGGGTGAAGATAAACAAACATATGAAACGTTGTTGTTGAAATTTAATGAACACTGTGATCCGAAGAAAAATATAAATTACGAGCGGCACGTTTTCTTTGAAATACATCAGAAAGATCAGTGTTTTGAAAAATTTTTAAGCACTTTGAAGATACAGAGTAGATACTGTGAATTCGGCACATTAAAAAATAGTTTGATTTTGACCCAAGTGATTCGAGGATTAAAAGATGGAGTAATTCGAGAACGGTTACTTTCTAAATCGAGTCTATCTCTGGAAGAAGCCGTAGTTTGGTGTCGAGCGGCGGAGCGAGCTAGAGAGCAGGCAGCGGAGTGCTCGGGGCGCGGGCAAAGTCATAGTAGTGCGCCGCCCGAGGCAGCGCAAGTGGAGCGAGTGCAGCGCGCACCCGTCAGCTGGCGCGCAGGCGCGGGCGCGGGCGCAGGCGGCGGCGGCGGCTGGCAGCGACGGGGCCGGGGGCGCGGCGCGGCTGGACTGGCAACAGCCGTGGGGTCACGAGACCAGCGTTACTATAGGCGTGCAAATGCATGCCACAAGTGTAACCAGCCACATCGGGCCAACGAACGCTGTCCGGCAACGGGAGTAACGTGTTATCGTTGCGATAAGATTGGGCATTTTGCGAAATGTTGTCGTGGGAACTTAGTGCGAGAGCTACAGGAGGAGGACCACGAGGAGTATAGTGTTTACGCTGAGGATGACGGTGAGGATGTGTGCGTCGAGAACGGTGAGCTACTTATGCACAATATATCTATCAACTCGACGGACAGTTTTCTCGGATCGTGGTGTGCGAATATTGACGTTAACGGTACAAAAATAATGTTTAAATTGGATACGGGCGCCGACGCATCGGTTATGTCCATGAAAACGTATTTGACGGCGGGTCTTGATGTAAACAAACTATATAAATGTAAAGTGGTTTTGCGAGAGATAAGTAAAAACATGTTGCCTATTGTGGGATATTTTTATGCCGTACTTAAACATGATAAAGAAAAATGTAAACAAAGAATCTACGTACTAAACATTAATTGTAATAGTTTACTTGGATTATCGGCGTGTGTAAATTTGAAATTGTTATATTTAAACAAACCAAAAGCAGGTAGGATTAATACAGTAGAAATGGATGAGTCAATTTTTGAAGGGATTGGGTGCTTGCCGACTAAATGCACGATCATAATTGATAAATCGGTCCCGCCGGTGGTCAATGCTACGCGTAAAATTCCAATTAAACTAGCACCGAGATTAAAGCAAGAATTAGATAAAATGGTGGTACAAAACATTATCTGTAAAGAGGAAGGTCCGACGGATTGGGTATCCAGTATCGTTATAGTGGAGAAACCGGATAAAAAACTGCGGATATGCTTAGATCCTAGGAACCTGAACCGTGCAGTTAAACGTAGCCATTTTCAACTACCTACACTCGAGGAAATCGCTAGCAATCTGGCAGGTGCGAAGTTCTTTTCTAAATGCGATGCGAAGTCTGGATTTTGGATGCTGGAACTGGAGGAAGCGAGTTCAAAGCTCTGTACGTTCTCTACACCGTATGGTAGGTATAGATTTTTGCGTATGCCCTTTGGCATTAATTGCGCACCGGAAATTTTTCACAATGAAATGTACAAGGTGTTTAAAATCGAAGGAGTAGAGGTGTTTTTAGATGACGTCTTGATATGGGGTAAAACGAGAGAAGAGCATGATGAAAGGCTTAGAGAAGTGATCAAGAGAGCAAAAGAAAACGGAGTGAAATTCAATAAAGAAAAATGCGTGTTTGGGGCACAGTCAGTTAAGTTTTTAGGGCACACGTTTGATGTAAATGGCATACGACCAGACCACAGTCGGATAGAAGCAATATTAAAGATTACCACTCCTAAAGATAAAAAAGAATTGGAGCGGTTTTTAGGAGTTACTAATTATTTAAGTAGATTTATACCGCAGTATTCAGAGACATCAGCACCATTGCGAGAGTTATTGGGAAAAAACATTCAGTTTGAATGGTTAACGAAACATGAAAATGCTTTTGTAGCCTTAAAAAATAAAATAAGCAGTGCCCCGGTGTTGCGGTTCTACTCGCCGACGGAGCCGGTCACGTTGTCGGTAGACGCGAGCTCGCACGGGCTGGGCGCGTGCCTAATGCAGGGCGGGCGGCCAGTTGCGTATGCAGCGCGCACGCTCACGCCGGCGGAGACACGCTGGGCGCAAATAGAGAAGGAGATGCTCGCTGTGGTGTTCGGTTGTGTACGTTTTCACCAGTATGTTTATGGACATGACGTCATAACAGTCGAGAGTGACCATAAGCCTTTAGAGGCAATATTTAAAAAACAATTAAATGAAACACCGGCCCGACTTCAACGAATGCTATTAAAATTACAGAATTACCCTATAGCGCTACAATATAAACCGGGTAAATTGATGTTTATTGCGGACACATTATCACGGTCCGCCACAGAGCCGGGTACTTCGTGGGATGCGGATTTAAGTAAAAATATAGTAGTGCATGTTAACATGTTGTATGAGAATGTAGATGCGTCCCCGGAGATGTTATCAAGAATAAAATATGAAACGGAGAATGATAGTGTTATGAAGGAGGTATGTAAATATTATAGTGAGGGTTGGCCAGAATTAAAAAACGAACTTGTTGGAACTATTAAGAGGTATTGGGACGTGCATGAGGAACTTCATGTGGTTAATGGTATTCTATTTCGCAATGCGCGCGTGGTAATACCGAATGCCCTCCGGCAAGAAATGTTGCGTCGGATTCATGAAGGCCATCTAGGGGTAGAAAAGTGTCAGCGGCGAGCGCGCGAAGTGATGTGGTGGCCGGGCATGTCGGCGGATATCGCGGGCGTCGTACAACGCTGTGAGCCGTGCCAGCAACACCGTGCCGCGCAGCCGCGAGAGCCGCTGCGACCACACCCCATGCCCGAGTTGCCGTGGGAAATACTCGCTGCCGACATTTTTGAATTCAGGAGTCGACAATACCTTCTAGTGGTCGATTACTATTCGAAATTTATTGAAGTCTCCCAGCTTCCGAGCTTGCAGAGTTCTGCGATAATAGTGGCATTGAAAAATATATTTAGCAGATTCGGGATACCTGTCAAGTTGGTGAGCGACAATGGCACTCAATTTACGTCTGCAGAATTTAAAACATTCAGTAAAGATTGGGGTTTTCACCAGGTGACCAGTTCCCCGCATTATCCTAGATCTAATGGTCTGGCAGAGCGGAACGTGAGAACGGTCAAATCAATAATGCTGAAAGCACAGCAGACCGGCCAGGAATGGCAGTTGGGGCTTCTAAATTTTCGGAATACACCGATCACCGGAGAACAATTTTCACCAGCCCAGCTGTTGATGAGCAGACGCCTAAACACAACATTACCAGCGAGCAAAATCGTGTTACAACCTCATGTCGCTAGCCCCGATATTGTCCAGAAGCAACGCGAACAAAGAACTGAGAACTATAAAAAATATTATGACAGAGGTACGCGAAGCCTTTTGCCACTGAAACAAAATGATACCGTTAGAATGAGACATAATAATGTATGGGTAAAATCCAAAGTGAAGAATGTTGCGCGTGGAGATAGGTCATATTGGGTTGAAACGGATGCCGGTGGGGTTTATAGACGCAATCGCCAGCATTTGATGAAAGTCCCGCAAAGTACCAATGTCAGGCAAACAGTAGACAAGACATCACATTTACGGTTTGATGACTTTGTTGACCGCGAAGATTTACCACCGACGGGAACGCAATCGGTGTCCCCTCAGAGCGCGGATCCCTCGACCTCATCGCAAGCACAACCGATAAACACTACACGCTACGGCAGGGTTGTGCGAGCACCGGATCGCTTCGTTAATTAGTGAAACGCTGTTTAGGTTTTGTATTACAAAATTTTCTGTTTACAGTATTAGGTAAATGGAATAAAGATACATATTCGGTGTACATATAATATGCACCTTTAATAACATTTATTTGTATACCTACATTACATCATCTTTACAAGATTATCTTGTTTTGGTTTAGTTAAGAGAGGGGAGATGTGGTGGTGGTGTATACATATTATTATATAACTGAGGGTAGGTCTTAAGATTAAAACAGCTTGTCATTCATTAAATCAGTCGTTATGCATATCGTGTTTGAGATGGACCCCTACACTACTACAGTTATATATATAAGTTACAATTGTATAACTTGGGATTAGATAAATGATGACCTCAAATCAATCAAAGTAGATCAAAATCCCGTAAGTAATAGGTACTAACAAAATATACATTCAACTTTTTACCAGTACTACAGAATAGATCATTAATTTATGCTCTGTAAGTACCTAGACAAATTTTCAGATTTCATAATGTAAAAGCAAGTAATGTAAGTAGGATTTTATTGACTTTGGCTTATGCAGACGTAGTAGGTATAACCAAATAAAAATAAAAGTACAATAATGGTGTTAAATTATCGCTCCAACTACCTGAATAGACTTGTATAGATAAATACCCCAAAGACAATCTTCAATATCTCTTCATTGAACCAAACGGTAGTCTTACAAAAAAGATCAACTCCATCTATAGTGATTTTCCTAAAGCGTCGTTTCCTGCGCACCTGGCGTGCGCGCACGTGCGCGAGCGCAGCACACGCCGCGGCGGACTTTTTTGCCAACCCTTCATGAAGTGTGGATGTTTATAATGTAGTGTGTAGGGTTTCCAGTGGTAGGTTAAAAATAAGATTTTCTGGTTCGTTTACACAATTACAATATTATTATCATACTGGTTTGCGATTAGGACAAAGTCAAAGTCAAAGTAATTCGGAAGACGCACTTCTCCACTAGGGTCGCTTCTGGTCAAAAAGTAAGTTTAAAACTAAAACCCGACTACTGAAAAATCACGCTCTAAAAAGTATGAAACAAGAAAATATTCTCATTTAGAGGATAGCCGTGGTCCGTGTAGGTCCTTTAGGGCAAAATGGCATATGAACACGGACCACGGCTATCCTCTAGATGAGAATATTTTCTTGTTTCATACTTTACGTAGCCCATACCTAGCCGTAGCCTATAACCAGCGGACGATTATCCACTTCTAACGATACCTCATTTGTCAAATTACGACAAGTAGTGTGGAAGTTAGGCGGGAACAAATGAACATACATACATACATACATATAGGTCAAAATCATAACCCTCCGCCGTAGTCGGGTAAAAATAAAGACTTCGGAATCGAATATAGTATTCACAAATAGTCCAAACTCTTACTAGAGAACATTCCAACAACCCTACCTCAGATCTTAAGCACCGTTTTTTACCACAGCCCCGTGACATCCGCCAGCATATGGTATAGTAAGTACAAGGCTGCTCATAGATGATCCGCCCCTCAGGTGGGCGGCAGCTGCCAGTAATGAGGGCTTTGTTTTAACCGCGCTTTGAGATCTCGTCGACAGATGATGGGTTTAATAAAAGGGTTGGTAAGGGAGGTGTGCTGTTTGTTCCTTTTTAAACTGGATAGCTGATATGCGGTGTTGGCAAACCATTAAACAAAAAGCCTTATTATCACCAAGCAATGAGGCACATTGCGCGGATATTGGTGAGTGGAGTTTGAGTTTCTTCCGAGTCAGAAGCTCTTGTTAAAGTACCTATTTATACATCGGTATCTCTTTAGGTAGGATTTTGAAAACATTTGAATATTCTAAGTGTGGATTTCAAAATGTAACCCATTATTCTTTTACTACTTACTTTTCTTTTTACTTTTCTAATTTCCAGTTCGCTTACGGTGAGGAAAAACATCGTGAGGCAACCTACCTATCCCTCGGGATTAGGTAATAGTCAGTTCCTGTATACACGGCGACAAGGTTCACCACCTGTCACGTTGGGTTCTGACTATCTGGTGAAACGTGGGCTTTGAGTTGACTTACTTAATACCTCCAATGTGGTGGTGTATGGCCACTCAAGCCTCTGACTACCCCCGAATGGGGATAAAAGTCGTGACGTTATGTATGTTATTATTTTACGAAGTAAACAGGAAAGTATAAATAAAAAATTTCGACAACATCTTCCGCAATAAGAAAGACGCATCTTACAAAAATACGATCCATCAGTTCTTTCGTAACAAAGGGTCCCACTTGAGACCTGACCCAATCTGCAGGCGCACTATTTATAAGTTTTATAGCCCGTCCGTCACAAACGACCGACAACTGGAACAACATTGAGGTGCCTCTGAACCGTCTTCGTGGGCTTTCTAGAAACGTCGTAAACTTTCTACCCCTTTTGATGCTGTTTTCGTTATACGATAGACCCGTAGACCATATGTTAGGTAGATGCTTAAATATTCGTAAGCGTGCACCTTTTTCATTAATTGTTTTATTTCCAATCATGTCTCTTAAAGTTGGTAATGGTCCTACTGGCCTGACATAGCTCCCAGAGTTCTTCTGCGCCGTTTTGCATGTGTAGTTTTTGGTTATTTATTTCACTTCTATCTTTTTCTATGTGCACTAAAAAAGCCAGAAGCCAGAAGTCTAAACAGACTAAATAGAATAGGATCATCATAGGATTTGGATCGGCTTAAATACGCCGATCCAATGTCGAATGCTACTTTAAATACTTCATCTAATGCAAACTTGTAATAAAGTACCACAACAAAAACTGCTTTCTGAATATAACTAACTGTATTGAATTATAGGTACTTACCAATTATTTGTGCCTCGCGGCTATAATAAATCCGATTGGTGAAGAATATAATTAGAGTTTGAATAGGATAGATACCGTTAAGCGTAACTCCGCCGCGTCACAAATTTACTGGAGCCAATTGACTTGTGTTCCGATGCAGTGTGAGCAAACATCCGCCGCGGTAGTGTGGCCAGGACCGACCGTTGCTGCGGGACACACATTAATAGGCATTATTTAGAGACCCACTGACGGACATAATCCAGCAAAAATAAAAATATGACACAAGTCTATTCGTTTGTTAGCAGTGTTTCTTCTTGTAATTTAAACAGTAGATGATAGACAACTTTAAAACTCTACGAACCACTTTGTTTTCAAGAAATTGGATAACTAAGGGACATTCAAAAAGTATTGACATAGAATAGATAATGGTATTGGATTGAAGTTGTATGAAGTCAGTACGGTCAGTAATGTCCTGAGATTATCATGTAATATGTGGCGTTGTTGTTGTGTTCGGATGCGGGACGCTGCGCTGGCGCTGGTCGCGTGCGCCGGCGCCGATGTCGCCGTATCAATTATCGGACGTGAGGGGGAGAGGGGAGCTCGTGTTAAATAAATTGTATTTATATATTTTGTGATAATTCTACTTCTAATTCATTCATTTGCTTATTTAAGTTTCATGTGATACATTCAAAGGGAAACGAAAAGTGTTTCTTTGTATACTGGCTATATCAAACTTATATTAGGATACAATAGCGTCCATACGTAATAAGTTTTTTAGTACCTACCTAATTTCATTAAATAGACTTAACTTATACTTATTGTGTCCCACTCTATGCAATTGGTCCACCGTTATATAGCGTCTGCCCTCTACTGCTTTGGGCAAACGAATGTCCCTAAAGTTATGTTTTCACTCACTTCAATTTATGTTATTGCTTCTACCTATCATCAAACACGATATTTATGTAACGCAGCATCTAATGTGGTCGCAACTAAAATATTAAAATTATTTATTGACACATTTTGAAAATTGACCGCGACACTTTGTCGCCCAATTTTACATTTCTCTGAAACGAATAAACAACATAAAAATTTCCTCAAAGACCATGATCGTACCAATTTGTGGGGCCTTGAGGTGAGCGAGCCACCACAAGCGAAATACGTAGCGACTATGAGAGTGGCGATTTAGCTATATTTGCATTTGGAAAGCAGACTTAATTCTACGCACACTTAAAAAAAAATGAAATGTAACGTCACAACTTTTATCCCCATTTAGTCAGAGGCTTGAGTGGCCATACACCACCACATTGTGGAGGTATTAACCAACTCATAGCCCACATTTCACCAGATAGTCAATCTTGTCGCCGTGTATACAGGAACTGACTATTACTTAATCCCATGGGATAGGTAGGTGCCTCACGATGTTTTCTCTCACCGCACATCATCATCTCTCATTGCACCTTACTCACACACACGCACACTTAGGTCTACATTAATAGTATAGGATAAGTACCTACTAGATGCACTCTGAATTACTGGAGTTGGGTAGTCGATTAGCGTGTAGTACGTGACGTTCAGTATAATGATACGCGTTTAGTAATCACTAGTTTCGTAGCCGAACGAGTGAGCCGACCAACAGGACGCCACTAAATTGGGCCGAATGAGGTGTGACGCGCGGCAGGAAATTAGGAAATGGGAAGCACGCTCGGCTCGATCGTGACCGTTTTTATACTAGTTATAGATCTGAGCAGTTGGTAGCCCTGTTGCATTACTTCATTCGTACATCCGTTCTACAGATTCCGGGTTAATTATAGGTCGGAGATTAGTGACGGGGTGGAGAATCTTAATTGACGCGTTTTGGGAGTCATTTGACTATGACTCTGTAAAAAAGGATTGGGCTGCCCGATTTGAGGGTTCCTGTCATCACTATCATCATGCACAGTCCGGTCATTATCTGCATTCTGACGTTGATTCCAAGCTTCCGTGTGCCAATTGTGTCCAATTATTTCGTGCAGCTCTCCTAAAGTCATCGACCCATATCTCTGGTGAAATGCTGCTGGAAGCCAAGCAACAACTGCATAAGCTATACGTCTATGTCTTCAGGAATCGAAATAAAATTTTATGGTTTTTAACAATGTTTTGTTTCATTGAACAATAAATAATACGTCAGTCATTAAACAAGTAAGTATATCTATACGTTCGTTCAGCGCCATCGGTCGCGCGAGGAAATCATCAAGGCTGGCACAATTAGCGCTAGAATTGGCGGGAAATCGCGTTTGATGGCGCGGAAACGCAAATTGTGTTGCGCGCGCGCAATTATGCTAGCCGCATGCGACACTCGCGCCGCGCCGCTGTACCTAGTAAAAGCATGGTATGCTAGCAATGATGACTACATTATGTTATTAGGAAAACTACATTTTCATGTATTGTAGAGTATTATTTTTAAAGGCAAATTTCCGTCATCTTTGCGAAACATCGATGGTAGAGCTTATGAATGATACGAGAGAGACTTTTCATCTACCGTGTAGATAGATAATCTTAACATTTCGTTCATGTTTACGTAACAAAAAACATTTGTACGCAAGACGAGTACTCTAAAACGCTTTAAATGCAATCTAAAATGCCATCATCCGACCCTTAACCCCATAACATTGTTCTCCATTACTGATATACACCTTCACTTAGAGCAAACTGAATTCAACTTTATCCCCTTCTAATAAGTGATGTATAAGAAGCTACAATAAGATGGTAATCAGGGCGTCTGTAGTAAGCCAGTGACACTGGAAATATCGTGCTGTAATCAATACGATATGCTCTCAATCTTAATCTGTGGTAATCCTTCCAATCGTATTAGGTTTAGTTGGATAAGTTAAATAATTCAGTTAAGTACAGTTAGTGCTATTTTCGTATACTTAAATTTTATCGATTAGATGTCTAATTGATTTATAATTGGTAGTTAAAGATAAAAGCATTATCATTATTCATGGGTATTATATGCAATACCCATACTCTAAAAGTAAGCTTCTTCTTTCTATGAGGTAAGGCATCGTGGTAGTCTTTGACCCCCAACCCCAACAACCCCTCAACTCTTTTTGGGCCAGAAGTTAGTTTTTCTGAAGATTTACCAACATCAGCAGTTGAATCGAAAGTCGAATGAATTAACTCGGTACCTTAAGTGAAGTAACTCGGTAACAAGTGTTGTAAATCTAATAACAATCAGTGGGCGGTGTTATGCGCAAGTTATAAGCTGCTCGTGGGCAGCTAGTACTGCGGGTACGTGCACTACGAATTGTCACGTCCTTCTTGTTACGGTAATAGGAAATTACGCTACCTTTTGGAAGGTTTTGAGTAAGTGTTGAATTATAATTTTGTTTGGTAACCTGGTGCCTGGGTGGTCTTTTATGCAGGTCCTGTGTACATGTCAGTATTTTATTTCATTGCAGTATGGTCTTCCGGGGTCTGGCCCTAACCCCTTTCTGATGTCGTAGGAATATAGCAGTCTCACTTCTCAGATTTTTGATCTCGTAACTAACATTTCAATTGTTATTCTAATTCAAATACATAAATATCGTTGAATGAATTACGATACAAGATAATTGAACGTCGTCGTCTATGTGAACTTATACTTATCTTCATTGGTGATTCCGAAGACATTACCAAGATGGAGATACGAGCCTGTCCAAAATAGTGTGACTAAACGGGGTCCATGGACATAGTACGACTCAGTCGCTTGCGGTAAATTATGTTGAAAACATCTCAGTATTGCCCATAGGGCTCATGTTCTCGGGCTTATGAATTTAATAAGATAGGCAATTTTCAAATTGCGAGTGCGATAACAGATGTGTGAATGTCGTTGCATCTAGTGGTGCGCTGAGCACAAGTTTAGTGATTGCGATGTTAGAAGTTACCATATCTGCAAAAAAATATGTCAATGGGCGACTCTTCCTCCTTACTCTACATACAAATACGTAACGCCATCTCTATTTACACGGCCGCATTACGTGACGGATGTTGTTACGTAGAGTTGCGCGTGCGCTCCGGACGCGATACGTCTCTGTCGTAGTACTGGCCACCGTGTGGTCGCATTATTGATAATTTAAGGGACTGCGACCATTATTTTTGACGGTAGTTTTTTTCGTTTTATCGTTTTGAAATTGGAACAACTAAAGAAGGTAGTCTGGAATTTTGAATTTGGAGCTTTAATTTATAAATTAATAACGTTTTGCACCCTGCATCTGCGTGCCTTCCACTTTGACTCAATTCAATGTACTCGACAAGCACGTATGAAGACGTCCATAAGTAGCATATGCTCAATAATGTCCACATCCAACCCTCAAGGATATCTTCTAATCTGCACTGTAAATTTTTTGTGTCACAATCTCTAACCACTTGCTCTACCAACATAACTTTGCCGTCACACTGGCGCTAGTAGTCATACAACCACGTTCAATTTGTAAGGGCTTGTTTCGTTCGTTATTTCGCCACCGGCAATGATAAGTTGGTAAGGTTCGGCTGGTCAGTACCGCATTCCTCGACCGTCCCGCTGTTTTTGCGTTTCCTCCGCGCAGTCACCGGTTCAAGTTCAGTTGGTCTCCGACGAAAGATGAATACTTTTACCGACACTTTCTTTTGTGGGCTGTACGCGTATAGCTGTCCATTCTAGTGGTGTAGTGATGTGCTACTTACGATGTCAGTGCATTTCCGTTAATAAACTTGTATTGATTTGGACTCATTATATGTTTCTATTAAATCGTTGATTATTCTGATTTAATCTGAGTCCGCGGAGCTTATTATGCTTCCTGTCGCTATTAGACTTCTAATAATTTAATGTAACTAGCCAATTAGAAGAAAACTACCTGCGCAATCGAATTATCTAAACTAGTAGTTAAAAGTATACTTCTTAGGTAGCATAGTATTACAATCAGCATTTCTGCAATAGCTTAGCGATTGCTTATCAAACGCACTTTTATAATATAGGTGGTAGAGCCAACCTGTGGCCAATAGACTGCAGGTCATATATGGGCTAGCTCGACCGGGGTAGTCCCACCCTCTGAAAGATGATCGGCATTGATAGAATTGGGTGACCAACCTCCCTCCCTTCCCCTCTCTCTATCCCACTCCCCTACAGGTAGGTAACGTGCAAGGGAGACCTATGTTTGGTAGTGCAAGCATCTATAGGCTGTGGCAACCGCTTAAAATCAGTCGAGCCGTAAGCTTCATTTCCGCCTTAAAATAATAATAATAATTTAGCCCTTTTTTAACGTCCCACTGCTGGGCACGGGCCTCCCCTCAATGCGAGGGGGATTCAGGCCATAATCCACCACGCTGGCCCAATGCGGGTTGGTGGATTTCACATGTCTAAAGACATGCAGGTTTCCTCACGATGTTTTCCTTCACCGTAAGCAAGTGATAATCATATTAAAGTTATGATTCACACATAGATTTCGAAAAATCCAGAGGTGTGAGCCAGGGTTTGAACCCATGACCTTAAGCCCGCAAGACGCGTGCTTAACCAATCGGCTACCACTGCTATCATTTCCGCCTTAGATTAAAAAAAAAAACTCAAGCCTTCTAAATTGCACTTGCCAATTCCCTTATTGTACGAATTTAAAAAACCGTGTTCCCAAAAAAAGAAAATGGCAATATATCAAGCCGATCAATACATTCGATCGTGTGTAACGCGACCTGCTGTATCCACTTCCCGGATTCGTGTCCACGGGGACAGGTGTCGGGTCCCCGTAGCCATGGGAGCTTCCGGCGCCTATACATGCGTGTTGCGTGATAACATGCGTGTTTGTACAGATTGCGTGATTGTGATCATGAATATTCATTGTTGGATGGGTTAATTAACTTTGTTTGGTGGAGAATTTGTAGTGCGGTAATCTATTTTGGTTGTTTAGATATTAAGCTTGCATTAAAATTAAGTACGAAACCATGTATCCTAACATTAGTTCACATTATAGCGGTCTTATAAATAAGATTTTCTTCACTACATAAGTCAACTGTAGCACGGCAGTAAAGCTGCTATAAGTCGTCTATGTTCTAGATAGCCTGTAAAACATAGGCCTGTACAACCCGTACTTGGGTACCTATTATAAGGTAGGAAGTATCCGACAGATGTGTCCGATCGGAATCGAATTCCACCCCCTGTCTATCGTACTACACGGTTCAGTCAGTTCAGTGTCTCCCGCGCGTCGACTCGTGCGCACGTCATGTCCGCGCCGACGCCCGCGCCGCGCATGCGCCTCGCCTTTCACCCCCATAATATACACGTGAGTAATTTTAAATTTAAAAAGAATAGGTGCCTAATTGTTCTATTTTCAAACGTGTTCTATTTTCAAAATTAGCGGTGATGTTTTCGGAATTTGAAAATGCGTTTTTTTATTGTGCAATGTTGCGAAGGGCGCGCGTGGGAACAGGCTTTTCTGCAATCTTTGCATTCTTTCCCGCATTGGGTTTAATGATTTTATTTTGTTACTGTACTTTGGAACAGGTTTGGTCTAGCGTTTCTGTGATCGTTCTACCGGCAAAGTTAAATACACGACTTATAACTATTCGCTCATTATTGTGATACAACGGATTACCGTTGGAATAGGTAGGTATAACTACTGTTATTTATATCCCAATAAAATGGCACCCTTATTTTGAGAGTAAATTGAAATTAAATTCTGAACTCTACCGCGTGACTCTACCTATATATTTTTTTAATGTAGAGTAGGTAGGTACCTACTCCTCGTCCTTAATTTTGCTCAAATATGACTCTTATCGCTATTTACCAATAGATAAGTTAGCGATTTTATGTTATGTCAACAACTCCCCTACTCGCGGAAGTCCGCTTTGCACGCATGAATTCAAATTAAAAAAAAAACATGTGCGAATTAAAGCATGTAAGGTTACAACATATTCTTTTATGGTTTCTATTGGTCATTTGAAAATTCGTCTCGTGTTGTTAGCTGCTTTATGAACCACGAGCATAATTTTTTTTGTTATGTTTTTCAGTGATGTTCTAAATATTCTTTGTTTTGTGTTATCTTTTTTGTAAGCGACTGAAATACTATATTTTTATTACTGAGTTAGTAGTGGCAAGATA
This sequence comes from Drymonia ruficornis, assembly GCA_947859195.1. NCBI lineage: Eukaryota > Metazoa > Arthropoda > Insecta > Lepidoptera > Notodontidae > Drymonia > Drymonia ruficornis. Next base: position 14,828,741 of record OX401905.1, on the reverse strand, counting down.
CTTACACCGTTTTATGTTGGATGTCAATCATTATGCCGTGTGTCCACTGGCAAGTAATTTCCGCAATTTCTTGCAGAAGTCACTTACCGACGTGTGTCCACTGACTCCAATTTTACACAACCGTGTACATGTGGTACTTGCAGCAAGTTCGGCAAGTCGCAGAAGTCCACTTGCGTGAGTGTTTACACATTGGAAGTCACTTGCGCAAGTAAACTTGTGCAAGTAAACTTGTGCAAGTAAACTTGTGCAAGTAAACTTGTGCAAGTAAACTTGTGCAAGTAAACTTGTGCAAGTTTTCTTGCCCGTGGACACTCGGCATTATACGCATGTAGGTACCCAGGGCTGCTATTATAAACCCGGTGCGAAAGCAATAATCGGTTTCGTCAGCGAATATATCATTTTGATACATTATCGGTAATAAAATTAGTGTCAAAACCACGAACGAACAACATTGATGGTCCGGGACCGTAATGGGCAATCAAATTTACTGAAAAAAAAAAAAGAATATAAGGTGTGTCTAGGTCTCCCCTCCTCCGGGAGTCCATGTCTCCCCTTCTCCGCCCCCCCGGCATTTGGCCACTTGAAAATGTTTATTTACGGAACTAACATAGTATGTTCTCCATGTTTACAGACGACAATAAAGGTGTACGCCCGGTGCCTGAGGCCGGACATCGAGTACAAGACGCTGTCGGTGACGTGGGGCACGCGCGCGCGCGAGGTGGTGGCCACGCTGCTGGGCAAGTTCCGCATGCGGCACCGCGACCCGCGCCTCTTCTACCTCAGCATGGAGGTGCGCGTGCGCGCCGCCGGCCTGCGCACCACGCTCGTGCTCGACGACGACGCGCGCCCCGCCGCGCTGCAGGCCTGCCACCCTAAAGGATACTCCAAGTAAGTACAGCGGGAGGACTAGCACACGCACCAACACAACACTTTTGACACGTATTTTGTCGCACTGAGTCGCTCTCTCTTGATGCATAGGAGAGAATGAGACCGATTTATCTCGCGTTTTGTCTTGTCGCGGCCGCCTGTGCTATCAGTGCAGCTATGGTTTTATTTTCTGTTTGGGACTGTAGGGTTTATTATTATCTGTACTTTGACGGTCAATTTGGTGGGGAATGTAATCTGTACAAGCGACTGTAGCCTAGGGGTGAACAGGTTGGGCTAGCAATCACAAGGTCCCAGGTTCGAACCCCGGTGGGGCATGCACCAATGGATGAATTTTCATCTATGTGCATAATTTACAGTACGCTGACGGTGAGGGAAAAACATCGTGAGGAAACCTACCTATCCCTCGTGATTAGGTAATAGTCAGTTCCTGTATACACGGCGACAAGGTTCACCACCTGTCACGTTGGGTTCTGACTATCTGGTGAAACGTGGGCTTTGAGTTGGTAATACCTCCACAATGTGGTGGTGTATGGCCACTCAAGCCTCTGACTACCCCCGAATGGGGATAAAAGTCGTGACGTTATATATATATGTAATCTGTAGTATACGTGCCGATAGTTAGAACAGGTATCAATGTGGTGTAAAAAGACATTATTCCATTAATTTTCGTCCTACCCACGTCTTGACACTCCAAGCCATAGAGAAAAAATGCAACGCTCCAAAATATCGCGATTGATTTTTTGCAGACTTAATTATTGCGTAAGTCCACACAAGTGCTTACAATATACAATTTAAAAATCGCGAACCTCCACCCTCAGACTTCAGTCTAACGAATTTAGCACAACCCTTCGCATACTCACTAATTAACTATTTTTAAACGTCACAATAATGGTACCAGCGGCCACAATCTGTCCACGGCGCGGCGGACCACCGGCCGGCCGAGCCCGAAAAAGAACCCACTTTGTCCCGTCCCGTCCCTCCTTCCGGCACGAGCTATTCCCGGCGGTAAACACAACTCTACACCAATAAAAAAGTATAAAAAACCTCTAAGTGCACCTCGAATCGAGGATAACAAGGTTCCGTACGAATATTTTATTTTATTATATACCAAGATGTTATGAAGTTATTTGTGCGAGGATATTGTCATAAGTTAGTAGGCAACCCTGTGATATCGTAGTTCTATGAGTTACTGTTTCTGTACTGATTAAAAATAATACGGGTTTTAAGAAATACGTTAAAGAACCCACCGAATCTTACACTGACGTCGCCTTATGAAGCACTGTTCAAGTTCTGTTGTTCAACGTCATGACTATGTTGCCCGTTACTTTTTAGTTTACAAGGAACCCTAAAAAACTCTTTTAAAAGCCCTCGTAGAACACTTTATTGACCATGTGGATCGCGTTACCCGACGCGACGACAGTTTTCGACGATTGCAGTGGATGTTATGGGCTGTAACCGTTTGTTATGGGATGTTTGTGTACCTTGTTAGATGGATTTATATAGTTTTATGAACGTAAACGTAAGGGTGTCAAGTTTATGGTGTGTTTTGAAGGATAATTTTAGTAATGATAGCAGTTTATAGTTCGTAGGAAATCCTTTTTGATGTAGTTGTTGCTCGCCGTCTACCCCTTTACGTAATACAACCGTGATGATGTATAGTGTAAAGTCACAGTCGAAGTGAAGCCGACTAGTTCCTTACATATCTTGCATTTTCGGCAGAAATACATAACTCCCGAGAGTTATAGGTATGCACAATACTTGTTGAACACGTACAATTTACGTTTGAAACCATAATTTATAGGTACCTGCTCGCTCAGCATCGAATTTCAATACCTTTTGCGTACCTCGCCGTGTACGTTATTTGAGGTTACGCTTACGTTCACAGCTGTAGTGTAGTATACGGTATGTTTTAGTAACCCTGTAGTAGTGTACCCTTAGTAACCGGGTAAAATTTTTTACTAGGTACTTACAGTATTCCATAGACAAATCGCACAAACTAGAAAAAAACTTTCGGTATTATTCAAGGAATTTAAAATGGTATTATTACAAAAAAAAGTAAAACTCGTTTTGAATGCGTGTTTAATCAAATCTCCGTTGAACAATGTTTTGAAATAATTTCCAAGCTACCCAATAGAAAGTTTATGCTGAATATCAGCTGTACCTGGTTACAAATATGACCTTCATGTAAGTGCCTCCATAATCCATAGAGCTAAAAGTCTATTGTCCATGGTTGCAGGTTCTCCCTCCAAATGCGGCCGGGCGGTCTGATCAAGATCTACGACTCAGCGCTGATGCCGTCGTCGCAGTACAAGTGCTTGCTGACCAGCGAGCGCACCACGGCCGACGAGGTGCTCGCCATCCTGCTGCACTGCTACGACTCCCACGAGGGGGTCGAGAGGTTCTCGCTCTATGAGGTCAGTTACACTCATCACTAATCATCAACTCACTTTTTTGTAACTCACTCACTTTTTTGTGACTCACTCACTTCTTTGTATCTCACTCACTTTTTTGTAACTCACTCACTTTTTTGTAACTCATTCACTTTTTTGTAATTCCTTCACTTTTTTGTAACTCACTCACTTTTTTGGTAACTCACTCACTTTTTTGTAACTCACTCACTTTTTTGTAACTAACTCACTTTTTTGGTAACTCACTCACTTTTTTGTATCTCACTCACTTTTTTGTAACTCACTCACTTTTTTGTAACTCACTCACGTTTTTGTAACTCACTCACATTTTTGGTAACTCACTCACTTTTTTTGTAACTCACTCACTTTTAGGTGGTAGAGCCAAGCTGTAGCTAATTGTCTAAATTGTCGAGCATAGCCTTTGGTATTGCAAGCATATAGGCTGCTGTAACTGCTTAACATCAGGCTGGCCGTACGCTTGTTTGCCACCTCAGTCCTATAACAAAAGAGGCCTATTGCCTTTATGGTTGAAGTGTGGTGTATAGTAGTTGCAATTGAACTGACAACAATATGGAGTAGCGTTATGCCTAGCAATCATGAGTGTGGTACAGTCGGCAACATAAGTCACAAGACACATATTTAAATATTGTTTAGATCAAGAAAACGAATGGATTTAATGCAAAAGAATAGTGTGCAAACGATTTGAAAAACTGGGAATGTTCAGCGATTCCGACCGTTCGATTTTGAACTTCGTCCACGGATATGGTGTGCGGCCGAACAGAATACTGAAGAGTTTGCACACCTGCCAAGACTACACTTTTGTCACACACTATCCATATCTTACCTACTTAATGCGAAAGAATGAGACAAAATCGATTTATGTCGCGTCTTGCCTTGTCGCGGGCGGCTGGGCTACCAGTGCAGTGCGTTCCAATCAGAGTAAAGACTAAAGAAAGAGGTGCCCTTATTAGATATATGTATGAAAAAAAACGTGGTCATTGTTTTTTCATTTGCATTGTTCTATCTACCGGTAAATAGTTGAACTACTCGCTTCGTTTTATGTCGATGTTAGTACTAGGCCGACGACTCGGCCGAGTTGCTTAGGGCCAGTCCCCTTAGTAATTGGTCCATGGTTCCAATCGGGTAGTTTGAAAACATTTGTGTTGTGTTATTCCAGGTGAGTCCATCGCAGGAGTACGAGCGCAAGCTGCACCCGGACGACCTGCCGCTGCTGGAGCAGCGCGCGTGGCCGGCTGGCGCCGACCGGCACTTCCGCGTGCGCCGCAACCCGCGCGCGCCGCCCCCGCCCCCGCCGCCGCCCGCGCGCCCGCTCACCGCGCCGCCCGCGCCGCGCCCCCGCCGCGCCGCCCCCGCCCCCGACACGGACACGGATGACGAGCCCTCGCGCGCCCTCTCGGCCCTCTCCCTCGAGTCGGACGCCGACAAGTCCCGGTACAGCCCCGTGTACAAGTACCCCAGCATCAGTTACTGCAGAGAGACCAAAAATGACTATCTCTACATCTGACTAGCCGTCCACCTGGCCAGGTTCAGTCGGTTCGAGTTCGTCAAAAGCCGTAGGCGGTGTCCGGGGTCAGTGAGAAAACGACTCTTGTGAAGTGTAAATATGGTTCGGTTTTGTGTAAAGTGTAAATAATGGATTGTTGATTTATTTGGTGTGAGCTGCGAGGCTTATCTGATAAGGTCGGCGCTAGACGTGTTCGTGATTCTGTCTATGACATGCGATGTCCAAAATAGACAGTCACCCACGATCATTCACGGGCGACATTGTTGAGTTTCATGAACATGAAATGTTGGCGAATATGTCAAACACCATGTTGTCGCACATGTCAGCAAACATGGTGTCGCACATGTCGGCCAACATGTTGTCGCACATGTTTGTCTATACCTATGTGGGTATCATATTTTTGAGTTTGTCGGACGACATGCTATCAAGCATGTTTGCCAATATGTTGTTGAGCATGTTGGCCAACTTGCTCTTGAACATGTTGGATAAAACGCTACAATTTTATCAGACAAGGTTCTCAGTACGTGCGAAACCAAAGAGTTGTTGCAATAACGCTTGTAACTCAAATAATGGCAGTTATTTGTATGAAAAGGTACAGTTTTGTATAGAAGCAAGGAGATGTGCATCGTCACAAGCAAAAATTAAATGTTAGATTAAGATTACTCTTTGCCATTTTGTACCATAGTCATCACGATTATTGTAGTGAAGGTATACGTCCAATATAGGTAATGAGAGTATTAGGTCTAAGAGTGAATTCGGATAATTTTACAGAGGACAGTGCGGTCCAGCGCTGAAACCTAGCTTTTCACAGAATAGCACGGTATTTCAGGCAGGTTAGAAGTATCATATTCGAATTCACTCTTAAAATGCACCCATCTTTATCAAAATAACATTGCAACTATTAAAATAAAACAGAAATGTATATAATTAATGTATTAATTAGCTAGTAGACACCAAAGAGGCACGAGCGGTATATAAATTAGATTTATTTAATAACTGTTAAACGGATTCGATGTTTAATTTATTGATATGGCAACCCCGTCGCCATGTTGACATGTTGGAGCGCAACGAATTTACTGCAAACACGTCTGTAATAAACTGCGATATGTTTTTATAAAATGTTGTTTTACTTACAAATCCTCTTAGGGCCTACTACACTGGCAGTTTCTCGTTCACAAATCGTGAGTGTGATAAGGCCTTTACTGATATTAACGTGCTCGTTCTGAAAAAAAAAAGAAACTCAAAGTTGTCATGCGCAATAAAAGTCTGTCGTCGATATTATAAAGTATTTTATTTACAATTGATTGCAACAATGAAGTACAGACGATGCCATATAATTACAGAGTATGTTCAAAAATGGGAAACAGATAATATCTGATGGTACTAAAATTACCTCCTCACTATTTTTTACAATCGACGCGAGCGGCGCGCGCGCAACCGCTCGGACACGACGTGGGCCGTGCGAAGAGTCCAGTACGTATACACCTACTACTTACTACCTATTACTGTAAGACCATATCTTTTATTTCTTTAATCTGAGTGTAGACTATAAAATGTCTCGGACAGACGCCGCGATCTGTCGCTGCAGCTCGTGTCCGGTCGCGATTTCTTCAAAAGACCTCCCGAGCGGACCGCGCTATATCTGAGCGGCACACTTAAACATGTATTTGATCGGATAATTAAGCTAAGCATTCGAAAGAAAGCGTCTTTACAACTCACTTCAAAACGGTCTCGCGGATAGATAAGACGGATCTACGTCCTCCTAGTTTGGCGACAATATATTACAGAAATGAGTGTCTCCCGCGCACGTCCGTATCCGTACTAGAGTAGAGTGTAGTGTGTGAGGGCGACTAGACGGCGTTGAGCGCACGGCGCGATGGCCCGTAGTCGTCGGGTGGGTCGCGGTCGCGGCGCGCGCGCGGCGCGGCCTCGCGCGTGTAGTCGTGCCCGTACGCGTCGCGCGAGTACGCGTCGTGCGCGTGCGCCGCGTGCCCGCCGTGCGCGTGCGCGTGCGCGGGGTAGTCGGCGCCGGCCGGCGGGTAGTCGGCCGCTTGGCCCGGGTAGTCGGCCGCGTACTCGGGGTAGTCGCGCGCGTAGCGGTCGCGCGGGTAGCGCTCGCCGCGCGGGTAGTACTCCTCCTCCAGCCGCTCCGGCCGCGTCCCGCCGCGCCGCCCGCCTGCGATCGGTACACACTCGTCATCGAAGCTATATAAACGAACATCAATTGCGTGCGATCAGAATGAAACGTTCACTTTATTATCGAAATATTTCACTCATAATCAGCGTACGAGTAATTCTCGAGAACGTCGAGAAATAACAATCCGTTTCATTTTAACCGCAACGTAAAAATAAACTCTAAAATCACAATCAGAAATCCTCAAACTCAAAACAGGCATTCAAAACCAAACACAATTAAAAAATAACAACTAACGCGACCTTCGAAACTCGACATTCACCCGCAGGGAAACCACACGGCACACGAGGGGGACGCGTACCGTTCATCGGGGCGAGGGGAGGGGGGCACCCGACTTACTGGAAGCGCAGTGGACCCGACTACGAGACAAGAGACGTCATAACCTCGCCGGAATTGCGCACTTTGCCGGGACACGGGAGGACCACCTCAGCCGACGGAGGGGGGGACGGCGACTCTGCGGAACAGTTAACCCTGAGGCGAGGCAACAGCCCGCACGCCTCGCGCCTCGCGCACTCGAGGTGAGGCAGCATCTGCACTGCACTCGAGGCACAGTGACTCCTGTGACTATGGAAACCGATGAGGCGAAACGGAGTGATGATGGACGGACGCCATGAGAGGGATAACTACGAGATGAGAGTTTAGTAGGATTGTTTCAAACGATATAGAAATCTAAAGAATGTGTTTAAATCTCAAAATTGGTCTGTAATTCTGAATAGACTATTTTGTTGGTGCGCGGAAACCTCATACTTAGACACAACTTTTAATTTTTAATTGTGAACGCTAAACGAGAAAAATCGTGTTAAGTTCAAAATGATGTTCCAAATATAAAAGATTCCATTACGCTCGCTTTGTTTTTCTTAAATCTATAAGGTGCTTTCTATAGGTCAATAAGACATTCGAAACGCTCTTATGAGCCTCCAGCAGCTAAATAAATCCTTGACTGTCATATGTTAGTGGAAGCGTCACCCTCAAGCGATCAAGCGGTTATCGGGGCGGGGCCGCTAGAAACTGTATGCAACCTGGACGGGGTGCGCCTGGGCATATAAACACCTGGAATTGTCTTCGGCGCGGCTGTTAGTGCGCCTGTCCGGACGCTTGTACTGAAATGAACACGGGCGCGTCAGTGCCGCGGAAAGGACATTCCATATGTCGAGTGACGTAGGAGGGGTGCCACATCTATACAATAACGACATCTATGTTTTAAAGAAGGTACAAACATGGACGTCCTATGTTAAGGACAATGCAATATAGTATTTTTTACGCGGCGCACGCTACGCACAAAATGACGTGGCTTCCATTAGCTGCGTAGGTTCATTTGACAATTACGAAAATGTGGTTTTCCGCCCTAACATCCATGGTTCTTCCTTATTTATTAGTAAAATTATAAATAGGTAATGAAAATGTAATGAATATGGAAACATATTATAAAAAAAAATACACGTATAAATTAAAATACACAGTAAACCAAACTTGACAGAGTTAAAAATAAATAAAATTAAATATTCTGTGATTTTGTTAATCTTCAGAATGATAAATAATGCCTTAGTTTGTTTCTAACATAATTAGCGACGAACGAAGGAACAACCAAAAAACTAGTTATGTAAAATGAAAATTCCAAACAATTTAATTATAAAAGATTTCCTGTAAATAAATACAACAAGCTCAACTTGGCGGGGAGCATAGTTTTATATAAAATTGACACTGAACGCCATGAGATTATATTACCTCTCTCCCTCTCGTAGTACGAGTCAGATCTCTCCCGGTGCCCTCCGGAGTGTGCGGGGGGATCAAAAGAGTGCAATTTGCGGTTACAAAGGTGAAAATAATGTGTCGAATGAGCTTTCGAAGTATCAACATCGTATACAAGTTCAAGTATCAACATTGTATCATGTACATCGAATCGTGTACAAGTTAGAAAATATTATAATGTTATTAAATACAGTTATGGATCGGACTAAACAACGCACATAGTATAAATTAATTCCCATAAATTTCAAGTAAAGTATGTCATTTAAAAAGGACACGATTTTTACAAATATATTTTACCGTTTTACCGAGAGAAGGATATGTGTATTTTGAGATCTTATTAGATCGATGAAAGGCTAAGAGCCTGTTTCAGAATGGTCGGATAATTTTTATCCACCAAATAAATTTGATGTTTTGACAATTTAGTATTGTATGGGAAAACTGTCAAATCGATTTATTTTGACAATAAACATTACCTAAAGATTCTGAAAGAGGTCCTAAGTATACATAGAGTAGTATGGGAATGAATGAGTGAGTGGGTGTGTAAGAGTGTGTGTGTTGCTCACCAGGCTGCGCGTGGTGCGGCGGGTGCGCGGGGTGCGCGGGGTGCGGCGTGTGCGCGTGCGGCGGGTGCGGGTGGTGCGCGTGCGGCGGCGGCGCGGCGCTGGCCAGCGGCGCCGGGTGCGTCGCGCGCCAGTACGTCTGCCGCACACACGCACATACATCCATTAGGTCCTACTCAATAGACCAATAGACCTCGGTAGACCATATCTTTTAGTTTGCCGTTTCACATTACTGCCCAGAATTTGAGCCTTAAATATCGGCTGGTGCAATAATACAGAATGTACTTTTGGTCCTTCGAAAATGTTTCGCTATTCCCTTTAGTTTAGAATTTGGCCATTCACTTCACCTTAGCTACCTTTGAAAAAATCACCCTTAATATTATGGTTCCAAATATTCGATTAAGTTTTAAAAATATATTACATTTTTTTTAAATAATATTCCACCAAAACACACTAGTTTATAGATTAGATATCCTCATAAAGAAAATAAATACCTAAAGTAAAAGTTCGACCCTCCCAGACTTCGGTCGGCTGTCCCTGAAGCCTGACGCTTCGATCGTTGTCAACCTTTGATAAGTGATCGGACCGAAATAACCAGACTAACAGGGGCGTAACTGCCGCCGTATCAATGATACGGAGCCCCCGGGCTACAGGGGCCCCGAATATGTGTGAAAATTATTTACCCTTAATTTGTGAAAAATCTTTACCCTTCATTTGGGCCACTCAACCAAATTTGATACAGGGCAAGGCAAGCTACGCCACTGCAGACGAAGCCCAGTACCTCCAAGTACTCCGCGATGTGGTCGCAGGCGTCCTCCAGCTGGTTCTCGTCGAGCACCACGTCGAACATGTCCACCGGACACTGCGACAGCTTCTCCGCCGCCACCATCTGCACCGACAAGTTCTTGCTCTGCCCTTTGCCGCGGGATTTGATCAATCGTTGTAGCACCTGAGGGATGTGAATAGATTGGATTAGTAACATTTGGTAATTTAGGAGTGAAGACCCCAAATGAGTGCTCCTTTAAATTTATTATAATTTTACTTATTAATTTAAGATTTTTATAGAGGAGTAACGCAAGGCTCAACGTTTGGACTTCGACTTGTTGATTTATTTTTTTCAATTTAAATTAAAAATACAGTATAAAAATAATCTAAACTCACCTTAGGGCTGGATATTTTCAGATAAACAATAGTAGGCGCGAGTGATGTCTTTGCTAGCTGAGACGGGTGGTTGATCGTGTCGCAGTCCAACACCACCAGTTGGAGGGTTCTCGCCAGCTCGAATATCCGCTCGATTTCAGCCTACCGAAACATTCACTTAATTAATAAACTTATACCAGATCGTGGGAATCGCTCTTCAAAATTAATGAAGAGAAAACTCATGCTAATGGTTAAACACGCATATTGACGAAGTTTTGAAATCGTAATAAAAGCCAATAAATTATATAAAGTTGACAATTACAAACATAATAATTTACATCAATATATCGTGTTCAACACAAAACAGAAAAAACAGGGCAGTAATAACAAACTCAAGCAGCATTCTTTCTAATGGCAAGGACAGACTTGAGTACAACATTAAATAGTCGGTGAAAATCAGGATATTTTATTAATATTCATTGTTGAGCTCACGCCTGACACTACCATAATACAATGAGTGTACCTACTCAGCCAATGAGATGTTAGAATCATGCTGATTGGCAGAATTTCTAGTAAATTAACCATTACCATTGGGAGGGGAAGGTTACATGGCTATATCCCAGTTTTATATTATGCTTTCATGAATATGAAGTAGCATACATGAGAATACGAAACCGGAGTATAGCATAGGTGGTACTGGAAAAGGTATCCTAAAACCCGCTCAATGATCAATACTCAATGTTAAAAACAATAAGTATGTTTGTACTGAGTGCATGGGCCTAGAATATATTCACAAAATAATAGGCATCAGTACTGTCTTGGATATTTGAGGAAAAGAGGACAATATTTCAAAATTTTGCTTTTAGCAATCATCAACTTCAATTTTAACAGTTCTTTAATAGAAAACCTGGGTATTAAAATAGTTGTAGGTTGTATGCAATCAGATCTTTTGCATAAATGTCATTTTATAGCTGCCAGAGCTTCCAGTAAGCCAGCTCTTTAGCAAGCGGCGAGCACTCAATCCAAACACACTGCATCAAACTCGGTAAACAACGAAAACACCATAGCAAGTGGTAGCTAACTAGCTACATCCACATCCATCCCACCTGGACCTCAACTATGCAGTTCGTCCTGTTCCCGCCCCTCTCAACGAACGGTTTCTTTGGCGGGTTTATGGAGCGTTTAGCGAGGGATATGTCGGCCGTCACTCGGGTGATGATGATCCTGCAACAAGTTACCTGCACTTCAGCGAGGCAAGTGGAGCGCGAGTTGGAACGCTCCATGATGGCGCGTTTCGACGGGTTGTTCAGCAGCGAGCGCTTCGCGAGCGATATGTCGGCCATCACGCGCGTTATTATTATCCTGCAACGTTAGTTTGCTTCTAATGATATACGGTTAGTCTGTTAGTCTGAGTAAATGTGGTTTGCAGTGTCTGTTTTAGTATTGTTAGTGGAAGCTCGTGAAGGTGATCGCGTGCGATTGTTTGAAAATGAAAGTGGAAAGAACGAAAGAGTTAAAGATTTCGTGGTAATAAAACAAAACTTAGATGAGTAACTTTGTTAAATAAATAATGTAAAGTGTGAGTACTTAATACCTAGTTAAATTATGATCCGCACGTCTATAGCAATATTTTTGATTTGATTCTCATTTCTCTCAAAATCGTGGCTTCGAAAGCATGACCCGACACACGTTCCCTTTCTTAATGAACCCTCACCTGCCCTCGAAGCGCCTCTTGAGAAAGTCGAAGAGCGCCTTCTGCATCATGTCGGTGACCTCGTAGCCCTTGAGCGAGGGCCCGACCAGCACGACGGGGCGCATGGAGGGCACGACGTCGTAGGGCGTGCAGGTCTCCGTCTTCTTGAAGAAGGGCTTGCGCTTCTCCTTGCCGGCCGCCAGCGCGCCGCGCCCGCGCCCCGCCGAGTCCGACTCCTCGCCTGCCGAGTACACACTTTGTTCTAAGTCTCTATTCTGAAAGAGTATCAAATTAGTTCGGGAGTGATTACAGTTCTATTTTGGTCCCCGGCGGGACATTGGCCTCCCCGAGTTTTCACGGCGACCGGTCCCGTACTGATCGCATCCAGCGGTTACTCGCGACCTTCACTAGTTTGTTGGTCCACCTTGTGGAGTGCCTACCCATGTTGCGACTTTCGGTGCGTTTTCACCATTCTAGACCCTTTTCGCCCCAAGCATTATATAAAACTAATATAATATTACTAAATCTGAAATAAGTATGACATATTTTTTTGGTCCTGTAAAGAAATAGAAACTCAAAACATTTACCTGCGTCTTCGGTATATTCTTATTAACTATAACTCTTGGTTTTTTATAAAAGTTCTTATAAAGCCACAACAATCGGTTTAACTAAAGGTACCCTGGGATATGCGCGACAAAACATAAGGACATTATCATACACTATAGGTCTTTTATACAGGACTGAGAATGTGTTTCCATGACTTTATTAATCCTCTGCCCTATACAAGTGCCTGATAAAACAAAATACTTAAGCCACATTTCACTTTATAGCTACTTTGAATAAAAATAATAGTTCGATATAAGTATTAAAAACACTGAAGCCCACATGTTACATTACATTATTACTGTTTTCAAGAATGTTTCAGCCACAAACTTGTCTGGCCCGCTGGAAGCGTTGCTACAAGACCCAAAGTATTACATTTCTTTATTGAAAATGTTAGTTCCTCTTTTGGCCACCGGGCTAGATGTTTGTGGCGCTGTAACCAGGGGCGTAGCTACCGCCGTATCAGCCGTGTCATTGATACGGGGCCCCCGGACTACTAGGGCCCCGAATGTGTGTGAAAAATCTTTACCCTCCATTAGGGCCTCTCAAAAAATGTTGATACAGGGCCCGTCCAAGGCAAGCCACGCCACTGGCTGTAACACGTGGCAAGGCCGGTCCGCGGCGACAACATCCACAAGCTGTATGTGTTCATACCACGGCAATGGTAAGCGATCACACCTTCATGGATCACTTCACATTCCAAGCCGAATCCTACGCAGCTTTTGAGAACGTAGATTCCACTTGGAAACCATTAAAAAGTACAAATTTGAAGAATAAAGAGAAAAGATTTATCAACCATTAAACTCCAAACATAAAACGCACTGGAAAGACATAAGAAGGTATATCGGTAAATAATTAATAAAATAAAAATTATAAAAAATACATATTTTAATTATCTACTTTCATAAAATAACGATATGTAAATAAAAATAAATGCGTTATTCCCGCCCGCTCTAAAATTTCGTTCCCTACGGCTTCGCATGACGAATAATTGAGATTATTTTGTCAATGTTACTTTTAAATCTTCGAAGTCGCCGGGAACGAAATTTATGGATATGGTATACTGTATTAACCTAAAATGCCTTGGAGCTCCCAGGAATCAATTTATAGAAAAATCTGTCTTGGAGAAAAACAGATTTGGAGCGGCGGGAATAACCCAAATAAATTACTAACTTAGTACGAATATTTGCATTTTATATTTCCAAATAACTTTAAATTACTATCACTAGGTTTTGATTTTATTAAAAACATAATTCAGTAAATAATAGATAGTTGGTTTATAAAAATACTGAAGGTATAAGAGAAGACATTATTCGTTAATTTTTAATGGTTTCCCAATGCAATTTATGATCTCAAAATTGAAATCGGATTTGACTCGGAATGTACTTAATTGTCAAGAAGCAACGTTGCAAAATCGAGTTATAAGTAGGACAGGCCTAGGGTGGCAATACACGTCCGATATTCTGATCCGACAAACAGAAGGCACTGGTGCCATACATTTATTTGAATACTCTAAACACATGCAATTCTACAGCTAGGTCGGACCTAAGGCCAGGGAAACAGCGCCCAGACGTTTAAAATTTCATGACTGTGAAACAAAAAAGGTTCTCTTTTTGAAACTTTTTAAAACGATATCAATAAAACCAGAAGTGAAGTGAGTGAGTGAAGTGAGACAGATCAGACCACGAACGTAAATACATACTGGACTGTTCACTACTGCACAAAAAACGAGCCGAGCGAGAGGCCCCAGTTGGGACCGTGTCCCTCTCATTTCGAGTTGCCATGCCAAAATAATATTATCGTTGGGTAGTGATTGTTAGTTTTAAATCAAGCAAATAAATTAATTTATTATTTTTTCGTGACTATTGTTTTATCATATAAACATTATTATATTATTTTGACATGGCAACTCGAAATGAGAGGGACACGGTCCCAACTGGGGCCTCTCGCTCGGCTCGCTTTTCTGTCTAAGAATTGTCAAGGTATAATAGACCTTAAGGCAGCAGAATAAAGTTGAATTTCTTCTTAACAAAAAACTCAAGTGATAAATCCTTCATTATACATCCGTGGATCAGACAGTCTCATAGGCAGTCGGACGTCTACTTGCCACCCTAAGTATAAACCAAGCTCCAGGTATGCTCGTCCCGTGAAAGTCGGGCCACGTGATTGGTCCAAGGTGACGTCATGCCGATAATCACAACAGCCGTGTTGTGCGGACAATAATGAACCTTATTTGTATTGAACATGTCAATCAATAACATCACTGATCGTGACGTAGACTTGGGAAATCGTGGATAGAACATACCTGGTATTTTTGGTATAAATAAATAATTAAATACGTAGATAAGATTGTCAGATATGTTCTCCTGTAAATACAATATAGAATTAAAAGAAAATTAATAAATATGCAATTAATAAAGATAAAGTTCATATAAAGGACACGTGCAAATGGATTATGGGATGACAATGGCTGTTACGATCAATATATGCAATTATTTTTAATAAATAAAAATAATAAATATATTATTGATTAATATTATTTAAGGTCAAAATTTCCTGGCGTTGGCGATGGTGGGTGACCCGACATACCTGTTATGTAAGCTGGTACATCTGAAAACGTGGCAAACGTGAGTGCGAATAATAAAATTCAAGATGTAAGGTATCGACTAATTAGTCGATTTTCTGACTATTCGTAGGTCACGTTTCGAATAACTTTGAGTGTTTTAATTTTGCCAAAATTTACACTACATTGTTTAAAACAGAACATGATTTAATAAGTAAGTACTTATACTTTATTAATCAAGTAAGTAACTGTAGGTACCAAACAATCAAATAGTTTACATAATTATAGCCAAATAGTCGGCTTAATCGACTAACAGTTGATAGTCGATACAATGATATAAATAACCAGGAAATTCCAGCAAATTCCACCGATAATGAATGTATGACGGTCGTGTGAGAGGCTAGTACAAAGCAGTTACATATTTGGAACAACATTAGGTAAGTGTATGTAATAAATAAATATTAATAAGATGACGGAATTTTGAGCTAAAAATAAATAAAAAAGAACTAACTAAGGTACCTACTACTTACTCACGAATTCATAGAAAATGTTATATATTTTAAATGGATTTACGAACCATTTTTAGTACAACAGTGTTTTGTAATGACATTGTGAATCAACTTTTTAAGATTTTATTTTTATAACTAGGATCTTCTAATCCTGGTTAGGTATTTATCCTGGTCCTTCGACATTAACATTTCAATTAAAAGTCGAAGTTTATCAAATATACTAGAACTATCGTAGTACCTATTTAATGCTTATTCATATATTATTATTATTATTCTGAATATTTTTACTTTGGCAGTGAAATGAGATGTATTGAAACAATAACCAAGCATACAACTATTTATACAAAATAAAATATAAATCCTATCATGCCAATTATAACACCGAATTACTATTAAAATATAGGCATCGTCTTGCTTTTTAGTTTTTTGTTAAATTTAGCGAAAATATTTATATATTATTTTGATTCCAGCCATTGTTAAATAGCAAGACGATTAAGATAGAGTAGGAAGACAACTGCCTTGTACGATAAATACCAGATAAAATGACTATTACCCTTCATGCTACAAATAGGAAAATACTTCAATTGCTGTCATAAGAAAATATTACTAACGCTTCTCTGTTTTTATTATTTGTGTCAAGTAAAAAGCGAATTCTTGTCGGTATCATTTTATCTGGTGTAGGATGAAACCGCAGTCAAGTGGTCTCTGGCACTGTCAGTATGCTACTGCTATATTTACAATTTATTCTTATAAACATAAGTAACATTATTGGATAGTCATACGGACATCGCTAATTCATGAAAATCGAGTTGTCTTGCAATCACACTTCAACTCAATTCTCACCATCATTTCTTTCAAACAATTCGAGAATCGACTATAATAATCGATTCGGATATTGACTTTATTTATCGATTTAAATATCGCACAAGTACGTACCAATATAGAAAATCGACTAAATAAATCGATTCTTGAACCGTTACCGGAAAGCAGCGACCAGCGGCAGTAGCTGTAGCGTTGTGCAGGAGGCAATGTATTGTAGTGTAATGTAATGAGCAATGGTTGTGAACGTACCGGGCGTGGGGGGGGTGCTACCTCTGGAGAGCGGCGCGGCGGGCGGCTGGCGCGCGCGGCGGCCGCCCCCGCCGCCCGCGCCGCCCGCGCCCGCGCCGCCCGGCGCCGCGCCGCCCACGCCCGCGCGCACCGCCTCCAGCTTCACCGGCGACGGGATGAACCCGATGTCCGCGCCCTCCTTCACCAGCCGACCGATCCACCAGTTGTTGTCGTACTTCTCCTGGAAACCAACCACACTGTGTAACTCGAGAACCTCAGTTGGACGCTCCGTAGTAGCTATCATAGCTGCGTTTCGTGCGATGAGCGAGCGCAACCCTTCTCCCAATCCCTCCCTCTATCCCCCTCCCCTCCTCTTCCTCCACAACATGCAAGGCAAGCCTTTGGTATTGGCTACGGTAACTAGTTAACATCAGGCAGGCCGTAGGCTTGCTTTCAACTGCTGTTACATAACAAAAAGGATAACCCTACGAGATAGGACTCACCAAACCTCGCTTTCGCAGTCAAATAGCAACCGTTACGACAGTAAAACAGACTATCACTAGTACTGCAAGCAATTGGTTACTGCTCTAATGATCCGTTAGTGAGTTAGTGAACATGACCTTAAGACGGCTTTTATTAGCTGCTTTCATGATTGGCTTGGCGCATATTGATGTCTGGGGTGCTCACCTTGATGTGCAGGTAGTCACGGATCTCGAAGGAGATGGCGCTGCCGTGCACCGGCGAGTCGTCGTCGAGGGTGCCATCGTACGCCACATTGGTGCGCACGGCGAACGCCACTGGTTTCGACTGGAAGCCAAAGCATTACCTTATTAGACCCTCAGACCAGCAAATGAGAAGACGTAGCCTTGCGGAACATTGGGTTAGACCGCTATTTTTGAAAAGTCAATTAACATATACAATTCCGTTTACTTCCTTACTTTAATCATTGTTAGATTTCATCATCCTCCTTAAAAACTGCACTGTTTGTTTGAGAGTTTGATACTTAAAGATTTTTAAGGATGAAATCTCGCAATTGTTAGCGCAGTTACGAGACACATGAGTAGCCCATTGTAGCTAACACACTGTTACACCAAAGTTATACTTATGTAATCTCTTGTCTCGTGTCTGTAGCTAGCTATGTATGCTTTTCTTCCTTCAAATGTACGGCGCCAAACTAAGCAATGCTTGGGTGGGTAGGTTTAATGCACTGCGGGCGATGATCCCAGAACTGAGCCCTAAATCTGCTTTAAAATTCACTCATCATCGATATTATCTTCGTGAATTCTGCCTTGTAAATTTTAAGGCGGTCGACATGTTATCGGTTATGTGTTACCCTGGATAACTGCCTACAACATGTCGTCCGGTACAGAATGCTCACCCGTGCCTTGTCGAGCTGCGAGAGTGCCTGCGCTTCCTTCTCGCGGCGCAGCGCCTCCTTGTCTTCGTCGAGCGACAGCTCCGACGACGGCTGCGAGTAGTTCGAATCCGCTGAGCCCTGGAAGTGGATGATGACTCCATTAGCCTTGGATCTGAGCAGAACGCTTGAGCGCCAGAAACACAAAACTAGCATTGATGGACATGTTTAATTTTGCGAAAAGTAGATGATGCGTCGACCTTTTATGGACCTGTAAACATGCCCTTTGAAGAACCTTTGTATCTCAACATTTTTCTTCAGCAGTTAAGATTAACTGTTGGCTATAAGATTTAATAGCAATGATTTTGAGTTAGCGATCCGTTGAAGTCATTGAATCCTAATTCACTGATGCGCATGAGTATGTTATTCAACAGTCTAAATGGACACCTACAATGTATTAGATAGTGATTTAATATTAGCCGAGTTCTAGCTTACGATATGACTCATTATTTGCTAGAACTGAATGTCTGCGATTCACTGCAGCTGAGGAATCACAGAAATGAACACGTTGCCGACTCTGGTGTACATCAGAAACGAATCGCGTGCGCAACGTATCATTACGAACATTTTTACTATCTGCGCTAGCAGTTTACGATCGTGCAATTCTAATTTATTGGGATCCGCAATTCCGTACCTATTTGGAATCTGCGTTTTATTTCTACTAACAAAGACTTTGTTTGCGATAAAATGTTAAAAAGAGCGGGGCTAAAATGGCTACATAGCAATTCTACACAAGCAATATTATTTTTTTGCTGATTTCCTAACAGAATCTTTAGCAATTCCGCAAAATTGTCGTAAAATGGTCACACATATTACGCCATTCATAAAAATATGAATTGGGTGGTAAAACAATTGTTATGGCACGTTTTCAGAACGCGCTCCGTGCGCGCGCATGCCCGCAATGCTTCGCACCATTGCAGGCACACTGCTCTTTGATTACAGCTTTACTTTGTACTGTACAATTAACATAACAATGTTTACGAACGACCTATTAATTTCTATGTTTACCCACTGAGTGTTATTGCGTGCCGTGTACCGAGCTTTCAGCATTTAAACTAATTTATATGTGCCTGCTCAAGGTTTAGTACTTTATTTATGTATATATAGAATAACGTGAATGCCTCCGTTGAAGGGGGCTCGTAACCGATACTGGAAAGTATTTACGTGTAAGGACTTTACTCTTACTAAAATATAATATCTTATTTCAAGCATTAACAACTTATGAATTTAGCATGGACAATTTAATCAACAAATAATGTCCAAAGGACACAAATGTTTACATTCACCTAAAGCTCTACATTTCAGGCCGCACTACGCTCACGCTAAGAAGTTGGGCAAGAATTTACAAGAGCGGGTATTCAATACGTGTATCGTTCTCGTCACTGATTCTTCCACGAGGAAAATGTTAGAAGAGTACATGGCACGTTTTCGGAAAAAATGTAGGGCGGACTACCAATCATAACATAATATCGTCAGATTTTTTTTTAAATAATAGCAAAACAAATGGCATGTATTTAGGAATACTTTGTAAATAAACTGAAAATAAAGTGGTCCTTACCAACGGCTTGTAGTTTGTCATTGGTCGGCGGTGAGGCGTGGCGCCTGCATGCAATACAACACACACAAACAACAAATCAGACAACATGCTCGGGACAGCCACTTGCATTGACAGGCCATTGAATTTGCAATTGAATTGAATAATTACTCAACAAAATACCATTTGTGTACCTATTCGTGGCAAAATTTACCATATTTTCAGGCAATTAGTAAGTTTTATTTTGTTAATTAATTATTTCATTCAAAGGTAGGTTATTTAAACCATGGCCTCGTACTTAAATTGAAATTTGGAAGAATTTTTACCAATTAATAAATAAAAATTTGGATCGCATGGTTTGATAGAATAGGTAACCAGAATAATCATTAAACACATAAAAACACTATGAGCAAATAATTATACAATAAATTTCTACTAAAAGGAAAGAAAATTGCATGAACAAATTCTAAGTAAGCATAGTCACATTTCCTATTTAACTATCTAATTATGTATCCAGTCAACTCTAAACAACTACTAACTAATTTGGTACGTCACTTTAATTAAAAACAATGTATCGCTTACTCATCATAGTGAGGACGGGGACACCAGTGGCAGCGCAACCAGTCGCTCTACAAACAAAATGTATAGAGCTGTATGGAGGGTATCGCACCTGGTGTCCGCTTGGTAGCGCAACCAATTCGGTATCGGCCATCGAATCGCCCGCTGGTGGCGCAACCATGGTTGCCTCGTAAGCGATAAACTGTTTTTCATTCATTATCTTAGAGCTACATACATCTCACCTTAAGCAAAGCTTCCAAAAATATTTAAAGAAAATGAAAAATCCATTTCACACTTGACAACATTTTTAAAAAGTTTAAAAACCGATGGATCTGATTTCAAATTTTGACGAGTTCCCACGCATATATTTTTTTAGCTCTGGTATGCATTGACTAAAGCAATAAAAACCCATGCAGCCAAGAAGGTACTCCTGTGATTGATCAAGGTTGGACTGGCACTGGTCGGTTGGCGGCAGACTGGCGGGTCGAAGCCGTGACGTCAGAGCCGCCCACTACCCCACCGGTTCGATAGCCCACCCCTGTGCATATTTTACGACCCTGCTTTAGGGGCATCGCCAGTTGTGGATCCGAAATATTTTATTTACATCTAACCACTGGTGTGGCTATTTTTGTGTGGTTACAATTTATATTTTATTTGGGCAGTTTCCGATCTACGTTGAATTATTTATTGCAATACAAATTTTAATAGCAATGAACTATTGAAGGTTTATTGAATAATTTTATTTTTGTTATTAAACGTATAAAATACTTTCATCGAAAGTATTTCGCTGCCTCCTATATTCGATTCCGATATCGCTTTTTCGTATAGGATAGGCATTAAAATAGCACTTTCAGCTACTGACTATAAATAACAGAATTCTTTCAATAGTCAATCAATAAAATAGAAAAGGCATTCCGATGACGTACAGACAGAATAGCGAATCGTTTTATGAGTGTTTTTTTAAGATGAAACGAATCTGATCGCGGAAGCAGTGAGGAGGATGATGTGTTAATGGGGAATCCCAAGCAAACAATTTTTATCTGGAAACTGTACCACATCTGTAATCAACATAAATCTTATGGCTTATCTCTATTTCTAAATCCCATAGTGATTATTTTGGTATGAATGAAAATTGCTCAGTTTCATTGACCGCACAATACGAGCTTCTTCCATTTTCATGAAATTTCATTTTCATGAAATTATATATGATGATATATCATACCGCGACATTGACAGGTGAAGACAGGGTACGCTGTAGGTGTCGCCTGTAACTATCGCTGTATGTTATACGCTACCTTTATAAAAGTCCTGTTAAATCTGACAAATAACCACAGCAAGGAAATGAGGTCACATAATTGGAGCACTGGATACATCAAAGATGGGATACGAAGCAAAATAAGGAATCTGTTTCAATTCAAATCTACAAACAATTCAAAACGAAATGATACGTGCGTCAAAACAGAAATCTGAATAAACAAACATTATCTGAGCTTTCCATGTTCAATACACGATCGGTATGACGCGATACGTCTAATAATAGTGAATTTGTTTGTAATACATATATTATGGACAGCCTGAAGGCCTACAGACAGACGGACCAAACGCCTTTTCGCAGTCCGTTTGACGCACACAACTCATCACAGCGGCATATCTTCATTTGACTTTTTGAAGCGCGTTAAAAGTAATGGCCGGCGCACAGTGAGGACGGCATGGCATGGCATTTTAATTTTTATCAACGAATTTAATACTTGTCCAATCGAAATAAGGTATATATTTCAATGCTCGGTGATCGACCTCGGAGTATCGCGGAGTATTTTCTCGGTGCACCCGCTGCAGCAACTTACTTCGATTGGCTAAGTATTAAATTCGATTGATAAAAATTAAAACGCCATGCCCTGCCGTTCTCACTGTGCGCCGGCCATAATGTGCATGTATGATGTAACACTTTATGAAACAATTTAATATTTGACACTGGCAAAACAGTATGTATTTAAAAAAAAAAGTAAAATATGGATAGGCTGGCTTGCAACCATACAAATTCGCTAAGCAAATCATTGTTCTGAGCTAGAAACCAATACGTTACGTAGAACTCTTATCATATGCCGGAAAAGTATAATATACTATTCGTTTATTTGCACGGAACACGTGCAGGGAAGGAAATGGAAAGGAAGCAAGAACACCGGGGGACACGCAAGCGGGTGACGTAGGGCAGACAATGTATTCTACTTGTAGACAGCATTCGTCAACAAAGAAAGTACAACTCTAATGATGGCAATAACGATGTTTACTGTAACGGCTATCTGCACTCGCGTTCCTTGTTTGTTAGTCATGTTATCATCCCAATAAGCCAAGATATAAGGGGGCGTCCATAAATTACGTGAGGCATTTAGGGGGAGAGGTCGAGCAAAATCTCACGTGGGGGAGTGGGGGGGTCTCGGAAAATCTCAGGTATTTTTTTTTACCGCAAGAAACAGTATAAAATTGCAAAAAAAACTGGGTTAAATTAAGTAAAACATATTTCTCATCTAGAATTGAAAAATCTCACGTGAGATTAGAGTGGGAGGGAGGAGGTCTAGCAAAATCTCACGAAATCTCACCAAGTGGGGATGGGGATCAAAAAATCTCAAAAATCACCTCACGTAATTTATGTCCATAATATCCCCCTTATATATAGTACTAACGTTCAGTGGACATAAAGTTTGTCAGTGTTAACGTGAGCGTGTTCAACAAGGATTACTTTTTTAAATAGCCCACTGTGGGGAAAAGGCCTCCCCTTTCTAGACAGGGATACCAGGGATACAGGAGACTAGTACAAATCGTATTGAAGGGAGGCCCGAGCTCAGGAGCGGGACGATAAATGGGTTAATCATATTATAGACTCTATCTGTTAGAACAAGCTCGATGTAAGCCGTGTTTATAGATGATTCCTCAACAATAATTCCACACTATATGCAGCATATGAGTAATATAATGGCAAAGCCGCGCCGTGCACCGTCACTGCATGCGCAGGCGCATTCGTCTACGATCCACTAGCACTAGCTAGACTCAACAGCAATGTGAAGCTCTAAGGGCAGAGCAAATAAACAACATCAAATGCTAAACAGATTAATGTTAGACACATTTTGATGTTAGCCAATGCTAGGCTTAAGAGCTAGGTAGGCTAGGTTAACTAATGCCCGGAGAGATGATACAGATGGTGCGATACCATAAAGAGAGACATGCGCCTAGTTGATCTTAAACAGTAGGTAAACTACGCCGATCACCTGTTGTAATCCAGCTGAAAGTCTGGATAACATTTGCCGATGCTATTGGCCTTGTGCCATTTTTAGCATCTATGGAATTAAATACTACACTTATCCCATTAGAGTTAGTTCATAGAATTGCAGATTGAAGTCATCTCAAAAATGGTCATTTTTGGTGTTCTATAAATGGTTATGACTTTTAACTTGCCTCGCACGTTTGTGGTTTGCAAAACTTACATAGATGGGGCAATAGAGATTGGCAATAATACTGAAAAACTAAGAACTTTCATCGCATCATTCCAGTATACCACCTTAGCACCCACGGCCACGTAAATACCAACATAAACACACAACACAACACTGCGCGCGCACCTGCGTAAACAACTTGTTGTAGCCGTGCCCCTGGTTGTTGTAACCCATCATGTTACGACATGGCGGCAGGTGGTGGCCACTCCGGTCCACCAGTGGGATCGCGTCCTGGTCGGCCGTGGTGTCTGAGCATCGAGCTTGCGGCACCACCGTCTTCGACGACGGCGCGCGGACGAATGAATTGAACTCGAAGCTCGAAGTCCGAAAACTGAACCCCCCCTAACCCCTCACTTCCCGTCTTCCCCCTTTGTTGTGTGAATGGGTGCGCGCGCACGGTACCGGCGGTCCTCGGTTGACGAACCGTACCAAAGATTAGCGATTAGAGCAAGTAGGTCACATCAGATAATAGGCGGGGGCGTCGACAGTTGATGCTCGCGGCTTCAATGGAAGTTTGGAAGTCGGGGGTTGAAAGGAATCTTTGGATTGTTTGGCCAGTTCATCGTAGGGTTGGTTACTTCGTAAAAGGGATTTTGGTACACACCGTTTTAAAATTGTGAAACGGTATTAAACATTTTTTTGTAACTAAAGCTTTATGCAACAAAGCAATTTTAAGAATTTTGTATTAAGTCACATCGATCACAAAGAGATCTTGCAAGAAGATAATTATGATATTATTCTATTGAATTTACTATTATACCATAATACGGAATCTCCATAACTACAAAATAATTTCCGCTCTCACTCGTAAAATACCAACATTTATATTATGCAAATACCGATCTCATTGGGTTGCCATTAGTGGTAACTCTGGAACCGCCATTACGCCACTACGATAGGCGCATTCTGAGCATACTAATGGCGGAACCAAGGTCGATATGCCCGTTATGCTCATGAGTGATATGACTCATAGTATTTTGAAATGAATGATCTGGATTAAAGAAACAGGTATATACATATATTAATTCCAAAAACTAGGACAGATTTTTTATGGATATTAGAATTTAAAAATTATGAAATTCCTCAACTTTATTAACTTCATGTCAATTATAGCTAAAAACGTTTAAAAAAACTTTCATATTTTTTCTAATTACTATACACACTCAAATAAATTGACGGTAAAAATAGTAACCCATCCATATTTACAACGAAACATGCAAATAACATCATATTACGTTCAATTAAAGAACAATCGCAATAATCCAATCATTATCCGTATCTCCGCGACCGCCATAACGCCACAACGAGCGCATTCTGGCATACTAATGGCGGAACCAAGGTCGCCATTTCGCCATTCCTGTAGCCGGATGACTCACGCCATAGCCGGCCTCAAATGATAGCAGTTTTATAGCCGCTGCGTTCTTGAGACATTGTTATTGGCCACAACAAAATTATTAATGGTTTAGCAGGATGGCGACAGTTCAAGTCAGTTGGAGTTATAAAATTAAATTTAAATGGCGGTAGGTACGTATTTTTTTAATTAATTTACTAACCACAGAATATTATTGAATCTTGGGATCTCTGTATTTTGAAACGCAATGCTATCCTATCTGTGTTGCTACGATCATACATAATTCTGTCTACACAAACTGTAAATATGTTTATTATACGATGATTTATAATAACCAACTGACAATCGATAAATATATAAACCCGGGCTTTAGTTAGTTTAGCCTACAAATGAAGTGCTACGGTGACGCTACGCGAGCGTAGCTTTCGTAGCGGTCGTAGCATGGTCGAGTCGTAGACCCTACGAGTTTTCCGTACATTTTCTATGCGTTTCGTTTGCAATAATTACAGATTTAAAATAGTTTATGTATGTGTAATTATATCCTAGTGTCAAATTATCTCTACCATATGATTGGGAACTGAAACTTATGTTTAGGTAATGTAGGTTCACTCTGATTTATTGTATTAATTAAATCTTCCTAGATTTTTAACGTAATTGACCAACACTGTTTATCAAATCGACAAGAGCAATTTGTGACTTTATCCTCTAAAAATATAACCAGTTTTACCACAAACTGCTTACATTGAATCATCAAACGAAACCGAACCTTGAATCAACGTGGAAAGGGTTACGATACTTTCGCGGTTTAATTTTGCATGCGGTAATATTCTACGAGTAGTGTTCAGCGTGAAATGAACAGTATCATTGGTGTGTTAGGGCTTAGTTTGGTGTGTGTAGTGCGTGCGCATGCGCGTTGATTGGATCGATGCGCCGCGACGCGCCGGCGACGTCGCTGACCCAGTTGTGGCGGCAGACGTCCACATTGTAAAGTCAGTGCGATGAACTAGCGTGCGAGTTTCAAAGCAGTGAAGACGATAAAGCAACACAATTTATGTTTCAAGTGCGTGCTATAAACACGTATTAAGCGAAAATGAGAGTGCTCTTTGGGGCGGCCTGTGGACGCATGGCAATACCACCCTCTCCAGATATGATTTGACACCCAAATTGGAAAGACGGAGCTATAGGAAAATACAGTTTGATGACAATCCTTTCACTTCTTCGTAAGCTTTTTCCATCATTGACCTACTTTCATCGGCATCCGACGCGCAGACTTGAAGTTCATAAGTGTCAAATCTAGTTCTCTCTAGTCTTACAACTTTGACAACGTTTTTCTTCCAATATTAATGGAATTTAGCTGTTACAACGTAAATCCATTAATTTCTCAACGCACAAGTGAGTAGATACTTAGTACTGACACTATGTCCAATTGTGGGGTGGGTACCGTCGGCCTGTTAACACTTAACACGCCATCGCTAAATATTTTGTATACCCCATTTATTATAACATTAGAAATAAGAGGCTCGTAGAAGCAGGGATCCAAAACATTTTATTTCAAAGTCAAAACAACTTTTATTTAGAGTGGTTACATTAAAATTGTTTTCACATAAAACAATTCTAAATACTTCGATAACCAAAATAAGAGTACTTTTATACTATGTTTTATTAATAATAACATCCTATCACATATTATTTAAACATATTATTATAACATATTATTTAAACTGAAAACAAAAAAATAATGAAAAAATAAATGATGGTGAATGACTCAATGACAAACACTTACAGAAATTTATTTACGTCAATTTCATAGATAACATAATCCGACAAAATTTGAAATACCCTGCTGTCATAACCTCTGAACGGATTAGGTAACATTTTAGATTTGTTAGGATTATAGTGGAACTAAACACATTCCCGGTATTGTTCACCCCTGCTTCTTTTAGGCTTTTAGCATTGACACTTAATTTTAAATTTGACTGAAATGATAATATTTAAACGAAAGACAATTTATTTTATAATATAAATAATTAAAATAATTACAGTTAGGTGTGACAAGCTGGAATATAAATAGATTATAATAAATTCGACGTCAATCATAACTGTAACATGTTATTTGTACTTTTGTTACAAAGTGGACACTGAAAATAACCTTTTTTAACTTCTGTCTAATGCTATAAAAAATGGAGTATAGTGCCAACAAAACGCACGCACCTTCTTCGAGCGTACGGTTGACTTCCGAATCGCGGTACAAACGCGAGGTTCCGCTCCATTACTCGCGGGGGTAAGGTCGACAACCGCTACATTCATGCTTGCCCCGCTGTGTATTTGAGACAGGCGTTTGTGTCGTTGGTTGCGGTTATTCGCAGTCGAATTAAAGGTGAACAAATGGAGGGCTTGTATTTAGGCATCTTATATTGGCGTCCATACGCTTCTATACAGGCGTCGCCCCGCTGAAAAACTGGAAGCTACTAATATAATGTGTTCTATCTACTTTAATTATATTGATGCTACAAAGATTTATTTCAATAATAAAAACGGAAAGAAATTGCGGTTGCGATTTCACCAATTGTTATTATAACTGTTATTACCGTACATTGTATCTCTGTCGCCATTTTGGTATTGTTTCTTGTATTGTACACTATAAAAACACTCGTTTCAGATATGGAGTGAAAGAGGTGTGCGAGAAGTGACGGGAAATATTGGTACTTTCTTAAAATTGGATACATACGAAAGTTTGAATAGACAAGCAAAATAGTAGAGTATATAGACACGAACTCCCGTAAAAGGATAACAACCAGAAACACTGTTTTTTTTTTATAGGACTGCGGTGGTAGAAAATCTTACGGCCCGCCTGATGTTAAGCAGTAACTGTAGCCTATAGATGCTTACAATACCAAATGCATTGCTCGCACATTGCCGACCTGAAGGGGAGTGGAATGGAGGGAAGGGGTGAGGGTGTTCTTACGGCTCTCTCACTCATCGTACGAAACGCAGCTGTAATAGCTGCTTTACGCCGATCTTCTGTAAGAGGGTGGTACTACCCCGGTCGAGCCAACCCGTTTATGAGCTGCAGTCAATTGGCTACAGCTTGGTTCTATCACCTCGAACAAAATACTCACTACACTAGGCAACATTAATTTTCCTTAAAGAAAAGCTTTATTACGAAAATAAAAAAGCCTCATTATAAATGTAGGCCACAGAAAATAGCGTTCCGCATTGCCTGAGACGCAATCAAGTGGCTATGACTAATAGAGGGGACCCTGGAGAGATGGGGTGCGGCTGCAGTGAGCGCGGACCATGTGGAACAGTAATGAGATTAAATAAACTTTATTTTTCTCAAAAGAAATAGGTACAGTATTTCACTTAATGGGAAACTTAAAATAAAATATAAGGCTCATTCTCAGTCGGACCGTTTTATGCTGACCTTCGGTGTCAATAAAAAAAGGTTGACACCGAAGGTCCACTTAAAATGGTCAGACTGAGAATGAGCCATAATTTTAACTCTAATGAAGTTCAGTTAGCCAGTTGGTTTGGTTAGTTAAATATTGCTATGAATGAGGTTGTAATAGATGTAAGTATAGCAAAGCAAAGCGCGATAAATGGAAGAATAAGACATGCACCGACTCCCAGATAATGGGAAAAGTTAAGGAAGATGATGAATGAAATTCTGATAGGAACAGGAAAAACAGTCATAAATAATGTTACAGTTCTGTAAAATTACAGACAAAGAAATTGCATTTAAATAATTACGCGGTGATAATGTTCAAATAATAATTCGCTCGCACATTTTTGGAACACCTTGTACACGAGGTAGCTTTTGGCATGGGAACGCGACAAGATGGTTTTACTTATTAGTCACATTTAATATCGTGCAATGCTTCATTCATTTCTGTGTATCGGATTAGTCGTTTTGCAAAAAGATTTCCCAGTAAAAAGTTGTTAACAAAGTAACCCTCCCTCCATCCCACTCCCCTTCAGGTCGGCAATTTGCGAGCAATACCTTTGGTATTGTAAGCATCTATAGGCTACGGTAACTGCTTAACATTAGGCGGGCCGTACGCTTTTTTTCCACCGCAGTCCTATAAAAAAAATTAACATTTCCAAAATTGAATTTGTATTCACATCGAATCCCCCCCACCCCTCCCCCCTTCACTTATCGTTCTAATCTTAGAAGTATTTATTACGCAAAAACGTACTAGCTGCTGAGCTACCGATAGTAGGTACATTTTTATTATTAAGTATTGAAGTCAATACGAGGAAAGTTATCGATAAAAGCTAGTAGGTACCTACATGGATACTTTTACCGCTATCACTCCGACCCCGTGAATATAAATTCACTGACTGTTATGGTTTTCGAGTGCAATCTTAGAGTTGAGGGTGTACTCTCAAGCTCAGCGGACGATACCGAATTATCTGAGGGTTACTTAAGTGATAAAAGGTGGATCTTGGTAATGACGTTCACACTGATATTGTGCCTTTGGGGCTTAGGATATTGTAGATCTAAGATTGGCTTAATCACATGATCTGACCTTATCTGTGCTACGGAGGACAGAAACTGAATGGCTAGACAAGTGGCTGACGTCTACAAGCGTTCGTTCAAATCGCTACGCTTCATGTATGGAAATTACATAAGTCACGTGATCTACATAGCAACTTGTTGTTGATCTACATAGCAACGTTTGACATTTCCATACATTGTGAAGTCTATTCTATTCTATTCGATTAGCGTTCAAGCCACTTGGCCAGGGGGGCAGGTGATCCCACCCGTTTGTCACTTTCCCATCACAGATAGTCGTTACACGCTGATGATAAAATTCGGTGGGCAGATGGTCATAAGCGGTCTAATTCAAAGCTCCCTAAGTTGAGATTTGGTCGACAGTCAAGGAATCACTAGGAATCCGTGTACTATACCCAGCATCTCCACATACCACGTCTTATACTGTTAAATCCCACATTCACTACTTCCAGATGTTTAGGTATAATGCTGGGAACGAAACATCGTACTACGTGAATCGTGAATTCGTGACTCATAGATATGCCATTCATAAAAACGGAATATTCCTCGCGTACCGTGTGGGCGGCGGTTCGCGAATTGCCGTAGCAACGTATCACGAGATCATTATAAGGTCGCAGTGTCACAGCCAAACTGATGGAATTGCGGGTCAAGGAGGCAATTGATTGGAGTCACCGGTCGCATCGGGTCTTGCAAAATTATGCTGGATGCTGCAGATGAATCATAGGGAGCTGGTGAATAATCTGGAAAGCTCGGTAGATGGCGCTAGTGAAGTTGGAGATCATGACCATCCTCCTCCTCATACATTTTATTACCTATCTAACGACCCGGCCACGACTTCGCGCGACGGCGACGGGTAGACAGCGTTTTTTGCTAAAATGTTGCATTACGCCACGAGCTGCTGCTGTCAGCGGCAACGCGCGCGATACAGCATTTTAGCAAAAAACGCTGTCGCCCGTCACCGTCGCGCGAAGTCGTGGCCGGGCTATAAAGAATGTCGATGGATCTATCTTGTTCGTGATGCCATCTTGACGTTAATTAAAAATCCATAAAAAGGACTTTCAAACTCAGAACTCCTGATGGTTCCATCCCTGATTGGTGGAATGGTTGTCTCAACTGGTGACAAGTATGTAAACATGAGTATCTCCAGCAAAGTGAAGAAGTACACTGACCTCATCAGCGCATGTAAAAACAGTCATGGTTCTGTATGAAACTAGTGAACAATAACATAAATATTTAAATCAATCAATTAGAAGCGCCGCCATTTCTCAAAGAAAGCAGGCGAAAGACTCTCACCTGCACAGGAATTATAATATTCCAGAGAGTACCATTGCACCTTCTTTTAGAAAGACGCAACACGTAGGGTAGGTACTTGCATCACTTTGTGAGTACCCCTATATATTTTCTTCCACTCAAAGCTTATGGTTACGACATGAAACAACGTTCTTTCGTAAAGAATTGACAAGATCTGCGTGGATGTAGAGGTTAGATTACTTGCTATTTTCATGACTGATACTAACAGGAGGAGTATCAACAGTAACAACAGGAGTGACAGTGGTGGGAGTGTGTGGCGGGCTTAGTCCCATTTATTTTTTGACACTAATGTTGGAAGCATAGGTACAATGAGCCAAAGACGATCCCAGTAATATAAAGTAAGTAATATAAAGCTACCAAAAAATTTGACTCATCGGAATGTTAAGCTTTTCGTTCCAGCAATGATACCCAGTATTTAAGCTATGACGGTGGCCTGCGGGCGGCCTGAAAACTTGCTTTCTCGACCAGGGTAGTAGGTACTACCCTCTCACAGAAGATCGGCGTTAATTCGCTATGACAGGACAGTGAGAGAGCCCGAAATAGAGAGCCGGAAATATGGCTTCACATATAGTGGTAAGTGAGGCAGCGCATACAGTTGACCGCGCATAAGCTACACTAACTAACTTGTATCGTACAGCAAACAAATTCTGTTTGTCTCCCATGTTACATTACTGCCTTTCAGTCTAGTCTGTGAAAATCTATAATACGAAGAACCACGCATAGCACACATAATTAACGACTTTACAAATTGGCAACACAACCACCATTGACTGGCAACACACTTTAACACGTATACCAACGAAATGAATCTACAAAATTGACAAATTAATACTCAAATTCATACATGATTAACATTAAACGCTCATATTATTGGGTGACGTTCGCTCAAGGGGACAACATAACCTTTAAATTTTTCAACTGAATTTTCGCTCACCCTTCGATGTTTGTACCGCGGCCGTCGGAAGTGATCCATGTTTATAACAGCCTTTGTCATAAGTCACACATTTCTTAACATACACTTATCACTATCACTTATTCTAGTTGTGCATAATATTTAGTGTTTTTGTGAGTAACGCGGGCGCAGAGCGCGTCGGCCGCGCGCGATGGCTGTGCGCTAAAAATAATGGTGGGTAGTGTAGGAATGGCGGGAGAGCGCGCGCGGATCGGTCCTCGTGTTCACTGTACATTGGTTGCTCAAACCTAACATTGGAATACGTGGGGCAGCTACCCTATTCTTATGAATTGCCGGGAACGTTTTCTACGTTCTGCGAGTACCTCGGGACGGACGGAGAAGTGTGCACCATAACAGTCGAGCCATCAGTTTGACAGACAATCGATCTTAAGAATAAGACGCAGTTTTGACGTTTAATTTATGGAACATCTGTCAAAAACGACGATCGATCTCAACTTTGAGATGCATTTATTATACGTGCCTAAGCCTTTGAGTAATCAGCAGAAAGTTACTAGGCAAGTGTGCGTTCATAGTATGATACTATCATTTCAGTAATAATAATAATATAACTTCACGACTTTTTATCCCCAGTTTAGTCAGAGGCTTGAGTGGCCATACACCACTACATTGTGGAGGTATTAAGTCAACTCAAAGCCCACGTTTCCCCAGATAGTCAGAACCCAACGTGACAGGTGGTGAACCTTGTCGCCGTATATACAGGAACTGACAATCATAAATTATTTTAGTTTTTCAGGAAAGTTCAAACTTACTGAAGAAACGGACGTTACTTACAAGCTTTATTCAGCTTTAAGCTTTATTTGGTAGGATTTCCAAACTGATTACATGGTGACCTCTGTTCTATTCACCGGAGAATTTTTCTTGCCAAAATACTAGCATGATCTTCTTTAACAGTCAGAAGCTTAAAACAATGACCAAATGTGATTACATAGATAGCACGCAATGGATATCGGACAATACGATATTGCCAAATTGCCAAAAGTATTAGCACGCTACCAGATACATCCCGTCAATTTTAACATAACACTCTTTACCAGCTCTATTCAAAAGCGATAAAGTTCATATTACTGTAATGAACTGATAAACGATCTTGGTAATTATGGTTGAGATTTGTGAAGCCAGTGGTTCCGCGTAGCTCGACATTGATCTGTCAAGACTGGCTGGCAACTACACTATTGTCTTATCATTTAATTACAAGTATTTTTATTTTAAAAAATGTCGCCAATGGTAACGTTGAGAGTGAAAACTCGTGAAAACTATTAGGAAACATTCAGTAGGTACTTAAGTATCTGGCTTCAGTAGGTACTAACCAACTTTAGGTACCTAGGTAGGTAATAAACTAACTAGGTAGGTACTTACTATGTATTTTCGAAGGCTAGATTAAGGAGTAAATTGTTGAATATCCTAGTTAGAAAATTTGGAAAATCTAAAAGGGTACAACTGGAAAATGTACTTGTCTTTTTGGAACTAGATGTCGCTGTAACAAAAAAAAGAATTTTACAAGTTTCCAAAGTGATGCAAAGTTGCAAAAGATTTTTTTTAAGTGCCTGTACACACAGCGCCATCTATCCAGGGAAGTTAGCACTAAGTTGGAGAGTGGCTAGTTGGATTCTTGCTTGGTTAACTAGTTGTTGCTGTTGTCTACTCATGAGACAGATGGCGCTAAAAGTATGTAGACCCGAGTTCTTAGGAAACGGAGTAGATGGCGTTAGCTGTAATGAAAGAAAATTAATGAAAAAATATAACAATACAAAATAAACTTGCAAGTTTTCAATATTTTTGCGATGGTGGTGTCAGTAATGGCCGTAGTGATAGACTCGAGCCAAACCACGAGCAACGCAACGAATTTTTATTGAAAATCATCTGAAAATCAGGAAATATGTGAAAATATTCGTTATTGTGCAGGTTTTTCACCGCCATAGGTACGCCATCATATTGTTATTTTACCAGACAGTCTTAAGCCGCGACCCCACCGCGGTGCACGGAGAGGCCACGGCCACGCCTACGTTTTGCAAGAAAATGTATGGATGATGTCATTTCGTGCGCAGCCTCTCCGTGCGCCGCGGTGGAAACGATTGCATACATTTTCATGCAGAGCGAAGCTTGACCCACGTGCGTGGCCTCTCCGTGCACCGCGGTGGGGTCGCGGCTTTACATCGGACTTCGGGCTGACACCATAAATTTATTTGGTATGAGACTGGGCGAAAATATGTGTGTGATGAACTAGGAGAGACACATAAGAGTCTTCATGCAATGGGTTGCTGAAGGGGGGGCTTCGTAGCCGAGGCAGGCCCAGTCAACATTGGCGTTACGATCTGCATGCATTCCATAACAATTGGCCAATAACAGTAAAACATGGAGAGTTTGTGGCGG
The DNA here is from genome assembly GCA_947859195.1 of Drymonia ruficornis. Lineage (NCBI taxonomy): Eukaryota > Metazoa > Arthropoda > Insecta > Lepidoptera > Notodontidae > Drymonia > Drymonia ruficornis. The sequence continues at coordinate 14,794,344 of OX401905.1, read as the reverse complement.
AGCTTTGACCGGCAGTGGGACGATGAGCAAAAAAAGCCCATATTGTTAACACAAGATGAGCCAGTAATCGTACCCAGATCGCATAGGTATCTACCATTTCACTATACCAAAGCCAACGATAGATAGTGGTTGATGAGTACTTAAATAATAATAATAATAATTTAGCCCTTTTAACGTCCCACTGCTGGGCACGGGCCTCTCCTCAATGCGAGGGGGATTCAGGCCATAATCCACCACGCTGGCCCAATGCGGGTTGGTGGATTTCAAATGTCTAAAGACATGCAGGTTTCCTCACGATGTTTTCCTTCACCGTAAGCAAGTGATAATCATATTAAAGTTATGATACACACATAGATTTCGAAAAATCCAGAGGTGTGAGCCAGGGTTTGAACCCATGACCTTGAGCCCGCAAGACGCGTGCTTAACCAATCGGCTACCACTGGTTTTTTTTTTTTTGATGAGTACTTAATCTAAGAATAATAATGATCAATAAAGTATAACAAATTAAGCAATAAAAATAAATCAGGCCTGGATGAATGTTTACAAACATCATTCAGGGCCCATCAATAAAAGGTGGATCGTTAATGAATAGAACAAATATTAAATAGCTATATCGCTGGAGTCCCGCCAGTTTATTATTAAGTGTTCTGTCCAAAACAAAAGTTTAGTAGACGAGGTGGAGAATGTTGCGCAAGTAAGGACCGGTACACACGGGACACATTTAAGTCCGCCCCATACATACGGAATTTTCCGTACAGAATTGCGTTTCGAAATATCGAATCGGTGATTCCGAACGCAGTAAATCCATCCAAATGTATGGACGTATCGCGTTCGGAAACACCGATTTGATATTTCGAAACGGGATTCCGATTCGGAATTCCGTATGTATGTGGCGGGCTTTAGGACGGTATTAATAGATCAAGCTCTATGCTGAGAGGGAACTTGAGACCGCTAATGAGATGACATTTTAATTTCAAGTACCTTGCAGAGTTGAGATCGAACCTCTCGCGCAGTGTTATGCCCAGTTACAAACAATAGATACAGTCAGCAACGTCAATCCTTCGTCACGCGAAAGACACTAATCTTTTTAAATTCTTCAAATCGTTAACATCCTACTCTATGCCTTACTATTTATTTCAGAAACCTTGGTGAACATTAAAACCAAATATGTATAAGCAACATGCCAATATAACAATTATTCGGATCTAGAAAAAGACAGAATAAAAAAATGTGTGCTAGTGAATTGAAAAATTGAGAATATTCAGCTCATAAGTTCAGGAATACCTACTTATGTCGCTGAACGTATCACTCTCAAGTTTACTCTCAGGTTGGATATCAGTTAATTACGGGCTCGTGAGTCCTGGTCTTGGGTAACTCCAAATTAAATGATACATGCGTATCATGGCAAGCAAAACAAAATAGTTTTTACGTAAATATAATAACGTTGGCAAGCCGCCCGGACGACGTGAGATGGCGTTTGAATTGCAACGTTGATTGAATTCTTCACACATTATTTGGATGGCCCACTTTTCAAATTATTATTTTTATAGTTCAAATCACAGGTAATCAACAATAGTGGCTACAGTATTTTGACGTCTCATTAGGCGATGGTGATACGACATCGCGCGACGGCGACGGGCGACAGCGTTTTTTGCTAAAATGTTGCATGACGCCACGAGCTGCCGCTGTCAGCGGCAATGCGCGCGATGCAACGTAGCCGGGCCGTAAGAAACTGAAATGTTCAAATAGAGAACTTTTTTTATGTAACTAACGTTGCAAACAAGCTCACGGTCCGCCTGATGTTAGGCTGACAGCGTAGCTAATAGATGCTTGCAATTCCAAAGGCATTGCTCGCGCGTAGCCGACCTGAAGGGAAGTGGGACAGAGGATGGTTGGGCTTCTGGCTCTCGCACTCCTCGTACGTAGCGTAACTGTAAGGGGCTATGCACACGGGGAACTTTTGAGGCAACTGGCAACTCGCAACTAGCTGTTTTCATATAAAACAATTGCGCAACAGTTGCGGCAATCGCGGCAATTGTTGCTGCAACTGGTAATTGTTTGCTGCAACTGCCAAAAAAAAATATAAAATAAAAATTGATAGTTTCGGCAACTAAAGTTGCTCCGTGTGCATAGCCTCTAATAGCTTACGCCGATCTTCTACGAGAGACTGGTACTACCCCGGTCGAGCCAACCCATATCTGAGCTGTAGCAATTGGCTACAGCTTGGCTCTACCAATAGAACTGTCATATTTTGACTGTCTTGTATCAACACTAGCGACTCTCAGCAGCTAAAATAAGCTAGACTAAAATGCTAAGAATGACGCTATGAATGCTAGAATTGACTAAGGATTTACCAAGACAAGATTATCCGAAATAAATATTGCTCTAATGAAAGAATGTAATACCTTAATTGGATAGTTCGAATATTAATTCTAATTCAAAATACACGATAAAATATTTAAACCAGCGGTATATTGAATCCATTCACAATTACACGAAGACGCATGGACAGTTCTTCCTTTTGCCGTATATAATTATTAACAGTCTGAAATAGACTGGAGTCGTTCACCCGGCGACATATTTGGTTAACTCGCGTTTATATATAACTAGCATTTATTTGATGCAAGTGGACATTGGCTGGGTGATGGTGGATGTCGGAGCGAGAGGAGACGCGTCGCAGGGCGCTTACTCCGAAGTACGAAACGAAATGCTTCGGCTGACGGATCGTACGCTTCCTACTCCGAAAGTGCTTTGGAAGTCTTCTGGATTCTTCCGGATTCTTCTTCGTCGTAACACTCTTGGCAGAGTGGTCGTGGTCATCACGTAGGCGTTAGTAGCACGCTTAACAACTCGTCGCCATCTAGTTGTCGTCGTCTTTCAAGAATCAAGAATCAAATCATTTATTGCAGTAATTGCGGTTATACAATAATTGTACATACATACATATAATCACGCCTGTTTCCCGTAGGGGTAGGCAGAGACCACTTCTTTCCACTTGCTACGATCCTTACATACTTGTTTCGCTTCGTCCCCTTTCATTATTCCCTTCATACATGCTCTTCGGTTTAGGGTACTCTTGACCTGGCGTTTTTTATAGACGTCCCTGATTTGGTCTCGAAACGTCCGCCTAGGTCTACCCCTTCCAACACTTTCATTCACACTCGCCTTATACACTCTTTTCGTCAATTGTTCTTCCTTCATTCTCTCGACATGGCCAAACCATCTCAGCATACCTTTCTCAATTTTTGTCACTACATCTTCTTTCAGACCACAACGTTTCCTTATCTCACTATTTCTTATCCTGTCACTCAGATTAACTCCTATCATACTTCTTAACGCTCTCATCTCAACTGCATTTATTCTGCTTTCATGTTTCTTCTGCCATACCCAACTTTCACTTCCGTACATGAGTGTCGGAACCAACACCCCCCCATGCACAGCCAAACGAGCCTTGTTAGACACCTTCCGACTGTTCATAAAGGAGTGCAAAGCTCCATTCACCATGTTTCCTGCATTCACTCTTCTTTCAATATCACTCTCACACTTTCCATCTCTTGTAAACTTTGAACCCAGATACACAAACTCATTCACCTGTTCAATTTGTTCATCTCCAATCACGATATTGCAGTTTGTCACTGTCTGATCTCTTTCAAACACCATTACTTTCGTCTTGTTTACATTCATCTTCATTCCCTTTCTAACAAAAGCTCCACTCATAGCAGTTACCATCTCCTGCAACTCCTCGGCTGAAGACGCAAGTAATACTTGGTCATCAGCATAGAGAAAACATTTGACGAGTAACTCATTCATTCTCAACCCACTTTCATTCTCTTTTAAATCTGTCAAGCAATTGTTCATGAACAGATTAAACAGCCACGGTAATAATTGTGGCCTTAAAATTAAAGAAGTACTGCACAATTTACCTAAAGGCATGCAATAGCTGAAAGTATTAGATAATAGTAACTAATTGAATAATTAGCTCAACTTTAAATTTAAGTATTCTTTTAAATCATAGAAACAATTATCAATTAGAAAAGCTTTTAGAGACTTTCTGAAACATGGCATATCTAATGATTTAATCTTACTTGGTAAATGATTATATCTTATCATACATGTAAAGTACATATTCCTTTTAAACATTCCACTGTGAGTCTGGGGTAAAATCAAGTTGTTTTTATTTCGAAGTAGGGTCTACGAAAAAATATTCGAACTTCGGATCCGAAGCACTTTCGGAGTATAGGTAAACGTAAGATCGGTCAGCCGAAGCATTTCGTTTCGTATTTCGGAGTAGGCGCCCCAGATGTAGTAGGTGATCTAAAGAGTGTTAACAACCTCCTCGGATGTATATTTTCACCACCACCTGTCACGTTGGGTTCTGACTATCTGGTGAAACGTGGGCTTTGAGTTGACTTAATACGAGTACCTCCACAATGTGGTGGTGTATGGCCACTCAAGCCTCTGACTACCCCCGAATGGGGATAAAAGTCGTGACGTTACACACACATGTATATTTTTCTTTATTTGCCTGCAGGTGACTTAAGACACAGAGGTACATACATGGTCACACGCCAACGTCAAAGAATTTGTGTACCATTGTGTTGCCATCCTTTTTTTCACATATCTACTCTACTCATCATATTATTAAACAACAATATAATATTTTTTCTAATAAAAAAAAAACTAGATCGTGGTACATCAAGACTCACGAGCCCTGTATATCACAGACAAAACAAACATCCAAGTACACGGTACAGCCGCACGCGCAGGGCGGCTGCGCGGTGGGCGGCGCACGCGTGGGCGGCTAATAATTAAGTACATTGTAAAATTTTATTGGCCGACGAACAATTTTATTTCATGACATAAGTAGGCAATTGTATAGTTTGACATACAGATAATGCTAGTAGAGAAGATAAAAAATTGGATAATTTGTTATTGTTGAATGAAAATAGAGTTCCTTAAAAAAACAGAACGTTTCCATAACCAAACTACTTTTATACCTACGACATTTGTGCTTCAACTGACCTCTTGGCTCTGCTCTACCTAGAGTTAGTTAAGACATACCCTTATTTCCAAACTAGGTTCGCATAGGGATCGTAGAGATAATTGTATTGGTCAAGCGGCTCTCCATTGGTCATCATATCGCAATAATGAAAGGGTACATTTATTATTGAGTATTGATCTCAAAAGGTCAACTCTGTAGCATTCTCAACCAACGGCAGTGCATTAGACAATGTATGAATGTAGATGAAGCAAAAGAGGTGTGTCAAAATCGTAGCTTGTGGAAATCAATGGTCTCTGCCTACCCCCGTGGGATAGAGGCATACCCCGAGGCGTGAGTATATGTATGTATCTATGATCTCAGTATTACTGAGATCGCCCTAGTCCATTGTACGGTACCCAAATAGTTCCTTAGTTTGGCGATATTTAAAAATAGTTGTTTTTCCAAACAATCAAAACCCGACTGTAATCGTATTAATACGCGACATTAGTTTAATAATATGTTATTTAAACATAGATCAGCAACTAAATCGGACGTTACAAACACACGCGCACACGCATCGCGTACCGACCAGTAAACAAATCTCCGAATAAAATCCGTTCATCCCACTTCATAGACCTATTTATTACGATATCTCCACGACAAGTGTCCGCGGTGCCAGCCCCACCATGGAGAGGGGGGCGCCGCCATGACACCTCTATTTCGAGCCTCTCGCAATAACAGTACCCATGGTATTTTTATTACTCTCTCCAGTTTTATTTCAGTTACAATTTGACAAAATAAAAATAAGAAGGGCCAGCCGTGCGTCGCGTAATGTGACACTCTGTTGCGTATCCATTGCTGGCTCTGTTGCGTGCACGTTTCTCTAATGCAAGTGTGCCGGGCGATGTATAGGGTATTTAGTTTAAAACCAGCGGCCCTTTAATGAGAGTGCGTTCACCTCGAAGTGGTTTAAATGCAGTGCGTTTTTGGAAACAGGAACGCGTCTCGTTTCCGTGTTACGGATTTTCTTTCATATACCGAGCGGAGTGGAACATTTTTATATTTATCTTTGTTTATGTTAAAGTGGATGTCTTCATGTTTTTCGATGTCCTTTTAGATGGTGGGAACATTAGATGGCAATGGAGGATGTCGTGACATCGAATGCTACTCGAAAAAGCGAGAGTCACTGCAACCAGTACATAAATATTATATACTGGTGGTTGAGCCATGCTGTAGCCAATTGACTGCAGCTCATATACAGGCTGACTCTCACAGAAGATTGGCGTAAAGTAGCGATTAAAGCCGCGTTTCGTACAATGAGTGAGAGAGCCGGAAGCCCAAACCTTGCTTGGTTTAGTGGTTTGAGCGTAGGCCGCTGAACTCACTACACTGGGTGGTTGCAGGTTCGATACCCGTAGAGAAGTCGGAAACGGCACTTTATTAACCCATAGTAAGTAGCTGGACCTAGATGCGTCGCTTAGATTATGAACAGTTGTTGTGTTAACCTGGCGTTATTTACTGATTTTTTACTACCACACCATGCCGTGCAAAACGAATTCCATCACCCGAACCCCGTGTTCGCACTACCGACGGAGGGATCCTCAGGATTTTACATAAAATTAACATTTATGAAGGCAATAAAACTCGCGGCATTAAACGGGCAGGGGAGGCGCTTCCACGACGCTCAGGAGGCGATACGATCGCGCCATAACACATAAACACGCCACAACTCCGACTTATAAATTTTAACACCTGTCCGAGTGTCAGAACTATTCTTTAGTCGGTTCAGCACGCGGCGCCACTTGCTAGAAGACACTGTTCTGCATGTGGTTTTGCTTGCATGCAATTATTTTACGAACAAAAAACGTGGTAGTTGTTCGTGATCTTGTATAAGAAGATCGACTGTTCGGAACAGTTTTTTTATAGGACTGCGGTGGCAAAAAAGCGTACGGACCGCCTGATGTTAAGCAGTTACCGTAGCCTATAGATTCTTACAATACCAAACGTATTGCTCGCTTGCCGACCTGAAGGGAAGTGGGATGGAGGGAGGGGGAGGGGGGGTGGGCTTACAGCTCTCTCACTCATCGTACGAAACGCAGATGTAATAGCTGCTTTACGCCGATCTTCTGTGAGTTGGCAAAACACCCTATCTGAAGACTTCTCTTCTTTGACATTAGGGGCCATAACACACCGGGTAGCCATGGCGACGTCGCCAGCCACCGTAGCCAACTATTCGTATTGAAATTTATGGGAGGTAACACCTGGTGACGGACTGGCGACGTCGCCAGTCAATACAAATTGTTTGGCTATGTCGCCTGGTATCCCGGCGTGTTATGGCTCTAGTTCTTCAAAAGATTCAAGGCAAACTTCACTAACATTGAGTAATTTACCTATTAGTAAATACAATACTTACAAAGAGGCATCCAGACAAACATGTTTCGTTAAAATTCAGTCGCCTGTATCAAAAGACAACCTCACTGAAAATACTACAAAAAGACAACGAGTATTCTTTCTTTACTACATTGAACCATCAAATTTATCGCCAACAACAACATACATTACCACTCCGTTTAATAGCACAATTCGAACTTGTAAAAGTGAACCGGCAACGCTGCGGTCACAGTCGGTTCGTGTCGCGTGGTTGCGATGCACGAGCTTGGTACCGCCCTCGCCTCCTTGGCAGAAGTTATTTCCGCTAAATAATTGCCAGTCATCAACAGTTTTCCAACTGTTTTTGGGTGTTACGATTGCTTAATGTTTCTATTATGGGTTGGTTTATGTTGCCACTGCCGTTATAGGGGATTGAGGCAATACACCGTTGGTATATAGCAGTTTAGCTCACATAATACGGCACCAAGGACTGACATAAATTTAATTAAAATTGTATGGCATTAGAATTAGTAGCATTGTCTAAGACCATGGACCAGTTACTAAGGGGACTGGCCCTAAGCAAGTAGGCCGAGTGGTCGGCCTAGTACTAACATCGACATAAAACGAAGCGAGTAGTTCAACTATTTACCGGTAAATAGTAAAATGAAAATGAAAAAACAATGACCGCGTTTTGTTTCATACAAATATCTAATAAGGGTACCTCTTTTAGTCTTTACTCTGTGACTAAGACCTACAAAACATAAATTAGTCCACCTACTAATCGTGGTTTCCCAACAACTAAGCTTGAATTATTATGCTATAAAGAGTAAGCTTACATCAAGTAACGGTCGGTGGTGAAAATCAAAGTAAAGATAGACTCTTGAAGTTCCAAAGTTATTTTAGTAGAGAGCCATATCTATGCGTAGAAATAAAACTCACTGTTAGCTGACTGTATTTTCAATAACTTTATCCCGCTCAATTACGAGGCAGATAATACCGTGGTTAGTGGATGTTAGGCAAACATTAGCGTTTCAATGTAGGATAGCTAGATTTTGCATCATGAAGTTTACTTTTGATTAGATTCGTTAACATGTCACTAACAAGGCACCCTAAATAGTGACTAATAATGAGGCAATTTGCTATTAAACAGACCAATAACATGAGCTATTACGCTGTATATCACCTTCAGTTAACCGGTGAGGTGATACCGTGTCTATTTACACATATAGAACTAACTTGCTATATAAGTGCTGTACGCACGCACTTGCAGTAGGCTTGTTTAGTTGGGGCTAGTTACTTGCACTGAGTAGTATAAGATTCTTTTGTTAAATAATTTCTGAAAAAATCTGAAATTGTTTAACCCCCAAATAGAAAGTTATGATGGACTTAAACTGGCATTACAAATTCTTTTTGTTCCCAAAATGCTGTTAAACTATTGTAAACTGACTAAAATCTCTATAAACTTGTTGGTAAGATTTTAATCACAGCTTGTTTATGTTACTGACTCCTAGTTCATTTCATAACTCGTTAATTCCGTAGTTAAAGAACGAGTAATCGCGATTAATGTCATCGTGTGAATTTATTCAAGAATTTTCCTTTGGCCTACATATTTAAAACGCTTTAAATTGTTTGTTTGTTTTCTATAAAACTTCACTAATGTTGCCAACTTCTGGAGTGAAGCATTTATATAATTTTGTTGTTAAAAATAAGATCGGATTACGTATTTCTATTGCGTTCTTACAATATTTTCATGGAGAATTTAAAGCTCGGAATACACGACGACACTTCACACTTAATAAACTCAGTGTATACATCGAGTGTCGGCGTGTATAAACAACCGCGACACCTTATGAAAGTTGTAGTGGCGGTGTCGCTACACTGGATACACTGAGTGTCGAGTGTCGCCGTGTATCCCGAGCATCTAGTGTTAGCAGGTTTTTCGCTTATCTACATAAATTATACCAATATGACATAACTCAACTGTTTAAAACATTACTTAATCCTTCGGAATAAGTAGTGAGTATAGTCAAAACTCATAAGTTTGCAAGTGCGTGAACGCAGCACTGCGTAAAGTTGCGGCGCAAAGCTGAAAGTTCGGCAATTAGGGGTGTGCACGCGAGGTGCCGACGTCGCGGCCGTCGCACGCACGTGGCCGACGCGTCGGCTCGTCGGTGTTCATTACCTTTATGGAGACTTTGCCACTGTTCCTATGATTAACTTGAGGGGTTCAAGAAATTGTACAAACATAAGAAGTTAAAGTAGTAGAGCCAAGATGTAGAGATAGACTGCAGCTCATATTTGGACTGCTCGACACGTGTAGTACTACCCTCTCACAGAAGATCAGCGTAAAGTAAGCGGAAACTGGATGCAGAGACCTGAAGACCGAGCTCAGTGGCGTGCACTGGTAGAGGCAATATGCTGGTGATGATGACGATGATGACAGAGAAACAACATTTATTTTCTCTTACATCCAAGACTGTGGCAACCCTTTTGTGATAAATTTAGACCACTTATTTACTCCAATGAAAATGAAGACATTATACGAAAATTTACTGTTTTTTTATTATTACAGTCAGTTACAAACAACGTGTGTACATCGCGAGTGATCTATAAATACTGCGTGCGCGCACATTTCTTGTAATTCAAACATTTGTCACATTTTTATACAGTTACGCAGAAGCGCCGGCGACTCCTGCGCACGTGGGTACCGACGCCACATTTGTTATATTGTCGAACTAGTTGTGAGACTTGACTATGCCAATCTTACTTGTATCTTTATATATTTGTCTATTTAAATGGCGATGGCAAATAATAACAAGGCATTGTGAATAAAATGGGCAGCAATGTAAACTGTTTTAAGGTTTTACAAACTATTGTAGTCACATCAAAACCTCTTATGTATTGATATAATCTACCACCGGTTCGGCTGCTATCACTGAGAAAAGCCGGTAAGAAGTCAACATCAGTAACTCCTCACTACTCTGCTGAATAGGACATTATTGAATAACAACTCCTATTATTAGTAGAAAATTATATAATAAAACGCGCACAATTCACATTAATCCCCTCACAGTTTATTTTGATAAATAATTCTGTCAATGATTTGGGAATATTTGAGATCATCTGAGGAACATCATCGGTGCGTCAGTTGACAGACATGTGATGATGATCATGATTTTTACGCTAAAGTTTGCTTAAAAATCTGTAAGGATGTTGAAATGATCTCGATATTTTGTTAGCAGGTTTATTTTATTGTTAAAACGTTATTTAAGTAAATCGCGAATTAATATTCAAGCTCCAGATGAGCTTGATATCTAGTTGCATACTATAAAAAAATCGGCCGAAATCACAGAGTAAAGACTTAAGAAAGAGGTGCCCTTATTAAACCTCGTTTCAATCAGGAAAAAAAACTTTGTAAACAAACCATCACTCAACATAAAATCGTCGATTTCACACTTATTTCGTTTTAACTACACTAAATTCTGATGTGGGAATCTTCGAAAACACTGTCGCCTTCATATTACACTCGTTTTAGATTGTAATTTCAACTAAAACATGTAAAAATCGTCGAATTTATAAAATTTTAATTAGTTCGTTGTTTTTTTTTCGAATGCTTTTAGTGACGTGCTGATGTATACGACATTGAATGAATGAAACACAGATTCAAAAAAGTGAAAAGGCAAAGGAATTTCATGCCATTATGCCAATATGCCCACTGCATTTTCATGTAGTTTTAGAAATATAAATTAACAATAATCATTTAAATTTTAATTCTTACCGATTTGTTTCTACTTCTATGTCCAACGAGTGCAATTTGCACTTTACACTATATTTTTATCTGAATTTTATTTTACTTATATCTTTTTGACTGTATGTTGGGTCTATACCAATATTTGCCAAACCGTCGTTCCAGAGAAAATCACAAAGCACTTCAAAGACCATGAAAATGTGAGCCAAATAGTCGTAGACAGTAATCAAACACATAAAAACACAAAATTGATTTCATTCCATAATTATATTTTGATAAGTCAATGTAAAGAAACCGATACCTTCTAATCAAGTTTATTCCATCGAATGAAAACAATCCATTCACTCATTCGTTCATATTTGTTATAGTATACAATAGGCACATCACTAAAACTATTTAAAGACTTTGACGTTTCTTTGTTTACAAAGTTTTTTTTTCTGATTGAAACGAGGTATAGATATATGTATGAAAAAAAACGTGGTCATTGTTTTTTCATTTTCATTGTTCTATCTACCGGTAAATAGTTGAACTATTCGCTTCGTTTTATGTCGATGTTAGTACTAGGCCGACCACTCGGCCGAGTTGCTTAGGGCCAGTCCCCTTAGTAATTGGTCCATGGGCGAAATGCATCTATGCACCGGACACGACACGAGATGCTTCGGTTCGTAATGCACCTGACCAGAAGACTAACATAGAACCATTAACTATAAGGAGTTAACTTTTCTCGGCAATATAGTGCCGACAGAAGCCGAAAGTTTGCAGCGTTAATGCGCTTAGCACTTTTCACGTATGTAGGTTCTAACACATAACTAGAACCTTTTTAATAATGTGTTAACTTGCTTAGAGTGCATACAATTTATATAAGGAAGTCTGTAGTATCTCGCAAACGGACAAAGATATCTCGAATACTGAGAAGCACTTCACGAGCCGTCACAACAAACATGATTTTTATTTTTACAATTACGTTGGTAAAGTGTAGTGTCGGGTGTGTGGCGTTTTATTTCAGGTCTGTAAGTATGTGTGAGCTGTGTAATCTGGGGGGAGCGCGCTGAATCACGTACTGAATTATTTTCATACACCCCATACTTGTCATTGCTGTGTGCAATAAGATGCTATAAGCTGTTATAGATTAGCAATGGTTCTATAAAGCATTTCTCGGAACAAATTATTTGTATTTGTAATGCCAGTGTGAGTCCAATATAACTTTTTATATAAATTGGGAGGAGATATGCGGAGGTGGAAAGGTGGAAATCTGTCTAGGTAGGGACAATAGCTAAAGACTATTTTCAGGAACGGATTGATTTTAAACTGATATCTGAGTACCACTAACTCAGACTAACAATGAAAATGAAATTTTATGTAATTGTATTAACAAGTAGCTACAGTTGCTGGCACGTTTATAGTAACATTTCTAACATAATCTGAGCTCTATAATTACGAGTGGGTGACAATAAAAAAGAGAGCTAAGCTTATGTCGGAAATGTGACTATGTACATAGCTGAAATAATATTCAGGTAATTTGTAATTGGGAAATAAACGATCGATGATGCCTGAGAGAAAACCATACTGACACAGGAGTGGACTGATATAGAGACAGATATTGTTTCAAAATCATAATCAGCGCACTTAAACTATTTTCATGAATACTGTATACGAATCAAAGGGCGTATCGAGGCGCCATCTATTAGATAAATCAAAGCAATACCAGTGACTCCACCGTCGCGCTGTGTATATCGCTCAGCGGATCGTGAATAATGTAGAGACGAGATAAAACTCTACAGAGACATTATAAAAATATATACGAGGATGTTAGAGAGCGTAGGGCTACGTACCTTATATTCGGATGCGGTTGTTTCATAATGTTTTTTAATTTGTAAATGAAAAGTTTCAAATTATACTTGTAAGTGAAGATAGAGCATTAATTTATTTCCTTAAACTAGCAATTTTAGAACATAACTAACTACTCATAAATGGTCGGGACATTCCAATTCAATAATAGAAACGCTTTATGTGATAACTGGTAACTCTTCTACATACTTCATTAAGTAGGTACTTAAGAAACAGTTAAGACTAAAAATTTGACGATATTTAAAACTTAAAAACTGCCTTCTCCATCTAATTCCCAGATCACAGGAGACGAGTGCATCTCGCCCACACGAGTTTAGTATTATTTCTGTTGGCGACGGCAAGTTGCCACATCGCCGTGAAATATGCGCGTGTCGCATGCGCCGGTACTAGCCCACTGCTGGACAAGTGGACTACAAAGATTTAGGAATACATGCAATAGAGAAACTGGCCTGGTTGTGGTTAGGAAATGAAATGTTACTGAAAAGGTGTAGAGGGACATTTTAAACCGTTTTCAGCAAAATACCTACTGTATTCAGACAGGTAGTCCCTATCAAGGCAAGAATTTGTATGGTTTGGTTTTCTGTGGTAGTTTTTTTAACCAAGAAAACTGAGATATTCGTCGCGTCTTCAACGTCGAGACTTTTTCTTCTGCTCGTAACAACACCATTAAAGAATATTTATAACACTATCTTTGCACCGTGGCTTCGCCCGCTTGGAAATTGATGTGTAAGATTAGCCTCGCGTGGAAATTGATGAGTAAGATTAGCCTATGTCTTATCCCAGATCCTACACAATCTACGTTTCAAATTTCTGGAGATACGAGGTATCAAACATTCACACACTTTCGCATTTATAATATTAGTTGGATGAAAAAACTTAAACGGGCCAAATTTCTTCCTTGTAGTCCAGTCTAAGGGTTCCTAGTTTGACAACGGGACTCTAAATGGCTACTCAACGAACGGACGCGATCCTACCGTCAATTTATTTTTCCATTAATAAAAAAATCTTCCCATTACACGACTAAAAGTCATTCATAAAAGGATGCACATCCCAATATTACTCACACAACCTGTGTCGTTTCAATCCGTTCCAAATAAAAAAAAACGCAATGCCACGTGCTCAGCGCGACGGAAACGTATAATAGTGTCCCCCCCTCCCGGCAAGTACCGCCGCCTCCCCCCGCGGATGGTGGGAGCTATTTCTAGTGGCGACATCAGAGACACTTCACTTATACTTTACTGTGTTTGAATGTGACTTTTCTTGGTGTTAGAGTTAATAAAGAATAGAGGGGACAGAATATTAATTATGGACAACTATGCTCGTCAACACCGTCGAGTCTGAAGAAGGAAAGAAAGTCAAAAGAGCATAGTAGGATGAGCTGCAGGGCTAGCATACAAAGATAAGACTTGTCACGCATTATGTCGCACCGAGTCGTTCTATCTCTTACATAATGCATAGGAGAGAATCGCACCAAAACAAATTTGCCTCGCGTTTTGTCTTGCTTGTCGCGGCCGGCTATGCTGCGAGTGCTGGAGCCTTACATAGAAGATAGGTTCTAGAAAACTGAAACCAAAGCAAGTGGAAGCGAGGCTTTGCTTTGCTTAAACTATAACTTTCTGTCCTGCTACGGTAGGACTTAGGTAGGATTACATCCGAAACGGCAAAACCCACGCCTTTTATTTTGGCATGTATGTGCAAATTATAATTTTGAAAACAGTAAAAAAATCAGAATCCTATTAAATTAATGAGCAGGTGTGATAGACTCTATCGCTCCAGCTGACATGCGCACGAGTCGCGCGCGAGCATCCGGAGGCGACGTCGTACGAAAACATCTCGCAAGGCGCGCGCACGCGCTCACTGACTCACTGCACACTGTTTGCTTAAGTTTTAGCTTTAGATCACTAATCTTATGATCTTATTTGTTTTACAGACTTAAAATTAGTTTATCGAGCTTTATATTATTCTAAGGAGAGTTAGTTTGTTCGGTGTTCGCAGAAACTGCTAAACCGACTTCTAATATTATAATTGTATTTACAAACGAGCTAGCCACCAGTGGGGACCAGCTTTGATTGTATATCAATACTAACTAGTGGCCGCCGAGTGGTCGAAATTCGACCATTATTCATTTAAACTGAAGGTTGAAACGTTAGTAAGGTTCTATTGCCAAAGACTAACCTTCGATTAAAACCTCTTCCATACATCAATCACAAATCGTCCCTCCTCCGAAGAATAAAACATTTCATAATGTTTGAAAAAGTACTGGCCTTCAAAAAAAACAAAGTGACAGTGTCAAAATATCAAAAAGTCTACGTCAGTATACAGGATGTCCCAAAACTTTGCCACATGGAGGGGAAGTATCTTAAATATTGTAGATAGAGAATTTTACTGAATGAAGACTTCATTTTTATTTTAAAAACAATACGAACTGCATTCAAAGATTTTTGAAAACTCGCTTGCCACACTCGGGAATCGAACCGGCTAAAATCCGAAAAAATAACACCCTGTACTTTTATGGCATCAATCGATAGGATCAATCACAAGGATCAAATCACTCTAACAAACATGGGAAATTAAATGAACGGAAAACCGTGATATCTTAACTTATAAGAATTAAAATAAGTGAAAATTAAAATAAGTAACGATTTTATGGGTTTCCTTTCATTTAATTTACTATGTTTCTTAAAGAGATTTTATCCTTATGATTGACCCTATCGATTGATGCTATAAAAGTACAGGATGTTATTATTCGGATTTTAGCCGGTTCGATTCCCGAGTCTGGCAAGCGAGTTTTCAAAATGAAGGGTAACCATAAAATCTTCACTTATTTTAATTGAACGAATAAGAAATGGTAAACTAACTAATTTGTTGCTCGAAATTAGCTCCATTTTTTGTGGTTACACTTTATTTTTGAATTCATTAACTTATAAGTTTAGATTTCATGGTTTTCCTTTCATTTAATTTACCATGTTTGTTAGAGAGATTTGGTTCTTATCATTCATCCTATCGATTGATGCCATAAAAGAACAGGGTGTTATTTTTTCGGATTTTAGCCGGTTCGATTCCCGAGTGTGGCAAGCGAGTTTTCAAAAATCTTTGAATGCAGTTCGTATTGTTTTTAAAATAAAAATGAAGTCTTCATTCAGTAAAATTCTCTATCTACAATATTTAAGGTACTTCCCCTCCATGTGGCAAAGTTTTGGGACATCCTGTATATGTGTGTTTATGTGAATAGGTGAAACGTCAAACTAAAATTGTATGTAGTGTGAGTAACGTTTTCTTTTAATAATTTAGTGCACTTATAATGCACTTTTTATTAAAATATAACGTCTCCGCACTCAATCGGCATGTAAACTTTTTAAAATTGGTACCGAACGGATTTGCTTCACGTATTAGTACTATGATGATTTAAGTTTATTATTAGATACAAATCTATCCAAATGATTATGCATTCCTAAGAATTCAGATTTTATCAGATTGTTAGAGTAAATTATTTAAAAACAATAAAAACATTGATTATTAACATAAAATCTTCAACTGTTTACCTCGAATGTGACATGTGACATTACCGGTTAAGCTCTTATTAGACGGTGGAAAAATACTTTGGTTATATGTATTTACAGGTGGTCAATAACAATACCAACTTAATTATACATTATTTACCTACCCTAACGTGCAAATGTTAATGTAACATTAAAATAAAATTTATGTTGAACCGGAATGTATAAATTAACTGTTATTTACGTAATGTCTTGAGATTTATCCTTAATGATGTGATTTTGTATTAATGGTCATTTTGAATTTATTCGTACGAAAAGGTTAGGTTAGATACTTATAACGTACGGATCTAATAAAATGTATTTTTAATCTATTTGTTTAGTTTAGTTTATCATGATTTGACTAACTACGGGGTACCAATATTAAAATTGAACGACAACTTTCTGCTCTATAAGGTCTAACAAGTGGACCTATCGATACAGTTTTCAGAACTTTTCAGCATTCTGCCTGCCGGTAACGACTGTCATAACATGCCAACTGAAGGAGGACAAATCTGACATGCTTTGGTGATAGATAGATGCTTTGCGTAAACCACTTACCCGTTTTTTATAGCACTGAAGTGTCAAAAAAGCTTACGGCCCGCCTGATGCTAAGCAATTACCGTAGCCTATAGATGCTTGCAATACCAAAGGAATTGCTCACACGTTGCCGACCTCAAGGGGAGTGGAACGAAGGGATGGGAAGGGGGAAGTTGGGCTTCCGGCTTTCTCACTCATCGTCCGTAATGAAGCTGTAATGGCTACTTCACGGCGATATTCTATGAAAGAGTGGTACTACCCCGGTAGAGCCAGCCCGTATATGAGCTGCAGTCAATTGTCTACAGCTTGGCTCTGCCACCAATAAAGATAAAGATGCTTTGCGTTAACCAGTTACCCATATTAAATATACAGTAGAAGTAAAGACAATTGCAAAAAAACCGGCCAAGTGCGTGTCGGACTCGCTCATGAAGGGCTCCCTACCACCGTAAAATAAAAACGTCAAAAAGATTAAACCCCTTATTCATAGAAAGTTGTGATCGACTTGTAGTGGAATGACAAATCAAATGTGTTCCTAAAAATGCTTTTCAAAACCATTGCAAACTGGCCAAAATCTCTATGAATAAGGGGGTAAGTTTCTTGTATGAGGACCCCCTTTATTTTTAAATTTTATTTTATTTTTAGTATTTTTAAGTGTAGCGGCAACAGAAAAAACACATTCTGTGAAAATTTCAAGTCTCTACCTATTACGCTTCGTGAGATACAGCCCACTGACAGACGGACAGACGGACGGACAGCGTAGGCTTAGTAACAGGGTCCCGTTGGCACCCTTTGGGTACGGAACCCTAAAAATGACGTGTGAAGCGGATAGTGTGTTACTCACGGTTGAAACACGCCAATTGCGATGAGTAATGTATCGGGCGCAAGTCGCAAGTGAGGAGGCTGGGTGAAATCTGATGACTAATTGTCGAGATACAATTGCGATTGTACTAAAAGGTCACCTCGAGATGTTATAATACTTCATACTTGGTATTGTTTTAGAAAGGAGGTCGTAATGGAGTCATTTATTATTTCTACGTAAAAATGTTTTATTTGTATGACAAGGGAAAGTGATTTTGTAACTTTGAAGTAATTTTATATTAAAAAAAGTATAAGCTTTATTATATAACGTTATTCAATATTTTTAACTAACCAGTACTGGGGCAGCATGGTAGATGGCGTGGGTTGTATAGCCTGCTATCTCCCACATATTGTTGAGAGAGCAGTGGTAAGAAGTAAGTAGTGGTACCGAGCGTATAGAGCGTAGGTCTAGAGCGTATGCTCTGGCAGCAGGACCTACCGTAGATGCCACCTGACGCCTCGTAAGGGGTTGCCAGGTATAATGTGCCTCCTTTTTATAACCTGACGGTTGGTAAGGGGGGCCACTATAATAAATATCTTGAACAGGTACGGGTTGTGTTGCAAAGGTACATCCATAGCCTTGGAAAAAGGATTCATTAAATTAAGTAGACTTGAAACAATATCAAAGCCACGTCGTTTTAAACCAAAGAGTATCAATTTCAAGCACATTATTCACATATTTTATAATAATTTAACACGTAATAAGCTACGAATGACTGTACCGACTTCTGCATGTGTGACTTGCTAACCGAATTATTCACGTTTACTTTTAAATACAGGAAATTACTGCGCAGTGACTGTCAGGACAGTTTTGGGAAACTCTAGGAGACAACTTAATGGGTAACGGGAGCTCTTTATAGTTTTTACACGACTGCCCAAAAAGGAGTGTATATGTTTTTAAATAATATAGAGAAGTTCTGAATATGGCATGTTTTCAAATTTGGAAGGAATCTTTTCTTTTATTCATAATATTTTTAAACTCACGAAAGTTTTATTGCTGGTAGAGACGTGCTGTAGTCAAGCGACTGATGATGATGATGATCCCGGTATGAACTGATGATAATGATGATCCCGGTATGAACTGATGATGATGATGATCCCGGTATGAACTGATGCCCTGTCAAATTGTAAACAAAATGCCCGCTCTGATCCCCACCAGCGGCTACCGTTGAGTACTGGATTATAAGTCGTGCATGAAGCAGGAATTCGTATGATACATCTGCCCCCCTAGTCTACAAGCGTTTCTACAAAACGCTACACTTCATGTATGGAAATGACATCACGTGAGTCACGTGATCTACTTATCGACTTGTAATGTCATTTTCATACATTTAAGCGTAGCGTTTTGTAGAAACGCTTGTAGACAAATCCACTTGGCTAGGGGCGCTGTTATCAAGTCATCTGCTATGATAGTCAATTTTAAAGAACACTCATTTTTCACTCAATCAATCACTTTTACATTTCGCCATAAACCGTTCTAATTTTACGATAACGATACTAATTACCCGTGACAGTAAATTAAAGTCGTCACTCTCGGATTCATTTCTTCACCTATTTACATAATTGCCACTAGGCGTCTCTTATCGCCATAAAACTATTAAGTTTAAATATGTATGTATTAATCAGTTAGTCCTACCACTTTCTAGTTTAGGCCTTCGCATAAACATATATACAGGGTGTAACTGTATTGATTGCCTATATTCGATATGTGTCATATTATGGATCCTTCGTGTACCAAATAAGATTGAGTGCACATCACCAAGTATTATTAAACTCTGTAATATTACTAAAACAATCAATGAAAATGAATAAATATCGCTAGACACACCAACTGGTCCGAAACTAAGAAATGCCTGTACTATGGATAACGTACAATGGACTGGGGGCGATCCCAGTGACAGACTAGGGCAATTTACGAAAAGGCCGTTTCCGAAATGTTCTCTGGCGGGAATCGAACCCACAACCACCCGAACTATTGCGCCAAGAAGTAATCATAAAAGTACTATGTTGCGGTTACTAAATCTCCGATATAAATTTGGTCATTGAATTCAATGTCACCCTGTATTTTGTGAACACTCCGCTAGTGACGAGGTGTCGGATCGGGTCGTGTGTTATTGCCCATCAAGGATACTGCCGTCTGTTTATCGGCCGATTTCTTTGAAACAATTTCACTGATTAATAAAACAGTAGATTTAGCTAATAGTGGATCCGTCGGCAAGCCTGATGTTCGTTAGACATTTTGTTTTAATTATAATATATTAAAGCAATCAGCGTGCGTGAATTATAGACGTCACAGTGCAGATAGGATAGTTAATTAAATCAACATTAGCATTCGTTAAAGATCCTAATTAGTGGCATAGATTAAACCTAGCAATTAGTCTAATTTATACATTTTAAAGTATTATTCTTTTGAATTTAATACATGAAATTGCCGATAATTCAAACTTATTTAAGATACCATTGCCAAAATTGTTACTTCAACATGCATAGCTGATTAATTTCTTACAAATTGTGAATAAGTATATTTTTATGAACAAGCTCTAGATATAGACAAACCCAGGCAAAAATAACTATCTAATGATATCTCACGGCGTAAAGTATGCGACAAACCAGTCTAACAGTACGATAACAGTACATCACATATAAACAGCGCTCATCTGAATCGAGAGATAAAAATAATTAACTCTACATTTTCTATTAGTGATTCCGGCCTTTCTAATAGACGGGCATTTCGTTAACTAAACGTTATGCAAAAAGCTGTTAACCAAATTCTACATTTACTAAAATGTAAAATTTATCTGCTATATTTTAAGGAACACATTGATAGCGCTACGTGTGAGTAGGTTGGTAGAGTCTAATATAATGAATAGAGTTTGTGCTATATGTGGCATATAGAGTCAAGTTATCATCTGTTCTTGATGATTTAGGTAGAGTATAGAATGATAGCAAGCAGTTTTATTTTTATTTTTATTCTTGTTGGTTCTTGGAACTTTACAATGGGAACTTTAACAATAATTATTACTTCTAAATTCAGGCCATGGAGAATTACCTAAACTTATAAAATGATTGAAATAAACCGCCTGCGTGGATTGATTTCTTAAATTGGTGACTTAATTACGCCACAACTAAATAGATTTCAAACAAATAATTATTAATTAGTTTATGGCAGTGGGTACACAAAACAAAAATACTTACCTTTTTGTAAAGGGTAAAATATACATGCATAGAGCATTGATAAATTCCACCTTCATTATACATTATTACCGCGCCAGTGTACGCGCTGGTTTACGATCGGCACTAGATATATTTCTGTCTAGGCCACAATTAAGTAGGCACCGTTCGGACTTGATTACGGCCCATAAATAACCTATTTATTTACATTTTTATCGGTATAATACGGTACTGTAATTCTACTAATTAATTTATGGCGGAAAATAAAGTTTTAATGTTGGTATGTAATTGTTGGTATTTTTAGATGTTTATATTCGTGTGGGCAACGTTACAGGTACGGGGAGTTGTAAAGTGAGGGAGATGTTACAAGTAGTGTTCTTGAAGTATTTTATGAAGATTATTTTTGCATCTTTCTTGGTATTTATTTCATTTTTAACGCAGAGAATCATGACACTGTTATATTAAAGTCATATCATTATTATGTCCGTAAACGTTTATATGTAGCATATTGAAATTTAAAATTATTTGAATAATCGTAAATAATACAGTTTAAATGCGTACTTTAAATAAGTAATTTTACTTTAACTAAATATTTACCCAATGCACGAATTTATTGGATAATACTAATTAGAAACACCAATACATAAAAAACTGACTATTATGCACATACAATACATAAAACTGATAAGAAATTTAAAGAATTACTTGCTACTATGGTACTTTTAATATTTATACAATATTTACTGTATAAGACAATAACTAACACCAAATACACTTAGAAAACACCAAAGAATAGCAATGATGAATGATGGAGTTGCGTCTACACCATGCTACACAATTCGGCCGAAATAGTACACCAAATAATACACAACCAACATAAAGATACCAATACCTACATACAAATATACTAAAAAACCGACTGCGTCGAAATAATACGACATATACAGGGTGACATCGAAATTGTTGGCAATATTTAATTTTAAACAATAGATCTACACATGATTCTGATTATTTTGGGAAAAATAGTCAACAAACAATTGATCAGGTATGAAAATAAGTTTAAAAAAATCTCACCTGGGCAGTTATTTTGTATTAATTGATCTCTTGATAATGTTTCCAAAATAATCTGACGTTGGAGAAATTTGTTGATTCATAGTTTACAATATTGCCAACGATTTCGATGTCACTCTGTGTAATAGTCACCATATTTTTTTAGATATTATGCATTATTCTTAGAATCAAGAGAAATCTGACGAATATAGTCGTTAGATTTGCCTTAATTTTGTAGAATAAAAGTGCCGTGACGTGGCGCAGTCGGGTAAAGTAAAACAACCGCAGGAATATTATTTGTTTCACTGGATATCAAGCGATGAATGGAATGGAATGTCGACGGTCAATAGTTGACTTACCTTCGACGATATTAGTGTCAATGTGGGCGATGACTCCTGTGAAACAAACAATACATGTCCTGCTTTAATTGCCCATTTTTGCCAAACAAATTAAGACATTTTTGTAAAAAAAATACTGAGAAATCCTATTGTCTTTTTGTAACTAATGACAATTTATGTTAACGTATGATGGTAAATTATAATTAAGTACTTATTCCTAAGAAAAAAAAGTGTACTTTTAAAAAATTGCAATATAAGCAGACAGCACCATTGTCACTATGAAAAAATACAGTAATTCAATATTATCAAAAAACTATATTTATAAAAATCACGGTGACTTTTGAAACAAATAATACCAGCTCACCAAGACAAATATGTAGTAGGTATCTCTCAATAAAAGTCGAACATTTAAGCAATAAATTCATCAAAACCTATGGTGCATAGGTATACTAATGATTAAACGCTAAAAAAAAGTTTTATTTCTACGAAGAAAGGTTACTTTAGACAAGAGGAAAATAAGTTACCGATCACGTCATCCCGGTTCCCAGTAGCAAATTGCTTTTTTACCCCTTATTTTTATCATGACATCGGGTTCGCAAGAAACATTCTGGGACAACAATGCATATGTAGAGGACTGTGCAGATGTTTTTGAATATAAAATTGTTTCACTTTACCGAGGAAATGTTTAGCCAATCTCTCATCTTTAATTTTGACGTCTAACGAATATGTCACTAATGGCCAACAAATGATTCTTAATCATTAACATAAGAAGGTAGAGCCAAGCTGTAGGCATTTGACTGCAGCTCATATACGGCCTGGCTTGATCGGGGTAGTCCCATCCTCTCATAAAATATCGGCGTAAAGTCCCCATTACAGCTGCGTTTCGTACAATGTGTGTCAGAGCCGGAAGCTCTTCCCCCTCCCCTTCCTCTGTTCCACTCTCCTTCAGGTTGGCAACGTGCGAGCGATGGCTTAGGTATTACAAGCATCTATAGTCTACGGTAACTGCTTAGCATCAGGCTGGCCTTACGCTTGTTTGCCACCTTAGTCATATAAAAAAGGTATATTACATAACTCTCCCTTGTTTATGCTGTGGTTGGATTATGGTTGGATAAAAAGAACATACCTAGCTTTAATTGTTTGCAATTAAATAAAACGAATCACGCGAGTACCTACTGCTAAAATTATTTTCCTGTGTTTTTGTGTATCAATTGAACATCTGAATAAATTGATGCACAAAAACAATTAGACAATTAAAAATATTCCAATCTTTGATTATAATTAACAATTTATTGGTCACGATCGAGGAAGATATATTACGCAGATATATTACGACATATACCAGAAGCAAATACAATATAATATGATAAGCACAATAAATAAGTACAATTATACCGTCTGTAGTAGAGTATGTCATTTTACTCAAAAAAGTTTATAATGTTGTCATTATTTCGCAAACCTTCTTCGAGCAAAATCTAATTTGTCGTATCGAGCCACATGACATATAATGTATTATTATCGAGTATGACCAAACATTATATTGCTATTATCTGACCGTTGCCATGGAAACGTAACAAACAGATATGTTTATGGTTCGTAAAAAAATCTGATTGACGGTTAAAACGAGTTGGTCGTGCCGTTGCCATGGAAACGTAAACAGAGAAAATAAACAACTATAGATATAGCTCGTAAAAATAAAAATATAATTGTATTAATTTTTATACGTAGTTAGCTAGTTTTGTTTAAACTAATAGTCGCATTTTTGAGTAAAGCACTATGCCAGCCTTGGTCCCTAATGAGTGTACTGCTGACCACGCTATACTGGCCTCAACCAAAGCTTCGCTACGCTCTCAGCCTTCAAGCTTGGTCATCATAGCAACCCTTGCTGGCCGCGCTATAAAGGCCTTTATTTTAGCTTGTCCATCAAGGGTTGCAATGCTGACCGCGCTGTGGAGGCCTGGAGCTACGCTGCGCCGCGCTTTCGGCCATCAACAACGCGGTCAACAACACACTCATTAGATATCGCAGCAGTAATGTACTATTATAAGCTTTTACACACGTGCTTACATTTGACTAAAATACTTACGAATTGATTTTAATAATAAAGCCTAGATAGATTATTATAAAGACTTCAAAATGGTAGCTAATTTTGACGACCGCTTGGCGCAGTGGTACGAGCATAGGCCGTTCGGCTCACTGTATCGGGTGGTTGGAATTCGATTCCCGCCAGAGGCAAATTTCGGAAATGAAATTTTCGTAATTTGCCCTAGTTTGGGTGTCACTGGGATCGCCCCCAGTCCATTGTACGGTACACATCGTACAAGCGTTGCTTAGATTGGGACCATACAGTTGGTTCTGATTGTTGTTGTTGGAACATTGTATATATATTTTTTTTTATTAATTAAGTAACAAATCTGATACTATTTATAATATTAGGTATAAACGAACGAAGCCACAGCTGATCGATAGTACCTAGGTATGTGCAAAAAATACGCGTAATTATACCAGAAACGAATCAAACGTTTTGTATTTATTACACCGAATACCTATTAAACGTATCGCAACATAAGGGTCGCAAAAAACTAAACACAAAAACAATGGCGCGCACTTGGCGATCGCATGCGCTTGCGCACGCCGCGTGAACAAAAAAACGAACCTACTCTTCCCTAAATTATCCTGTCACGTTGGACTATAAAATGCAATTGGTTTCTAAAAACACGAAACCGAAACTCTTTAGGATAAGGCCGAGTTACACTCGGTCGAGACGAATCGGTGTGGGGTGCGATACGAACAATTTGCTCGATTAGTTCGAATTTTGTCAGAAGTTAGATAATAGAAGTTATATTATAATATCACATTATACCTACATATCGCAAGAACTGTCAAAATAAGATTCTAATTTGGCGCTTCTTGCGATATTTGCTGTATCTAATGTGATATCTATTACTCAAGAATCGCCCCTTGAGCTACAATCTTAGTCGCCGAGGATGTATATGATGTCGATACCCTATAAACAATAAATAGTTTAACCAAAGTTTACTAATGCCTTTAACAAAACATTGACAAATGAAGTCACCCCACCCTGCGATATCTAACACTTGGGGATTACTTTCAAATACGAATTCACACACAAAAATATCAAATTCCATAAAACTGTTGTTTCGAAAAGTAATATCACCGAATCTCACCGACATTAATCGTAAATGTATATGAAACCTTAATACAATGGTTCATCCACACAAAAACAGACCTTACATATTAATGGTAAAGTTTAAATTGGTTTGGGTGATTGCGCTAATTCCATGCGCAGTGTCAGGTTGCGCGCACAATAGACGCACGCGCAGCCAGTACCTGCGCAAGGTGACCTGCGCGAAGGGCACGAGGCTGCCCTTGCGCGTCCCGCTGCCCCCCGCGTCCCCCGCTACCCCGGCGGCAGTCCCGCGGGCTCCGTGCTCGCATGCATTGTCCGACACGCCATTACTGAAATGACCATTATGGATATGCGGTAGGGATAGGGTGGTGACGTATCGATAATATTGCCAGATTTTTGCAAACATCTGCAATAATTTGCATTCAAATCTCTTCATTAAGTACCTACACATATTTTTGCCCACGTACTTGCCACAAACATGAACATTTTTTATTTGCCGATTTGAAACCTGCGTTTAAGCTGTCAAGTACTTATACCTACACGAAGTTAGCTATAATTCGGAGCTGATTTTGATTTGACATTCGCTTACTTCTTTTTAAAAGACTAAAAGGATCCATGTCATAAGCTACGCTGACATAGCGCGACCCAAATTCTTCATCGAGATAAACAACATTATCGATCATTGGTCGGTCAATGACTGTGCAAAGTTGATCAATTGCTAGAACAAGGACAACTGTTGGACTATTTTAAGCACAGTATGATTACTGCGACAGATTTAATCTTGTGATTTTTCATCTATTTCAATTGGCTTAATAAACAGTCCCAAATTATTGGTAACACGCACATATCAGTTAGGTATAATACCTACTTAGTTTCTTTATCTTTACAAATGATAGATCAAGAAGACTGGAAGCCGTTTGAACTTGTCTTAAAGAAGGAAATTATGGATTTTCATAAAAAAATATTTAATCGATTTTTTAAACGACTTTAACAAGAGTATATCTTGACCAAAAAATTTACCCTCTTTAAAATTAGTGGTAATATTATCTATCGATGTTCATCAATATTCGTCCCCATCCCTATGGTGTTGCCAAAATCCAAAGTCAGACAAACAGCTCGCAGCGACAGGTGTTGGGCTCGCCGACATCCTCGAATCATACCAAATTAATGTTACACAAAAACATCCAATTATTGGAGTCATATTTATGTTATGTTGCTATAGATTTATAATTAGCTAGAATACAGTAACTTGAGTTATGAAAGCTAATGTTCTTTTTAAATAACGCGTAAAATCATCACATCACGCTGATCTTATTGAAATAAGAAGAAATACAATTGTAAAATGAAATACAATTGTATTGTAATCATTATAATGAAGTGACGTCAAAAACCCACATTACACCCAAAAACCACAAAAGTCCCATTCTAAATCAGAGGTCCAACCTCATCTCGATCAATTTGATACACGCCCAGACGCAGACGCCATAATAGCGGGTAATGAGTAATGTATGCAAATTTATCCGATGTGAATCATTATATTACCGGAATATGGTCAATATTATCAATATATTGTGCAACTTCTACAAGTTTTATTGTACATCAGATAATTTCTAGAAGTCATGACGTCAAGAAGTAGGTGGTTTCTTAAAGAACATAGTTTTTGTTTCCTGTTTGCCAGATTTTAAAAGCAATTCTCCAACAAAATTGCACTTAATTTTTCACTATTAACCGAGCTAATGGGGTGAGTTGGAGTGACAAGTGTGAAGCCTCCCCCACAGGGCGGGAGGGAGGGGTTGACAGCGCTACTGACCTAGTTGCGCGAAGCTCGCTTCCGGCCGCTTTCCGTGCCGCCCTTCAACGCTGAAAACTACTGAAACAATTCCCTAGCTGTAATTTAAATTGCCGATGTTTACTCGTTATAAGGGGAGTTTTAAATAGACTTAAAAATCACTAAAAGTAATTTATTCCTGTGTTGATAAATAGTATGTTTTATGCTCTACTAGCTTTTAACCGCGATTTCGTCAGCGCAAAATTTAAAACGAAAAAGATAAAAGTAGCCTATGTGCTATTCCAGACTATTCTATCACTGTGCCAAATTTCATCCAGATCCGTTCAGGCGTTCTAGCGTGATTGAGTAACAAACATCCATCCATCCATCCATCTATCTATCCATCCATCCAAACTTTCACATTTATAATATTAGTGGGATAGTGGGATGTTTGAAATACGAGAAGTATCGAGACTAAACGTAGTTATCAACACACATTCAATGGCAAATCTATAATATGACCGAAGGATAATTCTCAATACACAAAAAAATACCTTCTAAATGAGTACCTGCCTAAATATTCAATTCATATTCGAATGATAACAATCTACAATCATAACATAACATTCGGTACTTAAGTCAATTTATTAGCGCTTAATAACCCAGTAACGACTCGGAATTGCCGACATATGCTAAATGTACCGTCAGCACGGCAGGTGATGCTAAAGGTGTAAATCAAACGAGTTTTTTTGCTAACCTTACGACGCGATGTGTTGCGTGTTCTTAGGACGTGTAGAATCAGAATTATTGTGTTGTGAACCGTCATATGTGTAATCTAACAAATAGTAAAAAGTAGAGTCCGCAGTAGATACTTTAAAAATATCAATCTATTGCGTCGACAAATTTTGTCGCCGCGTAAACAATAAGTCCGTGGGGCTTTCCGGCGAAAATCTGTAGGTATCTGCATTCGAAATCACTACTTCCATTAGGTATATGACTCTGTTTGCGGCTCAGCCCTTTAAGGCCCTCCGCAGACTTGCTGCTTTTAGCATCGGCGACCGGCGATTTTGTGACGTATCGATGCTGCGTCGCGTTTCTTCGAGCGCGAACGAGCGAGACCCAGCATCAAAATCGCCGATCGCCGATGCTAAAAGTAGCAAGTCTGCGGAGGCCCTTACATCACCTTTTATTGCGACTCAATTCAAGACCTAAAATAAATCGATACCATAGACATATTATAGACATAATATAATAAGGGTAATAATAATAATATCCTGGGACATTTTGTACACACGGCTACCTGATCCCAAACTAAGCAGAGCTTGTACTATGGAAACCAGATAACTGATATTACTACATATACTACTTTTTTATCTGTAATACATACTTAATATAATATACACCCAGACTCGGGACATACAGACATGTTCATGCACACAAATGCATGTCTCGGGTAGGAATCGAACCTACGACCTGCAGCGTGAAAGGCGCCTCCGCGCCAACCACGCTAACGGGCCCGTGTCGGTATACGGCATCCGAATTTTTTAAATTTATATTCTGCGCGGACGAAGTCGCGGGCAAAACTAGTTTCACAATAAAATGTACATACCACTAAATGTGTAAATTCATACGTTGTTTAACAAGGCCGTGAATGATTGGCGGTTACCGACAGTCGCGTGTTTTTGCGATACAAAAACATTATATTTATGTGCATCGGCGCTCGCTCGCACGATTGTACTGTAATTATTAGTTTAGAGTATCTCAAACACGATATACGATCAGTACATACCCTGAAGTTATTATTTTAAATCCTCGGGCTTATTGCTACAATGATCAACGGATTATTTTAACGAGTCAAAGGATTTAAGCTAAATAATAGCAAGTGATTACAAATGATAATACTTAATTTTTAAACTCCAACGCAATGTGGATGTTATAATATTAACGCTTTTGATTCTTTGTCTATGACATCGTAGCGCTAAAACGGATCAACCGATTTAGATGAGTTTTTTTGGTTGATAGCTGATATGAGAGAAAGAGTATATTTAAGTTTGCTCAGTTTACATGATACAATAAGCGCATTAGACTAAAAATAAAACTAGCTAGACTGAATGTTAGGTCACTCAAGAACCTTCGTCCTAGAGATGCCTAGATTAGTAGGTACCTACATAAATATCGTTAAAAGAAACAGTGATACCAAGGGTGCGCCGCTAGTACAAGATAAACATCCTCTTTGAAGCAATTTGTCTCTCCCCCACTTGTCCCCTCCACACCTCCATCGTAAACCCCCCATTAAACATTTACGGCCTTCTAAAACTTTAGCGGGGCGCGATACTGCCACGGTGAGCGATAAAACACTATTTTTTGTAGCTATTTGAAGATATGACATAATAAAATGTGAAGATTGTGTATTGTACTTTCAGAAGTACGGAATATTGAACAGGGGGCTTACCACAAGCTCTTATTGCGATTCAATTATAGGAACGTTTTAACGACGTTTTAATGACGTTTCTTATTGTCATGACAATAAGGTACGTCATTGCACAAAAAGTCGCTGAAACGTTAATACGTTCCTGTAATTGAATCACAATAAGAGCTTGTGGTAAGCCACCAGTACTACATAAAGGACACACTCCTTCTCCGAATTGATAGCTACCACACCTCGGCAGACGAATTGACAATGGTATTAATTCTGTTGGCAACAAATTACGAGTAAACACATCTATAAATATACATATCTTGCTCATACGTTAAGCTCATGAAAAGGACAATTATACAGTTTTTAGGCTTTAACTTACCTTTTATTTTTAAGTAGGGTAACCAACCCCATTACGAATACTTACCTCCAAATTCATAGAGATTTTAGCCAGACTACAGTGGTTTTGAAAAGCATTTTTAGGAACAAATGTGATTTGTAATTCCAATGCAAGTTGATCATAACTTTCTATGAATTTGGGGGTTACTGTTTTATGTTAAATAGAGTCACTAGAACAGTGCTATAAAAGTTTTGTCCATGAAGAACGTGCTCGCAAATTTTGAAATCCAATCAGCAACTAATTACTGCAACTTATACATCGCGGCGAGCTAATCGTGCGCATAAGGCCGAAGCAACTGTTGAAGGACGCCCGGTGCCCAATGTGACCCAATGCGCTACATCCAGCGGGCCGCGGGCCGCGAGTCGGGCCTTTTTGTTCCCAGGCCTGAGGTGATTCCAGGGGGCTTACCACGACCTCTTATCGCGATTCAATTATAGGAACGTTTTAACGTTTCAGCGACTTTTTGTGCAATGACGTACCTTATTGTCATGACAATAAGTCACGACATTGCACAAAAAGTGGCTGAAAAGTTAAAACAATACTGCTATAAGAGGTGGTGGTAGGGCCCCAGAACCGCTATTTGAATCTATATCGGTTTGCGCGTTCCATTTTTAAACAGCTTCCAAACAGGTACCTAGTATTGTTAGGTATATTTTATGTTCGTGCATCGAGAATTTCCAGTAGGTACCTATTAAGTGTGGTATTTTAAAAATTGCTTTGTTCTAACATAGTGATATTATTGATTATTCAGTGTCCACATTCTAATCTTGTTCTTAACAGTAAAAGGTCATCATATAAAAATAATCTTATTTACGATCAAATCAGATTTACCGACAAAACCCAGAAGTAACTTTGCACAATTGCACAGTGAAATTGATTAATAAGTTTCATAGTACGCGACACAAAGGCGTACTTACAAAAACCCATGATAAATACGCCGCCATAAAAAAACATAAAAGCGTCGAATCTAACGTAGCGTAAGAAATGACGTGATGGCGCAAGCAATCCCATATAATCCCCATTAGTGCACTTCGCGAAAGACCCTCACATACGACCATCCCGCTCGCACACCAACAAAAAATAAGTACCTAACACCGAGCGCAATCCGTTGCATTCCATACCCTTCGCCATTACTGACCCATTTCACATGAAACATCCAAAAATAAACGTTCTCTCCAACGAAATAAGATTCGGGACGAGCGCATGACGATTATTGTTGTTATTTTTTTTAAACCCCAAGTGCGAAGGGCCCGGCAATTCTAAACTTAATATAAATAACAATAACAAGTCGGGTCGGCCGATCTTAAAAACCTTTTAAAAACATTGAACGCATTTGACAGATGAGGCTGTGCGGCGTTGTCTTCGGACGGAATTTCGAATGAGGAATAACACCCACGTTCAAAACCAGTACGCTTAATAATATTATTGCAGTAAGGTCGTATTTATAAAATAAGGAAAACTATGTATTATTGAAAAAAAATACGACAAATGAATCAATAGCCAGCGAAGATCATGACATCAATTTAAGCACTGGTCGAAACGATTATGTCCTTTATAAAGTAACTCCAACTTTTATAGATAAAAAGATTGTTACCAAAAATATAAATTCGGATTCTATTCTACAATCACAATCATTTTGAGAAGTAACAAAATACTTAACTTTTGGTATTATACCTACAGCACACATTCTGTGAACACATTACAAATAAGATATATGGAGACAGTTACTGATAAAAAAAATAAGAGATAATACTAAATTTGCGCCCGCGCATCGCACACGCTCACAAATCATGACCATACTGGAAGTGGAAATGACATGCGAGACGTGCGTCTGTTTGTCGGTATAATATCCTGATTTAGAATATAATAGTTTTGTGAAATACAAAGGTTTTCGTAATACCTAAATTAAGGTTATTAAGGTCAAGGTTCATATATGAAATGGAATGTGTATAACAGGTAATGAGATTTTATCGTATTAGTAAAACTTATTAAGTAAATAAACCTCTGTTTTCTGTCATACGTTATTATTTTTTTCAAAGACCCTAACACTTAATAATTTAAATAAATAAATGTCGCAAGCGATTCTGCGCCGCCAGCTGAGTGTTTCTAATAATTATCTCGACAACTTGTAAATGTTGGAATTAACATAAAATAACTATAATATTGTTACAATTGCCGGTGCCATCGCAATCCAAATGTCCTCGTATGGAAATTTAACTCAACACTCATTTATTTGTAACTTGGATCTTTATACGGCACAGATTAGATTATTAAATGGATAATTGCGAAAAGTATAATGAAACTGGTGATGTCATAGTTGTATTTTTTTGGGTAAATTACATGTATATTTTAATATCACGCAGCCTCGACACTTAAGGATATAATATTCGATAGTTAATTTCATACAATAAAATACTTACATTAGTAACAGTTATTCTATTTTAGATATTAAAAAAGTAGGTAATGCAGGTTTTCCACGGCGCTACTCAAAACAAACTGGTTACTAACTTTTATTACTAATGAGTTGCTAAAATATAATAGCACTAGTATTTCTATGGCGGCTCGTAAACGACGTTACTCAAAAGAAACTGTTAGAAGACGGCGACTCGATATGCTGGTCGCGCGTGACTGGTTTCGGGAAACTTTTCCGCACCGCGTACTGAGCGATTGTGTTTTGTTTTTTTTTGTACGGAGTTTGGGAAGTTGCGTTCCTTTTGAGTCGCGCCGTGGACGAATGGCCTTACTATAAACGAAAATACAGTAGCAGCACGTTATGATGGCCCTTTTGACGTGTGGGAGGGTGGAGAAAATGAACCTTATTATAACGGAATAAGAATGACAGTTTTAAAATTTAGGAATGTCAAAAATAATGAATGCTAAAATGAATCTTATTCGGTTGCAATAAGGTTCATCATCTTCCCCCCTCTACATGTCAAAAGTGCCATCATAACGTGCCGCTAATATAGTGAACATTATATCGTAAAATGTATAGTCCCATTTCAAAAAATACCCAATATATGAATTTTTAGAGATACATCCTTTTTTGGATAATCTCAATAACTTAGTGAATTTATAATTAAGCATAATGCATATCAATTCATAACTTTATGCAAAGCCTAATGACCTCTACAATAATGCCAACATCAGTTATATTCTATCACAAATAAATTATTACATTGGCAAAGTCAAAATACACAATAAAATCAATATTTATGGCCCGCCATTATACATCGGCCCGCTAAAAAGTATGCAACACTAGGCTGAATATATTAAATGCTTTCATATAAAATAACATTTTATAACAAGATTTTAAATTCAATTCATTAAAAACGGAAGATACGCATCTGTTACATGCAGTAGAGTTCATAAACTTAATATGAAGGTTATTACCATCGTGAAATACGATATTTTGAAAGTAAACCGATTAAAATAGGAACTAGAGTTGAATATGTTGACCTGAGAACAACCGAAGGCTGGTATTTTTACAGTTTGTTTGTGAAAAACATAGAGCCGATATTTACATAACCTGTATACCAGCAAAATCGGTTTACCTGATTTTCTTCACTATCTTCTCTTGTAGAGTCCCATAGCACAATCATTTCGCTATCGAGAAATCACGCCGTCATTGTCACACTTATCTATCATATCTGACGTGTAAGCAGGACGGGGTACGCTTATGTTAACCTGACGATGCTTAAAAAGATTTTGTTCGAGGAGAATTCACGAACTACTTCTTGTTACAAATAATTTGAACTAAAACAAAACATTTGGTGCGTTGTTATTGAAATGAATTCGACGGGCGGCCATCTTGGATACAGTTAATGACATTAAAACAATATTAAAACGTTATCTTGAAATAAACAGTTCTATGCAAGCAATAAGTGGATTTTTATATTCTATACTAAAATGTCATGTGATTTTGTATTTATTTAGTGATGCGACCGGGTATTGAATATATTAAATAACTGTTTAAGTGTAAATTATGATTAAGTGTTAGATGATTATAATTGTGCATATGATTTGATTATAGGATATCATAGTGGTAAAAATCGCCTATTAGTTAACAGTTACGCACATCTATAATACACAGACAGATTTACCGACAATATTTTACTATTAGATATAAAAGATGACACCAGAAATTCGAAACTTGATTAGTAAAAGATACTTTATAACTCATTACAAGTTTTTTGTGTATTTGATTTTATAGCTTTGCAGTAATATGTAAATTAGTAAATACAAATTAAATTAACGCTTACCGTGTACCGTTAACATGAAACGATACGCGTATATATAATTTATATACGAATATTATAAGCTATATTATTTGGTTTTGTATTAGTTTATTAACTTGTTATAATGACAGTATTGTGTAATATTTGAAATTGAAGATTATCTTGTCGAACGATTTACAATTTACATAAATTATGTAATTTATATTATAATTGAGTATAATGTTTTATTTCATATCTTGTCAATTTTAATACCTGACCGACATGTAGAGTTCAAGTGGCAATTTAAAAATACTTCAAAAGCTCTACCATGAGTTATAATCGGCGTTAAATGCTCGATAATCACTAGCGTCTACGTAAATAAAAATACCGGATAGTATAATCTTCTTTCGGTCACCCGACAGGTACCTACCAATTTACCATACAGATTTTAAATATCTTCCTACGTTATCGACGAGTGACTTCGGAATCAGCACTAATTCATACCAAAACTCGCCCTGCCTCGCTTCCGTCCGGTGTTCGAATATTTTAATTAAAACGTATCGACACCAACCGGACCGCATTAGCATACACGATGTACAATATTGAGTGCATTTTACGTAAGACAGACCTGTTTGTCGATACGACGAACCGCTTTCGTGTTTTACGCTCTATCCTAGATACGAACGCAGAGCAATATCGGTTTTCTAAACATTTTTTCGTGTATTTGATTATATGACCAGTTTAATACCGTTAACGACGCGTAGACAACGATTTTGTAATAGAGTGGGACGAAGCATTTAGGATCTAAGATGTTTATCATGTGGTAGCCATCTTAGGTCATTTTGCATATATCACTCAGGTCTATTACAAATAACATGTTAATTATACTTTTTTGTTCGTAATTTTAAGTATGCGAATGATTTATTTAACGATTGGAACATTGACATTTTTTGCCCTAGATTATATCGAAACTCCTTTGTAACAATTAATCATCGATGTGTCATTCTATTAGCCAGGCGGGAGCACTCTCTATATCGAATGCCATTTGGTCGAATAACAAATGGTCGAATACATTTACTCGAGACTTTGATTTTTTTATTTCAATGGTAAGAATTACCCAGAGCTTTGAAATCTTAAAAAACAAAATTTCGAGTAACCGTATTCGACCAAACGACATTCGATATGGCGTAGTGCTCTAACCTAGTCTAGCTAATAACCATCGGGTCTGGCAAAGGTAATGTGGGAAAGCGTAAGATATAGCTCCGCAACATCAGGGCAGGACATGTCCTGCCCTGATGTTGCTCTTTGACCGACTTGATGCCTGTTTGGACTGGCTTTAAATAGAACTGAATTCAAGGATCTGCCAACCTTCAGTAGTGGAGTGGAACTAAAAATGAAAAAGAAACATCAAGTAAACGGCATAGGTGCGTCTAGACTAGGCGAACGGTGCGCTCGAGCAGTCAGTTTTATCGTCATCCAGCCAGACACATCACTAACGGCGCCAAACTTAAAAAAACAATATTATCATTACAGTACAGAGTCCAATTTTTTTTCAGAAGCAAAACTCTCCGCATAGACAATGGTGTCCCATTATCCTTGACAGTGCGCTCATTACCGGGTTTTTGTGGGCTTCGGGGCCGTGCATTGTGCTGAGGCGTCTACCTGTGCTACCGCTACATCGCCGGTTATAGATGGTAATGATTTTAGTGTATGCATTGTTTGGATTCGATGGAGAATTCGTAAGTGCGCGATCAACTTATAAAACCTTTTTTTAATACATTATCCTTTACCCGTAATTTTTCTCCTAAGCCAACTATCATAATTTATAGCCTGCGTATTTGTCATTTTGTATGGCAAATTGAACAGTGCTCCTGGTGGGCAGTATCTAACACTTTCAATTCTCTATATAAAGCAACAAATACGCAGACTATAAAGTATGTATACAGCAAGGAATTTTACGTTCATGGTATACAATTAGCTTACAAGAAGTATACAGTTAGCTTACAAGAAAAACACTACAGGCATGTACAAATATTAAGTCACCATCGACAACTACTTTTACACAAAAAGGTATAATAGGTACCTACACACCATCAACTGTATGGTCCCAGACTAAGCAACGCTTGTATTATGGGTAACAATGGACTGGGGGCGACCCCGTGACACCCAGACCAGTGCAAATTACGAACAGGCCATTCAGAAATTTACCCGGCGGGAATCGAACACGCAACCACAGTGAGTCAAGCGGCCAACACTTGAACCACTCCGCCTATATTCGTCAAATTCTTCGTCGCAATCGTCAACAAAACTATCCTATCGATCGTTCAATCGTATCTACTGGCAATATATTGACTTTTACGTAAAAAAGTCCATTGTAAAGAATAATACCCTCCCACGCACACTCGGCCCGCACTGCTCGTAATAAAATAAATTCCACATATAAATTCGGTCGGACCGTGTTTTTTTGTCAATTAAAAATTACAGACGGGTCTAAGACGCAGGTACTCAGTAATTCGGGCTGGTATGGTACGATTGGAAATCTTTCATCCTTCTCTAATCATAAACGATTGAGAGAGATGGGTGATTAGATTTGATCAGTAATCGTTAAATGTTTAGTACGAGAGGGTAGTGTTTCTTTTATTTAGTCCTCTTTCTGACTTTGTTTTTGTTAAAAAGGGTATGTTTGTGCGGTTGGGGGTTATATGGGGTTGGTAATATCTTTTGGTCTATCGATATGACCAAGTTGCCAGTAAGACTTCATGTTACGACTCAATCTAGACTTCTTTGTGATAGTAACACCAATCCCCGAAAAAGAAAGTTACAATAGTATCAGCAACGACTTTTGTAAACCATTGCAAATGGATCAAAATTTATAATTTGGCTATTAAAAAATAAAAGCATTTCAGCATACAATCAGTCATAAAACTTTATATGCGGATATGAAAATAGGAAACTCAATTTTTCAGACTCACGGAGACTCGGAACATCCTGTACCTTGCTGGAAGTTTCAGTGATAGAGTCATAATAATTTACCCGGCAATATTAACTATAAGGAAAACATTAAAACCGCACAAGTGTCCACGATACCTCTCTGATGGCACCCTTACTCGGGCACAGGTAGAAAAATGAGCATTGAACATACGAAGGCAATTAACTTTCGGTACCTGCGCTTGTGCATGTGTGCGTGCAGTGCACGTGCGCACACGCACGCCGCGCGGTGTGCGCGCGCAACACTTGCGCAAACACAGGGTGTAACGCCGAGGGTCCCAAGATAAATTGGTGCGGTTTAATGGTATTCGGAATTTATGGTCAGGTCGGATTTGTTTTTACGTTGCATTAAACTCCTATTGTAAACCTCGATGGGATTTTCTGAAATGTTTAGTATTTTACATATTAAAACCACTTCTCTTAAAACTTAAAACTAAAATCTGCTGTAGAAGCTTTTGAGATACACGTATACATACATATTTATGTATGTAAATGTTACGTACATAAAAGTAAATTATATTTTTATGGTATGTATGTAGTAGGTATAAAGTAGGGTTAGAAATTAGAAAATAGGTAGGTTTGAAATCTTTAGTAGAAGTAATTTTAGTATTCATACTAAAACATAATATGTATGTAAAGTACTTATAAAATCAATTCAATACAAAATCTCAAAGTATACTTTAAAATATGTCTAAAAAAATAGACTGGAAAACCAGGACCTGTCACTAGTACCTATTTCATGTTTAGATTCAAGCCTAACCACCCAAAAACCACGCTCCAACACCATAACACATACGAAATGCATTAAAATCTATTCAAAAGCAAATGATTTGTAAATTTACAACACAACAATGGCGGCTTCCATAAGTAACAGTCAAATTGACCGGACCGGAGTGCTCTCACTTCGCCACAATGGCCGACGGCAAAAAATGGCTCCCGGGTAAGATGAAGAAAAAATTGTAATGAATATGGCAGAAACATTGGAGGTCTGGTATTGTTTTGTCGACATATGGCCGGGTTGTTAACATTACTGGCGACTACAGGAGTTAGAACGGGAGATGACTAGACCATGAAAACGTTAAGCCCTTCTGCACGGAGAAATATACATTTTTGATGTGACAAATGTGGCAAACAAGCATATCGCCCGCCTGATGTTAAGCAATTACCGTAGCCTACAGATGCCCCTGGCTTTCTCAACCATCGTACGAAAGAGGTTTTATTGTAGCAGTCTAATATGGTAATGGTAGTCTGTATCGGCAGAAGGTTATGATTGAGGAACTAATAGTACAGACATCTATGATCGAGGAACAAGAATATTAGTCAGAAAAATCAACTAAGCCAGTTCATACGTTAACTGCAATGATATTCTCTTTCAGGTCTACTACAAATTTCATTAAAACAAATCTCATATAAAAATCGCAATCTTCAAAGGCACCCCGCGGCGCATACGCACCCACCGATGCACCGACAGACGCAATTAGGCACCAATCCCCGAAATTTATGCGAACAACTCCAATAATAGGGCGCCATTACTGATTTACGAGCGCCCTGCTATTCTTAGAACACAAACAAAGGGGTCCGCCAAAAAACTTACTTGTTTTAATATTATCGCGTGCGTTGCGCGTCCTATGACTCATTTATAGTGTAATGATCGTGATTCAAATGCTAGACGCGAAAAAAATCGAAAAGTTAAATTGTCGAAGGCCGTAGTACGCTCCGTCTGTGCGCTTGCGCTTGCGGCAATTAAAAATAATTAGGGAGCGAAGATGGCGTGTTCTCGGAAGGACCCGCCGCGGTACATTTACATATGGCGTTGATCTAATGGGGCGCGGTGCGACTGCTGGCGGGCAGCGATTCGCGATGACTGAATCTATACAAAAACAAAAATTGAAGTGTCTGTTTGTAATGTCATTTTAAAATAAAAAGCACAATAATATCAAATAGAGCAAGAGTCAACTGCCATGTCTGCTGTTATACAGATATCAACTGATCTTTTCTCAGATTGTATAGTGCTTAATGCGGCGTCATAACAAAATCATGAGTAAGTACTTGACGCGTGTATTAGCCGAATTGGGATGTATCATTTTTATACTTTGGATTTCTCGATTAAAACCCGGTCCCCCGTTTTCGTAGGGACATGAATCCTGCACAGACAAGCCTTTTCTGATTTATTGTCTCCGCCGCCCGCCCGCACTCAAGCCCCACGCTTCTTGTAAACCAAATCGGCCGCGATTAGGGGCAATAGTGATTGAAAAGGGTAAAGAAACCGACCTGTATTAATGTCCGGCTCGTATTTGTTGTTTTACGTCCAAATAATGCCGGCCAAACGTTTCATTTTGGATTATACATAATAATAAATCGTGTGCACTACTTATTACGAATTAAATTTAGTCCGATTTATTTCTTTTTGTGGCGGAGGGATATATTTGGAGGGATATAGTGGTAATTTATAAAACGCCTGAGGACCTATGGAAAGAGAACGTATCGTTCTCATACCCTTTTTTAGAGTAGACAGCAGTAGTATTTAGCACATTCCTTTAAATTGTAGTCAGTTAGACGTCTATAAGTGCTACCAACATAATACTTTGTGTCTCTACATAAATGCTTCTGAAGTATCGAAGTTTTCTCACGACTTTAACAAACATTTCTCTCAAATTATAATCACGCTTATCTCCTAATAGAATTGACTTGAGATAGTATTTGCAATTCGAGTCTTCGAACGACACTGACACGCACTGTGGCATTTAATTTGCATATTATCGTTTAATATTTAATTGATTGTCGCTATTACATCTCGGGATTAATTTTTATCATCTCCATTATGCTTTATACATAAATCATAATATTTTAAAAGGGTTCAACTGATTCACCTTGTTTTGCAACGTCGTAATTTAAAATTTGATTATGTTGGTCATAAAATAGTCGTAAAATGTTTAACAAATAGTTTTGTAAATTAGATATATGATGCGGACCACATAAGCTGTAACGTTATATAATATACAGATTTAAGTAAAGTAGAACTGCATTTACAACACCAACATAGGTGTGCACAGTGGTGAGAAGTGTGCAGTAGGCTAGTCTCATACAAACCTTAAAAAGTTTAACCCACCATCTCGCCAAGGGTAGGACCATTCCTTTACAGATGATTGGCGTAACGTATCTACTAATTAAGCTGCGTTTCCTACGATGAGTGAACCCCCGGAAGTCCAACCCAATTCCCCACCCCTACCCCTCCCACTATCCCACTACCGTTTTAGGTTTTAACGTGCCAGCGATGCCTTTTGGTTTAACAAGCACCTAAAGGCTACGTTAACTGCTTCACATCACGCGGGCCTTAGGGCCTCCGCAGACTAGCTACTTGTAGCATCGGCGACCGGCGATTTTGTGACGTATCGATGCTGCGTCGCGTTTCTTCGAGCGCGAACGAGCGAGACGCAGCATCAAAATCGCCGATCGCCGATGCTAAAAGTAGCTAGTCGGCGGAGGCCCTTACTCTTGTTTGCTGCCTTAGGTGTAAAGTTTGCCTCAGTTGTACGTGTCTTGTCTTGCTTATTTCGGAAGGCAGCACACTGGAGCTATTGTTTACCAAATTACATTGTATTGAAATAAGTAAATGGCGATAAAAAAATTAAAAAAACAATGTAAAAAAGACAAGCCCGCTGAGTTTCTTGCCGGATCTTCTCAGTCGAGGTCGCGTTTCCGATCCGGCAGTAGAATTTGAGGAAAAAATGTA
The DNA here is from genome assembly GCA_947859195.1 of Drymonia ruficornis. Classification (NCBI taxonomy): domain Eukaryota; kingdom Metazoa; phylum Arthropoda; class Insecta; order Lepidoptera; family Notodontidae; genus Drymonia; species Drymonia ruficornis. Next base: position 14,753,237 of record OX401905.1, on the reverse strand, counting down.
AAATGACAATTTGTAAGTGCCCCCGTAAACCTAAACAAAATAAACGCTTTGACTTTGACTTGACTTGTAAAGTACCCAAAACCCTTCTGCAAACGCAAAGGAATAAACTTGATAGATACAGATCTTAAAGCCTGCACCTCACGCCTCACATTATCATGAGTCATTCGGCCAGTGGGTCGCTGCCACTGCATTCTTAAACCCTGCAGACCAGAACTGGTTGTCTGCACCGCACCGTCCATTCATCGCTACATACCACAGAGTAGAGACTAAAGAAAGAGGTGCCCTTATTAGATATATGTATGAAAAAAACGTGGTCATTGTTTTTTCATTTTCATTGTTCTATCTACCGGTAAATAGTTGAACTACTCGCTTCGTTTTATGTCGATGTTAGATCTAGGCCGACCACTCGGCCGAGTTGCTTAGGGCCAGTCCCCTTAGTAATTGGTCCATGCTACATACGCTCGGATTTTCCTCCTTGGACCATTTGGACCAAAACGTCATAACTACCAATATGAGTGGTAGAATTCGAGCGTTTTTGTTTGGGATTTGGAGTTCAAATCTACTTGAAACATCCTTGCCGGTTAAGGTGTGGTTGTTGGTAACAAGTTGTAAGGTTCCGAGTAAACTGAGCCTGTTTTGGATTGTATTTTTGCTCCAATTATGGTACTGTGAGAAAGTGAGCCGTTATGACTCAGGTGATATCAACGATAAAGGGAAATAAAACGACTTGCGCGTGCGCGTTTGCACGCATTCGTTGTTCATGCGCCAGTTTCCGGAATGATTCTTGTTTGTTGATTTTTATACATTAGGTTGGTCATCCCAGAGCCTCTTAGACGAGTTGCAAGCGGCCACCGTGGAGGTTTTAGCGGGTAAGAATCCCACATACCCATACCTCTCCCATAAGAGGTCTGGGCATATTTCAAAGATTCGCTCACCGTGAACAAAAAAAAAGTCACCACAAAATACAGATAGAATGATGCTTATTTTGTTAGTAAACTTGACAGTGTATAATTGCCGTGCTTCTCACTATCGTAATGCATGATGGGGACAACAATATTTCTAGTCGTGTCAAATTTAGTTTAGTCGTAGTTTGTAATTTAGTTTTTCAAGCTGAAATGTTTGCTGAAAGTCATGGAACCATCGCTGAGAATAAACAGAAACATTATTGCTTATACATTCTACGATACTTAAACATCGACAAACATCATAAAAAGTTCGATATCAATGTACAAATAAGTTGCAGAACTTTTTGAGGAGTATGTCAGTACTGAAAGCCGTACTCCTACTGTCCCTGTGTATGTATATGTAACATAGCTGTACAAGACTGTACTTCTGTTTTATGAAACATAGCTGTACAGGACTCCAGTTGCACACAGAACGCATTAGTAACAATATTATAAAGCAATCCACAGCCCGCGATCAAAGCTGCAGACTCCATTGGTTTGAGAGGCAAATTGCTCCGGGAGGATAAAGGAATGCATCTGCGCCAGGCGGCTTTGATCCGCCGGCTAGACGCTAGACCGTGTGTGGGGATGCGGAAAATGTGTTAACTTGCTCGCTATGAGGTGCATGTCTGGAATTTTCAGTGGTTCAGTTGTGATTGGCTGGCAGTGGCAAGCAATGGATTGGTTTGATGCGGAGACAAAGGACAATTTCAAATTCCTAATAAGTAAGTAAGTAATATACTTATAAGGAAATATTTGAGTTTCGTAGGTTAGGTAGGCATACAGAGTAAAGACTAAAGAAAGAGGTGCCCTTATTAGATATATGTATGAAAAAAAAACGTGGTCATTGTTTTTTTCATTTTCATTGTTCTATCTACCGGTAAATAGTTGAGCTACTCGCTTCGGTTTATGTCGATGTTAGTACTAGGCCGACCACTCGGCCGAGTTGCTTAGGGCCAGTCCCCTTAGTAATTGGTCCATGGGTAGGCAGACGTTTTTTGTTTTCTTATATCAGTAATAATCAATCTAATCTAATCGATTGCTGAAAACCAAATCGGGCAATTAATAATATATCAATGGTTTCTATCAAAGAAAGCAATACCTTTACAATAACAGGAATCAGGATCATATGGTAGAGTAACTCTACATTACTACAGAAAATACAGTAAAAATAAACTAAATACTACAATGGCATCGCGTAATCTGTGCAAAAACTACGACAATAGCAGCGGTTATTACGCAATAGTACATTGCACAATGTGTCCTAATCCCGCCATAATACTATTGTAACTGCATTGCAAAACGGATTACTCGTTCACTGATCCTCAGTAGTTGCTTGTGGGGAAGCTTTGCAATGAGAATCAAGAAATTGGCAAGAATATACAACGTTCAAGAAATCTTGAGTTGTAAGAGATTTCTAATTTGGAACCCTCATTTTAGAGGTTGCACATAGGTAGACACGTGACAAAATTAAGATGTTTTTAGGGTTCCGTACCCAAAGGGTGCCAACGGGACCCTATAACTAAGGCTACGCTGTCCGTCTGTCTGTCTGTCTGTCTGTCAGCGGGCTGTATCTCACGAACCGTAATAGCTAGAGGCTTGAAATTTTCACAGAATGTGTATTTCTGTTGCCACTACAACAACAAATACTAAATATTATAATACTAATATTTTAACCATTAGTGATCATTATCATAGCTTTTACATAAATTGTTGAAAGAAAATATCGTAAAACTACATTTCTTTACCAATTACTTAAGTTTTAAGCGACAGTGGCGCCATCTAGTCGCATAAGTGTAAACTAACATTTTCACAGAATGAATTTCAATAAAAATTAATAAAATTTATACGGTGTTTGGTACGGAACCCTATATGTGCGAGTCCGACACGCACTTGGCCGGTTTTTTTTTATATTTCTGAGGTGGTAAAGAAGCGTACGACCGCCTGATATGAAGCAGTTACCGTAGCCTACCTATAGTACGTTTTTTTATACTTGTCCTATTTGGGAAGCAAAGATGGCGTCCAGCGGGGCGACTGCGTAACTTTTTTGTCAATGTTTCAATTGTTTTCGTTCATCCTGTGTCAATTATATACGAAACCAATTGAAACATTGACAAAAAGTTACGCAATCGCCCCGCTGGACGCCATCTTTGCTTACCAAATAGGACAAGTATAAAAAAACGTACTATATAGATGCTTGCAATACCAAAGGCAACATTCGCTCGGAAGGGGAGTGGGACAGAGGGAAGAGAAGGGGGTTGGGCTTCCGGCTCTCTTACTCATCGTACGAAACGCAGCTGTAATGGCTACTTTACGCCGATCTTCTATGAATGGGTGGTACTGCCCCGGTCGAGCAAACCCATATATGAGCTGCAGTCAATTGACTACAGCTTGGCTCTACCACCAGTATAAAAGTAAGATTGTTTATACTATCAAAAGGAGTTTGGAACATTACTCACTCATCATGGGAAGTACTCAAGAAATTCGGCGCATGCGGCTCTATCAAATCGATCAGCTGAAGTGGTACCATTTTTAACCCCTTTAGTTTCAAGACGTTAACAACATTATTTGCGCAGGAGCATTCCCCGTAAATGTGGTGGCAAAACCATGCTATTGACCTTTGAAAACTTAAAAAACAAAATTGAAATTCAGAATACTCTTACTTGGAATCGAGTCGGTACAATTGTGTATTCATTGATTCATGAAACACAACAATCAGCTGTCTCTAGCGGCTATCATACGTTTGTAAAGTTAAATGTCGGGTCGAGTGCGTTCACCACTTCTTATTTCAGAGGCAGCTCGTAAGAGAAGGAGAATGGTTGTCGGAATTTTATTTTAATCATCGAATATGGACAATGACTGAAATAAATGAATTGATGTCAATAATGGTTCCAACTCAGATTAATAAATTGGTCTTCGTTCGCTCCGACGAGATACCGCCCTGAAATTGTTGCAAAATGCGGCAACTTCATATCGTCACGACCGACGCGTCAATTTCATACATTGACAGCTGTCAAACGTACTTAAGTACGCCGACTTCGGAGTGGTATTTGTTGCTCCATTTTACTAGTACGCCGTCGAAGCTATTTAGTCGGAGTGCTCTCATGGAGACCAATTATTAATCTATGAGTTCAATATTCATTTGGAGACACTTAGACACTCCTACATTTATGTCTGAAAATTGTTTACACTGGAATCGTCCTCACAACAGCTTCGCTAACATGTCAAATGTTATTTTCTCGTTATCGTGCAAATGTTTCACGTGGATGATAGGGATTGGTCCGCGGAACACTCCTGGTATAGCTGGTCTGGGAACATGTACAAATTATATTAGGAGTATTGTAATAAAAAAATATGTTTTATGCATAGTTCTGGGAAAGTATGTATAAAACGGAAATTTTCTTTACATTATGCAATAGTAGACGAAATTAGGCTTCTGTCACAGCTAGACGAACACGGAGATGTAACCTCCTCAATACTAACTACTAATGCCTATCCTACAAAGCTTGAAACCTTCATTTGGCTGCACATAGCCACTAAGCAGAGTACCGCTGACGCGCATCGGGCCGCTTTTGTGTCAATCTGGGTCGCTGCACAGTGGCACACTTCAGCGGGGGCGAGTGCTTACGTCACACCGCATGTAGGCTGAGATAGGGTTGCCGCAGAGATGATCCGAAGCCTAACTGCAGCATGATTAAGAGCTGGTCTTAAATGTTTTCAAAAGCTGCGTTTCCAATGACCTTATCACTGTACGAAAGTTCGGTTTTCTAAAAATTACCTAGTAACTTAATTTAAGTATTTATAAAATATTAATACACATGAAATTACCTATGCCGAGGTGGCGACCGCATTAACAAGCAACCAGCATATTCATAATGTTATATACGCACTATGGTAGACTGTACGGTTTAAAATCCCTCATCTTTAACGACTTTATATTGTAAAAGAAGATTAGTATTTAATTAATCAAGTTTGTAGTACATTGGCAGCCCTAGATGTAGTTGCATGTCGAGATATATGCCAACCATTTCAAGTGCAACCCGCTTACGTCATAACGTGGAAACTGCATGAAAACGCTGCGTCCAGTCGCCGCAGTTTTCTTTTATATTTGAGTTATATGACCATGTTGATGACCTACTGGGCATGCGCCATATACAATCTAACCGAATCCCGAATCAGAAATATGTATACGTAACAGCTTAATAAATAAATAGATGCTATTTTTAAGAAAAAAATATACACATTGTAATCTTTAAATCTCACGTAAGTAATCTAAAATTCCACTAAGTTATTTGCTTTAAAAGCTCCACCTGAATCGTCATACATCTAACAAATGTAGCACTCACCCTCTACTTCTCTACAAAAACTATTTTTTCCTCCAAACATTATCTCGAGCAGTACGAGGGACATAATTGGGGTAAATACGCCAAATATCGGCAGCGTCGCGTCCTAAGCAAACATTGTCGCTACCTACTCGAATGATTTCATGAATTTCTACGAATTGGATGCATTATATTATTATTTCAGGCATCACACTATGGATACAAAATAATTTAAAACACAATTGTTTATGACGAATCGTGTCTTTTTATCCATCAGAATATCCAACCAGAAGGTTGGTAGTCTTATTTCTTCACGATTAATAAGCACCTAACGTCTGTGTGATTTTAAAAAAGAAGTAGTGCGAATAGTCTGCTTATAGCGAGACAGTGAAAACACAACACGAGTGTAACTATAAAAAACATTTCTCCTACCCGGAATTGCTTAACTACTAAGATAACCTTCCAACAACAATGGGTGACTTCTAACCCCAAAAAAGCTGCGACAAAAAAGTCGCAATGGCTACGCACACGTGCAGTATGCGATCGCCAAGTGCGCGCGATTCTCACGTCTGCCGCGGGGCGAACAAAAAGCGGGCGAAACGTGATTTATCGCCGCGGCCGGGGCGAATCGACACCCCCGCACTTGCGCTACCCTTGTGCGTTCCAGTTTATGACTGCGCGTTAGATACAATAGCTAAAATACATGATCAGAAATCATCAATCAGCGTATCATTATTTATAGTACGATAAAATAATTTGAGAGTGGCTTAACTTCGACGCGCCATTCAAAAATAATTACAGATAGCGAGGTCTCTAACTATCAAGTGGGGCTCAAACCTTTGAGTAGCCTTAGAGTACTCGGCCGTTACATACTCAATAAATCAAAGCGGGATCACTTCTTAAACATTGGATGGTCTGTGATGTGTATTGAACCAAAATATCTAGTAAAAAATATTAATAAAAAAATAAATTAGTCAATATAAAAGAAAAATAGTCCTCAGAGCAGCGACTGGAGACATAGATTTCAATGAATGTCAGATAACATGTATTTATTTATTTCACCGTACCTAATGCATAAATTTAAATAAAACACGAATTTATTCACTAGTAATGTGCTTATAATTCATAAAAACGCAGCTAATTATATGAAGTCTATAAATTATACCTACGCCTGTTTACGACACAAAATTATCGAAGTTACGTAATTCCCACATTCACTTGTCTCCGAATAATTTATTGGCGCATCGAATGCGACAACATTAGCGTCACTGCGACACCCACCCTCGCGATTTGTCGCGAAAAAAACGCGACATAATCGTAATCGCTCCATTGACGCGACTGACTTCGCAGGTCATCTTCCTTGTTCTATTGCAGAGCTACTTTGAACCTTATACCATTGTGTTACAGTGTGAATTCAATTGATAGAAGATTGTTGTTTTTCAAAAAGTGAGTAAAATTATGTGGCGTAAGAATCGGTCGTTTTTATGATAAAAATAATATATTATTTGCAATAAATTTTGCTATTTGAAGATCTCTTGAATTATGTTTTTCTATGATTATTGTGATTGGTATTTACGAATAGTTTCTTGAGATGTCGTGAATACAGAATCACTCGGTACTGGATTTTTCTCAAATAACGAAGTTAGTGGTCAGTATACAAGATAAGTAAAATTTAAAAAAATAAAAACCGTCCAAGTGCGTGTTGTGTCACTCACAATTCACAATGTAGAGTTCCGTAGCGTAGCCATAACAATAACGAAAACTTATTTTTGGCTAGCTAGCATTTACCTACATATTGCTAAATCTTTTAGAGATTAACATTTTGCAACTGATATGGCTGATAATAAAATATTGTATAGAAACACAAAAAGTCATTTTATAACATCACATATTATTGGAGTTGAGATCTCCTATTCATATATTTTTCTATCAAAATTCATCAACTTCCGTCAAAAACTGTTGAAGTTAGGGACCGGATGATCTTATAAGGGTTCTTAGTTGGGACTTGGGACTACAAAACGCTAAAACACTGTCCTATTACAACCTGGCCACGACTTCGCGCGACGGCGACGGGCGACAGCGTTTTTTGCTAAAATGTTGCATCGCGCGCGTTGCCGCCGAGAGCGGCAGCTCGTGGCGCGATGCAACATTTTAGCAAAAAAACGCTGTCGCCCGTCGCCGTCGCGCGAAGTAGTGGCCGGGCCGTTAAAACACAAATCACTAGACTTTGTTACCAAGGAAACGGGCTATTTCATCATTCTATCTCACACATAGTAGGTAGGTATCATAGATTTACGAATTTTATAAAACAATTTATCGCAAAACGTATAAAGTTGCAATTCAAAATAAAACGCCCGTGTCTAGTTTAAAAAATATAAATAGTGTATTGAACTTCGAACCGTATAAATCCAACTACATAAAGAGACCGATGAACCTACAGTTGAATTATTTAGCACATAACTATGGCAGATGTTCGTTACGCAAACATAGAAAGCTGAACCTAGATCGTTATAAATATCGTGTAATCGTTATATTAATTAAATTATCATTACGATTATTTATTGTTAGGACGCTTCCTACCCTGATTATTTTAAGGTTACTTCATTGACTTTTTTATGATTTTCGTGTCTGACCACGTAAACGTAACATCATATCTGGTTGCTCGGGCGCGGCTGCTCGGAGCTTGTGAACGCGGCTAATGGACACCGGGAAACCGTAACTAGGACCTCAGAAATCAATCAACCATCGAAAAATATTTTAAACATGGCGACTCTACATTTTTACGTACCCACTAGAACTTGGCATTTTGTTACAATATGTTTTAGTATAACGTGTCTCGCGGAGGAAGGATTGCCAAAAAAAGCTATAATATCTACCTGCATTGTTCAAACAGTGTTATGAATTTGAAATAATAGCGGCCGTGTCGCAACGACCCGTGCTACATCCTTAAATATTAAAAAAACTCTACCTGTGCTTAGATCTAACTTACCAAGCTTTTTGCTGTTGTAAAACCCTAACAAATAGACTTTGAATCATATTGAACCGGATTAAGATCGTGTTTGGGTTGTTTGAACTTATTAAGCTGCATAATAATGTTGTTTTTATAAGGATAGACGTCCAATGCAATTGTAATTCTTCTAATAAAATTTATGACACGTACTGATCTTTGTAATATGGATATAAAGTTGGATATCGCTCGGCAATATTGACTAGAGCCGAGATACAACCCATTTGAGCGCAAGATTGTAACCCAATATTGTGCACACGACCCGTTTATGAGAACGGACAAAAAATAGGAAAATATAGTATTACGATCGTTATATTAACCGTTTTAAGTTTTAATAATAAATAATAATACGCTTAGAGGTATTTGTCGAAGTTTAGATTTTTTGTAACGATTTTAAAATAATTGATGGAATCAGGCGTCACTTTGCGGAAATCCATTGTTAAACAATTATAGAGAGGGACCCACCACTCACCCTCGGAATTGTCAACCTCCAATATTATAAACCAAATGAATTGATCGATAATAGAAGAAGCCAACAAGACTAACTCCCTGTCAGTCGAGAGTATGTCTGTCATGAGTCATGGACCCTAACAATTAGCAATTCTCCGCAGACAAATCGAATCCTAAATAAATTCGACACGTGTTTCGCCTCTAAACGAGGCATCCTCAGGAAAGCTGGACTGCGACTGAGACTCAGTCAGGTCAGGTGCTGGGCTCAGTCGCAGTCCAGCTTTCCTGAGGATGCCTCGTTTAGAGGCGAAACACGTGTCGAATTTATTTAGGATTCGATTTGTCTGCGGAGAATTGCTAATTGTTAGGGTCCATGACTCATGACAGACATACTCTCGACTGACAGGGAGTTAGGTCTTGTTGGCTTCTTCTATTATCGATCAATTCATTTGGTTTATAATATTGGAGGTTGACAATTCCGAGGGTGAGTGGTGGGTCCCTCTCTATAATTGTTTAACGATTTTAAAAGTCAATGCGTTATTTTGATTCTAGGTAACCTTATTATTTGAATCGCCGATCTATCGAGAGGTCATCAACTATACAGAGTGGTGACGACATAATGACTATAACTGAAACCAAATACTGGGTTATCACGTGAGTAGTTCGTACATTAAAACATATCAAAATATATTTAAAGGTATAGCCACGGGATGGCTTTTTTACTCCTACCATTTTAACTTTACGCCTACAAATGCACCGCCAAATACACCGACTCGCGAGCGATTTTGCCACCCTTGTACCTACAGGTCAGTCGATGAGGTCAGTAGACGATTATAAAGGTAATGTTACGTTTAGATTATTTCCGTATTTAATTTGTGTGAAAAATTAAATGTACAATTTTGATGTAAACCTCATGTGACAATTTTAAAGTGATTGACTAGTAGGGATCGTGTAATTAAATTTACTGTCGTAATGTCGTCACCACCCTGTATAAGTTAACGTATTCGATTTGTAACGTTCTTACGCATTTTAATACTGGTAAATATCTAGTGGAAACCTAAGAGAACCCAATCAGTTTTCGAAAGACAGCTTGCCCGCATTTATCCAGAAAGGAGGACTTCGACCAGAATGTACCATGTGTTGCCTAAATCCTCCTTGTACCAAGAGGAGGCTTTGAACCGAAAGCATAATTTGTCTTTTAAGTTCCCATGAGGTTTCTCATCTCAATGCATTAAATAACTCTCGCATTGCGTTAGTCACGAACCCAAAGTGCATTAGTATCCATATCAAGGGACAGAGGAAAAAATGCTAAAAGCATTGCTTACATTGCCCTTCGGTACCCGACGCAAAAAATATGATAAATGATGTTCGAAATTAAACTATTTGAGCGCAGGTACGAAGGGACAGGCGGGCAGTGGCGATTGCAGATATACGGGAGTCGCGACGGCGGAGAACTAACCTTGTACTTTAAGATTTTTGTCAGACTATTGGGTAACAGAATGTTCTTATTGTTAAGTCCTATGGCGGAGACGTGAGAATATTAGGAAAAATGCCTGAATGTTAGATTCAGATCTGTCTACGGCTTAGAAAGTAGGCGGCAATCGCTTCTTGTGAATAGCCAAACGAGGGATAAACTAAAAACGAACTAAAATGAAATAGAGCCGATGATAGCGAGTACGTTACATTGCCTTATAGATGGGGAGCCCAGCGTGCAATTCGTGGATTTGCACGAGCGTCGTCCAAACCTAGTAGATTCGGTAGATGAGATGATAGGAAGAATATATTGTTCTAGATGTTACCACTTTCAGCGGTGGGGGAAGCGTATACATGAAAAAAAAATTTTTTTTGTATAAAAAGCAATGACATAAAAATACTCAAGCGTGTCAGATATTGATACTTTTCATGCACCAATATGATAAATTGAAAAAAATAAAAACTCGAGTACGTCAGAATTTGTAGCAATCTATAGGCTACGGTAACTGCTTAAAATCAGGCGGGCCGTACGTTTTTTTGCCACCGCAGACTACTATTAAAAAAAAAAACTGAGGGGGTGAAAAAGTGAAACTTCCAGATGCTCCCATTTCTTAGACTGACGATCAAATTAGCAAAATTGACACTTTTGACACTTCTTAGCTAGTAATGAATCCCCCTTATCTTAATCTGACGAGTTCGAGTATTTTGGGATGGTCAAATTTTTTTTTTGGTTGTCCTGAGCAAACCCACCAATATTAAGGGATCATAATTTTTTGAGGTTCTTATCAATATGTAAGCTATCTCCCTTATCTTAATCTGACGCGCTCGTGCAAATCCGGAAACCCCTTATACGGCTCCCCATCTATTATATTCTCGGCACTGTTGTGACAGACATGTTATCGCCGGTGCCGGCTGCAGGGCACCATAGTTAAGGATAACATATGTTAGCAAGGTTTATGGGTCATGTGCCCCGAATAAATGTTTTTGTTTTATAGGTAGGTATACGAATATTGTGCAGATATTCCAGTCACAGAAAACAATATACCGCAATAAATAAATATAAATAACAACAAGATGTTCCAACCGCAAAACGAAAGGAACGCACATCAAGAAACGTTAAATTTTGCAATTAAAATCTATGAATTTATCCAAAAAACCGGGTTGCAATAAGTGTTGATGATCGCCAATCAAGTTTAATTATAATAATTGACTATTGAAAATAGCATTGCGGTATTGCGAACAACTACGGAGGAAAAAACTAGTATTAATATCCAAATCAAATGACAATAAAGAAAAAAAAGTGGTGTATGGCGCGCCGATATAAATAATATGCTGTGGTTCCGTATTTAGAATTACTGAGTTACCACAAAACTTTTGAGAACCTTGCGCCTATACCTTGCACTATCATCTTGTCAAGGATCATATAAGTTGAACACAGTAAATCATTATTTGACTTACTAGCTAAGCCAATAAAATTATAAGATCTATCTTTTTGAACTATCTAAAACATATAACTTCAAGGCTTAGTATGATGAAAATGCTTCCATTATTGTATTTATTTTTTATGACTAAGGTGACAAACAAGCGTACAGCCCGCCTGATGTTAAGCAGCAACCGTAGCCTATAGATGCAATACCAAAGGCATCGTATCTGCAGGGAGTGGGATAGAGAGAGGGGAATGTAGTGGGGTTTGATTCCGGCTCTTTCACTCATTGTAAGAAACGCAGCTATAATGGTTACTTTACGCCGTTCTTCCGTGACAGGTACCCCAGTGGAGACAGTCAATATATGAGCTGCAGTCACCTGAACTTGGAATTCTTCGAGCTTGTTTTACTTGAACGAGAAACCCGTGATTTTATCAACTTACTTTCTCCCACACTATCGTACTTCTATCTCGCTAGCTAAGGATTTTCCCTCATACCCACTGTCCCCCAAAAAGGCAATAAAACACCAAGTACGTATATAACGAATACATGTGAATAACAAGTTGTTCCAATAAGCTGTGGGCATAAAACGAACAATTACCGCCGTTGCCCAGACGTGGGCAGTAAAATTTTACAATCAGCGCGGATGGAGGCGATGTATTTTGTTATTGTGATCGCTAACGCCGAATACTAATGGATGAATAGATGATGCGGGATTGCTTTTGAAGTGTTTTTGTGAAAATACTTTAGACCTTTTTAAATGTTTTTAAATCGGGTTGACTTCCGACTTGGTTATCACATTATAGCCCCGAGTCTGTTAGCATTTAACCACTGAGAAACCAGTGGTCTATAAGGTCGTGGCGCACCGGCGATTGCGACGCGACGGCGATATCCATACTTTGCGCTTATGTGATGCTGACTGCCATGTTTATAGGGGTTTCATCGCTGTTGCCTTACCAATGCGGCCCCGGCCTAAAAGTATCTTTATGAATTCTTTATTATAATGTAATTCGTCTCATTCTTGGTAGTCTACGTGTGGTCGGTCATCTGTTTCCGGTGCTCTTTCCTACAACATTCCGATCGCCAAGAATTTCCAATGAAGAATTCGCGAGGGTAATATAGAGACCAATGGTTTCGCAATGGTTAATTACATTACTTTTGTATGGTACCCTACCCTATAGTTATACCCTATATATAGGTCTTGCAGTTTATCAAACGAAAACTACTTATACAATACTACTACTACTACTAACTACTTATATCTCCCAATTTAATCGAAACATTGATTGCAGCAACACAAAAAGCATATTTATGACATACACAGGTGGATCCTAAAGTTCAAGTTTGTTCGCTTCGGGGCCGAAATTACGTAGATTTTTTTGCAACAATTATCGAACATGATTACACAGAAAGGTTAGTTGAATTATTTTAGCAGCCGGCAATACGGCGTCGTGAGCAATTGTTTTTATCGCAGATGCAAATACTCACATTTGATACAAGATGAATAAAACTTTGCAAACAAAGGTATGGCTTTCTGATGTTAAGCACTTACCGTACCTATCGTAATAGATGCTTGAAAAACCAAAGACTCCGCTCGCACGTTACCGACCTGAAAGGGTGTTTAGCAGAGGGAAGAGAGTTGGGCTTCCGACTCTCTCATTCGTCATACGTAACTCAGCTAAAATAGCTACTTATCGCCGATCTTCGGTGAGCGGATGGTACTACCCCGGTCGAGGGAGTGTTACTTCGTTCATATGAGCTAGTGGCCATCTTTAGGCCCGTATTAATAAATTCATCTCAAAGTTGAGATTGATCTTAAGATGCTATTTTTGACAGATATACCATACATTAACCGCCGAATTATGAGGCCGACCGAAGGCCTCCGACATGACTATCCTATTATGAATTAGGTTACTATACATGGCATGGTTTAATGAGTATTTGAAGCATCAAGCATTGAGCTTGCTCTATGGGCCGTATCGCACCCCGTCGGGTCACAGCGATGGCTTGTAACTCGACCCAACACATGGCACGCTTTGCGCACTTCCGAAAATTAACAAAAAAAATAAGAACGCTGCGCAAAAAACACGAATGTCGTATGCTACGTTGTGAAATATTAAGGATTCCGTACATCACACTAGACATTTATAGTAGACTCTGATTCCGACTCATGAGCGCGTATAGTACAGAATAGTCCGAACTTCGACATTCTAACTCTATGGTTGAAGAATTGACCAATAACAGACTCATGATTAACAATATACACTCCCAAACGACTGGGGGTCAATCCCAGGAAAAAAATGCTATGGTACCCGTTTTTTTAGTATTAATGTTTTACCAATTTAATATTTATTTTTTTTTTTTTTTTATAGGACTTCTGTGGCAAAAAAGCGTAAAGCCCGCCTGATGTTAAGCAGTTACCGTAGCCTATGGATGCTTACAATACCAAAGGCATTGCTCGCACATTGCCGACCTGAAGGGGAGTGGGATGGAGGGAGGGGGAGGGGGGGTTGGGCTTGGGCTCTCTCACTCATCGTACGAAACCTAGCTGTAATAGCTACTTTACACCGATCTTCTGTGAGAGGGTGGTACTACCCCGGTCGAGCCAGCCCGTATATGAGCTGCAGTCAATTGAAACTTATCACACTTGAAAACAATTCGGATTATCTTAGTTTGGCATAGTATAACACTTGAACCTACAACGAAGGCTGCCTGGGTGGTGAGTGGCGACCCCAATTATCTTATCTACTTTCCTCTCTTATTAATATTTCGATAATTTACTGTTATTTTCTAAATTTATTTTAGCGGCAGTTAGCGAATCTAACAATGTCTAGACTCGCAGCGAGAATTAACTATTATTGCACACCTAATTAGTAAGATAGTGGCAAAAGTATTTGGTGTCAATTACTGCTTACATTCTCTGATGCAGACAAATAGCGGTGTAAAGTAATACCCGCTCCACACGATCTGTAGCCCGATTCACGTAACCAAAATCGTAACGATGTCTCAGCGATATAGTCGTTGATAGCCTTTTTGTATAACGAAAAGGCTATCAACGACTATATCGCTGAGACATCGTTACGGTTTTGGTTACGTGAATCGAGCCACTGGTCTGATGAAAAGCAGAGCTAAGCGAAAAAATAAGACACCGCTAACTGTATTTTTCTATAGCTCCGTCTCTTTCAATCGGGCGTCAGATCAAACCTATGATAATGACTGTATACAAGAAAAGGGAGTAGGGAACAATAGAGAAAGAGAATATATTGAACCGATCTCTCTCCCTAGGTGTGTTAAAGTGCTATATCGCACGAGGACACCAGTGGTAGCGCAACCAGTCGCTCCACCAACAAAATGAGAGCTGTATGGAGGGTATCGCACCTGGTGTCCGCTTGGGAGCGCAACCAATTCGGTATCGGCTATCGAATCACCCGCTGGTGGCGCAACCATGGTTGCCTCGTGCGATATCGCAAAAAGACAGACAGATGATAATGATGGCGACACAGACGGACGCTACAACTACATTAAAAGTGCAGTTGACTTGCTTCATATGAATTCCACAGAACCCTAAAATAAGTAAGACCGTGCTGGGTGCATGTGCGGCACATTTGTGCGCAAGCGCAGCGTCCATCTGTCTCGTACAAAAAATATTCGCTACCTACTTAACCAAACACTGTAAGGGACATAACATTCATTATGAGACTGCACTTCCTTGTTTTAACTATGGGACCTTTTTATATCTGCAGCTCTACCATGAGTTTATATGTTCTACCGACTCTAGACTCTACGTAAAATATATGTTATATCAAATGCTTAGTACCTTGGGTGGCCAATAGGGGTGTTGCATAATTTGCCATACCAAAAAAAAATATTGAAAACGCTAGAATTTATGGTAGAGCTACATAACGTATAGAAATCAGCCTACTATACTTTTAAGTCAACCTCAAATTCTCAAACATTGGCGTCAAGACTCTATCTCACGGATTTTAAAAGCGATGTTTCTCATATTTTGACTTGTCACAGCGGCCGTGCTATGCCTGCGATCAGTAAACACAGCGTCAACTAATCATTAGCCCAGATTGTGAGATGGACATAAAAACGGTAGTACCATAAAATCACTAATTAGAACTAAATAGTCGAGTATTTTTCCTAAAAAACAGACAAAATTAACATAACCCGCCGACCGCCCCGCGCCGGTCGGTGCGACAATCTCGGTCAACGAGACCAGTACTGAATAGAAATTTCCGACATGTCACATACATACATAGCTATAAAAATGCTCTTAATAAACAGCAGCTCTACCATTTTATACATTCGCTAGAGTCGCTAGCGTATACCTAAAATATTTTTAAAGCAAATTGCTAATACCTCGGGTAGAGGCGCTGCACAATTTACCATACCAATATTTTACGACGTTACTAGCGACTTGGTAAAGCTCCTTTTCTGTACCTGTAGGTGAACTCTATTTTTGCGAATTTATTGCGAAACTAAATTAATATTCATACTACAATAACTTGAAAGTAACTGAACTCTACAATTTGAGTGTGGATTGGTTCCCGTCTGGGCTAATTATGGGAGTGATATTTTCGTAATTTGCCCGTGTCTGCCTGGGTCTTACTGGGAACATTCGCCACAGTGCCCATACAGTACAAGCGTTGCTTAGTCTGGGGACATACGTTGATATTGTCCCTCTGACCCTGAACTGTTAATTATCCCATGACGCGTCGTATATCAAACAATATTATTATGTCTGATTAAGGTCGCGCGTTAGGTTAATCACAGATTACATATCGCGAACAAACCAGGCGTATATTTAAATGCATAATTTAATCTCGGTCACCAACGAGCCTAACGTCACTAAATTACAGTGAAAAATTAGCAAATAAATTATCACGACAAGAGCACGACCCCATGACCTAACAGTGTCTAAATTATAGGGAAAAATTACTGTTAGAAAGTATCCTACAAGAAAAAAGTGGACGAGTATAAATGATAAATATATCTGTGTTGCTTAATTAAAAACATTTAATCTGCAATCGGAATAAATTATGGCAAGATGTAGCCAATAAAGCACGGTGATATTTGTAAACATACAGTTTCGTGTTGCGACCGAGAACGTTTGAAATTTTTTCGTTCGCTCAGAAGATGACTCCACAAAACCCAGATTTAAAAGCTTACGACTGGTTACAATAAATACAACTTCACTGAAACATGGCCATGTCTAACAAAATTCCGTAAGACCTAGCGGGCTTGTCTTTTATTATACAACCATAATGTATGCATGCATGCATGCAACGTCACGACTTTTATCCCCATTCGGGGGTAGTCAGAGGCTTGAGTGGCCATACACCACCTCATTATGGAGGTATTAACCAACTCAAAGCCCACGTTTCACCAGATAGTCAGAACCCAACGTGACAGGTGGTGAACCTTGTCGCCGTGTATACAGGAACTGACTATTACCTAATCCTGATCCTAATCTAACCTAACCATAATGTACATTGTTTTATTGTTACGTAATAGATAACGTTTTATATTCAGTTTTTAATATAAACAATAACAAGCAAGAGCGACTATTGCGCGACGATAATATATTAGAGCTTGACAAAAAGTTTTTATTTTACAGATGATGTGTGACTGTCACCTACGGAAAATAAAATCAAAAGACGATCCAATGTTATTTTTCTTTTGGGGATATAGGTCGGGTGAACAGTAATGGTGTAAGGCTTCATGCGTTCGGGTTGGGGCAAGTTCGCTGCGTCATAGTCCGTTATGCCCTCCCGTGTATCCCGCACCACACGACACGTCGTCATACCGGTAATGTCGAGGTTGTAATGTCCATCGTTTCCGCCAATAGGAACCACATCTGCATATAAATGTACCATTCAGCGGCCGACTTCAAATTGGAAAGTACAAATCAACGCGACTCCCCAATAACATATCAAACACTAAGATTATTTACAAGTAAATTAAACTGTATTAATTCAACGTTAAAGTTTACATTCAAGTATCATCATCGATGTGAATAGCGTATCATTTTATAATGGTGTACAAGTCAACCGGAATCATATGTTACCTACTGATTTACGCAATTAGTACGGAGTTTTGGTCATTTTTTATGTGTTTTTAATGAAGTTGAAGAGATTATTTTGCATTTAAATAGTGGTTTGATGTCTATGCATGGAGATGGTTCCCGCTGATTAAGCGAAAGGTGATCGCTAGTGTAGACAAATAACATCTTCAGTGTACTACCAGTAGCAATTAAGCACAACGAACTTTTTAAAATGTTGTTTAATAATGTCTTAGGCCCCTATTTGACAGATGTTCCATACATTAAACGTCAAATCTCAACTTTGAGATGCATTTATTAATACAGGGGGCTTACCACAAACTCTTATCGCCATTCAATTACAGGAACGCTTTAACGTTTCAGCGACTTTTTGTGCAATGACGTACCTTATTGTCATGACAATAAGAAACGTCATTGCACAAATGGCCGCTGAAACGTTTAAACAAAACTGCTATGAGAGGTGGTAGTAAGCCCCCTGGCCTCAGTAACTCGATATAATCCGATGACAATTAATAAGAGGATTTAATGATACCGTATCTTAAATAAGTCGTGTCTAGATATTACATTTCTTAGCTTCTTAACTGGCAAATTGCATCGCCTACTAAAAAGTATCTTAACGTCGAATCTTAATTGTGTGTTTAATTTAATCGAGCATCAAACAAAAAGCACTGAACGGATTAAAATGTTATTTGCTTTAGAATTAAATAATGCTTTGAAATAAAACATAGGCTTTTTAACCTCATTATTCACGCGTGAAATCGCGAGTATCACTAGTTTCTAAGAAACGCATCTTAGCCGCAAGTTAACGACGCAAGTTGTTCGTCTCCTACTGTGCCTGATTACGGTGATCTATTATAAAACGTTTATGGACTAAACCGTCAATATTGCCGATGCTAAAGCTGTTGAATATTCACGAAAACTCGAGCGACAGTTAGGTAATCACTGCTTTTGTGTCACCAACTTAATTCTGCCATTACGAAATTACTTTTTAAACGGATAGCGACTCTATAGACATATAGGAAGTGGGATGATTGGGTTTTGTTTTAAATGTAACTATAAATATGTTTTCGGATCAGCTGAGTGATCAGTGTTCTGAAAAATGCCTCCAAATGGACATCGGCAGCTATTGAAGTGTCAAAAATCAATAAATCACGGACAACCAAGTGATTAATTTATGGTGCAACCAGACCGTATAATCCACCAACTGTAGACACCTATTCCATACCACATAAAGTTCAATTTCGTAGTTGATGGAGCTCACGTTACGTTAGTTCTGATATTTTACGAGATATTTTATGGGCGTGTTATGGAGGCCTGTACAAGACGGTAAAATAGGAAAGTTTAGTGAAAGGTCTCGGAGATATATTGTCTCGTCTTTTTATATAGAATTTATTTGTATTTAATCAAGTGGATGTGGGTTTTAGAATGTGTAAATGAATTGCGAGGCTATTATGAAACTCGTTAATGATACGACGAAGATGGCCGCGACTTGTCTAAAAACAATTAATGTAGCTACTACCCACCGCTTTCTTTTTGCATTTAATTAGAATTTCTGGACGACCGTCTTCATGGCATGGGTAAGCAGCCAGCTAAGGAAAGATTTTTGAAAATCAGCCCTTAAAGGCGTAAAAGTAGGGGTGGAAGAGACACCCGACATTAAAATACATACATAAAACCAGAATTAGCATATTTATTTTTATTTGCAACAGGTATTTTTAGCACCATGTTGAACAGAATGATGCCTATTTTTTGGTATGCACACTAAAGTGTATTTCCGTCCTTCCCACGATGTTAATGCATGAGGAAAACAGCGATATTTTTAGCTGAAGTTTATAACCAACAAAATAAGCACCAACACCAACTGAAGGTTCAAACTTCGGCTCGTTTAAAAATATTCCATTTACCAAACTATTAACTTTGCATAACTCAATACCTTCTGATCGCATCACTGGACAGTTAAATAATGTCCAATGATCACGCTTCATTAAGTATCAATAAATAAAGGTTAGCCTAGAGCAACTGCAACGCAACCGTGGACGATATTAATCGTCATTGCGGCCGGTCCAGTCGTGTCCGGACGCCATAAATAAAGATGTACGGAGAATTCGATATGTGTCGCAATACCATGAACCAGAGACTATCACTTGCTGAACGGTGAAGAAAACCATCGTGGGAAACCTACACCTACTGAAAAAGGTGTCTGCATTTCGCCCGCGGTAGGCCAGGGTAGTGGATTCATACGCCGTTGGTTAGTGCGGTATACCCGTATTCCGCCGGGGACTCCCACATACCCCTCCCATCCATGGGACGGGGACCCATAAAGGGTTTGCCAACGTTAAAAATAGGGTAGTAGATTCAGCTAGCCTGAAATTACGTCGCATTAAGGAAGAGTATATCCATTATAATGCCAGTAAGTATCGCTCACATATATTAAATACCTCTACTGCCTACCCCTTTAAGAAACACTGATGCTATTGGCCGTAAAATAGCTTTCAGTCTTTACAAGATCTGGCTAAAACCACAGTCTACAGTAGGTATCATATAGTATCATGCAGTCAGTTATCGTATCCTGCTGACGATTGTATATTTGACTAGTCTGTTCTTGAACGTTGGATGCGGTACATGAACCAAATCAGTTTAAGTATCATCTTAAAATTCAACTCGAGTACCGAAACGGTGACAAACTGTATTAGTGACATCAGCTTAAGTAGATTATGAGTATTGCGCCACAATTGGACCGGCTCGTGGGCAGACCGCTCGTCCGAATGCTAATGCTCGTGAGATATTATGTATTACAGTATCGTAATATGTATTTTGTCATGTAAACTAGTTATGGAGTGAGATTCGTGTGGATTTTATAACGGCATAATGGCGCTGACCGACTGGACCATGAGCAGAACAAATATTTAACAACATCGAGATTTTCAGATGTTTTTCAGTAAATATGAAACAATCCTGTAAGCACAAGACCGCAAGGAATGGAGTGCCAAGGAAGAGACCTGGGGCTTACCACAAGCTCTTATTGCGATTCAATTATAGGAACGTTTTAACGACGTTTTAATGACGTTTCTTATTGTCATGACAATAAGGTACGTCATTGCACAAAAAGTAGCTGAAACGTTAATACGTTCCTGTAATTGAATCGTAATAAGAGCTTGTGGTAAGCCCCCGCACTCAGTATTATGTGGGGATATGTTTAAAAAGACGAAAGAAAAGACGGTTGAAGTGTGTGACAAGAGAATGGGCATATTACAACCTCGGAATAATGAGTCTCTTCGCTCAACAGCCCCCCTAGCCAAGTGGCATGAACGCTAATCGAATAGAATAGAATAGACTTCACAATGTATGGAAATGTCAAACGTCGCAATGTAGATCAACAACAAGTTGCTATGTAGATCACGTGACTTATGTCATTTCCATAGATGAAGCGTAGCGATTAGAAGGAACGCTTGTAGACGTCAGCCACTTCAGTCATTCTTATAGGTAAAACCAAGTCTCTCCGAATCTGTTTAACTATTTTTACATGCATTGCGATCTAGATATAATATATGTTTATTATGTCGCCATCTGTCAGTTCATACTTTACATCTAAATTACTCTTTGAATTCGAAATATATTCTATGATTTTGGGCGTTTACGACGTCGGAAAATGTAATCGAAGAAGTTGTTTGTGTTGTCCGTTAGATCGCGACGATTGACATAGAAATGTTTATGTTACGTGTGGTCAAGTTCTACTTTGGAGACAAAGTCATTACCCCGAGGAAGACCATGTTCGACAGTATTGTATCAAGACGTTTTCATAAATAGCTCATGCCAGATCACTCGTTACAAGGTCGGCTAGCGATACAAGATCCTAGGGGTTCCAAGCTACTGATAATTATTTATACGTATATTCGGTTGCGATATGAAATTTCAAATCAGCTCCCACTACTTACTTTATGTGTGTAATCAAATATTCCCACGATAAATAACGATCGGCCGCCTAACGATTTCAATTTCGCAACGTGAAGGCTCAGAAAACCGCCCAAAACATAATATGCGCCAAATATAAACGCAATAGGCCACACTTTTAGCTCGCTATGTATAGACAGTGTAGTTATAGGTACATATAAAGAAATGTAGTTATGTTAATTTACTCTAATAATTTCGTTGGGTGTATCAAACAATTGTCATAATTTGTTTAAAGTCAAACAACGCAGTGCCTCTATAAAGACATCAAACAAATTTGTCGTTTTGACATAGAAAATCATTATTCAGTGGATAAAAGTGACCCAACGATTCTGCAACAATTCCTCAATCTGTCTCACAAACAAGTACAATGGCAGAAACGAAAATCGAATCATTATGCTCTTGTTTTAAATTGTCTTTCTTCTACGAGTGAAGTCGGAGGATTAACTTATGGTGAACTATAATTAGATATAATTCATCTGTCGTAAATGCAGAAATCAGTCTTCTTCATTCCGATACCGCGTTAATTAAAAACAAGCTCAATAAACGTCACTAAGTGATTTTTATTGCCTTCCATAATGAGTCTCACGGATTGCTGTAACACATGAACTAGTCAGGAGTTGCGGCTTCTCCTGCGTTATGGAAGACCCACTATTAATATTAAAGGATGGGACTTGGCCTACCACGTAATCTCATCGTTGTATGCGGGGACATATTGGATCGACGATGAGTCGTTGTTATTTATTATTTAACACTTGAGTACCTAATCTTTGTTTTAAATATAACAAGCCGACGATTTAAAAAATACCGTGAATAGACAAACCCGCTGAGTTTATTGACGAATATTCTCGATGTATAAAATAACATGTAGCTAAATCCTGTAAATGATTTCAGTTGCATGATAGCAGCAAAGAATTTGTAAAAAAATGAGTTATCTGGTTGTACCACACTACTGAAATGTTCCAACAGAATGCGGCATATACCGCCGAATACTCGTACGCAACTCAAATTTGAGCTTAAGTTTGAGAGATAACGTCTCAAACTGCTGTAAACATTTAACATTGTTTACTTAAACATTTGAAAAGCCTTTGAGTATTCGGCCGATAATGTCATAAGTTTGGTAACACCTGCTAATTATGAAATACAGTCGTTCCAATACAAATTACTATCATCATATTATGTGAACGGTATTAGCGTGGAGATATGGGCTTCTAATCAATGGCGCATTCCGAGGGATTTTATTAGTTAACGTTATTTGGTAACGTATTCATTATGATTATCTTATTATTTTTAAGATACTTATCTTTACTTAAATGTTATGAGTCGGTATCGTTTGTGATAGAGACGTAATTTTTAAACATACGATTATTAAAATGTCATATACAATGGACAACTAAAGGAAACGCATTTAATATATGCTTCCAGGAATTTTTGGTAAATAAATCAAAGTTAGGAGGCTTAAATAGTGCCGAACCATTCCGTGAGAGGGTACCACTACCTAGTTTATTTTTAACTCAACTTGGCACATGCAATTCCTGAATTTCAGGAGTCCACTTCTTTAATTTCATGTCACATCATCCTAGAAATTCAATATGATATAGCAATGCAACGGACATACAAACCACGGTAATGTGTGCTAAGTTTTCTATTAAATATAGTTCAGATAACTAAGTAGAAAATGGCCTAGATTGGCATTGAAATATCATTACAATAAAGTGATATTCAGCTATTTCGTTAGACTAGTAGACTATCATTCGGCTTACGTCATTTCCCAATAAGGAATCCACGAGCCTTGTTTCCCAACTTCGATTAGCAACGTTGATTCATTACGTGCTCTTGTTTTTATGTGTTTCCGATTCATGAGGATGATCATCATTATATGAATGTGATGTCATTTATATTTCATTTATATTAAAATGATCTCCACCGTCACGGTTAATTGACTTATTGGCTCTAGTTTTTGATAAATACATAATTAATAATCAACTGATGTTTGTATAACGAGCCATGACACGCACACAGATGAGAAACATTTACAAATACAGACGAACACAAGCGCACCCGCAACATATAATTCCGGTGTACAATATTTGTTCATCGCCATCTTACCACGGTGATAGGAGACATCTTGTGGAACAATCATAGCCCAGCTGTTTTTTTATCTTTGAGAAAACACAGGAGCAATATAAATAATCTGGAGTATAAATAAATAACAACAGGTCTTAGTTTTTTATTTCGTTAAGTTACGTATCCCAGCATAGCCTGTTGAAATCCTGAACTTAATTTTCAATGTATTTTGTTGATTCCTCGCTTGCAGGAGTTTCAGTAACCGACAAATCTCTCATTTTTCAAAAATTAACAGATTTATACTTCGCAAAAAGTTTTGAATTGCTTCATTATTCTAGAATAACTAGGCATAAGATTAGACACGTGTTCTCAAACTTTTTGTAAAGTATTTACTTATAAGTATTGGGTCCTCGGGCGATAATAAATGCGCCAGCTTATTTAACGCGCATTAATGGCTATCTAATGCGCACTGATGAGCATGAGAACTGCAATTATGTGTCGCTGAAGACGCCCGCGGGCGCCACGCCTCGGTGTAACCGATACTATTCGAGAATTATTGCAGATCATTGCAAATACAATCAATCAATTGCTATAAATACAGACTAATTAAAATGCGAAAGTTTGAATGGATTCAGGGAAGATATTACTTAATTTTATTGCTGAATAACATTATAAAATGTTTAAACTATTTACCCTGAACTCTACTTTGGTGGTTTAAGAGGAGGGTTCGAAATTTGGTTGATTTTCTATTCTACTTTTTCTTTAAGTAAGTATGTGGACTAGGAATCTTATATTTAGATGTATGATTTTTGACTATATTATCTTGAGTATCTTTAAATCCAAATCACGATTTGATGAAATTTTCTCGATAAAAAAAATTTATGAAATGAGCTCTAATTATTTACAATTTTCCTTGCTACCACGATGTTTTTACGATTTAGATCACGAAATTATTTCTAAAACATAGCAAATAATGATATCTAAACTACCCTTCAACCATATTTTAATTCATGAAGTAGTTTTTTTTTAATTCAAGTAAATGTGGTTTGGCGCTTACGTTGTTTATTTCCGAGCGCGCGCACAATATCGCCATCTCACATTTTAAGTACTTGAACTAACCATGTCTCTCTCTAACTTTGTATTGTCAGTGTCCGCTCGGACTTGTTCGACGTCGGACCTGTGAAGGATTTTTTAAAAAATATTACGAAAAAATATTACGGTCGTGCCACATTACAGGTACAGTACAGTATTTACAGTCCGCCGACGCCTATGATAAATAAATAAATATCCTTGGAAATTCTTTTACACATGACTACCTGATCCCAAACTAAGCAGAGCTTGTAATATGGAAACCAGATAACTGATATTACTACATATACTACTTTTTGTTTGTAAATACAAACTAAATATACACTTAATTACACCTAGACTCGGGACATGCGGACATGTTCATGCACACAAATGCATGTCCTGGGCAGGAATCGAACCTACGACCTGCACTGCAGCGTGATTTTCGTTTGCTTTTCCTTGTCTTGTGTAATTTCTTTCATCTCTTGTCATTTTGTGTCATCTCTTGTCATTTTGTGTCATCTCTTGTCATTTCATAGTTATTCGTGTCATTTCTGTAAAAACTCCCTATTTCGCTTACTGTTATATACTTGCAGCATGGTCTTGGGCCGACAGTGGGAATACATTGCTTGTCAAAACAATGGAGTCGCTTTATTGCGTTTGTTGTAGGTATGGATGGGCAAGTAATAAATATATCATACATCAATAAATTATCGTAAAAAATAACATTACAGATATGGATAGGAAAATCTTTGTCCGTCCTATTCAATCTATTATATTATAAACGAAAGTAACTCTGTCTGTTACCTTTTCACGGCTAAACCGCTGAACCAATGTTGATGAATTTTGGTATGGAGATAGACTGGGTCTTGGCGGAGAACATAGGCTACTTTTTAGGGTTCCAAAGGGTGCTAACGGGACCCTATTACTAGGCCTACGCTGTCCGTCTGTCTGTCTGTCCGTCTGTCAGCGCGGGCTGTATCTCACGAACCGTAACAGGTAGAGAGTTGAAATTTTCACTGAATGTGTATTTCTGTTGCCGGTGCAGAACAAATACTAAAAATATAATAACATTTAAAAATAAATATCAAGTCTCAAACTTGATATTTTTGATGTGTTTATTCTACGGTGGTACGGAACCCTTTATGTGCGAGTCCGACGCCTTCAGATCTTATGAATGTTTTCTTGAAATAAATATAGTGTATTTTAAGTAATTAACTGGCCAACCCTCAGGTCCTACCTACCATGTTAGGATCTTTTTCGTTCTAGCGGGTGTAAACCGTGATTTAACGAGTTAATGTGATAATTTTTGTATTTAAATTATTCAATTCAATGTATTTGTTTCAGACATAGTCCAATATTGATTATTAAAATTATTATAATTTCACAATAAATATAAAACAATAAATAAAAGTAAATTTAAATTAAAAAAAAAAATATATTTTTATTTTTCATGTTTTATCATTAAAATACCATATAATATAACATAAATTAAAATAAAATACAATAAAATAAAAACCTACCCATAATTAAACAAATACCGTCCGCGTGGGATACTGGCTGCATGTCCTCCCTGTATTCAAGCTGTTCCTGTTGTCAAGCGAATTTTTTGAGCAAGGAAAGAGCCAGCCCTCTTGTCACCTGTGGCGGTAACCAGTCTAAGGGTGATTTTGATAGATAAAAAATAAAGATAAAAAGATAAACAATAAATAAATGCATGGTTAAATCAATAAAATTAATAAAAACTGAAAATTAAATTAAAAAATAAATTAAATATGGTAAAAATAAATATTATGACACCGCTGATGACTTCATGATCGGCATCGAAGTTAAGTACCAAAGTATTCCTTTGCCTGCGAAACATGAAAAAGATACTCATATCCGGCAGTCAGTCACTGACACAGAGTATGTACATTTTTACCCGACTACGGTGGGCGGAGGGTTATGATTTTGACCGATATGTATGTATGTTCATCTGCTCCCGTATAACGTCCAAACTATTTTTATCATAATAATTTGACTAATGAGATATCGTTGGACGCGTCTGGATCGTCCGCTGGTTATAGGCTATTATACGATCGAAATATTGTTATACGTATCTATCAGCATATTGTAGGTATCGTTTGTCTTCTTTTGACTTACTTTGTCTTCAGCAATAAAAACAACATAGAAATTAAATTATTTTTTTTCAAATACACTCGACATAAAAATCCCATATAAAACGAAAAAAATATATTTGAATATTTTCATCCATTTCATCTATTTTAAAAGGTGCACTGGGACATATTATTTTAATTGTACGAATTAAACAATATTGTTCCTTCAAAAAATAACTATACTATAGTCTACTCCATAGCTGTTCTGTCCTAGCTAAGCGAGAGGGATATATCCTTCGGCAGCTCACGCGACGCTAGCCACACCCCGAAACTAAAATTCATTTTTTTCTTGTATCGTCGCCAAAGTTGAAGGTAGAACGAATTTCATTAAAATCATAAGTAACTGATAAATTATCCTTTTTCACAAAAAATATAATATTTACACACACGCGCTTGTCAGTTCCTTCTTTTGGGTACCTACCCAAAAGCCTTAAACAACGGTTAATTTATCAATCAAACAAGAATATTGGTTGTACAACCCAAGTGCTGGCATTACCGACCGTGAGAAGCAAAACCCGGCAATTACAATAAATTACAATTGTAATAAATTACAATTGCCCAGCGAAAGCGAGGAATCGTCGGCCAATCGGTTTGATTACTTAAATGTTCGATAGTTCTTGATAACAGTATCTAGAAAATAAATAAATGCGGATTTGCTGGCAATTCCAAGTAGACAGGTAATGTGCACGGTGAGTTGGTAAACACGAAATAAAATTTCTGGTTTTCAATACACAGAGAAAAAAATTTACGACAGCAAAATGGTTTTTGTAGTTCCTAGTAGTCTTTTTAGTATGTTTTACTAAACGTTTTGTATTTACAGCAAATGTTTTATAAATGTGAGACATTACATAAAACATTTGCTGTAAATACAAAACGTTTAGTAAAAATTTTGAAAACACTACTAGGAATTATAAAAACCATTTTGTTGTCGTAAAATTTTTCTCAGTGTAAAATGTAATATCAAAAGAAAGAAAACTTTTAACCGAGTCTCCTGCGCGTGTTTTGCCCATCACTACACGAAAACATCTACATTTCCCCCACACGGGTAACGAGGGGAGGGTAAGATTATTATTGAACTGAAATTAAATGTATTGTGAAGATATTTTGTGTGTAGTGCCTAGAGTAAAACGCGCAGAAGATCAGCTTTAGATGTGCTACAAATGGCAGCTGAAGTGTAAATGGGACATGAAATAAGACTGAAAGACAAACGTTACACTAAGTCCTGTAATGTCAACCCTGAGAAGATACGAGAAAGACCGCCACAAGGGAAGAAATTTGATATATCACATGTAACACGAAAGATAAGGACCCAAATAGCACAAGACAAAGTTAAGATAAGCAAGAGATTGAAGAGAGCTTTATCCCACTCTCCTTCAGGTCCGCAACGTGCGAGAGATGCCTTTGATATGGCAAACATCTATAGGCTACGCTAACTGCTTAACATCAGGCGGACCGCATGCATGTTTGCCACCTTAGTCATATCAAGAAACGACCCTAAAAAGACAAGTCAATTTCATTGATCTTCAATATTTAAGGTATTTTAGAGAGAAATATTGGCTTTTTATTTTATTTACGTTCGCGTATATCGTGACTCATAAAATTATAGCCCGTCAATTAGATAAATACCGACCAGCTAATAATCAATAGAGGCTATTAATGTTTTGTTCTATTTATGTAAAGCGTAAACTCGAAACCTACTGGGCCGATTGTGATAATATTTTCACCGTTAGCTGTGCTAATGGGTGTTTTGGCGAGATCATCGACCTATACCTAGACAACAGGGTGTGCTCTGAACTAGTATTTGAGGGGTATTCAGTTTTAATTATTCTGTCACCATCTGGTGCCCGCGATTCAGTTTGCGTAGAATTTGTACTTCGAGTAGCCTATTTTTTTAATTAGCTATCATCCATCTCAATACTAATCGGATAAATAAATTGGTCATCCATACAAACTTTCATCCCCTATTTCATCTCCTTTAAGTTTTTATTTTCGCAGCAAGTAGTAGCCTATGTCTTTCTCCAAGGTCCTGTTTATCTTCGTACCAAAATTCATCAAAAATAGTTTAGCGGTTTAGTCGTCAAACGTAACAGACAGGCGGACAGAGTTTCACATTTATATCTTCAGTAAGTATCGATTGGAACTGCAAAACGGAGATCGATCTTGACGCAGCTTTTAAAAGCTGGTACTCACCTGCGTGATGATTGATCAGGGGAAGGAGGTTCTACCGTTTTCAATTTCAGTATCGTCTATTAGTGCCTATGTATGGAATGTTGTAACATTTCATTAACCATAC
Organism: Drymonia ruficornis; assembly: GCA_947859195.1. Taxonomy (NCBI): domain Eukaryota; kingdom Metazoa; phylum Arthropoda; class Insecta; order Lepidoptera; family Notodontidae; genus Drymonia; species Drymonia ruficornis. Next base: position 14,724,018 of record OX401905.1, on the reverse strand, counting down.
ACATTAAGAACATAAATGAATTTTATGTATGTATGTATGTATGTATGTATGTGCATCTGTTCCCACCTAACTTCCAAACTACTTGTCGTAATTTGACAAATGAGGTATCGTCAGAAGCGGCTTAATGGCGCGCTGGTTATAGGCTATGTGACGTCACATAAAATTGAATATGGCGCCCTCTAGAGGACATAATGTCATGAACTAAAAAAAAAACATTTTTTAATGAAACCGCGTGGGGTATCAAATGAAAGAGCTTGATGAGCACATTTCAAAAATATATATATTGTTACCTATAACTCCAAAATAATTAAATAAAAAGTAAGTTTAAAAACTAAAACCCGACTACGGAAAAAACGCGCTCCAAAAAGTATGAAACAAGAAATTATTCTCATCTAGAGGATAGCCGTGGTCCGTGTTCATGTGCCATTTGGCCCTAAAAGACCTACACGGACCACGGCTATCCTCTAGATGAGAATATTTTCTTGTTTCATACTTTTTAGAGCGCGTTTTTCCGTAGTCGGGTTTTAGTTTTTAAACTTACTTTTAATTAATTTAAAACACGGCCACTTACCCATCTCCAACTAGTTCCACCACGGAAATACGCAATCACAGAACACATTGTACGAGTTCTGTTCAAATTAATTAGAAATATATTCATACAATCTTCGGAAAAAACAATCTTTGTAATGTCGACGTACATAATGTATCTACACCGACGCAATTAACTTAAACTTCGACCGGTTTCTGTTGAGATTTGAATAATAAAGATATGGGATGGCCGTAAACAAGCATATGCCACATACCTACTTATCAATTTCAATTTTAATGGCGATGAAGATTAGACAAAGTGGTGTAAGTGTAATGAACTTGGAGAAATATAACAGTTTTGTGCCTACAACCAAGCAGCCTCATGGAGGTTTACTTTATAAGGCTCTGTTCATTGACAGCAAAGAACCTGAAAAATAGACTCAAGTACCTACAGAAGATGAAAAAGCAACAAGTGTGAATAGGGTGGCACAGTTAAAAGCGGCTGCCGCAGGACCGATTAATGGAATAAGGGTGGGGATGAGCCTAATCGCTTTCAATATAGTGATGTGTGTAGGCTAGAATGGGCGATTTTTCTGAGACATATCGCCCTTCCTGGCCTACACACTGTCTGCCGTAGGGGCGATCAAAAGGACCATCGTCCCCGACCCCAGCTCACTAGATCGTCCCTATTGCCTACGACAAGCGTGTGAGTAGCCGGCTTATAATATACTAGCTTTTGCCTGCGACTTCGTCCGCGCAAAATTCAAAATCCAACTTCCATACAAACTTTCATTCCCTATTTAACGCTCTTAGGGGTGGAATTTCGAAAAAAATCTTAGTAGATACACTTTACAAAGCAAAGAACACACCCTCAAAATGTCATGTCCCTAGGACTAACGGTTTAGGCTGTGCGTTGGTATATCAGTCAGTCAGGACTTTGAATTTTATATATATGGATGGATTTGCAGCAAAACAAGAATAAATACAACCACGTGTAAATTTAGTATGTGTTAAAACATTTGTAAGAATTTCTATATATCACCATTTTGTCTATCATCTAGCTCCCTGCTAACCCATCCCTTCTACTCCTAAAACCGTGTTACTCTATGTAAAATGTACCGTATCAAGCGCTAAGTTCAGCAATTGGTGATGTCGCAACCAGCCGCGGCGGTTCATTACGTATTCATACAATAAAACAGAAATAACGAGATGTGGCCCAAAACCGACGCCGCGGAGATACGTACTAGGTGCATAGGAAAAGTTGCCATATAGTTTACTAGCTTCTGCTCGCGACTTCATCCGCGTTAACTTTAAAATGCCAAAATGACGTGACATTTTTCTGGGATAAAAAGTAGCCTATATTCTGCTCCAAGGTACTGTCTATCTTCATACCAAAATTCATCAAAATTGGTTTAGCGGTTTAGTCGTGAAAGCGTAACAGACAGACAGACAGACCGACAAAGTTACATTCGCATTTATAATGTTAATGTTCGCTAAAATAAAATCATCCAAAGTTACTCTTTATAACATCAGCTATTTGTCGGTGAAAGTTCCGTCAACAACGGTCCGACCGATTATACGGGACAAACAGACAGAAAAAAAAAGAAATCTTGTTTAAAGTACCTATATACTTCATATGCACAAAAGCTGTTATACTGATATTACAAAAAGACACTTAAATTTTATTTATTTGCATAGATTTTAGACTAGGTGTAAAAATAACGTTGATGAAATATTAAATACAGAGCTGAATCGTTATAAAAAAGATAAGATATTAGGGATAAGATAAGATTTTTTTTATTTTGTATATATTAAGTATTACCAATAGTAATACCCATTACAGACATATCTAACCATTCCAAGGTTTTTCTTGCTTCCCACCAAATTAGCGATTCAACTAGATCCAATACTTGTACATTAAACTAGTTTTAGTAACGAAAGCACACACACACACACAGGCAAGTTAGCTAGGTATATCCGACATTATTACTTCGAAGGAAACTGGTTATAATGAGCGTACAACAGTGTTAATGTTTAATGTAAATCATTTTGTTGTTCGTAGTTCGTACTAAATAATTAGAATAATATCACTGCCGACAATCAACAATATATCAACCGAACTTTACACAACATTGGATTTTCAACCGTATGTTCAAAAAAACTCAGATAAAAATCGTTGAGAGATTCGCGTCACATAATACATTGCTCAGAACTCTACCCCAGTGTAGTTTAAGAGTATTTTTAGTAGAGTTCCATTGGATTTCATAGAAAAACAGATATTATCAGTGCTGATACGTAGATAATATAATTATTATGATAATCAAGAGATTTAAGTGGACAAATGACATTTAGTAGATACTAGACTTCACTTCGCTATAAAAGCTGATAGAGTTTGGTAATTTAGAATGGACGACACGTGAGTTCAAATCAATTGAATTATACTCACAAAACTAAGATAATAAAGTGAGAGATTAGTAACATCTATAAGACTGAAATAAAGATGGATATTATTAAATATAGGTCTTATAGAGAACCTACGAGGTACCCATGTAAAGTGTATTAATAGCGTTACGGGCACAACTAGTCTATAACTTCACAGTCATCATCATTAGCCTCACCTACGCTTTTTATATCTGTATTAAAAAAAACCTACCTATCCCTCGGGATTAGGTAATAGTCAGTTCCTGTATACACGGCGACACGGTTCACCACCTGTCACGTTGGGTTCTGACTATCTGGTGAAACGTGGGCTTTGAGTTGGCTTAATACCTCCACAATGTGGTGGTGTATGGCCACTCAAGCCTCTGACTACCCCCCGAATGGGGATAAAAGTCGTGACGTTATATTTTATATATATATATTTTTTAAAAACCCCGGAGCGAGTACTCGCACCCTGAGGGTTCCGTACAAACTTAATAGGGGTTGAATTTTCGAAAACGCTGAAAAGTATAAATTTTTGTTGTAACGAGTACCCTTAATACAAATTTTCATGTCTCTAGTTTCAGAAAAATTAAGACCCCAATACAAACTTCCAACCCCCATTTTCCCTCGTAAAAGGTAGGTAAACTGTTAAAATTTCACGTTTAAATACCAACGGTTTGGGTCTTAACAGATGGACAACATAGTGATCCTATAAGGGTTCCGTTTTTCCTTGCGAGGTACGGAACGCACGAAAGTATCTCCACTGAATCTGGTAAACCCAGAAATAAAAATAGTACGTGGCCGCAATATTAAGTGCACTTTTATCTAGCAAGCTTAACGGCTCATAATCTAAAACAGTTGTTACACAACGGCGGCCCGCGTCATACCTCGCTATAACACCTTCGCACTAGCCATTAAACCAGACCGGCCATACACTGCACATAAACGGACCAGATCGTCGGATAAACATCGATCGCATCAAAATCGAATAAAACGTACATTATTTCGGTTATTATAGTACAATAAACATTGAGTGTTGGGGGATACTACGTTTATGCTTCTCAGAAATCGATAGAAAATCGAGGACTATTACTTTAATTCACTGATATTATTATCCACAGTATACTGTTCTTGATGCTACGATGATTAGAAAGTAACTAATATGGGTATCGTTTAAAGAGGTTTAGTTTTATTCTAATCTGGATTTATTCTAATCTTAAGTCTTTCAGTTTTATTCTAATCTTAATCTATATCCTAAGAAACTTGTGAGTAGTTTCGAGTCCACATAAACAATAACACTTATTGAAATAAATAAATTATAAAAAAAAACAGTAACATGCTACGAAAATACCTGCAAATGGTTCACTAAATCATGTGTTACATACAACCTGGATCTTGATAAAGTAAATAGGTACTTCGATTATTTCTCGGTTAAAAATAGTGACGGCGCGTGAAAATAATTAGTAATTACATATTTAAATTCAGAATGCCTAAAAGTATGTCTGATCGTACCATCGTAGTTTCAGAGTACACCTCATTTTACGAGTGGCAAGTGGCCCGGACAATCTCATCTGATAATAGACGGTCGGAATAAAAATTGTTTACCGTATTGTATGAGATGAGCCCCATCATATAGTTTTTATTAGCGCTTTTAGGGCTGTCCCGTATTGGTTTCTAGAGAAATTAACAATTCCGATGTTAATAGGCATTTTATTCTGAAATTAACGATAGTTGCTGAATATTATGAGTTCCCAATTATAAAAGCCGATTTATTTGAGTCACAACCTTGTTGCTCAATTTATTTCCAGATATAGGTAATACAATTGCCTCTATAACCTATTACCTGAGCTTTTTATTATTTAAACACCCGTAATTAAGAGGTCAGCTTATTTCCAGGTTTTTCCTGAAAAGTATTATTTTTAACTACCCAATGGTACAGGCTCTGTTTTGTTGGTACACACACTAACTTGACTGAACTAACTGCATTTCCATCCTTCTCATGATCCTAGCGAATGATCAAGAGATAAATACATTTTAGATGCATCTTTAGTTGGGACATAACCACAACAGAATAAGCATCAATAACTCTTTATAATATTCAACTTAATACATTTTCTTTGGGATAAATGGTACATCTAAACTCCCAAAATCTTACCTATCAAGATCTTCCGTCTTTAGTTCTGAAAATAAGGTGTGAGAGCAACACTAATTCATAATGCTTGGTACATCGGAATACCAGTAGATACTCCTGTTCACAGATAAACACTCCACATTTAACGAGCCTCCAGCCCATACCCGACATAACAAAGTAGCAATAACGCCGAAATTTAATCGTTCCAACTAATTAACCGAACCTCCGACAGTTAAAACGAAACTCGTTAAAAGTTTAATAAAAAAAACTAGCAAGGAGGCATTTAACTATCTATAAATCGAACATATATGTGTTATGTGTCCTAAATGTGTTCAAATGTGTTTCCTCACTATTTTATTGTTAAAGTTGTGAAACTTACATTTGAAGTTTTGTTATGGTTGCATAAAATAGGGGATGATTTTAGTTTTATAACTCACAATGGGACTGTTTGAAGGCAGTTTACGATACCTAAGAAAGTGATAAAATTCGGATATTAATGCTTAATCGTTTGGATAAACAGTTTGCCGGAAAAGATGGCCTTTAACCATCTTGTAATAAAAATAATTGTAGGAAGCCTTAAACCAGTGATATTATTTTTTATACAGGGTGTAAGGTTAGACGAGACGTTTAATCCCACGATAATACATGCCTACACGTAACTAAAAAAAAATAAAAAACTAATAAATGACACAGAAAACTTAACATAAATATTGCAAAAAGTTTCGCAACGCAACCCTACGTTAACGAGCGCCTATGAGCTTATCCAAGGGAATTTGCTCGTATAAATTACCTTGATCCGTTTTCCCTTCAAACGTCATTTTATTGGATAATTAGATCAAATAAAGTTTTTTTTATATATATTTGCAATGAGAATCGTTTACTGAATACCCTCCTTTAATAGTCCTTTGTCGTACCTAACACCCTGTATAAAGTTTTTAAAGCTAGGGATTGGTTGATGAGTAAAATACATGGACCAGTTACTAAGGGGACTGGCCCTAAGCAAGTCGGCCGAGTGGTCGGCCTAGTACTAACATCGACATAAAACGAAGCGAGTAGTTCAACTATTTACCGGTAAATAGTAAAATTAAAATGAAAAAACAATGACCACGTTTTTTTTCATACAAATATCTAATAAGGGCACCTCTTTCTTTAGTCTTTACTCTGTGGTAAAAATATCATTATTGATCCTGACATCATACGAGATACAAAAGTTTAATCAAGAATCGTAACTTTAGCCACTTTTCTTTCCCGAAGGCCTCCTAGTTGATGTCTTCACATGAAGCCATAGAGCCACACGCACAATGAACGTCGCGTGTGGTCCACCAATTAAAAACTTATTCTAATTTATACGAGTATGTGTCGCCCGTCTGCCGCGGCCTATCTCCGTAATTTATCTAGTGCCGCGCTCATACGTTCACTGGTTTATTATGGGTTACGAAACTTTGAATGGGAAATAGTTTTTGAGCGAAATGAGGCTTGTATTTTTGATTATTGTTGTGGTATAATTTTTGCAATGTTGTAGTAGACTAGAATGAAATCAGGGATCGTCGAAACGTAATGCGGACCACAGTCCAACTCTACATCGAGGAATATAAGCGCGATGTTGTAAACCAAAACCACGGAACCGCATTTAATGCATTTTTAATCTCGTATTTTTTAACATATATTTAGAATAGGTAACTATATTCCGCCTAACCTACAAAACAGTCTACGTGTTTTAAGGTTAGGGTTATTTTGTTATAGCCCAGTATGACGACACCACTCGCAAACAAAGGGTCCGCCACATTTTACAATTCTAACCTCGAAATATAATATTTAACATATAATTAAATGCTCGAAACCAAATTGCCATTGCGAGACCGCTCCAAAAACGTTCATAGACATAAATCATGGTGTAACAAAAGCCGCCCGGTACGTACCGCAGTGCCCCATCGCTAATTGGGCGTCACCATAAAAAGAACGGGGCATTTGAAACACAAAAGTCGATTTTACCAACAAAGAGTGTAAAAAAGCTCGTGGGCACACCGAGTAACACAATCCGGTACCGCGAAAGAACATAAAACCGTTGGCTATTAGATTCCGCAGTTCGGTGCGACGAGCAAACGACATTTTTATACTTTTAAGTGAACGGCCTGCGCCCGCGCATCCGCACACACTCACCCGCTCACACACATACGAGTATAAACGAAAATGTGCTAAGTAAAAATATTATTATAACATAATGCGCCATAAAACACGAACGCGTCGACGAATTGAGAGCGGTTCCCAAACTTGTGGTGGCTACGCCGTAGCATGGGTCGTAGCATCAACCGTAGCGGGTCGTAACTGCGTAGCTAAGTACTGGTAGCGAACGACGACGACGCGAAAATAGGTTCGATATGAAATAGACTCCTTGTTGTTTTTTTACCGACTTAAAAAAGAAGGATACTTATTTCGGATTACAAACGGAACATTCATACAAATTTTCAGAATTTTCTATATGTCACCGTACATCCCCGGGATTTATGAACCAATTTGAAGAATAACATATTTTGTTCCGTAGGGACTAACAGAGTGTTTACATATTAAACACGCGATTGAAATCTTTACTAGTAGTGTTAGCATCAGTTAGCACTAAATAATACCTCACAAGAATGAATATAAAGAAATAATACTGAGAAAAATTATGAGAACAAGTAAATACACAAAAGTTTTAGAACCGCTCTAATCCCGTACTCAAACATAAACAATGTCAATGATTTCTATTAAATCACACACACGGATTATATTAGAAGATACGTCTGGGAAATCTACGCAACATGCAGTAAATACAAACAATGACAGTTATCTATTCTCAACTTTCAAAAACTATACATAGAGGTGATTTTCATTTGGCATAAAGCATGTTAGTGTTTGGTAAGCGTGGTATCTGATACTAAAAGTTTAAGGACATCATTAAGTAGATCTAATATTAAGTGTATGCAAATCGTTTCACTTATAGAGTATATTTTTGGAGATACCTACGCGTTCTTTAACTTTATATTGAGTTATTTGCGGTATGATGCGTAATATCGTCTTTAATGAAATCAGATTAGAGTTTAAAATCCTGTGCATTATTTAGAAAGTAATGTGAGCGTGATCTCTAATTGATACGGTTTTTATTCAATGATATTCAAGAAATCAGATTACCCGGAATTCATATTTGAGATAAAGTAGATTAAGTTGAATTAAAATCATGACTTATGTAACTAACGCAAGACTATAAATTCACTAGACTTAGTTATGCGAATCCCATCACTAGTAGGTAAGTAACTAACCAAACTAACAATACCTAACATATGTTATGTTGACAAGGCGTAGTGACAGACATACCAATGCAAATGCATAAAACACAATACGTCATCACTGTATTATAAAGACACAAAAAGATCATAAAAGGAGATAAAGTGTGGATCCAAATTGTTCGATGCCAACCGAACCGTCAGCAACAAAAGTGGCATATACTTTAAAAACACATAAAATGATCGAAACGCTTTTATCGTAATAAGTCAAATAATAAAGCTATATTTTGTAAACGGAAAATTAATGCATGCAGCTACAAAATTCGCTGAAAACTCACAGAGATCATGCTAACAGCTTCGAATTTCGAACATGCCATGCTTCTAACAATATTTTATGCGGCCTTTTTGGTAGAACACATACATACATAACAACAAATCGGTACACGATTAGCTCAGCGTTAATTTTCTGTCAGCACCCAAACTAAAAACCGCCAAAAAACCGTCAAACTGACGTAAGTCGCTGAAAATTCTTAGGTTTTGAATCTTGAGCACTTTTGTTTTACATCAAATCTATTATTTTTATCGATCTAAACAATATTTAAATGTTGCTAATACTTGGTTTTCAGTGTTCACCAACCTTTGTAAAATAAAGAGCATTCACGATATGAAAAAAAATGAATGTTCAGCGACTAATGCCGCTGACTGTACGAAAGCTTGTTTTACCGGATCAAACTTTGAATTGTAGCGCTGTTTTCAATCAAGCTGGCGCGTTTTTGCTGCAGAGAATTGGCAACACTGCAATCAATCAACAACAACCATCACATCCAAATACGAACCCAGAATGCTGTGAGGCTCGGCTGCAGGCGGCTCTGTAGGTCTGGGTCGGAGAGGGCGCCGCGGCCCAGCGAGCCCGAGCCGGAGGAGCCCGAGGGCCGCTTGCCGCGCCCCGCGCGCCGCTCGCCGCCGCCCCCGCCCTGCGCACGACCATCCGTCACACGCCGCACCACCCGATCACACACAACGACACTTGACGCGACTGACGCGACCGGCGCGGGCGGACCACTGTCTAGGAAGATCTATGCTACGCTATGGTATATCTAGACTAGTATACCTAGACTAACTTTACTAGGATAAGCTTCAAGTCCCATAAAACACTAGTTCAGGCTAAGGCTAGACTAAGCTAACTGTTGCTACCTTGATGTATTAAGGTATATTACTGGGATTATATTAGGGCAAGAGTAAAGTATTTTTTTGGTAAATGAGGCATCTGTAGAGAGAAATCTTTACATGGATGATAGCTGCGAACCAGTTGAACTAATTTATTAATTGAAAACATACTTCAAATATCAATCAAGTAAAAAGGGCAAGAAACAACTGTAAAATACTTCAATAAAACAATAGAAAATAATATTATTAACTATTAAAATCCTAGAAGTATCTAGATATAGAAAAGGGTCGTTTACCGAACCACTAGAAGATTGCAGCTATAATTGAGTACCATTGAGATTGGATCCCTTAAGGTAGGAGTTCGATCAACGCGGCAGACGTCAGACGTCAGTAGATCTCATAGAAATTGTAATGCCGTCTGCCGTCGCGGCACATGTCATCGCCACAATTTGTGAGAGCGATTGACGTCTGCCGTCTGCCGCGTTGATCGAACTCCTACCTTTACGAAAGCCAGCAATTTTAGCTGGACGTAGCTTTAAACAAATCCAGTCCCAATGTTAACTATAAAGCCGTATGTAGACAAGAGTGGTCATGCAGATAGCTCATGGATGAAGTAGAAGGAAGAGTCACAGTGCCCACTGTGCCGTCGAAAGCGTCGAGATGTGTGATCGTTTGACGACTATAAAAGCATTACTAGAGCTAAAGATTAGTGCAGACGATAAGAAACTCTTGTAGAAGATATTGTGCACGCTTTCAGTGTTATAACAGAAAAGTTGAAGAATTTATGAACGCGTCACGGTGCATTCACGATATAGAGACGACAAAATTCACTTCACGTTCTAAATATTCACCTTTTGGTTTGACTGTAAGGTGGGAGTAGGCATGCACAGCTTTCTAGGCTAGTTTTTTTATTTTTTTATTTAAATACCTAATCATGTTATTTTTTTAAATTCACACTGTATTAATGCCTGCCTGCTCACATAGCGTTGCTGTTTGAAAATGTATACAATTATTCTTTTTCGTTTGAAAAGAGTAACCATTGAGTTTCTTGCCGGCTCTTCTCGATGGAAGCAACATTACGAACCGGTAGTAACGATAAAATATTTTTGCTAATTTGACGATTTATAAACGCTACTTACTTATCGCTAACATAAATTAAAAAAAAATGAGTTTGAGTCTTTGACAACTTTTTTGAAAAATAATGGCCGTATTCGCCACCCGTAAAATGTATTTAAAACGAGTTGTCCTTTTCATAATGTGAATGATGACTTTAACTTTTTAGTCATTAAACTCTGTCTATCTAGACACAGAGCCACAAGTGGTCAAAAATCGTTATTTAGCTTCTGTATCCATTAGCAGAAGAGAAAATGAACTAACGCAACCTTAAATCACAAATCGGAACGCGACTAAATAGCACAAAATCGTGACTTAATAGCTACGTCCAGAAGTGTCACATGCCGCGCGAGGAAAATTTTCCTCGCGGTGTTTGACTTGCCTCACGTGAGGCAAATGCGCGCCCTGCCTCACCTGAGCACTCACATTTGCGTCGCCTAGTTTGGCAGTCGTGAGACAGAACGATGTCAAACGTGTCAAACTGATTGATCGGGTATACCTTTCCCTGTCTAGAGTGTCAGTTGCCTCGCCATTTGCCTCGCGCGGCATGCGACTGAGGCAAACGTCGTGCTTCGCGAGGCATGTGGGTGAGCAGCCTCGCGCGGCATGTGACACTTCTGGACGTAGCTAATAAATAACATAAATAACCCTTTGACTAAGGTCAAAGGGCCCCAAAAAAAAAAAACGTTATTTAGCAGTTGTGGCTGCTGGATGAAGTCTCTATAGCCTGAAGCCACAACTGCCTAAATTAAATACTGAAATAATTAATATGTGATGGATATAGTAATAGTTACTGTCGGTGGCATAATCCGTTATTTCAATTTTAATTCATTCAAAAAAACATTTTCAATCGTAAGAAATGTGTAATATTGCTTTATAATCGAAATTGATAAATATCTGCTCAATATAATAATATAATATCTTAAATTAGATTCCAATCAAGTGTCGATTAATTTCAAAATCTAGGTTTCAGTCAATTTTACAAAACGTTTGCATAGTTGTGATGTTTAAAAGTAGATTAATCGAAGCGTCTGCGCATAACTTATATTATAGAGATTGCAACATATATTTCAATAACATGTAATATATTTAACTTTCTCTTGTATATACGATAAATTATGGAATAATACGTATGTTTTGTTCAATATCACTTTCACGGCATTAATGATGCCATCAATGTTGGAAAAGTACAGAAGAGTTCAGTGTATCCTTTCACTTGACTGAGCTTTCATGATATATGAATATTTAGGTATATACATCTATGTACACAATATTATTATCAAAGAAGTTAGCGCTTTATCTTTAATCATCATCATCATCATCATCTCAGCCAAAAGACTTCCACTGCTGGGCATAGGCCTCCCCCAAAGCTCGCCATAATGACCGGTCTTGCGCTGCCCGCATCCAGCGGATTCCCGCGACCTTCACCAGGTCGTCGGTCCACCTTGTGGCAGGCCTACCCACGCTACACTTTCCGCTATCTTTAATAGTAGGTATATTCAAAATGTTAGTCGTTAGGGCCGTGAGATCAATGGTAGTTGATCAAACATGGAGAGTTTAAATCATCCAGTCTATATGGAAGACGGGAGATTAAACTTTCTCCCATGGTTTAAACTAGAATTGATCTAACACTATGAAATCAAATTAATGTAATATTATTTTGATGTCTGTGTTATTGCATACAGTCATCGAAATTAGCCGTCCATGTGATCAGAAATATCAATAAGAGAGCTGTTTATTATTAATAATGTAAAGTCAAGGTATTTCTCTGTACTATCTAGTCACACCCAAATATCGTCTAAACCAATACAATAGCTGCAAATGTCCGCATCTATGGATTCCCATCGTTTGTTCCGTGCTGTAATGACGTACTAAATCTCACTCGAGCGCATACTTTACTGCTGACCCTACATTTTACTGCCTATAATGGCCGGCGCACAGTGAGGACGGCAGGGCATGGGTATTTTAATTTTTATCAATCGAATTTAATACATATCCAATCGAAATAAGGTGCTCCAGCGGGTGCACCGAGAAAATGCTCCGCGATGCTCCGAGCTCGATCTTCGAGCATTGAAATATATACCTTATTTCGATTGGATAAGTATTAAATTCGATTGATAAAAATTAAAATGCCATGCCCTGCCGTCCTCACTGTGCGCCGGCCATAAATGTTTTGCGATCCGGACGTAGCGCTCAATGTACTCTTAACATAGAACTTACTAGTGTGGCGGCAGTTAGGGCTGTATCGCACGAGGACACCAGTGGTAGCGCAACCAGTCGCTTCACCAACAAAATGTATAGAGCTGTATGGAGGACATCGCACCTGGTGCCCGCTTGGTAGCGCAACCAATTCGGTGTCGGCTACCGAATCACTCAATTGTGGCGCCACCATGGTTGCCTCGTACGATATCGCGCTTAGACTTACTTCACTAATACAAGTGTTTATCCTATTTACGAGGATAAATAGTAGCGTTTGTCATACCTTTCTACCAAATTCCTGACAAACTGTCCTATTAGTAGGAATTCTTTGCAAGATTCAACTGTAATAATACTTCATTTGTTCTCAATAAGGGCCTCCGCAGACTTGCTACTTTTAACATCGGCGACCGGCGATTTTGAGACGTATCCATGCTTCGTCGCGTTTCTTCGAGCGCGAACGAGCGAGACGCAGCATCAAAATCGCCGATCGCCGATGCTAAAAGTAGCAAGTCTGCGGTGGCCCTAATTAATTATTAAAATCCCCTTCTGTATCAGTGGCTACAAGCGACCGGTTCGAAGGATCAATAGACCGGTAGAGCCAAATCCGATAAACCCATTGATCAACCGCATGTAAGTTTCCGGTCTGTGAACTAGTTAATAAAAAGTATGAAACAAGAAAATATTTATTATTATTATTTATTTTTTCAGTAGTCGGGTTTTAGTTTTTAAACTTACTTTTTATTTAATTATTTTGGAGTTATAGGTAACAATATATATATTTTTGAAATGTGCTCATCAAGCTCTTTTATTTGATACCCCACACGGTTTCATTAAAAAATGTTTTTTTTTTAGTTCATGACATTATGTCCTCTGGAGGGCGCCATATGCAATTTTATGTGACGTCACATAGCCTATAACCAGCGCGCCATTAAGCCGCTTCTAAAGATACCTCATTTGTCAAATTACGACAAGTCGTTTGGAAGTTAGGTGGGAACAGATGCACATACATACATACATACCGGTCAAAATCATAACCCTCCGCCGTAGTCGGGTAAAAAAATCTATCAATGGTTTGTTCCTGTTCAGGATCTTACTGATACTATAACACTAATCATTGCTTTTATGTCATTTCTGGCGTTGGGCCAATTGTTAGCATCACTAAAGATGTCTCGTGTCTAATACCTAGTAGTTCCTTTATGGCGAAAACCTGTTGCTTTATGCCAAAAAATACGTAAGCATATATCTTTGTTTTTAAATGTTTTGTCTCCAGAAGATAGCCTTGCTTGTTTCGGCCTCTGATTCAAAGGACTGGCTCGGTCTATGGCTCACCTTTGAACAACATCTTCCACTTGCTTAATAGTGAAAACCGCATACCTGAGAAAAGCTAAAAAGACGTAAGACATTTGAAGACCGCTAACCTGTACTAGGCAAATGTGGTAGAAATTCCTTCGGCTCGTACCAAGCGTTTTGCTTGCGAACTGCTAAGGAATGGAACACCTTGCCGGCGTCTTTGTTCCCCGTTGATTACAATCTGGATGTTTTGAAGTCGATAGTGAACAGGTATTATCTAGGGAAGTATGCTCCATCGTAGACCACATCGTTACTTACCATCAGGTGAGCTCGTGGTCAAATACTTGCCAAACTGAATAAAAAAAAAATGGTCTGCATATTTATCATTGAGACTATAGCCTTCAATAACTCTATTTCAAACCTTGAGATAGGAATTGTATTTTAAAGGGGAGACCAGTAAATATCTGTATTAGCCACATCGCTAACTCGAGCTAGCTAACTAAATAAATAATAATAATAATAATTTAGTAATAATTTAGTAATTTAATAATAACAATAATAATAATAATAATAATTTAGTTAGCTAGCTAACTAAATTATCCTTTTTAAAAATGTGTATTCGTTTTTTATACACATGTTTGTATTAATCTTACTATTCTATCTTTATAGAGCTGCATTGCCAATGTCGAGATAAAGTTTTGTCATACAATAATTTATTATGACAATGTGGGTGTTACGCCTTATCCGTGGAATTATTGTTTTTTGGTGTGCCTCGTTCATTCAGAACTACTATAAACCTACTTTATGTATACCGGGTGTTTTAAAAGTGCGAATATTGCTTTGAAGTTTAGATGAATATAGGGAATAGAACACTTAAACATTTTATTGATATTCGAACACGTTTTTTCAAATATTTTCTCCCGCCAATTTTGAAAAATTTTAGTATCTCAAAAACTATGGAAAATTTATCACACATTTTTTCTTGAATATAAATAGTTGATACTCCTAAATGCAGCTTACACTGGGTTCCAAGGCATTTGATGTGTTCTAAGTCCGCAACACGACACTAATAACTGTCTCTAATATTCGAAGGTCTCAGAAACTATATTATAGTTTAGTCTGTCTTCATTAAACATCTACATATCAGCTACTGTATAGTTTCATTATTATGTCGTACTCTTGAAACACTCTGTATTATTCATGCTTGTGTATGATACATGTAGGTATTGGAATTTCCATTTTATAGCTATTACAAAAATTACCTCAACACTTTATTCTGAGAATTTTATTGCGATTTTTTCCCTAGATGATTCATAAGCCATTAGAAATAGGAGACAGGGTCGTAGTGACATCAAAAGTAATTAAAAACAACAGGCGTCCTCTTAACTGAAGTCGGTTTATAATACGAAAAGATCTGCTCAAATCGGAGAGTAATCTTTCAACTTTTTACACGAAACTAAATCTAAGGACGAAACTCAACTAATTTCTTTTGTTTTTTTTATAGACTGTTAACTGTCGCACTATTGGGCAAAGGCGTCCCCTTATCTTCTCTTTAGCTTAAAATACAATAAGTATAGTGATTGATTTTGGATATTCAATTCCAACAAAAAGTACAAGACAGGCTATTATTATTGTTAAAACCTCGGTAAGGTTACGACTGATTAATGCCATTACCTGTTTCTCACGGATATTCAAATGTTGTATAACAATTCTATAAGTAAGCCAATCCACGAATTTAGCAGTCTCCATTGTAATAAAAATAGTGATGTAACCGACGAAAATAATGTTACCCGACAATTACTAGGTACATCGGAATAGAAGAGGATATTCGGTATGGCGACACCAACACAAACCGGTATTAAATACATAAATTTTATTAAAAAAAGACGGGCCGTGCCCACACTTAGCCGAATTGGTTATTATCTCATTCCATAGGTACTCATGAGATTCATTACACACTTATTGGCTAGAGAACGAATAAAACCATTTTTGTATCGTTGATAGTGATGGGACTTATGTCGATGTGTATAATATTGTGACTCGTATGAAAATGATTACCTATCTAAATCGAAATATTTGTACCTAATGATGAATACAAGTGGAAGGTACAGCAGTTAACACAATCCCAATAATTAAACATTTAAAAGACATTTTCCAACACTGACTGCTATATCGGAGCAAAAGACAGCTCAGGATAAAGACATAAAGAGAAGGCTTTGTCCGTAGGCAACTTCTGAGTGGGATTAATGGTTATAAAAACAATTATTATGGCTATAGGGATCAATTCCGTCTACCAGCTGTAAGCATTTCTATTGCCCAAGGTTAATAATTAGACTTTCTTGCATGGTTGTTAAATTGCTTTTTTCATTAAAAAGTCCACCTACCACCTGAACGTACCTAGGTATCTTCAGGTATGATTCTATCGATATCATCGATATCACAGCCCCGATATTTATCGATACAAATGCACTTATTGGACAATCGAATCCCGTCACTACACCCAAACCAGTTCGCGTGTTAATTGCGGCACCAAATTCGTATCAGAACGATTTGAATATACGTAATTTATGGCACTGAGTGTAGCATCACCTATGTACCGACTAACTGTGTTAATGTACGAATGAATACATTATGTGGATACCGAACAGGCCAAATGTTACTTTTGTAAGCTGGTTTTACCCACGGGTCGAAAGCGTACCGATGGCAATAATGTATTTTTATTATTGAATTATTTATTAATACCTAATATACTCGTATACCCACTAAGTTTTTTATAGTGGTTACCACAAAAATATCAGACAAATAAGATCAAATGACTAATAAGAAAAAGGTATGTAACTAAGGATGTACCACATTGAGATGATCGTAATACACAGACCAGAACTAATTAATTAACAATTCGGTCTGAGAAACGTACCGAATGAAAGGCAACCTCACAATCTGCAACCCAGAATCCTCACAGACGGGTGATTCAAACATAAAATCTGCAAAGTTTAAGAGAGCGATGACCATATTATCGCATTTTGTCTGACTAAATATTCAGACATTACTCGAATTTCAACTCAAAACCAGATTTTAGTCATTAAACTTAGAAAATATGGCTCTGATGGTGAAAGGCCTAAACATATGAGGCTGACAATTAATTTGTAAACTATTCACGCTTATGTTAATAAACTAACAACAACCTGGATGTAATTCTGATTTTTATGTCTCTCTTTTCCTTAATTATAAATGAGCGAATATTTTAAATAAGTACATTCTTAAGTCTAGCATAAGCTATTGCATTGCAAGATAATACAATAAGCAAGTGCTGCCCACTTCTTTGTGGAATAAAAACCAGAAAATAGCGAAAAAATGGCTTCAAAGTTCTGTCCACTGTCCAAATCTTCCGTTACCATAAAGAATTCAGTTAATATATACAAATACATCGGTACGTCCGTAGGTGAGGCTTATGGGCCCGCAGTTAATTCTTATGACATTTATGTACTTTTCCTAACTGTATCCGAACTAGTTGCGGTGGTTTGCGACACCGGCATTTTTATTTTAGATTCGATGTCAAACCGGTACGTGCGATGTGGAAATGTGAATCTGTGTTGTACTGATGCTTTCTATAAAATATTTTACATACTTTTGGGTGTCTTTCGTCGGATTTAAAAAATGGCGTCGATTTACGTGGTGGGCGAGTGATGGGTTTACTTCGATGTGTGTTGTATGATGGAGGTGTAGGGGCTTGATAACGGTTATGTTAATGATTTTCTTACTTTAAAGTTATGAAAATATACTCAGGTTTCATAGGCTACCATAAAAAAAATTACCATATCAGTTTGGTAAGTAGACCATAAGCTTCATGAGTGTTTTTCCCCAAAATATCCATTAATGGTACGCATACCATACCTGATACTCAACGATAATGCAAAACTTAAAAAATAACCACCTCTCTCACATCACTCAACGAAAAAAACGTTCCATTTTTAAATCTAAACTTTTTTCGGCCGCAACGTCATTTCGACCAGTATCACATTTATTTTTTTAAACTATATTTACGCCTCGCACAATGCAAAGGATCATGACTGTAAAGATAAATGGAATATGAGTTGAGGAAAAAAAAGGTCGGTGATGTCCAATTTAGAGTGGATCAGGTCTTGGGGCTGTTCAAATATAGCCGTTATTTTATGCCCACACTGGATTTCAGGTAATATGTGTATACGCCCTAGCCTCAGCATATAAAACTACATCACGACTTAATTTTATAATCGTCTTTGAATCGAAGGCATAAGTATATGACAGTTGGTGAGCCCATATTAAGCCCGAGTCCGTGAGCAAATACGCAGTTCGTTCGTTGTATTTAAAGTGCCGCAGACAGGAAAGGATACCGCTGTGGTATGAACGAGCCTTTAGAGTAGAGTCAGAGGGTCTTATAAAAACGAAAGTGCATACAGGTATATTGTACGTGAAATATGACAGGGCCCAAATAAACGATGGATACGGCATGCTGTAATTATGCGTACCAATTATTCTCGTGATTCATGATCGTGAATCACACCAAAAAACCAAAAGAAGCTCAGGTAGTGTTGCTTTATTGGCATTTTAATTGTTTCCTGCACGCTGTAACAAATCCACGAGTAATCTAGGTAGGTACTACTTGTTTTTACGAGTTTTGTATGCTATTTTTATTTGAGTTTCGACCAGTTTCTATTAAGCCGGATTAAATTACTACCTGTGTATCAATAATAATAAATAATTTAGCCCTTTTAACATCCCACTGCTGGGCACGGGCCTCCCCTCAATGCGAGGGGGATTCAGGCCATAATCCACCACGGTGGCCCAGTGCGGGTTGGTGGATATCACATTTCTAAAGACATGCAGGTTTCCTCACGATATTTTACTACACCGCAAGCAAGTGATAATCATATTAAAGTTATGATTCATACATAGATTTCGAAAAATCCAGACGTGTGAGCCAGGGTTTGTACCCAGGACCTTAAGCCCGCAAGACGCGTGCTTAACCAATCAGCTACCACTGCTAACACTGTGTATAAATACCATAACAATTCTAATTTGGATCAATATACTTATGATATGAAATAACCTTACTCTTCTAAATCCTGAAATGCCACATCCATCCAATCCAAACTCCTATAGCTTCAACAAAAGGCAGATTCGGTAACGAGATATGATATTATTTTTTTGTGTGTGACCGTGCACGGGGGTGGCCGGGGGGTGTGCGCTGGGGGGCGGCGGGGGTGCACGGTACAGGTGGATTCTTTGCAACTTATGATTCTTGCAACAACCTATTAAAAAACCTATACGTGTCAATCAAATTTAAACTTTAATAGTGTAATGTAGAGTTTGAGTTCGATTAAAATTATGGTTCTGGGTTGATGTTTTGCTGGTAATAATAGAAGTTATCGCACACGATAATTTATGAAGGCTGAGGATAACGTGTGAACGGCACGGTAAGGCAACGTTCGTGATTCCAGTGAAATCGGGATTGTTTAGTTAGGTGTAGTAAGGGTGGGTTTATTATTTATTTGTCATGGATGTATTAACTCAGGATGCGCATCGCATGATCTTCCCCTCTAGCTTTTTTTTATAGGTACTAGACCAAAAATCTCTGACACGTATATAAAAACTGTTTTCGAAATCGATTTGATCAGAGTAAGTATCGTTTTCGCGGTGTAAGGTGCTCCGTGAAAAATGCCGAATTGTCCCATTAAACATGTGCAAAGAAATTACTAAAAATAGTAATATACAAAAAGATGGGGTAACATTTCATATGTAAGTATTTTTGATGTAATTAATGCAATTTTTCTATTAAATTCATTAAAATATTAAATGTCATAAGAATCGAAAACATTATCGATACAATTAATCGAGTACGAATTAATCGAATAGTCTACTGTGACCATAGACGAATCTTTTCTACCCTGGCAACTGTATTTTTTATTTGTCAAATAATTGTCAAGTATTTGAACTTTGTAAACAAACGGATAAATACTGAATTACGCGGTGATAAACCAGTCGCAGGACGTTAAAAACGATTTACAATGAATAAATCATTAGTAATTCAACAAGAGAGG
This sequence comes from Drymonia ruficornis, assembly GCA_947859195.1. Classification (NCBI taxonomy): domain Eukaryota; kingdom Metazoa; phylum Arthropoda; class Insecta; order Lepidoptera; family Notodontidae; genus Drymonia; species Drymonia ruficornis. The sequence continues at coordinate 14,703,829 of OX401905.1, read as the reverse complement.
TGATTCACAAAGTTTACAGGCGGTGTCTCGCGGAATTTGAGGTGCAAAATATTTTGTCAGAACTCGACCATGTTTACCAAAGAACCGCTGATATTATAGGTATATAAGCAGTTTATTTTACAGTTTTTAAGTTAAATAATGTGTTTATTGTATACAAAGGCAGGCTCAAAGCTTCAGTTTACAGGTTTTTCAGTAAATATACATTGATCGCTTAGAGGTACATTCGATTGAACACACTTGATACTTGGTATTATTTTTATGTGTTGCTTTCATCTCGACCAATACATAAACTAAGGTTGCTTTATTTTTCTATGTTTGCTTGTCAGTTAACATCGTTACTTAATTACTAAATAAACAAATAATCTTAAAGCATTAAAGAAATTATCTTTTATTGAATTATTTTATTTTTCAGGTACCGTTAGAAGAATAGTCGAAAATTGCTCTTTACGATGACATTAATCGATTAATAATAAATCTTCAAGATGACAGCAATGCTGTGGAGACTGATGATGATGAGTTGATGAGGCAGCGGCAGGCCCACGCCAATATATGGATTTATCAGGAGTGGAATATTTAGACCAAGATTAAAATAAAAAAATAATTAAAAAACGCAGTAGCTATGATATGTTTGTTTTATTTTCCTAAAATACAAAAAAAAATAACTAACTCATGTTGAAACAAAAACACCCACTATCGAAACAATTCAGATAAATACGATCTCGATAAATTCTTGATCTTGATAAACGGAATCGAACCTGACACTGCTCCGGGTCCATATGACCCAGAAGCAGGCAGCGTCTGCTACTGAGGCGATGAATCACATATGGCATAAATATATGTATAACAAATATTATCTTATTGACCAACATCAAAGAAAACTTAAAAGTGCTTGCGCTTGCATTATGAATAATAAATATTAAATAATATGGAAAATAATAAATCAAGTATCAAAATTATTCAGTCGTATTAGTCAGTGTTGCAAGAATTAATCTCGACATATATACTTTTTGATTTGAACAGTGTTGTAGTAGTGTTTATTTATGATTGCAGACCGGTATCGATAAAAATATAATATATATAGTGTATAATAAACCTTGGGAGAGGCCTATGTCCAACAGTGGACGTCTTTTGGCTGAAATGATGATGATGATGACATTAGTATAATAATACCTATTACGTTTATACGTACCTACCTAACAAAAGATATCAGCCAGGCCAGTGGCAGCAGATGGCGCTGGTCGAGTGGGAGTGGGGGGGGATGAAACAGCTTATTTGGGAACATTAGGTACTTATTTTTTAGATAATCTCATTTTCAAGGAACTGAATTGGGATGTACCCGGAATCATCTTGTTTCCGTTGAATATTTACGCCTCGTGAGTTACTCATTATTTCTTGTTCAGCTGTTTCAGTAGAGATAATTCAGTATAATTCAGTAGATTATAATGACAGCTATAAATGTAATAATGAGTATATGAAACTATCGATATAGCTAATTAGAAATATCGATAGTGGTATTCACCCTATTACACCGATGGTCCTACGGTAGTAAAATTTTGTATGTTGACGTATTAGATCTTTTAGTGTGCGTAAAATATACTAGTGTTGCACATTTCTTTACGTGTGCGTTTATAATGACACAAAATGTTTTGAGTAAGTGTGCGTCAATTTTAATGTAGTGGTTACCTCCCCTCCCCCAAGAATTGACAGAACATTTTGTTCGTTGAATTATGCGTGTTGCGAGTCCATTTTGTTACTTTGTTCAAGTTATTTGTCCATAAATACACTTCTCATCAAAAAAATCGAAACAGTACTGCATGTACTATTCAGGCATTTAAATTAAATAAAAATGACTGATATCATTAAAAAAATACGCCATTAAATAGCTGGCAGTTTACACAATGGTGTACCACAATTCCAAATTTGAATTTAAATTTTAGAATTTTCATCCAATAAATGAATGTAGGTGTTTCGTATTTTTTTATGAGAAGTGTATTATGGAATGATTTGAGGCGAAATTCCGTGTTATGTGCAAAGGTACCCGAGTGTACTCTATGTTAAATTCAAGAAAACGTTGACGTATAGGCAAACACGTCACTGAGAAAGAAGGAGAAATGTGTCCCTACTAAATGAAGTCTATGGACACAGTAGGACTCAGTCGTTCGCGAAAAATAATACGCATCAAAATGCCTTTTAAGTTGATTATCGAATTGCGAGTGCGATATTGTGTGAATTTTGCTGCATGTAGTGTGCGCTGAGTACAAGTCTAGTGAATGAAATGTAAGGAGGTACCACATCTACTAAAATAATACATCAATGACTGCAGGTAATTACTATGACGTCAATCTTTTTGAGACGATCTCATTGTGAGATATGAGAGTCTTCCTTTAACATCCTTCTAGGTATGTATAGTTCGCGACAGGTGGAGATGACATTCGGGTTATGAGCTTTTTGCAGAATAAAATCCGAATCAAAATTAACAGGATTAGATAGATACCTAAACATAAACTATATCCTTAATCATGCTAGTCTTGCGCCATATATTAAGTAGGTACTCATCCATAAGTTGTTAATTCACTGACAATGAAACATCATCAATTAGATAACCATAGAGCATTATTTATGGAATCCATTAATTTACATATACGGATCAGGAAACAACTAAAAATAATAATAAACCATTACGCCCTATACACGGAGAGGTAGGCAGAGATTTTTTGTTTTCACAATTTTGAAAATCACCAACCCTAAAATATTTGCAGGTAGTACTGCTTCATATCGCGCCATCTTTCCACTCAATCCGTTTATTTCAACCAACACCAAATTAAAACAATAGACATTCCAAAATCATCTCTACAATAAAACATATAGAGTTCATACTAATTACTTATTTAAATTTGTAATAACTAAAGGCTCTGTCATTGTCACCGCGTGACGTTTCATTAGTGTTCCGAGATTAACTTATTTGAAGCGTATTTTCTGTTTTGAAATAAGCTTTGTGGTATCAAATGTGCGTGCGAGTTGAATTTGTGGGTGATTACGTCATCGTGGGAACGTTTATGGTGCCTTTACTTATTTTTGGCGCCACACGATTAAGATTTTTGCGGTGTAGAGTTTAATATTTTACAAGTCAACAAATTTTTAAACACCATAAACGCGCGTAAATCTCTATTGAAATATCTAAGTAGAAAGGTACCCAAGGTAGACTAATAGAAGGGCCCAGTTGCAGAAGTCCCTAATTCCTGAAATCGAGTTACTCGATTTTAGGACTTAGGCAGAAGTCCCTAAGTCCTGAAATCGAGCAACTCGATTTCAAGACTTAGGGACTTCTGCAACTGGGCCTTTCAATTGTTAGTATATCTCTACTAGACTCATGTCAAGAACTTCGAAGACGGTTACTTTACATTACAATTTCAAAAACATTGAAACACATCTACGCTCTTGTTCTCGTATGTTCTCGACGAGAGATATTGTTATGTAAATAGTTCCCCGGGCGAGAATTGATGTGCCAATACTAAGGCAAGGCAAGGCAAGGTGATACTGACAATATTTGCATAGCACCTGTCACTGACATACATACTGACTTTTTTTTTGCATATTATTAGAGTTTGATTGAAACAACAACATTTACAATAACAAGCTGTACCTAGAAGAGAATTGGGTTCACGAATTGCAGTGCGCAAACGCTTGAAGCTATAACTTAGTTATTTAAAAATTACGTTTTCAATACAAAATGTAGGTACTTGCTATCATGTAGACTGTTATGTTTATTATCAAAGTTATTAGTAATGTATATTATTAATATAGAATCTTCATAGCAGCCGGTACAGCCGGGTACAGATTATACTAACTTTGATCCAAAGTCCAGTAGTCGGCCACACCAATAATAAAATTTACATGAGACCCATATTTTATTTCGCCGATACCCATTATCATCACACATTCCTCTGTATTTCTGCACTGTGCAGGACGAAAAGACAAGAGTGGTGCATAAATCAGTGCAGCTCTTGCGCAGCGCACCTGCCGAGTGCCGACACACCGCGCGCCGCGGTCGATAATAATAACAATTATCGCGTGCGCCCGCGCCGCGACCGGAAGGTGACCCTTGCTGGGACTGGGTTGCCAGAGTAAGGTTTCATAATTTCCTTTAAACAATACCCTTATCAAATAAACTTTGCTGATAAAGGCAAGCACTGTAATTTACTTCATGAAACTCAAATAGCTTCAATTACGAATAGGCTCTTTGCTGCCAATTCACATTGAACATCGAAAAAAGTTCTTAGTACCTACTTATAAAACATTCATATCGTAAACACGATTAGGTTTCGTAGGTCCTGCTTTTAAATACTGAATTTCAATAGAAGATGAACTTCAAATTTAATTTTCTAATAACAATCACTTAAAATAAATAACTCCTAAGAGCTGGCAACCCAGTTAACATCGCAATTGTTCCGCGCCGCCCATTGCCAAGGCCACGCAGGGCGGCGCGGCGCGGCTCGGCGCGGGCGCAGCCGGTCCGCACTCTTTTTGTTTTGGCTCGCATGCGCCGCCAAAGTCAAGGGCACGCTGACCCACTTCCTGCGGAGCCTTCGGCGCGCGAGCACGTGTCAGGAGCAGATGCGTTTCATTGTTTCTTTAAGTATTTTCAAGGAGTTCGAATTTTAAAAACCCATGTAAATCATAAAAATCGAACATCCGTTATAATTAATGATTTATAGAGCATGAAACATTGTAAAAAGTATTGATATTTATACCAATTGCATTTGATTACTACTTTTCCTATCCTAAGAATTTTAAAAATGACTGGATGAATGGATGTATTTCTGTATCCGATTTCAATTATTTTGTTAAATCGAACTCCGCCACTAGATCTATGGCAGAGTCCAGAGTCCAGCGCTCTACCATAAAATCTGAAGTTTGTAGATGTAATTCATGATGACTTCTCTAAAAGCATTTCTACTAAAAAGACCGGCACCGGAGCGACAGTATCACACTCCTACTCTGCATAAACAACTCTACCACCATTCAGTTCGAAATATGATCGACTTATAACAGTTTGAATTAGCAAATCCAATGGTTCTGGGTTAACATCAGACGGGCCGTATGTTTTCCACCTTAGTTATACATAAAAACAGCTAGCACTAACGAGCGGTGCCTATCCCGAATCACGCCTACGCGGCCAGTAAATATTTTAACACGTCCATATAACACAGCTTTAAACTTGAAACGCGATGCAATACCGGCCCCGGATTAGCCGTACATCGTAAAACTAATAAAGAATTCGTCGGTAACGGTGTCTCGCAATTAAATGTAGTAAGCCCCAATAAGCAGGTGGATCTCCAAATTCTTTACTTGCGTTATGTACTATATGTGGTTTGACGACAAAATTTATTTTATTGGTGTTGGTTGTTGAACTTTGTGAAAAACACGTGTAGGTCATTTAATTTTAAACAATACAAAAATGTGTTTAATTTAAGATTTTTTAAAATTTTGAATATTATTTTCTAGTATTGTAGACGTTTGTAAGAAAGCTGCTTTGCTGAAGTGGGGTTGGGTGGGCCACCTGTGCCGTATGGATGAAACCAGATGGGCCAAAAAATGAACAGGATGGGTACCGGATAACGGCCTTCGTCGTCGTGGTCGACCCAGAAAAAGATGGCGTGATGACCTCGACTGCTATCTGGAGGGATGGAGGGAAGAGGCCTCAAATAGAGACCTGTGGAGTGTATTGGGAAAGACCTTTGCCCAGCAGTCGGACAGTATAGGTTAAAAAAAACAAAAAAAAGTATTGTGGTGATGGCGACACCTACTAACATCTTTCTTCATTGAAAAGAGTAGATAAACTTTAAGTTTCTTGTCGGCTCGTTTCAGTGGAAGCAGTATTCCATACCAGCGGTAGATTCTGACTATTCATAAGTGATTTGTTATATGATTAAAACATAATAAACCGTATGCCTATTCGTAATCAACCTAACACCTCAACAAAATACTATTAATACCAGTCTCCCTGATGTCTCATCCGATGTCTGCTCATAAAATAAGGACAAAAAGACAATCTTATGTAAATGAGTAGGTAAGGCATCGTCACGAAACGGGACTATGACGCAAAAAGGACGAACGATAAACTTATTTTAATATCATCCACACATCACTGAACACATACCGTCGGTAAAATTCTAACTGTGCATAAGTCAAAAATAGCTATTTTACAGGAGAGTAAAAAAACTAAATAAAAGTATTGTTATGCCTTACGTATGTGTGTGTGTGTGTGTGTGTGTGTGTGTGTAACGTCACGACTTTTATCCCCATTCGGGGGTAATCAGAGGCTTGAGTGGCCATACACCACCACATTGTGGAGGTTTAACCAACTCAAAGCCCATGTTTCACCAGATAGTCAGGACCCAACGTGACAGGTGGTGAACCTTGTCGCCGTGTATACAGGAACTGACTATTACCTAATCCCGAGGGATAGGTAGGTTTCCTCACGATGTTTTCCCTCACCGTCAGCGAACTGTAAATTATGCACATAGATGAAAATTCATCCATAACGTACGTAATGTTACTAATTTTCAAATACCGCAACATTATTGGTTGGTTTCTGATTAATTGCAACGATCCGCGACATCCTGCTCTATCCAATAGCATTCAAATATTAAAATCGTAAAAAAAACTTACGGCCCGGCCACGACTTCGCGCGACGGCGACGGGCGACAGCGTTTTTTGATAAAATGTTGCATGACGCCACGAGCTGCCGCTGTCACCAGCAACGCGCGCGATGCAACATTTTGTTAGAACTTCACCGACGACGTTACGTTGTTTCACACATGATCTCCTAATTGACATCTATAACCGATACTTACCTAATAATTCCATTAAAATAAAATGTTTCGTAACAGTTTACACACAGTGACCAGTGTAATCCTCTTACGATATTAAGCTAGTACATACACCACCATAAATGTCACTATGGGAAATTTACGCCACAAACTATACCAGTATTGATTTCTCAAATTCATAAATAAAGAATAACGGTGATACAAGCACAATCGCTAAACTCGATAGGTTTTGGGATATGGCTGCGAAATACGCGGATAGCGTATAAAACGCTTCCGCAAGATAGCTTTGAGAAATTTACTTATTTTTTTTACTTATTAATGTTGCTGATTATCTCGATTTACAACATTTTATATCTAGTTTTTGTGATTTTCACCAAACGACACCTAATCTTAGGCAGCTTTTTAACATTTATTTAAATGGCACGTCTATCAAATTTTGTTTTACAATGTCTAACTTTAGATTCTATCTGGGATATATTATGTGCATATAATATTATAAAGATGTTTTAAATAAAGATTATTTCAGCGCTTTTTTAACATTTATTTATTTTACACGTCTATCAAAATCTACGCTGATTTAATTTTACAATGCCTAACTTTAAATTCTGTCTGGGGTATATAATGTACATTCTAATAATACGATGACGTTGCTATATTGTAAAAAGTGATCCTTTCAACATTATTTACCTACTTTGAAATAACACGATATACAATGACAACGCCTAAGGGTGTATTGTTCCGAAAACAGGAAAAAATCGTCGTGACTCGAATCTCGGGATGACTACTATCTACAAATATAATAAAATTTGTACGGAACCCTCAGGGCGCGAGTCCTACTCGCACTTATCCGGTTTTTCTAATTTAATTGACCGTTCTTGTCTCCTAGCGATGTTAAGGCTGCGTTTCCATTGAAGCGGAGCGGGGCGGAGCGGGGCGGAGAAGAGCAGTGAAAAGTGGCAACTGTTTCCATTGAAGCGGTGCGGGGCGGAGCGGAGCGGGGCGGAGCGGGGCGGAGCGGGGCGGAGCGGGGCGGAGCTGGGCGGAGTGGAGCGGAGAAGAGCAGTGAAAAGTGGCAAATGTTTTCATTGAAGTGGAGCGGGGCGGAGCGGGGTTGAGCGGGGTGGAGCGGAGCGGTGCTAGGCGGAGTGGAGCGGAGAAGAGCAGTGAAAAGTGGCAAATGTTTTCATTGAAGTGGAGCGGGGCGGAGCGGGGTTGAGCGGGGTGGAGCGGAGCGGTGCTGGGCGGAGTGGAGCGGAGAATAGCAGTGAGAAGTGGCAAATGTTTCCATTGAAGCGGAGCGGGGCGGAACGCGGCGAGGCGGAGCGGGGTGGAGCGGGGCAGCGTGTTCATATATTGTATTCGAAAGTCCGCTCAGCTCCGCTCTGCTCCGCTCTGCTCCGCTCAGCTCCGCTCAGCTCCGCTCAGCTCCGCTCAGCTCCGCTCAGCTCCACTCAGCTCAGCTCCGCTCTGCTCCGCTCAGCTCCGCTCAGCTCCGCTCAGCTCCGCTCAGCTCCGCTCAGCTCCGCTCAGCTCCGCTCAGCTCAGCTCCGCTCAGCTCAGCTCCGCTTCGTGCCCACCACTCGGCACCACAGCCCGCTCAGCTCCGCTCAGCTCCGCTCAGTTCCGCTCAGCTCCGCTCAGCTCAGCTCAGCTCAGCTCCGCTCGGCTCCGCTTCGTGCCCACCACTCGCCACCACAGCCTGCTCGACTCCGCTCTGTCCGGCTCGAGGCCGCGTGGTCATTTGTTTTATTCGAAAGTCCACTCATCTCCGCTCCGCCCAGCCCAGCTCCGCTCCGCTCCGCCCAGCCCCGCCCCGCCCCGCTCCGCCCAGCTCCGCTCCGCTTCGTGCCCACCACTCGGCACCACAGCCTGCTCGACTCCGCTCTGTCCGGCTCGGGGCCGCGTGTTCATTTGTTTTATTCGAAAGTCCACTCATCTCCGCTCCGCCCCGCTTACACTGTTTCCACTGGTGCGGAGTGGAGATTTCGAGCACTGTGATTGGCCAATTCACGGTCCGCTCGGCCCCGCTCCGCCCCGCTCCGCTTCAATCGAAACGCACCCTAAGGCGGACAACATTACAAGTTTTACGCAATATTTAGAATGTAGTTAAAATTAAGTCCCAATAAAATAATACTAAAGCCACCAAATGAAGATAGAAAATAACTTAAAAATAAATATATCCCATCAATTTTAATTTCTTCCACGCATATCATTGATTACGCAGACTATAAATAACACTGTAATCATAATCGCTGTTTTAGCGGCCGCATATTAAAATAATTTGAATAAAACCCCAGTACGGGCACGGTGATGGAACTATTTATATTATAATACGTAGAATAGTTCCTGTTTGCCGCCGCGAAGCGACTTTCTATTGTGCGGACAGAATTTATTTAATTTGCGAGTATATGGATCGAGTTGGCTGGTTGGAGCCAACGTTGGATCTGTCAAACTTATTTTTACTTAAGTTAACAATATTAATAATTTGTTCCTATACTATAGTAGATATCCAAGAAGGCTACCAGACCACTGATTGGTTCCAACACCCGCTTCCAAAACGGTTACTTTCAACCTTGGCACCAAACATTTGCACTATTTCGTCTTACTGTCCATCCACTAACATCGGAGTAGATGCGGTAAGGCCTATTTTTCAAACAAGCGAGGTTTGAAAACATTTGATCCAACGTTGGCGACCAACCAACCCATCAAGTAAGTTTCAATAGCTCTCTTGAATAATTCATATCTAAACGCGAATCGCTTAAGCCTCTCGGTAACGTCTCGATTTTGTTTATTTTATGTTTTATTTTAGATTTATAATATCCTACGCACCTGCCTACGACATTAGTATGGGCAAATATTACTTACACAATTTAAAACTGTAGCGATCTGAATTTGAATGCATAACCTATTTTATTTTTATTGTTGTTTAAAATATGTTGACAGGTGAGGAAGTTAACTGTTAATATTATACATAGGAATAAAAAAATATGTCATTTTATTTATTTATATACATAATCAGTACGGTCTGTGACCACCATTTGGTGTGTTGATGTTATTTATTTCATGTTATTTTTTCAAGACTTGACATAAACAATGGGTCTCATAAAAATATATTTGGTTAGTAAAATAATGCTTCCAGGGAAAAAAGCAATCGATCAACCTATAGCTATACTAATAATAAATATGAAAATGTGTTTATTTGTAAGTTTGACTGAGCATCACTCAAGAATAGGTAGCCGGATTCGAATGAAATTTGTTATAGGTACTTACATGTAGATTTTAATCTAGATTAACTTTACGCCGGTAAATGCCAGTAATCATATAAATTCACCGTGTTAAAGATTCGAGTACGGTCCCGTACAATTAATCCCGCTACCGTCTGAAAGAAAGTGATCCCCTAGCAACGGGAAACAGGTCCACGCAGGATCCCGTTGCGTACGGGGGCCGCCCGGGATCGTCCGCAACCTACGCACAACACTACACACCTGTATTTGTATAGATGTTCCCGAACTGGTTTGAAAAAGGAAATGCGTAACCTTTTCGCTATACAGGGTTATTGGGAAAACACTAACAACCTTGCAAGACTATTACTGTATGATCTCAACAACAACTTTTGTTCTACAAAACATAATACATTTAACAAAAAAACACGCTATAAAATGTATGAACAAATGACTACTGACTAATGACTGTGTGTATGAAATGTACGACATATAAGCGTTTTGGTAATACACTGTAAGCTCATATTGTTACGAATAAATAAATGAATAAATAAATGAAACAAGAAAATATGCTCATCTCGAGGATAGCCGTGGTCCGTTTAGGTAATTTAGGGCAAAGTGGAATATAATCAAAAGACGTTGTTTATGATGTCAGTAATACAGTGCTGCAAGGATGTTAGTGTTTTTCCAATAACCCTGTAGAGTCCTGCTGCCAATCGTTTTTAGAGCATACTTCAAAATGAAGAAAATGAAGTATATCACTCCTGTGTCTGTCTCTCCGTCACAATTCCTCGGAAAATTGTGTAGAAAGCTTTTTTGTTTCATTTGAGATTATGTTATTGATTGCTGATTACCTTTCCCAGTTGTGTATGGTGTGTTCTACCTGTGCCTTATGGGTTTATGGGTTAGAGAAGGTTGCAACTAGAGTCGTAAAAGTTACGGGCTTGCCCAAACACGGGAACGGGCATTTATCAGGCGTTATCTTGTGCTTTGATAACAAGACGGCAAGTGCAAATTTGGGCTCTGTGACTCTGTATAGTACGTTTTTTATACTTGTCCTATTTGGTAAGCAAAGATGGCGTCCAGCGGGGCGATTGCGTAACTTTTTTGTCAATGTTTCAATTGGTTTCGTTCATCCTGTGTCAATTATATACGAAATCAATTGAAACATTGACAAAAAGTTACGCAATCGCCTCGCTGGACGCCATCTTTGCTTACCAAATAGGACAAGTATAAAAAAACGTACTATAGGTAGGTACCCGCTACCCAAGTGTTACTGCACTTTATTCTTCAGTACCTATAAGCCAAACATGTCTTAAAAGCGTCTAAAATTACAGTATTTTATCTATATTTATGTCACCACTGCCTACCATATATGGAACCAAATGTGATATAGTTTTATTTGCCAGAGCGTGGTTTATTTGTGCGCGCATGAGTGCGATGCGCGCGCGCATTCAGACGCGACGCATTTAACTTAGCGTCTTTGATGTTAATTAGATACCCGGTTTCAGTCGCGATTTTAATGAACCCAGTTTATTTGTGAACGAGATGAGTTTTGCGAACTATAAGCTATGGGTTTTTTACCTAGTTATGTATAGAAATAGGTCCCACTGAACTTCAACCATAAATATACTGTGTGCTATGTGAAATAAGTGGACAGTAGTCTCTAAAACAACACTCTAGAATATGCTCTTCAATAAGTATCTTTAGCTTTAGAAATATTCAAACTTCAAACGAGGATTTCAAAACTTAAGTGGATATGCAGGAAACCTAACTAGGAGAGAAGGCGAAAGACGATAGCTAGAGCAAGGCCGATACCAAATGTTATTCTAAAAGGGGTAGAAGTCTAGACCTCCGGCAAAAAAATGGGTTCAAGATAAAAAGAGAATCGCGGGAGGAATTGATAAGATTAGCACGGAATAGAGTTAACGCAGACGAACCCGGCAGTGTGCAACGACAAGCAGGTGATGACGATTCCTAAGACTTAATCCTGCTAATATCAAAAATACGAAAGTTTGTTTGTCACAAAAAAAAGGTAAATGGATTTTAATGAAATTTGGCACACCGATAGAACCGTTGCTCATTCGCCGGCGGTATATACAGGGTGAAATTGAAATCATGGGCATCCTTTTAAACTATAACTTTACACATGATCCAGAATATTTTGGGTAAATAAATAAAAAATAAGCTAAAAAATATTGCTCGAGTAAGCAAATAAGCAAACCCGTTAACTGTTATTCCTTACCTAGGCAATATTTTTTTATCAATTGATTTGTTGATTAATATTCCCTAAGTATTCTGAATCATGTGTAGAATCACCCATTAAAAGGATGCCCATGATTTCAATTTCACCTAGTATAACTTTCCGTTCCAAGATTCATTCAGCCAAATTCATAGACAGGTAAATCATGAATAAAAAACGATACGACTTATATCTACTACCGCTACATCCATGACTACTTTTTTTTTTTTGCACCCATGACTATGTTGCAAAATACATATAAAGATCGTAATAACCAAACATATTTGAGGAAATCTTTGTCAAAACAAGTCTCGGGATGAGTCAGACGTTATTTAGTCGCGTTTGGACATAAAAGCCATAAACTTATTGATCGAGAGTTCGTAGACCCGCCGAGGCCAGACGTACACTCTATTACTTACTAATTCTCTAGAATAATTACATTTAATTGATTTTGAAGACCGCTATGTAGAAGTTCTATCAATGTAGAGTCTGGAATCTCATCTACAGCTATCTCTACATATATTAAACAATTTGTACCAAATAATATAGTATGTAGCTAGGCACTGTATACAATTGTATGTTTGCCCACACCTGCTAGTGAAACATGAAAGGCTGAAACTGAAAACAATCTGCCAAACAGTGCGTCTGAAAATGGACTGAAATCTGAGAATAAATTGGCGATGACGCCTATACTTTCTTAAGGGCCGCTACTTTTTCATTCCGATTTTAAAATGCTTTGTAACCACGTTTGTTGAGTACATACGTTAGTTATTCTTGGGAAACTCTTTAAGTATTTTTATTTGTGTGAATTATGCAATAATTATGTATGCACCCAAACCATAGCGAAGGCTCATTATGCCATTCCGACGTTAATAAATAATGCAACCGCATCACTATAATTCTTGCATAAACAAAAACTAAACAATAAAAAAGAAATACGATATGTATAAATAATTGTTATTATGGTTGTAAATAAATCCGCATATTTACGACGTACCTATGTCGTAAATAAGATTTATCAATAATTACCATAAATGCAATAGAAAAAATTTGGAAAAGAAATCCATTCCACAGACAAAGTGTGACTTATGAGTTATGACTTATCTATGGGCAAATTTGCTAACTTATCATAAAATATAAGCTGTATATACTGCACTGATGTATATAAGTACCTGGTGACTACTGGCCAAGGCAAATTTCTCTAGGGACCATGTCGAAATTAAAAAAAAATACATTTACAGTGTGTACTTTCGCCCTTCGCCCGAACTTTTAGGGTTTATATTATATGGTCCATGGCCCGAAATCCTACTCATCTGAGGTGCTCAGCTAAATAAGGTCAAGGCAATTGTCACATTAACGGATACGGTTCCGACAGAGCTTCATTTAGAGGTCAATCGAGCGATGGCTTATTGGAAAGTAAGAGTAAATAAAACCTCCATCTCCAATTAGGATTTAATAGGGGATTTATATTGAATAATTAACTTTAACAAATATAACATACATAAACATAAGTACATACAGTACGTACATAAGTCTAGTGTTAACATAAAAAGGGCGAATATAAGTACACCCTATTATAAACATATTTAGTGTAGGTTATGTACCTTACTACCCACTTACAAAATGAAATAAGTTCAGAAAGCAATAGATTCTGCGAATTGGTGCTAGAACCATTCGTTACACGAAGCAGTGTTGCCAGATGAACGTCTTGCGTTCCTTCAAACTTAACCCAATATACCCCTAACATTTTTGAGGAAGAACGTTGAAGTTGGGTTTATTTCGTTTTTTTTTCTAAAATATACTAGCAATAAGAGGTTATCACATGACTATTAGTCCCGTTAGCCGCTCCAACTAAGCTAAATACTTGTACTAAAGGTTCTTGTCCCATATTTTGCCCTTCAGTAATCCCCTAAACATTTTGTCCTCAAAACTTCCCCCATATCTATAAAAACACCCCAAATTTTGGGAGATTTCCTCCAATCACACATCACTTAAGCAAATTGTTGAATTTAATTTCAACCAATTAATAACCGTTTGTCTAAAATTAGGATAGTATCACACTATCAGCTCTATTATCTCGCGAGTACAGGCTAAAGGGCCATATGGTCATTACGAGTAAGCAACATTATTTATGGCCCATAAATCTGCGGCCGCTCATTAGCCGGTGTGTGGGCACCTTTATAGCGCTTGTTTAAGAGGTTTTTATTTATTTCTACATAGGTTAGTGTTCGACTGAAATTGTTCCGTTTACGACTCGTAGAGAAGCGAACTAGTCATCGAAAGGCTTTATGCGAATTGATACAAGTCAAGATTATTATTTAAATCTAAATGCCTAATATCTACCAAATGTGGATATACCAAAGAGCACCTTGACGAAATATTGTCGACACTTTGAGCCGATTCGGGAAGCTAGTCTCCGTTCACGTCCGTTTCTCATTTTATTTTTGTAAAACGCAAAGTCAGCCTTTAAACTTGGCCTTTGAGACCATGAACTGTAGATTAGGCTTTATTCTACAGGCTACATGACTTATAAAAACCTAATATAGACTACATTTTTCAAAATTAAATAAATAAGCGAAATGTCAGAGGTAAAATAACTGTGAACGTACTGTAGTTTGTATGATATGTTAGACAATTTGACACACCTATAACCTGCCACTTGCAGACGAAAAACTGTGCACAATCATCACTATTTCAAATAAGAAAATTTTCTTAAATAATATTAGCTAGAATATCCTACTTCGATGCTACAAAAAAACATCTGAATTGGTCATTTTAATAGCCCACAATTAAATACGAATGTACTTTTTTTGTCTCCACCAAAATAGAAAACAATGCGACCGCTACGACACAAATATTTTATGGTCCTGCGATTATCGGAACAACAATTTCTTTCGGCGAATAAGGAATTGCGACCAAAATATGCCGCTATAGCAGCGTTAGTAACAGTTAGAATCTTCAGGGCGAAGCGGACTTCTCGGAAACTACGGATTAGCGAAATTCAAAGTATGTATCTAATGGTGATTCATTTCTCGATTTAATCGTAATAAAAGTCTGTCGTTTCGGGACAAAGTAATTTCATGAATCAGTTAGTTACTAAGAATGTCAGTACCTACATATGGCACCAAAAAACCAATCGGACCGAAGTACAATTGATTACTTACATTTTATTTATTTTGGAAATTGTTTTCTGGAATTTGGATAAATAAAAAATTGTGGATAGTAATTGTTCTTGTAAATATAGTGAAGAAATTCTTAATGAATCAAAGATCTTTACATTGAGATCGGAGGAAAAGGCGGGTCTTGGGAGTTCAGGCCAACTTTTAGGACGTCTCGAAATTTTCTATCCTAACGGGATGCTACAAAATCACAAAATACCAAACAATACTAACAAAAAATAACCCTAATTCTACGCGTAGATGTGTAGAGATACGTATTAATAATCATTCCCAATTAACCCCCTAAAAATTCCCAAAAAAGTCGGTCTTAGTCACACACAGTCCACTTCGTATAATTGACTTAGAAATATGTCGGGAATACTGGTCGAAGCTCGTTTTATTATGTCTCGCTGGCGAGTGTCGGCTGTGTCTGCGTCTGCGCATGTGAACCGCGCTTTGTTTCCGCGTCGGGGTACGCGCGGGTTCGGGAATACTGAAGCTGTGGAGCTAAGAGACTCTTTTCACACTCTACATTTTTTTTGTTGAAGACTAGAGCAGATTAGAACGGTCCTACTCTTGGTGATGACATTGCCCAACACCCCCCTCCCCTCCCTCTGTCCCACTCCCCTTCAGGTCGGCAACGTATGACCGATGCCTTTGGTATTGCAAGTATTTGGTATCCTCGCCTTTGGTATCTATAGGCTACGATAACTTCTTAACGTCAGGCGGGCCGCAGGCTTGGTTGCCCCAGTCACATCAAAAAATAGCTATTGGTGCGTCCAGATGCCACGCATGGCTCGCCCGAACACTTATGTTATAATATTATGTCTAGCGTTCCGACGTCGAAATTAAGTGCTCGGGCGCGGCATACGCCTGATGTAGATGCAGCCAAATTGTAAAAACAAAGTTATAGTCTGAAAAACACAGTAATGTTGAAAAAAATTACAGCAGACTTGAGACCACCTTTGGCGATGATAAAAGGCAAATACTGGACGTGACTAAAGTGAAAATGTAAAAAAAAAAAATGTTACGTCACGACGTTTATCCCCATTCGGGGGTAGTCAGAGGCTTGAGTGGCCATACACCACCACATTGTGGAGGTATAAACCAACTCAAAGCCCACGTTTCACCAGATAGTCAGAACCCAACGTGACAGGTGGTGAACCTTGTCGCCGTGTATACAGGAACTGACTATTACCTAATCCCGAGGGATAGGTAGGTTTCCTCACGATGTTTTCCCTCACCGTCAGCGAACTGTAAACTAACGAGAAGTCAATATATTTATTAGATTTTGACCAAAAAATATTCGAATACAGCCGACTCCACTCCCCAGGCCCTTCACTCGCCTAAACAATAGTCGAATTCGTAACTTTTTACCGGGCGAACTGTACGCCATCGGAATGTAGGCAGTACCGCATAATGAGGTCCCGAACCGCTAAATTTATTGCGTCGGGACAATCTTTCTCGGAAACTACTGAATTATTCGCGAGTCGAGCGAGAGGCGGGCGGTATGCGCTTGCGGCTCGCTCCGACCAACCACTGTTATGTGTGTTGCGTAACCGATGGAAAAACTTTGATAAAGTATTAGGGAATGATTGGATGGATTTCGGTGTTGGTTTTCTATTTTTTGGAGCAGTTATGTTGCGGATGATTAGATATTATTAAGTGTGGACAAGTATTTGTTAATTGGCGACTCTACGTGGAGAAGGAAACCATTGTATGAGCTACACATTTTTTATACAATATGTTAAAAAAACCCTGTCCGACCCGAAAACGTATTGTTGGGTATCGAGATTAGATTCAATTTTTGTAAAAAAAACCTTTTTTTTAATTTTTTTTTTAATTTAAAAAAGAAAAAAAAAAAATCGTTTTTTTATTATAGTATGTGTCCCACTGCTGGGCAAAGGTCTCCCATATTTTTTTTGTAATACAAATACCCCGTTTACATAAAAAAAAAACATAAAATGACGTCATCAGTTACTTGGTGGTCTGAGGTGACGCCACACGATCTAACATAATTACTTCCGGTAACGGTGTTGTCATATTTTTAATATTAGCTACATTTTGTGGGAAAAAGGCAAAAAAAATTGGCACTTTAAATGTTCATTAATATGTTTACTATCATGTTTTTTTTTTAAATTATTTTATTTGGTCATGTGATTGGGGAACCTAATTACCGGTTTCGGCTCGGACAGGGTTTTCTTAACATGTTGTAGATATGTCAAAATTTGATTATATGGTATTTGACGTCAACAGAATTAACGCCATTTTAGCGTGCACGCTGCATTCACATTACATAGACGACATGTTTTTTTTTTTCATTTCTACAGATAATGGCCGTATGGAGAACGTGTCGTCGTCGTAGTAATGTGAATGACAACTCACGTGATGTTCAGTCTGAGCAGACCATGCAACAAGAGTTTACGAAGTACTGCATTATCTCCCAATAGTTTTCATTAATTAATTAAAGAACTTATGCATTATTAATTCACGAAATTATGCAGCTCTAGGTTCAGGCTATGTGTGACACAGATTTTTTGTCGTTAATTCTATTTAGTTGGTCTTCAAATATAAATGCTAATGTGAGAGGATACATAAATCAGGAGTCATAAATAAAGGTATCTCACAATGGTCCATTCATAAAAATAATCCCCATCTAAACTCATTCGCAAGTGATTGAAAAGCAAGTTATAATTCTAAAAGCCGTTTACATTAGGCTCCCACCAAAATAAACCCATACAGCTACACTTAATTATCCAAAACTCATCTCGAACAAATTAGGTACCGGCGCATTGCATTCGGCAGACTACACACACGAACAAACAGACACACAGAAAAACATAATTAGTACAACCTTTCAACCCATCTATATTCACACCGCAATCAAGACCGTAAGAGCAAGAAAATAAAGTAACTTTCATGAATTAACGATTGAAGTTGATAGGTTTACACGTAACGTTGTGGAATTATATCAGTGGGTCAGACGGCCTTGTAGGATTCACGGAACGCGCGCGCATGAGTCGCCACGCCCACCGTGCGCCCGCGCAGACGACCGCGGTCGCGCCGTGGGGGGAGGGGGGCGGGGGTGGTCAAATTATCGTGTTTACTTACACTTTAAAATAGCCATTGAAAAAGTTATTAAATGGGTGCGTCTACATCAGGCGCATGCCGCGCCCGAGCACTCAGCTTTTAAGTCGGAACGCATAGACATAATGCCATAACATGAATGCTTGAGCGAGGCATGCGAGGCATCTGGACGCACCAAAATGTGATCAATAAAAGGATGCGAGGTGATTTTAATAATCATTGAAACGCAGCTGTATTGGCTACTTTACGCTGATTTTCTAGGAGAGATTGGTAGTACCCAGTCGAGCCAGCCCATATATAAGCTGCGGTCAATTGGCTACAGTTTGGCTTTACCACCAGTACTCTCGCGTTTAACCGTTCATTCACAAATAGCTACGTCCAGAAGTGTCACATGCCGCGCGAGGAAAATTTTCCTCGCCAAGTTTGACTTACCTCACGTGAGGCAAATGCGCGCCCTGCCTCACCTGAGCACTCACATTTGCCTCGCCTAGTTTGGCAGTCGTGAGACAGAACGATGTCAAACGTGTCAAACTGATTGATCGGGTATACCTTTCCCTGTCTAGAGTGTCAGTTGCCTCGCCATTTGCCTCGCGCGGCATGTGACTGAGGCAAACGTCGTGCTTCGCGAGGCATGTGAATGAGCAGCCTCGCGCGGCATGTGCATGTTGTAGAAACGTCTATTGAATTCCAAAAAGTCAGCCGCACATTACCCAATACGGCACATCACATGACGTCACACGACCAAAATAATTGAATCCATTATTCTTTAGAAAGTTTAGATACGGAACTTGTTTGTGCGTGATAAGCTCGGGAATTACTCAATCGATTTAGATAGCACCTGTGTTTACAGTGTCGGGAAAGCTTGTTAAAATGTATAGCATTATTTCCTATTAGATATGGAATCAAATCATTATCTGAAACTTATACATCTTGCGATGATATCAAATCTAACGAATGTTCTAACGATTCCTTGGAGCAGTGGTCGAGCATAGGCTGCTTGGCTCACTGCATCGGGTGGTTGCGGGTTCGATTCCAGCAGAGGCATATGTCGGAACGGCCTTTTCGTAATTTCCCTGGTTTGGGTGTCACTGGGATCGTCCCCAGTCCATTGTACGATACCTATTGTACAAGCGTTGCTTAGTTTAGGACCATATATTTATTTATTTACCAGGTTAGTGAAAAAATCTAATGTTAGTATTGCATAAAATTTATGCTTGCTTATGGTATCAGAATTACTACGCTAAATAATGAAAACTTGAAAGCTAAAAAGATACACATAAAACAATATTTCAAGACCTAAAAATTTCCATTCAACAAACAATTCAATTTCTACTACTTATCGAGTAACTTGTTGCCCAATTGACCCGAAAAACACAGAATATGTGAAAGTATTATTGCAAACAGAACAAGGATACAGAAAACCGTTTTTATAGTCATTATTAATTGCTGCGCCATATTCGTCAGCGCCAATCTCGAGCCTACAATTGTAATTACACGTATCCGTGTATTGAAAGGATTTAACTAAATTGCTGGCGAGATGACGTGAGCTTAAGGCGACGACACCACAGATTAGTTAATCTTAAGATAGCTACAGGCACAGGCAATACAGACGGAAATCAGGTATAGCAGTGTGGCGATATGCCACCTCTTTTCAGCAAGTAGAATGTTTAATAGCTGCCAGCCGATAAACTGTCTTATCACTGGCACGTTGTATTTTATAAGTACAAATAATATGTTTGAATTTTGAATATTTAAATATGTTAGTTCTAGTTCTATTTTAGTTTTCTTATAAGCCCCCTGGACGTGGTCCAGGCAGTTGGTGTTTGAGTTCGGTCCGGAGAAGTCGTGTCTAAACTATATTTCAGTGTTAATATCTATCTTGAGGCTTCTCCGTTACAATCATAATAAAACACCTTTTAACCATCTTCAGTTTATTTATTTACAACACGTTAGCAGCAGTTTCATTACATAAGGCAGGGTCTCCCGATCTCCTATATTGGTGACCCCTTATTTGCCTTCTTACAATAAATTCAGTGAGTAATAGTGAAATCCAGAAGAAGATCCTGCCGCCCGGCGCTGCCCGGTGCCTCTCGGTGCTGCCCGGCGCCATCCGGTGCGCCTGAGGCCATCACTGCCTGCTGAGCTGCTGCGCCGCTGATGCGCGCTTCCACCGCGGTCCCTCGCTAGCTAGCGAGGGGCAGAAGCTTCAAGGTTGACCATCCGCCAGGTTTGACGTTTAATTATCCTCCGTGCTACGAAGCTTCGCCCTTCGCATCAGCGTTTAGTATTGTGGTGTTTTTATTTAATTTAAATTGTTATTTTATCTTATTTTATTTACGTCTAAAATTTAATTGTCAAACAAACATATTTGACGGTCACTAAGACAACCATTGTTTTTTTCTATAACATTTTAATGACAATTGTAAATAATATTAAATAAGATTTTAATCCGAAAAAGGTCGCATATTGCCGTAACGACGTAAAATTTATTAAATCAAACAAAAATTTATTTTTTATACAACTTTACAATTTCGACATGAACGATCAAGAACCTGAATTCCTAGATGCATCTGATAACGATTGGGCGGTTAGTCGCGTTGTCATTCGCCCGCCTCCTTTT
Organism: Drymonia ruficornis; assembly: GCA_947859195.1. Taxonomy (NCBI): domain Eukaryota; kingdom Metazoa; phylum Arthropoda; class Insecta; order Lepidoptera; family Notodontidae; genus Drymonia; species Drymonia ruficornis. Next base: position 14,682,668 of record OX401905.1, on the reverse strand, counting down.
TACTCAAAACGTCCTGCGCTCTGGTTCGCGAGCTTGGAGGCACAATTTGCGATAAACAACGTCACGCAACAGTTAGCCAAATATTATTATGCTGTTGCTCACTTGGACACCAATTTCACAAAAGAAGTGGAGGACCTTATTTTATCCCCACCTAAATTGGATCCTTACAACAAATTACGCGACGCATTAATAACCAAATTAACCCTGCCTAACGACGAATTGAGCGATTTGGCCGAACAACAGGTTTGCGCTGTTAATTCACCGTCACCGCCGCCGTCTCCTACGACTACCTTCGACAACGAGATTGCTGAATTAAAACAACAAATTGCTAAGCTTACTCGTCAAATTTACGAATCTGTTCAACAAGAACAACGGCTCAGTACGACTGGAACCAACAGCAAGCACCGTTCACGCTCCAGCAAATCAAAAGGATGCACCTCACCAGGTCATCGGTCAGGAACACAACCCTCCAACAACAGAGGGACACAACCAAACAAACAACCGATATCAGCAACTACGGATCGTTCATTAACAAGTCGACGGTTGTTCGTCACTGACCGGTATAGCCAACGAAGATTCCTCGTGGATACCGGCTCTGACCTATGTTGCATACCAAAACAAACAGTCGACGGATTAAACAAGCACCCTCAGCCTTATAACCTAGTGGCTGCAAACGGGACTAAAATTAACACGTACGGCCTAGTACCCATCAACCTTAACCTAGGCCTACGTCGTGATTTCACCTGGAATTTCGTCGCCGCAGACGTCGAGAGCGGAATTATCGGATCAGATTTTTTGTCACACTTCAACTTACTTCCTGATTGTGCCAAAGGGAGACTCCGTGACGGGATGACAGGACTGTCATCCGTCGCGGAACTCCAGCCTGCAACTCAACCGAGTGTAAAGGTCATCACAACAGCAAATTCAGATTATTCCACGATACTGCAAAAATTCCCGAGCATCACACGTCCACCAGGCGTATTCCAGGAACCGAAACATACCACCAAACACTACATTATCACGACGAACGGCCCTCCCGTAACATCCAGGCCGCGTCGCCTTGCACCAATTAAACTCCGCGCCGCACAAAAGGAATTCGACGCAATGATCAAAGCAGGAACAGCTCGACCCTCAAGCAGCCCATGGTCGTCCGCTTTACACCTAGTCGAGAAAAAGGACTTAACGTGGCGTCCTTGCGGAGATTACCGAGCCCTGAACACCCGCACTGTACCAGACCGCTATCCAGTTCGCCACATCGGAGATTTTGGTCAGAACCTTGCCGGATCCAAGGTGTTCAGTACAATCGACCTCGTCAAAGCTTACCAACAGATACCTGTCAATCCGGATGACGTTTGCAAAACAGCCATTATAACACCTTTCGGATTGTTCGAATTCCCATATATGAGCTTTGGTTTGAGAAACGCAGGCCAAACTTTCCAACGATTCATCGACGAAGTCATACGAGGCTTTGATTTCTGTTACGCCTATATCGATGACATCCTGGTATATTCAAAAGACGCAACCAGTCACGCTGCCCACCTAGAAACTCTTTTCCAGAGACTTCACGAGTATGGTGTGGTGATAAACACCGACAAGAGCACTTTTGGGGCCGAAGAAGTTACCTTTCTGGGGTATCGGATTAGTGCAGCAGGTACACGACCTCCTGCCGACAGGATCCGAGCCCTAACGGATTTCCCACGACCCAAAACTGTACAGGGCATGCGTCGTTTTTTAGGCATGGCCAATTTTTATCGTCGCTTCATCCCAAATACCGCCAAATATCAAGCACCATTGATAGACGCGATCACTGCAATCCAAGGCAAAGGAGCAAAACCATTCACATGGACGCCCATGCTGGAAGAATGTTTCGAAGAGTGTAAGAAGAGCTTAACTTCGGCAACAATACTTGCACACCCAAATTGCAACGCCTCACTCGGACTCTTCACGGATGCGTCAAGCACACATATCGGTTCCTGCCTGCAACAACGCGCAAATGACAAAGACGATTGGCAGCCTATTGCTTACTTTAGCAAGAAACTTAGTGCCAAACAATCAGAGTGGCCAGCTTACTACCGTGAGCTACTCGGTGTATATGAAAGCGTCCAGCATTTCCGACATATACTCGAAGCACAACATGCAACAATCTATACGGACCATGAGCCATTAATTTTCGCCTTTTCACAACGCAGAGAAAAACTACCACCGGTACAACTAAACCAGCTATCTTTCATCAGCCAATTCACCACGGACTTTGTCCATGTAAAGGGCGTTGACAACGTGGTAGCGGATACACTCTCCCGCATCGAAACAATTTCTCTCGAAGAGGATTTCGCCGCCCTCGCTGCATCACAGCGCACAGACGAGGAGTTGGCACGCAACCGCAACAACACTTCATTGAAGTTAGAAAACATTTTAATACCCGGCACAAATATCACCATTGTTTGCGATACCTCAACTGGTCGATCTCGTCCATACCTGACTCCACCATTTCGGAGAGCAGCATTCAACAAGCTACACAACCTCAGCCACCCTGGCGCGCGGGCATCCGTCCACCTGGTGACTGAAAGATACGTGTGGCCTAATGTCAACGCCGATTGTCGTCAATGGGCGCAAACTTGCCCAGAGTGCCAAAGATGCAAAGTGACCAGACATGTCACGTCTCCCTTGGCCAACTTTGACAATCCTTCCGGCAGATTCAGACACGTACATATCGACATTATTGGACCTCTACCACATTCCAATGGGTATAACTATTGCCTAACCGCGATTGATCGTTTTTCACGGTGGCCGGAAGCATGGCCGATGAAATCCATCACGGCCGAAGAAGTAGCTGACACCTTCATTAACGGGTGGGTGTCCCGCTTTGGCGTTCCATGCGCGTTAACAACAGACCAGGGACGTCAATTTGAATCCTCACTCTTTGAACGCCTTATGAACGTGTGTGCCATCAAGAGGATTCGCACAACCAGTTATCACCCATGCGCCAACGGCATGGTCGAACGGATGCATCGTCAACTCAAGGCGTCACTGATGTTCCATTCATCAACGTGGACGAAAGCATTACCACTTGTTCTCCTTGGTATGAGGACAGCATTAAAAGAGGACATCAAGGCTTCTTCTGCTGAACTTGTCTACGGGGAGACACTTAGATTACCCGGAGAGTTCATAACACCTCCGGACGTGCCCAGGAACCCCAACATCGTCGCTGATTACGTAACACAACTAAGGAGCCACTTGGAAGCATTGCGACCAGTTCCTGCCTCACACCATTCGCGCAGGTCAACCTTCATCTTCAAGGATCTACCCACGGCATCGCACGTGTGGTTACGTGACGACACAGTGAAACGTTCCTTACAACCACCCTACTCGGGACCATACCCAATCATTAGTCGTAGGGACAAAACTATAACAATCAACTACAAGGGTCACGCGACGACAGTTAGCATAGATCGCGTCAAACCAGCGCATTTAGAAACCAATACTATTGCCCCTCCAACCTCGCAAGCGGGAGCGTCGGACGACCAGTCATTGGAGATTCTAAACCCTAACCCTTGTCAAACCAAAACTCCTCCAGTAACCCAGCAAACTTCAACCTCCATCGCTAACCGCCCGGTCGTTACCAGATATAGTAGGCGGGTTCATTTTGCATTTTAAAAGGGGGGCATTCTTCTGCGTGGGGGAGTGATGTGGCGATATGCCACCTCTTTTCAGCAAGTAGAATGTTTAATAGCTGCCAGCCGATAAACTGTCTTATCACTGGCACGTTGTATTTTATAAGTACAAATAATATGTTTGAATTTTGAATATTTAAATATGTTAGTTCTAGTTCTATTTTAGTTTTCTTATAAGCCCCCTGGACGTGGTCCAGGCAGTTGGTGTTTGAGTTCGGTCCGGAGAAGTCGTGTCTAAACTATATTTCAGTGTTAATATCTATCTTGAGGCTTCTCCGTTACAATCATAATAAAACACCTTTTAACCATCTTCAGTTTATTTATTTACAACACGTTAGCAGCAGTTTCATTACATAAGGCAGGGTCTCCCGATCTCCTATAGCAGTATGACACTTGTAGCTGTATTGATGTACGAGATAAACGGTAGCAACCGGTAGCGTCGCTATTGCCGGATGATACCTGTTTTCGCCTGTCTTTGTATCGACTAATAAGCTACAATAGTCAGTATATTCGATATGGTGCAGTTTCTCCAACTTGTAGGTAGAGAATGGAGAAGACGACAGTGAAATCGCTCACCTATTACAATTTCTCCGCTCTCACCTAGCGTATTTCAAAGTAACATAGTGAAAGTAACCTTCTACATAAACTCTGGAGTCAGATTTCCTTATAGGAAGCTTTAAATTATTGAATTATTTTGAATTATATCTAGTACTAGACTAGCTAGTTTTCCTCGTAGCCAGCCGCATCAAGCCCAATATTAACAGTGTGGGTGTCGCGAAATGGGCGCTAAACAACACTAGCGTTTATGGCCGCTTATAATTCTAATTGTAAATCCGTTTGTCAATTAAAACAAACGGAACTGATTGATATCGCGTGCCGAGACCAATTTAGATACGGTTTTTTGTAGCTCGTGCCGATTCTAAGAAACTGTACTATGTGGAAGATATGTTTGGATGTGCAAATAAAAGGAAACGTATAATGTTTCATAAACCACGAATCTTATTTCTTCGGTAGTGTTCAAATACAGAAAAAATAAATTCGTTTACAAAAGTTGGCTTGAGCGTACTAATAAGGCTCCTCCAAAGCTAGTAAGTAGTAGTTGAAGATAATATTACTTCTGATCACGTCATAGCCATATCACATTATCATGAAAAGTTCCTAGTGCCTGACCGTTCTTGAGGAGCTGGGTAGTGCGGAAAGGGTGTGGTTCCTTCGTGTGCAGCGCAGCAATAGTTATTGAAAACCGTAAATGAACTAATTCCCTCAATAAGCGGTAAACGTGTTAAATAGGACATTATTAAAGTTAAGAGGTTGATGACAGCTACGGAACTGGCCAGGCGATGACGTTTCTATCAAATTTACGATGTTTATCATAGACTTATTTACATACACCACTTTGCTTACATTATGTTTATTGAATATTTTTAGTTCAATGCATCGACGTAATACCACTGAACATGACTGTGGACTACAAACTTTATTTTCCATTCATTTAATCAAAAATAATCCTTATGTGACGGACTTAACGCCCACGATGCACGCATTATAAAAACCGGTCCGAGCCAGATACCTATAACTGCGCCTTCTTTCCCTTTCTAACAGTACAACCTTTCATCCCTTGTGTTGCCAGTTAATATTTATTCGATCACCTTAAACTTGGTACATTTTCATGTTAAGAATAATAAACAATAAAGTCGATTAATGAAATACCTATGGTAAAGTATAAGAATATCCTAAGATTCAAATTTCAAATATAAATAAATATCTGGAAATAAGTACTTACCTTCTTTAATAATTCGCTTGTAATTGTCAGTTCCGTGATGTCTATAGGAATCGTAGCAGAAATAAAATTAAAAACTTGAAACACAGAACGTCAATTTGCGTGACACACGACATTTTCAGCTAATTTTAAATCTAGAGGATTGTGCTGAATTTTCTCATAAAAATGGGTAGAATATGCGTAATGGAAGGGTGTAAAAGCGAATATTATCCGAATTAAGGATTATCTTAACATAGGTAAGTGGGTAACTATGTTTTCCACGTTAAGTACATTTTAGATGTTCGGGTGACACAAATTTCTCTAGTAAAAAGGACTATAATATAAATCTTATTATGTGTCTGTGTTAACTGAGGAATATCGTCCACGGGAACTGTTTGCAGCGATAAAGTCGCGCTTTTCGTTGCCGCACGACTACATCGCTACTTTTTGAAGTCCGTCGCATTTGCAGCGCGCGACAGACCACACGCTGGTAAAACGCGACGCTCACGCCGCGTTGTCACGGCTCGCCGGGCTCGCACACGGCGTTCGCGTCGTTCACACGCTCGAGGAACGCGCACGTCTAGGGCCAGATTAACCATTTCAGGCAATGTAATTCTCGGGGCCCCTTTCCTTTACCCTTTTGTTACTTTTTAATAGTACATTACTGCCACGGTCTGTAATGAGTGTGTTGCTGGGCGCGTTGTTGATGGCCGAAAGCGCGGCGCAGCGCAGCTCCAGGCCTCCACAGCGCGGTCAGCATTGCAACCCTTGATGGACAATATAAAATAAAGGCCGAGACCGATGGTTTGTCGATTGAAATTGTTTGCAATTGGGACGACTTTTGACTTTACACTTCCCGATTACTCCTAAGCAATAAAAAACAAAAAAACAATTTTATCTTTTACAGATCCCAGGCGTGTAAATTGGTTACAACAAATACCTATTGGCTACAGAAAAATTACCCAAAATTCCGTCATATACAGCAAGCATTTTAAGCCGACAGATGATGTCCCTAATTTAACACAACGAGTTTTAAAGGAAAATGCCCTGCCCTCACTGTTCCTTTTCGTTAGCACAAAGGACAATGGGTAAAAATGGTCCAAATGTCCACCACTTCCGAGACCTACGTCACTCGATAGACCACTACATACTGAGTAACTTTTGCAAAGCCAGTTCAACAAAATAGGCTGTCAGTAAAAAAAAATTGTAGTTTAAAAAAATATTTTAATTTTTTTATTTCACACTTATGCTGCGTTCCATTCACCGTAATTTTTGTTATTTTCGTCCACAAAAAGTGTTAAAAACGATAATAATGATAACTTTCAGTACAAATTGGTGCGAGTGGAACGTGATTTGTGGACAAAAATAACAAAATTAACAGTGATTGGAACGCAGCACCAGTGTTATGTCTTATATTTTTTTTCGAAAGGCAACAATATAAATACACTTTCTAACATTAAATAAAAATAAAATAAGCTGTCAGAAAGCAAAAAATGCCGTGAAACATATTTTATTATTATTTTTGTTACCTGATGATAAGTGAAAAAGTAAGGTAACGCATAGAAGGTACCTGCTTATTTATTTTATAGAAGCGCTTGTTGTTCACTTTTCATCAGGTAACAAAAATAATCATAAAAACTTTTCACGGCATTTTTTGCTTTCTGACAGCTTATTTTATTTTTATTTAATGTTAGTAAGAGTATTTATATTGTTGCCTTTCGAAAAAAATGTATAAACATAATACTAATGGTGAAATCATATTTTTTTTAAACTACCCGTATTTTTTACTTACAGCTTATTTTGTTGAACTGTCGTTGTAAAAGTTACTCAGTATTTAGTGGTCTATCGGGTTACGTAGGTCTCGTCAGTGGTGGATATTTGGACCAAGTCCCATACAGTTTTGCCCATTGTCCTTTAATTTTGTCTTATGGTCTAATTAGTTAGATATTCTTAGGGTACCGTACCTAATAAGGAAAAAAACTAAACCCTAATATGATAACTTTGTTGTCCGTCTATCTGCCTCTATGTCCGTCTGTCACAACTTGCACAGCCCAAATCAAACATAACATGTTAACAGTAGTAGGTACCTTTTATAGCATAGAAAAAGAGTAAGTATAGGAAAGATAAGTATTGGAAAAACCATAGATATGGAGAGCCTAGACAACGTCCAAGCGTGTGAAGTGTCATGTTACTTTATATTACAAAGTGGCAAAATCTACGATCTTAAATACTATTTTGTAACTTCATTTAGGTTGCCAAGATACAGACAGGCACTCGTGTGGTTTGGCCACCGCAGACTAATTTATTGTACCTACTCATGTTCTTAAGAAAATAAACATCCCTTTCCTTATTTTATTATTTTCCTATCATAACAATCTCGGAACAAAAGCACGTTTTCACTAGATGTCCATGGGGACGTTCTCAAAATTTCAAAATATTATGGTCACTCTTGTTGGCAAAGGAAACAACGTTCAGTATGGTATCTCGCTGTCGGCTTCACTTTTGCTGCCAAGTCCGCATTCCAGGTGTTAGAGACTTAAAACTTCCTTGGTTCAATGACTAATGTCCAAATCTTTTAAATACAAATTGTTAAAAAGGTCTTAAGCATTATTTTGTTATAGGTTTCACGTAGTATCTGTGAGCCGGTCGTGCAGATAATTTAGGTTTAAAAACATATTGTTAAGTTGTTTTCTACATAATTTGGTAACATTAAAAAATAGTTATTAAAAAATGTTTACTCCCAACGATCTGAAGTTTAATGTGGTATATTTAACATACCAAATGGGCAAACGGATTCATCAACAATTTTCCGTAAAGCTAACGTTTAGACCATTGTTATGGGAGTAAGTTAGTGTATTGTGTATGGTGTGATAGGTTACCTGTGGGTGCGGGCGGTGCGCGTGGCGCGGTGGGTCGCGGTCCGGCGCGCGCGCCGCGCTCATGCCTCAGCGACGCCGGCGCATGCCCGCCACGGCACCGCCGCCGCTCTGCCAATCAAATCATTACATAAGTAGGTAATCCAAATCTTTTAGTAGATTAGTTGTTTTTAACGCTTCTAAATCACATGAAATGATGACCATCAAATGATTTTGTATTATTTGACATGACGTTGTATCGTTCCATTATAAAATAAATCAAGGCGAAACGTTAAAAAGATTTTTAATTAATAAAATAACCTCATAATTTTCGTAACACATATCGCACCAAACTCCTTTTGCTAGAAAAGGATAGTCTAGCTATTTACTGTTAGGAATGTCATGCACTCGAAGATATAAAAATAATAGACAAGAAATGAACAGTTAAGTAAAAACGATAAGTCTCAAACAAAACGTACCTACCTATAAACAAATCTATAAAATACGATGCCATCCGCCATTATTCATCTTAAAAACTATACGAAATCACGCAACGAAATCCCATAATCGAAAATTAATTCTATAAACAATGTCAATGGACATAACAATTTTACAATATTTTTTTATGTAAATCACAGAATTTATAGACACATTAGTCCATTCACTCAGCATTCGAGTATAAATAAACGAATACATTTTATCAAAAAGATATAAGAAATATCTTTGCTTGTACCAAATTGATGTGATTGGCTTGAAAAAAATTAAACTTTCCCGGCCGCGCCCATATCATTGCTAAGTTTAATATAAGAAAGTAAACATTAAAAACGCGTAGAAAATAATTTATTGAGCGTAATTCATTGTTGTAGGGTGACATCACCAGTTCGCGGCGGTTTCGGACGTAGCGCATTACTTATGCCAAATATATATTTACTGCAATGTAAGGTACCGGACATTGTGACTAAGACCACGGCTACATGAGGGATATATTATGTAGATAAGAATTTATCAAATAATTTTTCAAATTTATCAAATTTTTTTGAACCAATCCTCATTAAATAAATTACACTTGCATTAAGTCGGTTAACCAGGGGAGTAAGATGTTAGTTAGACGATGTACTCTCCATGTAAAATCCTTGTTGATGAGATAGGATACCACTTAACCAAACAAAAAAAAACTAGACGTGCTTTCAGATGTCGAGAGAAGATATAAAAAGAAAGAGTAAACAAATGGACAACAACTGCGAACCTCGCCGCACGTAATGGTGCGCGGGCGCAACCGCGGGGCACAGAGGTCACGACGCACTATCGATGGAAAGTTGCTGGTCGCAGCAAGAGCCGCGACGATTTGTCGTCGCGACCCGCGACCAGGGGTCACCGTGTGACGAGTTATGCGACCGATTGATTCTTAAATATTTTTATTAATTATGTTTTGGTGTTTGAAGCTTGAAGTAGGTACCGGGTAACGGAGGTCGAGGTAATTTGGTGACGCGTTCATTGAATTGTATTTCTTGTGAGGGAGGAGTTAAACATCTTCTTTGTTTTCGGCAATAACAGATGAAGTAACTGGAAAAGTGAACCTATCTGTTATTGGCGTTGGCTATGCATTGCTTATAGTTTTATTAACTATAACTGCCTCCGCAAAAGCCTGCAAGAGGTATAAAAGAAAATAAATGACACTTTATTTTTTACGATCTCTGCGCTTTCGTTGAATCGAATTCACTAAACTTAGTTTTTTTTTTGTTATAAAAAATGCAAGATGATATCAGTTACCTAAACAATATACGAGCTAATTAGGTCATAGGTGGATGAATTTATTGACGTACCTAATCATTAATTCATATTCATTTATTCATTAATTCTTAACACCCAATAATTCCTAAATTATTCATCAATTACATACTTATATATAAACATCGTTCCATTTTCAAAAACAACCTTCACACCGACTGGGAGCTTTCAACTGTCACTATGACAGCTTCCGATGACCAAACCAAATGACCTGCCTCGCTTCCCAATTGTACCGGAAAACAGGCCGTGGAAGCGCCGTAGAGGGGAATGAGAGGGCTCTAACTAGGCTGGTTATTGTCACCGCTACTGCATCGCCTCCCGCAGGCTTTTATGTAAATCGGCCAAGGTCAGCTGTAGCAGGTATATCAAAATAGAACTTGATGGGACCTCACTAAAGTGTGAAAACTGGTTTTATTTTTAAAAATGATAAGCTTTAATAATAATAACACTGTTCTCACCTCCGATGTTTATTTTAACAGATAAACTGAGATTGACTTGATAAGATTACATTAATAATAATAAAATAATGCTGGTAAAAAAGTTTACATAAAAGATTTAAAAAAATGTCATGAAAAATAAAAAACAAATAATGTGACTGGACTTTTATTACTTTTTTATTTTAAGTATTCATTAAGTATATTATTCTAACAACAGTCATACGTATTAACTGAACTACAAATTTAATCCTTTGGCCTATATTGTGAATTTTGAAGAAAAAAAAAAGCTGTGACGCAAAGCGGTTCGGTTCGAGCATGCGCAGTGATAACGAACCTGTAATTGCATTAATACCTTTTGCTGCAGTTTATTTTAAGATATTTCCTAGAATAGAATCAAGCAAAGGCTAATCTACCAAATAACTATCTACGTTTACCTGCCAAATCAGACGTGAACTAATTTTCTCATTGTCTCATGACTGTCAACAACTTTTGACACTTATTTTCAGAAAAACACAAAGGTAACTGTAAAATTGATGCTGAGAGCCCACAATATTCACGTTGAAAAAAGGTTTAAAACTACTCACAACAATAAAAAATTAACACACAATGGGAAAATATAGATCTGTCTACCCGCAAATGTGATTCGTCAAAATACTCACCTTTCACACAGTTTCACAACCGTTTTGCACTTAGAAAATCCACTCTGTACTATTAATGCACTATTTATGCAAACACAAGTACAAATCGTATGCACTTTTCTGATGAATTTTCACGGTTTTCAGGGAGGCCTGAAGGCTGCGGAGCCGTATCACGGTGACATTTGTCAGATGCGGCGCGCGCTCATCGGTGCTCGGGCTTTCCCGGCCGTCGTCGGGTGGTCTCGGGTCGCTTCGCGGGCTGGTCGCGGTATTGATCGGGCCGCGACCGGCGCCCGGCCGCCGGTCGCCGGTGGCGCCCCCGCTCGCCGTTAATGAGACCTGATGGCCATCCATTATTTAGCAGCCTCCAAGACTGTGCGGTACGCGAAAATTAATGGCGAATTTATTGATTTATTGCAGACGAAATTAAAGATTGATTGGTTAAGTGAGTTTCGGAGAGCGATTGATATGTTAGTGGATAGCTGTCACTTTGTGAGACATGTTAGTACCTACTTACGCGTCTGTTAGAATAAATAATATTAATCTATGACGAGTGACACCGTAGATGTTTGTTTTGATTAGAATCCGTTCAGAGCATGATAGGAACAATTCAATATTTTAGTCATTATAGTTTATGTTGTTGTTTGGAAAAAATATTACTGTTACCAAACAATTTTTTTATAGGATTGACTGATATTAAGTAGTTACCGTAGCCTATAGATGCTTGCAATACCAAAGGCAATGTTCGCATTTTGCCGACCTGAATGGGGATTTTAATGAGGTACTTTTAGAGCTTCATAACTTTAATATGTAAGACACTGACAACATAAGTTGGCCTTACAATTAAATTCTCACTTACTAGGTACTACTAACTTAATTCATATTTTAATATTTTAAACAAAAAATTATTCATTTTATAATATTTTAAATAAAAATAATTAGTTATCTAGGAACATTTACTTAAAGCCACTTTGTAGTAAAATGCAACTTTCCAACTTTTTCTTCGGCTTATAAGTCGGGCAACGGGCAGGTAGCAGGTGCTGACGTGGCGTTCCCGTCGTGATTTTATTTGCACGTGTCAACTGTTTGAATGGTTATAGCGGTTTACGACGGGAAAATATAGTGACGAAATTCTTACAAAGTTTTTTAATTTTAATATGTATAAAAAAATTAAAATATAGGAGCCGCAGTTAAGTGCAATTACCTTACCGACTGGAATTTCGTAAATAATCTGATATTTGTCAAATTATTTTCGATTTGCATAAAGCTAGGATACAAGCGTACGACCCGCCTGATGTTAAGCAATTACAGTAGCCTACAGATAGATGCTTGCAATGCCAAAGACATCGCTCGCACGTAACCAACCTAAAGGGAAGTGGGACAGGGCGAGGGAAAGGGGGAGGTTGGTCCGGCTCTCGCACTCATCGTACGAACCGCAGCTGTAACTACTTTATGCCGATCTTCTGTGAGAGGGTGGTATTACCTCGGTCGCCAGAATCGAGCCAGCCGATATGAGCTGCTGTCAATTGGCTACACCTTGACTTCACTACAAGTACATCTAATATTAGGACCTGCAATTCGGTATTTTTTTTTATTGGACTTCGGTGGCACAAAAGCGTACGGCCCGCCTGATGTTAAGCAGTTACCGTAGCCTATAGATGCTTACAATACCAAAGACTTTGCTCGCACATTGCCGACCTGAAGGGGAGTGGAGGGGGATGGGGGTGGGCTTACGGCTCTCTCACTCATCGTACGAAACGCAGCTGTAATAGCTGCTTTACGCCGATCTTCTGTAAGAGGGTGGTACTACCCCGGTCAAGCCAGCCCGTTTACGAGCTGCAGTCAATTGACTACAGCTTGGCTCTACCACCTTGAAAACTGAAAACCACCTGGTTTGATGGAAAACTGACAGACAGCTGTCTGAGACAAGTACCTATTTAAGTATCAACGAGCAATTCAATGAGTAATAGGCTCATTGCGTTTGGTTGAAACTTGAAAACCAGGAACGCCCGGTGCGATTTAGTATTAATTTAAAATATCGCAAAACCTGCATAACAATCGACTAAATCCGTATCCCGGAATCGACTAATCCCACCACTAGCATTCGGTAAGTTATTGATGAGTTAACGCTCCGCCGACATCGGCGGGCAGATCGAGTGCACTTGTTTTTCACTGTCTGTGGGGCTAATTGCGCCATTTTTCATTTGCGGCCCTTCCGCACCCCGCCCCCGCGCCCCCACCCGCCTGCACCCTGCCCCCCCCCCCCACCACCCTCGGACTTGGCTATTCTTGGCTGATGGGCCGCGTGTTTAGTAAATGAATGTGGAATAGTGTTTGCGCTCGAATGTGATTTGACTTCGTCAGGCATGGAATTAGAATTGAACTGGGAAACTGAAAAGGTTTTTAACCTCGTCGTAGGGGGTGTAATTTGGATGCCCTTGATGGTTTGTTTGTGTAGTGGTAGCTCCAGAACTGATAAACTGATTTAAATACGACGACATATTTGTTTCGAACGAAATATTTTTAAAAATTTGAAATTTTTAATGTTATATTTTTTCTAGACCTACTGATCTACATTTGAGCAAAAGCACCAGAGGTCGACAGTACAAATCAAAAATCTCTAAAAATTGTTTGCCTAGAAAGTCGGTACACATCAAAAGTAATGAAATAATGTTAAAAGTAAAATAATTTCAATAAAATTATCTATCTGTCCCATTCATATCGCACCGGATATAATATCTCAAAGTTTTAATGTAACTAACTAATTAGTGATACTAGATTATAGGCCTAGAGCTAGCATTCTATTCATATTATTGAAACAATATTTTAGTACTAGCTTTTGCCCGCGACTTCGACCGCGCATAATTAAAAAAAAGCCTATAGCCTATGTGCTATTCCAGAATATAATCTATCTCTGTGGCAAATTTCATCCAGATCCGTTCAGCCGTACTGGCGTGATTGAGTAACAAACATCCATCCATCCATTTCAACTTTATTTATAATATTAAGTGGTAAAACACAAAAATAGAGAAGTCTCTAGGGCAAGGTCAAAAGAGCTGAACACTTTAGACCAGAGGATGGGTGGGCGGTGAAGCCTGCCATGGGGGCTTCGTGCCCAAAGTACAAATATCTAAGCAACCCGACCCGGCTTCGCCCGGCCTTTCTCTTCTATTTGTAAATTTAATTAGAGTGTATTAAACATATAAGTATAAACCTTCCCGAAGAACGGATCTTAAAATATAGCAAAAATCACATCAAAATCCGTTGCGTACTTTTAAGAACTAAGTGAAACAGACGGATTCGGGTAGAGGCTGATTTAAAAAAAAGCCCTATAAAAATTTTCATCAGTATTTTAACCTTTGTAACATACTACCCTACTGATATAAGACGTTGGATATCTCTGGCGATTAATTATATGACAGTCCTTACAGGCAGTTAGATGCCAAATTCTAACAACTGATCTTGACTATTTTTTGCGTGAAATTGTATTTTATGCAATATAATTCAGTTTGTCGTCCATGTAATGTGTTCATGGACACATATTTAGTAGAGTTGGATACGAAATTATGGTGACGTCATTGTTAAGGAACAGAAATGTGTCTCTGCCTCCTGGCCTGCCTCCCAGCCCGCACCGAACGCGACGCGGTAACTTTCCAATATTGCGCCTCATAACGGTTCAATGGACATAATTAGTGTACCTGTTTCTTAATGTTTTATACCATTTTTATTATGCTAACCCACTTTTAACTGTTAGATCAACGTCGTGGTATATGATCACGGTCCTGTAAATAATGTGGATGATACTTGTTTAGGCTACAATTAGAGGATATAATGCTAATATTGAGTACTCCGTGGCCAATCGCTAAGGGCCTCCGCAGACTTGCTACTTTTAGCATCGGCGACCAGCGATTTTGTGACGTATCGATGCTGCGTCGCGTTTCTTCGAGCGCGAACGAGCGAGACGCAGCATCAAAATCGCCGATCGCCGATGCTAAAAGTAGCAAGTCTGCGGTGGCCCTAACACGAAGCTTTGATATTTTATCACACTTATGTGACTAAGGTGGTTAACAAGCGTACGGCCCGCCTGTTGTTAAGCAGTTACCGTACCAAAGGCATCGCTCTTACGTTGCCGACTTAAGCGGAGTGGGATGGAGGGCGAGGAAGGGAGAGGGGGCGTTTGGGCTTCCGGCTTTCTACTTTACGCCGATATTCTGTGAGAGGGTGGTACTACCCCGGTCGAGCCAGCCCGTATATGAACTTCTGTAGATTGGCTACAGATTAGCTCTACCACCAATTTAATCATGGCTTTGTTAATTTAAAGTATATTGTAGTCTTTAGTTACGTGTGGCATAAGCACCGCTAGTCACCCAAATGTGAAAGTCTAGACGATAATAAACGATTTATTTTTAATTTAGTGCTCATCTCGAGTCTAATCTAATTTATTCATTATGGGTAGTTCTGCAATGTCGCGCAGCTGGTAAAGAAATACTTCAGTATTTTAGTATTTCCTGTTGTCTGATTATTATAACTCAATGAAATATATGAATTCAATATTGTATATCGGTCATCGGGTCAGAGTCACAATCGGAATTAAATTCATTCCGATATAATAATATCGAATTGGTTGCGATCCGCCGCGACCGGTTTCAACGAACGTAACTGCAATTTGCACGAACATCACTGAAATTAATTAATTCAATAATTAACTAACAGTTAATAAGTTTGAATTCTGTAGTAATTGGAATTGTGAATTGAAATTGTTCATAATAGTTTATTGATGGAATGGAACGAGACAGGTATTTTGTACATATATATATATATATAACGTCACGACTTTTATCCCCATTCGGGGGTAGTCAGAGGCTTGAGTGGCCATACACCACCACATTGTGGAGGTATTAACCAACTCAAAGCCCACGTTTCACCAGATAGACAGAACCCAACGTGACAGGTGGTGAACCTTGTCGCCGTGTATACAGGAACTGACTATTACCTAATCCCGAGGGATAGGTAGGTTTCCTTACGATGTTTTCCCTCACCGTCAACGAACTGTAAATTATGCACATAGATGAAAATTCATCCATTGGTGCATGCCCCACCGGGGATCGAACCTGGGACCTTCTGATTGCTAGCCCAACCTGTTCACCCCTAGGCTACAGTCGCAGTATTTTGTACAGTTTGTACAATGTTGATGCCAAAATCATTTTTTTTGTATTGTAGCGAAACTAATGACATCTTTCAACAGACGAAAATGATATAACATACAGTTACATTAAAGTGAAGGCCAGTTTTTGCATTTTTGCAATGAGATGGTATCAGCCAGACATTGCATTTGATAACAACGCTAAGCTTAGTTTTTACTTTTGGTAAATTATATGAGTGAGAAAACTGCCTTATTTTCCCCAAAATAACTTTATCCGAAGTTGTTTCAGGACCTGTATTTCCCTCTCGCCAACCATTACCGCGGAAACTACATCCATCAAACTAAAAACACCAAAAATCGTTCGCATTTTCATTTCAACTTTCCTCATCAACCGCCAAAGATCACGCGAAAAAAGCAAAACAATACCTCGTAAATATCATTTGTATAACATCACGACGTCAATTAAGTCACCCCCGCCTCGGACTGTATCAAAGCACTTAGCAAATAAAACATCGACGGCGACTCGAGCCGGCAATAAGTCGCTGGATGCCGTGACGAGCCAGCATTACCAGCCGAAGACAACGTAGGTGCGGCCCGAGGCCTATTGACCGAGGTATACGCGTAAACACCACCATGGAACCCACCCAGCGATAGAACAAACCCTCGACAACCTTTCGAGTTGCTCGCGATACATTACCGCTCCAGCAACAGTTGCATCTAGGTCCCGCAGATAAACACCGGCAATGGACGATGTGTAAACGCGAATGACAGTCAATGAACTTTCGGTAAGCCGCAAGCTAACCTCTAGATGAGTGCGTACAAATCACGTTTCGCGCGAATCAATACTTAAGTTCAGGCGATCGCCCCCCCCCTGCAATAAACAGTGGGGGAGTAGTTAGGGGTGTCGGGGGTGGGGGGGGTGAGTTATCGACCGCCCCTCGCTGCGCCCACCTGACCGTCACTAATCAGGGCTCATCCCGCGGACACCTAGAGTAATTGTACGCACTTTATTGCTCGAATGTACTTTTCGTTTGAGTGTGTGCGTGCGAGATGTGTTAGTGTTAGGCTATATGAGGATGTGTGCGTGGAAGTACAGGCGCGTATAGATGTAGGGTCGGACGTCCGGAATGGTAATTTGGTTTATTGGGGTGGATGATAATAATTAGGACAGCGACTAGCGCTGGTACCTACATTTCCACAATCATGGTGAACAATACACTAGAAAAATAATAATAAACTACATTAGTAAGGGGCCAGTTAATAATGTTTTTTAAGCAAGTGATTTTCACATTATAAATGGCACCGTTTAAACATAGAGTCGGAGGAAACTTTGAGAAGCAATCCTCAACCAGAAACATCAAATTTTTTAAATAGATTTTTAGATAGATTAGTAGGTGTGTATCTTTAGTAAAATGTGATCTTTGCATGCCTACATAATACGTCAACGCATTTACTGACTGCATGGTGCAGCGACGACGTACGAATTAATACTACATGCCTTTCATGCCGCATGCAAAACCATTTTTTTATTGGGACTACGCCCGCCACAAACTTCCACCACTGTTACTCCTGTAAGCCAGGATCAACAATGGCGTCCAACGCGCGAACGCATGCAATAACTAGTAAATAATAAACAAAAGCAACCAATTTCTACATCTATAAACACCCGTACATGCATTGTGGTAGTACGATTCCTAAATCTATTTCCACCCCGTGTAATTCCTTCGGTAATTTAGTCGCGGAAGCGAGCACAAGTCGTGTTGTACGCGGTCGGCGCGTGTAGGCGCGGCACGCGACGTCAATGAGGATATGCCATCGGTCCAGCATCGTAGAGAGGAGATAGATATACATCTGTCCATCCATCGGACACTTGAGCGTTTTATTACTAAACTGAATGTATTCTACCGATTTTTCGCACTTTTGCAAAATCTCACGTTTCTAAAAGGTATACGCCAATGAAAGCCAATCAAGATATACTTGTAGACATCTACTCCTGCAGTCCTATCAAGGCTAGCTGCGACAAGACAGGAGAAAATGTGAGAAGAAATTATAAAGAAGTTTAAAAGCTTATCACATAACATAAGCAGCTATTACAGCTGCGTTTCGTACGATGAGTGAGAGAGCCGTAAGCATACCCCCCCTCCCCCTCCCTCCATCCCACTCCCCTTCAGGTCGGCAATGTGCGAGCAATGCCTTTGGTATTGTAAGTATCTCTAGGCTACGGTAACTGCTTAACATCAGGCGGGCCGTACGATATTCTATGAAATAACTTTATTTGGGGGATTAAAGTTATCTGACGATTCTGAAACTTGCCCTTAGAGTGTGTGGATGGAGAGCGAAAGTTAGCAATACTTTGCTATACTATAGCTCGCTTGCCCCTCAGTGGAGGCTCGCCCTAACGTAGCGTAGTAATACTTGTTAGTTACGTGTTTTGTTAAATAATTGAAAAGGGTTCCGTATCGACGACAGTAAAATCACATTATTTTAGGGATAACGCAATTTGTTTGTGGTAAATAAACGCAGACGTGAAATAAAAGATAAAATTAAATTCGACTCTAAAACACACCATATATATGTTTGCTTGAAGATAGACAACAAGAAAAAGATTAATGGACGTTATCTTAAAACGGTAGAAGACATTACCGCACCAACATATATATAGCTACGAACGTTCTCGCACTTACAAAAAACTGCGTTCAAGTTCCAACCTTTCAGCCACAATGCGGGATAAAAAGGTTGTTGACGGATTTCTCCATTGACTTCCAACGGTGACCCTCGGAACCCCGGCACCAACGACCCCCGGTAACGAGGTGGAGAGCACGCACCAATTTACATTATAGCTGTAATTACGGGTGCCTGCACTACGCGTGTTACTACGGAACCACTACTCGTATAATTCTGGTAATTTCGATCGGTGGTCGATTAATTTAGGACCAAAAGTACAATTAAGCAAGGTAAACCAAGTATAGTACGTTTTTTTATACTTGTCCTATTTGGTAAGCAAATATGGCGTCCAGCGGGGCGATTGCGTAACTTTTTTGTCAATGTTTCAATTGGTTTCGTTCATCCTGTGTCAATTATACATATACGAAACCAATTGAAACATTGACAAAAAATTACGCAATCGCCCCGCTGGACGCCATCTTTGCTTACCAAATAGGACAAGTATAAAAAACGTACTTTAAGCTTTTTATTTTATGTGACTATGGTGACAAACAAGCTTACGGCCCGTAACTAGTTACCGTAGCCTACAGATGCTTGCAATACCAATCGGTCGCACGTTGCCGACCTGAAGGGGCGTGCGACAGAGGGAGGAGGGTTAGGCTTCCGGCTCTCGGAATCATTGTACGCAACACAGCTAAAATTGCTACTTTACGCCGGTCTTTTATGAGAGGCTGGTATTACCCCGGTCGAGCCAGCCCATTTATGAGCTGCAGTCAATTGGCTACAAGCCTCTAAATGCGATACACTCAGTATGAACACAGCATAATGAAATGAACACGCAAAGGGCAAACATCTCTGCCTGCACCTAGAATTACTATCAATGAATATTACCCAATAACCTTCGACTAGCAGCAACTGCGTCATTTATGGGCCTTTGGAGAATCCTTTCTATATCCAGTAGACCTATACCCTGGACACGCAGGTGTTTTCTTTTAAATGACACTTCATGCAGACCGACTTTCAAAAAATTTAGATATCTAACTTTAACTGGGATATACATCTTCCAAGCAGCCTTATTCATCAAAACAAATAGTACTTTTTTTCCTGACAATAATTCATTAGACTATAAGAAAAGATTACGTAATAAAAATAATTTGGTTCTACCTCAGACTCATAATGAAATGTATAAAAGAAATATGTACTACACATGTATAAAGATATACATATAATAATTTACCATATAACATTAAGTCATTAGAATTGCCACTTTTTAAAACGTCTCTCAAAAAATTTGTAATTGATAATTATTTTTATAGTTTAAAAAAATACTTTGATTTTATAAAACCTAACTAAGTTAATTCATATTTACCTATTACTTAAGTACCTTAATATTATAAATACTATTGCATGCCTATTTAGGTAAATTGTGCTGTACCTACCATTACTTTTAACACCACAAATTATTGTATTACCACAATTAACGCAATAAAGTTATTTGAATTTGAATTTATTTGAATTTGAATTTGGCAACAGTTGGCAGACAACAGAGCGACTGTAGCCTAGGGGGTGAACAGATTGGGCTAGCAATCAGAAGGTCCCAGGTTCGAACCCCGGTGGGACATGCACCAATGGATGAATTTTCATCTATGTGCAAAATTTACAGTTCACTGACGGTGAGGGAAAACATCCTGAGGAAACCTACCTATCCCTCGGGATTAGGTAATAGTCAGTTCCTGTATACTTACACGGCGACAAGATTCACCACCTGTCACGTTGGGTTCTGACTATCTGGTGAAACGTGGGCTTTGAGTTGGTTAATACCTCTACAATGTGGTGGTGTATGGCCACTCAAGCCTCTGACTACCCCCGAATGGGGATAAAAGTCGTGACGTTACATTGGCAGACAATTAAGTTGTAAGAACAATGAAGACTGTCTATTTATTTCCGACTATTTTCGTTCGTTCTCGGCGAGAGTGAGGGTGTTAAAGGAAAATTATACAAAAACCGCGCATAAATCCAGTCCTCCAGTTCGGATGTTGTTTACGGCGCGGGCGACAATTATTGACGATCGCTGACCGCGTAAACAAGGCGATTTGTCCGCCAAAGTGTAAACACCCCCTAATGATGTATTCCGAACGGATTTATATATTTTCCGCCTTTGTTTTTGCGATAAATTTGTAATAACTGTAATAGAGCAGTGGCAACTCCTTTTGATGGTGTATTTTTAAAGACCTTCAAGGCAAGTAGGTCCATCAAGGGTCCATAACATAAGCGTAGTGTTTGGGTCTAAGAGTGTTGGCCAAATCAAGGCATGTAGCCAATTGACTGCAGCTCATAAACGGGCTGGCTCGACCGGGGTAGTACCACCCTCTCACAGAAGATCGGCGTAAAGCAGCTATTACAGCTGCGTTTCGTACGATGAGTGAGAGAGCCGTAAGCCCACCCCTCCTCCCCCTCCCTCCATCCCACTCCCCTTCAGGTCGGCAATGTGCGAGCAATACCTTTGGTATTGTAAGCATCTATAGGTTACGGTAACTGCTTAACATTAGGCGGGCCGTACGCTTTTTAGCCACCGAAGTCCTATAAAAAAAAAAAAAAAAAAAAAAAAAAATGCAACGACGACGTGAGACAAACATAAACGTATACGTCCCTCCCCTACTCGTCACCTTACTAATACCTTACCTTAATAGATTTTATAATATTGTGTCAAGAATCAAGGCATACCAGCGGTAATGTACCTTTATTTTCCTACGTTAAACTACGTTGAGCTTGAATTATTATCAATCTAATAAAAGATTGGAAGTTTTAAAAAAATGAAATACCTAAACGACTGGCCAGTTCCCCTTAGCATTAAGAGGGATGTGCCCTGCATACAGCATAATAGCAATAGACTCGCTCCTATGGCATAAGGACTAATATACCAATCCATATTGACGGGCCCGTTGGCGTGGTTGGCGCGATGGCGACTTTCACGCTGTTAACAATCTAATAAAAGATTGGAAGTTTAAAAAAAATGAAATACCTAAACGACTGGCCAGTTCCCCTTAGCATTAAGAGGGATGTGCCCTGCATACAGCATAATAGCAATAGACTCGCTCCTATGGCATAAGGACTAATATACCAATCCATATTGACGGGCCCGTTGGCGTGGTTGGCGCGATGGCGACTTTCACGCTGCAGGTCGTAGATTCGATTCCTACCCGGGACATGCATTTGTGTGCATGAACATGTTTGTATGTCCCGAGTCTGGTTGTATATGTATATTAAGTATGTATTTACAAATAAAAAAGTAGTATATGTAATAATATCAGTTATCTGGTTTCCATAGTACAAGCTCTGCTTAGTTTGGGATCAGGTAGCCGTGTATAAATAATGACCAAAAAAAAAAATCCTATCCTATAACCAAACCATTTTCGATCCTGGCTTACAGGAGTAACAGTGGTGGGAGTGTGTGGTGGGCCCAGTCCCATAAAAAAACCTATAACCTATGAAAATGCAGCTTGAAGTAGTGATAGTGACCAGAGGTCAATCTCAATATACAACAACACTATCAATCTTTAAACTGCGAAATCATCCATTAACAACTTAGATACATCAACAGTATTATCTAATAAAATCCAACAACAAAACTTACATTCCGGCCGCCCGCCCGTGTCAGTCTGACCCGCCCACGCCTAAATATAACGCGGGGCGGGGGCGGGGGGCACTCACGCACCGGAAGTCACCCGTTCAGCCTTCTTACTTCCTATTGATATAGGAAAGGGGGGTTTTGTTTTTCTGTTTGCACGTTTCTATGAAATAGTTGCGTCTGACTCCACGGATAATGTGAATTTTGGATATCGTTGCGAGTGCTTGATTCTTTTATAAAACGGATGTATGATATTAATACATGTCATAACTTGTGTCGAATTATCCATTTGAAGATGCAGTTTTCCTTAAAATGTTTCCTTGCAGTTTGTAATAGGAGTATGCAACAAACACATTCTTTTTCTTAGAAGTCACTAATGATTTATCAGAGCAATCTACGTAAATAAAGTTCTCGAAATCCCCAAATACTGTGACGTCTGTGGTGACAATTATTTATGTATAAAATAAAGTAGGTAATTACCTGTGCAACCGAAATAAAGTAGGTTAGTTACAAATTCAAATTCAAAGGCGTTGCGCCGAAATACGGAGCGTATGAGTCACCGTAATTCCGGTTATTACAATTGCGAGTGAATCACAATCACCCATTGCCTAAGTTATAAGATCTTACTCCGCCACTTTGCGGTTATTTTATCAATGTCATGACTACTGACGTCACTAGTGAGTACTGGGAATTTGCGAAAAAGAGGTAAGTGACGACTTTTTGAATAAAAGTATGAAATACCCCGATGCTGTGGTTGCTATTACCCTATCTACAAAATAATTTTTCTTATAAATATTTTTTTATGTGATTAAGTAATAAACCCCCGAGCTTTTGCATTTATTATTTATTATATTGATAGGATATGCTAAAACTGTAATCGGACACCCTAACATTATGAGATGCGTGAAATGAATCTTCGTATCGACATATATTTTTGCTTACCCACTTTCTAATACTGTATATTATTATTATTGGTCAATTTTCATGTTACTCACCTGCAAATAAAAATAATTATTCTGAATAAAATGTGTCCTCAAAAGTGGGTTTTCGAAGGGCTGATTATTGGGTATCTAAATTTATACTAATCATAGCTCATAGCGCTTAACGGGCTCCTGGATTCGTACGCAAGGATAGATTTGATTGCGGATGAACGGGCAAAATTTTGATAGTGTGTTTAAAGTTTTGCGAGAAAGATGCATAATTGGTTATTTTTACCCAACTGCCCCGAAAGGAGGGTAATGTTATAATTGTTAGTAGTCCGTGTTATTGGTTCGTGGCCGTTCGGCTTACATAAAGTAATAATTTTATTTTTTTATTTATAACGTCACGACTTTTATCCCCATTCGGGGGTAGTCAGAGGCTTGAGTGGCCATACACCACCACATTGTGGAGGTATTAACCAACTCAAAGCCCACGTTTCACCAGATAGTCAGAACCCAACGTGACAGGCGGTGAACCTTGTCACCGTGTATACAGGAACTGACTATTAGGTACCTAATCCCGAGGGATAGGTAGGTTTCCTCACGATGTTTTCCCTCACCGTCAGCGAACTGTAAATTATGCACATAGATGAAAATTCATGCATTGGTGCATGCCCCACCGGGGATCGAACCTGGGACCTTCTGATTGCTAAAGATAAATTGATTGATTGATAAAGTAATAAATAAATATTTGAAGAAAATAAAAACCTAAAAAAATATTTCCGACTAAAACAAAACTACCCAACCCCACCGTATAAACAGGCAATATGAACAATACTAGCCCATCATAGCCACTACACATCGATAACATTTGCACAGGCCCGGACCCTGGGCCGGCCGCCCCCTGACTGGTGGGGGTGCCCGGGCACCCGCAAGTGCGCACAATGACTCAAATCAAAAGGTTCCCGGTAAACATTGGAGATACTTCCGCGTTCGTTCGCACAATAGAGCGGCTTTTATTGGATAGATAAACGAGGTTAAGCTACGTTCGACGAGGCTTGGAATTAGATGGGTGCTATTTAAAAGGACTTATTCCGTAACACAGTTTTCATATAATATTGGTCACTAATGGTCAAGTTTGGCAAAAGTTCTTCACGTGATATTTGTACACCGGACGAACTGCGTCGGGTCGACATGCGCCCGACCTGATACTATCATTGCATTTCTCAATATGCTCCAGACAATATAAACATACTATAATTTTATGTTCATATACCTACTAGTTTTCGAATAGCCGTCACATCCTCGCTTCACCATATTGCCAGGTATTAGCACGACGTTAATTAGCAGAGACCTGACTTCAAATTAATCATAAAATTTAACCATCGAACTATTCCCACAAAGCAGCTAGCAGATACACTAGCCGCGGCGAAGTAATCTTGTGTTAAAAAATATGATTCCGCCACCCCGCGCCTCCCCCGTACGTTACACGTGGGGGAACCCCCGCCCCACCCCAGACGCAATACCGAGCTGTAATGAGCTCGGACTTTGCTCTGACTCTTCGGAGTGTACAGCTGGGTGTTAATGCAATACTCATGACTATTTTGAGAGGTATATTAACGTCTGCACGTACTCCCCGAAGAAAAAGGCAAAAAACTGTTAAATTTAGTACAAGAGGAAAACACTCAAAAATGGTTTTAGGTACGAATATGTTATGGGAGTCTCCCACGGTTCGAGAATGTGGGCTTCGCTAGGAAACCCATCGGCAGAATAGGCACGAAGGAACAAAAAATTTTGACCCAAGGATATCATGGTACCAAACTATCAGCTTTTGGATGATGTATGAAACCAAATTTTGAGAAGAAGAAATCTGTATGAACTCTGAATCAACCGTGCTCTAAGAATACTAGTTTATATCTTCTTAACCGGGCCTATTAATGAGACTCAGAATCATTTGGATTACAGACTTCATTCAAATAACCGCAATAGTCTACCTTTGTACAATCAAGTTGGAGAGCCCAACTCAGGACAGTCCGCAAGAGGTCACACAAGTACTGCGAGGGTGTGGAAGTGCCCCCCCTCCCACGCCAACACCGCCTCATCCGTCACAGCGACTGCTGTAGTTGACACCCCTGAGTTTAGGGGACATTGAAGTTGCTAATTTTTAACCTTCAAAAAAGAATCTGGATAGCTGTCTGTGATGACTTCAGTGAGAATAAATCGACTTTTAGATCTTTATTGTAATGCATTGGATTTAGAAACTAGAAGAATTCACCCCTTTCCATAATAAAAGGAAAAGTCTTGCCGTTTGCACGATAAACATAATTCTCTGAAGACGTGAGCGTAGAGTTTTTCCATATGATTTTCAATTTACAGACAGATTTCTATAGAATTTCTGATGAAGATTAATTAATATGGCAGGGGGTATAGTACTCAGATAGTAATATTTTCTCACAAATTCTGATCTAAAACATAAGCCATCATCCTTGCATGCAGTTTTGTGTCCATTCAAGCTTACATTCAGACTTCTAAAGCACGTCTTCATATTGTATGCACAATGGACAGCCGGTGCGCTTTGTATTGCAACGTTTGTTCTTATTTGTATGTTGAACGTGAGGTATTTTGCTTAGAATTGTGATGTAGAAAATTTAGTGGAGGATGGAAATTGTATAGAACAATCCTTGAGATCCCCTATGAAACATAAACCCATGAAACTGTTTAAGTTCCCCATCAAGCAATAAATCATAAATCCCCAAGCAGAATGAATTAAAATGAAATCAATTTAAATGCATTTGCAATTTTACTAGGCAATAGATATGATACTAAAATTTTAAATTTATATTAAACACCAACTAAACTATACCCTAAAAGAGTAAAACTACAATCAAAACAAAATAGTAGATACAACTGCTGTAAAAATGCAGTGATATTTCAGCTGGGTATGGTAGTACTTTTTGATATAACATTTTAAATTTCCATCACCCAAACCAAATAACGATAACCCTAAAAATCCAATTACATTGCAAATTCCAGCAGCCAGACACCCAACCCTCAAGTGGGCATCGGCTGCGTCCGCCGTCCACCGCAGCGGCGCGCACCGCACGGCGCATTTACGATTTCACTACAACTATCATTACGAGCGCACTATTGATTCCTAATCCGCACTTCCGGATGTTACGTAACCCCCCGCGCGGACCCCGCACCCCCCCCAACCCCCGCCCTGCCCCCCGCCTGCAAAGATTTACAACGGCCGGGTACGGTTTGACGAATGATTGGCCGACCGGCCGCTCACAGGAAGCCTTCGCGGATTGTTTTGTTTTTCGAGTTGGCTTACATATATCCCGGGAAATAGGTTAGGGCCATGGATGGAGATAAGTGGGGTGTGAGATTTATTTTAGAAGATCTTTGGAGTAGTCTTAATAAGGCTGGAGGTACGCATACATTGGTAGGTAAAGAAAATTATCTAAAGAAAATGACCAGGCCATGGAGGAAAAAAACAAGTTCCAGAAAAAGTTATAAATCATTAATCATAAAAATTAAGGAGCACATACGAAATTCAAACATTACGAAATTCAAAAAAATTGCAATTGTTGACAGTTCACGATACAATTTGCAATCCGCAAACAATAAAATAATAATAATAATAATACAATTGCTGCACGATAAGGTTAAACAAGGATTTCACTTGCAAATGCAATCTAGGTTATATTTTTTTTAAATAAAATTTAAATAAAATTATCGATTACTTATGCACAATAACAGATATCATCTGATATTATCTGATACCCAGAAATCACAATAAATCGACGATTCCAACCCATTCGAATATCTCATGAATATGTTTTTATAGTAAAATTTTATTCATTTGCAACTTCCGATAAACATTATGCGAAGATTCGAACAAACAACGTGTTTAGTGGAACAATATTTAGTTAAATGAAGAAATATTGCTGGGATAATCGATTAAGCCATTTAAAAAAAATGTCCATCGTATATTTGACACTTTTTTTAAAGAAATAAATAATTGAACGGAAAATTAACTGCATGAAGGTCTCTACCTACCAAGGACTCAACAAAAGTCTTTACGAAAGACTCCTTTGTAACGTCCTTGGTAGAGGTACTTCAAAAGTGCAACAGAATTGCAGTTAAAAAAAAAACAATTTGCGGCCTAACTGCAGTTTACAATCTTACCCCCAAATCCATAGAAAGTTATGATCGACTTGCATTGGAATTACAAATCACATTTGTTCCTAAAAATGATTTTCGAAACCATTATAAACTGGCTAAAATCTCTATGAATTCGGGGGTTAGTATTTTTCGATAATAAGTATCAATAACTGCCAGTGCAAAAAGTAACTCCTATATTTGTAATTGTTGATTAATTACACTTTGCACTTCACTGACGTTATACCGAATTTCCTGCTATTTCTGGTTGAAAGTACAAGCTAGTAAAGTACCCATCAGAAACATTAACAATCCCATCCATTATGATGAATTAAACGTGGGTAATATGTGTCGGATCAATCGCAGGCGCTCTATTATCGGCGTGCAATATACACAATATATACAGCGACTCACCGCACGATACCGCGCTCCAGATCGTCAGCATGTGATTATTTACGCGAGAAATTACGCGTGACGCGTACCAGCGGCCGGTCAAGCTATATTCCGCAAGGTTGTATTTTGGATGGGTGACCGTGTTCAAAGCATGCGCCAAAGGGCGAGTTTTGTGGTTCTATAATGTTAGACAAGTATCAGATTTTTAAGACCCTTTCATTATCCTTACAAATATGGTAACTCGGGGTAAAAAGGAACATAGGTAAAAACCTACTCAAATTATATATTTTAAAAAATACTTCAGTAAAAGTACTTTAAAAAAAGACATAAAGAAGCTGTACACCGAATTGGTCTCTGCACGTACATTCCATGTAAAACTAAAAATAATCATTATACAAATTAAAGTCCAATATAATTTATTATTACAACGTTTAATGAAACCGGACTTCGTTAATTTGATTACGAATGATTACTCTTCGACGAAATTAATTACAACCGTGTTCTCCGTATTATACGAGATTTTATTAAGCCTATCCAATTTATACACTGTATTGTACTTTGTGTGTAATTGGTGTGTGTAATTAACTATTGCCTTATTATCACTTTAGAAATGAAAAAAAACTTGATTGGTTTCGAGATCGTTGTAATTAAAAAGTAAAGACTAATAGAGTTGTGTCACAGATAAGAAAAATATGCGTTCAGAAACCTAATCTCAACATACCGCCCACCAAGGACCTAGTCCTTCACTAGTGCTATAAGAACCAGTATGACAAGTACAGATTTCTAACAATTCTAATGACAATTCTAACATAAAACTTCCCTTCGATGAAGTATTTAAACTGAAAAATAACTAAACAAAACATTCCTTTGATAGCTCAAAATTAAAGATTTAAACAAACTTCTAATAGCTCAATACAATCAAAATGTATCATGAAAAACTAAATAGTAAAATGCACAATATATGAACTCTTAATCCCTATCAATTGGCAGAGCACAAATTCTAGAAACTGATCTTTTGACAAGTCCATGGCGACACTTCACGGTGTAGACTCTAGTGAGGTCATCTTGTCCAGGATGTTTAGCCATGATACGGCCAAGCGCCCACTTTCCAGGCGGTAATTGGTCTTCCTTCAAAAGGACTATGTCACCAATCTCAAATTCCTTCTGTGTCTTAGTCCATTTTGTCCGTGCTTGTAGTCTTGTCAAGTATTCATTTTGCCAACGATGCCAGAAGGTCGCCACAAGCCGTTGACTGAGTTGCCATCTAGATAAGCGACTAACGTTGACATCACGCAGATCCGGGCCGGGTATGGTCACAGGAGCTTCTCCAATTAAAAAATGACCAGGAGTCAATATTTCTAATTCGGTATCAGATGTATCAATAGGTATCAGAGGGCGCGAGTTGAGGCACGCCTCGATCTGGCAGAGTGTCGTCGCTAACTCTTCGTACGTCAGGTGAGTATTCATAATCCTTTTTAGGTGGAACTTCGTCGACTTAACTCCGGCTTCCCACAATCCACCAAAGTTTGGACTGTACGGGGGAATGAACAGCCATTGAGTGCCATCTGCTGCGAGGATGTCTACGAGATGACCAGGTAATTCTAAATTGGCTTCCTTCCATGCTTCCTGTAGGTCTTTATTAGCGCCGACAAAATTTCGACCATGGTCGCTCCACAATTGTGTGCACCTCCCTCGTCTGGACACGAACCGGTTAAACGCAGCAATAAACGCTTCAGATGTGAGGTCGCCGACCAATTCTAGATGAATTGCCTTCGTGGCCATGCAAATGAAGATTGCGATGTAGGCTTTATGAGATTTGGCTCCTCTTCCCTTTGACTTCAATACTTGCAACGGGCCAGCAAAGTCGACTCCACTGTGAATGAATGGACGAGCAGGCGTGGTGCGAACATGGGGCAGATCACCCATAAGCTGAGTTGTGGCTCTGGCTTTATGTCGAGCACAAACTATGCACTTGTGTATATGTGCCCTTATAATGTTTTTTCCACGGAGTATCCAATATCTTGATTTAATATAGCTGAGCATCAATTGTATACCTCCATGTAATGTTTTCTTATGTGCTTCGGCAACAATGAGCAATGACAGATAGTTTTTTGAGTCCAAAATTATTGGATACTTCTGGTCCTTGGTCAAATTTGCATTTCTCAATCTGCCGCCCACCCTGAGTATATTTTCTTCATCTAAATATGGGTTCAGCATCTTGAGATTGCTTTGTTTTGACACATATTGGTTCTTTCTTAAGTTTTCTATTTCCTGACTAAAATCTTCTCTTTGTGCTATTCTTATACATCTTAACAATGCATCTTCTAACTCTAATGTTGATATTGGTTTGTCTATATCTTCAGGCCTTTTCTTTAAATTCAAAAATCTTAAACTGTAAACTACTGTTCTTAATAATTCTTGTAAAGTATAAAAAATTTCAAAATTTAGTTTCTTCTCTTCTTCTATATTGGTGTTCACTAAGATTTTTCTTATTTCTATATCCGTAGTAAAACTGGTTGGTTTGGGGAACTTTATGCTTTTCTGTCTGAGCCATTCTGGCCCTTCCCACCATAGTTTATTGTCTACAAGACTATCTAAGTATTCACCTCGTGAACCCACATCCGCTGGATTGTCCTTTGATTTGACATGAAACCATTGTGCTCTGGAAGTATTGTCCAATATCTCAATTACCCGATTGCTGACAAATGGTTTCCACCTGTTTGGATCGCCAGCGAGCCACGATAACACCACCGTGGAATCTGTCCATGCATAGATTTGATGTTCTGATAGTTTCATTGCTTCTCTTACTTGTGTGAGTAGTTTAGCTAGAAGTACTGCACCGCAGAGCTCTAAGCGTGGAAGAGTGATTGTTTTGACAGGTGACACTTTAGTTTTTGATGCAATTATTCCTGTTTCAATTTTTCCATTCTGAGTTTCCACTCTATAATAGACTACAGCACAATATCCTTTAATAGATGCATCACAAAATCCATGTAAATCTAACTTGTTATTTACTCTGTCCATATGTATCCATCTGTTTATTTGTATTTTATTTAAATGATTAAAACTGTCTCGTATCTTGTTCCATTCTTCTTCATGTGTCTTTCCAACCTTCTCATCCCAATCTAGTTTTTCCCTCCAAATGTTTTGTATTAATATTTTAGCAGGAATTATTGCCGGGGATATCCATCCCAGTGGGTCGAATAGACGTTGTATATCAGCCAAAATATTTCGTTTTGTAGTATACATTGGCTTAGGTGGTAACTTGATTTGATGATGGAAAGTGTCAGTAGTCATGTTCCATGATAATCCCAATGCCTTTATTATACTGTCACTTGTAATTCCTTTTTCGACACTTGTGCTTCTCAATGATTGTGGAATTTGATCTAAAAACTGTTTATTATTGGACGCCCACTTTTGAAGTATGAATCCACCACCTTCCAACATCTCTCTTAGTTCCCGACTTGCCTCTATTGCCTCCTCTACTGTGTCATGAGAACTGATGCAGTCATCCACGTAGAAAGAATCGGACAGTATTTTTGCTCCAACTGGGTAGTTGTCTTGTTCATCTTGTGATAACTGTTTGAGAGTTTTAATTGCTAGGTAGGGTGCTGAGGCTGTGCCGAATGTTACTCTCAGCATGCGATAATCTTCTACTTTATGAGTTGGATCCTTTCTCCACAACACTCGTTGATAGTCAGCATCTTCTTTGGTAACAAGTATCATGCGGTACATTTTCTGAATGTCAGCGATGAAACAGATGGGTTTCATGCGACATCTCATAATTAAGTTTCTCAAATCTTCTTGAAGCTGGGGTCCCACTAACAATAAGTCATTGAGAGAAGTGTTGTTTGTGCTTTTACATGATGCGTCGAATACGACTCTTACTCTTGTTGTTTCACTATCTCGGATGACAGCATGGTGAGGTAGATATATTGAAAAATTATTGATTTCTTCTATTGGAACTTTCTCCATGTGATTAAGCTGTATATATTCTTCAATAACTCGTATGTATTCTTCTTTTAGTTCTGGCTTGTTTTCCAGTCTTCTTTCTAGTTGTTCTAATCTTCGTAGTGCAATGTTTCGTGTCAATCCTATTTCTTGCGGTGAGGTTTTGAATGGTAATTTCACCATATACTTCCCATCTGGCAGTCGAGAATGTTTTGTGTCATAAATTTCTTCACATGTTCGTTCTTCTGCAGTGAGATTGCGTTTTGTTGAATCATCAATACTCCAAAGATTTTTCAATAAGTTGTCCATGTTTATATCTACATGGTGATGCATGACCACGACGTTATCATTAGTTTGTGCACGTTCGGAAATGTGTCCAAACAAAATCCAGCCCAGGCTCGTCTCTTGAGCTGATGGCGAGCCAGGTGGTCCCTTTACTAAATTGTTCTTCACAATCTCTGTATATACATCAATGCCGAGCAGTAGGTCTATCTTGTTTGACATGAAGTATTGTGGATCAGCTAGGGTTAAGCCGTTCAAGTGCGACCAATTAGATTTTGGTTGTATTGTAGTACATGGCAAATTAGACGTTATGCGTGATTTTAACACATAAGCTCGTACAGGAAGACTGAATTGGCAATCACATCTCGATGAAATCTCCATCTGTACAACATAACATACTGACGTGGTTGTAGCTCCTACCCCGGTGATCGTACCGCGTACCGGAGTCTTCTTGAGTTGAATAAGTTGAGTTGCACTCTCACTGATGAATGACGCTTGAGACCCAGGATCAATTAGTGCTCTTAGTATGGTCTCACGGCCGCACTCACTCTTGACCGGCACTAGTGCGGTTGCCAATAATGCACTCTTCTGCTTGCATGCGAAGTTTGCTACAATAGGCTCATCCAGCAGACTTTCTTGTATGTTGTCATCATTGATATGCATAGAGGACATGTCAGGTGTATTATTATTCTTCTCCTCTGTGTCCTGATTGTTCTCCAACTTCTTACCAGTGTGCAGAAGTGAATGATGGCGCCTTTTACATATTCTACAAGAAGACTGACTTCTACAATGATACACTGGATGACCCGGTGCTAAGCAGTTGTAACATAGCCGATTGGTCTTGACAATCTCGCTTCTCTTCTCAGGATCAAGTTTTCCAAATTCTTTACAATAGCATAGAAGATGTTGGCCGTTACACAATTTGCAGGTTACTTGATCATCTGGTGAGTCTGAGGCGTGGAATGCACCCTTAACTTTCTGAGTGGTTGCTGGTGCGGGGCATGTTAACTCAAGTGTTTGTATTCTATCTTCCAAGAATTTTGTGAAGTCTTTCAACGCTGGCAACTTTGTTTGATGATCTCGACTTACATGGGTTTCCCATTCTGTGTGTGTCACTAAATCCAATTTTTGCACTACCAGGAAAATAATAAGGGGATCCCAAGTTGATGTTGGAATGTCCATTGTTGTCAAACTGTTCAAACACTCATTTGTACTGTCAATGAGAACTTTTAACTGTCCCGCTGATTGAGAATTAACTTTCTTGAATGAGAACAACCTTTTCAGTATAGCATTTACAATAAGCCGCTTGTGTTTATACCTATTGCTCAAAGTATCCCAAGCTTGTTTATAGTTTCGCTCTGTAACTTGTATATGCTTGATGGTATTCATTGCCTCGCCCGTCAGACATGATTTAAGGTAGTGTAACCTTTGCACGTCTGTTAACGTCTTGTTTTTGTGTATTAAAGCTGTAAATGTGTCTTCAAATGATTGCCATTCTTCATATGCTCCAGTAAATGTTGGCAAGTTAATTCTTGGTAGTTTTATATCACTGTAGTTTGAATCTCCTGTTGATGCATAGTGTGGTGCTGTACTTTTTACTGTCTGCTCACTAGTTACAGGCAATAATGATTGGAGCGTGTCTTTCATGTCTGCTTTCAGGTCTAAATACATGTCTTCACAGTCACCATACGAATTTTCTTCAAAATAGCTCATCTTTTGCCGTTGTTCCTTGTTGGTACTTTTTATTAGATTTTCGTAACTGTTTCGATATGAATTCCAATAGTCTTCTAAGCATTGTAGTCTCGCTTCGACGTAACCTCTTGTTAATCGTGTTTTCGGAGCTTTTTTGTAATTTGTTCTCGCTTTCTCAATAATATCCGAAATATCTCCTAAAATATCTAATATTTGATCGGTCGACGCCATTTTTGACGCCAAGTATTGAAGTTGAGAAACAACGTGTTGTGACTTGAAAGTTCATGAAAGTTCGCTTTCAGTTATTGATAACTTGATGCACTACACTTTTACAATGTTTTTAAGCACTTTAATGTTATTTTTATTGATAATCACTGCAAACATCCAACTACACACATTTTCGATGACGATTTTGTTTGTTAGGTCTGCCGGTTTGTTATTGTCCGTTATCATGCGGCTCGCAGGATCAATTTTGTATTGTACTTTGTGTGTAATTGGTGTGTGTAATTAACTATTGCCTTATTATCACTTTAGAAATGAAAAAAAACTTGATTGGTTTCGAGATCGTTGTAATTAAAAAGTAAAGACTAATAGAGTTGTGTCACAGATAAGAAAAATATGCGTTCAGAAACCTAATCTCAACATACACTAATCTTTTTATATCATTTATTTTAATGCTACTAAACACGCAATAAATGATTGAACTTCATTTCCTGTTCTGAACTAGTTTGAAGACGATATTATTCAAATATAGAATTGAATACTAACTTTAGACGCGAGACAACGGTTTTGTAATAAAATGTCGATGCACGCATGATTTGTCGCGAATGTGAGTTGGGGCGCGCAGTGTGACGTCCTGAAACGTTCATGTTTCATCCGCCGGGTCCGGCAGCCGCGCGGCCGCCGCGCGTCCGGCGTCCGGCGGCCGTGGGCGGCCGCTGTGGGCGTGCAGGCGCTGCACCGCCCCGCCCCCCGCGCGCCCCACGCTGTTTATTCTCGGCCCGACTGGCGGGGCGCGCGACAGTCGCCCGCGTGACGCGCACCAGATCACACGCGTGCGTCAGGTACGCATCGGACACGGACGGACCGAGCGGTGCATCCGACGCCGGACATCACAAAAAAATTAAACTGTCAACATTTTCGGATATATCCGACCGGTCGCAGTGACGGAAACGCGAGAAGGGTGTAGGTAGCGGTGTCGCGGAAAATGCATTTCCCGTGTGCAAGGCGCAGGCGGTGCGGGTCGGGGGGTGGGTGCATGCGATGATGGACATCGTATTGATTTCTATCTGCCCGCTCCTCCCTTATTGTGGCGGTGCAGAGCGCGCCATCGATCGTTGCACCGGCCCTTTAAATTAACACCCCCGCGACCTCGGCGGACACTACGGCTTTGGACATTTTATTTTAATAAATCTTTGCAGTGTCGTGTGCGTGTATAGTGCGGATTGAGGTTTACATTTTTATTACGTCACGTGGATGCAATTACGTGAGTTATTTGAGTAAATTACGGCTAATTATTTATTAATTGGTAAAGATATTAAGCATAGCTTAAATTGACGGCTATTTACTTATTGTTTTGAAAGAACATAACGTATTATTTATGTCGTAGTTTTCTGAATTGCATTGTAATGAAATGCACATTTAGTTACTAACAAAATTACGCAATTAGTATTTTTTTTATTACTCACTCGTTATAATTAGGTTCTTATTCTTTTGATAATCATTGCAATGTTGTTTAAGTAAGTATGTTTTATATGAAATAAATGTACCATTAAAATTAGTTTGATTGAATGTTTAGGAAAGTTAAAATCAAATTTAACTAATTATAATAAATTTATATAATAATACCTGTGCAAACTTCCGTTTAGTAAATAGGTATCTATCATCGCACCTCCACCCTTCTACGCGTACAATCATAAATTCAAACATAAATTAAAATAATTGAACACGGCATGTCACCGCTCGCTCCTGCCGCGACTAATACGTATTCTATTATAAATTAATTACTAGTTATTCACCCCATTCTAACAATTAAATTCTTTTCAGAAAACAATAAACACATCCAATAATACGCAATACTCAAAAACAATCAAGCTTTAAAAAACAAACTTCAAATTTTTTAAAAGTTCAGAATACAAGGAGGCTTCGGACGCTGAAAACTAGGAATAAGGCGAATTGTTTTTTTTTTAACAACGAAGTGTGGAAGGCATTAAAGTGGCGGCGACAGTGGGCGCGCGGTTGGAATGCGCGGGATTGGATTCGTTTAGCGCGCGCGCACGCCCCGACACAGCCGTGCCGCCCTCCGAACATCCGGCCATGGCGACCGAAACTGGTGAGTAAATAAACCTTATCATAATGTTAAATTAAATTGTTTCTAACGACACGACGTAGCCAAGATTATTGTTGTTTCCACTGCACAAAACAAGTTTTTTTTTTTTTTAAACAATTTTGCTTAATGGTGAATGGTTAAAACTTATTAGAATATATAAAGTAGGTATCCTTTCCTGGTACCTTATCAACATATTAAAATTAGGTATGTTTATAAAATGAGATGCTTACAAAATTTAAATACCATTTCAAATTAAATTATAGTAAAATTTGAATTAAGTACAATAGAAATAAGTACCTAATCAAATTATCATGAAAAAATATATAATATGGAATGGTTGTTCTCCTCTCTTACATAGTACCAAGGTATATAAATTTATACTTTTCAACGTTTAAAATGATGATTCAAATGCGAAACATACTAAAAGCTGTATAAATCTAGATAAATAAGTCATCTTTTTTTTTTAAAACAACCTTAACAATTGCAATCCAAATTTTTATTAAATATGAAATCACACTAAATTACTTTTCATTTGAGGTTCAAATAAAACCGTAGGTTTAAAAAAATATTAATTCGGCACTGTCATACATGGGCGCATGCAAAACGCAATTGTTTACCAACAGTCTCTATACTACAGTTCGTACGTCCACCCGTCACACGTACGGTACATGAGTTCGTTGATATTCAGCCCCCACCGCCCCCCAGCGCCCCCAGCGCCCCACGGGCCGCGTCCTGCCCGCGCCCCAGGATCAGCCCCGCAGGACCGGGGGATGAGGCGGCCCTTGTTTAATCATGTAGCCGACGTTTACTTGAGATTACTCGACTTTTTTCACGTTTTGTGTTTGGTAACGATTGCATTTTTAAATCGATGGTGGAAGAGTACTTTTGGAGGATTAAAGTATTGCCTGTATTGTTAGTTTAATGCATAGGTCGAGGGTCGTACAATATCCCATTTTGTAATTCTTGTTTAAAGATTCTAAGTAACAATAGCAATAGGCCATAATATATCTGTGTTCACACCCTAATACTTTGGAACCTAATAACACAGCTAATACCACCGTCAAAATTTAAATAATGCACCCTCAGACCCTTCGAGGAACATTCGGGAAACACAGGCGAATGCTTTTTTTATTTCATTTCTTCCAAACAAGTTTTTTTTTAAATTGCACCTTTTTTTGAGAACGCTGCGTTTGATTAGATATATTTGTACGTCTACGTCATCTTTTTGTCCCGCCCGCCCCTAATACATATTAATATTTGTACCTATTGTATTAATATTTGTACCTAGTGTGTCCGAACAAAATATCGCTGTTATTTCGATTTTATTGCAAAGATTCTTAAGTTAACCATCCATACGTATAATCTTACTACGCGTCATTGTTATTTTTACACACAACGTGACTCCAAATAACCAGTGATAGAGTTAATATCCAGCCGAGTAGCTGTAGGCAGGCACACGCACTCGCCCTCCCCGTCACCCCACGAGGGGTGGCTCCGAACAATGCCTCGAAACCGTACATTCACACTCATACACGACCTTTTCGCTGCGAACCGTTTATTACCCTATAAAGAAACGCTTTTATAAATAACCACAACATAATTATATATTCCATGAAACCTTCTTGTAATAGTAGTCTTAAATAGTTGAATTAACGCGTTAATATTTTATTATCTTAAATATTGTAACGCAAATCAGTTTAACAGCCTCTTTCCTTGTTCACTAAGTTCTGATTCATAATTTAAACGTTATTTTTTAAGAAAACCATATTAGTCCAGTTTAATTCTCAAACCAAATAAATATCAGTTACATATCTGAATCGGTTAAAATTTATAATTTTACCGGTTTTGAAGCAACAGTAGTTTTTATAGGACATAGCTAATGCATAAATTGAGACTTCATGATTTTAAATGTTGCATTATTTCCAACAATAAACTGCGCGCGCCATCTTGGTGATAAATGGAATTCCTCGCGGTGTCTCCCGGCCGGATATTCCGAGATTAATAAGATCCCTAAATCTTCCTAACAGGACCGCGACATACAGAACATGGGATACAAAACTTCAATTTCAATTTTTAATACTCATGAATAATTTTATAGTCATCTATGTTTACGAAACAGTTGAATATTCTTACAAAAATACCGAGAACAACTCAAGAATACAAGCCTAGACGGATGCCTATGGGATTAAAATATTGGCAAAGCTTGTAATTCAAATACAACGAATTGTTTTAAGTCTTAACAGTGGCAAATACACAACTAGTAAGGCGCCATAAATAACAAATCATGATGTAATCACCTTGAAAATTGTTGATTCTTAGAGTACATAATGTCATCCTCTAATATTTATTGACGATCTATTTCGATTAAAAATATAATTGGTCCGGTAGAAACAGCTCTAGGCAACAGACAAGACAAACATGAATTATCACTTAAGAAAACACGGCCCGACCCTTCCTTAAAAAGAATGATTCAAACTTTGAATAAAAATGTTAAACCGCTCAGGACTGGACATCTCGATGTTATTGACACATGCAAAGCATTTATTTAAAGTACGATACATTATTTATGTTATTCCGTCGAGTCGCAAAAGACTAGATTTTAATTTTAAAAAGCTCTCCCAATGTTTCTGAGATACAGCCGGCTGCCCGCGCGCGAAATAACCGTAGAACATCTGTGATTTTTTTATTTCAAAAATGTTATTCGAATAGAAAAGGACAACTGCCAGTATTATTTATTTACCTCGGATGTATATATTTAAAAAAAATCACAATGTAATTTTGCAAAATATCTGTTAGGTACTCTAGGAAGTGCTTATAAGTGCTTTGAAATTTATTTTCAAATTATTTCAATTCCTACGGAGGTAAGTGGGGCACCAAAGAATTTGTAAAAAACAGTACGGCACCTAGACACGTTACGTCTCAGCAGGTAACCTCTTAATAAGTTGCAGATTCGAGATTTCCTCAATCAATCTTTTCCCTAACACAAGTGTAGATACTTACAATAAAACACACTTAGGCTATTTATCTGTAAAAACCAAAATGGAGGAAAAATATATTCGTTAATACACCGCGCAGTACCTTCGATAATGTCGGCATTAGTCACATCGATTAGATCCTTGACATTAAAATTGTTGTTATTAAATACTTGTGAATAATGCTCATCTATTATTAATATCATATCTCGTTTGATGTTAAATACCAATTATAAAAAAATACTAGGTAATAGATAAGATGATAACCATCATAAAACCCAAATGCATTAAATAAAGTCTTGGAACGATTTATGCATACAATATTATCTCTAGATAAATATATTCTAAACTATGCCCTATTAGGATCATCGTATAAATCATTAAACTCCTGCGCAGGATTATCGATTATCACCCGTCCTTCGTCAAATCTGCGCGGGGGGTATACCTAAGGCACCCTAAAGCTCGGGATACACTTGACACTAATACACTCAGTGTATACATCGAGTGTCTGCGTGTGAACACCACCGCGACTCCTTGT
Source organism: Drymonia ruficornis (assembly GCA_947859195.1). NCBI lineage: Eukaryota > Metazoa > Arthropoda > Insecta > Lepidoptera > Notodontidae > Drymonia > Drymonia ruficornis. The sequence goes on along the minus strand of OX401905.1, from coordinate 14,642,844 downwards.
TACAGTTATATTGGCGGTGTCGCTACACTGAGATACACTCAGTGTCGAGTGTCGCCGTGTATCCCGAGCATTAGGCTAGGAGCACACTGACCTGAATATGTTCGCAGGCGGCGCCGCGGCCGGCGGTGAACAGCAGTACTCGCTGCGGTGGAACGACTTCCACTCGTCGATGGTGTCCTCCTTCAGGCGCCTGCGCGACGAGGAGGACTTCGTCGACGTCACCCTGGCCTGCGCCGGAGCGACATTCACCGCGCACAAGGTAACGTATGACCATGCAATGGCGTCTGCGTTTCGAGCCGGTGGTAAATCTATTCAGAATATTCGTAAGTGCTTATTTTGGCCTCGGTACAGTAATAAAATTATTAGGTGTTTAAAAAAAATCTATTTCAGATAAAGCAGTTATTTTTTACGATATCCGGAAGAAGAAGTATTTTATGTGTCAATCTATTGATGTTATAATTTCATAATACTTGTTTAATTCCCACCCATGGACCAATTACTAAGGGGACTGGCCCTAAGCAACTCGGCCGAGTGGTCGGCCTAGTACTAACATCGACATAAAACGAAGCGAGTAGTTCAACTATTTACCGGTAGATAGAACAATGAAAATGAAAAAACAATGACCACGTTTTTTTTCATACAGGTTTTTTTTCTTTTAAGGGCACCTCTTTCTTTAGTCTTTACTCTGTGTTCCCACCAGCCTCTTCACTCAAAGTCTAAGAACCATTTTCTTCTAAGACCTGAATAGGGTACAATTTCTAAATAACACGATGCTAAAGCCACGGTGGTCACCAGGTGGTGCTGTCGGCGTGCAGTCCATATTTCCGGAGGCTACTGAAGGCGAACCCCTGCCAGCATCCCATCGTCATCCTTCGGGACGTCCACGACAAAGATATGGAGAGCCTGCTCAGGTAACATTTCTCAATTAAAATTAAAAAGATGATGTCTGTTGATGTGACTGTCTTCAAGGGTTGAAACATATGAAAATGATGCGGTTGAGGGAAATGAGTACTGCTACTAAATATTAGGTTAAAAAAACACTCACCTTTTTCAGTCACTTCTACGTCTCCAGCATATAAGTGATACAGTCAACTATTCACCGTGTTTATGTCCATTTGCTTTAACTTCGAAATAGTGCTTGGAACATTACCATAAACTTATCCCCTAAACAGATTTACGATATTAGAAAAAAAAAACGGTATCCCATACAAAATAATTAAATATTTAATTGATGGCTATCGTAAAAGGTCCTTATTATATTAGTAATGTCAATTTGACGTGACACATGCGAGAAAAGTTAAAACAACATCAAAACGAACTCATTTTTAAACCTTGTCGTACATAAGGAACATTGAAATATCTTTACTTACGAACGAGACGAAAATAGTATTTGGTTATGAATTAAGAAGATTTTACACTGGTTTAACTTAGATTAGTGATTAAATTTAGATTTTAATTAATTTGAAAACGGTACGAGCTTGGCACTTAGTTTCTTTGAGACACTAACTCAATAAGACGTAAGGAATTTACCTTTAAAGTTCAAGCAAATGGACATGAACACGGTGTATAAGTCCAGCGACTTTCATTCTCAATTTTTCAAATCAGTGATATTCCTTATTACACAAACGATGATAAACATTGTTTCAATCAACATGAATAGGTACTGGGTTTGACGCAAAACAAGTGTGCAAGCGATTTCAAAAACTTATGTTGTTCAGCGACTTATGTCGCTGACCGTACGAATATGTATACATGCATATTTATTAGCCACTCACGATTATAACAACTTTCACATACAATATTTTGGATGTAATGCGGATTAAACTTATAAATTATGTCCATCACTCAGATTCATGTACCAAGGCGAGGTTCACATCGGGCAGGAGCAATTGAAGGAGTTCCTGCGAGCCGCCCAACTGCTCCAAGTGCGAGGGTTAACAGACGTGCCCGCGACGGCACCGATGGCTACACTAGACCAGAAGGCTTCACCCGTAAGACTTTAATTTTATGATTTCTTGGGCTTTTGTTGATGGCGCCCAACATGGGACCGAAGTATATTTTAGTTGCTTTAAATTCAATAGAACCGCCATATGGTATTAGGTGTCAAGACTTAAAAAAATTGGCGCACAGCATGGACCATATTTCTTCCCCAAAATATTTTATGAAAATAATGCCTATTTTCAATGCGAAATTATGATTCTTATAAACATTTCCAAGTATAAAAAATAAAATATAATTGAAGAGTTAAATAGATCTCAATTTGACAGTTGGCGCCCATCTTGGGACTTCAATTTATTTCATCATATTCTGTTTATTATTTCCTATTTATAATATGCAATTGGTCAATATTTTCAGAAGAACCCAATAATCGTCTGCCAACTACACTATACTAAATTTTGTTTTATCTTTTTCGAATAGTTATCATTAACAAAACTCCAACAGTCGTCACCGTGGACTGAGACTGGGAGCGGCGGGTCGCGGGAGGGCCGCGAGGCGCAGCCCCGGGAGGGCAGGAGACCCAGGAAGCCGGATGATGGCACTGCGAACACTCCGCCACCGAAGCGCGCCAGGTCCTCCGACTTGTACCAGGCCCAGTTGAAGTCCAGGTATTAAGGAGCATTCCAAGACGCTGTCGACATACTACTCGACCAGGCCAACTAGGAACTCGGATGGATGCGATTTCCCCGCCTGCATACCGCCACCGCCTTTTTGTACGGGTGACGTCACATTTGCCAGGTTCCTAGTTGGCTTGGTGGAGTAGTAAGGTTCTTTATCGAGGTCAATAACATTTGACCATAGAACATTTGGCTGGATGTCTCCCTTTTAGTCACAGGTGTTTTATTCCAGAGGGAATAAAAACACGGTAAAATTTAGAAAAGAAATAAATGAATTTCCATATACGAAAACAGCATTTGTAGTTTTATTTTTCTAAAAGCATGTGTTTATGATTTGTTCCCACTGTTGGTGCAGGACGGAGCAGATGCTGGCGCAGGGGGCGAGCCCCGAGCGGCTCGGCACCAATGGCCACGAGATGGGGCTCTTCGGTCAGACCTTGGACAGCGCGCAGGCCCAACACCTCTCTGGTGTTTCTAACAACCTGGTACGTACTTAAGACATTTGAGAAATATAACTTCACGATTTCACAGGTGGGGTGTACAGATGTGTTCAGATACAATGTTTAATATAGACATGTATGATTTAGACATCAATTAAAAATATATCTTTTGGTATGTATAATGTCCTATTAAATTATTATGTATGGTCGTCGCCTGCAGCATGCATGTCTCGTTTGAACACTAGTTTTTAAGACCCAAGAATCAAAAAAAAAAATAACGATTAGAAGGACAACTGATAAATTATCGTTGTATATTTAAAAAATGTTCTAGTTATAAAAATAAACATTGACTATCAAAATTGGGTACCTAGTTTCGACTATATATTCATCTCTAATGATCTTAGTAGGTTCCCGTCATCTTCAATTATGGAAACTCGTTATAATTACGCATAACTGCGTCAAAGTCATCTTGTGCATCAGGAAGATTTTATGACCCTCTAAAATTACTTAATTTAGTGCCGTAATTATAATAATCATTTGATGACGCACTTACTGCTAATCGTTTAATAATTTCATACTTTATTCTTTTTCTAAGAAGTATTATAATCTACTTATCTATCCATCTTGATATTATCGGCGCATAATTTAATTATTCATACTAATAATTCGCGAGAAATAGGTGCAAATTTTGTATTTAAATATATACGGGGCGCAACTCTGTATTGGGCAAGTATGAACCATAAATTAGATTCACCCGATCAACCGACATCTAGTATGAACTTTGACACTGCTAGAACCATATTCGATTACAAATCTTTCTGTATAAGTAAACCCACACGGTCCTGCTACCACTATTTGTGGAGGCTATATCTATAAATATGTCAATATTTCGTACTTAAATAATAATGATTTTATTTCTTAGTCTGGCGACGGCGAAGAGTCATCATCGGACGCGGGCGCAAGCGACACCGAGGGCGAAACGAGAGCCAAGCAGGAGCCGATAGACTACGACGACCCAGCCACCATGGCCAACACAAACGGAGCCCTGCCGCACAGCTTCCCGGGACTACTGAACCTGCAAGGTATACTACTGGGGCTCATGAACCAAAGCCTAAATTATGAACCTTACACGATGAAAGAATATGTGAAATAGTACCTAATCCATGTTATTCCACAGGATTCCCTGGCCTGCCTGGACCCTCCGGAATACCAGACAATTACGGTGAGTACACACCACACTAGCACTAATAAAATCGATACATGACTCAATCGAACAGTCTAGCAATTAATATCGATTAAAATAATTTGTAATCGACACATTAACGACCACGAATAAAGGGAACAAATCGCATCATTAATTGTACATTATTGAGTCATGTACCAGACGCATGTAAAAACACTAACAATTAATTAACGAGACCGACATCGATGCGCCTAATTACATTAGTGTAGTCATTACGATAAAATACGCATTCACCCCAAAACGCAAGCGGACCGTCGTGTACGATTATCGAGCGTGGAAGTTCCGTCGGGAGTAGCGAGCCCAGCGTGGTCGTGGAACGTGTCGGATATCGGAGCACTGAACGCGGGTTCGTCTGCCCCAGGAGCGACGTGGCCGGGCGCGGGCGCGGGCGCGGGCGCGGGCGCGGGCGCGGGCGCCGAGGGCAAGGCGGGCGGCGACGAGCGGCTCGGCGGGTACGCGGCCGCGTGCGCTAACGGTGAGGTGGGCAAGCCCGCGTGCCCCGAGTGCGGCAAGCTGTACAGCAACAATAGCAACCTGAAGCAGCACATCCTGAACGTGCACGCGGCGCGCGAGCTCGCGCACTCGTGCCCCGTGTGCGGCAAGGCGTTCAAGACCCGCCAGTACATGCAGATACACATGAACTCGATACACGGCGTCAAGCAGAGGAGGCGCGACCCCGCCCCGTCCGCGGACCGCTACGACCGACACTCTCACAGTAGCGCTTAAACGTTGTCCGGATGTTGTCTAACCGCCGCCTCTGTGTTACAGGGGCGGCTCTGGCGGGCGGGGCGGCCATGGGCTACCGGCCGCAGTGCCCCCTGTGCGGCCGCGTGTACTCCTCCACCTCCAACCTGCGCCAGCATATGCTCAACGTGCACTCGCAGACCGACCGCGACCAGTGGTTTCCGTGCCAGCACTGCGGCAAGAAGTGCAAAACCAAGCACTACCTCATCAACCACCAGCTGCAAGCGCACGGCATTCGCCAGCGGCAGAACTCTTAGAGACGGCGCGACGCCGAGCGAGCCCCGCCCCCCGCGCACCCGCCGCTCGGCGCCTGGTGGTGACCGACCCGACGCACGCCGCACCACACAGAGGACGCACCGCGCGGACACGACGAAACGAACGGAATGTGCCAACGGACCGCGAACGAAAACGACACGGGACAGTTTATATAATAGAATAACGTAATATTTTTAGAGAGTTTATTGCGAACCAACGGTTCGGGGGTGTTATGTCCGGGTTTGCCAACCGCTCGCCGCGTGTAGCTTGAGTAATATGGTGCTATCGGCATTGCAGATGCCGCGGCGCGGGGCGCGTTGGCAAACCCGGCGGCGAGGGGTACCGGCCCTCGCGAGGGCGGGAGCGAGGAGCGCGGGAGCGAGTTGCTCAAGTACCTGGAGGACGAGTACTCGCGGCGGGCTGGGCGGGAGCGGGGGCAGCTGCAGTGTCCGCTGTGCTGCGCCGTGCTGGAGTCACTGGCGGCGGCGCGCCACCACCTCGAGGCGCACTACCCGCGCGACAGCCCCGTGTGCCCGGTGGCCTCGTGCGCGCGGTACTTCGCGCACCCCAACTCGGTCCGCAACCACATGAGGATAAAGCACCGCCGCCAGTGGGAGAAGATGAAGACGCTCAAGTGGAGCTGCGGGTGGGCGAACTAGGAACGGGCTTCTAAAGTAAATAACAACGGCTGTGAAACGGAACTAATGTGAGGCTCGCGACGTGACGCCAGAGAGCGCGATGATCTCCTGGATGCATTTTTCATATAACGCTGTCGTAAATGTATAAAACTGTAGGATAAATCGACTGAAAATTATTTTTGTAGTAGAATAGACTGATATTGTTTAAGTAAGGGTTATATTGTAAGCGCATTATGACATGTGATGATTGGTGCCATTGATAGAATACGAAGTGAACTAATGAGTGTCGATCATTCTGACTTCCTGAACGTCTCTAACTTCCATGATTGCTTCTACGATAATAGCCGTTCGGTTGTAAGCGTTGAGGTTTATGTAGTTTAGTTTTTAGCATTTCATTGCCTAATAATTCAATAGGCCAAATATTTCATGACATTATGCTCGCTGACGTAACGCTTACAGACGAACGGTGCTTATTTTCGATTTAGCTATTTATCTTTAGACTCCGGTGTCCGGGTGAACGATTGTAGTTTTAGTCTGTTGGATTCACTATCATTTTCAATTATACCTACCCCTTTTAAGTACATAGGACATCATTCTTTATTCTAAACATCGGTACAATAGCTTAAGAAAAATAGATTAAAAACAGCTTACGTGAGCTTTGGTATACCAGCCTAAAATGGCAAACGGATATTTTTAAACGATTGTACCGATTTTACTGTCCCTCATATACGACCATAGATAAGACAATACGAAATAGATTTATACGAAAATGAATCTAATGCCTTTGAACGCAATAGTTAAGAATAAGTTCAATTCCAATTCATAGAGAATTTATTTTCTAAACCGTGTTTGTTATGAAGCTATGTGTAATTGCACAATCTAAAACATATCTAGTCAATGTAGACAACATGAGGGATTTATTTAAAATGTATATAAAATGTAAGACGGTTCCATTCGCATATATTTTTTGTAATTATTAAAAAGGAAAATACACCAAAGTAACTATATACATGTAAAACTATCATATTACTATTATTTTATGAAATAATGCAAATTTTATATTTCTTAAGTTGGCAATTTGTAATTAGTTAACAATGTTTTCACTGGTAATAATTATAACCGATTGTTCTATATTCTAAATCCAAAAACTTCACCTACTTACATTGAATTAAGAATTTATTTTTTGTCTTCTTCTATAGGATAATAAACCCGATAATACCTGAACTCATAAACTATAAATTGTGTAAATAAAAACAAAGATGCCTTTAAAATATATGCGATGGAAGCGTAACATAGATCTCCACAAACGAATAATATTGGTTAACCTAGCGAGTAGTTGAAATTGTTCCTGACGCCTGAGAGGCAATGTCGTATATCTTAATAATTAATAAAAAAGTAAAAAATATTTTTAAGCGTAAAATTAGTCAAACTCAATAACCAAATGTTCAATGTGAGTAAACGATTCTAGTTGCGAATGTATTAGTGATACGAATATATACGTAATAATTTAATTTTTACCCGAAGAAAAGTGTCTGCTTATATAAATACATAAACAATAAAACTACCAAGTAGAAACATATGTTTTTTTAATGGTAACGCTCTAAAATACATAACAACCCTAAAAAAAACTCCACATTCAGGGAAATATAACTATAACAAACTCAATTCTTGCATCTTGTATAACTCGGTAAAGGGTTTATGCTTTTCTGGATAAGAATACATTATATTATTTTTATAAAAAAACATTATATTACAATAAAAAGGTAAGACAATTCTTAACGCGCCTGCTAACTCAGTACCTCCCACCATGTATTCAAAATTAAATTTTCTTTCACAGGAGGCTGCCGAAGGACCCAAGATTTGCTGCGTGTTCGGGCCACTGACCCGAGGCCCTGTCCCAAGTGTGGCAAGATATACCGGTCAGCTCATACCCTGAGGACGCATCTGGAGGACAAGCATACTGTCTGCCCTGGATACCGGTAAGTTCTAACTTCACATAGAACAAGAATATAATATTTAGAGGCGAATAATACTACACAGGGTTCTATCTAAATAGGTTTGATGATCCTTCAAAAATAATTAACCCAAGAATTTTCTTGAAACGTAACGAAAGCGAATTTCACTAATTATTTCTCTAAAATTCTCGTCCATTCAACTATAAGCAGATAATGTTAAGTATACTCTCTTGTCCACAGTTGTGTGCTGTGCGGTACGGTGGCCAAGTCCCGCAACTCGCTCCACTCGCACATGTCGCGGCAGCACCGCGGCATCTCCACCAAGGACCTGCCCGTGCTGCAGATGCCGACCAGATTCGACCCAGAACTCGCCAGCCAGTCAGTATTCATTCACTAACATATTCCAACTTTCTAATAGAAACGACGAGCAAAAAACGGAAATAAATTTATCTCGGCATGCTGACTTGAGTTTGACTTAATCAGAATCCTATCATTCCTCAGGTTACTTGCAAAAGCCGGAGTGAAAGTATCGCCAGAGCAGCTAAGAGCTCGTGCATCACCGACTGGACCTCGTCGCTCCGATATCAAACTGGACGCCAAGTCCGCCGCTTCAGAGAGCAGCTCCATTTGCGGGGATAATGATAACGACGACCTGAGCCAGTCCAGATACCAGGATAGCATCCCTGTTTCACCGCCTCGTAAGTAGTACCAAACTGGGCTGATATTTGACTTTTATATTAACAGTAGAAGGACAAATAATAAACATTTATCGTACTTTCTCCAGATATTAACAACTTGGCGAATACGACAATAACAAAAGTACCTGCCGTACGAGCGGTGACCGCTAAGACCGTGGAGAACATCCCGCACGGTCTAGTGGCGGGGATGAAGCACGATGACTACCCACCCGGATACGGAGGCAGCTCGGCGTTGCTCGACACTTACTTGCAATATATCGGTGAGAACATGTTTGGTAAGTTTTCTTGAAGTGACTCATCTTATTTAGCAATCTCGCGCCGATTCCTAACATTCCTTTTCATGGTAGGTATGAACGCGAAACTGGCGCAAATGAACGCTATGCACATCGAGAGGAAGGCTTACGAGGAACAATCTCCGCAAATGGGTTCCTTACCACCGCCACCCACGAATCTCGCCCACCAGCGCTTCCTCAAACAAATGCAGCGGGGGTACACCGAGAACATAAGCAAGCCTGACATAATGCGCGACTCTGACGAGCCTCTCGACCTCGGGAAAGAGAGGCAAAGGAATGACAGTATAAGCGAGATGGATGCTGATAAACATGACAATGGAGACAAGGATACAAGCAAAGATTACTACAAAGATTATAACGACGAGGACAGACGAGTGAGCCACTCCGAACAAGAGCAGGAGAACAACGGGCAGGACGACGGCGATTACTCAGAGGACGAACACAATAAAAACTCCTCATGAAATAATAGCGCATTAGGCGTAAGTGTGTTGAATTAGTCGCTTAGACTACGTACGTGTAACACGGATAGGACAATCGTTTTGTTGAAATTATCGAAAGGTGCTTGAGTGTTATGTTTTGTGGTCATTAGCATGATTCGTTTTTTGTAATAACCGTTTTAATTGTTGACCCGTGGAATGTCGTTGGTGCCATTTCCCATATTAATGTAAATTTTAAAGTTTTAGATTTAGATCGGTTGCAGCTAGGTCGAGTCTGATTGCGTTGCATAGTCCACGAAACTGGGCTTCTCGTTATGGAAACTGATGCTCGTTCGTGTGAATCTCCGAGTGATATGAAGTCGCATGGTTCGCGGGAACAGACGCGTTCAACACGTTTTATTTCTAAGCAGTTAGTGAGACATTATTTTTGTACCCGATGTGATAACACAACCATATTCCACTTAGCGTTTACCCAACACGTTAGTTCAGATCGTCGACTCGCCACATGATGATTGTTTTAGTAGTTAATGAAAACTAGTGAGTAGTGTTTTTTGTATTATGTATGTAAAGGACCCTGTCACATGTAGGGCCTGTTACATAGTAATTCCATCCATCTACCTCAGCATTTGGGCCAATGCGGCGAACGTTATAAATTTAAAAAAGAATATCCACACAAATTGTGAAATTCCATCCATCTACCTCACTTCAATAGATTTTATTTAATATTTTATACAATTTATAGATATAAATAACTGTTGTTTTATGCATTTTGCAGATTGCATTTATATATATATACTATATAGAGTATATCGTAGGTAAATATATGCAAGTCATTAGGTCATTGTTAGTGCTGCCCGTAGATACTCGTGTACCGATTGTTTTATAGGATACGCACTCACTAGAGAAACTAGACTGTCACGACCTTAGCGAGTAAACGTTACCTCTGATCGAGCACACTAACTATATACGATGGAAATTGTATACGAACAAATATAACAGAGCTTAAAATCATACTATTATTGATAAAATATACATATATGTGCGTATACTGAATCGCGAGCGAGAAAAATGAAGCGCGAGGATTATGTGTATAACGATTATTGATATACATTTAAGGATGAGTTGCAAATACTGTGAGTAAAATCGATGTGTATTGCGATTCTACTGTCTGATGTTTTGCTCGTACTCGGTCCTTAAATGGTTACCCTTGTCTAAATAACAGCTATCAAATACCTTGAGACTGAATAACATCCAAGGGATAAGCGGTAGTCGCGTCACTGTGTATTCAATGTGCGATTCGTCAATGTTCAAATTTGACAACAAAATATTAAAATTAAGACAATGTTGCGTGTATATAAATTGAAGTGATATGTAAAGTACATAAATAATAAAAAATAATAGTAACAAAAAGCAATAAATAAAGTATACCTTGACGTTGCCTTCGATTTGTGTAAATACGTGGGTAGTTGAACGGTTTGCGTTAGTATTGTGGACAGATATGAACCTTATAGTGTACACCTGAAGGTTTATTTTGTAGTAATGTTGTGGGCTCGTTACTTAAATAACAATTACTGTGATTACAATCTCATGTTAGCCTTTCAATACTTATACATATTTTTTAGAGTACAATGTTATAGTTATTTAGTATATTGTAAGAGTATTCGTAAGCGAGTCACAAAAATTATATTTACTTCCCGCCCCCTGAACGTTAGAATTCACGTTATTTAAGTATTTAGAGCAATAGGTAAAAGCATTTAACCTTTTATATGAGATATATTATATTTATGAATTTATTGAGATACCCCACTAGGCCACCCGGCTTCCGAAGTAAACGTCACTTGGACGTGCATAGGTACTTCGTTAGTGTGGTAATCACAAAAAATCATAAATAAATAAATAGGAATAAGTTCTACGGGTTGATTGAAAATAAATATTTTTTGTTTAGTGTGTTAGTGAAACTTGATGAGTTATGTCAGTTTGGTTTGCGCAAATATAACCTTGTTGACAGTTAACAGTGTTGCCATAGTGAGTAATAATTTTCGACTGTATATAAATTAAGTTTTATTTAGTAAATGAGTGCTTAATAATTGATTATGATAAATGCAAGTATCTTTTTGTTTAGATTACTGTTACTACATTCTACTCATAATAGTTCTTTTAGGAGAATAGATTGATTGCACGCTATTTAACATAAACAATAGACAGTTACCAGAATGTGATTAAATATATTTTTTCAACACAATATTACCACAAATACAGATGATAGAGGGGAGACACGTCGATAAACTTATTAAAAGATTGCTATTAAATCTACTGAGTTTTCGATGTATCTGCCTGTCGCTCTGTACATTTGTTGATTATGCAGCAAAGTATATACCAGTGAAGTAATAATAATATTTAGACTATGAGTCGTATGCTCTCGATATAATACTTATGTTTAGTTACCTCGTGAACTGGAAGTTCGATTAGTGTTTTCATTGTTTCTTTGGTTACTACTTTACCTCATTAGCATGACGTATCATGTAAAACTTTAGTTTAACGCACAGTTTAATATTGATTTATTGATGTCTGATAATGTTGCTAACATTGACAATTTACGACAAAAGAAATAAAAATTAACTCCATAAAAGTACAAGTATTGAATTATTATAAACACAGAATTATTTTTCTTAAAAAAAGGAAATAATTTTTATGCGAAAAAATATGTAAATAAACCACTCAAAACTTTTTGTCGTAAATTGTGAGGTCTGAAGTGGGTACACGATTAAAATAAGAATGGGACCGGCCTAGCGCCATGTTGTGATGTCACAACTGGAACTTTTACGGCTCTCGGCTAACTTCACTCATAAGTACAGTACTTTATATGAGTGAAGTTAGCGGAGAGCCCGTCCTATTCTTATTTTAATCGCATTTTAGCAATTCAGGTCAGACTTTAACCTATGTAGTGCACAAAATATTAAGTTTGATAAATACATTGTAAGAATGAAGCAGATTATTGTTCATAATATGATTTATTTACTTACTACTGGCTCTGCTGACAAAAAGCTTATGAACAGAATCCAATATGGAAACAAACAAACATTATACCTACCACTATGCAAGTCAATGTTATGCGATTATAAAAAAGTTCAGTAGTTACTAGGGGAAAAAATAAAGCAATATTTAAAGGAAAAACGGATTTCTATACTTACACCTTAATTCCATTAAACGTACCTATATAGTATTGGAACTTATGAAAACATTATTAAATTATTTGAAAAAATCGAGGCAAAATGTTGTATGATCTCGCCATTTTTTTTTATTTTAATATTTTTTGGCTACTAGCTTTCCCCACATGGTGGCGCTACTGGTATACGACTGCTGCAAAAGTGTCACCGTAGCATTATGAATTTTACTGCTATTGTAATAAGGTAGTTTTGACACGAGATACAAAATCAAATGTAGGTTCACCTTAATTGCACCTTATTATAACAGGAGTAGAGTTTAATTTGTATATTATTTTACGATACGCCTGAGCCGTTGTACATTAGTATACTAGTTGTCCGCTTCACGACATTACTATTATACAAGATAATAAATAATTGTTTTGAATGTGGCCTTTTACTTGACTTCCATATTAAGTACAAACGCCTGCACGTCTAATGTACCATTCCAACATAAGCTGGGCTGTCTTAATTACGGGTGTCAATAATACAGGAGATCAGCTTATGTTGAAAATGTTACCTTCGACGTGCAAACGGCCGTGCCTAATGTCTCTATGAAATGTAGTCTCCAGATCTTTTAACGATATTTTGAATTGTTAGTTAAAATATTATTATATAGGAAGGATTTCATATAAAAAATGTCTATCAAAAACAAAAATATACACGTATTTATTTAATGGAATCGCAATGACAAACTTCTCTTTTTGATAATAATATTAAACAACACCTTACATACGACACTAGCCTAAACTATACCAATAAATATAATTACATATTCATTAAATACATATTTAAACTAACTACGTGCTATAGTAAATCTTAGAAAACTTCTATTCTACTTAATCAAAAAACCACGTGACATTTTATTAAATCTAAAAGCGTTTATAAATAGTGGTTAAATTTCACAAATAATTATTGAATTTGTACAAAAAAGGGAATTATTATTAATGTCTAGGCTGCGTGACAGTTGATAGATATTCGTGAATCGACCGCTAATCCTCTTTAATCTTCTTACTGAATAGGTAATGAACACCCAAGATTGCGTTCATTCTGCAACAATATACACGCCTATCATATAGTAATACCTCATTACTGATAATCATCATTCAGTAGGTGTGTTACGGAAATGGGAGTGTTTTAGAATGGCTGCTTTATTTTGTTGTTACACCTAATCCTGGAGGGGGGGGGGGGAGACGAGATAAAAATGTGCTCTCCGAGCCGGTTCTGTGTGGACGGATCCCTAAGGGTGCGTTTCCACTAACGCAGAGCTGGGCGGAGCGGAGCGGAGAAGTGCACTGTGATGGGCCAAGAGCAGAATGGAGATTTCGAGCACTGTCCGCTCCGCTCAACTCCGCCTAGCTCCGCGTCAGTGGAAACGCACCCTTATAGTTAGCAGTCTTGAGGCCCTAGCGAATTAAGCCGAGCTGACTATGCTCTAACAGTAACAATCTGAATAGTCTATAAAAGTATTGCCAGGATTATTAAAACAGTCTCATTTCCATAAAAGCGGGTATGAGCATGCATATGATGGTGTGTGTGTACTCACAGCAAGGCCAGATGCTATTTCTTGCTGGCGAGCGCGATGCCGAGGCCCACGATGCTGCCGATGGCGAGCACGGCGCCGCCCGCCACCGCGATGCCGATAAGACCCTCCTTCTCCATGCGCTTGTTTATCTGACGCTGGAACACCAACATTGAAATATGTAACATCTATTTCAATAAAAATAGGCGCTAATGGCCAGCTGCAATCACTGATCGGTAAACGATTGGAGGCTAAGTGACGGGAGGCAAAATGTCAGTCAGAGACAGAGTTGCAAAAAAACAGGAAATTTAAAATGAAAACTGATTAAAACGTGTTTAAATCATTGATTTAAATCAGAAGGAATAAATCACCGTGTTTAAAACAAGGTGATTTTTTCGTAACAACCCTGGTCAGAGATGGGTGACCATTTTGTGGCATTTGAACTGAGCGTCTCCGTGCTTCGGAGCGCACGTTAAAAGTCGGTCCCGGTTGTTGTCATCTAGGCAACAGTTGTTAAGCCTTGTCAGAGATTGATGCCTAGAAGTTCTAGGAAGAAGGCCCTGATGTCAGAATTGTTCAAGCCGCCCGAATTTCTTGTCACTGACAGCTGCTGCAATAATTCAGGTTGTTTTTATTTTCAACTGGATCAATTCCTAGGTAGATAAAATAATTTTTCAAAAATTTTATGATGCCGTTTTGGTCTTTATCAAGATCGGTCCTGAGATTCATATCAGCATTTTTCGCTATTACCTATAGTTTCGAATCTGGCCATATTTAGACAATTCTAGCACATATGGTTTATGGCATCTGTCTGTTGGATACAAATCATATCCAGAATAAAAAACTTTTTATTGCCATACAGCTTAAAAAATATCCAACGATTTGTCTTAAGTCCCAACTCAATAGCGCCTCTAACCATACACCCTAACTGAAATTTCTTAAGAGTGTAAGTACTTCTGCCCACCGCAGCTGGATATACAAACTTATAACAGACATTTTATTTATTAACCGCACAAGCCTCCATGATTCCTTATATGTATGCCATTAGGCAACGCTGAGGATGGACTAGTCACGAAGCAATTTTTTTTTTATTACTTACCTCCAATGCTAGGACCTGTTGGTTGGCGGGCTCAATCTCTAAGAATGACTTCACATAGTGTAAGGCCTTGTTGTACTCCTTCACTCTAGCACTGCCAATAGCCAGGTAGAACAGGTAGTCTCGTTTACCATCGGGATGCGAGTTGAACAGCTCTTTCAGGAGGAGGATACCCTGGAAACATGTGATGTATATACAATGTACTAAATGGTAATGAACAAGACAAAGGACTGTTTCAAGGTGGAAACAAAGAGGAACTTGAAGCAGAATACAATTATTTATCTGTTGTTCTTTGTGGTGTGATACACACCTAGACCAAGGGTGGTTTCTCTACACATTTGGAAATATGGTTTGTTTATAGGAATAGTTACATACATTTGGCTAAATTTATTTTTTCTAGGTAATAAGATAATATGTATTTTATGAACCTATATTTTACAGTACACACCCTGGGTATAACTTTGATCAGCTTTAGATTTCATTTTTTGAACAACTTTTTGTTGCAAAAGACGAAGATACAAAGTAAGACCGAATTCCCCTTTCACAAATACCCACACAGCTTACAATGCCCACACATTAAAATATAAATAACACAGCAGTACAAGTTACGTACTTATGACGTCAGGCTTTCTCACGATCAATGAATATATACAATGTTGACTGCTAACCTTTCGAATGTCGGTAGGGTACTTGCTCCTGACTAGACACCAAGCGTACTCGAACTGCGCCTTATGCGTCACCGTGCCTTGGTGGAGCTGCTCGTGAAACACTTTCTCGAACTTCTACACAATAAACACCAACAAAAAATCAGCATAATATCGAATGACTCACAATAACAGCATTGCACTTATAATAACATTACTTGCAAATCTTCCGAAGATACTATTTCATCCAAAACGTCCTCCATTGTGGCCTGTGTTTGAGAGAGCTATATAAATTCGACGTTTTTACAAATAATTAGTCGGCGTAAGGAAGGAAAATATCATTTATTCCGCGTTATCAATTTATTCACTTTATCTAAAAAAATTGAAAAGCAAAGTTTTGATCGTTTGATTGGCTGACTGACTGATTGAATTGTTTTGCTTGTTGACGTGCGTGCAACTGACGGACGGGGACAGCGGCGTTTGACGTTGACAGAAAATTCAGGGGCTCAGGCATAGATATATAGTAATAGATCGGAAGCTATTGTTTATGGTATACATATTTGATGCAAATATGGACCACATTAACGAAAACATATCTGTCACATTCTTACTCGTGACAATTTAGCTATGTAAAACAGTACAGTATATGTCATATATTTCTTTTTTCTGGAAGTTTTTGGTTAGTTCCGTCAGTAAGCCGCCTCCCTGAGGGCCTTTTTGGACCGCCATATTGGGTTGACGGCTATGGTCGGGTCACTATGGTTAGTACTTCATCTGTCATGTCAGCGTATTATACAAATTATTTTAAATTTTACGGTGAACTGTGTGTATTTTTTGACTCTTTATTATATTATTTAGGATTATCAAGGAAAAAACAATATAGTTTAGTGATGCGTTAGGGCATGTAGTTCTGATTCTCGAAAGAATTTCGAAGGTTTGTTATTTTCCAGGTAAGTTGTGTTATTTTCATATTTAAGTGTATTTATAGTGTGTGAAAATAAATTTTGTGTACATTATATTCATTTTTAATTGAGTTCCCGTCTATAATCGTACTCTCTAATTCATATTTTCAACTAAAATAGAACTAACAAATATTTGCTATGTTTACATAAAAACGTAGTGTTGTTCTTACATGTTTTGTTTCAAAGTTATCGATACATATTCTATTCACCTACACGTCGGGCCGCGCCGTCACCCCGGGGTGACCACAAAGAAATAATTTTTGTTTTGGAAGGTGCGTGACTGCGCCGCCTTAAAATTGTTTTATAATATTTGTCAGCACTACTCAAGACCATAAAGATTCACGAAAGAGATAACAAGTTGATTTATGGATGGTGAAAATTTTAAAATTAAATGTGAGATTTTTTTGTACTAAGACGGCTTAAAGAAGTTAAAATAGAGTTTATTCAAAATCGCCCGATTTCGCAAGATTTTTAGCTGATATATTTGTCGATTTTTAATTTTACGCTTTTGCTACATTGGGCAGGGGTAGGTAGGGATGATGGCCGTGTACCTATGCATTAGGCTCTCCACAGGTGCATATTTTCATGGTTAAGTTGAGGCGCCAACAAGGCCGAGATATCGAAATTCTGGTCGTCTCTAACGTTAAATTGCGAACCCTGAAGAGTTGCCATGTGAAAATTACTTTACTTGAGCAGCAGCGTCACTCTGCACAACCATTTTAGAGGGAAGAGGGTGACCCGCTCCACAGAGCCACCGCAAGCAAGCAAGAACATTAGAGTAAGCATGACCATGAACCTAATACTAAAGAAGGACTGGGTCTAAGCAACTCGGCCGCGTTGCTTAGACATCGCACAACTCGGCCGCTGACGTCATCACAGTAGGCGTGGCTTAAGTCAGTGTGCTGTTGGCGTTCGTCCTGTGCAGACGTCTTGCCAACGTTCGCATCCCAAATATAATTCTATTCGACACTAGATGGCGTCCCTTTGTACGTCATTTTTTATCAGCATACACTTAGTGACATCTAGTGCAAAAAGTTAAACTACGTACTAACATAAAACGAAGTGAGTGGTTCTGCTATTTACCGGTAGATAGATGCCACGCATTTCTTAACCCCCACCATCCGCGCCTTCCCGCGCAAATTTCCACGCGTTGTTTCATAGAGATATCTACTAATGGTGCGTTCCATTTACTGTTAATTTCGTTATTTTTGTCCACAAATCACGTTCCACTCGTACCAACTTGTACTGAAAGTGATCATTATTATCGTTTTTAACACTTTTTGTGGACGAAAATAACAAAAATTACGGTGAATGGAACGCAGCATAAGAACACCTCTTTCTTTAGTATTTACTATATGAGTATGACCGATCCATTACCGCATTGACACAGTAGTAATAATAAAAACATAATTTTGTACTGCCTACCCCTGATTAACGTGATATTTGTGCTGCGGTCTCTTTCCCGCGTCATGATACTTGACTGACCGACCTTTGTGTAGTACACCCGCCCCGTCGCGGTGCTTCCTGTGTCTAAAAACCTTAATCGCACGAAATCTACTCAATCCTTTGTGTAATTGTTTTGTGTGAACTGGATAAACCCAAGCGAGGGATTTAGTGATGTGCCTGCGCAGAAGGACGTGAGGATCCAGCCATACCACCCTGGAAATGCGCCCGCCTCCATCGTGCCGGTAATGTACACGCTTGACATTGACCTGACCCTAACAGATATGTGTCCCCCCTTTTTTGCTTTATTTGATTTAGCCCAGCATAGCTGTACCTACCTAATCATGACCCAGCACTTTTCCAGCGACATGATCGTTAGGTATATCGATATGGATACTATCGACTATCTAAAAGTACAACACTTTTAGCTGTGGGCGGAGTCGCGCCATTTTGGACTGCCGTTTGGCTTCAGATGACGTCACATAGGGCCAGTCCTCTATCTTTCTTATGGTCAATGGGCTCAGGATGTAGGGCCGCGTTCAGGGACTACGCTCCGGGTAGAGCTTTTCACTCGGTTATCGCAACTCAGCCGTTCAGTGGCTTCTTGTGCTCAGACCGGTTGCAACTTTTTAGTTTTTCACCGATCATAATCGATGGTTAGATAACACCCTAACGTTTATCTGACTATATCACTTGTCTTAGTCCACAAATTATGTGTTTTTGATGTGCACCTGAAATATTTTTTACCTTATTTTGACTCCATTAACAAATAATTTAATTTTTTGAAAAAATTGGAAGTTTTGTGGTTATAAAAAAATTAAACAACCAGTGAGCCGTTCCGTACCTTCGAGCGAGTGAAAAATCAACCTACAACCTGCACCATGAGCCTCTGAACGGGGCCCAGTTAGCTGAATTGTCAAATCTATCTGTCAAAGTCTTTTGGGATTTCTGAATCTGTCAAGTAATGTCTGTGTCTGTCAGCTGCAGTGTCATTCAGCAGTCAATGTTATCCAGCTGATGAAATTCGATTCTCTATCTGCTTCGTGTTCGCTGATTTTAATTAAATTCCACGCTTATTTACTGAGTAAAATCCTACTTTTAACCCAGCGCGTCCATCGTGCGAGATGCAAAGCGTTATCAACTCCGTGAAGGGCACTGCACTCGGCGTCGCTGGATATCTGACGCCGGTCCTAAAGGTATCTTTGTTCTATTCAGATTATAGCACTAATAAATTCTTTGTAATAACGTTGTAACTTCTGTGCATACGTAAACACAGTTATTCTTTATTCACTAGTGTCTAAAGTTCAAATTAGCCGAGTAACTGTAGGATTTTTAGTACAATAGCTATTGAATAACACTGTTCTGTTGTTTCGGTTGATTATAAAATGCAAATACATGCCTTTGGAAGCGTAGAATCCTTTTAATGAGGATATAATAAAGTAAAATTATTCGAAAACCTATTAATTTTTTACACCCAAAAATTTATATTCTTGCAATAGTCAATAGTGAAAGCGTTTATTTTGTTTAGGCTAACGGGGGCACTTACAAATTGTCATTTTACATTTTTTCTTAAGTTCTACCTCCGGATCGGAAACGCGACCTCGACTGAGAAGATCCGGCAAGAAACTCAGCGGGCTTGTCTCTTGATCTATAATAATCTAGATAGGTAGGGAAAAAGTCCTTGTGTCTACTTTTATAAATATTTTATTTCCTTTGTTCTCGGTTATTATGTTGCAAAATAACCAACATAACTTGACAACTAAAATCATGTTTCTATCACTACCAGGAGTCCAAATTCCAAGAGACTGGTGTCCTGACTCCCGAGGAGTTTGTGGCTGCGGGGGAGCACCTGGTGCACCACTGCCCCACGTGGCAGTGGGCCAAGGGCGAGGAGGGCAAGACCAGGCCGTATCTGCCGGCCGATAAACAGTTCTTGATCACTAGGAATGTTCCTTGCTACAGGAGATGCAAACAGGTAAAACTGAGAATTTAAGGAAAAAAATGTTTTAGAAACAGTATTACACCCCCATATTATTTTTCTTTAGATCCCCTCCATTCTAAGGTTGCCTGGTAGAGATCACTATTAGTGATAAGGCCGCCCATTTTCCACTTTCTGTGTAATTTATGTCATAATTTATAAATGTTTGTTTATTCCTAGTGGAGGATTAATAAAGAGTTATGTATTATTTTTCTGTTTGTATTGGATTTGGATTTGAGAAAAGGCTTGATGTCCCCACATGACTGAAAATTGGTCAAGCTGGAGTTAAACAAATGATAAGATATTTATGTTTTGATGAGAGTGACTAAACATTCACTGGTCCAATTAAGTTACTCGTGTGCACTAAAGCCTTTAAATGCATTTCAGATAGAATATTGTGAAGATAAGGAGAAAGTGATAGAGGATGAAAATGATGAAGATGGTGGCTGGGTGGACACACACCACTATGATAGTGCTGGATCACCCACTCTTGATGAGAAGGTGAGTACAACACTACCTGCCTGATAACACCTATCCCAATCTGAGACAAGTTTCCAAAACTAGTACACTTAGGCCCGTATTAATAAATTGACCTCAATCTTAACATGCTGTTTTTGACAGATGCTCCATAGTTTAAACGTCAAAACTACATCTTAAGTTTGATCTCAACTTGGAAATGAATTTATTAATATGGGCCTTAGGGCCTGTTTATAGTGTTGGTGGATAAAGGTTATTGGACGCTCGACCAATCAGAATCCATTATCGTATCAATAGACCAATAACAGAGTGTTGCTCCCGCCCCACAACTTTAATCGGAATTAACTTGATGCAAGTTATGCATTAAAAAAATGTAAGTTAGCAGTAGCACTTCTGAATAGTTAGCATAATAAATACAACATATACTAGTTCAGAGTCTAATGGGTAGCTGGCTCAGTTTTGCTCTAAAAGCAAGTTTTTTATTTGTCCTCTGCCTCTGCATCTACATTCTATCATGGTAGGGCATGAGGATTTTCTAACTATATTATGGTCAGTAATATAATAATTGTTGCAAACATTACATGACATTTGTCATTTACTGGACTTAAAGTTGGCCTGTCCGGTCACCAGGTATGTGAAATGACCCTGGAAGCGGCGGACACGGGCGACAGTGACGGCGACGGCGACGGCGCCGGGGACCGCGGGGACGACGACGACGACGAGGACGGCGAGGCGGAGGACATGGAGCAGTTCCAGGAGTCCGGCCTGCTGGATGAAGTGGACCCTGTGAGTATCAAAGTCAAAGTCAAAAGTTTTTATTCATGTAAGCTCAAAAAGCATTTATAAATATTCAAAATAAACAATATTTTAGCGCTACCACCGGTTCGTAATGCTGCCTCCATTGAGAAGAGCCGGCAAGAAACTCAATGGTTTTTTTTTCAAACAGCAACGCTATGTGAGCAGGCAGGCATTAAGTAACACATTGTGAATAAAAAAAACAAATTTAGGTATTTAAATAAAATTAAATAAAAACTAGCCTAGAAAGCTGTGCATGCCTACTCCCACTTTACATTCAAACCAAAAGGTGAATATTTAGAACGATTGTTTTGGTGTGATGCCTTCCGCTGCTATCTTTCCGCACTTCTACTTATACATAGAAATGATAATAATAAATACATAAATTAATTATCGCCAGACTGTTACGCTACCAAACTAAGCAAAGCTTGTGCTATGGGTACCGTACAATGAACTGGGGGCGATCTCGTGTGACACCCAGACTAGGGAAGTTACGAAAAGGCCGTTTCTAAAATGTGCCTCTGGCGGGAACTGAAGCCGCAACCACCGGATGCTATACGCTCGAACCACTGCGCCCGGGATCTTCATATATATCGTATAACAATATTCTGTTTGTATATTACTATACCATTGGGCAGGGGTTAGCTTTCAGTCTACCCTGATATGGCTGATCACCAATATTTACATAGAGAGTTTTCCATATTTGGTTTTTGGCATGTTAAATACCAGAGTAAATGTTTTCCCCGTTTGCATAAAAATCACGAATTAAGATCATAATTTTATTTCAGTTTAATTACGGCTATCTGTATGCACTCGGGAGTTTTATCGCCCCAATAACTGTTATTTATCAACACTGTCCAACATAAATTAATTATCAGTGGTCTGTTTATTAAAATTGTATTTATAACTCTTATTTATACTTTTGAAGTCAACTCGGCACAATCAATAGCCTTGGGATGTTACTTTAGTTAACCAAGTTAGCGAAATTGTCTCGGCAACACGAACTTAGCACGGCAGTCTTTCTGTATAGTAAGGGCCTCCGCAGACTTGCTACTTTTAGCATCGGCGATCGGCGATTTTGATGCTGGGTCTCGCTCGTTCGCGCTCGAAGAAACGCGACGCAGCAGCGATACGTCACAAAATCGCCGGTCGCCGATGCTAAAAGTAGCAAGTCTGCGGAGACCCTAAAAGGTGACTGAAGGAATAAACGTCGGAACCATAGGGTCTGCAATCTGCATATTTGTAGTATTGGGGCTCCTGTGACATACGATTCTATTACTGATCGCGGTAACGATTACTATTGTTAAAATATAACGAACTATGATTCCCAGTCCACAGACCTAGCGCAGCGCAAGGAGCCCAAGCCGCAAGCCGAGCGGAAGGGCAAGTCGGACGGCGACGAGATCGTGAAGACGCGCACGTACGACCTGCACATCACGTACGACAAGTACTACCAGACGCCGCGGCTCTGGCTCATCGGATACGATGAGGTACAGCCACATCATTACACTGAAGACACGCAAACAATCTTGCCAGCAGTTATGAGCAAGACCACTTTAAAATTCAGTTGATTTTTTAGGGCTAACGGAACCCTATTAAAAAGCCTCCGCTGTCCGTTCGTCCGTCCGTCCATCCGTCTGTCAGCGGGCTGTATCTCACGAACCGTAATAGGTAGAGAATAAAAAATAAAGGGGGTCCTATACATGAAACTTGAATATTTTTTACGTTTTTTGCTTCTAACTTATTGCTTTGACGTTAATCTTATAAATTCTACGGTGTAAGGAACCCTTTATGTGCGCGTCCGACACGCACTTGGCCGGTTTTTTTATGTCACTAAGGTGGCAAGGCCTGCTCGAAACAAGGAGGTTACTCCGAAATACGTCGCTGACGGATCGTCCGAAGTACGGATTCGATTTACGATCAAAACAATGTCAAATCGTAGAGAAAAACGAAAGAAGAAATGTCAAATCACGACAATCCGTCAGCCGAAACGTTAGGTTCGTATTTCGGAGTAGGCCAGCAGATTTGGCTTGCTCGATAGTGGAAATTTTAATGTAATTTGATTACAGAATCGGTCGTTACTGAGCGTGGATCAGATGTACGAGGACGTGTCGCAGGACCACGCTAAGAAGACAGTCACAATGGAGTCGCACCCGCACCTGTCCGGGCCCAGCACAGCGTCTGTGCACCCTTGCCGGTAAGTACATAATATGGGATGTCAGAGGCCCGAGTATTAGTCAAGAAAGGAGAGAAAATGGCAAGTATAGGCAGCTTTTTAGCTTTGAAAGCACGGAACGACCACCGTTTGGTCTCCGCTCTCTTGGAAAAAGGTTTCCGAAACACGTACGCTTAAGAGTCCGGAGTCCGGAGATTACCAGAAACAAACATCTAGACAAACAAAATAAATTAAAATTGTGTTTTTTTTTCATTGGTACCGTATATACTTTAATATTTAGTAAAAATATGTTATTTCGATATTACAAACGGACACTTCAATTTTATTTATTATATTATATTATAGACCAATCACAATGGCGTCGCCACCGCTACCGCCCCGCAACTTTTCGGTATTATATTGATACAAGTTATTCTTAGTACGGAGTTTAATAGGTGTTAGGTCCGTGCTCGGAAGTAAATTCTAGCCCAACAAGCCAGGCAACAACAGGCTAATGAAAGGTACAGACAGAGATACCGACTAAATTAATCGACATATCTGGTAATGAAATTCTCGTTTTAGATGCATGCCTACTCAAATTTCCCGTGTAAAATTTGACTAGACACACGTTCAAAATGTGTTTAATGTTTTTGTAATATAATCTTTATTGTTTAGGCACGCAGAAGTGATGAAGAAAATAATAGAGACGGTGACGGAGAGCGGCGGCGAGATGGGCGTGCACTCGTACCTGATCGTGTTCCTGAAGTTCGTGCAGACCGTCATCCCCACGATCGAGTACGACTTCACGCAGAACTTCGCCATCAACTAGCTGCGCCCGCGCCGCCCCCACACACCCATGTACCTATATTTATTAGCTTTTCTATTGGACGCGACTGAAACGACAATTAAAGAAAAAAATAGGCGTTATTATAGACTAGATTTACAAATCACTTGCTAGAAATACTTTTTAAAACCATTTTAAACTGGCTAAGTATGCTGAAAAGAGGATAAGGACGTAAACATACGGACGGCACTTTGCCGTCGACAAAGCCAACTGTAGGCGTCGACACTAGTCGGCGCTAGCCGTCGGCTCGTCGGCGGCTGCTGCTGAAGTTGTTCGGCGCTAGCCGTCGACATGTCGACAGCTACTACCGTTCGTGTAATTGCGGCCTTATTCATTACACGCGATATTTAAAAATGAACTTGTCAGTTGCGATAAAGTTTTTCTAGAAATAGTCTCCATGTAAATTATTTAATTAAACATAATATGAATATGCTTTTATTACATAAGACCCAGTCGCGTCTGTTCTCTAGATAGGGTATATTATAATCATAGTGTAGGCCAGTCATTATTTTTTTATCTATTATTCGTTGCATTTTATTCAAAGAAAATTAACAAATATAATATTTTATAGTCAAAGTCAAAGTCAAAAGGTTTTTATTCATGTAAGCTCATTAGAGCATTTATAAATAGTCAATATAAACAATATTTTAGCGTTACCACCGGTTCGAAATGTTGCTTCCATTGAGAAGAGCCGGCAAGAAACTCAATGGTTACTCTTTTCAAAAGAATAATTGTATACATTTTCAAACAGTAACGCTATGTGAGCAGGCATGCATTAACACAGTGTGAGTAAAAAAAGAAAATAAGGTATTTAAATAAAAATTAATAAAAACTAGCCTAGAAAGCTGTGCATGCCTACTCCCACTTAACTGTCAAACCAAAAGGTGAATATTTAGAACGATTGTTTTGGTGTGATGCCTTCCGTGCTTAGGTCTTGTCTGTAAAAGTTCTGTCTGTAATAGACATACAAATTCTATATTTTATGTTAAAAACATGCTATAATAAAATTTTACGATATCTAATACAACTGAATAACAGAGCCGGTGTTACTACGTGGAAAACATGTTCAATAGCTTTAATTCAAGCATTTCATTTACCAGTTACAAGCCCTTGCCTATAAAGTAGCTATATTTTAGTATTCGCAATTGTCAGCCATTATTATTGTGAGTTCACCTCATTATCGAACTTCGCTGAGTACAGTACAACACCATACACGTCCCAATGTTATCTAACTGGCACAAATTATTATTAATTTTGTACAAAATATCTTTCGGTAAGTTGGGAACATTCCTCTAACGCCATATAAGTTTAGTTTGTGTTAATACTCTGCGTTCGTTCATTTTAAACGTGTGCCGTTGTAAGGAAAGGTGCTGACATTTATATTCGAAGGATACATCCAGCGGTATATTAGGCATCTCATTATGTGGGATTGTTCATAAGATAGGAGATGTGCCGTACGGTTTAGACTTTAGATTAATCACTGAAAATATACATTAAATGTAACAATTTGTAAACTTGCCATTTCATAGAATATCGAAGTTAGAGTCGCCATTTTTAGTTTAATTTTGTAGCCCTTTGTGCCACTGGTTACTTGAGCTATGGAATAGATTTTTTACTCTCAAAAAATGTAAAATAATTTTTGATGTTAGAGGCTTACATGCATAAAGGTCATGAGTGTTTGTAAGTTGTATATTTACTTGTTTGTATATTTGTCGTGAAACAACAAAACATCGTAAGTTTAATACTCTTTGGTGTTGTATGTGCACCATACGCGTCGGTTTATTTTTTACTTATATAAAAATATTTTGCTATGAACATGAGTTTTATTCGTCCAGATAAAATTCCAGATAGTCCTACAAAAATAAAACATCATACAATTTTTCTAATTTATTTAATTATACTATACATTTCACCATACTTTCACATTATAATAAAAATATAATCAGTACATCTCTATAAGATACATAAGAAGCCCATTATAATAAACGCCCCCGATGATAATTCCAATATACAAAATAATACAAATAATTAAACATTACTCATAATACGAACAATTGTCAATGTTTCAAAAAATATTATTTATTACTGCTGAGTTTTCGACAGTTACGTAGTCCCGATCGTTCTTCTCACATAATAATTTAGAAAATTTTGGAAAATAAATAAATACTGCTACTTATCCAATGTGATGCAAATATAACATTTCTAATAAAGCTGCCCAAAATAGATCAGTAAGTACTTGAAGGAGAGTGTTTCTTCAAGAATAATACATTTTTATATAAAAAATACGACCGCGCAACTTAGTACTAAGTGCATTCACAATGATCACAGAATATTCCCACCTTCCAGGCCTGTTCATATATAAGCGGTATTGCAAACGGACGCTGCGGACAACCGAGAAAGGAAAGGATACCGCTTATATTTGAAGAAGCAATCAATAAATCTAATTTGAATTAACTAATAACGTGATGTCATAATATTGGTGGTTCAAATTATAAAATGTTATATTTAAAGATATGCGCTATTGTTCCATGCCAATGCAAGGTGGTCCTTGATGGAATCGCGAATATTATCATTTAATTCAAATATATAAAGCTTTGCCCTCTATAATACAAAGTATTCAATTACAATAATCACCATTAACAACTAATCATTACACTACAACATACAAACACTGAAAGGGATAATATCATTTGATAAAATCAATTGTACTTTCATAAAACCCACGCTAAAATATTTATATTTCATTCCAACGCGCGTATAATAAGGGAATGCTAGAAAAGTACAACTGTAAGTTTCTGGAGGGTATAATTTACTACTTATAGTACCTACTTATTTAACCGTTATTAAATGAACAGATTTATATTAAACGTTTATTAATAGGCGATTGCAATAGAATTGCTATGAAATTTCTTCAGTTGTAATCGCAACCCCGGGAATATAGGCAGTGCAATTAGAAGTACTACATACATATAAAGATACTCCATAAACCAATACACGATAGAAGTTTGACATTGATATATTTTTTGTATTTACTACTTACTATATAAAATGGGGTTTGGTGATTAACTACAAATTCTGTGGATGTGAATTCTAATACGGAAAGCAATAATAATTTTGTAGCAACACTCACAATATAAATAACATCAGTAGCGACTTTGCACGAAAAATAATTTCTCAAAATAACACCAATTAGATTTGTAGTTATTCACCAAACATCCTGTATAAACATGAAGTATACAAACGGCAATTTCCTACTCTATAAGTACAAATAACTACAAATTCACACAAGGCCATCTTCGATTGATAATGTTTCCTACACATTTCACACGCTCTTGCATTGCACGAACGCACGTCTCGCTTCTAGTGATATATTTTATTTATTATCTGTAAACATGTTTCTGTGTGCGTGCGGCGGCCAGCCAGTACGGTAAATAAACAATTCAAATTTAAAATTCGAATGTAAGGGTGCGTTTCCATTGACGCGGAGCTGGCCGGAATGGAGCGGACCGGCGGACTGTGATTGGCCAATTGTGATGGGCCAAGAGCGGAGTGGAGATTGCGAGTACTGCGATTGGTGATTCACGGTCCGCTCCGCTCAGCTCCGCGTCAGTGGAAACGCACCCTAATAGTAACGTTTTATCGAACTTTTGATTGGCCGAGCAAACACGCGCACCACTGTGTATATATAACTATAGGGTTGGCGCGCACTCGTGAACTGTACGAGCTATGATAGTTTATCGACTGCAGTCTAATTCCATTCACACTTATGTTGGGAATGTTGGTATAAACAATTACATTTAATAGTATTATAATACAGAAATATATTAATTTTGTTGTATTTGTAAATTCCTTCATGGCGATTCCGAACATCGATGTATCGAATCGCTTCTCGTGGTTGGCTCGTTCTAGTTCGCTCGTTTTACGCTAAATGTCGTTTTGTATAAGGGCAGTATATCCTTTATTTTTCGTTATCACTACAATACTGAACTAATTCTGAATAGTAATATTTTCTCAAAATACATTGCGTAAAATTGTTTACTTTCTCTTTCAATGTCGCTATAAATATAAAGATATCTTGCGACAACCGTAAGTATTATTTTTATAATAATACTACACCCACGAGATTTCAAACGAGTTAGACTTGGGAGAATCATCATCATCATCATCTCAGCCGAAAGACGTCCACTGCTGGACATAGGCCTCCCCCAAGGTTTGCCACAATGACCGGTATTGCGCTGCCCGCATCCAGCGGATTCCCGCGACCTTCACCAGGTCGTCGGTCCACCTTGGGAGAATAATTAACCTTAATTCGCTCAAATCTAGTTCCATTTTCATTTTATTCTTGAGTAGAGACTAGAGTAACAAACGTGGCAAGAGCACCTTGAGACGATCTGCCTCTACTTCTGTAGGTCAGCAACGAGCTTACCTTACTAGACATTTGAGGGTGGAATAATGAACTTTAACCATTTTTAACCCGGGTCCATTTTCGTTTACGACTTCTGTGGTACAATAGCGACAAGTCGCAACAGCACTAGCGATAGAAGCTTGTCGAGAGGGTCGAGGGTCCCGCGCTGCAGCCACTTAGGGATGGTGGTGCGCGCGTGGCTGAAGCCCAGCTTCTGCAGGATGTAGTCCACTCCGTACGGCTCGATGGACTTGCCCGCCCAGGACAGTAGCCTGTTGGACATTCAATTTAAAATATGTGACATTACCACACAATATCTGTTCAAAAAGTATTACTACCTTTATTAAAAGATCCCGAGAAGTGGCACAATTACGTTATGAGAATAACTTTAAATTGGCATACTCGATTCAGAAGTGTGGGGTTGATCCAAGAAGATAGATTAATTAAATGGGGTTGATAGACTTGCTGGGGATTACTTGGAAATTAAATGACGGTAAACTCAAAAGAAACTGGTTAGTAATTAATTAGTAAATTGGTCGCGCGCAACACAAAATGCTGGATGCGCGCGACTGGTTTCGAGATACTTTTCTTCGCCGCGTACTTGAGTGATTGTGTTTTGTTTTTTTTTTGTATGGAGCTTGGAAGTTACTCATGTGTAGCGTCGTGGACGTGTCACGCGCGACTACCGTTTAAATTAATAATTTTAATTACTAACCAGTTCCGTTAGTTACGAGTGACGCCGTGGTAGAATGGCCATTTTTGTGTAGTGCAAATAAGTAAGTGAGTAGTGTGATGTTGTGCGCGGCAGTATGAGTATGAGTACTCACCGCACGGTGGGCTCGAGATGCCAGGTGACGCAGTTGTAGTCGCGGTAGTCCAGCGGCAGCGCGGGCAGGCCGCGCGTGCCGCCCGCGCCCGCCCCGGCCTCGCCCCACGCGGCTCGGTTGCCGCCCGGCATCTGACATTACACATTTAACAGTTAAACAAGATTCAAGACGAAGTCTTTACGTTTAATTGTTGATGAATCCATTGGCTCTTTTGCTATATTGAACCACATTGAACTACAGAAGATCTCCACACAACATCATCGGGTTTTTATTATTTAGATGTAAATGTCAATGTTTCTCCTAAATCTACTTATAGCAGTTATGGGCGTCTGATATTATTATTGCTTACCAATCTGTCCTTCTCCTTGATGTACGATGAGATCAAGTCGTGCAGGAAGAGGAACGCTTCGGCGTCCACCGACACGAATATGTGGTCCTCGAACTCAGTAATGAAACTGCACTCCACTACCGGCTTCTCCTCTATAACAAAGTTAAAGGAGAATTGAAAACACAAACGTTCAACCGTATTGGTTGAACGTTTGTGTTTTCAATTCTCCACGTATAATACGAAACCATCGTAGCAAGAACCACCGGTATAAAGTATTTTTAAATAGTGGAACAGTATTAGGAATACTGAAACCATAGGAAATACAGAGGAACTGTCTTTAGGAACCATTAGGTCAATTTGAAATTAGATAAAATCATTTTTTTTTATGATACGAGAATTCATTTAATTAAATTTGACCAACGAATTTTAGATTTTTTTCTTTTGATATAATGTAATTATCCTTACATGAAACTGAGACGATCAGAATGAAAAAATATACATATAGCCATTTTATTCTTTATTATGGAAACGCATAACCATAAAATCTTTGATGCCAAAATAGTTTTCACAATAAAATACGTAATCACGTTATTATAGCGGCATTCTACGATGGCCGGTATGACATGTGGGGGGAAGAAAATGAATCTTATTATAACGGAATAAGACTGGCCGTTTTAAGAAATAAGAATGTCAAAAAATGAATGCGAAAATGAATTTTATTCCGTTATAATAAGGTTCATCCTTTCCCCCTCCCACATGTCAAACCGGCCATCATAGCGTGTCGCTACTGTAGGAACCTAAGATACTTCTCCAATACTGTCCCAGTAAAAAACACACTGCATATTATCTCTACATTGTTCGTCGCGAAACCGCCACGCAATTGAAACTCTAGTCCCTATTTATCGACATAAACGTTACCGTTTTCTGTGGGCGGTACATGTGCCTGCAGGTGGTGCGTGCGCACGTGCAGCTGCAGCGAGGGCAGCGCGAAGATGACCTCGCGCACGTGCTTGTCGGCGCCCGGCTTGCCGCGCTCGCGCTCGCGTTTCCGCTCGCGCTCGCGCTCCGTGCTGCTCGTGTTGCCCGCGCCCGGGTTGCCAGACTCCTTCTCCAGCGACGGGAATAGCTCGATCGCTGTTGGGTGATAACAGACAGTGTCATTCTTACGTACTAGATGAAGAAACAGAATACATTTCACTTTAAGTATGTATTTACAAATAAAAAAGTAGTATAAGTAGTTATATCAGTTATCTGGTTTCCATAGTACAAGCTCTGCTTAGTTTGGGATCAGGTAGCCGTGTGTAAAAAATGTCCCAGGATATTATTATTATTACTTGCTCAACCAAATCCAAATCGTTTTAAAAATAGGGTGAACAGGCATCTTCTGGGTGCGCTCGCTCCACAATCGACCTCATCTTTACCCCTTCGGCATGATTGAAGTTAAAGCAAGCCCATTTCTTATGAAAAAAATTACTAAATATCGATTATATTTGAAACGGTTAAATGAAAAGTTAATTTCCATAGACAATATAAACAAAACCGAAAGTAAATTCATGGAAAAATACATACATAAAATGTGTCTCATACTGCCTTCTGATATAGATCAAAATTTTGCCGACCTAAAGTGAAGTATGTGTCTAGTAAAGTGACCTTAAGTTACTGAAAAGTACAATCACCAACTTCTGACTACAAAGTTGTTAGTAAGTGCTATCAGTAGATGTTGATGATGATAACCTTAAACCTAGCTATACAGTGGTAGGGTCGAGTACACTGACCGTCGATCTCGCTGTCGGCGAAGGCGTAGTGGAACCACTCGTTGAGCGTCTTGAACTGCGGCGGGAAGAGCCGCGCGCGCGTCATGCGGCACACCGTGGCCATGGACTGGTGGCCGCGCGCGCCCGCGCCCGCCCCCGCACCGCCCACGCCGCCCGCCCCCGCGCCCGTCCCGCCCAGGCTCGCTGTCAGGCTCTGCCCCACGTGCACTTCCATCGAGCCTACACATACACAACAACACATATTCTACATGTCACCCCCATAGACCCACCAAGTCTTCAGTTCACCCCTTGGTATATCTCCTTGCCTTGTTACATCGACAATCCCAGAAGAGTACTTATAAAACCCTTACATCAAGGAAAAAAACACAAAAAATTTCGTATATTGAAGTAATGCTGCGAAAGTATAACACTTTTTTACGTTGGCGTAGATTTTAGGAAAGCCTTTGATAAAGTTGATAACATTATTTAGCTCTATAACTAGCGAATATCTATAAATTACATGTATTATACTGAAGTATTTCAATGAAACATTTTCAATTCAAGGATTCAAAACCTATGAAACTGTACATACATAGTGGCAAAGTTTAAACAAACTGGCGTCCCGCAAGGTTTCCGCTTAGGACCACTACTATAATTCATCTCAAAAAATCCTTAAGAATTAAAAACATACCGTCGTCGTTAGCAACTTGCTGCGCTTCTGTCGCGAAGCTGATGCACGGGTCCTTCAGGCTGAACAGCGCCCACGACTTCGCCTTAAAGCTGGTCCCGTGGAAGCACGCCAGAGATATGTTCGTGCCGTGCAGTTCCATTGTACCTCCCAGGACGGTGCCTGGTTGATATAGCGTGTTCATTAGTTGACTATGTATACAAGATTAGCAATATTTCAGATGCTTTTTGAGGAATAAAGTCTATGACGTCATATTGACCAGGGCTCGGTTTAAACTTACCGTTAGCCGGTAATGGCGTTGGCATCGTGGATAGCTGCATCCCGGACACTAGTTGTAGCACCTTCTGCCAATGCCGATGGTGACGTAGCTCTTGATGTTGCTGCGGTGGTTGCTGGCTTTCAGCGGTTGATGTCGATGGCGCAGCTAGAGAATATACCGTGAGATGATTTTGAGGACATCTTTTTTGGGAATGCCAATATTGATGGTCTTCCGATAGCAAATGACTATCTCCCAAATTTATAGAAAGTTATGATAAGACTGATACAGGAATTACAAATCACTTTTGTTCCAAGAAATGCTTGGTAAATGCCATTGTAAACTGGCTAAAAATCTTTATAAATTTGGGGGTATGGATTTATTGGAAATTATGATTTTATAGTAAACTATTTGAGAATATTATGGGATGAAGCTGTACATTTCCAAAGAAAAACTAAAAATAATGACTGAGATTAATAATTTCAAAAACCAAGTGCATATTGGAACTGGTTAGATGACATAATTAACGAAAAACAATACTCCGGCGTCTAATAAATGATACAGATAATGTTGAATATAACGAACTGAACTAGACTGAAAAGAAAAAATCACACGAGATACTCACGTTCCCTCCGATCCCTCCTCGCGTTGGTATAGTTAGGATGTAGCGAGCTGAACACCCTCTTGCTGGACTTGAACTGCTGCGTGAAGAACTCCTCGAGTTTGAGCTGCATCTTGAGCAGGTCGGGCGTGGTGCTGCGGCTCATCAGGATCTGCAGCTGGTGCCAGCTCAGGGTGCCGTGGATTAGGATGATTGCAGGCCTATGTTAAGAACCAATAGACTTTTCTGTATATTCCAAAACTAGGCCTTGAATACATAACGCTTTGTTCTTGCGAGAATAGAAAGGAGGTAATGCTAATAATTCATCTGATAGGCGATAACAGCTTTATTGTTAATGCAGTCAAAAGTAAAACAACAAAAAACATATTTTACTCAAAAATACTTATAATTTTGTCATTATTTTGAAAACCTTCTTCGAGCAAAGTCGATGTTGCTGCGCTGCAAAAAGGGACCCGCAAAGTTGTATGAGATTTCAATACTGTCGTGTTTTTGCGGCCAACAATTTCCTTTGGAAATCCATTACAGTTCAGTTTTTAAATTGAGATGAGATGTCATGATACGACATTTATTTCAGCTTGACCATCAAGGGCTGCAATGCTGACCGCGCTGTGGTGGCCTGGAGCTGCGCTCTCGGCCATCAAAACCGTGGCAATACACTCATTACAGACCGTGGCAGTAATGTACTATTGAAATGATGGGTGTAGCCGTCTTGTATTGCGTAGCGTGTGGTGTGTGGTGCGTACCTGGAGGTGGGTGTGTGCGGGTGTGGGTGCGGCGGGTGCGGCGGCCGCGCGCGGCCCCACTCGTCGCGCAGCGCGGCGCGCAGGCGCGACACGCGCGCCAGCAGCACCGACGTGCCCATGTACTCCAGCCGCAGCTCCAGCGCCGCCAGCCGCACGCCGCACACGTGCGCCGGGTTGCAACCCGCCTCCTCCGATATGTGGACTAGTCAAAACACAAATAACTCCATTTAGTATGCTTCATCGGGAATATACTAAACGAAATCGATTAATTAATAAAACTTGGCAAAAAGCTATAAGGGTCCGAGATGCGAGCCTTGTGGCACACCTAATATTTTACAATATTTACAAGCAATTTTTTCAAATCCGATATTGCAAATTACATTGCACGCAAATAGTAATCGTAACTCATTAAAATATTTTCAATTTATTAACATAAAATGTCAACTGTCATTATAATTCATCTGATCAAACTGATCAAACGCTAGAGCCGAATCAAATGTACCATATCCTTTTCTGTACTAAACAAGTATATGAAATTATGTAAATGTACAATTAAAATACAACGAAAACGCGACAAAACTTAACGGATTTTGTCACACCGAGTTGCTCCCTCTCTTTCTTTAGGAGAGAATGAGATGTCTCCGATTTTGTGTTACGACAGATTGCAGTGGTATGGGGCTGCAGGTATGCAGGTGTGTAATGTACTGTGTCGCGGTACCGTATGTATCGATGGAGGCGAGCGCGATGGCGCCGCCGACGATGCCCGCGCGCGCGTCCAGCTCGGAGCCGGCCAGCGCCACGCCCACCAGCATGTTGCGGTGCCCGGTGCTGCCGATGCTCAGCCGCCCCGTGCAGTTGAAGTCGCGGCTCTGCCAGCTATCGGATACCGCACACCATACCACTTACTAACATCATGCCATGCCATACTGCTGCAGCAGCCAGAGATGGGTGACCATAAATAGTAGTACATATATTGAACGGAGCGTCTACAAGCTTCGGAAGGCACGTAAAAAGTCGGTTTCGATTGTTGACATCTAAACAGCAGTCATTAGACACGTGCCACCCAGCGTCGCGGCTGAACGGCTGCACGCGCGCGCGCACCAATGATTATGACGAACCATTCGCGATGCACGCCTACGCTACAATGCATATTCATCTTTTTCTAACAACAGCTGGTTTGGCGCATGGCTGTATTTATTGATTCGTGTATTCATTGATACGTAGGTATAGTTTTATGTGCTATTTTTAAGAGCACTACAGTAGCGGCATTTTACGATAGCCGGTTTGACATGTGGAGGAGGGGGGGGGGAAGAAAATGAACCTCATTATATCGGAATAAGACTGGCCGTTTTAAAAAATAAGAATGTAAAAAAATTTATGCGACAATGAATTTTATTCCGTTATAATAAGGTTCATCCTTTCCCCCTCCCACATATCAAACCGGCCATCATACCGTGCCGCAGATAATGTTCGTGTATGTCAGATCGTATAAAACGTCATTGAGCTAAGTTTAAGTACCCTATAAGTGGAAGGCTGAAAGATAAATGAACAATAGCGATGTGATTACCTGACGTTCCCCATGACATTGCCCATGTTCATGTGCACGTTGAGCCGCGTGAAGTTGACCGCGAACAGCACCAGCGTCTCCCACGCCGCGCCCATCGCCGGCGCCGGCGGGGACTTGCTCTCTGCAATACCGACATATATCACCAGAGATCGGAGTAGGTAGATTGATTTAAGGTTATTGACGTCAAACGTATATGTGAATATGGATAAGACTCAGACTTCCACAGATGTTGAACGATCATTGTCTACTTATAAATGGATTTTATACGTCAAAAGAAATAGATTGAAATTAAAAAACATTGAAAAACTTACGGTCATTTGTTTTAATTGTATAGAGACACATAATCAGGATGTACAAATTGTAACCGATGAAGATTGAAAATAAACAACAATAAATGATGTAATTTGCTCACTTAAACGTTTTTCATTTTAATATATTTTTTACGAAATGTTTTGACATCGCAGTTCCATTTCCGGTAATTCCGGAAAAAAGGCATGTCCATGTTATGACGTCATGGCGCAAGTACGAAAAATCAATCTACCTACTCCGATCTCTGTATATCACCATCGAATATAGACCCCATGACATTGAAAATGCAGTGTAAAACATGTGAAGTCTCACCTTTGGCTTTTTGATGATCTACAGTCTTTGTTTTCTCTCTCTGAGGTAATACAGGTGATACAGGAACATTGTTGCTTGACGGACTGGAAATGAAGGAAACCTCATCAAATAATATACAGGTTGTTTCAAAAGTGCGAAATAATACTCGGGATCTTGGATGAGTTTTGGAAATAGATATAATGGTATGCATTTTTTAATCCGCCATTAAAAAAATATAACTTGCCCATTGTTTTACCTTTAACCTTTACCATCATAGAGCAAGGCCTCAGGTCCAGGAAATGATGATAATAATAAAAATAGATGTGTATGTTTGGTACTCGACTGTTATCTGGAGGGATGAATGAAAGCGGCGTGTAATAGAGACATGTGAAGTATATTGGGGGAGACCTTTGCTCAGCAGTGGGATAATGTGGGTCAAAAAATAATCTTGCATTCCATGGTGAGTAGCCAGGCGTGTCAACATCGTAGCATGTGGCAATCAATAGTCTCTGCCTACCCCCGTGGGATACAGGCACGAGTAATGTATGTATGTATTTCAAAAAATGTGTGTTACTTGTCGTTCCGCTGGTGCTGGTGGTGGTGGGGTTGTGATTGTGGTTGGTGGTGGTGGTGCAGGCTGAGGTCGCCCAGGAACATGCGGCGCACGATGGTGCGGCGGTACCACGCCTTGGGGAAGGCCAGGATCTCGCCCAGCCGCCGCATGTCGTACTTGAACCACGCCGACCCCACGTCCACGATCGCTGCACACACAAACACACGCCATTACATTCTAGCTGGTGCCCGTGACTACGTCTGCGTTAATTTATTTTTGTCAACCTGTGTCGGCATATTTTTACTTCGAGAAATTATTGGTATCCCATGCAAACTTTTATTCTCTATGTTGTTTTACACCCTTGAAGTGTTATTTTCGCAACAAAAAGTAGTCTATGTCCTTCTCCAAGGTTCTGTCTAGCTCTATACCAAAATTCATCTAAATTACGTTTTCATCAGGTGGTGGACACTCTTAGTGGACTAAAAGAATCGCCTGATCAGTTTTAGAGTAATTTATCGTGATTTAGATTTAGTAAGATTCTGAAGTTGTGAACTGTAAACAAAGATATATCCCCTTATTTAGAGAAAGTTATGATCGACTTGCAGTGGAATTACAAATCACAATGCTTTATAAATTTTTTTTTCAAAACCATTGTAAACTGGCTAAAATCTCTATGAATTATAACAGTCGGTTGGAAGATAGTACTGACTGGAGAATCGGACGGTGGCCTTGGAGTGGTCGTGGTCCGCGTGGAAGTCGAGCTTGCGCGAGCGCGACAGGTGGAACTTGACGAACTCGACGTTGATGGAGAGCGAGTCCTTGCGCTCGGTGTCGGCCAGCGGCGAGCACTGCGCCTCCTTGAGGCCGCACTTCTTGCCGCCGTACGGGTGGAACATGTTCACCGAGAAGTCCGCCAGGCAGCCCGTCACGCTCAGCCCGCCGCGCGCCACCGCCGGCTCCGACATCTCCCTGCACACGACACACACATACACATACACACACACACTGCTAAGCAGTTTGGCAGATGACTAGTTTATGTTATGTGGATTTTGTATAAGTAAATAAATGATTTAATACTAATACACTACACATACAGCATGGGTTCCTAACAGTGAATCCAACAATAGTGTACAGTAGACTACATATTTATCATTTTTACTGGTGGTAGAGCCAAGCTGTAGCAAATTGACTGCAGCTCACATATGGGCTGGCTTGACCGGGGTATTACTCTCTTACAAAAGATCGACGTGAAGTAGCTGTTACAGCTGCGTTTCGTACTATGAGTGACAGAGCCGGAAGTACAACCACCATTATTATTTTAATGATTTGTTTAGTTTATTTGAGCTTAGTTAGTCAGCTACAAATTACTAGTGAACGAAATTTGACAACTAAAAGTATATACAGTTCAATCATAAAAAGGATGGCAATACCGTTATTTCTGTCTAGTTTTGGGGTGTACCAACAAAATCAGTATCATTATCGCCCGCAATCGATTGTACCCATAGTCCAAACGCTGCTTACGGCAGAATACCAAACCGTTACTAGAATTTATAGGTCCCATTTAGCTGTATAAAACTTCCTCAGCAGCTCTCTCGATACCAGATCTGCCCGACGATAAATAAACGTTGAATGGTTAGTTTGTATACTAACTCGTCTCCTGCCCGTTTGGAGCTGAACACGATCTGCAGGCTGGGCAGCTGCAGCAGGCACTCGACGCGCGAGGCGGGCAGGCAGCTGAAGCGGAAGGTGGAGGGCTGCATGTGGAAGTGCACGATCACGTCCACCGGGAACGACGCGTACACGTACTGCCCGTACGACGCGCCCGACACGCCCGACACGCCCTCCGCCGACGCCGACCGCCACCCGCTCTCCGCCTCTGGACACGCCAACCGACATATTACATGATCTGTAGTCAATCGACTGCAGCTCATATACGGGCTGGCTCGACCGGGGTACCACCCTCTCACAGAAGATCGGCGTAAAGTAACTATTACAGCTGCGTTTCGTACGATGAGTGAGAGTGAAATCCAACCCATCATTTTGATCCAATATAAGTACCTATAAAGTTATATTCAAATGCAAAATATTAATGAACAAAGTTATGGGAAACAATAACAAATGAGAGAAATATCTATTGTCTCGTTTTGATAGAGTAAGCCCGGCCGAACATCATCCGAAACTTTCTGATAGAAATTTTATGGACGACCTTATGCACTCCACATAAGGGGGCGTCCATAAATTACGTGAGGCATTTAGGGGGAGGGGGTCGAGCAAAATCTCACCAGATCTCACGTGGGGGAGAGGGGGGGTCTCGGCAAATCTCACGTGATTTTCTTTTACCGCAAGAAACAGCGTAAAATTGCAAGAAAACTGGCTTAAATTAAGTAAAACATGATTTCCACTAGAATATAGCTTTTGAAAAATCTCACGTGAGATAAGAGGGGGGAGGGAGGGGGTCCAGCAAAATCTCACGATATCTCACCAAGGGGGGAGTGGCGGGTCCAAAAAACTCAAAAATCACCTCACGTAATTTATGGACGCCCCCTAAGACACCCAACCGATCCGGCAAATTTTTGATAGTACCTTATGTGGACCGCATAAGGTCGTCCATAAAATTTCTATCAGAAAGTTTCGGAGGATGTGCGGCCGGACTAAGACTCCGTTCGATAAACTCCGTCAGATAGGATCTTGTTGTGAACCGACCATAGAACTTAGAAACCCCTAGAATTATCGCAAGCTTACCGGGCGACGGCGTAGAGAAGGAAGCCTTAGTAGGTATAGGCTCCAAGGTCTGTTCCAGGAACTCCAGGATGTGGGGGCTGATGATGGTCTCTTCAGGGATGCTCTGCACCGTGATCCATGCGAACAGCGCCGCCTTCTTGATGCCCACCTTGCGCGGGCCCAGCGGCGGAGGCTGCGGTGACGTCACCTCCTCCGGGAGGGTCTTGGACTCATAGTGCACCTAGTACCGAATTCATTACATTTGCAGGTTTTCTAGACGAACATATGGTAAAGACTAAGCTCTTTGGGGCCACAGCGGACATGCTACTTTTAGCATCAGCGATCGGCGATTTTGCGACTGTATGCTGCGTCGCGTTTTGGTGACTCTCTACAGTCGCAAAAAGCAGCATGTCTACTGTGGCCCTTAGACAAGATGCAAATGCTGCATGGATTTTTCAAAATTGGAAAGCTGAATAGTATGTGAAAGATACAAGCTGTCGATAAGTTTATCATACCTATTAATTATTATTGAAACGATATTTAGTTTGTGGAGGCGCTTGTGGGCAGACATCTTGCCATTTGTTAATAACTTAGCGATCATCTGAAACCTCTGTAAGAATTGTCAATACACGATATATCGGTCCACCTTTACATTTCACGCTTTGGGAAGCCGGTGAAAGCGAGTGGTGGACAGCCGTGACGTGTAGAAGTCATTTGGTGTCTGGCTAGTGATGGCGGCGGATGGGTGTGTGTGGTGTGTGGTGTACCTTGAGCGCGAGTCCCGGCACGAGGAAGACGGTGAGCTCGGGGCCGGGCTGGTGCCGCGGCGCGGTGGGCTTGCGCCGCGCCGTCGGCGACCCGCCCCCGCCCGCCCCGCCCGCCCCCGCCTCGCCCAGCCCGCCCGACGTCGACCGGCCCACGCGCATGCCCGCGCGGCACCCGCTGCACGCAACACAACAACAACATGCATTTACACGACCAACAAGAGTTGCTCAATCCTGGCCAATTATGACGTCATGTCAATCACGATAACATCAAACAACTGGTAGAGAAACCGCCATGACATACAGAGCGATATGCATCATCATATACGAGCCATACGGAACATATGGAGCAATGAGAAACTACTGCTGATATTGATGCAAAGATCCAAAGTTAGTATTTTTGTTTCTAAATAATGAACCTATAATAGGAGCAGAAAACGTGGTGGATTATGGCCTGAATCCCCCTCGCATTGAAGGCAGGCTCGTATCCAGGAGTGAGACGTTAAAGGGGCTAATATTGTTATTATTATATAAGAGCAGTACTAGTCCACCAAGCCAACTAGGCGCCTGTTAAATGTGACGTGCGGGCGACAAGCCGCAGGCGGTGGCGGGTGTGCGGTCTTGGAAGCCGCATTCCATCCGAGTGCCTAGTTGGCTTGGTGGAGTAGTAAGGGTTGTAACTGACATCTTGATGTCGTCGTCCTTGCTGGGCTCCTTGGTGTGCAGCACGCACTTGCCGCTGTTGATGTGCACCTTCACGTCCAGCTCGAAGTCGATGTTCGGCTCCGCGGTCTTCGCCTTGCTCTGCTTGCCTTCCGAGCTCGGACCTTCCGACGAACTGGAGGAGGAACTCACTAATTAAACTAACATTTTCTCGGAGAACTGAGATGCGATATGGCAGACGTATAGTAACGATTGTCGTCACTATAACGTGAACAAGATGAAATTTATACAACAGTCGATTTTTGAGGAAACCGCAGCTTTCGAGTTGTCCCGGCCAAACATGTCATAATAATAATAATAATATCCTGGGACATTATTTTACACACAGCTACCTGATCCCAAACTAAGCAGAGCTTGTACTATGGAAACCAGATAACTGATATTACTACATATACTACTTTTTTATTTGTAAATACATACTTAATATACATATACACCCAGACTCGGGACATACAGACATTTTCATGCACACAAATGCATGTCCCGGGTAGGAATCGAACCTACGCCCTGCAGCGTGAAAGCCGCCATCACGCCAACCACGCCAGCGGGCCTGTCATTGAAGATTTTATGATATGGTATCGACCGTATCCATGTCTGATTTACAAGTTGGACATGTAAGATGAGGAAAAAAAAAGTTATTCGCGTCTAACAAATTCCCCAAGGTGAGACTACCGACAATCAAGATTCAAGACAAAATAGAAGTCAAAATATTTTTATTCATGTAGGTAGGCTGTAGATTTTAGTTTTGCCACCGGTTCGTAGCGCTGCTTCCATTGCGAAGGGCCGGCAAGAAACTCAGTGGTTACTGTTTTCAGTGGAAAAATATAAATTGTGTAAATTCTCAAACAGCAATGCAGGCAGCACCATTGCCGCTACGGTAATTCAACATTATCAAAATAATTAAGTCACATTCAGATTTAGGTATTTAAATATAAAGCTAGCCTAGTGAGCTGTGCATTGTCATGAAAACAATTGCTTTGGTGTAATGCCTTCCGTACTTAATTAAAATTGAACTGGTCAGTGTGTCTCATGGACCAGTTACTAAGGGGACTGGCCCTAAGCAAGTCGGCCGAGTGGTCGGCCTAGTACTAACATCGACATAAAACGAAGCGAGTAGTTCAACTATTTACCGGTAAATAGTAAAATGAAAATGAAAAAACAATGACCACGTTTTGTTTCATACAAATATCTAATAAGGGCACCTCTTTCTTTAGTCTTTACTCTGTGGTGTGTCTACTAGACAGTTGTATTACAAGTGTAGTACTGACGTGGTGTCGTGTTTCCGTCGCAGCTCGACCCCGTCGAGTTCAGCGGGCCAGTGGTCGGGGTGCGCGGGCAGCGAGCTCTGCCGCTGCACGGGC
The DNA here is from genome assembly GCA_947859195.1 of Drymonia ruficornis. Taxonomy (NCBI): domain Eukaryota; kingdom Metazoa; phylum Arthropoda; class Insecta; order Lepidoptera; family Notodontidae; genus Drymonia; species Drymonia ruficornis. The sequence continues at coordinate 14,600,495 of OX401905.1, read as the reverse complement.
GGCGGCTGGAACGACACCGAGCGCGCGCCCGTACTGCGCGGCCCGCGCAGCGACGCCGACCGCGACGGACCTGACACAAACACACAACTTATGCATTATACTTACTCTTACTTATTTCCGCATCCTTTGTGGTATATGGATGGCACGCTGTCGCTGTTTTGTGTGCGCTTAAAAACTGGCTAAACTCCAACCGTATATAGTAATGGGATGTTATAACGTCACGACTTTTATTCCCATTCGGGGGTAGTCAGAGGCTTGAGTGGCCATACACCACCACATTGTGGAGGTATTAAGCCAACTCAAAGTTCACGTTTCACCAGATAGTCAGAACCCAACGTGACAGGTGGTGAACCTTGTCGCCGTGTATACAGGAACTGACTATTACCTAATCCCGAGGGATAGGTAGGTTTCCTCACGATGTTTTCCCTCACCGTAAGCGAACTGTAAATTATGCACATAGATGAAAATTCATCCATTGGTGCATGCCCCACCGGGGATCGAACCTGGGACCTTCCGATTGCTAGCCCAACGTGTTCGCCCCTAGGCTACAGTCGCTTATAATGGGATGTTCTCGAGAACATTCTCACCCTCGGAAACTTAAGGAAACTTACTCGTGTGAATTTTCGAGAATTTATCTTCTGAAGCATGTTAAAATTGGCATAAACCTCATTAAAGATGCAAGTATGGTGGTTTTAATTGTTTTTAAGATTAAAAGATAGGATAACGTAAAAAAAAAAAAAAAAAAAATCTCACGAGTAAGTTTCCGAGGGTGAAAATGTACTCGAGAACATCCCATCACTAACCTTATACCTGGCGTATTGCCTTCGAAGTACAAGGCCCGCGTGAGGAGATTTTGGTAGGGAAACTGTGTGGGCATGTGGGATCGCGCGGTAGGGGGCTAGCGACCGATGCACGGTTCCATACAAACTTATTAGGAGTTAAACTTTTGAAAACACTGAATATGATTACTTTCAAGTATAATGAGTAGCCTAAATACAAATTTTCATGTCTGCAGTTACATAAAAATCGACAACCTCCATATAAAAGTTCACCCCTTATTTTACAGACAGACGGACCACAAAGTGATCCTATAAGGGTTCAGTTTTTCCTTTTGAGGTATGGAACCCTAAAAGTTAATATAGCACAATACTTACAAATAAGGAATTGTTTAAATTGCTAAACTAAAACAGGTTGCAACATAAGTGGCTACTTCCAATGTGACTTACCGGTGAGAGGCTCGCTCTCCATGGAGCTCCAGCTGCCTCCCTCGATGATGTCCGCGAGTCTATTCTCGTCGTCGCCCAGCAGCAGCGTCTCGCCGGAGTCTCCCACCGTGCCCGCGGTCAGTACCAGATTCGGTTCTATGCCGCTGCATACAACACTACGTTTAGTTTCGTATTGACAAAATAAAGAATAGTAGGTCTACTGAATTGAGCGATACGCGAGCGGCTTTACGGTCAGTTTTTTCATTGCAAGTCTTACTGAAAAAGTAATAAATTGGGTTTTTTACTAGCTGTCGCATTTACTCCAGTGTTTCCTGAAGAAAACTAGACTTTAGATAACTAAAAGAATATTTTTATCGTCTAAAATCCCTAGCTATATCACTAATAAATAGGAAGATAGGGCTAGACCAAGCTTGAAGCAATATCGGTGGATCGAGCAGACTTAAAGCAGACGGCGTTTGTAATTCGTAGAACTCACGGCAGCGGCTGTCTATCACCTTTGATATTACTATGAAATCTAACATCTAAAACTATGAAATGTTGGTGGTTAGTGTCTTGGAGGACGGTCACAGTGTGGAAGACAACGCTATTAATAATTAGATGTGTCCATATGGCGCGCACGCCTCACCCGAGCACTCATATTATGACATTACGTCTATGCGTTCCGACGTCAAAAGTGAGTGCTCGCGCGAGGCATGCGCCTGATGAAGACGCCGCCATTGTCTAATATGTGTAAAATTAGTTGGTATGTGCTAACTTGTCGGTGTGCTCGGGCAGGTGGTGTGCGGCGTGGTTGTCGTGGGGCGGCGCGGGCGCGGCGGCCACGAAGGAGCGGCTGCGGCTGGAGCCCAGCCCCAGCTTGCCCTTCGTGATGGAGCTCGCGCGCACGCTCTGACGACGCAGCTTCTGGATCATGTCCCTATACACAACACACACACAGCCACGTTAGGAACAAGAGATAATACACCAGTGCATTAGGACCAAAATAAATATATTGACAATGAGAATCATAATTATACTCGGAATAAGAATCCCAATGAGAATCAGAAATAGAATCAGAATAAAATAAGAATCAGAATGAGAATCGAAATGAGAAACATATGAGAATCAGAAATAGTATAAGGATCAGAAACAGAATAGGGATCAGAATAAGAATCAGAAATAGAATAAGGATCAGAATAAGAATTGGAATGAGAATCCGCAGTACGCCCGGAATAAGAATCAGAGGGATAAATAGAATCGTAATGAGAACTAGAATTAGAATCCAAAAAAGAAACAGAATCATAATAAGAACCAGAATCAGAAACACAATGAGAACCAGAATAAGAATCAGAATGAAATGAACTTAAATTTAAATGATAACATAAGGAAACGAAAAGAAATGAAAAGAAGAGAGTGAAAGGCGTTCGCCTACCTCCTGAAGTCCTTGAAGACGAGTGCCTCGAGGTCGTGGAGCCGCTTCATCTCGTGGTCGACGGTGGCGTGGCTGGCGCCCAGCGCGCGCAGGTCGTTGATGATCTTGGCCTGCTCGTTCATCTCCTTCTCGATCAGCTTCGACCGCTTCTTGGCGTCCAGGCTCGTGTCGAACACGAACGCAGGTAAGTGGTCCGTGTACTTGCGACGGAGGATTATACTCTCCTGGTCAAACATTGAACATCATTGAAGCCATAGGCAGGGACTAGACGGTTCCACATTATAAAGAATATAGACAGTGCAAATGGCTGTAACTTTTAGTATGATCCCTAATAGTCGCCACCTACAGACTGAATATGATAAATTGGGGTAGTACGATCCTCTCAAATAAGATCGGCGTAAAGTAGCTATTATAGCTGCGTTTCATACAATGAGTGAGAGAGCCGGAAGCTCAACCCCCCTCCTCCCCTCCCCGTATCCCACTCCCATTCAAGTCGACAAAGTGCGAGCGATGCCTTTGGTATTGCAAACATCTATAGGCTACGGTAACTGCTTAACATCAGGCGGGCCGTACACTTGTCCACCGCCTTAGTCACATACAGGAAACAAAATACCTGTGAGTCTTTGCTGTTGTCAGCTTCGTCATCCAAATCACTTTCGTAGTCCATTTTCAGAGGGTCCTCCTCCTCATATCCTGTGAGCATGGTGAGCGTGTGGCCCAGCGCGGACAGTTGCTTCCCCACATTCACGTCTAGATGTATGTCCACACCCTCCATTTGCCACGATACATTTAGGAACCATTTCGCGTTTTCTAAAAACGAAATTAACCATTAATTTTCTAAGCTACCACAGGCCCAACGGGGGCATATTTTATGTATCACGTGTGAATTTCATGTCTATCTGAACTGGCCTTATTTGGGATAATAAAAATGTTTACTTTTTGAGGAGACGCACAGTGGCCGGATTTCGGGGCTTCCCTTTCATAGGATTTTTGAAAATTAAAATGAGTTTTTTGGTACAATTAAGTACACAGTCTCGTTGATAACATCGTAACATTAAATTATCTAGTAGTCATAGATTTTTTATTAGCTATTAACACCATGAAATACGGATTTTTAGATTTCAAATGTATGGAAATGGAATTTGTTTTCCTTATAACTTTTTTAGGTTTCGAGTTGTAAAGCTGAAACTTTTATGTATTGTTACTGAGTTAGTAACCAAGCCATATGACCTTTGACCTTGAACCGGGACGGTCCTATTCAAGAGATATGATTTTTTGAAAAATGACTGTTTGGTGACATTTATTCAGGCAATTTAAGTTCAAATAATGAGTGTAACAAGCCTTTTTATGTGAATTATTGTACTGAATCAACTCTACTACTACGACTAGATTGACCTGGACTAAGAAAATTCCCGTTATAAGACAAACAAAATAAAATAAAACACATTTTTATGACTAATATTCAATATTACACATAAGACGTACAAAACCTACACATTTTGACTAGGTAGGTAGCAGTTGCCACTACCTGCCCCCATTGTCTATTGTTTGTTCCACACACAGGTGTCACCAAATGTCAGGTTTCACTAATTAGGGGTATTAGGGATTAAATATTAAGTCTAATTATTGTGTTGTAATTGTAGGTGAATGTTTGTCATACAAGATTCCTGGAAATGACTTAGGGTTCTAAATGAAAGCAGTATAAATGCCGAGAGTACCTTTATTTCGTTTCACTTATAATAACTACTTCGTATCCTAAATGTTCTCCTTTAACAATTTTGACTTGTTCAGTATGGATAGTCTGGTTTTAAATCTCGACGTTTTTGTATTTATGAAGCAAAATTCATGAAACGAACATATTGTTTACCACTTAAAAGAAAACTATCCAAGAAAATTGTCGGTATGAAACGGGTCTCAACGTGGACATAGTTAAACAAGGTGCAGGTACTATAAAGGATGGGAACACTGCACGAAGATTTTTTGAAAATCCCGAAGCAACTGCATAGATAACGGGTGTTGATGAAGAGCTGATCAGAAGATTTGCAGTTATTCTTCAGGTAGTCTCTTGTGGAGAGTTTATTGACGTGGAAAAGTTCCGGCAATATTGTGCTGCAACAGCTCATAAATATGTCGAGCTATATGCATGGTAGTATATGCCCTCTAGCGTACAAAAACTACTCATGCATGGTGCTGATATAATTAAGCAGAATAACTATCCCAATCGGTAAACTCCCTGAAGAGGCCTCTGAAGCACGCAATAAAGATATTAAACATTTTAGAGCGTTCCACACGCGTAAATTCAGCAGAATCGCAACAAATGAGGATATTATCCACAATTTATTAATGTCTTCTGACCCATTCTTATCAAGTTTTAGACCTAAGATAAGTAAACTTCACCATAAACAACTATCAGATGAAGCCAAATTGTGATCACTTCTAGTTCTGATGAAGAAAATTTAGAGTTTGTTGATGTAGGAAATTTATGATTTTAGTTATTTTGTGATTTATGTGATTTTAGTCATAAAATTAATTTTGTACTTTAGAATTTCTTTACCATTTCCAAGAATCATTGTTTTATATTGTATGATATTCACCTACAATAACAACACAATAATTAGATTATATAATTATTATCCCGTAATATTTTTCTTTAGATCCTCTCCATACTAAGTTTGCCTGGCAGAGATCACTATTAGTTAGGTAATAAGGCCGCCCATTTTCCACTTTCTATGTAATTTATGTTATAGTTAATATTTTCTAGTGGTGGATTAATAAAGAGTTATAGGTATATCTATCTATAATAATCCCTAATACCCCTAATTGGTGAAACCGAAACATCTGGTGACATCTGTGTATGGAACAAACAATAAATATTTCCAGGAATCTTGTATGCCAAACATTCACCTACAATAACAACACAATGATTAGACGATCCTTAATCCCTAATACCCCTAATTAGTGAAACCTGACATTTGGTGACACCTGTGTGTGGAACAAACAATAGACAATGGGGGCAGGTAGTGACAACTGCTACCTACCTAGTCAAAATGTGTAGGTTTTGTACTACTTATGTGTAACTCAATGGAATATTGAATATTAGTCATAAAAAATGTGTTTTATTTTATTTTTATGTTTCTAACGGGGATTTTCTTAGTCCAGGTCAATCTAGTCGTAGTAGTAGAGTTGATTCAGTACAATAATTCACATAAAAAGGCTTGTTACACTCATTATTTGAACATAAATTGCCTGAATAAATGTCACCAAACAGTCATTTTTCAAAAAATCATATCTCTTGAATAGGACCGTCCCGGGTCAAGGTCAAAGGTCATATGGCTTGGTTACTAACTCAGTAACAATACATAAAAGTTTCAGCTTTACAACTCGAAACACAAAAAAGTTATAAGGAAAACAAATTCCATTTCCATACATCTGAAATCTAAAAATCCATATTTCATGGTGTTAATAGCTAATAAAAAATCCGTGACTACTAGATAATTTAATGTCACGATGTTATCAACGAGACTGTGTACTTAAATGAACCAAAACACACATTTTAATTTTCAAAAATCCTATGAAAGGGAAGCCCCGAAATCCGGCCACTGTGAGACGGTGCGTTATATTACTATTTTAAGAATACGAAAATTATTGTATCTTCGATTTTGGCATCTAAGGCAGTCATTCGTATATTTAGACTTCCACTAGAACTTCTTTAAATGCTGTTTTATTAGTTTCCAAAAAGTATGTTACGTGAATAGCGTGTGTGATATGTGAGGTATGTGTAATGTGACTGACCGTTTCGGCGCGGTTGCGCGGCGGCGGTGCGGCTGCAGACCTCGTAGGTGCCCTCGGAGACGCAGCACACGTTGAGCGTGGGCTCGTCGGCGCGCGGCTTCCAGTCGTCCAGCGACGCCTCGAAGTCGTCCGCGAAGCGCAGGCACAGCCCCACGAAGCGGCCCTTGGACACGAGCGCGCCCGAGCTGCACGCGCCGATACTCGTGCTCTCCAGCGTCACCACCACGGCGCCGCGCGACTCGCCCTCGCCGCCCCACGCGCCCCAGCCGCCGCGCCCGCCCCACCCGCCCCGGCACACGCCCCACCGCGCCTGCTGCACAAGTACAACACGACCGACTCATACACTCTCCAGCGTCACCACCACGGCGCCGCGCGACTCGCCCTCGCCGCCCCACGCGCCCCAGCCGCCGCGCCCGCCCCACCCGCCCCGGCACACGCCCCACCGCGCCTGCTGCACAAGTACAACACGACCGACTCATACACTCTCCAGCGTCACCACCACGGCGCCGCGCGACTCGCCCTCGCCGCCCCACGCGCCCCAGCCGCCGCGCCCGCCCCACCCGCCCCGGCACACGCCCCACCGCGCCTGCTGCACAAGTACAACACGACCGACTCATACACTCTCCAGCGTCACCACCACGGCGCCGCGCGACTCGCCCTCGCCGCCCCACGCGCCCCAGCCGCCGCGCCCGCCCCACCCGCCCCGGCACACGCCCCACCGCGCCTGCTGCACAAGTACAACACAACCGACTCATACACTCTCCAGCGTCACCACCACGGCGCCGCGCGACTCGCCCTCGCCGCCCCACGCGCCCCAGCCGCCGCGCCCGCCCCACCCGCCCCGGCACACGCCCCACCGCGCCTGCTGCACAAGTACAACACGACCGACTCATACACTCTCCAGCGTCACCACCACGGCGCCGCGCGACTCGCCCTCGCCGCCCCACGCGCCCCAGCCGCCGCGCCCGCCCCACCCGCCCCGGCACACGCCCCACCGCGCCTGCTGCACAAGTACAACACGACCGACTCATACACTCTCCAGCGTCACCACCACGGCGCCGCGCGACTCGCCCTCGCCGCCCCACGCGCCCCAGCCGCCGCGCCCGCCCCACCCGCCCCGGCACACGCCCCACCGCGCCTGCTACATAACATACTACAGTGTATCTCAATATTGCCATTCTGGTATACTACTGGGCTACTGGCCATTTGTTATTTTTTTCTATGGTTCGTTAAGAATTCTATTTACAAATAAATTTATTTTGAAAACGTATTCTATTTTCAAACTCAATCATTTGTTTATTGATTATTGTGTTGTTTTCATGGACATCGTAGTAGTAATGCGGCGCAAGCGGCACGCAACATCAACGACGTATACGGAGCGAACACTACATACGAACGCACGACCCGATATTGTTTTAAACGATTCCGTTTTGGAAATTTTAATTTGAAAAATTAAAGGCGAACTAAAGGCGATTGTGGAAGCTGATGATACTCAATGCAATGACATAGGTAAAGATCTATTAGTTTACAACCGAATGATACATTCTGCTTTTCATCACCCTGTTCTTCTTTGGCAGCGCAGCGCCACGCGCCGTCCTTCTTACCGACCAGTAACTATTTTCATAAAAGACTTGCGTTCGATCTCTTTGGTCGCGGAACACTAGAACTATTCATGTTCCAAATTCAAAACTCATTACTGACCTCTGTGAAATTCTAATGCAGAAAAGACTTACTTTGATCACACTTTTTGAGGATTAAAACCTCGTTTTTCGAGTAAGAAAGAAAGTTCCTCAATACTTACCACTGGCGGTTGATTGAGGGGGAGACATATTCCGATGTCATCCACGTTCAGCTGCAGGAACAGTGTACTCAGGTGCGGGGTGGTTATCTGCGACGTCAGTTGCACCTGACAGAACGACGCCGTACATCAACAAACCAAACCTTAGGCCAAAATACATGTGACAAAACTACGATATTTTATTTAGGGCCTATTTCAGAATCGTCACATAACTTTTATCCACGAAATAAATATGTATAGAGTTTACAAAAAAAAAAAAGAAACTTATTTTTTTTATTGAATAAAAGCTATCCAACAACTCTGAAACAGGCTCTTCGTAAATAAGACAGTGACAATATTTTGTATGAATTTGTACACACTACTACCCTGCAAGTAGATTCACAAAAATATGTCTATTATTATATTAGCGTTTATGTTTTGTTTGTGTCGTTCACGCGACCACTTGTTTTTTTTTTTACTAACTTTATCAACAAAATAAAATGTAATGTTCAATTAGTCTAACCTTCTCGAAGACCTGCTGCGTGGCAGTGAGCACCTCCTTGTTGAGGTTGAGCCGCTTCTCGTTCCAGTACTCGTACGCGTTCTTGTAGTTGAGCCACACGAGGATGGCCTTGTCCACGGCCACGGGCTGGATGTAGATGAGCGGCCGCTTCAGCGTGATCAGCACCACCTCCTTGTCCGAGCCGCACACCATCTCCTCTTGGAACGCGTTGCGCATTGCTAGTGGAAAAAGACACAGTACTTTTTGTAATCTAAATCGTCCTACAGCTGGGTAAATGTCTCCCCAAAACCCTTATATGCCAGTCCGTCATGGGCTATCATGGATTCAATTTCAGTCCGTACATTAAGGTCCGACCGTGACTAGTTTTTTTATCCCGGCCGAGGCCGAGACCGAAACCGAGAAATGACATAACATAGAAAAATCTAAAAAATACTACCAGCCGACCGAGCGAGACCGCGCGCCAACTTTAAAATACACTAGTTCCTCAGTTATGCGCAGTCTCGCGGCCGAGATTTTCGTCGAAACCAAAACCAAGATCTCAGCCGGACCCTACCGTACATTAATAACAATAATAACAACTAGTGTTTAGTCGTGTGATCACCGATCGCACATGTGATCCTGCCTCAGATATGCAGTTTGGTCTAAGCCGTTTCCCGTATAACTTAAATTGACGCCTCGAACGAGGCGTGTGAGTGTTTGCTTCGAACAGTAAAAATACTGGTTTATAAAAATATGGTCACAATTCGACTTATTAGAAGTAAAGATATTAAAACACAACGCACATATCCTAGTGTTGAAGAAGGCATACTGCTGGAACTCCGGCTCGGCCTCTTCGAACATCGCGTTGCGGATCAACTGGCCCAGGCTTAGGTTCACGTCCACCTGCACACAGAACACACATTTTATGGCTCAAGATACATTAAGAAAGGCCGTGTTGCGGTCGAACACAAAGCATAACAACTGCACAAGGACTGCTTGGAGCAGTCGGGTTAAGTCGACTCCGACCGCATAACGACTGCTCTCGTGCAGCTGGTCAGCCCCTCTAGAGAAGTGGATTCCTCTACAATCGTTTCTATAAATCGCTACACTTTATCTATGGAAATTACATTAGTGACATGATCTACTTATCGGCTTGTAATGTCTGCCTATGTATTTAAGCGTAGGTAGCGATTTGTAGAAACGCTTTTAGACTAAGCCACTTGGGTAAGGGGGCTAGACTGTTCGGTGCAGTCCGTCTATGGAGGCCCTCACACGCGTGTCATGTATGTTCTAAGTACCTGTGCCCTGGCGAATAGTCTGACTTCGTGCGGTTCGGTGGGTTGCGGGACATTCTGCACTCTGTTGGAGAGCTCGAACTCCACCGCGCCCGTCTCCAGCCGCACCGCCGAGTTGCTCGGCGTCGTCGCTGTCAGTTGGATGCGCTGCAATTAAACAACTGACACTGTTAACATTTATAACAAAAAAATATCCTACTAATATTATAAATACGATAGTGTGTGTGAATGTTAGTTACCTACCACGTATCTCCATAACTACTAAACCGATTTTGCGAAGCCGCGGGGACAGCCAGTATTTAAAAAATACGTGCGAAACAAACGAAACGCAAAATCGATTAATGTTATTTTTAATATTTTTTTGCAAAGACGCCAATCTTGCTCTATCCTGTGACAACACTAGTAGCGAGTAGCGATTCGCTACTAGCTCTACAGTAATTTTATTTCATAGCTATTGTATACTGTTTGGTATTGACAAGATCAGCCTAACAATTTTTTAGGTAATTTGTTCTACTGTATTTTTTTGTTATATTTGATTACACGCATTGGAAGTTTGTTTATATTACCTTGATCCTAATAGTGAGTGAGAAGAGTATCCGGCTGAGCGCCGACGTGGAGGCCTCTTCTTCGTTCCACAGCGGCACCGGCTTCTCGCCGCCGTACACCTTCTGCACCACTTCGTTTACTTCCTGCGAACATACACTCCTTTCAATACATTGTTGTGTTAGTTGCGCTTGGATCGTCGCGTTAGTCTTACGGGTTTTCACTCTCTTTGGATATTTTGAATGCGTACAATTGTGAGTACGTACGGGCAATTTAGACTTAAAACGGTTCGCATATTGAGTTTGCACTTAACCCGTGAAAAGGCGTAATATTGATTCTGGTATCGATTAATAATCGCTAAACTAAATTGAAAGTATATTTATCTCGATCAAACGTTACGTCTATGGGATAAATTATTTCTGAGAAAGACTGATACACGGACTAAAGTACTCATCCATCATTAAGAACTAAATAAGTTAATGGCGGAAGATTGACGGCGGAACATGAGAAGGTTTGCAAATAGAGATACTTTAGTCAAGTTTCAATTGTGTCTTGTATCATAAGAACAAACATGGATTTTGAAGACCATAAAGATCAAATTGAAGTAATTTCATGTAATGTGCGGCACCCAATATAAGACCCTTCAACTTAAAATCCTGGGAAAGAGCCGTCAGAAGTTCGGTCGTAAAGATATCGTGGTTGAAAAACTTAGGTTAGTGGTTCGACAAGTCGAGCTGCAGTCTCTAAAACGGATGAAGACCATCAGAATGAGTAGTAAGCGAGTCTGTATAGCCGATAGCTGACCTTCATGAAGACCTTCTGCACGAAGACGAGGTGGTTGAGCAGGTCGGTGGAGAGCGTATGCTCGAAGAGGCCGATGTCGGCCTGCGCGGCCAGGTAGCGGCCGGCGCGCAGCACCGCGCCCTCCAGCCGCCCGCCCTCCGCGCCGCCCTCCCCCCCGCCCTCCCCCGCCTCCCCCGCCTGCTCCACGGCGCGCGCCGCCACGTGCACGGCCGGGAGCGCCACGCTGGCCGCCGCAGGAATGTTCGACTCCTCCGACACCTACACACACGCACGTGCTTTCAACCGTCAACATCCGCGGCAACAAACTTTGGTAACGCTGCTCGCGCGTGACTCGAATGGAACGCAAGCCGTGTTTCCCCAAACTTCATACAAGAAAAAATAAAGAACAATCAATCGCTCACGCGGTATTTTGCGAGTATGTTAACCGCAACAGAATTTCTTGATACAACTCACACGTGTCAAGTCGCGTGTGATTAGTTACTAACCAGTTTCTTTTGAGAGGCGCCATTGAAATAATAGTAATATGACATTCTAGCAACTCATTCGTAATTTTAGTAACGTAACCAGTTTGGTATTACTCTCAAAAGAACCAACGCACACTGTTATGACATGAAAATAAAGACACGCACTAGATCACCAGAAGTGCGAGATACTTTAGCGCTTAATTATTATTGTTTTTAAGTGGACTTGCATAATTTTACGCAACAGAACAAGACTATTCCTACCTGTACAGACCCAGATCGATTGTTAGAGGCCAAACATTAGTGTGCGTGGATTTATATTAGATCGGTCTGCCTAATGTGGTATCTGAATACGTTTGCACTATAATAAATGTCTACTGGACTTAAAGTAAATGTGTGATGTGAGATGTCTTACTTGTAGTTTGGTGACAAAGCTGAGTGAATGCTGTTGCAGGTCGATGGTGAACTGCGCCTTGTTGCCGGTCACGCCGGCGCTCTGCACCTGCTCCATCTTGTACTGCGCTTGCAGCGACGGCAGGAGCGCTGCCGTTATACTGAGGCTCTGCGAGGTAAGACAATTATTCAATTATTTTAATTTTATAATGCGGTTTTAGTGCAAAGGTAATTGATATGATGAATCATGGTGAACATTTCTTAAACGTCTTTTAACCTATAATTTTTCATTTATTTATTTTTAATTCTACCAAAGTTGCTTCGGCTCATTCAATTGATTTGTAATTATTTTTTGATATTCCTGTCGTTGTCTTTTATGAAATTAAGTACTGATGAATTTGGTTTTAATTGTTAACGAGATTAAATAATTATTTTCGATCAAGAATTGGGATAAGGTGTCAGATGACAAGTGTCGAGTAAATGAGGATAGCGATTTACGGCCGAATACTAGCCCAATGGTCCCACTTAGCAGTTTGAGACGTCGTTAACTGTCATTTTTTGTATGGCGCGTCAAAGTTAAGAAGCTCTCAAATTTAAGTTGCGTACGAGTATCCGGCCGATGGTGTGGTAGGTGTTTACCTGCAGCAGTACGGAGAACTGTAGATGCAGCGGGGTGAGCAGCGGGCGGGGCGGCGGCGGGGGCGGCGCGGCGCGCGGGGGGCGCGGCGCGGGCGCCGGGGAGCCCTCCGACGACGACGCCTCGCCGCCCGCCCCCGCGCTGCCCGCGCCCCCGCCCCCGCCCCCGCCCCCGCGCGACAGCCGCGACGACGTGCGCGTCACGCCCAGCTCCTACACGCAATACCATAACGTTTACAACTATTACAACTTATTATTACTACCCGATTGCGTGTCGCGGGCACCTATGCATGGGCATCAAAACAAAAGATCTATTGATTTTTTTTTTGGGACATTCCTCGGGCTACTATCGCGACCACGGCATTCCATTTATAAAACCACGACCATCCACGAAAGCTCAAGTTGTTGCAAAAGTGTTAAGACTTGAACTGTTCGCAGTTGAACGCTGCGAATCTAATGTAATGTAATGTAACGTCACGACTTTTATCTCCGTTCGAGGGTAGTCAGAGACTTGAGTGGCCATACACCACCACATTGTGGAGGTATTAACCAACTCAAAGCCCACGTTTCACTAGATAGTCAGAACCCAACGTGACAGGTGGTGAACCGTGTCGCCGCTGCGAATCGTGTGAAATTATACGATACCTATGTTGTTGTTATTTCGGGCCAATTTCGGCGCGTTCGGCCCGCCCACGCAATCCGTTTCTGTGTTGCAAATAGCGCAGTTATGGGTATATAGGGTGTAGAGTCCTACCCACGTTGATATAGTGTGTATATTGTACCCCTGGACCAATTACTAAGGGGACTGGCCCTAAGCAACTCGGCCGAGTGGTCGGCCTAGTACAAACATCGACCCAAAACGAAGCGAGTAGTTCAATTATTTACCGGTAGATAGAACAATGAAAATGAAAAAACAATGACCACGTTTTTTTTTCATACAAATATCTAATAAGGGCACCTCTTTCTTTAGTCTTTACTCTGTGATTGTACCTGCAACGTGGAGGAGAGTTGCCGGCTGGAGCGCGTCATGACGCCGTGCAGAGCCACGGGATGCTGCGGCAGGTCCACGCGCACGCCGCCCACGCTGGCCAGCGCCGTGGCGCCGAGCCGCCCGCCCTCCCACGAGTACAGCGCCTGCGACTTGCCCACGCCGACGCGCAGCACGGTCTGCGTGGGCGCGCCGCCCTCCAGCAGCACGATCATGGAGCGGCCCACGTTGCCCGTGAGCGCCCACTGCCGCGCGCGCGACGCCGACAGCGACGCCTGCAGCGACGTCATCTCCGCCTCCAGCTTCAGCCCGGACAGCGACGCCAGCAGACGCGTGCGGTGGATCCTGCCCGTCACGGAACAACTCACGTACCAACCCGGACGCGCGGTACGGGTGCTGCGTTATTACGAACCCGGACCGTTTATTTCGTTCGTTCTTTATTTTGACACCAGTGTAGATACTCCGGATATATTCAAAATTCGTAAACCAAACTATAGTAGCGGCATTCTACGATGGCCGGTTTGACATGTGGGGGGGGGTATGAAAATGAACCTTATTATAACGGCATAAGACTGGCCGTTTTAAAAAATAAGAATGACAAACATTGAATGCGAAAATGAATCTTATTCCTTTATAATAAGGTTCATCATTTCCCCCTCCCACATGTCAAACCGGCCATAAAAGGTTTTGAGGCAAGGCACATAACATTATTCGTCATGTGTAAGTAGAAATCGCTTATCAAATTACGGTGCTGATACATCACAAAATATAAATAGACAATGAACAGATCAGCACCGCACACATTCACTCGCTATTAACAAATACTTGACCCATGGACCAGTAAAATTAGTAAACGAGTAGATTAAACTAGCTTCTGCCCGCGACTTCGTCCGCGTTAACTTTAAAATCCCACAGGAACCTGACATTTTTCCGGGATAAAAAATAGCCTATGTGTTAATCCAGGTTATAAACTATCTGTGTTCCAAATCCGTTCAGTAGTTTTTGCATGAAAGAGTAACAAACATTCATCCATCCATCCAAACTTTTACATTTATAACATTATTAGTGGGATGATGATGATGATGCTATGATGTTGTGTTGTTACCGTGCGACGCCGACGACGACGATGCCCATGTTGGCGGACGAGTGGCTGGCGGTGTGTTCGCGCGACGCGGGCCGCGCGCCCGCCGCCCCCGCCCCCGCCCCCGCCGCCCCCGCGCCCCGGCTGGGCCGGTACTGCTCCGGGATGTCCGTCGTCACGGAGAACCTGTACAGACGATACCACATGTTTTAGGTTCTAATACCACGCTGCCACGTTGCCAGGGATGCCTTATGAAGATGGAAGTATTTTTTACCCGACTACGGCGGAGGGTTATGATTTTGACCGGTATGTATGTATGTGCATCTGTTCCCACCTAACTTCCGAACGACTTGTCGTAATTTAACAAATGAGGTATCGTTAGAAGCGGCTTAATGGCGCGCTGGTTATAGGCTATGTGACGTCACATAAAATTGCATATGGCGCCCTCTAGAGGACATAATGTCATAAACTAAAAAAAATTTTTTTTTAATGAAACCGTGTGGGGTATCAAATGAAAGAGCTTGATGAGCACATTTCAAAAATATATATATTGTTACCTATAACTCCAAAATATTTAAATAAAAAGTAAGGATAGCCGTGGTCCGTGTACCTACACGGACCACGGCTATCCTCTAGATGAGAATATTTTCTTGTTTCATACTTTTTAGAGCGCGATTTTTCAGTAGTCGGGTTTTAGTTTTTAAACTTACTTTTTATTTCCTAACCCTAGTTACTCAAACACGTAGAAAGAAAGTAAGATGTATTTTCTCTTTGATATATTGTTAGCCAGTTTGAACTCCAAATTAAGTAAAATAACAACTCACTCTAAACTTTGGAATGATTTATTATTTTGCTACAATCGATATTTAGAAACATCGTCGCGAATTGTTATTGAATAAGAATGCGCATAGCAAATCTTGCTAAAGCGACGGCCGTCGGTCGGAGTAGAAAGGTTCAAAACTATCGACTACGAGATGGAAGACGTAATGTAGGATAGTCCTCAGAAGGTATCCGGTGGAAGTAAGGGACGGAAGGCCAGCAGTGGTAGTGGAATGAAACTGGAATTGGTAGTGGTAGTGGAAGTGGTAGTGGTAGTGGAAGTGGTAGTGGAAGTGGTCTTGGAAGTGGTATTGGAAGTGGTAGTGGTAGTGGTAGTGGTAGTGGAAGTGGAAGTGTTAGTGGTAGTGGTACCTGTGCGTGATGGTCTCGGCGTCGGGCATGTTGGCGTAGAGGTCGAGCAGCAGGTACACGGTGCGCCAGCAGCGCGGCGCCAGCGAGCCCTCGCCGCTGCCCGCCGCGCCCGCCCCCGCCCCGCCCCCAGGAGACGCGCACGGCGTGGCCCCGCCCACCGGCACCCCCGCCCCCGCTACCGCGGCCCCCGCCCCCGCCACCGCAGGCGTGTGTCCGCCCTCGCTCAGCGAGCTGTAGCCTGCGGGACCACGACATATTAAGAGCCGTGGAGAATTGCAACTATCGATCCCATATGGAAAACGGAAGATTGCACTCTGTCCCGTGGTTTAAACTACAATTATTGATCTTACGACTCTAAGGCGAAGCGATTCGTACTCGCCTTAGAGGACATATCGGCGCATGTCTCCACTTCGATATATTTACATTGATCGACATCATAGTGACGGACCTTTTTTGATTCGATACACGCTATGAAATCTCTATAGCGAGCTGCCAAGAGTTACCGCATTTGGTTCTGCATCCAATCATGCAGTTTATTTAGTTTATCACACAGTAGTTTTTCGCTAGAAATCAGAGTTGAACTAGTCATCAACTAGGTACTACCAGGCCACCGTCACTCGCGCAAAAAAGCGGTATAAGTGCCTACTGCTAGGTAGATCTCCGGAGATCGGTCAGACAGTGGGCCGCCACACGCGAGACCGAGCGCACGCACTCCGCGTTTCCCGCGCAAAACGCTGCAATACTTACGTATTATCAATTATCGATACGATGGTTAATTTTTGTGAAGTTGTTGAGTGTAATAGTCAAAAGAAAAAAAAAAGTTTGTCATTTTTTTAATTGCCTAAAGATGAAGAAAGGTAAATTACGTTATTTGAAATCTATCTACCTTCCTACCTAAATATTTTAAATATTTAGATACCTAATTGTTTGTTTCTTGTTTTGTTTATGTACTAGGTATTTGTTTTCCACTGGTGTACAATAAAGTCTTGGGGTTGAATTTTCAAAAACCTTGATATCAATATTTTATATTATTAAAAGATAAATATATATAATTAACTATATTATATAGATAAATATATAACTTTATAAATAATAATAAAATAATAAAATTTAAGTTTTACTTCAGTCATTTTGTTTAATTTGTTCTTTGTACAACCCTAACGTTTTCGCTTGATGACGTAATCACTCGGAGTACACGGGAATCTCGATTCTCGGCGCTCGTAGGTAGAGTGCGTTTCTTCTTGCAGCGTCTTTTGTAGGCGTAGCGTAATAATAATAATAACGTAATAGCGTGGGAATTTTAGCTTTTGTATAGAAGTGATGTATCTGTCCCTTTCTCTAATCTGTGGTACTACTAACTACCACCATCTCACGTAAATCTTCCAGAATTTTGATGTTACACGAATTAATAAACACAATAATTTCAATTTGGATTTCAAAAATTGAATTCCAAAAAACACCAGAAATTTAAAAATCTCACCAAGTTTCCCTTTGACACTCTTTCCCGTGGAGCGCAGCTTCTGCGCGAAGGACTGCGGGCGCGGGCGCGGGCGCGCGGGCTGGCTGAGCGTGTGCTGGCTCAGCGGCGGCGCCGGCTCGGGGCTCAGGCTCCCCCCCACCGCCTCCACCTCTACCTCCCATTTGGGCTCCAACCCCGCGTATTGCACCTCCTTCTCTAGGGACGTCACGCTCACTAGGTTTTCTCTGAAGTCTGAAACTAAAAAAAATATAACAATAAGGGCATGTTTTAGAACCGCCAAATAATTTTTATTCTCTACAACAAAAAAAAAACTTTTTGACAGTTCGTTCAAATACGATCTGTCAAAACGTCAAATTTATTTGGGTGAATAAAAGTTTTCTAATGATTCTGAAACTGGGCCTAACATTCAAATCACCTATTCTAACCCAACCTAATCGCTCAATGCACCCGCAAAGATGGGTAAATCGGAACACTACCTGAACGCCCACAGACGGACGTTCAGGTAGTGTTCCGATTTACCCCGACGTCGTGTTAGACCGAGACGAAGAAATGTGACGATTTGGACACTTTCGAGTAGATCACACCACACGATAGGGACCTATGAAGACGTGAAGCGGAGGTCTTTGCCCAACAGTGGGACATACATTAAGCTATAAAACGTATCGGAACTTGATGGTTTGTGGAAATAATCTATAAGACGCAAAAACACAAGAACTCGAAACAAGGTTGTTAGTTAATGTAGTTCATAGTACTTGGGAACCTGGCGTAGTGTGATTGCCCGTTGACTAGTACTGTACCTGACGAGGAGGTATGTTTGTTCTGACGGTGCGATATCTTGGTCTGCGAGCGCAGCTCGGTCTGCGTGTCCTTCACGTTCTGGTACATGTTGCTGATCTGATGCAGCAGCCGGAGCAGCGGCATGTTCACCTACACACACACACACACACACACCTCTGGCTTTATTTAAAACTGTATTTAAAAAAATATATATAGTGGAAATTTGGCGAAGAATGCTGGAATACAATCTACCGCTTTTATTTAGAGGTTTCAGAACTGGCACTCTCCAAAATTAATCCCGTAATCTATATCTATACTAATATATAAAGAGGGAAATGCTGACTGACTGACTGACTGACTGACTGACTGACTGACTGACTGACTCATCAACGCCGAGCCGAAACTACTGAAGTTAGAGACATGAAATTTGGATAGTATATATATTTTGTGACGTAGGCAAGCAATAAGAAGCGATTTTGGAAAATTCAACCCCTAAGGGGATTAAATAGGGGATGAAAGTTTGTATGCAAGTTCGTCATTTTTCAAGTTAGAATTATGAAAATTAGTGTTGAGGTGTCTTTTAAAAAATAAAAAATATGGTTTTCGGCGTTTTTGAATATTCAACCCCTAAGGTGGTAAAATAGGGGATGAAAGTTAGTTGGGAAGTTTTTATAGATGTTCGTCATTTTTAAAGTTAGAATTATAGAAATTGGTGTATAGGTTCCTTTTTAAAAATAAAAAACTTGAATTGCTGCGTTTTTGAAAATTCAACCCCTAAGGGGGTAAAATAGGGGACGAAAGTTTGTATGGAAGTTCGTCATTTCTGAGGTTAGCATAATGAAAATTTGTGTTTAGGTTTCTTTTTACGCATTAAAAATAATAATTTCAGCTTTTTTGAAAATTTAAACCCTAAGGGGTTAAAATAGGGGTTGAAAGTTTGTATGGAAGTTCGTCATTTTTTGAAGTTGGAATTATAAAAATTGGTGATTAGGTGACTTTTAAAAGATCAACAATATTAATTTCAGGGTTTTTCAAAAAACATCCCCTAAGGGGGTAAAATAGGGGATGAAAGTTTGAATGTAAGTTCGTCATTTTTGTAGTTACAATTATGAAAATTGGTGATTTGGTGTCTTAAAAAAAAATAATGCGTTTTTGAAATTATACGGGGTATGGGATACGGGATACGCGGTATGGGATACGGGATTTGGGATAAGGGATACGTGATACGGGATACGGGTTACGAGATACGGGATGTGGGATGCGGGATACGGGATACGTGATGTGGGATGCGTGATACGGGATACGGATACGGATACGGGATGCGTGATACGGGATACGGATACAGATACGGGATACGGGATACGGATACAGATACGGGATACGGAATACGGGATACGGGATACGTGATACGGGATAAGGGTTACGGGATGTGGGATACGGGATACGGGATACGGGATGTGGGATGCGTGATACGGGATACGGATGCGTGATACGGGATACGGGATGTGGGATGCGTGATACGGGATACGGATACGGGATATGGGATGTGGGATGCGTGATACGGGATACGGGATACGGGATACTGGATACGGGATACGGGATACGTGATACGGAATACGGGATAAGGGATACGGGATACGGAATATGGGATACAGAATCAGGGATATGAGATACGGGTTCCGGGATATCCAGGATACGGGATTTGGGTTCCAACAAACGGAAACGAAATTTTTTAAATTTATATCCTGCGCGGACGAAGTCGCGGGCAAAAGCTAGTATCGATATAAACTCGACCTATGTATTAGACGTTATAGCAGAGGTTGCCAATCTTTTCTGGTCCCCATTCATAAGAAAAAATAATTACATCCCCCATATTTGTTGTGGCAAAAATTTAAATAATGTCACATAGGTATATTATCTATACTTGGACCCGCAATCACGGAAAGATTCAGGGCGCCATTCTCCGCGATTCACTGCGCTA
This sequence comes from Drymonia ruficornis, assembly GCA_947859195.1. Lineage (NCBI taxonomy): Eukaryota > Metazoa > Arthropoda > Insecta > Lepidoptera > Notodontidae > Drymonia > Drymonia ruficornis. The sequence goes on along the minus strand of OX401905.1, from coordinate 14,580,157 downwards.
TAGAGCCGTAAAATCAATGGTTGATCGATCATGGAGAAGTTATCGATTATACATAGAAGGCGAGAGTTTAAACTAAACGTTTCCGAAATTTGCTTCTAACGGGAATCGAACCCGCAACCACCCGATACAGTGAGCCGAGCGGTCCATGCTCAAACCACTGCACCAAGCGATCATCTAAGGTTACGTAAGATATTCCGCTAGTGTGTGGTCTGACCTGCTGCGATATGAACCGTATGCTGATGTTGAAGTTGAGCATAGTGCTGATATGTTTCTTGAGCTGTCCGCGCGAGATGTACAGCACGTTCTGCCGCTGGATGAGGTCGTCCACGGCCATGTCCGCCACCTTCTTGAGGTCCACGTCGATGGACACCTTCTCGCACAGGAACGCGGGCGTCTCCGACGGAATGTCCGACAGGTTCTGGTTGCCTGGGCCCAAGGATACCACCCTTATCTAGTTGTCAAATCGCTTCATAGCATCGCTAAATATCTAAGCACTGATGAATAGTGAGAATTTACCACTGGTTCGGAACGTTATTTCCGCTGAGTAGCTATATTATTGTACAATCGGCACAAACTGAATAAATTTGTGGTCTACACAGAATATTGAACAGAAGAGAATGTACGCTTCTTGCACGCACCAATAGAGACTAACCTCCAAATTCATACAAAATTATGATCGACGTGCAGTGGAATTACAAATCACATTTGTTCCTAAAAATGCTTTTCAAAACCATTATAAACTGGCAAAAATCTCTATGAATTTGGGGGTAAGCTTGCAAGACTAAATTATTTCAGCAATTAGCCCCAAGAGGCGATCAAAAGGTGTCGAGAATCAGCGGATTTTGACTGACTCAAGTGTAAAATTACCGGCGTGTGCAGAAGTTAGAGTTAAATGGGTTGTTGTCCTTCATACCTTTTCCCTTGGCGTTGTGTCGGCGCTCGCGGGCGGCAAGGTCGCTGACGACGATGTCGATGCGGAACATGTCCATCCAGGCCAGCAGCGACAGCTTCGAGCCCAGCGAGTCCAGCGCGGGCGGCCCGCCCCCGCCGCCACCCCCGCCGCCACCCTCGCTCTCGCCCGAACCGCTTTTGTTCTTGGATTCGCCTATACCACCCAAATATAAAGTAAAGCAAATAGCAGAATGTGAATGTATAAGCAGTTTATATCAACACTACGGCTCAGAAGTGACACTGATAAGATCGTAATGGCCGGCGCACATAGAGCACGGCATATTCATTTTTATCAATCGAATTTAATACTTATCCAATCGAAATAAGGTGCTCCAGCGGGTGCACCGAGAAAATGCTCCGCGATGCTCCGAGGTCGATCACCGAGCATTGAAATATATACCTTATTTCGATTGGATGAATATTAAATTCGATTGATAAAAAATAAAATGCCATGCCATGCCGTGCTCTATGTGCGCCGGCCATTAAGTATATCTAAAAGTAGTTGACTCACTCCATCTTGTTCTAGAGCATATAAATCTGTCTCTCTTTCTATTATCCTTCAAAAATACCAAGTCGTTGTTTAAACCACGGACCAACCAGCCTTTAAACTCCGCAGTCTCACATCTCTGCAGCGGGTACAGTGTAAGTGTTGTGCACTGACCCTGCGTGACCTGGTTGTGCGAGACGCCGAGCGCGGCGAGGAAGGGCTGGAACACGAGGTGCGCGTCCAGCAGCATGAGCGAGCTCTGCAGCGGGTACAGTGTAAGTGTTGTGCACTGACCCTGCGTGACCTGGTTGTGCGAGACGCCGAGCGCGGCGAGGAAGGGCTGGAACACGAGGTGCGCGTCCAGCAGCATGAGCGAGCTCTGCAGCGGGTACAGTGTAAGTGTTGTGCACTGACCCTGCGTGACCTGGTTGTGCGAGACGCCGAGCGCGGCGAGGAAGGGCTGGAACACGAGGTGCGCGTCCAGCAGCATGAGCGAGCTCTGCAGCGGGTACAGTGTAAGTGTTGTGCACTGACCCTGCGTGACCTGGTTGTGCGAGACGCCGAGCGCGGCGAGGAAGGGCTGGAACACGAGGTGCGCGTCCAGCAGCATGAGCGAGCTCTGCAGCGGGTACAGTGTAAGTGTTGTGCACTGACCCTGCGTGACCTGGTTGTGCGAGACGCCGAGCGCGGCGAGGAAGGGCTGGAACACGAGGTGCGCGTCCAGCAGCATGAGCGAGCTCTGCAGCGGGTACAGTGTAAGTGTTGTGCACTGACCCTGCGTGACCTGGTTGTGCGAGACGCCGAGCGCGGCGAGGAAGGGCTGGAACACGAGGTGCGCGTCCAGCAGCATGAGCGAGCTCTGCAGCGGGTACAGTGTAAGTGTTGTGCACTGACCCTGCGTGACCTGGTTGTGCGAGACGCCGAGCGCGGCGAGGAAGGGCTGGAACACGAGGTGCGCGTCCAGCAGCATGAGCGAGCTCTGCAGCGGGTACAGTGTAAGTGTTGTGCACTGACCCTGCGTGACCTGGTTGTGCGAGACGCCGAGCGCGGCGAGGAAGGGCTGGAACACGAGGTGCGCGTCCAGCAGCATGAGCGAGCTCTGCAGCGGGTACAGTGTAAGTGTTGTGCACTGACCCTGCGTGACCTGGTTGTGCGAGACGCCGAGCGCGGCGAGGAAGGGCTGGAACACGAGGTGCGCGTCCAGCAGCATGAGCGAGCTCTGCAGCGGGTACAGTGTAAGTGTTGTGCACTGACCCTGCGTGACCTGGTTGTGCGAGACGCCGAGCGCGGCGAGGAAGGGCTGGAACACGAGGTGCGCGTCCAGCAGCATGAGCGAGCTCTGCAGCGGGTACAGTGTAAGTGTTGTGCACTGACCCTGCGTGACCTGGTTGTGCGAGACGCCGAGCGCGGCGAGGAAGGGCTGGAACACGAGGTGCGCGTCCAGCAGCATGAGCGAGCTCTGCAGCGGGTACAGTGTAAGTGTTGTGCACTGACCCTGCGTGACCTGGTTGTGCGAGACGCCGAGCGCGGCGAGGAAGGGCTGGAACACGAGGTGCGCGTCCAGCAGCATGAGCGAGCTCTGCAGCGGGTACAGTGTAAGTGTTGTGCACTGACCCTGCGTGACCTGGTTGTGCGAGACGCCGAGCGCGGCGAGGAAGGGCTGGAACACGAGGTGCGCGTCCAGCAGCATGAGCGAGCTCTGCAGCGGGTACAGTGTAAGTGTTGTGCACTGACCCTGCGTGACCTGGTTGTGCGAGACGCCGAGCGCGGCGAGGAAGGGCTGGAACACGAGGTGCGCGTCCAGCAGCATGAGCGAGCTCTGCAGCGGGTACAGTGTAAGTGTTGTGCACTGACCCTGCGTGACCTGGTTGTGCGAGACGCCGAGCGCGGCGAGGAAGGGCTGGAACACGAGGTGCGCGTCCAGCAGCATGAGCGAGCTCTGCAGCGGGTACAGTGTAAGTGTTGTGCACTGACCCTGCGTGACCTGGTTGTGCGAGACGCCGAGCGCGGCGAGGAAGGGCTGGAACACGAGGTGCGCGTCCAGCAGCATGAGCGAGCTCTGCAGCGGGTACAGTGTAAGTGTTGTGCACTGACCCTGCGTGACCTGGTTGTGCGAGACGCCGAGCGCGGCGAGGAAGGGCTGGAACACGAGGTGCGCGTCCAGCAGCATGAGCGAGCTCTGCAGCGGGTACAGTGTAAGTGTTGTGCACTGACCCTGCGTGACCTGGTTGTGCGAGACGCCGAGCGCGGCGAGGAAGGGCTGGAACACGAGGTGCGCGTCCAGCAGCATGAGCGAGCTCTGCAGCGGGTACAGGCTGCAGGCGGGCAGCGCCGCCGCCGCCGCGCGCGGGTTCATCTTCGACGCCGGGATTATGGGCTTCTTGCTCTTCGGCTCCTGACACACGAAAACGAAAGACTGGTGATCGATAGTAGTAGTACCCACCGCACCGACTACTCGCTCGTATGAAATGCGGCTTCCCCGGCCGTATAACACACACACACCCGCCACCGCCTGCGGCTTCCCGCCCGCCACACGCCCGTGCACCGCCACCGCCTTGCAGTGCGGGTGACGTCACATTTGACAGGTTCCTAGTTGGTGCGGTGGAGTGGTAGTGATAACTTATACGATACCACAATGTTGTTTACCTATTTCCAATGTTCATGCAACTCCAGCTATAGACAGTTGTATAAAACTTTTATTCTAAAAAAAACATACTTATCTTTCCTCAATGGGTTTCCGTAATGAATTTAGTTGAGAACGCAGATTTATAGAGCTAAGATATCCATAAATTACGGTGCAGAAATTTTTGGTCTACGACAAAAATTTACGAAGTGGTGAGCAAATTACTAGCGAAGATCGCGCGCGGTTGTTGCGACGTCATTTGAGCCACGCGCGCTTTGTAATGAACGGCGGCGCGGGCCGGCGCGGGTACAGCGCGCCTTCAATCCAACAATCCCGTGTGACGTCACAGGCACATGCCGCACATTATATAAAATGTGTTAAAAAATCTCAACGGATGGACCGATTTCGATGATTTCAAAACTATATTGATGAGAAAGCTTAGTTTTAACTATAGTATTGGTTATGAGTTGATTTGTTGACCTAATATTGATTCTCATTAAAAAAAACGTCCGCAATGTATTTCCAATGAAATCGCGCACACCCCTGCCTTATTCTCACCCCGCGGGCCTTGTCCCCCGTGGGCGATACACAATTGTACATTCGCACTATACGTCCCTATGCATACCTAAATGGCGAGCCTATTGATATAACATCTGCTCATGCCTCATGAGGCTCCCCCTTAAATGAAGGGTCTAGTCGTTGCTCCAAAACCTATGACCAGTACTAAATAAGACAGTGTCAATAATCTACATTTCTATCGCCACTCACCACTTTAATGGGTTCCTGTTTCGCCATCCACTGGTAGAGGTCCTCCCTGGCGCGGTCGTGCTTCATGTTGTCGTCGCTGCCGTGGGGCGAGTACAGCGACGGGTTGGACCCCACGGTCGGCAGGTCTTCCTTTAGTGTACCGTAATCTGATACGCGTAAAAATGATATGGTTGTCTATACGAGTTGGGGGTCAAAGTGACAACGAATATTAAATAGCATTTTTATCTTGGTGCAGATGATAAACAGCCCAGCCCAACCATCCTGAGGATGCCTCGTTTAGAGCCGAAACACGTGTCGAATTTATTTTAGATTCGCTTTGTCTGCGGAGAATTACTAATTGTTAGGGTCCATGACGCATGACAGGCATACTCTCGACTGACAAGGAGTTAGGTCTTGTTTGCCTCTTCTATTATCGATCAATTCTTTTGGTTTATAATTTTGGAGGTTGACAATTCCGAGGGTGAGTGGTGGGACCCTCTCTAAAATAGTTTAACAACGGATTTCCGCAAAGTTACGCCTGATTCCATCAATTAGCAGAAGATAAAGTTTCCGCGTGAGGTCGCTTCACAGCCGCAAATATTCAGAAGCCGTTTCAAAAAAATGGAAATAAAGTTTTAAACGTGACGTAATTTTACATCTGTCACTGTCAAAGACCAGCTAGACAATGCGACTTTATGAAAACACCACTAACATTTTTACCCTAGAAATAATTCCTGACTATTCCAACTACGGGCTGTTTCCCCTGTCTCATTATTTCATCATTAATTAATATATCAGTAGCATATGTTGTAGTGGCATATAACTCGCATTACTCACTGGCAGTGGCGTCGTCGTGGAAGGTCGGCTTCCTGCCGAACGGCAGCGAGGGGAACACGAGGCTCGCGCGGCTGCTCTGCGCGCCCCGCACTGCCGTACGCCGTGAACATGATATATTAGCACAGGGGATATACTAGTGACGGTTACTGGCAGTTATAACTTTAATTACATTAGAGTTTCAAATATAGTTGTTAAAGTGTGAGTGCAATGAAAAGAGCGGTGTTTCGGGAAAAGGTGAATATTTTTTAATATATTTGGTAAATAGCAAATCAAACAGAAACAAAAAAGATTGCGCTGAAGCATTACTGCAAGTGAACCATACCAGTGGAACACAATTGATTTAACCATAATTAGCAAGGCAAGACACGCAAGAAGTTAACGTTTCTAAATAACGGATAGGTCATACACGAAATCGAAAACATTTCAAATGATTGAGTAAAAACATAGAAAAATAAATCAGATTACAAGCAGATAGGTTTAAAAAATCAGTAAAACATAAAAGAAAGCTGTCGCAGCTAATGCAACATGTTTTTCACTATAGTATACTTGAGGATAGATAAAGAAAATTGTGACTATAATATATTAACTGGCAGAATTCAAAAGCAAGCTGTCATTGCGAATGTAACGAAAAAATACAGATAAAATAACTGTTATACAGCGGACAGGACATTCAAGTTCAGTTAATAACATCACACTAGCACATAGGTCATCCATATATCAAGCGAACAAACACACGTATATCTGCGAGGAACGTACGAACCAGAGGGCGGCGTGGATGGGAACGAATGCGGACGCGGGACGGACACGCCCGCGCCGGCTGCTTTACACCAAACACAGACACGTGTTATTATACGGTACAAGAGCATTTAGTGGGCGGAGCACGCACGTCACTAGACAACTAGCTTAATACACTCTGTATTATTGAAAAAGAAACGATATTTACCATGGACCAGACATAGAAAGGACATGGTCTAAGCAACTCGGCCACATGGCTCAACTAGGCCACTAACGTCATCACAGTAGGCGTGGCTTAAGTCAGTGTGCTGTTGGCGTTCGTCCTGTGCACACGTCTTGCCAACGTTCGCATCCCAAATATAATTCTATTCGACACTAGATGGCGACCCTCTGTACGTTTCTTATATCACCCTACACTTAGTGACACCTAGTGTGAAAAAGTTAAACTACGTACTAACATCGACATAGAACGAAGCGAGTAGTTTTGCTATTGACCGGTAGATTGAAAGTAGGCGTTATCTACACCCCTTCACCCGTGACTTAACCCGCGCAAATTGTCAAGCGACGTTTCATACGGAAATCTAATAAGAACATCTCTACTGTCTATGTTCTCTGTGGGAGACCCTAGAATGGATTGACTAAGCAAACGCGAGACGTCTTAGGCCGTGCTCACTTTTGGCACGAATTTTCATCGTACGTCGACGTATGATCGTCGTCGTACGAATTAAGTGCTCACATTGGATACGTTTTCTTCCGTCAAATAGGTTGCAGAACCGCGCGGTCTCAACCCGAGATGAGCGGTAACGCACGTACGCATTTCAAATCCCAGCAGGTTCGGATTGATTTCGGACGTCGGAACTATACGTACGTACACGTACGACCAATTCGCACCCAGTGTGCGCATTCCCGTAGTACTCGGAAGGTCGGGATCATTCGTGCGTGTTCGCACGTGTACGCACGAGTTACAATTCGGATGAAAACGCATCCAAAGTGAGCATGGCCTTATTGTATGGTTAGTGCCCAACCTGCCTGGTGTAAGAGTTGTTCAAGCCGCCCGAAGGCCTCTGACAAGGCTTAACGGCTGCTGTCTAGATGACAACAACTAGGACCGACTTATTACGTGCCCTCCGAAGCACGGAGACGCTCAGTTCAAATGCCACTGGTCACCCATCTCTGACTGACCTTGCCAAGCGTCCGATCGTTTACCGATCAGTGATTGCAGCTGGCTACGAGCGCCAAGAGACATGAGACTATGATATTGCATTTTAGACCTAAGAGAATTCGCTACCCCGGTGGGGCATGCACCAATGGATGAATTTTCATCTATGTGCATAATTTACAGTACGCTGACGGTGAGGGAAAACATCGTGAGGAAACCTACCTATCCCTCGGGATTAGGTAATAGTCAGTTTCTGTATACACGGCGACAAGGTTCACCACCTGTCACGTTGGGTACTGACTATCTGGTGAAACGTGGGCTTTGAGTTGGTTAATACCTCCACAATGTGGTGGTGTATGGCCACTCAAGCCTCTGACTACCCCCGAATGGGGATAAAAGTCGTGACGTTATATTTATATATTTATTTTATAGAATTCGCTACAAATTGGGTACGAATGACTACGAAACGTTGCGTTTTTAGGACTGAAATGTCGTGTCAAACTACACCTCGACTTCGTTTGATACAATAGGAGGCATACAATTTCATATCTTGAAAATTCCGGTTTTCTGCCTGCTACGACGGTCGACTATAGGGTGACTAGGAGGAAAATGTTCTTCTCTTGACCCGTAAGTCAAAATTTCTAAGTACTAAGCAAAAATACTGCAACATTACGTAACATATCTGTGCGTTTATTAAGCATACATGTGATTATCACGAAATAAAGGCCGGCATACCAAATAAGCGTGACCCCTGCAAGCCTGTAACACTCGTGTATCACAAGTCCAGTTGCACTGGTAACGTGCGTGCTCTCGGTGCAAATAAATTATATATTCGTGTCATTTTAATTAGTAAAGTTAGTTTGGCGATTCATTTACAAAATACAGCTTGGATTTATAATGCTTTATTTCTTGAAAGAGTGATCGATCTAAGAACTTTCTCGAGGGGGATTATGTAAGAATCTCAACATAAGTCGCTTAAGTTCTTGCCACCTCTGTATCTTAGAAATGCTTTGTAAAACCATTGTAAACTATTTAAAAATGTCAAAAAATTTGGCGGTATATTCGTATACTATTCTAACCACTTATGTAGAAGAGGGTCAAGTATGTACTATAACCTCCATATTATTTCAGAAACAAGGTCTCAGGTAACTACTGAACTATTGTGAAAATTCCAACTGACCGGGCAGGTTGACTTTGTCTCCGTCCATGTTGAGCAGCAAGCAGTTCTCGTCCAGAGCCTCGTTGTCCAGAGGGTACTCCTGCCACCCTTCTACTGAATCCTACAAATAAAAGATACTTACTTTATTTAGTACTAGCTGTGCAATTAATTTCTTTTTTATGTTTGCTAAAATAGCCTAGGTTACTCCTTATAACATCAGCTATCTGCCAGTGAAGTCCGTTAAAGTCGGTCCAGCCGTTTCGGAGATTAGCCAGAACAAACAGACAGACGGACAAACAAAAATTAAAAAAAAGGTTTTTGTTACCCATACCTTCAAATACAATTAGTAAAAGCTGTTATATTGACATAACAAACAAATAATTAAATTTTATTTATTTATAGATAGACCTTACACCTTTCTTTCTCTGTATGGTCTAAAATACTTTCCACGAAATGTGGGTGGACTCACTTCTCTGTCTATCCCTTCGAGGAATACGTGCATAATGATGTTTTACATCAAGGTTATTTCAAACTGACCTCAAGCAGATCGGGCAGTGCGAAGGTGACGTTGAGCGGTTTCATCACTTTGCTCTTGTAGTTGTGCTCCAACAGCAAAGGCGTGTACAGGATGTTCTTCCATTGCCGGCTCAGAACTATCACACCCTGTAAGTATTTATAAGATTTAAAAGGGAAGAAAACATAATGCTTGGTTTTATTTTAATAAAAAGCCTGCTATAACATGTAGCGCGCTATACGCTGCGCAGTTGCAGGAACAGTTCTGTGTAATAACTTTCTCTATACAGGTAAATCCAATAAGGCAATAGTGTAGAGGGGCCACGCTAGTAAACGAAAAATTTGGTCCGCATCCCGATCATAACACTATGCACCCCGACCGTATAAGCATTAAAAAAATCACTCATCTCACTCTAATAAACAAATCGAGTTTGGTAAAATAATAACAACATTGCCAAAAACATTTTTGTTGTGAAAATATAAATTATAAATACGATTTCTATAAGTGTTAACCCATGTCTCCTACTATAAGTTGCCCACCTGTCTGAGTGTGGACAGCGAGGGTAGATGGCGCTCGGCCAGATCCGCCTGTACCGCAGCGGCGTCGGCCTGCAACGCGTAGCGCAACAGCACAGCGCACAGTTGCAGCGACGGCTCCTCGCGCAGTTGCTTCGCCATCGGCGTGTGCCGGCCGTAACGACTCTGACAAACATTATACAACCTCAACAAACAAAAAGCGGACTCAAAAGTGAAGCAGGTTCCAAGAACTGCTTAATTTTGAGGGATTTACCAAGTGATTAGATTGACTCGCGCCGCCGTTCAAAGGGCGCGTGATCTTCGTAAATTCTACATTATAAATCGTAAATTCTTGGCGGTCGGAATATTGTCGGCCATACTCGAGGCCCGGGTTGTGCGTGTGTTGTTAGTATACCTTGGGCAGCGTGTGGTGCGGCGCCAGGTCGAGCGCGGCGGCCATGAGGCTGGCGGCGGTGGCGGTGAGGCGGCGCGCGCGCGCTCGGTACAGCGCCACCACGCGGATGCCGAGCCGGTTGCACGGGTTCATCCACGCGTTGATCGCCGGCGACGCCGTCGACACCAGGTTCCAGTCCAGTCTACCCACAAGTGTTATCATATCACCATCACATGGGGTCAAACCGACCTTATTGTAATACATTGTGGTTATCTATCCTCAAAATCTCGCATGAACCCCTAGAGAAAATGATCGTCTCTTCTTGATGTGCCTCTGTTGGCAGCCAGCTCCGAAATAGGACGACAATACTAAAGAATAATCTAGCTTCTGGACGTAAGAAGAATGCTTCGAATTAGTGGACAAAATTCATAAACTATCAATAGATTCCAAGATGGACCGCTGACATTGCAGCGATGAAGGCAGATTTCAACTTATTTAGTAATTGAACGGATGGAGAACCTAGCCAATTACCTCACACCAAACAAACGTACCAGTCATCGTTTTAAAGAAACTGCCCGAAAATTAAGATATAACTTTCATCATCTACTGTGAGCCAAGGATCAAAAGATACACCGGCCCAAAAGCTGGCTTGGATAAAATGTATGAATGGACAGATTTCTCACCTCGTATAATCAATCTTCTTCGTAATAGGCGTTCTCGGCGGGGCCGCGAAGTTGAACCACACTATCTTCAGATCGATGGCGCACGAGGACGTGTTGCCGTTGTCCTTGACGGGCACGACCGTGGCACTGCTGTCATTGGACGGCTCGTCCGGACCGGGGGTGGGCGGCTCGGGGGGAACCGGGGGTACGGGGGGTACGGGGGGCGGCTGGCCACTGCCCAGGTTCGGAGTACTGGGCTTAGAGTTAGAGTCTCTCTTCCTGAACAAGTCCTCGATCCCCGACGACCTATAACTCTTCGTGCTTTTATCCGGTTTCAGTTCTTCTGCGGATTTCACTGATTCTCTGCAGCTTTCGTTGTCAGCTCGTATCGGTTTCTTTTCTTCGTTGGCTTTGTGCGATTGGGAGTGTTTCGACACTTTTATGCACACGCCCTCGAGCCCGCATTCGAACATTATGAAACCTATCGGAGTGTCCTTTTGAGCTTCTGGCGTTGCGTTTTGACAGCACTGCACATGAAGAGATATTATGACATATACGACGTGTAAATATTTTAAAGGAAGAAATAACATCTAACACAATGTGGTGGTGTATGGCCACTCAAGCCTCTGACTACCCCCGAATGGGGATAAAAGTCGTGACGTTACATTTTTTTTTTTAACATCTAATATAATGAAATAATATCCGAATACTCACAGGCTACTCAAATTTAGCGGCTCTCAAATTTGAGTTGCGTACGAGTATTCGGCGGTAAGATACGTAGAAATATAACCAGAACAAAGTCAATTTAGTCTGGATAGTACAATATGAGAAAAATCAACTAGACAAGGAGCTAGATTAGTCCATATCTGTGTACGTACCATAGACTCGCATCCTTTAGCGCAGGTGTCCACCCTAATGAACTTGAACGACACCTTGGAATGTTGGCACGGTATGCCCGTGATCGTCACGTCCTTCAGCTGCGAGGACTCGTTGCGAATGCGCCGGAGTTGGCCGTGGACCTTGCCTATGAAGATAAAAACAGAAGCTTGTTTCCAATCACCAACCACAAGACTTAAACTTCTTGACAAAGACCTCTCCTTCTACTTCCCGTCAAGAAGCAGCCAGATGGCTCATCGGCAAGGGAAGTATGATATTTAAATAAATGCAATACTTCTCTCAAATCATAAGGTCCCAGGTTCGATCCCCGGAGGGGCATGCACCAATGGATGAATTTTCATCTATGTGCATAATTTACAGTTCGCTTACGGTGAGGGAAAACATCGTGAGGAAACCTACCTATCCCTCGGGATAAGGTAATAGTCAGTTCCTGTATACACGGCGACAAGGTTCACCACCTGTCACGTTGGGTTCGGACTATCTGGTGAAACGTGGGCTTTGAGTTGACTTAATACCTACACAATGCGGTGGTGTATGGCCACTCAAGCCTCTGACTACCCCCGAACGGGGATAAAAGTCGTGACGTTATTATTTTATTATTATTCTCTCAAATATCCGGACACTGTTAAGGTTATGAGAAAATTGCTCGTGACCGTAATTATAATGAAAATAGCAGACGAAAACAAACTAATTACTCGGCGTTTGCTACTCACCCACATTCAATGTGATAGTAGTGTCTTCACACTGCTGCTGAGACGCCTCAATGTACACCGGCTCTCCTTTCTCCGGCCCTCGCTTCCTGCCCGACGTCTGCGCCGAGATCAACGCGCGCGGGCCCTTCATTATCCCAAACGACTTCTTACTGCCCAGCGCCCTTAAAGTCGGTCTGTAGTACAGCTGCACGGATTCTAAATTCTGTTTCGCACTCACGTACTTTGCTGTAATATTCTCTATCGACATCCCGAATAAGGAGACACAAGTTAGGTCCTGAATGTTGTCTAAAGCGGCGAACGATATCATGTCCTCCACTACAGAGGATTGTATGAAGATTATGTTCACTTTCGGTACGGTAACGGTCGCTTGCAGCTGCTCACAGATCGTTTCCTCGTACACGTTGCAGTGAGGTATGGTCGCCAGTTTACATTTGTCGTCTTTATCGATGACCACGTTCGACTGGTTCCGGTCCTGCATCTGAGGCAGCCAGTTCTGTACGTACTGCTTCTGTTTCAGTACGTTAGCGCTCGATACTGACGATATGCACAGTAGTCGCAGATGGTTTATCACGGTTATTGGATGTATGTTCGCTAGTACAGGAGTTAGGGACTCCACGAACTTCTGAGTACTTTCTAGCACTAAAGGAGTTAACATTATATCGATCTCTCCTCGAAGTTTCACGAATAATCCGCTTTTACTGTCGCTTGTAGTGGTGACTGTGGACGTTGTACTTTTTTCTGTAGCGTTCTCTTGGCTGTCTTGGACTGTCTGCTGGACGTCCCACCAACCGTGGGGATAAGGATGCGCTTTCACTTGAGAGTTAAAATGCTGAGGCATATTCGAATATGGACCATGTTGATTCTGATTATTATGGTCCTTTTTGGATATCAATTTCAATATATTAATTTTCCCGAGCGGCTCGAAATTTGGTAGATACTTCTGGCCAACATAAACTAAGGTACCATCGTCGGCTCTTTTGAAGAGTGGCAACGTGAATACGTCACTGCCGCTCGGTAACGAGCAGGACGACCAGTTGGAGCATTTGTACTGCGGCAGGTTATGCATATAGCTTGCCATAAGAAGTGGAGAGTCTACTATAGGCCTGTTGGTCTGCATATGAAGGTTGACTAACGTCATATCTTCTTGCGATGATATTGCAGAGATAAATGACGTGGATGAGACGGAACCGCTCTCTGAATCAGGCTGCACGCCTGTACTCAAATTACTTATCGTGTCTGGTATGTCCAACACCTCAGATTTAGGTGCAGGGCTCGTCCATTTCTCAGTGGTGATGTCGTTAATACCAAACGAACTCTTGTCTTTGTGGTTGCTGTGTCGACTGCCAAAAGAGTGCTTCAGACTTGATGATCGGCTAGGGAACATGTCTTCGTCAGCTGAGAAGAAAGCCTCGGAATGATTCTCACTGTTAATAGACATCGTTCTTTGGACTTCTTGATTGAGAATATCGTCAGGAGGAACTTGGGAGTTTAAGGAGTAATGTGACTCAGACACAGCCACACTCCTCGCTGGTAGTTTAGGCACGGTGAACTCAGTCTGACTAGGTTTTTTGACTGGCGCATTTCCGTTGTCTTTAACGCCGCAACTAAGAGCTAGTTTTGAATCAGACACGCTACTTTCCATCTGAGGAACGTTCAATACACTCTTATTGAGTTTAGAATCGCTGTCTATTTTTGAAGTTCCTAATGGGACTGTAGAGTCTACTAAGCGTGCGTACGGCACATCGCTCTTAGTGCTCGATACCAGTACGTTATTGCTTCCTTTGTTCATACTCGTGTAAGAGAATCTTCTTGTAAGACTCCGCCTGTCAGCGCTTTGAGGAGACTTATTCATGTTCTGTGGCAAAGGCGAAGGTATTAGCGTCGCGACGTTAGTGGGTTGCAGGCAGACGTTCAGGCTGTTGTACGGCGGCGTGTGGAAGACCAGCTGCCCTGTGTGCAGCAAGCTCTGCCCGTACCCGTATTCCCCGGGCATAGTTTCTATAACATTAAACAAAGCAACGTTGAGCCCATCATTGAGATCTGAAGGGTTTGGTTTCAAAAAGTTTGGCCCGTTTCTATTGGAGCCGAAGAACGCGCAGCCACCCGTGCATCCGCACTGAGAACTCCTGCCTTCGTTAGGCCACAGAAACCAGAGCCTTTTCGTCTTATCATCGTGGAGTTTTAGAAACTTTTGCTGCACTAGATGAAGGTTTTTCGGCGTCTGAGGCAGTGAGGATGCGGCTTCAATGAGCAGAGGGCCCAAAGCCACAGATCCGACACCGACCCAATTTTCGCTCTCGGCCAATTTGCTCGAACTGTTGTTGCTCCCACTGGAATGGTGATGAGTCTGTAGGTTTGTTTGTGTGAAAAGTGCTAGTTTTATATTCGGCAACAAGCCTGTGACGCCGGTACCGCAGCCGGATCCATGTAGATTGCAGTAGCTCAGTCTCACTGGCGAGATCCACGACTGAAGCGTGGTGTTTGAGTCGGCTATGTATATGTCAATTAGATCTATCGCAACACGAATCATCTTGTACTTGATTTCGTTCGCTGTCGGACATCGGTACTTCAAGCCGAGATCAGTTTCTGAACACATGACGGTGTTGAAGCCGTGGTGACACTGTTTCACTTGATTTGGTGACACTAATTCGTTCTCACTGTCACAAATGAGGAGCAAGAAAGTTTCTAACGAAGATATTATTTGATACAACTGTGGTAGAGTTAGGCGACCAGTTAACTGTCCCAGTTGAAGTTCCATCATCCAAGCGTACTCTATGGTATCTTCTTCCACGTTACGGTTGGAGTCGCTGAAGAATCCGTTGCCTCGTAATTGGAATGAGGACAGCATCAGATGCCCTTGATACAGAGCTCCCGAATTCGTGGGGTTTGAACGCGAGAGATTGTTTGAAGAGACTAATATTGAGGGACTCAAAAGCAACTGCAGTTTTGTTTCCCGGAAACTTTTGTCCATTTCGAAGCCAAATCGCTCGATCAGGACTACCGGGCATGGTGGTTCGTTCTCACTGCAATTTTTTACTAAATGGGCTTGAATGTCGTGGATTATGATGGAGACTGTCACGTCCAAGGGCCGATAGCGACGCGGGTCGAACGGACCTTTGGTGGAGTCCGAAGAGTCATCGATCGATATTTCAGTGTGCTGGTTGACGCTGCTCTTATCGTTCAGCTTCGTGTTATCGCTGGACCAGCTGAAGGACTCCATAGTCGGGGTTTTCTGCATATCTGTGAATGTCTGGTCTTCCCCGAAGATATTCTCTATCAAGTTCATGAAACTCGTGATTATTGTACCATAGGCGAGAAGTATGGAAGGGCCTACTTCGAGTTCCACGCTAACTTTGTCCGGCGGGAGTGTGGTTCTGTCGAATTTGTTGCCGTCTAACGTCCAATTGATTTGAGGCTGTTTCCTCATTCTCGGTATCCTCATTGGTGATAGGAGTATCTCTTCTTTTTCCGGCGTAGTGATGTCCGCTTGTGGTTCGGGACCCAGCGGCGGGACTGGGTGGTAATTGTACCGGACGCTCAAAGCCACAATAGGCACCGACCAGCACTCCACCCAGCCCTGAGATTTAACGCATTTCCTTCGCCATTTCGAGGCTTTTAACCTGCATGGCATTAACTTCATATTCTTGTCTATGGACAGTAGGAGCAGCCTGGAAGTGTTTACTTCGGGCAAGTACAGGCTCATGTCGACTGCCTCGCCTTGGACCCATATCTTAAGAGGAATGACGTCAGGCAAGAAATCTATGAATGGCAGATCGAACGAGACATCGAGCAAGTCACCGCAGAAGGCAACGTGGTTGTTCTCTTGATTGGTGGAACTGCAGTCTACCCAATTGTATTGATTACTCACTGTGACCACTTCGCACTCTTTGAGTAATAACGATATTTTCCAGGTGTAAGGTACGAAATGCAGGATGTCTGGCCGCGCTTTACTCGCCCAATCGTTTATCAGGTCTTGGAAGAAGTCTATATGCGTGTAGACGAGGTGTGCCGTCGCTTTGCATCCCGTTAGGCTCAGCTGCCAGCACTGGTGATGGTTCCACACGAGCGGGAAGTGGCATTTGACTGTGTACTCTAATGTTTCGCTCTCAGCTAGACTCCTGTATTGAAGACTGGTTGTGGCCTCCAAGTGGAGTAACTGTCCGGTGATTTTTGTCGTATAGCCGTCCTGTAGCACTATCCAGGGTAGTGTCACTTCAAGGTAAGAACCGGCACCTATATTTATATGGACCGCATTCGTTTCCTTGTTTTTCGTGAAGAGTATATCGATAGTCGCTTCGTTTAGAGTTGAAAGTCGTATATCAAAGGACTGTGTTTGTCTCCTATCGCCAGGTTTCGGTTGAGGAGTAACTTCTAGATTTTTATAGTTAGGTGGAAAGAAGAATTTGAATAGATTGTCCCTCTGCCTGTCAGCCCAGGGCCCGTAGCTGAAGTCAGTGCCCTTCCCGCACTTGATGTCTACCCCCCAAATAGGAGGGGCGGACTCTACAATATCTCCATTAGCCAGCTGTAGCAAAACCGGTTGTTCTGGTACTAAACCAGGCTCATCCATGTAGAAATACACTTCGATATAATTGGAGCTCATTACTACGAACCCTTCGCCCATGTACCTCGGAGGTTCATCGACCATTGACGTGTAGTTTGGACTGGGGGCTAAAATGACCTTGCAGTTCTCCGCTTTGGCTTTAACAAAGTGCATAAGATGGTCCAAGCTGGAAGCTGGGGGTTTTGTACTATACACTAAGTGGGATTCCTCGACGCTTATGGACAACGTTGTTGGTACTAGCCTGTTGCCGAAGACCACTCTTCCGGAACAGATGTCTATCTTTATAACGGGTATCAGGTCCCGCCACGTTCTGGCCATGGCGGCTTCTGACCGGACGGTGTCCTGCGCGCGTCGTCGTTTCTCGTTGGCGTCGTTCATGGCCTTGTCCCGGTCCGCGCAATCATCGTCGTGCTGCTGCTTGATGACGGGCTCCAGGCCGAAGATCTTCTCGAGTTCGTTGTACAGATCGCATCGATTGTAGAAGTGCAGCTCGAATCCATTCAGCATTATTGATAGACGAGTGTCGGAGTGTGATAAGTCTGTGACAAAACATATTAATTGTTGTACTTGTAAATTGTATTAAGGATGGATATGGACTGGGGAGAATTTCAGATTCACCCTGGGAAAATAATAAAAAAATCATTTAATTTTTTTTCCCCGACTGAGATTCGAACGTGCGACTTACGCACGCTAGTAAATTAAGCTGACCACATTCATGTGATCTATGTATTAATTTTTAAAGCAGCTAGTTTTGCAACAAGTCTCGATTCTTCTTATTTCATTTAAGGATGTTACTAATGGTCCAGCCATAGATAATATTGGAGTTTAATTTGAATTAATTCCGTTGTATACATATTTGTTATTAATAACTACAGGATGTGACACAGACACATGATAACATATTTGTAATTTATTCTAAGTAGGAGTGGGTATAAAATGTCCATAAAACAGTTTGCTGGCCAGGGTTTCAGTAATATGCATGTTTAATATTATCTCATTCCTCCATCGCTTTTATGACATACAAATCAGGTTGTCAGGAACATTCCACACAGTTAACAGATTTGAAACACCAAAGAAATTAAATCTTAGTGGCTATTCTATTGATCAATATATTTATACTTTTAGAGGTTGACAAACCGAGGGTGTGTGGTGGGAGTTTCTCCCAAATAGTGTTGTTCTTATCGTTGCAAGCACTCAGTTATTCTTGATCTCACTCACCTTCAGAGACATCTTTAGGCACATAGGATCTCCACCACCTGAATATCAGGTAGCCATCTTGTATCCGCAGCGTGTAGTCATAGTTGATGTACACTATATCGCGGAACATTATTTTCCCTGATAGTGCATTCAGTGTGAAGGAGCCTAGAATCAAAGTAAATATTAACTCTACGTCTACATAGACAGGTTTAGGGGGCTTAAATAAATAATTATCGAAAAATATACTGACTTGATGATCCCAAACTAAGCAACTTTTGACTATTATGTGACATACAGAAAAATTATGGTTTGAGTGACCATCTGAGTTTGCTTAGGAATAATTTTGTTCTGTTCAAAAAGCTAGTTATTCATCAAATAGTCAGTCAGTTATGATCAGCGGCATATTTCCACTAGGGGCCTTTCTTAAAATATAAACTTGAGATGGATAATTCGGTGAGTTTTAAGCATGGACCAATTACTAAGGGGACTGGCCCTAAGCAACTCGGCCGAGTGGTCGGCCTAGTACTAACATCGACATAAAACGAAGCGAGTAGTTCAACTATTTACCGGTAGATAGAACAATGAAAATGAAAAAACAATGACCACGTTTTTTTTCATACATATATCTAATAAGGGCACCTCGTTCTTTAGTCTTTACTCTGTGGTTTTAAGAGGCTAATAAATAAATATAAGTAGGTTGGCTGTTGGTGGTATAATACTTTGTATTCAACATTGAATAAGGTTTTCAATACTGTCAAAACTAGCACACTAAATACTTTACAACTTTGACATAACATAAACCATCAAGTTTGAACTTTTATGGTGTAATGATAATTTATGTATGTATTGTAATGATAATAATCTATCATGTTCCTGATAAAAAAACCACATTTATTTCACTGTAATAAATACAGTACGTATTTTCATTATCTAATTGATAATAATTGACGTACCTGATTATCAGAATGACCTCAAACCAGTGACTAATGTCTGAAAGATGTTTACATTTGAGTATTGTGTTAATGGATAATCAGTATTGCATTAGTCACATGTAACACCTTCCTTTTGTTTTTGCATTGAGTGAGATAAATTGTAAACATACTATAGTTGGCGACAGGTCGAGATGACATTCGGGTTATGAGCTTTTTGCAGAATAAAATCCGAATTAAAATTAGCAGGACCCGCAACGCAACAGAATAATTTAATTTAATAATTTTGTGGGCGATTTTAATTGTTTATCGGGTCCTGCTAATTTTGATTCATATTTTATTCTGGAAAAAGCTCATAACCCGAATGTCATCTCGACCTGTCGCGAACTATATGTAAGTACATTGTTGTGTATATTGCAGAGTAATAATTATATCTATTGAGCTGTTGTTTTAACAAAATTGATCAGGTCTCTATTGTTCTCAGTTGCTGGTGGCTCTGCACTGCCAGGCTGCTGGTAATCAACATGTGATGCTTCTTTAGTGACGAAAGTAATCTTGTAAATAGTATCACAAGTTTCTATGCCCAATATTTTTATGAGGACTAAAAAATCAAATTATACTTTGATTTTTTAGTCCTCATTTCCAAACCTTCCTTTTCAAACTCTGGAAGTTGGTTATCAATTAGCTTAATTGCCAATCCAGACTGCTTACATTTGATTAGGTATGGTAGAGGAAAACAAAGCATACCTAACTATTAATAATGCAATTAATCAAATCCCAAATACATTTAATAGGAAAAATCTTATCATATCATGAGAGCCTTGTACGAGGCCAAACTACAGATGATGTATACAAGTATTATTGCGGCCATGACCTAGGAATTAGGACACTCACCTATTTTAAAATTATCATCTTGGAAATAGAATTTGTTGATCAACCTCGTCAGAATGTAGCCGAGCACGCGGCTGTTGTAGTACGTTATATAAACGACCCACGATATAGCCGATATTAGGGACACGAGCAGAAGGGCGAAGTTTCTGTCCATTGTTAAGTCCTTGATGTCGTAGGACTGTTGTGATGAGTTCCATCCCTGCGCCACCGGGTTGTCCGGAAAACCGGTGATATTCTCCCTGGACACAGTTACACAACATTTACACGATTCAAACAATAATAAAACCTTCGGTCCAATCAGCAAATACGAAAATAAACACCACTTTACACCAGTCAATTACCGAGGTACGCAAATCACAATAACTTACATGATGGTGATGCAGTAGTTTCACTGACACGTTTCACATTTTAAACAACTATAAGACCCTTAAAAATAACACACTACACATTTCTTATTGTATTATTTCTATTATTCTTATCAAAATTTGTAAATCACTGCCCGATACTGCCCATCCGTGGTTCGCAATTTTGACAGATAGATCGACAGCATAGATGACAGACTCACAGAGCTATGACAGCTGGACACAGACAGTGACAGTACCGATAGCTAATTTTTTAAATAAATAAAAATTACGTTCCATTGCACCGGTCAACCACGGAGGAATGCGTAAATACACTACTGTTTTTACGTATTTTACGTGTAAAACCACACAACAAAGTATCTCTATCTCGCGTTGTAACCACACCATACACACATCATGCACGCATTATACATTTATTAGTTTTCCTCCAATTATCCTCAGCGTTAGCATAAATAGCATTGAGCCAATACTAACTTCTATTAGGTATACCAAAAATATTGTTGCTAAGCAATATTCTATTTGTTTTATTGATATTGTATATAATTTTGATTGTAAGATGCCAACAGTCTGTGCCTGAGAAAAACTTAAGATTTTTAAAAATGACTGAAAATGATACCATAATAGAAGAAAGCGAACCTGAGGGGTATAGCCCCAAAGTGAGGTAGGTAAAATACCTAATTATTTATAGGCCGACGTTAGATGGACCCATGAGACTGCGATTAGTAAAAAAAAATTCGCAAACAGTCGTTAGGCATACAACTGCTTAGCTAGGTATCTATTCATTAATTATACGATATTAGGTACCCAGACATAGACCAATAAATACCTACAGAGGGGTGGAGAGCACAGGGGGCGTTGCCCCCCCTAGCCTCAAGTCATACACCTACTGCTATTCTATTCGATCAAAACTTAATAATACCTACCTAATTTAGATGGGTGATCCCCCACCGGCTGGACTTCATGACTTTTGTGGGCAAAGACGTGTTCGCGATCGCCCACGACATCTACATTACCTTCTTCAACTTCCGAACCAACGCGGAACAGGTGTACGTGGCCAGTGACTCCACGAAGGGTGACGGCGTCGATGTCATCGCTGGTAATGAGATTTTCATCTTTCCCAAGGTCTTAGGTCTTGATCGGGTAGGTAACTTACTTATTCGATCGCTTGGTGAAGTGGTTCGATCGTAGGCCGCTCGACTCACTGCATCGGGTGGTTGCGGGCTCGATTCCCGCCAGAGGCAAATTTCGGAAACGACCTTTTCGTAATTTATTACCCTGCGGGTGTCACTGGAATCGCCTCCAGTCCATTGTATGGTAATCATAGTACAAGCGTTGCTTAGTGTGGGACCATGCAGATGGTGTGTCAGTCTGGCGATATTTATTTATTTATCGCTATAGAATAAATAATACCACTTTCGAGCCTTTTTCTTTGGATGCAAAGTGTAGTATATTCCAAATCTGTTCAACCGTAACCACATGTCCGGACATTTCAGACACTGATTAACCCATTTGGAGATATGATCGTGATGTTAAGGACTGTCCGCATTTTACTACATAAGTAACTTCGATTATTGCAGGTCACAGAACGAATTTATTCGCATTTGCGGAGAAGGTGCAGCACGCCAGGATATTCATCATGACGTACCCTTCGTTCATTACACTGGCTGAATTGCATGGTAACCTTGAAGGATACATTATTTCGTCCTCCCTAATACCGCACCACATACCTACCTAACGACCCTCTTCCCGCCTGACTTTGATAACCCATTGTTGTGAAAGCCTCTGCTTTTTTTCAGACTTTGACGTTAACCGCTACAAGGGTCTGTGCATGATGGAGTGCGACATGATCGCCGGCTTCAGCGGCTTCCCCAACTATCTGATATCCGTGTGGAGCTGGCGAACCAATCAGCGCCTCATTTCGATACCTACTGGAGTCATACGAAGGACACAGATATACATGTAAGTTAATCAGCTAACTTCGCCTATTGCTTTCCTCTTCAGACCCTTCATCTGACGCTTCTAGTCATCTGGCTCTTCCTACTCTCCGTAAGCTTTCTCCAATGACTTCCCCACATGCGACCCGGAAATTGATCACTAGCATCCACCTGCTTTCTACGACCCATGTAAGTCGTCAGTACAGCTTGGGGGTCAACTCACATAGGTCACGCCAACTTTAGAACCTTTCCGTACAAATGCTGTCAGTATACGAGCTTATTTTATTATTTCTAAAGCTTTGTACATGGTAAGCTTCCGTCAGGGCAAGCCGCACCCACATGCTGATCTGCGAATGCTGGGGCGAAGGTCTCCACGTGTGGGAGGTGGCGCAGTGTTACAAGAAGTGCTTTATTCTGAAGCGGGCTAAGGAACAGGTCACTGGATGGGAGGTGTCCGAACCGCCCCTCGTCGCCGTCTGCTGGAGCAACGAGGGTCAGCTGTACGCTGTAGATCCTAAGGCTAATTTATACAGTGTAAGTGTTATGCTAACAACGATATCAGCCATTTCTGTGGCTTGGACTTATTTATTACGGCCCGGCTACGACTTCGCGCTTCAGCGACGGGCGACAGCGCGGGGGTGCTAAAATGTTGCATCGCGCGCATTGCCGCCGCGCCGAGAGCGGTGCAGCTCGTGGCGTGATGCAACATTTTGGTGACCCCGCGCTGTCGCCCGTCGCTGAAGCGCGAAGTCGTGGCCGGGCCGTTAGACCTTCCTTCTGGTCCAAATTACCTATGAGAGAAAACTTTTGTAACTTGTAGGCAGAAACCCTTACTTAAGTCCGCATGCATAGACCTACCTACTTCCCAACGTTTTATGAGTCTGTAGACCAGTTGGCCGCATCCGTCTCCAAATCATACTTGAGTTACTCAGCAAACAATTTTAGCACCGTCAGCGAACTCTTTATCCAAATGACGTATCCATAAATAAAGTCTGGTTGCAAACCTACCTGTATTTATTTCAATATCTGAAGAACTCCACTGTTTCTTTACAGTTGCAATCGGACGGAATCGGCATGGTGACCCACTTGGAGTGGTCCGATAATATCAAGGGCAACGATAAGCCGTGCATGTGCGCGATGGGCAATGGCATCCTGATCTATGGCCCTGACAGAGAACTGAGGGTAATGCCTATTTTATTCCTATAATTTCTGAACTGTTTAGGCCAACTATTTGCTGCCCGACGCGATTTTAGGATTACACGAGTATCAACAATCCACCATCAAGCAATGACTCGCAAAACTGTTAACCATGGGGGCAAAAAGGTTTCTAGAAAGGCGATGTGCCAGAAAACCTAGCATAGGTTGACCTTCCACAAGATAGAAAAATCAACACGGAACACGGAACAACAGGAATCTGCTGGATGCGAGTGGCGGAGGACTATAAGACGATGGATCTCTCATGTCTTTAATTCAATCTCAATGTTTGCAGTCTTTGAAGAAAGCGGAGAACTCATGGGTGGTGGCGTGGCACCACCATTGCGAAGATAATGTGGTGCGGCTCGTGAGTAACTCGACATGCGACATGGCGGTTATGTGGACGGCCAGCGGGTTCGTCTACAAGATCACCGGCGAGTCCGAGGATAAGATTGAACTTAACTTATTTACTTTCAAACAGAGGTCAGTTTCCTAAAGCATGCCACATTTTCAACCCTATGTCAAAATGTAGATAAATAGACTTCGGAAAGGACCGAACGGATGACTTCGGACGGAAGTCGGAACTCATTCCGTTTCCACATTTTATTAACACTAATAAAAGTGCGCACATCGCTCTTTCCTTACAGATTCATTACTAAGATCCAGTTGATAGCGCCTGACTACAAATACTTAGCAACGATTAACAACACCGGCGTCATTTGTATCTACGATGTTTTATCTGCTAAACTGGTACGTGCCATCAAGAGAATAAATTTTGGCCTTCGTGCCGAATAAGAGTATGTGTATAAAAGGCGACTAGAAAATACACCGTGGAACGTGACAATAAATAAATAAATATCGGCACACGCCAATTTTACTGTATGGTCCCAAAATAAACAACGCTTGTACTGTGGTTAGCGGACAATAAACTGGGGGCGATCCCAGTGACACTATACCAAGGAAAATAACGAAAAGGCTGTTTCCGAAACGTAAACCACTGCGCCAAGCGGTCAACCAAGTGCCAAGCCAAATAGCTTACAATAGAATAGTATTATTTTACAATTATAGTGCTCACAACTCGACACATTACGGTACGGCTCTGCTAATCTAATTTGTTAAAGCGTGAATTTTGAATACCTACAAGCTGCTCACGGTTAAGTCTTCATTACATCAGAATGTAACATTACAGATGCTAATAAAACAAATAGAAGGCTCGTACATATCGTTCCAAGCGAGTCCCGTGGACCCTCTGATAGTGATCTTCGGCGAGGTGACGTCCACCTACGGCATGGCGCTCCTGCAGGTGACGGAGGAGGGCGAGCTGAAGAAGGTTACTAACATGTGCCTCACCCACCAGATAGTGTCCCACGTGGTGTTCTCACCCACGGGGAGAGAGTTCGTAGCCGCTGCTATGTCGGCTGGTCATATTTTTATTATGGCGGTAAGTTCATCGTCGGGTTTCGGTACTGGCAAGTTTTGCATGTTTGACTTATCTAATGACGCTGTATAACACC
Source organism: Drymonia ruficornis (assembly GCA_947859195.1). Classification (NCBI taxonomy): domain Eukaryota; kingdom Metazoa; phylum Arthropoda; class Insecta; order Lepidoptera; family Notodontidae; genus Drymonia; species Drymonia ruficornis. Next base: position 14,555,179 of record OX401905.1, on the reverse strand, counting down.
TATGTAGTATTTATATCGTTAGCCTATTGATTAATTGAACTAATCATTCTTGGCTCATGCCATTGTACTAAGGCCCGCCGGAATTTCCGTACGGAATTCCGTTTCGATATATCGAATCGGGGTTTCCGAACGCGATACGTCCATACATTTGGATGGGTTTACTGCGTTCGGAGTCCCCGATTCGATATTTCGAAACGGAATTCCGTACGGAAATTCCGTATGTATGTGGAGGGCATAAATAAATATTTACTTCTTTCTTCTTTCATTTGTATCCATAAAAGGTCCTATATTTAAGTTGTTATATGTCTAGCTTCATATGCATACTTAGATATTAATGTGGGGGCATGATACACAATTGTTATGAGTGTGTATTAAGCAGTGCAGAAATTCTGCTATTTTGTGCATGTCACTTCTTTTCCCGAACCCGGCCTATCCATTTCCGTAATCTGTGGCAGCTATCAGTGGACTTTAAGCTAACCCTGGTGCGGTACACGGAGCTGGGCCGAGGGCTGGCCGACTGCTTCCTGATGAAGGTCGGCGACGCCATGCGCTGCTTCAGTCTCGTGCTATTCTCTGATAAATACCTTATAGGTAAGCGACATTCTGTGATTCGGTACAATGGGCGGTTACCCTACTTCACTATCTTCGTTCTTATTACGATAAAGGGACCAGATTTTCTCAAAGCAAAGTAGTATAGGTAGGTACATCAAATATAAATGTCATAGGACTCCTAGGCCGCATATCGCCGGCCGTTGTGGTAAAAAGATCTTGGAATGGCGACCACGAGCCGAAAGCCATAATTATCGAGTGTGGTCTAGCAATGTTACGTATGCCACAGAAAACTGGAGCCAAGCGAGTGGTAAAATGGATGTGAACCAACTAGTGGATGCAAAGAAATTCAGAGTGTATGGAATCGTTTCATTTTGTTTGACAGGAGAGCGAATCATCTGCATAAACGCGGAGACGGGCAAGGACAACAAGTTCGCGGGCAAGATGCAGGGTCCGTACTCGCGGCTGCTGCCGCTCAGCACGCGCGACACCATGCTCGGCATCCCGCACCTCAGCAAGCAGTACCACGTGCTCAAGCTGAGCGGAGGCGTAAGCACCGACCAACATTTGACATGACCATACATGTGGCAATGGACTTTACTCTTACCAACTTCCCCTGGAAGTGATAAGCCGTCGTGTCATGCGAAAATAATCTTAAAATTATCCTGACTTAAAAGATTATACCCCCGACCTTCCAATCAGCTAGACCCTAGACAGACTTTAAACATGCTCTTTTCACTAAAATAGAGGAACAGCAGACGTGAGCAGACGTGATAGACAGGTGGTGATACTGTAATACGTGAAGCATAGCCATAATTAAATGACGTAATTCTAATTAGATGATCTACGATACTAAAGATGAAACTATATGTAGATGATGATGATACGTACTAAAGATTCAATATGTCTATGCAGAAAGGCGTAACGGTGACAGTAAAGATGGGCCCCATCATAGAATCAGGCCACGACATGAAGCTGTTCAACGGGTTCCTGAACGTCGATGCGTTCCTAACGTACGGGAACGACGGCACCGCAATACTCAGGTCGCCTGACGCTCCTGAAGAATACGGTAAGTGCAAAGTAGAAAATATATTTATAACGATTGTACTCATAATAGAACAGTGATGTTTTAGAAAAAAAAAAAATAAGGACTCGGAGCTAGCTACCGAGCTTAGAACCATTGGGATAAAATATTTAGCCATCACTATGGTTGGATACGCGCATGTGACATCAAACCGTGCCAACCGCACCTGGTACGAACCCCATTACCGTAAGGAAGACACATCACAGGACCTCACGAGTCACGATCAGCTCATCACTCATGGCGCTTATATCCACTTCAGTAACGATTAACGATACAGAGTTTCATACTTCACCAAGCCAACTAGGCGTCTGTAAATTGTGACGTCACCTGCACAAAAAGGTGGTGGCGGTATGCGGGCGGGGAAACCGCATTCAATCCGAGCGCCTAGTTGGCCTGGTGGTATAGCAGAACCCCTCAATCCGTGCAGCGCTAAGGCAGGTAGTGACGCACCGCTACGAGTCCGGCATCAGGGAGGCGGTGATCGACGCGCGCAACGAGTACATCGTGCACGTGGCCGGTAACCACACGGCGGCGTGCGCGCACCTGCACGCCGCGCGCGCGCTACGGCCCCACCTGCGCCACGACACCGCGCTCGCGCACACGCTCGGCGACACCGCCCACTCTATCAATATCATTGCGCCGGATACTAGTAAGATACACTTTAAAAACAACTGCATCGGTAAAGATATCAATTGAATTTTATTTTTGAAATCATTGTACCTATTGATAGAACTTTTTTTTCTATCAATCTCTCAGTTATTATTAAAGTTAGTCCGTGTTATGATAAAGAAGATAAACGAGTTATATCTATAGGTACTACCGCGCGTAATATGACTACACACGCCTTATAAATGAGTTTAACTTTTTTGTAATAACACCTAATATGTTTAATTAATGCATGATACTTTAGGTCTTTTTGTTATCACAGAACCATTAGCATTCATGTAATGAGACTGTTTGTATCTAAATAAATAAATATTTCAATGAAGACTTGGCATTTTATATTCAACGCAAGATTTTAGCATGAAATTGAAGATATAGTCAAATTACCACTGCACTGTCTAGGACCTGCTTACAATTCGTAACACAGTAGGTAATGATAATAGTTAGTCTCAATATTTATTTCCTCCAGAAACCTACTTGGACTTGCAAGAGGACAAGAAAGTCCGCGAGGAGGCGACGGACTACCGACGGCAGCGGGAGGAGGTGGTGAGGAACTTCGAGACGGTGCAGGGGAAGCTGCTGGAGCTGCTGGAGGAGAACATCGCCGAAAAGCAGCTGCACCAGCTCTCGCTCGCGGAGTTCAATCTCCACATGGAGCACAAGAAGGAGAGGTTGAAACAGGTCGGTTTCATTACAAATTTTGGACATTCCCAACAATGTAACTTTTCGATATTTCGCGCATATAGGTACACTGAGAAAATAATTCATCAACCCCACTATGCTGTCATTTGGCTCATCATCGTCCACTGCTTAGCCAACTCCAAAAACTCCACGACGGCCAAGACGCCTAGGCAGCTGTTGAAGAAACATAGACTAGACAGGCCTTGTAAGCCTTGTAAGTTTTTTTGCTACAGGCTGAAAGAGAACGCGAGGAAATCCGACTGAAAACCGAGGCCCGTATTCGCGCCCAAGACAAAGTGACCGCGTGGATCAAAAGTCAATGCTGGGACACCATGTTGTCGCCCAGAGTCAAGCTGTTCGCGATCTTCAGCCACTATCAGGTGCGTTGTTAGCAAACTTACCAAGAATCAACCCCCAAAGCATCTTTTAAAATTGTGGTTTCGGCTAATTCATGTTGGCTGTGGTAGAAAAAATGTAATATACCTATTAGGAAATATTGGTATTGTGCAATAGGTTGAGAACTACGCAGTACTGCCGACGCAGCGCGACAAATGGCCAGAGCTACAGCAGACGCAGGCGCTGCGAGGCATCGAGATGGAGAATGATCACGAAATGTTCAGGCCTTGGGAAGAACCGGAGATCGAGATCGCCAAAGAGCCTACACAGCAGCAGTACGTACCGTTTCATAATTAAAGCTGATTACCGAGAGTGATAAAGTAGCAACAAATAGAACTGATGGTCTGGGATGGAAACGTTTTAGTGTAGGACATAGCATACAGTGGACAGACGACCACATTGTGATGTGTGGAAGTGATGGGGATCCCTCCCTGTGTCCAAGTCGGAATGTGCACCAACCTTTTTGCTATTGAAATGAGTAACCATTGAGTTTCATGCTGGCTCTTCAATGGAAGCAGTATTTCGAACCGGTGGTAGATTATATTCCGACCACTCATAAGTGATTTTTCTTGGCATAAATGAATAAAAAAACCGGCCAAGTGCGTGTCGGACTCGCACATAAAGGGTTCCGTACCATCGTAGGATAAAAACGTCAAAAATATAATGTTTCTTGTATGGGGATCCCCTTTATTTTTAAATTTTATTTTATTTTTAGCATTTGTTGTTGTAGCGGCAACAGAATTCTGTGAAAATTATAAGTCTCCACCTATTACGGTTCGTAAGATATAGCCCGCTGACAGACGGACAGACGGACGGACGGACAGACGGGCAGCGTAGGCTCCAGTTGGCGCCCTTTGGGTACGGAACCCTAATTATGTAGTTTGAAATTAAGACCACTTCCGATTCTATGGTTATGGTTATGGTGGTTATGGGTATGATGACTATGGTTATTTGAGTAATTATGGTACTAAAGATGTATGTATGTGTGACATTGCACCCTGGTCAGAATAACGTCGGAGTCGGCGGTGTCGGTGCACGTGGGCGCGGGGGCGGGGGCGGGCGCGGAGGAGGCGGCGGCGGACGCGGACGACGCGCCCGCGCCGGGCCAGCCGCACGCGCTGGCCGGCACCAACACGCACCGCTACGTCACAGTACCCGACACCATGGTCCCGCAGACGCTCGCCTTCAGCTTCCTGCACATGAACTGGCTCCACCACCTGGTCAAGGTATGGCGGTAGGCACCCCGCTCGACTTGGAACTCGACCCGACTACTAGCTTTTTTATAGCAATGATATGGCACACAAGCTTACGGCCCGCCTGATGTTAAGCACTTCCCGTAGACTATAGTCTAGGTCGAGTATTGCAAGCATCTATAGATGCTTGCAATACCGGCCTTGCTCACACGTTGCCAACCTGAAGGGGAGTGGAACGTAGGGGAAGGGGGGTTGGGCTTCCAGCTCTCTCACTCATCGTACGAAACGCAGCTGTAGTAGCTGCTTTAAGCGGGTCTCTGTGAGAGGGTGGTACTACCCCGGTCGAGCCAGCCCGTATATGAGCTGCAGTCAATTGGCTACAGCTTGACTCTACCACCATCACTAGTAACCCCAATATTTATGATAACCGACCGTGAACTTCACTGGGCCACGGTACACTCTCCGGGCTTAGATACAGATGATGCAGAAACAGATTACCAAATTGTGATGACGCCATTCAGTAGAGAATAGATATGCACAGAAAGTTTTATGGTTTACAGCTGAACGTACAAAATATGCGATTGTGGTTCAACAAGCAATTCGACGAGCTCATGACCCTTAAGAAGCGGGAGGTCGGCCTCGTGGAGGAGAGGAACGCCAGACTCCGATTTATAATTGAAGGTTCATTATAGTAGAGCACGATAGAGCACTTTGAAATTTGTTCACTTAATAATAATTGTACGTATACCTACGTTGGCATTCGATGATCTTGGTGTTACATCTACGTTTTGGTGACACAATTTCTGCACAGGAAATTCTTGATGCACTTTTGTCAATTCCATCCTTGGGGTCATTCTATAATAGTTGAATATTATTTTAGAGCTAAACAAGTTATCGGACCTGCGTGGCAGCTTTCATCATTTGAAAATTGATATCATTAATCCCGAATGGAAGCAAGAAGAACAGCCGCTGAAGCTGATTAAAGTCGAGACTGAGGAGGTTAGTAGATTTAAGCTTTCGTTTTCTTCTGTAGCTTTGAATATAAGTAAACTTTCTGAGCCAGTTCCGACAATATCATCTATATCCATCGTGTTGTCATTAACAGTGCGGCATACCGCCATACATAAGTCCGAGCCAGATAGTGATTGTACCCCCGGACCCAGGACCTAAAGACGACTTCCGCGAGCGAGCCCTCATGGATATGATGGACGGCGTGCTCGAGAAGCTCTGGCACGAGGAGATCAAGAAACCTATCCCGAAGCCACAGTGCATGGTACGCAACCGACTAGAATTTCACGATTTTTTTAGGGAATAAAACAGGGCCCTTTATGGAAATTTTGACCTGATTATGTGCAGCTAGACAAAGATCCAGAGCATTTCAACGAGGATGACCTTAGGCTGGTGTTCGACTACGAAGCCAAGGTGGCGTTCCGTAACGAGGAACGCGACAAGTACCGCAAGATGCTGCACGCTGAGTACGCTAAACTCTCCCAGGTGCTGAACGAAGGCGTCGTGAAGTTCAATCAAAAGGTAATCACAGTTTCCTTTGAGGAAACTTACATTTTTGCAAAAGCTCAAAACCAACTTATTACAATCTTTACAGGTTAAAGAAATGTGGCTAACAAAGTTGAGGGTGGACTCTGTAATCGGACAAGAAAATTTGAATCTCATGCGTCTTCGCCGAACTAACTTGGATCGCGTTGAAATGGCTGAGAAACTAGAGGACATGAGGTCGGTTATTGTGACAGACTGTGTAATTTATACATAGAGTTTACAAGGTAGTAGTCATTTTGTATAAAATTGTAGAGCGCAGATAGCTCGTTTCGAGCGAGAAGCGGAGGAGCTGTCGGGCGAGTTCCAGCAGATCCAGGAGCAGAGCGTGGAGTGCGCGGCCGCGCTCGACGCGCTCACCGTCAAGGAACGGTACATGGAACGAACCTTCAAGAACAACTTCGCTGACCTGTCACCGATCATTGTGGATCAGTGCTACAAGTTCTTCAGGTGAGTATATACAGACAAGTACCTTCAATCGTCGTTCTTCATGCGTACCGCCAAGGAGTGAAATTCGCTCCAACCATCTGTTTCCGGAGAGCGATAACTTGCGTCACCGAGCCATATCTTCAGCCTCATCGCGACTTTCCATCAGATGAAATAGGGGTCTATCACTGACCAGTGCATAAGTAATAATAAAAAGCTTGTCTATGAGACGCTGTTGAGTGACCTATCAATAAATAGTGTTCCACATTTTTGTACAGGAAGCGACCGAAATGGCACCAGCGCGCCACCATGATCCCGGTAGTGTTATACGAGCTAGCCAATGCTGTGTCGACTGGCGTCAGGCCTACACTCCTGCACGCTGACTGCGTCGACTTTTTCAAAGGGTTGGTACCTACAAAGATTCAGATCATGTTCCCTATTAATTTCAGCAAATGCTTAAAATATTTTTTTGGTAAATCAGGATGGAACAACTCGACCAAATTAGCAACATGCCTCAAGTAATGGACGAGGGTCTTTGGGGTACTATGTGTAAACTGAGGAGGACTAAGGTTGAAAATGAGATACGGGTAAGTATCACCCGCCTTCGAAGAATAGTTAATTTCTAAAATTTGTTTCATGAGATAATCTACCTTATTTCCTGTCATCAGATACGGGCAGTAACGCAAGAGATAGCGTATGTGGAGAGCGCGATGAACGTGTGGACGAAGGCGATCCAAGCGAGACGGACCTGCCTCGCGACCACCATTGACAAGATATCGGAGCACCGGGAGACCGTTGAACTGACCGCCAGGAATAAGACCATACAAGTAAGTATATACCACTATACTACTGCATACAGAAATCAACTAATTAGGAGTACTCATTGTAATGTCATCATCAGTTGGTGCTACCAGCGGGTCAGGTGGAGATCATCACGACTGGTCACATCGAGGACTTCGAAGACGCCACGCTCATCCCGCGCGAGGATATAGAGAAGATCAATAATGTTATTCTGGTACAATATCAAACATATTTCAGCATATAACATGCAACGAACAACCCTCTAACAACTTCCAACATTGTTTTGAATATCTGTTGTGCAGAAAGTAGGTGAGATGAAGCTGCGTATGATGCGCAAGCAGATGGACTTCCGCAAGGGGATCCTAGCCAAAGAGTGGGAACACGCGCAGATGAAGATGAAGCTCAGGCACATGGAACAGGAGCTTTACTCGTACCAGAGACTCAAGGTTTAAAGAAATAGAAAATACTCAAATTTATGAACCCACTTTTAGAAGTAACAGTCGGAACTTAGTCTTTCCATTTAATGGCAGATTCCGAAAGAGCTGCAGCTGTATCTAAAGAACAAGGAACTGGGTCAAACGGACGAGCAAGAGTACGTGCGACTCGAAAAAGAGATGGAAGCATCCAAGGTGTCAGTCAACAAGATACTCAATGAGCAAATACACAGGGTGGAAGAACTAGAGGTACTTACTGTGTTCTAATGAAACATTCTAGTAACGCGACGTGAGATGAGCATACGCATATTAGGACGGGCCGGAACAGTAATCACTACAAAGGTTTAACATAATGTCGACTCCTTAAAGTGGGTTGCCGAAATTTGCAAAAGTTCTCCGAAAATTTCGAGGATTCGCTAATCGTACGACATCAATTCTTAATACCAGAATAAATTTAGTATTTTTATGTGGCAGATAAAACTGGCGGCTCTAGAAGGACAGGCGATGACATTGGAGAAGCTAATATTGATCCTCAACGTGAAGGTCTCCGAGAAGCGACTTAACGAGGACCCACTTGGACCCATTAGGAGCCGGCGTGTCTTCAAGAAAAGGTAATTCTACCCCCTTTAGCCCTTTGAAAATGGAATAAGAATCATGGAATGAATTAACATGAGATTAGGTCAGGATATGGATTGCGCGAACTACATGATTAGTGAACCATGCTATAGATGAGTATGGGACATTCAGAAAATAGACGAGGTATGTACTCCACCAAACCAACTAGGAACCTGTCAAATGTGACGTCATCCGCACGACAAAGCGGTGGCGGTGTGCGGGCGGGAAGCCGCAGGCGGTGGCGGGTGTGCGTGTGGTATGCGGCCAGGGAAGCCGCATTCCATCCGAGCGAGTAGTTGGTGCGGTGGAGTAGTACTAGGGCTATTACGTATGTCAGCTGTTGACAACTGGCGTCGCTTGTTCACCGAACTTTGATGGTAAATTAGAATGACTTAACATTGGTATTTAAATATGGACGCCAGTTGTCAACTGAGGTACGTAATAGCCCCGCAGGACAGGTGTAAACTGTTGAATATATGTTTCAGAATGGATACCCTGGTGATGCGCAGCCAGCTGATCCGCGACGTGCAGGCCAACCACTCGAGCATCGTGCTGCTGCAGACCGAGCTGGAGCTGCTGCGGCTCAAGACCTTCCCCACCCTCGCCAGCTTCCGCACTTACTAGCGCAACACCTCACGCGTACCCAGGCCTCATGTTTGAATACTATAATGAGGGTAGCCAAATATATTTCAATAAAAAACGTAGATAGGTTATACGCCTTGCGTAAGTGACACATAAAAACTGCTAATTGGCAAAGCTGAGCTTAGTCTGGCGTCACATACTTACTTTCGAAATATCGCTACTACTCGTAACTCATCTTGAGCAAGGAGCTTCGTATCGTATAATTAAGACTTCACTTAAGGTAAGTTCGTTTAATCTTACAATTATACTTAAATATGAAACAAGCAATGTCTTCAGTTCTGCCGCCGCGCCGCGGAGCGCGTGTGTGTGGGCACTACAATCGTTTTTTTTTTTTTTTTTTTTTATAGCCAAGGATGGCACACTGGCAGACGGTCCACCTGATGGTAAGTGGAAGCCGCCGCCCAGGACATCTGCAACTTAAGGGGAGCAGACGCGGCGCCGACCTTTTAGGGACCTGTAAACATGCCTTTTGAAGAACCCCATGTTGTAGTGCATAGGAAAGACTTCGGGAGGGAGATCGTTCCACAACTTGCACGTGCGCGGAAGAAATGCTCGCGATGCACGTACATTTGTAGGATACCAGGCATCCAAGTGGTGTGGGTGAAATCTCTCCCAACGTCGAAGTGTGCGATGACGGAAAAGTGACGGTGGCACCAACTTAAACAGTTCATCAGAACACTCCCCGTGGTACAGACGGTAGAGGACGCACAGAGAGCCAACGTCTCTCCGGAGACTTAAGGAGTCTAAACCGTCTGTAAGCAAGGGATCATCAATAATACGAGCAGCCCGGCGTTGGATGGAGTCAAGTGGAAGGAGGCGGTACTGGGGTGCACCAGCCCATAAAACGCCCATCGTTTGTAAACAGTATTTAATTTTGTCGTTGAGGTAACCTATCTACCTCTTTGCTCCATGAACAAGATTAATGGCGATTTGAAGCAAGGTTATAGGCTGAAAATATGGAATTACATGAGGCTGAAATAATTATTTAGTAGTTTACTTATTTTATACTTACGTATTCCTATAATTTATTAATTTTATGTTACGAGTAAACTATTTAACACTTGTGTGATATTTGTGAAAATAAACCACACTGCTGAAGTATTTTGCATTTCATTTGATAGCGATAGCTAAATAACAAAACTCTGGTCTCTGATTACAAAACTTTTATTTCCATTAACAAATCTACATTTACTTGATATAATACATTTAATTCGACACAGATCAACATTACTTATAGAACTAAAGAGCTCACGTCTTCGTACAAGGTCCCTAAGACGCTTAGCGCCCTATCGCACGAGGACACGTCAGTGGTAGCGCAACCAGTCGCTCCACCAACAAAATGTATAGAGCTGTATGGAGGGTCGCACCTGGTATCCGCTTGGTAGCGCAACCAATTCCGTGTCGGCTATCGAATCACCCGCAGGTGGCGCAACCATGGTTGCCTCGTGCGATAGGGCGCTTAGCCATTGCCATTAAGCTGCTAGTGATGACCCTCTGATTGGTAGGCCGACCGGCTGATCGGCCACTGATTGGGTCGATCACTATAGCAAAACGCTACAGTGGCGCCACAATAGCTATACGACTTAGGGCCCAGAAGGCTGTTAAGCCACGATGATGCGCGTGCGCCATAAAAACGGAGGAGTAGATACTGTCAATACAAAGGGCGCTTAAGTCTTTTTTAATATTTTTATTAATCTACTGACTTGTACTCGACTGTACGGTGATTTTTTTCTAAAAAAAGTTAGAATTAGGCCACGATTTCGTTATTTTAAATTATCACACTATTTAAAATCACAATTCGCCAATTTCATTTCATTGTTTTTAACAACACTTTTTAAATGCAACAACCTCAACAACTATATTATTATAATATTACAATTACTTAGGTATTGATAATGGATAAGAAACTGACTATATTTAAATGGAATAGCTTGAAATGTGACTGAAAACATACTAGCACATTACCTCTCCTAAACATAGAATCAAGAAATCAACCCTTAAAATAATATCGCCAGACTACCACCGAATGGTATTTTTTTTTTTTTGAATGGACAATATGTTGTTGGCCAAAGTGGCCTTTACAACTTCACCCGGACTTCGGTGAGTGCAAAGTGCGCTCCAACCAGGAGGGTAGAGGGACAGCACGCTCAAGGGTGCCACATAGGGCTCGGCCTCGGCTTGGCTGCTGTCTCTAGAGAGAGAACGGAGGTAAAAACTACCACCGGATCGTAACGCGACCTCACTGAGAAGATCCGGCAAGAAACTCAGCGGGCTTGTCGAGTGCCTAGGTGCGTCTAGGTCCTGCTGGCGCAGGCGCATAGAGGCACCTATTAGCGGAAGAGGGGATACGTCGAGCTCGCCGGCGAGGTCGGTGTATGATGGGTAGTGTGCGTGTGTCGGTCTCCTCGACATCCGAGTCAAGGAGAGCGGTGAGTGGACCACCGTATGGACTTAAACTAAGCAACGCTTGTACTATGGCTACCGTACAATGAACTGAGGGCGATTCCAGTGACACCCAGACCAGGGCAAATTACGAAAAGGCCGTTTCCGAAATTTGCCTCTGGCGGGAGTCCTGCAACCACCCGATATAGTGAGCGGAGCGGCGTTCGCTCGAACCTCTGCGCCAAACAATATGATTCAGTCCCATTTCAAACATTAAAAATGGTTATTATCTATTTATCTAACTGTGCGCGTTAACTTTAGGGCCACTACAAATACGCTACTTTTAGCATCGGCGATCGACGATTTAGTCGCTTTTTAAAACCTAAATGCAGCGACCAGTCGCAAAATCGCGCGATTTTGATACTGCGATCGAACGCAAGAGTCGCCAAAACGCGAAGTAGTCGCAAAATCGCCGATCGCCGATGCAAAAAGTAACATGTCTGCGGTGGCCCTAATTATACAACATGTTAAGAAAACCCTGTCCGAGCCGAAACCGGTAATTAGGTTCCCCAATCACATGACCAAATAAAATAATAAAAAATAAAAAACTTGATAGTAAACATATTAATGAACATTTAAAGTTCCAATTTTTTTTACCTTTTTCCCACATTATGTAGCTAATTTTAAAAATATGACAACACCGTTACCGGAAGTAATTATGTTAGATCGTGTGGCGTCACCTCAGACCATAAAGTATGTGATGACGTCATTTTATGAATTTTTTTTTTATGTAAACGGGGTATTTGTCTTACAAAAAAATATAGGAGGCCTTTGCCCAGCAGTGGGACACATACTATGCCAAAAAAATGAAAAATTTTTTTTTTGAAAAATTAAAAAAAAAATATTAAAAAAAAGTTTTTTTTTTACAAAAATGGAATCTAATCTCGATACCCAACAATACGTTTTCGGGTCGGACAGGGTTTTTTTAACATATTGTACATTAAGATTAGTGGTAGTATAGCTAGGCTATAGATACTGCTATTTATTGATATGTAGGGAGATAGGTGGGATAAAGGGCACAAATATACGTAGGAAGGAATTATTTTGTCATGTTCCGTGAGATAATCAATTATTCTGTTGTCTGGAATCACGGCATATCAGCGGTCAAGGTTAGAGTGTAGCCTTAGGGGCATAATTAGGTTTAGGTTTAAGTATAAGGGTAGGGAAAAGGACACGGGTCGACTTTGACCTCGAATGACCTTTGACCTTTAACCCCGAATGACCTTTGACCTCAAGCAACCTTTGATATCTAATGTCATTTGACGTCGAATGAACTTGACATTTGACTTTGACCTTAACCTTCTTACCATGCTAAATGCTTGGACACGTTCGGTTAGGTTAGGTTAGAACAGTGACCACAAAGCCAAATAGTAGCCAAATAGTACCCATTTGGTTATTTGTAAAAACCCCGTGGTCTTGGTCCGTGACCTTGGGATCAAAGGTCACTCAAGGTCAAGGTCAAAGGTCATTCGAGGTCAAAGTCGACTCGTGTCCTTATCGCCACTCTTATACTCAAACCTAAATCTAAACCTAATAGCGCCCCTAAGGATACACATTGACCGCGGTCAATCCAGTATTGGTGTGATACAGTTACCCGCAAAATAGACAGTTATGAGGGACTTACACTGGCATTACAAATCACTTTTGTACCCAGAAATGCTTCGTAAAACCATTCTTCTTCTTCGGTTTACCGTATGGTTAGGGGCCAACCTGGTGTCAGAGTAGTTCAAGCCGCCCGAAAGCCTCTGCCTAGATGACAACAACCGGGACGGACTTTTGACGTGCCCTCCGAAGCACGAATCGCATTATTCAAAAGCCGCTAAATTGGTCATCTATCTCTGACTGACCTTACCAAGCGCTGCTGAACCTCCGATCATTTTAAACCGATCAGTGATTGCAGCTGGCTATGAGCGAAAAACCATTGTCATCATCAACATTTCAGCCAAAAGACGTCCACTGTTGGACATAGGCCTCCACTAAGGTTTTCCATAAAGAACGGTCCTGTGCTGCTTGCATCCAGTGGTTTCCCGCGATCTTCACTAGGTCGTCGGTTCACCTTGTGGGGGCTACCACAGACATGGAGAGGCTAAACAACGCAAACCGTCCGACCAAGTGTGCCCGAAAGTAACTTGACGCGCTTATTACTTCTGTATTTTCATTCCTCTGTCATCGAATCGATTCAGTCGTAATTCTGTTAGCTCACTGACGCTTAGCGATTGAAACGATTCTGTTTACGTACGATGCCATCGTTACGTATAAAAAAGATGGCACGCTCGGTTTTCATACTATCTAATGAACTTGTTGCAAGTTCATTAAATTATTTTATTATTTAATGAACTTGCGTTGTCTAGCCTCTCTATGTCTGTGGGGCCTACCCACGCTGCGTCTTCCGGTATACTATGGCTATGAATTGGTCGGTTGGTGTGTGTCTCACTCTCACAGTGCAGTCCGCTGGTCGTACACGATGACTGCGTCCGCGTCCAGGAACTGGCTGTGCGACTTGCTCAGCGCGATGATGGCGGCGTGCTCGTTGCGCATGCGGTTCTTGTATTTCTTGCTCAGATTCACCTGGCGGTTACACAAGCAAGATAAGTAACCAAGCTCTGGCAAGTATTCCTATTTCTAACTCTTAGATTACTAATAATCTCACTTGGGCTTTAGCCCAACCTTATCAGTGGACATACTCCTTCCATTGCCTAAGAGACTCGCTTTTAACAATAATAACTGTCCATTCTGAAACTACTGATCTCTAATATTCTTGGCCGTTGGCATATTTTCGGCCAGAGGACTGCTAACAATATTTCGCCGACAATATTTCGACCGCCAAGAATTTTCGATTTATAATGTAGAATTCACGAATAGCTATACTAAAGCCGATCATCTGTGAGAAGGAAGTGGCCAGCCCGTATGAGCTGCATGCAGGCAATTGGCTACAGCCTACAGCTTGGCTCTACCACCAGTAAGTATATCTACTTGATAAATACCAGATCTGCGACTGCGATCTAGCGACTGTAGCCTAGGGGCGAACACGTTGGGCTCAATCAGAAGGTCCCAGGTTCGATCCCCGGTAGGGCATGCACCAATGGATGAATTTTCATCTATGTGCATAATTTACAGTTCGCTAACGGTGAGGGAAAACATCGTGAGGAAACCTACCTATCCCTCGGGATTAGGTAATAGTCAGTTCCTGTATACACGGCGACAAAGTTCACCACCTGTCACGTTGGGTTCTGACTATCTGGTGAAACTTGGGCTTTGAGTTGGCTTAATACCTCCACAATGTGGTGGTGTATTGCCACTCAAGCCTCTGACTACCCCCCGAATGGGGATAAAAGTCGTGACGTTATATCTATATATATAAAAATGAATCCCTATTTCATGTCATTACTTGACGCGAGAACGGCTGGACCAATTTAGATGATTTTTTTTTTAGATTATTCCGTGAAGTTCATGGAAGGTTCATACATTAAAAAAAAATGGAAAAATTGCCCGGAAAGCGCTAAAAACCCATATTTTACGTATGGTTCAAATTACTTTCAATAGATGGCGTAATGAACGCCGGTGTCAAATGGCGGATGGCGACTATAAATTCTTGCAAATTTATTTCATGGGCAATTCATCACAAGAAATAGATACGCATTGTGCACATAAAGCCGAAAACCCACCGCGGCGCACGGAGAGGCCACGCCCATGCTACGCACGTGGGTCAAGCTTCGCTTTGCACGAAAATGTATGTCACCGTGTCCACCGCGGCGCACGGAGAATGACGTCATCCATACATTTTCTTGCAGAACGTAGCCGTGGCCGTGTGCGTGGCCTCTCCGTGCACCGAGGTGGGTTTCCGGCTTAACCGTTCAGTGTCGAAAAATAAAGGGATAAAATCGCTAAATTTGTTGCTAAGCGCAAAACTCGAGAACGGCTGGACCATTTTTTTCTTAATAACCTACTGTATCCCACTGCTGGGCAAAGGTCTCTCCCATCTTCTTCCATCCATCGCGGTCATGGGCTCTTTCATACCACCCGTCTAGATGAGCGTCGAGGTCATCGTGCCACCGTTTTTGGGTCTACGTCGGCGATGACGGTCGTGCTTTGGGACCCCACTCGGTGATCGCTTTGGCCCACCTTTCTGAGCACATTCGGCTCAGGTGACCCGCCCAGGTCCACTTAAGTGTAACTGTTTTCGCTCCTACATCCGCGATAAGGGTTATGGAACGCAGCAAGGTGTTCCGCACCCTATCAGTGTATTTTACACCCAAAATGCTGCGCTCCAATGCTCTATGGTAAACCTTCAGTTTGGACTTCTGAGCCTCGATTATTGACCATGTCTGGGCGCCGTAGGTAAGAACGGGCAGGATACACATGTCGATGGGTCAGTGGAAGGTTGCCCTTCATGATGGACTCTATGACCTACTAAGCCTACGCTGTCCATCCGTCATCCATGTCTGTTAGCGGGCTGTATCTCACTAACCGTAATAGCTATAGTTGAAATTTTCACCGAACGTATATTTCTGTTGGCGCTACAACAACAAATACTAACAATAAAAAATAAATATAAAATTAAGGGGGAGGGGGGACACTATTACTAAACCTACACTGTCCGTCCGTCTGTCATCGGGCTGTGTGGCGAACCGTAAAAGGTAGAGAGTTAACATTTACACAGAAAGTGTATTTTTGTTGCCGCTACAACAACAAATACTTACTAAAAATAACATAAAAATTGAAAACAAAGGGGGTCCCCATACAAGAAACTTGATAATTTTGACGTTTTTATTCTACGGTGGTACGGAACCCTTTATTTGCGGAAAAGGAGAAGAACAGACGACGAACGGGGAAACGGGGGGGGGGGGGGGGTTAGTTCTTTTTCGGACAACATTAATTCTGAGGCGGTACGAAGTTCGCCGGGACAGCTAGTATATTTATATAAATACCAGATATCAAGACTATACCTTAGCATATAGCTGATGCAAGTCGTCTTCAGTGGACAACGGTCGCGGCTTGGGCCTCAGGAACGCCGGTAACGACCGCGTTTTCAGCGCGTCTATGTTCGCTGCATTGTCTATCTCGTCCAGCACTGGAACAACGTAAGTATTCTTACCATTTTTTATAGGATCAATCACTCAACTGGCTATGGGGGCTACATTCATTTCAATTAATTTCTAGCCGGTACTGTCCCACTGCAGGGCAAACGCTTGCCCTCTCTTTTCCCATTTGCTCCGGTCTATGGCTACCCGGGACCAATCCGTCAAGTAGGAGTCCAGCTCATCCCGCCATCTTTTTTTGGGCCTGCCGCGTTGCCGTTTCCCGCTGTTTGGGAGCCACAGAAACTAGGTACCTACTCACCACTTTCTTTTTCTGCAGGTTCTTTCTGAGGGGCCATCCATAAATTACGTCACACGAATTTCATGATTTCTTACCCCACCCCTTTGTTACAGCTGGTCACATTTGTGAGACTCCCCCCTCCCTATTGTGACGTCAAATACCTATTATTTACAATATTCAGTTTTTTTTTTGTTAAAAGTTAAAATTTCGGGTTTAATACCTAGATTTAAATTTTTAAATGTGACATCACGAAACTTAGGACCCCCTCCCACCCCATGTCACACAATGTCACATTTTGTAGACCCCCCTTACGTGTGACGTAATTTATGGATGGCCCCATATTGAGTGGACCATATAGAAGGTCTTTTACTCTGCAGATACAGTGGTAGGATCATGAGTTATGTGCTTACTCACTGGTGCTGGAGGCGTACTGCACAGTGTTGTGTGCGTGGTGTGGCTCGGGCACGCGGTTCACGTAGCAGTGCGCGGCGGCGGGCGGCGCGCGCCGCTCCGCGCCGCCCGCGTAGCTCGCCGGCCGCGCCGCGCGCTCCCGCGACCCGACCGCAGCCTACCCACACCGAACACATGGAATAAGGCCCGCCACATACATACGGAATTTCCGTACGGAATTCCATTTCGAAATATCGAATCGGGGTTTCCGAACGCAGTAAATCCATCCAAATGTGTGGACGTATCGCGTTCGGAAACCCCGATTCGATATTTCGAAACGGAATTCCGTACTTAAACCCCGTAGGTATGTATGTGGCGGGCATAAACATACTACTCGAGCAAGCCAACTAGGAACCTGTCAAATGTGACGTCACCCGCACAAAAAGGCGGTGGCGGTGCGCGGGAGGTGTGGCGGGCGTGAAGCCGCAGGCGGTGGCGGGTACGCGGGCGAGCCAGCCGCATTCCACCCGAGTTCCTAGTTGGCTTGGTGGAGTAGTATATTTGCTATTGTGCAGCAACTCATTATAATCACCCGCCATTAAATTTGAATACATCTGCACTAAATTTTAATTAGGTAGGTATCTAATGACATTTCCATCATAGGAAATGTGACGCCGCTATTATTGTTTGCAAACATTGAGAATTTAATTGGAAACAACTGGCTTGAATTCAAAATAAACCTTTAGGGTCCATCTGTTTTGAAGGTAGAAATCGCAATGAATGCCATTGCGATGATGTTACCATGTCAGGGATTGAATTACAGTAGTGAATTACAATAATAAGATTACCTTGGATCTATTGTTATCAGAGAGATTAAAATAAAACTGTGGCATACTTAATATGTAAATGTAGTTGCTTGCCCACCTCAGCATGTTTTATCCTGTAATTTTCTTGACTGGTGTAAGCATGGTTCTCCTTGATGGCATAATTTTCTTTAAGATATTGTTCGTCTGTAAGAATGCGTTGTTTGTTTACTTATTTCTTATACCCAGTTAATTAATTTAATTCGTATGATAGAGGAATCTTACCAAACGATTTCTGATGGCGCGGCATTAGGCGACAGTAACAAATAATAACTAACAAAATAACAACTCCGCAAATGCCTCCTATAAGCCAAGACAACCAAACAATTATAACACGACCCTGAAAATAAACAGTTTGTTTTAATCATCTGGTAACTTTTTTACCTAGTTTTATTTTACCTATCGATTTTACACTCGTCTTACCTGCAGAAACATTTCAATTTTTAACACGAAAGCGAGAAACGCTTGTTTTTGTTCCCTTACAACAACGTTTACCTAACATTTTAAATATATATCTTACACAAATTTCTACATAAAGTCTAACTAAGAAATCAAAAAAATATAAATTGAATGGCATCAGCAGCCAGCCATCCGTCATGTATTTTTTTAAATTTTCGCGTCTGCGCGCTTCCTTCGTGTCCGTTTCCGTTCGTTCAGAAATCATAAAGATGACTACAAATTTGTTATGTCGGATTTAGTTCAATTCAAGGAATAAACTACTCAAGAGATGTAGGTATTAATATACCTTTGAGGCATATAGTGCCAAGTAGAAAATACGAATTCTGTAACGATATTAAGAAAAAACATTGAAAGTTGTACGGTATTGAAAATAATTGTTTTGTTTTCCTGAATTCCAAAACGTATACCGTATTGTCAACTTGACATTAACGTTCCATTTAGCGTTAACATTTTAATGCTTGCATACCAATTTCCCCTTTTTAGTTTTTAATTGATTGCTTTTAGTTATTTTAGGATTTACCTATTAGCTTATATCTAAATTTTTATTAATTTGCACTTCAAGTTGATAGAGTTCACTTCGAGGTAGGAATAACTTATTTTTTTCGAGAATATTGATTGACGGCTTTGACGGTTCAATAAACCAAAATATATAAAACGGAACGGCAGTACCTAACTTGTTGTCACTGTGTGCGGATATTACTCGCATTTTGTGTTTCGATTTCACAATAAAAAATCAATTCATATTGTTATTGACACTAACAATCGCCAGCTGATTGTATATGAAGACTGCTGTTATCAATCGAATGTTTGCCCCCGCTAATTTCAAGTGGTATCGTACGATCCAGCTACGTCATTCCGCACTGGATTGCCTTGGGGGTCTTTCTGGCTCAGTTAATTCGTTGTAAACATCGATAGCGATCGAACGTATCTATCGATAGTAACTACGCACGTAATAGTACAAAAAATTTACTCCGCGAGTGTGATTACGCGTTTATTATTGAGGAAATGACGAGTAATAAATTAAGTTTCATATTGTTGTTCGTTTACGGTTTACTGACGCAAACATCGCTTGGCCTTTCGCCTGTTATTCTCAGTGAGTATTGTTTTTAATCCAACATTCTAGAAATATCTCGCATTACCCCGTAGGTAATATTGTAGTAATAAATTAGTTAACTTTTACAAGTTTTCATAGCACAATTGGCAAATTGCCAGTGTATTCCTCAAAAAATCTAATTTCTACATAGAAACATTGTTATTTTTACATCAGTAGCTGGGTCAATAGTTCATGGAATTTGCGTGAAACCTTGCTTGGTTGATAACGCATTCCATATCTAATTTAAGTTAATTTCTACTGGCTATAGTTTTATAAAGCCAAATTTAGATGCTCATGACTCAATTTCTTTCTATAGTCCCCGGTGATGGTGGTAATCAACTTGAGGCACGGCTAAATAAGACATCTGTGGTCCACTACATCTGTGCCAAGACATCAAACAACTTCTTCAATATATGGCTCAACTTGGAGCTTCTCGTACCCTTCGTGGTCGACTGCTGGGTTGACAACCTGAGACTGGAGTATGATAATGTTACAAGAACGACACGTACCCCTGTGGGGGTGGACATCAGGATCCCAGGGTGGGGGGACCCTGAGCCTGTTGAGTGGTTGGACCCATCTCACCAAACTACCGGGGCGTACTTCAACACTATAGCAGATACATTAGTAAAGATTGGCTACAAGAGAAATGCAACTATATTTGGTGCTCCGTATGATTTCAGGAAGGCACCGAGTAAGTTATTTATTACTTCATTTTAAATAGATTAAACTCACTTATAAGTTTGTTGTATTTTCAAACACAATCATCAATTATATCTAGTGACCTTAATCAAGAATGTTAATGATATGTAGTCATAGATATTTTTTCTCCATCATTTGATAAACATTAGATTATAAAGTGAGTATTTTTTCTGCAACCTATTGTTTTATATTTATTTCTTTGGGAAAACACATTGTTTACTTATAAACAAAACATACAATTAAATGTGTTATTACAAAACCAGCACTGTTATTCACGAAATAATTTTTAATATGGCAAAGAATGACAAAAAACAGGTATTATGTACATACTCACTACTTTTGAGTCAGTAAGAAATAAATTCTAAAAACACTTGCCCCAAGCCATCCCTCCCCCGCAGATCCGGGGCCAGCTAAGCTAAGCAGGGGGTCTACCTAAAACCGAAAAAATATGGCAAGTGGTCTATGAGACAAAAAAGTTTGGAGACCTCTGCTATAAACTATCTTTCTTTGTAGATGAAAACAAGGAATTTTTCACGAAGTTAAAAACATTAGTGGAAGAGACATACACGAACAACAACAAGTCATCGGTGTCGCTGGTGGTGCACAGCATGGGCGGGCGCATGGCCATGCAGTTCCTGCGCCAGCAGCCGCAATCCTGGAAGGACCAGTACATCAGGCGGCTCATATCACTCTCCGCACCGTGGGGAGGCTCTATGAAAGCTGTTAAAGTTTTCGCTATAGGTAAGTAATGAGCTTAACGTGTTCCGAAGATTGAAATATAGTCAACTGTACTAAACAATGAATGCATTATGGGTATCACATGACGACCACTTGGCGCAGTGACTCGAGTGTAGGCTGCTTAGCTCTACATCGAGCGGTTGCGGGTTCGATTCCCGCTAGAGGTAAATTACGGAAACGGCGTTTTCGTAATTTTCCCTGGTCTGGGTGTCACTGGGATCGCCCCCAGTCCCGCCCTCCTCATTTCTACTTAAATCATGGAAGGTATGGTAATTACAAATGCCTTGTAACTATGTAACGGCCGAATATTCAAAGGCTATTTAAATATTTAAGTCCCACTTAGCAGTTTGAGACGTCGTTATCTGTCATTTTTTTGTATGGGACGTCAAAGGTAAGTTGCGTACGAATATTCCGCGGTATGCTCGCTAATCGCTACCTAATTGCTAATTAGCATTGTGACAGCGTGATAGCATTTACAAAACAATCATGATGAATCAGAGGAAGTTTCGATTACCAACACGTTTGTCGGCTCCTACTATGACCGTCGCTCCACGCCTCGACCCCAATAGAAATGTGTGATTCAGCTCTATCAACAAGCCAATATTTGTTATTGAATGTTCGTAAATATCGACCTACATTTCTGACACAACTACATTGTTTAAAACGGCGGCGTATAAATAATTATACAAAATTAATTAATGAAATTATACAAATGTACCTAAATGTAAACAAAGCTACCTTATCTTTCAATGTTAAAAACATACATTACTAACAAAGCTTTTTTTTTATATAGTACTGCGGTGGCAAAAAAGCGTTCGTCCCACCTGATGTTAAGCAGTTACCGTAGCCTATAGATGCTTACAATACCAAAGGCATTGCTCGCACATTGCCGACATGAAGGGGAGTGGGATGGAGGGAGGGGGAGGGGGGGTGGGCTTACGGCTCTCTCACTCATCGAACGAAATGCAGCTGTAATAGCTGCTTTACGCCGCAATTTCCATGTTACATATACTCCATTTATTATAGCTTTAGACAGAAGTTAAATAAGGTTATTTTTAGTGTCCACTTTGTAACAAAAGTACAAATAACATGTTACAGTTATGATTGACGTCGAATTTATTATAATCTATTTATATACCAGCTTGTCACACCTAACTGTAATTATTTTAAGTAATTATATTATAAAATAAATTGTCTTTCATTTAAATATTATCATTTCAGTCCAATTTAAAATTAAGTGTCAATGCTAAAAACCTAAAAGAAGCAGGGGTGAACAATACCGGGAACGTGTTTCGTTCCACTATAATCCTAACAAATCTAAAATGTTACCTAATCCGTTCAGAGGTTATGACAGCAGGGAATTTCTAATTTTGTCGGATTATGTTGTCTATGAAATTGACGTAAATAATTTTCTGTCAGTGTTTGTCAATGGCCGTTTTTCGATTACACGGCACGGCACCGGCGCACAGTGGCCGGATTTTGGGGCTTCCCTTTCATAGGATTTTTGAAAATTAAAATGTGTGTTTTGGTACATTTAAGTACACAGTCTCGTTGATAACATCGTAACATTAAATTATCTAGTAGTCACGGATTTTTTATTAGCTATTAACACCATGAAATATGGATTTTTAGATTTCAGATGTACGGAAATGGAATTTGTTTTCCTTATAACTTTTTTGTGTTTCGAGTTGTAAAGCTGAAACTTTTATGTATTGTTACTGAGTTAGTAACCAAGCCATATGACCTTTGACCTTGACCCGGGACGGTCCTATTCAAGAGATATGAATTTTGTAAAAATGACTGTTTGGTGACGTTTATTCAGGCAATTTATGTTCAAATAATGAGTGTAACAAGCCTTTTTATGTGAATTATTGTTACTGAATCAACTCTACTACTACGACTAGATTGACCTGGATTAAGAAAATCCCCGTTATAAACATAAAATAAAATAAAACACATTTTTTATGACTAATATTCAATATTACATTGAGTTACACATAAGTAGTACAAAACCTAAACATTTTGACTAGGTAGGTAGCAGTTGCCACTACCTGCCCCCATTGTCTATTGTTTGTTCCACACACAGGTGTCACCAAATGTCAGGTTTCACTAATTAGGGGTATTAGGGATTAAGGGTCGTCTAATCATTGTGTTGTTATTGTAGGTGAATGTTTGGCATACAAGATTCCTGGAAATATTTATTGTTTGTTCCACACACAGATGTCACCAGATGTTTCGGTTTCACCAATTAGGGGTATTAGGGATTAAATATTATAGATAGATATATAACTCTTTATTAATCCACCACTAGAAAAAAAATACATTAACTATAACATAAATTACATAGAAAGTGGAAAATGGGCGGCCTTATACCTAACTAATAGTGCTCTCTACCAGACAACCTTAGGATGGAGAGGATCTAAAGAAATAATACGGGATAATAATAATATAATCTAATTATTGTGTTGTGATTGTAGGTGAATATCATAGAATATAAAACAATGATTCTTGGAAATGGTAAAGAAATTCTAAAGTACAAAATTAATTTTATGACTAAAATCACTAAAATCACAAAATAACTAAAATCATAAATTTCCTACATCAACAAACTCTAAATTTTCTTCATCAGAACTAGAAGTGATCACAATTTGGCTTCATCTGATAGTTGTTTATGGTGAAGTTTACTTATCTTAGGTCTAAAACTTGATAAGAATGGGTCAGAAGATATTAATAAATTGTGGATAATATCCTCATTTGTTGCGATTCTGCTGAATTTACGCGTGTGGAACGCTCTTCAATTTTTAATATCTTTATTGCGTGCTTCAGAGGCCTCTTCAGGGAGTTTATCGATTGGGATAAAGTTATTCTGCTTAATTATATCAGCACCATGCATGAGTAATTTATGTACGCTAGAGGGCATATAATACCATGCATATAGCTCGACATATTTATGAGCTGTTGCAGCACAATATTGCCGGAACTTTTCCACGTCAATAAACTCTACACAAGAGACTACCTGAAGAATAACTGCAAATCGTCTGATCAGCTCTTCATCAACACCCGTTATCTATGCAGTTGCTTCGGGATTTTCAAAAAACCTTCGTGCAGTGTTCCCATCATTTATAGTACCTGCACCTTGATTAACTATGTACACGTTGAGACCCGTTTCATCCCGAAAATTTTCTTGGATAGTTTCCTTTTTAGTTATAAACAATATGTTCGTTTCAAGAATTTTGCTTCATAAACTCAAAAACGTCGACATTTGAAACCAGACTATCCATACTGAACAAATCAATATTGTTAAAGGAGAACATTTAGGATACGAAGTAGTTATTATAAGTGAAACGAAATAAAGGTACTCTCGGCATTTATACTGCTTTCATTTAGAACCCTAAGTCATTTCCAGGAATCTTGTATGACAAACATTCACCTACAATAACAACACAATAATTAGACTTAATATTTCATCCCTAATACCCCTAATTAGTGAAACCTGACATTTGGTGACACCTGTGTGTGGAACAAACAATAGAAAATGGGGGCAGGTAATGGCAACTGCTACCTACCTAGTCAAAATGTGTAGGTTTTGTACGACTTATGTGTAATATTGAATATTAGTCATAAAAATGTCTTTTATTTTATTTTTTTGTCTTATAACGGGAATTTTCTTAGTCCAGGTCAATCTAGTCGTAGTAGTAGAGTTGATTGAGTATCAATAATTCACATAAAAAGGCTTGTTACACTTATTATTTGAACATAAATTGCCTGAATAAATGTCACCAAACAGTCATTTTTCAAAAATTCATATCTCTTGAATAGGACCGTCCCGGGTCAAGGTCAAAGGTCATATGGCTTGGTTACTAGCTCAGTAACAATACATAAAAGTTTCAGCTTTACAACTCGAAACACAAAAAAGTTATAAGGAAAACAAATTCCATTTCCATACATTTGAAATCTCAAAATCCGTATTTCATGGTGTTAATAGCTAATAAAAAATCCATGACTACTAGATAATTTAATGTTACGATGTTATCAACGAGACTGTGTACTTAAATGTACCAAAAAACTTATTTTAATTTTCAAAAATCCTATGAAAGGGAAGCCCCGAAATCCGGCCACTGTGCGGCGACGGCATGGCGGCAGCTTTTTCATTGGTCAGTGACCCGTTGTCATTGGTTACTGACCAATGAAAACCCCGCAAATAGCTGTCACTGTGCCGTCGCCGGTGCCGTGCCGTGTAATCGAAAAACGGCCATTGATGGTGCGTTCCATTCACTGTTAATTTTGTTATTTTCGTCCACAAAAAATGTTAAAAACGATAATAATGATCACTTTCAGTACAAGTTTGGGCGAGTGGAACGAGATTTGTGAATGAAAATAACGAAATTTACAAAATTAACAGTGAATGGAACGCACCATGAGTCATCACCATCTTTTTTTTTTTTTTCATTTTTTTTTTGTTGTCAGCTTAAAATGTGTGATACGATGTTATTATAAATAAAACATAGTATAAAAAGTACTTTTATTTTGGTTATCGAAGTATTTAGCATTGTTTTATGTGAAAACAATTTTAATGTAACCACTCTAAATAAAAGTTGTTTTGACTTTGAAATAAAATGTTTTGGATCCCTGCTTCTACGAGCCTCTTATTTCTAATGTTATAATAAATGGGGTATAGGTATATCGTAGTAATTACAGTTCGCTGACGGTGAGGGAAAACATCGTGAGGAAACCTACCTATCCCTCGGGATTAGGTAATAGTCAGTTCCTGTATACACGGCGACACGGTTCACCACCTGTCACGTTGGGTTCTGACTATCTGGTGAAACGTGAGCTTTGAGTTGGTTAATACCTCCACAATGTGGTGGTGTATGGCCACTCAAGCCTCTGACTACCCCCGGGGGATAAAAGTCGTGACGTTACATTTCATTTCATTTAAATATTTCTTTCTTTCTTTGTCAGGCGACGACCTGGGCTCGCTGATGCTGCGCGAGAGCATAATGCGCGCGCAGCAGATCACGTGCCCGTCGCTGGCGTGGCTGCTGCCCTCGCCGCTGTTCTGGAAGCCGGCCGAGGTGCTCGTGCAGACCGACAAGAGGAACTACACCATCACAGACCTACAGCAGCTCTTCACGTTAGTATTACTACCAACAGTGATGGCCATTCCTAGTCTTGTGTAAAAAAAATGTGCAATAAAATCCCTAAAAGCAGTAATGAGTAATGAATGCAGACTTAGGGCCGTATGCATGCACACACTAACCGACCGTTAGAGCATTAACCAATTTGTTGATGTACTGTACATGTTTTTACTGTTCTAATCAAAGATATTATAAAAAAGGTAGATATATTATACGCGTTTCGTAAATGGCACATAAAACTTTGCTAATTGGCAAACCTAAGTCAGCATGACAGTGTCATTTTAGCACGTTATTACGTATTATATGAAAGCAAGTAATGCATTTCTGTTCGTCGTCGCTGACCGCGTGTGTGCGCGCGGCATTCGCGCCATTTAATAAACATTTTTTGTCGTGTAGCTAACCCATCTACCTCTTTTCTTATTATATCATTGGATCTAACGGGCTGTTAGTGTTGTTCGTGAGCTCCTTCTTTAGTAGATGCATTAATGTATGCTAATCCTTAAATCCCCGAGATTGGTTTCTAAGTTCACAAATGATGCTACAGTGACATGGAGTTGCCGACCGCGTGGGAGATGCGCAAGGACACTGAGAAGTACATCAAGGACTTCACAGCGCCAGGCGTCGAGGTGCACTGCATCTACGGATACAACATATCTACTGTTGAGAGGTAACATCGTCTGTTCCTTCCCTCGGGGAACGTCTAGTTAGACCAAAGAACTCGTACTGGAGTATGGTTTAATAAATAAATACCACCATCAACCAAGCAGCCAAGCAGTGGTAGCCGATTGGTTAAACACGCGTCTTGCTGGCTTAAGGTCCTGGGTTCAAACCCTGGCTCACACCTCTGGATTTTTCGAAATCGATGTGTGAATCATAACTTTAATATGATTATCACTTGCTTGCGGTGAAGGAAAACATCGTGAGGAAACCTGCATGTCTTTAGACATGTGAAATCCACCAACCCGCACTAGGCCAGCGTGATGGATTATGGCCTGGATCCCCCTCGCATTGAGGGGAGGCCCGTGCCCAGCAGTGGGACGTTAAAATGGCTAAATTATTATTATTATTATAAATACCACCGTACCACCCTCTCATAGAATATCGATGTAAAGTAGCCGGACGACTAACCCTTCCCCTCCCTTTGTCCCACCCCCCTTCAAGTCGGTGTCTTGCTAGAAATGCCTTTGGTATTCATTATCATCATTTCAGGCAAAAGACGTCCACTGTTGGACATAGACCTCCCCCCAAGGTTTTCCACAACGACCGGTCCTGTGCCTCATGCACGTTTCCCGCGACCTTCACTAGGTCGTCGTCCACCTTGTGGTATTGCAAGCATCTATAGGCTACGCTGCTTAACATCAGGCGGGCCATACGCATGTTTACCAACTCAAAATAAAAATTAACCTATTATTATTTAATTACCTGTCACGTTGGGTTCTGTCTATCTGGTGAAACGTGGGCCTTGAGTTGGTTAATACCTCCACAATGTGATGGAGTATGGCCACTCAAGCCTCTGACTACCCCGAATGGGGATAAAAGTCGTGACGTTACATTTCATTTAAAAAAAAATTAGATTTGGGTCTGACTGGAATATTTTTTTGTCTTACGCACATGTTAATGTCCAGGTTAGTGTACAAGCCGGGCACGTGGCTCGACGGGTACCCGACACTCGCGACGGGCGACGGCGACGGCACCGTCAACCTGCGCTCGCTCAGCGCGTGCGAGCACTGGCGCAAGCGCCGCGGCTTCACCACACTCAACAAGAACAAACCAGTCAAGTCAGTACCGTTACCCAATGCTGAACACCTCAAGATACTACACGATCCCAGAGTCATGGATTATATTGAACTGGTTATGAAGAACTGAAGGTAATGTGTAATTTGGTCAATGATATGGCATCGTTATCAGCAGAAATATTCGAGAGATTCCCTATTTCGTGATCATACTTACTCCACCAAGCTAACTAGGAACTCTGATCGAATACGGCTCCCCGCTCGCCACACCGCCACCGCCTCGCGGTGCGGGTGACGTCACATTTAACAGGCTCCTAGTTGGCTTGGTGGCGTAGTATTCATTAATTTTGATTATTGATTTGGTGCGACTACAAGAGGCGAGCGGCGCGACGGAGCAATCATTAAATAACGTCTATGTGGTCAGACATAAAAACCCGTCGCTCGCCACATATAGGTTTAAGAAGGTAATGATATTGTTAATTATTTGGTGGTGCGACTTCCTACATAAAGAATTTTTTTAATGTTATTAAATCATTAGATATGTGATACAACATTATTCTCTTTGGTAGGTGTAGAGAAAGCTATTGCTGATTTATTCTAGAAACCGAATGCCAGAATGCTATTTTAAAAAGGTACTTATAACTTTTAAGTTGACTATTGTGATCACGTAAAATAGAAGGATATAATTGGACTTTTACCAAAATTATAGAGATATATTAAAGGTGGCGATAGACGTCCAATAGTCTGTGCCCAGTGTATTTTTTCTCGTAAGCAAACTGTTAACTTCATCGTTTGCGTTTTTGTCCGCTTTGTATGGAGAATTTGAGGTTTTTGATACGATCCGCTTGGGGCGCTGTTCAATTTGCCATGTGAATACGCAGAATATAAAGTATACGGTTAGTTTACGAGAAAAATCCTCGAAAAAAGTTTATCGACACCAGTCGCGTGCTACTAATTAATTACTAAACGGTTTCTTTTGAGTAGCGTCGTGTACGAGCCGTCATAGAAATACTAGTGCTATTACAAGCAACTCATTAATAATTTAGTTTAGTAATCAGGGGGCTTACCACCACCTCTTATAGCAGTTTTGTTTTAACGTTTCAGCGGCCATTTGTGCAATGACGTTTCTTATTGTCATGACAATAAGGTACGTCATTGCACAAAAAGACGTTGAATCGTTCCTGTAATTGAATCGCAATAAGAGTTCGTGGTAAGCCCCCAGTTTCTTTTGAGTAGCGCCGTGGATGAATGAACTAACAGTCACGGGCGCACTACTGTTCGATCAGTCGGATATTTAATTGTGTACGAATGGATTTAGTCATAATTTATTGTTGCTCTCTCCACTGATTTTACTTTAATTTTAGTAGATATTTTTTTTACATATTATACTCCTAGGATAATTATATTGTGACCTGTTTCTATCTAAGCGGTATAGGGTTGACCTGTTATGTGAATTTAACTTTAGTTTACTGATTTCTACTAAGAAAAACGCCTATTTTTAAGTGACGAAGCCAGGCTTTACGGCTGTGATAAATATCTCTCTATGACATAAATATTGTCTGCCATTATATTTTTTATTCTCATATAAAGGCATAACATTATAAATGTATGGAACTTATAATAATCTCACTGCAGTTACCTTCTCATGTGTTGCGCAACTTGAAAAATTCCGTTGTTATAAATAAAAGTATTTTTGTTATCTCTGTAAAAATGTATTTAATGTGGAATTGTGTATCATAATTCTTTTCATAATGATTTTCTATGTGCACTGATTTATTATTTTATACATTTTGTTTAAGTATACATGTATGAGGTGTTTGGTTGTTGATAACTTCCAAAACAAATAAATATCATTGCAATGCAATAATTTAAGATATAAATAAACAATAACCCGAGATATAATTATTTTATTTATAAATATCCCACTCCATTACTGTCGTTACCTAAAAGGCGGTCCGCCTTTGGGGTACAGAAAGTATTCCTCATTTTCAAAGTATTAAATTTTTAACGATGTCCTTGATACCTTGTAGTTTTTATCTCAACTACAAGCGGTTCCGAATGCTAAATAACGGCAATTTGTTATATAGCGACCTCGTCGCTAAAGGGCGGCTGAATAAACCGCCCATTTGGAATAGTCAGCTATCTTCCCGGCTTCTGAAATATCGGAAACATTTTTCATTAGTTGACAGAGATGCGTGGAAAAGTATGGAGTAGGCTTTTGTCTGCGTGCAATATTATAACCAGATAGTGTACCTAAGTTTAAATGTGTATAAATAGTAATTTCATCATGATATGACTTATGGGTAGTAGTAATTAATTCATACAAAAAAAATATCCACTATAGTTCACATCAATACATTAATTTTCTGCTGTCTATGACTCATACTCACAAACTCAGTTAAACATTTGCGCATTGGCCACTATAAGAATATAGGTGCTAAATCTGTCATTTTCACAAATAAAACACAACATTAGTAATAATCATGTAATTAAACCTCCGTATCATTAAAATCAGCCATGTTGACCTACGCTAAGTTAACCTATTTCGTTTATGAACCTATAACTACCTATAAACTATCAGCATATACATACATACAAACGACTAAATGGGCTATTTACATCCGTTCAGGCCAACAGAAAGATATATCTATATGAAAAACATATTCACATTTTCCTGAGTTGGGCAAAATTTAATTGCAATTAATTAATTGCTAATTGCATGTGGTGTCACAATTAACAATTAATTTTGATTTGTTTGACAATCGCGAACAAATCGCAATTAATTGTTAATTGTGACATCACCTGCAATTTGCAATTAATTAATCGCAATTAAATTTTGCCCAACTCTGACATTTTCCCTTTTGTGTATATCTCCGTTAGCCAATAAATCGGATCGTAGGTCTCGTATAACACACGCGACGTACAAAATAAATATAGTAGGGCTAGCACACCTGCCAAGACAAGACTTTTGTGACGCATTATGTCATATCGAGTAGCTCTCCCTCTTACTCAATGTATAGGAGAGAATGAGACAAATTCGATTTAACATGTTTCGTCTTGTCACGGCTGTGCTAACAATGCAGCTTACATTAGCCCTTAATACAGGTATTTAATACTAAAATCGCGGCGGCTGATAAACTGCAGTTTCTTTAAGCCTTGCTAAGCGACAAATGTTAAAAACATGCTCGTCGCGCAACGTCGCCGCAACATGGTTAAAATTGAGAATAAACATGTTATGTGCTTTCTGATGACGTCACACGATGTCGCACTGAGTAACATTTATTTGCCTAAACACCGCTAATACATACGCTTTCAAATTAAATAAAAGTCGACCGATTCTCACAATATTAAGATCCATTCAATCACATTGTTTAAACAATTATACGATTATAAACAATATTAAGTATACATTATTTACATTAAATAAATAATACAATCATTATTTAAAATACAATTAATTAAACTTAATTAAAGTACTTACAAATAATTTTTCATGGTCGTTAGGTCTTCAACGCATCTTTATTTTATCTCTAACCCTAAGCAATTGAGTGATCAGGGGGCTTACCACGACCTCTTATCGCAATTCAATTATAGGAACGTTTTAACGTTTCAGCAACTTTTTGTGCAATGACGTACCTTATTGTAATGGAAATAAGAAACGTCATTGCACAAAAAGTCGCTGAAACGTTAAAACACTACTGCTATAAGAGGTAGTGGTAGGGCCACAGTTCAATACAGCATACATATACACAATACAATATAATAAATGCCTTATTCCCCTTTTATCCTTCCTTTACATTCAGCTCAGCACCCAATTACACTGGTCCTGAATATATTTTACAAGGAATGAACGCTATCTTAAAATTTAAACGGAAATATCACATTTTAACAAAATATACAAACGAACACACCAACAAAATAATTTATAGAGAAACAACATCGCTCGATTACGATCAAACATCAATTTTTTGACAAATTAAATACATTTTAACATGCTTTATATTTCTTACTTGCCTGTGCATTAAGTTTGTTTTGAACGTATTCAAATACCGAAGGAATAAGTATTTATATACATTATCAGTAAAAGTACAGCTCTGCGCACGATATTGTTTGGTAACTAAACTTGATGAAACTAACTATAGCACATAAATTTTTATAACATGACTGATAATGGGAAAAAAATAATTATTACCCCTAGAGATCCATCGACATCTATGTATAGTCCGCGACAGGTCGAGATGACATTCGGGCTATGAGCTTTTTGCAGAATAAAATCCGAATCAAAATTAGCAGGACCCGCAACGCAACAGAATAATTTAATTTAATAATTTTGTGGGCGATTTTAATTGTTTATCGGGTCCTGCTAATTTTCTCGACCTGTCGCGCACTATAGGATGAGGTTCGTAATCACTAGCTAGCTCTTTTCCTTTATCTATACTTAATTTGATCTTTATTATTATCCCATTTTTGACTTAGCTTCTGTGGTGTCCATGTCAGTTTAAATTTCTCGAATCTACAACCAAATATGACCTCGGCATTATTTGAAATATAACGCATGCTTCCCCACTTTGAGTTCATTTGCAACACTAAGCGTAACTACTGGTTAAATATTATCTTATACACACTTACATTCGTGTAAGGCATTTCTTAATAATTTAGTCTTAGAGAAACTACCAATAAACTTAGCTCATCTGGCTAAACTGTATAATTTTAACATTGATTTAAAATATCCGCAACGTTTCAATTTGATTTGGTACTTACATAATAATTTTGAGTATTATATTTTTGCCCGACAGTGCCAAGCAAACAATTTCACAATGAGTCATCTGGCTATAATATCACACACAGCTGACATAGCACGAGACGTTTAGCCAAATGGGCTAAGATTAAAATGTCATAAAGAATATTGAAGAATACTGAGTGTCTTAATGGAACAGTATCATTATTCTTCAATATTCCATCTGACCCCTACGCTTAATCCTACCACACTCACAAATCATGCCTAGCGCTATACGAATATATCCCTTATGCCAATCGCATTAACACCAATTTACATACCAATATCAGTTTGTCTACTGCAAGCGATCTCGAAATATGCGATAACGTATTAACCATGCGACGTTTTGCAATTTGAACTGTAGTTGTAGCATAATTAGTTAGCCCTTCGATAACGGTTTATACGTTATAGCAAAACGGTTAGTATTATATGAATGCAATGACACCAACGCAACGCTAACCAAGCACCATGTCTCAATGTAAAATGGAGCAAGCAGTGTAGATAAGGTCTTAATTTAATAGTGCAGACGGCGCCTCAGTAACTGCTATGGATGATGCTACTACAAGAATATTACTTATTGCTTTCGTCAAGAGAAATAACTGATTTAACTACTAGTTAGTAGTTAGACGAAAATTATCTTAGGGCCTCCGCAGACTAGCTACTTTTAGCATCGGCGATCGGCGATTTTGATGCTGCGTCTCGCTCGTTCGCGCTCGAAGAAACGCGACGCAGCATCGATAGGTCACAAAATCGCCGGTCGCCGATGCTAAAAGTAGCTAGTCTGCGGAAGCCCTTACTGTAAGTACTTTTAATATAATCAAAGGTCAGCTGGAAAGAAACGTGTGTATCTTAATAAAATGAAAGAAAAATATGATTTTTATGTTAGACATCATGCCAGTATTTACTGAGGCGCCATGCAAGATATTGTTCATTATCAAAATTAAGATCTTATATTCGCAAGCGTTTGTGTGGTGTTGTCTTAATGTAAGGTTCAGTATGCACTGTAGATTTATCTTACGGAAGTTAGGAACAGTCCTCATTAAAATATGTAGTCTTCAAAATCTGCATAATAGTAAGGTAGGTAGTCGCTATAATAGAATGTGCTTAAATAAATTAAAATGATTTATATGTATCAACAATGAGCAGTATTTTCATAGCTTTTGAGATCTTGATAAATACGAAAATATAAAACCTTATTAGTAAATAATTAACAGTTTATAGATGATCCAATATATCTGGATACTTATTGTAGGATCAAAATTAAATATTGACTCACATACTGCAAGGTAAAGTACCCAATTATCAGCACATAAAGACTGGGTAACTTTTATGTAACGATACCAATGGTGTTGTAATTGGGTTCTTCACCCTATATGTTCTTTTAACAGTGAACCTCATAAAGTTAAACATATTCCGTAAGTTAAACGCGTGTGTCAATAACAGTGATACGGTCAAACAAAACGGCAGTTATGTGCAAATAACGTTATTTTACTGACGGTACTTTATTATAAAAGGCGCCTATCGAACATTGACATAGCGAATATTACTACAGGGTGAAATCGAAATCGTGGGCAATATTTTAAAATATGACTCAACACATGATTCAGAATATTTTGGGAAAACAAATAAAAAATTCTATTGATAAAAGAATATTGCTCGGGTAAGCAAATAAGCAAAACATTTAACTGTTGATTAATATCCCCTAAATATTCTGAATGATGTGTAGAATCACCGTTTAAAATATTACCCACGATTTCGATTTCACCCAGTATAATATACAGGTGTTTCAAAAGTGCGAAATAATACATAGAGTTTTATGAGTATCGGGAATAGAAATAAATGGTGTAAAATGTTATTGCAATTAGAATAAATTTTTCCTAAATATTTTTATCCGACAATTTTAAAAATTGCAAACTATTTCAAGAATATTAGTGGCTGCTACTGCAAATGCAGTTTGTACTGTTTTCTATGGCATTTGACGTTTTCTTAGGCCGCAAAACAAAAGTTGACACAAATATTTATAGACCCGTAACTAATAATAGTTATGTATAATTTATCTTTACTAGGTATTTGCATATCAACTGCCGTATATGTGCCTAAATTATTATTTCATACTTTTGAAACAGCCTGTATATTAAATTTATAGTCAGGAAATAATCCCAAGGCGCCCATTTCAATGGGCAAGCAGTCTACGCTCCTCTTACCAGTTAATAGTTAGGAAAGCAGTTCTGTAACATTGTTAGTAGAAACATGATTCTCGGTTATACTGTATGATGCCTGAGTTGATGGATTGTTGTTGAGGGCGAAAAATAACGATGTAACGATGTGTACGATGTGTGGTATTTCTTAAGTTGGTCAAGAAGACTCACAATGTAATATATCTGGATATTTCACCAAAATTCGATAAGTCGACAACGCTGTTACACTTTGACTATACATTAGGCTTTTGCTAAAAATTCCTATCATAGAAATTGAAATCGATTTACACAACATTTTTCGGAACAAAAGTGATTTAACCTTCGTTTGCTATGTAGACTCAATTGATTTTCAATTGTCTTTAGAATGACGATCGTAAGTGTCTCTAAAGTGGGTAGGCTTCACACAATACCAAATGATATCAAACCTTTAATAATTCCAAGCCCAACAACAAACCAACCTCCCAATTCAGTATATCACCTAGGCCCGTATTCTCAAAGTTGAGATCCAACGTAAGACGCTGTTTTTAACAGATGTTCAATACATTAAACGTCAAAACTGCATCTTAAGATCGATCTTAACTTTAAGATGCATTTATTAAGATCTAGATCGCGAAGAAGACAAACTGATACGCGTGGCGCTACCTGTTGAAGAGCAGGTCGGGGCGGTAGTAGACGTAGATGCCGACGAGCACGGTGGCGGTCGCGAACAGCGCGCGGCGGGTTATTGGCAGCCGGCGCAGCGCCGCGGGCACGCCGCGCCGCAGCCGCGCGCTTATGGACGCGCCCACTGCGCCCGCCGCGCGGTTGTTGCGCGCCACCTGCCGCTGCCGCATGCGCTGCTCGTCCAGCCGCCGCTGCTCTTCTCTGTTGGGAGACGACGGTTATAGTATCACCATGTAGCTACCTACTTAAACCACATATACGTCATGATCATGTATTACATCCATAATATCATTTTTTTTTAGTTAGCCTACATGGCTGTCTCACTCCTGGGCAAAGACCTCCCCTTTTTTGTATTACATTATAACATATAACAATAACATGTAACATTTAATTCATTGCCACATCTTAAATTATGCAATGGAATAACAGTGTTGTAGCACAATCAGAGAACGATCAGATCCGGAGCTATGATTGAACCTGTGGTCATAAGTCCGCAATACACTTACCCTCAAATTGCGATTTTAGCCAGAACAAACAACAATAACAATGATTTTAAAAAGCATTTCTAGGAACAAAACTGATTTGTAATGCCAATGCAAGTCAATCATAACTCTCTTTAGGGGTTAGTTAGTCAAGTTTAGTTTGTGCATCATCACAATTATTTTTGCACTCCTTAAAAGCGATAACTGGACGGAAATACTCACTCTCTCCTCTCTAACGCCGCCACTTCAGGTTCAAGGTCGATGGGATCGTTCTCTTCGTAAAGTCTCTTCGCCGTCACCAAGATGTCTTCGAAGGGCAAGTCATCTGGTAGCTGCAGAATGTATGATTATTAATTTTGGTGATTTATTTATATACCTGCTAGTGACATCTAACAGTGACCCATACTAAATAACTGTTTACGTCTTTAATTAAAATATAAATAACCATTGATTGTTATTATTAATTAATGTTATTGATCCAAAATGTATCTATTTTTGGCTGCATGACTTCAGGGTTCCTACTCTTATCTCCAACCTTCGTCCATTTGGTCCAATTTTTCTCCACACGAATCCCACGGAAAATACCTATTTGGATTTATTAATTTTGCTTGTGTCTTCTAGTACTATCATGAGCGATCCGACACGCTCCTATTGGATTCGTTCGGTTGTCTTTCAATCTATTTTTTAAAATACAAACAAATCTCCTAATGGAATTGCAAGTCCACCTTTGGCACCTTAATTTTTTTTATTTTTTTTCAATAATAACTAAGCCGGCAAACAATCGTAAGGCCTGTATTAAGCAGTTCCCGTATCATATAGATGCTTGCAACACCAAACGCATCGTTTGCACGTTGCCGACCTAAAGGGTTGAATTGGTGGGTGAATTGTGAATGGGTGAATTGTGACTCACCCGCGACAGTAAACAATGCAGCATGGCCATATCGCACTCGCACTCGTAGACCTCTTGCGCGCGGTGCAGTACAATAGCTGCGGTCACATACACCGGGAAGAGCGGCGGCGCGCACAGGAAGTAGTCGTACAGCCGCACCACGTCCGCGTACTTGTTGAGGCTGTGCCCGAACCACGTCAGGTACCACGGCAGCGCGAACATCGTGCCCACTCCCGCTCTGACGACAAACCAATACTATACTCACTACTTTATTTTTATGTGCCCTACGGCTTCGCCCGCGTAGAAATTGGATTAGCCTATGTCTTATTCCAGAGCCTACACTATCTACGTTTCAAATTCCATTAAAATGGGTTTAGTATTCATGGAGATACGTGGTGACAAACATTCACACACACACTTACTTTCGTATTTATAATATAAGTAGGATAGGATAGTAGGATGTGACTACGGTGGCAAACAAGTGTACGGTCCACCTGATGTTAAGCAGTTACCGTAGGATTAGGATATGTAGGATTAGGATTCCGATTAAAATCAGAAAATCCAGGGAATGAAATCTCACATTCGAAGTTGCCATGTCAGCCTACTATCATATAACGCCATTTTGGACCGTTTTTTTTTATTGCCTGTTATCACTTCTTCCTCTTCTTATCGTATGGTTAGTGGCCAACCTGTTGCCAAATGTTCAAGCCGCCCGAAGGCCTCTGACAAGGCTTAACAACTGCTGCCTAGGTGACAACAACCAAGACCGACTTTTTATGTCCCTCCAAATCACGGAGTCGCTCTGTTCAAATGCCGCTAAATGGTCACCCATCTCTACTTGATCTTGCCAAGCGCCTCGACCCGTCTGTTATCATTAATATCAATTTTCACTAACCCAACCACAGAGTAGACTAAAGAAAGAGGTGCCCTTATTAGATATATGTATGAAAAAAAACGTGGTCATTGTTTTTTCATTTTCATTGTTCTATCTACCGGTAAATAGTTGAACTACTCGCTTCGGTTTATGTCGATGTTAGTACTAGGCCGACCACTCGGCCGACTTGCTTAGGGCCAGTCCCCTTAGTAATTGGTCCATGAACCCAACATAGTACTCACTTGTCTAAAGTATCAGCCAGTTTCCTGGCAGCTTTGCCGATGACAGGTAGCAAGTAGTTCAACAGGTGCTGCGTGGGCT
The DNA here is from genome assembly GCA_947859195.1 of Drymonia ruficornis. Lineage (NCBI taxonomy): Eukaryota > Metazoa > Arthropoda > Insecta > Lepidoptera > Notodontidae > Drymonia > Drymonia ruficornis. The sequence goes on along the minus strand of OX401905.1, from coordinate 14,517,066 downwards.
GCATCGTGATCTGCATGAAGGGCGCGAGCGGCGCGCTGGGCCCGTACGACAGGCGACACAGCAGCGGGAACGACGCGCGGTCGCCGCACACCAGCAGCAGCGTGATCGCTACGTCGTGGTAACCCTGGACACACCATTTTTCATAGCACTGAGGTAGCGAACAAACGTACGGCCCGCCTGATGTTAAGCAGTAACCGTAGCCTACAGATGCTTGCAATACCAAAGGCGTTGCGTGGGAAGGGGGGAGGGGTTGTACGTACAAAACGCAGCTGTAATAGCTGCTTTACACCGATCTTCTGTGAGAGGTTGGTAGTACCATAGTAGAAAGATGGATAGTAGGTTATCTTCATAGAAACGCACCGCGCGCGGCTTGTATGTGTGCGCCATGCGTATCTATGCGTCGCGCACACTCAAACTTTACATGCATTGTTTCGCACTGATAACCGGGTTTAGTTTTGGTTTGAGTGTGCGTGCGCGACGCATAGATACACATGGCGCACACATATATGCCGCGCGCGGTGCGTTTCTATGAAGATAACTTACTACCCATTTTTCTACTATGGTACTACCCCGGTCGAGCCAGCCCGTATATGAGCTGCAGTCAATTGGCCACAGCTTGTACGACTGTACTTTGTTGTTTAATATTGTGTTATTGCCTGCCTGCTCACATAGCGTTGCTGTTTGAAAATGTATACAATTTTCCTATTGAAAAGAGTAACCATTGAGTTTCTTGCCGGCTCTTCTCAACAGAAGCAACGTTAAGAAAGTAACGCTAAAATATTTATGTTAACGATTCATACGTACTTCTAGCTTACATGAATTTTTACTTTGAGCTCTGTGGCCCATCCTTCTGGATGAGCCTATTAATAAGTTTGACAAAGCATAGCAGGGAGTCAGCATAATAAAATGAAGAACAATATAGGGTAAAACTATGTGTAATGGCCGGCGCACATAAAGCACAGCAGGGCATGGCATTTTATTTTTTATCAATAGAATTCAACACTTATCCAATTGAAATAAGGTCTATATTTCAATGCTCGGTGATCGACATCGGAGCAATAGAAAATGCTCCGATGTCAGACACCATTGTAATATGGACCTTATTTCAATTGGATAAGTATTGAATTCGATTGATAAAAATTAAAATGCCATGCCGTGCCGTCCTCCCTGTGCGCCGGCCATAACTGGCCACAATCAGTAAATAGCCATTGCATACTTTAACTGCCTAAAATAAGTGCGGTGGTCAAAAACCGCCATAACATAACCGACTATTACCTAAAGTCGGCATGTTTGGAATAAAAGTCAATATAATAATATGCTGATTCACCTCACGTTGTTAATTTGACGTCATTTCTGTAGTTCAAGCTGAGCTGCATTATAATACAAGTATTGATAACAAGTGCTCGTAAACAATACAGTGTTTATTGATTGATACTCAAGTGCATGCCGTGCCTAATGTTGAATTGATAACGCGAGCGACAACTTGCCAGATGTTAAACTTAATATGTTTGTTATAATGTATTTGTGCACACATCATAAAAAAATATCTATTTTTATTGTATATCTTAACTTTTAATTTTAGTATTTTTAGGGTTCCGCACCCTTTGGGTACGGATCCTATTACTAAGCCTACGCTGTTCGTCTGTCTGTCCGTCTGTCAGCGGGCTGTATCTCTCTGTACGACACGCACTTGGCCGGTTTTTTAATATGCGAATAAGGTTGCAAACAAGTTTACGGCTCACCTGATGTTAAGCTGTTAACGTAGCCTATAGATTGCCGACCTGATGAGGAGTGAGACAGAGGGAGAAATAGGAGGGTGGAGTGAGTGAGAGAGTGGGCTTCCAGCTCTCTCACTCACCGTACGAAACGCAGCTGTAATAGCTACATTATAGAACTGACCTGGTAGTACTTGAGGTGTGGATACTTCATGATGACGCGCAGTATGAGCACGGTGAGCTGGTCCTGCAGTGCCACCCGCTGCTCGTACGGAATGCCCGGGGGAAACCGCTTCAGGGACCGGTTCACGTCTAACACCACCTGGTGACGAGGCCGAGGGCATCAAGACATTTGACCAGATAGCAACGTCTACCCGTGCGTGGTATTACACAAAAAGTTAAACGTTTAAAATAAGTTTCAGGCCGCGCTCACTTCGGATGCGTTTTCATCCGAATTTTACTCGTGCTTACAGGTACGAACAACACGAATGATCCCGACCTTCCAAGTACTACGGGAGTGCGCACACTGGGTGCGGTTACTTACACGTACGACCAACTCGCACCCAGTGTGCGCACTCCCGTAATACTTGGAAGGTTGGGATCATTCTGCGTGTTTGTACTTGTACGCACGAGTAAAATTCGGATGAAAACGCATCCAAAGTGAGCGCGGCCTAAAGGCGCGATTTCGCGGGACGTGGCGGACGGCAGACTGCAGCGATAGACGGCGACGGCCTGTGCCGCAACGGCAGAAGGCATTACTTTGCAGTATTTATTTGTATGAGACTGTTGCCGACATACAACTGCAACTGACGCGTAAGCCGCTCCGGCAGTTTGACCGGCTGTTTTGTAAAAACACCGTAATATTTCTTTCTCTTGCTCTATTTGTAAGGAAGACAGCAATATTTTTAGATATATAAAATGTTGTTTAGTTATAATGTAGATAACAACCCGCACTTTTGTAACTAATGAATATAGTTCTACGTATATTATAAATTAAAAATAATTTTCTTTTCATAACCAGCAGTCAGTATTTGTTGACACCATAGACAGTAGGAAAATTTGGTTGATATAGTACCCAATTTATTAGTCTATGGAATACACAATAGATATATTTAAGAAAACATCAGTTGTATTGGTGATCATACCTAGAAGTGGGTGCTTAAACGAAAAGCCGTTTGAAAAGTTCACTTTTTTAAGTAAGCGCCTAAGCGCGCTTACAAATTTAAGCGTGTTGCTTTTAAGCAATGACGGCAAGAAAGAGAAAGAAATTCCAAAAAATTACAAAAAGTAACCTTATTTGTATGACAATACAGTTCAAATCAATATTTAATTAAATTTAACCTTATTTCTTTACCCATAAAAAGCAATAATTTATAATACATTATATTAGATTAAAAACCATATTTCCACGCACATAAGACTCACTATAATTTTTTCAGCGCGTAAGTTTTTGGCTTTTTGCTTGAACTTATGTTTAGTAAGCATTTTGCTTTTGTTGTCCGTTTATTGACGGACGAATTTTTGTTTAATTTAAAAAAGCAAAAAAGCTGAAAAGCAGAAAAGCACTTTTACAACGACTTTTAAAAACAAGCACAAGCGTAACAACGTGCTTTTAATATAAAGCCGTTTATCACATCTTTAATCATACCTGGTTGTATTCACTGTGTGTGGAGAGCTCGTCCAGCGAGGGGGGCTCAGTCAACTCTTCCTGTGTCACACCCACTAACAATGGCCATACCTTTCTTCTGTATTCATCTGTACACAGTAATATTAATGTAACTAAAATATTAAACTGGTTTGATGAAATCCAACACAAACAATTGAGATTTTTCAATAGCAAATCTGCAATATTAAATTTTATATCAGGCAGGCAGTATAAAGCACTGATAGCTGATTGGTTAAGCATGCGTCTAGCGGGCTTAAGGTGCAGGGTTCAAACCCCGGCTCATACCTCTGGATTTTGCGAAACCTATGTGGGAATCATAACATTAACATGATTATCACTTGCTTACGGTGAAGGAAAAACATCGTGCCGAAACCTGCATGTCTTAGACATGAGAAATCCACCAACCGTGGTGGATTATGGCCCGAATCCCACTCGTATTGATGGGAGTCCAGTGCCCAGAAGTGGGATGTTAAAAAGGCTAATATTATTTTTACTATCAGGCAGGCAGTTAATTCAATTGATAGGTGCCTGTATCTTCTTTTCTAGATTTTTTGTTATAGGTTAATTGCAGATATTGTCAAGGGCAGAATTATTTTGTGAAAGTAACTCACTAGTCACAGTCATTACCCCATGTAGCAATCACAGTGCAGAACGACCGCATTGTTCTCAGTTTTACGACGTAAACAAATGGAGTTTGCACTCACCACATATTAAGCCAGCTTTGCTCTTCGCGAAGTCCTGCCATTGTTCCAAACTCACACAATCTGTGTTCTCCAGGCATTTCTCTATTTCTATCCTCTTCTCTTTAATATCAGGATCCTCATAATCGGTTTCTACATGAAATTATCAAATACAATTTGAGTAGTGGCACACAACTTTCACCTAAATTTTCCATTACAATATGCCAATTACCCCCAAAAAATGATATTTAGTTAACAGTTTGATCTATCCGGAATCTATGTAACGAGGAAGTAATCAAATCTTAAGGATAATTTGTTTACAATACCTTGATCAAATTTTAACTCTGATGGCGTAGCGATGTCATCAATATTTTTAGCGTGATTCAAGTCGAAGGACTGTTTATTGATGGTCGGTGAACAGTCGCCGTTATAATTACACTTGTCGCCGACGTCGACGTCTGTATTATTGGATTCCATGGTAGAAAGTAGAAAATTAATAAAGCGAAAACATTACACCATCTTCCCCGTACAGCGATGTGATGACATTACTGACATTTCCGAAAAATGTCATGTCTTATGTCACGTTCAAGACATAGTTACTGTCTGTCAAAAAGAAAATTGCACAGATTATAACAATTGCTTATGAAATCAAAGACAACGAATTTTTATTATGAGGATTAACGCTGGGTCCACACGGCAGCGACTTTGATCACGCTGTTCACGCTGGTGATCAAAGGCACTGCGTGTGTACCTACGAATATATCTACGAACAATTTTATGAAAGGACAATTTGCATCATAATTTATTATTAATTTTATTACAAAGAGAAGCGTAATGTTTTTCTCTTTGATGCTTAATTATTTCTCTTTGCTTTAAACATTATTGCACGCTATCTAATCTGTGATTGCACGTATTGTCAAAATAAACCATCCTGATTGGATCGTTAATTTCATAATTTTATTAAAAAATTGTAAAATAATAATAAATTACCAAAAATATTTGTAAAAATGGATTCAAACGTTAATTCAGGTAATGACAATATTAGAAAAATAGAAGATATTATAGATATACAAAAGGCGAATGGAAATTACAGTGTTCGACAGGTTGCTTTTAACCTGCCTTCCGACTCCGAGAGCACTGTTTCTGCAAATTTAGCCAGGAGCTTAGAGTCCGGTTTGACGAATTCCAAAGCTGGTAACTTGGATAAGAAAAAGTTGAAGAAACGCCGCCGCTCCAAACGCCGCAAGAGTCCAATGCCCGACGTCATATCGTGGCCTAGCGATTCAGACATTACCGTGCTTAGAATGAAGCTCTGTCTCACCAGCAAAGATCTGAAAGACAACGTCAGCGATGCTGTTCCGGGCGACGGGCTGCATGAACCTGACAGTTCCTCTATGGTAAACTTAGCAACCCTGATGAGGCAGTCCCAGCCTACGTCCAAACAAAATTTCAACTTCGAGGAATACCTTTTACCATTGACTTCTTGGGAGCGGGAGCAGGATACTGAACCAGAAATTAAACAGCCGAAAGTTGAAGAGGAAAAGACTAAAGATTTAATTAGAATGAATCAAGAGTTTGGCGTTTACGACGCTATGTGCAGCCACAACAGCATCCGGGACAACTTGAGTTCGATGAACAGCCAATCGGGGTTCTCTAAGAATATCACGACAAAATCTAAAGTGGCGAGGTTCCTTCGCCTGTATTTCTGTCCCTGTTGCACTTGCCTGTATGAGCTGGAGAGGATGAGAGACGACCCCTCTGTGTATTTTACGAATCGCAATGACCAGTCGAACGTTTAAATTGATCTGTGTCACGTTATTTTGCAATACAAATTCTGTTCTTGGTACAATGTCGTTTACTATCAAAAAATACAAATTTTGCTATGAAAAAAATGTCAGGCGCTTTTAAAAATGCCAACTATAACTACGAAGTTGGTCATATTTAGCTATCGTATCCTACTGTTAATTTCGAATGAATTGTCAAGCTTTTCAGGATATCCGTAGTCCTAAAACTACCACTCGGGCGCGGCGCGCCGCTAACGTCTTGTGATTACACAAGCACTCGTCAAATCCTTGATTGGTCCTACATAAGTCAAAAGCTAGGCACACTCATTATGCCGCTGAATTCTTAACGAATACACTTGTCCACCAAGAAGACGATGATCATTTCCATACGTTAGCTATAAATTTGAAAGCTAACCACCATAGCTCTTGAAGCTAGTCTAAACTTTGGATTTACTCTTAACGCAATCTCTTTAGACGAATCGATGGTGAGTATATCATCGTCGCTTATCACACAAGGGGAAATGGGTTTGTAGACTTTTTATCTTCCGAAAATTCGTTCAGTTTGTCCAATATTTGTTACCCTACACACTATCTGCATCACTCACCTTTATCAGTAAATGTTCCATAAAATACGGGCCCAAGACGGGCCAGATACATCCATAGAGACTTTCATTTTCTTCATTTTTCTGTGTTTAGCGTTATGTTATAAATGTTAGACGTTTTTTTGTATTAAAACTCGACTGCATCAAGCCAGTTACAGAATTAACGCTACTCGGTTACCGAATTTCGAGAGTGTTTTTCGAATCGGCGACATTTGGTGCTTTCACATCGAGCGCATATCGCTGCGTTGTCGTCGTCGCCATAATTTAACTCACAGAATGCCGCATGATACCAGATTGTGATGTAAAATACTGCCGATCAAGTTTTCTTTAGGCAATAATATAATGACGCAATAGGTTGTCCCTGCTTTTTTAATTATGTGCGATTTGCGACTGAATTGCTGTCAAATTAGCGATGATTGCATTATCTCCATACGAAAAAGGAATCCAAGGTGTGCCCGATTATAGCAATAGCCTCATGGATCTTTTATGCTTTGTAGCTATTGGACCAACCAACTCAAACCCACGGGCGTAAAAAATCTCAAACCTATGAGGGAAAAATGCTTATCTCCTTTGCTCTGAAGACATAAACATGGTCATCAGAGCTCTAATGGACAATATTTTAATTTCAGTCATATTGAGGTGCGTAAGTGCTATGATAGAAGAAAATGCTTCAAAGCTGTTTTCGGCTGCAGTGATACGTTGTAACGTTCAATACGCGCACATATTAATCCACCAAGCCAACCACGTAGTGGGAGCTATTGCCACAGGAGTGCCCAGGCATTGGCCCAGGCTTACTACGTTGTGGACGGATCGCGGTATCATTGACTGATTATCATAATTTGATATTTATACCCGAGTGCCTAGTTGGCTTGGTGGAGTAGTATCTGCTTATTTTGAATACGGCCACACTTTCCTGCTGGTGGTGTAAATATTGTTGATAAATTGTTGATAAATTTGGCAATAAAATGACGTAATCCAGGTATCCTTTTACCTGACTTGTTCTGGTATTGGTTTCAAAGCTAAGGGTCCAACATTTTTCATTGCAAATAGCACCACATGTGACACCAATTATACCTGCTGTGATATTAAAAATGTTGCGATATATTTACTTAATGCAATAACTACGCATATACTTAAAGCTATAATGTTATTTTTATATTTACTTATTTTTACACGTATTTTCGAAAAAAAATACATGTCCGTATGATAATATGAAGCCGGACCTAGACTGAGTAGTACCTAGAGGGTATTAAAACTAGATCAGCACGCGTAGATAAGATCTGAATCCACCTCGGTTTAAAGCTACCTTTCAATGTATACGATCAGAGACATTACCAAAAAAAGAGGGAAACTGTCCAAAATGTATATCCTTCTAATCGGAGTTCATGGACACAGTACGACTCAGACATTCGCGGAAAATAATGTTGAAAACATGTCGGTATACGGCTCATCTTCTGTTGAATAATACGCATACGCCTTTAAGGTGATAGCAGAAGTGTGCATTTCGCTGCATGTAGTGGTGCACTGAGCACAAGTCTAGTGAATGTAATGTTAGGAGGTATCATATCTGCTAAAATAATATATCAATGACTACGATGTTATTAAGTACCACGTTTCTACATTATAAATGAATAAATATCCTGGGAAATTCTTTTTTATACACGGCTACCTGATCCCAAACTAAGCAGAGCAGCTTGTACCTACTATGGAAACCAGATAACTGATATTACTACATATACTGCATTTTGTTTGTAAATACATACTTAATATACATAATTACACCCAGACTCGGGACATACATGTTCATGCACACATGCATGTCCCGGGTAGGATTCAAACCTACGACCTGCAGCGTGATAGGCGGAATCTTTCCAACCACGCCAACGGACCCGTCACATTCCCACTTATAAAGTAATTAATTAGACATTTTCACAGTATGTGATGTTTACAGATAACAACGACATCATTCACACATTTTTATCGGACTTCATTTAGTTGGTTGGGCTTGGACTGCGATTTTGACACAATGCGAACTGAGTGGCTGGTTACAAGACGCACAGTTTGTAACCATTGCTGGTCCATTGTTCCCTTGACCTTCGGCTCATTGTAACACAGTTCACTCCGGAGTACTATTACCCTACAACACATACAATACTGCATTATGAAACTGGACGATATTGGCTCTAGGGAGAGTTACCGATGTCATGGACAAAAAGAAGACGTATTGTTAGTTACCTAGTTTATCAGTCTAGGGCCTAGACTCTAGGTAACTGCCTAGACTCTAGGCCAGGGGTCGCCAAGTAGTTTTAGGTGGGGTCGGGATACTGTGGGAAAACTTTAACGAGGTCCAGAAAAAAACAACTGATAATAATTAAATGACATCAGTTATACCTAATTCGAACAAACACACACACAGGCTAGATAGGAAACTAATCAAACCATATCAGTTGTAGGTACTTGAAAAGTTAGTATTCTTGGCTTAAAAATATTATGTCAATTAATAAAAGTATAGTAAACCTTATCTACGTAAATAATTTTATACTCGGTATACAATACAATATTTGACAAAAAACAAGCACTGAAAAAACACACCTGTAAAAATTTTATGTCTAAGTTAGGTCAGTCAGCAACAGATTGAAAACGTACAAAAAACTTTACCTACTTACATTAATCTCACGAAAAGTATGTTTAATTCTACATTTTCGGCAGTATTTATTCTACTTATCAGACAAGATGACAAAGTTGGTATTATAAACTGGTTATCGGCAATATTGGAGCTCAAAGAAGCCGAGATTTAATCCATTCGATGACATCAATTTATTTTGTTGCAGTCGAGTAGCAGGTTAATGCTTACATGATACGTAATACGAATCATCAAAGCATATAGCCCAATAAGCCTCATATATAAGGAACCAAGCATTCAAGCAACATTTGGCAGACAATTACGAACTTCTTCGTACTGCTAGCAGACAATGATTATTTAGAACTTTAACTCTTCTGGACTTTTCGTAAGGCGACGCGGAACTGGCATAGAAAGAAACTTGGGATCCTTAGAGTAACCTTATCATTAGGTCCTCTTAGTCTTCCTTGTCGGTAGGTATTAATAGACTCGTTAAACTCCAGTCTACATTCAAAATTATCGTTTCAGGCATATTCATGTGTAAAATACGTGTCTTTCCAGCTGGATGTCCAATGTAGGTAACCTTTTCTGTTCAGCACGTATCGTCCCACTACTCTGCCACTATCCGTTCCTTCTTCTATACTTAACGGTTCGAAACCACTGATTGCAATACCTAATTGTTCTTTTGATATTTTCAGCTTAAAACCTCGTGCTAAAACTACTGAATGAATAAATTATTGAAGACCGTTGTACAAATCGGCCGTCGTCGTCGCGACTCCGCAATTACGCGCCAAAAAGAAATTTGTCCCAACGCGAACGTAGCTGAAATGGATCAATCGATTTTCAACGCGTCACTTGGCAAATGAGACTTCCGAAACAAATTATAATAACAATGACCGATCTACTGCTTCACGAAATAGGTTCGCATTTTACAGAATTGTTCGTTTCGCGTAGAGTTGCCAAACGGTTTCATTTCTTCGGCCCCCCGTGCGCGGGCGCGCCTGCCCTGCAAGTTATAAAGCGCGGAGAAAGCACGCCGTACGAACAGTTGCGCGCGTCCCGCTCCACGATTGTTGCGTACCTCCGTCCGTTCCGTGCTTTTTTGACGTGCAATCAATCAGTGTTGCAAATTATTTACGGATATCACTTTAGTGGGGTGCGAAAATGGATATGAGGTAATTTTTTATTTGATTAATTTTTATATTAGACATTACGCTAACGATGAAATAAGAAAATATTAATAAAATTACTTACAAGATTTGTTCCAAATATTTTAAATTATCTTTATTTGAAGCGACTAAAGATAACTAATAATACTTTTTTAGTTTGTTACCGATACATTGAGATTAGAGCTTTAACAAAAAACAAAAATAAAAGACCAACAAGCAATTTCTTTGCTCAAGTTTCTACGTGCATTGTATCGACATGTCATTTCGTTTAATTTCTATGTAATCATGAGACATGAGAAATCGTTCACTTTCTATTCGCATTGGCACTAATAGCTAGGAGCTAAATGTTTAGTTGCTTACCTGCATGGTTAGCGTAATTTCTATAAATCATTATGCTCTCGCGATATAAGCAACTCGTATGTTGCGTATGCGACGTAGGTATTGGCGGGTCTACGATTGCAAAAGTTAGTCAATATGTAACCAATAAAAAGCAACCTTTTTCTACAAAAACATTTACAGCACATAATTAAAGGTATCCATCAAATAAGGGTATTGGATTAAAAGGTTACCTATAACATTCTGGTAAGGGACCAGAGTCTTATAATGATTATATTGGTCTGGACTGAAGAAGCAGAATTGAGTATACTAATCACGGTATAGTATACTAATGAGAATTTTGTAATTGTCCAATCACAATGAAATCACGACTAAATTAAATTTGACATCTCTAAATATATTTCTGTTTTGTACATACGTTCCGGCCATAAGAAGGACAGTCAGTGAAGTTTAATTTGTCTATCAATAGAATCATAGGGAACCATTATCAAATATTACATTAAATATCAAACGGAAACATTACAAATCTAAACATCCGTATTAAAATCTCGGATCAAAGCTTTAATAGATGTAAGCAGTAGTAATCTCTCACGTAAGACGCTAATAAAACTAATATACAGTCTATAACTCAATCTTATATCTCCTAACTTCCTGAAAATGAATTATTATTACGCTAGCATTCAGTTAATCAGTAGCCTTTGTGACGTGAAATAATTACTCAAGATCTATGATAACTACAAAATGCAGCGTTAAAGAAAGTACTTAGTAATTCGTTAAAAAAATATTTCATTTTCGTTCGAAAGCTCCCTCAGACATCACAATAAAATTATACTTAGTTACGATATCATCAAAGTTAAATAATAATGCAAAATAACTTTGTATATCGTTTTAAAGAAAACTGATCTGATCTTCCAAGATCACATATCAATGCAAATTGCAATCCATTGTCATCCTAAAGCCAGCAATAAAGAATACCTAATGCTTCTAAAAATAAATCCTCATGAATATTTCGGACATTGCCAGCATCTGTAAATCATTGACCCTTCGGGTTCCAGTTCCAAAAATCGAAAACAAGTTTAGCCAGCGCACTGTCCTCACAATAAATAAACATGCCGAACCTTCTTTTCTTCTGCGGAACTAAAAAAATAAACTGAAATGTGTAAGTTATTTACATAAGTATTCGTTCAAATAAAAAAATGCAATGCAAGCCACAAATTCAATAAAGTTATGTGGATTATGTTGACATTCCATTATGTTCTTAATTAGCTTGAATAGTTTTTTTGGCAAAACGCTAAAAGGTCTTTGGGGTCTTGACTGGTAAGTATTTGGATTTGGAGAAACATTTAAAATTTAGGTACCTTTTACTGCCCAAAATCCTACGTAGGGATCTTACTTTTTTATGTGGCTGAGTGTCAACAAGGATGTCTTTGGTGTCATCATATTTTTTCTGGCAGGGGTCTCTACAATAAAAAAAAACAGAACATTTGCCATAGTTTAACTTTTAATTTAAAATCAGCCTATTTCATAATTGTATTCATTTGTTCGATCCCTAGCGATATTATTTCAATTCAATCATATTGATTTCTGAAATACCTATTATTGAATATCAATAAATATAACAGATTGTAACACTATATTGCATTAATCATTATATTTTTTGTGCTACCAATGTACTTTGCATAGCAAATTAGCGGGAAAATTGTGAAATTACGTTAGTATAGCTCTGACATTGTTAGCGTTCTGTTCTAGAGTCGACTCAAGGCTCGGTGTTTAGTAACAAATCTTTATATTTAAATTCAAACGTTTTGATTTTCATCATTCGTGTCGGCGAAACTCGGCGTTATCACCTTGAATTTTGACAAGAATGCATAACAACCTTATCAAAACAAACTGAAGCTGAAAAACACTAGACGCGGTAAAAGGCTTTTGGTAGACGCCTTGACCGGAGGGTCAAATCTTTTTTTTGTTACTTACTTTGCTTAGTTTGACTGATTGATATAATTATTTAGTGTTCAGGCAGGTCAGGAGTAAACTTAAAAACTACTATGCCTTACTCTTTGAAGGTTAACTCATCATTTCTATCTAAGCTGTTTTCTGTTACACTAAACATTCCAATGACATAAGGCATTCTTTTGAACCCATGACTCAACACTCACAAAATCACACGCCTCCATGTAATTTGGCTAATATTTACAAGTGAATAGCCCACATGAGCGCAATGGCTCAATGAAGAAAGCCACGCGACTGAGCGGAGTTACGCAAACACACATAACAATCCGACAAGTTCAGTTTTGCATATGTTTGGTATGCATGGAGCTTGCACGGCGGACAACTTGCAAAGGATCAAAGTATAATTAGTTCTTCTTCTTATCGTATGGTTAGTAGCCAACCTGGAGTCAGAGTTGTTCAAGCAGCCCGAAGACCTCTGACAAGGCTTATAATTTGTTAAGACTTTTAGAATGGATCACACACGGAGCCATGAATACATATTTATATAGGAGGGATATAGCTTTATTTACCTCATGAAGCATTGTATGAAGTAGGTAGTAGGTACTATGACGTCTAATTTTATTGTTTACTGCAAATTAGAAAAAATAAAATGTAACGTCACGACTTTTATCCCCATTCGGGTGTAGTCAAAGGCTTGAGTGGCCATACACCACCACAATGTGGAGGTATTAACCAACTCAAAGCCCACGTTTCACCAGATAGTCAGAACCCAACGTGACAGGTGGTGAACCTTGTTGCCGTGTATACAGGAACTGACTATTACCTAATCCCGATGCAAATTAGAGTTAGATATAATAAAATAAATTAGTCTTTTTATGTACGCAGCACTCTTGCATCATCAAAGAATTTTATTACGTACTAATTATTAAAGTAAAATAACTCGTTTAAGCTCTCTCAGGTAGGTTTGCAAAGAATGCTCAGTCGTGAGGAAATCTAAATGCCCAAGAAGCCATATCTAATCAATTTTCAAAGGTATGCGACCCGCCTCTGTGTCGTGTCCCTTTCATTTTGATTAAACATGGTAGCTGTTAACGGAACGTTAACGTTATTAAGATAATCATGTAACATAAGCTCGATTATTTCCAATATATAGCTCAAACTTACACGAATGCTTCATAGATTCTATAAAATCTATAAGCATTGAGCCGCCCGTTGAACTACTCTTAGCTTGTAACAAATATTCGACTTAGGGCCTCCGCAGACTAGCTACTTTTAGCATGGGCGATCGGCGATTTTGATGCTGCGTCTCGCTCGTTCGCGCTCGAAGAAACGCGACGCAGCATCGATACGTCACAAAATCGCCGGTCGCCGATGCTAAAAGTAGCTAGTCTGCGGAGGCCCTTAGATCAACAAATATTTAAATAAAAAGTTTTGATGCCGCAATCAATTAGATGCCAATCATTTCCTATTGTTACGTTTTGCAAATGCAGATGAATCTCAGAAATTTATGAAGGCCGATGATATTGGAGATCGCATCGCAATCAATCAAAATAAACTAATTTTGGTTACGTAATCGGTACGTGCGATAAAACAGATAATCCGAAGCTAAGCCTACAAGTAGTATGTCTGACTACTACCTACTAGATACTAGGCAACAACCATTCTGTCTCCCTGGATAATTGGACCATTCGTGCATAAAGCGATCAGATTAATCTTCCAAATTCCAAATTTGAAGCAGGACTGTAAAATTTGTTGCAACTCATGGACAAGACATATGCAACTAGTCAACCCCCAAACCCACAACATATATTAATATTGTTACGCTTAAAATAATGCGTTTATCGAACCAGCAAATAGTATTTTCTATAATCGCAATGTTGACCGGTCTAGCCTGCTCTGTGTTGTAAATCCCAGCGGTTTTCATTTTCACACAGCAGTTGCGTAACGTATCGCGTCTGTCGTATCGCAGTCATCTCACTGGAAGCACCGTTTATATGCGTTACAAGCAGGTATTCTTGCTCTGCTTATGTACACGCTAACCGAGTAGATACTTTAGGTACAGCTTGTTCTGCAATATTATGCGTAGGAAGTGTATGATGCGGGCTCATAATAATGTGTAATATACAGTTGTACAAGAAGATCCATTTTAGGGCTTTTATAGCTGTGAGACTTCTCGCCCACATTTCAATTGGTACCTATCGGTTCCGGGTTTCGATAACGTACTTCTAGTCCTGTAGACATTATGGTCCATGGTTTCTGTTGGTATGTTTGTTAATGGAAACTATGCTTACGTTTAATATGTCTGTCTCCCTCAAAGGGTCTTATATGACAAACAAAAGCTACTATAGAAATATGATCATCGTGACTGCCATTCTAAAGTCAATTAATTTACGTTCGTGGCGACTAACAAGATAATTTAAATAAAACGTTAGTGCTACTTATTAATTATTACGCCGGACATCTATTTTATATGACAATGTTAAAACTGTTTAATCTTGAATGGCTTCCGTAGATATGATTTCCCTCATCATTCACTATTTTTCTTCATATTCGGCTAAGACAGAACAAACTGCATAAAGTCTTCACAGGAACCAACCGTTTTACCAGTAAGTAGGCATACAGAAAATAAACACCTCCGATATAATTAGCATATAATCATAATTAATTCTTAATTACTATAAGGAAATGCAGTGAAACTACAACAGGGGACCTTCAACGCCATCGCCAAAAGAATAGAAAACTGAAGGAAACGGAAATCGGATGCGGCGATGACACGCGATACAAAATTTTCCTGTTATTTTATTTTATTCTTTCCTAACTTGTCAAGGTTTCGAAATCTATTACATCAGTCAACACGATTTTTAGGTCTGGCTTCTGCATATGAAATTTTGGTTTCTCCTATGTCACAAATAAAGGAAAATACATTTTTTCTGATTAAAGTTTGCTTTTGTAGAAACTACTTAGAGCAATTTTTCCAATTTTCAAGAAAAAATACAGATTTTTATACTTTTATTTTTCATTCCTATTAACGTTTTTGCTGAAGATCAAAGTCTTTTTAAGTCAAGAATTGTGATAAACAACAGCATATAAATGTGAAATAACAAAAACTACGAGTGTAATTTAAGTTTTATGTATATACAATTAAGAAATACTAATTAGCCACGTCCATATGTGTCACATGCCGCGCGAGGCAAATTGCCTCACGAAGTTTGACTTGCCTCACGTGAGGCAAATGCGCGCCCTGCCTCACCTGAGCACTCACATTTGCCTCGCCTAGTTTGGCATAGTCATGAGACAGAACGATAATGTTCGCGCGCAAGCGCGCAACTACAAATATTGACATGTTCACAATATAATTTTGACAATGAAGTATCTGAGGAAGTGTGTGTCGGGTAATGTACAAGGGTGCCGTAGCTATTTAAATAACGAATATTGATGATAAATAGGTATAAGTTAAAACTAGCTAGCTGCAATCACTAATGGATAAACCATTGGAGGTTAAACGATGCTTGGTATTTTTATATGACTGCCCTAAAAATTAGAATACGTGTTTAGGGTTCATGTAATATACGTATGTTTGTATGTGAGATTCTTCGTGCCACCACCATAACCTTTTAATGCCTGGACGGATTTGAATGTATGGGGCATCGTTAGAATCCTTACATAATTTCGGGTAACACTGACTATTTTTTTAAGGTCGATAGGTATGGCGGCATTTCGGCTCCATTTTGAAATGTGAAAAAACTTCAATTATTACAATATAGGGATCAAATTGAAGGCCTTGATGAGCACATTGGCCAGATGGCTGCAAACAATAAAAATAAAACTTTTAACGAAGTAAAATGTATGAAATTCGTTTTGGGACAATACAGTTGGTGTGTAAGTCTGGCGATATTTTTATTTATCTATTTATTTAAAGGTTATTCGTATTTGCGAGCGGAATCAGTTATTCTATAGATTTATTTGTTGAACCCTAATCTTACCTCAACGTGAGCCCAGCATTTTGAATGTCAATAATCAAAGGTCAAGAACATATCGAAAATAGCGAAACTAAAGTTGATAAATAGTTTAAGTACCTATATGGATCATTGCACGACCTACATTGTACATTGAAGACGCTTATAATAGGTACCTATGTGTTTTATTGGATTGTATATTTTACAGTGAATGTCCGAAATTATGATGTAACATTTTACCAGTCTGAGTTTACCTACTTCTACCAAGATTTTAAAAAATCCTACCCAGGTCCTAGCCAGGTAATCCTACCCAGCTATACTGTATCACGCCTGTTTTTCACAACAGTAAGGTGTAAGTGAAGGAGGTGCGCTACAGAGCGCCATATTTTGTCGATAGAACTTTGGATCCAATGTGATAAAGAGAGAGTCTATTGGGGGTGATTCTATGAGAATTCAGCCATATCCAACCACACTGCCCCAGTGCCGGGTTGACGTATTTCTAGAGGATTGGAAGACTTGTGAAAGATCTAGAGTCTTGATAATAACTATTATTACCTTCCCCTTCAGCAATTCTTACCTAGTGTAATTTAGAACATGAGATTCATACATGAAATCTAAAAATATTGTTACAGACACAACTATATGTAGCAATGGAGGTTGAAGCTAAGAGCAGTACTTCGTTAGGGCCTATACACACGGTGCGTTGCGGCGGCGCGTCGCGGCAAGATTTCGCCGCATCGGCGTCGCGGCAAGATTTCGCCGCATCGGCGTCGCGGCTTTGCTATACAACGCATAGGTTACACCCGCTCCGGCGTCACAACACATACACATCTCCTGGCCTCGACTCTCGGGTACCATGTCTCGTGTGCATGCGAGCGCGCCGTGCGGCGTCGTGTGACATATTAGGGTACCTCGGATTTTTGTGTGCAGGACGCCGCTACGATCCCGCTCCGGTAACGCACCGCGCCGCCGCAGCGGCAACGCACCGTATGCATAGGCTCTTAAGCATTAATATTGAAGAGTTTGCGGACGATAATTTGAGCAATATGGTGTTGATATTTAATAGCCACTAAATGCCCCACTGCTTTGCAAAGAAGTCTCCTAATATGTACCTACTCATCCATAATTTCTGTGTGTGGTATGAAAAAAATAAAAACTCACGTTTTAGTTTTTAAATATATTATTGACTTATTATTAAACGTTTAGGTACTAGTTTACAATATATAACTTAATCCTTACTGCTTGTTCGACTACAATAAACTATGACCCAAAAAGAGAATTTAAGCTCGAGATACACGGCGACACTCGACACTAGATGTATAGGTACATCAAGGGTCTACGTGTGTACACCACCGGGACACCTTGTTGCAGTTGTAATTGCGGTGTCCCTCAGTGACTGTCTCATGGCCGTGGAGACAGGACTTGACCGGTGTCCGACACAAGTGTTTCGAATTTCGAACCTGCGCGATACTTTTAGCTAGACCAAAATGACGTCACGTACGTGGTCTGCGGAGAAAATAAAATCTTTGATTTGATATTATGAAGCGCTGCCATGATTGATGGTATATGGTTATACTTTTTGGTTGTATACTTTTAACATCAGGCGCCGTACGCTTGTTAGCCACAATCCCATAAATAACTGCTTAACCTCAGTAAACTTGTTTGCCA
The DNA here is from genome assembly GCA_947859195.1 of Drymonia ruficornis. Classification (NCBI taxonomy): domain Eukaryota; kingdom Metazoa; phylum Arthropoda; class Insecta; order Lepidoptera; family Notodontidae; genus Drymonia; species Drymonia ruficornis. Next base: position 14,498,920 of record OX401905.1, on the reverse strand, counting down.
CCACACTCCCATAAAAAAAGCTTAACACCAGGCGAGCGACTCGTCAAATTTGGAGCACATGTCGTCTTAAGTGTATAGGTGTGTTTATAGCCTATGGCTACTAATTGGGCACCAGCGTATAAAGGCATAGACAAGAAAAAAATTGAGATATACCTACTCCATGATCGAGCCTTTATACTCTTTGACACAAAGTCATTTCTTCTAGGTATCATATTGTAAGGCCTAGCCCGCATTGCGAATAAAATCCGCGCGGTTTTTATTCGCAGTGCGGGCTAGGCATTACGATCTTCCCTACGCAATTTTAAAAGTTTGCTTTTTAAAGTAAGCGCTCAAGCGCGTTTCCAAATTTAAGCATATTGCGTTTAAGCATTGACGCCTAAGTTCCAAGAAATACTTAAATTAATTGAACCTTATTTCATTACCCATAAAACTCAATACAAAGATACTTAATTACATTACATTAACAGCCATATTTCTATGCATATAACCGTGCGTTTCCACTGCGCAAAAACATTTCAATAGATCTCATATTGTTTGTTATAACTCCAAAATATTTAAATAAAAAGTAAGTTTAAAAACTAAAACCCGACTGCTGAAAAATCGCGCTCTAAAAAGTATGAAACAAGAAAATATTCTCATCTAGAGGATAGCCGTGGTCCGTGTAGGTCCTTTAGGGAAAAATAAGTATACAGTGTTTTAAGAAAACCCTGTCTGATCCGAAACCAGTATACAGTGTTTAAAGAAAACCCTGTCCGATCCGAAACCAGTATACAGTATGTTAAGAAAACCCTGTCCGATCCGAAACCAGTATATACAGGATGAATTTTTCAAGTTTGCGTGGATGGCCAAACTATGAGGAATAGCGAAAAGTACTCAAAGGAGTCTCGGGGCCGATTTTAATGAAAACTAAAACTGCATAATTGGATTTTTGAAAAATAAATTTCTAGCCAGGAATCGAACTAGATGTTTTTGAAAAAAAAACCACACTGTATTATTACACCATGCAATTTTGGTTTTCATCAATATCGGTCCCGAGACTCCTTTGAGTACTTTTCGCTATTCCTCATAGTTTCGGATTTGGCTATCCACGCACACTTGAACAATTCATTCTGTGTATAGGTTTCCCAATCACACGACCAAATAAAATAAGAAACATTAAAAATTCATGAAAGTAAACATATTAATGAAATTTTAAAATGCCAATTTTTGTGCTTTTTTCCTCAAAATGTAGCAAATTTTCAAAATATGACAACAACATCACCGGCGGTAATATGTTAGATCGTGTGGCGGCACCTTTGACCACAAAGCACGTAACGGCGTCATTTTATGAAATACTTTTAAATTCAATAGGGGTATTTTTTACACTTGGAATTTGAAAATGTTTACATAAATAGAATCGAATCTCGATAATACCTTTACCGGTCGGACAGGGTTTTCTTAACACACTGTATAAAAAAGCGCCTGCAAAGCAAAGCTCACAAAGCTAGCTTGAAAAATTAAGAAAAGCGTTGTATAACATGAGTTTAATTTATAGGATCAATAGATCCAAATATGGAATCATATGAATGTATACGCACTGGCGATTTTAAATTCACAATTTCACAAGGTGCGTTGCGGAATATAATCCGCGCGAATAAAAAGCGCACCGATTTTATTCGCAGTGCGGCTTAGCCTTAGCGCGAACATCAAAATTCTACTAAAATACACAACGTTACTAGATGGGGAGGCGAGCGTGCAATTCGTAGATTTGCACGAGCGTCGTCCAAACCTAGTAGATTCGGTAGATGAGATGATAGGAAGAATACATTGTTCTAGATGTTTTCACTTTCAGCGGTGGGGGAAGCGTATACATGAAATTTTTTATTTATTTTTTGTATAAAAAGCAATGACATAAAAATACTCAAGCGTGTCAGATATTGATACTTTTCATACTCCATCATGATAAATTGAAAAAAAAAATACTCGAGCGCGTCAGAATTTGGAAGCATCTATAGGCTACGGTAACTGCTTAAAATCAGGCGGGCCGTACGTTTTTTTGCCACCACAGTCCTATATTAAAAAAAAAACTGATGGGGTGAAAAAGTGAAACTTCCAGATGATCCCATTTCTTAGACTGACGAACAAATTAGCAAAATTGACACTTTTGACACTTCTTAGCTAGTAATGAATCCCCCTTATCTTAATCTGACGCAATCGTGCAAATCCAGAAACCCCTTCTACGGCTCCCATCTATACGTATCGATCGTTGTTTAAAGCAGACACCGCAGCAGACACCACAATGAACAAAGACGCCTGCCTTAAATTAATAACTCTTTATAGCAGCTTCAGGCGGCTATGGGATGCACAAAGTAACGAATATTCGAATAAGAGTTTAAGGGAAGACGCTTGGCGAGAGATAAGCCGCGAAATGAATTCTCCCGTACCTGACGTTAAAAAAAAAATGGCATCTCTAATGGGTTCATTCCGTAGGGAGAAATCTAGAGAAAAGAAAAGCCGAAAAACTGGATCTGGTACGTAGATATAATAAATACTTCTTCATCTTATCGTATGGTTAGTGGCCAACCTACTGTCAGAGTTGTTTAAGCCGCCGCGCCCGAAGGCCTCTAAGATGGCTTAACGACTGCTGTCTAGATAACAACAACCAGGACTGACTTTTTACGTGCCCTCCGAAGCAGGGAGATGCTCAGTTCAAATGCCACTAAATGGTCACCCATCTCTGCCTGACCTTACCAAGCGCTGCTTAACCTCCGATCGTTTACCGATCCGTGATTGCAGCTGGCTATGAGCGCTCTATAATAAACGCGGATTGTTTTAAGAAGTTGATGGGGTAATATTACCAATTGAAAGAATATAACGTGTTCATGCAGGTCGAGAAGACGTTTACCAATCGAATTGGTTCGCCTACGACGCATTTGCTTTTATGGCTGATCGGAATGAAACAGGGTGTACGCAAGATACTCTAGAAATAGTAAGAGCATTTTATCCTATCCTACTTCCTACTAATATTATAAATGCGAAAGTTTGTGTGTGTGAATGTTTGTTACCACTTATCTCCATAACTTATAAACCGATTTTAATGAAATTTGAAACATAGATAGTGTAGGCTCTGGAATAAGACATAGATTAATCTTACATATCAATTTACACGCGGGCAAAGCCGCGGGGCACAGCTAGTTATTGATAATTTCTCTGCCAAGCAATTTCTGCATTTGTTATGAAATGTGTCGCTAAATGAGAGCGTATTTGTTTTGCTACGTCTGTTTCTTCTCTTGGTATAGAATCAAGAGGCAACAAGGATGTTATTTGTGACTCATGTCTCATGTTTGGGATAGTGTTATCATTATCCTCAAAATTGACTGTTGCTGACGCTGTGTGATGTCTGCTGTGATTCGACGATCGAGTGCTGCGTATATAATTATATAAGTATATTGTAGCTAGCACAACTTTTCTTGCTTTCTCTGGTTCCAGCAACATAGGTTTTCTTAAAACTCTGAAAATCGAACTTAAAATGCCAAAAGCATTTTCCACTACTCTACGTGCTCTTGAAAGCCTATAATTGTAAATGCGTTCTTTAGAACCTCTCTCTGGAGTACCTTCATAAGGTTTCATTGTATATAAATTTAGACTGAAAGCTTTGTCTCCCAATATATAGTAAGGCACTTTCAGTGAATATGGCACTTGAAGGATTTCGGGTGGGGGAATGTGCAGTTCGTTTCTTTCAAGTTTCTCATATAAATTGGTATTTTTAAATACACCGCCATCCGAAATGCGACCTTTGCTTCCCACATCCACATACAAAAAGTTGTAGTTAGCATCCACTAAGGCAAAGAGCACAATGCTAGGGAACAATTTGTAGTTGTCGTAATCGTTATGACTGTTGATTGGTGATTGCAAAACAACGTGTTTACCGTCCATCGCTGCTATCACATGTGGAAAATTCCATTTAGTTTCAAAATCTCTAGCAACTGCAAGCCATTCTTCTGTAGTGGATGGTAGCTGAAATAAATACTGTTATATTGTTTGCAGTATATGGCAGAGGATAATGATTTAGAATACCCCCAACCACCATCACCACCACCACTACCACCATCTAAAAAACGCCGCTCAAAAAATACTCCAGTTGAAGAAGAAAGAGACACATTATCTGAAGCTTTAAAACTCTTAGAAGAATGTACAAACAATACCCGTACTGCACAAATAGCATCCGATTCATATGAAGTTTTTGGGAAATACATTGCGCAAGAATTGCGAAAATACGACTATATGACTTTAGCTCATGTAAAAAGTGCCATCTGTAATATAATTATTGAAGCTGACACTGGAACATATCGGCAAAGATGGCATACTAATTCCACATTCTCTAATAACTCTGTACCTTATCATACTTCGACAACATCTATTCCTTCAACGTCATCCTTACCTTATCATACTTCGACAACATCCATTCCTTCCACGTCATCCTTACCTTATCATACTTCGACAACAGCTATTCCTTCCACGTCATCCTTACCTTATTATACTTCGACAACACCTATTCCTTCCACCTCATCGGCACCTTATACCTCACCTATACCTTCTACCTCACCAACACCATCCACCTCACCCATACTTCATAAATCATCGATTCCGACTCGTCATTTACAACCTCGAAAGCCATAATATATTTCTTTTGTGTTCTTTTACTTACCTTAACATAGCCTTTTAACTGGTCTATTATCGCATTACATACTTCTGGAATGATTACAGAAATACTTTGTTTCGATATTTTAAATAAGTATTGAAGGCTGGTGAATGAGTCGCCAGTAGCTAGGAACCTTAATGTTATAAGGAGTCTCTCCTGCGCTGTTATAGCTAATCTAAAAGTATCCTTTTTTCTTATTTTGTGTTCGATTAGTGAGTATAATTCATCAAAATTTTCTTTGGTCATCCGCGTGAAATTAGGGATCATATCTGTGAAATTTTCATATAATTGTTTTCCAAATTCAATTCTGTTTTTATATATTTCTTTCATCCAGATTCGTCTTGTTTTCTGTTTCTTTTTTTTTTCTAATAATTTGTGTACTATAATAAAAGCTGTAGTGGCTGTGGCAAGTATATGCGGAGTCATTTTTTCAATTAGTTATTTGAATGTAGGTATACTTAAAAACTGAATGAAGCTGAAATCACAATAAAAGCTCAATCAATTAAGATAGGTATTCAGCATCAGATTCTCATTCCAAATATGTAAAGAAATATTACCTTAATATTTGACCTACTTAATTATCCAATAAAATACGAATTTATGAAAATGAACGAATAAAATTAAGTATGAAGAGAAAACGGTTTAAGGTCATCTATGAGTAAATTCGCTTTGATAAGATGTCAATAAACGCCAAAGTAAGGTTGTAGTTTATTCAATTTTTTAACCGACTTGAAAAAAGGAGGATTTTCTATGTTCGGCTGTATGTATGATGTTTTTTATGTATGTTCACTGACATCTCCGGCATTTATGAACCGATTTGAAAGATTCTTTTGTTGTTCGGTAGATCGCATCTCCAAATTGGTCCCATAAAAAATAATTCCTGTGAAGGTAGTCTGTTTTTTTTTTTTTGTCCTGAACTTAGTACTATGTATGTATATTTTGCATAAGAAATAATGAAACTCGTGTTTCAGGATATTGGAAAAATCACCCCCCAAAGGGGTAAAACGTGGTGTTAAAGTTTGTATGAAGAGTTACCGTTTATGTACCAAGTTTTATTTTTAAACTGTTATTTCGATACCTCCTAAGTATACTGAGGTCGCTCGGTCGGTCGGTCGGTCCTAGGGATTGCAATCCGGAAAATCGGATCCGGTAATCCGGCGAATCCGGCATCATTTTACGTTTACCGGATCCGGTACCAATATACCGCATTCGGTGACCGGATCCGGTGATAGCAATTTATGGCAAAATAATAGCACTGTTGCATGAGTAGGTAATTTAAATGCGTTACGCGTGGTTTGCATGTGTGCTTGAGTTACAATTATTACAAATCCAGCAAGAAAACACGTGTTATAGCATACGTCATACTACATTAGAATAAGATTTTTAATAAAGTACTGAAAAAGGAAATAACTGCATTTGAAAGTGAAGGAGTTCGAGAAGAATTCTTGTTTGCTATTCATGATTGTTTGCTAACAATAGAGCCGACAAGTGTAGACACTGAAAGGGCCATCTAGGCCGCAGATTATATTTGTAGCTTCATTAGAAGTCGACTGGCAGATGACACAATAAAATTAACACTTTGTTTTCTACGATTCTTTTAGGATACATAATTATTACTTCAAATAATTATCGTAAGTTAATTAGACTAAACATACACTTGTTTGTTAACATTTTAAAATACTTAATAATTATTGTGCCAGTCTCTAATTTCGGTAAATCACGTAAGGGTAATTATGTTAGATTACTTAGCGTTACTTACTAAATTATTGATCTATCTGTGAAAGTGAAATCTAGGAAGAATTTAAATTTTATTAAGTAGTTACCTACACTACTACCGTCAAATTTATAGAGATTTTATTCAGTTCACAATGGTTTTTAGCATTTCTAGGAACAAAAGTGATTTGTAATGCCAGTGCAAGTCGATCATAACTTTCTTTTAATTTGGTGGCTAGATTCTAACTATATGCTCGTTGTCTAATCCTAACATTGGAAATAAAGTCGATTTTGTAATGTTTGTTTTTTTTTATAAACTACCTATAATAAGTACAATTTACTATTAACGCACTAACAGTTCAATTTGGATCGAAAAGCGAAAACCATTCTGCTTTGATCAATCCGGCCGGATCCGGCCGGATTCCCATCGATCCGGCCGGATCCGACCGGATCCGGCCGGATTGATCAAAGCAGAATGATTTTCGCTTTTCGATCCAAAATGAAAATGACACCGGATTGCAATCCCTAGTCGGTCCATTGCGTTTTTGATAGCCGAAAGCGCGGCGCAGCGCAGCTTCAGGCCTTCACATCGGTCTCGTCCTTTATTTTAGCTCGTCCATCAAGGGTTGCAATGCTGACCGCGCTGTGGAGGCCTGGAGCTGCGCTGCGTCGCGCTTTCGGCCATCAACAACGTGGTCAGCAACACACTTATTACAGACCGTGTCAGTAATGTACTATTGTGTCCGATTGACTTGATACTTAGTATGTATACTCCATATAATAAATTAAGAAACTTGTGTTTTGAAATCTTGAAAATGTCACTCCCCAAAGGGGTAATTTGGAGTGATAAAGATTGCCATACAATCTTTATCACTCCAAATTACCCTTTCTGAAAAAAATCATGAAATAAAATTATTTTTATAACAAAATAAAATACGACTTCAAAAAAACCTGGAGCCCTAAATCTTTTTTGAACTCAGTTTTTATTTTTTTATAAAAATAATTTTATTTCATGATTTTTTTCAGACAACAATAAAAGGTTGGCAGGTGTAAGCAGGTAGGTAGCGCATATGAGTAATTTGTTCTCATTTGTATGTAAGTAGCAGTGATCATTCCGTGGTACAACGAAAAGCCTTTCGAATTTTATTAATGTATTTCCCATGTGAGATTATCACTTGCTGAATGGTGAAGGAAAACATCATGAAGTAACTCGCACTTGTTTTGAAACACGCGAAGTACGCCAACCTGCACTGGGCTAGTTTGGACTAGCGTGGTTAGTTATAGCCTGTATCCCCACTGCATTGGGTGGAATGTGTCCGGTTTAGGTATACCAGGTCCCAATTTAATTTCCATTGTGAATTCACTGCAGTAGGTACGCCTCTGCCTATCCCTTCGGGGAATACAGTCGTGATAATGTTATTGAGTAGGTAAAAAGTAGGTATGTCCTGTATTTGTTTATGTGCTAAAAATAGAACTCTTTCATTTGATACCCAATACATATACCGGTCAAAATCATAACTATTGGTCAGTGACCAATGACAACCACTGTGCCGCCATGTCGGTGCCGGTGCCGCCGGCGCGGGGCGCCGTGGAAAAACGGTAGGTACTAATGATTTTTCTTTTATCTCTATGGTTCTTCTTTTCCTTTTTTTTCTCATGGCAATCGAGTACAAGATTAACCACTACTGCCATGGTCGAGCATAGCGTTTTTATATTTTTATCTGTAATTTGCAAGTACCTAATTTGACATGGCTTTAGATGTCAAACTGATTGCTCGGGTATACCCTTCTCTGTCTAGTGTCAGTTGCCTCGCCATTTGCCTCGCGCGGCATGCGACTGAGGCAAACGTCGTGCTTCGCGAGGCATGTGGGTGAGCAGCCTCGCGCGGCATGTGACACTTCTGGACGTGGCTATTGATTAAGAAATAGAACATTAAAATGTATCATATATTTTTTTAAATTTATACACTTGTACCACACCCATTTTTTTATCTTGATTCCGGATTTTGAGGCTAAAATAGGCTTAAGCAAAGCTTAAAATTTGTTGCAAAGCAATTTTTTTGCATCTTACTTTAATAAATTAATTACAAATGAATCAATATCCTGTTTACACTGTCTTTATGCCATTTTCTAACTTGGTAATTCACAAGGGTGGTTGTTACAGCTGTGATAGACAAGTTAACACTCACTACAGTGCCCGCGCAAAAATAATATGCAATTTGATAGGGGGTTGATCAAAGTGTTACCACTTGTTACTCATAAAATCGATTAAAATCTTTAAAACTCGACGTAAATCAGACAAAAGCAAAATTTAAAAGCTGAAAATGTAAATGTAAGTGTTTTTATGTCTGACATCAGAATTCAAGCATTAGAACTGAAACCCAAAAAAAAAATGTTTTTTTGTTGACTTGTGTTATCAATTAATGGTGAAGCTCGTATCAACCAAGTCTTAAAACACACGAGATTTTTCATACCACCCTTCGCCAACGTCCATACCACGTTGAATACACCGGTTCTCGTCCGATCACCGAAGTTAAGCAACGTCGGGCGCGGTCAGTACTTAGATGGGTGACCGCTTGGGAACACCGCGTGATGTTGGCTTTTTGCACGTTTTAATGATTTGATTTTGATTTTGTTAGCCATTGTCCGAATGGAATAAGTGACTGACATTGACATTTTCAGGATTTCAAGATGACAATATTCAGCTCAGGGCTGTCAAATTTAACTTACGACCAGTTGATGCTTCTTGAAGGACACTTATTTTAATTCAAATTCAGCGACTGTAGCCTAGGGGCGAACACATTGGGCTCAATCAGAAGGTCCCAGGTTCGATCCCCGGTGGGGCATGCACCAATGGATGAATTTTCATTTATGTGCATAATTTACAGTTCGCTAACGGTGAGGGAAAACATCGTGAGGAAACCTACCTATCCCTCGGGATTAGGTAATAGTCAGTTCCTGTATACACGGCGACAAGGTTCACCACCTGTCACGTTGGGTTCTGACTATCTGGTGAAACGTGGGCTTTGAGTTGGTTTAATATCTCCACAATGTGGTGGTATGGCCACTCAAGCCTCTGACTACCCCCCGAATGGGGATAAAAGTCGAGACGTTATATTTATTTATTTATTTTAATTCACTGTTTATTAAATCCGTTGGTAAATTGAATTGCATTTCCCGAAACCAAAATGTAAATAATCACTAGCCCTAACAACTCCCATTCAATAAGAATGGCACTAGCACGACATCAAAGCTATTTGTTGCTTGCTATAACAAATTCTTGCGACACACACACTAAATCTTACGGTACATTGACGCGACAATGTGAATACAATTCACTAATTAACCTATCAATTCGCGGGGGCGCTTGCACAATGCGCACGCGTCTATTTATTTTGACTCTTTATCAGGGTTGTTTTTTTCAGTTTCAAAAGTAGAATAAATAATTTTTATATAAGTCATAACTTCGTCATTATTATGATAAGAGCCTATTTCAGAATCGTCAGATAACTTTTATCCGCGAAATAATATGGCCTTTTGACAGTTTTCCATGGAATATCTCTCAAAACGCCACATTTATTTGGCGGACGAGCGTTATCTGACGCTTGTGAAACAAGCCCTAAGCAAAATACTTGTGCTAAAATCAGTGAAATCGTAAAAATTTAAATAACTTGTCTGATTTTTTAATTATTGTGTTTGTTGCCTAGTTAATAGTTTTCTAATCTATAGGAAGATGACAAATCTAGCTAACCTTTGATTAAAGCTAGGAATAAAACTAATTACCCGATCCACACAACATGTATTCTAAGGTTTAATTTCACGGGCCAACCCTGACATACCAATATCGTGACAACATTGACATACATGTCGCAGAACAAGTTCAACTAGATCTTCAACTGATTAGTATGTCATCAGGTCTTGCTCCATAATGATCGACAGTTGGATCACTCCATACAATGTCCATACATTGCGTAGCCCAGCGCTTGTATGAAGGAAATTGTATGTGTCTTTAGGAATGTAATGTCTTTGGAATTTCCAGTATTCATTTCTGTAGTTTTGTTTACGTAAGATAAATCGGATAGAGCTGGACCACTAGACGGATTTCCTATAAAGCAAGGGTCTCAAGTATGAGTATTATATGTTATACTAGTTTCAGCTGCCGGGAGACTTCTCTTTTGACTCTTTTAAATTGTTTTGCACATCCATTCCAATAACTTCGTCAAATAATACTTCTTTCTTGAAATCTTGGAGAAGAATACGGTACTTGGTATTCAGATAACAGCAAAAATCTGCATGTTTACTAACATATAGATAGTGCATAGAAACTAGCTCGTTAGTTACCGCTGGTGCACCATCTATCTGTTGCGTAATTCTACAAAATGTAGCAATGGGTAGAATGCGATATGGTAATATGATGGGATCGAGGTTTCCTGTGCTGAACGTAAACGTCTTACGTGATTTTATTGCCTATTTATTGCTTATCTAAATGGTTGACAAAGTTGTATGGTTTCTATGCTTCGAAATTACCCTAAATTGCAACTATGACGAAACATTATCTTAAATTAAAGCGTTTATATTACGACGTGGTTAACCACGTGCATGTCTCATGCATCTCAATATGTCACTCAATATTATAGGGCCGCCACAACATTCGATTATGCATATTATACAGGGTTATTGGTTAAGTCGACCTATTCCCGTTAAGGGCGCGTAGTTTACACCGTTTCCGACTGATTTGACTATGAAACACCCTATCCTAAATCCTAATTTTCGAGATATTTGAATTTAATTGTTTTTTTTATAAAAATACCCGTTTTCGGCTATCACGGCTATCGCGGCTGATAGCCGAAAATTTGGATTTTTTTATAAAAAAACAATTAACATCTAATATCACGAAAACGGTTACATTTAGGATCGGGTGTTTCATAGTCAAATCAGTCAGAAACGATGTAAACTACACGCCCTTAACGGGAATAGGTCGACTTAACCAATAACCCTGTATATTAGGACGATCTGTTTGTTTCTCTTGTATTAACTTTTACACCAAAACCATTCTAAAATATTCGATGACAAGATTGACTCTTCTTGTTTCGTCCATCAGTAAACCGGCATCAATGCTTAGATCATTCGCTTAAGGCCCAACCCTAACTCAATTGCTATAATATTCATAGGTGTGGCTGCAAATTCACACGGTAAACGACGTAGTCGGTAATTGATTAAGAATGATTGTATCTATTCCAGAATGTTGTTTCTTATTATTAAATCATGGCGCACTAGTAAAAACTCTTAACCTGTACTTACTCTACCAAAACATTATCTGTAATACTGATAATCGATCTAGATGGATTAGAGAAAAGATATAATTAAATGGACCATGTTTCACTATTATTTAACTTAGATAACAAGTGTGTTTCCATGCCACGCTCAGACGCACAGCTCGGGTGCGCCGGCGCATATAATCTTGCAGCAAACGGTACAAGTTGTGTGTAGAACGTAATGGATTAATGAGTCTTATGGACTCATTCGTCGTAATCTAATGGTGTATCTAATTTGATTACGTGTCGCAATGAAGAATGTATTAAAGAAATTACGAAATTAGTTTATGTAGCAGATTCAAAGTAAGATAGTCAAAAATAATCAAATGGTCATATCCTTTTACCGATTGTTTCAGTGGATAAACGAGACGCTCCGTGTAAATATTAGCAGTAATAAGCAAAGTCGAGACTGACTGTGGAAGGGTTCCACTGAAACAGCCTAACACAAATGGAGAAAATGATGATTCTAAAGTTTTATAGAATAAGCGAACGAGCATTAATGCGGAAATGGAAAAGAGTAATCATTATCTCAGACGGAATAATGATGTAATTACTCAAGTCATTCTAAATTATTTACACACTTAACTTTTAAAGAATGCATTTTTTTCCGTGTAACCGGAACACATAACATAAACCATTAGATGCAATGATAATGTTATTTCGCACATTTTCACAAACTGAAATAAAGATTACAATAATGGTTATTATTGTCGAATTAAGTTACACGGTGGATCAGTGTGTTTATGAACTAAGAAACCAAATGTTTTAAATGCATTTCCGTAACGTAACAGAATTAAATTTCAGTCGTAATCAATTAGCTTACAAAAATATGGATTTTTTGTCATAATTTTAATAACTTTCAATTGAATGTTCAGGATGAGTTACGATTGCAAAAGTGGACAGATGCAGGCTAATGATGATGATTGATATAATGGATATAATGACATAAGTAATCGATTTCGAATAGATATTTATTTATAATCGATTCCATAAAATATTGATATAATAAATATCTGTATTGTAGCGGATATATCCTTGACGATTATGTATCCGTTTGATACAAAAAAATGTGTAATGTGTGTAACGTCACGACTTTTATCCCCATTCGGGGGTAGTCAGAGGCTTGAGTGGCCATACACCACCACATTGTGGAGGTATTAACCAACTCAAAGCCCACGTTTCACCAAATAGTCAGAACCCAACGTGACAGGTGGTGAACCTTGTCGCCGTGTATACAGGAACTGACTATTACCTAATCCCGAGGGATAGGTAGGTTTCTTCACGATGTTTTCCCTCACCGTCAAGGTCTAGGTAAATTATGCACATAGATGAAAATTCAACCATTGGTGCATGCCCCACCGGGGATCGAACCTGGGACCTTCTGATTGCTGGCCCAACCTGTTCACCCCTAGGCTACAGTCGCTTTATACAAAAAAATATATTACAAATTTAAAACCAATAGTGTCCCACACTTACACAGAGATTCCAATTTAATTCCAATACATATTCACTAACCAATGTGTATATGTAAACCATGTAACCCAACAAGAGGATTTCTATAACAATTTCCGCGTGTCTTAGCCAAGAGATCTTCAATACAATCTCGTTCCATTACTACGCATACAACAAGGAGCGTTACGCAACGGAAAGTGAAACGAGTAGTGCGCAGTCAGCACGCGATGGACGGTAAACACGACGCTACTGTTTAATCACAGTAATGATACCCGGGGAGTGACTCAGCTTAATTTCATGTTAGGAGTTGAGTACACCTGTGTGGGGTGTGATGCGGCAAAAGGTGATTCAAACCTCATTTCGAGTTATAAATCATACATAGGTCCACTTGGTCAAAGTCTCCTAGCTCCTAGATGATTATAAGAGCCTCATTTCAAGTTCGTAGATTCAATAATTCAATGCTTAAGTTATCATAATACATGGTCGCCAAGTAATAATGTTTCAAGTTACAACCAAATAATAAGTAGTGGTGGAATAGAAGACACAGCAATGCCACTTATTATTATGCAGTTACCTTAATTTTCATTATTCATGGTAGGTAATTAGGTACAACAAACTGAAATCCTATCACTGAAAAAAAAACTTTTGTATCTTCGTGTGTATCACTGGATCAGCTTCAGACGCACATGTTTTGCTCTCTTCAGTGGACATGCCCTTATTGTTAAAATGCGCCGACACTTCAGTGTTGTAATCATTTCCGTAGCCATTGAAAGTTGCCGATTCGTATGTTACGAAACAAAATGTCATAATTTTTAATACTGTAGGTATTATTTACGTAGACTTAATATTTTGTTCTTTTTCATCGTTATACAAACAATGGAGTCAATGTAGGAATACATTGACTCCATACAAGTGTTTACTGTTGGCTCTCACAATAAGAATTTTGATGCGTGATGTGAAAAAACCGATCCTGAAATTGCTGAGAGTTAACTCCATATTTGTTTGATATTTGTTCCAAAATAATCAGAAGTGTTATTTCTTCTTCTACTTCTTGATCGTTTTCTTCATTTCTGAAAGTCCGTCCGTCCGTCCTGAAATGCCTGGACGGACACGTTGCCCAGCTGCTTCCATTTCAATCTATGTTCGGCTGATCTCAGGACAGGACGTTATGAAGAGTCAATTCTTAAAGCCTTAAGATTGTTGCGCTGCACCTTTATGCGCTGTTTTTTGCATGCAAGCGAACACCGCCATTGCCTACGACAGCAAGTAAATTTGAATGAACTTGTAATATTTACGATAAATCAGTTTCCAATATTGTGATTGCTAACGTAAAACTGTATTTGTAAACGTTAATAAAATCGTCTGTCGTCACGGAAGGCAATTAAAACTGGCGAAATGGCGGGTTTGGCAGCTGGGCTGGGCCTGGCCGTTGCGTTATACTTGACAATGAAACTGCATCATGGCGGACACTCACGACACGCGCCCGCGCACTCTACTGCGCTACTGTCACTGTAGTTAGGGTTGCTGCTGTGTTTCGATTGATAATAAAACATGTTATAAACGTAAACAATGCTTACCTGTCTTATGGATACCAGGTTAAGGCTGAACTTGTGTGGTATGAAGTCTATGAAGATGAACTGATTTAGCTTCCCCAGATTTTGTTAACAGGTAGAGTAACATCGATTGTATCTTACATCACCAACATATCGCAGATTGTTGACCAACATATCCCATCGTATGAGTATTTTGGGCAGCCCTGCATTATTTTAAAACAATTAAAGTCGTGCGGCATGCGTTTGCGCATTGTACAACTTCGCTTAAGCTTTGTCCGCCGACCTTTGATGGACCGATAGCGTGTTACTGTAAGCAATGAACTATTCTTCACGCACGCCTTACCAGAACCAGATTGCGACCTCATAATACCAACAATAGCCGTGATATAAATTGAGTCACTCGCAAATATCTGTGAACTGTTAATAATCGCAAATTATTATATAATAAGAGAAACGTTAAATTTAGCACAAATCAATAAATTGGATTTATTAGACGGCCGGAAAAAATGGAAGTGGTAGGTATTTGATTTTATTTGTTGGACGAGTTCTTAGATGTTGTAACTACTGGTACTGCCAGCTAGTGGCAAGACTACTGGAAACGACCGGAAGTTCAATCGAATCTTGGGAATAGCGGAATTTCGTGCCTAGCCAGTAGTCAGTTTTATTAGCTTTGGTTCCTATTGATATACAGGGTGAAATTGAAATCATGGGCATCCTTTTAAGCGGTGATTCTACACATGATTCAGGATATTTAGGGAATATTAATCAACAAATCTATTGATAAAAATTTAAAGCCCATGTAAGGGATAACAGTTAACTGATTTGCTTATTTGCTTACTCGAGCAATATTTTTGTATCAATAGATTTTTTATTTATTTTCCCAAAATATTCTGAATCATGTGTAGAGTCATTGTTTAAAAGAATGCCCATGATTTCAATTTCACCCTGTATAAACATTAAGAAATAACCAAATGGCACTAATATCCACATCACGTCAGTTTATTCTAAAAAATAGTACGTAGCAATAAATACGAACAATAAGGAAACATTTACAGGCAAAGTAATAGTCATCGTGATCTTTCGCATTTAAAGGAGAACTTGACCTTCTGTTTACGACAGAAGCGTGTAGACATTGTTTTGTTTTCTCAATTAAGTTTATTTTGCAACAACAATCGTTATTTCCTTAATGATCTCCAACCTTAACAAACCCAAGCATGCCAATCAAACCAACTATCCCATTGGAAGTTTACCTCTTGCAATTATCTGAAAAGCGTCTCTAACTCGCTTATTATTGTTGGGCCATAACAAATGCAAGTAATAAGCCCTATAGCTTGGTGGTCAACATTTCACAAATCTTTAATTCCCTGTTAACGTCCGAATTGCGTACAAAGTATTGATGAAATATGACGTTGCAACACATTGTTCGATTGAGAAAAATGCGTTCAGTAAAAGTAGGAAAACGACAAGATTTCAGACACCCAATACACCTACCAAATACAGTTACTACGAAGTTATTCTCTTGTATTTTTGTTGAAATTCCATCCTTGTATTCTGGTGTTTATATCGCTAGCATCGAGCTTAACGAAGGGTTACTTAATGACATTGCCTCGACAAACAGAGCTTAAAAACTAATAACGTTGCCGCATACCAGTGCTTTCTTTACCGAAACCATCGGCTCGTGAAATGGGAACTTGCGTATTGGCTATCGCGAGTTTGACCACGCAATAAGCTGTTTAATGTAGCAGAAAGCAAAAGCTTGGAGACGCAATGGAATAATTGAGGACTTGGCAACAATCAGTTGCCAAGTTGCTTAAACTTTGTATATGTAAATCTTTCTTCTCGTGTTTTAGTTTCGTTAGCTAGCTTTTACGTTAGGTTCGATTGTGCCTTGTATGTTAATTAAGAATGCATTATCTGAGTCTTGATCCGCAATGAGAGTTGGCTAATAGATAGGTATTTCTATGACCAACGTGGTCATAGAAAGTCAAAGTTAATAATGCGGAACTTAAAATTTGTGTGCAATTGGTTTCATCATGCTGTAGCTATGTTAATGCACTTCTTAAGTACATCGTTATGATCACGAGATATGTATGATCTTTTTGGCGGTGTTTCAAGCATGCATCAGCGGAAATACGTGAATGGAATATTTATATCGCATATTCAACCTAGTATACGAGAAGTGAAGCTTCCTACCTTCGTAGACTTGACCGAGCGGATTATGACTTAGTTTAATTTTAAGTTATCGTCTTTCGGATAATCTTAACGCGTAAATTTTAACGCGTTAATTTGGGTATCTAATTAGTTAGAAATCACTTTCATTTTCATGGCCATGATCTACCGTAGCAATTAACAATACGCCGACCATTTTAAACAATTCGTCATACTCAACATTGTCGTCATTAAAGAGCGTTTAATTAAAAACAACAACTTTCAACCGATAATTAGATGTGGTAAATGCCGACGCACCACACCTATGGGTTACGGAATACTTGCAGCTTCGTATGTCTGATGACCTACTGAGTGATCGATCGTAATATTACATGTTGGGCTTTCCTGGAGGCAATGGATTGTTTTGGGCTGTTATGCAATGAAGGAAATGTCAATCAGATAAAAAAATTGTGGTCCTATAAGAAACTTCAGACATCCTCAACGGTTATAAAACTGACAAAATACCTTGAAGAACTTTGCTATTTAGGGGTGGAACCTGCATTCATTGTCAATCCTATAATTATTAAGAGTGAATTAGACAACTATCACCAATGCAAAATAGGAGGGTTGAAACTATTTCTACTTAGTACATTTGTTTTGGTTTAAATCTGCTCTATGTTGGTATCATCCCGCAACCAATGGTCCATTTAATTAAAGAATATAATAACGTTTAAACCCCTTAAAACCCTTCACACCTGTATAATGGAACTCACGCCAAACCAGTTCCGCCGTTTTATTAAATCAACATGTACCAGATCCATGTTACGCAACTGCCCTGCGCGTGCGGTGCAGCGTCCATTTTGGAGAAATTGCCGCACTTACGTAATGGTGGCCATTTTCGTTCGCACATGCTCTACATATCTTAATACACTTGATCTTTCAACTAATATGCAACAGGTGGTGCAAATGGGCTGGAAATATTTGATCAAAATGAGCATTTCTAATAACATCTGCCCGCATTAGTGTTAGAAAATGATTTCAAAGAGGAACGCAGTTTCCATAATGGACGTATCTGCCTCTAGTCACTACTCTGTTATTACAAATTCTTTGATCATCAGCAGCAGTATTGCGGATAAACTTACCTAATTTAAATCATCATCATCATCATCATCTCAGCCGAAAGACGTCCACTGCTGGATATAGGCCTCCCCCAAGGTTCGCCACAATGACCGGTCTTGCGCTGCCCGCATCCAGCGCATTCCCGCGACCTTCACCAGGTCGTCGGTCCACCTTGTGGGAGGCCTACCCACGCTACGCTTTCCGGTGCGCGGCCGCCACTCGAGAACTTTTCGGCCCCATCGGCCATCCGTTCTACGAGCAATGTGCCCTGCCCACTGCCACTTAAGTTTTGCAATCCTACGGGCTATGTCAGTTACCTTGGTCCTTCTGCGTATCTCCTCATTCCTGATTTGATCTCGCAGGGAAACTCCGAGCATAGCCCTCTCCATTGCCCTAATTTACATAGACTACTGCTATTGTTTTCAAATTTTTATTTTTCATTTCCTTTGTTTCAGGTGGCGTTTTCTATTAACGTTTCTACTAATAACATTAGCACACGCTCTTGAAGCTGAAAATGAGGAGAGTATACCTGACGCTGGCGTCGACGGAAGTGATGAAGAACTAGCGTTAGATGAAGAGGTAAGAGAAGATTCATCAAATCATCATATAGAATCAATGAGCTTTTAGGAACAATGTTCTAATTCGATACCTACTGAATTGTCTGTGTAGGCATTTGTTTAGGGGCAGTTTCGTGACGATTCTGAAATGATTGCTTTAGATTATGTCGGTCGTTATAATATTAATCGTTGATTATTTCTACTGTCAGATCCGGTCTGTCTGTTCATGTCAGCTATCTCTGATAATTAATCATTGAATTATTATTATCAATCAGAAAGGCACACGTGCAAATATGCTGCACAGTCTAACATGTTTAGTTCAAATACCGAGTCAGACAGCAACCGCTAACATAGAATTTAGTGAAATATTTTAGTCTGTAGTTACAGTTTGTAGGTATGCCTTTGAATTCGTTTTAATTTCAACATCCGTGCAGTTTCACTTTCAATAAGTATTTTATCGGTTGTATCTTTGCACGGTAACTTCACGAGACTGGCACCTCGTATTGAATAGTAAAAGTGTTTATAACAGGATATAATAAAATCGTAGCAGGTGATAAAGGTCACTTCGTGAGTCATAATTGGTACATGGACCGAGAAATTAGTTAGCCGTAGGATTTAAACGCTTGTCAACTTAAAGCCTGAACCAATGAGATAATGAGTCACGTTTTCAACACGTCTTTGGGCAGGAACAGACGGACTATCTAATATCCTTGGATAGTTGATAGACAGTTTTACGCTCAAGTCATTGCATATATTTCCTCTGGTAGAAGAACCACATTCACCAGCTGTAGCAAATTCGTTTAGAAACTCAGAATGTAACGTAAACACAGTCTGCAAAAACAATTACTATAAAAATACTACTTCCTGGTACTTAATTCTTCGGTGTTAACGCTTGTGGCCGAAATCAAGAGTGTTACAACCACGCTACTGCCTAGTCGGTGCAATTTTAACGCCATTTCGTGTCAATGTCCGAACACCGGCCAGCAAGGCCGCGGAGAGTGAAAGTCGAAAGCAACTCATTACATTTTTTTTCTTCTTAATTCATCCTTTTGTGTAGTTTCCGAACGCCACTCCCGCCTTGTTGGAATTTTTAGCAGGAAAGGATCTAAGCGGGAAAGTGTTATGTTTTTCCGCTTACAATATCTATTATAGCATACGAATGTGCCTATGTGTTATGCGCACTCTTCATTCATGCGGTTGGCTTGCCTAATCGCGTGAGAATAATGCAAAAGATCGTGTATAATTGTTACATCAGCTACTGTGTTTACTGAATCGACCGCGTGTGCCGTCGCTCGTCGAGACGCATGCAATTCGTCACACCAATCAATGGATCTAATCGCCATGATTTCCGGAACCCAAAATTTTTTTGGAATTATTTAAAAAAGATGGTCGTAAGAATCGGATTACTTATATTTAGATAGTAGACCCAGGATTTAAACCCGAGGATCCAAATCTCTATACCTACTGCCCTCAGACGAAAGAGACCGTTGTCCGCAATGTTAATCTTTTATTAGTCCTAATTATATCTTTGGATACTATTATATAACAATTTCGTTAATAATTAGATCGATTAAAAATCGACGCTCGCTCATTATCTATCGGTGAAAGCCTCTCTCCCGGATCTACTACGTAACGATGATATAATTCCTCGACGCTACACACGACGGTCGCGTCGTCCCGCACGATCGCCCATAAACAACTACCGAATTCTTTTTTTCCGATTGTGGTCGCATTGCAAAATGGATATTCAGCACGCGTCGCGGCGACTCTAAAGATACTTGTACATTGTTATATGAATGATGTATTGGATAATTGCGTCAATTATGCAATGCGGCACCTGTTACTCGCACTTCCAGGCTTTTTTTTACGAATTGTAGTAGTTATTAAAATTGTTGCGATTACTGCGAATAAGTAAAAAAGTAGAGGGAAGCAGTAGATTTACACAATGTTACAAAAGCTAAGTGTATTATGGATGTAATAAGTAATCACAGGATTGTTAATTTAACAACTATAGTTATTGCTAAAACTGAAAATCTTACACCACAGAATAATAACTTTAATGCAAGCTGTTTAACAACTTTTCATTAACTTTACGCCATTATTATTAAAACCTGTCGATGATCAGGAGAAGCGGTTGCTTGTAAGAGCCTTCTATTTAATATGAATGATCTCTTGTATAAAAATTAAAACTGAAAAGGTGTTGTCTTAATAATTTTCAGGAAACCCGCAACCTCAGGCCACGAGCGTATACGCAACAAGCCAACTACCCCAACCAGCTGCCTGCCGGATTCCGGCCCACTCCCTCGCTAGCCGAGCTGGCCGGCTACCAGCGCCAGCCGCAACAGGAACAACAGGAGTACCTGATCCCGGCGAGGCCAACGCAACAACAATATGTGGAGGAACAGAGAGTGCCCATCAGACAAGCGCACAGGAAGGTACAATAGAACAACTTATTATTATAATTAAACTTCTATGGACTAATGATATGAATCGGTTTTCGTCATCTGATCAATGGCTAAATCCACAAAATATGGCAGAACACATTATGGGCAAACCGTTATTCATATAAGCATTTAGCATCAGTTATCACTAACCCGCTTGTCGAGGTGTTGGCACGTAATGAATGAGACGACCTAATAGATCAACACTCCTAGCGATCAACTTTTTAGTTTTGAATAGTTATCGACCCCCATAATCTAATTCACAGCCTCAAGAACAACGGCCAGCGAGACTCCAACAACAGGCAGTTCAAGAAGTGGAAGAGGAACTGGATGAGGAGAAAGAGGAGCCCGACCGTCTCTCCCAACTGCTGCAACAGTCCAAGTTCAACTGCGTCAGCAAACAGACTGGCTACTACGCGGACCAGGAGCTGAACTGCGAGGTGTTCCACTACTGCCAGGACAGTGTCAAGCACTCGTGGATATGCCCCGATGGATTCACTTTCCACCAGGTATGAATTGGAAGGTGCTTGCCGAGGATACGATTCTACAAAGTCTTTTTGGCACTATGTTGCAACCAAAATCATCCTCAACATCGTTAATTCAAAACAATATAAACATCGCTTCTAAAACTACTGCTAATATAAATTTCAAGGCCACTGTGCTTGAAACTCCTAACAATACTTACTTGCGTTACGAAAGAGTAACGATACATGAAAGATACAAATAGTGGGTGAATGAACGTGGGCGGGTACCAGAGTAATGAATGTAACATCATTATGATACGCTTCAGTTTAATCGTATTTCAACACCTCATTGCCCTTGATTGCACCAAATCAGACACAGACTACATTCATTATAGTATTGCGTTATAGCCAAGCCCTGTTAACGCAACGAGAACAAATTTCATTTAAGTGTAGTAAATCTAGAGCCGAGGACGTCAGGAGATAGAAAGTTATGGAGCAAGGAAAGCATCACATGCTAGTCTAGTACGGCCTTCAACAAGGCAGGATTAATAGGCGTTGATTGGTTCATGACATCTGTAAAACCCTCACCAAATAATAGTCAAGGCAAGGTCATTAATTAATCTCCTTGATATAACAGGTTCACCTAATCTGCATGCCTCCCACACACGACAACATCTGCCAGAAGTCAGCGAAATACCACTTCGTGAACGATTACCTGTACAGACCGATCAATGAGGAGGAGGTGCAGAGGAAGCCTAATGTGTCCCTCAAGTACTCTGATAGGTACTACCCAGCTGAGGTCTACAGGGACGACCGTTTCGAACAGGAGGAGGAAGATGAGGTAAGTGATTTGCAAAAAGACATTTAGTACAAAAATGGTATCTCCAGAAAGGGATACGTAGGTCCGGTCATTGTTTTTCGCGCTAATTAACTGGATAGGTACTGGATTAATCACAGCACCGAGGAGGAAAGAGATCAGCAGTATAGATGCCGATGAATGTCTTTTAAATCTACTAGGTAGGTCTTATCTACTGATCGCTCAAATACACTTTGTTAATAACAGTGTCATGTTAAAGTGTAGCGTGTCTTGCCTTAATTATTTCGGAAGGCAGCACACTGGAGCTATTGTTTACCAAATTACATTGTATTAAAATAAGTAAATGGCGATTAAAAAAACGATGTAAGAAAGACAAGCCCGCTGAGTTTCTTGTCGGATCTTCTCAGTCGAGGTCGCGTTTCCGATCCGGCAGTAGAATTTAAGAAAAAAGTGTAAAATGACAATTTGTAAGTGCCCCCGTAGGCCTAAACAAAATAAACGCTTTGATTTGATTTGATTTGACTACCACTGATTTATAAATGTTACTTAGTCCACTGCTGGCTTTATTCCATATTCGACTTTGAAGGGACCCGCACGGTCCAGGTCCAGGCCAAGTCAAGTCCAGGCTAAATCCAAATTTTGTTTGTCTAGGAGGAAGCTCCCCGCCGCTCGACTCCAGCCCAGCTGCAGGCCCGGCCAACCCAGCGACCCACACAGCCTCAGGTGTTCCGTTCAGCAGAGGAAGTCAACATTCCCTTGGGCCAGAGACGTCCCCAGCGCCCCTATGACTTCGACTTCTAAGTCTCTCTTTTAATATAATGTGAAACCTAATTCGGTTCAGCCATTATTTTCAGTGGTTCTTTAAAAATAAATCACAAACTTATGGTCACGTAAGTTATAAGCATACCACGAATATTGGTGAAGAATAGTATGAATTCTTTATCCTAAACATTTTAAGTTTAAGCTCACGAGCCACTGAAATTAACTACATTTGTGAGGTGCTATAAACTGGATCTTATAAATTGATAGTCGCTTGATTAGACATCAATCACTGGTAAAGTTAAGACTAAGTTTTAATTAAACTTATTTATGTTTCTGTACGATAAGTCACAAATTAGTTGTAAGCTAGTCTTTGTGTAAACTAAATAAGTAAAATAAAAAATATGACAATGAATTTCATGTTTTATTTCCTATACTCGGAACGCATTTGTTGTGACCATAGAGAAAAGTTGTGAGTTCTGATCTGACAGCTGTCAAACAACACATTTGACAGCGAATTGTTTTGGTATTGAGGTTAGTTTTATGTTTATAGCTCCAAAACTGCAATTATTTATATTTTTTTAATGAATACGTTGTTATCTCATCTAGCGACTGAAGTTGAGTGAAAATTATACTAGATTGCTGTAAAATATCAGTGCTAATGACAACATTTCATTGACTTTGGCGGCGTTAAAAGTTCCAAGAGAAACAAGAAGTCTTATCTGTTTTATAAGATAAAGCCACACGATGAACGCTTCCGAGTACAAGCAATACCACGAGTCCTTTATGCAGAACAACCACGGGACAACAGCATTCCACACATTTTGTTGCATTTTCTTGACAGTACTATGTGCAATCTACATTTCTATCAGACCAAAGTATCCACCATCATTCCAATATATTTACGAATACTTTGTTATGGTTCTGCCCATGATCGTTGCTCATACTATTCTAGCAGATTATATTTATATTCTTAACTTTTTTATGTTAACAATTCTGCTATATGAAATCTTAGGGCAGTTATCAACAGTTCGAAAAAAGTTTACTCCGAACAACTTTTTTAAAAACGACAGAATACAAATCGTAACTTCTTTGAGAGGACTGACGTATATCATTACAGTATTTGCTATATTAGCTGTAGATTTCCAGGCTTTTCCTAGATATTTAGCTAAAACCGAGAGATATGGCTACAGCTTAATGGATACAGGAGTAGGTTTGTTTGTGGTGGTCAGTGGCTTGGTACATAAAGACTTACGTAGAGGTAATTATAAGGCTCTTGTCAAAAGTAACCTGAAAGTTGTGACAATACTAATAATTCTTGGTGTGGGAAGGTTTTTGTCTGTTAAACAGCTGGATTATCAAGAGCATGTTACTGAGTATGGTGTGCATTGGAATTTTTTCTTCACTATCGCAGTTTGTAAGGTACTCTCGAGTGTGATATTGTGTTTGTCAAAAAGAGCACTAATTCTTAGTGTGATAACTCTCATTGTCCATGAGTTTACACTGTACGTAAGTCTCCAAGACTGGGTATTTAGTGACAGTCCACATGACTCTTTGATAGCTGCCAACCGTGAAGGAATATCTTCCTGCCTCGGTTACGTTTCAATCTACTTATTTGGAGTGCACCTAAAACAATTGTTGATAACTAAAAATGTGCCCAGATATGTTATCCAAAAGAAACTTGTACTGCAAACTGTGCTATTGTGGATTTTGACTTACTTTATAGATGTTATTCATCCTATTTCAAGAAGTTTAGCAAATGCTGGTTATATTGCGTATTTAGATACAATTCTAATGACTGTTACTAGTGTTATGTACTTCGTAACGATTTTGTATCATGACAAAGACAATCAGGAATCATTCATTTTGTCCAGTATTAATGCAAATGGGTTGACATATTTTTTAATAGCGAATTTATTGACCGGTGCTGTCAATTTATCAATAAGAACCTTAACTGTATCTAGTACTGCCACTTTTGTTATTTTAAATGTATACATGATAGTTACAATCATGTTTATTGTGTATATAAAAAGGTTTGAATTAAGGATATAAATAAAATAGATGCATAATTAACAAAGATATTTAATTTAAATTAGTTTAAATGTATAATAATAATATCTTAAAATATTTATAATTCATTTTATGAAACAAATGCATCAAAAATGGGGCTCTAAAAATCACAACTACAAATTATATTAGGTATTAATGTACCAATAAGGTATAAAAATCACAGAAATTTAAATGCAAATAACTAATTATGCCAATTGGTTCCTTACAAACTTCACTTGCCCCCTCAAAATGAACATACTACATTTTTTTAAATAAAACATTAATGTTTAGGGGAATATTATTTTGGAGGTCCTACCAGTCCAAAAATGGACGGAAGAGTAATAGTATGTAGCCCACTTATCATTATTTAAAGTGTATTATAAAATACCTATGTTACTGGTTGGTTATTATTAAAATGTTATTAATAAGCTGTCATGGAAATCACCTTGTTATAAATGAGTTATTCGTTATCACATAATAATCAACAATGCTACTGTATAGATCTCATCATCATCATCATAAATCAAAAGCTAATCCTAAAGGAATGCTATTTGGCTTCCGAAATTCTTATAAAGTAAATTTGCAATGAAAATAGTGATGACTATATTTATATATTTTTTTAGATGCCATACATTTATTTTCATGAGAATAAGATGTTCAATTTAGCTGCCGTTCTTAAATATACAATAAAATTTATGTAAAAGAACAATAACACTAATGATGGTATTAAATTAACCAGCTGCTTAATTAAAATAAATAAATATACGCAAATTTCTCACTCAAAGGTGTCTCGCTCACGCCAATGCCACCAAGCCCTTTCATAAAAGTTAACTACAAATCATAATTAACCGACAAGTTGTTCGTATTTCAGTACTTGCTGCTAATTAGACAGCTGTTATTGTATTGTATTTATCTGACTCAGGGCCCACGGCCACTGATCGTACTTATATTAAACATCTAAAGAAATCAAGCCTTAGGGGGCGTCCATAAATTACTTGAGGTAATTTTTTATATTTTCCGCCCCCCCCCTCCCCCCTTTGGTGAGATTTTGCTCGACCCCCTCCCTCCCTCTAATCTCACGTGAGATTTTTCAAAGGCTATATTCTAGATGAAAAGCATGTTTTACTTAATTTAACCCAGTTTTCTTGCAATTTTATGCTGTTTCTTGCGGTAAAAAAAATTACGTGAGATTTTGCTCGACCCCCTCAAATGCCTCACGTGATTTATGGACGCCCCTTACCTACCTGATTATTAACACAGTCTATAATCGCTAAATCCTCTCCAAAAGCGGTGCCATGTCGGGCCCCTTGCCTGGCGATTTGGACCGCCTGTGCAGCAGCCGAGCGGCGCAGAACACGAGGCAGTAGAGCTGCAGTAATATCAGTATCACTAGATACAGGATCAGATACGGGAATCTAGTTGATGACCAGAAGACCGTGTATCTCATGTGTTGGTTGTTGTTTTCTGGAAACAATGACATCTATTTAATAAACAGCCCATATATAAAATCTCAGTGTGGAGAAGTTTCAGATCTATGTGACGATTTAAATCAGGCCATTAACTAGCGGTGCTGTAGAGGTTCCACATGCTATTTAATTAATAAATAAATGATTACGTCTTGCTACTGTTGTTGACTCAACCGAGAGATATAAGAATTAAAAACTGTTACGAACAAAGAGGCATCTGCTGTGCGTCCGGTTTCTTTAATTCTTACTATAGCTACTTCTGTATGTGGTAAACAATACATCTAACTGTCAAGAGGGCTTTAAAAGCGTCTATCGGTCGATGCATCACAATTTTATACATTTATAACGGATGGTGAATATGAATGATAATTTATTCATAGGCTGGAATCAATTATATTTTACTAAGCTGAGCCCCGCGGCTTCGCCCGCGTTATAATTGATGTGTAAGATTAGCTTATGTCTTATTCCAGAGCCTACACTATCTACGTTTCAAATTTAATTAAAATCGGTTTAGTAGTTATGGAGATACCTGGTAACAAACATTCACACACACACTTTCGCTTTTATAATATTAGTAGGAAGTAGAATACAACTTAATATACAATACTCGTTTATTCAGTTCCTTACCTAAGACCGCTGCTCCATAGCCAATATAACTGGTCCCCATTCTGTAAGAGCATGTGGGTACGTATATCTCGTACAGTGTGTCATCGTTGAAGGAAATGCTGAGCGTGCTCTTGGGCGCCAGCATCCAGTTGGTGGCCCTGTTCGTCAAGTTCTTGCTCTGCTTCACGTACTTCGACTCATGGTCGTGGGCACAGAAGAATATATTTGGACTGATTGCATTGTACACCTGAAATCCCACTAATATTATAAATGTGAAAGTTATCCATCTAAACTTTCACATTTATAATATTTTGATGGATGTTTGTTACTCAATCACACCAGAACGGCTGAACGGATCTGGATGTAATTTAGCACAGAGATAGATTATAGTCTGGAATAGCACATAGGCTACTTTTTTTTTAAATTATGTACGGACGAAGACGCGGGCAAAAGCTTAACTGCGAATTTAGGGGCTATCTGATGACCGCTGGGCGCAGTAGTTTGAGCGTTGCCAAAGACACGACAGACGAGACAAATTTCGGACAGGCCTTTTCGTAATTTGCCCTAGTCTGGGTGTCACTGGGATCGCCCCAAGTCCATTGTATGGTAGCCATAAAAAAACAAGCGTTGCTTAGTTTGGGACCATACAATTGGTGTGTTTGTCTGGCGATATTTAATTATTTAGTGTAGTCCAAGACTTCACTACTGCGAGTCCTGCAATATCGGATACTCTGACAGCAGACAGAAATATGAAAATACAGTCAGCCGATAGTGTATTTTTGTACAGCTCTGACATTAAAACCAGTAAGTACTTCAAAAAATTCCAACAAATTAATAAGGCAATCAGAATAACCCACCTCAACTCCCCTTGGACGAGAGAGAGAAGGGGGGGCCTTCTTCCGCTCCTCTTCAGGTCGGCAACGTGGAGGCATTGCCTTTGATATTGCAAGCATCTACAGGCTACGATAACTGCTTAACATCAGGCGGGCCGTACGCTTGTTTGCCAGCTCAGTCCCATAAACAAACGCAAAAAAATGTGTATCTACCTGCTGCCCAAATACATGTCTCTGTGTGATAGGGTAATGTGAGACAGCAATCCTGAAGTTGCTCTCCTCTTCATCCCCCTTAGCTGGGTAACTGTATGTGATGCCATTCACTTTGTAAACCGACACATTCCGAAAGGTGACCACTGAAGGCTGTTGGAATACTTTCTCGAACTCCACAATTTTGTCGCGTTTTACTGGTTCGTTCTCGCCGCCGATGTCGTTGTCGCCTGGGATCCAGACTTGCTGAAAACCGATTAAGTACAACCATGGTAATGCCTTCAAATTCCAACAGTTTTATATGTTTATTGGTGGTACAGCCAATCTGTAGCCAATTGTCTACAGCTAGTAGTACCACCCTCTGACAGAAGTTTGGCGTAAAGCAGCTATTACAGCTGCGTTTCGTACAATGAGTGAGAGAGCCGGAAGTCCAACCTCCCCCTTACCCCCCACCCCTGCGACCCACTCCCCTTCAGGTCGGCAACTTGTAAGCAATACCTTTGGTATTGCAAGCATCTATAGGCTACGGTAACTGCTTAACATCAGGACCGTTCACCTGTTGGCCACAGGTGCAAAAAAAAAAATGCTTAAATAATTAGTCATGCTTACCACAACAGGATAGTCAACATCAAATATATTTAGCAGCCTCTTCACATAGCTATGGAACTGCGGCATGGTGGATATGGAGCCCTCGTCCATGAGGTCACCCAGGTAGACCAGCATGTCAGGCTTGAAGTACCTCACTACTTGTTTGAATGTGGACTTTAGGTATCTGGAAACATAACATTTTGTTTAGCTTCATCTTAGCCAAAAGCATTTGCATGTAATGTACTATCGGTAAGTAATGTTGCTGCGTCTTAACCACAAGCATTTGTGCGTAATGAGCATTCGAGCAGTAAGTACATAGAGCTGAGCTTGAGAAAGCTTGTAGAACCACATGTATGCTCACTTTTGAATGCTTAGTGAGGACAAAACTTTTAAAAAATCTTACATGATTCAGGGACTGTTTAAAAATCTGGTAAATTGTATCCTCCAAATAATTTGATGTTTAGACAGATATTTGATGGAAAACTGACAAGAACTGGAAAAAGGCCAAAAAGGCCTCTGTTAAAAAAATATATATCACCGGTCACTATCCCAGTTATAAAGATAGCTCAGAGGTGGTGGAACAGCCAAGTCTCCTTGTATCTGAGGGTCAGCGATGAACAGTATCTTGGTGCACGTGGCGTCATGACTGCTGCACTCCAGGTCCGGCCAGTACTGCGGCTGCATCAGGTAAATAAACCATTCGCAGTACACGGCGGCTCCTAGGAACGCAGCTATGAAGTACTTCACAGTTGTACTGAAAAAAAATGTTTGTGAAGATAGTGATGAAAGAAAAACCAGTCATATGTGTCAGGTTTCATACAAGGTTGGGTTCTGTAGTCATTTAAAAACTAAAATTTATAACACATGTAAAAAAAAATATTTACAGTAGATTGTTTATTTAATAAGACTAAACTCAGTGTAGTAGTTAAAATAAAACTACCTTACTTCCCAACATTATTAATAAAAAAATGAGACATAATTGAATCATCTTCTATGGAACTATTTATTATAACTATTTATTTTTATGTGTGTTTCCCTTACACCCTGTAAGGGAGTTAAAAAAAAAATGTTAATGTTTCACCATAATTTTCCAAGTAATCGAGGCAGTAGATATCCAGTTGCCAGTAGTCAGTAGATTTTTTCTCAACATTCTTATATGCACATAACAAAATATATTTGTATTATAGTTATTATCATTGATTTACATTTAACTCAGTGGTTCTTATCATATAAGAATAAAATGACTGTGCCATGGAAACAGACGAACCTGGCTAAACTATGGCGATTCCTAGTTTGACTACGGAACCCAAATCGTGATAACAGAACTATTGATTGATCGCAGTGATAACTGATTATTACAATGCTAGGACAAACATTTGGAATTGTTGGGAATGATAATCTTATATCTTACCTCCTCCTTAGGTACATTATTAATTTCTGTGTTGAATATTTTATAAGTTTTTATTTATGACTCAAATAAAAATTATTATCTCCCGCGCCTAATCGCGCGCGTAAGTACAATTAGAAAATTATAAACAAACATCAAACGCATAGGTATCAAACATTCAATCAAATCTGACAGTAATATCGCGTTCCATTTTTGTCATTTATTAAAAATATGTAAATAAACACTAGGTTTATAATAATTAATTATACGAACTGAAAAGATTATAGGTAATATGGGTATTTTCGTTTTACTATAGCTGTTTAATTTAATTTTAAAACTAACTATCGCACGCTTGAACAAGGAAACCCACGTGGAACGAAACGTTATTGAAAAAATAATGTTGAGTGTTGACATTATGTTGTTTGGATGCATTCCAATTAATTTATAATAAGTACGAAAAAAGTATGTATATTTTGTTCGAAACTTACACATTATAAATCTTATTATATATCAATTCCACCTTGTCACGTTAATTTTAGTACCCAATTTCAATAAATGAGAGAATGTTGTGTGTGTGTAATGTTAGAATTATCATGAAATTCAGTTAGAAATTAATTAATAAAATGATGGCTTCCAATAGTTTATTCTGAACGCATCTCTATTGCGGCGATTTGGATTTGACAGGTCAGCTTCGAGCCACTTTTTAGCTTTTGGACTAGCGTATTTTCATTTTATTTTCTGTTATCCTTTCATTTATGCGTTACATATTACATGTATGTAGTTGTTAAAGTAGTCTCATTTATATTTTAGACTATTTATAAGTGCACTTACAGTGTTACATAAACAGTAGAGGGCTAATCGTTTCGGCAATTCCCGATGCCTATAGCTACATAGTACGTCAGTGATCGAATGGTGGCAGTGAGATAATGGATGTGGATGCGCCTAATATTTTAAAAAGGTGCAGCAGCGCACCATTGATCAATGAGGCTGCCTCAACAGCGGCGACATCGCCCACAACGAACGCAACACCCAGGTAAAGTAATACCTATGAAATGAACACGCCTCCTACGGTTGGAATATGGTTGTTGCTACGCTGCCTGCCTATTTTTGACAGCTGCTGAGGTCGACAGTGGGTGCTGTGCCCGTATTTAGCGATGTTTGTGCATTATTCACAGTGTATACTATAATATTATCATAACTGGCTAGTTGTATATTGTTTTGAGAGATGAGTTGTGTCTAGGCGTCATTTTTCAGCGTTGAATTGCGGTGTGTTGACAATGCGCCAGTGCTCCACTCTTTTCTGTTCTGACATGCCAATTTGTTGAACATCAATGTTTACTGCAGTGTGCTATATATTTTATAGTACCTAGTATGTACCTGTTTTATATTGTGCAAGTGACTTGTAAATAATTTGTTATCAAGCATAACTAATTAGTATAGATAGTGATGAAGACTGATTTTCTTATTAGGTGTATACCACACTGTAAGTTATTTTGTATTCTCACACATAGATATACAGACACACCTAACAACATCAACAGTACGCGCAAGACATGTATTTTTTGAGTTATCTCTAAAACCACTCAACTAACTTTGATAAGGTTGTACACTAATGTGTAGTTTGATTTCACTATTTAATTTAGAATTCTATGTTCAATGACTTAGCTTTGAGTGTGCTAGTGTGTAGTAAATTTTTTATTGCATTTATGCTGTGTTCCATTCACTGTAATTTTTGTTATTTTCGTTCACAAAAACAGTTAAAAACAATAATAATGATTACTTTCAGTAAAAGTTGGTTCGAGTGGAACGACATTTATGAACGAAAATAATGAAAATTACAAAATTAACGGCGAATGGAACTCACCATTTGTAGTATTGGAACAATAATTAAACTTCGTAGTTATTATAGTCAGTAATAGCAGTATTACTATTAATCTACTATTTAATGGTAGGTAAGTAATAGATTTACCTGTAGCCTCATCTTTGTGGGTTTTCAGAACATAAATCATCTCAGTATCATCTTCTGTTTTGCTTTTATTATGTGATGCTCTTTTATACAAACAAGGCAAATTATTATGTAAATAAGATATTCCAACAAGAAGACAGGTAGATTTGATAAATGGACTCGGCATGATAATAAGTATTGGGTAAATATTTTTATGAGGCTGTATAATTTGCATATGGTTGCTAGGTACTAGTTTTGCTTTTAAATGGCATGCTTAATTATTGTTTTTGAATTACACAGGATAATTATGTGATCTAAATAAAATTGTTTTGTATATTTCAGTTTAATTTAAGTATGGTCAATATTAAGCAATTGCATTTGAAATTCCAAGTACTCTGTTTTATAAGTGAATGATTCTTTTGGCATATTATATGAAAAAGTTAAACAAAAGTCAAACAAAACCACAGACAGCTAGTTCGTAAATAAACAATAATTGATAGCAACATGCAACCACAATAGCAACCACAATATTATTACTGTTTCATGTCAGTAACACATTATGTTATCATATTGGTTCTGTTGATGTTTTATAAGCAATGGTGTGTTGTCAGGCGTTTTGTTTATTCTAGCCTAGTTTAAAATGCAACATGTATTACCATTTTACATCACAAACACACAATGTATTTACACCTTGTGTGTTTCCTACATATCAGTCCTTCCACAGAGAGGCAAGCAGTCATACACTACCTAGTCTATTAGCCTAATTTACTCTGGTACAGGTACTAGGACCCATAGCCCAATTTTATAATGGGTATCAATACTAGGTCTACAAATCAACTCATAACCAACACTATAGTTAAAACGAAGCTTCATCGAGAAATCATCGAAATCGGTCCATCCGTTGCGATTTTTTAACACATTTTATATAATGTGCTGCATGTGCGTGTGACGTCTCGCGGGGCCGTCGGATTGAAGGCGCGTTGTACCAGCGCCGGTCTTCGCCAGTAATTTGGTCACAGCTTCGTAAATTTTTGTCGTAGACCAAAAATTTTTGCACTGTATGTTATGGATTTCTTAGCTCTATAAATCTGCGTCCTCAACTAAATTCGTTACGGAAACCCATTCTCTGCTATTGTCAATAGTGCTGTTGCTTAGTATGGGACTATATCACTGTGATAAGTGACTTGTTTGGCGCGGTTTTATCGTAGGCTCAGCTTGCTGCATCGGGTGGTTGTGGGTTGGTTTGATTCCTGCCAAAGGCTTAATTCTGAAACTGCCTTTTCGTAATTTGCCCTGGTCTGGGTGTCACTTGGATCGTCCCTAGTCCATTGTATGGTAACCATAGTAAAACCTTTGCTTAGTTTGGTAAATGCAGTTGGTGTTTGTCTGGCGTTTTTTTTTTCATAGTTTTATGTGACGGGCCTGTTAGCGTGGTTGGTAAGATTCCGCCTATCACGTTGCAGGTCGTAGGTTCGATTCCTACCTGGGACATGCATTTGTGTGCATGAACATGTCTGTATGTCCCGAGTCTGGGTGTTATTATGTATATTAAGTACTAGCTGTGCCCGCGACTCCGTCCGCGTCCAGTCGGTGAAGCCCTTAAATATAATTTTGTCTATCGTCTAATCTGTATTACGTCAGTCTGCATCAGTCTGAGTTCGTATGTCCGTGGCTGTCTATCTGTACCAGTCTATGCCAGTAAGGTGGAGATCGGCATTCAAGTAGCTAATTTACCTTCGTTTCGTATGATGAGGGAGAGAGCCGGAAGCGCAACCCAGCCACCTCCCCGTCCCCTCCCACTAACCCCACTCCCCTTCAGGTTGGAAACGTGCTAGCGATGCCTTTGGTTGCAAGCATCTATAGGGTACGGTAACTGCTTAACTGCTGTTAAGCCGTACGCTTGCCTGGCGCCTTAGTTGTATAACAAAAGTTTGACTTTATTTGTCTGTCTGTATCAGTCTAGCTGTAAGTATCTGTCTGTCTGAATCGGTCTGTCTGTAATCTATCGGTAGGTAAGTATCTCTGTCTGTACCAGTCTATCTGTATCCGTCTATCTATATCTGTAGTTACTCACAGTATCACGACTGAGCGGTTGGACTCCAGAGCTCAATGTTTAAGTTTGTACTTGATACCCATTTTCCTTATTTAAAATGAGTTAGTGCTCCAGACTCACGGCTTAGATAAGAGTCACTTCGCAACAACGTGCTTAAAAAGTTAGAGTCCGGAGTTTATCGTCTAAGTCAATAGTCAAAGCGTTTATTTTGTTTAGGCCTAGGGGGGCACTTACAAATAGTAATTTTACATGTTTTCCTTAAATTCTACCGCCGGATCGGAAACGCGACCTCGCCTGAGAAGTTTCTACTTGATACCCACATTGCTAATTCAAAGTTAGCAGGTCCTCCAGATTTATGGTTTAAGCAGGCAGTTACCCAGCAGCATCATTCCTGAGGGGTTGGAGTTCAGAGTCCAATGTCTATGTTTCTATTACTACTTAATTCAAAATTAGCAGGTCCTCTAGACTTACTTCTTAGGTAGGTAGCTTCCCTACGGCATTAGTACTGTGGAGATGAATTCCAGAGATTCTAAGATTCCGCGTGATACAAAGACCCGCTTAATGTTTTTTTATACGTAATTAGGAATAAAAAAACTGAATTTCTTGAAGCAAGGAAGATATTACATTTTGCCATGTGGTGCAAGGCAGGCATTGTCTGATTTTAAGTATAGCGACATCTAGTTAAGAAAAACTAAACTTAAGATTGTAGAACGCAGCAATAAAATATTTATTATTATTATTAAAATTAAGATTATCTAGTCCAAATAGTGTCGGATCACACACAACGTAGGGCTCCGTAGGGCTCCGCTCTAAATAGACGTATTTCAATAACTTAAACTTATTTTTGGCTAGAATTTCTGTGTGGTCATAAAAATTTACAACCTAATAGGTATTCTAGAAAAAAATAAATCCTAGCTGTTAAGTTGGACTATTAGTCATATGCATGCCAAATTTCATTGAAATCAATCCATTGGATTCGAAGTTGTGCGTGTTCGAATATTTAGGTAGATTTTGAATGTTTTGTGGCAACCCTAAACTTTACCGAAAAAAAATATATGCTAGATGTTAAGTTAGACTAATAATCATATCCATGTCAA
Source organism: Drymonia ruficornis (assembly GCA_947859195.1). Classification (NCBI taxonomy): domain Eukaryota; kingdom Metazoa; phylum Arthropoda; class Insecta; order Lepidoptera; family Notodontidae; genus Drymonia; species Drymonia ruficornis. Next base: position 14,463,668 of record OX401905.1, on the reverse strand, counting down.
ATTTCATTGAAATCAATCCATTGGATTCGAAGTTGTGCGCGTTCGAATATTTAGGTCGTTTTTTTAATGTTTTGAATTTTCTGTGGCAGCCCTAACCATTCTCGAAAACAAAAATATCCAAGATGTTAAGTTGAATCATTATTGATATGCACGCCAAATTTCATTGAAATCAATCTGGTGGATTCGAAGTTGGTCGCGTTCGAATATTTAGAATATTTAGATTAGTTTTTTTAATTTTCTGTGACAACCCTAAAAATTCTAAAACGTGTTAATGTCTTTTGTTTGAATAAGCTATGTAACACAAAACTAAGTAATTTTTAATATTTAGTTTTGCAAATGTTCTATGGCAACCCTAATCATTTTCGAAAAAATAAATATCCTAGATGTTAAGTTGGACTATAAGCCATATCCATACCAAATTTCATTGAAATTAATCCGGTGGATTCAAAGTTGTGCTCTTTCAAACATTTAGAATTTTTAAGTAGTTTTTTTAATTTTCTGTGGCAACCCTAAACATTTTCGAAAAAAAAAGTATCCTAGATGTTAAGTTAGACTATTAGTCATATCCATGCCAAATTTCATTGAAATCCATCCGGTGGATTCGAAGTTGTGCTCTTTCGAAAATCTGAGCAAACATACAAACATACCCACAGACAAAAATTCTAAAAATGATAAAAATGAATTCTGCTGGTCCATCTAAGTCCCCCCCACTATTTTTTTTCCAAATATTTCGAATGTACAGACGCGACCAATTTTACATTCTTATTATATGTATAGATGTATTTACATACAAAAGTAGTATATGTAGTAATATCAGTTATCTGGTTTCCATAGTACAAGCTCGGTAGCCGTGTGTAAAAAGAATGTCCCAGGATATTATTATGTGTAAGCAAAGAGTGTAAGGATGAACCTCATGCTAACAAGAGTTTGTTTGTTACAGGACCGCGCCGATATTGAGCATGTTCTCCAATAACAACCTGACGCGCACGCGCCGGCACAGCGGCACGTTTGGACACATCGCCTCGCCAGTCAATATTACTGTGAGTACACTCTCCCTCCCATAGTTAATGGCAATGGGCTCGCCTGTACAAACAAACTGTATGTAATGCAGGTGCTGCCTACCCCTTCAGACGACTCAGGCTCGATCGTATATGTAGCCCAGATTATAATGCTTACCTTTAATAACGCTTATTGTTGATGATGAAACAATAAGATTACAGTATATTTGAAAATTACAAAAATATTAGGCATTTCTCTATCAGAAACAGTCGACAGATATTCAAGGTTTTATGCACGTTCCAACCGTTGCATTAACAGGGAGGTATCAAACGATAATTTTGACAGCTATTATGTTGCTCCATTTTGAGTTTTCAAATGCCTTGACTATCCATTTTTATAACTCCTCCCTAGTGATGGGATGTTCTCGAGAACATTCTCACCCTTGGAAACTTACTCGTGAGAATTTTTGAGAATCTTATTGGGTGACGTTATCCTAACTTTCAATCTTAAAAACAATTAAAACCACCATACTTGCATGTTTAACCCGTGGAATGACTCAAAAAAAAAGTCAGTACTTTTTCTTCTGAATTGGGGCACATGCGTATGTGCACGCATCACTCGAGGGGTTAATGAGGTTTATGCCAAGTTTAACATGCTTCAGAAGATAAATTCTTGAAAATTCTCACGAGTAAGTTTCCGAGGGTGAGAATGTTCTCGAGAAGATCCCATCACTACTCCCCCCTCTTCCCCTCTCTTCGTTCCACTCTCTTTCAGATCGGCAACGTGCGAGCAATGACTTTGGTATTGCAAGCATCTACGGTATTAACTGCTTAACGTCAACCCGGCCCGTAAACTAGATTGCCACCTCAGTCCCATAAAAAAAACTGTATCTCCATATCGGCAGGACTCGTGGATGCGCATGGCGCCGCGCGTGAAGCAGCTGCGCGCGGAAGAGTGCGCCGAGATGAGCAACACGCGCGAGGTGGCGCACGAGCGCGAGGTCCACACCGCCATGCAGATGGGCCAATCCTGCGAGGACCTGCTCACGCTCGTCGGCGGCCCCGCCAACTCGCCCACCAGGCAACACAGGTAACCACCGTCATAATCATTTGACGGGCCCGTTGGCGTGGTTGGCGTGATGGCGCCTTTCACGCTGCAGGTCGTAGGTTCGATTCCTACCCGCCTACCCGGGACATGCATTTGTGTGCATGCAGATGTCTGTATGTCCCGAGTCTGTGTGTATATGTATATTAAGAATGTATTTTCAAATAAAAAAGTAGTATATGTAGTAATATCAGTTATCTGGTTACCATAGTACAAGCTCTGCTTAGTTTGGGATCAGGTAGCTGTGTGTAAAAAATGTCCCAGGATATTATTATTATTAATTTCACCATCATCATTTAATTGACTGCAGCTCATATACGGGCTGGCTCGACCGGGGGTAGTACTTCCCCTCTCACAGAAGATCAGTGTAAAACAGCGATTACAGCTGCGTTTCGTACGATGAGTGAGAGAGCTGGAAGCCCAACACCCCTCATCTCTTCCCTCCGTTCCACTCCCCTTCAGGTCGGCAAAGTGCAAGCAATGCCTTTAGTATTGCAAGCATCTATAGCCTACGGTAACTGCTTAACATCAGGCGGTCTGTTTGCCAGCTGTCCTATAAAAAAACTTCATACCATCTATTCGAAAAACGACGCTTTGTTCCTCAAGTAGTGCGCGAAAACTAGCTGCCAAAGTTATAGAGATTTTTGGCCAATTTACAATGGTTTTACTAAGCATTTCTAGGAACATAAGTAATTTGTAATGCCAGTGTAAGTACATCGTAACTTTCGGTCAATTTGGGAGTAAGTATTTTCTGCACTCGACTTCCACAGAGGGCAGTACATGAGCTGATGAGTTAGGATATGGAACATGAATATTACTTCTAGTGTTCTGCGAGTAAAGAAATCTAACGCAAATCTTAAGACTGGGCAGGTAGCGAATGAGGCATTTTTGAAGGCTATCTCCTCTTAGACGAGTGGAGTAAAAATTTTGAAAAAAATATCACCGTATTTATTATACCCTCTTCTTTAAAAAACAAGTTTGAAAAATGCTCTTTTACTATGTGAAAAAAAATACCAAAATGTAGAAATTTTCAAATTTAAATTTCTATCTTCTTCCAAACGGCTGGGAATTTTTAAATAGTTTTTTCACCAAAAGATGGAGAAAGATAATACCTAAAAAATGTAAGCTTGATTTTGCGATGCAATCCTTTTTCACGTCACAATTCATGATTTTCCAAATATTCGCCAACAAAGTGGGCGGATCCGGTGCGAGGGGCGACGGGCGGCAGTACCGCGATGACTGTTGGACGGGGAGGTTGTGTCACTTTTCTACGCTCCAGTCGCTTCAATTATCGTGTATCTCTTTTTTATAAATAAATACGTAAAAATATTGCAGTGGTTTAGAATATTTTGTAGATAGCTAGCATTTGTTAGATTTTATATTTGTGCGCATTTATACGCCTTTGTACCTAAGTAGTTGTGATAAAGAGTTGTAATTTAGAACATAAATTACAATTCTTTGTTATTATATAAAAAAAATACAATTGGATACAAATACAATTGCCTAAAATAATAAAAAAATTGAATAACATGAAAAAAAAAAAAACAAAATATAAAACTAGGATTCGATCCTACATACTGTCGCGCGTACACATTGACTCACTGAGCTATTTACATATAACTTGAATTGGCGAAATTATGAACTATATACTTCGTCATGCATTGAAAAATTGACGCCTGCTTCGTAAAGTGGTTTGACGTAGGCTGTTCGGCTCACTGCTTGCGTGGTTGCGGGTTCGATTCCCGCCAAATGAAAATTTTAGAAACTGACTTATGCGTTATTTTTCCTGATCCCAGGATTACGGGGATCGTCTCCAGGCCATTACGGTACCCATAGTACAAGCGTTGCTTAGTTTGGGACCATTCAGTTGGCGTATTAGTTTGTCAATCCAAATAATTTATAAAATGATTAAAATGTAATAAAACATGTAATAAATAGAAAAAAACAATATTATTACAAATAAGAACAATATTATCACCAAAAAAATATTACATAGAATTGCCGAAGGTGAGGTACGAACTCATGGAATAATTGCTAATGCTTTACCACTACGCTAATGAGACATTGCGAATGTGGATGAAATTATTCACTAGCCCTATGATATACATTTTGTGCTATAGTTCTATGAGGAATAAATACATAAATTATATGCATTAAAAAATAATAATTTTGTGTAAATATTCTGATAAATTCTGCACCATTGAAAAATACCATTACTATAATAAATCCAAATATATTTCAATAACTAAATATGGTTGGATTTGAACCCGCGTCGTATGTAATTCTCTCTGTTTTATCAAGATGTCTAACTTCAAAATAAAAAAAGTATCTTCAAAATCTGTTCACCCAGTCGTAGTTCTGTTCGTTGAAGTTCCGTTCGTTGAAGTTCTGAGGTAACAAACATAAAAAAAATACAGTCGAATTGAGAACCTCCTCCTTTTTTGAAGTCGGTTAAAGATATCACATTCGAAAATGCAATATTCCACTTTGATCACCCAGGTGGTCAGAGGTTGTGTTGCAGGTTGTGTAGCAAAAGACTCGACGAGTCTTTTAGGCTTATTATTAGGGCTCGAGCCTTTTTATGAAACCTCGGAGGCTAAAGAACTCATTAGCCCCGAGCCTTCGCGGCGAAGAGGAGGCTCTCGGAAATAAAGCCTTTATTTTGAAGCGCTTTCTAAAGAGACTTTGAGCCCTTTTTGATTTTAGCCCTTTGTGACCATTCTTGACTAAACTTGAATATGCATGACTATTCTCAAGAATTGTTGTCCAGTATTGACCATCCTTGACTATTTGACCATTATTTACTATTTTGACCATTATTTACTATTTTTGACCATTATTGACTGTTGTTGACTGTTTTTGGCCATTGTTGACTATTCTCTACTAATGTGGACTACTATTGATCATTTTTGACTATTTTTGACCATTGTTGAGTGTTTTGACCATTGTTGACTTTTTTTGCCATTGTTGACTAATTTTGACCATTTTTTACCATTCTTGACTATTTCGACTATAATTGACTATTTTTGGCCATTGTTGACAGTTTTTGACCATTGTTGACTATTTTGACCATTGTTGACTAGTTTTGACTATTTTTGACTAATATTGACCATTGTTAATCATATTGACTTTTTTTTACCATTGGTGACTATTTTTGACTATTTTGACAATTGTTGACTATTATTGACTATTTTGACCAATATTGACCATTGTTAACCATATTGACTTTTTTTTACCATAGTTGACTATTTTTGGCCATCGTGACCATTCTTGATTATTTTGACTATTTTTGACCAATGTTGACAATTTTTGACTATATTTTACTATTTTTGACGATTGTTGACCATTGTTGAGTATTTTCGACCATTGTTGAACATTGTTGACTATTTGGGACAATTTTTAACAATTTTTGATGATTTTTGACAATTTTTGTCAATTTTTGTCAATTTTTGAAATTTTTTGATTTTTTTTGTTTTTTTTTGAAATTTTTTGAAATTTTTTGACAAATTTTGACCATGGTTACCAATGTTGACCATTGTTGACTATTTTTGACCAATGTTGACTATTTTGACCATTTTTGGCCTATGTTGACTATTTTTGACCATTGTTGACTATTTTTGACCAAATATAAATGTATATATATAAATCTTTTTGACTATTTTAGACTATTTTGGTAATTTTTTGCCAATGTGGACTACTTTTGACCATTGTTGACTATTTTTGAACATTGTTGAATATTGTTGACCAATGTTGACTATTTTTTTACCATAGTTGACTATTTTTGGCCATTGTTGACCATTCTTGACTATTATTGACTATTTTTGACAATTTTTGGCCAATGTTGACTATTTTTGACCATTGTTGACTATTTTTGACCAATGTTGACTATTTTTTGTCCATAGTTGACTATTTTTGGCCATTGTTGACTATTCTTGACTATTTGGACAATTTTTTACCATTTTTGGCCAATGTTGACCATTTTTGGCCAATGATGACAATTTTTATCCATTGTTGACTATTTTTGACCATTTTTGACCACAATTGACCATTCTTGTCTTTTTTTACCATTATTGGCCATTGAAAATTTTTGGCCAATGTTGACTATTTTTGACTATTGTTGACTATTTTTGACCAATGTTGACTATTTTTTGTCCATAGTTGACTATTTTTGGCCATTGTTGACTATTCTTGACTATTTGGACAATTTTTTACTATTTTTGACCAATGTTGACTATTTTTGACCAATGTTGGCAATTCTTGGCCAATGTTGACCATTTTTGGCCAATGTTGACCATTTTTGGCCAATGATGACAATTTTTATCCATTGTTGACTATTTTTGACCATTTTTGACCACAATTGACCATTCTTGTCTTTTTTTACCATTATTGGCCTGAAATGGTCAAAATTGGCCAAAAATTTTCAATATTGGTCAAAAATAGTCATGAATGGTCAAAATAGCCAACAATGGTCAAAAATAGACAACTATTGTAAGAAAAAATAGTCAACATTGGTCAAAAATAGTCAACAATGGTAAAAATAGGCAACAATGGTCAAAAATGGTCAACATTGGCCAAAAATAGTCAACTATGGTCAAAAATTATCAACAATGTTCAAAAATAGTAAACAATGGTCAAAAATAGTCAACATTGGCAAAAAATTGCCAAAAACAGTTGAAAATAATCAAAAAGAGTCTAAGATAGTCAAAAATTGACAAAAATAGTCAAGATTAGTTAAAAAGAGTCAAAAATAGTCAAAAAGATTAAAAAATAGTTAAAAATAGTCAAGAATAGTCAAAAATAGTCAACATTGGCAAAAAATGACAATAGTCGAAAATAGTCAAAAATATTCAAAAATATTCAGAAATAGTCAAAAATAGTCAAAAATAGTTAAGAATAGTCAAAAATAGACAACAATGGTCAAAAATAGTCAACAATGTTCAAAAATAGTCAACATAGGCCAAAAATGGTCAAAATAGTCAACATTGGTCAAAAATAGTCAACAATGGTCAAAAATGGTCAACATTGGTCAACATTGGTCAACAATGGTCAAAAACAGTCAACAATGGTCAAAAATAGTAATTAATGGTCAAAATGGTCAAATACAATCCAGAAAGGTCAGGATAGTCAAGAATAGTCAAAAATAGTCAAGCATGTCAAGAATAGTCAAGAATAGTCAAAAATAGTCAATAATAGTCAAGAATAGTCATGAATAATCAAGAATAGTCAAGAATAGTCAAAAACAGTCAAGAACAGTCAAGAAAAGTCAGCATAGTCAAAAAGTCAAGAATAGTCAGAAATACAATAGGCTAGCCAGGAATAGTCAGCTATAAGGCGACTCCTTCTTATACTTGCGAAGACTTGGAAAGCTCACAACAACGGAGCTCCAAAAGAACTCCGAGCCCAAAAAGGGCTCGAGGTTTATTTAAAACTCGAGTCCTTTTTTAGCCTTGAAATATTCGGAGTCGTTTTTCTTCGACGAGTCCCATAGAAAAGCTCGAGCCTCTTTGAGAGGGCTAAAAGAACTCGAGTCTTTTGCAACACTATCTGTATATGCTGTGGGATTCGCTCGCACTCGTATCGTATCGTAGATAGCTCCCTCAGTTTTCTTTCCTGCGTTATTTGACCTATGTGATCGATTTGATAAAGAATAAGTTATTTGATTTAATAAAAAAAAAAAGATCATGCCTACAATAATAAGAAAATATTTAGAAAAAAAAACTACGGGATTCGAACCTTCGTCATCGTCATCGTCTTTCGGAATAATATCCGAGACTTTTCTACTGAGCTATTTATGATTAGCACTTCAGGTCGAAATTATGAACTTATTTGCAGTCCTATTACGTTGTGATAATTTGCGGCTTGGCTTGCGTTGAAATAAGAATACAAGCGACGCAATAAACGCGCGCTGTCAGAGCTGGCGCGGGGAGCGCGGGGTGCGCGGGGCGCAATGCGTTAGCTCCGCCCATTCAGCCAAAATTTCCAGCTCATGTCCCCACCTTAAGTACATAAAAAGGAAATGTATCTTAAACACTCTGGTCTAATGTATTAGGTGAAACTTCCAGGCATTACCCAATGTTTAGCAGACAAATTGATAGCTTTTGTAGCGTCAAATATTCTGTAATTTATTGCTAGTTTTCCATATTAATCTAATGCCTACGCATTAGATTAATGACTGGCATTAAATTAAGATGGCGGACTAGGAATAAACTACCGTTATGTCGCCTTCTGACGTAGATAGCAATGTTGATTTCGGCCGTCTCTTCGCCCCGCACTCGACCTTCAGTGGATACTAATGGCGATGATTGCTATTAAAATTACCGACTGCCTATCTATTATTTCAATAGAAATTGTGACGTTTATCTTAATACTGTTACACTATTTGACATAATTGAGATAAGATATAAATATATTGATGCATAGATGATTGTGTGATATCATCGTGATGTATTCATGACATCATGCCCTTCTACGATGACCGCATCTTGTTTCGCGGATCTCATACCATCAATACAAAAGATCTGCAACGCTTCTAGTACCAGACAGAGAGTATAGGACAGTATATTTACTTCCATGTTTACATATTCTACAAATAGCAAGGGTGGATGTAAGTAGCGAAGGAAGGCCTACTCTTGAGGAGTCTCGGTCTATCAGACATTAGTCAGATAAATAAATAAATCGCCAGACAAAAACACCAACTGTATGGTCCCAAACTAAGCAACGCTTGTACTATGGCTACCATACTATAGACTGGGGGCGATCCCAGTGACACCCAGAACAAGGCAAATTACGAAAAGGCCGTTTCCGTAATTTGCCTCTGGCGGGAATCGAACCCGACGATGGAACCATCCGATGCAGTGAGTCGAGGTGATGGGATGTTCTCGAGAACATTCTCACCCGCGGAAACTTACGGAAACTTACTCGTGAGAATTTTCGAGAATTTATCTTCTGAAGCATGTTAAACTTGGCATAAACCTCATTAAACATGCAAGTATGGTGGTTTTAATTGTTTTTAAGATTGAAAGTTAGGATAACGTCACCCAAAATAAAAAAATCTCACGAGTAAGTTTCCGAGGGTAAAAATGTTCTCGAGAACATCCCATCACTAGTCGAGCGGCTAACGCATGCAAATGTAGTCACTTGTTTTGGCAGTATTTCATTGTCTCCGTTTTGTTTCCAGGTTTTCACCAGTAGTGTCACCGTCCCCGGCAAGGAAGTACACTACCCGGCGCAGTCTCTCGCCCATCGCGATCCGAGCGCCGAGCTTCAGCCCCGTGAGCCGGCCCACCATGCTGGTCGGCAAGCGGCGCTGCGACGAGGCCGACTCCCCCCTCTCCAAGCGTATGTGCACCTCCGACAGACTCACCCCCTCCACGCCGGGGACGCCGGACTCCGACTCCCTCGAGTGCACCTTCAGGCCAGTCTCGCCACGAATCCAGCCCATGAACGAATCCCCACACGAGTCCCAGGACACGCAGGACAATCACAAGTCTCTAAATCCTAGCTAATAGTGTGTGCGATAAGTGATGAGAGTTTTGTTTTGGGATCTTTTGCGTAGGTTTTTTGTTGCCCAGTCTAATTCGCTATATGTTTGTGAGTTTCAATAAGAAAGAGACATTACGTTACGTTTAACAATTATTAATTAAAATCCGAGCTACTGTGGATTGAGGAGAGTCACAAATAATGGCGGCGTCTTCATCAGGCGCATGCCTCGCGCGAGCACTTACTTTTGACGTCGGAACGCATAGACGTAATGTCATAATATGAGTGCTCGGGTGAGGCATGCGCGCCATATGGACACATCTAATCAGTTTAATTATTGTGATTTTTCACGTGTGTTATTATTTTGTTATATGGTGATGTTATGTATATTTTCGTTCTTTGATATATTTTGTACGCAAAAGATTTCAACTCATCAGTGCTGAGCTTGAGTTTCTAATGGCCCTACATACTTCTAGCATAACTTAGGCATGTTAGCTGTATTGAAGCCATTATTAACTCAATGTTTATATTCATAGGGTTCAAATTGCATGTTTGTTCCGATACAGTAGCCTACGCTGTTGGTTCCTAAAGAACTTGAAATTATTAATGTAGTTTTAGTATAGGAATGAACAGTAGGTGACCGTGTCGACGAGTTGTGTAATGGTAGAATATGGTAGATTTTTAAAAAAAATATGATTGTTGTGATATTTATTCTATCGTCCCATCTCATAAACAATAGATAATTTTAGAATTATCTCTAATGTTTGACAGTTTTGGGGTGCTGTGGCGCTGCAGGCTCATGTTGTCATTTGTCATACCCACAGAGTAAAGACTAAAGAAAGAGGTGCCCTTATTAGATATATGTATGAAAAAAAACGTGGTCATTGTTTTTTAGGGTTCCGTACCCAAAGGGTGCCAACGGGACCCTATTACTAAGCCTACGCTGTCCGTCTGTCTGTCTGTCTGTCTGTCTGTCTGTCTGTCTGTCTGTCTGTCCGTCTGTCTGTCAGCGGGCTGTATCTAACAAACGGTAATAGCTAGAGACATGAAATTTTCACAGAATGTGTATTTCTGTTGCCGCTACAACAACAAATACTAAAAATAAAATAAAACTTAAAAATAAAGGGGGTCCCCATACAATAAACTCGATATTTTTGGCTTTTTTATTGATAACTCATAAATTAAACAATATATAAAGAGAAAACTAACATTTTAACCATGAGTGATCATTATGACATATTTTAGATAAATTGTTGACAAAAAAAAGAAATGTAATACTACATTTTTGACCCATAAATAAGTTTTAAATTAATAGTACCAGTCGAAGTAGCGCCATCTAACATTGTTATGATATCATTGGCATTACAGTGTCATAAGTAGTATAATAATTCGAGTGAAATACTAGAGATCATCTTAGCCGTATGGTTAAGGCGTTAGTCCACGTGTATGTGGGTATTAGGTTCGAATCTTACTATGAGTTGCTTTTTTTTTTTGAGTAATTAGCATTTTTTTTGTCGCCCACAGCTTAAATTAAAATAATGTTAACACTAAACTGATTTGTGCAAATACATTGTTTACGTACGTAAACATATTTGTAAATCAAGTTTCAAATGCATTCGGAGTTTCAAGCACAGAGTATTAGAACTATAGATGGCGTTGTAATAGTTTTTCACAGAATGTGTATTTATTTATTTGTGTACTTTATGTACCTATTATTGCAGGTGTGTACTAACAATTATGGGACTGAGGTGGCAAAAAAGCGTACAGCCCGCCTGATGTTGAGCAGTTTTTTTTTATGGGAGTGAGGTGGCAAAGAGTAAATAATTGTTGCTATAACAAAGATAATATAAAATAAGAACCTCATAATATATAAAATAATAGTACCGCTACGCACCACTAGATGAGCTCCTAGATCGCGCTCTGGTTTCGTTTTTCAGATCGCAATATAGTCACGACCAAAATTCGCCTGCTATTGACAAGTTTTGCGTTATCTCTAGGTTTCGATCGATTGGAAATTGTTGTATTGCTTTCATAGTGTCATATTTGATGGCAGAATACTCCCGTTGCCTCCGACTATAGTGTGCGGGGATTTTAATGTAGACTTACTGGAATCTAATGAGAATGCACCTTTAAAAAAATATTTTGACCATATTGGTTTAAATTCAAAACTTCCTCGTGTTGTTACCACAACGGGTTATACTCAAATAGATAATGTGTTTATCAATATTGACTTGAATGCTGGCACATACTGTGCACTCTTTAGTTACCATAGCCCTTTATGGATACAATTTCGAATTGAGCAATAGATTTTATCAAAACTATCCGAAAAGTCAGAATAAAATTTGTATTTCTGTTGCCGCTGTAACAACAAATACTAAAACAGAATAAAAAAATATTTAAGTGGGGTTCCCATACAACAGACATGATTGCCGTTTTTATAGAATGGTACGGAACCCTTCGTGCGCGAGTCCGACTCGCACTTGGCCGGTTTTTCATTTCCATTGTTCTATCTACCGGTAAATAGTTAAACTACTCGCTTCGTTTTATGTCGATGTTAGTACTAGGCCGACCACTCGGCCGAGTTGCTTAGGGCCAGTCCCCTTAGTAATTGGTCCATGGTCATACCTCTATAAATTGGACAAGTTTTTTATTCACAAACTCGATTAAATTAATTATATTTATAAACACACTCACACCTGAATTTCTTAAATGGGTAGGCAGAAGTACGCTGCAGTGCACCCAGATTTAATCTTTCGTTTTAAGTCAAATCTCAAGTTGCCACGATTTATTTGCAGACTCGTCCACGCGGTCACTTAGCGAGTGCCCTATTGTTAGCCAAAGCATCCAAAACTTTATTTGTAAATATTTTTAGGCGCGTTCGTATGTATAGAACACTGTAATGTATATAATTTATATGTAAGGTATTTGTAGCCATAATTTTACACTCGAAATCGCGTATGTATTATTGAAACGCGCGTATGTTCGTATTATAGGTTTTTGTTTATAGTCGACTGGTAATGCGTTTTGAATTTTGTGTTTCAACCCACGTTCGTGTTATGACAATATGGTTAATTCGTGATCAGAATTGGATTACAGTCAGCTATTTTCTTGCCAATGATTAAGGGAGATACAACCTTACGTGTTAGGAATAAGGATGATTTCCATCGGCCGATTTCATCTGCAAGTTTTGTCTACACAGTCGCCGTACGAACCATCATTGTCACCTATAAGCGTCGTCCCAATTGGTAAACGATCAAACGATGCGATTACGTCGCGCGATGACCTGCAAGCTCAATTAGGACACTAAAGAAATGTATGTGTTTAATCTCGTCGTGCGATGAAATCGCATCGTTTGATCGTTTACCAATTGGGACGACGCTTATAGGTGACAATGATGGTTCGTACGGCGACTCGTTTACCAATTAGGACGACGCATTAGTCCGAAGACCTAACGCTGTTTTATATTATTATCGATTACCGTGGGGTCTCCCAATAAATAAACTGTCTTAAATGTTGCGCAGGGTATTGTTTGTGAATTGTTGTAATATGAACGGGGTGGTTGTAGCTGATTGCGTGGATCCAACAAAATAATATAGCATTTATAAATTGGTAAAATAAAACTTCACTTTCCTGACAGTTTGAAATAACTAGTGTAGGATCATAAACCTAAAATGTAAGCAAAAATGTCGTGTACTTTATTATTAATGAAAATTTGGATCTTGTTGGGTCCACATAACAGCATGGTGATTGAATTAATCCGCCGATTTCTATTTAAGTTTAATTAAACCAAATCGGTCACCACTGCTGACAGATGAACGATCTTTAACCTAGTTTCTCCATATAATAAAGTAAAATTACTTGCATAATTGAAGTGTGTATGATCAACTTGTGATTCACTGTGATCAACTGACTTAAATATTTTTCAGTTTTCATATAAATGTATTGATTGACAAAATCAAATGTGGTATATTCGTAATTAATCAAGTAGGAAGTGCTAAAGGATGACATTACTGAAATTAAAAATAAACTAAACTCCACTCAAAATAAGTTCAGTTGTGTAATTGTATCAAGCCAATAACAAGTCCCGTTATGTTCGTATGTTACTAAATTATAACTTTGGACATAAAACGTAGGTATTTCTTACCTAATTCCATCCTAATAACTAATATTAAAATGATTTTCGTTGATCGATATTCACAGTTTCATTTCATCACATGTTATTGCATTAATCCTAATACTTGTGTGTTACGAAATTGGCAGATAAAACGAGAGAAGCAGATGATTCATCTGCTTACTACAAAACACTACTGAATATTATTTTCAATCAGTTACAGTACATACTGACCATACAAATCTTGTTTGATTACCTCATGGGGATAGTGACGAATTATTGCATTTTATTAACGTTATGTAGGTATTTTTGTGATGTGAGCGCAACTGGTTAGGGGAGTAGATACAATAAAACCCCATTATTATTATTTCCGATGGAAAGAAATTCCTGCTATATTTTAGTTCCCTGTGTTGTAAAATGGTCGGAATTATTTAATAAAATGCGTTTTTATAAAGTTGCCATTTGCGAAATGTGTTTCATGGAAAATATGTTGTGCTAATTCTAAGATATAATAATCAAGATAAGTTATGGTTTAACGGCAAATGTCTTCGGCTATTTTTTAAGGTGAAAGTATTGATCCTGATCAGTTGCGCCCGCGACGTTTTGTATATAAGTGATTGATAAACAGTAAATGCCCACGATATCTTGTCCCAGATGTATGTACAAAAAAAGTCCTGTCTATCGTACCTATCGATTCGTAAGTACGTGTACAGTTTTTTAATTTTTTGTATGTGATTATTCGGACGTCAGACTTGACTGCTGGAGTTACAGTTTTGTTTTCAAGTGATTAAATCACAACATAATAATTTACCTCGTTTTATTGCGACATGACATGTGAAATCCACCAACCCGCACTGGGCCAGCGTGGTGGATTATGGCCTGAATCCCCCTCGCATTGAGGGGAGGCCCGTGCCCAGCAGTGGGACGTTAAAAAGGGCTAAATTATATTAATATTTATTTATTGCGACCGCCGCCGAGCGTACGGCCCTTTCTAATCTGTGGTACGGCTACACTGATTTGGGAAAGCCAGTGATAAAATGATAGATGTAAATTACCAAACCAAAATTCACTTTTTATTTACACGTCAGTTTTACATGAACCTTGTAGACGACAAATATTATCAAGAGAAAACAGTTTTCAAAGTGACAATTAATCTAAAACTTACTATTAAACGAACAACATTATTATAACATTCCAATATTTTGTACTCTTTAAAATGTGATAAATTACAAAACATAAGACAAATGATGAAGAATAATCTCACAATAATTACTATGTAAATTAATTATATTAAAACATTACAAAAATCCATTAATAATAATAGTTTATAATTAAAAGAGTATTAGCAAAGCTTGCCAAGAATACATATCATGTATAAAAACGTTTGACACATCCGGCGTCCGTCGCACTGCGTACAATCGGGCGCACAAGCGTAACACCTGATAGATCTATGTCAATATAAACGAATTATTAATTAACACTTTCATAAACTTTGAAAATGGGATCAAAATGAGTTAGTTCATTGGAATACTTATTATTTTTCTTTTCAGGTGTTGCCATCGCCGCGATAGTACGTTCAAGTCTACTTACGATTGATCTTAGGTTTACCAATAATTTTAAATTTTGCATATTTATCGCGCAAGAAAATAATGTACAAATGATTTACAATGGGAGAACTATAGACAATCGTAGTCTTTTAAAAATGGTTACGTCAAATTTGTCCCTAAATATTTGCACATTTCGATAAATATACAGAAAAAAATACATTAAGCCGATAATAACCTATAATTGGCTATAGGAAGACAGCGATAATCTAATTAAATAATAAGCGCGGAGGCGGAAATGAACAATATTGGAATGCGGATTTTAGGCATTGATATTTGGTAAAATTCTATTGAGGTCAGACACAAGAAGAGATTTTGGTTTTAGAATTATTTCTTTAATAATTTACCGAAACTTAGTTTCGCCGATCGAAGATGTTTATTGAGGTTATCCTCTGGTCGTTTTCACGTCGCCATACTTCACATATGGCACATAGTGACAAATAAAAAGGGAACAGGTAACATTACCTGTCGCTTCTGTTAAACTATGTCAACAGTGTTCAGTCTTTAAATATACCGAAATAGTAATAAACTTCGCAGTAACAACTTGTACTTGTCTATAACAATTTGTGCCAACACAAATTCTTAATTGATCTAGATTTTTTCACTACCTACTCTTTTTAATTACTTATTGGCAGTGTTCGACAAGTCGGGACTCCTTCCGAATTATCATCATTATCTAATTATGTCAAACTTCTTATAATATAGCACACGTAAGCCAGTGTGGCACCTTACATTTACGCTGTTTAGACTGCTGGCTTCTTATAGCTTGCATGAGGGGATAAAGATACTTTGGCAGCCTCGTGTATACCCCCATGACATAGCTGCAGACCTCGCGACCGGTCATACGTCACAAACGAGACCGGAACATTACAATAATTAAGTAACACAAGCATTCGATTGCGGTATCTTAGGCTACGGCCATGTGGACGAGCGAGTTTCATTCTAATGAATAGAAAACTGGCCATGAAGACATGCCATTCAAAACGTCAATATTTTTTTCTGAATTTTCACCCAAATGTTCCAAAACAGATCATTCACTGGGATTACAGCCAACTCAAGAGTACAATAAATACGCAAACCAACTGAGGTAGTTGCAACGGTCAAATAAATTAAACTTCAAAAACACGCGCACCGGAATCGTCAATAATCGAAACACAGAAATCGCTCACTCGCACATAGCCTCGAAATATGTACACAAACTTTACAAATATGTATCAGAAAATTTGAACCCACCTTAGCATTGTCTGTACAGCGTGTAAAGGGCCACACGGCTCGCCTCAGCTGGAGAGCGCCGCGTCGTCCACGAGGGGGACCTTCGCCACTTCGAAGAAGATCGTGTGCGAGTACTTGTTGCGCACCGTGCTGATGGCCGACTTGGGCTTCTTGTGCATCGACGCGTTCTGCGCTATCGCGATCGGGAGGATTTCTTTGAGTGTGTAGCCTGAGGGGGAAACAAAGTTAATATCAAGTTGATATGTTTTCCTTATGAGTGACCTAAACATACGCTGGTATCTAGTTCTAGTTGTTGTCGCATGGCTCAAACCTCATGAGTGTGTGTGTCGCGGCGCAAACAACTGCAATAGTTATTTGTGTCACAAGAAGACAAAGTTATATTTTGTTCCCCAAGGGCGTTATTTTGAATTCAGAGGAAAGCGAAGGGTTAAGTAGAATCCTGAAGCTCCTGAGCTTTGCGAGGAATTCAATTTACGCCGCCCGAGGACAAAATATTTTGACCCCGTAAATATTTTGCCGCGTAATCCTAACCGGCTAGTAACTTTTTCATACATTAAGCGTTCGATTTTTTTTCACATGCAATTCAGAAGCACGAACGGGGGACCAATCAGTAGTGAGAAAGTAAAACTCCAATGGGAGCAGAATTCAATTTTTGCGTTAGCCTTAAAAGGCAATTGACGATTTTCGAATGGGTGTGATGAAAAAGCAAGCCTGGCTTGTGCTGCTACTGGGAAAATACCTGTGTAATACTGCAGTGTGGGTGTCCATGTCCCTAGCGACTTCATCCGCAGCGCGAGATAGAGCGCGGCGGCGGCCATCTTGCTGTCCGAGTGCTCGAGCAGAGTGTACTCGAGCAAGCACTGCTCGAGCACGAACCGCGCCAGGGTTAGCGTGGGCATCGACACTCGGGCACACTGCCGGGGAGACACATACATAAAAAAAATATTACAGAGATTCAAACTTAATGGCTGCTGTGAAGTGGTTTGCGAGTAATATATGAAGTTTTATAACTTCACGTTGCTTTATGACCCAAGGAAAGATAATATCCTGGGACATTTTTTTTACACACGGTTACCTGATGCCAAATTAGCAGAGCTTGTACTATGGAAACCAGATAACTGATATTACTACATATACTACTTTTTTATTTGTAAATACATACTTAATATACATAATTACACCCAGACTCGGGACATACATACATATTAATGCATACAAATGCATGTCCCGGGTAGGAATCGAACCTACGACCTGCAGCGTGAAAGGCGCCATCACGCCAACGGGCCCGTCTGGTTCGATGGTCGTCGCAAATCGATGGATTGTATAAAGAGCGATACAAATGAGAAGGGAGTGGATGTAAGTACGACTAAGCGCGATGAATGGAAGAATAAGACATACTGCGCCGACCCTAGACAATGGGAAAAGGCGAGGCAGATGATGATAACTTCATATCGCTGGTATTCTTAATAATGATGCGAACCCTGCGACTATTTGTTCGCTATTCACTTTACTATCACAGCTCGGCAGGCAGGCTGGTGGTGAGTGGTGGCTGGTGGTAGTGTGGTAGTGGGTGGTGGTGGTGTAGTGCAGCGCTCACCCGTGCGTAGCGCCGCAGGAAGCGGTAGGAGAGCGGCACGCCGAGGTCGAAGTCCACGACGCGCAGGATGTTCATCTCCATGTGCAGCAGCTGGCTCAGCGTGTACGCGCCGTCGCAGATGTACAGGAAGTCGTCCACCAGCGGCGGGATGCGCTCCTGGAAACCGACATCGAATCAATACATGAGTACATTTATAGCAGTCATCATCATCATCTCAGCGGAAAGACTTCCACTGCTGGACATAGGCCTCCCCAAGGTTCGCCACAATGACCGGTCTTGCGCTGCCCGCATCCAGCGGATTCCTGCGACCTTCACCAGGTCGTTGGTCCACCTTGCGGGAGGCTTACCCACGCTACGCTTTCCGCCAAGTAACCTTTAACATTTCCGGATTTCATGTTTGAACCTCATTATAATTTGCTAAACGATGCAGGCAATAATTGTAAAGAAACCTAATAGATTCTCGAAAAACGCTTAGTCAAGACGCATTGGACAAATGTTGTGGACTATCGGCTGAAACCCTCTCGCATTGAGGGGAGACCCAATAGCACCCAATAGTGGGACATTAAAAGGGCTACACGGTGCCGCTCTTTCATGTCAAAATTCATTCAGGCGTAGGATGACAAATTTGATCATAACAAAAATTGCATCATCCCACTAATATTATAAATGTGAAAGTTTGGATGGATGGATGTTTGTTACTCTTTCACGCCGGAACGGCTGAACGGATCTGGATGAAATTTGGCACAGAGATAGATTATAGTCTGGAATAGCACATAGGCTACTTTTTATCCCGATATTATGTTCCCGTGGGACAAATACGCGGACGAATTCGCGGGAAAAAGCTAGTATAAGATAATTAACATCTTATGGTTGGCAATCTTTTATTTATTTTCCGCAAAACCTGCCCTACATTTCGTAATCCAACCACAACTTCAAGATATTTTAGTCTCTATTTGCTACTACCAAAAAACTGTCGTCTACTCACGTCAAACTTCGAAGCGATGAAAAGCGCCGAGGCACCCAACAACTGCAGTTCCTCCTTCGTCAGATGGTCGCTCTCCGGCTGGGTCCGGGACGAGCGCGTCAGGAACAGGTCCACCAGCTTCACGGCCAGGTACAGGGTCTCGTGGTTCAGCTCGAAGCTCTCCTGCACCTCCACCATCCAGTCAACGAGGAGGGCTCGCATCCAGGACGTGATGCCCTTCATGCGTTGGAGGTAGTCGTCGACAGGGAACAGGCGCTGAAAATGGGGGAGATTAGGTTTGGTGTGGGATAATGGTTCTACCAGGTGTATAAGACTCTGACGTAGTAACTCCGGTATGGTAGAAATGAGTCGGGCATTTCGCGCTACCTTTGGGGTGCACCCGTTTTGTTCGTATCAGGAACCACCCCTATCGCGCGAAGTCCAGACGACAAAAACAAAAATGATGGCTTCTTCGAGACCACGGGCGTATTGTTTCTGTATCTTCTTCAAGTGACTCGTTGTGAGATGGTGGTTGTCTAGGTACTCCGACCATGCACACTCCTCCTCAGACCCCAGCTCCTAAAGTACGTTGCTTATACCGGTTTTCTAAGAAAGTATGCATCTGAATGGAGTTGCAATGGCTGATTGTCAAGGATACCTAATGTCCATTGCATGTTTATTAAAAGTTATAGAACACTTCCAATTTCGATGGTTGGAGAGTTGCTATCGCATTGCCACGCAAGAGCGCAGTTAAAACACGCGCATAAGCCTCTTTTCCAGACTAAAAACAAACTAAGCAAAGCTATGGATACCGTACAATGGACTGGGGGCAATCCCAGTGACACCCAGACCAGCGTAAATTACGAAAAGGCAGTTTCCGAAATTTGCCTTTGGGCGGGAATCCAACCCGCAACCCACCGCGTATTCACCGCGCGTCAGTCGGATAGAGCCGTTATTGATGTATTTTATCTATGTATGGATTTCATCAAAGATTTTATACGGTCTACATTGAAAGCGCCCATGAAAAAAAATCATTATGGAAAAACCAGTATACAGGGTGGTGACGACATTACGACAATAAATTTTAACATGATCCCTACTATTCAATCACAATACTTTAAAATGGTCAAATTAGATTTACATCAAAATTTTAAAGTTTTAATTATCACACTTTAAATGCGGAAATAATCTAAAGTAAATGTAACACTACATCCTTTATAATCGTCTACTGACCTCATCGGCTGACCTGTTAGTACAAGGGTGGCAAAATCGCTTCGGTGTCGGTGTATTTGGCGGTGCATTTATAGGCTTAAAGTTAAAATGGTAGAAGTAAAAAAGCCATCCTACGGCCTATACCTTTGATTATATTTTGATATTTTTTTATGTATGAACTACCCATGTGGTTTCAGTTATTGTCGTTATGTCGTCACCACTCTGTATAATACTCACCTCTCTGCCCTTCAAATAGTTGAAGATGTCCATAGCATAGTGAGACACTTGGAAGGGGTCATTCCAGTTCTCCAGGTCGAAGTCGCCGACCCCCGCCGGCGGCTTGTGCGGCGCCTCGGTCTCGTCGTCCAGGGACTTGTTCGCCGAGTCGTCGAGGTTCACCTTGTCAAGCTTCTCGCTGATCGTCTTGAAGCCCTCCTTGGAGGTTTCTGCAGGACTGCTGAGAGGAAATGTTGGTGTAGGGAAGAGTCATCCACTAAATTAATACTAATACTAATTTGAGAAAAACTAAACAACATATTACTTCCAGTAATACTATGTATGTATGATTAAATACAGTATCATAGAGTATGCAAAAAACTACATTGAATTCTAGTAGCAAGTTATTAGAAGTTAAACAAAAAAAAAATTACATTTAAGAAAACTTAATTTTAATAACTACCTACTAAATTGCCTATTGTAAGCATCTTTTCATCAAATCAAAATTAAAGGTAATTTTGCTTGACCATGGTGGATATTTTTTCATAGCAATTGCCTTTTCACCTTTAATTAATTTATAAATATATCATAACGCCCGTATTCTCTAAAGAGCTAGATAGAGGTATTAATTGATTATCATAAATAGTTCCAATACAAAATACTAACGTGGTCTCCAAAGCCGTCATATAAAGTGATGGCTCCGAGACATCACTCCTCCCTGATTTTGCAGAGCTGTGACTCTGATTCTGGTCCTTAATCCCTTTGTCCTTCTTCTCAAAGTTCTTGAGAATGCCGTTCTGAGCTCTGGTGGCTATTTGTTTAGGCGGGTCTTTGGCAAAATGCTTCTGAACAGATTCTATGGCATTTGTGGCCACTCTCTGGAGTGTTTTGGCCTTAGAGGTTTTGCCATTCAATGTGGTAGTTTGCGGTTTCAGACTCTGAAATGATTGAAATCGTGAATATGGTATATTTTTTAAACAATAAGGTACGGGGTCATATCATTTGCTATGTTTCAAGACCATAATGGTATGGTACTTATTATAAAATATTAATAGTTTTCTGTCACATGTGGAATAACTTTTAAACAGTTTTTTTTTAATACCAGCAAGAAATACCTCATTGCTAGGGTTTAATCATTGAAAGTTAATAGCCCATGAAAGAAAATATAGGTCAGAAAAGACCAAATATTATTGCCTTGTGTGGCATTATGACCTTGGCCTACTATCTCCAAATGATAAGAAGGTATCTTTGAATGTAATTATTGAAGAATAAACATTAAACCAGCCATCTCCTTTAATTTAATCACCAAGAAACATGAACACTGATTTTGTTACAAGACAAGATGGCTTGGTGATGTTGCAAAAAATTTTGGAGGGAAAGTTCATTGGCCTATGTCATATGCTAGTAGGTATCATGTCTCTGTTCTAAATCCACATGTGTTGCAATAACAATAGCTTGTACTTATAGGGGGCAGTGTAACTTATTCATTAGGGTACCCTCAATGTTAGAAACTAAAATATAACCTTCACAGCTGGGAGAATTTTACTCTCCACTGTCACTTTTTTTACAGCCATCGTAGCTTTGTCCTTGTCATGGTGCGCGCTGGTCTTGTTGAAGGCGTTGGTGATGTCCCCAAACGCCGCTCGCTTCGCCGTCACATCTTTCAAAGGACTGTCCGCTTTCCTTTTATTCGGGACTTTCAGAATGTCCTTGTGAGTCTTCAGAGAAGCCAACTGCTTACTCCTAGTCGTTATCCCATGGCCCAACATACCGTTCAGGTTCTCATTGACGCCGATTGGCTTGGATGCCAATCGTGTTGGCGCCATTATGCTAATACAGAAACAGACCGCGATTATCTCGTGCAATTCATCAACGTGGTAAATTAACACGATATGCAATTTCAGTATATTTTAAACACAGGAAACGGTGGAGAAAACGTAAACAATGGGTTTAAATTTGTCCGTCTAACGACCGAAAATGGAGGCAAAACAAGCAAACATCGACACAGCGTCAAACGGTTATCTAACGACTATTTGCGTACTTACTTTTCTAAACGGCGGTGGCCGTTTTAGTTGAATCGTGGTTATAACAGAAGTTGCACGACCCGATATATGTTTCAAATTGATAAATGCTAAATAAATTTCTAAATTTTTATAATAAACCTCAACAAGACACCGGACTGATGAAACGTCTTCAAAAACCGTTGGGCTACTTTGAATTTCTATTGGCTGCTCATATTTACAACGATAAAGTGATGAACCAATGGGGAGGGAGTGTGCAAATATGCATTTCATTTTACGTAATGCTAAAGACAATTTGTAACCTATAAATTGTTCTTGAGGAAATATTAATTGTTAGACGAGGTTTCTATCTTACTGCTGGCTTATTATTTAAAGTTTATTTTTATTTAACGTATTAATAATGACCAAAAAGTGTCATGAAAATAATTTTCATCAAATGAATGCCTTGAGTTGAGCAACGATATTTAGCGTGAATTGGAACGAAGCTGTCAAGGTAATTTATGGGATTGCGGTCCAATTTTTTATGCGTAGCATAGTTTGAACATTATCCATTAATCAGCTATTTACAACATTTAAAATAAGAATAAATCGTTTTGTAATTAGAATTTGTGGTATACTTGGACTTTATTTTAATATCAAGAAAAAATGAATAATTATTTTTATGCACAAGGAAAATAATTAAAAAAAAATATTGCGGGACTTGTGACATTTTATTTATTTTTATTTTATTTACATAATTCCTTGCATAATACAAATATCCGACAGTGGACGTCTTTTGGCAGAGATGATGATGATGATGATGAAATGCTTAAAATGTAGATTACTCTTTTACGCTGTTTGGGATTCGGAACGCTATTTTGTCATCGTGATATGTCAGCTGTCAATTCTGACAACGACCTCCAAGCGACCAATCAAACTTGTGTCATTGGTCATTGTGGTGGTGTGTGTTGTTGATAGTGATTACAAAATTGTGATTTCACAGGATTACTGCAAACATTTGATACGATTTATTTTTTTCAAAAACCCGAAGAATAAACACTAATTATCTACACATGCATTAAGTGCTAGCAGCCTCCATTTAATATGTTGGGAGGAATAAAACTTAGGACTACTTTTACACACGAAAAAACTTGTTTTGCTTATATCAGTCCAAAGTACAGCACAAATAATGAACAGGTAAGATTATAATGATTATAAAATAAATAAATTAGCATATTTCTTCTTACTTTATGTAATTCTTTACTGGTTATTGTGTGAGGTTACGTCTTTGTTTACGTAAACTTACGAAGTAGGTATCTGTGACATTCTGTGAGATCTAATTGCGTAGGGATATTGTTGTGCAGTATAAATCTTTGAGCCCACTGCTGGGCTGGGTAAGGTACAATTACATTACTGCATGAATGAATAGTCACAAATACTCCTACACCTCATTAAATCTACCATCATCTTTGAATTTTCAATAATGGTTCTCACAGAAAATCGGCGTCAATAGCTATTTTCGTTGCATTTCGTACTTTGAATGAGAGAGCCGGAAGCCCAAACTCCCCTCCCTCCCTTTCCATCCCTGTGCTCCACTTCCCTACAGGTCAGCAAACATCGTGCATCTATAAGCCACAGCAACTGCATAACATCAGGTTGCCGCTTGTTTGCCACCTTAGTTATTATTATAATAAAAAACAAATGTAATATTTTTTTCCTTCCAGAATCAGTGTGTTCAAGTCTTATACAAAGACAAGCAGATCCTTCTATGGGTTGTGTACAGTAGCAGCGTGCCCGAGGGCCAGATGGCTTGCAACCCTATTCACAGCCGACTGGTGGGGCTGGAAGAGGCGGGTGATGTGTTTGTGTCACCGTACACTGATGTAAAGGTCCTGGGTGAGTTGTACGTGGACACTGACAGCCCCGACGATCAAGAGATTTTGGTAAGAAATAGATAAAAAACTTTCGTACACAATCAACTTAACTGCACAATAATGATGGAGCTATATGTAAGAGTGAGATGCACTTCAACATGCTTTATATGTATATTTATCATACATAGCCATATTTGACGGGCCCGTTGGCGTGGTTGGCGTACTGGCGCCTTTCACACTGCAGTCATAGGTTCGATTCCTACCCGGGACATGCATTTGTGTTCATGAACATGTCTGTATGTCCCGAGTCTGGGTGTATATGTATATTAAGTATGTATTTACAAACAAAAAAGTAGTATATGTAGTAATATCAGTTATCTGGTTTCCATAGTACTTCTTCTTCTACGGGCGGTTTCCACAAATCGACGACTCAGGTGCGCCTGTTTTGTGTGTTGGAGGGTGGTGGGCCGGTTACTCCAGCCATCCCAGCTCCACCAGGAAGTTCCCCAGCTTCTTGACGTCGCCGAAGATCTCCTGGAGGCTACCCGGTGATCCCAGGTAGTTCGCCCGGTAGGTTGCCACTCCGCTGCATTCTAGCAGCACGTGAGCGGCTGTCTCTTCTGCCTCCATGCATGCTCTGCATAGGGGGCTGTCCGTGATACCTAGGTTGAAAAGGTGTCTGTTAAAGTTGCCATGACCTGTTAGTGCGCCTGTTATAAGACGTAGTCGAGATCTACTTAGCTGTAGTATTGTTCTGGTGAATCGGCGGTTAACTTGCGGGAGTGCAAGTTTAGCCTGCCTGCAGTCCTCCAGGCTGTTCCAGAGGTCATTGTGTAGTTTGTCGGTGCGCTGACGCATTTGCTTTCTAAACCAGCTGTTAGGGAGAGGGATGATCGGTTCTGGTCCTACTGGTTTTAGTTCCGATCCTCTCTTTGCTAGTTCGTCAGCTGCGTCATTGCCCCGTGCTCCACTGTGCCCTTTTATCCATTGAAGGGTGATTTGGTTCGCTTGACAGCCTGCCTTATTTAAGGCTAGGTAACATTCGTGGATCAAGCTTGATGTTATTACTTTGTTGTTGAGCGCTTGCAGGGCCGCTCTGCTGTCGGAGAGGATACGGATCTTGTGTCCCGTTACCCCTCTGGCAGCGATTGCATTTGCAGCTAGGAGTATACCCATGCATTCCGCCTGGAAAACTGTGTTATACTTACCTAGTGACATGGATAGGTGTATGTTTAGGTCTTCCGAGAAGATGCCGCAGCCTGTTCCCGAACTTGTTTTGGACCCATCTGTAAAGATACTTAGCTCATGATGCATGATGTTAGCATCATCCTCCTCTGCTAAGTGGACTCTGTACTTCTTGTCGAAGACAAAGATATTTTCTATCTTGTCCGGTGTTGCTTCAATCAGCGGTGTGTCTTTCCACGCCTCCGCTAGAATGTTTGAGTGTTTTACCTGTTTGAACTTAATAAGTTTTAGGTGTTTCAGTCTCAGCGCCGCTAGCGCTGCTTCTTGTTGTATGTACAGATGTAGGGGAGGGATGTTAAGCATGACCTCTAGGGCGGCCGTGGGTGCCGTTCTCATGCTCCCTGTAGCCGCGCAGCAGGCAAGTCTTTGTAGGCTCTGTAGTTTGGTGCAGCAGGTTTTTTGTTGTGTCCTGGTCCACCAGACCACGGAGCCGTAACTTACCATCGGGCGGACGACGGTTGTATATAGCCACAGAAAGATTTTTGGGGATAGCCCCCAGCGCTTACCTGCCATCCTACGGCATTGCCATAGTACGACACTTGCACTGTTTATCTTCTGGTCGATGTGATTGCTCCAGTTGAGTTTGTTGTCTAGGATGACTCCTAGATACTTTACCTCGTTTGTAAGTTGGAGTGTAGTGCCGAATATTTTCGGAAGGTGGTAGCTACCTAAGATCCGTTTATTTGTAAACATTACCAGCTGTGTCTTGCTAGGATTCACTGATAGTTTATATTCCTTGCACCAGTTCTCTACTATGCGTAACGCTGCATGCATGGTGTCACAGGTTGTTGAAGCTTGGTTCCCGACGGTTAAGATGGTTATATCGTCGGCATAGCCTATAGTGTAGAAGTGTCTGGAGTTCAGTTTAGTAATTAGGTCATTGATTACCAGGTTCCACAGTAGTGGTGAGAGAACCCCTCCTTGTGGACATCCTTTGACGACAAGTGCTCCCATCTTGTCCCCCTCTTTGAGTCTTATGACCCTGTTGCGGAGCATGTTCAGTATCCAGTTGGTGAGTACATAGTCTACTCCGTGTTTACCGAGAGCTATCTCGATACTGGAGAAGTTGGTTCTGTCAAAAGCTCCTTCGATGTCGATGAAAGTGCCTAAGCAGATTTGTTTGTTATGGATGGTTGATTCAATCATACCTACCACTTGATGAAGCGCTGATTCCGTTGATTTACCAGTGCTGTATGCATGCTGATGTGGGTGTATCGGGGCGTCCCGAAGTGCGTTGTTACGTAGCTCTCTGTCACAAAGCCTCTCCAAGGCTTTTAACAGAAAGGAGGTGAGACTAATTGGTCTGTAGGATCTAGGGTTGGTGTAGTCACTCTTACCTGGTTTTGGTATGAATACTACCCTGACTTCTCGCCATACTAGGGGCGTATAACTGTGGGCTAGGCATGCTTGCATGATCCATGCCAGGGTTAGTATGATCTTCTCTCCTCCCCATTGAAGCAGGGCTTCCCATAGTACAAGCTCTGCTTAGTTTGGGATCAGGCAGCCGTGTGTAAAAAATGTCCCAGGATATTATTATTATTATTAAAATAACCATCTTTGTAAGGCGGTTGATCTGACTTAAGGAAAACCTAGCTTTTATAGTCAGAAACTAATCACACATTGCGTTTTCAGGAACACAATGTAGAATTACTACAAATGCGCATACTAGACCAGTTAAGGCTAGTCGTAACGAATCAGAAAGTTGTAGTCTGGATCTCCTCGTCACTCCCAATAGTGTTTACACCCAAACAAACAGGAATACTCGTCAATCACAGCCAAATTATAGTCAAAGTTGACGCATTCAATAGCCTACACAATTTTCCGACTTCCACTACAAGTAACGTATCTAAAGAGAAAGAAAAGTTTAATAATATAGGTATAATCAATAAGGGCATGCTTGCTCCGTATTTAAATGTACCTAAACGTCTAGTATTAAGAGCTATACCAATAGACAGCGATGGGAAAAAGAATTTGATACATCCATACATTGTTTTCATGCACGAAGACTTGATTGACGATAAGTATAAAGAATTGACTGTAATTTTGGCCACTATGAAGAATATACCTTCGGTACTCCACGATAATGACGATGACAGTGAGAACAACAATAATCAGATTAACGATGTGTGTGTAGAAATTGTTCCAATAGACAGTGTGATTTACAGAAGTCTGTGTCGAGAGGTGTACAACAAGAATATACCAACAGTGCTCATTCCTAAGGCTCTAAATGCAATAATAAACATAGAGAATGGTATGAGAATTATATTTACGTTAATAGGTGATCAAATAGAGCACCCTGAACATATTGATATTGTAACGTATTCTGAGCAGATTCAGACAGAGATAGACGTTATTGAGCGGTTTAAGAATTGTGTAATAAGTAATACACATTCGGGGAAAAAGTTTTTAATTAATAATGGTATCACAAAACAAAATACGGAGATCAGTAGTGGGTATCTACAATTGAAATTGAAACCCGAAAAATTGAAGTATACCATGTTAAACTTGGAATCGTTTAGGAACTGCTCAATATCAGCTAAATGCTTGAGTGATACTGACTTAGAGCAGCCTAAAGCGGTAATATCTAAGTTGGATTACGATTATAAAAATTACTGCAGAACAATGAAATCTATGGAGACGTTGGTTGAGAAAGTTGTGTCGCATTTGTATTTTGAAATACATAGAGAGGCGAATTTTAAAGGTGCCTCGGAGATTAAGAGCAATGTTCTCATTACTGGTAAGACCGATTTACAATATTTTCATATTTAGTTACAAAATAGGTGCTTGTATTCATCAGTCTCTTGAAGTTCGGAGTCCAGTCTTGTGAAATAAATGTTATCCAACAATACACTAACACTTAAATAACGAAGACTTAATTTAAACTCACAATGGGTTTCCGTAACGAATTTAGTTGACAACGGAGATTTATAGAGCTAAGAAATCCATAACATACAGTGCAAAAATTGTTGGTCTACGACAATTTACGAAGTTGTGACCTAATTACTAGCGAAGTTCGCGCGCGGTTGTCGTGACGTCAATTACCCCGCGCGCGCTTTGTAATGAACGGCGGCGCGGGCGGCGCGCGGGCCGGCGCTGGTACAGCGCGCCTTCAATCCGACGGCCCCGCGTGACGTCACACGCATATGCCTCACATTATATTAAATGTGTTAAAAAATCGCAACGGATGGACCGATTTCGATGATTTCAAAACTATATTGATAAGAAAGCTTAGTTTTAACTATAGTGTTGGTTATGAGTTGATTTGATGACCTAGTATTGATTCCCATTGGTATTCCAAGATACAGGCTGTGCCTAGTTAAGGAACCTCTGGTAATTCTCCTGTTTGGTTTAGATGATTACATTTTATATTTAATTACATAGAATAAGTAACTGACCGATCTCAGTATTTTTAATAAACATATTTAATTATATATTTTTTTCAATTCTGAAATAGGTCGTAATACTCACGGCAGTTTTTTTTCAGTTATTTCTATATTCCACTTCTGAGCAAAAGCAAACTCAAACTCGTATTTTTTTTATTCATGTAAGCTATTTGTACCGTTTATTTATCGTCAAATTAGCAACAATATTTTAGCGTTACCGGTTCGTAATGTTGCTTTCATTGAGAAGAGCCACCAAGAAACTCAATGGTTACTCTTTTCAAAAGAAAAAGAATAATTGTATTTCAAACAGCAACGCTATGTGAGCAGGCAGGCATTAACACACTGTGAATAGCATCTCCTTGACCCCAGTATTGGTTAAAATTCCAAAACTGTCCAAACCCAGGTCTGAGTGGTGCAGGCAAGACGTCAGTCTGCCATATGATCCAGAAGGAGCTGACGGTGTGGTCGCACGTGGTGCACTGCCGGTCGCTGAAGGGCCGCAAGGACATCCCTGAGGTGGTGGGCAAGGCAGTGCTCATGTGCCAGGAGCATAGCCCCGCAGTGCTCATTTGTGATGATGTGGACTCGCTGGTACCGCCCAATGTGGAGGGCGCTTCGCCGCAGGACATTGCTTATTATCAGAGGTGAGGCGCTCATAGCCAGCTGTAAATTGCAATCATTGATCGGTAAACGATCGGAGGTTAAGCAACGCTTGGCAAGGTCAGTCAGAGATGGGTGACCTTTTAGTGGCATTTGAACTGAGCGTCTCCGTGCTTCGGAGGGCACGTAAAATGTCGGTCCCGGTTGTTGTCATGTCAAGAAGAAGCGGTCAGTTGCAGGCTTCGTCTTATCGTATGGTTAGTGGCCAACCTTAGTGCCAGAGTTGTACAAGCCTCCAGAAGGCCTCTGACAATGCTTAACGACTGCTGCCTAGATGACAACAACCGGGACCGACTTTCTACGTGCCCATCAAAGCACGGAGACGCTCAGTTCAAGTGCCACTAAATGGTCACCCATCTCTGACTGACTTTGCCAAGCGTTGCTTAACCTCCGATCGTCCTACCTGTCAAAATATTAAAGCTACTTAAAAAATGACAAAAATACGTTTATTTATTTCAGGTTGGCAGTAGTCATAAAGCACCTACTGCAGACGTGTGCGGGTGTGTGCGTGCTGATGACGTCACTGAGCATGAAGTCCTTGCACCCCACCCTGCGCCAGTTCAGCGGGAAACCACTCTTCACCGCGCACTTCGATATACCAGAACTGGATAAGGTGAGGTTTGGACACAGCATATCATATCACAGCATGTGTCATCGGTGTCGTTTCCATATTGCCCTGCTCATAGGAATCCTGGTTTATAGGATTAACAGAGTAACAGATTAGGGCAGTTGTGACGTTTAAGGGGGCGTCCATAAATTACGTCAGGCATTTAGGGAGAGGGGGGGGTCTCGGCAAATCTTACGTAATTTTTTTTTACCGCTAGAAACAGTGTAAAATTGCTAGAAAACTGGGTTAGATTAAGTAAAACATGTTTCTCCTCGAGAAACTGAAAAATTCTGAAAAATCTCACGTGAGATGGGGAGGGGGGTCGAAAAATCTCAAAAATCACCTCACGTAATTTATGGACGCCCCCTAATGTATGGAACATCTGTCAAAAAACATATTAAGATCGATCTCAACTTTGAGATGCATTTATTAATACAAGCCTTACACACCAATTGGAAGGTCCCAAACTAAGCAAAGCTTGTACTATTTGTAACGTATAATGGACTGGGGACGACCCCAGTGACACCTAGACCAGGTTAAATTACCAAAAGGTCGTTTCTGAGATTGGCCTTTGACGGGAATCGAACCCGCAATCACCCGATGCGGTCGTGATCATTGTGCACTAAGTCCTAATAAAAGGTTCATTTTCAGGTTGAGAGAGCAGAACTGTTCAAGCACCTGCTCAATGACAAGATTCGTGAGGAGTTCACTGTGGAGCCGGATGACGTCAGCAGGCTGGCGGCCGACACCGCCGGCAGCAGCGTCAGAGACATCGCGGACTATCTCAACAAGAAGATATTCAAAGCTGTCAAGAAGAAAAGTAAGGCCCGCCGCACACACTGTATTATTGATGACAATAATATTGAACAATATTTGGTCCAGTACTTTTACTATTACTCAATACGACAATACAGTTCACACACACGAAATATTATTGACAATATGAAATTCAGTTGTAATTTAAATGGGGGAAAGTAAGTCAGGGGGGCTAAAAAGACCACATAGCAATTCTAAATATCCCTAAAATGGTCTCACATTTTACGCCATTCGTGACTATTTTACGGAAGTTTAGCGGAGTTGCTAAGGATTCAGCTAGTAAATTCAGAAAAATGAATTGCTTTTGCAGAATTGCTATATGGCCCTGCAGCTCACTTTACTCTGATTTTTAATTATGCGGACTAAAATGCCAGCTCTTTATGTCAAACGTAAAATTAATTAGATCTGTTCATCATGAATATTGTTATTTTTATGATTCTGATTCAGAATAATTTATTTTGATTTACTAAAGAATAACAAATCAAGAACACTAATAATAAATAGATTTTATTAAAATATAATGTGACATTTATAGCTGTCATTTTAGTCCACATAATTAAAAATCAGAGTAAAGCTTGGAGGTAAAGCTCAATATAAAAGAGTGTGTATTTACAGAAGCTAATCCCGAAGATCCCAAGCCTCGTCTCATAGAGGACGTAACTAAGGACGAGGAGAAAGCGAACGCCTTCGACATTTGGGGGCCCGTGGGAGGTCTGGAGGACGTCAAGCAGCAGCTCACAGAGTGTATCTTCTGGCCCATAATGGTGAGGAAATCTGTAATTATATTGGGGTTTGATTCCCGCCGCAATCAAATTTCAGGAACAGCCCTTTCGTCATTTGCACTGGTCTGGGTGTCACTTGGATCGCCACTAGTTCATTGTAGCCATAGTACAGCGCTGCTTAGTTTGGGACCATACCGTTGGTGTGTATTTATATTTGCAAGTATGAGACCATGATCCACTGAGCTATTCTAGTTGGGTTTTTGGGGGGTTCGTCAGAGTCTTGTTAGGTACTCGGTAGGGTCACATGCAGGTGTGGTTAATTTGGATCCCATGATGATGGTTGACCACTACAACTACTGCATGCCTTATGGAGATTCCGGCGCTCCAAAGACGTGCTAAAGGTGGTTACCGGGAAGGTTTTAGTCTAAAAATGTCTAGCATGCTATAAATGTCTATAATTCTCGGAATGTTCAATCCCGAAATTTGCCAATTCTGAAAAGTTAATCCATACCGATAATAACCAATTTTGAAAATGTCTTAATTCAGGCGGGCCGTAGCCTTGTTTGCCTCTTTAGTTGTACAAAAAATAACTGCCCTTCATCTCCCGTAAGAAGACTGGGTATCTCCCTGAATTCCTCCACGTTCAGAAAGGAGTGGGACGGTCCTATCAGTCCAGTGTACAGGCCTCTATAGAGTAGTGTGTGGCCGGCAGTACCCGGCGCTGTTCCCGTCGGCGGCGTGCGGCGTGCTGCTGTACGGGCCGCCGGGCACGGGCAAGTCGCACGTGGGCTCGTGCCTGGCGCGGCTCACCAACATGGCCATCATCACCGTCAAGGGCCCCGAGCTGCTCTCCAAGTACATAGGCCAGAGCGAGAAGGCGGTCAGGGATATATTTGACAAGTTAGTCACATTTTTAATACTCACAGATCGGTACACTGCCACAAACTTTGAGCGTTCTTTTTTTGGGTTCCGTACCAAGGGTGCCAATGGGACCCTATTACTAAGCCTACGCTGTCCGTCTGTCAACGGGCTATATCACGAAACGTAATAGGCAGAGAGTTGAAATGTTCACAGAATGTGTATTTCTGTTGCTGCTACAACAAAAAATACTTACTAAAAATAAAATAAAATTTAAATACAAAGGGTTCCCTTTACTAGAAACTTGATATTTTAGACATTATTTGCTTTTAACTTATTTCTTTGACGTTAATCTTATATATTATACGGTGGTACAGAACCCTTTATGTGCGAGTCTGACACGCACTTGGCCGGTTTTTTAATGTTGTCCAACTTGTTTACAATAAAGTAAGTAAACTATCGTCAAGTAATATTGAGAAATTTATATTTCAAGGTCTGCGAAGGCCACAAGACTAAAGAAAAGCTCTCAACATTTATTAATCCCAGTAAATAGGTACCTATGTAAGTAAAGCAATGTATGTATTGTATTGTTTAGGGCGGATATGAAGCGGCCCTGCATACTGTTCTTCGACGAGTTCGACAGCCTCGCGCCCAAGTAAGTTCCTATTGTGAGTGTCCACACGGTTTTGTACGCATTGTCTAATTATATCTATGTTTATGGCATTAACCTTACCATATGATTTTTATCGTGAGACTCAAGATACATTACTCTGGACACAAACTGTAGCTTGTAGTTTGTAGTTTTGTGCTGGAATAGGCGCGTATGCTTTATAGCACGAGGTCTTTGCCTCGCTCCATATGCCATGCCGCGTTACAGCTACGTCCGCGCTTCCTTACTGAGGCTCATCAGGCTCGCAATGGAAATCATTACTGGGTCGATAAATCAACTCAAAACCAATACTAGAGTTAACACTAAGCTTTCTTATCAATATAATTATGAAATCATTAAAATCGGTCTATCCGTTGCGATTTTCACAACAACCGCGCGCGAACTTCGCTAGTAATTTGTTCATAACTTAGTAAATCTTTGTCGTACAACAACAATTTTTGCACTGTATGTTATGGATTTCTTTGCGCTATAAATCTGCATTCTCAACTTAATTCGTTACGGAAACCCATTATACCACAGCTAAAGAAAGAATAACATTCCAAGTTCGCTCTCGGAGCTAAGAGCTTGAATACCGGCTTTAGAGGTGCATTTTGTATATGTCATGTGTGTCAGGCGCGGTCACGACTCGACGGGCGTGACGGACCGCGTGGTGAACCAGCTGCTGGCGCGGCTCGACGGAGCCGAGGGCGGCGCGCGCGGGCCCGTGCTGGCCGCCACCTCGCGCCCCGACCTGCTCGACCCCGCGCTGCTGCGCGCGGGCCGCCTGCAGCGACACGTCTACTGCGCGCTGCCCGACCAGGTGACCGACTAGTACCGACAGTACCGGCGGCGCGGGCCCGTGCTGGCCGCCACCTCGCGCCCCGACCTGCTCGACCCCGCGCTGCTGCGCGCGGGCCGCCTGCAGCGACACGTCTACTGCGCGCTGCCCGACCAGGTGACCGACTAGTACCGACAGTACCGGCGGCGCGGGCCCGTGCTGGCCGCCACCTCGCGCCCCGACCTGCTCGACCCCGCGCTGCTGCGCGCGGGCCGCCTGCAGCGACACGTCTACTGCGCGCTGCCCGACCAGGTGACCGACTAGTACCTACCGACAGCTGACATACCGTACTGGCGGAGTGAACCAGATGCATCCGGACTCCAGCAGCGACTCGAACCGAGTAATCAACCAGCTTTTTAATGTACCTAAAGCGCAAACAAATATACTAACCGCTCGATGTTAACCTGATACCATAGCCGTGCCTGGGTTCGCCACTCATCGTACGAAACGCAGCTACTTTACGCTGATCTTCTGTGGAAATGTTGTGCTACCCCGGCCGAACCAGCCCGTATATTAGCTGCAGTCAATTGGCTACAGCTTGCGACTACCACCATTACCTTGTTGTAACCTGATATTCATGCCTGCAGCGCGGGCGGTGCGAGGTGCTCCGCACTCTGACGCAGAGCGTGACCGTGGACGGCGGCGTGGACCTGCCGCACCTAGCGGAGCGCACCGAGGGGTTCTCGCCCGCCGACCTCAAGTCACTCCTCGTCACCGCACAACTCACCAGGCTCGAGAAACAACTGGTAACCCTCCTGTGGGGCTAACACACACGCCAATACAACACTTTTGTCACGCATTATGTCTCACTAATTCGCTATCTCTCTTATACGGGGTTTACACGGGTGACTAAGGCCGCGCTCACTTTGGATGCGTTTTCGTCCGAATTTTACTCGTGCATACACGTATGAACAACACGAATGATCCCGACCTTCCAAGTACTACTGATCGTACGTGTACTTAACTCGCACCCAGTGTGCGCACTCCCGTAGTATTTGGAAGGTCGGGATCATTCGTGTTGTTCGTACGTGTATGCACGAGTAAAATTCGGACGAAAACGCATCCAAAGTGAGCGCGGCCTAAGGGTACGGGTACGTACGGGTGGGTACGGGTGACGGGTAGCAATTCGGCCATTTCGACTAGGCCGCAGGTGACTAAAGCCGCAAGCCGCAAGCCCCAAAGTAGGCTTGACTTCAAAAGTAGACTTGACATCCGACTATGGCCGCGCGGCGACCGGTCGCGGTGCGCGACAGTCGCAGGCGATCGTTCGCCATTTGCGCTGTGTTGTTCTTATACCTAAGAAGACTGTTACAACTGACTTATTTATTTATTTAGTTTTTAAATCTAAATATATAAGAATCAAAGTCCTGATTGACTGACTGACTGACTGACTGACAGACAACGCACAGCCTAAACCGCTGATCGTAGAGACTTGAAATTTGGAGGGTGGGTTTGTCTTGATGTGTAGAGGTGTACTAAGGGGGTACTTACCCCTAAGGGGGTAAAATAGGGGATGAAAGTTTGTATGGAAGTTCGTCATTTTTTAAGTTATAAGGATGAAAATTGGTGTTTAGGTTTCTTTTTATAAACCAGGATCCGGGATCCGAGATCCGGGATTAGGCAAACGGGAAACGGGATCCGAGATACGGGGTCTGGGATCCGGGATCAGAGATCCGATTTAAAAAAAAAACAAAATATACGCGGAAGAAGTCAAATAGTAAATAAATAAGACCAGTCGCTCTATCTCCTAATCAAATGCTTGGTATCAAATATACCAACTGTATCGTCTCTGTTACCCTTGTACTATGGGTACCGTACAATTGACTATGACTACCATAATGGGCGATCCCAGTGACACCCAGACTGGGCAAATTACGATAATTTGTACCATTTCCTAAATTACCTCATATGGGAATCGAGCCTGCAACCATTCGATCCTATGAGCCGCGCGACCTACGCCAAACCATGACCAGTCAGTCGTAATTTTGGTATCTTACCAGAATGTTATGATTGTGTAGGTCACCAATGAAGACAAAACGATGGAGTCCGTGGTGGTGTATCAGGAGGACATCGAAAGTGCCTTAGCAGAGACCAAGCCTTCGCTATCCAAAGAACAAAGATTATTCTACGATGTAATGTAAGTACATGAGAAATTATGAGACTCTGTTAAAAAAATAATCTTTGATAGCAAATAGCAATATTAGTGATGGTTTTATTGGTTTCGCTCGGGGTTACATGTTATAAAAATGTGCACCGTGCGATAATTGTACCATTTTAATATTTTACGAATGTCCAACTCCGGAAATGTCTAATTCTGAAAATGTCCAATTCCGAAAATGTTCAATTCCGAAGAAAATTTTAAATTCTAAAATAATATCCAATTCTAAAAATGTTCAATTCCGCAAATGTCGAATTTCTAAAATGTTAAATTCCGTAAATGTATGTTCGTTTCTCCAGATATAAACGCTTCCGAAGCGAGAGCCTGACGCCTGAACAGAGAATGATGTCTAGTCAACAACAGAAGCAAAGGGTGACTTTGGCTTAGAAAGTAAATCAATAATAATGAAAACTGTAATACCATCGCTATCTGCTGGCGTCCTCTGCTGGACCTAGGCTTCCAATGATTTCCATAATAGTCCCACTCTAGGCAATGGTCCATTTTGTGTCGACTACGTGGTCCACAGGGCCCTAGGTCGCTAAAGGTAAGTTCGATGCAAGCGGCAGACGGCAGACGTCAGTCGATCTCAAGGTGCGATTTCGATGGACGCGGCAGACGGCAGACGTCAGTCGGTGTTATACAAATTATGGCAATGACATGTGCCACGACGGGAGACGGCAATACAATTTCTATGAGATCGACTGATGTCTGCCGTCTGCCGTCTACCGCTTGCATCGAACTCCTACCTTCATAAAAATGCCGTCTGCCGTCGCGGCACATGTCATCGCCACAATTTGTATGAAACCGACTGACGTGTGCCGTCTGCTGCGTTGATCGAACTCCCACCTTTAGGTATTGAACTGCCACTGTTGCGTTTCGCTATAGTGATACCATCTGATTGGTCGGTTGATTCTGATTTCTGACCGACCAGTTAGAGGGACGATCACTGTAGCAAAACAACAGAAGCATTCCAATGCCTAAGTGACTTAGGACCCTGGTAAGGCGACTGCGACGCGACATAATATTTTTAAGCAATACTACTTAAGCTTAAAGTTAGGCTATAAGCTGTGATCAAATTACTGCTAGTAGGAGCAAGGGTGTAATGTAGATGTTAAGCGCACATTACTTAATTATCTATCTGTATATTATGTTGCTATTTTTATATATTTTGGTTTTATTTATCGTTGTTAATAAATTTGGAATTTGGAGACTGGCAGTTTTATTTAGCCGCACACAAAATACATATTACCTACAGACATTTTTGTATATGACTATGGTGGTAAACAAACGTACCTATCGCCGTTACCGTATCCTATAGATGCTTGGTATACCAAAGGCATCGCTCGCACGTTGCCGACCTGAAGGGGAGTGGGACAGGGGGGAAGGGGGCTAGGCTTCCGTCTCTTACTCGTAGAAAACGCAGCTGTAATAGCTACATTACGCCGAACTTCTGTGGCTGGTGGGTGCAAGAGTGTGTGCTCGGAGGCTCCGGCACCCATGAAAGCCAAATAGTGGGTGCAGAGCACCCATGACCCCAGATATTAAAATTGATCACTAATCGGTTTCAAGGTGGTAGAGCCAAGCTGTAGACTGTAGACAATGACTGCATCTAATAAACGGGCTGGCTCGACCGGGGTAGTACCACCCTCTCACAGAAGATCGGCGTAAAGCAGCTATTACAGCTGCGTTTCGTACGATGAGTGAGAGAGCCGTAAGACCACCCCCCCCTCCCCCTCCCTCCATCCCACTCCCCTTCAGGTCGGCAATGTGCGAACAATACCTTTGGTATTGTAAGCATCTATAGGCTATGATAACTGCTTAACATCAGGCGGACCGTACGCTATTTTGCCACCGCAGTCCTATAAAAAAAAAAAAAAAACGGTTTTGAGCAATATGTCTACAACCTCACTCGCTCGCACGATTCAATTGATTTATTTAGATTAAATAATATTAACTGTGACTTCCAATTAAAAAACTCGATTTTAAGTAAGTATATTTTCGAGGTTTGTTGGAATTCAAAGTCGTCATCAAATAGGCATGAGGCATGAGCACCCACGGGAATGTCTAAAAGCCGCCCGGGGCGCCTCTGACTGGTACACACAGGTCTGAACAGGGGCCCTACCACCACCTCTTATAGCAGTATTGTTTTAACGTTTCAGCGACTTTTTGTGCAATGACGTACCTTATTGTCATGACAATAAAACGTTCCTATAATTGAATCGCGATAAGAGGTCGTGGTAAGCCCCCAGGTCGCGATCATTAATATCTGAACAGTGTAATAGCTTAGCGGTTGATGGACTAACTTTTATCGGAGTTGGCTGGAGCGGCGCGCGGCGCGTCTAGCGGCGGGTAATTAGCAGCGCGACGCTCGCAGGAGATTGAATATTGATAGCATCTAATTGATCGCTGTTCACGAGATCAGGTTGTATCGGAATGCGATTTGTGCCCATCAACCATTAGTACCAAAGAAATTGGAATAAATAGATTAGTACATATTGGTAATTGTAAATGCTACTAATATTATAAATGCGAAAGTAGGTAAGTGTGTGTGTGTGTGCAAATGTTTGTTACCAATTATCTCCATAAATACTAAACCGATTTTAATACAATTTTAAATGTAGATAGTGTAGGCTCTAGAATAAGACATAGGCTAATCTTACATATCAATTATCACGCGGGCGAAGCCGCGGGGCACAGCTAGATTAATATCGACAGAACACACTAAATTGTATGATCCCACTCTAAGCAGCGCTTGCACTGTGGAAAAAATATAATACATAAATATCATTCCTATTGTCATAATATCATTCATTATATTGATGACTGTTTAGCGCAGTGGTTCGACCGTAAGCTGGTCGGCCTACAGCATCGGGTGGTTGCGGGTTCGTATCCCGCGAGGAAAATTTCGGAAACGGCCTTTTCGTAATTTTCCATAGTCTGGGTGACGCTGGCATCGCCACCAGTCTATTGTACGGTACTCATAGTACATGCTTTGCAGCTTTGCTTAGTTTGGGATCATACAGTTGCTGTTTGTCTGACGATATTTATTTATGGTAGGTAGATATAACGTCACGACTTTTATCCCCATTCGGGGGTAGTCAAAGGCTTGAGTGGCCATACACCACCACATTGTGGAGGTATTAAGTCAACTCAAAGCCCACGTTTCACCAGATAGTCAGAACCCAACGTGACAGGTGGTGAACCTTGTCGCCGTGTATACAGGAACTGACTATTACCTAATCCCGAGGGATAGGTAGGTTTCCTCACGATGTTTTCCCTCACCGTAAGCGAACTGTAAATTATGCATAGTAATTATAGATGAAAAATGTATTTATTTGAATTGATTTATTTATCATGATAATAATAATAATATCCTGGGACATTTTTTACACACGGCTACCTGATCCCAAACTAAGCAGAGCTTGTACTATGGAAAC
The DNA here is from genome assembly GCA_947859195.1 of Drymonia ruficornis. Classification (NCBI taxonomy): domain Eukaryota; kingdom Metazoa; phylum Arthropoda; class Insecta; order Lepidoptera; family Notodontidae; genus Drymonia; species Drymonia ruficornis. The sequence goes on along the minus strand of OX401905.1, from coordinate 14,423,902 downwards.
CAGATAACTGATATTACTACATATACTACTTTTCTATTTGTAAATACATACTTAATATACATATACACCCAGACTCTAGATATACAGACATGTTCATGCACACAAATGTATGTCCCGGGTAGGAATCGAACCTACGACCTGCAGCGTGAAAGGCGCCGTCACGCCAACCACGCTAACGGGTTCGTCGTCGTCGTCATGTTTGAATATTGGCTAAAAATCTCTATAAATTTGGCGGTAGGTAAGTAACATTGCAGTTAGATGTTATTAACAAGCTCTACCTCGTAATTAAGCATCAACGTATTCCGCGAGCGTCAGATAAGAATGTTTTATTGAAAAACTTAACCGCGCTCGCGCAGTTTTGATTAAGATTAGTTCGCAAGTTGCACAATAATTTAGATTGAGCGGTGATTCGGAACGCCAGCGCCTCGCGGCTTGCCGCCGAATTTCGCGGTACACAGATGTAATATTACAACTCTAGAACAGACCAAACTACAAAATCCCATCCCACTTAATATAAATGTGAAAGTTTAGACGGATGGATGGATGGATGTTTGTTACTCAATCACGCCAGAACGGCTGAACGGATCTGGATGAAATTTGGCACAGAGATAGATTATAGTCTGGAATAGCACATATGCTACTTTTTATCCCGAAAAAATGTCAGGTTTCTGTGGGAAGCTTAAGATATAGTTACTACCAACAATTATCGTTGCATACTACTAATCCACCAAGCCAACTAGGCGCTTGGATGGAATGCGGCTTCAAGCCACCGCCTGCGGCTTCCCGCCCGCACACCGCCATCGCCTTGTTGTGTGGGTGACGTCACATTTGACAGGCGCCTAGTTGGCTTGGTGAAGTAGTACCTTACCACATAAAATGTTATGTTGCTTGGCAGGCTAAATAATTAGACGCATTTAAAGTTAGATAGATAAGATGGTTCGTCAATTACGTAAGTACCCATGCCCCAAGCTGCCGCGCATGAGCCATCATTAACCCTATGTGTTCAGACCTCAAAATTGATTGCTGTGCGCCGCTCCCCTCTTCTAGACGCACCAAATTAGGTAGTACCTACCTACCAATTGTTCAAATTCAGTTAAAAATATATATGAATACCTTACTATGTCCCCTCCCATTCATGGGTGTGTATATAGGTACCTTAAACGCTCAATTCGAATCACATCTAGTATGAACCACGCTTGTACCTCCTTGTTACATAACATCTTGTAAACTTTGTGTCGGTTAATAGCTTAACACGAGCTGTAACGAGTTGTTTAATGAATTAAATTTGAATTCGTGCAGCGCTGATCATGTTTCACTTGCATCGCAGATAACTTGTCAGCATAATTATAATTAACTAGCTTTTGCCCGCGACTTCGTCCGCGTAGACTTAAAAAAAAAAAAAAACCGGGCAAGTGACTTAAGACTTTTTAGTGCGCCAGGGTTTTTTAAGACAGTATTTGCTTTTTTATAAAAATAATTTTATTTCATGATTTTTATTGGAGCCATACAAACTTTATCACGGTACCTAATTCGGTGAATGCGTGTTTTGGTAGGTAGGTATATAGAGCCAAAATCCCTAATCCCCCTCCCCTTCTCCACCCCTTTTCCTCCCCTCTCTTCCTTCTGCTCCCTCCCCCTCCATTTCCCTTTCCCTTTCCCCTCCCCCTTCCACATCCCCCTACCTTACGTCTTCCCCTTCCTCCCTCACCTACCCTATGCATACTAAGTTTCAAGTCAATCGGGTACAAACATATTTTTCTGCCGTACTTTTCTACCTTTAGTTTCCCCCTTTTGGGTGTTGATTTACGAAATGATTTTTTATGGGATCAAACTGAAGTAGTACCTACCATATTCAGCTCAGCTTATACCCCAATTATTTAAAATGAATAATCATAACCAATCTCGAGATATGGATGACTAAACATTCGCTGACCCCGCTCTCCCCTTTTCCTTCAAAATATTAAAAACGCTGAAATCCCAGTCTGATTATTTAAAATGAACAATCATAACCAATTTCGAGATATGGATGACTAAACATTCGCTGACCCCGCTCTCCCCTTTTCCTTCAAAATATTGAAAACGCCGAAACCCCAGTTTGATTATTTAAAATGAACAATCATAACCAATTTCGAGATATGGATGACTAAACATTCGCTGACCCCGCTCTCCCCTTTTCCTTCAAAATATTAAAAACGCTGAAACCCCAGTCTGATTATTTAAAATGAACAATCATAACCAATTTCGAGATATGGATGACTAAAAATTCGCTGACCCCGCTCTCCCCTTTTCCTTCAAAATATTAAAAACGCTGAAACCCCAGTCTGATTATATAAAATGAACAATTATAACCAATTTTGAGATATGGATGACTAAACATTCGCTGACCCCGCTCTCCCCTTTTCCTTCAAAATATTAAAAACGCTGAAACCCCAGTCTGATTATTTAAAATGAACAATCATAACCAATTTCGAGATATGGATGACTAAACATTCGCTGACCCCGCTCTCCCCTTTTCCTTCAAAATATTAAAAACGCTGAAACCCCAGTCTGATTATTTAAAATGAACAATCATAACCAATCTCGAGATATGGATGACTAAACATTCGCTGACCCCGCTCTCCCCTTTTCCTTCAAAATATTAAACACGCTGAAACCCCAGTCTGATTATTTAAAATGAACAATCATAACCAATTTTGAGATATGGATGACTAAACATGCGCTGACCCCGCTCTCCCCTTTCTCGTCAAAATGATTAAAAATACGGAAACCCCAGTCTGATCAATTCAAATAAGCAATCATAACCAATATCGAGATATGGATGACTTATTAAAACATCCCTTGACCCCGTTTTCCCCTTTCCCGTCAAAATAACAAAACTCGACCACCCCTATACAAACTTTCACTCCACATTTCACCCCTTAGGGGTTGAATTTCCAAAAACACGAAAGAAATCTAAACACAAACTTTCATTCCCCTATTTTACCCCCTTAGGGGTTGAATTTTCAAAAACCCTGAAATTACTCTTTTTTATTTTTGAAAAGACACCTAATCACCAATTTAAGTAATTCTAACTTCAAAAATGACGGGACTTCCATACAAACTTTTATCCCCTATTTTACCCCCTTAGGGGTCGAATTTTCAAAAACCCTGAAACCCATATTTTTTTATTTTTCAAAAGACACCTAATCAGCAATTTTCATAATTCTAACTTCAAAAATGACGAACTTCCATACAAACTTTCATCCCTTATTTTACCCCCTTAGGGGTTGAATTTCAAAAAACCCTTTCTTAGTACACCTCTACACATCAAGACAAACCCACCCTCCAAATTTCAAGTCTCTACGATCAGCGGTTTAGGCTGTGCGTTGTCTGTCAGTCAGTCAGTCAGTCAGTCAGTCAGTCAATCAGGACTTTGATTCTTATATATTTAGATAACTTAACTTTTCGTTCAGTTTTCTCGTAAATATGATTTAAGTAACTAGCTATGTAATCCTATCCTACTATAATGTTATAAATGCGAAAGTAAGTATGTGTGTGTGTGTGTGTGAGAGAATGCTTGTTACCATGTATCTCCATAACTACTACCGATTTTAATGAAATTTTAAACGTAGATAGTGTAGGTTTAGGAAAATGACACAGGCGATTTTTGAAGTGAAAACTTCTTTAGCGGCGTTGTGCACTTTTCTTGAGATGGGTAAAATATGTTAAACTCGCGACAGGGTCACGTGTCCACCACGCGGGCGAAGCCGCGGTGCTCATCTAGTACCTATTATGTCAAAGACAGTACCAACAAAGAGGGAGACATGTAACTGTCCATAATAATTATGTCCTACTAAACTCAGTCCATGAACACAGTACGACTCAGTCGTTTGCGGATAATGTAGAAACATGTAGTTAATGCTAATACGGCTCAGCTTCTGGTGAATAACATAAGAGTTCTCTACGAGTACTACGACGTAGTTTTTCGTAGCAGATTTTGTGAAATCCCTTGTCTATCTATATTCTATAGGTACATTTATTATTTATGCGTGTATGTAAGTACCTACCTAAGCCCCATCTATTCGATGTCCATAATCAAACATATTTTTTTCCATCAACAAAAATAAATACCTACCTACGCGAACGGATCACCAAAACAAATAAAAGAATGTTCGCGGTCCTCGAACGCAGCAAAAGTCAAGTGAAGAGTCGCGAGGTGGAATTAGGGCCCTTGTGCCCGCCGCCAGCCCGAAGAAAGCACTTTTTATTCGGCTTAAAGTAATTATTGTGTTTTTGTGAAAGAGTTTGTTAGCGGACCATTCAGGCGGAGGCGACGGACGCTCTCTGCGACAGGGCCGGACTTGGGCTGCGGGAAATGTATTTAATTTTTGGTCTATATTTTGATATCATTTACGTCGCCTCCAATCAATGATTGATTAGGTGTGAAGACTCCATTATAAAGACGTTGTTTCTATATATTTTTGACAGATAATAATTAATGTACGAAAAACGTTTTATCATCACGGTAATATGAATGATAACTCAGGATTATTTTAACTTGGCAAACTGCAGCTCGAAATAGTTTCAGTTGTATAGAGTTAAAAAACATTCAAATTTGTAAGTGCCTGTAACAAAATAACCAACGTGATGTTGTCTATTTTAACACAGACAGACGGATGGACATGCCAAAACTGTAAGGTTTCCTAGTGGGTTTCCAAAGCTTAATAAAAAAAAATCTATGTACTTTTTCAAATGGTAGAGACGTAGAGAAGCTTTCCAGTTACACTTGTAAAAGTCGGTACCTAAAGCTGCATAAACATTTCCCAAAATAAATTCAGTCGGAATCCGTCCCTGCTCATTGCCCGGAATATTCTTGTTTTCCCCAAGTTTTCTCAGCTTTTCTTCGCGTTTTCTTTCGTTTGGTGCCTTAATTAGCTCATTCAGTGCCCCGTCCCCACCCCGCGGCCCCTCCGCCCCTCACACCTCCCCCTAAATTATCTTATTTATTGAAAGCACTTTTATATTACATTTTCAACCCGAATGGCGTATTTAGTAAGCATTAAAGATCGGTAGAGTCCGATGCGCGAGTAAGGTGATATTTTATTGCGTAGGGCGATGAACTTTATTGACGATTTTTTTTAGAATAATCAAATATTTATAGGATCGGAGTTTAGAGGATTGAGTGTCTGGAATCTTTGACTGTTATGATTCAAGGTAGTCTCTTGGGTTTATTGCTTATCGTAAAATTTTGATAACCTTTACTTACTTTAAAATGATCATTAACCTCAATAACTTTGCGCTTTGCGATGTCAACCAGGTACCTAAATCGATTTTATCACGGTAGTTAACATTAAGTTATGTTAGTTTTTGAATTTAGGTGGGTACCTATTATATACCAATTCATTTCAATATGTGTGGTTGTAAGTAGGGTACCTACCTATTGAGAAAATATAGGTGTAGGTAGATAGCTAGTAAGTAATTAAGAATTTTTAACTTAGCTATGAGTTCAGTATTTTTTTAAAAAGGAAGTGCAATAAAATAAACCCTGATCGCATCCCTTCAGTAGCCGGATACGTTAATTTTTTTATACGTTTAGGTACCACGTCTTTAAGAAAATTTTAAAAAGAAAACCACTAAAACAAACACGTACCCTATCTCCACCTGAGCCGCCCAGACGTGACCGTAAAAGAAAAAGGGGCGAAGTCTCGCGGGCGGAAGCGGCCCTGATAAGCCCGCCATAATGGCGGCCGCTGATAACGGCGCTCCCGCCTTTTTCTCGCGCCAAAACACGGCGCCATTGTGCCATCAGAATGGCAACACAATGCCACTTCGCGAACACAATACGGGTACTAACACAGTGACGCCATAAATTTTTTGTAGTCTTTTTTTATACCGTTTATGACAATTTTATAGGACTAGGAGAGAATTCAAATCTTAGGTGGCTTACGTAATGCTGGTTGCCTTTAGCCAAAATGTTATCAATTTCTTAAATTAATAATTTAATAAAGGTACTCAAAGGTTTACTTATAATGAAAAGTTCGAGAAAAAGAATACTGATATTTTCACAGAATTCATTAGGTACTTTAATAGGTTAATCATGGAGAATGAAATCCATTAAAATATTAATAATAAAATCTCGACATACACATTCGAGTGTTCTTAATTTGTGGTTTTAATAGAAATTTAATTGACACGTATTAGATTTCCCAAGTAAATTATAAAGGAGGCAGACTACCCGCTTTCCTTTGCCACTCGCGAACATTAGCGCTGGGGGTGGGTGCTGGGACAAATTTTTGTTTTCCACTCGCGTCCGAGACAGCAATACGGGAGCACCACGCGCCAGAGAGAGACAACAGCAGGTGCACACATTGCCTTTGTTAAAGAGCAAAAATAATAGAGAGAACGGTCGTTTATCTCATTTTATGGCGGGAACGCTATCTTCCCGCCGACGCTATTATGGAAGACAATTTTGGCGCGAAAGAAAACTGCTTATTGCTTCTTATTCTTGGCGGGCTGGTGTGGCAAATTTTTCCTTTTAAAACTGGAAATTTCGAGTGCTATTTAGTTCCGGACGATTTTTCTTACATAAAGATGTAAGTACCTACCTATCAAGAAATTAGAAGTAATATTTACCCTCTTAAATTAGGAAAAATTAAGAAACAGCCCCTAGCCTGTCTGCCTTAAATTTACCCTAGCATAAGTTAGATACTCCTTGGAAGATCAAGGCGTGATGGTTGGTATATACCTACTTGTAGTACTTACCTACATTTTAGCGAAAACCATCAATGATTATAAGTATCGAGAAAAGGAAAGACTCTTATTCACTTGAGATATACTTAAATGGAAGCAGTTTATTCTAGATTTTGTTGATTACTTACCTAATGAATAATTACCTAATGAATAATTACCTAATGAATAATGATAGTACAATATTTTATAGTTTTTATAATTGCATGTAGGTATATTTAATGAATTATTATAATTATTTGCATAGGTACCATTTCATATGGTGAAATGTGCCGAGCTTATTATAATTTAAGATCTCTTGTTACACCACGTTTCAAGCATAATAAATCATTTCATTTCATTGACTGTGGCATTCAACATAGGTACTAATATTTTTGTTATCCCTCATTGGCTATCATGAAATACCGAAAGACATATTATTACTACGTTATTTCCCATCGTACTGTAATTACATCCACTAGCTTTGTCTCTTTCCGCTCCAGTGTTGGTTTTGTACTCAATAAACAGAATTAATTGATCGCTGTCACTTTTGTTGTCTTTGGACAATACCATACTGCGCACGTGTGGTTTTGATACTTGCTTGTTATAGCGGATAATCATCTTCCAAGTCCTCCTATATCCTTTCTCTTGATTAAGGGTTCCAAGACAACTTAGCTTTTCCCCGGGACTCGTCGAGGGTCAAACCTTGGCGTCATCGTTGGACACCTTTGTTGATCCTGGCTTACAGGAGTAACAGTGCTTGGAAAGTCCCAAAAAAACTTGCTTGTTATACCTACCTATGCTTTCTAATTTGAACCAATCCAATACTTTAATCAAAGTAGCTTCACCGTGTTTGTTCAAATGATTTATTTTGCTTTTGGGCTAAGCTACTTCAAATTCTCTTTCCCCTTCCTACATCCAGCTGCCATTTCCGCCATGTATAGTAAATAAACTAAAATAAGTCCTCTGTGTAAGGTAGGTACCAATGCTGACACAAATATGAATTTTCTGTCTTGTTTTTTTTTTAACGTGTTTAACGAACTAAGTATCAAGTCCATTTATTCCACAGTTCCCACCAATCGGGTGGGCTCTTTGTAGCGCCTTTCTTCTCATTTCTTATATCAGTTGAATTAGATCGGTCCCCGCAAATGGATTAAAATGTAAGTATTTATTTATCGGCCGCTTAATCTGAGATCGGCGCGGTTATACAAACAGACTGCCGGTAAATTATACACTTTGTTAATGTTATTTAAGATGGGGAGGGGGGCACTTGTAATAAACGTTTTTTCAGTTAATGGAATGGATAGTTGTGTGGTAAAATGGGGTTTGTGGTAATTGGTGTTTGCAAAAAATATTTCGATAAGCAGGCAGTGCATCATTGATGTATTATTTTAGTAGATATTGTACTTTCAAACATTACAATCACTAGAATTGTACATGAAGCGAAATTGATACATCTGTTATCGCACTTGTGAGAAATAATCGCAATAATCACACACACTCGCAATACAACAATCAACTTAAAGGCATTTTGATGCGTATTATTCACATTGTACCTTATGTTTATTGCTGGAATCTATGAAATGACCATTTGGTAGCGATTGAACAGTCTAGCCATGAAGTAAATAGTAGCCTAGCACATGAAATAAATAAACGCAGACACCACCTAGGTACCATTTAACTTTGTTTTAAAGGATAAAGTATTCTAAATTTAAAATATCTACATCTGTTATACTTTTTTTTTTTCACCCTACATGGCTTGTTGACACGGGAGTCATTACAGACAAGACGTTCGTCCACAATTAGTCGAAGCAACTTTTTAATGCCATTAGACATGATTTGTTTGTCAATTCCTAATTTGAGTTTTCACCTCAATTATAGGTTTGTAACCGTCAACGGTTTTTAGGATACTCTGATTAATCATTTTGATACTTACTTTTGATTATTTTATTATTATTTTACTCGTTAAAATGAAAGGTTTTACAACATTATCAGGTTATATTAATTTTTAAGAGGGACGGAAAGGCCCTCTTAAATTATGCTAAATATACATAATCCACCTAGACTAAATAAGGGATAGAGGTCTAGGCAAATACATTACCAAGAAGAGGGTGACACGTGACTGTCCTGAATAGTGTGTTCTACTAAATGGAGTCCATGGTCACAGTACGACTCAGTCCGTCGCGGAAAATAACGTTGTAAACGCCATTATTTATTGGCCTGGCATCATTACTGCCAATACGGCTCATCTTTTGGTAAATAATGTCTTCTTATATTTTAATAAGTGATTTGTGGAATTGCGAGTGCGATAACAGATACGGACAGAACAATGTGAATTTCGCTGCATGTAGTGATCGCTTATCACAAGTTTAGTGATTGCGATGTTAGAAGAACCATACCTGCTAAAATAGTACATCAATGGTTCTAGGCTAAATATTCAACGAACCAGTGGGTAAAAGACGTGTACATAAGGAACACGTTCTATGTGATACAGGCTTTAATAGAATACAGCGAGGCAGGTTACAGTGTTCACGGCGGATTGGCATTTGGTTTCGGGCGAGGTGTTGGATTGAAGTCAATTTAATTTGTACAAAATGGATATACCACCCCGTCTCGTGAATATGAGGGTGAAAGAGAACTGATATTCTATCTATACCATTGCTGGAATCGGGAAGTGTGTATGTTTGTATGTTTGACATGATAAAACCTAACCCGACAACATATCGATCGCCAGTAATTTTCGTAAAATAACTTGCTCCACAAAACGTCTAGATTCGTGAGTTTTTTTTAAGTTATTTATTTCAAACACTGGAGAGAGGGGCGTCACTATCATGTATCTGCCGAGGTTCAAAAAAATCGTAGATACGGATCTGTTTTCGATTAAACTGTTAGGTACCCAAATCAGTATAATCAGAAAAATCTGATTATATGTGTGAAATTTTGATTCGGATTTTATTCTGCAAAAAGCTCATAACCCGAATGTCATCTCGACCTGTCGCGAACTATACATAAATTATCACGAAACTCACTATATTTGTCGTCTCACATAGTCCGACTCACAGTACGGGCCACGCGAGACACAGAATCGATCGGATCGTAATGCAATTTATAAGAAAACCTCACCGCTTCACGGTTTTACGCCAAAAGTAATGAGGTGCGATGATGGATCAGACAAAATTCGCCTTTATCGCCACAATTGTGGTAGTATTTTGCATCCAATTCATTTGAATGTTATTTCAAATACCGCGATTCATATCCCCGAGTGAAATCCATGAATTGAATATAATATTTTAAGAGATTTTGGATTTAGGTTGTGCTGTTTTCCAACTTTGGCGTCAAGTTCCACTGGTTCGCATTTTTGGATTGCTAATGAATGAATAGCTGAGTATTTACAACACTTTCGTCTTAATTTGCCTATATTAAAACTCTACTGCTGTACATCTGAAAGTACTTACCTCCACCACCCAATTCCGTCCTAACAAAGATCCGATCTAATAAAGTTGGTCGCGCGAGTATGATTTCATATTTGTTGTCATACTTATGTGTTTCTCGGATTATCTCTGCATCTGTCTGTTGTTATCCAGAACTCCTTTGGTCATGCTATGTACCTAACTATTCCACACCTCATAAATAACATAGGGGTCCAGTCTGTTAAACATGACCCACGAAACTATGTCACTAAACGAGCGAATTACTGGCAGACAGGACACAATTTAGCTCGACCAAGCGCTCGCCTCAGCCTCCAAGCGAAATTAAATGACGCTGCATTCGCAAAGAAAATGCAATCACCGCCCCGGTATATTCCCCGATGCAAATCTCAATTTCCGAGTCACTGTGCCCCGCTATTCCTTACGCTAATAAAACGTGCACCAAACGGAGATGCTGTTTCGCCCGCTGATGAACGCCAAATGACGTTATGACAGCGCACGCCGCCATTTAACGCCTATTTGGTTCCAATTTCAAGTCTCCCGCGGTCCCCCGCGGTTCCGGACACGAACGGAGCATAGATAATAGCGTTTTGTTTTATAAATTATAAATGATTTTCAGCCAGTCCCTAAATCTATCAATTTTAAATGGTGTTATTACAAAAAGATAAACACGTTTTAAACTCGAGACTAGTCAAATTTTTCAAGGAAAATATGACAATAGAAGGCTTCAAAACATGTATTTTTTTAGTAATAACACCCAACATTGTTTTTGGTTTTTTGGTCTGCCTAAGCTAGAGTTTTTAATTAAAGCTCTTTCTCATCAAGTTTCAGACATAAACCGCGCACACAGGAGTTTCATCCAAATGAAATTTGGATAGAGACCGGTACCTATGTGAATGACAAACAAATAGGAATAAAAATGGTTAGCATTGGGTGGAAAAAGAAAATGAAAGAAATCAATATGCCGAAACAGAGGGGTAAGCCGCGGGCTCTTCGCTGTAGGGTATGCAAGTTTTAGAAACTGGCGTGCTCATAAAAGTCAGAAAATTGTTGAGCGTAGGTACTTATTTTGTTTTCAAGTTGTATCTATACCAAATCTTAAAGCTTTATGAACATTAAGTAATTAGGTAATCAAGTACCTAATGTATAAGTCCGGATTAGGTAAATCTCATCCCAAATTGTTTAAATTAATAGAAAATATTTCGTATTATCAATGCCTTGACTTTCGTAGTTATGTTATATTTGAAGTAAACAAACAAAACAACATTGTCTATACCTCTATTACTTTTATTCGCGCCACCCCGATCGCGTTCCGAATCCGAATCCCGATACACGAATATCCGTTCTGCCATTTTGGCGCGCGGGCGGCCGGAAACCCAAGGATATAAAGTTTCGCGCGCTTTTCTGCCCGCCATGACACTTTTCAATATTTTTACTCTTATTTACCGATATTATTTATGTGCCGCATTCTTCGGCGGGGGAAACAGACCGTCTATATTGTCCGTTGTTGGTTTTCTATCGGTCGGGTCTTTATATTTTGTTTGTGTCGACCTCCCTTATATTTGTTTGGGGGTAATGATACGGTTTTGGTATTGAATCGAGAGGGTTGTGTATTTTTCTTGATACCTACTGAGGAAATGTAGCGTTGTATTTTTTTTTAATAAAATATTGAAATGATGAAAAATTCTTGAAAAGTAACCAAGTTCTTTGTTTACTTTTCTGCAGACGAAACACCCAAATGTCTAGTAAGTAAAAATAGAGATGTTAAAAAAGGACTCGATACACAAAACCACAGAGCATAAAGCTTGGAGTCTTATAAAACTTTTTTGAATTTTACTTTCCACTTTCTACATTTTCAAATTTCGATTGCATGATAAAAAAAGAATATATATGAGACTAGGCCCGCAACACACTACCACCATTACTTCTGTAAGCCAGGATCGACAATGGTGTCCGACGATGACGCCAAGATTTGACCCTCAACTAGACCCGCGGAAAAGCTAAATAGACGATAACAAACATTGCATACAAATAAACAAACTATGAAACTGTTAATCATGTTATTGTGAACATCGCCCAACTTCTCATTTGTAAGAAGACTCGTAGTCCGTCATTGATACAATAATCGCAAGGGGAACCCCACAAAGCTAAGTTGCGTCCCCGTACTGGGCGTCCATTTTATTCAAACTCGTCCTTTTCGTGCTCACTGCGGCGTGTTTTGGTCACTTTGTGCGAGTGGTCATGTTCGGAGAAATAGATGCTGGATGTGGCAGGAATGCGGACTCAAGTCTTAGGCCCGTATTAATAAATCGATATCAAGATTGAGAAAGAAGTTGAGATGCTGTTTTTGACAGAAGTTTCATAAATTAGACGTCAAAACGGCAACTTATGGTCGATCTTAACTTTGATATCAAATCAAATCAAACCGTTTATTTTGTTTAGGCCTACGGGGGTACTTACAAATTGTCATTCTAAATTTTTTCCTTAAATTCTACTGCCGGATCGGAAACGCGACCTCGACTGAGAAGATCCGGCAAGAAACTCAGCGGGCTTGTCTTTTTTTACATTACTTTTTTTATCGCCATTTACTTATCTTAATACGATGTATTAGTTGTATGTATTAGTTATGTATATTGTATTCTCAATTAGGGACTTTTTAAGTAAAAGGTAAGGTAATCAAGGGCTTTAAATTTTGGTTTCTATTTTCGTCACCGTAACATTGTGATCCGCACACTCATTCGCATTTATTAGTGATAGAGGAAAGCTGTAGCCAATTGACTGCAACTCATATACGGCTGGCTCGACCGGGGTAGTACCACCCTCTCACAGAAGATTAGCGTAAAGTAGCTATTACAGCTGCGTTTCGGACGATGAGTGAATGAGCCGGAAGCCCTATATGAGCAGCCCCCTTCTTCTCCCTCTATCCCAATTCCCTTCAGGACAGCGCCTTGCGAGCAATGCCTTTGGTATTGCAAGCATCAAAATGTTTAGACGCGATTTCGCAAAAAAAATTAACTTTTTGTGACTTTTCCAGTTGTCGACATCAGTGGCTAGAAACCAATGGTACGGCATACACAAACAGATGTGAGCGCGAGACTTTTATACGCTCATCCGATTAGGCTCCCGTATATGCTTATGAGTTCTTTGTCGTGCGTTTTTGTGTCGACATTTAATCGCAGCGATTGTGCGCACTCGTGCGCCGCCGCTTAGGATCCAGAGCGGGTTGTACAATGGAATTTTATATTTATTTCTGTATTGGCATGTTAGGATGACGTCGATGCTTGTATGCCTTTGAAGATTAAACAAGTATACCTACAGTTTCTCATTTTATGTCACTGTTTGTGGCTTCACTGGGGCTGCAATATTTGTAATATAGAACAAGCATTACATCATTCCAATTAATTAATTGTCATTGTATTATGTATTCTGAATGGGATGGAGGGAGGGGGAGGAAGGGTTGGGCTTGGGCTCTCTCACTCATCGTACGAAACCTAGCTGTGATAGCTACTTTACGCCTATTATCGCATTATTATCTAGATAATGCCTCTTATTTCTGAACAACATAATACAATGACAATTAATTAATTGGAATGATGTAATGCTTGTTCTCTAGAGAAGACATTAGGGGCTTGAACATTTTTATAGTGTCCATCGGTAGTTAAATGAAGACGGAGAGTCTCTGTACGAAGTAACGCTCATAAACGGGCTGGCTCGACCGGGGTAGTACCACCCTCTCACCGAAGATCGGCGTAAAGCAGCTATCACAGCTGCGTTTCGTACGATGAGTGAGAGAGCCGTAAGCCCACCCCCCTCCTCCTCCCTCCATCCCACTCCCCTTCAGGTCGGCAATGTGCGAGCAATGCCTTTGGTATTGTAAGCATCTATAGGCTACGGTAACTGCTTAACATCAGGCGGGCCGTACGCTTTCTTGCCACCGCAGTCCAATAAAAAAAAACTTAACTTTAACATATTTTAAGTGACTAAGGTTCCAACAAGCGTATGGTCCACCAAATTTTAAGCAGTTACCGTACCCTATAGATGCTTGCAATACCAAAGGCATCGCACTCTCGTTTCCGACCTGAAGTGGTGTGGGTCATTGGGGGCGGCTTCCGGTTCTATCACTCATTGTACGAAACGCAGCTATAATCTATTTTACGCTGATCTTCTGTGAGAGGGTGGTACTACCCTGGTCTATCCAGCTACAATACAGCTGGCTCTACCACAAATAAACTGTTGATATAACTGCCTTGTTTCTTTCCTATCCTAAATATAACTTAAACAAAGCTAATTACCACCCCGAGACCACAGAGTAAACAATTCGAAAAACAGATCAAACAAAACACGGAGGCACTAACTCAATTATACGCCCACAATTCATAATAAAAGACGTCTATCGAATTACGCGGCGCTTCGCCCTGGCATTATGCGAAGAATCAGCACAAACGAAGCATTGTGCACGACACTAGCTGCCATTGTCTGGTGTTATCGCGGCGCGTCGGTTTTTGCCGGCACTCTTCCGTTCGACAATGATTTGTGGGCCAGACGGGAGAGTAGGCACAATAAGAAACTAACAGTTAACAGAGATGAATGATATAATTCAAGCAGGCATAATCTTGCCTAACAAATTATCTATGTTTCAGACGGTAAGGTTACCTTCGCAAGTATCTATAAGTATCTATATGTCAGAAAGCAACCAAAGAAATACATAATTATCCTTTTTCTATTTTTTTCTCTTAGGAGGTAGGCATCATTGTATATTCAAGGGAAATAAATCCTATGGCAAACAGTTTCCACCAGTTCCTAGAGGTTTATGATGATGGTGACTGACCGGCGAATTTAATGAAAATTTTAGCTAGTTTACAATGACAAAGCATTTTTAGGAGCAAAAGTGATTTGTAATGCCAGTGTAAGTCCTTCATGACTTTCTATACATAAGGGTTAAGTAAGTCTTGATTTTTGAGGTAGTTTCTTGTTTTAGATGATCTGCGTATTTATTGCATTTAATCGACTATAACGTTTTCCTCTCAGAGGCTATACTCATGTAGGTACAAAGCCACCGCGTAACATAATTCCCAAACACAAATAATCGCAGTCGTCATTGAGTGCCGACCTCGCGCCCTTACAAAAACCTTATCGCTATATTTGTTCAGTTTTTATTTTCACTATGATACACCTTTGCCAACATTGTTCTGCTGCCTCCCCCACTTAACATGCATTCTATATCTAGAAACATAAGGTTGAATATTGAGTGGCAAACCTTTTTACCATAAAGCTTTTATGTAGGTTTTCATACAGACTTGCAGCGGAAATAAGCTTCTTTGTGTGACACTATCGTATCGGTTCGTCAAGCGCTTCCTTTCTCGAGATTATTGTAGACGTTAGTGCAAATAAAACTTATCGCCAGCTAGTGTTTAGTTACGTTTTTAGGGGGATGTTATTAAAATGGAGTGTTTGGGCTCTATTATTGTTGGGAACGCGGTTTTTGGGGCAACTACAAGTTTTTGTGAGATTACGGAAGGGTTGCAAGTTTAGGAGCTTTGTGTACCAGATAGCCATGCTTGTTATTAGGAGCTCTCAATCAAACAGTAAAATAAACATAGGTATATCTATCTAATAATAATAATATCCTGGGAATTTTTACACACGGCTACCTGATCCCGAACTAAGCAGAGCTTGTACTATGGAAACCGGATAACTTACAGACCAGATATACAACATAATAGGTATACTACTTTTTTATACCTATGTCTTTTTTGTATGTTTTTTTTTTATATGGTTTTTCCTGTATGTCTATTTATGCGTAGGTACAATGGACTGGCAGCTATCCCAGTGACACCCAGAGCAAATTCCGAAAATACAATTTTTCAAATAACTCCGACGGGAACCGAACCCGCAACCATTCAGTCTATACGCTCCCACCAGACATAGCACGGCCGTGGACGTCGAGATTTTACAAATAAAGCCCCAAAAAGAAACCCTTTTCCCGAAACTATAACTTTAGCACCCGCGAGGGTGTCATGGCGGGCCCGGGGGCGGGTTATAATGGCAATTTTTCGTATACAGTGTTGTGAATGCGATGAATGAGAGATGTCGCGTAAACGGGCAGCGACGTGCAAATTTGACGCCTTTGTGTCGCGCGGCGTGCGCGTGACCTGCATGCGAGCCAAGCGCTGTTACGTGTGGACTTGCCGATGGAAACAGATCACTGATCGCATGAATTTTACTATACCTATCATAAAACAATAGGGTAATTTTTGTTTATAGTAGAGCGATAGGTGGAAGTGAATCGTGCAAATATGGATGGTAGGCAGAGTTGGGCAAAATTTAATTGCGATAAATTAATTGCAAATTGCAGGTGATGTCACAATTAATTGTGATTTGTTCGCGATTGACAAACAAATCGAAATTAATTGTTAATTGTGACACCACATGCTATTTGCAATTAATTAATTGTAATTAAATTTTGCCCCACTCTGATGGTAGGGATATTTTGGTAGGGATTACGAGCTGTAATTTACTGGGTTCTTCAGAGGTTTGTAACCTTTGTAGTATCACGGTGTCAGCCAGTCTAAGACTATAGATATCCTAAGCCGCTGGCATCGACTATGGAAGGATTTTGAAAAATTTTATCTCTAAGGGGCAAAATAGGGAGTTTAATTTTGTATACGGGTCCCGATTTATCTGAAGCTAGCTAGACATCATTTGGGGATAAAGGGAAGATCTTCCAGCCAGGCGGTTGGTATGCCTGGCGGGGCCGGCCGCTATGCCCCGATGGTTATTGTCGGGGTCTCGTATATATGCTGTATGTCTTGTGAATCTTGCTTGCGTGGTTCAGACTTCATTTTTTGTACTGAAGCGTGCGTGCACTCAGCGCCATCTATCGGTGGCGTCGTGAATATATGTATGGACGCTACAGGCTACTCATTACAAATAAAAAATATACTCTTCAGCGTTTTGAAAATTCAGTTCTCTATTAAGTTTTCGTACGAACCCCAGGACGCGAATCCTACTCGCACTTTTCCATTTTTTATATTTTCATAAACCTGGTTTGAACCCTGGACCTTGCGCACGCAAGACGCGTGCTTAACCATTTATCAATAGCAAGGAAACCTTCCATCCGTCATGGATAGCATACGTAATAGAACGCCGCCTTCAATCACGCTGCCCGTTGCCAGTGTCGGGTTATTTGTTTGCGCGCCGAGCCGCCGGCGATCCGACTGGAATCGGAATCAAAGGCCCGGGTTCGGTCCCGGCGGATACTTTGTTGTAACTTCATTAGTTTGTCGGTTAGAATGGTGAACTTCGCTATTGGAGGTGAAGGAGATGTTTGAGCTTTATGTGGCAGGATAATGTGATACTTTCGCTGTTAAAATGCAATAAAAAAGGATAGTGATAGCAGTCATCAGAACTTGGGCTGTTTAGTACCAGTATATGTTCCAAATTTTTAATTATAGGTATACCCATAGAGATTTTAATTAGAAGAGGCGTTCTTAGTATATATCTCTATGAAAAACGCGTGGTCATTTTCCCGGGATGTGTGGCATCCATGGACCAATTACTAAGGGGACTGGCCCTAAGCAACTCGGCCGAGTGGTCGGCCTAGTACTAACATCGACATAAAACGAAGCGAGTAGTTCAACTATTTACCGGTAGATAGAACAATGAAAATGACAAAAACAATGACCACGTTTTTTTTCATACATATATCTAATAAGGGCCCCTCTTTCTTTAGTTTTTACTCTGTGGTAGCATCTATCTACCGGTAAATAGCTGAACTACTCGCTTCGTTTTATGTCGATGTTAGTACTCGGCCGACCACTCGGCCGAGTCGCTTAGACCCAGTCCCCTTAGTAATTGGTCCATGGGTATACCTACCTTAACGACTGCTTGGCGCAGTGGTTTGAGCGTAGGCCGCTATCACTGTATCGGGTGGTTGCCGGATCGATTCTCGTCCGAGGCAAATTTGGAAATCGGCTATTTCGTAATTTGTCCTGGTTTGGCTTTTGTCTTGTCTGGTCTCGTGTTTTAAGAAAGAGTGAGAGCGACTCAGTGCAACATGATCCGTGACAAAAGGCTGGTATTGGCGCGCGTGCTCGCCCTTCTGCTCTGTTTTTTTATCGTCGTTGGCATGGAAACCCGAAAGGATCTCTTTTAAACTTTGGACCGCTCGGAATAGGTAGGTATCTCTTTTAGAAATGACAATGTCCAGTAAGTAGAACTACCTACTATTCTGACCCTATCAAAATCAAATCAAATCAATCAAATCAAAAGGTTTTTATTCATGTAAGCTCAATAAAGCATTTATAAATAGTCAATAATAAACAATATTTTAGCGTTACCACCGGTTCGTAATGTTGCTTCCATTGAGAAGAACCGGCAAGAAACTCAATGGTTACTCTTTTCAAAATAATAATTGTATACATTTTCAAACAGCAACGCTATGTGAGCAGGCAGGCATTAACACATTGTGAATAAGAAAAAAAAAACAGAATTGGGTATTTAAATAAAAATAAATAAAAATATCCTAGAAAGCTGTACATGCCTAATCCCACTTTACAGTCAAACAAAAAGGTGAATACAAAATTCAACGGGGAAGTACCCCTGCACCTCTAGATTCAAATATTGTACCAATCTGACCGTACATTCCACTATCATGGGACAGCATAAATCCAATACGGACAGCCATCATCAGACGGGGTCGAATGTTCGGGTAAACGCTTCGAATTGGCGATCATTGCCGATAAATGGCGACCATTGGGCTCGGCTATTGTCATCTGACGTCATCTCACTGGATATCAGCAAAATTGGAGCTTTTGTGCCGATTTTGGGCGTTTTTGAATGGAGTTGGGATTATTA
The DNA here is from genome assembly GCA_947859195.1 of Drymonia ruficornis. NCBI lineage: Eukaryota > Metazoa > Arthropoda > Insecta > Lepidoptera > Notodontidae > Drymonia > Drymonia ruficornis. The sequence goes on along the minus strand of OX401905.1, from coordinate 14,404,913 downwards.
TGAGAGTTTGATGCAATGGCTCACGTGACTATCTGGTGAAACGTGGGCTTTGAGTTGGTTAATACCTCCACAATGTGGTGGTGTATGGCCACTCAAGCCTCTGACTACCCCCGAATGGGGATAAAAGTCGTGACGTTAAATTACATTTTTTTTTATGCAATGGCTATTATTAATACATAAATGCATTTCAAAGTTGAGATCGATCTTAAGATGCTGACAGATGTTCAATACATTCAACGTCAAAACTGCATCTTAAGATCGATCTCAACTTTGAGATTCATTTATTAATACGAGCCTTAAACATTTACCCCCTTATTCATAGAAAGTTATAATCGACCTGCAGTGGAGTTACAAATCACATTTGTTCCTAAAAATGCCTTTCATAACCATTGCAAACTGGGCAAAATCTCTATGAATAAGGGGGTAACTGTATGGTTGCAAACTAAGCAACGCTGCTTGTACTATGGCTACCATACAATGGTCTGGAGGCGATCCCAGTGACACCCAGACCAGGGCAAATAACGAAAAGGCCCTTACCGAAATTTGCTTTCGGCGGGAATCGAACCCGCAACCATCCGATGTAGTGAGCCCAACGCTCAAACCCTGAAAAATACTGACACAGTTTCGTTTGAACTTTGAATCCCGAATGCTGCTCTGTAGACGGATACTTGAGCAAATTTCGTGAATCTTCACAAGACCGGAGAAGTAACATCTAACATCAACTTGAACATGATTCATGTTCTTTATCCACACGAGGAAGCTAATCCATTTTGACTGAACCAAAATTAATTAAATCATGGTTACGAGTTAAGATACCTATTATGAAAAAAGATCTGTCATCTTCTGAAAAGTTAACCCAAACGGCTAGGGTTTATAAAAAGCTGGAATTATGCTCAGGTAATATAATCTTGGAACATAATTTTCAATCTGACCGTCTGTGGCCGCGGGCGAGTTGCAATTTTTCCTCGTTATATTTTTTAATCCCACAGCTTAATAAGATTTAAATAAATTAATATACACGATAATATCCGACAAGAAATTTTATTTCAGTGTATTAACCAAAAGTAACTTGTAAATAGTTCCAAAAGATTCAGTTTCAGTATTGGTGGTAGAGCCAAATTGTGGCCAATTGACTGCAGCTCATATACGGGCTGGCTCCACCGGGGTAGTACCACCCTTTCACAGAAGATCAGCGTAAAGTAGCTATTATAGCTGCGTTTCGTACGATGAGTGAGAGAGCCGGAAGCCCAACACCCCGCCCTCCTTCCGTGCAAGCAATGCTTTTGGTATTGCAAACATCTATATGCTAACTGATTAACATCTGGCGGGCCGTACGCTCGTTTGCTACCTGTCACATAAAAAACCTAAAAATTTGATAAAAAAATGCGGCGCCGATCGCCGATCGCCTTTTGACCCGACTACCTCGGAGGAGGGTTATGTTTTCAAGCAAGTGCTACATCCCACATAATAAATGTAGGAGAACATTAAATTTATTGGTACGCTATAATCATAATCAATTCATCGTAGGTACCCTAATAATAATAATTTAGCCCTTTTAACGTCCCACTCCTGGGCACGGGCCTCCCCTCAATGCGAGGGGGATTCAGGCCATAATCCACCACGCTGGCCCAGTGCGGGTTGGTGGATTTCACATGTCTAAAGACATGCAGGTTTCCTCACGATGTTTTCCTTCACCGTAAGCAAGTGATAATCATATTAAAGTTATGATTCACACATAGATTTCGAAAAATCCAGAGGTGTGAGCCAGGGTTTTGAACCCAGGACCTTAAGCCCGCAAGACGCGTGCTTAACCAATCAGCTACCACTGCTTTTTTGTACCCTATACAATGATAATTTTTTTAGAATGTCTGAAATCAAAATAAGTGTTTAAACACTTCACAGACCCAATACTTAGGCACCCCGCGATGGCGGTTAGAGCCGCGGATTTATGGTGTCGGCAATGGAGCTCGATCGTCGCCACCTCCGCAATTAGTAGCTAAAGGGTGTTTGTTTATGGGGCGATGGGTTCGGCGCACCATCGTGTAGGTAGTTTGTGGGACATGTCCTAAAAGTAACTTGTGATTTTTGACATAGAAATATAAGTCATATTATTAGTATGAAATTATGAGCTGCCTTATATTTCAAAAAGTCCAGTAATGCTTCTTTCGCAAAAATTACGGGAACAGCTTCTGGAGTCAAGGATAAACATTATTTCAGCAAATCCATCCATTAACTTCGTCTTTAGCAAATCCTGTTTACTCATTAGTTGTTAAAAAGCACCAAAAGGTAAGCACTTTATAGGTTCCTATAAGCAGGTAGTATTATTTTTGAAATATTAGCTATTACGTCATGCCCCTCCAACTAAGCTAACAACCTACTACTGTCGCTTGTTATAAAGTACGTGCCACTATTGTCAAATATCTTGTCACCCTAGCGCGACCGTCCCGGCCCGAGGCGGCCGGCACCCCGTCGCTCTGCATCGCTTCTAATCGCGCTAAGCGCCACAGATTTCATACATAAACTGCGATTATTGTCTTTTTTATTGGACAACTAATAAAATATTAATTGTCCGATAAGTGAAACGTCCTCTTTATTGCCGATCGAGATATTTTTAAGTATTTTAAATGATGTTTTATTTGTTTTTTAAATGGCCGATTTGGGAACCCCATCGGTTCGCTAAAAGCAGATAATGTTAAACTTAGGTACTAACTTAATGGTTAAAATATGTTGTATTTTTTATACTGTCTTGACATTAACAGACTTATAATTCTTCTTTGATAAAGGAAAACAAAAGTCTATATAGGTATTAGTACTAAGGTATAATAGGTGTTGATGGCACTTTTGTAACAGCCTGTATAGTATGTACTTGTGTTGCTATGTACAAGCGTTGCTTAGTTTAAGAACATACAGTTGGTGACGATATTTATTTATAAACCTTAATTCCCATTATTTATTTTAAAACTTCCCCGTCTATCATCCCCGTGTGCACCCCTCGCGCAGTGTTTATTCGCTGATAATTGAGTGTGTTCCGCTTGGAGCCTCTGGTGGGGTCCCCCCCTCTGTTTTTAAGAAGCACTCGCTCCGGTGACTCCTGGAGTGGCCCTCGAGACGAGCAACACATGTCGATTTCGTGTTCTAATCTTTTGGAAATTGGTTTCTGAAGTTAATGAAAATAGTTGATTTTTAATAAACTCTTCTCTCTCAGATATCTTCCCTATTGCGATAATTAGTGATGCGAAGAGGCACCTAATTTTGAACTCGACTAGTTTCGGGTGTGTAGTAATACCCTACCTGCCTACACTATGAAAATGAATGTAAATTCTACATATTTCGGACTAGTGGGATAGGTCAAAAGATATATATGAAATGCATGCATGAATTCATTATTTATTTATTAAATTTCTTTCAGCAAAAGGCAAATTCGATATACTTCTCTTTAAAGTAATTAAAAAAGCTACGAAGCTACTACTTATTATTTACGAAGGTGTGCAAAGTAAAACAACAAATCACAATATGTTTTCTTTATTTCCCCTTTATCGCTTATTATTCGAGTCATATAAAAATCAAACGTTAATACAACTTAAACTTATGTAACCTATAAAAACTTAAATTTCAACAACAACATAATGTATTCAACAATTAAAATCGTTATTTCGTAACATTTCCTTATAACTATTATCTACACTGATAAGTAAGTTATCGGTGGGTGTCTAACTAAAGTAACTGTTTGAACTAACGCCTGTTATAAAAGTTTACAGTCAAAATAAAGGACTAATGGTTAAGTATAATAATAATTAAAGTAGGAACATATAAAACAATTAAATGCAAACAGTAAAAAATATTATTTATAAGTAATTAAAAGTAAATTGAAGACAAGTCATTTTGTCATAATATTGCTCTCAAAAATATAAAAAAATACAATAAACTTAAATAATAATACATCTAACAATTATAAACTTCATAGGTATTGCAAATAATAGGTATAATCTATAAGACAAGTGCGGATTATTCATGGATTAGGTATTCATTAGGTACTAGAGTAGTGTTGTGCAGAATCTAGAACCAAAACGTGTAGAAATGATGTACATACTAATATTAATATTCGAAGTTATTTTTAATATTGTAATCTTTTTTAGTTATGACCGAGTAGGTATTTGGATCATCACAAAATGTGATTTCATAATCTATGATTTGCAATTACATTTTATATCAGTAGATACGAGAAGAATAAGTAATATTTTTGGAACCCTTGGGGAAAGTAAGGTAATGACTGTTCATCGAGTTAACATTTAATATGACTCATGGTCCAAGATATTTAATTTCATCTTGGCATAGTTATATTTTCATCTTCCTGAAACTCAAATTAGTGTTTGGATGTCAATGACATTTTGATTTCCGTTAAGTCTTTTTCTTTTACAAAATTGACATAGGTAATTCTTCTAACTAAAATCTAATTTTACAGTTTATGAATAAAGGCTATGATATGTTATCTATTCAAGTGTGGAGGCATGCCTCCTGAATCTAAGTGTAAGTTAAGTACATTGCACGATTAACAGTAACTATGATTGCACTTTTTTAAAGTTATTAAAATCATAACATGTAGAAGTCTTTTAAATTACAGAAACTCAGCACTATCCCACATGTCCAAGATATCACGTTACGTGTGCTTTAGTATTTTTAAGTTTATCACTGCTGTCACTGTTCTTTATAATATTAAACCGAATACAGATACCAGTGTCCCATCCCACACACACGCCACAATTAATATTGTTGTTACGTCACCGAAAACATTCATCCCTAATCCATAGCAGAGATTTCTTTGCGTCACAATTTTGGAAGTTTCTTTGGAACAACATTCTATTACATCAGTTAACGTCATCAGTCTTACACACTGTCAGGTGAGCTGGTCTCCCGCTCCTGCACGGAGGTCGAGGGTCGCTCCCAATGCGATGGCCAGACCCTCGCCGGGAGCGCGACCGGCCTTCATATGACGTGCTGGGGCGGCTCCTCATCGCTCTTCATGAGGACGTAAGCGACGGGGCGCTTGACGTCAGCGGGGGGAGGCGACGGCGTCCGGCGGGGGGGACAGCCGCAGGGGGAGAGGGCGCTGCTGTAGAGGGCGCTACTGTAGAGCGCACCGCCGTAGAGTGCCTAGGGATAGAAGAAGGAGTTAGGGGATTTGAAGTCTTTACTCGTATTCATAAGGTTCCATTCTGCGGCTGGTAGCCACCTACTAACTAACTTAAACAGACCAAAAATTACCCCGGACCTCATGACCGTTACAATACACTTTGAACATTCCACTTTTAGTAACTTCCCAGATTAATAATAATAATAATATTCTGGGACATTTTTACACACGGTTACCTGATCCCAAACTAAGCAGAGCTTGTACTATGGAAACCAGATAACTGATATTACTACATATACTACTTTTTTATTTGTAAATACATACTTAATATACATATACACCCAGACTCCGGACATACAGACATGTTCATGCACAGAAATGCATGTCCCGGGTAGGAATCGAACCTACGACCTGCAGCGTGAAAGGCGCCTCCGCGCCAACCACGCTAACGGGCCCGTCAAAGATTGAGTGTGATTTAGGGCCTCCGCAGACTAGCTACTCTTAGCATCGGCGATCGGCGATTTTGATGCTGCGTCTCGCTCGTTCGCGCTCGAAGAAACGTGACGCAGCATCGATACGTCACAAAATCGCCGGTCGCCGATGTTAAAAGTAGCTAGTCTGCGGAGGCCCTTAGATATCGTTTAGGTACCACATTGCGGGTTATTTGGAGAACTGCTAAAAAGTTTTTGCTGACAAGCAATTTCCTCACGATTCTCATTCATCGTCTCACAAGTGATAATCATTCTTGTTGACTAGATCTACGTATATAGTAAACAGTTAGTACATTCATCGTCACCTGCAAGTGAGCCAGCTCAGCAGCCAACTTCCCATCATCGGCCGGCAGCTTAGCGAACGGATAAAACGGATACGGCAGCGGCGGGAACAGGGCCCTGCTCAAATCTGGTTTATCCGGCAATAAGTGATGCGGTACGGGTAACTGCGACATCGAGTGTGGTACAGATGGCGTCATCAGCCTCGGTACGGGGGCCATCAGGCCGTTGATGCCGAAGCCGAATTTAGGTTCCTTCTTGACGAGCGGTTTCGGCTTCCGCCGCGGCCGGTACTTGTAGTCTGGATGTTCTTTCATGTGTAGTGCCCTGGGGAAGAAATGGTTGATGAGTGGTTGACGCTTGTGAACCCAGCAAGTCAAATGGGTGAACTAGTTCAGGATCAAAATGACGTTGAATCTTATTCCAAAATCTTTTGAATGAAAATTGTATTGAATCCTCTGTTTCTTAATGTTATTCACGAATTTACATTTCTGAATAATGTTCCTCCAATTTCCGATCACCACTAAATTTTTTTTATTCATGTGACAAAGGTGGCAAACAAGCGTACGGCCCGCCTGATGTTAAGCAGTTACCGTAGCCTGTCATACCTAAGGCCTCGCTTGCTTGCTTGCTTGTAGGGGAGTGGTACAGGGGGGGGCAGGGGGCTGGGCTTCCGGCTCTCTCACTCATCGTACGAAACGCAGCTTTAATAGCTACTTTACGTCAATCTTCTGTGAGAGAGTGTTACTACCCCGGTCGAGCCAGCCTGTATATGAGCTGCAGTCACTTGGCTAGAGCTTGGCTCTACAACCGATAGATAATGCGTTTGTTGTCTCATGTCAGCCCTCAAACCGATGAGTCAACGATACCTTTGCAAACACATCCAGTATTATCAGCGAAAACAAACGCGGAAGATACGCCACCAAATCGAACGCTTAACTCGATTCCGCCCCACAATACTATAAGTTTAGCGTCAAAATGCCACAATGAAACGCCGCTGGGCGACATAACATTATTATTTATGCAATAAAGCGTGCAATTGTCGCGAACGCCCGGCCACCCTTAAAACAACAATGTCGATTCAACAATAGTCGGATTATTGCATTGTCCCATTCACAATCGAGTCTATCCATGGTCCAACACTATGTGGCTATTGACGCGGAATGAAATTGAAACGAACTTTGTATGTATTAAAGTTGAATTTGGAACGATATAGTTTGTGTTTACGACGTATAGTGATGTGGGCGAGTCGACGCAGCGTCCGATTATTCGCGCTTTGTGATAGAATCGCGATTGTCAGCGAGTCGACTGTAATTATTCGAGTGGACCGCGCGGCGGATGATAGTTCGTCCACGGTGAGGTTTTCAACGCCTGTTTTTTGAGCGATGGTCATGAGTTGGTTGGTTGGTTGGTTGGTTGGTATTTGGTGACATATTTACCCTATATAGCAGGGGGTGAAATTAACATAACACTATGATTCTGCATACCAATTAGGCAGTTTACAAATTCGAGATTTTAAAATTTCTTGAGGCAACAAAAGAGAAATGAAAAAGCTCGAAAGGTTTTATGGACTTCCACTGGCATTACAAATCACTTTGGTTCCTAGAAATGCTTTGTAAAACCATTGTAAAGTGACTAAAAACATTTTTAAATTTAGTGATTGGATTGTATTCCTATTCCAATGAAGAACCTATTTATCTAACAGTACAGGGGGCTTACCACCACCTGTTATAGCAGTTTTGTTTTAACGTTTCAGCGACTTTTTGTGCAATGACGTTTCTTATTGTCATGACAATAAGGTACGTCATTGCACAAAAAGTCGCTGAAACGTTAAAACATTCCTGTAATTGAATCGCGATAAGAGTTCGTGGTAAGCCCCCTGAGCTTATCACAAATATTTCCATAGAGACGCTACCTACCCATTGAATACAACAAGCAAACTTTATCATCATTGAGGACTATCTACCAAAACCGAAGTTCAATGACCGCACTATCAATTCCTTCATTACCTTATTTACTCACCAAACAAGATATCTGTAAGAAAAATATCGACGGCAAGAAAAAACTCTATATCGATGTTTTATGGAACATTTTTTGGCGTATTTTTGTATGAAGCTAATCGAATTCGGTAAACATCGATATGATACGATTCTCGATATGAACGCACGCTGTTGTGTTGTGTGGTATATTGAATTTGGTATGTCAATACGATGGTTTATTGGTATTTGCGTTTTTTTAGATTGTGTCGCCTTTACTAGTTTTGGAACATTCGGATGTTTTACATTTTACATTATACATTTGTAACACTGATTGGGACGGATGTAAAGTCGACGGATGTACCATTTGCATCAACGAACTATAGGCGTAATACCTACTTTCCTCGTAGTTCCGCGAGTTTTAATGCTCTTTCTTCTGGGCTTTGATTTGATTTGTTTTGTACAAATGCGACGACTATACGAAGGCAAGTTACGAAGGATTTTTTTGCAAACAGCACTCTACAACCTTAACCAGCTTTCAACTTGACTTATATTTTGTTTTAATTTAACTCTAATAACCTATACAACTTATACTATCACCTAAGCTTGCTTGTGCAAATATTGTAGCGTAATATGTGGAAGCCTATTATTAGCTATTTTCATGTTTAATTTTCTATTATACTTTATTTTGTTTGTTAGTCTGTAAGCTTTCCAAAAAATAAATAAATTAATAACAAGGTAGGTCATTGTTACAAAAACGAAGTAAGTATACAGGGTGTTTGGGGATGGTTGAATTGGCGGAGAGCGTAAGGAGCGCGCGGACCGGAGCGGGTTGCGTAGACCGCATCTCACGGTCAGCTTTTCAAGATAGCGCAGTCTCAAAAACGCTCCAAGGAAACCAGCGCCAGGGCGGGAGCAAACAAGTGTGAAACAAGAACAGTGCCAAGCTTATGGGTATAATAACCTCAAATCAACACCCTGTATTGCTATATCTCTTGCCAGTCGACGGGCCCGTTGGCGAGGTTGGCGTGATAGCGCCTTTCACGCTGCAGGTCGTAGGTTCGATTCCTACCCGGGACATGCATTTGTGTGCATGAACATGTCTGTATGTCCCGAGTCAGGGTGTATATTAAGTATGTATTTACAAATAAAAATGTAGTATATGTAGTAATATCAGTTACCTGGTTTCCATAGTATAAGCTTTACTTAGTTTGGGATCAGGTAGCCGTGTGTAAAAAATGTCCCAGGATATTATTATTATTATTAGTGACTTGGCGTAGAGAGATTCATGTTGTTTAACCACTTCGTCGAAATCATCTTTCTCCCTTCGATTAAAAATGTTATTTCGTACCGGGTTCGTAATAGCATCTCTGAATCGCTTTCGTCTACCGGAACTTTGTGGTAAAAAGCTTCCAAAACCTTATCCGATGCCGGGCAGTCATTATCAGTTCCAGACGAACGCGTGTCATGCGACAGACCGTTATCCCGCTCAGCTCGATTATATCGCCGATCAAACACAAGATGATAAAAAATAAGTATGTGAGTCAACACGGCGCGCCTTCTCCGCCATTGTGGTGACCGATAACGGACGATGGGAATACGAATAACCAATTTATAGGATTAGAAAAAATGGTTACTTCCTCAGTTGTGGAAAGCACAGAAGCCCTAGCTGAAAACTTGATGTATGACGACCGCTGGGCGCAGTAGTGCGAGCGTAGGTCATTCGGCTCATTGCATCGGGTTCGATTCCATCCAGAGGCAAATTTCTGAAACTGCCTTTTCGTAATTATTGCCCTTGTCTGCAGTGTTGTCTATCACTGGGATCGCCCCAATCCATTGTATGGTACCCATACAAGCTTTGCTTAGTTTGGGACCATACAGTTAGTGTGTAAGTCTGGCGATATTTATTTATTTAAAGCATCAAGGTACGCTAACTGATTTATCATCAGGAGGTCGTCACATAAAAAAATGTATTGGCAGATATGGATTAGTTACCTATTCAATAAAATCGTAAATTCGCTACAAAAATCATCGCCTTTTCAGTACTGTAGCTGTTATCACTCATGTACCCTATTAAATCAACCAACCAAAAGCATGGGTCATTTTAAACAGTTACCTTAACAGTTAACTTATTATAACTCCAATAACCTAACTATTGTAAAGCGGTATAAATATAATAGTGGTTTATTGTCGCTGTATTGATAGGTGTATCCAGTTATCGCTCAACAAACAAGTTAAAATAACAGTTAAAGTTGTGGCCCATGACGCCAGTCATCGCTGTTGATCTTTCACAATAAAACCATCGCCTTTGACTGGGTAAATGATACGTGAAGGATTGTTGAGTACTGTGTAATGATGAATGACTTGTTATATGCTGAAGATAATATACATCTTGAAGTAGAGTACATAGGTAGCAAGTTAGATAAGTAAAAAAATAGTTTATGTTTTAAGTATTTTTTCCTTATAGCGATTAAAATGATTTAATATATTTTTAAAGTCGCCAATTTAAAATTTGTAAGGAGGTAAGTATTACTCTTTGGTCATGATAATGCTTCTCTGACCAAGTTGATTAAAAAAACTGTAATTTACCTACTGGTATCCTCGCGCAAAACTAGCATAATCTATGCATATTATATCGGTGGTGCACATTTTTAATATTATGTTATATCCACAGCTTAAAATTATTAAAAAGAAGGCTTACAACCCCTAAACTCTAGTCTCTACCATGGTGTAGACGACATCTTACAAAATAAACCTAAAAAAATATATTCTTTCTCTTTTGTAGCCAATTGGTAAATCTCACAATCATACCCACTAAAAACTATTAGCTGTTACAATAGTGTGTATAATAAGACGTGACAGATAAAATGGGTCGTCTAGTGTGTGCACGCGGCCTCACGCACCCCGTTCATAATTTCAACCCTTGCGAATTAATTCTCTCTGTTGTAACTCATATGGAAACGATAATACGCCCGACGGAGATCATAAATAAATATAATAAGGAATGTGTGTACTTAAATCCAATAATTACTTAAGTATCTGCCTAAATAATGACTTCAGTGTATGCTTTTATTGTTTAGTACTGGTAGGTATACAGTTTATTTTCCTTTCTAGATGTGACTAAGCCATTGAATTATTTTTACTATGACTAATCAAGAAATATGGACCAGAGAAGTCAATTTAATAGATTGTTGATGTATCCTTGGCCCGTGTGTTTCAAAAAATATTAAAAATCATAGTCAGTAATAAAATGCGTTCGGTAACTTACCTATGTTTAAATGTTACCAAATTATGTCGAAAACAAGTTAAAAATATTTTGTTATCAAAATTATTAATTATCTCCACAACGGCTCACAGATACTATGTGAAATCTATACCAAAATAATGCTTAAGACCTTTTAAACAGTATTCGGCAGATTTGGACATTGAGTAATTATTTAATAAAAATCGCAAATTCGCTGCAAACGTCATTGCCTTTTCAGTACCGTAGTCATCAGCCGAATATGTCTTAAGGTAACTGTTTTTTTTTTAAACCCTGAAGCCTCGTGACCCTGAACATGGTCCCAACTCTATATTCCAACAAACAAAAATCTCAAAACAATAAAACGGTTCGCAGCCGCAGCTCCGTACTAGCCATCTTTTACCGAGTTAGACTGGAGGCATAAGCTCATTTTTATAGCCCTGCCGACCTCCGATAGCGCCGCCCGCCCCAACAATGCAAGATATTACCCTGAATACCAGATAATTGTCAGTGCCGCCCTCCGCTCGATACATTTAATAGATAGCTTTGTAATTTGTAAGGTGATATTTGGGCTTTGTTAGCCAGGCTTCTCCTTATTGATGGTTAGTGGACCTACCCCAATAACATCACCCCTGTTTCGACTCATCGCCAGACTAGCCCGCCGACTGTATGGTCCCAAACTAAACAACGCTCTAACTATGGGTACAATACAATGGATTGGGGGCGATCCCAGTGACACCCAGACCGGGGGCCCTACCACCACCTCTTATAGCAGTATTGTTTTAACGTTCCAGCGACTTTTTGTGCAATGATGTTTCTTATTGTCGTGACAATAAGGTACGTCATTGCACAAAAAGTCGCTGAAACGTTAAAACGTTCCTATAATTGAATCGCAATAAGAGGTCGTGGTAAGCCCCGGACAAATTACGAAAGGTAGGAATCGAAGCCGCAACCGCCCAATGCAATGCCGCCATGCGGTCGTGAACCGCTATCCTAGTAGGTATATCTATAGCCAGCGGTAAATTTTAGGTCTTCATTTGAGTTTGCAGTAAGAGATGATGGTGTTGGGGCAGGTTGGCCACTAACTACACTGGACGGCAAAGAAAAAGGGTCGGTTAGTAATACTGGAAAAACTATGCATTTTTATTAATTTTACATTTATTAAAATTAAAAAGCTTGATTTCGTATTTTTTAATTTTCATTTAGGCACATTAAAATAGTCTTTAATTTAGTCTTTATTTCATAAAGCTAGGACTTTTGAAGATATTGAAGATTTTCTAACCGACCCTTTTTCTTTGCAGTCCAGTGTATTATACGATAAGGAAAAGACTGGCTAAACAAAGCCCAGATATCACCTTAGAAATTACAAACCCATCAATTAAATGTAGGAGCGGAGAGGGTTTATTTCTTCGAGCCTCCCAAAGACCTTTGGTAACAGCTAAATGTCAACAACCGGGACTAACCGGCACGGAGACGATCAGGGGCCTTACCACCACCTCTTAAAGCAGTATTATTCCTTACAGCGACTTTTTGTAATGTCCTGACCCTTATTGTACAATAAGGGACGTCAAATTACAAAAAGTCGCTGTAAGGTTATAATAATACTGCTATAAGAGGTGCTGGTATAGGTACGAGTAGATGGTCGAGGACTTTAATCCAAGCTATAGTTAGAAGGTACTTAGGCATATAATATACCTATATGCTCGAGAAAGTAACGACTATCCGCGATCTTGGTGTTTATTTCGACAATAGATTAAGGTTTGACAAGCATATTGATGAAATAGTTCTTAGGGCTTCGAAGTTATTGGGATTTGTAATAAGAGAAAGAAAAAACTTAAAAAACCCTGCAACTAAAATTATCATGTTTAACACACTGGTTTGGAGCCACCTTGAATACTGCAGTGTTGTTTGGTCCCCTCACTATAAAGTACATATAGCAAGAATGGAGCGTCTGCAGAAACGTTGGCTTTGGCATTTATCTTATAGTCGTGGAATTGCAAAAAAATATAAATCTTATCGAGAACGTCTCTTGCATTTTCGAATGTATTCACTTGAGGACCGTAGAAAATATTTAGATTTACTGTTTCTAAAAAAACTATGTACAGGATTACTTAACTGTCCCAATTTGCTCAGCCAGGTTAGATTCAATTTACCCATTAAAACTCCAAGATCGTGTAGGAAAAAGTTGTTCTCTCATCCGGTTTTACGAACTAATTTAAGGAAATTTTGTCCATTATCTCGAATGTATTCATTGTATGAAGACTGTCAAAATGAATGTGACCTGTTTGCCACAGAAAATTTTAAAAGTATGTTTCTTAAATAGCATCAGAAAATTATTTCGCTGCTTACTGTTACTTTCGTTTAGTTATTACCCTTTATGATTAATTTTGTGTTTATATAATATAACCTTAAGTAGTTTACCTATTGTTATTTATGCATGCTGTGATTTCCTGTAATTAACAGGGCACTTAGCTTTAAAACCTATGCATGTTACCCTTGTTATTTCACACGGTGTACTCGTTATTGGAAATCCTAAATTAAAAAAATAAATAAAAAAAATCTGTTCGTTTAGGTACTTGTTTCTCATTACTATCAGATTTTTATGATGAAATACCTTACTATTTGAGTCTATATCCCTTTTTTTAGGCGGCATACGCGGCAAAGACGACTACAGTCAATGAATTTTCCATAATATAATTTGACTGAACTCCGTATTTGACGCCCGTATACAGCCTAATAATGTACCTATATATATTTTTTTAATTTATGAAAAGTTATCTTAGCACCCCTTGTGAACAATGCAAAATTCTAAAAATCTTATTCAAAGCTTCAAAAGCATAAAAAGTTAAGCGCGTCAAACATCCGGCGGATTTCTAATATTTGTATTAAAAATGTTATTTGTTTGTAGCCATAGATTTATTTAGGTCACCGCGAGTTCGCTCGCGCGCGAAACTATTATAAATCTATGTTTGTAACCCTCTGTCAAAAAAATAAAATCTTATTCTCATAAAATATTATTTAGCCGTGTTTACAGCCGTGTCTTAGGTACCTAAAGGTCAACAATGTCAACTTATAATAATTAAAAAATAATAACGAATATTCTATTGAGTATTTAACTTTGGGACACCGCAGACATGCTACTTTTTGCATCGGCTATCGGCGATTTAGTCGCTTTCATCATCGGAGCAGTCGCTGCGTCCGACCGCAGAGAGTCGCCAAAACGCCGATGCAAAAAGTAGCATGTCTGTGGTGGCCCTTAGGTAATTTAAGGGTTAGGGCTGTTGTCTACTGTATCTCTTCGCGCATTATCTACTGCGAAATCCACTAACGCAAAATAAATAAATACATATAACATTTTTATGATTGTGATAGCTTAGGGTTCAGATAACCTGGAGTTTTTGTCTCAGGAAATGCAGTTTTCCCACTGAATAATTAAAAAACAAATATGAAGGCACCATTCCAATTTCAAAAAAAAGTTGTGAGCCCAATTAGTATAAAAAAATACAAAAAAGTAATAAAAAATGAAACAACCCAAATGTCACCCGTGTAGCAAAGTGGTGTAACTAAACAAATAATACTTTTCGTGTCTCGTGATAGCGCCGAACAGGTGTGTGGGGCGCTTTGTGCCCTATTTGCTTAAAGATATCAAATTAAAAAAGATAATGAAATTAAATACTTTTTGAGTTCTCCTGTTTGTTTTTTGGTGATACCACGGATTCGGGTTGTGTGCTAACTGCGGTGGGCGATGTTTGTCTGGGATTTTTTATCGCCATAGGGAAGTAGAAGGCAAAGAAATTATGAAAAACAAATTCCTTAGGTATGTTGATTGGTTCGTAGAAAATAATGAATAGGAAATACACTTTTGTAAATATAATTTGCATTAAGTTTGTTGCAATTATCCTACTAGTTATCTCTACATATGTAGCTACGATACTTCTTTTAAAATATCAAAGAAGTTAGAAAAATAAGTCTATATCAGAATTTTATTTTTGTAATAGGTAGGAAATCAGATTGTGTAAATATGAAATATTTTTGATTATTTTTATAAAATTATGTCACGCTGTTATAATATTTTATTAGGTAAAATAAGTCATATTACCGGGCGCTCATGTTACCGTTCGCCGACAAATTATTTTAACACATTGAACTTTAATATCGTGCGTCTTACCTCAACCTCTTGGCTTCGTCAATAAACGGCCTTTTCTCCATCTCGGTAAGCAGCTTCCACTCCGCGCCCAGCCTTTTCGAGATTTCAGAGTTGTGCATCTTTGGGTTGTCCTGCGCCATTTTCCGCCTCTGACCCCGGGACCACACCATGAACGCGTTCATTGGCCGCTTGATGTGATCGTTCGGCTGCTTAGCCAATGACATCATTGAAATTTTTGAAAAAAGTTAGTTTAAAATTGGAAAAAAATATTTTTTATTGCACTTAGATTTGCTTCCGCGCGCATTCTTCTTTTAAAATATTTATAACAGTTCCTTATTAGTTTTTAATAACAAATCCGCGATTATAATTTTAATTTATTCAATACTCATACAAATAATTCGAAATTTAGATTATGAATTCCCGCGCGCGTCGTGAAAAGCTTCCCGAAAGCTCAATGCGCCGCTTTTCTTGACAGTGTAGTGTCGAGACCTCTGCCTTGTGCCCCCCTTGGCGTTCACCCCCCTCTAAAATAGCCGGCCAATGTGAGGTCGCCGTGGGCGGACGCTGCGCTGTGATTGGCTGAGGAGTCATTCGTCTCGCGCGGCGGCAACAGGTAGCCGGCACGTTCTTGTTTGCATGTTTATTAGCGAGATTAAATTTCTTTTTTAAAGAATCGCGGCGCGGTGCAAAAAGAACGCGTCCGTCCGTAATCGAATTGTGATTCGATTTGCCGTTCGGGTTGAGGGCGGCCGGTGATTTGCACAAATTAATTGTTGACTTAGGCTGCGTACACACTGGAGTAGTATTTTTACTCATACCTGTCAATAATGTGCAAAGATAATGACAGTACCTAAGGGACTATGGGAATAGCAGAAAAGAGATTTTACATGCATAAAAAAAAAATACGCATTGTAATACCTACTATTACTATTTACACTATTCATTCCCTATCAGTGAACATAGTAGATGGGGAGCCGTAGAAGGGGTTTCTGGATTTGCACGAGCGCGTCAGATTAAGATAAGGGAGATAGCTTACATATTGATAAGAACCTCAAAAAATTATGAGCCCTTAATATTGGTGGGTTTGCTCAGGGGAACCAAAAAAAATAATAGACCATCTTAAAATACTCGAACTCGTCAGATTAAGATAAGGGGGATTCATTACTAGCTAAGAAGTGTCAAAAGTGCCAATTTTGCTAATTTGATCGTCATTCTAAGAAATGGGAGCATCTGGAAGTTTCACTTTTTCACCCCCTCAGTTTTTTTTATTATAGGACTGCGGTGGCAAAAAAAAGTACGGCCCGCCTGATTTTAAGCAGTTACCGTAGCCTATAGATGCTTACAAATTCTGACGCGCTCGAGTAATTTTTTTTTTTCAGTTTATCATGTTGGTGCATGAAAAGTATCAATATCTGACACGCTTGAGTATTTTAATGTCATTGCTTTTTATTCAAAAAATTTTTTTTTTCATGTTTACGCTTCCCCCACCGCTGAAAGTGGAAACATCTAGAACAATGTATTCTTCCTATCATCCCATCTACCGAATCTACTATGTTTGGACGACGCTCGTGCAAATCCACGAATTGCACGTTCGCCTCCCCATCTATAGGTAGGTTGTAATGAGTACCTAGAGGTACGTTAACTTTGTCATAAATAACTTATCGTTTCTATATATGTACTACATATGAATCTAATTAATAATTATTGTCTGCATAATTAAATTATAAACAGTTGAATACACCTTAATGGTCACTTATCTTCATATTGAAGTTAATTGCAAAATAATTACATAAAAGCTCTAGTACATCAATTACCTCATTATACAAACATATTTTTTTGTATTACTTTAAGATATGGCCACCGCAAACACGCTACTTTTAGCATCGGCGATCGGCTTTTTGGAAGCTAAATGCAGCGACCAGTCGCAAAATCGCGCGATTTTAATTCTGCGATCGAATGCAGAGAGTCGCCAAAACGCAATGCAGTCGCAAAATCGCCGATCGCCGATGCAAAAAGTAGCATGTCTGCCTATTAATAATTATTAATCATGATTATAATCAACGTATAGCAATTTATAATAGAAATATGGAATTAATCTGGCAGACAAATAATTGCATTGACTGTAAGGCCTAAGTCACACAATAAATTAGTATTATGTAACGTAACCTAACGTGAAAGTAATGTACGTTTTAGAGGTTTTCTTTTTCAAGTGGGCATGACAAATTCCAGCACAGGAAGTGTTTTTTTTTTAAATCTAATGATGTAGTTATGGTTTTCATCAAAATTAGCACCGAAGGTCCTTTGAGCATTTTCCGATTTTCCCCATAGATTCGGTTTTAGCCATCCAACCAAGTGTATATAGGGGGAATTCTCCATGTTGGTATTTCTTAATGAGATCAGGGAATGAACAGAATGTTTTTCTTTCAACCGTATAACACATACTAATAGGTATCCAATATCCCAGTCACATAAGTTGACACACACATCCGCAAAAGGCAGGCTGGCCGCAATTTGCATGAGACAGCCGACGGCCGCAAACAATCCCAGCGTGAATGCGGCCTAATGGACACCTCTATTCATAATGGTCACCTCTATTCATCATCATTGTTGGACGTGTGCCTGGCTTAGCTACATATACTGTATCCTACCTACTAGATGCAGGCACCTAATGGACTCGACTTTTTGAGAATTGATTGAAAAAATTAATATGTTCATCTATGTGTATTAAATGTGCTATTATCGTAACTAGTTGTGGATAAAGAAAATTATTTCCTCCACCGCAACTGGTTGCGAAACTTAGTTGTAAGTTAGTTTATTTGCAACAAGCAAGAGCTAAGCTGTAGCCAATTTGACTGCATCTCATATATACGGGCTTGCTCGACCGGGACAGAACTTCTCTCACAGAAGATCAGCGTTAAACAGCTGTTTGAGTTGCCTATTAGTACGATGAGTGAGAGAGCCGGAATGCCAAACCCCCCTCCCTCTGTCCCACTCCCCTTCAGGTCAGCAACGTGCAAGCAATGCCTTCAATTACCAAGTTTTTCTGTAGGCCACAGTAACAGCTTAACATCAGGGACTATAGAACAAAGAAAAGTGGGGAAAAATCATGTGCTCGTCACAAAAGGTTCAAATTCAGTATAATGCTGGTTGAAGACAACCGGCACTGGTCTTCCATTGGAACTGTTAAGCTGTTTTACTAACTAATTGGCATAGCACTAGCCAGCTTATGTTAGATAAAACTTTGGATCTCAAGGCAGGGGAAAGAGCTTATTACACTTGGCTAAATTTAGAAGCCTAAATTCAGAAGCTTCTAAATATTTAAACCATTCTAGCTTCTGAATAGCTTGCTGAATGCGATTACACTTGCCTAAATTCAGTAACGACTAAATTAAGTAGCCTAAATTTAGTTAAGTGTAACAACCCCTGAAAATGAGGGATTTGCTATAGGACGGTGGGTATAGGGGGTTCTCTACAAGGGGTATTTTATTGGTGGTAGAGCTGTAGCCAATTATTTGCAGCTCATAAACCCAAAGAGTGATGAAAAAGAGGTGGAAGTCCTGGTTACCCCCCCCCCCCCCCCTTTAGATATTCCCGTGGATATAAGCTCTATTTTAATGTAAAACAACATTATATTGGCGTCGGCCATTGGATTGGCAAGCGAGCGTGAAATTGAAACAGAGTGTCCCGCGTCATGCGATTACCTTCAGGCGGGTACAGACGAGCACAGTAGCGACTGTACTAGACGAATCAGAATAATATCAAAACTCGCATTTTTAATAGGAAAAGAGCGTTATTTAGCGATAGGAGGCACTTTTCATACCTATAAAAATGCGAGTTTTGATATTATGACGGTTGTTATTATGATCGTCGATCAAATCAGCCAGTTCGTCCGTCCGGCGGTCCGTCCGTCCGTCCTTCCGTGCATCAGTCTGTCTTTAGGTAGGCACGTTTGTTCGTTCTCATTCAAGAAAGGGTTGAATTTTTCAGAATATACTGGGTGAAATTGAAATCATGGGCATCCTTTTAAACGGTGATTCTACACATGATTCAGAATACTTAGGGAATATTAATCAACAAATCAATTGACAAAAATTTATTGCCCATGTAAGGCCCAAAAATAACAGTTAACGGGGTTGCTTATTTTGCTTACTCAAGCAATATTTTTTCATCAATCGATTTTTTTATTTATTCAGCCAAAATATTCTGAATCATGTGTAGAGTCATAGTTTAAAAGGATGCCCATGATTTCAATTTCACCCTGTATACCTACCAACCTATAAAAAAGTGGGTTAACAATAATATAAAAAATACTAAATTTAACATTAGGAACTTAGCCTATTAAGAAAGTGTGTTGCATTGCATTTTAAGTCACTGTTGTGCCCGCGTTTACAGTAAACAATATCGCGTTATGTGCCGTTTTGCCGCGTCGCCGCGCGGCGCGTCGCCAGCGGCGGTCTGCGACCGACCTGCCCCTGGCATACCCTACAATGGCCTATAGTTATGGGACGCCAGTTTCGTAACTAGCACGAAGAAGATGTTATAATAAGCAATCTCATCCAGGATAGAAGACCAGTGACGTACCGGGAGAAGGTAGGACCTGGAATCAGATCTGGGACAAACCCAGTAACACCTACACTGGGGCAAATTACGGAAAGATCATTTACGTTTGCCCGGACGGGAATCTACTGAGAACTTGAGATTATCCGGGTTGGTAATAGGACCCAGTTCCCAGTAGATTTCCGTTCGGGCAAAGGTAAAGGACTTTCCGTAATTTGCCCCAGTCTCGGTGCTACTGGGGTTGCCCCCAATCTGTTATCCGGTACTCTATCTTAACATTAAGTATACAGGCTGAATTTTTCAAGTGTGCATGGATGGCCAAATCCAAAAGTATGAGGAATATCGAAAAGTACTAAAAGGAGTCTCGGGGCCAATTTTGATGAAAACTAAAACTGCATCATTAAATTATTGAAAAAACAAAATTCGTAGCTAGGAATCGAACTAGATGATTTTGAAAAAAAAAACCTTACCTATACTGTATTATTACACCATTCGATAGTGTCGCTGATAAGGAACGAATTCTAGGAAGTAATGACATACGGCAAACTTAAGGAGTAATTTGAGAGTTACATCGTTGGTTTGGGACACACATAGGTGTGATTATCTGAATGTTTTTAAAAAAAAATTGCTTCGACTATCATTACCCACATTTCTTTGATATTGTAATAACCTGAATCCCGGTATTAATGTAACCTGGTAACAAAATTGCGTGCTCGCGGGCAGGCGGCGGGCGTCGCGTCGCGTCGCGGTAACTGGCGACAACAACATTACTGCACTACTGAACCGTAGGATAGCCGCCATTTTGGAGCTGAATATTTCACGACATTTAAAAACTAGGTGGGAAATATGTTTAACACAATGAATGAGAAAAGTCACACAGTCAGACTATAAGGCCATAGGTACGTCCACGACGTTACTCGAAAGGTACCTACTACGCAACCGGTTCACCTAGTGATTGTGTGTTGTTTTTTGTAATCCAGCTCCATAAAAAAACACACAATCACTAATGTACGTGGTGTAGAAAAGTTTCTCAAAACTAGTCGCGCGCGACCAGTATGTCAAGTCGCGTGACTACTAATTACTAATTTAATCGCAAACTAGTTTCTTTTGAGTAGCCTGGATACGAGCCGTCATAGAAATACCAGTGCTATTACATTCTAGCAACTCATTAGTAATTTAAGTTGTAAACCAGTTTTTTTTTGTAGCGCCGTGGTTGAATGGCCAAAACATCCAAGTAGGTTGTTACCTATAAAATGCTCAATTTTTTACGCCAAGAGGTACATTATTGCAATAACAATCACACTGGCATAACGAACAACTAAATAAAGAAGGCTAAGTTAAAGCAATAAGCAAGAAAGGGCGACACGTAGCGCTAAATGAATGGCGCCCTCGCCCCGTAGGCCGGCCGATATTGTGGCTGCGGGCTACGACGCTACGCGCGTAGCCGCTACGTGCTACGAAACGTACAATGTGATGAAGTAAACTAAATGCGTTGTTGACTGTTTATTTTTGTATTTAAAAATAGGGTTATTGGTGGTTGAATCAAGCCAATTGACTGCAGCTCATATATACGGGCTGGCTGGACCGGGGTAGTACCACCCTCTCACAGAAGATAGCCGTAAAGTAGCTATACAGCATTCGTACGATAAATGAGGGAGCTGGAAGTCCAACTCCCCCCTTCCGGTCCTTCTGTTATCCCCCCTGATTTTAAACAGTTTCCGTATCCTATACATGCTTATGCAGAGGGAAGGGGGGGTGGGCTTCCAGATCTCTCACTCATAACGAAACGCAGCTGTAATAGCTAGTTTACGCCGATCTTCTGTGAGAGGGTGGTACTACCCCGGTCGAGCCAGCCCATATACCGCAGTCAGTTGGCAACAGTTTGGCTCTACCACCAATAAAATGAGATGTGTCAACTTTTATTTTGTATCGTCTATAATATCTATTATAAGTAGACAAACTGTCTGTATATCAGTGTTTAAGTGTTCAAGGCTGTAAAGAGGGGGCGCCACTTGGCCAGTATCGGCGCTATAAATCTGTATAAGCGTAAATAGGTGCAGGCAGCGCGTGCGGTGGCACCGCACATAAAACTATGGCTTAAAACTTGCAATAACAATAAGTTAAGACTTAAAAACTGCTTTTATATTGTACGATTACGATGTAAGATGGGTGGATATTAAAGTTTATTAAGACTTGAAGGCCTGATGACAATTACTAGGATGGGAGGTGGGACCGTACTGGCACGGCGATGGCGTCACTATCGACGATTTTTATTTAATATTTTTTAATTTAAGATTAATGTCCAAATATATCAAACCTATCTGTCACGTTGGGTTCTGACTATCTGGTGAAACGTGGGCTTTGAGTTGGTTAATACCTCCACAATGTGGTGGTGTATGGCCACTCAAGCCTCTGACTACCCCCGAATGGGGATAAAAGTCGTGACGTTACACACACACATATATCAAATATACAGTGTTAAAAAGTCTTTAGCATTATACATTGGTATAGGTTTATTAGGGGCCATCCATTAATTACGTCACACGTAAAGGGGGAGGGGGTCGACGAAATGTGACATTGTGTGACAAGGGGGTGGGAGGGGTCCTAAGTTATGTGACGTCACATTTAAAAATCTAATATATCTAAGTATTAAAACCATAGAGTAAAGACTAAAGATAGAGGTGCCCTTATTAGATTTCCCTATGAAACAACGCGTGGAAATTTTTCGCGGGGTGGCGCGGGTGGTGGGGGTTAAAAACTGGGAGGGCAATTTACAAGCTCCGCCTCCCCGATCTACCGGTAAATAGCATAACTACTGGGTTCGTTTTATTTCGATGTAAGTACGTAGTGTAACTTTTTCACACTAGATGTCACTAAGTGTAGGTTTATATAAAAAACGTACCGAGGGTCGCCATCTAGTGTCGAATAGAATTATATTTGGGATGCGAACGTTGGCAAGACGTCTGCACAAGACGAACGCCAACAGCACACTGACTTAAGCCACGCCTACTGTGATGACGCCACCGGCCGAGCTGTGCGATGTAATAGCAACGCGGCCTGGTAGCTTAGACCCAGTCCTTTATGTGGTTCGTCTATGATTAAAACCGAAATTTAAATTTTATATATATAGATATTTCTGAAAATTGTAAAAATCATGTGACGTCACACAGGGAGAGGGGGAGTCTCGCAAATGTGATCAGCTGTGACAAGGGGGGGAGGGGTCTAAAAATCATGAAATTCATGTGACGTAATTAATGGATGGCCCCTTATCTGTGAGCAGTTGTAAAGAAACTTTACAATTTAAGGGTGAAAACAACATACATATTTTAAACTTGTTTTCTACACAATTTGGTAACATTTAAACATAAATTGCCAAACATATTTTATATCTGACGGTGTGATATCTTAAAATTCTATAGCACGTGGCCCGATTCATCAATAATTTTGCTTAAAGTCCCCGTTTTGAGCCTTAGTGAGCCCTTAAATCGGTTTTATTCATTTAAAAAAAGATATCTCTTAATAGATGTCTCAAGTGGAGTATGTACCTACACAAATCATGATAGTACAAATATGAATCCTAAAATAATGTAATTCTAACATAAAATCGTGTCGTATCGTGTCGTGTAAACGCCTCAACTCCGCCCGCCCAACGGCCGCGATGGGCGGGCGGGATCTTTTTGTATCTTCCATTATGACGGCGCACCGTCTTATTATCATAAATATGACGTTAAATACCCCCTTTTATGTGTCGTTGTGTGATTTACAAAGTCGCATCCTGTTGGTGGGGGCTTTATCTTAAAATATATTGTACCTACGGGGGGAAATAATGTAGATATCTAATAGTATTACAAAGTCATTAAGTATTATAGGCATTTAGGTGTTCTTAAAGCATAGATTTAGATTTCAATACTTAATTAAAACATACACCACTTCTACTGCTTATTCCTGTTGTTAGAAGATTGGCTAATTTCACTAACACACTAACGGATCAATAGAGCAGTAACCGATGGTTTGATGTACTGGTGATAGTCTGTTTACTGTTGTAACGGTCCGTTATTGTGTTGGTGAATTCAGCCGTTGATGTGATAATGACCACTCCGAATTTCAACGATTTTCACGAACTACTCAATAATTTTGACTCTTCAATCGCCAACGTTCATACCACGTTGAATACACCGGTTCTCGTCCGATCACCGAAGTTAAGCAACGTCGGGCGTGGTCAGTACTTAGATGGGTGACCGCTTGGGAACACCACGTAATGTTGGCTTTTTGCAGATTTTTTTTAACCCGATTATTATTTTATATAGTGATGTGTTAAATAAAATAAATTAAATATATTAATTAGGTACTTTTGTTTATTAATAATGATTTATAGTTAAGACATTATTTTTTAAACCGACTTCAAAAAAGGAGGAGGTTTCTCAATTCGACCGTATATATTTTTTTTTTTTTTTTTTTTTTTTTTTATGTGTGTTCGCGGATAACTTCGTCGTTTATGAACCGATTTTGATGATTCTTTTTTTGTTGGAAAGGAGATATTCCAGCGGTGGTACCATGATAAGGAAACCAGGATCTGATGATGGCATCCCAGAGAAATCGAGGGGAACCTTCGAAAATCGTAGGGGCGACTAGTGCGTTTGTAATTTTTTTCATTAACTATTTTAAAGCACTACTATTTTATGAAGGTCTGGAGTCGATCTGATGATGGAGCCGAAAGACAGTCGAGGGAACTCCTCAAGGATTTACAGCAATTACCTGGTGTTTGGGCTTGATTAATTTGTATTGATGAGAACTTTACACCTAGATGGGTTGTGACTGTCATTAGGGGTCTGATGATGAAGACGTAGAACAGTCAAGGGAACTCCTCAACGATTTACAGCAATTACCTGGTGTTTGGGCTTGATTAATTTGTATTGATGAGGACTTTACACCTAGATGGGTTGTGACTGCCATTAGGGGTCTGATGATGAAGACGTAGGACAGTCAAGGGAACTCCTCAACGTTTTACAGTAGCTACCTTGTGTTCGGACTTAATTCATTTCTATTGATGAGAACTTTGCACCCATATCGTTTATAAGTGCCATTACAGGTCTGATGATGGAGACCATAGACAGTCGAGGGAATTCTTCAACGATTTTACAGCAGTTACCTTTTGTTGGGCTTACTTCATAAGGTTCAATATGCCAAAATGTTCATTGGTATGGCGCCACTAAAAATCGTGAAATAAAATTATTTTTATATAAAAAAAAAAACCGACTTCAAAAAAACCTGATGCACTAAAAAGCCTGAAATAATATTTCTATTACCACCTCTGCCTACCCCTTCGGGAAAACCAGACGTGATGGTGTGTTATCGAGTATTTGAAGTCGGTGCCAATCTTGGTATGCCAAGTCTACCTACTATAAAAGTAAGAAGATAGATTGGCACCGACTTCAAATACTCGATAACACACCATCACGTCTGGTTTTCCCGAAGGGGTAGGCAGAGGTGGTAATAGAAATATTATTTCAGGCTTTTTAGTGCATCAGGTTTTTTTGAAGTCGGTTTTTTATTTTTGATTTTTGTTTTGCTGTATACATTTTGGTACATAAAATTCTGTGAAAAATACAAAATATTTTTAGAGACCGTAGCGTAGTGACATCTATATTTTTTATTTCAGCTTAATTTTACAAACACTACATTTTTTATTACAGTGCCATCTATTGTAAATATGAGGCATAATATCTGGAAAGGTTGGTTCCTAACCGGCTGTCGTACTAAACCTTAAATATTAGATTATGGTTCGTAGGACTTCCGCTAGATGACGCAGTTACAAAGTTTACTTTTTATTGACAACTCATGACTATGCTTGCTGGTCATCCATGGTATAATTGATTGACCATGGTGTCATAATTTATTTGGAATAAAATTATAATTTTATAGGTAATCACCAAAGTAGGGTTCCATAGCCGCTATAATTTTGCTTTCTTACTTCGAAATGCGTTATTAGTGTGGTAATGTAGATGGCGTTAGCAGTTAAATAAGATAATCCGATATTATTATTAATTTCTAATTAGATTAACAATTATAACTGGTTTGCGTCAGAAGTGTACTGGGATTACAAAAGGTAGCCCAACCTATCCTGACCTCGCGCTATCAATGCCATGTTATAGCACAAAACCCGTTGTAAAGATCAATAGAGTCCATTATGTAGGTAGGATTAACCACTCCTATCGTTTCATTCTAAATCCTCACAATGCACAATGTACCTACCTAATAGACGAGTCTATTGAAATGTATTGCAAAACTAAAGGTGTGGATGGTAGAATGACGATATAGCAGATTATTGTAGGCAAGTAGGTAGTAGGTTACGATGATTGAACATAATTGTTAAGTACTACGTGTCATAGTAGAAATCTCTATCATCCTTTGAAACATAGATTATTTATTTAACGTGGCTCTGAACTCTACCGATTTAAATAATTTGGAGAACTTCGATGAATTTTTAGTGAAATTCGAATGGAACGATTTCAACGTAGGTAGATCAGTGAAATGTATCTTTTACCTTTTCTGTATCTACGTTTAGATATAATACCTATGACTTCTTTCAAGACAAAACAAGCTTGACCATCTAACAAATCATCCGAAAATCTTTTTGCATCACCATTTAAGTACTATTTATTTACAACAGTCCAAGTTTCTTTTAATAAACGTCGCGGTGCGCGGGCGCGGCTCACACAAAACATACAAGCCGAGTATCATTTGACAATTTGCGAGCAATCGTTGCATTGTCGCCGCTCTTTATTCAACTCCGAATAACACACGGAAAATTGTCCGTTCCAATTGTGATCGGCCCATTGTCCGTCTAATGACACGACTCTGGCCCGTAACTGGTCATCAGTGCGTGTTTGAACGTGTCAGTGACGGGTTACAGCTGCCCAAATTCATGTCAGCTTGGTCTTTGATGGTGCTATTAATTTGGCCATAGAAAACTGTGTTAAAGATGAAGCTAATTTGATAATAGACGCTCAGACTGTGATTGCAAGTGAAATAATTCAAAAATCTCATGCATTTATCTAAGAAGACGATGTTGAAGCTGTTAAAGAATCTATTAAGAACAACCGGACTTCGGATAAGAAGACTAGTCACAAAAGTATTATAGACAGACTTACGAAAGAGAAAACGATTGCCAAAGTAGCTAAAGAATCAAACAAAAGACTCACAAATTCAAATGACATAACATCAATGGCTTACCAATTAGATCAGACTCAAACCCCCAGACAGCTCCCAAAACTATCCAGACAAAATCCGTACCACATAAAGAGACCGATGAACGCATTCATGGTATGGTCGAGACTGCAGAGAAAGAAAATATCGATGATGAACCCCAAACTCCATAACTCAGAGATATCTAAACGCTTAGGGCTCGAATGGAAGAGCTTAGACGAAAGCGAGAAGCGACCATTTATCGACGAAGCTAAGAGGCTAAGGATAAAACACATGCAAGACTATCCCGACTACAAATACCGTCCGAGAAGGAAGAACCGGCTAGATACAACGGCGTTTACTAATCCAGCTATTTATACCACTAGAGAGACCTTTGTGGAGGTCGAGCCACGACCAGAGGTGAATTACCAACCGTTGTCATACCCTGAACAGTTTGTGTATAACAATATGATCAGTTACAATGTACCAACAATACCTCAGCCAACTTTCGTGCCTACGTCGATGAGGCCTAAGGAGGAGGCCTTACCGAGCCTGGACTTGAGGCCTCTGCCGTCAATAGAGAGCATATCGCCGAGGCCTTTTGCTGTGGTGAATCAGCAGATGATGGTGAAAGCGTACCAGGACCTACATTACGTGCCGAGTGACGTCGCGAGGATATCCTATTATCCTTTTGGAGTACAGTAGATGACTTTTTCTACTGTAAAAAATGTCCGTAATGTTATAAAGCATAGTTTGTTCATCTCGACTGTTCGCGTTAAACTGTTCAAAGTGATGATCAAGTTAGTCATACAGATAACTCATAAAATTATAATAGATGACGTCATCAATAGATTAGGTATTCTTAGGGTTATGTATTATTGTAGGTGTAGTAATATTAATTGTTAACTTGTAGCCAAAGTCGTGTTAAATAGTTATTAAAACTGTTTTCTAACTCATTAAAACAAACCTTATTTGATTTGTTCTTTATTTAGTGCAGTTAACGATTCTCTGAAGGTGCCATCCCAAGTAAATTACAAACTACTCATTCTCTTAGCAACAGGCTTTTATGTAGGAAATGTTGCGTATTTTCGTAGTTAATAATTAAAATGGTTTTAAAAATAATAAACCTATGCAACATACAAAGATTTGGCCCCAAATACCATGTTGATTAAATAATAATAGGTGGTAGCTATAATAATAATATCCTGGCGAAGGTCGCGGGAATACGCTGGATGCAGGCAGCGCAAGACCGGTGATTGTGAACCTTGGGGGAGACCTATGTCCAGCAGTGGACGTCTTATAGCTGAGATGATGATAATTTACATAAATATAAGATTTCGCAATGTTTTCATCTTCAATACCTATAACAGTGTTTCCTTCCCTCGAACAACCCGTCACCGTAAACGAATGATTCACTATGTCGGAAGCCCAAAAATAATGTACCGATCATGACGAGACACTTCGGGACAGATTGATGGTATCATACTATTGTGCTACGACTTCTGGAAATCTATCAACCCTAACATATTATGTATTGGACCTTCGACCTTATTAAAATGAGTTAAAGTATAAATCGTGTGTAATTGTGAATCAGATTAATACGAAAGAGAAATGTACAACCTTGCCGAAGCTTTCTCCGAATTTGGATTTCTATTTTCCTATGATTAGAGTTCATATTTGAAGTGACTAAGGGCTCTATATAAGTATTTTCAAGGGGTGTTTTTACACGTGACAATTTTGATACTGTCACGAATGTTCTCCTATTTTTGACAATCACTCAATTTTTCTTGAGTATTTTGAATCATATTTCATCACGGTTTGGTTGGTTGTTAAGTATGTAAACATAGACGAACAAAAACATTCTCATCACTGGATTCCTATTTACTAGATGGCGGGACACTTAATTTCTCACTACCATTAGAAGTGACAATTATTTTGGAGGGCGGTATTCATCACATGGAAACAACGATGGACATCATTTAGTTAATTTTAGTTTTATTTATTTAGTTTTAGAAACATTCCGTATAACAATAACTACAGTAAATATATGAAAATCGATGTACACAAACGTTTCCAAATTATAATCTATCAAATTGGAAATATCTCAAGTGGCGAAAGGGGTTTAATTAAATATTATTGTTTGAATCCCATGGAGAGGGAGGTGCGGGGGAAAGGGGAAGGGGGAAGGGGTGGATTTTTCCATAATAAAGCATTCCAAATCGATTGTTGGAGTATTTATATCGAGATGTTGTTACACATGAATTGAAGGAGTGTCTTAATTAGATCATAATTACGTATCAATAGTAAATAATGATTTAATATTTTTATGAGACAGTTATTATTAAAAAATATATAGGTATCTACTTACATTTGCAGGAAAAATGTGAGTAGGATGTTTAGTAAACTCTATAACTACATTATTAGAAAATAATACTAAGGCAGTTCAATATCAGGTAGGTACCAATTGGTGAGGTGTGCATTAAAGGTAAATATGGACAAATACTTTATAGTGAAACTGAATTGACGTGGTATTATCATCTCAATGCAGTCACACAATCTTAAAAGACTTCGTCAATAACTAGTAAAATAGTACTTAATTAATGAAACCCTAAAATGCCGGCTATAAATTGACGCTTATTCACAATACGTCGAGTGCTAACACTGTGATATTTGTCGAAGGCAAATTCCGAACTTATCGAGAGAGAAAAGAATACCTACTATACTATCAGCCGAAAACTCAAAGGCTACTTAAATATTTAAGTCTAACTTAGTAGTTTGAGACGTCATTATCTGTAATTTTTTGTATGGCGCTTCAAAGTTTAAGCAGCTCTCAAATTTAAGTTGCGTACGAGTATTCGGCGGTTAGTCAGTCAGAAGGGGTGTACTATTTTATAGCGACTTAAGTTTAAATTAAGAACAAAAGTTATTGTAGAGATCTGATATAGCAATGTAAAGATTTTGTAAATCATTGGTATACAGGGTTATTGGTAAAACACTAACAACCTTGCAGGGGTGCATTACTGACATAAAAAACAACAACTTTTGTTCTATGACTTTATACAAAATAAAAATTTTTTTACAAAAAAATCACAATCTAAAATGTATGAAACAAGACAATATGCTCATCTAGAGAATAGCCGTGGTACGTTTAGGTACTTTAGGGCAAAGTGGAATACAACCACGTACCATGGCTTTACTCTAGATGGATAAAAAAAAATCATACATTTTAGAAAGTAGATTTATTGTTAATTTTTGTTTAGTTTTGTAATAAGTCGTAGAACAAAAGTTGTTGTTTATGTCAGTAATACACCCCTGCAAGGTTGTTAGTGTTTTACCAATAACCCTGTATAACACTTTCTGTTCTTCAACATTTCCCCAAAACCGAAAGTTTAAAGTTAAGTTGCCCGGCCTAAACAGTGTGTTTGTCTCTACCTCTGTCTGTTGTTTGATTCGGCCTGTAGGAGGCCTTTTAATCTCATTCTCGCTTGACATCTAAAAAGCGTTTACATTATCTTCTCGCTAGCGCAGTCCTTTGTCTACAAGCACACATCTCGCGTCATTCAATATCACGCTTACAACTGAAACATCCCTGAAAGACTCCTGAACAACGCCTGTCTAACACCTATCTGCCTAAGCTTGAGCATATTCCTAGCTACATTATGAACCTTACCACAACGGATTAAGGGTAGGTTTCGTGATGCAAAGTTATCCAGATGCAACTGACGGATAACTGCTGTGTATTATCAAAGCTTCGTTACATTAGGGAAATTGTAAAAGAGTTTATGTGCAATTTGAATGTTAATCGAATTTGAGTTCTGTTTGCGTTCTACTAAAGCTGAAAATTCATGGTTATGTTTAGGGACTTGAATTTTAAGCTCCACGTAAAAGTTCAAGTAGCAACAAACATAGAAATGTGTAGGAACAATCGAAAAACGCGTTTAAAACAATGACATAAGAGCTTCTGTGGCAGCAAGCGACCGTTGTCATACCGTAGCGTGCCATAATCGTCACAGACGTCTTTCACACCGCACACGGACGATGAATGATGGATGAATACGAGAAATCCAGCTTTTTCCATGTATGCTGGAACCAAATTGACGTTTTCCGGTATCAAAATTACATTTACTCGATTTTAAACCGTATTTATAGGGTGATAAGAAGATACTGGGAATTGGAGAAGTGAAGAAATATAGTTGTAGACTTGATATCTCTGTATATTCGTGCGAGGCGCAAATGGGCCAAAAGTTGTATGCTGTATGTGGGACGGGATGTGACGTAGAAAAGTGGTGCAAGAAGTGATCAGAATAGTCATTTTTTTAGTCTAGACCACATAATATAACGAAATACTAGACCTAACTATAGGTAAACCTAGACAAACTTAAGATATGTATTCTTCTATAGTGAACCGAGAGTGAAAAAAAATAAAATAACATAACTATAAAATATAAAAAAGCCAACATTACGCGGTGTTCCCAAGCGGTCACCCATCTAAGTACTGACCGCGCCCGACGCTGCTTAACTTCGGTGATCGGACGAGAACCGGTGTATTCAACGTGGTATGAACGTTGGCGATAGAGTTGTCAAAATTATCTAAAACTATGCAATACACAAGGTAGTTACTTTAACAGTTAAAGTTTAACTAATGATGGAGGAAAACAAAGACATTAACGGAACTATATTTTGAAAGTACCTATTTCTGTCTCGTTTTCAATTATAATAATGAAATTGTTATTCAGACGCGTCTGCGTAAGGGACCGTATATAACCCGTATGGATTGGTGAAGCCACCAATTTGAAGAATATTCTAGATATTTCTGTAGCCATGATTAAACGATATACGCTCTCATTTCCAGCCAGAGGGCCTAGCCAAGTGGCATGAACGCTAATCGAATAGAATAGAATAGACTTCATAATGTAGGGAAATGTCAAACGTCGCTATCTAAATCAACAACAAGTTGCTATGTAGATCACGTGACTTATGTCATTTCCATAGATGAAGCGTAGCGATTTGAACGAACGCTCGTAGACATCAGCCAGTTGTCTAGCCCTTCTGGCATGTTTCTACATCCCTCGTCGCGTCAGTTGACATTTGGGCATTCACGTATATTCAACTTTGCCAGTAACATGGTATTTTTATCGTTTGTCGCGCCCTCTAACAACTTCCCTCCGTTTTCCGCCTTTTCAGGCTTTCAGGGTAAGCGAGGATGTGTCATATTATTTACGAAAGGCTCTACTGAAATCCTGAAATACAATGTTTTGTAGTGTTTCGTGGTATGCAAATGACATTTTCAGTTCTTTCTATGGAAGTCATATCTGTATTTTATGTGAAAGGGTTTTGGTAGAGTTGGATGAAATCTGATATGTACGTATATTGTAGAAAGGTACCTATAGGTAAGATCTTAAGAGGGTACATACGGCTGATGAAAGCTACGGTACTGAAAAGGCGAAGACGATTGTAGTACATTTAAGATTTTTATTGAATAACGAAAGTCCAAATTTGTCAAATAAATATAATTTAAAATGTCTCTCAAGCATTATTTTGGCATAGATTTCAAATAATCTCTGTTAGTCGTTGTGGAGAGAATTTACAATTTAGGTTGAAAATAACATATTTTTAACTTGTTTACTACAAAATTTGGCAACATTAAACATAGATTAATAGATGTTATTCCTGATGGTCTGAAGTTCAATGTGGTTTATTTTATGAAGAACATGCGCCAACGGTTTCGTCATCAATTTTGCGCAAAGTCACCGTTTAGAGCCTTAGTAAGCCCATTAAGTGAAAAAATACTATCGCTCTTTAAGTTCAATAAACTTCAACAACAACAATAACCATTAATAACAATAACAACCACTCACAAACGTCCCAAAACTGTATTAATTAACATAAAACCCAAATAAACGCACAATTTGTCCCAAACTCTTCGTATAAATCTCAAAGCATTATGTCCTTTCACATAATAAGTGCTAATGCGCCGCACAGTGTGCCAAAACGCCGTTGCGTCGGGCAAAATGAATTGTGTACGGAAACGTATTACCGTCGTGGCAAATGACTCGGAACTTATATTTGAGTGCTCCGCCCCAGTGTGCATCATTTTGTTTATATGTTTACGCTGAGTCGTGCGGGGGTCCACAATGGGAGTATTATTTATTTGACTTATAAAGGGTGGTAGTGTTCTAATGGCAGATGATCCGTGACGGACGGTAGTTAGTTTTGGTAAACAGATCGTTGATAATCGAGACGTAATGGGGAAAGTTTGGACGTTTACGAAGTTATGGTGAAATGATTTTCTAAGTGATACTAATGGCAACTTCAGACGGCTGTTTAAAGTCTTGTGTAGTTAGAAATGATAGAGAATTTTGTCATTATGATTGTAGGCAAACGCAGCTGACTTTTAAAGAAATACTGTTCGCTCGGTGTCGCGTCGGAATAGGCAGAATAAGGTCTCAGTTGGCAATCTTTGTAATAACTTTTGTGGGTGCTATGAATCAAATAACTGGTTCCATCCGTGTTGCACTGCGGCTTGAGCTCGATCGATTATAATTATACTAATTA
This sequence comes from Drymonia ruficornis, assembly GCA_947859195.1. Classification (NCBI taxonomy): domain Eukaryota; kingdom Metazoa; phylum Arthropoda; class Insecta; order Lepidoptera; family Notodontidae; genus Drymonia; species Drymonia ruficornis. Next base: position 14,371,351 of record OX401905.1, on the reverse strand, counting down.
TCAATAGCCCAATTATCGTAGACCCATGAGCCAATATTAATTGACAGAGCTCATGAGAAATTTACTTATTAAGTCTCTATAATTATTTGTCGTCTTTGGGAATATCTCATTTGTAACAACAAACATTAAAACATTTACACCCACTATAACAAATCTTTATAAAGCATACAAACAGACAATCAAATTAGACGCGGCGCCGCGCCCACTGTGCGGCAGATGTTCAAACATTGGACAAAATCAACACTAATTTCATCAATCGTGCCCCATTGGCGTATGCTTTCAATCAGACCATTTTAAATTATTTATTTCACACCCCAACATTCAACCAGTGTTGATAAATTGTTGTGATTTTTTTTAATAAGTTGTAATGAAGATTTTTGGAGTTATGACTTAAAGTCGTTAAACATAATTTGTCACAGTTTTACGTGTGATTACTAAAATTTAATTACACGTGAGTACCTGTGATACCGTAGAGTGAGATCAGTAACCTGAGACATGGTACTCTAGCTTAACTTATTTTTCTTTAGTAAGCAACTTCATAGTTCGCAAGTAAAACATTAACCCCCAAATTTATAGAAAATTTAATCCATTTGCAACCGCTTACAAAGATTTTTCCGGACAAAAGTGCTTTGTTATGCCGTTGTAGATCGATCATAATTTTATATTTTGGCGCATTATAATAATAAAATAGAAAATACTTTTATTTTTTATGTATGATACCTAATAGACTTTGTAATGTGAACATGCAACTATAACCCTTCTACTGTGTTATAGAAAGCTTATTAAATCAATCAATTGATTGAAAAACTATTACGTTTATTCCAAATCATTACAACTTTCGAACGATTGAAACAGTATTCAAAATGGCGAAATAAATAATGTCTTTAATATTTTATTTAGCTAATGGATCGTTTAGTCAGTTCACTGCAATAAACAGACAGAAAATAGGTGTATTTTGTACTAAATAATGTTTATGATGAGTTTTGTTGGGAAAGTTTTTTTTTAATGTTAGTTTTTGTGCTTAATCATGTATAGTTGAATGTAGTTATGTTACAAATAAAATATATTTGTTTTTGTCTAGTACCTATGATTAATGATGAATTAGAAGGCTGAAGTAGCAGTGGGCGGGACACATAGCCCGAAGAACTGATGGCCGATGGAGCAGAGAGGTTCTTGAGTGGCGACCACGTACCGGAAGACGCAGCGTGGGTAGCCCCCCCGCCGAGGTAGACCGAGGACCTAGTGAAGGTCGCGGCAAACCGCTGGATGCAAGTGGCACAGGACCGGTCGTTGTGGTAAACCTTGGGGGAGGGCTTTATTTAACAATGGACGTCTTTTGGCTGACATGATGATGCTGATGATGAGTCCCTATGATTATAGGTAGGTATGAATAGCATATGAACTATAAGAATGTTTATTTTTTTAAATTAACCTCCTTCGGTGCCTAACGTCATAAACAGTAGTGGCTGAATTCTACAAGCGTTTCTTGGAATCGCTACGCTTGATGTATGGAAATGACATAAGTCACGTGATCTACATAGCAACTTGTTGTTGATCTACATAGCGACGTTTGACATTTCCATACATTGTGAAGTCTATTCTATTCTATTCGATTAGCGTTCATGTCGCTTGTCTAGGGGGCAGGAATCATGAAAAAGTGGATGAAGAACTGCATGTCTATACGGACCTCAGTTACTTCACTTTCAGATTTTCCAATTATAGTATGATTCACTAAATATATTCTAATAGATTGACACATGTATTGATTACTATAATAAAATGGCTTTCAGCATAGAGTGAGACTAACAATCGCTTTCAATGTATAATGCAAATAATCCTTATGGGAGCAATCTCGGCACTTTATGGCTACACAAGCCATTTCAGACGCTCCGGAGTGGATAAGATGGTGAACAGTAGGGTTACAACTAGATCGTATTGGATTCTAAGAAATAATTATTCTAAGAAAATGGATAATATTATCATTATCACTAGGATATGATCACGAATCAAATACGAAGAGGACTGGGTCTAAGCAACTCGGCCGCGTGGTTCAACTAACCCCCTGACGTCATCACAGTAGGTGTTCAATCGTAAAATATATAAGTAAATTTATTTAGTTAGAAAGTTACAACTAGATGTCGCTCATATGAATTTGTTCGCGGTATAGAAGTGTTTATTGCGTTTTATATATATGTTTACCGTCAACAATAAATTATCTTCGACCTGCACAAGGAGTTTTCTTTGGTTGGCTGCGGGATCCCTTAGGACTTCGGACAGTAGGCGTGGCTTAAGTCAGAGTGCTGTTGGCGTTCGTCCTGTGCAGAGGTCTTGCCAACGTACGCATCCCAAATATAATTCTATTCGACACTAGATGGCATCCCTTTGTACGTCATTTTCATCACGATACACTTAGTCACATCTAGTGTGAAAAAGTTAAACTACGTACTAACATCGACATAGAACGAAGCGAATAGTTTTGCTATTGACCGGTTGATTGAAATGGCGTTCACCCGCGCAAATTGTCAAGCGTCGTTTCATAGGGAAATCTAATAAGAACACCGCTTTATTTGTACTTTCTCTGTTACCTTACCTTACTTGCGTAGGGTAGATAGAGTGAGAGATAATTCCTAAAATAATAATAATAATGATAATTCTATACATTGTACAAGTTACTAAACTGTATCAAATCATTGAGTATACTACAGAGCATAGCTGAAACATCTTACATAGGTGTACTTTACGTGTCTTGTAAATGGTCTTGTGAAACTCTACTACTATTGATACTAATCTGCTCTAGATTGACATACACAATGGAAAATACGAATATGCGATAAATAGATGTATAAAAAGTCTTCACAGCCCTATATTCAAATGTAGAGTCATAGAGACAAAGTGATTGAATTGTAAGAAGCGACTCTATTCATCCGCGGGCCAGACGGTTTTACTCTGATTAACTGTTTAAATGAGGTTTTATTAGAGGAATAGCTATAAACCACATAGTTGCACGTAATCAAGTTTGTATCCGTCTCTACATATCTATTTTTAGAACGAAACAGTTAAATAGAGTACTATCTTCGGGTCATTTTGTTCTGATTCGATCTCGGCCTGCTTTGACGCCCAATTTGGAGAGCTATAGGAAAAATGCATCTCATATTATCTTCGCATAGTTCAGCCCTTCATAAGCTCAAGGTCTCAAGTCTTCTAAAAATCCTCTAAAATGAGTTGTAGTAGATACTTAAACGGGATAGACGTCGCCTTATTTCCTCGGTTTCTAAATTATGCACACTGGTGTTATCTATTATTCTGGTTTCATAAATGTTCACCAACTTATCTATGTCACAAAAACATCCAATATAACTATATTACTCAAAGAACTCAATCTATCTTCATCAAATCAAAATATCAAGTGAAAATAAAGCCACAAGAGCACAAAAAGCGAGCAGATAGGACGCTAAACATTATATTAATGCGGCACGGAACGCATTAGGGGCCGGAAATGGCGGCGTACACATTCAGTATTGTGCTCGAGGAAAAATGATATAATATCATAACATCCTTTCATGACCATTACTGGGCTTGCCCGCCCTGCGGTGATGCGGCAAAGATTAGAAAATATTGAAGAAGTGATTATGTTAAGTTATGTGCCTATTACTTTGGAGCCTCAGTGATGAAAATCAAGAATAATAATTGTAAACTAACGACACTAAGCCCACTCATCCACGGCGCGACTCAGAAGAAACGGACTAGTTAGTCATTAAAAAATACCTACTAAAATACTACTTGTGGCTCGTCCACGGCGCTACTGAAAAGGAACGCAACTTCCCAAGCTCCATAGAACAAAAACAAAACACAATCACTCAAGTACGCGGTGCAGAAAAGTTTCTCGAAACCAGTCACGCGCGACCAGCATGCAGAGTCGCGCCTTACAAATTAATTATTAATTACTAACCAGTTTTTTTAGTAGCGCCGTGTACGATCCTCCATAGAAATACTAGTGCTATTACATTTTGGCAACTTATTAAATTTGCCTCTGGTGGTAGTCGAACCCATAATCACCCGATGCAGTGAGCCGAGGCCTACGCTCAAACCACTGCGCCAAGCGGTCGTCATAAGTCGGTAACTATACATTCAGATATTACGTATCTTCTACATTCGTGACCTTTCTGCCCTCTTCCACGCTTGCTCATTGCCCGCGCCGCCCTACACGAGACAAATCGTCCAGTTGGCCATTTGTCAAAAAAACCTGCATCCGCCCAATGAAAGCGGTCTTTGTGGCACCCACAACAGTTCCTAAACACACTAACACGCCCTATTACAACGCAGTAAGGTTGAGAATGTGGATAGTGGATAGAAAACGTGTATAGTCTAATAAGAATGGTGAATAACAACAAAAGCTTCTTTTTTGAAGTTTTCGTTGAAAATGTGCCCGGGTGTGTCTATGCGCCATTTTGTTGGCTTTATGGCATTATTTTCTATAATAGAAATGATTTGTTTATGCCTACAAAAGCTTTAAAAATAATTTTAAGTAATCTAACTTTTAACATGCAGTATAAAAAAGTATCAAATTTTACAGTCAAAGTTATAAGTACGAAGTTTTTTATTATCATTAAGCTTTTATCATTATTTATTATTTTATAGTTCACATACTTTCATAGTTCCAATTTAATTCGATTCTCACAGCGCCTACGCGTAGTGTGTAATGGGATATCTATTGCTCATGTATTTTTTACAGGCGACAGATAAGTTATACTTAGCGTTGAGTTCAACACACTAACGGATCATTAGAACATTGTTACTGTTCTAATGGTCCGTTAGTGTATTGGTAAACTCGGTCCTTACGTCTAATGAGACCTAACTGTTGTATACAAACACAAAATAACGATAACAAAGGTATTATCCTTAACTGAGTTCCTCATTATTTTATTAAAACCAAACAAAACTGCCACTCCAGCCCCCCTTGTCTATCGGCGTGAATATATCGTTGGGAAAGTTGGCTTATCTCAGTGACGTCACCGTGACGTCATTACATTTCGATGTCCAGTCTGTAGCGCCCGCGTTTTAACGCTCACCGTTCACCATATCTTGGCGTTTCCGGTGTTCTGTTTTTAAAATGAACGTTTATTTTTTTATTTTAAATATTCTGACATTGCCGGTAGTGTTTGTAGTACTTTTTACTACTTTTTATGTTTTTTTGTACTTTTGGTGATTATGAAAATAAAACGTCACTAACTGGATACAGATAATTTCAAGGATTTTATGTTTTTCTTCCGGGAACCTGAGATTCCTACGGACAGCCCTCACATTAATAAACTAAAAATAATAAAAAAGTCAACATTTTCACACAAGTCAAATCATTTCATATTTCACACAGGACTCATACCGCAACCAAGCCCTACCGCTATCACCAAAGAGCTCAATATCCACTTAAACACACTCAAAAATCAAAGGAACTTTTTAAATACTGGCCGTATACAAATAATCGCGTTCAATAAAAAAAATGAAATAAAAAAAACAATAAATTGGCGCGATTACATCTTGAGTGGTGAGTGGTTGCCGCGGTTTCTCATGGGGCGATGTTATGGTACTGACGCTAGAGGGAGCCTTGGGGCTAGGGTGAGTATGTTTTACGAGTCTTTGGGATATTTTTTTAGCAATTTGCAATTTGACGTTATCACAGTAGTACGTAGTCCTGTTAGTCCTGCAACTAAGCTAAATGCTTGTACGAAAAGTGGGCTCATGTTCATGTTTCAAGACCAGGACGGGTATCGAACCGGAAACTTCTCGGTTACAAGAGCGGCCCCTTTAACCACTTGACGCTTTTTATAGTATTCAAATGGAATGTTGTCAAAATTAGAAAAACAAATTTAATGAGAGGTTTAATGAATCTTGAACAAAGACAAGTAGCTATTGGGTGTAGGTAGGGTTGCAGTGTGTTATAAACAGTTCTCTGAGTTCATTAGTCCAGGGTTGGCGGAATTCTGGTTAAGTTAAATAATAATAAATCAACGAATTAATCCATTATTCATTATTTTTGATTCATGAATCGTCAAAAATTCCGAATGTAATTCCTATGTAGAAGAATTTTAAGAAAATCCTCTCAACGCAGAAAAAAACAAACAAGTTTTAAAAGCAAGTGTAGTCACAAAGTGTAACTTTATGTCGTAATATTGCTAAAGTCCAATTTTCTCAAATGATGGTCACCCTACCTAAGTGCCGGCGTCTCACTGCGGCGGCTCCCACGGGCGGCGCGTCGGAATTGCCGCTCAATTAGGCGGCATGATTCGATTTGCACCCTGACCGGAGCCTGGCTGACCGTGTACGCACCACTTAGCATTAAGAGTACCGACTAAGATACGGCATTTGAGAAAAAAAATTAAAAATTTGTAAAATTTTTGGGAAGAGAAAGTACAAATTCAAATTGTCACATGATATTCGTTGGTAGTCAGAATACTCAAATAATAACTGATAATGATTTACCCTTACTGGTCAGTTATTTATATCCTGTAGGCACAAAAAATACACCTTATTGTACAGTCAGAAGTAATATGTTACTATTTGGCGGTTTAAAAATCCACGTGGGTACTAGATACCACAGAAATATGTGAAATATTAATCATAGTTGTAAATATTTATTGATCGTTTCGTTCTGAATTTCAATTTCTTAACATTTCTGAAGCATTAGTACCTGTGGTACGTGTATTTTGAAATCGGAGGGTTTATTGTACGGACCTGTTTCAGAACGTAGACAACTTTTATCCACCGAATAAATATGGCGTTTTGGTAGTTTTTCCATAGAATGTATGTCAAAATGCCATATTTATCTGGTGGATAAAAGTTATTAGATCAATCTGAGACAGGTTTGAAATCGGAGGGATTATTGTATGTACCTGTTTCATAACTTAGACAACTTTTATCCACCGAATAAATATGGCGTTTTGGTAGTTTTTCCATAGAATGTATGTCAAAATGCCATATTTATCTGGTGGATAAAAGTTATTAGATCAATCTGAGACAGGCCTTAAGTCGTCGGGCTGTGCTACGAGCGTAGCAACTGCTACGAAAAACCGTAGCAATTAAAATGGTTCGATCGTCACAGCGAATTTAAATAAGGAATTCCGATTCATTGTTTCTTCCCATATCGATTCCCATAAATCAAAACGTAAACTCATAATCGTAATATCGATTACAAACCAGTATTCGAGTGCTATCGAGTCGAGTGCCGTTTCATTTGCACCCCTGAGAACCGAGCACTTCACTCGCTCATTGTTTTCAATGCCTTTTGTCAATAATATTTGTACAGAAGTAAGATCTGATAACATTTAGCTAACATAGCTTTGTAGTTTTAAATGTTAATTGTGTTGCGTTTGGTGAGATTTTGAGATAACATTTTTTGAATGTTACTCTAATAAAATTGTTTTGTTGACTACTGGTTTTGGTAAAGAAAGTTGTTTGTACTTCTGAAAGGTAAAGTGTGACGGCAAAAAACTTGAACCTAAAGTGTCAACAAAGGGGGGTTTTACATTATCAATCTGAATCGCGATACTGTTCAGAATTCAAAGATTTGCATGCGATATCCTCAATCGTGATTATTGTGATATCACTGATAGTGTAATCCTAACTAACCTTTCCTATTACCCCGTGAACCAGTAACAAGAAACCCCGCATTAAGGCAACCACACACAGGCGACAAATAAAGCCGCGCACACCACGACAAAGGCCCGCGACAACCAGCTAATTTGCAGCGGTGACAAATCGCGATCACACGTCTGCGCCGCAACCAGCAATTTGTTTTAATGTGCACGAGACGCGCGGGCGCATTGTTGTGTGTAACACGGTACGTCATTTATGGCCATACTGTGTGATAAGCAAGTTAGTGGAACACCCTCCTTAGAGATCAAGCTGTGCAGATTCATAACGTGGTAAGAATGTATTTTTTAGTAGGTAGTAGGTAATTTTTGGATTGCTGAATAATGAAGCTAAACACTGTAAGTAAATGTGACCGATAAAATGGCAGTAGATTTGCCCCTTTCTTTCACGATCTTTTGCTGTGCTTTTACGAAACTTTGGTATACCTATCTATAACAGCTATGTTGTACAAGACACTTTACTTACTTACACTGCGGAGTCTTAAGATACAAGCCCTGCTTAGTTTAAGACTCACAGATAAACTGGAACAACTTACTTGCTAATAAAAAAATATTATTATTATTATTATTATTCTTCTTCGGGGAACACAAACGTAATATTTACGTAGTGTAGACATTTCTGGTTATCGATATAGCGTTTCTTGGAGTTCTTTCCATTTTTACAGTTATAAACAATAAAATCGTGTAACAATGGAACCGCGCGCACCTAAACATCGTTTACCAATGTAATCATTAGCGGTGCGCGTGTGAAAACAGGCAATTTTGCCGCCGCTACTGTTGTGTTGCCGATTGATTCGCGAACATATTGCTGGTGCTGGGGCGGGCGGGGGCGGGTAACGTTTGCATTTGACTTATATTTGCGGAATAATTGGAACTATAATTATAGCGTTGGAATTGTTAGCTAGTGTAGAGTATGGCTGTAATTTAGGAATGCACAGAATGTGAAAGTAGACTGATTGGCCATTAAAATATGTAGGCCTGGGATTGGTCAGTTGATGAATAACATAATGATCCTTCAGTTCCAGGTGTTGGTGTTGGTGGTGGTGTTGTCAGTTCCTGTATACACGGCGACAAGGTTCACCACCTGTCACGTTGGGTTCTGACTATCTGGTGAAACGTGGGCTTTGAGTTGGTTAATACCTCCACAATGTGGTGGTGTATGGCCACTCAAGCCTCTGACTACCCCCGAATGGGGATAAAAGTCGTGACGTTACATTTACATTTATTTATTTAGTTCCAGGATCTGCTCCGTATTTTGAACCCCACCTTACGCACACTTGCAGCAAACCAAATTTAAATTTGAAATCATCATGAAACGCTTATCTGACATTAATTAATGTCAAAGAAGGAAAACATGTCAAATTAATGACAGTTTAGCGTTTAAATTTGGCATTTAAATTATTTAAACGACTCTATAGTTGGGCGAGAGTCTACAATTTATGATAAGGTTACTTGTCTGTCGGTATCCCTACGAGTTGGTTCTCGGAAAACGGCACTGGCTTCAATAACGTCACGACTTTTATCCCCGTTCGGGGGTAGTCAGAGGCTTGAGTGGCCATACACCACCACATTGTGGAGGTACCTAATCAGCCATATAATATAAGAAGACCCCTCACAGAAGTTCGGCGTAAAGTAGCTATTCCAGCTGCGTTTCTAAATATCTAAACTAAACATTACCGCATTACAGCATACGCTTGTCCGCATCAGCGACTGATCCATTAACCGGATTCGTCCGGTCCGAGCCGGATTCAACCGGATTTCGGGCCGGATATACACGGATTTTGCCCCGATAGATACGTAGCGGCCCCGGATGTCCACCCACCGTGCATTCGGTCACACTACTAAGCGCGACACGTTAGTATTTGAAATTCGTTTGTTTAATTCGTATTAGAAATTTAGTTGAGATTTGAAGCTGCATTTTCGAAATTCTAATGCTTTAATTTGGAAATAGAAATATAAAAAAATATGCTTCTATGCATTCGACTTTCAAAATACGTATTTAAATAACATTCTAGAAATAATGTTGGTGGAGCTTATCGTAGTGTTAGTAGCGTTGGTAATAACGTTGGCTGGCTCTACCAAGATAGTATCACCCTCTCACAAGAGATCGGCGTAAAGTAGCTACTTTAGTTGCGTTTCGGAAGACGAGTGAGAGAGCCGGAAGGCCACCTCCTCACTCTCACTTTCTCTCCCTCTGTCCCACTCCCATTCGTCCATTTCTTTCAAAAATAATTATAATTGAAGCTCTAATGACTATTAAAAATACACTCGACACAAGCAAGGCGCTACACCGGAAGAGCTCAGGGCTGACACCGAATGAACCACCCGCCAGCGTACACTAATTATCTAAGTGCATAATGAACTTGTTTGTGCCAACCCTTGGAGCCAACTTTCATATCACGCCACACACCGACACTAACTTTGTTTTAACATCTTAGGGTCAAAATTTGTTTGTCAATTACTGGAAAGTGACAACCCTAGTTGGGGAACATGACAAACGAAATTGAAACCTATTTATGGCGCAATAAAGTTTAATTTCATTTGTTGGCAGGTAGGAAGTTAGAGCTATGGTTGTCACCCCAAGTCTGTCTGTATGTCGCTCACTCGTCATTGTTTCGGCGGGTTAATTATAAAGTTTCCGCTTGCAAAAATGGCGGAGTCTCAAAGAGGTGTAATAATAATAATAATATCCTGGGACATTTTTTACACACGGCTACCTGAGCCCAAACTAAGCAGAGCTTGTACTATGGAAATCAGGGGGGTTACTCCGAAATACGTCGCTGACGGATCGTCCGAAGTACGGATTCGATTTACGATCAAAACAATGTCAAATCGTAGAGAAAAACGAAAGAAGAAATGTCAAATCACGACAATCCGTCAGCCGAAACGTTAGGTTCGTATTTCGGAGTAGGCCAGCTGATAACTGATATTACTACATATACTACTTTTTTATTTGTAAATACATACTTAATATACATATACACCCAGACTCCGGACATACAGACATGTTCATGCACACAAATGCATGTCACGGGTAGGAATCGAACCTACGACCTGCAGCGTGAAAGTCGCCTCCGCGCCAACCACGCTAACGGGCCCGTCACTTTAAACGTCAACTTCAACGTCAACTTTTTCGTCAACTTTAGACTTTAGTGTTACAGCCATACCTAGTTTATGTTTTAATAACATTTATTCCCTTTAATATTTTTTTTAAAACATAAAGGCATAGGCAACTACTTCAAGAACGTACATGCTGCTGTTAATTTATACCTGGGCGCTTACCATGACCTCTTATCGCGATTCAATTATAGGAACGTTTTAACGTTTCGGCGACTTTTTGTGCTTTGACGTACCTTATTGTCATGACAATAAGAAACGTCATTGCACAAATGGCCGCTGAAACGTTAAAACAAAACTGCTATAAGAGGTGGTGGTAGGGCCGCTGTAGGTCCTAAGGTACTATCTAAAAAATAAATATCGCCAGACTTCCACACCAACTGTATGGTTCCAAACGCTTGTACTATGGATACCGTACAATGGACTGGGGGCGATCCCAGTGACACCCAGACCAGGGCAAATTACAAAAAGGCCGTTTTCGAAATTTGCCTCCGGCGGGAATCGAACCCGCGACCATCCGATGCAGTTAGCCGAGCAGCCTATGTTCGAACCACTGCGCCTAGCGGTCGTCACCTGAGTAGATAATCTGAAAAAAAAAAACTTTTTTAAGACTGATTTTGAGAATTTAACAATAGTTTCATAATTTAGTCTTTCATTAGATAAGTTTGACAATTTGACGATATACTTGCAAGCTCAATCGCAGCCGGTCCTTTTGGTCTCGTTTTTACCTTTAACTAAAAGGGCACTTTGTTCCTTAACGGACCAGACACCTCTGGAACGAATCAATTGGTGTATTCTCAAAAGTCACAATTAAACAGTTATTATATTTAAACATTAAACAGGGTGTTTCTCAGAAACAACGGCTACTTTAATTTTACCGACATTTCGAAAGGCTGAACGGTTGCTTTTTGTTTTGACAGTTGACAGTAAATACTGTCAAAAACTAAATACATACAATCAATACAAATATCAACCTTACCGTAATCTAAATAAGAATTATTATACTGCAAATATAATGTTGTGTCCCGAGACCGTTATCAAGAAAATAAAAATGTTTATTACGGTTATGAAGACATTTTGTTTTTGTGTTTGTTTGTCCGTTTGTCGGTTTTACAGTGGGTTTTAGAGGTCTTTGTCTCTGCTGTATTGTCTATTGTTTGTCGCCATTTGTGTCTCATAATGTGGGCTGTTTGTTAGATGGTATAATATTAATGATCTTCCTCGAAGGCTAACCTGATTTCAAAATATTATAAGTAGGTACTACTTTCACGATTGGTCCAACATAAATATAAGCGTTTTGTATCACAGACAATGGTTCTTCTTTCTTAATAAATATAGCTCACCCAGTTTAATAGGTATTTAGCCAGTGTCCAGTAACTAATAACATCAACAAACACTTTGCAGACGATGGTTTAAAAGTCCATTATGTAATGATTTATTGGGGAGCAAGACAGATGAACCTATTGCTATTTGAATTTCAGTAATTTCACTAATCATAACCAAAACAATTCTTAAAAAACTAAGCCAAGTCTGTGTGATAATGCCTGTAAAGTTATGAGGTGTGATGGAGCCAATATTTCTGTTAATTTCAACCAAAAAAAAATTTTATATTAGTATAATTACATACATACATTTATGTTAATTTTTATGATAGCTCACAGTCAGAAACAAACAGTCAGTCAAGTATTTGCTATGCCGAGTAGGTATAGCAAATACTCGAAACTTTGGAACAGAATCAATGAGCAATAACTACCTACTATAGGTATTTCTTTCTCATCACCAGCCACAAAAACCCCAACCTCCGACATCTCATTACGTCATCATTAGTTTATTAAAAAACCTATCTATAAATGAATTTTGTGTGCACAATGCATGCACTATACAGATTGCCTGCGAGACGGCCCTCGTACAATGAACCATTATCATTGGAGGTCATTAACTGGGAGCATTCTGATGAAAAATAATAGATTCTGCACACACGTATACGGTATAGAGACAGGAAGGGCGGGTGGCACCGTGGTTTAAAACTGTAGTTAAAAGAGGACTTAATCTTTACTTTAATACAGCTACTGAGGTTTTATAAGCCACAAGCTTAAGCACGTTTGGGGTGATAACAACCGACAAAGGTCATTCTGGATGATGTAGAAAACGACCGCTTTCGGTGTGAACTCTACCTACTATTTATTTTCTGGACTGAGAAAAATTATACCTGCCTGTGATTTCATCTTCATCGAGAAATCATGCTATCACTTTAATTTTTATTTATAAGATCTGTAATGTGTGCGGAAACCTCATTAGGGCCATAACACACCTATTAGCCATGGCGACGTCGCCAACCCCGTTGCCAAGTGAAAATATGTCTAAATATGACATGTAACATACCTGCCGACCGACTGTCGACTCGCGACGGACTGGTGACCCTCGCCAGTCGGTCGCCAGGTATGTTGTCTGTCATATTTTGTTGTCATATTTACATATTTTCACTTGGCTACGGGGATGGCGACGTCGCCATTGCTACTAGGTGTGTTATGGCCCTTATCATAAACAGACTGTGCTCAATCCAAAGAATATATAATGAATTACCGTAACGAATTTAGTTGAAACTGCAGATTTATAGAGCTAAGGATTCTATAACATACAGCTCAATAATTTTTGGTCTACGACAAAAATTAACGAAGATACGACTAATTTCCTAACGAAGTTTCCTGACCGGGCAGCGCCGGCCGCCGCACTCGCTGTGACGTCACGCGGGCTGATACGCGCTCGGCTAGCGCTAGGGTTCGGTTGTATTGTTCGCGCGCAGCGTGTTTTAAGCCTCAAAATGAGTTTACAGGAAAGTTTTCAACAAGCTAAGTCGGATAACCTGCCAAAAGTAGAAATTTTTATGGTATTCGACTACTTAAACAATAATTTAAAATACACCAGCGCCGAGACACGTGGTTGGAAACGGAAAAGGTACACTTAGGTACCTTTTCACTTACCTTTTCTGTTATGAATACTATTTATACAAAGAAACCTATTATTTTACCACTAGGTTAAGCATGGAAAGGTTCGGTGTACCTACCCAAAGTACTATAAGATATATAAGATACCTAGGAAGGTAGGTATTATCCTGTCATAAGTAGGTAGATTAGGTGTTTATCCTATTGAGTACTATTTTTATTCCTGTTTATTTTTGACGACCGCTTGGCGCTATAGTTTGAGCGTTGGCCGGTTGGCTCACTGCATCGGGTGGTTGTGGGTTCGATTCCCGCCAGAGGCAAATTTCGGAAATGGCCTTTTCGTAATCTACTCTGGTCTGGTTGTCACTGAGATCGCCCCCAGTCCATTGTATGGTAGCCAAGTATCAGCGGTGCTTAGGGGGCGTTCATAAATTACGTGAGGCATTTAGGGGGGGGGGGGGGGGGGGTCGATGCAAATCTCACGTAATTTTTTCTCCGCAAAAATTAGGGTGCGTTTCCATTGAAGCGGAGCTGGGCGGAGCGGACCGTGAACTGGCCAATCACAGTGCTCGAAATCTCCACTCCGCAACAGTGGAAACAGTGTAAGCGGAGCGGAGCGGAGTTGAGTGGACTTTCGAATAAAACAAATGAACGGAGTCGAGCAGGCTGTGGTGCCGAGTGGTGGGCACGAAGCGGAGCGGAGTGGAGCGGAGCGGAGCGGAGCGGAGCGGAGCGGAGCGGACCGGAGCTGAGTGGAGCGGAGCTGAGTGGAGCTGAGCGGATCTGACCGAAGCTGAGCGGAGCTGAGCGAAGCTGAGCGGAGCTGAGCGGAACTGAGCGGATCTAACCGAAGCTGAGCGGAGCTGAGCTGAGCGGACTTTCGAATACAGTATATGAACACGCGGCGGATAGCTTCCGAATTTTCATCTTCTAGTAGAGAAAGATGTAAAAGCGCTGTTCTTTTCTTAACCGATAACATGACGTATGATCACTCCATGTGATTGAATTTGACTCAAATTTGACTGATCGGAACACGGCTCAATGCAGCTCAGCTTGACTCCGCCCCGCTCCGCTCCGCCCCGCTCCACTCCACCCCGCTCCGCTCCGCCCCGCTCTGCTCCACCCAGTTCCGCTTAAATGGAAAAAGTTGCCACTTTTCACTGCTCTTCTCCGCCCCGCTCCGCTTCAATGGAAACGCACCCTTAAACTGCGAGAAAACTGGGTTAAATTAAGTAAAACATGTTTCTCCACTAGAATATGGCTTTTGAAAAATCTCACCTAAGATTAGAGGGGGAGGGAGGGGGTCGAGCAAAATCTCACAACATCTTACTAAGGGGGATGGGGGAGGCAAAAATTCACAAAAATCACCTCACGTAATTTATGGACGCCCCCTTAGTTTGGGACCATACAGATGGCGTGTAAGTCTGGCGATATTTATTATTCCTTTATAATCTATATTATTAACATAATATTATATTACCCATCACCCTACCTAAGGATTCACTATCACTACATACCTAGTATAAAACAAAGTCGCTTCCCGCTTTCTGGCTGTCTGTCTCTATGTATGCTTAGATCTTTAAAACTACGCAGCGGATTTTGATGCGGTTTTTTTTAATAGATAGTGATTCAAGAGGAAAGTTTATTATGTATAATACATGCTTAATATAGTAGAGAAACACTGATAATATTAGAGGTTTCTAATGTGATGTCGTAAATAAATACATTTTTTTGCGCTTACATTGCAAACGCTGGCTGAATCCTACGAGATAGATCAAAATAATGTACTACAGTATTGTACACCATAAAAAGGTATACAAAAAGTCCGCGATGGTATTTATGTCTATCTCTTAGGGATAACCCACAATAACCATTTTTTATCCTTTACTTTTTACGAGAAATAATGGCTTATTTACGAAGCGATTTTAAGCAATACAGCATTAATCCTTATCCAATTAAGTACCTTAAATACATTGTGCATTTAATATAGATCAATATGGCCCTTTACAGCATGTAATTTAAATGAATAACACCTAAAATAGTGAATGGCGGCGCAAGCGGGAAACCGGGCACAGCGCGAAATCAACGAGGCGAGCTCGGTGACGTCACGCGCGCTGGCCGCACTTACCGCCCGTCGATAAATGTTGGATACATAAAATGTGTTAGGAAATCGCAACCGATGGACCGATTTCGATGATTTAAAAACTATATTGATAAGAAAGCTTAGTTTTAACTGTTAGTGTTGGTTATGAGTTGATTTGTTGACCTATTACTGATCCTCATTCCTAGGCTTAATCTAAGATTAACCCATTAACTGTGCAACGAAAAACCGACCCTTAAAAACCGAACCATAATGGTATGTCGGGTGAAGTGTCATGGGAAATTTGCGTAAATTCAAATAGGAAGATGGGGCGAATAGGCTTTAAGCCTATATTGTGCTCTACCCGCTTTTGTCGCCTCAGCGGAGACTAACTAGCTGATACTCTCCTTATCCAACGTACGGTGTTAAAAAGAGAGGGGTGTACCCAGGTCGTGACTGCAGGCGCCCTTATTGTCGCGGTGTCGAGAAATAAGTAATTAGGTGCGATGTCTCTTTGTTATTTTTTAATATATACTCTATGTAGAGTCGGGTTTTAATTAATGTTGTGATTTTTATGTGGATGATCTTTTGAGAGCGTAGAGTTCTAGGCGTACTTTAATAATAGTAGAGGTAGGGATACATGGCTTAGTAATTATAATTTAGTTTAAATATAGTTTTAAAGTAAAGTAGAGTAATAGGAAGAGTATGTAACATACTATCACACCTGTGCTTTCAAAAGGTGTAGGCAGAGGTAAACGGTTGCTTAATTTTAAATTAACTAAATTAGGTTACAGAAGGGCTAGACAAGTGGCTGACGTCTACAAGCGTTCCTTCAAATCGCTACGCTTCATGTATGGAAATGACATAAGTCACGTGATCTACATAGCAACTTGTTGTTGATCTACATAGCGACGTTTGACATTTCCATACATTGTGAAGTCTATTCTATTCGTTTAGCGTTCATGCCACTTCGGCAGGTTCAACTAAAAATAATCCACCATGACTAACTACCACGTTAAAACGTTTGACAGCCCCTTGGAGCAGCGGTTCGTGGTTAGGCCGCTTGGCTCACTACATCGGGTGGCTGCGGGTTCGATTCCTGAATTCGAATTTAGAAAACGGCCTTTTCGTTATTTGTTCTGGTCTGGGTGTCACTGGGATCGCCCCCAGTCCATTGTACGGTACTCATAGTACAAGCATTGCTTAGTTTGGGACCACACTTAGTATGTTTGTCTAGTGATATTATTGATTTATAAAAATCGGCCCCTATAACCTAAGCCGTTTAAAATTTAAACAATAACTATCGAGTATTACTTCTCTTTGTTCTTTTGTGACAAACAGACGGACATTAGCGGCGACTGTCAATGTTATTATTTAGTATTGTTCCCTCGATAATACGATTGTAGTTATAAAACTAATTTCACTAAAAACGGATCGGGAATAATATTCATATTCTTTTTTTGAAAAAGGAACGATCATAACCGTTTTATTACTTTATTTTTCTTTTGTTTGATTTTTAAAAGATAGACTTCTTTGTTTTACAAAAACGTTTAACTTTTCGGCCTTCGGAATCTGCCAGGCAGGATACCTAATTAGGGAATGTATTTCATAAACAACTTATTATAAATACATAATAAAATATTATTAGATAATAATCAAGCAACCAAACCCAAGATATAATTTTTATTTCGCAATATTTTGAAAGGGATTAAAATCTAACAAGAATACATTTACTTACTTCGCGCATAGATGGCGCTAGGAGTATTTAGACGCACAGAGCTTAGATAAGTATGGTATGTAACCTACCTAATTTCATGATTATGATGATGATGAGAAAAAAATTAACATAGAACGTTAATTTTTTTCTTAAGCCGGAAACCCACCGCGGTGCACGGAGAGGCCACGCACACGGCCACGGCTACGTTTTGCAAGAAAATGTATGGGTGACGTCATTTCTTCCGTAGTCTCTCCGTGGCCGCGGTGGATACGGTGACATACATTTTCGTGCAAAGCGAAGCTTGATCCACGTGCGTAGCGTGTGCTTGGCCTCTCCGTGCGCCGCGGTGGGTTTCCGGCTTTATTGTTTAATTATTGATTGATATACTGGATGGAGGTAGCGTAGATAACTGACGAATTAAATAACGGATTTTTCTTTATTCTTAGCAACTATTCGACTAGAAAAAAATATAATTACCCATTAACTTAAAACACCAAGCCGGCTTCAATTACTTTCTAATAATTATTAAATTTGACGACCAATAAATGAACAAAACACTCAAACAAACTGAAGTTTAAGCCATAAAATAAGTTATATTAGACATTGAACGTAAAGCGAAGAATTATTTTATTATCATTTTAAAACCCCACTTCTTAGAAATGCTTTTAGATCCATTAAAACAATAGAGAATCCTCTTTTCAAGAAAAAGTCATCGAAAATGTTACTCTATCGCTACAAATTTTAAGGTTAAATTTAATAAGTATGATCGATACGTAAGCCTTTATGGAATTGGCAATGATTAGTGCCCGGGTAGACGTTCGTTTCAGGTACTAATAGAAAATTACTATTTAACAGAATATTTTGGCTTGACACACACACACACACCTCTTTGTAGGAATGAATCAAATTGCACAAACTTAAACAATTCGAATTCGAATACAATTTAAAAGTTTCTGAAAATTTAATCCTACTACATACCTATTTAAATGTCGAAGAACAGACGTTAGTGCTTCCGGTAATCAGATAAATAAAGGAGGAGAATTCAACCCCAATAACAATTGAAAAAAAAAAAAAACTACCAAATAGTCTACATTCCACACAGCTTCGTCTGCCCACAACATTACAAAAATCAATTATACGATCATTATAGCCATCTTCTTTACGATAGACAGAGGGCCAGCGTCGTGTCGCCACAGGCCTTTCTATAAGACAATAGTGCACAAGAGTGTGACTGATTCGCACCGTGTAATGGGGTTTTTATGGCTTCTTATAGAGAATCGATTTGAAGTTAAATGTTAGGTGCAGGGAAGTGATAAACGACATTTTTGTTATAAACGCCACGGTTTGTTGGTGGGAAAAGTTTCCTTTTGTTTTAGGAATCTATCGGGTGGTCGTTTACTATCACTGACTGGAACAGTACCTAATAAATTCCTATCACGCTTGTATTCTCCGAAGGGCTAGGTAGAGGTATAATAGGTCTTAATGTTTATTGGACCTCCGATTTTTGCTATAACGAGCTGGAACCTAGACTACGATGGTAGGTACAATTTTTTTTTTTAAACAACTGAACTAAAATTTTGAACAGTCAGAATTGCACCCAGGACCTCTCATTCGGCAGTCCGTATTGTGACCATTAATCCAACGAGACTGATTCAAACTAAGTGTGGGAATGTAAAATTCCTAACTAATTAATAGTATCAAATACAATAAATATACTATCAATATACTAACAAATAATAATTAAATAGATTAGATTGGTCAACATTTTGAAGACCTTTGAAAACTTTAAATTATATGTTTTTAAAAAATTTACTCTATATTTGAAGTATGTAGGTACTTATTTATTTCTTTGTAGTACCTATCTAATATTCATATCCTTCAAAAGCTCATTGACGCTTTTTTTATAAAAGCTCACCTACACAAAAACTGACGTTTTAACTCGCTGGGTCTATTTATATCATCAATTTATTTGGTGCACAACCAAATTCCACCTCACAAGTGTGTAGAGTATTCTATTACCACAGTTACATCACGCATTGAGCCGCATTCGGGCCTAGCATGGCTACGAACAGCTGTACGCTTGTTCCGCACTATTGTCACGAGGGCGAGGGAGAGAACCACACCTATTGTGAGGGGGAGCGAGACCGATGTAGCGGCATAGGAGGGCCGCAGGCTTTACTCTCGCGCCTCCCATTGGCGGAGCGCACGCCGCCCAGAAACCCCACCCCCCGCGCTCCGAGACCCACACGGGCGCGCCGACGGATCGTCAGTCTATCGTTCGTCCCCGACGCGACACAATCGTTCACTCGTCTGTGCCCATTCGCCGCTTTGTGCCATACTATACTATAGAGCTGATGCTCTAACAGCAATCACGGCTTACAGTTCATACAACATGTCGACACTTAGTCATCATCCGTACGCGTTCTCCATGCATCCTGGGATGCTGCCGGAGTACCCGAGCGCGCCGCATCCGCTGCCCGCCTCGTCTCCGCAATCCGAAGCTCACATCAAGAGGCCGATGAACGCCTTCATGGTCTGGTCGAGACTGCAGAGGCGCCAGATCGCAAAGGACAACCCGAAGATGCATAACTCCGAGATCTCTAAACGTCTCGGAGCGGAGTGGAAGCTGTTGTCGGAGATGCAAAAGCGGCCGTTCATCGATGAGGCGAAGAGGTTGAGAGCTCTACACATGAAGGAGCATCCGGATTACAAGTACAGGCCCCGCAGGAAGCCCAAACCTCCCACGCAGGGAGGAGCCCCCGGCGGAGGATTCCCGAGCTTCCCGCTGCCATACTTCGCCGGCCCTTCTCCGACAGTTGGCCACTTAGACGGTCTATCGTACCCGGCCGTGTCACCTTACTTCCCGCATCAGTTGGATCATCTGCAGTTCTCGAAGCTGATGGCGCCGACGGCAGAGAAGCTGCCGACGGTGTCCTCCTCTGCCGCGGCCGTCGTGTCGTCGTTCTACTCGTCGCTGTACACCTCACCGGCGGCGCATCCCAAGCCGTTCCCCTCGTCGTTGTTTCCTCAGTACGGAGCGGCTCCACCATCGCCCGTGTCTCCCCCTACGCAGCACAGCCCCCACGACGACCAGCTCAGGCGACCCGTCTCCGTCATATATTGAAGACCAACCTGCCTTCCTTGAAGGATGCCAATCCTCCGAGGTTCGGCAACTGAAGAATATCTAGTGACAGACTGTGAATAGACCACGAATCTAATGAACTTTATTTATTGTTTAGATGATGTAAAGTGCGTCTCATATCAAGTGGCTTGTAAATATGTTAAGGTAACCTCGGATGAGGGTTGATTTGAGTTGAAACTGTGATTACTTTTTGTTTTCGATGCATCTATAGATACATATTAAAGGTAACGTAGAGCGGTTAGTTAGTATGTGAAGTGAGATTGGTACCAAAAAGAGATTATTTTCTAGGTATATTTGTCTCGTCTAGCTGAATTAGTTAAGTCGTACTCAACCCTGATTATGTTTAGTGACTGTTGAGTTTGTTTGTTTGCACCTCGAAGCTCAGGGTTTACTTTTTGTAATTTATTTATTGGTTCCAACTGTAGATGTAAATTTAAGATTATAATAATAATAATAATATAATAAAGCCTTTATTCTAGGAGTATACAGAAACAGAATTACAGTACAACTTATAAAATATTTTTTTTTTTTTTTTTTTTTTTTAAAAGGAATCAGTAACTGTTCTGTCTTCTCTCCTAGCTTGTCCTGAGACATAGGCCTCCTCCAGAGTCCTCCAGTGTGCCCTATCTTTAGCGAGTCTGGTCCAGAGTGCGCCAGCTACTGCTTTTATATCAGTTACCCAACGTTTTATGGGTCTTCCCCGTTTCCTTTTTCCTGTTCTAGGATACCAATTTGTAACAGTAGCTGTCCACTTCTGTGATCTGTCACGTATAATATGTCCAGCCCATGTCCACTTAAGTTTTTTTACTGTGTTTATTACATTTCGGAATTTGGTTTTTTCTCTTATGTCTATCAATTTTACTCTATCTTTCACTCTTATTCCTAAAACACTTCTTTCTATACTATTTTGACAGACTTTCAACTTGTTAATACTTTTTTCAGTCAAAGGCCACGTCTGGCATCCATATGTTAAACAGGGTAATATACATGTATCAAACACTCTTTTTTTCTCCTTTATTGGTATATTTTTATTTTTCATTATTTCCTTTAACGACCAATACCTTTTCCATGTGTTGGCAATCCTTCTATCAATCTCTTTATTTGTGTCATCTATATCTGAAATTATCTGACCCAGATAAATATATTCATTAACGTAATCAATAGGCATCCCATCAAGTCCTATGTCTACATGTCTACTGTTTGTAAGAACATTGGTCTTTGAGATATTTATGGATAACCCTGATCTCTTGCTTACATCAGCTAGTTCTTGAAGCATGATTTGTAGGTCTCCCGAATTGTTAGCAAGCAGTACGACGTCATCAGCAAATCGCAAATGTGTCAGATGTTCTCCATTTATGTTTAACCCATACCTAGTCCAGTCCATTTGACGAAATATTTGTTCTAATACTGCAGTAAACAGTTTAGGGGAGATAGGATCCCCTTGTCTAACACCTCTCTGTATTGTGAAAGATTCTCCAATTCTCTCAAGTTTGATTTTTGCTGAGCTTTGAGAATAGATGTTGCGGAGTATTCTTATATATTTCTTTTCGATACCTTGGGTCAGTAAAGCTTGCCATATAGACTCATGTTCCAAGGAGTCGAAAGCCTTACTATAGTCTACAAAACAGAGGTAATAGATTTGATTATATTCTTTGTATTTTTCTATTACCTGCTTTATTACATGGACATGGTCAAGTGTACAATAGTTACTTCTGAACCCAGCTTGTTCCTTAGGCTGATTTTCGTCTAGTATGTTGGTCACACGATTTAGGAGCACCTTAGAAAATACTTTGTAGAGATTACTCATAAGACTAATTGGTCTATAATTATTTATGTTGTTTCTATCTCCTTTCTTATATAGTAATGTTATAACAGACTCTGTCCACTGCTTAGGGATCTCTTCAGTCTCCAAAATAAAATTGAATAATTGGGTTAGCTGAGGGGCTATAACAGACACGGCAGATTTCAACAGTTCATTAGTTATTCGGTCTTCACCTGGTGATTTTTCATTTTTTTGACTTAATATAGCTTTCTCTGTTTCTCTCAGCATAATTTTTGGTATTTCCTCCTCCCCATCCATTATTGCAGTAAGTATATTTTCGCTTGTTTTGTCTTTATGAGATGTATATAGGTCTTTATAAAAATCAGTCGCGATCTTAATAATTTCTGGTCTTTTCCTGGTCGATTCTTTGATTTTATTTTGTAAACATGGTATCCATGTTTTCCCTTCTTGTAGTTCTTTCATGGCTTTCTTGACTCCACCTGTTTTTTCTATGTGTTTTCTGAACGTATCTAGCCTTTTTTGTTTCCTGTCTTTTCTTAATTGTTCTGTTATTTTTTTACTGATTGCTGCAATTTGTTTATTAAATTTTTTGTCATGTCTAAATTGTAGTAAAAGCTTTCTTTCCTCTATTAGTTGAAGTGCTTCATCAGATAATTTTTTGGTGTTGATTAAAATTTTTTGGGCTGCTTCTTCTAGTGTTTTAATCAATATGTTGTAATTTTCTTGGACAGAATTAGGTAGTCTTTGTGAGTTCTTAAATGATTCTTTTAATAGTTCTATTAAATTTTCTGACTTACATAGCTGAGTTGCTTGGATCTTATTAATGGAATAGTGTTTTCTGGGTTTTTTTTGGGTGCTGCTTATGATATTGAGTCTGACCATTCTATGATCTGAAGAGAAATTCAAGTTATTTAGTACATTAATATTATTGATTAGGTTAAGTTTATTCGACAAAATAAAATCTACTTCATTAAAGTGGCGACCGTTGGGGTGCTGCCACGTCCATTTGCGTGATCGTCTTTTGTTAAAGAAACTGTTGATGATTGCTAGTTTATTCTCTAATGCAAATGTTACAATCTTTTCTC
The DNA here is from genome assembly GCA_947859195.1 of Drymonia ruficornis. Classification (NCBI taxonomy): domain Eukaryota; kingdom Metazoa; phylum Arthropoda; class Insecta; order Lepidoptera; family Notodontidae; genus Drymonia; species Drymonia ruficornis. The sequence goes on along the minus strand of OX401905.1, from coordinate 14,347,839 downwards.
CATTTTCACTCCTTTCTCCGTGACTATATTTTCCAATTATTTTTTCTTCTCCTATTCTTCTAGCACCAATTCTACCATTAAAGTCACCCATTACTATACAATTTTTGTGTGTGTTGTTTGTAACATTATTCAAATCCGTATAAAATTTAATTACTTGAGTATCATTGGTTTTTTCTGTCGGCGCATAAACTTGGATTATTGTCCATGGATCTTTATGGTTTGGTAATCTAATATTTAGAACAGCAATTCGCTCAGACACACCTTTAAATTCTATGATTCCCTTGGATATTTCTTTTTTTACCAAAAATCCTACACCATGGGCTCCTAATGTTTCACCTTTATAAAGTAAAATGTAATTTTGGTATTCTTCTATATTTTCTCCAATTCTTCTTAGTTCACATAAGCCTATAATGTGCCATTGTATATCTTCAATAGCTTTTTCGAGTTCTATCAACCTTTCTGGATCTTTCAGTGTTCTCACATTAAATGTTGCAATGTATGATATGTATCTTTTCGTTTTGAATTTATTTTTTTCAATACTTTTTATTTTTGAAACTTCTGTCGGGGTTTTTATTTTGGACTCAGGAGGGTCGTGGTCTACATCCCCCACGATGACCAGTCGGCTTGGGGAAGAATCGTTTTTTCTTAAATTGTTTGAATATGCTGTATAATAGTTTCTGGTATTGTAATTTATGTTTATGATATTTTTGTTGTCCTTATCTAAGTTTTTCTCTAAGTTTTTCCCGGCACCGTGTGTTGATTGCTATTGTTTTACTCCGGAATTCGTTGAAAAAGAGTTCGATCTTTGTCTCAACACATCAAATGCATTTGCCCTGCTGACTTTTTGTGCTGGTTTTATGGTATAGTCAGTGTTTGAGTTTCCTTCTTGCGGGCTGTTGGTTGGTGATCTTCGTCTCTTTTCTATTTTCTTGTCTCGCACAACTAGTTTATCATAGTTTATGTACGCGTACTTTCCTCTTTTCCTCTCTTCTATGAGCTTCTCTTGCAGTGAGCGTCTTATCTCAAGGATGTGCTTGGGGAAGTCTTCCGTGATGTATATATCTTTGGACTTCTTTTTGTTGCCCAATATTTCATTTCTCTTCCAGGAATTCATTAATGTCATGACAATTGGCCTTGCCTTACCGCTTTCATTTCTTATGCCCACTCGGTGCGCCTTGTTTACGTCACGTGGTTCTAGTTGCACTCCTAGTTTGTGAATCTCTTTTACCACTGTCTCGAGTAATTCAGAGTTTGTATTTTCTTTCTCTTCCATTCCAAAGATCATTATATTATTCTTCTTTTTCTCTCTTTCTAACATTTCAACCTTCTTTTCCAAATTATCTACGCGGTTTTTCAGTTTGAAGTTTTCATCAACAAGAGGTTGCAACTTTTCATCCATCCGTGTCATAAGGTTTTCTGTAATCTCTCTTGTTTGATTTTGCATCTCTACTTTGATTTTATCAAAAAGTTTTTGGAAGCTTGAATCCATATTAGTGGTCAAAATATTCTTATGCGGAATGCGTTGCGTGAAACGGAATGCAGCTTAATAGAATTTTAGTATTTGCAACACTGAACGGCGGAAGTCGTAGGTCGTTTCTTTTGTCTATTGATAATGTTTTGACATTTAGTTTTCCTTTTACTGTATAACCTCAAAAGTTTAATGTTTAGTTGGAGTTTGTTAAGTCTTTATGCACTCGTTTGTGTCGCTGTTCATAGATATTTGAATTATTATGTCACTGTTCATCCCAAATGTATATATTAGTGTATTAATTGAATTTATCGATGTCAGTACCAACGATGTATTATAGTAATTTGAGAAAAATAACTTTGTTAAACACCATAGAAAATAAACACTAAATTGTTTTTATTTTAATATTTCGTTTCAATTGATACCCCCTTTAATTGACGTGATGAATTAAAACAAATGAATAGTCGACAGAATGAATAGAATTGAACGTAATGAATTGAATTTGGGAGCGGATGAGTTAAGTAATAAGTTAGGCCCATTCATTCTAAATTTGAATTTGAAACTTTCGAATATAAATTCATAAAAGGTAAACGTTTCAATCTGGGATGATCATTAATTTCTACTTTTTAATTTTAATTTATTCGCCTCAGCGTAATTTATCGTCATTCCAGCTATGTCGGGATTTATTTTAATCATCTTTGTTGATTGTGTCATCAGTTATTTTGACAGGTTTAGTGTTAATTATGAGTTCTGCGTCTTCCGGGGCAGCCGATGTCTTTGAACTTATGTTGTTATATCATTATTAAGATTTCAGTTCTAATTAATTTATAGTATTTTACATACCAATGTATGTAACATGATACAGGCTATTTTACTTAACGTCTCGGCTTCATAAGATGATTTCTAGGAACGATAATCTTTGAACAAGAGTTTGCAATCATCATTAATAGCAAAATATTCAATCATTTTTTTCAATCTTTGAACTGATCATAGCAACTATTGTGATATGATTATCTTCTGATTTTTTCCCGTCGGAAACAGGGTTGAAAGATATCTTGTAGAATAGTTTCTTGACGAGGTGTTTTAGAGATTGATTTTATTTAATGTTATAATTCTGAAGGTTAAGTACCTATCCAAGTAATATGCACATAAAATCGTGAAATGGGATAAATTACAAAACATATAAATACATAGGTAGGTACCTACCTAAATAATTTCACACACATCGTCAAAGACGGTTGATTTAATTTAATTTATTAAAATATAAAGTTTGATTAAGACAATAAATTAAAATATTCATTTTACAAAAGTACACCATGACGCCTGCTTCGCTTTTCTCATTTTAAATAATTTTCTAAATTCTTAAAGAATTCGTTTATACCATAAAAGGTCTGTTGACGAGTAGTTTTAGGATAATATTCCAAGTCAAAGGTCCAAGTAATCAACGGGTATTTAATCAATAATTAATTAAAAATTATATATTTTATTTCATGCAATGGACATAACTATTTCAATAGATGGCGCTAGTCGTATTATCGGATTGTACTATCTGCAAGTATTGTTTATTCTATGGCTAGTACGAAGGTAGGTAGTATGTTGGTTGCTATGCCGTATGGAATGGATGAGTAGGTATGACTGATTTTGATATGAGAAGACAAATTACCTATAGGTAAGTAACTAACCTAAATAATACAGGTAGAGTTGCACCACAGACAGATTGCCACAATACATAGTGTTCAAAACTACGCCATTCTTCTTTTTAGTTAGTGGCCAACCTCTGACAAAGATTAACGACTGCCGCCTAGATGACAACAACCGGGACCGACTTCATACGTGCCATCCGAAGCACGGAGACGCTCTATTAAAATGCCACTAAATGGTCACCCATCTCTGCCTGACCTTGCCAAGCGTTGCTTAGCCTAAGATCTTTTACCAATCAGTGAATGCAGCTGGCTATGAGCGCCTCAACGCCATTGTAAACATTAGTTTCCGCAGTTAGGCTACTCTACGAACCCCTCTCCCCTCTCCCGTCCCCCCCTCTCCGCCAACAGGGAACACGGTTTTCAATTTAATAATCACGTCCCCTCTGTTCGGGGGCGTTTTTCAATCGGATTGTTTTATTTCATGCCGTTCTTAGCTTTTACGATTGGGCTATGAGAAGGGCGATTTTTTACATGAAATACCTCCTATAGGGATAACTTTTTGTCTGATTTGACTAAGGTGGCAAGATCATTGATGTATTATTTTATTTTGATATAGTACCTCCTACAATTGCCATCACTTGCCTAACTTGTCTAAGTTAGGCAAGTCGAAGGCAGTGAATATCGCTGCATGTAGTGGTCTACATGCAGCGATATTCACACTTCTGTTATTGCACTCGCAATTCGACAATCAACTTTAATTGATGTGCATTATTCATCAGAAGATGAGCCGTATTGGAAATTCATGCTTTAACATTATTTGTAGTGAACGACTGAGTCATACGGTGTCCATGGACTCCGTATAGTAGGACATACTATTTTGGAGAGTCACATGCCTCCCTCTTTATTGGTAATATATCTTTGATGAAGATGTAGGTAGGAAAATATAGTTAAATAACAGTGCATTATTTAGATGTCATAGAACAGGCCAATTTGTCATGATAAAATCTTTTCATTTTTAGTAAATACGACTAAGTTTCTAGTAATCGCTGTTTGAATGGCCTCAAAATGAAAGGAATCCAACGACTTTTGAATTAATCATTAGTTTGGTAGGTCATTGTTTGGAGTTACCATCCTTAAAGGGTCTCGCCGATCTCGCAGGCGCTGCTCCAAAGTGGATTTATCTGTCTAAAAGTAAATTAATTTGTCAATTCACCAACACTTATCTTGATTTGGTATATATAAGAACATAATATAACTTGTATTTATGTTATACAACTTTATTTTTAGTGAGAACAAATGAGTGTGTACGTTGTTATTATAATATTCATGTTATGAATTCATTCAGAATTCCAAATTCAAAACCTCACATTAGTTGCCAAGCCGCCAACAGAGAATAACCAATAATATTCAAATTTTCAAAAATGGAACGTACAAGAATTAAGCTCGTGTGTTGCCAGTCGCGAGCATTTTCTCCCGCTCGAGTGTGCCCCATTTTCCCCATTCCCAACGGCGGGTATTGTAGTGAAAATATATTTTGTATGGAGACGGCATCACAATGAGAAGTCCGTGTTATTTATTTAGATGTATTTCATTGTGCGGAGCGGAGTTCGATTCCGGCCGGTACGGCCAGACGGGAGGCAATCGAGTCAGGGCCACTATGCTCGCACAGGTAACGGATTGGCAAATAATTGAAATCTAGCCCCGGCATTATTAAAAAGAGGAGAAAAATGTATTTGGGCTCACTCGAGTGGAAATAGGTCGGATTAGGAACGGAGGACGTTTCAAGAACTAACTGTAATACTTAGGTATAAAAAGATTCCTGTAATATTTATGTGAACGTCAGTTTTGTCCATAGAATGCGAGATCCATCCTGAGATCTAAAAATACTCTCTAACTAATTAATTTGTGATTTGATGAATGACTGAATATTGGATAATGAACAGTGTTAATTACTCATTTATACAATCAGGAATGTTTTTAAAGTCGTCGGTCATGGTACCTAATGATTCCAACAAAATATAAATAAATATAACGTCACGACTTTTATCCCCATTAGAAAGAAAAAGAAAGAAAGAAAAACTTTATTACGACGATTAGGGGGTAGTCAGAGGCTTGAGTGGCCATACACCACCACACTGTGGAGGTATTAAGTCAACTCAAAGCCCACGTTTCACCAGATAGTCAGAACCCAACGTGACAGGTAGTGAACCTTGTCGCCGTGTCGTCGTTTGTTGTTGAAAATAGAAATGACAATAGAAAATGAATGAACTTAATAATGAGGATCATGGTTTCTAAGTATGCTTTCTAATGAGTTCAGATAGACATAGCGTCCAGATTGGCAATATTCAAAACACCAGCTAATTATCTACACCTACCAAAGATTCTTTGTCCAGTCCTTTTTGTTCCTTTCATAAATCATAATATTCCTTTTACACACACAATCGTAGCCGCCACAAAACAAATAGCCATAATTTGATTACACCGCTTAATCATCGTCATTAATCATCAATCGCGAACAAAAAATTACAATATAAAAATAACCTCAGCCATTTTAAAAAATAATTCGCGAACACCAATTGTCAATACTTCAAACAAGTCTCGAGACAAAAGCGTTGATAGCTAGTGTTGCCAGTTAAAAAATAAACTCAATCAATGGTATTTCTCGATAGTGAATCGTGATTCGAAAATTTCTTGGTTCGATAGTCAGTCTTGAAATTGATAAATGATATTTACACCGACAATGGGGTTGTCAGGATTAATTAAAGCCAAAGAGTTGCTTAAATAGTTAGTTAAGAAACTAAGAACGAGTAGCGCGTGGTGTGTTCAGATGTAGGCGTTATTCTTATCGACATTGGGTGGGGATTTTTAGCAGAGCTATGCTCTAACGAGACATGCATAAGGGATTGCGGGGATAACCGACCAACAATACCTACTTATTAAGAGATAATTCAAAGTTATAAGTCCCAGAATAACGTTTGGTTAGGACATAGCTATTAAAATAGGAAAAGGTAGCTGTCACTTTTGTCATACTTATTTGGTTCAGTGTGCTGTTTGTGTGGAAGTAGCGAATACCACTCTGATCTGGACAAGCCTACATTGTGTCATTTGCGCCATGAAAAGATAAAGTTGCATTCTTTGTTCATGAACCTTGTGGATTTGTTAAAAACTGTTCACTCCAACAGAAGATGGTTTCGAAATTCATGTTTATAGTTGTGTAAATTCAGTTATTTTTGTAAGATACAGAATAGCGACAATAGGTTGGAACGAATAGGTACTTTGTAATGTCAAAAGATCGGAGGTCATAGGTACACGTGTCACTTGATGAAAAAGCTTTTTCGATTTCGCTTTGTACTTACTTATGACGTGTTTAAAGCGTAATAATAACAATGTTCCTTCACAAAAGTAACGACCATATGGTAGTTGATTTAAAAGTCAAGCTAGAAACACATATCTTCCTCTTCTCATACCGATTAAGTCGCAGTAAGTAGAAATAGTGCCTATACTATTATCCGGACGTAATCTTATATGCAAGCAAAGTCGGGTGACATAAATAATATTATTTTCAAACATACATTAAAACACCCACATTCATTTCCCCGCTCGCGACAAACGAAACATCTTTCAAGAAAAATCGATGGTATTAAATTCAAAGCACAGCCGTCTCGAAATAAGGGTTGCCAGAGCGAAAAATACACAATATAACGTACGCGTTATTTGTATGCGCGTTCAATAGACTATTTTATTTTATTTCTACGATTCTCGGCGCCGTAAAGGGGAGTAATCCGAATGTTCTTTGAATATAATGTTAATATATTATTAGAGTATTTTGTATTACATATTAGTTTTATGTTATTTCCTTTTATTTTTTGGAGAATACCTTCTTTGGATATGCTTATATTTATTTCATCATGTTGTTATATTAGTTTTCTTTTATAATGAGCTACTTTTTTCTAGTTTACGAGCCTATCGAACGTGATTGTGATATCCGGCACCGACAGCTTAACATGCTACTCCTGGTGTTTTTGCTTTTAGTAGGTGCGTATTATAAAGTTTCGTTTCGGATCGCTAGTTTTCGAACTCATTAAAATTGGTCTATTCGTTTCGTTGTTAGAAAATTATAGTAAAAGTCGGCAGACGATTACGAATTTATGACTTATTGTAGTCAGGTATTTGTGTATTAAAGCTACATATTGAAATAAAAAATAAAAAAATCAATTAAAACGCATTATTCATTCATCATTTAGATCAACCGCAACAACTAATGCATTCAAACTGACAAAAAATAGCACAATCGCAAACGATTAAACTGTCGCGAATCGCATTAGCGACGCAAATGTGACGCGATTGAGAATAATCGCAGTCGCATTCATAGTGTACTTCCTAATCAAGAGGCACGCAAAACTGATTCAACATTGCATTATCTGCTGTTCAATTTAAAACTTTAAAGAATAAAAATAGAACATAAAATTAAACTGACGTTAGTTTAACATATTATTGTATAACCTCACCAAAGCTTCTCTTTACATCTGAATGATCCTAACGCACACATTTATAAAACTCAGGGTACACCCGCCACAACATCATCTACATACCAAAATTTGAACTGTATCCTTCAATATAATGGGTTCAAATTCATTCGGGGCATTCCCTATTTCGGATGGCGACCTCTCGCTATGAATAAATTAATTTGTATCAAGGACCATTGTACTATAGTTTCTATTATTGTTCACTGTTAATTGTTGAAAGTTTGCGGCTGACAGCAACACGACGGCTAATGGTCATATAGTGTTTCAATGGTTACTTTAGCTATTGTTATACTTAGAATGAAAGGTATTCATTGGGTCTAAAATGTTCGGACTTCATTCAGTAGTTTCATGTGATTGACCCGATCTACTTTAATCACATCTTTGATTAAATAGACTTATAATTCCTATTATTGAATCTGTGGTGTAATCATTATTGTTCTCTATATGAATGCGATTAAAATGTAAAGCAAGTGATTTAGATGTTAAATTGTATGGTTTCAAGTCTTCAATATTTGCATAACACATTTTGTTATGAATTAGAATGGATTGATGAATAAAATTAACGTATTTAATAGTGGTTACGACACTATTTTAATGATCTTAATTTTTTGACCTCTAAACAAGACACTTGCAAAACAGTTAAAAATGTTTGAAACGAGTGACTAGTAGCTTCCAGCTCTCTCACACATCGTGCGAAATGCAGCTGTAATAGCTACTTTACGCCGATCTTCTGTGAGAGGGTGGTACTATCCCGGTCGAGCTAGCCCGTATAAGAGCTGCAGTCGATTGACTATAGCTTGGCAGTACCACCAATAGAAACAACAAATCCTATCCCATAAGTCATCTTCTATCTTATGCATCTCATATTTGCTATCTCGATCTGCAGAAGTATCTGCTTAACATTATAATACATATAAGTTGCTAAGTAGGTGAAGCTGTATTTAAAGTTATACTGAAATCTATAATCAAATATTAAGAATCTAATAATCTAAGAAACTCGTAAAAGAAGATGCTAATGAGTACATATTATATGGCATTCTGGCGATTAGAAGCTCGTCGTTGTTAATACATGTTGACAATAATGAGGCAGTTTATATATTATTTAAATACGTACATTTATAACAGAATTAAAAACATAGATTATATTTGCAAATTTTTAAATCAAATTTATCTATGATTCTATTTTTGAGCTACTTGCATATTCCATTTACTCATATTATATAGTCACTATTTAAAATTGTTCGCATGATTTATTTGCAAAACATATTGTTATAAACGCTACCTAACACTAGCTCATTGTTTCTATTGTTTAGTATGCTAACACTATTGTTAAATCTAAAATATAGCTAGAAAATAGATCATATCTTCGCCTTCAAACACAAAAGGCACGTGTGAATATAAATAATATACTAATTATCCCATTCAAAACAAAACCGCGGTACGACCAGTTGTCATCTATATATCAATCAACAATCACCTCGCCGCTTTCAATGTGGAGCGCTATTGTCGTCGCATCAAATAAATATACATAATTATCATCGCTAATGACTGGTTCATGTTTGCAATAAATTGTATTATCATTCATATTGTCCCGTACATACGTATGATACACGTGTCACAAGTGGCTGGTCGTATAAACGCCACCGGTCCTGTCTTCCATGATTTATCTTTTCAACAATAATTTTTACATCGTTTCCCTGCATCCCACCCCCGGGTGTGATTAATGATGGATGAATTCCTGAATAATTACCAAGACTTTTAATATTCAAGTGATTTCGTAACATCTGCATTGACGGATCTCAAATTCTATGCTTCAGAACATAAAGTTGGTTTTGCTTAGAAGAATTTAGATGACCCTCCGAAAGGAATTCATTTACGAAACGTTTTAGCAGCCTTGTAAGGTTAGAAATGATTGTGTGCTGTAAGCGTGTGAAGCTAGAGGTTGTTTTAGTATGTTTTGAATGTGAATAACCAACAAAAAACCCGTGGATACCATTGAATGCAAATCTCGCTCGAGTTTTAAGGGTAGTGCGTAATTTGTTATAATTGTCCCCCTCTCCTCGTACACGCATGTGGCATTTTTATTGCGAATTAGTACGCAATCATTAATTTTGTTTTTCTTTTTAACAAAAGTTAATATTTCGAGTGGTTGTATTATGGTAGTGTAATTAGAATGATTTTTATGGTCGTTCATTGTGCGGTTTCGCGATCGCCAGCTATCGCTTACAATGACGCTTTGTATATTGTTTAGTGGGAATTCGTATGTAATATGGGGTATATTGCATTGCATTGATACGTTTTGTGAGCGTGTACTCTAGTGCTGTATTATTTCATTTTCGTTAATTGCTTTTCATTTGTTTTCCATTCTGTAACGTAAAGCAATGTCGATTGCTTCATAATAGTTCATATTGATTCATTATTAATTTGAGGCCGGATTCAAAAATCCGTTTAATACCGTACTTCTTTAGGGACTCAAATATTTAAGTCCTTAATAGATAATGCATGGGTCGTAAAATCACTTGAAGCTTTGCAACAATGGGGTTTTAAGAATAACATGACATAGGTACCTATGTTTTTATGTAATCCTGCATTTATAATAATCGCGTTTTGAGCGCTTGAAGGTGGAATATACTTCCATGCTATCTTCATCTTCACAAGCCCAATTATCTCATTATCTTACCTCAAATCAACTCTAGACCATTTCCTGCCAATCCAAGTCGACCAGAAGTGGCTTCATTACCATCAATTGGTCGCCAACGGTATCAACATCCCGCTAACGAGAGCGGGGGTGGGCGGGGGTGGGGCTGGGGTGACCCGCAAATTGTTCCGAGCGACTTGTCACCAAGGACCCATAGGCTGAGTACCACTGAATATAACGAGCTTCTGTTCGAGGTATGTGTAGGTTTTATGAATTTGTGGGCTGATTTGTTGATGAAATTCAATAGAAATCTGACCAGGTACTAACAAATTCTAGGACCCCATTGCTCAACAAAGCATATTGTAGAGATAACCTCAACAATTACACATAAGCTCGTTCTCAGATGAAATATGGTAGAAATAAAAACTCTATGAGATCCGTTATTAATTTTCAGGTTTTGGATTCCTGTAAACTATTATATCACTACTCAAGAATCGACTGAAATATTGGCCATCTTTCAATTATTATTTTTTGTGATTTGACCAGGTATGTTAGTAAATTTTTTATTATATTTTTTATGGGTACTTAATTAATATATGCATTATCGATAATAACCTAACACTACAATAACTAGAGTATATTATAATTAATGCCAAAAAAGTATATATATACTATATACAAAATATCATAAAAATAAATTAACTTACTACCTATATAATAAAAAAAATATCGATAATTATAATACACAAAGAAAATAATCTTTAAAATAATAGTAATTAGGTAGTTCAAGAATTCGTTCTAGTCAGTAGATAAATAAAGCAGCTTAGTTATTGTTTAGAACCTTGTGGAAGCACGAAGCACTGAACATTTTAATTCTTAATACCACTTGAAAAATTCATAATTTCATTACAATATCGCTTACACAACAAAGCGAGCCACTCGAGTCACCATTCAATTCTGAAGTACATCCTTACATCTGTTATTGTGGGCCTGTTGTTCCTAGGCGGGTATCGTTCATGTATTTATTATATTATTAAAAAGATATACAAGCCGCGTTAGAGGTCCATGGATGGGTATACATGTCCAGCCGTGCGCGAATGAACAGTAGCATCCGGTTCTGAAGAGGTCTGATGGGGATGGAGGGATTGTTGCCGCAATGAGACAAAAACCGAGAGACCTTTGTTGGGTGGTTTGGATCAGCTCATCCTACTAATATTATAAATGCGAAAGTAACTGTGTGTGTGTGTGTGTGTGTGTGAATGTTTGTTACCACGTATCTCCATAACTACTGCACCGATTTTAATGAAATTTGAAACGTAGATAGTGTAAACTCTGGAAGGAGACATAGGCTAATCATACCTATAAATTTCGACCCCTAAGATGGTTAAATAGGGGATGAAAGTTTGTATGTAGGTTCGTCATTTTTGAGGTTAGAATTATGAAAATTTGTGAATAGGTGTCTTTTAAAAAATAAAAATTAGTAATTTCAGCGTTTAGGAAAATTCAACTCTTAAGGGGGTAAAATGGGGGATGAAAGTTTTGAATGTTATTTTGCATGGATGTTTGTCAGTTTTGAAGTTAGAATTGTGAAAATTGGTGTTTAGGTTTCTTTTTATGTATGTAATAAAATAATTTCAGGCTTTTTGAAAATTCATCCCCTAAGGGGGTTAAATAAGGGATGAAAGTTTGTATGCAAGTTCGTCATTTTTCAAGTTAGAATTATGAAAATTTGTAATTAGGTGTCTTTAAAAAAAATAAAAATAGTAATTTCAGCGTTTTTGAAAATTCAACCTCTGTGGGGGTAAAATAGGGGATGAAAGTTTGTGTGTTATTTTGCATGGATGTTTGTCAGTTTTGAAGTTAGAATTGTGAAAATTTGTGTTTAGGTTTCTTTCTATATATGTAAAAAAATCATTTCAGCGTTTTTGAAAATTCATCCCATAAGGGGGTTAAATAAGGGATGAAAGTTTGTATGCAAGTTCGTCATTTTTCAAGTTAGAATTATGAAAATTTGTGATTAGGTGTCTTTAAAAAAAATAAAAATAGTAATTTCAGCGTTTTTGAAAATTCAACCTCTGTGGGGGTAAAATAGGGGATGAAAGTTTGTGTGTTATTTTGCATGGATGTTTGTCAGTTTTGAAGTTAGAATTGTGAAAATTTGTGTTTAGGTTTCTTTCTATATATGTAAAAAAATAATTTCAGCGTTTTTGAAAATTCATCCCATAAGGGGGTTAAATAAGGGATGAAAGTTTGTATGCAAGTTCGTCATTTTTCAAGTTAGAAATATGAAAATTGGTGATTAGGTGTCTTTTATAAAATGAAAATGTTAACATCAGGGTTTTTGAAAATTTAACCCCAAGGGGTTTAAATGGGGGATGAAAGTAATTCATTTTTGATAGTTAATAGTTGTTTTGGTTTCTTTAAATAAAAAAAATAATAATTACAGGGTGTATGAAAATTCAACCCCTAATACCACCTTAGGGGATGAAAGTTTGTATGGGAGTTCGTCATTTTTGAAGTTAGAATTAAGTATGAAAATTGGTGTTTAGATGTCTTCTTAAAAATACAAGTCGGTTTTGGGATACATGATATATACGGTAAACGGGATCCGGTATCAGGGATACGGGATATCCGGGATACGGGATATCCGGGATTCGTGATATCCGGGATATTGGGTCTGGTATCCGGAATCAAGGATTATGGGATACGGGATCCAAGATACGATGTCCGGGATCCCGTATCGATCCGGGATCAGAGATACGGGATCCGGGAATCGAGATCCAGGAAACGGGATCCAGGATACGGGATCTGGGATATGGGATCCGGAAAACCGGATCTGGGATCCAGCAAACCGGATCCGGGACCCGGGAAACGGGATCGAGTCCGTTTTTTTTAAATTTAAATTTTGCGGGCTACAGCTAAATAAGTGTATGTGTCTGTATGTGTGAATGTTTGTTGCCACGTCGGTATCTCCATAACTACTAAACTGATTTTAATGTGAAACGCAGATAGTGTAGGCTCTGGAATAAGACAGACTAATCATAAACATCAATTTCCACGCGGGCGAAGCCGCGGGCACAGCTAGTGGTTTAATAATTCTATTATGTAGCTATGTGCCAATTTTCTGCAAGTATTCTAAGACTTCCGTGTGGTCCCAAAGTAGCGTATGGGTCGTATACTGTGGGCGTCCCCAGTGACACCCAGACTGGGGCAAATTACAGAAATGTAATTTCTGAAATTTGACCCGACGATCGAACCTGCAACCACTAAGAGGTTGTCATGTCTATGGAGAATATTTTAGTTGTACAATAGGTAATGATGAATACCTACAAAGTATATTTTTGCTTTGGTTTTCCAGACAGTTTTGTGTTTAGTTCATTAGCGCTCTATTCTATTGACTTTATCTACATTTATAAGCGAAACCACCATGACTCTATCATAGCGGTGAATCCATAAAACGTAGAGAAAGGATGAATAGCAAAACAAACAATTTACTCATAAGATATCGAGCACCATCAATTAAATGGTGGCAAATACAATTAAGCAAATAAACACGGATCCACACATGGAAGCTGACAGCGGAGGGGTGGGCAGTATTCTTATGCAAATTAATCCGGTACCCAACAAGGGTGCAAGCGATTATTGTGTGAAAACTGCAATAAAAATGATTGCACGCTGAATTAAGTCACACTCAGCACTCAGACAAAGTGATATGAGATGAGAGTGGGGAGAGACTATAGTCTGAATAATCCAAAAAGTTTGGTTGTTAAAGGATTATGCTGTCAGCGTTTTTGACCACCGGGTAAAAATGGATTTGAGGCATAGATATTTAAATGTTTCGCGAGCGCGCTTTTATTAGATACCGCCTTACTAGATATCGTTGCAGCACGTCAGTTTCATACATTGGTTAATATCAGATGTACTAAAGTACACCGTCTTGGCGTAGTATCAGTTGCCGCATTTAATTAGTAGGTACGCATGCTCCATCTAGTTGCAGCGCCCTCGCGGAAACTTAAATTAATCTATGATTTGAGGATTCTCTATGATTGGTAAACATTGCATTGTGAATTCAACATTCGAAAACATGGTTAGCCCTTGATGTCTCATGTATAAACTTTTGTGTATAAACTTTATGCAAACTTAAATTAAACATACATATAACTTCTCTTGCTGTTTAATTAACAAATATTATGAACGTGTTCAATGCAATACGCAAACAAGAATTCTGTCCAATGCTGTTCAAGAATCCTTGCAAGTGAAGCGTAGGATTCTGATTTCTCTTGATTAACACTTAAGACTGAAAGCAAGGAAACAGTTCTAAGTGTTCTCTAACCAGGCAATATAGACTGAAGTTACATTGGTACTGTTTACGAGTATTAGTTTACTCACGTTTCCTATTAGGAATTAATAAGGATTTATAACTCATATAGGTTCATGTTTTAGCTTTGAACTAAAAGACTGGGTTGAAGCTAATGTCCACGTGACCCACGTGAGCCCAATAACAGGTCAGCACTGGACTAGGTTACTGGACTAGCGCGAATATCCAGTGGACTTCCTCTGTCTGATAATAATATATATAATATATCCTGGGACATTTTTTACACACGGCTACCTGATCCCAAACTAAGCAGAGCTTGTACTATGGAAATCAGATAACTGATATTACTACATATACTACTTTTTTATTTGTAAATACATACTTAATATACATATACACCCAGACTCGGGACATACAGACATGTTCATGCACACAAATGCATATCCCGGGTAGGAATCGAACCTACGACCTGCAGCGTGAAAGGCGCCATCACGCCAACCACGCCAACGGGCCCGTGATAGATAGATACATCAGTGACAAGTTCAATCACATCAAGAGGCGATTACCGTGTCTCAATAATTTGACGCCGTCCACCAGAAACTTAGCCCTGACATCTAAACAATTTACTCTCATCACAATACTGATCCTAATCGCAGCATCACACCCCAACAATCTCCAAACTATGCATTAAACGGTCCCGAAACCCCAAGAGAGCTCGCCCGGTGCGTGACTGGACACTTATACCCAAATCCTTGAGAGCTATGCAAAAAGGGTCGTTGAAGATTGATTGTCTAATAGCCAGGCTAGGATTACTATCGATATTCTTAAAAGCATTCGTCTGGTCAGCTGAGTGGCTGTAGGGAGTACCTATTGTGTGCTCAGATTCGTTTTAGATCTGAGAATGTTTGTACGTATTGTATTTTCTCTGAGTCATGTTTTGAGTCGATTCGATAAAATTTTGTTAGTTTTACCGAACTTGAAAAATGGCATGTCACTTTGGATACTTATATAATACAAAAAACGACCTAAATGTGAAATGTGTCGACGTGTCGTATCCACGCACAATGACCAATATTTTGTAATAGAAGAAAATACACATGAAAAATTAAAATGTCAACGAAAGAAAAACGCCAGTGTTGCTCGACCTCTAACAAACGCTGGATTTTGTAAAAGATTACACAACTCGGCTCAAATGTATTATGGTAGTCAAAAAAAAATATTGTGTCCTTTGTACTTGCCACAAATGAGGCATACACGACTGAAAAATCCACAAATATTATTCAGAAAAGCTGAACGCGGATGTCATAAAGAGCTTCACAATGACGCTCGTGGCAGCCGAGTTAGCGCACTAATTACTAACGAAGTACGCATCGACAACGTTAATTTTACCATCAATAATTTTGGTAAAATCATTATTGCACCGTAATAAGGCTCAGAATAAGATAGCGAGGATCTTAAACATTTGTAATTTGGTGCCGCATTTGACGAGCGTGTTCGACAATTTGTGTCAAAAAATACGCTTGTTATTAATGTCGTTATTAGTGAAGTTACGTAAACTTGGGTCTGACGAATTGCCGCGCCATTGTCGCGATCCGTGAGTGTAGATAATTGTGTATTGGAAAATATTAACGTTAGCAACTGATGCCTATTATTGTTGTTGCGATTCTCAAGTAATTAGTCAAATGAGTTCACGTCCTTTTGTTGGAAACTTGATTATTAACAGGTTCTGTACGTGGAGATAATTTCTTCAAGTTTTTGTGATTTAATTATTCGTATCGAATACTTATTTGAAAAACTCCTTTGTGATTGTTATTATTGTGTTTCTTGAAAGGAAAATATGTGTGTATATCATATTACGGTATACGGTATATTTGCATGTCATTATAGATTATAATGAAACGAAATAGGTAACATCAGGTCATGAACAGGGCCACTGATTTACGCGGCGCTAAGTCTAAAAGTGGAACTAAAATTTTAAACTAGCGAAATGTCAAATTTTGACAGTACTTTATCGACAAGCGACGCATTCAGTGGGTCAAAAAAATTTGTAGGAGTTGTAGTTAGATAATTATAGTTACTGATGTTTTTCTTAGTGTGAAAAAATATGAAAGCTCACAAAGTACTTACCTGGCCCTCTAGCCAAGTGGCTTCGTCTTCCAGCGTTTCTAGAAATCGCTACGCTTCATGTATGGTAATGACATAAGTCACGTGATCTACTTATCGACTCGAACTAGCTAGCTAGGCTTTGGCTAGGGGCACTGGATATAAATTTTATGCAAGTTATACTATCTTAAAGTTTTTTTTAATGCGTCTTATCAGTCACAAAATACTACTTACAAACAAACATTCCACAAGTTTCCTCAAAGATCAAAATGCGTAGATCAAATCCAAAAAGGATAATTGTAAAAATCAACATCCTATTCCTCGCAAAGGCTGTATTATTGTCAATCCACAAACATCGCAATAGCGTCCATTATTGCGCAACAATTATGCATTGTCGTCAATGAAGGTACACAAGCCGTAGTTAAACACGGCCGAAGTGATAATATGATAGATTTTTTAGCGCTCATTGTTAATCACCACGAAGAGCAAATGTGACAATTTTGCTTTTAGAGGTTGAGGGTTAAGTTGTAAAAGGAAAGCGGTGATTGAATCATTAAAGAAATCCGAAATAATAATAGCCTTGTTAAGAGCTGTTGACCATAATGTTTCAATTGATGTGGCTTTAGTCTTTAAATCAGTTTCACCCTCAAGTCAAATAACTCTGATAATTGGCTAGTTAGAAACGTATAAATTGGAAGATTATTTTTTATTGTCACTCCCTTGTCTTATGTTTTTATTAAAACTTCCAAGCTATATAGGTTCCTATTTAGGTTACGTCAAATTATCTATCTTTAGAAGAGTTGTCATGTCTATTCACTAACTATATTAGCGGCACGTTACGAAGGCCGTTTTGACATTTGGGGGGAGGGAATAAATGAACCTTTTTATAACGGAATAAGAATAAAAGTTCTAAAATTTAGGAATGTCAAAAAATGAATGCTACAATGAATCTTATTCTGTTGCAATAAGGTTCATCCTCTTCCCCCCTCTACATGTCAAAACGGCCATCATAACGTGCCGCTACTTTAAAAGCATTTACAACTAACCGTTGCTGCTTGTGCTTCGGAGGATACGGTAAGCTATGTCGGAAACCCTCGAGATGGTTTGAAAACCCTAGAGTTGGCCACTTGCTGATACGAACAAAAACAAAAGAAGACTTGTATTAGCCACAACACCATCCTACTCTACAGCATAGTTGAGTTACTTGGATTTCCGCTATCCCGCTATTTAGCGATTCCGCTATCTTGTCTTGTCTATCCGCTCTTTGCGACTTCACTTCACACCACACCAAGTCGTGTCCATTGGAGCCTTTGCCTTTATCCGTCGATTTGCATCGGTCGCGGCTATAATGGGGTTGTTTGCGACAAAGTGGCGACAAAGCACACAGATACAAAGTCATTTAGCGGCGTGCCACTAACTCGACTGTCATTTGTCAAATGACGTTATGTAAGGAACTGGAAGGTATGTGGTGTCGTAATCTAATGGGCCGATTGACATGTAGATAAAACTAGGTATAGAAATTGAGGTACATTTCAAGGAAACATGTCCTTTGTGAATTGATTAAAGCTTGGCGCAATGGTTTGAGCGTAGGCCGCTCGATTCGGCATCGAGTGGTTGCGGGTTCGATTCCCGCCAGAGGCAAATTTCGGAAACTGCCTTTTCGTAATTTGCCATCTGGGTGTCACTGGGATCGCCCCCAGTCCATTGTGCGGTACCCATGGTTCAAACTTTGCTTAGTTTGGGACCATACAGTGGCGACATTTATTTATCTTCCTGCTAAGAGTTTCAGAGGGATAGGCCTTAATTAATACATTTCTTGGCTAATATAGGCCGCCCAGTAGCAAGTTCAGGGGGCTTACCACAAGCTCTTATTGCGATTCAATTATAGGAACGTTTTAACGACGTTTTAATGACGTTTCTTATTGTCATGACAATAAGGTACGTCACTGCACAAAAAGTCGCTGAAACGTTAATACGTTCCTGTAATTGAATCGCAATAAGAGCTTGTGGTAAGCCCCCAGCGCTTTAAAAAGGATGGTGGGAGAGATCTTGGGATAGCTATGGTGGACGAGAACGAAAGGAGACTTATACGGCAGTGGAGCTATGAGCTATGTTTGATGACCAAACCAATCCAAGCGTCTCCCTTTTGCCTGCTATTTTGAACACAATAGGAGTCGAATGCGAAACATGTGAACGAAAGACTAACATTTCACTAGGTATATATATATATATATATAACGTCACGACTTTTATCCGCATTCGGGGGGTAGTCAGAGGCTTGAGTGGCCATACACCACCATATTGTGGAGGTATTAAGCCAACTCAAAGCCCACGTTTCACCACATAGTCAGAACCCAACGTGACAGGTGGTGAACCTTGTCGCCGTGTATACAGGAACTGACTATTACCTAATCCCGAGGGATAGGTAGGTTTCCTCACGATGTTTTCCCTCACCGTTAGCGAACTGTAAATTATGCACATAGATGAAAATTCATCCATTGGTGCATGCCCCACCGGGGATCGAACCTGGGACCTTCTGATTGAGCCCAACGTGTTCGCCCCTAGGCTACAGTCGCTAGGTAACTATGCTATAACCGTATATAGAAAATATCCCTTAAAAGTGCGCCAAACTATGATCGAGGCCGATCCCTCGCCCTCCTATTGTTGTCATCAGCAGACTGCCCTCATGCCCCGTCTGCTTTAAATAGAAACTTATTACATCTACCTGTATTGAGAAATTGCATTAAGCTTTGTTGGGGAAAGATCTTTATTTCGCGGTGATCCAAGATTTGTGATGTCTTTATCAGGCACCTATTTTTATAGGAGGTAGGAATGCTTTTGGCATTGCAACCATATCTATAGGCTGCCGTAACTGCTTAATTTCAGGCGGGCCGAACGCTTGTATGCCAACTAAGCGCCGCCATACACGGACTGCTTGTCTCTAGCTCTAGAGCAGTTGGTTGTAGTTGAACGCATCGACCGCCCGCCAACTGCTTGAGCGGTCCGTGTATGGTGAATGTCAGTTTTGTATTGAAACTGCGGTCGACTGCAACTGCTCTAGAGCTGTCGACAAGCAGTCAGGTGTATGGCGGCACTTAGTCATATTTGAAAAAAGACGATTTCTCTACCTATGCTATTAACCCTTCATACGTATCTCCAGTTAATGGTAAGACAATAGTTTAGATAGATTTATTTGCGTTGTTTAGCTAAAATAACTATGGAAAAGTTAGGGGTTAGTGACTGGTCACAGTTCCGGACTATATCTCATAAAATCTTTACTTTGAGTACCACTCCTATCCATTTAATAGAACGACAAAAACACAGTAAGCACAAAGCTACTATCTTAATAAGTATCCCGATCCATTTCAATCGATCACAGATTGACGTGCACACAAAAGGACACTCCTTACTCCGAGTTACTCTTATCACCATCAAGATTACGACTCCTACGAACAACTACCAGTATACGGTGTTCTGCATGGGTCCACGGAGTTGACTTTTAGATACTACTTTGAGCTCCAGCGGTGTCCGTAAGCTGGTTTTTAGGTGTGATTGAATTTAAGTTGATCGGGACAGGGGTGTATTTAAAAATCGAGCAATTATGTATGAGAGACATGCTCTGTATTACTAACATCTCGAAAGGGCCCTTCCATGATAATAATACGTCATTGAAATATCACTGTCAGCTATGCCTTAGTTAAATTATGTTGGTAACGCCAAAACTTCACATCACACACAAAATCGACTGATACGAATCAACAGAGACTTTTGCAGCTATTAATAGATAATTTTATACTATTCTGTTTAAGTTTAAGGCTATCAACCAAAGTCCAAAGCAAAAATAGAGACCTAAGTATTGTATAGCAGTGCGAGCTTATTGCCATTATACTAGGCACACTGCCTTTCAATGTGAAAATTCAGGACATAGACCACCATGCAGGCCAAATACGGGTTGACGAACTTCACGCGTCTTTTTATGAAAGTGCAGATTTCATACCGCTTTTCGCCATTAACGAGCAAGTGACAATCATTGTTGAAATAGATGAGCGTAGAATCCGTCTCTGTATATAACAAGTAAACGACAGTCATCACAGTGTACCTGGTATCGCTCTAATGGTATTCTCATCTGATGCTACCGTGCTTTTTGTTTTACTGCCCTTTGTTACACAATGGGCTATCGATTTCATACTGATGTTTAGAAGACTATGTGATTTATTGGAGACAAATGATTTGTTAGATTCATGTTCCCACGCGGTTAATAATATACAAATACTTACGCAGCTAAATGAGTATTGGACAGGACTAAATTGCTTAAATTAGATTTCAGCCAAAACCTAACATTAGGTACAACAAAAAAAAAAAATAGTTCCACGTATGTTGTTACTACATATCGATAATAAATTTACGACACGACATTTAATAACGTGTGTAAGAAGAAGGTACGATAACGGCGTGATGCGGTTTCAAGAGATAAAACCAGAGTTGCAGAAAACAGGAAATTTAAAATGACGCGTTTAATTCATTGATATAAACAGGAGGAAAAAATAGTTGTTTTTAAATGATTAAAACATGTTTTAAACAAGATGATTTTTTCGTAACAACCCTGGATAAAACAGATGTGTGAATATCGTTGCATGTAGTGGTGCGCTGTGCACAAGTCTAGTGAATGCAATGTTAGGAGGTAACATATCTGCTAAAATAAAACATCAATGGCGTTAAAAGTATTTTCCACACTTCACCTCCTTGAAGAAATATATAATAATTTTCTCTGTTTAACGAACGATACAGGTAGGTAAATGTTGATTTAAAAATAGTTTTTTGCGTAAATCCTTGGTTTTAGCTGCGAGAAATCATACTTGAAGACTTTGTAAGGTTACAAGTTGCCAACAAGAAAAAACTTACTTGAACCGGCTTCGGTACACGAGCCACAATCTAAATTTATTCCTTCGCAATATTTAAGCTCCTAGGCGTGAGTAAGTCCGGTAATCTACCCTGTCTCGCTCTCACAGGGAGTGGCATTTCTAGATTTTTTTATATGCTTAGATGGCAAACAAGCGGATGGTCCGCCTGATGTTAAGCAGTTACCGTAGCCTATAGATGCTTGCGATACCAAAGGCATTGCTCGCACGTTGCCAACCTGAAAGGGGTGGGACAGAGGGAGGGGAAGGGGGGGGGGTGTTGGGCTTCTGAAACTGCTGCATACGAAACGCAGCTGTAATAGCTACTTTACGCCGATCTAATGTGAGAGGGTGGTACTACCCTGGTTGAGCCAGCCTAAATATGAAGTGTATTCAATTGGCTCGTCTCTACTAATAATCTAGTTTAGTCCGCGTTTTGAAATAAAAGGGCTTGAAGCCACACAAGTTGCAGCACGCTATGATGGCCGTTTTGTCATGTGAGGGGGGAAGATGATGAACCTTATTATAACGGAATAAGATTCATATACGCATTCACTTTTTGACATTCTTAAATTTTAAAACTGCCATTCTTATTCCGTTATAATAAGGTTCACTATTTCCCCCCTCCCACATGTCAAAACGGCCATCATAGCGTGCCGCTACTATAGTGATCAATAGATGTGTCCATATGGCGCGCATGCCTCACCCGAGCACTCATATTATGACATTACGTCTATGCGTTCCGACGTCAAAACTGAGTGCTCGCGCGAGGCATGCGCCTGATGAAGACGCCGCCATTGACCCAAAGTACTAAATTATCAACATGTCTTTACGACTTTGCAATCCACACAATACTAATATTAGCACTAATTAATTTTAACCCTCGAATGCTTGAGGGTCGATTAAACACCGGGGCCATATTAATAAATTATACCAGAAGTCCTTAACAGCATAGTCTTAGGGACTACATTTGATTGCCATGTACCTACACTAAGAGCATAATGGCCCATGCAGTTAATATTAAGCGCAAACAAATAGTTAAATATTTTTATGCGATATCGCTCGTAAAAATTGATTGAAGGGTCATTTAATGGTTCTGCTACAATGGGACGAGTTATTGGGACCAAATGTAGCTTGTCCTTTATGGAGCGTTTGGTACACAGGTGGTTTTTGGGACCAATATTTGTTCTGAGTAAGAGGTCTGTATGTCTGTACATATGTATGGGAATATTTCTTTAGAGTATATATATATATATATATAATGTCACGACTTTTATCCCCATTCGGGGGTAGTCAGAGGCTTGAGTGGCCCTACACCACCACATTGTGGAGGTATTAAGCCAACTCAAAGCCCACGTTTCACCAGATAGTCAGAACCCAACGTGACGTGTAATTTCTTTAGAGGTTCTATCCTATTAGTTTTTTTTTACTTAAAAGAATATAGTCAAAACACTAAACTTATTTAATTTCAGCGACGACATATTTAAAAAAAAACCGCCGCTTAAATATTTGGGTGACATTATAACAGTATTCTTTGAGATTTTTCCTGTTTATATAATTTCACCCATAACCATCAACTGTCAATTCGAATCTATTTAAATTCAAATTTCACATAAACGTCACTGGCGTCATAACTAATAAAAACACGTCACGTTTAAAATCAACATGGTTTACCCCTAGAATCGATAGAGTAACCATTGTTACGACATAGAGCATGGGAATCTCAATCGGAACAGAGTATAAACTCGTACACAATGCCCACCTGAACCCTTCAACTGGTTTTAAATAATACGTATTTAAAATACATGTGTCCGTCGTTACGTGTACACATTATTGATATTATATGATAGTTTATTTTATTTTCATTGTGTCTTAGAAAACACTTTGTTGTCCGGTCCGCATTTGGAGGGTTAGTGGTGTCGCCAAAATTTTTGTGTTAGTTTGGACTGCTTATAAAATGCTTCTCCATACCTTGCTTGCGAGACACATATTGGCCAAGGATAGGTGAGCAGACAATATAAGCGAGGCTTTTTTTTAAGTGACTAAGGTGGTAAATATGCGTACAGCCCGCCTGATGTTAAGCAGTTACCGCAGGCTATAGATGCTTGCAATACCAAAGGCATCGCTCGCTCGTTGCCGACCTGAAGGGGAGTGGCTTCTCTATGATCTTCTCAGCAACCTTAGTCTCTGCGTATCTTCCATACAAAACAGACGTATCATAAACTTTACACCTTAAAACACCACTGTTGGGCTTTTGACTCTCCTAATGCGAGTGGAACATTAGCCATAGCCCACTACTCTCGCACAGAAATGTTGACGTTAGTTGCTTTCAAAATTATCCTACTAACAACACAATATGATGTCACCGTAGTAGGGCTGTCACCTTATTCGGCAAGTAACGCATCGTGACGTCTTGTCGGTACGTAACAAAACAAAGTAAGGGATTTTGGTCTGCATAGTTAGTGCGGGTCAGCGGGTCCGATGCGATTTTGGACAACTTTTGACGGGACACGTCGGCTATTATTATTTGTGTTGATTGACAACCCTGGTGACGGTCCGAATAGTGAAGGAAAGGTGCAGGAACGTGAAGGAATTTTGTTAAACATTCTTAAATATAAAGCTTAGTTGTAGTTGTGTCGTAGTCTTTGTTATTCGTCCTCGGCATAGAATTAAACAAATGCCTCCAATAAGCTATGTCTTCACCAGTGCGCTTTCACGTTCATCTTGCGCTTTCGTCTGACGCATGCATGAAGCGCCATAGCGCATGCAATAACGCGTGCGCTATTCTAGCTCAAAAATAGCGCACGCCCGTAGCGCACGCTGATCCGCCACCGGTGGGTTCGCGTGCAACATTCCGTGCGCTTTACATACAAAATGGCGGCAGATAAAGTTAAAACATTGAAATTATGAATGTTTTCTTTCGTCATTTTTGTTTCGTGTCTTCTAAACATCGTTTATCCAGATACTCTTGTATCTTAAGTTTTTTTCCTTGTAGTTAATACTAAATATTCTGCACAAATAGCTACACTTGTACATCTTGATGACCGACTAGGGCGCACAGGTGTAGACACTAAGCTGCATGCCTCTTAAGGCAATCAATATTGCACGCGCTTGACGCGAGATGAATTGAAAGTTGAAGACGCAAGATGGACATGAAAGCGCACTGGTGAAGACATAGCTATAAAGAGTCACTTTCTTTTTTAATTTCGTTTATAAAAGTTAAGATCTGATCCATATATCGAAATAACACTGTTTAATTATTCAAAATTTTACATTAAATGCTTACCTACAAGAATAAATAAACATGTTACATAAGACATACATTTATTTAATTAATTCCAGTGTCGACAACAAAGCGACAATCTTAAATTGTCGACGTAACTAACGCGCCGTGTACACGTGTCTATTGTGTATCTTTCAATAAACGCTCAGTGTATTGTTAGCTTTAGATTTCGATCATTTTCGCTCATTAATCGCTGTTGGACGATTGTTTGGCACTTTCTTATGACGTCATCGGGCATACAATTGTATTTAAATAAAGGGAAACAAAAGTGTGTGAAGGTGATATTACTCCCAATTGATCGGCCGTTGATCGACGATCGAACGTTGCTTTCGATCGACTACGAGTCGTTTCATTCGTCCATCGATCGATTTGTGTGGTAACATCCTAATAGAACATAGTTTTAGAAAGAAAAGAAAGAAAGAAAGAAAGAAAAACTTAATTACGGTAAGCAAAAAAAAATAAACAAAGAAAATAAGTAACTTAACAGATTGTGCTCACCGCAAACGGACCCAATTCAGCATGTGCTGGTTGAAAAGAACCAGCGCTGGTCTTCCATTGGGCCCGTTTGGCGACTTCACGGGCGCAAACCTTTAAAACAACTTAATACTAAAAAGGCTCGTACCCAAAATTAAAAAAAATACAGTTTTACTGTTCCTTACAATAAAAATACCTCAATGGATAACATACTTTTATTCACTGAAATATGTTTTGGCCGGTGTTAATACAATCAATCTCAGCCATTGATGTATAATTTTAGCAGATATAGTACCTTCTAACATCGCAATCACTATACTTGTGCTCAGCGCACCACGACATGTAGCGAAATTCACATATCCGTTATTGAGCTCGCAATTTAGTGCATACATAAGAAGTCATTATTAATCAGGAGATGAGTCGTATCGTCAAACCGACATGTTTTCAACATTATGTTCCGCGAGCGACTGAGTCTAACTGTGTCCTTGGACTCAGTTTAGTCTGGCAATTCATTTTGGACAGCCACATGCCTCAGGGCCACCGCAGACTTGCTACTTTTTGCATCGGCGATCGGCGATTTAGTCGCTTTTAGCGTCGGAGCAGTCTCTGCGTCCGACCGCAGAGTCGCCAAAACGCGATGCAGTCTCAAAATCGTCGATCGCCGATGCAAAAAGTAGCAAGTCTGCGGTGGCCCTTAATGGTAAGTGTATGATTGTGTAAAATCGCATCCAATCAAACCGGACCTTAGGTTAGCATTGAGACAGCCCACGTTATTTTCTCACGGTGATCTTTATACTGAACTGACAGATGTCATATTATGTCAGTGAGCGAGGTGCTTTGTTTGCTAACGCCATGCTTGCGTAATTATCACGACTTAATCTTTTACAGGGTAGGCAGAGGTCCGAGGTCTGACTCTCAGTCAGTGATGTACTTGTTCACATCATTTTATCTTAGTTGCAATTTTTCAGTTGATTATCTACTTCTTCTATCGTATGGTTCGTGGCCAACTTGGTGTCAGAGTTGTTCAAGCCGCCCGAAAGCCTCTGACAAGGCTTAACAACTGCTGCTTAGATGACAACATTATCTACTATCTGCTATAGAAGTTTTATTTGAAAGTGACTACGGTGGTAAATAAGCCTACGTCCCGCCTGATGTTAAGCTGTTACATTAGCCTATAGATGCTCGCAAGACCAGAGGCATCGCTCGCACGTTGCCTATCTAAAAGGAAGTGGGACAGAGAGAGGGGAACGGGGTGGGAAGTTGGGCTTCCGGCTCTCTCACTATACAACTCTAACAATAATTATAAAGAGACTCTAGGACCTGGTATTTAGTGCCATTTATTCTGCTATTTGACTATTTGACGGGCCCGTTAGCGTGGTTAGCGCGGAGGCGCCTTTCACGCTGCAGGTCGTAGGTTCGATTCCTAACCGGGACATGCATTTGTGTGCATGAACATGTCTGTATGTCCGGAGTCTGGGTGTATATGTATATTAAGTATGTATTTACAAATAAAAAAGAAGTATATGTAGTAATATCAGTTATCTGGTTTCCATAGTACAAGCTCTGCTTAGTTTGGGATCAGGTAACCGTGTGTACAAACATGTCCCAGGATATTATTATTATTATTTAATTTACTGACCAGTCATTCATGGTCTGTCAAGTATACCTAGAATATTTTTTTTACCCGACTACGGCGGAGGGTTATGATTTTGACCGGTATGTATGTATGTATGTATGTATGTATGTATGTATGTATGTATGTATGTATGTATGTATGTATGTATGTATGTATGTATGTATGTATGTATGTATGTATGTATGTATGTATGTATGTATGTATGTATGTATGTATGTATGTATGTATGTATGTATGTATGTATGTATGTATGTATGTATGTATGTATGTATGTATGTATGTATGTATGTATGTATGTATGTATGTATGTATGTGCGTCTGTTCCCACCTAACTTCCAAACTACTTGTCGTAATTTGACAAATGAGGTATCGTTAGAAGCGGCTTAATGGCGCGCTGGTTATAGGCTATGTGACGTCACATAAAATTGCATATGGCGCCCTCTAGAGGCCATAATGTCATGATCTAAAAAAAATTCATTTTTTAATAAAACCGTGTGGGGTATCAAATGAAAGAGCTTGATGAGCACATTTCAAAAATATATATATTGTTACCTATAACTCCAAAATAATTAAATAAAAATTAAGTTTAAAAACTAAAACCCGACTACTGAAAAATCGCGCTCTAAAAAGTATGAAACAAGAAAATATTCTCATCTAGACGTTAGCCGTGGTCCGTGTTCATATGCCATTTGGCCCTAAAGGACCTACACGGACCACGGCTATCCTCTAGATGAGAATATTTTCTTGTTTCATACTTTTTAGAGCGCGATTTTTCAGTAGTCGGGTTTTAGTTTTTAAACTTACTTTTTATTATATGATATCTCCAGACATTCACACCAACTATATGGTCCTGAACTAAGCCGGGAATCGAACCCGCAACCACCCGATGCAGTGAGCCGAGCTGCCAACGCTCAAACCACTGCGCCAAGCAGTCATTGACGTGAGTACGCAGTGTCAACGCAAGTTGCTTCCAGCCTTCAACTTGATGTAATGTAATGTAACGTCACGACTTTTATCCCCGTTCGGGGGTAGTCAGAGGCTTGAGTGGCCATACACCACCACATTGTGGAGATATTAACCAACTCAAAGCCCACGTTTCACTAGATAGTCAGAACCCAACGTGACAGGTGGTGAACCGTGTCGCCGTGTATACAGGAACTGACTATTACCTAATCCCGAGGGATAGGTAGGTTCAACTTGATCCCAATCCCATATTTATCCAACCAACTTCCAAGAACGAGCTTCCAATATTACCCGCGAACCGAACCAATTCCTCGTGTGCCCACCCCATTAACACGTGTCGTTAAAGCATTATAAGTCAAACAGGCAGCGTTTGTTCGTCTTGTTTTGGGCATGTGATAATTGATCGTATAAAGAGTGGAATTAGATCTGGTAGAGTTAGCGCTCGTTATGTTTGGTAAGAATTGAGCGAAGAATTTGAGGTATATGTGGGCTTTTGTTGGTGTTTGAAAAGGTAAGGTGGCTTGAATGTCAACGAGAGCGTGGTAGAGACTTGTAGCTAGGTTCTGATGTAAATGTACCAGGGAGAGTCATAAAATAGATGTTTTATGTGTTTTTTAATACTTTTGTGTAGCTCTACGCTCGCTTGGAGGCGCTAGTCGTTAGCCTCTACGTAAAATTTTTGTTTGAAAAATTGTTAGTGCGTAAACCTTATGGTAGAGGTACCGGCCAGTTATAGAAAAGGATGCAAACCTTGACATTTTATACAAATATGTATTTTCTTGACTCTATCTAACTCTACCTTTTTATTAAGAACAACATGTCTTTGTTCAATCTGCCTCATTATAATATCAAGTCAACTAAGCGCCGCCATACACGCGACTGCAAAAATGCAGTCCGTGTGCAGTCGCGTGCCGTCGACTGCAACCAACTGCAATAGAGCTGGCACTTCCGATTGCAAAAATGCAGTCCGTGTATGTTAGCGCTAAGTTGTAACAAAAATTCGAAGTATCTTGACTCTACAGGAAACTGGAGCGACCCGACCCTCGGGTCCTGTTTAAAAGTGTTAATTTGACCAAACAATGATGATAAGGCCACTTAGTGCGCCTGCGAAGCTTCCTAGAAGGACACACTGCCTAGTTTACCAAAATAAGGGAGGACTTCTGTAGTACGCGCCGGAGGAACGAACAGGGGAGGTGTGGAGTCGCGAAATTATTGTTTTTTTTTTGTACTTACTTGTCATGTCATTTCACCATGCGTTGCTCACCACCGTGACAATAGCGAAAACGGGACAACGAACCCTATGTTTTAATGATTATCAGATATTTTACATTATTTTTACTACTGATTTGCTTCAGGTCAATCTTCGCCATTTTAGATAACAAAATCACTTAGTCTACTACCTATTCCAAATTATATTAATTAATTGTTTCAAACATTTCGTAAATGTGTTGACGAAGGACGAAACTTATTGACTAAAGTCAGTAGATAAGTGAGCTACTGTTACAAAAATCTTGCTAACATTATATTCTTTAATTACACTGAAAGCAATATTCAACCAGGTACCTACATACTAATAGAATAAAAAAAATTGGTCATCTTCTCCACTCATTTCTGTATCATCTAAGCGTTGCTCCTGGCATAGTCCATTACTTAAACAAACCCCGGTTGTGTGCTGTGGACCCACTTTACGCCCACGTCGCGTGTTTGTCTGTCTGTCCTCGTGTCGGGAACACTGGCCTGATCGGAAGAAAATTGCCTTTGTTAGCTTTGTTTAGGGAAAAGGCACTATGAGGATTTTCTTTCATAAGTTTTATTTTGCGAGTTATTTTAACATTAGTATTCAAAAAACCTACCCCCTTATGATTGACTTACACTGTCATTACAAATCACTTTTGTTCCTAGAAATGCTTTTGAAAACCATTGTAAACTGGGTAGAACTCTATAAATTAAGTTAATCTTTCTATTTAAACACGGCACACAACGTTGTTATTTGATTCTCCAACTTTTTGTATAAATATCATTATTCTTCACTTTTCGTATCATTAGTACCCGGTATGACATCGTGCAAAAAAGAGTGTTTCACAGAGGTCACCCTCAGCATTGAGGACACACGACGCAAGGAGGAGTACCTGGGGCCCTACCACCACCTCTTATAGTAGTATTGTTTTAACGTTGCAGCGACTTTTTGTGCAATCACTTTTTGTCATGACAATAAGGTACGTCATTGCACAAAAAGTCGCTGAAACGATAAAACGTTCCTATAATTGAATCGCGATAAGAGGTCGTGGTAAGCCCCCTGATATCTTATCACGGTTGTCTTTTGGCAGGCCCGTTAGCGTGGTTGGTAAGATTCCGCCTATAACGCTGCAGGTCGTAGGTTCGATTCCTACCCGGGACATGCATTTCTGTGCATGAACAGGTCTGTATGTCCTGAGTCTGGGCGTAATTATGTATATTAAGTATGTATTTACAAACAAAACGTAGTAGATATATGTAGTAATATCAGTTATCTGGTTTCCATAGTACAAGCTCTACTTAGTTTGAGATCAGGTAATCGTGTGTAAAAAGAGTGTCCCAGGATATTATTTATCATACTTTCCGGCACAATTATTTAATACTTCGAACATTAATATTAAGTTACCGCTTAAGACCTTTTGTTAGGCTCTTCTTCTTCCTATCGCATGGTTAGTGGCCAACGTGGTGTCAAAGTTGTTCAAGCCGCCCAACGGCCTCTGACAAGGCTTAACGACTGCTGCCTGGATGACAACAACCGGGACCGACTACTTTTTACGTGCCCCCCGAAGCACGGAGACGCTCAGTTCAAATGCCACTACATGGTCACCCATCTCAGACTGACCTTGCCAAGCGTTGCTTAAACTCCGATCGTTTACAAATCAGTAATGCAGCTGGCTATGAGCTGGCTTTGTTGCGCTAAGAAAAGAGCTTACAAAATCATAACAATATTCTTTCAAGTTTCATAACGCGCAGTACCGCTTTCTCGTCTCTGTATTTGAACACCACCATAATACCAGAATACCACTTACCCATAAGAAGCAATCTTTGTACACGTTCTAAATTAGATATTTTTTCCTTGAAAAGGTGTACAGTCGCTACTTGCTCAAAGCGCATTATATAGCTATTGAATCAGTTATTTTTGACAGGAAACATCGTGTTTACACTATATTGTATGCCCACCTTGCCCTGATGGGCTGTGGTGGGAAGATGGCCGTTTAGGCTCCTCACAAATATTATTACATTAGTATGTTGTCATTTCACGGGTAATATTTGAAGGGTGGTGGTGTATTGCACGCGATGCTACGCGATAGCCAAGCTCTGCCTTAGCCGCTGATTTGTCACAATTCTAGAAACAACAGAAAATAAATTATGTCTCGCGGAGACCTACGTTCCGGTTTGCAAACAGATAGCCCATGGTCATGAGTTATCAAAGTGTTTACTGGAAACATATTTATTTCTATCAGATCTTCAAAGAGAATATGTTGAGGTTCATAAATTATTCGTCCCTAATACTAGAATTGATATCCTTTTCTCGATATCGAAACCTCCGTGTCTATTAACAAGTTACTATTCCTAAGTAAATTCTAAGCAAAAATCTATCTCACAATCTCTTTTTAACAGATTTTCCATAAAATATCCTACAGAGAATTTGTCAAAACGGGATTGTTTTACGGGTCATTTTTACAAATCATTTTTATAACTCCATTAGATTTAAAGAAAAAAAGAAATAAGTCTTTTATTTGGCACAACAAAATAAGACACAAAACATCGCCATGCATCCATCGCGTCGCTCTCACTGTGGCCTACCGACCCAAGCCCTCTCCTATAGGATCACAATGAGCACTATAATATCACAATGCCCCTTGCCCCTTACCGTGAAACTAGCTCCGAAAAAGGAAATCACGATATTTTCCAATTCTGGATGTGTGCTCAACACGACCTGTTTGTGGTGACATGGCTCTTTAAATATTACGTGATCTTCACAAATTATTTGAAAAAAAAAAAAAAAAAAAAGGTTTGTAATGTGTATGTTTGCCACATTATGCTGTAGGATGGACAACTGATGAAGAAAAAGAGTGCTGGTGTGGAGACCTCGTACTGAAAATATGTGTAGTCAGGGACACCAGCAAGATGGACCGACGATCTGGTGAAGGTGGCAGGAAAGGATATGGCGAGCACAAAACCGCAAGGAACAGAGTGCTATGGTAGAGATCTGCACTCAGCATTGGGTGGTGATAAGTTGATAAAAGAGTAAATAGGCGAATGAAGTTTTTATCTAATTCTTTGGTCGACAACTAAATCGCACCCCCTAATATACGGCCATGCGACAATCGCACCATTTTTTTTTAAAGAGATTTGGTTTCACTCTCCCACTTTTGTAAAGCGTGATGTATTAAACTTTTAGCATAGATTAATTTTGGTTTCAACGAGAACGCACGCGCGCGAACTTTTATAAATCTACGATTAAGTGTAATTTCGTTCATAGTGCCTTCTAGACTTCTGGGCTAGTTATTTTTAGACAATTTTATCACCATAATTCCAATTCTGCTCATAGCACCAAAAGCTCTAAATCTTTCTCTGCACCACTAAAAACTTAATTCCCTTCAAAGGTTTACACTTTTATAGGTACTAAAGAGTTGTTAAGAAAGTGAGTCGGCTTCGCTCGTAAACCTTCAGTGTTATGCGCGGCCAGACAATGGCAGATAAATAATGAAACTTATCGAAGCGAGCCCTTAACAAACACGGCGCGGGCGCAGATCTGCGGTCGCTTGCGTGTTGCTAGTATGTACCTATAGGGTGTGCGGTGTTTCGGTCGACATTCGAAGTTTCAGATTCGGAATAAAATGTTGACAATGAATGTAGGTCGAAATTTGATTATCGTAGGACTAAAAAAAATATTTATTTTCATGGGAGCATTAGGACATTAAAATTAGGCAGCGGTGGCCAAACTAGGCGAGTTTCTTGGTAACCTGACATAAGTTACAAAATAGTACTAGCCTAGCCTTATATGTAGGTACAAACGTAGACACAATAATATTTATGGTATTCCAATTGCAATCCTAATCACATTTCTTGATTTTTTCGATTTTTTCTAGCTGTTTGGTGCGTTGAGCCCCTACATAAAAATACATACCTATCCCGAAACTTTACCAGAGTTTCTAGTTGTACACTTCGAATTTTCGAGAATATCTATTACAAGCGATAAAACTGGTACAAATTACAGAAAACACCTACTAATATCGTAAAAAGAAACTAAAAGTCACAAATTTGTAATTCGCCGACATTTCGAAATAGAAAACATCCAGGTTGCAAACCCTGTTCCTATCATACGCGAAAGTGTGTGTGTTCATCACTCAATCACGTTCTAAGTTCACAATGTGTGTGAAATTTCGAGTGGCTGCAACAATGGAGGATAAATAACTATTAGATCATTACCCGTCTCAGTTTATGGTCCCGGCTAGAATGGTGGTTAGTGCTGTGTCGTAAGAGACAGATGGCCGATGTTACTTAATCTGTTTAAAGCATTTAATTATTTACTAGTAGAAACTAGTAAATAATTAAATGCTTTAAACACAAGGTACAGGTACACAGGTAAACAGGTACGTACACTTGATTTTTGACGACCACTTGGCGTAGTGATACTAGCGTAGGCCGCTCGGCTATCGGGTCCTTGCGGGTTCGAAGCAGAGGCCAATTTCAAAAACGGTCTTTTCATACTTTTCATACTTTCATACCCCGGTCGAGTGTACCCATATATGAGGTGCAGTCAATTGGCTACAGCTAGCTCTACCACCAATAAAACATGACAACAATCGCACAACCGTTGCAGAACTGTCGAATTGAAACCCATTATCGAATAAATTAATGACTGCGATCGCCGCGCTTCGTTCTATTTACGCGGGCGCTATTTATCGCCGTTTAAAGCCATTTAAAGCCGTTTAAGGCTATTTATGGCCACCTGACAGGCCAGTCCGGCTTTGAGCCGTGTTTATAAGGCTCTCGTCCATGG
The DNA here is from genome assembly GCA_947859195.1 of Drymonia ruficornis. Classification (NCBI taxonomy): domain Eukaryota; kingdom Metazoa; phylum Arthropoda; class Insecta; order Lepidoptera; family Notodontidae; genus Drymonia; species Drymonia ruficornis. Next base: position 14,313,864 of record OX401905.1, on the reverse strand, counting down.
CAAAATACAATGCGTGTATGGATTTATGAAGGCATTGAGTGTTTTTCTTGGTACGATCTGAGGGCAGGTTGCACTGCATCGAGTTAAGTTTCAGTTAATGTTCAAGTTTAACTAAAGCATTCAGTAATTGTTTTTCAATGCTGGGCAAAGAATTTGCCGTCTTTGTGTGTTAGAAACATGTCTATTTTCTACAGACGGAGTTTAGGTCTTTGGATATGGGCCTGTAGTGCTGTTGTTTTGCATTTTCTTGCTATAAATTAGTTGTTATTTAAGCCCACTATTTATACAGGTTTAACAAAAAATCACTCCCTAAAATGTATGAAACAAGAAAATATGCTCAACTAGAGGATAGCCGTGGTCCGTTTAGGAACTTTAGGGCAAAGTGGAATACAACCACGTACCATGGCTTTCCTGTAGATGAGAAAAAAAAATTCTTTTCGTACATATTAGAAAGTGATTTTTTGTTATTTTTTTTTGTTTTTTAAAAAGTCATAGAACAAAAGTTGTTGTTTTTGATGTCAGTAATACGCCCCTGCAAGGTTGCTAGTGTTTTACCAATAACCCTGTATAAACTACTTGCCCAAAGGAATCCTGAGCAACAGTTCGGAAGAATACTTGTTACCTCTCAGTAATGCCCCTCTATTCACTAGTTTCTAACGCTACAATAACATTATTAATATCTAACCATGGTGCGGTGCAATCCATTTCATTTTTTTTGTTTTATCCCTATGGTTCCGTGGAAAATATAAACCGACGTTAGCTCGGGCAGAGGTTGTCACGGCCGGATTAGCGCACTGATTTAGAGCCCATTCGAGGCGGGCTTTTGACTCTGTGGCTTGACTTTTTGGTCCTTTGAACATATCCTCAACCCATTCGGGACATTCTTCGTTGCTTAGATTGGAGTTTAATTTCGGGTCAAGTATGGGAGTCTGAATACTTGAGTATAAAAAATGTAATGTAACGTCACGACTTTTTCCCCATTCGGGGGTAGTCAGAGGCTTGAGTGACCATACACCACCACATTGTGGAAGTATTAACCAACTCAAAGCCCACGTTTCACCAGATAGTCAGAACCCAACGTGACAGGTGGTGAACGAAAAGAGAAACGAAACGAGTTGAGTCTTGAGTTAACGAAACTCTAAAAAACGTAAATTTTAAGTTAACGTATTCTAGGTTAGCCTGTGATTTGAAATTCCTTCTGCAACCCCATTAACTCAATTCACTGAGCACGGAATCCGCGCTGAATTCTCTACCTCATTCGTCTCTCTGCCTTTCTCAGACATTCAATCACTTCACTTCTGCTACTTCTAAGCGCACTTCATTGCTAGGTATAGTCCACAGAGTAAAGACTAAAGAAAGAGGTGCCCTTATTAGATATATGTATGAAAAAAACGTGGTCATTGTTTTTTCGTTTTCATTGTTCTATCTACCGGTAAATAGTTGAACTACTCGCTTCGGTTTAAGTCTATGTTAGTACTAGGCCGACCACTCGGCCGAGTTGCTTAGGGCCAGTCCCCTTAGTAATTGGTCCATGGTATAGTCTGATACTAAGTAATTTATTTACCGCATTATCTTTGTTTCCAAATGAACTGATTCTCGCGCATATTAGGGCCTCCGCAGACTTGCTACTTTTAGCATCGGCGACCGGCGATTTTGTGACGTATCGATGCTGCGTCGTGTTTCTTCGAGCGCGAACGAGCGAGACGCAGCATCAAAATCGCCGATCGCCGATGCTAAAAGTAGCAAGTCTGCGGAGGCCCTTAGGAACAGAAGACGGACAGAGCTATGCAAAGAAATAACACACATTATAGCTCCGTTTTAGTAGGCATCAGATCAAATCACATTATATTTTTGAAGTTGGTAGAGCCAAGCTGTAGCCAATTGACTGCAGCTCATATACGGGTTGGCTCGACCGGGGTAGTACCACCCTCTCACAGAAGATCGGCGTAAAGCAGCTATTACAGCTGCGTTTCGCAAGATGAGTGAGAGAGCCGGAAGCCCAACACCCCCTCCTAATGCCTTACCCCTTCAGGTCCTGCTTAACATCAGGCGAGCCGTACGCTTGTTTGCCACCTCAGTCCTATAAAAAAACATCAGATAACATCGTCTAAAGTATTCCAAGCACTGGAACGAAGCTTGAATCTGTTCTTTCTTGGTTTACAAAATTTGTAATTACAACTCAGTCCCAACAAAAAGACACAAGACAAGCCTTTCGCAACGTGCGAGGACCGAGACCTCGTAAGTATATTGAAATATTATGTCGTAAACGTCTCGCTTGCATCTCGCGCAAGTTAACCGACCGATGCGAGATTGACGTTCCTGACGTATGACTTCATTTGTCTGACTTCGATATAATATTGCCAAGATAACTTTACACCTGCCAAAATATCCTTGCACCCTTATTGTAAGGATTTTAGGTCGTTTTTTTGTGTGGTTTTCAGTTTGTGGGCGGAAAGAAAGATTGCTGGAAAGAGGTTTTGGTACGCAGCCTCCTCGACCACAACGTTATGAGATCTCCTTGGTGAGGAAACAAAGATGCATTCTGCTTGTGATTTAGTGATTTGCATATTCGAATGGATTGCTATATTTTTGTGTGGGAAACAATGCTGCAGTCGTAAAATGTGTTATTTAGTTAAAGAATCTGACACGGCAATTCCAGAGCTTTTTTTCAACAGAAAACGAGAGGTGAATCTCTCGAAGATATATTTGAAATGAGTTTAAATTTAAACAAGTAAAAGTTTACGTATTGTTTTATCTGACTAAAGTGGAAAACAAGGGTACGACCCGCCTGATGTTAGGGCCACCGCAGACTTGCTACTTTTAGCATCGGCTATCGGCAATTTTGATGCTGCATCTCGCTCGTTCGCGCTCGAAGAAACGCGACGCAGCATCGATACGTCACAAAATCGCCGGTCGCCGATGCTAAAAGTAGCAAGTCTGCGGAGGCCCTTAAGCAGTTTACTCTTGCTACACCAAAGGCATTGCTCGCACGTTGCCCATCTGAATGGAAGTGGGGCAGAGGGAGGTTAAGGGGGATGGGTTTGCGGCTCTCTCAGTAATCGTACGAAACGCAGCTGTAATAACTTTACGCCGATATTCGGTGAGAGGGTGGTACTAACCTGGTCGAGCCAGGCCATATACGAGCTACCCAAATCTCTTTAAAAGTAGTGAACAGGCATCTTCTGGGTGCGCTTGCTCCAACGTCGAACTCATCTTTGCCCTTGCGGCAAGAGTGCGGTAAAGAGCAAGCCACAGAGTAAAGACTAAAGAAAGAGGTTATTAGATATATGTATGAAAAAAAAACGTGGTCATTGTTTTTTCATTTTTATTGTTCTATCTACCGGTGAATAGTTGAACTACTCGCTTCATTTTATGTCGATGTTAGTACTAGGCCGACCACTCGGCCGAGTTGCTTAGGGCCAGTCCCCTTAGTAATTGGTCCATGGAGCAAGCCCATTTTTATTAAAAAAAAAAAATGTGCTGCAGTCAATTGTCTACAGATTGACTCTACCACCAAGGAATGTTTGTAATATAACTTCAAATTGTACAATTAATTTCTTAATTGGCCTAGTCCCAAAATGTCTACTGTCATGCTTGGATTACCTACAGACCGCATAACAAAAACTTTCCTTGCACAAGTCCTTTTAAAATTTGTTTTAACATAACATAACATAGACGTCACGACTTTTATCCCCAATGGGGGGTAGTCAGAAGCTTGAGTGGCCATACACCACCACATTGTGGAGGTATTAAGCCAACTCAAGGCCCACGTTTCACCATATAGTCAGAACCCAACGTGACAGGTGGTGAACCTTGTCGCCGTGTATACAGGAACTGACTATTACCTAATCCCGTGGAATAGGTAGGTTTCCTCACGATGTTTTCCCTCACCGTCAGCGAACTGTAAATTATGCACATAGATGAAAATTCATCCATTGGTGCATGCCCCACCGGGGATCGAACCTGGGACCTTCTGATTGTTGGCCCATCATGTTCGCCCCTAGGTTACAGTCGCTCTTCAATTTGTTTTATTTCCCCAATATTCAGGTCTTGAAACCTATTTTAGGGTTGTTACCGCATTGCAGTGATTAATTATGCATTTATTTAAAGTTTTCTCCTTCCAATAGTGATACCTGCTCAAAGTAAATTCAACTCTATCTGGACAGACAAGGTTATCTTTTGCTTTACATTATTGTAGCGTTTGTTTGGTAATAATGGTTGAAAGGTTGGAAGTTAGTATTTTCCCTGGGATTTATATCGACATGGCACGGAACTGCATTCTTTACCGCTATTGTGTAGAATAAGTGTATTTTAGTGCAGTTTTCGGTTGTTAATTTGGACTGTTTTGTAGACTTCATTTTGGCTTGGTTTTGAGCGTGCTTGTTATTTAAATATGACGCTATAACACTCAGGACGCAACCTGGGACCTTACAAATACATTCCCAGGATCCAGGACCCTATTAAAAGCCCGTCAATTTGTTTAGTTTAGGCACAGAATAAACATAGTTTAGGCTTCATTTTGTGATTTTGACACTAATTTACTAAAGAATATTTTTAATGTTACTAAGGTGGTAAAGAAGTCTACGGCCCACCGGATGCCGTATTAGTTACCGTAGCCTATAGATGCTTGCAATACCAAAAGCATCGCTCACACGTTGCTGACTAGAAGGGAAGTGGGACATAGGGAGGGAAGGGGGGTTTGGACTTCTGGCTATCTCACTCGTACGAAACGCATCTGTAATTGCTACTTTACGCCGATCTTCTGTGAGGCGGTGGTACTATACCGGTCGAGACAGTCTCTACCACCAATAAAACAGATGGAAGGGTTTCTAATAGCCTAGCGACGCGATGTGAGCAGGCAACGTCTGGTCAAACCTCGTCATCGTTGGACACTATTGTCGATCCCGGCTTACAGGAGTAACAGTGGTGGGAGTGTCGGGCCTAGTCTCATTTAAAAAAAAGGCGACCCCCGATTTCTATAGCGTCAACAACACTAGCTCTACCTACCTCCTTCGTGTCCACGACCAGTTTATCTCGGTCGCAAATCTCCGCCCAGGGCTATCACGAGAATATCCCGTAAATCGCGACACTGCGATAATCCCTGCTGCGAGCATCCCGGCATTGATGGGCTTCTATCCTAGAATATTTGTGTAACAATAGATGACCGTTAAGGCGGTTATTGCTTCCCATCAAAATATATCAATCTGCAGGTTCATTGATGGTTATTTTAGCAGATATGGTAGCTCCTAACATTGTTATCACTAGACTTATGCTCGGCGCAATTCACACATCTTTTGTCGCACTCGCAATTCGACAATCAACTTAAAGGCATGTTGATGAGTATTCACCGAAAGATGATCTGTATTGGCAAATGTTTTCAACATTAAGGTTGGCACTCATCTATCAACTCGGCACCCGACCAGCACCGCCTCGCCGCTCGGCGTCCACTCGTTGTCGACAGGTGGTCCGCGGGCGGACGCTGTTTTTACACCATAAACGTCACGTGATCAACCAGTGGACCGCGCGTGGTTAACTAGTGAACGCCGCGTGGTCAGCGCGTGGTCCACTTATTTCCGGTTCAGTTAGTGGATGCCGACCGACGAGGCGGGCTGATCGGGTGCCGAGTTGCTAGATGAGTGCCAACCTTTATTCTCCGCGAACGACTGCCTCGTACAGTGTCCTTGGACTCCGTTTTTTAGGACGCCTTTCCTTGGTACCAAGTTCTAGTCTATCGGTGGTGCTGCGATTCGAAAACTCATGAGTTAGAAAAAGAGGTGCTATAATTCATAGTTTATTGCTACACATCTCACCCCGACACTACAGAACAAAACGAAACAAATAGATATTTTGCCAAAACTCGGCTTATTTAAGCTTTCATATTAGGGTCAATACCACCACCATAAAACGACCCTCCCTTCCTCTCATTTTTGTACTCGATTAGGGTTTAAACGGGGTGTTTTGTGTGATATTAGGGTTCTTAATACATTAGTCAGGTTACACCCTAATGTATGATTGCTTAATAATAATACAATGAGCACAATCGTTTTGTATGCGCTCGCGCACCTAGTTTTTTGATGTTTGATTTCACACAGAGTAATTTTGTTGTAGACATCTACATAAAATAACGTAGAGTGTGTATAAAGCAGTAATAGCCGATTCGTTAAGCACGCGTCTTGCGGGCTTAAGGACCAGGGTTCCAACCCCGGTTCGCACCACTAGATTTTTTGAAATTTATAACTTTAATATGAGTATCACCTGCTTATGGTGAAGGACACCATCATGCGAAAACCTTAATGTCTCAGAAAAAAATTGAAAGATAATGTGAAATCTCCCAACCTGCACAGAAGGGCTAGACAACTGGCTGACATCTACAAGCGTTCCTTGAAATCGCTACGCTTCATGTATGGAAATGACATAACTCACGTGATCTACATAGCAACTTGTTGTTGATCTACATAGCGACGTTTGACATTTCCATACATTGTGAAGTCTATTCTATTCTATTCGATTAGTTCATGCCACTTGTCTAGGGGGGCTGGGCCGTGAAACCGTAAGCGTATAGAAGACAGTAGCTGGTGTTGGCTAAGTGGCTAGACCTAATATAGTAATACGAAGATGGTACAAATAGAAGAACTCTCTATAATATAGTCGACTCTACACATCTCTACATGCGTCCCACCCCAGCGATTGTCGCTGTCGGTTCGTGTTACGTCACGTGAGGTATTAATTTTACATTCATGACGTCACGCCGCTAGGTACGCTAATCCTCTTCCCATGGACAGTCGAAAGTACAGTCTGCAGAACAATCTTTGAGCAATATTTTTTTATACATTTTTTGTATTTTTTGATATAATAATAAGTATGTTTTATTGATGCTGTTTAACCCTAATGCGATAGGTACTTACTTGAACCACAATATATACTTTAACGCCTACATTCCTGGAATAGGCAGAGTTAAACTTTACAACTGCACTACATGCATTATCACTACATACATTATTGATGATAGAGCCAAGCTGTAGTCAATTGTCTACAGCTTATATACGGTCTGGCTCTACCGGGATAGTACCACCCTCCCTCAGAAAATCAGCGTAAAGCTGCGTATCGTACGATGAGAGGGAGATGGGGTTTATACGATACCCATATATGTAGTAAAAAAAAACATTGCTTAGGACCATGGACCAGTTACTAAGGGGACTGGCCCTAAGCAAGTCGGCCGAGTGGTCGGCCTAGTACCAACATCGACATAAAACGAAGTAGTTCATCTATTTACCGGTAAATAGTAAAATGAAAATGAAAAAACAATGACAACGTTTTGTTTCATACAAATATCTAATAAGGGCACCTCTTTCTTTAGTCTTTACTCTGTGCTTAGGACCTTACATTTATTTTGTCTATCTGGCGAATTAAAAAAAAAATGTCAAAAGTCACCTAAAAATGTTCAAATATTGTTGCTGCGAACTGTCCACAAGACAGTTGCAATCACCCTTATCTCTCCACCTCTCCACAAACAGCGGCATTCACCCGGCATTGTTGCTAACGGATACTTTAAGCGCATCTCTTTTGTTGCAGCCGAGTTTGAGTGACGTCTGAACACAAGTCCCATTGTGCGCGGAACCGACTCACGATCACGGTGAAATTAACCATTGAATTATTGAGGAAACTGCGTTTGGTTCGAATGACGTGTTTGCCATCGGATCTAAAAAGGAATTGAATAAATTAAATACGGAATACTTATCATTACGTAGCAACGGTAGCCTAATGGTTAAGCACGCGTTTTGCGGGCTTAAGGTCCTGGGTTCACACCTCTGGATTTTTCGAAATCTATGTGTGAATCATAACTTTAATATGATTATCACTTGCTTAAGGTGAAGGAGGACATCGTGAGGAAACCTGCATGTCTTTAGTCATGTGAAATCCACCAACCCGCACTGGGCCAGCGTGGTGGATTATGGCCTGAATCCCCCTCGCATTGAGGGGAGGCCCGTGGCCAGCAGTGGGACGTTAAAAGGGCTAAATTATTATTATTATTCTACTTATCCTATTTCGTGGTAGAGTTGTCTGCACCTATGGCCTAGCTCGACCAGGGTAGTATGACGCTCTCACAGAAGATCGGAGTAAAGAAGCTATTACAGCTGCGTTTTGTACGATGAGAGAGAGCCGGAAGCCCAACCCCCACTTTCTTGCCTCCCTGTATCCTCGGTCGGTAACGTGCGAGCAATGCCTTCGGTATTGCCAATATAAGTAACTAGCTTTTCCCCGCGACTTCGCCTGCGTGGAATTTAAATTAATAAAAATCGGATCTCTGATCCCGGATCCTGTTTACTTGATCCCGTAGCCCAGATATCCTGGATCTCGTATCCCGGATCCCGTATCCCGGATATCCCGGATCCCAAAAAATATGGCCTATGTTACCTAGGGATAATGTAGCATTCTAATGGTGAAAGAATTTTTGAAATCGGTCTAGTAGTTTTTGAGTTTACTCATTACAAACATACAAATCTTTTCTCTTTATAATATTACTAGCTTTTGCCCGCGACTTCGTCCGCGTAGACTTCAAAATAAAAAAAAACCGGGCAAGTGACTTAAGACTTTTTAGTACTTTTTAGTGCGCCAGGGTTTTTTAAGTCAGTATTTGCTTTTTTATAAAAATAATTTTATTTCACGATTTTTATTGGAGCCATACAAACTTTATCACGGTACCTAATTCGGTGAATGCGTGTTTTGGTAGGTAGGTATATAGAGCCAAAATCCCAAATCCCCCTCCCCTTCTCCGCCCCTTTTCCTCCCCTCTCTTCCTTCTGCTCCCTCCCCCTCCATTTCCCTTTCCCTTTCCCCTCCCCCTTCCACTTCCCCCTACCTTACGTCTTCCCCTTCCTCCCTCACCTACCCTATGCATACTAAGTTTCAAGTCAATCGGGTACAAACATATTTTTCTGCCGTACTTTTCTACCTTTAGTTTCCCCCTTTTGGGTGTTGATTTACGAAATGATTTTTTATGGGATCAAACTGAAGTAGTACCTACCATATTCAGCTCAGCTTATACCCCAATTATTTAAAATGAATAATCATAACCAATCTCGAGATATGGATGACTAAACATTCGCTGACCCCGCTCTCCCCTTTTCCTTCAAAATATTAAAAACGCTGAAACCCCAGTCTGATTATTTAAAATGAACAATCATAACCAATTTCGAGATATGGATGACTAAACATTCGCTGACCCCGCTCTCCCCTTTTCCTTCAAAATATTGAAAACGCCGAAACCCCAGTTTGATTATTTAAAATGAACAATCATAACCAATTTCGAGATATGGATGACTAAACATTCGCTGACCCCGCTCTCCCCTTTTCCTTCAAAATATTAAAAACGCTGAAACCCCAGTCTGATTATTTAAAATGAACAATCATAACCAATTTCGAGATATGGATGACTAAACATTCGCTGACCCCGCTCTCCCCTTTTCCTTCAAAATATTAAAAACGCTGAAACCCCAGTCTGATTATTTAAAATGAACAATCATAACCAATTTCGAGATATGGATGACTAAACATTCGCTGACCCCGCTCTCCCCTTTTCCTTCAAAATATTAAAAACGCTGAAACCCCAGTCTGATTATTTAAAATGAACAATCATAACCAATCTCGAGATATGGATGATTAAACATTCGCTGACCCCGCTCTCCCCTTTTCCTTCAAAATATTAAAAACGCTGAAACCCCAGTCTGATTATTTAAAATGAACAATCATAACCAATTTCGAGATATGGATGACTAAAAATTCGCTGACCCCGCTCTCCCCTTTTCCTTCAAAATATTAAAAACGCTGAAACCCCAGTCTGATTATTTAAAATGAACAATCATAACCAATTTCGAGATATGGATGACTAAACATTCGCTGACCCCGCTCTCCCCTTTTCCTTCAAAATATTAAAAACGCTGAAACCCCAGTCTGATTATTTAAAATGAACAATCATAACCAATTTCGAGATATGGATGACTAAACATTCGCTGACCCCGCTCTCCCCTTTTCCTTCATAATATTAAAAACGCTGAAACCCCAGTCTGATTATTTAAAATGAACAATCATAACCAATTTTGAGATATGGATGACTAAACATTCGCTGACCCCGCTCTCCCCTTTTCCATCAAAATATTAAAAACGCTGAAACCCCAGTCTGATTATTTAAAATGAACAATCATAACCAATTTCGAGATATGGATGACTAAACATTCGCACACCCCGCTCTCCCCTTTTCCGTCAAAATATTAAAAACGCTGAAACCCCAGTCTGATTATTTAAAATGAACAATCATAACCAATTTTGAGATATGGATGACTAAACATGCGCTGACCCCGCTCTCCCCTTGCTCGTCAAAATGATTAAAAATACGGAAACCCCAGTCTGATCAATTCAAATAAGCAATCATAACCAATATCGAGATATGGATGACTTATTAAAACATCCCTTGACCCCGTTTTCCCCTTTCCCGTCAAAATAACAAAACTCGACCACCCCTATACAAACTTTCACTCCACATTTCACCCCTTAGGGGTTGAATTTCCAAAAACACGAAAGAAATCTAAACACAAACTTTCATTCCCCTATTTTACCCCCTTAGGGGTTGAATTTTCAAAAACCCTGAAATTACTCTTTTTTATATTTGAAAAGACACCTAATCACCAATTTAAGTAATTCTAACTTCAAAAATGACGGAACTTCCATACAAACTTTTATCCCCTATTTTACCCCCTTAGGGGTCGAATTTTCAAAAACCCTGAAACCCATATTTTTTTATTTTTCAAAAGACACCTAATCAGCAATTTTCATAATCCTAACTTCAAAAATGACGATCTTCCATACAAACTTTCATCCCTTATTTTACCCCCTTAGGGGTTGAATTTCAAAAAACCCTTTCTTAGTACACCTCTACACATCAAGACAAACCCACCCTCCAAATTTCAAGTCTCTACGATCAGCGGTTTAGGCTGTGCGTTGTCTGTCAGTCAGTCAGTCAGTCAGTCAGTCAATCAGGACTTTGATTCTTATATATTTAGATATTAATATATTAATATTATTAGTGTACATAAGGTCAAGACTCTAGCATCTATGTTGATACTGACTCTCACCCAAAACACCCACAATACCTAATTAAATCAGCGAAATATGGATGTAGAGTTGCACCTCTATATCTCCTCACATCCTCCTAACATCCTCGGCCCCAACAAATAACACACACCAATATCTCACAGTACACAATCCAGCTACCTACAACTGCATTCACAACAAACAACCAAGAATTGAGACGTCTGTAGACAAAGTAGCTCATTAATTTTCAGAGTCCGTAACGGCGTCAACTCTAGTAGCTGGCCAGACAAAAGGACAAGAATCCAATGGATGTACCAAGTGTAGAGACAGTAAGTCAAGTTTGAATTAACAGAACATTTTTTTTTTTTTTATATGACTGCGGTGGCAAAAAAGCGTACGGCCCGCCTGATGTTAAGCAGTTACCGTAGCCTATAGATGCTAACAATACCAAAGGCATTGCTCGCACATTGCCGATTTGAAGGGGAGTGCGATGGAGGGAGGGGAGGGGGGGGTGGGCTTTCGGCTCTCTCACTCAACGTACGAAACGCAGCTGTAATAGCTGTTTTACGCCGATCTTCTGTGAGAGGGTGGTACTACCCCGTTCGAGCCAGCCCGTTTATGAGCTGCAGTCAATTGGCTCTACCACCTTGAAATGTGATAAAGTGCGTCTAAAACCTTGTGATCTTAAATTTACTAGCTTTTAACCTGGATTGAGGAGTCGGAAACGACGAAATTGGATTCATAGCAATGACAATAATTAGCTCTACATATGTACCACTCCTGAGCACGGGCCTCCCCACAATACAAGGGGGATTCAGGACATAATCTACCACCTGGCCCAGTGCGGGTTGGCGGATTTCAGGCTGGCTCGACCGGGGTAGTAGCACACTTTCATAGAAGAGCGGCGTAAAGTAGGGCCACCGCAGACTTGCTAGTTTTAGCATCGGCGATCGGCGACTTACTCGCTTTCAGAAGCTCGATGCAGCGACTGAACGCTACACCCCGCACACTTGCGGATGCCGGTCGCAGGGATTTTTCATGTTGACTACCAGGCAACCGGATCAGCATCGGAGCAGTCGCTGCGTCCGATCGCAGGAAGTCGCAAAATCGCGATGCTGCATCGATGCAGTCGCAAAATCCCGCGACTTTGATACTGCGACCGAACGCAGATAGTCGCCAAAACGATGCAGCATCGATGCAGTCGCAAAATCGCCGATCGCCGGTGCTAAAGTAGTAAGTATGCGGAGGCCCATACAGCTGCGTTTCATACGATGAGTGCGAGAGCCGGAAGCCCAACCACCCTCCCAAACCCTCCCTCTGTTCCACTCCCATTCAGGTTGGCAACGTGCCTTTGGTATTGCAAGCATCTTTAAGTTATAGTAACTGCTTAACATCTGGTGGACTGTACGCTTGTTTGCCACATTAGAATCATAAAACAACGCTTTTTTGTTTGGGGTTCTGTTGGGAATCCTAATTAATTTTCTTTATCACCAAAACCGCAATCAAATAAGCAGGATACATTTGTATCCTGGTCCCAACACAGATCATCTGATAGGTTCCGTATAAGTTTAATTTAACCTTTTTATTTCGGTTCAATCTGATCTGAAGTAGGTAGTATTGGTTAAGTCGTGTACTCAATAAATACCAAACTATTTTATGGCGTCGACTTTACTTTCATCGAATTGAGTGTGATTTTAAAACTGACATGTAAACGTAATTCTCTATTTTATGTACGCGCCAAAATGCCTCATTGTGCTTTCACCCAAATTCTCGTTACATGTCGCGCACCACCGTGCGCTGAGCACTAGTTCGTACTATATCGGGATAATCTGTGATTAATCTTATAGATAGATAGATACTTTTGCCCGGATTCCCATTTTTGAACTATGCCTCTCCTCACTAAACAATAGCACATGCTGAGAAACAAGCCTTACCATTATGTTACGACTGACGTAACGCCAACAGCAATTTGCTATTCACTCCAATTATAATATCAGTCGAAAATAAATGTATTACATTCGAGCGATTCGTATCGCTCGAATAACACGATTGTGCTCCAATTAATAGTGGCTTAATACGCGGGCCGGCATCTGATAAACCTAGGCAATTATTTAAAGACCGTTCAGAAATAATGTGGTAAGGAGCCCCACTATATTTGTGGCTATAATGTCTATGAAGGTTAGCTTTGTCTACGTATACAGGCTGTAGGTTAGATGAGGGAATCAAAATTCAAGCCCATGAAGGATATCTATATTTTGTAAATAGAACAAATTTATTGTACACCATATACATAAACAAAAGACAAACAAAGCAAGGAACAAACAACAGCCCCCCTAGACAAGTGGCATGAACGCTAATCGAATAGAATAGAATAGACTTCACAATGTATGGAAATGTCAAACGTTGCTATGTAGATCAACAACAAGTTGCTATGGTACGTTTTTTTATACTTGTCCTATTTGGTAAGCAAAGATGGCGTCCAGCGGGGCGATTGCTTAACTTTTTGTCAATGTTTCAATTGGTTTCGTATATAATTGACACAGGATGAACGAAACCAATTGAAACATTGACAAAAAAGTTACGCAATCGCCCCGCCGGACGCCATCTTTGCTTACCAAATAGGACAAGTATAAAAAATGTACGTGACTTATGTCATTTCCATACATGAAGCGTAGCGATTTGAAGGAACGCTTGTAGACGTCAGCCACTTGTCTAGCCCTTCAGTGTACAGTCTTATCGCAAGAGCGATCTCTTTCAGACAATCTTTGGATGGAGAGGATCCCGTGTTAGTAGTCAGCGGTGTACCAATTAGAATTACTTACTGCCAAGCCAAGTGGCTTAATCTACAAGCGTTTCTACAGAACGCTACGTATAAATGTATGGAAATGACATTAGAAGTCGATAAATAGATCACGTGACTTCCATACATGAAGCGTAGCGATTTATAGAAACGCTTGTAGACGAATTCACTTGGCTAGGGGCTGATACTACTGGCCACCGCCAACTGTGGTCAGCTGATTGGAATAACAAAAGACGGCGAGCTGACTCGCGTTACGCTCAGATACATTGTCATTCAGATGTTATCTACACTCAGTTGCAATGGTAATAGCACGCAGACAATCGGAACACGCGTGAGTGCCTTTACTCAGGCCAATCGACCACTGTACTGGACCACTGTTAAGAAAATTAATTTGGGTTGAAAGTAAAATTGGATGAACTGAACAACGATCTCTCCCTTTCATGTCTCCAGCTTCAGAAAATTGGGATCTTCATATACAAACTTCCACCCCTTATTTTACCATCTTAAGAGCTTATTACACTTGGCTAAATGTAGAAGCCTACATTCAGAAGCTTCTAAATATTTAAACCATTCTAGCTTCTGAATAGCTTGCTGAATGCGATTACACTTGCCTAAATTCAGTAACGACTAAATTAAGTAGCCTAAATTTAGTTAATTGTAATAACCCCTTTAGGGGCGGAATTTTCCTCAAAATACAAATACAAATTGTTTATTGCATAATCGTGGTAATACAATTATTGTGGTCTTAAAAGTATAGGAACTACACAATTTACCTAAATAGGCATGCAATAGTATATTCTTAAAGTACTAAGTGAATATTAAATAAATAATAATTAGTTTTTTTTCCAAATTAAAGTACTCCTTTAAATCATAAAAACAATTATCAATAATGAATTTTTTTAGAGATTTCCTAAAATTTGGCAAATCTAACTTCTTAATGTTAGTAGGTAAATTATTATATATCTTTATACAAGTATAGTACATATTTCTTTTATACATATCATTGTGAGTTTGAGGTAAAATCAAGTTATTTTTGTTACGCAATCTTTTCTTATAGTCTAATGAATTGTTTTCAGGAAAATAAGTACTATTAATTTTAATGAATGAAGCTGCTTGATAGATGTATATTCCTGTTAAAGTTAGATATTTAAATTTTTTTAAAGTCGGTCTGCAAGAAGTTTCATTTAGAAGGTTATGAATTATTCTAATACATCTTTTTTGTAATATGAATGTAGTACAAGAGTCTACCGAGTTTCCCCAGTATAAAACGCCATAGTTTAATAGAGAGTATATTTTTGCATAATATGCCGCCTGTGCCGTCTCAATGTTTGTTGTATTTATTAATATTTGTAGTGTGTAACCTCCTCCTTCCTTTGCTCTTCTTCTACGCTATAAAAGGTATTTACTATTAAAATTTCATGTTCGTAACATGAGTGGTTTGGGCTGTGCATGTCTTGACAGACGTACAGACAGAAAAACTTAATCAATCTTCCCATACGAATCAACCTATTTATTACCTAGCAAGTTATGGTAATTACTACCCTATCACCATAAATCCATGGTAACCCAAATCCTTCAGTACAAAATGCAAAAAAAACAACTTCCAAATATGACCACGTAATACCCGCCATTAACCAAAGCGTTACCTTAAATAGTCTATTAACTAGAACAAACGGACGGACAGTTAACAAAAACCTTATTATAATACAAAACGAGAGAGCACAATATGTGTCACTTCTGTTCCAGTAGTGTCTTAATATCTACGTGTTAGGGCTACTCTACATAGCGCGGTGACGGCGAGAGACGCTCATTTGTCATCCGCTTTTGTTTTTCAGTGAAGCGATGTCTGGAACGTTTTGTAGGAAACAGTTGCTTGTGAATGGTAATTAGTTGAATTGATTATAGCCGGCGACTTTTCTGTGGACTTTCGTTTTTAAACATACTGAAAAAACCATTTGGATTTAATCTCACTCGATCGGGGTAGTACCGCCCTCTCACCGAAGACTGGCGTAAAGTAACTGCGTTTCGTACGATGAGTGAGAGAGCCGGAAGCCCCCTTCCCCTACTTCTGTTCCACTCCTTTTCAGGTCGGCAACGTGCGAGTGATGCCTTTGGTATTACAAGCATCTATAGGCTACGGTAACGGCTTAACATCAGGCGGGCCGTATGCTTGTTAGCCATCTTAGTCACATTAAAAAAATATCACCTTCCGTTCATGGCTTCATCTACACGACGATGCAAATAAGTCCAGTCTACGTTGAGTGCAGGGGGCTTACCACGAACTCTTATTGCGATTCAATTACAGGAACGTTTTAACGATTCAGCGTCTTTTTGTGCAATGACGTACCTTATTGTCATGACAATAAGAAACGTCATTGCACAAATGGCCGCTGAAACGTTAAAACAAAACTGCTATAAGAGGTGGTGGTAAGCCCCCAGTAGGCCACTAACTATAGCAAATAGTGAAGCGCCAAATAATTAAATAACCTGCTCTTCGACATTTGCAGTAAAAATCGATACAGTCACTGGATCGCAGTAATCGACTCTGTAAACAAACCCGAGTGCATATTACACACAAAAATCGCTCAATGGCCATCCAAATCAGTTGCAATTGAATCTTCACCCCATCAACTGGATTGCTGTGAGTACTAGAGGATGGTGTTGTGTGGTAGATTCGATGTTACTTTATGTAGGTTTGTAGTCCATTGCTGCTTGTCATATTCTTTAAGGTCGTAAGCACACGAGCGGCACTTTGCCGTCGACAGAGCTAAACTGCAGCTGTATACACTGTTCGCCGCTAGCCTTTGGCACGTCGGCGACTGCGCTGACGTTGTTCGGCAGTAGTTGTCGACATCTCAACGGCTACTACTACCGCAACCGCTGTGCCGCGCCTTGGGTATGCGCGGGGAGGTGGGAGGATGGGACGGCGAGAGCGATGACGGGTGGGGGAGTGGGACGGCGAGAGCGATGAGCCCCCCGTCTCGCCGCTCGCGTACCTAAGGCGCGGTACAGCGCTTGCGGTATACGTATAGCACCGACTAGTGTCGGCAGCTGCAGTTGTAGCAGGTTGCGACAGCCAAATAGTTCAGGATTTCGAGGAAGTAGCACTATTGTGGCTTTTAAGCAACACTATTCTGGCTTTTAAGTATCATTATTGTGTGTGTGATAGCGACTGTAGCCTAGGGATAGCGACTGTAGCCTAGGGGTGAACAGGCTGGGCTTGCAATCAGAAGGTCCCAGGTTCGATCCCCGGTAGGGCATGCACCAATGTATGAATTTTCATCTATAGTCTGATTTTTAATTAGACGAAGCAAACTGACAGCTAAAAATGTCACTGTTCTATGAATTTGATCCTTATTTGTTCTATTTATATCGATAAGTGACATTAGCACCTGTCAGTTTACTTCGTCTAATTAAAAATCAGACTATATGTGCATAATTTACAGTTCGCTGACGGTGAGGGAAAACATCGTGAGGAAACCTACCTATCCCTCGGGATCAGGTAATAGTCAGTTCCTGTATACACAGCGACAAGGTTCACCACCTGTCACGTTGGGTTCTGACTATCTGGTGAAACGTGGGCTTTGAGTTGGTTAATACCTCCACAATGTGGTGGTGTATGGCCACTCAAGCCTCTGACTACCCCCGAATGGGGATAAAAGTCGTGACGTTACATTACATTACATTTTTCTTCCAAAAGTTCCACCCATCAATGTAACCAAAACTAACCGATACCACCCCATTTTTGAATTCGCACGCAACAAAGGGGACAGACAAACGTACCGTCGATTATTTATGGTAACTTAAACGATGGTTACGCAAACAATATGCTTCGGGCTTCGTTAGGTTCGAGTGGGTTCCGCTGGGATCCGCTGGGATCCACGGGGAGCCGGGGCGTCGCAGGGTGAAACGGATTATCATGGCGCTAACGGGTGCTATATTTAATAAACGAACGTTTAAAATATTGAGGAGTGACAATGGTTTAAGACTCAAATTCAAATTCAAAACGTTTATTTTGTTTAGGCCTACGGGGGCACTTACAAATTGTCATTTTACATTTTTTCTTAAATTCTACTGCCGGATCGGAAACGCGACCTCGACTGAGAAAATCCGGCAAGAAACTCAGCGGGCATGTCTTTTTTTACATAGTGTGGTGCCAGAGACAGTCAGACTATTTTCTTTCCCACTGCTGGGCAAAGGTCTCCCCTTTCTTTTTTCGTTAAATAGAGAACTAAACAGTTCGAGAATTCAGTAACTTCGTTTTTTAAGTGTGCTGAAATTCAGGGGTTACAGTGATAAGGAAGACTGAGTAATAAATACCTCATTGTAGTACTTAAACGACAGGGCCTCAACGTCCAGGCAGGCCGTACGCTTGTTTGCCACCATAGTAACATAAAACCGGCCAAGTGCGTGTCGGACTCGCACATAAAGGGTTCCAAACCACCGTAGAATATAAAGAAACATCCCCAAAAATGGTGATATTTAGAGTCACACGTTGAAGTCTTTTGTATGGAAAACGAACATAAAACAATAAGTCAAAAATATCAAGTTTTTTGTATGGGGACCCCCTTTTTTAAACTTTATTTTATTTTTTGTTAAATACACATTCTGTGAAAATTTCAACTCTCTACCTATTACGGTTCGTGAGACACAGCCCGCTGACAGACGGACGGACAGGCGGACAACGTAGGCTTAGTAATAGGGTCCCGTTGGCACCCTTTGGGTACGGAAATCTAAAAAATGCTATGTGGCCTTTTTCCCGTCCGTAGTTTAATAAATAAATATTGCGCCAATAAAAGCGCCCTCCACTGTAAAACATAATCCCCTGTGTGATGTTTAATTTTATTGCGGAATTAATTGTGCGCGATGCAGTGTGTGCCAAATAGACGGGCGCTCTCTGTCTAGTGGGCGGGTGGACCGTTGAGTGTTCATTGTTCGTAATCAGTTCAGATAGTGGGTTATTTTTTTTTGGCAGTATTTGTATTTAGTGGTGCAGTTGATTGATTAAGCAGATGTAGTTAAGCTGCTTATATAACCTCAGATGGAAACAATTTTTTACCTTATAGGTTTTTTATGTGGCCAAGGGCCACCGCAGACATACTACTTTTAGCATCGGCGATCGGCGAGTTTGATGCGTTCTCGCTCGAAGAAACGCGACGCAGAATCGATACAGTCGCAAAAACGACGATCGCCGATGCTAAAAGTAGCATGTCTGTGGTGGCCCTAAGATCGAAAAAAAACAAGCGTACGGCCTGATGTTAAGCAGTAACCGTAGCCTATACCAAAGGCATCGCTTGCGCGTTGCTGACCTGAAGGGCAGTGGGATAGAGGGAGGGGGAAGGGGGGTGAAGGTCATACAAATCCGCTAACCTGCTCAAAGCAGGCCCTAACGGTAAGAACATTCAGTCCATGTACTAGTGTAGATTAATCAACTCTAGAAACTGGAAAGAAGCAAAGAATAAAATTTCACAAAAGTATTCAAAAAGTACATTCACAAACAAAAATGAAAAATACGTAACGTCATCGTAGATGAAGTGAGAATGAGTTCACAACGGCTCATCTCCGAATAAAATTTCAAAAAAAGAATTCACCAAATATCTCATCAGGACAACAATACTTCGTTAGCGCACCCTTTTACAAATAATGAATAGCTCCTTGGTACCACAAAGAAATAGATCAAAGTACTCTGTAGGTACCGGTGCCACTCTCACGTTCATGTTTACGTATATAAATCTCTGGACAAGTACAATTGGAACAAAATGCATGTGTCACCTTGTAATATGTTAATTTATATTTAATATTTGTTGTGTGAATGGGCCGGGGCGCGCGGACTAGTCTTGGGGTGATTCAATTGCGTTAATCCATTTTATTGCGTGTCACGAGCAGACGGTTTTTTAAAGTTTAATGTGCAGTTGGTGTGTGGAGCGGTTTTTTAATGGGGAAATGAGATGCATACGTAGTTAGGATGTGATTTGGTACCTTCTTATTTGTATGGCTGGAAATAAAATTAGAAAAAAAATCCGTCTGTATGAACTTGTGGCATATTTATTTAATCTCATCTCATTTTATCTCATCGCGATATATTCAGAATTCCTACCATCCTATTTTATGAGATTGAAAGATTTATTGATTGTGATGAATAGCTCTAAAATCAAGTAATTATTTACCTAAGCATACATTGTTGTTTGTAGATTTAGGTACCTACTAAGAAAGTCATAAATATATTATTATTAACTTCAATATAGCAAAACGACAATATACCAACAATATTTTTTATAAAATCTTCAGAATTTTTAATTTAAAACTTTTCCCCCCGACTGTCTACAATAGCGCATCTTCCTAGCTCGTCCACTGGCGACCACGAATTCCGGTCTCCCTAAATCATTCTCAATTGTCCTTCACAAAGGCCATCTATGCAAATGCAATAATGGCCTAGTCGAGATTAGCGCCGTATGAATCGCCCTAATTAGGAGATTTATATGCAAAGTCTTTTCTGTGGTGCACATTATTAGTTAATAAAAGCCGGTGGGTACACGGCTTAATGTAACTTTGAGTGCACATTATACTGGGTCACTCCCGTTGTCCCAGATTTATGAGCCGGACTGATTTAATATGTGGATGATAACGGATAATATTTATTGCTCACGGTCATTCCCAGGATAGGCCAACGGTCACAGCATTGTTGTATCATATTTTAATACTGTTAGTTTTGCCTATTCGACCGCTTGACGCAGTGGTTCAAGTGTTAGCCGGTCGGCTAACTGCATCGAGTGGTTACGGGTTCGATTAGCCAGAGGCAAATTTCGGAAACGGCCTTTTCGTAATTTGCCCTGGTCTGGGAGTCACTGGGATCGCTCCTAGTCCATTGTATGGTAGCCATAAAACAAGCTTTGCTTAATAATAAAAAAATATAACGTCACGACATTTTATCCCCATTCGGGGGTAGTCAGAGGCTTGAGTGGCCATACACCACCACATTGAGGAGGTATTAAGTCAACTCAAAGCCCACGTTTCACCAGATAGTCAGAACCCAACGTGACAGGTGGTGAACCTTGTCACCGTGTATACAGGAACTGACTATTACCTAATCCCGAGGGATAGGTAGGTTTCCTCACGATGTTTTCCCTCACCGTAAGCGAACTGTAAATTATGCACATAGATGAAAATTCATACATTGGTGCATGCCCCACCGGGGATCGAACCTGGGACATTCTGATTGCTAGCCCAACCTGTTCACCCCTAGGCTACAGTCGCTTAAATGTGTAGTGTTCTTAAATAAGTACAATACTGATTGAAATTCACAAATTGGATCTTTTCGGGACTCATGTAGTTTCTTCAACACGTCGGAGATAGACATTATGCTATACACTTGCGATTAACTAAGTTAAAATCGATTACAAGTAACTTTTTAATAGACATGTAATATACCAATCTTCACCACAACGGTGCTGTCCTTTACAAACGATGCAAATGAAAGGTACAGATATACAATAAACAATAACTATTATTAAACACAAGTCCTCACGCTCTATTTCGTTTGTTCCTCGAAAAAAACTGGTAACCTTTTACAATCTTTGTTGCCATCAAAAGGCGACATTTTCTTTGACATCAACAATGTAGGACCCTGACAACCTTTGAACTTATTCATTGTTTGTGATTACTATACATGTCAATCAAGGTTCGGTGGTATTTTTTGCGCAAACGCATATGTGATGCGACCGTCGGAAGATAGGGCAGTCCTTGCGAATTGTTTCGCCCTAATGCCGAATCAATCTTTTTTGCCTTTATAATGGAAGAATGCAAAGTTATAGTAACATTTAGTCGCTCATAGCGTCAGTTAGGCGCCCATAGCCAACTGCAATCCCTGATCGGTAAACGATCGGAGGATAACGCATGGCAAGGTCAGACAGAGATCGGTGACCATTTAGTGATATTCGAACTGAGCGTCTCCGTGCTTCGGAGGGGACGTAAAAAGTTGGTCCCGGTTGTTGTCATCTAGGCAGTCGTTAAGCCTTGTTAGAGGTCTTTGGGCAGCTTGAACAACTCTGACATCAGGTTGGCCACTAACGATACGATAAGAAAAAGAAGAAGTAATATTTTTTTAAATCGCAGTCTTAAGCACGAAGTTGCTTATGTGAGAATTACATACAAACTCTATCGTATTTACCCGACTTATGGGATGAATTTTCAAAAAATGCTTTCTAGTGCCTTCCAGGTGAGTAAATATGCGATTTACTTCTACCGTCTTAATGGCATCTTCGAATCTCACCTCCGTTATAATGGAACTCTTGTGCAAAATTTCCTGCTTCTAGATGTAGCGGTTTAGGCTGTGTGATGCCTGGGCCTCGAGTCTTGCCCCTTGCGAATCCTCTGGCATCTAATATTATCTTCGCGAATTCTTTATTGTAAATCGCAAATTCTTGACGATCGGCAAGTTGCTGGCCAACTGCTAACAGATAGCCGACAATATGTCGTATATTCACATTCATATACATTCACATTCATATTCACATTCATATCTTTTCATCCCTTTCGTCGGTTGCTACGGTGGCGCTACGGACTTAACTTTAGCTTGACTCTGCAAAAGACTATTAATCGTAGAAATTTCTTTGGGCGACCACTCTCCTGTTACCTTTCTTAACCTCTCTCTTTTCTAGTCTCCTCTTCCGACATTTCCACTCAAGATTGCTCAGTGTATTGTTTCGTCCGTCGATTTTCACTCGTCTGATTACAATATTCTTAAGTAAAGCGAATTTTCCAAACCTTTTCGTAAGCTCGTTTTCTTCGTTTCAGGAAGTTGTTTGTTCCTATTGAACTAGCAACAAATTTCTTCCTTCAAATCACATGGCCGGTGAATCCCGCGCAGTGCGGCCACAGTTTCTTTAATTTGAAGCCGCCGACTTGCTGTTGCCACGGGGAAGTATTTCGAAACTGAACCCCGAAGCGGAACAGCCGGGAAGCCTTAATGCACAAAGTTTAGGACGTTTTTTGCCAAATTTTTGTTGTACAACTGTATTGTTTTAGTGTTCCTTCATGAAATTGGCAAAACGGATTCATTAAATGTACTCAATTGTTGCTGAAAATGTAATTCTGATTTCCGAAGGGGCAGGTAGGCTAAATTGCAGATCACCAACATTGCGCTGATGATATGAGTCCCAATGTACTGGGGGCAGGATACTAATGCTTCCATCCTCCAGGAACTTGGAATCAAGCAGCGTCTATTAGACAGTCGAAACTCGCATTCTCAAGTTCTTTGGACACGTCTCAAGGAACAAGACTCCATAGAGCGTCTTGTTGTGCAAGGAAAAATAGAGGGCATTAGGCCACGCGGAAAGTCACCCATGCGATGGACTGACCAGATTAAATCTTGTGTGGGTGGACCCTAGCATGAATGCACCAGAGCCAGCACCAACAGGGACACATGGCGAGAAATCGTGAGGCCATTGTGAAGTCATCTGCCCGTGGTAGCTACACATGATGACCACGACCGCTCTGCCAAGAGCGTAACGACGTAGAAGAAGAATAGGGGCGAGCCTATTGCTATTCATAGATTAGATAATGTTATATAATCAATTTCAAAAGTACGGATCGCTATTTCTTGGACAGAATTTCTTACTACCATTGTGATTGAACCAGTCTAAACATTCACCGTCGAAGAGTTTTGCGAGGAAAGAAGTTATGCTATAGTAAAGTAGGTCCTCATTATTAATACTGGTTTCGGATTTCAGTTCTCGGTAATTAGGATTCCTGCGGTTTCCACCTTCCTGATTAGTTTGAAACTTCGAAGGGTGAAGGAAAAATTCTGGCCGAACAATTGGCCATTGGTCGCTCTTTTGGCCAGGATTTTCTGACCAACTTCGAATAAAGTTTCTGGAGATTTCAATTCAAATTTGTTCAACAAAAAACAAATACTGGAATTATGAAAAACGTGACCAACTTGCGAATATTTCAAGTTTCGCACGTTTTGAGAATATTCGGTACTAATGCGGTCACTATTTATTTATTCACTGTTATTAATTGTGAAAATACATTTATTAGAAGACATTTACGTACACACAGAATATACATGGTCAAAGGAATATAATTATAGTACAATTATCATACATATAAACATGCCTTTTAATGACCTCTATAGGCATACAAACCAGGTGAATTTGGGGAGTTAGGAGAGAAGAAAAAGTATATTTACACTTTACTAGGTATATTTCCACTTTATATCGCCAAACCCTCCACTGGTCAGTAGAGACAGTAACTAGGAGATTGCCATTCCTTTAAGAGCTATCCACATCCCTTCAGAACAAAGTCTTCAGTTTAGAAATCTATCGATCCACCGACAACCCATAGACTAGACGAAAGGAGACACACATCAAACACCCAGTTTTCATGTCTCCGTCAATACCCTAGGCCTTTATCCGACCTGTCCAGTATATTTAGACCTGCCGGTTTCTGTGACACGTCCCTCCTGGCGATAATTTGTCCAGGTAATCGGAGAGGGGTGGGGGGTCATAGGATGCTGGTGTGTGTTCGTGTATTTGTCTTTAGGCTTAGAACGGACTGCGTGGTGTATCTGAGACAGGAAATTAGGTTTCGATGTTTGAATGTGGATGTGTATGGATGGTGTTATGTTAGATAAGACAGGACACTAAAATTTTATTAATAAATCGAACATAATCTGAGAGTGAACTTGGATAATATCATTCTAATGTAATGTTATAATGACAATCCAGATTAGAACCAATTAGCCAAACATATGTTTCAAAATCAAATCAAATTACGTTTTACTTTTTAGGAAGACTGATGTTAGTTAACTAAGTGAATAGATTTCGATGGCATAATTTTGCAATTAAAAAGAAAGGAAGAAAAGAAAACGAAGCTGAGTGAGAGGCCATGTACGACCACGGTAAATAAACAATTTGTTCAGGCCTTCAAAGAAAATTATACTTACTTCAATGGTGCCCTCTCACATAATCATAGCCATTCGACACTGATACGTCGTCTTTCGTCCCACAGTCGGCTCGGCAGAACAATGTTTTCAGAGATAGTCGGGCGGCAGATTACCGTCCCAACTACCAACCGACGATCGAACGTTCCTGATTTGAATTTCGATTCGATATTTGAATCGAATTTCGAACGACGTACACATTCAAAATATTTATAAAAAACCCCCGACAAAAAAAAACCTTTAAAAAGATAAAAATAATACCTGCATATTTTCACCCAAGCGTCGTCGTTGCGTCGGGGGACCGCTAAGTACGCCGGTCATGGTTATAATCTACAGGTTACTCTAAATGTAATGTACTTAGCGGTCCCCCGACGCAACGACGACGCTTGGGTGAAAATATGCAGGTATTATTTTTATCTTTTTAAAGGTTTTTTTTTGTCGGGGGTTTTTTAAATTTTTAATTTAATTTTTATTTCATGCTTTTTTAAACTTATATTACCGGTGTAGTAACTGCCCAGCTTGTATTAGCATGTACTCGTCAAAACGCATCGTATGAGCCCAAACACAAGGTAGATGCCGTACACCGTTGAGGAGTTCTTCTGATGATGCCTGCGCATCAGGTCAAGGTTGTCATACTTTGTAATATCATTGACAAGTGACAGGATTTCAAATTTCGTATCGATCAGACCTGTGGAAGTTGTTTATATCTTTTCATCAACTAGAAAAGAGCTGATGGTCTTCAAACGGCTGAGCAGATTTTCTTGAAACATAGCTAAGAACACTCTCGATTAACTCACCTTTCAAACAAAAAAAACTAAATCCAAATCGGTCCATCCGTTCAGACGCTATGATGCCACAGACAGACACACAGATCCACAGATCCACAGATACACAGATACACAGATACACAGATACACAGATACACAGATACACACGTCAAACTTATAACACCCCTCGTTTTTCGTCGGGGGTTAAAAAATGAATTTTAGTGGCTAACGAATAGGCCTATTTGCACAGATTAGATAGATACGGTACGTTCTAACATCGCAATCACTACATGTGCTCAGAGCACCACTACATGCAGCCAAATTTATCATTGCTTTATTTGTTGAGTTAAAAACACCTAATACGAGGACATATTGATGCGTATTATATAGCATTTCATAACATCAGTGTAGTGTATGGTGTTGTAATGGCTACATTGGGGTTGCGATTGATTGTTATAAGTTATATAACATTTTATAAAAAAAATAACAAAAATGTTACGTAGTCACTTTGTTGATTATGCAAACCACACCAAAGTTAAAAGCTTAGCTACTTATTTGTGTTCACTCCAGACGAGAGTTGTTTTTTAAAACAAAATATACTTGGGTAGTTACTAACTCTGGCGATTATGCAAACCAAAGCCTGTAAGAAATTCCCGACCAAAAAACATTTTTTTAAATTGTATATCTATGGCTTCTACCGCGGAATAAGCAATGACTGGAAATGCCTTTTAGCAGTACGATACAGCGTAGCTTCGTAAAAGAATAAAATAGTCTCGTAACTGGATTTATTGTGCATCATTGATCTATTATTTTAGGAGATATTATGGTACCTTCTATCATTGCAATCACAAAGAAAGAGGGAGACATGTGACTGTCAAAATAGTATGTCCTATTAAAGTGAGTCCATGGGCACAGTGTGACTTAATCGTTCGCGGAAAATAATGTTGACAACATGTCGGTATTGCAAATAAGGCTCATCTTCTGTTGAATAATAGATACGCATCAAAATGCCTTTCAGATGATAGTCGAATGGCGAGTTTGATAACAGATGTGTGAATTTCGCTGCATGTAGTGGTGCACTGAGCACAAATTTAATGTAATAATGGCTATGTTAGAAGGTTCCATATCTGCTTAAATAATACGTCAATGGTGACATCCAGAATGCCATTCTATTTAATGTATTTTTTCTGTGGTTTTTCCAGAATGATAATTTCAATTACCGGATCACACAAAAAATGGCGCTTAAAAATGGCGGTAAAAAAATGGCGCTTATTAATAATGGCGCTTGAACCGCCACCGGCTAATAACATTTATAATTCGCGTGAAATTATGTATCGCCTGCTAATTATAGTCGGAATAACATGTCAGAACAATAGTGCTGTACCGTCGAGTCATCCCGACGGCGGGGTCTTTTAATATTTTTTGCCGACTAATGATTTTACGTTATAATGTGTCAATTATTTCGAGGTGTGGTAGAGACAATGAAGTTTAACCGCCAAAATAGAGATTTTTATCCAGTTTACAATGGTCTTATAATGCATTTCTAAGAACAAAAGTATTTTGTAAAGCCAGTGCAAACTTCATAACTTTCTATAAATTCAAAGCAACAATAAATAAATGAAACCAATATTGAAACATGGTCTAAAAAGTTTCGTAATATGGTATAATAGCTCTATATTTTAAGAATACCACAAAGTGTATTTGTGCCAACTCATCATAGACACGTTAGAGTTAATATTAAGTTAATTTAACGGTGCTAACGCGTGTTACCGTGGGTGGGGTGAGCAAATCGGTTTTGTTTCGCGTTGTTATACCTTGTAAACAAAGGTATCAATTACCGCCGATATAGGCTTATTTTTTGTTGAAAAGAACCTTTATAAAAAGCGTAGACAACTTTGAAAATTATAGTTAAAGTTTATGATCGTTTATGTATGTATGATAGCAATTTAAAAACATTAACTGTATTCCTAAAGCTATTTATTAACATAATTCAACAATTACAAATCAAATAAGCAAAGAAAATAATATCATAGGTAACTATTTGCGAACAAATTCTCAACAAATAAAATATCACCTCAGATATAAGATTTCATTTATCACTCTAATAGCACCTCTAATTTCAAATTTAGAACTAGTGTTGTCCATATCGGCGTAAAACGACACTCGTCGGCAATCAACGTCCCCGCGGGGCGTCCCACGTGGCCAGCGCGTCTACTGGGGAAGTGCGCACTGGCGCGAGAGAATCCCTCGTTTCACAACAACATCGACTAAAATCAACTCTAAAATCACGCCATGAAGGTTCACACCAAAAGGGAGACATTAAAATGTCAAGATGAATGCACACTGTACAGAGTTTTCCGCTAATTATGATGCTAATACCCGCTTCGAACCCCGCTGAGCTGAATTTTAATTTAATGAAGATTACTTACACTTGTGTGAAATATTTGTATAAATTATAATAACTTACCGATACATTTTAATACAAAATACAGTCATTAAATTTTTTATATGCTTCTTAATAGCATTTTACCGAAATAGGTATTCGGTTCTATTGTGGATTAGAATAAAAGAAGTTCCCAAACAGTTTCTGCAAGTAACGCACCTAATAAACTAACTGATTACTATTTTCCTCATAATAAAGGGAGCACAAAATAAAATAATCTTTCAGTATAGAGGGGAGCGATAAAGAATGCTATTCACGTTACAATAAAAGCGTCTATCAGTCTCAAGCCTGCCGTTACAACAGAAGCAATCCAGATAATTCTCATTACACACATTTCACTATTCGATGTTTCTAATACACTATTATGTTTGTCGGCGGGAGGTCTCGATTGTGGCAATCGGTGCCTTTGTTGCACATCACTACCGAGTGAACGGATCCCGCCAAAATTCAAATGTCATCGTTCCAATTCGAAATTCAATTACGTGTAATTAATGCGGTGTGTTCCAGGAGCGGAACTGGATCTTTTACCGATTTGAAGACAATGCTCGGAGCGTCGTCGGCGGCTCAAACGCAATGGAACGCAACTCATGCTTTTTTTTTTCTTTTTTGCTTGTCGATGATAGCTGTTATGATGATAAATGTGCGGAGGTGATTTTTCTTTTTTGCGGTGGATATTTTTGTACTATAAATCTCAATTTGGTCAGGTGTTGCATTATTTAAAGTTATGTTCATTGGCATCGTGGTGTTTGTGATGCAAATTGGTGATTTACGCTTTTGCGAAATTTTTACAAAGGTTGCTAATTTATAGGTTTTTTATTTTTTTAAATAATAAGACCGGATCAATCCGTATTATGATAGTATCGTCCGATCCAAGAGTATATCTTGCGAGGGATCGCAAATAGGTACTACACATTCACGACGCCACCAACAGATGGCGCTGAGTGCACGCTCCAGTACAACATGCAATTCTGCATAGAAACCCTGAATCACGGTATTAAGGCCCGTATTAATAAATCTATCTCAAAGTTGAGATCGATCTTAAGATGCAGTTTTGACGTTTAATGTATGGAACATCTGTCAAAAACAGTATCTCAAGTTCGATCTCAATCTTGAGATCGATTTATTAATACGGACCTAAGATTCACGAGACACATCACTATATTAGAACACCCCGACAATAACCATTGGGGCATAGCGGGCGGCCCCACCATGATAATCCACCTGGCTGGAAGATCTTCGCTTATCCGCTATTGTCGGTTCAAGTCAACGAGACAACAATTTCTCTACTATTATTATTTTGGCTGGTCGATCAAATCCTGAAAATCCTGAACATTTCTGAAACCTGATCACTATGGCACGGTAGCGTGGTGCCAGGGAAGTAATTATGCAACAGGCTCACACAGAATGGAACTATTGAACAGAAGTTGAGTGTTCTAAACAATGCCTCATTGTGCGGGACGGGTATTAGGCGCGCGTCGTCGGGTAGAGTCACCAGTAGCGCTTGGAAGCTCGAGACAGTGCTATTTGAGGATCTATCCAGCATCAGAGCAGGCGAAGGAGAGAGACCCAAAATCGGTCTGGTCTGACAGTCTTGATTTTGCCTTTTCGCAAGATCACTATGTCTTTCCTAAGGAAGCGATACGAGTAGCTTAATATCGTCATAAGTGATAACTTATAACGTTATTTGAGTTATTTCTACGGGGTCAGATATTAAAATTGACTGCCCGGTTGCTGAGTGCAGACTATATCAAGCAGGCGCACCCAAATAATCAGTTCGATGTCTGACCACATAGAAATATCGTCATCTGGTGTGAGACAATGCATTCGTCTCGCACAGCTGCTCGGCATGTGGACGTACCATGCCTTTAATGGACTCTTGCAAATAGTTTCCGGGAAATCTCCAAATTTCCCAATTTAATAGTCTTGCTAGCAGGTAGCAGGAACACGTATTCTAATAATTAGAGTACCGTGGGCGGTATATTATGTTATTTAAAACCGGCCTGGTCCCGTACACATTATTATACTGTACTGACTAAACAATCGGGGGTGTGACCGCGTTTCCTACCAGCATCCGTTCGACAATAGCGAGGTGTTAAAACTATTGTTCGAGCCTTTTTAGTTTGTGTCCGACACATTAATTATAATGGTGTTATGTCACAATGGAGTTTTAAAAGTATAAAGAGATTCCTCGCGTCTTTGTGGTATGGATGTGACACCTTGGATATTGGAATTTTGGACAGAATATTCATCCATCCATCCATTAGCTGGAAGGCGACCACTGCTGGACATGCCTCCCCCATAGACTTTCACACATCACGGTCTTCCACCACTCGCATCCACCGGTAACCTTGTGGGGACCATCCTGCACTATATCTTCCGGTTCGCGGTCGCCTTTCCAGACCCTAGTCTATCCGATATCGGTTCTGCAAGTTATGTGCCCTGCTCTCTGACATTGGCTACTTTAGTTCGTCTACGGGTCTCCTCATTTCGGATTATATAGCGTAGATAAACTCCTGGCTCAGCTAGCTGAGCAACCTTGAGCTTCCTTATTAGGCCCACAATAACTGATCACGTCTCTATGCCATATGTCATCAATCATCACAACACACATTACTAAGCTTTATAGCTTATAGCCTCACTATCCGTGGTGCTTTACAACTGAGCTTTGAGTCTTGTTTCTATGTCATCAGCTTTTTTGTCTCCCGCTAAAATAGAAAGTGGATAATTTGCTTCCAACTCTCCTATTCTTTCAACGGATTTGATTTCCAGCAAGCTCAGAGATTATTAAACACATTTAAATCCACATTTTGATCTATTGCTCCTAATCTAATAGAGGTCTTTATTCTCTTGTCAAAAGTTCATCACCTCTTAATGCGAATTCGGGCGGTAGTCCACCACGCTGACCCAGTCCGGGTTAGCGAACTCTGCACGTTTCTCACAAAGCGTGCAGGTTTCCTCACGAGGTTTTCCATCGCTGAAGTTTGGGTGTTTCTCGGAACCAGTAATGAACTTAATGAAAAGAAAATTAAAATGTGTTAGGAAAGTACCAACAAAGTTTGCTGTTGTTGTGAAAGTATCAAAATTAAAAGTTCTTACGGCAAGGCCAGATTGGCCCTTGAGAACCCCCAAAGACTAATAATCCCTAATTTACAGCGGCCATGGAAGTTAGGAAGGCCTGCCTCTGTTGGGCTTGATCCTAGAGTACATACGAGGCAGTGGGGCAGTGACTTTAAATGCCTTTCCGAATACATGTGCTGTCCAAAATAATAATATAGGTACGGTCTCATCTCATGGAACATTTCCAGTAAAAGCGATGCTCTCTCTCTATTATTAACACCCGTGATAAACGGAGCTCAGCTTATGCTGGCAATGCTCACTGAGAGTTGTAGGCGACTCTTTATATGCGGTTCTACTAGATATGTATATGTTTAGTGAAGACAGACTATACCGAACAACTGTATTACGTTCGTATGCAGTCTGGACTGTGGTCTGTAGTTATTGATTATAAGTGGCACACGAAATAAACAACTCAAACAGTTAAAGAAGTGATATTTATATGTCAATTACCTAACCCCAGCAAAGGAACGAAGGACACACACTTCAATGTAGTCCTTAAACCCATTACTACTGGATTCATTTAATTAATACTTTCGATTATACAACTCACTCTTTGAAAGGTCTCCTTAAAGGTATTATGACCTTTAAGTCAACGGACTTGATGCTAAGGACCTGCCCTTGCCCGGTCAGCCAAAGTTCAATTTTGTATATAGCCAATACACGATTATAGTTATTGTTTGAATTACGTAAAGCCGATAATTGGTTGATTCTCAATGAGTTTCATGTTGGATTAGTGGAATTAAATGTTTTATAGTAAAGAATGCGTATTGTTTGAAACAAATGTGTCATAACTGAATACGTTTTGTTGAACAAGTCTTTGGTGGAATTTAGTTTTGGATTTCTAATTCCAATGAGCGAAGTCTCCAAAAGATGGGTTCATCAGGGTTTAGGTCAGAGCTCCCAATACTAACGGTGTAAGATATGACGTCACTTAGGTTCGTGTCTGCAATTGGTGGGGCATCGGGAAAGACGGTGAAAGCCTTGAACGGACCAATCAAGGTTGGATCCTGGGTCCCTTAACCACATTTGCGCAGAATATGATGAAAGTTGTATAATTTTTACGGATTTCTAAGTCTACTATAAATGACAACGGCAAATGCCATTGCCAACCAGTTTTAACTTTCGTAAAGTTCGTAGTCTCATAGCTATTGAACTGCCACCGATAGCGTTTAGCCATTCTGACCGATTAATCGGAAAAGAGAACACGGCTATTCCACGATATTGACCTATTCAAAAACGTAATAGCAAGACTGTTGGCTACCAGTCTACATCAGACTACGGAATTTTGGACGATTACGATGATAATCGTATTTTCCCATTTGTGTACAGATGGTATTGAAGTGGCAGGCGTTTAAGGACTAGAGGGCCAGGTGCGGTCAACCATAGGCGAACGGAGGAGCCTAGTTATGCGACGTCTATAACTTATTAGTCTGTCTAGTCACAGAACCAATTATATATACATATACTCAATAAAAATACTTTAATTAGCCTCAAAAAGGCTCAAATCTCACACCGACTCCCTCAGCTTACAACACCCCCAAAGAAAAACCTTTACATTTTACAAGATGCGTACAAAGGTAGGTCGACACTCATCTCAACGCGAGCGTCACACCTGCATTCAAAGTGCCTTATTACAGCCTGTGCTAGTAGCTTATCAAGCTTTGAGGGTAAAGCAGGGTTTTAGAAAAAAACATCAAAGCTTGCTCGGGAATGTTTTCAGTCGGGGTTTCGCCTTTTTTCAATGGCAATTAGTTAGCGTTTCCGCCGCCGCTGCCGCTCGCGCCTTGTGCAATTATGGCGTGGAGTAGTTTGGCCACGTGGAGGAAGGAGGTGGATGGAGGCGGTATTACTGCCATGCCTGAAGTGCTTGCACACGTTTTAGGTCGTTTAGACGACCGACGACCACTTTACGGCGTGGTTGCGAGGTAATTTTCAGGAAGTATTTTTGTAGCTTGCTCTGGTCGGGGTGTACCCATAGTATAAGCATTGCTTATATTCCATATAAGTAGATGTGTTTTGTCTAGCAATATATGTAATCTCCACCTCCACCACACCTCTGGATTTTTCGAAATCTATGTATGAATCATAACTTTAATATGTTTATCACTTGCTTGCGGTGAAGGAAAACATCGTGAGGAAACCTGCATGTCTTTAGACATGTGAAATCCACCAACCCGCACTGGGCCAGCGTGGTGGATTATGGCCTGAATCCCCTTCGCATTGAGGGGAGACCCGTGCCCAGTAGTGGGACGTTAAAAGGGCTAAATTTTTTTATTTTATTATATATGTAATTATTGTAAGCATAGTAATGCCTAGAATCTTATGTGAAACTTCAAGCGACTATAGTTGAAAGGAACCTATCGAATATAAGGGATCGAAGTTAAAAGTCGTGGACAACGTTGTGGTTGTAAATTTAAGGTTTGATAAAATAATTGTTTTAATTAGCTTAGCAATCGGGTTTCCAAATAATAAAAATAGAGACTAAGATTAAGGCAAAATGTTTTGTTGTTGTTTTGATGGCCTTTTCAATTACAGATCCAATAGCAATTTTTGAACACTGATGTTGATCCCCCAAGGGTGAAATAGAGCTTCCATTGGATAGTAAATTACCGTATCCACAGCGCTCAGTAACTGTGCTCATAAACTTTCCAACATCCCAGTTCGCAAAGAGGGTGTCTTAAACTAAAAATGTATTGATATTAAACCGGCGTGTTGCGTTAATTAAGCTTTTCACTCGTTTAATTTTTTACTCAGTTAACCACAGACTTCGGGTTAGTGCTAATTTATTGCGCCATTTATTAGCGATCGGTTCGTCGGTTTTAGTTAAATAAACAAATAAAATGGTCGTGCGAATAAGTTAAATTACCACCAATTCAAAATTTGTTAAAAACTAAATGCTAGTAGTAATTTCATTGCAAATGATGATAAAATAGTGAAAGGAATTGTAATTACAGACGGTTTTGAGGTTTTTGTTTTGCTTGATGACTATGAAAATACTTAGAACGTTAACGATTTCGTTATCGTCATCTATTTAGATAACAAGGTGTGTGCATAAGCATAATAGGAAGGTAAAGCTGAAGAAAACAAAGATCAAAATATTATAGCAAGTAATAAAGATGTGTGTCAATTAAAATTAAAAGTATAAAAATGACTAAAGCCACGAGTCCTTCGAATAATGACGTGTTTTATACCAGACAAAATAAAACTAGAACATCATCCCCTATTTAAAGGCACCACTTCTTTTTAAATGACACTGCCTCATAGTAACATTTCAACTGATACAATCTCATTAAAATCATACAATCTAACCATTAACTAATTGGTAGAGCCGCATTATACACGCGGGTAGAGACAGACATCTTACCCAAAGAACTTCTAATTAAACGCGACACTTCTCAATTTGTTCTGTTATCTCCCACATCAAAGTAGACACCAACAAAAAATAACCGAGAAACAACCTTACTCCGATAACAATAGATGATAATTTCAGTTAGGAACGACGTGAGGGATGTTTTAAGAGTTTCGGCAAAGTGACATTGCACCGTCGGCTTCGAACAAAGAGGACTTGAAAAGGCAAATGAGCGTCTTTACAAAGTTGAAGCGATTAGCGTTTGACAAGACGACAAAGTTTGCGGTGTGGAGTGGAAAAATGAGGGTGTGAGCAAGTACGTCATGAAAGGTCATAAAGATTAAAGAACATATTAAATGGTTGAAATAAATCGAATCAAACATAACACCATGCAATCAATGACGTTATACACCGTGTTCATGTTCATCTTCTTTAACTTTAAGGGTAAATTCCTTACGTCTTATTGAGTTAATTTCTCAAAGAAACTAAGTGCCTAAATCGTACCATTTTCAAATTATTTAAAATTTAAATTTAATAACTAATCTAAGTTAAACCAGTGTAAAATCTTCTTAATTCATAACCATATACTATTTTCATCTCGTTCGTAAGTAAAGAATTTTGAATGTTCCTTATGTACGACAAAGTTTAAATAAAAAATGAGTTCGTTTTGATGTTGCTTTTACTTTTCTCGCATGTGTCACGTCAAATTGACAATACTAATGTAATAAGGATCTTTTACAATAGCCATCAATTAAATATCTAATTATTTTATATGGGATGGCGAAAAAATTTTGTTTCGAATATTGTATAGCGGTTTAAGGGATAAGTTTATGGTAATGTTCCAAGCACTATGTGAAAGTTAAAGCAAATGAACATAAACACGGTGTATAAACAGGGTGGTAGGTAAAAAGGGGGAAGTATCGAAGAAGGGTATACCGCTTTGGTAGCTTCTGTCGATAGTTCAAATGACCAACTATCAGAGTTTTGCCATAGCGCTTGATTTTGAAAGATTATAAGAGGATTTCTCGTAATAGGTGTCATTTTCATTCCGATCAATCTACAATGAAAAATCGAGTAGCAGTTTGCAAACAGCGGAAGATAATTTCGCGGTTTAGTGTGGAAGAACAACCTTAAGAGAGAACCCTTCTCAATTTCACATGGATTTGTTCAGTAACGACAGTGATAATGAAATGTATGAAGCCGGCGTATTTGATTCCTACTCACGTGTTGGAGAATCAGAGGTTCGCCGACCAGGCATGAATAAACGACATGAGTGAACTTTCAAAAGGAGAATTTGTAGAATTACCGTTACCCTGTATTCATATTTTCAAAATAAACGCGGCTACGCCCGCGCCATCTAAATAAATGCATGCAATACTTAAAGTATCACATAATATAATAGAACGAACGGATCAATCAGAGCAAACAATTACAAAATCTTCAACAGATCCGCAAGAACTTTTGCTTTCAATTATATATTACCCAATATACTTAAATATTGCGGAGACCAAAAAATCCGACAATTTGCGATAAAACGCTCGAAAGATTGAATACAAGAGTTGTGTAACATAAAACAAAGTACAGCTACATTATAACCCAGTGTTGACAACAATGAAACGTCGAATAAAGAAATTCTACTCAATCGAAATTTCGTTGCGTAAGTTGCATAACCCCAAGAGTTTATCAGAAGTTTTTTACTGAAGTTCAACTCACAAAGGCAATGGTGAAATGGTGTTGTAACTTTTTTACTTATTACTCAATTTATAATGGGTATTACTTGGACTGCGTAATTTAGTTTTCAAGAAAAAATCTTTGACGAATTCAAAGGCTTTTGTTGGTACGTTGGCAGGACAGGCCGTGTGTTTTTGCAAGTTTGTGATTAGGTCATGATGCGTTTTGTTCTCTTACAAAAGATTTCCTAACGTTATTCTTCTTTGTATGAACTTCGCAAATGGTGTATCGATAATACAAGGAACGAAGGGACGATCAGAGGTTAAGCAATGCTCAGCAAGGTCAGGCAGAGATGGGTGACCATTAGTGGCATTTGAACTGAGCGTCTCCGTGCTTCGGAGGGCACGTAAAAAGTCGGTCCCGGCTGTTGTCATCTAGGTAGCAGTCGTTAAGCCTTGTCAGAGGCCTTCGGGCGGCTTGAACAACTCTGTCACCAGGTTGGCCACTAACCATACGATAAGAAGAAGACAAGGAACTATCCATATGTGAGAGATTTTTTAACTGAAAGGTTGAAATTCATACAACACTGGAATAGTGAAATTGTCATAAACAATTAACTCTCTCGCAAATGAAATTAGAATCATACTTATTATGGAAGAATTCCTCATTCGACTATTTAAGGCTTTAGGTAGTCCTTTTATATTACAAAATAGGATTTCTATTCAAACAGAAAATGTGGTAGATAAGTATTTATACTTTAACGCAATCTTAAGTTGTCAGCAACATGAATAAGTGTAATTAAACGCGTAACTATACGATTAAACACTGTTCCGAGTTCCACATAATTACTCGCATTGAGCGATGAATAGGCAATTTACTTCTGTGCGATGCCTTCAGAGGCTGTATCTCTATTTCACTCTGAATAAACGACACCAATCAGTGTATTCAAAAACGCTTTTAAAAAATAGCAAACAATAAGCATGACTTCACTCTCAAGTCTCAACCACAATACATTTGCTGTCCAGAAACTATATGATTCTTACAATTTAAAGAAATTCTTCTATAAACTTTTTTTAGAGAACGGTATACATAATTTGGTGGTAATGTACGAACGCGCCAATTCACAATACAGTCTGACAATTGAAAATTTATCGTTTATAAAAACATCAGACATCACACATAGCATGAATAGAAACGTCAATGGTAAAGAGCATCATTTGGCAGCGCGCGCGCAAACCGTACTCACAAACATTAATCTACCTTTCCCCTATCTCCAGAGTTCTCTATTTCTTCAACGTTAAGGTTCCAAATTGACAAGAATATTCAATATACGTATGCAAATAATGAAACATTCTCCTGTAACGTCTGATTTATGATGTGGTTCGGACACCCAAGCAACAAAAACTGGGTATCAATAGAACAAGAAACATAAATGAATGCCTGTTACAATACACGCTGTAATTGTTTAGACAAAAGCATTAGCCCTGAACATATTGTGCTTAACTAACAAACTATTATCAAATGACTTTGAACCTTAACATGAAGTAACAGGTATAGAAATGGACGGCGCAGATAAAGATCTTATAGCTGTAAAGGTTGGTGTAGACTGAGTTATATCTTTTACCATCAAAGCTTTCGCCGATGGTTCTTCTAAAGTTAATTTTTATGACATCTGTACAACAATAGAGGTGCATTATGAAAGAAAAGGAATTCCAACGTCGTGTCAACTATTCTTAACTGTTGTTTTAAGGTCCTTCGGCGGAGCCATTGTATCGACTTTTGTAATTTTTGGTGACTATACATTACTTGCATTGTTTTCTAAAAAGATGTTTGTGGACATTTAATTATTATTTCTTTTGATATTGTTACTTAAATTATGGAGGTCACTGGTGACCGAAATTTGGTTGTGAACAGCAATCAAATTTGAACTCTAATTTTGATGACAATGGTTCCATTTTCTACTTGAACTAAAAATGTGTCGTGCTGTTTCGGAACCGCATTAATGAGTATTTTATTATTTTTTCAACGACAATGACAGTTTACATACAAAATGGCAGTTCCTTTTGGAAAATTTCATGGTTGGTCCTGTTAGACCGTTACAATGCTGCAATAAACTGTTTAGAGAGACAAGTTGCGACGGTACCTACAGTTATTGTTTGGATCGATGATGGCTTTATTGCTGATGAAAAAAAAGGTAATTTCAGATTTTCTAATTGCCTAGGAAGACACATGGACAGACTAGACGATCTACCTGATGGTAAGGGGAAATCTGTGCCCAGGACATCTGCAACATAGGGAGCAGACACGTTTCAGGAACCTGTAAACATGACCTTTGGAAAACCCCATGTTGTAGTCACTACAACACTACAATGTAGTGCAAAGGAAAGAATTGTACGTAAAATAATTTCATTGTAAAACTACGAATGTTTTTAAAAACAAATAAATACATATCGCCAGACATATCACCTGTATGGTAAACTGAGCAACGCTTGTACTATGGGTACCGCACAATGGACTGGGGGCGATCCCAGTGAAATCCAGAGCAAATTACGAAAAAGTCATTTCCGAAATTTGTCAGTGGCGGGTATTGAACCTGCAACCACCCGATGCAGTGAGCCGAGCGGCCTACGCTCAAACCACTTTGCCAAACGGTCGTCAAACTCAATAAAGTCAATAATCACAGAATGGATCTGTTCAACTAAGCTTGTCGTGAGAATTTGGACTTCTATCACTCTTCATTCTCCCTATCTACTGCCAGTGACAGTTCACCTAATTGATTGTTTTTTTTTTAATCTACCCTCCCTCGTCTTCGCGGGAAATTTAAAAATCGAACAGCCTTCACGAGTCCGTTCAAACTTATGATTGGTTGAACTATTTAAATCGGGAATAGATTGGAAATATGCTAATGAAAATTCGCTGGAGTATTTTTTAAAGGTAGCTTGGTGAGACAGAGAACTTATTTATTTTACGTAGTAATAGGTACAGCTGTTATTTTTCATTCATACAGAAAGGAAGGCGACAATAAGGACCATCATGGGAATTCTCCTAAAGTTTTTTTTTTTTCATAAAATTTTATAGTAGTATAATTTAGTATTGGTACTACAATACCCTTTAACTATCAATAATAATTATTATTTCAGTACAAAAGTACGTCAAAAACAATCAATACATATATTTTTTTACAAATATCCTTTACATTCCAGATAAAATCTCCATTCACACCCCAATCCGAACGCTAATTGCACAAAAACATCCCCCCATATCAACAAAACACGAAAACAAACATAGAAAAACACAAAGAACAGATTAGGGAAGATCCAGATCGTATTTAAGATAGATGAGTATTTTCGCTAAGTACATCGGATTTAGATCGGAGATGCGATAAAGGGCAGATGTGTGCTGGCCCTAATGTGACGTCACTCGTAATTCCGAAGCCGTTTTTTGTGGTCGGATATAACGAAGTATAATTTGAGATATAATAGAACATTTCGACCAGCGTCTAGAATGTACCAGATTTGGGGAATAATTTTCTTACGTAGACATTTAGTTAAGGAGCTTTTTATAGGTCATGGCTTACCATACATTGTTTCTGTAAGCCAGTTCGAAGGTGTGTTTGACCCTCAGTGAGTCCCTGTGAAAAGCTGAATTGTCTTGGAATCCGTTGACATTTTATAAATCAAAGATTTTAGTTAAGTTTATCCACTCGATAAATTATTTTACTTCTTTGAAATCATTCTGTGTTAAGAACTACTGGAAAGCATATACCTATATATCATATATGTATACGTATAGTTCGCGACAGGTCGAGATGACATTCGGGTTATGAGCTTTTTGCAGAATAAAATCTGAATCAAAATTAACAGGACCCGATAAACAATTAAAATCACCCACAAAATTATTAAATTAAATTATTCTGTTGCGTTGCGGGTCCTGTTAATTTTGATTCGGATTTTATTCAGCAAAAAGCTCATAACCCGAATGTCATCTCGACCTGTCGCGAACTATAGGTGGAAAGTCATAAAAGAATTTACTACAAAAAGTTTAATGATAGTTTTTTTGCAGCTTTAAATTTCATACCAAACCAAGTCGCGCCTGGCTCTGACCCAATTTTTTCACAAAACACGT
Source organism: Drymonia ruficornis (assembly GCA_947859195.1). NCBI lineage: Eukaryota > Metazoa > Arthropoda > Insecta > Lepidoptera > Notodontidae > Drymonia > Drymonia ruficornis. Next base: position 14,273,562 of record OX401905.1, on the reverse strand, counting down.
ATTAAAAACAGACAAATACATTATTATTCGTTTATTATCAGCACAATAAAGCAGGAACGCATTTTATAATTGAGCGCACAATGCGACCAATAGGATTAAGTCTTTGCCGGTACACTTCACCTGATTGGTAACAATGGGCCCGCCATTTTGGAACGGATTTAGAATTTGGAGTTTAAAATACGAACATCAAACGCCTAGTGAAAAGAAAAAAATAATCATCATAAAAACTCATAGGTACAACTTTTACTGTGTATTAAAAAATAATATTTTTAAAACGTATTAGAATAACAAAATGGGAAATTCCTCTAACATTGAAAATTTCTAGTAGGTAGGTAGGTACTTGCTTCAAGCTTCATGAAACTGTTAGAAATATGAATCAAATAAATAACCACTTTTATTTGCAGATAAATAATTATAATAATAAATAATATCGCCAGAGTAACACAACAACTGTATGGTCGCAAACTAAGCAAAGCTTGTACTATGGGTACCGTAAAATGGACTGGGGGCGATCCCAGTAACACCAGGTCAAATTACGAATAGGCCGTTTCCGAAATTTGCCTCTCGAACCCGCAACCACCCGATGCAGAGAGCCGAGCGGCCAACATTTGAACCACTGCACCAAACGGTCAATACCTACATACCTAGTTGAATACAATATCAATTGGTCCATTGTGCAATCTAACATAGCTTTCGCCTTAACCGCTTCAAAGCGCTTTTCTTTATCACGAAAAGCCGTGACCAAACAAATTATTTAGTCAAAAGCTGAATGCGATTGTTCTATATCCATCCCTATCTAACCCATCTCGCCATCCCTCGCGCACACTCGCACATCAAGGGTACACGTATAAGCTGCTTATTGTATTTTTATAGTTATTTTGATCGTCACATACAAGGTTTATTGTGTAGATTATCCTATATGAATACAAAATGGGGTATTACATTCATTGTGTGGATGTACACAGCTGATGTGGAGGAGACAATAACGGCCATGTTTGCGAATCGCCGGTACGAACGATTGTTCGAAATTTTTCGTTTCAATAACTTATATACGATCCATTGTCTTGTTTTAATCATGAAAAGTAATTGTTTAATGATTAATTATATTGATACAGTTTTATATATTGTTATCACCTTGTTATTTGTTTCATTAGCATACCATTTGCGTTGCGTAATAATATACGTTTATGCATATTTATCTTTATTTTACGTAGTTTATTAGTATAAGAATAATATTACACAAAACATTATGTATAAAATCTGACGTAGGTCATTTTATTCACGTGTTTTCATCGTATTATTCCATAACTTGCTTCTCTATATTCTATAATAATTCATAAATAATAATTATATTTTCACGTAAGTACCTTTTTAAAGCTTGACCTTGGCCTTGAGGTATGTACGGTCGCCTGCACTCTATGATAACTTTTCCAACATAAGCTGAGCTCTTTATATTATTGAAACCCGTAATTAAGCGAGCTCCACTAATGTTAAATTTGGTTACCTGATTTTATTTTGTTTTACTCGTTCACTGCCAGCCACAATAGTAAACGATCATCGGAATTCCCATTACTTCAAGTCAAGAACATATCAAAAGTAAAGGGTAACACCCTCTGGTCCCATAAATCGAACGCCATAAATGCCAGCCCCAACAATACCAAATTAAACGTAAACCCGCACATAAAACTACAAAAAGCAATGGATAACGATACAAATAGAAATATTCTCTTTGCGCGTACACAACTATAGACAATTGGCGCTATAAATCATAGAGTTGACAAGAAAACACGTTTTTACCAACTTAATAATGTAGCTACCAAACAAAAACGCAACGAAAAATAAACCTTATCACGTAAATCTTAAGATTTATTAGTGTGTATGTTGAGAGCCAGTGTACTCGGTGTACGCAACACGCATTCGCCGCCCCGCCGCTTAAAAACGACTTCAATCGAGTTTCGCGTAAATTATGGGACAACCCTAAACAATGCGAAGAAAAAAGCTTCATTCGCTAATGGATTTTGTTCTCAAAAATTAATTTGGGGGTAGCCGACAAAACGGTAGTGTAAGCACCCAATCAGACGCAACCCTTATGTAGGGATGAATGGGTGCCGTGATATTTTGTGTGTTCTGTGGGAGATTTGAACACAAGTAATTGTTTTAATCCAGTGATTATTATAGGTTATTTATTATTATTTGTATTTTTTTTTATTAAATTGATTTATAGAGATTTTTAATCAATTTACAATGGCTTTACAAAGTATTTCTTGGAACAAAAGTGATTTGTAATGCCAGTGTAAGTCATCATAACTTTTTTTGGGGGTCAGTCTATTAACCTAGTTTAACAAAAACGAACTCTAAATTTTAAAGCAAAGTAGTATATAAAATAAATAAAAGCAAGATTAGAGCCTACAAAGATCTTATAGGTAGGTATAGAAAGTAGATAAGTAAAGGAAAACGGTTTCCATTTATCAATAAGAAAAATGCTCCAAGGTCTAAATTAGCAGAAGTTTTCCATTGATTTCCTTCACCCTTTCCCCGAACCCTACAACCGGGCGACAAAACTTAGATCCTCGGGTTACGGGGTGAAGTGGCATTGTTTCACAGCCCTATCCCCAGCTAACTTTTTAATTTATTAACGAAAAGGGTTGCCACTCGTAAAAATTACTTTTATTGTTCGTAACGACGTCTCAGCCTACGTGATAACAATATCGTTATAATTCAACCTTTATGAAAGGTGCATGACCAGATTTAGTGAGCTTCTTTGTGGAAATCGTCGTAAGTTATTGGAGGTCTTGTTAAATTGGTCGGTGTTTAAAAATGACTCCACGTGTGGTACAAAGTCAAGTGTTATTATTAAGTTTATGTCCCGCTAAAGGTAGAGACAACGACTCTACAATGTATGGAACCTGTTTTTTTTTTAAATTAAAAGAATGATTTAGTGCACTGGGAATGTTTTCTAGTGACGTCTAAATGGGTTGCATAGACAATGGTGTGGTCATAAATTTAAATTAGTTATTTCTTTTTGTTATATGCAAACGGATATAAGTAAATGGTTGGTGAATTTATGAGTTTTTGCACTAGATATAACTGCCAAGACAATGTTTTTATTCTCTGTTACCATTCAAAGGTGGTACAGCCAAGCTGTAGCCAATAGGCTACAGCTCTGTACGGCCTGCCCCGACCGGAGTTATACCACCCTCTTACAGATCGGCGTAGCTAATTTAGCTGCATTTCGACGGGGAGTGAGAGAGCCGGAAGCCCAAACCTCCCTCTTCTCATTCCTCTTCAGATCGGCAACGAGGGAGCGATGCCTTAGGTATTACAAACATCTATAGCTTACGGACGCTTGTTTGCCGTCTTAGTTCTATAAAAACATACCTATTGTATAACCTCACTATGAACTGGTTAAAAACTTACTCCAGAACAACATCCAATTAAGACGAGTTACCCATTTGGTCATAGTTTGAATTAAATTCAACTCTTTGCCCCAGAAACCCCTTACAAAATAACAATCTATAAGTTTTTACGGTGGTGAATTGAAATCGGGAACTTGGTAAACTGAATTTTACTCGGCATTCAAAGGCGGCCGGGAGCGGAGACATTATCGACATCGCGACACCACTCCACCGAGGCCCAATGTTGATTCTATCAAAAATCTACTTGAAAATCTTGCTATTCGTATAACGTATGCTGAGTTCGATACTCTCATTTTATTTTATTACTAAATATTACAAATTACCACGGTAAAAGCGGAAACCCACCGCGGCGACGCTATGCACGCAACGCACGAAATGACGTCATTGTCGAACAATAAATCCACGCAGTTAGTGGAAGCCACGTCATTTCGTGCGTAGCGTGCCTCGCGGTGGGTTTCCGCCTTAAGGACCTGTTTCAGTATCATCAGATGAGTATTGCTCACGAAATAAATTTGACGTTTTGACAGATATTTTATAGAAATACTGTCAAAAAGTCAAATTTATTTAACGATTCTGAAACATGTCCTAAGTATGTTATCTTAATACCACGATTTCAGTGATGATAAGTAGGTATTAATGCATTTTTTAAACAGTAGCTGCTTATTTGACACATTACAATAATCAGGTACTCTACAAGTTTTTCACACTACCTACACATCATACAAACCATCTCACTTTAATCAAATTGGTAGGATGAAAACGAATTGAAGAAAAAATAAAATAAAAAGTTATCTGGATTGAATCTATTTACATAAACGCGAGCCGCGGTGCGGTCCCCAATGCAAAACTCTATTCTTGAAAAGGTCACGTTGGTCGAATATATTTTTTATGCTGATATCAGTGTACTTACGGGAACCATTACAATACTCGTATGGACCCTCGCTTGTACTCGCCACAGTAAATAGAAAAATAATAAAATAGACAGATTCTTTGGAAAAAATTGCATCAGAAAAAGAGACCGATATTCCGAAGCAATATTCCAAGCAATTTAGAACAATCATGTTTAAAAATCAAAGGAAAAGTGAAAACCGCGTGTATGTGGTAGGTCTAACCCCTGCCCCAAATATTTCCTAGTAGGTCCATTGACACACTGTGACCACCAGATATCTATCTTCGTCTACCCCAACGGTTATCGGAAATGTGACAAGCCCACTGTCACTTCAGCTTACTAACTTTGAGCAAATTCATAGTTAAATCTTTCAGCGGCACTAAAGATGTGTCCATATGGCGCGCATGCCTCACCCGAGCACTCATATTATGACATTACGTCTATGCGTTCCGACGTCAAAAGTGAGTGCTCGCGCGAGGCATGCGCCTGATGAAGACGCCGCCATTAGATGTGTCCATATGGCGCGCATGCCTCACCCGAGCACTCATATTATGACATAACGTCTATGCGTTCCGACGTCAAAACTGAGTGCTCGCGCGAGGCAAGGGCCTGAAGAAGACGCCGCCAATAGATGTGTCCATATGGCGCGCATGCCTCACCCGAGCACTCATATTATGACATTACGTCTATGCGTTCCGACGTCAAAAGTGAGTGCTCGCGCGAGGCATGCGCCTGATGAAGACGCCGCCATTGACTATAACCGGATCAGAACGCGACTTCCACTGAAAAGACCAGACGAAACACCCAACGAACTTACATTATTTTTTAATGCTACAATGCGAGCTAAGTCGACTTCTCTGGTTCACAGTTCCCTGCTTACAATTACACATTCAAATCTCTAAAAATCCTATCATCAACTTCACCAGCGGTTTTCCCAAGAGACGTCCCATATTTTGAAACGAATCGGCCGTTCCCGATTGTAAGAAAAACCTCGCCCCCGATGTAAATAACATAGGCGGTCTTACCATCCAGTTTAACTTTACCTCCGAGCTCCGAAGGATCGAATGTAGTTACATTTGCCAGAGCAATCCGTGGTACTAAGGTAGGGATCGTGTTATACTGGTCGCGGTACATTACGGTCGACCGTGATCGATATTTTATTCCTGCTTGTTAAATCTCATTGTCGTTCTGAGATTTTTACTTGTTATACCTTGTGGGTAAGGTTAGTTTATATGAATACGTTGAGAACCTTTCGTAGGTTGTTCAGAATGTTAGTTTTGCTATTATTTTTGTAAGTATCGAGGCAGAAGGGCTAGTCAAGTGGCTGACGTCTACAAGCGTTCCTTCAAATCGCTACGCTTCATGTATGGAAATGGCATAAGTCACGTGATCTACATAGCAACTTGTTGTTGGTCTACATAGCGACGTTTGACATTTCTATATATTGTGAAGTCTATTCTATTCTATTCGATTAGCGTTCATGCCACTTGTCTAGGTGGGGCTGTTCCGCAGTCTGATTGTAGCACTATAAGTAACTTTTATAAATTGTCTACCTATTTGCGATGCAAAACTGTCTACTTAGGGCCACTGCAGACATGCTACTTTTTGCATCGGCGATCGGCGATTTTACGACTGCATCGCGTTTTGGCGACTCTCTACAGTCGGACGCAGCGACTGCTCCGATGCTAAAAGCGACTAAATCGATGCAAAAAGTAGCATGTCTGCGGTGTCCCTTATAGCAAGCAAAACAAGAAGACGGTAAATTTGTCTCTACATAGAGACAACTTTAGTGTTTGTGCATTAGATCCTTGTCAGCTCACAGAACATCTGTTCTTCTAATTTATTAGTTACCATCCTTTGTAAAGATTTCAGTTAATTCGACAATTATCCTTCAGGATCTAAACACCGGAAGTTCAATAATGAAGAGCGCTATAAATTACAACATAGCTATCAACAAAGGAGGAACTGCTCAACATATTACGCAACTTATTGGTCAAATAGATCGAGCACACCTTGATTCTGCGCGCACGCATCCATTGTGCGTGTAATTGTTGGAGATTTATTATGTGGGGGACAAATGGTACACCTGCCGGGAGTGTCAATGGATCGCCAATGTATACTGAAGGTTTAGAAATTAAATAACATTATTTACAGAGCTGATAGAGCTTATTCAAATTGACTAAATATAGAGGCTTATGAAACACATAACAAACGTAATCTTATACATAGATTCAAAGAATTGTTTGACGACCAAGGTGGTAGAGCCAAACTGTAGCCAATTGACTGCAGCCCATAAACGGGCTGGCTCGACCGAGGTAGTACCACCCTCTCACAGAAGATCGGCGTAAAGCAGCTATTACAGCTGCGTTTCGTTCGATGAGCGAGAGAGCCGTAAGCCCACCCCCCTCCTCCTCCCTCCATCCCACTCCCCTTCAGGTCGGCACTGTGCGAGCAATGCCTTTGGTATTGTAAGCATCTATAGGCTACGGTAACTGCTTAATATCAGGCGGGCATTACGCTTTTTTGCCACCGCGGTCCTATAAAAAATAAAAAAATAAGTCCGCTTCGCGCAGTGGTTCGAGCGTAGGTTCGGCTCTCAAATAGGCAAATTTCGGAATCGGCCTTTTCGTAATTTGCCTTGGTCAGGGTGTTACTGGGATCGCCCCCAGTCCATTGAACGGTAACCATAGTCCAAGCTTTGTTTAGTTTTGGTTTGCAGTTGGTGTGTTTGTCTGGCCATATTTATAAAAAAAGTAATAACAATTTACAATAGCATTGTTTAATTGTTACCTCTTGCCAAAGACACAACCAATGTTAATTTTAAAAACAACCCAGACCTTTTAACTGTTAACATTAACCCAACAAAGGTAGTTTACAATTGATTTGTGATATATTGTTCGATTTTTAAATACCAGTTTTTAGTGACAATACAACAATTTGTGGCAAAATCGCAACCCGCTGTGACGCCCGCATCAGTGATGTCGCCACAGAATTGAACCGAAACTAAGCGGAAGCCACCCTTTTGTACAACACACAATACATTGAACACTTTGTTTTTGTTTAACAGAAAAGCATATCCCGAAATTTTGTGGAAACAATCGATGTATAGCACCCCGCAGATCAATTCGTAATGACTGGGAAAGGTGCAGAAATGTTTGAACGTTTTGCGGGCGGTAATGTTAATTTGAACTTTAACGCTAAGTATTAAGCGGAAAATTAAGCAAGTGAGCTGTATTTATTAACTTTGCCAGAAATTCAAAACGGCGACACATTTCGAAATAAATCCAAAATATAGTAGACCTTGCGGGTTGAGAGTTAATGTGGAAATTCCAATAGCAGGTGTTGGTACCGTCTCGGGCTAAGTTTAGTGTATTTATTTTCATTTTTTCACTTGTAAAGGATCATTACCGTGTATTGTTGGATAATTTCACGCGTTTGGCGACACTGCAGGCGATTGCGATGCGAATTTAGCGGGAATTTCTTTATGAAAGGTTTGTATGGAGGTTGGTTGGTGTTGTCGGTCACGGTGTGGTTGCCGGTGGCTTTTTGTTGCTGTGAGATGTGCACAAAGGTGTGGAGAGGATGGAGTCGTCACGGGAGCAGTTTTGGGACCGCTGTTATTACTGGTTGATGAGGGAGTGCTTAGTGCTATTTCTACATGATTATTAGGAAGCACATTGATGTTATATCATAAGGCGTATGGCTCGAACAACTCTGACACCAGGTTGGCCATAAACTATACGATAAGAAGAAGATGGTTGGACAAATATTGGGACCAACATTAGAATCAGTACTTCACGTCAGTAGGTACTAAAATTATATTCTATTTCTATCCCTCCCACACATTTAGGTATAAACTCCATCCAACCAATCATTTACTCCATTAGTATCTTATCTCAACATTGCCACACATGGCCAATGGCGACGGTATTGTCCTAACCCAAAATACTACCCTCCCACACTCTCACACACATACGTAAACTTACTAACACACGCTCAAGGGTTCGGGGTCATGTATGCGCAGGCGACGGTGCGTCTGCGCACTGTGGCTTAGGAATGCGGTCCGGGAACTGAGGGGGGAGAGGGTCAGAATCCCATTGGCTGAGATTTGTAAAGGATATTCTATAAATTAGTTACAACAATGTAGACAAATTAAAATTCTTAGGCGTCTACTTTAAGTTGGTCTGTTGTCTATACATAAATAAATGAAATAAAGTGTCTGTTTATAATGTCAAAATAAAAGCGACAATACTTAGACAAAGAATCCATTTTTAAAATGTTTGTCTACCTGTCTGTTTGTCCCAGCTGATCTCCGAAACGGCTGGACCTATATTGACGGGACTTTCATTGGCAGATAGCTGATGTTATAACGAGTAACATAGGCTACTTTATTTTATTTTTCCACACGTACGAAGTCGCGGGCACAGCTAGTAGTAGATAAATTATGTATTTTACTTCGAAGTTCATCGGCTAAAATGAGTTTGTAAAAATTAAATAAATTTTTATTAATATTTATAGAAACATCAAAATACCATATTATGGTAATTGGACGTAACAGCCAAAATAACCTAATTTTAGAAATAGGCACGTACTAGTGTCGTCATCGATATCGATAAGTCCTATCGAACAGAGAGATAAATAAATATTTGTGGTTGAGCTTCCGGCTCTCATCGTAAAAAACGCAGCCGTAATAGCTACTTTACGCCGATCGATACGTAAGAGGGTGGTACTACCCCGGCCGAGTCAGCCCATATATGAGCTGCAGTCAATTGGCTACAGCTTGGCTCTTACACCAATAAAACAAAAAAATTAACGTCACGACTTTTATCCCCATTCGGGGGTAGTCAGACGCTTGAGTGGCCATACACCACCACATTGTGGAGGTATTAACCAACTCAAAGCCCACGTTTCACCAGATAGTCTGAACCCAACGTGACAGGTGGTGAACCTTGTCACCGTATACAGGAACTGAGTATTACCTAATCCCGAGGGATAGGTAGGTTTCCTCACGATGTTTTCCCTCACCGTAAGCGAACTGTAAATTATGCACATAGATGAAAATTGATCCTCGGGGGTGCATGCACCCCCGGGGATCGAACCTGGGACCTTCCGATTGCTAGCCCAACGTGTTCGCCCCTAGGCTACAGTCGCTAACCAATAAAACATTGTATATATAATAGTTTCGTCTCCATCTATCAGATAGAATACGTCTACTACGCCTAGAATACTGCTGGACAAGGGCTCCTCCAAAGGTCCAGGTCCATCCCGGTCTTCCACCACTCGCATCCACCCAATAATATTCCATCAATTATCGATCAATGCAATCAGCGGTAGCCGATTGGTTAAGCACGCGTCTTGCGGGCTTAAGATCCTGGGTTCAAACCCTGGCTCACACCTCTGGAATTTTTCGAAATCTATGTGTGAATGATAACTTTAATATGATTATTACTTGCTTACGGTGAAGGAAAACATCGTGAAGAAACCTGTCTTTAGGCTTGTGAAATCCACCAACCCGCACTGGGCCAGCGTGGTGGATTGTGGCCTGAATCCCCCTCGCATTGAGGGGAGGCCCGTGCCCAGCAGTGGGACGTTAAAAGGGCTAAATTATTATTATTTATTATATTATATATATCGATCAATATGCATAACCGGTGCAACACTAGCAAAGCACAGGCTAGTACTTATTATAATTCCACCAGCCGATTCAAATTCTCTCAAATTAAATTATAATTTACAAGTCACACTGTCAGATCGGTCGGTTAAAGTACTATGTGTTTAAGCGTTCTTGTAAGCTAGTTATAAGTAAATTATCTGCTTCTTCATGGCACTGCTTGGGTGAAAAAATGGTGGTCCTCTATCCTATGTTACAGCCCTAATCTCGAATTGTGTCACAAACTATGTTTGTATAGCTTAACTAATAATGGTTAGGGTTCCGCACGTAAAATAATTATTACATTTATAAAAAAATACAAATTTTAGGTGTCTGTTTGTAATGTCAGAATAACAGCTTTTTAATAAATGCCTATGAAAGTTTATGCGGTTCTTATAACAAAAATAAGCAATTCTTTAAAAAAATGTCCATCCCGGTGTCATGGGAAGTCTGTCTGTTTGTTTGCTCCGGCTAATATCCGAATCAGCTGGACCGATTTTGACGGGAATTTTACTGGTAGATAGCTGATGTAATAATGATTTACTTAGACTACTTTTATTTTAGCAAAGCTTAGCGTTTGAACATTCGTTATTCCGTAGAAAATATTCACTACAAATCGTAAATTCCCTACAACCATCATCGCCTTTTCAGTACCGTAGCTATATTCGAATTTAATTTATACGGAACCTTTCAAGCTACACAAGCTCGTTCTTAACCGCTTTTGATTACAAAAAGAACTTTATGCTTACTTCTCTACCAACAGAATAGGCTATGATCACCAGCCCACTCGCCCAAAGACTCGAATAATAACATTATCATGAGAACACAACTTTCAACCCATAAACAAACCTTATAAACTAAATAACGAACGAAATTAAACCTTAACACGACTTAAATAAAGGCTAAGCATGTTCAAATTGGCAGTAAACTTATGTTGGTGTATTAGAGTACATTTTTAAGCGTCTTTGTCGTTTGATCACCGGCCTAAAGTGCCACAATGCCTGTATAGGCGCATTCAACCTTTTTAGTAACTGTTCACCGTATAAAACCTTCGTGTAGTTGAAAAAAAAAGAAAATTCGTATAAAGAACGTTCGAATTTTAAAACGATAAGGCATAATTTGATGAAAATATTAGGCTTTAAGTGGAAAAAATATATGAGAAGGCTCATTTAAAAAACTCCTAAAAGAAACATCTGCCTACACATTCGTAACACTTTCATATTTGTTAGGTTAATAATTCACATTTTAAACGCTATTTAAAGATGTACCACAAAAACATACCGATTAGATTAATCTGTGTCACTTCGGCGTGAAACCAAAAGATGAATATAAAGAGAATAGATAAAACACATTTTTTTCCGACGAAACAATACGACGGCTAAATCGAGTCAAAGTATCGATTCACAATTGTTTTGGAAATAAAATCGATTGTCATATCGATCGTATCGGTGCGTCTCACGACCGAACCTCGGGTGTCACAATCGATGGTCGCGATCGACGCAAAATATTTACGAAAATATCATAAAGGCTTACGGGGCTGCTCGGGCGGTGTGACTTTTGATCTTGTTAAATGGGAGTTCGACTGGTGCGATTGGAAATTAAAATTAGAAGACAATTTTGCGACTTTCACTCAAGACTTTATAAACTCGACACAAGGGTAATATTTTGTCGTTAGCACGAAACGTAAGTTTCTTGTTGATCAATTGAACTGACTTCGTATTTCATATTCATGAAATACGAAGTCAGTTCAATTGATCAACAAGAAAATTTACTTTGAAATAGTTGGAATAATTAAAAACTGCGACTCTACACTTAAGATGCATCTTAAGAAATATGAATCATTGTTTAACGAATACTAAATTTGGGATAAACATAAAAATATTACAGACTTAACATTAACTATTACGTCAGAAAATAAGGATAAAAAACAACTATGATTTCCCATTTGTAACAAAAATGTGTGTTGCGTTGGTAATAGTAGACTAATATTTTGATTTATTACTAACAATTTTGAAGTTACCCCTAAGAATAAACTTCAAGACTAATGCAACACAAGAATACACGACAAGTCTGTGCTCGAGAACCACACATCTTTGTATCCGTGATAGCGGTGATAAGGAGAGCGCTTAAGATTCACTTATTGTTCCGATCGCGCGGCTTTTAAGATGCCCCCGATAACGCGCCTTGATGTTGACAAAAGAGCTCGGTGGACCGCGCTTTGTCATTGTTTAGGGGTCCGTGGATGTATTTATTAACTTAAAATAATAATTTGTTGCCCCTAAATGTGCGTCTAAGTGAGCTGAGCGGCGGATTCTGCAATCAAGCAGAATTCTTAGCGATTCCGCTAAATTTCGGTAAAATGGTCACGAATAGCGTAAAGTGTGTAACTATTTTACGGACTGGGGGTGAACCCTAATTTTGGTAATTTCCAAAATCCTGATATTCTAAAATACAAAACGATGCGGTAGGTACCTTCTTAAAAAGACTTGTAGAAATTATTACAAAACACTTATTTTACCCAAGCACTGAATATGGCTACGGAACCACGAAATTAATATCCCGGATCACACTTGCCCCCCCATCTTTGTCTTACCGCGACGCCATTACAGCGTGACGTAGTAATAACTCACGCGCACACTCATTTTTATGAATAATCGCCGACAAACCTGATTTATACGTGTTTGCCTTTTGTTATACACTGTTTTACCTCTTGTTTTGTGAGACAGCATCATTTGGGTTTTGAGAACAGTTTTGAGGCCGCTTTTATTTGAATTTTAGGTAAATTAATGAATGTTTTTAACAGTCCAAGCATAAGTCTTTCAGCGGGTTAACCATTTGCTTGTCACTTGCGCATACGTCGGTGCATAAAAACAAAAAGTCGATTTATCTATAAGAAGCTGGATAGAAAGAGGACGTAATACCTAGTTTGAAAAATTGTTCAGGTATACTAGAACACCAAGCCAACTAGGAGATCGGATGGAATGCGGCTTCCCGCCCGCATACCGCCCGCACACCCGCCACCGCCTGCGGCTTCCCGCCCGCCACACCTCCCGCACACCGCCACCGCCTTTTTGTGCGGGTGACGTCACATTTGACAGGGTCCTAGTTGGCTTGGTGGATTAGTAAGATTAATTCGGTGTTCAATAATGAATACCTGCTAATCCCCAATATCTAAGATATTCGCGGGAATCGGCCATAAATCGTTTATTAGCTAACATTAAAACGACAACCCTTTTCAAGACTACTTTTTTATTTTTAAGTCCAAAACAAACCGCACAACGCCCTTGACGCCTAATAACCGAATATTATAATATAATATTAAATACAATAAATATTCAAACATGGCGGATTCGAAGACTCGTAAAATTTACGAGATATGCGTATCATTTTTTATGACAAGCGATGTTTATTGGAGAGAGGCGTATTCTGGAGATCTTTGAAGTTTCAAGTTATGAATTAGTTTTGATATACTTAAGTAATGTTATCGGAAGGCAGCACCCTGGAGCTATTGTTTACCAAAATATTGTATTAACATAAGTAAATGGCGATTTAAAAAACAAAAACAATTTAAAAAAGACAAGCCCGCTGAGTTTCTTGCCGGATCTTTCTGCCGGATCTTCCGATCCGGCGGTAGAATTTAAGGAAAAATGTAAAATGACAATTTGTAAGTGCCCCCGTAGGCCTAAACAAAATAAATGATTTGATTGATTGATTGATTGATACAAAAAAAATCTTGCATTTTTTTCGCTGTTTTAGGTTAGTGTTCCAAGTAGATTAGTCCTTTAATTCAATCTATAACCAATTCAAAATTAAGACGAAATGCTCAGAATGAAAATAAGTGGCTACATTTTTTGCAACAAAAAAACTATATAAAACAATAAAAGGGATGAAACACAAGTATGAGAACATAAGTTCTAGAGTAGGTCAATATTTTCTAAGCAACCAATACATATATGTAATTGAACTACACTCGCGTAACATAAAGCCATCTAGAATAAGGCCATTATTCTGACGAACAACAAAAACAACGGTATGTAAAGAATGTCGGAGCATCCGACTAACAATAAATTAATTTATAAATTAAATATTTTATAATAGGTGTACAACGTTGCGGTTTGGGGACAGAATAGGGCTGTTAAAATTATAAAATAAAAATAAATAAATATAACGTCACGACTTTTATCCCCATTCGGGGGGGTAGTCAGAGGCTTGAGTGGCCATACACCACCACATTGTGGAGGTATTAAGCCAACTCAAAGCCCATGTTTCGGCAGATAGTCAGAACCCAACGTGACAGGTGGTGAACCTTGTCGGCGTGTATACAGGAACTGACTATTACCTAATCCCGAGGGATAGGTAGGTTTCCTCACGATGTTTTCCCTCACCGTAACCGTTCCGTTCCGTTCCTCACCGTTCTGTGTAACTGATAACAATACAACTGAGTAACATAACAGGCTCGCACAAGAAATTCTATTAATTCTATTCTATTAATCGAATATTTATATTTTAATATCGAATATTAAATAATTCATTAATATCATTGACACATGTTACGCTAAAGCGCTCATAAGCTGTTGCAATTACTGATCGGTAAACGACCGGAGGTTAAGCATCACTTGGCTAAGATCAGAGATGGGTGACCATTTAGTGGCATTTGAACTGAGCGTCTCTATGCTTGGGAGGGCATGTAAAGAGTCGGTCCCAGTTGTTGTCATCTAGGCAGCAGTCGTTAAGCCATGTCAGAGGCCATCAGGCGGCTTGAACAACTCTGGCACCAAGACCTCGAGTACCTTATAGGTATTACGAAAAGTAAATACCTAATATACAGTATGTAAATATTAGGACACTACAGACACTATTCTTAATAAGGTCATGTACTGAAAAGGTGGGAAAGGTGAACGAGTTCCTTAACAACTTGATTTTTTAATTAATTAATTTATTATTTATTTATAACGTCACGACTTTTATCCCCATTCGGGGGTAGTCAGAGGCTTGAGTGGCCATACACCACCACATTGTGGAGGTATTAACCAACTCAAAGCCCACGTTTCACCAGATAGTCAGAACGCAACGTGACAGGTGGTGAACCTTGTCGCCGTGTATACAGGAACTGACTATTACCTAATCCCGAGGGATAGGTAGGTTTCCTCACGATGTTTTCCCTCGCCGTCAGCGAACTGTAAATTATGCACATAGATGAAAATTCATCCATTGGTGCATGCCCCACCGGGGATCGAACCTGGGACCTTCTAATTGCTAGCCCAACCTGTTCACCCCTAGGCTACAGTCGCTTGTGTGTTTTTAATTAACAATTAATTAAGATAGTGTTCAAGTAGGTAGCGGCTGTTTCCATAGCGATCAACCAAGTGTAAACCGGTAGGCAAGTGTTAATTAAGGGAACTATCCCACTCCAATCTTATTAAAATTAATCGAACCCAAATTAAGCGTTACAATTCAGAATATTACGGATTTGAATTAAAATTAAAATTTGAGAGGCTTCGGGGGACTACCACAGTTTTACGGTTCTTGAACAGTCGAGAATTATGATGTCGATTGAAAATAAGACTAATTAATAAAGCGTCGCTCACCGGTAAATTGTCAGTATTGCTCCTACATAAGAATGTTTTCTATAAATCTCAGTAGAACATTCCAAGAATTTGTGTTCTATTTTTATCGAAGATAATATTAGAGACAGACAGACAGAAGCACTGCTTTCGCAGTAAACATTTTTTAAAGGCACTCGAGGTCCTGTACTTGTGTGTATGTACTTAAGGCGTGACGACAGCTCGTCTTATATCAAACCATAGATTATCTTTTGTATTTACTTATCGCTCGTCCGGTTAAATTAATCTTCAATACTAATATACCTACGTATCAAAAATGTTGTCATTTGTAACTAACGCCCGTACTTATTAATAAATGCATCTCAAAGTTGAGATCAATCTTAAGATGCAGTTTTGACGTTTAATTTATGGAACACTGTCAAAAACAGGATCTTAAGTTCGATCTCAATCTTGAGATCGATTTATTAATACGGACCTAAAAGTCGATAACATCACTCGGTCGTCACCGTCGACCTACAGTAGCCCTCCGAAATCGTTCGATGATGTACACTAATTGGTGTACTACATACCTACATCGTAAACAAGTTGGAGGCGCGATGATCGTGTTCTGAAGAACCTTAATTAAAACCACTTTACGGCGACAATAAACGTGTCCGGATGATATACCGATCGCGTGCATAGCATTAGAATTGATGTGTTGGAATAATTATAAATGTCAATATTTTCTACGTATGAATACGGTACGGGATTAGACCTACTGAGTAGTATAGAAGTGTCACTCTATCTGCTAAATTTATAGAGATTTTTAGCCAGATTTTTAGGACGGTGAGGGAAAACATCGTGAGGAAACCTACCTATCCCTCGGGATTAGGTAATAGTCAGTTCCTGTATACACGGCGACAAGGTTCACCACCTGTCACGTTGGGTTCTGACTATCTGGTGAAACGTGGGCTTTGGGTTGGTTAATACCTCCACAATGTGGTGGTGTATGGCCACTCAAGCCTCTGACTACCCCCGAATGGGGATAAAAGTCGTGACGTTATATATTTATATTATATATATTTTTAGCCAGTTAACAATGGTTTTACAAAGCATTTCTAGGAACAAAAGTGATTTGTAATGCTAGTGAAAGTCCATTATAACTTTCAATAATTAGAGGGTATGTCTGAGATGTGTCAGAATTAGTTCATCATAATTTGTTACTAAGGATCCCGTATTTAGTCGACTCTATCAAATTCCCAGCTCTACATTTGGCCAGCACCACCAGTAGCCGTCATTAGGCGGGCCGCGAACTTACGACACCAATTAAATTGCTCTCCATATATCATCCGCCTCACTCCGTCCGGCGGTTTATTGTTGGCCCACAGTAGCCTCCATAAACATGTGAAACGATTGTTATTCCGATTGTGCCGTAAATATGTATACTTCGATGACGTAACAGTAGGGAAAGGGAGGTAGGGAGAAGGCTTTCATTTACTTGCAGCCGTATTATGAACTCTAAAACCTGGAAATTTTGAAGCAATTCATTTCTCGGTCTTACACGCCTTTATACGGGCAATACTCTATATTGTGCTGTCAAAAAGTATGGAGAATAACACAAAAGTACTACAGTGCCACAAACTTATGTGACTATAGAGATATGTCATACCATAGAGAAATGTCATCTTTTGACAGTATTATATTATTGACTCTAGCGACGCTTTCAACGGAACATATAAGTATGTGGGACTATACAGATTTTTGTGTTGTTCTCTATAATTTTTGTACGCAACGAATAGAGTCAACATCATAAATCGGTGTAAATCTTTCGTCAGTGCAAACGAGTTAAACGGGCTAATTTGTTTCGTAGGTTTTTTTTTGTTTTTCAGTCCCCAAAACCTAATTAACATTAGATAATAACCTCATTAAATCAAGAACAACCATTCTTAACAATATCCATACAAAATTATACTGACTAAAGCCGAGCGCACACTCGCGATAATGCACCCCATTCGCGACACAATGACTTATTACAAGATAAGATCGTTCAATTAACATTCCGAGATGGCTTCCGGCTGCGCGGGAGTGACGTAAATGTCAAAATGCCATTTTTATGCCAGCTCAGTGAGTACCGTGAGAATGTAGAAAGGGGTTTATAACACCTTGTTATACGTAGCATTACGACTTTAATCCCTCAAGGGGAGGTCAGAGACTTCGCAAACTGTTGATCAAATTCAGAACATCACTTTAGGTACATCAAAATTAAGTAGAAGATGAAGAACCATTATATTATGCAATTAAATAGCAATTCCCTGGTCGCCTTTTACGACGATCCCGATTATAATTTACCGTTGGGACTAGTTAATTCCTTTAGTTGCACTTTATAAAGTTTACCCTCTTAACTCTACCAAAGGCAGATTTTCTCTGCTTAGCTAGTAAATCAATTCGGTTTGATAGTATGACCACAACACTTCCGATAGCTACAATCCCCCCCTTCCCCTCCCTCTGTCCCACTCCCCTTCAGTTCCGCAACGTGCGAGCGATGCCTTTGGTATTGCAAGCATCTATAGGATATGGTTAGTGCTTAACATCATGCGGGCCGTAAGCTTGTTTGCCACCTTAGTCACAAAAAAAACTTCTATAAACAGAGGTAGTCATCGATTGTTTTATTCCTGTTTTAATAAAAAATCCATGGAGCCGTCACGGTACTAAAATTCGGATTACGACGTATGAATAAGCAAATTAGACGATAAATTAGATAAACCTTGACATAAATTATGGCCACAAAACACAGAAATTATTCGAAAAATGTCACCTCCGATTCATTTTGTGATTAATCAAAAGCAAGGTCACAAGTCGGCGGCGAAGTTCTAACAGTGCGTAAGTAAGTTTTTGACGGTTTTTCTTTTTATATTGTAACCGCCAAATTTATAGAGATTTTTATTTTTTAACCAATTTACAATGGTTTTACAAAGTATTTCTAAGAATAAAAGGCATTTGTAATGCTAGTGTAAGTCCATTATAACTTTCTATTTTGGTAATGCTTTTGGCTAGAGTAAAATGTCGCGGATAGTTTCAATTAATCAGAAACCAGACAACAGACCAATAATGATGCGTTATTTAAAAATTTGCAACTCTGCTTCAGTCAGGTATATAACAGTCATTTCATTTAGTTTTTATTGCCCTCTTGTAAAGTAGCTATTTTTGACTTACGCACTATTAGAACTTTATCGACGTAATGTATATTATGCAATTACGCGCCATTTAATAATATGTATAAAATTACAACAAGCCAACAAGGTTCACCACCTGTCACGTTGGGTTCTGACTATCTGGTGAAACGTGGGCTTTGAGTTGGTTAATACCTCCACAATGTGGTGGTGTATGGCCACTCAAGCCTCTGACTACCCCCGAATGGAGATAAAAGTCGTGACGTTACATTTTTTTACAGATATACAATCGGGTGTATATGACACGTTACAGTTTGATATAATACTGTAGATTATAAGTCTCATAAAATCAGTGGCACAGCTGGAAGACGCTACCGTGCGCCGATGACGTCATGGGGCCGTTTGGACCCTAAAACAAGCCGCTAATATGTCCCTGTCCACCGCCAAGAGTTATATTCCAACCGCATCATTACGGGTCAAGCGTTAAGGTATGTGTTTTTGATATTTCGCGTTAAGGAATGTGCACACACGCGAGATGACACGAAGCTGTCTACGACTTAAAAAATATAAAAGGTGTGCAATGTATGAAATATTTATAAAATGTCACATTTCGTCGACCCCCACCCCCCTTTTATGTGTGACGTAATTAATGGATGGACCCTATGGCACCTCCTAATATGGCAATCACTAGATTTGTGCTCAGCGCACCACTAGATGCAGCGTTTACATTGGTTATCGCACTCACAATAATAATTCGGCATTCTAATGCGTCGTATTGGTAATACCGATAAGTAGGTTTGTTTTCAACATTATTTTCCACGAAGGACTCAGTTATACCGTGTCCATGGACTCCGTTTAGTGGGATATAGTAATCTAATATAGTATCATTTTTTTAAATAAGGCCTAGTCTCATGATTGATAGTAGTAAAAAGTTATTAGATCTAGATAGAGATCTAGATCGTCTAATATGTATTTGTAAGACTATTTTTTTTTGTGACTAACAGATACAGGTATAATTTCAGGTGACTTCACCGTCATAAATGCTTTTAAATATTTTGTTCATTTTATAAAAACAAAATCTGCAAGATGTACACATTTTTATTCACACAAGTGGTCAGTATACATCGTTCCTAAGCGCGGTGCGCGCGCGCAGCGGGGTGGCTCCATCTACCCGCGGTCGCATAAATTCGACATTTGTCACGGTATTAACACTTAAAAAGGGTTTTTTATCATGTCACCCCCGTATCCGGTAATCGTTCCTTCGTATTATGAATACTTTTGCTTTTTTAAATATAACCTTTTGTTGTTTGCCGTGAAAAATACTGGCGTAAAAAGCCTTTTCGTTTTGTTCAAGTAGCGTTTAAAAATCTTTTTTTTTTTTTAACTATGTGTTTTAAATTATTTAAAACTAGAAACAGATGTGTTATTTTTAGCATCTTTTATTTATACTAACGCTATAATTTTAATAAACGATATCAATACAAAAAGATTCATGATATATTGAAATCGGGTAAACTGCACAATTACCGTCCATCTGTACAATAAAAATAATCCAATTTCCACGCCAGCAAACAACTGATATAAAGCATAGTATACAATATCAACACAAAGCAATGTATGGACGCGTTAAAAATGGGCAAAAAAAACGATCGATTCGAGTAAAGAGCGATTGTTGTGCAAACTTGCGATTTGATACGGTTAAATGGGGCGTCGTAAGAGCGGCGTCATTTACCCGCGCATGTGAACCATACTTAATGACTTAGAAGTAATAGAATAATATTAGCAGCACAGAAAATCCAACTCTCCTTTTAATGTAATAGAGTTTCAATCCAAACTACGAAAGATTTATCTTTAAAAAAATATTTTTATGAAATTCATACTTTTGTATAAAAACAAACCGACCATTTTGTATTTTTTTTACTAAAAATATCGGCTCCATTGATCGATTATTCTCTCGATCATAAGTCGGCGCTTTGCGTAAATCCACTCATGCGCACACAAGTAGGGTATTTATGAAATACTTATCATAATAGTTTCAGGATACGATTTATGATATTTCCGTTTTGAGAATGGCGGTGCCTTTATAAAATATAATTACTTATTTCCTACGTTTTATTGTTAATATTATATTTAAGAGGTTGAAATAGATCTGTTTAAAAAGATCAAAGTAAATTATTCCAAAAATGCTATCACAACATCTCAATACCTCTTCAATACACCACAAAAACAAGCGGCGAACAATTTTAATTACCAAAAAGATTTCAAATAAAACAAAAAAACAACAAATAAATCCGTCTATTAAGTTTCATAACACCCATTTTATTGAGATACGATCGAACTACTATAGATACGGCGTACATACGCATAATCAAAAGGAATGCGCCGACCGTCCACATAACAAAAAACATATGTATCCAACGAATAAAAACAAAATAGCATTAAGTAGACACAAGAAAAAAAGTTCATTGAGTAGGCCTTTGGACATCACTAGTTCGAAATTCAAACTTCAAACGAACGAAATTCAACCCACCCGCGAACGAAATGAGATTCGAATTCGAGAATTTGAAAATCGAATTTTAAAAATGTGTTTCGAACAGCGGCACCGTTGAGGCCGGTACACCTGTTAAAAACCGAACGTCTTTAAATCCTTTACATATTTTTGTAACGCATTCTTCCGAACGCATTCTTTGTGTTTATTTTAAAAATGATTTTTTAAAGGAGGGTAGGATGATAAATAACGTTTTTGATATTTGATTAAAATGACGCGGCAGTTTGGCGGGTCACAATGGAGAGAGGTGAGCTTCCGAACTGTGGGCCGACAATGAGTGCGATCATTTATTTCCCAACTGATTTCTGTATTGAAACCTTCATGATATGCCGTCTGTTTATTTATAATGGTATAATAATGCTTTATAATGAATCCACTCACAGTAAACTTTCTAAAAAGGTGCTCTGTGAATCATTTTTGATTGTTATTTCGCTTGTCTGAACACTTTACAATTGTTTTAACTTTACATTTTCTTGGTCTGAAAATATTTCCTACTAGTTTTGTCGTCACGAATCAATATTCGTCTTGACACTTCCATGTCTGTCTCACCTCATAAACAATAACCAAACGATACACAGCATCCTCATCTCGGCGTCGATATGTCTGGCTGGTCCAAAACCAGTTCTCGTCGATTGTGTCCGTTCTATGCACTCCGCTATTTGATGTCCCTTTTTTGTCGGAGGCCGCTTGTAGCCATCGACCTGTTTGGCTATCGATGATCGGAGATCTTGTTAGATGTTTGGTAGCTTTAGACTTATGAAGGGCTGCGGCTAGTCGGGACCTGGAAGGGAACAAATTGCTTAAGAAATGAAAGTTTGTATAAAGGTTGGCACTCACCTATCAACTCCGCACCCGACCAGCACCGCCTCGCCGCTCGGCGTCCACTCGTTGTCGACAGGTGGTCCGCGGGCGGACGCTGCTTTTACACCATAATCGTCACGTGATCAACCAGTGGACCGCGCGTGGTCAACGAGTGAACGCCGCGTGGTCAGCGCGTGGTCCACTTATTTCCGGTTCAGTTAGTGGACGCCGACCGACGAGGCGGTGCTGGTCGGGTGCCGGGTGGATAGATGAGTGACCTTTAAGATGCGCTTTGGATGCGCTAAGAACGAATTTTGAGAAGTGGACATAATAATAATAATAAATAGAGAGTTTAAGACGTGTCATAAATAATGAGGGAAGCAACATTAATTGATATTTTATTAATAGCACTAAAACGTTCATCTTGGATGGAATGATAATAAATAAAATATTGACGCATTCATTACCGAACCCATTGACCTATTGCAACACCATTATATTTAAAATAAAAGTAATTATCTTCTAAACACATACTTAGAGCACAAAACAACAAACCACCGAGTCATCCACTCGAAAAAGACGAAATGTAATTTCAAATTAAAAGGCCGAACCATGGACCAATTACTAAGGGGACTGGCCCTAAGCAACTCGGCCGAGTGGTCGGCCTAGTACTAACATCGACATAAAACGAAGCGAGTAGTTCAACTATTTACCGGTAGATAGAACAATGAAAATGAAAAAACAATGACCACGTTTTTTTCATACATATATCTAATAAGGGCCCCTCTTTCTTTAGTCTTTACTCTGTGGGCCGAACGCATCACATAGTAATTACCGACAGTGAATCCGAACAACCAATTTTTAGGTCGACAATTTATCTGACATACTAAACGTCGAATTTAAATAACGTATCTTTCATCACGCCATCGACCAACTTCCGTGATTCAACCAGTTTCAACTTTGTTTCTTCGGCATAAAGATTAGTTTGTTTCATTTGAACGATATGTGGAATGTTGTCAGCTACTTTACAGGTGAAGATTTTTTAACCAAGACCATTAAACAGTAATGAGTGGACTATGGAGTGCTCCTTTGTGAACCACGTGCCACTCACCGGCACGACCCAAAGAAACCAACTACCGTTCGTTTTAATACAATAGTTAAAAATAATTGTACAATTAATGTGTTGGATTGTAAACGTGTAGTGTATTTAATGGCACTCGAGACAGTCCGTGTAATTGGAAGTCAAGACCTTTATGAAAGAAATATAAAATTGAGTGCTGAGGGTTAACTTAAGAATAATAACTATTTGAAAGTTGAAGTGAAGTTGGTTGAAGTTCAGAAAAATATTAATTGTTAAGCTTTGATATGGATCGCTCAAAGAATTTGTAATAAGGATCGCTCTATGTTCATAGTGTTAAGTATCAATTTGGAACAAACGCATATTTCAATCAACTAACTAGGACGTTAGACCCTATTTTGTAGACCCCAGTCACAACGTCAAAAGAATCAAAGTTAAATTCTAAATTAAAATCCCATTCAATTCTCTTTGTTATCTGACCACGATCGTAATAAGACAAGAGGAGCTAATTCTATAAAAGCAAAGGGTGCTATACAATAGATAAACGATAATACAGAACAAGTATACATTTTTACTCAGTCCAAAATAAATACAACTGATAATAACCTTTATGCATCCGAGATAAAAGTTAAAGTCGGATTTTATGGCAGTAAAAGGACTAGTGATAGCAAATATAATTCCGTATGTTTTGAGATATAGGATCAGTTAATTTTTCCAGTCTAATGCCTTCGCTGAATAGTATGTTATAGTTTCACACCAGGGGTGTTTGATTTTGGATGTATTCTCACGGTATGCCAAACATTTTTTATGTATTTTATCATATTGAACCGCAATTTCGTTCGTCATAATCGGGTTATGAAACCCGACTTAAGCCCATCGTGTAGGCGTTAATCTACGAAATGGTTTCGTAATTACTCCATTTATTTTGCGAATTACTTAGAATTTAGAAATCAATGAAAGCCGTGTAGGTGCCTATAATGTACGTATAATAAGGATCATTACAGAATGGTGTACGGAGAAACAAACAGAACCGACACCGTCATAATTGGTGATGTTTATATAACAGACGCCATTCACAAGCGTACAGAAGCCGAAAGGAGATTTTAAACAAACATACCTTAGAATTTCTTTGCATGCCGTTTGTACAAAGAGCGCGTCGAGTGGCCAGCCCGGCCAGCCCGGCCAGCCACTACAATGGTGGTCAGGTTGTGAAGAAACCAAATATTATCACGCACAGCGCGACTCGGCCCGCGGTTGTCGCAAACAATGCTACCGACGATGAATAGGTACACTCGAACGCTCATGATAATGTCCCAGCTTTTGTTTCAGACGGCCCTACCGATGGCGAGCTCCAAATTGCCCAATTAGTTTTTTAGTTCACGGCCCGAACATCTGCGTTAAGAAAATTGGACGGCCCGAGGCTGCCGAGTTCGTTAGCGTACAGAAACAATTCCAGTTTCGCGAATTCCGATGGGCACAATACGTCTCCGACAATTCCTTTTCGACAACAATAGGGTTATTGTCATAAAATAGCCAATAGGTACGAAAATGACGGGTTGCGAGCGGCTTTGTGCGTACCGAACTTTCAGCTATTATGACGGATTCTTTGTCCAGGGATATCCTCGGGGAGACGCGAGACAAGGCCCACAATGCCACCGTGAAACGTATTTATAAACGTTATGATATGAATGGATAATATGCGAGACGCCATTGTGTTATTGTGCCGCGACAATGCTGCCAAATCGAGGCCTTGAGTTTGTACAATTATGAGATTAGACACTCGACGGGCGCGGATGCTGCTTCCACGCCAGATGTTATAAGAATTGACCCCTTTGTGACCTAAGAATCGTGCGCAATGGATGTTCGAACGGACGTCCAAATTACAATGATAATATACAACAAATTAATCATTGTATTGAAGAATGTCTGAACATAATTCCCGAGAATACTGCTTCTCCGTTTCTAATAACTCAAATTA
Source organism: Drymonia ruficornis (assembly GCA_947859195.1). Taxonomy (NCBI): domain Eukaryota; kingdom Metazoa; phylum Arthropoda; class Insecta; order Lepidoptera; family Notodontidae; genus Drymonia; species Drymonia ruficornis. The sequence continues at coordinate 14,248,489 of OX401905.1, read as the reverse complement.
ATCATGTTCAAAAGTAGCAATCGTTTGTCGAGAACATAACAAAATTCTTCATATAATTCGTAATGTAGACGAGTTCAATAGTCGTGCCTTAACATAACACGCTAAAGAAATAGACTCAAAACTTGACGCCCGCCAAAAACAAAGTCAAAAACATAGGTAAGTAAAATACCACGGCCGCGGCGAGCAGCCATTGTGCTCAGAATGGAATAAAGAATAAAAGATAAAAAGAAAAAGGAAAAAAGGAATTGTGTCGTTTCTGTTTGAACAATGCAGCTTGTCACCGGCAGCCATGCTGGATCGGAGGCGCGTGAGTCTGACAACGGCGGATCGGTTTTTAAATATAGAAATAACTGATTTTAGTTCTTTGTATTGAATTTCTAATTTCTCATTGTAAAAGTTTAAACAAAAGTACTATCAGGCATAAGTTACTGTAACGAATTTAATTACAAATCTCATCAAAGTTTTGATACAACTTTTTAGTTCACTTTAATTTGAATTTATATCCTCTGTAGTAATATAAAATGTGTGGAGATTTAATGTGACTTTTGATGACCCCTAAACTCTAACTAACAAGACTGTTTTGTGAAATATTTTTAACATATCATCACAGTATCAGCTAGAGTAGATTAAGTTCTGTGGAACCATTATGAAGTTTGCTTTGATCTTTGCGCTCATATTTTAATTATAAACAAATTCAGAGCTATCATTTTCAGCCGTCTCTAGAACTAATTTAGAAAAAGTATTTGATAAGTCTGTTCAGTTCGCAAAAAAAATGCTTTTACAAAAACATTTGCGCCATTTCGAATCGTCCATTCGCTACATTTAGCGTTCATTTCATGAAACACTAGCATTTCTATGCGCCTTTGTCCATGTTTTTTATGTTTATAGAAGGAAATTCAGTGCGCCGAGAAACATTTTATCGAAATTGACCAATGTTACTTTTTGTAGAAGAATGAAAAACCTAAGATTTTATGAAAGAGGCAGATAGAGTACCTGCAACAAACGATGTGAAGCCAGGTAGCGTTTTATGTGTGCGTGACAACTAGGAGCGGCACTGTAGGGACACGTACATCTGTGTGCGTGTAAAGTTGCCAGATATTGGGAAACGAACTCCCACAATTTTTTCGATTGTTCTCAAGAGTACTAGTGTCACAAATTGGAAATGTTCTTGCGCAATATAGGTAATTAAATAGAATTTATTTGGACAGAATAATGGTTATCAAATAAATTATAACAATTATAAAAAAGGGGCAATTCAACTCGAATTAAACTGAGTACATTTTTTTTAAACATCGATCATTACATATCTCTGCATTGTTACTTAAGCATACTGTAACATTAAAGATTCGCCGCAACTCGATTGATGTGTACGATACTCAAGCCGTGCCTGCCGGTATATGGCATGGTTGGGATTAATAATTTGTCTGCCAGGTTATCTAAGGAGCCGCTTTTTGAAAAAGACATACTTATGACAGACATACTCTCGACTGACAGGGAGTTCGGTCTTGTTGGCCTCTTCTATTATCAATTGATTCATTTGGTTTGTAATTTTGTAGGTTGACAATTCCAAGGGTGAGTGGTGGGACCCTCTCTATAATTGTTTGAAAAAAAAGCGTTAAAATTTCAATAAAAATGTATACCACCCAATTCTATTCTCGATAGTCATCCAAACCCTCAAGTATTATTTCGTACTTTTGAGACACTTTGTATAGTATACATAAATTATTTCCGTATATAAATGTATAAATTAATCGATCGTCCTATGCCCCATGCATATTTCCCTAATTCACGGAAACTTATTTCGATGTAAACTGGCATCACCAACCAATTGCTGTCAATATTTTGTGTTCCGAGTGAGCCGTAAAAAAATGTGGGTAAATAATTACAAAACTATAAAATAAACAATAGTTGCCTGTGAAAAGATATTCCATCATCTTTTTTCTGTTTTTGTGAACAACTTTTACATTTTTTTATCACGCAAGACGGCATATTTTAAATAAACAAATAATCTCTTTTGACGTGTCAGCACTGTCACGCGTAGTTTAGTACTGACGCGAGATTGTATTCGCTTTTGTCTTTGTATTTGCTTTGGTGGCCACAATCCAATGTTCTACGCAGTCCGTCTGTATTATTCTGAAGTCTGTGTGAAAAACAATAAAACCTCGCAATAAAATAGTCGAACCAAAATTTCTTAGGTCCATCGATTTCTCTACCTATAGGAATAAGATAAGTTGGAAAAAAAATCTTCCATGTACAAACTCCCAATTTTAACATTATTATGACTAGATACAGATTGGAATTCTAGTTTTTTTGGCCAATTACATTTGAAGACAGATTCACAATGTAGTGTCATGCTAGGCTTTTTATCGGTTTATTAGAAAAGACATTCTTAAATATAAAATCAGTTTCGCTCGAATAAATAAAGCGATGGACGTGATTCACGAATTTAAAGATTACGTGTTTCAATACTTTGATATTTCTTTTGCAAAAACATTTTAGGTATACGTCGACAGTAGTAACAACTTTTTATATAAGTAGTAGGTATTTTTTTGTTATTTTTATGTCATTTTGATTAATATCTACATTGGCCGAATTAACAAATATTTTTTTTTGTTTTTATTTCGCATTTGGTATACTACATCTGTATATCTCCTGCAACAATAGCAGTGGTGCGAAAAAAAGAGAAAATTATAGAATCAAAATAGAAGTGTTATTAAATTCAATTTATAGTATGTTAGTACGTAACAATTCAACCAACAAAAACAATTATTACGAAGATCACGCAAAAATCAATCTCTTCCACCTAGACACACAATGAATGCATAATATTCTCACAGTAGCTCTTATACCTAAAATAACAGCGAACATTGTCCCGCCATATTGGATTTTTGGATTGCGTGCGCATTCCTTTGTTATTTTTTTCTTGCTTTTTTTCTATCAGTGACAAAAGAGTTTCGATACGTCGTCGGATCGTCATGAATGGGTTTATGTTTTTTTTTTCTAATTTTCTGACACCTGAATCTCGCATGCATGCCTTTGGGTAGAATGCTGATCAATTTTATTCCTTTTGTTGTTATTTGAAGAGGTGTTGCCCGGATGCGAGTGTTCTCAAATAGGAATATCATTTTACTGGAATCATTAACGTCAGGTGACAGCTATTTTGTTATGGGATGTAATCAAGAATATTGGAGAGGCTAAAAACTTTTTGCTACTCATCACCATTTCTAAAAAAAAAAGTATTTTATAAGTACCTATAGAAAATTTCTCACTCGATAATGCTTCTATTTTTGAAAAAAATCACAAAATTCAACCCTTCACACTTCAACCTATAATTTAAATTAAGAACTAACAACAAAATCATTAAAAACCAAGGAAGTTTTAAGTCTCTAACACCTGGAATGCGGACTTGGCAGCAAAAGTGAAGCCGACAGCGAGATACCATATTGAACGTTGTTTCCTTTGCCAACAAGAGTGACCATAATATTTTGAAATTTTGAGATCGTCCCCATGGACATCTAGTGAAAACGTGCTTTTGTTCCGAGATTGTTATGATAGGAAAATCATAAAATAAGGAAAGGGATGTTTATTTTCTTAAGAACATGAGTAGGTACAATAAATTAGTCTGCGGTGGCCAAACCACACGAGTGCCTGTCTGTATCTTGGCAACCTAAATGAAGTTACAAAATAGTATTTAAGATCGTAGATTTTGCCACTTTGTAATATAAAGTAACATGACACTTCACACGCTTCGACGTTGTCTAGGCTCTCCATATCTATGGTTTTTCCTATACTTATCTTTCCTATACTTACTCTTTTTCTATGCTATAAAAGGTACCTACTACTGTTAACATGTTATGTTTGATTTGGGCTGTGCAAGTTGTGACAGACGGACATAGAGACAGACAGACGGACAACAAAGTGATCATGTTAGGGTTTAGTTTTTTTCCTTATTAGGTACGGTACCCTAAGAATATCCAACTAATTAGACCATAAGACAAAATTAAAGGACAATGGGCAAAATTGTATGGGACTTGGTCCAAATATCCACCACTGACGAGACCTACGTAACCCGATAGACCACTAAATACTGAGTAACTTTTACAAAGACAGTTCAACAAAATAAGCTGTGAGTAAAAAAATACGGGTAGTTTAAAAAAAAATATTTTTTGATTTCACCCTTAGTATTATGTTTATACATTTTTTTCGTAAGGCAACAATATAAATACTCTTACTAACATTAAATAAAAATTAATAAGCTGTCAGAAAGCAAAAAATGCCGTGAAAAATATTTTATTATTATTTTTGTTACCTGATGAAAAGTGAACAACAACAACAACAGCAGCATTCTTACGTATTTTCTGATGTTGCGCTTCTATAAAATAAATAAGCAGGTACCTTCTATGCGTTACCTTACTTTTTCACTTATCATCAGGTAACAAAAATAATAATAAAATATGTTTCACGGCATTTTTTGCTTTTGTCAGAGTTTATTTTATTTTTATTTAATGTTAGAAAGTGTATTTCTATTGTTGCCTTTCGAAAACAATGTATAAGACATAACACTAAGTGTGAAATTTTTTTTTTTTTTTTTTTAAACTACACATACTTTTTTTACTGACAGCCTATTTTGTTGAAATGGCTTTGCAAAAGTTACTCAGTATGTAGTGGTCTATCGAGTGACGTAGGTCTCGGAAGTGGTGGACATTTGGACCATTTTTGCCCATTGTCCTTTGTGCTAACGAAAAGGAACAGTGAGGGCAGGGCATTTTCCTTTAAAACTCGTTGTGTTAAATTAGGGACATAATCTGTCGGCTTAAAATGCTTGCTGTATATGACGGAATTTTGGGTAATTTTTCTGTAGCCAATAGGTATTTGTTGTAACCAATTTACACGCCTGGGATCTGTAAAAGACAAAATTGTTTTTTTGTTTTTTATTGCTTAGGAGTAATCGGGAAGTGTAAAGTCAAAAGTCGTCCCGATTTCAAACAATTTCAATCGACAAACCATCGGTCTCGGCCTTTATTTTATATTGTCCATCAAGGGTTGCAATGCTGACCGCGCTGTGGAGCCCTGGAGCTGCGCTGCGCCGCGCTTTCGGCCATCAACAACGCGCCCAGCAACACACTCATTACAGACCGTGGCAGTAATGTACTATTAAAAAGTAACAAAAGGGTAAAGGAAAGGGGCCCCGAGAATTACATTGCCTGAAAGGGTTAATCTGGCCCTAGACGTGCGCGTTCCTCGAGCGTGTGAACGACGCGAACGCCGTGTGCGAGCCCGGCGAGCCGTGACAACGCGGCGTGAGCGTCGCGTTTTACCAGCGTGTGGTCTGTCGCGCGCTGCAAATGCGACCGACTTCAAAAAGTAGCGATGTAGTCGTGCGGCAACGAAAAGCGCGACTTTATCGCTGCAAACAGTTCCCGTGGACGATATTCCTCAGTTAACACAGACACATAATAAGATTTATATTATAGTCCTTTTTACTAGCGAAATTTATGTCACCCGAACATCTAAAATGTACTTAACGTGGAAAACATAGTTACCCAGTTACCTATGTTAAGATAATCCTTAATTCGGATAATATTCGCTTTTACACCCTTCCATTACGCATATTCTACCCATTTTTATGAGAAAATTCAGCACAATCCTCTAGATTTAAAATTAGCTGAAAATGTCGTGTGTCACGCAAATTGACGTTCTGTGTTTCAAGTTTTTAATTTTATTTCTGCTACGATTCCTATAGACATCACGGAACTGACAATTACAAGCGAATTATTAAAGAAGGTAAGTACTTATTTCCAGATAATTATTTATATTTGAAATTTTAATCTTAGGATATTCTTATACTTTACCATAGGTATTTCATTAATCGACTTTATTGTTTATTATTCTTAACTTGAAAATGTACCAAGTTTAAGGTGATCGAATAAATATTAACTGGCAACACAAGGGATGAAAGGTTGTACTGTTAGAAAGGGAAAGAAGGCGCAGTTATAGGTATCTGGCTTGGACCGGTTTTTATAATGCGTGCATCGTGGGCGTTAAGTCCGCCACATAAGGATTATTTTTGATTAAATGAATGGAAAATAAAGTTTGTAGTCCACAGTCATGTTCAATGGTATTACGTCGATGTTAAAAACATCTTTGTGACTTCTGAAATTCTGTATCACGCCCATCTTTCTCATGACCAGTCTCATTGTACTACTTAAGTTGCTTGTTCTGCCGAGGCCCCAATCTTCGCAGCGTGATGGTACGGCCCATCGGAGAAGTCTTGGCTCACGAATGGGGGACGTCCCGCTGGTGTTCCGCTAAAGAGATTTTGTTATACATTATTAGTTGAATTAGAGTTTAATTTATCGGTGTAAGTGCGTGAATATATTAGATTTTTTAATATTAAAATTAATGTAGTAAGTATTTTTAATTTTGATGCAAGTTTGAGCTATATTTTTCTGTAACATTGTTTTGGTCCTTTTCCAAGCAATTTTTAGAGCATAAGGTCTTCCTAATGCCATTGTAAATCAATTTGAAGTTTCCGTTTTGGGGGTCATACAACAACTTTGACAACCACTGCGATTATACTCCAATTAATAGTCTTATTTTGTTATGAAAACAGTAAACCTGATAAAATAAACTTTTTAATTTAGATCCTGATTTCTACTTTACACAGATTGAATCTCACACGTAAAAGAATATAATTACTGGAATTTTAGACTTCTCTTTTCTATTTTATAACATTTCCCAATATTGCTACAAGGTCCTCGGCTCCCGCCCTGCCCCCGCCGCGGGGAGCTCGCCACCTTCTCATGAGATCCAGCGCCAACGAGGCGTGGTCATCACGCTGGGCGGCCCGCCCATGCTTGCAACTCATGGAATTTGTTCGCACGATTAGACTTGGGAATATGTTATTATTGTTCTGATTTAAGTATTCTTTGTGTTGATAGGTGGATATTTTATGACTGTAAAATGTTACTTGGAAGTAACAGTAACAACAAGGTTCAAAGCGACAAGGTTCACCACCTGTCACGTTGGGTTCTGACTATCTGGTGAAACGTGGGCTTTGAGTTGGTTAATACCTCCACAATGTGGTGGTGTATGGCCACTCAAGCCTCTGACTACCCCCGAATGGGGATAAAAGTCGTGACGTTACATTTTACATTTTTAACTGACATTAAAATGTACACGTCGACTGACATCAAAATGTAGACTTCAAGTGAAAGTAAAATAAAGATTTCAACTGTGAATAGACTTCAACTGACAGTAAAATGTAGAATTCAACTGACAGTAAAATGTGGACTTCAACTGACAGTAAAATGTAGACTTCAAGTGACAATAAAATGTAGAATTCAGATGTCTGTATTGAACGTATGAGCTATCGTCAAATATATGATGAAAGGTGCATGGCTGGATAGTACTATCTATAATACAATACTATGAAGTAGTCTGTTGCAAATGCCTAACATAGGTAGACTTACAATACAGTAGAAAGTGGAACGTAAATGGAAGCTTAATCTGTAAATAATGCAATCCGACTTAGCCCACTGCTGTAACCGTTTCATGGTGGTGAATACGGCATTCCGAAGAGATGTTCTCGTGCAATACCGTTTATTTAATTGGCGGTTGATTTAGCTATTTAAAATAATCCCAGAACAATTAAAAAATAACAAAACATTATAAAGCAATAAAATATGAAATTTCTATGAAAAAACTCATAATCCATCGTAAAATGACAATCTAACACTAGTAATCCCGCTAATGCCGTCACACTGACACATCCAACCCATTCAAATTCCCATACAAAACTCATACACGTAGAAAAATTATACACCCCTTTGGCCGAACGCCATAAAATTACCATACAGCATAATTAGGCGTATTATAATGCAGTTTGCACGGTGGGCAGTTATTTTTAATTTATAAAATAGACAAAATGGGACATAGAGATGGGCACAATAAGCCTTGTTTACATTGTGTATGAATGTATAATTAATAATGAAATATTGCTTAGTTCATGAGAAAATGAGCGCAGTGGAGTTTACATTAAGTGAGGGGATAATTTTTGTGGGTTTCCTTAAAAGATGTGGTACACTTGACGGGGGCAGTCAGACTTTTAAGTACATTTTAATGTAAGGGATGAAGTGTTTTGTTATATAACAAAATAACATTACCCAGATGTTCCTTGCGGAGTGCCTGATTAGAATTTTGTATATTTATGTTCACTTCCCCTGGGTCTATAGACAAACTTGTCTAGCGCCGCCATCTAGCGTTGACTAGCCTTAAATGTAAAAATGTAAATGTAGCGTCACGACTTTTATCCCCGTTCGGGGGTAGTCAGAAGCTTGAGTGGCCGTACACCACCACATTGTGGAGGTATTAACTAACTCAAAGCCCACGTTTCACCAGATAGTCAGAACCCAACGTGACAGGTGGTGAACCTTGTCGCCGTGAATACAGGAACTGACTATTACCTAATCCCGAGGGATAGGTGGGTTACCTCACGATGTTTTCCCTCACCGTCAGCGAATTGTAAATTAACCTTACTCTTTTGAAAAACTACCTACACTGTTTTAACAATACAGTTCAAAACAAAACTACGGTAATCGTTTATTCCAATACGTCACAGCTTCACGCCTTTGCAAGAGTCCAAACAGCGCGGCGAAATCCTGAGTTATGCACCACCGGCGCGGGCGCATACAATGCGTAATCAATAACAATTTGAGGACACGACGCGAGCCTGATTTGTGGAACATTGAGAAGTAAAGTAATGTACACAAGATCGATTGACAAAATTGACTCTCACTTTCCTAATTTGTCTATTGGTAAACCATAATCATCTAGGATTAGATATACTTACACAAGTGAAGTGGATGGAAATCCTTATTATGGCTGTCATATATACATTCAAATGGCGGTATCATTAAAATCATCGCCTTTTTCTTGACTGCCGTTTCAACTAGTGTAGTGTGTTATGTATTGTAGCTTAGTACGTAAGTTAGACTACTATATAGGTACCTAACGTAGAACGTACAACACGTATTTACCTACTTAGCCCGCGAATCCCCCACATTACATGGTACTGTGTTATCACGTGGTTCCAATAATGGAACCTTGAAATAGAGATGAACAAGATTGGAATTTTAGCGACAAAAGCTATCAACCATACAATATTCACATAAAGCATACGTCTATCATTTGAGAACGTCCAGCATTTAATTGAAATCCCTTTCTAAGCACTAACACAATCCTTTTAAATCCTGACCCGCTCAAAGAGACGGCATAATGCCGTATATTCTCAGTGAAATACCATAAATATTTGCTTTACTGTCAATATTATTTATGTCCAAGACATTAATTGCCAGGGTTGTCACATATATCAGCCGCTGTGGTTCAGTCAACGCGCTTTTCACATCATGAACTTGCGCACTGTCACCCCTATGTTAATGTGCGCACGCCTTTAGAAATTGAAACTTAATTCCATATCAGGAGCTATAATCCTTAATGTAAAGTCTAGCACATGTTATGATAGAAAAAGTAAATTTTATTTCCGAGTAAAAGTAAAACAAGAACAATTTTAAAAAGTCTGTAAAAAATTGTAAAAAAAATACGTTACCTACCCAACCAGCCAGTGTCAACTATTTTTCTTTTTCCCATCCAACCGGCCTTGAAATTAATAATATAAAAAATAATAATAATGACAATCGTGCTACAATTTCCACCACGAATTACTGACCAATTTTTCTCCGATTATAACTTCTTATTCGTTCCAATATGAAGTGCACCGTACACGGGTATCACCATGCGGTCGCCCCAGGTACCTCGGTAAATCAGGATTAGCCGGGGACTCCAACGAGACTCATTTATGCGTTATTTATAAAGTAAATCCGCGGCACGCCGCGCCGCGACGAGGTCACGTCGCGCGGAAAAATTTACTTTTCGTTCGAATTTTAAACTTCGAAGTTTAATTAAGAAATGCATTTATGGTTGATACAATGATTTTAGTTCATAAAACTAATATACGAATTAACTGATTATGCGTTTCACCAAAACCTGTTTCTATTATAATTTTAAGATGGATATCATGATAAATAAGATTAAAATCAACAACACCGCAATATAAAAATAAAATTCATGTTTATGCAATAAACACGCAAAGATGAATTAATATTTTATTTTCATAGTAAGCGCAGCGCCCTAAGCTATTAGCAATACATAAAGCATATGGCGTTAACATAACGCAGAAACATTACAATTGTTTATTGTAAATGCAAATTGCTGTATCAACCATTGTCCAGTGATCAGCATGGCGTGTGTGGTCTAAAATGTAAGCGGTGAGCGAGATTTACCCGCTAACCGCTACGCTTTTGCGTACACGAGAAACGAATAATCAACTTTGCAAAAAAAAAATGTGAGAGGTTATAGTAAAGTTGTAACCAGGATTATGGGCTAGTACAAAGCCCGATAAATTCCGAAAATCAATAGAAAGTATCTTCAATGCTTCGAAAGCTGCATTATTCCTGGCTGTTATTGGAAAATACCAGAAATAATGCAGGTTTGAAGACTCTCACTAAACTAAACTAAACTGAACTAAATAGGTACATATATTCAATGAGAGATCTGATCTTGCACGCGTGTTTTGCTAAATCGTGATAATAAGTTTGTAGTCATAACCCCCATAGTCATAGCTATGAAAGCCATAAATCTATTATTAAAGCCACAAGCGTATTATTGGAGCATTAAGTTTAGTAGCAATTAACTTATTATTAAAGCAACAATCCTGTAATTAAATATATAAGCTTGTTGTGAAGCAATGTGCCTATTATTTAAAACCAGAATATTATAGGTTAGTTCTCATAACATGAACCACAACCCAATAATGCCCCGGAGCTCTACACATGGCTTACAACACGGATAATACCTTTTCCCCATCAACAATGCTATTGCAATTGAAGTCATTTTTCTACTGATTGTTCTGAAACGATGTTAAAATAATTATTAGTAAAGGTGAAACGCATCTATTGGAGATATAGCTGTTTATATTATTAAGGTGTTACAAAAAGTTTTAATAACATTTAATGATTTATTTTTAAACTTTAAGTACTTCCTTATTTGCTTTAGTATTGATTGATTAAAGTCAATTTTTTAAAACTAAATGCGACTATTATTGAAAGACACCAACGTTCTTGTACGTAGTACTTCAAAACACAAGCACTGTGAAAGTTAACAAACAAAGAAAAAACAATTTCATTCATCGAAACTTTCTTTCATACACACAACGAAATTCCCGAAATCTTACTACAGTGGATTTCGAATTTCGTGCCCATTGTCGGACTAATGTCCGATAGTCGGAATATTCGGACCACTGGGCCCACGGTTTGCGCATCTCTGCCCCCGTTTGCGTGCTTGTCGGCGGGTGCAACGTAGGTTCGCTTGAATTGTCGCATTGTGCCGACAAGTCGTTTCGTGAAATGCCACCCTGTAACTGGCACTAATTTCTACAGAACCGTATTTGGGTAATTTATTTAAATAATTTTGACAATAAATTTGTAGAAAGAGAAAGTTTCAAAAGTAAATTACTACTTATGTAGTTTGTTTGTGGAGAGATTTTTATTGTTTTGATTTATTTTTGGGGTCTTTTGTTTATTATTTTTCTTTGGTAATTAGTTATTTTTGATTTTATAACTGTATGATCTATAACTATTTTGGTACTTATATAAGATAACAGAGATTTACCAGTCCTTTCAGAAATAATTTACATTGCAAATTATAAAAAAAGATGAATTAAATAAAGGAAGGTAGATAGGTAATTAAGTAATGTCAAATATTCTGTCTAATTCACAGAAAATAATAAAAATGAGGCTATTAAACAGGCCATAGTAAAAAAAAACATAAATTCTCAGATTCCGTCCCTGCCCATCAAGGTGCAACCCGTTGCAAAAACAGACAGAAATTGTCCAAAAATTCTAAACGGCGACCCATTGTCCGCGCACACCCGCCACAATGGAGCACAATGCCCATCCTTAGCCACTCTTTATTCGCAACAATACCACTTTTACTAACAATAAAACACATTTACAACACAAAAATCGTAACGGCTCCGAAATCGCGTACGAAATTCGAATTTAAAATTTCGAACCCAAAAATGCAATTTGAATTTGGAATATGTCGAGTTGTGTCACTTCGGAGTTGACGGGTATCGCATGTTTGCTATACTGCCGTCATAATTAAGAGTGCAGTACTTGCAAAATGGCGGTTTCGAGAAAAACGCGGTAAACATATTTTTAGTAATCTGTGCAAGATGTTCGTATTTTATAGCCCTAAAAATATATCAAAAAATTAAGAAAAAAATCAAGCTTTTGAATGATATTTTTCTTTTATTTAATTTTTCAACCAATCCAAATATAATGCGTATTACTGCGTTTAGGTTTAGCATCAGGTCTTGTGGGAATCAGAGGCTACTAAAACTAAATGCAGTAGTTGCGCATATTACTGCATTATGGTCTAGCACATGTCGATTGCTGCATTATTTGTTAGTATTAATTTCCATTTCTTATACTGAAGACTTAGTGGAAGTAGACTTAATTATCCTCGCACATAGTTTTAAAGTTCTTCCTAAGTTTTTGCTATGAGGTACCCGATCGAATGACAGCCATATCTAGGCTTACAGCCAGAGCTTCCCCCTTACTCTCTATGGTGCCCACCGGTGACTCAGGTACACAATAAGGTCACCAGCACAACGACCTTTACGAAAACCGTATTCTTCAAGGTCTTCAAGGTTACTGTTGTGCTGGATGTTAATCACCTGCTCCATGACTTTGGAGAGTAAGGAAGTTATCGCAATAGTTGGATGGGTCAGTGCGATCCCCTTTTTTAGGGACTGGATGGACAAAGGCTACCTTCCACGAATACGGAACCACTCCAGTGTAGGAGAGCGAGAACAATCGCGTCAGTACCGGAGCCAACTCAGGAGCACACGTCTTAAGCACAATGGCTGGAATACCGTCGCTTTTAATGCGAGGGCGAGGGCTTTTAATGCTCTTCGCACTGCACGTTGTGTAAAGCGCACATCAGACATGACGTGCGCGCATCGTGGGATGACAGATGGTGAGCTACCTCGGTCGTCAAGAGTCGAGTTCGACGCAAAAAGAGAGCACAGGAGATCGGCTTTCTCTTTTGCGCAATGTGCCAGCGAGTCGTCCGGTTTGCGCAAAGATGGTAAGGAGGGACGACACAAGTTCGCCTCAACAGCTTTGGCGAGAGACCAGAAAGCGCGATTCCAGAAGGAGGCTTAGGAGTCTCTCACCGACTCTGCGAATATGCTCAAACTTAACCCTAGCCATATTATGTTTCTTGCTGGATCTGGAGGCAGCACTGAAACGCTTCTTGAGGTCAGTGATATTAGGATCCTTCGCAACGCGAGCCGCAGCCCAAGCCCGACAGGCTACATGCTTTAGGCTAGAAGCCTTAGCACATTGACTGTCGAACCAGGGTGGTTACTTTGAAAAACGAACGATGACGGATATTCCGAAGTACGGATTCGATTTACGATCAAAACCATGTCAAACGTAAAGAAGAAACGAAAGAAGAAATGTCAAATCACGACGATCCGTCAGCCGAACCGTTTCGTTTCGTATTTCGGAGTAGGCTAGCAGGGCCGCAAGCGGACGGTAGGTACTCGGAATGAAATATTTCATTCCCATCAATACCGTGTCCGCGACTGCTACAGCGCAGAGCGAGGGATCGTCCGACGAGAAGCAGAGCTGTCTCCGCGGGTACGATGCGTAAAATTCACGCAGACCATCCCAGTCTGCTGACTTGTAGTGCCACAATCGACGCGACCCTGAGATACAGGGATAACTGGAGTGCAGCGGCGCCTCAGAGTGAACCAGGCAGTGGTCAGATGAACCTAAAGGTGCACCAACGGACACCTGGTAGCCATCCGGGTGTGAAATCAGCAGCAGATCCAGCAAGGAAGGTGTATGATCCTCAATGTCGGGTATGCGAGTAGGCTCGGACACCAGTTGAGTAGTGGCAATTACTGCACTTAGCTCTAGGGTATTCAAGAATAAGCTAAAAAAGAATGCAGTACTTGCAAGCAAGTACTGCATTCTTTTTTAGCACATGTTCAATGCTGCGCTTGTCCATAGCATTGATACAATTTTCATGCAAGTACTGCGAAAATCGTTAGTTAGAAAACATACTTTCAGTGAAAATTTTCATGAAAATATATTTTTTCCACTTAGATTAACCTCTTGGGATGCCATTTCTATAAAAAAGTGAAAATCCCAAAAATGTCGATTACTGCACTCTTAATTATCACGGCAGTATAGTTGTCATTGTTACCTACACCCATTGTGCGATTGTTCGGATGCCATTGTTGAATGGAATCAATGAGAAACATTTTAATATTACGAAATTATAAAAGTCTTCCGTGAATGATCTACAACGGAGATCCATTGAGTCGCTCGATATTTGCAAAGAATATAATATAGTAACTACTGCAGTAGTTTCTCCTATTAATTTCTATTAACATTTTTAGGGTTTTTTTGCCTTGGAAGGCACACGGATAGACGGGCCGGGCCACCTGATCTTAAGCGGCACCTTCATTATATGTTTTTCAAAATTAATTTTTACAACATTCAAAGATCTATCATGTCTCAATTTTCGTATACTTATATCTTAGTTTTCCTGGGACATTTAAAAGCCAGACTTTTTATTACTTGTCTAACACAAAATCTATGTATGACAAGTTTTTTTAAAATCATTGAGCAAGAAAATGTAACGCTATAGCGACTCCACGCATCCCTCTGTCGCACCTACGCATACGATTTATTGCAATCCGACACTGTCCCCACATGCCTTTCATACAACACCTTAGATTCCATACAACTATCACGGCACGATACATCCGGGCCATACAATCATACAATATCGGTTGCATTACTTTTGTATCAATTGTGGATCGCTCAACACTATGCTACGATTTTAATTGTTGATCTTATTAAACATCTCTTAAACTAGTTTCTTCTTTATATTGTTATAGTTAGAGGTTATATTGCTGCGTGGAACTGATCTGTGGTCAATATTTCCAGTGATTGCACAATTGAGATATCTACAGCCGGATGTTAAATGGAATAAGACTTGTATGTTCACAATTAGTGGTCAATATTGTAATGGAAGTAGCATTTTTTTTTTGTTAGAAATATCAAGAAGAATCTGAAAATTATCTTAATCTGTATTTTTTTATAACCGTTAGTCGACTCGGCCCACAACTGGCAGAGGCCACCCTTTCCCCACATTTATTAAGGTCTTAGGCTATTTCCTAGCACGATGCTCCTGCAAAGGTGTTTAAATCAACTCGTGCACTGGACTGGAGGCGATCACTGTGACACCCAGACCAGGGCAAATTACGAAAAGGACGTTTCCGAAATTTTCCTTTGGCGGGAATCAAACCCGTAACCATCTGATGCAGTGAACCGATCGACTTACTCTTGAAGCACTGCGCCAAGCGGTCGTCATAAAATGGGACGTTTTGATGATGCACGATGCACAGTGTCTGCTCTAGTACGTAGTATATTTTATCTCGTGGCTTAAACCACGGCTGTCCCAAAAGAACAGTCAGACAATATCTTTGCAATAAATTCTCTTAAAACTGTTTAATCGCAAAGAAACTCGATTGTACTGATCTTATCTATGCTAAGCCTTCCTCAGTATTGTCCAGACATACAGCAAACGCTACCGGTCCTAATCCATTTCATTGACAAATATTTACAACTGCAAGATTATCGTGGGACAAGAGACCATTCCTTCTTCGTTCCGCGACCGTTCATTCATGGACATCATTCATGTTTGTCCAGTACTTACTAGTATGCCGCCAGTAATATTGGTTTTGTTAAATTCATTCATATTGTCGGTTTGGTCAGCTTTATCTGTTTCGCGAATCTGTGTATCTGTAGTGTATTGTAGTCCTGAGAACTCTGATGAGGCAATGTGGTTTGTAATGCCATTGGTTCCTACTTGCCATGATATTCCCAGATTTAATTGAAGAGGCATACCTTTCAAAAGATCATTGCTAATTTTAAACTGGCTATTTCTCATATAGGTCCATATAGGTCCTGGATTCAAACCCTGGCTCACACCTCTGGATTTTTCGAAATCTATGTGTGAATCATAACTTTAATATGATTATCACTTGCTTGCGGTTAAGGAAAACATCGTGAGGAAACCTGTATGTCTTTAGACATGTGAAATCCACCAACCCGCACTGGGCCAGCGTGGTGGATTATGGCCTGAATCCCCCTCGCATTGAGGGGAGGCCCGTGCCCAGCAGTGGGACGTTAAAAGGGCTAAATTATTATTATTATTATTATTTCCCACGGCTCTGCCCGCGTGGTATCTCTAGATATAGCCTATGTCACTCGGGGATAGTGTACTTGTGTAGTGCTTTGTATCAGTGAAATGGATCAGTAATTCCAGAGATTACCCAATATATACAGACCTCTTAATAATATTAGTACGATTCACTAACACAGCATATTTTACTATATTTTGAGTTCCATTTTTTCTTAGTTACGGCAGCCTTAGTTAACCATAGTTAACTAAGGCTGCCGTAACTAAGAAAAAATGCTTTGATAAATATGTTTCAGAATAGAACAAAATACGCCTTTCCGCATTTCCGTTCTTTTAATTCCGTTGCACTTTCAATTTAAATTGTATTATAATTTCTATCAGTTCCGTTATAAGGGATCTTTTACTTGTAACCAACAATTGATTTACAATTTGAAAAGTTTCAAGTAAGTACATTAATGGATACTCGAACTATTGATTGAATTCATTATAACACCCGTTAGATCTATTTCACATTGAATTTGTAAATTCATTCATTACTCCCTAATCTCTTTTCATGGAACACCTTTCCAGAATCAGCATTGACTTAAAATTCCATATTGTTTTGCAACAATACATCAATCTCTATACTTCCTCTGCTATTTGCACCTTTAATGCTATGTTAACAAAGTTTATATTGAAATACACGATTGGAGTCGGTTGATAGGTTATTGTGTATCTTATTTAGATTATCAGTAGCCTCAAGAAGTAAAGCGGTATCCATTCATTGGCCACAGCAGACAGACGGGCACCAGGATTATCCATATTGTTATCCAGAGTTTCATTAACATCCCTCTGAGGATTTTTTACATCGACCATCTTTCTATCTCTGTGTCAGTTGAAGTGTAAACATTGTATTGTGTACAAAGTAGGATTAGGGAAGTCCGTTTGAGATGGTTTTTTTGCAACATCGCTTTGAGGTGCCGGTGAGAAAATTAAGGAATAGCTACTGCTGAGCATTTATTGTATTTACTATAGCCCTAGTAACTTTGTTTGCATTAACATAATAATGATCTTTAACAGCATTGACATACCTATTCATTTTTACAGTTAACCAGCTTGAAATAAAGCTTCTTAGCTGCGTTTCGTATGATGAGTGTAAGAGCTGGAAGCCCAACCCCTCTCCCATTCAGGTCGGCAATGTGCAAGTGATGCCTTTGGTATTGCAAGCATCTACATATAGTATATCTATGGTAACTGCTTAACATCAGGCGGGCCATACGCTTGTTTGCTGCCTTAGTTGTATAAAACAAATCTCTTAACTATCTCATAGCTCCTATAATTTCATTAAAATTTTATTAAAAAAATAATGTAGTTATAATATAAATGAAAAAGTCCAAAGATGGTTCAATACAGCTCTATTTTATGAGCAGTGCCATCCTAACCAAATCCGGCAGTGTTCCTGCACGAGTACCTTTTCATATGACACCATTCAGGGCTGCCCACGCGTAAACTTATCTAGTATGACGATAAAATTAATTGATTAAGCCGGGTAGGGTAGGGTTGTCACTATGGCCAAAATATCGCCAGAATTACACACCAAATGTATGTCCCAAACTAAGCACCGCTTGTACTATGGACTAGGGGCGATCCCAGTGACCAGGGTAAATTAAGAAAAGGCCGTTCCCGAAATTTGCCTCTGGCGGGAACCGAACCCGCAACCACCCAATGAAGTGAGACGTGTGACCAACGCTAAAACCACTTCGCCATCATCAAAAACTTTAAGAATTTTTAATTGCTACAATTCTAATTTATCGCCGAAAGTGCAACTATTTTTTTTATCTCTTGACATTTCTCTCAAGAGGCCAACGAGATGCCAACCAAACCGAGTCAGGAAATTAAAATAAATAAGTACTATGACTTATACTAATAATTTAAAATCACATAATTTAATGTGGTGACTATATGATATTCCATTGGTATTTGTTTAGACCTAGACGGACGTTTAGAGACCAAATCAGGGACGTCTTGAAAAAAGGCCAGGTCAAGAGTACCCTAAACCGAAGAGCATGTATGAAGGGAATAATGAAAGTGGACGAAGCGAAACAAGTATGTAAGGATCGTAGCAAGTGGAAAGAAGTGGTCTCTGCCTACCCCTACGGGAAACAGGCGTGATTATATGTATGTATGTATGTTTAATTCAGACTTAGTAAAAAAAATGCCACTAATCAGGTAAATAAGTGCGTCCAGATGCCTCGCATGCCACGCCTGACCACTCATATTATGACATTATGACTATGCGTTCGTTCAAAACTTATTGCTCGGGTGTGGCATGCGCCTGACGTAAACGCAGACATTGGCTAATGTTGATGAAATTATTTTAAGATGAAATTATTATTTTTCATGAAACGTAGTGACAGCCCTGCTCTAGTTGTTAGCCACAACAAAGTGCATTACACACATGATGAGAGGACAATACTGCCCGGTATTGGGTACCGGATAAGCCGGTGCACGGTGCGTCCCAATTTTTCGCTCGTGAGAATACCGCTTTAGACGACAATTATTGCAATAAAATAGAACATTCATAGACATTTTTTTATGTGACTGAGGTGGCAAGCGCACGGCCCACCTGATGTTAAGCAGTCATCGTAGCCTATGGATGCTTGTAATACTACAGGCTCGGCTCTCTCACTCATCGTACGCAATGCAGCTGTAATCGCTACTTTACGCCGATCTTCTGTGAGAGGGTACTACCCCGGAGTTCTACCCCGGTTGAGCGAGCACATATATGAGCAGCAGTCAGTTGGCTACAGCTTGGCTCTACCACCAGATATATTTACAGGATTCTCCCCTTCAGGAGGGCAATGTGCGAGCAATGCCTTTGCTATTGCAAGCATCTATAGGCTACAGTAACTACTTAACATCAGGCAGGCCGTGCGCTTCTTTGCCACTGCATTCCTATAAAAAAAGGAACTGGTCTCAAATATGGACTTAAAATACATGACTAAAGTGTATGTTGTAGACCTCATATCTAGAGAATACAATAGAAAATCCCGAGATTAGCCAAGTACAGTCCCGGGATTTTCGGGATTGCCACAAACAGGTCTAGTTTACTATTAGACGTGAAATGAGCCTGTTTGAAAATTGAGGAATTCGTGGATATCACTTAGAAACTGCATATTGTCTATTACTCCAACCAGTGTAGAACCTGAGCGAGCGTTGTCAGCTGCTGCTTATGTTGGTAATTAACTACGAAGCAGGCTTGGAAGTCAAACATTGGATGCTTTGATATTTCTGCGATTGTATTTTCGAAATTCTAATAGGTGTTTTGTTTTGTCTTTTTTGAGTCAGTTACGCCAGCAGTGGGTTTTTTTTCTGCAGGTTTAATCAAAATTTGAATGATACAGATAATTAGTGCTCCATCTCGTGTAAATGAGCCGAAAATTTTAAATTTGTGCCTATAGCCGTTTTGGAGTTATTCACGAATATATGATCTTGCTGGCGTAACGTTACCGCAGCAGTGTGGTTTTTTCCTGCTGGTCCAATCAAAATTTGAATGATACAGATAATTAGTGCTCCATGTCGTGTAATTGTGCCGAAAATTTTAAATTTGTGCCCCCTAAGGTTTCAGAGTTATTTCAAATCTTGCTGGCGTACACTAATTATCTGTATCATTCAAATTTTGATTGGACCAGCAGGAAAAAACCACACTGCTGCGGTAACGTTACGCCAGCAAGATCATATATTCGTGAATAACACCAAAACGGCTATAGGCACAAATTTAAAATTTTCGGCACATTTACACGAGATGGAGCACTAATTATCTGTATCATTAAAATTTTGATTGGACCAGCAGAAAAAAACCCCACTGCTGGCGTAATTCACTCCAAAAATACCTATGGTATTTTTTTTGTTTTGTCTTTTTATTTTCTTACTATTATTGTGATTTGTTTGCAACTAGTTTACACAATTTTACCAGTCCCAGTTCCGCACCATAACCCGTTATAATTTCCAAAGCACCAGAGACATCATACTGTCGGGTCTCTTTGCATCACGATAACCAAATGATGTCGTTGATGCTAGTACACCTAAATTCTGCTTAAGCTCCTACCGTAGGATAACTTATTGTAACCCAGACTGGCTCGTTGCGAAATATAATGTTATGCTGATTTGAAAGATACCTACTTATCTTATACAATTTTACTGGCACGAATTATTTCAAAAGAACCAATTGATGCATCCAGATGCCTCGCATGCCTCGCCCGACCACTCGTGTTATGGCAATATGTCTATGCGTTCCGACTTCAAAACTGAGTGCTCAATGTCGACTGACTTCGAGAAGAAGTGGTCATGACATGATTACTGAAACCCTGGATCTGCCCTCGTATGTGTAATAATAATAATAGCCTTTTATTCAGAACAGCAGCAGCAATTTGGTACATTTAAAACTTAACCTACTTATAATATTTTTTGATCTTCTGCAGATCTGTTTGCCAGTCGGCAAAGGCCTCCTCCAACCTTTTCCATTCCTGTCTTTCATGAGCCACTCTATTCCACATCACTCCTGCTACTTGTCTGATGTCGTCATCCCACCTTTTCTGTGGTCTACCTCTTTTTCTTTTTCCTTCTCTAGGGTACCATTGTGTCACAATTTTGCTCCATTGTATGCTCGTATGTGTAGCTAATATTTAAATTGAATCACCTGTAGAGCTGAAAGCCCAACAACTTCCACAGTGCCCTTGCTTCTTCACTTCTGTAACGACATTGTTGCCGCCAGTCGTGCGAATCCGGTGCCTTGACCTTCGGAACATCGGCATCACGCTTTAACGTGCAAATGTCTCCAAAATCTTCGGGTACTATTAAGCCCGTATACATGCTGAGAAATTCTTCATTTGTCAAGTCCATGAACTTGGTTATACCTGGAAAAATGTAATACATCATTCTAAACGAGAAGAGGGAACTACTTACGATAAGGAAAATAAGGCCCCTATAATTACACAAACAACTTTTAAAAAAGTCCAAATAGATTCATATGGGTGTAGGAACACCTATAAATCTTCTGATCTAAGGGCTGATAGAGAGTGGTATAAAAAACACACTCAAATAACAGAAACAAAGGGTTCAACCTATTAATAGCAGTTGCAAAAAACATGAAATTTAAAATGAAAACTGATTAAAACGTGTTTAAATCATTGTTTAAAACATTGATTTAAATCAGAAGGAATAAATCACCGTGTTTAAAACATGTTTTAAATGATTAAAACAAGTTTTAAACACTGTGTTTAAAACAAGGAGATTTTTTCGTAACAACCCTGATTAATAGTAAACAAGCAGGGCAGACTCCTGACTTTAATAGAGAAAGTAATATATTTTACCAAAAACAGCACTGGAGTTTCTTCTGTTCATCTGATTGGCTTCCTTCAGGTTGTCTTTGAAGATCTCGAATCTCCTCTGCATTTTATACTTGTTGCTATAGTGCTTGTCGTACTGACGCATGAAGTCTTGGAAGTACATCTCAGCTTGTTCCGTGGAGTTGTAGGTTACAAGGAAACAAGTTGTGCTTGCGCACCATCCCAGTAATGCAACCACAGAGTAAAGACTAAAGAAAGAGGTGCCCTTACTAGATATTTGTATGAAACAAAACGTGGTCATTGTTTTTTCATTTTCATTTTACTATTTACCGGTAAATAGTTGAACTACTCGCTTCGTTTTATGTCGATGTTAGTACTAGGCCGACCACTCGGCCGACTTGCTTAGGGCCAGTCCCCTTAGTAACTGGTCCATCAATGCAACCAACAGAAACAACATTGTTAACTAAATTAGTTTCTTCTACTACACATTACCAATTTCAACTGGCTATTATACCATTTTAGTTTTAAAATATTTCGCTTAATACCTGGAAAAACTTCTGGAATTGCGGCCATCGGTTTTATTATCACAAATATTTATTTCAAAAGGTGCTTAAGGAATTCTAAGCAATAAAAATTAAAAATATGTTATCTACAGTGGTTACTTTTTCCTACAAGTACATGTGCAACGAAGAACCTATTTTTTCTATGTAAATTCAAAATAATATTTAAATTTTGCTGCAATTTAGATTGATAAAATTTATTAGCTTCGTGTTTTTTCGAATATCTTGGTATTATTCAATTAAGCAACAATTACTACATAATAACTTTATCTTCTTCTTTGTAGTCTTGTCCATCAGGTGAGGTCGGTTTTCATTCTACCATCATTTGGCTGATTGCCAATATTTACTGAGAGCGATATGCCATCTGACTTCCGAGATTCATCTAGTGGGACTATAAGCATTCTAAGCGAAATACATTTACTTAAGCTTTTTTTTCTTTTTTATATGATAACATGGCAGGTGAGATGGCTAAACCTCCTAATAAGTTTAAGCTCCAGTTTGTTGGTTTCCTCAAAGAAACAAAAGAAAATACATGACTCAAAAGTATGCCCTCGCGTTTCGTAGGTAGATTTTATTGACCTTGACACGTGCCGCTTTCCATGGAAAAAAACTAATCGAATAAATTCTTCAAATAAATCAGCCACAAATAATGAATGTAATAAACATACCTTAGATAATGCAACAACATTTATTGCCAACCAATCGAACATAAATGGCTTCAGCTCAGTACCAGCTCAGTACCAACTGAACAATGCTGGTGATATTAGTGAGCGTACTGGCGGCGTGCGGAGGTGTCCTCGCGGATATTCCGCTCACTCTGGAGATCGAGGAGATGTTCGAGCATTTTATCCACGAGCACAAACGTGACTATGCCGACCATGAGAAATTAGCGAGGTTCGAAATATTCAAGAAGAACGTGGAAGAAGCCATTCGCAAGAACGAGGAAATTAATTATACTGTATTCGGTAACTTTTTAAACATTCCGGAAAGGTCAAAAGTCATGGTTCTGTAACATCTGGCAGTGAACTGGCAGTAATCCTACTGATCAGCTGCTCAGACTATATCGGGACAAATTTGAAGAGCTAGCGCTGCTAGCATCCATGAATGGAATTTCATATTGAAAATAATTATTTAATGTGCTCTAGTGATTTCGTTTTCGGATTCCTTGGCTATTATTAATTATTGTTCCTTTCGCTGACTTTTCAATGTCCAAGTATATTATCTAAGTTTTTTTCAAGACAATTTGTGGTGAAGTCCACATTTCTCACTAAGATTTTCTGGTCTTGCTATATTTAAGTACTTTTGTGAAATATCTTCACTTGAACATTGTACATTGTTGTGGAACATTGAATCAATTTCTGAATTACAGGTATAACGCAGTTCATGGATCTAACCACGGACGAGTTCACTTCTAAGCACGGGTGCCTCAGTTCTGATATATTTTCTCAAACCACGTGCAACATACTCACTGACGAAGATATACCAACAGTCGATGCGCCGGAGTCATTCGACTGGCGTGAACATCAAGCGGTCACTAGGGTCAAGTTTCAAGGGCTGCACTGTGGATCGTGCTGGGCATTTGGCACAATTGGTAGGTATTGTAATGTCCATCAAGACTGAACTACTACCAACAGCTAACTATGTAAAAAGATGAGAAAAACTGAATAAGATAAATGTTATGACAGGTAACGTGGAGGGTATGTATGCTATAAGAAACAAGGAGCTGGTGGAGTTCTCTGAGCAGCAACTGGTCGATTGCGACGGTGATTCTAATGGCTGTTATGGTGGGAAACCAGATGTAGCACTCAGGTGAAATGGTTTTAACAATTGCTTCTATGATATTTAAATGTAGTACATATATCTTTAGATTCATATTGAATTCATAAGGATGTTATAATTTTTGCTCTTCTATAGATGTTATTCCACAGTTATCTCGTCCAGGCTGGTGGAGCCATGACCGAGGCTAATTATCCTTATGCAGCAAAGGAGCAGTCATGCACTTTCGATAAGAGCAAAGTGAAAGCCATCCTTAGTGGTTGCAACCAATACAAATTAACCTCACAAGAGAAGCTCAAGCAGGTGGTTTATCAAAATGGTCCAGTGACTATTGGTATGTTGAGAAAGAACATTATTATACTAGGTCCTCTCGCAGTTCTTGTCTAGTGACTTGCTACAAAGTGTTTTTAGGCTGTATTCTGATGGAAGACCCAAATTAATTCCGTGTCATAATCTTGTATATTAAAAGCACAGCTATTTTAGATTGTTTTTATGAACTTAAGTTCCAGAGGTTTTAATGAAAGATGACAAAGATTTAACAAATTTTCTAGGGTGAATTTTTAACATATGTTTCCATTTAACAGCTCTAGATTCCCAAGCTTTGCAGTCCTACACAGGTACTATATTGCCTGCATCACATTGTATAAATATGAAAATCGATCATGCATTAGCACTGGTGGGATATGGAGTGGGTATGTTGTTACTTTAGTATGAGTGAGTAGTACTCTACATATAAACAGCACCAATGAAGAAGTCGAAATGGTTTCGACTCGTGAAATGTACAGTTTTGTCTTGAAATTATATTTTTAGATAAAATAAGGTATATTTATCACCATCGATCGAACACTGAAAGCGCTACGTAAATATTTTGGACCCACTGAGCTAATTAAGACTTCTTTCTTTATCTAAAATATTTAATGGCACATAACTATAAAGCAGCTCTCAATGAATTACGTTCAAGTATGTTCCGTAGAGTTACTTAAACATCACCGCTTGCGATCAGTTTGGCCAATATACACTTGCTGTTTTTTCTTAGTTCCCTCTATTGAGGTATTATGTTGATCATTAGGCTGATCTGGGAACCTATTTAGTCCAGCCGTGAAACACATTCACTACTGCCTTTTTCTGTTGTGTTTTCTTTTTCTTGTTTTATTTTAATAGTCTACCTATTGTTTGTTTTATTTAAATTGTATTGTGTCTTATGAGCTGTGTCAAATAAATGTTTTTCTTTCTTTCTTTACTGAATAAAGTCCTTGAATAATACAGAATTTACGTAAGCACTAAAATTACTTTACATGTTTCAGAAAATGGTACTAAATATTGGATCATCAAGAATTCATGGAACGAAAAGTATGGTGAGAATGGATATGTGAGGATTGAACGCGGTGAGGGCACCAATGCGTGCGGCATCATGAATGATGTTGGTACAAGTTCTGCTATTTTAGCTTAATAGCCAACTCTTCTGGAGGATACACTAGAGAAGAGCTTTGTAATGTTATTTTACTCAAAAATGTTTATAATGTTGTCATTATTTCGCAAACCTTCTTCGAGCAAAATCGGATTTGTCGTATTGCAAGAGCTACTAGACATACAATGTATTATTATCGAGTATGACCGTCATTATATTGCTGTTATTTGACCGTTGCCATGGAAACGTAACATACAGGTATGTTTATGGTTCGTTAAAAATCTGATTGACAGTTAAAACGAGTAGGTCGTGCCGTTGCCATGGAAACATAAACAGAGAAAATACACAACTATAGATATAGTTCGTAAAAATAGAAATATAATTGTATTAATTTTTATACCCACTTAGCTAGTTTTGTTTAAACTAATAGTCGCATTTTTGTGTAAAGCACTATACAAGTCTTGGTCTCTAATGAGTGTACTGCTGACCACGTTATACTGGCCTCAAGCTAAGCTTCGCTACGCTCACGGCCTCCAAGCTTGGTCATCATAGCTACCCTTGCTGGCCGCGCTATAAAGGCCTCGACCTTTGGTCTCGGCCTTTATTTTAGCTTGTCCATCAAGGGTTGCAATGCTGACCGCGCTGTGGAGGCCTGGAGCTGCGCTGCGCCGCGCTTTCGGCCATCAACAACGCGGTCAACAACACACTCATTAGAGACCGCAGCAGTAATGTACTACTTATTCTTCCTTTGTTTTGGCCTTGTTTATTACCTTACTATTATTTTATGTCTTGTTATGTTCAGAAAAAAACTTGCTAATAAATAAATTTCATGTTATCTAATTTTATTTTATATTTTGAAGCATCATATATCTTATGCCTCTCATCCTTATAAATTCAACACTACATTTTTAACAGCAAGTGTCTTAATATCTCATAAAAGGAGTATCAGATATTTAAGAATCCGGCGGCAGAAGATTGAGAGGACTGAAAAATACTCCATGGCTAAGTGCGAAGCTCTGAGAAGAATGCTTTGAGAGATGTGTGCGATCGATCCGACCTATTATTGCATAAATAGGTCTAAGAATAAGGTTAGCACCACCGATGCATCATCATCATGCATCGATTTAAGTAAACTGTCTAATATGGACCATTTAAATATGAATTCGCCAAATAATAGGCGCCATAATCTAAAGACGATAACATGCCACTGCAATAATGTGACACAGATTCCAACAGTATATACAGGATGTCCCTTTAATCGTGGATAATCCTGAAACCTCTTGTAGACCACCTTAAGACCTAACACATATCCTAAGTTGAAGGTAGATCTACGATCCATTTTTAAGGTACTGCAAATTTTCTGATTTTTATGAAATTTCTGACCTAAAGACGAAAATATACCATAATTTCCCGAAAACTCAAATAAATTAACCCCCTTATTCATAGAAATTTATAATCGACCTGCAGTGGCATTACAAATCACATTTGTTCCTAAAAATGCTTATCAAAACCATTGCAAACTGGCCAAAATCTCTATGAATAATGGGGTATGATTTTTTCTTTGCATGTACCTCACAGATAACCATGTTACTAAAATGCGTAGAATGATTGCTACTAATTCCGCGACAACATTAAAAAATATATTATGAATAGTGACATTTTTAAGTTTAGACTACTAAGTCATGTAATTTCAACACCCTGTACTGAAAAAATAAAGTACTATAAAGAAATTGACCATGAGCTTAAAAACTTCCTCAACTAATACAGATTCTAAAATGGTATGATACTAGTCGATAAATTTTAAAAATATATCTAAAATCAGTTATACTCAGGATAGGTCGTATTTATCATTTTCAATTTTAAATACCATAGGGCCATCGGAGTACCAGCAACAGTAAAAACTGTACAGGACCGAGTAGGACTTGCGCCCTAAGGGTTCCGTACAAACTTATGAGGAGTTTATTTTAATAACCGGCCAAGTGCGTGTCGGACTAGCACATAAAGGGTTCCGTACCACCATAGAATAAAAACGTCAAAATTATCAAGTTTCTTGTATGAGGACTCCCTTTATTTTTACATTTTATTTTATTTTTAGTATTTGTTGTTGTAGCCCTTTATGTTGTATCATACCATTTTAGAATTTGTATTAGTTGAGGAAGTTTTTAGGCTCATGGTCAATTTCTTCATAGTACTTTATTTTTTCAGTACAGGCTGTTGAAATTACATGACTTAGTAGTCTAAACTTAAAAATTTCACTATTTATAATATTTTTTTTATGTTGTCGCGGAATTAGTAGCAATCATTCTACGCATTTCAGTAACATGATTATCTGTGCGGTACATGCAAAGAAAAAATCGTAATTTATTGGAGTTTTCGGGAAATTATGGTATATTTTCGTCTTTAGGTCAGAAATATCATAAAAATTTGAAAATTTACAGTATCTTAAAAATGGATCGTAGATCTACCTTCAACTTAGGATATGTGTTAGGTCTTAAGGTGGTCTACAAGAGGTTTCAGGATTATCCACGATTAATGGGACACCCTGTATAAATGTAACTAATGGCTTCAGCTCAGTATTAGTTCAGTACCAACTGAACAATGCTGGTGATATTAGTGAGCGTACTGGCGGCGTGCGGAGGTGTCCTCGCGGGTATCCCGCTCACTCTGGAGATCGAGGAGATGTTCAAGCATTTTATCCACGAGCACAAACGTGACTATGCCGACCATGAGAAATTAGCGAGGTTCGAAATATTCAAGAAAAACGTGGAGGAAGCCATTCGCAAGAACGAGGAAATTAATGAAACTGTATTCGGTAATTTTTTAATGAATTTGTGCGATCGCTTGAAATCAGCAACACTGCTGTAAACTCTAATGACGGGCATAGTATTTATTTACTGATAAGGGCAAGGTTGCACTTATGTATTATTGCCCTCTCACATGTAGCCCACTACTTATTATATGTTAGTAACTGGCTCTGGACAAAAAATATTTATAAATTAAAAGTGATAATAATTAATTTTTGTACTTCCGGAGACTGACGTAATATTAGTGGTTTGATATTTAAAATTGTGCATGCATGAATATGGTGGAACAATCTTCTGTCAACCCTTATAATCCAAAGAAAGTATTGAATTGAATATATTCCGTAGCTATTTTGTTCGGGAACTTTGGCTAGGTCGCCTCATTTGTTAAACCAAAGGAAATATTATTTATATTATAAATGTACATGTTTTACACTGATTGGTGTCATTGAACTTTGATGGTCTAACGTCATATTATGATTTCGCAGATCAGGTTCTGCGATGATACCCATTATTATCTTAGCTTACTGTTCTTTCAAACCATATTTATGGTGTGCCTCTGATTCTTCAGGACCAACTTCATCATTACCGCTCTTGGAGAGACTTTGTGGCCAAACCCCAAATATTCTGCTTTAACTTTATTAACTTGTACTTCTAAACTATGAGGAATATCGAAAAATACTCAAAGGAGTCTCGGGGCCAATTTTGATGAAAACTAAAACTGCATCATTGGATTTTTGAAAAAACAAAATTCGTAGCCAGGAATCGAACTATACCCCATTTATTATAACATTAGAAATAAGAGGCTCGTAGAAGCAGGGATCCAAAACATTTTATTTCAAAGTCAAAACAACTTTTATTTAGAGTGGTTACATTAAAATTGTTTTCACATAAAACAATGCTAAATACTTCGATAACTAAAATAAAAGTACTTTTTATACTATGTTTTATTTATAATAACATTGTATCACACATTTTAAGCTGACAACAAAAAAATAATTAAAAAAAAAAATGATGGTGAATGACTCAATGACAAACACTGACAGAAAATTATTTACGTCAATTTCATAGACAACATAATCCGACAAAATTAGAAATGCCCTGCTGTCATAACCTCTGAACGGATTAGGTAACATTTTAGATTTGTTAGGATTATAGTGGAACGAAACACGTTCCCGGTATTGTTCACCCCTGCTTCTTTTAGGTTTTTAGCATTGACACTTAATTTTAAATTGGACTGAAATGATAATATTTAAATGAAAGACAATTTATTTTATAATATAAATACTTAAAATAATTACAGTTAGGTGTGACAAGCTGGTATATAAATAGATTATAATAAATTCGACGTCAATCATAACTGTAACATGTTATTTGTACTTTTGTTACAAAGTGGACACTAAAAATAACCTTTTTTGACTTCTGTCTAATGCTATAATAAATGGAGTAAGTATAGTTGATTTTGAAAAAAAAATACATACTGTATTATTACACCATTTGATAGTGTCGCTGATAAGGAACGAATTCTGGGAAGTAATGACATACGGCAAACTTAAGGAAAGAGCTAATTTTAAACAAAATACTATTTTATTTCTCTTAAGTTACCTACCTATTAAACCTAAACTCATTAATTGTCCAAAAATTATTGAACATTTGTAATTAGAACATAATGTTGTGAAGATGACTGCGCTGCGAAGGTATATAAAGAAAATATGAGCATAATTTCGAACAAGGTACAGGTAATATATGTACGCATGATTTAATAAAGACAACTTGAAAATATGGAGCAGTTTATTAAAAACCAACACTTTCCTTAAGTTTGCCATATGTCATTACTTTCCAGAATTCGTTCCTTATCAGCGACACTATCGAATGGTGTAATAATACAGTATGTGGTATTTTTTTCAAAATCAACTAGTTCAATTCCTGGCTACGAATTTTGTTTTTTCAAAAATCCAATGATGCAGTTTTAGTTTTCATCAAAATCGGCCCCGAGACTCCTTTGAGTACTTTACGATATTCCTCATAGTTTCGGATTTGGCCATCCACGCCCACTTGAAAAATTCATCCTGTATTCTTCATCGTATATACTTCGGTCATTAAATTATGTTCTACACTCCTGCCTGCCCTCTTCACCTCACAACTGTTACCACAAAACACTCTAAATGTGATGGTAACACAATCGTAAACAAATCAAATTACAAATTAAACGAAGCACGCGGTGTCGTCACGCGACATATGTCACTGTATGCGTATCGCACAATCAATAAATGAATTCAGTTTTGAATATAAATACAACTGAATAACTGAACAACTTTTATGGGACTGGGGTGGCAATCAAGCGTACGGCCCACCTGTTGTTAAGTTAACGTAGCCTATAGATGCTTGCAATACCAAAGGCGTTGCTCGCAAGTTGCCGACCTGAAGGGGAGTGGAAAGAAAGGAGGGGAAGGGGGCAGTTGGGCTTTCAGCTCTCTCACTCATCGTCCGAAACTGTAATAGCTACTTTACGACGATCTTTTGTGAGAGGTACTACCCCGGTCGAACCAGCCCGTATATGACCTACAGCTTGGCTCTATCACCAATAAACGGAATTCTATCATTGATTGAGCCAATCATATCGTGATCCTCACAATCAAAATGTTCAATAAAGCTCACGAATAATCGTGAACATAATAAGCCCCATTGAAAACAAATCAAAGCACCGTTTAAAGCCAAGTGCTTTCCCATAGCCTTTTGATGTGCATGGAAAATCCGTGGGGTATTTTTGGAACAAATTTCCTTTACGTCAAGTGTGCTCGAATCTGTAGCTTTGGTGTCCAGTTGCGGTAGTCAACGAACCGATTGTAAAGGTGTAAACATCAAAGCCAGTATTCTGGACGGCAATTTATTATGCTGCTTGTAACTTTACTGTGGCCTTCGAATGTATTTTTTAATTGGATATGTTTTTGTAACGGTGAGGTGAGGTGACGGTGAGGGAAAGCATCGTGAGGAAACCTACCTATCCCTCGGGATTAGGTAATAGTCAGTTCCTGTATACACGGCGACAAGGTTCACCACCTGTCACGTTGGGTTCTGACTATCTGGTGAAACGTGAGCTTTGAGTTGGTTAATACCTCCACAATGTGGTGGTGTATGGCCACTCAAGCCTCTGACTACCCCCGAATGGGGATAAAAGTCGTGACGTTATATTTATTTATATATTTTTATTTATATGTTTTTGTATTGGTGTATTTTGTATTGGGTATTTATTGGTATGATAAGAAGAATTGGATATGTGAATATTGAATCGACTTAAGTTTGGCACTCATCTATCAACTCGGCACCCGACCAGCACCGCCTCGCAGCACGGCGTCCACTCGTGTCGACAGGTGGTCCGCGGGCGAACGCTGCTTTTACACCATAAACGTCACGTGATCAATTAGTGGACCGCGCGTGGTCAACAGGTGAACGCCGCGAGGTCAGCGCGTGGTCCACTTATTTCCGGTTTAGTTAGTGGATGCCGACCGACCAGGCGGTGCTGGTCGGGTGCCGAGTTGATAGATGAGTGCCAACCTTTAGGCGGGCTAGCCGCGCTGAAAATAAAATGTGATGTGGATTATGTCAGCGGGCCTAGCCAAGTTGCAAACGATTCGTTTCTATACTCTTTCTACAATGGCCAACGACAAACCGTAAGAATTCGTTTGTTCTGACCACGTGATTGAACGGTGAGATATATCATTGCCATACATTTTTTTAGTTTTTTATTAGCGTTAATGATTAGTATGTTAACTTGGCTAAGCCCTCAGACCCACTCAGGAAAGAGGATAAAGGTAAGGGAAGGTGAAAAATACTCACAGCCCGTGGTCTTGGAGGACGCCATCGCACCGCTCGGGAAATCTCCACACGAACGTGACGTCTTGCGTTCACTTTGAACACCGCTTTTCACTAAATAACCTGGAATACCACACTCAATTTATTGTCTTTAGTTTACGTTTAATACTTTATTTATGTTAAGCATTGACGTCCGCACGCGCGCTCGACCAAAATATAATCTATGATGTTAAGATTATGTTTTGCTGCGTCAAGCACAGGGAGACCTTTGGCTAGGCCTAAAATACCCCTCCCAAACCCTATCAGTAAAGTGGCGGATACTTTACTGACAAATTACTAGACTTTTTGGAAGAACCCGAAAATCATGTTTTACCACTTTTGTTCTAATTGCCCACACTCACGCATATCTATGAACATATAATGGTTAATATTCCACCAACATTAAACATTATAATACACGGAAACACAAGTTTTGGAAATTAAAACAAAAATGACAACATCACTTTTCCACTTCCCGCCAAAAAGTCCCTGCCAGCTTTTATTTTTCACTGGCCAGCACGCACAAAAAGTTTTTATTAATTTTGACTGACGTTCAGCTCGTTGCATAGTTTGATTTCCTTTTCTTTATTTTGCAAACAAGGACTTCTGCCACAGGCTAATAATAATAAATAATCCGGTTAATAGGGGAAATTTGGAGGGGAAACTAGGAGAGTTAGGTCTGAACAAATATTGTTTGGTTTATAAACCTTACTATGGTGAAGGGTCAATAAAATGTAGTGTTCTTAACATAATTTTATTCATATACCAATACCACATATGATTAAAATTGCTTGTTTCGTTGCATACCTATATAATAAACATACCTTTAAAGGTTTACGTTTTATTAATGATTGCATTTATCATAAGCATCATAAGTAGTCCCGATCCACTTTGTGCCAACTGCAGCTCATATACGGTCTGGCTCGACCAGGGTAGTACCACCCTTTCACAAAAGATCGGCATAAAGTAGCTAAAACAACTGCGTTTCGTACGATGAGTGAGAGAGCCGGAAGCCCAACATCCCCCTTCCTCTCCCTCTGTTCCACTCCCCTTCAAGACGGCAACGTGCAAGCAATGACTTTGGTATTGCAAGAATCTGTAGGCTACGGTAACTGCTTAACATCAGGCGGGCCATACGCTTGTTTGCTCAGTCACATACAAAAACGTATTTTGGTGGCAAACTTGAAAGTTTTTACCAACAATATCTCTTTGTGTCCATTATAAATCAAGTTTATTTAAGAAAACAACGGCTCCAAGGGGTGCTTATCATATTTATCAATGTCTCTCACCCCCTGCGCAGGCGTCGGACCATGTCCGATCCTAACCAAACTGCCCGCAGCTAGGATTAGGAAACGAGTTGCACTATCCCTTTCCAACACTATACTAAATGAAAGAGAGGTGACAAATGACAGGGAAGGAGCAGGTCTTGAAAAATATATATGTTACTTATTTGAACATCTATCCCTTTCTAATACTATAATGAATGAAAGAGAGGTGACATATGACAGGGAAGGAGCAGGTTTGGAAAAAAGTAATGTTACTTGTTCGACGGGTTTTGTGTAAGGAACGTGGGTGCCTATTGTCCATTTAGCTCTTGATTGTTATGGACTTAAGGCACTAAGCTGCAGGGTTGCTCAATGGCCCTTTGAAGGACATTAAGAATAATAAGAACAGATTGTTCGGTACAAACATCCATAAGGATTGACTTCTTGACCTTCATCATTGGAATTGTCTGTAGTTTTGGATCTGATTTATTCTGACTGGAAAGTGTATTCTGATTTGGGTTTCGCATTTCGTCCGGACACATCTCGTACCATAATATTTTGTGATGAAATGCATCGGGTCGAAATGCGTCTATCATACGTGATATTTTAATGCTAGATGATATACGTTTGTTCGACATACGACCTATCCTTTAATTTTGGGTAATTTTAAAATGTATTTTCATGAAAGCTTAGTTAGAGTAAGTATAGTGAAAATGTAGATTATTTTTAGATAGTCTGACATCTAAATTGGTTCTAGCAAATCCATGTTTTATTTTTAAAATTACTAGATAATTACAATAATACTGGAACAGTCTTCAATAGTCAATTAATTATGTGCCTCTCTTCTCTCATAGTTTCATCTCTCTCTGTTAAGCGGTTTGGATAAAAAACTAGGCTAAAACTATCGGTTACTGTTCTAACGCTAACGGTCCGCTAGTGTGTCGGAGAACACGGACCTAGGTGGAATGGATGGCACAAACCACAAAGACTTAAGACTATAACCTCCAATATAATTCTATAGTTTAAGCGATCAAATTCTAGATCTAAGATAATCATGCGCATACAATATCGCATTACATCAACAATAGCAAGGTGCAATTCAAACATACGTGTGGAGTGGGTGGTGCCGGATGTATGTTAATACGGAGGGTGCAGGTTCACACCCCGGCCGTTAAATATAATACCGTTTATACAAGACTCGTTTTTTTTTGTTCGGCAGTGTCAGTTTCGTGATCAGAAAATGGAATTACAGTTGTGTGGGATATTAACAATCTTACTATGTTTTAAAGACAAAATATATTATAGGATAGAATAGAAGATCTATAAATGTTTTAAAGAGAAGATAATGTTATTATAGGATAGTTTATGATGACGAATAGTAGCGAACCTTGGGGGAGGCCTATGTCCAGCAGTGGACGTCTTTGGGCTGAGATAATGATGATGATAGAATGAGCCATGCTTTCCAGAGGAGATAGGTTATAGGATACGGTAGGGTGACTAATGTTTTCAAACGAAGATATATTACGGGATAGCATAACATATTTTCAACCCAAATTAATTATAATACAGTCATTGATTCCTAAAAATACACAGGATTAAAATGAAACCATTAATTTCAAAGGACATTTTACGAACGCGTCTGTTATGATGAATGAACGCATCCTTACACCAACATGGCGGCCGCGCCAGACACTCTGGAACCGACCATTCATGGTTAACAAATGGTTAAAAAAAACCAAAGCGTTATTTATCTATACCGATTTTGTCGTGTGTATATTAAAATACAAATACGAACAATGACACTTCATTGTAGAATGGAAAAAAGTGGTTAAGTGTGAGTGTTCGGAGAAGTTATGGTTCCGCATTAAATACTTACATAGGTACAGTGACATGACGCTGGAGATTCATGTTGTCAAATTGGTTATAGGTACTCTTTATTTTTCAAACTTTGGTGTAGGTAGGAAAAAAAACAAAATGGTCTGAATCAGTTGATTGAACGAGATGAGTTAATGCAGGTAGTTACCTACATTATCTCATCTCGTCACAAAATTGAATATTATTATCTTTTGTTAACTTTTACAAATAACTTAATTACTTTCTACTTTCTGGTGTTCTATTACCGCCGTAATAGAACACCAGAAAGTAAAAAAAAGCCGTAAAAATATCAATCAAATTACGAATAAATTATTCAACAAACATTAGACATCGTCATATTATTATGACTCCAGATAAGTCTACATCTCTTGTAGATGGTAGAGCCAAGCTGTAGCCAATTGACTGCAGCTCATGAACGGGCTGGCTCGACCGGGGTAGTACCACCCTCTCACAGAAGATCGGCGTAAAGCAGCTATTCCAGCTGCGTTTCGTACGATGAGTGAGAGAGCCGGAAGGCCACCCCCCTCCCCCTCCCTCCATCCCACTGCCCTTCAGGTCGGAAATGTGCGACCTATGCCTTTGGTATTGTAAGCATCTATAGGCTACGGTAACTGCTTAACATCAGGCGGGCCGTACGCTTTTTTGCCACCGCAGTCCTATAAAAAAAAGATGCAGCGATGAGACAGCAAAAACAATAAATCCATTTTGAATTACCAAGGATCCCTAAAATATGAGAGAATTTTTATCCACCGCCTTCACATCGGACAATAGCCGACTGGGCGGAGCGACGATTCTAAAAAAATCCCTCAATGAACGAACAATCATCTCTTTCCTGAGAATCGGACTTACAAGCTAAGCTGCCGTGAAATTTGCGCTTTTCTCAGTAACTTTCACATTTGATGACAATATTATATGGTTAACAATAAACAGAGTAACAATAGTAACTACTGCAAGATGCTTGAGTAATTATTTTTATGAGTTGGGTGCGTCTACATAGGCGTATGCCGCGCCCGAGCACTCAGTTTTGACGTCGGAACGCATAGACATAATAGAATGCTCAGGCGAGGCATGCGAAGTATTTGGACCACGAAACACCTTCTATAGCTTTACTGACGATCTGAGATAAACCATTGGTTAGAAAAACCCTAAAAGCTAGGAGAAACATAGATGTGCATTGGTTGGTGAGCTACAGATGGTTTTCTATTGAGATCAGACCAGAAACCCTTATTCGTCGACTGCTAGCAGACAGTTACAGGTTCGATTTCCGTCAGAGCTAATTTCTGAAATAGCATTTTCATTTTATCCTAATCTGGGTGTTACTTCCAAATCCATTCTGCAAACGTTAGTCAGTTTACAATGGGTTTACAACGCATTTCTAGAAACAAAAGTGATTTGTAATGCCAGTGTAAGTCCGCTTTACAGGTAGTGGCAGTCGAGCGACATGGGCAGAATGGAAAAAAGTAAATATCAGACGTCGTTACTGATACTTTACAAATTCAAGACGGTTTCAAGGAATCTGACCTGAAAACAGTGAAAACTGGCAGACAAAGTACATAATATATAACGGTAGCAACTTTGGCCATTGTCGTATCTGCCATTGTAACCCAAGATGAGTTCGAAAATTGAAATTTAATGGAAATATCAAATGAAATGACAGAAGCGACGGGTTCTTTGGACAATGTTGGGCCAATAATGGCGACTGAAAACGCATTGTGATCTTAAATTAAACTTTGTACCGGCATAATGCTGGTTCGATTTGATAATTCGAATTGCTGAAGTGAAATAAATAAGTTTGTAGGTATAGTTATAAGATCACTCTTTGAATTGTGTATCACTCTAATACAATTTTCATTGGAACTTAGCGGACTATAGAATAATTTCAGAATTCAAAGTTTTTACAGTACGCTGACGGTGAGGGAAAACATCGTGAGGAAACCTACCTATCCCTCGGGATTAGGTAATAGTCAGTTCCTGTATACACGGCAACAAGGTTCACCACCTGTCACGTTGGGTTCTGACTATCTGGTGAAACGTGGGCTTTGAGTTGGTTAATACCTCCACAATGTGGTAGTGTATGGCCACACAAGCCTCTGACTACCCCCGAATGGGGATAAAAGTCGTGACGTAACATTTTTTTTCCAAGTTTTAAAAGTCGCTTTTAAGGACACCCTCAGAGTTGGGATTCAATAAAAGAGAAAGGGTAGAGACAGTTCCTCACGTTCATAGAAGATGCAAGCTGATTGGTAAACGATCTGAGGGTCAGCAACGCTTGGCAACGTCAGTCAGAGATGAGTGACCATTTAGTAGCATTCAGAACTAAGCGTATCCGTGCTTAGGAGGACACGTAGAACGTCTGTCTCGGTTGTAGCCATCACGCATTCACGCGGCTTGACCAACTCTGACACTAGGTTGGCACTAGGTTGGCACTAGGTTCGCACTAGGTTGGCACTAGGTTGGCACTAGGTTGGAACTAGGTTGGCACTAGGTTGACGCTAAGTTGGCACTAGGTTGGCACTAGGTTGGCACTAGGTGGGAACTAGGTTGGCACTAGGTTGGCGCTAGGTTGGCACTAGGTTGGCACTAGGTTGGCACTAAGTTGGCACTAGGTTGGAACTAGGTTGGAACTAGGTTGGCACTAGGTTGGCGCTAAGTTGGCACTAGGTTGGCACTAGGTTGGCACTAGGTTGGCACTAGGTTGGCACTAGGTGGGAACTAGGTTGGCACTAGGTTGGCGCTAGGTTGGCACTAGGTTGGCACTAGGTTGGCACTAAGTTGGCACTAGGTTGGAACTAGGTTGGAACTAGGTTGGCACTAGGTTGGCGCTAAGTTGGCACTAGGTTGGCACTAGGTTGGCACTAGGTTGGCACTAGGTTGGCACTAGGTGGGAACTAGGTTGGCACTAGGTTGGCGCTAGGTTGGCACTAGGTTGGCACTAGGTTGGCACTAAGTTGGCACTAGGTTGGAACTAGGTTGGAACTAGGTTGGCACTAGGTTGGCGCTAAGTTGGCACTAGGTTGGCACTAGGTTGGCACTAGGTTGGCACTAGGTTGGCACACACAATGGTTGGTCACTATGCGAGCAGTAGAAGAAGTTTATTATGTGTTTACGACTTTTATCCCCATTCGGGGGTAGTCAGAGGCTTCAGTGGCCATACACCACCACATTGTGGAGGTATTAAAACCAACTTAAAGCCCACGTTTCACTAGATAGTCAGAACCCAACGTGACAGGTGGTGAAACTTGTCGCCGTGTATAAAGGAACTAACTATTACCTAATCCCGAGGGATAGGTAGGTTTCCTCCCAATGTTTTCCCTCACCGTCAACGAACTGTACCTATGAACATAGATGAAAATTCATCCATTGGTACATACCCCACCGGGGATCGAACCTGGGACCTTCTAATTGCTAGCCAGTTGTTTATTGTCTTTCTTGTTAACAATCTACCGATTGGCGTTAACTTCGTCGTAAAAGGTACCCAACTAGGTACTTTAGATAAGAACGATTTATTTTTATTACCTACGCATATTTCAAGAATCAGTGCCACCATTGAAAACTATGTATTTCTGATAATAAACAAATGACCGCAATACTACAAGTTTTGGACATTCTTCGATATCATAGGAATATATTTAGGGTTGGAATCGAACCCGAATCTTTCGGCTACGACGGGGCCCCTCTAACCACTATAATAGGTACATTTCTTCTCAGTATGTGATTTAAAACAACTAAGCTATCTTGTACCAAAACCATGTTTGAATAGATCTCTCGTAATCCATTATAAGAAGCCTTCTTTACAATTCAATTATTAATAACCATAGATTAATGCATAGATTACAAAAACATTCCAGAATTCCGAACCCGAACTTGGTGCCGTTCTGTCTGCTGTGCCAGACGACCCGGCACCTACCTGACATCCAATCCCTCTGCTATCTCCTTCGTTCATTGTAGTTGGGCGTGGGAGGGACAAAGATAACGATATATCATTCCTTCCATTTGAATGAAAAGGTGAAAAAAACATGGCTCGCGTACAATTCTGTTTGTTCTAGCCGCCGCGACCGACCCACGTCATTATAAAGTGTTATCTCAGATGAGGAATATATTTTTAATGCTGCCTTTTTCCATTTTTAAATGTGTGAGGAATGATATTTTTGAATGTATAGTGTATGATGTGTAGTATATGTATGGTTTTGAGATGATTTTAATTAGGTGCGACTGTCATTGTTCAACAAGCTGTTGGGAATTTAGTAGCTCATTTTAACGATGATTTCGGTGGAATGTTCGTAAATCACTAAAGATATTTTTTACTGAAACCTGCCCATTGGGTGCGTATATATGGGCCGAGCGGCGCACCGAAGCAGCCAACCACTAAGATTATTTATTTATTCATAAACTCCTAGCAACAACTTTCAAGTACAATTTTGACAGGCACTTATTGCAATCAGGCTGAAAAAAAAGAAATCTACGAATTTGTTGTTCTATTAGATACACTATGATTTTTACGACATACCAGACAGATAATTTTTATCTCCAAATTTTCAGCATACTGCGGCCACCAGCGCCCGCGCATCGCAAAGTGATCGAACTCCATTTTATTAAGGGTTTTATTAATGTACGAGTGTGGTACGTCCGCGCCGCGGAGGCATTTTTATATCCCTTGCTCCCGGTCGGCTCGCCGTGTCATGGGAACCAGGCAGTCACTGGACACACTGACGTGTTTTTAAATCACCGTATTTGTGTTATTTTAAAGTTATTCGAGATATCGCCAAGTCATGTGATAACTATGTATGTAATGAGAAAACACATTTTTTGGAGGAAATATTTTTTGTAGACAGCAGCTAGGTATGATAGATAATAGTTATTTTTTTAAATAAATAAACGCCTCTACGTGTGGCGTAAAAAAATAATACTACTTATATAGATAAGTAGTATTATTTTTTTGACTGAACAATTACATTAGTTAGTACGATGTAATCAATTTGGAAAAATAACGATCATGCATTGAAATTAAAACAGATAGTAAAAGTTTCCACGGACACAAATACACAAATGAATAATTAACTATGAATAAACGGTACCTTATTCCATGAATATCTTATTCATAGGAATAAGTGTTAACAAAAACTCATCAGAAAACCCAAAGTTCAAGCGACACTATTTTAGTTAAGTACCTACACTTCACATATTTGCTCCTATATACTCTTTTTTACAAATTATTTGCTTAAGAAGTCTTTTCTAGCCACTAACCCACCTAGTAATGACTCAGCCAAAACTCCCCTAAGCACTTCTATGAGTACTGTCCGCAAAACTGGACACGACCACCGGCTTGTCCCCTTCCGATCCCACCTGCTTAACCCGCCGTTACACTAACCGCGATTCCCATAAAATAAGATTTAAAACACGGCCCATAAATAAGTTTCTTATATTATTCATTGTTGTCACATTGTATGCAGCAATTTAATTAGCTACGGTTAGTGTGCCCGCCCTTAATCGCATTGTGACACCACCCTTATGAGATTTGTGGAATAGGAAAAATGAGCGTATACCCCATTCAATAGGGAATACGCTTATTTTTTATCTTTAGTTCGCCATATACTTTGAACGACCGGGGTAGTACCACCCTCTCACAGAAAGGTAGAGTATCTATTACAGGCGTTTCTTACGATGAGTGTGAGAGCCGGAAGCCAATCCCTCCCTTCCCTCCCTCCGTCCCATTTCTATACAGGTTGGCAACGTGCGAGCGATGACTTCGGTATTGCAAGCATCTATAGGCTACGGTAACTGTTTAACATTAGGCGGGCCGTACGCCCATTTGCCACCTTAGTAACATAAAAAATAAATCTCGTAATTTTGAAGTCCTCTAACTGTCGTCACTTAGGCCCTTACACTTAAGACCTTATTTTATTCTAAGGCCTTCAACTTAAGTGCAATTCCTGCTAATCCGCTCTCGCTTACATTTTAAACGAACTTAAAACAATCAGCCAAGTGTGTGCCGGCCACGCATAATGTAAGGATCCGTAGCCATTTAAATAATGAAAACTTGTTTTTGGCTAGCTAAGATTGACCGACACATTGTTTTAAACAAGTGCGTTAAGTACCTTTATAAATAAAATGTCGCAAATGGTAGTAAAATTATTTACGGGAACACTTTTTCATTTGAAAATACCTTTTCAATGATACCCCACTTTCCAGACAGGTGGCGGAACCTCAAAAAACTCATTTTATATATTTTTATATTTTTGGATTTGAGATCTACATAAGTATTTCTGCAGGGCATAGCCCAGTTGACAACTGGCTTCGGTTGTAAACCGAACTTTGATGGTAGCTGAGAATGACATAACATTGGTAGGTATTATGTATTCTGATGAATGGATATCAAGGTACAGTGAGTTTAGGTTAGGTTAGCCCTGCAGGAAATACGTAATACCAATGTTATGTCATTCTAAGTTACCATCAAAGTTCGGTGTACAACCGAAGCCAGTTGTCTACTGAGATATGCAAGAGCCGTGGTACAGTCAGCAACGAAAGTCGCTGAACATTCTGAATTTTTCAAATCGGTTTTACCCTTTATTCTAGAAACGTTGGTAAACCTTTATAAAACCAAACATTAGCAACATGTCTACATTTTGTTTCGATAAAGAAAAATTATGGATTTGATGCAAAACAAAAGTGTGCAAGCTATTTGAAAAACTGAGAATGTTCAGCGACTTTCGTTGCTGACCGTACCAAATTTCATTAGCGTCCGTCAAAAATTGTGTCAGACTGTGACAGACTGGGATGACCTGCGGACTGGATGATCTTATAAGGGTCCCTCGTGGAGACCACGGAACCCTAAAAATGTTGAACATTCCATCGACATCGCACCTCAGTATTTATGATTCAAGCTCATAAACCACCAGTTGTTTATGATTTCCAAAAAATATGGATTAAGACTGTCTTGTTGGACCTTTCCACAATCCCGTTCATCGAAAACCAATTCAATACTAACACGATTAAGTTCAAATTACTTTGGCTATTCGGCCAGGATATTGCAATTCATTTTACGATGCAGTTGAAAGAGGTATTATACTTAATAGTGTTCAGTGAAAGGAATCTGTTGGATGTAGATTGAAATATTGCTACTTTATTTCCTGAAGTTGTTAAAACTCTTATTATACGACCATTATACGTCCAATCAGTGATAGACTAGACTGGATTGAATGAGACATGGATGAATAAAGAAAGCTAAATATAAACGGAAAAACTAAAGTTAGAACAAACTTCTGAAATTGCCTTTTCGTTGCTCTGGTCTGGGCGTCACTGGGATAACGTCCAGTCCATGCGTTGCTTCGTTTGTGATCATAGAGACTTAGGATCTTAGTCTGATATATTATAATATTTATTATATTATTATCAAAGTACCGAGCGTTCTTATAAGAACGAATACAATTGTATTCTAATAAAGTAATGGAACAATTTTATTGTTCCACATTGATTTCTAACTGGAAATAATCCATTTTGTCTATGCCATGTGATAGACATTAGTAAAATATTATTATTTTTATATTGACGACCGTTTGTTGCTGTGGTTGCTGTGGTTGCTGTCGCCAGAGGCAAATTTCAGAGACGGCTTTTTCGTAAGTTGCTCTGGTCTCGGACCTGGGTGGGATCGCCCACAGACCTTTTTACGGAAGCCTAAATACAAGCTTTGCTTAGTTTGGGACCATACAGCTGGTGTCTAAGTCTGGCGATATTTATTATTTATCAGGACTTATAAGAAACCCACCTATAATGGAGAAGAATTTAATGTGAGATGGCAAGTTATGTTTCTTCAAAGACGTGCAAAATAAAATATCGAAATATTCAAGGTAAGTAACTCCGAATCTATACAATGTTACCTAAAATTAATAAATTATCTTATACAGCTATTATAGCACTTTTATCCGACTACAATAGGAGTAGCAGAACAAAACATCCGACGACTATATCTTCCGCACGATTTATTAAATTTGACATTAAGTTACGCCCACTTTAACCCTAAACATGTTACAAATTTAGCAAACCTTACCCTTTCGGAAAACATATTTTTTTTGTTTCTATCCCTTTTCGTCTTTGAAGGTTAAAAAGAGAGGAGCATAACCCTCAGAAGCTATAAAGTTGTCAGCGAACGCTCGCGGATTTGACGTTTATTGCAAAATTATACTTGAACACAGGCTATTAGCTGTTCTGTCGATGGGTATGCCATAAAGTACGATTTTTGTTGTCCTCCGATACTTAAGCATTTTTATTTATTGTTTATTGTTGTTTTATAGGACCCTTTGAATATATTCTGAGATTCTGAGAGAGATCCTAGTAATTCTCTCTCGCAAAATAGATATTCTTTTTACCTCTTTTTTTTGTTTTTGTTTTTTTTTTTTTATAGGACTGCGGTGCCAAAAAAGCATACGGCCCGCCTGATGTTAAGCAGTTACCGTAGCCTATAGATGCTTACAATACCAAAGGTATTGCTCGCACATTGCCGACCTGAAGGGGAGTGGGATGGAGGGAGGGGGAGGGGGGGTGGGCTTACGGCTCTCTCACTCATCGTACGAAACGCAGCTGTAATAGCTGCTTTACGCCGATCTTCTGTGAGAGGGTGGTACTACCCCGGTCGGTCGTGTTCTTTATTTAAGACAAATGAGAAACAGACTGCGTTCTAAATTCAAATTCGGTTAAATTGTGACACGATGAGTTTTGCACGAATAAGAAACAAAAAGGCTTACTTATCTGATTTTTTCTTTTTACTTTTACAAACATAATGTATAAATAATTTGTATTAAATATTATAATTCCTTGATTTTATCGCTTACTTTCAAGGAAGTAGAATTTAATATGATGCGCAGATTAGTGCGCACTGCGCGGATTATGTTGAACGACTCATTTAAGTTGCACTTAAGTAACTCTCCGTTTGTCGCATTAATTCTACTTAAATTCCAAGTGAAAGTGTTGATATCTTTACTTTTAAAA
Source organism: Drymonia ruficornis (assembly GCA_947859195.1). Taxonomy (NCBI): domain Eukaryota; kingdom Metazoa; phylum Arthropoda; class Insecta; order Lepidoptera; family Notodontidae; genus Drymonia; species Drymonia ruficornis. Next base: position 14,204,299 of record OX401905.1, on the reverse strand, counting down.
CTAAAAAACATACATTCCGATTTTTTATGCATCTATCGTACTTAATAGCTTACTTAATAGCTATATCTTCCGTTTAAGTTCATCCTTTAGTCGATTTGGTAAATGTACTAAATTAAGAAGATTACAAAAGCTATCAATCGACAAATTTAATATTATTGTTTTGTTGATCTATGAGAGTAACATAAGCATAAAACGTAATAATAATACTCTAGGTATTAGCTATTTATATAATCAGAAAGTAGAATAATGTTATTACTTAATTATTATTCAAAAGCCACTAATCCTAAAACAATCCGCATTTAAAACTTTCACTAAAACTAGAGAGATCTTAAATCGAATTTATATTTATGACTTATATTCATAAAATGCGGTTAAAATTGGGTTAAATTAGTAGCAAAACAATTTAATATTCATAGAAATGTTAACACGACCTCCGTGTTTCAATATCTATTCATAATAAATTAATGGACCCACTTTTTTATTATAATATTTTTTATTGAACTTGTTTTTTTATTGAAATGACTTGAAACGATCGAAAAGTCAAATTAGCGATTGTTGATCTATTAAAATAAATCATGCACAGAAACACTGATGTATTATTTTAGCAGATATGGTACCCATAACATCGCAGTAACAAACAGACACACCACAGCTCAGCGCACCACAACATACAGCGACATTCACACATACCTAACTCATACACACATATCACACTCGCAATTCAACAATTTTAACGACATGTTTTCGTCAACATTTTTTTCCACGGACGACTGAGTCGTACTGCGTCCACGAACTCCGTTTAGTATGACATACCTCCGATCGGAGAGCCTTATTGAATCAATGGGAGATACTACACTTCTCATCGAAAAATCGAAACAGTATTGCAAGTACTATAATACTATTCAGGCATTTAAATAAAAAAATGATTGATATCATTAAAAAAATACGCCATTAAATAGCTGGCAGTTTAGTCTACACAATGGTGTACCACAATTCCAAATTTGAATTTAAATTTTAGAATTTTCATCTAATAAATGAATTTAGATGTTTCGATTTTTTTGATGGAAAGTGTATTTTTGACAGTCTCAATTCCCCCTTTTCTTGGTATGTATTATCTTTGCTTAGAAACTATTTGGTATGTAGGTACCTAATATCACTTCTACATTCCCCGAAGGCATTACTGATATTTTATAGTGACCTATCTATACTTAGAAGTGGTCAGATATAATACGACATTGTACTTAATAAACGACATAACATTTAAGCCGATTTTCAACGTTTTCATGTGAAATATTAATTCTTCTCTCCGTTCACACCTATCATACGGTGCTTAGTTTGATAACTAAATGATCTTAAGTAATCCTCGGCAGTTAAATTTTACGAGGTAACGAACCAACAACTTAAGATGTGGCTTATGTTTCATTACAAGGATTAGGTACTTTGGTGTAACGAGCTTAAGATTTACATGAAATTGATGAGCATGGTGACATAGGAGGCAATTTAGGGCCTTAATGTGGTACTCAAACTATTTTTATTTGAGTACCTTTCATTTTTATTTGATTACAACGTCCATGCCTCGCTTGCCTCGCCCGAGCACTCATTTATGACATTATGTCTATGCAGTCCGTCGTCAAAACTGAGTGCTCGGTTGCGGCATGCCTGATGTAGAGATGCAGATTATGAACTCATAGAAATCATTGCAAAAGTGTATATCAAACTTTGACTTGGATTTTCAGTAACCTACGCCTATACTACTTATGTGAAAGAAATTTAGATAAAGTGTGTAAAAAGCAAAAAAATATTGATGAACTATACTTTCTTATTGATTCCCTAACAATCTTGAAAAGGGATGGAAATAGTGCAACATATGTTTTTCAAACTTTTAAGAAGACAGATGCTATTGAGGGCTGTCACCAACCAATACGCAGAAAAAACGTCCAATTGTCCCGAATTTACTGTCCTTGTCTTAACACAATACTTCTGTACCCCAATCGAGAAGATATTAAATTTAAAACCCTTTTAAATACAATCGAATGATATTTATTGCGTTTTTTTAATCGTTTCAATTCGCAATGTAACGCTCCAGTAACGACAATTGAAGAATAAGATCGATAAGGGTGCCCGATGGGTAACTTGAGGTTATACTTGCTCACACCCCTGTACTTCCTGTTAGGGTTGTAGGGTTGTCGGGATTGGATTTACAATACTGAATTTTTAATAAATTCTAAACCAAAATTATTTTATTTTCAGATTAGCTCCGAAATAAAATAAGCATTAGTGACTAGTTGTATCTGTAGAAACAGTGTGTATTTTTTTGGATGGTTAAAAGTGATAGCCCGAATTCTTGCTTACGGTATAGGTAACTTTGGTTACCCGAACCTAATATCCTGCTAAATGTATGATTATAAACAGAATTCTCAGTTTAATTTTAATAGTCACTTTCTTTCGTAATTATCATAAAACACTTTTTTAACGGAATGTTCTAATCAAAATTAATTTAATTCCACGTTTTACGACCACACGAACTCCGTGCATATTAAAATATTAATTTATTAGTGAAAACGGTTAATCTGTCCGTAGACTGGTATATCACTCACTTTAACCGCAAAATGAATCAATTTTTTTGATTAAATCATTACAAAAGTGAATATTGGATATAAAATACCAAATAGAGAAAGTACTTCGGCTCGTATTAATAAATGCATCTCAAAGTTGAGATCGATCTTATGCAATTTTGATGTTTATTGTATGGAACATCTGTCAAAAATAGCATCTTCAGATGTATGTAGATGTCTCTTTAATAAACTACGAACCAGTTTCTTTTAAATATATTTTTCTGCTACTGTTGCCAACCCTAACGCAACGCGCATACGCATTCAAAAGCTCAAATAAGTAAGCGAATACTGACTACAATCAAACGACAGGTCATAGGGCGTGCAGTTCCGTGAGAATGTGCGAACACAATATAGGCGAGACAAAGCTAGACAAAGCGAGACTTCCGAGCCGTTCGTAACGAACCGATGACAGCGGATCAACGAGACATAATACCGTATTGATTGTTTATTTGGGATTTTTTTATATAATCCATCGAAAGAGAAAAATGCGGGATTAAACAAAAATATTTGCTTGCTTACAATGTTGATAAAATAAATTGCTGAATTAATTATAAGGTGGTAGAGCCAAGCTGTAGCCAATAGACTGCAGCTCACAATTACCACCCTCTCACAGAAGATCGGCTTAAAGTAGTGTTTCCTATAATGAGGGTGAGAGCCGGAAGCCCAAACCTCTCCCCCCCACCCGCCTTCTGCTCCCACTATCCCATTTCCTCTTTCACAATGTGCGAGTGATGCCTTTGGTATTGCAAGCCTCTATAGGCTACGGAAACTGCTACCTTTACTGTATAAAAAACATGGAATATGTCGGTTCTGTATTTTTTTAATTCTGCAATTGATGTATTGTCTCTATATTATTGTTACGTTAGTATTATGGTAACTATGTCGCTACCGTTATTTCCCAACGGTTCTATTAATGTTACGACTGTCAAGCTGTTAACTACAATACATACTTAAATATCCTCCTTAGCCGAATTCCTTTTTCCCCAACCCACATCCTTTCCTCTATTTATTTACAAAATTAATACTATTTGAAACCTCAGAACTACCGACGAACAACACTATTGTACCGACACTAAACTAAATAACAATATATCTACTCACCCACTTCCGTTCGTGGCGTAATACTAATCATTATACAATGAGAGTTCCCGGTACCAGCCCTTAAGCTTCGCCGAAAGACTCCCACAAATGAAACTTAACCTTATTTTTTGGACTCAAAATTGAATGTTGTCCATCACTACTATAGATCAGTTATCAAAAGATTTAAAGTCGTTTTGGACTTTATGTTCATCAAAATAGAGTTTAGTTTAATTTATGTTATTAAAGATCAAAGATAGTGATGCTTCCGTTCTTTTTCAGGAGTTTCTGGTTTTTTTTTAAACTGAGGATTAAGGTAATGTTTACATTAAGTATCGAGTTGTATACAATTTACAATTGATGTTTAATAGAGATGTGGTTTGTAAGGGTTACTGGACTTGTATACGGGGTGGTTCATTATTTTAAGAGAAGTCCCACTAATATTAGAAAGTTTGGATGGATGTATGGATGGAAGTTTGTTACTCAATAGCTACGTCCAGAAGTGTCACATGCCGCGCGAGGAAAATTTTCCTCGCCTAGTTTGACTTGCCTCACGTGAGGCAAATGTGCGCCCTGCCTCACCTGAGCACTCACATTTGCCTCGCCTAGTTTGGCAGTCGTGAGACAGAACGATGTCAAACGTGTCAAACTGATTGATCGGGTATACCTTTCCCTGTCTAGAGTGTCAGTTGCCTCGCCATTTGCCTCGCGCGGCATGCGACTGAGGCAAACGTCGTGCTTCGCGAGGCATGTGGGTGAGCAGCCTCGCGCGGCATGTGCATGTTGTAGACACGTCTAATCACGCCACAACCGCTGAACGGCTCTGGATGAAATTTGGTACAGAGATAGTTTATAACCTGGATTAACACATAGGATACTTTGTATCCCGATAGTATATTCCCGTGGGATAAATTATGCGCGGACGAAGTCGCGGGCGGAAGTCTATGACAAACTTGTCATAGACTTAGGTGGAGTTAGCTAAGACGAGTGGGGACAGATAAGTACCTACCTAATCCTAAACCACCAGTAGGTAGGTATCATATCGTTATTTAAATGTAGCTGTAGTCAATATATGGACTGTTACTGTACTAATGAAGTACCTACTTAAGTACTTAATCTTTTCTTAATTGTGTAAGTATCATCTGCCCTCAGAAGTGGTATTAACCACTTTATGTTAATCCTGCTTTTATAATGTCTCAAAATTCCATACAGGGTGATTTTGAAGTCGTTGAAAATATTTTAAGCGACTTTACGATGATTCAATTCAAGCAATCAAATATTGCCATGACGTTATTGGTGGTAGAGCCAAGCTGTAGCCAATTGACTGCAGTTGATATATGGCCTGGCTCGACCGGGGTAGTGCAACGCTCTCACAGAAGATCGGCGTAAAGTACCGCTGTGTTTCGTACAATGAGTGAGTCTTCCCCTCCCTCTATCCCACTTCCCTTCAGGTCGGCAATGTGCGAGCGATGCCATTAGTACTGCAAGCATCTATAAGCTACGCTAACTGCTTAACATCAGGCGAGCCGTACGCTTGTTTGCCACCTCAGTAACATTAAAAAAAGATTTCGGAGTCACCCCGTATATTTCCCACATTGTCGGTAAAGTACCCAATGTGCCCATTCATTAACAGTTTCAATGTAGATGTAATCTGGCATTTGTGGTTCAACTGGCGATACTCAAAAGCAATCGGTAATGAATGGGATTCCTTCATTATTTATTTTGACTAGTCAGACCATCTGTCAGTAATCCTGTATAGCTAAAATCCTTGAGATAACAAAACATGAATTTGTATTGTTTACAAAAAAAAAAATGCAAAAAGCGACTGTAGCCTAGGGGTGAACAAGTTGGGCTAGCAATCGAAAGGTCCCAGGTTCGATCCCCGGTGGGGCATGCACCAATGGATGAATTTTCATCTATGTGCATAATTTACAGTCCGCTGACGGTGAGGGAAAACATCGTGAGTAAACCTACCTATCCCTCGGGATTAGGTAATAGTCAGTTCCTGTATACACGGCGACAAGGTTCACCACCTGTCACGTTGGGTTCTGACTATCTGGTGAAACGTGGGCTTTGAGTTGGTTAATACCTCCACAATGTGGTAGTGTATGGCCACTCAAGCCTCTGACTACCCCCGAATGGGGATAATAGTCGTGACGTATGTGTGTGTGTGTATTGTTTACTAGAAGATAAGATGTATTGCCTATACCGACATGCTAGGTACAAGACCGTTCACCGTAAGATGTCCCCTGTCATTTACAACCTTCCGAGTCCAAATTTTTTTTTTTTTTTTATAACGTCGCGACTTTTATCCCCATTCGGGGGTAGTCAGAGGCTAGAGTGGCGATACACCACCACATTGTGGAGGTATTAAGCCAACTCAAAGCCCTCGTTTCACCAGATAGTCAGAACCCAACGTGACAGGTGGTGAACCTTGTCGCCGTGTATACAGGAACTGACCTAGTCCTAGTCTTATAACTGTATATTATTTAAAAATATGCAAGTAAAACATATTAATCTGTGGTGTGTACATACAAGTTTAGATAATGGGGGGTAAAAGGTACATAAAAATATATTGTTGCCAACACCGTAGGCAATCTGCCAATTCCCAAGGCAGAGGTCTTAAGAGGTCTTAGGTCCAATCTTATGGTGAACGGTCTGTATCAACATTATTTTCCGCGAACTACTGTTTCGTACTGTGTCCATGGACTCTGTTTTGTAGGACATACTTTTTTGGACAGTCACTTATTCCTCTTCCGGCGGTCTCACTCATCGTATGGAACGCAGCTATAATAGCTACATTACCCCAATCTTCTGTAAGAGGGTGGTACTACCCCGGTCGAGCCAGCCCATAATATGAGCTGTAGTCAATTGGCTACAGCTTGGCTCTATCACCAAGGTACTTATAGCACTTTTTGTCATTTATTTGACTAAACTTTACAGGTTTCACGCATGTTGACATTCAGTTTACAGGTTTCACGCATGTTGACATTTTCTGGTGGATTTAACACACATTTTAAATTCATTGCGATCAGTATCATTGCACCTAAACAAATAGAGGATTAGTACATTTTGATCTTGGTTTATGTTGCATCTTATTGCAACTTTATTTCGGAAATAATAAGGTTTAAATTTGTACTGTGGAGTGAGAGAAAAGGTTTCATTATTTTCATTTATTGCCGTGTTATTTCTGTGGTCTATGTGATAAGCTTGGGAGTAAAAAAGTGTCCCAATTTTGGTAACAGAATATAGTTGCTGGCACCATCCTGTGCATACCTATGCGTTAAGTACCTATTATTTCGCACTTTTGAGGTATGTAGTGTCCCATATTCGAAAGATCATATTACGAAGTTTTTTTCACTAGATTTTGTTTTAAGTGGTAATTACGTGTAAATATCTAATTAATGAAATGAGAGTATAAAAGTCAAGTAATTAACTTTCAACGAGTCTGAACCCACGTTTCCTCACGCTTTAAATATTATGTTTTTTATAGCTTAGGTATTCAGTAATACCTATATTTATTTTATAATAAAATATGTGATAAAAGTCATAATGCGAAATCTCGCCGACTCTTTGACTATTTAATGACTACTACTCGACCAAGCCAACTAGGAACCTGTCAAATGTGACGTCACCCGCACAAGAAGGCAGTGGCGGTGTGCGGGAGGTGTGGCGGGCGGGGAAGCCGCATTCTATTCGAGCGCCTAGTTGGCTTGGTCACCGAATAGATAATGTGCTTGGTGGAGTAGTACGGTCAGCAACGAAAGTCGCTGAACATTCTCAGTTTTTCAAATAGCTTGCCTTGCACACTTTTGTGTTGCATCAAATCCATAATTTTTCTTTATCGAAACAAAATGTAGACATGTTGCTAATGTTTGGTTTTATAAAGGTTTACCAACGTTTGCAGAATAAAGAGTATAACCGATTTGAAAAATTCAGAATGTTCAGCGACTTTCGTTGCTGACTGTACCAACTAGGCCTGTCTCTCATACTCTCTGCGTTTGTTTTCGTTAACGCTTCAGCGTCCACCTTACATCGCTGTCGTCCACATTGCGGCCGCCAAAGTACGAAATGATCAACCGAGATTAAGGCGCAACTCTTCCGCTCGACAACGTGCCAATGCGCACCTCCATTGAGGGGAAACATTGTGGGGAGCAAAAACTGGACGGTTTTATATGTATTAGGAAGGTAAGTACTTTACATTGTAATTGAATTAGCTACTTCGACATTACCGAGAAAGAAGGAGATAGGTATGTGACTGTCCAAAATAATATGTCCTACTAAACGGAGTCCATGGACACGATACGTTCAGGCATTCGTCGTTAATTGCTCAAGTGCTCTAAACTTGTATAATGTTCGTGCCAGCACGTTATCGCGAGTTAAAAGATTTTAGAGAAAAAAATAATATTTATAACCTCTTTTAATTGTAAAATAACTGGAAATAAATGGATAACAGGTAGGTAAAGGACTCAAAAAAGTTTAAAGTACCTACCTACTTAAAATGAAAACTATTTTTGAAATAGATAGGTAGGTAGGTAGGTACCTACTTATGTAATACTTAGGTAAGGCTTATTTTTTTACGAAGGTGTCTTCCATTTTTTTTAGTCAGAATTCTCTTTGATCGTTGGTTATTGTAAACATCGACAGAACATGAGAATAACATAAGTATTATTTTCAGGTGTAATAATCCAATTGATCCGTATCCCAGAACTATTTAAATATCAATAAATCAGTAGCAATTGGATCAATCTCACGCAACAATCAGATCTTCAATTTTTGCATAAGAAAACTCCTATCAATCAAAATTTTGAATTTCGAACAACTTCAACTGTCGCTCGTCGCTCCCGTTCACGCCCGTTTATGCACAAACGAACCATCGGGGTATATCGATTTTAAATTTTTGCTATTCCATTTAAATTTATAAGTATAAAAAAATATTAGCATGAAAATATCGACATAACGGATTTGTTCGATTCACAATGCGTGACAAATACGTGAAATGGTATCCGTTTTGTACCTACATCAAAGTATTAACATATGTGCATCGTATAGGCAGTACAGCGATATGCTAATGATACTTTATTGTGATCGGTGTGGTGAATCGCTTACGGTTCAAATTATTTGTTGTTGCGCGATTTCATGGAAAATCTGATAGCATTATTTAACATAAAGCTTGAATCGTGAATTTCTTAAGCTTTTATTTAAAACATCACCATTCAATGACTCGTGTGTTGTTTTATTCCGTAATTTTGCAGTATATTAGTAACATACATCAAATTAATATAATACCTACATACAAAATAAATACCTACATTGTCTATCTCTTTCATCTATTGTGAATATTTCTCCATAAAAAAATGTTTCAAGGCAAAATCGAGATTTCTTACGATAGTTACCTACATTAAAATAATAGTCGAAATTATTTCTATTAAATATTGCATTCAGGGGGAGGGGGTCTTGCCAAATCTCACCTAATCTCACGTGGGGGAGAGGGGGGGTCTCGGCTAATCTCACTTAATTTTTTATACCACAAGAAACTGTAAAATTGCGAGAAAACTGGGTTAAATTAAGTAAAACATGTATCTCCACTAGAATATGGCTTTTGAAAAATCTCACGTGAGATTAAAGGAGAAGGGAGGGGATCGAGCCAAATCTCACGTTTCATCAAGGGGGGAGGGGGGGAGTCGAAAAATCACAAAAATCACCTAACATAATTTATGGACGCCCCCTAACTAGCTCAAAGAGAATTATCCAATACATTTTTATCATTTTCGGAATAGGCGTTTCGGGTAAGTCGAAATTTTATTATACGGTACGTTAACTAAGATCTAGATCTTCAACGAATTGATAATACTTCGAATGAAGACGGTAGACAGAAATTTCACGGCCCAATAAAGCTGTAAACATTTGCCAGGAGAATATTACCTTTTTTACACCCATTATCATTTAAAGAGCTTTCAGTAATGGACCATTTGCCTATTACTAAATTAAGTATTTATATCACTTTGCCAATAAACGAATTTGTAACGGTCTGTTGAGTTCCGTTGTGAATCTGACGGTGTAATTTAAATCACAGTACCGAGCAATAAAAATAACAAAGCTACCTGCATCTACACATGTTACGAAATCTGCATACATTGAGCCCTAGTCTTATGCAAAAATCATTTATCGACATTTAAATTCCTTTATCAGTGGCACATGTACAGGGCGTCGCGAATCAATGAATGGATTTTTTATTGCCAATAAAATTTGTATGTACTTAATTTGCGTATGTTGCATTGTAGACCGCACATTGTGCCGAACACGCCAGTCCGTCGCCGCCCTTAGGGCGCGACCCGTTGCCCTCGTGTCGCCAACATTTCACACAACGTTACAATTCAATTATCGAACGCCTTCATTGTACTATATTCATATTTTTAAATGGCCTACCATTTTTCGGTGGCCATGTCGATTTCTTCACAATTCGTCATTTGAATTTGAAAAAAAAAAATCATTTTCGGATATTTTTTACATGTTACTTGGGGCAACTTGTATCACTTACGAATTTGCATGTTACTTATATTGTACTGATATTGGATCATATTAGATGATAGACATATGCTAATGCCTATAGAATATTTACAATATCGTTAGCCGTTGAAGTTATTGCTTCCTTACAGATCGATAGAATGTTATTCTTAAATTTAGCTTCCGTTATGATTTCTATTGATGAGAAAATTTCATTATTACGCAAACCGATTCTTGAACTATAAAGAATATGATATTCCAACGGTCGTTTACCTTTGCAATCGATATCCTTTTTTTATTTCATTGCGTTGTGTGAAATGAGCTGAAAATATAATTTTGATTCAGCTTTATAATGTTAATTCGATATGAGCTTAGAGTGCTTTTCATTTCAAGTTTTTTGAGGATGGAAAGTCGTGTATTAGAATGAACGTTCGGGTTTTCGTGTGTTATGTAGGTTTTTCCTAGTTAAGTAAGCAAATTAGAGTTTAAAAATCTATGTCGATTTAAACAAGGATCAAATCTCTTATTTCAATTTGTTGTTCAACACCTACCCATTTGGTTAAAAAAATATTCTAGGCTGGGATACTTATTCCATATCGAGTAACTAAATAACCCTAATCCCAATTCAATGAAAAATTGGGGTTTGTTATTCAATAGGTTACTCACGGAAAAACCTTATAAAACTAGTAGAGGTATTTTTTTTAACAGTTCATAGGTATATTATCTTCATAAAAGTAGGTACGTTTAGTAGGTTTGTATTGCATACCACGATTGCCATTGGAAACCATCTTGTTAAGGAAACCACTTCTGAAGATCCCAATAAGATTGATATTTGAATGTCTTGCCTGATAGGTAGTAAGTATATTTAATTATAACATTTTGCCAGCTTCTTGTCATCTAGGTAATTAGGTAACATTTTTCGATTATGAGCGAGTCGCCTAAAAAGCAAGATGCCTAAGAAGGTAGGATTTTCCGTATATTATCTTTATTATAAAAAAACATGTTTTTTTCAAGATCTTGATTAAATCTAGTAATTTTGTGTAAAAAAATGTTATTGGTTGCTTTTTTATCAATGAACAGTGTAATAATAATGCTGAGTGGTCGACGTCACTGTCGACGACGTCCTGTCATACGAATTTACTCTTATTTCATACCAATTCATCATAAACAAAAAGACAACGAATCAGAGTGAGACCGCATCGTACAACGCGCGCAACCAATTTGCATTGTACGCCCGGCTAGTAAACGTTTAAAATTCTTATTTCGAACTGTTGGTCTCGTTCTGCATAATAACATCCGTAAGGCAATGGCAGCTGCTTGGCCAATCGCGTCGCTCGGCGCGTACTCGTGGGCGTATTGGAGCGCGCCGATTGGTCGGCTCGTTCGGGTTTATCACTCGATTTGTCCGTAGTGCCGTCACCGCAGTCGCGGCGCGCAATTGTCGATTGTCGCCATTGTATCGAGCGAGCGACGGACGCGCGGAGCTCGTGACCGTTTGATTCGCAACACGCGATCCGATAACGCAAATCGAAATATCGAAATCGATCGTGTAATTTGACAATGAAACAGTTGTAATTCGGTATTTTGTAATATTTTTGAATACTTTGACAACGCGTGTGTGTGCAGTGCCGACGGGACTTGCATTTCTGGTGATTGTAAAGCATCATCCTGGATCTTGAGTTACACCAACGTGCCAGCGGTCACTTTATGAGGTAAAAAACTTTACTAAACGTTGTAAAACACCTTTTTTCGATCGGAATCGCTGTAGTGTGAGTCGATGAACTCGTAGCGAATCGATTTGTTTTGTCGATTGTTACACGCTCGATATCGATAGTAAGGTAGGTTCTTTTTTACCTACCTACGAGGAGCATCATCCTCTTGAACGCTAGTTTTTATTATTTTCAGTTTCTGGTGTATAATGCGCATCAAAATGACTTCTTATGTTTAAGAGGTGTTTTTTGACTCAATAAACAATGAAATGCTGTGAGCACAAGTGTGGGGATTACAATGTAAAAGGTATCAAATCTGGCTAAAATAGATATTGGCTTATACCTATTACCTATTATTATACTATATATACCTATTATTTTTACCTATTATTATTTTGTACTGTTGTTTTCTACAATAGCCGCCGCTCAATGTCAATAGGTATTATTGGCAAGTAGGTATAATTGTGAAACCTTTTATTTGTGAAGGTAGGCTGTTTGCATAGGTGTTTCGTTATTATTGTTTTTCTACTACATAGTGTTAACTGTCCATTAATAAATGAATGATTTAATGTTCTTGAGACGCTCATAGCCAGCTGCAATTACTGGTAAACAATCGGAGGTTAAGCAACGCTTGGCAAGGTCAGTCAGAGATGGGTGACCATTTAGTTGCATTTGAACTGAGCGCCTCCGTGCTGCGGAGGGCACGTAGGTAAATGTCGGTCCCGATTGTTGTCATCTAGGCAGCAGTCGTTAAGCACTGTCAGAGGCCTTCGGGCGGCTTGAACATCTCTGACACTGGTTGGCCATTAACCATACGATAATTAGAATAGGTAGGTATGACTTATAGACATGACTTTGTAGGAGGTAGGTATGTAAATCTGTGACTAAAAAGGTACCTACCTAAAATAACAACCTTGCTAGATCCCTTTATTTATAAGCAAAAACTAAATTTGATTTCAGTCAATTTTCTCTTATCAGAATCTTAGCCAGATTTTTATCCTAATAAGAAAAGGTACTGTTTAGGCTTCATACCTACCTAACTAGCCTATACCTACTTAGGTAGGTACTAGGTATTAACAAAGATTTCAATGAAGGTTTTTAATTTTAATGATACCGACGGGTATTCTTACCGATTTATCAGACTATGCTTATCAATTACTTACATAGGTACCTAGGTAGGTACTTACCGGTAACATTACTGATTTGGTTGTAGGTAGTAGCATTTACAAATCACTTTTGTTCCTAGAAACGCGTTGTAACACCGTTGTAAACTGACAAATAATCTCTAACCCCAAATTCATAGAAAGTTATGATTTGTTCCTAGAAATGCTTTGTAAAACGATTACCTATTTATAAACTGGCTAGGTATACCTACCCTAATCTCTATAAATTTAGCGGTAAAAAAAAATTAATGCTTAAAAACTTATAAAGGTCATAACATAACATAAACTTGTCCGCAGTCAGTAGAATGCATTTGTATAGCGAGCTGTAAAACCAATTAGACGCACTGATGGTCTAATTAGGACAATCGGCTGATCCTTTATTAAAGGTGTTGTAAAGCGTTTACATTTACACTTTTACAATCGTCTTTGTGAACTGCCGTTTGATGTGTTATTCACCTTAAACACTGACGTCAGACAGTTTTGTAAAGTTAGCCCAAGACCGAATGTAAAGGTAGAGTCGACCAAACGAGGAGAAACTTTTAAAAATATAATCTACCTACCTAAGGAAGATTATAAAACGACCTAAAGTTTATTTAGTTGCTACTCCACCAAGCCAACTAGGCGCTCAGATGGAATACGGCTTCCCCGCCCGCATACCGCCACCTTCTTTTTGTGCGGGTGACGTCTCATTTGACAGGCGCCTAGTTGGCTTGGTAGAATAGTAAGTACCACACTCAAAATCTCAAATGAGGGAAACAATAATCAGGCGGGGCTAAAAGCGCCACAAAGCAATTCAGTTTTCTGTTTTTTTGACATACCTACCTACTAGGTATTTTGGACACCCACGTCTGCCTCTTTCTTGGTAATGTCTTTATCTATTTCTCACTTCTTACGTTATCACTACAAATACAGATTATTGTTCCACCTACCTATGTGACTGCAGTTTAGTGTAGGTAGGTCTAAGGTCCAATTGTATGGTCCCAAACTAAGCAACGCTTGTACCTACTTGTACAAGCTAGCTAGCTAGCTTGTACGCTTGTACTATGGTTATCATCCAATAGACTGGGAGCAATCCCAGTTACACCCAGACCAGGGCAAATTACGAAAATGTTTCCGAAATTTTCCTCTGGCGGGAATCGAACCACGCACCAGCCGATGCTGTGAGCCGAGCGACCAACGCTCATACCACTGCGCCACGGTCGTTATGACGCATCCCTTCCCTGAAACCGCTTTTCTTAAACCTTTCCGACTTAAACAATCATCTCGTTACATTAGCGCTCTCGGTACATTACAACCCAACCGTTCTGTTCTCGCCGCCATTGTAAACAATCGATCATGGCAGCGTTTGCGCACCGTATTAGCGCCACTCAACGATACGATTTCACTCACCGACAAATTGTTTTGAAGAGACAAAAGCCGAGCTGTAGCACTGACTGCAGCTCATATACGGGCTGGCTCGACCGGGGTAGTTCCTCTCACAGAAGATCGGCGTAAAGTAACTCAGCTGCGTTTCTCAGGATGAGTGAGATAGCCGTAAGCCCAACTTCAGACTGTCACGTATAAAATTTATTTCGTAATTTGTAAATCTTGCCAAATTTTGTAGAAAACGAGATAAAAATAAGTAGTTTTCAAGTGAAACTATATTCTCTCCACATCGACTTACAGACACTATGAGAATAACGCTTCAGTTCTTTTAAACAATATACATATTGTCTAAAATAAATTCAAACAAATGGTTTTAGTTGAGCTTCCGGATCTTCTGTAAGGGGGTTGTACTACCCCGGTCGAGCAAGCGCGTATATGAGCTGCAGTCGAGCTTTACTTGCAGCAACAGCAATCGAGCACCTTGGCTGTACCACCAATAGTAGGTTGGCTACAGCTCATGCAACAGCTCATTCATCATCTCATCTCATCTCTTTATAGTGACTTTGGTACATCATGTTACAAAGGTACTGCCCACGGAACCTTTAACACTTACTCCACATCGTATGAACCCAACATTTTTCGAGCATCCGAGCGAAAACGCCAAGTTTCGTCGTCCGCCCGTTAATTGCTTAGACAAAGTGAGCTCTGTTTGCATCGGCGATGTCTTTCGACCTCTAAAGTAGTTTACAGTAGCTTATTTAGTTAACTTAGTGCGTAACTGAACAGCGGCGTCCGTCAACTGTTGTACAGTCAGCGACTTAACTAATAATAATAATATCCCGGGACATTTTTTACACACGGCTACCTGATCCCAAACTTAGCAGAGCTTGTACTATGGAAACCAGACAACTGATATTACTACATATACTACTTTTTTATTTGTAAATACATACTTAATATACATATACACCCAGACTCCGGACATACAGACATGTTCATGCACACAAATGCATGATGAATCTTAATTTTGACGACCCCGAGCCGACCGTTCGAGCCAGAGGAAAATTTTGGAAACAGCCTTTTCTTAATTTGTCCTGGTCTGGGTGTCACTGGGATCGCCCCCAATCCATTGTACATCCATAGTTTTACACTTCTCGCCAAAAGGGAATTTGTCATATAAATTCAAGACAAAAGCTCTTCCATAAAATGATAATTCAATGATTAGAGTGGTTCCATAGGGTGACCATAAAATGGACGGACTGAATGATCTTATAAGGGTTCCTCGTAGGGACTACGGAACCCTAAAAACAAGTCTTTCAAGAAAAGAAAAATATGTGGCTGATGAATACAGTATGATGATTCAAGTTATGATTTGATCTTCTGTTGTTTTCTTATTTCATAGTACTTGTCGCAATTGTCGAAACCAATGACCCTGTAGTATATTTAGATTACGATTAGTTTATTTGTTTAATCCTGAATGGGTGTTGCGTGATCGTAAAGTGGGACGTATGTGCGCCTACGCGTAGTTTCCTTTTTGTACAATTTCTATTGCAGATTGCAAAATGGACTGGTGCGGTTGAGCGTCCGCAGTGTTCTTAGAGATGTTTTAAAATTTAAAATCGGAACTTTTAGGAGGACTTTTTTTTTCACAATTCTATTCTGACTTACCGTGTTATTGCAAAAAAAGTAAAGCACCTGATAAACGCGGGTTATGTCAAAATGTCCCTTGTATAATTTGACATAAGTCGTGTTTACATGTTTAACTTTTTTATAATAAGACGGGTATAGTTTTATCGGTTAAGTTACATTCTCAGTCCCATGCCACTGATACGTCGATTGTCGACAAATGTTTGAACAAAACTTCACAGGCTACCGTCAAATCGTTACGTCGGTTGCTGGAAACTGCGCCCGCGCCGGCGTCGGCGGTTTATTTTAAAAACAAACCGTGAAACAACTTGCTACTACGAGATAAAGGAGTCAATACAGACGTTGTTAGAACCTTTTGTACCTTAAGACGTATAGTGCTAAGTAAAAGAAAACTGCAAATCAAAAGTAATGGTTTATTATTTTATAGAAAGTTATGATCGACGTGCACTGTCGTTACAAATAACTTTTGTTCCTAGAAATGATTTTTAAAACTATTGTAAACTGGCTAAAATTTGGCAGTCGAATCATGTATCTGTATAGCATTTGAAAATGTAACTGTAAGGAAAATGGTGGTGCATTACGCGACAACAATGAATAGTTTCAAAAATTCGCTGCTGCTAAATATGCAGTAGGTGGGTACCTATTGTTATTACTACAAATATGTAAATAATCATTCACTTCAGTCTGCAAAGCAATACAAAACAGCATAACAGATAGCATACACAAGCAAGGTAATATTTTAAAGAAAAATATTTCAGTGCACAAAATTAAAGTAACAAGGAAAATGTTCTAATTTTAAAACTACAAAAACAACCTTCAAGCAACTTTAATTGCTGTTAATACTAGTCCATAATGCCCTAATAGACATCTAACAGAGCGTTCAGAATTAAAGAACAACATGCAAGACAAACAGACGGAACGGTTGCCTGGCGACAAATATTGACGCATACCGTACGAACGCCCCCTTTTTGACCCAAATAAGACATTCCTAGAAGACGACACACGAATTTTATGGAACTTCGGTCTGTGTATAACTTTGATCGTTAATCCCGGATTTGAATTTAATTAGGTGTGGCACCTTAGTAACGCGTATTTAACGGGACTTGAATTATGATTGGATATAAAATATGTTTTTAATAAAAGTTGGTTTGACGACCGTTTGGCGCCGCGGTTCGAGTGTAGGCCGCTCAGCTCACTGCATCGGGTGGAAGCGAGATTTCCATTTCCACCAGTTTTTAGGGTTCCGTACCCAAAGGGTGCCAACGGGACCCTATTACTAAGCCTACGCTGTCCGTCCGTCTGTCCGTCTGTCAGCGGACTGTATCTCACGAACCGTAATAGTTAGAGACTTGAAATTTTCACAGAATGTGTATTTCTGTTGACGCTACAACAAAAAATACTAAAAAAAAAAAAAAGTTTTAAAATAAAGGGGGTCCCCATACAAGAAACAAGATATTTTTGACTTTTTATTCTACGGTGGTACGGAACCCTTTATGTGCGAGTCCAACACGCACTTGGCCGGTTT
This sequence comes from Drymonia ruficornis, assembly GCA_947859195.1. Classification (NCBI taxonomy): domain Eukaryota; kingdom Metazoa; phylum Arthropoda; class Insecta; order Lepidoptera; family Notodontidae; genus Drymonia; species Drymonia ruficornis. Next base: position 14,186,691 of record OX401905.1, on the reverse strand, counting down.
TTTTATTCTGGTGGTAAATGTCTGGATGTTCCTGGGATCGCCCCCAGTCCATTGAGTGACAGCTATAGTACGAGCGTTGCTTAGTTTGGGACTATAAAGTATGTCATTGCCTGAAGTTTTCACGACTAAACCGCTTAAAAAAATTTCATGAATTGGTATAGAAATAGACAGAACCTTGGAGAAGAACATAGGCCACTTTTTGTTCCGGAAATAAAACTTGAAGCGGGTGAAATTGGGGACGAAAGTTTGTATGGGAGACCTAACATTTCTCAATCAAAAGATGTTTTTTTATTTAATTAGTATTCAAATAGATACAAGCTTAGAGAGAAAAATAGGCTACTTGAAGTACAAATTCTAGACAAAGTTGCGGGCGTCAGTTAGTAATGTATATATCTGTCTACTGCACACAAACACGGCAGCCTTCCACTAGGGTGACAATCTATTACTTATGCAATCCATACGTTTCCCACTTTGTCAGTGCGTTATAAATGATCCCCTCTCCCCTGCCAGGGGATTATGTTTGTGGTTAGAATACGTTAATATTCCATAATACGTATGTCAGAATTGATTTGTATCGTTTTGTTTTGTGTGTAGTGGTAGGTGGTTTTAGTTAGTTAATGTTTTAGGGCCTAATTTGCGATGGTTTGGGTTTTCAATTTAAAAAAAACATTCAGCTATATTGCTAAAAAATAATGTAATATTTTTTTCGTTTTAAAATGTGGTTTTATTTATTTTGTTTTGACGCAGAAATTGTATTCTACACAGTTAAATGTTATTACTACTTATGATCAGATTAATAACAATAATAAGTTCACATCTTGTATACTATTTATCCGAGAATATGTTCCATATTGTATTGTTAAGTTCCCAGAAGTCAACGAAGATATCAATAAAATTGAAAGCTTCAGTCATTAAAAAATATATATTTCCACGAAACAGAAACGCCGAGGAAAATAACAACCAATAAGTCGTTAAAACGAGGGATCTAGCCAATCAGATACATGCTTTTTAAAATCATCCCCGTGTCATAAGCGGCCAATTTATCAAACGCCCCCCTCAATATTAATATTTTCCACATTTTGGGCACGGTAATTGTCGCCGCCATATTGAAATTTGTCGATTGTTATGCACGTGGTGTTCGTGTGTAGGGGCACTAACAATGCAGGATACTTGCCGGGTAGATGATTTTAAGATTAATTTTTAGAGTGTAACTTTTAGTAGTTTTGATGGCGTCGTGTTTATAAGTATAGTCCGCGACAGGTCGAGATGACATTCGGGTTATGAGCTTTTTGCAGAATAAAATCCGAATCAAAATTAGCAGGACCCGATAAACAAGAAAAATCGCCCACAAAATTATTAAATTAAATTATTCTGTTGCGTTGCGGTTCCCGCTAACTTTGATTCGGATTTTATTCTGCAAAAAGCTCATAACCCGAATGTCATCTCGACCTGTGGCGGACTACAGGTACCTATCGATAGTATTTAGTAAGTACTGTACTAATCAATTCCTGTATAGAAGTAATTTATATCGGCACTTATTGATTACCCACTGGACTTGATTGAATATTATTCTATAGTCTAGTAGTATTCTGGTGCTAATAACTTTATATAATATTTAACAATTGTCATTTGTGCATTAATATATTTGGTGGGTATTAAATTCAAATCTTAATTTTTATACCGCTAATGATCGGTACAAACTAATTTAGTCGTTCAGTTAACTAAACAATGGTTGTGTGATTAAGACTGAATTATTAATAGCTAGACGTCTAATGATGGATGAGGTATGACCGCAAATAAATGTAGGTAGACGACCCAGACAGATCAATAATTAAATAATGTCTGTGTTTGAGACGAAACTTCATCTGTCAAATCACATGTCAAATAAGAACAAAGACGTCATCCGGCGGACGGGACGTCAAAAGGACTTGCTTACTACAACCGGCGGCGACGACAAGGTTTTTTTCACATGAAGAACAATTTAATATATTTACTTTGTAATACGACTAATAAACCACATTCTCGAAGATTGAAGAGACATATTATTTCCTGCCACCACCAACAAGCAACCGCCAGCCGAAACAAGTAATGGTGACCCCTACGCGATACCTACCAGCAACAAGTCTCATCAACGATCGCCATTGTTCAAACTGGAAAACTGGAAAATACTGCCTCGAATCCTTCAGGATCCCGCCAGCCAGCAGCTGCAGCTATCAATCCGAGGGAAGTGCGGTTTTCTAATCCTACTACCTATCCAATTATCCATTTGTTTCAGTTTGCTCAAATATCGTTGATAAGTACACCCTTCAAAAGTTACCCACTAACGAAAATAAACTTTGAGATTAGCTATATTTCAGTAATAATTACCCATATTCTAGTTTATTTCATCGTTATAGTGGATTTTAAACCTAAAACAAACCTTTCAACAAAGTTTTTCAAACTTATATTGCAAAAGGTGCATTCATATTATTTCCCTGTGTGTCAAGGTCACGACACAAATTCGACATTTTAGATTATCTCGTTCATAAAACTTTCCAACTAGTAAAATACATTGAAAACAACATCTTTAACATATTTGCCAACTGTTTCAGACATATTCTGGGAGTGAGCTTGCGAGATAGTCAACAAAGGTAACACCGTACGCCGGGCGCCGTACTATCGTGTTGAGTGTCGATCGTTTGTCACGGCGGCGTCGGAACCGGTTTGTTATCAGCACACAGGACATAACGTAACGTACCTATTCATTATTTGGTTTCATTTTCATTGCTATAGATAGGCAGGTGGGTCAAAGTTATACCTACTACTCACCTAACTATATTTCTTTAAAACAAACTTTATTGTTAATATCTACAACAGTTTTGCGTGTTTGCACCGGCATAATTGCGTGTTTGCACCAGCATAATGGCTGATATCAAAGATCTTATCAAGAAAAGAAGCAACATTAGAGGTCGGTTAACATCATTCATAAAATATGCTACACCACTATTGAGTAGTGAAGATACATCAATGTTTAACGAACTGAGTTTAAGATTGTCTAAATTACATGAATTATCCAATAATTTTGATGAGATTCAGTCGCAAATCGAAATGTTGGATGTTGACTCTGAGTTACAACTTCAGGAACGTGAAACAACTGAAAATTTATTTTATTATTGGTTGGCTAAGGCACAATCTTTGTTAGATTCCTGGGAGAAGGAGAACAAAGCTGATACCTCATCCAGCTCAACATCTAAAGTGGTTGCTAAGAAACTTAAATTACCTCCGATAAAGATAACTCCGTTCGATGGCAGTGCATCTAAGTGGCTTTCCTTTAGGGACACATATTCAGCATTAGTACATAACAATGAAGACTTTGATGACATAAGCAAGTATCATTATCTTATCTCATACCTAGAGGGCGCTGCTAGTGCTGTCATTAACTCTGTTACTATGTCTTCTAAAAACTACTCAATAGCATGGCAACTGCTGTGCCAGCGATATGACAACAAACATCGGTTAATAAACGAACATATTAAAGGCTTATTCTTAACTGAAGCGCTGCAAAAAGAGTCTGATGTTGGTATTCATCAATTAATTGATAATTTTTCCAAAAATTTAAGTGCATTGAAATCATTAGGGGAACCCACTGAAAAGTGGGATTCACTCATTATCTACATGGCTACGGTGAAATTAGACAGCGTGACTCTCGGGAAGTGGGAAGAATTCAGAAGCAATAAAGACTCCATAACGTTAGAACAATTTTATTCATTTCTACGTCAACGAGCTACGGTCCTAGAAACCATCAACGATGGGAAGTCTAATAAAAATGAAAAGCGTCAAAATGTGTGCAAATCAAAGTCATTTATTGCTTCTTCTGATGATTCTGCCCCCGGAAAACAGTGTGCAATCTGTAAAGAAAATCATAAGTTACATGAGTGTCCTAAATTTAAGTCTTTATCCGTTGAAGAACGAATTTCTAACATTTCATCGCTAAAGCTGTGTAGCAACTGCTTACGGGGTGGTCATCTGTCCTATCAGTGTCGCCTGGGCGGTTGTAAAATCTGTCGAAGAAAACATAACACATTATTGCATAAACAATTTCCTTCACACAATACACAACAAAATAAACAAGAGCATTCTACAACTGCTACAGATAAAAATGTGAATACAAATAAAAGTGAAACAAACTTACCTGATTCTGTAGGTGGCTCCACAGCTACTGGTCCTTCCAACTCCATCACATTGTCTGCTGTTTCCACCAATCAAGCTCTTCTTTCAACGGCGTTGGTCAAGGTGACAAACAACGACAAATCTATCATTTTGAGGGCTTTGTTAGACTGTGGTAGCCAGTCATCCTTCATCAGTGACAAAGCACAGAGGATGATCGGTTCCTGCAAAAAGAAAAATTATTATCACTCAGTGTCCGGCCTAGGTAATACAGTGGTAAATATAACAGAGCATTGCAACATACAAGTGCATTCATTATACAACAAGTCATTCAGCATGCCTGTTAAATGTTTTATTTTACCTCAGATAACTGACAAGTTACCTCATGCTGCAGTGCGTATACAACATTTAGACATTCCCGATAATGTCCAACTCGCTGACCCAAAGTTTTATGTGCCTTCCGAGATTGACCTCCTTTTGGGCGCAGACATATTTTGGGAATTAATTCAAACGTCCAGAATAAGTTTAGGACCGCAGCGGCCTATACTACAAGAAACTCACTTAGGCTGGATAGTAGCTGGCCCCACGGGGGGAAGTTACTACACTAATAATAACACAAAAATACAATGTAATTTCTCACATGACATCAAAATACAACTAGCGAAGTTTTGGGATTTGGAAGAAATTCCGCCGCAAATTGGACACACTCAGGATAATTATTGCGAGAAATTATTCACTGACACTACTCGCCGCCTCGAGGACGGCAGATTTTGTGTTCAAATCCCACTTAAGACGAGGGTTCGAAATTTGGTTGATTTTCTATTCTACTTTTTCTTTAAGTAAGTATGTGGACTAGGAATCTTATATTTAGATGTATGATTTTTGACTATATTATCTTGAGTATCTTTAAATCCAAATCACGATTTGACGAAATTTTCTCGATAAAAAAAAATTATGAAATGAGCTCTAATTATTTACAATTTTCCTTGCTACCACGATGTTTTTACGATTTAGATCACGAAATTATTTCTAAAACATAGCAAATAATGATATCTAAACTATCCTTCAACCATATTTTAATTCATGAAGTAGTTTTTTTTTTATTCAAGAAAATGTGGTTTGGCGCTTACGTTGTTTATTTCCGAGCGCGCGCACAATATCGCCATCTCACATTTTAAGTACTTGAACTAACCATGTCTCTCTCTAACTTTGTATTGTCAGTGTCCGCTCGGACTTGTTCGACGTCGGACCTGTGAAGGATTTTTTAAAAAATATTACGAAAAAATATTACGGTCGTGCCACATTACAGGTACAGTACAGTATTTACAGTCCGCCGACGCCTATGATAAATAAATAAATATCCTTGGAAATTCTTTTACACATGACTACCTGATCCCAAACTAAGCAGAGCTTGTACTATGGAAACCAGATAACTGATATTACTACATATACTACTTTTTGTTTGTAAATACAAACGAAATATACACTTAATTACACCTAGACTCGGGACATGCGGACATGTTCATGCACACAACTGCATGTCCTGGGCAGGAATCGAACCTATGACCTGCACTGCAGCGTGATTTTCGTTTGCTTTTCCTTGTCTTGTGTAATTTCTTTTCATCTCTTGTCATTTTGTGTCATCTCTTGTCATTTCATAGTTATTCGTGTCATTTCTGTAAAAACTCCCTATTTCGCTTACTGTTATATACTTGCAGCATGGTCTTGGGCCGACAGTGGGAATACATTGCTTGTCAAAACAATGGAGTCGCTTTATTGCGTTTGTTGTAGGTATGGATGGGCAAGTAATAAATATATCATACATCAATAAATTATCGTAAAAAATAACATTACAGATATGGATAGGAAAATGTTTGTCCGTCCTATTCAATCTATTATATTATAAACGAAAGTAACTCTGTCTGTTACCTTTTCACGGCTAAACCGCTGAACCAATGTTGATGAATTTTGGTATGGAGATAGACTGGGTCTTGGCGGAGAACATAGGCTACTTTTTAGGGTTCCAAAGGGTGCTAACGGGACCCTATTACTAGGCCTACGCTGTCCGTCTGTCAGCGCGGGCTGTATCTCACGAACCGTAACAGGTAGAGAGTTGAAATTTTCACTGAATGTGTATTTCTGTTGCCGGTGCAGAACAAATACTAAAAATATAATAACATTTAAAAATAAATATCAAGTCTCAAACTTGATATTTTTGATGTGTTTATTCTACGGTGGTACGGAACCCTTTATGTGCGAGTCCGACGCCTTCAGATCTTATGAATGTTTTCTTGAAATAAATATAGTGTATTTTAATTTAAGTAATTAACTGGCCAACCCTCAGGTCCTACCTACCATGTTAGGATCTTTTTCGTTCTAGCGGGTGTAAACCGTGATTTAACGAGTTAATGTGATAATTTTTGTATTTTTTAAATTATTCAATTCAATGTTTTTGTTTCAGACATAGTCCAATATTGATTATTAAAATTATTATAATTTCACAATACATATAAAACAATAAATAAAAGTAAAATTAAATTTAAAAAAATATATATATTTATTTTTAAACCGACTTCAAAAAGGAGGAGGTTTCTCAATTCGACCGTATATATTTTTTTTTTATGTGTGTTCGCGGATAACTTCGTTGTTTATGAACCGATTTTGATGATTCTTTTTTTGTTGGTAAGGAGATATCCCAGCGGTGGTACCATGATAAGGAAACCAGGATCTGATGATGGCATCCCAGAGAAATCGAGGGGAACCTTCGAAAATCGTAGGAGCGACTAGTGCGTTTGTAATTTTTTTCATTAAGTATTTTAAAGCACTACTATTTTATGAAGGTCTGGAGTCGATCTGATGATGGAGCCGAAAGACAGTCGAGGGAACTCCTCAACGATTTACAACAATTACCTGGTGTTTGGGCTTGATTAATTTGTATTGATGAGAGCTTTACACCTAGATGGGTTGTGACTGTCATTAGGGGACTGATGATGAAGACGAGGGACAGTCAAGGGAACTCCTCAACATTTTACAGAAGCTACCTTGTGTTTGGGCTTGATTAATTAGTATTGATGAGAACTTTACACCTAGATGGGTTGTGACTGTCATTAAGGGTCTGATGATGGAGTCAAAAGACAGCCGAGAGAACTCCTCAACGATTTACAGCAATTACCTGGTGTTTGGGCTTGATTAATTTGTATTGGAGAGAACTTTACACCCATATGGGTTATAAGTGCCATTACAGGTCTAATGATGGAGACCATAGACAGTCGAGGGAATTTCTCAAAGATTTACAGCAGTTACCTTTTGTTGGGCTTAGTTCATATGGTTCAAAATGCCAAAATGTTCATTGGTATGGCGCCACTAAAAATCGTGAAATAAAATTATTTTTATAAAAAAAAACAAACCGACTTCAAAAAAACCTGGATCACTAAAAAGCCTGAAATAATATTTCTATTTCAGGCTTTTTAGTGTTTTTTTTTAATTTTTCATGTTTTATCATTAAAATACAATATAATATAACATAAATTAAAATAAAATACAATAAAATAAAAACCTACCCCTAATTAAACAAATACCGTCCGCGTGGGATACTGGCTGCATGTCCTCCCTGTATTCAAGCTGTTCCTGTTGTCAAGCGAATTTTTTGAGCACAGAAAGAGCCAGCCCTCTTGTCACCTGTGGCGGTAACCAGTCTAAGGGTGATTTTGATAGATAAAAAAATAAAGATAAAAAGATAAACAAAAAATAAATGCATGGTTAAATCAATAAAATTAATAAAAACTGAAAATTAAATTAAAACATAAATTAAATATGGTAAAAAAAAATATTATGACACCGCTGATGACTTCATGATCGGCATCGAAGTTAAGTACCAAAGTATTCCTTAGCCTACGAAACATGAAAAAGATACTCATATCCGGCAGTCAGTCACTGACACAGAGTATGTACATTTTTACCCGACTACGGTGATTTTGACCGATATGTATGTATGTTCATCTGCTCCCGTATAACGTCCAAACTATTTTTATATCATAATAATTTGACTAATGAGATATCGTTGGACGCGTCTGGATCGTCCGCTGGTTATAGGCTATTATACGATCGAAGTATTGTTATACGTATCTATCAGCATATTGTAGGTATCGTTTGTCTTCTTTTGACTTACTTTGTCTTCAGCAATAAAAACAACATAGAAATTAAATTATTTTTTTCAAATACACTCGACATAAAAATCCCATATAAAACGAAAAAAATATATTTGAATATTTTCATCCATTTCATCTATTTTAAAAGGTGCACTGGGACATATTATTTTAATTGTACGAATTAAACAATATTGTTCCTTCAAAAAATAACTATACTATAGTCTACTCCATAGCTGTTCTGTCCTAGCTAAGCGAGAGGGATATATCCTTCGGCAGCTCACGCGACGCCAGCCACACCCCGAAACTAAAATTCATTTTTTTCTTGTATCGTCTTAAAGAGTCTGTGGACGCGTTAGGTGATTCCTACTACATTGCCGAAAAAAGATTCTTCCAACTTGAACGGAAATTAAACAACAAACCATCATTGAAACAACAATATAGTGCATTTATTCATGAATACGAGCGATTAGGACACATGACACAATTAAATAAAAAAACAGAATTTGCCTGTTATCTACCACATCATGCAGTAATACGAGAGTCTAGTGAGACTACAAAGCTTCGTGTCGTCTTCGATGCCTCGGCAAAAACCTCCACGGGGGTATCGTTCAATGATATACAACATGTCGGACCTGTAGTACAGGACGACCTATTTTCTATTTTATTGAGGTACAGACAGCACAAGTATGTAGTATCCGCAGATGTGGAAAAAATGTATCGCCAAATACTTGTGGAACCTAATCAGCGAATGTTACAACAAATTTTATGGCGTGACGATCCGTCGCAGCCAGTTAAAATATTTCAATTAAACACCGTCACATACGGGACGGCATCGGCTCCGTACTTGAGTACCAGATGTTTAGTTCAACTTGGCAATGATTGTAAGGAACCTATCATAGCAAAACTTATCAAAGAAGACTTCTACGTTGATGACTACCTTAGTGGCGCTGATACTATTGGCGAATTACACAGCATAATCCATTCAGTCACTGAAATCCTCAACTCGGCGTGCCTACCGCTGCGAAAATGGCGTACCAATGCTCCATCTGCGTTACAAGATCACTCAAACACGACATTATCTAAAGATTTAGATTTAACCGCTCAATCGTCATCAAGCGTATTAGGTTTGAAGTGGGATCCGGCCCGAGATATTTTGAGATTTTCAGTTGACATACAAGCTGACCAAGTTGTTACTAAAAGAACTATCCTGTCTAATTCGGCCAAATTATTCAACCCGTTGGGTTTACTTGGTCTGTGTACCATAATACCAAAAATAATTTTACAAAAACTGTGGCTGTCCAAGTTAGATTGGGATGAACCTGTAGATAACGGACTAGAAAGGGAATGGAAAGGCTTCATTAGCAATCTAAGGAATCTTTCTACCATTGAAATACCCAGATGTGTTCTCACCAGCGAACCAGTCATAATCGAGCTTCACTCTTTCTCTGATGCATCCCAAGTAGCATATGCGTCTGCAATTTATCTTCGATCGATCGATAGCTCAGGTCATGTCCTCGTCAGGCTACTTTGTGCCAAAACTAAAGTTGCACCAGTAAAACCTACAACCATACCTCGCCTTGAACTGTGTGGCGCCTTGCTTTCTGCACGCTTAAGTGCCAAGGTTTTAAAGGCGCTACGTTGCAACGTCGACTCAGTATTCCACTGGACCGACTCAACCGTGGTATTATGTTGGTTGTCGTCACAGGCTTCTGACCTAAAACCCTTCGTATCAAACCGTGTAGGTGAAATACAAGATTTAACGAGCTCTGGCAACTGGAGGCATGTTCCCGGTGATAAGAATCCAGCAGATCTAGCCTCTAGAGGATTGAATCCTAAATCGATTCAGTTAGCTACGCTTTGGTGGAAAGGACCTTCGTTTTTAACTGAGGACCGCTGTAATTGGCCACAGTCTTTTAATACAAATTCCATTTCCGATTTACCAGAACTGAAAACTAGCAGTAAGACATCTACTATTACGCTACAGTCTATAACTGTTCCTAGTTTGGTGGATTTCGAAAGACATTCCCGGTTCACTACGTTACATAGATCTATGGCCTACGTTCTACGTTTTATCAAAAATCTACGAAATAAACATGACAAACTAACAGGGCCTCTGACAGCTCCTGAACTAGATTCTGCTCTACAAATTATAATAAAACAACATCAAAATGAATGCTTTTCTACTGAAATAAAAATAATCAAAAATAAACGCAACTTACCGTCAAAATCCAATCTGCTGTCTCTTAGTCCTTTCCTCGACGATGATGGCATCCTTTGTGTTGGCGGCCGCATTCAGAACTCCGATGAAACCTGTAAAAAGAAACATCCAATATTATTAAATACAAATCATAATTTCACTAAGTTGCTATTTGCTCATTACCATAAGAAGCTTTTGCATTGTGGACCGCAGCTCTTGCTCAGTGACTTGAGAAACAAATATTGGCCCTTGAGGGGTAGAATCCTAGCAAGAAAAACGGTGAACAATTGTAAATTGTGTCGAATTATCAAAGCTAAAGCTATTAACCCATTGATGGGACACTTACCGGCTTCCCGAGTCACTCCCAGTCTGCCATTTCAGGTAAGTGGGGTTGATTTCGCAGGGCCATTCTACATCACCGATCGTAAGGGTCGTGGGTGTAAAATTACAAAATGCTATTTATGTTTGTTCATTTGCTTCAGCTCCAAAGCTGTGCATCTCGAGGTAGCAAGTGATCTCACTACTGATGTTTTCATTCTATGTTTAAGACGTTTTATATCCCGAAGAGGAAAGCCCTTAGAGTTATACTGTGACAACGGTACCAATTTTGTCGGTGCAAACAACGAAATCACTAAATTTCTAAAATCAAATAATGAAGGCGTTTCCGCGTTTGCTGCCGACGAAGGCATTATATTTAAATTCTCGCCAGCTTACTCCCCCCACTTTGGTGGGCTTTGGGAAGCAGGCGTTAAGTCTGCAAAATATCACGCAACCAGAATACTAGGCGACAAGCACCTCACTTTTGAGGAATTATCAACTTTATTTGCTCAAATTGAGGCTATCCTCAATTCTCGCCCACTAACCCCACTTTCGTCCGATCCAAGCGACCTTAATCCGTTGACCCCTGCGCACTTCCTGATCGGTCGACCGCTCACTGCACTCCCATCAGAAAATCTACTGGAAGCAAACCCTAACAAACTCGACAGATACCGATGTCTCGATAAGATGCGGCAAAACTTCTGGGAGCGCTGGCGAAACGAGTACCTGTGCGAGCTGCAACAAAAAACCAAGTGGCGCACCGAACAAGATGGACTCAAGGAAGGCGACATGGTTATCATCAAAGAACCCAACATTCCACCATTGAAGTGGCGAATGGCGCGCGTGTCCAAATTGTACCCTGGCTCCGATGGAATCTCAAGAGTCGCAGACGTTTATACTTCAAAGGGCATCTTGCGTAGAGCTGTTCACAACTTGTGCTCCCTGCCTGATCATTAGCAGCAGTACCTCGAAACCCTGGGGATTTCGAGGGGGGGGAAGATGTTTGAGACGAAACTTCATCTGTCAAATCACATGTCAAATAAGAACAAAGACGTCATCCGGCGGACGGGACGTCAAAAGGACTTGCTTACTACAACCGGCGGCGACGACAAGGTTTTTTTCACATGAAGAACAATTTAATATATTTACTTTGTAATACGACTAATAAACCACATTCTCGAAGATTGAAGAGACATATTATTTCCTGCCACCACCAACAAGCAACCGCCAGCCGAAACAGTCTGCATCAGCTTGCGGAAGAGATACGATAAACATGGTGTGGGTTATTTCTCTTTTAATAATAGAAAAAAAATGGAGTGCGTTTATTTCAATTTTCTTTACAATATTGAAACTGGACTAACTGAGAAAAAAGCGTTTCCATTTAGGTCCCCGTCATGTCCTACGAAACATTAGGTATATATGTGTTTTTTGTAAAAAGGATGACTTTTTTGTTTTTTTTTTTTGTTTTTCAAGTATCGCCTGACTAACACACAACTGTATTTTCCCAAACTAAGTAAATCTTCTATTATGGGTACCGCACAAAGGATTGGGGGAGATCCCAGTGACAACCAGACCATGGCAATTTTTGCAAAGGTTATTTCCGAATTTTTCCTCTGGCAGGAGGCAGTGAGCCGAACAGCCTACGCTCAAACTTAAGTTTCTTGCTAAAACAGAAATCCCTCCTTGGTCTTTAAAATCTACTTTTTTTTCCTCCAGTGCCGCTGGTGCGATGTGCGACCGGTCTGGTTTCGGAACATCCATGGGCCACTTCCCCATGGGCCCTATGTCAGCTATGGGCGCCATAGGGACTATGGGCTCCATCTCCGCCATGAACGGACCTGGCCAGCAGAAGAAATCTCCAGAGGAACATATAAAGAGGCCTATGAACGCATTCATGGTGTGGTCCAGGCTTCAGAGGCGGAAGATCGCGCAGGACAATCCGAAGATGCATAATTCGGAGATTTCCAAACGATTGGGTAAGTTCTGTTTTTAAATAATTTTATTTTTTTGTGACAGCTTTGCTTGGCTGTTGTGACAAGTTGTCCGGGAAAAATACTTGATATTATGGTAACAGTAGTCATTTTAATATTAATTTTTTAATTATACAGTTTTTTTTTTCGTTCAATTAAGTAAAAGCATATCTAGATTGTTTTACGTTGTGTATGTAATTTTTGGCTTCATTATTTTTCACATGTTATATGTGTATGTATGTAACGTCACGACTTTTATCCCCATTCGGGGGTAGTCAGAGGCTTGAGTGGCCATACACCACCACATTGTGGAGGTATTAACCAACTCAAAGCCCACGTTTCACCAGATAGTCAGAACCCAACGTGACAGGTGGTGAACCTTGTCGCCGTGTATACAGGAACTGACTATTACCTATCCCGAGGGATAGGTAGGTTTCCTCACGATGTTTTCCCTCACCACACACATGTTGCTATTTGTTTTATTGTAATACAATAATGCTGTGGTTTTATGAGTAGCAACTCCTATAATGTACACCCTTTACACCCTTTAGTCCTAGAATTTAGTAAAACCATTGTGAACTGGTTAAAATCTCTGTAAATTAGGTGGTTATTTTATAATACCTAAGGGGTGTAACACCTGCCCCCCTAGACAAGTGGCATGAACGCTAATCGAATAGAATAGAATAGACTTCACAGTGTATGGAAATTTCAAACGTCGCTATGTATATCAACAACAAGTTGCTATGTAGATCACGTGCCTTATGTCATTTCCATACATGAAGCGTAGCGATTTGAAGGAACGCTTGTAGACGTCAGCCACTTGTCTAGCCCTTCTGTTTTGTCCTTGGTCGATCAAAGTTCATAGTGTGTAACTTATACACTGCGAATAAACGACAATGGAATTGAAACTGTATGTATCAACAAGGTTTAACAAACAAAGGATTCGTAATGTATGCATATCTAGTTATCAATACGATACAAATTTATGACGGCTATTTTGAAACTGTATCTATAAACTGCTGACGTGCTTATTTGAATTTATTTAACACCAACAAGTCTTATCTATGGCGGTGACAGAATGAGCCGAACCCAATCAACAGTCCAATATTTTTCATGATTTTCAGATGTTTTCCAGTGAATATTCAATTAGCTTGTTCATTTGCAGCGCATCCTCTCCCGAAAACTCAGTTTTGACGTTAAAATGCATAGAAATAATGTCATAATCTAAGTGCTAGGACGATGCATGCGCCGCATATGGACAAGCCAATTGCTTTGCTCCTCATGCAGCCTGAAACCGCCATTGAATCCGCAATAAAACTTATTAAACTTAGATAAGATAACTTTTATGTGTTCAAATATGAGTGTACATACAAACAAGTCCATGCAAGATGTACTTCTTGATCAAGATGTAATTCTAAGTACATGCTGTAGATCTTCTACAAGTGCCAAATAAAGAATGTTGTCACGGAATATTTCGCACCGATTCTGTCTCATCATCATCATCATTTCAGCCAAAAGACGTCCACTGTTTCACATAGGCCTCCCCCAAGGTTTTCCACAACGACCGGTCCTGTGCCACTTGCATCCAGCGGTTTCCCGCGACCTTCACTAGGTCTTCAGTCCATCTTGTGGGGGGCCTACCCACGCTGCGTCTTCTGTCTCACTTTGTCATAATACATGAGGAGAATGACACAAAATCTAAATTTGTCACATTCTGTCTTGTCACAGCCGGTTGAGCTAGGTCAGCTGGAAGGCGTAGCATAGCATAGCTATCTATGGATCGTACCCCAGTCGCGTAGCTAGTGAATATCTCCACAAAGGCCTTACTAGCTGCGTCTACATCAGGCGCATGTCCTGAGCACTCAGTTTTGACGTCGGAACGCATAGAAATATTTCATACTTATCATGAGTGGTCGGGCGCGGCATATCAGGCATCTAAGCACACTACCTAATAGGTTTTTCGTTACAAGAAAATCCTAAGTAGGTCATCTCATCTTATTGCTACCCAAAATCTAGATAAAACTGCTTTCCTAAATATAGGCCGAATACCTAAATTATTACGCCGAACTCGAGCTTAGCGTCCATTGTTCCACAATCCATTGAAATTGGAGTCCTCAACTAAATTACAATTATGCAAAGATGGCGTCTCCGTGTCTGGCTCAAAGGCGCTCATTTTGATTGCAAATTGATCATTCAGGTGTCTGGGATTTATTGAATCGAATTATTAATTTAGTTAATATTTATTTCAAGTTGGATATGAAATATTGATAGTTTACGAAGTACCTATAAAAGTAAGCATATAGTAAATAGTCGTTGAGGTCTTATCGGTGATGTGATGAAATCGGCAAGTAACAGTGATGTGCAACGACTTCGAATTAGATACTAAAGTAGATATTTCGCGTCTTTTGTATTTGTCAACGCAACATACATGCTACATGGAATTAAAAAAATACCGCATTCTAAAAAAGTAAAAATAATGCTCAATCAACGAACAGAAGCTCCACAGCGGGGTATTCTGGAAAATAATCAACGGCTCAAATGTAAGCGCGGGTTTCGAGCTCGAAATTTAAAAACACCGGACAAGTGCGAGCCAAACGCCATGGAGGGTTCCGTAAAACTAATTCAGGCAAACTTACACGCACGTGTTATGATTTTTTTTTTTTTGATACATAGTACTTATTTCTATAACTTTTGATAAATGAAGACAAACAATGTAATAAACAAATAGTATTATGTCAAATTAAAATTTGTCATTACACCAATATTTTCGGCAGTTGTGCCATGTTTCGTTGGTAAATTAAGTAATTACGTAAAGTGGCCGTATTTACAGTTAAAAGCGTTGAATTTCATTCTTGTTGAACCCTAAAACTAAGGACAGGACACAAAAGGATGAAGTAACGAGATCAAAACCAGCCATGGCCATTCTGTCGGTGACGGCGGGGAAACGACATTTTATATTTTTTGGATTTTTCGAAGCGCCCCGTATATTGGTGTGTACACCGGCTTAGATAGTGTATGTGTACCTATGTGTTATTTGTTTTGGGTTTTCTGTTACTCGTTTTAATATTTTTTCTTTCATTTTTTTTTATCCAATCACACTAGCGCCATCTATCCTCTACAGAGATCGTTAAAATAGTTTTTGTTTTTCCGGCTCGGGGTAGGGCGACAATGCTTCACGTAAAAGTCAGCCTCTGTCCCGTACATACATACATTATTCCTGAACCGTCTTTTGGGCACTCAAGACGAACGTTCTGTTTGTTCCTAAGGCATTATTATCACAGGGGAGGGATTAAGGAACTTGATTTTCTGCTTTATTACCTGTTTTGTGTCGTATAAAATTTTTGGAAGTATCTGATTGCCCATAACGTTCATGATTTAATTCTAGTAACCCTCCTGTAATTACCTAAAACAAAATATTAGATTGCAAACATTGAACCAACCATCTGTGCTTCCAACCTGTTCCCTCAACAGATCTATTGTTTACCGATCGGCGCTAATAAATAGGTGTACAATGCTCGTTTTGTTCGCAAAATCAATCGAAACGTCGCTATACACATGTCGATGAACGAGACAATGGTTTCGACTTTTTAGTGTCGGCGTGACATAGAGACGTTCAAGTTGGTGAGCAAATAGTTGGCAAACAAGACCAACAAGTTGGCTTTCATTTGTATTATTTTTTGCCGATGTTCCTGTGATCAGGTTCATTTAGCTTTCAATCAATCTCTCAATCAGAATAATTATATTAAAATTAATGTAGTGTATGTACATCTACATAGACAAAGATGGTGCGATACCTTGCGTCCTATATATAGATACCTTTGCGTATAAAACGTGGCCACAACAAGCTAAAGACAGGGATGGACAATAAGGGACGACCTTTGCCCAGCAATGGGAAACTTGAAAGGCTGTAAAAACAGCCAATAAAGCACTTCATACAGGCATGTAGTTGTAGGAAATAAACCAAGGTCCTTTGATCAGCTATTTTAAATCGGCTATGGTCATGAAATCATTGTATATAATCCGCAGTTTACCTACGCGTGCTGAATTGGATAAAATTGCGAGGATTTACATAGAAAAATCCAACTTCAATTTAGGATCTACCTACTTAATTCGAAAACGCAATTTAATAAAATTATGGATCGAAGTCGATCGAAGGACTTAAAAAAATGAGTAGCGTTACAGTATTTGGCCGTTAAAACTTAAAACACATTTTAAGCTCTCTATTCCTAAAAGTGTTCCGCGTTCCCAACATACTTCCAACTTACAACAATGTTGACGAGCAAAATGACGAACAGTGTTGGGAGTCCCACCGTTTGTCACCCTGCTTGCCCGTATGTCACACATGTTTGTTTTCACCGCTGTCTGTCCGTCTGTAGGGGGCGTTATACGCCGAACAACCCGGTTAATATTAATTAAGATAGGGGTGTGGTGTGGGGCGCGACTATCGTAAGACGTGGGGTAGTGTTCGTGTTAATTTATAATAGCGTTGTTTGTGGGGTTTTAATTACTGGATTACGTGTGGTGTTGCTGGCTTTTTGGTTGAACGAAGTGATTGGTTCTGGTGATACCAAAGGGATTGATGATGGTTGTGAAATCCAGCGTTATTGCTGGGACCCCCTTGGTCCCAGCAATATACGCTGGATTATTAAACTTGGATATATTAAACTTGGAATTTTGTTGAAGACCACTCACTATATTCTGGTTTGAAGAAGTGCAGTAGCTACCGAACAGAAAAGCGAAAATTATGTATAAGTGAAGAAGAATTTTTGAACCATACTCTTAAGATGAAAACTAAAATTGACTGGCACACTAACTAGGTATCTAGGTAGGTAGCTGCTATCTTTCCGGGCTCTCCTAAACTGTTTCCTCTCTGATAAAAATGATACAGACTTCTCCGACAAAACTAGTTACCTATCTTCAAATCTACAATCAGATTTTTTATTCAGTCAGTCATTCTTATAGTGCGCGATTTCAGCATGAAATGGTACCTACTATTCCTAACAGTCGTTTCACTTCAGTTCCGTAGCAACACGGGACTCAATCGCTTTTGATTCGAGCCAGTTAAAAATACTACGTTTTTCAGGAACAATAGATGCTCTATTAGTTTTTTGCTCTCGCTAACCACGATATAATACACAAAATGAGAGACAGATGCCCCAACATTACATAACAACACATGCTTAATACCTAATTTACTCCAATTTTCCTCGCTCGAAACCGTAGGCGTATCGACACTACAATTTTTTACTCACGCCGTTTTTTACTCACGTTCCCCGATTTTTTACACAAACAGATGCAGTAATTACTCTTACTGGATGCTATTGGGTATCTTTGGAGGTGCCACAACCAATAGTAATGCCGAGACGAATTTTGAAAGAACTCTCTTTGAAGAAATGGCTTTTTTGATAGACTGGTAGTCACAAATGATGTATAATGATTGTGTGGATCCGAATTAATGGACTATAGCGGAGTAAATTCTCGTAGAATGACTTTCTTTTGGTGTATTCTTATTGTGGATATCAATTTCAAGTGTTTTTTTGGGGATGAGGTTGTTTTTGATGATGAAACAGTCTGAGAGGTCAACTTTAACTGATCAAAGTCCAAAAACCACTCGATAACGTTCATGTAAATGGCATTTAAGTAGAAAATTATTGATCCATCTAATAGGAACTGCACCACGTGTCGTTGTGTGCGATTCTCCTATTACTTATCTCAATTTGGTGAAAAATTGGTGCTTCAAATTCGTTGTCAAGTCTCTGATTGGCTCACGAAAGGCTGAAACTCACAGGTCTTTAAACTAATCAGGAGGATATTTAACATTTTGTTCAGCTTAGCTTCAGTTGCTGTAACCCAATTCCTCTGTATTTCCAGTCAAATTTGCACCCATCATTGCAGCTAGACAGCTCAAAACCCATCGCATCTAACCCAAACACATAATATACTATATAACCCAAACGGGCCGCTTATCTCTCCTCGGCAGGCGTCGCGCGAGGGTGCACGCAACAAAAATACTGTTGTCTCTTTATTGTGGCCTGTTGTTGGCGGTTGTTGGCTGTTGTCTGTCCCCAACAGACTGTTGTAATTACTAGCATTTTGTATGAACGAATGTGACTGTTATGCTACTTGATAATGGTTTTATAAAATGCAGAGATGGGTGAATGAAATGCCGTTTTGCTTCGTAGGCGAAGCTCTCTTTGCCTGAGGAACAAAAGAGTGAGATATATTTTAGTAGTTTTGTGCTTGCATCTGATACTTGCATTAGCTAAAGTTAATTGCCTTGTACCTTGTCAAAGAAAACGGTTGATTTCATGATAGGAACATGGCTGCATTGCCTGAGGAAAGCTATTCTGGTAGGCACATGAGGTTTTCCGCACCCACTCAGCCCAGCCCGTGCCAAATGTGTCTGCAAGTCGTTACCGTTACAATGTCGCTCAAAGGAAAAAATATCCATTACACACGAATGCGCGACCATTTTATTTTTCCACCAAATTTCAGTAAACTATCCACAAAGGCCTTACGTCACCCCACACGTCCATTATCAGCGCTGAAGAGAAAAAAATCTATTAACATTTAACAAAATCATGACCCAAATAACGTTTCTTACCATTTCAATTTTACGGACGAAAGGGTGGCGGGTGCTCCTTCGCCGCGTCTTTGTGAGCCCCCCCACCCCCACCGCCGGGCCCCCACCCCCTTTCCACCATTGTCGTATGGCACACAAGCTTTCAGAGTAATGAAGAGCATTTTCGTCCGATTCCGAACACAATAGACGCTTTAATACGACGCAGAGAGGAAACTCCTTTGTGTCAGTACAGTATTGTGCCTAACATGTGTGTTTCGTGCCCGTTTTGTTTTTTGTTTTGTTTGTGCTACGATTGTTGGCGACAATGATGGAGTATGTTATGTAAAAGATCTTGTCTTCGGTGTGTGGATGTTTGATGTTTGCGTATGCCGAGCGATGTGGTTGTATTTTTTTAATTGTTGGGAAATGAAAATGTTATGTGTGAGGGTTGGCACCTTTAGTGGAAACTGTAAAGAAGGACTTACTAACAGCTCAATATTAATCGTTATCTCGAAAAGGGTTCTTTGTAAGTTCATAAAATTTATGCTTTACAATAAAACTATCAATACAGTTTCGGTCATTTTCGATCCAAATGCAGTATTTCTTCATTAATAGCGTTCTTCCTCTCCCAACTAGAAGTTTTGGCCAACCCTAATATGCCTAACAGGGTTGTTATTACGAACCCGGTACGAAAGCAACAATCCGTTTTGTTCGCGTTACGAATTTAGAATTTTGATACATTTCCGTACGTAGTGTATTAGTTATAAGATCACGAACGAAATGCTGTCTCTTAAACAATACAAACCAATACCTAATACCACAACCGCACAATTGTTCAATGTTGCCATCACTTGCCATTGTTTCGCGTAACGAACGCCGCGCTGTAGGAAATAATTATTGTGCAGTGGCAACACTTGGCTGTATCGACACGTGTCTTTTGTCGCCTCATTGTTAGCGCTGCTGTTTATTAACAGTAATACCTGCGGGGCTTACAGCGCGAAAAATACAAGTGGAATTTAAAAAGGACTTTCCTTTGTTCGATTCAAAAGAGGAGTACCTACTTGTATTTTTCAATGGCAGTTCGATTCCTATTAATAGTCTTTGGTCAGAATGTAGTTCCACAATATATCTATGTAAGGGTTTAGGTACTTAGACTTAGTTCCTATTTTATCCAACGTAGGTAACATAATAGAATGGCTTTAAAGAAAACCTAGGAGGTATTGGCAACATGTCATGGGCATCATACCTATTGGTCATTAAAGGTTTTACATAAAGAGATTTAGAATCTCGGTATCAATAATAATATAATTGTGCAAAATGACCAAATAAATCTTGCAACACACAGCGCACAAACGCTAACAAAAAGGTAAAATTACAACTTTAAATAGTAGTGTTGCCAATTTCAACACTACATATGGAACTGCTGCTAATAAAACAAATGATATTTGAAAATACTTGTGCACTAAAAGTGATACAAACATTTGTAGGCCTGTCAAAAATACTTTCACGCAAAAACACTGCGTGTTGAACTGACAGATAGACAAGCGTGCAACGCAGAGATGACGGTAATTTGCATTTTTAAGACAAAGCTACAGCGAGTATTGTCGCGTTCATTATGAGGGTAGTCTGTCATGCGTTCTGTAAATATGTAGGACCAACGTATACTGTCTTAGGCCCGTATTAATAAATCGATCTCAAGATTGAGATCGAACTTAATATGTTGTTTATGACAGATGTTTCATACATGTCATGAACATGTGCATGAACATGTCTGTATGTCCCGAGTCTGGGTGTATATGTATAGTTAGTATGTATTTACAAATAAAAAAGTAGTATATGTAGTAATATCAGTTATCTGGTTTCCATAGTACAAGC
This sequence comes from Drymonia ruficornis, assembly GCA_947859195.1. Taxonomy (NCBI): domain Eukaryota; kingdom Metazoa; phylum Arthropoda; class Insecta; order Lepidoptera; family Notodontidae; genus Drymonia; species Drymonia ruficornis. Next base: position 14,165,475 of record OX401905.1, on the reverse strand, counting down.
TCTGCTTAGTTTGGGATCAGGTAGCCGTGTGTAAAAAAAATGTCCCAGGATATTATTATTATTATACATTAAACGTCAAAAATGCATCTTAAGATCGATCTCAACTTTGAGATGCATTTATTAATACTAGCCTTACATACTTACAAAGTTAATGTATCTTTTTAATGGGACTAGGCCCACACTGTCCCACCACTGTCACTCCTGTCAGCCAGGATGAAAAATGGTGTCTAACGATAACGCCAAGCTTTGACCTTCGACGAGTCCGGGGAAAAGTTGTCTTGGAACCCGCACGAATTTAGCCAAAAGAAAGAATGAAAGAAGTTTGAAGAAGATAATGCCCTTCTCTCCGTAGCGGGAGATAAAAATAACAGGATAAGGTCAAACCTTGGCGTCATCGTCGGACACCATTGTCGATCTTGGCTTACAGGAGTGACAGTGGTAGCACTATGAGGCGGGCCTACTCCCAAATAAAAGTTAGATTTTGCTTGCATTACCAAGCTTGCATTTCGGGCGTGCATTTAGTCACAGAAGCCTCAGGTGTTACAAAATGTAAAACAAACGCGATAAAATGCGTAAAATTAGTTCTATCCCATGTGAACTCTTCCTAACAGTTGTGTCACCACTGTGCACTCAAATGTTTCTTGACAACCGTGTACATCGCTCGCTATATACCGGAGTATATTTGCAATCTGTTTGTTTAGCGTCCATTGTATGCTGCGCAGCGTTTGTTTTTCGCTTCGACAGATGCAAATGAGTGTTATTGTAATTAGCTAATATTGAATGTGGGTTTTGCTGAAAGGAATTGTCAGTTGTACAAATAAATGGTTGTGGCATGAAAATACTTATCTATCTATGGTTTGTGTAAACACGGTGGTTGAAAGCTGTGGTTCTTTTGCTATGCCTCTTTGGGCAATATCGTGCGACTGTTCGACTTTAAAATTTTACTCACAATACGTTTGGCAGGTGATGGTCAAAGAGGAGAAACAAGAATGGTCCCTAGGTTATATTCTCATTATTAATCCCAACCCATCCCACTCCCCTCAATGTGCGAGCAATGCCTTTGGTATTGTAAGCATCTATATAGGCTACGGTAACTTAACATCAGTCGGGCCGTACGCTTTTTTGCCATCGCAGTCCTATAAAAAAAGGTCCTAGTTCTAGGGGTAACTTATACAGGTTTTCTGTCGAGATGGAACTGTATTGGTGTCTAATTCTGTAAGAGGAGGTAACATTGTCAAGAGTTAAGAATAATTAATAAAAATCATACATGACTTCCGGAATGTCCGTGTTCCAGGACCGCTAGTGTATTTGGCTCATTCTCAGTCTGACCGTTTTATGCTGGCCTTCGGTGTCAAAAAAAAAGGTTGACACCGAAGGTCCACTTAAAATGGTCAGACTGAGAATGAGCCATTTTTCATATGAGACTCGCATACAGCAAGCTAAATTAAGCAACACTTGTACTATGTCTACAAGAGACTGGTGGCGATACCAGTGACACCCAGACCGGAGCAAATTACGAAATGGCCGTTACCGAAATTTGCCTCTGGAGGGAATCAACTCCGCAACCACCCGAAACACTGCGCCAATCGGTTGTCGTCGAAACTTAATAATATTAGAACCTTAAGGCTCACCGGCCAACCAACCCCCACCTTCAACCTACGACCTCACCTTACACACCCTACGTAATACGTTTTATCATAAACAATCAACAATACCATTGTTACATACAGTCTCATACAGACTGAACTGTATGAAAGTCTGATTGATTCAGAACTTCACAAATGTAGCGATACAATACATAAAGGGTTTCGTATCAATCATTGTGTTCTAACCCTTTGTTAAAGTTAACTGAACTTAGGGAATTTAGATTTAGTACAAGTTATACATGAAGACAAAGCAAGTTTATTATAAGGTAAGATTATTTACGGAATGGCCTCTCTGTACCGTTTACCTTACGACATATATAGAAATGTTAACTAGGCACTAGAGGACCATTGAATTTTCTTCAATTTAGACACGGATTTTCTTCTATAGTATTGGCTATTGGTAAATTTTTGTTTTATACGGCAATGCTACGTTCCTTCCACTCGAAACCACCAAAACGACACCACCGACTATTAGTGAGGTTACCTACATACAAAGTTGTTGATATGAAAACTCCAATTAAGTTCAAGCAGTTTCATTAATGAGGTATGTCATTTGATAAAGTTTATATTTATCTGTTAGTTTAGTTTATATTTATTTCATAAACTCTGTTTTATTAATTATCGTTTAACTATAGATAACTTGAAATAATAACTTCGGGGTCGGATCAATGTATGTGATGTTGTCTGATATTCATTTATTTATTTTAATGAACTGGGAGCTGTTTGTCAAAAACACGCGTTTCTGGACATCACTAGGGTGGTGTCGTATGGACTAGAGATTCCAAACGACACCACCGATGGTGTCGTTTTGGTGGTGTCGAGTGGAAGGAACGCAATGCTAAGGATGATGTCAAATCATGACAACCAAATTTTTCAAGCTCAAATGTATTTATGTCTAGCTCATAAGTCACTATAATGAGAAAGATGGCAATCTTGTTTATTGCCTAGTATGGTACACTGACAGGCGATTCATCTGATGGTAGGTAGAAACCGCTGCCCAGGGCATCTGCAACTTAAGGGGAGCAGACGCGAGGCGTTATCCTTTGAAGAAGCCCATGTTGTACAATACAGAAGTTTAGTTGCACCATCTTCTAAATTGTTGTAATAATCTCAATAATCATCAAATTCTGCTATTTCGTAGCAGTTAAGAAAATCAATTTTGATTCCTGCTCCAATCATAAAATCATCGAAATAATTTTAACGGAACATTAGTCCTTAGTAGAATTGTCGTTACTAAGCACACGATCCTATCATCTCCGGACACAATAGACACCACCCCCAAAGTATCGACAGAATAATGAGGAACCGGGAAAAACTTCTGTTACGGAATGAAAAGCGCAAATTCGTCATTAGACGGCGCTTTCCGCCATTGTTGTATCTATCTCCCTCCTCTACGGCGAGAATAAATGCGGTGCGAGCGAGAAAACCGACGGTCCTCGGAGCTGGATTGTTCCTTTCTATGTTAGCGACATTGTTTTCGCTTTTATGCCCGTCTGAATTGGGATTGTCTTGTCTGTTTGAATGGCCGATGGCGCCCCTCCACGGCGCATGAATACAGCCTTCTATAAATGGGGGGAGACAAAGGGTTGGTCTCTTGAATCGGCTGGGAGACAGGTCGTTCGTGCCTTCGATTATATTGTATCGATTCAGGGCATTGTCTCAGCAATGAAGGATGGTTAGGGCAAATTACTTTTCAGTTAGTGTTTGCAGTTGGCTATGATTTTTGTTGCATTGAGAGTCATGAAGTGAAATCATTTCTTGGCGGTATATCAGTTCATTAAATTTGGAGTACAGTTGTTATCTTTGAGACCATAATCAGCCCCTTTCTTCCCTCCTCTCCTAGAGCCTTAACCTTTGCAATCAACTTGACAAAAATTTTAATCGCGTATAGGCGTCTTTTATTGCCTTTTTTACACATATTTTGTGTTGCCAATAGATTTATACTTATTGTTTATATTAGTTTCTCCTCTTTCAGAACTTGCCCTTGAGCTAGTAAATCTACTATAACAGTTAAATAATTTAAGTGTGTCCGATTTTAAAAGAGATTTACAAAATCATCAACCCCAGTTACCAAATTGTAGGTTTCCCAATGTTTATAGTCTTTAATATCCATGAACATGGTCTCGGACAATCGCTAATGGCAACATTAAACACTCGTGAATTGACCAATAAACGACAATGTAGCCGATGCAATATGTGAACATTTCAATATTGTATTTCTGTACAATGGTAAATGGAATAGAAAGATGTTGTCGCGATTTTGTTAAATTCTTGTTGTGAAGATTTTTATTTGCGCAAATGCAAGCACAACCATATTGAGACGCTTGAAATTTGTGTTTATTAAGATTTCGTTAGGCAGCTAGGTAGCTTTATCTGAATAGAGAATTTTAGAGATACGGATGGGGAAAGTATCTGGCAAACGAAAAGTTGGAAGGCGTAAGATGTCATGGCTTCGCAACATCAGGGACAGGCATTAAGGCAATGGTCTCCTATTAAATGCCATCGGCCGCTTACAGCGTCACGCGTACGCCGCGTCACAATGTTACTATAGAAATGTACTGTTGTGGTCTCCTTAACACGCCGACGTCATGTCGTCACGTTAATAGGAGAATACGGCCTAAGACGGTTAAGGAGCTGATAGACTAGGTCTAAAAAAGTAAAATTCTGACTTACCAACCTTCAGTAGGGGAGTGGCACTTAAAGAAGTAGGGAATTTTAGAGACACAACTGATGATAGTGATGATAGTGATATAAATAATGCCCACTGTAGTGTAACTTTGCCAGACAAGTTTTTGGTACAGCCCCAATATGGATAAATATTGATTTTGCCTGAAGTCACCATAGCAAATATTCAGACTCAATCTGAAAATATACTGTATGTTTTAGTTAATCATTATACAGAAATAGAACAGTGACGCATAGACGGAATATCATCGGACCCCACTATTTTCTTTAAATCCTAATATTTTATACCCCTCTCTTTCAGGTGCGGAATGGAAACTCCTGTCAGAAGACGAGAAGCGGCCGTTCATAGACGAAGCAAAACGGATCCGTGCGATGCACATGAAGGAACACCCAGACTACAAGTACCGGCCACGGAGGAAACCCAAGACCTTGAGGAAGGAGGGCTACCCCTACTCGATACCGTACCCCAGTGTGCCGATGGAGGCGTTGAGAGCCGGTAAGTGACCACATTGTAATTTGTAACTGATATTGTAAGTCAGGATCGACAAACGTTCACCCATCCCTGATTGACCTCGCTAAGTATTACTTAACCTCTGATAGATTACCGACCAGTGATTACAACTGGCTTTGAGCGCCTCAAAATAAGAATACAGGAATACCAACTATCCAATAAAAAGTCGGGTTTTTCAATGTTTGTTCAGATCTTAGTTTAGTAACTCTAGCTTGTTGATGCCAAGTCAACCCTAACTTTAATGACCAGTTTCAAATGATGGTCCATTCTAATTTTACCATATAATACAAAGTTCCCACAAACATCAGCATCATAGTCTTCATCAAACGTAACTCACCGCTAATTTCCTGCTAATCTTCCATTGTGATCAAATGGCACTAATTTTGTGTAAACCTGTCGTTATGCGTTGTAAAGTATTTATCGCGTTCTGTTATATGAATGAATTTTATACTATAAAAATACTAATTCGTTCGAGATACTAATAAGCACAGATTATAGAAGTAGACAGATGGAGTCTTGGCAACAAACGAAGTGAAGCCGGGTAGCATTTTATGTGTGCGTGACAACTAGGAGCGGCACTAAGGAAATATACATTTGTGTGCGTGTAAAGTTGTGTAGCTATAGGGCGAGATTGTATTCGCTTTCACGTTTTGTATTTGCTTTGGTGGCTTCACTTTCGTGTTCTACGCACTCCATCTGTATTTTTCTGAAATCTGTGCTAATAAGACTACGAATACCCTACATGTCATTCAAAATTCGAATCTCGAACGAAACAGATTATTGCTTTCGTACCAGCAGCGGGGCGATTGCGTAACTCTTTCGTCAATGTTTCAATTGGTTTCGTTCATCCCGTATTGCATTTTCAGTTAAAATTAATTGAAATCCGGATGAGTCTGGAGTTCACTCTTCCCGATTTCAATAAATTTCAATTGATAAAGCAACACAGGATGAACGAAACCAATTGAAACATTGACGAAAAAGGTACGCAATCGCTCCGCAGGTTTTTGCAAAAGCCGTACCCTGAAACGATAAAACCTAAACAGTACTGTATGCCTCAAATGTGGCTGTCTATGCTAGATAATATTTTATTTGATATCGATCGATATCCAAAAATTACCTCAATCATGTGCAACATCTCGTTCGGCAAATAGAACCTTTCTAAAACATATTAAATTCGGACCTTTTACTATCGGACTAACATCGATTCGATATCGATTTTTTTATAAACAATTCCGTTATCGAGTACAAAAGTGGCAGTACAAATAGCGACATAGTGGGCAGCACAAAGGGCCTTGCGTCCGACGTTATCGCGGCATTCAGACGATGTCATCGGATCCGCTAGTCGAATTGGGATTACACAATATCGTTGTGACCCGTTTGAATTGGTGTTAGTGTTAAGTGTTTAGTCAAGTAGGTTTGACTGTGTATAGTTTTCTATTTTTGACCTCTGATAATGCTTCGAATGTAATATTTTCAAAACTTTACGTACGGTCTGTGCGTAGAATGAAGAGAGATCTTTAGTTTGTCAGCTATGGTCAATGACGGATTAATGGTTTCTGCTGATTCAATTTTTATTGTTTAACGTGTGTTTACTTAATCTGTCGATCTCAAAATCTATACCCAATGGTTTACTGAATAGAAATTATTACATACTTACTTATGTAGGTACCTACCAATTCATTAGTTAATGATAGTTCAATGAAGTTTCTGTAGAATGCATCGTAGCTTAGTGTAGTAAAACTTGCCATACCCAAAAATTCTTTAAGTAATTTTATATTTACAAACAAAATTCATGAGTCGGATCAGACACAGTTAATAGAAAGACTACCCCCAACTTCATAGAAAGTTACGATGGACTTACACTGGCATTACAAATCACTTTTGTTCCTAGAAATGCTTTGTAAAACCAATCAAAATTTTATTTTTATTTTTACTACCTAAAACCGATAGTACTGACTCTATCGCACTAAAAATACTAAACAGTGCACCGTAGGTCAGTCGCCTTGCTCCAACAAAAACGTTCGCCCACTGTCACGACTTGTTCGTCGTGACTACGAAAATAAAATCATCGCGCTAACGCACATTTTTACACGTAAACTATATAAAAAAAGGTTCTATTTTCTATAGGTATCGGAAATTAGATAATATAAAAGTTCTGTTATATTGTTGTACTATTTACCGAATCGTTTAATAGTGAACGTAAATTTTGATATTTATTGCTGCGTTGTTATGCTTTTGGAGGCACTAAAGTCGGTCTAATAAAAGTTTCTCGCGTGGGATACGATCTTTATATTTTCAGTTTTTTTACAAGTTGTAATAATGTTACTTCATTTTTATAAACTCGTACATAAGTGTGTGTATACGAGCAACCAATAGGCGTTTTGGATTTTCCGATTTCAGGCGACACCTAAGTTATGTAAACTGTGATTTACTAGGTTGTAAATTAATGCTTAAATGTCCGTTTAAATTATGTTTATGTCACTTGCTAACGATCATCAATAAGTTCATGAAAATCTGATAATTTGGGATTTTTTTAAAGAAATGATTTGTAGTTTTTTTTACCCCACGTTTTTTAACGTCGAATAACATGTTTCCTTGGAACCGTCTGAAAACAGATCCGAATTCGGTATGTCAATAAATAGTGTCTTCATAGTGCTACTTCATTAACTAGGATTTTAAATTACAGCTCTTTTTAAAAGCTTCTTGAACGAGATTACACTTCTCCTAATTTTTTTTTTTTTTTACTTTTTATATTTTTCGATATACAGTAGAAGCTTAAGTTAAATGATTAGAGTGATGAATAAAGGCTGATGTATAAATTAAAATCCATACTCTGAAACACTTTGCAGTGAACACCCTAAATAAAGCGTAGTACACATCATCAACAAAGCGCTTACATAAGAGATTGAACGCCCGCCGAGCGCTCGACAAAAGATTTCCAAATATGAAAAGCGAAAATGGAACGCATAGTTTAAGCCGTCTTCGCTGCTTTTGACAGTTGACAGTTTTCACTGTCAATGTGGCACAACAATAGGGGTTAGTTGGGGGTGCGTCAGGCGTCCGTTTGGGGTTGCACTATTGACACGCGATTAAAATTATTGAAAGATTTCGCTTTTTAAAAAGATGTTATTGAATTTTGGAAGGGTTGTTTTGAGGTTTTGCATTTGATATGCTTTGGGTTATTTTTAATGTTGTGGAGACTATAGTAGGTATTAATGTTTTTCAGACTAGTATGTAGTTCATTTAGAGCTCAGAACTAAGAAAGTTTAGATTCAGTTCAATGTTGTGCATAGCCATACCTCCGCTGAATGAGAGATAAGATGGATTTATGCTAGCTCAGGGCAGGTTGGTAAATCAGACAGCTCTTTTAAATTCTGGTTAAGTTTGTCTCAGAGCTTTTTGTTTCCTCACGATGTTCCCCTCACCATTTAGTGATTTAAAACATTGTCTAATTATTTCGATCATAAATATAACGTGATACGTGTTCGTTGATATTTCCACTTAATGATAAGGGAACTAGTGTCGGTAACATTTACTTATATTGTAATAAATAACCGACACCGACAATATATGTATACGTAGCTTTAAATAACAAATTCCTATCATTTTTCAATTTTATTACATGAAGCCGTCAGCGTTGTGGTCGGCGAACTAAATGTGGGCGGAGTCGGCACGTGTGTCCCGACCCTTAGTTAAGGGTTGTGCCACACTGCACTAACATGGCTTTTAAGTTAATTGCCGCCGTGGATTTATGTTGCGAAATAAAGCTAGGGGTGAATAATTAGAATTACTTTAGCGAAATGTTTTTAATGGGTTTTGTTGAAATTTTAATTAGTGTTTTTATTTATAACCTACATAAATTCAACTTGCGATTTAAATTAATGAAACTGCTCACGTAAGTTAAAACGACAGGAAATGGCAAATATGTATATACAAAATATGTGATAGAATGCTCTGTCATGTGCATAGGCAGAGTCGCAAAATCGCGCTTTTTTTAGAAACAACAATAAAAATATTAAGCAAAGTCTAACCAAGAAAGAGAAGACATGACGTGTCTGGTGAAAATAGTATGTTCTACTAAACTGGGTCCATGGACACAATACGACTCAATCGTCCGCGGAAAATAGTGTTGAAAACATGTCAGTATTGCCAATACGGGTCACTTCTGGTCAATAAACACGCTTCAAAATACATTTTAACTTGATTGTCGAATTGTGAGTGCTATAAAAGATGTGTGAATTTTGCTGCATGTTGTGGTGTGCTGAGCACAAGTAGGTATAGCGATTGCAATATTATAAGGTACCATATCTGTAAAAATAATATATCAATAGTTTTAAATAGACTCGAACTGACCTAATACAATATTTAAGTAAGTACCTATATTACCGATTATGACATTAATAAGTATACTTTTTTTTTATTGATGGACATAGCAAAGTTATCTTTCAATGTCCTGACATTTTATTTACATACATACAACAAGAACTATACTAAAAACTACAAGTAAAGAAAAGATAAAATAATAAATAGAAAAACAAATTATGAATATAAAAGGTCGACATCGTCGTCGATACCAAAGGTTCCCAGCAGGCTGGCCGCATTTCCGCGCTGTATGACTATACTTATTCGCTGCGCGAAATAAAAGCCAGCCCGCCGGTCACGTGAAGCGGCAAACAGACGCGTGGCAATCTCCTTAAAGAGGCGACGCGCATTTGGGCCCCATGTGCCCAGGGTTTCGACCCCAAACGGCTCAAACAAGTAGCCTCCGGGAAGGCCACTATATTTGCGCCGTTTGAGGTTCTCGGCCTCTGCAGCAGCAGCGCCAGAACGCATCGACGTGCTAGGAAGGTGTGACGGCGCCAGGGTGTCTACGCAAGTTGCATCCCATACCAGGGGCCGTCCCAACCTCCACGGCACCAAAGACATACCGTCGGGCCTCTTGCCGTCATCACGCGCCAGCCCATTGGGTTCTAATACGGCGGGCACACCGGCGGTGACGAGGGCCCGACGAATTACGTCGTTGATGCCTGCATGCCGCGGTATGCGACCCGCGCTCCTGCTGCAGGATAATCCATGGTGGCCCAAGCTGTCCACCGCCTCACCGCATCGACAACGATGTGGGGCATTACAAGCTGCCCCTAAACGGAGGGAAGTAGCGAGACGAAAGGTCGTGTCATCTAGAAAGGTGCCGATGTTAGATGAAGGCAGCGCTTGCAACCAGAGACCGGCTTCCCATTCTCCCACCGCCAGCAGGCGCGCACGCTCTGCAGAATTCCTGCACGTATTAAAAAGTTCGTTCCGTGCGGAAGTGCAGAGCGGCGCATCCCACTGGCCCTGGGAGGACAGGTTGCCAGGTAGATCTGTGCTCGGGCAAGCTATTTTCCATGCGTTCACGGCATCGGACAAATACGGCACGAGGTAGTCAACCATAGAAGGCGCTAGGATCTTCTTGGTTAAAACCTCAGTGCTGTAGACCGAGGACAGGAACGCAGGTAAACTGACACTTGAAATTTTGCGAATACCGAGACCACCAAAACGAATTGGTAGAGAGGCTTGCAGCCAGGCTCGGTCATCCAAAGAAATATTTAGAATTTTAACTAAAGTTTGGTGTATTGTTTTATCTAACTTTTCTAATAGATCTGGGTATTGCCAAAGATGTGTAGAACGGAGAACGTACGTAAATTTAGGAACAAACAAACAGTACCTAATAATTGTAAACGCCGAATGCATATTAATTTTTACAAGTCTGTCAAAAGATTCACTAAAATTTTGTATCTTTTCCTCAACAAACGAAGCGAAAGATTCACCAGGTACTGGGGACCCGAGGAGGTGGAAACAGGATCTATCTATTGTTTTAATATTAGGCGCTAGGGCTTGAAACTTTTGTATTATATTAATTTGATCCAAAACTTGTTTGGTAGGGTTCACGAAAAGTTCACACTTCGATGTGTTCAATTGTAGGCCTATAGTTTCAAAATGATGTTTTAAAAAAGACAAATCTTCTAGTACGGTATGTACATCACCTCCTAGGGTTCCGTCGTCTAAGTACCACACATTGAATTTTGAATTTAGCTTCTTAATGATTGGGTGAATCGCGAGACTGAAAATAACTGGCCCGAGAGGGTCACCTTGCTGACATCCGACGGCCGAGTCTATAATATAATTTTGGTAATGTAATTTGGTAGTGTTGCCATAACATTGCCAAAGAAAGTTGTAAATTTCTGGAGTTTCTTTTTGGATTTCGGATAACAAGGTGTCCCTATTCACAGAATTAAAAGCATTCTTAATATCTACCTTTAATATATTAAAAGTGTGTTCTCCTTCACATTGTTATTTATGCCAACCTTAGTTCTAGACACAGCAAAATACACATACCACAAAGATTTGATGCCGAAACAATTTTTTTTTACTTAGTATAAATATACAGGGTGAATTGTTTAAGTGGTTCACCTCCACAATGTGGTGGTGTATGGCCACTTAAGCCTCTGACTAACCCCGAACGGGGATAAAAAGTCGTGACGTTACATTACATTACAATTTTTTAAGTGTGCCTGGACGGCCAAATCCGAAACTATGAGGAATAGCGAAAGTACTCAAAGGAGTCTCGGGGCCGTTTTTGATGAAAACTAAAACCGCATCATTGGATTTTTGAAAAAACAGTATTCGTAGCCAGGAATCGAACTAGTTGTTTTTGAAAAAAAAAACACACTGTATTATTACACCATTCGATAGTGTCGCTAATAAGAAACCTCACCCTGTATATCTCAAGTAGACTTTAAATCATTCCGCTTCTCAAAATAAGAGTCCACTCAATTCGTATAAATAGGCCGGTTACACGCGACGGCCACGTGACAGCCAGCCAAACATTAGGGTCAGCTAAGGGCGAGCACACACGCGCCGGTAACGCCCAACGACGAGTAATTTGATCCGTAAAAGTTTGGGTAATTTTATGTTTGTGGTAACTTCAAGAACTTGCTATAACTAGCCGAACCACTCCCCCATTCCTCTGTCCCACTTCCCTTCAGGTCGGCAACGTGCAAGCGATGCCTTTGATGTTAATAATAATAATAATATCCTGGGACATTCTTTTACACACGGCTACCTGATCCCAAACTAAGCAGAGCTTGTACTATGGAAACCAGATAACTGATACATATACTACTTTTTGTTTTTGTAAATACATACTTAATATACATCTATAGACTACGGTAACTGCATAAAATATACGGTATACGGTATATTGTATTTTTTTGAACGATGCCTAAACGCTAGCTTACATGAATAAAACTTTGACTTTGCCATCTTAGTCACTTGAAAAAAAACCGGAACTATGTTTCTTATTGTTGTATGTACATAAAATGGCCTAGGGTAATCCCAGACCTGGGTTCATCATCTCAGCCGAAAGACGTCCACTGCTGGACATAGGCCTCCCCCAAGGTTCGCCACAATGACCGGTCTTGCGCTGCCCGCATCCAGCGGATTCCCGCGACCTTCACCAGGTCGTCGGTCCACCTTGTGGGAGGCCTACCCACGCTACGCTTTCCGGTGCGCGGCCGCCACTCGAGAACTTTTCGGCCCCATCGGCCATCCGTTCTACGAGCTGACCTGGGTTCAGACCTGGGTTGTAAGTCTCTAATTATTACATCAGTCACTGGTGTTTCGACCTAAACTTCGCCCTTGAAAACGACGGAGAGAGTTGCCAAAAGTAACATCCCACTGATGTATCAACGTTGAACTCATGATTGTCAGGATGTTGGGCCTTAGTGAATCTCATATCCGGGCAAATTAGGACGTTTCCCAAACTTGCCCAGACGGAAATCGAAACTGAAACTACCACTAAAGAATATTTTGGAATAGATACTGTCAGAAATAAAATCTATTGAAAAGTGTAAAACAATCATCGAGTTCCATTGGTATATAAGAGTACATGGACACTTATAATAACAGACAAAATTGCGTAATTAGGTAATTAAAATATTCCTCTGTATAATCTGAAACACGTGTGTATATTGTTCTCGTATTTGGTACAATATAAGGGTGAGGTCTCGGTGCAAGCGGGTTTATAAGCGATAGCGGTTAGCGAATTGAATCGTCAAAATAAATAAAGTTAGTTTATTAATCAGTCAATTTGAGTAAGTTTATGTTGGAAATGCGACCGTAAAATTGCCACAAATTGATATGGTCCGGTGGCCAAAACTAGAACTAAATTTTAAATATAAAATGTCGAATTGTGACAGTCTTATATTGATACTAGCGACGCTCTTAGCTGGCCAGAAGGGCTAGACAAGTGGCTGACGTCTACAAATTCGCTACGCTTCATCTATGGAAATGACATAAGTGACGTGATCTCAAGCGTGATCTTCATAGCAACTTGTTGTTGATTTACATAGCGACGTTTGACATTTCCATACATTGTGAAGTTTGTTCTTTTCTATTCGGTTAGCGTTCATGCCACTTGGCTAGCCCCTCAGGTATTTGGCTGTTACATGTGATGAATAAACTGTCCGTAAGACATCACATCCCCGCTATCATTCTGACCTCACCCTAACAATGTTTGTTCAGCAGATTCCAACATTTGTGTCCAATAATTCGTGTGTTCCGTACGGATCACCATTGTCACCGACTGTACCTCAATAACGGCGGAATGAACCCCATGTTTTGTATTGTTTCGTTATGATTGAGAACGTACAATCACAGTGAAAATTCATTTTGTTTATATTATAATATTGATACCAAAAATATTTTGCCATTTACGAAGTATCTAGCGTGATTTTTTTGTGGACAGTGTAGCGTGTTGTTGAAGTAAATAAGCAATATTATTACCTACTTCAATTGTTATTATCCCATTTTTTATCGGTTAAATGTACCTACTGTACTGCTATAGTGGCTAATTACTATAGGTATACCAGAGGAGCCGTACCGCGCTCCCTCGCCGCTGTCCCACTCCCCCACCCGTCATCGCTCTCGCTGTCCCACCCTCCCACCTCCCCGCGCATACCCAAGGCGCGGCACAGCACTTGTGGTATACCTATAATACTCTGACTCCGACTGACTGGTCCACCCAGACTGGGTCTTAGCAACTTAGGCTAGGAACATGTTATTTAGAATACCAATTATCTGAAAAAGGTCTCCCTTTAACTTTATCTAACATCTAAGCTTTTATCTAACCCTAAAAATATAGTAAACATAAATTAGTAATTTTAGAAATATACCACCACTCACCACCCTCTCACGTAAGATTGGCGTAAAGTAGCAATTTAGCTGCGTCTCGAACGATGAATGAGAGACGTCTTTATTGGCTAACGTAGTTATTTAAAAAAAAAACATTTCACAAGTTTAACCAGCCTTCAGAAATCTTTGTACCATCGCCTATGCTAGCTAACTTGGCCGGGTTGACACAAGTGGTGTTCATTACGAGCCTGATAATACCTGCATTGTATTAATGCTTGTTTGTTAACACGACTGTACGGGCGAGTACACTTGTTAATAATATTGATTGATTTTTTTAAATTATTTATAAATAATAACAAATATCGTGAAAATTACCAACCGTATGGTGCAACGCTGGTATTATCAAACAGGGTTTTTGATTAGTTTTTTTTTTTTATAAATAAATAATTACTTGTATTTTTTTTATTGGGACTAGGCCCGCCACACACTCTACCACTGTTACTCCTGTTAGCCAGGACCGACAATGGTGTCCAACGATAACGACAAGGTTGTTAGTTACAGGTGTTACTACCTTACGTACCTAATTATAGACGGGTACCAAATCTAACGATCGCGATCTAAAAAACCCGAAATTCAAATTCCGAACCAAACTAATCCATTGTGCACACACTCCTACGCACATGACGAAATAATTGTAAATAACTCCTGACAAGCGTTGCTTTTCAAATTATTTTAACAACTGTAACTGATATACTGAAACCGTATGTTGTAAAATTAGTTCACTGTCTCTACGTCCACGCAACTACATCATTATTCATTGTGAATCTTTATTGTGTTCGTTCTTATGTAAATTGGAGGCACACAATAGTGTTACAACAAAAGATCTGCGTATTGCTAACCACGTTCCCACTTTATTGTTCGATCGATATCAATAATGCTAATAATTTACGTAAGTAAATTGTTTTATATCTTGAATTGCGTGGATTGTTTTCCAATATGAAAAAATCTAGGATTGATTTAAATACTAAAAGTTAATCTCTAAATATATAAGAATCAAAGTCCTGATTGATTGACAGACAACGCACAGCCTAAACCGCTGGTCGTAGAGACCTTCAATTTGGAGGATGTGTTTATCATGATGGGTACTGGTGTACTAAGAAAGGATTTTTTCAAATTCAACCCCTAAGGGTGTTAAATAGGGGATGAAAGTATGTATGGAAGTTCGTCATTTTTGAACTTAAATTATGAAAATTGGTATCTGCGCGGACGAAGTCGCAAGTATAAGCTAGTAATGTCATAAGCTGAGTGCTCAGGTGAGGCTTGTGTGGCATCTGGACGCATTAAATAGCTTTATTAGATGTAGCTGCGTCTACATAGAGCGCATTCCTCTCCCGAGTACTTAGTTTTGATGTCGGAACGCATAGACATAATGTCATAACATGAGTGCTCGTGCGAGGCATGCGAGGCATCTGGCCGCTCCAATTCCATTACAAGATGACATCTCAAGAGCGTAATCAAATTTGCTCACAGACTTTTTAATTGAAGCTGACAAAAAAAACTGACCTAATCTACCGAACTATTCCTTTAATTTACTTTTAGAAGCACTTTAAGAAATGTATTAGAAATATTCTATTTACACATAACTCTCAGTTGGACGATAGCGTCGCTTTCTTTGGTCAGTCGGCCTTGACTGTGCCTCGTGTCTGCCTTGTTTACGATGATGTCAGGCCTGCCAATCGGCCGTTGACCGTAAGGCCAGCCGCAGATGGACGACACTCACAGATAAATCTGAAAATAAAATAGAATTCATTGCGCCAATTCGAGCATATTTGAATTTGGAAGTCCGTTAGAAGTTTTATGCCGTGTGTCTACTGGCAAGAAAACTTGCACAAGTTTACTTGCGCAAGCGAATTCTAATGTGTAAACACTCACGCAAGTGGACTCCTGCGACTTGCCGAACTTGCTGCAAGTCCCACATGTACACGGTTGTGTAAAATTGCAGTCAGTGGAAACACGTCGGCAAGTGACTTCTGCAAAAAATTGCGGATGTTACTTGCCAGTGGACACACGGCATTAGTTTCAAATTTTCCTTTGGGTTCTATATTTGCTTGCAGCGCCCCTAGCGGAGGCTGGGGGAATGCATGCTTTCGTAAACTGTAAAAACTGCACACTGACCTCACCCTGTTTGTCCTATGCCTTTCTGCTGGTTTTACATCTTGCTTGGATTGGATCCTAAAGACGAATTATCAATAAAACAAAAAAATCATAAAATCAGGAAATATTCTTGATTCAGCTCATGTCTGTCATTGCTAATACGAAAGTCGAATAGTCATCAGTTACATTCACATCCCTAGTCGAAAGATCACTAGTCACCCTGCGACACATTTCACTACAACCCCATCATGAAATGATAAGACATAATCAAGATGCTTGCTTATTTCCTGCCACCCACCGTCATGTGTGTGTAACGTCACGACTTTTATCCCCATTCGGGGGTAGTCAGAGGCTTGAGTGGCCATACACCACCACATTGTGGAGGTATTAACCAACTCAAAGCCCACGTCTCACCAGATAGTCAGAACCCAACGTGACAGGTGGTGAACCTTGTCGCCGTGTGTATACAGGAACTGACTATTACCTAATCCCGAGGGATAGGTAGGTTTCCTCACGATGTTTTCCCTCACCGTCAGCGAACTGTAAATTATGCACATAGATGAAAATTCATCCATTAGTGCATGCCCCACCGGGCACCCACCGTCATTGACTGTTGAAACCAAGATTTCCCACAAAAAGTCGCTCATCAGTAGCGACCCTTACCATCTTCAATAGTTCAGTCGCGATAAACACATTTAAACTACAATGACCACCCATCGCCCTTATTGTTCACTTGTAATACATTGTTCAGTTGTAGTACAAAAACATCTCAAACGGTACTACCAACTTGACTCTGCTACAGTTTTTGCAGCTAAAGCCAAGGGAGGCTTGCGTTTTTGCTCGTGATTATATTTTTTGCTCGTGAGGTTTAGGAAAAGTTCTCGTTTATTGCCATTTTCCTTGTTTCAATAGTTCCACTCCTAGAATCCGGCAAGAGTTTTACGAGAACATTAGTATAGAGCAGTGATAGCCGATTGGTTAAGCACGCGTCTTGCGAGTTTAAGGTCCAGGGTTCAAACCCCGGCTCGCACCTCTGGATTTTTCGAAATCTATGTGCGTATCACTGTATGTTTTTATGATTATCACTTGCTCACGGTGTAGGAAAACATCGCGAGGAAACCTGCATGTCTTTGAAAATCTAACAAATTTTCGAAATACATGTGAAATTCTACCAACCTGTACTTGGCCTGCGTGGTGGATTATGGCCTGAATCCCCCTCGCATTGAGGAGGAGCGCCCAGGAGTGGGACCGGACGTTAAAAGGGCTAACATTATTATTATAAGTGTAATAACCCTTAAGCCCTTAACCCTTAGAACTTGTAGTAAACTACGCCGTTGATACCTTAACGTAAGGATGTCCCAAATAACCTAACGTAGGAAGTGGAATGTAGGCAATGTTATGGATAGTCCGGTCGTGACCCAGGTCAGGTAATAACGAGTCAGGAGTCAATGTGGGTGGCAATGGGGTCAGTTGAGGGAAGCTCTGGGATATTGCAGCCCTTTATAGGGTATAACCATGAAGGGTTTAAGGGGTCTTCCAACTGAAAGTAACTAATTGCATCCTATCCTACTAATATTATAAATGCGAAAGTATGTGTATGTTTGTGAATGTTTGTTACCACGTATCTCCATAACTACAAAACCGATTTTAATGATATTTGAAACGTAGATAGTGTAAGCTCAAGAATAAGACATAGGCTAATTTTACACATCAATTCCTACGTAGGCGAAGCCGCGGGGCACAGCTGGTTCACAATAAAAGATTTGTTGTTACACTCTTCACTCTGTTTTTCTTACTTCATTTTATGATATGAATCATGTTTTTATTCCGTACAATACAAAAATACAGTAGAAGTAGTACCTATAAAAAATATGGATCCCCACTTTCGCTAAAAGCAACCGATGCTAATCCCAATAATCCAATAAATTGCTTATTCATGATTAGCATATTATGTACCGGCAGTTTGTTACCAAACGGAAGTGTCCAATCGCGTGCGTCGCCGGAAGCCCCTCCCCCCGCCAAACTGCTTCCGGTCACGTGACGTCATTTACATCACAGTCGATGGCGGCCCGCCGGGGAGAGCGGACGTGTGGAGCGAAAAATTTTTGTTTATGGCTGTAGGAAATGACTGGCTGTTTTTGTTTATGTTTTTGTTGGATATTTATATTATTTGTTTGCAACTTTTCGTACGTTTCAACATTAACAGTTGTTGAAGTATGTTTATAACATTCGTAGTGTGCGTGGAGTAAGAAAAATAATATTGTGGTTATTCCAACAAGCTCACTTCCTGTATCTCATAGTATTTGCCCACTGAGTAGCCATGGGCAATGAAACATTATTTTGCCATTAGTCGAAAAGCATAGATCTTACGAAATACTTCACCATTTTTATTCCACATTTCCCAAGCAATGACAGCCGCGCAAGCGTGCATGATTTGCGAAAACTCATCTAATCTATCAATTCCTCCACGGCTTGTTAGGTAGTCTACAGCAGGGGTTCTGTCTCGTGGTATGATCCGGCGGAAATTTTCGCCTGTCATTTGTTACGAGCGCTCTGTAGCCCGTAATCGGGGTACGATTGGGGAACCCTGATTTTTATGGCTCGGAGGCCTATTACGAACCTGAACCATCTGTTTCGTCGTTCGTGATCTTGACACTAATGTGCTAGGGAAATGTGTCAAAATTCATAATTCGAAGCCGAACGATACGGATGATTGCTTTCGGCGTGGGAATGTAATAGCAGCCTGCTGCTCTTGATACTTTCAAAAATACTTTTTAGGGTTCCGTATTCCCTACGAGGAACCCTTATAAGACCATTACTTATTAGTTTGGTGACAGCAGCCTAGCTCGGTCAAGCAGGTGTTAAAATTAAACATAAATCTTCAGATACAACTGACATCACATTGTTATGTTACGTCACTATTTACATAACAATAATATACGATTTATAACTATATTTTTTGTAAATAATAAAAAACCTCAATAGCTGCCGCTACAACGGAACCAAGCGTAAATCTGTCGTGTTCTTAGGATGTTTATTAGCAAGAGTGATTGCGTGTCTTGCAAATGAAAAAAGAAAAAAAAATGTACCAATGATGGACGACACGTAAATTCTTCCGAAAATTTAACTGTCGTTTGAATGTCATCGTTCGAAATTTGAACGAAAGACATTTGCGAAATTATGTTCGAAATTTAAAACTTATTCCGAACTTCTTCTTTTATCGTATGGTTAGTGGCCAACGGTGTCAGAGATGTTCAAGCCGCCCGAAGGCCTCTGACAAGGCTTACGGGCTGCTGCCTAGATGAAAACAACTGGGACCGACTTTTTACGTGGCCTCCGAGGCACGGAGACGCTTCCGAACTAATGTAACAATGACCGTGTTCCGGCTGGGCTTGACCACTCTGGCCATTAAACTATAGACGTCAGCCTTTTCCTAGCACATTTAAAATATATTTCAAGGGTAACATGACTAGTAGGTAATTGGGTAACCCCACAATGTTACTAATGTATCTGACAAAAAAAGAAAGTACAATAACCACAGATTAGCCAGATATGGTACGTTCTAACATTGCAATCACTACACTTGGGCCAGCGCACCACTACATGCAGCGAAATTATTTATTTGTTTCCTGAGTTAAAAACACCTATTAAATGCATTTTGATGCATATTCACCAGAAATTGAAAAGCCATATTGACAATACCGACATGCATTTAAAATGGTGTTCCTAGGTACCGTTAGGACAAACTATTTTGGACAATCGCATGTCTCCCCTTTTCTTGATAATACATGTAATTTCGTGCCATTCATATCGGTCCGAACCCCCACATGAAAATAAATATAGTTCACTCATTGTGTCCGGGGATCGTTTCAGGTCGGACACAGGGCTAAATGGGTTTTTCGTACAGGTTTCCCTTTCAACGGTCCCTACGTTTTTTTCCACCTTTGTATTTGAATGTGTTAAATTTAATGGAAAAATGGTTATTTTCCATACCGACAGGCGGCCGGGTGATTTATAGACTGACCGATAAGTAGATCGGATAGTCGGCTTTGTGGAGGCTTACGTGGTTATTTTTACCTGCGCAATAAGTTTACTAATGTACTTACCTATGTATTTTTTTTCAAATGTAAAAAGTAATAAAAACGGCGATAAAGGATTTTTTTTTTTTATAAAAAATATAGTCAGAAAAACCCACAAACTATAAGATCCCAAACAAAGCCGCGCTTATACTATGGGTACGGTACCGACTAGGGATGATCCCAGTGACACCCAGACCAGGGTAAATTACGAAAAGGTCGTTTCCGAAATATATCTCTGTGGCAGGATCAAACCACTTCGCCAAGCGGTCGTCAAATTATTTTCTCTTACCATACAAGATTGCTGGAATTCACACGTATACCTAATCACAGAATAGGTACTTATAGGTAACAACTAAATAATTATATTTTGTCTTATATACGAATGAGCGTTATTTATTAAGTATTTCTATTTTATTAACAATTGATTGTATTAAGAGTTTTATTGCAGAACAGGCTATTTTGTTTTCTTTACTATGCGATTCTTAATATAGCATTTACTATAATGTATATTTTCTTTTTAGGTGAGTAAAGAATACGTTTCCATCTAAACTTGGCAAACTCCTCCAAAAATAATCCTAATTTAACCCTCCCTTTGAAACGCCTACTTTCAAACTTCTATGTTCAAAATCTCCACGAAAAAGTTCTATACCAACTCTTTAGGGAAACTCCACTGTTTTAATTAAAATTAGCCATTAATTACAATTTCTGTTGCACTTAAGCGGTTTCTGCAGTAAACCTTTGGTTAGGGTTAATTGACTTTTTGTTCGTATTGTGCGTCGGTCGTTGCGATACTGGCTCGCTATTTTGGGGTTAACAGGTGCCTGCAGCCTTTGAAGTTGTACGGGCTCCGTACGACCGTGTAGCGTGACAAAGTTTAAAGTGTATGAAACTTACGGGAGTCGTTCAAAGTGTAACACGTTTGTGTTAATAACCCTTCGATTAATTAACAAGATTTACGTAAGGAGATAGGTAGGTACATAATATAACTATCAGTTTCTCGTTCGCGATTGTGACACTAATTTACTCCGGTAATGTGTTAAAATTCAAAATTCGAAGCCCGGACGATACGGATTTGAGCATTTGAACTAAATAAAGAAATCATGTGTGAATTCCGACCAGGGTTGTTACGAAAAAATCACCTTGTTTTAAACACCGTGTTTAAAACATGTTTTAAACATTTAAATCATGTTTTAAACACGCTGATTTATGCCTTCTGATTTAAATCAATGTTTTAAACAATGATTTAAACATGTTTTAAAGTTTTAATTTTAAATTTCTTGTTTTTTGCAACTCTGATTCCGACACAAGTTCAGTGATTGCGATGTAAGACCGTACCATATCTGGCTAATCTTTCTATTTTAATAATCTTTGACGGTAAAGACGGTACATATTCAGATAATGTACCTACCTACTTTATTTGCATTGGTGTCTTATTGTAAACTACTCTTTAAATACAGCTATTATGTATGTAACTTAACATATTGTTGTCTATACTTGGACCAAAGAAACTAGACACGGCAAACAATTGCATAAATGTAAAGCAGACGTACAAAGCTGTGTGTGTGACATTGCATGTCACACATGCAATGTCACACTCACAGCTTTACATGTCTATTACCTATTCTACATAGATACGTACGTATTAGTCTCATCTAAACACACTTAATAATATTCAAGCATTATACAATTCTCTTATAAAACTTTTGAGCAAAATCCCATCGGCCACCCGCCAGTACCAGGGCATCAGACGCCCGCAAGAGATGACAGGGAATTTAATTATAAATATAATAAAAATCTCGATCGTCCCTTTCAAACAACCTTATCACTCGAAAATAAACGCCCGAACGATTTTGCACCTTATATTCATGCGGCATAGAACCATCGTGCGGCTGTCGAACGGTAAATAGAACGGTCGTGGTTCATAATATATTGTAGATTCGACTGACGTCACCACAATGAGGGTGTCTCATATATTTTTATTTAAATTTCATATTTCGAATATTTTATGCGGGACATGAAGTGTATTCCGATTTGCGTGTAATGGCATTACGAGTGGCTACCGACGTGACGTTCTAATTTCGACGTTCGAAATATTTACGGCGCGAAATTTTGACATTTCTATTAGATCATCGTCATCGATATGATTGTGGCGTAAATTACGGGCTTAATTTATCCTTTTATAGATAAAAAATGCATGCCACCGAATTGATCGAAGTCCCAAACTAAGCAACGCTTGTAGATACTATGGCTACCATATAACGGTCTAAGGGCGATGACAGTGACACCCAGATTACGAAATGGCCAATTCCGAAATTTGCTTCTGGGCGGGAATCGAAGCCGCAATCACCCGAGCCAAGCGGCCTACGCTCGGACCACTGCGCCAAGCGGTGGCCAAACTCCCAAATATCTTTAATTAATTACGAACGGACAAACTACCTCCCAACTAAGGCGTATTTAATAAACACCTCTAAGGAACTGACCACGGGTTAATAGCACTCGAGGGCGGGATTATTCGTAGCACAATGAAGTAATTAATTGGTGCTCGAATCAGAGTTCCCGCCGCCATTATGAGTGTTGTCGGCCGCACTGAATGGAGAACTGTCCATTACGAAGGCCACTTGCCGACTGCAGTGTGAAGTGAATTAGACGTTGCGTAGTTCGGATTCTCGAGCGGATTTGAAATTAGAACGGCAACTATAGAATTGTTTGTTGCTATATTCAAATTGGATTAATCAAATCTGGAATGGAAATTTCGGCAGGTTTAGAAAATGTCTATGGTAGATACCTACATTTTTAATTTCGGTGGCAATTGTAAAAAGCTAGAAATTTAATTACCAGCTGGCACTAGACAGCTCTTAACCAAGACTTACATTTTATCGCTGTTATTACAAAAAGCTTAAAATAGTTTCTTACGCGTGTTTAGTCAAATTTTCTTTGTTAATTTTGACATAGCTCGTTTATATCGTGTTGGACTTTGTCTGTAATAACACCACAAGTCTTTCTTCATTTCACAACAATTACTGTAGCTTGTTCTACTAGGATATCAAGACATTCTCTGTTTCTTTGTCTAGTATTTTTTTAAATTTAATTTCATGAAAGAATGTAAGATGAAGGGAAACTTCGTGAGGAAAAACCAGCATGTCTTTAGAAAATCTATCAAATTTTTCAAAGACACGTGAAATCCACCAACCCGCACTGGGCCAGCGTGGTGGATTATGGCCTGTATCCCCTCGTATTGAGGTGAGGCCCGTGCCTAGGAATAGGTCGTTAAAAGGGCTAACATTATTAGGTATTATTTTATCATTTCCTGATGCCGATTTTCTTCTACCCAGGTATGGCCGGTGGCGGTATGGGGCAAGCCATGGGCGGCTACTACGGTGCGGCGTACGGTCCGCTCGGAGCCAGCATGGCAGCGGCGGCCGCAGCGGCTGCGCAGCAGAACGCTATATCCGCTGCCTTGACGCCGAACGCTCAGGTATGTACTTAGACCCAGAGTTGCAAAAAACAGGATATTTAAAATAAAAAACTGTTTAAAACGTGTTTAAATCATTGATTTAAAACAGGAGGGAAAAACATTGTTTTTAAATGTTTAAAACATGTTTTAAACATGGTGTTTAAAACAAGATGATTTTTTCGTAACAACCCTGCTTAGACCTAAACTTTATGTAAGTACTTAGGTGGTAGGTCCAGGCTCTCGAGCTCGCTAACAATAGACCATCGCGAAACCACTGGGCGCCGTGCCACTATGGCATATTGCTATTGTGACCGGGCCTCTGATTGGTCGGTTGATTCTGACCGATTAATCAGAGGGTCAGTCAGAATAGTAAAACGCTACTGTGGCAGTTCAATGGTTAAGGGACTTGGGAGCCTGGTCTCTAGTATTGTCTTCGTGAAATCTTCGATGTAACTCGTAAATTCATGGCGGTCGTCATGTTTTCGGCCAGAGGA
This sequence comes from Drymonia ruficornis, assembly GCA_947859195.1. Lineage (NCBI taxonomy): Eukaryota > Metazoa > Arthropoda > Insecta > Lepidoptera > Notodontidae > Drymonia > Drymonia ruficornis. The sequence continues at coordinate 14,141,281 of OX401905.1, read as the reverse complement.
GTGTTAACTGATAAAAATCTTGTCGTGGACCGCCAAGTATTTACGATTTATTCCACTAATAGGAACTGGATGAAATTTGGCACAGAGATAGATTATAGTCTGGAATAGCACATAGGCTACTTCTTATCCCGGTAAATTTTATGGTTCTCGTGGCATAAATAATGCGCGGACAAAGTCGCGGGCAGAAGCTATAGTAATTAATAATTCACGAAGATAATATTAGTGACCAGTGGTTTAATGCTACCAGACATGGTAACAATAACCACATTATAATATAGTGTCACTCATTAGGTTTACGCAAATAGCGACGTCAATCATTTGAATTAAGTATCTACTATCAGATTTCATTCCCAAATTCTTAGGTAACCTTCTACACTTATCTATACTTATCTAAATCTTCGCAAATCTAAGTAGGTACGTTGTAAGCACCCAAGCATGAGTCGTCACCTTTCGAAATTCGAATACTCCTCGCACCTAGCAACGGCCAATCAGAGCAACGATTATTTCCGAAAACAACCGAGAATTACCGAATTAACAACACTCCGATAATTATAGTATCAGAGACAGATCGCGGAAGGGCCGTGAAATCTCGACGGGTTTAGGGACGGTCCCTTACAAGACGACCATGAAATGGATGGTGCGGGGGAAATTTAACTACAAAATCACTTTATTTCACCCTTAAAACATCCCATAAATGCTGACACATCGTTATTATGAACCGTGATAATTGTTTTAACGGATTTTAGAAATTTCGCCACTTATTAAGGGTTTCGAAATTATAACAAGCGGTTAATAAAATTTCGGAATTGATGAGAAGTATGTTTGAATGAAAACATCAAAGGTAAAGGACGCAATATGTCTTGCAAAATGCTGATACATGGTCAATTTAACGGATTTCCATGTTTCTCCATTAATTAAGGGCCCAGAAAAAAGTAATAAGCGTTTAATAGAATTTCGGAATTGATGAATGTATTGGAAGCGTGCTAATAGTAACAATATTCCGAGTTTCACCACTTACTAATTAGGGTTTCGCAAAAAGTAATAAGCATATAATATTTTTCAAAAAAAGAACGATAAGTAGAATTATTATATATTTTCTGCCCAATCTTAATTTAAAATTTCGAATTCGATTCCGGATTTCAAAATTCGAATTCCAAACTCTAAATTCAAATTGAGATTATCGTTTGGTGGTTTATTATTTCCATGCAAAACATTTTACGAAAATCTATATGTTAATTGGCCATAGCCTATCATTATTATGTTGGCAAAACCATATCTATCCATAGTATCATTTAAATCGAAATATGTAATCATATTCTAGTTTCTCATTCCATGTTCATAATTACAACTCAACATAATAATTTCATCGCTTTTCGAACATAACACAATGAGTAGACGCGCCCCCACACTCGCGGGATTCGTCACAGCGCCCTCACGCTATTGTTTTGTCACTGAGGGACATTTATCATTACCTGATATACCTATAGCTTTATTCTATTGATTACGATTTAATTATCACTAAGGACTCCTAAAATGTAGAGGGAAATACTAGTTTCGAAAAGAATTGAAAAAATAAGAATATAGATATTACTACGATAACTAGTGGTGGAGTTAAACTGTAGCCAATTGACTGCAGCTCATACGTGGGCTGGCTCGACCGGGGTAGTCCCACCCTCTCACAGAAGATCGGGGTAAGGTAGCTATGACAGCTGCGTTTCGGACGACGAGTGAGAAAGCCGGGAGCCCAAGCTCCCCCCTTCCCCTCCCTCTGTCTCACTCCCCTTCAGGTGCGAGCGATGCCTTTGGTATTGCAAGCATCTATAGGCTACGGTAACTGCAGGCGGGTGGTACGTTTAGTTGCCACCATAGTCACATAAAAAAACTTTTCACTGATACACAAACAGTACCTAAAAGTAATTATTTTGTACTTACCTACTTTTTGCACATGCTATGCAGTGTTTTATGTCATTCTGATAAGAAAATAAGATAATCACATACTGGGTGAAATCGAAATCGAATAATGGGCAATATTTTAAACGGTGATACTACACATAATTCAGAATATTTAGGGAATATTAATCAACAAATCAATTGATAAAAATTTATTACCCAGGTAATTAACAGTTTAATGGTTTGCTTATTTGCTTACCCGAGCAATATTTTTTATCAATAGATTTTTTTATTTTTTTCCCAAAATATTCTGAATCATGTGTTGAGTCATATTTTAAAATATTGCCCACGATTTCGATTTCACCCTGTATATCCAAAGTATTCCAAAGCCCTTAATTAAAAAACCCAATATAGTACTTAAGTAGTTGAAACTAAATACCCGTCAAATTCTTTCCCCCTAAACAAACTCATTCTGTTTAACACATTACTTGGCACTCATAGGTTAGGCTCAATACACACATTGCGACAAAAAAGTCGCGACTTTATCTAATCTTGTACCAATGAATCTAAAAAAGTAATATAAGTAAAAGTGGTTTATTAGAGGTAAAGAAAGCTATTGCAATCAATTTATAAAAATATCGGTTTGAGGTAATTGAATATTCGTCACATTCTTCGTCTAACCGCTTTCCGTGGGACCTCGGTGTCAAAGAAAATTTTTGACGACGAGGTCCCACGGAAAACGATCAGACGAAGAATGGCCTATTTAGGTACATAATTGGACTCATTTATTTCATAAAATGACATTTTACAATGCTGAAATGATGACGACCATGATGATATATTATACAAAGCAGGATAAATTGCAGAAATGAACTAAAATTGCTTTGATAGCTTGGCACAGTCGGATAAAAAGACAAAGTCGCATCGCAAATTCGTCCATACGACTCCAGCCTACGGCACTCCCGGCTGGCCCTCTCGGGACCTCTCCCTTCGATTTAAAAACTCCTCCGTCTTCCCCTCATCTGTTTGACGTTTAATCTCGTGAATGTGACGTCGATGTGTTTAACACGAGTTTAGGCCGTTTACGAGGGTGCGATTTTGATGATTTTGTTTTCTGGTTTATTGGATTAGATTTGAGGGGATTGTGTAATTTGGGGTTAAGTGTGTTAATCTAAAGTATGGTAAGAGGCCTTTAAACTTTTTTTATGGCCAGATTTGCTCACCAACTGTATGGTTCCAAGCTTGTATACTATCGGTACCGTACAATGGACTGAAGGCCGAAAACTTCTGGTTGTAATCGAACCCGCCATTAAAACGTAACTCAATGTATTAGGGGCCATCCATTAAATTACGTCACACGTAAAGGGAGGGAGTCGACGAAATGTGACATTGTGTGACAGGGGGGGAGGGGTGCTTAGTTTTGTGACGTCACATTTAGAAATCTAATATCTAAGTATTCAAACCGAAATTTTTAACGATTTTTTTTGAAAAATTCTTAAAATATTTGACGTCACACAGGGAGGGGGTCTCGCAAATGTGACCAGCTGTGACAAGGGGGGGGAGGGGTCTAAAAATCATGAAATTCGTGTGTAATTTATGGATGGCCGGTTACATGCCTTAGGCCGGTGTATAAATAAAAATCATATTCTCGTCTTTGAACTAATTTAAAACTTGGAAAACTACGGTACTTATTGAGTAAATGACTGACTAATGAACGTCTGGATGATTTATACTTAAAATAAATACCTGGCAGTAGAATGTTAATGGAGAAAATACATAAAATTCACTGCAATTTAAAGCTTATTTGGTTAACATTTAAATAGTCGTATATTTTAAGAGTTTACAGTTATAATAATAACTGTTATTACTCCAATTGTCGGGCACTTTTCAGTAAGTGTTACATATTAAAATTACGCTCTAAATAATGAAAGAAATATATAAATGCCACCCTGATATTCGTCACCTGTAAAAAAGTTGCATAAACAAGAAGAATAAAACTGCTCTTTACATTGAAATGAGTAAGTAGACAGATATTCAATGGCTGCGTCTACATCAGGCCCACACCGCGCCCGAGCACTCAGTTTTGACGTCGAAACGCATGTCATGAGTGCTCGGGCGAGGTATGCGAGGCATCTCGATGCACCAATTGATTGTTAAGGCGCAGCGCTCGCCTCTTTTAAACACAACCATTTGATGCGTCCAGATGCTTTGCCTGCCACTCAGGAGGAGTGGCATGCGTCTGATGTAGACTCGCCTATTGATGTAGGTACTTCCATATTTCAAACCAATAAGCGCCGCCATACACGGACTGCTTGTCGACAGAGCATTTGGTTGCAGTCGACCGCATAGACCGCCCGCCGGCTGCTTGAGCGGTACGTGTATGGTGTAAGTCAATTTTGTATTGAAACTGGGGTCGACTGCAACCAACTGCTCTAGAGCTGTCGACAAACAGTCAGGTGTATGGCGGCGCTAACGTCTACTTAAACTTGTCTATTATACGTGAAAAAATCAGCAACATTTCGTCACCTGCACTTAAATTGGGACGAACTTCAACTTTTTAAGCAAACTCGCTTACCTACATCGTCGGCTTCTTAAAAAGTATTTATGAAAAAAAAAAACACTATTATTTACACCCGCCTAATCATATTCCCAAACTGTGACAAAACATTTAATTAACCCTCCGAGCATCGGCGGTCTTTTCTACCCCCTTTGTTATATTAATAGAGGAAGCATATGATGATAAGGCGTTTCAAGAGATTAGCGTGTCGAATCGACCCCGCCGGTACGAAACAATATAATCAGCTACCATTGATGTTAACACGTATGAGCCGAGTTTACCTGTGTTGTATTAAAAATAGTGATTGGGCGTTTTTGACCCGGTAGGGCTGTCAGTTTTAGAAAGTCTTGATATGTTACGAGAATCATAAATGGTTTTTGTTTGTCAGAAATCTGGTCTCGAAGTCGCAAGAACGGCCTTGATTCTAAGTGTTATTGGTTCTCTGTTATAAAATTCTAAGTATCTAGTAAAATACAGTCGGGAAATGTAGCAAAGGAAATAAACAGTATAACGTATCTACCTATAAAATAACACAAGACAATAATATCACTTTCACCAGTACTTTTCAGTAGGTATAAGAACAGACTAGCCACTATATTACGATTATTTTTTTTGGAACTCTGTAAATAATTTGGCAACCCTATTGATATCCTGCTACCTTTCGGGTATCTAACGAACCATTGTAGTTTCAGGCGCTCGATTATATTGATCGATGGTTTATCTATGGGTTAACATGGGTTGCTTTCACGGTTGCCGCGCGGTTGGCCACTCATTAGCGAGCCTGATGCGGTGTGAAATCGGTTTCGAGGTTACAAATTCGCTAGTTACGACTCGGGTGCTTTTACGAAAAAAAATTGAATTTGGTCTACATTTCTACTACGGTTGTAATGATGTAAATCGATTATTTTTATCCAGTTAGTGCATAAAACGGTAAATACTTTATTTTGTTGTTGAATTGTCCTACAATTATTATATTGGGTAGCCAGCGACGAGTGTCGCGTTATAAATCTGGATTTTAAAGGCCAAAGGTTGCATTCCGTATTTTGCTGCACTACAGAGTTTATTAATATGCTTTTCTTTTCCTTTTTACAAAGACAGGGACAAAATCGATGGTTAGACAACACTATGTCACTTGTAATCCACAAATTTCTGTTTTACAAGTGCAAGTAATTTATTATTGAACTTATTTTCACTCTCATTAATAATTTGATTCGCTATATCAACACGGAAGAACATCATTTCAAATTTTAAAAGGGGTTACAAATTTATAAGTTTATAAAACAATAAAACAATCGAGTAATTATTCCGGACATTTGAGCGAGTTGAAAAACAAATGACAACTGCATTCGAAGCCTCAGAACGAAGCCTTGCCATCAAACTTTTCGCGTCGATAAACACACGTCACAGTGTAATGTAAAGGCAGAGACCGGTCGTATACAAATGGCTCGTAATAAAATAGCCGAGCGCGTCGCGGGCGCAGTAAACCCTCGAGATGATGTCTCTGCGTCGCACTAATCCTGATTTAGCGCGCTAGCTGTGACCGCTGGCCATATGTTATGCGCTAACGCAGGGTACGTACGGGCGGGAAAGATGGAGAGCTTGCTTGAAATGTTGGGATGGGCTCCGTGAATGGGTTGAAAGAATGTTGAGCCTGTTGAGGTACTTGTAAGATTAATATTTGTTATAATTTTTAATCCACTTGACAAAGCTCTTATAAAAAGTTAATTACATAATACTTAAAAAAAACTTAAGTTGAATTAAATTAAGTACCTAATGTGAATAATTAATTCCAAAATAAAGTTTGACGTTAGAAATTTTCGGAGTAGTAGTACAGTGATATTGGTGCTCTAAAACTTATCATAAATTTTTACATCATCATCAGATTCCATTATTATTTCTTGAGCCAGTGCTAAGTATATGAAAAGAAACACATTTACCAAGACGAAATGTAATTCAATAAAATGCGAAGCCCATTCCATACTTGTACACCCAAGTGCGTTAGGTATTCTCGAGGCAAAAGTATGAAGTCATAAAACAGACAGTAGTGTGGAAAATGATCACTCGAAGCTCGTACTGCACTGGTATTATGTTAACAATAAAATATAATGAAAAATTTAACGCTTTTAAAAATACAGGATGTTTCAAAAGTGGAAAATATTACTTGGGGGTTTGGATGAGTATCGGGAATAGAATTAAATGGAACTTATAAAAAAACCTTCTTCAAATATTTTCCCGCAAATTATTTTTTTATCATAATCTAGTCATGTCATTTCTTGGGTTGAAGCAGTCTACACTAGTTCCTTCGCCATTTGATCTGTAATAAGATCGCGACACGAAAGTTATCACAAATATTCAAAGGCCATAACTCAGAAACGATGATAGTTACGTACCTAATTACCTATTTGTCTTGACTAGGCATCTCCATATCAGATACCGTATATGCAGCTTAATTATTATTACAGATATTATAACTTATTGTACCTATAAATAAAACTCCACTAGTGTTTGACGAACGAGTTGTCCGTGTGTATCGCATCCAAACGATATTTTCCTCACAATATTGTGTAGGGCTCACTTCATTAAAAAACTTAAAAATAGAAGCTTTATTCGACACCATTGTTACGAATGATTTGTACGTCTGACCGTATAAAATACAATACTTCATACAATTCTAAACTTTACAGCATTCTAGTAAAGTGTCATTTTAAATGGTGCGTACCTACAAGATACCTACAAAATGTTTTATTCAATTTTCATTGAATTATGTCATACTTGAGTAATTCACACTGAAGATAGATTATAAGCTACAATGAGCTTAAAGCTAAGTTATAGTGTACTTGCCGTACTGTTGATTTGTAAATATTGGGTAACGATTGAATTTATAGCTTGTTTACTACGTATTTTAGTTTTAGTGGGTTCTATTTTACTTAATTTATAATCGTAAAAAATGATTTCCATCCATTAGATTTCTATGCGCAACTGATTTTAGTCGGATTTTTTTCGTTATTTTATTGGTGTCTATTATTAGGTAATAAATGAATCTGTTTATCTCTTGATTACACCTCTCCTGTTTATGGATGGCAGTTGCGTCACCGTTTTTGGAAATTCATTCCCAAAGAGGCTTAAATAAATATATCCAAACAAATATACTAACTGTATGGTCCCAAACTAAGCAAAGTTTGTACATAGTACAAGTACACCTAGGCTGGGGGCGATCCCAATGACACCCAAAACAGCGCAAATTGCGAAAAGGCGGTTTCCGAAATTTGTCTCTGGCGGGAATCGAACTCACCACCGCCTGATGAAGTCAACCAGCCTACGCTCGAACCAAGCGCCAAGTGATCATCCAGAAAAATATGTAAAATCCGGCTCAGATAAATAAAAATATACTTTTTGTCAACAGGTCGGATCATCAATGGACATGTCCAAATACTCCTTAGAAGCTGAGAAGTACCGCAGCTACGGCATGTACCACGACCCCTCCCGAGGGTACCTGGACTCAGCCGCCCTCTCCAAGGCCTATATGTACATGGACCAGCAACAACAGAGGTCGTACCCCATGGACATCAGCAAGATGTACCCAGAGGCCTCAGCCGCGGCCATGGCAGGTATCAGCTCGGTCACCTCCGCTCCCTCGAGCCTCTCCCCCAGGTCCCCAGCGGAGTCCCCAGACATGACCCCCAAAGCACAAGACAGGACCGAAGGCAGCTCCTCATCGGGGTCGAACCCGTCTCCTTCGTTACCGTATTACCAGGGGTCGTCGAGTATCCTGATGCCTCAGTACCCTGGCCAGTATACTCAGAGTACTCAGGGCGGTCCGGAATTTAGGAGGCCGCTGACCGTCATATTTTGACCTGAATCTTAGTTTGTTCTTGTTATTTATTTATTTAAGTTGTTTAGTTTTTGGACTGCGGATGTCTTTCCGTGTAAAGTTTTTTAGAGATGTGACATTTAGAAATTATCGATGATACTGCATTTTAACAGTGTCCTATGATTATTTGAAATTAGAAGAGTTTATTCGTTTTTTTTTTTATTGCCTTATCTTATTTTTTGTTAATTTGGATAAAACAGCCCCTTATCATCATCTCTATAGCGACTCAGTTGCAGACCTAGAATTAACCGCTACACTAAAATCTTTGAAGTAGTTTTCCCACCCACGGTAATATAGCCCAGTGGGTGAATCTTTTTTAAAGGGGATTCTCCTGTGGGTGAATTTTATGTAGGTGAGTAGCCCCTAGCCAATATATTTTTTGGCAGCCATTCATTATAGGTCTTCAATTGATTCGCATTGAGGTGAGGGAGCTGATTTCTATTATTAGAAAATAGTATTCATAAATTTTTGTGTTGAAATTTTCAACATCCCAGTGCTGGATTATTTTTTTATCCTTTTTGTGGTCCAAAGTTCCTTCTTATTTTTTCCTCTTGTAGAGATTATTGTGGCTAAGTTGCGTTTATGAATGTAAAATAAATGTTATTTGTATACATTGTACATAATAATTGATCATAATAAGTTTGTATTTATCGGTAGATAAGTTTTGCACTGTTGTCAAATTTTTGTGTAACTGTACTATAGATAATTGTAGATGAGTAGACAATGGTGTCAATATAGATAGTTATATTGATAGACAAACTAAACATTACTAAACTGTATTGCCATCTTTCTTATGGTGGTAGTATCTGAGGAAGAAAGCGATATGTTTAGTTGTGTCAAAAACTAATTTGTAGACAGAATGTTGGCACCTTTATCTATGAAAATGAATAATGTACAAACTTAGACTATCGATAAATGATTTTATTGATACAAATTATTACTATAGCAACACCAGATTGATGAGTGATTGTCCCGGAGTTATGATATAAAAGCAATTGCAACTGAATCGCTAAATCAGCGTTTAGACATTTGGTGGCTGCTTTAAAAAAGTTAAAACAAGTTTTCTGCCTAATCACACTCGCCGTCGCAGTTGCATAAGTAACTAATAAGCCAATTTATTAAAATATGACAAGTATAATAATTTGGTGATGCTATTATAATAATTGAACAGTCCAAATTGAACTACAACGACTTTAGATAGTCCTGTAAATATAGTTGTTAATTTTATTACTAGATAGATATAGCGGTGTTGTTTTATAAAACTATAGTGATTAAAAGACAAAAATCCGCTTATGATAAGTTTTTAATTGTTTTGGAGGTGATTTTCATATCACATAATTCTCAAAAATGACATTCCATAACTTAATTATGAATAATAGGCCTAGAAATGACCATCTGAATAAAAAAGTGTAGTTTTCGCAACAGATTATTTTAAACTGTACCTACTGCAGGGTATATTCCATTTCTACCTTAATGCAATTGCAACTAAATAGCTATTGCGTTAGCGACTTGTTAACAAACGCATTTACATAATAAGCCCTTTTGATACATTTAAGTGTCTCGTATGTATTAAGATCTTATGTTTAGTTTAAATTTAATGTGTTGTTTTAATTATAGCTGTCCACAATACGTTCTTATTTTGAAATATCAGCCATTTTGATAAATAAATGGGTCCATTGTTTGCCCTACCAATGTGCATTTATAGTGTTGCCATACAAATTTCATTAAATAATTAAGTACTTATCCCAATAAATAAGTATTCGTGAAAATGAAGAGTACATTTTTAATAATAAATAATGTTAGCTATTGTAATTTATGAGAGAAAATAAGTTTTTTGTTTGCAATATTGTTGTAAATTTTGAAGTCGATTGTAATAAGGTCTATATCTCGATTAAAAAATATTATGCGTAATTAAAAATAATTGAAAAATTCTAATATTGTATTTTATTTTGCATACCCCAACAATATAGTAGGTAGGGTATAAAATAAGGTTATCTAAAAGTGCACATTTCAATATCACACTATCACACAATATCACACTTAAGACATAATAAACATATCATTTTTTAAACTCCAATAAATTTATTTATTCAATAATTATCACCACTCACTGAACCTTTCAAATAACCACTGAAATAATAACCACGCATTAATAACCTATTTATTTACAGTTAGCAAAACCGTTTACCATTGAATTATATACCCTATGTTAACAACATTAAGATTTACTGAAAAGTAATTATTATTTTGTGAACGGTAATATGAATAAGGGTTGGAAGTACACCCTCAATGTTTTTTAATAAAATATGCGCTTGATAGATATCATTGCGCTACCGTACAAGGGGGGTGATTTGGCAGAAAGTAAACAACTGGGCTGTCTTTTGTGCAGCAAAATACGCTGGAATAACATAAACAATAGTACCCTCCTCCGTGATTGGAAGGTGAAAATGTACAGGGTGATGCGAGACTTGCCTATACTTTGGGCCTGTCAGAATCGTCAGATTACTTTTATGGCGTCTTGACAGATATTCCACGGAAATAACAAAACGTCTTTATTCGACGATTCTGAAACGCGCGTAGTAATAAGGTTACCTAATGGTGTGGTAATAGTATCTGTAAACGGGTTTTTGGATAGATGGAAATTGTGCCGTGTAAATATTGGTAATCAGGGTAGACTGAAAACCGGCTCCAAAAGGGCTAGGAAAAGGCCGGAAAGAAGTAAGTCTGTAAAATATTACTTAATTGGGTGGTTTTTTTTATAGGACTGCGGTGGCAAAAAAGCGTACGGCCCGCCTGATGTTAAGCAGTTACCGTAGCCTATAGATGCTTACAATACCAAAGGCATTGCTCGCACATTGCCGACCTGAAGGGGAGTGGGATGGAGTGAGGGAGAGGGAGGGTGGTCTTTCGGCTCTCTCACTCATCGTACGAAACGCAGCTGTAATAGCTGCTTTACGGCGATCTTCTGTGAGAGGGTGGTACTACCCCGGTCGAGCCAGCCCGTTTATGAGCTGCAGTCAATTGGCTGCAGCTTGCCTCTACCACCTTGAAAACGAGTACGAGTTGTGACGGCATCAAATTCCAAATATTTCTATACATTTCACAGCAGTGCCTCTAGCGGACACTTGCAGCTTTACTGGTAAATGTCATCGGATCCTTCAATCAGTAAGTATTTGATTGATTACTTTCGATAAAAACATACTAAGTGAATGCTGATGCCTAATCAGACACATATTTGTAATACGGATTTTTTCTCACGATAGAAATACGTAGGTTCACTTAATTTGACAGTACACACTGGCCAATAAAATCAAAGACAATTAGAAAGCATATCTAAAGCCAGCATGGGCATCACGGTTTTTGGTGGTACAGCCAACTTGTAGCCAATTGGCTGCAGCTCATATATGGTCTAGATCGACCGGGGTAGTACCACCTCACAGAGCTGCTTACTGCTTCATCAGGCGGGCCGTACGCATGTTTACGACCTTAGCCTTAGTCACATAAAAAAGACAGGCATAAATGTCGACGTAAAATATCGAAAAACAGTAGTTTTTTTTATTTTTGACGTCTCCAACTACCTAGTGAGCAAAATTTTCTAACAACAGCCTGTACGATCACTTACACCCTGCCTACGCCATAACGACAAAACGAGGCAGAACAAACAATCACGTCGGATGCAGCGCCACCTTTAATTGTTTTTACAATAAACAAAATCAAAACTAATAAATACACGCGCGCTCACTCGCTATTGAACGAGGGGAGATATAAGTATTATGAGTACTGATTAAAAAGGTACTTTATCTACTTTGAAAGTTGCTTAAAGATATCACTATTAGCACAATAAATATTAGTTAGTTAATATTAAATATGTAACTGGCCGACTGCCATTACGAACCCGGTGCGAAAGCAATACCTAGTCCGTTTTAATTTTGCACATTTTCGTAGTAGTTTAGTGTCAAAATTACGAACGAAACAGAATGCCTTCTCCGAAATACGAAACGAAATGCTTTGGCTGACGGATCGTACGGTTTCCTATGCCGAAAATGTTTCGGATTCGATAACTTCGTGATTTGACGTTTCTTCTTTCGTGGACCCTACTCCGAAGGAATCCGGAACACAGTAGGAAAAATGTAGGTGCCTACCATACGTCAGCCGAAACGTTTCGGAGTAACCCCACAGGTCTGGTTCGTAATAGGCCTGTTCTCAACTAAGGACTAGGAAAGAAATAAAAATTATTGCCGTTTTCAGAAGTAGACGAAGTAGCAAGCAAGCAATTAAGCACCTAACACCACCAAGAGTAAGTATTAATTATCGAAGTGATGTTGTGGTTGGAAAACAGTAGGTAATTAGACCAGATTGCCGTTAATAACCAGTAATCTTGCATAATTACACATTACAGAACGAATAGCAAACTGAAAATAGTTTGCAAATGTTAAACAGTTCACATGTGAGGAAAATGCAAATTGTTAAACCTTTGTAATTTTGAAACGTAACGCAAAGGATTACTATGAAAGAGGGAGACGTGACCGTTCACACTAGTATGTCCTACTAAATGGAGTCTATGGACACAGTATGACTTAGTTGTTTGCGGAAAAGAATGTTGTAAATATGTCAGTATTGACGTCTCAACTTCTGGTAAATAATACGCATCAAAATGCTCGTTGATTGTCGAATTGCGAGTGCGATAACAGATGTGTGAATTTCGCTGCATGTAGTGGTGCGCTGAGCACACGTCTAGTGATTGGAATGTTAGGAGGTAACATATCTGCTGAAATACTAACATCAATGAGGAAATGGAAATTCGGTTAGGGACCATAGATTTCTGTGACCACATTATCTATTTCCAATAGGATACAAAAAAATTGTTCTGGAAAACAAAATGTATTTTTTTATAAATGCTTGGAAATATTATTATTATTTTTATTATTATTACGTTCTATATTGTTATTCAAGTATTTATTGTCAACCTGTCAATCGTTCGTTTGTTACTTTTAAAGGAACCTGACAATTTTCCCGTCGCTGACCCCTGTGCTGTGGTCAAAAGTCAATTTATAGAACAATGCGCTGACCGCGTGCATTCTTTTGTCAGTTTTGACAGCTCTGACACGTCCGCTGGCACGTGGCGGCGCGTGCGATTTAAACTTATCGGATTTTGACAGATATCTGTCAAAATGTGAGAACGTGTTTTGAACGGTGGGTTTGAGTTGTGGGTTTGTTATTTATATATTTACTTACTATAAATTACTAGACGTACGGTTGCCTGCATGTCAATGGTAACAGTTCCAACATAAGCTGAGCTCTCTGTATAATTGACACCCGTAATTAATTAGAACCATAGACAATTACGTCTACAGGGTGTTAGGTTAGACGAGTGACGTATTCAAGCCCATGGTTACACGTAACTAAAAAAAATATCAATAAATTTGAGAAAAATAATGAGAAAAGTTTCGCAATGTGGGCTAGCTTACACATAGCGAGCGACAAAGGGGATTTGCTCGTGTAAATGACCTAAACCTTTTCAAAATTAAGTAGAAGAAACATGTATTTTTTTACATAATTTGGAATGTGAATCTTAGGTACAGAATACCCTGTATAATTAGATGCCTACTACTGTAACTAAACTAACATCATGTCCTTTCAAAAGTCGACGGGCCCGTTAGCGTGGTTGGCGCGGAAGCGCCTTTCACGCTGCAGGTCGTAGGTTCGATTCCTACCCGAGACATGCATTTGTGTGCATGAACATGTCTTTATGTCCGGAGTCTGGGTGTATATGTATATTAAGTATGTATTTACAAATAAAAAAGTAATATATGTAGTAATATCAGTTATCTGGTTTCCATAGTACAAGCTCTGCTTAGTTTGGGATCAGGTAACCGTGTGTACAAAAATGTCCCAGGATATTAAGTACCTACTTCACTGTCAATAACCCTCGCGATGCCATTAAAAAGGACCAGGGGCTTACCACCACCTCTTATAGCAGTTTTGTTTTAACGTTTCAGCGGCCATTTGTGCAATGACGTTTCTTATTGTCATGACAATAAGGTGCGTCATTGCACAAAAAGACGCTGAATCGTTAAAACGTTCCTGTAATTGAATCGCAATAAGAGTTCGTGGTAAGCCCCCTGTTTTTTTAAGTATTCTCCAGACTTTTTCAAGTAACAATGACACGTCAGTAGCCCGCGATATCACTCATAATCAATATCAGAATCGAAGAGGGGCAATCTTAAAGATACAAGGAGGGTTTAAAGTCCTGAGGGTGGGGTAACAATAGGTGTTTTTCATACATTGACAGGGCCCGGTACACTGCACACCGCGCTGACAGCGGCTAAATTATGTGTTTTTCCAAACTTGGAAGTTTCGTCCAAGTTTCGGATTTATAGATTTATTGTTTGTTTGCTTGTCTAATATATTCCATGGTTCTTGGAGAAATGGAAGTCAAAGTTGATTTTTTTAAATTTTGTCTCGCTTTTCTTACGTTTTCTCAAAAGGAAATAACGGAGCCCTTGTAGCATCGCTATGTTGTCCGTCTGTCTGTCAAGACGCCATATTTATCTGGTGGATAAAGTTATTTGACGAATCTGAAACAGGTCCCAAATCGCCAGGCTAACATACCAACTGTATGGTCCTAAACTAAGTAACGCTTGTAGGTACTATGGATACCGTGCAATGGACTTGGGGCGATCCCAGTATCACCCAGAACTATGTAAATTACCAAAA
The DNA here is from genome assembly GCA_947859195.1 of Drymonia ruficornis. NCBI lineage: Eukaryota > Metazoa > Arthropoda > Insecta > Lepidoptera > Notodontidae > Drymonia > Drymonia ruficornis. The sequence continues at coordinate 14,126,246 of OX401905.1, read as the reverse complement.
GTCCGTTTCCGAAATTTGTCTCTAGCGGGAATCGAACACGCAACCACCCGATGCAGTGAGCCGAACGGCAGTGTTACTCATTTTGGGACCATACCTTTGGTGTATTAGTCTAGCGCATGGACCAATTACTTAGGGGACTGGCCCTAAGCAACTCGGCCGAGTGGCCGGCCTAGTACTAACATCGACAAAAAACGAAGCGAGTAGGTCAACTATTTACCGGTAGATAGAACAATGAAAATGAAAAAACAATGACCACGTTTTTTTTCATACATATATCTAATAAGGGCATCTCTTTCTTTAGTCTTTACTCTGTGGTCTAGCGTGTTTTTTATAGGACTGAGGTGGCAAACAAGCGTACTGCCCGGCTGATGTTAAGCAGTTACCGTAGCCTATAGATGCTTGCAGTACCAAAGGCATTGCTCGCACGTTGCCGACCTTAAGGGTTATTTATTGTATCCAGCCATTTTTCATCTTAAAAGCTCCTTTCAATCATAGAAAATATATCATGAATGTAGAACGGGAATGCACGGGACGCAACAATGGGTATCATTGTGGAAGTACTATCACGACTGACACTCGCTGTGGTGTAAGCAGATTGATATCGGAGCCCACACAATCATATTTAATTACGGGAGGTATCAGTGGCATCACGCCCACCGTTTGGGGTGCTTATGAAATGGTTTTGTTATCTTTGAGTTTTATTTTGACAGCTTAACTGAAGGGTGTATTGAAGGAAATTTTAAATAAAATAGATGCAACGAAAATATGTTAACTTTTTTCTACACTATCAATACGGCCAGGCTTCTCTCGGCCTTTCTCTACTATTTATTTAATTTAATTATTTATTTATTTTTTATCACTTGCTTACGGTGAAGGAAAACATCGTGAGGAAACCTACATGTTTTTAGACATGTGAAATCCACCAACCCGCACTGGGCCAGCGTGGTGGATTATGGCCTGAATCCCCCTCGCATTGAGGGGAGGCCCGTGCCCAGCAGTGGGACGTTAAAAGGGCTAAATGACTATTGTTATTATTTTATTAATTTAATTAAAATGTATTAAGTACACATTATAAAACTTCCGAAGGAACTTCCCTAAATGATAATGAAACTGAGGCTCCTAGATTCACAACCAACATAGGATAACATTGATGGTAGAGCTAAGCTGTAGCCAATTGACTGCAGCTCATATACAGGCTGGCTGGACCGAGGTAGTACCACCCTCTCACAGAAGATCGGGGTAAGGTATTGCAGCTGTATATCGTACGATGCGTGAGAGAACCAGATGAACCCCCCATTCCCCTCCTGTCCCCTGCAGGTCGGCAACGTGCGAGCGATGCCTTCGGTATTGTAAGCATCTATATAGGCAACGGTACCTAAGGTTAACATGCCACCTTAGCGCCCTATAACACGAGGCAAACATTAGGTAGGCAACCAACGATAGCCGACACTGAATTGGTTGCTCTAACAAGCGGACACCAGGTGCGATACCCTCCATACATTTTGTTGGTGGAGCGACTGGTTGCGCTACCACTGGTGTCCTCGTGCGATAGGGCACTTAGTCACATAAAAAACTTGTTCTAAATTCTCCACAGCTCAATACTGTTTCAATATTCGGTAAGGTTACAACTAACGCTCCGTCTGACATGATATTGAATCCAACTGAAAGTTCGCACTAGTAAGGCGACTCGGATTTACGTAACAAAGCGACGCCCTGCGCGCCTCCGCGGGGTCTGCCTACCAAGTACAGCGACCATGCTGGTGGAAAACATGAGACATAATATGAAACATAAAATAAATGACAAATAATAGGTAAATATCGCCAGAATTAACTGTATGGTCCCAAACTAAGCAACGCTTCTACTATGACGGGCTGCTATACTTTGACGGACCCGTTGGCGTGGTTGGTAAGATTCCGCCTATCACGTTCCAGGTCGTAGGTTCGGTTCCTACCCGGGACATGTATTTGTGTGTATGACCTATATATGTACACCTATATGTAGTAATATCAGTTATCTGGTTTCCATAGTACAAACTCTGCTTAGTTTGGGATGTTTAAAAAGTAGCCATGTTTAAAAGGAATGTCCCAGGATATTAATTAATATTAATATGGGTAAGTTTGGGATGTTTAAAAAGTAGCCATGTTTAAAAAGAATGTCCCAGGATATTAATTAATAATAATATGGGTAAGTACCGTACAATGGACTGGGGGCGCTCCCAGTGACACCCAGACCAGGGTAAATTATTAAAAGGCCATTTCCGAAATTTGGATCTGGCGGGAATCAAACCCGCAACCACCCGATGCAGTGAGCCGCGCGGCCTAGCCTACTGTAACAAAGCTGTACAAAGAACTATACTCCATTTGTTATAGCATTAGACAGAAGTTAAAAAAGGTTATTTTTAATGTCCACTTTGTAACAAAAGTACAATTAACATGTTACAGTTACGATTGACGTCGAATTTATTATAATCTATTTATATACCAGCTTGTCACACCGAACTGTAATCATTTTAATTATTTATCTTATAAAATAAATTGCCTTCCATTTAAATAATATCATTTCAGTCCAATTTAAAATTAGTGTCATTGCTAAAAACCTAAAAGAAGCAGGGGTGACAATACCGGGAATGTTTTTCGTTCCACTATAATCCTAATAAATCTAAAATGTTACCTAATCCCTTCAGAGGTTATGACAGCAGGGTATTTCTAATTATGTCGGATTATGATGTCTATGAAATTGACGTAAATAATGTGTTGTCGGTGTTTGTCATTTAGTCATTCACCTTCATTTTTAATGTTTAAAATGTGTGATAAGATGTTATAATTAAATAAAACATTGTATAAAAAGTACTTTTATTTTGTTTATCGAAGTATTTAGCATTGTTTTAGATCTATTTATTTGACTTTTAAATAAAATGTTTTGCATCCCTGCTTCTACGAGCCTCTTATTTCTAATGTTATAATAAATGGAGTATAGTCTTCCAACTGATAGAGACAGAGCTGAAATAAAATCAGCTAACCGTGGCTAGGTATTAGGTACCTACTTCGGATCTTCTTTGGAGTCATGATTAGGTCGTTCACTACATATTATAAATATAGGTTAGTATATTATATTCCTATTTTAAATGGCTTAACAAAGCATTCTTCAGGCCAAAAGATTTTTATAATGACATTGTAATATTGTATAAAATTGGGGAAATTTGGGGAATGTCCTAAAATCCACGCAACACTATGGCCTCCGTGTGTCGCGGGAGGAGGTTGGGGACGTCTGGCGCACAATGGCGCTGCGTAATAATATAATCGGGCGTCGACGCCACTTGCTATTAATTAAATTTAAAATTTTCATTGCTCCGCCAGCGCTCTCCTTGTTTTAACGTCTTTATACAATAGGTACTTTGTATAGAAAAAAAGAAATTGACATATTTGAATATGGAACGTTCGCTTCGAAATTCGTGAAAGTACCTACTAGGTACTACCTAACCTACATAGTGTAGGTACCTACTTACTTACCCACGTTAGGCATCGAGCAATGACTTTAGGTCGTTCGGTAGGTAGGTAATACACGCCTGTAACTTTTTTATTACCCAATAAATTAAGTTGTGCTATATTCAACAACATCACACTAATTTGAAATACAAAAATATTCTCATTCGTCATTTAAAATGATAAAAACTATCAATCTTCGTCCTAAAAAAATATACTACCAATCATTTACGTGAATAGTCGCGTTTATAGGTCACAAAAAAATGCGGCGGTGTACCATAGAGGGTGCATTGACAACTAACAGGCAACCGTTTGGCTAATCATTGGGTGCAACTTTATAACATCACACCTGCCTCTTTATAGTCGCAATACTACCTATAAATAGTGGTAGAAAAAAATAGTTTTGAAAGGAAAGGAAGTGATAAAAAGCCTTCAGAAACTGACACTATAAAACACCTTCAACTTGACTTTATATTTTTTATTTTCATTCATAAATGGAAGATGGGTTCGGTTTACGATTTTGGGATTTGCGTTTGAATTTCGAACGCTAAGGAGGCTCGCAATGGTTTTTGTGATAAATGAATATGGGGTGAACAAGTGGATATTGAGATTTTTCTTATTCATATCATAGGAGACTTGCAATGAAAGATTTTTGCCGGAATACGCGTGTTAATTCAAGAATGCAAACGTTAAAACGTTTTATAAAATTCTTCGTGTCGATAATTGTCAAAAACTGATATTTGTTTAACATAGATCAAATAATAATACTTATTTTTTTTATGATCACTATAAAATTTAAATTTTGCCGACCTTGAAAAACTACATTCACCAATAATTTACATCGGTATCACATGAGTAGAAAAGGACCACATCAACCACATCAACGATCAAACTTTTTTTTAAATAGTGTTTTTTTTATTCGTCAATCGATCTAGCACTGACATAAAATACTAATCGTCGGTCCGATGTCTGCGATAAAAAAACGTTCATTGATCTGTCGAGATGGTGGATGGTGGCAAGGAATTCCGGGCTCCCATGGTGTTTTTATGGCGTGCTCGGCCGTAGCTAAATGTCCTTGTGGCATGGTTCTGTCTGACTCAGCGATAATTTTTAGTAGGTGCTATTATATATTTTTTTGGGATAAAAGGTGGGAATCGGGTTGTGTAATTGAAAAATAGTAAATGTATCTATCTACCTACATAGTCTTTTTTATATTTATAAGAAGGTAATTAAGATACTTATGTAAAACAAAACGGTTATGCGTCACAAATTTGTTTAATTTATACTTCTTTTTTAGATATGCATGATCTGCATATTCAGTTAGGCCAATAACTAGCAAGAAATCAACCTACACAATAATCTATACATAAAAGCTAAGTTTGATCACATTTTCCACGAATTCAATTATTTTCTCCAGAAAATCATTTATTAACCGAACACAAAAAATAACAGAATATTTATTTTTTAATCATCTCAATTGCCAATTAGGAACCGCGTCGCGCCATTGTCGAAGCACAAACTTTGATTGGCTCCGAACCTCTGGTACAGAGGCCAATTATATTGAATACAGGCCAATTCAACGCTACCAAGTTTTATTGTGGCCTGCTGAACCCGGCGTCACAGCCAGGCCGGGCCTCAATGGGCCAATAATTAAAACCGCACTGGAGACCGGCTTCTTCGTTCGAGATCTCTCGATTTTTAATTAATTTCTCATTTGTTTTAGTTTGCTGTGAAAGGGTTTTGAATTTGTGATTAGGAATGTTTTGTTGATACGCAATGTTTTTGTTGATGTGGTCGACTTGTTCTTTTATAACTTTCATCTACCCATGACTCCGCCTGAGTTGTAGTACCTACTTCAAGATGTGACTATATCACTCAGGGGTAGTGTAGCTTTCTATCAGTGAAAGAATTTTCATAATTAGATCAATAGTTCCAGAGATTAACCTTTTACAAACATACTACAATTATACCTACCTCTTTATAATATATTTTATTCTAAAGCAGATAATCAAAATAATAAAATATTATAACGAAGCAAGTACAAAGGTAATAAAGTTACGGATAACTATTATAGTTAACTTGTATGACTTACGAGTTGTACTTGTATGAACATAATCCCTTTATGTCCACCGTCTGACTTCATTCACCTTTGAGGTAAGTCTCGAGAGACTTCACTCGGATTATAGAGTGGACACTCGTTGGCAAGATGGGATGATAAAAGATATTGATATAGATATTGATGGATAGCAAATAGAAAGTTTTTTTAAAATTATTATTATAAATAGATAAATTTATATTTAAATTTATAGAGAAAATGCGTGTTGTGATCCTATTCACCCGTTACTCCTCCGTATAAAAATATGATGCCTAGACATATTTTTATTTACATGTTTTTCAATAATTCTTAATGAAACTAAGTGGCAGCGATCAGCTGCAAATGGAAATGAAACAAATAGAGTAAGAATTCACAGAAAACTTGCATTTATATTATACCTATCTATTTTACCACACTAACTAAAAATTCGACGATAGTACCTACTGACATAGATATATTTATATTGGTATTCTGGTGTTACAAAAAATACGAGACATTAATTTAATTGAATGTGTGATCCAATTCACCCACGCCTCCTCTTATAAAAAATGATGCAAACATTATTTTTTAATAATAAATATACTTCGTCGACGTGGAATTTAACAAAATATGTTTTTTTCTAAGGTTTGCAAAAATAAAATAGTTACTCCTTATAACATCAGCTATCGGCCATTAAAAAACTTAGTTACAACATTCGTTATCGTATATTTTTTTTTAAACCAAAACTTCTACTAGTTACGGTCGACTGTCATCGATTTCCCGAATCGTAAAACAATCGATATCGCCCACAATACGCATAATCGCGACAGGTAGGCATAGTGTTGTCGCGTGGGCCCTTTCATGTGTCACAATGGCCCCATACACCCCATACAAGCCCCTCTTTGCTCCATAGTACGTATTCACTGTGCCGATGCGCTCACTCGCTTTAATATTCAATATTAGTTGAAATGAAATAGGTATAACCTCTTTCATAAAGAACCTTTATGCATCGTCCTTATACGACGCGATTACGCGATTTCAGTCACATACCTAGACTGGTTGGAAATTAGCAGATTGGGGCCCTGAAAACAACCAACAACCATCCAACCAACCCACGTTAGTGGACTTTGGGTTTATTGCCGTAACAGAGTGGTGGTCTAGGAGGGGACATAGGAGAGGCAGACCTCCTGACAAATGGTGTTATGACATTAGAAGGTGTCAGGTGGCCGACACCTGGACATCGAGTCTCATAACAATTCGGCCAGAGGACTACTAACAGATGGTTGACAACATACCTATTGACTAGGCGTGAGCGTTATTTCACGTCACCGGTTACATTAACTGGTTACGAGCTAATTCACCGAATCACTGTTTACGCGAAGAACGAGTATCTGGTGATTTTTGTAACAGGTTATTTAGCTGTAGCCCGAAATACGTCATAGGTACTATGTCACCGGTCACCCATAGACATCTAAAGTAACAAATAACAATGTTTGTATTTTTGTATACAAGAAGCTAGTAGTGACAAAAACAATAGGGTTACAAAAATAACCAGTTACAAAAATCACCTGTTAAATAACCGGTGACGCCCTCGAGGTAACCGGTTACGTTACGTTTCGTGAAAATAATGTAACGACACACGTCTACTATCGACTGCCAAGAATTTGCGATTTATAATGAAGAATTCACGAAGGTTTGAAGGTGGTAGAGCCAAGCTGTAGCCAATTGACTGCAGCTCAAAAACGGGCTGGCTCGACCGGGGTAGTACCACCCTCTCGCAGAAGATCGGCGTAAAGCTGCGTTTCGTACGATGAGTGAGAGAGCCGTAAGCCCACCCCCCTTCCCCTCCCTCCAACCCACTCCCCTTCAGGTCGGCAATGTGCGAGCAATACCTTTGGTATTGTAAGCATCTATAGGCTACGGTAACTGCTTAACATCGGGTGGGCCGTACGCTTTTTGGCCACCGCAGTCCTATAAAAAAAAAAACGAAGATAATATTAGAGACCAGTGGTTTCACAATGGATAGGTAATTGTTAGCCGACTCACTCGAACCTCGAACTCCGAAGCCCGAAACGAATGGCGTGAAAGAGGAGAGACCTATTATACCCAGCAGCGGGTGGATATAGGCTGAGAGAAGAAGAACCTACGTGGTTGTAACGTGCACCACTGCTCACCCTATCGCGGGATAAGTCGTGATACAAGACTAGGTAGCGTTGTACTGCGCGGTGCGATCGATAACATTGTCTGCCGCCTACGACATTGTTATACGACTATTTGGTTGTATAACGTATTCTACAACGCTATTATAGAGCTTTGTGGAACTGTGTTGGATACTGGATAGTATTTTAAATTGGGAAACGGGAAGTCTACGTTGTTTAAGATGATGATATTTTGGTTCTTTAAAGGCAAATTGTTGATGAATACGTTGGCCCATTTGCTATATAAAATATAGGTACCGCATTTGGCAGGAAAATAAATTATTTAATTTAATTTGAAATGTTACCAAATTTAGTAGAAAATAACGTAACATTAAATGTATTGCTTGTAGTTTTCAACCTAAATTATTAATTATCTTTACACCGGCTCACAGATAGGTACCTACTGTGTGAAACCTAAGTACCAAAATAATGCTTAAGACCTTTTTATTAGACAATATCTATGTACTGACAAATCTGTTCATTAGTATCGATAAAAACGTCATCACCTGACCAGCACCGTAGCAGTCATCAGCAGACACCACCCTTAAAAGGTATTTATGTAAGTACTACGTAGGTACACCTACTTACTTATTACATACACTGAAAAAAAATCCCGAAAAAAAATCATCACACGAAAATTCAACCAATAGCAACAGCCCCGCGTTTAGGTAGAAACACCAGTTTTCAGCACACCGCCCCTCCCACGATCTCGCCAACCGCACAATAGCCGAACAAAGCCCCTACAATGAACACAAAGGGACTAACTCTCTTCCCATTGTACGGGACAATGGGGCCACGCCCCCAACAAAAGGCGGTATTGTTTCATCTAAATCCAGAGGCCAGATTGGTTGGGCACACACTCGGCCGACAAATGTGACGACCACCCGCCGCTAAGACGTTCTTAAAAAAAATATATCCACTACCCACTTACGTCAGTCTCTTTCAGTCTATTTCTAAGCTTAGTGTGCGGTGTTAAAGTTCAATTTTGCGTGGTTGTAGAGCAGATGCTTTTAATCGAGACCCGATCGAGAATTTTTTGATCGGAATTAAATTGACAGCTCTCTATAAATAGCGTTTTTGAACGCATTGTGGGTTGTTAAAAGGAATTTGAACCTTATTTTGTGGGATTAGGGTGTTTTTTGTGTTGGATGTGTCTTTTCGTTTTTTAGGCGGGTGCATTACGTGGTCAGATTTTTGATTTGGATAATAAGCACTTACGAGCAATTTATTATTAGGTAGGTATAATAATATTAATTCAATTTTGTTTAGATTATTTAAGTAATACGTAGGTAGGTACTTTCCTCGTTACTTTTAAATAAAATAATATAAATGTTTATTTTCAAGGATACACTTAAGTAGGTACAGTAGGTAGGTAGGTAGGTAGGTAGGTTAGGTAGGTTTAGTAGGTAGTACATTGAACATTATGCAGCGGTAAAAAAAAACTAACTCCTTGCCTACCGCGTACTTATGGGCGAAATTAATGTATTATCGATGGTACGTAAATACTTTTTGTAATAGGTACCTACAACTTGAATAAAAAATAAACTAAATGTTCCCAATCGTACACTACAAGCCAAATAAATGGGACCACACTCGAGAATGGCAAAATTGCCAAGTTGTTAGCCTGAAGGGCGCGTAGGTTCGTTCCTAAGGGGCAAACACATTCGTCTGAGTGTTTCCCGGACTGGCAAATTGGCACTCAAGACGGGACGGTCGTGACACGGTGCCAAAACGGTTGGCTAATGATTTTGGCTACAAGTGCATTGCTTACCTAACTTGGTTTTGATTTAGCCGACTTTTGTCGGTTGACCCATGACTCAGAAAAAAATGCTAATTTGAACGAACATATGTACAGTCAGCGACATAAGTCGCGACATAAGTCGCTGACCATTCTCAGTTTTTAAAATCGATTGTACCTAGGTACCTACCTACACTTATTTTTCTCTGCATCAAATCGATTATTTTTTCTTTATGATGCAAAATTTGGTTTCGACGATGTTCAGCAACGTTGGTGAAATAAAGGGCAACGAGGTAATTTTTATATAAAACTAAAAGTAATTTTTAATCGGTATACTTAATCCAATTAAAAAAAACTCCGATTATTTAGCTAGATGACTTTTTCGCTGACTGTACCGAATCGTCTACGTTGTTACTCTACCTAGCTACTACCTAGGTAAGTACACTTTAGGTACCTAGCTAGGTAAGTTAGGTACCTAAGCCTCTAGTAGTAGAGGTGTGTTCAATCTTATTTTTTTTTTTTTTCTTCTTATAGCGACATCTATGAAGCATACTGAACAACTTTGTTTTAACGCCATCTGTTATCGTTTGTAGTCATTACGTTCGACTGGCACTCGTGAAACTGCAGCTTCAGCAACCAGTTCACATGCGTAAACAAGTTAGTTTTAAGATTTTCTACTAGATGTCGCTGTAGCTATTTTAATATTTTGATTGAATAAGGATTGAGAATACGAGGCTTGATGCTTGTTTTGGTAATTTACGGTAATTTTTAAACCGACTTCAAGAAAGGAGGAGGTTTTTAAATAGTACATACATAGTAGACATCAACATACATTTAAAACTTTCTTTTCTTCACGCTTTACATAACAATTACAAAGACTGACTCATTGCACGTGATATGGTCATTCAATACCTACTAACATGACGTTTACAGGATATTATTGCATTTTTAGAACTAAAAAATTTAGCTACCACGTTATTCGGCAACTTTATCAAATACAAAAGTATCATAATTATACCGATCGATTAAATTGCAAATGTGATAAATAATTTGACAATTCTTCTACAAGGACCGTGTGGCCTAATGGATAAGGCGTCGGACTTCGGATCCGAAGATTGCAGGTTCGAGTCCTGTCACGGTCGAAAAATATACTTTTGATATTTTTTTATTGTTTTATGAACCGAGTAAACTTGTTCATTGAATTATCATACACAGCGATATCATTGTAATTTGTAGTATTATAGTAGCGGCGCGCTGTGATGGCCGGTTTGATATGTGGGAGAGGGAAAGGATGAACCTTATTATAACGGAATAAGATTCATTTTCGCATTCATTATTTGACATTCTTATTTTTTAAAACGGCCAGTCTTAATCCGTTAAAATAAGGTTCATTTTCTCCCCCCCCATGTCAAACCGGCCAGCGTAGAATGCCGCTACTATAGTAAAATGGTTTTAATACTTAAGGTAGGCGTTGGTTGCGGACGGCAGACGGCCGACGGCAGGCCAGGCGGCACACGTCAATCCCATAGAAAATGAGTGTCGTCGTGACGTCACGACGTCACAACGACGTCACGACGACACTCAATTTCTATGGGATTGACGTGTGCCGCCTGCCGTCGGCCGTCTGCCGTCCGCAACCACCTCTTACCTTAAGTATTAAAACCGAAATTTGAATTTTTAACGAAAATTTTTGAAAATTTCTGAAAATTGTCATAAATATGTGACGTCACATCATTGACGTCTTTCGTGCGTAGCGTGCGTAGCGTGCACCGCGGTGGGTTTCCGCCCTTATTGTGTGGTTTTGTAGGCGACTACAAAATTGTTATTTGAAGAATATCCAAATAATTCCCCACTAGCTACCTACTATACGTATGATTATCTATACTAATATTATAAAGAGAAAAGATTTGTATTTTTGTATTTTTGTATGTTTGTTTTTTTGTATTTTTGTATGTTATGAATAAACTCAAAAACTACTGGACCGATTTCAAAAATTCTTTCACCAATAGAATGCTACATTATCGCTGAGTAACATAGGCTATATTTATTACTAGAAAAAATTAGGGATCCCTACTAAAACTTCAATAATGTAACCCAAGGTGTAAAAAAATTAGCCGTAAGATGCCTTTCATCGCATGCGCTAAGGAAACTATTGATGATAGAACAAAAAAATGTTCTACAATATTAAAGAACATATCAATATCTACAAAAAACTTCGCGATACCATATGCCCAACTATTGTAGTTACGTTACTATAACTACTTTTTACATTTTAAAAGTTGATAGAAATGCCGACCAAAATCAGACCATGTTATCCATACCTTAGTATGAATCCTTATCCAACTAAATCATTTCGTATTTGAGACTATTTTTATCTGTAGATTACTTTTTGAATTATTTAAATCGGACATTCCATTCAAAAGATATTACGAATTAAAAAAAGGGCGTTAAATCGGGTATTAAGGTTTATATGGAAGTTCGTCATTTTTGAAGTTAGGATGATAAAATTCGTCTGGAGGTTTCTTTTTATATAAAAGAGGTCTGGAGGTTTCTCTTTATATAAAAGAAAGAAATATAAACTTCAGCGTGTTTGAAAATTTAACCCCTAAGGTGGTAACATTGGGGGTTAAAGTTTGTATGGCGGTACCGATTCCGGCTAATCTCCGAAACGGCTGGACCGATTTTGAAGGGACTTTTACTGGCAAATACGATACGGGATCAGGAATCCGTACTGCGGGATCCGAGATCCGGGATCTGGGATACGGGATCCGGGATATACGGGATCCGGGATATCCCGAATACGGGAACCGGGATACGGGATCCGGCAAACAGGATCCAGGATCCGGTAAAAACGGGAAACGGGATCCGAGATACGGGATCCGGGATCTGGGATCAGAGATCCGATTTTTTTTAAAATTTAAATTCTACGCGGACGAAGTCGCGGGGGAAAGCTATTTATTTTATAAGCTGTTTGTCTGCAGTTTGCAACGCCTCTAGCGGATATTTCTTGAAAGTATCACTCAGTAAAATATTGTCTTTGTTTTGGAGTAGGCATTTTGTGCGCTCTCATGCGGAAAATACAAGAATCATTTTATTCACATTTTTAGAGACTCTGTAGTCATGTCAGCTGTACAGTTAGTTGTTAATGTTTTTACTAGGTGGCGCTGTTTGAATAAAATACGGATCCCCAAAAATATTTTGTATTTTCACGGAAATGACCAAACTGACACGACATAACAAAAATCATAAATATATGAAAATAATATCTAACTTATAAATAACCTAATTACTTAATTTTATTTACCTAATCACTAATTACCTAATAATTCGTTTTCACACATACAGATAAAAACACATCACTATAAAATTATCGGGTATTAAAAAAGTTTCAAAAAGCCAACATTACGTGGTGTTCCCAAGCGGTCACCCATCTAAGTACTGACCACGCCCGACGTTGCTTAACTTCGGTGATCGGACGAGAACCGGTGTATTCAACGTGGTATGAACGTTGGCGAATGTTGATCTAAAATTATTTGGTACTTCATTGATATCATTACATAATGCAAGCCATATAGTATGGAAAGATAAATGAATAATAGCTACGCTGGTTGGCACGTGACAAAGTGGATGTCGGGTACTTACCTTTCTTTCATGTTGCCAAGAAAGCGTGGTAAGCCGCATCTAAAGGCTACCCCCCTTATTCATAGAGATTTTGGCCAGTTTGCAATGGTTTTGAAAAGCGTTTTTAGGAACAAATGTGATTTGTAATTGCACTACAGGTCGATTATAAATTTCTATGAATAAGGGGGTTAATCTTTGCCCACACAGTAGCGTGCGTGGCGTGCGGTGCGTGAGTGTCACTGCCTTGCGGCTGCCCGGCGCCGGTGGAGCGCCGGATATAACGTAGCCGGTCAAAGGGCACATCTCATATCCGCCGGTTTTATATCCGGACCAGACATAAAGCCAACTAAAATACTATGTGTGTTTGACGTTCGAGCGTTGGCCCCTCGGCTCACTACATAAGGTGATTGCAGGTTCGATTCCCGCTAGAGGCAAATGTTGTAAACCACTTTTAGTAATTTTCCCTGGTGTTACTGGGTGTTACTGTACTGGGATCGCCTCCAGTCGTATGGTAAACATAGCTGCTTAGTTTGGAACATGGACCAATTACTAAGGGGACTGGCCCAAAGCAACTCGGCCGAGTGGTCGGCCTAGTACTAACATCGACATAAAACGAAGCGAGTAGTTCAACTATTTACCGGCAGATAGAACAATGAAAATGAAAAAACAATGACCTCGTTTTTTTTCATACATATATCTAATAAGGGCACCTCTTTCTTTAGTCTTTACTCTGTGGTTTGGAACCATACAGTTGGTGTGTTAGTCATGCGATATTTATTTATTTATGTTAGTGTAAATATTAGGTTCATTGGGCTTCTTACCCGTTACTTACACCAATAGACACTTAAGGTGCTTAAGCTTAAAACTATAAAGTATAAACTACACCCCTCTCCCCATTTCAAAGCCTCTGAAAGAACTCATACATTATGCAAACACTTTCCACAGCTCAGCAAAACCGACGACACTAACATTTTATTACTAAAAAATATCTCTTTAAAAACTCTTTACGAGCACCCAGTATAACAATGAAAATGTTCAAGAGTCTCGTACTCTGTGGCGCTGGAGTATTTTTTTTCATATTATCAGGGAGCTGAAAAATTGGGCGATTACGAAATTGATGGAGAGCCACTCGAGACGTTTATTGGACGAGTGATAGGATGGCGGAGGTATTGAGATGATTTTTTAAGAGTTTAATGTAGGTAGTAGCTTCAAAATCTCATTACTTACAGTACGTAGGTAGGTAGCCATGTAGTCAAACAAGAAACCAAGATTGGTTAGTAGTATTGATTGGTTGGTATAGATATACGAACTATAAAGTTCTAAAATTGACGCGTACAAAGTCGCGGGGACATAGGAAAAAAATACTGTTATGGGTCTAATGTAGAACATTTGTAAAGTTTTATAAGAACCTAACGTATTTAAAAGGTACTTTTATCTCAGCATCTCCCTAATACTGACTCAAAAAGTAGACTAATTGTTGATTTTAGTAACTATATGAGTAGATAATTAGAGTTAACAAAATAAGTTCGCTAAAGCCTAGTCCTAACAAAATTTTACATGTAAATATATTCCACAAAAAACTTAAACCAAAGTGGTTAAGAAAAACTGCGTAAAAGAAAATTCTGAAACTCGACACACCGAAATTAGGAGCAAAACTTCGCTCTATAAACGGCAGCCCTATTTCCACAATCCCTTCAGGCGATCGACGCCCTCATAATAAACTTTAAGGGATACTTACAGTGGAAAAATCCTCGAGTATTATTTACACGAAAGGTTTTGCCATAAAGAGATTTCGCGCCATTTGTAAACAAACGACGCTGCGACGCGTTTTTCGTCGGGTAGTGATAAAATGTGGAAAATACAGTTGTGCCCTTTTCCATGTTCGGTTTGAAAGTATGTTTGCGAAGTCTACTATGCGATATTTTATACCTAACATATCATCATCATATTTTTAGCCAAAAGACGTCCACTGTTGCACATAGGCCTCCCCCAAGGTTTTCCACAACGACCGGTCATGTGCCACTTGCATCCAGCGGTTTCCTGCGACCTTCACTAGGTCGTCGGTCCACCTTGTGGGGGGCCTACCCACGCTGCGTCTTCCCGTACGTGGTCGCTACTCAAGAACCTTTCTGCCCCATCGGCCATCAGATCTTCGGGCTATGTACCTAACCTATAGGTACCTTTACCTATTGAAAGTGGCAGTACCAAATGAAATAGGTATCGTGGATGGGTTTAATAAATTAAGACGATTATACCTTTTTCTATTATCAAAAACAAAATACACACACACACATACGTCACGACTATTATCCCCATTCGTGGGTAGTCAGAGGCTTGAGTGGCCATACACCACCACATTGTGGAGGTATTAAGCCAACTCAAAGCCCACGTTTCACCAGATAGTCAGAACCCAAAGTGACAGGTGGTGAACCTTGTCGCCGTGTATACAGGAACCGACTATTACCTAATCCCGAGGGATAGGTAGGTTTCCTCACGATGTTTTCCCTCACCGTCAGCGAACTGTAAATTATGCACATAGATGAAAATTCATCCATTGGCGCATGCCCCACCGGGGATCGAACCTGGGACCTTTCGATTGCTAGCCCAACCTGTTCACCCCTAGGCTACAGTCGCTTTTTAAGGCAAAAACGAAATAAAACAATGAAATTAAGTAAAATGATTTTTTTTTTGCGAGAAATATGGTGGTATACAAGTTCTCAAGTATACAAGTTCAATCAAGTAATTGCAATAAATAAAATGCTCCGTAAATACAACCGTCATTTGATTTATGATAGATATTCCAACTACAGTATGCTTGACCGGGTCGCAGCCGGATATGAGGGCCTTTTGACCGGCTCCGTCCGGGCCAACGGGCCCGCTCAGTTATACCCGGCTGACGGCGATGTATTCCGTCGGATTATACATGAGATTGTTTTAATGTTATACGAATATTTTTAAGTTATACGAATTTATAGTTTGAAGATTGTAGAGCCAAGCTGTAGCCAATTGACTGCAGCTCATATACGGGCTGGCTCGACCGGGGTAGTACCAGCCTAATAATAATAATAATATCCTGGGACATTTTCTACACACGGCTACCTGATCCCAAACTAAGCACAGCTTGTACTATGGAAACCAGATAACTGATATGACTACATATACTACATACTTAATATACATAATTACATCCAGACTCGGGACATACAGACATGTTCATGCCCACAAATGCATGTCCCGGGTAGGAATCGAACCTACGACCTGCAGCGTGAAAGGCGCCATCACGCCAACCACGCCAACGGGCCCCTCACAGAAGATCGGCGTAAAGCAGCTTATTCAGCTGCGTTTTCCGGAAGAGAGAGCCGGAAGCCCTCCCCTCTTCCTTCCCACTCCCCTTCAGGTCGGTAAAGTGCGAGCAATGCCTTTGATATTGCAAGCATCTATAGGCTACGGTAACTGTTTAACATCAAGCGAGCCGTACTCTTGTTAACTGCCTCAGTCCTTTAAAAAATATCCGGGTTCCGGGTATAATTTGGAAAATTATACGAAATTAATTGTCAGTATCTAATATAGGAGAAATGCTAAGCTTAGTTTGCTTGGCTCAGTGGTTTGAGCGTAGGAGTATTAAGCCGCTCAGGTCACTAGATCGGGTGTTGATTCCTGCCAGACCAAATTTCAGAAACGGCTTTTTTAATTTGCTGTGGTCTGGGCATCTTTGGCATTGCCCCCAGTCCCTTGTAGCCATAGTACCAGCGTTGCTTAGTTTGGGACCATACAGTTGGTGTGTAAGTCAGGCGATATTTATTGTTGTTTATATTGAAATCCAATAATAATGCAATCCATAATACGGCCTCGGCAATCATATTTGGGCCGTAAAAATACCCTCCAAGTGGTGGATGCCGCGGATAGTAGAGGGATCTTTATTTACGATTTTATTTTCAGTATTAAAAATATTAGGATTTTGCCTATAATCTGAATGGGTATAAACCGATTACCATTGATGTATTATTTTAGCAGATATAGTACCTTCTAACATTGCAATAACTACACTTCACACATCTGTTATCAGTTGATGCGTTTATTCACCAGAAGATAAACCGAGATGGCAATACCGAAGTCATTCAACATTATTTTCCACGTACGACCGAATAGTACTGTGTCCATGGACTCCCTTTAGTAGGACATACTATTTTGGACCGTCACATATGTAAAATGTAATGTCACGACTTTTATCCCCATTCGGGGGTAGTCAGAGGCTTGAGTGGCCATACACCACCACATTGTGGAGGTATTAACCAACTCAAAGCCCACGTTTCACTAGATAGTCAGAACCCAACGTGGCAAACCACGTGGTGGTGAACCTTGTCGCCGTGTATACAGGAACTGACTATTACCTAATCCCGAGGGATAGGTAGGTTTCCTCACGATGTCATATCTCCCTCTTTCTTGGTAATGTCTTTGGGGTACACAACGACATTAATAATTATTGCTGTTTCAAGTTACGATCCGAAATGGCGTTACATTCAAAGGATAATAAACCTATAGTGGATGGCATAAAGTAATAATCGCCACAGTTATGTAAATGTGCACGCTAGGCCCGCGGGGCGCGATCAGAATGTATGCAGGAAATATGGGCGGTACTAGAAGTTATCGATTAAATCGGAACGCAACATTTATTCGAGAATAAAATTTTGTGACAACGATGAAATCAATTCTTCTTCTTAATTAGGATATTAAGTGCTAGGATATTGGCTGCTTAGAGAAAGTAGTTAGGTACTCTGACTGTCGAGACTGTCCCACTATGATTTATATTTTTTCCTAGTGCCATACAATAGACTGAGCGCTGTCATTAGCTGCAGCTACATCAGGCGCATGCCGCGCCCGAGCACTCAGTTTTGACGTCGGAACGCATATACATAATGTCATAACATGAGTGCTGGCGGAAGGCGTGCGAGGCACCAATTTGTACGGACGCACCAATTTGTATTTGAGAGAGCTCGGTAACCTATCAGTCCTGATGCCGGCTCTACACTCACGCCGCGAACTCATTGTTCTCGCCGCGTTAACAATAGGTTTGCGGGCCTTCGTGGTGTGAGTGTCGAGCTATAAAAGTCTGGGCCTAGCCTGTTGGGGTCTTCGAGTGGCATGAATACGACGATAAGAAGTGCCCACTAGATCACAATCGATCGATCAAAAAGCTGCCGATACAAAACTCGAATCAAACTGTAGTATACCCCAAAGTTATGTAGATCGTGTATCGTCGACATTCTATTATAACGCCTCGCGATCGGTCCCGCAGACCAACATCCAACTTTCTTATGAATAAAATTATGATTTTTGATAATGTAATATGTAAAACTGTTCTCCGTCGCCGATTATGAGAATAAGAATTCGGGAATTTTATTTACAAATTTAGAGTCAACAATATTTTTGGCGTAGAATAAGGAATACTAGAAAGGCCACGTTTATAGACACCCGAAATAAAGAGAACTCGGTTTATGTTGTAAAACTAAACCTGTTGTGGCCTGCCTGTTGTACCTGTTATAATAATAAAATAATAATTTAGCCCTTTTAACGTCCCACTGCTGGGCACGGGCCTCCCCTCAATGCGAGGGGGATTCAGGCCATAATCCACCACGCTGGCCCAGTGCGGGTTGGTGGATTTCACATGTCTAAAGACATGCAGGTTTCCTCACGATGTTTTCCTTCACCGTAAGCAAGTGATAATCATATTAAAGTTATGATTCACACATAGATACCGCTGCCGTACCTGTTATACCTGCTGTTATTAGCTACTTAATCAACAGCGCGTGCGCACGTGCAGCCGTGCAGCCGCGACGCTGGGTACGGGTAAGTAGATGTCAGGCAGTTACCTTGCATTCATGATCTCAAAATAAGCGTCTTAGCCAGTTAGATGTCTGACAGAGTATGAGGAGGCTGGCTGAAAATCAGCTCTCGAGAAGACCTTGTTCCAGCACATGCTGAGCAAAATGCCTTTCGGCACAGCTCACACTGAAGGTAATGTTGCTCGCTGCTTTCTTACCTTACGTCTATTTTTTCTGCTTTTTCATGTGCTGTTCGTTTTTTATATTATGCTGTGCTGAATTAATACCATTTCATTTCCGTTTCGGTAAGGCGCATCGAAAGCTTTAATACTCATCTCAATTGATATTCTCTACTGTCTACTGTAAGGTATATTCTACAAAATCAAGCAATTCAGCCAATACACTCAGCAAACAATGCTCACAATACCTCTAAAATAGCTGACAGGCAGTAACAACCCCTATACAAACAGCGTCTACGTGGAAACTGGCGAACTTGGAATATCATGGTGATGGGAGGGTGCGAAACGCCCCTAATATTACTGATTTCGTTCACGTCCGGGCGAAAATTCGCCCCGCTCAGATCAACAAGAGATCTGGCTGGAAATCATCGAAGCGAAAAAACACGCCGGTTTCCGGGGTTATAGTGCGGGCTGAGTCACAAGCGGAGCGGGTGAAAATTGATTTAGAAACAACCAAATGCGACAAAGGACCACTTCTCTGGTTTTTTTTAATATGGACCTTTTTAATTTGATGAATCATTTATTCATTTTAATATAATTAATTTTCAAGTAATCTCTTCTTTGATAATAGTTGTCAGAACTTGTTATTTTTTCGTTTCCTGTAAAATTTCGAAATTTTTTTTGGTCTGATCAGAAACATCTATGTATTTAGTGGGAGTAGGCATGCACAGCTTACTAGGCTAGTTTTTATTTATTTTTATTTAAATACCTAATATTGGTTTTTTTACTCACAATGAGTTAATGCCTCACATAGCGTTGCTGTTTGAAAATGTATACAATTATTATTTTGAAAAGAGTAACCATTGAGTTTCTTGCCGGCTCTTCTCAATGGTCTCATTACGAACCGGTGGTAGCGCTAAAATATTGTTTATATTGACTATTCATAAATGCATTTTGAGCTTACATGAATAAAAAACTTTTGACTTTGACGAAATCCAGACAACGATCACAGTGCATACCTGAATCCGACGAAAATCAGTTGTGAGTGAAAACTCACGAACGCGAAATTTTCCGAACAAAATCGTTATGTCTTTCCATTGCCCAACACCCCCCCCCCCTTCCCCTCCCTCTATCTCTTCCCTTCAGGTCGGCAACGTGCTAGCAATGCCTTTGATATTGCAAGCATCTATAGGCTACGGCAGCATCAGGCGGGCCGTACGCTTGTTTGCCACGATAGTAACATAAAAAAGGGTGATGGAAACATCTTTCTATAAATGTGAGAGGTAGTGTATTCCATATAATCGCTTCACTCTATAACTTGCACCATAACTCTATGATTCTTATCACGTCGGCAAAGGTATCCCGGTCAAAAAGTGAACTCGTGCGTTCACCGCGCGGCGGCTGACAAACATTCCTCTGAGAAATCATGGGGTTTTTACTTATACACCTTCTGCTGCGGGACGACTGTGCCTTTTTCTGTTTTTTCGCTGAAATTGGGGATGAAGGTGTGAATTTTAATAGAGCCAGGGATTTGCCTGAAACTTTTTACAATAGTGTATTACTCTGACCATTTTTTTGTGATGAACTAAGTAAAATAATGTTACATACTGTTTGGTAAAATGTTCATACTTTAAACAATTATAAACGTAAAAGCAGCATTACATTTTAATCAAACTTCAATATTAACTGAGGATACCTACCTACCAAAAGTTTAATTAAAATTAATTAATTTTGTTGCTAACGTAAAATCTAATAAACTTGTCATAGGCTTCAATGAAGTTTAAGATTAAAATTGAATGTTACAGGAATAACATAGTAGGTACTACCTACTACCTAAAGAACGTATAAAAATACCTAATCCCGTTAAACAACCTAATGTTACTTTCAATATCGTAAAACCGACCCACTCGACCCCACCTTAAAACGTCCAAAAAGATAAAGAAGACACTAACTGACCTCTAATTTAAAACGTACAAGCCGACAAATGACGGTAGTCGCGTAACTAAGCTACGCGGTCGGCGCCCCGACCGAAAACCATCACTCTCGCATCGACCGCCGAGGCGTTCGGACGTGCGGAGTGTCGAATTAAAAATTAACTATCGTAAGTCGGTGGACGTGAAAATTTATCGGTCAGTACCACTTTGTTTATGGACGGACGGGCCTTTTAGGTGATTAGTTTTCGCTTTAAAGTGATTTAATAAGGGAGTGGTTGAGGGTAATGTTGAAAATATTTTGCCGTTAGTTTACGACATTTTAAGAATTACAGAGTAGAGTTTTATTTACCTTTTACTTTTTCGTTAATATACATCTTAACTATACAGTAAAACCTATATTCTTTGCTGACCAACAGTCGATTCTATAGAGGACTATATACTTAGCCTTTTTATGCCCCAGTTCTGGGCACGGACCTCGCAATTTGAGGGGGATTCAGGCCATAATCCACCACTGACCCAGTGCGAGTTGGCGGCTTTCACGTCTTTCAAAAACTAGTTAAATCCGTTAGTTAGTTACCACAGGGTATAAAACTATGGGAAAAATTATTGTTTTTTAGTCTGAACCCAACGTGACAGATGGTGTACCTTGTCGCCGTGTATACAGGAACTGACTATTACCTAATCCCGAGGGATAGATAGGTAGGTTTCCTCACGATGTTTTCCCTCACCGTAAGCGAACTGTTAATTATGCAAATTCATCCATTGGTGCATGTCCCACCGGGGATCGAACCTGGGACCTTCTGATTGCTAGCCCAATATGTTGGCCCCTAGGCTACAGCCGGCTGTAACTATACATTCAGATAAAAGCAAATACATACATCTTCGAAAAGACAGTTCTAATAAAATTTATCACCCCCCAAATTGCACCGTTCAGAATCGCTACTTATTTGCCACGAAACTTTAGCGTGAGGTCTAAAGAAGTCAAGTAAACGTTCGTACACGCCTCCGATTGGAGCGCATTCAATGTACTGCCGGGAAAATTGGACGTAATCTGTAACGCGCCGGTTTCAACTGAAACACGACCCTGAAGGATCGTAAGCGCCGCAATCGACGCCCCCAGTACTTTGTTACTCTGTTTTCGGTCATAGATTATGTGGTTCTAGATTGGTCAGGAGGTTACATAAACCTCTTACCTAAATGATCTTGGATTTGGTCAGAGAAAATTATATATTGTTGGACTTCTTTTTATTAGATCTCACGACTTTTTACTGCTTCACTATCACTAGGCTTTGGATATTTTTACAGGAACTGTTTTGGTGGGATTTCATTTACTAAAAGGAAGCTCATGATGTTCCAACTTGGTTTTGGTCGTGTATTCTCGTAAGATCTAGCCAGATAGTCTTGCTCAATTGAGCAAAAAATCGTATAAGCATTCCTGCTCTTGTCTTTTTCTTGGCCTTTGGTGATCTCGTTTGGGCCATACTATACGGGCCTGTTTTAGAATCGTTAATGAACATTTATCCTCTTCTTATTATTTCTCTGCTAATATTTTTGACATTTTGATAGATTTTCCATAGAATATCAGTGAAAACATTTGTATAATGTATGTTACCTATTGTGGAGGTTAGAAATATGTCCCGTCTGAGTTCTCACTCTTTGCGGATAGCGCAAAATGGTTAATATTCATGACAGTCTGCGGCGGCGAGTGAAATTGGTCCACATTTTTTATGTCTGCCACAACTCCACTCCACTTTGGAGTGGAACAAAGTCCTTCTATGTATATATTTTTATACAGACAATATTATTTTAATGTTTATGTAGGTTTCACTCACGGGACATATAATATCTGACGTGTGATTTAGTTAAATTTATCAATATATGCAAAGGATCTCAATCTCTAATGCCTCATTCATGCCTAAGTACCTTAACTTTTGATATCCACAATGACTAGGTAGTCATTTATCATCTTCGATAAGATTTTCCTTTCAAAAACTTTCAGCGTGTGTAAAAATAAGTAGGTACTTACTAAGTAAAATATCGCCAGACAAACACACCAACTGTATGGTCTCAAACTAAGCAACGCTGGTACTATGGCTACCATACAATGGAGGGGAGGCGATCTTAGGGACACCGCAGACATGCTACTTTTTGCATCGGCGATCGGCGATTTAGTCGCTTTTAGCATCGGAGCAGTCGCTGCGTCCGAACGTAGAGGGTCGCCAAAACGCGAAGCAGTCGCAAAATCGCCGATCGCCGATGCGGAAAGTTGCATGTCTGCGGTGGCCCTTAGTGATAACCAGACCAGGGCAAATTAAAAAAACGCAATTTTCGAAATTTGCCTCTGGCGGGAATCCAACCTGCAACTACCCGATGTAGTGACCCGAGCGGGCTACGCTCAAACTACTGTGCCTAAGTAATCCAGTTGCAGTGATTACTTCCACCTTGGAAGATGCATAAATATGATTAATAATCTACACATCATCAAATAGCGCCTGCACATCGATAACTTATCAAAACGCGGGAGATTTGATGGAATATCCGGGCCGGAGCGACCGCTCGGCGCCCGGATATTACGGGCTGGCCGACGGGCCAGCGGCCGTATTCAAATAGGCCATGCGTCGCTTATGTGAGGATAAAGCGAGAAATGTGTGAGAAATGAGGAGCGATGCTCGTGATATGTGACATAGTAGACAATATAACGAATTGCGTGGTTACGACGTCGTACCGGATTAAAGAGTAATAAAAGGACAAAGGGAGTGGGAGGGGAACTAAGTTTTGTGACGTCATATTTAAAAACCTAATATAATTATGTATTAAAACCGAAATTTGAATTGTTAACGAAAATTTCTATAAATTGTAAAAAGTATGTGACGTCACACAGGGAGGGGGGGAGTCTCGCAAATGTGACCAGCTGCGAGAAGGGGGGGGGAGGGATCTAAAAATCATGAAATTCGTGTGACGTAATTTATGGATGGCCCCAAATCTGGTCTTCTTGTCTAGATGAAAAATCATGGCCACGGATGAAGGCCTCCTGCCTAGGGTGTGTAGCAAGTATACAAAAGCAGGACATTTCAATCAATGAAATCGCACTAACGTTCGTTCTAACGTAGGGTGACCATCATTTAAAACATTCGATAGACATTTAGATAGAACATTCTTGATCAATTTCAATCAAGTAATATGCAAATTCGTATTCATTATTATTATACGCATGTGTGTATAATACTTTTCAGATTATCATAAATTGTAGCAAACACATGTAAGTATATAGATATATAGGTAGGTATATAAGGTGCTAGGTGCTAGGTCTCATAATTTTGATACCCGCTTGGCGCAGTTGTCTAAGCGTAGGCCTCTCGGCTCCTGTATGTGGTGGTTGCAGGTTCGATTCCCGCCAAAGGCGAATTGCAGAAACGGCCTTTTCGTAATTTGCACTGGTCTGGGTGTCACTGGGATCGACCCAGTCTATTGTACAGTAGCCATAGTAGAAACATTGCTTAGCCATACAGTTGCCTCCAAATTTATAGAGTTTTTAGCCCGTTTACAATGATTTTAAAAAGCATTTCTACGAAATAAATAATAATATCCTGGGACATTCTTTTACACACGGCTACCTGATCCCAATCTAAGCAGAGCTTGTACTATGGAAACCAGATAGCTGATATTACTACATATACTACTTTTTGTTTGTAAATACATACTTAATATACATAATTACACCCAGACTCGGGACATGCAGACATGTTCATGCACATAAATGCATGTCCCGGGTAGGAATCGAACCTACGACCTGCAACGTGATTGGCGGAGTCTAACCAACCACGCCAAGGGGCCCGTCGAATCGTTAGTCCATCATAACTCTCTATAAATTTGGCGGTTGGTGTGTAAATCTGGCGATATTTATTTTTATTTGTTGTTTAGATCTGTTACCGCCTTTACAAGGGAACAATATACACGTGTCCGCCATATCCTGGATCGCATGGTCACCGTTCCGCGATACCGACTCTCGTATGCAAATTGTTCATCAGCTATTCAGTGTTTGGACATTCGTTATGCGCGTCCGGTACACGATGGCGTCACGCGATGGTTACGCGCTTGCTGCGTAACTGCCTTGCCCATGGTACAAGCTGTAGCGTTTAAGAGTACGCCTGATGTAGACTGTAGATGATTGCAATATCAAAGGCATTGCTCGCACGTTGCCGACCTGAAGTGGGACAGAGGGTGGGGAAGAGAGGGGTTGGGCTTCCGGCTCTCTCACTCATCGTATAACGCAGCTGAAATAGTTACTTAACGATGAGCTTTTGTGAGAGAGCGGTACTACCCCAGTCAAACCAGGCTGTATATGAAATATGAACTGCTGTCAGTTGGCTTCGGCTTGGCTCTATATTACATTATTTCCAAGTTAAGAACAATTATTATCAATCACGAGTCATTGAATCTGACTCTTCATTTAACTTCTCTGACTTGTCTTTACATTATCGCTACATCTTTTGACTGATTCCATCGGTTAACTGGCGCACTGAAAACGGAATGTTTTATGTCGTACGGATCCAAACCGTGTGCGCAAGCGATTGATTGACAGATTCAGTTTTAGATATCACTGGGAAATGTCGAGCTTCACTGATTTTGTGTACGTGATTTTTACAACAGTATTTGGATATGTTGTGATCTATATAAACTGATACGAAACTCTACGAGATCGAATTAGAAATGAGGAGATACGTAGATAAACCAAGGTCACCGACATAGCCCTGCGAATTAGTAGGCTGAAGTGGCAGTGTATGGGGCACATAGCCTGAAGAACTGATGGCCCATGGGGCAGAAAGGTTCTTGAGTCCGCTTAGATCAAAATAGTGTTCCACAGAACGGTCATTACTTTTTAGTTAGTTTTTTGGCGGGGCAGTCTGGTTTTTTTTTAATTGATTAATTTTTATACTATTATTTTATTGCAATGCCTAGAAGACCTAGAAAAGATATGAAATATGTTGAAATTCCTTAAAAAAAACGCGGAAACTAAATCATCTCCATTATATTATGACCAATTTGAGCATTTCATGGATGGATACCTATTCCTCTTGTGAAATTTTCAGTGCGTATTTTTTCAGGGTCCCAAATATAAAAGCAGTATCTCAAAATGTAATCATACTTTTAAGCGACACACTTTCGCACCGGTAACGGAATTAATCCGGTAACCAGTGGGCTCATATTATTCACGATTATATTATACAGGGTGGGTTATAACCCAAACGACCCGCTTGGGCCGGGATACATTCACGCTGACAGCGAACGGGAGTGGCTAGAGAGAGTCGAACTGGATTACAATTAAATTTTATTCATTTTATATAATTCGATGCGTCTAATGGAGGCATATTCTCATAAAAAGTAATAAAGTATTTACGGGCGCGTTGGCGTGGTTGGTTTAGATTCCGCCTATCACGCTGCAGGTCGTAGGTTCGATTCCTACTCGGGACATGTATTTGTGTACATGAACATGTCTGCATGTCCCGAGTCTGGCTGTAACTATGTATATTACGTATGTATTTACAAACAAAACGTAGTATATGGCAGTAATATCAATATGGATTCCATAGTACAAGCTCAGCTTAGTTTGGGATCAGGTAGCCGTGTGTAAAAGAATTTCCTAGGATGTCCCAGGATATTTATTATTCATTCTTGCCGAATCTATTCAACTGTTTACAATGTCTCTGGCTGACTTAAGACTGATTAAAATAATACTCTGTCGGTGGCACAGTTAATATAACAGGAACAGTAGCTTTGCGGAATCTGAAAATATTTCAGCTGTAAATCTACCATCAACGTGAGTCGTTGAGCAAATGTCGTCGGGGCGGATGTCGTCGGGCAGATGTCGTCACGTGCCCGTGTCGCTCCAGTAGCCCGGTGCTGGCACATGGTGCACTCCTTTGAATGCTCCTTTTCCTATTTTCCTGAAACGGTTATAAGGAAAATTTATTCAGTTTTAAAGACTGGATAAATTCTGAAGAAAGTGGTAGAGCCAAGCTGTAGCCAATTGACTGCTCATATACGGGCTGGCTCGACCGAGGTAGTACCACCCTCTCACAGGAGATCGGCGTATGATTCACAAGAAGGTGAGCCGTATTGGCAATACTGACATGTTTTCAACATTAATTTCTGCGAACGACTGATTCGTACTATGTCCACTGACTCTGTTTAGTAGGACATACTATTGGACAGCAGGGTTGTTACGAAAAAATCATCTTGTTTTAAACACCGTGTTTAAAACATGTTTTAAAGATTTCAAAACAATGATTTTTTCCTCCTGATTTAAATCAATGTTAAACAATGATTTAAACACGTTTTAAACAGTTTTGATTTTAAATTTTCCTGTTTTTTTGCAACTCTGTTGGACAGTCACTTGTCTCCCTCTATCTTGGATAATTTCTTATATTATCGTCTTCGAAAATAGGTGTTTCTACTTATTTCTCCACGTGGCGATACATATGTTTGTGCCGCCATAAAACAACGTCGGGGTCAGCTTAATGTTACGGAAAACACACTTTGCGGAGCCCGGAGCTGTGGGGAGAATTGATCACTGCTGGGAAACGTGGGCTAGAATATAAAATGGCTGTATATAAGGAAGTACAGGATTTGGCTAGAAATATTTAGATTGGTGGTAGGTAGATTCAAATCCCGTCAGAGGTAAATTTTGGAAACGGCCTTTTTATAATTTGCCCTGGTCTGGGTGTCACTGGCATTGACCCCAGTCCATTGTACAGTAGTCATAGAACAAGCGATGCTCAGTTTGGGACCATACAGTAGGTTTTTTAGTTTTATATAATGGCATAATGTCATAAAATGATTGCTCGGGCGCACGCCGGCCCCGCTTCCTGGCCGAGCATTTTAGCCGTCTGGATTGGTCGAGAGCGCACTAACCCAGCCCACTTTTGTTGCGAAAATATTGCAAATAATTAATTGTGCCGTGAAAAACAATTGCATCACAAAATCCAACTATAATTTTTTAGGTATTACCTTTATCCATCTTTATGTGAAAAAAAAAATTAAAAACTCCAAGCCGTTTAGAAGGAGATATAAATTTTAATAGGAAAACAGCTTCACTTTGATATTTTTTTAAACATAGTTAAATTGCAAGTAGCACTTTGTCCCACTAAAAATTTAAAGATGACTGTTCAATAAATACATTGATATATTTAAAAAAAAAATCCTCTCTCGTCTAAGAGGAGATAGCCTCCAATCCTGCCTCGTTAAGTGCCTGTAGCGTCTTATTCACATAGCTGATCGCTCGGGCGCGGATGCTAGTGGCTTGTGGACGCAGCACAGTAAATATACAATACCTATCATAGATATTTTCTTTAAAAACTAATTTTAGTATTTCGTACTCTAGTCTAGTGTCTAGACAGCTTAGTTAAATGAAATAGTTTGAAATTATAAATTAGTAACAAAATGGATATTCGTATGCAAATTTGTGCTTCATCAGAAGTTTTAACGTTGCACCAGAGATGTGAGAGCAATCAGTATGATACGGAGAAGTTTCAGTACGAAAATGACCTGTATCCACAGTGCTTAGCGGTGAAATTGCGGTGACTCAAATTATAAATAATAATTCGTTAATTTGGACGCATACGGCCAAATACTTAAAGGTTGCTCAAATTTTGTAGTCCCACTTAGCGGTTTGAGACGTCTTTATTTGTCATTTTTGTATGGTGCGTCAAAGTTAGGCGGCTCTCAAATTTGAGTAGCCTTTGAGTTAGCCATATGACTCTCTTATTACAAATTCTTTCGCCAAATGTGATACCACATTCATTATACAACTTCAGTATATTTATAAACACACGGCATGGATCCGCAAAGGTGGGCTAATATCTAGGAGCCATCCATTAATTACGTCACACGAATTTCATGATTTTTAGACTCCTCCCCCTTTGTCACAGCTGGTCACATTTGCGAGAACCCTCCCCTCCCTATGTGATGTCACATATTTTTTATAATTTTCAGTTTTTTTTTTTTAAATTCAAATTTCGGTTTTAATACTTAGACATATTAGATTTTTAAATGTGACGTCACAAAACTTAGGACCCCTCCCACCCCCTTGTCACACAATGTCACATTTCGTCGACCCCCCTCCCCCCATTTACGTGTGACGTAATTAATGGATGGCCCCTTGCTGGGCGCCAAATCGATTAACTATTGAAATGCCCAGAACGAATCGACCAATCAGAAGGTCGGTCAAAATAGCAAAATGCTACAGTGGCATTTCAATGGCTAAGCGACTCGGCGCCCTGGATACCTGCCAATGGCCATCGGCAAGGTCAACCCAGAAGGCGATATGACTTGGACACTTGTGGGATAGATGAAGCCAGAAATTGGTGTGGAAGAAAAATATGATGCCTTTGCCCAGGAGAGAGGCAGCCCCATAGGAAAGTAAAAAAAACTGTATTTTTCAGTGCTACAAACATGCGGAAAGTTATATGTATAATGCAATTACAGCAGACGAAAAAAAAATAGAACCTAACAGTATACGAAAAGCAGAAAAATGTAAGGCTGTACACACATCACGTACGAAGCGTATTGTATAGCAACACGATCGTTCGTGTGCAGCGTTACAGGGTTGACGCTCGAAATATGGGCATAGAGCACGTTCTGCAACTTTGCTACTCACAAAGCAGTCTGTTTATTTGTACCTTACAAATTCTTTGTTTGTACCGTGTGTACGACTTGAACATGCAATAGACACGGCATCGAAGAATAATTTAAGTCTTTCCAGAAATTTCGTTCACCTTTTATACTGGAATCATTAATTTATAAAAAAAAAATAAGTTGTACGCAGTGAAATTTCTTCCCATTTAGGGAATGAATTTTCAAAAATCTGTCAGTCAATGTAGCAACATTTTTTTTATTAAGAAGATGACAGAAATGGTCTATTATTATGCCTTGAACTTCACAGGGCAGAGGGCGAGCGCAAAATGCCCTTCATACAGAAGGACGGAAGAGGCAGCTAGCTCAAGGGCGCCAGTCAGGGCAAGGCCTCGGCTTTACATATTTATGACAATGTAAGGTCACGACTTTTATCCCCGTTCGGGGGTAGTCAGAGGCTTGAGTGGCCATACACCACCACATTGTGGAGGTATTAACCAACTCAAAGCCCACGTTTCACTAGATAGTCAGAACCCAACGTGACAGGTGGTGAACCGTGTCGCCGTGTATACAGGAACTGACTATTACCTAATCCCGAGGGATAGGTAGGTTTCCTCACGATGTTTTCCTTCACCGTCAGCGAACTGTAAATTATGACAATTTTTAAGTATTTAAAAGTTATAACGGACTTACACTGGCATTATAAATCACTTTTGTTCCTAGAAATGCTTTTTAAAACCTTTCTAAAATTACTAAAAAATTCTATACAGTTAGCGGGTAGTGGGCAACAGTCTCTTTGCAAAACAAGGAATATTATTCCAAGAACACTTAAAATATAAAAAAAAACAAATAAAAAAATCATACCCTTTCAAGTAAAAGAAAAAAATAATAAGACTGGCAAGCCGGATATTTCAACGCTCGCCTGAAAAAACCGGATCAAG
Source organism: Drymonia ruficornis (assembly GCA_947859195.1). Taxonomy (NCBI): domain Eukaryota; kingdom Metazoa; phylum Arthropoda; class Insecta; order Lepidoptera; family Notodontidae; genus Drymonia; species Drymonia ruficornis. Next base: position 14,095,625 of record OX401905.1, on the reverse strand, counting down.
TGGCAACACCAGGAGTGCGGAATGAGAAAAGTTCATTCATCCAGGACTAGAAGTGGTCCGGACGGATACCGGCTGTTTGTCGAGTGGCATCGGGTCAAGGCCTTTATTTTTGTTTTACTTGTAAAAATGTTTGCGACAACTGGATGTTAGGTGTTAGCAACATTTTGTGCTGAAGTTGTGGGTCGCTAATAAATATTAGTATCTATTATTTTCTGTAGGACTTACTACTAAATATAATATACCTAAATAAATATAAAAAATACTAAATTACTGAACCAGGTATACCACCTGCATTCCCTTTACCGCTAAAGAGGCATGAATAAATTTCAGTATTATTTGCATAAATCCAGTTTTTAATGTAATTTTAATTTTTTTTAAATCTCATCTCATTTGTCATGGTTTTCCTTAAGTAAAATCTCAACCCCATAAAAATAGCCTACTTTGTTACACAGAGTGTAGCCGACGTTTTTTTTCTTAAATAACCCATCTAGAGGCGCTTTCATTAGTTATTAATTAAGGCTGGCCGCGAACGATCTCTATTCATTAATTCAGAGCACCGTCTGCGGCCAGTCTTAACAATGGTATTGGGAAACGCTGACACAGGGATCGTAAACATTTTAATTTGGGTTTACTTTATAATCCAATCTTGCTATTATTACTATCGTTTATCGTGTATATACATACATATGTGTATACATTGTATACATAGGTATTGAAATACATTTGAATTGTTGTGTCGTCAAATAACTACTAAACTACATTTGACGTCTTCTACAAAATATCTATGTCCTGCTCACATGTAAAGACCACGAAAAAGATGACAATATAATAAGTTCAGTAAAGTTGTATACCATCAGAATTAACACCATTAGGTATATAAATTTGTTTGTTATTGAAACTTATTTTATTACTTTGAACTTCATTTATTTCCAGATTTAAAGAGAAGTTAAAAAACTAATTCCACACACTAAATTACTTCCAAATCTAGTTTCACACACCGCACTAAACCGGTGTGATCCAGTAAAAAACCAGTCTAAACCCGCTCCACTGTCCGCCGCTCTTATAAGATAAAGCGAAGCTCTCACTTAATCTTAAGATTTCATGACTTGTTCGTTCCTCCTGCAGCGAAGCTTACACAAAGCTAGGTATTAAAAACAGATTTTAAGCCCCGGATAAGTGTAAATACCTATTAAGAATTTGCGTTGTGTGAGTAATCCTTATCATAAACAGTATGGCGGAATGACTTAATTGCATTTTAGGGTTTAAATTTACGTTCAATTTAATCGTTATGTTTGGATAGGGGGCGGAAATACTGAGCTTAATTTTGGATTATGACGGGGGAATTTTAACGTTTTGAAAAGTAGTTACGGCCAGTCAGAAGTTGCCTAAAAAAACCTACTAAAATGGTTTTTCGAAAATTACCGATAGTCCCACTAGTAGATGAATAGACTGCAAATCCCAATGGGGAAGGGTTAGGAAGAAAATGATGAAACATATTATTCTCTTTCTGACATAGGGTAACGGCACCCCACCAAATTATGGGCACTTTTGAAGTTATCTTTAAAAAATAAGAAAACTAAACATGGAAATAGTGTTTTTTTGTTAAAAGTCATAAATTTCACAGTTTTTCACACCTACTTAGTTATTCTATCCGCTGAACTAAGAAATCCCATAGAAATATGTATGGACAATAATTGGTGCAAGGTGCCAATAATTGGGGGTTTTACCTAATACATACAGCTAAATCGTAATACCGTGCCAAAAGTTGTTGATCCATGTTTTTATAAAAAATATAGGTGTCAGGGATTACCAACCTTTTATCTTGGTACGTTTATTTAGACCAATTTTTCAGTCCTCAGAGGGCGGTAAGTAGGCCTGCTAAAATAACAATTCACGTAAACTTAGGTTCAGAAGGGAAATACCCTGAGAGTGACGTTTCGTGAATTTTAGTTGAGAAAGTTTAGGGATTGGTTTCTTTATTGCGATTTATAAATATGGAGGAGTAATTGAACAAAATAATAAATGACTTAAGATTAAGGTAAGGATTGGGACTTTACTATATTATTACAAATAAGTTCTAAAGTGCGTCTGAAGTAAGAAACACGTGACTTGGTGCGTTCAGACGGTACTTCGCATGCCTCGCCCGAGTACTACTCTACTCATTTTATGATATGTTTTCGATGTCAAAACTGAGTTACCTGCTGCGGCATGTGCTTGGCGCTTGGCGCAGTGGCTCGAACGTTGGCCGCTCGGCTCACACTATCGGGTGGTTGCGGATTCGATTCCCGACAGAGGCAAATTTCGGAAACGGCCTTTTCGTATTTTGCTCTGGTTTGGGTGTCACTGGGATCGTCCCCAGTCCATTCTATTGTGGCCATAGTACAAGCGTTGCATAGTTTTGAACCATAAAGTTGGTGTGTACGCAGTGAAATTTCTTCCCATTTAGGGAATGAATTTTCAAAAATCTGTCAGTCAATGTAGCAACATTTTTTTTATTAAGAAGATGACAGAAATGGTCTATTATTATGCCTTGAACTTCACAGGGCAGAGGGCGAGCGCAAAATGCCCTTCATACAGAAGGACGGAAGAGGCAGCTAGCTCAAGGGCGCCAGTCAGGGCAAGGCCTCGGCTTTACATATTTATGACAATGTAAGGTCACGACTTTTATCCCCGTTCGGGGGTAGTCAGAGGCTTGAGTGGCCATACACCACCACATTGTGGAGGTATTAACCAACTCAAAGCCCACGTTTCACTAGATAGTCAGAACCCAACGTGACAGGTGGTGAACCGTGTCGCCGTGTATACAGGAACTGACTATTACCTAATCCCGAGGGATAGGTAGGTTTCCTCACGATGTTTTCCTTCACCGTCAGCGAACTGTAAATTATGACAATTTTTAAGTATTTAAAAGTTATAACGGACTTACACTGGCATTATAAATCACTTTTGTTCCTAGAAATGCTTTTTAAAACCTTTCTAAAATTACTAAAAAATTCTATACAGTTAGCGGGTAGTGGGCAACAGTCTCTTTGCAAAACAAGGAATATTATTCCAAGAACACTTAAAATATAAAAAAAAACAAATAAAAAAATCATACCCTTTCAAGTAAAAGAAAAAAATAATAAGACTGGCAAGCCGGATATTTCAACGCTCGCCTGAAAAAACCGGATCAAGTGGCAACACCAGGAGTGCGGAATGAGAAAAGTTCATTCATCCAGGACTAGAAGTGGTCCGGACGGATACCGGCTGTTTGTCGAGTGGCATCGGGTCAAGGCCTTTATTTTTGTTTTACTTGTAAAAATGTTTGCGACAACTGGATGTTAGGTGTTAGCAACATTTTGTGCTGAAGTTGTGGGTCGCTAATAAATATTAGTATCTATTATTTTCTGTAGGACTTACTACTAAATATAATATACCTAAATAAATATAAAAAATACTAAATTACTGAACCAGGTATACCACCTGCATTCCCTTTACCGCTAAAGAGGCATGAATAAATTTCAGTATTATTTGCATAAATCCAGTTTTTAATGTAATTTTAATTTTTTTTAAATCTCATCTCATTTGTCATGGTTTTCCTTAAGTAAAATCTCAACCCCATAAAAATAGCCTACTTTGTTACACAGAGTGTAGCCGACGTTTTTTTTCTTAAATAACCCATCTAGAGGCGCTTTCATTAGTTATTAATTAAGGCTGGCCGCGAACGATCTCTATTCATTAATTCAGAGCACCGTCTGCGGCCAGTCTTAACAATGGTATTGGGAAACGCTGACACAGGGATCGTAAACATTTTAATTTGGGTTTACTTTATAATCCAATCTTGCTATTATTACTATCGTTTATCGTGTATATACATACATATGTGTATACATTGTATACATAGGTATTGAAATACATTTGAATTGTTGTGTCGTCAAATAACTACTAAACTACATTTGACGTCTTCTACAAAATATCTATGTCCTGCTCACATGTAAAGACCACGAAAAAGATGACAATATAATAAGTTCAGTAAAGTTGTATACCATCAGAATTAACACCATTAGGTATATAAATTTGTTTGTTATTGAAACTTATTTTATTACTTTGAACTTCATTTATTTCCAGATTTAAAGAGAAGTTAAAAAACTAATTCCACACACTAAATTACTTCCAAATCTAGTTTCACACACCGCACTAAACCGGTGTGATCCAGTAAAAAACCAGTCTAAACCCGCTCCACTGTCCGCCGCTCTTATAAGATAAAGCGAAGCTCTCACTTAATCTTAAGATTTCATGACTTGTTCGTTCCTCCTGCAGCGAAGCTTACACAAAGCTAGGTATTAAAAACAGATTTTAAGCCCCGGATAAGTGTAAATACCTATTAAGAATTTGCGTTGTGTGAGTAATCCTTATCATAAACAGTATGGCGGAATGACTTAATTGCATTTTAGGGTTTAAATTTACGTTCAATTTAATCGTTATGTTTGGATAGGGGGCGGAAATACTGAGCTTAATTTTGGATTATGACGGGGGAATTTTAACGTTTTGAAAAGTAGTTACGGCCAGTCAGAAGTTGCCTAAAAAAACCTACTAAAATGGTTTTTCGAAAATTACCGATAGTCCCACTAGTAGATGAATAGACTGCAAATCCCAATGGGGAAGGGTTAGGAAGAAAATGATGAAACATATTATTCTCTTTCTGACATAGGGTAACGGCACCCCACCAAATTATGGGCACTTTTGAAGTTATCTTTAAAAAATAAGAAAACTAAACATGGAAATAGTGTTTTTTTGTTAAAAGTCATAAATTTCACAGTTTTTCACACCTACTTAGTTATTCTATCCGCTGAACTAAGAAATCCCATAGAAATATGTATGGACAATAATTGGTGCAAGGTGCCAATAATTGGGGGTTTTACCTAATACATACAGCTAAATCGTAATACCGTGCCAAAAGTTGTTGATCCATGTTTTTATAAAAAATATAGGTGTCAGGGATTACCAACCTTTTATCTTGGTACGTTTATTTAGACCAATTTTTCAGTCCTCAGAGGGCGGTAAGTAGGCCTGCTAAAATAACAATTCACGTAAACTTAGGTTCAGAAGGGAAATACCCTGAGAGTGACGTTTCGTGAATTTTAGTTGAGAAAGTTTAGGGATTGGTTTCTTTATTGCGATTTATAAATATGGAGGAGTAATTGAACAAAATAATAAATGACTTAAGATTAAGGTAAGGATTGGGACTTTACTATATTATTACAAATAAGTTCTAAAGTGCGTCTGAAGTAAGAAACACGTGACTTGGTGCGTTCAGACGGTACTTCGCATGCCTCGCCCGAGTACTACTCTACTCATTTTATGATATGTTTTCGATGTCAAAACTGAGTTACCTGCTGCGGCATGTGCTTGGCGCTTGGCGCAGTGGCTCGAACGTTGGCCGCTCGGCTCACACTATCGGGTGGTTGCGGATTCGATTCCCGACAGAGGCAAATTTCGGAAACGGCCTTTTCGTATTTTGCTCTGGTTTGGGTGTCACTGGGATCGTCCCCAGTCCATTCTATTGTGGCCATAGTACAAGCGTTGCATAGTTTTGAACCATAAAGTTGGTGTGTAAGATATTATTGTTACTTATTCTTAAATCAATCATAATTTTGTCGCAGCGTTCGGTCGCAACAACAAAACGCAATATTAAAACACTGCTATTTTTGTATTCTCCCACCGTCCATCCCTAATGGCCGTGGTCGTCATAGAGTGGCCTTATCATCACGGGCCTCCCTTGGGTGGTAATCCTTCCACTCGCGGGGCGAATGTATGTATGAAGTTTTTTAATAAGATAAAGTAATGATAGTTGTTGGTGCATATCCTTAATATGTAGGTAATGGCTTTTGTTGTATGGTGTTTTTTTTTATCATGTTTGATAGATACCATACTTTTCGGAAACCATATTTTATGATGGGAAACAAAGAAGTAGGTATCATTTAGGTTTAAAAAAAAAACTCATATTATAAATATTTAGAAGTATGTTAAAAGTTTAAGACCAGTTTTTAATGAATAAGTAGAGCAATTCCTGTATACATAAAGAAAAATAAAAGATTTTGATTGTAGTCATAACAATATGCTTATAAATTCCACTGAACCCAACTAGACCCAACACTAAGCTTAGACTTTTAACATTAAAAATTAAAATACATGAGACTTTTCTAAACCACGGCTTATTAAAAATTTCGCCCATAATAAGCTAAGTCAACATCATTTTTGCTAAAAGCCCGCGCGCTGAAAGCTCTAGCGCTATATATTAGCTTGCGGTCGCTCTGCTTAATGCTATGTTAGGCCGAGCGCTTGAAATTGTAGCGCACAGAGCATACATTTTAGGCTCGTTTAATAAATGCATCTCAAAGTTGAGATCGATCTTAAGATGCAGTTTTGACATTTAATGTATGAAACCTTTGTCAAAAACAGCATCTTAAGATCGATCTCAACTTTGAGATGCATTTATTACGAGCCTTATAAACTGAGATAGAGCGTACAGCGCACTCTGGTATTATGTAAATGTATCAATTCAGAAAATAAGAAAGTTACAAAATGTGTGCATCCGTGCGGATTCGAACCCGCGTTCACCGAACTCGATTAGACTCACCAGACTCACCAACTGTATGGTCCCAAACTAAACAACGCTTGTGCTATGGCTACAATGGACTGGGGGCGATCCCAGTGACACCCAGACCACGGCAAATTACGAAAAACCCGTTTCCGAAATTTGAAAATCTGTTCCGGGAATCAAGATGTTACTTTATGAACAATTTTTGCAGAAATGATGAATATTTTGCCACTATTTTGATGGCATTTCCAAAAAGAACTCGGCGAAGCACTCTGCTGATCGTTTGAAAGCGTAATGCGATGTGCATAATTGTGGTGTTGTCGTCACACGTCGGCTGCCACGGTAACCCATTTGCACCGTTCCATAAATCATACCTGGTGAGGGTCGCAGGGTAAACTCTGGATCTGGTGAATTTCTTACTCAGTTTCAATGTCCTACTAAGGGCCATAAGATGGGAGAAAGTTTTATCTCCTGTCTACCATATAGTATCGATAGTTTAAACTCTCCATGATCGATCAACTAACACTGATTTTACGGCCCCAAGAATGTATACAAAATCAACGTCATATTTAACACTATCCAATTTTTTTAACTTTCAGATTTTTTAGTATTCATATATTTTTATGAATATATTTGTATTTTAATGCTTAGATTTTTTGTATTTAAAATTATGAAACTGATGATGTCATCATCAATTAAAGTACAATCTCCATTCTTATTATCAACTTGTGCGTTAATATTCTTCACGTCATCAATGACTGTGAGTTGCCTTTTTATAACTTTGGCAATTGACCTCTTAAATAACCCTTAAATCGGTGTTGCTTATAACTCAAAAACATTACAAGCACCTTCTCATATTATAACGAAATATAAAACGGGTCCTATGCCACACCCTTGAGGGAGGACACAAAGTAGTCCACATTCGCACAAAGATAACCACAGAGTAAAGACTAAAGAAAGAGGTGCCCTTATTAGATATATGTATGAAAAAAACGTGGTCATTGTTTTTCATTTTAATTGTTCTATCTATCGGTAAATAGTTGAACTACTCGCTTCGTTTTATGTCGATGTTAGTACTAGGCCGACCACTCGGCCGAGTTGCTTAGGGCCAGTCCCCTTAGTAATTGGTCCATGAAGATAACCTACTGAACTCTATACATGTTTCTTGTATTTTTTTGTATATTCCTTTGAAAAATTTGCAGGAAAATGCTTGTATCCACAGTTTACTCTATCACAGTTACGAGAGACAGATTTTAAAATGGATGACAACTAGCGGCCCGCTTTGTGTCGGCGGTGTGAGTGACTATGCAATTTGGCGCAACTCTCCTTTACTGTCCTTCATTTGCGGAATGTACCAGATGGATGGTAGAGCTCGATCGTTGTGGATGCGAGCTTTTGGAGGCAAAAATGCATTGCAGTAGTTTTTTTTACAAGCGTGCTGATGCTAAGTAGTTTCTGTAGCCTATCAGTGCTGACGGTGTAAGAATAGGGAAATAGGCAAGGGAATAGAAGGTTGGGCTTCCGGCTCACTCATCGTATGACAGCTAAATTTGCTCCTTTTCGTCGATCTTCTGTGAGAGGGCGGTACGACCCTAGTCGAAGCAGCCCGTATCTGAGCTGCAGTCAGGCTACAGCTTGGCTCTATCACCTTAGCTTAGTAAGGAGGGAATTTTAGGTTGAAAGTCTCTCATGCATTTTTTTTAGAAGCGTCTTCTAAACTTGACGAAGTATCGGATGTAGGTAACGATTTTGAACTGACCAATTACACTATGGACTGTGAAATTCTTCTAAACCTAAGGTGCTAAACATTTGGTATGAATTATAAAACATTTATTTAATTTACATTAGTTTTGCAGCTTATCCGCTTTATTTATTTGGTTCTATGTCTAGGTAGCCATGGTTTAAGCTAGACTCCAGCCTATTATCCCTATGTTCCGTGTCTGTATGTATTTATAGTGCATTGTACGGAGGGTGTGAATTGACTTGTGCATGATATAACAGCCCCGAGCGTCGCGACCGCAGTCTGACTGGAGAAGCGATGGTCAACATTTGGCGTGTATAATAATAATAAAAATAGTGTTATTGAATTTAACATGGTGAATGAATTTAACATGTTCTACTGTTAATGTGGTGGAAGTGTTTTTAATTAAACTATTTATGAAAATTAATGACCAAGAAATTACGATCGAAGGGACATTACATTAGATTATAATTCGATGTACAGGAATTATGTTTCAATAATGTGGCTGCAGCATAAGACTTTTCCTTCGACGAAATATCCTCGACTCAGGCTCAACTGCGGTTGCCTCAAGGACGTCTTGGTTAGTGCCACTCTCAAAACATAACATGCCTCTATTGAACTGTTTAAGAAAGTAAAATTATTTATCATAAATATAAAAATATTTTACATAACAACAGTTGACGACTCCTATCCCATGTCCGAGTCACTTGACCATTCAAATTTATGGGTTGTCGCCGCCATGGGGCGGCTTACACCGGTCGGCTCTTGTTCAGACCGCTATTATTGCTTGGCAAATTATTTGTTGATGAATATTCATATTGTACATGCTAATATTGAATATCCGACGGATCAAATGTGGCGGGTTTTGTCGGGGACACTAGCAAAAAACAACTATAAACTGTCTAATATAATTCCTAACTCGAGTACTTATTTGGTTTTGTTAGATCGTGATATTGGCAGTAGTTTAATTTGACACTAGAGTGACATTCCAAATTTGAAATTTCTTACAAAGAGGCAGAGATCGTCAACAGTTGTTTCAATATTTAATCTAACTCGTCAAACATTGTTTTGTATTAAAACTGTGACGTAATCGCAGGGTTGCCACACTGTCCCTCCACATGGAACTTTTAATTAGGTGTACTCTGACACTGTATTATTCAGGGCACAGGCACAGGGTTGTTACAAAAAAAATTACCAAGTTTCGTGAGATTTTATATCGATATAATTAAAGCGGTAACTTTTATAGAGGTAGTTTGAGTTTGTGGAAGTTTTTAATACATACTGTGAAGTTGGGTATTAAGGTTTTGTGTAATCTAAATATGTTAAGAAAATGGAACCTAAATCCGTGTGTTCCAACACTGCCCGGTGAATTTTTTGTCCACCGTCGTGACGGCAAAATAACACCAAATGAAGTCTCTATCTAGATTAGAATTGCTTAAAATACTTTGTATCACGTTTTGTATGTAACTTTTATAAGCCATTCTTCTTTTATTTAAATAACGTGTGAGCCGCGAGGTATGAAACATTTTCAGACGTGACCTCATACTTTTAATGGAGTTGCATTAGCTCGGCGCCTTTTAGCTAAGAGGCATTGCTGGCCAGTTTTTAAAGCCGCCATTGTACCAACCAACTATTATGTTGGATATTTGTTATAGAGTTAACACTGTGCAGGCAGTAATACACTCTTGAGATTTTTTGGTACGATTTAATGCTAATCCGAGGAAGATCTTTATGTAAAGTTGATCATGTTGGTTTGGCATAACGATAGACCTAGGTAAAACATTAAAGAATTTATAATGCATTTTTGTAAAGTAATTTTAAAATCCATTATTTTCGAACTATGGAACACCACACACATCCACAAATGTTTACCAATAAAACTGTCAGTTTCTTGGCTCGAACGTAAGACACTTAATCGCGGGCTAACAAAGCTTGAGAGCCGGCATCAGCGGTAATGATAACAAATGAACAGACCACTGAGCTTCGGAGACTCGGTTACAAGGACACAGGTAGGTATTTGTGTGACATACGGGCGCGTTGTTTGAAGAACTTGTTGGTAAATAGCGGTGATTTTCTATCGAATCACCATAACAAACTAAAACCTACATACTCGACCTCATTTACAACTGACTTATACTTTTTTCCTATATACCCTCTCAGTTGCACGTCAGATCAAGTCGTATGTATTAAGTAGCGGTATTCGTCTTAAGAAACACATCAATTATATAATCCAGAACTAAGAAACGCATTTGTTATAAGTTACCATTCATTATAAGTACAATAGATTAATGATGATTCGAGTAATAAATAACTTTGACATAGGATTTTTTTTTATTTTATTAATGGCCTCTTTCCATTGGGTCAAGCCCAATATGATTCTGCCAATGTCAAGTAATGGAATATACGATACGATACAATGTTTAAAATCAACTTAAATACAATTATAACAATAAAAATCTCCGAGTAAAAAAAAATCAGTACCAACCCCCCGCCATTTTGAAATTCTATCATAGGAAAATTACGAAAAGACTATTAAATTTTTTTTTTAATCTACAAATCGCGGTCTCTCCTGACCATAAACTGAAGCATTGTATGCTTAGGCCGCGCTCACTTTGGATGCGTTTTCATCCGAATTTTACTCGTGCGTACAAGTACGAACACGCAGAATGATCCCGACCTTCCAAGTACTACGGGAGTGCGCACACTGGGGCGAGTTGGTCGTACGTGTAAGTAACCGCACCCAGTGTGCGCACTCCCGTAGTACTTGGAAGGTCGGGATCATTCGTGTTGTTCGTACGTGTATGCACGAGTAAAATTCGTACGAAAACGCATCCAAAGTGAGCGCGGCCTTACACTACACCACGCGGTCTTCCAACATGTTCTTATATTTTTTAATCCGTGTGTCAGCTGAAAAGACAAATTGGCTCCTCTACATAATAATCGGAATGGAATCACATCCCTCTCATTGTAGCATCGGTCTTGTACTACTGGGTTGAGTGTACGTTACATGAAAGTGCTGGACGACACTTGCACTAGCCTCGCACTTGCCTATCATTTATACTATTTGAATAGTTTAAATAAATAATAATAATAATATAGCCCTTTTAACGTCCCACTGCTGGGCACGGGCCTCCCCTCAATGCGAGGGGGATTCAGGCTATAATCCGCCACGCTGGCCCAGTGCGGGTTGGTGGATTTCACATGTCTAAAGACATGCAGGTTTCCTCACGATGTTTTCCTTCACCGCAAGCAAGTGATAATCATATTAAAGTTATGATTCACACATAGATTTCGAAAAAACCAGAGGTGTGTGCCAGGGTTTGAACCCAGGACCTTAAGCCCGCAAGACGCGTGCTTAACCAATCGGCTACCACTGCTCTTTGATAGTTTACTATGATGATAATCAAATCATCACTATTGGGTTCGTATTAATAAATGCATCAAGTTGAGATCGATCTTAAGATGCTGTTTTTGACAGATGTTCCATACATTAAACGTCAAAACTACATCTTAAGATCGATCTCAACTTTGAGATGCATTTATTAACACGAGCCTTGGGTTTTATCTTACAAGCTATAAGCTATAAATGCGACTGTAGCCTAGGGGTGAACAGGTTGGGCTAACAATCAAAAGGTCCCAGGTTCGATCCCCGGTGGGGCATGCACCAATGGATGAATTTTCATCTATGTGCATAATTTACAGTTCGCTGACGGTGAGGGAAAACATCGTGAGGTAACCTACCTATCCCTCGGGATTAGGTAATAGTCAGTTCCTATATACACGGCGACACGGTTCACCACCTGTCACGTTGGGTTCTGACTATCTAGTGAAACGTGGGCTTTGAGTTGGTTAATACCTCCACAATGTGGTGGTGTATGGCCACTCAAGCCTCTGACTACCCCGGAACGGGGATAAAAGTCGTGACGTTACATTTTTTACATTCTATAAGCCGACCAAGTTAAAGCAAATGACGGGGGTCCACCCCGTCGTTTTTGAAAGTCAGAAATCAATAGCAAATACAAGTTTAGTTTCTTGTTTCACGAATTTCGTTATAGGTACGATAGGTTTTTCGTCATTGATGGTTACGGAACCCTAATTACATACTTATTTGGCAGGTTTTTGATAAAACAAGTAGTTTGGAAACCGAATGTCCTAGAATTCTCAAACAGTTTTCTATCTTTTATGTTCGTTTCAGCTTTCATGAATATGAATAAATAACGAACCCATTACCCACTCTGGTGGCTAAAAACTGAACTTAGCACTTAAAGTATTGTTGATATTCATAAACTGAGTAATAAAGAGGGTGTTACATGCATTCACCGCAAATGAATTAAAAGGAAAGTTTTAGAAATAATTTACGGTTATATCACCCATGGGACATGCCCAAGATACAGACGAATCTTACGGGTCATAAAAGCAATTAAACAAATGGTTTTCGTCTGATTGGACAACAACATAATGGGCGGAGCGAGCTATGGTTAGTGTTTGCAAGCGAAAAGGTTTCAGAACTGATCGTGCTTCAACTTTGACGATTGTACCTACTACCACGGAAAATGGGAATTATTTCTAGTACTTAGGTATACTTATCCATTATGTAATATGAAATATTCCTTTGAATGGATATCTCGAGATATACCTATATGATGTTGATATGTAATGATTTGATGGAAATATTATGAAGCTTATTTTGTTAGTATGTTTAACATTATGCGAGAAAGATGCATGAAAGATTATTACTTTTACCCAACTGCCCCGAAGGGAGGGTAATGTTTCGTTTTCTTTTTATTATGAAAAACTTTTAGTTAGTTTTAGTCCGTGAACCAATGGTCTGTGTCGGGCTAAATGAAAAAATTAAAATAAAAAATAAATGTGTAACGTCACGACTTTTATCCCCGTTCGGGGGTAGTCAGAGGCTTGAGTGGCCATACACCACCACATTGTGGAGGTATTAACCAACTCAAAGCCCACGTTTCACTAGATAGTCAGAACCCAACGTGACAGGTGGTGAACCGTGTCGCTGTGTATACAGGAACTGACTATTACCTAATCCCGAGGGATAGGTAGGTTTCCTCACGATGTTTTCCCTCACCGTCAGCGAACTGTAAATTTTGCACATAGATGAAAATTCATCCATTGGTGCATGCCCCACCGGGGATCGAACCTGGGACCTTCTGATTGTTAGCCCAACCTGTTCACACCTAGGCTACAGTCGCTTGAAAAATAAAAACAAATGAAAAATAAAATAAACAAATTAATCAGAGTGAGACAACATAGTATATTTTGCCTAGATTCTAGACTGGTTTTTTGTAAAGCTAATCACCAATGTACTACTGGAGATAAATACCTATTAAGTACAAACACAACAGTGTAATATATTTCTGAAATATTATAAATTTCTTAACTTGTATCTGAAAGTTTCAGGTGAGCACGGCGCCTTACATTGAGCTAGCAGTAATGTCCCCACATAACACTATGATTTACAGTCTCATCCCGGGTCCGCTTAGCCAAACTTCTGTCGTAAGCTGAAATTTTAAACACAATGTGACCATTAGCGTGTTCAGGCGACAATGGGTAGGATTGTACCGTTTTTATTATGAAAATCTTTGTACATGAAAATAATGTGTAAGAATGTATGTTTGTATTTTTTGTAGAATTTTGATGATAAGACTTGTAAAGTTTACTGAAACGTTAATGACCTATTGAGATATTTATACAAAATTTTTTTTTCAGCTTTGTAATGCTATCGTAAATAGATTGTAGCTCGATGTTAATTTCTCAGCTGAATTGCTGAATTTAAATAAAAATTGGTAGGTTTTGTTCTGAAAGATAATTTAAGTATTGGTGGATGTCTTTCCAAACATTTGATCAAAGGAATATCCATGGTCCATAATTGCAGGTGTGTGCATCTGCCAAGTCTCATGTTTGCTTTTGTAAACGTAATTCTGTGTTTTTCTTTTAATCACAAAGGGCAAGTGAAGCCGCACGGCGTTGTTAGTTACAAGAACAATACAATATTGTTAATCTTACGGTCTCCACACAATGGATGGTCCTTCGCGGAATGTGAATTTAAAACTGAATGCGTTGTTTGCTTTATTATGAAATATTATTTTTTAAATCTGGGTTTACGGGGTTCGCCATGGTTAAATTTTTGGGTCAAGTTGTTTGTTAAAATAAATGTGAAGGTAGGTAATTAACATAAGCTGCAATCTTAGATTAACGATCGGTCTCCGCGAGCGCGCCGTGCTACATCTGACAGCTACCGATGTATGAAACTGACGTGCCGCGACTATATATTAAGTCGCTGCATTTTAGGAACTGTTTACGTAGGGCGGAATCTAGTTAAAGCGCGCGCGCGATACTTTTATAAATCTCTGGTCGCAATACTGATTTGTGAGTGGGTAGGTTACACATCCTTTTCAAAAAAGTATTTACTAAGTTGTTAGTTTATGATTTTCACCGTAGGCTCTATTTTCCAAAGGAAAATAAAAGCACACACCATAGAGACGCCGTAAAAAATCAATCAAAGACACTGTTAAAAACTCATATCTACCCGCGGAGCTCGTAAAAACGCGCGCTTCCAAATTCGAAAACACATAAAAATTCGATTTTGTCACGTGACCACGACATTTTTACCATTTCACTCACCCTATTGTAAAGCGATAAGGATTATTTTGCAGCAAATGGTAGATCCCACATTCAGGTCTACACCGTCTTGCAATTGAAAGTGCCCAGTTTACGAGCGAGTGCCGTAATCGATCGACGACGTGACTCGTGTGCCAATTTTTGTGGCATGCAGTGTAAATTTGTTGGCCATTTTAAAATTCCTTTAAGGGCGTGTTTCAGAACTATCAGATAACTTTTATCCACAAGATAAATATGGCGTTTTGACAGATATTCTATCAAAATGTCATTTATCTCGTGGGTAAAAGTCGAGACCCTAAGTGTAATAAAATGAATAGTGTAGGTATTCGACTACCGATTAGCCCAGTGGTTTGAGCGTTGGCCACTCGGCTCACTGCATCGGTTGGTTGCGGGTTCGATTCCCGCCAGAGGCATATTCCGGATACTACCTTTTCGTAATTTGCCCTGGTCTGTGTGTCGCTGGGATCGCCCCCAATCCATTGTATGGTATCCATAGTACAAGCACTGCTTAGCATCAGGCGGGCCGTATGCTTTTTTGCCACCGCAGTCCAATAAAAAAATAAAAAATTGCTTAGTTTGGGACCATACAGTTGGTGTGTTTGTCTGGCGATATTTATTATAATAATATTATATTCAAAAAGCAGTGGTTTATGGGTCTACTTGCCTCGTATTTTACCGACGGTAATGACGACGCTATGTACTTAACTTAGTAATAACTGTAAAGTAATTAACTTGGTTCCCATGGGAAGCGGGCTAGGCAAGCTCGGTAAACAAAACTTATGATCGAATCACTTACAATATTAATCATATTTAGATTGTCGACGGGTCCTAATAACCTTATCCAAGCACATTTAATATTTATCAACAACTTGATTTTTTTATGTTCAATCTGAAATTCAGTTTTTTAAGTAGTTACTAATTAAAAGAGACGTCAATTACGTTTTAAATAGACCTGACGTCAATCAATCAGATTAAATAATTTAATCCTCAAGTTAAGACGAACAATGAAAAAAATTTTGGTAACGTTGATTTTAAGTTAAGATTGGGACCAAATTGGGACGCCTTTTTTGAATGACGGTTTTCAACCTAAATTGTAAATTCTCTCCACAACGGCTCCAAAATATAATGTGAAATCTATACCAACATTTAAAAAAATATTTATTTGACATATTTGGATATTAGTTATTCACTAAAAGAATCTTCAATAAAATTCATAAATTCTCTACAAACTTCATCGCCTTTTCAGTACCGTAGTTATCATCAGCCGCATTTACTCACTTTAGTATCAAATGTACAGTAGATTGACTCAAAACATGTCACCTAAACTCACCCTAAACTCCATTCATAAAATACACATCGTGCCACTAAAACTGGCACACGCCGATACCCAACTGGGCAGTATTACATAACCGAGTTTGCATTGCAGATTGCTCTCAGTGCAATGCAAATACTAATAGATGCCGGCCATTGTACAGTGGGGGACACAAAAACATGCACGCCCAGCCAAATTGAATTTTCATAGATACTCCTCTCTGAACTAAAGCCGATGAAATATTATTCAGAAGGTTAAGTCTGTATTTTGTTTTTAAAAAGCGAATGTCACATTACCAATATAAGATGAGCTTTCTTCATTACGGGCGTCAATAATAAACAGAGCTCAGCTAGTGTTGGAAATGCTAACATAGACGTGAAGGCGACCGTACATGCGCGTGCTATGGTGATTGTCAATTGGAAATAATTTAGCCTGGGCCTACCGCCTGTGCGTCGCGGTATATCTCTTTTTTTATAGGACTGAGGCGGTAAACCCGCGAACGGCTTGCCTGATGTTAAGCAGTTACTGTAGCCTATAGATCTTTGCAATACTAAAGGCATCGCTCGCACGTTGCCGACCTGAAGGCGAGTGGGACGGACGGAGGAGAGGGGGGGGGGCTTCTGGCTCTCGCACTCATCGAAACGCAGCTGTAATAGCTGCTTTACGCAGATCTTCTGTGAGAGGGTGGTACTACCCCGGTCGAGCCAGCCCGTATATGAGCTGCAGTCAATTGGCTACAGCTTGGCTCTACCACCAAAATCTCAGCAATATCGCTCGAAATACTCATCTCACAATCACTCTTTTTTCACTTGACAAAGTTGTTCCTAAACTTTCAGGTCTGTTAAATTTTCTTTTAAGCACGGAAGACATCACACCAAAACAATCGTTCTAAATATTCACCTTTTGGTTTGAATGTAAAGTGGGAGTAGGCATGTACAGCTTTCTAGGCTAGTTTTTATTTATTTTTATTTAAATACCAAATTTTGGTTTTTTTTATTCACAATGTGTTAATGCATGCCTGCTCACATAGCGTTGCTGTTTGAAAATGTATACAATTATTATTTTGAAAAGAGTAACCATTGAGTTTCTTGCCGGCTCTTCTCAATGGAGGCAACATTACGAACCGGTGGTAGCGCTAAAATATTGTTTATTTTGACTATTTATAAATGCTTTTTGAGCTTACATAAATAAAAAACTTTTGACTTTGACTTTGAATATCTCTCAAAAAATTGATAATCGAATGTAAATCGTAGTAGTATTTCTGCCCTCATTTCTTGTGTTGTGTCTGCCGGCTGCCGCTGTATGCGTTTATGATAGAAGTTAATTGTCTTTGTGCATACAGAGTCCGTTAACGAAACGTGACGTCATAATTGGCGAATTAAGCGATCTTTATGTGGTGATACTGCAAATTGTCATGAAGAGCGCTTTTAGTATGAATGATTTTAGATTTTGGGACGTAATAAATAATAATAATAATAAATATCCTGGAACTATCTTTTACACACGGCTACCTGACCCCAAACTAAGCAGAGCTTGTAGGTACTATGGAAACCAGATAACTGATGTTATTACATATACTACTTTTTGTTTGTAAATACATACTTAATATACATAATTACACCCAGACTCAGGACATACAGACATTTTCATGCACACAAATGCATGTCCCGGGTATGAATCGAACCTACGACCTGCAGCGTGATCGGCGGAATCTTACCAACCACGCCAACAGGCCCGTCAAACGTACCACCACGTTCGTAATTCAAACACTATTATGGTAGGTTTTTATTGAAAGCAACTTCACTTTCGATGGCCGCTTGACGCAGTGGTTTGAGCGTTGGCCGCTCGGCTCACAGCATCGGGTAGTCGCGGGTTCGATTCCCGCCAGAAGCAAATTTCGGTGCCTTTTCGTAATTTACCCTGGTCTGGGTGTCACTGGGATCGCCCCAGTCCATTGTATGGTAGCCATAGAAATCGTTGCTTAGTTTGGGACCATACAGTTGGTGTCTAAATCTGGCAATATTTATTTAATTAGATTTTAGTCTAATTAACAGAGTTTAAAGCAGCCAATCCTATTCGCGCTTATTAAGTACATGCGCATGCGATGATATCTGCACCTACTAATCCACCAAGCCAACTAGGAACTCGGATGGAATGCAGCTTCCCCGCCCGCCTCACCTCCCGCACACCGCCACCGCCTTTGTGCGGGTGACGTTACATTTGTCAAGTTCCTAGTTGGCTTGGTGGCGTAGTAATAGTAATCAACACTAGTGCGTAACTGGGCGTGTGACGCAATCATCTGCTTTAATGACGTCATTAACTTGCACACGACGAACGCGTTACACGTGTAATGACGACTGAGTGAGGTAAGGAGGCTAGTGAACTTTTTGTAGTACTAAAAATATATGAAAGTCAAGTTGGAGATAAAACTAGATATAAAAACAAATACTGGCGCTACTAACGTCCCACTCCTGCTGGCCTACTCCGAAATACGAACCTAACGTTTCGGCTGACGGATTGTCGTGGATTTGACATTTCTTCTTTCGTTTTTCTCTACGATTTGACATTGTTTTGATCGTAAATCAAATCCGTACTTCGGACGATCCGTCAGCGACGTATTTCGGA
This sequence comes from Drymonia ruficornis, assembly GCA_947859195.1. Classification (NCBI taxonomy): domain Eukaryota; kingdom Metazoa; phylum Arthropoda; class Insecta; order Lepidoptera; family Notodontidae; genus Drymonia; species Drymonia ruficornis. The sequence continues at coordinate 14,076,725 of OX401905.1, read as the reverse complement.
GTAACCCCCCTGGGCACGGGCCTCTCCTCAATGCAAGGAGGATTCAGACCACAATCCGCCAAGCTGGCCTAATGCGGGTTGGTGGATTTCACATGTCTTTCGAAAACTTGTTAGATTTTCTACGACATAGAGGTTTCCTCGCGATGATTTTGGCATTACAAACAAACAATTTTTAAAAAAATATTTGTATGGATGGGAAAAGATAAGGCAGAGGATGATAATGATTGATTATACTAGTAGTACCTATTAAAAATAAAAAAGCAGTCTATTGTAAAGGCAGTTACGCCTCTATTCACCAACATCGCGCCACTAAAAGGGGGCGTGCGGCTAACTACTGAGCTCCATCAGGACTCGTTCCAGTTATTAACATGTTAATGTTACATGCCATGTTCCTATGGGACACACGTAATGTTACATGTGACACTCATGTTTGTTTCCCTGACAGACATGAGAATAAATAAAAAAAAAACTAACTTAACGTACTTACTAACTAACTTTTTAACTTTAATATGAGAATGAATTAGGGACTTAAAAATATTTCCAAAATTTTCGAAGTTTTCAGATGTTTTTCCAAAGAGTGTTTTTTTAGTGCAAGTGTGCCTGTATGGTTAGAAACTGTTATTACTTTTAGCATATACTTGTTTTAAAATGGACTTCCGGGTCTCTCACTCACCGTACAAAACATAGCTGTAATAGCTACATTACGCCGCTTTGTGAGTGGGTGGTACTACCCGGTCTTACCAGCCCGTATATGAGCTGCAATCGATTTCCTGACCAATAAATAAAATTAGCCTACAACTAGATAATATAGCGATAGCGAATAATAGTCCTCTTGATGTTTAAACTTTCAGCCAACCGAAATTGAAGACTTCCAATGAACCTCATAATACAAGACTGTCCTTATAGCAGATGACTCTATACTGAAAAATTTAAAAAAAAATCGTCTAGACTCTCAGAGTCCCTCGGTCTAGACTCTACCACCTGCCTCGCAATGACTCTAAGAAAAATAAGTAGTTTTTTTTTGTTATCAACTCTATTTCAGAGTATGTAATATCACAAATTATTGTATATAAGTAATGTATATATCGACTCTATCATCATGGAATAGGGTCTGCTACTAACGGAGGATTTCGGGTCTCTCACACATCGTATGAAAAGCTAGTAGCCACTTTACGCCGATCTTATGTGAGAGGATGATACTGCTCCGATCGAGCCAGCTCATCTCATTATTTCTAAACCTTCCCTGTAGTCAGCCGAACAAAACAAAAAAATATTCATGCAAATCGGTCCAGCCGTTCTCGAGTTTTAGCGAGACTAATGCGCAGAATTCATTAATTCAGTCAATTGGCTACAGCTCTGCCACCGATAAATCCAAAATAGTATTTACGTAAGTACTTTTAGTAGGTAACTTTGTAAAGAGCCGAATAATAATTACATCAACTGAATTGACACACACACCGCAGCATCTCGGTTAAATCCATAAAAACAAGCACCAACAAGCAATTACAGCCCGTATAACAACTGAAATACCGTGTAATATCCGACACGTGGCCGGTAATACCAAGTCATATTTTAAAGGGACATTTGTGGTATGAGGTCCAATAATCGCATGCCTAGAGACGGCTGCTTGAAGATTAGATCTGCGTAGATTAGGTAGGCGGAAGATGTGACATTGATTCTGCAAGACCAATGTATAATTTAGTTAAATTCGTTGACATAACGTAAATTAATTAATAATAAAATAATAATTTAGCCCTTTTAACGTCCCACTGCTGGGCACGGGCCTCCCCTCAATGCGAGGGGGATTCAGGCCATAATCCACCACGCTGGCCCAGTGCGGGTTGGTGGATTTCACATGTCTAAAGACATGCAGGTTTCCTCACGATGTTTTCCGTCACCGTAAGCATAATCATATTAAAGTTATGATTCACACGTAGATTTCGAAAAAATCCATAGGTGTGAGCCAAGGTTAGAACCCATGACCTTAAGCCCGCAAGACGCGTGCTTAACCAATCGGCTACCACTGCTTAAATTAATTAATTACACGGGATTTATAATGAAAGTTTATAGAAAATAAACGATGATTAATTTCAAAATACTTTATTAGAGGCATCTACAATCTTGATTTCCATTCAACCAAAAACTGTGGAATAAAATAGCCGACAATAGGAAAATCATCCAAACTATTCAACATTCACTCCCAACATTGATCATCGTATGATAGGTATCTTAAACTTTCCACTATAAGTCGTATCTGTATTATTCACATCTTTGCCCCAGCCAGCACTCAAGAGCTATGACAGATGGGCAGCGAATGCGGTCGAGAGGCGTGACAAATGCGGCCGCAGTGCGACCACAGTGCGACCACGCTGCGTGGCGGTGGCGGGTCGCGCGTGGTCGCCGCGACAAATGATGCGATGGACATGAGGTCCGGGAGAGGATATTAATCAGTGTATGGGAATAAGAAATGTTGTTGTTAATGGATTTACCGGACTTATAAATGGAGACCGATCTCAACATGGATATATGACTAATGGGAAGGACGATAATTGATGCGTTTTTGTATAGACAATCTTGGATATGAAACGTAGTAATTCAAAATTGAGTATATCCTGGAATTGTATATCGATGAAGTACTTTTTATTCTCAAGGTACATGCGAAGGAGGGCGTGGGTAAACGCTAGTACAGTCAGTCAACAGTTGGTGCGTCCAGATGCCTCGCATGTCTCTCTCCCAAGCACTCATGTTATGACATTATGTCTATACGTTCCGACGTCAAAACTGAGTGCTCAAGCGCGGCATGCGCAATTCATGCTTAGGCGTACCTAACAAAAAAATATACTTAAAAAAAAAAAAACACTAATAAATGACAGAGAAAACTTAATAAACATATTGCAACTAGTTACGAATTTACTTCATTTTATTTTAGTCATTCTTTTTTAATTAATTCGCAATAATATTGGGTATTTCGTAGAAAAAAAAAATTACACACATATTTGGAACGAGAATCGAATACCGAATACCCTCCTTCAATCCGTCCCTCGTCTTACCCAACACCCTGTATAAGGTATGCCGAATTACAACCCCTCTCTTCCGTAACCGCGTAACCGCCGTCATAATTGAATATTGCGTAGAATTTATGGGTTTTCCACAATTTTTATAGCGTCGTGTGTTTAACGTGTCTGCAACCAACGATTATGAGAGAGCTATGATGTCTGCCGGCCCCTTGTGCGGCAGCGTGAGGGTAAGTTGGCGATTAGATGGTATATCATGTAGAGTTGGGAGAGTGTGACAGTGAAGACTCGAGTGTGACTTGAGCACTTTGGTAATTTTGTATAACATTATTTAGGTATAAAAACATTATAATTATGTTGGTGATGATTATTCTAGTTTCTGAAAATTTTACAAATCCTAAACTAAAAAAAAAATCTTGTTCTAATCGAAATGTGACATAGCTCTAAATATATTTTTAATGATGGTGTAGTAATATTGTAACGGAACGGACTTGTCGTGGTTCCGTCACTTGCACAAATATAAATATATATATCTATTTATATAGTATTTTAATTCCATTAAATTATATTAAAATAGTTCATAAAAAATATCTAAAGCAAATGGTCTAAAATACATTCAATATTTCATATTAAATCCGGCTGATGACGTAGTAGTTGACAGTGTAATGTGGCTCATAGGAATATTGAGAGTAACATCTTTCAAATTTCGAATCGTATAGAAATACGTCCGCGGTTATAGGTTTGGAGCAGGTCGAGACTTGTCCGGCACCTCGGTATGAGTCACTGTCTGGAGGCTCAGATTCCGAGAATTGAATATTGGAGTAGAGGGTAGTTAGGGAAACATGAAAGAAACTAGAGGTGTGGCGAATCCACAAATTCCTGATTTCGATATTTAGGTTATCGGTCGACGTTCGAACATTTATACTTTATTAGGGAAAGAATATAATTACATGGATTATTACAAGGATAAGCTGGATTCAGTTGATAAACGTATTTGTTTTAGTGAAGAACTAAAAAGTGGTCAACATATTTTCATACATATTTCTGATTGTAGTTCGGGAAATTAGATCTTAATTTATGTTTAGATTATTAGTAAAGTAACACTCTGTAGTTTACATTATTGTTAAGACTGATAGATGGTCTATTTGGTTTTACATGTAAAGTTTGATCGAATAAGGGTCGGAGTCGTAAGATCGAATGTGTAGAAATTCTAACTTTGCGCGTCTCTAGTTGATAAAAATATTGAAGGTAGAAAGATGCGTTGAGGGTGGCGGATCCCTATAAAAGGCCGCGCACGGCTATAATCGGGGCTCTTCGCTTCGGGCTTTTTTCGGCGGACTTCACTTCAGGACAACTAGGACTTCACTCTTCTGGTGAACAAGTTACAAGGATAAGTCGTCACTATGTTGGTTAAATACTGTGAGTTCGTTCCAATTAACTTTATTTATTGTATATTTCAAATTGCAAATGTTCTACATTTTGGAATAAGTACGTAGGTAATATTCATCATGTAGGTATCTACGTAAGAATAAACAGAGGTGTTTCAGGAAGGTAGTAGGTAGTATAGGCAGGGACCCTTTTGCTTAACCATAGGGTTTCTTGCCCTGCTTCCCTATTGGTTTAGGTTTGTGAACGGGCGGTAACTTTTGATTATTCCAGATTTTAAATAATCTTTTAATGTACTTTATTCATTTAACTTAGTCACCATGGTGATTCATATACATGCTTGATTTTAAAAGCTAATTTATTGTCTATTGACAATCTAAAGAATCTGAGTAGTATATTCAGACCGTTTGGCTCAGTATTGAGAGTCTAGAAAGATTGGATCTGACGGATAAGTCAATTTACTCATCATGTATTATTCTTGCTGTACTACCTAAAGTTTGGTAGATCTGGTTACACTTTGGGGCGTATGACCCTGTTGGCAATCACTACACAGTAGATGATAGAGTTGCCAGCTTAACAGTCACTGTCCAGGCTTATCAGATTACTTCGTCCACAAGAAGTTTTGGTTATGTCTAGGGCTATCGACCCTGTAGTATTCTCTTCACTATCGATGAACGAGATGCTATTCTTCGCAGACATTTACCAAACTCGTAATGTTTACAACTATACAAGACTTTGAAGCAGAGATATCTTGCGAGTCTTTTTACTGTCCAAATGGTTGGATTCATACTATTCCTGTAAATGGAATTTAATAGAATAATTCTGTCAGTAGAACAGATATTCTACTATTACTCTGTCAATAGTACAGACTTACCAATTCATCATGATTGTTATACTTAACTTAATGTTAAAGTTCTATTCAATATATTCATTCAAAATAGTTTCTACAAAGACATGTAAAAGGAGGCAACATAGATACGAGTAGGTTGTCACTGTCTAAGAGCGGGGAGGGGCTCTAGACCTTGTCTTTAACTAATAAATGTCATATTATAATCTACTACATTGTTTCTTTAAGTTAGGTATTGTAAGGTCACTTTATAGTTGAAATCACATAGAAGCGTAGAACGTACAACATAGAAATACCAATCTTTCACTAAAAGAACTTAGGTTACTATAAGCGGTTCACTTTGTTAGGTCCTATAACCACTAGACGATACGGATCACTTGGCCAATTATATAATTTCAGATCACAACCAAACAAAATAGTTAGCAATGTCGTTTACTATCAGTACATCGGTATGTATGTATGTTAGGTTTATTTTGAGGTAGGTAAGTATATTGATTTAGGGTATTAGTTATTTATGGTTATATATTTATATTAATTATACTAATTATATGTATTTATATTCATATCTATTTATATATCTTATTTAATCCACTCTATGTAGAGTGGGTTGTTACAATATATGGTTACATAAGATGAATTGGTATTACAGTCGCCTGTAGATGGAAGTACACGTTCCAAACATACCCAGTTTTCAGAAACAAATATATTTTTAAATACTGCAAAGTTGACACTTGCCGGAAACATGCAGTTCCTGTTAAATGTTCCATGGTGTTCATTCCTGTAGACGCCTTCAATAACATATGTAGGTATACAAGAAGACTGGGAATGGTGATATTTTAAACCTTACCGGACAGGAAAAAGTATGGCTTTTATTTATTTCTAAGACAGCTCTATATAAATAAATTAAAATATCTATCCACCCTTGTTGCACATACTCGCATTACTAGAGTGGTGCGAGCAATGTGCGGTTATTTATATTAAATTATAGAGGGGAGATCTGCTGTATGTCACACGTAGTCTGGTAAATATTGAAAATGAAGGTAGGATATGACGGAAGATAATTTATATTCTTGATATAACGATTAAGGGGGTATGAAACGAAATCTAGTGAATGGTTATAAAATTCTACATTCCGACGACATGCGTTCCTTCCACTCGACACCACCAAAACGACACCATCGGTGGTGTCGTTTGGAATCTCTAGTCCATACGACACCACCCTAGTGATGTCCAGAAACGCGTGTTTTTGACAAACAGCTCCCAGTTCATTAAAATAAATAAATAAATATCAGACAACATCACATACATTGATCCGACTCCAAAGTTATTATTTCAAGTTATCTATATTTAAACGATAATTAATAAAACAGAGTTTATGAAATAAATATAAACTAAACTATTTATTTTATTTATTTTTATTTATTTATTTATTTCTACAACACAGACTGCCCTTACAGGATATCCTAATACAGCAGTGTGGTCCCAAAATTATGTATAACATAACAAAAATAAAGTTGTTTTCTCGAATTCACTCGGAGAACAGCTAAATAGGTCAATTCTGTCGGCCACGTTATTGAGTGTACGTATGGCGCGCGTAAGAGGAGCTTTTTTAAGTAGATCGGTCCTGCCGCGCGGCACGGCCAGCAGCCGCGGCCTCCGCCGACGCCCCACGAAGTTGTCCGGTACACACAAGCATATTATTTTTAAAATTCCCGGATTGGAGGTCTTACCTCGCAACAACTTAAAAACATACGTTATGAGAGTCAAATCCCTTCTTACTTCCAATTTGTTGTACCCAACCATGCCCAGTACAAATAGGGTTGGGTACATCAGTGGGTAGAAGGGATAGACCCCATAGCGCCTTAAATACAAATACCGGGTAAACTTATTTTGTATGCGCTCCAACATAAGGCTATATTTAGCTTCATGTGGAGCCCATATTACTGCGTTGCACTCCAATTGACTCCGTATCAATGCGTTGTATAATGTTACCACAGCGTTAATGTTCGAAAACCCTTCAGAGCGCCGAAGAATAAATCCCAGACTCCTATATGCCTTTTTGCAAACGTTTATAATATGTTCCCGAAATGTCAGCTCTGTGTTAAGGCGAACACCCAGATCTCGGACCGTGTCCACCCGTTCCATCACTGCACCACCGTCTAGCACGTAATTATATCTTCGTGGCTCCCTCATCCGACTGAATGTTATAATGGAGCATTTGGAGAAATTGAACTGAAGTTTATTTCTAAAACTAACTAAACTAACACATTACTAACACTAAAACATTATCAAATGACATACCTCATTAATGAAACTGCTTGAACTTAATTGGAGTTTTCATATCAACAACTTTGTATGTAGGTAACCTCACTAATAGTCGGTGGTGTCGTATGGACTAGAGATTCCATACGACACCACCGGTGGTGTCGTTTTGGTGGTGTCGAGTGGAAGGAATGACGACATGCATATATAAATTCTTTTTGGCGATAAAATGTACCTGACCTCCCCTTTCCTCTCCCTTGTTGATTGCTAAAGCCCTTATCTTGATATAATTTTGGCCAAGTTTGGCCCGCAAAGGTTGCCGAATTTTGATATTATTTTATCGTTATCGGACTTGCTATAGAGATCTAAAAAATTAACGACATTTGAAACCACTGCGTAATTTTTTATATACAGAGTGGTGACGACATAACGACAATAACTGAAACCACTTACTAGGTATCACGTGAGTAGTTCGTACATAGAAAAATATCAAATTTTATCAAAGGTATAGGCCACGGGATGGCTTTTTTACTTCTACCATTTTAACATCACGCCTACAAATGCACCAAACACCGACACCGAAACGATTTTGCCACCCTTGTACCTACAGGTCAGTCGATGAGGTCAGTAGATGATTATAAAGGATGTAGTGTTACGTTTAGATTATTTCCGCATTGAATTTGTGTGAAAAAAATAATTTTACAATTTTGATGTAAACCTAATTTGACAATTTTAAAGTATTGTGATTGACAAGTCGGGGTCGTGTTTAAATTTATTGTCGTAATGTCGTCACCACCCTGTATAACTAGGTGGCAAACAGCGTAGCCTAAAGATGCTTGCAACACGAAAGGCATCGCTTGAACGTTACCGACCTGAAAGGGAGGAAAGAAAGGGGATGGAGCTTGCGGCTCTCTCATTCATGATACGAAACGCAACTAAAATAGCTACTTTACGGGGATCTTCTGTGAGAGCGTGGTATTACCCTGGCCGAACCAGTATGAGCTGCAGTCAATTGGCTACATCTTGTCTACTAATACTTGTTACTTGTAATCTAGACGACATCGCAAGGTGGTTTCAAGGTGGTAGAGCCAAGCTGTAGCCAATTGACTGCAGCTCATATACGGGCTGGCTCGACCGGGGTACCACCCTCTCACAGAAAATCGACGAAAAGCAGCTATTACAGCTGCGTTTCGTACGATGAGTGAGAGAGCCGTAAGCCCACCCCCTCCCCCTCCCTCCCTCGCACTCCCCTTCAGGTCGGCAATGTGCGAGCAATGCCTTTGGTATTGTAAGCATCTATAGGCTACGGTAACTGCTTAACATCAGGCGGGCCGTACGCTTTTTTGCCACCGCAGTCCAATAAAAAAGAACATCGATGAAGAAACCGTAGTATTTACCTATATCGATTTCTAGATTCAGCAACAGGGGGCTTACCACGACCTCTTATCGCGATCTATCGCGATTCTATTATAGGAACGTTTTAACGTTTCAGCGACTTTTTGTGCAATGACGTACCTTATTGTGATGACAATAAGAAACGTCATTGCACAAAAAGTTGCTGAAACGTTAAAACAATACTGCTATAAGAGGTGGTGGTAGGGCCCCTGATCGCCCAACAAGTTGCCAAACATGATTGTCAAATAAACCCTTCATTACAAAAGATCCCAACAACAAACCACTATAAGTAAGAAAGTACAATTTTATCAGTATCGACGTCGAACCGCCATCGTCCCCTAAGTGAGCGAAGTTTCGACAAGTTTTCGCATAAATTACCCGAGATAAGCGAAAATATTGTCTTCGGCGGCATATTTTCGCTATCTCCGCGCAAGTTCGCGAAACAATTGGGTCCGGGAGACGATTATTTGTATCGATATGTCAGTTTGTATTGTTTAATTAATGATTCGGTAATTGGGCGGTATATTGTTTGGAATAGTCGTAAATCCAATACAATGTTTCGTGGTCGTGGTAAAGTGAAAATTGCTAAACCTATATAAGAGAAACAGTATGAAGATGATTAGATACTTGGATCCGTAACTAGAATAAAATTTACGGCTATTATCAGTAATTAAAAAAAAATGTAATGTAACGTCACGACTTTTATCCCCGTTCGAGGGTAGTCAGAGGCTTGAGTGGCCATACACCACCACATTGTGGAGGTATTAACAAACTCAAAGCCCACGTTTCACTAGATAGTCAGAACCCAACGTGACAGGTGGTGAACCTTGTCGCCGTGTATACAGGAACTGACTATTACCTAATCCCGAGGGATAGGTAGGTTTCCTCACGATGTTTTCCCTCACCGTCAGCGAACTGTAAATTATGTACATAGATGAAAATTCATCCATTGGTGCATGCCCCACCGGGGATCGAACCTGGGACCTTCTGATTGTTAGCGCAACCTGTTCACCCCTAGGCTACAGTCGCTTATCAGTAATTAAAACCACCCTATCCCTTCTCATCCCCCTGTCTCACTGCCCTTTAGGTCGGAAACAAACGAGCGATGCCATTGGTTGCAAGCATCTATAGTCTACGGTAACTGCTTAAATTCTTCAGACGTCAGACGAAAAATCCTGAAGTGCGAGTTGGGGTTAAGCCTGCAAGACGCATGCTTAACCAATCGGCTATCACATCCCTGCTGCTGTTTGTTACCTGTATAAAAAAAACAAGTATTAATTTCCCCAATAATCACCAGTTGGCATTTTACAATTTTATTGATGACTTTTAGTAACGAATTTATAAATCTTCATTATTTTGATAATAATATTAGCCCTTTTAACGTCCCACTGCTGGGCACGGGCTTCCCCTCAATGCGAGGGGGATTCAGGCCATAATCCACCACGTTGGCCCAGTACGGGTTGGTGGATTTCACATGACTAAGACATGCAGGTTTCCTCACGATGTTTTCCTTCACCGTAAGCAAATGATAATCATAATTAAAGTTATGATTTACACATAGATTTCGAAAAATCCAGAGGTTTGATCCGGGGTTAGAACCCAGGACCTTAAGCCCGCAAGACGCGTGCTTAACGAATCGGCTATCACTGCTTATTAAAAAATATAGCCTTTTTAACGTCCCACTGCTGGTCACGGGCCTCCCCTCAATGCGAGGGGGATTCAGGCCATAGGGCCATAGGGCTTTTTATTTATTATTTTTATTATTTTGATACCAGATATCAAAATAATGGAGGTTAATAAATCCGCTAATAAAAGCCTACAGAGCTATGCACCGCACAGACACGGAACAGCGTGAACGCGACGTGCATAAATCCACGCGCACCGAGCGCCGCCATTTGTGCGTGAAATAGAAACTCCGCGACGCGACGCGCGCTAGCTGTCACTTGCATAATATATTTAACGGTCATGTCGGGTTTTCATTTAAAAATGTTAACTTGGGTGAAATGTATTTAGAGTGGATGTTGAATTAATGTTTGGCATGACATTTTACGTCATATTTTGTTTTGGTCATGGATAGCAATTTTGAAAAACTTCGTGAGATAGGTACTTATACTGAATATTATTGCGATATCTAACGCACAAATGGCAAACAGTTAATTATAAAGCAAACAATAAACTTACTTTGTTTAATACATTAATTATATCAACTAACATCAAAATTCCAAATAGGTAAACCTCAAATTTTATTTTATCGTCATACTAACATACATATGTATGGTCCTAATCTAAGCAACGTCTATTAGGGCTACTGTACAATGGACTTGGGGTGATCGCAGTGACTCCCAGAACGGGGTTGGGCTATTTCCGAAATTTGAAAACCAAACTTTCGGACATTTTAAAACATTCACCATCAATTTTAATCTACCTAACCTACAAAACTAGAACAGTCATCAATCTCATGAAATTACCCAACCCGCACGCTAAAAATTCCATAGAAAACAGTACCTACAGACGAGACATGTGAAAAACTACAGCATTTCCCTTGTTAAAACACACTATAACTCTCTAGCGGTCGGACTTTGCATTTCCTCGTGAAGATGGGACCCGGTGCCGCGTCTAGTAGATTTATACGCCGCTTACGGAAATTGACTGGCCGAGTAACATATTTCGTGATGCGAATGTTTATTTTATTAATTTTAATAGAATGTGGTCATAAATACTCAAGTCCACAAATGGTGCTATTGAGCAAAGACATTACCAAGAAATTGGGAGACATGTGACTGTCAAAAATAGTCCTGCTACGGAGTCCATGGACATAGTACGACTCAGCCGTTCACGAAAAACACCCATCAAAATGGCAAGTTCATAGTCGAATAAAAATAATAATTTCGAGTGCGATAACAGATGTGTGAATCGCTGCATGTAGTAGTGCACTCACACGTCTAGTGCTTGCAATGTTAGGAGTTACCATATCTGCTAAAATAATACATCAATGCTCTAGAGTCTTCCAATAAGCCACAAAATGGCCAAATATTTTTTTCACCTAAAATATAGCTTAAAGCTCCGTTCGTAACAACGTTGAGTTTATATGAAATGGCGCCCATTTTCGGTGAATCGTTACTCGACGTTGACAAACAGTCGGGCCGCGGCAGAGATGTATTTTTCCTTCGATAAAATTCGGTGTGACGGGAAACTATAAATTTCTTCGGTAACGTCACTTCGTGATGATTTTCTTCAAGTTTTAATATAAGAAAAACCGATTTTAGAATGGAAATTGGACTATTTGTTAGAGAAGAGTAATGCTGCCTATACATGATCCAATTTGGTTAGTGCCTTGTGGAAAGTGGGGCAATAAAGTAGGCATTAAGTGTGTGTGTGTGTCTGTTTACCTTATCGGGGGACGTTAAACATAAATCGCATCTGAAGAAAAGCGTAGAAATCGCTTCAACAAATCACTTTTGTTACTAAAAATGCTCCGTAAACCCATTACAAACTGGAAGAAAATCTCTATTCATTTAGCGGTAAGACTAAAATACACTGAGAAAAAATTTACGACGGCAAAATGGTTTTTGTAATTCCTAGTAGTGTTTTCAATATTTTTTACTAAACGTTTTGTATTTACAGCAAATGTTTTATGTAATGTCTCACATTGACAAAACATTTGCTGTAAATACAAAACGTTTAGTAAAACATACTAAAAAGACTACTAGGAACTACAAAAACCATTTATTGTCGTATTTTTTTTTCTCAGTGAACTGTTTTAACTAGCTATAAACAGCCATCACATAGTGAAACCATACCAACCCCTGTAGGAAACTTAACGCCAAATTAAACCACAATTTGTGCGTCGGCAGGGTGAATAAATTTCCCTTCATATGTCGCGGGCCTAAGCTTCAAACAATATTGTTTAAATAGTTTATAAACACTAATGTTTGTTTTGAACAAAACATATTTTGAAACTAGATAGGCCGTCTGAACAAGAACCAACTCTGAATTCGGTGATTTTAGGAAATTTGCTAATTCTGTAAATTCTATATCAAATCGTGTTTTTGTCAAGTTGCTGACAGCCTTTTATTTATTTATTTATTAGTAAGAAACCAACAGCAGTTAATACAATAAAAGTTGTATGTAAATGAGTATTAAACTTAACATGAGCCAATTACAGGTTTTTCTAGAGTGACTATACATATTATTAGTGACTATATATATTATTTGCAGGCTATACATATTATTTAAAAAAAGATAAGATATATAGAATTGACTGTCATAATAAATGTCCTTTACATTCTGGCATACATAGGATACCTACTACAGGATACAGAATCCGTGAGATCAGATTTTTTCAAACACACACATACACACGCACCGACATATTTCTCTCACTGTGTTTAGATACCACACGACAGAATTAATATTTTTCATTTTTTTTATCACAGCCAACCGTGTAACTCCATGATGTTAAGTTGGAAATCGTGTTACGATTAGCCTACAAAGAACCTGACGTAATCGTACTCAAAATTGGAAGCAAAATCAGGACGTGAGTAGGCTCTTTATAAATCATAAATACGACAAAATACATAAATAATATCGTTACAAATGCTGTCCGAATATTTGGGCCACTACATCAACATTGTTCGTACACTACCAGGCGTGTGAACGGCCCGCAATTTCAATTTACGAGTGGCGATGCTATAAAATTGGCACGTGATCGCGTTGAGACAAATAAGTGGATATCGCTTATGTGTATTAGTGATATTGCAAGACAGTGTACGAATAGTACGGGATAAAATAATATGGAGTTATGTGTAGAAAAGATGGTAAAACATGTTTTTACTAATAACCCTATTTTACCCCTAAACGCAATTTTGCCTTTCTCCCACTGGTATATTCCCAAGCTACGTGACTAATATGCTATTCTATGAAGTTAGGAATAGAGTAGAATTTGGGTTGAGTCCTATACAGCGACGTCTTTGTCTTTTTGCAGTATCATAGTTTCAGAACGGATGAACCGATTTCAATGCGTTTTGCTGTTTAATTAGGTATACAGATTGATTTCAGAATCGCTCCATTTTTTACCTGACTACAGCGGAGAGTTATGATTTTGACCGATATGTATTTATGGATGTATGTATGTTCATCTGCTCCCGCCTAACTTCCAAACTACTTGTCGTAATTTGACAAATGAGGTATCGTTAGAAGCGGATTAATGGTGCGCTGGTTATAGGCTATGTGATGTCACATAAAATTGCATATGGCGCCCTCTGGAGGAAATAATGTCATGAACTAAAAAAAAACATTTTTTAATGAAACCGTGTGGGGTATCAAATGAAAGAGCTCGATGAGCAAGTTACAAAAATATTGTTACCTATAACTCTTAAGTAATTAAATAAAAAGTAAGTTTAAAAACTGAAACCCGACTACTGAAAAATCGCGCTCTAAAAAGTATGAAACAAGAAAATATTCTCATCTAGAGGATAGCCGTGGGCCGTTTAGGCCCTTTAGGTCAAAGTGGCATATGAGCATGGACCACGGCTATCCTCTAGATGAGAATATTTTCTTGTTGCATACTTTTTAGAGCGCGGTTTTATTTTAACTCTACAATATGATTCAGATTATTTTAGGAATACTATAGAGTTTAAAATATTGGCAATGATTTGGGATTCATCCTGTATTTGAGAAGAAACAGAAACTATTTTTAAATGATCGTAAAACTACTTATGGTACTTTATGCACGCACTTGTGGCGACCTGAGACGCAATAAAGTGACCCCCCAGAAACCATAACTTTTATATCGCGGGGGTCACAGCTGGGGTCACACCCCCATCGACAATACACAAATTGCAATTCAAATACTTGGTGTAATTTACTGCTGACTCCTTGTCTAGTGGCATAGAGTAGTCAAGGGCAGAAGCATAAAATAAATTAATATTGCTAGACTAACACACCAATTTACACTACTTGTGCTTATTTAACGTGTGTCACTGTTGCATTACGTTTCGGTTTTCGATTAAAGTTAGCTCGTTCGTGTGTATATTCCCAATCTAAGCAACGCCTGTACTGTGGGTACCGTACAACGGAATGGGGACGATCCTAGTAACACACGAGGACAAAATACAAATAGGTTTTGTATTTCCTTAATTTACCCCAGCGGGAATCGAACCCATATCTACCCGGTGCAGTGCGGTCGGCATTTGTTTTCCGCACATTACTCTGTGGTCTGACCTTGAGATAGGCCAAGAGGCAGGGTGCGAAAAGTAGCAGATGCTGTTAACGCAATTTAGATAATAGTTTGCGTAAATAAACAGCTGTCGAAACTCGATTAGGGCCGCCGTGACGCAAGCGGCGCCGGCGCCCTCTGGGAAGCCAACTTTGAGAAACATCTGTTGTTATTTATGTGTAATTAACATGTAAAGATGCTACAATGTATTGTACGATGTAACTGTACCTATTACTTGAGTATTAAAGTTTTAAACAAAAATGTGGGAAATGTGAACATAAATACCGCCATCAAGCATAGGCTGAAAAAAAATTATAATATCATCTGCATTACCTATAATAATACCTAAGACTTTTTGCAGTAACCCATATTAATGTCTCACCCTGCATAACAATGTCTCACCCTGCAAAACAATGTCTCACCCTGTATAAAAAATCACGGTTAAACCTGAATAATTTTAGTCGTATTTAATTAAATGTTTATTTCTGCTAAATCTACCGATAATTTAATACGTTTACCTATTGTTAGTGATAATATTAGTACAAGAATATGTTGCTTATTATACACATTGTTGTATTATTTTAGCAGATATGGTATTTCCTAACATGAAAATCACCAGACTTGTACTCAGCGCACCACTACATGCAGCGAAATTCACACATTTGCATCACAGTCGCAATCCGACAATCAATTTAAAAATATGCTGATGTGTATTATTCACTGGAAGGTGAGCCGTATTGGCAATACCGACATATTTTCAACACTATTTCCCGCGAACGACTGAGTCATACTGTGTCCATGGACTCCTTATACTAGGACATTTTATTTTGGACAATCGCATGTCTCTTTGTTAATACATTATTTTAGTAAAAATACTGATATTATTATTCCAAACACGGCACAGTTGTACTTGTTTGAATTAGTTGCTGACTTTGATAAACTGTTATAGACGAACATGTTTTCCCTGACTTTGACCTTGACGGTATTTGGCAGATGAGAAACTTTATTTCTTCGGTAAATTATTTACCAAGTTTGTTACTTGTTTATTATCTGGGGTTTGTTTACTGAAATTACGGTGGTAGGAGTGTGGCCGGCTGGTTCCATCTCTAAATAGTATTAAACAAAGTCGCTTTCAGCGTCTGTTTGTCTGCTTAGTTCTTCTAAACTACGCAACGCATTTTGATAGATAGATAGATAGATAACACTTTATTAATCCACCACTAGAAAAAACAAAACATTTATAAATTATGTCATAATTTACACAGAAAGTGGAAAACGGGCGGCCTTATCACTAATAGTGATCTCTACCAGGCAACCTTAGGATGGAGAGGATCTAAAGAAAAATAATACGGGAGTGTACTTACATAAATTAACTTATAAAGATATACATTTCATTATATAAACAAGAAAATATGACATATACTTATACCTACTACATAATGGCTAATTTAATATAACAGCACGCAACAGCTTAGACACAGACAAAATAAATTAATACATAAACAAATAAATAAGAAGCAGTAATTATGGAGAAAGGATGAATTTCTTTACACGGTCTTTAAAAATGTGTAAGGCGTTTCTGACAGAGACCGGTAAAGAGTTCCATAGGCGGACAGCTTCGACAATACAAGAACCATCATAGAAGGAACTGGTGTGGGAAGGCATAACAAGAGAGAGGTTATCGGTTGACGTTAAGGAATACAGATTGATTTGATGTGATTTTCATAATTATTTTGAGGATTTTTCTCAGCCGTTTCGGAGATTAGCCGGAACAAACAGACAGACAGAGCGGCGGACAGACAAAAAATAGGATTTGTTTTGTTATATGTTCTGTATATGCTTACATATGTATTTAGTAAAAAGGTGTAATTTTTACATTACAAACATACAATTTGTATGTATACATTCTAATTAAATGTATAAATATCTAATACAGAAATCTGTGTGAAGCCGGGGCGTGCTGCTAGTAAATAAAAAAGTTGGACTCTGGATCAGAGGTAATGTGCGTCTCAAAATGAAGGTACCCACTAATACCTTTGGAAAATCTATACATTTTCTATAGGTGAACCATTTTCAAGAAGTACCTATTAATAATGAAAATAATTCAATGAATTTCTTCATCACTCCTTTCTAAGAAATCCTCGTCCTATCTCATTTGCCTGTCAAAACAATTCTTCAACCCAACGGGTTAAAAGGTCCTTTGAAACAAGGAATTTCACGTCACAATGTTCAATTTAATAAGTTTTTTTTTTCAGAAAATCTCGTAAAAAGCACAATCCCATTCATTTATATCTTTTTTTCTGAAACGGCAATCTATTAAGGGCGCGATAAACGGGGGCCGCGCTAAAATAAATTGATTTTATTCAAATTTCTATTAAGGCACCGACTCTCTGTGTTTCTTGAGATTGCTATGGACCCAGTTCTGGTACATGGATGTTGGAAATGTGCAACGGCTTGGAGGTGGCATCTCACATTCACACACTACTATAAAATTAAATACTATAAATAATATCACACACACTATTATAGGTACTCGCCAACCAGGAACCTGTCGAATGTGACGTCACCCGCACAAAAAGGCGGTGGAGTTGTGCGGGAGGTGTGGCGGGCGGGAAGTCGCAGACGGTGGCGGGTGTGCGGGCGGTATGCGGGCGGGGAAGCCGCATCTCATCCGAGTTTCTAGTTGGCTTGGTGTAGTAGTAATACGAGCCAACGGCTATCGCCGACCAGTGTCGGCGGCTGCGGCTATCGACGGAAAAGTAGCACTCCTGTGTTTGAGGCCTTAAGTATAAGTATATAAGTATGAAGCAAGTACGGGATAGAGATAGTATAACACACAGATTAATAGAAGTAGGCAGATGTAATCTTGGCAACAAACGATGTGAAGCCGGGTAGCATTTTATGTGTGCGTGACAACTAGGAGCGGCACTAGGGGCACATACATCTGTGTGCGTGTAAAGTTGTGTAGTTATAAGGCGAGATTCTATTCGCTTTTTTGTTTTGTATTTGCTTTGGTGGCATCACTTTCGTGTTCTATGCACTCCATCTGTATGGTATAACCACAGAGTAAAGACTAAAGAAAGAGGTGCCCTTATTAGATATTTGTATGAAACAAAACGTGGTCATTGTTTTTTCATTTTCATTTTACTATTTACCGGTAAATAGTTGAACTACTTGCTTCGTTTTATGTCGATGTTAGTACTAGGCCGACCACTCGGCCGACTTGCTTAGGGCCAGTCCCCTTAGTAACTGGTCCATGGGTGAATGAATTATCCTGGCGTCTTGCTAGTCAGTCGCCTTAGAGGTACGATGCCGCATCCACTAATCTCTTTGTCCATCCACGTAGATTCCCACTCAAAGCTTGTAATTGAAAAGTTTGCCATCGCAGAGATGTAAAGTGATTTATAAGACAGACGGAGTGACGACCGGCGGCCTTTTTATACGACCAAATCTTATTACTCTGTTGGAAACTTTCTGCTGCAATTTGTGTCTAATGGATACCATTGTACCTTTGTATGTATTAAACCCCTATCTATAGATAAGTCATTACTTGTTTTAAAGTAACTTTTAAACACGCCTATCTTACAATCTTGTCTTGACTATTAATACGATAAATAGAAATCGTGTGAAAGGATTTTGGTTAGAAATTAATTAAAAACAAGTAATGACTTGTCTATGATACGGGGGTAAGTCTTTATTGGAAGCAAGTTAGAGAACTGTGGTAATGTTGCTAGGCTTAGTCGAAATCTACCAAAAAGGGGTGGCTACTTACTTATTTTTTTTGTGTGGAAATAAATGTTTGTCTTGTGAATTTTCTATTGCTGTGAATAAATTTGAAGCGGTTTGATAATATTAATTATAAATGGAATATTAGATGCATGTTTACATTCTTAATTGAAATTGTAATTTATCTTTTACTCCCAAGTAAGGATTAAAATTAAATAACTCGGTACGTAAAGTATACAGCAAACAATTCCATTTTATTGAATGGAGAATTAAATTCTAATGTAAATTTTTATAATATTCTTTTTACATTTGAATTTAAAATTTTACTAGCAACTTCTCTTTATTTTAATTCTGGCAATAAACTTAAAATTTTAGTGTCGAGAGTTGAAAAAAGTAATGTTCTATTTTCAAATGTTTGCTAATAAAACTTTTAGTGGTATTCAAAAGTGTTATTGCTGTGGTCGACAACATTTTCGAAGCTAATAATGAACGGAAAATAAATATTATTTAGGTCATATTTCGCCATATTAAGCCATTTAAAGCATTTACCTAGCTTTTGACCACACAAACGCAGCTTAATGCGTGTTCAAATTATTTTAAGCAACTTTAGGTGTAAATCACTGAGATTGACTTTATTAAAATAATTTACGTCGTAAATCAAGTGGAAGGGTAATTTCGGGTTTTATGGTCCGGTGTTGCAAGTAAATTGAAAATGGGACGAACGTTGTTTATTTAATGAGGATCTGCTGCGAAGCGCGTTCGCGTGACGTACTTTTTCAGAGGTTTTAATTCCGTAACGGCTTTCTTTCGTTATAAAATCACCCATAATTCTACTAACCTGTTGCTCTCCACTAATTAAATCTCTTGGTTCAACTCAGTCAAGTGCAAAACGAGAAAATCGAGTAAAAAAAACGTCGTGACTGTGGAATTACTTTTCACGGGCCGGCAGGCCGTGCCCGTAATGATTTATCGCTGGCCCGGGACCCCGGAGTAATATGGCGCTTGTTATCCATCATCGTTACTCCGGTGACCAGCTTTAGTGGTTTTGGCAAGTAAAAAAATTAAAGCATCGTTATTCCTAAAGTTGCGAACAAAATGTTCGTGACAACTGTTATTTTTTCTAAGTTTTCTTTTGATTTTGTTTTATAAAGATTTAATATATCAACGGTCGGCAACAGGCGAACCGCGGTCCGTTTGCGGACCGCGAAAGGTCGAACCTCGGACCGCCAAACATGTTCCAGAAAAATATGAAAATTGCAAAAAACTAGCTATAAATTTGGCCACTATGTTTGGCTCGACATACGTATGTGAATCATCTTTCTCAAAGATGATTTTTTTGAAAAACAAATATCGTTCGATATTAACGGACGCCCACTTAGAAGACACACTTCGAATTTGCTGTTCTTCTCGAGAACCAAACTATAAAAAACTGGTTCAATCAAGACCGTCGGTGCAATTTCTCACATTAATTTTAGGTCTTGTGTTTTATAATTCAGAATTTTATTTGAAACCATACAATAAATAGGTAGCACAGTTGTTTTTTTCTGGACCTCGTAAATTTTTTCCCACAGTATCCGGACCCCACCTATAACTACTTGCCGACCCCTGCTATATAAAGTCATAGAGTATATAATATACAGTCCATGTAGAGTCTATACAGAGACTATATAGAGACTATGTAGAGACTATGTAGAGACTATGTAGAGTCTACATAGAGTCCATAGGAGTTCATACTTAAGACGGTCTCCAAGCACAGCGTCGCCACTCGCCAGTCTTATAAGTGTACTATAGCAAAGTTTGTGCATCTCTTTCTACCAAACACTAATTGAAACAGTTCAGTGCTAACAAGGCATCTCACAAAAGCCGTCGTGTGCTCATTAGACGGATCTTAGACACAGTCTTTGTGAAACAATGCGTACAAACACGGGAGGAGTAACGAGCAGAAGTTAGTTAACCTGTTGTAATATATGTGTGTTGTTGTATGTTGTATTTGACGGGCCCGTTAGCGTGGTTGGTAAGATTCCGCCTATCACGCTGCAGGTCGTAGGTTCGATTCCTACCCGGGACATGAATTTGTGTGCATGACCATGTCTGTATGTCCCGAGTCTGGGTGTAATTATGTATATTAAGTATGTATTTACAAACAAAAAGTAGTGTATATATTAATATCAGTTATCTGGTTTCCATAGTACAAGCTCTGCTTAGTTTGCGATCAGGTAGCCGTGTGTAAAAAGAATGTACCAGGATATTATTATTATTTATTTATCTATTTCTACTAACATAGAATATAGCTTACATCTGTGTGGCAACGTTGTCAAGTATAAAAAAGATTAAGTACTTAATATGAGATTATCACATTACCATATAGTCCTGTTAGCCTATTTAACTAAGCTAAATGGTTTTAGCCTAGGAAATCGCATGAAATTTTCGCACCACAGGTACTAATAGGCCCGCCACACACTCCCACCGTAAGCCAGGATCGACAATGTCCAGCGATGACGCGAAGGTTTGACTCTCGACGAGTCCCGGGGAAAAGCCAAGTTGTCGTGGAACTTGTATGAATTTAATCATAAGAAAGAATAGGAGATTTTGCAGAAGATTATCAACTTCCATACATACCACACATAACACTCTTACAGTCGAATATTCAAAGACTACTTAAATATTTAAGTCCCACTTAGCAGTTTGAGACGTCGTTAACTGTCATTTTTTGTATGGCGCGTCAGAGTTAAGCAGCTCTCAAATTTAAGTTGCGTACGAGTATTCGGCCGATAATAGGATAGAACGAGTAAATAACTCACCAGTTCTAGTTGTAGCGACCTCGCGTCTCGCTACCAGCAGATGGCGTTCAGTACAAC
Organism: Drymonia ruficornis; assembly: GCA_947859195.1. Classification (NCBI taxonomy): domain Eukaryota; kingdom Metazoa; phylum Arthropoda; class Insecta; order Lepidoptera; family Notodontidae; genus Drymonia; species Drymonia ruficornis. The sequence goes on along the minus strand of OX401905.1, from coordinate 14,055,020 downwards.
GCTCCATTACAACATACGATCCTGAATCGCGATATCAAGATTCACGAGGCACATCAGTATATATATATGCAAGACCCCTATAATAAACATAGGGACTTAGCGGCCGACCTCGCCAAGCACAATACCCGCCTGGACGGATGATCTTCCCTTTACTACACCACCAAGCCAACTAGGCACTTGGATGGAATGCGGCTTCCCCGCCCGCATACCGCCCGCACACCCGCCATCGCCTGCGGCTTCCTGGCAGCATGCCGCCTGCACACCGCCACCGCCTCGTTGCGCGGGTGACGTCACATTTGACAGGTGTCTAGTTGGCTTGGTGGAGTAGTACCGCTAATACAGTTTGACAGCAAATGTTTCTTTATTACAAGGTCCGCAATCCCCCTCGTAAGAAGGAGAGGTCTGTATGAAGTCTCCTAAATTCCAGCATCATGGTTTCTCTATTCTGTTGCTAATAATAATTAATATCAATTATGATTGTTATGATTGATCGCATTGCCAATTATTATTATTGCTAACAATTGGTTTGTTATATCGTTTACTAGCTTTTGCCCGCGACTTCGTCCGCGTAGACTTCAAAGTGAAAAAAACCGGGCAAGTGACTTAAGACTTTTTAGTACTTTTTAGTGCGCCAAGTTTTTTTAAAGTCAGTATTTGCTTTTTTATAAAAATAATTTTATTTCACCGTTTTTATTGGAGCCATACAAACTTTATCTCGGTACCTAATTCGGTGAATGCGTGTTTTGGTAGGTAGGTATATAGAGCCAAAATCCAAAATCCCCCTCCCCTTCTCCACCCCTTTTCCTCCCCTCTCTTCCTTCTGCTCCCTCCCCCTCCATTTCCCTTTCCCTTTCCCCTTCCCCTTCCACTTCCCCTTACCTTACGTCTTCCCCTTCCTCCCTCACCTACCCTATGCATACTAAGTTTCAAGTCAATCGGGTACAAACATATTTTTCTGCCGTACTTTTCTACCTTTAGTTTCCCCCTTTTGGGTGTTGATTTCAGAAATGATTTTTTATGGGATCAAAATGAAGTATTACCTACCATATTCAGCTCGGCTTATACCCCAATTATTTAAAATGAATAATCATAACCAATCTCGAGATATGGATGACTAAACATTCGCTGACCCCGCTCTCCCCTTTTCCTTCAAAATATTGAAAACGCCGAAACCCCAGTTTGATTATTTAAAATGAACAATCATAACCAATTTCGAGATATGGATGACTAAACATTCGCTGACCCCGCTCTCCCCTTTTCCTTCAAATTATTGAAAACCCCGAAACCCCAGTTTGATTATTTAAAATGAACAATCATAACCAATTTCGAGATATGGATGACTAAACATTCGCTGACCCCGCTCTCCCCTTTTCCTTCAAAATATTAAAAACGCTGAAACCCCAGTCTGATTATTTAAAATGAACAATCATAACCAATTTCGAGATATGGATGACTAAAAATTCGCTGACCCCGCTCTCCCCTTTTCCTTCAAAATATTAAAAACGCTGAAACCCCAGTCTGATTATTTAAAATGAACAATCATAACCAATCTCGAGATATGGATGACTAAACATTCGCTGACCCCGCTCTCCCCTTTTCCTTCAAAATATTAAAAACGCTGAAACCCCAGTCTGATTATTTAAAATGAACAATCATAACCAATTTCGAGATATGGATGACTAAACATTCGCTGACCCCGCTCTCCCCTTTTCCTTCAAAATATTAAAAACGCTGAAACCCCAGTCTGATTATTTAAAATGAACAATCATAACCAATTTCGAGATATGGATGACTAAATATTCGCTGACCCCGCTCTCCCCTTTTCCTTCAAAATATTAAAAACACTGAAACCCCAGTCTGATTATTTAAAATGAACAATCATAACCAATTTTGAGATATGGATGACTAAACATTCGCTGACCCCGCTCTCCCCTTTTCCTTTAAAATATTAAAAACGCTGAAACCCCAGTCTGATTATTTAAAATGAACAATCATAACCAATCTCGAGATATGGATGACTAAACATTCGCTGACCCCGCTCTCCCCTTTTCCTTCAAAATATTAAAAAAGCTGAAACCCCAGTCTGATTATTTAAAATGAACAATCATAACCAATTTTGAGATATGGATGACTAAACATGCGCTGACCCCGCTCTCCCCTTTCTCGTCAAAATGATTAAAAATACGGAAACCCCAGTCTGATCAATTCAAATAAGCAATCATAACCAATATCGAGATATGGATGACTTATTAAAACATCCCTTGACCCCGTTTTCCCCTTTCCCGTCAAAATAACAAAACTCGACCACCCCTATACAAACTTTCACTCCACATTTCACCCCTTAGGGGTAGAATTTCCGAAAACACGAAAGAAATCTAAACACAAACTTCCATTCCCCTATTTTACCCTCTTAGGGGTTGAATTTTTAAAAACCCTGAAATTACTCTTTTTTATTTTTGAAAAGACACCTAATCACCAATTTAAGTAATTCTAACTTCAAAAATGACGGAACTTCCATACAAACTTTTATCCCCTATTTTACCCCCTTAGGGGTCGAATTTTCAAAAACCCAGAAACCCACATTTTTTTATTTTTCAAAAGACACCTAATCAGCAATTTTTATAATTCTAACTTCAAAAATGACGAACTTCCATACAAACTTTCATCCCTTATTTTACCCCCTTAGGGGTTGAATTTCAAAAAACCCTTTCTTAGTACACCTCTACACATCAAGACAAACCCACCCTCCAAATTTCAAGTCTCTACGATCAGCGGTTTAGGCTGTGCGTTGTCTGTCAGTCAGTCAGTCAGTCAGTCAGTCAGTCAGTCAGTCAGTCAGTCAATCAGGACTTTGATTCTTATATATTTAGATAGCAGATGATTGTTCGTGTGAATTTCACCACTCATGGCCAGCATGGTGGAATATATAAAATTTATATCGCCAAACTTACATACCAACCGTTTTCAAATTTTTCCTCTAGCGGGAATCGAACCCGCAACCATCCAATGCAGTGAGCCGAGCGGCCTACGCTCGAACCACTGCGCCGCTTCCGGCAAACAAGCGTACGGCCCGCCTGATGTTAAGCAGTTACCGTAGCTTACAGATGCTTGCAATACCGATCTTCTTTGGTATTGTCTCGTTCGAGCCAGCCCATACATGAGCTGCAGTCAATTGACCACAGTTCCCCTCAAAGATAGTTTATTTTTCACCCTGTATAATGATTAAGTAATGTTTTACTGATGGATAATTTACAGTTCGCTAACGGTGAGGGAAAACATCGTGAGGAAACCTACCTATTCCTCGGGATCAGGTAATAGTCAGTTCCTGTATACACGTTGGGTTCTGACTATCTGGTGAAACGTGGGCTTTGAGTTGGTTAATACCTCCACAATGTGGTGGTGTATGGCCACTCAAGCCTCTGACTAGCCCCGAATGGGGATAAAAGTCGTGACGTTACAAAAAAATTACTGATGGAATGGAAATGTTCGTGCCCACGATAATTGCTTTCGTTATTTTGTTAATTAACTAAACACGCAATAATAAAAAGATAACTAAATAAATGAAATGAATGACCTCCTGAAGACTTTCCTTTGTACAACATGGGGTTCTTAAAAGGGCATGTTTACAGGTCCATAAAAGGTCGGCGCCGCGTCTGCTCCCCTTAAGCTGCAGATGTCCTGGGCGGCGGCCTACTGACCATCAGGTGGACCGTCTGCCAGTGTGCCATCATTGGCTATAAAAAGCGGAGTGATTCAAGCGTAGGCTACTAGGCTCACTGCATCGGGTGGTTGAGGGTTCGATTCCCGCTAGAGACAAATTCGGAAACGGCTTTTTCGTCATATGCCCTGGTCTAGGTGTCATTAAAATGGCCCCCAGTCCATTGTATGGTAGCTATAGTACCAGCGTTGCTTAGTTTGGGATCATACAGTTGGTGTTTATGTCTGGCGATTTTATATGTATTTATATGTATTTCTTTATACCTGAAATGTATAGTTCGCGACAGGTCGAGATGACATTCGGGTTATGAGCTTTTTGCAGAATAAAATCCGAATCAAAATTAACAGGACCCGATAAACAACTAAAATCGCCCAAAAAATATTAAATTAAATTATTCTGTTGCGTTACGGGTCCTGGTAATATGCGGGTAATGGTAATAATATGTATATTTTAAGTAAATCCGCAAAATAATATGATTTTCAGAATCGTTACATTTTTAACAGTTATTTGCCGAACTTCAACCTCATCTTTTGTCAAACAACAAAATATATACATGCAAACATAACTTTACCGTTCGTAAAATACTGCTACCACTTACCCAGATGTAATAAGAGCGAGTTTCATTTGCTTTTTTATTTAACGGAAACGGTAGCGTTGTGTACGTTAACAATATGTCGCAATACGCAGTCTTGTTAAGCAGTGACATGGGTTTAGTGACAGCAACATCGTTTGTCGCGAACACACTGGTCGGCATTCAAATCCGGGAGCAATCATTATGTAAAAATGTTATTGTATGATCGCGTAACTGTTGTATTTGTGTTGTTATGAGAACGTTACTTTTAGGGTCAAATGGTCAAAAGTTTTAATTGAGTAGGAACGGGTTCATGGGGGGGTAGAGCCAAGCTGTAGCCAATTGACTGCAGCTGGCTCGACCGGGGTAGTACCACTCTCTCACAGAAAATTGGCGTAAAGTTGCTATTTTAGCTGCGTTTCGTACGATTCGAGCAAAGCTGTTGGTTTTATAAGTATCTCTGGCTACGGTAACTGCCTTAGTTTAGTTATACTAAAAACAGATATACTTAGCTTACACTACACTTAGCTTACACTTATTCTCTCACACTACGTCTCTACTACGGCGTAGAGTGCTACGCGGCGTAGTACATTTCGACATCATTGTAGCAACTTCGTAGTAAGTCGAAGTTGTCTTCGTTGATAATGATTATTCATACTTTATTACGATCATATTACTAGGAGTATATGTAGATAAACAAAAGGAAAATCCAAGTATTGAAAGTACTAGAGATGTGTGAAGAGAAAATGATATTCTAATATCAATTTATGACCAGTATTTTGTGGTCTCAGGTGAAGTGAACATTATTACAATACACTCAAGTGGAAATAATGTCGCTTTGCCGGATTACAAAAGAAACTTATGAAAATTTCTAGTAAGTATCTACTTATGAGCATGCGATAATAGTAAAGCATAGGAATATTCTAATTTTTCTTTTTCCTAGTAGAAAAAAACAGTTCACTAACCCAATTTTTAATGAAATAGAAAATTCTTTTCAACTTATAACGAAGATTCAATTAGAATGAGATTCTATGTACGGACGCGTGAATGGGCACCGCTGAAAGGAAGGCCGCGTGTTAAATAACATAAAACATAAATAAAAACCCCATGGCAAAGTTATGTGCGCCGTCCAAAAATACCATAACAAAACTTATGGTAAAAGTGTAGAGTCGAAAATGGAATGAATATTATTTTCCCAGCTGACAAAGTTATTGTTGGAGATTAAGGGTGTGTATTCACTGGACGAGATTCGTGCAACATGTGCGAAAGGAACGAAAAAATTGCGAGACATATTGCAAAGTAAAATTAGAATTTTGTGAAAATGTTAAGTGGAAACATGCAATGTCAAGCTATGTCACAAATTCGTTAACATACACATGTTCAGATTATTCAATCCTTTTCTCAGGTAGTGTAATAAAATGTTGGTTTCCTTCTAAACAAGAGCCCTGTTATGGCCATCTGTTTCATTCATTTGTTCATGGTTTGAGATTCTATAATTTACTACGCAAATGTGTCAAAATTTAAAATTCGAAGCCCACCTGAAACGGATTATTTCTTTCATAGTCTGAGTTTTCTGAGTCGTTGGCCAGTGAACACACATCTTTACGAGCAAGGAGGGAGTCCCACAAAGGCGTCCGCGTCCATATTCATGCAGTCCGAATGAAAAAGTTGGTACAATACGAGGAGCGTCATTAGGCGGCTCTCGGCTGAGTGCTAAGTGCCAAGTTGTGCTGCCGAGTGCACAGTTTGCACAGAAAAGGATTTCCGGCGGCGTTGAATAGCTAATCGTGTGTACTGGGAGTTTGGACACGAGATTTTGAACTGATACTTAAAGTTCTTACCAATGCAATAAGAAGAACATGGAAGGATTTTGACTAATTCCACTTCTAAGGGGTAAAACAAGGGGAAAAAGTTTGTATGGAGGTCCCATTTTTAACCAACTTCAAAAAGGAGTAGGTCCTCAATTCGACTGTATGTTTTTTTCCTAAATTTAGAGACATGAAACTTAGTATTTAGGATAATCATTACAAATAAAAATAGTACTTTCAGCGTTTTTGAAAATTCAACTTGTAATAAGTTTGTACGGAACTCGCAGGGTGCGAGTCCTACTTGCATTTGTCTGGTTTTATTATATGGGACTAGGCCACACACTCCCATCATAGGTAGTACCTATTAAACGTTATACTACTCAGCCAAGCCAACTAGGAACTCGGATGGATTGCGGTATCCCCGCCCGCACACCCGCCACCGCCTGCGGCTTCCCGCCCGCCACACCTCCCGCACACCGCCACCGCCTTTTCGTATGGGTGACGTCACATTTGACAGGTTCCTAGTTGGCTTGGTGGAGTTGTAAAATATTTTTCAATTCGGTAAAATCTTACCACAAAAATCATACAATCGAAGGTATACTTTAGCCATCGATCCCCAAGTGCTGTTCGAAAGTGTCTTGAGACAAGTGTCACATCGGCAGAGGTACCGAGTACTATTGACGCTCGAAGTACTTCAGAAGACACTTGAATACCTTCAAGGGCATTGATCTTACCTGTATCGTTTGGTTTCGTTCGTTGCCATCGATGGTATGACGCAATCAGATATAGATATAGTTGGTATAACCGCTTCGCGCAGTGAGTGAGTGAGTTCGAGTGTAAGCCACTCGGTTTGCTGCGTCGGGGGGTTGCAGGTTCGATTCCCGCCAGAGGCAAATTTCGGGGCCTTTTCGTAATTCGCCTTGGTCTGGGTGTTACTGGAAACGCCCCCAGACTATTGTAAGGTAGCCATAGTATAAGGGTTGCTTAGTTTGGGACCATACAGTGCGTGTGAAGTGTGGCGATATTTATTATTAGCATGTATTATCAAGGTGAAACTGGAAAATATAAGAAATAATCTACCTCTGATGTCTCTGAGAACACTCATCGTACGAATCGCAGCTACTTTACGCCGATCTTCTGTGAGAGGGTGGTACTACCCCGGTCAAGCCAGCCCGTATATATGCTGCAGTCAATTGGCTACAGCTTGGCCGTACCACCAATTCTGTAATCACCATAATACAACGAACCAAGCTACAAAAACAAAAACATCGGTGAACAAAAATATTAAAAACTCGAAGAACTTATGTCACTACGTCGTGACGTCACACCGCACCCGCCGACGATATTGTGACGAGATTTTTCAGCAGAGCTCTCGAAAATACTGCGTAAGATATATACTATATGAAACATTTAAGTAATTACCCGAAATCCAACCGTATATTTAAGGGGTAGAGTTGATTTTTAGGTGAAGAATTAAAGGATATAAGTTGCATTGGAATTGGGTTTTGAAAGTAGGGTTGCCACTTGCAATACTATTATAATATGCATGAGGAGTGAGCAAAAATTTCATATAATATTTTAATTTAAAACTAGACGCTTTTGGAGTGACGCTATGTATAATTCTCACATGCAATCTTAGTTTTTATTATTATACGAGTCACTTTCGCGTCACATATATTTTGTCATAGACCTGTTTTTTTTTTTGTTTATATAATTTCAATTTTTTATCACGTTCAATGTTTTTAAGAATCCTATGGTTAATTATTATTTAAAACCATAAATATACTTCTCATTTTATTTGGTAATTTATAAATACTCTGGCTCATAATTTTGACGAAACATTTACAACTACAACCCTAACATCAGAACTAGGTCACCCCTGACAGGTAGTATTTTCAGTTAATTAGTACCGTTTTCAGTATTTTTTTTGCTAAAACTCTACCATACGGACTTTAATTGCGAGCGAGCGATGTTGAAAATACTCGCTCTATTTACACAAAAATTGCTCTACGTACATAACGTTTCATGTTTTGACTAATTGATATTGTTAATTTTTGATCAAACGGCGGTCTTAGCTTGAATTATAACCACTTAAAGGCCGTTTAATCTGCATTTTTTTCTATCGTGCGTAAATGTTAAGTAGTTCTCAAATTTGAGTTGCGTATAAGTTGGACCGATAGAGTCTTATTTAGGCAAAATAATTGTAGAGGTGTGGTAGAGTTAAATGGAAGTTATGCGACTCCCTGTAATGATGTGATATACTTACAAATTATTACAAAAAATAAAAAATGATATCATACCTACTACAATCACTCTCCATTCTCAATATCAATTGCCCAGTTATCAAACTCTACCATTGGCAAGTAATTGAAAAGCCGGCGGACCGCGGGCGGCTGAGTGTTATAAGTTATAACAAAGTACACTTCGGCGTAAAATCTAAATGAGCTGAAAACTTGCGGAATATTAAAAAGTAAGTGAAGAATAGACTGCTCACTGCCGAGTTAAAGAACACTGTAGTGCCTTCGCAGTCACGGAATAAAGGAATGTGGAAAGTGCAGACATAAAAATACAGAGTGGCTTCAGAATCATAATCACACACACACACACACGCACACACACACACACACACACTAATCAGACACACACACACACACACACACTAATCAGACACACACACACACACACACACACTAATCAGACACACACACAAACACACACACACACACACACACACACATACACACACACACACACACACACACACATACACACACACACACACACACACACACACACAAACATACACACACACACACACACTAATCAGATTACTTTAGGAACGTCAATCAAACGTTAACATATGTATTACCACTACATATGTATGTGTGACCGCACCTGATATCTTGATTAGTCCCATCAAGGCTGAGATGTATTAAACCTTTAGATGCGCCTTACCATGCTTATTTTGGCAACATGAATGCAAGGTAACTTCCTGACATCCACTTAGTCACGCGGCACCCAGCACCGCGGCTGGGCCGCTGCACGCGCGCGCACCAATTATTATGTAGTTAATAACGTTGTTATGTTTATGTTCATCTCTTTCTTACAACAGGCCTGCCATTTTAAAACATGATTAAACTACTCAACTGTAACCTATAAATTGTCAGTCTAATTGTAAGATTTGAAGCCAAAACTGCTGCATACGAGACTATATTTATTCGTAAAACTTAAAAAAAAAATTAAGACCCACCTATTGTACACCCCCATTTGTAGTTACGAAGCAAACTGACAGGTTTTAATTTCGATAGAAATATAGCGAATAACGTTCATTTAACAGAACATTATTATGTTTTTCGTCTGTCTCTACATCTGTGTTTAGTCCTCAAACTTTAAAGGGGGTAGTTAAATTTTTTCTTTAAAAAAACTGTTCCACCAACTCAAAACCCTCTAATGGAGGGAGCCATTAAGCATTCATCGATTCCTAATTTATCTTACTTCTTTAATTGTTCTTTCTTTCCAAATCGCCAAGTTGTTCGGAACTTTTTATTCGATTCGAATCTATTCCAATTCGGCTAGTCGTAAATCTTTACGATAATAATGTCAAATGAAAATTTTCGAATAAGATACGGCCTTTGTAATGGACTTAATGACCTCCCTTAATAGGCTTTGTTTTAAAAATGAAAAGGGTTTGGAAGATAAGAGAATTGTTGTTGGAAATGGGAACTAATTTTATTTGCTTCAATTTGTGGATTACTGCTAACAACTCAGCTTTATTTGTTCTGTTGTAGGTCCTGGTTTACAGAAGTAAAAAAGTGGGAACTTAAAGAGCCTAATTCTCTAGAAAAGGTAAAATAGAGCTTGCTGCAAATTTGCGAATCTGGGGGGTTACTTTGAAAAACGAAACGAAAGCTTCGGCTGACGGATCGTCCGAAGTACGGATTCGATGATCGTGATTTGACGTTTCTTCTTACGTGTATCCTACTCTGAAATTTATTTGACATTTACGATTTCAGCGTTTGACATGGTTTTGATCGTAAATCGAATCTGTACTTCGGATCCTTAAACTTTCGGAGTAGGAAATCGCCCGATCCGTCAACCGAAGCTTTCGTTTCGTTTTACAAAGTAAGCACCCAGTAGTCGAATTTAGAAATTTAACTACGTGATTGTCTAAAAAGGTTGATATTTAGGTAATCCATAATCCTCCGAAACTACAAAAGAACATCCACCAGCAAAAAACCAAAAACAAAATTAAAAAGAAGACAAAATTCAACAGTGACAGCATCAGAAAAAATCTAATAAAAATTATTGGTGTTATTTTTTTGTAGTTTTATGGAGTTGATGGTGTTGAGTGATGGAAGGCTATGGTTACCCGTACCCGCCGCCGTTCCCGGCGATGAGACCGCCAGAGGGGGAATACCCGGACCATGGGGATGGGTTCGGGGAGTACTATGGACTGGGGCCTCTGAATGAAGACCGGGAGCGAGGACGGTAACTGAACTTCGTCATATCTTTGCTAGCTCCTAAGGTGGCAAACAAGCGTACGGTCCACCTCATGGTAAGCAGTTACCATAGCCTACAGGTGACTTAAAGGGGAGAAGGACAGAGGCAGGGGAAGGGAGGGGAGAGGATTGAGCCTCCGGCTTTCTCTTGGTTTGATGGTCGTTTTTAAAACAATCTGCTAATAGTCTGTTGAGACAGTCTGAAGTAAAATAGGATGTATATTATCTCCCTTTAACCTATGGAATCTTATTTTGTTTTCGACCTGTTTTTATTTGTCACTATTTCAGCACAAGTCGCCCTAAACATAGGACTCGCAAAACCAGGGATACCAAACGTTCTCACTCTCGAACCGACAGCGTCACCAAGTCTCGCTCAAGATCTCGAACCAGGTTAGTAACTAGCGCATCTCGAATATCTTTATCGACGTCATGAGAAGTCTATCCCGTACTGAATAGCGGGATAAGACTTAAGGCAGTATTGTTTAACTCGTGATAAAAACTTATTTGTTTGAGATCAATATGATCACATTTATACTGTAACGTGAAGCCACGCAATCAATCTTGAAAGGTTTCTGTAAGTACCTACTCTCAATCAATTTATGTTGTTAATGTTTCTCTTTAGATCTCGAAGCCGCTCCAAGTCTCGATCGAGAACGCACTCACGTTCCCGTTCTCGAACGCGCAGTCGCAGCCGCTCTCGATCTGGTGGTAAACGCCGCGATATCACCTTCAAGGAGCCGGGATTCCGGGACGCGTTCAGAGTTTTGTACCTTACCCGTAAGATACTTTAATGTTTCTACCCAGAACCGTCAGTAGGACAAAAGCCTTATGCATTTATCATAACTATCACATCACGGTCGTCCACCACTTGCATCCATCAGTTTGACTTCGAGGGTCGTACGCCTGCCAATTGTTTCTGGGTATCACAGAACCATGTCTAGTAACTGACCTAAAACACTGGTTTTAGGAAGTGCCAACGAAACAAAGGGCATAAGTTTAGGATTTGAAATTCAAGATAGCATAGCGTATATCCTGACGAAAGCGGAATCTGATTAATATAACCTAAAGAAATTATGTTAGGACATCTGATGCCGACCTTCTGGGCTCTTAAGTCGCGTAGCCATTGAACTGCCATTGTCATTTTGCTGCTACTACTACTAAGCGACTAAGGGCTCTGAATTCCTCTCAAGTTTCTAAATAGCAATGCTTCTTCCAGCAAGCAAACACAAAAAGAACCCCTCAAAATACTTGGCGACGAAGAAGCGTCAGGACCGTATCCAGGAGATCTTGAAAGGAGACGAGCTCGGCTCCAAGAAGTGGCTGTTCTACCCGAGGCCGCGGACCCGCAGCGACCCTGCGCTCAACGAGGTACCGGCGAAGAGGGAAACTTGCGACCAGAGGGTTAAGGTGAGAACAAGATTTTAGCCTAGTTTTGGCCCATTCCAGGCTTTTAATCCGGATCACTATAATGTGATATCATCACTGCTGGGATGCCTGATGTGTTATGTGTGTAAGCCTTATCAGAGGCCTTCGGGCGGCTTGAACAACTCTGACACCAGGTTGGCCACTAACCATACGATAAGAAGAAGAGTGCTGTGATATGAATTGCGATACGCAATCTACTGGTGGTAGAGGTTATCGATTTAATAGTGGTAAAGCCAAGATGTAGCCAATTTACTGCAGGTCATATATGGGGTGGCTCGATCGTGATAGTACCACTCTCTCACAGAAGATCGACGCAAAGTGGCTATTACGGCTGTACACATAGTGGATGAGTGACATAAGGAACTCAGACGTGAGGGCCACAGCAAACATGCTGCTTTTAGCATCGGCGATCGGCGATTTTGCGACTGTAAAGAGAGAGATAAAGAGACTGTAGAGAGTCGCCACGCGACGCGACATCGATACAGTCGCAAAATCGCCGATCATCGATGCTAAAAGTAGCATGTCTGCTATGGCCCTAAGACCCACCTGTTCAGGCTGTGCTTTGTCTGTCCGTTATTCAGTGAAATTAACTTTTTTAATAAGTAGAGATTATTTTCTTCAGGTTGATGGTGATTTCTTCAGGAAATACAAGAGAAGCAAGAAGGTGGCCACCGACACTCCCATTGCGAAGCTCAAACGGTGGGAGTTGATATTTTATAAGAAGCTAGGTTTTATACAGGCTGTGTGACTTTTGTTATTTTTCTAGTGATATTATAATTTTTGGGATTTGATTTGGATACTTTCAATGTCTCTCTAGAGGTCCTCAATACAAAACTTATTAAAGTGACCTTTGACAGCAGGAATTTTCAATTGTACCCTGATAAATTTTAAATCCCTGAACAGATTTGGATTTATGGGGTAAGTTATCGTGGAAAGTTATAGATATTTTGTGTAGTTAATTATCTGATCTACAATTTTTGTCTGAACTAATTTTAGATAAAACTTACCGTTTTGCTGAAAATCGCGGCAAAACCCGTTTTTGCGAACTTTGACCCCGAGTTTTTTTTTCCAGTTATAAGATCGATGAGGACTTTTTAGGTTTAATTTATTATAGTGTTTTGAACAATCCTACCAATTTTCAGCTGGGTGCGAATTAGATAGATAGATAACACTTTATTGTACACCAATCGAACAAATACAAAAACAACAATGACAAACAAAACAAGAAACAAATACAGTGTACAGTGGGCGGTCTTATCGCGAGCTGCGATCTCTTCCAGACAACCTTTGGATGGAGAGGATTCCATGTTTCAAACAGGGTAGTAGCTAGCGGTTAAATAATTAATAATTGTAAGCTCGGATGTCTAAATTGACCGGACTATATGTAGCATAGCCTATGTACCATATGCTCGTATATAAACCACTACTTATTACCACAACCAACAACTTTACAACCGAACTCATAAAGAACTACTCAAACAAGTTCCGAGCTAATTTAAAAACACTTGCTAGTAATATAAAGTACAGTCAGCAACAGCGGCAGGTCGACGCGTCAATTTTCCGCGCGATAACGCCGCGATTCGGCGCTAATTTGAAAGTTTCGCCGCGTTTGAGACGGACCATTAATTCGCACTCTTTACTCGTGTGCTGTTCGGTTTTCGAATTTATCGAGTTTCGTATCGTGTTAGAAGTTTTGTGCGCGATGTTACGGGAGGACGCGAATTTTAACGTGCCATCCGAAGCACGGAGACGCGGACGCTCAGATCAAATGCAACTAAATGAGCACCCATCTCTGACTGACCTTGTCAAGTGTTGCTTTTTCAATGAACTGCACCGATAGTAGGCGACAGGTTCAGATGGCATTCGGGTTTCGAGTTTTGTGCTGAATAAAATCCCAATCAAAATTAGCAGGACCCACAACGCAACAAAATAATTTATTTTAATAATTTTGTGGGCGATTTTAATTGTTTATCGGGTCCCGCTAATTTTGATTCGGATTTTATTTAGGAAAAAGCTCATGCCCCGAATGCGATCCCAACCTGTCGCGGACTATACGTAGATCATGAAAAAATTGTTGCTGTATTTTAATCAACCACAAAAAAAGTCATTCCTTCCACTCGACACCACCAAAACGACACCACGAGGTTACCACCACCACCACGAGGTTACCTACATACAAAGTTGTTGATATGAAAACTCCAATTAAGTTCAAGCAGTTTCATTAATGAGGTATGTCATTTGATAAAGTTTATATTTATCTGTTAGTTTAGTTAGTTTAGTTTATATTTATTTCATAAACTCTGTTTTATTAATTATCGTTTAACTATAGATAACTTGAAATAAAAACTTTGGGGTCGGATCAATGTATGTGATGTTGTCTGATTTTTATTTATTTATTTTAATGAACTGGGAGCTGTTTGACAAAAACACGCGTTTCTGGACATCACTAGGGTGGTGTCGTATGGACTAAAGATTCCAAACGACACCACCGATGGTGTCGTTTTGGTGGTGTCAAGTGGAAGGAACGAAAAAAGTTATCACCACAGAAATATTCACTTTTAATTAACCATTTTAACGACCAAATACGTAATAAAAACTGACACTCCCCATGTAATATTTTACAAAGAAAAAATATTACGAAGTTTGCGTGTTCAATTGTTGAAAGGTAAAAGGGTCTGTTTAGGCACTAAGAAATTCTATTTGTGGAAATACGAATCTTAAAATATGTGACGTAAAGTATGAATTCAGTTCAACAAAGGTGGTTAATTATTTTTCTATTCGTAATAAACGGAAACAATTATTCGTTATAATGAACAAACCAGGGGTGAGGCAATAGGCAAATAAACGGACGGACAGCATGATTCATTTGAATTGACTGGCCATAAATTGTAAAATATATTTTTATTATACACAGTCAGGGTCAGTTCCTGTATACACGGCGACTAGGTTCACCACCTGTCACGTTGGGTTCTGACTATCTGGTGAAACGTGGGCTTTGAGTTGACTTAATACCTCCACAATGTGGTGGTGTTTCGCCACTCAAGCCTCTGACTACCCCCGAATGGGGATAAAAGTCGTGACGTTACATTTATTTATTTTATTTATTTTATATTTTTATTATACTTTTATAAGGTGGTGCACAAGCGTACGGCCTGATCTTAAGCACTTACCGGAGCCTATAGAAGCTTGCAATACCAAAGGCATTGCTTGCACGTTGTTCACCTGAAGGGGAGTGGGATAGAGGGAGGGGAACGGGAAGGGGGTCGGGCTTCCGGCTCTATCAGTAATTATAAGACAATAATCAGCTGTAATAGCTACTGTACGCCGTTTTTCTGTCAGAGGGTGGTCCGAAATTTGCCTCTGGTGGGAATCGAACCCGCAACTACCCGAGGCAGTGAGCCGAGTGGTCGCCAAGCGAATATCCCTAAATATCCTGAATGGTTTAGCTTACCGTCACTGACTCCCTAGTAAGTTATACATATTATATACCTATGTATTTCGTGCGGGTTCCAAGACAAATTAGCTTTTCCCCGGGACTCGTCGAGGGTCAAACCTTGGCGTCATCGTTGGACACCATTGTCGATACTGGCTTACAGGAGTAACAGTGGTGGGAGTGTGAGGCGGGCTAAGTCCCATAAAAAAAACCTATGTAAGTCACTACATAGTATAAAACAAAGTCGCTTCCCGCTGTCTGTCCCTATGTATGCTTAGATCTTTAAATCTACGCAACGGATTTTGATGCGGTTTTTAATAGATAGAGTGATTCAAGAGGAAGGTTTATATGTATAATACATGCATAATATAGTAGAGAAACACTGACATCTACGCGGGCGAAGCCGAGGGCATCAGCTAGTATTTTGTATACCTATGTAAGAAAGCATATAAAATACAAATAAAATACGCAAACTCACTCGTTATAATTTTAATTTCACCCCCACATACACCCGGGGGACGGCAGGACGAGGGTGGCTCCTTTCATGTTTGCACTCTCGGAAGCCCAGACTCCCGCGTTTTTAAGTAATTGCTTGCATTTTTTACTAATATTATTGTAAACATAGTTGTACTATTTTGGCAGATAACGTACCTCCAAACATTGCAATGATTAAACTTGTGCTCAGCGCATCACTTTCAGCAAAGAAAATCACATTCATACAGCTGTTATCGCACTCGCAATTCGAAATTAAAGGCATTTTGATGCGTTTTATTCATCAAAAGATAAGCCATGTAGGCAATATAGACACGTTTTCAAGATTATTTTCCGCGAACGGCTGAGTCGTACTGTGCCTATGGACTCCGTTTGGTACGGCATAGTATTATGGACAATCACATGTTTCCCTATTTCTTGGTAACGTCTTTGATTGTAAAGGAGTGTTTGTCTGTCATGACTTAGGACTGAAACCACTGAATCGAATCTAATGAAAGAATAACAAGCTTTAAGTATTAAGAATCCTTTACTTTGTTTGTAAATTTGACTGAGCATAACGCAAGAATAGCTGAACAGATTTTAAATAAATTTGGAACAA
This sequence comes from Drymonia ruficornis, assembly GCA_947859195.1. Lineage (NCBI taxonomy): Eukaryota > Metazoa > Arthropoda > Insecta > Lepidoptera > Notodontidae > Drymonia > Drymonia ruficornis. The sequence continues at coordinate 14,038,476 of OX401905.1, read as the reverse complement.
TGGTAGATTATAATCTCGAATAACGTAATGGCTAGCTTTTTAAAAATAAATATTATGTTCAAATGATATTTAAAGTGGTATATTCAGTAGCTCTATCAAGAGTTAATACGTTCACTAAAGCAGCTAGTCATTTACGTGTACGTACGTAGTCTATAATATGAGGCGCCCAATTTTCGGGTAATAGATATAATATCACAATGGATAAATATCACAAGAAGTATTAAAATACCATACTAAGTCTTGGCGTGCACGCCAGCCCTGCAATGGTGTAGTGTTTTATCTGCCCTGAATAACAATTCGAAATAAATATAAATAAATAAATAAATATAACGTCACGACTTTTATCCCCATTCGGGGGTAGTCAGAGGCTTGAGTGGCCATACACCACCACATTGTGGAGGTATTAACCAACTCAAAGCCCACGTTTCACCAGATAGTCAGAACCCAACGTGACAGGTGGTGAACCTTGTCGCCGTGTATACAGGAACTGACTATTACCTAATCCCGAGGGATAGGTAGGTTTCCTCACGATGTTTTCCCTCACCGTCAGCGAACTGTAAATTATGCACATAGATGAAAATTCATCCATTGGTGCATGCCCCACCGGGGATTGAACCTGGGACCTTCTGATTTTTAGCCCAACGTGTTCGCCCCTAGGCCACAGTCGCTATAATTCGAAATGTATCTAAAAGAACGAAAAGCGATATATATTCACTTCAATCAGTACAGATTGCTTTTATTTTCTATATTCTCAGATCACCTGTCTTACTGTTATTTATCACTTCATATAAAGAGTTTGTCTCGTACCCCAATCAATTACTGGGACGATTTACACAGTACATCTGCCAAAAAGTGGCAGAATACCACTCGATACTACAAAATTAATGCTGCCCAACACTAGGCCTCCTGCAGTGAGCCTGGAATTTAGAAAACGGATAAGAATAAAATATTGCGGTAAATATTAAGAAATTCAAAACACGATAATAATACGTTTAGTAAAACATGTTAAAGTGCGAGCAATGTCTTTGGTATTGCAAGCATCTATAGGCTACGGTAACTGCTTAACATCAGGCGGGCTGTACGCTTGTTTGCCACCTCAGTCCTATAAAAAAACATACCTACTTTCATATGCATTTAATAAAAAGCGGTTATTTTACATTAGAAACATATCGTTTTCGAATCACAACTACATGCGAATCAACTAAACTAAAATATATAAAAAACTTAGGTACGGTCAGCAACATAACTCGTTGAACATTCTCGAATTTTCGAATCGATTTTGTTTTGCATCAAATCCATGATTTTTTAACAAAATTTAGACATGTAGAATGTTTGGTTATGACAATGTCCACCAATGTTTTGAAATATAAAGAGTACTTATTACCGATTTGAAAAATTGAGAATGTTCATCGACTTATGTTGCTTTTAATAAAGAAAGCTCAGCTTATGTTGGAAATATTACTACAGACGTAGAAGCGACAATACCATTGTGATGCAATATAGGTAAAAGTTCCATTCCTGTATTTTTAATTCCGCGGGTGCGACCCTCCCAAATGGCGCAAATAAAAACATTAGATATTTACACTTGATCAGCTCTGCGCCCTTTCGGCTAATGCGTTTAGTTTAATGACCCCAAGAATCGTTAAAAAGACCCCGCGGGGTACAGACGCGAAACGAACGGGATATTAATGTCTCTGTTTAAACTGAGGGAAATCCCATTTTAAGGATTAAAATGTATTTTAGGTAGAGTTTGTTGAAATTATTCTCAATGTAAGCGCGTTATTTAGAAAAGGTTTATTTTATTAAAATAAAAATGGGTCAAGTGGGGTACATTGGACACGATTCGAGTTATTGAATTATTGTAGAATTCTTATGAATACATTATTATTACCAACTCCTAATGCAAGGTAGATGTTATAAACACTATCCATTAGGTACCTAATTCTACTTAATAATAATAATAATTTAGCCCTTTTAACGTCCCACTGCTGGGCACGGGCCTCCCCTCAATGCGAGGGGGATTCAGGCCATAATCCACCACGCTGGCCCATTGCGGGCCAGCAGTAATTCTACTTACCTATTAATAATTTTAAAATAGATAAATAATAAATATAGCTAACCAAAAGAAAATAAAAAAACTAATTGCAATAATTTAAACAGCATGATTAGCGTTCACATCAAATATTAAAAATATTATACCTAATAATTTTCTGCCGACGATAACATAATCCGACGAAAATAAAACAAAACCTTTGATGTTTTTTAAATAAAACTCGGGGTAAGACGGTCAAAAGATCCATATTTTCTAACTTTATTTCACTCTAAAGAATAAAGAGCAGAATGTTTTATTGATATGAAAACTTGATGTGAAACGCCTACCAATATTCGAATAGCAAATAGTACAAAGAACTGTTATTGCTTTAAATGTTCCAGTTTGAAAATTGGGTACAGGCATACATTTATACAGTAGGAATTGTTAGGATCAAAGAAATTCGTTTCGTTTGAAACAATACTAAATTAGATAATATTGGGCTTATGTGGGGTTAGTTTCTTCTTAGTTATGTCAAGATGTTAGTTTACTGGATATGGATCAATAGAAATTAAATTGTTGCACGTGTAGTACTTATTTGAATATACCTACCTACTTAGGTACAATGAAAAACAAAGTGAATACCTAGATAAACAAACAAGCACGACGTGTTATAAGTGGTAACTGCTCAAAAAAGGCAAATTTTTATTTTGTCGTAGTTTCTTGAGTGCCTGAGTACGTTTTATTTTAAATTTTACACTCATCAACAGTTTACCAGCAATCGCTAAGTACTTGCAATTCGCGATCGAATTTAATCACAGTTAACTACTTTTCCACGGAGTCATTTCAGTAACTCCTGAACTCAAGTCGTTTCCATTCGCTTACCGTCCACGTGACCCATCCAGTTTCTATTCCCCGAGGTAATTTGGATGCAGAGAACGATGAAGTTTTGTGCATGTTGTTAGGGGAACTATTTCAAATGTTGTGTACGCTCCTTGTATACCTTAATAGCCACCTTGAGGGTATGAGAGCATGTTTGAGAAATATTGAGTGGGGTGGGGCGAAATGGAACGGTGGAATTAACGATTTATGCGAATTACAGTATTGGATAGATGTAGATTTTAATTGGGGCTTTGTGAATTCGGTTTTGTGATGCCTTTTTATGTTTTCATTATTTGTTTAATTATGCGAGCATGCGTGAAAGATGGATAATGGTTTAATAAAATATGTGTCAACATAAATCTGCCTTAATTATCAACTTAGGTATATGCCTTGAAGTGGAACGTCATTCTTTGAATGTACTAATAATCTAGTTATAAAGGCTTCTATTATAAACTCTTTAAATAAATAGCTGAGACTATTTTCGCATTTTTATGAATGTAATATGAAAAAATACTATACGGAAACATAAAACATGAATATTAAATAGAATAATAGGCGTGGGATGTATGGAAAATCCTCAATTCCGTTACCAATTTTAATTCGAAATACCGGGACTAACAAAACGTCTAACCCTCGACACCATTTATCATATCCCGCGAAATTCTACGTTACATGGGACCACAACAATTTGGACCAATTTAGCCTAGCCATGTCTTGAGGCGGAGGGAACTGGATACCTATTATTATCTAATACCGAATATTTATGGGAATTAAAGGGAGTGATATTAATCTGGCATGGCGGAACAAAAATGTTCTAATTAAATTTAGAATTTTCTTACTAGTAGAGTAGTATGTAGGTACTTTATGTAGTAATAAGTAGGTAAAGTTAATTATGAATTCGTGATTAATTTTACTTATATTCATAATTATGTCGTTATTTTTGCAAAGCTATGTGGATAACGCAATATTCTAGACCCATATAAATATAGATACGAAAATTTTGATTACAATAATGTAAAAACGTAAGTAGGTAACTTGGTATGAATGTTGAAAAGCACATCGCAACGGATTGCCATAAAAAGATAAAATAAAATTTGTCTTCTTGCTAATAATTGTGATATATGTGAGATGTCGCACATTTGACTGTGAAGAGCCCATGTGCGCCAGAGATTTACTCCATATGGGATTATAGGGATAAAAAAATCAATTCGTGAGCTTTTTCCAATTTAGTGTGAGGCCCTAAACGTGTCCACTGCAACTTATAGGGGGCAATTCACGACAGATAACTCAATGTCAAAAGGATCGAGGAGGATGACTCACAAGAGTTTCTAACATTATTGTAACTAAACAAAATATATATTTGTATAATACTAACGTCAATTATAAAGAAAATTCGCACGGTTAATACAATCAATAAGAATGTACATTACATAATATTAATGTTTAATATACCTAGGCATTTTTCGCTGTCTTATTGTAATACCAATTGTATTAAAATAATTAGGTATGTAAATAAGAATTTTAAAATGCGTTAAAACTAAGTAACATAAGTAGCGTGAAATATAATCGAAAACTAAAAAAAAATAAACTTATAAAATATTTTAATTTTAACTTAATAGTTTTTTTGAATAATTCAATAAAAAAGATGATGTGTGCCATGTGAGTCAGCCCTACTCGAAATAAAAGACTTATCATCACTTAGTTTTGAGTAAACCATCAATAAACTCCCCCACCAGTCCGGTCGAGTGAATTGATAGAAACGTACCGAACGGTATAATTTCGTCATTCGATGCCAATCGATCAAACAGAGATTGGGAAATCGACAGTTGTTTAGTTATTTGTCGTTTAAGTGGTGTTCAATATTGTTGATTTATAGATTATAGTTTGTCGTTGCTGCGTGAGAAAAAAAACGTTGGTAAAAGTTTTATAGCCCATAATTTTGATTTACAAATGTTTTCATTAAATCAGTGGAAATATTTGGATGGAACTTTTAATATCTAACTTTGTTTCTGATTCTTACGGTTATATGTATTTAGATTTTTTGACATTTATTTCACAATATTTCCTACAGTGTAAAACAAATCAATTTAATTTGCATCTTCCTGTTTGATATAATTATGTTAGTCTACTCCTCCATTTCAGAATCTAAAATAATAATAAAAAGTCTACTTACCGTTTTAAAGTATGTTCAAGTTCAAACAAAAAATCTTTCTCCTACGAAGACAAACAGACGTCTAAAATGCAAGACTACAAGTTGCATACACTACAGCTCCCGCGGGACCATACAAAGAGCTACCCTTGGTAAGAAATTCGAGTGAAATTTTCGTACTATTCCGACAAAGCCGGTTCTCCCCTCACCAAATACCAAATACGTTTTAAATAAACTCTATTCAGTTTTCTTTAAAGTTTATTTTGGAATAGTCTGAAGGTTTTATAAATTTGGTTTTTCGGTTCCTACAATGGGGGTAAGTAATTTAATTGATGACGTGTTCGATTTAGGAAAATGGATGGAGCGTGGTTGAATTAAAAATGCGTTGAGTGTCCCTCTCCTCCCCCTGTCAAGAGTCCGCAGAGACCCCGTTGACGCCATCTTGAGATTTTCATCGTGCTACATTTTTATTCACGATGGATGCTTTAATGATATTGAATGGGGTGGTCTTTGTAGAAAATGTTTGTAGATATGGTACCTCTTAACTTAATCACTAGACTCGTGCTCAGCGCACCACTACATGCAGCAAAATTCACACGTCTGTTATTGCACTTGCAATTCGACAATCAACAAAGCACTTTGATGCATAACATTTGCCAGAAGACAAGCCGTATTTGCAAAACCTATAATTTTTCAACATTATTTTCCGCGAACGACTGAGTCGTACTGTGTCCATGGACTCCACCTCATGCAGGCGTTCATAGCAGGCTGCAATCACTGATCGGTAAGCGATTTGAGGTTAAGCAACGCGGAAAAGTCAGGCAGAGATTGCTGACCATTTAGTGGCAATTGAATTGAGCGTCTCCGTGCTTCGGAGTGCACTTAAAAAATGTCCCAGTTGTCATCTAGACAGCAGTCGTTGAGCCATGTCACAGGGCTTGAACAACTCTGCCACCAGGTTGGCCACTGACCATACGATAAGAAGAAGAATGTACTTCGTTTAGTGTGACAGTCACATGTCTCCTTCTTAGTAATGTATTTGTTCTAAACACAATTTCCTTATTAAAAACTCAACTATCAGCCCCAAGTAGCCCTCACGCACAGAACACGGCACGGCTATAAACCCGTCCTATTTATCGTTCCCATGGGACACGCCACACTTTCTGCCCCCGTTCACCCTATTCACCCACCGCGTGACGTCATAGACATGGATGGCACGCGACGGTTAACAACCGGCTGTGAGCCACTGACTCATTGGGAATTTTAAATGATGAATATTAATTATTTTTGTGAGTTGCCTTCTTATATGACTAGGTAAGGTGTCAAACATAAATCCTCCTAAACAAGGTTCCTGACCCCTATATCAGGTGAGAAACAGCAGATTGTGTCCCAGGGCACAATCACAAAAAAAAATGATGTCAAATAAACGTACGGCCCGATGTTGAGCAGTTACCGTGTGGAGTTGGACAGAGGGGGAGGCGGGTTGGGCTTCTGGCTCGCTCACTGATCGTACGAAACGCAGCCGTAATTGCTACTTTATTCCAATTTTCTGTGAGAGAGCGGTACTACCATAGTCGAGCCAGTCCATATATGAGCTGCAGTAAATTGGTTACAGCTTAGCTCTACCACCATTACATTGGAATTAGTTAAAATTTGGTTGAAAGTTTATGGAATTGGTTAAAAGTTGGTTGAAAGTTTATGGAATTGGTTAAAAGATGGCGTTGGGTTCATTCGGCCAATATGTTAGTTGGTTTAATGGTAATTATTTTATTAATTGTAATAATAATGAGTGGATAATAATATAGGTGGATTAAATATGCCTATTATCGGCAGAAAACACGGCTGATATTATATTAATTAGTACAATACTCCGAATAGTGTATTTTGTTAATATTTTCCCTCACAAATGGATGGAATTAACCAAGTAACTACCGCCATTACAACCTGTATAGGATTAGAACATAATAATGAAGGCGGATTTTCCTATTATTCGTTGTATTGTTTTATCAGATATAGGACCTCCTAACACAAACCACTACCCTCTCACAGAAGATCGGCGATAAAGTGCCGCTATTACAGCAGCGTTTCGTACGATGAGTAAGAGAGCAGGAAGACCAACACCGCCTCCCCCCTCTGTCCCACTCCACATCAGGTCAGCAACGTGCGAGCAAGCATCTACAGGCTACGGTAACTGATTAACATCAGGCGCAGTACTACTCCGCCAAGCCAACTAGGTGCTTGGATGGAATGCGGCTGCCCCGCCCGCATACCGCCCGCACACCCGCCACCGAAGTGGCTTCTCGCCCGCGCACCGCCGCCTTTTTATACGGGTGACGTCACATTTGTCAGGCGCCTAGTTGGCTTGGTGTGGTAGTACGCGTGTATACCACCAGTCACATAAAAAAAATGGCAAGCTCAAAAGCTACAAAATTTGTGTGCATCAATAAATAAATGACATCCGCATCTCACACCAAACTGACATCAAACCATAATCAATCAAACCATGGACAATCACATCCGCAACCTATAATAACCCGACGCACAAATTCCAGGGTCCAAAGTACCATCGATCATTGAGACCGTTGGCTTTCGCATTATAAAGGGTTAAAAATCACTTCGCATAAATCTGTGCGTTATCAGGCTAAATGACCCCGGGCGGTATTCTGGGGTCGGGCATTATCGGGGCGATGTCAAACGCGTAGTTTTTCAGTAACGACTAATAGATGGCGGTGTTGCAAATTTGTTGTTTGGTTCGCTGCCGGAAATTCAGATTGATGGTTTTGATCGTTTTATGAAAGTTGCGTGGGAAATAGGTTAGACCAAAATAATGTTGTTTCAATTGTAGTTTGAAATACAATGTGTATTTAGGTCGCGATAATGTAGCGAATTTTTTATTATGTTCTAGAATCGAAAAATACTCATTTTTTTCATGTTTAATAAGCAAAATGATGACGTCATCAGTATAAAAAATTAAAATATAAATATCTATAAAAATAAGCAGTAAAGTAAAAAAATACAGGTATATTGTATATTCAAACAAGGTTCTCAAAAATACCCTAAGTACATATATTATTTTCTAAAAAAAAAAGAATGTAATTTTTTTTGTCCATTGAATGTGAATTTACACGTACACGGACATCCCAAATTTATTATTTAACTATTCTACAATGATATCGAATCAGCCCCGCTTTAAACCTTACACAATACTTCTTCCTTCGAAATTATGGTGTTCCTGATAACACGCACCGTGCCCCTCCATGGTTCTTACGATAAAGGTGTGTTATGTGTGACTCGATACCTTCAGATTACCATACAGTCGGTTTCTACTTCAAGATTTACTGATTTTATAGGTACTATAATATTTTATTCTCCTATCTCAATTGTTTTTCATCCTAATCTCTCTTTTGGGAGTAAGCATGCAAAGCTCACTAGGCTAGCTTTCTATTTAAATAATATATGTATAATATAATAGCCTGGGTCATTCTTTTTACACACGGCTACCTGATCCCAAACTAAGCAGAGCTTGTACTATGGAAACCAGATAACTGATACTACATATACTACTTTTTGTTTGTAAATACATAATTTCACCCAGACTCGGGACATACAGACATGTTCACGCACACAAATGCATGTCCCGCGTAGGAATCGAACCTACGACCTGCAGCGTGATAGGCGGAATCATACCCCCCACGCTAACGGCCCGTCAAAAAATACCGAAATCTGAGTGAGATTTAATTAGTATGATAATATTGAATTACTGTATTTTCTAGCGACAGTCGGCTCACATTGCGTTGTTCTAAGAATGTACACAATTTTTCATTTTCTATTGAATAGAGTAACCATTGAGTTTCTTGCCGGCTCTCCTCAATGGAAGCCGGTTTTAAGGTGGTAGAGCCAAGCTGTAGCCAATTGACTGCAGCTCTTAAACGGGCTGGCTCGACCGGGGTAGTACCACCCTCTGACAGAAGATCGGCGTAAAACAGCTATTACAGCTGCGTTTCGTTCGATGTGTGAGAGAGCCGTAAGCCCACCCCCCCTCCCTCTCCCTCCATCCCACTCCCCTTCAGGTCGGCAATGTGCGAGCAATACCTTTGGTATTGTAAGCATCTATAGGCTACGGTAACTGCTTAACATCAGGCGGGCCGTACGCTTTTTTGCCACCGCAGTCCTATAAAAAAAAAAGCAGAACATGATTAAAATAATTTAAACTTCTAATTCCAGATAACGCCATCTATAATTAGAAAACTAGAACTATTACACATTTTTCACCAACTTACCAATAAAGTACCTATTTATTTGGAATCAAAAATCACAATCGCACTGTGAAATTGTTTCAGGATTTCAGGCGAACCCAGTTAGCTTTACAGGCCTGAAACAAATGAATCGAGCGTCTGTCTCGACGGAAGTAGACGGCTTTCATTTCCGACTTTCAAGCTTTTTTGTCTGTGTCCTAGGGCGGGCATTCTAATAGGTTTAGGAGATTTTTTATCTTTGTTCATTATTTAATAGGAAAGCATAGTGATGTGATTTATAAATTGCTAGCTTTTAGCTGGCCTTTTTATTGTGTTTTTGCTGGTAATAGGTTCTAACCCTTTTTCTGGGCCTGGGTTAGAGCATATTTTCAGTCTCCTTGACATGTATGTCGTAAAAGGCGACTAAAGGAATGTCCATCGCAATTTACTAGGCTTAGTGAAAGAGTGAAAGAGCTGAGCCCACTCCTCTTCAGGTCGGCAACATGCGAGTGATGCCATTGCAAGCATCTGTAGCCTACGGTAACTGCTTAACATCAGGCGGGCTGTATGTTAGTTGCCACCTTAGTCGCATACAAAAAAAATATTAATGTGATTTTCTGATGCTTCCTCCTGACCAGCTGTCTTGACTATCACTTACTCCATAGAGGTGCCATCGCATCAAGATAGTTACCTGAGGAAAGCCCTTCAAAAAATCATATATCATCACACTATGACATCAGCTTAGGGAACCGATTTCATGTGAAAGGGCATCCCGTTTCATTGGAGTACAGATGAAACGGGTGTAACGAAACCATACCGTCGGCTAAATCGAAATCGGCGACATCTATCGACGTAGTATGAACTAAGATAAACGCTATTTGTATTTTGATTTTAGTAAAAATAATATTACGTAATTTCATAGGTATAAAAAAGTTCTCATAGCTTGCTAAAGGTGTATCGTTGCCAGACTGACACACCAACTGTAACTTGTCCCAAACTATGCAGTGTTTGTACTATGGCTAACATACAATAGACTAGGGGCGATCCCAGTAGCACCCAGATCCAGAAAGGTCGTTCCCAATTTGCCTCTAGCGGGAATCGAACCTGCAACCACCTGATGCAGTGAGCCGAGCGGCCTATGCTCGAACCATAAAATGAAATAATAAATTTTAAGCATTGCTATAGTATACCTAAAACAGGGTGAAATTTTGTGTGATCGTCACTTGTTTCCCGTGCATAGATTCCAAAGTGCGAACCATATAATTCACCTTTCCGAGCGATTAGCCGAAGTCAAATGTAGCGAGAGGGTTAATGAAGTACGCGTGATAGCCCCGGGCCGCGGCGGGAGCGGGTTTACCTGATTGAGATATCGCTGATTGTGGAAATAAGTTCTGGCGAGGTAAAGCAAACATTTATGCCGTGTGTCCACTGGCAAGTAACTTCCGTAATTTCTTGCAGAAGTCACGTGCTGACGTGTTTCCACTGACTGCAATTTTACACAACCGTGTACATGTGGGACTTGCAGCAAGTTCGGCAAGTCGCAGAAGTCTACTTGCGTGAGTGATTACACATTGGAAGTCGCTTGCGCAAGTAAACTTGTGCAAGTTTTCTTGCCAGTGGACACACACACCCACTCTACTACACTTCCACTCAGATTTGCAAGAATATTGTAACTTTTATGAGTAGTTCTTTTTTAAATTATGTTATACGTTCATTATGTTATAAGTTCATAAGTTCATACTTTTCTGCCGACCCATAAACGGCTGGTAAACCTTTGCTTTCGACCTCGCGATACAGGCAGGCCTAGGCAAGGTCCACTGATAACGACTGAGACGTACTGTGTCCGTGGACACACTACCGTCAACTATCTTGGGTCTTTGTTAGGAAAATGGAACGTTCTCATTTACTTTTTAAAATAAAAACAATCATAATGCTTTAAGAATCTTTAAATTTAATCTATTTAACACTGCGTAAGTAACTGAATTAAAACTTGAATGAATCAATCAAATCCTCTCCCAAATTAATCTCACAATGGTAATCCAGTGAATTGAATTAAAATCACAAATGTAAGCGTCGCAATTAAAACGAAAAAGCAAAATGGTGGAACATCGCTTATTCGCCGAAAGCCGACGGCCGAACGCCGAATGCCGACGATCCGATTAGCGCGTCCAATAAACAACGCGCGAGAGCCGTTATTAATTTTCGATTGGCCCAGACGTCGACAACGTTCCGAATTTAAATTTGAATAGGTGTATTCGAATTTTGATTCGTTTGAAATTGGAAATGCAAACATGCATTGTTATAGAACTCTAAAAATGCATTCGAATTATTGAAAAGGTTAAAAAAAAGTTGTTATTTTGTTTTGAATAATGAATGACTTTTAAGTAATGACATATTTTAAACCTTTTGGTGTTATTTAAACTAGATGTATGGTAATTTAAACCCATGTAGGTACACCGCCTTGATATTTTCTCGTCCATAATATAAAATATGTAAAATCTTCTTTGAAATGAAAATGTTGGCCGTCCCTGACCAGAGACGCTTCCGGGCTGGGCGCGTGTGACGTAATTTCCTCCTTTATGCTCCTGCATCATGTGTTTGAACCTCGCGATTCAGATTGCAATCGGTTCAGGAGACCACACCCAGGGGTCAGCGAATTTGTGCTTTAAAACAATCGCTATAAGAATATCGGAGTTAACGTTTTTGATGACGTCACGATTTGCTAAAATATGGCTGGAACGGTCTACTCCAAAGGCCCTTTGGTATACCTTTGGTAGAAAAAACAATAAGAGAGAACTAGGAAATCGTGTTAGGTGGCCTTTGCGCCGATTACGCTAGTATTATTATCGCGAGTATCACGCGTATCACGATCCATACCTATTAAACGATATCGCGAATATATCCTTTGGATATCTTTTCATCTATGTGCATAATTTACAGTTCGCTGACGGTGAGGGAAAACATCGTGAGGAAACCTACCTATCCCTCGGGATTAGGTAATAGTCAGTTCCTGTATACACGGCGACAAGGTTCACCACCTGTCACGTTGGGTTCTGACTATCTGGTGAAACGTGGGCTTTAAGTTGGTTAATACCTCCACAATGTGGTGGTGTATGGCCACTCAAGCCTCTGACTACCTCCGAATGGGGAGTAAAAGTCGTGACGTTACACACACACATCCTTTGGATCGCCATAGAGCGCGATACCAGTATTGATAGTTTAACCCCATCTGGTTTAAAGACGAAACTGATACATTGCAATACTCTGGTGGTATCTACGATATAATATTTCATATTTTCTCAAACCTGACATCACTGTCGCAGCAGACTACCGATATGTAACGAACGCCCGCGGCGCGTCCCCTAATGGAATTATACAAGGAAGCTTGTGTTTCCTGAACAATATTGAAAGAATAGGTCGATTTAATAAGATACTAAAGCTATTCTTTTCAACTTGCAATACGTGGAAACTATGGTTAGATTGGATGAAAGCACTCTCAGCGCCCTAACGGTCGAATACTCGTACGCAACTTAAATTTCAGAGCTGAACTTTGACGCGCCATACAAAAAATTACAGTTAACGACGTCTCAAACTGCTAAGTTGCACTTAAATATTGAAGTAGCCTTTGAGTATTCGGCCGTTAGTCGCTTAGCCATTGCCATTGAGCTGGTGATCGAACCTCTAATTGGTTGTTATACCAGCTGATCGGCCTCTGATTCGTCTGTCAAAATCATCGACCAATCAGAGGGGCGATCACTATAGCAAAACGCCACAGTGGCGCCCCAATGGCTAAACGACTAGGGCCCAGATGTCGTGTGTAGGGATGAATAAAGGAGAATATATAAACTTCCACAGCTTATATGAAGCTGACCATGACCAAAGAAGTATTAGTTCCCAGATTGTTCCCAGTTTGTTCCCAGTGTTCCCTGTTTCCCACGAGGGCTTAATGAAAGAACAAAAGGGTTGTAAACACTTCAAGGATGTCTGAAAACTTTTCTGTTGTTACCCCAACTATAGATACACAGGGTTGCCAATAATGGACTTTCCTACATGCATTTTTTCGGATATATGCCTCCTCTATAATCTTAGTAGGGAATGGGATACGCATATGAAATCCGAAAATTTCAGAGGTTCGAGCCTTGAACCTGCACCTTTTATTCTAAGCCGTACATTTGACTATTGAGCTAAGTCATTCTAATCTATTAATTCAATCCTTTAATTTTATTTAGTACTCTTAAAAATGTACTTTTGACGATCGATTACCACAGTGGTTTGAGCATAAGCCGCTGGGCTCACCGAACGTGAGGTTGCGGGTTGGATTCCCGAAAGAGGAGAATTTCGTATTTTTATTGCAATTTGCTCTATGCTTTAACCCTACGCAAACTTGCCTGTTGTGCGTAAGATAAAGAGGCTGAAAGACAAAACTAAATTACAACGCTCGAATGCTCTTTATAACAAATATTAGCCGAGCTTACAAGTAATAAGACTGAAGGGCAGAAGGTGACTAACTACAACTCAAAGGAAACGTATAATTCACCTATTATACCTTAGGGGTGGAATTATCCAAAATCCTTCCTATGCTCTTCTTCTACGCTATAAACTGTTAAAAACTGTTAAAATTACCAGCGGTTTGGGCTGTGCACGTCTTGATATACAGACAGACAGACAGACAACAAAGTGATCATGTAAGGGTTCAGTTGTATTCCTTTTGACGTACGGAGTTCTATAAATAAATAATGATTAAGTAGCAGCTTAAACAGCCCCCTATTATGAAACCCACAATCTGCTTTTGTAAAAGAGGGTCCGGGTTCGTACTAAGGCCCCAGTGTCCGGATTTGTAATGGCCCCAGGAACATAGGCCCTATGATTTTACAAGGTAGTGTTTTTTTATGATTATGTACGGGACATCAAATAAAGAAATCTGTAGGTAGAACTTTTCAAGAGCTAAAGAAAAATACAACGCTATATTATATAATATTTTTATTGACCAGAAAAATAAACACTAACTGTTTGATATAAAATTTCAATACAGTTTAAAATAGATCCATAAAATTCAACGAAAGGTTTAAATTTTATATCTGAACCATTAACTTATCTCAGTTAAAATACGCTTCATCAGTGAGCTAATCCTTTTACATCTTTATTCGTGTTTTATTGTTTAATAACGTTATAATTTTCGACGTCCCTTAATAAAAGCAAGTTATTTCAATTTATTTCAATTTGAAGCGATTAAACTGCTATAGTATTATAAATGTTATAATTTTAAATAATACGGCTGGAGCCGCACCTTGTGCGCTCGCCCTCAGACCGGCGAAGTTGTTAAGGCCACTTTGGCCAACAACATATAGTCATACAAAAAAAAAAAAAAATGTAATACAGCCTAGTTCAATTCACTTTTAACTTAAGTAATGATTGTGAAGTGTTTTGTATCCTTATCAAGCCGTACAAACAGTATCAAACTCGTATCAAACTAGTATCAAACTCGTATCAAACTCGTATCAATCTCGTATCAAACTCGTATCAAACTCGTATCAAACTCGTATCAAGCTGGTATCAAATTCGTATCAAATCCGTCTGATACGGCAGAGTAGAGTTGCATGCTTATTCTATAGGCTACTGGTAACTGCTTAACATCAGGCAGGCCGTACGCTTGTTTGCCACCTTAGTAACAAAAAAAGTTCTCCCTTACGAAACGTACAAAAGTGACACATTCTCTGAGAGAGTTCGTCGTCGCAATTAAAGCCCCAGCAACAGTTTTAAGGAATCTTTATTAACTCTCCCGCGGAGTTGATTCATTTGTATTCGTTGTAGAGTCTGTAGAGTTACGTGTGTTAGCGAATGTGTCCCTTTGTGTGTGGAAATATGAATTGGGAATTAGGAAACTTTTTGAATTGAGATGTAGATGATATTATTAATTAGAGGTAGAGTTTGAATGTGTTTTTGAAGATAATTAATCTGTTCCTTTGACTGAGAATTAGGGAAGTGGAAACTTTATGATAATTGAAGTAGATGATTACTTTAGGGCCTCCGCAGACTTGCTACTTTTAGCATCGGCGATCGGCGATTTTGATGCTGCGTCTCGCTCGTTCGCGCTCGAAGAAACGCGACGCAGCATCGATACGCCACAAAATCGCCGGTCACCGATGCTAAAAGTAGCAAGTCTGCGGAGGCCCTTAGTCAATTGTTTTTTTTGTAGTTAGTATCTGAGTAGGAATTTGATTTTTTTGCAATGTAAAGTATCTCATTATCTGTAGGTATCAATCGTTAGCGTCTTCATCGGACCCTTACTATTGTTGAGCATAACTTACAGCAGCACTAGTAGCACAACCGACCGTGACAAGACAAAACGCAAGATAAATAGATTTTGTCTCATTCTCTCCTATGCATTAAGAAAGAGAGAGAACGTTCAGTGCGACAAAACTGCATGACAAAAGTCTTGTCTTCTTCTACTTATCTTATCGTATGGTTAGTGGCCAACCTGGTGTCAGAGTTGTTCAAGCCGCCCGAAGGCCTCTGACAAGGCTTAACGACTGCTGCCTAGATGACAACAACCGGGACCGACTTTTTACGTGCCCTCCGAAGCACGGAGATGCTCAGTTCAAATGCCACTAAATGGTCACCCATCTCTGACTGACCTTGCCGAGCATTGCTTAACCTCCGATCGTTTACCGATCAGTGATTGCAGCTGGCTACGAGCGCCTCAGTCTTGTCTTAGAGTGTGTGCTAGCCCCACAGACATGCACTTCAAAATATTATGGATTCATGTTTTTTTAATGGCACTAGGCCCGCCACACAAGTACCACTGTTACTCCATCGACAATAGTGTCTGTTCAGAAATAAAAGCTTCTCTCTTCTTAAATGGTTTAATTTCTTATTTGACAGTAGCAGGATATCAATAATTAAGTGAATTAAACATTATTTATGGCAGTAATCGTAGCCGTGAAAATTCGTGTTGACGTATGTGAGCGAAACGTTGTAATGGCCGCCGGAAGTCTTCTTTTTTTTTTTTTTAATAGTGAGCCAGTTTTGCTCCAACAGTGTCCAACGTTGCAAAACCTGATATAAGTTCTCCAACAGTGGGCTGGCTATTTGTGGAATAGAGAGAGCAATATCGAACGTCGTTGCACCACTAGACGTAACCGAATAAATGCGTCCGCATTTGGCGTGTGATTGCCAATTTGTTGGGCGCGCGCCCCGCTGCGGGCTGATCGTGTATAAACAGCTTTATTTAACATTACTTTTTTAAATTACAAAGATGATTACAAGGTACTTAGTACGTGGTAGCGAGTCTCACTCGCAGGAGATAAGAGGCATTAGAAATGTGGTTGCAGGTTCGATTCCCGCCAGAGGCAAATATAGGAAACGGCCTTTCCGTAATTTTCTCTAGTCTAGGTGTCACTGGGATTGCCCCCAGTCTATGGTACGGTACCTATAGTAGTTGCTCCTTATAACATCAGCTATCTGCCAGTTCAAGTACAGAACAGGAACAATTTATAGGAACCGCTTATTTACTTTCATAGTAATAATGCATTTCGTAGAAAGCTGTTATTTTAAGAGTCAGCAACGAAAGTCGCTGAACATTCTCAGTTTTTCAAGTAGCTTGCACACTTTTGTTTTGCATCAAATCCATAATTTTTCTTTATCGAAACAAAATGTAGACATGTTGCTAATGTTTGGTTTTATAAAGGTTTACCAACGTTTGTAGTATAACCGATTTGAAAAATTCAGAATGTTCAGCGACTTTCGTTGCTGACTGTACAAATAGACAATTCATTATTTTTATTTTTTTTAATTTTATAAACTATCTTCTTCTTTCTAGCCTTATCCCATTATGAGGGGTCGGCTTTCAGTCTACCCTGATTTGGCTGATCACCGATATTTACACGGAGCGATTGCCATCTGCCCTCCGAGACCCAACTAGTGGTACTACCGGCAATCTAAGGGTAAGACCATTTTGTCAGTTTTTTTCAGGCTTCTGACTGCCTGTCAAACATCTTCAAATGACGCCCGGGACCGCCCGCTTAAGAAGAGGGTTCGAAATTTGGTTGATTTTCTATTCTACTTTTTCTTTAAGTAAGTATGTGGACTAGGAATCTTATATTTAGATGTATGATTTTTGACTATATTATCTTGAGTATCTTTAAATCCAAATCACGATTTGACGAAATTTTCTCGATAAAAAAAAAATATGAAATGAGCTCTAATTATTTACAATTTTCCTTGCTACCACGATGTTTTTACGATTTAGATCACGAAATTATTTCTAAAACATAGCAAATAATGATATCTAAACTACCCTTCAACCATATTTTAATTCATGAAGTAGTTTTTTTTTAATTCAAGAAAATGTGGTTTGGCGCTTACGTTGTTTATTTCCGAGCGCGCGCACAATATCGCCATCTCACATTTTAAGTACTTGAACTAACCATGTCTCTCTCTAACTTTGTATTGTCAGTGTCCGCTCGGACTTGTTCGACGTCGGACCTGTGAAGGATTTTTTTAAAAATATTACGAAAAAATATTACGGTCGTGCCACATTACAGGTACAGTACAGTATTTACAGTCCGCCGACGCCTATGATAAATAAATAAATATCCTTGGAAATTCTTTTACACATGACTACCTGATCCCAAACTAAGCAGAGCTTGTACTATGGAAACCAGATAACTGATATTACTACATATACTACTTTTTGTTTGTAAATACAAACGAAATATACACTTAATTACACCTAGACTCGGGACATGCGGACATGTTCATGCACACAACTGCATGTCCTGGGCAGGAATCGAACCTATGACCTGCACTGCAGCGTGATTTTCGTTTGCTTTTCCTTGTCTTGTGTAATTTCTTTTCATCTCTTGTCATTTCATAGTTATTCGTGTCATTTCTGTAAAAACTCCCTATTTCGCTTACTGTTATATACTTGCAGCATGGTCTTGGGCCGACAGTGGGAATACATTGCTTGTCAAAACAATGGAGTCGCTTTATTGCGTTTGTTGTAGGTATGGATGGGCAAGTAATAAATATATCATACATCAATAAATTATCGTAAAAAATAACATTACAGATATGGATAGGAAAATGTTTGTCCGTCCTATTCAATCTATTATATTATAAACGAAAGTAACTCTGTCTGTTACCTTTTCACGGCTAAACCGCTGAACCAATGTTGATGAATTTTGGTATGGAGATAGACTGGGTCTTGGCGGAGAACATAGGCTACTTTTTAGGGTTCCAAAGGGTGCTAACGGGACCCTATTACTAGGCCTACGCTGTCCGTCTGTCTGTCTGTCCGTCTGTCAGCGCGGGCTGTATCTCACGAACCGTAACAGGTAGAGAGTTGAAATTTTCACTGAATGTGTATTTCTGTTGCCGGTGCAGAACAAATACTAAAAATATAATAACATTTAAAAATAAATATCAAGTCTCAAACTTGATATTTTTTGATGTGTTTATTCTACGGTGGTACGGAACCCTTTATGTGCGAGTCCGACGCCTTCAGATCTTATGAATGTTTTCTTGAAATAAATATAGTGTATTTTAAGTAATTAACTGGCCAACCCTCAGGTCCTACCTACCATGTTAGGATCTTTTTCGTTCTAGCGGGTGTAAACCGTGATTTAACGAGTTAATGTGATAATTTTTGTATTTTTTAAATTATTCAATTCAATGTTTTTGTTTCAGACATCGTCCAATATTGATTATTAAAATTATTATAATTTCACAATAAATATAAAACAATAAATAAAAGTAAAATTAAATATAAAAAAAAAAAAATTATTTTTAAACCGACTTCAAAAAGGAGGAGGTTTCTCAATTCGACCGTATATATTTTTTTTTTTATGTGTGTTCGCGGATAACTTCGTTGTTTATAAACCGATTTTGATGATTCTTTTTTTGTTGGTAAGGAGATATCCCAGCGGTGGTACCATGATAAGGAAACCAGGATCTGATGATGGCATCCCAGAGAAATCGAGGGGAACCTTCGAAAATCGTAGGAGCGACTAGTGCGTTTGTAATTTTTTTCATTAAGTATTTTAAAGCACTACTATTTTATGAAGGTCTGGAGTCGATCTGATGATGGAGCCGAAAGACAGTCGAGGGAACTCCTCAACGATTTACAACAATTACCTGGTGTTTGGGCTTGATTAATTTGTATTGATGAGAGCTTTACACCTAGATGGGTTGTGACTGTCATTAAGGGTCTGATGATGGAGTCAAAAGACAGCCGAGAGAACTCCTCAACGATTTACAGCAATTACCTGGTGTTTGGGCTTGATTAATTTGTATTGGAGAGAACTTTACACCCATATGGGTTATAAGTGCCATTACAGGTCTAATGATGGAGACCATAGACAGTCGAGGGAATTTCTCAAAGATTTACAGCAGTTACCTTTTGTTGGGCTTACTTCATATGGTTCAAAATGCCAAAATGTTCATTGGTATGGCGCCACTAAAAATCGTGAAATAAAATTATTTTTATAAAAAAAAACAAACCGACTTCAAAAAAACCTGGATCACTAAAAAGCCTGAAATAATATTTCTATTACCTACCACCTCTGCCTACCCCTTCGGGAAAACCGGACGTGATGGTGTGTTATCGAGTATTTGGAGTCGGTGCCAATCTTGGTATGCCAAGTCTACCTACTATAAAAGTAAGAAGATAGATTGGCACCGACCCCAAATACTCGATAACACACCATCACGTCCGGTTTTCCCGAAGGGGTAGGCAGAGGTGGTAGGTAATAGAAATATTATTTCAGGCTTTTTAGTGATTTTTTTTAATTTTTCATGTTTTATCATTAAAATACAATATAATATAACATAAATTAAAATAAAATACAATAAAATAAAAACCTACCCCTAATTAATACGTAATAAACAATATTGTTCCTTCAAAAAATAACTATACTATAGTCTACTCCATAGCTGTTCTGTCCTAGCTAAGCGAGAGGGATATATCCTTCGGCAGCTCACGCGACGCTAGCCACACCCCGAAACTAAAATTAATTTTTTTCTTGTATCGTCTTAACGTGCCCTCCGAAGCACGGAATTTTATAAACTATAGGTTTGTATATTTAAAAGAACCTCTGTTTTATTGCGTCGCCCGTTGAAAACAATGGCTTGGTACTCATCTGGCGTGTACGTCACCAAGTCCACTCTTAATATTAACGCGTCATATTTCATTCGGATAGAAGGTGAAGAACGATGCGACCCCGACGCGACCCCGACGCGACTTTACGATGATAAATAGCCAAGTTGTGTTACGTAACGTTACTAACGTTTATAACGAGACTTGAGACCTAGACGAGAGAATTCGGCAGAGTGGCAAAGTTATAAAGCAAGTATATTAGAGATTTTTATGTCACTAACGGCCGAATACTCAAAGGATACTTAAATATTTAAGCCCCACTTAGCAGTTTGAGACGTCGTTAGCTGTAATTTTTTGTATGGCGCGGCAAACTTAAGCAGCTCTCAAATTTAAGTTGCGTATGAGTATTCGGCCGTAAGATAGCAAACAAGCCTACGGGCCGCCTAATGTTAAGCAGTTACCGTAGCCTATAGATGCTTGCTGTACCAACGGCATTGCTCGCACGGTGCCAACTTGAAGAGTGGGATTTAGGGAGGGGTTTGTGCTTTTGGCTCTCTCACTCATCGTACTAAACGCAGCTGTAATAGCTACTTTACAGCGATCTTCTGTGACAGGGCGGTACTACCTCAGTCGAGCCAGTCGGTATATAAGCTGTAGTCTACCACTATAACTTTATTTACTTCAATAGCTGACACTAACAAATCCTATTAACGAATGAAGTCTTGGAAAACGTTGACACCATAGCATCTCGTTCGTATAAATAACGAAGGCGTCACTTCCGGTTCCGTTCGCAACAACTTCCTGTTTAACTGAATTAAAAGCTCGAGCGAGTGTCTTAACGAACGTACTGGATACGGAATAGGTGAGCTATTATGTGTGGGATAGCAATAACGACTGCAATCGGAATAAATGAATGATCGAATTGATTGATAATACTAATTGACTGGGTCCAGATGTCTCACATACCTCGCAAGGCAGCTTTGCCTCGCTTAGGGCCGGGCTCCATTAGCGCGTTGCGTTGCGTCGTCGCAAGATTTTGTACTGGCGCATCACCTTCCCCCGTTTCGTCTCTCGCCCGTCGACCCTTTGATCCGTTGCGACGACGCAGCGCAGCGCACTAGTGGAGCCGCGCTCTAAGTTAGACATAGCGCGCCCGAGCCAAATTCTCGCTTTATCTCACCCGAGCGCTGTTATTTGCCTCTTCTAGTTTGGCCTAGTCATGAGACAGGACGATAATGTTGATAATGTCGGCTATACCCCTCCCTGTTAAGAACGTAGGTTGGCTCGCTCTTTGGCTCAACCGAGCATGTGACTGAGGCTGCTGCGCGTAGCATGTAGCCGCGCAACCTCACGCGGTATGTAGACGCAGCTATTGGATAGCTTTAAAATGTGAGAGTGCAGTATAATGCACGGCCATGCTCATGGAGCTTATAGTAATTTTATGAATACAAGAAAGGTGTCTAAGGTATGCCAAAATGTAGCCAATTGACTGCAACTCATATATGGGCTATAGTTCGACGGGGGTACCACACACACCGAAGATCGGCGTAAAGTATTGTGCGATGAGTGGGGAGACAGAAATCAAACTCCCCTCTCGTCACTGTGTCCCACTCCCCTTTAGCTCAGCTTTGTGCGAGGAAACCTATGGTGTTGCAAGATATCTCTATCATGCATACGTAATAGAGTACCAACATAGAGACAAGCCTATTCGCGAAGTTACGCCGCGCTACATTCCCCGAAACTCAGTTTCAAGTTCTGATACAAACATTAGGCATGTAAAAGCTTTGAAACACCTCTACTTTAACTCCGGTGACTCTACCGGCTCTATCCAATTATGACTCTAGCAGTGAGATTATGAAATTAGGGAATACTAGGCTCTCTAAACTTTAATGAAAATTAGACTAAACTTCCATGTAACCTAACTAAATCACAGTCAAACTCTATCAAGTAGAGTAGCTCTACCATGATTTTGCGTTCGCTAGAGTTGCAGACGTTTACGTAAAATGTTTGTAGGGCACTTTTAAGTTTCTCGGGTATCCAATAGTGACTCTATATAATGTTTTATGTAGCGTAAGATTCATGGTAGAGGTCACGATTAAGGTCCATATTATGGACCGTGGTTGATTACAAATCCCATGGAACATTTCCAGCTTAAGCTTAACGCTCTTTATTATTGACACCTATAATAAAGAAAGCTCAGATTAAGCTGGCAGCAAACTGTAAGATGATAGTCAACCAAATAAAAATGAGATGAGGTTGAGAAGATTTGAGTTCTTCTTACACCTTCAATATTTAAGTACACTCATTTGAATCAACAAGTTGTACTTTACTTCTTTTTTTTTCATTCAAAATCTGCCGATCAAAGTTCTCAAGTTTCAGCGAAGATTTTCAACCACAAACGTACTTGACACACGCTCAAAGTCAGACACTTGAACAAATCTTAAAATTTTAACACACATAATTTGATATTTAAATAAATAGATTCTAGAATGGAAATATTTAAAAAACACCTCCAGCCAAGCAATCAAATTAGAATCCAAATTCAAATTCATGTCTCGTTAATTTTAAAACGTCAGTTGACAAACCAAGATGGCGGCTCATGAGAGCATCTCAAGAAAATGTTTGCGCGTCATCGCGCCGTCGGGTTCTATTATTTATGCGAAAACTTGTTTCATTTTTCTTTCCCCGAACATTTGAGAGAATAAAGCCTGCGGTTCGCCGCACCACGACATAAATAACGTAACATTAAAGATGTATGAAGACGGGCCCATTCGACGAATTATTTACCAGTACGGACCACCAGTGGGAGTCTTGTGACGATTTTTGACCCTTTTAAACAATTCCGTGTCGCGACGGATTAAGGAAAGCGAATATTGTTTTTTTAAGACACCAGTATTTAAAAAAACATACGTGTCGAATTGAGAACATCCTTCTATTTTTAAATCAGATCAAAACCAGCGAAAATATTGACGAACACCGAACACGACGAACTAAATACTGGCCAGGCATGATCAAAACTTTTGAATTTAGAACTGGCATTTAGAAAACTGAAAAAGAACTAGAAGGAAAGTTCGAAAAAATCTTCGCACGAAAAATTCAACTATTTCAATTAAGAGTCTCAGAGCGTTCCATTTTCGAAACTTTGTTTTAAATTGCAGCGCCTGGAGTCGGGTTCCGAAGTCATTCGGAACGGTTCGATTCGACGTTCCACTCCGGTAATAGGGTTCCGACACGTCCCGACCTTTTACGATCTTTAACGAAGTAATCGCCTCTCGATCGGTGCGAGGAAAATGGCTTACAATTAATCGGTTTTTAAACTAAGAATTCAAGAGGTCATAGGAAGACAGTTTAAAATAAATAACCCAAAATAACTATTTCAATACTAATTCGAAACTTAAGATAAATCATTTTCTAGAACTATCACAGTTCGAACACAATTAGAACTAGTTCTCTGATAAGGTCACGAGACCTCTAAACTTTGGTATAACAAACATTAAACACCGCGGGGGTTTGCTGGAAAGAGTTTATTAACTTAGCATCCAGTGGAAGATATACTAAGCTATTATAGTTTGTGGAGAAAATTTCAATCGCCAAGAATTCACGAAGATTCTATTAGTGACCAATGGAATCCCAATAGCTAATAGTTATCAAACTTCAGCCTCATTCCGACTTCCACTGATAACATGAAGCGTTGTCATTCCACCTTCCGAAACCTTACTCAAATACATTAAATTCTAATAGTTTATTCCGTTCAGGCCCACAGGGGTATTTATAAATTGTATTTTTTACATTTTTCTACCATCGGATCGGAAACGCGCCCTCGACTGAGAAGATCCGGCAAGAAACTCAGCGAGCTTGTCTTTTTACACTTTAGACTAGTCTACATTTGCTGTCAGAACTTTCCAGGCTCTTGACTATTTCTCACGACAATGTTACATGACAACCGAAACAGCTAGGCGTGCTTTCTAAAGCACACGGTAATATGCTATAAATGTTGGTTTTATAATATGTTTATGCTATATAAATACCCAATCCCACCAGTATTCCAAGAAGTATGCGAAGGCGCAATACTGTATACCTACATTTTGGCCACAGTATTTTTCTCCCAATGTGATATGGTAATATATTTTATAGTATAACGCACTGGTTGCTCAACATTAAAACAAATCTTCAAACGTGTGAAAATTAAATTTTCTTAATCTATGCGCTTGTTACTATAACTTGAAATAAACTTAATTTTATGAATGCTATTTACATTTTTAATCAAAGTTAGGCAATTTACGACTTTAAAGTGGCTTTGGTAGAGTACAAATAGAGATGACCTTACATTAATTTCTGGCTGCGCCTAAATCAGTCGCATGGCTCGCCCGAGCACTCAGTTTTGACGGCGGAACACATAGACATAATGTCATAACAGGAGTGCTCGGGCGCGGCGTGCGGGGCATCTGGACGCCGCAATTTTCAAGCTTATGACTGTCAGGCTACCTAGCATTCCATGGAGTGCGGGTGGTGAGCGACTCACGGCTCCAGTACCATTCTGGATAAATGGTAGTGAGCGATCACGGTGCAACTCACACGTTGAGTACTAGAGTGGATGCTCTGGCGGCAGGACCTACCGTAGATGGTCCCTGACGCCTCGTAAGGGGTTGCCAGGTATAGTGTGCCTCTTTTTGTAACCTTACGGTTGGTAAGGGGGCCACTATTATAAATCTCTTTTCCTAATAGGTATGGGTGTTGTCAGGCTACCTAGCGCTTATCAGAAGGACAAATATTCTTATGTATTAATAAGTTAATTGTCGAATTCCGAATGTATTAACAGATTATGTACTTAGTACAATCGCCAGCACGACCATGGTCACATTTCCAACATAAGCTGACCTCTGTTTATAATTGACACCCTAATTAATAGCTAGATAGATAGACAGGCGACTGTACCTACAACCGGCCTTCTCTTATAAAATACTGTAAGTAATAGAATAATGAACATCCATCTAAAATCTAAACTTTCTCATTTACAACCAGCAACTCACAAACAATTGCTTTGTTTTTAATAACTCACGCAAAAGAATATATTTATGGATGTATACCCATTCTTTCTGACGGCAGACAGCTTTCGCCGAAGTTATATTTTATGTTCCAACTTGTTTCATATTTCTTATTCAAAGTTTTCTCGGTGAGTACGGGAAAAACGCGAAGAAAGGACTATCATTACGTAGAACTCCTCAGGATTTTGCGTAAGTGCTGCTTAAGTAGTTGTGAAAACCAATTACAAGTCTCAAGGTAAACCAATAGATACACATTGTGGCATCAGTATTGAATACAACGGAGGTTAGTTTAGAAATACGTTACGGCGGAAAGGAGAAAATCGAAAAACTTATTGCTATGTCTTGCGAAGTATATTTTCTAGTTATTACTGACAAGTGTCATTTGCCAACGGAATCCTGAATTCAGGATGTTCCTAGCTCTTTATCTTGAATGGTTTCTGGATTTTATTCTGACTAGGTTTTTCAATGACATCATCTTCGGAAGTCGTTGGCAAGCCAAATTCATGCATTAACTTTGCAGTAAAGCAATCGAATTAGTTTTCTGATTTAAGACAATTATGGTAACCCTTTTCTTTAATGTTCTCCCTAAAGTACTGCCCCTCTAGACAAGTGGCTGTCGTCTATCAGCGTTTCTACAAATCGCCACGCTTCATCTATGGAAATGAAATGTCTCGTGGTCTACTTATCGACATATAATGTCATTTCTATCCATTTAAGAGTAGCGATTTGTAGAAACGCTTGTGGACGAAGCCACTTGTCTAGGGGGGCTGGAAGGTAAAAAAACACAAAAAAGAAAAAAATATTCAATAGATATATTATTATAATTTATTCAATTTGTCACAGTAAATATTCCATTATTAGATGTATAGTTTTAACACTACATTCTATAGAGATATGATGTTCTGACATAAACCGGCGCTTCCCTTCTGAGTAGGGTGGCAAAGCAAGTGTCTAATTTAAGTGAGACTCTCTAAGTTTGTTCATTAACTTTAACAAGATTTCGTTACGTTCACCCTTTGAGAGCCGGCTCTACACCGTCTGAAATATTAAGAGCAATTTTTTAAAAAAGGTATATAATATTTTGTGACGAAATTGCTTTTCTGTTGGGCGACATAAATTTTTTACTGCTCAGCTTTATAGTGCGGGGATTTGGTTGCTCTTTTCAGTGGATTAAGTTATGAAGCATTTATTTTGGTTTTATGTGATTTTGGGGATGATTGTTTTTTTGAAATATTTATAGGTATAGTTTTATTTTCACTTCATTATTTAATCATACATTAAATAAGTAAATTCCTTTTTAAAGTAAATAATAAATTAGTAGTAACGGAGATGGTGGAGCTGAGCTGTAGCCGGTTGACTACTGTCCATATACGGGCTGGCTTAATCGGCGTAGTATCACCCTCCCACAGGCGATCGGCGTAAATAAGCATTTCGTACGACGAGTCAGAGAGCTATAAGCCTAACCTCCCCTCATTTTCCTTCCTTCGTTCCCACTCCCCCTTGAGGTCGGCAACAAAAAGTGTCTATAGGCGACTATCAGGCGGGCCGACATATTTGCCACCTTAATTATTCAAAAACAGAATTAGACAACGTAACTTAAAAAAAAAACAGTTACTTAAAGTTACGTCCAAAATTAGAATAGTATTCGAGTACGTCACATCATCCCTCGAGTTCATCAATCTTTTAAAAGCAGAAAGGAGTTCCCAACTATCGACATTTCTCAGACAATATCTTCCGGGATAAAACTTTAAAAATATAGAGAGCGGAAATATTTAATTGCGTTATTTTACAAGGAAAGTTGCGCTCAGAGGAAAGTCTCGGCCACAACGGACTTTGTGGTGTATGTAACAGCTCAAAGGAATTTTAAAGGAACTGTAAAGGTACGGTGTATTTTAAAAATAATTTTATAAAATGAAAAGAGGTCATTATGGACTTGCAATTTTCTAAAAGTCACATTAAAATTTACTTAAATATTGTTGGTTGCATTTCTGCTATAAGCCGTATTTATTTTGTAAAGTGAAAAAAAAATTTTGCTACGTTTAGTGACAGAAAAGAAAGTCATGATAGACTTACACTGGCATAACAAATCACTTTTATTGCCAGTAATGCTTTGTAAAACCATTGTTAAGTGGGACAAAATCACTATTGGCGGTTTTAGCGCAAAACCATGCTATCGATGTTAAATACCATATTTAGAGATATAAAGTTTAAATATATCAAAAGAAATACTTATTAACATCGCTGAACGAACATTTTGTTCTGCAAACCAATAGGTACTTATAGCTCTAAAGAATTTATTTAATATTTGACCAAAAATTCCGCAAGCTCAAAAGCCGTGAGCAGTTTAAAAGTTTATATCCAATGAAAATGTTCGATCAGCCGTGAAATATTGCTGCATGGCAACCCTACAATTATGCCCGACCATGTCTAGATAATAACAAATAACTATTCCGAACTCTAGAGATATTTTGTTATGGTTTAAAATCATAAAAGATGGCGGTGATTCGACCGAAAATTGGCGTTGGTGAATGGACAATACAAGAGCAACGAATTGTTCGAATATTAAAAATCATTCGAGCATTATTGAATTGCTCTTTGGGTAAATCGATGTGGGGTGCCAGTGCGGGCGGCGGCGCGGGTACATGAGCGAACCTATACAGGGTGTCCCAAAACTTTGCCACATGGAGGGGAAGTACCTTAAATATTGTAGATAGAGAATTTTACTGAATGAAGACTTCATTTTTATTTTAAAAACAATACGAACTACATTCAAAGATTTTTGAAAACTCGCTTTCCACACTCTGAATCGAACCGGCTAAAATCCGAAAAAATAACACCCTTTTCTTTAAGGCATCAATCGATAGGATCAATGATAAGAACCAAATCTCTCTAACAAACATGGTAAATTAACTGAAAGGAAAACCATGAAATCTAAACTTATAAATTCATGAATTCAAAGATAAAGTGTAGGTATCCACAAAAAATGGAGCTAATTTCGAGCAACAAATTAGTTAGTTTACCATTTTTTATTCGTTCAATTTAAATAAGTGAAGATTTTATGGTTTTCTTTCATTTTGAAAACTCGCTTGTCACACACGGGAATCGAACCGGCTAAAATCCGAATAATAACATCCTGTACTTTTATAGCATCAATCGATAGGGTCAATCATAAGGATAAAATCTCTTTAAGAAACATAGTAAATTAAATGAAAGGAAACCCATAAAATCGGTACTTATTTTAATTTTCACTTATTTTAATTCTTATAAGTTAAGATATCACGGTTTTCCTTTCATTTAATTTCCCATGTTTGTTGGAGTGATTTGATCCTTGTGATTGCTCCTATCGATTGATGCCATAAAAGTACAGGGTGTTATTTTTTCGGATTTTAGCCGGTTCGATTCCCGAGTGTGGCAAGCGAGTTTTCAAAAATCTTTGAATGCAGTTCGTATTGTTTTTAAAATAAAAATGAAGTCTTCATTCAGTAAAATTCTCTATCTACAATATTTAAGGTACTTCCCCTCCATGTGGCAAAGTTTTGGGACACCCTGTATATGGATGCTCTACCATGGAGAAAACATCCATGGGCTCTACAATGGATTTTATGCTCGCTAGTCGCTATCGTGTACTTAAAATACTTTTAAGTAAGTCAGTTAAACATTTTGCTACGCTTACTTTACTTTTTTATTTGATAAGAATAATTATTTTTCTATTTTTTTATCTGATGTTTATAACCTTCAATGAATTTACACATTGCTTGAGTTTGAAATTTGTATATAAGGAGGAGTTTCAAAGGTTAAGGTCACGATGAAACACGTGATGGTATGTGATCAAATACAAAGATAAAAACAGAAATAAGATTGTAAGACCATACACACACCATAGGCAAAACATGGGCAACATTAATTAAATGTTGAATTCACATTTTTGCCTTGTGTATTTAGTGCCTGCCTACACGAGCCGGTACGAAACCGCAATTAAGTTACGCTCGTACTAACAGCGTTTTTGAAACTACGTAAAAACAACAGTGCCAATTTAGCGAGCGCTGAGTACGGCCGAGTTTACGTTTGATATGACGGCCTAGCAACTGTTGGAGTGATGTCAGTCCAAACTGGGATACTGAGTCTTCTTCTTATCGTATGGTCAGTGGCATTTGTGGCATCTGCTGTCAGAGTTGTTCAATCCGCCCGAAGGCCTCTGACAAGGCTTACAGACTGCTGCCTAGATGACAATAACCAGGACCGACTTTTTACGTGCCCTCCAACGCACGGAGACGCTCAATTCAAATGCCACTAAATGGTCACCCATTTCTGACTGACCTAGCTAAGCGTTGCTTAACTTCCAATCGTTTACCGATCAGTTATTGCAGCTGGCTATGAAGTGAAAGATGACGTCACCTAGTCTAACTAACCGACATTTGGTGTGCTGCAAGCTATTCTGCCCTCTTCATTTAGTCTAAAACACAACTAACCATAATAAATGTAAAGAAACTTCTCAAAACACAAGTCAGAAAACTTATAAAACGCAAACATAATGCACACGTCTCACTAATTAGTCCTTAATTAGCACTACGCATACTATTTGTAAGAAAAGACGTTACTCACAAGTTGCTAAGATATTCAAGTCACACGTTGTGAACATTGTTAATAAAACGCAGTTAGGGTAATCCTCAAAGGTGTGCCGTGCGTTTTAATTGCACGGCGTATTAACTTTGCTGTGTGCACCACCCCTATTAGATTTGGGTAAGTACTTTAGAATGTAGGTATTATTCTGAAAAACTTTGGGAAAATAGTTTATAGATAGGTAGGTATACTTATAAATAAATAAAAGGTCCCAAACTAAGCTTATAGTAAGTAATACAGTGGAAGGGGGGGGGGGGGGGGTGATCCCAGTAAGACTAAGCCAGGGCAAATAACTTAAAGGCAATTTCCGAAAAAAGTTTAGGTTTTCTAAGTTATGTAAATTTAAAGTTATTTTCCAGTGCTATAGACGAAAATGTGGATGTACTACAGTGCACTTAGTCCAGTTTTACTGTCTTAATTTAAACGTTCTCTAATACTCTATCTGGAATTAAAACGGTGGAAGAAATAAATCAACAATTCTGTCGAAAGTTACAATTTCAATAATTGGACAAATTACCTCTCTAGATAATTGACGGGGTTCCTCTAATGTTACTTAAATTGTTTGTGCCTCAGGGTAACAAAGAATTAATAGTATAGAAAACAGGTAACAATTTTGAGATACAAAAAGTATGACTTATTCTGAAGGTATTTTTTAATACTATGGTACGAGAAACACTCTGACAGTGACCATTCATCTTAATCCACCTACCATGTATTAGTATATTTATCACATCTTTATGACTAACTGTTAAACAATTTTGTGGACTAATCCACCAAGCAAACTAGGCACAAGGGTATAAATATCAAATGATAATAGGTCAATGATTCCGCGATCCTTCCACCACGTAGTGGGAGCTACTGCCACAGGAGCGCCCAGGCATTGGCCCAAGCCCACTATGTGGTGGAAGGACCGCGGAATCATTGACTTATTATCATTTGATATTTATACCTGACTGTTTAGTTGGCTTGGTGGTGCAGTAACATTGCGCATAAAAAACAGACCAGAAAAAAAGACAGATAATATTTAAAAAAGTTCTAACTGATAGTAGCCGTTACAAAGCTGCAGTTGTCAAACATAAATTCTTTAAAAACACGCATTAATAAAGGTAAAACTATAAAAAGGACGGTTCTAGCCTCCCGCCGCCTTTAAAAAGGACATCCCTAACCGCCCGCTGTCATGTGTCCTTTATTTTTAATTTAAAATAATTTACTGTTCGGGAGTTTTGTTGTTATCTGTGTGATCGGATGAGGATCGTGTAATGTCGTTGCGTGTAAAAAGTTTTTATTTATTTGGTATAAAGATTGGAGATTAGTGAGTTTATTATGTACTAATTAGAGATATTTTTTTATAATAATGATTGTTATTGTTATTTTACTTTTTTATCCATAAACTTCAAATACACTTATTAGAAAATGAGTTCTAAAGAGGTTCAATCGATAAATTAATTGTAGTATTTCACTTTGATGTCAAAAGCAATTAGTTACGAAGTAATTTGTTACCTATTTCACAAGTTGTAATTAAAAAACTGATATTTCATCGAGTGTAAAATGTAATAAGGTTTTAACACTACCTTTATCAATAAAGAATATATTTTTGAAAGTAGAACATCCATTCTTTTTTTTTTCAAATTGAATTAAATGCTACATGTCATACCTAATTTGAGTTTAATTATTCAAAATTCGAAACAGTTCGTTAGCATTGCAAATATTTAAATTTTAGTGTAACTGTTGCCAGTGTTTGCACTGTTCAAGCAATTTAGTTAACGTTTTATTGGAATTGTAAGTTGGAGTAGTCAGATAAAAAATCTAGGCTTTAATTTATCTACGAGTAAATATTTATCTAAGTATACTTAAGAACATAATTGGTACATACTGAGGACTTTAATCTGGAAAGCAGCTTTGGAAACGTGGTGTGAGATATAAGATAGAGGCGATATTTGCGCGAATCATGATCATAGATCAGGGAAATCTGAAAAAAAAACGGCCAGGTTGCACTCCGGGAGTGCCGGCAGAAGTGAAAACTTGAGCATTAACGTTGTGCATTTTTAAATATTTTGGAATGGTTAGGGAAAAATGTAAAAAAAAACAACCTGGCCGTTTTTTTTTGTTAAATAATCATATAAAATAATACAAATTAAAATAAAAAATAATAAGAATTAAATAATTAATGATATATTAAATTCGAAAATATAGTAAACATAGGGTTCGAACCTACGCCCCATAGAACACTCACCCAGATCCATTCACTTAGGTGCTAACAAGACGTTGACGTTAAAAGCGAAATTATGAAGTATATACTTTTTACCCATCCCAAGATAGGACACGTGACCTGTCGCTACGAATCCGTTGCATTTTATTCGCGCAAGCGCCCTGTGCAATCTGTCGAATTTTTCGATCAGGACACGTGACCCCTGTCGCGAGTTTATAATTTTTTACCCTTCCCAAGAAAAGTGCACAACGCCGCTAAAGAAGTTTTCACTTCAAAAATATAGAAATAACCTAATCTATTATTTTATTAGTAAACGAACCCGTAACCATCAGATTCAGTGTGCCGAAGGCCTACGCCCGAACCACTGCGGCAAGCGGTTGTCAACAAATAAAAAAATATTTTTTTCATTTTTTTTAAGGCTGGCTCACATTTAGGCCTTCCCGCTTCCGTGCATAACCTACACTTTACCGTAAGCATGCTCTATGGCGAAAGTAGGCGATAAATCTTCCCATTGTCACCGGCAGATGGCGCTCGTGTCCAGGTTTTTACGGCCATAACTTGGTAACAAAGAGGTCTGCTTTTTGCGCCACCTGTCTCGCTGTTAGTCTGATGTTATATTGAACTTAGACAAGGATTCGGAGAAACTAGTTTCTGTCTTCTTATTGGTCTTAGGCATGGAAACGATTGCCGTAGCCTATAGATGCTTGTAATGCCTTTAGTATCGATGCCATAAATGTCTTCCATCAATGCCTTTGGTAGGCCACGGTAACATAGCCACATTATCATATTATGCAACTTTAATATCCCTCTTAAGAGATATGTGAGTAGTTCATCTACGGATTTCCTAATTTATTAGAATTTTTGGAGGTACTGCGCAAATGTAAGCACGCAAGAAACATCTTAAGATTGTGATGCATTTTAGAACGGAAATATAACTAGGTATTGGTTGAGAAAACCTTTTTATTTAACGTTGGTTTAAAAATGTGTGTAATCAAAATACTAACCATTAAACGTCGTAGATTTATGGAGGACCATTTAAATTAATCAGTTAAAAAAGTAATCTTGATTCCGTGGTAATTAAGTGCCGTATCATCGGGTGGTCTAATTAGTATCCCCGTAAACTATTTATGTCTCTTTCTTTTTTATTGTCGTTGGAAAGGGAAGAGAAATATCGTACGCCAGTAATAAACCCGGTAGCTTTATTAATTGGAAGCCATTACTGGCGCCATATTTGTTTTGATTTTGAATTTGGAATGCATTTGAAGTTTTCCTTGTAGTTGTTGGGTCATTATGAGGGATTTCATTTAATTTTTATAGTACCTACTGAGGTACCTAACAAGCGTACGGCCCGCCTGATGTTAAGCAGTTAATGTAGCCTATAGATGCTTGCAATACCAAAGGCAGTGCTCGCACGTTGCTGATCAGAAGGGGAGTGGAACCTAGAGAGGGGAAGGAGGGGGGGAGTTGGGCTTCATTCCAGGGTAAAACATTTTTAGGTCCTAAAATGTTCTCTATGGAGGATTTTATGGAAGGATCCGATGAGAAACGAAGTTTGCAAACAAGTGCACAATGATAAATATTTATATGGAAAGTAGTACAAAAAGACGCGCCCCCGGGTGGGCTCGAACCACCAACCTTTCGGTTAACAGCCGAACGCGCTAGCCAATTGCGCCACGGAGGCGTTGGGGAAACGCGCGAAATAGTCATCCGCTATCTATAGAGAAGATTTACTTACGTATCATAGTGACGTCATTCATTAGCGTGACCACCAAACAATTGGGATATAATTAACGATAAGATTTGAGCCTATATTTGTACAGCTGATTTTATTAGGATAAAATAAAATCAGCTTATCAAATAAGACTTACTATATACTACGTATGATAATTATCTATTAATGTTGTTTTTTTTAATGATACATAGCAAGGTAGATAAAATTATTCAACAGTGAGCCATATAAAAAATAGTAGGTATTTAATCAATTCATGATTTTACTCTAAAATTCTCGGATATCATAGTTTTTTTTTTAGTTTTTTTCTAAATAAAAAATCCTATCTATGATTTCATACATACATAAGTGGCGTGAGTTCGCTTGTATCCCACGGGGGTAGGCAGAAACTATTGATTGCCACATGCTACGCTCCTGACCTAACTATTTGGTTTTATCCACAATCATACATCTCATGCACTGCCGTCGGTTGAAGGTGCCACGGACTTGACCATTTTGGAAACGACCATTAATCTGGTCGTGAGAAGTTCTCCTTGCGTGCACTCTTCCCACGCTTCCACTCACTTTTGTTCCGTATATCTCTTTCGTCAGGCGACTTTCACATTTCTTCTCAACATGGTCAAACCATCTTTGCATGCTCTTCTCAATCTTAGTCACCACATCATCCTTCAGCTTACATCTTTCTTATAACACTATTCC
The DNA here is from genome assembly GCA_947859195.1 of Drymonia ruficornis. NCBI lineage: Eukaryota > Metazoa > Arthropoda > Insecta > Lepidoptera > Notodontidae > Drymonia > Drymonia ruficornis. Next base: position 14,003,784 of record OX401905.1, on the reverse strand, counting down.
TTATGCGGTCTGCAAGGGTGACACCACACATACTTTGTACTTCCCATGATTTCACTCATAGAAAATCTGCATGATATTGGTACTTACTGGTACCTACTTATAAAAGTGCAAAGCTTAAAGACTGCGACATTTCGACATTTCTACCAAAAGCAATTGGATCATTAAAGTTAACCCGACACTGCTTTCCATAGTGCTTGAATATGATTTAATAAAACTCCACAGTACATCATTAAAATCCATCCTACGTGCATATTAATAAAAATTTAATTAGATAGGCTCTCGCAACGTACACGGGAGCTAATTATAAGTTTTATGACGTCATAAAAGATGACACCGGTGCAGTAATTACGGGTTATGTGCAGCATATCAAAAGATAAAAATCGGATGCACATAATGCTGAATCAGTACAATATTTTTGAATAATAACACATAACAATGCAACCTATAGCCGCGTTACTCTTGTCTAAAGATATGCAAGTATGCCGGAAAGAGATAAATGGCTAAATTCTGAATCATCGGCCTCAAACATGTCTCGTAACAAGTTATAGATCTTCTGCGAATCGTGAACATCCAATGACTGTCCGTTTTATTTATTGCTATTAGAATGAGGCTTTAAATCATTTCTGATGCACCTTAATGGCGGAAGGATTCTTGGACTCTAAGATTTGGAATGCCAAGAAATAAAATATTTGTGGATGCGAATTCAAAATGTAGGTTCTCTAAGTTCTCTGAATTGATTATTTAATAGTCTAAGGGTCCGGATACTGTGGGAAATTTTTTACGAGGTCCAGAAAAAAACAATTGATAATAATTCAATGTTAGCTATTTATTGTATGGTTACAAATAAAATTCTGAATTATAAAACTCAAGACCTAAAATTAATGTGAGAAACTGCACCGACGGTCTTGATTGAACCAGTTTTTTTATAGTTTGGTTCTCGAGAAGAACAGCAAATTCGAAGTGTGTCTTCTAAGTGGGCGTCCGTTAATCTCGAACGATATTTGTTTTTCAAAAAATTAATCTTTGAGAAACATACATACGTATGTCGAGCCAAACATAGTGGCCAAATTGATAGCTAGTTTTTTGCAATTTTCATATTTTTCTGGGACATGTTTAGCGGTCCGAGGTTCGACATTTCACGGTCCGCAAACGGACCGCGGTCCGCAAACGGACCGCGGTCCGCCTGTTGCCGTCTAAACACTATAAGTAGTTTAAAATAAAATTATCTTTTCGAGAATGGAGTTCATCACGGAAAGAAATTCGTTAGAATGAACAACCACACACACCCCTTGACCACCAATTCCAGCTTTTTTCATACATGCTCTTAAAAGTAGTGCCAGTATTACTATCAGCAAAGTAATGAATTATATTGTTAATTACTTGTCTCTTCTTTGTTTTACTATAAGTGTTTTATTATTAATCTTTATGATTATTAGGGCTAGTTTTAGAATCGTCGGATAACTTTTAACCACTAAATAAATTTAAAGTTTTTACCGATATTCTATAGGAAAACTGTCAAAACGTCAAATTTATTTGGTGGATAAAAGTAATACAGCGATTTTGAAACAGGCCCTTATACCTTCATTTTTTTCCTTATCCAAAAGCAAACAATCTAAGAGATATCCTTACCTGTGATTTGCGCAAATCATTGCTCGTTGATTTATTTGAGACACCCACGATGTTGATTCATAATTGTATTTGTATACTTAGTATTGATAAAGCTTTGTGTGGTCAGTAAAAAGATTATGGCCTGTCTTTATTCTGAGTTCAGGAAAGTATTTCTTTGGAATCAGCAAATTTTACTATTTTCTCCACACCAAAGTATACACCGTGTTCATGTTCATTTGCTTTAACTTTAAGGGTAAATTCCTTACGTCTTATTGAGTTCATTTCTCAAAGAAACTAAGTGCCTAAATCGTACCGTTTTCAAATTACTATCGTAAAACGGTTTAAGGGATAAGTTTATGGTAATGTTCCAAGCACTATGTGGAAGTTAAAGCAAATGAACACAAACACGGTGTATAAGGTACCTATCTCTTCCAGAAATGAAAAGCTCACACAAGAGTCTGCTTCGCTGAGAAGCTTAGCGGTTTTTAATCTCAATATCCTAATGATCATTATCATTAACGTCTTACCATTTTTTATAAAGTATAATATAAACGCCTGATTACATTGGAACTCACTTTACTAGTTAAAATATCGTAATTTGCACGTATTTCAAAAGATGTGTGAAGTTCGCCAACCCACATTCGACCAGCGTGGTGTAGCCAGTAGGGCCTGAATCATTTCAATGAAGGAGAATGTCTGGTATAATTGAAATGGGCTCGTCTTTGTATGTAATTTGACGGGCCCGTTGGCGTGGTTGGCTAAGATTCGGCCTTCCACGCCGCAGGTCGTAGATTCGATTCCTACCCGGGACATGCATTTGTGTGCATGAACATGTCTGTATGTCCCGAGTCTGGGTGTAATCATGTATATTAAGTATGTATTTACAAACAAAAAATAGTATATGTAGTAATATCAGTTATCTGGTTTCCATAGCACAAGCTATGCTTAGTTTGGGATCAGGTAGCCGTGTGTAAAAGAATGTCCCAGGATATTATTATTATTATTATTAATGGACATTGGGTCCAAATTACCTCTGCCTACCCCTTGCGGGATTACCCAGCATGTTGTTGCAGCATATTTTTCGCTTTTCAAGTCCAATTACATTTCCTATCAAATATAACTTCCCAACAAATGTGCAAATTGAGCAAGACTATGCCATCAAATCGCTCGCTTCAAACTTGGCCTAGCCCCAACTCAGCTGATATATTACCAGCTTGGCCCCCAATAAGATAGTTTAAATCCCCTTCAGAAGCAACGCTCGGTGATCCAATAGTTTTTGACGTTTCTACTCAACTTTATAGAGATTGATCATGTACGGAGTTTTGATCGGTATTATGAAGTTGTTTAACTATTATTTGTTTTATTCCTATTTTGTGTTAATGTTAGTAAGGGGCCATCCATTAATTACGTCACACGTAATGGGGGGGAGGGGGTCGACGAAATGTGACATTGTGTGACAAGGGGATGGGAGGGGTCCTAAGTTTTGTGACGTCACATTTAAAAATGTAATATATCTAAGTATTAAAACCGAAATTTGAATTATTTACAAAAAATTCTGAAAATTATAAAAAATATGTGACCAGCTGTGATAAGGGGGGGAGGGGTCTAAAAATCATAAAATTCGCGTGACGTAATTAATGGATGGCCCCTAATTAGGTTCCCAATTTGGAGTATGTTAATGCTTCCAGATACCCCCAAATTGGGTGCCTACAGAAAGCAACACATCAATCAAGTATTTGATTGTTTTAATGTGTTTCATTCATTCACTGTTTATGTATTACTAGCTGTGTGACCGATGGGATTTCTGCTTTCCCATACCTATATTTAAAAATAAATAATTTAATAAATTAAAAAACACGACTGCTCTGCCAAAAAACGAACTTCAGGGCTTCGTGTTTTTTTTATTTTTTTAAATTATTTATTGTTATTTTATGCATTTTAGTTTCAACAGCCAAAAATGAAATCTTTGTTTTGCATGTACACCCTACCTATATTCAATTATGCCTATAAATTCTACAGTTTTAGAATGTGCTCATCAAGGCCTTCCATTTGATACCCATATTGTAATAAAGGAAGAAAAAAAATTTTTTTTCACTATCAAAATTGAGCCATAATGCCGCAATACTATTTTTTTTTTTCAAAAATAATATACCCAGGGTTACCCGGAACGATGTGAGGATTCTAACGATACCCCATACATCCAAATCCATTCAGGCATTTATAAGTTATGGTGGAATAAAGAATCTCACATACATACATACATACATGAACCCTAGACACATATACACTCCTTTTTTTGTGCAGTCGTGTAAAAAACAGAATTCTATGAGTCATCACACCAATTTCCATGTATTCAAAACTTAGGGGACGAATTTTCAAGAATTCTTTCTTAGTGCTCTTTTACATCGTATAAGGAAGTTCTGTGCAAAATTGAATGCTTCTTTGACCGACAGGTTTGGGCGGTGCGTTGTCTGTAAGTTTAAATTTCTGTATAAAGTACCTACTTGGAGATCTCTCCATCCTGGAATTTTTACCATATTTAATAGTTTTCATCATGTGTAATAGTGATTTACAAGTTCTTAAATCCCCATTCAAAGTTCACTAATAATACACTCCTTATTAGCAATATTTTTATATGTTTGGAGAATAGTGTTATAAATATGTCTGTTAGTGCAGTTTATTAAACTACGCTTACATTAATTATGGAACCTACGTCATATGATCCAGGGAGTATAATTTCGTTAAGTCTCAGAATATTAGATAAGTTTGGAAACACTAACATCTATTCTCGACATGGAAATAAAATGTTTACTCCAGGCTTCGATAGATGTCGCTATAACGTTTTTGAACATGCTATCGTTGTGTTCACGAGTTAGCATAAGTGTTAACTTGGATCAAAATGACAGATAACTCGCAATTCGAGGGTCAAATCTTATTTAAATTATTTTTTTTGTATTCAATCCTAATCACTTAGGATTTGAATAATAATTGCTCACTTTAATTATAATTATTCAGAAGAAAATACTGAATTAGTGTGGTTACCATGCGTGCACAAGTCAGTCCGTTGCGACGTTATGTTTACGTGGTCAGATGTTAAATAAATAAAATTGATCGCTCGAGCGCCGCGACGCCCGGCACATGTGGACGCGTCTGATGATGTACCTTAAATAAATATTGTGGAGTAGAGTTGACTCGTTTAGTCCCAAGCGTAAATATTTGTACTAAGATTGAGATCACGTTAATACGACGGTGGGTGGGAATCGAACCAGTAGCCCGATTCACGTAACCAAAACCGTAACGATGTCTCAGCGATATACTCGTTGATAGCCTTTTTGTATTACGAAAAGGCTATCAACGACTATATCGCTGAGACATCGTTACGGTTTTGGTTACGTGAATCGGGCTACTGGGCTGCTATATTATTATAATATCGGTACGAAAGCAATAAACCGTTTCGTTCGCGCTTCGAATTTTGAATTTTGACATAGAGCCGTAGTTAAAAGTGTCGAATGGGTGAGTGATGTGTGCGAGTGTGTGTGTGTGTGTGTGAATCACGAACGAAATGGATGGTTGTCATAGAATGGATGGTTGCATAGAATCACAACACACCTTTTTGTTTCAAGCCGACATTTTGTTTTGTCGGCCTTAGTCAGCAGTACTACTGCACCTAGCCAACTAGGAACTCTGTTGGAATGCGGCTTCCCCGCCCGCATACCGCCCGCACACCCGCCACTGCCTGCGGCTTCCCACCCGCCACACCTCCCGCACACCGCCACCGCCTTTTTGTGCGTGTGACGTCACATTTGACAGGTTCCTAGTTGCCTTGGTGAAGTAGCGATAGTATATCTATCGAAAACCTATTCAAAAACAATGAAGTTAATTAAATTGGAGATATGGAAACACCACTTAAAACAACATAAAAGAATCGAGATCAAAAGACATTGGGAGTACGATTACTATCATATCTGATTCGTTCGGTAGCCGGCCCGAATTGGAAACTTTTCCAATAAGGACCGCGGAGACGGCGCGAGCGTTCCAAGACCACTGACATACTCGTCCTATCTTTGAACGACAAAGAGAATATTCTTGTGTAACTTTCTATCGCAAATTAAATTTGTTTATTCTTTTGCGTTGTACTCATAAGTTAGATAAGTATTTATTTATGAATTGCACTAAAGAAGATGCGTGATGCCATAAATAAAAAAAGTTTCAAACTTTTTACACGACTAAAATAAAGCATCAACATACAATTCTGACAACCCTATAAATTTCGTTCTATTTTTAAAAAGACGTAAATTTAAACTCCTAAAAGTTTTTTTTAATAACATTCTCAATTCAAAACAGCTTAATTTCGCTAACAAAATTTTCTATTAAGCGTATAAAGAAGATTTAGGTGTTGCCAGCGCACAATACAGCCTTTCACAAAGGTGTTATCACGAAGGGGTCGTCAGTTACTTTAATAACGTCTTCTGAAGGTGGGCAACACAATAGAGAGTTTTGAAAGGCCAACGAATTTTAATTAAGCGAAATAATTATTTGTTAATCGATTATGATCATTAACTGAGAATGTCTTGGGATTCATTAATCATTTTTGTTTGTGTAAGGTTTGTATTGTTTATCGTTGACATTTTGGTGGGAGTGTTTGTACTATTTTAGGCCAAAAGGTCAATACTCAAAGACGTCACGTAGAATGTGATATTCCTAAAATATGAGAACTATCTTTTTTATTCAGCCATGCTATTGGTCTTCAGCAGAGAACACTACAACTGTGTACCAACCAAGTCTCATATTATAGTAACAGGTATTTACCCACAGAGCTGATGAAACACGACCATATAACCGCTAGTTCTAAAAATAAATTTCACTTATCCATCAAAAAAATCCAGGCAAAAGTCAACCAATGTACTGCCAACATCAATTTATCAGACACCGATAGCCCTAAAGCCATAAATAGCCGTTCGAAAAAAAATAGGGATTCTTTTTTCAAACTCAGCCAATAACGTCGGAAAATGATCTGACATCGAAGGAGGCCGGTAATCATTTGGCGATGACTGGCCGTTTCTCGGCTTTGATCGCCGCGTCACCTGTCATAACGCCGGATTGGCCTCAACGAGGCCTTAATATATTTCCCTTTTTTTATTGTTGTTCGTATTTATTTTATCGGTCGTCTGGAGGGGAAGAAATGACCTTAATCGACTGGAGGTCGGGTGAAGATATCCATTGTTGTACTCTTTTGTTAGTAAGTATTTGAATTTGGAAGTAAAGATTTTCTATGCCGCCAGTATTTTTTCACATTTAAAAATCGAATTTTGTTATTTTATATTCAATCGAATTAAAAAGTGCTGTAGGTTGGGGTCAATTTAAATTCAATTCTTATTTTTAACTCTCATTAGGTTTTAGCAGTAAAACATTTTTAAGCCTATGTTTTAAGCTCACAAATAGTTACTAGTCGCCCTCTTGTTAAGTCTCCCAGTCATTCCCTGATTATAGTGAAGATAAATAGCACAAAATAGAGTTTTAAAAAATGGTCGTCGAATGACGTCGCATTTTGTCTTGGCATGTGACAGCTGTCAGATACGTCAAATTAATTTGATTACGTAATCCAGTAGATTCTTGATAGTCATCCTTCCCTCGGCTGTTAGGGGTGGGGTGCTTTTGGGGGTAGTTAGTGGGGTTCCGTATAAAAAAGGAAGCTTTTACGAATGAATAATAATGTTTCAAGGAAATAATTAATTAGAAAATATAGGTTAGGTAGTTATAGAGTTCAAAGTATCAAGTTTTGTTGCTTAGTTTTACTTTTAACTCCTTTAAAACTACAACTGGTTTTTTTTTTCTTTTAGTTTCACCATACATTGAAGTTCTCATAGGACATTGTTTATGGGTACTTAAGTAAATTTTCAGAATCAACCTACCAGGAACGAAGAAAAAAGACGAATTTCAATCTATTTAAAAACACAAAATGGGCCTGCCCAAGACAGGGGTTCTCAAACTTCCCAATGATTTTGCTTCATCATTACATTTTCATCGTAGGGCCGCCGGTCCTACTGTATGATCTAAATGCATGTTGGGTTCCGTTTATTTAAACTTTAGTTCGTGCGTATATTTATTTAGGGACAGCTCAGAAGCAATTACGATCACCTTATTATTCTACGGAGTGTTTCAGAAGTCCGAAATGATACTTAAGAGTTTTGATGAGTAATAGAGTCAAATGGTTATGATTAGTAAGTAATCATGAAATCGAAATTCGAACACCATTTCGATCCAATCTTTTTTCCAACCAATAACTGTGACTACTACTCCTAAATGCAGTATACACTGTTTTCTACATCAATAGATGTGCCCTAAGTCCGGAACACGAAAGTTTTAACAAATATTCAAAGGCCCGTGACTCAGAAAATATTATAGTTACTTATCGAGGTTTTCACTAGGCATCTAAATATTAGCTACCGTATAAAAAACTAAATTATTTTTTCGGACTATTGAAACAACCTACCTAAAATATTATTTCCAACTTCTGATACACAGATAAATGTTTAAATACACTGCTTATCAAAATCTATCTAGTAGATACTCCGTCTATGGACCCCGTTTAATTGACTCAGTGAGTAATCGAATTCCTTTCATTAGGCGTCTTTCCTTCTCTGTCTACCGCGTCTTGATTGGACCTTGTCATTTGTTTTTTTAATAGAATTGTTTGAAGAGGATGTTTGGGCGGATCAAACAACAGGTGCGTAGAGTAAAAAAAAAGTAAATGTATTTGCTCTATCTGATGTATCTATATTCTGTAGGCAGATGATTGAGAATTGTTCCAATATCTTGATTAGAGAAGAAAAAATAGTAAAAAAAACATTATTTAGTTCAAAATGTCTGATGTTTTGTTATAAGATTAACTCAATGAAACAGTAAACATTTTCTAATGAGGAATAAAAATCTGTAAGTTCTGACTAAGGTGCCAAACAAGCGTACGGGCTGCTTGATGTTAAGCAGTTACCCTAGCCCATAGATGCTTGCATGTACCTATTGCAAAAGGTCAGAACGCGCGAACGGAATAAAAAAAACCATGCGTTTTAATTTTTAAAGCTTAATCAAAATCGCCCAATGACGCCCAATGATGGTCACCGACGCGGCGACGTCGTGGCAGACCGCGGCGAAGATGGTGTGACGATTTGAACACCTTTGCGGGTAAAACGTGGCCATTACAAGCCCAGGATAGGGACCTGTGGAGACAGAAAGGGGAGGCCTTTGCCCAGCAGTGGGACAGTTAATAGGCTATTAAAAAAAAACGGTTCATCCTTTGAGGAGCTATGATGCCACAGAAATACACACAGATACACACTTCAAACTTACAACACCCTCATTTTTCGTCGGGGGTTAATAAAAAGAATATAATATAAATGGTAAGACAGTGTCCCCGAAGCCCCGTGTCCCGGTACCCCCCCCCCCCCTCCCTCCTCCCTCCCATCACCCCCCACTGGGTTAAGCGTCACAAGCCACATAATCCTCACTGAAAGCTGCGGCTTCCTGCTTGCCAAGCTCTTTATTTTATTTCATGTGGACCGTATTGTTGAATATAGCAGGGATGGTTTGTATTGACACATAGAAAATTATTTTTATAAAAAAAAACAAATCGACTTCAAAAAAACCTGATGCACTAAAAAGCCTGAAATAATATTTCTATTATCACCTCTGCCTACCCCTTCGGGAAAACCAGACGTGATGGTGTGTTATCGAGTATTTGGAGTCGGTGCCAATCTTGGTATGCCAAGTCTACCTACTATTAATAAAAGTAAGAAGATAGATTGGCACCGACCCCAAATACTCGATAACACACCATCACGTCTGGTTTTCCCGAAGGGGTAGGCAGAGGTGATAATAGAAATATTATTTCAGGCTTTTTAGTGCATCAGGTTTTTTTGAAGTCGGTTTGTTTTTTTTTATAAAAATAATTTTATTTCACGATTTTTAGTGGCGCCATACCAATGAACATTTTGGCATATTGAACCGTATGAAGTAAACCCAACAAAAGGTAACTGCTGTAAATCGTTGAAGAATTCCCTCGACTGTCTATAGTCTCCATCATCAGACCTGTGATGGCACTTATAAACCATATGAGTGCAAAGCTCTCATAAATAGAAATGAATTAAGTCCAAACACAAGGTAGCTACTGTAAAACGTTGAGGAGTTCCCTTGACTGTCCTTCGTATTGATCATCAGACCCCTAATGACAGTCACAACCCATCTAGGTGTAAAGTTCTCATCAATACAAATTAATCAAGCCCAAACACCAGGTAATTGCTGTAAATCATTGAGGAGTTCCCTCGACTGTCTTTCGGCTCCTTCATCAGATCGACTCCAGACCTTCATAAAATAGTAGTGCTTTAAAATACTTCATGAAAAAATTACAAATGCACTAGTCGCCCCTACGATTTTCGAAGGTTCCCCTCGATTTCTCTGAGATGCCATCATCAGATCCTGGTTTCCTTATCATGGTACCACCCCTGGAATATCTCCTTTTCAACAAAAAAAGAATCATCAAAATCGGTTCATAAACGACGAAGTTATCCGCGAACACACATAAAAAAAATATATATATACGGTCGAATTGAGAAACCTCCTCCTTCTTTGAAGTCGGTTTAAAAAAAAGTTTGACACATTCACACGTGCTAACAAGAGTACATTGTATCTATGTTATCTAGGGTTAGAGTGGCCGTTCTCGTAGGTGAGAGGTCCCAGCTTCGATCTCCACCCTGGCCATTAAACTATTGACATGAGCTCATCACAGGAATACTAATGTGATAAACTAACATTATTTGATTTGTGATCTTTCAAAATATTCGTAAATATAGGATGTGCCAATAGCTCAACGGTAACAGCTGTAATTTTAACAGTAAAGGTTAAATACAGGCATTGTTAAACTCGGTTGGAAAGTCTTACCGGACAAGTAAAATCATTAATTATTCACTGATTACTAATCACTTATTGCTCTATAGAAACAACTACAACTAGAAGCAAACTGCAATACGGATGGGTATATAATACTCGTACGTACTAAAGTTATAACTTATGCGGCCCGCAAAAATTTACGCCAATTCTCAGTATCCCCTCTGTAAAGTCGAGACAAGGCAGTGTTCAAGGCGGCCGAGTCGCACCCCATTTTCGCAATAAATCATTATACATATTTCCAATATTAATGCCGGTTTACGATAGTTGGCGTCCTGTTAGCAAACACACCCGGGGGACGTGTTTGTATTGTGAAAATGTTGCTATAATAACCAATCGTGTACACACGGGGTACTGTTTCGTCGAACTGAATACCTAAATTATTTATTAGCTAGGTCCAAATTTGTCACATGCCGCGCAAAGCGGCTTTGCCTCGCTGAGTTTGACAGGGCGCGCCGAAGCCAAATGCTCGCCCTGCCTTACCCGAGTGCTGTCATTTGCCTCGCCTAGTAAGGCCTAGTCATAAGTCAGAACAATAACGTTGATAATGTCGGCTATACCAGTCTCTGTCCAGAGTGTAGTTTAGCTCGCCCGAACATGTGATTGGGACAGCTGCAAATTGTTGTTTTGTTGACAGTCTTGCATGGTGGACTTAAACCAAAATCCCCATAAATTAAGGGGATGCTTGTGGCCGGCAGAGGGGCATGAAAAGGGTCCATTATTAGTTCCTTCTGATGCTCATAAATATTATTTACTTCGAGGCATTGTTCGGTCAGACAGCATTCTCACCCGTGTTTTTTCAGCCAAATGAGGAATTTATGTTGATACAACCTCTATTACGTAAATGTTTTGATTTATGATGGGGAAATGACGGCGGATCATCTTTCACTGCCTACTATGTCACACGGGGTACTATGATTGGGCGCTATTAATATTAATACAAATGAGACTTATGTTTTATAATAGATAAAGAGGCGCATGGAAAGAGAAGAGATAGCCGCTCACGTGCTCCTAAAGTGGAATGGAGTGGCCATCTACCTTGCGAACTACCTGGGATCACCGGGTAGCCTCCAGGAGGTCTTCGGTAACGTCAAGAAGCTGGGGAACTTCCTGGTGGAGCTGGGATCGCTGGAGTAACCCACCACCCTCCAACACACAAAACAGGCGCACTTAAGTCGTAAGTTGACAAGCGACTGTAGCCTAGGGGTGAACAGGTTGGGCTAACAATCAGAAGGTCCCAGGTTCGATCCCCGGTGGGGCATGCACCAATGGATGAATTTTCATCTATGTGCATAATTTACAGTTCGCTGACGGTGAGGGAAAAACATCGTGAGGAAACCTACCTATCCCTCGGGATTAGGTAATAGTCAGTTCCTGTATACACGGCGACAAGGTTCACCACCTGTCACGTTGGGTTCTGACTATCTGGTGAAACGTGGGCTTTGAGTTGGTTAATACCTCCACAATGTGGTGGTGTATGGCCACTCAAGCCTCTGACTACCCCCGAATGGGGATAAAAGTCGTGACGTTACATTAAGTCGTCGATTTGTGGACACCACCAGCTGCAATCATTGATCAGTAAACGATCGGAGGTTAACCAACGCTTGGCAAGGTCAGTCAGAGATGGGTGACCATTAAGTGGAATTTGGACTGAGTGCCTCCGTGCTTCGGAGGGTACGTAAAGGTCAGTCCTGGTAGTTGTCATCTAGGCAGCAGTTGTCAAGCCATGTCAGAGGTCTTCGGGCAGCTTGAACAACTCTGACACCAGGTTGGCCACTAAACATACGTTAAGAAGAAGAAGAATAGATAAAGCATACCTAAAGCATTATCGTGATGTGCTTGGACAGATGTACAGGTAGTCTCCGTTCACAGGTATTTTACCTCTGACGTTTCTCATTTCATTTTTGTAAAACGCAAAGTCAGCCATTAAACTTGGCCTTTGAGACCATGAACTGTAGATTAGGCTTTATTCTACAGGCTACATAACTTATAAAAACCTTATATAGACTACATTTTTCAAAAATAAATAAATGGTAAATGTCAGAGGTAAAATAACTGTGAACGCACTATACAGTGTATTTAGCTTACACAGCTGTCAAAATGTCCAAAGTGACTCTATCCCATAGACATATTAACTTGTTAATTCCATGCTCTATCCTGGCCATTTTTTTCCACCTCTATGATACCAATATATTTTTTGTTTTTTTAAATCGATTGCCAATTCCTAATTCAAAGAGCAACAGCAGTGTTGTACCAGCATTCTAGTTTCTACCACCATTGTTAGGAAATGCCAATACTCTACAATGTAGAGTCTACATAGTTATTGGTCGTCAAAATCCACAATACCCGCTTTTGTAGCATCCTTATTCTGGAATACCTTTTCGGCACAGTTCACGCTGACCCTTTTTTTCTGTTTCCTCTGTCTATGTGTTGCGAGTGTGTCGAATAAATGTTTCTTTCTTTCTTTTCTTTCTTTCTATGTAGAGAGCAATAGGGTATGTAGGCTAATTATAGTATTGCTTTCTCTCACATAGCCGTAATGTATGAGGAAGACGGCAATATAATGCCAACAGTGCGTCTGTGCCACCAGAATTAGCACCACTATAGTAACGTCAATAATACCATAGAATAGAAACTACTGGGTGAAATCGAAATCGTAGGCAATATTTCAACCAGTGATTCTACACATGATTCAAAATATTTTAGGAAAATAAATAAAAAAATCTATTGATAAAAAACTATTGATAGGGTAAGCAAATAAGCAAACGATTTAACTGTTATACCTTGGGCCCTACCACCACCTCTTATAGCAGTATTGTTTTAACGTTTCAGCGACTTTTTGTGCAATGACGTTGCTTATTGTCATGACAATAAGGTACGTCATTGCACAAAAAGTCGCTGAAACTTTAAAACGTTCCTATAATTGAATAGCGATAAGAGGTCGTGGTAAGCCCCCTTACCTGGGTAATAAATTTTTGTCAATTGATTTGTTGATTAATATTCCCTAAATATTCTGAATAATGTGTAGAATCACTGGTTAAAATATTGCCGACGATTTCGATTTTACCCAGTATATTTATACCGTGCTAATCATCGATATAGAGTGATTCTTTGCTCGGTGGTGCTAATACGTTCGAATTTTGACACATTTCCGTAGTGAACGTCAAAATCACGAACGAACCGAACTTCGTGTGCGTGTCCGAAAATAAAATAGTAATAGCGAAACTTCGTTTTGAATTTCGTTCGTTTCCGAAGTTACGTTTCGGAGATAGAGAGTAGCCCTAAAAGTGCGATTTCGTAATATGGCTATGGCTTCTTCTACTTCTAATCTAATATCGCAACGAGATCGCTGATGTATCCCGGAATAACGAGCCAGGTTTATGTCCGGGATCGGGCCATGTCCGGCGTGTTCGCCCGGGGCGTCGGCGTCGGTTTTGCCGACAGCCCGCGTGTTGTCCGCTGCGCCGACAATACAGCTTAAAGGAATTTGTGTCGGCCGATAACGATCTATAAAATGTTTGAACCCAATGTCCGTGGTCCTACATGGTTTTAGAAAATTGGCGGAGTATTGGACTATTTTTTTAAAGAGGTTTTTGTAGAATTGGGATGCTATAGGGAATGATTATGAAAATGTATTTCCTATTGAAATCTATATATATATAAATGAATCCCTATTTCATGTCATTACTTGACGCGAGAACGGCTGGACCAATTTAGATGTTTTTTTTTTTTGGATTATTCCGTGACGTTCTAGGAAGGTTCATACATTTAAAAAAATTGGAAAAATTGCCCGGAAAGCGTTAAAAACCCATATTTTACGTATGATTCAAATTACTTTCAATAGATGGCGTAATGAACGCCGGTGTCAGATGGCGGATGGCGACTATAAATTCCTGCAATTCATCACAAGAAATATATCTGCGTTGTGCACATAACAGTGCTGGGCAAAGGTCTCTCCCCATCTTCTTCCATCCATCGCGGTCTTAGGCTCTCTCATACCACCCGTCTAGATGAGCGTCGAGGTCACCGCGCCACTGTTTTTTGGGTCTACGTCGGCGACGACGGTCGTGCTCTGGGACCGCACTCGGTGATTGCTTTGGCCTACCTTTCTGAGCTCATTCGGCTCAGGTGACCCGCCCAGGTCCACTTAAGTGTAGCTGTTTTCGCTCCTACATCCGCGATAAGGGTCATGGAACGCAGCTGGGTGTTCCGCACCCTATCAGTGTGTTTAACACCCAAAATGCTGCTCCATTGCTGTTTGGCAAACCTTCAGTTTGGACTTCTGAGTCTCGGTTAGTGACCATGTCTGGGCGCCGCACTGTGAGTTGAAAATCGAGCTTCATAGTACTTTAAATTTTTGCATTTTTTTTGCTTTTCTTAATTAAAGTACTATGAAGCTCGATTTGCAGCCCACAGTGGCGCCGTAGGTAAGAACGGGCGGGATACACATGTCAATGTGTCAGTGGAAGGTTGCCCTTCATGATGTCTCCCATGGACCAGTAGCTCTTCGACCAATTTAGCTATTTTTAGGGTTTCGTACCCAAAGGGTACCAACGGGACTCTATTACTAAGCCGGTATCCGTAGCGTGTTAGCGCTACAACAACAAATACTAAAAATAAAATAAACTTTAAAAATAAAGGGGGTGGGACTCTATTACTAAGCCTACTCTGTCCGTCCGTCTGTCAGCGGGCTGTATCTCACGAACCGTAATAGGTAGTGAATTGAAATTTTCACAGAAAGTGTATTTCTGTTGCCGCTGCAACAGCAAATTATACTAAAAATAAAATATTAATTCAAAACAAAGGGGGTCCCCATACAAGAAACTTGATATTTTTGACGTTTTTATTTTATGGTGGTACGGAACCCTTTATTTGCGACACGGGAAAGTAGTAGATCAGACGACGAACGGGGGAACGGGGTGGAAGGTTTAGTTCTTTTTTGGCTAATAAGTAAATACAACATTAATTCTGAGGCGGCACGAAGTTCGCCGGGACAGCTAGTTTATAATAAATGAAATGTGTTTATTTAAGATATCACTATCCATTTGGGGTTAACGAAAATATGACTATCGCTGGGTAAACCTTCGATGCAATTACAATAGGTAGATTAAACCACTCAGAAGAGGCTTTCACCCAACCTGGGATTCAGAAGAAGAATAAATATTCTGCAGAAGAAGAAATACAAGAAAACTAATAGAACTAATAAATTAAATAAATCTCAGATAACTAGCCCTTTTAAACACACTCATGAGAAATAAATAAACCTGTATTTGCAAGTTATGAAACGCATTTTTATAAATCACTTCCAGCTCACACTCATCGTACGAAACGCAGCTGTAATAGCCACTTTACGCCGATCTTCTGTGAGAGTCCTGTGAGTTTGTATAAAATCAGACAGAGGCATCCAATAATTCTAAGTAAACAACTTTGTAGAGACATTGTTTGCCTGTTTTTGTCTGTATACAAGGAACTAGATTAAAATGCCCCCCGGCTGAAAAGGAGGGAGGTTGTGAAGGCATGCAGATTAAAAACACTGAAAAAGCCTTTTTTAAGAGAACAAAAGTTATATAATCTGTAGCCTTTTAACAGCCGACGTCATAGGCTTCCTTTGAGGGGGAAAATGGGATTGCATTTTCTAATTTAACCAACTTGTAGGATGAATAGAATGTATTTTAAAATTAATCTATGAATAAGCGTAGAATATTTTACAATTTTAATAACCTATTGTTCGATATACACACGGGTGTTTTATTTAACCAATGTATCATATTGGTCAATTGGACGTAATAACAAAAAAAAAGGGTTTCCGGCTCTCTCAATTATCGTATGAAACGCTGCTGTAATAGCTACTTTACGCCGATCTTCTGTGTGAGCGTGGTATGTACTACCCCGGTCGAGCAATATACGAGCCCATATATGAGCTGCAGTCAATTGTCTACAACTTCGCTCTATCACCAATAAAATACCTGTTCCTAGATATACTTTCTAAAACTATTGCAAACTGGCAAAAAATCTCTATAACCCGTGGAATGTTGCAGAAAAAAAATACAATAGATCTTCATTTGTTTTTATGCCCATGCGTAAGTGCCCGTGACACGCGATCGAGGCGACACTTTCAATCGTGCAGAAATAATCGATGCTACCAAATTGTCCACTGGGGTCGAATGGGCCACCACGGTTAGTTTTCGCACCATCGCAGGGTTAACACGGGGCTAGCCGGATCGTTCGTGAGAAGCCAGAGCGATCCCATTCTCACGACAAGGCCTCGAGTCCCTTAATCTTTTTTTTTTTTTTTTTTTCATACGACTGCGGGGGAAAAATCTTACGGCCCGCCTGATGTTAAGCAGTTACTATAGCCTATAGATGCTTGCAATACCAAAGGCAATGCTCGCACATTGCCGACCTGAAGGGGAGGGGAAGGGGGGGGGGGGTTGGGCTTTCGGCTCTCTCACTCATCATACGAAACGCAGCTGTAATAGCTGCTTTACGCCGATCTTCTGTGAGAGGGTGGTACTACCCCGGTCGAGCCTGCCCGTAAAGTTTTTCTTTCTTTCTTTCTTTCTATATGAGCTGAAGTCAATTGGCTACAGCTTGGCTCTACCACCTTAAAATGCAATGGTCCACTGGTCTCTTATAACAACCAGTCAGACGATTTTTTTTGGGACTAGGCACGCCATACTCCCTCCACTGTTACTCCTGTAAGCCAGCATCGACAATGGTGTCCAACGATGACGCCAAGGTTTGACCCTCGACGAGTCCCGAGGAAAAGCTAAGTTGTCTTGGAACCCGCACGAATTTAATCAAAAGAAAGTATAGGAGTTGGACGAAGATTGAGCGAACCAGCCAGAGGATTGCATACAGATGGCCGGCATAAGCGACCGTAGCCTAGGGGCGAACACGTTGGGCTAGCAATCAGATGGTCCCAGGTTCGATCCCCGGTTGGGCATGCACCAATAGATGAATTTTCATCAATGTGCATAATTTACAGTTCGCTTACGGTGAGGGAAAACATCGTGAGGAAACCTACCAATCCCTCGGGATTAGGTAATAGTCAGATCCTGTATACACGGAGACAAGGTTCACCACCTGTCACGTTGGGTTCTGACTATCTGGTGAAACGTGGGCTTTGAGTTGACTTAATACCTCCACAATGTGGTGGTGTATGCCCACTCAAGCCTCTGACTACCCCCGAATGGGGATAAAAGTCGTGACGTTATATTATGGCCGGCATGTCTTAAATATTTAAATATTTAAAAAAATCTAAAAACATGTGAAATCCGTCAACCCGCAATGGAACAGTGTGGTGGTTTAGGTGAGACCTGAATCCTCCTCGCATTGAGAGGAGGCCCGTTCCCAGGAGTAGGACGTTAAAAGGGCTACAATTATTATTATTTTGATTTCCCGAAGATAATTAGAGACCAAATGTTTTGCAATGGACAATGGTTAAGAGACTCGAGGTACAGTACTCGTTTACATTTAACCGTGGAACAATAATATCTGGTCATCGCGAAACAGTGGAGGCCATGATATTCAAATTATGTAACGGTCTGAGGATGTGTTATATAGTCTGAAATATGCTAGAAAAGCAGGCGAGGTATGTCTGTCTGGATTTTTGTTCCGGCTCTCCGAAACTGCTGGACCGATTTTGACGGGACTTTTACTGGCAGATAGCTGATATTATAAGGAGTAACTTAGGCTACTTTTATTTTAGAATAATAATTAGAACCCATTAAATTCCACAGGGAATAGTCAGTTCCTGTATACACGGCGACACGGTTCACCACCTGTCATGTTGGGTTCTGACTATCTAGTGAAACGTGGGCTTTGAGTTGGTTAATACCTCCACAATGTGGTGGTGTATGGCTACTCAAGCCTCTGACTACCCCCGAACGGGGATAAAAGTCGTGACGTTACATTACATTTTTTTTTTTAAATTCCACGCGAACGCAGTCGCAGGTAATCTTTTTCTAAATATACGCGTACTAAGTCGCGGGACAGCTAGGTTAGTAATATGATAATATAATATAATTCGTATCCTTAGATAAAAGCTCATTATTAATATTCTATTACCTACAGGGTTCAAACATCATCCCTAAAAATATGAGCCACCGAGTAAACCAACATAGAAGAGATTAAGTAGAAAATCTCACTTCTCGGATTCTTCTTCAATACGGATCACAATAATTCACATACAAACCGCGAAATGCCTAAAGTAAAAATACGAATTCGTCACACACCAATCCAGACTCCATTACTTGAGCAATAAGCGTCAGATTTGCGATAGAAATTTCTACCTCAGCTTCAAATTTGTCTCACACGTTTCGCAGTAAGTAGGTAGTCAGCAACGTAAGTCGCTGAACATTCTCAGTTTTTCAAATAACTTGCACACTTTTGTTTTGCATCAAATCCATAATTTTTCTTTATCGACACAAAATATAGACATTATGCTAATGTTTGGTTTTATAAATGTTTACCAACGTTTGTAGAATAAAGAGTATAACTGATTTGAAAAATTGAGAATGTTCAGCAACTTATGTTGCTGACCGTACTCGCAATTTAACCTACAACTTTATTTCTATCCTCCGTAATGTACACGCGAAAATCGTCCCTATCAATTGACATGTAATTCATCGTATAGTTAAACGTAAACCCCGATTCCCTTGGGGCCAGTTTCGCGTGAGAGTAACTTATAGTTCGATCGCTTTGCAAGGTCGGGGTAGTCTTGTTCAAATAATTTCGTAAGAAGTTTGGGGAAGGGCTTTCCTGGCCCTTAGGGCGCAAACTTGTCGAGTGTCGCGATGAAAACAGATGCTTTAGTTATAGATGTGGCAGTAGGTATAATATTTAACTTGTGGTATTTTTATTATGATCACATAACAGAATGATGTGGTAACTTGCTAAGATTGTTTTGGCTAAGTATATGGAGAGGATAATTGAAATTCGACTTTTCTTTTTTGTAAGGTGGAAAAAGTGTAAGGCCCGCCTGATGTTAATGAGTTACCGTAGCCTATAGATGCTTGCAATACCAAAGGCATCGCTCGCACGGGTGGGACAGAGGAAGGGCAAGGCGGGGCGGTTGGGCTTCTAGCTCTCTCGCACGCAGCTGCAATAGCGACGAACGCCGATCTTCAGTTGGAGGGTGGTACTACCCCGGTCGAGCCCGCCCGTATATGAGCTGCAAAATTGGGGTGACTCTGGAAAAAAAGAGATACCTACATATAGATATGGTGCCTCGGTTGGCAAAGAATAATTTCATAGAATTCCTCTCCCTCCATCATACCTTATTCTCGAAGCATTTACGACAGTGTGCTATAAGCTATAATCACATTCATATCATCTGTCTCATCTACATCAAGTGAATCTCATCTATGCGGTGTCCCGTATCCCGGGCGAGGTGACGCGGGCGCCGCGCACGCGGGTGGAATACCAATAGAACGCCGGCGCTATCGACAATCCTAACCTTTAACAATGAGGATATAATGAGCAGAGATGAGATGAGAAGACGAATTAGCGGCCGAATAATAAAACGGCACTCAAAGCTTCGGTAATTACCAATTAATATATCAATCTGAACTTGGAAATTTCATTATCACTAATGTCATTCCTTCCAGTCATAGATTTTGGTGACCGCTCGGCGCAGTGGTTCGAGCGTAGGTCGCTCGGCTCATAGCATCGGATGGTTGCGGGTTCGATTCCCGCTAGAGGCTAAGTTTGTAAACGGCCTTTTCATAATTCGCCCTGAGTTTCACTGGGGACTATCCCAATGATACCCAGACCTGGGCAAACACAGCCATGTGTGTGTGTGTCCATGTGTGTGTTAAAGTTTGTTTCAACTCCATCAAAGTAATTGAACTGAAAATAATGTTCACGGAGCACAACTGTCTCGAGATATTGTCTACTATCGTTAGAATTGTATAATTCAGAAGTGCACAAGTAATACAACGCCAGCATTTATATCAACAATGTCTCAACGTCTCTGTTATTTCAAATTATTCCACGTATTCCAGATCTACTTGAATCAAGATTAAACTGAAGCGAAAGACGATCTGGCACTCGTAGATCATATAATATTGTAGGACGTGTTGCATTATGCCGTCCAACGTGACGTCTTTTGGGAGCCGACGATGGCAGTTAAGATTTGGTCATACTATGTGAAGACAAGGAAGAGTGAGTTAAAATTATAGATAGGTACTTGACGTAGGTTTGAAGTGTACTTATCAGAAATTAAAATAATGTATAAAATCACAGTTGAATACTTTGGAATGTTGACCTAAATCAAGCTTAAGTAGGAAAGACTGATGAAGTAGTGCTTGATATTAAAACATGTAAACCACGTAACAATAATATGCATTTTGGTATAGAAAAAGTGATAAATCGTCTATTAAGCTATCAAAAAATAATTGAATAATAAATTCTCCAAATTAATACAGCAACAGCTATTACAAAACGCCTAAACGCTGTCACAACTAAAATCCGATAATCGTTTAACCTTTCGATAACATTGAACGTAAACAAAACGTACCGAACAAGAACCACAGTAACGAATTCATTATAAACACAACAGGACACCAATTTAATTCACAGCTGGGCTATAACAAGCCTATTTACGTGCGTGTATATGTAAAAAATCCCACCGTAGGTCCGGCGTCCCGCAGGGCACTCGCCTCGGTCCCCTGTTTTTTAATGTGAAAATATGGAGTAATGACACATAATAAAATTCCTTTTAGACCGGACACGGGGTGCTCGGGTTTATAAATTGGTCTAAAATTTTAAGCGTGCACTTCATTCTATTTTGATACAATTTGTTATTTTGATTATTACGGTCTGCGTAAAAATAGCATAGACTTTTCTTAATAATTCTCATGATATTAAGTATTTTGTGTAATAAATTTTTATGTAAGATGTTATTTATACCCTTAAATTATGTGCAATGTACCGGAGCTACCCCCAAAGGCTTAAATCGAAGACAGAATAGTTTAATTCTTATTTCAGATTTGAATATAAAATAAAACGCGCTTTTCTGTTACTTTGAAATTGCATTAATTAAGCACGATAGCTTGTGTAAGATAATGGTAACATTTAATTTTATTTACCTATATTTCATTATACAATTTTAATACCGAAACAAGTTCGCCAAGATGAAATCTCTGAGATTCACTGGAGCGTTTAGTCTGTTAACAATTAACCATTCCGAAACCAGTGGTCTTTAAAATTAGCTTTGTAAATTCTATATTATTAATTGCAAATCTGACGATTCGCATGTTGTCGGCCAGAGGACTGCTAACAGATGGCTGACAACATGTCGACAGCCAAGAATTTGCGATTTTTATAATAAGGAATTTACGAAGATAATGTTAGAGAACAGTGGTTTCCATTGGTTTTTTAGCGAGCAGACACGGGGGCCTGGAAGCCTGCTCGTCTAGATTTTTTTTGTAAGGGACATTGCAGACATGCTACTTTTGCGATTTTTCGATTTTGCGACTGTATCGATGCTGCATCGCGATTTGGCGACTCTGCGTTTGGACGCAGCGACTGCTCCGATGCTAAAAGCGACTGAATCGCCGATCGCCGATGCAAAAAGTAGAGTGATTGCGGTGGCCCTAAATACTCGTTTGACTAAAAACATCTTTATCATATACTTGAACATCTTTTGAACATGCAATAATATTTTTACCTTGTCAATATTACCATCTAATAAAGTTATAACAATATTTCTCTGATATGTTAGACAATTATAATTGTATACTTTTTCCGAATCATCAAATATAGTAATAGATTTATGAATTATGCTCCTCCTTTGCCGTGTATCTGTCCACACGTGGTGTTAATTAGCCGGCGAACATAAAAACACCGGTAGGGTGGATGCAACCACTAATTTGGAAACATGGATAAAAATATATATTTACATATTGTCCCAAACAATGCAACGCTTGTATTATGGCTACAGAGGACTGGGGGCGATCCCAGTGACACCCAGACCAGGGCAAATTACGAAAAGGCCGTTTCCGAAATTTGCCTCTGGCGGGAATCAAACCCGCAACCACCCGAAGCAGTGAGCCGAGCGGCTAACGCTGCGCTAAGCGGTCGTAGTAGAAGGTAATATTAGGTATTCTTTAAAAAGGTATTCTTTGTGGTTTGTCAATCACCAGGGAAATTTAATTTCAGGGAGATTAACTGATAATTTGTCGATCATCAAAATGTATCTATTTCTCGATATTATTGTTTAATTAAAATATCCCATCGTTTTAAAAATATTCATATTTTTATGCCTAGTTCACACAGTCAGCGGTCGACTAGAAAACTACTACTAGTGGCTGTCAACGTCTCGAATTAGATACGGACAAATAGCAGAGGTATCCTGTCTTACTAATTAACGGCGTGTGTACATTGTCTCATTAAGATTTATTCCGATAATATTTTATTAGGAATTTTTGTGGTTCTTGTCAACGGAGCGAAACATTTTATTTGGACGGGATATTAATTAATTGTATTACATTTGGAGTTGATAATGGTGGTAATTATGTTGGTATAAACTGAACTTACTGTATTGCCCTGTATGAGTAAGACATAAATACTTTTAGATCAAATCAAGCACCAATAACAATTATTGCTTTCTATAAATAGTAGTGTAAATAGCTAAAAGGACTTATCCCCTTCTTCCAATTCGTTGACCTACATATTATTGAATGTACCTTCCAATACATGCGTAATAATTCTTGCCATTATTTTTGTTTAGGACAACTAAGCTCATTTATATTTCAGGTATAAAAGTTGTCCACCGTATTTTTAGTAAGCTACGCGCGCTCGTGTGCACACCGCACAACTCAAATAAATCATAGCTGTCTCTAACATTCACAACCGTATCTGAACGGATACCGCCACATATCTACCGTTTTAATTAACCGTAGAAGGATTTATAACGACAACCGTCTAATTATAACGACGAGTGGGCAGCGCCAATCGTTCAATGATTGATAATCGTTATAATTATGTGATTGATGATCGTTAATCGTTAATCTAGCGGGTAGTGTTAATTGGGTTTTGAATATCGAATTGAGATTTAATTTTCGAAGACTTAATTGATATGAGGTTGGATAAAATATAATTACTTGTGATAAATGATGATGCAAGCATTGTAACGATGATGTGAGGACGAAAAGCAATCTTAAGGTGGTAAACAGAGGTTCTTAACTTAAGGGTCATGAACATAAACGTCTACTTTGCAACATATAGGTACATTTATAACACATATAACTGCATACTTAATATGATCATTTCCACTACTTTTTAAAAGCTAGTATTTTATTACAAATACAATTACAATTTTTTACAATTTACCTGCACTTATTTTTGACGTGACACAAAAGATAGTATAACTTAAGAGTAATAAAAACAATTACATGTTTTCATATTTATAACCCCTATCTATATAAAAAAAACATTAGTAAATCCCTTCACTAAAAAGGTGTTCTCATAGTTAGTATCGGTGTCCCGTTGTGCCCTAAGCCTTACAACCGCCTACCAGATAATATCAGTGAATAAATAATTAAGCATCGGACACACGTAACCGGGATGACTTTTTAATGTGGAACTGATTGATAAACTCATATAGAGTTGTTAAATACACCATAACTTATTCAGAATTCAGAACTTCTGAGAGCACGTTCATTGATTTTTGAGTTGAAAAAAAATAAATGTCTAACGCTTCTTTTACCGATAGTCCCACTCGTCGAGTTTTTTAGGGCAGAGAGCAATCGGTAACAGGTAGATATCGGTAATTAGCGTAATCAAGATAGTCTGAAAGACAACCCATGCAAAAAAGGGTGGGATGAAAAAAAAAAAACTGGAATGCTATAAACAGTTTTAGCGTAAGTAATACATATTATTTCTCTAGGTAGAGCTTTATCAGAGCTTAGACACCTAATTAATCTAAACATAATATTAATAGCATGATGAAAACGATACTAAAGAAATCCCGTGTATTTTTTCATAAAGTTTATTTTAGTACTTATCGCTTAAGCGTAACTATTCTGTTAATCTGAAAAGATACCGTGATTGATGACCATAAGTTCTTTTCATAATTTCAGCAATTATAACTTTCTAGATAGTCGCGTTAAGAGAAAAACTTCGTTCAATAAATCTAGTTTGCCAAGTACATTATTTTTTATGTTGTACTTAGTTATTTATTTTCACATTAATTATACGTAGTAACCAAGATTACTAAGGGATAAACGATAATGTTTCTTCATTGTTTTTATTAACTCTCAACTTATTTTTTTTTAAATGCTAATAGAAAAGGAGGATCCGTTATTATTTCGCAAGTAAGAGGTACTATAAATAAACGCTTAACGCTTTAATTATTATTATACAAAAATTTTCAACATTGAATAACTTTAGCCTATAGTAAAATATTGTTCTAAAACGAAAACAATAAATCGTTATTTTATAGTTTTATCTTTAACGCAACGGTAACATCATCTCTAGTGAATTCTGAGTATTATTGAACACCATTTTGTCACAGGCTATCAATATCGTATTAACCGTAGAGGTATGATAATAAGCCTTGCATTAATAGGCTATATCGTTTGTTATACTGTGTACAGACTAACAGACATTTTCAATAATATCCTTACTTATTAAAATGCAAAAGTGTATTTGTTTTCAAGTTTGACTGAGCAAGCAAAACGTGTTTGAACGGATTTGGTGAATATATTTTATAAAAAAAAAATGTAAAATGTAACGTCACGACTTTTATCCCCATTCGGGGGTAGTCAGAGGCTTGAGTGGCCATACACCACCACATTGTGGACGTATTAACCAACTCAAAGCCCACGTTTCACCTGATAGTCAGAACCCAACGTGACAGGTGGTGAACCTTGTCGCCGTGTATACAGGAACTGACTATTACCTAATCCCGAGGGATAGGTAGGTTTCCTCACGATGTTTTTCCTCACCGTCAGCGAACTGTAAATTATGCATATAGATGAAAAATCATCCATTGGTGCATGCCCCACCGGGGATCGAACCTGAGACATTCTGATTGCTAGCCCAACCTGTTCACCCCTAGGCTACAGTCTAATAGTAGGAAATAATAATATAGGTAGGGTGATATAGGTAGGGAATAGTAGGAATATATTTTATGCTCTGGAATAAATAAATAAATACCGCCAGACCACTAACTGTATGGTCCCAAACTAAGCAAATCTTGTACTATGGGTACTGTATAATACACTGCGGGCGATCACAGAGACAGACCAGGGAAAATTACGAAACGGCAGTTTCTTATGTTTGCCTCTGGCTGGAATCGAACCCGCAACGACCCGATGCAGTGAGCCGAACGACCTACGCTCCAACCACTGCGACAATGAATACATTAATTGA
This sequence comes from Drymonia ruficornis, assembly GCA_947859195.1. Classification (NCBI taxonomy): domain Eukaryota; kingdom Metazoa; phylum Arthropoda; class Insecta; order Lepidoptera; family Notodontidae; genus Drymonia; species Drymonia ruficornis. Next base: position 13,977,855 of record OX401905.1, on the reverse strand, counting down.
TATGAAGATATAGATTTAAGTGTAATTTTAGAGCACTAATTCAAGAAATAATAATAATCAATATAAATGATAATATTAATATTCGTGTATAATACAACGGTTTACATTGAGAAAAAAAATTACGACAACAAAATGGTTTTTGTAGTTCCTAGTGGTCTTTTTAGTATGTTTTACTAAAAGTTTTGTATTTACAGCAAATGTTTTATAAATACGAGACATAACATAAAACATTTGCTGTAAATACAAAACGTTTAGTAAAAAATATTAAAACCACTACTAGGAATTATAAAAACCATTTTGCTGTCGTAAATTTTTTCTCAGTGTATGTACTCGTATGTCTATGTATGTACCTATAAGTATGTCTATGTATGTCAGGTCTATAATAAAACGTCATTGCACAGATCTTAGTAATCTTACTCTGTACAATGTTCTGTAAGATGTACACAATTAAGTAAGCATCTTAAAAAGTTATCGGTGTAGTCAACGTAGGATCACGTCAGATTAACTTGAAATGAATAGTTATTAGTGGAATAATATTGGTATTAGTTTTATAATACGATATTTAATACGATATCGATGAAGTTGTGGAACATGAGAAGGAATAAGTTCTAAAGACTATAACGCTTGTTGTCTCAGAAGGGGTAGGCAGAGTTGCACCCACATTATTCTTCCCAGTTAAAAAAGGTCGCGATATGACAGGACAAAATAAATATACACAAATACAATACAATACATATAGAATCAGAAACACTACACTACGTTCCATTACTAAAATAATGGATGTGGGCTCAAAGACTGCTAAAATTCAATGGGGATGGGTGGGCCATATAAGAGAGATCCTGACAAGTGGGCTAGAATCAACCGAGTGGGTTCCGGAAGATGGAAAACGGCGCCGCGGCAGGCCTAGGAAGAGATCCAAGAGGGCGCCACGGTAAGTAGTGCGGAAAGCATTCCCGTGGCGTTCTTCGAAGGCAGAGGTTGGACACCGTGAGTTTTTAGTGGGTATACGGCATTAGGCCGGGACTTCCACATACTCCTCCCGTCTCCCCCGAGGCGGAAGGGGACCCATAAAGGGTTTTCCCACGAAAAAAAAAAGTCCTAGGAAGAGATGGCGCGACGATCTTGACGCCTTCGAGAAGGACTGGCAAGGAGTCGCTGAGGACAGAGATCGGTGGAGCAGGATGGGATCTCTCCCATTGCCCAGCAGTGGGACGAAATAGGTTATTAAAAAAATAGGAGGGGGGGATCTATTGCCAATATACCGGGTGTCTTCCTAAATTTGTAGGGGATTCAAAGTCCACCAAGCTGGCCCAGTACAGGTTAGCGTACTTCACTCACCGTTCCTTAGTCTATAGTGCTTGCAATACCAAAGGCATCGCTTGCACGTTGTTGACTTGAAGGGGAGTGGGACAGAGGAAAGGGAAGGGGAGCGGGTTGCGCTTCCGTCTCTCTCACTCATCGTACGCAGCTGTAATAGGTACTTTACGCCAAACTTCTGTGAGAGGGTGGTATTACCCCGGTCGAGCCAGCCCATTCACCTGCAGTCAATTGGCTACGGCTTGGCTCTACCATCAACAAATTAATTCCTTTAAAAATAACGAGCGCATACAAATTAACATACGGTATTAGGCGGCGCGCACGCGACATAGTAATGTTTACGACTAGTTACAATGTTGGCAAGTCGTTCGCGTACTGTAAACCCGCTCTTGCTGTTTATGGATGTCGTAAAAACTGTAACGAGAAACGAGATGAATATTTTTAGTTGTTACATGCAACATGGATGGTGCGATTAATCTAACTGAAGGAAACGAGAAAGCAATTTAATAAGACGTTAATAGTATGTAATTGGTCTCATGGAGTTTGTTTGTCTTTATAGAATGAGAATTTTGAAGTTTCTCACTTTTTAATGGAACTGGTAATGCTCGACTTAACCTTGCCACTTGTGTTACATTTTATTAAGTACCTACAGTAGCGGCATTTTACGATGACCGGTTTAACATGTGGGGGGGAGAAGAAAATAAACCTTATAATAACGGAATAAGACTGGCCCTTTTAAAAAATAAGAATGTCAAAAAATTAATGCGAAAATGAATTTTATTCCGTTATAATAAGGTTCATCCTTTCCCCCTCCCACATGTCAAACCGGCCATCATAACGTGCCACAGGTATAATAAAATAAACCACTATTCTATGCAAGCACATCACTAACTGACTTCTTACTTTTACCTCTATTTTTTGCAAATAAATTCGAACTTCGAACGTGCTCGAACTCACGAACGCCATTAAAACGATTTTAAATTTAGAATATTTATTACTCCAATAGCATACTTTATATACTATTTTATATCTACCCTCATTCCACCAATGAGAGCTCAGAAGCCTCGGACATACTGCATCGAATTCGTTACGGCTGCACTGAGCACTTGGTAGCAATTAATTTTTTAGCAAGCCGATGGCTTTCAAAAGCTTTTTTTGGATGCGTGGACAAATATAAAGCAATCGAATAAAAAGCTATCCAGTTATACATCGGAGCGTATTTTGTTTCGTTAAATAATTGAATACGAGCGAAATGTGATTTACGTTTGAATTTGTTGCGATACTTTTTTATCTGTTACTTTTTAATACAGTTACGAATATGAACTGTGCGTAAATGGGAATAGTGTTATTTAATTTTAGTGACAAAAATATGAACAATTTTATATTAAAGCAATTAGCTAAAAAAAATGGTAGCGTTGGACGATCAACGTCAAAAATTGGGAGAAAAGACTATTGATTTCACACAACTTGACAAACAGCAATATCAAGCGATAAAAGTCGAGCAAAATAGAAACTTGTCATATACAAATTTCTAATTAAGTGGATCTTGTACCTTCAGTGTTTGTTGTTACGATCTTCCACCCATCAGTCGGCCTAAAATCACATCCTAAAATAACTCGAGTGACCCCAAAAACAAAACCTCATCTTAACGCCATTAGAAATTCACAACACATTGAACTGAACTCGACTCAATTAAAGAGAACTGTCCCAGCGTGCGGCCGTCCTAACCGCTGCCACTCGCCCGCGACGGATGGCTCCCGTGGGCCGCCGTCTATTTGCGCGGTGTGCGCCGACCCTTAGCGTGCGAGTTCCAAACTGACATAAACCGAATATAGTTTAGTTTAGTGAAACATCGCGTGCTTGAATGGTTGGGTTATTTCTATTCGTGTGTAAGTTTAAATAGAAGTCATTTTGTGCTTATTTGTAGAGTTCTTGTTTTGATGTGAACTTGATGTGCGTAAACCTCCTAACTAATAGTTTTTTTAAATAAAACTGAGGTGGCAAACAAGCGTGGCCTGCGTGGCGTGGCAACCTGATATTAAGGAGTTAACGTAGCCTATAGATGCTTGCAGTACCAAAGTATTTAACCTAACGAGCGGCAATAAACGGGCACTGAGAAATAATCAATATACACCGATGTTCATACGACGCATCACGAGTTAAACTTTAATAATTATTTGCAATAAAAATAGTATTTGATCAAAAACTCATATAATTCCGTCTCATATTCGATCAGCATCATTAAAATCGTACAAAATACATTAATTTTGATAAACCCCGATGCAAAATGGCGTCCTCGGATTGTCGTTCCATTATTAAGTAATTATCAGCTCTGTATGAATGAAATTAATTAATTATAGACTGCAATTAATAGCCAATTGCTTTGAACAATTAAAATATCTGGTAAGTAGATGCCTACTATCTTTTCGTGTATAGATAAATAATTACTACTTATTGTTCAAAGATATTTTTACTTCATTCGATTCGAACCCAAATATCATGCCACGTATCAAGCAATGGTATTTTATACCTACTAGGAATGTCACCACATTTTTATTGTAAAACTGGAGTTCGTTGTACAAATAAAACATTTTGAATAAAAAAAATACAGGCCATGTCGATTGGGTTTGGGCATGGACCAATTACTAAGGGGACTGGCCCTAAGCAACTCGGCCGAGTGGTCGGCCTAGTACTAACATCGACATAAAACGAAGCGAGTAGTTCAACTATTTACCGGTAGATAGAACAATGAAAATGATTAAACAATGACCACGTTTTTTTTCATACATATATCTAATAAGGGCACCTCTGTCTTTAGTCTTTAATCTGTGGGTTTGGGCTTGTCGAGTAAAAATATTGATCGATAAAAATCGGACAACTTTTGAAAATCGAACGCTGATAAATTTTCCAGTAGTTAAGGGGTTATTATACTTAACTTAATTTAGGCAAGTTTAATCGCATTCAGCAAGCTATTTAGAAGCTAGAATGGTTCTGAATTTAGGCTTCTAAATTTAGCCAAGTGTATTAAGCTCTTTAGCAAATTATTGGATTGTCTATCTGTATTATGACACGCCTTCTACTAGACTATGCCCTGAATCCCTCTCGTCGCAAGGGGAAATACGTGCTCTAGTTTGAATATAAAAAAGGTATCTGAGGTGGTAGAGTCTACTCTACCACTGGGATCACGTACTAAAGTCAGCTATGGAAAAATTATCATTTTATTGCTCTATAATTTATGGGAAATTATAGCCTTGGGGTGAGTGGGGGTAGAGGGATGATATAAGTGTTCACTTATCTAAACACGTTAGTCGAATGTTAAGTAGATAACTCCCCTTTTGACTCGTGAAGGTATTTTTATTGTATTTAAATATTTGCTACCAACTGGTAGTTATATACGTGGCATGCTTCGATCACCGGGTCTTCCTCTCGAAGGATACAAAACGAGAGGAAGACCCAAGAAAAGATGGATGGATTGTATAAAGAGTGATATGAATGAGATTGGAGTGGATGTAAGTATGACAGCAAAGCGCGATGAATGGAAGAATAAGATATACTGCGCCGACCCCAGATAATGGGATATGGTAAGGCAGATGATGATGACTTCGATCACCGGGACTGCTTCGCCCATTTTTCCTCTTGACAACATTGTTCTACTACACGGAAGGCATCACACTAAAGCAATTGTTTTCAATAACCACCTTTTGTTTTCAGGGTTCCGTACCCAAAGGGTGCCAACGGGACCCTATTGCTAAGCCTATACGCTGTCCGTCTGTCAGCGGGCTGTATCTTACGAACCGTAATAGTTAGAGACTTGAAATATTCACAGAATGTGTATTTCTGTTGCCGCTACAACAACAAATACTAAAAAATAAAATAAAATTTAAAAATAAAGGGGGTCTCTATACAAGAAACTTGATATTTTTGACGTTTTTATTCTACAATGGTATGAAACCCTTTACGTGCGAGTACGCACTTGGCCGGTTTTTACTGTAAAGTTTTGTTTGTACTATCACGTGTAAGTGGGTCAGGCGCAGGACTGATGGGTTTACGTGCTATCTTTGGCACGGAGACGCTCAGATTCAAGCACTACTACTTCACCAAGCCAATTAGGAGCCTGTCTAATGTGACGTCACCCGCTCAGAATGGCGGTGGCGGGTGTGCGGGAGGTGTGGCGGGCGGGAATCCGCATTTTACATCGCCAAAATCATAAGTTAACTTTTCTACTGAATTTCCACGCACCCGCATGCTCAAACTCCCAAAACCTCATGATTTATCTTAGCTCCTTATTAAAATTGTACAATAATTTACAAAACAAACATTACGGGGTACAATATTACCCCGGGCGAAGGGGTTGAGGGTAGCTGGCCAATTTAAATTTTATATTACCCTATGATTAGGTGGCGCGCCGACTTGCCGATGCGTCCGAATTAATTGGTAGCCAGATGTTTATTATGGGATTATAACTGGGTTTTGTTATTATTCGGACAAATGGGATATGGGGTGGAGAAAGGTACTAGCGAAGGTAACTCAATGGGGTGGAGAAAGTTACTAGCGAAGTTAACTCAATGTTGTGCAAAATTGGGTAATGCCAAAGACTAACAAGAGAAAGATATGTGACAGTCCAAAATAGGTCCTACTAAATAGAGTCCATGGACACAGTACAAGCATAGTAGAAGGAGTGGGAAGTAGGCCATCTACATACAACGCACCGCGCGCGGCCCGCATGTGTATGCCATAGCATCCATACGCCGCCGCACGCACGCTCAAACAAAATCTCGACCCGAAACAATGAGACTTTGTTTGAGTGTGCGCGCGGTGACGCATAGACACTATGGCGCACACATACAAGCCGCGCGCGGCACGTTTGTATGAAGACAACCTACTTCCCACTCCTTCTACTGTGGTACGAGTCAGTCGTTCGCAGAAAATAATGTTGGAATAATTTCGGTGTTGTCAAAATGGCTCATCTTCTGGTGAATAAAATGCATAAAAATGTCATGTGATTGGATCGACCAACAAATTAATTCAATTAAAAGTCTTAATGAGATCGGACAGACTTTTTAACGCCATTCATCTCATACATCCAACGAATGTAAGTGGGAGTTGAAAGGTCCCGTAAAAACATTGAAATTGTCCCGTTGGTGGTATGCAATTAAACTTTTTGTGCGATGTCGTCGCGTCGTCTCGCCGGCAATCGGTCTCCTTGTCTTCGGGTACGATTAAAAAACTTTAAAGAGATAAAGCAACTGAAAAGTCCTCTTCTTGCTACCCTTTCACGCAATAGGTTGTATCGAACTTCTAAATGCTTATGTTTTTTTACTTATGAGAACTGCATAGCGAAAATTTACAGTTGCTATTATATGGTTCATTTAGTGGCGCTGAGCACACCTCTGGTGATTGCAATGAAAGGGGGTACCATATCCGCTGAAATAATACATCAATGAATTTTAAAAATGTTATGGCGATGATGACGAACTTTAGCTGAATACGCGCAAAACAACGAAAATTAAACAGTTTTCCTGTTTTTCAGATGTTTTTCTATGAATACTCATTATTTAGTTCATGGTTATATGTACTATCAACTCCATAATGGAAATATTTGTTTATCAGAAACTTAGCATCGCTAACGGAATCCTTCTAAAATGCAATCTTAAAACACATTAGCCGCCAAATTTATAGAGATTGTAGCCAGTTTACAATTGTTTTAAAAAGTCGGTCCCGGTTGTTATCACCTAGGCAGCAGTCGTTAAGCCTTGTCAGAGGCCTTCGGGCGGATTGAACAACTCTGACACCAGGTTGGCCACTAACCATACGATAAGAAGAAGAATTGTTTTAAAAAGCATTTCTCGGAAGAAAATTGATTTGTAATGCCAGTGCAAGTCGATCATAACTTTCAATAAATTTGGGGGGGTAAATGTATTATAACACTCTGAAGAGTAATGTAGAGTCAAGCAGTTACCTAGCAAGCGAAATAAATCAAAATAGTGCTAAGGAATTGTAGAAAATGGAAATCTTAAATTTAAGCGTACCGTCGTCATGTAAAGCTACTGAAATTATGTTAATAATGTCTCGTCTAACTTAAAAACCTGAAAATATGAATTGCTAGAGTTACCTACATGAATTGCTAGAGTATCCTATATGAATTGCTAGAGTTACCTATATGAATTGCTAGAGTTACCTATATGAATTGCTAGAGTTGGCGTCTAGACTGCAATAGTTCCCGATTGATATCCTTGTTATGCTAACACATTTGCTCGGGGTTTCATTTGATGTCTCGATAAAAAGAAATTGAAATTCTAATGATGTAGGTAAGTATAAAATGTTCAGCAAAATTCGGTATTTAACTTTAACTTTATATTAAAATTGCATAATATTCGTAGTGCGGCATCAAATAAATAAATAATCCAATTCAACTGACATTGTAACCCTAAACTGCACACTCGAAGAAAAATAACAGAGTCAGTATTTTTTTATTTCTCATATTACGAATATCATTTAAAATTTTTGGAGTCTAGACAAGTATTCATATAAATTTTTTCTTCTATCGCTGCGTATACGTTGAGACATGGCGTAATTCAATTTTATCATAGTGATATTAAGTGTCGCGACACCTCACGCCGACTATTCAAGGCACGTCCTTCGTATATAAAAGTTTTCTTTTAACGATTTTTTTTATAACATCTACATAAAGCTAGCAATTTTTAAAAAGGGAATATTAAAACTAATGCGCATTTATATTTCGGAGAAACAGTAATTTGTTAACCCTGAGTACTATTTTAGATGGATTCTGAGTTTTTAAAATTGGAAAAGATGATTCTTTTGCAATTTATATTTACCTAAGTGCTACTTTCATATTTTATGTAACGTACTTCTTATAAAAACATTTTCACATGAATTAAGGTAGATACCTACTTTTTGAATAAAATAAATTCAGTATGTCCTTATTTCTATTCTAATGGTGGTGACAGACATGGGATGAACCACTAGTAGAACAAAGAATACAAATTTTGTTCCTGATTTTCTTATGTTTAAAAATGAATATTCGACATTTTCCTCGTGTGTCAGGTCTGCCCACACAATTATACTACTATCTTTCATATTTACCTACGTATTAGTATTAGAACATAGAGTAACTTTTCTTAACATGTTCAAAAACGAAAAAAAAAACTGCCCCTACCGTCGCGCTTTTTAATTTTTACTACGAATGTTAAGTATTCTCCCTCGCAAACGGTACAAATAAAATGAGTAAAAAGACACGGCTACAAGTAATTAAATTAATTAAAGTCGACGCGACTGACGCGTCGTGTGTCCTCTTCTTTTAAGATGTCATTTCATTTAATTGGTGATGGTCGCTTTGACCCGCGGCCGCGGTGGGGGGTTCGATGCTTATTTTGTTGTCACGGGAAGATTTTAATCGTTGCTAATTTAAAGAGATGACGGTTAAAAACGATCGGTGGTTAGTGGTTTAACATTGATTGGAAATCCTTGAATTGTAAACAATTCTAGTACTTATCTAATACATTTTGTGTGGGTGAAGACTAATTTCAGAGTAGGTATCGCAGTTACTTGGAATGCGTTATTTGACTAATACGCGTCTAAAATTGGATTTCTGTCCTGCTCAAATATTAGGACCAAGACAAGGATGGCAATATAGTTTCGTCAACTTTTGTTCGTACGTACCAATGTGTTATTTTTCATGCTTAAATAAAAAGATCTGCAAAGCAATTTAGTTATTAATGCAGATACTTTAAAAATATTATAGAGTAATACTTAAGTCATAATTTACGCTTCCCCTGCTTTATTGTTACAACAATATTTCACGCTCATTTCTCGAACGGGAAACGAATGCTACTATTTGCGGTTTTAAATCATGCGATCGAACATCTGCGCTTGCACACCTGTTACAGTGCGAGGGTTATGAACTCGACGGGAGATATTATTATACTACCTACTCTTAAGTCTACATCAGAGATCAATGCCTATTTATAGTAGGTAATTCGTGTGTGCTTATAGAATAAGTAAGTAGACATTGAACCGATCCTGCTGTCATCAAATCGCAACAAACTTATATAATATGACACTATACAATGACTTTGTATATTTAGACCTGAATACATGAACATAATAAGACCTTTAAAAACAGCACATTCAACTATATCTACAGATGAAAATAACTACATTGTATTGGCGTGGGTGCGCGAACAGTCGTGCAGCCGCGACGTTGGATGGCGCGTGACTAAGTGGATGACGGGTAGTTACCTTGCATTCATGTTGCCAAAATAAGTGGCGGTAAAGTCGCAATAACTGGCATCTAAAGGTTTAATAAATCTTTGCTTAGATACATGAAATAAGGAAGTGTTTTCATTTACATAAAATGAATAAATTGCTACAGCAATCTGGCTAGCCTATAATTGAGGTGGATAGCAACCCTAAAGTGTCATTATAAAGATATTCCCAAAGCTGGTTAACATGTGGCGCTGGAATAAAGCTAAATTCAAGGGTTGTCATATTTAATCTGATGATGACCGAAGAGCATGTATGAAGGGAATAATGAAAATGGACGAAGCGAAACAAGTATGTAAGGATCGTAGCAAGTGGAAAGGAGTGGTCTCTGCCTACCCCTACGGGAAACAGGCGTGATTATATGTATATGTATGTATACAAGAAAAAAAAGTTAGGTAGGTACGTTTAAAATGTCCTTAGAACAAATCTAGGTAGGTACATACTTATCAAAATAATGTTTATTTATACATATCATGGGGCAAATACACTCTCGCGAGTACGCCTTGTGGAGGGCCTCGCGCGAGACGCGCCACTCGGAGGCTACACGAGTGCTACCCATCCACACTCTCATTTTGTAAGTGACAGAGTTGGGCACTAATTATTGATTAAATTTTCAATCAATTAAACTTTTAATCGTAATTGTTGCACTCTGCAATTAATTTATTTAGATTAAAGTACATTAATTGTGAGGTTCAATTAAAATCAATTGCAATTATTTTTTTTAACTGTGAAAAAATCTATTACAACTAACAATTATTAGCCTCGTACAATAGGTACATGTACACAGATATCTATTTAGGTGGATGCATGTATAGATAAATAGGCATATAGAATTAGATACTACTTCGGTGAATGCGTGTTTAGGTAGGTAGGTATATAGAGCCAGAATCCCAAATCCCCCCTACTCTTCCTCTACCCCCTAAACCCCATTCCTATTCCCCCCTCCACGTAAATAAAAATTGTTAATTGGGAGAATTACAATTAATAAAATTTTAATTGTAAAAAATACATTAAATTAATTGTTAATTGTAATAAATACAATTAATTAAATTTTAATTGTAAAAAATAAAATAAATTAATTGTTAATTGTAAAAAATACAGTTAATTAATTGTTAATTGTAAAACATACAATTGATTTATTATTAATTGTAAAAAATGCAATTAATTAATTGTTAATTGTAAAAATACAATTAATTAATTGTTAACTGTCAAAATACAATTAATTAATTGTTAATTGGGAATTCTGGAAGTCATAATTACAATTAACTAATTGTGACTTCCAAAAATTAACAATTATTAATTGAAAATTTTTAATTGTTCTCAAATTTAATTTTCCCAACACTTGGTTCGCCCGCCTCCCGCCACGCGTCCTTTGACTCCGGTCAAAAAAACCGACACGGAGCGGAGCACGCCGGAGGCGAGGCGAGACATACAAGAGGAGGCGAGCGCGCAATCTACACTCTCGTGCTCGCGTCGCCTCCTCATGCCTCCTAGAGAGTCTGTAGCCGCGGTCACAGGTTTTAATAATGAGTATTTTTTTTACTCAACCAAACTGAAATTATTTTTTAATAGGTATTTTAGAATATTTTTTTTATCTTAGATACCAATTTGGTAAAGTTTTACCTCCAAATTTATGGCATTACAAATCACTGTTGCTCCCAGAAATGCTTTCTGAAAACATTGTAAACTGGCTTGGAATCTCTATTTATGTAGCTTTTTTTTCGAAGTAGAGCAAAACTAATTATTTTCCGAAAAGTTGGACTGTTATTGAATAACATTTCTTTGATTATTTTCCGCAGAAATTATTTTTTTATGCAAGATATTTTCTCCACCAGTGGGTGACAACCATACCCGAATCATTTTCCGTCGCCATTCGCCGGCCATCTGTCTCGCTTGTAAAAATAAAGTCACCAGCGCTTTCTGAATTCCGTCGTCTAATTTGCATTATATCTCCTCTTTTATTATCGGAACCCTTTGAGTGAGTTATTTTCGGTTTTTGCGGTACCGCCAAATTACCGGTTTTAGTGTACAATTACGGTTTTGTTGAATTGTATGTAACATTTTTGATATTTTTTTATGTAACTAAGGTGGCTAATAAGCGTACGGCTCGCTTGTTGTTAAGCAGTTACCGTAGCCTATAGATGCTTGAAATACCAAAGACATAACTCGCACGTTGCCGACCTGAAGGGGAGTGGGAAAGGGGGTGTTGAGCTTCCGGCTCTATCAGTCATCGTACGAAACGCAGATGTAATTGCTACTTTAACCTGATATTCTGTGTGAGGGTGGTACTACCCTGGTCAAGCCAGCCCATATATGAGCTGCAATCAACTCTGCAGCTTGGCTCTACCAGAAAATTATACGGACATCTGACTTATTATCAACAAAACAGTATTTTATCCAAACTGGTCCACGGAGGACAATACGGTCCAAGGTTAAGGGTACGGCCCTCAGAGGGCTGCCAGGTGCCCATAAACAACATCTTCGGAGCGTGTATTGGGAGTACGTGGTTTATGGTGTTACCGTGATGTATGGAGGCAGATGTAGAGGTTATTTATTAGACACAAATCTGGGAAGAGTCTGTAGTAAACCATTGTAAAAAGGCCTCACACATACTATCAAGCATCGCACTCTTTAAACGACTTCAAAAAGGAGGAGGTTTCTCAATTCGACCGTATATATATTTTTTTTTTTTTTAAAGCTTTCTGAATTATTATTGGTAGAAATTGTGCTGGAGTCATTGATGTATTATTTTCTGCGAGCGACTGAGCCGTACTGTGTCCATAGACCCTTAGCTTAGTAGGACAAAATATTTTGGACAGTCGAGTCGACAGCCAATCGGCCAACGCTCAGACCACTGCGCCAAGCGGTTGTCAAATCAACATTTAAAATCATCGAAAATATACAGGGTTATTGGAAATACATTAACAAACTTGCAGGACTGTATTACTGACATCAAAAACAACAACTTTTGTTCAATTACTTTTTACAAAACAATAATAAATTTCACAAAAAATCACACTGTTAAATGTATGAAACAAGAAAATATGCTCATCTAGAGGATAACCGTAAGCCGTTAAGGTACTTGAGAGGTGGAATACAACCACGTACCATGGCTTTCCTCTAGATGAGAGTATTTTCTTTTTTCATACATTTTAGAAAGTGATTTTTTATTAAATGTATTATGTTTTGTAAAAAGTCATAGAAGAAAAGTTGTTGTTTATGATACCAGTAATACAGTCCTGCAAGGTTGTTAATATTTTTTCAATAACCCTGTATAACGCCAGACAAACATACCAACAGTATGGTCCCAAACTACGCAGCGCTCCCATTTACAACCAGGCCAGGGCAAATTATGAAAAGGTTTCTGAAATTTGCAACTAGCGGGAATCGAACCTACAACCACCCGATGCAGTGAGCCGAGCGGCCACCACTCAAACCACTGCGCCAAACGTTTTCAACATCAATGATCAAGTAAGACATACGAAAATGAAAAAAAAAATACGGTCACCAGCCATAAGGTCACCCCAAACTGAAACTTTATAACTACACGAAGTCATATAGAGACTTTATAGGAGCTGTAAAATATACAACTTAATGACTATATTGCAGTCCATTGTAGTAATGTTGAGCTAATCGATTTTATAGCCTAACTTTTATTACGAGTAATTCAGGCAATGTTCAGTTTTATTTTATAGTTAAGGGCGAAGGGTGAATTTGGGCTTTGTAGCAAAGTGATTGGTATTGATTAGTTACAATAGCTTTACTAATGGTTTATAGGCTCGCTAAGACTCGCTAAGTCTCGTTTGCCGGTAGCGTTTGCATAAATATTTCCAGGTTTACTAGTCCTGTGACTGATGTGATTGCAACATAATCTTTCATACCCTATTTAAATAGGGCAAGGTTTATAAGGGAAGTCTCGTTTGCCGGTAGCGTTTGCATAAATATTTCCAGGTTTACTAGTCCTGTGACTGATGTGATTGCAACATAATCTTTCATACCCTATTTAAATAGGGCAAGGTTTATAAGGGAAGGCTCGTTTGCCGGTAGCGTTTGCATAAATATTTCTAGGTTTACTAGTCCTGTGACTGATGTGATTGCAATATAATCTTTCATAACCTATTTAAATAGGTCAAGGTTTATAAGGGAGGCGCCTAGCCAGCTGCAATCACTGATCGGTAAACGATCGGAGGTTAAGCAGCGCTTGGCAAGGTCAGTCAGAGATGTGTCACCATTTAGTGACATTTGAACTGCGCATCTCCGTGCTTCGGACGGCACGTAAAAAGTTGGTCTCGGTTGCTGTCATCTAGGCAGTCGTTAAGCCTTGTCAGAGGCCTTCGGGCGGCTTGAACAACTCTGACACCAGGTTCGCCACTAACCATACGATAAGAAGAAGATAGAGCAAGTTATTTCTGAATGCCCACCTAAAAGGAATTCCTGCGCAAAATTGCATGCTTATCGACCCAGTAGTTTAGGCTGTGCGTTGTCTTTCAGTCAGTAGCCGCGTCCGAATGTTTCACATGCAAATACAAATACAAATTGTTTATTGCATAATCGTGGTAATACAATTATTGTGGTCTTAAAAAGTATAGGAACTACACAATTAACCTAAATAGGCATGCAATGGTATATTCTTAAAGTACTAAGTGAATATTAAATAAATAATAATTAGTTTTTTTCCAAATTACTCCTTTAAATCATAAAAACAATTATCAATAATGAATTTTTTAGAGATTTCCTAAAATTTGGCAAATCTAACATCTTAATGTTACTAGGTAAATTATTATATATCTTTATACAAGTATAGTACATATTTCTTTTATACATATCATTGTGAGTTTGAGGTAAAATCATAGTACATTACTGCCGCGGTCCCTAATGAGTGTGTTGTTGACCGCGTTTTTGAAGGCCTTCACAGCGCGGTCAGCATTGCAACCCTTGATGGACAAGCTAAAATAAAGGCCGAGACCAAAGGTCGAGGCCTTTATAGCGCGGCCAGCAAGGGTAGCTATGATGACCAAGCTTGAAGGCCGTGAGCGTAGCGAAGCTTAGCTTGAGGCCATTATAGCGTGGTCAGCAGTACACTCATTAGAGACCAAGGCTTGTATAGTGCTTTACTCAAAAATGCGACTATTAGTTTAAACAAAACTAGCTAGGTGGGTATAAAATTAATACAATTACATTTATATTTTACGAACTATATCTATAGTTGTATATTTTCTCTGTTTACGTTTCGCACGACCAACTCGTTTTTAACCTTCAATCAGTTTTTTTACAAAGCATAAACATACCTGTTTGTTACGTTTCCATGGCAACGGTCAAATAACAAATATAATGACGATAATACGGGGTAATAATACATTGTATGTCTAGTAGCTCTTGCAGTACGACAAATCCGATTTTGCTCGAACAAGGTTTGTGAAATAATGACAACATTATAAACTTTTTTGAGTAAAGTTATTTTTGTTACGCAATCTTTTCTTATAGTCTAATGTATTGTTTTCAGGAAAATAAGTACTATTCATTTTAATGAACGAAGCTGCTTGATAGATGTATATTCCTGTTAAAGTTAGATATTTAAATTAAACGCGAGGCAGCTTTGCCTCGCTTAGTGTGACATGGCGCGCCTGAGCCAAATGCTCGCCCTACCCGATCGCTGTAATTTGCCTCGCCTAGTTTGACCTAGTTATAAGACAAAACGATAGCGTAACCATGTTACTGATTGCTCGGCTATACCCTTCTCTGTCTAGTGTGGGTTGGCTCGCCCTTTGGCTTACCCGAGCATGTGAGAATCGAACCCGCTACGAACCGATGTAATACGACAAGCGGCTTTGTTCAACCATGTCTATTAACCTCAAAACAGGAAACTACCAT
This sequence comes from Drymonia ruficornis, assembly GCA_947859195.1. Lineage (NCBI taxonomy): Eukaryota > Metazoa > Arthropoda > Insecta > Lepidoptera > Notodontidae > Drymonia > Drymonia ruficornis. Next base: position 13,962,384 of record OX401905.1, on the reverse strand, counting down.
CAACAAAACATTTTTTTTAATAAGGAGCCAAGTCTCATAAAAGGGCCTCGGGCAACTAGTAGGTACGCTGTAAAGGTATTTTTAACCAGCCCTTGTAAATCAGTGGCACTAATAAGTGCCCTACGGCGGCGTCGGTCGGCTGACTGCAGGGCCCGCCCTAGGGAATACAAGGATAGCTACAGGGCTTAAGGCGAAGGGATTTTGTGCTGGTTACAAAAGAAGAAGAAACTATGAAGCCGAGCAGTTTAGAGCAAGTTTGGAGCAGTGGGCACTGGGGTAGTACCACCCTCTCACAGAAGATCGCCGTAAAGTAGCTATTATAGCTGCGTTTCATACGACGAGAGAGCCGGAAAGTCAATTCCTACTCCCTTCCTCTCCCTCGATCTCATTCCCTGTCATCTCTCCTTGTTCATCAAGGTCGGCAATAAGCAATGCATTTGCAAGTATTGCAAGCAACTATAGGCTACGATAACTACCACCAGGCGCACACTAGTTTGCCGTCTTTATTGTATAAAATTACAGGCACTCAATATTGAGGGCCAAAAGTATTTGAGTCATCTTTGTTCACCGACAAAATTCTTAACACACTTAACACACATAACACACCGGATAGCCATGGCGACGTCGCCAGCCACCGTAGCCAACTATTCGTCTTGAAATGTATGGGAGGTAACACACCTAGCTGGCGATGTCGCCAGTCAATAGAACTTATTTGGATACGTGGCTGGCGACGTCGCCTGGCGTCCCGGTGTGTTATGGCCCTCAGGTTTCTTTGAGTAAGTACTATTATGAAGCTGTAATGCTATGGGTTCCTCCAATAGCGGCGCTGTCATATCACGGCCATAACTAGAACGTTGGCTATGTAAACAAAATGGCGCGGTTTCCTAGACCGCTACCTGTTTACGTAGCAAATGTTCTAGTGCGGCCGTTTTATGATTTAGAGGGGTTTTTCTGTACTTTGATATTTCTTAGTTTGTTTATTCCCAAAGAAAATAATTTGTTAATTGTTTTTATTTTTAAGACACTTGGCCTTAATACTCAGTCTTTTTTCTGCAGCAGTCCTATTTACGGCTCACGAATTAGGGTAATTACGCCAATAATCGTCCACTGTCCATTGGGAACGCGGCCGCAAATTGTGCAGGACCGACCTTTATTTTTTGCGACAATGTCTGCGATAACTCATGTAATTATAACGATAATTGTACTGATGCCGATCGTGCGTAATTATTAGTGGTGTATAGTGGAACTAGATGCTTCGGAATTTGAAATAAGTATTTTTTTTTTTCATAATTGCCAGTTCATATCTTCTTAATAAAATTTAATTTGATATTATAACATTATTTCGTTGTATAAATAGTAATCTACATACATATACTCACACCTGTATCCCACAGGGGTAGGCAGAGACTTTTGATTGCCATATGCTACGATTTTGACACACCTGTTTTGCTTCATCCACATTCATGCACTGCCGTCGGTTGAGGATACTACTGACCTACTGGAAACAATATATACATACACACAGTATAACACTATAGTAACATAAATCATTCAAAATATGTACATAACTAACAATACTAGGTATTTTATTTATGCAACCGTGTTGTTGTAAATTTATAAACCATCTGACATTACGAGACAAATCCCTAACCTAGCGATCAGCCAAGATGTTTGGCAACCAAATAAAGCATCGGCCATTAGAGACGATCCGCTTCCGGGATCGAACGAGCAAATTGTAACGAATGGCCACCAAACACCCGTCCTAGCAGCTAGGGTTCACACAAGCCTGTAAAGAAACCCACGAGTGATCTATTTACCATTTTTTAAAGGGAATACCTATCGACAGGCCCATCATAAAATGCGCTTAATTCATAGATTCCTACTGACAGAACTTACTGATATTTATAAAAAAATAATGAGATGACTCTTTCTAAGCGGTAAAAGGTTTAGGCACTTACATATCTAAGAAAACCTATTCAGTTATTTAAAGACGTTAGCAGTTAGTCAGACATAGGTAAGTACTTATAATGTTAGCCAACCCTATCGGAGCAAAGAGCGAACTGTGTCCCGAATTACTAATGAGGCTTTAAAAGAGCTGACCATTATTGAAAGTATTAAGTAAATATTAGATATTATTTTCTCTTGCCAACCCTATAACGCCCGTGTTCCAGCCTACTCCGGAACTTTTTGTTGGCCCGAGTAAACAATACGTATCGTTTGAATCTATTTTGCGTAATAAATTGATTTATTGTGGCTAATGATATTGGCGTTATTTATTTTTGAGAGATTACTAGTAATTGATGTCGACAGTTATTAAAAATACATGTTAGCCACATTGTCACTGAGTAAAAGCATTAGCTAATTGCCTACTCTGCTCATAGGTAGGTGACATATAAAATATTATTTACATAACATTCAAATGGAATGGCATGAGAACCGTTAGTACCTATGTAATAACTTGTTTATTTCTTCTGTTGTGCTAAATAAGCTGTTATAGTTAAAAATGAAACAAGAAACGACCTATTAACGTAAGTAATTAATAAACATTTACCCCTTCAACCGTCAGCTTAAATAACTAATGAACAACACGACACCGTTTGCACTATGAAAAATAGTTTTTGTTTACATATAAAAACTAGGCCGCACGCAACTAGTACCCTTACCTCAACACCATCGATCATTCGAATTTCGAAAAAACGAACCTCAAGACGAATCGCATTCATAATTCAAATTTCAAATTTCGAACGATAAAAACGAAATCGCCGCGCTCTCCCGACCGGCATTTATTAACCCTACCGTAATCCCGGGGTCCGGTGTGATAAATACGGGGGTGCTCCCTTAACTTTTACTCGTGAGTCATTATGGCATTTAAATAATTCGTGTCGGGAGTAAGTTGTGATTTATGATACCCGCCGTGACACGGGTTTAATCTGTGCGTTCAAGTTATATGACAGTTGTGCGTTTCTGTGTTTATCATGATCGCGCATGCGAGTGAAGGGTTGAATTTTTTGTGATGTGTGGCTTCCCGAAAGCGTGTCGTGTAATGTGACCTACCTACGTTTTGAGACTGGCTGTAAAGGGCGCTCCACATTCACGCCGTGAACACCCGCGAACCCATTGTTTACGCAGCGTGAACAATGCGTTCGCGGGTGTTCACGGCGTGAATGTGGAGCGCGCTTAAGTACATTTTTAACCGACTTATATTTTTTATATAGGTAGTCATAAGTTTTCTTAACTTAAAGTACGATGACCAATCGCCAAATGCGTTACAGTCACTTCACAAATAAACATCTACTACTCCACCAAGCCAACTAGGCACTAAATATCAAATGATAATAAGTCAATGATTCCGCGGTCCGTCCACAACGTAATGAGCCTGACCCAATGCCTGGGTACTCCTCTGGTAACTCCCACTACCTGGTGGAAGGACCGCGGTCATTAACTTATTATCATTTGATATTTGTACCCGAGTGGCGAATGCCTAGTTGGCTTGGTACAGTAGTAAGTAACAATAAACACACCAAAACAAGCCTCGAAATGCACTATCGCAATATAACATTATCACTTGTCATTCTACACGCGAAAATCGTGCAAAGAAACCTCACGCTCTGAGTATTTTTTCAAGGGTTCGAAGTACGTTCGGAATCTATTCGCGAGTCGAGGCGCCTCGACTTTTATCGAGGAGGCATAATTTTTTGATACGGCTCGGAACAGATTTTTGTTGTGGTACTGAGGGTACTTCGAAAAAATTGAGTTTTTAAACCGTGTTCTACTAGCGTGTTCTAAATTTAAATGTTAGTGGAAGCCTTACCCCAAAATTACGGAAAGTTATGATGGAAATAGAATGACATTTCAAATCAATTTTGTTCAAAGAAATGCTTTGTAAAACCATTGTAAGTTGGCTATCAATTGTAAGTTGGCTATTTACCAAATTACATTGTATTAAAATACTTAAATGGCGATAAAAAAAAAAACAATGTAAAAAAGACAAGCCCGCTGAGTTTCTTGCCGGATCTTCTCAGTCGAGGTCGCGTTTCCGATCCGGCAGTAGAATTTAAGGAAAAAATGTAAAATGACAATTTGTAAGTGCCCCCGTAGGCCTAAACAAAATAAACGCTTTGACTTTGACTTTGACTTTGACTTTGACTCAATCTCTATAAATTTTGCGGTTAATTTTTATGACACATTTTTTATTTCTAAGTACCTATCCAATATATTGGCACTACTATTACTATTACTACTTTTACTACTATTACTATTATTACTATTTTACTGTAGTCATTTCGTTCTAGTTTCATCATAACTATACTGTTTCTTTCTCTTGATTCGCTTATTATTCATGCATTTATTATTTACCTGAGGAATTATAATTATGTCAACATGATTTATACCTACCTAGGTCCTTACCTATTTTGATATTCAACACTCCGCAGTACCTATCTGTAGTCTCTACTAGATACGATAGATATTGCAATAATGTTTTATATTTATTTACAAGAAGGTGCAAAAGTAATAAAATTCTTCATCCACCTCCCATCACCTCGGTGCCTCGATGCCTCGGTGCCTCGGTGCGGGCTCGGTTGCACCGCCAAAGGACTGCGGCCTCTACGTGATCGCAATACCGATTACAGTTATTTACTCGATACTTTTCGATTCTGTTTCTCGATTATCGAATGTGTTTGTGAAAGTGGGCGTAGTTGCACCAGTGACTGCTGTTCGAAGTTTAAATTTGGAAGGCAAATAATACAGATGACATTTTGTGATAATTTCAAAAATGGAATCTCTGATATTACTATCCTGATCACGTGTTGTTAAGTACCGACAATATGTACGTATCTCATTTCTTCGCATAGCTTTGTCTCATTTGTTGTTGCTTCATGTAGGTATTACCCACCTGATGTAACCTTTTCGATCGAATTCTATTATAAAATGTACCTATTTGTTTTTTTTTAACTAGGTACCTAAAACTAACATCATAAAAGATAAGTACTACGGCTATCTAGTTTGGAACTGAAACGCGATAAATTATTTAAAAGTTTGGCAACGATCTCCATTATATTTCACTCCATCGACAACTTGTAAATATAAAATCGAAGTATTCGAAAATCGTAAAATTTTAAACAAATCTACAGAACACGAGCTGTGAACGAATAAATTTCGATGACACACAAGCAAACTTTGTGGGGAGCGTTTAGAAATTTATTCCACTAATAAACTTTATTAGAGACCCCAAACTAAATACATTTATAAATCAACCACCCCGGCGATCGAACGGGTTGATTCGAAAAAAAAACCCTTACAAAAACATCGTGGAGCCAGTTCAAACCGGTTTGTAACCCTCCAACGCGGAGTTTATTGAGATATCAAATAAAAAATCAGCGGTCTCGGCTAACAAGGCCCATTCAACAATGCTGCTTGATTTAGCTCAAGTTTATTGTGTAACTTTATTTATAGTACTCCACCAAGCCAACTAGGTATATATATATATAAACGTCACGACTTTTTATTCCCATTCGGGGGTAGTCAGAGGCTTGAGTGGCCATACACCACCACATTGTGGAGGTATTAAGCCAACTCAAAAACCACGTTTCACCAGATAGTCAGAACCCAACGTGACAGGTGGTGAACCTTGTCGCCGTTTATACAGGAACTGACTATTACCTAATCCCGAGGGATAGGTAGGTTTCCTCACGATGTTTTCCCTCACCGTAAGCGAACTGTAAATTATGCACATAGATGAAAATTCATCCATCGGTGCATGCCCCACCGGGGATCGAACCTGGGACCTTCTGATTGCTAGCCCAACGTGTTCGCCCCTAGGCTACAGTCGCTAGGTCAACTAGGCACTCGGATATAAATATAAAATGGTAATAAGTCAATAAATTCGCAGTCCGTTCACGACGTAGTGAGCCTGGGCCAATGTCTGGGCACTCCTGTGGCAGTAGCTTCCACTACGTGGTGGAAGGACCGCGGAATCATTGACTTATTATCATTTGATATTTATACCCGAGTGTCTAGTTGGCTTGGTGGTGTAGTACCTCTGTTCGGTATATGTTTTTTTTTTTGTTTTTATAGCCAAGGATGGCACACTGGCAGACGGTCCACCTGATGGTAAGTGGAAGCCGCCGCCCAGGACATCTGCAACTGCAACTTAAGGGGAGCAGACGCGGCGCCGACCTTTTAGGGACCTATAAACATGTCTTTTGAAGAACCCCATGTTGTAGTGCATAGGAAAGACTATATGGATATTTTATTCAATAAGACCTCTACTCAAACTAGCACGATGTGAACTGAACGCAAAACCTTCAGAATCTAAATCGATTTTCCCTTGTTTATATTTTTCGACTTAAATCATTCTAGTTTCGATATAAGAATTTTAGTAACGCATTTTATTAACCGTGAACGAATACGTCGATTCCTCTTTGCGGTTTGATTGGAAATATGCTTGGTTGCATTGATGTATTATTTTAGCAGATATGATACCTCCTAACATTGCAATCACTGGAATTGTGCTCAACGCACCACTGCATGCAGCTGAATTCACACTTCTCGACGCAATTCGACAATCAACTTAAAGGCAATTGGGACCCACCACTCACCCTCGGAATTGTCAACCTCCAAAATTATAAACCAAATGAATTGATCGATAATAGAAGAGGCCAACAAGACCTAACTCCCTGTCAGTTGAGAGTATGTCTGTCATGAGTCATGGACCCTAACAATTAGGAATTCTCCGCAGACAAAGCGAATCCAAAATAAATTCGACACGTGTTTCGCCTCTAAACGAGGCATCCTCAGGATAGCTGGGCTGCGACTGAGCTCGTATTATTCACTAGGAGATGAGCCATATTAGCAACACCGACATGTTTTCAACATCATTTTCCGGGAACGACTGAGTCGTACTATATCCATGGACTCCGTTTAGTAGGCCATACTATTTCGGACAGTGACATGTCTCCCTCTTTCTTGGTAATATCTTTGCTCGGTTGTTTCGTTGAGCGGCCATATTGGATTATGTCTGCATTGCCTGATTGCAAGCGATCGTTTGACTCTTGAGTTCTGAATTGAGACCGCTTCACAATTCTTTGTTTCGAGAATATTCTTATAGAATTGAGAAAAGTGAACTTTTTACACAATAACAATGAGGCCGCTATTAATAAATCGCCTGAATGTAAGTTACAGCCCTCTAGCAAAAATAAATCTATGAATTGCGAAAATTGCCTAAAATTCATTGTATGCCCAAAAAAATCAGTAAACCAAACAAATTAAATTTCCAACATTGTTTTGTTCATTATGGAAAAACCTAAAATATTTTTTGGAAATGGTCTCCATTCCAGTTATACATACAATACCAGTGTCCATGAGTTGAGTTAAAACAGGACAGTAGCGCGGAATCGAATTAACTACTTTTAAAACATTTAAAAGCTTCAGAACCGCGAGTAGGGTAACCATGTTGTCGCCAAAATGTCAGATGTCCTATTTTTATTCAGCGCCTGCTAGGTCTTCACCTTTCTTGTTACGGGACCGAAAACTATGTGAACTCGCAATAATAGATCTTATCCCTATGTTGAGAAAATCGGTTGAGATGATCGCTAGGGTCCTAAATCCTAATAGATAATAACAATAATAATCGTTACAAACCAACTGTATGGTCCCAAACTAAGCAACGCTTGTAATATGGCTACCATCCTATGGTCTGGCGGCGATCCTTGTAACATCCAGACCGGGGCAAATTTCGAAAAGGCCGTTTCCAAAATTTGCCTTTGGAATCAAACCCGCAACTACCCGATGCAGTAAACCGAGTGGCCTACGCTCGCACCACTGCGCCAAGCAGTCATCATAGATGAACAAGTGAGTTGAAATTTTTATTTCACACGCTTTATACTGACATTAGCTTCGTGTAAAGGGTGTGATAATGATTGACAAACAATAGTCCTGCAATAAATGGTTTATGTGGTCACCCTATAGCTGAAACTTTTCGCAAACAACACAGCCAGTACTGTCACTAACAAACGGCCGCTCCCGGCTCTGTGTCTATTATTAATTAAAAACCAAAATCGTTCCAGTTAAGCCCGCGACTGTACCCGATTCGAATCAAAGGAGTAATTCGAATGGAATCGACGAAATGAATTGATCGAATCCGCTGTGCACAACACTAGCCATGCAAAGAATTTTCAACTCCATTTTATAGTGCATAGATTATAATATTACTTTTTAATTTGTTGTCTGCATTCGTAGGATAGATAAACGGGGATTATTATTTTGAATTTATTTTTTTGGAATAAAGTTTGAAACCCTGCCTCACACCTCTAGATTTTTCGGAATCTATGTGTGAATCATAACTTTAATGTGATTATCACTTGCTTACGGTGAAGGAAAACATCGTGAGGAAACCTGCATGTCTTCAGACATGTGAAATCCACCAACCCGCACTGGGCCAGCGTGGTGGATTGTGGCCTGAATCCCCCTCGCATTGAGGGGAGGCCCGTGTCCAGCAGTGGGACGTTAAAAGGGCTAAATTGTTATTATTAATGTTTGAAATCCTTGAGTAATATATGTTGCTGTACCGATTGTCATGTTTCATTTCTAATATGTATAATTTTTCATTCATGTATATGCTGCTCCTATTAGGGACCCTTTTCATTCATGGTCCTGGCATACAGAAGTAACAGTGGGAGTGTGTGGCGGTCCAATTCCCTTTAAAAAAAGTTGCTATTATTTTTAATTCTTAAATGTTTGCATGTCATTATTTACCTGACAAAGCATGCTGCACACCCTATGTAAAACAACTTTAATTTACCATGTTTAATGCAAATAAATATTTTGATTTGATTTGATTTGATTTGCTTCCGTCGTTTCAAAAAAGAGAGAAAAATAAAACATATCGCATAATCAATGCTATAACCAAAATCTCAAGATACAAGCCCTTTTCTTTTTCCCAACAGCATGTTATTATGAGATCTCATACGTACAACCGGGTATTGGTATTCATAAACAGGGAATCTGTGAAGATTCGTGCTGAATCTTATTTCGATAGCGGGTTTTGTGGAGAGAATTGTCTGGTTTCTTTTCGCGCAAGGAAACATATAATTATATTATATTATAGCTGTGCCCCACAGCTGCGCCCGCGTGGAAATTGATGTGTAAGATTAGTCTATATCTTATTCCAGAGTCTACACTATCTATGTTTTAAATTTCATTAAAATCGGTTTAGTAGTTATAGAGATACGTGATACGACCTGTGATCATGTACGGCTCGGAATGCTGGGCGGCTAAAGTGCGTGAAGAGAAGCGTCTCCACTCTGCCGAGATGCGAATGTTGAGATGGATGTGTGGAGTGACGCGAATGGATAAGGTGAAGAATGTGTATATAAGAGGCAGTCTCAAAGTAGCGCCTATAACAGATAAGGTAAAAGGTAGGAGGTTGGAATGGTTTGGGCATGTGATGAGAAGAGATGAAAAGCATGTGACTAAACGGATGTTGAATATGAATGTGGAAGGATACAAAACGAGAGGAAGACCCAAGAAAAGATGGATGGATTGTATAAAGAGTGATATGAATGAGATTGGAGTGGATGTAAGTATGACAGCAACGCGCGATGTATGGAAGAATAATACATACTGCGCCGACCCCAGATAATGGGATAAGGTAAGGCAGATGATGAGTTATAGAGATACGTGGTAACAAACATTCACACACACACACTTACTTTCACATTTATAATATTAGTAGGAAGTAGGATAAGATAGGATTAAACCAACATTATCAAAATTATAAGCTTCCGGAAATGGCCTTTTGATAATTTGGCCTGGGGCCCTACCACCACCTCTTATAGCAGTATTGTTTTAACGTTTCAGCGACTTTTTGTGCAATGACGTTTCTTATTGTCATGACAATAAGGTACGTCATTGCACAAAAAGTCGCTGAAAATTTAAAACGTTCCTATAATTGAATCGCGATAAGAGGTCGTGGTAACGCCCCTGGTCTGGATGTTACTGGGATCGCCCCCACCCCATTCTGCGGTGCCCATAGTACAAGCGTTGCTTAGTTTGGACCATACAATTATTATGTTAGTCTGACGATTTTATAACATAGGCGATAGGATTGAACTGTCACTTTAAAGGATTACAGTAGAATGAACACTACGCAAGGCAACGCAACGCTTGGCAAGGTCAGGTAGAGATGGGTGACCATTTAGTGGCATTTGAATTAAGCATCTCCGTGCTTCGGAGGGCACGTAAAAAGTCGGTCCCGGTTGTTGTTATCTAGACAGCAGCCGTTAAGCCATGTTAGAGGCCTGCGGGCGGCTTGAACAACTCTGACACTAGGTTGGCCACTAACCATACGATAAGAAGAAGTAGAATGACGTTTTCTCTCTTCTTTTTTGTGTGATAAGACCTTTGTCGGTGTAGCTAATGGAGCTCTCTTCTTCTCTCTTTGTAACTAGAGCAGTCTCTTTCACTCCTACTACATAACACCAATCTTCTCTTTCGACTTATACGTAGCTTATTCTTGGTCTTCCTCTTCCACGCTTTTTTCAAAGTCAAAGTCAAAGTTATTTTTTTATTCATGTAAGCTATAAATAGCACAGTTACTACCGGTTCGTAATGCTGCTTCCATTGAGAAGAGCCGGCAAGAAACTCAATGGTTACTCTTTTCAAAAGAAAAAGAATAATTGTATACATTGTCAAACAGCAACGCTATGTGAGCAGGCAGGCATTAACACATTGTGAATAAAAAAATAAAAAACATAATCAGGTATTTAAATAAACTAATGGCCGCCGAGTGGTCGAAATTCGACCATTATTCATTTAAATTGAAGGTTGAAAAGTTAGTAAGCCACGGCTATCCTCTAGATGCGAATATTTTCTTGTTTCATACTTTTTAGAGCGTGATTTTTCAGTAGTCGGGTTTTAGTTTTTAAACTTACTTTTTATTTAATTATTTTGGAGTTATAGATACCAATATATATATTTTTGAAATGTGCTCATCAAGCTTTTTCATTTGATACCCCACACGGTTTCATTGAAAAATGTATATTATTTTTTAGTTCATGACATTATGTCCTCTAGAGGGCACCATATGCAATTTTATGTGACGTCACATAGCCTATAACCAGCGCGCCATTAAGCCGCTTCTAACGATACCTCATTTGTCAAATTACGACAAGTAGTTTGGAAGTTAGGTGGGAACAGATGCACATACATACATACATACATACCGGTCAAAATCATAACCCTCCGCCGTAGTCGGGTAAAAAGAACTAGCCTAGAATGCTGTGCATGCCTACTCCCACTTTACAGTTAAACCAAAAGGTGAATATTTAGAACGATTGTTTTGTTGTGAATGGTGTGATGCCTTCCGTCCTTTTCTTATATCTTTCCTATAAGATTCGCAAATTAATAAAGCAAAAAAACACGTAGGCCAATTTAAATAGGTAGTAAGCAGATCAAGAACAACAACCAACAACAACAACATAGTACAGTACAGTAGTACTAGTAGTACATCAACATAGTGCAACATGAAATTTAATCTTTGTAACACCAATTTTTTTACCTATGTTTAACAAATAAATGCTTACTTACTTACTTACTTACTAACTTACAAGCATACTGCTTTCTTTTTCTTTGTATTTCATTGGTGTTAATAGGTAGTCTTGTAACATTCTAGTTATTTTAAACAAAGTTGCAGCGACTAGGCGGGCAACTTTGTAAGTTGTCAGGTACAACCGGCCAGTTGCTAAAAAAGTTGTTAATTAATGTTTTAACTATAAGTTATGTTTTTCAAATACTACCGACTAAACGAGTGCTGCGTTCGCTATTAATCACATAGCACTATTGCTACGCAGACTAAGCACTATTGCACTAGTGCTCCATACAATTCTGAAACTAATGCCATGTGTCCACTGGCAAGTAACTTCCGCAATTTCTTGCAGAAGTCACTCGACGTGTTTCCACTGACTGCAATTTTACACAACCGTGTACATGTGGGACTTGCAGCAAGTTCGGCAAGTCGCAGAAGTCCACTTGCGTGAGAGTTTACACATTCGAAGTCGCTTGCGCAAGTAAACTTGTGCAAGTTTTCTTGCCAGTGGAGACACGGCATAACGTATGCGTTACCTATCGGAATAACGATATATAAATCATGATAAATAAAAAAATAGCAAATTCAGCCCATTTTAAGAACTTACTAAATTTCGTGTCCTAAGTATGTGAAATTTGGTAAAAACCGCTTCAAATCAGTTTGCTCTTTGACGACTACTTGGCGCAGTGATTCGAGCGGTAGCCGCTCGGCTCACTGCATCGGGTGGTTGCGGGTTCGATTCCCGTCAGAGGGAAATGTCAGAAACGACCTTTTTGTAATTTGCCCTGGTTTAGGTGTCACTGGGATCGCTCCCAGTCCATTGTCTCCATCGTACGAAACACAGTTGTAATAGCTGCTTTACGCTGATCTTCTGTGAGAGGGTGGAGCCCGGTCGAGCCAGCCTTTATATATAAGCTGCAGTCAACAGCTTGGCTCTACTATCAATAGATAACTATGCGTATATTATTATATTATTAGTATTTAATATCTATGATGATTAATGGGTTTTCTATTTAGAATGAACACATGATAGGTATTGTCCAGCGGAATTCGTTTCACATAAGTTACTACATACGTTGGAGTATACAGCCGATGTTAGTTGTATGAATAGCGTGAAGATGGTATTTCATGCTGCAGGAAACGAGCCATGTTCCTGCCATACCGTTGCCGCCCATGACTTGGTGCGATCTGCTTGGGACCTATGACGTAATATGTACCTACTTTTATTTTGCAAATCAGAAAAATATTCAGAAAAAGAACATCTGTCAATTGTTTTATTGAAGGTATGCTTCTGTAAATGAAACCCGTGAGTAAATTTCGGACTAGAAAAAGTAATCAGTAGCTTAATGGCTGCGTCTATATCAGGCGCATGCCGCGCCCGAGCACTCAGTTTTGACGTCGGAACGCATAGGCATAATGTCATAACGTGAGTGCTCGGGCGAGGCATGCAAAGCATTTGGACGCACTTAATGAAAATACTAATAAGTTGAGCACTCGCTGTAATCGCTAAAAATGACATAAACACAACTCTCAAAGGAAAAGTTAACTTTAAATTAGTTTGTCAACAATTACAACATACACACATACTTAATTTGTGATATTGTTTAGTTTCGTAATATGCGCTAAAGATTACTGAACATTACAAAAAATATACACAATAAATTACTTAGTTGAACATCTTATTTTTTTAAGTCGATTAATTACAAATACAATCCCATTTTATTATCTGGTCGTATGTAGAGCTCAAAACGGACACCACCAAGGAATCTTGGTGCGGCAAGCTTTTAAATATTTTCCCGCCCTTGATTTATCGTCTGCCTTATAAAAGCCTCCCACAGGGCGATATAGCCTTGCACGGAGCTCGTTTCGGCATTTTTTGCTTTAATAAAAATCGCGTCTACGGCTCCCAACAGGGGAATTTTAATTTTTCCGTCTAATATTCTTGTTGGAGCATTTTTTTATTTTTGGGGATCGGTCACTGTGAAATTAACGGGGGTGGAGTGACGGTTGTAAGCGGAACACGACAAATGTAAGTAACGATGCGATTGTTTTAATTAATGTACCTATAGTTTTCGCGGGAAGTAATTGTAATCGTTCAGCAAAATTAATTTATTATTATTATTATTATTTATTTATTTGTATTATTTTGTGGAGTTCTAATCAATTATAACGCCGTTTACTAGTAAAGGAAGGGGTTTTAACTCAAAGAGGGGTGTTATAAGTTTAACTATTTTGTCTGCATGTCTTTTCCAAACGAATGGGCTGATCTCAACATAATTCTTTGTTATTTTTTATTAATTTACAATGTTTTTCTGCCAAACTGCATAGCAGTTTGTTTGTGATCACTTTCTTCTCTATCTTCGATAGAGTTCTAAGAATGTCCTTAACTGCTGATGGAAATCAGTCCTACGGCTTTACCCCCAAAATAAATAGTTATGATCACAGAGTAAAGACTAAAGAAAGAGGTGCCCTTATTAGATATATGTATGAAAAAAAAAACGTGGTAAATTTTTTTTCATTTTCATCGTTCTATCTACCGGTAAATAGTTGAACTACTCGCTTCGTTTTATGTCGATATTATTACTAGGCCGACCACTCGGCCGAGTTGCTTAGGGCCAGTCCCCTTAGTAATTGGTCCATGGTTATGATCGACTTGCAATGGCATTCCAAATCACCTTTGTTCCTAGAAACGCTTTGTAAAACCATTTTAAACTGGCTAAAAATCTCTATAAATATAGCTGTTGAACTTTAGACTCTACCTCAATTATTAAGCGACTAAAAGCAGACACAATAATGTAAATTGTCTTTTGTTCTATATACACCCAGGTGAATACGTTATGCGTTAAAATAGAGTTCTAAATCGGTGTAATAGGCAGCTCGTTGTTGCAATATAACTGTCGTAGGATATCGGGGACGTTCAGACCCTCGTCTTGTGGCGCGCTATTAATCACAGATGTATAGGCCGTACCGGGAGTAAGCGCAAAGTGTGTACTTTGGACACGGTATCTTGAGTCAATAGCGGCTTGCTGGAGGGCCGAGCGGTATCCACGAGCAATTGGTGTTGAGATCTGGGCGCTAAGTGTATTTTTTCTCGCTATCTAGGATACTTTATTATCTGAGTATTTGTCATTTCATATGGAAAATACAACAGTGCAACTAGATCACAGACAAATACACAGACTATTAAAAATACAGGTTGATCACAAGAAAAAATTGCCTAGGGTCATTGACCACGTAGACCTAACGTTATAATTCTACTAATGTCTATTCGTTTAAACGTCAAAACTGACTGCTCTCTACGTCTACACCATGGACCAATTACTAAGGGGACTGGGTCTAAGCAACTCGGCCGAGTGGTCGGCCGAGTACTAACATCGACATAAAACGAAGCGAGTAGTTCAGCTATTTACCGGTAGATAGATGCCACGCATCCCGGGAAAATGACCACGCGTTGTTTCATAGAGATATCTACTAAGAACGTCTCTTCTAATTAAAATCTCTATGGTCTAGACGCATCTATTCTACTTGACCCACATTTATTATTAGCCTATCGATACGTGCTCATATATCGTCTCCATTTATTACTGTCTCCATGTAAGATACAAACTTAAGGGCACTTAAACACTTATTTAAGTAACTTAGCACTCAAGCTCTGAGTTACGAGATGAGTACACATTTATAGAAACAGCCCGTTTGTTACGCTTTAATCCTATTTTGGTTAACGTTTAAGTAACAGTTAAGTTTGATCATTTTGACTTGATTTACAATATCTTGTTGCTCGGTGGAGGATATATTGGACTTTGAGGAAAACAGTAAGTAGCTTATAAATATTTCAAAGCATAACATTTCATGAAAATATGTTTTACTGGTGATAGAGGCAAGCTGTAGCCAATTGACCGCAGCTTATACGCGAGATGGCTGGACCGGGGTAGTACCACGCTCTCATAGAAGTTCAGCGTAAAGTTGATATAACAGCTGCGTTTCGTACGATGAGTGGGAAAACAGCAAGCCCAACCCCCTCCCCCCCTTTCCATCCCTCTGTCTCACTCCCCTTCAGTTCGGCAACGTGCGAGCGATGCCTTTGGTGTTGCAATTATCTGTGGGCTACGGTAACTGCTTGTTTGCAACCTTAGTCATATAAAAAAAGGTTCAGTCATTTTTGAGTGTTGCTCAGACAAACTTACAAACACTTCCGCAATAATTAGTATCAGGATTTATTTTGAAGTATAAAGGTTGGCACTCATCTATCAACCCGGCACCCGAGCAGCACCGCCTCGCCGCTCGGCGTCCACTCGTTGTCGACAGGTGGTCCGCGGGCGGACGCTGCTTTTACACCATAAACGTCCCGTGATCAACCAGTGGACCGCGTGTGCTCAACGAGTGAACGCCGCGTGGTCAGCGCGTGGTCCACTTATTTCCGGTTCAGTTAGTGGATGCCGACCGACGAGGCGGTACTGGTCGGGTGCCGAGTTGATAGATGAGTGCCAACCTTTAAATATGGTATTTCCTCATCTCCTATTAATACACACACCCACAAACATCTCTTTGCATATACTATAGTAAATATGTGGCGTCGTTTAAGCCTGTTTACGGCATACCTAAGGCGTGCTATTCACGGCGCGACCGCGCGGTGTGGCGTGCGGTCAGCTATCGACCGCATAATGGGGGCCAGGCATTATGGTGTTTAACATGCTCGCTTGTATTACGTAAGACAATCTTGGTGGTTTGAGACATTACTGTAATACATTTACACTATTGTCAGGAATTTGACAGTTGGATGAAATGGACTCAAAAATCATAGGCCTTTATTTTACAAAATAAAGATTCTTGCAGTAAGTAGTAAAACAAAACCAGTTTCCTTATAAAAAACTTTTTTTTTTTTTTTTAATAAACTTAAAGTTATCTAAAACTGATATATTAAAAGAAATTAGCAATATTAGTATTTAAACTATTCCATGCTCTCCTTTTACTGGGAATTGGGTGCGTGCACAAGCACCGAGCCTCCGCGTCCTAGCCATCAGCTATGACTTTATGACGTGTTAGGCGTCAAAACTGACAGTTCTAGTAGACGCGTAAATTAACGAACTACACATAATAATTGTTTGCCAAATTGTATCGTGAATACCATCACTTAATATTTCAGCAGCGTTTGAATTTCTGATCACAAACTTTGATACTTGCTTTGTATTTATGAAGGGATTAATTGGCTTTAATTATAATTTTGTTTTGTACAGTTTGTGTGGACTTGGAATGGTGTCAGTTGTATATACAGGGTGTTAGGCGAAGGCTAGACGTAAAGTATTTACTGTGGTCCGTCATTATTTTCCGAACAGGGGGCTTACCACAACCTCTTATCGCGAAACAATTATAGGAGCGTTTTAACGTTTCAGCGATTTTTTGTGCAATGACGTACCTTATTGTCATGACAATAAGAAACGTCATTGCACAAATGGCCGCTGAAACGTTAAAACAAAACTGCTATAAGTGGTGGTGGTAAGCCCCCTGATCGTGTAGGCTAGTGTACTGATGGATGACAGTATTTGCCTGGAATTTCAATTCCAATATGACAGTTTGGCATTCCACGTCGCGAAAGCAATAGAGTGGACATGTCTTCTGAGATTGCGGATTAAACCACGCGCTAAGGTAATATCCATACCAAGCTTTCGTGTTTCATTTGACTTCTGGGCTGTACGAACTACGTCACAATACTGACGGAATAAATACTAAACGTGAAGCCTGCGTCGATGGAATGACATCCATCATTATGTACTATACTGACGGACCACAATACATACTTTACGTCTAGCCTTCGCCTTAGGTAAGACGAAGGGCGTATTGAAAGAGTGTATTCAGTTTTCGATTCTCATTCCAAATACCTATGTAAAAAAAAAACTTTATTTTTGACCTAATTATCCAATAAAATACAAATTAATGAAACATGAAGTATGAAGTCTATGAAGCGATTCTCTTTGTAAGACAGCAAATAGGTAGTCGCTCGCTAACGTAAGGGTAGTCCACATTGTGAAACTTCTACTTTTAATCATATAGTTAGTGGCCAACTGTCAGAATTATTGAAGCCGCCCAAAGACCTCTGACATGGCTTGTGTTTTTTAGTTACGTGTAAGTACGAATTATGCGTCTCTCGTCTAAATTAACATCTTGTATAATAGAGTTGTACATGTTAAACTAGAGTAAAGAGGGATGGGATGTGGGGGGAGGAAGTTTGGACAATGGGTGTCTTGGGGATGGGGAGTGTAGATGATTAATTAGGGAACTTAATAGACATTTTTTCTCTGAATATATTAAGCTTTGGTGTAGTGTACTGAAATGATAGAGTTTCGAATAATTTGTGGAGAAACCTAGCCTACATAAGATAATTTCTAGTTAATAATTACAAACATCAGTAAGTTAGTTAGTATATTCAGCAGTAACTAACCATACGACGATTCGACGGGCCCGTTGGCGTGGTTGGCGTGATGGCGCCTTTCACGCTGCAGGTCGTAGGTTCGATTCCTACCCGTGACATGCATTTGTGTGCATGAACATGTCTGTATGTCCCGAGTCTGGGTGTATATGTATATTAAGTGTGTATATACAAATAAAAAAATAGTATATGTAGTAATAATATCAGTTATCCGGTTTCCATAGTACAAGCTCTGCTTAGTTTGGGATCAGGTAGCCGTGTGTAAAAAAATGTCCCAGGATATTATTATTATACTTTATCTTAGCAATGCTTGTTTAATTATCGCCTCAAGATTCTCTATATAATCTCATCTAAGGTAACATGTACAATATAAGCTGAGCTCTCGTTATTATTGCCGCCCGTAATTAATGGAGCTCAGTTTATATTGGAAATGTTACCATAGACGTACCTCGATTGGGCCCTAAGTCGCTTAGCTATTAAACTGCCATTGCCATTGAGCTGCTAAGCGACCTAGAGCCATGTTCTCTTGCAAAATGACGTCACAGCTATCAGAAGTCCATTCCACAGCGAATACTGCCCATAAATAAATAAAATTTTAGTACTAATAAAATCATAGACATAAAATTCGTTTGAAGTCGTGAAAAATTAACGTTTTGAATGGTCTGGATGATGTAGGGCCTAATTAGCGGACGGGGCATTATTAATGTTCTTCTTTGAAGCGCCGGGGGCGACGGGTAGTGTCCTGAGACGAGAGATGTATAAACTATCACAGCGGCTCTCAAAGTTTCCGGGCCCTTTTATTTATTTGTATAGTGTTTAAGTACCCCGGTGAGGGGTCCAGAGGGCCTACTCTTTTACGAACGAAAACTGTTTGACGTTTAGATTCGACGACGATGAAGACGTCAAACTATTTTCGTTCGTAAGAAATGTCGGAATTAATGAGAAACGTAGTAGGGAATACGCGAATTTCGTCCGAAATTTCGTTTTCGTTTGTAAAAGAGTATCCCTCAGGTATCTAGTCCCGCCACACGCTCCCACCACAGTTTTATTTTATGTTACTAACATGGCAAATACACGTACGGACCGCCTAATGTTAAACAGTTACTGTAGCCCATAGTTGCTTGCCAAAGCCATTGCTCGCACGTTGCTGACCTGAAGGGGAGTTAAACTACGGGGAATGAGGAAAGGGAGGGGGGGGGGGGGTTGGACTTACTCACGTAAGTCAGGATCGTCAATGGAGTCCAACTATGTCACCGAGGTTTGACCTTCGAGGTATCCCGAGAAGAAACCTATTTGTCTTGAAATGCGCATGAATTTAACCAAAGGAAAGAAAGGTGTCAAACGCACGGACCGCGTCAGAAACACCACCCTGCGCTCCATTACTCGCATCACTCACGTGGGGGGTGAAGACCCCAAAGTTAAAGTGGGAGTGGGCCGGTCAATGGGCTCGAACAGTTGGGAAAATGCCATCACAAATTGGATACCAAGTGACGGAGCCGCAGCCAAGACAGACCCAAGAGGAAATGGGGGGGATGATTTGGTCACCTTTGCGGGAGATACTTGGTCTGTGACCGCTTAAAATCGTGCTTTATAGGGAAGACAAGGAGAGGGCTTTGCTCAGGAGTGGGACAAAAACATAGCCTAATAAAAAAAACAAGTTATTTTGATATCCCTTTTGTATTTGTCGTTCAAGAAGAAGCGCTCTTTGAGAACCGCTGCACTACCAAGACAAGAATAAATTGACGTCAAAACAGTATGATGGAAAAGGACAGATGATAGTGCCTTTGGTGTATCGCCTGTGACGTTCCGTAGATTAGGCCTAGGGCACACCGTTCCTCAAAATTACATCACGCGCTCAATGGGAACGTGGTAACGATGAAATATTGCTTTATTTTGTGTCTGATGTTTTGTGAAGAATAAATATGTTACGTAAGTCGCTGTGAAATGTGTTACGTGGTTCGGAGTGTATATACTGTGTTGTGTATTCAAATCGTGTAGCCTAGGGCGAATTATTTTAGTCAATGTTTACATTATTTTCTTTTGTCTATAGTTGCGTGCAATACCAAAGGCATTGCTCGCACGTTGGCAACCAGAAGAGGAGTGGTACAGAGGGAGGGGAAGGGTTGAGCATTCGTCTCTCTCACTCATGATACGTAACGCAGCTATAATAGCTGCTTTACGTCGATCTTCTGCGAGCGCGTACCACCCCAGTTCCATTCTTAACTAATAGTATTAATTATGTCCTTAGATATTTCAAATATTGATACCAAGTCAACTACTTAAACTTAAACAATTTTTTAGAGAGGGACCCACCACTCACCCTCGGAATTGTCAACCTCAAAAAATTATAAACCAAATAAATTGATTGATAATTAGAAAAGGCCAACAAGACCGAACACCCTGTCAGTCGAGAGTATGTCTGTCATGAGTCATGGACCCTAACAATTAGCAATTCTCCGCAGACAACCTGCCTGCCTGGTTCATTCATTTGGTTTATAATTTTTTGAGGTTGACAATTCCGAGGGTGAGTGGTGGGTCCCTCTCTAAAAAATTGTTTAACAATGGATTTCCGCAAAGTTACACCTGATTCCATCAATTACTTAAACTTAAATAAAATTCAGAATATTTCAGTCTTACCCATGGTACTACAACCAGGGGAAGGAAATGTGTTTATTTTTACCATGCAAGTACCCATGATCCGCCGTTATCCGTATCCAAACATACCCCTAACTTACCATAATGTGTAACTTGATGGTGCCATGGCGTTTATGGGTTGTGACAAGTGACAGATTAGGAGGACGCCGCCTCGGGCTGCTAGTCCCAATGCTATATTTAGCGTGAATATATTACCGGCATTTAAACAGCTATGGAACGTTTATGGAAAGCGTTTTAAATAGCAATACGAAGGGATTATAAATCTATTAAATTATCGCTTCGAAATCGCCTGGTAAATATAAAAATGTAATGTAACGTCACGACTTTTATCCCCGTTCGGGGGTAGTCAGAGGCTTGTGTGGCCATACACCACCACATTGTGGAGGTATTAACCAACTCAAAGCCCACGTTTCACCAGATCAGGTCAGAACCCAACGTGGCAGGTGGTGAACCTTGTCGCCATGTATACAGGAACTGACTATTACCTAATCCCGAGGGATAGGTAGGTTTCCTCACGATGTTTTCCCTCACCGTAAGCGAACTGTAAATTATGCACATAGATGAAAATTCATCCATTGGTGCATGCCCCACCGGGGATCGAACCTGGGACCTTCTGATTGTTAGCCCAACCTGTTCACCCCTAGGCTACAGTCGCTACAGTCGGTAAATATACCTACTTTATTTTTCAGCTATTCATATGAAAGGAATCGCTCGCACTTTGCCAACCTAAAGGGGAGTGGTAAAGAGGAAGAAGGGGGGTTCAGCTTCCGGCTCTCTCACTCATCGTACGAAACGCAGCTGTAATAGCTATTTAACGCCGATATTCTGCGAGAGGGTGGTACTAGAATAGTTTTTAGAGGAAATGTATGGTGTAGGTAACCTACCTATCCCTCGGGAATAGGTAATAGTTCCTGTATACACGGCGACACGGTTCACCACCTGTCACGTTGGGTTCTGACTATCTAGTGAAACGTGGGCTTTGAGTTGGTTAATACCTCCACAATGTGGTGGTGTATGGCCACTCAAGCCTCTGACTACCCCCGAACGGGGATAAAAGTCGTGACGTTACACATGTATGGTGTAGGTGTGTGGGAAATAAGGCCCGTATTCATAAATCGATTTCAAGACTGAGCTCAAACTTAAGATGCTGTTTTTGACAGAGATGTCCCATATATTAAACGTCAAAACTGCATCTTAAGTTCGATTTAAACTTTGAGATGCATTTATTAATACAGGGGGCTTACCACAAGCTCTTATTGCGATTCAATTACAGGAACGTATTAACGTTTCAGCGACTTTTTGTGCAATGACGTACCTTATTGTCATGACAATAAGAAACGTCATTAAAACGTCGTTAAAACGTTCCTATAATTGAATCGCAATAAGAGCTTGTGGTAAGCCCCCAGGCCTAGATGCTTGGAATAATCAGATGTAGTTTACAAGTTAGTGCTCCGTATCGCCATATTTATTTCCTGTAATTTTTCAAAGAGACACGAAATAGACACGAATCGTTGCCAATACTGTACTTATACGTATGCATGTCATAGTGGCTATTTCTCAAAGTGTCATTTATATTGATTTACCGCTATACCTGTATATTACCGCGGCACGTTATGATGGCCGGTTTCACATGTGGGAGGGGGAAAGGATGAACCTTATTATAACGGAATAAAATTCATTTCTTGACATTCTTATTTTTTAAAATGGCCAGTCTTTTCCGTTATAATAAGGTTCATTTTCTTCCCCCCTCACATGTCAAACCGGTCATCGTAAAATGCCGCTACTGTAGTTCATTGAAATTGGATACAAATATTCCTTGTTTGTGGTCATAGAATACATGGGGGCGTTCATAAATTACGTGAGGTGATTTTTGAGATTTTTCGACCCTCCCTCCCCCCTGGTGAGATTTCGTGAGATTTTGCTCGACCCCCTCCCTCCCCCTGTAATCTCACGTGAGATTTTTCAAAAGCTATATTCTAGAGGAGAAACATGTTTTACTTAATTTAACAAAAAAAAAGTTAAAGTTTAGTTTAAAAAACAATTAACCCAGTTTTCTTGCAATTTTACACAGTTTCTAACGGTAAAAAAAATACGTGAGATTTGCCGAGACCCCCCCTCTCCCCCACGTGAGATTTCGTGAGATTTTACTCGACCCCCTCCCCCCCATAAATGCCTCACGTAATTTATGGACGCCCCCACATGTTTTTATTGCTATTTATGAAACACCTGAAAAATCTGTGTCCATAATTTAAGTCATGGACTCCGTTTAGGAGGACATACTATTTTGGACATTCACATGTCTTCCTCTTTCTTGGTAATGTCTTTGCTTCTTACTTTTCCTTGGGCAATGCACGTAAAACTGTCCTAATCTCGATCTAAAATGTTATAGCCACGTAAACTCTGAAATTGGAATGGCGAGCGAATTTAAAATACCTTTAAATCGGAATCCAGTATCACTCAAATCAATACATGTGCATTTCGCAGCGCAATAGATATTAAATTCTTCGACGACTTTCATATCTGTCTCTTGGCTCATAACTGTACCTATAGTCGAATGAAACATCACGGAACGCGGAATTTCAGCACCGGACTTTCAGAATTTTCGAATAATTTTGATATTGATGAAGGTGCTAATCTTGTTGGAACACAAACTTAACGATGCATGTGTGAGACATCAATAGGAGACATTTATAGTTGCGAATTTAGTTTAGGCGTAAATGGCCACAGTATTCGCGCATTACTTAAATACTTCTCGAACTTTTACCTACCCATGGATTTCTATTAGGAACTAACGCACTGACATTGACAGTTGACACTCAAAGGCTGTCTGTCTGTCTGTCTGGCTTCTGGAATGTCAAAATCGTCCCCTAAGGCGAACGCTAGACGTAAAGTATATACTGTGGTCCGTCAGTATGGTACAGAATGTCATTCCATCGACGCAGGCTACACGTTCAGTATTTATTCCGTCAGTATTGTGATGTAGTTCGTACAGTGCAGACGTCAAATGAAACATGAAAGCTTGGTATGGATATTACCTTAGCGCTTGGTTTAATCCGCAATCTCAGAAGTCATGTCCACCCTATTGCTTTCGCGACGCGGAATGCCAAACTGTCATTCTGGAATTGAAATTCGTGGTAAATACTGTCATCCATTAGTATAGGTACTAGCCTACACGATCAGTTTGAACCACGGTTTTTGGTAAATAATGACGGACCACAGTATTTACTTTACGTCTAGCCTTCGCCTAACACTCGTAAGCCAACAAAAGTCACTGATAAAATAAAGGTTTTCAAATTCTTGCACTAAGGTAAACTCCAGACTGTTCTTTTTACATTATGGGAACCCAATACTGAACTATGAAGGAAACTTTCTTTAATAAATAACACTCAAAACTTCCTCAAATTTCCACAAAGGAACTCCCCATTCATAGCCACAACAATTATTTTCGAAGCACTTAGTGTTCAATGGGGAAGGTTCTAATGCAAATCCTCTTGCTCCGGGCGTGCAAGTAATAAATCGCTGGTTATATTTTATTCGGGCCTACTTAAGGGCTCGTAAATCTGGTAGCCCTGATTGGATGCGGCGTGAAGAAAGACCGGAGAAGGATTTTGAGGGCATTTGTTTGCAAGATCCTCGAAGAAAATTGAGAATTTATACAAAATTAAGGGGAATGACCAGTACTCCGGATCTCTCACTCATCGTACGAAATGCAGCTGTAATAGCTACTTTACGTCGATCTTCTGTGAGAGGGTGGTACTACCCCGGTCGAGCGTATATGAGCTACAGCCAATTGGCTACAGCTTGGGTCTACGACCTATACTACTAATATTATAAATGCGAAAGTAAGTGTGTAAACCTATTTTAATGAAATTTGAAACGCAGATAATGTAGGCTATAAAAGAACCATAGGCCTTATCTACACATAAATTTCCACGCGGGCGAAGCCGCAGGGCACAGCTAGTTTAATATATTGTCAAGTTTAGTTTGGACACCAACAAAATCAGCACCAATTTATTTCCAATCTAAATACAAAACAATCTAACTAGGTCAACGCGAAACGGCGGATCGCTTCGATGTGTATCTGTTAGTGAAAAGTTTCTTCAACCCCCACCCGCTATTCTTTCGTGCTCTTTTTCTTTTCTTTCGTTGCCTTTTCTTTTCTTTCATTCGTTTTGAACGGTCGGCGGTGACAGGCCGCTAATGGAACGTTACACGATGCGATTCGCTTTCCTCCCATTGGGTACTTGTCTTTAGAAATGAAATAGTCTTGATGTTATGTTGTATCGTGTTGATTTTTTTGGATGCGCAATTTTGTTGGGCTGTCTTTTTGCGGGGGATTGGGGGAGTGGATTAATTAATTCTCTGTTTATGTTGGTACTAATGAATATTGCTCGTGAAGGTGGCTTCCGGCTTAATTATCTTTTGTTACTTTTTTGTTGTTTTTTGGTGACTCCGAAGGGAGGTATTACAATGTTCTTTTTTGTTATATTACTTAATAAATATTTTGGCAATTATTCCATTTTATCCTTTAAACAGTGAAATGTCTCATAACACCGAATAAGCAAAAGATTCAAGCACCTTTTAAAATAGAAAACGGCCTTGAAAATAAGTTTTCTGATAAATAATTTGAAATTAAAATAATTTGAGTTTCATTCAAATATAGAGCGGTATATTTATCTCTTATCTTAAATAAATGGCTTTTAATTGAAACAAAATACTCAAACCCATTTAAAAATGGAATCAAATTTCAAATTTAGATTCAAAACAAAACACCATCGGAGTATCTTTCTGCAATTTGCAATTGCAACTGGGATGTTCGCATCAGTCCAATTTCGCCCGCCCTACGGAGCGCACGCTGGGCGGCAGAGCCAACCCCGTAACTAGTACTTGTGTTTGTAACGTGAACGTTTACGTTTTAGTAACTTTGCGGTTAATATTGTGTATGTGTTGTTTATTGGACTTGACGCATTGGCTGATTTGAATGTATGTATTAATAATTCCCTGTATTTTGATTTACTTAGTGTGGTACATTGTACCTACTTTTCGGTACTATTTAGGTAATGCTAACTGGTTTTTGATCCTTCGTCAACACGAACACTTTACATAACTGATTACCGGTTGATCTTAAGGTTTGAACGCTTTAAAATAAAAATATACTTATAAATAGGTAAGAATAAGTTTTATTTAGACGAACGTGAAATCCTTTCGGATTTATAGGTATTATCTACTTTCAGTACTTTAAGCAAACCATTATCAAATATAATTCACTCTACGCAATAACTTGGTGTATTATTCAAAGTCTTTCAACATCAATCATTCAGTGGGCCTTAAACTTTGTTATTATCTCTGAACAATATAATAAATGCTATTATAGAAGGCACATCTTTTATTAGCGGTGAGAAGTGTGTAATTAAAGTTGATCTCGTCAACTGGATATAAAATACGCTTACATTAATAGTAAGTAGGTACCTATTCGGTTTACCACCTTAGTTGGTTACTGAACTACGCCTGTGATGAGAGGGGGGGGGGGTGTTTGACCATAATACATTGCTTGTTGCGTTCAAAACAAGGACATTACCAAGAAAGAGGGATACATATGTGACGGTCCGAAATGGTTTGTCTTAAACAGAGTCCCAGTAATGTCAATCGTTCGTGGAAAATAATGTTGAAAACATCGGTATTGCCAATGCGGCTCATCTTCTGGTTCATACCACTCATCCAAATGCTTTTAACTTTATTGTTAAATTGCGAGTGCGTTAACAAAAGTGTGAATGTTGGTACATGGAATGGTGAAATGTGCACAAATCCAGTCATTGCGATGTTAGGAGGTACCGTATCTGCTAAAATAACACATCAATGGTTCGAAACTTGTTTTTTTTGTGCGTATATTTTATAATGTTTATTAAACTATGAATAATGAAAGTGGAATAATGAAAGTGGACGAAGCGAAACAAGTATGTAAGGATCGTAGCAAGTGGAAAGAAGTGGTCTCTGCCTACCCCTACGGGAAACAGGCGTGATTATATGTATGTATGTATTAAACTATGATATACTTAAACAAAATTATTAGGTGCTATTAATCAATTTATAATTAAAACGTGTCTGTCTCACCCGGCGTTTTCAAAGTTAAATTTCCTAAAGGAAAGTTAACAAACTAATCAAATCTGAAATCTTTTGATGTAACACAATCAAAATTTCATTGTTACCTACTCACTACCTGCTCTCATTGGGGACGTTGTTTCAATCATCCGTCGGTAGATGGCGGTGTACGATGGCATTTAATTAAAATGTTATTAAACAGCTTACCCTCTTTATTGTGCCGTTATGTTTGGCCATTAGAATTCTTATTGAGGCATACCTCATTTAATCTTTGGTGGAAATAATAAGAGAATTGTTTTATGAAAACATTAAAACCTTATTCTGATGTGTAGAATTTAATTTTAAAAGTAATGATGTTGATTTTCGAAAACTGTTCGATTTTCAAATATTTACCTGTTATATTGGTAATGTTGGTAGCACATTGTATTGTCTGCCAAGGAATTTATGCATACCTACCGCTCACAAAACATCTGTGGTTCACCTACCCTCAATTTTGACAGCAGTGTAATAAGTATGATTTTTTTGGGTATGTTCTGCTATTTAACATCTCCAAATCTATTCCATCTGCCGTTATGTCTACGTTACGTCTGTGTAGTGTAAGTAGTCAGTACGTGATAATCTACTGTCGTGTCAGCTTGACCTAATTAGATGAAACCTCAAAACGACGCCGCCGTACATTTACAAGAGTCGATTACTATTAAAGACCGAAGGAAATTTGCAAGTATGCAACATTCAATATTTGAAATTAAATGTGCTTTACTGCAACCAAAAAAATGGAAAATGGTACCAACTTAATAATATAAACATCAACCGCCCAATCAACTTTATGATTTATGTCACCCGTGTCTTGTTGGCCGGTAAAAAAGTTGCCTATACCACCCAAATATAGAAGCAAACCGCAATACACGTGATAGGGTACACGCGCCAGTTGTTGTCATGTAACATTCCCGGTTGGCGCGGTTGTCACTTGTCAAACTTGATGTACGAGCGGAATAAAATATAGGCGGCCGGTGTTTCGGAAAGAGGTGACGTCATCCGTCAATGGACTGTCACTTTTTTAACCCAGTTGTTCCAATTTTGAAATTGTTTTGGAACTGCTGCTATTTTGTTTTTTATTGGCCGTTGTTGGTGCTGATTCTGATGGCTTTTAATTTTAGTTAACAACATTTTACTAAATTAAAAACATAGCTGTCTTGCATATGCATTTCTATCATAAGAAGAACATAATTAAAAGCCTTACTCAAGTCTCTTTCAAGAGAAACTTCAAAAAACTTATCACTCACAACACTCTAAAACATCCCACCGCCCCCCACTCGCATTGCAAGGGTTAATTTTATTACATTACCCCAACTATAACTTTGTTCCAGTGTTAGTCAAACTTAATCCGATGTCTGTAATTGGTTTATCCCGTGTCTAAGCCTAGGGGCTGTATCCGTATGGATCTGTTAGCTAGGCATGTGTATCCCTTTCAATAAAGGCGCTCGAATGGACCCTGCGTCGGAATTTAAGGGTTGGACGAACAATTGATGGCCAAGAAAAACTACTACTTAGGCTAAGCCCGCACTGCGAATAAAATCCGTGCGGTTTTTTTTTATCTCAATTCTATAACATATGGAATCATATGAATGTATACGCACTGGCGATTTTAAATTCGCGCAATTTGACTTGGTGCGGTGCTCATTTATAATCCGCACGATAAAAATCGTGTGGATTTTATCCGCAGTATGGGCTTAGCCTTAAAAATAATTTTAGAAACTTGAAGAGATCCGTAAAAACATTCTTTGTCAGTGATTATCGGAAATTATTGTCGGTTCATAATAATATTATTTATTTATAGATTTATGATAGTGTTCAGTAGTCTGCAATACGCTGAGTAGGGTATATTATTTAATAGTATATGGGTAAGGTACCAACTGAACACATGAAACTGGGCGTAAAAACTGACTGCTCGCGGCACGCCGCGCCGCATGGAGCATGTAGACGCATCTATTAAAATCCTAAAAATAACTCTATTAAAGCGTAATGGAAGCATACCTCAATTAGCCGGGTTGTATTCCGTGAGGCAATTAGTATCCCATACGAATAACAACTTAATTACCCCCAATTTTAAGGTATAAAATCGTGGAGGTGTAACGAAACAGGAAGGGCGAAATAATGAGTCACTTTAGTTTCAAATTGTAGGGCGCGGACTGGTGTCGTTACCCCTTTGTTTTTAAAAATGAACGTAAATTTTGATTGGATTTTTGATTAATTAGTTGACTGTTGGCACAGTACAGGGGGCTTACCACAAACTCTTATCGCGATTCAATAAATATGTCCATATGGCGCGCATGCCTCACCCGAGCACTCATATTATGACTTTACGTCTATGCGTTCCGACGTCAAAACTGAGTGCTCGCGCGAGGCATGCCCCTGATGAAGACGCCGCCAATTACAGGAACGCTTTAACGTTTCAGCGACTTTTTGTGCAATGACGTACCTTATTGTCATGACAATAAGAAACGTCATTGCACAAATGGCCGCTGAAACGTTTAAACAAAACTGCTATGAGAGGTGGTGGTAAGCCCCCTGTTGGGCTAAGTTGTTGGAATATCTGACTTGGTAACGAGGGGGGTGGGGCATTTTACACGAACATGGGGTACCACTGACCAGCACTTTTTTTATTGTCGTCAACATCATAAATAGCTTGGTATCTGCATAGAGATAATACGTGCTACGTCAAACAAACGTCATACACCATACGCAGATACAAATTGTGCGGATGACTGAGGGACACCGCAGACATGCTACTTTTTACATCGGCGATCGGCGATTTTGCGACTGTATCGATGGTGCATCGCGATTTTGGGACTCTCTGCGTTCGGATGCCGGGACTGCTCTGATGCTAAAAGCGACTAAATCGCCAATGCAAAAAGTAGCGTGTTTGCGGTGGCCCTGAGAGAGAATAAGTTTCGACTTAAACGGGCCACCAACCACAGCCACCGGTGGCCAGTGACAAGCAGTTCACACGCTTTTTCATGCATTTTGTAGTAACTGACCGCACACGTGTGGCCGGTGGCGGCCACTCGCTAAGCAGTACGACTGTGAACTGCTTGTTGCTGGCCACCGGTGGCCGTAGTCGGTGGCCCGTTTGCTCCAAGCCCAAGCTTAATAGAATGACTGAGTATACTGTGGTCATAGTGCCGTAATGAAATGGTAGATTAGTGATGCACAGTGTCTGCTATAATACATACGTAGTTTGCTACAGCTTGAATCTACCACCAATAACATACAGGGTGGTGACGAAATTACGAGAATAAATTTAAATACGATCCCTACTAGTCAATCACAATACTTTAGAATCATCAAATTAGGTTTCATCAAAATTTTCACACCAATTAAATGCGAAAATAATCTAAACGTAACACAACAGTCCTACTACTGCCCTATAAACGTCTAATGACCTCATAAACTGACCTGTAAGTACAGCGTGGCAACATCGCTTCGGTGTCGGTGTATTTCGCGGTACATTTGTAGGCGTAAAGTTAAAATGGTAAAGTAAAAAAGCAATCCTGTGGCTATACCTTTGAATATAATTTGATATTTGTTTTACGTACGAACTACTAACGTGATACTCAGTATGTGGTTTCAGTTATTGTCGTTATGTCTTCACCACTCTGTATAACGAAATAAAATATTCGCTCCAAAAAACCTTCCACAAACAATTCAAAATCAACTCTCATCATAATTCACCCCGAATTCAAACTCAGAAAAACACGACGCACAAAAAATTAAAATCCAACACGTACGCATTAAACTTGTCGATCCGACCCGAATAATTCAGCTGGAAGATAAAACAAAGGCCAAAACGGAGTGAATAATAACGGAAAGAGCCTATTTCCTATTAGCGAAAGGACAGGGGCCGCAAAATTTACGAAAGGCCCAATTTGCATGTTAACACGCCGGCGACGACAATACGATAATTGAATACTCGGGTTTGGATGTAATCTATTCGGCGCCGATCCTTTGTCGGTTTTAAATTTGTTCAGGTATTGAGGACGGAGGTTATGTGTAGGATGAGGACTTTATCTTACTTTATACCTACTATATAAGTCTGATTTTTAATTAGACGAAGCAAACTGACAGCTATAAATGTCACTGTTATATGAATTTGAACCTTATTTGTTCTATTTATATCGAAAAGTGACATTAGCACCTGTCAGTTTACTTCGTCTAATTAAAAATCAGACTAGTCTGATTTTTCTTTTCCATATAAATTTCTTTTCGATATACATCGAACAAATAAGGTTCAAATTCATAAAACAGTGACATTTATAGCTGTCAGTTTGATTCTTCTAATTAAAAATCGGACTTATAGTATTTGTCTCTACCTTCAAGAGACACTTTCAAACCTTTATTTTTCAATCCACAATTTTTGTAGGATAACTTTCCATCGTGAAGAAAACTTAAAATCTAACCAATTTTCGAAAGACGTGCAATCCAGCCCGCACTGAGCCAGCGTGGTGGATTATGGCCTGAATCCCCCTCGCATTGAGGGGAGGCCCGTGCCCAGGAGTGGGACGTTAAAGGGCTATAAAAATACTATAAAGTACCTTAAGATGACAATGTTACAGTAATGCTCTTTATAGGTACTGTTAAAGGTTTAAGCAATCAAATCGTTGGTTTACTATTTTGACACTCACATGGGTCTTCTATACAACATGTTAAGAAAACCCTGTCCGAGCCGAAACCGGTAATTAGATTCCCCAATCACATGACCAAATAAAATAAAATAAATTAAATATTCATGATAGTAAACATATTAATGAACATTTAAAGTGCCCATTTTTTTTGCCTTTTTCCCACCTAATGTAGCTAATTTTAAAAATATGACAACATCGTTAACGTTTTCCAAAAAAATATGGGAGGCCTTTGCCAAGCAGTGGGACACATACTATGCTAAAAAAAATGAAAAAAAAAATCATTTTTTTTACAAAAATAGAATCTCATCTCAATACCCAACAATACGTTTTCGGGTCGGACAGGGTTTTTTTAACATATTGTAGGTCATATAGAAGAACCAAAAGTAACTCTAATGGCATTCGTCCACGGAATGAACTCAAAATAACCTGGTTAGTGAATAAAATTACTAATTTTATTTTCGTGTCAACAGTTCAACTATTGTTAGACCTTATTTACAAGGTATTTGGCCACATTAATAGCGTTGGGTGTGGTCGCGTTCAAGTACCCCCTCGTGCAGGCGTTCGGGCACAAGGGACACTGCAGCAACTACTTATGCGTTGCTAGGATGCAATAGCACTAGTATTTTTTTAGCCTATTAACTGTCCCACTGCTGGGCAAAGGCGTCCCCTTTTTTCTTCCACAACTCCCGATCCTGAGCCATTTGCTGCCACGTTCCGCCCGTAAAGTTGACCACATCATCTCTCCACCTTCGCCTCGGTCTGCCTCGACGTCTACGACCGTCTTCCGGCGTCCAGGTTGTGACCTGATATGCCCATCTCCGCGGGTCCATACGCGCGACATGGCCGGCCCAGTTCTACTTCAGATTTGCCGATTTCTTGCCCACGTCAGTTATTCGAGTGCTGGAGCGCAGGGTGGTGTTCCTGACACGATCTGTCCTTTTAACACCTAGTATGCTGCGCTCCATAGCTCGTTGGAAAACCTTGAGCTTGGATTTCTGCAGCTCAGTCAGTGACCACGTTTGAGCACCGTAGGTTAGGACGGGCAGGATACACATATCGACAAGTTTACGCTTGAGGGATAACGGGAGATTACCCTTCACGATTACCACTAGTACTTATTGATGGAAGAAATTAAAAATGTACCCAATAAGCTTATTTTTTTAACAAAAAGCATATTTTGCTGAAATAATAGGCATTTATACCTGTCGCTATGTTTATGATTAAAATAGGCTTTTACAACCATAATCCGAATCCAGTACGATAGTTTGTTTAGTACAACAATTTAACTAATCGAATGATTCGGATAATATCTGTTATTATTGCGAAATGTTCGCTATGTGTGGCTTTACGTCCTATTATTTACATTATCTATTGAAATTAATCGCGGTTCGTTACATTAGTTTTAGAGATGAATACCCTAATTATTAGTATTCAATTTAATTAATTGATAGCGAATATTAAATAAAATTAAAATTAGAAATCAATTAGTGACTTAAGGCTTTAGTTACTTTGACTTATCAGGCGGGCCGTACGATTGTTTGCCACCGCAGTTCTATAAAAAAAAGTAGATGTAGCCGATTGGTTAAGCTCGCGTCTTGTGAGCTTAAGGTCCAGGGTTCAAACCCCGGCTCGCACCTCTGGATTTTTCGAAAATTATATAGGAATAATAACTTTAATATGATTGTCACTCGCTTGCAGTAACCAGCTCACCCAACCGCGCTTTTCTTACATGCATGTGGCGCCTCAAGTACGTAGTACATTATAGCTGAATGCCTATCGATGGGTCGACGAACAATGTGCCAAAATGAAACTAGAGGTGTTACTCCGAACTGTTGTGATTCGGTAGGTACGTAATTCAATTAATTACGCGCCTTTGTCGGTGTAGGACCCATATTTGAGTTGGGGCGGGATTACGTGGGTCCAGATGCCCCGCAAAAGATTTACTTAGTCCCGAATGGTACTTTTGAAAGAATAGGTAATAATGAAACGAAAACTGATTGAAAGAATGAAAGGTAAATAAATATCGTTATACTAAAACACCAACTGTATCGTTCCAAACTAAGCAACGCTTGTATTATGAGTATCGTACAATGGACTGGAGGCGATCCCAGTGACACCCAGACCAGGGCATATTACAATAAAAACCGTTTCTGAAATTTTCCTCTGACGGAAATCGAACCCGCAACCAACCGATATAGTGAACGACGTACGTTTCAAATTTCATTAAAATCGGTTTAGTAGATATGGAGATACCTACATGGTAACAAACAAACAACACACAATACACTTTCGCATTTATAATATTAGTAGGATAGTAGGATTTTGGGGGCTAATAGTCTACCATTTCATCAGTGAACAGAAAGTCCTGTAACTGCAATCCTCCCTCTCGCAGTGTGACCCTCCATCCCTCTCAGACGCCGATAAATCAGCCCGCAGCTTGCAAGCATTCGGCCGACACGTCCAAACTTAGCGCACTATATTTTGTCGAGTTTTGGTGCTCTCACTGACTATCAAGGATTAGTGCTTTCTTCTTTTAAATGTTGAGATAGAGGTTTTTGCTCAACTCCATGCTTTAGCTAGGTATGTTGACAGAGGGTCCATCTGATGGTAATTGAAAACCAACGCAGAGGACATCTGCAACTTAAGGGGAGCAGACGCGGCGCCGATATTTTAGAAACTTATAAACATGCATTTTGAAAAACCTCTTGCTGTACTGAAAAGGCGGAAGAGGAGATTACGGGTTCGAATCCGGTCGGGGCAAATTTCTAAAATCGAGTTTTTGTATTTGCCCCGGTCTGGATCTCAATGGAATCGCTCCACAGTCCATTGGGCGGTACACTACTTGCTTAGTTTGGGACCATACAGTCGGTGTGTTAGGCCCGCCACATACATACGGCGGAATTCCGTTTCGAAATATCGAATCGGGGTTTCGGAACGCGATACGTCCATACATTTGGATGGATTTACTGCATTCGGAATCCCGATTGGATATTTAGAAACGAAATTCCGTTTGTATGTGGCGGGCCTTAGTCTGGCGTTAATAATTTCACCCGACTCTTAAATGGGAGTAGGCCCGCCACACACTCCCACCACTGTTACTCCTGTAAGTCAGAATCGACAATGGTGTCCAACGATGACGCCAACGTTTAACCCCCAACGAGTCCCGGGGAAAAGGAACCTGCATGAATTCAACCAAGAAAGAATAAGGGCGGAAACCCACAGCGGCGCACGTTGTGCACGCTACGCACGAAATGACGTGGCTTCCACTAGCTGCGTGGTTTCATGACGTCAATTACGTCATTTCGTGCGTAGCGTTTACAGCGTGCGCCGCGGTGGGTTTCCGCCATAAGGGTTGAAAGAAGATTACCCACTTCCCTCCATTGCTTTTATACCCGAGTGCCAGCTAAGTTCGGTCTTTTTACAAAAACATTTTTTCCTCCTACTAAAACTGGAACTGGTCCCTAATATTTTAATTCCCTACGTGACCAGTGTCTCTGATAGAAACGTTTCAATAAACACGCCCATTTTCTGTCCTATTTTCCGAATAGGTCGAAAGAGGCTTTCGGGTATTCAGAACATTAATAGGCTTACCGACGAATATCTGTTTATTCAAACCTAATTCGCAATTCAGAACCTCTGGGACGGTTTGTATAATTGATCGATGGGCAATAAGTTCGCAATATAATTTAGTGATATTGAATAGTGTAGCGACCACGCTACATATTACACATTCACGACGCCTAATAGATGGCGCTGAGTGCACGCTTCAGTACAACATGCGATTCTGCAAAGGAATCCTGAATCACGATATCTAGATTCACGAGACACATCGCTATATATAGAAGACTGACAATAACCATTGGAGCATAGCGGCCAGCACCGCCTGGCATAGGTACCTACCACCTGCCTGGCTGGAAGATCTTCCCTTTTCCGCTAAAATGGCGACCCTGACGTGATCACATCTAGACTAACCAAGATGTTAATATGATATATGGTTAATATGAGCCTGAACGAAAGCCAGCGGTGTGTCTGTAGCGACACATACATTCACGACGCCACCGATAGATGGCGTTGAGCGCACACACGCTTCAGTACAAAATGAAGTCTGAACCACGCAAGCAAGATTCGCAAGACACTCAGCATATATACGATACCCCGACAACAACCATCGGGGCATAGCGGCCGGCCCCGCCAGGCATACCACCCGCCTGGCTGGAAGATCTTCCCTTTACCCCAAATGTCTGTATGAGCCAAGGCGTGACTACTCGGGGCTTGTGGACACCACCAATTTGTAGACCTTCGATGAAGTTCCTAAGGTTTTAGCATTTAGCCCAGAAAACAGATGAATCGAAATAATATCACCCTGAAAGAAGAAGATAATAACATAAAACACTCAGGGCTCTATTTCACAGTTATCCATAGAGACAATTTGTTTACTGGTATGCTCAATACAAATGTAAGCTGAATAACTTCTAATACATACACAACGACGCATTAGCATAATGCTGTGCGGCGACTTGTTTACGAGGGCCAGAGAAATAGTTGGGATGACCTTGGTACAATCGACAAAATAAATGCCTCACCAGAGAGCATTGGTTCTCAACCAGTGGGGTGCACCCCACTTAGGGGGCGTAGAGTGACTTACGGGGGGCGTAGCGGCTCCATAAATACCTGCCCTCCTAGACAAGAGAGAGCATGGGCTCTCAACCAGTGGGGTGCACCCCACTTAGGGGGCGTAGTGACCAACGGGGGCGTAGCGGCTCCGTAAATACCTGCCCTCCTAGACAAGTAGCATGAACGCTAATAGAATAGAATAGACTTCACAATGTACGGAAATGACATTACAAGTCGCTATGTAGAT
Organism: Drymonia ruficornis; assembly: GCA_947859195.1. Classification (NCBI taxonomy): domain Eukaryota; kingdom Metazoa; phylum Arthropoda; class Insecta; order Lepidoptera; family Notodontidae; genus Drymonia; species Drymonia ruficornis. Next base: position 13,926,079 of record OX401905.1, on the reverse strand, counting down.
CACGTGACTTATGTCATTTCCATACGTGAAGTGTAGCGATTTGAAGGAACGCTTGTAGACGTCAGCCACTTGTCTATAAGGGCTGTAGAGTCTAGAGTCTAGACGGTATAGGACCTTGGTATAATCGGCAAAACAAATGCCTTACCAGCTCTTAAAGCATGGGTTCCCAACCAGTGGGGCGCACCCCACTTAGGGGGCGTATAGTGACCCACGGCAGGGCGCGGCGGCTCCAAATAACTAATTTAGACTTTTTTTATATAACTAAGGAGGCAAAAAGGCGTACGGCCCGCCTGATGTTACCGTAGCCTATAGATATTTGCAACACAGGCATCGCTCGCACGTTGCCGATCTCAAGGCAAATGGTATAGAGGGAAAAGGGAAAAGAAGGGAGAAGGGAGGGGGAAGGGAGGGGAAAGGGAAGGGAGGGGGAAGGGGAGGGGAGGGAATAGGGAAGGAGGGGGAGGTTGTGCTTCCGGCTCACTTACTCATCGTATGAAATCCAACTAAAATAACTACTTTGCACCGAATACCGATGTTCTGTAACAAGGTGGTCGAACTAGCCCATATATGAGCTGCAGTCAGTTGGCTACAGCTTGGCTTTACCGCCGTAAAATAAAGTAGATTAGCCGTACTTATTTTTGGAGAATGTTGTGGAAGGCCATATACGATAAAAGGTTGAGAACTCCTGTCTTATACTGTCAATGTGCGCTATTGTTTATCCTGTCTGATAATGTTGCATCTATTTTGCAAAGTACTACTATGGGTCTTTGCGAATATGTATTCAATACAAATTCGCAAAGACCGAATCACGGGGAATACAAATAAAACGCGTCTTATTGATACGAGGTTCCACTGAATATTTCATCAATATTTATCGCAACGAAGTACTGACAAACATTTTGTTTACTGCGGATCGTTTTGGAAAGGGATATGGGGCAGTAGGTCTGTTTGTATGTGGTTATGTCATTAACTTTGTATTTGATTATCTCTTGTTAGATATCGCAAAGAATTTTCGTAATATACCCAATTATATTACCCAGGCTTAGTACAAATTTTGACGGCAATACTGATCAAGTGATTGAATTGGTGCGTCCAGATGCCTCGCATGCCTCGCCCGAGCACTCATGTTATGACATTATGTCTAAGCGTTCTGACGTCAAAACCGAGTGCTCGGGCGCGGCATAAACCTGATGTGTCACAGCCAATCTTTCTAAAATTGGTGCGTCCAGATGTCTCGCATGCCTCGCTCGAGCATTCATATTATAACATTGTCTATGCGTTCCGTGGAAATGTATTTTTTTCATTCGTTTTGGATCAGATAGCCGTGTGTAAAAAAAATGTCCCAGGATATTATTATTATTTATCAAAGTCCACTGTTGGTCATAGACCTAGAACTTTATAGATGAACCGTATATATTTAGTTGACTTTGACGATATCTACAAAGAAACGGATAGTAGGTACCTAGTAGTTAGTACCACACGAAGAAACCAAGTTTTAAAAACATAATATTCTTTTCTCTCGGAATGGCTACACATCGTGCTCATAAATTATGTGGTGTGAATCCCACACGTTCACTATCTGAGTATAAAAGCCGCCGGTACACCTGTGAGCAGACTCGAGTAGTCACTGTGAGATAGACTATATTAGTTGTGATTTATTAAGCTGTGGCGTTTTAGCTTTTAAACGTTTCCGTTACGGGCACAGCTGCTGTAGCATTGCAAGTGTATGGAAAGATTTCATCACTAGCTCAGTATTTATTTATTTATTTAGTTTTCAAGGAAGACTAACTAATAGGTAGAGAAGAATAACAATACAAAGCCATTTAGAAGTCTCCACAGATAGAAACATATTAAATAAAAAAAGAAATGAAATCAAGTGAACCAATACCACCACCATTAAAACTATGCTTACCAACTTAAACAGACTAAAGTATACACAGAAAAATATAACGAAGAACAAACGAGCACAACGTAGAATAAGAAAGTTAAAAACTAAAAATAAAAGGTTTATATAAAAATAAAAAAAAACAGAAAAATAAAACATGTAAAGTACAGCACACAATATACAGTGATACACTACCTGCCCTTAAACTTAGCTCACATTTCTTAAGAAATGTGAATTAAGTTCAAGTCTTATTTTAGATAGGCAGCAACCGGAGATGTCTAAATCGACATATCGATATTAGGATCTATCAAAGCTTCCAGTTCACTTTTATGTTGGTAAGCCTTCAGGAAATATCAACATTCTTTTAAAGTTATTATTAACCGATTGTATATGCCGAAATCACTGATAAATTTAAAAGTTCTAGAACGTAGATTCACGCGAGATGTACATCATACGAAATATCAAAACTAAAGTTACAGTTGAGTTTCGTACGATGAGACGTTCCTCTCCCTATGTCCAGCGATGTGCGAACAATGCCTTTGGTACTGAAAGCATCTATAGGCTACGGTAACTGCTTAACATCAGCCGCGCCATACGTTTGCTTGCCACCTCAATCACATAAAAAACCTAAAACAAGACCATAGTTCTAAAAAAAACTCTATCGAAATTACAAAAATTCTAGTTTCTCAATCAAACCACAGGCCAATTGCGTTCCCGTCAAGCCAACTATTACTCTACCGTCTAGAGCGTGTCGTAAATTCAAACTAAGCCGGTAACAAGCCAGGGCTGTTAAAAACCCCAGACATTACTGGGACTGAACTTATAAGGATCCGTCGGGAAGACTACCTTATAAAGGCTGGGGGCGATAAAATTATAATAAAGACACGGTCTAAAGCGAGTTAAGGGCAAAATCTCGGAAGGATGGTGTTATAGTATAGGTGTACAAAATATTAATTTGATAAATTTTAAGAAAAAGATGCATTTAAGTTTTTAACTTTGAATTAATATTTTTAAGACGATATGATCATGTTTTAATATTTTATAAAGCTTATTATGTTTCTTTTTATGGAACCACATATTCCTATCACAGACACATGTAAGCCAGAATGAAGTATTTGAAGAACCAGTAGTTACCCGATTTATAAATATTGTCCGACTGACAAACCAACTCTATAGTCCCAAACTAAGCAATGCTTGTACTATGGCTACCGTACAATGGACTGGGGGTGATCCCTGTGACAATCAGGGGGCTTACCACGACCTCTTATCGCGATTCAATTATAAGAACATTTTAACGTTTCAGCGACTTTTTGTGCAATGACGTACCTTATTGTCATGACAATAAAAAACGTCATTGCACAAAAAGCCGCTGAAACGTTAAAATGCTATAAGAGGTGGTGGTAGGGCCCCAGGGCAAATTACAAAAAGGCCGTTTCCGAAATTTGCCTCTGGCAGGAATCGAACCCGCAACTAATCAAATGCATCAAGTAATAAGTAGGTCATTAAATTGATTAATTAATTAGTAAGTAATTAAATTGATGATAATAAATGCAGTAAGTTATTTTTTTAAGAACACATGATTCTTTATTCAGGCATTGAAAAGATGGATAAAATTATCAATAAAAAGGTCTTTCATCCCGCGGTCTCTATTATTTTCAACAACAAAGTCCCGTAAACAGTACATATTTCAAACCAGCTTTCTTCCCGTTACCCATACAATTCGGTGTTCCCGGTAAATCCCGGGGGCGCACTACATCACTACGAGCCGGCTGATCCCGCGCTCATTAGCATTTAAATTAATTTTATTTCATTTTAATATCCACGCTGTGCCCCATCGGCCATCTATTCAGTTTTAGGAAATGTTTTTTTGGGAATTAATAATATTAATGTTTGGTTCATTCTTACATTACAACATTTTAATTTGGATCATAATTAGATACACATAAGGTATTTAATATGAAGTCATTACAAATCACACCATATATATTTATACTGTGACAATAGGCCCGCATAAATAAATGCATCTCAAAGTTGAATGTAATGTAACGTCACGACTTTTATCCCCATTCGGGGGTAGTCAGAGGCTTGAGTGGCCATACACCACCACATTGTGGAGGTATTAACCAACTCAAAGCCCACGTTTCACCAGATAGTCAGAACCCAACGTGACAGGTGGTGAACCTTGTCGCCGTGTATACAGGAACTGACTATTACCTAATCCCGAGGGATAGGTAGGTTTCCTCACGATGTTTTCCCTCACCGTCAGCGAACTGTAAATTATGCACATAGATGAAAATTCATCCATTGGTGCATGCCCCACCGGGGATCGAACCTGGGACCTTTTGATCTCAAAGTCAAATTCAGTTTTAAGACGTTTCATGTTTCGAATATTAATGTATGGAACATCTGTCAAAAATAGCATCTCAAGTTCGATCTCAATTTTGAGATCGATTTATTAATACGAGCCTAGACCACATGTTTGTCAAAAGTAGCACTGTATTTAATTAACTTGTCAAGGTCCTCTGGGTAACTTTGTCAGTCTTTTATTAGGAATCTGTATTTATAACGTAAACCAAAATATTTGTTTATTCAAGGTTCCCCGTATTTCATAATTGTATTTCCTTTCTCGCATTTCCAAATCCAATTTGCCATTAATTCACAGATCCGGTTTTACGATAAAAATATAATTCTTATTACGTAAGGAGAAATAAATATGTAGAATCCGTAGATTAATTTTGGTTTCCGCGAGGACGATACGCTCGCGGAACTTTTATAAATCTATGGCATAATATGAGAATGATATTACCTATAAAAGACTTTTCCAAAAATCTGGAGGAATTATTCACATTCTATTAAACTTTGATGAATCGAGTGATTTTTAAATCTTAATTATAAAACGATATAAAAACAATGAATTAATGAAAATATGAGTTTCCATAAACTGTATGGGGACGAATGAAGAACTTAGCCATTATTGTACGAGGAAAGGGATCCAAAATATTTACAAAAAAAACCGGCCACGTGCGAGTGTGCCTCGCGCCCTGAGGGTTCTCTACAAACTTAATAGGAATTGACATTTCAAAAACGCTCTAACGCTGTTTTGCATGTGAAAAGAGTATCCTTAATACCATTTTTTATGCCTCCAGCTTCAGAAAAATTTAGACCCTCATAAAAGTTGCATCTCCTATTTTACACCTAAGGATGTAGCATTTTCTAAAATCCATTTATAGCGTTTGTCTAAGCTATAATCGGTTACTACTACCATTTCATCTAATATTTCTAACACCAGCACATTTTTACAGACAGACGCTAAATAAAGTAATCCTATAAGGATTCCGTTTTCCCTTTTGAGGTACGGAACCCTAAAAATAAGAGAACCGCAACTCAAACTTTAGGGGCACATGCAAATTTCTCGAGAAAACGCAAACTTTTGTGAATAAAACGTAAATGAAATATAATCTAAGCTCTGTCCCCAATAAAGTGAGCAAGACGAAATGGCGGAACTTAGTTTTATTCATGAAATTTAATGAAAATGATACTGGTCTTGAAGTGTTGACCGTAGCCGGTGCTATTAATCTTTGACCTAAGATAACAAGGGTTTAGATAATCTTGTAGCAAATATTAATATAGCAGGAGCCGACAGTGCCTGAGATATTGTGTGTGACAGTGAAATATTAAAGGAGGCTTACGAAAATATGGATAAGTCATCTGAGACGGCCCCCCCGCAAGCGAACTAGTCTTTGCGAGACGATTAGATATATTTTTTTATATAGGATGATGTTAAGCAGTTACCGTAGCCTATAGATGCTTGCAATATCAAAGGCATTGATCGCACTTTGCCGACCTGAAGGGGAGTGAGAAGGAGGGAGGGGATGGGGGGGTTGGGCTTCCGGCTCTTTCACTTATCGAAAGGCAGCTGTAATAGCAGCTTTACGCCGATCTTCTGTGAGAGGGTGGTACTACCCCGGTCGAGCTAGCCTGTATATGAGCATATGCGCATATGATGTATATGATTATTACTAGGATAAAGAACACGCAGAACTAAGACTGTAACATCTGATGGAAGACCAAGACCTTGAGTCCCTAAAACACAATTGCCCAGAATATAATGACAGTTCTACAAATTTGACGGTTATCAATAGCAACGACAAATTGCTATTGCCAAACACTTTTAACAGTCGTATAGTTAGTAGTCTCTTCGCTATCGAACTGCCATCGATAGTGACATTTTGAAATTCTGACCGACCAGTCAGAGAAGAAAATAAGGCTATTTAACCTCACAATAGCAACGTAATAGAAAGACTGTTGGCTACCAGTCTACATCAGACTTCAGATTTTTGGCACAATGGTAATCGTTAATTTACAGTTCGCTGACGGTGAGGGAAAACATCGTGAGGAAACCTACCTATCCCTCGGGATTAGGTAATAGTCAGTTCCTGTATACACGGCGACAAGGTTCACCACCTGTCACGTTGGGTTCTGACTATCTGGTGAAACGTGGGCTTTGAGTTGGCTTAACACCTCCACAATGAGGTGGTGTATGGCCACTCAAGCCTCTGACTACCCCCGAATGGGGATAAAAGTCGTGACGTATATTTAATTTTTTTATTTTATTTTTTGGTAATCGTATTGTCCAATTTCTTTACTAGATGGCATTGAAATGGCAGTTGTTACAGGACTTGAGGGCCTGTTGTAAAACACCACAGATTATAAAATCCTTCAATAGGATGCACATGCCGCGCGAAGTACGACGTTTGCCTCAGTCGCATGCCGCGCGAGGCAAATGGCGAGGCAACCTACACTCTAGACAGAGAAGGGTATACCCGAGCAATCAGTTTGACACGTTTGACATCGTTCTGTCATGACTATGCCAAAGTAGGCGAGGCAAATGTCAGCGCTCAGGTGAGACAGGACGCGCATTTGCCTCGCCTGGCAAGTCAAACTTCGTGAGGCTATTTGCCTCGCGCGGCATGTGAGACATCCGGACGTGGCTAATGAACTCTCTAGTCCATTTTAAATCATAAGCAGATCATTTTCAAAGTTCTATTCAGCTCTAGTATGACTCTAACATGTTTAAGATACCATCGCCTTTGTACTATGCATACAATGTGTACTCCAGGGACGTCCAATATATTGAAACCTCAAGTTTTGAATACACTGCTGATTAAACAGGAGGTTGAACTGTGTGGCTATAATAAAATGGGCAATGCACATTGAATGAAGTAAAATGATAACGATAGGTAATTTCAGGTGGTAATTGATGCGATAGCAGTGATAGCCGATTGGTTAAGCACGCGTCTTGCGGTCCTGGGTTCAAACCCTGGCTCACACCTCTGGATTTTTCGAAATCTATGTGTGAATCAACTTTAATATGATTACCACTTGCTTACGGGGAAGGAAAACATTGTGAGGAAACCTGCATGTCTTCGACATGTGAAATCCACCAACCCGCACTGGGCCAGCGTGGTGGATTATGGCCTAAATCCCCCTCGCATTGAGGGGAGGCCCGTGCCCAGCAGTGGGACGATAAAAGGGCTAATATTATTATTATTATTTTAATTGATGCGACTGTGGGTTCTCGATTACTTATTTGAATAAGAATGTATTTTTACCCGACTACGGCGGAGGGTTATGATTTTGACCGGTATGTATGTATGTATGTATGTATGTAAGTATGTATGTATGTATGTATGTATGTATGTATGTATGTATGTATGTATGTATGTATGTATGTATGTGCATCTGTTCCCACCTAACTTCCAAACTACTTGTCGTAATTTGACAAATGAGGTATCGTTAGAAGCGGCTTAATGGCGCGCTGGTTATAGGCTATGTGACGTCACATGAAATTGCATATGGCGCCCTCTAGAGGACATAATGTCATGAACTAAAAAAAAAACATTTTTTAATAAAACCGTGTGGGGTATCAAATGAAAGAGCTTAATGAGCACATTTCAAAAATATATATATTGTTACCTATAACTCCAAAATAATTAAATAAAAAGTAAGTTTAAAAACTAAAACCCGACTACTGAAAAATCGCGCTCTAAAAAGTATGAAACAAGAAAATATTCTCATCTAGAGGATAGCCGTGGTCCGTGTTTATGCCATTTGGCCCTAAAGGACCTACACGGACCACGGCTATCCTCTAGATGAGAATATTTTCTTGTTTCATACTTTTTAGAGCGCGATTTTTCAGTAGTCGGGTTTTTAGGGTTCTGTACCTAAAGGATGGCCAACGAGACCCTATTACTAAGCCTACACTGTCCGTCTGTCCGTCAGTCAGTTGGCTGTATCTCACGAACCATAATAGCTAGAGAGTTGAAATTTTCACATATGAATGTGTACCGATTTCTGTTGCCGCTACATACTAAAAATAAAATAAAATATAAACATAAAGGGGTCCCCATACAAAAAAAAAGATATTTTTGACGTTTTTATTCTACAGTGGTACGGAACCTTTTATATGCGAGTCCGACACACACTTGGCCGGTTTTTTTATATTACTAAGGTGGTAAACAATCGTACGGTCCGCCTAATAAGCAGTTACCGTCACGAGATAATGTGATTTTATATAAAAAAATATAAGATTTATATTTTCTTAGATTTCAAACCGGTCTGGAACCGAACCCGGGATGCATCGCTAGTTTCAAGTAATAGGACAGTAGTGTGAAATGCCGTGTACAGACCCTTAAAGGTAGTCACGAGGTGATTTCATTACGTGCCATCATCTGCCCTATCCAGCCTTATAATGCTTTAAATTGCTATTCAAATAGTATTTTGTTTCCTTATTTGGTAGGAGCGGTTAAACCACGGCCAAAGAGAAACGATACGAAAATAGCTTATGTTTTTATTAAATTGTTGTATCAATCCTGTTGGCAAAACTAAGCGAAATGCTTGTGTAACAGTAGGTTCACGTAGTATTTTGTTCAGGATGGGAACCGAACCTGGCACCTCTCGGTGACGAGAGGCCGCGCAACCGCTAACCATTGGCGCTTGAATAGTATTTGTTATATTGTTTATAACATTAGATAAAAGTAAATCTAATTATGAGGCCTTAATTAAACATTTTACAGTATCTTTCTCTATTACTAAATCAAAGAAAATTATAATCGGAATTAAACACGATTTTAAACATACAATTTGATGTTCTTGCCCTAAATTATTTTAACCCTATAACAATTACTTCCTTGAACTTAAAAAAAACAATTGAAAGATATAATCTATGGCGAAACGCTTACGCAATAGAGTCACGTCGGGTAAAGGTCGCAATATCACACCCACTTATCTTGCCATCAAAATATCAGATTGAAATGATCCGACGGGTATTGGATGCTGTTACGTAAAAGATCTATTTTTAGAGAAGAGATTTACATTTCAGATTAATCTGAGATGTTTTTATTATTACCTATATTGATGGCATAATGGTTAGGCAATAGTCAGAAAAAAACAAACTGACTGCGTCTACATGAGGTGAGCAGCACTCGAGCAGTCAGTTTTGACGTTCGGAAGTCAGTACGTCATAATGTCGTAACAGATAGCAGTGCAGCTTGTTTCTTAAAAAAAAAAATTGCCCTTTTAACGTCCCACTACTGGGCACGAGCCTCCCCTCAACGCGAGGGGGCTTCAGGCCATAATCCACCACGCTGGCCCAGTACGGGTTGGTGGATTTCACATGTCTAAAGACATGCAGGTTTCCTCACGATGTTTTCCTTCACCGTAAGCAAGTGATGATCATATTAAAGTTATGATTCACACATAGAATTCCAGAGGTGTGAGCCAGGGTTTGAACCCAGGACCTTAAGCCCGCAAGACGCGTGCTTATCCAATCGGGTACCACTGTTTCTTATACCCCATTAAATGAAACCAAATGAAAAAACCAACAGCGCCTAAATAAACTAAAATAACACTCCTGTATCCATTAGCAGGAAGTATACCTTAAAAAAAAAAAAAAGAAAAAAGAAAATAATTTATAAGCTTTGATATTCATATTAATGGGAAACAAAATACCTTTATTCGATGTAGGTACCATCTATCAACAACATTTAATTTGCCAATTGGATTTTTAGCAAAGTTGAAAAAACGCCCGTCGAATATAAAGCAAACTGAGCGCTCTGGTCCAATTGACCCACTTCGCCTCCGGGAGTGCTGCGTGCTTACCGCGGTAATATTTCACGTTATACGTACAACTTGTACGTGCGCTGCGTTTTAAGTGTTTACTTAGATATTTTTAATTTTCGTTATGAGGAAAATATCTAACGTATTTTTAATATTTTTTTTATTTTTATATCCTACCTCTACCTGTAGTCTTGATGTGCTGATAAAAAAGTAATTTTAAAAACTAAAACCCGACTACTGAAAACTCGCGCTCTAAAAAGTATGAAACAAGAAAATATTCTTATCTGGAGGATAGCCGTGGTCCGAGTAGGTCGTTTAGGGCCAAATGGCATATGACCACGGACCACGGCTGTCCTCCAGATAAGAATATTTTCTTGTTTCATACTTTTTAGAGCGCGAGTTTTCAGTAGTCGGGTTTTAGTTTTTAAAATTACTTTTTTACAAGAAAATATTCTTATCTGGAGGATAGCCGTGGTCCGAGTAGGTCGTTTAGGGCCAAATGGCATATGACCACGGACCACGGCTATCCTCCAGATAAGAATATTTTCTTGTTTCATACTTTTTAGAGCGCGAGTTTTCAGTAGTCGGGTTTTAGTTTTTAAACTTACTTTTTATTTAATTATTTTGGAGTTATAGATAACAATATATATATTTTTGAAATGTGCTCATCTAGCTCTTTCATTTAATACCCCACACGGTTTCATTAAAAAACGTTTTTTTTTAGTTCATGATATTATGTCCTCTAGAGGGCGCCATATGCAAATTTATGTGACGTCAAATAGCCTATAACCAGCGCGCCTTTAAGCCGCTTCTAACGATACCTCATTTTTCAAATTATGACAAGTCGTTTGGAAGTTAGGTGGGAACAGATGCACATACATACATACATACATACCGGTCAAAATCATAACCCTCCGCCGTAGTCGGGTAAAAATAGGTCCTTTGGTCCTCGGTAATCAGTCAAATCAATTGTAGTTTCTAGGACTTCGTCTGAAAGTGCTCTACACTAGACAAAGTCTATCCAAGAGAATGGCATGACAGCTTATGAATAGGATAGGAGGATACCATTTAGGGTAGAAAAATATTGAATTCGGGTCACATTTTCTAGAGTTCCGTAGACCCTAAAAGAAACCCTTCCAGGCTGTCCGTCCGTCCGGACCAGTCTGTCACAGTACCATAACTTCTACAGTTTTAGACGGAACTTTATGAAAGGTATGAAAATACATTACTATTAGATCTTAATCTCAAAAATATAAAATATTATAAAACAACTGAGGTTCCTCCCCTTACTTGAAAAGAGGAGATATTTTTTAGTAACCCCATCATGTGGGATATCTTTGAAAAGGTATTTTCAATTGAAATTGTGTTTTGATACAACAATTTATCATTGCGTTGTCATTTGCGAGATTTTTGCCTCTAAAGTGTTAACTTTTTTACAAATGGCAACGCAAACGCAATGCAAACGAAAACTTGATTTAAGAAAGTTTGTCTGTCAAACTGTCCCAAATCAAGTTATCGTTATTGAAATAGTTACGGAACTCTACATTATGCGTGATTTGGTACCATGGACCAATTACTAAGGGGACAGGCCCTAAGCAACTCGGCCGAGTGGTCGGCCTAGTACTAACATCGACATAAACCGAAGCGATTAGTTCAACTATTTACCGGTAGATAGAACAATGAAAATGAAAAAACAATGACCACGTTTTTTTTCATACATATATCTAATAAGGGCACCTCTTTAGTCTTTACTCTGTGTTTGGTACGCACTTGTTTTTATTACCCGACTACGGAGGCGTTATGATTTTGACCGGTATGTATGTATGTATGTATGTATGTATGTATGTATGTATGTATGTGCATCTGTTCCCACCTAACTTCCAAACTACTTGTCGTAATTTGACAAATGAGGTATCGTCAGAAGCGGCTTAATGGCGCGCTGGTTATAGGCTATGTGACGTCACATAAAATTGCATATGGCGCCCTCTAGAGGACATAATGTCATGAACTAAAAAAAAAACATTTTTTAATGAAACCGTGTGAGGTATCAAATGAAAGAGCTTGATGAGCACATTTCAAAAATATATATATTGTTACCTATAACTCCAAAATAATTAAATAAAAAGTAAGTTTAAAAACTAAAACCCGACTACGGAAAAAACGCGCTCTAAAAAGTATGAAACAAGAAAATATTCTCATCTAGAGGATAGCCGTGGTCCATGTAGGTCCTTTAGGGCCAAATGGCATATGAACACGGACCACGGCTATCCTCTAGATGAGAATATTTTCTTGTTTCATACTTTTTAGAGCGCGATTTTTCAGTAGTCGGGTTTTATTCAGTAGTCGGGTTTTAGTTTTTAAACTTACTTTTTATTGGCAATCAAAATCATTCCGATCAAGTCTAGTGACATCGTTAGTGTTAAACTATAATTCTAGTAGGCACTAGCAACTGTCCACCCCAAAGCTAAGACAGTCACCCCCCAGAGGCAGTAAATCGGTGCCATTTGACGTTAACAACCCGCCCCGCGTCACGGCACGTCGCTCGACGGAGTGGGACATTCGACGCGTTGTCACGCTCCGTGACGTCAGGGGTGACGTTGCATCGGGAAATCGGGAATCGGGATATTAATAGAGCATTAAATTAAAGCTGCCCAATGATCAGTGTTATTTTAGTATGTGAGTCGAGCGTAGGCCGCTCGAGTCACTGCATCGGGTCTTTGCGGGTTCAATTCCCGCCAAAGGCAAATTTCGGAAACGGCCTTTTCGTAATTAGCCCTGGTCTGGGTGTCACTGGGATCGCCCCCAGTCCATTGTATGGTACCCATAGTACAAGCTTTGCTTAGTTTGGGACCATACAGTTGGTGTGTTTATCTGGCGATATTAATTATTGTTTATTTGTTGGTACTACTATCACGCTGTATTTCCTGAAGGGGGTAGACAGAAGTACATTGTAGTCCACCAACGTTTCGTCAGTGGTATTTTCGTTTTCCATTATACAATTCATACTAATGACATTCATTAGTGGTGAAGCCAAGCTGTAGCAAATTGACTGCAGCTTACATATGGGCTGGCTCGACCGGGGTAATACCACTTTCTCACAGAAGATCGGCGTAGCTAAGACGGTAGTACTTGCTGCGTTTCCTACGATGAGTGGGAGAGTCGCTAGTGCAATCCCTCCCCTTTCCCCTCCCTCTGTAGCAATCCCCTTCAGGTCGGGAAACGTGCGAGCGATGCCTTTGGTATTGCAAGCATCCGTGGAGTCGGGGTTTAATAAATAAATAAATAAAATAAATAAATATCCTGGGACATTATTTTTACACACGGCTACCTGATCCCAAACTAAGCAGAGCTTGTACTATGGGAACCAGATAACTGATATTAATACATATACTACTTTTTTGTTTGTAAATACATACTTAATATACATATACACCCAGACTCGGGACATACAGACATGTTCATGCACACAAATGCATGTCCCGGGTAGGAATCGAACCTATGACCTGCAGCGTGAAAGGCGCCACCACGCCAACCAACGGGCTCGTCGTCGGTTTGAACCTACACCCCTTGTTTCAAGACAAACATTCTACTTGGCTATCACTGCTGTTTTCGACATTTAGGCCAATCCTGTATAGTCTTCAGTCCCACGCTCAAGTTCTAAAGTCAATCGTGTACTCAATAGAAAGCTAGCTGAAACTCGATGGTTACACCACAGTAATTCATTTTCTATTCATCATAAAAACAGCCACACAGTGGTGCCCTCCAGCGGGAAGCACCGGTAACCCACTAAGCAAACAGACAACCTGTAATCATGCGCTATACTGCGTTTGAGTAAATTATCGCTTCGGGTCCGTACTATACTAGCCTGTGCAATTTGATTCAGGGTTTACTGAGGTCGGGACTTATTTTGATGGTGATTGTAGTGTTCATAGTAGACCCCCTAATATTAGATAGTGTCTGTTGGTGCTTAAGAACACCTTTCAAAAAGTATTGATCAATGCTTACACGAAACGGGATTTGGCGTCCCGTGATAATAGTCTCTATCTATGAAACCTTCAAGGGTACAGATTACCATGATAATGTTTGTCATGGTGGAAGGTACCTACAGGTGTATGTTTGAGGTGCTAATAGTCGACACTAAGGGCCATAACACACCGGGTAGTCATGGCGACGTCGCCAGCCACTGTATTGAAATGTATGGGAGGTAACACACCTGACGACGGACTGGCGACGTCGCCAGTTAATACAAATTGTTTGGATACGTGGCCGGCAACGTCGCCTGGCGTCTCGGTGTGTCCCGGTTGTTATGGCTCTAACCTCAGTATGACATCTTGAAATACACTAATGCATACCTGCAAACCTATTCATGAAAACCTAGTCCTAAACCTAGCCTAATATAAACCTAGTCTATTCCAAACCTAATCATAGTTTTAATGCAAGAAACAAATGTATTTTAATTCCGTCAGTTTATAAAAAAATACCCATTTTCCCCGACCTAAATACTTTCTTTGTATTATAAAAAGTGTACTAAATAGCATAATGAGAGCGCAGTGAAGCTGCGGCGGTGCATACCTGTGTTTATCCGCCAAGGAAGCGGGCCGGGCCGGGCCGGGCCGGGCATTCCGCCCCACAATGGGGGGCGGAAAGTAGCCGGGCCAGAGGTGCGCAACAATTATGTTCGAGCGCAATTCAAAAGAGGGAAGCGATTTAAAAAGTTTATATATTTTTCATCACTCATACGCGGAAAGTAAGTCGAAAGGTGCCTGAAGAGCCGACAGAAAGTGATACTTATCTAATCGGGCAAAATCGTGTTTCCAGATTCTTCGAAATTTCCAGAAACACGATGTTGCCTGATCTGTCAAAATTTCGACGATTCTGTCAAATTATAAAAAAAATACGAGTTCTATTTTCAAATTTCTATTCACGTCACGATTTTTATCCCTACTACTACTACTAGTACTACTCTATTTTTATTTCTGTTTTTTTGTGTCTTTTTCTTTATTTTTGTCTTTTTTTAGTTTTTGTCGACTTTTTTTCTTTTTTTTGTCTTTATTTATTTTATTTTTGTATTTTTTGGTATATTTTCTTTTTTTTTTGTCGTTATTATTGTTTTTTTCATTTTTTTTGTATTTGCTTATTATTATTTTTTCTATTTTTTATTGTTTTTTTTCCCCATTTTTCTTATTTTTTGTTTTTTTTTTCCTTTTCTCCTTTTTTTGTCTTTTTTTTGTTTTTTATTCATTTTTTCTGTTTTTTCTTTTTTTTGTTTTTTTTCCTTTTTTTGGTTTTTTTTTTACTTTTTTTGTTTTTTTTCTGTTCTTTTCTCTTTTTTTTCTTCAGTTTTTTCCTTTTTTTCTGTTTTATTTCCTTTTTTTGTTTTTTATTCTTTCTTTTCTGTTGTTTTCCTTTTATTCTAATTTTTTCTGTATTTTATTTTTTTTTGTTTTTTATTCTGTTTTTTTTTCCTTTTTCCTTTCCTTGTATTCGTGATGAAAAGCACCGTGTTTACCTCGGGTTAAAGTAACTTATTATTGGTCCCTCGAACTATTAGCGCCTTCGCTATGCTCGGGTGCCAAACCCCGTCTCGGGACCAATAATAAGTTACTTTTCCCCTCGGGTAACAATGTACTATTTTATGTTAATAAGATGGCAATTAAGCGTCCGACCCGCTTGATGTTAAGCTGTAGCTTATAGATGCTTGCAATACCAAAAGCATCTCTCGCACGCTACCGACCTGTAGGGGATTGGGACAGAGTTATGGGAAGAGGGATTCTGTAAGAAGGTGGTACTATCCCGGTCGAACCAGCCTGTATATGAGTTGCAGTCAATTGGCTACAGCTTGGCTCTACCACACGGGCGGGAAAGGGGTAAATTATAGCATCCGACTCGAAGTTTTCTTATCACTTGTACCACACATTTAAGTAGCCTCCGGTGCCCAAGATAACCATTTAGCAGTTGCTACAAACCTGCCTATTACCCTGTAGACACGCCATTGTTCCGCTAAAATAATAACCTCAGCAAAAATGCGCGCATGCTCACTGCACAGCCGCGAGCGCAAAATAAACGAATTCATGAAATTCTACTTTTAAAATTAAGAGCGGTCTCGCTTGCTTGACGTACGCAATTTGTTTTCTGAATAATGTTCATGCTTGCTTTTGATACTAGTGAAGTTGCTACAGTACATTTTATCCTTTGAATCTTAATAGACGTGGGATAATTGTAATCAAAACTACTACGGTAGTTTTGGTTACACTTATCCCACTGCTTCTTGGTAAAGATCTTTTGACTAGACAGTTGACATAGATGTACCTTAGGGCTGAATCACACCTGGCGACGGGACTGGCGACCGTCGCCAAGTAGAGTCCTGTCATATTTTGACATAAGGCAATACGAATGATTGGCGACGGTAGCCGGCGACGTCGCCAGCCGCGTATCCAAACAATTGCTATTACCTGTCAAATTCAATACGAATTAGTTGGCGATGGCGACTGGCGACGCGCCTGGCGTCCCGGTGAGATAGAGCCCTAACGTCCCGGTGAGATAGAGCCCTTAAAGTTAGAATGACATCCTCGCGTGATACTCAGACAAACAAACACACACTTTGATATTAGTAGATAATACGATCACTAACAGCGAAACAATTTCCAAACACGAATGACGTCATAAGTGAGTAGTTCTAGCAAACATTAACAGCGAATATATTTCGCGATGTCACTCTCTTCGGCCATTTTAGAGGGAACAGAGTGACCCGCTCCACAGAGCCACAGCAAGCAAGGACATTACAGTAAGCTAAATTAATAACGTTACATACTAAATTTGAAAAATGAAAATGAAATGTAACTTCACGACTTTTATCCCCATTCGGGGGTAGTCAGAGGCTTGAGTGGCCATACACCACCACATTGTGGAGGTATTAACCAACTCAAAGTCCACGTTTCACCAGATAGTCAGAACCCAACGTGACAGGTGGTGAACCTTGTCGCCGTGTATACAGGAACTGACTATTACCTAATCCCGAGGGATAGGTAGGTTTCCTCACGATGTTTTCCCTCACTGTCTACTAAATTTGACATGAGGATAATCCCCCATTTAATAAATATTATGGTAATTATGATTTCTAGCCAAACTGAACCTCTAGTACATAATCTCAAACAGCCGCACATAATTCTAAGCGACCATCGTTACGCCACGAGAACAATTCAAGTCAATAACTCTACCGTCTCTACCCGACGCTATCTAGCCCAACTCTACATCCAACTATCCCGAACTTCCCGCACAAAGCCGACAACGAATCGAATACACTACTATTCAAGCGGTCTTGTTGCTCAGAGCGATTTATTAGCGATGGCCACCGCTAACTGTTCGGTGTTATGATAGCTTGCTACTTTTGGAAATTTTACGAGATTGACAAAACTCCTTTACCACCCAACAGAAAGAGACAGAGCATATAAGAAGCATTTGACATGAGTCTCATTTTTTCATATTTAGGGTTTTGAACCTCGAAAGGAAAAAAATGAAACTCCTATAGGATCACTTTGCTGTGCTGTCTGTATGTCTGCCTGTCTGTTTGTCAAGACGTGCACAGCCAAAACCGCAACTATAAAATTTTCACACCTTTTATAAATAGCAACAAGACAAAGCACTAAAGGATTTTGGAAAATTCCACCCCTAAGGGTAAAAATACGGGATGAAAGTTTGTATGCGAATCCTTTTTTTTCTGAAACTAGAGACACGAAAATAAGTATTTAGGCTACTCATTCACTGACGTTACAAATGAATATAATTTTCAGTTTTTAAAAATTCTACTTCTAATATTTGTGCGGAACCCTCAAAGTGCGAGTTCTACTCGCCCTTAGCCGGGCTTTTAGAAGAAAACTCGGAAGGGCTTTCGGATTCCTCGTAGGGACTAACTTGACCTAATGTCATAGAGGCGAATAATTAAGTCATTATTATCATGTGATACTCTATAATGATCCCTAACAAGTAGGTCGTGTTATCGTAACAACTTTTTATATACTTAAACCTCTTTCGCCCACAGTGAAGCATTTCCACTCTAGTCTCCCGATTTTTCTACAGAATGTGTGAAAATTCGCTAGATAGTGTAAAATGGGTGAAATTTCACCAGAGCTACAAGTAATGGCGCTTAAATTGGGTGCATACTTCGATAATGCGTTTAAGAGGATATTTTCGAAACCGTTCTTATCGGGTAGAGTTTTTTCTTGTTATTTTGTGTAAATGTCAGGTATGTGTATATATCCTGCTTATTATATTTAATACCTGTTTAAGAATCACCGGATAAATTTTATCCACTGAATAAATTTGTCATTTTGACTGTTTTCCCATAGAATATCTGTCAATACTTAAAATTTATTTAGTGGATAAAGATATCCGACGATTAGGAAAAAGGTCCTTACAATTATAATAATACTATGAAACTTAACTGCGTAAAACGTAACTGCTTAAAATCAGGCGGGCTGTACGCTTTAGTTCCACCGCAGTCCTATAAAAAAAATCTGAGGGAGTGAAAAAGTGAAACTTCCAGATGCTCCCATTTCTTAGACTGACGATCAAATTAGCAAAATTGACACTTTTGACACTTCTTAGCTAGTAATGAATCCCCCTTATCTTAATCTGACGAGTTCGAGTATTTTAAGATGGTCTAATTTTTTTTCCCCTGAGCGTACCCACCAATATTAAGGGCTCATACTGGTTGGAGTTTCTTATCAATAGGTAAGCTATCTATCTCCCTTATCTTAATCTGACGCGCTCGAGTAAATCCAGAAAAACCTTCTACGGCTCCCCAACCATTGTACGTCGGCGCCAGGTGATCTATCCTGGGTTATCGTTGGTGCGATGTTTAGGGCTTTCATATCCCAGGATATTTATTTATTTTATTTATGTATATTTAGTGGGCTTCTAACAGTAAAGTTTACACCTTTACCAACGATGTAGGAACCTACTATCCCTGCCGAGTACCAAGTTTAAATAACTAACTACATCGCGCCGACTGGCTTCAAAGGCAGCCGGCGTTAGGGCGAACTCGTTCTACCTATATCTAGACCAAACTGCACCGGAAACGCGCACGAGATCTGAACTTCCGCTTTGAATGCACTGGATTAGTTAGCGAGTGTTCGTAATAATAGATCGGCTCTGGTTTTGAAGTTTTACCTCAAATTGGTAGGGCTCAACTTCTGTCATAGTTAAAGGTAATACAGGGTGACTACGAAATTGTTAGCAATATTATAATTATTAAACTATGACTCTTCGTATGAGTAAGTTTATTTCAGGAATATAATTAACAAATCAGAACAGTGGGTCAGAGGGACGGGAACGAAGGGGGGGGATCTTCTTTGAGAGATACTACCCCGGTCGAACCAAACCGTATATAAGCTGCAGTAAATTTACTTTAACTTGGCTCTACCACCTTTAATATTAATTAATGAACCTGTAAAGTTATAATTTAAAATATTGTCTATTTGATTTTGTTACCCTGTATATAGAGTTTAGGTTGCCTACGTCACGAGTCCCGTGGTACGTCTTTATCGTCATATCTCTGACGTCACTTATCACTACCACGGTCCGACGCGTCCGCGCATCGGAAACGGCGCGTCTCACTGTATTACACGCTCGGGCTCCGAAACAGGCGTTAAGATGAGAGATTACCAGCCGCGGTGTCGTATTTCATCTCGCGGGATTTATTGCTCGGATGCTGCGGTGTCAGGTGACGCTGGGTATCTGTGGAATTAATTGTTTATTTGTTTGTTTAAAGTGTAAGGTATGTTTAGAATAATAGATGAGGAATTTTCATAAAATGTAGCATTATTTTTAAAAAAAAAGCAATGAAAGTTCAAAGGTGAGCATACTCCAAATAAAATACCTCTTCTTTCACAAGCAATTTTATAACGGTGACCTTAGAACATAGATCATCTACATTCATAGATGTATGAATGTAGATGATGCAGAACGGGTGTGTCAAAATCGTAGCATTTATGGCAGTCAGTAGTCTCTGCCTACCCCCGTGGGATACAGGTGTCAGTATATGTATGTATGTACCTTAGAACATAAAAGTTAATAATGTCATAGATTACTCTTTATTTTTGCTCACAACAATAATTAAACGAGACCTAACAGTTTAGAAAATCAAGATTTAGAGACGTTCTGTTTTGTTTCCGCGAATAAAGCCCGCAAGACACGTGCTTAACCAAGCTATCAATAAAACAAAATAATAAAAATGTCTTAAAAGAAATAGTCCAAATAAAATCAACTCAGCAAAGGGAGTGGGAAAATATTAACTTTTCGGAAGTGTAGCGATTATTAAGAATGATAAACGTAAATTAGGAGCAGGCCGGACCGTGTTGACTCGGATACCAATTTAATTTGTACACTTTGTCTGGAGAATACCAAATAGACGGGCGCGGACGTAGACATACTGGAAGTGACGTAACGTAACGTAAGTGGAAGCGTAGATATTATCAGTAGTGGGACAGTCATATAGGCTTACAAAAATATGATTACAAATTGTATGAATAAATAGTACGTATCAGGTACCTTAATGATATTTGCCATAGACAGCTGCAATCGCTGATCGGTTAACGTTCGGAGGTTAAGCAACGCTTAGCAAGGTCAGTCAGAGATGTGTGAGAGTGGCATTTGAACTGTGTGTTTCGGAGGGCACGTAAAAAGTCCGTCCCGGTTGTTGTTATCTAGGCAGCAGTTGTTAAGCCTAGTCAGAGGTCTTCGGGCGGCTTGAAAAATTCTGACACCAATGTTCCATAAAGGCTTAGTAGGTACTAGATTTTTTTTAAATAATAATAATAATATCCTGGGACATTTTTTACACACGCCTACCTGATCCCAAACTAAGCAGAGCTTGTACTATGGAAATCAGATAACTGATATTACTACATATACTCCTTTTTTATTTGTAAATACATACTTAATATACATATACACCCAGACTCCGGACATACAGACATGTTCATGCACACAAATGCATGTCACGGGTAGGAATCGAACCTACGACCTGCAGCGTGAAAGTCGCCTCCGCGCCAACCACGCTAACGGGCCCGTCTTCACTTCAATAGTTCTATGTATTCACTTTGGTATTTTTCTGGTATGTTCCTGTCTTATCTAGTTCTTCTCTGAATCGTCAGTTTCGATTCCTTAAAGGAAGCTCTTCGGCAAATTTAATTTGCTGATTCAGTTTGCACATTAATTCTTATGATTGGTCGCTCCTAATCGTCAATAGCCCGAGTTATGAACAAATTATTCTTTCCAATGTTCACGAATTGAGTGGAATTGTTTAAATACACTTTACTAATACAGTTCTGATTTTATGAACAATACCTATTTCACTGTCGATTTTTAAATAAACTTCTTAAATGTTGTACTACGATATTACAATTATCAGTCAGCGTTTTTTTTCTATATTTGGTAACAATTTTATGTACACGCCCTAAGAGTAAAAAAAACTGGTGTAGAAATAAAATAATATTCAGAATGTGTAACGTCACGACTTTTATCCCCATTCGGGGGTAGTCAGAGGCTTGAGTGGCCATACACCACCACATTGTGGAGGTATTAACCAACTCAAAGCCCACGTTTCACCAGATAGTCAGAACCCAACGTGACAGGTGGTGAACCTTGTCGCCGTGTATACAGGAACTGACTATTACCCTAATCCCGAGGGATAGGAAGGTTTCCTCACGATGTTTTCCCTCACCGTCAGCGAACTGTAAATTATGCACATAGATGAAAATTCATCCATTGGTGCATGCCCCACTGGGGATCGAACCTGGGACCTTCTGATTGCTAGCCCAACCTGTTCACCCCTAGGCTACAGTCGCTTTAGTGATATTTGATCTGAGCGTCTCCGTGCTTCGAAGGGCACGTAAAAAGTCGGTTCCGATTATTGTCATCTAGGCAGCAGTCGTTACGCCTTATCAGAGGCCTTCGGGCGGCTTGACCAACTATGACAACAGGTCACTAACCATACGATAAGAAGACGAAGTAGACACTTTACATTAAGTATACTTTAACTACATACTCAGTCACCAAAGGCTTCTCCAAAAGTGAAGCCAAGTCAAATATTTTGCCAAGTAAAAGCTCGACTGCATGTAACCGTCAGTGTTTGCGTTAAGAGATTGCCAACGGAATGTGTATTAAGTAGTGCGGGTTCGGTGCTCGGGTGGGGTGTGCAAATGTCGGGATGTTGAGTCAATAAATGTGTCTGTTTTTGTGAGTCATGCCATTTGGGGTGTGAGTAGCGAGGTTTTTGTGACTTATTACTAATAATAATAATAATATCCTGGGACATTTTTTTACACACGGCTACCTGATCCCAAACTAAGCAGCGCTTGTACTATGGAAACCAGATAACTGATATTACTACATATACTACTTTTTATTTGTAAATACATACTTAATATACATAATATACTATGTGAATTAAACATCAATAGCCAGTGAAAGTTGACATCACCTGTCTGTCCGTCTATCTATTTGTTCCGGCTGAACTCCGAAATGGCCGGACCGATTTTGACGGGACTTTCACTTCTTCTTCTTATTTTCGTGACAACAGTTTTAGTTTTTATTTACAAGGTACTTAAAAGGCGTTTGGTGTCACCGCGTTCGAGTCCTCCCTCGTGAAGGTGTTCGGGCACAAGACACACTCCAGCAAGTTTTGCATCCACTGGATAGTATCACCGTAGTCGCACTGCGTCATAGAAGGATCCTGCAGTCTGCAACTAGAGCGCCAGAGTTAAAAACTTCCTTCCAATTATTCTACATACTGGCATCATGAATATTCGCCTACTATATCTCTGTCAGAGCCTATCTTGTTCATACAATAAATAGCCCCCACCATTGATGTATTATTTTAGCAGATATGGTACCTTCTTACATCGCAATCACTAAACTTGTTATCAGTGCACCACTACATGCATCGGAATACACACATCAGGGGGCTTACCACGAACTCTTATTGCGATTCAATTACAGGAACGTTTTAAAGTTTCAGCGACTTTTGGTGCAATGACGTACCTTATTGTCATGACAATAAGAAACGTCATTGCACATAAAGTCGCTGAAACGTTAAAACAAAACTGCTATAAGAGGTGGTGGTAAGCCCCCAGATCTGTTATTACACTCGCAATTTGATAATTAACTTATTAAATACATAAGAAGGCATTATTCACCAGAAGATGAGCTGTATCGGCAATACAAATTGGCAATTGTATTAGTATATTTTCAACATTATTTTCCGCAAGCTACTGAGTCTGTGGACTCCGTTTTGTACGACAAACTATTTCGGACAGTCAGATGTCTCCCTTCTTCTACTTACCTGGTGTCAGAGGGCCTACTCTGTTTCAAACGAAAACGATATTTCGGACGAAATTCGCGTATTTCCTACTACGTTTCTCATTGATTCCGACATTTCTTACGAACAAAAATTGTTTGAGGTCTTCGTCGTCGTCGAATCTAAACGTCAAACAATTTTCGTTAGTAAGAAATGTCGGAATCAATGAGAAACGTAGTAGGAAAAACGCGAATTTCGTCCGAAATTTCGTTTTCGTTTGAAACAGAGTAGGCCCTCAGAGTTGTTCAAGCTGCCCGAGAGCCTCTGTGACAATAACCAGGACCGACTTTTTATGTGCCTCCCATGTCTCCCTCTGTTTTGGTAATTTCTTTGCCCCCAACAAATTAATTCAATTAAAGATGTCTATCACGCCATTTACATCGCAACAGTGGTCCTCCATTTGTTATACAATTAAGTTTAAATAGACTAAAAATAATTAATTTAAGCGTAGATAAAATTAATTTGAATGTAATTATTCAATTTCTAGTTGGAGATGAATTTAACTGATTAGTTTTTGGGGTAGATATTATCTTAATTTATACTCATGTTTGTATAGAAAATGTTTTGTGGCATTATTATTTCGAGTTATAAAACTATCGTTGTTTGAGCAATGTTGATGAGTTTCAACATTACAGAGTTCAGAGTAGGTACCTAACTTACTCAGTAGCAGACTTGGGCAAAATTTCGCAGGTGATGTCACAATTAACAATTAATTGTGATTTGTTCGCGATTGCCAAACAAATCAAAATTAATTGTTAATTGTGACACCACATGCAATTAGTAATTAATTAATTGCAATTAAATTCTGCCCAACTCTGCTCAGTAGGTAGGTATATACTTCTCTACTTCCCTGTGAGTAGCTCTACTTAATATTTGTATAAGGGTAGAAATGTAAAAAAATACATACGGCCGCGCGCGGCACGCGCGGTAGCCTCAGTCGCTCGGGCGAGCCAACCTATACTCTACATACAAAAGGGTATTCCCTTCAGGTGGGCAACGTGGAGCATTTCCTTTGGTATTACAAGCATCTATAGGTTACGGTAACCGTCATAAGGCGGGCCGTACGCTTATTTGCCCACTTAGTTACATAAAAAAGGCATAAGGGCCGCCTCATACATACGGAATTCCGTTCGAAATATCGAATCGGGATTTCGAACGCAGTAAATCCAGTCAAATGTATGGACGTATCACATGCGTACGGAATTTTCCTGTTCGATGTTTTTGCGATTCGGAATTCCAAATGGTAGCCTGTGCGTTCGGAATTATTCCGAACGGAAATGTGTGTGATAAGCTTACGGAATCCCGATTAGATATTCCGAAACCAAATTCCGTATTTATGTGGCGTGGTAACTATAAAACAATACCAACCTTTAATAATAATTAAATGTTCCACACAAAAGGAGCTTGATCGATACGCGTGATAGCTGCCATAGTTTTTAAGGTGCATGCACTCCCTCGTGCTGGAGGCGTGAACGGCCGGCGCACGCGCCGCGCGCCAGACCGTGCACCGCGATGTAAATCATGAGGGGGAGGACTGGACTAATAGAGTAGTTGTTTTGTTCTCTTTTCATGTTTTGTTGAATTCCGTTCGTATAACCGTGGTAATCTGACTGGTACATGATGAATTCTTTGGTGGCCTACCTAGTAGGACTCGCGTTCTGAGGTTTACGTACTTACATAATAGGTATAGTGTATTTTTATTTGTAATGAGTAGTCTAAATACTAATTTTCATGTCCCCCATACAAACTTTCAGCCCCTATTTTACACAAATAAGGCTATTGACGTCTTTACAGACAGACAACAGGGGCCCATCTCTTACCACCATCTCTTATAGCGGTTTTTTTTTTAACGTTTCAGCAACTTTTTCTGCAATTACGTACCTTATTGTCATGATAATAAGAAACGTCATTGCACAAAAAGTCGCTGAAACGTTAAAACAATACTGCTATAAGAGGTGGTGGTAGGGCCCCACGACAAGAAAGTGATCCTATAAGGGTTCCTTTTGGGGTACCCTAAAAATGTTTTGTTTTTTTGACTGAGCAACGCGAAGCTGTTTTTCTCGACTAGGACCAATGCTCTAGTCATCATAGAGCACGGCTAATTAGGTACGTCTACATCAGCCAAGCTAAGCGCACTTGAGCGATCAGTTTGGACGTCTGATCATGTAGCCATCGTCATATCATCGGTGTGCTGCTCGGGTGATGTGGACGCGGCTGCTCGGTAGTTGTGGACATTGCCAAACATTAAAAGTTTCATTTCGCCTACATTAATTATCCGTAAAAATCAGCTTCGATAATTCAAACGTACATTACTCATAGCAAAACGCGATTGCTCGACCCGGCACCGACCCCGGACCCCCAGATAAGCCGGCACGCATGACTGGCCGCTTCGTTATGTTAATACTACGTATCTGTGCTCACATCTACCCTCGGCTTAATAAAATCCTGTCGCGTACCATGATTCATTACTGGTGTATAATACATACCCAGTTGTACGGACGATTAATGATTTTAGTTTGGAATTATCGTGGAAGGGCATTTAAGGGTTGGAAGCGATCCTAAAATGTTCAGCGTTGAGAGACATTAGGGCAGCCATAGACGGAGTGTTTGGAGCAGTCAGTGCCGAGAGCTTCAAGCGGTCATACAAAATGCACCTGTAATAGCTGCCTTACGCCGATCTTTTATGAGAAGGTGGTACTGCGGTCGAGCCAGCCCGCATATGAGCTGCAGTCAATTGGCTACAGCTTGGCTCTACCACCAAAAAAACTTCTCTAAAACAAGACATATCATGCTTTTGCATTCGAGAATAAATAAATAAATAATATCCTGGGACATTTTTGTACACACTGTTACCTGATTCCAAACTAAGCAGAGCTTGTACTATGGAAACCAGATAACTGATATTACTATAAATACTACTTTTTTATTTGTAAATACATACTTAATATACATATACACCCAGACTCCGGACATACAGACATGTTCATGCACACAAATGCATGTCCCGGGTAGGAATCGAACCTACGACCTGCAGCGTGAAAGGCGCCTCCGTGCCAACCACGCTAACGGGCCCGTCAACCATCGCAAGAATCTTAAAAAACACCCAAATTTAGCAATACCTATAGCAACCAATGTTTGCAAACATTGGAACCAATTCTATCGTTTAGGGCGAATAGTTTTGTCTGGCACACAGCAGACAATGGCAAACACGACGCGCGACGAGTGCTGGCGATTCCGGACGATATTCCTTAAAGTCTGGTTGTTGGCGGTGTGCGTTTGCATTGTTTAAGCCACGAGTTTGAGTTTAAGTACAGTTTCTTCACAGGTCTTTTGGTCACGTCTGTATTTCCCCAAAGGATAGGCAGAGATGTAAATCATTATGCGTCAAATTGCATAAAGCAATTAAATTTTAATTAGAAATTATCGGTGAAGTTTGCTATTGGATAGAGTAGGATATCGCGGATTGTTTGATGATGCGTTGCAATGAATGATGCGTGGTGGGGATTTGCTTCAAGGTCGGGCGAAATAAAATATTGAAGGCTTCAAAACTGGTGGTGTATTGGAGGTTCCACAAGTTTCGTATGAATTGTATGGACTTAATTTAGGCAGGTAAAAAAAATCGTGGCGTCTTGCGTTGCAATCGCAGACCTAATGGCCAAGCCCGTGGCAATGACGTCACTCGTTCCGTGGCGTGCATTGGTGGAGTGGTGGGAGCCCGGGGCGTATATCGTTCATCGTTCGCGTTAACAATGCGTTATTTGAAAATAAAT
The DNA here is from genome assembly GCA_947859195.1 of Drymonia ruficornis. NCBI lineage: Eukaryota > Metazoa > Arthropoda > Insecta > Lepidoptera > Notodontidae > Drymonia > Drymonia ruficornis. The sequence continues at coordinate 13,898,949 of OX401905.1, read as the reverse complement.
AACACTACTTTTGTCATAAGTATCAGTCATTTGATTAAGGTTTTTCGCTCTCCTGTAAAGTAGCTATTTTTGACTTACACACTGTTAGAACTTCACCGACGAATGTTATCGTATCGTCCCAAACAACGGAAACAATCTCAGGAACAGAACGCACCGGACATAGTTGCAAGTTTGCCGAGGGCTCTACTGCCGACGATGGGATCTGTCTGTACTAAGTAGAGTCTTCGAGTGCTAGAGTCGCGTTGCATGTAAATTGGTGCTTTAATTAAATTGTATTCAATCTACGAAACTAGTCCTAGTACTGTTACACAATGTAGTATTGAAAAACAAGCTAACTTTTGTCTAGGTCATTCGATTTTAAAAGGTTTTAGATAAACTTGAAGTAACGAAGCTTTTCGAGCAAGAGCTTCGAGCGCAGTTACCGTAGCCTATAGATACTTGCAATACTGGTTGAGCTGCCGGCTCTCTCATCGTACGAAACGTAGCTGTAATTCTACGCCGATCTTCTGTGAGAGGGTGGTACTACCCCGGTCGAGCCAGCCCTTGAGCTGCATTCAATTGGCTACAGCTTGGCTCTACCACCATAAAACCTTGGCTATACCTTGGGTTTTTGCATGCAGGACGCCGCTGCGATACCGCATCCGCGCCGCGCCGCAACGCACCGTGTGCATACCTACGCTTAGTGTCATAACCACAGAGTAAAGACTAAAGAAAGAGGTGCCCTTATTAGATATATGTATGAAAAAAAACGTGGTCATTGTTTTTTCATTTTCATTGTTCTATCTACCGGTAAATAGTTGAACTACTCGCTTCGTTTTATGTCGATGTTAGTACTAGGCCGACCACTCGGCCGAGTTGCTTAGGGCCAGTCCCCTTAGTAATTCGTCCATGGTCATAACACACAGGGCATCACACTTGGCGACGGACAGGCCACGTCGCCAGTCAATACAAATTGTTTGGATACGTGGCCGGTGTTATTTTTTCGGATTTTAGCCGGTTCGATTCCCGAGTGTGGCAAGCGAGTTTTCAAAAATATTTGAATGCAGTTCGTATTGTTTTTAAAATAAAAATGAAGTCTTCATTCAGTAAAATTCTCTATCTACAATATTTAACGTACTTCCCCTCCATGTGGCAAAGTTTTGGGACACCCTGTATAACTTGACGGGCCCGTTGGCGTGGTTGGCTAAGATTCGGCCTTCCACGCTGCAGGTCGTAGGTTTGATTCCTACCCGGGACATGCATTTGTGTGCATGAACATGTCTGTATGTCCCGAATCTCGGTGTATACATATGTATATTAAGTATGTATTTACAAATAAAAAAGTAGTATTTATAGTAATATCAGTTATCTGGTTTCCATAGTACAAGCTCTGCTTAGTTTGGGTTCAGGTAGCCGTGTGTACAAAAATGTCCCAGGATATTATTATTATTATTCTATTTTCGAAGCAGTGACTACGATTGGTGTATCTGAACCTGACACGTGTCTGGTTCGGGGCTGCGGTTACACGATACGTTGCCACTGACGTGATAGCTTTGCGTAGAAATATGCGGATTTATGCCACTGTGAGTTTGCCACAATTTACTTTTGAATTTGTTCAAGCTGTTGCCAATTGATACGGACTGGCTCGAACGGGGTAGTACTACACTCTCACACAAGATCGGCGTAAAGCAGCTATTGCAGCTGCGTTTCCTACGATGAGTGAGAGAGCCGGCAGCTCCCCTCTCTTTCCGACCTAAATCCAATCCCCATTAAAAAAACAGAGAAATGCAAAGCAGATCAGAGGCTGTTTTTGACGCCATTTGTATTACCAACATAGGGCGAGGCCCAACTAGCGCGTTGCGTTGCGTCGTCGCAACGGATCAAAGAGACGAAGCGGGGGAGGGTGATGCGCCAGTACAAAATCTTGCGACGACGCAACGCAACGCGCTAATGGGGCCTCACCCTAAAACGGACTCCATTCTCTTTCGTCTTCAATAAATTGTTAATTGCTGATATTTACTTGTATTTAGAATCTTTTTGTTGCATCCATAATGTTAAAAACATGACCGTATTGCCATTGCTCATCATCTCGTGAATAACACGCATCAAAATACCTAGATGATTGTCGAATTGCGAGTGCGATAACATGTGTGAATTTCGCTAAAGTAGTGATACGAGACAATGTGGTAGAGTCAAGCTGTAGCCAATTGACTGCAGCTCATAAACGGGCTGGCTCGACCGGGGTAGTACCACCCTCTCACAGAAGATCGGCGTAAAGTAGCTATTACAGCTGCGTTTCGTTCGATGAGTGAGAGAGCCGTAAGACCACCCCCCCTCCCCCTACCTCCATCCCAGTCCCCTTCAAGTCGGCAATGTGCGAGCAATGCCTTTGGTATTGTAAGCATCTATAGGCTACGGTAACTGCTTGACATCAGGCGGGCCGTACGCTTTTTTGCCACCGCAGTCCTATAAAAAAAAAATGTACAGTTAGGAGGTATCATATCTGCTAAAATAATACATCAATGTAACCAACTACCTACTTTAATAACTTCACTAAAATCCACTTTAATTTATACCTTCAACAGTAAAACAGAAGCGAAGTCTATACAGGGTGGTGACGACATCATAACAATATTTGAAACCACATACTGGGTATCACAAAGTACACTTACTGGGTATCATAGTTCGCACATAAAATAATATTAAATTATATTCGAAGGTATTGCCACGGGATTGCTTTTTATTTTGTCAATTTTGACTTTACGCCTACAAAGATACCGCTAAAAACACTGACACCGAAGCGATGTTGCCACGCTTGTACTTACTTTTTTTGAAAATATGATATTTTGGACTTTGATGTAAACCTAATTTTATAATGTTAATGTGTTGTGATTGACCAGCACGGGTCGTGTTTTAATTTATTGTCACTATGTCGTCACCACCCTGTATAATAGCATGTACATCCCCGCAAAGAAGTTGAGTCTCGGAATTAATATAAGTACTTGGAAGTTCGGAACTTGTGTTCGGCGCAACTTCGCTACATCTCAATTGCATCGAGATTTTGCCGACGCCATAACTCCAGTTGTCGGTTGGTTAAACATTGTCTGTCTGTTAATACATAGTTGGGAGTTAATTGAACTTGGCCGTTGCTTCAAAAGGTTTTAATATGCTGGCTGTCTTTGTTGTTTAAACTCTTGATTAGTATGCTAACAAGAGTTTAGTAAAAAGTGACGACGACGTGAGTGAGTGAGTGTGAGTGTGTGTGTGTGTTGACGGGCCCGTTAGCGTGGTTGGCGCGGAGGCGCCTTTCACGCTGCAGGTCGTAGGTTCGATTCCTACCCGGGACATGCATTTGTGTGTATGAACATGTCTGTATGTCCCGAGTCTGGGTGTATATGTATATTGAGTATGTATTTATTTGTTATTATTGTATTTTTTAATTAGCGACTGTAGCCTAGGGGTGAACAGGTTGGGCTAGCAATCAGAAAGTCCCAGGTTCGATCCCCGGTGGGGCATGCACCAATGGATGAATTTTCATCTATGTGCATAATTTACAGTTCGCTGACGGTGAGGGAAAACATCGTGAGGAAACCTACCTATCCCTCGGGATTAGGTAATAGTCAGTTCCTGTATACACGGCGACAAGGTTCACCACCTGTCACGTTGGGTTCTGACTATCTGGTGAAACGTGGGCTTTGAGTTGGTTAATACCTCCACAATGTGGTGGTGTATGGCCACTCAAGCCTCTGACTACCCCCGAATGGGGATAAAAGTCGTGACGTTACGTTACGTTACGTTACGAGTATGTATTTACAAATAAAAAAGTAGTATATGTAGTAATATCAGTTATCTGGTTTCCATAGTACAAGGCCTGCTTAGTTTGGGATCAGGTAGCCGTGTGTAAAAATGTCCCAGGATATTATTATTATTATTATTAAGTTATACTGCTTGAATATCGCCAGACTTACAGACCAACTGTATGGTCCCAAAAGCATTCGACTTGCGATTGTCGAATTGCGATTGCGGTAACAGATGTGAAAATTTCGCTGCATGTAGTGGTTTGCTATGGATGTATGGAAGTAGCATATCTACTATAATACTATTTTTTATGCAACTAAGGTGGCAAACAAGCGTACGGCCAGCCTGATGTTAAGTAGTTACCATAGCCTATAGATGCTTGCAATCAAATCAAATCATTTATTTAAATAAAAAAACTTTTGTTTTTTTTTTAATCTTTTTTTTTATTCATTTTTTTTTTCAATACCAAAGTCATCGCTCGCACGTTGGCGACCTGATGGGAAGTGGGCCAGAGGGAGGAGAAGGGGGTGTTAGGCTTCCGGCTCTCTCACTCGTCGTACAAAACGCAGCTGTAATAACTACTTTACGCCGATATTCTGTGAGAGGGTGGTACTACCCCGGTCGAGCTACCCCATATATGGGTTGCAATGAATTAGCCACAGTGTGGCTCTATTGCGCCTATATCAAAGGTACAATGCCACTTTACCACCGCCACAGAGTACTAAAATACAGTAGTACCACTGCCACAGAGTACCAAAATACAGTGGTACCACAGTCGAGAAACACTTCGCGTAGTAACGGCCATACATTATTCATTTTTATTGCGAACCAAGTGTGACGTACCGGCTAGGATGATGTAAGTGTTGTATTTTATAGAAGTGAATGTGTTATAACTCAGCTGAAGTGTTCTTGGTAGCGATCGAGTGTTATTTGCAGAGTTTATCGTTCGTGGAATTGGATGACTGGAATTGGGTGAATTGGAAATTGATTAAGCTGTGGCAATTTTGAATTGGGAGGTATCTGCACTAATAGTTCACGAGTGGTTTTACTTTGAAGTTCATTTTAGAGACGCCTTAAAGTCGTAATATTGTCATATGCAGTCCATTTTTAGTGTCTTCTGAAAGACGTTATATTACCATTTGCAGTCAATTTGTAAAGACTCCTAATACTTAATAATATAAACATTCGAAGTCCATTTTAAAGACCCCGAAAGACGTAATAGGTATGAAGTTTCGAGTCTATTTTAGAGGATCCTGAAAGACATAAGTATAAAAGTTTGGAGTAAATTTTAGAGACTCGTAAGAAGTAAAAGTTAGTAATACATATTACAATTTGGAATCTATTTTAGAGACCTAATATTACTATTTAGAGTCCATTTTAGAGACTACTCACAATATTATTTTCAAAATCGAAGATTTTAAAGATGAACTTGCTTTCGGCGACACGGTTTACCACCTGTCACGTTGGGTTCTGACTATCTAGTGAAACGTGGGCTTTGAGTTGGTTAATACCTCCACAATGTGGTGGTGTATGGCCACTCAAGCCTCTGACTACCCCCGAACGGGGATAAAAGTCATGACGTTACATTACATTTTTTTTTTACAACTTGCTTTCAATTTCAGTGTACGTGATTACGTTACCGTTATATCACTATTTTCAGCATTCTTGGTATCGTTACCGTTATATCACAATTTTCTACGTTTTCTGCCATTACGTAGAGCTAACAAAAACAACACTATGTATGTTTAATAACAAAATTTAGTTTATAGTGCTACCTAAATCCTTATTACACCTACGGCAGGTAGGGTTGGCAGTTGGCAAACGAGTTAATAAAATTAAAGAAACAAAGTTTATCTGCAATATTATGTAGAGTTTAGTATGTAGTTAGCCTTTAATAGAGTGTTTTGTCAAACTGGTCTCTCCTCAATGCTAGCGGGGTTTCAGACCATAACTCTACATTCTAATTAGAACAACGAAGCAATTATTACTCTTGACGACGGCAAAAAAGTAATGTTTTTGTGGCAGTAACATCTTTAGTATTTACTAAGACGCCATGCAAAATATCGTGCACTATTCAATTAAGTCCTTATAATTATACACCCGGACATAATCTGCCTTGGCCAGAGTGGAAGTCCTTAAACCAGCTCCGCACTCAGGTCGGCCGCTGCAGACTCAACATGTGCAAGTGGGGTTTCAGGGAACCTTCTATGACGCAGTGCGACTGCGGTGATCCCATCCAGTCGATGCAACACTTGCTGGAGTGTTCCTTGTGCCCGAACACCTGCACGAGGGAGGACTTGAACGCGGCCACACCTAACGCTACCAATGTGGCCAAAAACCTCGTTAATAAGGTTTAACAAAAGTAGAACTGTTGTCACGAAAAGAAGAAGATAAGTATACTTGGATGAACAACGTGTTTTTAGAGGTACCTATATCGCCCATTAGTTTAGGAGCCAGGGGGCTTACCGCGACCTCTTATCGCGATTCAATTATAGACATGACAATAAGAAACGTCATTGCACAAATGACCGCTGAAACGTTAAAACAAAACTGCTATAAGAGGTGGTGGTAGGGCCCCAGGTAGATTTTCACTCCTCGTTCTGCGCTTACTTGTTGAAGCAATAAGCTGTCTGTCTCATAAACAACATTTCTGGAACGACGCCAATGTTACGAGATGTGACTTTAAAATTGTTCGTAAATTACAAATAGCTTACAATTACAATATTATTAATTCAGTGTTGTTGGTGCACAACAACACTGCAAGAACAACAAGTAAAAGTGCAAGTAGATTACAAGTTTCATATATTTCAGAGTGTGTTTTTTTTGTTAAATGTATTATTGGTTTTTAAAAAGTCATACAACAAAAGTTGTTGTTTATGATGTTTGTAATACAGTCCTGCAGGGTTGTAAGTAAGATCTACAGGGTTATTGGTAAAGCACTAACAACCTTGCAGGGGCGTATTACTGCCAACAAAAACAAAAACTTTTGTTCTATGACTTAAAAAAAAAAAAAAAAAAAACACACTAAAATGTATGAAACAAGAAAATATGCTCATCTAGAGGAAAGCCGTGGTCCGTTTAGGTACTTTAGGGCAAAGTGGAATACAACCACGTACCATGGCTTTCCTCTAGATGAGAAAAAAAAACATACGTTTTAGAAATGGATTTTTTGTTATATTTTTTTTTTGTTTTGTAAAAAGTCATAGAATAAAAGTTGTTGTTTTTGATGTCAGTAATACGCTCCTGCAAGGTTGTTAGTGTTTTACCAATAACCCTGTATATTTTTGCGGCAATGAACTCACCACCTTTAAACTTGTGCATAACTTTTTTTGGCAGCCCTAGCCTAGCTATTCTGGTAACAGCTGGTAACGAGCAAACTTTTTAATGTATAAGTTATGAATAAATTATGCCAAGTCTAGCCAGCGCTAATTACGCTACGCTACAAATAATATGCATGTGGATATAGCATTCAAAACAGCATTACTCCGCCAAGCCCAGTAGGAGTTCGGATGGAATGCGACCTCCCCGCCCCACAGAGTAAAGACTAAAGAAAGAGGTGCCCTTATTAGATATATGTATGAAAAAAAACTAAAACCCGACTACGGAAAAAACGCGCTCTAAAAAGTATGAAACAAGAAAATATTCTCATCTAGAGGATAGCCGTGGTCCGTGTAGGTCTTTTAGGGCCAAATGGCACATGAACACGGACCACGGCTATCCTCTAGATGAGAATATTTTCTTGTTTCATACTTTTTAGAGCGCGTTTTTTCCGTAGTCGGGTTTTAGTTTTTAAACTTAATTTTTATTTAATTATTTTGGAGTTATAGGTAACAATATATATATTTTTGAAATGTGCTCATCAAGCTCTTTCATTTGATACCCCACACGGTTTCATTAAAAAATGTTATTTTTTTAGTTCATGACATTATGTCCTCTAGAGGGCGCCATATGCAATTTTATGTAACGTCACATAGCCTATAACCAGCGCGCCATTAAGCCGCTTCTGTCGATACCTCATTTGTCAAATTACGACAAGTAGTTTGGAAGTTAGGTGGGAACAGACGCACATACATACATACATACATACATACATACATACATACATACATACATACATACATACCGGTCAAAATCATAACGCCTCCGTAGTCGGGTAAAAAAACGTGGTCATTGTTTTTTCATTTTCATTGTTCTATCTACCGGTAGATAGTTGAACTACTCGCTTCGTTTTATGTCGATGTTAGTACTATGCCGACCACTCGGCCGAGTTGCTTAGGGCCAATCCCCTTAGTAATTGGTCCATGCCCCGCCCGCATAGCGCCCGCACAGTTGTTTGTGGAGGTGACGTCACATTTGACAGGCTCCTAGTTGGCTTGGTGGAGTAGTAATTAACTTATAACAACAACTATTTACCCGACTACGGCGGAGGGTTATGATTTTGACCGGTATGTATGTATGTATGTATGTATGTGCGTCTGTTCCCACCTAACTTCCAAACTACTTGTCGTAATTTGACAAATGAGGTATCGATAGAAGCGGCTTAATGGCGCGCTGGTTATAGGCTATGTGACGTCACATAAAATTGTATATGGCGCCCTCTGGAGGACATAATGTCATGAACTAAAAAAAATACATTTTTTAATAAAACCGTGTGGGGTATCAAATGAAAGAGCTTGATGAGCACATTTTAAAAATATATATATTGTTACCTATAACTCCAAAATAATTAAATAAAAAGTAAGTTTAAAAACTAAAACCCGACTACTGAAAAATCGCGCTCTAAAAAGTATGAAACAAGAAAACATTCTCATCTAGAGGATAGCCGTGGTCCGTGTAGGTCCTTTAGGGCCAAATGGCATATGAATACCCCACACGGTTTCATTAAAAAATGCATTTTTTTTAGTTCATGACATTATGTCCTCTAGAGAGCGCCATATGCAATTTTATGTGACGTCACATAGCCTATAACCAGCGCGCCATTAAGCCGCTTCTAACGATACCTCATTTGTCAAATTACGACAAGTCGTTTGGAAGTTAGGTGGGAACAGATGCACATACATACATATATACATACATACATACATACATACCGGTCAAAATCATAACCCTCCGCCGTAGTCGGGTAAAAATAGTAGGTATTTACCTATAAATGAATGAAATAAATGTACAAGAGAATTAGATAGCCAATTGCGTTGTATCAGCTCCCATTACAATTTCAGCCTTCGTAGGCTTCACGCAAATCCCTATATTTATTACAAATTAGGTACGGTAAGGTCACAGCGAAAAGCTTACACCGTTTTTTTCCGGGCACTTAAATTAAAATTACCATCCAACTCTGCTGAGCTTATCGCTTTGAGATTCTCCTCACCAAAGCTGACAGTTGGTTCTCAGTATCACCCATAGAGATTTTAATTAGAAGAGACGTTCTTAGTAGATATCTCTATGAAATAACGGTCATTTTCCCGGTATGCGTGGCATCTATCTACCAGTAAATAGCTGAACTACTCGCTTCGTTTCATGTCGGTGTTAGTACTCGGCCGACCACTCGGCCGAGTTGCATAGACCCAGTCCCCTTAGTAATTGGTCCATGGTATCACCCAATTTATCAAAGGCACCTGCCACGGGCTCACTGATTCGAAAAGACGAAACTTTCCGATGGTTACTTTAAACCCGAATCGGTTGCACCTTTTAGGTTGTGATCAACTTGGTTCAGTTCGACTGAACTGGCCTTTTTAGGATTCCGTACATAAAGGGTGCCAACGGGACCCTATTACTAAGCCTACGCTGTCCGTCTGTCCGTCTGTCAGCGGGCTTTATCTCCCGAACCGTAATAGGTAGAGAGTTGAAATTTTCACGCAATAGGTATATCTGTTGCCGCTACAACAACAGAATACTAAAATAAAGTCCCCATACAAGAAACTAGATATTTTTGACTTTAGATTCTACGGTGGTAATTGCGGAAAAAAATATTAAAATGTCAATTTGTAAGTGGCCCCGTTATAGGCCTAAACAAAACAAACGCTTTGACTTTGACCATAAAGCCCGCCTGATTTTAAGTAGTTACCGTAGCCTATGGATGGTAGCAACGCGGAAGGCATCGCTCGCACGTTGCCGACGACCGGCGTCGAGTCTGTTAACTATTAACCATTGCGACACCACTGGTCTCTTAAATAGTGTGTGTAAAATAAAAATAAAAAACCGGACAAGTGCGAGTAGGACTCGCGCCCTGAGTGTTCCGTACAAAGTTAGGGGTGGAATTTTCAAAATCGCTGAAATTACTATTTCTTATTTGTAATTAATTGCTTAAATACAAATTTTCATGTTTCTAACTTCAGAAATGAGGGACTTTCATACAAACTTCCACCCCTCATTTTACCCCCTTAGGGGTGGAATTTTCCAAAATCCTTTACATGCTCTTCTTCTACACTGTAAAAGGTAACTACTGTTTAAATTTCATGTTTGTAACTCCAGCGGTTTGGCCTGTGCAGGTCTTGACAGACGGACAGACAGACAGACAACAAAGTGAACCTATAAGGGCTCCGTTTTTCTTTTGAGGTACGAAACCCTAAAAAAGGCTTTATTTCCCTAGAAAAGTGTTAAATTTATAAAAACAATGATATAAATTATGTTAGGGTCATCCATTTCTGGATGTAGGCCTCCATCCTTTTCCACTTATCCCTGTCTTGTGCCACTCGGGTCCAAACTCTTCCTGCTACTTGCACAATATTATCCTTCCATCCTTGTTGTGGTCTTCCTCTTTTCCTCTTATCCTCCCGGGGGGTACCAGTGTAAAATCCTCACACTCCAGCGGTTATCTTTTAGTCTCGCTGCATGTCCCGCCCATTTCCACTTCAGTTTGGCGGCCATTTGGAGTGCATCTATAAGCTTTGTTTTTCTTCTTATATCATCACTTTTAATACGATTTATATAGACCTATATGTCGGCGCAACTACAACGAGATATCTAAAAATGTCAACGAACATTGCTTGTATTCCAAATAATTCTAAACTAAACACTGGTGAACACGTGCGCGCGCGGCGCGCCTTGTAAATACGGCGGCACAGAGCGCGCGAGATATTATTCTCGCTCAAGCCGTCGGGCAGTGCGGACCTCTTTACATTGTTATGCTGTCAAATAAATAAAGTCTTAGAAAAAGTCGTGCAGTTTTTCTTTTGAAGATCGAAGATGAGTGATCACCATGAAGACAACATCAGTGACGTCACCATAGTTGACGTCACACCTCCTAGAAAATGCTACGGGGCATAGGCCCACCGTCATATATATGATCACTTAATGTGTGTAAGTAAATTCATCATAAATCGTAAATTCTTGGCGGTTGACATGTTGTCAGCCAGAGGACTGTTAACAGATGTGGCAGTGTGTAACACTCGATACGAGTGATTTTCATCGGTTTTTAGCTAGCAAACTTGGGGGCCTGAAGGGAAGTGGGACAGTGGGAGGAAAAGGGAGACCGGGGGGAAGATGGGTTTCCGGCTCTATCACTCATCTTTACGCCAATCTCCTGTGAGAGGGTGGTACTACCCCGCTCGAGCCAGCTCTTAAATGAGCTGCAGACAATTGGCTACAGCTTGGATCTACTGTTACAATTGAGTTTTCGGATATGCGCCGATCCTAAAAAACGCTGTCTTTAACAGTGTCTACAGCAAGGACATTACCAAGATAGAGGGAGACAGACCTTATAAAATGAGTCCATGAACACAATACGTCTCAGTCATTCGCGGAAAATAATGTTGAAAACATAACGATGTCGCCAATACGGCTCGACTTTTGGTGCATAGTTCGCAAGTGAATTTCGGATGTATTACTCCACCAAGCCAACTAGGCGCGTGTCAAATGTGACGTCATCCGCACAACAAGGCGGTGGCGGTGTGCGGGCGGGAAGCCGCAGGCTGTGGCGGGTAGGTGCGGGCGGTGTGTGGGTGGGGAAGCCCATAGAGTAAAGACTTAAGAAAGAGGTGCCCTTATTAGATTTCTCTATTAAACAACGCGTGGTAATTTGCGCGGGATGGCGCAGGTGGTGGGGGTTAAGAAATGCATGGCATCTATCTACCGGGAAATAGTTGAACTACTCGCTTCGTTTTATGTCGATGTTAGTACGTAGTTTAATTATTCGCACTAGATGTCACTAAGTGTATGATCATGAAAAATTACGTACAAAGGGACGCCATCTAGTGTCGAATAGAATTATATTTGGGTTGCGAACGTTGGCAAGACGTCTGCACAGGACGAACGCCAACAGCACACTGACTTAAGCCACGCCTACTGTGATTACGTCACCGGCCTAGTTGTGCGATGTTTAAGCAACGCGGCTTAGCTGCTTAGACCCAGTCCTTTAGTATTAGGTTCATGGGGAAGCCGCATTCTATCCACATGCCTAGTTGGCTTGATGGGCTAGTAGTTGTGCGCTCAGCACAAAATTAAATCAAGTGATCGCAATGTTAGCAGGTACGGAGGTAATCTGCTCAAATATATGAAATAGAGATACCATATCTGTATACAACGTGTAACGGAAAGGGTATATACATACGAATTGCACGGCTTCTTTGGGTGACAACAAACTAGACGGCAAGGGTTTTAAAATCCTATATCTACACGTTACATACATATGAGACATTCCAATACATAGTGGTAAAATACCAAACATTTCAATTTACATTTGCACATCACTAGCACCTAAGTCAACGATATGCGGAAGAGTGACGTGTAAGGATAAAATGACCCTCGTAGTGTTGTGACACGTTTTTTATGATTTGAATTCAATTACTTTACCAAACCAAACATTAGGTAATAAATATTTGAAAAATTATTTTCAGCTGAAACTATGCATAGAGACTCTATACCAGATACACTATTCACCCCTTTCGGATAGATATACCCATTCCGTTACACGTTGTAGATTTCAACACAAATAACTAACCTCTTAAAACAATACGAAGCATTATTCACAGCCGTATCGAATCCTTAAGGACTGAATGTTGACAGAACCATTCTTCACTTTCGGCAACTGTCCTTTTGATATATCGTTATTGTATCATACTGTATAACGTAACCAGTCACCGAGACCTCTTAGCGTATATCTGATACCAAGAATTGTTTTAAGACCTGGAGGTCTAAGTAGCTGGTCGCGCGGTGTATACGATCTGAAATTCTAAGGACATATCTCACGATTTGCGAGATCCTATACTGTTCAGGGAGAATATATCCAATATAATGCATTTTGGTAGTACCTCGTGTTAGATGTGTAAATTAATCATTATGAAAGCGTGGCAACCACAGAGAAAATACGAAGAAAGAGGTGTTCTTATTAGATTTCCCTATGAAACGACGCTTGACAATTTGTGTGGGTGAAGGCACGGGCAGGGGTGTAGATAACGCCTACGTTGGCATTTCAATGTACCGGTCAATAGCAAGACTACTCGCTACGTTCCACACTTCGTTCTATGTCGATGTTAGTACATAGTTTAACTTTTACACACTAGATGCCACTAAGTGTAGGGTCATAAAAAAACGTACAGAGGGCCTCCATCTAGTGTCGAATAGAATTACATTTGGGATGCCAACGTTGGCAAGACGTCTGCACAGGACGAATGCCAACAGCATACTAACTTAAGCCACGCCTACTGTGATGACGTCAACGGCCTAGTTGAGCCGTCACAGTGCCACTGCGGCCGAGTTGCTTAGACCCAGTCCCCTTAGTATTTGGTCTATCGTGGCAACCAAGTACCTACGCGCTATGGTAGCCTTTTCAACCTACTCAAAAGTAAAGTAGGTAGGTACTTACCTACTTTTTATATCACACCTAAAAAAATTTAGGTACATGACAGATTTTGTTTCAGCGCGCGTTGCCATTATATTCTCTTTGGTTGCCGCCTAACCCTAACCGGCCAGTAACTTCTCATACATTAAGCGTTCGATTTTTTTTTCACATTCAATTCAGAAGCACCAACGCGGACGAATCAGATTAAAGAAACTAAAACTCCCATGGGAGCAAAGCTGGACTTTGCTACCGCTAGCCTTAAAAGGCAATTGACGTTTTTCGAATAGATGTGATGAAAAAAATTGCATTGCGAATTAATAGGTATCAGGCGTCTACTTGTTCCTTGTCGATGTTTTTTACAACTCAAAGCAGCTCGTTTGGTGTTAAACTGAGGGGTTTTCCTGCCCTGTCCTTTAATTATCACGATTGGTGGACACAAGGTCCATATATCAAAGACAATTGTGTCCTTCGACAATAAATCATAGACACCCTGAGTAAAGGCATCTAGTCCCGAGCAGGGGACATTTTCACCCAATAACTCGTGCTTCTGTCTAAGTATAGGAGTTCATAGCCAGCTGCAATCGCTGATCGATAAACGATCGGAGGTTAAGCAACGCTTGGCAAGGCCAGTCAGCCCCTCCCCTTCCCCTCCCTCCTTCAAATTCAGCAAAGGTAAGTACGGGGCGTTGCAAGCCCCGTGCCGTAGTGACCGCTGAACGCGGAACGTGATTCGTTGAACATTCTCAATTTTTCAGATAGATAAAACTCTTTATTTTAAAGACGATAGTGAACATTGTCAAAACCAAATACTAGCAACATATTTCAATATAATATAGATGAGGAAAAATACATGTAGCTCAATCATCTGGGACGGCGGCGGTGCCACTATCGGCGGCGCCACTATCGGCGGTGCCACTATCGGCGGTGTCACCATCGGTGGTGCCACTATCGGCGGTGCCACTATCGGCGGTGCCACTATCGGCGGTGTCACCATCGGTGGTGCCACCATCGGCGGTGCCACCATCGGCGGTTCCACCATCGGTGGTGCCACCATCGGCGGTGCCACCATCGGCGGTTCCACCATCGGCGGTGCCACCATCGGCGGTTCCATCATCGGCGGTGCCACCATCGGCGGTGCCATTGTTGTTGTTGCCACCATCGCCGGTGCCATTGTTGTTGGTGTCACCATCGCCGGTGTCACCCTTGCCGATGTCAGAGGAAGCGTCCACTCCATTCGTTCCATTGCCACCGCCCCCCTCGCCATCTCCAATAGTTCCACTGCCTGAAGCATCTTCGCCTTCGCCAATCGTCGTGTTAGTAATATTCGATTCCGATCCGTCAATTTCGTCAATTTTGTCAATTCCGTCAATGGCGTAATCAATCTCTACTTCTTTCGATTTCTCATGCCAGTCCGCTGGTCTGGGTGTGATGGTGAATATGCAAGTTGAGACGCATTCGTACTCGCTTTTAAACATGTTCAGGCTAGGTAGACATCCTCGCCAGATGCCCACCTCGCATCTGGAGCCAGGTTTCCAGTAGTACATGACGGGGGTGGGAGGCTTTCCGCAGTCTTCCCATCGGAAATTCGCGAAACACGCTTGTGGCGGTACTGTGGAAAGGAAAATGCTAATATTATTTTGTAATTATAGATGGCGTTGGCGTCAAATTAACTCGCGGTGCTGAGTTTTTACAAGCGTGAAATACCTGGTGTTACAGAAAGTATAAAACATATCAAATTTTCACTTTTTAAATCTTATTATATTATGCTCTTTGTGCTAGCCCCTATAGATCCATCTATCAAGAAGACGTCCACTGCTGGACTATCTCCCCCCCCCCCCAATGACTTCCACATATCACGGTCCTCCGCCTGTCATACTACCACGCCGGTTGATCAATGGCATAGAACGATGGTAGAATGGATTAGTCGACGTCGAGCTATAGTTTCTACCACACCGGTCGATCGATGGCATAGAACGATGGTAGAATGGATTAGTCGACGTCGAGCTATAGTTTCTACCACACCGGTCGATCGATGGCATAGATCGATGGTAGAATGGATTAGTCGACGTCGAGCTATAGTTTCTACCACACCGATGGGCTATCGATCTATTGGTTAGTCGACGTTTTATGGAACGGTATCCGTCGATCAATTAAAGCTACCATACCAATCGATCGACTGTGATCAACGTCGATCGATCGATTGGTCGAACACCCTAAAGGTCAACGCTCACCTAACGCCTCCGCACCCGAACAGCACCGCCTCGCCGCTCGGCGTCCACTCGTTGTCGCCGGGTGGTCCGCGGGCGGACGCTGCTTTTACACCATAAACGTCACGTGATCGCCCAGTGGACCGCGCGGGGTCAACGAGTGAAAGCCGCGCGGTCAGCGCGTGGTCCACTTATTTCCGGTTCAGTTAGTGGACGCTGAGCGGCGAGGCGGTGCTGGTGGGGTGCGTTAGAAGAGCGTTGACCTTAAGTCTTCCAGCCCGTAGTTAGGTACATTTCTAAAACCTTCTTGCTCTAATAGCCCTAGATGCTGCGCGCTGTGGCCTTTGCCTCTTTAAGGTATGGTTTTAGGTATGTATCTATGGGCCTAGTCGCCTGATATAAATGAATTATTATTATTTCATTTATTTCTTATTTTTCCTAAAATTTACATTTTTAAATATAATTATAAATAAAAATTTAAAAAACCCTCTAAAAAGAATAAAATAATATCTGAATATTTTCACCCAAGCGTCGTTGTGTCGGGGGACCGCTAAGTACAT
Source organism: Drymonia ruficornis (assembly GCA_947859195.1). Classification (NCBI taxonomy): domain Eukaryota; kingdom Metazoa; phylum Arthropoda; class Insecta; order Lepidoptera; family Notodontidae; genus Drymonia; species Drymonia ruficornis. The sequence continues at coordinate 13,882,627 of OX401905.1, read as the reverse complement.
TACATTTAGAGTAACCTGTATATTATGACCCTGCCCGACGTACTTAGCGGTCCACCGACGCAACGACGCTTGGGTGAAAATATTCAGATATTTTTTTTTTTTCTTTTTAGAGGTTTTTTTTTCGGGGCTTTATTTAAATTTTTAATTTAATTTTTATTTCATGCTTTTTAAACTTATATTACCGGTGTACTGCCCAGCTTGTATTAGCATGTGCTTGTCAAAACGCATGGTATGAGCCCAAACACAAAGTAGATGCCGTACACCGTTGAGGAGTTCTTTTGATGATGCCCAAGCATCAGGTCAAGATTGTCATACTTTGTAATATCATTGACAAGTGACAGGATTTCAAATTTCTTATCGATCAGACCTATGGAAGTTGTTTATATCTTTTCATCAACTAGAAAAGAGCTGATGGTCTTCAAATGGCTGAGCAGATTTTCTTGAAACATAGCTAAGAACACTCTCGATTAACCCACCTTTCAAACAAAAAAACCTAAATCCAAATCGGTCCATCCGTTCAGGCGCTATGATGCCACAGACAGACACACAGATACACACTTCAAACTTATAACATCCCTCGTTTTTCGTCGGGGGTTAAAAAATACATTTAAAATTAAAAAAAAAAAACTATTGTGTAGTCGGCGGGTGAAGGAGACTACAACAGTACATTTCTATAGTAAGCATTGTGACGCGGCGTACGCGTGACGCTGTAAGCGGCCGATGGCATTTAATAGGAGACCACGGCCTAACATAGCCATTCGGACACATACCTACCGCCATACACGGACTGCTTGCCGACAGCTCGAGAGCAGTTGGTTGCAGCCGACCGCATCGACCGCCCGAAGACTGCTTGAGCGGTCCGTGTATGGTGAATGTGAATTTTGTATTGAAACTGCAACGAACTGCTCTAGAGCTGTCGACAAGCAGTCCGTGTATGTCGTGGTGCTGAACCTACTGGTATGCAAAATAAAAACATCATGGTCTTAGTGGAAAACTAGAAAACCGGCCAAGTGCGTATCGGACTCGCAGATAAAGGGTTCCATACCACCGTAGGATAAAAACGTCAAACGTTTCTTGTATGGGGACCCCCTTTTTTAATTTTATTTTTTTATTCGTTGTTGTAGCAGCAACCGAAATACACATTCTGTGAAAATTAGGTCTTAGTAATAGGGTTCCGTTGGCACCATTTGGGTACGGAACCCTAAATTATGTTGAGGCTAATTGACCGAACAAGGACTTTTTTTATGTGCCAACTTAGTAACAATACGAATAGTTGGCAACGGTGGCTGGTGACGTCGCCATGGTTACCCGGTGTGTTACGGCCTATCATAGACAAAAATCGAATTGTAACTTAACTCAAAGCTTGCGTGGTTAATCTTCAGTTATGCACTCAAAACTTTTGCAACCATCGAAAACTACTTATTAAGGGCCTACACGAAAAAAAATATAATAATTTCGGGTGTGGCTTAGCGCAGTGTGAGCCGGCGAAGGATATATCGCTCTCGGTTAGCTTAGAACAGAACAGCTATGGAGTAGACTATAGTATATCTTAACCAGGCGTTACGCTTTCAATGTATGCGCTAACTTCGGTCCCTTTGTAACAACGTTAGCTTTGGGCATTAAAGTTACAATAGCTCTTTACTTTGTCCTTTACCACCTAAATGGTTACGCACTAACGTGTTTTAATGTGGCTACACGGTAGTAAAATATTCCCGGAGAGAATGTTGCGAAAGTAAGCAGTAAAATGTTCGAAAATGATGGTGTGAGGTTTTCTGGGGAAATTCCATTGAGGTTTACAATGTTAACGAGAGGTTGACTCTATAGCCTGCCGTTTTGTTTAATGATAGTAGTCTTTTTACTCCACCAAGCCAACTAGGAACCTGCCAAATGTGACGTCACCCGCACAAAATGGCGGTGGCTGTGTGCAGGAGGCGTGGTGGGCGGGAAGCCGCAGGCGGTGGCGGGTGTGCGGGCGGTATGCGGGCGGGGAAGTAGTATATATATATGTTTAACGTCACGACTTTTATCCCCATTCGGGGGTAGTCAGAGGCTTGAGTGGCCATACACCACCACATTTAGGAGGTATTAAGTCAACTTAAAGCCCACGTTTCACCAGATAGTCAGAACCCAACGTGACAGGTGGTGAACCTTGTCGCCGTGTATACAGGAACTGACTATTACCTTATCCCGAGGGATAGGTAGGTTTCCTCACGATGTTTTCCCTCACATGTTGATGTTTTGGTGGAGTAGTGTAATATCTTAAAATGGATTCTTCTCAGTTCGTATCGTGGGTAGGCCTCCCACAAGGTGGACCGACGACTTGGTGAAGGTCGCGGGAATCCGCTAGATGCGGGCAGCGCAAGACCGGACATTCTGGCGACCTTGGGGAGGCCTAAGTCCAGCAGTGGACGCCTTTCGGCTGAGATGATGATGATGAAGACAATATAAAAAGGTGTTTACCTGTTTCAATGACGACTACGGAGAGTACTATGCTACTTAAGATCACCGCCAGTGCGGCCATTTCCCCGTTTTGCTTCGAAATGGGCCTGAAACACTCTCACATTACCAACTTCATTAAGATAAGGTGTTAATTATTTAACGCGCGAGTGCAGAATAATGTATAATGATTACGTAGGTAATACCTCTGTTTTATGATTTTCATGGATTCATAAAAGCGTTGTAACAGTGTTTTAGCAGACGAAACGAATGATGTACTTCTTAAATATTCACCATTTTCTTGATCGTCACGTCACCTCATAGCTAGAATCCTTTTCTCTTTATACAGGGTGATAGGTAAAACACTAACAACCTTGCGGGGGCGTATTACTGACATCAAAAACAGCAATTTTTATTCTATGACTTTTTACAAAACAAAAAAAAAATGGACATAATATCACTTTCTAAAATGTATGTTTTTTTTTTCTCAGCTAAAGGAATGATGAAAGAGCCATGGTACGTGGTTGTATTCCACTTTGCCCTAAAGTACCTAAACGGACCACGGCTATCCTCTAGATGAGCATATTTTCTGCGACTGCGACAGTCGCTTACAAAACCTAGGGGTAGCCTAGGGGTGAACAGGTTGGGCTAGCAATCACAAAGTCCCAGGTTCGATCCCCGGTGGGGCATGCACCAATGGATGATTTTTCATCTATGTGCATAATTTACAGTTCGCTGACGGTGAGGGAAAACATCGTGAGGAAACCTACCTATCCCTCGGGATTATGTAATAATCAGTTCCTGTATACACGGCGACAAGGTTCACCACCTGCCACGTTGGGTTCTGACTATCTGGTGAAACGTGGGCTTTGAGTTGGTTAATACCTCCACAATGTGGTGGTGTATGGCCACTCAAGCCTCTGACTACCCCCGAATGGGGATAAAAGTCGTGACGTTGCATTGTTTTGTAAAAAGTCATAGAACAAAAGTTGTTGTGTTTGATGGCAGTAATACGCCCCTGCAAGGTTGTTAGTGTTTTACCAATAACCATGTATAGTTAGTTAACGGGCGATAGATGGAAGAGGAAAAATGCTAACAGCTTATCCTGAAAAAAAAAACATAAAGATTCATAAACCATAGATCAGCATCGAATTTAGGTACTATTATCTACCCTATACAATCATCAGGCCGCGAAAAAATGGCCAACACCATGTTAATCGCCAAGAAATTACTAAGAAGAAAAAAAAGAATGAATGATGATGATGATGAATGATGATGATGTTGAATGAATGAATGAAGAATTCACGCTTATAATATGAGAGACCAGTCCCCCTAGACAAGTGGCTTTGTCTCCAAGCGTTTCTACAAAACGCTACGCTTAAATGTATGGAAATGACATTACAAGTCGATAAGTTGATCACATGACTTATGTCATTTCCATACATGAAGCGTAGCGATTTATAGAAACGCTTGTGGACGAAGACATTGGTCTAGAGGGTCTGTTGTTTTCCAGTAGTTAAAGAACCAGTGGCAGTTGGCAGTGGTAGCCGATTGGTTAAGCACGCGTCTTGCGGGCTTAAGGTCATGGGTTCAAACCCTGGCTCACACCTCTGGATTTCGAAATCTATGTTTGAATCATAACTTTAATATGATTATGCTTACGGTGAAGGAAAACATCGTGAGGAAACCTGCATGTCTTTAGACATGTGAAATCCACCAACCCGCACTGGGCCAGCGTGGTGGATTATGGACTGAATCCCCCTCGCATTGAGGGGAGGCCCGTGCCCAGCAGTGGGACGTTAAAAGGGCAAAATTATTATTATTATATTATAAAGAACCACGGATAGTAATCAAATGAATTAGAGACTACACCACCAAGCCAACTAGGAGCTCGGATGGAATGCGGCTTCCCCGCCCGCATACCGCCCGCACTCCCGCCACCGCCTGCGACTTCCCGCCCGCCACACCTCCCGCACACCGCCACCTCCTTTTTGTGCGGGTGACGTCACATTTGACAGATTCCTAGTTGGCTTGGTTTTTTTTTTTATAGGACTGCGGTGGCAAAAAAGCGTACGACCCGCCTGAAGCAGAGGGCCTACTCTGTTTCAAACGAAAACGAAATTACGGACGAAACTCGCGTATTTCCTACTACGTTTCTCGTTGATTTCGACATATCTTACGAACGAAAATTGTTTGTCGTCTTCGTCGTCGTCGAATCTGAATATCAAACAATTTTCGTTCGTAAGATATGTCGGAATCAATGAGAAACGTAGTAGGAAATACGGGAATTTCGTCCGAAATTTCGTTTACGTTTGAAACAGAGTAGGCCCTCAGTTACCGTAGCCTATATATGCTTACAATACCAAAGGCATTGCTCGCACATTGCCGACCTGAAGGGGAGTGGGATGGAGGGAGGGGGAGGGGGGTGGGCTTACGGCTCTATCACTCATCGAACGAATCGCAGCTTTAATAGCTGTTTACGCCGATCTTCTGTGAGAGGGTGGTACTACCCCGGTCGAGCCAGCCCGTTTATGAGCTGCAGTCAATTGGCTACAGCTTGGCTCTACCACCTTGAAGCAGCAGCCTTGGTGGAGCAGTACCTACTAGATCGAAGGGTAGTTAATTCGGATGATGCACCATTGCCTCCAATCGCTCGTTGGATTCCGTCTCGTCAGCTAACTAAATTACCAAGTCGTTAAATGGTAAAGGAAATTATTTTCGAATTGGTTTGATTGCGGTAACTCTGTTGCGTCCCGAGGGACGTCCTTACGTGAGGTGTTTTTGGTGATTTTTCGACCACACCTCCCTCCTTGGTAAGATGTCGTGAGATTTGGCTCGACCCCCTCCCCCTCCTAAACTCACGTGAGATTTTTCAAAAGCCGAATTTTAGTGACGAAACAGCCACTTTTTTTACTTACTTTAACCCCAGTTTTCTCGAAAATTTTCACTTTATCTTGTGGAAAAAAAAACGTGATATTTGCCGAGATCCCCCTGTAACCACGTTAGATTTGGTGAGATTCGGCTCCGTTCCATGGATAATAATTGGAATTACCAAAAAACGAATAGAAATTTAAAAGCGAAGCAAACACAACTGACTGAAGATTAAACTTCTTCTTATCATGTAATTAGACGCTCAGTTCGAAATGGTCACCAATCCCTGTTTGACCTTGCCAAGCGTTGCTTAACCTCCGATCGTTTACCGATCAGTGATGAACGTAAAAATATTTAAATATTGTTCACGTCATCAATTATGGACCGTATGCACTTCATTCCGCTTCCATTATTGTACAGTCAGCAACGAAAGTCGCTGAACATTCTGAATTTTTCAAATCGGCTATACTCTTTATTCTACAAACGTTGGTAAACCTTTATAAAACCAAAAATTAGCAACATGTCTACATTTTGTTTCGATAAAGAAAAAATATGGATTTGATGCAAAACAAAAGTGTGCAAGCTATTTGAAAAGCTGAGAATGTTCAGCGACTTTCGTTGCTGACCGTACCATCAGACTGGGTGCTACAATCGTTTTTCTCTGCAGGGAGTATAGGGGTCCCCTGATCTATTCTAGTGGAGGTACAAGTAATAAGATTTTTTAGTAATTACTGCGTGATTCAGGATGTTATGTTAGACGAGGGATGTATTCGTGCCCATGATGATTCATGATTACACGTAATAAAAAAATAAAAAAAAAATAAAAAAATGACAGACAAAACAACATAACTATTGAAAAAGTTTCGCAACAGCTTTTTTACGTTTTAGTTAATTTTAATTAATTAGGAATATCATTTGCTTTTCGTTGGCGTAGTTGGTTTAGATTCCGCCTATCACACTGCAGGCCGTAGGTGCGATTCCTACCTGGGACATGCATTTGTGCATGAACATGTCTGCCTGACCCGAGTCTGGGCGTAATTATTTACAAACAAAAAGTAGTATATGTAGTAATATCAGTGATTTGGTTCCCATCATTCCATAGTACAAGCTCTGCTTAGTTTGGGATCAGGTAGCCGTGTGTAAAAGAATGTCCCAGGATATTTATTATTATTATACGCCTAGCAGATGTGCTACTAGCGTATTCGATTCATTTTCATATTTTAAATGCTCAGCAATATAGAGTTTATCCAAACCACAGCATCATGGGGCAGCCCACCCTCTTCCGTCAATGCATCGATAATTGATTTTTAATCTCATTGAATCTGAATTAGAATATTTCATCGCAGTTTCATCACAGGAGATGACGGCTGACGTATTTATCGCTTGGCTTCATTTCCAAGGGCTGATTCAATCGGAATTCGAATTGCCATGAAGTTTTGAGGGTTAAATTCAATAGCTACGTCCAGATGTGTCACATGCCGCGCGAGGCAAATTGCCTCACGAAGTTTGACTTGCCTCGCGCGAGGCAAATGCGCGTCCTGCCTCACCTGAGCGCTGTCATTTGCCTCGCCTAGTTTGGCATAGTCACCAGACAGAACGATGTCAAACATGTCAAACTGATTGCTCGGCTATACCTTTCTCTGTCTAGTGTCAGTTGCCTCGCCATTTGCCTCGCGCGGCATGCGACTGAGGCAAACGTCGTGCTTCGCGAGGCATGTGGGTGAGCAGCCTCGCGCGGCATGTGTATGTTGTAGACACGTCTAATGGTATGACTGCAACTATGCGGTGCGTGTAAAGTTTGTGCGCTATTCATATTTTTTTAAGTGTTTTTTTATTGTTAAGTGGATGAACTGAATACATTTTCTCAATAGTATGTAGAGTATTAAGTCGATTTCCTTGCAGTGTATTTGTTTTATCTTATTATTTTATATTGTCTTTACGTTTCTTCTTTACATTCTCTGTATCTATTTACTGCAACTCCGTCCTACAAATGAAACTCTTTCCTTCCAAGCACCCATTACCGAGAGAAGTCATCATTTCAGGTTGCTTCAACAGATACCAATGTCGAAATATCTGTAACGTCATAACTATCTATCTATCTATTTTCATCTATGTGCATAATTTACAGTTCGCTGACGGTGAGGGAAAACATCGTGAGGAAACCTACCTATCCCTCGGGATTAAGTAATAGTCAGTTCCTGTACACACGGCGACAAGGTTCACCACCTGTCACGTTGGGTTCTGACTATCTGGTGAAACGTGGGCTTTGAGTTGGTTAATACCTCCATAATGAGGTGGTGTATGGCCACTCAAGCCTCTGACTACCCCCGAATGCGTATAAAAGTCGTGACGTTGCATGTCATAACTATGTCAGACCGATAGCTGTAAACCCTTCTTCATAAAACATAAAATACTCACCTTACCATGTATCTACATTCTGGAAATCTGTAAATTTACACGTAAGTATGCTAGCTTCTTCACAAGGCGGGGTGACTTACATGTAAACCAATCGGTAAGACACAAGAACATGCTGATGCTCCCAACTTCACGAATGACCTTACACTCTGCAAGTCCCTTCGTTATGGCCATCAAAATACACAACGCACTACCCGATTCTATAAAGAATGAAACGAATAACAAATTATTTACAAAACATTTGAAAATTTTATTAATTAATAAAGCCTACTATTCTATTAATGAATACATGAATGATAAAGACATTAGAAAAAACAAAATAATATTCAAATATGCTAATTAAAATGTATCTCCTAAATAACAAATACCTATCATATATTTATTATAATATACCTAACAACAGCATTTTATAATTATCTAAAAAAATATGTATTACGTCATTATCCTCCTCTCTCCTACTTATTACTTTTGCTGTGCCCTGCTGGGTCCACAATTGGTCTACATTGTATTTAACACCTTTTACACATTGTGGAATGCGAAATAAATGAATATGAATATGAATATGAATCTTTGAAAGTCGATAAAGAAACTTCCCATACCTTTCGAATACCCAAACCCAAACTATAACTAAGCCCATCCAGTTTCAAACATCACACGTCTGCCTCAGATATAGGAATATACTACAGTTAATTTGGAATTGGAGCTACGCTTATTAGTTGGTCGGGCAAGTTTCTATTGTCCTCCGTTGGGGAGTTGGCGCGAATCGTAGCGCTGAATTTTACACCTATAATACTAAGGGACACCGCAGACATGCTACTTTTTGCTGCGATCGGTGATTTTGCGACTGTGTCGATGCTGCATCGAGATTTGGCGACTCTCTGTCGGACGCAGCGACTGCTCCGATGCTCAAAGCGACTAAATCGCCGATCGCCTATGCAAAAAGTAGCATGTTTTCGGTGGCCCTAATGTACCTATACTTATTGTAAATTTCGGTTGCGGTTGCAAGCTTCACTACATATTATAAAACAAAGTCATCCGCCGCGTCAGTCTGTCTTTCTGTTTGCGATTAACTCAAAAACTACTGCACCGATTTTCATGCTGTTTTCACCAATGGGTAGAGAGGTTCGCGAGGTAGGTTTTAGTATATAATTTGTCAAGTTTTTGTAGGTATACATGCTTAAATATAATAATATTTGTTGGAGGTATCGGAAAAAATAAGCATGGGTTGCGGGAACGGGATCAAAATTACATGATTACTTTTGGTCGCGATAACAGAAATCCATGCGGGCGATGCCGCGGGCATCAGCTAGTTAAAATATAAAGGGATCAGAGCCCTAAGTCGCTTACTCATTGCCATTGAGCTGCTACAGTGAGCCATCCTTTGATTTGTCGGTCAGAATCCTGATTAGTCGGTCAGAATCAACCGGCCAATTAGAGGTTCGATCACTATAGCATCTCAATAGCAATGGCAGTTCAATGGCTAAGCGATTCGGGACCTGGCAACTTTATCGGTTTTTTATACTATACCTGTTGTAATTTCAATTAAATTTCAGTATAAAAATATTTGAAAGATGTTACATTTGTGGCTTTTACAACACACAAAAAATAACCCAGCAAAAAAAACACTTAAGTATAGTTTGGAAAATGGGATAAGAAAGCTTGAAGTAATTCTATTAACTTAGGTATAACTAGGATAACATCATAATATATAAAAAAGTAAGTTTAAAAACTAAAACCCGACTACTGAAAAATCGCGCTCTAAAAAGTATGAAACAAGAAAATATTCGCATCTAGAGGATAGCCGTGGTCCGTGTAGGTCCTCTAGGGCAAAATGGCATATGAACACGGACCACGGCTATCCTCTAGATGAGAATATTTTCTTGTTGTTCTTCTTGTTGTTGACGGGCCCGTTAGCGTGGTTGGCGCGGAGGCGACATTCACGCTGCAGGTCGTAGGTTCGATTCCTACCCGTGACATGCATTTGTGTGCATGAACATGTCTGTATGTCCGGAGTCTGGGTGTATATGTATATTAAGTATGTATTTACAAATAAAAAAGTAGTATATGTAGTAATATCAGTTATCTGGTTTCCATAGTACAAGGTCTGCTTAGTTTGGGATCAGGTAGCCGTGTGTAAAAATGTCCCAGGATATTATTATTATTATTATCATACATACATACCGGTCAAAATCATAACCCTCCGCCGTAGTCGGGTAAAAATTATAATATAAATTTTACGTTCGTATATCGACCTATAGTGAAGGTCGCGGGAAACCGCTGGTAGCAATTGGCACAGGACCGGTCGTTGTGGAAACCCTTGGGGCATGCCTATGTCAAACAGTGGACGTATTTTGGCTGAAATGATGATGATGGTGGTTATAACTACAAAGAACTGAATATTTTTTACCTGCCTACGGCGGAGGGTTATGATTTTGACCGGCATGTATGTATGTATGTTCATCTGTTCCCGCCTAACTTCCAAACTACTTATCGTAATTTGACAAATAATATCGTAAGAAGCGGCTTAATCGTCCGCTGGTTATCGGCTATGTATCGTTACATAAAATTGCATATGTCGCCCCCTAGAGGATAAAATGTCATGAACTAAAAAACCAAATAATTTTTTAACGACGCCGTGTGAGGTATTAAATGAAAGAGCTTAATTAGCACATTTGTAAAATATATATATTGTTTATTATACTCCAAAATATTTAAATAAAAGTAAGTTTAAAAACTAAAACCCCACTACTGAAAAATCGCGCCCTAAAAAGTATGAAACAAGAAAATATTCTCATCTAGACTAGAGGATGGCCTGGGCCGTGGTCATATGCCGTTTTGCCCTAAAGGACCTACACGGCCCACGGCTATCCTCTAGATGAGAATATTTTCTTGTTTCATACTTTTTAGAGCGCGATTTTTCAGTAGTCGGGTTTTAGTTTTGAAACTTATTTTTTTTTCACTATTACGATAAATGGATTTACTCTTATTTAAACGACTAATTGTTGTTTATAATGACGCATATATATTGCAAAAGATAATTATCCATCGTTTATTTATTACCAATACCGTCCAAACTGAATGTTTTAAGTTGCGAAAGTTGGCATTTGGCCAGCGAGAATGTCGGTCTAAAAAGTATAAGAAAAATGTCTCAGTGTGTTAAATACCAATGAAACTTGGCGCGCCCAGATCGGGTTGCTACTACAAAACCACAATTAGCCATCTTTCATGTCAATAAAAACCATCTACATTATGTTAATATCACTTACTAGCTGTGTCCCGCGGCTTCACCCGTGTGGAAATTGATGTGTAAGATTTAGCCTACGTCTCCTTACATAGCCTACACTATTTGGGTTTCCAATTGCATTAAATTTGGTTCATTAGTTATGGATATACGTGGTAACAAACATTCACACACACTAACTTTGCATATAAAGAATGGAACTTACGAGTACCTATCTTCAGTTTCGAGTAATGAGTGAGATAATAAACTATCGAGTTCCCCGAAGCGATACCTAGAAAAATACCCAAATTTTTACAGCAATACGAAATATTTTAAAATCATTTTTATGAAGCCGAGTTGATTTCTCAATTCTGTGGTAGACCTCACGCACGTTGCTCAAGATGGTAATTTACGCGAATTACGGTGATTAAAATATGCTTTATTTATATTGCGCAAACGACACGCACTTGCGTAATACGATCGAAAAATGTTTTGCAATATGATCGATCGGTAAATCAATGTCACATATATGTTTTTATCCGACTACGGCGGAGCGTTATGATTTTGACCGGTATGTATGTATGCATGTATGTATGTGCATCTGTTCCCACCTAACTTCCAAACGACTTGTCGTAATTTCACAAATGAGGTATCGTTAGAAGCGGCTTAATGGCGCGCTGGTTATAGGCTATGTGACGTCACATAAAATTGCATATGGCGCCCTTTAGAGGACATAATGTCATGAACTAAAAAAAAACATTTCTTAATGAAACCGTGTGGGGTATCGAATGAAAGAGCTTGATGAGCACATTTCAAAAATATATATATTTTTACCTATAACCCCAAAATAATTAAATAAAAAGTAAGTTTAAAAACTAAAACCCGACTACTGAAAAATCGCTCTCTAAAAAGTATGAAACAAGAAAATATTCTCATCTAGAGGATAGCCGTGGTCCGTGTTCATATGCCATTTGGCCCTAAAGGACCTACACGGACCACGGCTATCCTCTAGATGAGAATATTTTCTTGTTTCATACTTTTTAGAGCGCGATTTTTCAGTAGTCGGGTTTTAGTTTTTAAACTTATTCATATAAATAAGGGTGATACCGAAATTATCACGTTGGAATGAGTATGTCGCATATGTTTTAAGATCATGTGCCTATTTGCAGACGTGTTATTTTTAATGGCGCTTATTGTACCGTTATTATAATAGACATATTCGTAGTGTAAAACTGTAGATATTGTATTTTTTCTGATATGAAGCACAACTGGGGGGACTAAGCCCGTATTAATAGATCGATCTCAAATACATTAAACGTCAAAACCATAGATTAATTTTAGTTTCCGCGGCGCTCCAACTAGATGGAGCATGCGCACTAATAAAATGCGGCAACTGATAATGCTCAAATTTTTGAGTACTTCAGTACATCTGACAGCAACCATTGTATGAAACTGACAGGCCGCGTCGAAAATAAGTTGCCACATTTCTGGAAATGATTTTTCTTAGTAGGGCGGTATCTAGTAAATCTATGGTAGAACTATAGATATTGTATTTTTCTGATATGAAGCACAACTGGGGAGACTAAGGGGGCGTCCATAAATTACGTGAGGTGATTTTTGTCATTTTTCGACCCCCCCCCCTCCCCCCTTGGTGAGATTTCGTGAGATTCTGCGCGACCACCTCCCTCCCCCTCTAATCTCACGTGAGATTTTTCAAAAGCCATATTCTAGTAGAGAAACATGTTTTACTTTAATTTAACCCAGTTTTCTCACAAATTTACGTGAGATTTGCCGTGACCCCCCTCTCCCCCACGTGAGATTTGGTGAGATTTGGCTCGACCCCCTCCCCCTTAAATGCCTCACGTAATTTATGGACGCCCCCTACGCCCGTAATAGATCGATGTCAAATACATTAAACGTCAAAACTGCATCTTAAGATCGATCTCTACTTTGAGATGAATTTATTAATACCTACGAGCCTAAGTCGCTTGACGTCGTGTTAAATCCGTATTCTGATATAGACTGGTAGCCAACTGCTTTTCTATTATGTTGCTTTTGTGTGGTAGAATAGGAGTCCTTAACTCGGAGGCTGAAAATGTTAAACTGAATTAGTAGTGAAAAAAGTACACATTTCAGTCACAAATATCGTCTCCACCCAAAACTCCCAACCAAGGATCTTTTAATAGAGGATAGACAAGTTACGTTTTTGGTTAAGAAGAAATTCAACTTTATTCTGCTGACTTAAGGTCTATTATACCTTGACAATTCTTAGACAGAAAAACGAGCCGAGCGAGAGGCCCTAGTTGGCCCATTTATTATTTATCGTGACTATTGTTTTATCATATTAATAATAGTCACGATAAATACTAAATTAATTCATTTGCTTGATTTAAAAACTAACAATCACTACCCAACGATAATATTATTTTCGCATGGCAACTCGAAATGAGAGGGACACGGTCCCAACTGGGGCATCTCGCTCGGCTCGTTTTTTGTGCAGTAATGAACAGTCCAGTATGTATTTACGTTCGTGCTCCCAACACATTTATATATGTCAAAGTCATAAAACGATTACCCGACATCGTACCCCGACATCGACCGGCCCGACTGACCTGATAAATGGTTATACACCCGTTTTATACCCAGTTTATATCCGGTTTACACGGGCCAACTGTTTACAAGTGGGAAAAATTGCAGAATTCCACGGTAACGTCGTATTTCGTGTTTGGGAATGCATTTTGTATAGAATTTGTGGCATGGTTTCAGTTTCTTACGTTGTATGCGGAGTGTGGTCAGATCTTGATGCTGTATGTTTAGTTTTTTATTGGCTGATGCTTTTCTTAGCTTGGGTTGGAGTAGGGAACCACGCAGTTTTATTTTACTTCTCTACCAAGCCAACTAGGAACCTGTCAAATGTGACATCACCCATACAAGAAGGCGGTGGCGGTGTGCGGGAGGTGCGGCGGGTGGGAAGCTGCAGGCGGTGGCGGGTGTGCGGGCGGTATGCGGTCGGAGAACGTATTCCATCCGGGTTCCTTGTTGGCTTGGTAGAGTAACTATGCGTTTGGTAACCCTGTTCTGTCTGATATAGGAGAATTGCACACACTTATCTTCATAGTTATCGGGCTTGCTCAGTGTCGCTTCAATACAATACTATTAAGATATAACCAACTCAAAGCCCACGTTTCACCAGATAGTCAGAACCCAACGAGTTGAGTTGAGTTGGTTAATACCTCCACAATGTGGTGGTGTATGGTCACTCAAGCCTCTGACTACCCGCGAATGGGGATAAAAGTCGTGACGTTACATTTTTAAAATATAACATTTTTCTATTGAAAATTTTAGTTTCTCTTTTGGCCATCGGGTCAGGTAAGATTGTACCAATGTATGTTGCCTAATTTCTAAATATTTTCTTTACACAATTTTGCAATAGTGTCGCATCATCTGCAGCGGTTGACCCCAGCAGGTGCCTTACATAACATCAAACTCATCTCTAGGGGCCTCTACGTGTTGGACCCATGTCCTCACGCAAGCCTTCCAATGGTCCGGGTTTAGCCTGATGGGACAAAGGAGAGAAACATAATAATAATTAATATTGCTGTTATAACCATTACTCGAGGTTTTCGTGACATAGTGTTTTATCCCCCGACGAAAAACGAGAGGTACACCGGTAATATAAGTTTAAAAAGCATGATATAATAATTAAATTAAAAAATTAAAAAACCCCCGACAAAAAATTTGCTCTAAAAAGAAATCAATAATATCTGAATATTTTCACCCAAGCGTCGTTGCGTCGGGGGACCGCTAAGTAGGTACGTGAGTCACGGTCATAATTTTAGAGGTTACTCTAAATGTAATGTACTTAGCGGTCCCCCGACGCAACGACGCTTGGGTGAAAATCTCCAGATATTATTTTTTTCTTTTTAGAGGTAATTTTTTATCGGGGGTTTTTTAAAACAGTTGTTGTCATGTCATTTCTCAGTTCCTTCGTTTTCAAGTGCACTGGTTTCTTTGTCAACAATTCTTTAACAGATGAACTATAGAACTTAATAGTTTAATTCTTCTATACTTTAAGTCCTGCTCGCGCCGAGATAGCGGGGACAGCTGATACAAACTAAATTAAAGTTTAAATTGTTCCGTAATGAACACTGCCGCTGACACTGTTCTCTTGTTGATTTGTTTACTTTGCGATATCATTGGATACGTATGTTGCTATTCCCTACTCAACTCATCCAAATACACATGCAGGGCTAATAGGGTCAGTATGAATTGCATTTCCAATTCATTAGCAGAATCATTTTGGTATTTGTCATTAGCATTGACATGGAAAATTTTCAATTCCTCTTTTGTGGATCATATTACGAATTTCCATAGAAAACTGTCAAATAGATGAATTGCTTCTTCTTTTTCAGAAGAATAGGAATTGCGAATCATGAAACGAATCATAATATGAATTGCCATTAAGTAACCATCTTACGATTTTCAGTGAATCATATTATAGTGATACGTCTTAGCGACGCTATCCCCCGCTGACCTACCCAAAAATATGAAATACATTTTACATATTCTGGAAATGGTATTGTGAACGGTAGAAACATGTTCAAATACAAATTAAATTGATTAATTATCACTAAAGTGTTATTAAATATGTTAGTATTGTAAAAATTTATTTATGTTCCTATAAACATATGAGTACCTACATTAAAACACATGCTTGCAAACGTGACATTTTATAAGCTACTCTTAGATGTTTCGTACTCACAAAAGAACTCCATGGAAGAGGCTTATGTGTAGGTATAGACTTCTTGCCTCTACAGGGTTATTAGAAAAATACTAACAACCTTGCCACGGACCACGGCTATCTAGATGAGAATATTTTCTTGTTTCATACATTTTAGAGCGTGATTTTTTTGTTAAATGTATTCTATTTTGTAAAAAGTCATAGAACAAATGTTGGTGTTTATAAATAAATATCCTGGGACATTCTTTTTACACGCGGCTACCTGATCCCAAACTAAGCAGAGCTTGTACTATGGAAACCAGATAACTGTTATTACTGCATATACTACTTTTTGTTTGTAAATACATACTTAATATATATAATTACAGCTAGAATCGGGACATACAGTTATGATGTACACAAATGCATGTCCCGGGTAGGAATCGAACCTACGACCTGCAGCGTGATAGGCGGAATCTTACCAACCGCGCCAACGGGCCCATCACGATGTCAGTAATACAGTCCTGCAAGGTTGTTAGTGTTTTACCAATAACCCTGTATACAGGGTGTAACGGAAAGGGTATATACATACGAAGTGCACGGCTTCTTTGGATGATAACGAACAAGACGGCAACGGTTTTAAAATCCTATATCTACACGTTACAGAGATATGAGACATTCCAATACATGAAAACAAAATACCAAACATGTCAAATTTACATTTCGACATCACTAGCACCGAGTGACGTGAAAAGGATAATGACACTCGTAGTGCGGTTACACGTTTATTATTATGGGAATTCAATAAACTTACCAAATTTAATATTTTGGTATGAATTTTTTGAAAAATTATTTTGAGCTGTAATCTTGCATATCGTTTCTATAGCAGATACACTTTTCACCCCTTTCGGATAGATATACCCTTTCCGTTACACGCTGTACAAGGGTAATAAAGTAATAACCAACAAATCCAATGGATCGAATTGTGTCTGAAAGTAGGGCGGCCATAAATCTCCCGCTAAAAGTAGCTACATCTTTGCATACGACCGTTCATAACAATTTGTCAGGCGTGTTCCGCGGCGGGAACTCCATTAGGCGTGTCTACAACATGCACATGCCGCGCGAGGCTGCTCACCCACATGCCTCGCGAAGCACGACGTTTGCCTCAGTCGCATGCCGCGCGAGGCAAATGGCGAGGCAACTGACACACTAGACAGGGAAAGGTATACCCGATCAATCAGTTTGACACGTTTGACATCGTTCTGTCTCACGACTGCCAAACTAGGCGACGCAAATGTGAGTGCTCAGGTGAGGCAGGGCGCGCATTTGCCTCACGTGAGGCAAGTCAACCTTCGCGAGGAAAATTTTCCTCGCGCAGCATGTGACACTTCTGGACGTAGCTAATAGCTACGTCCAGAAGTGTCACATGCCGCGCGAGGCTGCTCACCCACATGCCTCGCGAAGCACGACGTTTGCCTCAGTCGCATGCCGCGCGAGGCAAATGGCGAGGCAACTGACACACTAGACAGGGAAAGGTATACCCGATCAATCAGTTTGACACGTTTGACATCGTTCTGTCTCACGACTGCCAAACTAGGCGACGCAAATGTGAGTGCTCAGGTGAGGCAGGGCGCGCATTTGCCTCACGTGAGGCAAGTCAACCTTCGCGAGGAAAATTTTCCTTGCGCGGCATGTGACACTTCTGGACGTAGCTATTGAACAACTCACTGTTTGGAGTTATTGAGGAAATTTAGGAACATTGGAACATTTCATTGGTAGAAAAGCAGCTCATACGGGCTGGCTCGACCGGAGTACCACCCTCTCACAGAATTGAAGTGTTTGTCTGTAATTTCCAAATAACGTCTGTTTACTAAATTCATATGAAAGTACTAGCCTCTGCCCGCGACTTCGTCCGCGCCGAATTCAAACTAACAAAAAACTTTCATCCTCTTTTTACATCCTTAGGGGTGGAATTTCGAAAATCCCTTTCTTAGTGGATATCTACACTTCACAAAGAACACACCCGGCAAATTTCATGTCTCTAGGACCAGCGGTTTAGGCTGTGCGTTGATATATCAGTCAGTCAAGACTTTGAATTTTATATGTATAGATAGTACATACGGTACTTATAGTAAAAAACAATTTTTAAGTGTTTGTCTGTCTGTCGGTTTGTTCCGGATAATCTCCGAATCTGGACCGATTTTGACGGGACTTTCTCTACCAGATAGCTGGTGTTATAAAGAGTAGGTATCTAAAGCTACTTTTATATTAACAAACATTAACAATTCCTCGCGTACGAAGTTGCGGGCACAGTTAGTCTGCAAAATAGGCCGTATGCTACTACCTACTACAAAAATACTTTTTTTATAGGACTGCGGTGGCAATAAAACGTACGGCCCGCCTGATGTTAAGCAGTTACCGTAGCCTATAGATGCTTACAATACCAAAGGCATTGCTCGCACATTGCCGACCTGAAGGGGAGAGGGATGGAGGGATGGAGGGAGGGGGAGGGGGGTTGAGCTTTGGGCTCTCTCACTCATCGTACGAAAGCAGCTGTAATAGCTGCTTTACGCCGATCTTCTGTGAGAGGATGGTACCACCCCCGTCGAGCCAGCCCGTATATGAGCTGCAGTCAATTGGCTTCAGCTTGACTCTACCACCTTAAGGCAATATGTATAATACTTTAAGACAATATGTTCATTGATGCACTGTTTTTGTTTCAGATTGAAAAACTTCAGTATTTACAAGTAAAGAAAGCATCATCGGTCATCTAACAATAAGGTATGTAACTAATGTCTTTATTTATTTATTTTATTTATTGTTTTTGGCTCACAGAACAAGTTACAATCTATAAAGGTTTTGTATATAAGAATTATGTTTAAAACTAGATTATAACTCTAAAAGTGTGGGCACAGAAAGTTCCAAATGTTTATAAAAATGTGAGGGTTAGTAATAACGTACTTAAATTAAGTGTTAGTAATTTAGAGTATTGAATTAGTGTAAATTAAGTGTTAGGGTTACCACTGAAAATGAATGTGAAAATGCTCTGAACTATATTTTTAACAAATAAATTATTTCAAAACTTTATTAATATGCATAATAGAATCGTTACCTATTAAATTAAATAAATAAATATATCGCCAGACAAACGTACCAACTTTATGGTCCCAAACTAAGCAAAGCTTGTACTATGAGTACCGTACAATGGACTGGGGGCGATCCCAGTGACACCCAGACCAGGGCAAATTACGAAAAACCCGTTTCCGAAATTTACCTCTGGCGGGAATCGAACCCGCAACCACCCGATGCAGTGAACCGAGCGGCCTACGCTCGAATCACTGAGCCAAGCGGTCATCATTAAATCCAAATTCTTGCCACAATCCCACGTGGACGGGATTTGTTTGATTAGGAGTTGATTTTAGTTTATAATAATATTAATGTACGAAATGTAAATATTGTAATGTAATGTAACGTCACGACTTTTATCCCCATTCGGGGGTAGTCAGAGGCTTGAGTGGCCATACACCACCACATTGTGGAGGTATTAACCAACTCAAAGCCCACGTTTCACCAGATAATCTGGACCCAACGTGACAGGTGGTGAACCTTGTCGCCGTGTATACAAGAACTGACTATTACCTAATCCCGAGGGATAGGTAGGTTTCCTCACGATGTTTTCCCTCACCGTCAGCGAACTGTAAATTATGCACATAGATGAAAATTCATCCATTGGTGCATGCACCACCGGGGATCGAACCTGGAACTTTCTGATTGCTAGCCCAACCTGTTCACTCCTAGGCTACAGTCGCTTTAATGTAAATATTTGATTATTTTATTTCCTTTTGAGTACATAACTGTAATACATTGTAACGTTTTTAGCATCTTAAAATAAATAAAGCAATTAAATTGATGGAAGCAATTAAATTGATTTCGAAAATAAGCATTACGAATATACCAATCACATTATCTAACAAAATCTCGCAACGATCGTGGGTGTTATTTCGGGGTCGCAGGTCTAACAAGGAATGGAATCGACATAGTTTGTAGGTAGGTGGTAGGTAGTAGGTGTCCGTTACTGGGCACATTAATTTTGGCTGAGCTTACTGCGTGATTCCTTCGTAGCAGGTATTAAGTTATAGACGGTAGTAATAGTAGTTGATGGTAGTGATAATATTTCTAGGCGAAATAGACATCTTTAGGATATTGATGTTTCTGAAATGTAGGTAAGTATACTTTAATCAAATAAGAAATAGTTAACTAGTTAATTTAATTTTAGATCTATTTGTAAAGGATCGGATGCCTGAAGAGATTTTCTGTTGATTTTAAATAGTTATATGTTCTAGGAATAGTATAAGCCATTCGTTACCGCCTTATCACGCTTATTTTGATAACATGAATGCAAGGTAATTGTCTGATATTCACTTAGTTGCGCACCAGCCAGCGTCGCAGCTGCACGTCTGCACGCGCGCGCTATTGGTTTTACGTGTAGAACGCTACGATATATATTCATCTCCTTCTAACAACAGGTCTGGCGTATATGGCTTGTATATTTATATTTAGGTAATATTTAGATCAAAAAGGTTCGCGAATGTCAGGTCTAATCACTAAAAGTATTTAATTGTTTCCAATACGTTGGTAAAATTTTAATTTCACCACCAACCCAGGCCATAATCCACCAACCCGCACTGGGCCAGCGTCGTGGATTATGGCCTGAATCCCCCTCGCATTGAGGGGAGGCCCGTGCCCAGCAGTAGGATGTTAAAAGGGCTAAATTATTATTATTATTAATTATTATACATATCACCTGATGGTTAAAACGCTGGTACCTCATCGCTTAATTCCACTATACCCAAGGCAGGAAGATTAAAATTTCTATGTACATTGTTTCATAAGCAAAGGGCTCAGCAGCATCTGTGCTTTGACAAGGGTACGCCGGGTCGCGGGGCGCTGACGGATCGCAACTACCTTATTTTATATGTAAAAATGTTTTTATGTAACATCGCTATTGGATTTGCTTTTTACGTTTTGGATGGCGTTTTCTCGCACTCGTTGTAAATTTTTCTCTTTTTCAGATTGTTTTTTTGGTTCATATTTTATATGGTAACATTTATAAAATGACGATAATTATCATAAAAAGCTATTTAATGTACTGACTAAAGTTGAATATGTATTATCAATTTGGCACGCCACTGCGATACTTACTAACAAGACGAAAATATAATTTCACGAAATGCCATCAAAAATTGACCACCTGCCATTGATGAATTATTTTAGCGGATATGTTACCTCCTACCATTGTAATCACCAGACTTGTACTCTGCGCACCACTACATGCAGCAAAATCCAGACATCTGTTATCGCACTCGAAATTCTAGACATTTTGACAAGTACATGTTATTCACCAGAAGATGAGACTTATTGGCAACGCCGACATCGTACTGTGTCTATGGACTCAGCTTAGTTGGGACAAACTATTTTAGACAGTCATATATCTCTCTCTTTCTTGGAAATGTCTTTGCCACCTGCATTTAATTCATCATCTATCAAAAAAACGTTTTCAACAATGTCATAATGGGCTGCCATCATTACCGTCACCTCATTACTGGACTAAAATGTCAAAACCGCATCTGGGTGAAACAACGGCCTGCTTTTACATCTTTTTGTAGACGCAGATGTAGTTGCGAACGAGGGGTTAACCCTCCTAAAGACTAATGGTTAGTGGCCAGTCCGGCAACGATGGAACGTTTCCGGACGACCTTTTAGGCCGAAACTTTCAGTATGACATAAAACTGAGGGGTTAGGAACTTGAACAGTGTTATTTATTTGGTAGTTTTTGGTGTTGATCGTCATAAAGGATAACGGATATGGTGTGAACTGTTTGGGCGTTTTTCCACCAGCCGGCACGGCACCGGTACCGACATAGTGACAGCTTTATGCGAAGTTGTCATTGGTCAGTAACCAATGACAACTGGTCACTGACCTATGAAAAAGCTGCCGCCATGTCGGTGCCGGTGCCGTGCCGGCCAGTGGAAAATCGGCATTTGGATAATTTAAAATGTTATTTTTTTAATATTAAAGAAAACCAACAGAACCAACAGCTTTTTTAAATAAATAGACAATGACAATAGATTGCGTGGAGCCAATTGGAGGTTACCACGAGGTTTTAAGAAGATTATTATTTTACTGTAGTAACCAAGGTGTCTTCTAACATCGCAATCACTAAACTTGTGCTAAGCGCAGTACATGCAGCTAAATTCACACATCTGTTATGGCACTCGCAATTCGGCAATTAACTAATTAAATACAGCATTAAGGCATTCACCAGAAAATGAGCTTTATCTGCAATACCGACAGGTTTTCAACGTTGTTTTCCGCGAGCGACTGAGTCATACTATGTCCATGGACTCCGTTTAGTAAGACAAACTATTTTGGACAGGACACACCTCTCCCTCTTTCTTGGTAAAGTCTTTGATAGTTATCTGAAACCTTCACACGAAGAGCGCATGACAGGAAGTCAAGTTGGCTCATTTCCTTCTCCGTGTCAACCAGCCATTTGATACACACCGCAAATTTCCTCGCTAACATCCTGAGTTTTCTGCATTGTTCGAAGATGTCATCACTTGTTTGTTTGTAGCCGACTCTGGGCGCCTAATCCGAAATGCAAAACGAAATGTTTCGGCTGACGAATCGTAACGTTGTTCTACTCCGAAAGTGTTTCGGTTCCGAAGTTCGGATTCGATAGTCGTGATTAACGTTCGGGGGTTACTCCGAAATACGTCGCTGACGGATCGTCCGAAGTACGGATTTCATTTACGATCAAAACAATGTCAAATCGTAGAGAAAAACGAAAGAAGAAATGTCAAATCACGACAATCCGTCAGCCGAAACGTTAGGTTCGTATTTCAGAGTAGGCCAGCTGCTTTCGTAGAGCCTACTCCGAAAAAAAAACGGCCAGGTTGCACTCCGGGAGTGCCGGCAGAAGTGAAAACTTGAACATTAACGGTGTGCATTTTTAAATATTTTGAAATGGTAAGGGAAAAAATGTAAAAAAAAAACAACCTGGCCGTTTTTTTTTGTTAAATAATCATATAAAATAATACAAATTAAAATAAAAAAATAAGAATTAAATCATTAATAATATATTAAATTCGAAAATATAGTAAACATAGGATTCGAACCTACGCCCCATAGAGCACTCACCCAGATCTATTCACTTAGGCGCTAATTAGACGTTGACGTTGAGAGCGAAATTATGAACTAGGTATATACTTTTTACCCATCCCCAAGATAGGACACGTGACCTGTTGCTACGAATCTGTCGCTTTTTATTCGCGCAAGCGCTCTGCGCAATCTGTCGAATTTTTCGATCAGGACACGTGACCCTGTTGCGAGTTTAACATATTTTACCCATCTCAAGAAAAGTGCACAACGCCGCTAAAGAAGTTTTCACTTCGAAAATCCGGAACACTTCTGGGTGTCACTGGGATCGCTCCTAGCCGGTAACCATAGTAGGTATACAAGCTTTGCTTCGTTTGGGACCATACACTTCGTTTGTCAGTCTGGCGATATTTATTTATTATTAATATCGCTCCAAAACCCAGAATCTGTCATCAGCATCCGTCACTGCCTCCATTGTCGCAGGCGACGTCAACACAAACAATTTATTATAAACCAAATCCCATTCCGCCGGATTGATTCACCAGCGAGGTGACTCTGCCATTGGATTAATGGCGTAATGGCGGATCCATTGTTGACTACAATACGCATTCAGCCGGGCGCACTACGCTATGCTTGCGTGTGGTGCAAATGTAGAGAGGCAGCGATGACTGTGGATAATGGAGACGTACAAACCTTCCTTTTACTCTCTCTACTACAACTATAATATTTAAGTCCCACTTAGAAGTTTGAGACATCGTTAACTGTCATTTTTTGTATGGCGCGTCAAGTTAAGCAGCTCTCAAATTTAAGTTGCGTACGAGTATTCGGCCGAGAGTTCTTTAAAGGTCGACACCGCGTCTGCTGCTCTATTGTTTGTTACGCATGACCTGCGGGCGGCGGTTTCCACTTACCATCAGATGGACCGACTATACATGTGCCTTCCAAGGAAAAAAAATATGTGACGTACACTATAAAAGGACATAGCGTAAATTTTTCGACTGGACCGCAAGCCGAACGTATAAAAAATTGCAGTCTAAAGAACTTAAGTCACTACTAAATAAATACTCCCAATAAGTTTTAAATAAACGTTGAATAGCATCAATAACTCAAACTCCCTTGGTTTGCGCCCAAGCCAGCTTAATGGCGTCCTGTCTACACTTTCCAACATGTTCGTACTGTCCAGTAAACACACTGTGACTAATCTAATCCTAGCTTGATGCATTTGTAATGATCCATTGTAGTTCTTAGTGCTTCAGCTATTGATTTTAATTTGCTGTCGTCAAATCATGACTTAATTTAAATGATACATCAAAAGCACGTAATAAGTCGGTCCCGGTTGTTGTTATCTAGACAGCAGTCGCTAAGCCATATAAGAGGCCTTCGGGCGGCTTGAACAACTCTAACACTAGATTGGCAACTAACCATACCATAAGAAGAAGAATGATACATCTTAAAAATATTTATGTCTTGCTCATACCAACGGCCATGTCAAGGATGGCAATACAATTAGAATGGAATAGTTGCTTTGTGTGACAAGGACAACAGCAGAACCAAGAACCATTATTTTGTCAATTTGACTTGCCCCTGTTTACACCAATAATTCATTTGACTTTGTGCCTTATGCTCTATGCCATGTGGTGCTTATTCCCATAAGGTGGTAGAGCCAAGCTGTAGCCAATTGACTGCAGCTCATAAACGGGCTGGCTCGACCGGGGTAGTACCACCCTCTCACAGAAGATCGGCGTAAAGCAGCTATTACAGCTGCGTTTCGTACGATGAGTGAGAGAGCCGAAAGCCCACCTCCCCTCCCCCTCCCTCCATCCCATTCCCCTTCAGGTCGGCAATGTGTCTTTTTTGCCACCGCAGTCCTATAAAAAAAAAAAAAAAAAAAACCTTTACGGTGTCTAAAAATTAGATTTATTAAAAAAGCACCACAAAGTATAAAAGTCCCTTTCAAAACTTAATTCTTAACCCTATTCACGCCCTTTTAATACAATTATGACCCTATTTTAAATTGTACCATAATAATTACCTACTTATGCCAATTGTTACCCTTTCATCTTTTGGCATATTAAAATGCGCGCATTATAATATTCAAATGGGTGACACAATAGCTCTGCGGGTGATCATGCGCTAATGGATTAGGGTTAAGAAATAGTTATAGGTTAAATTTATGAATGTATTTTATTTTTGTTTATTATTTTTGAAATCCCCTTTTGTTTATGATGCACTGTGCACTATGACGTTCCACTCCTGCACTATAACTATTTTTTTTTTTTATAGTAGCACAGCCGGACCGCGACAAGACAAAACGCGCGATAAATCGATTTGTCTCATTCTCTCCTATGCACTAAGGTAGAGAGAGAGCAATTGGGTGCGACATAAGTCTTGTCTTGGCGGTTGTGCTAGCCCAGGACACCCTACAACACTCCACTCCTCTCTCATTGGTCATCTCTGGCCAATCCTATTAGGTTTTATTGCTCAGGATGGCACACTGGCAGACAGTTTACCTAATATTAAATGTAAACCCACACCCAGGACATCTGCAACTTAAAGAGAGCAGACGCAGTACTGACCTTATAGGGACCTGTAAACATGCCCGTTGAAGAACCCCATGTTGTAGTGCAAAGGAAATACTCCAGGAGGGAGATCACAACATTCACGTGCGTGGAAAGAATGTTCATATATGTAGTATTTTAGTATGTTTTTGGAAAGTACATATTAACTATGCAAAACAAAATGGGACGATTAAAAAAAGTTCGTGCACTTTTTAAATCGCCCCATCTCACCACTCTAGCTTAGCTTCGAACTTTCGCTACTTTTCATTACATACCTTTCGACGAAACAAGCCAACATCTACCCGTTTCGTGCTGAAAAAGTAGCGTTAATCCGCCACCATCGCCTCGGGGCGCTGAAACGAGCGCTGTTTACATGGAACGCCACTCAGTGGGCGCGCTATTGCCTCGTGTGTGCCCCGCCTTATGCCCCACAAAGTCACCCGGTCAGTGAACGGGTTGAAAGAGTTTTGTGTTAAAGATAGGTTATATTATTAGAATGTGACTAAGATGGTAAACAAGTGTACGACCCGCCTGAAGTTAAGCAGCCGTAGCCTATAGATATTGCAATACCAAAGGCATCGCTTGGACGTTGCTGACTTGAAGAGGAGTAGGAAAGCAGGAGGGGGGGTAGAAAGTCATTTGGATACATTCTAAATTCCAAGGTACGTACTCCTTACTCATTTAGCACAAGAGACCTATGATGACTGACCTATTATAAATCTGGAATATTACATAATGTGTCATGCAACCAAAGATATTACCAAGATAGAGGGATGGGATGACATTTGATTGTCCAAAATAGTATGTACAACCAACCGGAGTACATGGACACAGTATGAATCAGTCACTCGCGGCAAATAACGTTGCAAACATGTTGGTCATCAAAATGCCTTTAAGTTGATTGTCGAATCGCGATTGCGATAACAGATAAACACAAGTCCAATGTTTGCAATGTAAGGGAGTACCATATCTGCTATAATAACATGTCAAATTGACATGTTATTATAGTAGACATAGTATTGACATTGTCAATGGCAAGAAAAAAGAA
The DNA here is from genome assembly GCA_947859195.1 of Drymonia ruficornis. Lineage (NCBI taxonomy): Eukaryota > Metazoa > Arthropoda > Insecta > Lepidoptera > Notodontidae > Drymonia > Drymonia ruficornis. Next base: position 13,856,201 of record OX401905.1, on the reverse strand, counting down.
TACTTGAAAGTAGAAATAATTTCAATGCTTAGCCTCAATATTGGAGTACACCTTACAACAAAGTTCAGCAACTAGTATATCACGATAATAAGACAAAACAACCCGGCACTCTCGCCTCACAAAGAGTTCCTACGACAAAGTAACAAGTTTGTCAATAAATAATGTTAGTGAATAGACGTCTCAAAACAACGCTCGTAGGAGAAGTACTTTTAGTGCACACGACTTTGTATAGAATCGAACACTCTTAAATTGATTAAAGTACGTTCTAAATTCAACAACGATATAGACTGCTAGCAGGTGCGTACCTCTTTTATAGTTTGCTGACTCAGCAGAAGAAAATTCCGGAAGTCAAATAGGGATTGCTCAATCAGTTAAAAACGTGAGTTTGCTTTTGTTTTAATTTGAGTAAAGGTCAAAACAATGTATAAAATAAGCCCGCTGAGTTTCTTGCCGAATCTTCTCAGTCGAGGTCGTGTTTCCAATCCGGCGGTAGAATTAAATAAAAAATGTATAATTGACAATTTGTAAGTGCACCCGTTGGCCTAAATAAAATAAACTGAATGATTGATTGATTTGTCATGGATATTCCGAACTGTTGACCAGATTTAAAACATCAATGTCGTTAAAATTAAATTACATAGCGTACTAGAGTCCGACTAACGAATGTGCGTATCACATTTTGAATATGCGAAATTCGACAAAAAGTTGTGCAACATAGATTAAACTTCAGATACTTACTGCATGACGTTATTTCATTTCATCTTTATCCACAACCAAATAAGAGATTTAACATCAACGCTGGCCGGTATTGCGTGGTAACATTTTATTTTTCAAGAGGTGGCCTACAAATCGTTCCGTGCCCGTGTCGTAAGTCCTAAAACGGCTCGCTCATGTATGCCGTTTATGCTAATTCCCGCACATTTCCGCGACACGCATCGTTTTATAGGCCGATCTAAATTTCGCTAGCGTTGCGGCGGTAACCGCATCCGTTGGCAATGGTAAAATGAGGTAACTCTAGTTGCGTTTGTGTTTATATGAGGTTGAGGTAAACTGTTATGAATTGAAAAATTGTTGGTAATGTTTAGCTTTAATTAAACGGTCAGAACTACCGCCCTGCAATGAGAGAATTTAAGAAGGAAAGTTTTTGTAGGAGAGGTTTTATACTAATATTAAAAAATAATTTAAAAAATTAAATAAACACGACTGCCCTGCCAAAAAACTAACTAAAAAGTATAAAACAAGTGCAGTGTCATTGCAGTCGGGGGACCGTTCTGTGGAACATATTTAATCTAAGAGGGCCCCCGACTGCAATGACACTGCACTTGTTTTATACTTTTTAATTCGTTTTTTGGCAGGGCAGTCGTGTTTTTAATTTTTTAAATTATTTATTTTTATTTTATGCATTTTAGTGACAACAGCCAAAAATGAAATTGTTGTTTTACATGTACACCCTAACTATGTTATATTATGCCTATAAATTCTACAGTTTTAGAATGTGCTCATCAAGGCCTTCCATTTGATACCCATATTGTAATAACGGAAGAAATTTTTATTTTTTCACTTAGGTATCAAAATTGAGCCATAACGCCGCCATATTTTTTTCAAAAATAATATACCCAGTGTTACCCGGAACGATGTAAGGATTCTAACGATGCTCCATACATCCAAATCCATTCAGACATTTATAAGTTATGGTGGAATAAAAAATCTCACATACATACATACATACATGAACCCTAAACACATATACACTCCTTTTTTGGGCATTCGTGTAAAAAAGTGTCTCCGTCTGTCTGTGTATAGAGATAGACAGGATCTTGGAAAATAATATAGGCTACTTTTTATCCTGGATAAATGTTAGGTTCCTGTGGGATTACCTATCAAAAAACAAACTACAGAACGTTCTAGAGTCAACGCGGATGAAAAGGCCATTTCCGGAATTTGTCTCTGGCGGGAATCGAACCCGCCACCACCCGAGGCAGTGGGCCAAGCGGCTTACTCTCGAACCACTGTACCAAGCGGTCGTCAATATAATAGTTAATGTTCTAACCTTTTCTGTCGTCAGATAGATGGTCCTGTGTAACAAGGATTAAAAAATGTAGGGTATGATAGCAAAAATGTATGTTAGGTGTAGTTTTAGTGTTAGATGTACCTTCACAGCAAGACTACTTGACAAGAAATAAAGAAGACGATACCATCCCGGACTTTGCAAGGAAGTGTCCACTGCCTACTACATACTTGTCTTGTTCTTGGCCATTCCAAGAATTCTGTGCCGGTATCTGAACGTACTAGTCCACCAAGCCAACTAGGAACTTGGATGGAATGCGGCTTCCCTCCCGCATACCGCCCGCACACCCGCTACCGCCTGCGGCTTCCCGCCCGCCACACCTCCCGCACACCGCCACCGCTTTTTTGTGCGGGTGACGTCACATTTAACAGTTCCCTATAAATAGCGGAATTCTACGATGGCCGGTTTGACATGTGGGGGGGGGGAGAAAACGGAACCTTATTACAACGGAATAAGACTGGCCGTTTAAAAAAATAAGAATGTCAAAAAATTAATGCGAACATGAATTTTATTCCGTTATAATAAGGTTCATCCATTCCCCCTACCACATGTCAAACCGGCCATCATAGCGTGCCGATACTGTAGTTGGCTTGGTGGAGTAGTAAACCCAGTGGACTAAATAGCACAAGTATTAGAAAAAAAAATTGTTCTCAAAAATATGTCTTAACGACTACTTATCTTGATGCAGCACTAAATTTTTAATACGAAACTACCAAAATTTATAGCTTCCAATAAATTTTACCGCAAAACTAAATTGAAGAAATAACATCCACTAAAATTCTGCGTAAATCTCGCATATTAAACTAATGATTGGTGTGAGATAGCAATATATCTCTTTCAGTTTGATATATTGCTGGTATGTGGTGGAATAAATAAGTAAACCTATACTGGATATAATGAGTCATGGAACTCATGGAGCAAACCTTTTCGAGTTGGCAATAAAAAAGTAATTTTTGAGATTATGTCTGAATGAATCATTTATGACAGATAAGTCCTAAGATCATAAATGCATGTCTAAAGTCATGATCTTCAAGTATAATTGTGTATGCAACGAACATACCCATAAAATATCAAGATATATACAAAGACTAAGTACCCAATAAAAATACAAATATACATTCGTTCTACCAACTTTAATACCCGAAATACTACTTACAATAAAAGTCGAACGTATAAGGTACGTAAATTTTTAATAGTCCACATTCATATTTCCATACTTCACGGCTGCACAGTGGCACAAAAATACTTTATGGAAAATTATGTGGAATGGAAAATTAAAATACTTTATGGAAAATGTGGAATGGAAAATTATAGTTGGTCAAATGGAAACGCCTCGAGACTAATAATTATAGTTTGATGTCTGTAATACAATGTTACGAGTTGAAATGGAGGTTTTTTATTTGTAATAGTTGTATTTCCGGTTATGAGTTGCAGTGAGAGTGCAAGCTGGCTGAATAAAAAAATACAATTACTCAGATACATGTAGTACCTATAGCTGCTTGTTTACTTACAGCTTAATTATATCAATACAAAAAAATAAGTGTCTGTTTGTAATGTCAATATAACACCTTTTTATTAAATGCATATGAACGTATATACGGTACTTATAACAAAAAAGCAATTTTCAAATGTTTAGTCTATTTGTCTGTTTGTTTGTTTCATCTAATCTCCCAAACGGCTGGACCGATTGTGACGGGACTTTCACTGGTAGATAGCTAATGTTATAGGGAGTAGCTTACGCTTTTATTTTAGCAAACTAAGTTGTGGACATAGCTATTTATACTTTTATACATATTTTATAGACACTCAAAAATGTGTAATCATATTCTATTTCGTTATCAAAATGCAAATAGGCCGTATAGTTTTTTTTTATTATTTTACTTGCCACAACCAAAAACCGTAATATTTTTTATCCTGTTTTAATTTTAACTCAATACCTCAATAGGTATCATACGAGTTCAGAATTCAAAATATTATTACACTACTCAGTAGAAACTACTTCACTAATCACTATAATCCTGGCTCACGTACAGCAATAATGTAACTTACTGAGCATTATTTCAACCGCCTCTTATCAGTGGGGCCTCGCCTCAAGCACGGAGCCGACTTTGTGATTAAGTTGTCCAACTGGCATCAGTTAATCACGCGCGCTACCAACATGACGGATTGAAAGCTGTTTTAATTTAAACTGACGGTCCTTTTGGTCAATATTTATTAGAGCTTTATAACAGTGGGTTAAATGAACTTTGAGGATGAAAAAGTTTATGGTGTTATTTCTGAAAATACAGAAATATTTTTGCATTATTTTCAGTGACAGAAATACTATTTAGATTATTTAATATTAGAAGGTGGAATAAGTTACGTTTTCGTTATTTTTAGTTACCTACTTACTAGCTGTGCCCGCGACATTGTATGCGTAGAATTTAACGAAAAATATGATTACTATTTTCTAATATAAAAGTAGGCTAAGACCAGCTATCATACTGTCAAAATCGGTCCAACCGTTCTGGAGATTAGGCGGAACAAACAGACAGACAAAAATGTTAAAAATTGCTTTTTTGTTATAAGTTCCGTATATAATTTCATATTGTGCATTTAGTAAAAAGCTGTTATTTTGATATTACAAACAGACAATTCAATGTAATTTTTTTTGTATAGATAAATTGACATTGTTTATTTGATTATAAATACACGTAATCTAGTGCCTTCACAAGGAAATATGTAACAGATAGAAAAAAGTATGTACAAAAGAGAAAGTCATCCTATTTTCTTTTCAATCCCTAAACAATTTTCTATCCCATTGTCCCGATTATTAGATAGAGTTGTTTCAACAAATTCGCACAAACAAAAACAACACTCCTTCAGATATTGTCTCCGTCTCTTGCGAGAGAAACACACTCGCAGGTATCTCTGGGAACTCAAGGAGTGGCGTTTTGTTCCCTTTTGTGTTGTTTCGTCCCACTGTTGTAGTTCGTATGTTTAACGGCCATTGGTGGTGAAACTTTAGCAGAATACTTTCGTTCCGAATCCTAGTTATCTTGAAACTTGAGCACTGTGCATATTGCATAAAGTTTATAAAATGTTAGATGCAACAACGTTTTAAGGATCTTCTATAGGAAATAAATAAAATTGAAGTGTCTGTCTATAATGTCACAATAACAGATTTTTTGTAAATACAACGAAATTGTATGCGGTACGTTCTTGTAAAAAAAAAGTTTGTCTGTCTGTTTATTCCGGCTTATATCTTAAACGCCTGGACCGATTTTGACGGGATTTCACTGGCAGGTACTTAGCTGATGCTACTTTTATTTTCGTTTAATTCGACGGGTACAAAGTCGCGGGCAAAGCTAGTTGTAAATACAATCCATATAATATATTTATATGTCCATTATGCTCAGACAGCGTTTAAAATGGATGATGAAATACTCAGTAATATTTATTTAATAAAAAGGCAAGTTATTTTTACTACTAATACCCAATTTCGCCCGATGGGACGATACCCCGATTCCACGAACATAAACAGAAAGACAGAATTAATCGAGACATTAAAAAGGCGCAATGAAAAAAAAACGCTAACTTTTCCCTTCCGAGATTCCGGTAATTGTCATTTAATTACCAACGGTGGGGAGTAACAAAAAAAAAGCTTCGAGCCTCTTAATGGTCGCCAATTTTCCGCTGTGTAGCCTCAGAACCGTTTTAGCCTGAAACATTGTTTTAGCGGCTATTCATTTGAAAAGTGCAATGTTTTTTGTCCAAGCGCAGTACTATTTGCAACCACTGGGTATGTTGTGTATCAAAGTTTTTTCGATCTTAAGATGCTGTTTTTGACAGATGTTCCGTACATTAAATTCAAAACTGCATCTTAAGATCGATCTCAACTTTGAGATGCATTTATACGAGCTTAAGTTTTTCGCGGAGTAAATCGCGAGCATTATAGGAGGTCTAACGACTTGCTGACTCAACCCGTATTGTTTAAAATCTTCACGCTTCCTTATTGCAGGGGGCAGGCCAGGGAGCTATGAATATGCCTCTCGAATCTGATAGCAGCGGACAATGTAAGCGCGCTCGGCCGAGATAGGCTTAACAATATACAATAAACAATTTTAGAAATTGATTTGAAATACAGATAGCGACTTTCGTATAAATGAGTTCACGCCTATATAGCATAGAGTAAAACTTTAGGACCAAATAAATTACTAAAAATAGGGGACACGTGACTGACCAAAATATCATGCCCTACTAAACGGAGTCCATAGACACAGTACGACTCAGTCGTTAACACGTTGACCGCCAACGCGGTCAATGTTGGGCGATGCTTAATTATCCCACCAAGCTAAGTAAATATACCCGATTTTTTTCAATTTTGATAGATAGTTTTTTTATTATATAATGGTTATAATTACGTAAATAATATGTCTTAGTTGACGCCAAGGAAGTTTTAAGTCTCTAACACCTGGAATGCGGACTTGGCAGCAAAAGTGAAGCCGACAGCGAGATACCATACTGAACGTTGTTTCCTTTGCCAACAAGAGTGACCATAATATTTTGAAATTTTGAGAACGTCCCCATGGACATCTAGTGAAAACGTGCTTTTGTTCCGAGATTGTTATGATAGGAAAATAATAAAATAAGGAAAGAAATGTTTATTTTCTTAAGAACATGAGTAGGTACAATAAATTAGTCTGCGGTGGCCAAACCACACGAGTGCCTGTCTGTATCTTGGCAACCTAAATGAAGTTACAAAATAGTATTTAAGATCGTAGATTTTGCCACTTTGTAATATAAAGTAACATGACACTTCACACGCTAGACGTTGTCTAGGCTCTCCATATCTATGGTTTTTCCTATACTTATCTTTCCTATAGGTACTTACTCTTTTTCTATGCTATAAAAGGTACCTACTACTGTTAACATGTTATGTTTGATTTGGGCTGTGCAAGTTGTGACAGACGGACATAGAGACAGACAGAAGGACAACAAAGTGATCATATTAGGGTTTAGTTTTTTTTCCTTATTAGGTACGGTACCCTAAGAATATCCAACTAATTAGACCATAAGACAAAATTAAAGGACAATGGGCAAAATTGTATGGGACTTGGTCCAAATATACACCACTGACGAGACCTACGTAACCCGATAGACCACTAAATACTGAGTAACTTTTACAAAGACAGATCAACAAAATAAGCTGTCAGTAAAAAAATATGGGTAGTTTAAAAAACATTTTTTTTTTATTTCACCCTTATTATTATTATTATTTTTTTTTTTTTTATAGGACTGCGGTGGCAAAAAAGCGTACGGCCCGCCTGATGTTAAGCAGTTACTATAGCCTATAGATGCTTACAATACCAAAGGTATTGCTCGCACATTGCCGACCTGAAGGGGAGTGGGATGGAGGGAGGGGAAGGGGGGGTGGGCTTACGGCTCTGTCACTCATCGTACGAAACGCAGCTGTAATAGCTGCTTTACGCCGATCTTCTGTGAGAGGGTGGTACTACCCCGGTCGAGCCAGCCCGTTTATGAGCTGCAGTCAATTATATTATGTTATTATTATGTTTATACATTTATTATATATTATCATTTATACAAATACTCTTACTAACATTAAATAAAAATAAAATAAGCTGTCAGAAAGCAAAAAATGCCGTGAAAAATATTTTATTATTATTTTTGTTACCTGATGAAAAGTGAACAACAACAACAACAGCAGCATTCTTACGTATTTTCTGATGTTGCGCTTCTATAAAATAAATAAGCAGGTATCTTCTATGCGTTACCTTACTTTTTCACTTATCATCAGGTAACAATAATAATAATAAAATATGTTTCACGGCATTTTTTGCTTTCTGACAGCTTTTTTTATTTTTATTTAATGTTAGAAAGTGAATTTATATTGTTGCCTTTCGAAAAAAATGTATAAGACATAACACTAAGTGTGAAATAAAAAATATTCTTTTAAACTACTAATTTTTTACTGACAACCTATTTTGTTGAACTGCCTTTGCAAAAGTTACTCAGTATGTAGTGGTCTATCGAGTGACGTAGGTCTCGGAAGTGTTGGACATTTGGACCATTTTTGCCCATTGGCCTTTGTGCTAACGAAAAGGAACAGTGAGGGCAGGGCATTTTCTTTTAAAACTCGTTGTGTTAAATTAGGGACATAATCTGTCGGCTTAAAATGCTTGCTGCATATGACGGAATTTTGGGTAATTTTTCTGTAGCCAATAGGTATTCGTTGTAACCAATTTACACGCCTGGGATCTGTAGTTTTAGGTAATCTGAAAAAGACAAAATTGTTTTTTTTTGTTTTTTATTGCTTAGGAGTAATCGGGAAGTGTAAAGTCAAAAGTCGTCCCGATTTCAAACAATTTCAATCGACAAACCATCGGTCTCGGCCTTTATTTTATATTGTCCATCAAGGGTTGCAATGCTGACCGCGCTGTGGAGCCCTGGAGCTGCGCTGCGCCGCGCTTTCGGCCATCAACAACGCGCCCAGCAACACACTCATTACAGACCGTGGCAGTAATGTACTATTAAAAAGTAACAAAAGGGTAAAGGAAAGGGGCCCCGAGAATTGCATTGCCTAGGGGCCCTGAAAGGGTTAATCTGGCCCTAGACGTGCGCGTTCCTTGAGCGTGTGAACGACGCGAACGCCGCGTGCGAGCCCGGCGAGCCGTGACAACGCGGCGTGAGCGTCGCGTTTTACCAGCGTGTGGTATGTCGCGCGTTGCAAATGCGACCGACTTCAAAAAGTAGCGATGCAGTCGTGCGGCAACGAAAAGCGCGACTTTATCGCTGCAAACAGTTCCCGTGGATGATATTCCTCAGTTAACACAGACACATAATAAGATTGATATTATAGTCCTTTTTACTAACGAAATTTATGTCACCCGAACATCTAAAATGTACTTAACGTGGAAAACATAGTTACCCACTTACCTATGTTAAGATAATCCTTAATTCGGATAATATTCGCTTTTACACCCTTCCATTACGCATATTCTACCCATTTTTATGAGAAAATTCAGCACAATCCTCTAGATTTAAAATTAGCTGAAAATGTCGTGTGTCACGCAAATTGACGTTCTGTGTTTCAAGTTTTTAATTTTATTTCTGCTACGATTCCTATAGACATCACGGAACTGACAATTACAAGCGAATTATTAAAGAAGGTAAGTACTTATTTCCAGATATTTATTTATATTTGAAATTTTAATCTTAGGATATTCTTATACTTTACCATAGGTATTTCATTAATCGACTTTATTGTTTATTATTCTTAACTTGAAAATGTACCAAGTTTAAGGTGATCGAATAAATATTAACTGGCAACACAAGGGATGAAAGGTTGTACTGTTAGAAAGGGAAAGAAGGCGCAGTTATAGGTATCTGGCTCGGACCGGTTTTTATAATGCGTGCATCGTGGGCGTTAAGTCCGTCACATAAGGATTATTTTTGATTAAATGAATGGAAAATAAAGTTTGTAGTCCACAGTCATGTTCAATGGTATTACGTCGATGGTTGACGCAGAATGATTTTTGACCCTCTATTATGAGTTATTAAGCATCGGACAACATTGACCCCCATGGCCTCAGCGGACGAAAAATCGAAAATCCGTTTAATAGGGCCGCGCGGTCACGTTGTCGCCCACCCCCGTCCGCGACTCCCGCGCGCCCGTTCATCGCCCGCGCGCTCCAGTCGTGATCACAATATATCTCTTTACATTCTTTTGGACAATATATTATATTAGTATAGTACTCTGTGGTCGTGATTCCCGATGAGTGACATGCACATGACGTTTATATCAACGAGAGTAAAGCACCCACTAGAAATAAAGACGGCCCTTCAAGTAAAACCCGCTGTTCGTGCCAACAGTGTTACAAGAACATGGTGGCTACCCTAGGATGTTTAATACCTAGCTAAGAACAAAACCAAAAAATACTGCCACGGTCTGTAATGAGTGTGTTGCTGACCGCGTTGTTGATGGCCGTAAGCGCGGCGCAGCGCATCTCCAGGCTTCCACAGCACGGTCAGTATTGCAACCCTTGATTGACAAGCTAAAATTTTGCGCTTTATAGCGCGGCCAGCAAGGGTTGCAATGATGACCAAGCTTGAAGACCGAGAGCGTAGCTAAGCTGAGCTTGAGGCCGTCATAGCGTGGCTAGCGGTAGTCATTGCGGACCAAGGCTTGTATAGTGCTTTGCTAAAAAATGCGTCTATTAGTTTAAACAAAACTAGCTAAGTGGGTATAAAAAACCGGCCAAGTGCGAGTCGGACTCGCGCACGAAGGGTTCCGTACCATTCTATAAAAACGGCAATCATGTCTGTTGTATGGGAACCCCACTTAAATATTTTTTTATTCTGTTTTAGTATTTGTTGTTACAGCGGCAACAGAAATACAAATTTTATTCTGACTTTTCGGATAGTTTTGATAAAATCTATTGCTCAATTCGAAATTGTATCCATAAAGGGCTATGGTAACTAAAGAGTGCACAGTATGTGCCAGCATTCAAGTCAATATTGATAAACACATTATCTATTTGAGTATAACCCGTTGTGGTAACAACACGAGGAAGTTTTGAATTTAAACCAATATGGTCAAAATATTTTTTAAAGGTGCATTCTCATTAGATTCCAGTAAGTCTACATTAAAATCCCCGCACACTATAGTCGGAGGCAACGGGAGTATTCTGCCATCAAATATGACACTATGAAAGCAATACAACAATTTCCAATCGATCGAAACCTAGAGATAACGCAAAACTTGTCAATAGCAGGCGTATTTTGGTCGTGACTATATTGCGATCTGAAAAACGAAACCATAGCGCGATCTAGGAGCTCATCTAGCGTCATCTAGTGGTGCGTAGCGGTACTATTATTTTATATATTATGAGGTTCTTATTTTATATTATCTTTGTTATAGCAACAATTATTTACTCTTTGCCACCTCACTCCCATAAAAAAAAAACTGCTCAACATCAGGCGGGCTGTACGCTTTTTTGCCACCTCAGTCCCATAATTGTTAGTACACACCTGCAATAATAGGTACATAAAGTACACAAATAAATAAATACACATTCTGTGAAAAACTATTACAACGCCATCTATAGTTCTAATACTCTGTGCTTGAAACTCCGAATGCATTTGAAACTTGATTTACAAATATGTTTACGTACGTAAACAATGTATTTGCACAAATCAGTTTAGTGTTAACATTATTTTAATTTAAGCTGTGGGTGACAAAAAAAATGCGATTTACTCAAAAAAAAAACAACTCATAGTAAGATTCGAACCTAATACCCACATACACGTGGACTAACGCCTTAACCATACGGCTAAGATGATCTCTAGTATTGCACTCGAATTATTATACTACTTATGACACTGTAATGCCAATGATATCATAACAATGTTAGATGGCGCTACTTTGACTGGTACTATTAATTTAAAACTTATTTATGGGTCAAAAATGTAGTTTTACATTTCTTTTTTTTGTCAACAATTTATCTAAAATATGTCATAATGATCACTTATGGTTAAAATGTTAGTTTTCTCTTTATATATTGTTTAATTTATGAGTTATCAATAAAAACGCCAAAAATATCGAGTTTATTGTATGGGGACCCCCTTTATTTTTAAGTTTTATTTTATTTTTAGTATTTGTTGTTGTAGCGGCAACAGAAATACACATTCTGTGAAAATTTCATGTCTCTAGCTATTACCGTTTGTTAGATACAGCCCGCTGACAGACAGACGGACAGACAGACAGACAGACAGACAGACAGACAGACAGACGGACAGCGTAGGCTTAGTAATAGGGTCCCGTTGGCACCCGTTGGGTACGGAACCCTAAAAATGAATACAATTATATTTTTATTTTTACGAACTATAACTATACTTGTTTCTGATGTTTCCATGGCAACGGCACGATGGTGTTCAGATAATAGGCACGTTATATTTTGTCTCCCTAGATAATGGGGACGTAATATTTTGGCTCCCTGCTGGCTTTTGCATGACGGCAAAATCGACTTTGCTTGAAGAAGGTTTGCAAAATAATGACAACATTATAACCTTTTTTTGAGTAAAAAAATTATAATAACGTTAAGTTTTTTTTAGAAGTTTTAATTTGGTTTATAATATGTTTCACTGCCCTAGAGAGGCTATAATTGTGTATTTTTTTAATTATGTAGTTCAATAAACAGTTACTTTTTCTATAAAAAGTTAATTTATTTTATTGTAATTCCAAGAAACCAGAATATTTTATAATAGCGTCTCAAAAATCAACACTTTATTTCTAAGTCAAAGCCTCTTGCAAAAACCAAGCTATGTAGGATAAACTAGGGGGCCGCGCGGGTCAGCTTATAAGCGAATTATCTCGGTACCGCTGTCCGTCGGCGCAACAGAGAGGTTTGAATACAGGCCTGACGCGCGGTCAACGTTGTCAGACACGGCTTGAACAGAAAGCTTCTGTGTCGCCCAACATTGTCCCCCATGGCCCGAATGGAAAAGTGCACTTTTTTAATGGCAGTTAACGTGTTAACAGAAAATAATGTTGAAAACATGTCTGTGTTGCATTGGCAATAATGATGGCTCATCTTTTGGTAAATACCTAATTCGATTGATTAATTGATTGTCGTACATTTTACAATGTACCTGGATATCTGAACATTTTTTTTTATTCAGTGATAGGCAAGTATTTGACCACGATCTCACCTGTGGCGATGTGGTCTACGATGGTGCATACTTGCCCAGACAGTACCTGTTCACTCTCGACTTGAAAACATCCAGATTGTAGTCAACGGGGAACAAAGACGCCGGCAAGGAGTTCCATTCCTTAGCAGTTCGCATGATGATGGTAGAAGCAAAACGCTTAGTACGAGCCGAACATTTTATTTAATCATTATTTTTCTCATGTAAGTGAATAACTGTATTCTTATCCCTCTTTACGTCTCTCGTCCTACCTAACACCTGTATACGCTTTAGTAGTATCATACATGATTGGAATTAAAATAATCTACCGCCGGAAATCAAATAAGATGCAAAACATCACATTTTACACATTACATTTACATTTACACATAAAATATCATTAGAACTATCACGCAAAAAAACAAAGCCTTAAATTAAACTAGATTTATAATACCAAGCTGTAATAACAACTTTGCTATACAACAACGAACTGCGGTCCAAGAAACCGATTATCATTCGTAATGTAATAGCGGTAAGAGTTACGACAATTATTTGAGGTGAATAAGTACATAGTTTTGAGTGTGTTTGTCCTAGGGCTTTCGCAGTAGATGCGTTGAAATAGGACTATCTAGATGGAAAATGTAAATTTCCGCAAGTTTATGCTGAGAAGCAACGCCGGGAGCGAACGGTTAGTTTGATTAGGGCCGTGTCGTACATATTGAGACGCAATGCAATGCTGCAACTTATTCATTAGGTACCAAGTATGTATGGGGTGTTGCTATGGAGCAAGGAAGGTAAGTCGCCCATAAAGAAGACTGGGCGAATGTGGTCTATGAGTAGTTTATGAGTGGTCTCTATGGTCTGGACCATAGAGTAAAGACTTAAGAAAGAGGTGCCCTTATTAGAATTTCTCTATTAAACAACGCGTGGTAATTTGCGCGGGATGGCGCGGGTGGTGGGGGTTAAGAAATGCGTGGCATCTATCTACCGGGAAATAGCTGAACTACTCGCTTCGTTTTATGTCGATGTTAGTACGTAGTTTAAATATTTGCACTAGATGTCACTAAGTGTATGATCATGAAAAATTACGTACAAAGGGACGCCATCTAGTGTCGAATATAATTATTTTTGGGATGCGAACGTTGGCAAGACGTCTGCACAGGACGAACGCCAACAGCACACTGACTTAAGCCACGCCTACTGTGATGACGTCACCGGCCTAGTTGTGCGATGTTTAAGCAACGCGGCTTAGCTGCGTAGACCCAGTCCTTTAGTATTAGATTCATGGTCTGGACTTATTTTTAGTTGCTTATACTGAAAAGCTAATATTGTAAACTAATGCCTACTGCTAATACTGAAAATCCCAGTGTACCGTTGACAGAGAATGGTATGGACCAAATCTCAATTGCATCTATTTCACGCCGAAGCAAAATAGTGATAACAGATAAGTCCACGAAAGTCTGCAAGATAAATGTACCGTCGCAATTTTGCAAAAACCATCGGTAGAAAAAATATTATACGGGGAAGATACGAGTAGTAGACACGAGTTCGAAAATTGTTTAACTTTTTTGTAGCCACACCACATGTCGGTATAACAAAACCAGTCCTGGGGGCTTACCACGACCTCTTATCGCGATTCAATTATAGGAACGTTTTAACGATGCAGCGACTTTTTGTGCAATGACGTACCTTATTGTCATGACAATAAGAAACGTCATTGCACAAATGGCCGCCGAAACGATAAAACAAAGCTGCTATAAGAGGTGGTGGTAAGGCCCCTGTCCGAAGACTCAACGCATAAGTATTCTACATCCCGTGCTAGTTTTATTCTGACTATAAAATTCACTGAGAATTCGGCGGGAGGCACACCGGGCGGAGTATTAAGCTGTGACGTACACGCGGGCACGGAAGAGCGGTACTATGGTGCGGTTTGCAAGTGATAAAAGCGTGAGTTTACAATGAGATATTTCCTACTTTGATCAAATATTAAATATCAACGTCACAATTTATGTCTCGGTCTGGACAGAAAAGATTGGAAGACAACTAGATTTAGTAGAAAGATAACATACAAAGACTAAAACAAAGGGCACAAAATAAATCAGAAAAAGAGGTTAAAGTTGAATTCTATGTCTACCGAGATAAAGTCGGATTTTGCACTAGATTTGCACTGAATCAAGAGGCTAGGTTCAATAAATATTGTTAGGAATACCTATCGCATGTATCCTGTTTAGTTCCTTTTGGATTGTCGAAGTAATAGCACACTGGTAATATAGATAAAATATGAATTCCTCAGATATGGCTTAAGTATATCGATATAAATCAGTTCTGATATTTGTAGATGTCAGAGGGCATACTCTGTTTCAAACGAAAATGAAATTTCGGACGAAATACGCGTATTTCCTACAACGTTTCTCATTGATTCTGACATTTCTTACGAACGAAAATAAAATTGTTTGACGTCTTCGTCGTCGTCGAATCTAAACGTTAAACAATTTTCGTTCGTAAGAAATGTCGGACTCAATAAGAAGCGTAGTAGGAAATACGCATATTTCGTCCGAAATTTCGTTTTCGTTTGAAACAGAGTAGGCCCTCTGTTTTTATATTTAGAATCATTTTTTCGTATAAGACTTTCCATTATACTTTCGAGAACTCACAGTAGCCCCACAATACG
This sequence comes from Drymonia ruficornis, assembly GCA_947859195.1. Classification (NCBI taxonomy): domain Eukaryota; kingdom Metazoa; phylum Arthropoda; class Insecta; order Lepidoptera; family Notodontidae; genus Drymonia; species Drymonia ruficornis. The sequence goes on along the minus strand of OX401905.1, from coordinate 13,840,773 downwards.
TTAGAAATATCATCATTTCGTCTCTAAACTAGCTGCTAAGAGCCCACTTGCACTAGCGCGTGTTGAACTGAATTTAACAGCACCTATAGCTACGTCCCAACTCGAAATAGCTCTCCTTTGTTAATTTCAGTGTGAGATCCTTGAAAATTTCAGGGAAACAGTATTTCTGCTGTGGAATGAACGTACAGAGTACTATTAAACTATTTAAAACTTATATTTAACTTAGTATCTTACTGAGCCAGCGTAGAGGATTTTTATCTTAATATGTTTAGTGGCTATATTAAGCCGGGAACCCACCGCGGCGCACGGAGAGGCCACGCACACGCTACGCACGTGGGTCAAGCTTCGCTTTGCACGAAAACGTATGTCACCGTGGCCACCGCGGCGCACGGAGAGGCTACACACGAAATGACGTCATCCATACATTTTCTTGCAAAACGTAGCCGTGGCCGTGTGCGTGGCCTCTCCGTGCACCGCGGTGGGTTTCCGGCTTTATATCCTACGCAGATGACTAGTCTCCGTTGAGATTAGATGGCGTTGCCGAAATTTCAATAGTGGTAGAGCCAAGCTGTAGCCAATTGACTGCAGTTCATACAAGACCTGGCTCGACCGGGGTAGTACCGTAGTACCACCCTCTCATAAAAGATCGGCGTAAAGCAGCTACTTATTCCAGCTGCGTTTCGTACGATGAGTGAGAGAGCTGGAAGCCCAACCCCCATCCCCCTTCTCCTCCCTTCGTCCTACTCACCTACAGGTCAGCAATGTTCAATGAGCAATGCCTTTGGTATTGCATGCATCTATAGGCTACGGAAACTGCTTAACATCAGGCGGGCCCTACGCTTGTTTGCCACCTCAGTCCTATAAAAAAAACCCGTTATAGGTATACCGCAGGAGCCGTACCGCGCCTTAGGTACGCGAGCGGCGAGACGGGGGGCTCATCGCTCTCGCCGTTCCACTCCCCCACCCGTCATCGCTCTCGCCGTCCCACCCTCTCACCTCCCCGCGCATACCCAAGGCGCGGCACAGCACTTGCGTTATTCCTATAGGAGCACTATTATTATTATTACTTTGCACATTAAGTAACGTATAGTCACATACAAAAGTGTTTCTTCCAAGCTCGTACATACATCGACAATAGAACACCAATTTAGCGCCAAACCCGCACTTTGCCAAGTCGCAATCCGCACAAAAAGGCATTATTTGCGACCTGCCAAACCGCACTCACTTGCCCGCAGCTGTTGCTGCGCCAATTCTTTTGTCCGCGACTGTACCGCTGTATTAAACTTGTGTAACTTTGTGTACTTCTAAAGTAATTGAGAGGCGGCCGAGAAAAATTCAGTTCGATAGTATATAGTAAGTATATAGTAAGTCATTGTATAAGTAATGTGCAGTTTCTAGTTTATATCAAGACTTTTATATTTAGATTTTTCTAATACTAAGTAACTCTATGAAAAATATAGTACTACCATGAGTCTACGTTCGTTAGAAGTTGCTGTTCGTTAACGTCTACGTAAAATATTTGTACGAGTAATTTGTTAGTTCCTCGGGTGTCGAATAGGCGCTGAAGTTTAGTTAAAGTAACAGATTAAGTAGGAATTATCGTCTTTTTATTTTCGGCAATTTTAAAATTATTTCACTGTTAGCACCTAATCGTTACGCATACTCCATAATATGTTGTCTTATATCTATATTTTGTGAGAAATGTTTGATAAGTGATATGAGTAGCTCTACCACGAATTTTACATTCGCTAGTCGCTGGTGTATACAAAAAAGTATTTTTATTGCAATAAATATAATATAATTGATTATTAATTAATATTATTAATTATTGCAATAAAAAAGAATCAAAATCCGTATATGCAGTAGGTACAAATTATTTAAGTACACACCAGCAACCAACGAACGTAAAATTCATGATAGAGCTACTCATATCACTTATCGCACATTTCTCACAAAATATAGATATAACACAACTGCATATACATGCAACTTCTATAAGATTGTGTTAACACCTATTTTCGTCTTTTAAGAAGTGACAAGAACTGGGGGCTTACCACCACCTCTTATAGCAGTTTTGTTTTAACGTTTCAGCGACTTTGTGTGCAATGACGTTTCTTATTGTCATGACAATAAGGTACGTCATTGCACAAAAAGTCGCTTAAACGTTAAAACGTTCCTGTAATTGAATCGCAATAAGAGTTCGTGGTAAGCCCCCTGGTAGTGTCTCTATTCTAACCTGGCACAGCAAAATCAAATTCCAAATTCAAAACCAAATCATTTTGTAAGAACCCATTTAAACACGGACACAGACATTCTGGCTTGCTTACACGAGTGCAGAGGCAAGTGCGAGTGATAGAAGCAAGTACTAGGTGGTAAGTACTAGACTGAGGATCGTAGAAACCGCTTCACCGGGCATCCCTGCCCGTGCCGCAATGCCCACTCATTAAACACTAAATTCCTTAGCAGATAGAGTGACCATGCAGTGTAGGTATGATGGAATATTGTTAAGACTGCTTATGTATAATAGCCGCACTGTAATTTGGTTGTCGTTGTAGGGTTATTGTAAACCTCGTTATTGTGCTGAAGTTACCTTTATGTATCGTTAAAATATACATTTAATTATATTTGTTGTACGTTTTTAAATACATTTCAGAATAAAAGTACTTTGTAGTTATTTTTTAAATTAACGAATAAGCCGTTTCCAAAATTTCATCAATCTTTGTAATTCACCGTTTAGTGCTCTATAACTACGTATTTCATAAATGTTAAAAATCGAAAAAATAGCATCCAACTTCAAAAAAATATCACCATATGATATAGGACTTATCCGGTATTCTTATAATTCACAGTGTCCCTACCAAAGGCCGCCCGTACTTCCTTTGAGTCGGCCTCACGAATGCACTGAATACCTGAGAACTCTTTATAATGCTTTCATTACTAGCTTTAAGTACTAAACTTTAAGTGTAAGGGGTCTGGGAAAGTGTACATGTTACTTTGTACGGCTGAGATTGAAGGGCGTTTTCATAAAAAAAAAATCTGGAGCGATAAAAAAGTATTTTATGATGGGGTAGTAACTATAATTATTATTTGAATTAACTTTACTAAAACTTGGCGGAGACATAGATAAGGGTGTTATACAATTTGCCAATGGGTGCGTCTACAAGAGGCGAGAGGCGCGCCCGAGTAATCAGTTATGACACTATGTCTACGTGGTCAAACGTCAAAAGTGGTAACAGTGCCACAAGCTTATCTGACCCATTAGGCTCGTATTAATAAATCGATCTCAAGTCTGAGATCGAACTTAAGATGCTGTTTTTGACAGATGTTCCATACATTAAACGACAAAACTGCATCTTAAGATCGTTGTCAACTTTGAGATCGATTTATTAATACGGGCCTAAGAGTGCCCTGATTGTCTGACATTGTCCCATGACTCCCAAAAAATGACATTTCTCTATTTAAATTTTTAGTTCCTCTTTTGTCCACTGGGCCCGATTCGTTTGTGGCGCTGTAGTCGGACATACTCTTCGGTACATGAAGACGTGACTATTAAAATATTTTACGCAGACGCTATCGATTCGCAAGCATAAAATAAGCGGTAGTAGAGCTTTCTTAGCTGCTATTATACAGTTAGGTTCACAATACCTGCTGGTATAATAATAATATTAGCCATTTGTGTCCCACTGTTGGGCAAAGGCCTCCTTCCACTTCCTCCACTCCTCCCTGTCGTGGGCTATACATGACCACTCCCTCTCAAAGGTGTCCAGTTCGTCACGCCATCTCCGTCTGGGCCTGCCGCGTGCCCGTCTTACATTTTGTGGGACCCATTCGGTAGCAGTTTTGGCCCAAAATGAGTTAGGCATGCGGCAGACGTGGCCAGCCAATTCGCAAGGCAATTTGCGTTCGGGAGCGCAGTGTGTAATTTCTTACGCGGTCCGTAAGACCTGCTGGTATAGTGAAATAATACAAGCTGTAAATACAGTCGTTATCTACTCCCTTCGCACTTCACATTGTTGGCATGCCTCATGCTTCATTTGTCACGGTACAACATGATGTATGGAGCCGATATCTATAGTCACTGAGAGTGTTATTGTAATCGCCATCAGTCGTCTTATAGAGCCACCACAGAGCCACTGTATTGCATGCGTTGATGAATGAGTATGGTATATAGGTAGAGTCTGCTTACAATACAATTGCTCGCTTTTTTATAATACCGGAACTATACAGGGTGTTTTAGTGCGAGAGAATACTTTGGATGAGTAGCGAACATAGAATTAATATAAACAGTTGATTGAAATTCGAACACGAATATTTTTTTGTTACTAGCCAGTTATAAAAAATTTAAATGAAATGTAACGTCACGACTTTTATCCCCATTCGGAGGTAGTCAGAGGCTTTGAGTGGCCATACACCACCACATTGTGGAGGTATTAACCAACTCACAGCCCACGTTTCACCAGATAGTCAGAACCAGATTAAACAAAAAAAAAAACAGTCAGATAAAAAATTTAGTATCTCAATTATTAAACTGTATTCTAAACCACGTACCAAGACCGCAACACAAAGATGTTACAAATATTCAGAGGCCCATAACTCAGAAAATATAACATGTATAGTCTGTCTTCACTGAGCTCCGGCAAGTATGTCGAAGCTGTTCAAAAAAGAAGATGTTGATTTTGTTTGGTTACAATTTGATCAGTGGTTGTTTTTGTGAGGAAAGAAGCGTAATATTTGTAATTTTAGCTAACGTCAGGACTTTATATATAACGTCACGACTTTTAACCCCATTCGGGGGTAGTCAGAGGCTTGAGTGGCCATACACCACCACATTGTGGAGGTATTAACCAACTCAAAGCCCACGTTTCACCAAATAGTCAGAACCCAACGTGACAGGTGGTGAACCTTGTCGCCGTGTATACAGGAACTGACTATTACCTAATCCCGAGGGATAGGTAGGTTACCTTACGATGTTTTCCCTCACCGTCAGCGTACTGTAAATTATGCACATAGATGAAAATTCATCCATTGGTGCATGCCCCACCGGGGATCGAACCTGGGACCTTGTGATTGCTAGCCCAACCTGTTCACCCCTAGGCTACAGTCGCTTAGCTAACGTATACCTCAATTATTATTTAGGACGTTTGAAACATCATGTATAAATACTAGGAAGCATAAACAAAAAAAATTACAAAATTATTACGCTTTGCTTCTTCACAAAAACAACCACTGATCAAATCGTAACCAGACAACCCAACAAGCAGATGGTAACGACATTATAACAGTGTTGCAAAAAATCGATCTGGGATCACCTCTGACATTAAAGATCGTTTGCAACATCAGACCTTATAAACGATCAGATAAGATACTGACGATAAATAAAGCATGGTACGTACCAATTAAAAGATCGCCTGATGAATATACGACCTTAGGGCGAGGCCCCACTAGCGCGTTGCGATGCGTCGTCGCAAGATTTTGTACTGGCGCATCACCCTCTCCCGCTTCGTCTTTCGCCCGCCGACCCTTCGATCCGTTGCGACGACGCAGCGCAACGCGCAAGTGGAGCCCGCCCTTATAGGTCACGTTGGCAAAAAAAAACCCAGAAAAAAATTTAAGTAGGTAGGTACCTGCAGATTTAACAAATTAAACCTTACACAGGAAGCCTACAACAAGGAAAATATAATATTATGTATTACAACAAAAATACGGAGTCGGGGTCCTAAATATTTTACGAACATATTTTTTACCCACTTATTATTTTAAAGTAGGTATGTATTAGGGCCACCGCAGACATGCCACTTTTTGCATCGGCGATCGGCGATTTTGCGACTGCATCGCGTTTTGGCGTCTCTCTGCGGTCGGACGCAGCGACTGCTCCGATGCTAAAAGCGACTAAATTGCCGATCGTCGATGCTAAAAGTAGCAAGTCTGCGGTGTCCCTTAGCTTTTATTAAAATAGGATAAATGGAATGTGTAAGTAAAAAGTTTCGTTATCAAAGTACTTATATTTTACTTGCAACGTACCGAGTGTTAATGAAAAAGATAGTAGATAAAACAGTGTTGTAACTCTTTCGCGACTACATTTTAATGGGGCTACTAGATAATGTAGATGCACTGAAAACGAGAGATAGCGACGCCTATTCAGCTGTTTCAATTAATACCTACCTACCCCTACCTATCCCTCGGGATTAGGTAATAGTCAGTTCCTGTATACACGGCGACAAGGTTCACCACCTGTCACGTTGGGTTCTGACTATCTGGTGAAACGTGGGCTTTGAGTTGGTTAATACCTCCACAATGTGGTGGTGTATGGCCACTCAAGCCTCTGACTACCCCCGAATGGGGATAAAAGTCGTGATGTAACAGTTACAGTTCAATTAATAACCTCGCGGAAGTTTCTTGTGAATATACTACGCAAGCACCAATAACACTTTACTTTGAATGATTAACATTCCCGCTTTGCCGACCTGAAGGGGAGCGTAAAGGAGGGAGGGGAAGGGGGAGGTATTGGGCTTCCGGCTCTCTCACTCATCGTACAAAACGCAGCTGTAATGGCTGCTTTACGCCGATCTTCTATGAGAAGGTGGTACTACCCCTGGTCGAGCCAGAACATTTAATCCGACTAAATAAAAAAATAAATCAAAAGTACTAAAAGTACCGGTGCATAACTTTTCCGATAATAGTATTTTTTCACAATCATAAAAGCTGATTTAATCTCAAATGGCTTCGTTCCGCTCACGTCATCACAATTCCCGAAGAATAATGAAAACCACGACAATATAACCAGGATGTAACCCTAAAATACGAATTCGAATAAAATACACATGTTTATTACGCAGATAAGCCCAAATTTACCAACGTTCTGCCCAAAAAATCGTATCTCAGTAATTCTTTCTGACAACATTAGGGTTGAAAGGCGTTCGAGGACCCTAACGCTCTTGCAGGTAACGGTTGAACAATTTTGAATTTAAAATGTTATAATTTGTTTAAAATTGGAATGTCAACGACTTTTTTCTTTTGTTTTTTGTCAGCAAATGTTTATTTTGGGTATTTAGTAGCTATTAAAGTGATTAAGCTATGTCTTCACCAGTGCGCTTTCATGTTCATCTTGCGTCTTCAACTTTAAATTCATCTCGCGTCAAGCGCGTGCAATATTGACTGCCTTAAGACGCATGCAGCTTAGTGTCTACACCTCGGTCGTCAAGATGAACAAGTGTAGCTATTTGTGCAGAATATTTAGTATTAACTGCAAGGAAAAAAAAACTCAAGAAAAAGAGTATCTGGATAAACGATGTTTTGAAGACACGAAACAAAAGAAAACATTCATCTTTTCAATGGTTTAACTTCATCTTCCGCCATTTTGTATGTAAAGCGCACGGAATGTTGCACGCGAACCCACCGGTGGCGGATCAGCGTGCGCTGTTTTTGAGCTAGAATAGCGCACGCGTTATGGCATGCGCTATGGTTCTTCATGCATGCGTCAGACGAAAGCGCAAGATGAACGTGAAAGCGCACTGGTGGAGACATAGCTTAAGGGACGTCTAATTGGTGGAATTAAATACGTAAGTCAATAAACTTATTACACCCTTTTTACTTTATGTCGGGGGTACAAAAATAAGATAACATCCCTCTGTGCTACTTAAACAAAAATCTTGTATTACGCTAAGTGAAAAAAATACATAAATTATGTACGATGGCTTCGGTTGATGTAGGCATTTCGACGCACTGGCTTTGTGCGGAATACCTGTGGTTGGGGCTATAAAAACAGCGGACTAAATAATATTTTAAGATTCCTTGAGAGAGGCAACCTTTGATTCGAGTTCTAAATCACAATTTCTGCGTCATCGTGGGTGATAACTGTCTGGGGGAAGGGTACCACAGGCACTAGCCATCCATACACAAAAAAATGGATTGTAAGTCACTATATTTTAGTTTGTGGTGCGAAATAAACGATCTTGATGTGCACATTTCAAAAATATATAATTTATTGGCATAATTTAACATAGGTAGGGTGTACATGTAAAACAAACATTTCATTTTTGGCTGCTGTCACTAAAATGCATAAAATAAAAATAAATAATTTAAAAACATTAAAAACGCGACTGCCCATGGCAGTCGTGTTTTTTTTTTTTTTTTTTTTTAATTCTGTGAAACAGAATATTCAGTAGAGTACAGAATGGTGTTAGGTACTCTCTTTAGATATCGCTGGGTACTCTACTTCTCACCGCAAGTCCGCGAGTACTTTCCACGACGCATTTTATTGGCGCTATCCGTCGTACAGACTAGCGGTCTGTCTGCATACATTCAGTGCGTATAAACATCAGCATTCGTATGTAGAGGTAATAACGCCATCGTTGCAAGTGCCAAAAACATGTCTGTTAAATTGTGGAGTAAGCGATCCGCACATTTCGAAGCCACATCCAAAAATGATGTCACCGCCAGACACGCCTTTCTGCAAGATTACTTTCCGCCATATCTCGATGGTTCAACCATCTGTGATGGGAGATCTGTAACAAGTATACGAGGCGAGGTCACTCGTAAACATTTTAGTGTTATTATAACACATTTTTTATTATAATATTTTAAAGGGCAGAGTGGGCCTAGAATCACTTAGGGAAAAGGGAGTACTACCCCAAGCCAACTAGGAACTCGGATGGAATGCGGCTTCCCCGCCCGCACACCCGCCACCGCCTGCGGCTTCCCGCCCGCCACACCTTCCGCACACCGCCACGCCTCCCGCATACCGCCACCGCGGGTGCGGGTGATGTCACATTTGACAGGTTCGTAGTTGGCTTGGTGGAGTATTAGTGCCTTTTAACAGCACTTATTGGAGATACTGCCGTGTTTCAGATTAATTTAGTATCTAATTAATACCTCATAGAGATGTTTAGCCAGTTCACAATGGTCTTGGCATTTCTAGGAACAAAAGTGATTTGTAATGCCAGTGGAAGTCCATCATAAATTTCTGTAAATTAAGGGACACCTACCCTTAATCTTTGCCGTCGTCTTACGGCCCCGCCACGACTTCGCGCGACGGCGACGGGCGCAAGCGTTTTTTGCTAAAATGTTGAATCGCGCGCGTTGCCGCCGAGAGCGGCAGCTCGTGGCGTCATGCAACATTTTAGCAAAAAACGCTTGCGCCCGTCGTCGTCGCGTGAAGTCCAGGGGCCCTACCACCACCTCTTATAGCAGTATTGTTTTAACGTTTCAGCGACTGCACAAAAAGTCGCTGAAACGTTAAAACGTTCCTATAATTGAATCGCGATAAGAGGTCGTGGTAAGCCCCCTGGCCGAGCTGTTAGGCGTAGCAAAAAGGCCGAAAGTGATCTGATAAAGAATAAAAATAGAGATGTTAACTGTATTCTCAGTTCGAGGATAATCCTTTTAGAAACAACGAAACACCTCATTATTTGTACAATAAATTCGCTAGTAAGCAGGTGTGGATCACGCACTCGAGTTTTTCCGAGCTAACAAGCGGCCCTCGGCAGCCCTGCTAATAGTGCCCTCGCTACAGTAACAATATACGTGTTTTTGTTAGGAAAGTTTATGAAGGATCACGTCACTATGACGTTAATCAAATGGAATAAAATATGACAATAATATTTTGTTCCATAAAAAGTTATTGTTTTTAATTTAAAGTCACTCGGAAAAAAGTCAATTTAGATTTCGCGCCTGTTTCAGAATCATCAGATTACTTTTATCCACCAAATAAATATGGCGTTTTGACCGATATTCTATGGGAAAACTGTCAACCTTAAGAGTACATTTTTCGTAGCATATAGTTGCTAATTGGAGGCCAATTTCATTCATCGCTAGTGTAAGCATATTGGACAATAAAAAAAACAAATTAACTTAAGCCTATTTTACACATCATACTTTTTTTTAAGCCTTAAATAAATAACATACAAAATTTTAGTTAGGTAAATAGTTCATCGTTCTGTAATAACTAGCTAAGTTTTCCTTTTTCGTTCTCACCCCCGAGGGTAGTATAATAAAAAGCGAGTGTGATACTATACAGTATCACACTCGCTTTTTCCGAGCAGTAATGAGTTACCCTCACCGCTTTACCAGTAACGGTGTAACAACACGTTTTTGTGAGGGCCAACCCTATGAGATGGGATTGACACTGAATAGTGAAGGTTGATTCTGATTCATTATGAAATAGGTACTTCAGCTATTCTATGAGTGTAATAGGGGAAAGTCACCGATATCGTACCCCTTAACCTTGATCCAAGTTTGAATGAAAACTATTGGTCATTTGGTAGTATTTTTTTATTTATAACACACTTTGGTTATTTAACTTCAACACGCCATAGACCACAATGAGCTTAAGCAACCCCATTCTTCACAAATAAAGTTTAAAAAAAAAGTGCCTTGCGGTACAATTTAAAGACCGGTTATTTAAATCGTACCATATGGTTCCTAAATCGTACTTAAGTGCGGAACACACAAATATCAAGGAAAAATCAATAGTGTTAATTTATATCCAAATGATCTAAAAATGAACTGTAGGTATAGTATTTAACGGATCAATGTTTATTAAGTATTTATTTAGGTTTTATTTATCAGCTAAACAGTATTTAAGAAAAGAGCTGCTTTTCTATACCCATTATACAAGTACGATTTCAAAACCCACGACCGGTACAATTTGCCCAACTAGCTAAATTTTGCAAAAAAAAACGTTGTCATTTTATAACCTCAAAGAATTTCGACGATCCTTTTCTACAGAAATAAAGGACGTTAACATGGATGCAATTTAGTAATACAACTAATTTCTGGAAGCTTACCTTCGGTATGCAAAGGCTTAGGTTGCCTGGCTGGAAAATAACTTCAAGCGTTACAAAAAAATGTTTTTTATTTTTTTTTACGTGTAGTGACCGGAGCGTAGTGAAGTACTGACAGGGCCTATTGTATGTTGGTAGCATTGTGTTAGTGCTACCAGAATAAAAAAATAAACGCAATAAGTAGGAATTAGCCATGGGGTACGATAAAACTGCTGGTACAAGTTATCCAACTTTCCCCTATATACAACAAGCTAATAAGTGCTAACGGCATGATGCTTTATTGCTATCATAGTGACTTCTTTTTTGCAAAGACAATGATTAATAATGTTTTTAAGGTACGTATGCTTGCCCTTATATCTAGGTATCTAAGGCCCGAATTAATAAATTGACCTCAATATTGAGATCGAACTTAAGATGCTGTTTTTGACAAATGTTTCATACATTAAACGTCAAAACTGCATCTTAAGATCAATCTCAACTTTGAAATGCATTTACTAATACGGGTGTAATTGTGGTGAAAAGGTGGATTAAATCTGTTTTTCAACACATTAACTTAAGATTGCGGCAAACCTACGATTTCTTACTTATTTATGTAAGAATTTTATAGGTTTAAAGTCATAACAAGTCCGTTTAAGTCTGTTTATGTGAACAAAGACAAAATCAAAAATAAACATACATTTTGTATGCTTATAGCCTTTTTTTTTATATCGCACTCATTTTTCGCGTAAATACCGAAAATCGGGAAATGCCATCGCAATATTAAGGCGGCTCCACACCGCTCAGCCGCGGTTAGATCGCGCGATATTTATTTAATGGCCGCTTCTTGCTTTAATAAGCCGATAAAACAGGCTCGGGGTGACGAAAAATGACGTCATTAAAATTGTGAATTTGCGGTACCGAACGTAATTTCACCTCAGGGAATGTATTTCGTAAAAAAATATCATTGGCTGATGTTATTTTTATTAGCGTTCGATATTTGAATGTTGACAGCATAATAGCTTGAGTGTATCATTTTTTTTATCTGTCAGCGACAACCTTTGTACCCTGATCGAGGTAGATAAAGTTTTTTTTTTTAAGTAGGCTCCTGTCTACAGGGTGAAATCGAAATCGTGGGCTATATTTTAAAATATGACTCAACACATGATTCAGAATATTTTGAAAAAACAAATAAAAAAATATTGCTCGAGTAAGCAAATAAGCAAACCATTTAACTGTTATACCTTACCTGGGTAATACATTTTTATCAATTGATTTGTTGATTAATATTCTCTAAATAATTTGAATCATGTGTAGAATCACCGTTTAAAATATTGCCCACGATTTCGAGTTCACCCAGTATATTTTTTATGTAGTAAGTCTATATTCTCTATGAGTCATAGAGACAGTCACAAGAAAAATCACGCATATACCACAGAGAGTCGATTATTTTTTAATTACGTGTACATACAGCATAAATTTTCTGTCCTATTTTATTTGTATGACGACTTGCAGTAGCTCCAATATCATTTAATATGTTTAGTAGAGTTACTAGTTGGTGCGTCCAGATGCCTCGCATGCCTCGCCCGAGCGCTCTTCTATGACACATTGCTATGCGTTCCAACGTCAAAACTGAGTGCTCGGGCATGGCATGCCTGATGTAGACGCACCAACTCACTAACAATATTATTAGCGTTACAGCAGTGGTAGAGTTCGACACTATCGGCTTCGTGATATATCAACATTCTCACGAATTCTCCCCCAAAACCACTCCCCACTAACCCACTTATATAATTAACGGCACTTACAAAACTAAGTTAAATTAACTAATTAAGCATTCAAGCGCACATTGACGAAGGTCGCTCTAACGTGCGAGAAGGGTGATTATGAGGAAATTAACTATAAATCATGACCTTATATTGACCCTTGTTCGGTGTGACCTACCTATTACATAAGGTCTAAAATAATAATGAAAAATACATAATATTTAAATGCTAATTCGTCATACAAAATACGTAGATACCTAAATAATAACAGTATATTTAATTATATTTTCTATGTTAAGATCAATTGATGAATAAATAGTACGAACTAAACAACGCTTGTACGATCGCCTGCACATCTAAGGCAACATTTCCATCATTAGAAGAACTCTCTTTACTATAGATATCTATAATTAAGAAAGCTCTGCTGTTGGAAAGGTTACTGTAGATAGTAATTATACTATGAACACCGAGCAGTAGACTGAGGATCCCGGATACCATTTCAGAAGTGTGAATGCCTACCTCTTCGTGATAAGAGGCATGATGGTATATTAACGTCCCACTGCTCCAATCCAATGCTGGGCAAGGTCAGGCAGAGATAGGTGACCATTAGTGGCATTTGAACTGAGCGTCTCCGTGCTTCGGAGGGCACGTAAAAAGTCGGTCCCGGTTGTTGTCATCTAGGCAGCAGTCGTTAAGCCTTGTCAGAGGCCTTCGGGCGGCTTGAACAACTCTGACACCAGGTTGGCCACTAACCATACGATAAGAAGAAGAAGAACGTCCTACTCCTGGGCATGGGCCTCCCCGTAATTTGAGGGGGATTTAGGCCATAATCGACCACGCTGACCCAGTGCGGGTGGACCTCACGATGTTTTCCTTCACCTTAAGGAAGTGGCTCATATTAAAGTTATTATTCGCACATAGATTAAGGGCTAGACAAGTGGCTGACGTCTACAAGCGTTCCTTCAAATCGATACGCTTCATGTATGGAAATGACATAAGTCACGTGATCTACATAGCGACGTTTGACATTTCCATACATTGTGAAGTCTATTCTATTCTATTCGATTAGCGTTCATGGCACTTGTCTATAGTCTGATTTTAATAAGACGAAGTAAACTGACAGGTGCTAATGTCACTTTTCGATATAAATAGAACACATAAGGTTCAAATTCATAGAACAGTGTCATTTATAGCTGTCAGTTTGCTTCGTCTAATTAAAAATCAGACTATAGGGGGCAGAGGTCCGGATTTGAACCCTGGATTTTAAATCCTGCAAGGCGTATGCTTAAGGCCCTTCGCACACGGCGGAACACGTACATTTTTTAACAAGTCCACAGACGAAGCGGTGTTGCAGCGAATCGTATGACATTTCGCTTCGTCTGCGGACTTGTTTGAAAATGTACGTGCTCGTATTGCTCTCGTTCTACGCGCGTATAACAATACGCTTACGTTACGACGCCGTATGCGAAGGGGGTGTGGCTGGTAGGTATTTCACTCGTCAAATATCTTTGTCCAATGTACATTTTGATCAAATAAATTGCATGACTTTATTCAATTTACTATCAACACCGATATTTATTTTGATCAAAGATTTTTCAACTACGCAAATTACAAAGATATCTTGGACAAAGATATTTGACGAGTGGAATGGGCATCCATCAAAAAAATTTGATCAAATGTTTGGCATCGAAATTGGACAAAGAAACACAAATCGATCCACAGCCAACCGGCTTTCAAAGGGGCTAGCCAAGTGGCATGAACGCTAATCGAATAGAATAGAATAGACTTCACAATGTATGAAAATGTCAAACGTCGCTATGTAGATCAACACATTGCTATGTAGATCACGTGACCAATGTAATTTCCATACATGAAGCCCACCACACTGTGGAGGTATTAACCAACTCAAAGCCCACGTTTCACCAGATAGTCAGAACTCAACGTGCCAGGTGGTGAACCGTGTCGCCGTGTATAAAGGAACTGACTATTACCTAATCCCGAGGGATAGGTAGGTTTCCTCACGATGTTTTCCCTCACCGTCAGCGAACTGTAAATTATGCACATAGATGAAAATTCATCCATTGGTGCATGCCCCACCGGGGATCGAACCTGGAACCTTCTGATTGTTAGCCCAACCTGTTCACCCCTAGGCTACAGTCGCTATGTCAATGTATACCAATTAAAATTCCCCTACTATTAGGCCCACAAACATAGTCTTAATAAACCCATTATATATTAACAGTCAGGCTTGCCAGCAAGGTCGCAGGGTTAAAAGCGTCGTTAGGCCTCTCTACCGACCCCTTGTAGCTTATAATTATTTACATAGTCGTTATTACGACGATAGAGCGTTGATTTAGTTTATGTAGAGGCTCTACTATAGCATACATCAAAGATATTGTGAAATCTCATCAGGAAAAAATCTAATTCTGCTTTCCAATGATTTCTTTGTCTCTCAATCTGTGTTTCATCTTGACATTCCTTAGTTACAGTTTTGGTTCTAATTATTAGTATTTAATACTTTACCGGATCTCTCACGTCTTTCGTCTTCGTCTTCTACGGGACACAGTTTTTAGTATTTTTGTATTTTTGTATTCATTTTGTATTTTTATTATTATTAGTTTCAATTGTGTTTTCTATTACGGACCCTATATGTGGTAACTGTAGGCTTAGTTTTTATTTATTGTTATACTCATTCGCATTAAGTACAAGCTGTTTGTTATCCTAAAAACAAATAAATAATTAAATAAATAAATAAATATTCACGGTGGTAAACCTTGAAGAAGTGTTTAGAGTCATTTCATTCATTCGTCATTTTGACGGGCCCGTTGGCGTGGTTGGCGCTTTGGCGCCTTTCACGCTGCAGGTCGTAGGTTCGATTCCTACCCGGGACATGCATTTGTGTGCATGAACATGTCTGTATGTCCCGATTCTGGGTGTAAATGTATATTAAGTATGTATTTACAAACAAAAAAGTAGTCAGTTATCTGGTTTCCATAGTACAAGCTCTACTTAGTTTGGGATCAGGTAGCCGTGTGTAAAAAATGTCCCAGGATTTTATTATTATTATTTGGTGCGTCCAAATGCCACGTGCCTCGCGCGAGCACTTATGTTATGGAGATTATATGTATGTCTTCTGATGTCAAAACTGAGTGCTCGGGCGCGGCAGGCGTCTGATGTAGACACAGCTTATGCGGTCGAGCAATCAGTTTTGATGTCTGTCCACGTAGACATAATGTCATAAAATCCTATTGAGTTTCTTGCCAACTCTTCTCAGTGAAAGCATATCGAACCGGTGGTAGAGTCTGACTATTCATAAAAATATGTTATTTTCTTTATTCCAAGGAATTAAACAGATTTTGAACAGAGTTCAAGAAATTTGATATAGGAAACTACGTACGTGGTAGGAGAATAAGAGACGTTTGCTATAAGATGGTTCGTAGTGTACTACCTTCTTGAAAACTAACTTATTATATAGTTTCATTATTGTTAGACTGACAGCCGTGATAGCCGATTGGTTAAGCACGCGCCTTGCGGGCTTAAGGTCCAGGGTTCAAACCCGCACCTCTGGATTTTTCGAAATCTATGTGCGAATCATAATAACGTTAATCAAATGTTAAAGGTCGGCCCAGTGTCTGCTCCCCGTAACTTGCAGATGTCCTGGGTGGCGGCTTCCACTTACCATCAGGTGGACCGTCTGCCAGTGTGTCATCCTTGGCTATAAAAA
Source organism: Drymonia ruficornis (assembly GCA_947859195.1). Classification (NCBI taxonomy): domain Eukaryota; kingdom Metazoa; phylum Arthropoda; class Insecta; order Lepidoptera; family Notodontidae; genus Drymonia; species Drymonia ruficornis. The sequence continues at coordinate 13,824,526 of OX401905.1, read as the reverse complement.
AAGTTAATAATAATGATTATTTGCTTTTTTTTTTATTTTATTTTTTTTATTCAGGAATAGGCAAGCATTTGACTACGAACTCACCTGATGTTAAGTGACGATGTGGTCTACGATGGAGCATACTTCGACTTGAAAACACCCAGATTGTAGTCCACGGGGAACAAAGACGCCGGCAAGGAGTTCCATTCCTTAGCAGTTCGCACGATGAAGGTAGAAGGCTTACGGTGAAGGACAAACATCTGAATAGCGTGGATACCCTCAGTAAAATCTCACGATCTATAAGCATCAACGTTACCTAACCCTAGGACGTCGCAAGGGTCCATTCGACCCCACATAACCGTTACATGCTTAATGACGGGAATAAAGTGCCCAGTGACGTATAAAACATTGACCTAATCTAAGGTCGGTCGTATTGTCCTTTGGTAAGCAAAAATAAGAGACTTATGCAATGAACGTTTTATACAGTGTGTTAAGAAAACCCTGTCCGATCCGAAACCAGTATATAGGTTTCCCGAACACATGACCAAATAAAATAAGAAACATTAAATATTCATGATATGCCATTCATCATATACACATTAATGAAATTCTAAAATGCCAATTTGTTGTGCTTTTTTTCCAAAATGAAGCAATTTTTTTAAATGACAACACCGGCTGTATGTTAGATCGTGCGGCGACACCGCCTGTAATTACCATGTGAGTTTCCTCGTTATACCTACTTTAAAATTTAATACGGGGTAATTTTTTTACTTGGAATTTGTTTTTTTTTACATAAATAGAATAGAATCTCGATACCTAATAATACCTTCACCAGTCGGACAGGGTTTTTTTAACACGCTATATAACAGACCCGACGACCACTAATATGCGTTAAGTAGCCATTACAGCTACGTAAGATGAGTGAGAGAGCCGAAAGCCCAACCCCTTTCCCCATACGAAGAAGAAGAATAGCAATAAAGTCGCCCCAATCAAAATCAAAATCAAAGCGTTAATTTTGCTTAGGCCTACGGGGGCACATTTTTTACTTAAACTCTACCGCCGGATCGGAAACGCAACCTCGACTGAGAAGATCCGGCAAGAAACTCAGCGGGCTTGTCATTTTTACATTGTTTTTTTTTAAATCGCCAGTTACTTATTTTAATACAATGTATTTTGGTAAACCATTGGGATCTAATACCACACTGAAAATCTTTTGATACAAGAATCCACCTCTATCTACCTTATAGGGAACGTGGTCGTAATGATATTTATTATTAAATATAACCTATTGAAATCACACGACCTTCTCAAAGTTAAGACATGACATCACATCGTCAAGGTTGTATCATTGTCCCACTTCCTTTAACATTTCGACCTATTAGTAAAGGTATTACCAAGAAAGAGGGAAGCGTGACTGTCCAAAATAGTATGTCCCACTAAAGGGAGTCCATGGACACAGTACGAGTCAGTCGTTCGCGGAAAATAATGTTGAAAACATGTCGCTAATATCAGTACGGCTCATATTCTGGTAAATAATACGCATCAAAATGCCGCTATGAAGAATTGCGAGTGCGATAACAGATGTGTAATTTCGCGGCATATAGATAGATAGATAGATAACACTTTATTGTACACCAGTCAAATACATAAACAACAAAACAAGAAACAAAAACACTGTACAGTGGGCGGTCTTATCGCAAGCTGCGATCTCTTCATATAGTGGTGCGCTGAGCACAAGTCTAGTGATTGCAATGTAAGGACGTACTATATCTTCTAAAATAATACATTAATGCTTATTAGCATAATATTATAGACAGCTAGATTGGACAATAGGTTTGCATTAGAATAGATGCGGACGTGTCAGTATTAGGTAAGTAATCATTTTAATACAATGAAATATTTGACAACCGCCGAATAATAAAGAACACGAAATTGTGACTATGGTTGGGATTCCCCTAGAATTATGAAAATACTGTATTTGTATTTAATAATTAAGAAGTATGGTTTTGTAAAATTGCACGATGTCCGAGACAAATTTTGGCCGACAATAGACACTTATCGCCGCCATACACGGACTGCTTGTCGACAGCTCTAGAGTAGTTGGTTGCAGTCGGCGGGAAGTTGATGCGGTCGACTGCAACCAACTGCTCTATCTAGAGCTGTCGACAACCAGTCCGTGTATGGCGGCGCTAAGAGTTGTATTTATAACCATTCGAAGATCTGTTCAATGGTCCTGTAATTAACAATTAATTTACAAAAGCAACTGTGATTTTATTTCGAATTACAAAACAAACAGAACAAAAACAAAATGGCCAAAGCAAAAGATTACGCAAGTGTTTAAATAGAATCAAATTTCAATTAACACAATTCTGCTAAACAAAACGTTTGTAAACTAAAAACACTGTTCCGTTAATTGCGACGCATTTCCATCCTTAAATCCTTGAACACAAGTATCAATTTGAAACAAAAGTTTTACACTAAAATATTTTTAGTCTGGGAATCTGCAAACTTAATTTTAGTGTTACGAAAACTGTCACAGTGTTAATAAATCACTTATGCTGAAGGAATAAAGTTGGAATTAGAATTGGTTTTAACTTGGGTAACCGCAGGTGTGAGTTGGTAACTACTGCTGGCCAAGTCACAATGGGTAACATGATTCTCCTTTTATTCACGTAAAGGTTTTGCGAAGGTCATCGGAGGGAAAGTTGTTTTTTATCATATTATATTCTTAAAGCCAATTAGATTTATTGGTGGTAGAATAAAGCTGTAGCCAATTGACTGCAGCTCATCTAAAGGCTGGCTTGACCGGGGTTGTACCACCCTCTCACAGAAAATCGGCGTAAAGTAGCTGCGTTTCATACGATGAGTGAGAGAGCCGGAAACTCAACACAGCACAACACGGGATTCTTTAAAGGACATGTTTCTAAGACCCTAAAAGGTCGGCGCCGCGTCTGCTCCCCTTAAGTTGTAGATGTCCAAGGTTGTTTTAACTTGAAATGTCTGTTTAATGTAACATCTCTTGCGCACAAGCTCAAGATTAAAACCGACATTATTTCGCGTGCCTTAAACTATAAAAGTTATAGACTGCATTGGCTGGTCTGGTAGCCGAGACCTACCGCCCAGCCAAGTGGCTTCTTCGACAAGCGTTTTGAAAACGCTTCACTTCATGTATGGAAATGACGTAACGTGATCTACTTATCGACTTGTAATGTCATTTCCATACATTTAAGTATAACGATTTGTAAAAACGCTTGTTGACGAAGCCACTTGGCTAGGGGCTGGCCGCCTATTGCATGGAGTTAGAAAAACGGTATTCCAACCCATCATTGGTACGTCACTACGAATATAACAGTTTGATCCATCTGCGAAGTTGCAGCGCGTTTACCACAACAATAAATAAATAAATAATAATAATATCCTGGGACATTTTTTACACACGGCTACCTGATCCCAAACTAAGCAGAGCTTGTACTATGGAAACCAGACAACTGATTTTACTACATATACTACTTTTTTATTTGTAAATACATACTTAATATACATATACACCCAGACTCGAGACATACAGACATGTTCATGCACACAAATGCATGCATGTCCCGGGTAGGAATCGAACCTACGACCTGCAGCGTGAAAGGCGCCTCCGCGCCAACCACGCTAACGGGCTCGTCACAATGCCCTTGGGAGTCGGTCCACTATCAAACCGGCACGTGCTCAATACCCAACACTGGGGGTAACGTATCACCCGTTAGTAACTTGGAATTACTTCTGGGAAGTCCTTAACGCAGGTACAGTAAGGTAGATATAATACACCAAGCCAACTAGGCGCTCGGTTGGAATGCAGCTTCCCCGCCCGCACACGCCACCGCCTGCGGCTTCCCGCCCGTACACCGCCACCGCCTTTTTGTGCTGGTGACGTCATAGTTGACAGGCGCCTAGTTGGCTTGGTAGAGTAGTAGACTCATGCCCACTTTGCATTGAAGTATCATTTTAGCAGATTGGTACCTTCTAACATCGCAATCGCACCAGAGGGGCTAACCAAGTGGCATGAACGCTAATCGAATAGAATGGAATAGACTTCACAATGTATGGAAATGTCAAACGTCGCTATGTAGATCAACAACAAGTTGCTATGTAGATCACGTGACTTATGTCATTTCCATACATGAAGCGTAGCGATTTGAACGAACGCTCGTAGACGTCAGCCACTTGTCTAGCCCTTCAGTACATGCAGCGAAATTCAAACATCTGTTCTCGCACACACAATTCGATGATTAACTTATTAAATACAAAAGACATTATTCACCAGACGATGAGATAGTGATGGGATGTTCTCGAGAACATTCTCACCCGGAAACTTACGCGGAAACTTACTCGTGAGAATTTTTGAGAATCTTATATTTTGGGTGACCTAAGTTTCAATCTTAAAAACAATTAAAACTATCATACTTACATGTTTAATGCGGTTTATGCCAAGTTTAACATGCTTCATAAGATAAATTCTCGAAAATACTCACGAGTAAGTTTCCGAGGGTGAGAATGTTCTCGAGAACATCCCTTCAGTAGATGAGACGTATTGGCAATACCGACATGTTTTCAACATTAAGCCGGAAACCCACCGCGGCGCACGGAGAGGCCACGCACACGCTACGCACGTGGGTCAAGCTTCGCTTTGCACGAAGATGTATGTCACCGTATCCACCGCGGCGCACGGAGAGGCTACGCCTGAAATGACGTCATCCATACATTTTCTTGCAAAACGTAGCCGTGGCCGTGTGCGTGGCCTCTCCGTGCACCGCGGTGGGTTTCCGGCTTTATTTACCGCGAGTGACTGAGTCGTGCTGTGTCCATGGACTTTAATTAGTAGGACAGAGTATTTTGGAGAGTCACATGTCTTCCTCTTTCTTGGTAATGTCTTTGTTTGAAACTTACTTTTTAGTTCGAATGAAACAAAATATATTACTTACAGACAGCTTTTACGAGTAGTAAAACAGTGCCTTTCCTGAAACCTCTATTGAAAATAAAATTAACAATGTTGCTCTGATGAAAGTCTCCTGAAATTTCCTTCAGCAACACGAAATACGTTTAGCTCTGGAGAAAAATAAAACTGAATTTTCTTTATTACTCAAAAGTTGTTCTTTATAGCTAAAACCAAGTTTTGTAACAAATTTTAGGGTTAGGTTATTTTAAGCAGAAATAATAGCGGTATAGGTCCTTAGTTTATTTATGAACTAATGATTGGGAGCCGTAGAAGGGGTTTCTGGATTTGCACGAGCGCGTCAGATTAAGATAAGGGAGATAGCTTACATATTGATAAGAACCTCAAAAAATTATGAGCCCTTAATATTGGTGGGTTTGCTCAGGGGAACCAAAAAAAAATAGACCATCTTAAAATACTCGAACTCGTGAGATTAAGATAAGGGGGATACATTACTAGCTAAGAAGTGTCAAAAGTGTCAATTTTGCTAATTTGATCGTCAGTCTAAGAAATGGGAGCATCTGGAAGTTTCACTTTTTGACCCCCTCAGTTTTTTTTTTTAAATAAAGGACTGCGGTGGCAATAAAACGTATGGCCCGCCTGATTTTAAGCAGTTACCGTAGCCTATAGATGCTTACAAATTCTGACGCGCTCGAGTAATGCTTTTTTTTCAATTTATCATGTTGGAGCATGAAAAGTATCAATATCTGACACGCTTGAGTATTTTTATGTCATTGCTTTTGATACAAAAAAAAAATTTTTTTTTTCATGTATACGCTTCCCCCACTGCTGAAAGTGGAAACATCTAGAACAATGTATTCTTCCTATCATCTAATCTACCGAATCTATTGGGTTTAGACGACGCTCGTGCAAATCCACGAATTGCACGCTCGCCTCCCCATCTATAATCTTCTTCGTACGAAACTTTTTTACTTATTTTTATACCTACACAATCAATGTAGGCCTCACATAAAAATAGGAACTTAGTACTCACAAATTCTTCCTGCCCCTTCTTCTTCTACGGGCTGTGTCCACAAATCGACCACTTGGTTCGCCTGTATTGTGTGTTGGAGGGTGGTGAGTTGCTCCAGCTATCCCAGCTCCACTAGTAACTTCCCCAGCTTCTTGACGTCACCGAAGACCTCCTGGAGGCTACCCGGTGAGGTAGTTCGCCCGGTAAGTGGCCACTCCGCTGCATTCCAGCAACATGTGAGCGGCTGTCTCTTCTGCCTCCATGCAAGTCCTGAATAGGGGGCCTTTCCTGCCTGCCCTATCGCACCTCTTATTGTCACTCAATTACAGACCTAAATTAAGTCTCTGGCGATTCTGGTGATGGGCCCGATGGCGTGGTTGGCGTGATGGCGCCTTTCACGCTGCAGGTCGTAGATTCGATTCCTACCCGGGACATGCATTTGTGTGTATGAACATGTCTGTATGTCCCGAGTCTGGGTGTATATGTATATTAAGTATGTATTTACAAACAAAAAAAGTAGTATATGTAGTAATATCAGTTATCTGGTATCCATAGTACAAGCTCTGCTTAGTTTGGGATCAGGTAGCAGTGTGTAAAAAAATGTCCCAGGATATTATTTTTTTATTTTTTATTTTATTTTATTCATTTAAGGTTACAAAGTCACAAAAGAGATAATGGTCAGGGGTTGTTCCACATTCTGACATCTTTTGAATCTCTTCCGCCGGTTCAAGGTGACTCTACCATACTGACAAAAAAAAACGTAATAGAATATTACTAGGTACATAATTACGTCTAGCGAGCTATGAAGAGAGCTATGCTCGCATTTATTTGAAGGATAAAATTCGTAGCGAATAAACCAACAGAGAACTAGAGGAATCTAAGAGGCAGTGGGGTGGTCACGTTATTCGAAGAACCGACAACCGTTGGAGTAAACGAGTTCTTGAGTGGAGACCACGAGTTGACAAGCGTAGTGTAGGATGCCCTGCGGCCAGGTGGAGTGACGATGTTCGGAAGGAGGCGTACATAAATTACGTGAGGTGATTTTTGGGATTTCTCGACCCTCTCTCAAAAAAATCTCACGAAATCTCCCCCCTTGGTGAGATTTTACTCGACCCCCTCCCTCCCCCTCTAATCTTACGTGAGATTTCTCAAAAGCCATATTCTAGTGGAGAAACATGTTTTACTTAATTTAACCCAGTTTTCTCGCGATTTTACACTGTTTCCTGCAGTAAAAATACGTGAGATTTGCCGAGACCTCCCCTCTCCCCACGTGAGATTTGGCTCGACCCCCTCCCCCTCCCCCCTTAAATGCATCACGTAATTTATGGACGCGCCCAAGGTGGCTGCCAAAAACTGGATGCAAAGAGCTGAAGATCGAGCTCAGTGGCGTGCATTGTCCAGCAGTGGACAGCAATAGGCTAATGATGATGAGGTACAAACATAAACCCTAGCTGCCGTTACATTTATCAGCTAGGTTTACCTATCTAGGTAGCCTGGTGCAGATTAAATTCCAAAATATTACTTTCAATCAACGTCTCACGTACACATCACGGCTGAACTTTAAAAATGTTGAAATATTACTACGCTACGGAAACACGGAGGTGGTCCATGTTATAAGAGATTTTCTTCGTATAAAAAAAAAGTCACGACTTCTATCCCCATTCGGGGGTAGTCAGAAGCTTGAGTGGCCATACACCACCACATTATAGAGGTAATACCAACTCAAAGCCCACGTTTCACCAGTTAGTCAGAACCCAACATGATAGGTGGCGAAACTTGTCGACGTGTATACAGGAACTGACTATTACCTAATCCCGAGGGATAGGTAGGTTTCCTCACGATGTTCTTCGTATAAGGTAGTATTATAATATTTAAGGTAACATTGTTTACCGGACAACGGACTGGAGGCGATCCCAGTGACACCCAGACCAGGGCAAATTACGAAAAGACCGTTTCCGAAATTTGTCTCTGGCGGGATTCGAACCCGCAACTACCCAATGCAGTGAGCCGAACGACGGCGGATCCGAAACATGTTTTTTTTATTTCTAAGATGGCAAACAAGCGTACGGCCCGCCTGATGTAACGCAGTTAACGTAGCCTATAGATGCTGCCAATACCAAAGGCATCGCTCACATGTTACCGACCTGAAGGAGAGTGGTACAGAGGAAGTGGAAGGGGGCTGGCGTTGGGCTTCCGGCTGTCTCACTCATCGTAAAAAACGCAGTTGTAATAGTATATTTACGCCGATCTTCTGTGAGAGGGTGGTATTACCCTTGGCTTTACCACTAATAAGGTCTTGCAGTTACCCCATGTTTACTCGGGTCTCTTCCAACTTGAGCCAGCTCTCATAACCCGTAGCGGGAATCTCTCATATCGGCGCGAAGCATCGATGGGCCGGGATCATCCCGGGTTTTACGACCGCCGTTCTGGGATATAGCACGAAAAAACCCGAAAAATATTCGGGAATAATATCGGGAAATACGACCAATAAACGATGAATTAAACCCGCGGCTGGCGATGTTGGGGAATGGGTCTATGTATATTTTTTATATGTTTTGTTTACGTATATATTTGGAAAGTTTTGCTTTCATCCAATCTTAATCTACTCTAGTACGGTTGTCTGCACGTCCATGGTTATATTTCCAGCATAAGCTGGGCTCCCTTTATTATTGACTCTGTAATTGAGAGAGCTTAGGTTAGAAGCTACTAAGAGGGCGCAGGCAACTTCCAGCAATAAATTTTGTTTTATGAGAGGTTTGACGACCGCTTGTCGCAGTGGTTCGAGCGTAGGCCGCTCGGTTCACTGCATCGGGTGGTTGCGGGTTCGATTCCCGCCAGAGGCAGATTTCGGAAGCGGCCTTTTCGTAATTTGCCCTTGTCTAGGTGTTACTGAAATCGCCCCCAGCCATGGTATCATAGCCATTAGTACACTCATTGCTAATTTTGAGACCATACAGTTGGTGTGTCTGGCGATATTTATTTATTACCCGACTACGGCGGAGGGTTATGATTTTGACCGGTATGTATGTATGTATGTATGTATGTATGTATGTATGTATGTATATATGTATGTATGTATGTATGTATGTATGTATGTATGTGCATCTGTTCCCACCTAACTTCCAAACGACTTGTCGTAATTTGACAAATGAGGTATCGTTAGAAGCGGCTTAATGGCGCGCTGGTTATAGGCTATGTGACGTCACATAAAATTGCATATGACGCCCTCTAGAGGACATAATGTCATGAACTAAAAAAAAAACATTTTTTAATGAAACCGTGTGGGGTATCAAATGAAAAAGCTTGATGAGCACATTTCAAAAATATATATATTGTTACCTATACCTCCAAAATAATTAAATAAAAAGTAAGTTTAAAAACTAAAACCCGACTACTGAAAAATCGCGCTCTAAAAAGTATGAAACAAGAAAATATTCTCATCTAGAGGATAGCCGTGGTCCGTGTAGGTCCTTTAGGGCCAAATGGCATATGAACACGGACCACGGCTATCCTCTAGATGAGAATATTTTCTTGTTTCATACTTTTTAGAGCGCGATTTTTCAGTAGTCGGGTTTTAGTTTTTAAACTTACTTTTTATTTATATTAATACAAAACGTTATTTTATTCAGCATTTTAGTATAACGTAGATTTTATTTCCATAGAACCATGAGAAAACAAACAAATTACCATAAAATTTCATGCTCCAAGTATACTCCAAATTCATACTAACATAACGTTAATATTTATCAACCTGTACATATAATTAAAAAAACTACTCTTATTACACCAACGTAAGATTCATTTTACACCATAAAATTAACAACACTGCAACTGTGACCAACTATTGACACCAAAAAAGCCCATGAGGCTTGACCACGGAAGAAACAAACATAACTCTGCGGGTTCAAAATCGCTCAACACACTTATCCAGCAATAAATACGGTTGAATTTAATGAAATGTTTGAGTTAGCGACGGTAAATGTGACTTGGTAAGTGCGTGAATTCAAAGTTTGACAAGTTAAACCTACTGAGTTGATGGTTGATACAGTGTGTTCATAATCTGAAGTACGTTTGACCTACTTTTCAAGGAATGCCGGTGGGAAACATTAGTTTTGAGCAGTTACGGTTTCGTATTTCCATATAAACGTCTGTGTACTAACGATCTCCATTTATGATGTAATAGACACGAAATACACGAACATTAGTGTTGTAAAAACAGCACAAACTCTACCTATAAATAATAATATCCTGGGAAATTCTTTTACACACGGCTACCTGATCCCAAACTAAGCAAAGCTTGTAGTACTATGGAAACCAGATAACTGATATTACTACATATACTACTTTTTGTTTGTAAATACATACTTAATATACATAACTACACCCAGACTCGGGACATGCAGACATGTTCATGCACACAAATGCATGTCCCGGGTAGGAATCGAACCTACGACCTGCAGCGTGAAAGGCCGAATCTCAGCCAACCACGCCAACGGGCCCGTCAATATCAATGATTAAAATACAAGTCATATACACCAGACCTGTTTTTAATAAGATGTGAATATACATTGTTATGGCACCCGTGCAGCTGCGACGCTGGGTGGCGTGTGACTAAATGGATGTCAGGCAGTTACCTTGCATTGATGTTGATAAAGAGCACGGTTAGTAGCATCTATTTGTTTGTAATAGGTATACAAATTTTCTAACGTAACGCACAAGTTAGGCCTTAGAAGAGATGGCATGTAGATACAACTTTGGATAACATTAAATTCTTTTGCACCCTATTTTAAGGTAATAGTAATAATAAAATAATAATAATACGCAACACCCAGACTCGGGACATACAGACATGCTTATGCACACAAATGCATGTCCCGGGTAGGAATCAAACCTACAACCTGCAGCGTGAAAGGCCAAATCTCAGCCAACCACGCCAACGGGCCCGTCAAAATATATTTATGACTTGACTTGAGGTGACTTAAAAATACATTTTTTTTCCAACATGTTGTATACAATACTCAATTTTTTTTATATGATGATATATAACTTAGTATATGACTTATAAAATTAAACCGCTTAGTTACAATATCACTCTAGTAATTCAAAATATCTTATGTTACTTACGCGCATAATACACAAGTATTTGTATTTACAGATACAGCAATTAAAGCAGCAATTGCTTGATTGAATATTCATTACATTTGTATGCGCTTCATTATTCATGTTAGCACATTATGTACGCACTATATACACGGTATTATATATATCAATAGTTAAGTGCCTTTAATTAAGTTGTATTTCAATTAGTTGCTACGTCGATTTGAGGTTAAATTACAGTTCGGGCAGAATGGTGTGAGATAGATGACATAAATAACTTATCGATTTAATACATTATAGTACATAAAAGTATCATATAATCGTCTAAGAGCCATAACACACCGGACGCCATGGCGACGTCCAAACAATTTGTATTGATGGCGACGTCGCCGATCCGTAGCCAGAGGGGCTAGCCAAGTGGCATGAACACTAATCGAATAGAATAGAATAAACTTCACAATGTATGGAAATGTCAAACGTCGCTATGTAGATCAACAACAAGTTGCTATGTGTAGATCACGTGAATTATGTCATTTCCATATATGAAGCGTAGCGATTTGAACGAACGCTCGTAGACGACAGTCACTTGTCTAGCTCTTCAGGTATGTTACCTGCCATACATTTCAATAAGAAGTACTTGGCTACGGTGGTTGTCGACGTTTCCATAGCGTCCCGGTGTATTATGGCCCTAAAACACTTTTAATACATCTCATATTATCAATTAACCATAAAGTCATAAAGTAATATAGTCTCTGTATTCCTTGAAAATATAGGCAAGGTTGCAATGCCAACACAAATATCCGAAGTTGAAATATTGACATTTTTGGAAACAATGTCAATAGTTGTCATTTACCGAACATACTTTTCTGAACAATTTTATAAAATGTTTGCCTCACATTTTTTTGTGATTTCGGCAAAGTAAACATAGACATCACAACACAATATTAAATGAAATCCTCTCAATAATACCGCGGTCTCACATGGTCCTGTTGGATTTAAAACAGAAATACTATCGCGGCATCAATTTAAATATGTCCCAACCGCAGTCGATTTCATATTTCATTAATTCATATTCCGTATTGTTTCGTAATACGTGTTTTAAATTTAATGGTATATTAATGTCACTATCAAAAAGAGCAATGGATAGTGATCATATATTTTCACAGTCCTTTATGTCAGATTTTTATACAAGTACCTATTATATTATGTTTTTTTTTTAATTCCAAATGCATTCATGATTAAGATGAAGGTGTGACGCGCTTAGCGCCGAGTTCACTAACGGACCGTATGATGAGTAAACGACTGTTACCATACCAGTTCATCAAACAGTCGCTAACTGGTCTAACAGTCCGTTAACATGTTGGTAAACTCGGCCCTTATTAGGTAACTCTTCCAACACAATCACTGACAATTTCAATGACATTAAGTACCTACTTACCAGAAATTATGAAGTGTTTTATTATACTTAAGTTATTAACTTATAAGTTCTATAAAATTCTACGCAACAGGAAAACTTAAGCCTAAGTTTTACTCGGAACTCGAGTCTCCGCTAAATAACAAATCAATAAGCACTTATCCGATTCGGCAGAACTGACGCAACTTTACCTGCATCTCAAGAGTGGCTTCGACTTAGAACAACGAGGTACTTTCAACTTTTCCAAGATAAAAGCAACTAACAGGCAATTTAAGTTGTTCAGCAACTGTGCTGGTTTATTAGGCGGATTTCTGTTCCATATCCGTTTTAAAGAGAATTTCCGGGATCTAACTGTATACTCTATTTTTTGTTTATCTTCAATGTGAAAAATTCCCATTAAAATGCCTTAAGTTGATTGTCGAATTGCGAGTGCGATAACAGCGGGGCGATTGCGTAAATTTTTCGTCAATGTTTCAATTGGTTTCGTTCATCCCGTATTGCATTTTCAGTTGAAATTAATTGAAATCCGGATGAGTCTGGAGTTCACTCTTCCCGATTTCAATAAATTTCAATTGATAAAGCAACACAGGATGAACGTCACCAATTGAAACATTGACGAAAAAGTTACGCTATCGCCCCGCAGATCACAAGTCTAGTGATTGCAATGTTAGGCGGTACCATATCTGCTAAAACACATCAATGGGGTTAAGTCATCATCATAAACATCCCTAAGATCCAAAAGCCACGTATTCATGGTAAATTTTTGTTGAGCAACAAATAATCAACATTGTTGATCAACCACGACAAAGTTCTTGGAAACGTTATTAAAAAAATATTTCCTGTCCATACGGCAGTCTGCGTCAAAATGTTGCCCGAGGTGTTTTAACATTACTACACAATGCTGCCATGTTGATAAACAGGTTGCATATACGTCCACACACGTCAACAATAGTTGCTCAACTGATGTTTTTGCTCGTTGAGCGACGGCATTTCAACATGTTGCGGCAACTCTGCAGCATTCAGTGTTGCCAGCAACTCAGCTACATGTAGATTCAACATTGTTTATAAACAGAAGTTTATCATGAGTTGATTAAACGATTTTGGAAAACAATTCATGAGACTCATAAAAATATGCGTTATGAATGAGTGCTCCCGCATGACGCCATTATGGATGGATGTCAGCTTGCAGCCCCACCGGATCAATCACTTAGTTGATACGTGTATTGCAATTTGTCAGTTATGTTTGTAGACTGCTCCATAAAGCATCATCCTATATATTGTACCTATATTCAAATTGTAAGTATGATAAATACCGCTGTTACGAAAAAGTTCGTACTCGATCGGGGTTATACCACCCTCTTACAGAAGATCGGCGTAAAGTAGCTATTACAGCTGCGTTTCGTAAGATGAGTGAGATAGCGCCCAACCAACTACTCCTCTCTCTGTCCCATTGCCCTTGTGGTCAGCAACGTGCGAACGATGCGTTTGGTATTGCAAGCATCTATAGGCTACGGTTACTGATAAACATTAGATAAGTACGCTTGTTTGCCACTTTAGTAACAAAAAAAAAATCTCGGAAGTTGTAGTGCTGAATTATTAATAGAATAAAAAAAAAATATAACGTCACGACTTTTATCCCCATTCGGGGGTAGTCAGAGGCTTGAGTGGCCATACACCACTACATTGTGGAGGTATTAACCAACTCAAAGCCCACGTTTCACCAGATAGTCAGAACCCAACGTGACAGGTGGTGAACCATGTCGCCGTGTATACAGGAAGTGACTATTACCTAATCCCGAGGGATAGGTAGGTTTCCTCACGATGTTTTCCCTCACCGTCAGCGAATAGAACAACTCCAGTGGAAAATCCCAAGGATTCTCAACTTTTGCTAAGATATACTTGGAAGGTGGAGTCACTCGTACGAACTGCTCGGTCCCATTTGACCCTATCGGTGTACATCGGAAACTTGGCACCACCGGCGTATGACAGCCAAATTTATATCCGCGACGAGTTTATACCGACTTATTTCCAGTTTAAAATAGTTTGAGAAATTCAGAATTTATTGTACGGATGTGATGTTTTGTGACAAATAAAGTACCTACTTATATCAGAAAGTGGACAAAATAGATATCGCAATTGAAAATTACCTGTAAGGGCCTCCGCAGACTTGCTACTATTAGCATCGGCGACCGGCGATTTTGATGCTACGTCTCGCTCGTTCGCGCTCGAAGAAACGCGACGCAGCATCGATACGTCACAAAATCGCCGGTCGCCGATGCTAAAAGTAGCAAGTCTGCGGAGGCCCTAAATCAAGTATTCTTTTACTCCAAATACTGCATCGCAAGTAGCCCCTTGAAGTGTTTTAAAGTAATAAAACTACTGTCTTGTTTCAGGTATTAACCGATTCTCATATCAGAATTGGTAGCACAGCCAGCCGTAACGAGACAAAGTGCGAGATTAATCTTCATATGTCGTTTCATTCTCTCCTATTCATTAAATAAGAGAGAGAGCGAGGTAATGCGTGGCAAAAGCTGTGCGTCTGCTAGCCCTTCAGATTAGCTAAATGTGTTCAATAAAATTAACCTCACTTTACCAAAACTCATGCTAAACCAAATCAACCATGAGTATCCCAACTTTCAAACCGATTGGCAACTTCCTCCCCGTGCAATAAGAGCTCGGCTAAAGAAACGTCAAATTCCAATCGAAACTTGTTCTATCTAGAACCTAGATCTTCGCGTGTGGAAGCTCTCGGGGAAATGAAAAGCAAACGGAGGCTCCAGCCCTCATTATCACCCCCTAATCCTGGAGACGGAGCCAGGAGTAAAATATTCATTTATTCTGAAGCGCAGGTTCATGTAGAAATAGATGTGTCACGGAGTAATTGAATTCGAAATCGTTGTTTTGTTTTAAACGTGCTTGAAATTCATATGGGAGTTACATATAGCAATTCTACAAAAGCAATTCATTTTTCAGACTTTCTAGCAAAATCCTGAGCTATTCGCAAACTATCCCTAAAATGTGTGACTAATTAACGGAAATTTAGCAGAATTGCTAAAGATTCTACTTAATTAGTTTCTTTTAATTTCCTTTTTGGACTATACCTTATCATCACTTGCTATTGCTAGCTACAGATAGAATAGGACCTAACTTCCTCTAGTGGGTCCTCCAACTTGGGAATAGGAAATTCCCAATCGATTCCGATTGTGTTGCTAATGAAGATGTGATCGGACGTTTTATGCACAAATTGAAAACGCTCTGCAATCGCATAGTTGGAACTCGATTAGTAAGATTAATTGGAACGGTTTATTCGATTCGCCCCAACCTTTTTATTCAATCGAGATTGCGATTGCGATATTCGTTTGCATAAATTGTTGTCGTCTTTGCTTTTGAATATGCAATTCAATTATAAAAAAAAAAACCGACTTCAAAAAAACCTGATGCATCAGGTTTTTTTGAAGTCGGTTTTTTTTTTTTATAAAAATAATTTTATTTCACGATTTTTAGTGGCGCTATACCAATGAACATTTTGGCATATTGAACCTTATGAAGTAAGCCCAACAAAAGGTAACTGCTGTAAATCGTTGAAGAATTCCCTCGACTGTCTATGGTCTCCATCATCAGATCTGTAATGGCACTTATAAACGATATGGGTGCAAAGTTCTCATCAATAGAAATGAATTAAGTCCAAACACAAGGTAGCTACTGTAAAACGTTGAGGAGTTCCCTTGACTGTCCTACGTCTTCATCATCAGACCCCTAATGACAGTCACAACCCATCTAGGTGTAAAGTTCTCATCAATATAAATTAATCAAGCCCAAACACCAGGTAATTGCTGTAAATCGTTGAGGAGTTCCCTTGACTGTCCTACGTCTTCATCATCAGACCCCTAATGACAGTCACAACCCATCTAGGTGTAAAGTTCTCATCAATACAAATTAATCAAGCCCAAACACCAGGTAATTGCTGTAAATCGTTGAGGAGTTCCCTTGACTGTCGTACGTCTTCATCATCAGACCCCTAATGACAGTCACAACCCATCTAGGTGTAAAGTTCTCATCAATACAAATTAATCAAGCCCAACAAAAGGTAACTGCTGTAAATCGTTGAAGAATTCCCTCGACTGTCTATGGTCTCCATCATCAGACCTGTAATGGCACTTATAAACGATATGGGTGCAAAGTTCTCATCAATAGAAATGAATTAAGTCCAAACACAAGGTAGCTACTGTAAAACATTGAGGAGTTCCCTTGACTCTCCTACGTCTTCATCATCAGACCTCTAATGACAGTCACAACCCATCTAGGTGTAAAGTTCTCATCAATACAAATTAATCAAGCCCAAACACCAGGTAATTGCTGTAAATCGTTGAGGAGTTCCCTTGACTGTCCTACGTCTTCATCATCAGACCCCTAATGACAGTCACAACCCATCTAGGTGTAAAGTTCTCATCAATACAAATTAATCAAGCCCAAACACCAGGTAATTGCTGTAAATCGTTGAGGAGTTCCCTCGACTGTCTTTCGGCTCCATCATCAGATCGACTTCAGACCTTCATAAAATAGTAGGGCTTTAAAATAGTTAATGAAAAAAATTACAAACGCACTAGTCGCCCCTACGATTTTTGAAGGTTCCCCTCATTTTCTCTGGGATGCCATCATCAGATCCTGGTTTCCTTATCATGGTACCACCGCTGGAATATCTCCTTTCCAACAAAAAAAGATTCATCAAAATCGGTTCATAAACGACGAAGTTATCCGCGAACACACATAAAAAAAAAAAAAAAAAAAAAAAAAAAATATACGGTCGAATTGAGAAACCTCCTCCTTTTTTGAAGTCGGTTTAAAAATTGCATGTTAATTGCGGAATTGCAGCAATTCTTTAATTACAATTAAGATTTTCCCAAAGCTTGCAGAGCCTGGAAGAAACAAATGAATTATCAGGGATCTGACTGGAGAAACGTCCATCGGAATGCCCATTCCCTGCTCAGGGAATCTTAGGAGACTTCGGCAACTATTTTTTTTTTTATTTATTTTTTTATTTATTAACCAACTTATACTAACATAATTATATACATATAAGTATATTTTGCTTTAGTATGAGGTCTTTGAAACGAAGTCTAGGCCTCTTTTTTTATGCTGACAAGATCATGAGACAGTCCGACTAATCATTTTATACGGACACCTTTGAACATTCCTTAAGTTGCCAATTCCACATAACACTACATCAATCCAACTTCAACTAGACCCCATAACTCATGGCACCCTCAGGCAAATCGCGGGATTAGCTGGCAGGTTGCACAAATCCCATAGTTTTCCGCGTATCAGTTCTCGAGATGTGATGTCGTGATGTTCTAACGCGACGCTAGGGACGGGGCGAGGGCGTTATTGGTACCACACGATCGCCCAAGGCCTGAAGATCTTTTGGTGAGTGTCCATTTTTATACGGTACGAGATTCGACGGATTTAGTAGTGATTATATGCTCTTTGAGGCGCTCTTTAGAATGTGTGTAGTCATCTTCTAACCCCCACATTTATAGAAATATATAAACCATTCATTAAGAGATCGAAAGACTTGTGTTAGCCAACTCGCACTGAGCAAGTGTGGTGGATTATGGTTTGAATCCCCCTCGCATTGAGGGGAGACCTATGTCCAGGAGTGAAACAACAACATCTACAGAGGTTTTAGGGAGCACTTTCGTGTTGTAAATTATCTTTAATTGATTAAAATAAAATATAATTAACTGATTAAAATTTCTATTTTGGTGTTAGTGTTTTACAAATTTGTTCAGTCTGTCTTGATGGGGAGCCCAGCGTGCAATACGTGGATTTACTCCAGCGTCGTCCAAACCTAGTAGATTAGGTAGATGAGATGATAGGAAGAATACATTGTTCTAGATGTTTCCACTTTCGAGCGCGCCAGATTTTGTAAGCATCTATAGGCTACGATAACTGCTTAAAATCAGGCGGGCCGTACGCTTTTTTGCCAACGAAGTCCTATAAAAAAAAATACTGAGGGGGTGAAAAAGTGAAACTTCCAGATGCTCCCATTTCTTAGACTGACGATCAAATTAGCAAAATTGACACTTTTGACACTTCTTAGCTAGTAATGAATCCCCCTTATCTTAATCTGACGAGTTCGAGTATTTTAAGATAGTCTATTTTATTTTATTTTTTGTTCCCCTGAGCGTACCCACCAATATTAAGGGCTCATACTGGTTGGAGGTTCTTATCAATATGTAAGCTATCTCCCTTATCTTAATCTGACGCGCTCGAGTAAATCCAGAAAATCCTTCTACGGCTCCCCATCTATTTTGGCTGATTATTAACTATAGAAAAGTAAATTATCTGCCCTTCCAAGGTTATTTCAAAGGGCAGGCACTTGTAATGAGACTTACAAGACCCCGCAATTTTCCAGGCCGCTGACTGCCCGTAACAACTGTTTGAGATGGAATGACTGGCGAGTTTAAGATGTTCTTGAATACAAAGGTATAGCTATCAAATGCACGAGTAACAGGTTCGGCTTTGTTTGATAAAATTCTTTTATAATCTTATTTACTTAGGCCCATATTAATAAGTTGCGGTCGATGTTAAGATGCAGTTTTGACGTTTAATGTATGGAACATCTGTCGAAAACAGCATTTCAAGTTCGATCTGAATCTTGAGATCGATTTATTAATACGGGCCTTACTGTTCAAGATATATCCAAGCATTGCAAATCCGCTTCCTGTGATAAACATGGTAAACTCCAATCGTTGTCACTATCATTAGAAGGTGAAGACTGATGGTAGAGCCAAGCTATAGCCAACTTGACCGGGGTAATACCACCCTCTCACAGAGGATCGGCGTAGAGTAGCTATTAAATGAGTGAGATAGCCGGAAGCCCAACTTCCCCGTTCCCCTTTCTCCATCCCACTCCCCTTCAAGTCAGCAACATACAAGCGCTGCTGTTGGTATTGCAAGCTAACTGCTTAACATCAGGTGGGCCGTACGTTTGTTTGACATAAAAATGTCCTATGGTCAGTAATCAGTATTTGGAAGCTGAAATGATGAATTATTTCCTACTAGCTTTTCAAGACCTTTCTCGTAAGGCACTGTGCACACTCACCAGCCCTTATAGGGCAGCATGACAGTGTAGTCGCCGGCGGCGGAACCCGCCCGGCCCGGCACGCCTGCCCTATGCAAATACGCGACCCCTAAATAGATGATAATCCCTCTCTCGAATATTGTGTGACCTTTTGAAATTGGGTGTGGACAAAAACTGAGATCTACAGGGTCATCTAGTAGATAGGTTAATCTGTTTATAGATAAGATAGGTACCATTAGTAGATCTAGACCAGTGATGGGCAAAGTACGGCCCGCGGGCCAGCTCCGGCCCGCGAAAGCATTTAATCCGACCCGCCAACGGTCCGTCGTCATGAATAGTATATGGCCCGCGATAATTATATTTTGACGGTGCAGAAGTATAAAGTAGATTCTATTTAGTAGAATAATAGACGTATAGGTAAAGGAGCCAGCTAGACTAGCCGCGACTAGTTCATGATTGTGTTGCGGGTCGCGGGGCGTGGGGCGCGAGAAGCGTGGGCCTTCGAATAAAAGTTAAATTGTATTTTTTAACATTTGTGCAAGAGTGTAATGCTGTAATGTTTTTATATGATTAAAATTTTCAACAAAAAATGCATTTTTCCTATAATTCTGGCCCTCCTCTGAAATTTCTTAAACTTTCTGGCCCCCCATTAAGAAAGTTTTCCCAACACTGACCTAGACAGTTCAAAAGAACCAGGTTGCCGGTTGTAGGATGCAGGTTGATTTTTCGAAATCTTTAGGTCCATAATAAATTGAGTCTAATTTAAATCTCCATCATTTTTACTTCTCCTTAGGTTGATCTGAGCTCATATAAGGATTATGCTTTACTGGAGTCTTACTGAGTTACAATACTTGAACCCTAATTAAATACTTGAAAATATCGAAATGACTTTTTGAGGTTTCCGGCCTCCAAAAAGCAGTTTTGGCCGAAATTAAAACGCTTAGAAACTCTTTTAAATGTGCTGATCACATCGCCCACATCAAACCCCTTCGAATGGCGGTCGTAGTTTATCGAAATATCGAAATGACTTGACGAGTTATTCGGCCTCCGAATAGCAGTTTTTGGCAGAAAAATTAAAACTCATAGAAACACTTATCAACGTGCTTTTTGCATCGCCTACATCAAACCACGTCGAATGGCGGTCGTAGTTTTCCGAAATATCGAAATAACTTTTCGAGTTATTCAGCCTCCGAATAGCAGTTTTTGTCCGAAAAAATTAAACTCATAGAAACACTTATCAACGTGCTTTTTGCATCGCCTACATCAAACCACGTCGAAAGGCGGTCGTAGTTTTCCGAAATATCGAAATAACTTTTCGAGTTATTCGGCCTCCGAATAGCAGTTTTTGGGCGAAAACTTTAAACTCATGGAAACTCTTACCAACGCGCTTTTTGCATCGCCCACGTCAAACCACGTCGAATGGCGGTCGTAGTTTTCCGAAATATCAAAATGACTTCGAGTTATTCGGCCTCCGAATAGCAGTTTTTGGCAAAAAAAATATTTAAACTCATAGAAACTCTTATCAACGTTCGTTTTGTATCGCCCACATCAAACCACGTCCAATGGCAGTTGTAGTTTTCCGAAATATCCAAATGAGTTTTTCAGTATTTCGGCCTCCAATAGCAGTTTTTGGCCGAAAAAATAAAACTCATAGAAACTCTTTTCAATGTGCTTATCACATCGCCCACATCAAACGACGTCCAATGGCGATTGTAATTTTCCAAAATATCATAATGAATTTTTGAGTTTTTCGGCCTCCGAATAGAAGTTTTGGCCGAAAAATAAAAACGCATAGAAACTATTTTAATGTGCGTATCGTGCGTATGTGCGTATCGCATGTTGTATCACGGTTGTAGTATTCTGGAACCGATGTATCATGTTTCTCATTACTTTCCAACAATGCCTGTTACTTCAATATTGTACTCTTACTCAACGAAGTTTACTTCGCCGTAAAACTTAAACGCTGCTTAAAACCCCGGCTACTGGCGCGGTAGCGTGCTAACTAAACACTTTTATACCAAGCCGGATAATACTCTACATTATAAGAGTAATTCGTAGAGCAAGCAGTTTTGCGCGGAGAAAGTTGGTTGAAATAGAGTGATTGGTAAATAAAAATAGGAGTTATGTCACTATAAAAATACTTTTCTATTACTTGACACTTTTGAATAAATATCTCATATAAATAAAGCAATCTGTAGTAATCTGTAATATTGGAGGTAGTTATGTACTAGCCTATAGATGGGCAAAGGGAGGAGAAGGGGGGGGGGGGTTGGGCTTCCGGCTTCGTACGAAACGCAGCTGTAATATCTACTTTACGCCGATCTTCTAGGAGAGGGTGCTATTACTCCGGTCGAGCCAGCCCGTATATGAGCTGCAGTCAATTGACTACAGCTTGGCTCTGCCACCAACAACTTCATACCAGATGCTTACCAGAAGTTTTTCTTCAACAAAATTCCCAAAAAATTTAGTTCAGTCAGTACAGACATATGCCAATCTAAAATGCCAAATATGCCAACCTAAAATAATAATATAATAATAATATCCTGAGACATTTTTTACACACGGCTACCTGATCCCAAACTAAGCAGAGCTTGTACTATGGAAACCAGATAACTGATATTACTACATATACTACTTTTTTATTTGTAAATACATACTTAATATACGTATACACCCAGACTCGGGACATACAGACATGTTCACGCACACAAATGCATGTCCCGGGTAGGAATCGAACCTACGACCTGCAGCGTGAAAGGCGCCTCCGCGCCAACCACGCTATCGGGCCCGTCCAAAAATGCCAAATATGCCCACCTAAAATGTCCGCTGCTCGATCAGGCGGCACTTCGGAACGTACGAAAGGATGCGCTGGATTCATATAAAATGTATGGACGGATTCCAATTTTTCCGTTCAATCGGAACAGTTGCAACTCAATACAGATGCTTGTAGGATGGATATGGATGGATATGTATGAATGTATAATGGATAGATCTGGATGAATATGATGTGTGGAGCATTCAACGTTCCTACACTAGAGTTCCTTGAGGTCGGTTACCATTTCACTATCTTGAGATTCAGTGGTATGTTGAAATTAAAATTTCAATTAAATTCAGTGTGATGATTAAACATGAGTTTGTATGTATTGGAACCATAGTGAGGAAGCTCATTTATGTAAAAAAATACATTTTTTTTGTGCCGTGTTATGATGTTATATGGCCGGCGCACATAAAGCACGGCAGGACATGGCATTTTATTTTTTATCAATCGAATTCAATACTTATCCAATTGAAATAAGGTCTATATTTTAATGCTCGGTGATCGACATCGGAGCAAGAGAAAATGCTCCGATGTCAATCACCGAACATTGTAATATGGACCTTATTTCAATTGGATAAGTAGGTATTGAATTCGATTGATAAAAATTAAAATGCCATGCCGTGCCGTCCTCTATAGTACGTTTTTTTATACTTGTCCTATTTGGTAAGCAAAGATGGCCTCCACCGGGGCGATTGCGTAACTTTTTTGTCAATGTTTCAATTGGTTTCGTTCATCCTGTGTCAATTATATACGTACTATATGTGCGCCGGCCAATAAACTAACCCCCAAAATAAAATGCCATAACAAAACACCTTTGTTCCTACAAATGATTTTTAAAACCACTGCAAGCTGGCGCAAATCTCCATCGGTCCTTCGTTTCTTGATTCGATGAATGATTAGTCTCAAGTCAAAACAATCCTAGATAACATAATACCAACTTAAAGCAAAGAAGGTTCACCTGTTATCACAAAATACCCAAAAACAACATATTTTACGCCGTTCGCATTACCTTTGCGCCATTCCATTCAATACTCAGTCCCAGGTAGCTGTTTTTTGTGTCCTACAATTCGATCTGTCTCTTGTAAGACGTCTTTTGTCCATCCGTCCATCTTTATAACACGGTGTGAATAAGCCAGTGGTCGTTATCTGATATAGATGGTTTTAAATGGTAAGTGGGATAACTTTAGGAGGCTTAAAAGATTAGGATAAATGGGTGTGTGGGTTACAGGTGTCACTTAATGATGTCAGTGGTCAAATTTTAAAATTTACTGCATACATACATACATATTATCACGCCTGTTTCCCGGAGGGGTAGACAGAGACCACTTCTCCTTCTTTCATTCTTTCTTTTCTTTCTTTTCTTTCTTTTCTTTCTTTTCTTTCTTTTCTTTCTTTTCTTTCTTTCTTTCTTCTTCTTTCTTCTTTCCAATTTACTGCATGGTCCATTATAGTGGTTTTATCTGCTTGGCCCACCAGATCGTGTGTTAGGTTTTCTAAATTCCCAGGAATATCTTTGTCACCATAATAAAAGATACAGTAGAAAACAAACTAGGCCCGTATTCACAAACATTACTATGAGGTATCATGTGAGTATGATGGTGTGAGATACCTCTGTATATCATAATTCAATAATTATGATATCTTTAATATTGCTCGTCCTAAAAATGGTTACCTAAACTAAACACACATAAAATTTAATAATAATAATAATATCCTGGGACATTTTTGTACACACGGCTACCTGATCCCAAACTAATCAGAGCTTGTACTATGGAAACCAGATAACTGATATTACTACATATACTACTTTTTTATTAAGTTTAAACTAGTTACATGAGGCAAACTATCTCTGCTATCACAATTGTCCTTAAACATAATAAAACCTCAATATACTATCGAAAACCAACAAACTTTAGTAGGGTACAGGAAACAAATATCCCATCGCGCAATTGCTTCGTTAGCAGAAAGATGTGAGGCCAAAGGGGCTTTTGTTCGTATCACCGGTGCAGGTAGAGGGCCTTTGATACCAAAGGGAGGATTCTATTTCGGACAGTTTTTTGGCGTGCTGTGTTAAATTTTGATGGGAATGGTTCGAGCCCATGTTTGGATTCAATTGGGACAGGGGGCTTACCACGAACTCTTATTGCGATTCAATTACAGGAACGTTTGAACGATTCAGCGTCTTTTTGTGCAATGACGTACCTTATTGTCATGACAATAAGAAACGTCGTTGCACAAATGGCCGCTGAAACTTTAAAACAAAACTGCTATAAGAGGTGGTGGTAAGCCCCCTGGGGTGTAAAATTGAATGCCTGCGTCGAGCTTGCAAATTGCAATGGCTGCTTAGAAATTTTGCGATCTCTTTTTGTTATTGGTTGTTGTTATAATAATAGGTACATTAAGATATAACATTATTAATTTATTTTTACATCTTGAAAGTCTACTAAATTATCAGTTCAGTAAATAATTTTGCGTATGTGAACTTTTTAATTAATCCAATCTCAGGCCGATAAACATAAATTGATTTCATCACTTGGAGCTTTAGGCTCGTATTAATAAATGCATCTCAAAGTTGAGATCGATCTTAAGATGCTTTTTTTGACAGATGTCCCATACATTAAACGTCAAAACTGCATCTTAAGATCGATCTCAACTATGAGATGAATTTATTAATAAGAGCGTTCTATTTCGATAATGCTGAGAGCACACTTGAATGCATTCTTGAAGTGACATTTTATACACAAATTTGGTGTCACATTAAACATCGCTTATTAATAAAGTATAAGCGATCACTTCTACAAAATGGAAAATGGTCATAGAAGTCAGATGTCTGGGGACGCTGCCGTAAAAGTAGAAGTAAAATAGTTACTGGAGCTTCGCGATAGTAAAACTGAAATGCTTTGGAACTTTCAAATAAAAGCACTTGAGATACGGAGCTACAAAAAACTAAAACCCGACTACTGAAAAATCGCGCTCTAAAAAGTATGAAACAAGAAAATATTCTCATCTAGAGGATAGCCGTGGTCCGTGTAGGTTCTTTAGGGCCAAATGGCATATGAACACGGACCACGGCTATCCTCTAGATGAGAATATTTTCTTGTTTCATACTTTTTAGAGCGCGATTTTTCAGTAGTCGGGTTTTAGTTTTTAAACTTACTTTTTATTTCAATATTTTTGAGTTATAGGTAACAATATATATATTTTTGAAATGTGCTCATCAAGCTCTTTCATTTGATACCCCACACGGTTTTATTAAAAAATGTTTTTTTTTTATTTCATGACATTATGTCCTCTAGAGGGCGCCATATGCAATTTTATGTGAGGTCACATAGCCTATAACCAGCGCGCCATTAAGCCGCTTCTAACGATACCTCATTTGTCAAATTACGACAAGTAGTTTGGAAGTTAGGTGGGAACAGATGCACATACATACATACATACATACATACATACATACATACATACATACATACATACATACCGGTCAAAATCATAACCCTCCGCCGTAGTCGGGTAATAAAAAATGATGTCAAAAGAAAGATTAAAAAGAAAATAAAATACGTTTACGTTTAGATGCCATAGGTTTTTAACGTTTCTTTAATAGCCACAAATATTTGTATGCCAAAAACCCGACTACGGAAAAAACGCGCTCTAAAAAGGTATGAAACAAGAAAATATTCTCATCTAGAGGATAGCCGTGGTCCGTGTAGGTCTTTTAGGGCCAAATGGCGCATGAACACGAACCACGGCTATCCTCTAGATGAGAATATTTTCTTGTTTCATACTTTTTAGAGCGCGTTTTTACCCGACTACGGCGGAGGGTTATGATTTTGACCGGTATGTATGTATGTATGTATGTATGTAAGTATGTATGTATGTATGTATGTATGTATGTATGTATGTATGTATGTATGTATGTATGTATGTATGTATGTATGTATGTATGTGCATCTGTTCCCACCTAACTTCCAAACTACTTGTCGTAATTTGACAAATGAGGTATCGTTAGAAGCGGCTTAATGGCGCGCTGGTTATAGGCTATGTAACGTCACATGAAATTGCATATGGCGCCCTCTAGAGGACATAATGTCATGAACTAAAAAAAAAACATTTTTTAATAAAACCGTGTGGGGTATCAAATGAAAGAGCTTGATGAGCACATTTCAAAAATATATATATTGTTACCTATAACTCCAAAATAATTAAATAAAAAGTAAGTTTAAAAACTAAAACCCGACTACTGAAAAATCGCGCTCTAAAAAGTATGAAACAAGAAAATATTCTCATCTAGAGGATAGCCGTGGTCCGTGTTTATGCCATTTGGCCCTAAAGGACCTACACGGACCACGGCTATCCTCTAGATGAGAATATTTTCTTGTTTCATACTTTTTAGAGCGCGATTTTTCAGTAGTCGGGTTTTAGTTTTTAAACTTATTTCCGTAGTCGGGTTTTAGTTTTTAAACTTACTTTTTATTTAATTATTTTGGAGTTATAGGTAACAATATATATATATTTGAAATGTGCTCATCAAGCTCTTTCATTTGATACCCCACACGGTTTCATTAAAAAATGTTTTTTTTTTAGTTCATGACATTATGTCCTCTAGAAGGCGCCATATGCAATTTTATGTGACGTCACATAGCCTATAACCAGCGCGCCATTAAGCCGCTTCTGACGATACCTCATTTGTCAAATTACGACAAGTAGTTTGGAAGTCAGGTGGGAACAGATGCACATACATACATACATACATACATACATACCGGTCAAAATCATAACGCCTCCGTAGTCGGGTAATAATTCTATTGAAAAAAAAATCTATCCGTTTTGAAGGGCCACCGCAGATATGCTACTTTATCATCAGCGATCGGCGATTTTGCGACTGTATCGATGCTGCGTCGCGTTTCTTCGAGCGAGAACGAGCGAGACGCAGCATCAAAATCGCCGATCGCCGATGCTAAAAGTAGCATGTCTGCGGTGGCCCTAACGCCTTACCTACAAGGTACCCAAACAGCGGTAAACCGAGACTTAATCTCGGAATAAGCAATTACAGAAACGAAATCAGGCAACTAAGTAATCAAATTAATGTAACATAATATCTTGATAATACCTTTCAGGAACCAAACGGATGATTTTCAAGTAATTTTAAAGTTAATTGAGTTACCGGAGGAGAAATCCTTTAGCATTAAACTGAAGTAAACATCCGCTTTCCATAGACTTGATCATTACTCTGTTCATTTATAGAGTAAAAGAGATGTCAAGCACAACATTAGACCACTGCCAAAATATTTATGGCAGCTTATGGGCTCATAAGCTAACCTTACCTGTGTTGCATGTTGTTTGACGGGCCCGTTAGCGTGGTTGGCGGGGAGGCGCCTTTCACGCTGCAGGTCGTAGGTTCGATTCCTACCCGGGACATGCATTTGTGTCCATGAACATGTCTGTATGTCCCGAGTCTGGGTGTATATGTATATTAAGTATGTATTTACAAATAAAAAAGTAGTATATGTAGTAATATCAGTTATCTGGTTTCCATAGTACAAGCTCTGCTTAGTTTGGGATCAAGTAGCCGTGTGTAAAAAATGTCCCAGGATATTATTATTATTATTATATGCAGTAAGCCGCTCGGCTCACTGCATCGGGTGGTTGTAGGTTCGGTCCCGTCAGAGGCAAATTTCGGAAACGCCTTTTTCGTATTTACCCTAGTCTGGGTGTCACTGGTATCGCCTCCAGTCCATTGTATTATATGGTATGGTAGTACAAGCGTAGCTTAGTTCGGGACCATACAGTTAGTGTGATAGTCTGAAGATATTTATTTACTTATGGGGAATCAGCAAAAGCAATTTATCATTCCGCATTATGACCACTGGCTTCTCCATAACGAAGCATGGTTCCTATTCCTGTGACGTTATAACTGTGGACTTGAAAAAACACAATAATGGACGTTGGCTGTGGGATGGGTTAATGGATTCTCCGTTCCGAATGTTTTTTTATGATTTGGGCACCGGTAATCCTAAAGCAAAATGGATGTTGCAATGGTGTTTTGGAGATTTTAGATGTGTTGTACCTAAGGCAACAACAGTATATATTCCAGATTGATTTTGGATTATACAGCATACAACATGTTAAGAAAACCCTGTCCGAGCCGAAACCGGTAATTAGGTACCCCAATCACATGACCAAATAAAATAATTTAAAAAAAAAAACATGATAGTAAACGTATTAATGAACATTAAAAGTGCTATTTTTTTTTGCCTTTTTCCCATAAAATATAGCTAATTTTAAAAATATCAACACCGTTACCGGAAGTAATTATGTTAGATCGTGTGGCGTCACCTCAAACCACAAAGTATGTGATGACGTCATTTTATGAAAAAAAAAATTAAGTAAACGGGGTATTTGTATTACAAAAAAATATGAGAGGCCTTTGCCCAGCAGTGGGACACATACTATGCTAAAAAAATGAAAAAAAAATATTTGAGAAATTAAAAAAAAAAAAAAGTTTTTTTTACAAAAATGGAATCTAATCTCGATACCCAACAATACGTTTTCGGGTCGGACAGGGTTTTTTTAACATATTGTATATTAGCAAAGACCTGTGAATTCTGTCAATCAACTCTGGATCTACTACGCCACCAAGCTAACTAGGCACTCCGATCAAATATAATAAGTCAATGATTCCGCGGTCAATCCACAACGTAGTGAGCCTGGGCACTCTTGTGGCAGTAGCTACCATTACGTGGTGGAAGGACCGCGGAATCATTGACTTATTAACATTTGACCCGAGTGCCTAGTTGGCTTGGTGGTTTAGTATAGCGGGCACCCTACCCAGAACGATGGCAATAAGGTCACCCCCTATAATTCTGGGGCTGATATTACCATCGCCGAAATATGGTTGCTCTTCTAGCAGACAATTCACGCCTTTATTCCTCACAATCTTAGTTTTTATAGTAGCAAATGTTCATCTATAAAAGAATCATTGCAAAAACGAAAAACTGCTTCGGAACATAAAAGCTAACGATTTACGGCTCGAATAAAATGAAATCTATAAAACTAAGGAATCTGAATGGTAATTGTCTCGAGAGCCTTCCCCTGGCACGTCCTTAAACTTTAAGACACTATACAAAAGACGGACAAATTAATAGAGCTAAGGATGTCCTGGAACTTAGTCGAATCCTTTCTGAAACTCGTTTGAGTGGAATGTACTATTGAAATAAATCGCAAGCGAACCAAGAACAGAATGAAATTGTGCGATTCTTTTTTTTTTAAGAATAAAAACCGGTGTCTCGTCGCTCTTTTGAATCTGTGACACACGGTGGCTGCGAAATGTCAAACACGTTGTGCTCGAAGTAGTAGGTCATCTATCGATCAATAGGTCTCATTTGCGCGACGTGCTTTTTCTAAATTTGAAAATGACAGTTTGGTTAAATGAAGCTTTATTGGCTCTATGACATAACCCACTTAGAGCCTGCCCGTACAGTTTATTTACCGCATCGCACCTTGTCAAATTGCTCTGTTTTAAAACCGCAAGTTCGGATACATTCCTATGATTCCATGGGTTACAGAATTGCGGTAAAGAAACCGCGCGGTTTTTATTCGCAATGCGGCCAGGCTCTAAGCGCGTCGTCGGCAACTGTCAAAATGTGACATATTCTCTATTTAAAATCTTAGTTCCTCTTTTGGCCACCGAGTCAGATACGTTTCCAACATTTGTATTCCATAAAGGCTAGGAAGAGACACATGTCTTAACTGAATGACTAAATCTAGATACGAAGCAATTAGTAATTACGATCTTTTAGTAACATTAATATTATGTTGGCTAAAAAGCAATATTATCGAGCCGATTCCCTCATATCCGATTCATTATTATTACGATTATTGTGTCGCAGAGCCCCTTCGCGCATATTATTTGCTCGACAAACATTATATCAATGAATCACATGCATAATAGCGGTTTTCTCATCTCGATATTCATCTGCCTTCCTTTTATCGGCGTTCTGTTTCGATTTTACGAGTTCTGTCCGAGAGCCGCGTCAATGAGAGATGTAAACCTTAAAAATGGAGCACAAACAGCTTTGAACTTTATCGCTTCAATCTTTAAGATCAATGGTTCTTTGGGATTTTTTTAAATTGTGAAAAATAAGTCTTGTTTTGGCATTAAACCGCGATTTTGACTCAAAAGGGTCGATGAATGGTTGGGTCCCTTTGATTTGGGCATCCGGCGCACGTGAACGAACGATTATTCCGTCAGAGCTACCATCAAATAGTAATAAAAATATTGAATTTTGAAAGCAGGGAGTGAGATTAATATCGTCTGGGCTATTGTCTTGAGGCCTTTGGTCTTTATCGTGGTTTTCTTGTTTTAAATTCAAATGTATTTCAATTGTTTGAGTCATGGAGATTGATTAAATTATTTTACCTCTACAGAAATAGGGCGGTTATTTTTTTGTAGTTTGGATGGACTGTTATGATTAATATATTCCATTCGTATTGTACGTTTACCTATTTAAATAAATCATTAGACCACTTTAAACGAACATTTACAGATCTTGATTCGTTTTACTACGGTTAAACGAGCTTAAGCAAGATCAATTATCGCGAAGAAAGTGTGAAAGTCAATTTCGCGACCCAATTTTCAATTTTTGCAACTCAATTGATGAAAGCAGTACAAATAATACAAAAGAATCTTTGAGAATTCGTTCTTTATTTTTACAACATTTAGAGACACTGTATCTAATTCAGATCACGATTCGTTCGATATAGTTCGAATTATTTGACGAAACAAATTGATAGACGTTTCGCCATGGGGCGTAGAGGATTCCCTGCTTTTTATCCAAGAAATCATTTAGGATATAATCGAAAAAGTAAAAACAATATAAACTTTTTCACCCGGAGCAAAAGTAAAAGCTATCGAACTAGTCTTGAAAGAAATGGAAAGAGAAAGTACATTACACGAATGAACACAGAAATTGTTCGATTTGATTAAAATACTTTTACTGTAACGGTAAACGAAGAATGCTTATCAATCGAGACGGCTAACAGACGGCTACATGTCATCGCCATCTGTTCTAAAGATCTGGAGGTAACAAAGGATCCGTTGTGCCTCCTAGCACTCGATCTTAAGATATAACTAAGTGTATATTTGTTTGTTCTTTCATAGTTGGTGAATTAAAAAGCTCAAACAATTGGCCGCGTTCACAAGCCCCGAGCATCTGCACCCGAGCAATCAGATTTGACGTTATGTCTACGAGGTCAGTTGGCGAAACTAATTGTTCGAGCGCTTCTCTTAGCTCATGTAGACGCACCTTAGCAAAAATCATATCCTATAAAAATATGGTCTGAATTGTTACTTCGAATTGACAATACCATCTATATGTTGTTATGAATGGAGTTATTAATAAAGTAGTTGAAATAAAATATAGTTGTATGTCGGGTCTATTGAATAATAGTGAAACTGGGGCGACAACTTTATTCTTAGAAGCACTCTACGCAATACACAACAAGCTAAACAACTTAGTTTCACAAAGCTAAATAACGATACCCCATTCTTCAATTATGTCAATGGGCACTAGGTCGGCCTACTTATAACAAAGAGCTCCATTGAATAAAAGAATTAACTCCCTTTAATTCGTACGAAATCAATCAAGCAACGTCGCACCAAATAACCGAGGCATGGATTTAAACTTATCAAAAACTCTGACCCAGATACGTCACTGACATTTTGAATCGACTTTATTTATCACAAACAATCGCTTGACCAATCAACACACCAATATTAACTACAATCTTCACGGTATTATCACTTTTAATAATTGGGAGATAGAGAACAATTTCCTGTTGCTGTATGTAGATGATTTGATCTGTGCTAGTGAGCACTACACAAAAGCATCTTTCGGTGTATTGTAGCATTATTATCGATCTTTATCTCGATATACGGGACCCAACAATTCGACATGCATTATTTATGCTCTAGGGGAGAACGTTTATTGAAATTGTACGGTACAAATGTAAGTATGACGCTTTCCTCTATCTCTATCGATCTAAACGTTTCCGTGATGTTCCATTAAAATATTGTACGATGCGGGCCCATGGGTATTTGAATTAGTTCTTTGCATTTGATCTTTAACCATTTTATAAAGACCTCCTACTGAGTCCAATATTTCTTCATCTACTAGGCCTTGAATTATGAAAGAATCAAAAGTAAGTCAAACACACAAAACCTAGACTTGTACTAGCCTCAGATTTGCGCAACAAATCAACGTACGGACTGGCTCGATGGGGGTAGTACCACCCTCTCACAGGACATCGACGTAATGTAGCGTATTTTAGTTGCGTTGTTTACGATGAGTGAGAGAGCCGGAAACCCAACCTCCGCTTTCTCCCTGCCTCTGTCCCATTCCCCTCCTGGCTGGCAACGTGCGATGATGCCTTTCATGTTACAAGCATCTATAGGCTACGGTAACTGCTCATCATCAGGCGGGCCATACGCTTGTTTGCCACCTTGGT
Organism: Drymonia ruficornis; assembly: GCA_947859195.1. Taxonomy (NCBI): domain Eukaryota; kingdom Metazoa; phylum Arthropoda; class Insecta; order Lepidoptera; family Notodontidae; genus Drymonia; species Drymonia ruficornis. The sequence continues at coordinate 13,791,677 of OX401905.1, read as the reverse complement.
CACATAGTTTTAGAGTATGTTTGTTTATCTCCATTATGCCGTAAAACCATTCAAAATAAATAATGTAAAGGCACCGCGGTTCATACTTAGCGATACAGCTATTTTATCAATACACATTATGGCTATGAGTCTTTTATGTATGTTGCTTACGATGTAAACGAGGCTCTAAATGTCTTGTGCTCGAGAATGTTGATACATCTGAAATGTTATAGCATCCTAACTTACCGTTTGAACATAACATTAAATAAGTTACCGCATGCTTGGGAATGGGTAATTGATACAACATTATAATTTAATCTATATGATCAAATAATAAGACAAATGTAGAGGTTATTTACAAAGTTGTCTTTGCGATTGACCTTTCCTCCTATTTCATTTCTTCCACAAATTAGTATGTTAGAAAAACGATCGCCCCCAGCAAGGTCTTTTCCCAAACTTATGATAAGTTCCGGATCATTATTTCCGAAGCCATGGCAATGGTGAAACCGAATATCACAACATGCCTTGAGGTAAAATATGACGTAATTTCTAATTTTATGTTAAACGGTAACCTACTTACGAAGCTTGAAGCTTGTACTGGGCTTCCAGCAATGCCCACGGGACGGCGGAAACAAAATTGCGAACTTTGGAAAAAGTTTTTATATTAAAAGTAATCAAATGGAATGGATCTAATGAATTGTGTGTGGTTGCTGCAACCCTGAATTTATTTACAATGCCTTTTATCTCTAAGCTCAGAAGCCGATTGTTAGATGAACCCAGAAAGTTTTATTTACATGGAGTGATCTCATCTGTATATCGAGAAACAATCTCTATTGTCTAGAAACTGGTATGGATGTGCAAACTGTCGGGAGAAAAATGTTCAGGCAGGATCACCTAATAATTCGCTTAGCAGTCCCATCAGTTTGAGTGATTATCTTTCATAATACTAATATTGAACTAACCTTAAGACTAGTAAAGGACAGCTTAAGATTAGAAAATAAAAGGTAAATATGCCATTGTAATCAACATAACAAACACGTTTGTTACAATATGAATTTCATCAAAAGTATGTTAACAGACCCCTTAAAGATCGATACCGCGTCTTCTAGTCTTAAGTTGCAGATGTCCTGAGCAACGATGAACACTTACCATCAGGTTGATCAGAGTACTACTATCCACTTAATGGTAAGGTGTGCCTTTCCTAGGCTATTAAAAACATTTGAAACAAGTCAGTAACAGCAACAGAAAAGCTCCGTGTACAAATTTCGCAACACAGATCGTTGCAAAAGAACAAATCGCTCGAACTTGTGTCTGGCATAATAATTCCGTTCAACGACAACCTGGGGATGCTTCGCGTTGCGAAAAATGAACGTTTTTATGGTGGCTGCCGAATTAGCTTGTTACGTATATAGCACTGGTGAGATTTTGAGATTGTTTCTGTATGAAATATATTTGATGGGATTAATAATAGTAATCGTAAAGGTGGGGATGTTGCGGAGATATCTTGTTTCGTTTTTATCTGAATTGTATATTGGGTGTATATTGTTATTGTACGGAATGGCGATTACGACTTTCCTTGAGCTCACCTGCGATAGACTTAACTATTAGTAAGCAATATAGTATCAAAAACTTTTAGGTTAATGTGCTTGATATCGAATATATTCTAGCCGAGGTAACCACTGTGACCTATAATTTAAAATTCAAATAAAGTTTCATCAAAGAAAACATTAAAAATAAATAAAAATGAATTCATTCTCATAAAAGCTGCCATTATGCAAGAGAATATTATGTAATTTGTTTTTTTCATTTGAAAAGTACGCGTCTCAGGTTCGTTTGGAGAGATGTAATCATAATAAAGTGGATAGTTTTATTTAAACCGTTAACATTTGAGCTCAAGACTCAGATTTGCTCTAAGATAAACAAGCGTGTAGCGAAAACTAGACTCAAATTATTGTTGTACTTACCAGTTCAGTGTTACGCGAGATGAAATTTTAATTTAGAGCCAGCAGTGTGGTTTAAGGATGACTGGAGCAATTTCTTGCTGAAACATGCTTTCTGAGTCAGTGATATTATAAGACTTCTAAATTGCAAAATACTCTCATCAAATTATTTACCCTATGCAAATAGAAGTTATCGGAATCAGGGTTGATGCCAAATTATTTAATCTATCAAAATAAATAAATATCACCAAGCTAATCGTGCCAACGTAAGGAATAGACAACTAATCAGAGCAATTTAAAAGTCCATTTCCTAAATGTGCACTAGTCGGGAATCAAACATCCTAAATCACTAGACCAAGAAGTCAACCTATAGAGCAGCGCTTTGGTTAAAAGATAATAATAATAAGTAATAATATCCTGGGACATTTTTGTACACACGGTTACCTGGGGGCTTACCACGAACTCTTATTGCGATTCAATTACAGGAACGTTTTAACGATTCAGCGTCTTTTTGTGCAATGACGTACCTTATTGTCATGACAATAAGAAACGTCATTGCACAAATGGCCGCTGAAACGTTAAAACAAAACTGCTATAAGAGGTGGTGGTAAGCTCCCTGATCCCAAACTAAGCAGAGCTTGTACTATGGAAACCAGATAACTGATATTACTACATATACTACTTTTTTATTTGTAAATACATACTTAATATACATATACACCCAGACTCCGGACATACAGACATGTTCATGCACACAAATGCATGTCCCGGGTAGGAAACGAACCTACGACCTGCAGCGTGAAAGGCGCCTCCACGCCAACCACGCTAACGGGCCCGTCAAAGACAATAACATTTAAAGTCCGTGAACCTAAATCTAATTTCACCTGACCTTTAAATGTTAGAGATTATTAAATAGACTTGTTATTTAATTTGAATCATTCAATTTGTATTGAAGGCAAAAATAAACATGCTCTATATGTGAAACATTATCCATCATTTGTATACCTAAAATGAAAATCCATTTTTTTCGATATAGCCGAGGCAAATGGTGTTGTGTTTGGAAATATAATATGACGTCGTAGTACAATGGCCGCCAATAAATCACGCGCGGTGCTACGGACACAATCGCATCGGGAGACGTCGGAACTGCGGTGATGAATTCCAAACCTCATCGCCTTTGTTGGGAGCTGTGAACACCGTTGTCTGATGTGAGTACGTGAATTGATTTTACCGGGATCATTACTTATAGTTTATTGACCAAGTGGTGATGATTTGGGGGCTTGATGATTGATGATTTCAAGCGTGATGAGCTATACTGCATTTGTTCTAAGACCCCAAAGTAGAATATTGACTACTAATTTACGTCTTAGAACAATTCGTCCAATTATTTGGACCCTATCCCTATTCATATATTTACACCATGACCTGTATTTCCTGAAAGATTATGCAGACACATTTCGCCGATTTATTTTGGTCCCAATGTGATTGTAGGAAAGTCTATTGCCATAATACCGGGTATATCCCCCCTCAATGCGAAGGGGATTCGTACCTTTCTTACCATAAAGTCGTCCACGTAGCTTGTCACGGTAAGTCCACCATAAACCCATTACTTATTGCAATTCCCTACGACAGTATAATTCGCGGGAATTATAGGGCCGAAGCCGCAATGAAGGTATAAGTCGTTTCGCAGTTGGAGGCAAATTGTCGCGATACCTGTAATTGAGATAGCAGTAGGGAATTGGTGAAAAGACGTCGTGAAGTCTGAGAATGAATATTATGTAAGATGGAAATTTAATGCAATTAGTTACTTTCTACATTAACACATTTTGGGTAGAATGAAGATTGCATGCAATTCATTGTAGCGGTGACAAATATCCGCTACCTTTTATTCCGGAACATAATACAAATTGGTTGAACGCTCGCAATCTTGATGTAATGCATCCGGCGATTTAAAACGTAGTTTTTATGGCTGACGGGGAACTGTGTTTAGGGGAAACAGAGGAAGCTGACAAAATCCGGATAGGGAAAGAGACTTTTATTGTAGGTGATATATGAGTAGACAGTTTTACTGTTTCAGATATTATTGTACAACAATCAACTTGTTAATGGCTATTGATTTTATTGAGTAGCATGATTGCTATTTGTTTGCTAGTACATAGTAATAAAGCAATGTATAATCGATTTATGAATTTACGATCATTTGCTATCCTACGATTTAATAACGATATAAGAATATAGTAGTCTATTTGTTGATGTAATCCTACAACCTGAATTGAAATACAAATTAACACAACACAAAAGCAAAAAGATTTCTGTTATTAAAACTATTATAAATTACGTAGTAAATATGAGGATGATAATTTAAATCTCAATGTTATCGACGTTGGACAAGAATCCGAAGCGAATAAAGCGTCAGATGATTTCTCCACCCAATGAATCACGATACCACTTTACACAAGCATATATCAAAACCGTGCACTTACAAATATTGATAAATGAATCGTAAAAAATAAACGACCGGTCGTTTGGTCAAGTTAACACGAGACAGTGAGGCTTTCGCTCACTCCTTATGTCATGTTTATGATGCTGCTTGAGTCATCATTCTGTTGGTCGAACTAATTTGGAACAGGAAAACAAGAAGTTGTTCGAAACCAAAACAGGTATAGAAGCAATAGATGGCAATAACGATAGAGCGGAATTTAGGAAAGTGTGCCAAATTATAATTCCAGATCAAAAGATCCGATCAAAAGATTTATTTGAAAGGCAAGTTACTTAGTTCCTACCTTCCAATCCAGACGTAATATCATTTGTACCAAATGACCATGATATTGCATTCCCTGAAGCTTCATCATCATCATCTCAGCCGAAAGACGTCCACTGCTGGACATAGGCCTCCCCCAAGGTTCGCCACAATGACCGGTCTTGCGCTGCCCGCATCCAGCGGATTCCCGCGACCTTCACCAGGTCGTCGGTCCACCTTGTGGGAGGCCTACCCACGCTACGCTTTCCGGTGCGCGGCCGCCACTCGAGAACTTTTCGGCCCCATCGGCCATCCGTTCTACGAGCAATGTGCCCTGCCCACTGCCACTTAAGTTTTGCAATCCTACGGGCTATGTCAGTTACCTTGGTCCTTCTGCGTATCTCCTCATTCCTGATTTGATCTCGCAGGGAAACTCCGAGCATAGCCCTCTCCATTGCCCTTTGGGTGACCTTGAGCCTTCTTATGAGGCCCATTGTAAGCGGCCATGTCTCAGTGCCATAGGTCATCACTGGCAACACACACTGGTCGAAGACTTTCGTCTTGAGACACTGCGGTATTTGGGACGAGAAGATATTGCGTAGCTTCCCGAACGCTGCCCAGCCGAGTCGGATTCGTCGATTGACCTCTTTCTCGAAGTTGGACCTACCTAACTGGATGGTTTGTCCCAGGTAGACATAATCGTCGACAACTTCGAGTGTAGAGTCTCCGATCTTCACGGGAGCAGGTACAACACGGCAATTCGACATGATCTTCGTTTTGCCCATGTTCATTTTAAGACCAACTCGTTCGGAGGCTCTACTGAGGCCATCAAGCATCGTATTAAGGTCTTCTATAGTCTCAGCCATGACCACTATGTCGTCGGCAAACCGAAGGTGAGTGATGTACTCGCCGTTTATGTTTATGCCCAGCCCATTCCAGTCCAGAACCTTGAAAACGTCTTCCAGTGCAGCGGTGAACAGTTTCGGAGAGATAACGTCTCCCTGTCTCACACCTCGCTGCAACCGAATAGGTTTCGAGTTCTGGTCCTGTAAACGGACTGACATAGTGGCGGTTTCGTACAAACACTTCAGCACTTCGATGTACCGGTAATCGACTTGGCATCGCTGGAGAGACCGCAATACAGCCCAGGTCTCGACCGAATCAAAGGCTTTCTCGTAATCCACAAACGCTAAGCAAAGGGGGAGGTTATACTCCTCGGTCTTCTGTATAACCTGTCGCAGCGTATGTATGTGGTCTACGGTACTAAAGCCTTTACGGAAACCGGCTTGTTCGGGAGGCTGGAAGTCGTCAAACTTGCGTGCGAGACGGTTCGTTATGACCCTCGAAAACAGCTTGTAGACATGGCTCAGAAGTGAGATCGGTCTATAATTCTTCAGCAGAGCGTTATCGCCCTTTTTGAAGAAAAGAACCACCACACCTCTGTTCCATGCCTGCGGCGTTTTGCCCTCGAGTATGACGGAACCGAACAGCTTCTGAAGGGCCTTAAGGACCGGTTTTCCACCCGCCTTCAGGAGCTCAGCCGTTATTCCATCATCACCCGGTGCCTTGTTGTTTTTAAGCTGTTTAAGAGCCATACTAATCTCGTACAAGCTGACGTCCGGGATGTCTTCGGTATAGTGTCGGGTTAACCTAGCTCTTGGGTCGTTCGCCAGGTTTGTAACGGGTGTCCGTATTGACGTGTATAACTGTCCATAGAACTTCTCGATCTCTCTCAAAAGCTCTGGTTTGGATGAAACGATACTGCCGCCATCGGTTTTCAGTTTCGTTAGCTGGCTTTGCCCAATAGACAGATCTCTAGCGAACACTTTGGAGCCTCTGTTCCGCTCGATAGCTTCTTTAATACGCTCGGTATTAAATTGGCGGAAGTCACGTGTCAAGGACTTCGAGATCTGTCTATTGAGCTGCCGGTATTTAGACGCGTCATCTGAAGACTGCAGTACCATTTCACTCCTTTCCTCCATGAGCTTAGAGGTGTGATCCGAGATTTTTTTGGTTCTGTTTGTACGGCGGGCCTTGCAGTACTTTGACCCGATCGTATGGACAGTTTCCACGAACCCGTCGTTACAATCGTCCACGCTACTCCCTAGGACATCGAATCGGTTTTGAAGTTCGAGCTGAAAGCTCTCGGGGTTTTGAATCTGGTTTGGTGCTGGTCGGAGCGTAGACTTCATCAGTCGAAACCTTTCAAGCTTTATGTTGAGATTCAATGTGCCTCTTACCAGTCGGTGATCACTACCGGTTTTGACCGCGTTGATCACAGAGACATCATTGAATACTGAAGCTTACACAACGTAAATTCCAAATTATTCAAAGATGTTTGATTTAACCGCTCTATTGTGCTATTACAATACGGGCTTTCAATATGCCCATTGATCTTATTGACAGCAGGTAGACACTCGAGACATTAGACCGGTCCAAAGGTTTCCTTAATTGAGACTATTCAAACATTAACTCAATAAGTTGGGGATGAAACATGAAAAATAAAACCTATAAAGTAAGTATGAGCGGGGTAGTGGTCTATTTCATAATACTTATTTCGGGGTACAAGGGGTTTGCAAAGATCTCTTCAGGGGAAACTCGGATGCGCCCTGCGTTCGAGCTAGATGGCCATTCGTTCTACTCGTCTCCCGTCTGCCTCGTTCCCTCAGTCGGTCGGCCGCCCTCGTCGCGTGCGGACGTATTTGACGCTCCGAGACCCGCTCCACGTATTCATCGTAACACCAAAATAAATTTTAATAAACTGTGACTGCTCTGTGTTCTCGTAACGTCCTTCCGTAAAAGGGGACTTTAGCTTTTGCTAACTGTACTATAGGTTCACGTCGGTTTTACAACATTTATTGTTTTAGTTTGGCGAGTGCAAAATGTGATGTTATGTGTGCTCAACGAGCGTACCGTCCTGTGTAACGTTGCCTCAAAGTGAACTACCTGCATGGATGTAATGTGCTTTTAAAATTGGAAACTCATAATCTTGAAGTGCAGTTACCGGAATTTATAAATTCAGGTTAGTACAAATGATATTTGCTACATATCGTGTTCAGATAAGATTATAACGTAGGTGTTGATGCTAAGAATGACTAATATGAAGTCAAGGTGAACGCTATACAAACACAAATACCAGTTACTGCAAATTTAGGTAGGTAAATACATTTACATCTGCGCGAATTAATGATTGAACTCGAGACGGTAATAAGATTAGACCGGTTCGGGGAATTGTAGAAAATGTTTTAGGTGTAATTCACAATGAAAGAACGGGCTCGGATACTGATTCAGATAACGTTGACACAGACAACGGGAAACATGCAATTTGTTTTAATTAACGATGGAAATAATATAGAAGACAATAAAAAATCTGTCATTGAAAAGCTATCGCGCTCCGTTTCGCATCTGAAGGTCAATTGCACCGTGAATTGCTCATTGGAATGGTCAATAAAGAATTGGAATATAAAATAAATATCGATATACATTCGGATTTCCCGTTGGTTGATTATTTTGGCGCTGATCCAAGCATCGGTGGCCACAGCATCCTTTGCTTAAAACTGCCATGTTGAAAATGTTTGTTAAAACCTATGAGCTGACTAGGCATATTTATGGCATCATCTAATTTCTGAATTATTTCAGGTCAGATAGATAATGTAAGTGTTTCAGACTTTTAAGGCTTTACTAGTTTTGTTAGTCCATAATCATTATAGATTAAGGAATGCTATTTATCCTTATACAAAAATGTTAATCTACCTATATGTGAATATTCCACTTAAATCCACCAACTGATTTGTCATCTCATTAACATTTTCAGAAGGTTCTATTTCCAATAGCTTCAGTATCTAATTAGCTTTTACGATTTCGTTCTCACATAGTCAATCAATATTATTAAAGAAAACATCCGCTCTTAGAACAAAAGGCATCTACTTCTTTTACTACTATCGATGTTTCTTTAAAACGCATTTGATATACAAATATTTTCCTTTGACCGTTCCTTTAAAAGAGTTTATCTGTAGTAGGAAATATTGTGTCAACATGTAATAGTACACGGTTGGAGATTGTGTTTGTTTATCATACAGTTTCTTAGAACCGAATGTCAATATGGCCGAACTGGGCATTAACTGACACAACGTAAACAATCTTCAATTGCGCATTTTAATCATTAAACAGGCGCTTTATGAGTGATAATTAAAATACCCACTTTACGAAGATTAGCAAGCAATATAAAAAAAAAAATTCAAGACAAAGATGACCAAATAAAGAACGAAGAAGAAATAACGTTGGATATTGGAGATCTACTTATTAAAAAACAGTCTCCGATATTTTAAGGCGAATAGAAGAAATTAGAAATATGTGCCTATTTAATAATAAGTATGCCTACGTAGATACTCTTCTGCTTTTTAATTAGTTTTTATTAGATTACTCCTAGCTCTTTTATTATTGCTGTTTCATATACATTATCATCAAAGAGCGCACCTTCATTTCGCGTTTTGAAAGCATTATCGTTTATACGTTACTGACAACTCTTTTTACGAATTCTTTGTTACTGACTGATATTAATTCATCTTTTGGAATGTTTGACGCGTGTCCAAAAGTTTTCTCATTTCCTGTCGAGTTAATTACGACTTGTTTGATGAGGTGCAAATGAAAACTGACAATACAGCTGCAATATACACTTGTTTTGTTAATGACAAATGTTCGTTTTTAAGAATTTAGCAACTCTGATTCATGAAATGGTTTTCAGGCGTTATGGATCTGCTAATCATATGGAAATAATGACGTAATGCTAGACTTAGCGCCTAAATACAATCGTCAGATAATTTTATCTACCAGATAAATATGGCGTTGTGACAGTTTTTCAAATAAACTATAAAGTTTTCGGCGATTTTGAAAATTCACCTCCTAATAAGTTTGTTCGGAACCCTCAGGGAGCGAGTCCTACTCGCACTTGCCCGAGTTTTTTTGTTTATGCCTAATCGCTTTAGAGATACAGAGGCGTGAATCATGGCCTACAAACGCGAATTAGAGAGATCTAACAATAGATTTGGCTTTTTTAACGGTTGCTGTCTAATTCTCCGATTTGAATCGACCAAAAGTAGGTTGATGAACATGAATCGGAGATGTTTTTGATGAAAGCAAGAAGTAGTTAAGAACATGTAATTGAGATTCTCAAATAAATAAATAATACTGAAAAGAGTCTTGATGTACTTAAACGTATTTTAGCAGATATGGCACCGTCTAACATCGCAATCACGAAACTTGTGCTCAGACCACCACTACATACAGCGAGATTCACAAATTTAATGTTATCGCACTCGCAATTCGAATACACTTATTAAATATATAAGAAGACATAATTCACCATAAGATTAGCCGTATTGGCAATACCGACATGACTCACGATTATTTTCGGCGAGGGACTGAGTCGGACTAAGTCCTGGACTCCGTTTAGTTGGACCAATTATTTTGGACAGTCACGTGTCTCATAATGTCTTGGATGTACTTTGAAAACGTCGAAGGTAATAAAAATAAACGTGACTTATGGTGTGTGCAACATTTTAAGTCGGTTTCAAGGTCTCCTTGTGGCTGCTCCCATAAATATTCGAGAGGAACACAGATGTGTACATAACTGTAATCATTTCATATCTTAACGTATTCGTTGTTGATGTATTTCGTTAGTTTTATTGCACCGCCGGTTACATCATGTTACTATGAATCGTGGTACTTCACTAAGGGATTAGTGTTTGTAACTTGTATTTCATTGCAAGTAGTATTTTCTGTAATATCTGTTTCTTCGTTCTGGAGTATCACTGGATTATCTCTTAGTGCTCGGTTGTTTTATTGCTCTGGACCCGTTCATTTCGTGTAACTCTCACTATAACAATAATATTTTATACTATTGTACTTATCTTTATAATCCATTAGATAAAATAGTTCACAGAGTTTAACTCGCTCGTCTTCAGTTGCTCTTATCGTCAATATGTCGCATAAATTCGTGATTAGTTTGGCTGTCATCTTAATATTCCACTCCAGCTTCAAACTATCAAACTTAGTACTAATTGCACCCCAATTAAACATTCACATGTCTAACACAAGGTTGCGACGCCTACTTAAAGTTTTAATGTTGCCTCCGAAATTCTGTTCAAGAGTCGGGCCTGAAATGATACTAATTTAATACATTACTTCGTCTTTCAAGTCTCTGTACATATTTGAATTTATGAAACGTTAAATAAAGCTTCAACTCGTTGTTTTAAAATTTACAAATTGAATGTAATGGTAGTTTAAACTTTTTATTTTATTTTTTAACCTTTATTGTATTTCACTTAGTTATAAAATATACCCGAGTTGATAATAAAATTAGTTTAATGTTCTAAATAGATATAAAAAAAACCCGCTCAACACAGTACTCTATAATTTATAGATGGACTTATAATGGCATTAAAAATTTCAATTTTCCGAGAAACGCTTTGTAAATCCATTTTAAACTGACTAAAATCTGTATATCTCTGAAACTATGAGACTAATGAACTTGAAATTTGGCATGCATGTTCCTTCCTGTAAGTGCAAAAAAAGGATTTAACACTGCGCGAGTGCAGTCGCACGGGTACAGCTATAAATGTTTTACATCGTTCTTCCTTGCCACCGGCAAGCGTTAATTCAACAACTTATTACATGATTTTATTGACAACTAGCTTTTGCCCGCGACTTCGTCCGCGCAGAATATAAATTTAAGAAATTCCGTTTCCGTTTGTTGGAACCCAAATCCCGTATTCTGGATATCCCGGATCCAGTTTTTCATATCCCGTATCCCGTGTCCCGTGTGCCGTATCCCGCGCCCCGCACCCCGCGTCCCGCATCCCGCATCCCGCATCCCGCATCCCGCATCCCGTATCCCGCATCCCGCATCCCGCAATCCGCATCCCGTATCTGGTATCTGGTATCCCGTATCCCTCATCCCGTATCCCGTATCGCATATCCCATGTCCCATGTCCCATGTCCCATGTCCCATGTCCCATGTCCCATGTCCCATGTCCCATGTCCCATGTCCCATGTCCCATGTCCCATGTCACATGTCACATGTCCCATGTCCCATGTCCCATGTCCCATGTCCCATGTCCCATGTCCCATGTCCCATGCCCCATGTCCCATGTCCCATGTCCCATGCCCCATGCCCCATGCCCCATGCCCCATGTCCCATGTCCCAAATCCCGTAACCCGTATCCCGTATCCCATATCGCGTATCCGTATAATTCTCAAAAACGCTATTAAATTTTACTTTTTTATTTTTAAAAAGACACCTAATCACCTATTTTCATAATTCTTACAACAAAAATGACGAACTTTTATACAAAGTTTCATCCCCTATTTTATCCCCTTGGGGTTGAACTTTCAAGAAAGATGAAGTTATTATTTTTAATACGTAAAAAGAAACCTAAACACTACTTTTCATTCTTCTAACCTAAGAAATAACCAACTTCCATACAAACTTTCGTCCCTAATTTTACCCCCTTAGGGGTTGAATTTTCAAACACGCCGAAACCCATTTTTTTATTTTAAAAAAGACACCTAAACACCTATTTTCATAATTCTAACTTGAAAAATGACGAACTTGCATACAAACTTTCATCCCCTATTTAATCCCCTCAGGGGTTGAATTTTCAAAAACGCCGAGACCCATATTTTTTTATTTTTAAAAAGACACCTAAACACCAATTTTCATAATTCTAAGTTGGAAAATGACGAACTTGCATACAAACTTTCATCCCCTATTTAATCCCCTTAGGGGTTGAATTTTCAAAAATGCTGAAATTATTATTTATAATACGTAAAAACAAACCTAAACACAAATTTTCATTATTCTAACCTCAGAAATGACGAACTTCCATACAAACTTTCAACCCCAATTTTACCCCCTTAGGGGTTGAATTTTCAAAAACGTAGCAATTCAAGTTTTTTATTTATAAAAAGGAACCTATACACCAATTTTCATTATTCTAACTTCAAAAATGACGAACATCTATACTAACTTCCCAACTAACTTTCATCCCCTATTTTACCACCTTAGGGGTTGAATTTTTTAAAAAGCCGAAAACCATATTTTTTATTTTAAAAACTTCACCTCCACACCAATTTTCATAATCCTAACTTGAAAAATGACGAACTTGCATACAAACTTTCATCCCCTATTTAACCCCCTTAGGGGTTGAATTTTCAAAAATCGCTTCTTATTGCTTGCCTACGTCACAAAATATATCTACTGTCCAAATTTCATGTCTCTAACTTCAGTAGTTTCGGCTCGGCGTTGATGAGTCAGTCAGTCAGTCAGTCAGTCAGTCAGTCAGTCAGCATTTCCCTCTTTATATATTAGTATAGATAGATAACAAAGCAATGAATTTAACGATCCAATTCAAGTTCTCACACTGCCAAGTTCACTTGTTCAGTTGGAAGACATGTGTTTGCCAGACTCGTTTAAATTTTCAGACCTGTGTTGAGATTTTCAGACTTAACTGCGGTTTGAGTCTCTGCTTTTTAGAAAAAAAAAGTTGATAATAAGGTTTTATATGTTGCTATGGAGCAATGATTGAGTTTGACCATGAACAAAATCATTTGAATGTGGATGGATGTGTATAACAAAATAATGTGGACCTGAAATTTTAATCCTATATTCTCGCCGCAAACGTGCGAGAATGGCCGAGAGCAAGAATGACGTGAACTCTTGTGGACATCCCTTAATATTCTTGCGACTTTTTATAATGAATAACAAAATATTCTACATTTTGTTTAGTAAGCCAAATGTCGTAACAATGCAAATGACATCGATGAGATAATATTGACAAACTCAGTAATTTATTCATGAATTTAAATTATGATTACTTTTGCTGTATATTTTAAAACAAAGTTTCAAGGTAATAATAGGTATAGAGGGCTAGATTTATTATTATTAATAGGTATATGTAAATACATTGTCTACGTATTGATTTAATAAAATGTACTTACAATCGGATAATCTTTCCAGGAAAAAGCAAAATTCCTATAGATACAGCCAAATTTATACCCCCTTATTCATAGAGATTTTAGCCAGTGTACAATGGTTTTGAAAAGCATTTTAGGAACAAATGTGATTTCTAATTCCACTGCAAGTCGATCATAACCTTCTATGAATAAGGGGGTTAGTGTTTTAGCAAGTTAACAATAGTGTTACAAAGGATTTCTAGGAAACTGGGAATTTTAGTTTACGATGTGTAGTTTTTATCATACCCGCATTAGTTTTTACGGACATAACGTCATAGAAATTATTGTTTATTAAAATTAAAGTTCAATAACAGTTAAAAATTAGCAATTAATGGATTGGTGTTAAAATGTTTGGCCCTTATAAGGGTGTTATTAAAAAGTGAGCTATAAAGACCCCGCATACGGTAAGTGTTGTAACTTTTTAAATGTTGTTGTTAATGGTTTTAACCGCTAAGTTATATTGCTGTTTTTATCGATTTTGAGAAAGCGCCATCTGCGGGCAGGTGTTGTTATAAAAAATGTTGCCACTTTAAAAAAGTTTTTGGAGATCATGACTTTTGTTTTTTGTAAGTTTTCTCAAGTTGTCTTTGGTTTTTATGGCTTTTTTTATATGTTCACGTGCTAGGGTTGTGTAAACATGTCGGAAGCCGTTTTAAATGTTTCCAAACACAGCTGAACGCGGTACTAAGTTAAAAGGCACGCCTTGCTCAGGTAAAGCGTTATACTCGATCTTCACGGCCGTGGCCTGATCTGACGCCCGATTGAGAGAGACGGAGTTAGAAGAGATGATACTGCATCTCATTCTTTCGCACCTATAGCTCTGTCGGTGGAGCGGATGTCACTAATGAATTTACCTACTCTAAACTTTTGTATACGATTTGGTACGTTATAAGAATAATCTAACTTTAGGTACTACTTTACTACTTCTTATTAATAATGTTGATTATTTCTTGGGTAGGTAGCCACGATAACGTGGTAGTGTTAATTATTGTTATCGTATTTTTAGGTACGCTTATTATGAAAATGATAGGCCTGAGCTGGAACACAAGCAGAACAACGAATCTTTAAACCAAAAAAATCCGATTTTTAGATTTAAGCTCTAGGCTCTCCGATCAGAAAATCGTCTATGATTTAAAGTCCTTCAAAAGTATTATAATTAGGCCATAATTAATTTACGCATTGACAAACAATCGGCTACCTCGTAGGTAGGTTCGCCCTACCTATTTCATGCTCAATTTATTAATCACCGATTCACGACGGCATATAAACAAATTAACAGCCCGTAACTGAACACACGTAACGTAATTGTTATAAAAAACACATAACATCGAAAAACGTTGTTAAAATGTTATTTTTAACGGTTCATTTGGTCTTCCGTGCGCCTTTTTTGTAATGGCCGCCAGACAGCTGTCATGGCGGCGTGAGTTCTAAATTTAAAATAAACAATTTTATTACTTTTATGAGCAACGTTGGGTTAGGTTAGTTTAATGTTGCCAGTTCGCGTTCGAAATTCAAACTATTTTAGTTGTGGGCCTTTTATGGACTTTGTCATAAGTTATAGGTTTTTAAACTTTTTAACTCAAAATGATCATCAAATTATTTATGTTCGTTCCTATTTAATTGTGTTATCATTTTACTTTATGATAATTATAAATTTATTTTTACATTAAGTTTTCAGCAATTGTATCCAGTAAATTAATAAAGGTAATCTACATATTTTAATTGATTTTACGAAATTATACTTAACTTAGTATTTAGCAAATAATATTATTTTGTTTCTTCTTCTATAATTGTATTTGCTTTGAAACAAATTTGTTTAAGAAAATGTATCTTAAGTATCTCTGAGCTAACACTAAAGCCTTTTAATACAAATTCTTCTTTCAAATTATAAGAACTAACTATTCTGACGCAACTTTCTAAACAAATTTTCTTACAATCCACAGTACAATGATACCCGTTAAATATCGCACCTCAATAATGTCGCCATATCAAACACACCTGAAGTATATACCCATCTCTGTTACAACTGCGTCGACAAAAAGAGACGGAGGGATTAGAATGCAATGTCACACGGAGGTGCTAATTCAGAGATGAGGTGTAAATACCATCTATTAGGCATGTTGAGTAATCACGACAAAATGTATAAATAGTAAAGTCAAAACTTGTAGGTTAGTTTTACGAACAGAGTTTTTTCTCGATAATGTTTTTTTTATGGGACTGAGGTGGCAAACAAGCTTACTGCCGCCCGCCTGATGTTAAGCAGTTACCGTAGTCAATAGATGCTTGTACTACCGAAGGCATTGCTCGCACGTTACCGACCTGAAGGGGAGTGGAATGTAGGGAGGGGAAGGCGGGGGGTGGTTTTCCAGCCTGCCCAAGATAAGGACCGAACCCAAAATGCCTACGAAAGTCTCGCCAACCTCTGGAGTCTAGGGTTTGAGCTTGTGCAATTTAAAAAAACCCAGCCAGCCCATAAAACACTAACGTTGCTAAAACGTTTTTCAACTGTTTTCGACCCTCAAAGGCCCGAAGTAGGCTCTAATCTTGGTGCCAGTATGCAAATACACGTCACGTACCAACAACTTATCAATACGGCACACGTGAGGTGGATTATAAAGAAAACGACCGAGTTTTATCGCGCGAACCGTGCGCTCCGAGTATCGGCCATCTTGGAAGTACGGTGTTGCAAGATGAAAAAAAAAACAGGTAGGTATTTTAATAATAATGCCGGGTATATGGTTTTATAGGTTTGTTAATATAAGCAAAATTGTTAAGTTAATAATAAGTTATATTTATTTTAAGCGTTTAGCAAACGAATAGATCGTTAGTTTTCCAATCTTAGATTAATTATTAACAAAATTAAAAAAACATATTTAAAACATGGATGTTTATGTCAATTATATTTTCTCCTCAGTGAGTTATGGATGTGTTTTAGTTAGTAAATTAAAAGTAAACGTAGATATTTTGGTCCCATTTTAATAACGTAAATTCTAATTATAAATTAGAACTCATTTTGTATTAAAACAATTATTATTGACATAAAACTTTATCCACAACAATAACTGTTTAATATTTCTCTCAATTATTTTGCGGACTAGAAGTAATAAACTTCCTTTGACAGACAAAATTAATATTTGAGAGACACTAAATATAACGAGACAAGGAACAAAGAACTTTAAATTTAATATTATTCACGAATAAAGACCAAATTCCTTTGTCATTTTAGCAAGAAATTGACGGAATAAATGCAAATAAATTTCGAAGAATTTGTTGAAAAAAATAATTAATTAGTTAGGCACTTTTTTAAAGAACTTGAAACAATGTTATCAAATAAATGATACCTAATAATAAATCTCACGAAATACCACTCCTTTGATGTCGGTTAAAATAATAATTAACAATTATAACAATATTAAAGTTACTTAAACACGGGCCTCCCCTCAATGCGAGGGGGATTCAGGTCATAATCCACCATGCTAGCCTAGTGCGGGTTGGTGGATTTCACATGTCTATCGAAAAGTTAGATTTTCTAAGCCATGCAATTTTCCTCACGATGTTTTCCTTCACCGTAAGCAAGTGATAATCATATTTAAGTTATGATTCGCATATAAATTTAGTTACTTAAAGTTACTTCGTCCTCATTATTTGAAAATTAGCAACTAATCCAAAGCGAGCTCATTAATTATTTCCACAATAAAGATACCAATGAAAAAATAAACAGTTATATTTACAGGGCAATAAGAGCGGAATTGCAATCACACGGTGGAATGGTCGGAATTAACATAAGAAACTCATAACGTTAAATATTCATAATAATAAGTTCGCAACTTCATTCAGTACGTAGACGTGATAATTAAATTCATGGAAGGAGACGCTTTTCTCGCTTACTTTATACGTTCACTAGCTGTGCCCACGACTTCGTACGCGTGCAATTTTTTTATTGCTAATGTTTGCTAAAATTAAAGTAGCCTGTTATTTCTTATAACATGAGCTACCTGCTAGGGCAAGTTCCGTCAAAATCGGACCAACCGATTCGGAGATTAGCCGGAACCAACACAGACAAAAAAAATAAAAATTGACTTTTTGTTTACTTATAACAAAAAGTTTTTACTTTCATATGCATTAAGTAAAAGGCTGTTATTTTGACATTACAAACAGACATTTCAATTTTATTTATTTGTATAGATAGATGTATAGATTCCAAGTGACACAAAATGAACACGAATGAATGTGATTCACGATTTACACTTCCCTTACTTTTTCCACTGCCGTGGGCTACCCTAAAGGTCCTTTTCTTACTTTGTAAAAATATCGTCAGTAATTTTCCTAAAGGCCTCCAAAGGGTGTGCTAAAAATACACCAAGCCCTGCTATTAGCATACAAATGCTCCTGTATAAGCTTCCGTGTATAAAATGGGACACGTTGACAGTACATACAAGGCCCGCTTTGTCCGTGGTTACTTAGTGGCTAGACCAGGGTTGTCGCTAAAGTTTTCTGCCAAGTCAAACCAACCGTTAATGTAGCTTCCTAATTCAAAAAATTACGCATATATTAGTAAGTGACTTTAACATATTTGATGTATTATTTTAACAGGGTACCTTCTAACATCGAGTGATTGCGGGGTCGACTCCCGCAAGACGCAAATTTCGGAAACGGCCTTGTCGTGATTTTTCCTGGTCTGGGTGGCACTGGGTTCACCCCCTTTCCATTTTACGGTAGCCATAGTATAAGCATTGCTTAGTTTGGGAACATACAGTCGGTGTGTAAATCTGGCGATATTTATTTTGTAAATATGTACTTCTTTATATTGGTCAATTTCAAATACCTATATCGTTTCATTACTATTAGACGTAAGTACACGAATATAATTACGCCTAATAGAAATGAAACGATTATCTAAAAATGGAAAG
The DNA here is from genome assembly GCA_947859195.1 of Drymonia ruficornis. Classification (NCBI taxonomy): domain Eukaryota; kingdom Metazoa; phylum Arthropoda; class Insecta; order Lepidoptera; family Notodontidae; genus Drymonia; species Drymonia ruficornis. The sequence goes on along the minus strand of OX401905.1, from coordinate 13,773,096 downwards.
CTAATAGAAATATTAAATGAATCACCTGTAAAGTAAATAATAATTTAAAGCTACCAAATTTCCCCCGACGTCGTCTTATCGCGTCGACTACCAAATCTTAATTATTCCTATTGAACGGGCGTGATTGTTTTAATAAAATAATTATAAAGTAGCCGGAGGTAGCCGTCCATTTCTGAATTGGACAGGAATAGATAGAGTTCATTACGATGTACCGTTTGATAAGTTTTAATTAAGTTTACACCCGGTTCTGTTGTGTTTATTTTACGTTCTTACGTAAGACGTTCCTTTGAAATGTTTGTATCGGTTTATTATTTTGAAATGTACCTGTTGACGGGTAAAAATAGAATTAAAAATGAACCCTAAGGCCCGCCACATACATACGGAATTTCCGTACGGAATTCCGTTTCGAAATATCCAATCGGGGTTTCCGAACGCGATACGTCCATACATTTGGATGGATTTACGGCGTTAGAAATCCCCGATTCGATATTTCGAAACGTAATTCCATACGGAAATTCCGTATATAGGTAGGTATGTGGCGGGCTTAAGATCACGTCCGATGACATAAAAGCTAAATAGAAGATTGTATCACATCATTTTTTAATTTTCAAACTGTGTTAGTGGCCAGTAACATTTTCAACCGGTTTCAAAACGAAACAATTAAAAATCCGTTAAGAAAACAGAATTCCATTTTTAAATTCACATTGAACAAAGAGTGGCTGTCATTCAAACATAGAACCGCCACGCCCCAGGAAGGTCCAATCAGAGAGAGATCTCTAGCGTTCGTAATTACTCGTGTTTCTTCGGTCAGCATCGGCGGTGTAATGACAGGGTTGGGTTTTGATGATGCATTCTATGTAAGTTGATAGAATAAAAAGTAATGATGGAATAAAATGTGTGATTACATGGGATGGTGAGATAGCGTCATTATCTTTTATTTCAGTGAAGCCGACGCGACGGCGATTGAATCCTTATAAGTATGTAGGGCAGGGAGTAATCTATAGATATCTGACACTAGTTTTTTTTTCAGGAGTAGATACCTACAAAAGTGTTTCTAACTACTCACAATAGCTTTTTCTATTGGTCTAACGCTAAGGATACACTAGACACTATACACTCAGTGTATTGTCACCGACACTACAACTGTAACAAGGTGTGTCGACACACCTATAGGTGTGTATACACTGAGTGTTTTAGTATCTAATGTCGTCGTGTATCCTTAGCATTACAGACGAGTGGCAACCTTGTAAGGTTTGGCTTTGACTCGAATTAAATTACAACAATTTCATTTACCTAGGATAATATTCGAATTGCGTCCATTAGCGACGCCAAAGAGAATATAACCACTACAAGCGACGCGGACGCGACGAAGCTGTCGCCCAGTGCTTAGTTTTTTTTTTTTTGTAATTCGATTCTACACATTTATAAATAGACGCCAGGTTTTATAAACTAGTCAATCAAAAAAAATACTCAACTGATTTTATAAGTCTTTTTTATTCAATGTCAGAATTAGCAACAGCAGCAGACAGCATTAATAAGTAGGTACGTAATGAACATCTAATAAAACTATTGGAGCATGTTTACTGTCTTCCGATTACCAATTTAAACTGTATTACGAAGTTCAACAGAAGTCTAAAACAGATGCAATGACTCACGAACTCGCGACTAATCTTAGCACCTCTTGCCTCGTTGATCTATGACTCAACCGAGGAAGCGCTAATTCGAAATTCGAATTTGGAATCTGTTCTAATCGCGCCGCAATACAATGCGAGGCGGCGCGGGTGCGGAACCATTGAATATTTAATTGAATGTGGAGCGCACATGGCGGGGTCAACGCTCCAGTGTTTGGCCAGTGGTTCCGAACGTGTTTGTTAGGTGATAAGATATTTCGTGGGGGCATCCCCCGGTGGTCTAGCGACACGTTTTGTGAGGTGCAATGAACTGGTTTCTGCAAATTGAAATGATTGAAAAAAAAACAATACTCTTCTATTGCCCTGCCCAAACACAATGGAAGCTATAATCGAATTACAATTGTACTTTGCTATGAATTTTATTTTATTTCTATATTATTTTAAAATGCCAACAAAAACAAATTGACAACCTACCCTTGCTTAACTACTTATCACGAAAATACCGAGAGCTGAGTTTTTTTATAAAAAAAATAAAAATATATATATATACGGTCGAATTGAGAAACCTCCTCCTTTTTTGAAGTCGGTTTAAAAAATGTTATCCCATTTGGAACCACCGTAAGTATTATGCCAAAGAAAAATAAGGTATTGAATATTTTGATATAATTCGCGCTTCATTATAAACCCTCTCCTGCCGCCGGTCGGTCTCTCCGACCCATCCGACCAATTCAATATTCGCTTCTGATTTTGACAGTGTGAAATAGACGCGTCAGCTGTGGGGACACAATGGCGTGATCCAATTTTAACGTACATCTGCCGCAAACGTCAAAGCTCATACAGTTACGCTTGGAATTGTGCTCAACTCGCGATAATGGTGCAAGTTTTTGGAATTTATTTAAAAATGTGCCTGATATCCAACATATCGAAGTTTAGGGTTATTTATGTAATGACAATTTTATGTGTGTTATAGAAGTAAAATGCTATAGATACCTAAGTACATAAGTAATAAAAATAGGGTTCGGTGAAACCTTAATGTTTTTTTCCTCAATACTTGAGATCAAAATAACTTTCAAGACAAAAATAAAATAATATTTCTGGGATGCCTAGATTAAATTTCGTTCATTTATCATTGAAGTAACGTGAAATAAACGAGAATTTTAGGGAATTCACCGATTGGAAGTGTCTAGACTTTCCCCGGGCATAAAACAAAGGTTGCTAATTGGAAGGCCGTGTTTTTCCTAAACAAACATGTTCCACGAGCGTGTGGAGGGTTGCCAGAAAAATGGTTTTTAATCTTGTTTAAAGTCAAGAGAAAAAAAAGAAAAGTTTTAAAAAGCGAATGTAGCCTTCAATCTCTGCCAGACAGAGGAGAGTAAAATAATTAGAATTCAGCTTTTTAACTGTACCTACTGAACTTTGTAGAAAAAAAAACAATTTACAATAAACTGAATCAATGGGTCGCGATGGAGTAAAGTATCTATTTATTGACCTAGATTATTATTTTACCTCAGCTGTTTTATATTTTAATTGGTAATATGGGTACTTACTTACTGCAAAATATGTGGTCCTTGGTTACCTGACATTATATCGCTATCTATCTCCCTCACCCTAATAACAGGTCACAGCACGCCGGGTGTTACAAAAATGGCGACAAAATCTAACACCCGTGAATAATATTTTGGACGCAAATGCAACCGTTGTTGACTTTACGGCCCCCATTATTACTTTTTACGGTTTAACAAGCTCGTATTTTTACTTATCTCGTTGTGTGAATTGTTATTACACATTTTTTTACAAAGGGCTGACAACCCTAGGTGTAATGTTCGAACCATGTGACAAGCGCATGTGAGGTGTTATAAGAATTCGAACTTTGCAACTGTGTGTTAGTGTGCAAAATTGCAGGGAAACATTTAAGTTGTGATTCGAAAATATTCGGTTGGAAAATCTGTAGGGTTGCCTCTCCCGTGGTGCGGTCGCGCGAATCTGCAGAATTTTTTGATGACGCATTTTTTAAGACGCAACTTTTTCATCGGTTGTGTTTTCCAGTTTTAGTTTTATGAGTTGATGCACGATCTTGGCGCTTGAAAACTGGGAGGTGATCGAGAAAAGCTTTGTGAGTTCAGAAAAAAAATACATTTCATGAAGTACCTACCTATGTAAGTACCTATATGAGATAAGATATGAATACGTATCAAATCGATAAATTGATATCACATTATAATTGTCGTAATAAATTAAAAAATCAAAACATACAACAGCTGACATATGAAACCGGATTGAACCCTACCCTGTGTAAATCGGAAACAATAAGACCTTTCTATAATAAATCGTTCATCAGATACCAACACGATACCAATTATGTTGCGTAATGGTAATTGGAATACCAAATAAATATCAAATGAGTAGTTTCCTATTGTATATTTAATTGAATAATATAGCCTTGTTCAGCTTCATATAAATGGGCTTCGGGGAATATAAATAAATTGTAAAAATAAAACTGCAGCTTAGATGTGGAAAAAATGGAGCGAAGAAAAGAAATCAAGTTCTTTATTCAAAAAATGTTTGCACGTCACGTCGCGTCTATTTAAAAAAAGAAAATAAATAACTCCTTGCATGAAGTTCTTATTCAGGCGTTTGCGTTTCGCCAACAATTTTGTACAAAATAATCAGAACAACACACGACACATAATTAATTTGTCCATATTACATTTTTCCTTGTTAAATAGTAATGCCCATACAAATCTAATAATTACAGCCGATAATGGCTATATACTGAACCTGTTGGCGCAGTGGTTCGTGAGTAAGCTGCTTGGCTGACTGTACGGGTGGTTACAGGTTCGATTCACGCCAGAGACAAATTTCGGAAACGGCCTTTTCTTGAATTGCCCTGGTCTGGTCGCCCCAGTCACAGCCCATAGTAAAAGTTTTGCTTAGTTTGGACGATACAGTTGGTGTGTTATTTAATGTTTGATTCTCGTGTAAAGTGATACTAACTGCGTATGTTATTCAAATATCTATCTAAAGAAAACACTGACAATTTAAAAATAAAACATATTTGGAAGCAAAAGCAAAACCAGCTCAAAATTTTTATCCAAAAATAACATCACACTACAGTTGATAACATGAAAGCGATATTCGTTTTTTTATAACACCGTAACGGCACTATTAGCCTATGTCAAGCATAACACAAAGCGTCGGTCCGGGTGACCACGTTTTAACAACAATTCACCTTACAAAGACCAATTACGACGGGGGTCGATCGGACCCATCGGACCAGTAGGCACCGTTGAAAAATGGCCATCGGACCAGTGACCGGCGAAGGGTTGGGCGTCGTTTGCGAGATCGCTCGGGTGATCGATGTTTTTGCGGACATTTTCTGGATAAAAACCCCGCTCGGTATAAATAGTCGATTATTGGTGATTGGGTCGGAATTCCTTTGCCCATTTTTTTTCGTACTTAAAAAGCGTGTAATTTTATTGGAGTGGACTTTGTCTTTTTTTACACGACTGCCCAAAAAAAAAAGAGTGTATATGTGTTTAGGGTTCATGTATGTATGTATGTTTGTATGTTTGTATGTGAGATTCTTTATTCCACCATAACTTATAAATGCCTGAACGGATTTCGATGTATGGGGTATCGTTAGAATCCTTACATCATTCCGGGTAACACTGGGTATATTATTTTTGAAAAAAATCAATATGGCGGCATTATGGCTCAACTTTAATATGTGAAAAAAAAATTTTTTTCTTCCATTATTACAATACGGGTATCAAATTGAAGGCCTTGATGAGCACAGTCCAAAACTGTAGAATTTATAGGCATAATTTAACATAGGTAGGGTGTACATGCAAAACAAATATATCATTTTTGGCTGCTGTCACTAAAATGCATAAAATAAAAATAAATAATTTAAAAAATTAAAAACACGACTGCCCTGCCAAAAAACGAACTAAAAAGTATAAAACAAGTGCAGTGTCATTGCAGTCGGGGGCCCTCTTAGATTAAATATGTTCCACAGAACGGTCCCCCGACTGCAATGACACTGCACTTGTTTTATACTTTTTAGTTCGTTTTTTGGCAGGGCAGTCGTGTTTTTAATTTTTTAAATTATTTATTTTTTTGTTTTATTTGGTTTCATCTACTACACTTCTCATCAAACAAATCGAAACATTTATTGGATGAAAATTCTAAAATTTGAATTCAAATTTGGAATTGTGGTACACCATTGTGTATTTATTGCCGTATTTTTTTAATGATATCAATATATTTTTTATTTAAATGCTTAAAAATTACTTGCAGTACTGTTTCGATTTTGTTGATGAGAAGTGTATTTAAGTTTTTTTCTTTACAATCGTCACTGAGTAATAGCTCAGTGATCACGGACATTCCATTTTCATATCAGACTTATTGCGGCAATATTAATAATACGTATTCAATTAATACGATGAAGAACACATTACTTATGCAGATAAAATAAAAACACAATTAACCTTTAACTTTTGCGGCATTTCTAATGATAAGTACTAGTAAACACAACCGTTATCACAATAAATGTCTCACACGAACATAAATTGCGTGTACTGTGTACCTATAAGACATGCTGCTCCACCAAGCCAACTAGACACTCGGGTATAAATTTCAAATGATAATAAGTCAATGATCTGCGGTCCTTCCACCACATAGTGGGAGCTACTGCCATAGGACTGCCCAGGCATTGGCCCAGGCTCACTACGTTTGGACGGACCGCGGAATCATTGACATATTATCATTTGATAATTATACCTGAGTGCCTAGTTGGCTTGGTCGAGTAGTATGACACTTGCAAACTGGCAGTCTCGTAAATAACAAGTTCCACTGTCCCACATACATAAGGATCTCATTACTGGTGATTGGATCGGCCATCTGTCGAATCGAATGTGTAATCGATAAATAGGGGTGGCTATTGGATTGGGCGCACCACTATTCTGTTGCGTGCATGTTGATTTATGGTAGGGTGATTTTTATTAGAAAGAATTGGGCTAAATTGTTAAGTTTTTTTCTTTAAATTTTATACTTATACGTAGAGGTAAGCGTTGCTTAGTTTGGGACCATACAGTTGGTGTGTAAGTCTGGCGATATTTATTTATTTTATTCCTTATAGGTATTTGGAATAGTTAAATTAAAAATAAAAACACTAACATTAAAACAGTAATCAGTAGAGTGGTTATAGTGCATCTAATAAAACAAATTCAAATGCGAGTTTAGTCATAAATAAAGTACAGTAATCCGGTTATATCCGGTTCTATCCGGATAACTAGCGTCTGTAGTCAGTTTTACGTGCAGCAGTAAAGCGGTATGCATCGACGATGTGCCACATGTTCGGGTTAAATTGGACACTAGAACGTAGCCACGATAAAATGGAACCACGGAAAATATAAACGCGAGATAAATCTGCGGGAAATGAGTCGATTCTTGATAGTAAATGAAATATATGAGAAGAAAAAAGTTGAGTCGACGAGAAGAACATTTAAATAAACAACGAAAATATAATAATATCCTGGGACATTCTTTTACAAACGGCTACCTGATCCCAAACTAAGCAGAGCTTGTAACATGGAAACCAGATAACTGATATTACTACATATACTACTTTATGTTTGTAAATACATAGGTACTTAATATACATAATTACACCCAGACTCGGGACATACAGACATGTTCATGCAAATGCATGTCCCGGGTAGGAATCGAACCTACGACCTGCAGCGTGATAGGAGGAATCTTACCAACCAAGCTAATGGGCCCGTCTAATATGTTCTAACACTTCAGTGAACTACAAAGTTCACAATTTGATCGCGCAAAATTTACTCCGAACAAAATCGCAAACGCATCTATAAAAGAGTAGAATAAACAGATTTACTTTAGAAAAGATTTATGCACAGTGCATTCCGCACCGCGCGCATGCATACGAGCATGCATGCATGCATACAATGGAACACAAAGCCGGCTGTAAGGCGGTATTATCGGCGTTTTATAGGGAATGCATCGCCTTTGAACAACAGCACTGAAAAGCAGGTTTTATTTAAAGTAACTTACCGCAGTACCGTTATGTCACTAACTTGAGTTTGTTAACTGTAACGTCACGACTTTTATCCCCATTCGGGGGTAGTCAGAAGCTTGAGTGGCCATACATCACCACATTGTGGAGGTATTAACCAACTCAAAGCCCACGTTTCACCAGATAGTCAGAACCCAACGTGACAGGTGGTGAACCTTGTCGCCGTGTATACAGGAACTGACTATTAGCGAACTGTAAATTAGGCACATAGATGAAAATTCATCCATTGGTGCATGCCCCACCGGGGATCGAACCTGGGACCTTCTGATTGCTATCCCAACCTGTTCACTCCTAGGCTACAGTCGCAGAGTTTGTTACTTAAAAAATATAACAAAGAGGATGTTTTACTTAGTTAAATAGTATTATAAAGTGCAGTTTAACTTTATCCAGATAATAGAGTTAGTGGTAGTTGTCTGCGAGGCAGTCTATGATGACTGGAGACTAACGTCAGATAACATTTATTCTCCAAATAAATTTGATGTTTTAACAGTTTATCCATAGAATATCTGTGAAAATGATACATTTATTTGGGTAAAGTTAGTTGATAATTCTGGAAGAGGAGTAAGTGAAAATAAAAATTCGATATACGTCTTATAAACAATACTTATTTTTATTACTTGGTTTTAATCATTTGGGTTTTTTATGAGAAATAATACTTTTTACTGAAGTGTGATAATTAAATATGAATGGGGTTTTCGTTCAACTAAATTATTCAAAACATAACAGTAAATAAATTACTTATTTATTACACTCCACATATTCCAAACTCTTTAGATTCATTGAACTGTTAAAATTACAACATATCGATTTCCTTTCCCCAAATTACATTCGTTCATTATCATACTAGTAAATAATTTATTACATAAAACATCAAAGCGTACCCACGCTTCCTAACCAGAGCGCGATATCAATCTGGCACAAATCGTAATGTCGTCGACCGATAAACGCCCGATACGGCGCCGATACGATGCCGATACGGAGCCGATAGCGTGCCGATAACGAGCAAGACAAACAATGAGAACAGTGTTGCGAAACATCATGAATACACATTGAAGGAGGTTGTTTATACATCCTCAAGGATTGCTTGAACTTGATTACGTATCTACTTTTATTTATCATTGCTGCCTTTAAGGTTCTTTAAGATATTGGTAGTAGAGACAAGCTGTAGCCAATTGACTGCAGCTCATATAGGGGCTGGCTCGACCGGTGTAGTACCACCCTCACACAAAAGATCGGCGTAAAGTATAAGTATTATAGCTGCGTTTCGTACGATGAGTGAGAGAGACGGAAGCCCAACCAACTTGTTTTTCGTCAACTCTATAATAATATAATATCCTGGGACATTTTTTACACACGGCTACCTGATCCCAAACTAAGCAGAGCTTGTACTATGGAAACCAGATAACTGATACTACTACATATACTACTTTTTTATTTGTAAATACATACTTAATATACATATACACCCAGACTCGGGACATACAGACATGTTCATGCACACAAATGCATGTCCCGGGTAGGAATCGAACCTACGACCTGCAGCGTGAAAGGCGCCATCACGCCAACCACGCCAACGGGCCCGTCAAATACACTGTACCACATAGCATCTCGAGCGAGCATCAAACCTGCAATACAAGTTAAACAAAGTTCTTACTTTTGGCCGCAGCTACATAAACAGTGCAGTGTATTCAGTCCGTTATCGCGGCTATCCGGATAAAGGTGATTGTGTAAACACTGCGTAACACGGGATGTAAACACACTGGTCCTTTGTACCGTGAGAAATGTATCAGTCAATATGGATTGACTATAAACCTTATATTCTATACCAAGCCAACTAGGCACCTGTCGGCGGAGAAGCCGCTTTCATCCGAGTGCCTAGTTGGCTTGGTGGAGTCGTAGCGTGGAATACTCGACAGCTCGACATGCGATGGGCAGCTAAAAATGCCACATAGCAATTCAATTTTCTGATTTTCTAGAAGAATCTTTAGCAATTCCGCTAAATTTCCGTGCAATGGTTATGAATGGCGTATAAAATTATTTTTATAAAAAAAAAACAAACCGACTTCAAAAAAACCTGATGCACTAAAAAGCCTGAAATAATATTTCTATTACCACCTCTGCCTACCCCTTCGGGAAAACCAGACGTGATGGTGTGTTATCGAGTATTTGGGGTCGGTGCCAATCTATCTTCTTACTTTTATAGTAGGTAGACTTGGCATACCAAGATTGGCACCGACTTCAAATACTCGATAACACACCATCACGTCTGGTTTTCCCGAAGGGGTAGGCAGAGGTGGTAATAGAAATATTATTTCAGGCTTTTTAGTGCATCAGGTTTTTTTGATTACGGGTTGTTTTTTTTTATAAAAATAATTTTATTTCACGATTTTTAGTGGCGCCATACCAATGAACATTTTGGCATATTGAACCGTATGAAGTAAGCCCAACAAAAGGTAACTGCTGTAAATCGTTGAAGAATTCCCTCGACTGTCTATGGTCTCCATCATCAGACCTGTAATGGCACTTATAAACGATATGGGTGCAAAGCTCTCATCAATAGAAATGAATTAAGTCCAAACACAAGGTAGCTACTGTAAAACGTTGAGGAGTTCCCTTGACTGTCCTACATCTTCATCATCAGACCCCTAATGACAGTCACAACCCATCTAGGTGTAAAGTTCTCATCAATACAAATTAATCAAGCCCAAACACAAGGTAGCTACTGTAAAACGTTGAGGAGTTCCCTTGACTGTCCTACGTCTTCATCATCAGACCCCTAATGACAGTCACAACCCATCTAGGTGTAAAGTTCTCATCAATACAAATTAATCAAGCCCAAACACAAGGTAGCTACTGTAAAACGTTGAGGAGTTCCCTTGACTGTCCTTCGTCTTCATCATCAGACCCCTAATGACAGTCACAACCCATCTAGGTGTAAAGTTCTCATCAATACAAATTAATCAAGCCCAAACACAAGGTAGCTACTGTAAAACGTTGAGGAGTTCCCTTGACTGTCCTTCGTCTTTATCATCAGACCCCTAATCACAGTCCCAACCCATCTAGGTGTAAAGTTCTCATCAATACAAATTAATCAAGCCCAAACACCAGGTAATTGCTGTAAATCGTTGAGGAGTTCCCTAGACTGTCTTTCAGCTCCATCATCAGATCGACTCCAGACCTTCATTAAATAGTAGTGCTTCAAAATACTTAATGAAAAAATTAACAAACGCACTAGTCGCCACTACGATTTTCGAAGGTTCCCCTCGATTTCTCTGGGATGCCATCATCAGATCCTGGTTTCCTTATCATGGTACCACCCCTGGGATATCTCTTTTCCAACAAAAAAAGAATCATTAAAATCGGTTCATAAACGACGAAGTTATCCGCGAACAAACATAAAAAAATATATACGGTCGAATTGAGAAACCTCCTCCTTTTTTGAAGTCGGTTTAAAAAATAATGACGGACCACAGTAAATACTTTACGTCTAGCCTTCGCCTTAAAGCGTTATATTGACGCAATTACTCCATTCTCACGTACTAATTGCTTATTATCATTCACCCAACGTCCTCTAATAACACCATTAACTATTATAATTAGTTTTTACAGTGTATTCTCCTTTAAATTAGCTTTTCAAGTGCTTCATTTGAGAGTAATAATGTAGCTTTATTAAACACATTTTGCGTCAACAATCTAATAAAAGTGTGAGGAGATCGCTAGCTGCAATCACTGATCGGCAAACGAGAGGTTAAGCAACGCTTGGCCAGGTCAGTCAGAGATGAGTGACCATTTAGTGGTATTTGAACTGAGCGTCTCCGTGCTTCGGAGGGCACGTAAAAAGTCGGTCCTGGTTGTTGTCACATAGGCAGCAGTCGTTAAGACTTGTTAAGGTGCGATTTCGCGGAACGCGGCAGACAGCAGACGTCGGTCGGTCTTATACAAATTGTGGCGATGACATGTGCCGTGACGGCATACGGCATTACAATTTGTATGAGTCCGACTGACGTCTGCCGCGTTCTGCGAAATCGCACCTTTAGACGCTTTCGGGCGATGAACAAATCTAACACCAGGTTGGCCACTAACCATACGATGAAAAAAATTAAAGTATTTCATTTAAAGTGCACATAAAGAAAGATTTAGTATTAAGTTTCCAGAAAATAGTTATTTAAAAACACTTCATATTACAAAAAATATATTATTATCAAATTATCATAGTTAATGTATGAAATAAACACCAAAACACATTAGCCCCTTCGCTAACGCAGTCGGGCGCCTAATGTAATCAGAAACTCGTATGAAATTTCATAACACGTTAGTAACCATTTAAAGAGCCATTGAATAAAAATGTTGCTTATTATCAATAAGGCGTCGGTCATTTATAACATTAAGTGTGTATGGAGATAGATTTGAGGACTTAGGGTTGTACGTAATAACTTCTCTATTAGGACTTGAATTGATCTATCTATACACAATACCAAGGCTTGCAGTTGTCCACCAATTTACCTAACGATGGACACATTTTAAATAGATATATACCTACTGAAAATATAAATAAAATAAATAAATAAATATAACGTCACGACGTTTATCCCCATTCGGGGGTAGTCAGAGGCTTGAGTGGCCATACACCACCACTTTGTGGAGGTATTAAGCCAACTCAAAGCCCACGTTTCACTAGATAGTCAGAACCCAACGTGACAGGTGGTGAACCTTGTCGCCGTGTATACAGGAACACCTAATCCCGAGGGATAGGTAGGTTTTCCCTCACCGTAAGCGAACTGTAAATTATGCACATTTATAAAAATACTAGATTCTTTTTATTCCCCTGATATGTGTGTAAAATAATTATAGACCTACCCCCAAATTTGTAGACTGTTATGATGGACTTACACTGACATTAAAAATCACTATTGATCGTAGGAATGCTAGGTAAAACCACTATTAGCTGGCTCAAAATCTGTATACATTTGTAGGATAAATTTCTGGCTAACCATAATTGAATTACAACTTCGCAAATTCATTAAAAGCTACTTTAAAATATCGTTATATTATTTTGTTCTTATAAATCAAAATCCAATGAAATGAAAAAAAAAGTTATGTACCTATTATCAGCATTTCTTACTAAACATTGTTTTAAATAGCTTTCCAAAAATATTTTAATAATAATATATTCAAATTAATCGATTGTGTCACAACCCTACACAATAATAGACTGGCGTTTTGTGAGTGCATTAATGTGAGATCTCTCCAATTAGTGCGTTTGTGTCGAATTAATTGCCTCATCATTGGTACAATGGCCAATAGAGCTGGGGACCGGTTTTTTGTTCAACTTGGGATTAGTTTTAGTTTTTTATACAATTTGTACTAATGATGCATTTTTTCTAACAACGAAATGCACCTTAACGTGTACCTTAGTATACTTTATAAAAACTCTCTAGTTTATATTTGGGATTTGGAACGACCAACTTTAAAATTTTCTTATTTTCTGCCAGTATCCTTAGCAATTTCGCGAAATTTCTGTAAAACAATCACACATTTTACACCATTTGTGATCATTTCACGGTTATTTAACGGAATTGCTAAGGATTCTGCCAGAAAAACAGGAAAAAGAATTGCGTTTTCAGAATTGCAATGTGGCGCTGTTAGCCCTCCAGGACTAACAGAACACCATTCAATTTGTGCGTCCAGATGCCACGCATGCCTCGCCCGAGCACTCATGTTCTGACATCATGACGCACCCATTGGTCAAAAGAAATTTCTCAAGATAAATCTTAGTAGACGTGTACCTATGTAGCCATCCTTTTCGTGTTCATCTAATACTACGTACTTACCTTTAACAAGTAGATAAAGTATCCCTATATTTTGTCCAACAACACCCTATCCATTTATCTCCTAAACACCTCTCTCACGGGTATTATACAGATGACGGCTCATTTTTCCGTCATTTATAACCATATTCTCGTTACCTATTGCGTAACGATTATAACGATCGGTTGACACCTCTGACATCACGATAAACAGCTTAAATTTATTTCAAAAAGCAATTTGGAAACTATGCTAAAAGGGAAAGCGTAGGGCCGGGTTACACCGGCGTTTGGGCAATTTGAATGTTATGTTAAATAGGAGTGTATGTTAAAATTAATCGTGATTAATGTCCTTAACTGGTTAGCAAGGCCGGATCCGAAGTAAGATACATGTAATTTAAAGGAAGTAATAAGTATTTTATGATACAACATCCTTTAAAAAAAGGTGCCTTTTGCTATCATGGATGACCATGAATGTTGTTGAACTTTCGTCAGAAACCTTTGAAGTAAGCACTGTGACAGAGTAGAACGGACGGACTGGATGATCTTACAAGGGTTCCTCGTAGGAACTACGGAACCCCCAAAACCTACACACGATAAAAATAATTCAGTACTTATAAGTATGTGCAATATCAACATTTTGCTGAAAATGTCTGTTCAAAACCGTGAAGAAAATGTACATTTTCATCCACTAAAAATAAAGGCATTTTCATACAAAATGAAGCTGTAAAACGCCTCTATGACGGCGGGAGAGCAGATGCAAGCAGTTTATGATGATTGCCCGTCAAGAAACAATAGCCACTTTATTGTTTATAGAGGCCTATACAAAGAGGCCTGGGAAACTGGATGCGGCTTAGAGGCTACCATAGATTAGATAAAACGAAAAAAAAACATGTCACAGATTACGTATGCATAGAATGTCCACACTCCAAAATGAGCTAGGGAATATTGTTGGCAAGATGTAACTAACAGATAACATTAGCATTTCTAATGGCCTGATAGTACTTCTGTCACACTAAATTCTGACAAATCGTGAAGATAAAACAACGTGACATTTGAAAACAATGCTGAATATGCGAGTGAAAGTTAAAATTTAAACCGATAGCATCGCAATTATGTGAAAAAGTTATAAAAGAATGAACTTTTTCTTTTTATAGATAGTGGATCTATAAAACGTGAGGTTTATTTGGAGACATCGTGATAATCTGCGTACTTGCAATAAAACTTGATAGTTTACTATATCTTGATTGTTAGTAACACACATACTCACACACACACACAATGAAATCTTAGTTTATCCATTTCGCTATTATTATCTATGTCTATGTCCGGTAGTGGACATCTGTCGGCTGATAGATAGAAGTGTTTTCTTATCTGAATATGTCAAATTCTGCCATCTCTCTCGCTGCTGTTACCATTAATGACAAAGAGGTTTCGGCATTTTATAAAATATATTATACTATAAATAGTAGTAATAATATAAATAGTAATACTATAAATAATAATACTATAAATAGTAGTCTCTAAACCAGCCAAAAGTATTATTGGCTCAACATGACCTCCAGCACAGATTACATACGCACAGATACATAACTCGGAAAATACATTTTAGCTACGACCCGATAAAGTGCAATTCACCTCGTACAGCGCTGGGTGCCTAAAATTTTAATATTTACTTATAGGTCGCGTAACTCAAGCTTGTATTAATAAATTAATCTCAAAGTCAAGATCGATCTTAAGCTGCAGTTTTGACGTTTAATGTATGAAACATCTGTCAAAAACAGTATCTTAAGATCGATCTCAACTTTGAGATGCATTTATTAATACGATACCCCCTCTTTTTAGAGCGGGCCAACCAAAGCGCGTATTGTAGGTTCGTACCTAAAATACCGAGTGACCACCAATAAAAGAAGGGTTCATTCAGTCTAATTAGGAAGCCCATTCCCAGTACATCTCGATCTCCGCAAACACTCGTATTATTCCCAATATGATCTGCGCTCGGCACGCTGGTCACGCGCCGGCCCTCTCACTAACGATCCTGGTATATCAGCGGACCAGAATTGCTGAGTTATTAAACGCCTCTTGTTTTCTGTAAATGCTAGTTGGAAATATGGAGAAACCTTTCGCAGTATTTTCTGAAATATATAAATACCTATATAACATGGGAACTTAATTTCCAAAAGACAGATATCTATACTAATATAATAAATGCGAAAGTAACTCTGCCTGTTCGTTAGCACGACTAAATCGCTATACTAATTGTATTTTGGTATAGAGATAGCCAGTATCTTGGAGAAGGACATATGCTACTTGTTATCTCGGAAAAATTTTAGGTTTCTGTGGGATTATCAAAAAATGAACTACAGAACGTGCTTAAGTCAAGGCGGATGAAGTCGCAGGCAGAAGCTAGTTTGGATTACAATATATTGGTAACTCGCCCCTATTGCACTGGGACGAAAATACCATTGGCGAAATGTGCATCCTCTCCAGTGCGTAGAAGTGGCAATATAGTATCCGGATATTGAATCTAGAACCTGATGATAGGCAAACTCCCATTTTGACGGCTAGAATAACAAGCAGATAACTTTACAATTTTTAAGATACTTTTTGATGTGGCAAAATAATGTAGAGATTCTGGTTTTTCTTCATAATTTTAACAGTAATTTTATCAGTCAGCATTTTAGGTGTATTTTTATAAGGTGGTAGAGCCAAGCTGTAGCCAATTGACTGCAGCTCATAAACGGGCTGGCTCGACCGGGGTAGTACAAATAAAGCAGTTATTACAGCTGCATTTCGTACGGTGAGAGAGAGAGCCGTAAGCCCACCCCCCTCCCCCTCCCTCCATCCCACTCCCCTTCAGGTCGGCAATGTGCGAGCAATACCTTTGGTATTGTAAGCATCTATAGGTTACGGTAACTGCTTAACATCAGGCGGGCCGTACGCTATTTTTCCACCACAGACCATCCTATAAAAAAAAAAACAAAAAAAAGGTAGTGAGATACCAATACAATAATTCAGGCCACACTCTACACTATTTTCTTTTTTGATGACCATAAAATCATAAACAAAACAATATCCGAACATTATTTATTCACACATCAATCCCTCAAACACGCAACGCGCAAAAAATCTATCACTGTACCCTTAAGGGTAACATTCAAAGGGTAGTGAGTTCTCTCCCGTCGCGTCGAAAGTGAAACAATTCTCTTTTTCATTCGAAACACGAACCGCGCGGAGAGCCCTTTATTGACTAGTCGCGTAACCCGACTCTGCACGTCTCCGCGAATCTCTGTGGAGAGTATGAAATCTGTGGTAGAGAATGTAATATTAGACTCGGAGCAAAGATTTGCATGGGAGATAGGACATGTTTGAAGGTTGTGCCTATTTTCTTCTGTGAGGCAAAGTAGCTTGATGTCTCTTTAAGGTATAAATGGTTTGTTTGAAAAAAAAAAATGTGTTTTCTTTTTTTTACAATACTTTCTTGTATTAAACCACAAGTTAAATGGTTTAATACTGCAATGCCAGAGTGTGTATTATCTGTTTAACTACTCTATAACGCGAAGATAATTTGCCCTTATAGAAATAATTGAAAACTAGTATTAAAATACACACACTTAAATATATAATTCATTAATTAGTAATATTTTAGAATAGGTACAACGCCATAGTTCTATGGTGTCTCGTCTCTCTGCTAAATAATCTATGACTGCTATGACGACCGCACAAAAGCGTAGCACGCTACTGGCGCCGCATAGTCCCTACTGTAGTATAGCCACACATCTGTCAAATAAACAGGACAGCTGTTAAATATCCCGAATCTTTTTTTTCTTTTTTTCAATATATGAACCACGTACTATGATATACAAATAGTAGTTCCTATTTCTAAATTGTATTAATAGGAAGCGCAAAATTAATTAAGAAATTAAAACACTGGCTTAAACAGATATTTAGAAAACAATATAGCAGATTTAATCTCAGATAATAACACCCTAAACCTGTTATTTTTTTGTGCTTGCCAATCTTTTAAGCCAGAATTTTGACACCAAATAATTCATGCAACGTATGGTTTGAAGTTGGTATTTTAGCACTAACCCTCGTAAATGACAATATCCCAATAAAACCACGCAACAAGTGTCCCCTACCGGCACTACACACTGTATTATGTTACACAAAACTATATGTATGGGTAACAATGCGTCGATTTTACGCGCTGGGGGAACGAATTTTGTGAAATGGGATAGTAACTGAACAACTTCGGATGACTCTTGGGTTGAAATTTAACATCTATGATTGTAGCCATTGATGTATCATTTTGTAGATATGGTACCTTCCTAACATTGCAATCACTAGACTTGTGCTCAGCGCACCACTACATGCAGCGAAATTCACACATCTGTTATCGCAATTTGACAATCAACGTCAACAAGGCATTTTGATGCGTGTTATTTACTAGAAGATGAGCAATACTGACATATTTGCAATATTTTCCGCAATCGACTGAGTTGTACTGTGTCCATGGACTCTGTTTCATACGACATACTATTTTGGACCGTCTCGTGTCTCCGTTTTTCTTGATAATGTCTTTGATTGTAATTAATTTTACCTACAGTATATTTCCATGATAAGCTAGCTCTAGATTTTGACCGTTGCGACTTAGTTCAAGAGTTAATGTGTAACCTGAGATTGTGGATAGGTTAGACTTTAGACATATAGCTTGGAAAAAGAAAGGCAGGCCTATTTCTAAAACTATACAAGCTGGAAACATAGATTGTTTGTTTAATACCGTACAACTTTTGGTAAAATATGATCACAAACTCAATCGAAAACCCGAAAATTTGTTCCCAAACTTTTCTCACACAGCTGAAGCATTTAGGTCTTTTAAGCTTTACCTTTCAAAGTATGCTCAGTTCGTTCGAGTCTCGTGCAAATGTAGCCTATTTTAGTTACATCAACTTTTTCGTTGCAGGGAGAACCGAATATAAGCTTATAGTAGTGGGTTAAACGCAATTTTTTATTTTATAACGTTATTAATGCACTTGCATTGATCTATAATTCGTGCAAAACCTAAATAAAGGTTCCAATTCGCTTAAAATTATGGACATTTGACGAAGTAAATTGACAGCTAGAAATTTCACTTTTAGGGCAACTGTCAAAGCAAATTAGTAAAATGAATAGATCTGATATGCGTGGGTAATGAAAGAAAGAGACCACGCTGGTCGTCTTTATAGAGATCATAATGGAGCGATTCATTTTAGGTCTGCAATTGCATCGCAATACTACTCCACCAACTAGAAAACTGTCAAATGTGACGTCACCCGCCCAAAAAGGCGGTGGCGGGCGGGAAGCCGCAGGCGGTGGCGGGTGTGCGGGCGGGGAAGCCGCATTCCATCCAAGTTCCTAGTTGGCTTGGTGCAGTAGTAAGAGGTCATGATAGAGTCCCTGTAGTTTAATATTCAGTTGGGCCCCTTAGTGCGCTTTCATCGCTTCATCTCGCCTCTCGCACCGCCCAATACTCTGACCTCGCGAGTGAGTGCTTAAAAGCGGCCGCTTTTTGCATGAATAGGAGCTTTTCACCATTTTTTTATAAAGAGCCGTGGCCTCAATGGAGTCCACTTACGTATGAGTCTGAGTACCGTCTAATGTGTGTTTGTCGTTTTCAGGTAAGACTGCTTCCACTTCAGTTGTTTTGTAAGTATAGAGCAAGTTAGCTCGACTATAAGTTAGTTGTAATTTTGTGGAATGAAACAATAATGTATTATAATACAGACCTGACATTAAGATAATTTTGACAGTGGGTATCTTTTATACAGTAAGATTTTGGAAAAATCCACCCCCAAGTAGATAAAAAGGGTGACAGTTTGTATGGGGACATTTTTCTGAAAACAGAGATATGAAAATTACTTAGTAAGCTTCGATCATAGATGATCGAAGTTAATAAGTATTACAAATAAAAAATATACTTTTCAATGTTGAAAATTCAACTCCTTTTAAGTTTGTATGGAATCCTTAGGGCAGAAGTCGTACGCGCACTAAAATGTTTTTTTTTTTTTTTTCAAATAAATTTAATTGGTCGTTACTCGTAGTATTTATCTGGTTCAAGGAATGGTGTAAACAAAGTGCTGTACGAATAACATTATAATCTGATTATCCTAATTTAGATTCAGAACAATAGCTGCGAACTGAGAAATTTCCACGAAAATAATATTACTTGATCGAAAACAACTTACTTTCTGGTAAATCCAATATGTAGTAATATTACCGAAGGGTAATAGCTTCTTGGAACTGATAACGAAAATATATTGCCTCAAGTACAATCAGCAACAAAAAAAACTAAGATTCCATCCAGACTAGATTACTTATACAATAGTAGTAATCAGCAACAAGCATACGGGCCCGCCTGATGTTGAGCAGTTACCGTAGCCTATAGATGCTTGCATACCAAAGGCATCGCTCGCACGCTACCCACCTAAGCCTCGAGTCTCCTAACAATTATCCTTGTGAAACCACTGGTCACTAATATTATCTTCGTTACGAAGAAGAATGAAATGAAGAATGACGAATGAAGAATGAAGAATGAAGAATGAAGAATGAAGAATGAAGAATGAAGAATGAAGAATTCAATTCTTCATTGTAAATCGCAAATTTTTGGCGGTCGGCATGTTGTCGGCCAAAGGACTACTAACAGATGGCCGACAAATCGACGCAGAAAGGGAGTGGGACATAGGAAGGGGCGGGGGGTCAGAGTTGGGCTTCCGGCTCTCTCATTCATCACTCATTGACGTAAACAATCTTTGTAACATACCTACAACTTGTTTTAAATTCATTATAACTCGCAAGCCGAAAATAGCCTGAAAAACAGGATATTGACAATCAATTTCAGTCGTATTTTCAGGAAGGAGCGTTCTAAGAAATACTTGAAGTAATATTAGAAGGTGATAAAGTCACTCTGCAAGTAATAGAGTCACGCAATCCGTTCAATTTCTGATGGAACTCGCGTCATTAGGCACGGACACAGTGTAGGAGGAACAGTAGGTCGATTGCGAAGAGATTGATCAGTTTAATTTGTTTAATGCACTTTAGTTACGATGTCAGATCTATAATCATTAGGTACACATAAGTTGTCCCAATTAGAGAGATTATAAGAAACAAATTTAAACTTTTTAAAATTGATTTTTGAAAGGATGTTGAATCTATTGGAAATTATGTCATAATACTTAGACTAACTTATTCCTTGATTAAACCTAGAGTCTAGAACTAAGTCTAGACCTAGACCTAGAGACTAAACCTAGAGTCTAGTCTAGAGCTAATTGGTATAATACTTTTACAAACAGCCGATGGTTGTGACAAAAAAACAGGCCCATATAACAACATTTGCTCAATTAGGACCATCATTTCAAGGTTAGAAGTACCTTGATAGAGAAAATAATTAAGGCTAAACATTATTTATAGCCAATAAGGATTTCTAAATTTAAAAAAAGAATACAGTTTCCCGTAATATTGAATTGTTCCATCGACGATATATTAATACAGACTTCACCTACTGCATAACATCATCCAACTGCCGTTTTCATCGCTCGTCTCTTCTGATCGACCGCCATCCATCACTGGGCGGGAAATTACATCGCTTCATAATGACACCATTAAAATTGACGTTTCATACTGTCGTCTAACTTCTTGACAGTCTGATTGGGAAAATGATGATTGGCCTAAACTGTGGTGTTGCTATGAAAATATCAACTGAGACTAGTAATATTAT
Source organism: Drymonia ruficornis (assembly GCA_947859195.1). Taxonomy (NCBI): domain Eukaryota; kingdom Metazoa; phylum Arthropoda; class Insecta; order Lepidoptera; family Notodontidae; genus Drymonia; species Drymonia ruficornis. The sequence continues at coordinate 13,751,808 of OX401905.1, read as the reverse complement.
TTTCAATAAAAAAATAACTTAGGGCCGTTTTCACCAACACACTAATGCTCCGTTAGAGCAGTAAACGGACTGTTACCAGTACGTCAAATAATAATAATAATAATAATAATATCCTGGAACATTTTTGTACACACGGTTACCTGATCCCAAACTAAGCAGAGCTAGTTCTATGGAAACCAGATAACTGGTATTACTACATGTACTACTTTTTTATTTGTAAATACATACTTAATATACATATACACCCAGACTCGGGACATACAGACGTTCATGCACACAAATGCATGTCCCGGGTAGGAATCGAACCTACGACCTGCAGCGTGAAAGGCGCCTCCGCGCCAACCACGCTAACGGGCCCATCAAATAATCGGTTATTGCTTTATCGGTCCATAAGTGTGTTGGTAAACTTGGTCGTTAATATATTACCAACAATACAATGTATTAAAAAAAAAAAAAAAACTAAAGCGTCCCAGAAAAATATCCATAATACTTAAATGAAACTTCGCTTTCCGTTCGTTCATTTCAGTTATACAACACTTTAACCCAAATTAAATGGAATTATATTAAATCCAGAAAAAAAGCCGCACTAATTGCCGGATTCAGTTTAAAACTTTAAACAAATCCTACGCAACCGAAACCAAACTTTCACAATTCAACTTTGGCATTAAATTCACAAAACACACCCAAAGTTTTGACGGGCGAAAATAAACTTTAAAGGATAAATAATAAGATCTAAACGTGCGGTTAACCTAGGGTTGTGGAACGGGGCCCTTGTTTTGACAACTCATTATCGGTGTGTTCCTAATTGAGCAGTTCGTTTCGGCTCGACGGATATCGTTCGGATTTTGAACGCATCCGAATTCGGTACGCGTACCAATATTTATGTTTGCCTAAGATATTTTCGCATTTGTACAACTGATTGCGTGCGATGAGGTCGCTTCACGAATACTTAAGTGATCCAAATTCGGTTTTTAAATGTAACTCATTCGAAATATGAAATTTTGATTTTTATCTAGACGTTGACTTGAATCTTACATAAGAGCCTGGCTGCATTGCGAATACAAACGCGTTGTTTTTATTCGCGCGGTTTATTAATCGCACCGCACCTTGTCTAATTGCGCGGTTTTAAAACTGCAAGTGCGGATACATTCATATGATTCCATGGGCTACAGAATTACGGGAAAAAACCGCGCCGTTTTTATTCGTAATGCGGGCTAGGCCACAGGTAACACAACGACTTTACCTACTTATTTATTTAATCTGAGTGTACTCTTATCACCCAAAATTACTTAAGTTATATTAGAGTAGGTATTAATACTATAGCAGTCAATATCTATTCAATTTTCAATGTCTAGAGTAAAAAATTGTGGTCATTTGACAAACAAACTTCAATAGAATATTATAGTAGGAGTAAAATACAAACACTAAGGGCACCGCAGGCAACGAATAAGTAGTTTTTCTCGCATGCACTATCGTGCACTCCAAAAACATAATCAGATTTTCGCGGACCTATAAAATTGGTCCCATGTGTCAAAATTAAAAATAAAATAAATTCAATTTTTTTCCCGCTTGTGCCTAAAATAAATCGCGTATTCTTGACTGACATAAGCTGGGGTTGCTTAATTTCGACATACATACATCCTCTACGTTTTGATGTATACAGTATAAAACGCGTGTCGGGACTCGGGAACGAATTGTGACGTTCACTGCATACTTGATTAGGATACCGCATCCAACCATCCGCCAACTTTGACTCGTATTAATATCTATCTCAAAGTTGAGATTGACCTTAAGATGCAGTTTTGACGATTAATGTGTGGAACATCTGTCAAAAACTGCATCTTAAGATCGATCTCAACTTTGAGATGCATTTATTAATACGAGCCTAACGGCCGACTACTCGTACGCATCTTAAGTTTGAGAGCTGCTTAACTTTGACGCGCCATACAAAAATGACAGTTAACGACATCTCAAACTGCTAAGTGGGACTTAAATATTTAAGTAGCCTTTTAGTATTCGGCCGTTAGTCACATAGGAAAAAAAAACTAAAATCGATCTATCTCTGAATAATTAATTGAATACTCAAATGAATCGATCAATTATTCATTTTCAATAATAAGCGGTATCGATTATGCAAAAACTGCCGTAAACTGATTGCAGACAAAAACAATCGGAACCGCCATTCGTGAATCGCAAACAATCTATCAGTACCACTCGGAAAATTATGTAAATCTTGCCTACTAACAAATGTATGTAAACATCGAAAATGTTGACGGCAATAATTGCAACGCGATTATTCAATTTGGCGTCTCGCAATCAGCGGGCACAAACGAGCAAACACTCGTAATCAAACACGCCCGAAACGATTATCGATTATCAACTCGATTCAATTCGGCGACGCTGAATGTCCGATACGTAGAGTACGTATTTGTATCGTTCACTCGTGTAATGATTGAATTTTATGATCGATATTATTCGTATCGATGTATCGATGATTCGATTTGATGCGCTATGAATTTGATGGCTAAACGCATTTGGCGGTGATCGCGTCGGGATGTGTTTGCTTCGAAATTTGAAATGTTTTGAATTTAGAGTTTTATTTTTCTTTTTGGACTTTACATTCAGCCAGTGTCAAACCAAGATAAATTAAATCTTGAATTTATCATTTTGGTTAGTCATCATTATTAAATAAACTTGCGACCAAAAGATCTTTCGACTGCTTATTAAGATCACGTTCCATTGAGAGTGGTCCAAACAATATTAATTTAAGAGCTCCTCAAACAACTCTTGTCAGACGAATAGATGATTGACTTAAAACAATAATTATATACCTACAAGGCTTTTGATTTGAGGTTATTTAACCTTATACGTGAATTATGATAAAGTAGAAATTCACAGCGGCGGTTAGGATTAATTATTCGAGTATTCTAGAATCTTTGTAGTATTTTATTAAGTTACGAAACTCAAATTTTAAGTAGTACTCTACTCAACATTGTTGAAGTAACCTACTACATATTTGCCTTGTTGCAGCCGTAAATTAAAAATAAAACACCAACATTATAATAATAAACGTTACTCCCAGGATTTAGGCATAATAACAGCGAATAACGTTAGCAGTTACATAGAGCTCGCACTAAAACAAGTTCCACTATTAATCCCATGGGGACACGTGGAACTGTTAGTGATGTGAAAACTGGAACAAGTTAGTGCAAAGCGTACTTTAAGGCATTATTATATTGGTAGTGCAGCGACCTTACTTCTCGCTTACTACACAATTACGCCACCAACAGATGGCGCTGTGTGCACGCTCCAGTACAACACGCGATTCTGCATAGCAATCCTGAATCACGATATCAAGATTCACGCGGCACATCGCTTTATATAGAAGACCGCGATAACAACTATTGGTTTATCACCACCCGACTGGCTTAAAGATCTTCAATTTTCTGCTAAATTAAGTAATGGCGACGGTTTTGTTCCAAAGATTTAATAAGCAATTCAGAATTTGGTTAATTATACGAAAAATAGCATCGAATTTAAAAAAGTTGACTCCTTTTTATTTTAGTTCAAAATCTTATCGACCTAATTAAAGGCAGATAAAATCCGACCTATCTCACTGTTTAAGTAACCTCATCTGAAATTCAAGTTGAAGATAAGGGAGCATGTAATCCAACATCGGGACAGCACTAGCTGGCTTGATACTTTGATACCACCGGGACTCGTAACTTACGCTGCTTTTATGGCACTATAGAATATTTTAAGTGCATTATACCGTCCGAACGTTAGGGGCTTAGAAGGGGCGAGAGAGGGACCAAGAATTGATGACGCAGATTAAAGATTGACATAGACAATGCTTTGAAGCAAGACGGAAATTGAATCATACATTTCGCTATTTTGAATTTAGAAGCGTTTATAAACTAATTCAATTCTGACAGCTGTTTCATTTGATCTCGTGCTTTGGGTACGTTGATTGGTCGAGCTTTGCGTTGTTAAGTCAAAATGTATATTATGTACTACGATATCTACATCTACACTATCTACACTAATATTATAAAGAGAAAAGATTTGTATTTTTGTATGTTTTTAATGAGTAAACTCAAAAACTACTAAAAACTACTGGACCGATTTCAAATTTTTTTTCACTATTAGGATGCTACATTATCCCTGAGTAACATAGGCTATATTTTTTGGGATCCGGGATATCCGGGATACGAGATCCGGGATACCCGGACTACGAGATCGAGATTCGGGATCCGGTAAAAACGGTAAACGGGATCCGAGATACGGGATGAGAGATCCGATTTTTTTAAATTTAAATTCTACGCGGGCGAAGTCGCGGGGAAAAGCTAGTTGTTGATAAACAGATCCCAATCTAAAATAAGAAATGTAACACAAAGGCGATAGGTACAAAAGAAATGATAGTTTCTAAAATGCTATCAATCATTTAGAAAAATGTGTGAAGAAAATAGAAATAAAAATCCTCTATTTGTGAAACCTAAATAACAAATGGCAAGTGTTACTCTTGAATTTCTTGTAGCAGCTTGAACGAAAACAGCAAACAAAAACATCTAGGATCCTAGATGGATGGCACACTAGGATGAGGCAAAAACGAAACGAAACCTTTTTTATTCCAATTTCTTTGGATAGCACAAACAAAACTTAAGTGCAGACATTTATTTGAACCTAATGTTTAATTTTAAGGTCTAATAAGCGGTACTTAAGTCTGAATCTTCAATATACATTACTGGAGAGTTGAGGACCTAAATGATCCCCCTATTGTGCGGAACACAAATCGTCAATGCAGATTACAAAAGGTCCCTGGGGAGAGAGCAGTCGGCGCCGGTTCTCTTAGGAAAGCCCGCTGAGTAGGGTTACCAGCCGCAGTATTGCTTCCTGGATATTCTCTTTCAAGAGTCTATTGTGTATCTTGGAGATGAATGATAAAAGCATTTAAATTACTGACATCTTATTTACTGATAAAACAACCTAAAATATTATAAGCTTCTGTTTTATTAACTAATCATAATTGTTAAACGCATTATGGATTCTGCAAAATCTTCCGACTTTGCAAATATTACTTTTCTGAGACGATTTTTGCGATTCTTGGCGACGGAAAAGTCCTACAAAATTGCGGACATGTGGCAACCTCGCCCTGCCCCATTGTGATGAGCTCTTTGTCTTATTGGATAAGGTACAAGTGATGGATGACGGCGAAGGTATCACGACGGTCCTTTTATTGAGGAAAAAGATGCGACAGAATTGGTTGACGACAAACATAAGGTTCAATCACTTTAAAAGGATCGGAATGGTGATCCGTTGAATTGTTTTGAAATTAGGTTTGTGGACGTTTGAAACGGCTTTGAAGCTTTTGGTATTGAAATCGCGTTATTATTAGAAAAGGTTGCTTCTGTTTGGTTATTGGAGAAAGGAAATCTGTATTTTTCTGACTACGCAGGCATTTAGCGGTCAAATCTTGGAAATGGTCCCTTTCTTAGTGATTTTCTTAATTTTAATTTCCAAATAACTTGCTTTTCAACTCACCTTGGATTAATTAATCATTCTAAATAATGGGATCAAGCCAATAGTTACCAACCTAATCCTAGCTTATATTGAATTCAGAGTTAGCTCAAAGCTCGCTACGCATTTTGGAAATTTAGAAAAACTTACTAAGTCCCCTGATCCGAGTATAAAAGTTTTGAGCTTACACTAACATTATCGAAACCGCTTTATCTCGTTGTTTGATTTATAGTTAGCAACTTTACTGCGCCGTTCAGTTTCTGAACAAATTGAATCACCATCAGTTGAGAAAGAGACTGTTAACTTAATATTATTTTTAGTTTTTGAACTGACTTATCTTATTGAGCAAGCAAGTGTGTAAAACTTATTAAACAATCTAGGGACTACTGTAATTAAAAGTAACAAAACAATTAAACAATACGGTGTTATTAATGTCTCTATTATTATAGAATATTCCCACGATGTGTTTATGTTGTCAAGCAATGATAATAGGACGTTGTGTTCATTCAATCGGTTTAATAACATTATGATTTACTTATATATTATCATCTGACCCAGATTCAATGCTTGACCCAAATTCTAGCTATAATATCGTTCATAGACTTTTAATTGGATACTTCATTCATACATCTCTAGTTTAAGTTTTGTAATAAAATATACGACGAGTTGAAATTCTGTTTCTAATTTCAACAGAATTTAGTCTTGTCCAAGACCCTTCACTTTTATCGAATATGTTTCTTATTTCTTATTATTTTATCACTTCATGGAATTCATATCATCTGAAAACCAATTATTTTCTCATCAGTGCTCCATTCAAGTCTTTTCCTAGAGCTCCGTCATTCATTCTCAATCTAGGTTATAAATTACATCGTTATCTTTGCCCTGAAGTTTTGATATTCCATTACGCTCCCTTTATTGCTAGAGTATTATATTTTCCTAAGTTACGAGGTAATTACGTGGGATGAAAACTAATAGAGTAATAACTTTGCGCCTACTTAGTTCATTTTGTTTCTAAATTGTAATATGACTCTTTCAAAAAAGTTAGCGCCCAGGGCCCAGACTGCTTTAACAATCTTGCACCTCGGTTTGGATTTCGAAACCTCTTTCATAGGGGAAGAAATGTTGAAGCCCTAAAATAGAAAGTTATGATGAACCTACACTAGCCTTGCAAATCACTTTTGTTTTTAGAATCTAGTTTCTAAAACCATTATAAACTGGCAAAAAAATCTCTATAAGGTGGTGGTGGCAGATGTCAGGACAAAGCAAGACTATCATATTGGATTGCAATACAGCTGGTATCGTAGGTTGAAATGTTCGGGATAAGTTAAAGAGCGACTAATGCGACTGTAGCTTAGGAGTGAACACGTTGGGCTAGCAATCAGAAGATCCCAGGTTCGATCACCGGTGGGACATGCACCAATGGATGAATTTTCATCTATGTGCATAATTTACAGTTCGCTTACGGTGAGGGAAAACATCGTGAGGAAACCTACCTATCCTTCGGGATTAGGTAATAGTCAGTTCCTGTATACGATACACGGCGACAAGGTTCACCACATGTCCCGTTGGGTTCTGACTATCCGGTAAAACGTGGGTTTGGAGTTGGCTTAATACCTCCACAATGTTGTGTTGTATGGCCACTCAAGCCTCTGACTACCCCCGAATGGGGATAAAAGTCGTGACGTTATATTTATTTATATTTTTATAAGCTAAAGAGCATGTATTAACGAGTTAAAATGTCACGTGACTTATCACTTTACATTTTGAGACAGTCATCTACAGGGTTAAGTGTGTTTTAAATAACAATAAATTAATGCCTATTCTCATTACACACATCCTGTGCAAAACGGATGCATCAGATCATACCCACGATGAACGAATTAAAGCTCTCGCGGTGTTTAATAGGATAATAACATTAGTTTAACTTATTGAGTTACTGCGTAGTGTTGATTGGAGTTATGCTTTGTCATATTTTTGTGTGAATCTTGGTTTAAGATTGTCTCTTTGTTACTTTTAAGTGGGACTTGGTTCATAAGCTTATTTGGCCCGAGATCGTAACTTGTGTTGACACAAGAATGTCAAAATGTGACATTTCTCTATTTAAAATTATAGTTCCTCTTTTGGTCACTAAAAGGGTTATTACACCTTCCTAAATGTAGGTTTCTTAATTTAGTCGTGACTGAATTGAGGCAAGTGTAATCGCATTTAGCAAGTTAGAATCCTAAATAATCAGAAGTTTTCTAAATTAGGTTCTAAATTTAGTGACTAAATTTAGGGAGGTGTAATAAGCTCTTAAGGGGCCACTGTACTTATTTTACAGAATCAAGATTATTATAGTCTTGGCTGACAGAAGTGACAGTGGAAGGGAGTGTGACGGTCCAAGTCTCAAAAAAATACCAAAAGAGTGCCCCCATCCTTTATTTCAGTGTAGAATTAGAAACTTCATCTATACAAATAATTAAAATTGAAGTGTTTGTATATCAAAATAAAAGCTTTTTATTAAATGCATATGAAAGTATACGGTAACCAAGAAAGCAATTTTTAAATTTTTTGTCTGTTTATTATGGGTAATCTCAGAAACGGCTGGACGGATTTTGACGGGGATTTCACTGGTAGATAGCTGATGTTATAAGGAGTAATTTAGGCTTTTCGTTTGGCGAACATTAACAAAAACTTTTTGTTTAATTTTACGCGTATGAAGTCGCGGGCACAGCTAGTTTTAAATAAACTAAGTACTAAAACCTACTTTAAAACTAATAACAGTCAACGTGTCTAGCTGACGACGTCTCGTCACATGTGCGACAAATGAGCGGACATTTTTTATTCGCTTACGGTTCACCGAACTTCGCGGTGTGGCGCTAGATACAGCGTCGCTGAACTATTTCTCGCTTAGCTTCACTCGAATGGATAGAGATGTCTCCTAGACTATACTTTGTGAGTAATATTGCTATCCTATATTGAAGACGATGCGACGACGATTTCAATGGGTAGGTACTTGCTCTACTAAGATGACCTATCTTCTACTCATTTTTCTGTAATTTCACGTTTCTGGCATTTTGTATTTTTGACATTTTTCCTATGTGCAAACCGAACTAGTCTATCATTTCTGGATCCACGATTTGACACTATTGGCTTATTTTTTGTAGAATTAACTCTCGATCGATTCACGTATAACAGCTTAAAAAATTGTTCCTATCTCTTTATGGTCAGTAGAATAATTTAACATGAGCGGAGCTTTGAACCCTCGCACGCTCACGCATATCTCTCACTGAAACCACACCCTAAGTGCTTGATTTCGAGTGTCGTAATGAGGTAATCGAGTTTGTGATCGTTACAAAGAGACGTTCTAATGCTGTGTGAACGCAGCCTGCGGTTAAGATGATGTTTGATTCAAAATGTCATTTTTTAGTTTTAGAAAGTTACCGCCGTAATAAAATGTTTTGTGTAAGCTGTGAATGTGTTAGTTTACGTAATAATAGATTTGCGTGAATGTAATTGGATTAACGACCTTAATTACAAGACGTTATAATTACACTTTTATGGATGTTAGTTGGCAATCAACGCCTGTTATGTAGTATCAACGTTATATTCTATCAACTCTGACTAAGCTATCCTCATGTTGAGTACTTATCAATATGTGATTTCATGCTGGCTAGCTTAGTAGATAAAATGTGTTGCACTGAGAAAAATTTTACGACAACAAAATGGTTTTTGTAATTCCTAGTAGTGTTTTTAATATTTTTTACTAAACGTTTTATATTTACAGCAAATGTTTTATGTAATGTCTCACATTTATAAAACATTTGCTGTAAATACAAAACGTTTAGTAAAACATACTAAAAAGAGTACTAGGAACTACAAAAACCATTTTGTTGTCGTATTTTTTTTCCTCAGTGTGCGTTCGTAATTTATTTTGACCCAACATTACCCATTTTGCGTAGAAGTATAGCGCTAACATCAATAATCAAATCCGACTTCTCTCACTTTGACCTGACATAAGTCATACTCGCCTGGCCTCATCTCTGCTTTTTTACAAAATTGAATTTATTTTACATACATACCCACCGGCCCACCGCTGTTGCTTCTGTAAAACCAGAGGGGCTAGCCAAGTGGCATGAACGCTAATCGAATAGAATAGACTTCACAATGTATGGAAATGTCAAACGTCGCTATGTAGATCAACAAGTTGCTATGTAGATCACGTCACTTATGTCATTTCCATACTTGAAGCGTAGCGATAGCGTAGACGTCAGCCACTTGTCTAGCCCTTCTGTAAGGCAGGGTATATGAAAACACTGCGTATCAAAATTTCAGAAAATATAAGTTGCTCTTCGCCTTAAAATGATGATAATCGATCTTTTAACGCTTTCTACGCGTGTAAACGTCGCCAACGACATAACAACAGACAAAATTGTTGTTTAATACTATTATAATGTCCACATTTGGGCGAAGGCAATGATCGCATCGGGGAATGATGGTAAGTGGCCATAAAGTGATGGTAATTGGATTGTCACTTTGTTGGTCCCGTTGGGTTTTGACAAGGTTTCTTTATTTTTGAAGCAAGACACAACTGTAGAGGTTTGAAAGTGCAGTGTGGTTGCCTTTTTTAAGTTTCTTACCCTGTTACCTTGACATCATCATCATCATCATCTCAGCCGAAAGACGTCCACTGCTGGACATAGGCCTCCCCCAAGGTTCGCCACAATGACCGGTCTTGCGCTGCCCGCATCCAGCGGAGTCCCGCGACCTTATTACCTAAAGACGAGTAATTATTTATTCTTGAGTAAAATCTAAACAAAAACCTGTCACACAATCCCGTTTTGACAGATTTTCCATGGAATATGATTACATTATAATACCACAAAATTATGTTAACCCCGATCCAATAGGGTACACGAACGACATATCTACGGATAAATATACATTACAGACCTCAAAGAGAAAATATATCATGAGATTAACGAAATCTCATTCCCGTCCTAAAATATGTTGCTCGTAAAATTCGTGAAATTCCAACTCTGATTCGTCCTCACCCCGATAAACGTTCAAAGCGTACGTGAACCGAAAATCGCTGTTAAAACCGAATATTCGTAGTAAAATCTTTAAAGGTTTTAATTATACTAAGTGGGGAACGAACCGGGGTCGCCGGCAATCTGTTTAAAAGCCACCTGCAACAAAAACAAGGTTGTCTATTGCCGCAGCATTCATTAACGCGCTAACTGGAATTTGGTAATGCGATTTATAGAGAAAAGCTTCGATGAAACAGGAATGAAGTGCAATTTTCATTTGGCAATTTGGCTCTCGGTGCAGATCGATGTTTGATGCCAGTTCACGTCAACTAAGCAAGCCGAGCCAATTCGTGGGCAAAATTTGGAAGTGTATGCTGGCAACAATGTTTTATCGTTCAATTTTTGATTCAGATAAGGAATTTATACTCAAAAGTAAATCATTTATAATGCTCTGTGACATTTTTGAAGCACTTGATAGATAATAAATAAATATCGCCAGACTTACACACCAACGCATAGTCTTATGTAATAGATATAATTTAGTCTTCAAAATTTTACTGCTTACTAATAAATCCCAATCGTAAAACAAGTATATGGACGCCAATAATTAATGAATTCGTTCAACACTCTTAGCACACATTTGCATTGGCTCAAAGACATGCCAAACTGTAACGCTCGAAGAAAATATCGCTAGTTACTCTCCGTTGCTGTTTTATAACCAGCCGCGTATAATTAAGTGGACCATATAACGCAATGTATAATTCCAAAGAGGTAACCCCTAAATAGGACGGTCAATGCGCCCTCACGCGCCTCCAAGACGCTACCCGACGGATTTGAAAAGCGTCTCTCCAGCCCACCCTATTCAAATTAAGTGGACTTTTCAAGTTGGCTGGATGAATTTTAAATTGGATTAAGCCTTGGGCGATCGTGACGGCGCAAAGAGTATGAATGATGACTTAAAATATACGGCTCTTTATGTAATGTATATCAAAACAGCTCCAGTTAAGTCTGACCTTTTGATGTTTGGGATTCCATTGACGGTCAGGTTTCGTTGAGGTGGTCGTTTGTTGTACAATCATTATGGAATTGAAGCAATGTATATTTTCCGGTTGCGATATAATTGTATCGTATTGTGCCGTTAGGTGCATGGTTGCAACGGTACACGTATTACAAGCGGATTTCCTGAGTTCGGTTCTCAGACAAGACTGGAATTTTTAGCACTGATCTCACTTTTTTGTATTTTGAAGATGGGAACATCAAGATAGTTTTTAAATTTAATGTGAGAATGAATTCAGTTATAGATAAGTTAATTCTTTGCGTCTCGTTCTATGAATATTTATGATTCCTGGGAAAGCTGGTTACGAAGAATAGATAAATTGTTACTCCTATTCAAGTTTGTGTTTCTTCACTTGTTTCACCTTGTAAGGCTTCGATAACAGTCGACCACACCGGCAAGGGTTGATTTTCACAAACTGATTATATTTTCTTGGACATGTGATAATTATTCTTGGACTGATATGACACTCATAGAATGAAACAAAAAGCGCAGAAAATAGACAGTTTCAGTTCCCGGAGGGTATGTTATTTATCTCATGTTTTTCTCTCCATAAACACAGCAAGCAAGACTTAGCACTTTTCCTGCACATACGACATGATCTTAAACTGGATTCGGATTCAAAAGCCCGAACGTATCTGTTTGGCTGACATCCAAATTGTGTGACAATAATACAGTTAGTGTCCGTTTCAAAAATGGGTTTAGTTTTAATAAAAACGTCGTCTATAACTTTATGTGATGGTTAGCATGAGATTTTTACACGACTGCCCAAAAAAAGGAGTGTATATGTGTTTAGGGTTCATGTATGTATGTATGTATGTGAGATTCTTTATTCCACCATAACTTATAAATGCCTGAATGGATTTGGATGTATGGAGTATCGTTAGAATCCTTACATCGTTCCGGGTAACACTGGGTATATTATTTTTGAAAAACAATAGTATGGTGGCATTACGGCTCTATTTTGAAATACGTAAAAACATTTTTTTTCTTCCGTTATTACAATATGGGTATCAAATGGAAGGCCTTGATGAGCACATTCTAAAACCGTAGAATTTATAGGCATAATTTAACATTGGTAGGATGTACATGCAAAACAATGATTTCATTTTGGCTGATGTCACTAAAATGCATAAAATAAAAATATTTTTTTTTAATTATTTTTTTGGATATCATGGTTGCGATTTGGGAAACTATTTTTGTATATCACGGAATATTAGTAATCGTTGTCCTTCTTTTAGCCTGAAATCTTCAGTCCTTTCTCTTTGACAACCGCTTGGCGCAGTGGGTTGAATAGACGTGTGTCGTTACATTATTTTCACGAAACGTAACGTAACCGGTTACGTCGAGGGCGTCACCGGTTATTTAATAGGTGATTTTTGTAACTAGTTATTTTTGTAACCCTATGATTTTCGTCACTACTAGCTTCTTGTATACAAAAATACAAACATTGTTATTTGTTACTTTTAGATGTCTATGGGTGACCGGTGACATAATACCTATGATGTAGTTCGGGCTACAGCTAAATAACCTGTAACAAAAATCACCAGTTACTCGTTCGTCGCGTAAACAGTGATTCGGTGTATTAGCTCGTAACCACATGTGTGGATGTGATTTAAGTAGTCTAACTAAAAGTACTCACACAATATCATCGTTCATCAAACATGTAAAACACATTATTAGCAGGCTTAAACAAATTAATGACACCTAAATTACAGATCCTACAAAGACAAACCCTGTATCCATTAGCAGGGTTTACCATTTGAAGCGCTGTACCGTGAACTGAAGAAGGAGGTTTACCAAACACAGACATTGATGCATAACTGGATTTCGGTCAAAAGTACCTACTTGTAACTTCCCAAACAGTACCTACTTACTTTGTTAATCTTTAAATCTAGTACAAAAAAAAAAAAAAAAAACTATATTGTACCCTAACCGTTTTACCTGTAAGCATAATTAACCTTAAGTGATAATTAACCTTAACTTTCCTTCTCTGTTTACGAATGCATCTTTGTTTATTTTAAGCTCAGCTTTATATTTAACTTTGTACTTTTAAATAAAAAAAAAATAAAAAAAAATGTAACCGGTGACGTGAAATAACGCTCAGGTTTGAGCGTAAACCGCTTGCCTCACAGCTTTTACGTAACTTGCCTTGGTCTGGGTGTCATTGGGATCACCCTTAGTCCATTGTACGGTACCCATTGCTTAGTTTGGGACCATACAGTTGGTGTGCTAGTGATATTATTTATTTATTCGGTCTGCTCTTGTAATCCAGAATGTAATACTTAATGCACTTTGATAAGAAAAAAACAACATTAATAGATCTATCCAATGAACTGTCACAGACTAAAAAACGATCCGACATAAGCACAGATAACATCAAACTATCCCATGTTAAAGCAATAAACAAGAAGGAACGTAGAACCATCACGATATCGGTCGGCGGGCGATTCGCTTAATTCCGCCCATTACACCGCCCGTATCAGAGATTAAATACATCCGCGCGGCGATGTCTCTATGATGGTGTCCATTTTACAGACACCGATCCGACACCGACACGATATGGTGGAAATATTTTTATGAACACGGCCAATGTTATTTTTTCTTGGTCAGTTAGTGTCGTAAAACAACACCTTGTAACTAACATCATTCAGCTAGAAATAAAATGTCCATCGGTGCACCCAGATGCCTCGCATGCGTCGCCCGAACACTTTTGACCGCCCTTGTACGGTCCCTTTTACGAGTAGGTATACCAGAAGAGCAGTAATTCGTGAGGAATGACGACCATGACCACTCTGCCTCAATTTCTTTGGTATCTAGTAAAAAAAATGGTATTTGGTAGGTCGAAAAGAAGTCGAAACAGCGCACTATTGGTAATACTCAAGCGTAGTTAATTTAGCATCGACGACACGACAGTCAATATAGGGCATACCGTCAGATACTTTACTAATAGCAGAGGAAGCAATTAGGTGCTTCAGATGATGAACAGAAAATTGACGATCGTTGCAATATTGGTCTGGTAATGAATTACAAACATAAGTACATAGTGCCCTTTAAGCAGGATACGTTAACGTGAAAGCATAGCCAGCGAGAAAGCATGCTATCACTGTCATTCCTTTTTATAAAATCTACTAGCTTTTGCCCGCGACTTCGTCCGCGCAGAATATAAATTTAAAAAATTCCGTTTCCTTTGCTGGAAACCAAATCCCGTATCCCGTATCCGTATCCGTATCCGTATCCCGTATCACGCATCCCATTTCCCGTATTCCGTATCCCGTATCCGTATCCCGTATCACTCATCCCGTAACTCGTATCCGTATCCGTATCCCGTATCCGTATCCCGTATCACGCATCCCACATTCCGTATCCCGTATCCCGTAACCCGTATCCCGTATCCCGTATCCCGTATCTCGTATCCCGTATCCGTATCCATATCCCGTATCCGTATCCCGTATCCGTATCCCGTATCCCGTATCACGCATCCCACATCCCATATGCCGCGTCCCGCATCCCGCATCCCATATCCCGTAACCCGTATCCCGTATCACGTATCCCATATACAAAATCCCGTATCCCATATCGCGTATCCCGTATCCCATACCCCGTATAATTTTCAAAAACGCTATTATTATTATTTTTTTAAAAGACACTTAATCACCAATTTTCTTAATTCTAACCACAAAAATGACGAACTTCACTACAAACTTTCATCCCCTGTTTTACCCCCTTAGGGGATGTATTTTCAAAAACCCTGAAATTAATATTGTTTAACTTTTAAAAGTCACCTAAACACCAATGAATATAATTCCAACTTCAAAAAATGACGAACTTCCATACAAACTTTCACCCCTTATTTTAAACCCTTAGGGTTTAAATTTTCAAATAAGATGAAATTATTATTTTTAGTACGTAAAAAGAAACCTAAACACAAATTTTCATTATGCTAACCTCAGAAATGACGAACTTCCATACAAACTTTCGTCCCCTATTTTACCCCCTTAGGGGTTGAATTTTCAAAAACGCAGCAATTCAAGTTTTTTATTTTTAAAAAGGAACCTAAACACCAATTTTCATAATTCTAACTTCAAAAATGACGAACATCTATTCAAACTTCCCAACTAACTTTCATCCCCTATTTTACCACCTTAGGGGTTGAATATTCAAAAACGGCGAAAACCATATTTTTTATTTTTAAAAAGACACCTCAACACAAATTTTCATAATTCTAACTTGAAAAATGACGAACTTGCATACAAACTTTCATCCCCTATTTAACCCCCTTAGGGGTGGAATTTTCCAAAATCGCTTCTTATTGCTTGTCTACGTCACAAAATATATCTACTATCCAAAATTCATGTCTCTAACTTCAGTAGTTTCGGCTCGGCGTTGATAAGTCAGTCAGTCAGTCAGTCAGTCAGTCAGCATTTCCCTCTTTATATATTAGTATAGATAGTATAGATATAGATATAGATTGTGAGCGGGATGGAACGCGCTTACCGTTATACTGCGGAAAACAATTGTATTTAAGAGCCTGATGTAAAATTAAATTAACTCATCTATGATTCTGCTTACGGTGAAGGAAAACTTGGTGGGGAAACTTGCATATCTTAGAAAATCTAACAAATTTTCAAAAGACCAGCTTGCACTGGTCCAGCGTAGTGGATTATGGTCTGAATCCCCCCCGCATTGAGGGGAGGCCCGTGCCCAGGAGTAGGACGTTAAAAGGGCTTATTATATGGTATTTCTCGCACTAATCGCCAAAGCAATTTGAACTATTTGTGTAAGTTATAGGATTTTTCCTACAAATCTTTTTATCCAATTTGTAGCAATTAAGATGTACAGTAGGCATCTCTCTGAAGAAAAATTAGGAACAGTCCCAAGGGTGTTGTATTTCGCACACCACGGCGTTAAATGGGGTGCGAGCTGAGGTGATTAAATTAAAACGTTACTAGCTGTTTTATAAAAAGAACAATGCAGTTGTTTGGAGCAAAGAAAATAAATTTATCTCTTTTTCTCTTTGGGGAAAAATGGGATGCTAGATTCCCTATAGTGAGCTTTGGAGGCCCTTCGTAAACGTTAACAAAATTCAAATTCCATAAATAAATTAACCCCGCCAAATCAAGCATCGCAAAACAAAGTATTTAAATCCCGGACAAATCCCGGTCGCGGGGCGGGATCCCGGGCCGGACACGGGACTAATGTCGCGGGCAGCCGGACAAATAGCGCGTTGGATTAGCGCCGCCTTGATTAGTCGAGGGATGTCCGCCTGTTTAGTTATGCACCCTTGGTATTTTTGTTTGATTGGACTTTTGTATAGACCGAGATCAAACATGTCCCTTCAACTTTTGAAGGTGGTAGAGCCAAGCTGTAGCCAATTGACTGCAGCTCATAAACGGGCTGACTCGACCGGGGTAGTACCACCCTCTCACAGAAGATAGGCGTAAAGCAGCTATTACAGCTGCGTTTCGTACGATAAGTGAGAGAGCCGTAAGCCCACCCCCCCTCCCCCTCCCTCCATCCCACTCCTCTTCAGGTCGGCAATGTGCGAGCAATACCTTTGGTATTGTGAGCATCTATAGGGTACGGTAACTGATTAACATCAGGCGATCTGTACGCTTTTTAAACCGACTTCAAAAAAGGAGGAGGTTTCTCAATTCGACCGTATATTTTTTTTTATTTTATTTTTTTATTTGTGTTCGCGGATAACTTCGTCGTTTATGAACCGATTTTGATGATTCTTTTTTTGTTGGAAAGGAGATATTCCAGCGGTGGTACCATGATAAGGAAACCAGGATCTGATGATGGCATCCCAGAGAAATCGAGGGGAACCTTCGAAAATCGTAGGGGCGACTAGTGCGTTTGTAATTTTTTTCATTAAGTATTTTAAAGCACTACTATTTTATGAAGGTCTGGAGTCGATCTGATGATGGAGCCGAAAGACAGTCGAGGGAACTCCTCAACGATTATCAACAACTACCTGGTGTTTGGGCTTGATTAATTTGTATTGATGAGAACTTTACACCTAGATGGGTTGTGACTGTAATTAGGGGTCTGATGATGAAGACGAAGGACAGTTAAGGGAACTCCTCAACGTTTTACAGTAGCTACCTTGTGTTTGGGCTTGATTAATTTGTATTGATGAGAACTTTACACCTAGATGGGTTGTGATTGTCATTAGGGGTCTGATGATGGAGCCAAAAGACATTCGAGAGAACTCCTCAATGATTTACAGCAATTACCTAGTGTTTGGGCTTGATTAATTTGTATTGATGAGAACTTTACACCTAGATGGGTTGTAATTGTCATTAGGGGTCTGATGATGAAGACGAAGGACAGTCAAGGGAACTCCTCAACGTTTTACAGTAGCTACCTTGTGTTTGGGCTTGATTAATTAGTATTGATGAGAACTTTACACCTAGATGGGTTGTGACTGTCATTAGGGGTCTGATGATGGAGCCAAAAGACAGTCGAGAGAACTCCTCAACGATTTACAGCAATTACCTGGTGTTTGGGCTTGATTAATTTGTATTGGAGAGAACTTTGCACCCATATGGGTTATAAGTGCCATTACAGGTCTGATGATGGAGACCATAGACAGTCGAGGGAATTCCTCAAAGATTTACAGCAGTTACCTTTTGTTGGGCTTACTTCATACGGTTCAATATGCCAAAATGTTCATTGGTATGGCGCCACTAAAAATCGTGACATAAAATTATTTTTATAAAAAAAAACAAACCGACTTCAAAAAAACCTGGATCACTAAAAAGCCTGAAATAATATTTCTATTACCACCTCTGCCTAACCCTTCGGGAAAACCAGACGTGATGGTGTGTTATTCGAGTATTTGGAGTCGGTGCCAATCTTGGTATGCCAAGTCTACCTACCATAGATTGGCACCGACCCCAAATACTCGAATAACACACCATCACGTCTGGTTTTCCCGAAGGGTTAGGCAGAGGTGGTAATAGAAATATTATTTCAGGCTTTTTAGTGATCCAGGTTTTTTTGAAGTCGGTTTGTTTTTTTTTTGCCACCGCAGTCCTTTAAACTTTGCTGTAAGTTGCCCAACAGTTGCTCCATGTAAAATGCTCCATATAAAAAAATATTATACT
Organism: Drymonia ruficornis; assembly: GCA_947859195.1. NCBI lineage: Eukaryota > Metazoa > Arthropoda > Insecta > Lepidoptera > Notodontidae > Drymonia > Drymonia ruficornis. The sequence continues at coordinate 13,733,116 of OX401905.1, read as the reverse complement.
TCTTTGTATTTATCTATACACTGCGATTAAAATACGAATAGGACGGGCTCTCGGCTAACTTCACTCATATAAAGTACTGTACTTGTGAGTGAAGTTAGCCGAGAGCCGTACCAAGTTTCAGTTGTGATGTCACAGCATGGCGCTAGGTCGGTCCTATTCTTATTTTAATCGCATAAAAAAGTAAGATGACTGATCACCTGACAAAAACATGGTACAAAGGTCTACTTCTTATCCTCGAAGTCTAAGCGGCGACACGACTTAAGTTAGTAGCGCTATTAGATAGTTTTAAAGTCCCGACTCAAAGTTTAAAGCAACACAGAAGATCGATGCCACCAACTAATATTATTAGTTACCGTCCCGGTTTACCTGGCGCTTTATTGCATAAAACACCTCCCGCGGCGCTCGCGTGGCCTTGCATAATGCCGTCCTCTGCTTGCATTAGCAATTTGCATTCTCTCATAATGACATAAGATGCAAGGTGATAATTAAAGCATGCGTAAGAGCATGCGTGTGGGCAAAGTGGGTAAAAAGTTGGTTGTTTACGTAATTTTCTACTTACAACAGTACCTATTTAATGAGTTAAATAAACGTATGCTGCAAATAAGGTTTAACTTTGTGGGTCAGTTAATTTTACGTTTAACTCTCCGCCACACACGTTGCCATGGTCGGTATCCGATATTGAACCTGCCCTATTTAGACTTAAGCAATATACTGTTTATGTACATATATTGAACATTTATGTATTAGAAGGGGTCTCTATATGACAGAAATTATTGTAAATTTTCAGTCATAATCTGAAAAATAAAATGCACAGTATGTAGCAAAATATATTTAACAATAAATAATATCAAATAACCTTACTTTTCATACTAAACATAACGTACTTGAGTTGTCTGCAAAAAACATCACAATAAACTTGATTGCATTATCGTGTGGTGTACAAAAACACAAAGCGATTTTAAACTATTTGTTACGACATTCAAACGTCCTTATTGCAATGATATCATCTATATAATTGTATCATTACCTATATAGCTTTGTCACCTTATTATAAACACTTACTAACTCTATATTCTACCTACTCTACATTTGACGACAAGGCGACAAGGTTCACCACCTGTCACGCTGGTTTCTGACTATCTGGTGAAACGTGGGCTTTGAGTTGGTTAATACCTCCGCAATGTGGTGGTGTATGGCCACTCAAGCCTCTGACTACCCCCGAATGGGGGTAAAAAGTCGTGACGTTGCGTCTACATTTGACGATCGTTTGGCGCAGTGGTTCGAGCGTTGGCCGCTCGGCTCATTGCATCGGGTGGTTGCGGGTTCGATTCCCACCAGAGGCAAATTTCGGAAATGGCCTTTTCGTAATTTGCGATGGTCTGGGTGTCACTGGGATCGCACCCAGTCCATTGTATAGTATCCATAGTACAAACGTTGCTTAGTTTGGGAGTACAGTTGGTGTGTTAGTCTGACGATATTTAATCATAAATCTTAGGGCCATAACACACCGGGTAGCCATGGCGACGTCGTCAGCCACCGTAGCCAACTATTCGTATTGAAATGTATCGGAGGTAACACACCTGGCGACGGACTGGCGACGTCGCCAGTCAATACAAATTGTTTGGATACGTAGCCGGCGACGTCGCTATGGCGTCCCGGTGTGTTATGGTCCTTAACATTCGATAAAACATTTTCATAAGGGTAAGTGAAAACTAAGATATATTTACTATATCAACAAGACTATATGACTATCTAACAAAATATAATTTGATTTTAGTAATGTAATAAACATAAATATGAATCATTCCTATAGCTGTACCAAATATACTCTACCTTATATTCTACCTCATATCAAACGGCTCAAACTATTTGCTTGCTCAATATGTACCGAGTAAATAAACGGAATATAAACAAGCAATGTTCTTTTATACTTCCTCAGTTTATTATTTTTCATGAGAAAAATTATTTTGCTCTTTGATTATTTAGATTTCCGCTAGATAGTCTTTAGGACATTCAGGAAATCAGAAGGCTGAAATAATCTTTCGATACGGAGTGTTAGTACGTTCTCGGATATGTATGCGTCTACATCAGGTGCATGCCGCGCCCGAGCACTCAGTTTTGTCATCGAAACGCATAAACATAATGCCATAGCACGAGTGCTTGGGCGAGGTACGCTAGGCATCTGGATTATATCAATGATAAGTGAATTTCAATCGGTGTAAATTTTGCAAATTTTGGCCCAGTTAGGGCCCCCGCACATTCGCTACTTTTAGCATCGGCGACCGGCGATTTTGCAATTGTTTTGATGCTGCGTCGCGTTCCTTCGAGCGCGAACGAGCGAGACGCAGCATCAGAATCGCCGATCGCCGATGCTAAAAGTCGTAAGTCTGCGGTGGCCCTTAATGATGTTATATCTACGTCCAAACTGATAGCCCGGGCGCGTCACTCGGCGCTTGTGGGTGCCGCTATTTACGACAAAAATTTTGAGTAGTTAAACTTTTTTATCGTTTGTTTAGCCTTTAGATTGATTTCAATCTTTTGTTGAGTCAAGAGTGCGTAGGTCGGTCTAGCTAGTCGCATTCAACGCTTGTCTCAGTACCTACTGTTTTGTTTACTTAGGATGAAGTGATGTCATCGAAGACGTTGAGTCATTCTGTGGCAGACGTGTTTATTACAAAGCTAGTTAACGTTATTTCAAGTTTGGTTACGTTAGGTTTTTTGCTACCAATTAGATGTGTCCATATGGCGCGCATGCCTCACCCGAGCACTCATATTATGACATTACGTCTATGCGTTCCGACGTCAAAACTGAGTGCTCGCGCGAGGCATGCGCCTGATGAAGACGCCGCCATTAAGTAAGAATACATCATTTAAATTCTATTGATATCACATGTGTAATAATACGTTTATGTCGCGTGCTATTATTCTAAAAGTTATTTCTAATTTTTTACAGATACAGTGGGGATGACATTAGCCTTGTCAAAACATCGTTCTTGGTGAGTCCAAATTCATTTATACACCGATAATTATTCCAACACATAATTTGTGAAAAATAATATAATATTAGCAAGGTGTTTTGAGAAAGCCCTAAATCTATCCTTGCTTAATTTTTTTCATCATAATTTAATTTTACCAAACACCAAAGCACCCCTAAATAGCACAGCTAACAGTGTGCATAGCCTGTCGTTACGAAATAGCATATAAAACGTTATCCGCGACGTTTCTCGTTATCTACGCGCGTTCGGCGCAAACGATTCGGAAAATCGGACGGCGGCTGCGTCGGCTTCCATTACCGATATTACAGCGTTTGCAATCGGTATCCACCATCGATATACATCGGTACTGATAGCAACAACCGCACGAACGGTATTTAGTTATTGATTAACGCCTTTAACGTGTGTGACGAATCTCTCTTCAGCCTTTAACCACTTTACTTACCTAACTTTTTTTAGTGGAACAGCCAAGCTGTAGCCAATTGACTGCAGCTCATATACGGGCTGGCTCAACCTGGGTAGTACCACACTCTCACAGAAGATCGGCGTAAAGCAGCTATTACTGCGTTTCGTACGATGAGTGAGAGAGCCGGAAGCCCCCCACCCCCTTCCCCTCGCTCAGTCTCACTCCACTTCATGTCCAAAGTGCGAGTAATGTCTTTGGTATTGCAAGCTTATATAGGCTACGGTAGCTGCTTAACATCAGGCAGGCCGCACGCTTGTTTGCCACCTCAGTCCTATAAAAAAACCCTAAGCTTTCTTGTCTTGACCCTTTAAATCTTCATCTCGTCTACTCTTAATACCTCCCATTGTCCAGAAACATGCGTAACTCAATCATTTCTGGTCCAGATATCAAAAACAAAGCCCCCCAAGGTCCGATCCGGGAGCATTCAATGCAACGAATCGAATTAGGAAAGATACAATACGAGATATAGGGTGGTCACCCTAAATGGGGAGATAATAGGAAACACAGAATTGCGTTTCCTGGCTGAGAAAAGATAGATGAACATTGGCGATGAGGAGTTTGAATTTATTGCTATACATGATGTTAGGTTAGAAAAGGGATGTATTCAAGCCTTGCTTCCACGTTACAAAAAAAAACCTAATGAATAGCTACGTCCAGATGTGTCACGTGCCGCGCGAGGCAAATTGCCTCACGAAGTTTGACTTGCCTCGCGCGAGGCAAATGCGCGTCCTGTCTCACCTGAGCGCTGTCATTTGCCTCGCCTAGTTTGGCATAGTCATCAGACAGAACGATGTCAAACATGTCAAACTGATTGCTCGGCTATACCTTTCTCTGTCTAGTGTCAGTTGCCTCGCCATTTGCCTCGCGCCGCATGCGACTGAGGCAAACGTCGTGCTTCGCGAGGCATGTGGGTGAGCAGCCTCGCGCGGCATATTTATGTTGTAGACACGTCTATTGACAGAGAAAACTTTACAAAAATATTGCAAAAAGTTTCGCAACATGGGCCACCCTTAGAGCGCGGCTCCACTAGTGCGCTGCGCTGCGTCGTCGCAACGGATCAAAGGGTCGACGGGCGAGAGACGAAGCGGGGGAGGGTGATGTGCCAGTACAAAATCTTGCGACGACGCAACGCAACGCGCTAATGGGCCCGGCCCTTACGCTACCGCGACTATGAGCTGTCTTATCAGAGGGAAGTTCCTCGTGTAAATGGTCAATGACAGAGAAAAGTGGAGAGTTGTGGGGAGACCTTTGCCCAGCAGTGGGACGATGTGGGTTAGGAAAAAAATGACGCTAATCCGTTTGCCCTTCATACTTGATTTTATTTAAATGTGTCACAATCGAGCCATGACCTTAGAGCTTATAATACAGAGGTAATGTTTGTAATTCTGTTTGTTGGGGGTAATCTCTGGAACTATTGATCTGATTCTGAAACTTGTTTCAATGATAGAAAGCTACACAACCCCATGGCCCTAAGTCGCTTATAATAATAAAATGTATTTATTAAAGTAACTAGGACTCATTAAAAACTATGTTAGTATCAAAATAACAAAGTAGGTATATGTATAAATAAAATAAATAAATAAACCGACCAATCAGAGGGTCGATCACTATAGCAGCTCAATGGCAATGGCAGTTAAATGGCAAAGTGACTTAAGACCCTGAGTGATTTAGAATTCCTTAAAGTACCACGCGAGTGGAGCCGCGGGCAACAACTAGTCCACAAATGTTTTCGTGTGCCGAGATTAATGTTATGTAGGTTAGAAGATATTCTTCCATCAGTTTTTGTCGAAAAAAGCTCTGAACGTTCCGTTCGTTAACGCTTACATTTAATTTCAGATAATTCTTGTTTTTGAATATATTGATTGTGCGTTGTTCCAAAAATTCACTCGGTTTCACAATAAATTATTTATTGAAAAACTCGACTGAAAAAAATTATCATTTTATTTGGAAAATAATTAGAGGCCAGGTGCCTCCACTTTTTTGTTGCCCCAGGGCCTCCAGACCACTAAATCCGGCCCTGGCCAGTGTAGTGGATTATGGCCTGAATCCCCCTCGCATTGAGGAGAGGCCCGTGCCCAGGAGTGGGACGTTGAAAAGGCTAACATTGTTATTCATTATAAAATTAGTATGGAGATATATGAAAGCTTAGAGAAAAATATTGGCTACAAATTCGACGCAGACGAAGTCTGGGCACCAGCTAAGTTCCCTATAAGTTCCTTTTTCCGCTGTCCTTCGCAAGGCCTCTTCCTGAAGGCCGTTGATGTCACCGAGAGCGATACAGACAATATCGTTAACAATATATCGATACAGAATATCGTTAGCAATATCGTTATTTATATCACAAACAACGTCTCCCGTGTCGGGGTGGTACAATAGGCGCTCATTGTACCGGTATCCGGGGACTCGAATCACTGGCGGCCTTTGTTTGGAGCTCCTGACAAATGTTGCTAGTTGCTTGTGACATGGGCGATGTATTGGTTCGGGTACTTAATGTGATGTTGAGGAAAGGAGAATTTTTATGAGATTTCAGTGGCAAACAAGCGGTTCTCCTGATGTTAAGCAGTTACCGTAGCTTATGCTTGCAATATCAAAGCGCTCGCACGTTGCCAACCTGAAGAAGAGTGACAGAAGGAGGAGAAGGGGGGGGGTTGGGCTTCTTCTTCTTATCGTATGGTTAGTGGCCCACCTAGTGACAGAGTTTTTCAAGCCGCCCGAAGACCTCTGACAAAGGCTTAACGACTGCTGCCTAGATGACAACAACCCGGACCGATATTTACGTGCCCTCTGAAGCACGGGCACGGGTTGGGCTTCTGGCTCTTTCACTCATCGTACGAAACGTAGCTACTTTACGCCTCACAAAGTGACAATCATTTTTAAATGACAAGATTATCTAGGTAGCCATCATTAAAAAATATTTTAGATAGTAGCATCGTCTATGTATTACTTACTTGAAATTTAAAAGAAACCAAAGTCCAAGGTCTCTTAAATGATGAACTTAAAAAAAATGAAAGTACATTTTTAAAACTTACAATTTCATCTCGACATTTAACTGAGCCATAACGACCGCTATGTCGTCTCGTCGGCCAATTAAGGGTCGTACAACCAGACAATTAAAATAAATAAACCCTTCACCGTCTGATGTATACTTTTACGAAAAAACACGACGTCTTAATGACATGTCCAAATTTCCAGTTTTTTAAACGTCAACCTGACATTTGACATTTCAAATCGAGTTCTCGATTCAAAATTGATTGGCAACTTTATTCTTGACAAACGAAAATGTTGTTGGGTGCAATCAAAGCATTTTGAACTGGTTTTTCGTGATCTGAAACGTTTCTTTGGTCGCAATAATATGGACGCTTAAGATTGACTACAGATTTGCATCAATAAAGGCAGTAAATGCTGAACGCTTGTTCGACAAATTCATGATAGACTACTTTTCATCTGTAAATAGAGGCGCTTTCTACACTTTCAGCACCTACTTTTGAATTCGCCGTAACTGGAGAGCTTTCTTAATATCTACTGTAGAACTTACTATTTGCACACCCAACCTAAGCTATCCACATGCTAAATTTATCTTGGGATCTAAGAAATAATTTATAAAAAAATACAAAAGACAGCAAACAAAAAAAATAACTTTTTACTCCTTAAAACTTCGACCATTATCCTTCATATCAGAAGTGCAAACCACACAGTTCCAATAAAATATAAAGAACAAGCATTTGCCAGGTACTCTGCGTGTGAGCAGCTGATCACTCCTACAGATTGTTGACACGCAAGTGGAACCATAGCTACAACAACGGCCAGTGTTATAAGACTATGATCAGTGTTATCTGATTGACTTGCGCCGTTTATATAGAAAGGGGCAAAAATAGACAGGGGGCAAGAACGCTAAAAAAAGAAGGAATCAAATCTCAACCCGCTTCTGTCTTGTAAAATTCAAACATTTCATTACAATTTGTTCAACACTCAACCACCCCCTAACCTCTTATTGTGACACATTGCAGACCTAAAATGAATTGTTTCCATAGATATATTCTGACGGTAGCGATTCACTTTGGGTTTGAGTCGCAATACAGGTGATGGGGGCAGATTAAGAAGTAAACCCTCTAGCGATATAACTTGAAACAGTATTTCGGTAATACGGTGGAATAAAATCACCCACAATGGGGTTCGGACCCTGAAACCTTTGATTATTTGATAGAAGACATGACAGTAGGAAATGTTTTACACCCACACTTGCCCGCTGCTCAAGTGACACTGACGTAACGCACACATGCATGGACACACGAGACAGTGTACTGTCATTTTGCATACAACACACCAACCATCCCACAAAAAAAAAAAAATAAGCAAACACCAGAACAGGCAAGTTCCTTTTTCAAACTGCCGCCCTCAGAGTAGAAGCAAGCGAATTACTTTTGCACAAAATAGCACGTTTCACTCGCCCCTCTTAACGCTTGCATCGTCACGTAGCCAGCAATTTTTGTACTCCACAACCCCTACTAGGGACCGACACCGGCAATTTGGAGCTATTGATGTCGGCATCGTAAGCTTACTATTTGTTGAGAGATTCTAAAATATTATTTGCAGTGGTGTTAGCCCAGTTGAGATTTAAATGTGTTGAGAATTATACCTCCTCCGATTTGCAGTGCACGTTGAGCTTCTACAGTCAGCATCACTAAACTTGGCAAGATCCCTGTATCCATTCGCAGGGGAGGAAAACAACCTTTCGCAATGTAAACACCATCCAAATCGCAACGAAACCATGAAAATCCCAACTAAAATTGCACAAAATAACCCCTTTGACTCAAGTCAAAGGGCCCCAAAAAAAAAAAAAAAACTTGGTAAGATCAGTGTCCATTTAGTGGCAATCTGAACTAAACGTCCCGCTTCAACTGTATGCCAATCCCAATAGCTATACACGCACGGATCTGCCTGGCAGTTATGTCTGGCGGACAGAACTGCTGGTGTATGGTGAGCGGGCATCAGGCAGGCAATTTGCCTGCTCCACTCTTCCTTCAGCGTTTTGCCATACAATATTAGCTAAGGATACATGGCACGGATCTGCCCGAAAGATCTACTTCACGGCTATTTCTGGCGGACAGAACTGCTGGTGTTTGGTGAGCGGGCATCAGGCAGGCAATTTGCCTGCTCTCACCATACACCAGCAGTTCTGTCCGCCAGAAATAGCCGTGAAGTAGATCTTTCGGGCAGATCCGTGCCATGTATCCTTAGCTAATATTGTATGGCAAAACACTGAAGGTAGAGTGGAATGAAACCCCAGTCCCTCGGACCGATGGTAGGGGATGTAATAGTAATTCCCGTCACGTGGCAGCAACTTCTTTCGTCGACGGTATCGACGGTATCGCCCTCGCCGAGTTACTCCAGGAGTTCGTCGGTGCTCACGCGCGGTCTGCGTCGATAAATGCGTGCTACATTGTTGGTATCTTCGATCTTGTTGGCTGGTGTTCAGTAGACTGTTTGTTGTAAAGAAAATTGGTATATCTTATTCGATATTTCATTGGTTGAGCCAAGCTGTAGCCAAGTGACTCATAGGGTAGCACCACCCTCTCATAGAAGTTTGGCGTAAAGTACCTATTACAGCTGCGTCTCGTACCATTAGTGAGAGAGCTAGAAGCTTACCACCCTTGCCCTCTCATACCCACAGATACTTTAGGTCAGCAACGTGCAAGCGATGCCTTTCGTATTGCAAACATCTATAGGCTACGGCAACTGCTTAATAGGCACGAGCTTTCAGGCGGGCGGTACGCTTGTTTGGCATATTAGCCACATAGTAAAGACGAATTCTGAATCTCCTGATGTCTTTCCTTTCCTTTAACATAACCCTTTTAGGTTGGAGGTAGTCTAGTAAAAGGGCGCATAAACAAACAGCCAAATTCAGCCAACCCATGAATTAACAACAAAACAATTTAAGACCTGCCATCTGTATCATTAAAGTTAAACCTCTGCTCATTAATCAACTCCAAAGGAGAGGCCGCGTTTAACATTACTTAACATACGCGTTTCAGCCTGAAATTCCCATTTTCATTACTTAGGCACCATTGATGTATTATTTTAGCAGATATGGTACCTCCTAACATTGCAAGCACTAGACTAGTGCTTAGCACATGACTACAGCAGCGAAATTCACACATCTGTTATCGCACACGCAATACGATAAACAACTTTAAAAAAAAATGATGCGTATTATTCACTAGAAGATAAGCCGAGCTAGAAATTTCGAAAAATAATGTTGAAATTGCTTACAACTGTGTCCATGGACTCAGATTAGTAGGACATATTTTAGACAGTTAAATGTAAACTAAACTTGTAGTAAGCGCACCACTACATATATACGACCGATTAGTAGGATAGACTATTGTTGACAATTATGTATCTCCCTCTTTCTTGGTAATATCTTTGACCCTACCAACAAGCCGTCCAGTTCTCAAGAGTATAAAACACGATAAAAGATTGTGGAAACAAAAACTTGTTAGTGTTGATCTAGAAAACTTAAGCTGGGTTCAACAAAAACAACAATCATTTCTGTAGTATAAATAAATAACGCTCAATGAGAGGTAGGTATACAACCTTCGTACATTATTACCGACATCGTAATATTTCGAAGGAAAACTCGCCCGAAGAAAATACATTCGCTATTTTTTCCCCGAACAATAATATTGGAAGTTTTGCAAAGAAAACTAGGCACACTATATCCAATATCTTTGATTAATAACAATCGGCTCTCGAGAACTCATTACTGATCCAACGACACGTAGAGAACGACAAGAGTAATAAGGCGGAAGACCTATTATGATTAATATGTGACCGTTGACGTGCGTTCCGCGCGGGTCGCTAATGAAGAATGCTCCCGCCCCGCGCTGCCGGCTGCTTATATACCTCCCCCACCCCGCTCGTGATTGATGACGTAGCCGCAACGTCACAGCTATATCCTACAGCCTGTACGGCTGATGTGGGTGCGATCATTTATTTAATAACAGCTGTTGTATAAATGTATAAAAGATTATCGTTTTCTCGGTTTTTCGTGGCGAAAATACAATGGCTCTGTTCTTATATTGTGGCCTGGAAATATTGTTGCTGGAGAAATTAATGTTAGGAGGTAATAGTTTTTTCTGTGCCTACATTTATTCAAGACTATAAAGTATATAAAATACTAGATTGTTCAGGCTTCAGATTCTATTGAGGTACTTACCTGTATTCTTGTGAAGATAAATAATCTTTATCCATTATGTGGCTACTAATTTATATAATGTTTCAAGCAGTACCTAAGTGGTACCTAACAAAGAAGGAAATACAATATTTTTCTTTATTGTTGATTCCTTATTATGTATGATTCCTTATTGTTTTTTCTTATTTTATGAAATTGCTTCGGACTTTGAACGGGTAATTGCTATCAATCAAAGTGCGTTTAACATAAAATAATTAACGTGGAAAACAATTAATTTACAGTAATCTCATGAGGAAAATAATACATTTATAATTAAACAGGAAATAATAATAAAAATAAAATTAACAGATCACAATCTGATATAAAAATAATATTAGGTATATCTGATTCTTAATTCAAACAATACCTAGCCAATGCATGAGTGAGTTTGCAAATTTTTGAATTTAGAACTTCAAAAAATTCCTTCCTCCACAGACATTTTGGCCAAATCGTCGCACCCGCGCCGGCCGAACGCACCGTCAACCGTTTTGATTAATAAGTGCCGTTGACATTTTAATTAACCCGGCTAAAAGTCGCGCTACGATGCCTCTTTGTTTCCACGCTGAATGGGGATGCTCAAATACCAGCCCGGTCTATAGGTACCTCCGTATTATGTGCGTGTGAATAGCCCTTTATTCCACGTTTCGTAAACGCCGTCTAGATGGAGGTGATTAAATGTTACGTTTTTGTCTATGCTTCGGTATTTTTGTATTTTTTTTATGTTAACTACATTGTTCATGGTCCTTTTTTGCGGCGGTGCGGCGTTCCAAATTTGTTTTTCTTTTATTATGAGTTATCAATTATTATAGTGATGTAGAGCAGCGATTAGTAAAAGTGACGCCGAATCGATAAAAAGTATCGATGTTTTTCAAATAGCGGTGCGCATAGTTTACAAAACGTGCGTCTAATGAAGTTACGTATTATTGTAAGCTGTAGTAATTTGAATTTCCTCGGGCAAAAATATTAGCCCAGCTTCTCTTTGTGAAATAAGTAGTTAATTTAAACTCTTTGAGAACGGTTAACTGCATTTTGAATAATAAACCGCTACCGTTTCGAATGAGCGTGAATATAAAAAGCCTAGTTTTAATAACGCATAAACAGAACAATGGTGAACAAACAAAGAAGAAAGTTAATTTTGCCGCACAGCAGCGCGGCGCTAGTGCCGTTTACGCTCAGTGCAATAGTGTTGCACCACGCACACGATTTAACACTTTTACGAGGCGGTCCCTTCGAGTTTTTGGTGTACCAAAAAAAAACAAAAGGCTAGCGACGTGACATTTATTCTTTTTACAAAATATGTTGTTATGAAAAAAATACATTCATTATTAATGATTTTAAATCTTAAGTGTTTCCATCTTTTTATAAAACACTTAAATTGAGTAAATAAGTATTATGTTAGTTAAGCTTGGTCAATTAATCATAGTCTTTGATAGCGTTATGTATATTCGTTATGTACACAAAACATATTTACATAACACTATGAGAGTGATTTATTCATTTTCCAATAATATTGTTAGTACAGTCAGAATAATTAATCATAAATCATAATTCAGTCAATCAGTCAATACTATATTTTAGATTACGCCGTACTTGCTATTTGATGCTATTGTTACGTGTCATTAAAGACATGTGTCACTAACAAACCATCTAAGAAAAAATCCACTACATTATTCGAGAAAATTATCATTCATTTCAAACACGGAAGGACTTCAGACAATCAATCATCATTTTTATCGCGATCACGCTAATTCTCATTCGATTTGTCACACTAACTAGCTTTATGGATTGATATAATCGCTTCCAACGCCAAACGAATCCTCGTCTTATTAATATAAAGTCGATATCCCAATGAGATTTGTGCCGCAAATTTGCCAGCCGCATTGCAATTTAATGACGGACCCAGAACGAGTCAGACGGCAAAAAAATGTCGCGTCTGCGGTGATGTCATATTAGATTTATCAGTGGAATATGTATATTAGATATTTATAGAGGTGGATAGCCGATTGGGCAAAAACTTTTACTTATTAACGCGTAGTTTTATGATTTATTTCATAATAAGCCTCTAGATTATATCGTCAAAATAATAAAATAAAATCATAGGAATATGCAAAGCCACAATCATTTTTACCATGCATTCACGGCCCATTAACGTCGAACTATAATAATAGGTAGCGATGGTTCAATACCAGATAAAATATGGTTGCCTACAGCATAATAAAACAGCACGAAAGCCTATAAACAAAACTAAACGAGACGAAGTCACATAACTCATTATGAATTGTGTGCATTTAACACGCGATCGAGTGAACTTCGGCGATACGAATCAATGTTTGATGCGATAGCAATCACCGTGGAACAACACTAATCCGATGACGTCATCGGCAGGTGGGCAGTACTAGTCAATTTAAATTTGAAATTGGAAGCGTTTTATTAGAATGAGTTTTTTTATTCGATTGTTTCACTTCCTTTTTCGAACTGTGGATTTTGTATTTGGAACACGTTTAATGGTTTAAAAAATTGATCATTTTAGTTTTAATGTTGCTAGCTTTGAATAAAATAGGTACTTAGATACTTAGGTAGATATTTTAATTTTAATTTGGTCACTTACAAAAATAATATTTTAATAATTTAGACACGTAAAACGTTTGCAATAATGTTTCTCGAGTTTCCTGTTCATTCTTAATAAGATTCAAAACCACCACATTGTATGCTTAATTCGACAAAGTGTAAAATGCTATGATGTCACCATAAAATCTGTATTCACGGAAGCGCTTTTGTCAAATTTTAAACCGTGAATGGAAATTTGCTTTCTTGACACCTAACCTAAACAATAACTAATTAATAGGTTTTCCTAGTTCTTGCAATTCACGAAGGCGACCGACCCTTGGTTCTGTAAAGACGTTTCTGTATACATATTAATGTGTGTGTTTACGGCTCCGCCACGCACGCACACTGTCACAATTGTGTATGTACATGTCGAACACAACCAAGGGCCGGTCGCCTTCGTGAATTGCAAGAACTATACCAACATGATCCGTGTATCATTTCTCAGGAACAGAGCATCGGTTCGTGTAATGACTAGTAGGACAAAGGCCGTCGGACGCATTACGTGTCAGGTCACGTCAACTGCGGTAAACATTGCAAATATGCGATCAGCATTCCGATGCGCCTGAGTGCCGATTAGAATAATCTTGCTGTTGTCTTTGTGTAAGACATAGGTAGGTATACCCATTACGTACAAACTTCCATAATAAGGCTGGCTAGATATAAACAGTTACCTAATAAGCTTTAGTTTATTAGACAAAAATCAGTGATTCCCATCCTGGCAAATCAATGAGGACATGCAGGCTTGTTTGCCACCACCAGGGCACCACGATGTATTGAATGCACTGATTAATATACCTACTCAGATAATTTAAAAACATTTGTATTTTAAAATTTCAGTATTATAAAATTGGAAAATATAATTTATAAACTATAAACAGAGTACCGACGTCTCTCAATATAGGGGTTTCAACCCGTCTCGCCTAAAAACATGTCTCAACCGCACTTAGCCATTTGCGATTAAAATAATTAGTTTCACTAAATTAGTTAAGCTCAGAGTTTTGAGGCTATCCCAGTTTTTAGTTTATTTGCGGCCTACTTTATATTTTGGGCCTGAAATAAGTTTGGTTTTAAATGGCGGGGGCGTGTCATATAACTCTTTTAGCCAAAAAATGTTTGCTAGAAAAAAATAGCATTTATTTATTTAGTTATTTTCGTTAACCTATATGTACAGGCTAATAACTACAATACAATGATAAAAAGAGAATCTAAGTACTTTTTTTTACTTGTCACATTTTTAATACAATTTCATATAATTTTTCATCACTGGCAATTCATTCGAGCGACGAGACAAACGTTCGAATTGTAAAAATAAAAACAAAAGCAACTGCGCCCGTGAGTTGAAGTCGGATTGCGCTTTTTGCGAGTCTCCCAAGTCACAGATTAAATATAAACTTTCCCCCGGTGTTTGCCTCAGTTACGGCAATATCCGCGAGGGGGCGCTGTCAGCTTGCCAGACGACAATTTGTCAGTCCCCCGCGGCACGCTCCCGTCCCGGCGTCGTCTCGTGATGTCATAAGCATATAAGATATAACGTTGCATCCATCTAAGATGTAAGTGGTTTTATCGGTGTAATCGTTTTTCTTGAGCTACTAGATTCTCATAGTATCTCAAAATTAAGTATGTACCTAGCTCTCAAACTTAACTTGTTTAAGTATTCGACAAAATCACTCAAGATAATTCACTGTTAGGGATCTAGTTTGGCTTACTACAAAATAATTTTGATTAAGAAATTGACTCAAGTTACTAATAATATTATGTAATCTGAACGTTACCCGTAGCGCATTACATAACCAAAATATTAATCCGAAATATAAGATTGATATTGCTTTAAGAAAATTATATTCGGAGGTTCAAAACTCGTGGAATTCTCAGCGGGATTACGCGCCCAGGAGTAATCAAATATTATTGAAGTTGGGAGTTCGTTACACGAATAGCAATCATATTTCATTCATCCACACCTACGCGATATCAAAAATCCTCCATCTTTATTATACAATCTAAGTGGCTGACGTCTACGAGCGTTCGTTCAAATCGCTACGCTTCATATATGGAAATGACATAAGTCACGTGATCTACATAGCAACTTGTTGTTGATCTACATAGCAATGTTTGACATTTCCATACACTGTGAAGTCTATTCTATTCTATTCGATTAGCGTTCATGCCACTTGGCTAGCCCCTCTGAGCTGACAGGGTTGATTTTTGAAAATTGAGCACCTAGAACAAAGAAAGAGACATGTGACTGTCCAAAATAGTCGTACTAAACGGAGACCATGGACACAGTATGACTCAACAGTTCAGGAATAATAATGTTGAACTCCTGTCGGTATTGCTAACACCTCATCTTCTGGTGAATAAATGCGCGTCAACTGGACCTAAGTTGATGGTCGAATTGAGAGTGCGATCAGAAGCAAATTTTTCTACATGAATTGCTGCGCTTGCACATGTCTAGTGATTGCAATTTAAGGAGGTACCATATCTAAAAAAAAAATGTAATTGTAACGTCACGACTTTTATCCCCATTCGGGAGTAGTCAGAGGCTTGAGTGGCCATACATCACCACATTGTGGAGGTATTAACCAACTCAAAACCCACGTTTCACCTGAATCATACCATATCTACTAAAATAATAAATCAATGACCTAGAACTTAAGAGAAACGCTCCTAGTTTCAGCTAAAAATGTTAATGTTTTGGGGGTAAAGGGAAGATCTTCCAGCCAGGCGGGTGGTATGCCTGGCGGGGCCGGCCGCTATGCCCCAATGGTTATTGTCGGGGTCTTCTATATGTACTGAGTGTCTTGCGAATCTTGCTTGCGTGGTTCAGACTTCATTTTTGTACTGAAGCATGCGTGCACTCGGCGCCATCTATCGGCGGCGTCGTGAATGTATGTATGGTTGCTACAATGTAAGTCATTATTCTTGCTTAACACCATTCTACCTCAAATCTCTAAAATGTTTTCCTCAAAAGCAGTCATTCGAAGCAATCCTCTTGGCACTCAACCATTTCCTCTATTGTCTACAACTGTTTATAAACCTCCGATTAAATCGGCCATCGCTATCAAAGGAATCTGATAAAGGATAGCCGGAGTCCGCATAAAAAAAATACCGCTCGATGCGATGCGAAAGAAATATTGCTTATTTCTTTTAGCCGACAGCGCGGTAATCACATTTGCTTTTGTTCATTTCGGCCCTTTCATTCGCTTAATCGCGTTATTTCGGGACTTTCTGTAGCAATCTCTGTTGAGGCGTGAGATGTGGGTAGCAGCGGGAGCGATCCTCGTAAAGGAATCAAGTTTAGAGATGGCTATCTTTTTTTTAAACAGGCAAATGCATACAGCAGTAATTCAAAGTTTTAATTTTAAAATGGTTAAAGAATTTCGCTTACTTGATAGTTTAATTGATTGTGGTAGCAGAAATGCTATAAAAGTTTTTGATGGTAGTTTGTCGTGTCGTTAGCCCCATAACGTTAAACGAAGAAGTGTTCTTTTTCTATGGGGTCTTTTGGACTTTAGCTCAAATGGGGAACAAGATGAATGATGGTTAGATGGTAAGCGTTTACAATAACAATAATGTCTTCCAGATTTTTAAAACAGAAACATTGAAAAATAAATTGCCTTTTTGGGCACATTTTCACCACTCCTGTAAGCCAGAACCTCCAGTGGTATTTAACGAATACGCACCGAAATGTGACCCGCGGCGGGTCAGGGGATATCTTGAACCTCTTCTTCTTGGCACCCTTCAAATTTAACCGCAAGAAAGAAAGAAATTACTGTAAAAAAAAAACAGATAAAATTCTAGTGAACAGTACTACCTAATGTAGAAAGAAGATCTCTTCCACATTATTCATACTTACATGAAATCTGTAAACCAACCACAATGAATATCTCTTGTAACTCAGACCACAACCGCTACAGGAAGGAGAGGCGGAAGGAAACAAGCGAAAGAAGCAACTAGATAGTTACGCACAGGCCTCAAACAGCCAGCTAATTTACTATTCATTAATAACGCAAATAATACATTAATACATACATTAATAATACATTATGTACGTGATTATGAGGATCTTTGATCGTAATTACGGTCTTTCATGTTGTTATGATGTTTCCTCAGTCTACTTTCTGGAGGATTATGTATGTAGATGATCTGTTCGTATAAGAGTCACGCATTTTAGAGATATTTTCTGATTCGTATTGTTATCTATCTGTGAAATTGGATAGCATAAGTAATAGTAGGAGTGACTGCTAGTGACTACTGAGCGCTTCAGATCGTGCTTCGGAGAGTACGAAAAAAATCCGAAATCCGTTAAACGAAAAATCCGATACCATAGTTGACTAATTGCTCATACGAACTGATACATTAAAACTAATAATAGACTAGCAATCTTAGCAAGGCTACAGTACATTCATGTCACTGGCACCTACGTAGGTAAAAAAATACAAAAGACGATCTATTAACTTGTTTAGTGACGACGACGATGTTAACTCAAATAACTTTAAAGACCTCCTTGAAAGAGGTCCAATACATTACCAGTAGCCCATACTTAGTAATGCAGAAACCGACAGCTCCGAGATTGACGATGTATAATTGAACAGTAATCAACAATAATCTGAGGATAAAACAGGCGTGCGCGGGACGGCGCATGCAATAAATTTATTAAGCTGCATGGAATTGAGTGAATTATTGCAGAGACCAGACATCTGGTTCTGAGTGGTAGTTTTTGTCTTATGAATCAGAATTAGAATACTGGTAATTTACTACCAAAAGACTGGATTAACTCATTTATAAGATTATGATAAAGGTATAATAAACTGTGACGGTGAAAGATAATTTCATCGTGATATATTCTACGTATCGACTGAGTACTGATCCATGGTGTAAAGTAAAAATGATTTATAATCATCAAACTGGTGGCTGATGAGATGCCGTGACGATTATAACATAGCCCTTACTCGTGTATCAATGGCCTAAAATCCAAATAAAAAGTAGCACCTACATGATTGACTCCAATGTTCGCTCAAGTAATTAAAACTTCCCTGGAACCACCGGAGGAACTCTACCTCTGAATGCATAAACTTATACTAATTACAGTGGAATTCTTTCGTAGTAACACCCGAAGCCAAGGTTTGGAATTTTTCGCCAACTTCGACGGGTGGAGTGTCGCAGCTTTTAATTGGAAGACTTGAGGAATTCGCTACGTCACGGAATTCTTTGATCAAATAGCGTGCTGATAATTTGTTTTAATAAATACAGGAGATAGTATGGATATTATTGATGATATAACAATCTTCCATTTAACTTAAATATAGATTGGCACAGATACGAAATACATTTTTCAAAGAGCGGAGAATGGAGCGCCCCAAGGAATTACAATTAATTCTAACATGAAACATTATTATAATGAGACATAATACATTCAATATCGTCTCGACAAATCAGGGCACGTGCCAAAAAGTATTCCACTTTATGACCCACATTTAGCAACTGGGAGAATTGGCACATTCATGTTTCTTGATTACACATTCGAAATATTATAACGAACCTCTATATCCTCGAAGAAGAACCGATAATTGGGAACGGGGACGTGTGTATGTGGATAGGAATACATAGAGGAAAGCACACAAGACGAAGTTACCGGCACGCCAGCGATGCAGAACAGACGCGAGCAGGCGCGTTAATTAAGCAAGAATTCACTGTATTCAAACGCAAACTTTAAGTCAAACCAAACTTGGGCACCGAATTTGTTTTCCGCCGCGTACGTCTTCATTAACTTCGGAGGGGACTTACGTGTGTTTGAATGGCACTAATGTGCTGCGGTTCGTACAGCTAATCCAATGTTCGAATTTCAACTAATTTCTAGACGCATAAGACCCGAATTCGACCCAATTATAAAGCCGGGTCGAGTCGAATTTGGACCAATTAGATGAGCCAACGAGCTGTGTCGCACTCGGGAGCAGTTTTGTCGGCAATATAATTTATAAGGGAGGCTTAAGTTGAAGGCTTTAACCCTTAAAGACTCGAGTCAAATTTGATTACGGACGTTTAAAGCCCTTGGCCATACTCGGAATTTAAAATGGATATGACGGACGATGGGATAGAACTCTAGACTCCGGAGAATGAGTAGCCGTCACATATCTAAATGTAACGTCACGACTTTTATCCCCATTCGGGGGTAGTCAGAGGCTTGAGTGGCCATACACCACCACATTGTGGAGGTATTAACCAACTCAAAGCCCACGTTTCACCAGATAGTCGGAACCCAACGTGACAGGTGGTGAACCTTGTCACCGTGTATACAGGAACTGACTATTACCTAATCCCGAGGGATAGGTAGGTTTCCTCACGATGTTTTCCCTCACCGTCTATGACATATCTACTTTCAGATATTTGAGACGTCGTAATTCCCAACAGAAGTGAAACAGATGAGTTTAATATGAGTGAACCGAGTGTTGATATGAATTGTCAAATCATTTATTTCAATTTCCACCCTCTTAATGTCATATCCGTTTCCCGGGCTAGGGTGTGTCAGTTACGAAAGCTTATTTGAACTGTAATATTCAGAGTAATGAAAGCTGACGTCGGAGTCAATATCATAAAAATCACAGGCTCAGGGAAAATTTGCTTTTAACCCGAAAATGATTAAAGTAAAAGGCTGAGTTGTTTATGGAGATATTTGTGAATTTCCTCGTAAATTCTGAGCTAGTGGATGGAGTTCATGGAAATTATCACCGCCTTCATGTCGGCCTTTTTTATATTCATTAAAGAAATGTCTCTTTATATTTACCATCGGATCGTTTCCTGGAACCTGTTCAGATTGATTGTCGACTTATTTATCTACAGCGGGGCTAAAAAGCCCACATAGCAATTCTGCAAAAATAATTCATTTTTCTTATTTTCTAGCAGAATCCTTAACAAATGCTAAATTTCCGTATGGTCACGAATGGCGTAAAATGTGTGACTGTTTTACGATTTTTTTTCAGATTTGCTTAGCATTCTAATAGAAATCCAAACATGAATTGCTTTTGCAGAATTTTTATGTGGCCTTTTTAGTCCGACTGCAGGGGTAGCATACGCGACAAGACAAGACTTTTATCACGCATTATGTCGCACCGCGTTGGTCTCTCTCTCGGTCAATTATCTCGGTTAAATCGGTTTATCTCGCGGTTTGTCTTGTCACGGTCGGCTGTGCTAATTCTATAACTTTACTATTTTCTTACAAGAGGCATACTGTGGCGATAATTTTTAGGCTATAAAATTTATCTCTCATATTTTTGTTACAAATTCAGTAATCATTTTGTGGGTTTCGTAATCCTCGTTTGTAAATAAAACCTGATCCTTCCCGATAAAAGGTATCAATTTAAAAAAAAAACGTTTTCCCCATTCATAAAAAATACAATTAAATTTGTCGAATGAAAACATTTATGGGATGGCGGAAAAAACTGTTCCTAAAGAGACATTCTTTTTTATCAATTAAATACTTTAAGCTTGCTTTTTTGTCGTGGCTATTTCCTCAATGGTCTGTTCTAACGAGAAAGTGTACTCGAATAAAGGCAATAAAACGACTAGAACTGAAATCCTTACTTTTCTAACAATAGCTACTTGTGTAATCTATTCTGTAGGTTCGATTGACTTTTCTATGTCAAATGAATATATTCATTCTACGTAATTACGCAGAATTTTACTCAGTATTCTTCATCTTTTATCATAATCAATATTGTTGCTATCTCTTAACATGATGGATTGATTAAGATTTGACATATATGGCAATACTGGAATTTGTGAAAATACCATAAACAATTAATAAAGTTGTCGTTTCTTTTGACCATGTTTACAAAAACATTTAACCCTCTCAATCTACTTAAAAAAAATCAACCCGTTTAGAGTTAAAGGGTCTTAAATACCAGTAGGGTTGGACCTGACACCGAAAAGCCCAAACACCCTTCAATCACCTTACCCAAAGCCACGGTAAGCCAATTAAAGGTTTTCGAAATTGATTCACCGAATTTCTTCAGCCTTTGTAAACGTCGTTATTGACATTAGCCATCGTTTCGATAGCCGTTTGATGGTAAGCCCCTCACTTCTTAGCGGAAAAGGACTTCTTTTTTTTTGTTGTTTTTAAGATTTTCGGCGAGCGGTGAACCGTGAACTCATTATAATGGATCTTCAAACAAATTGTATCGTAAACAGACTTTCGGTTTGGTACTTAAAATACGTTGTTCTGTGTAATTAAGATTGCTTTTTCCTAAATTGATATTTTTTAACAAACGTTTTCGTAAAAAATATATACTTTTTATAGAAGTTTGGTACGTAATTTACATTTACGAAAGTGGAACGAGTAGGTACTGTTTTATCCACCCCGGGTCTAACGTCGGTAAAACAACAACTTTAGCTGAAAACACGGCATCTCCTACAAAATTATTTCTGTAAGTATATTTAATTAACTTCATCTCAGATCTAGCCCATTAATTATCTATTCTCCAGACACATACATCTCCGCGAAACTGATGAGTTTTTATTTAACGATCTTTCTGCTTTCACTTTCGTCCGCAACTTTTTCGCCGCGTCACTTTTCAACTAAAATTAATTAAAGAACTGTATGTTACGCTGCGAAGTAATAAATCATTAAAATTACTCGCGCGAATTCTGATTAATCAATTAATCACTTGGGATTGGTCGTCCGCAGTCCCAGTGATAGGGCCTGAAAGACCCGCGGCGCAGCGGAAGGGTTGATTTATGAGAAAATAATGTTCCACCGGGAAATTGAAAGTGTTAACTAAAACTTAAATTGTTCAATGAATTTCATATTAATTTGATGCCTGTTAGAACTTGAGTGATTCGATAACTTTGTTTGAATGTTCCACTATGTTACCATAGTTACTAAATTCCTGGGCGGTTGGATTCCGGCTCTCTCACTCATCGTACGAAACGCAGCTGTAATAGCTACTTTACACCGATCTTCTGTGAAAGGGTGGTACTACCGGGTTGAGCCGATTTATGTCCAGCACTCCATCACGCCCCGGATATCCGGTGCTGTGGTCGTTACGGGCACCGTAAAGGAAAAGCCCTTAGGCGAGGCATGTTCGATGCCCATAAGTTATCAATATTGCCCCATTATCCTCGTGTTCACATTTTCCTGAATATAATAAACTGTTAACACAATTTGTGGAAAAAGATGCTAGAAAGAAATTCGCCATTTTCGTAATTGGCATTTTGTGGAGAGATTCGTTATACACATGGGTGTATATCAAACAATGTCGGGTTAAGGAAGTCTATGTGCAGCCTCTGAAAATCTATTTACCTAAACGTCATTTGCGTCTAGTATTGCTAACTTATTGCTTTTTATAGTTACTTATAATAATGATGCGCAATTATTAATAACTTCTATAAATAATTTGCAGTTAATAAACTAAAATTGGAATCATCAATGTTACCACGGATAATGGCGAACTACTACCATAGTGGTACCATGCAAAAGCGAATAAACTTTTTATAAAGCTTTCTGTTCTTAGTTATATACGGAATTTCCGTACGGAATTCCGTTTCGACATATCGAATCGGGGTTTCCGGACGCGATACGTCCATACATTTGGATGGATTTACTGCGTTCCGAATCCCTGATTCGATATTTCGAAACGGAATTCCGTACGGAATTTTCCGTATGTATGTGGCGGGCTTAGTTCTACCATTTAATTCGGCATCTTGGTTATCTTTTTCATGATTCCGATTACCCAGAAAAGTCTCAATCTCTTGCATAACATCATCAAAAAGCTCTTTTCCTTCTTATAATTGGATGTCGACTTTCCGAGAATCTCCGTACATTCGATACATTTACAGATCTGCCAAGTCCACCGATATTGTTATATTTTTTGCTTCTATCGCTCCATTTATTACAAGATATGGGACAACCATGTTTTTTTTGTCCGTTATTTTATCCTTATTGGCTCTATTTATGGGATCTAATAATATTATTGTTTGTGACGTCACACCTTAGGATTACAGCTTTCTCTTTATTTGCTGTTGTGCTTTTCTTTTAATACAAATTGGGTAGTAACAGTCTAGTCTAGTCAAGTCACGTCAATTAAGAGGAGGGTTCGAAATTTGGTTGATTTTCTATTCTACTTTTTCTTTAAGTAAGTATGTGGACTAGGAATCTTATATTTAGATGTATGATTTTTGACTATATTATCTTGAGTATCTTTAAATCCAAATCACGATTTGATGAAATTTTCTCGATAAAAAAAATTTATGAAATGAGCTCTAATTATTTACAATTTTCCTTGCTACCACGATGTTTTTACGATTTAGATCACGAAATTATTTCTAAAACATAGCAAATAATGATATCTAAACTACCCTTCAACCATATTTTAATTCATGAAGTAGTTTTTTTTTAATTCAAGTAAATGTGGTTTGGCGCTTACGTTGTTTATTTCCGAGCGCGCGCACAATATCGCCATCTCACATTTTAAGTACTTGAACTAACCATGTCTCTCTCTAACTTTGTATTGTCAGTGTCCGCTCGGACTTGTTCGACGTCGGACCTGTGAAGGATTTTTTAAAAAATATTACGAAAAAATATTACGGTCGTGCCACATTACAGGTACAGTACAGTATTTACAGTCCGCCGACGCCTATGATAAATAAATAAATATCCTTGGAAATTCTTTTACACATGACTACCTGATCCCAAACTAAGCAGAGCTTGTACTATGGAAACCAGATAACTGATATTACTACATATACTACTTTTTGTTTGTAAATACAAACTAAATATACACTTAATTACACCTAGACTCGGGACATGCGGACATGTTCATGCACACAAATGCATGTCCTGGGCAGGAATCGAACCTACGACCTGCACTGCAGCGTAATTTTCGTTTGCTTTTCCTTGTCTTGTGTAATTTCTTTTCATCTCTTGTCATTTTGTGTCATCTCTTGTCATTTAGTGTCATCTCTTGTCATTTCATAGTTATTCGTGTCATTTCTGTAAAAACTCCCTATTTCGCTTACTGTTATATACTTGCAGCATGGTCTTGGGCCGACAGTGGGAATACATTGCTTGTCAAAACAATGGAGTCGCTTTATTGCGTTTGTTGTAGGTATGGATGGGCAAGTAATAAATATATCATACATCAATAAATTATCGTAAAAAATAACATTACAGATATGGATAGGAAAATGTTTGTCCGTCCTATTCAATCTATTATATTATAAACGAAAGTAACTCTGTCTGTTACCTTTTCACGGCTAAACCGCTGAACCAATGTTGATGAATTTTGGTATGGAGATAGACTGGGTCTTGGCGGAGAACATAGGCTACTTTTTAGGGTTCCAAAGGGTGCTAACGGGACCCTATTACTAGGCCTACGCTGTCCGTCTGTCTGTCTGTCCGTCTGTCAGCGCGGGCTGTATCTCACGAACCGTAACAGGTAGAGAGTTGAAATTTTCACTGAATGTGTATTTCTGTTGCCGGTGCAGAACAAATACTAAAAATATAATAACATTTAAAAATAAATATCAAGTCTCAAACTTGATATTTTTGATGTGTTTATTCTACGGTGGTACGGAACCCTTTATGTGCGAGTCCGACGCCTTCAGATCTTATGAATGTTTTCTTGAAATAAATATAGTGTATTTTAAGTAATTAACTGGCCAACCCTCAGGTCCTACCTACCATGTTAGGATCTTTTTCGTTCTAGCGGGTGTAAACCGTGATTTAACGAGTTAATGTGATAATTTTTGTATTTAAATTATTCAATTCAATGTATTTGTTTCAGACATAGTCCAATATTGATTATTAAAATTATTATAATTTCACAATAAATATAAAACAATAAATAAAAGTAAAATTAAATTAAAAAAAATAAAAAAATATTTTTTATTTTTCATGTTTTATCATTAAAATACAATATAATATAACATAAATTAAAATAAAATACAATAAAATAAAAACCTACCCCTAATTAAACAAATACCGTCCGCGTGGGATACTGGCTGCATGTCCTCCCTGTATTCAAGCTGTTCCTGTTGTCAAGCGAATTTTTTGAGCAAGGAAAGAGCCAGCCCTCTTGTCACCTGTGGCGGTAACCAGTCTAAGGGTGATTTTGATAGATAAAAAAATAAAGATAAAAAGATAAACAATAAATAAATGCATGGTTAAATCAATAAAATTAATAAAAACTGAAAATTAAATTAAAAAATAAATTAAATATGGTAAAAATAAATATTATGACACCGCTGATGACTTCATGATCGGCATCGAAGTTAAGTACCAAAGTATTCCTTTGTCTACGAAACATGAAAAAGATACTCATATCCGGCAGTCAGTCACTGACACAGAGTATGTACATTTTTACCCGACTACGGTGGGCGGAGGGTTATGATTTTGACCGATATGTATGTATGTTCATCTGCTCCCGTATAACGTCCAAACTATTTTTATCATAATAATTTGACTAATGAGATATCGTTGGACGCGTCTGGATCGTCCGCTGGTTATAGGCTATAATACGATCGAAATATTGTTATACGTATCTATCAGCATATTGTAGGTATCGTTTGTCTTCTTTTGACTTACTTTGTCTTCAGCAATAAAAACAACATAGAAATTAAATTATTTTTTTCAAATACACTCGACATAAAAATCCCATATAAAACGAAAAAAATATATTTGAATATTTTCATCCATTTCATCTATTTTAAAAGGTGCACTGGGACATATTATTTTAATTGTACGAATTAAACAATATTGTTCCTTAAAAAAATAACTATACTATAGTCTACTCCATAGCTGTTCTGTCCTAGCTAAGCGAGAGGGATATATCCTTCGGCAGCTCACGCGACGCTAGCCACACCCCGAAACTAAAATTCATTTTTTTCTTGTATCGTCTTAATACCGTTTTCCTTTCTAAATAAGGTTGTTATTTCTTTTTCCTGTTTCTGTAACTTCATTGTTGGTTAAATAGTAGGTCATGTTATAGAAAGAGGTCATCATTATATTTTTTTATATAAAACTATAAATAAATATCCTGGGACATTCTTTTACACACTATTTGGACACTTTTACTGGGCTCTTTTATTGTCACTACATATACTACTTTTTGTTTGTAAATACATATTTAATAGAGATAATTACACCCAGAATCGGGACACACACGGGACTATATTCAGATTTATTGTGATTACCATTTTGCATATGTACTTATTTAATCAACTGAAGATATTTAAATAATTCTTATCTTGAATTTGATGGGTATTATAAACCAGTTGTAAGACTCCAAGCTAAGCCAACCTGGTACCATCTGGGAACGGTCCCAGTAACACCCAAATTAGTGCAAACTACGAAATAATTACCCCATCTTGTAATCCAAGCAGCCATCACTAACGCTTTAGAAACAAATAAAGCTTCGTAGAAAATATAATTTCACAAAAACATTGAAGTAAAAAACTTTTTTATTATTTCAATGTCCCAGCGTAATTTATCACGCTTAGAAACAATAACATTTCTAACTTTTCTATTAAATTAAGTTTTCCGAAAATAATTTTACTGTGTTTGCGAGTGTCAAACGATATTTATTTATGACGGATTTGCGTCCCACCGCACCTGCGTGTGCGACGGCCACGCTAATCCTTATTAGCGGGATAATTCCCTTTGTGATTGTGGCTCGCTTGTATACTCATAATTCATGTGTCCTGTTTATAATGAAATTAAATTCATAATTTAATGTTTTTAATGTAGATTAAGTAGATGAAGGGGGTGTGATTGGGGTTGCTAGGGATTTTATAAATTTGACATATTTGACTTTTTGTTTTATTTTTTATGAAATCAGATGGCTAATTTTCACGTTCAATTTCCTTTATTTTTAATCCCCGACGAAAAAAGAAGGGGTTCATAAGTTTGCAGTGTGTTCATGTGTGTCGGTCTGTGGCATCATAGCTCCTGAATGGATGAAACAAATTTGATTAAGTATTATTTTCTCATTTACGTCGTCACTCGACAAACTTAGCTTGTATTGTCGTTTATGTCACAACTGTACTATTTTTGTATTCAAATTAATTAACTTGAATGACTCGGCCATTTATTTTATTAAATACATGACAACTTTTCCTTATCCATTCAATAATTACAACACAAATTGGCGACAAGCCACTTACACCGTATCTTTGAACGACACAGCTTAATAAATATCGGCAAAATTATAAATACCCAGTTTGGGACTATCGGACCTAAGCAGGTCTCAATTATTGTCGCCCCATCCTGTTGCCGAGGCGGGCGACATAATCCGATTACAACAAGGCTGACGCGAGACATTAAGCGACAAATTAATTTCTACTATAATGTGTTAACCGCACCTAGTGCGAAACCCTGTTTTTGCATTCTAATTGCAAGTGAATATAGTCCAAATTGCAATGCTTTATTGCATGAATTTGATACAGTTTTGCTAAATAGTGTTTAATGATTATTAATCGTTCTAGATGACCCTTGGTTTAAGGGTTTTTAGGGTCATAATTCCAATTTATTCAATTGTTTGCTGTGCATTTGATGTTCGGATTATGTTTGATTACAGATTAATTTTAAAGCGATTATACAACTGCCCTTTCGCATACTACAATTTTGTTATTCATAACTTTACAGATGACATTAAAAGGCATGGATGCCAATTCTGTTATTATCAGACCACGACTAAATTTAACTTACTTAAAAGTATTTTTGTCTTGCTCATACCTTGCTACCATAAAAAGGATAGCAATACGGTTAAGACATGTCTAGTTTGGTGCCAACATAAATAGCTTTATTAACAGGCTTATTTTTAATATAAAACTAATGTAATCCAACCTAAATAAACGCACCTCATTTCCGACAACTCCCGCCAAACCGACAATAGGGATGCAACGGGGAAAAATATATTTGGAGTCAGATTTAATAACCGCCACCCCTGGCGCCTAATGAAATGGGAACGAACAAAAATCCCGCCGAAATTCCTTGTCGCCGCGCGGTGACGCGTGTCAACAGAGATTAGACGCGCGACGTCGCGGCCACTAATGTCGTTTAGACTCCTTTTATTTTTGTCGCGAGAAAATGTGGAAATAAACGCCTTGAAGTGTTATAATTTGTGTGAGGAACTGAGTAAGTTAGGTACTTATACCCATTTTGATATATTTTCGTTATCATATTAGGTATCTATTTTCTTAGATCATTATTTGGAATTAGTTATTTTACTTAGTACAGCTTGTGTATCGAGTTCATAAAGATTAGGCCGTCTAGACTAGACGATGAATGCTGTATTTTTATATAATACGTCTTGATCGACTCATTCAGTGTTATCCACAGAGTAAAGACTAAAGAAAGAGGTGCCCTTATTAGATATATGTATGAAAAAAACGTGGTCATTGTTTTTTCGTTTTCATTGTTCTATCTATCGGTAAATAGTCGCTACTCGCTTCGTTTTATGTCGACGCTAGTACTAGGCCGACCACTCGGCCGAGTTGCTTAGGGCCAGTCCCCTTAGTAATTGGTCCATGGTGTTATCACTCTATCTCGACTCGCTTCATAGGTAATCTGGAAATAAATTCCAAATCCCAAATTTATACAGAGTTATGATGGACTTATACTGGCATTACAAATCAATTTTATTCCAAGAAATGTTCTTTAAAACCATTGTAAGCTAGCTAAGATCTCTATTTTGGCGGTAAGGATGCAAAACGAGAGGAAGACCCAATAAAACATGGATGGATTGTATATAAAGAGTGATTATTAAAAAGGTTTTAGTGGATGTAAGTATGACAGCAAAGCGCGATAAATAGAAGAATAAAACATATTGCGCCGACCACAGATAATGGGAAAAGGTAAAGCAGATAATGACTCTAAGCGACATTTTAAATCAAATAACATCAATCAATATTGTTTACTTACTAACCGTTGATCCGTTCCGCCTCGATCTTTACCTTCATTCCTTCATACAATTAAATTCTTCACGGAGATAGTCGACTCCTGGGAACGGCGTGTGATGGTACAAAAACTGTGAGCCTCACGGGAACTATCAGAGGTGTGGGAACCTTGATCGGGTAGTTTTTTATGGTGGTTTAAAATAATATTCTATAACCTCTAGTTCTGAAGCCAGAGGGTTCAATAATCGATAATTAGTGACTCCCTGTGTAGAAGAGCACCAGTCCTCCTAAGGTACCCATAAGTACAAGCGTCGCTTAGTTTGGGACCACACAGTTGATGTGTTTGTCCATGAACCATGGTCATTTGATAATTGTGAAAAGGTTCCATTTAGAATGTCTCTAACTTATCAAGGTTGTAGTGTTATAAGTTATAAATTATGTAAACCTAGTATCTACGTCCAAAGATCCAACAGTACAAACTAAACTAAATCACATATAGGTACATACAAACATACATACACACATGAACCCTGAAAACGCATACACTCCTTTTTGGGCAGTTTCATAATAAGTTACCTTACTTAAGACTCAAGCGACATCTTTAAACAGCCCAATTTTATGTTCCCAACAAACCAAGCGACGGATTCGATTCCTAAAACTAAAAATGCAAACCGTACTCGGTATTCGGGACTACATTCGACGTTTTGCAATCGGTATCCTCACTCACCCCGTCCCTATACCGCGCCAACTTGTACCGTTGTTTTTAAATAAAATACGAAAGCCAGAGACATTACCAAGAAAGTGGGAGACATGTGACCGTTCTACTAAACAGAGTTGAGGCGCTCATAGCCAGTTGCAACCTCTGATCGGTAAACGATCGGAGGTTAAGCAACGCTTGGCAAGGTCAGGCAAAGATGGGTGACCATTTGAACTGAGCGTCTCCGTGCTTCGGAGGGCACGTAAAAAGTCGGTCCCGGTTGTTGTCTTCTAGGCAGCAGTCGGAAGCCTTGTCAGAGGCCTTCGCGCGGCTTAAACAACTCTGACAATTGGTTGGCCACTAACCATACGATAGGAAGAAGAAGACTAAACAGAGTCCATGGACACAGAACGACTCAGTCGTCCGCGGAAAATAATGTTGAAAACATTTCGGTATTGCCAATACGGCTCATCTTCTGGTAAATGAAGCTTATGTTATTGATGAGTTCATTGTTCAGTTTTTTTTTACTTAAATACTTACCTAATTCTGTTTTTTATTATTCACAATGTGTTAATGCCTGCCTGCTCACATAGCGTTTCTGTTTGAAAATGTATACAATTATTATTTTTCTTTTGAAAAGAGTAACCATTGAGTTTCTTGCCGGCTCTTCTCAATGTAAGCAACATTACGAACCGGTGGTAACGCTAAAATATTGTTTTTAATGATTTATAAAAGCTACACATAGCTTATATGAATAAAAAAAATTGAGTTTTGAGTTTGCATTGCGAGTGCATGCTTTTATGCATGTAGTGGTGCGCTGATCACAAGTTTAGTTACTGCGACGTTAGAAGGGACCATATCTACTGAAATAATACATCAATGAAAGCGATGCAATCTCTCGCTTGTCCCCGACGCAGAATCGAAAATTCTCACAAAATACCTGCATGGGAACGTCAGTATGATTGCCATCTCTACATTGCTGAGTTGAAGGCTCATTTTCGCGTGTCAATTCGTAAGTGGAGAGGAATTTTCGAAATGTCTTTTAAGAATGTCAATAAAGATTTGGAGTCGGTGTTTGGATGTTTATTGAAAATGCTCGGGATATCTTGTTTGTGTCTGGGCAACTTGTAGGCTAATGAATTAAAGTCTAAGGAGAATACCTATTTGATTGTTTTTTTAAACAACTTAGAGGTCGTTTTATTGCGTTTGTTCAAATAGTTTTCATATTACGTAACCCTATTTAATTATGTCAAATAAAATGAGTTTTTTTTTTAAATAATGTAATAAGAAGTTAAGCAATAAATTCTCATCGTGAATGCAGATCGGCACCATTTACCAAGCTATGCAAATTTAATATTAACAACGTAAGTACCAGTTTCGACCACATATAAATAGGTTGATAGCACAAAGAAAGCTTTTTTTTTTAAATATAGATACCAAACCACAATCCCCTCTCCAATAAGCAATTCGTCATACATCACTAGTGATGAGCCCACCACTCCCCTCATTAGCCCGCCATAGAGAATAATTGTGCAGCAATAGAATCCCGTTAGCTGACCTGCGCTCGCGCCGGCCACCGCTAATTATAGACTAGGACTAGTGTTGCCACGTTTTTTTATTCGGATATCGGTATTTTTCGTGATACTAAGTTATCAGAAACGTAAACCAGAATACAAATCTGGCTGACGCCAGATATATTTTAAATGGTTACAAAGAATTGAAGCCCCGACCTTCCACTGAAGATATAATATAATAGGAATATAATATCATTATTCTTCTTTCTACTTCTTAATTTTAATGGCTATTGCACGTAAAGGAAAACAATAATATCCTGGTTTATACAAAACATATGGTAACACTACACCTACCTGACACTGCGCGTGCGCTTGCACTAGCGAAAATAGACAGTCCTTATTAGTGTTGGGACGAATGAACTAGGGTTGGCGGTCAGTATCTAACCGATTGATCGATAATCGTAAAGATCGTACCGATTGTACCTTAGAAAGGCAGCTCGATTGCGGGTATGCTGCAATCTTTCAAGATGTGCGATATGATCGATTTATAGCTTTAGATACCGATGCAGGATTTAGCAATCGATTAAAACAAAGACCAGATATTACAGTCTCAAACGCTTGTATTACAATTTTGGAGAAGGATAACCACCACTCTCTATCCACCCTCGGAGGTTGACAACTCCAAAATTATAAACCTAAAAATGATTGATAATAGAAGCTAATACCAACTTTGAACGGTCTTGGGAACTGTTTTCGGAATGTAGCTAATAATACTACGATGTTTAGGTATTAATCTTTTTCTAACAACAAGTCTGGCGTATATGGTTTGTATTGTATTGAAAATGTATACTACTATTATTTTGAAAAGAGTAACCATTGAGTTTCTTGCCGGCTCTTCTCAATGGAGGCAACATTACGAACCGGTGGTAGCGCTAAAATATTGTTTATTTTGACTATTTATAAATGCTTTTTTAGCTTACATGAATAAAAACTTTTGACTTTGACTTATTCATACATAGATAGGTATAATTTACTGTGCTAATTTTTAGAGTACTAATAATCGTGTATGTGAGGTCTATAATATGAAAAGGCATTGGTCACCTCTAATCAATCAATCAATTAATTTAATAACCAACAAAGTATTCTAAGCCATCGAACCGCTAACTATCCAGAGAGACATGTCGGCACGTCTGTGTCGCTTGTTCGCGGGAACGGAAACGTCACTCAGTGCTCGTAGTGCGGGTTCGATGCTTTTGTATGTAATTTGATTGATGTCTTTTGAAAGGAATGCGATCTGAGTATTGCAGACTATGCATAAGGGTCTTATTTCCGATGGGAACAATAAATAATGCGAAGGGATATCGAAAGCGGGGTCCAGAAGTCGCATGCCGCGCGCGGCAAGCGCGGCAGCCTCTGTCGCATGCTCGGGCGAGCTAACCTACACTCTAGACAGAGAAGGGTATATCCGAGGATGTAACATTATCCTTCTGCCTCACGACCAGGCTAAACTAGGCGAGGCAAATGACACCGCTCGAATGAGGCAGGGTGAGTATTTGTTCGTGCCATGTCAAACTAAGCAAGACAAAGCTGCCTCGCGAAGCATGCGAGCTATCTAGACACAGCAAATTGAATGTTGCATCGATTATAAAACCTTTTCAATTTACATTTTTCCGGTGAAAAATGAGCTAAACGAACCACGTCACTAGATACTGTCGCTTGTACCTAAGCTTCTCTGAGACACTGTCGCTTAATCAAAGCTAATTTATGAATTAAATTTAAAAAAATGTACATTCTTTACGTATTCTCACATAAAATTAACTCATCCAACATCGATGGTCGTTGTAGAACAACTCACGCGCATGAATGGAGCTGCATGTAAGCGGCCATTTGTTGAGAAAGAGTAAAAAAGCCGATAAACAAGTCTGAGCGGCATAATTTAGTAGTAAAAGTAATGAATCGACCGCCAGGTGTGCGCAAGCGACGCTGCGTCTGCGCAGAGAGACCGGTTGCAAGTTGTAAGCTGATGGCGATTTTTGGGTTAATTTATGAGCGCAAAAATGTTACGCGTATCGCATATCGCTTAATTGGACTGGTCTGTCGCTATCTGTCCCTTCTACACTCAACGTAGCGCCACAGAATAGCGCCTCAGCCAAAATAATAAATAAAACATATAAAAAGGTACCTAACCTTTTTATATTTTTTATTTTTTATTAGGCCCTATATAAAATCCTATCAATTCAACGGATGTCTAAAAGAACTCACAGTTTGCGATAAGCATATTGTATTCTGAAATTATTGTGAACTAATAATAATATGTTTTCCTTAACAATATGACATGAAATTCTGGCAAATATAGTAAGCAACATGTTAGCAAGCACTATACTTGACTAAATCTTGTTGCCGTAAGTTTGTGATTGAAGCTTGTCGCTTGGACCACACAGCATGTCAACTTGTCAGTGAGCCAAGATCAAGATAAAGTAATATGATTTGTATAGTTTTTACCTCTCGAACACACGTAGCCTCTTGATTAATGTATACTGCGGTATTTAATGTACATTTTATGTACACTATTATGTATATTCACCGGATGTTTCGTTACGTTTTATTATTTTGATGCCCGATTAGACATACTATCGTTAATTCGTTGAATCAATAAAGAAAACTTGTAAATAGATGTGTCCATATGGCGCGCATGCCTCACCCGAGCACTCATATTATGACATTACGTCTATGCGTTCCGACGTCAAAAGTGAGTGCTCGCGCGAGGCATGCGCCTGATGAAGACGCCGCCAATGAATTGACTAGTCTTTGGATTGCTAGCAGGTACTTGACTCTAATTGTCTATAGCAGTTACTATGTGTGTTTAAAAAAAATACTGATTTGAATATTTTTTCACAGACTTATAAAATATGGTTAGGTTTTAAACTGTGCAGCTCATATATGGGCTGGTTCGACCGGGGTACTACCACCCTCTCACGGAAGATCGGCGTATAGTAGCTATTACAGCTGCGTTTGGTACGATGAGTGAGAGCCGGAATCCTAACCCCCCCTTCCCCTCCATCTGTCCCAACCTTCTTCATACCTACGGTCCAGGGTCAATTACGGAACTCACAAAAAATTATATGTCAACCGTATTGATACTACTTTGAACATTTCTTATTTTGGTATCATTAGTAAGAAGATACCAAAGGTTGGGCTATCAAACAGAAGGTCCCAGGTTCGATCCCCGGTGGGGCATGCGCCAATGGATGAATTTTCATCTATGTGCATAATTTATAGTTCGCTCACGGTGAGGGAAATATCGTGAGGAAACCTACCTATCCCTCGGGATTAGGTAATAGTCAGTTCCTGTATACACGGCGACAAGGTTCACCACCTGTCACGTTGGGTTCTGACTATCTGGTGAAACGTGGGCTTTGAGTTGGTTAATACCTCCACAATGTGGTTGTGTATGGCCGCTCAAGCCGAATGGGGATAAAAGTCGTGACGTTACATTTTACATTTTTTTGTAAGAAGATATCTTGGCTATAGCCATACCTCAAAACATGACACGAGAATGCAAATTAAACATCATAATATTAAATTTATCGCCATGATTAATTAATAAAATTATCAAAGAACATAAAACATAGCTCGGTTCTAACATAATTTCTTTTTGAACGTATCATAAAATATTTTAATCAATTTAATTAAAATGTCGGACGTTTCAAATGAGCTATTAAGTGTTACACAGGTTTCGTGTTGTAATATTTTGTTGGAAATAGTATCAAGCACTTTCTAATAAATGGTGAGACATTTTCATTGAACTTAATAACGATAAACATAGTTAATGTCAACGTATTTTCATCTATGTGCATAATTTACAGTTCGCTGACGGTGAGGGAAAACATCGTGAGGAAACCTACCTATCCCTCGGGATTAGGTAATAGTCAGTTCCTGTATACACGGCGACAAGGTTCACCACCTGCCACGTTGGGTTCTGAATATCTGGTGAAACGTGGGCTTTGAGTTGGTTAATACCTCCACAATGTGGTGGTATATGACCACTCAAGCCTCTGACTACCCCCGAATGGGGATAAAAGTCGTGACGTTACACATGTCAACGCAACGGAAAGTTAAATTAACAACTTTAGATGTTAGCATAGTTACCGAAGTCTAGGCAGGGCCCGCCTGATATTACGCAGCCGTAGCCTATAGATTATTGCAACACGAACGCCATCGCTGGCACGTTGTCAAGGGAAAGAGATGAAGTTGGTTTGGCGTCCGGCTCTATTACTTATCGTACGAAACGCAACTAAAATAGTTTCTTTACGCTGATCTCTTGTGAGAGGGTGGTATTACCCCGGTCAAGCCAGCCCGTATATAAGCTTGGCTCTACCACCGTTAATGTGTTACGGTGGTGATAATTTTCCTTAACAAAAACATTTCTATTAAAAACGCTATTCCTGAACATGCTATAACAGGCTTAATTAAACCAAACCCGTCTTATCGCCACAAAAGTAACCGACACGTCCATCTAACCCCATTATCCTCGATACGCAGCGAAATATTAGCGGAGTGGAGCCGGGTAGGCAGGCACATTTCGTGCGCGCCGCTACACGCAACTCACTAATTACGGGCCCATCATTCGGACCCTAAACTCTTGAAGCACGACAAACTTCCACTAAATACTTCGCGGGGAGGTTAGGATCGTACGAGCTAAGCGAGTGGAGCTAGCGAGACTGAGCGAGCACTGGAGCTATGAGATTTGAAAAAAGAATGTATACTCTACTTTTGCTAAGCACTAACTAATAGGTACATCTCTCCCCTTTTCTTTTTTCTCTCTGACTATCTTTCCCCGTGCTACTCTCGAGGTTTGCGAGATATCGATCAATGAAATTTGACGTTATGTCAACACGTTTAGACATCAAAACTGACAGCTAGGACGCGTCTCTCACCACTTGCAGACACAGTCATTGTTTGGTCGCGCTGCTCGGGTCATGTAGACGCACCTATCAGATATAACTCCCAAACTATTATGATTTTTAAAGCACTTTTTGGCATCCCGCTGATTCTTTATTTCTCCACACAGTTCCACAAAGCGTATCTAAACGGAGCGAGTTCAAGCCTGCCTCAATGTGGAACCTTACCCTTACTCTTTAAGGGCCCGCGGCCGGAGGGCAGGCGGCCCTCCCCCTTGCGTGCGAAAGGAAACTTAGCGCCGTGAGCCAGGAATGCGCCCTCAACATTGTTGATGCTTCGAACCCGGGTCAGGACGGTCGTTACGTACATTCTTTGATAGACTCTGTTCTGAAGTGGCAGTTATTAATATTTTCATAGATATATCGTTACTATTTACCCTATGTGAGGTCGCCTAGAATTAACCCTCGTGTTGGCTGACAGGATATTCAAATGTAGTCTCTTCTGTCTGCACTCCACGACACACATATATACAGGGTTATTGGTAAAACACCAACAACCTTGCAGGGGCATATTACTGACATCAAAAACAACAACTTTTGTTTTATGACTTTTTACAAAACAAAAAAAAACTAATAAAAAATCACTTTCTAAAATGTATGTTTTTTTTTTTTCATCTAGAGGAAAGCCATGGTACATGGTTGTATTCCACTTTGCCCTAAAGTACCTAAACGTACCACGGCTATTCTCTAGATGAGCATATTTTCTTGTTTCATACATTTTAGAGTGTGATTATTTTTGTTTGTTTTGTAAAAAGTCATAGAACAAAAGTTGTTGTTTTTGATGTCAGTAATACGCCCCTGCGAGGTTGTTAGTGTTTTACCAATAACCCTGTATATGGCCGAGGGGCCTCGCGCGGCATGCGAGCCTTCTGGACCCCGCTATTCCATTAGCGTTTCTTCTTCTTCTACGGGACGTGTCCACAAATCGACGTCTTAAGTGCGCCTGTTTTGTGTGGAGGGTGGGCCGGATACTCCAACCATAACCGCTCAACCAGGAAGTTCCATAAGGGTTGAAAAAGGGAATGAAAATCGGCCACACGGCTACTCCTCAAAACTATTGATGGTTTTCACATACAGTCAACCCACTGGCGTCTACATAGCTAGAAGTAGATATTATACGAACTGGGTCCCGGGTCTATATCACCCATAAGTACATGTTCAAGAATAATGAGATTAGCGAGTGCAATCCCCGGATTAAATTTATTATGCGTGAAGGAACCGGGGAAGAATACTAATAGCCCGCTGGCGAGCCTCGAAGGCGACGGAGGGGACTCTATATACTGTACTCTACCTACTGTAGTGAACAAACGAACTATGTGACCGATTCCGGAACAAACATCGCTATACTAAAAAAAAAAAAAAGTTTATTTTCATTTACAGTATGCCTTAATGCTATATGAGTGTGAGGACTTCCGGTAAGCATGTAATGCTTGTATTGGAAGTCATCGCTCTTCTAAAACTCGGTAAATAACTTGTTACAAAAATTAACTCAAATTAATAACCGAAAAAATTAAAACATAGTGATAAGTTTATCGCTTAATTTTATTTGTGTGTGTGTGTGTGTGAGTGTGTGTGTGTGTGTGTGCGTGTGTATGTGTGTGGACTGTGTGTGTGCGTGGGAGTAATAGTAATACACGATTAAAATAAGAATGGGACCAGCCTAGCGCCATGTTGTGACGTCAAAACTGGAATTGTTACGGCTCTCGGCTAACTTCACTCATAAGTACAGTACTTTAAATGAGTGAAGTTAGCCGAGAGCCCGTCCTATTCATGTTTTAATCGCATTGCACAAGATTAATACTCGTTTAATTTTGTATCTACCACAGAGTAAAGACTGAAGAAGAAAGAGGTGCCCTTATTAGATATCTGTATGAAACAAAACGTGGTCATTGTTTTTACATTTTCATTTTACTATTTACCGGTAAATAGTTGAACTACTCGCTTCGTTTTATGTCGATGTTAGTACTAGGCCGACCACTCGGCCGACTTGCTTAGGGCCAGTCCCCTTAGTAACTGGTCCATGGTATCTACCTACTGTAGTGAAGAAACGAACTATGTGACCAAATCCGGAAGAAACATCACTACATTATGGTGGTAGAGCCAAGCTTGGATGCCTGGTATCCATCAAATGTACGTGCATCGCGAGCATTTCTTCCGCGCACGTGCAAGTTGTGGAACGATCTCCCTCCCGAAGTCTTTCCTATGCACTACAACAAGGGGTTCTTCAAAAGGCATGTTTACAGGTCCCTAAAAGGTCGGCGCCGCGTCTGCTCCCCTTAAGTTGCAGATGTCCTGGGCGGCGGCTTCCACTTACCATTAGGTGGACCGTCTGCCAGTGTGCCATCCTTGGCTATAAAAAAAAGCTGTAGCCAACTGCAGCTCATATACGGGCTGGCTCGATCGGGGTTGTACCACCATCTCACAGAAGATCGGTGTTAAGTACCACATACAGCACAGCTGCGTTTCGTACGTTGAATGTGAGAGTCGGAAACCCAACCCCCCTTCCTCTCCCTCCATCCCACACCCCTTCAGGACGGCAACGTGCGAATATTAACATTGGTTTTGCCAGTTATTAGGACAAATGTAATTTGGACAGTCAACTGTATCCCTCTTTCTTAGTAGTATTAAATAATATCCTGGGACATTTTTACACACGGCTACCTGAACTAAGCAGAGCTTATACTATGGAAACTAGATAACTGTTAATACTACATATACTACTTTATTTGTAAATGCATACTTAATATACATATACACCCAGACTCGGGACATACAGACATGTTCATGCACACAAATTCATGTCCCAGGTAGGAATCGAACCTACGACCTGCAGCGTCAAAGGCTATTAAACTAGCTATGAAGATAACTATGTAACTGACTATGAAATAGTAATGAAACTAGCTTTTACCTACATTGTTGAGCACTCGATGTGTGGTTTCAGATAAGAAAACAGGGGGCTTACCACAAGCTCCCATTGCGACTCAATTACAGGAACGTATTAACGTTTCAGCGACTTTTTGTGCAATGACCTACCTTATTGTCATGACAATAAGAAACGTCATTAAAACGTCGTTAAAACGTTCCTATAATTGAATCGCAATAAGAGCTTGTGGTAAGCCCCCTGATCCCCTGTGTGTCATGCTGTTATATCACCCAGCTAGTTGCAAATCACATTGTATTGTTAACCACACTATGAGGACACCGCAGATAACACACTAGCGAACGGCATACACACCGTGAATCGATAATTTGCGACAATTCGACACAGCACCGGTGGCGCAGCAAATCAATTCTGCACGGAACTCGAAAAAATAGTTAAAATAAAATAGCAATTCGGTGATTTATTTTCGCTAAGTGGATTGTTTGTAATAGAGGCGTTACATTGCATATTGGTAGATTATTACGTCATATCCGGAAAAGGTGAATGAATTGTTCTAAATTGATCTTTTATCTGATAATTCATATAATGTCTTTCTTAAATAAGATTATCTTTTACAGATAAAACCTGTAGGTATAAAAAAGTTTCAAGTTTAAGCCGAGCTTTTTAAAATTAATGATGTTTCCCCCAAACTAATCTTATCAAAATACATACCTTCTTCCGACAACCCCTTACTTCATTAAATTCCATAACTGCGACGACGCACCCTATCGTATTCAAAATACGCCACACCGTGACTTGCCACTTGTCTACCAACTCCTGTCAACCCTGGAAGGGTTGCCATTAACTGCTACAGCTCATTAGCACAACCAAAATAAAGCTCGCAATATAAAAGAATGAGTCGGCAGTTCGACAACCCTATTCATCAAGCGAATGGCGGGGCGCAGCTAAATGTACGCAGATTGAACTTTTTCCATTCGCCCCTGAATGGATCTCGCGAAAAAGCTTTTGATAGGTGTTTGATAGCTATAAATGCTCGAATTTGTAACGCTCTATTTGGCTGTTAAATAGTATGTTTTAGATGATATAATGGGAAGTTAAATGTGTGTAAAAGAAACATTTGCTCGTAGTTTCGCTCGCGTAAAGTTGAACGAATTTATTTTGGTTTGCGATATTCTGTTCGATTTGAATTTAGAATAACAACCACGTTCTATTTTAATACTATTTTGATTTTTAAAGGTACTTTTGATATTCTTACTAAATGTTACTGTGACATTTTTTTTAAATAGATTTTTACGTTATGGTAATAATAATAGTTTTTCTCGCTGTTTACAGATCCTATGCAGCACTGGGCTGAAATGAGACGAAGAATAGACCGACGGATATGTGAGGTTAGTTCACTTAGCAAATACCTACTTACAGGCAATATGCAATCAACCTGTTCTCTTCTACTTAATCAAAGAACAACTGTTCAATAATGATAACTAGGAACTCTTTTAAATATGCTTATCGCATCGCCCTCATCAAACCACGTCCAATGGTGGTTGTAGCTTTTCAAAATATTTATATGACTTTGAATTTTTCGGCCTCCGAATGCTAACCTAGCAGTTTTTAGCCGAAAAATTAAAACGATTAGAGACTATTTTAAATGTGCTTATTGCTTATCGCATCGCCGACTTTCAATCGCGGTCGTAGTTTTCCGAAATATCGAAATGACATTTAACTAATTTGACGAAGACCGCTTGGTCCAGTGGTTCGAGCGTAGGCCGCTTGACTCACTACATCGGGTGGTTGCGGGTTCGATTCCCGCCTGAGGTACATTTAGGTAAAGAGTTTTTCGTTTAATTTGTCTTTCTGGGATCGCCCCAGTCCATTACATTCTGATAGCCATGGTATGGCTTAGTTTGGGACCATACATTTGGTGTGTAAGTCTGGCGATATTTATTTAGGTATTTCCTATTGTTTTGTCACAAAATAAATCCGAATATTATACCAAAAATACTTGTCGCCATTTATATATTTACTGGCAAAAAGATTTACACAAATATGCCTACATTATTTTTCACATAACACTGAATTTTATTCTATTATCAATATGAAACTGTACTAAGAATATAAAATGGCCGTTCATAGATAGAAAATCCTTTCCTAGAAGGTTCCAGTGTAATGTTATTCCAAATATATTCCGTTACAACTGTTGTACATTGAATAGGATTACCATTTATACCCCGAGGTGTGTTTAAAGTGACCCTTTCAGAAAAATAAAACGTCCTGCGGATGGTAAATGTTACCAATGGCAAAAATATTTCGATTTATTGTTCAAAATATGTATTCTTTTTATACAACTTAGCGACAAGGCACACGTTGCCAACCTGAAAGGGAGTGGGAAAGTGGAGGGGAAGGTGGGAGGGAGGGGTTTGGGCTTCCGGCTCTCTCACTCATTGTACGAAACGCAGCTAAATTAGCTACTTTACGCCGATTTTTTGTGAGAGGGTTGTACTATCCCGGTAGAGCCAGCCTACCTGCGGTGCCCAGTATTACGAGTACACTGTAAACGAAATATGGGTGCACGGCGGTGCATCTCTACATTATAACAGAGTTGGGCAAAATTTAATTTCAATTAATTAATTACTAATTGCATGTGGTGTCACAATTAACAATTAATTTTGATTTGTTTGTCAATCGCGAACAAATCGCAATTAATTGTTAATTGTGACACCACCTGCAATTTGCAATTAATTAATCGCAATTTAATTTTGCCCAACTCTTCCTTATAATTAGAGAGAATACAGGCATGATGATCCTACTTCCTACTAATCCTACTATCCTATCCTATCTTACTAATATTATAAATGCGAAAGTAAGTGTGTGTGTGTGTGAATGTTTGTTACCACGTATCTCCATAACTACTAGACCGATTTTAATAAAATTTTAAACGTAGATAGTGTAGGCTCTGGAATAAGACATACGCTAATCTTACACATCAATAACCACGCGGGCGAAGCCGCGAGGCACAGCTAGTATAAACCTTATTACTCAATAATATCTTCATCTTTCGCCCTTAACTGACGCATAAGGAGAGGTATGTTTGTACTGCAGCAAAGAACATAATCGGTCATCTCGCATTCCGCGCGGCGCTGGCCGCCGACGCGACTTGCATTAAGTGCGCGGACGCAGCTTTTAGCGCCATGTAGAGTTGCCATGTTGATTAATAGTGCTGGATGTTTTAATATTTATTTAAAATAAAAAAGATCCAAAGACATAAAAAAATATTGGTCATAAATTCAGACATAAGTTTTTTTTAAAATTATAATTGCATTTAAAATAAATAGCACATTATGTGCAGGCTTATGTGCTAATATACTACGACTGCACTAAAATATTAAGACTGTCGTTAGTACCTAAATAACTGAATAATACTGGTTACTATGGATATAAGTCTTTCACAAAAAAAAGAAAACTAAAAAGAACACAATAGTTTCAATAAAATAAGAATAAAATTTAAAATTGGAACGTTAAAACGTGGCAACACTGTCCGCGCGTGCCCGAGACCAATGCGGCGGGGCAGCGCGCACGCACGTCTGCGCCGCGTATGCTAATATATTCCTGCATCGACCTTTCAACTTGCATGCAGATCGGCTTTTTAATCGCTTTCGGCTTAAGTCGGTTTGTAAGTCGTGCGTGACGATATTTTACGGATAATCAATTGGACGACTTGGACTTGCGTGTTGTTCAGGTCTCATGTGGATTTTAATACTTTTATTTTTAATTTATTTCTTGAGAACAAAATAAACAAAACAAGACGAATGCAGTCATGACATTTAAAATTAAAGGACGACTTGTAAGCAACAGAAATGGAAATTAAACTTATTTAACACAATCACACAATACGCCACTGAAAATGCTCAGGGCCCCGAGTCTGTTAGCATTTAACCAATCATGTTAGAGCCAGTGGTTTTGCAATGGACAATTCTTAATAGACTCGGGTCCATGTTTATAATTTTCGGGTCCCTGCTTATAATCGCCCGATTTACACACCAACTGCGCCCCAAACTAAGCAACGTTTGTACTATGGCACCATACAATGCACTGGAGGCGATCCCAATGACACCTAGACCCGGGCAAATTACTAAAAGTCCGTTCCCGAAATTTGTGTTTGGCGGGAATCAAAACCACCCGACGCAGTGAGCCAATTGGCCTACCCTGCAATCATTGCGCCAAGTGATCGTCCTAATATTGGCACCTGATACCAAGCCAACTAGGCGCCTGTCAAATGTGACGTCACCCGCACAACAGCCAGCGCCAGGCTGTAGCCAATTGACTGCAGCTCATATACGGGCTGGCTCGACCGGGGTAGTACCACCTGACAGAAGATCGGCGCAAAGCAGCTATTACAGCTGCGTTTCGTACGATAAGTGAGAGAGCCGAAAAACCCAAACCCCCTTCCCCTCCCTCCATCCCACTCCCCTTCAGGTCGAGCAATGCGAGCAATGCCTTTGCTATTCCAAGCATCTATAGGCTACGGTAACTGCTTAACATCAGGCGGGCCGTACGCTTTTTTGCCAACGTAGTCCTATAAAAAAAAACAAGGCGGCGCCGGTATACGGGCGGAGATGCCGCATTCCATCCGAGTTCCTAGTTGGCTTGGTGGAGTAATCATCATCATCATCATCATCATAGTATTAATACGTGAAGCAAATCCGTTCGGTACCAATTTTGCGAAGATACGTGGACGGAGGAGTATGAAATTAAGCATAGTAAAAGTTTACATGCCGATTGAGTGCGGAGACGTTATATTTTAATAAAAAGTGCATTATACCTAAATGCACTAAATTATTAAAAGAAAACGTTACTCACACTACATACAATTTCACCCTTCGGTCAAGGAAACTCGTTAGTTTGACGTTTCACCTATTCACATAAACACACATATATACT
The DNA here is from genome assembly GCA_947859195.1 of Drymonia ruficornis. NCBI lineage: Eukaryota > Metazoa > Arthropoda > Insecta > Lepidoptera > Notodontidae > Drymonia > Drymonia ruficornis. Next base: position 13,688,943 of record OX401905.1, on the reverse strand, counting down.
GACGTAGGCTTTTTGATATTTTGACACTGTCACTTTGTTTTTTTTGAAGGCCAGTACTTTTTCAAACATTATGAAAGGTTTTAAGTCTTCGGAGGAGGGACGATTTGTGATTGATGTATGGAAGAGGTTTTAAATCGAAGGTTAGTCTTTGACAATAGAACCTTACTAACATTTCAACCTTCAATTTAAATGAATAATGGTCGAATTTCGACCACTCGGCGGCCACTAGTAGTGTATAAATACGAAACCGCAAAGATAAACGTAAAGGTAGGAAGGTACCTTCCCGATGCTGCATCGCCAGTACGATACACCTGTGTATAAAATTGCATTTATTTATGCCGCACGATGCGTCCATTCTTGTATCTTTTGTGCGGGGCGAGGGATGAGAGATATTCTTATTAATGCCAACATTTTACCAATGAAATTGGGATTAAGAATTGTTCCTAATAGGTAGGTACTCAAACACAAATCCCATTTAAGAGCTGCATTACACAACTACAAATAACAACATTACAATACAAATAACAAATTATTCAATAATGGAATTAACGTTTTTTGATAGTCAAGTTTTTATTTTTGTTCATGTATGGACATCTCTAAAATTAATTATCATAATAATGGTTACGCAATAATAACTTTATTTAGGTACGATATCCGACCACAAGAAAATAAAAAATAAATACTAGCTACAAATTAAAATATTTTAACTTAGCGCGCCAAAACGATACTGTAACACTACTTAGCGGACACAGTAGATAATACATTGTTCGGTAAACACACGGATGTATAAAGTTCGCTACCTCTTATAATTTTCGCCATCCGAATAGTCCCATCCACAATGTTAGTATCCGAGCCTTCCTTAGCATAACACAAAGTGCACAGCGGCGACCTTTCACGCGGCGACCGGCGACCGATGGGAACCGGCGCGCGCGCATTCTATTTGAATATTTGCGACCACGACAATGCGCGCCCGGCTTTATTCCGGTGTTAATATTTCATGAACTGAAAATTTTAATTTGAAATTCTAGTGTGTGGCCGCCGCTGTGTCTCCTTTGTCTATTGTATTGTATACAATGTATCATGGTGTATCATGATTTGAGACAATGCTTTAATGGGTTGAATCGATTAATTCGGAATCAAAGCGAATCGAATCGTGTATTTAATGAATTCTTGTTTATAAATCGAATTGATTCCTTTTTTAAATCGTACTGTTATAAAAAATTGTTACAGTCGAATACTCTGTTAAAACGTTGGTCAACGGACCGAAAAAAGTGGATATAAATAAACGGTATAATTCTAATGAAACATTTAAATAAAGCCAAATATATGATGTAATACGTGTATGGAATACTAAACTTACTAACAATTTAGTATACCTAACTAATACTTGACTCATTAATTTCGTATCTTGAACACCTGACGGCACATCAATCATAGCGCTGTTATACAAATTAATTCCATATCACAAACAATTAATTCCCACTTAACAGTAAAGCAGCCGTGAGATTGGCGCGTCTATTTTTGTTTTTAATTTATTGCCGACACACGAACGAATGGTGACGCTAATAGTTTTCTATAATTGAGATCCAAATTGAGTTTCCCACGGCCAAGCGAGAATCGATCCACAAATATATCGAGAACTTGATTAATCGAATCAATATTTAGGCGGTGCGGCTCTATGCGTGTTTGTTTAGTGATGCGATGTCCACGCTCCGTGACTAATCGATGAGGATTGATTAATCGGTGTCCACGTTTTATAGTGGACTATTTTAAAATCCGAAATACATGTTTTTTTAAGTTTTTTAAAGTACTAAAACTTAACGCCGTTTTATTACCTAGTTTCAAAATTGTGGAACTGTGTTGAGAAATTTTACATTTTTAGTTTGCAGGAAAACCAAAATGCATAAAAACTCAGAAAACGCTTTGAGGTAAATATTTTGTGCCTTAATATAAATAAGATATCTATTTCTACAGCGAGACTGCAATTTTGTTTACGAGTGCATCTCTAGCGGAATATTTCAAAGTCAAAACGCTGTGCAGATCTTATTACAAAATGCTATTTATTCGCATGCAAAACGTACAGCAGAATAATGAATACATTTTCTATTTAAATAAAACGTTACACGGTTCTAAATAACGACAAACAAAAGCAATTAGATTAAAGCCAGTGAGTGGAGTGATATATCACTAAATTTTATCTCATTTCCAAATATAGAACAATACAATTAGAATGTATCATGCCTACATTTTTTAAAGTTTCCTTACTGAATCGACTAAAGTTAATATAATCAAAATAAGTTTGTTTATGTAAAATAATTGGTAATAAATGCCGACTTATAAAATACCTAATTAGTAAAAATATGTTTGTTGACTTTTTGATTTTGAAATGATTTTATCCCGTCTCAAATTCATAAATTGTAAAAAAAACTTAAGTAGCCATCTAAGTTTTTACTAATTGATGCTTAATACACACAAATCTACTTAACATTAATAATAATAATTTAGCCCTTTTAACGTCCCACTGCTGGGCACGGGCCTCCCCTCAATGCGAGGGGGATTCAGGCCATAATCCACCACGCTGGCCCAGTGCGGGTTGGTGGTACTTAAAATTATTCCAGAAAAATGTTGAAAGTTATATTTCTTGTATGAAATAATATCGATATTAAAGAATACTATCGATATATGTATTCCCCTCCCTAATGCTGAATAACGCGATAACACAAGTTGTGGTCGTCGCCCATTAATCAGTTGCGTGTAAGAATGTGCTATGCCGTCTCGGAAGATATGGCCCCCAGAATTTATCGAGCACTCGAAACTTAAAACTTAGTAGCTGAATTAAACTTACAATGGTGCAAATTCTGTAACTACATAAAGCACCAACAAAATTTGAATTTAGAATCTACGATCCTTAAATTGTGAGTACGATATTAAATTATCGCAACAGATTAAATGGATTAAAACCGTATAACCATTTAGTCAGAGCACAAAATTGAATGGTCGCGTCAAGTTGATGTGTTTATGCAATCAGTCGCCATCGTCATGTAAATATGCAATAAAATTGATCTTCATTCTTGCATAATGCGATCGCTGGGTACCAAAACGTAGGACGCCTACGTACTAATTACCCATCTGTGACAAATATACTTAACTGTCTGTAATAAATCTATGTAGCATTTCAGAATGGATGAAATTATGTCATGGCTGTTTTTCTTTTGGGTTTAGCAAAATGGTTCTGTCCTAGTTTAAATCGCAAATACAAAGTTACTAATACCTAACTAAATAACACTTAAAGTTGCTATTTCAGGGTGCCGATGCGAGTTCACTCGACCTACTTTACCGAGAATCGATTGAGGACTCGATTACTTGGTGTATAATCGATACCTACGTATGTGCAGAAACTGCTCGTTTAATATTGAACGTGTTGGATTTGGACAAGGTATGACAGCTCTGTGTTAATGTCCAAATATACTGGTTTTGATTATCTCGTAGGAACTTGGCAAACAGACAGAGGGAGGGGAAGGGGGAGGGGGTTGTGCTTCCGGCTCTCTCACTCATCGTATGAAACGCAGCTTTACGCCGATATTCTGTGAGAGGGTGGTACTACCCCGGTCGAGCCAGCCCACATATGAGCTGCAATCAATTGGCTTCAGCTTGGCTCTAGTACCAATCATACGGTTTTCATACTGTGTTAATGTGTTTCACACATGCAATGTTCCGTCGTAGTGGAAACCTACATTTTAGAAATACGCAACATGAATTCATGCAAAGTACTTACCTATGTACAAAAAAATCCAAATAAAATAACCCTATCACTGCTAACACAAGCCAATTGACAACATAAAAAAAAACATATAGAAGGTACTACAAACGTCGCTTTCCGTACATTTGAAATTTGAAAACACGTTCCAATTTCAAAAACAAGAGCCGCGACTTTTTCTGCGCTCGGCGTTTACATACTTCGCTCGCAGGGAGTGCAATAGACAGCACGCAGTGTGTACGAAAATAACCGCGCGACTAGTCTGGGAGTTCGCAACGAGGGCTTTCACTGTTTTAGCAAAAACATTTTTTTTGCATTTTATTTATGACGTGTTAATCCCTCAAAATTTGAGTTGCGTTTGGAGTTCAGCAAGGCATTTAAAAAAGCTCGAAATTGACTTGAAACCCTCCATAAACTCATTGTTTTTTATTTATTTGATTACTTCTGGCAGAAAAATATATGTGTTATGGAAGTGACGAGAACATCCATAATGCATTGCGTTGTTTTCCTTAAAAATACTGATGTATTTTGAAACCTTTGTGACTCTTTAAATATCATCTTTAAATAATTAATATCGAGAAATAACCGTCCGTTACAAGAAATATATTTTCCCAACGACATCTCTCGGACTATCAGGGAACGGCAAACGGCTAGGGGTATTCCGCGCCGCTACAGCCCGGGAACGCGATTATTGCAGCTCCAACTGCGCGATTAACCCTCCGCCGGCGTGCTGTCGTCGTTCCAAAACTGTAGTTTTTTTTACTACCAACCTAATGGCACCGACAACGTAACCGACAATGGCTTGTAGTTTATGAGGTTGTAACTATTCTTATTTTGAATCTATGCGTGGATTACAGAATATGGAAGTGAAAAACTAATTTTGACTGTAAAAAAATATGTATAAATCGTGAAAAGTATGAACTTGAAAGCGAGCTACGTGACGAAACTATGTAATTCCAACACTCAAATTTTAATAAAATTGTAGCAGACATCAGCGGACAAGTACCTACTTATTTTATAGTTATTTCAAAAAATATAGGTATGTACCTACTTTTTCTTTCTAATTCAACCAATCATAAAAATAATTCTATTAAAAATATCAATAGACACGATATTATGTTAAGTTCGTGCCTATTTTCAGTTGCCAACCAAACAAATGATTAATAATTGTTTACTTCAAAAATTCACCGAAGCACGTTCCGTTCGCGGTTACGTTCTGTTCCAAATATTGCCCCATTTAACCCGTAACTGCCGTGACACAACACGCGCCCGCAGTAAAATCAATGGCTCACTTGAATCTACCTATTACTACATAGCATCGTTCGTTATGATACGTTTTTATGTAACTAAAATCTCAAACACACTAGCGGCACTTCGCCGCCGACACTGCAGCCGTCGACACTGGTCGACATGTCGACAGCTACTGTCAAACTATGTCGACGGCTGCAATCGGTTCTGTCGTCGGCAAGTTCCGCTCGTGTGGTTGCGGCCTAAAGTGGCAAATAGGCGTACGGCCTGCCTGATACTAAGCAGTTACCGTAGCCTATAGATGCGTGCAATACTAAAGACATCGCTCGCACGTTGCCGACCTGAAGGGGAGTGGGACAGAGGGAGGGGAAGGGGTTGGGTTTCTGGCTCCTCTGGTTCTGACTCATCGTACGAAACGCAGCTGTAATAGACATTTTACGCCGATCTTCAGTGACAGGTACTACTCCGGTTGAGCCAGCCATTATAATATGAGCTCCAACCAAGGCTACAGTTTGGCTCTAGCACCATTTAACTACAATGTACTATAATTTTCATGCCTCGTTTGATAGCTGCTATTTTCTTTTTACACGACTGCCCAAAAAAAAGGAGTGTATATGTGTTTAGGGTTCATGTATGTATGTTTGTATGTTTGTATGTTTGTATGTTTGTATGTTTGTATGTGAGATTATTTATTCCACCATAACTTATAAATGCCTGAACGGATTTCGATGTATGGGGTATCGTTAGAATCCTTACATCATTCCGGGTAACACTGGGTATATTATTTTTGAAAAAAATCAATATGGCGGCATTATGGCTCAACTTTAATATGTGAAAAAAAATTTTTTTTCTTCCATTATTACAATATGGGTATCAAATTGAAGGCCTTGATGAGCACAGTCCAAAACTGTAGAATTTATAGGTATAATTTAACATAGGCAGGGTGTACATGCAAAACAAATATATCATTTTTGGCTGCTGTCACTAAAATGCATAAAATAAAAATAAATAATTTAAAAAATTAAAAACACGACTGCCCTGCCAAAAAACGAACTAAAAAGTATAAAACAAGTGCAGTGTCATTGCAGTCGGGGGCCCTCTTAGATTAATTATGTTCCACAGAACGGTCCCCCGACTGCAATGACACTGCACTTGTTTTATACTTTTTAGTTCGTTTTTTGGCAGGGCAGTCGTGTTTTTAATTTTTTAAATTATTTATTTTAACTTTCCAAAAGCTGTCGAACGAGTTCTATTACTAACAATACCAGTCACTGACAGCCAGTGACAGACAACCACTTAGCTTATCAGCGAAAAGATTGTGAATATACCTATCACAGTCAGTATAATCCATGAAGTATGATTACAACATTGATGTATTATTACAACAGATATGGTACCTTCTAACATCGCAATCATAAGCATGTACTCAGCGCACTACTACATGCAGCAAAATTCACACATCGCAATTTGACAGTTAACTTTTTAAATACATAAGAAGGCATTATTTACCAGAAGATGAGCCGTATTGGCAATACCGACATATTTTCAACATTATTTCCACGAGCTACTGAGAGACAGTAACTGTGTCTATGGACTTTGTTTATTAGGGCAAATTATTTTGGCCAGTCACGTGTCCCCCTTTTCCTTGGTAATATCTAAATTACAGTCACTTATATTTTAGTGTGAGTGTAAGTTAGTCTACATTCCATTCCATTCTCCCAACAATCTATATTTTCATATCCTATTTTCATTAGTCTAAGTTCGCAAATTAACTAGAATAACCGATATTAATAGACTTCGAGAATGTTCGATAATTAAACTTTATATACGACCAATTTCGGGGAAGCTTTGTTTTCCAATAAACGCTCCTTGTATGTTGTCTTTCATACTTAGTCGTATTAAATTACTTGGGAGTGCGTGAAGAAAAGTAGAAAGCAAAGACATTACCAAAAGACGGGCACACGAGACTGTGAATTAGTTTGTTCTAACGGAGTCCATGGACACAGTACGACTCAGTCGCTCGCGGAAAATTATTTTGAAGACATGTCGGTATTGCCAATACGGCTCATCTTTTCGTAAATAATACACATCTAAATGCCAAGTTGAATTTTATTGCGAGTGCGTTAACAGATGTGTGAAATTCGCTGCATGCAGTGGTGCGCTGAGCACAAGTTTAGTGATTGTGATGTTATAAGGTACCATATCTGTTAAAATAGTACATCAATGGTACAAAGAGTATTCACGTGTAATGTCATCTTGTTTATTGTACCTACGCTGCGAGCTCGGAGCTGGCTTGGAGCCAATTTTTTCATGTTTCTGGGGATCCATTGTGTGATCGAAAATCCTGTTGCTTTTATTGCCGGTAACCTAAGCTAGGTATATTGCAAAATCGTGTAATGTGTCTCGAAGATAAATTATTCTTGAAAACTTACCTCACTCTTTACTTTCATGATATTAAAAGAACCTACCGATGAATAATCGCATGTCATAATATTATTACTTCTTTCATAATGGATAAATCTCCACGAATATCGATCGTCAAAAGAGTAATCGCACTCACAATTTGTCAGTTAACTTATTTAATACATAAGTCATTATTCATCAGCTAGGCTATTCTGTAACGTCATACTCACTTCGCACGCATGAATTTTCTAGTGAAATGTCAAATTTCAATACAAAATTTGACATATCATCTGCAAATTCACGCGTGCGAAGTGTATTTGTCGTTACAGAATAGCCTAGCTGATGACGAACCGTATTGGCAATACCGACATGTCTTCAACATTATTTTCCGCCAGCGACTGAGTCGTACTGTAGCTAAAGACTACGTTTAGAAGGACAAACTATTTTAGACAGCCACGTGTCCGCAGTCACGTCTCCCTCTTTCATAGTAATGTCTTTGTTTAGGGCGATACCTACTAATAAACTGACCTTAATGTCAGAAAAAACAACAATTAATATTTTCATGAATTTTATTGACACCATTTTATTGCTTTAATTCTGGCTTAATTTTAACCAAGCAATCATCTGCAGTCGAAACTTAAAGCTTTTATTCTTTCTGCAGCACTTTTAATCCACGTACGGAACCCGATGCAACTTCCTTGTACAACCCTCAACATGCGCAGCACGGCACGGGACAACTACCCACTTTATTGGTACACGCTGTCTGAAGCACGCGACGTGTTAGCCGGGCCCCGCGCCCCGCTGCGCTCGCTGCGATTTCTATGTGGAATTTTATTTTTATTTAGTTCATATGGTATTAAAATGTTACGTGGCATTTTAAGGTTACAGATTTTGTTTTGTTTTTTTTGTGTACCGGGATTTTGAAATTGGAATGTCAGCCATCGAGACGATAATGACCACTACGATGTCATATTTTATTGCGATATAGGGTAACGGCACCCAATATTGGCACCCCCCCAATTATTGGCACTTTTGAAGTTATCTTTAAATATAAGAAAATTAAACATGGAAATAGTGTTTTTTTGTTAAGAGTCATAAATTTCACAGTTTTTCACACTTACCTAGTTATTCTATCCGCTGAACTAAGAAATCCCATAGAAATATGTATGGACAATAATTGGTGCAAGGTGCCAATAATTGGGGGTTTTACCCTACTCATATAAATTCTTTGGCGATACTATAGCCGAACATCTCTCACCCGACCGCGCTCTTTTTACCTGCGTGTTGCGCATGACGTTGGTTTGACGTGGCGCCTCTAGTACGTTATGCATAATTACTCAATGGTCATAATATTAAACAATGTAACGTCATAAATATCTAGATATACCATCACTCCCAGGCTATCTGTGGATGTCATATAAGGCGATTAAAGGAATCAACATTAACATCGCGCGTCAAGCTTTACTAATTATTAATTAGTAATTTTAAGTAATAACCAGTAGCGTTTCTTTTAGGTAGCACCGTGGCAAATGGACGAATGGTCTAACTCGATGACATCGAGTACGAACTTCCGTATACTGCTTAGCTTATTTAGGATTAATGTATCCTGCTAATAAATAACATAGGCACGCAACCCGCTTTCACCGTTCGTTAGAAAGCCCAATGGAGCTATTTAATGAACCATTAAAATATTATCTTGTACGGAGATCGCTTGGCTGACCTGTAGCTACTGAGAAAAGAAAGTAATGGCCGTCTAGAATTTTAAACTAGTGCCATTATGCTATAATATAAGTACTACTCCACCAAGCCAACTAGGAACTCGGATAGAATGCGGCTTCCCCATGGACCAGTTACTAAGGGGACTGGCCCTAAGCAAGTCGGCCGAGTGGTCGGCCTAGTACTAACGACATAAAACGAAGTTCAACTATTTACCGGTAAATAGTAAAATGAAAATGAAAAACCAATGACCACGTTTTGTTTCATACAAATATCTAATCAGGGCACCTCTTTCTTTAGTCTTTACTCTGTGGGCTTCCCCGCCCGCATTCCGCCCGCACACCCGCCACCGCCTGCGACTTCCCGCCCGCTACGCCTCCCGCACACCGCCACCGCCTTCTTGTGCGGGTGACGTCACATTTGACAGGTTCCTAGTTGGCTTGGTGGAGTAGTGAGACCATGACTGTAATTCTGTAATGGGTGGCCAGGAATGTATCAAGCATTTGGAGGAAAAAGTATTTCCTACAAAATATGGCCTATACCTGCCTATGCAATGCCTTATGGCGGCTTGAACAACTCTGACATTAGGTTGGCCACTAACTATACGAAGAGAACGTGGTCTCTTTGAAATATTTGACCGATTACACTATTTTTGTCAGACCTTGTATTCCACCAAACCTGATACAGTTTCACATACCAATACAAGCTCAGATTTACATATTTATATATCACAAAGGGTCTCTAGCGGCAGTGTGCATCACTAACTAAACGGCCAATTACTGTCGTCGTCGAGACAATGGCGACTCTTGCGCAACAGTACTTGTATGAACACATTTACATAATCTGATGTTTTCATCAAGCCACGTACTACGGTAATACGAAGCCGGAATAATTTGGATTTCCTTGTAACATTGTTTTGTTGTGAGTTTGTTTTGCTTGAAAGATTGTTGAGACAGATAGGTTATGAATGATTATGTAAGTTCGTAATTTGGAACGTTTTGGATAACTTTACACATGTTATATAACATTCCAACCACAATCGAGTGAATAGACCACAGAGTAAAGACTAAAGAAAGAGGTGCCCTTATTAGATTTTTGTATGAAACAAAACGGGGTCATTGTTTTTTCATTTTCATTTTACTATTTACTTGTAAATAGTTGAACTACTCGCTTCGTTTTATGTCGATGTTAGTACTAGGCCGACCACTCGGCCGACTTGCTAAGGGCCAGTCCCCTTAGTAACTGGTCCATGGAATAGACGCATTCTAACTATTCAAATTTGGAACACTATTTTTCATCAAAATCCAATCCTTATGGTCGGCGCACAGTGAGATCGGCATGGCATGGCATTAAAAATTTTATCAATCGAATTTAATACTTATCCAATCGAAATAAGGTATATATTTCAATGCTCGGTGATCGACCTTGGAGTATCGCGGAGTATTTTCTCGGTGCACCGGAGCACCTTATTTCGATTGGATAAGTATTAAACTCGATTGATAAAAAATTAAATGACATGCCATGCCGTCTCTACTGTGCGCCGGCCATTAAATTTATGATGGTCATGCACTGCATTGCAAATAAAACTGGCTAAAAATCTCTATAAAGGCGGTTATACTTTTCATGGTAAAAAAACACCGAAGTAGAAACGTCAAATCACGACTACCGAATCCGAACTTCGGATCCGAAACACTTTCGGAGAAAAACGTACCACCCGTCAGCCGAAACGTTTTGTTTCGTATATATATATATATATATATATATATATATATATATATATAACGTCACGACTTTTAACCCCATTCGGGGGTAGTCAGAGGCTTGAGTGGCCATACACCACCATATTGTGGACGTATTAACCAACTCAAAGTCCACGTTATATATATATATATATATATATATATATATATATATATATATACGAAACAAAACGTTTCGGCTGACGGGTGGTACGTTTTTCTCCGAAAGTGTTTCGGATCCGAAGTTCGGATTCGGTAGTCGTGATTTGACGTTTCTACTTCGGTGTTTTTTTACCATGAAAAGTATAACCGCCTTTATAGAGATTTTTAGCAAAGTCCACGTTTCACCAGATAGTCAGAACCCAACGTGACAGGTGGTGAACCTTGTCGCCGTGTATACAGGAACTGACTATTACCTAATCCCGAGGGATAGGTAGGTTCCTCACGATGTTTTCCCTCACCGTCACAGTTTTGTTTCGTATTTTGGAGAAGCACTGATTCGTCCTAATCAGGTCCCGTATAGCTAGAAAACTTAAGGTTCTAGTAATGCAAATGCGTCCGGGAAGCGAGTGGAACCATGCCAGATGCTATAAATATTTGATTCGTCGTCGGTCGTTTGATTTCATTTGATTGGAACCAGTTGGCGTAGCTTCGTTAGTGGATGTGATAAGGTAATGACGGGAATAGTTGCGGAACTGGATTTTGTTAATATGCTGCCGGTTAAGTATGTAATGTAAATGTAACGTCACGACTTTTATCCCCATTCGGGGGTAGTCAGAGGTTTGAGTGGCCATACACCACCACATTGTGGAGGTATTAACCAACTCAAAGCCCACGTTTCACCAGATGTCAGAACCCAACGTGACAGGTGGTGAACCTTGTCGCCGTGTATACAGGAACTGACTATTACCTAATCCCGAGGGATAGGTAGGTTTCCTCACGATGTTTTCCCTCACCGTCACCGTTTTGTTTTTTTGGAGAAGCACTGATTCGTCCTAATCAGGTCCCGTATAGCTAGAAAGCTGAAGGTTCTAGTAATGCAAATGCCTCCGGGAAGCGAATGGAACCATGCCAGATGCTATAAATATTTGATTCGTCGTCGGTCGTTTGATTTCATTTGATTGGAACCAGTTGGCGTAGCTTCGTTAGTGGATGTGATAAGGTAATGACGGGAATAGTTGCGGAACTGGATTTTGTTAATACGCTGCCGGTTAAGTATGTCTTAGTTATCTAATCTTGTTCAAGTTAAAGCTTCTCTTAAGTAACATTTAACGTTGAGCATGCTTTGGGTGTATCCGTGTGTATCTTAGAGGAATCTAATAAAAGAAAAATGGTTGGAGATCACATCATGCACTTACATCTTCTTCTTATCGTATGGTTAGTTGCCAACCTCGTGTCAGAGGCCCTACTCTTTTACAAACGAAAACGAAATTTCGGACGAAATTCACGTATTTCCTACTACTTTTCTCAATGATTCCGACATTTCTTACTAACGAAAATTGTTTGTCGTTTAGATTCTTTTCGTTCGTAAGAAATGTCGGAATCATTGAGAAACGTAGTAGGAAATACGCGAATTTTGTCCGAAATTTCGTTTTCGTTTGTAAAAGAGTAGGCCCTCAGAGTTGTTCAAGCCACCCGAAGGCCTCTGAAAAGGCTTAACGACTGCTGAAAAGATGACAACAACTGGGACCGACTATTTACGTGCCCTCCGAAGCATAGTACAAGCCTATAAGCAAGTACATAAGAATGTAGAATCAAAATGCTGAAAGCTTTATTTAATAGAGTTGCCCTACTTCTTAAACTGTAGCGTTTAAAATCGACGCTTAAGTATGTCATCACCATTATTCGACGCCGTTCCCCAAACCGCTAATGCACCAAATGCAATATTCCAAAATCATCACTTTTAATATCATCATTATGATGAAGAACTATGGTAATGATGATGACGTGGTGTTATACTGAACAATAAAGTTTCAGTGCGCTTCCGCTTTTAGTCGCTTTCTTTTTCAGCAATCGTTACTTGCAGACCATTTGGTGGTCAAATGACTTTAAAAAATTACCCAAGTACAGTTTATTATTTTGTAAATGGTGAAGATGACTTGAGACAAGAATTAAGGAAGAGTTTTTGCGTTATCATGAGTTTTTAGGGGGTTTCTGTAGAAATAAAGGACTTAAGTATTTATTTGCTTAAATTGATGATGAAAAATCATCTTGACTATTGATAAATGCTGCAATTGCTATGAAATTAGTGATAACTCAGGGATGACTCTTAGGGACTGTTTTAAAATCATCAGATAACTTAAGATTCACCAAATAAATTCGACGTTTTCCCATAGAATATCTGTCAAAACTTTAAATTTATTTGGTGGTTAACAGTTTTCCGATGAGTTTGAAACAGAACCTCAAACACTAGTGAAAAAAAGATAAGACTATTATTTAAATAGATGCAAAGAAACACGTCTTTACCTAATAATAGCAATTTCAAGAAAAAAGAGCACACTCTCTAATAAAATAGAATCCAGAGTGTGGATTTCATACTCCTTAGCAAAGCAACTTCGCAGCATTTCGAACCTTCGAGGACCAACGATGCTAATTCTCTCAACCTTACGCCTCGTACAGACCTATTGCACAAACTCTAGCGATATCTATTTTTTTTTTCACAGCCGTTAGATAAAGATAATATGCAGATTATCTGGTTTCCATAGTACAAGCTCTGCTTAGTTTGGGATCAGGTAACCGTGTGTACAAAAATGTCCCAGGATATTATTATTATTATTATTATTAGATATAGATTAAAATTTATCGTTGAGTTATAAACTGATACAACTTATGTCAAAAGTGGCATCGCTCATTTTGCAGCTAAGCAAGGATCAGCTAGGCCATTTCTGCATCGAATTAAGACTAATAATAATAATAATTTAGCCCTTTTAATGTCCCACTGCTGGGCATGGGCCTCCCCTCAATGCGAGGGGGATTCAGGCCATAATCCACCACGCTGGCCCAGTGCGGGTTGGTGGATTTCACATAAAGACTAGGGTAATATTTTTAAGGTGTACCTACCATGTACCTATGCTACTATACTTATCTCTTTAAAATTTTGTGATCATACTATACCCTGGATACTCTGCAAGTATATATTTCGAAGGATAAAACTTTTACGTAGCAATATCATGACAGTGTTCCATCCCGCTCACATGACAGATTTCATAAATAAGAATGACAGTGACAACGTGGTCTTTTGATGCTGCTGTTGAAATATTTGGGATATACCTTTGAATAGTAGGATGGCGTTATGTATAAAGTATTCAGGCACAAAGGAGGACGATATTTCTCTTAATCGTTAGCTTTGTCTGTACAATGTAGGGCATACGTGATCTTTGGATGTTATCTTTTAACTAGTTTGCGCTTGTTTGCTGGTGTAGATATTAAAATGGGATGCGATGGTTCAAGATGAAGAGAGATAAGATGTGGACCCGGAGCAATAAGAATAAACGTTTCTTAGAATAGAAACTGTGCAGTAGCCATTGATGTATTACTTTAGCAGATATGGTACCTTCCTACATTTCAATCACTAAACTTATGCTCAGCGTACCAAAATATACAGCTAAATTCACACATCAGGGGGCTTACCACGAACTCTTATTGCGATTCAATTACAGGAACGTTTTAACGATTCAGCGTCTTTTTGTGCAATGACGTACCTTATTTCAATGACAATAAGAAACGTCATTGCACAAATGGCCGCTGAAACGTTAAAACAAAACTGCTATAAGAGGTGGTGGTAAGCCCCCTGTTGTCACACTAACAATCGGGAATTAACTTATTAAATACATTGGGTATTATTCATCAGAAGATGAACCGTATTGGCAATACCGACATGTTTTCAACATAACTTTCCGCGATCGACTGAGTCGTACTGTGTCCATGGACTCCGTTTAGTAGGACAAACTATTTTAGACAGTCACATGTCTTCCTCGTTCTTAGTAATGTCTTTGACATCTAGCTAGCTATATTACAAAACGATTTGTATATACAAACACTAATACTACTCCACATATGTCAGAGCAACATCGTCAATATTTGTAAACCCGACATTATCCGAACGAACCAATAACAATCAGTCATTTTCGCGCGCACCAATCGTGTGTCGTCGTTCTTAGTGCAACGTGCCAAGTAGTCAGTTTTAAAAGTAGAATTTACTCAAAGATACCAAACAACTGATAAATTCACCATACAATCAACCCACCCGATCTATACGAAAACGTAGATACGAATTGAATCGATTTATGAAAACACCTCTGTGGAATCGATTCATCTCGGAACGGCAACTCGATATTTTTACAGCTACTATCGCTGACAACTATGCAGTTTGAAAAATTACGAGGTGTCCCGCCCTATCGATGCGAGTAGTGATGTGCTATCGAGTTATAGCCGATATAAATGGGTCGTTTATATTGGCAGTACCATTTTGCTTGCTATTCCATTTTATATTTTGAAACGAATGTTCTTTTGATCCGTATTCTTATATAATGTATTGAATTATCATACCACTCGTGTCTGTGTTCTTTAAAGGCGTAGACAGACGTGTACAGCTGTAGATACTCACACGACTGCCTCACTACTTAAACAGTTTATATATATATATATATAACGTCACGACTTTTATCCCCATTCGGGGGTAGTCAGAGGCTTGAGTGGCCATACACCACCACATGTGGAGGAATTAACCAACTCGAAGCCCACATTCACCAGATAGTCAGAACACAACGTGACAGGTGGTGAACCTTGTCGCCGTGTATACAGGAACTGACTATTACCTAATCCCGAGGGATAGGTAGGTTTCCTCACGATGTTTTCCCTCACCGCGCACACACACACAGTTTACACAGTTTGCTCTCAAGAACTTACTAACGCTCTTAATGGTGACTTCACGCAAAATTGTTGATAAATCCAATATGCCTCATTAAACTTCAGATCGTCAGGAATAAAATGTTATTTGTAATTTATGTTTAAATGTTACCAAATTTTGTAGAAATTAAGTTAAAAGTATGTTGTTAGTGATGTAAAATATTGACTTAATAGGCATACCTATTCCATAATTGATGGAATCAGGCGTAACTTTGCGGAAATCCATTGTTAAACAATTATAGAGAGATTGGTTTATAATATTGGAGGTTGACAATTTCGAGGGTGAGTGGTGGGTCCCTCTCTATAATTGTTTATACCTATTCCAAACAAAAAAGGATTTAACGACGTCAACCACAAGGTTCACAAGAACTTGCCAGGTTTATTTTAAACGGTAAGTTAAACACAGTTAATTTCAGTAGGTACTGTATTATATCCCTTTGTCTGTGAAGACGTCATAAACAAACGTTTACTTTCTAAGCTAATGTAGCTTACGTCTTTGTAGCAGGAAACGACGTTATTATTGTTATAAAATAGCGTATATCGTTACTAAATGTAGCTTTTTATAACTGCTAACAAACGTTTTTGTTTTAACTTTGTATAGTTTTAAAGAAATACAACATATGAGTCTTCTAATGATATTATATAAACCAAAAAATAGTTATATTTTGTTATTAGTAGATTTAAATGAAAACAGTTCATCAAAGAGATCAAAAACACAGATATGGTACGTTCTTACATCGCAATTTCCTAAACTTGTACACAGCGCACCTTGAAATTCACACATTTCTTTGTTTCTTGAGTTAAAAATACGTATTAAATACACAAGAAGGCATTTTGATGCGTATTATTCACTCGAAAGTAAAATTATAGATAAGCCGTATTGACAACATAGATGATGATGTTCGTAGGTACTGAGCCCATAGATTCTTATTTGTAGAACAAACTATTTTGAATCATCAGATGTCTCCCTCTTTCTTGGTAATGTCATTGGCTATTTTCTTATCATTTTAGACAGCTTTAATTGAATAAAATTATTTTCCATCAGAATAAATTACGTGAAATCCTAACGAAGATAATATTCAGACTATTAGGTTTTCAACGCCTACATAAAACTGTATTAATATTTTCATCCCGGCAATAAATATTATTTTCTTCGCTGACTAAAAACAACTTTCTAAGTAAAATCCGATGTCTCGAGCTTAACTCACAGATTCTGCAAACGAACCATGCAAGAATCTTTCGATTTATCGACTAGCATTATCGACTGTCGTCGGCTAGTTTTAGTACGTGGGCATCACTATCTGTGAAGGTCGCGTTGATTTATAGTGACGTGCTACATGAGTTATCGATAAAAGCGCCCCGATTCGATCGTTTGACGGCTTTTGAATATTTTATAGTTTTATTTACTCTTTAATATTCCGAATTATTTTGTAATCGATTTTAAATGTTGGTGGTAACGATTTATTTGAGAACGCATTACAATTGGAATTTAAGATATCAATAGTCACACAATAAATAGAGAAAGCTATAAATTTATTTACATATTTTAATATGGATAAGGTTTACTTCAGATGGCCGAATTAGATAAAGTGCAAATTGGACTGGATTTATAAATCTTATGTAAGCTTGAGACCCTCCACGAACCCAGTGGGATACATTGAGAGAATCTTATATCTTGCAACAACATTTTCTAGCATTGATGTATTATTTTGGTAGATATTGCACCTTCTTACATTGCAATCACAAAATATCGAAATTCACACATATTATCGCACTCGCAATTTGACAATTCACTTATTAAATACATATTCATAAAAGGCAGTATTCACCACAAACTGAACCGTATTGGCAGTTTGCCAATAAGACTAGTGACTGCGATGTTAGAAGGTACGATATCTGATAAAATGATACATCAATGAAAATAGCTATTTTACGTCGATCTTCTGGGAGAGGGTGGTATACCCTGCACTTATGAACGCTGATGTAGGTACCTATTCTAGAAAGTGCTACAAATGGATGGAGTTCAATAAATTTCCCAAAAAATCCAATCCCCAAATTAAATGGCTCTGGCGTCTGATCTGCCCTAAAGTCAAGATGGGATTTATGGATTAGCCCGTTACCGGCCGTTAAACCCCACTTACCGCCCCTCCTGCGTAGGGGGAGGCTTCTTCAGCCTCTTGCACAACGGCTCGGGTACTGAGATTAGTTTGTTAAGCGCAGAGTTTATCAACGCAGGAGGATTTATTGGTGGTCTAGCCAAGCTGTAGTCAATTGACTGCAGCTCATATACGGGCTGGCTCGACCGGGGTAGTACCATCTTCTCACAGAAAATCGGCGTAAAGCAGCTATTACAGCGTTTCTTACGATGAGTGAGAGAGCCGGAAGCCCAGCTCCCCAACTTCCCCTCTCTCCGTCCCACTTTTCAGGTCGGCAGCGTGTGAGCAATGACTTTGGTATTGCAAGCATCTGTAGGCTACGGTAACTGCTTAACATCAGGCAAGCCGTACGCAAATACGAACGGCCGTACGAAATAGCTGTAAGCAGGTTCTAATTCAAACGTCAACTTTTTGAACTCGTAAATATTGTTTCATGTTTTTATTGACGTCGTAGCTATTTTTACGTGGAACCGCAGCTTTGAAATGTATGTTGCCGCTAAACGCATGAAGCGTAATTTTCATCCGAGACCATGGGATTAAAATTAATAAACTGGCAACCTTATAAAAAAGCAAATTTGTGTGCAGATAATAAATATATTTTAACGCTGGCAACTGTATGCTGTATAAACAATTGTAGAGAGGGACCCACCACTCACCCTCGGAATTGTCAACCTCCAATATTATAAGCGCATAATTATAGCGTGATATTTTTAAGGGATGTAGTAGACCTACCAAGCTTACTTGTGTGTAAATATCATTTTATAATATGGTGGACTTTACGAGAAAAAAAATAAAAACGAAAATTTGAAAATCGTAATTTACATCGAAACCAATGATCTTACGACTACCCTGATTGCTCCAATACGTGGCCATTTGATTGCTTTACATAGTTTATCCAGACATTTTTTCTGTATTGCGTATAGTTTAAGAATTATAATTGATTTTGTAAAAATCGAGGTGTAATTTTAACGATTTTCAAAGGATCATATCTCAAAAACTACTTGCATCTGTCACCTGGGAGTTTTACTCTTACATTTGTGTTGCTTTAAACTAACAGAATTTAAAATAAAAAGACGATGTCACAAAATCGAGCTCCAGATCAGACTGTGCGCTGGAAAGAAACTAATAGGGACGTTCTGTCTTGTGGATAGGAAAATGCGGGTCAATGGGAACATGCGAAATTAATGCCTAGAAAAAGAAAAGAAATTGCATGACCGGACCAAAGAGCCTCAACTAATTAAATGAGGCCATAGAAATAGGTATGTACATTAGATAGTGAAGGCATTGGAAAAGGATAAAAATACCGTTAGAGTTAAAGGCTACACGTTTTACGACTGTGGAAATCATTATTGTTTATTCTATGTACTATGGTATTGGTGTGTGTGTTTCTATGTTCTATGTGTATTGGTGTGTGTGTGTGTGTGTGTGTTCACGTAAAATGAAGATTCTATGTCATAATAATTTGGTTGAGGTAGTAACTGTGACGAGGTTTATAAAATCTCAAACTCATAAAGCTGAAAATTAAAATCATGGCAGCCCATAAGATTGGAACATAAAGATATATATTCATAGTTCAGCTCTATTATCTGGTTTACGATTCCATTTCGTATAGCGAGTTAATAAAGAACTTTTAACCGAGATAAAATATATATTTACAGCGCTTCACTCTCGAACTTAATGTAAATGAGTTACGTTTTTCTATCTAATGGACGATGAGTTTTTCTAGTTTTTCTTTCGAAATGAAAAGCTTGTTATATTGGAGTATTATATTTTTATTTCACTCCATAATATAGCGACGTGAGGTATAAAAACCCTGTTGTTTCTTGCGTTACGTTAAGGCTTCGCAATAATGGGTTTTTATAGTTTTGCAAATGGTTTTCGTAACTGTGCCGAATGGAATAAAGAAGTAGAATTTACTTCAGGGGGCTTACCACAAGCTCTTATTGCGATTCAATTATAGGAACGTTTTAACGACGTTTTAATGACGTTTCTTATTGTCATGACAATAAGGCACGTCATTGCACAAAAAGTCGCTGAAACGTTAATACGTTTCTGTAATTGAATCGCAATAAGAGCTTGTGGTAAGCCCCCTGTTCAGTAAAAAAGCTCTCGGTAATTTCCAATTTTAAGAGTAAATCAATATAGCTTGTTACCAGTGAATGGAAGGTTTACTTTCGTAACAGCTAACAGTAGAAGCAGTATTTACGGTATTGAAATCCGAATTGACCGTCGGATATAGTCCATTGTGATATCTTCAAAGAAACCTTTGAATCTAACATCTCCATCAAATAAGATGAATGATGAATGAAAAACTTTATACTTTTAACAAATTAAACTATTAACTCTTCACCCAGCATCCCGTCCGCCCACGTGGCTCGTAAACTAGGCCCAGGATTCGAGTCCCGCGTCGAACAATCATAATTTATACACGAATATATTATATCATCATTATGTTTTATTGTGTTAAGGGCTCATTAGTATAATTTATTGGACGGCGGTGACACAGTGGTTGCTCATCTCGGCTTTCTTTGTGACTTGTGTTGGATTATGATGTTGTTGTAACAACTTTCTTTATTGTTGGGCTAGAAATATTGCGTGGTATTAACAAGTCTTCTTAACATGCTTGCTTGTCTTTTAATCTTTAAGATGTTTCAACCCGCTGCATCCCATTTCTGAGGTACTAAAGTCCATCTTGATACGAGTAATTAACAAGGTTTGATGGTTGGTTTTGATACCATTAGAAAGAAAAATTATAAATTTAACTAAAATAATTATTCAATCTACCATGACCAACAAACACACATAAGGGCCTCCGCAGACTAGCTACTTTTAGCATCGGCGACCGGCGATTTTGTGACGTATCGATGCTGCGTCGCGTTTCTTCGAGCGCGAACGAGCGAGACGCAGCATCAAAATCGCCGATCGCCGATGCTAAAAGTAGCTAGTCTGCGGAGGCCCTAAGAGAACACGAATGACAGGTCTATCTATACGGCCAGTGAGTCTTTGGAATATCTAACCTCCGCGACAGGTCTCTTCGTCATCATAATTACTATTTTAAACATCATACAAATATTAGTATGGTTTCATTTCAGTTCAAGATATTTTTCTAGACTAAGCTACATTTTCTGTTTTCTTTTTAACCTCAATACAAATCCAATATTCCTATTTTCCAAAGAATAAAGTTTACTTTCCTACTTGTCCTCGTTTACATAATGACGGGGCATATAAAAACCTAATCATCTCAACTGTGTTAAAATCGACAACGGCCGAATGGATTTCGAGATTTCCACAAACACCACTCTCTCGATGAATATAAGAAAATATTTGACTAAAACATTCGTTCAGTCATTCGTTCTTGAACAGAAAAAATAATCTTAATATTTCTTCACAATGAAACAAGCTTGAGTGCGGAGGAACCGAAAAAATACATTAAGAAAATTCTAACGATTGAATTGATCAATGAGAGGGATTGAGGGGAGACGCGGGGAATATTATGCAAAGGAAAAACTCGGTGAAATAAAGTGAAGTGAAACGCGCGAGTGAGTACAGCCCGGTTGGAAATGTACAAGTATTCCTACTTTTTTTATTTAGTGTACGCTTGCGTTTGAAAAGTTTGGATATCTACGTGTAGTTTGATTTATACAAGCTGCTTAAGATATTTAAAAGTATCGTCCGTTATCTAATTAAGCAAACAATAATAAATCTAGTAGATATAATATAGTCGTCAATACTGATATTACTGATATTGCGAAAAATGTTTACCTAAGAAAACACTTAACAAATCAGAATTTGAATTAAATAATAATAAATTATAATCTTAAGTACTAAGCTACCGCTATCAAATCGCGGGTAGTCCCAGGCGAGTTTTCACCTGCCCTGACAATTTTAATATAATAATATTTCAGGAGCGCCGTCGCCCGGCGTCGGCTCACTCGCGATATTAAAGTGGAGAACCGCTCGCTATCCCGCGGCACGGCTTTTATTCAAATTACGATAATGCTTTGTGGCTTTTATAATGATTTGCTATTCCTAAAATTCTTCACAGTTATTCAAGCACTTTAAACTTATAAGTCGGAAATTGATTTAAGTGTGTAGGTATGATTCCCCTTCAAAAATTGTTACGTGAAATATATGTGCAATTAAATTTGGGAAGTTTTTGTTCAGCGTTATATTTTTTATTCTTTTCACTAAAACTAAGCAAATAGGACGGCATAATACTGTTGCTTCCGCTTCCGGAATTTTTAATTTACGCGCCGATACGATGCTTTAATATCCGCCCATCGTTCACTGAATCGAACGGAACTAGACGTTTTATTAAAAAAATACAATTTTTCAATATTCATCAAACATAGTATTTGTTAATTTGACCCAGCTCTCGTATGTCCATTTCTGTGATAAAATTGTACTTTTTTTCATGCGATCTCAATTAATAATACGTACATTTCATAACTAATGAACACGGCTATAAGAACATGGCTTTTACTGAATCCAAACTACGAAAATAGTTTTATTATAATAAATATATTGAAAATAGGAATAAGACTTTTAAAAATTTATATTACGAAATAACGTAATTCAGAAAATGCAAAAATGAATACCATTTCTCTGCATACTGATTTGTTTTATACTTTCCAATCTCGCGAAAAACAATGCATTCACTATGAAGACGTTTGAAGGCAGCCGCAAAATTTTATGCATTACATCATATTCGATCCCATTCGGGATGTATTGCAGTATCTCCTATTCTCCCCGGTCTCCCCACATACATAGATAGTAGATACTCACATGCAATTTCATTTGGTTCCTAGAATGATGATCATTCTAAACGATTAACATAATAAAATTTATTAAAATCACTACCAAGTTACAAACATGTATTACCCTACGCTAATACAAATTTAAAAAATAAAAAAAAATGGAATTATATTTTTTGCTCGTTATTCTCCCATACAAACTTTCATCCCCTATTTCACCTCCTTCTAGTTTTATTTTCCCAACGAAAAGTAACCTATGTCCTTTGCCAAGACATCTGACTCTATACCAAAATTCATCAAAATTGCTTTAGCGATTAAGTCGTGAAAACGTAACAGACAGACAGACAGAGTTACTTTCTCATATATAATATTAGTATAACGGTATAGATATAAATATCCTGGGACATTATTATATATATAAGTTTTTTTTTTTATTTATAATTTAAAAAAAAATTACACTCGGATATCTGATCCCAAACTAAGCAGAGCTTGTACAATGGAAACCAGATAACTGATATTACTACATATACTACTTGTTGTTTGTAAATACATACGTAATATAC
This sequence comes from Drymonia ruficornis, assembly GCA_947859195.1. Classification (NCBI taxonomy): domain Eukaryota; kingdom Metazoa; phylum Arthropoda; class Insecta; order Lepidoptera; family Notodontidae; genus Drymonia; species Drymonia ruficornis. The sequence goes on along the minus strand of OX401905.1, from coordinate 13,665,699 downwards.
ACACATCCAGACTCGGGACATGCAGACATGTTCATGCACACAAATGCATGTCCCGGGTAGGAATCGAACCTACGACCTGCAGCGTGATAGGCGGATAGATATAGAAGTATAGATGCAATTAAAACCTCAACAATACAGTTAAATGCAGTTGGTTCGAGATATACGTCACTTGTATTACCGATCCGATATTTATAGTCGGCACCGAACCGGGTCTAATCCGACCCGGGCCGGATTGCACCAATCCCGGTGACAAATGACCGCGACACCCCGGTGCTGATTGGCCGAAAATATCGATTCTAGCGACACCATTTTTTAATTGGATAAAATATGTCGTAAATCTTGGTATATTCCCACAGACTTATCTGGCGTCTGAGAGCGTGAGAGAGAGTGAGATTCAGTGTTCTTGTAATAATACGAGATAGATTCAGATAGGATAGTGTTAATCATTAGCACAGAGAGAGGGTTTTCAAGGTGGTAGAGCCAAGTTGTAGCCAATTGACTGCAGCTCATAAACGGGCTGGCTCGACCGGGGTAGCACCACCCTCTCACAGAAGATCGGCGTAAAACAGCTATTACAGCTGTGTTTCGTACGATGAGTGAGAGAGCCGAAAGCCCACCCCCCCCTCCCCCTCCCTCCATCCCACTCCCCTTCAGGTCGGCAGTGTGCGAGCAATGCCTTTGGTATTGTAAGCATCTATAGGCTACGGTAACCGCTTAACATCAGGCGGGCCGTACGCTTTCTTGCCACCGAAAAAAAAAGACAGAATAGATATATTAGAAGATCAGAGTCATCGTGATAGGGACAGAGACAGACGGACGTTTGCGTTCCATTTCTATACGTTAACGAGTGTGATTACACACAAGTGAAGTTCATGGACTAATATCCGTCATTTGACACCACTATCTCCAAATAGTCACATAAAGAAGGTATGGTATAGTGATGGCCCATTAGTCAGTTCAAAGGCTCTAGTGCTTTGTTCACCGCCAATTAGACGTAGTTCGCGCCGCACCTCACCGCGCGGCTATTATCGCGGGATAGATTTATATAGCTTCGCTTAGCTCGAGCCAACTTCATCTTATACAGGCTGTTTAAAAATGCGTACCTTGGCGTACCTTGGGGTTTGGATGAGTACCGGGCATAGAATGAACGAACATGTTTAAAATTCGAACACTTTTTGAAATTCAAATATTTATTCTCGCCAATTTTATAACATCGTTTTATCGCAATAACTTTGTAAAATGTTTACAAACGTTTACCTAACCTTTATAGGCCATCAGATGTTTGAGGCCGCAACTTTAAAGGTGTCTCAAACATTCTAAAGACCATTACTTCGAAAATAATGACAGTTACTTACAATTTGTTTTCACTGTATATTTACATGTCAGCTAGCGTATACGTTCCTAAATTATTATATCGGACTTTTGAAACATGCTGTATAGCTTCGCTTAGCTCAACTTACTTCATGGTAGATCGCGTTCACAGAGTACATGTAGAGCGTCTCTAGCTAGGTTTACAGGCGAGGTAGAGTGCGGTGGCGGGTCACGTTTCAGTTCCAGACTTGCAATTCTGGAAGATTACAGTAAAATTAATATACGGTGCAGTTATTTATTTTCATTTCTTAGTTTGTACCTTAAAGGTCACTTGTCTTCGCTACATAATACAGGGTGACTTTGAAATTACTGGTAGTATTTTTAATTTAAACTTTGGATTTAGATTATTGAAGATAATACAAAATAAGCGATTTATAGACTACATTTTTTAAACTAGATTTGCTAGTGAATGTTGCTAATATGTATAATCTGAATCACGTGTAGAGTACTTTTCTCTATTCTTTTGTTACATGTATAGTATAAAATATACAATTTTTAAAATCCCGACATTTCATAAGGTTTTGTATTTGATAGGATTCGTTTTATAAAACTTCAAACACCGCAATAAAATTTTTCGAATGTAGCAACATTTATAATAAAAATGTAACGTGAAATCCGCGGAGCACATGGCAACACAGAGATCATTTTTCACCGCCGCGGGAAGGAGTACGTGCGTATTTGTTTGGAGTGACGGCACGATATATATCAGGAGTAAATGGTGTCTCTACAAAACGGTTTGAACACTGGAGGGTTCCGCACTGAAGGTGTTCGGGTTCCGCATACGATAGTGGTTGCCTATTTGAGAGTTGCAGAAAAGTTTTGGGTAACTAAGTAGGTCCTGTACCAATCTACTAAGCTCGGATGGTTAGATAGATAAATTATCATTTAACACCAAACAAATAGATATTCCCTGTATTCTTAAAAAAATGATACTTATGGGAAAATAAGTAGTGTGTCCATAATCGCAGATATGCATAGACTGTCTTTAAATCTATACCACGAAGTAAAGAGGTCCTTAATATTTTCAAAAATAAAATACATATAAATTAAGTATAGAATCTATCATGAATAAGCACGGAACACATCGACTATAAAGAACAAACTTTAGTAAACAATTTGTCATTCAATCTTCAAAGTCAAAACGGCAATTAATTTTTTTTCCTTCACTCCGACCTTGTCACGTTAATGAACTGAAATGTTTAGCTCGTGTTTATTCAGGAGCCTTTGTTAAACACATACAGTTAGTTCTTTCACTGAGTGAATGGCAGACGTCATTCACTCGTTCTATTTTTAAATCTGAACTGTTAGGAAAATGTTTTGTGCTTTTGTTTTGTTAATGTTTTAAAAATGTTAAGACTGGACAGGTTATTGTTGTTATAAACAATTAGTTGAAAAGAGATCTGTTTCGGTTTACGTTTGAAGGTCATTTTTCATAATGGCAGCTTACCTACACACTTTGGTTTTTACTATATACTACACTTATACGAGAGTTTTGAATCTTTCTTTGAATTTTTATGTAGTACAGACAAGGATTATCAAAAAAGAAACAATAAAAACATTATGGTTTACGCCGTATATTTCAAAAAGTACGTTCCATTTTCGAAATAAAATCCAGTACGTTACTATCAATAAAACTCCCATGTCCGTCAAAAGTACAAAGAGCTATTTATCTATTAAAAACGCTATAAAGCCACGGACACGTTCGCGCTCATGTGTCCACACGGTGCAAAAAGTGGGATAAAAATCCAACAAAAAGGTGTCGACACGTCCGCGGGACATGGCCGCTCGTGATATATGGCCACCCTACAGGGGACACTCCCGATTCCGAGACCAGATGTAATTTATTTACAACGTGCTGTATGCAGCTATGCGTTAATGGATTTATATTTTTTAATGATTTTAATTCATAAAGGGTGTCATGACATAAATATCCCGTAATAAAGGACGGTTTCATTTGCACTTTTTTATGGACTACATTTTGTAATTTGTATACAAAATGTTAAGACTAAAATATTGGGTAGAATTTATTGTTCTTAAAGGTTTTCACAGTAAAAATGTTTTTATTTATACTTTACCAAGAAAGCCTACAAACGCTTTTCGTAACTACAAAATACGTTTTTATTTCTAACATAACTTTCACGAGAACGTGTGCAGGGCCAAAATATATTTACTCCAAACAAAGGGGCACGTTTCACTATTTTCCTCGAATTTCTATATGGCCTCGCTCTAGAGACGGGCGAGTTAATAAATTACTCTCGCATGTTACCCTACATCTGAAGCTCAGGTGTTACAGTTTCAGGCCATTGGCCTCGCGGAGCAGGCCATTCCTTCTCCAACTTCCATTCCGTTTCTTCCCATATTGACAAATTCCATCCAGGATTCGAACGCTTTGATGACAAAAAGCTGTTGTTTCGCATTCGTAAATCGAACTGATTTAAATCTTTCGTTCTATTTTTGAAATTATTTTGGTGATCGCTTATTCAAACTGATTATTAATTTGGTTACACCCTGTAAATTTATACAAAAAAAGGAAAAAGCTTACTTCGAATTGCGGGATCAGGTTTTGACATAGATATCTACTACCTACCCAGGTAATATAAAGTTCACTACACACATCAAGTACACTAGGTAACCAAACCGTCGTTTTCATTTAATTTACTGCTATTAAATTATCCAGGGAACTATTTCCATAACCTTAACAAATAGGTTGATATTTTCCATCTCGTATTTCGAACATAGAAGTTGTTTGCAAAGTGGAATGGTAACGTATAGAAATAAATACCTATGTATTATGAATATTCTGTCGACATTTTCATATCAACTCTATTTCTATTGTTACAGAGCACTGCTAGTAGTCTACACAACTGCAGTTCACCCAGCACGCCCCCGGTGAGTTCACGTTCACTGCCCATCCCTAATCTGAGTTCATTTAGTGATGGACATCGAATGCATCAGGATATTCAGCACAATTTTATGCATACTTCTTGACAGATGCCTTTCCGTTTTACGAGCCCAGAGACCCTTCTAGAGGGTCTACGTATAAAACTAGGACGTCCAATATCGCGCCATCTGACGTCCGATGATCCCAAAAATATCACAAATTACGCGAGCTAGCCCGTCGCGAGTAGGGTTGCCAACTTCTAATTCGGAAAACGCCGGACATTGGATCAAGATGGCATTTTCAAGAGCAAATAAAAATAATTAAATAACTTACAGGTACCTATTTGATATGTAAACCTAAAAGCAAGTAAAGCGTACTAAATGCAAATATTACTACTACTAAGTGTATTAGTGCCGAATACTCAAAGGCTACTTAAATATTTAAGTCCCACTTAGCAGTTTGAGACGTTGTTAACTGTAATTTTTTGTATGGCGCGTTAAAGTTAAGCAGCTCTCAAATTTAAGTTGCGTACGAGTATTCGGCCGTTAAACCTATAGCTCTTCATTATCATTACGATAACTTACCTATTTGAATTATTTATTTGCCTTCCTCCTCTTTCCTCTGCATGCTTATCTAGTTACCGAGTTGAAACCATGTACATATAGACCTAGTAGTAAAAAAAACTTACAATAGCCGCATAGGCCGGTCTTTAAAAATATTGCTCGGACAAAGCAGTACAAAGCCGAACTCATCGGGACGGGCGGCAACCCTATCATGACGAGTGCCAAAAGAACAGTTCTCATAAAACCCTCGCGATTCAGAATGCGTAAAGAATAAAATTCCGACTTTACGACGGCTTAGGAATGTATCGGGAACGAAATCCTAGCGGACTAATTACGCGAAACGACGCAACGCGACGTCGCAAACGTAACGTTCAGCCTTTTATTTTTGTATTTGTACAAATTTGTCAATTACTTTTGAAGAGGGTCTGTTCCGCTTTGAGGGATAAAGGGAAATACATAAATTAAACAAGTTCCTTTTTCGTTACTTTATAACAAAAGGACGAAAGTTTTAAAATCTTGTTTAGGCTCATTATCGTCGGTGTATTTTTTTCGTTCTTCGGTCGCGGTGAAATCGCTCGGTGCTGCTGTAAATCGTAGGGGTTTTAACCTCCCCCCTCGTCTAAGGGTGCGTTGATTCGTCGGCACCTCACTTCGGACCGCAAATAATAAAACGTCTAAACAAAGGGAATAAAAGATAGTCCCGAATAATATTTACGCGGCGGCCCTCGCCCGACGGAAACAGAATGTTGGGCTTACATTTTCGGGTTTTTCCCGGTTTTTCGGACAAACTTTGGGGACTTTTCCTTCCTGACTTCGTAACTCGAGTTTCGGACCGCGATTTTAAGTTCGCGCCGCGGTTTCCTCTTGTCTTTTGTTTGAATTTATTTATTATAATAACCCCGGTAGGATATTATGAACAAGGTAAACTGATTTCGGAACATTCTCCATTGTTGTTATTTCTGTAATGGCCGTTTCGGAGTTTGCCGAGTTCCATTCCGGGGAATGGTGGAAGTCTCGAGGATTAAAAAATATCGTTGCTGATTCGTTTCATTGGCACTTTGGGAAGTCTTATAAAAGCTGTAATGGATTAAACAGGTTGTGTTGGTGTATCCGTGGAAGGCACTTAGCGCTATTGAAATATTCATTGCATCGACAGCCGACAATAGAAGAAGCAAACAAACCAACAAAGGTTTGGGAGCCATGTTTGTGTTGGCAATCCCCCTTCCCCCTCCCCCCTCCCTCCTCTCAAGTGCACGTTGCTTCCTCCTCCGCTTTCAGAGTGCGCATCTGGTGTATGCTTTTAACGGCAAATTCATGCGACCTAGAGGTTACGTCGGCACGGTAATAAATGCGAGCTTAGTGCTTAGTGTTACATTCATAATTCAGGTCTAATGATAAATGCGAGGAGACTTTCAGTAAACTTTTTCGAGAATAATACTCGTAGTAACGGTTGTGAGAAGTTTTTCATTCGAGCATGATACGAAAGGGCAACCAGATTCACAATATCTGTAATTAGAAGTTATAATACACGTTATAATCTAAACTATAATTAAGTTCAGTACTTATACTAAACTCGAGTTAAACCATGGTGCGTCTCAGCAAGATCACTCGCAGTAGTATAAAAAGAAAAGTTTTGAACACACTCAACTTGAAACCTAAACCAACTTCAATGGGACCTATTTTACTTTAAACTTGGATAAGTTGTGTTCCAAGTAAATCTCGCTATAGAAATGAAGAGTACAGCCAGTGTAACAACACTAACAACGGCTAAGATGTCTCTAAAAGCTGTTGCACAATAAATGGACGTTATAAAAGCGATACTTCTTTTAAATGTAGTTGTTGAGGCAGATTTAGTGACACATATATTTTTATCAGCCAATCGTTTACAAGTTTATGTGCCCATTATATTGGGTGCGTCTAAAAGAACCGAACAGCGCGCCCAAACGATAAATTTATGACTTTATATCTACGCCGCCGGTCGCCTCTTTTAGGCGCACCCATCAGTTTTTCGCTTCTATACTTACCTAAAATTTAGACTTTTCCTCCAATTTTATGAAGAAAAAAAGAACCGAAAGCATTATATAAGACCTAGGAGACGAATACATTAGGTACCTCATGAGGCTACGTACTGGAATTAGCATTTTTATATGAGCAAGGATTTTTTAGGCACCGGGGCAGGCGTTGTAATGAGCTGAGATTGACACTACTATGTGTTTAAAATAAGAGTAGGACCGGCCTAGCGCCATGTTACTGGAACTTGGTACGGCTCTCGGCTAACTTCACTCGTGTACAGTACTTGGTACCGTACTAATATGAGTGAAGTTAGCCGAGAGCTCGTCCTATTCTTATTTTAATCGTTTTGTAGATAGTTCTGACGTGCGATCACGCTATAATTTGAAATTGAGCATGGATAACCTAAGATTTGAGTAAAGTGATAAATGCAGCCCAGTCTAATCAAGCGCCTTTTTTTTTAGCCTTAATGATTTTGACATTTTACATTAATTTATAAGGCTTAGGCCCGCCACATACCTACATAATTTCCGTATGTATGTGGCGGGCCTTACTCTTTGGTACTCCACAGCCTTCAAAATGTTCCAGAGAGTTTCTTTCGTTTCTTGATATGTGAATCTATACATTTAAAAACAGAATTTAAAAAAAACCAGTCATTTAAGAAAATTCCTTGCACCGCACTACCGGCCACGGAATTTCTTTGTAGGGCTTTAACAAAATCATTCACAGCCCATGAGTACAAAACAGAACTAACAGAAAAATAAATTCATTCCCCCGTTATCGTTAATAATTAACTGCAATAAATTACTCTCACAAATTGCTTCAGGGTGGCGTTATCTTAACATATTTGTTAACCCGGCACCGGTCGATATATCACGTAGATAGCAACCCTCTGGTAGAATCAAAGTTTACGCCGGAATTGTTAGAAAACAAGTAAATAAAATGACATAATTTATTATGGACTGTGTCATATAGTTAATCAGGGTCGAGGACTTAATTTAGGAATGATTATTCGTTGAGTATTTTACTGAACGCTGCTTATTAGGCTATTTATTTTAGGAACTCAGATGAACACAAAACACTTCTTTAAAAAAACATTGGGAACTAACGTCAAATATATTCTCCTCCTCCACCAATTCATTGAACTATTACCTACAATACACTCTATTATATGAAAACACCTCAGTCTCCCATCTAAGGAATACTGACTCGAAGATATACCTTTTTTCACAAATAGGTGATAAAACGCAAATCATGTGGCGCCGTGATAAACATCTGACTATTTTTTTAGACGCACACCGAACTTCAGCATAAAATTCAAATAAAGAACGCACCGAATATAGCCAAAGACCCAATACGTCTGTCTCAAATTGTCCATAAAGCGATGCTCGTCCCTCAAAGCACCCTCGGTGTCCCCTCCGTGGCTCGTGGCTAACGTCAAACGGATCGCGATCGAATGGGGCCAAGATATGGGGAATCGGAGGGTCTGCGAACCCCTTGGTTAAGCTAAGCTACTGACTAGAAAGACTTAGGGAGTTATCACTTCATAGCCGAGAGAAAGTAGTTTTATTTTTCTCACTATAGTCACAAAGGCCAGGATTAATAAAATCGGTTATCTATGTAGGTATATTAATTTATTTCTTACAAGATATGGGGTTGATAGTTCAGAAATAAGGTAAATAGAAGGAATAATAGGACCGCGAATTTTATACCCGGTGTTAAAAATGTCCAGCCTGCATCTAGGTCTGGATTTCTAAACTTAATCTAACATGACAAAGGAATGAGTCACCAGTAAAGACCCTATGTTTTTAATAAAAGGAACTCTTTAACGATCATAAGCGCCTGGTAGCAACATGCAATGGTAGCGGGAATGAGGACGCCCCGTCTGACAGTGACCCTCCGTTACGCTAGATAATTTTATACCTCTTGCACCCTTCTGAACTCCTGGTAGCGTGGCGCGTGCCGGCGTCATGTTTACGATTTGCTTGTCTGTTAGTGTGTTACCCAAACATTAGAATTGGTACCACTAAAGAGAAAAAAAAAGGTAAAAAATCCAAGTAATCCTGGCCATTGTTTTTCTAAGTCAATTCATAGACAATAAAATACACATTTATTTTTTTCAATAGGAATGCCCCACAAACCATTTAGTTAGATTTTGGGGTATTGAAAAAATATCCGAGCTAGTTTTTCAGGCCAATAAATTCACAGAAAATAAGGCGAGTATTTACCAAGTGAAATGTAATGCTTATCGGGACGTGAATCATATTATCCGACATTACGGACTCGCTATAATAGCCACATAGTTACAATAAATATTTTACGAAGTAATAATGATTTACCTAACTGAAATATTCACCGTTATTATGTTGTAATTTAGGAATTTCTGTGTGTTATATTATAACTTTGTTTGTTCTGTTTCCATAATTAAACTGTTGAACATTTATTATTTTTCAATTAAATCAGACATTTAGATACAGAACGAAATATTTTCCAAGACAGTGTTTATAAAATAACATTACCTAGATCTTATTAGGGTCGCCGTTGTATGACGTGCATGATATTTAAATATAAAATTATTATTACCACTCAAAAGCTATATCAATACTTTCAAGATTAATGTAATGTAATGAGATATAAATATAAAATATTACGGCCTTCATCGTCTAGACGGCCTAATCCTTACGAAACTTGATACAAGCTATTTATGAGAAATGTTATATTACTTAAGTACCTAAGTAGGTATTATAGATCATATAGATTCGTAACTAACAAGAGATACTGTCATTTTTTAAGTTTAAGCAAAAAGTTTTAACTATTATCAAACAATTTTAGACTTGGTCTATTAGTTTTTATGTACCTACAATATTTCTAGAAGTTCGAAATTCGAAAATTCCAAAAAGAAAACGGTTCTATGCATCGTAAATTTTATGCTTTTATCATTTTTATTGCTACATTGTCTGTATAGTGCACAAAAGGGTCAAGATCCCATAGGGAACATTGCCACTGTACCCCGCGCTCCCCTGCGTTAATTCCCGCCCGTATTTGTGCACTCCCGTATTGGCCCATTGAGTTAGATTCTTTGCACTGAGGAGAGAGGGGACAAGAAGTGTAGGCATCGATTGTGTGCCTTTGTTACTTGCCCGGAGCACAGAAAAATAAGGAAATAAGAACTCACCTTGTTGTCTATTTTGTTTTCTTAATGGAGTCTAAACTGTTCGGCGGTCTTTATCAGAATATGACAGTCAATTTCAGTCACATTCTGATAAAGACCGCCGAAACGTTTGATTTCAAAACTTAAAAATATTTATTAACTTGTTTTGAAATTACGATTACGACTGGTAATAATTTTCATAAAAAAATATCTTTGCTCTTTTTATAAAATAAATAATCTGAGGCGTGACCACCAAACGAGGCCCGAAAGAATTCAAACTTATGAATGCTAACATACTCAAAACTTTTGTGATAACATTATTGCAAAAGTTTTGATTACAAGGCCTACAAAGAATCATACTTGTGGAAACTTTTTGAGCAAATGGTTTTTAAACTTTTTTATACACCAGGCAAAGGAATAAAATATCTTTTTTAAAATATAGAATGCACATTAATTATATTTTCAAATTAAAACAGTTCTTAATTTCTAAAGTTTGTATGCTCATTATACATATTTAAATTTAGAATTTTTATACTAATCTCTATGCGTATAAACATTTAGAAATGATACCGCGTTTAAAAACCACAACTGACGAGCCCAACCTACAACTAATTATATTTTAATCACAAGTTTACACAGACAGGGTCTTTGATCTGGGTGTTATTGTAATAACACGTGCATGGGAACACGTGCCGTGTAACCGGCGCGCCGTATAAACACTTACACGATAAATAACCCAATAGTGCTGCGGTGCACGATTAATCGAATCGACTATCGAAACGATTGCCGAGTCGGCTGATAGCGAATTGTGTTGCTCTAAATTGGTTTGTTTTTATTTTTGAATTTCGAACGGAGCTTTTTCAAAAGCTTGGCAAGCTATTTGCGAACTAATGAGAGTGAACTAAACTGAATGATTAGGTATAATAAGGATACGGCGAATAATTCTTTTAGTTATTTTTTTGCAAATTTTAATGTTATTTAATGCGAATATTTTACGTAGAACTCATCCTTATGAAAATTATGTGTATATGCTGTTTTTACTCCACTTAACAAACAAAAATAAGCATAACATGAACACTGAGAGGCTAAAAAAATATTGATGTCTGCTCGTTAGCCACACGCAAAGAAACATTATTAGTTCGTAATTCCCTTTTTATATTATACCCGTGTCTCGAGTTAAATATATCTACACAAACCCAACCCACTAATCATAATAATAATTCAGCTGTCGTGGTTAACATGCAATTTGAATTAAATTGCTATCGGAGTTTCGTAATAAAAGCATAATAACAAGCCAATAAACGAAGCTGTATAATGAAATGCTTTAAAAGCTACTAAAATTTTACTCAGGTTGAGCCTCGCAATGCCGATCAATTAATCGAATAAAGAATGCAAACTTTTCAACTGGCTGAATGACTTTCGAAGGATTGCGGTGGAAAATAATATACAAAAAAAAACGAACGCGTTTAGAAATGGAACGAAGAATTTCGAAAATGCCAAGTTCCCGCTCGTTTTACACGAAAGGTTTTTATCGATGGCATCGATGATTGCTTTTGAATATTTTAGAAGGCAAACATATTATGTATTCGCATCATAGCCGTAGTAAATACATATTTAATAGACCCCCCCAATCTTGAGTTATTAGTATTATTGTTTATTCGGGACTTCGGTAAATAAATACAAACGGCTTTATTAATGTTTTATTGCGTGCAAGCCTCTGGAAGGTCGAAAAATACATACAAAAGTCACATTTGCAATTAATTCGGGGGTCATTAGACACATTGCAGTCTTATTTTAGCTTTATCTATGCTTTTTGTCTTGATATGCTACGATTTGTTTGTCATTTTTTGATGTTCGGATACACGCTCCGACGATGCGTGAATGCTCATTAAAATTCAATTCAGTCTAATGCTGCATTTGTATCCGAACTAACGTATGTGGAAACTGGAAGATATCAAAATGTAATTAGAACGCAACGTATCTTTAGAATCTCTTGAGTAGATGTTATACGATTCTTGTATTACTTACTCGGTTATTTAAATCAAATTACCCAAGCTGCTATTGATGATAACATACTCTAGTTGAAGGCCCAAGTCATTGAAATATCTTTGCTAGAATTTAATATTATACTAGTTAAAAATAAAATGGCAAAATTAATTATAAGTAATTAAATTGATAGAATAATAATGTTACAAAATATAGGTAAGCTAGCGCCAATATCAAATTAGCGGTGCTTCATAAAACTAAACATAAGATATTTGATTAGTGGGTAAGTAAACAATGCACGCTCAAATGCCATGCGTTTAAAAAAAACTGCCTCGTAATAATACGAGGTAAAACTAAATTTTTGTACAATAAAAAAGTTGTTCATTTTTTTTCTGTCACCCAACGCGCCGGCACGCACACAGTAGGTACCTACGCTCGCAATTCCCCAGATTAAACTGTCAATTTTAGTCTTGTATTTCTCGTCCTTTTTGCACGTAAGGAACCCTTCGTTACGAGTAAACGGTCCGTAATTTAGGGTTCCGCAGCTGCCGCGCGTGTAATGTTGATTGTATTGCGACAATACAATTCGGCTTGTAATCGAACGCTATACTTACCCTATTTTAAATGGATTACATAAAATATATCAATTATTTTTGTGCGTTTAAAAATGATGTAGGTATGTATATCTTTTTATTAAGTAAAGACAATATTTTAATAAAACATTTTGAAATCGGCCTTTGTTTTTTTTATTTTAACATCTGTTTCCTTTAACGCTTTGACTTTTTTATAAGTTCAAAAACAAAATGTTGCCTTTGGCTAATTCAGCACAACGTGACCTCAAACAAGCGTTACTCTTTACATTTACACGTAAACGATACCTGTCACAATAAATTCCTTGAGGCGACCCTTTATTTTTGTTTAGACAATCGGGAGTAGCAATTAGCACGGGACTACCGCGGGACTTTCATTACATTAATCCCGGACATAAATTGCGGCCGGAAATAAATTAAGTCGCGACTTAAACCGAGCACTTAGCGCCGGAATTAACTGACGCTTAATTGAAACTAGACGAGCATAAAAAAGCCTCCTCGGTAGCTGATAAGTTCACCAGTAATCCTCTTCTAAACAAAGGTTTTAACCTTAGTTTCCGTTAGGCCGGTGTTAAAATATTCACCGGTATTTTAACTCTGATTACAAGTTCTGACGTAATCTCCGGATTGTTTTTTAAGATGAAAATCTTTGAGAGCGAAAGTTGTAAAGATTTGTTTCTTTAATCCAACGCCAAGGGTTGATGAAATTATTTCTTTTCCCATTTTCCTCAAATAAATCTTTTAACAGATTTTTGTGCTGGGACGTAAACATAGATTACTTTTTAATTTATTTACAACTTTCTCATCAGCAGAGATCAAACTGCACAAACCTGTGTTTACAATTTAACAAAAATTTCATTAATTTTTGTCTTCTTCCCTTCTTATATGTATATTTATTTATCATACCGCCCCAAATATGTAATCAAACCAATATTTATTTACAACGGAGTTGGTTGCATTTGCAGCATACTATATTTTTATATTTATCATTTTTTGTTCACCACTTTGTAAATGTAGCGGTTTGTTTTACCTTCAAAAAAATATAAAAAGAATCAAACATAATTTCCTCTCACTTTTCTGGCGATGTACCAACAAAATAACATAATTATGATTTCTAACCAAACTTCCTTAACAGTTAATTTAACATAATGTGCAAGCATGTTATTATTATGTTTGCCTTACATCCATTATTCTGGAAAAAAATATTTATCTATGCGTCTGTCAAGTCACGTGACACCCCATTCGGCTGCTTCGCACAATAATAGCATCGATTTCACACGGGCCCCTGCAGTACCCGAGGGACCCTAAACTAATATTCTATAGGATCAATACGCCTGACAAAGTCACCGCGCGCGGAACTATAGTGACGTTTATCCGCCATGTTGTTATTTTTCACACGATGTCGACGCGATTGTTAATACAATACAAAAATAAATGTACATTTGTAAATAAATGTACTCTAATACAGGAAAATTAATGCGTGAAATGTTTATTTCTATGAATATTATTATGCATCGCCATACTTCAAAGGGGTGGTTCGAAACTAATTATTTACCCTGTGTTGACTTAGTGGAATTACCGCAAACATAGTTACAATGCCGACGTTATTGCTATCTAATTTTAAATCTGGACAATTAATCAATATCACCAAACTGACACACCAACTGTATGGTCCCAAACCAAGCAACGGTTATACTTTGGCTAACATACAATGGACTGGGGGCGACCCCAGTGGCAACCTGGGTAAATTACGAAAAGGACGTTTTTAGAAATTTTTCTCTGTCGGGAATCGAACCCGCAACCAGCCGATGCAGAGAGCGCTCGAGCCAGGCCGTCATAAAAAATAGTAATAAAGTATAAAAATAATATATTTAAATAAATGGGTGAACCACACTATGCCGTCCCATATAGACAAGTCCCGCTCTATCCGGACAGCGTTGATGTCTGTCCGGAACATCGGCCGTTTAACTTAATTGTCGCTAGCATTATCTTATCGGCGCGGAGCGGGTTTATTTATTTTTATGCCGTCGACGTATCGCGGAGACCGGCCGGCTTTTATCCGAGAATAGCCGTTTTTATGAACACTCTACTCTTATTTTGGCGCGCGTACGACTTTTTTATATCAAATTAAAACGAGGGAGACGATTTTAGGTATCTATGGTGGCTGTTTTCCTTCCAATATAGTAAGGAATATTGCTGTTCAAACGATGTTTTGTCAATAGTTGAGTGGTGGATAAGTGCTGCTCTCATTACTGAGAAGTTCTGGGGTCCTACAAACATTTTTCTTAATTGAAGGAGCTATAAAGTGACATCGCTGCTTAGCAGGTAATTAAAAAAAATACGATGAAGGTTTGAGAACTACATGACGTAACTAGTGATGGGCACATCACTAAGTTTTTTAACAAAACTGGTCGTCACATTTTAAATGTCGAACGACCATAAACAAAAGATAATCTATTGTTCAATATACACCCGGGTGTATAAACAACGAAACACGAGTCTGGGGGTACCTTTCTTACCTGAAGACACGGGTTAGTAATAACAATCTTCATGTTAAATAAATCTTACAGTTTAATTACAACATGTAATTGAATAAATTTCAATACACGTTGCTTACACCCTACGTTAGGGTGAGAGCCCCTGTTGCAGGCATCCGGAGTATGCACGCACGAGGGGCAGGCATTGTAATGTGAAAGCGTTTTGTGGTAATAATCGGATAATAAATATTGCGACCGGCGACAGGGTTCGCCACCCTATTTTATAAAGTTTGATATCCCGTGGTCGGCACTTAAGATTTAATTTACATTTGAGTTACGTACAAGGAGGTCGTGACGTAATAAGTTCCTGCGGCGTTGCTTTAAAAAAAATATCAAAATCACAGACATGGAGAGGCTAGACAACGCAAGTTCATTAGATAGTATGAAAACCGAGCGTGCCATCTTTTTATACCTTACGATGACTTCACTCTAGCCATTCAGTGATGTGCTCAACGTAAACAGAATCGTTTCAATCGCTAAGCGTCAGTGAGCTAAGAGAATTACAACTAAATCGATTTTAAAATCGATTCGATGACAGAAGATGAAAGAGGAATGAGAATAATAATAATAATATAATAATAATAAGGCCGTAAATACCCAAAGGTTCTTCATCATTAAATCGCTAGGGTCTATGTCTAAACCGGGTCGCGCGGTGGTTTACAATTAGCCAGGATACTGCTCTCGGGCCGCGATGCTCGCAGAATAACCAACCCCACAGGCCTATTCTGTAACCGTATCGTATACGATAAAGATTTGAAAAAAGAACTCGTTATTTATGAGAACGAATCTGACAGATTCTGTTTAAGGCGTGTATCAATACATGCATCTCAAAGTCAAAACTGCATCTTAAGATCCATCTCAACTTTGAGATACATTTATTAATGAAGTGCAACCGTTTTAGAAAATTACCAGTTGTCTACTTATGGGGATAATGAGGTTATCTTAGGGTAATCTTTTCGCGCGTAAGATCATTAAGAATACTTTATTACCTATTTTAAGCCCAATCAAAAGAGTTAACGTCGAACTGACAGTGATATATGGACAGTTAATTTTACAGCAGTGGCAATCGTGGTTTATAGCGTCAATAACGTGTTTCTCAACTCGACACCAATACGGCACGCTATTCGGTAACTTGGCGGGTGCACTCATCATTATTTTTTTAATAGGATTGCATTCAGTGTGTTCATTAGACAACAATAAATGAATGTAAGTGCCCTTCAATTTACCTTATTATAGATACAGATCTTATTTATGTTAAAATTGCTTAAATGTAAGTTACCTATGGAGAATTAAACTTCTTATTTTGATGTATGTGATGTCTGAGTAATGATGCGTATTAAATGTTTATACTTTGAATGTGTTTTTTTACCATTTAAATCTGATAATGCACTGAGTCACACCACAACCAGAATTCTTCTGCAAAACCTGTCCTTGCATTGCTTGCATTCGCTAGCTTGTAATGTATTGTCATTGCTTGCATAAAGAGTGCAGTTTCGAATTTCGAATTGGTACTCGCCTCGATCGACAATGTCGAATGTTAACAGAATAGGGGCATTATCCGCGCGAGTTGCCACGTTCGTTAGGGGCGGGGTATCTTCAGGGTCTACATTTGAGGGGCTAAGGCCAGTGAAGTGAAAAATACCGATATCGATGAAAGTAGAGTTTATGTATCGAGTCAACTAAGTAAATATGAAACTTATTTTATTTTCCAAAGCTATATCTCTTTTAATATTAAATAATGAAGATAAATTTAATTCAATACAAGTCTCGTCGATTGGTTTCTGACGAATCTGTCTACTAGTGACTCCCATACCATCATTACAAATACATTTAAAAAAACACTATTCGATATTCAAACCGTTTTGAAAATCGAATAGACGCGGCACTAACAAAAACGTGAACGAGCCAAACCGGGGTTGCGTTCCGAACTTACATCAAAAGTCCATTTCGTGGGGCAGCCCGATACGTCTTGGCGTCGCGTTCAAGGCACCAACTATCGGGATGCCGAACGTCTCCATCTTTTGAAATTCAACGATATTTTAATGGCCACTATCGGGGTCGAATGATTTCGTTCTTTTTTTGAATTCCGCTCTTGAGCTTTGACAGAGCTCGATATTGCTTCCATAGACTTTTTATTTATCGTTCAGAAATGTTGGAGTCGTAAATGAGGGTAGTGCTTACAGCGAAACGTTTTGGTTTTCAAGAGTTTGTTTGCCTTATTGATTGAACTCTTGGTGTTGCCAGCAATTCATAATTGACAGCTGTCAACCTGCAGTCTACATGGTAAAGTAAAGTGTTACTAATAGTAAGATAAGTTAAATAGTTAATTAAATCCATCATTATTATTTATTATATTAATAATTAATAATTTAGCCCTTTTAACGTCCCACTGCTGGGCACGGGCCTCCCCTCAATGCGAGGGGGATTCAGGCCATAATCCACCACGCTGGCCCAGTGCGGGTTGGTGGATTTCACATGTCTAAAGACATGCAGGTTTCCTCACGATGTTTTCCTTCACCGTAAACAAGTGATAATCATAATATTAAAGTTATGATTCACACATAGATTTCGAAAAATCCAGAGGTGTGAGCCAGGGTTTGAATCCAGGACCTTAAGCCCGCAAGACGCGTGCTTAACCAATCGGCTACCACTGCTTTTTTCTATTTATTTTTTATTTATTATATTAATTCGTCTAAAAACAACAATACGAACTGGCCCTCACTATTAGCTGTCACAGACAGGTTGTACCTGCCCGTATTTTGTTAATTGAACTGACAATTCAAACACAATGCCACACTCGATCTATTTCAAACACAAATTGGATTTGAAATGATGAGATGGGTCGCTCGACGATTTACTTACCTATTAATAAAAAAGAATGAAAAAAATGCGGTCGAATATCAGCATGATTTCCAAGAAATAATAATGGAGGTTCATTATGAATCTATTTTTGAATTTAACTATATAAACACTGCAAAAACTACAAATAAAAAAGTAGTATATGTAGTAATATCAGTTATCTGGTTTCCATAGTACAAGCTCTGCTTAGTTTGGGATCAGGTAGCCGTGTGTATATAATGTCCCAGGATATTATTCTTATTATTATTATTACTGGCTTTAGAGAAAAATAACAAATGCTCAGGCACTGGCCATCATCAGCACAATCATAATGCCGATTAGGAAATAAAAATATAATTACTGAAGTATTTGAATTTAGAACTAAAACAAAAACTCAGTCGCGAAGCTCTCTCTTTCACAAGCACAGTTAAAATTTTACAAAACCATAACAAAAGCAAACACTACTAGGCGTTCCCAATCGCACTGCACCAATATTTGCTCTGGCAACATTAACATCATCCCGCTGTGCAAATGTTGCCGAGTCCTCGGCAAACAGTCGCATTGTCGCCGGTTCGAGTCGGGAAGGATTAACTTTGCGTTAATGATACGGTTACGCCCTCAAGCTTGTTTTTATTAAACAATATTCGTTAACGTTTAAACCTACTCGTATTTTTTGTTTATCGATTTTTTTTTTCGAATACGCTTCCAAAGTGTCTTCCAATGTTAAATGTAACGTACATAATAATCTGAGAAAACACGAAAAATAGGAAACTGAATAAGCTCCAATGATAATTTCGGTTTCGAATTTTCGCTAACGACCCGCGAAAAGACTAACCGGCCAGTTCATTATTTTCGAAAATGGAACATGGAGCATTTGAACAGTGGTTCGAGTATAGGCCGCTCGGCTCACTGCATCGCGTGGTTGCGGGTTTTATTCCCGCCAGAGGCATATTTTGGAAACGGCCTTTTCGTATTTTGCCCTGTAGCCCGATTCAGGTAACCAAAACCGTAACGACATCTCAGCGATATAGTCGGTGATAGCCTTTTCGTAACAAGAAAAGGCTATCAACGACTATATCGCTGAAATGTCGTTACGGTTTTGGTTACGTGAATCGGGCCCCTGGTCTGGACTGGAATCGCTCCCAGTCCATTGTATGGTACCCATAGTACGTTCCTACAAGCTTTGCTTAGTTTGGGGCCACAGTTAGGTGTGTACTTAAGCCTGTCGAGATTTTTAAATAACCCGATTGAGAAGAATTTGCGAACATGCTAATGCGTAATGCTGTTTGCCATAACCATTTTGTTTTTTGTGGTTCTTTATTGTCTCAATTTGTTAAATTGTTTTGGCAATAAAATATGGAGTCTATTTTATAAATCTTTTATGACATTGATTAAACGAGAACTCGTCCTAAAACCTCCTCTGACATCATTTACCTGTCTCTTGTCTTAATATTCAAGTACATTAATAACAATTAACGCTCTCCCGCCTTCAATAATTCAATCTGTGCCCTTCGGAGTGGAGTTAGAGGGAATTAAAACATTCCCAGCGACGCCATCGCGGGATTTTCCCGGAACATTTTACAGGGACAACTTTATGAAAATTGACGAACAGAAATTTTGTAGCTTTTTTATTAATTTGTGGTTCAAATCATTCTTATTATTTTTATTTAAATATGTATCTTCCACCTAGGAGAAGTTGAAAGCTGTTAAATTAACGAAAGTTCGGCATAAATAAACAACTAAAATAAAAGACCGCTACTGCGTACCCTGACATACACAAAAACCAACAAAATAGTTTCCCGTCGTAAAGGCGAGGCATTAAATTCTGGTGGCGCTTTAGTGCTCTCGAGGTTCTCAACGCTTGACTAGTACTCGTAAACTAATGTTATTCGCCCTGTAACGCCTTGGCCTCGAGGCGCCTTCGAGGCCCCAGATATAAATTTTTCATGAGGCCAGAGGACTAGAGTGATTGAAAAAAGCCTTCCGCAATATTGCCACTCGTTGATTGGGCGTGGCGATTCACTCAGTGTGGACGGGAATCGTTTTAGATGCTGGCAATAAAGTGTGTTTGAAAATGGAATTGTTCGGTGGCGAGTTTGAATTTAGAATAATTCCAATTTCGAAATGTAAGAACATTTTGTTTAATTTTGTTTTTATTAATTCGTGCGTGATGTTCATTCGTGTGAAATGGAACGTAAGTAAAGTGGGAAACTTTTTAATATTATAAAGTTTTAACGATGAGGTAAGTGACTTTGTTATGCTCTCGTGCACAAAATATTATCTTGCCACCTGTATATTAATATTATTTCTAGCCAGTAATTTTATTTCTGGCCTCCTTAAAAACAACTTTGTTTCTTTATTAACGTACCGAGAAGTTTCCACTGGTTGGCCACTCGTCCCTCTCAATAAGCATAGAAATACATCTCCACCCAATTCCCTATCTACCATTTTCCCAAAACTTTAAAGGTACGATTTCTAAGAAGGTCCGCAGTTGGTGGTTGTACCGACATATCAAGGTAATCTGTGTCGACGACGTCTCAGGATTGAAACCGCCCAGTATCGCCGCTGGCCATCAGCATAATTGATAGCCAGGGGAAGGGGGGTGGGGGGTTGCAGGTGGGCACTCGGCGCCCACCCCATCGTCTTTCCTTGGGACTTAAGACTAGTCTAATGTGATGTCGTATGTAAAGGAATCGTGAAAATAAATAAAACATACTATGCATGGTCGGTTCATGGTGTTAGTTCTTTTAGTCGCCTTTTACACTCACAGAAAGGGCTGCAGTGCTGCAATATTTAAGTACTCATGAATCAGTGTGGAATTCCAAATAATCAAATAATTTAGTCTTCTGCGTTTTGTATCAAAAGCAATAGCAGCTCTTTCTTATTAATGTCTTTGATTAGCGATTTGCTTACATCAAAATTACTTGTGTTATTATTAAGCATCCGATGACTATACCACTTCCATACACCATACACCTCACTCCTTATATTTAAATTCAAAAAATCTACCAAATTTCATAATTTCTACCATCATTTAGTTATGAATTAATTCCGTTGTCCAGCGTCCCCCTCCCATCCCAGTCCCCCGGGGGTGCAGCTGGGAGACTGCGGCTCGGCGATTGAATAATCAATCAGCGAAATGCAAATGATGCTGGCAACAGGCGCCCGGACCCAACTGTTTTTGGTCCCATCTTGCTTCTCAAACGATGTTTTGTTACTATTAAGTTTAAATTTCGAATGCTGATGACGGAATTTTTGAAAAAAAAAGTACTACTGTTACTATATTAAGTTTGTATTTGGAATGGTTATAGCGGGATTTTTGAAAAAAGAAACAAGTGCTTAATAATTAGGTACCCATCACTCTTCGCAGATTTGAGCAAAACGAACTTTAAAAATATACCTTTTTGGATTGGTTTCTTTATTTATTGCTCTATCGCGACGCGACGATCAATTAATCTTTTTAAAGCAGCAAAGAAGTTCAAACGATTCATTCAGCCATCACAATTTCATCAGCCATTCGTCCAAATAAACAGAATTGGTACTAAATAATGGTACTAAATAATTAGTAAAGTTAGTCGCACGAAGCTCGTCCAGCACCCGCTACTAAGGAACGCAACTAGTAGTACCTAGGAACAAGCTCCATACAAAAAAAAACAAAACACTCAAGTGCGCGGTGCAGAAAAGCTGTCAAGTCGCGTGCTACTAATTAATAGGCGTGTCTACAACATGCACATGCCGCGCGAGGCTGCTCACCCACATGCCTCACGAAGCACGACGTTTGCCTCAGACGCATGCCGCGCGAGGCAAATGGCGAGGCAACTTACACTCTAGACAGGGAAAGGTATACCCGATCAATCAGTTTGACACGTTTGACATCGTTCTGTCTCACGACTGCCAAACTAGGCGAGGCAAATGTGAGCGCTCAGGTGAGGCAGGGCGCGCATTTGCCTCACGTGAGGCAAGTCAAACTTCGCGAGGAAAATTTTCCTCGCGCGGCATGTGACACTTCTGGACGTAGCTATTAACCAGTTTCTTTTGAGCAGCGCCGTGGATGAAAAGCTTTAGCATTTTTATTCCTGTTTTTCAGTAAAATGTAACGTCACGACTTTTATCCCCATTCGGGGGTAGTCAGAGGCTTGAGTGGCCATACACCACCACATTGTGGAGGTACATATTAATCAACTCAAAGCCCACGTTTCACCAGATAGTCAGAACCCAACGTGACAGGTGGTGAACCTTGTCGCCGTGTATACAGGAACTGACTATTACCTAATCCCGAGGGATAGGTAGGTTTCCTCACGTTGTTTTCTCTCACCGTCAGCGAACTGTAAATTATGCACATAGATGAAAATTCATCCATTGGTGCATACCCCACCGGGGATCGAACCTGGGACCTTCTGATTGCTAGCCCAACCTGTTCACCCCTAGGCTACAGTCGCTACAGTTCGCTGTTTTTCAGTGACTGTCGCATTCTCGCAAATATAATCGCCTGGCCTGACCTAGTGGCCTACAGCTTAGCATACAGCCCTTCAAAGGTCACAGTTGCCGGGGCGTCCTAACCTGCCCGCACCCCACAGGCATGTCGTTCAGGTCAAACATACAAGAGGCTAAAAAGTAATCGTAATTTTTATTATATTTGAATAAAATATAATATTACTGTTGTGAAAACTTATCGTGAATCAAATGTAAATATATTTGCATTTGAAAATCTAAAAGCTCAAATGTCACTCAAGGTTTATAGAGAGACCTATTTTGTTACGTTATAGAATGAAAAAAGAGGAATTCTTACGATAGTAGGTAGAAGTGGGTGCTTAAACGAAAAGCCGTTTGAAATGTTCGTTTTTTTAAGTAAGCGCCTAAGCGCGCTTACAAATTTAAGCGTGTTGCTTTTAAGCAATGACGGCAAGAAAGAGAACTAATTCCAAAAAATTACAAAAAGTAACCTTATTTGTATGACAATACAGTTCAAATCAATATTTAATTAAATTTAACCTTATTTCTTTACCCATAAAAAGCAATAATTTATAATACATTATACAGGGTGTTAGGAAGAGCGTGTGCCAAACGGTAAGGTTGAGTAGCTAGGGTCATTGGCTATGTATTCTGGCCCAACTAACCTTTCATGCCTTATTGTTTTTATATTTTCGTGAAATATTTATAAATAATTATGTTTTGCCGAAAAAATAATTACCGGCGTTATTAGAACAGGCATACACACCCTATAAAAAATCAAGTCATTGTAGACCCATAAAAAAGGTATGCTGAGTAAAAGTTCAACTTTCAGCAAAAAATAATAATAATTAAAATTTTCTCTACAAAAAAACAATAAGGCAAGAAAAAGTTAGTTGGGCCAGAATACATAGCCAATGACCGTAACTACTCACCCTAACCGTTTGGCACACGCTCTTCCTAACACCCTGTATTAGATTAAAAACCATATTTCCATGCACATAAGACTGACTTACCTGATGATAAAAAACACGCAATAATAAACAGAATAAAAGTATCCACGTAATTTTCATCTCATTAAAACTTTGTGAAACCCGAGGCTTATTACAGTGTGTAATCTTATCAGAGGCAAGCGAGGCCCACCGGGCTTCTTAGGGTTTAAACGAAGCCTATTTGCGGCGGCTAAAAATCTTCCACAATCACCGGCAGCTACAGGCAAGCTACGGGTTTAAACCTATTAGCGCCGGAACGTCGCGGTTAATCCGTTTATGAATTTTGAGACTGGTTCCATCGAGAAGGTTTAGCTTAGGTTGGTTGGTTAGGTAGCTTAGGTTTGGTTTAGGTTTAGAAGGTTTCGGGTTAGCAGTGATTTGGGGAATCTCCCATAATTTGGAGAGTTTTTATAGCTATGTGGGAAATTGGGAGGACTAAATGTTTGAGGGGATTCTGGAGGACAAATATGGGACTAGTAGAGGAACATTTAGTACAAGTATTTAGCTTAGTTGGAGGGGCTAACGGGACTAATAGTCATGTGATATCCTCGTATGCAAAATAATATCATTGTGAGGGTGTTTCTTATCCCTGATAGACCAATAGCTCTGAAATCAATTTAAAATCGATTCTTGCATACGCACTAGTTCTATTACCTCTAATGTTCAGTAGTATAAATATTTAAGTTCTATTTAAGTTGGTGTTATGAAACTTAAAAATAATATTTCATTCTCAATTCTAAAATGTTAACCCTCCTGCCGCGACCGGGTCTTAAAGCGCCCGTTTCAAAAATGGTTTCGGTCGAGATTACTCTCGTTGACAATTGCTCCGGGCATTGTTCAAGGTGCGCTATAAATCGGCACAGCTTATTACTCGGGATGAGCACTGAGCAGTGAGCACCTGCGGATTTAATCGCAGCGGCACTCTTTGTGCTGTCTGCGATTGTTTCGTTACCATTGGAACTGGCGTGGATACTGTGTGACTTTTGTTTGAATGAATACACTATATTTAAAACTCTTCTTCAGAAAAATTCGTTCTTTTCAGCGTCTCACATGAGCCATTTAGAGAATCTGACGTTTACAGATTTTGGAATTTTAAGAACCTGTCGTTTATAAATTCTCGAATTCTGAGAATCTGGAATTTATACTCAGCTGGAATCTGGCATTATACGCATAAACCGTTCTATATCCTGAAATTAATCTTACCTATGATGCTCTGGATAAACTGACCAAGATTCATTTGTAAGTCGACGACTGCGTGGTGTAATGGTTGGAATTCCATTGTATGGTACCCATAATACAAGTCATACTTAGTTTAAGACCATACGACTTCTGTGTGTAGCCTGGCGATGTTTGGTCCATCCAGTAGTTTCTGCGTTACAAACAGGATAATGTTCATCCAGACTTAACTCACAATTCATAAATAACTTATTACTTATTTGTCGAGTACTTATTCCTAATATAAAGTCCAATAGGACGTAACTTTGACAGTAATCATATCTAGATCTCAATATTTCCCATTCTCTCCGAATCTGGGTCGAACTGTGCATATCGCATAAGTTACGATACGACCCGTAATGGCGCCATTCCATGTATTTTAATACCCAAGTTTCACTCATAAGAATATGAAGTTCCGAGGGATGTGGGATGAAATGGCGATATATGCGAATGATTTAAGCGAGCGTGACGCAAGGTGCTTGGAAAGTGGGACGGAATATTTTATGAAGGTTGAATAACACTTGTGACAGAAAGGGGAAATCTATAGTAATATTTTTGTAAATATTATAAGTAAGTAATAATTAAAATAAAATAAAAATAAACTCCAAAAATCACTAAAAGGGCAAAAATAATGAACACATTTGATCTATTTGGGATTGCTGCCATGCAATCTGTGGAAGGTGAAGGTCGTGGGAATGGCTGGATGCAAGTGGCATAGGACCGGTCGTTTTGGAAAACCTTAGGGGAGACCTATGTCCAACAGTGGACGATGAATCTGAACTGATGATGATGATGATGAATCTGTTTAAGCGTGTGTTTTAGAAACGTGAGATAACTTTCAGTATTCTATGGAAAAACTGTCAAAACGCCATCCTTATTGCTGAATGAAAGGTATCTGACGATTCTGAAACAGGCACTTAGAAAACTTACATTGACACCGACTCCAAATATTTGAAATCGGTTTATAACTACCGGAACCAAGCCGTAACATACCAAAAAACACAGATTGAAATAATGAACACCTCCATTTTGGAGACAGTAAAAAAACATGTTTCGAGTTGATTGTCAGTTTATATGTGCCACGATTCATAATTCAACGAGGCGAGTCGACCGCTGCCGCCACATCCCATGCGTGCGTATCGCTCCAACCAAATATAAGTTAAGGGTTGAGATTTTAATATGACGGTTCAAAAACTGGGTCATAAAAAATGGCCACAACTCTACAACAACTCTCTCTGAGCCCAACCAACCCCACTTCAACTCCCTCTGTCCCACACCCAGGTCGGCAACGTGCGAGCGAAGCCTTTGGAATTACAAGCATCTATAGGCTACGGTAACTGCTTAACATCAAGCGGGCCGTACGCTTGTTTACCACATAAAAAAAACTCTGTGGAAATACAATTATTGTTTTAGCAGTAAACTAAACGCCCGCTGCAGGGATAGGGTTATGCGAAAGAATAAGATACACTGTCTTTCAACTGTATTTTAACCGACTTCAAAAAGGAGGAAGTTCTCAATTGGACTGTATGTTTTTTTTTCTATATCCATCTCTCTATGTGTAACAAGCGAAACAGTCGCGGTATAACAAGAAGGTGAAGATTTAAAATGATTATGACAGGGAAAGTGGGTCAAAATGTTAATCAAACTGAACCGTGCCTCTTTAACTGATAAGATATCATTAGATAAAACAATAGCAAAACTGTTTCATGATACCGCTTATCAGTCAGGATGTTGTGAAACCTTTTGTAAACTTTGCCATTTCGGTGCATACTTAGATAAGAGAAATGAGGAAATGGCGTGATTGTGTTAATTTTTATATTATTTTGTTGGAAAATAGAAAAGTAATTACTACCTACCTAGTCTAACCTACCTATTCTAAACCAAAATCTAGAATCCGTGACGTTGCAAAGTTGACGCAGATTAAACACAGGTAAACTAAGCCTGATTAAGCTTAAACTTTGCCCTCTGTAATGACAAATGCAAACACAGCTTTAAATAGTTTGCATCTCATTGTCAATCTTCATAATGGCCTAAAATAATCAAAAATATTCGCACTCCTGGGCACGGGCCTTCCCTCAATGCAAGGGGGATTCAGGCCATTATCCATCACGCTGGATCCGTTCAAATATCTTTTGTAAATTTGTTAGATTTTCTAAGTCATGCAGGTTTCCTCACGATGTTTTCCTTCACCGTAAGCAAGTGATAATTATATTAAAGTTTCGCACATAGATTTCGAAAAATCCAGAGGCGCGAGCCGGGATATGAACCCTGGACCTTAAGCCCGCAAGACGCGTGACCAAACGGCTTTCACTGCTACTAAAATATAACACTATTTTGAAAACCGTAGATGAACCCAAGATAAACAGAAATAACAAAATTATTTGGCATTTCTACCCATAAAACATCTCGCATGGCCATTGAGAGTATTTTACCCGTAATCACTGTGTTATTCTTTACCCGGCGCGTAAAGGAAGTGAAAATAAATATACGGAACGCTGAATTATTTATGACGCACACGCAGTCTTCGATAAATCCAAGATGGCGGCCGCGGATCCGGAAGTCCCTCGCGAAAGCCTCCACGACACTCAGGAGACGTTCCGGTGACTATATAAATTATGATTCGTGTAAATTTATAAGGCGTTTTCATATAAATATGAAAGTGTATTTACATTTCTACTATACAGGGTGAATTTGAAATCATAGGCATCCTTTTAAACGGTGATTCTACACATGATTCAGAATACTTAGGGAATATTAATCAAAAAATCAATTGATAAAAAAATATTGCCCAGGTTAGGAATAACAGTTAACGGGTTTGATTATTTGCTTACTCGAGCAATATTTTTTCATCAATATTATTTATTTATTTATATTCCCAAAATTTTCTGAATCATGTGTAGAGTCATAGTTTAAAAGGATGCCCATGATTTCATTTCATATTCACCCCGTATTTTGTGCTGAGGTCAGTTGCTGCTTGCAGTCTACCCTGATTTGGCTGGTTACCGCTATTTACAAGGAGCGATTGCTATTTTCACCCCGAGACCGAAACAGAGAGTCTTCTGTTAAGAAGAGTTGGTTTCAAGCTGTTACTATAATGACCACCATAGATGTTGGAATGACAGAAAAAGCAGTTATTAAAGATACAGTATTATCCTTAAAATAAATAAAATAAAAATAAAAAGTAAGTTTAAAAACTAAAACTCGACTACTGAAAAATCGCGCTCTAAAAAGTATGAAACAAGAAAATATTCTCATCTAGAGGATAGCCGTGGTCCGTGTTCATATGCCATTTGGCCCTAAAGGACCTACACGGACCACGGCTATCCTCTAGATGAGAATATTTTCTTGTTTCATACTTTTTAGAGCGCGATTTTTCAGTAGTCGGGTTTTAGTTTTTAAACTTACTTTTTATTTAATTATTTTGGAGTTATAGGTAACAATATATATATTTTTAAAATGTGCTCATCAAGCTCTTTCATTTGATACCCCACACGGTTTTATTAAAAAATGTTTTTTTTTTAGTTCATGACATTATGTCCTCTAGAGGGCGCCATATGCAATTTTATGTGACGTCAAATAGCCTATAACCAGCGCGCCATTAAGCCGCTTCTAACGATACCTCATTTGTCAAATTACGACAAGTAGTTTGGAAGTTAGGTGGGAACAGATGCACATACATACATACATACATACATACCGGTCAAAATCATAACCCTCCGCCGTAGTCGGGTAAAAAAGCCTTTTATTTCATGCAAAATACAGGGTTATCTTATATTCTAGTGGGTAAGTTTTAAAGGGGTTAGTTATCTTAGTTTAATATTAGTTCTGTTAGTTTTTCTTTCTTTTTTTTACTTTTACAAGAACCCCAGATTTGGGTGAAGGCCTCCTCCAAAGATTGAATTTGGTGAAATATGCTATGATTATTATTTTTACATTAATGTGGTTTTTATCTCTGGAGGGTTATTCTCCTCCAGAGTATTATTCTTACTTTATACAAAATATTTTACAAAGCTGAGTCAGTGGGTATGCCTAGAGGACGTAGCCCTATGCCCTGGACTGACAAAATAAAAAGTAAGGGAAGGGAATAAAAAGGATGAAATAAAAACCCTTACCAAGACTCGGACAACTAAGCAAAGGAGGAGGAACGAAATAGGTAGCAGGGGGGTTACTTTGAAAAACGAAACGAAAGCTTCGGCTGACGGATCCGTAGGACGGATTCGATGATCATGATTTGACATTTCTTCTTTCGTGGATCCTACTCTGAAAGTTATTTGACATCTACGATTTCAGCGTTTGATATGGTTTTGATAGTAAGAAACGTCAAAAATCACGATTATCGAATCCGTACTTCGGATCCTTAACACTTTCGGAGTAGGAAATCGCCCGATCCGTCAACCGAAGCTTTCGTTACGTTTTTCAAAGTAGCCCCCCAGGTATGTTTACGCTTGTGTTTACGTAACTCTCCCTAACTCCTCTTATTTAATATCGCACCGAAACTTTTACTTTTTCACGTCAGATCCGCGGCGTTCCAGTTATTTATTGCAGACACCTGCGTTGTACGGTCTCTCATGACACCTCTCGACACCGCGTAGAGCGCTCTAGCTGTCGGCGACACTGCATTATTAACGGCTTAGCGGTGTCGGCGAGCCGAAACTTGTAATTCTAGGGTTTACGTGTTCATTTGGACGAGTTTCTTTTTTTTCTTGTAAAATTATTTGCGGTGAATAAGTACGAGTAGGTACCTAACTGAAAAAATAAAAATATCACAGAAAATATCATTTCAGCGGTAGTTAAATGTCGTGTATATTGCCATCTGTTTCGCACATATTCCAGCTCAAAATTGTCAAGAATGTCCTGCTAGAAGAAACGGATAAAGGGTTCTACACGACTTGATATGACTCCAAACCCAACAGAAAGAGATAGAGCTATATGACAAAATAAAACTGTCAGTTAACTGTTTCTTCTATAGCTGAACGATTTTTAAACCCAAAAGCAGTTCACAAAGTTTCTATAGAACAGTCACTTACAGCTCTTATAACGCCATACGTATGCTACTATAAAACCATAGCTCCTGAGCCACTCCGTCATAAATCATGCGCGTCTACCGTTCCCAATAACCGTGCGGTCGCAAGCTATTAGTCGCGGCGACAGGTGGCGCCACTTGATCGTAATTAATTTCACTCCATCAAGCCAGTACAAACAACACACACTTAGACACTATTTTGTTGTTATAAAGCCTTTTAAAGGTCACATTGGAATGCTCTTAAGGACATCTATTTACATTGTGTCCTTTCTGCTAAATCGTTCCTCTTAATCATTATTCTTCGAAATCAACTTTAGGAAATGATTTTGAAGAGGAATGTCAAGTAGCTATGCTTTTAATCCATCAAGAAATGCAAAAAGGATAATATAAAGGGATAATGTTATAAGTTCCATCCCTTTGCCTGTCTGTAGGTAACATTGTTCCAACTCAGGGCCGGATTTAGGGGAGAGCATTCGGGGCAACTGCCCTGGGCCTCCACAATAGAGGGGCCCCCACAATAGATACTGAAAAAAAACTTTCAAATTTCGACGATTTAACAACTTTTCCTTTGATTTTTTTTTCGCTATTATACCTCCAGTATTTTGTACAAACATGATTAAATAAATACCTATTGTTCTTAAATATAAAAAAACAACCACCCGTACCTACCCGTAGCGTTCATTTAAAAAAATGAAAATTATAAAAAATAGGCTTCGAACTACTATGGGACAAAACTGTCTATCAAAGCTATTTCTTCTTCATTCAGCCATTGTGATACCTACTCGATCAAGATGGGTAGTAAATGGCAAGTGCTTATCAGGGCCATTTGAAATACCTGTTGATCTTTTACCGATTGTATGAACAAATATAGATAAATTGTTTTTTTTTTTTTCAAAGCCTGTCGTGCTGCTGTTATTTTTTACCCGACTACGGCGGAGGGTTATGATTTTGACCGGTATGTATGTATGTATGTATGTATGTATGTATGTATGTATGTATGTATGTGCGTCTGTTCCCACCTAACTTCCAAACTACTTGTCGTAATTTGACAAATGAGGTATCGTTAGAAGCGGCTTAATGGCGCGCTGGTTATAGGCTATAAGACGTCACATAAAATTGCATATGGCGCCCTCTAGAGGACATAATGTCATGAACTAAAAAAAAAACATTTTTTAATAAAACCGTGTGGGGTATCAAATGAAAGAGCTTGATGAGCACATTTCAAAAATATATATATTGTTACCTATAACTCCAAAATAATTAAATAAAAAGTAAGTTTAAAAACTAAAACCCGACTACTGAAAAATCGCGGTCTAAAAAGTATGAAACAAGAAAATATTCTCATCTAGAGGATAGCCGTGGTCCGTGTTCATATGCCATTTGGCCCTAAAGGACCTACACGGACCACGGCTATCCTCTAGATGAGAATATTTTCTTGTTTCATACTTTTTAGACCGCGATTTTTCAGTAGTCGGGTTTTAGTTTTTAAACTTATTATTCTATCAAAGCTATTTCTTCTGAGCATTGAAAGTGATTTATTTCGGGAACTGGATTTCAGCGAAAAATTATGATTGATGATTGATTTCATCAACGATTTTTCGTCGAAAAAAGCTCGGAAGGTTCCGTTCGTTAACACTATAATTTAATTTCCAATAATTCTAGTCTTTTTATTATATTTATATAAATGTTTGTCGCAAGATTTCACATGGACACAATATATTATTTATTTAAAAAGTCGCCTGAAAAAAATATTTGTAAAATAATTAGAGGCCAAGGGGCCTCCACTCTTTTGTTGCCCCAGGGCCTCCAGACCTCAAAATCCGGCCCTGTTCCAACTATAAGGCATTAATATTTTGTTTGCTGGCCCCTCCAAATGCTTGTTAGTCCACCTATGATTAGAATGGAAATGGTAATTTTTTTTTAATATATAATGGAGTGTTTTTGTCATTTAAAACCAAAGGAATCTAACCTTGCTCCAATCTCTAAATACTTCTGAAAGCGGGATGGCTCCAAAAATACCGCCAATCGACCCTTCAATAGGAACCCTTAAATTTATATCCGGAATTAATTCGATCACAAATCACATTCCCAACCGTTTTCAATAAGGCGCCATCCGCAAACTATTCCGACTATTATATCACCGCTATACGACTATTAGTCGCCATCGGGCGAGTCTCGAACGTAATTAATTTAATTCCGTGGACCGGGATATTCATATGCATGAAGTTTGATTGGAACAATAAGATCATGTACGAGCTGGCTCGACCCGGGTAGTATCACCCTCTCACAGAAAATCGGCATAAATTAGCTATTACAGCTGCGTTTGTACAATGAGTGAGAGAGCCGGAAACCCAACCAGAACCTGTCAGAATTCTTTAGGTTTCTGGCTGTTCGTAGCAATGAAGTGGAATAGTTCTAGACTGGTTAACTTCTTCGTCTTCCTCGTTCCCTCAATTCTGAGGATCGCGACTATTGCGGATGCCCTTCCAAATTTCCCGGTCATATGCGCTGTGTACTGCCTTGTAGAAACTGGTTAACAACTACATAGTTATAAAGCCACCTTTAATAGTTACCTCCATACAAGAAAAACTTATTTTTAGAACGCTTTCACATGTTCACGGTAGAGTAGCGAAACAGGAAAACTGAATAGTCAGACGAATGCACACACGGGGCTCCGAGGAACATAATGTGACGAAATATTGAGGAAAGTTCGCCGGCACCCGCACGTAAACACCGCTGATGTATGTGACCAAACAACCACACCCTGTGCGTGTGTGCAGCGCATTCCCAAATTAGGACAAGGATCGGCCTGAAATAGAATTGAACGTTACAGGAGACACCGTACTTAATGAAAGCACAATGTATGAAATAATCCTTACTAAGTAATATTTTAAATGTGAAGTGTAGTTAGTAATTTATATAGAGATAAAATCTGACACAGAGGTAAGTTATGCTCTGAGTAAAATATAGTTCTTGCGAGATCTATGCGGGCGTAAACTATATATTGGGTGAAATCGAAATCGTGGGCAATATTTTCAACGGTGATTCTACACATGATTCAGAATATTTTGGGAAAATAAATAAAAAAATCTATTGATAAAAAATATTGCCCGGTTAAGCAAATAAGCAGACCATTTAACTGTTATACCTTACCTGGGCAATATTTTTTTATCAATTTATTTGTTGATTAATATTTCCTAAATATTCTGAATCATGTGTAGAATCACCGTTGAAAATATTGCCCACGATTTCGATTTCACCCAGTACATATTACTATAGTACCAGTACTTATTGAATTTTCTTTGCACTACGACATGGGGTTCCCCAAAAGGCATGTTTACAGGTCCCTAAAAGGTCGGCGCCGCGTCTGCTTCCCTTAAGTTCCAGATGTCCTGAGCAGCGGTTTCCACTTACCAACTCGCTTTCGATTCGCTTCTCAACTGAAATTATCGAAACCAACTTACCCCCTTCCACTAAAAACCATCCCACATCACCTGGTCCTCCCCACCCAGCATAAACAACGCAAAATCCCAACAATAAACATATACGATTTACGAAAAAACACATAACCCTGCTCCTGCAACAGCTCGTATAACTCGACAACGTATTACGGGCCCCTGGGCCCCGGGACAAATATCTCGGAGGGCCCGCACGCTCGCGCAAATATTTGACCCCCTATTATTGACCCCCACACCTTGTGTTCTCGACGCCCGTATGTATGTATGTATTATGAGCGTTGTAAATTACGGGAATTAGCGGAGGCAAATGTTTGTTGTAAATATTTTGATTGCGCTGTTACGAAATATTATTGTGTTGGAGTATTCTTAGGCTATTTTCACACAGGAAAGATGTCAACGAGGTCACGTATATTATGACAGATTTTAACGGACTGGCGCCGAATGTGGTAAAAAGGTCTGTGTTCAATTAGTCGGTGCCTTATTATTGTCGATGTAATTTCTTCCATTGCATTGCGGTCGATTTTCAGACTAGGATTTCGCTGATATTTGTACGAAACAGCTGCCATACTTGGTTATCTAAGACGTCAAATGAATAACAGGCCCTAATCTCAACCTTAGGTAGACCAGTTATTCAAACTTTTTATAGATATTTATCTTATCTTATTAATTACCTTCGGTTTTTTTTTTTTCGAAAATATAGTGTTTTTTAAAAAACTAATACATTTTTATTTATCAGCTTAATTTTATCACTATTTAAATTATGAAACTCTGATGACATCATTATCCTTGTCGAAGAACAAGATATAGGCATAAATTCCTTTTCGCACTAAACATGAAAAAAAATTACTGCACAAAATGTATAGCAACTCTATTCCTAGAAATGGGTTTTCAATCAGCACGGCTCGGAAAATGGACAATCCCCATTAGCAAACTTCGCATAACTCGATGTTAGATCTTCTTTCATTAAAGTTTTCAACTTAATCGAATTATAACTCCAACCCGCTTCAGTCTACGACATAGACGGACAAACAACAACTTGTGCCGAACTTCCAAGTTTCAGATTGTTCCTACATTGATGAATTAGGAGAAGTTTCAACTTGTAATTCTAAAAAATATTTGTTTACACATTACAACCTCGGAATGCATGATGGGTTATGCGGGTAACATTGACAATATTGACATATTGTTTTTTCAAAGGAAACACGAGGCGCTCGTAGCCAGTTGCAATCACTGATCCGTAAACGATCTGAGGTTAAGCAATGCTCGGCAAGGTCAGTCAGAGATGGGTGACCATTTAGTGGCATTTGAACTGAGCGTCTCCGCGCTTCGGAGGGCACGTAAAAAGTCGGTCCCGGTTGTTGTCATCTAGGCAGCAGTCGTTAAGCCTTGTCGGAGGCCTACGGGCGACTTGAACAAATCTGACACCAGGTTGGCCACTAACTATACGATAAGAAGAAGAAAGGAACCACTGTTTACCATAAAGCGTTCATTCTATAATAAGTAATGGTGTTTCGACAAAACGAGTCGACCAAAAGTCTACTGCCAAATGTATCTTCGGTGAATCGTGCTTCGGCGAAACGTGATTCGGCCAAGTGAACTTCGGCGTGATGTACACTCACCCCCAAATATAAAGGCATTTTTTTTAATATGAATGACTTTGCCGTGTGTCTCTAAGTGTTGTGTTTGACCCAGAAAAAAAAATCAATAACAGACTCAGTGTCTATGACCTTGACATTAAACTGCGGGGTATTAAGTAAACTTAACCCTAACACGTGTCCGATGATCCGTGTAACAAGGTCTTGTAAGACCCAAACAACCGGATTAACCCTCTACATCATACAAGGCAGGTAGACCCGGCTTATGCCGGCTTATACCATCCTGAATCACCAATGCGATTGGAAGTTCGGCTTAAAGTCGGGCTTGTTGTTAAACCAAAGTCGGCTCATTGCACCGAGTTGTGAGTTCGAAATGAAATGATATCGTGATTCAGGATCTCTATGCAGAATCGCATGTTGAACTGGAAGTTGTATTCAGCGCCATCTATTGCGTCGTCTTGGCATCGTGTAGTATGTAATGAGATGTTTATGCTGATTACGAAAGCAAGCATTCCTGCCGGTACTTTAAGAAAGGATCGTAAAGGCTTTATGGGTCAAATTTTAGTAGTCTCCACATGCGGACAGTACAGTTCTTTTATTGATAGAGAGCCAATAAACTGGAGTTTAATGTAGACTGGATCAATCGGTGGATAGAGTCCGGGAAGTACTTTGAAATCGTATTAACGTGATATCTACGTGTTTAGAATTAAATATGTATTACCTGCTCAATAATGTAACGTATTGAGTGAACGATAAAGGTGAAATGGCGGCAGCAAACGTTACCAGTATCTTTATTATGACTACTAAAAGACAAGCTGTGTTCAGCTTTATACGTAGACCATACTAAAGCGACTGTAGCCTAGGGGTGAACAGGTTGGACTAACAATCAGAAGGTCCCAGGTTCGATCCCCGGTGGGGCATGCACCAATGGATGAATTTTCATCTATGTGCATAATTTACAGTTCGCTGACGGTGAGGGAAAACATCGTGAGGAAACCTACCTATCCCTCGGGATTAGGTAATAGTCAGTTCCTGTATACACGGCGACACGGTTCACCACCTGTCACGTTGGGTTCTGACTATCTAGTGAAACGTGGGCTTTGAGTTGGTTAATACCTCCACAATGTGGTGGTGTATGGCCACTCAAGCCTCTGACTACCCCCGAACGGGGATAAAAGTCGTGACGTTACATTACATTATTTTTTTACCATACTACCAGGTTATGGACCGTCACTGTGTGACGTCACAACAGTGTTGCCAATTGTTCTTTCGTTTTACCCCCAAACTGTCCACCAAACTTCAGGTTATAAAAGTTACTATCAATATGACGTTATCGAATGACTTTAAATCCAGTTAGCCCCTTAACTAGGCTAATTACTTGCACTAAATATCCACCCAGTCTCATATTTTTCCCGCAGAAATCCCCCCAGATATGTTGTCCCCACAGCTAAAAAACCCCCCAAAACTTTAAGGGATACACCCAATCTGGCATCCCTGCGTTACAATGGAATCTCTCAATGAATCAACATGTCTTATGACGTATTTAAGAAATTCCATAATTTTCCTTTAACTTTATCGAGTATTCAAAGACTACATTTTCTTATCACCCCTGACATATCGCTTTACTCCTCAAGGTCTCGCCATTACCCGCCGCATATTCCTAATTTACGATCGCCGTTACTATAAGAACTCACTCGAAAGTCGTAAACCGAGCGAGTATCCACAAAATACGTAAGCGTCCATTTACTGGGCCGTTTGAGGGCGATCAATGCGTATGTGGGGTTATAAAAAAAACTTTTAAGCAATAAATTCTACGATATTAAGCTTAGGTTTTTCGCAAAGATAATTTCGGCGCGAGAAAACATGTATGAAATTCCTTCTCGTCATTAAACACTGCCTACATAAATAATTATGAAAAATGAAACGATAAATCCAAGACAAACCTCATAAAAAAAAAAATCTTTTATTTTTAATTGGCCTTTAATTAGTAGGCGCGGCAGTTCCTTCGTTAAGTTACTGTTTATTACGCTCATAATTATGATATCCAACCTTTTCACATAGTACCGTTTCAGACGAAGGGCTCAATTTCCCAATCGTCACGCGATCCTACCACGGGACTTAAGGGTGCCCTTAATAAGGGACTCGGGATTCTAACCAACTACGCTAGCTATGCTTATGTGAGTTTATGGCCCATGTCACATAGCATTTCTTGCCCGCAACGCAATGGGAATTCAGTTTACAGCGAGTTATGTGCCCATCACGGGTGTTTGGGGACTGTTGCGGGAACAGAATTTACAGTAATGTGTGTAGCATGGTTTAACACATATGTGAGTGAATTACCGCCACAAAGCTAATGTGGAGCCGAAATAATTAATTTGATTTCACGATTAACGATGTTTGTGTAACAGCCACATTTCTGTTAGTCTCGTCACGATAGTCATCCCTACAATTATAGTTTAAAGCATAAATGTGGCTTCAATATTCTTCTTGATTATTGTTTACCTATCTTTTTGATAGGAAAGCATTATTATCTAAACGCACGGAGTTGCCAGTATTCAGTAGTATATAATCAGAAAAAGAACACTGTTGTTCCACTTGCGGTAAAAATACAGAGATAAAGTAGATTTTGTGTTTGAACCTACTCTACTGAAATCCAGTCAATACCGATTTTCGCATCCAAACCTTAAACAACAATCCCCAAATTTCAAGAGATTTACAATGGTTTTAAAAAGCATTTCTATGAACTAAAGTGATTGGTAATGGCAGTGCAAGTTGATCATAACTTTCTATAAATTTGCGGGCAAGTCTTCAACAAAGATGTATTAAATCTAGTATACATC
This sequence comes from Drymonia ruficornis, assembly GCA_947859195.1. Classification (NCBI taxonomy): domain Eukaryota; kingdom Metazoa; phylum Arthropoda; class Insecta; order Lepidoptera; family Notodontidae; genus Drymonia; species Drymonia ruficornis. The sequence continues at coordinate 13,628,200 of OX401905.1, read as the reverse complement.
GTCATTGGTCAACAAGCACTGAAAGTAGTCTCATCCTGATTCTATCACAAAATACCTAGAGAGAACCGTCGCGAACTCCCGGCCCATCCCCTCAAACGTAAATAAAGTGTGTCCAAACTTTCAACCGAATCCCATCAAGATTTATACGGCTGCTAGATCCCGTATCTATCCCCGACGGATATCACTCCGATCGCTTAATGAAACTTAAGAGAATACTTTCCCAGTAATCCAATATGGCGGGTGGCGACGACGACGCCCCGGGATTTATTCCCCACTCGATACGAATCGCGATACGGCCGCTGGCTCCCGCCATACGTAATTTAAGTTCCCGAATACGGACTTATTCCGGTATCAAAAAGAAATTATAAGGGAATCCCGGTTTGTGTGGGACCGGAATCGTTGTCACCCTACTTCGTGTAATGTTATTTCAACATAATGGCCGCTTTAGTACTAGGGATTTCGCGTGAGGTATTGCTAGGTTTTAAGCTTATTTAAAAAGTTATTTTCGTTTTAGATAATTGTGACTGAATAGACATTGTAGACAGTCACAACTTGTTCTTAGAAAATTGTCGTTACTTTTTCCATTTCAGCAGAGCAATGAACTTCATTCTATTCTATTTTTTTTTTCAACTTTGTGTTTTAATATACAAAACTTGTCCTACGTCAAATACTAGCCACTGAGCTAAAGTCACATTTAAGCACTACAATTCTTTTCTCATTATTTACCCCTTTTGTTACTCCAGACAGTTTACATGTTCCATCGCGACGCAAAAAGCAAGAATGGATGACGAATGTACGAAGCCGGGTTTCAATAGCCTCGTATCTCTCACGATTCGTTACCTCATGTGCGCTTACCCCTTTGTATTCTTAAACGCTTATTACTTGATGGGAAAAGAGTTTTTTAAGTTTCCTATAACGTTGGATGGTAAATCTAAAATGGATGGTTCTCTAAAAGGTTCAAACAAAACATTGAAGATTGAATATTTTCAGTGACTAAATTACCTCTTAAGTGACTTCGAACGTGAAGAACGGATTTTAAAAAGTAGTTCAAAGCGAGGAGTCAGTTTAAAGCACTCACAAGCACAAAAAACCTATTAAATTTTTAAACAACCGCCAAACGAACGCGTGCGTCCAGAAGCCTCGCTTGCCTCAAATCTGAGAACGTCGCATGCCTCAAATGAGAGAGGGAATGAGCAAAACGCGGTCACCGATTATCCCAATGTTTAAAGAAACAAATGCAAGTCAGGAGTTTTGCTTATATGTTTCGCACGCTCACCTTCCCTCATTACGAGCAATACTTCCTCATTCTTCCCACAAAGGATCGAAAAGGGAATAATTTAAACAAATTAACGGTGTATTAAGTGTGGGGCGGTACCGAACCCGCACCAGGGGTCATCAATCAACGTCCTAGTAATTGCGCTGCCGGGCGCCTGCAGCAACGTGGGATAAGAGGCTGGCTGTGGCTTAGGTTAAGTGTTATAAAGTGTATAGATAGACTACATAATACTCCAAAGGTTCTAAGACAATTAAGCTTTTCCTAGGGCTCGTTTAGGGTCAAACCTCTAAGTCATCGTTGGACACCATTTTCGATTACAGGAGTAACAGTGGTGTGTGAAAAAATAGCTACACACTCGACGTCACTTCCTTGGACTTAGGGGTTGAACCTCGTAGTTTCCGTTGGATATAGGCAAGATCCAATAATAAAGAGATAATTTCAGATTTCGTAAAAGTCTAGGGCTAGTATTAAACAGTTCTGGATATTTCGTTAACGTAGACGCCGGTCATCCTTCTGATGGTTTAGCGGATTCAGATTATATTTAGTTATGTCAAATAAATTACCTCTATAAATTTAATATGAGTTGTTGTCATCAGAAACACAATCATCATACCGAATCTTATTTATTCTCAAATCCTAAATTGACACAAAATGGAAGTACTCACCTGCTTTATTTAGAGACATTTATTTTCCGTTTTTGTCGATATTTTTCTTCAGGTCCCTAAACACAGCTATTTAGTTGGGGGCCAGCACGGAGGCAATTTTATTGGAGGAATCTCCGAATTATCCGCAATCAATCGGACAAAGGAGGAATGGACCGAGATATTCCACTAACGTCTGGCGATTTATCACAACTACTGGACCAGTGAAGTGGACTTGGATATCGATGTTTTTTTTTTTTTTTTTTTTTTTTTTACCTATCCTTATATTTTAAGGATAGGTATTAAGCTTCGTTGTTTTACGATTGCTGACCTCGCTTTCGGGATACGGGGTCAACAGCCGGGAGTAAAGTATGTGATTTTTCATTTATGAGGCTTTCGTGTTTATTCTTTTTTTTAATTTTATCGAGCTCTTAGATTTATGTATTCTGTTTTTATGATTTAGAGTAGAGTAGAGTGGAATGGAGTTGAGAGACGAAATAGAAAGACAAAATATGATTAGGAGTTGTTGTATGCTTTTAGGGTTGATATTATGTGTTTAACTAGTTTTTCGTAGGATTGGAGACATTTAATTTTTGTTAGTAGTTTGCTTATTTCAAAAGGGTTAATGTTGTAGGAATTACATAGAGCAGTGTGTTCGTATCTTTGTCTGGTGTATCTAGGGCAGAGCTGTAAGAGATGTTCAGTGGTTTGGATTGTGTTACTATCGCATGGGCATTTGTCAGTGTCACTTATTTTAAATCTGTGCAGATATTGACGGTGATAACCGTGACCGGTCAACACCTGTGTGAGGCCAAAGCTGGGTTTGGTCACAGCCCAGAGCTCCGCGATCGCGTTTAAATCTTTAAGTGCACGTCTAGTGTGCTCTCCTGTCTCAGAGTTTTGATAAAATGATTCGGATTCTTGTTTAATATTTTCTTTAATTTTGTATTTGGCGAAGCTGTTCGGGAATTGTAAGTAGTCTGAAGGTCCGTCAAGAGTTGCCGCGTGTTTTGCTGCCGTATCGGCCGCTTCGTTGCCCTGCAGTCCAAGATGAGCCTTGACCCACACAAATCTGACTTCACCGGGAGTGTCGTGCAGGAGAGTGTGGATTCTGACCACGAAGGGGTTAGCCGAGTCGGGGCGCGCTACCTCGAACAGCGCAGACATGCTGTCCGAGAGAACAGCCGAGCAGTTGATGTTGTTGCCCTTTATCCAACGGCATGCCCCCTCTATGGCCAGCAGCTCAGCTTGGAATACAGAGCATGAGCTGTGTAGTTTGTACTCCTTGTTGTGTATTGTGTCTCCGCCTGGATCATATACGACGAAGGCCGCTCCCACTTTGTCTTCGTCGTGTCGGCTACCATCGGTATAGACTTGATATGAGTGAGGTCCGCATATAGTGTCTATATCGCTCTGAGTGGTGGCATTTACAAATTTAATTGATTTCCGGTCGGAAGGGTGTAGCTGGGAGGCGGGGGGAGACATTCTTTCGAGGGTTATATCAGCAGGCAGATGGGGTGTTGTTCCTGTTATTCTTACTTGTTCTATTTGGTGCACTTCTTTGTTACATTTTTAAAGATCGATTAACTATTTATCGCCCCAGTATAGGTACATGTCAACAATCTGTTCGAATTTCAAAATGGAATGGAAAGCTTTTCAAAATTTAAAAAATTCGTGACTCTCTATCCATTTGTATTCATAATTGATTTCGGACCATAGTATTCAAGCTAAACCAACGTAGTAACTTTTACAAAAACTCTACACTATTATTCCAATAACAGGTATTACTATCCCATCACACAAATCAGACATGAGTTCTATAAAAAAATACTTTACAAAGCTTTCCCGAGATAAACTCTACCCGAGACCTCTCTAACAAAAATCCTAATTTGGACCATTGGAAGAGTAAAAAAAACATCCTTTTTTAATGTCATCTCATTCTGCAATAAAAAAACTATATCGATATGTCATATCGTGTCCCATCTCTATGGATCGTTTGTTTCACTCAACACATCGCATTGTTTAGTCTGCGAGAAACGATGGGGCTGTGGATGGGGTATGATTAAAGTAAGGGTCGCGAGTGCGGCGGGGGCTCGGATGGGCTCCTCTGGAGCGCTTCAACTTGCAATCACAGCACCTTTGTTCCTTCAAAGTTGGAACACAAGTGTAAGGGCACGCTTATTGTGTTTCTTTGGAACTTCGGGAGCCCTTAAGATATTTCAAGAAGGCCTGAAGTTGGGAGATGCCATTACTGAAATGTTACTTTCATTCGGTAGGACCACTATAGGGGTCGCATGTGAGGGGTCTCGCGTTCGATTCCCGCAACCGTACCTTAGTTATCGAAGTAAGTTACGTGTCGCTTTTCGTATCGACAAAGATTGAAGGTAGTATTTTAGCGTACTCTACATATTAAAAACTCTACCTACCAAAACGCGGTCAAAATTTTTTGGTAAATTGACTCGTATTTTAAAGTCAATATTTTGTATAATATGGCTGAGTGTGCGCAAGTTATAAGCGAGTAGCAATTTTTAAGTATCGATTTTTTTTAATGTCACCAAAATTTTTGACAATACTAATAGGTAAGTAATAAGTATTGTCTTGGCATTGTCACAGTGGTATTGTCTAAAATCTTTGAAATAGAAAAGGAATGGAATCACATTTCAAAAATTCAAATTTAGAACGACACTGTTTTAAACCATAAACAATTTTCAATTTGTTTTCCCTCGTAAATTTAAACAACAGTGCTGTTAATTTGTGAGTGTATTATTTTACACAGTGGACTGTTCGGCATTATTATTAAATGGAAACCAGTTTCATTAGCCAATATGGAGTTATGAAATATGAACACGTATCTGAACATTGTTTCGTTCAACTTATTTTACTCCAAACTCAAACATCATTCTACTACCATAGAGATTACTCTCAAAAGGACTAGAGCGTGAAAATCCTAGATACATGAGATGAGGTCATTCTCTAATTAGTTTCAAAGTTAACCAGTACTATTCGACCTAACTGCATAGTGAAGGGTACGAATTAGATTTGTGTCCGGTTCAACTTAATCCCGGGTTTACTCCGTCAATACGGGTCGGATGCGGGCGTTCGGATCGCAAGAAGTATAATTAAACACGGTTTAAGGGTTAAACGAACTCCGATAAAATGTTTGTAGAAAGTCTATTTTACTATTTTAAAATAAGATTGTTGACTTCTGAAACATGTTTTGCTTGTGAAATTCAACCACTGCATAATGCAAAATGTATTTAAATACGGGTGCTCGTTACAAAACAATTGCATAATGCGTACAAAACAAGCGTAAACGCTTACTAAAATAAAGTGCCGCATCCGCAAAAATGAATATTATTACAGTTTCATTTCGCATAACGCGTTCCTTCACTGCACATTCAAAAATATACTCAATTTCTGCGTGTTAAGGTTTACTAACGGAAGTTACAATATCGTGTGCATTTACAAAGGCCGATAGAGCAGTGTATACTTTTTACTCGCGATCACGACACCGGTAACGACTTCCCTCGCAAACGCGCAGCGAAAATGCAACGATTCCGAAATACCCGCGAGTAACCCCCCGACGACATGTCGCTTAACGCACCTTTGTAAAACAGCTAGGCACATCGACTGTTCTAACAAACGGAATATTGTAGTGTGAAAAATGAATATTTCCACCGCCTACCTACGTAGGCTCTCCGAAATTTACTTCGCAATTTATAGACACAGAAACAATAGTGTTTCGAACAAAAAATGTCAGGGCAGATTGTAGGATCGTCCGTAAACTCGTTTAAATCGGCGGCGTGTCCGCTCCGGATAGTTTTTCGTGAAAAATTACAGCCGAATGGCGGGCGAGCGGTGCTTTTAGCCTAGTTTCGGAACGACGGAGTCACGGTGCGACCTGGCCATTTTCTAGACCACGCCGCTCAATTTACCGGTACACATCTGCCAAGTAGGTTATAAACGTTTGAAACCTTGTTGAAACTGCAAATAAACTTTTAAAACTAAAAGCCTGTGTTCCATACTATCCATTCTAAATTCAAAATTTTGAATGTGCAGTTATTCGTTAAACATAGAGTAAGTAATGCACAGAGAGGGCAGTACAATTCAAGTAGTTATATTGCCGGTGGGGAGTGGAAGGCGAGCAATTTGGCGGTCTGACCGCAAGAGCCGCGCATGTTTATTAGAGGCAAAGAGCCCGCCGCGTCGGCCCTCGATTTGCATAACGGTCTGTGTCGTAATTAGAAACCATCTCGGATGTCCCTCCTTTGTCCCGTCAAGTCTGGAGGGGACGTCAAACGCCTTCTATTTAGCCGCCTCGCAGGATAAGCTGTAATCCAACTGAATTAAAATGTGCAACGTGTTTCTGTACAGCTTCGTGTTCTGTGAAACGAATCTTGTTATTTGCTAAAACAATTAAGTGGAGCTTAAAGTTTGTAATTGCATTTTGCTTGCATAGATATCATAATATTATTTTATAATGAAATGTATGTAAAATTTCACATATTGCACAAGTAACAATCTCGGTAAGTAGGCTTCCGATGCGGCGACGCTAACGGTAAAGTGGAAATTTTAATAACTCAGCACACAAAATATTTCGCGTCAATACATTATAATGAAAAATAAGGCATACGAGACGCCACATGAGTACAGCTTAAGAACGGGTAATTTATTACTTACTCCGTTCATTACTCAAACATATACTTACGTATACGATGAAAAATCGTTTAAAGAAATTGCTTGCGCACTCGGTACTCCACGGAGTACAAGAGTACAATAAATCGTTTTCTAAGAACGGTACAGTGTAGCGCACACAACAGAGGCGGCCCGGGCATAACTCATTAACTCAGCGCGTTTACGAGGTCCGCCATATCGCGAGCCGCGCCGGGATAATGACGCTAAACCGATATCCTTATTTACTGCAAATTGCGTCGGCTCTAGCGTCTATGCCTGCGATATGGTATTCGGGTCGCTACAAATATCTTGTTACGCTACTTGATTAGTTTTGTTTTATGGTAAAATTGAATGTTACGCAGCATAACGCGTTGAGTTTATGTAGTGCGCTGTAATGGAGAACGGGGAAAGCCTATTTGGAGGGGAAATAGAAAAGTCGCATACTTTTGTACTACACACATACATATATTACTCACGCCTCTATACCACGGAGGTTGGCAGAGACTCTTGTTTTGACACACTTGTTTTGCTTCATCCACATTAATTCATCGCCTCGTGCACTGCCATCGGTTGAGGGTGCTACGGACCTGACATTTCTAGACCTGACTTGTAGTATTTATGTAAAATTAAATAATGTTTTCATACAAACTGATGGTATAATTTAATTTCCAAGGCATAGGAAGTCTAGTGCAGAGGATTATTTTGGCAATAAAATAATTTTATGTAATTACAACAGCCTTTGTAAACACGAATTTTCCCGAACTCGGAGGTGGCATACAGACAAGCGCAAATCATCCGTGAAGTGAGTTCGCAAAGGGCACGCGTCCGCGGCGCAGCGAGCTCCGAACGCGTTTACACCCGTCATGCACAATACGTCCATTGTATAAACATTGATTAATACCTACTTAAATAGAATATGGGTTAAACGGTGTCGATTAATTTTACTATAATTGAATGGGATATCAATCAATTTTATTAAGATGATTTAAAAAATATTTAAATAATCAATGAATTGCTTGTTGCTATCGCTTTTTATATACAAGAATGGATATAATCAGAAAAGTGATAACACCATAGTTTTAAAGCATAATACCACAGGTAGGTACATTTTACTTTAGTCATTATATTTACTTTCACATTGAAACACTAAGATCATATTATATTTTATATATTTTTATTTACAAGTCTTTGAAGTGCCAATTACATTGTACTAATAATGATAAATAGAAAGGGAATGTTGAAGTAAGGCCTGAACCCTGAGGTTCCATGATTTGTGACAATTATGTTTTAATTACGGTGTCCCCTGCTATACAATGAAATATTAATCAAGTCTCTTATATTATCGAGTACAGTCTGAGTTCTGTTCTATAAAAAGATTAATTTGCCATAACGTCAATACTAAGATTGACTTTAAATAGGCACCTTTATATAAACAGTTTTTTAAAATAAACTTATTATTGACGACCACATGTTGTATCATAACTAAATATTACTTGAAATGTTATGTCATTAGCAGTAATTATTAAACGTATTTTAAAAAGTTTTTAACAAACTTTATACATTTAATTTTATCTCGAAAAAATCAATCTACGATAACTTCGTTAATCAACATAATTTTACCCTTAATCCTTTACAACACATTTGTTTTATGTATAAAGTACATAAATCTTACCAATTGCTACCGCCTAATGCCTATCTTACAATATATTCCTTAATCCTAAATCATATCTCTGTTGTTACAGGCCACAGTGAACAAAGCCGCGTGTACCCCCAGCCTCAGAACATCAACGGTAAGTGACGCGCCGACGACGTATCGACTTTGATCAATTATTTCGTAATTAAAATTACCAGCTCACTGATTATCCGCGCTAATGAGTTGTGCGACATGCGACTACATCACTGTAAATTGTTGTTTCACGAGATTAATAGTTTAGCGTTTGTAGTAGACAATAACTTATAGATAACATAATGATAATCGTCAGCAGCTTTCCTTCAAAATCCGTTATGTTTATAGCTTAAGCGTTCTATATTGCCGATACAATGTGAGTATAACTAATCCTACTGATAGCTGTTATTTATTTCAAATATAAATATTTCACGTTTTGGGGATAAAAGTCGTGACGTTATATTTTTTATTTTATTTATATAAATATTTCTTAATAAAATTAATATACAATTTCATAACATAACATATACTTCACGACTTTTATCCCCATTCGGGGGTAGTCAGAGGCTTAAGAGGCCATACACCACAACATTGTGGAGGTATTAGCCAATTAAAAGCCTAAGTTTCACCAGATAGTCAGAACCCAACGTGACAGGTGGTGAACCTTGTCGCCGTGTATACAGGAACTGACTATTACCTAATCCCGAGGGATAGGTAGGTTTCCTCACGATGTTTTCCCTCACCGTAAAAACAAATAAACACAATTTAAACACAATTTTATATTATAATCATAATAAATCCTATCAGTTTCTTTAGTTAATCCATTATGTACTAAACATCGTTGAAAATTCTTTGGTAAGCGACGCTAACACAACGCCATACGCTCAAAGTCCCGTAGTCTCTGTCGCTTAATTACTCTGTATCTAAGCTTCTCGTATTTAAACCGCTTACAGTAACGTCACGTAGTAATAATTAGATTTGGATTATAACTCAGTGAAACAGATATTGCTCAATTAATTTAATTATGTCTTCATTAATATCTACCTGCGGTATAATACAGAAAGCTTTATTGTTGACTAAATTAAACTGATGGACTTGTTGTTATACGGTCGATTGATTGATAACTAAGGAGATTATTTTTAACATAGTTACCATATTTTAATACATAGACAATCGCCCCTAACATCTTATCTTTAGCTAATAAACTCGCTACAAACTTCTTGAACGCTTGAATTGAAGAACATTTGTGGAATCGATTGCACTCTGAAAGGTCACTCCACAGTTCTACACCGCGTTCCATTCGCTCTAGTTCTATTTTAATTGCAGTTCTACAACGTTTATGTCTCTATGTTTGCGAAGATTTGGAACTGTGTGTGTTTTATTCAAGGAATTTATACGTTTACACACCTGGAATGATGACTTGCCAGCAAAAGTGAAGCCGACAGCGATATACCACACTGAACGTTGTTTCCTTTGCCAACAAGAGTGACCATAATATTTTGACATTTGGAGAACGTCCCCATGGCTATCTGGGGAAAACGTTATATTGTTCCAAGATTGTTATGATAGGAAAATAATAAGAAAATAAGGAAAGGGATGTTTATTTTCATAAAAACATGAGTAGGTACAATAAATTAGTCTGCGGTGGCCAAACTAAACGAGTGCCTGTCTGTATCTTGGCAACCCAAATGGAGATACAAAATAGTATTTAAGATCGTAGATTTTGCCACTTTGTAATATAAAGTAACATGACACTTCACACGCTTGGACGTTTTCTAGGCTCTCCATATCTATGGTTTTTCCTATACTTATCTTTCCTATACTTACTCTTTTTCTATGCTATAAAAGGTACCTACTACTGTTAACATGTTATGTTTGATTTGGGCTGTGCAAGTTGTGACAGACGGACAACGAAGTTATCATATTAGGGTTTAGTTTTTTTCCTTATTAGGTACGGTACCCTAAGAATATCTAACTAATTAGACCATAAGACAAAATTAAAGGACAATGGGCAAAACTGTATGGGACTTGGTCCAAATATCCACCACTGACGAGACCTACGTAACACGATAGACCACTAAATACTGAGTAACTTTTACAAAGACAGTTCAACAAAATAAGCTGTAAGTAAAAAAATACGGCTAGTTTAAAAAAAAAAAATGATTTCACCATTAGTATTATGTTTATACATTTTTTTCGAAAGGCAACAATATAAATACTCTTACTAACATTAAATAAAAATAAAATAAGCTGTCAGATAGCAAAAAATGCCGTGAAAAGTTTTTATTATTATTTTTGTTACCTGATGAAAAGTGAACAACAAGCGCTTCTATAAAATAAATAAGCAGGTACCTTCTATGCGTTACCTTACTTTTTCACTTATCATCAGGTAACAAAAATAATAATAAAATATGTTTCACGGCATTTTTTGCTTTCTGACAGCTTATTTTATTTTTATTTAATGTTAGAAAGTGTATTTATATTGTTGCCTTTCGAAAAAAATGTATAAGACATAACACTAAGTGTGAAATAAAAAAATTAAAATATTTTTTTAAACTACTCATTTTTTTTTTTACTGACGGCCTATTTTGTTGAACTGCCTTTGCATAAGTTACTCAGTATGTAGTGGTCTATCGAGTGACGTAGGTCTCGGAAGTGGTGGACATTTGGACCATTTTTGCCCATTGTCCTTTGTGCTAACGAAAAGAAACAGTGAGGGCAGGGCATTTTCCTTTAAAACTCGTTGTGTTAAATTAGGGACATAATCTGTCGGCTTAAAATGCTTGCTGTATAAGACGGAATTTTGGGTAATTTTTCTGTAGCCAATAGGTATTTGTTGTAACCAATTTACACGCCTGGGATCTGTAAAAGACAAAATTGTTTTTTTTGTTTTTTATTGCTTAGGAGTAATCGGGAAGTGTAAAGTCAAAAGTCGTCCCGATTGCAAACAATTTCAATCGACAAACCATCGGTCTCGGCCTTTATTTTATATTGTCCACCAAGGGTTGCAATGCTGACCGCGCTGTGGAGGCCTGGAGCTGCGCTGCGCCGCGCTTTCGGCCATCAACAACGCGCCCAGCAACACACTCATTACAGACCGTGGCAGTAATGTACTATTAAAAAATAAAAACCGACTTCAAAAAAACCTGGAGCACTAAAAAGCCTGAAGTAATATTTATATTACCACCACTGCCTACCCCTTCGGGAAAATCAGGCGTGACGATGTGTTATCGAGTATTTGGGGTCGGTGCCAATCTATCTTCTTACTTTTATAGTAGGTAGACTCGGCATACCAAGATTGGCACCGACTCCAAATACTCGATAACACATCATCACGCCTGATTTTCCCGAAGGGGTAGGCAGTGGTGGTAATATAAATATTACTTCAGGCTTTTTAGTGCTCCAGGTTTTTTTGAAGTCGGTTTTTATTTTTTTATAAAAATAATTTTATTTCATGATTTTTAGTGGCGCCATACAAACTTTATCACCCCAAATTACTCCTTTGGGGGGTGACTTTTCCAAGATTCCAAAACAAAAGTTTCTTAGTTTATTATATGGAGTATACATACTAAGTTTCAAGTCAATCGGACACAAATATATTTTTCTACCGTACTTCTACCCCTATTTTCCCCTTTGGGGGTAGATTTCCGAAATGATTTTTTTATGGGACCAAAACAACTTAGTCACCTACCAAATAACAGTTTAAAAAGAAAAATTGGTTCATAAACGTTAGAGATAAACGGTAACTCTCCATACAAATTTCAACACCTCGTTTTACCCCTTTGGGGGGGATTTTTCTAAAATCCTGAAACATGAGTTTCATTATTTCTTATGCAAAATATACATATTAAGTTTCAAGTCAATCGGACAAAAAATTTTTTTCAGACGACCTTCACCCCCCAAAATTACCCCCTTAGGGGTTGATTCTAGGAATTATTTTTTTATGGGACCAACTTGGAGCTACGATCTACCGAACAGCAAAATAATTTTTCAAATCGGTTGATAAATGCCGGAGAAATCGGTGAACATACATAAAAAAAAAAAACAAAAAAAAAAACATACATACAGCCGAACATAGAACCCCCTCCTTTTTTGAAGTCGGTTAAAAAGTAACAAAAGGGTAAAGGAAAGGGGCCCCGAGAATTACATTGCCTGAAAGGGTTAATCTGGCCCTAGACGTGCGCGTTCCTCGAGCGTGTGAACGACGCGAACGCCGTGTGCGAGCCCGGCGAGCCGTGACAACGCGGCGTGAGCGTCGCGTTTTACCAGCGTGTGGTCTGTCGCGCGTTGCAAATGCGACCGACTTCAAAAAGTAGCGATGTAGTCGTGCGGCAACGAAAAGCGCGACTTTATCGCTGCAAACAGTTCCCGTGGACGATATTCCTCAGTTAACACAGACACATAATAAGATTTATATTATAGTCCTTTTTACTAGCGAAATTTATGTCACCCGAACATCTAAAATGTACTTAACGTGGAAAACATAGTTACCCACTTACCTATGTTAAGATAATCCTTAATTCGGATAATAATCGCTTTTACACCCTTCCATTACGCATATTCTACCCATTTTTATGAGAAAATTCAGCACAATCCTCTAGATTTAAAGTTAGCTGAAAATGTCGTGTGTCACGCAAATTGACGTTCTGTGTTTCAAGTTTTTAATTTTATTTCTGCTACGATTCCTATAGACATCACGGAACTGACAATTACAAGCGAATTATTAAAGAAGGTAAGTACTTATTTCCAGATATTTATTTATATTTGAAATTTTAATCTTAGGATATTCTTATACTTTACCATAGGTATTTCATTAATCGACTTTATTGTTTATTATTCTTAACATGAAAATGTACCAAGTTTAAGGTGATCGAATAAATATTAACTGGCAACACAAGGGTTGAAAGGTTGTACTGTTAGAAAGGGAAAGAAGGCGCAGTTATAGGTATCTGGCTGGGACCGGTTTTTATAAAGCCTGCATCGTGGGCGTTAAGTCCGTCAGATAAGGTTTATTTTTGAATGAATGAATGGAAAATAAAGTTTGTAGTCCACAGTCCTGGTCAATGGTATTACGTTCATGGTTTTATTAAAGTTTGAATTTTATTCTTATTTTGAAAATACAATGAAAACTTTTTATTTTTCATTTAAATTCTTTTGTTTTTTTTTCCTCTGGAAGTGTACTCAAGGCCATGAATATTTTATGAAGTCGAAAGAGGTCCTCTGCTAAAAGCTCGAGTAACTATTGTACCTTGAGCTCTTGAGTTTATAGCTTCATTGTTTTAAAAAAGCGATACAAGTCATTAGTAATCCAATGACGTAAACGAGGTAACTAACAAGTTTACAGAAACGTAAAAATATAATAATGTCTTCAGCCTTTAGGTTTTAAGAAGCAACGTTTATAATTTTGAAGTTTGCCGGTGGGCGTAGTCATTATTCATAATTAGTCGCGTAAACTTAATTTACACAGGACCGAGTTAAATAGCCGCCATTACTTTTTCGCAATATCATTTCATTACGACTACGGTGTGCTTAATTTTCATTTAAGAAATGGATTTGTTAGTATTAAATTTTATCTATGATTTTACATGAAAAGTAAACAAATAGGTAGTAATACACGCCGTGTGATTCCTTGGAGAGAAAAGAAATAAAATACAAAAGGTAGTTGGGATAGCTACTGACACTGGGAAATCCAAGATTATACAGCTCTTTTCTTATAATCATGAATATTTTTTTAATAAGTAGGTACGTTCTTTTCGCCAAAATTCAGATTTTTCGTCATTTAAAATGGTTTTACAAATCATTTTTGGGAACAAAAGTGATTTGTAATGCCAGTATAAGTCGATCATAACTTTTTATACATTTGGGGGTTTATGTACGGTGCAATATTTTGAAAATTCAAATCGCCGCCCGATTGCTAATTTCATCAAAAATTTTGTCTTGAACATCGGAATTAGAATTTACTTTGTTACTTTTGTCACACCCCCTTCCCGCCAAAACCGGGCGCCATTGATTAAGACGAGGGTTCGAAATTTGGTTGATTTTCTATTCTACTTTTTCTTTAAGTAAGTATGTGGACTAGGAATCTTATATTTAGATGTATGATTTTTGACTATATTATCTTGAGTATCTTTAAATCCAAATCACGATTTGACGAAATTTTCTCGATAAAAAAAAAATATGAAATGAGCTCTAATTATTTACAATTTTCCTTGCTACCACGATGTTTTTACGATTTAGATCACGAAATTATTTCTAAAACATAGCAAATAATGATATCTAAACTACCCTTCAACCATATTTTAATTCATGAAGTAGTTTTTTTTTAATTCAAGAAAATGTGGTTTGGCGCTTACGTTGTTTATTTCCGAGCGCGCGCACAATATCGCCATCTCACATTTTAAGTACTTGAACTAACCATGTCTCTCTCTAACTTTGTATTGTCAGTGTCCGCTCGGACTTGTTCGACGTCGGACCTGTGAAGGATTTTTTAAAAAATATTACGAAAAAATATTACGGTCGTGCCACATTACAGGTACAGTACAGTATTTACAGTCCGCCGACGCCTATGATAAATAAATAAATATCCTTGGAAATTCTTTTACACATGACTACCTGATCCCAAACTAAGCAGAGCTTGTACTATGGAAACCAGATAACTGATATTACTACATATACTACTTTTTGTTTGTAAATACAAACGAAATATACACTTAATTACACCTAGACTCGGGACATGCGGACATGTTCATGCACACAACTGCATGTCCTGGGCAGGAATCGAACCTATGACCTGCACTGCAGCGTGATTTTCGTTTGCTTTTCCTTGTCTTGTGTAATTTCTTTTCATCTCTTGTCATTTTGTGTCATCTCTTGTCATTTCATAGTTATTCGTGTCATTTCTGTAAAAACTCCCTATTTCGCTTACTGTTATATACTTGCAGCATGGTCTTGGGCCGACAGTGGGAATACATTGCTTGTCAAAACAATGGAGTCGCTTTATTGCGTTTGTTGTAGGTATGGATGGGCAAGTAATAAATATATCATACATCAATAAATTATCGTAAAAAATAACATTACAGATATGGATAGGAAAATGTTTGTCCGTCCTATTCAATCTATTATATTATAAACGAAAGTAACTCTGTCTGTTACCTTTTCACGGCTAAACCGCTGAACCAATGTTGATGAATTTTGGTATGGAGATAGACTGGGTCTTGGCGGAGAACATAGGCTACTTTTTAGGGTTCCAAAGGGTGCTAACGGGACCCTATTACTAGGCCTACGCTGTCCGTCTGTCTGTCTGTCCGTCTGTCAGCGCGGGCTGTATCTCACGAACCGTAACAGGTAGAGAGTTGAAATTTTCACTGAATGTGTATTTCTGTTGCCGGTGCAGAACAAATACTAAAAATATAATAACATTTAAAAATAAATATCAAGTCTCAAACTTGATATTTTTGATGTGTTTATTCTACGGTGGTACGGAACCCTTTATGTGCGAGTCCGACGCCTTCAGATCTTATGAATGTTTTCTTGAAATAAATATAGTGTATTTTAAGTAATTAACTGGCCAACCCTCAGGTCCTACCTACCATGTTAGGATCTTTTTCGTTCGAGCGGGTGTAAACCGTGATTTAACGAGTTAATGTGATAATTTTTGTATTTTTTAAATTATTCAATTCAATGTTTTTGTTTCAGACATAGTCCAATATTGAGTATTAAAATTATTATAATTTCACAATAAATATAAAACAATAAATAAAAGTAAAATTAAATTTAAAAAAAAAATATATTTATTTTTAAACCGACTTCAAAAAGGAGGAGGTTTCTCAATTCGACCGTATATATATTTTTTTTATGTGTGTTCGCGGATAACTTCGTTGTTTATGAACCGATTTTGATGATTCTTTTTTTGTTGGTAAGGATATATCCCAGCGGTGGTACCGTGATAAGGAAACTAGGATCTGATGATGGCATCCCAGAGAAATCGAGGGGAACCTTCGAAAATCGTAGGAGCGACTAGTGCGTTTGTAATTTTTTTCATTAAGTATTTTAAAGCACTACTATTTTATGAAGGTCTGGAGTCGATCTGATGATGGAGCCGAAAGACAGTCGAGGGAACTCCTCAACGATTTACAACAATTACCTGGTGTTTGGGCTTGATTAATTTGTATTGATGAGAGCTTTACACCTAGATGGGTTGTGACTGTCATTAGGGGTCTGATGATGAAGACGAAGGACAGTCAAGTGAACTCCTCAACGATTTACAGCAATTACCTGGTGTTTGGGCTTGATTAATTTGTATTGGAGAGAACTTTACACCCATATGGGTTATAAGTGCCATTACAGGTCTAATGATGGAGACCATAGACAGTCGAGGGAATTTCTCAAAGATTTACAGCAGTTACCTTTTGTTGGGCTTACTTCATATGGTTCAAAATGCCAAAATGTTCATTGGTATGGCGCCACTAAAAATCGTGAAATAAAATTATTTTTATAAAAAAAAACAAACCGACTTCAAAAAAACCTGGATCACTAAAAAGCCTGAAATAATATTTCTATTACCTACCACCTCTGCCTACCCCTTCGGGAAAACCGGACGTGATGGTGTGTTATCGAGTATTTGGAGTCGGTGCCAATCTTGGTATGCCAAGTCTACCTACTATAAAAGTAAGAAGATAGATTGGCACCGACCCCAAATACTCGATAACACACCATCACGTCCGGTTTTCCCGAAGGGGTAGGCAGAGGTGGTAGGTAATAGAAATATTATTTCAGGCTTTTTAGTGTTTTTTTTTAATTTTTCATGTTTTATCATTAAAATACAATATAATATAACATAAATTAAAATAAAATACAATAAAATAAAAACCTACCCCTAATTAAACAAATACCGTCCGCGTGGGATACTGGCTGCATGTCCTCCCTGTATTCAAGCTGTTCCTGTTGTCAAGCGAATTTTTTGAGCAAGGAAAGAGCCAGCCCTCTTGTCACCTGTGGCGGTAACCAGTCTAAGGGTGATTTTGATAGATAAAAAAATAAAGATAAAAAGATAAACAAAAAATAAATGCATGGTTAAATCAATAAAATTAATAAAAACTGAAAATTAAATTAAAATATAAATTAAATATGGTAAAAAAAAATATTATGACACCGCTGATGACTTCATGATCGGCATCGAAGTTAAGTACCAAAGGATTCCTTAGCCTACGAAACATGAAAAAGATACTCTTATCCGGCAGTCAGTCACTGACACAGAGTATGTACATTTTTACCCGACTACGGTGGGCGGAGGGTTATGATTTTGACCGATATGTATGTATGTTCATCTGCTCCCGTATAACGTCCAAACTATTTTTATATCATAATAATTTGACTAATGAGATATCGTTGGACGCGTCTGGATCGTCCGCTGGTTATAGGCTATTATACGATCGAAGTATTGTTATACGTATCTATCAGCATATTGTAGGTATCGTTTGTCTTCTTTTGACTTACTTTGTCTTCAGCAATAAAAACAACATAGAAATTAAATTATTTTTTTCAAATACACTCGACATAAAAATCCCATATAAAACGAAAAAAAAATATTTGAATATTTTCATCCATTTCATCTATTTTAAAAGGTGCACTGGGACATATTATTTTAATTGTACGAATTAAACAATATTGTTCCTTCAAAAAATAACTATACTATAGTCTACTCCATAGCTGTTCTGTCCTAGCTAAGCGAGAGGGATATATCCTTCGGCAGCTCACGCGACGCCAGCCACACCCCGAAACTAAAATTCATTTTTTTCTTGTATCGTCTTAAGGGTGCGTTCGCAAACATTGATCAATGTGCGATAATTAGCTCCGCGCGTTCCGAACACGGCGGTTCTCGAAAATTCGATTCGGGCCGGTTAATCAGTCCGTGCCCCAGTAATAGGCACCTAATGTGACAACTAATTTCCCGAAAGAAGTGCCCCACCTTTCGTTTTATTGTGCCCGTTCCCGATTCATGTCACGCTCGTGGGGGAACCCCCCTTTGTCGAGTCCGCGGTGTGCAGTCATCAAAGCCGAAAACTTGCGAATTAATACGTGCTTAGATTTCGGCTGAAAGAGTCTTGGTGTTGCCAGTTGTTATTTTTACGATTATTAAAAAAAATACTATTACAGAAGTTAGTGTAATTATTATTTTATTTAACATTGATAGAAAGCAACTAAATTCGCCAAAACACATTAACATTTTTGATGTGTTCAGAATACAATGTTATGCGGTTTTTTTTTATGAAGCATTAAGATGATTTGGAAGATTGTTTAGCATATTTGTTACATTTATCAGTTTCTTTACTCGCCGAATTATAGCAACACAGAATTCCGAATAAGTAAAAGATGGTTAAGCAAGTTTGGATTTGCGAGCAAGTTTGGAAACGAAATCTGTTAATTTCCGAAGACTTCGCCCTTTTCGGGGGCGGCTGATGGATGTTCGAGAAGTTTGCAAGTTTAAACCGTTAGTACTAAGGATTATACAAGTTTTTTCGGCTAATTACTTAAGTAACTTATGAGCTTCGACTCGTTAGGTACCGAAAGGTTTTCACGTCCATTAAATTTGTATAATATAATATATAGTCATACACAACTTACAAGGCACATGCTACCTATTTTATCCTGAAAAACACTGTAAAATTTTCAGTGTTAAACCTACCACAACAGAAAGCAAGCGTGGAGGACTAACTAGAGTTGCTACGAAGTCGTAATATTGGCGCAGTTTAAGGACATGTACACTCGAATCCTTGCAACCCTAAATGAAGCCCAGTCACAATTGGGCGGGCACTCGTCGGCGCTCGGCACCACTCGACATTATTCCGAGCTAAACAGAAGCTATCAAAGCTAATTGGCGGCGGAACGTAGCGCGCCGCAGATTGGACTTCATAAGATTAGGAACCCACTCGGGAGTGCGCTGCCTAAAATTGATGGCGAGTCCAAGCTACTTTAAGTATCAGGGGGGAATATTCGCATTTCGACGAGCGTGAAAGAAAATAGAGGAAATTAGAATCGGCTTTCGAAATTACCGTAGTTTACAAATGGTGGGTGGATACGTAGCATTGGTTAAAGTAGTAGGTACCCTCAAAATTGGAAGTCAAGAAATAAGTCAAGAAGATACTCGTACATAGAACATTTAAATATGATTTAAGATGAACATTTACGATGGCTAATTGAAATCAAGAAACATTCGAATTCGCAACAACAACAAACGTAAAATGATAAAGAGGGAGCATAAATCAAAACAACTCCAAACTCCTATCGTAAACAATACACTCCCATATTCATCAATGTCATAATTCAATCATATATCTTCGATACAAATCGAACTGTTGATTCGCGGCTTGATTGAGTTATGTAAGCCGTAAGCACACAACACAACACGCAGAAAGAAAGTGCAAAGGTTCGAAACACGACCGCCGAGCCTTTCCAAACAAATCGCAACACAATCGACGCGCCGCACTCACAATGATAATCCGACATCAGTAAAGTAAATTCAACTCTAGCATCAAAACCGTTTTGACAGCTAAGCCGCCATTTCTCATTTGGCGCGCAATGTTCGAAAATGGAATCCAAGCGAAAATCGCACCGTCAGAGGTCGCGTTCGGAAATAAAAAACTCTCCTTGTACCGCGCGGCAAACACCGAAACTGCATCGAGAATCCCCTTTTAAATCCCTTATATTGCAGCTTTAATCTTGCTGTGGAAACTTTTCGCTGTAACTAACGCGGCAATGGAAATGCGGTGTGGAATTTTGCGCTCCTAACGCTGGTACCGGGCGCTACAGTAGATCAACTTCCGAGCCATTTATTCACAAATCGAGTTATTGCACCTCTCGCAGATCGCTTTACATAGGTCATTTGTGGAAATTACACGTCGCCGCAACTTTTCGTATTCAGCGAGAGATTAATGAATAGCTGTTATGTTTTTTTCAAGATTAATGCAAGCTCCGCGGAGTGCTCGCGTTTTCTTAATTTCCTTCTTCAAAGCGGTGCATAAGGCTTAATTTATGGCGTCGCGTGGCGAAGATAAATTCGTTCGTGTTTATCATCGCCCGGGCGTTAATAAACAGCGCTCTGCTGTTATGCAGTTCCACGTTTATTCACATAACATTTTGAATTTAAACCCTTGTCCCATTAGGGCGTCTGTTTGCTGAATTCTACAAAAGCAAACCTAGTTATAAGTGTAACGCCGGGCGTCCAAACACGGTTATCCATTTATTTCGCTACGTAGTGTTGGCGCATATCGCAAATTAAATAACGTGTTTTGACTATGAATAATAGCTGCAGGCTTCTGAACGCGCTCCGGGAGGATGTAACAATTCAAAATAAAACAATTCCGTTGTTTATGACGCAGAACGCATGGTTTAAATGTAGGTTTGTTTTAGAATTGCGTGGTCAAGGCGAAAGTGCGATAAACTCATATAGCCCGGTGGTCAAAAGAAAACTTAAATGTACAATAGAGAAATGTCATATTTTGACAATAAAAAAAATGTCTATGATTTTGCAAATCTTGTTTTCTTGACACTTGCGACGTTTTCCTGCCCAATCTTTTAAATTAATATCCATGCTAATTCTCTACAGCTATAGTTTCATAAGCTTTATTAAAATTCCTGGCCACACGGGGCGGGGTCCGATTCTGGAATATCGTGCTAAGGCCTTATTATATTCGATATTTTAACGCACGCGAGCTTTTGACGGACTAATTGCAGGCGGGGCTGTTAGATAGCGAGGCGGCGTCACGGAACACTGAGGGTGAAAGAGGGCATAATATTGGACCTTTCTGATGGTGCTACTTAAAATGAAACGGGTATTTCTGATCAGAAATTAGTATGTCGATTATCAATCAATTTTGCGTTCATAGAATCACACCGATGCGGGCGATTGGTGCGAAATTTTATAGGTACTCATTTTAAAATAGAGTGCCTATCTGAGATTGTCAAGGTGCTGCAATTTTATAGATATTTTTTACTTGAAAATATACCTACGTTATCGTAAAAAAACTATAATGTATTTGATATTTTTCTTTATTTTCTAGTCTTTATTTTTAATACGCATCACGTGATGTTTCGAACGCTAACGTTAGATAAAAAACGCCACAGTCGAAGCACATTGTCCACTCAGACACGCGAAGGGAGGCGCCACCATTTTTCAATTCCTTTTCTACCCCTGATACTATCTTTGAATAATTCGTTACTATTTGTATACCGACTTAATTGAGGTTTGTGTAATTTTGATATTAATTTTAAGGGTAATTTAACAATTAAATTTAATGTGGTGTCACGGAATAAATTGTAATAATTTATTAAACATTACTTTACTGAAAAAAAATGTTTAATTTTAATACGAGAAATTGCATCCGTAACAATGTGACCGATTGAAACGTTCAACATTTCATTGGCAATGTTATATCAATCATGCCTTATTGGTATTCATGAAATCAATTGCTCGACAAACAGTTACTGTTATGCAAGCGCAGTAATGCTCTAGAAACAATCATTGTGCTCAATCTCTAGGTACGTACGTCGAAATCAATTTGTAATTTCATATCGCGCGATATGTGTATCTACTGACACCTGTGTCAGTGGTTCTATCGATCACCAGTAAAATAGTATTACGAGCATTTTAAAAATGTTGCGTTTAACAACCCTATTCTTGACTTACCCATCATTATTTTTTTCGAATACACATTGGCGCGAAATTGATGTTCCAAATCCAAATGTTTTAAGGACGTCCTAGACACCTCCTACCTTCGCGGCTTACGTACCCATAGTACCCATATTACAGACTGTGCCCATAGATTTCGATGATTGTTAGTCCAAGGTGGCCTAAATTGTTCTAGTAATATACCTAATACGACATTCGTACCTACATGTCGGTGTCAGCGCCGATAGAATCCATTCGCCTCAGTCATAATGTGAAAACAGCAGATGCTATAGATAATAAACGCAAGTTTTATAAGGCTTTTTATCGCAATGCCCGGCAACGGGAATTTATACGTTCACTGCGGTTAACTGTTCCCACGGCGGCGTTATATCCCGCCGAATGCTTTTTTAATTTGCCCATAAACTATTTGCTTAACGATATTCAATTTAATATTTTCATTTTAATGCGATTCATTTATCGGATTTGTATTTTGAATTTTAAATGAGCGTTCCACACTTCCTGTGTGAAGTGTCTACGACTCTACGTAATCAAAACCAACCAACTATTACTTATGAATTATTAATAAACGTTGATTTAAAATAACTTTTTAAATAGAATGTAAAGTATCCTCAAGATAATACAAAAATAATACGTTCTATATTCACACAACCACACACAATTCAGTGATACGCAACATCAATAAATTCCATACATCGACATCGATACATCGACTAAACTTATCCGATTACGAGCATAATGCATAAATCGCGGATTTCAATTCAGAACGCCAGTGAAACAGTGCTATGTCTGTGTCCGGATACAGGCAGTGCATTTGCCCGCGAATTTAGCCAAGTTATATGGCGGGCGACGCGGGGGCCGGTCACTTGCGTATTGTTCCCGACGCGCCGTCCGCATCGCCTACTGAACCCTGTTCCGTTTCGTGCCACATAAAGAACCCCGTTTATTGCTTACTGCTCGTGTGTGTGTAATCTATGCGTAGTAAAGCCCTGGGCAAGAAAACTAATTCGAACATAAAGATCTTGGCGTTTTTGCTTGGAATTGTGCGGAGTTTCATTTTCTTTTTGTTGGTGTAGAACAACCCTTTTTATCATAATGTATTTTTTTCTTGAAACATTAGCTTTGATAAAGTTTTTTACATGTTGTTATTACAATACATACATACGTAATATCTCCCTTGTGATAATGGCGGGGTAATTATGGAAGTAATATGCATATCTGAATTCTAAAGGTATCTTCCGTTGCTCAGGTGTGTTGTGTTCTCATTTTAATGTTAAATAAGCATAAAGTTGTTTCGCCGACGGTCGGAAGTGGCGGCCATTCCGCGCGAATCTTGTTGAATTATTCGCACAAAATGGCCGTCGCAATGGCCGTCACACGCGCATTGTCCCGCCCAACGTCCAGGAACACGATGTGTGGACATTATGGCGATATAAAACCGCTAATTGTTACAGTAACATGTCTGCTTTTTCGCAATAAAAACTCTCGTACACTGCGAAAACAACGACTACTGTAATTTGTATATAAACGAGGCGGATGTAATTTAATTAGTAATAATTTCATTCGTTATAATTTTTCTGTTATAACCATATTTAGCGCTTACACGGATATTCTCTAATAAGCTCGCGTTGTTTACTATTAACGCAGAGGGAAATCATAATTTATCGAGTGAATACGCAAGTACACTGGTAAAATCGATTCACATTAAATCGATTTTAATATCGAACAGTAATAAAACGTGTTAGTATTACACGTTCATATCATTTAGTCCTGTGTTTTGACACGTCAAGATAAAGCCTAATTAAAAACAACAAGCCGGCGCGCCGCTCGTGGAAACAGATTAAGAGGAGGGTTCGAAATTTGGTTGATTTACTATTCTACTTTTTCTTTAAATAAGTATGTGGACTAGGAATCTTATATTTAGATGTATGATTTTTGGCTATATTATCTTGAGTATCTTTAAATCCAAATCACGATTTGATGAAATTTTCTCGATAAAAAAAATTTATGAAATGAGCTCTAATTATTTACAATTTTCCTTGCTACCACGATGTTTTTACGATTTAGATCACGAAATTATTTCTAAAACATAGCAAATAATGATATCTAAACTACCCTTCAACCATATTTTAATTCATGAAGTAGTTTTTTTTTAATTCAAGTAAATGTGGTTTGGCGCTTACGTTGTTTATTTCCGAGCGCGCGCACAATATCGCCATCTCACATTTTAAGTACTTGAACTAACCATGTCTCTCTCTAACTTTGTATTGTCAGTGTCCGCTCGGACTTGTTCGACGTCGAACCTGTGAAGGATTTTTTAAAAAATATTACGAAAAAATATTACGGTCGTGCCACATTACAGGTACAGTACAGTATTTACAGTCCGCCGACGCCTATGATAAATAAATAAATATCCTTGGAAATTCTTTTACACATGACTACCTGATCCCAAACTAAGCAGAGCTTGTACTATGGAAACCAGATAACTGATATTACTACATATACTACTTTTTGTTTGTAAATACAAACTAAATATACACTTAATTACACCTAGACTCGGGACATGCGGACATGTTCATGCACACAAATGCATGTCCTGGGCAGGAATCGAACCTACGACCTGCACTGCAGCGTGATTTTCGTTTGCTTTTCCTTGTCTTGTGTAATTTCTTTTCATCTCTTGTCATTTTGTGTCATCTCTTGTCATTTTGTGTCATCTCTTGTCATTTCATAGTTATTCGTGTCATTTCTGTAAAAACTCCCTATTTCGCTTACTGTTATATACTTGCAGCATGGTCTTGGGCCGACAGTGGGAATACATTGCTTGTCAAAACAATGGAGTCGCTTTATTGCGTTTGTTGTAGGTATGGATGGGCAAGTAATAAATATATCATACATCAATAAATTATCGTAAAAATTACATTACAGATATGGATAGGAAAATGTTTGTCCGTCCTATTCAATCTATTATATTATAAACGAAAGTAACTCTGTCTGTTACCTTTTCACGGCTAAACCGCTGAACCAATGTTGATGAATTTTGGTATGGAGATAGACTGGGTCTTGGCGGAGAACATAGGCTACTTTTTAGGGTTCCAAAGGGTGCTAACGGGACCCTATTACTAGGCCTACGCTGTCCGTCTGTCTGTCTGTCCGTCTGTCAGCGCGGGCTGTATCTCACGAACCGTAACAGGTAGAGAGTTGAAATTTTCACTGAATGTGTATTTCTGTTGCCGGTGCAGAACAAATACTAAAAATATAATAACATTTAAAAATAAATATCAAGTCTCAAACTTGATATTTTTGATGTGTTTATTCTACGGTGGTACGGAACCCTTTATGTGCGAGTCCGACGCCTTCAGATCTTATGAATGTTTTCTTGAAATAAATATAGTGTATTTTAAGTAATTAACTGGCCAACCCTCAGGTCCTACCTACCATGTTAGGATCTTTTTCGTTCTAGCGGGTGTAAACCGTGATTTAACGAGTTAATGTGATAATTTTTGTATTTAAATTATTCAATTCAATGTATTTGTTTCAGACATAGTCCAATATTGATTATTAAAATTTCACAATAAATATAAAACAATAAATAAAAGTAAAATTAAATTAAAAAAAATAAAAAAATATTTTTTATTTTTCATGTTTTATCATTAAAATACAATATAATATAACATAAATTAAAATAAAATACAATAAAATAAATACCTACCCCTAATTAAACAAATACCGTCCGCGTGGGATACTGGCTGCATGTCCTCCCTGTATTCAAGCTGTTCCTGTTGTCAAGCGAATTTTTTGAGCAAGGAAAGAGCCAGCCCTCTTGTCACCTGTGGCGGTAACCAGTCTAAGGGTGATTTTGATAGATAAAAAAATAAAGATAAAAAGATAAACAATAAATAAATGCATGGTTAAATCGATAAAATTAATAAAAACTGAAAATTAAATTAAAAAATAAATTAAATATGGTAAAAATAAATATTATGACACCGCTGATGACTTCATGATCGGCATCGAAGTTAAGTACCAAAGTATTCCTTTGCCTACGAAACATGAAAAAGATACTCATATCCGGCAGTCAGTCACTGACACAGAGTATGTACATTTTTACCCGACTACGGTGGGCGGAGGGTTATGATTTTGACCGATATGTATGTATGTTCATCTGCTCCCGTATAACGTCCAAACTATTTTTATCATAATAATTTGACTAATGAGATATCGTTGGACGCATCTGGATCGTCCGCTGGTTATAGGCTATTATACGATCGAAATATTGTTATACGTATCTATCAGCATATTGTAGGTATCGTTTGTCTTCTTTTGACTTACTTTGTCTTCAGCAATAAAAACAACATAGAAATTAAATTATTTTTTTCAAATACACTCGACATAAAAATCCCATATAAAACGAAAAAAATATATTTGAATATTTTCATCCATTTCATCTATTTTAAAAGGTGCACTGGGACATATTATTTTAATTGTACGAATTAAACAATATTGTTCCTTCAAAAAATAACTATACTATAGTCTACTCCATAGCTGTTCTGTCCTAGCTAAGCGAGAGGGATATATCCTTCGGCAGCTCACGCGACGCTAGCCACACCCCGAAACTAAAATTCATTTTTTTCTTGTATCGTCTTAATCGTTACAGTATCGACGCTGGCGTAACAAATATAATAAATTAACTTCACGTATCGTAATCGATCGTGTGTAGTATCGAGATGTTGACTTTTCAATTAAGTCGACTGCCGATCTTGCGCCGACAACCGTACGATTAATCAATCGCGGTCGGACGAATCGGGGTCCAGCCTGTACCATGAGAGGCCGAGCGCCGAAATTATCTCGAATTAATGGACTCGGATTTCAATTAACATTCAGCTCAGCCAGATTTCATTGTTACGCAGTCAGCCGTGTTGTTTTATTCTGAACACAGACTTCACGTT
The DNA here is from genome assembly GCA_947859195.1 of Drymonia ruficornis. NCBI lineage: Eukaryota > Metazoa > Arthropoda > Insecta > Lepidoptera > Notodontidae > Drymonia > Drymonia ruficornis. The sequence continues at coordinate 13,601,310 of OX401905.1, read as the reverse complement.
TTAAAAAGGACTTAAAAACTCGGGTATATTTACTTATCTACTTACTTACTTAGTCAATACACAAGTATTTTATTTAAATTAACCTAAATTATCCCACTTCTCGAAGTCAAAAGTCATTAGTTTAGTTTAAATTTAGATGTCATCGACCGTCGATGATTCTGTCACTAAAAGTATTATGTTCTTTTGATTCGACTATTAAATCGACTAAGTTTAAATTCAGTCGATTTTAAATCGAATTATGACCATCCCTACATCTAATAAATTCGAATGAAATTGCATCGAGCGGAATTGTCCGTGGTGAGGCTATCTATCAGGCAGGCATTCGATTGGACGCCCAATAGTCTATGCACGAAGTAATTACTTCTAACATCAATCTTGACCCCGTTTCAATCGAATTGAACGGTGTACGAATTAAAAGAACAATGTTCTGCTATTAGCTGCAGAATGTACCTATTTGTGGTCGATTACTTTCTTTTTATTTGAAGTCAGATGAGTGTCTTTCTTTTGTTTTTTTTATTATATTAGGGCTATATCGCACGAGAACACCAGTGGTAGCGCAACCAGTCGCTCCACCAAGAAATAGAGCTGTATGGAGGATATCGCTGTTGTCCGCTTGGTAGCGCAACCAATTCGGTGTCAGCTATCGAATCACCCACTGCTGGCGCCACCATGGTTGCCGCGTGCGATATGTTGCTTAGCGCTGTATATTACGGTGCATTACATATCTAGACTCGGCGATCGATCTTGTAAACGGTAAATTAAATTTACCTACAAAATATAAAAAAAAAAATATTTCACATATACCTACGTGAAGACCTAGTTACGACCTTCGCCGTGCCAGTTTAATAGTTGTGGTGAGTGTCGCATTGTCGGTCGCATCGGCCGACAGTTTGCGGCGACCGGCGCTGCGACCCCAATCAGATTAAACTATAACTATACCTATTACCTTACTATACGGGATATACTCTCAAAATAGGTCTTGAATAAGTTTGTTTAAGCTCGCCGCTCATGTAGATGCATCTATTGGCCATTGGCGGCGTCTTCATCAGGCACATGCCTCGCGCGAGCACTCAGTTTTGACGTTGGAACGTATAGATACAATGTCATAATATGAGTGCTCAGGTGAGGCATGCGCGGCATATGGACACATCTATTTACAAACAGCGAACACCTATTAAGTGCATCTACATCTACCGAGCGGCGCCGGTTGGTCCTAACAATCAGTTTTAAAATCTGACCACGTCGATATAACGTCATATCTGATTAGGGTGCGGCTGCTCAGGGCTTGTGGACGCACCCAATAACCCTATTTTAATTTGACATATGTTTTACGGAGTTATGGACGTAATAAGCTCAAAATCAACTTAAACCCAAAATAAACAAGATCGTCGATATATTGTTAAGTTTCCAAATTGATTACATCAAGTTAAGATCAGCTCCAGCTGCCTGTCAACGGAGTTCTGATTAAATTAATAACTAATAGCTGCGCAAATAAGTTGGCGCCCGACGCGGGACCACAGTTCAATATGAGATCGTGTACAGTGATATATCCCTATAATTACGCTTCCTGTTTGCTTAGTTGTAATTAGACGTATATCACGGACAATGACGTTTAATATAATAGACACGACATACACGAACATTAGTGCTGTAAAAATCAGCACATTAAATTATACCTACATATCAAAAGACCTGTTGTTAGAGAGAGATGAATATATGTACTAAATTGTGGCATTGTTAGCTACAAAATCATTGCTACTTTTTATTTTGGGCAACGATCAAGTCTTTTCTAGATACAAGTTATATAACATGTATCTTTTTATGTGACGTCACATAGCCTATAACCAGCGCGCCATTAAGCCGCTTCTAACGATACCTCATTTGTCAAATTACGACAAGTAGTTTGGAAGTTAGTGGGAACAGATGCACATACATACATACCGGTCATAATCATAACCCGCCGCCGTAGTCGGGTAATAAAATTAACTACTCACACATGTTTCATTTCTCTCTAGACTCAATTTTTAAGCCAACGCGGACGAAGTCACGGGCAAAAGCTAGTATAATATAAAATCTCGACATTATCACGGAAACCGCTATATCACATTGAAATTCCAACACCTTGCTTGCGCTAATACGTTTCCAACGTAACTCAAAAGTATGGGAACCTTGGGAAAGAATATGTTAAGCTTTTTAATATACTTAACCTACATTCCCTTCTATGGTAAAACAGTCTCTATAGCTTCAGTAATAGAGACTGTTTTACGCAAGGTATGCAAAGTGCATTTGTTAAGCCGGTGAATAAACGGATAGTGGCCGTAAATCTCGCTCGGACGCTCCTACTCGTGTTTCGGTTGTACAAAATTTGTTCACACGACTTTATACCTCCGTTATCATAACGTGCATCTAAACAATAACGTTGCTAGCGTTAATCTCTGTTTGTATAACGTTAAATTATTTATTAGTTAACTGTGAGGCACTTTATTTGTGAAATAAATCAGCTTTAGGTTAGGGCCACCGCAGACTTGCTACTTTTAGCATCGGCGATTGGCGATTTTGATGCTGCGGCTCGCTCATTCGCGCTCGAAGAAACGCGACGCAGCATCGATACAGTCGCAAAATCGCTGGTCGCCGATGCTAAAAGTAGCAAGTCTGAGGTGGCCCTTATTGTTTGTTTTAAAGCAATATTGTGTCAGTTTAGTGTAGCATTTTTGAACACCAGAATTTGCCTACTCTACTTCATCATCATTTCAGCTGAAATATATCCACTGCTGGACATAGCCCGCCCATTTTTACTACTGGGTACTACTTAGGCCCGAATCATCAAAAATATCATCAAAGGATTTTCAACTATATTTTTTTTGTGAAGGTAGCGGGAAACCGCTGGATGCAAGCGGCACACGACTGTTGTGGAAAACTTTAGGGGAGGCCTTTGTCCAACAGTGGATGTCTTTTGGACGATGATAAACATAGTTAAAATTTTAGTAATGGTTGGCTACGTTTTAATATCTACATTTAATCATAAACATTAAGTTTTGTTATAGCTATCGCATTTAAACCAAGACTGACGTCAGTCTTCACCCCATGTTTCCTGCATGCTAAACTGACGTCGTGGAAATATCGCAGGCGTTTATAGAGGCGGCCAAATGTTCGCCAGGCCCCATGACTTAAGGGAACCCCCGCCATCAATCACTTCATCATAACCTTGCGGTTGCAAACTCGGGCATTTTTCAGCAGTTGATATATTTCGGCCACGACGTCTGAATATATGATGAGATTCGGGATTTCATGTAATTTTGTTAATATGCCGATATTTATTTGATAGCTTATTGAGATTATCTTCTTCCTAGCTTTTGGGTTTGAAATCGGCTGCTATATCTTAATTTGGCTTTAAAAAATTCTATCCCTGCTCGCGGAGACCTTACTTATTGAACTTTTTGGATAAGATCAAATTACCACAATTTTCGAGCTTCTGACTGCTAGCTATAGATTTAGAATGATAACCGGGACCTCTAGTAACCAAAGAGGTCATAACAAACCGAAGTCTAGCGTAACAGCTTAAGACTTATAGGGCCTTCACGCCATGAACTAGGCCGCGACCTCGCAGTTCGCACACACCATAATCTTAATCAAATCATTCAAGGACCTCATGTGAGGGTGGCGAATCTCCATCCCTATCCTATTAAGATAATAATCAGCAATTCGCAAACATCGACCACAGCCCAGCCCATAACTAATCCCAAAGGGTTTGAATCGTACATTTTTGGGATTAATTAGGATTCCTCTGTTACAGTTTGTGATATGGGACGCGGCTAAACATTGCCATAACAGTTAGGCGGTTGGAATTCACTTTTATGTAACATTTCCCACCCTCGGATATGTGTTGGCTCGGGAATTATATTCGGCTTAAGATAATATAGGAGTTGGCGGAATTTTCGGAAAAGTATTTGGGAAATTGCGTAGGAAAACCTAAAGAAAAGGGAATTACAACATGATATTATCTTCATAAAAATCTTAAAGGGGAACATAGACGAAAAAAGGTGAAAGGTGGAAATAGCTTCATTAGTAACACCGAAAGGGATAGAAGTATACGATTCTAACTCTACCGAAGTAACCTCTCTTTCCCAACATAAAACCAAATGTAATTTAACTCTGGTTCGGGAATCTAGATAAATTGTTAATCTTATCGTGACCAACATACGTTATATCTGGTAGCAAATGTTTTTATGCAAATGTTTGACCCAACTCTCGAGCTTAGGGCTAACATTTGCGTGGATGTGACGAAGCCTGCTCCAACGTACCGAGACATTATTGACCCCAATAGACATAATATCTCGAGAGAGTTGACGGCAATATCATAAAGAGGATCGACCTATATACGCTTCATTCGAATTTCTGCTTAATATTCATCGTATTAAGAAGTTAGGTTGGTAAGATACTCATGGTCAACTGAATAGGGAAGAGACTACGTAATCGTTTTGTAGATGCCGTAACAGGAATAAGTAAGGGGAACAGTTACCACACACAGTACAACGAATATTTAAATATTCTGATGTTTATAAGATGAAAAAAGATGCACTGTTTTCTCTCTATTATGTTTCAAAAAACTTCGACATCTATGTATTAAATTCCTATGTATTGTTTGTTTAAACTCTTTCTTTTTTTCATAAAACAACACAACAATCTTTTAGCTTTACTTTCATTCTTGCTTCATAAGAAAAGATACGATGCGATGAGGGTTAATACAAATTATTAACTAATTGAAATACAGCGACACAGCGGCACCGGGGCGCAACTAATTTTACAATAACAACCCTCTTGATATATTCACGAAGCAATAATCGTTATCGCGGCATTGTGCACTTAACTTTACCGTTGTTGAAACTTGTTCATAGTGATGGGATAGTATCGATTAAATATGTAACACACTGTTACTGTTAAAAAAACCCGACTACTGAAAAATCGCGCTCTAAAAAGTATGAAACAAGAAAATATTCGCATCTAGAGGATAGCCGTGGTCCGTGTAGGTCCTTTAGGGCAAAATTGCATATGAACACGGACCACGGCTATCCTCTAGATGCGAATATTTTCTTGTTTCATACTTTTTAGAGCGCGATTTTTCAGTAGTCGGGTTTTAGTTTTTTTTAAACTTACTTTTTATTTAATTATTTTGGAGTTATAGGTAACAATGTTTTTGAAATGTGCTCATCAAGCTCTTTCATTTGATACCCCACACGGTTACATTAAAAAATTTTTTTTTTTAGTTCATAACATTATGTCCTCTAGAGGGCGCCATATGCAATTTTATGTGACGTCACATAGCCTATAACCAGCGCGCCATTAAGCCGCTTCTAACGATACCTCATTTGTTAAATTACGACAAGTAGTTTGGATGTTAGGTGGGAACAGATGCACATACATACATACATACATACATACATACATACATACCGGTCAAAATCATAACCCTCCGCCGTAGTCGGGTAATAAGTATTTAATTGTATGATAGTTTCCACGTAAAAATTAAACCACATTAACCGCTAAATACTTAAATGGAACATAAATTTGAGAGCTTCTTAACCTAACGAGCGTCCATACTAGACACAATAAATAAATGTAGGTATATTTAATTTAAACGCGCCATACAAAAATTACATAAAATGAACGACATCGTTAAAAACAGAAGGACGTAAACATTTGTGACTTGAGTAGAGTTTTAGTATTTTAGTATGCAAGTATTGGCGAACAGAACTAACCAGTATGCAATACCGAGTGTTCCAAAAGTACGAAATTATAATCTAACTATATTATACGCTCGGGCGCTAAACCCTGTCACGGGACCATGTATACAGTAGCTGCTCAGTGAAGATAGACTATACGTAACTATCATTGTTTCTGCGTTATAGGCCTCCGAATTGCGGCCTTGGAACACATCAAAAGACCATAATCCAGTGTATTAAGGAGTGGCTACCACTAATATTCTTGACACAGTTTGCGAAAAATTTACATAGTTTTCGAGATATTAAAATGATCCAAAAATGCTGTGAAAATAAATCCGATACTTATCTTATCCAAAACCCGAAGTATTATTTCGTGCTTTTTAAACATCCAGTATATTCACATTAACAAAAATACTTATTCCGTTTTTCTGTCGAATATTCTGTTACTTGCCCGCTTGGCAAAGACATCCGGCAGCGTTCGCCAACTAACCTCGATGGAAACAAAATAAAATAGAATTTCAGTTTAATAGCAGCAAGACGCAGCCAATTCGACTAAGTAATCAGCTTGTGTACGGTCGGATAATCGGTAATCGAATACCACAGTGCAGTGGGTACATCACTACTAAGTCCTAGGGCTGGCTAAGTGGCTGGCTAAGTCGGGGCATGATGAGAATCGTAGCCAGTGGAGGGTTTAGTGGGATAATGCGTATGAAATACAATACAGTGATTAGTTTGCCCGGATTCAGGGTTGCCGCGATGTATTTTGCCCGGGATCCGTGCGGTTCGGGCCGGGAGTGATATCAAATTCGATATCCATTATGGAATAATATTGATTTTAAATATACATAACCCTAGCGTAGGGTTGTGCGGATATATTACAATCATGCTTCATGTATTAAAATAGTTGAAGAAATACCGATCGTCAACTTTTTACTAAAATTAGTGTGGAGCTTGTGTGCCGTGTTTTTAACGATGACAAAGCGTATGACCCGCCTGATGTTAAGCAGTTACCTTAGCCTATAGATGCTTGCAATACCAAAGGCATCACTCGCACGTTGCCAAACTGAAGGTGAGTGGGACAAAGGGAAGGGCTCTCCACAGCGCGGCAGCGTACGAATCGCAGCAGTAATACCTACTTTACGCCGATCTTCTGTGAGAGGGTGGTACTAACCCGGTCGAGCCAGCCCGTATATGAGCTGCAGTCAATTGACTACAGCTCTACGACCGATAACGTGTAGATTATACGTAGTTTATTTTGTCCATTAAGATATCTATCGAAAAGCCGGCATCTACCAAAAGGTGGAGGGGCATAACAAGAAGTTATAACCGATCCGGTCATTACAATGGGACGGGTGGGGATTGTCCTAAGTTACACGGATTTCTTAGTTAGAACAAACTTAGTCGTTTCCGTCTTAACAAAATACATTCCCTCAAACTTTATCTTTATTCCATAGCTATTGTTACAAAGTTTCTTGTAACTAGAGGGAAACATACTTCATACTTCCCACTTGGGTGCTCGTTAAAACACCCCTCGTCAAAGTATATCGACTTCGGGATCCTAACTTGAATGCAAGGATTACGAATTGCCATCGGCTTCGCTGCACCCACGGATGCGTTATCTCCCCCGCCGCACGCTGACTCCATTCGATTCCTCTCGACTCCTCCGACCTCCTCCGACCTCCTCCGACCTCCTTATTTATTCCTCATATCCCGCGAGGTGCTCCGAAGGATTATTGCCCCGTTATCGGAAGTGGATAAATTACTTTATTACTGCGGAACCCTTTCGCTGGAAAATGGAAGCACCAACGCCATTTTCACGGCGCAATGGCGCTCGTTCCGTATAAGAGGATTCCATTTTTAAATCGATAGATATTATTTTTCGTGTGAATAATCGGCCGTTGGCTCGGAAAAAATGAACGTGTCGCATGTGGCCTTCACGCGTGGATTGGCGCGATTTTTCGGTCAAGCGTTTTTCTATCCGGACCGAGTAACATCGATACCTGAATATCGATATTATGAGTATAAAGTTCGAATACTGATTTGATATATTATAATTGAAATGCAATGGCATTTCACAGAAGACTGGCTCGTTGGTCTTGTATTCGCTAGCATAGCTACCGATCATGAGGCTCTTAGTTCGATTGCTGGGTTTTAGAAATCAGCAGGTATATTTTAAAAAAATCAGAACGGTATCATATAATACGGATTCGAAAACTAAACGTCCTTATTTTTGCCGCTTCCGATATCGATTCGATTGTTTTGACAGCTCATTTTTTTGTGGAATATAACATGACCATGACTTGACCATTCTTTTTATTTGAACTTCGAACGCTCTTTGGTTTTAAAAACAAATCCATGCTAATTCCTAAAAGGCCAACCCTTCAATTAATTTATTAAAGAACCGAAAACCCTTTTAACCCAGTTTCTGATGAAATAGGCGCAGTCATGGCTGTATTAGGGGTAGTGGGAGAGGGGTGAATGGGGGTTAATTAGGGGAGTTCATCGACTAATATTACTAATCGAGTGTCGTGGACGTCACTGATACTGTAACGTGAGAACGTGACAACATAAATATAGTGGGGTGGTGACCCTAATTACTGTTATATAACTAATATTGGTGCATGTTAAGAAGGTAACATAAATATTAATTATTATGTATGTTATACCCTCATTTATAAGGAACGTACCTATATGAGCAAATCAGTGTATTATATTATGTAGAGGTAGGTACTTATTAAGCCAATAAATATAATCGACATTTTCAAAGTCTTGTGAAATATAAAGTACCTAAACACTGGTGCTATCTTCTCACAGGGTTGCCAAGGGCTTTTCAAATTGTTCCTAGATAGATAGCATTCCTATTCCCACAGTTCGCGTTAATTGAAATCAAACATCGCTCACATTAGAATTAACAGCGAGCTCGAAATGGAACGTAAACAAAGCGATTATTAAAAGGCTTCGCTTAAATTGATCAAACTCCGAGTAAGTGGGATAATCCGGTGGGATTAGTTGAACAACAGATAGACTGTTTGTTGAGCGTCGCGCCCTTTCGCGTTTCTATGATGATATTATATTGAGTGTTAGGAAATACGAGGGACTTATTGAAGAGGGTTTTCAGTATTCGATTCTCATTCCAAATATGTAAAAAAAATATTTACTTTAATGTTTGACCTAATTATCCAGTAAATATGAATTAATAAAAAAATAATTAAAAAGCCACATAGCGCACCGGAAAGCGTAGCGTCCGGTGGACCAACGACCTGGTGAAGGTCTCCGGGAATCCGCTAGATGCGGGCAGCGCAAGACCGGTCATTGAGGCGAACTTTGGGGGAGGCCTATGTCCAGCAGTGGACGTCTTTCGGCTTAGATGATGATGATGAGTGAATAAATATTTAAACGACCGCCTTTTCGTAATTTTCCATGGTCTGGGTCTCACTAGGATCGTCCGCAGTCCATTATATGGTAGTTATTGTGCAAGCGTTGCTTAGTTTGGGACCATACACAACATACTAACGATATTATTTATTCAAAGGACGGAGCAATTTTTTATGGAAGTAATTCCTCCAGAGTATTACGGCTCATATCGTTCGCAACACCATAGAATATAGTTAGCGTAATGGTGTTTCAGACTCTTTAATTACGCAGCTATGTGTTATGTGGGGAAAGCTTATAATGGCTCGCGAACTTTCCAGTTTCCGCTCGTAAAGCGAACGTTGTAAACTTACAATAATTCCTTTTATGTTAGCAAATAGGTAGCATGTTTTCAAAAGTCGTAATGTATTCCATACTAGCTGTGCCCGCGACTCCGTCCGCGTCCAGTCGGTGAAGCCCTTAAATATAATTTTGTCTATCGTATTACGTCAGTCTGCATCAGTCTGAGTTCGTCTGTCCGTGGCTGTCTATCTGTACCAGTCTATACCAGTAAGGTGGTAGAGTCTGACCAGTAAGGTGGAGATCGGTATTCAAGTAGCTAATTTACCTTCGTTTCGTATGATGAGGGAGAGAGCCGGAAGCGCAACCCAGCCACCTCCCCGTCCCCTCCCACTAACCCCACTCCCCTTCAGGTTGGAAACGTGCTACCGATGCCTTTGGTTGCAAGCATCTATAGGGTACGGTAACTGCTTAACAACAGGTGGGCCGTACGCTTGCCTGGCACCTTAGTTGTATAACAAAAGTTTGACTTTATTTGTCTGTGTGTATCAGTTTAGCTGTAAGTATCTGTCTGTCTGTAATCTATCGGTAGGTGAGTATCTCTGTCTGTACCAGTCTATCTGTATCCGTCTATCTATATCTGTAGTTACTCACAGTATCACGACTGAGCGGTTGGACTCCAGAGCTCAATGTTTAAGTTTGTACTTGATACCCATGTTCCTTATTTAAAATGAGTGAGCGCACTTCGCAACATTGTGCTTAAAAAGTTAGAGTCCGGAGTTTATCGTCTAAGTCAATAGTCAAAGCGTTTATTTTGTTTAGGCCTAGGAGGGCACTTATAAGTAGTCATTTTACATGTTTTCCTTAAATTCTAGCGCCGAATCGGAAACGCGACCTCGTCTGAGAAGTTTCTGCTTGATACCCACATTCCTAATTCAAAGTTAGCAGGTCCGCCAGATTTATGTTTTAAGCAGGCAGTTACCCAGCAGCATCATTCCTGAGGGGTTGGAGTTCAGAGTTCAATGTCTATGTTTCTATTACTACTTAATTCAAAATCAGCAGGTCCTCTAGACTTACTTCTTAGGTAGGTAGCTTCCCTACGGCATTAGTACTGTGGAGATGAATTCCAGAGTTAACGTCTAAGATTCCGCGTGATACAAAGACCCGCTTAATGTTTTTTATACGTAATTAGGAATAAAAAAACTAAATTTCTTGAAGCAAGGAAGATATTAAATTTTGACATGTGGTGCAAGGCAGGTATTGTCTGATTTTAAGTATAGCGACATCTAGTTAAGAAAAACTAAACTTAAGATTGTAGAACGCAGCAATAAAATATTTATTATTATTATTAAAATTAAGATTATCTATTCCAAATAGTGACGGATCACACACAACGTAGGGCTCCGTAGGGCTCCGCTCTAAATAGACGTATTTCAATAACTAAAACTTATTTTTTGCTAGAATTTCTGTGTGGTCATAAAAATTTACAAACTAATATTTTAGAAAAAAATATCCTAGATGTTAAGTTGGACTATTAGTCATATCCATGCCAAATTTCATTGAAATCAATCCATTGGATTCGAAGTTGTGCGTGTTCGAATATTTAGGTAGTTTTTGAATGTTTTGTGAAAACCCTTATCTTTACCGAAAAAAAATAATATGCTAGATGTTAAGTTAGACTATTAGTCATATCCATGCCAAATTTCATTGAAATTAATCCGGTGGATTCAAAGTTGTGCTCTTTCAAACATTTAGAATTTTTAAGTAGTTTTTTGAATTTTCTGTGGCAACCCTAAACATTTTCGAAAAAAAAAGTATCCTAGATGTTAAGTTAGACTATTAGTCATATCCATGCCAAATTTCATTGAAATCCATCCGGTGGATTCGAAGTTGTGCTCTTTCGAAAATCTGAGCAAACATACAAACATACAAACATACAAACATACAAACATACAAACATACCCACAGACAAAAATTCTAAAAATGATAAAAATGAATTCTGCTGGTCCATCTAAGTCCCCCCCACTATTTTTTTTTTAAATATTTCGAATGTACAGACGCGACCAATTTTACATTCTTATTATATGTATAGATTTAAATGTTAAAAAATAAAGCCTCTTCAAAGATTCTAAATTTAAAACGCTCGATGCGTGCGATGAAAAAGAACATCGCACGCATCGAGCGTTTTAAATTTAGAATCTCTATTTTTTATTTATGTTACGTTGTTCTTTTTTATTTTAATAAAAATTATTGTCTACCCTGTAATCTTTATACACGAACAATAAGTGAGAATCTATTAAAAGTAGGTAGTTACTAGTACCTATTTTAAGATAAACCTTATTAAGCGTCTGTCGATCGTCTAAATTTATCGTTTCACTAACAACTTCGACCCTATTATGGAATAAATTTCAGTAGTTTTTACTTAAACTGCGTTGTTCATAAATAACCCGGCTCAATGGGCGATGTCACGGCGTGTCTGGGAGATAAATCACACGCAAATGAAATGCGCCGCGTTCACTGCTTGATAAAAACCCTTTTCAGATTTATAATTAACCCGTGTCGCGTATATCGGGTGGTATACATACACCCGTGTGTATAGCAAGCATTAGATTGTCTTTACATCTCCCTATGGTCGCTCGTAAGGTTAAAATGGAAGGTGAGATAATATGCACTACGTACTAGAGCAGACACCGCGCATTACTACGATCTCTCATTTTATTGCGGCACTACGGCCACACTTTTACTCAATCATTTTACTTTTTCTCTCACCCGATTGAACTCTTTCTACACGTCTGGCGCATGACGTTTGTTTAACGTGGCGCCCCTAGTACGTAGTACATATTATCTCGATGATCGACACTTCTCATTTAGGTAATTTAATTTAGATAATGGATTAAATTGTAATAATGTACCTAATAGGTAGTACATACACATATCTAAAATATCGTTCTACCACATATCGCCTAAATACAAGCCGTGTACTTTCCCAGCACACTTCGAGTCTAATACCTATGTATTAGCGGGTGTTCCCCTAATGTAGACCGATCCATCTCAGTCGCGTGCACTCCCATTCCGAGGACTAACGCGGAATAACAAATAATTTTCCTTGGACCGAAGAAACGCTCGGGCAATGGCAAACTATTTCTTATCTGTAGAATTAGCCCAAGGCTAGAGTAAAACAATATTGGCCTGTTTCTATTGAGTACCTAATGTAATTCTGCCAAGAAGATAAAAGTTGGTAGGTAATTATTAATAGTGGGGTCTAGAAGGCTCGTATGCCGCGCGAGACTGCTCGGTCACATGCCGTGCGCGGCACGCGCAGCTGCCTAAGGGCGAGGCCCTACTAGCGCGTTGCGCTACGTCGTCGCAACGGATCAAAGGTTCGACGGGCGAGATACGAAGCGGGGAGGGTGATGCGCCAGTACAAAATCTTGCGACGACGCAACGCAACGCGCTAATGGGGCCCGGCCCTAAGTCACATGCACGGGCGAGCCAAAGGGCGCGCCAACCTACTCTAGATTCTAGACAAAGAAGGGTATACCCGAGGATATAACATTATCATTCAGTCTCATGACTAGGCCAGGCAAATGACAGCGCTCGGGTGAGGCAGGGCGAGCATTTGGTTTGTGCGCACCATGTCAAACTCGAGTCAAAGCTGATTCGCGCGGCATGCGAGCCATCTGAATAAAGAAAATTGTGTTTAGTTAAAAAAAATCCATCGCTAGAGGTGTCACATTCTAATTCGTAGTAGGTAGTCAACAAGAATCGATTAACGTGTATTTAATTTTGAAATCGATTTCTTTTCACGAATTAGACGCGTCAATCGTTTCGTTTCCGATTCCGACGTATGCGGGCGTGAATAACTCCATGTAGGCGTTAATTACGTCGAGTGATCTTGACGAGATGACGAGATCTGCGTCACGCTCTGTGTTAAACGGAACGTAATCATGGATGTTTGAGTTCCGATACTGTGGCGATGAATTAAAAAAAAATGCTTTGAGACGATCTTTGACATAGTCTTTGTCTTTTTTACGATCTCTTGGCCCATTGGTTTGAGCGTAGACCGCTCGGCTCACTGCATCGAGTGGTTGCTGGTTCGATTCCCGCCAAAGGAAAATGGCTGACCTGTAGGGGAGTGGAACAGAGGGAGGCGTAAGCGGCGTATGCTATTAAAGCTGTAATACTACTTTACGCCGATCTTCTGTGAGAGGGTGGTACTACCTCGAGTCAGCCCGTATATGAGCTGCAGTCAATTGGCTACAGCTACCCTACCACCAATATTTATTGACTTACTAACAAGGGATACTTACGATAGTGCCAGCAACAAGTCTAGCAAGCCGAGCTGTAAATCTTTTTCTCGAACTTACATTTAACACTAGCTGTGCCCCGCGGCTTCGCCCGCGTAGAAATTGGATTACCCTGTGTCTTATTCCAAAGCCACTATCTACGTTTCAAATTTCATTAAAATCGGTTCAGTAGTTATTTGGATATGTCGTAACAAACATTCACACACACTTTCGCATTTATAATATTAGTAGGAAGTATGCCGCTACAATAAATGATTCCCGACGCTCATGTAAAGAACCCTGCATACTCCCGTCACCCCATCGATCAGCGGCCCCTGGCGGCACATCTAACTGCTGCTTAACGTACTTACACCTCATCGATCACTGCGCGACACTCGGACCCACCAAACCGTCCCTAATTGATCACTGTGGGCTATTGAAAACGGCTAAAAGTAGGATGGCTCAATAATAGATGTTTGGTGTTCTCTTCAGTGCAGCATTGTATTAAATATTAATGCTATGGAATCTATATCTATCATTTTACTCAAAAAAGTTTATAATGTTGTCATTATTTCACAAACCTTCTTCGAGCAAAATCGGATTTGTCGTACTGCAAGAGCTAGTATAGATAAAATGATAGAGCAGTAGCTTTATCAACTAGTTTTGGAAGATGGTAGGTGCATCGGGTAAATTAGTAGGTAGGGTAAGGGTGGTGCGTTTCCTTTGAAGCGGAGCTGGGCGGAGTGGAGCGGAGCGGCGGACTGTGATTGGCCAATTGTGATGGGCCGCTCAGCTCCGCGTCAGTGGAAACACACCCTAAGTATAAAACTAGGTGTAACTGGCTGCTATCAGTAACTGGCCACTTAATTTTTAGGGTTCCGTACCCAAAGGGTGCCAACGGGACCCTATTACTAAGCCTACGCTGTCCGTCTGTCTGTCTGTCTGTCTGTCTGTCTGTCTGTCTGTCTGTCTGTCTGTCCGTCTGTCTGTCAGCGGGCTGTATCTAACAAACGGTAATAGCTAGAGACATGAAATTTTCACAGAATGTGTATTTCTGTTGCCGCTACAACAACAAATAAAATAAAACTTAAAAATAAAGGGGGTCCCCATACAATAAACTCGATATTTTTGGCGTTTTTATTGATAACTCATAAATTAAACAATATATAAAGAGAAAACTAACATTTTAACCATGAGTGATCATTATGACATATTTTAGATAAATTGTTGACAAAAAAAAGAAATGTAAAACTACATTTTTGACCCATAAATAAGTTTTAAATTAATAGTACCAGTCAAAGTAGCGCCATCTAACATTGTTATGATATCATTGGCATTACAGTGTCATAAGTAGTATAATAATTCGAGTGCAATACTAGAGATCATCTTAGCCGTATGGTTAAGGCGTTAGTCCACGTGTATGTGGGTATTAGGTTCGAATCTTACTATGAGTTGTTTTTTTTTGAGTAATTCGCATTTTTTTTGTCGCCCACAGCTTAAATTAAAATAATGTTAACACTAAACTGATTTGTGCAAATACATTGTTTACGTACGTAAACATATTTGTAAATAAAGTTTCAAATGCATTCGGAGTTTCAAGCACAGAGTATTAGAACTATAGATGGCGTTGTAATAGTTTTTCACAGAATGTGTATTTATTTATTTGTGTACTTTATGTACCTATTATTGCAGGTGTGTACTAACAATTATGGGACTGAGGTGGCAAAAAAGCGTACAGCCCGCCTGATGTTGAGCAGTTTTTTTTTATGGGAGTGAGGTGGCAAAGAGTAAATAATTGTTGCTATAACAAAGATAATATAAAATAAGAACCTCATAATATATAAAATAATAGTACCGCTACGCACCACTAGATGACGCTAGATGAGCTCCTAGATCGCGCTATGGTTTCATTTTTCAGATCGCAATATAGTCACGACCAAAATTCGCCTGCTATTGACAAGTTTTGCGTTATCTCTAGGTTTCGATCGATTGTAAATTGTTGTATTGCTTTCATAGTGTTATATTTGATGGCAGAATACTCCCGTTGCCTCCGACTATAGTGTGCGGGGATTTTTATGTAGACTTACTGGAATCTAATGAGAATGCACCTTTAAAAAAATATTTTGACCATATTGGTTTAAATTCAAAACTTCCTCGTGTTGTTACCACAACGGGTTATACTCAAATAGATAATGTGTTTATCAATATTGACTTGAATGCTGGCACATACTGTGCACTCTTTAGTTACCATAGCCCTTTATGGATACAATTTCGAATTGAGCAATAGATTTTATCAAAACTATCCGAAAAGTCAGAATAAAATTTGTATTTCTGTTGCCGCTGTAACAACAAATACTAAAACAGAATAAAAAAATATTTAAGTGGGGTTCCCATACAACAGACATGATTGCCGTTTTTATAGAATGGTACGGAACCCTTCGTGCGCGAGTCCGACTCGCACTTGGCCGGTTTTTTTTATTAAAATGTAAGTAGGTAGTGACCAGTAATAGCGGCCGGGAAGTCTATGACGGCGACATAGCAATTCTGTAAAAGCAATACATCTTTCTAATTTTCTAGCATAATCCTTAGCAATTCCGCAACATTTTGTGTGTAATGTAAACTAATTTACGGAAATTTAGCGAATTGCTAAGGCTTCTGCTAGAAAATCAGTTTGCAGAATTGCCATTTGGCGTACTTAGCCCCCCGGATACACCTAGTTTTACTATAACTAATTCAGTGAAGTCAGTCGTTCACAGGTCTGATAATATGGGTCACCTATAATGGGTAGAAGTTCAAGCCTTTTTGGCCACCCCAGGAATTGAAAGCAGCAAAAAGCGGAGTATGGTCGAGGGAAGCTGGTGTCTGAAATATTTGACGTCGAACTATGCGGCGAGCGGCAAGTCGCCGGCCCGGACCGAATAGCTTCGCCGAAATTCAAGGAATTCCTCTAGGAAATTGTTTAAATATATAAAGATACTAGCTGGATAAGGCTTCTAGTCTAGATACACTGAAAAAAAGTGAAATATACGTCACGACTTTTATCCTCATTCGGGGGTAGTCAGAGGCTTGAGTGGCCATATACCACCACACACTAGATACACTATACAGGGTGAATTTGAAATCATGAGCATCCCTTTAAATTATGACTCTACATATGATTCAGAATATTTTGGGAAAATAAATAAAAAAATATTGCTCGAGTAAGCAAATAAGCAAACCAGTTAACTGTTATACCTTACCCGGGATAAATAATATTCCCTAAATATTCTGAAGAATCACCGTTTAAAATGATGCCCATGATATCAAATTCACCCTGTATAGGATTAATCTAGGAGTTTTTTTTTACAAAAAAACGGGTAATGCATTACCGGGCAAAAATAGCGTGTGCCCGATAATGCACTTGGTTTATCAAAAAAGGTACAAGAGCCTGTGTCCAGATGCCTCGGATGCCTCGCTCGAGCACTCGTGCTATGACGTCGGAACGCATAGACATAATGTCATAACATGAGTGTTCCGCGGCATACGAGGCGTCTAGACAATTATACCTATCATCTTATTTGAATAATATATAATATGTAAAAGATGTAGCAAGTTGTATTATTTTTAATACGTTACAAGGCTGCAAAGTTATCTGAAATCGCACCACAAACCCTCAATTTCTTCAGCCCTTTGAAGTGAAGTATCGAGATAAGGCCGTAAATATACGCACTGTGGTGTACCACAGTCTGCGGTCAGCCCACCTGACCGGTCACGGACCGTATGAACCCTGAGGGGAGGGGCCGAGTGCTAACCGACTTGCGGGCCGATCGCGCTATTTTCCAACGTCATTACCGTTCAAACGGATCGTTTTCGGTTTTGCTTTAGCCGGTGTAAAATAATAATAATAATAATATCCTGGAACATTCTTTTGCACACGGCTATCTGATCCCATACTAAGCAGAGCTTGTACTATGGAAACCAGATAACTGATATTACTACATATACTACTTTTTTGTTTGTAAATACATACTTAATATACATAATTACACCCAGACTCGGGACATACAGACATGTTCATGCACACAAATGCATGTCCCAGGTAGGAATCGAACCTACGACCTGCAGCGTGATAGGCGGAATCTTACCAACCACGCTAACGAGAGCTATTTTAAATGCCGTCAAAAATATCCAATAGCGAAAATTTACTCCACTGTAACCAATATGATATTACGCTGGTAGTATTTTCAAGGTGGTAGAGTCAAGCTGTAGCCAATTGACTGCAGCTCATAAACGGGCTGGCTCGACCGGGGTAGTACCACCCTCTCACAGAAGATCGGCGTAAAGTAGCTATTACAGCTGCGTTTCGTTCGATGAGTGAGAGAGCCGTAAGCCCACCCCCCCCTCCCCCTCCCTCCATCCCAGTCCCCTTCAGGTCGGCAATGTGCGAGCAATGCCTTTGGTATTGTAAGCATCTATAGGCTACGGTAACTGCTTAACATCAGGCGGGCCGTACGCTTTTTTGTCACCGCAGTCCTATAAAAAAAAAAAAACGCTAACCATTCCATTCAAACGACAACGGCACAGAAAGTATGAAACTTAGATGTCGCCATTGAGCGGTACAGCGGAATAAGGTACCGGTGTTCGACGCCGCAACACAATGGGTCGTGATTGCACCGCGGCACGGCACACCTGCATAAATCACGCTCGTTACTGCGGGTTGCGAGTTGCAGGAGGCAGGAGGCAGCGATTGGAACAACTGGCAGAGCGTGAAATGCAGAAGCATTAAAAAAACCTGCCAAGTGCGTGTCGGACTCTCACATAATTAAAAACCAGCCAAGTGCGTGTCAGACACAAAAAGGGTTCCGTACCACCGTAGAATAAAAACGTCTAAAATATCAAGTTTCTTGTATGGGGATTTGTTGTTGTAGCGGCAAAAAAAAATCTAATTTTTTTTCATTCTGTGAAAATTTCAACTCTCTACCTATTACGGTTTGTGAGATACAGCCCGCTGACAGATGGACAGACAGACGGGCAGCGGAGGCTTAGTAATAGGGTTCCGATCCTTTGGGTACGGAACCCTTAAAAATAGCTGGTGTAGCGGTCAAAGGGTTTATAGAGGTCGCTATAGCTGGGTAGCGTCTAGGTCTTCGGTGACGTCAAGAAGCTGGGGTACTCCCTGGTGGAGCTGGGATGGCTGGAGTGACCGGCCTACCACCCTCCAACACACAAAACAGGCGCACCAAGTCGTTGATTTGTGGTAGGCGTGAGCGTTATTTCACGTCACCGGTTACATTAACTGGTTACGAGCTAATTCACCGAATCACTGTTTACGCAACGAACGAGTAACTGGTGATTTTTGTAACAGGTTATTTAGCTGTAGCCCGAACCACATCATAGATATTATGGCACCGGTCCCCCATAGACATCTAAAAGTAACAAATAACAATGATTGTATATTTGTATACAAGAAGCTAGTAGTGACAAAAACATAGGGTTACAAAAATAACTAGATACAAAAATCACCTATTAAATAACCGGTGACGCCCTCGCCGTAACCGGTTCGTTACGTTTCGTGAAAATAATGTAACGACACACGTCTAATTTGTGGACATCAACCGTAGAAGATGAGGTCACGATTTTGGTTCCTATTTCCGATGGTATGTCGGTAATATATCGGTATAATAATCGGTCTTTAGAGGCTGAGAAGGATGGGATGGGATGGGTTGGAGATGGGGCTACTGGAGCCTGTAACTTTTTTTCATATAGAAACTCTCCTGGATACCACCACGCCCTGGTAGAGTGGGGGTTATGCCGGACTCTTATCAGCTATGACCCCACGGTGGACTTACTTTCGCCTTGCAATGGGGTCTCGGGAACGCTTTCGCACATTCGTGACCCCATCAGTGGCGGCCTGTAACTTGTGCCAACCCGTAACTTACCACAGATTGCCCTTAAGAAATCTAAGATAGTGCGTAGAAGCCCGTTCCACTATTTTCTCACTGTTATGTTATTCGCTCACTGAACGAGGGGTCTAATTACACTTGCTGGTTTACGGTTTTTTTAAAGTAATGTGCTGTGTCCTGATTGCTCGCTTGCCTCGTGAGGCAGCTTTGCCTCGCTTAGTTTGGCGCGCACAAACCAAATGCTCGCCCTGCCTCACCCGAGCGCTCTCATTTGCCTCGCCTAGTCAGCCATAATCTAATACCCTCGGGTATAGCCTTCTGTGCCTAGAGTGTAGGTTGACTCGCCCTTTGGCTCGCCCGAGCATGCTACTAAGGCTGCCGCGCGCGGCATACGAGCCTTCTGACCCGGCTATCTAACATGCCAGTTACATCAATGATTATTTCAATGAAATTACAAGTGATATACCCTGCCGTCCATTGGCTAAAAGACGGCTAGGTGATTTTTGTCAAAAAGCACTTAGCCGTCTTTTAGCCAATGGTCGGCAGTACCTATAGCCACAAGCTGTGAGACAATTTTGGTCCATACTAAAATAAAAATAAATTGGACTAAATTTCCAACGTCATCGTTAAGAGGAGGGTTCGAAATTTGGTTGATTTTCTATTCTACTTTTTCTTTAAGTAAGTATGTGGACTAGGAATCTTATATTTAGATGTATGATTTTTTACTATATTATCTTGAGTATCTTTAAATCCAAATCACGATTTGATGAAATTTTCTCGATAAAAAAAAATTATGAAATGAGCTCTAATTATTTACAATTTTCCTTGCTACCACGATGTTTTTACGATTTAGATCACGAAATTATTTCTAAAACATAGCAAATAATGATATCTAAACTACCCTTCAACCATATTTTAATTCATGAAGTAGTTTTTTTTTAATTCAAGTAAATGTGGTTTGGCGCTTACGTTGTTTATTTCCGAGCGCGCGCACAATATCGCCATCTCACATTTTAAGTACTTGAACTAACCATGTCTCTCTCTAACTTTGTATTGTCAGTGTCCGGTCGGACTTGTTCGACGTCGGACCTGTGAAGGATTTTTTAAAAAATATTACGAAAAAATATTACGGTCGTGCCACATTACAGGTACAGTACAGTATTTACAGTCCGCCGACGCCTATGATAAATAAATAAATATCCTTGGAAATTCTTTTACACATGACTACCTGATCCCAAACTAAGCAGAGCTTGTACTATGGAAACCAGATAACTGATATTACTACATATACTACTTTTTGTTTGTAAATACAAACTAAATATACACTTAATTACACCT
This sequence comes from Drymonia ruficornis, assembly GCA_947859195.1. Taxonomy (NCBI): domain Eukaryota; kingdom Metazoa; phylum Arthropoda; class Insecta; order Lepidoptera; family Notodontidae; genus Drymonia; species Drymonia ruficornis. Next base: position 13,580,433 of record OX401905.1, on the reverse strand, counting down.
AGACTCGGGATATGCGGACATGTTCATGCACACAAATGCATGTCCTGGGCAGGAATCGAACCTACGACCTGCACTGCAGCGTGATTTTCGTTTGCTTTTCCTTGTCTTGTGTAATTTCTTTTCATCTCTTGTCATTTTGTGTCATCTCTTGTCATTTTGTGTCATCTCTTGTCATTTCATAGTTATTCGTGTCATTTCTGTAAAAACTCCCTATTTCGCTTACTGTTATATACTTGCAGCATGGTCTTGGGCCGACAGTGGGAATACATTGCTTGTCAAAACAATGGAGTCGCTTTATTGCGTTTGTTGTAGGTATGGATGGGCAAGTAATAAATATATCATACATCAATAAATTATCGTAAAAAATAACATTACAGATATGGATAGGAAAATGTTTGTCCGTCCTATTCAATCTATTATATTATAAACGAAAGTAACTCTGTCTGTTACCTTTTCACGGCTAAACCGCTGAACCAATGTTGATGAATTTTGGTATGGAGATAGACTGGGTCTTGGCGGAGAACATAGGCTACTTTTTAGGGTTCCAAAGGGTGCTAACGGGACCCTATTACTAGGCCTACGCTGTCCGTCTGTCTGTCTGTCCGTCTGTCAGCGCGGGCTGTATCTCACGAACCGTAACAGGTAGAGAGTTGAAATTTTCACTGAATGTGTATTTCTGTTGCCGGTGCAGAACAAATACTAAAAATATAATAACATTTAAAAATAAATATCAAGTCTCAAACTTGATATTTTTGATGTGGTTATCACCGTTTATTCTACGGTGGTACGGAACCCTTTATGTGCGAGTTCGACGCCTTCAGATCTTATGAATGTTTTCTTGAAATAAATATAGTGTATTTTAAGTAATTAACTGGCCAACCCTCAGGTCCTACCTACCATGTTAGGATCTTTTTCGTTCTAGCGGGTGTAAACCGTGATTTAACGAGTTAATGTGAGAATTTATGTATTTAAATTATTCAATTCAATGTATTTGTTTCAGACATAGTCCAATATTGATTATTAAAATTATTACAATTTCACAATAAATATAAAACAATAAATAAAAGTAAAATTAAATTTAAAAAAATAAAAAAATATTTTTTATTTTTCATGTTTTATCATTAAAATACAATATAATATAACATAAATTAAAATAAAATACAATAAAATAAAAACCTACCCCTAATTAAACAAATACCGTCCGCGTGGGATACCGGCTGCATGTCCTCCCTGTATTCAAGCTATTCCTGTTGTCAAGCGAATTTTTTGAGCAAGGAAAGAGCCAGCCCTCTTGTCACCTGTGGCGGTAACCAGTCTAAGGGTGATTTTGATAGATAAAAAAATAAAGATAAAAAGATAAACAATAAATAAATGCATGGTTAAATCAATAAAATTAATAAAAACTGAAAATTAAATTAAAAAATAAATTAAATATGGTAAAAATAAATATTATGACACCGCTGATGACTTCATGATCGGCATCGAAGTTAAGTACCAAAGTATTCCTTTGCCTACGAAACATGAAAAAGATACTCATATCCGGCAGTCAGTCACTGACACAGAGTATGTACATTTTTACCCGACTACGGTGGGTGGAGGGTTATGATTTTGACCGATATGTATGTATGTTCATCTGATCCCGTATAACGTCCAAACTATTTTTATCATAATAATTTGACTAATGAGATATCGTTGGACGCGTCTGGATCGTCCGCTGGTTATAGGCTATTATACGATCGAAATATTGTTATACGTATCTATCAGCATATTGTAGGTATCGTTTGTCTTCTTTTGACTTACTTTGTCTTCAGCAATAAAAACAACATAGAAATTAAATTATTTTTTTCAAATACACTCGACATAAAAATCCCATATAAAACGAAAAAAATATATTTGAATATTTTCATCCATTTCATCTATTTTAAAAGGTGCACTGGGACATATTATTTTAATTGTACGAATTAAACAATATTGTTCCTTCAAAAAATAACTATACTATAGTCTACTCCATAGCTGTTCTGTCCTAGCTAAGCGAGAGGGATATATCCTTCGGCAGCTCACGCGACGCTAGCCACACCCCGAAACTAAAATTCATTTTTTTCTTGTATCGTCTTAAGAACACAATAAAAATATCTTATCCCAGCCACGTCAAATTGTAACAAACAACACCGAAACTCGAAAGACTTGACACAATAAAAAGAATATAAATAAAATGAACTGTAAATGTCGTTATCCGGCGACAAGCCCAACACTATTGTCTCAAAAATATTTTACATGCTAATGCCCACTTAATTTGGATCATGGTTACGCAACCACGCGGGTGGTCCGGCCACCCAGTCGCATCACTATCATCGATAGCGCAGCACTAGCTCGACTAAAGTGCGTTACATGTCGATTTTATCGAGGGCTTTAATTATAATAGGTGACCGCGGCGTGTATCGATAGCACGAGTTATGAGATAGGGCGACAAGGAAGCTTAATGCGCCACAGATAACCTCTGCCGACGATTCATTTTGACAGTTCCTTATTTTGTTTATTATCTGTGCTTGATAAGTTTTTTCTTTTTTAAAGATGCGACGGTAATGCATCTTACATTTTGTCTATGTATTAGCTGTGGTATTCGGTACCTACCTAATTATTTAGATTTATCTCTGAAATCAATATTAGGCTGGGAACCTTCTAATTCTTGAACAGATTCCTAAATAGAATACTCCCATCCACCCCAATCTGAAAATTCATTTAGCTAACTCCACGCTAAACAGAAGTTCAGTAAATCATAACCTCATAATAAAAGGTTAATTATTTTTAACCGGCATTTAACTGCCTATTCAAGAAGATCAAACGATTCCTTTATCAATTAGTTTATTTATTGTTAATTAATATAAAATAAAACACCTTCACTAATAAACAGGGTATTACCCAAAGACATTACCAAGAAAGAGGACATGTGACTGTCCAACATATTATGTCCCGCTAGACGGAAAATAATGTTGGAAACATATCGGTATTGCCAATAGGGCTCATCTTCTGGTAAATAACATGCATAAGATCCCTTTAAGTTGATCGTCGTATTGCGAGTGCAATAACAGATGTGTGAATTTCGCTGCATGTAGTAACGTGATGCGCCGAGCACAAGTATAGTGTTTGCAATGAGGTACCATATCTACTAAAATAATACATCAATAGTATTACCGTTCATTTTCCAATTAACCCTCACACGTCGATTGGTGCGAACCTCACGTAATCGGCTTTTAATTACCGCTCGGCTCTGAACAAATCCTCGACATAACATCGTCGGCATTCGATTATTTAGAATCGATTCAGCTGTCCGTATCGATTTCCCGTGACTCGATTTCAATCGCCGAAGGTATTTTCTTTTAATTGTAGGTAATTGCGAGAAGAGCTCTCCCGTTAATGTTTCTGTGAAGACTCGATTTAACAGAGAGTTAAGGCGCTTGTTTCCCTCTTTGACGTTGGTCGTCCTGATTGGTCGCCCGCACATTGACCCCGCCCACTTTTTGGAAAATATCGAAAATAAAATTAATTGAGACGTAAGAAACGATTTCGTCACAAAAGCCCACCAATATTTTTTTTTTTTTTAAATTATTTACTATCTATCTCCAACTTGTCGATATAAAACAAATCCAAACCGTTTAAAACCACATAGAAATTGAAAGTCGATAACAGCTTCACTTTTTTTTTCATAAAATAAAATAGTAAGTAGCACTTTTTTCCTACTATGAATTTGAAGTTGGAGGGTTAATAAATAGTGTGACATTTCTTTCCAAATTTTTACTCAATTCCTCAAAAAGGAGATAGCCTCCAATCATGCGTATTTTAGAGTAATCGCCTAAAGTAGGAAGCGGTAAATTCGTTTTAAACCAGTCTTGAAAGTTCAGGTGTGAAAATGCCAGCTCCAAGTAGAATAGATTAAAGTATGTATGCTAAATAAACAAGTCGAGATTCTCGTTACGGTGTGAACCGTAAAGTTCCATTTTAGCAATGCTGTGCTGTGGAAATCCGTGGAATAGTAAAGCAGCAAAAAATAACTTTAAAAAATACTGCAGCACGAAAATTTGGAGCACCTACCTACCTTACTTACTACGTGTATTTTTGTGTATTTTATTTCATGAAAATTCGAAATTCAAATAAATGTATTTATATTTTTCTTTATTTAAAAATCGAATCCTTTGTCACCAGTCTGTCATAATGTGAACTGTCAACTAGTTTTTTTTTATAAGTTGGGTCATGTCACCACGCAATAGAATGCATTTTAAACCCGCGTTGTGACCGCGTCCGTTAAGAAGTGGACCGTTAACGCCGGTTAATTGACCGTCTCATTAGCGGCGGCCGGCGGAAGGCGGCGTCTTCTGAACTATACTTATCTTAGCACGCCCTTGCTTGACCTTTAACTCTTTGTGAATAAAGCTCAGTTTTCTTCTATATTTTTTTTTGTAAATACTTAGTAGTGTTTAGAATCGTGCGAACTGCGTTCAGTTTCCGCTCTCGCAAGTTCATGATCACTTTATTTGGAATTTTCTCAGTACTGGAATTAAATGTAGGTATTTATAGATGTAGTTACGTATTTCGAACGTCATAAAGTGTCGAAGGCGCCCTCTTTTTCATTATCTTTTTTATATTACTATACCAAAGTAATGTTTAGTGAACACATTAGCACAATCTAACATTAGTCTCTAAATGCTTGCATTAAAAATTTGGCTCTAATCAGTAATTTAATGGCCGGGATTGGAATTGAACCCGGCACCTCTCGGTCACGGAGCCCTTCCAACCACCATAGATAATAGCTAACGACTAAGGTATTGGCGCTTATCAATAGCTCTACCATGAGTTTTACGCTCGTTAGTAGAAGAATGTTACCACGGCCATCGGTCAACCGTCGATCGATGCCATCGATCGTGGTAGCTTTGCCTGATCGACGCATATCATCGGTCGATGAAGCATCGGTAACGGTGTCGGTACGCAATCGCCACGAGATCCACTATCATCGATCAACACTCGATGTATGAAAGATCGAGCAATCAAACGGATCAACTCTGTAGATATTAGAAACTATCAATTCAGTGCTTCCAGCTGCCTCGCATGCCTCGCCCGAGCACTCATGTTATGACATTATGTCTCTGCGTTCCGACGTCAAAACTGAGTGCTCGGGTGCGACACGCCTGATGTAGATCATTCGATTCATTTCGTTCTACCATCGATCGATGTATATGGGAAATTGTACAACACCCATATCGGTCACCCGAGTACTAACCATTGACAATAGTATTTACGCACACGGTAGCGACTAACGACGGCTACCGAACGTAGCTCATGGTAAAGCCACTCATGATAGGTACCCTAAGCGCCCTATCGTATGAGGACACCAGTGGTAGCGCAACCAGTCGCTCCACCAACAAACTGTATAGAGCTGTATGGAGGGTATCGCACCTGAAGGGCTAGACAAGTGGCTGACGTCTACAAGCGTTCGTTCAAATCGCTACGCTTCATGTATGGAAATGGCATAAGTCACGTGATCTACATAGAAACTTGTTGTTGATCTACATAGCGACGTTTCACATTTCCATACTTTGTGAAGTTTATTCTATTCTATTCGATTAGCGTTCATGCCACTTGTCTAGCCCTTCAGGTGTCCGCTTGGTAGCGCAAACAATTTGGTGTCGGCTATCGAATCACCCGCTGGTGGTGCAACCATGGTTGCCTCGTGCGATAGGGCGCTAATCAAGGTTATAATTAGTAGTTTAGATACGTTCAGTTAATATGCCGGTATCGGCATTGCTAATGCAATTTTGCTAATTAATCTATCAATAATGCGTGGTTTTCTCTGCAAAACGATATTAGTGTAGGATATTAGCGTTTCGTTGGTTTACGGTTTGTGTTATGTCACAAGGAATATCAAATGTGTTTCTAACCGATACATAATTATTAAACCCGGGACGCGTTGTATACGTAGTTGTTGCGAACCTTGGGGGAGGCCTATGTCCAGCAGTGGCTTCTTTCGGCTGAGATGATGATGATGATGATGATGATGATGATGGTGATGATGATGATGATGATGATGATGATGATGATGATGATGATGATGATGATGATGATGATGATGATGATGATGATAATGATGATGTGTTGTAAACTGGGTGTAAGTAAAGGCAATATTACAATACATGTTGTTAGTTTAGGTTCTGTCACATGATTGGTGGTAGAACCTAGCTGTACCCAATCATATACGGGCTGGCTCGAACGGAGTAGTACCTCACACAGAAGATCGGCGTAAATTAGCTATGATAGCTACGTTTCGTACGATGAGTGAGAGAGCCGGAAGCCCAACCCCCCGCTCTCTCACTAATCGTACGAAACAGCAGTAATAGCTATTTTGCGCCGATCTTCTGTGAGAGGGTGGTACTACTCCAGCCGTGCCAGCCAGCAGTTTGGTTGTACCACCTTAAAAACGGTACGTTACATACGTCACGTTGTACGGTAAATTAGTTTTAGTTAATCGAAAATTCAACCTCCTGTTCCACTAACGAAAAAGTTAGTATTACGGTTTCACGACTTACGCTTTAATGAAACCTCGAAGTTATAACGTTATTAGGCCTCATTTAAGTTTAAATTGAAATTTGAAAGCTGAATTAATATTTTACTTAGATCTTGTATATTTAATTAAATGTGTTTATAATGTTATTAACGAATGATTTATTCTTGTTTCAGGTAAGAATTATTTCCCTCGAATTGGTAACTTAATTGGGCACAGAGGTAATGAACTAAGACTGAATTTCAGGAATAACCGCAAAATATTATTCCACTGGCTTATATTTATTTAATAAAAAAATCACCAAAGACATTACCAAGAAGAGGAAGATACGTGACTGCCCTAAATAGTTTGTCCTGCTAAACGTAGTCCATGGGTACAGTATAACTCAGTCGCTCGCGGAATATGACGTTGAAAACATGTCTTTATTGTCGGTATTGCCAACACGGCTCATCTTCTGGTGAATAATACGCATTAAAATGCCTTTAAGGTGCTTTTCGAATTGCGAGTGCAATGACAGATGTGTGAATTTCGCTGCTAGTAGTGGTGTGCTGAGCACAAGTCTAGTGATTAGTGATTGCAATGTTAGGAGGTATCATATCTGCTAAAATAATACATCAATGGTATTTATATAGCCGTGCTCGCGTGTACTCGTGTGTGCTCGTATGTGCTCGAAGTTGTTCGTTTGATGAATTGCCGGTAATGCGAGTTCGTCACACCTCGCGCGAGTTGCCGTGACTCGTTAAAAGTTACGCGATGTCAAGCGACGCCTTATTACAAGCAATGACAGCTTAATAATGAGGTTATCGTAATTTGGGACTTATTAACAAGAGTTTGGGGTTGTTTATTGTCTTTACGACATAAAAAACGACAAGTGTGTGTCGGGCCACGCAGAATGTAGGGTTCCGTAGCCATTTCAATAACTGTAGATGTGATTTTAAGCGCAACCAACCTTAACCACCTAATCACAATCTACCTCTATCGCCTACTTTAAGTGCAATGTATTAATCTATCTACGTCATTTGGTGCGTCCAGATGCCTCGCATACCTCGCCTGAGCACTCATGTTATTAGATTATGTCTATGCGTTCTGACGTCAAATCTGAGTGTTCGAGCGCGGCATGCGCCTGATGTCCCATTATGGCTCCATTGACCACGCCCATTCCCTCGTAAGGCAAAAAAGGCCAGTAGATCTTCTTTTCTTCTCAGTCGAGGTCGCGTTTCTAATGCGGGGGTAGAATTTAAGGAAAAAAAATGTAAAATGACAATTTGTAAGTGCCCCCGTAGGCCTAAACAAAATAAACGCTTTGACTTTGACTTTTATTTTTATGCACTGATGTATGTGCAAGTGACATGCAAGTGGATACTATGTAACATCCTCAATTACATTCCTAAAATACCGCCACACCCACAATAACCACATAAATACGACCACAGCCACATCAAAGCTGACCTTTTACCACAAATATGCGAGCAAACGCCTAGACAGACATAATTAATTCCGCCCGCTGCGCCTGCGCCGAATGCATGCATATTAAATGCACCAAGAGATAAAATGCTAATTCGCAATATGCATACATATTCCACCGTCTGTTGAATTAGGGGACAGATACCGCCATGATAGCGATTGGATTAACCCCGAGTGTAATATTTCAGTCTGTGGAGAGATTATTATTCTGTTTATTCAATAAGCCAGAGTTACACACCGACTGTATGATCCCAAACTAAGAATTAGAATAGGTAGAATTTAAGGAAAAAATAATGTAAAATGGTACCCCCGTAGGCCTAAACAAAATAAACGCTTTGAATCTTGAATCTAAGCATCGCTTTTACTATGGCTACTATATAATGGACTGGAATGGGCGATATCAGTGACACCCAGACCAGAGCAAACTATGAAAAGGTCGTTTCCGAAATTTTCCGCTGGCAGGAATCGAACCCGCAGATCCATGTTCATAATTGATTGCTCGGGCGGGTTGCTTTTAGATAGGCGTAATCTCCAATCACGACGATTCTGTAGTCTGCGACCAATGACGTTTTATATTATAGACCTGACATCATCATTATTACTCTAAAAGACTGCTCATTAAATTATACCTACATATCAATGACTACAAGCCATATACGCCAGACCAGTTGTTACAAAGAGATGAATATACGTTGTAGCGTTAGTAGTTAATCATTGGCGAGCGTGCAGAGGTGCATCCGCGACTCTGGGTGCCGCGTGACTAAATGGATATCGGGTAGTTACCTTGCATTTATGTGGCCAAAAAGCGCGGTAAGTCCCATCCAAAGGTTTAATACTTCTTTGTTAACACCCATTAACAATGCGGCTGTTACCCAGCAGTCAGGTAATGTGCGCAGCTCATCCGTTATCCTTGGCTAATGAAATTGTCTCTGAAGGCTCATTAATTATGTTTAGGATTCCGTTCGCTTCTCATATTGGGATAGAATCAAATGTTTGGTGCTAGACTCCTTTGCTCGTCGTTATTCCTAACATGTAGAGTTAGGGCTTCCCTACAAGCTGGTGATGGTGTTGCCTGCTCACACTGCGTTGCTGTTCCTAGGCATTTAGGAAAAACCAAAATGTTTCCTTGGGAAAAAGTTTCTTACCCAAACGGGGGTAGATTCTGACTATTCATCAGTGTATTGTGAGTATTACATGAATAAAACATTTTCGGTTCGAACTGCGAAGTCTACGTTCTCAGACCAAAGTTTTTCTAGGTATTTACAATTACAAATAAGGTCAGCAGTGCTCTGTTCGTCATGCACGAATAATAGATCGTGTTCTCGTTCTTGGTCGTTCTCGTATCTTCTTGGCGAGTTTAACGCGGGATTAAAAACTATATGGATACGGCGCTACCTCAAATTGAAAATCACACTTAACCTTGCCAATACTAATGCCGTACTCCGAAGTAAAACGATAAAAAAACAAATTTTGATTGCATTGCTTGTTTATCCAGTCAATATATGCAATGATAGGCCATAACGAGCCTTGGATATCGCACACGAACCCACGGAACGATGACCTAATTGCGCCGAAGGCGTAAACCCATCGCGCGCCATTTAATAAAGCCTCCGAAATAAAAAGAAGAAGCAAATCTTCTGCCATACATGCATGAGCTCCCCAACTTTATGGTTATTATGTAGATACTCCGTGTTCCGCTAAACATATCTGCAAGGCATTTTTATAAGCATCTATTCACTTTGGAATCCCCTAAAATTTGCTTAGGCCTTGGTCTCCTATTAAATGCCATCGGCCGCTTACAGCGTCACGCGTACGCCGCATCACAATGCTTACTATAGAAACGTACTGTTGTGGTCTCCTTCACACGCCGACGTCACTATAGTAACATTGTGACGCGGCGTACGCGTGACGCTGTAAGCGGCCTATGTAATTTAATAGGAGACCAAGGCCTTATGTGTTATTAGGGACCATGGTACTTACCTATTTGTAATGCATCTGCTGTGATTGGGACACTATCAATATCCCTACGGATCCTACCGTCATTTATAGGGTTTCGTAAACTCTATCAGGAACCCTTAGATCATCCTCTGTCCGTCCCATTCAGTCACGGTAATTTACGAAATATTAAGAAATACCCCATAGAGCATGAAATTTGGAAGCATAGAGACTGCGTAAAACTTTCTGTACATTAGTAGGTACATCAGTAAGTTGTTGAAATGTTCTAACACTATACCTAGAATACTGCAAGATTCTATTTCCCCTTATTTTTTTATTGCCTTTCATGTTGGCCGAAGTGGCCTTAGCAACTTCACCCTATAGAGGGCGACTGCAAAATGCGCTCGAGCCAGAGATTCCCCTTTGTGTCCTGTATTAATTCCCATGGATCCTACGCACCCTGGACACACACGGCGACACGAGTCACGACTGAAAGCGTTATTTCCAAATTCCTCTCCAACAGCTCCAAGCTCCAACGCGCTCACAGTAATCCCGCGGATTGGGGCGCACATTCGCAACAATACATTTCCCAAATTGTCTCCTTGAAGACGCTATAATTTAAAAAGGCGTCGCTCCGGGACGCGAACTTGTGATTTCATTGTCGTGCCCTCGGTAATGCGACCCTTGGTGCCTATTCGCGTTTTTATTTACACTTAAGCGCGGTTTCTTAATGATGGTGATTTGTGGCGACGATTTTTATGGTCCTAGCGGTGAGGAGATGTAGTAATGTAGAATAATTTATGATGGCAATAGCTTTATGATTTAGATTTTCCACGTCACGACTGTACGAAGCAGAGCCGATCCCTAGAAGTAACCTTAAGCCCTTAAGCTACTCTTAAAGCGCTTCTTCTTGGTGTCGGATTTGTTCAAGCCGCCCGAAGGCCTCTGACAAGGCTTAACGACTGATGCCTAGATGACAACAATCGGGACAGACTTTTTACGTGCCCTTCCAAGCACGGAGATGCTCAGTTCAAATGCCACTGAATGGTCCCCTTCTCTGACTGATCTTGCCAGGCGTTGTTTAACCTCCGACCGTTGCAATACGGAACCTTACTCAGTTGGAATAAAAATCTGGCGTTACTAGTTTAGATGATCTTTAGGGCCATAACTAGAGAATACAATCCCGGGATCCCGAATCCCGGGATCCCGGGATCCCGGCCGTTTTCTGATCCCGAAAATCCCGGAACTGTACTTGGCTAATCTCGGGATTTTCGGGATTGCCACCAATAGGTCTAGTTTAGTATTAGACATGAATTGAGCATGTTTGAAAATGGAGGAATTCGTGGATATCACTTAGAAACCGCATATAAGTATCTATTGTCTATTTCTCCAACCAGTGTACAACCTGAGCGAGCGTTTGCAGCTACTGCTTATGTTCGCAATAAACTACGAAGCAGGATTGGAAGTCAAACATTGGATGCTTTGATATTTCTGCGATTGTATTTTCAAAGTTCTAATCAGTTTTTTTTTGTCTTTTTTATTTCTTACTATTGTCGTGATTTGTGATGTGTGCAACAATATTCAAAACATTTTTTACGAAATTACAAGTTTTTTTTTTTATTGTGAGCCCAATTAGAAACCACATAGTCTAATCCCGGGATAGCCCCGGGATCCCAGGATTACGCATCAAAAATCCCGTAATCCCGGGATTGAAAAACATGCTCGGGATTGTATTCTCTAGCCATAACACACCTAGTAGCCATGGCGACGTCACCAACCCCGCGTAGCCAAGTAAAAATATGTCAAAATATGTCAGGTAACATACCTGGCGACGGACTGGCTACCATCGCCAGTCATCGCCAGCCATCGCCAGTCGGTCGCCAGGTATGTTGCCTGTCATATTTTGACATATTTTCACTTGGCTACGGGGTTGGCGACGCGGCGACGTCGCCATGGCTAGGTGTGTTATGGTCCTTAATTACTTTGTTATTAAAGGAATACTGTATAGAATTAAATACGAGATTATAAGAGAAATGGAAAAAGAAATGGGAACGTACCGCGTAGTATCATGATTGCACACGAAATGAAATAATACAAATTAGTAAAACGAGCAGACTCCAGGCACCGATGTACGAAGGAACTTTATATTTCCAAGAATTTCTTATGGAAGAACAGTACATTTAGATAATAAAATCATTTTCTTTTTTATGCTGTAAAAAATAATTGCAGCTAGTGGGTCCTCGTGTCACTAGACATCAATCAAATGAATGAAACTATTTTGACCACCAAAGTAGAGTTTTTAATTACCTACTCTGTGAATTTGAAACTTATTTGTATTTTATTTATTAAAAAAGTAACATCACCTGTATGTTTCGCTACAAAGGCTACGTAATGTGTTAAGACAGGCCAGGCCAGGCCAGGAATCCAGGCCAGGAATCTTAATTTATGACATTAATAATGACTCTCAAGACTTTAAACTATAAAGGCGTATCCAGTGTTGTCAATTCTAAAATAATTTGGAATGAATCCATAAAAATTTAGATATCCACCCAAATTGCGTATGAACAACAATACAAACTAATTGTTTAGCTAGTCGTCCAAACGGTATCGCAACAAGATTGCATCTACGAAATGAGAGCAAAGCTATCCTTACAACAGCAAGATCTTTTCGACACTAAACCAATAAGAATAAAGAAGACATTCGTTTGTATATGCACACCCAGGCCTAGCCGCCGTTGATTTCCCGGAGGGTTTTATTCTTAAAATCCTTGACGTTAAAAAGGTAGAAATATTGTTCTTGTGAATTTTTGAGTTGGCCGACATTGAGTTGTTTCCTTGGCTTCAGTTGTATGTTTACGGTACTTTTGTGGTTATCCTTGGAAGAAAAACATTTGCTTTAAAAATATGTATTCGTGACAAAGACATTACTAAAAAGAGGGATACATGTGACTGTTCAAATTAGTCGTCCTAAACAGAGTACATAGACACAGCACGAATTAGTTTTTTGCGGAAAATAATGCTGAAAACGTAGTGAATGTCGCGGGAAACCGCTGGATGCAAGCAGCATAGGACCGGTCGTTGTGGAAAACTTTAGGAAGATCTTTTTCCAACAGTGGACGTATTTTAGCTGATATGATGATGATGATTGCCAATACGGGTCATCTTCTGGTGAATTTATGTGATGGTTATATGTGGTATGGTCGTATTGTGAATTTGCATAATGACAATGACAATATATTCTAAATAAATAGATATAGGTACCTAGATGCCTTCCCTATAGAATTTAGTTGTCTATATTGGTACATGTTTTTCTTGATTTTTCAACTACAGTTTTTCTTGATCATTAACGCGACCCTTTGGGGTTTAGGGCACTGTAAACTCGCGACATGTGGGGTTGTTCGGGCCTAATCAGGAAGGGTTGTGCCGAAGGGTTCAGCAAACAAGCGAAGCCCAGGGTGACTAGCAACTAGCAATGACGTTCTAGGGTTGAAATATTTTAAGGGGGGAAAACTTCAAAGATTGAGGGGATTTGAAAAAAATTTACCTTTTTGTTTGTTTATGCTTGGCAGTAGGAAATATTCTTTCAGTGTTATTACAAAAAGTTAAACACGAGTTATATTATGGCAATATTTACCTACTAGAAACGCGTTCAACATGTGTTCAGTTTTAACACCATTTATGATTAAAGTTCAAAAAAGTGTACCAACTAGTGGCTGGAATTTAAGTTTAAATAAGGATAACATCTGGTTAAAAAATAATCCAATTAAGTTTTGTTTGATGTCAAATAATTTTATGGTTGTCATATTATTTTTAAAATATTTATGAATAAAATGTGCTTTCATTTATTTTAAATCAAACAGCGACACACACAATATGTATTGATTAGCTTCAGGCTCCAATTCATTCGCACTCATTCATAATAATTTATCGTTTTAAACAGCTTGTTGAATAAATTATGAACTTGTTCGCATGCACTGCACTGTGCATCGGACCGTTAAAACACATTCCAACAAACATTGGCATAGTTTGACGTTTTCCGATGTTGACACTCGTTATTTTAATGGCATTGGTTTATTTCATACATTTATTTTGAGGAATTAGAATATTCAATTAGTTATAAATAAAAAAAATGCTGCATAGAAAGAAAACACGGATTATAAAAAAGAAGTATTTATGCAGTTATTTTAAAATAACTGGCAGAAAAAAGAAAGTTATTTTCAGGGTACTTATTTTGTTTTGTTGTTTAAATTTGAAAATGGAACATTCGAACACGTCCAGTCGTTGCGCTAAACCCCCGTACACACTGTACCACCTACCTTTGCCTGCCATGACGCATTTTATTGCGGTGCCGTAAAAAGAAAGTGAGCAATGAAGGTGCAACGTGCAAAGCTTGCGCCTCAATATAACACGGCGCCAGTTGAAACGCACACGACGCGTAAGGGCACATGTACACATGACTAATATTCCCACCTTCCCCGCCTTTTTTGTCAGCGTGAAACGATACCGCTCATTTAACTTTGTTGTCATAATAATTATCATTCATGCCACCCAATATCTATGTGATATTTGAAGTAGGCATGGCGACGCGCTGTGACCTGAAATTTTCAGTTGTAAATATAGGTACCTAATGAACAAAACTGGGTTATGGTTATGGGAGGTTTTCCCTATATAAAGTTGAAGTTGACCATAACACTGTTATCTCAACATGCCCCGCGCGGTTTGGCTCAGTTATTCGATTATACCTAGGTGTACGATATCTCGGGTTAAAATACTTCGTTAGGTATACGGAAATTATACAGTTCACTCGTCCGCTACCTTAAACCGCATGAATTCTATAGAACAGTGTTATTGCGAACGCGCCCTAACATGCCAATATGGCGCGCAATAACAGCACTCGTAAAATTTGATTAACCCCGTTGCACGCCGCACTAAAATATTGACGGTTATAATACGCCTAATAATTTCTGTTCCCTGCTTTTATTCGTTAGTCCAGCGGTTTTGTATTAATTTACTCGCGTTATTACGCGAGTAATTAGTAGAGTTATAAAACTATTGTTTGTGACCGCGGTAATTATTTTATGTGAAGCTACCATTCGTTAATTTGACAATTACATTAGTTTAAGGGCCTGTTACATTTTCGACAGATAGCTTTATTCCACGAACGTATCTTACCTATGCTTTTTCCATCAAATAAAAATGGCGTTTTGACAGGTAATGGCCGTTTACCGACTGCACGGCACGGCACCGGCACCGGCATGGCGGCAGCTTTTTCATTGGTCAGTGACCAGTTGTCATTGGTTACTGACCAATGAAAACCCCGTAAATAGCTGTCACTGTGCCGGTGCCGGTGCCGTGCCGTGCAGTCGGTAAACGGCCATTCTATGGAGACATGACATGCCCTAATGCCCTAATAGCTGTGCCCCGGTCAGAGGCTAGACATCGAGTGCAACTATTCACTCTAATACATTGACATGTTCAGTTCCGACGTCAGTGTACAGTTACACTCGGTAGGTAGCCTCTGAACGCGACCCTGTAAATGATATTTTATCTGTTAATAAATTAGAATGATTTTACTAGATTATACGTGGTTCTCGGAAGGAAAGGGGGTCAAAATACTGTTAGGATTTTTTAATAAAGAAAGAAGGTTTTTCACACGCGATAACTATACACAAAGGAACCAACAAAGTTTTGAAATTAAAAGAAGAAAAAACTAATAATAGAATACAATAATATTCTATCTTGAAAAATATGTCTCATATTTTTAATAAAACCAGCTCAAAATATTAGAACGCATCACAAAAGTAATATATTCAGTGTTGCCAGCATTACCGCACATCACATCGCAGTGTTGACTATTCGCGCGCTGCAATATGCGTTTTATTAAAATTTCGGAGCTTGCATCAAGACGGGACGTGTTGTTAGGATAGCACTACTATTATGCACTATTATTAACTTTATTAAGGGCCTCTTTCATCAGATAACTCTTATCCACCAAATAAGGCTGTTGTTTTGACAGTTTTTCCATAGAATATCTGACAAAACGCCATATTTATATGGTGGATAAAAGTGATCTGACTATTGTTAAGAAATGTATCATATTATGCCATTGAAAGAGAGCAAGCAAATAGATCTTTTCCACTATTTCCCTGACATTTTGACCTCGAAAGGTTTTTTTATTAGCGGCATTCTCTCAATATCGGCCATTAGCACAGTCTGGCGCTGGTCTCGGCCGAGGATGCGGGTGATTTATCACAATTACAGGACCCGAGGACCCTAGACCCCCGGACCCCCGGATCCTAGACCCCCTGGGCCCCCATGGCCAAGACGTCATGCGGTTAAAGGTAGCCGATCTTTTTAAATATCAGCGTTATTGTTTTTAGCCTTTACTGAGCCTGTGTGAGAGGACTACTGCACGCATTTAAACTATCCAGGGATACTTTTTGAATGGCTATATTGCCTTATTAGGTTTAAGTAGGTATATCACTAGGCCCACATACATCGTTATAGTTAGTAGAAAATGACCGTATAGGGCTATTACACCTTTCAGTTATTTTCAGTTTCAATTCGGAGGGTCAAAGGGTCGCGCCCTGCGCACTTGCAATCACTTAGGGTCCGTTTGAGCTCAAAAGGGATTGTTACAGATCTGTAGCGTGTGCTGTCGAAATAACTTTAATATTATCTTTTTCAAGAGATTCGGTGTGTGAAATTGAGCAAAGCTTGAGGTGACTTAGATATAAAGTACTTGTGGTTTTGGTAAACCATTAGGTAAAGGTTAAGGTGATTGGGTGCATTGCGTTGTGGAAGATGATTGCTCGGGCGCGCTGCTCGCATCTTCTAGACGCAACCTCTTTTCATCTGTACCTACTACTTTACTGAGCTAACTAGGCGCTCGGGTGGAATACAGCTTCCCCGCCCGCACACCCGCCACTGCCTGCGGCTTCCCGCCCGCCACCCCTCCCGCACACCGCCATCGCCTTAGGAACTTAGAAAACTGTAGACTGTAGGCAAATCAAATGATGACCAAACTACAGTTTTAAATTATTCACAGGTAGGTAGTTTTTAAGGTTCGGTTACAACTCACTGAAACTTCCACTGTCTCAATTCACTTGAATGATTTATGGGCCCACGTAAATTATATTAAAAACTTTCTTTATTAAAATAAATTCCACTAACTAGTTGTTCCTTGGTAACTAGATTAAACAGCCTAGTTAATTTCAAAGTTAGCAAGTATATTGTAAAAGTTATTTCGAGTACTGAAAGCTCTATCAAAAATATTATCAGTGCAATAAATTTTGTGTCTTCAAATAAATTTCTCATCTAACTTTCAAAGATAATACTTGCAATAAAAGTTGGTTAAAACTATCAAAACTGTCATGCTTTAAATTATAATAATACCTAGTTAAAAAAATGCTATGAACTATTTGAAATTATAACAAGATACAGATTAACTGATAGTAGATAAAGTACGCCAATTTTCTTTTCCTTTTTGGGTAAAAAGGAAAAGAAAATTGGCATACTATATAATTGGCAAATATTATTGGGCTACTTAGCCTAATTTTATTTTTTAGTCTGTTAACCACCCCACTTCTGGGCAAGGGCCAAGGCCTCCCTTTTTCCATATTGTCTGTCCCGAACAATTTGTGACCTTTGCCCGCAAACATGTTCAAATCCTCTCGCCATCTCGCTTCCACAAAATAGCCCCAAAATAACTAAAGATAAGACAAAACTATTACATCCTACACACATTACTTACTCGTAGCATTATACAAACCGCTCAAGACGAACGCAATCTGGAACGGAATCCGTTCCAAAACTACTTTTATAAGTTCCAAGCGGAATAAACATCGCGTATCGCTGCTTGAAACAATAGTAGCTACACTCACGCATCGAGTTTGTACCGTTCAGCCGCTAAAAGCCTTTTGTTCTTAACAAAAAGCCTCGGTGCTCGTAACTCATGCAGACACACTTGACACTACTGAATTTTGGTTCAAGCGAGAAACAGCCGAGAAAACATAGTACCCACATCTTGAAGACAATTTATTTCGTAGACAATTTTTTTTCATTGGACTTGTTGGGAACATCTTTCTACAGCTCTAAAAATAAAAAATATAAAGTTAAACCGTATTATACTCTGAAACAATAATTTCCATCTCAGGTTAATTCTAATAAGATTTAAGTGTTGGGTTAAACGAAATAAAAAAACATTTTATAGCCTATTCAATGTCCGACTGCTTACTGCTGCACTTTTAAAATGGAGTGGAAACTTATTTTTAGGCAAGTAATAGGTAATTGCATATATCACTGTAGATATATCTGTGACCAATGTACTAAGTAAGAAATGTACGTTCTTATGTATTTACGTCAAGTAGGTATACTTATTCTGGTCACGTTGTACCAATAGGATAGTCTTGTTCTATGCATTCTATAGATATGGCTATGTGTGCTGAATAGTATTGAGCCATCCATATTGTATGGCAGAAACACAGCACAAATTCCCTCTCGAAAATCTCTACATCAGCTACAGACATAAAATCTTCATCCGCAAGGAAAGCCTTCTCATCACGATTCCAGAATAGTTGTATATTACGTACTTATTAAATGTAGACAATACTACTACAAGAAGTAGGCGAGGAAACCTTGAAAATGGGATCTCAAAGATAAACCCCCTAATTCATAGAGATTTTAGCCAGTTTACAATGGTTTTGAAAAGCATTTTTAGAAACAAATGTGATTTGTAATTCCACTGCAAGTCGATCATAACTTTCTATGAATTTGGGGGAAAGTGTATTATCCAGATAATATATTATAGCCGCCAAATTTATAAAGATTTTTAGTCAGTTTAAAAATCGTTTTAAAAATCATTTCTAACAAAATAATACCAGTGTCCATCTCTAGTGATCTCCATTTGGGGGTTAGTCCATCTCCAGAGTAGAATTGTACCTCCGAATAATTCGCTTCTCTAGAGCGAACAGAATTTTACATTTGTCAGATTATCTGACAAATGTAAAATGTAAAATTTCCATATATGGAAAGCGATATTACGTTCGAATTTTGAAAATCAAAACCCGCTTGTTAAAATAAATAAAAATCCTATTGTTTGGAGTCTTCGATTTTCAATTTTCATATCGAATCTTTGGCAACTTTTCTGCAGCAACTTTTTTTTTCAATTCCAAATTCATACAGCGCTCGTCGCTTGCGCCGCCGCCAGCTGCTTCGCTGGGGGCAATTTCACCCCTCTCCTTATCTCAGAGCGGTACCGCGTCACGCGAGGTTATTTACGCGCCCGGCGCCACCCCTAATCCCCTATTTATTCCCGGAGATGTATCTGAAAATTAGGGATCACGGCTAAGGATCCCGGAGCGGGCTGGTTAATTTGCGGGATAGGGGCTGGAAGCTGCGAAGGAGGTAGCATTAAGCATACTAGACGTGCTATTTTATTTAAAATTAAAGATTTGCACGCCTGTGCTAGTGTAGGAAAATTGAGGATAATGAAGTGTTTTATCATGTTTTCCTCGTTTTGTAAATTACATAGGTAGCTTGGTAGAGTTCAAATGGAACTGTATTATTTTGTAAAATATACATTTAACCGCGGTTCCATATTTTCAAGGCAAACCTTAACCTAAATTGGCAATTACGCAGCCCTTTTTTTCAATATAATTCCAGTCCAGTAGCCTTTAACTAGGTCGTCTAGTATAAGGGCACGCAGTTAACCGTCACATTAACCTCGGCAAATAGCACTCGATCCCTCCCAACACTAAAACATATCCATTCCCCGCGAATGGCCGTTTTAAAACACTTTTCCGTGTGTTTAGGACTTAGGTCTACGCCCGAACTTTCTTTAATGTCTCGAACTGAGGATAGGGATCCGATAGACGATAGGATATGAGTATAATCGACTACGAATCGATTAGTCGAATCTATTTTTTTATAAATATTTAAATATCGATACCTATACTATGTGTAGAAGTATGACTATTCACTTTTACTAACTTAATGTTGAGACTAATGCGGATTCTCACGATAAAAGTAAATTTGAAGCATCTATAAATATTTCTGTCTTGAACATACCTACGAGAGGGATAGCAGTGGGTACCTACAGTTAATGAAGTCAAGTTTAATTATCAACGTAATCAGAACTATAATTATAACTAAAAGTATCTATTAATCGATTCCAAAAAACATTTCCCAAATCCGTTATTAATTGGTATCGCCAAAAATAATCGGTTCCCAAATTATCCACAAATCCCACATTTCGTATCAGTTGCGATAATTTCACATGAAATTGAGTCGAGTCGACCTATTCGATTTAAAGCATCGCATATATCGAATAACTATTATGAGTCGCAGCTCTATTCTGAGACGTGACGAGAATCCGACTTTACCGAAAGCCTTTGAAGGAAGGGTGGAAAGGATTTTCAATTTTGAATGTGAATTCAGTGTCCTTGAGACGTGGCGAGATTATCTAGTGACGTGGCGTAGAGATGTAGTTACCGATGGATTAAGGCGATTGATCCTGGGCTTATATTTAAGAGCCTTTTAGTTAGTGTTATCCGAGGCCCGTGACTGGGTTTAATTTGTTTGAATCGTTATAGAGTTTTGTGAGATGAATGCACTGCTAAACAGAGCAAAAAGGAATCCTATTATCTACACTATAACATCCTCCTATTATCTATTCTACTAATATTATAAAGAGAGAAGATTTGTATGTATGTTTGTATGGATGTTTGTAATGAGTAAACTCAAAAACTACTGGACCGATTTCAAAAATTCTTTCACCATTAAAATGTTACATTATCACTGAGTAACACAGGCTATATTTTTTGGGATCCGGGATCCGGAAAAAACGGGAAACGGGATCCGAGATAGGATCCGGGATCAGGGATCCGATTTTTTTTTAAATTTTACGCGGACGAAGACGTGGGGAAAAGCTAGTGTAATATAAAATCGTATATTACTTATACATTTTGTATAGTCAGTGTTGCAATCAGAGACCGATATGGCATGGCGCAACGCCAAATGAACATGAACTTTTTGATAATTATATATTTCATTAGTATTTTGCATAGCAATCATTTTATTTCTGTTGTGATATAGAATTTATAATCTAACTAGGTAAATTAAGTAATATTGTAATATTTAATTTTAATCATTTGAGCCCAGAATTATAGACCAAAGCTTCAAAGTACTTATAGTCATC
Organism: Drymonia ruficornis; assembly: GCA_947859195.1. Classification (NCBI taxonomy): domain Eukaryota; kingdom Metazoa; phylum Arthropoda; class Insecta; order Lepidoptera; family Notodontidae; genus Drymonia; species Drymonia ruficornis. Next base: position 13,559,287 of record OX401905.1, on the reverse strand, counting down.
AGGTTTAAGTAATAGACCACAAATCCCATTGAATGTCAAATTAATTAGCCTGGCGTGGCCTATGACCAGCGGGCCAAGAGGTCACTTAATGATCGAGAGGCCTCTTGGTCGATCTGCAACCCTGGTACCCTAATTAACGTGCAGTTAGTAAATTAACTTCGAAGGCTTATCGGAATTGTCATTAATTAAATTAGTGTGTTTACTTATATCTGTTTATTTTGACAGTAAGATACTCAGAATAAACAAGAGAAGCTAAAATAGTAGTATTTTGGCCAACCTGACAGAAAAAAGTTCCTAATAAAAAACTTCGGTCGGCCTCAAAGCTCCAACACCAGAGGTCACACGAACGAACGATTACAATGAAATAATGTTGTTACCAACTCATTCAAAACTAGTAACATTACGACGTTCCAAACATTCCGCAAATTGAAGACACAAAATCCTTTTTTTTTTTATAACTTTCTTAGTCCGGAGGGTCGGGGCAATGGACACCCTTGACAAAGCCCTCAGCGGCACATACCTCCTCTAAAAGGGTCTCTGTAAACACTGTCTCCTTTCCGATAGAAAGCGTTCACTTTATCTAACAATATCTCCTTGGAAAGGGTAAACCACCCCATCTTTTTGTAGAAATCACTACTTTAAATGTATACAACCGTGTCGTTGGATTTTATTTGAGTTGAGACATCTAGATGGGCTAAGATATCGTTTTTATTGTGATATCGTTTCTCGTCTACGTGTTAAGTTTGGTGTTATTTTCCACATGTTATTATTATTATTTATTTTTCCGTACCTAAAGCATGTGGTATAGGAGTGAGGCGTATTTAACATAACAGTTAAATAAAACAGGTTTCTTACAATAACAGACTGTCACCTGTGACAAACAAACCGAAAAAACAGCTACTGCTCCACGAGATAACAAAATGCCTTATACGACAGTCACAAGCTTTTCTTTATTCATGCTAATGACAATTACATTAGTTAGAATGAGATAAAAAATGTTACGCTGTGACACCCAATCACAGTCGTCACAAGCTTTTCTTTATTCATGCTAATGACAATTACATTAGTTAGAATGAGATAAACAATGTTACGCTGTGACACCCAATCACAGTCGTCACAAGCTTTTCTTTATTCATGCTAATGACAATTACATTAGTTAGAATGAGATAAAAAATGTTACGCTGTGACACCCAATCACAGTCGTCACAAGCTCTTTCCTTTTCTAGCATATGTTTAACACCTTAGTTAGAAAGAGAAGTACTCTATGGAAGGAAGTATGTGACGTAGTTGGGCTGTTATTGCGATCGGATACACATACATCTTTATGAAATGACTATTCGACCATTTATATCATATCGTGTAATCCAGAATAAAATAAATATTATTTTAATTCTTGTTGATCAAAATTGAATAATATATTTATTTAAACAAAAATAGGTATATTAGAATAGTTATAACAATAGTTTAGATTGTTTTTAGTACCTACGATAAAAATCAAGTTTTTTTTATTTTGTATACAATTATATTACAATGCTAACCCACATGATATTGTTTTCCCCGCTATATTTATCACCTAAAAACAGGCTGTTTGCACAGTAAACAGGTTTAAAGTTTTTATCTTTGCCACTTATTAAACGACCGGGCAACTATAGACGCCTGTCAAAAAATATCCTTAAACGTTAGGGTGACTAGAGAAGCCCAGCGAACTTGTAATAATTAAACGCATTTTTTGTGTTGTCTGTGACCCCGGAGCTTTATGAGTGTTATACTAGATGGCTCTCTATTAAATAACGCGTCAATGGGCCTTTGTCATTGGTCGTTGAGTGGAGCGTCGATATAGCAGGAGTTGTTTACAAATTAGTACTGAGCTTTATGAGTGTTATACTAGATGGCTCTCTATTAAATAACGCGTCTATGGGCCTATGTCATTGGTCGTTGAGTGGAGCGTCGATATATACTGCGTTCCATTCACCGTAATTGTTGCTATTTTCGTCCACAAAAACTGTTAAAAACGATAATAATGATCACTTTCAGTACAAGTTGGTGCGAGTGGAACGAGATTTGTGATCGAAAATAACGAAATTAACAAAATTAACAGTGAATGGAACGCACCAATAGCAGGAGTTGTTTACAAATTAGTACTGAGCTTTATGAGTGTTATACTAGATGGCTCTCTATTAAATAACGCGTCTATGGGCCTATGTCATTGGTCGTTGAGTGGAGCGTCGATATAGCAGGAGTTGTTTACAAATTAGTACTCTCAAGTGTGTGGGTGCGTCATGCTCGCCGCCGCCGGTATAATGTAAACAACAATTGATTTATTATCCCATTGTGTTAGTGTTATATATTAAAAGAATGCTGAAGATTAATTCTTTCCGATTATCTATAAATTAAAAGCATCCACAATTTGGTAAAAAGTGAAAAGTGATGTGAAAGTTTTCGTGACAGTGGGCAGCCAAAAACTTTCTTTTGTGTGTGCATCATATTAATCATATTATATTTCCGGATTGGATAGTCAGATTCTAATTGGAAAATAAGGTAATTATGAACAGGCATTTTTTAATTTGCTGTAACAGTTGTAGTTTTTTTTTTAGAAAATACGGTATAAATCGGGGCGCTCGCCAAAATTTTCGCCATTTTCGCGAATTTAGACGGGTGGACGTTCAACGCCCCCAATATTTTGACAGATAGACGTACTATGATAGGACGTTTCAGTGGTTTGGTAACAGAGAACATAACAGTTTGCTCCCAGTTCCCACGTAGTATGAAATAACAGACTGTTATTTTATAACAGGTTTTTGGAGCTGTTATATATATGGTACAATAACAGACGGAGCAGGTATGCGATTTTAGCTGTTATAACCCACTCCTAATGTGGTATACCTACCTACAATCGGTATTATGCATAGCCCCACAAAACCGTGCAATCGGTTTGACTTGTGTGATCAATTAATTCCCTTTTAACTATTATTACAATAGTACAGTATAGTAAGTAGGTACTAGTATTTTTTTATACTAATGGCCTCTTCCGTCATATGTTTTATTGGCTGCGTGTACAAGAGGGGAGCGGTGTGCCCGAACAGTCAGTTTTGACGACGGAACGCATAGGCATGATGGCATAACTGATAGCTCGGGCGCGGCAGCTCGGGACATGTGAACGCACCCATTTACGTACCTACTCAAACGATATTGACCCTTTCACTCTTAAATCAAGATCGAGTAAAAGCATGGAACGTGGTCCCATAGACAAAGACAGAAACTAAACATAGTGTTTTAAAAATATTTACAAGTCATAGATCATAGTATTTTTTTCTGAACAAGATAACACCCGCCAAACCACCTTATTTTTCAAAATCCTTTCACAGCGCGGGTATCCTCTCATTATCCATTATTGATGCAACGTTCCGGGTGCTAGAGTCAGGGTTAAAAGGGATCCTTTTAACCCTAACCCATAACTCACCCCTAGCGGGCCTTAATAAAGCTCTTACCAGAAACACTCCGCCGCCCAAACTGTTATACCTTACGCAAAAAGCTTTTCGCAAACATTTTAAAACTAGCGCAGTCATTACCGCCATTTGCTTTGCATTTCGAATTTCGAACTGCTGTTAAATTCCAGCCAGTGACACAGCAAATTACTTTTTAGAGGGGAATTTCGCGTTCGGTGTTGTAAAGAGGAGGTTCCCCACCGCAAACAAACTGCGCGTCGAGCAAGTTGGACGTACCTGCGCTCTCTAGGATGGGGTTAATCAATGGAAGCATTGGAAGTAGGGCATACGATATGTATGTTAACCTCTGCAGAGCCAGCGCATATATGAGCTGCAGTCAATTGGCTACAGCTTGGCTCTTCACCACCAACAATGTACCTAGTTGTTCTCAAATTAATTGAAAACATCCAGCCCGCTAGCTAGGTGACTTCGTCCACAAGCGTTTCTACAAAACGCTACGCTTCATGTATGGAAATGACATAAGTCACGTGATCTCCTTATCGACTTGTAATGTCATTTCCATACATTTAAGCGTAGCGATTTGTAGAAACGCTTATAGACGAAGCCACTAGGGGGGCAGTTTACCTTGAGTTTTACCGGTTTATCTTTGGAGTTATTTAAGACCTAGTTTCTGTATTAAATTCTGCCAATTCTCAAGAACTGAAGCTGAACGCGTATAGCTGTAAAATACGTATACCTAACGTGAAAAAAAAAATTTGTTGGTAAACGAATCAAGGACCCGTCTACACATAATGACCAATGTCCAAAATGTTTCAGGAGAATATGTAAGCTAAACCCAGGTTAAAGTTTCTTATACTACTACCAATACAATCAGGTGCAACAAATAAAAAAATTCCCAAGGAAAAGGTACATCGATTGGACTGCAATAACTCTATAAATCAATTTAAAAACGTCTTCAATCAATGAAATGACCGGTTACTGAAAACAAGCTCGCTTAAGCGGCTTTAACACTGACTCATAAATAATACCGTGTACACATTAGGAATCGTAGGAAAAGGAAAAATTGCTGATGCATGCACAGCATATAAAAGCAAATAGGCGAGGTCTAGTAGCTTTTATATCTACAATTCCTTATTATACGACGACGAAATTACACGACACACAGCAAGGGGAAACCCCACCGCGGTGCACGGAGAGGCCACGCACACGGCCACGGCTACGTTTTGCAAGAAAATGTATGGATGACGACATTTCGTGCGTAGCCTCTCCGTGCGCCGCGGTGGACACGGTGACATACATTTTCGTGCAAAGCGAAACTTGACCCACGTGTGTAGCGTGTGCGTGGCCTCTCCGTGCGCCGCAGTGGGGTCTCCCCTTTAGAATGACGACCTCGAATGAGGGCCTCGGGTATCTTAACAATTGTCCATTGCGAAACTTGGTCTCTAATATTCTCTTCGTGGATTCTTCATTGTAATTCGCAAATTCTTGGCGGTCAGCATGTTTCGACCAGAGAACTGCTAACAGATGGCCGACAACATGTCGACAGCCATGAATTTACGATTTATACAAAACAAAAAAATCTGATTGACAATTCCGCTTTCACATTTTCACATACAAAATGACAATGTTAGCACCGCCATAGACGGACTGCGTGGAGCAGTCATGCGCTGGTTTCCTCCAAAAGCGGTGCCGTCATATAACGACCGCACTAGAACACTGACTATGTAAAAAACGCTGTCCATTACCACTCTCTAGGAAACGGCGCCATAGTTTACATATCCAATGTTCTAGTGCGGCCGTTATATGACGACACCGCTTTTGGAGGAACCCAGCGCTTCAGTGTCGACAGCTTCAAGCGGTCGCTGTATGGCGATCTGCAGTTTCAATACAAAACTCAGTTAATTTGCAGTCGTAGCTAAAGATGCAGTCGGCGTGCGGCTGATACCGGCAGCAAAGAGCTGATCGACCGACAACCGCGCCGTACACGGACCGCTGGAAGCGCTTCGCGTACAAATACAAACACAACTGCACAAGGACTGCTCCAAGCAGTCCGTCTATGGCGGCGCTTAGTCTGTACTCAGTCCCCTTCAACAATGGTCGTCACAATCTTATCGCAAGTAGCGTGCGGTTAAAATTACCATAAAATTGCCATGAGAAAATGCCAGGTTAAAAAGCGAATAATGGCCGGCGATCCTTTAACCGTCTACCAATTATGTTGGGCAGTGAATGGGTTTAATGAAAATGTTATAAACATGGTGGAATAACGGCATAATCGCGGGTCTAGTGGGAAACAGGCATGTGACGGGAATTGCGACTGGGAATATGCGGGCTACGAGTGTAGGGCAAAAAGTTAATAGGCACAATTTTATTTGTATTTCGCTTTGTGAGTAGGTAAAACGTAATTATATTATGCTCTTTGTGTACTTATAGGTAGATGTTTCTAAGTGAAATAATTTGGTATACGTATAGTTAGGTAAAAAGCAGTGATAGCGGATTAGTTAAGCATGCGTCTTGCGTGTTTAAGGTCGTGTTCAAACCCTTGATACGAAGAAGGAAAACATCGTGAAGAAACCTATATGTCTTAGAAAATCGAAACAATTTTCGAAAGTCTTGTAAAATCCATCACGTGGTGGATTATGACCTAAATACCCCTAATAGGTACTGCCTGGCAGATATTTTATGGAGAACTGTCAAAACTCCATATTTATTTGATAAATAAAAGTTATCCATCGATTCTGAAACAGGCGCTTAGTGTGAAAGTTTATTTACCGTTATTTTTTTTTGTTTCAGATGTCGCCATTACACTACGGACGGCGGCTCGCGGCCTTCTTCACGTCAAACACATTTATGGTAAGCAATAACTTACATTACCTACTGTACTTACAATTACTAATCCACCAAGCCAACTAGAGACCTGTGAAATGTGACGTCACCCGCACAGCAAGGCGGTGGCGGTGTGCGGGCGGGTATGCGGGCGGGAAGCCGCAGGCGGTGGCGGGTTCCATCCGAGTGCCTAGTTGGCCTGGTGGAGTAGTAATGAATTTCCCAAAGATTGAAAAGATAATCACGACATGCGTATCGCAAACAACCAATATCTTTAAAACAATAAATCTCCAAAAACCTGTCCAGTTTTATTAAATAAATTATATCTGGGAAATAAAAACAGCAAAATAATAATATTTATCTCTCAAATAAGTCGGTAACCGAATGTGTTCAGTATTCACTGCCGCTTTACCAATTACGGGTCGAACCAATAAATCCCGATGAAAATATTGATAACGCCGTGTGACGTGGCTCGCGTAACGCAATGAGTTACACGCGTAAACAACGCACGCCGCGTAATTTATGCCCACGTTTACGTAATTAAGACGATACAAGAAAAAAATGAATTTTAGTTTCGGGGTGTGGCTAGCGTCGCGTGAGCTGCCGAAGGATATATCCCTCTCGCTTAGCTAGGACAGAACAGCTATGGAGTAGACTATAGTATAGTTATTTTTTGAAGGAACAATATTGTTTAATTCGTACAATTAAAATAATATGTCCCAGTGCACCTTTTAAAATAGATGAAATGGATGAAAATATTCAAATATATTTTTTTCGTTTTATATGGGATTTTTATGTCGAGTGTATTTGAAAAAAATAATTTAATTTCTATGTTGTTTTTATTGCTGAAGACAAAGTAAGTCAAAAGAAGACAAACGATACCTACAATATGCTGATAGATACGTATAACAATATTTCGATCGTATAATAGCCTATAACCAGCGGACGATCCAGACGCGTCCAACGATATCTCATTAGTCAAATTATTATGATATAAAAATAGTTTGGACGTTATACGGGAGCAGATGAACATACATACATATCGGTCAAAATCATAACCCTCCGCCCACCGTAGTCGGGTAAAAATGTACATACTCTGTGCCAGTGACTGACTGCCGGATATGAGTATCTTTTTCATGTTTCGTAGGCAAAGGAATACTTTGGTACTTAACTTCGATGCCGATCATGAAGTCATCAGCGGTGTCATAATATTTTTTTTACCATATTTAATTTATTTTTTAATTTAATTTTCAGTTTTTATTAATTTTATTGATTTAACCATGCATTTATTTTTTGTTTATCTTTTTATCTTTATTTTTTTATCTATCAAAATCACCCTTAGACTGGTTACCGCCACAGGTGACAAGAGGGCTGGCTCTTTCCTTGCTCAAAAAATTCGCTTGACAACAGGAACAGCTTGAATACAGGGAGGACATGCAGCCAGTATCCCACGCGGACGGTATTTGTTTAATTAGGGGTAGGTTTTTATTTTATTGTATTTTATTTTAATTTATGTTATATTATATTGTATTTTAATGATAAAACATGAAAAATAAAAAATATTTTTTTATTTTTTTTAATTTAATTTTACTTTTATTTATTGTTTTATATTTATTGTGAAATTATAATAATTTTAATAATCAATATTGGACTATGTCTGAAACAATTACATTGAATTGAATAATTTAAATACAAAAATTATCACATTAACTCGTTAAATCACGGTTTACACCCGCTAGAACGAAAAAGATCCTAACATGGTAGGTAGGACCTGAGGGTTGGCCAGTTAATTACTTAAAATACACTATATTTATTTCAAGAAAACATTCATAAGATCTGAAGGCGTCGGACTCGCACATAAAGGGTTCCGTACCACCGTAGAATAAACACATCAAAAATATCAAGTTTGAGACTTGATATTTATTTTTAAATGTTATTATATTTTTAGTATTTGTTCTGCACCGGCAACAGAAATACACATTCAGTGAAAATTTCAACTCTCTACCTGTTACGGTTCGTGAGATACAGCCCGCGCTGACAGACGGACAGACAGACAGACGGACAGCGTAGGCCTAGTAATAGGGTCCCGTTAGCACCCTTTGGAACCCTAAAAAGTAGCCTATGTTCTCCGCCAAGACCCAGTCTATCTCCATACCAAAATTCATCAACATTGGTTCAGCGGTTTAGCCGTGAAAAGGTAACAGACAGAGTTACTTTCGTTTATAATATAATAGATTGAATAGGACGGACAAACATTTTCCTATCCATATCTGTAATGTTATTTTTTACGATAATTTATTGATGTATGATATATTTATTACTTGCCCATCCATACCTACAACAAACGCAATAAAGCGACTCCATTGTTTTGACAAGCAATGTATTCCCACTGTCGGCCCAAGACCATGCTGCAAGTATATAACAGTAAGCGAAATAGGGAGTTTTTACAGAAATGACACGAATAACTATGAAATGACAAGAGATGACACAAAATGACAAGAGATGACACAAAATGACAAGAGATGAAAAGAAATTACACAAGACAAGGAAAAGCAAACGAAAATCACGCTGCAGTGCAGGTCGTAGGTTCGATTCCTGCCCAGGACATGCATTTGTGTGCATGAACATGTCCGCATGTCCCGAGTCTAGGTGTAATTAAGTGTATATTTAGTTTGTATTTACAAACAAAAAGTAGTATTTGTAGTAATATCAGTTATCTGGTTTCCATAGTACAAGCTCTGCTTAGTTTGGGATCAGGTAGTCATGTGTAAAAGAATTTCCAAGGATATTTATTTATTTATCATAGGCGTCGGCGGACTGTAAATACTGTACTGTACCTGTAATGTGGCACGACCGTAATATTTTTTCGTAATATTTTTTAAAAAATCCTTCACAGGTCCGACGTCGAACAAGTCCGAGCGGACACTGACAATACAAAGTTAGAGAGAGACATGGTTAGTTCAAGTACTTAAAATGTGAGATGGCGATATTGTGCGCGCGCTCGGAAATAAACAACGTAAGCGCCAAACCACATTTACTTGAATTAAAAAAAAACTACTTCATGAATTAAAATATGGTTGAAGGGTAGTTTAGATATCATTATTTGCTATGTTTTAGAAATAATTTCGTGATCTAAATCGCAAAAACATCGTGGTAGCAAGGAAAATTGTAAATAATTAGAGCTCATTTCATAAATTTTTTTTATCGAGAAAATTTCATCAAATCGTGATTTGGATTTAAAGATACTCAAGATAATATAGTCAAAAATCATACATCTAAATATAAGATTCCTAGTCCACATACTTACTTAAAGAAAAAGTAGAATAGAAAATCAACCAAATTTCGAACCCTCCTCTTAAATCAGTTATGGTGCGTTTGAGATGGCCGCACGGACCGTTTGATCGACGGTTAACGCAAACTTGGCTTGATTGAGTTATGGATTAACTCTAGCAAGACAATGATGTCTTATATTATAGACCTAACATAAACAAACGTTAGTGCTCTAAAAAAAATTATTTAATTCCGAAATTAAACATTTAACAGAAAAACTTTTGTTGCTTGCAGGCAAAGCAGTAGAGTCGAACAATTAACGGTCTGTTTGAAACTGAACGCGACGTACGAACGCCGCTCGGATGCGTTCAGTTTCTGCAATCTGCATAATACGCGACACTCATTTACCCACCGTTTGTGACCGACAAATGAAGCGAAAGCGACTGGAAATGTTTTAAACATCCAGCATAACCAGAACCCCAAGTATAAAGCGGGGTAAGTGGGTAAGGTGTCAGGGGAATTTGGGCGGCGTCGGGAGGCCGAAACGCAAATAGTCGCGAAACTGCGGCGCGCCTAATAGCGCGTGAACCTTGTGATTGTTCGCTGGGGACCCGCGACGGTTTTATTTATTTCGCGAATCGGCGAATTCTTTCGGCGTTCTGAGAATTTCGTTATACAATTTTGAATTTCGAATTCAATTTTTTGCATTCCATATTTTAAATTATACCTATAAGAATGTAGAATTCCAGGATGTACAGCTAACTTAGTTATTGATGTCAGTAATTAAATAAAAGGTATAAATCCAATCCAATCAAACCCTGCATTCGCACTAGTTATTGATGTTAGTGAAATAAAAGGTACAAAATATTTATAACATGCTTTTCTTACTCTGCGTTCGCACTAGACGAAACATTCAAACAAAACATGTTGTTACCACAGATTCACAAAAATTTCACGTTCGCGCAAATTAATCTATGTTGTCGGTTGTAGAATCTTGTAAAAAATAAACCTTTGCCCTCCGTCAATGTAAGTAGATACTACTTTAAAACCAGTGCAGATAAAAATGTCGATTCACAAACTATTTTCACCATGTTCTATGTTTTTAACCGACTTCAAAAAAGGTTCTCAATTAGACTCGAAGGTTTGATTTTTTTACGTTATTAATTAAACTGAATGACAACATCAGTATAGTAAAATAAATCTGCACAAGCTTTCTGCAGAACCAAAGTACTTATAAATGATTTATGACGCACGTACTTAGTTCATATATCTAGTATAAGTTTCGGCATGTTACGAAATTTTCGGAACATTTTTTGTAGAGTTTCTCTGGCATCTTCACTTTGATTGATGATGATTGAATGATAAGCTCTGACAGCTCATTAAATCATAACCGAAACTTTACTGACAAAACTCTTGAACTTTTAAGCTGGAATTTCTATTTATACACTACTTTTTGTCCTATCTTATACTACCCTCAATACAGGGTGTATTTTCTTCTGATTATTTAAATGTCTTAAAACCCATCGTTGTAGCTAATATAAGGTTCGAGCATAAGCAGCTCGGCTCATTGTATCGGGTGGTTGCAGGTTCGATTCCCACCAGATGCAAATTTCGGAAACGGCTATTTCGTAATTTACCCTGGTCTGGGTGTCACCCTCAGTCTATTGTACGGTAGCGAATCCATAGTACGTTGCTTCGTATGGGACCATACAGTTGGTGTTTAAGTCTGGCGACTGTACTTATCAATATAAATTTTGGTTGCGCTACGCCCAACTAGATACCGCACTTCCTAATAAATATTTTATTTATGTAGAGATACTTACCTATTATTATTATATAAGTAGGTACTTATATAATATATCTCAGTATATTACCAGGCTCAACATATTGGTGCGTTAAACGAACGCACTACGTGTTGGAATTAATTAACGGGTGATTGATTTAGTTATCTCCTTATGAGTAAGCCTCAGACTTAGCTAGAGTATAACTATCCACTTGTGCGAACCCTCGCTAGTGTGGCTACAAATGTCGTAGGTAGTATGTCTGTATGTATGTCTATAATGTCTATGACTAATAGTGACACGAAATCTTAAAAAGGCCCGTATTCATAAATGCATCTCAAAGTTGAGATCGATCTTAAGATGCAGTTTTGACGTTTAATGTATGAAACATCTGTCAAAAACAGCGTCTCAAGTTCGATCACAATCTTGAGATGGATTTATTAATACGGGCCCTAAACAAATAAGTAAAATTGAATTGTCTATTTGTAATGTCAAAATTACAGCTTTTTACTAAATGTATAATAAAAAATATACAGTACAGTACTTATAATAAAACAAAAAAAAGTGTGTTTATTTGTTCCGGCTAATCTCCGAAACGACTGGACCGATTTAGACGGGACTTTCACTGGCAGATAGATGATGTTATAAGGAGTAACTATTACTACTACTTACTTACTATTATTTTAGCAAACATTTACAAACATTTTGTTAAATTCCACGCGCCGCGTTTTAAGTCGCGAGCACAGCTTATGTAAGATAAAAATGGGTGGGTGGTAGCTTCCTGTACTTTCCCTTGCTTGCTATAATTTCCTAAATAAAGTACACACCTATTTTAAGGTTTTAATAATTATTCCAATTTAAATTAAATAATTCTCTTAATTCCACTTGATTTGTTATTCCGTCCGTCCGCTGACCGCCGCGCGTCTTGCTCGCATTTTTAATCAACCTTCCAAATTCGCTAATTTGAATAAAGGGCAGCGAAAGGGTTGTTTTAGGGTTCCGCGCTAATAAAAGTAAGACCTGCCAGGTTAATGGCCCGTAGAGAGAAGCGGAATCGATTCCAGAAAGATTATCGATTCGATATTAGCATTTAAATGTGGGGTAGTCGATACGATTAAGGAATTAACGAACGCGAAATTTTAAATTCTGTTTGGCTTTGAATATTCATAATTTTTCAAGTTCTCTACTTTTTTTTATTGGTGGTGGAGTCAAGCTGTAGCCAATTGACTGCAGCTCAAATATGAGCTGGATCGACCAGGGTAGTACTACGCTCTCATAGAAGATCGGCGTAAAGTGGCGCAAAGTTACAGCTGCATTTCGTACGGTGCACTCATCCAATGAGATTCAGAGAGCCGGAAGCCCAATCCCTCCTTCCCTCTGTCCCAGTCCCCTTCAGGTCGGCATCGCGATGCCTTCTTGCTAGCATTCTCTGATAATCTCAATCGAAACCATCGCTAATCGATACTATATTTGCAACATTCTCATCACATCACTACCTACGGCTTTAGACAGGGCCGCGTGAGGGGAAAACTAACTCATTTGCATTTTAAATGGGTCCGTTATTGTGCGTACGAATCGTTGTGGCCATTTAGTAGGCATACGGATGCCGGGTATTAAGTTGTTAATCCAATGGCCCTTGGAAGAACCGCCAATGATATTAGAATAACGATGGTTGGGGTAACCAAGAATGAACCAACTTTATGAAGTGTGAAGCTTTCCGAACCCTATGTTAATCTATACTAATATTATAAATGCGAAAGTAAGGCGAAGGCTAGACGTAAAGTATATACTGACTGTGGTCCGTCAGTATGGTACATAATGATGGATGTCATTCCATCGACGCAGGCTACACGTTCAGTATTTATTCCGTCAGTATTGTGACGTAGTTCGTACAGTGCAGACGTCAAATGAAACACGAAAGCTTGGTATGGATATTACTTTAGCGCTTGGTTTAATCCGCAATCTCGGAAGACATGTCCACTCTATTACTTTCGCGACGCGGAATGCCAAACTGTCATTCTGGAATTGAAATTCCTGGTAAATACTGTCATCCATCAGTATACTAGCCTACACGATCAGTTTGGACCACGGTTTTTGGTAAATAATGACGGACCACAGTATTTACTTTACGTCTAGCCTTCGCCTAAGTAACTCTGTATGTCTCTGTCGCTTTCACGACTTAGCCGCCAGGCCCTATGTTTTTGCAATGGAAACTCGAAAAACAAAAACCTACCTGACAATAACACGAACCAAAGCTGCAACCAAGAAAACAACCAAAACACGAGCGCTATACCTGCGAAATGAGCACGAATCCGCAACCAACACAGTTTATTGGATTTTAGCGGAAATTTCACTCGCACACACCGGCCGGTACGAGCATACCCACTGTACGCGAATCGGCCCGAATATCGAATTTTGATTCGTGATTTGTATCACAACCGCCGAGACTATAAATACGGCGCAGCACCAGATACGTGCAAATCGAATGCAAAACGCGTCGGATGCTGCCGCGGACACGCTGGATCCGTTGTATACGGACCAAAATCCGGAATAGGTACGTGTGCGATACGGGAATTTTCAGAACAAAATATGTAAACAGGGGCTTTTTTACGTGTACAAATAAACGGTACTTTTCATTTACATTTTTATTGCGACTAGGTTTAGGTACCTATGCCAACTGAAATTCACTTTTTGCTCGATATTTCAGATGAATAAAAATACATTATGCAAAGAACATTGTCGACCTCACTTCAGTGCATACTACACATTCACGACGCCACCAACAGATGGCGTTGGGTGCACGCACCAGTACAACATGCGATGCTGCATAGAATTCCTGAATCACGATATCAAGATTCACCAGGCACATCGCTATATAAGATTGGGGCGACAACAACCATTGGGGCGGGCATAGCAGCTGGCTAGAAGATATTCCCTTTCCGCGAATGTTCTATCTAGAGAGGACAGAGACGCAAACACTCGAAACTGGCTCTCTCGGATGTCCAATTGAGTTTTCATCCGGCGCCGTCCTACATAGTACGCTAATAAACCCACTTACCCGACAAACTACAGTAGCTTTGTATTTTAAAGCGAGGAGATTGTCCGTGTTGCATCTATCAGCAATCTCGCTGTAACGAAATTAAATTAAACATCGTAATTCTGGAGTCGAATCTCGACTCTGCACTCGGATCCCGCTGCTAATTGTCGGGAAGAGGAAACGTAATAAAAGTACTACTCTTTGAAGTGATGAAGCCGGCCGAGCGCCTCCGAGGAGCGCATTTTAATAAATTAAAACTGCGCGAAATTCCCATTCCAATATCATTTTATTTTCCCTTTTGCGTCCGCTTCCAGCTAGCTCGTTCACACTGATTCCATTTCGCTGAAATACTCTATACCGAACCCACTCCTTCGTATTAAAAACACAGACATTCAAAGAAATGTGTGTACTTTAGTGATTGAAAATCATTCGGGTTCAGTTAAAGCTGAGTGGACACGGCTGGCATAACGTTTGCGGTCCAGCACGGGCTTAACGAAATAGCACTGCCAAAATGAGATAGCTTTCGGCCGTACGTTTAGACTTAACACACGACTACGAAACGGCTAGGCTTTCAACGGAATTCATTCATTCGGAGCTGAATACTAAGACCGTATGCATATTCAGTTATTCGATGTCGATATTATTGGAACGGCTGAATAAACCGTAGACTGAAAATACTTTGAATTTAGCCTACGATCATTCTACTACCTAAATTAATTATTATGATAATTTAACTATTTCCCTGAACTTGCTGAGGCCTGAGGGTCAAAACTGGGCGTCATCATTGAATACCACCACTATAGGTCTTGACTTACAGAAGTATGTATAACGGTAGAGAGTGTGGTAAATCACATTCTATTTTTAAGACTTTTCTTCAGAATAATAATAGTGGAATTTCTCTAATTTTCAGGTGTTGGTGATATCGCTAGAGCTGCTGGCGTGGCAGAGCGGCACCGCGGCGCTGGCCAACTGCCCGCCCGGCTGCAACTGCAACGACGACACCCTCGTGGTGGTGTGCGAGGAGAGCCGGCTCGACGTGCTGCCCATCGCCCTCAACCCCTCCATCCAGCGGCTCATCATCCGCAACAACAAGATCAAAACCATCGACAGTTCCATGCAGTTCTACACGGAGCTCCAACACTTAGACCTCTCCCGGAACCACCTCGTTAACATACCCATGAAAAGCTTCGCTTTCCAAAAGAAGCTGCAAGAACTTCACCTCCACCATAACAAGATATCCTCGGTCAGCAACACGACCTTCCAGGGACTCAACTCGTTGACAGTACTGAATTTGAAATTCAACTTCTTGGAGGAGCTCACGAACGGAGTGTTTTCCACTTTGCCGAGGTTAGAGGAACTGAATTTGGGACAGAACAGGATTTCTAGGATCGAGTCCCGATCCTTCTCGGGATTGTCTGCGTTGAGGATACTGTATCTTGATGACAATCAACTGAGTTCCGTGCCAACCGCTTCCTTCAGCCTTTTGGGCAGTCTCGCCGAGCTTCATGTGGGGTTGAATGCGTTTTCATTCCTGCCTGACGACGCCTTCGCTGGGCTAAATAGATTAACTGTACTCGACTTAAACGGAGCTGGACTCTCCAATATCAGTGAATTCGCATTCAGAGGTCTCCCAGGACTGAGGAGCCTCAATCTTTCCGGAAACAGATTGAGCACCGTACCTACTCACCAGCTGTCCTGTCTCACAAGACTTGAGGAGTTATACATCGGCCAAAATGAATTTCTAGTTTTAGAAAGCCACTCGTTCAAAGGTTTGAAGAATCTCAAATACTTAGACAATACCGGCGCAACTCAATTGGAAAGGATTGAGAAAGGAGCGTTCGAAGATATCATCAATTTGGAGACGGTTATTTTAGCGAACAACAAAAAACTGTCCATCATCGAAGACTGCACGCTGCTCGGGTTACCGAAATTGAAACATGTGTCTTTGAAAGATAACGCCATCGTGTCGCTCAGCGAGACCGTCTTCATCGGCAAGGAGCTCAGGCAGCTAGACTTAACCGACAACCCTATTTTCTGCGACTGCCAACTACTGTGGCTACAACAGCTACTAAACGACAGGAGCAACTTTACGAGAATACAATGCGCGAGTCCAGAACACTTGAAAGATAAATATCTGCACAAACTGAACGCGGACGATCTGGGATGCGTGCTGCATGACACGCGGCAGCAGACCATCATCTGCATCGTAGTGGTGGCGTGCGTCGCCACGATCGCAACCCTCGTGCTGATACTGTACAGGTACAGGAAGAGCATGCAGGAGAAGCTGAAAGACTACAAATGGAAGGGCCGGAAGGACCTCGAGTACCACAAGCCCATCTCGACGGAGGAGGACTGCATCGTGCGCGGCATCCACCCGTCGCAGTACCCGGCGCCGCACGCGCCCGGCCTGCGGCCCATTCCGGTGACGGAACTGTAGCTAGAGCTTTACGCCTCCCCGAGCGTGTTCTTCATGTCCGGCGGCCAGGGCTCCGCGCGCCGGCCGCCGCGCTCGGGGGGCGGCGGGGGCGGCGGGAGCGGGGGCGGGGGCGGCACGCTGCCCGCCAACGGCTTCACGTACATCGGCGGCGACGCGCGCCACGCGCACGCGCACGCGCCGCTCACGCTCAACAACGGCGCGCCCGCGCACCACCTCAACAACGGCTCTCTGCGCTCGCTGCCCGACAAGAAGAACAACCGGAACGGCGTACTATGCCACCCCGACAACTTCCAGCGCAACCTTGACACGCGCTACTCGCGCAAGCAGGAGAACGGATACATGCGCAACTCGGAGACCGTGCTGGGCTTCGCGCGCGAACGCGAGCGCGAGTACGAGCGCGAGCGTGAACGCGAGCACCCCGACTACAGCGAGCCGGAGTACTCCATCATCCCGGAGAGCTACGGCGACGAGTACCCACGCGCGTGCGCGCACTCCAACACGTTCAACTGTTGAGCGCGCGCCGCGGACTCTCAATCGTTTGTGATCTTGTAATTCTAGCAATAAATCTTCATTCCATTAAGTTTGGTACGGGCGAGTCGGTCGCGGCGGGGGCGTAGTGCTCTAGAGCGGTTAGTGGCGGTAGTGCGTCGGACCCGCGGCGCGGGCGACAGGCGCGGGCGGCCGGCGCGGTCGCCGGCGGGGACTATCCTGTATCGTATTCGTTTTAAAAGAGTACATTATTTGTAAATTTTAAATTTAAGTAGTGATGGATCTATTTTCAATGGACGCGACGTTACGGGACGTTCGGTGGCTCGGGGCGTTTGAAAGTGAGACTTTCACCCGGGGGCGGTGCGGGGGTGCGGACTAGACGCGGCGGGGGGCGGGGGGCGGCGGGTCCCCTTATGATGTACATCATAACACATTGTGATTAGTAGTTTCCTCTACCAGTGCGGTGGATTTTGTATTTGATTTTGTACAAAAAACCATTCCATAACAAACCTTTTTAACGTCTAATATTTTTATTTATAAATGAGTAATGTAAGTGTGCGTTAAATAAGACACCAATATGAAAAAAATATTAGAATTAATGATTGTAAATATATTTATACTATATTGAGATATTTATAAAATTTAATACGATCTTGTTCTTCTAAAATTATCATAAAATTATTTCGGGATATTATATTGTTTGCTATGACTGATATCCTTATGAGATTTCTTATGTCACTAGTTCACTACCTACCTACCTATTATTACTACCTACTTACCTACGTACACTAGACTTCTTATTGTGTAGGTATGAACGCACCCATTGTTTCTATCTTCGAACACTCATGCTCAATCCTAATATTGTAATATTATTAAGATTGAAGTTTCAAAAAAACTTTGTCTTGTACCTACTTAATTTGTAATGTTCCATGACCCATAGTGTAAACGGTATGTGATCTATTCAAAAAGGTACTTACCTACCTTTTTAAAAGCGAAAGGGTTGGGTAGAGATGCTATAGGTACCCGAAATTATCGCTGTATGTAATGCACGCTTAAAACAGTGCTAATATCTAGCATCTGATTATGTTCAGGAGAAAATTAATTTAACTAGATATGTAATATATCTCGAATATTTGCTAAATAAGCTGTCTACCCAACTTTAAAAATTTGTAAAAAAACGTAGTTTTTTTTAAACCGACTTCAAAAAAAAGGAGGAGTTTCTCAATTCGACCGTATATATATATTTTTTTTTTTTATGTGTGTTCGCGGATAACTTCGTCGTTTATGAACCGATTTTGATGAATCTTTTTTTGTTGGAAAGGAGATTTTCCGGGGGTGGTACCATGATAAGGAAACCAGGATCTGATGATGGCATCCCAGAGAAATCGAGGGGAATCTTCGAAAATCGTAGGGGCGACTTTTTTTGAAGTCGGTTTGTTTTTTTTATATAAAAATAATTTTGTTATATCAAGTCAAAGGGGTTATTTTATGAAATGTTCTAGTTGTGACATCCTTACGGCCCAGCCACGACCTTGTCGTTATCAGCGACAGAAGCGCGCGGGGGTACTAAAATGTATCTCGCCACGAGCTGCATCTCGCCACGAGCTGCCGCTCTCGGCCAGATGCAACATTTTAGTACCCCCGCGCGCTTCCGCCGCTGATAGCGACAAGGTCTTGGCCGGGCCGTTAGGTACATCATCAACCTCAGTGACATCAACACCTCGAAGAAAATGCTTCATACGAATCTTTTTGAACAGATCACAGCTGTACTAATAATGTGCCTCAGACTATCCTCGATGTAACACCATAGAGTTCTATTAACGTACCTACACCATTGTATCCCTTACATGTCCAATTACTTGCCATTATCCAATAAGGCACAATGTGCGATTTTTAAGAACATAAAAGTATTTTATGTTATTTTTTGTATATTTTGCTTGCTAGAACTAGATGTAAACTAATCCGAAAGCTGAGGTACACGGACGGGTAGAATAAACGGTAGAGTCATTAATTAGCTTACTACCCAGTGCGCTACAAATTTTGGTAGTATACCCTACCCAGTAACAAATAATACCTACTGCAGACAGTAGAGACCGGTAGAGTCAACTCTACCGGTGTAGAATAATGATCTGATGACAGCCACTCATAAACAGAGTTACTGAGAAAATATAATGTAATGAGATGCCTGAATCTTCCTAGGCCATGCTGAGGGGCGGAAACCCACGGCGGTGCACGCTACCGCACGCTACGCACGCAAGACGTCAATGATGATAATTTTGTTCGACAATGACGTCATTTCGTGCGTAGCCTCTCCGTGCACCTCGGTGGATTTCCGCCCTAAAATTAATAAAATTCTGTAGTCTACCATGACTTTATACTTTCGCTAGGTGTCGCTAGCGTCTACGCAAATGTTTGTATGTTAGTTCCTCAGACGGCCGATATGGTATCTGTATCACGACTAGTCGCTTCACAGAACACGAGAGCCAGTGTAAGAACATGTTTGTATACATATAGAGTTCCTTCTCTTTTGGTAATGGAGGACAAGAAATTAAAGACGTGTACGATAAGGTTGTCTTTTGAATAATACCTATTGTGTGAGAATGGGCTTACTTATTTTGTGTCTTCTTGGATTATGGCTGTTTCCCGTCGACCTACATAGTACCCTGAACCTTTTGATGTCATTACTTTCGTGTAAATATGGAGAAATTAAAGACTAAGCGATAAGGCATGTGTTAGTGCCTAGTGGATGCCTAAAATGTATACAAGAAAAGATGATACATATGAGAAAATTGTGATTAGAGTACTCACGACATTGTAATAGAAGTCATCGGTCATTTCTGTACCTTTATTGTAGTTATTACCTACATACAAACTCGATAAATATAACATACCTCAAATTTATATTTGTTTTATTTACAACTCACCAATTTAAATAATATGGTACTTGGTAGTATAATTTTTATCCCGTGGGTAAACACTACAATAGGCCACCCACTTCAGCAAAATAAAGGACTACCTACCTATAATACATGCACGATCAGCACGTTATACCTACCTACCTTAGAGTCGCACAAAGAGCTACGGAGCGGGCTATGCTCGGTATTTCCCTAGCGGATCGCATACCGAACGTTTAAATTCGCTGTCTGACGAAAGTTGTAGACGTCGGTAAGCGGATCGCGAAACTAGTGGGGAGGGGCAGGCAGGATACTTGATTAGGCGGGATGCTGGCAGGCAGGTGGACCAGGGCAGTAACAGACCATCAGCCAGATGGTTCAATGACTTAAGAGGTGGCCGTTCGCCGTTGCTGGACAAGAATAGCACGGGACCGGAACAAATGGCGTGAAAGAGGGAGAGGCCTACACCCTACACCCAGCAGTGGGTGGATACATGCTGAGAATCCCTTCTCAGCTAAACTATCCCTTCTAAACTAGCGACATCTATTGGGCAATAGCTAATAGTAGGCAGTGACGGACGGAACAATAGCATAAAGAAGGTTTCAGTTATTGCCCCCTAGGTGTCACAAATTTTAAGACTTCAAGGCGGACACCCACCGCGGCGCCACGGAGGCTACGCACGAAATGACGTCATTGTCGAACAAAATTATCATCATGACGTCATTTCGTGCATAGATATTCTTTGGTCATTGGTAGCGTGCGACGCGGTGGGTTTCCGCCTTTAAGCTATAGAGTCGATAGATATCCTAATAAAAATATATCCCCCGATAAGATTGGTAACCTAACTTGGTAGAACCGTACACGTAGGCAAGGGCTGAAAAAAAAACTGTCATCTAATAGGCGCGTCCACAAGCCCCGAGCAATCAGTCTAAGTCTACGAGGTCAAACGTCAAAATAAATTATACAGGCGCGACACTCGACTCATGCAGACGCGTGTATTGGAGAACTTTTTAAAAATAAGGTACACAAAAATATTGTTCATTAATTTATTTATTCATAGTATGCAACATTTATTATTAACATTACAAAATTGTTCAGCCTTGTGATGGGAGAAGCCGGTTTCAGCCGAAGCGGACATGATTTTGTAAATAAATAAAAAAGATATGAGTTTTAGGCGCCAGTGTAAGTGGAATATTATGGAGTTATCACTTATGCTGTATGATTAGAACTTCTCCTCCTCGAGACCGTGTTTGAAGAACATCATGATGGGCACGGAGGCGCCGTCGATGTCTCTGTACTCCATCATGGCGACCATGCCGTCACAGTCCATGGACTCGCCCGTGAAGAACTGGAGCTCCTTAAACCTGCCGAGGATGTCTTTCATCACCTTGTTCATGTTGGTCTTGAAGATATCGACCTGATCGGGCGCCTTCTCTTCCAATTTTGCTACTAATCTGAAATGGTACAAAAATGTTATTAATGGTAAGTTTGTACCAATATTCTAATTGACATAAATAGATATCCAATCGCTAATAAAGACCCCTGCTTGGAAACAGGTCAATTGCAGTATCTACATGAGCTAAGAAGTCAGTTATGACATCGGACTGCATAGACATAATGTCATATTCCTTGGGCGTGTGCTCCATCACTGGTGCCCACAAAAAAATGTGCCTGACCCCAAGACATGTTAACCTCTTAGGGCCTGTTTTACAATCGTTGGATAACTTTTATCCACCAAATAAATAAAAACATGGTAACTGTTTTTCCAAAGACTATCTGTCAAAACTCCATGTTTATCTGGTGAGTAAGAGTAATCTAGCAATTCTACAACAGGCCCTTATTATAGTTCTTTTTCCCAATCGTCACAAAGGCAGCCCAACACCACACACAAGCACACATTGATAGACATGTCACCTCCCTTTCATGAACAAACATTATGTGAATGAGTGTTTTTTCATAAAAGTTATTTGCTCTCGCATCAATAGCTCCGCGGGTTGGTACTGATGACCCAACCCATGGTATTAGATGATGCATCTATTAAATACACATCTCTATGGAATTATCCACATTTATAAAAGTGAAACTGGCCTGAGATGGTAAGAAACTGCTTTGATTCTTTGGAATAAAGATGATTCAATGAATGCAATTAGGCAACAAAATGTGTTTTAGAGTTGTTCCAAGAGTTTCCTTGTTGGTTGATAAATGTGGATTTCCATATATTTTAGATGTAGTATCGTATTTCGAGTTGCATTGAAACTAGAGAACCACAAATAAGATACTTTTGCTTATCTCTTTGTACTTTGATGATTTACAAGACTGAAAAATGTGACAATTACATACACAAACATAAAAAGTATTATAGTGCAGTTACAGTGTATTGAGGTCATCTGAACAATAATAATATTGGCAATTTTAAAAGATGATTCATGCTGGGACATGACGTTGATAACTTTCTACAAGTAACCTGAATTATCAAACTGCCTACATCACCAATTTTAGAAATTTATAATGCACACTTCATTGCAAAAACTTTACCTTATCCCAAACATAGAGATGAATAAATATCATCCATTACTGTCCCACATTGAATAAAATAGCGACACTAAGGGCCTGTTTGTGTTGATTTTATCTCTTCCTCTTTTATAAATTAAGTAAGGGCCACCACAGACATGCTACTTTTTGCATCGGCGATTGGCGATTTAGTCGCTATTAGCATCAGAGCAGTCGCTGCGTCCGAACGCAGAGTCGCCAAATCGCGATGCAGCATCGATACAGTCGCAAAATCGCCGATCGCTGCTGCAAAAAGTAGCATGTATGTGGTGTCCCTAAGAGAGATCTGGTGGGAAACAATGATGATAATGACATAGGCCTTTTCTTGGCTCACATACAACCATGCTGAACTTGCTATTGACAAAAAACCTTCACCTCAACTGATAAGGCCAATGTCAACACTTTTGAAAACATTGATAAGGAAACATTATGATGTGGACTTGAGAATATTGATAGAAGTAATTCAATAAAACTTGCTACTTTGTATTTTGAATATTAACATGTGACAACCCTGTTAGAGGGTCATTGAACTATGTGCAGCATCATTTTGAGAACAAAAAATCTAAAGATTACATGATCTTCTGAGTTTACTATTGAGTTTCATTCGAATATTAAAGTGAATTAATAAATTAACTATAAGCTAGCATGCATGTTCCCAGCATGTCTTCAATTATTGGATACAGCAAAAGAATGTTGCATATAATAGGCCAAGCACCAAAAATATGATGGACTAAAACTCTATATATATTCATAAAATTGACCAGCAATGACACACCTTGAACTTGGGAGTCAATGACACAGCATGTTGAGAATACACTAAGAAAAATCAGTTACCTACCCATCCGAATATCGACACGTTTTTAAGCCTTGATAAAACTCAATAAGTACACAAGATAAGCACCATAGAACATAAGCACAAGCAGTATCACTTTTCACTCACTTTTTCATGTAGTCTTTGAGGTATAATGTGTAGGATTTCTTGTCACCAAAGGCGTATGTCTCCACTAGCCTGTGGTTCAAAACTATGTCGACACCGCTTTCCACATTGGAATCTGTTCCCTCATCCGCCTCTTCAGCCGAAGGGTTGAAACCTTCGATTTTAATATCACCCTCTTTTCTGGTCACCAACTTACCGGTGACTTCGTAAACTACTTCGTCGACCAGTTTCATTCTGTATGTGTCTGAGAACATCTCATCACCTGAAAGGGAGAAACCATTGTTTTAATTTCACAGTCTCCACAATTCTTGACCATCTGGATTGTCGATGTGGCAATAAAATTAGAGAAAGATTCCGAAGAGACATCACTTCACTGCCGAATGAAATGTCAAAACCACTGTTATCAAAGAAGCACATAATTAGTGAAATATAGACATAAACTTTATGAAAGAAATATAACAAACGTCATTACCAGTAATAATATCCTTATAAATTCTCATTTTGTTGGATTAGAGGCGATTTAAAATAATAAAAACCGAAACTACGGCTTCTAGCCCCAAGAACTAAACCGGAAAGGGCTTTTGAAAGAAAAAAAGGAAGTGAAGAGTGTTGCTATTACGAAGTTATATTTAGTATTTATGTACAATCAATAAATAAAATTGCTAACATAGTTATTTTTATAATAACATTGATTTTATAGACAACATTATTATTGAAATTATTTAATACAAGTATAGATTAGTGTTAGATTTTTAAAAATTCCGGTATAAATATTATGTAGATCTTCCACGTTGTTGCCACAAGGAAAAATTATAACACTTAGTTTTATTTTTCTAGGAGTGCGGAAATAGATGTCGCTTTTAGTTCGCACAAAGATGGAAGTATTTCTATACAATTCGACTATTTGTAGATTGTGTGGTGAAGAAAATGATATTGGAACACAATTATATTCATGTCAGGAAAATAGTCAAAACTTGAGCGAAGTTATTAATACTTATTTGCCTATCAGGGTAAGTTCAATTCTCATAAATGTGATTTGTATTGACTTCAAGATCGAAATAAAATGGCTGACCATTGGTATATTATTTTATCATTTTCGTATCTTTAGCATATTATATCTAATTGAAAACTTTATCTAACCATGTGAATATTCTTGTCTTAATTTGTGATTGTTTGGAGACCAATTACATAATCTGACCTATCTACTTTTCTGTGAAAGTATATTGTTGTTATTCGGGTTATGGAATGTCAATCCTATCTTCATTTTTCACTTGCGCCGCTTTGAAAACAGCTGATTGACAGTATCAAATATCTTCTACAAAACGTAAGAATTCTTTAGGTCTCAGATGATGGCCAACTGCCTCAAACGATATGCCCAGGATGCACGATACAGCTGGAAGCCACCGTAGAATTCATGAACCTCATTATCAATGGACAGGTAAGCCTCTCAATGAAATGTTTGTGAACCCTCCAATATACGCTCTCTATGCTTACAAGATGCTTATTTTCCAGAAAATAATCCGCGTACTTCACCAGAGAGAGAAAGATTATAAAAAGAGTATGCTGAATACTGGAAATGAGCAAGAAATTATAACTGAAAATATTGTTTATGAAGGTATGCACAGTATAATTTCTTACTATTAATTAGTTCAGACAATCATTAGATACTCATTCCACACTAATAATCAATAGTGAACACAAGCGATGGGGTGTACCAAGTGGAACACCCAATAGCGCTCCAAGTTGCTGGCTTGGAGAAGCCTAAACGGAAACGTGGTCGGCCACCGAAGAAGCAGAAAACGCCTGAGGAGCTGGCTGCCGAGCTAGCTAATAGGGAGAGAGAGCTGAAGGCTTCTAAGAAGAAGGACAGGGAAGATGAGCCTTCAGGGAAGAGGAAAAGGAAGACTCCGACCAGGTTCAGAGAGGCAGTACAGGTATGTACTAACGGGATGAACTTTTCATAAACAGCTTGATTTAAAGTTGAATTTTTAGTTAGACAAAGTAAAATGGCAACTAAAGTCCAATAATTCAGTGGAGTAAAATGACAGCTATAAATGTGAATTTATAATTATTGAATCTATTTTTTATAAGTGATCATGTTTTGGTTATTCTTTAGTAAATAAAATTGAATTAATTTGAACCAGTATCTTAAAAACAACATTGTTCATGATGAACGGATCAAATTAATTTTACATTTCACATAAAAAGCTGTCATTTTACTCCACTGAATTGTTAATCAGACTTTAAAAATATCATCTTTTTTTATTTGAACCTTATTTTGTACTATATCTATCGAAAACTTTGTTGAATAAAAAAAATGACTAGTGGTTTTCTGGGATCTCTTCCAGTACATTATATGGTACCTTAGCATATAAGTGTTTCTTAGTTAGGGACCATGTAGGAAATTAGTAATTGCTAGTTTTAGATGGTAGTAGTTATAAGTATGCATTAACAGTTTTGAGTATCATAGTTTTTTAGGGCCTTCTTCAATGGACAGCAGAATGTACCAGGGGTAGGTTGTCTTGAATCCATAGATAGACTGGAGAAGATTGAGATCCTTTAAACCTACAGCCATAGATAACCTATGAATCACTAGCTTTTGCCCGCGACTTTGTCCACGCATAATTTATCCCACGGGAACATACTATCGGCATAAAAAGTATCCTATGTGTTAATGCAGGTTATAAACTATCTGTGTTCCAAATTTCATCCAAATCCGTTCAGTAGTTTTTGCGTGAAAGTGTAACAAACATCCATCCATCCAAACTTTTACATTTTTAATATTAGTGGGATTATACTTCAGCCCTTAGTATGGGTTCTGTTATACCTTCAAATTCCTTTCTTCTAACCAGGGGAAGGAACTGGAAAAGATATTCATAGAAGAAGGTGTGATTGATGAGGAGAGTGACCACGACGTGAAGCCAGAAGTCGACATAGAGCCGCAGATCCCAGTGTCCAAGGAACCCGAGGTCATCGGCCACATGGAGAACTCAGGAGAACTGGTTGTGGTTGTGAAAGGGAAGGGACGAGGAAGACCTAAAGGTGAGGATATTGTTATAACTCATTATAGCGATCTTTTTTGGCCTTACTGCCATGTCTACCTACCTATGATCTAGGTCCTAGAGGTGTCCCGTCGTCTTTCAATGACTGACAACCAACATATTCTACCAATATTTTATTTATAGTGGCTATTATGCCCATCGCATCCCCAAGATCCAAATACTGGGTGCTGGTAATGAATAAAATATTGAAATTGAATGTGTTTTAAAATGGCTTTCATATTTAATTCAAACTAACTTAAACATTACATAAAACATCCTCTATAGCACCAGCTGATAATGTCACTTCTAAAGATCAAATTGTAGGAAATAATGTGGCAAACTAAAGGAAAAGGCTCATTTTGAACATAGTAATAAGAAAATATTATTTTCTTTTATTTCGGCCTATAACCGCGAAGAGATATCAAACATTTTAAAATTAAAACTGATATAACAGAGTGTGGTTTGACCGTGTCCCGCTTTGATAGGTCGCATGCGTCCGATGCGTTCGGAGTGCGCAATCTGCGGCATGCATTTCTCGTGCGCGGGCCGCTACATGTCGCACGTGGCGGCGCACGGGCCCGTTGCGTACCGCTGCGGCTGCGGCGCCGCCTTCCGCGCCAAGCTGCGGTTCGACGCGCACCAGCGCGCCGCCGACCACACCGGGCTCACCGTCGTGCCCTGCGACGCCGACGCAGACGCCGATACTGTGCTGCTACTCGAGGTACTACAACTCACCATGCTACACTATAACACACTACACTACACTTATAAAAATATACTCTGTGCACTAAGGCCCGTATTAATAAATTCATCTCAAAGTTGAGATCGATCTTAAGATGCGGTTTAAAGGTTGGCACTCATCTATCGACTCGGCACCCGACCAGCACCGCCTCGTCGGTCGGCATCTACTAACTGAACCGGAAATAATTGGACCACGCGCTGACCACGCGGCGTTCACTCGTTGACCACGCGCGTTCCACTGGGTGATCACGTGACTTTTATGGTGTTAAAGCAGCATCCGCTCGCGGAACACCAGTCGACAACGAGTGGACGCCAAGCGGCGAGGCTGTGCTGGTCGGGTGACGAGTTGATAGATGAGTGCCAACCTTTAAAGTATGGATCATCTTACAAAAACCGCATCTCAAGTTCGATCTCAATCTTGAATCTAGAGATTGATTTATTAATACGGGCCCAAATCAGTCAACAGATCAGTGTCTAACCACAAACTTCTAACGCTCTCGTATCGCTGTTTCTGTCGTTCTTATTTCTGTAATAGGTCATGTGTAAATATCATTTTAGTTTCCATAGACGGAATTATTTTAATTCAAGGGCTTATTTCACTTGGCTGCCATTTAGTCGCCTAAATTCAGAAGCATCTAAATGTTTAAACCAGCTTCTGAATAACTTGCTGAATGAGAATATACTTGACTAAATTCAGTAACGACTAAATACAGCCAAGTGAAATAAGCCCTTATGTAAAATGGAAAAAAAATACAGATGTTTAATGTTTCGAAAGATGTAAGTTAGTATTTAAAGAACATAGTTTTACCATATGTAAAAAAAAATATTTGGTACTTATGATTTCATTAAAAAATATACTAAAATTAAATACTATTAATCATCCGTTATAACAGGATGAAGACGTGAAAGAGCAGCCTGTAGACAAACAAGAAGCTGATTCAATATCATTGACAGCTGAGCCGGCTGTGACGTCATCAACCAACTCCCTGCCGGATTTGAACCCGCTACCAGCCACCAACGCGGACGGCGCTCAGACTGTAGTCATGAAGTCAGAAGATGATATAAAACACAGTCCTACACCGGTTGAGATTCCCTCTAGTCCTTCTAATAGTGGTGTGAAAAATTCTGGTGAGTGACAGGGTTCCATAGCTCACATAATAATATAAAATCAGGGCTAGCACACACGCCGAGACAAGACTTGTAACGCATTATGTCCCACCGAGTTGCTCTTTCTCTTATTGCATAGGAAAGAATGAGATAATCGATTATCTCGCGTTGTCACGGCTGCTGTGTTACGAGTGCAGGCGCCTTAACACCCATTCTTTTCTATGCATACATTATTTTCTTTTGGAGTCTGAGACTGTCTCTTTTTTCACTATGAATTAAGTCAGGATCACTCCAAATAAGAATATTTTTTCGTAAAATAAATTGTATGTCATTGTATGGTGTTCTTTTAGATTTAGTAAAAATCCCATAATCCAAAATAGAGTGATATCCAAAGTATAGATCCCATTATGATTTTTTAAATGTTTTATTTTATATCACAGAAGACACATCCTCGGACGTCGTAGCAGTGGAAGACACGAATGAGGACCAACCAGAGGAGAGCTCTCCGACTAAGGGGAGACTAAAATGCAACCATTGTGATAAAACATTCAGCACTAAACAGAGCAAATCACTGCATATTAAGGTAAAATACTTAACGAGGTATTTTGTAAAAGTATAAAATATTTTATACTACAATATTCTTGGAAACAGCAGTACAACCTTCGAGATCATTGTACAGAGAAAATAAATGCTACACTACTAATATTGTTTCCAAGGAGGCTCTAAGAACGGCCTTGATTTCAGATTGTTTCATTTTGCAATGTTAAATTCCCAGTTCGCTCAGTTTTTTTATATATTAGTTTTATATGATTTCGTGTCTTCGCCACTACGTTGACATTGGCAGAATCACATTGGTCCCTACCCAATGGAAAGAGGTATAAAGTTAGCAAACAAGCGGACGGTCCGCCTGATTTCCAGCAGTTACCGTAGACTATGCATGCTTGCAATACTAACTGCATTACCATCTTGAAAAGTAGAGATCAATGAGAATCAATACTAGATCAACAAATCAACTCATAACGAACACTATAGTTAACACTAAGCTTTCTCATCAATTTAATTTTGAAATCATCGAAATCGGTTCATACGTTGCGATTTCATAACATATTTTATAATGTGCGGCATGTGCGTGTGACGTCACACGGGACCGTCGGATTGAAGCCGCGTTGTACCCGCGCCGCCGTTCATTACAAAGCGCGCGTGGCTCAAATGACGTCACAAATACCGCGCGCGAACTTCGCTAGTAATTTCGTCACAGCTTCGTAAATTTTTTGTCGTAGACCAAACATTTTTGCACTGTATGTTATGGATTTCTTAGCTCTATAAATCTGCACTCTCAACTTAATTCGTTACGGGTTTCCATTGGTGAATACCAGCGTAAATTTGTCAGTATGTTGAGTAGTAATGGTAGAGCGTGCGTGTGTTGTGTGGCAGGCGACGCACCAGGGGCTGCGTCCGTACGCGTGCGGCGAGTGCGGCGCGCAGTTCGCGTACCCGCGCTCGCTGGCGCTGCACGCCGTGTCCCACCGCCGCCGCCACGCCGCCGCCCGCGGCTTCGCCTGCGACCTCTGCGGGAAGGTACACCACACACACCACTATCCAGTAACCACTATCCATTAACCACTCACCAATCTAACACCCCTACCCCTAACTACCCATTCATGATATAGGTATTCCGTACAAATTTAACAGATTCGTCCAATTTTATCCCCATGAACCAGTTAATAAGGGGACTGGCCCTAAGCAAGTCGGCCGAGTGGTCGGCCTAGTACTAACATCGACATAAAACGAAGCGAGTAGTTCGACTATTTACCGGTAAATAGTAAAATGAAAATGAAAAAACAATGACCACGTTTTGTTTCATACAAATGTCTAATAAGGGCACCTCTTTCTTTAGTCTTTACTCTGTGGTTATCCCATACGTAAAATGTCCCGCTACTCTAAGAATTGTATGTTCGCAAAATGTCCCATTTTTGTAATATCCCAATCGCAAAATGACTACTTACACGGACACTTATAAAGTATTATTAGTTTTTTTTTGTCTTAACCACAAAACTAAATCTCTCCGTGTCCTCATCTAAAAAGGTCTTGAATCAACAAACTAAATTGGCTCGTCTTCTTAGATAGTATTTAAGTATACAGCATATATAGAGAGGGGATCTATTGAACATATTGATGTCTTCCCTAGGTGTTAAACCATCCTTCTTCAGTGGTTTACCACAAGGAAGCGGTTCACGCGGGGCAGCGCTACGTGTGCGGCAAGTGCGGCAAGCTGTTCAAGCACAAGCAGCTGCTGCAGCGGCACCAGCTCGTGCACTCGGCGCTGCGCCCCTACACGTGCAAGGTGAGCTGTGACGTCACTAGTCACCAACACAAGTGCGGCAATACGGATTGCGGCGTGCGGATTGAAAAACATTTGATTACTAAGTGCCTTGTTATACTTGTTAGTCCACGTGAAGGAACAATATCACTAACACGGTATAGTACATTGTTACCCGAGGTGAAAAGTAACTTATTATTGGTCTCGAGGGCGCTAATAGTTCGAGGGACCAATAATAAGTTACTTTAACCCGAGGTAAACACTGAAAAAAAGTCGAAAAAAACAGAAAAAAAGAAAAAGGAAAAAAATATACAAAAAAAACATTACAAAAAAAAAACAGAAAAAAAAGACTACAAAAAACAAAAAAAAAGAAAGAAAAGAAACAGCAAAAAGAAAAAGAAAAAAACAGATAAAAGTAGAGTAGTATTAGTAGTAGTAGGGGGATAAAAGTCGTGACGTCAATAGAAATTTGATAATACAACTCGTATTTTTTTATAATTTCGACGATTCTGGAAACACGATTTTTCTCGATCAGAAAAGTATCACTTTCTGTCGGCTCTTCAGGCACTTTTCGACCTACTTTCCGCGTATGAGTGATGAAAACAATATTTGTTGTCCCCAGACATGCGACGCGTCGTTCAAGACGAAGGCGAACCTGTTGAACCACCAGCTGCTGCACTCCGGCGTCAAGAAGTTCTCGTGCGAGATCTGCAAGCACCGGTTCGCGCACAAGACTAGCCTCACGCTGCACATGAGGTGGCACACAGGTATCTCACGGCTTTCTCATACTCTCCCACTAATATCTCACACACTCACAAATATCTCACACTGTCACAAATATCTCACAGTCCCATAAATACCTCACACTCACAAATATCCCATACTCTCACAAATATCTCACTCGCAAAAATATCTCACACTCTCACAGATATCTCTCACTCTCACAATCATCTCTCGTGATGATGATGACACAAAAAATGATGGTGGGATGAGCTAGACAGTTACTAAAAGGATCAGTCCTGGTAGCTATTTACCGGAGCGACGGGAAAAAGGGAGAGGTGGCCATCGCCCTGCAGTGGGACTATAGGTATCATCATCATGTCAGCCAAAAGACGTCCACTGTTGGACATTGACCCCAAGGTATACGTACCAATTGATAAGGGTGCCATCAATTCGGTTATTTTAAATGTCTCAAGCTGTCAACATGTTCAGTTGAGATTCGCTGTGAAATGCGTGGTAGAAACATGGCGCGACTGAACAACGGGTATACCCGTCGGGCACCCTCCGAACGATATACACTTTATTGTACTTCCGGCATGCCTGGCGGGCAGCCCCGGCAAGTATACGACCCACGCTTCCATTCCTAGCGTCCATGGCTTACGTGTGTCATCAAACATGCGGACTGTTCCTTAGGCCAGAAGCCGTACTCGTGCAAGACGTGTGGTAAAAGCTTCAGTCAGAAGGGCAACTTGTCGGAACACGAGCGGATCCACACCGGAGAGAAACCGTTTCAGTGCAGCGTGTGCCCGCGCCGCTTCACCACCAGCTCGCAGCACCGCCTGCACGCGCGCAGACACCAGCACCAGCACCAACCCGCCAGGTCAGGACCCCTATCGTTGCTATTAGATTTATTATAGTGGCCACTCCTACCAACCCTGAGGGTGACAAAAAGAGGCACACTATACCTGGCAACCCCTTACGAAGCCTGGCCAGCCCGCTAGGTCAGTCATCCCACTAATATTATAAATGTGATAGTTTGGATGGATGGATGGATTGGATGTTTGTTACTCAATCACGCCAGAACGGCTGAACGGATCTGGATGAAATTTGGCACAGAGATAGATTATAGTCTAGAATAGCACATAGGCTACTTTTTATCCCGATAGTATGTTCCCGTGGGATAAATGCGCGGACGAAGCGGGCAAAATCTAGTTGCTTCTTATTTCAGCCTCTTATCACCTTACTGCTGAGTGTAGGCCTCTCCTCTTTCCCAACATTCGTTCTGGTCCTGTACTAATGCTTGTCTAGCATCTATAGGCCGCATGCTCTATGTCGCCAGTCTGGCTTTTGATGTGTCTATCTACGTACCCTCCTAGGCCACCATTCTAGTAGCACACTGGTCTATCTGCCGTCATCCTACATTCGTCCTGGTCCTGTACTAATCCTTGTCCAGTATCTATTGGCCGCATGCTCTATATCGCTAGTCTAGCTGTTGATCTGACTCTACGTCCCCTCCTAGGCCACAATTCTGGGACCACCCTGGTCCATTCATCCTCCCTGTTCAAGCGTCCCGCCAATCTCCACTTTAGTTCCGTGACCCGCATACCGACGTCTATAACTGACGTCGGACGACAAATTGGATGGACATTGGTGTTTGGACTACTACTTATAAATCAAAGGCGGTTGTTGTTTTTTGGATATTCATCCTTTGAGGGGTTTAAAAAAGAGATGAAATTAGGGCGGGACCCCACCGCGGTGCACGCTACGCACGAAAGACGTCAATGATGAAAATTTTGTTCGTCAATGACGTAATTTCGTGCGTAGCCTCTCTCCGTGCACCGCGGTGGGGTCCCACCCTTATGGAAAATCCTATCAAGCACACGGCTACAGTAGCGGCATTTTACGATGGCCGGTTTGACATGTGTGGGGGGGGGGGAAGAAAATGAACCTTATTATAACAGGTATAGTACCACAGGTATAGTGAATGAAAATAAATATGTTTAATAAACACAAAGTACAACTCATTATAATCAACGATGGAAAATGAAATATCGATAAAGTAGTACACAATGGGCATAGTTCCAGTGGCAAAGGCTCCAAAGACTTGGCACGTGGTGGAGTGCAACCGGGTCTCCTTCAGCGCTCACTTTAAGCCGGTTCTTCCTCCCTTGCCATTTAAAACTGACTCAATCGCGTACATAATAATGATAGAAGCGTGTACGACGCAGGTCGGGTACACGCGCGGCCGGCCGCCGCACTGGAGCGGGTGCGGGTGCGGGGTCAAGTGCAAGTGCGGGTGCGAGCTCGGTGCACGTGTGCGGGTGGTGCGGGCGGGAGCTGGGCTCGCGCTGGGCGCTGATGAAGCACGCGCGCCAGCACACCGGCGAGCGGCCCTTCCGCTGCACGCACTGCCCGCGCGCATTCGCCGACGCGTCCAACCTCAACAAACACAAGAAGGTACCGACCAAAGGGCATAAGGCTGTTCGAAACCTTGTAAACCTGCCCACATCATATTACTGTAGATACTTACTGCTATTGCTGTTATTATAAACTTGGTACGAAAGGGCTTCGAATTTATAATTTTGCTACATTTCCGAAGTAAATTTGTGTCGAAATCACGATCGAAATCTGATGGTCCGATTTCGTAATAGGACGCCTGGATACATATAATGGGGCGTCGTGAAGACATTGATGCGAACGAGTATTACAAATACTTTTCCTAAAAAAAATGCATTCAGTTCCCAATTTTGCAGCTGTAGAAAACTACTATTAACCATCTGAACTGTATATCCCTCATTGCCTTCATTGAAAAAAATATGTTGCAAATCTACTCAAATGATAATTTGCTCAGTAGGGATTACTGTTGAATTCCATCGTCGGCATATTTTAATAATATCAATTCTATCTGCCCCTAGCAAGTGCACAAACAGATGAGCCTGCTGGCCCCGCCCGGACAGCCGCCTGCGCCTGCGCAAGCCGCGGAGCCCGCGCGGCTGGCCGCCGTGCAGGTGAGCGGCGAGGACGAGCTGGAAGAGCGCATCATATACGTCACCTACGACGTCGACGAACCCAACTCGCCCGCCTTCCACATACTCGACCCGGAACAGGTACCGGTACTTTTATATTCACACTAGCTGGTGCCCGCGATTTTGTCTGCGTAGATTTTTTACTTAGAGCAGTGATTGGTCTCCTATATAAACTTTCATTCCCTATTTCACCCCCCTCAGGTTTTATTTTCCCAACAAAAAGTAGCCTATGTCCTTCTCAAGGTCCTGTCTCTCCCCATACCAAAATTCATCCAAATTGGTTAAGCGGTTTATTCATGAAAACATTCATTTATAACTGAAATGAAAAGTGTACTTGTAAGATAAACTTACGTAATGAAACTTGTCTTCCATAGGCGTAAATCCCCGTCAAATTATAATTATCTCCCCCGATATTCCATCCTCTCGACATAAAAGTAATTCTACCCGATTTGAACCGTATTCGCGTACCACTGTGGGGACTCCCTTCAGTGTCCCTTTACCTTCTACGACAACCTCAATAGGCCTTACGCTGCTGCAGTCTCGATGGAAACGGCCCGAGTTAAAGGCACAAGTCTTGGCCTTGAAAAATTGACTGCAGGGATCCTAAAATATTATTGGACAGTTAGTGTCTAGATGCTAATATATATTTTTTAGGGCCTGTTTCAGAATCGTCAGATAACTTTTATCCACGAAATAAATATGGCGTTTCGACAGTTTTTCTATAGAATATCTGTCGAAACGCCATATTTATTTGGTAGTTAATAAAAGTTATCTGACGAGTGTGAAATAAGCCCTGAATGTGATTAGGCGGAGGAACTAGACGAGAGCAAGGTGTTGACGACGTGTGAGCTGTACTCGGGGCCGTCGCTGCTGGTGCCGCAGCCCGAGCTGCAGCTGCAACAGTTGCAGCAGCTGGAGCTGCAGCACGACCACGACCACGACCAGCTCGACATGCAGGAGCCGCTCGTGCTCGACGCGCACGAGCATATGCCGGTACGTACACTCAGCAACATAAGGCCTTGGTCTCCTATTAAATGCCATCGGCCGCTTACAGCGTCACGCATACGCCGCGTCACAATGTTACTATAGTGACGTCGCCGTGTGAAGGAGACCACAACAGTACATTTCTATAGTAACATTATGACGCGGCGTACGCGTGACCCTGTAAGCGGCCGATGGCATTTAATAGGAGATCAAAGCCTAAGTCATAACTCGAGGCAGAAATCATTTTTTTATATTTTTTTTTTTTCGATTATTACGTCATCCGGGTGAAATAGTTATTATAGTGAGATGAGGTTAATATGATGTAATCGTGTTATACTTCCAGGTGACAGACGAGCAAGGCAATCCGCTCCACTTCACGATGCAAGACGGCACGCGGCTGGCTATCACATCCGCTGACGGGAAATCTCTTCAAGTACGTTTTGATACTAAAGCTTATTTCAAATGCTCATTATTGGTACATTAACTAAACTTGGCAATAAATCTATTGATATCCTTTTGTCACAATTAGTTCAGTCGTGATTTGACAATAGAATTGACAAAATTACCTACATAAGTTATAATTTTGCTCAAATAAATAATATTATTCAGGTTATCACTCAAGATGGACAGACGATACCTGTGGAGATCAATGGATATGCCGAGGAAGAGGTAAGAATACATATTTCTCATTAAAGTTTTGATACGTAAAGTTTATTTATATAGAAACGTTAAAATTCTTGCCCAAAAATATACATTTTTGGATGAAAAATCAGTGATAGTCGATTGGTCTTGCGTGTTAAGGTCCAGGGTTCAAACCCCCGGCTAGCACCTCTGGGTTTTTCGAAATTTATGATAATGTGCCAATCATAATTTCAATATGATCATACTTGCTTACGGTGAAAGAAAATATCTTTAAAAAGCCTGCATGTCTTAGTAAATCTAACCAATTTTCGCAAGGCATGTGAAACCCACCAACCCGCACTGGGCCAGCGTGGTGGATTATGGACCCAATCCCCCTCGCACTGAGGGGAGGCCTGAGCCCAGGAGTGCGACGTTAAAAGTTTATTATTATAACCGTGGTGTCCCTAGAGATCTTATTTCGATGCAACATTAAAGTTCTTGTCATCGTTTTTCCTAGGAGGTAGAAAACCCGGACATGATAGTTCACCAACTGAACCTACAGAAGACCGTCGAGGCGAACGTGTCCTCGCCCGTCACGCATTACTTCACTATTGTCTAATTTTAATTACTTTTAAACATTAGTTGTAAGCGCCGCTATTATTAGTTAACTCACAACCGTTTTCTCGCAATGTTGATAAATTGATTGATGGATCTCTATTTAGCTGTTTATATTTTAATTATTATTAAGTAATGTGTATTTAAATATTGGTAATTTTAATTATTGGGTGCGTCTATAAACGGCGACGCCGCCCGAGCAGTCAGTATTGACGTCGGAACGACAATGTCATAACTGATGGTTCGGGCGCGGCGACTCGGGACATGTGTTCACACCTATTGAATTACAATGAGAATATAATATTATGGATAAAGTTGTTTTAATGAGTGAATTACAATAATTAATATAAATTTTATGATGGGAATAACATGATTCTAGTAGTAGTATAATACGGTTCACAAAATATTTCATTGCATACTTAAGTCAGTATTAACCGAAGTGCAGAGAGCTGTTATGTAAATGCGAATTAAAGTTGATTTTAACTATTAACAAGTATTTTTATTTACCTATAATAGTAGGCCTATAGTAGTAACCTACCTATCCCTCGGGATTAGGTAATAGTCAGTTCCTGTATACACGGCGACAAGGTTCACAAGCTGTCACGTTGGGTTCCGACTATCTGGTGAAACGTGGGCTTTGAGTTGGTTAATACCTCCACAATGTGGTGGTGTATGGCCACTCAAGCCTCTGACTACCCCCGAATGGGGATAAAAGTCGTGACGTAAAATTTTTTTTTTTTTAATAATAATAGGTACCTTTGTTTCAGCTCAACCCCGAGAGGCGTCGGTAGTTAAATACGTCGATAATAGAAATAAAACAACACAGTAATATGAAATTCAATATTATTTCGTTATGGTTTTAAGTAATACAATATATTTGCATACCATATACTATCGGTAGTATATTATTGATGACCAATCATTAAACAATGAAAAATGATACTCATCAATTCTCCTTTAACATTCTTTTAATAAATAGCTGTATACAAAAAAACAATTATTTACAGGATAAGGCAGTACAATTACCACGTAAAATGTGCCTTTTCTTACTTTTAGCTATACAAGCGGTAAAAAAATGGAAATTGAAATAACTTTGATTGGGGTCAGTTAAACAAATACTAATCTTAGCTCCAGTCAATTGAACATAATCACTAACGAGTTAAATATTACAACGAATAAGCGATATTAGTTTGTGAACATTGTTACTATATACGTGAGGAGACAGTTCTGCTAACGAAATTAACGTACCTAAAGTATCCGTCGTTTGGCTGTTACGTTTTTGAGACAATTTTATTAATTTGGAACGTATCGACCATCTCACTAATACATATGGCAAACATTGCGATTATACACTGAGTAACACGTTTCGGACTAACGCAGCATTAATCAACGCATACATACGTTACCGAAGCGTCCGGGGCCGCGGCCCCCGCGCTTCGCCCGCTAGACACGTCAAATAAATTACACAACACAAACACAGCAGACGCGAAACATGGTAACCACAAGTACCGATCGAAGCGAACGCAATAACGAATTCGAGCTCGCGACCTAACCGCACTGACTGTACTAACAGTATCATGAGTATTACGCTAGCGACTAGCGAACGTACGAACTCATGGTGGCCCTAACGGCGGCGCTCGCGACCACCTACCGACAACTATGACTCGTCGCGGCGCGCACCGTGCTAACGAATAGGTCGACATCACACCTTAATACCCTTGGACCACCTGATCTGACAGTGTCACGAGGCTATTTAAATCTTTAGACACTCTTTATAAAGATACGCCAAAAGATTTGATTATTTCGCTACCTATGAACGAATCCTAAGTTCATTTATAGCCAGAAACGACATAATTTGAGGTTGTATCGTTAAAAAGAGTGCCTACAGTTGCATTTAATGGCGAGGACAGACTCGAGCCGAACGACGAATATTCATGTATTTTTCAGTTTATTTTTTGTAGATATTCATCGTTTCGCTCAGGTTTGTCGCCGCCGAGTCAGATCTTGCGGTCCGCGAGGTCTAAAACCGAAATTAACATAATTTTGGAAAATAAAACAGCTTCCGTCGAGGAATACGCACTAACCATTCTTTAAAATACAATGTTGGACACTGGCACTATTGCCCTACTAGCGTTAGCCGAGGAGTGGGGTTGACTCGAGTGGCTGCCTGCGGCCTGCGGCGACTAGATGCGGTGCGCGGCGCTGCGTCTATATGACGAGCGCCATGTCCTTCTTGCTGGGCAGCTGCACCTTCTTGCCCTGCCACAGCGAGTTGTGTATCGTGAACGCGTCGATCGTGACAGTCAGGTGCTTCGTGTGCACTACCGAGAAGCATTTGCTGCCAGAATTGTATCTGGAAATAAAAAAATACATTTATTTTAAAACATAACATAAAAAAAAGTTTTATAAAATATTTTTTTTATTAAAATTTATAAAATTATGACCTCCAAATAGAATCAAAAGGCGTTTTCACATTGGCCGATAACGCCACCGATACGATACCGATATATCAGTGAATATCGGTAACCAACGCCCGGCCTCTTCCGTCTTTCCTTTCTTTCCCGGGCCATTTCACTTCGCAACGTCGGCGACGATAACGACACATATCCGACATCGTGTCGTCATCGGGCAATGTGTAGCCACACTCCCATTCAATCCGAGAACATTCGGGACATAGTCCAACAAGCTGGTAAGGCGCGGATTTGCAAACCACGCAAAAAGACTCAAATAACAAACAATATACTAACTTGAAAAACTTATCGAACATCCTGTCATTGACGTTTTTGGGGCCGGTCCCGTAGAGCTTGGTGACCTGCTCTGTCTCCGGGTCATAGGAGTACAGTGCTCGGAACTGGCAGCCGGCGTCGCGGAACAGCACGAGGAAGTGCTTGCTCTCGGAGCGCGCGATCTCTTCCAGCACGCGCCGCTTGGCCTCCGCGTTCACCGCGCCCGGGAACACGCAGTACTCGACCGCGTTCAGCATGATGCCGCGGTTGGATTTGGTCGTCGGCTGCTTGTACAGCCGCGGTCCTGGAGGTGTATTAAGAGTTGATACATCATGGTAATAGTGGATGGCTGTCGACCAGCCCCGAGCGGTCAGCGTCAAAACTGGGTAACAAGACAGCAAATTCACTGATCATAGATATTATCTTCGTGAATTTTTGCTCGTGTAAATTCTTGGGGGACGACGTGTTTTCGGCCAGATAGCCGACAACATGTTGACCGCCAAGAATTTACCATGAAGTATTCGCAATGATAGTATCAGTGATTAGTGAATTCCAATCGTTAAAATATTAGTAGATGGCCCTGATTGCACGGGCGCGCCTCCCGGCACATGAAGACGGGCTACTTATATTATTATAATTTTGGCAGTAAGTATACTCATACAGTAGATATACTCATAGTTATTTATCATAAATCCTACCATACTGAATAATGAAATGTGTACAAAGCACCCAAAACGTGAATTACTCTAGTATTTATCTACAATGTACCTACTCTATAATTGAATTTTGCTACCTAAAAGATGAGTTCAGAGCCTCGAGCACAATCTTTCTACGTAGCGTTACGCTAACGTTAACGTTGCGTCCCGCTAACACAAAAATTTTCGAAAAGAAGAATTACAGCATGAAGATTCGATTACGTTATAGGACTGTGCTATAGGGACAGTATGTATTTACAACTAATTATAGATAATAGTTATTTAGAACAAGTAAAAATGCACAGTGAATGGCAGTAGGTAGTTATAGTGCCGTGTAGTGGTTAATCATCAAATCGGGTGAGAGCAAGCGTTCTTAGTAAGCGCGTCGGATGCGGTCCAATGTTAGATCAAAATGCACGAACACCATGCCTTATCAAATATTGGTCAATTCAATTGTTATTCAATTCAATTGGTCAATTCAATTGTTGGCATGACATCGCCTACATACGGTGTCTCAACTTGTGATTACTGTGTGATACTCTTTATATTACTTGTGGATATGCTAGCTACCTATTAATGGTAATATTGTGGGACCTTTGCGTCGACTTCTTTCTGATCTCGCTAGAGGGGGACGACAATTTAATTATTTAGTGCCATTTATAATTTTACAGTATAGTGTTGTCGTTAAAATTAATTAATGTATTACATTGTATTTGTGAGGTATTGATAATAAATAATACTGCTCAACGTTATGAGTAAGTTTTAACAAAAATAAAGTATAGATACGATTGCATTTAAAAAAAATGTTAACATTGTCTGTTATGAATAAATAAATAATAAGTCGAATGTCGTCTCCGATCCGATTTTATGACTGACATTGAGTACCAATTACAATATCGTAACATATAGGTACTGTAATGAACTCGACTACTACTTATAATAACAAAATATCGAAACTAAAACTAAATTAAAATAATGTTGACAATCAAGTAAGTTATATAAAACAACCTGTCGATATTACTCTGTTCTTCTAGAATAAAATGGAAATATAGGTGATTGAATATACAAGAAGTACTCACCAGAATAGTCCATAATGGAGGAGTGTGTGGAGGAGACGTCGGAGGTGTCGTCGCTGGCGTGGTGGCGGCGCTTGCCGATGGCGCCGGGCAGCGAGCCCGGCCCCGAGCCCGCGGCGGCCGGCGAGCCCAGCGCGCGCCCGCCGGGCGACGCCGCGCGCCGCGGCGGCGTGGCGCGCCCCAGCCCCGAGTCTGGACACCACACCACCCGTCACACCGTCTGCCGCCCGCCCTACACCTACTCCCCGCTAGCCGGCACCGCTAGCTTTGCTATACCCGCCCTACACACTGCTAGCACGGCTAGCCTCACTAAACCCACCTTACAGCTACACCCCGCAAGTTTTACTAAATCCTAATCACAAAACCCTAAACCCCGCTAACACGACTAGCCTCACTAAATCCCCTACAATCCCGCTAGCTTGCACCACTAGCTTAACTAAGCCCGCCCTAAACCCTGCTATTACAGCTAGACCCACTTAACCCGATCTACGAGCCGATTAGCATGTATGGACAAACCTCACTAACCCGCCAGCTGGCAACGCTAGCTCCACTAAACCTGTCCTATACCATGTTAACACAGCTAACACCAGTTTTACTAATCCCACCCTAAGCCTACTAGCACGGTTAGCCTCACTAATCTCTTCCTACTCCCCGCTAACTTCACTAATCTCTCCCTACACCCCGCTAACTTGACTAATCTCTTCCTACACCTCGCTAACTTCACTAATCTCTTCCTACATCCCGCTAACTTCACTAATCTCTCCCTACACCCCGCTAGCTCCACTGACCCCGCCCTACAAACCGCTAGCACGGCTAGCCTCATCACACCTACCCTTTGACTCGGCTAGCGCGTCTAGCCGCCATTACACCTGCACTAGCGCCGGCTAGTAGTTACCGCCACCGTGTTATAACGTTATTTCGTCCAATCGTGTTACGACATTAAATTTTATTATTCGAATAGTTATGTTAGATACTGATTATTTGCAGGGCTATTAGTTAACTAATAAAAGGTTAGATTCTGAATGAGGTTAGTAGACTGGGAATTTATATTTTAATGTACCTTACTTTAATTAACATATTTATTAACCCGTCTTAAGTCCCACTGCTGGGCAGTCTGTCCAGCTTAAAGGACAAACAAATTAACATTTACTAACAAGTGATTTGGTAACGCTAAAATAAACCTTTATTAATTTTAACTACTTAAGCCTAGCTAGTTTTAATATAATTTATTTAAATTAATTAATAATCGTTGATTCCTATTAGTAGAGTATATTACTAAAATGTTTTGACTAGCATAAAATTTAAATTAGAGAATATAAATTAGTAGAGAATAATACTTACTTGTAGAAAATAAAACATTTTTTATATATGAAGCGTACAATACTAAATATATAAACTATGTACTACATTATATGTTATTCTACGGCCGCTAAGCAAACTGAAAAGGCGAAACTGAACATAAGAAGCGACCGAGTATTTACGCGTATAAACGTACATACATAATACATATGGCCAATGCCAAATGTCATAATGATTCCATGACAGATTTTCACGAAAATAAAAACACAAAACGGACATACTACACCTCAATACTAACGAGTTATAAAATCTCTGTTGAAGCTAGAACCACTGTTATTGTCGTTATACACTAATCCCCAAATTTAGAATACAGTTACAACCAATTTACAATAGAAATAAACAACAATTTAATTCAGAAAAATCTTTTGTAAATGGATTAAAAT
This sequence comes from Drymonia ruficornis, assembly GCA_947859195.1. Lineage (NCBI taxonomy): Eukaryota > Metazoa > Arthropoda > Insecta > Lepidoptera > Notodontidae > Drymonia > Drymonia ruficornis. The sequence continues at coordinate 13,516,209 of OX401905.1, read as the reverse complement.
TTCTGTGAATTTGGTAATGATTGTAAATACTAATTTATAAAAATCATAGAGGTACCGTAGACAAGAATAAAATAAGTGATAGGTACCTACCCCATATACACATAAATATACATTTTTCTATAAGACGACAAAAAGATAGAGAAGCCTTCTCTAAGTTCCCCAAGTGGGGAATATAGAAAAGATTAACACAGTAAGATTCCCGAATATTACACAAAGGAGATTATTATCCATAAAACTGTTAAAAAAATGTTGTAAAGTGTTTTAACATATACAAAGAACATAAGACGATGCCACACCAACACCGCGAGTATACTAATACTAATAAATAATAATAAACATGCTGAAACCTGCCCAGTTAATAACAAGGGAACAAAATGAACCAATACCATACATGTAATACGTACTTATATACCGCTGATGTCCCAAATGAAATAATGTGCACAAGACGACAGAACGCGCGCTCGGGTGCGGAACAGATGTGACGTGGGGCTGTACTGCGCCTATACTTTCAGTTTGTACGAGGCTGTATTTTTTATACAATAGCCAATACATCGATTTAAAAAGACTATATTATAATGCCTTTGCGGCAATCAGTGAGATCTAAAATCAAAATATGCTTATCTTTTATACCAATAAAGTACTATGAATATTCTGAATCTACTACCGGTTCGGAATGTTGATAAATATAACAGTTAAAGGTAGTAAGGCTGATTAGACCAACCATTATAAATTACCAACACTTTTAAGTATGTATGTATTTATGTTCGTATGAGGTATGTGACCAACATACACTCACTCCTTTATTAATATTGAACAATATTTAGGAAAATTTATTTTTCTTCCAAACTTCAATAATGGTTAATGTGATTAACTAGAGTTCAGCCAGCCACGTCGCGATGCGCCCGCACCGCGAGCGCGAGGCAACAGAAAGTAAACCCAAGGCACCGCAAGCGACGGCCCAGCCGCGTCCCAACGTGACTCAAGCCTTGTCGGGTGTTACGCAAATTGCTCTTACCGCACAAATTCATAAGAGAGCTCGACTTCCGTCCCGCCTTAAAGTTACTCTGGTAAGTGGAATATTTAGACCTTCCACGTGTCGACTGTGGTTCCTCATTCACGCGCTCTGAAATGTTTCCTAAACATGACATCACGCAACACGCTCCATGCATCGCCACACAAGCAGTATCCGGTAAACGGTACGAAAGGCAAACAAAATTAACGCTAGACCGCGGTCGAAATTGTATCACACGACTCTCGTGGTATGTACATTAGGGAACCAATTTAAAAATGCGCGGAAGGTCTAGTGGGCGATTCGAAAATTTGAAAAATTCAAGCTTATGTAAGAAAATAACAAAATGATGTCGTTTCAATCGAATTGCAAACTACGGATGGCCAAATCAAAGTATATATGAAGCATAAATTTTGCATACTGGAGTGGTGTCTATAATCTATGCGATGCTGAAATCATATACATACAAAAATAAATCGATTACTAATATAAATAATTAAAACCGAAGCCTTCTACTATAACCAAAATCGTAAGAAGCGCCTTGTTACCGGCTGTGGGAATTGAGCCCGTGTCGCGCAACTCATAGAGTTGGTTTTTGCTCGTGTGTTCAAGCAAATCGGGGAGACGCCTTTTGTGATACAACTTAAAAATGTTGCAGCACACAACATTGATATCGAGGACTTGAAAATGCATTTCAAAGAGCAACAAATGGGAAACAAAATCGAAAAACATTATGATAAGTATTTGACATATAATTTAAAGTTTGCATTATCAGGTCCTCGACAATAACACTTGTAATTTATTCTGACACTCAACATGCTAAACGAAATTAGCAGTTATGACCTCAAAATAAATCAACTACAATAATGCTCAGTTCCGCATACGAGTAACGTCGTCACCATGCATACGCACAACACACGTATAATTTTTTAAGGGCTAAATTTAGTAGTAGTTAGTAGTAGTTTAAACTGAAATAAACCTCAAACAACTGCTTATAACATGTGATGAGAACTTTTAGGCTCGTATTAATAAATGCATCTCAAAGTTGAGATCGATCTTAAGATGCAGTTGTGACGTTTAATGTATGGAACATCTGTCAAAACTGCATCTTAAGAGCGATCTCAACTTTGAGATGCTTTTATAAATACAAGCCTAAGAGTTGAAGAACTGGGCCCTATGATTTTTCAATGTATGTAGCTAGCAATTAGTGTCCGACCGAAGATTCGGTTTCGGTTTCGGTTTCGGCCAGTTTCGGCTCGAAAATCTAGTTTCGGCACCAGTTTCGGTTTCGGCTGAAAACCCACCGAACCTTTCGGCCGCGCCGAAACTCTGCGTTCGTGAATTATCGCGCGTCACGGTTGATTTCGGGAGAGTTCGTGTCTCGCGTTGCATCCGCCATCGCGCATTGTTTTGTGAGTTTAGTGTTATTTCTCGTATTATTGGCCTTTATTAAGCATTGAAGTTCTTTCCGTTGAGTTATTCGCTCGGATTTATGAATGATGAGAATTAAGTATGTAAAAGAAAGAGGTTATATTATATTATATTTGATTCACACATTCATCATTTATTTATTACTTATGTTACGGTACATTTGTTTTAGGTTATTGTTGTTGGATGAAGTTTTAAATTACCCAAACAACTACCAGCTATGATTTACCTGTGTGTGACCTTGAGATACATCATTTTTTATTGTTAAAATAATTTTCTGTTGTCCGTATATTTTTGAGAATCGATCTGAACGTGACATACCTATCTACTAAAGTAGAAAATGAAAACGGGGGTTTAATATATTCCAATTACGATTGCCAACCTAAATTATAAAAATAATATGCAAATCCCACAATAACCCTAAACTACCAACTACAATTAAAATTTAAAATGATCTCAATTAATGTAAAATGTAATCTTAAACATGTTGTGACTATAAACGAAATCGAAATACTCCATTAATGAGGTCCTTTTTTATAATGTAAGTAAGTGTTGATTATTGACAAAAAAAAATTCCAAGAAGTAAAACATGATTTTTATTATGTGTTTATTTTAATCAGAGCAGTAATATGAAAATAAAATGAAATAATAATAATATTATTATTAATAATTATATTTTCACATACTTCAATTATTGTTTTTTATTTCATTTAACACATTCTAACATTTCTAACTGTCAATATAAGGGTATGAAATAAGGCAAATTTCAGTAAACAAAAGATTTTTTAACTTGTCTGAAAAAGGTTCGGTTTCGGTTTCGGTTTCGGCCGAACCTAAAACAGATGCCGAAGATTCGATTTCGGTTTCGGCAGAAAATCCTGTTTCGGTCGGACACTACTAGCAATATCATTCAGTATTCTGTGTCACTACTATTCAATCATATTCTCATTGCATTTCTGTGACGTTCCTATGACGTGTTTGTACTCGTATAGGGAACCGAAGGGTAGCAAAGCGAACGCCTTGTGTTAGTCGCGGCGGGGAGCGAGCGAGAGGGGGACAGTCCCCTGGCGTGCGGGAGCGGGACGCACGTACCTCGCGAGGTCTTGCACGAGCCGCGCCGCCCGAGCGGCCCGCTGGACGCGCTGCCCGGCGACATGCCGCCGCGGTCTTCTACAGGAGATTCTGACCAAACATTGCAAATTACATTCAATTAAAAATGAGTTGTAAACATTCGACAATCATATTTTTTTTTTTTATAGGACTGCGGTGGAAAAAAGCTTACGGCCCGCCTGATGTTAAGCAGTTACCGTAGCCTATAGATGCTTACAATACCAAAGGCATTGCTCGCACATTGCCGACCTGAAGGGGAGTGGGATGGAGGGAGGGGGAGGGGGGATGGGCTTTCGGCTCTCTCACTCATCCTACGAAACGCATCTGTAATAGCTGCTTTACGCCGATCTGTGAGAGGGTGGTACTACCCCGGTCGAGCCAGCCCGTTTATGAGCTGCAGTCACTTGGCTACAGCTTGGCTCTACCACCTTGAAAAGGTTCGTGAAATGTAAGGTTCGTATCAATAAATGCATTTCAAAGTTGAGATCGATGTTAAGATGCAGTTTTGACGTTTGATGTTCGGAACACCTGTCAAAAACAGCATCTTAAGATCGATCTCAAGTTTGAGATGTATTTATTAATACGAGCCTAAGTCTAAACTAGCAACAAAATTTTCAAAGTTGACTAAAACTCGCTTTAGTAGAAGAAACTTGGGGAAGGCATCGATATTGATAGCGGAAGTTTTAACTTCTGCAAGTTTTGATGCTAACCTATATAGTACGTTTTTTTATACTTGTCCTATTTGGTAAGCAAAGATGGCGTCAAGCGGGGCGATTGCGTAACTTTTTTGTCAATGTTTCAATTGGTTTCGTTCATCCTGAGTCAATTATATACGAAACCATTGAAACATTGACAAAAAAGTTACGCAATCGCCCCGCTGGACGCCATTTTTGCTTACAAAATAGGACAAGTATAAAAAAACGTACTATACTTAGCTTTAGGTTAAAATTAGTGAATAAAAAGAAAATTCATGCATCAAAATCAATATCGAGTGTAGTTTGTGATACATGAAGCTTACAGTGTAGTTAAACAAGCGTTAAGCGCTCTAATTTTAATGTTAAAGTCTATCAAAACAACCAAGAACTTGTATAATCAATTTATAGTTAAGAATCTTTAAGGGTCACCTTAATTTGGCCGACACGACGGCCAAACCCGGTTAGACAAATTTATGAGGGGATAAGTCATAGCTCTGCTCGGCTGAACGGACAACGCCTAGCCATGCCATTTAAACCATTATCTCCTGGATATAAAGCTCTTTGGCTGAATGTGGTGATCTGTTATTTTAAAAATAATGCTTTGGTTGTTTCGGTAAACTAAGTTCAGCTAAACCAATAAAACAATATTTCTTAAGCTTTTCACCTTATTTTTAATATCCTTTTCAAACCGTTAGTTTAATACTTGGTAGATGCACCACAGTCTGCATTGACCAACAAAGAGTGAACAAGAAGTAAAACCTTATTTCTCTGGATAATAAAAAATTGGACTCTCTTATCGATAATTTAGCAGAATATTATCGACAGTTTTTAAACCGATTAAGAAATATCGCTTTAGAGAATCCATAGGCTTACAGTCCGTCAAGAAAGACTAGAAATAAGAATACAAAAACAATGGACATTGCCCATTTTTAATTCAAATAAACACTGTTCAAGAGAAGTGAGGAGAACGTATGGGGAAAATGTGCTTACGTTATTTTTTACGGAAATGACTATTTTTCCAGTCTTTTTTGTGGGAGTGTATATAGGGATGGTAGTGTCGTGTGTTACCTCTGTAGAGGCCTGCGCGCTCGGCCAGGCTGTCCTGCGAGCCGCGGTAGTAGTCGCGCCGCATCGCGCTCCCGCCCGCTGCACCACACGCACATCACACATACAGACACGCACGCACACGCACGTGACACGCAGGAGGGGGTTAGTAGATATGTTATGCTGAAGCTAGTTAACGCGGCTATATGTACAGTAGTTTTGTTTGAATGTTTATTATCGCAAGTAAAAATTATGCCCATGTGACGTAATTAGAGTTCCTTCTTTCGTTCAGAATCTTACTTAGGCACAAGCTAAGCAATATAGTGCTTTTAAAAAATCTCCGTCTGTCTGTAGTTCTCTCTAGGCGTATCACAGACACCACTGAGCTATACTCATTTGTTTTGAGTTAAGATGATTCAATCATACGCAACCAGTGTGAGTTACTATTTATTTTAATAAAATGTAACCTTAAAACAATTTAATTAAATTTAATGATGCATTAGGTTGTAACTTCTATATTCAGCATAACATATCTAGAAACTAAACAACGCCATGCCAGTCGGCAAAATAATAATTTAAAAACAGGGATAAGCTAACGAATAGTGCGGCGTCAGTTAGAGAAATTGCCAACAAAAATGTAATAACAATTCGAAACAAAATCGGAAAACTTTAGTGTCCAAACTGTATTGAGTTGTGAATGTCCAAAAACATGTTTAATAGATTAGAAAGCATGTTAAAAAAACACCAATATATTTATGTACATAGTAAATTAATACTATTCTTTGTTGATTATCTCCATGATTTTGAACACTTTATGACAATAATAGAGTGTGCACTATCTAATCTACTTTGTCATAATTTAATATAATTGACCTCGCTATTTATATAATGTTCTATTCAAATGCATTCCAAATGTGCGCAATCCATTAGTGTACGAGTATCGCAATATACCATTGATTTCTATTTTATTCTCATTTGCATGTTCAAATATTTAACTAAAACATTGATTTGGTTCGATGCGAGCGAATGTAAAAAAGTTAAAAATAAATTGTGTACAGAATCTCTTTAAAAAAAAACAAGTCATGAATTCGCGAGTTCCTTTTAACATCTATTCGCGCCTTTTAAATTGGTCGCTTCTGATGTTGACTCAAGCAGCGTCGCAATCGATGTTTCATACTGAACACATCTATTACGATGCCTTCGAAACCAACTTCAGAGCGGCCAAATTGTATGCCGCGTACTGTACAATAGAGCTAATTATTAAGTACTTAGAGCACTTATACTATACCATTGATCGCGCATTATGTTTGCTAGTAACACGTATTTGAACACACAAGGTGTGAATATGCAGTAGTAGGGTCAGGGTAGCTATTCTGTAACGTCAAACTCATATGCCACTCGTGAATTAGCTAGTGAAATGTCTAATTTCAATACAAAATTCGACCTCTCAGGAGCAAATTTACGCGTGAGATATGAGTATATTGTTACAGAATAGCTACTCTTGTCGGCGAGCGTGTGAGTATGTGAGTGAGACTGACCGGTGAGGTTGGTGGAGGGTTGCTTGTGCAGCATGCCCTCGGCGGCGTGCAGCGCGGAGCTGTCCACGTGGATGGTCTTGGGCCGCGCGCGCGCCGCCGCCTTGCCGCGCAGGCGCGCGGCGCCCGCCGCCGGCGCAGGCGTCGACGACACACCGCCGCTCAGCTTGTACCCCTCTAGGAACTCGCTTTTGTCTAGCACTTTGCCCTATAAGTCGAATGGGTTGTTTTAAAAATGGATAGCCAGATTTTAATCTGGAGGGAATTGCGAAATGTGCTCATAGGAACCACGGGGCGGATTTTGATGAAAATTTAAATTGCTTGTTTCTTATACTTGAATCAGCAATTTTTATAGCTGGCAATCGAATACGCGAATTTGAAAAAAGAATAATACCGCTGGATCGTATGTCTAGTTACATTTCTCCTGAAAAAAAAATACTATACCCGCGTTAAAAACCGGTAACTTTTTTTAATAACACCAAGAAAGAAGTTTAAACGAACTACAGATATGACACAGTAGTTATATTAAAATTGAATTCCTTGCAATTGACCGTGGATAATCTACCTTTTTTTTTATTAAAAATGTGCTTGCGCTTGACATCAATCTTGCCGCAGGGGCAAAGATGAGGTCGACGGTAGAGCGAGCGCACCCAGAAGATGCTTGTTCACCCTACTTTTGAAGAGATTTAGGTTTTATAATTTGAGTGGTGCAGAGTGTTACCTCCCGCTCGGCCTCCTCGATGGCCTTCTTGAGCTTGTACTGGTGCAGGATGGCCTCGCGGCGGCGCGCCTGCTCCTGCTTGCGCGCCAGCTTGTGCTCGGCCGCGGCGTCGTCGCGCGCGCGCCGCGCGGCCGCCGCCAGGTCGGCCCGCTGCCGCGCCGAGTCCGCGCGCTGCCGCCGCTGCAGCGACAGCAGCATTATACGCTCCTTCTTGCGCTCCATCTCCTCCGCTGAATTCTGGGAAACGACGACAAGGAAACGGCTCACCAGGGGGTCTAATAGCGCCACTGTGCAATTACATTTTCTAGCAGAACCCGCAAAATTCCCGTGAAATGGCGTAAAATGTGTGACAATTTTACAGAAATTTAGCGGAGTTACTAAAGAATAATGCTAGAAAATGAGAATAATAAATGGCATTAACAATGTTACATAGTGGAAGCTATTAGACCCCCAGCTCACCGGATAGATAGATAGATCATTATGGGCGACGTGAAATGTTGATAATTATCGCCCGAAGACGCGGAGGTTCCGAGCTATGCATGGCACTTTTATGAACGACCTAAATATGGCTTACTGACAATCGACTGTGGATCGATCAGAAGATACCAAAGTTGTGTCCCATAAAATGCAAAACAACAGACACCACACTATAGACCCTGATAGCGATGGTAAGACAAAATCAACACGTTCAATAAGAACCGTATCCTTTATCCAACAACAGGGAGCCGTGAATCGACGACTTTGAGTCACAAATTTACTTCTTTAGTCACTAATAGGGAGCCGTAAACGGACGCTTTTGGGACACAAATATCTATAAGTAGTTTGTATTGTATAGAAAAGAAAATGACTCACGGGGTCCGGATTGAGGTCGCCGATGAGTAGCGCCGCGGGTTCTGCGCCGGCGAGCCGCGGCGGCCGGGCTCTAGCGGCCGCTTCTCTGCGCTCACAAGAAGCGTCACCAGCCCGCGCCGCCTCCCCCCCGCCCCCACCCACCCCCACTCCCACCCCCGCCCCCAGCCCGCGCCGCACCACGAACTCCTCCTCCTCCTCCGGCTGCGGGATCCGCTCGTGCCACGTGGGCTCGGGACTCCGCTCCGGACTCTGGTACTCCGTCCTCTCCTTCCTCGGCGACATCTTTTTCACCCTCAGCGGCGGTTTCGGCCTCTTAGGCTGGTCGTTATCGAACGATATGTAGAACCCTTTCTCGTTCTGCTCGCTGACGTCCTCCTGGTCGAGCTGCTGGAACGAGCTGCGGTTGAGGGAGGGTCTCGTCGGTGAGGGGATGCGATAGGTCCTCGTGCCGGAGGAGATGTTCAGTCTGTTGATTCCTTGTCGAAGGGCGTCGTCCTCGGCGTTGCCTATGAAGGAGATGTTCTGGGGCTCCATGTCGTCGGTTGCTGGCTGGTGCTGGTGCTGGTGCGGCTGGTGCTGGTGCAGCTGCTGCAGGCTGACGGGCTCGGCTCGTCTCGCCGGTTCAGAGAGCGAGGCTTGCCGCTGCGGCGTGTTGGCGCGGCGCGGGCTGGCCGCGGGCGGGGGGGACTGGGACACGTACTGGTTGGGGTTTATCACAGTGTAGCTTAAATGGTTTTGCGTTTCTCGATTGTTCTCGGTGCCGTTCTGGTACCGGTCGTTGTAGTGCACCTGGAACGTGAACCACCATATTGTTTTTATTTTTTGTAAATAGCCCGCGACTTCTTACGGGTGGAATTGAACAATATGGCAACTGGCTTATAGATGGAAGATATATCATCCATCAAAGAACCAGAGTCCCCTAAAATGTGTTACCATTGACGAAACTGTAAACCTAGAAAATAAGTTACCACGTCGAAAAATAAAACATTGAGAGAAAATTCCGGATTTTCTTGTAAAACATAAATCAAGTTCCTCAGTAGTATATTTTTTTTGGACTAAGCCCGCCACACATTCCCACCACTGTTACTCCTGTAAGCCAGGATCGACAATGGTGTCCAACGATGACGCCAAGGTTTGACCCTTGACGAGTTCCTCTGTAGTATGTCACGTATGTCATGTTTTTCTTACTTTTTACCTAGATTCTAGAAATTCTGGACATATAATTGTGTAAAAAAAACCTATAGGTACTTATGTCCGGATAATTTTCCAGACGTATGGCAACCGTATGGCAAACGTAAGCAACCCCCAACCCCTACAAGGTGAACCGACGACCTAATGAAAGTCGCGGGAAACCGCTGGATGCAAGTAGCACAGGACCGGTCGTTGTGGAGAACCTTGGGGAGGCCTATGTCCAACAGTGGGCGTCTTTTGGCTGAAATGACGATGATGATGGCAAACGTACCTATACTGTTATTTTTGTCTCCCGCTTTGCGCAATTTTTTTTGGAAGTGGATAATCGTCTTCCAACTCCTCCTGTCCTTTCTTTTGATTAAATTCGTGCGGGTTCCAAGACAACTTAGCTTTTCCCCGGGACTCGTCGAGGGTCAAACCTTGGCGTCATCGTTGGACACCATTGTCGATCCTGGCTTACAGGAGTAACAGTGGTGGGAGTGCGTGGCGGGCCTAATCCCAAAAAAAAGTACCTGGAAAGGTTTGTTGGTCATGTCGTGCAGCACGAAGCCCTGGCCCTGCGGCTGCCAGCCGCGGTCGGGCGGCGGCTGCGGCGACGGCGCCTTCCACGCGCGCGCCGGCTCCGCCACCTGCACCGCCTGCACCGCCTGCACCGCCTGCACTGCCGGCGGGTACTGCTGCTGCTGCTGGTACTGCTGCTGCTGCTGCTGCTGCTGATTCTGCTGGTGGAGCTGCAGACACGGAGATATGGTGAGGCGGCAAACAAGCGTATGAACAGCCTAATTTTAAGCCCGTTGCCTATACATGATCGCAATAACAAAGGCGTTGCGCGTACGTTGCTGTTCTAAAGGGGAATGGGTACCGTACCACACAGTTGTGTACGCATTGGGCAACAAAACTATATACATATTGTGTTGACCGGCTATAATGTTATTTTTACACATTCATTTACAGCATAGTTTTCGTGTACAATCATAAATTTTGCTTCACCATCAAATAAATCGAATTTTGCAGCTACATTTCAACCGAAAATGAAAAAAAAAACCACCTAATGATTGAAATAATTTTATGGACATAATTTTGTAACTGATGCATGTAACATAGTGCGTGTAAGAACATATCATAAAGCTTGCTATTTATATCATGCGTGTATAACGACACAAAGGGTGTTATTTCAAAAAAGTCAAACCAGTTTTGGAGTCGTGTTTAATCCAATTTCCTTTAGAAATGTTGACATAACTCGCGTTTAACTTCATTGTAATAACACCGACAATATTTAAACCATGTGTAAATCCGCTATAACATCACGCAAGCCGCAATCGAACCGCGCAAGCTCCTACCTGCCAGCCCCTGAGCTCATTCTCCTGCTGGTGCTGGTGCTGGTGCGCGTGCTGCGCCCACGTGCGGCGCTGCGGCGGCGCGGCGTCGTGCAGGAAGAACTGCCGCCCGAAGTCCTGCTCAATGTCCCTGTACTGGTAGTCGTAGTGCTGTGCGGGCTGGTAGTACGACTGCGGCGGCGGCGGCTGCGGCTGCGGCTGCGGCTGCGGCTGCGGCGCGATGTGCGGCGTGGAGCCGAACCCCGCGCCGAGCCCCGGCCGCGACACATTGTGCTGCGAGTGGAATTGGCTGTGCTGGAAATGTTAGAAGCGTCGTCAGCGGCGTGAGGCAGTGCGTGGTTCACTATCTTTTGGATGCTCGATTGGCTTGGGATATTAATTGGGTGTGCACACAAGCCACCAGCCGCAACGCCCGAGCTATCGGTTATGACATAGGCTACGCATTCAGACGTCAAAAATGTCTGCTCGCTTCTTGGAGACGCAGCCACTTAATTTTGGTGCAGTTTCCTTGAAATTATTCAGTTTTTCGTTGATCATATTTAACAATATATTTCGTCTATGCCCTGAAATATTTCCTCTTTTGTTTTTGTTTCATCTTAGGACTATTCAGGGCGCAATTTGTTTTTCTATTGCAATTATTGTGTTTTCATCGGTAAATTTTCTTTCTTCTCTCTCTTACTATTACAAAATTAATCACGACTTTTATATTATTTCTATCTAAAAATGTCTTCTGAATGCATTTTTTTAGTTCATAGGTATAGTCACAAATTTACATGAGAAAGATTGCACGTAAATTCTGTGGAAAAGATTGTGAACCAAAGCCCCGTGTTATTGTGTTTTAAATGTATATTGTATGTGCGTGAGTGAGAGGGTGTAGGAATATTTATTGCGAGATGAAGCATGTTTGATACTAATTACATACAATTATATAACGTTTTATTATCACTCTAGTTAGTTGTGCAAAAAAACTTCAAATTATCCATCACTATTTTCTTAATTTGAGTAGATAATGTGACACTCTAAAGTAGGCTAGAAAGTAGTGAAAGAAAGCTTGAATTTCTATTAATATTACTAAAGTCAGACTTCACTTGCAAATATTTTATAACTAATTATGAAACTGAGTTCACAGTTGCCTTCTATCTTGATCCAAACACACTAGTTAGAAACAAACAGCAAACATTTGCCGCAACATTGGTCGTACTCACCAATTGTGGAATGTTGGGTTGGTAGTGTTGCTGGTAGGGGGACTGCGGGGGCTGTGGCGGCTGTTGCTGGAACAGCTGTTTCGCCTGTTGTTGCAGGTGTTGTTGCTGGTGCTGTTGCTGCTGCTGCTGCTGCAACTGAGTCTGTTGCGAAGCGAGCCGCGCGATGTCACTCTGAATGTCCTGCAGGCTGGAGTTCATTCTGTAAGTGGTTTATTTCACTTGCCTCTAGTGTTATTGATAAGATTGATAATGATATGAATGATATAATGTTTTAATGACTAATTTATGATATAATAATGAAAGACTGTAAAAATGATAATAAAGATGACAGATACAGCGATTGATGCTGATGATCATGATTTAATACAGAATATTATTTACCGTTACGGGAGGACGTTACTATTCAGCTTAAAAACAAAACATTTTACAATAATCAAAGGTACAACTATAATGTAAGGGTACTCACTTGGCGATAGATTGCTGGTACTGTTCCAGCACTGTGTTCTCGACAGTCTGACTCGGGGGTTCCACCACCATCTCCTGCATGGAACATACTGTTGTTACATACTTTATTAGCCAACAACACTCAACTTTACATAAGCCTCTTTATTTAGTTGTCAAAGCTGAGAATGATCAAGTTACGCAAGTAGCTGACAACGAAATAATACATTACCATTTTAATTATTTACCGTAGATATTTACGTATTTTGTTAGGTGTAAAATTTGAAATAGTAATTACAGTGTAGTGTGGCGTAGTTACCAATGATACCTCATGCAATTTAATCACAAGTCATGCCAATTAATCGATTCATTCCATAGTTAAATTTTGACTATAAGCCCTTACACCATTGAGCCTATTTTCTATAATCTGTATGCATTATCTGTGTGTTAAATTTGGATATTGCTAATACTACAAAAATGCTTTCGGTGATGTGTGTTTTGTCGATTTGAGAAATAATGTTGGCGTTCATGATTGAAACGACCACTTGCATCTTATATTTTTATGAAATTGATTTAATGTACGATGAAAATGTTAAATTTAATTCTTACGTTAAAAAATGATTGTATGTATTCGCGTTAAATGAGTGAATCATCTTTAAAAAGCAAAAACTGTTAAACTAATATTTTCCGTAAAATAAGGAACGCACTAGCTATCCCCATCCCTGTCACATTACCTGCTGCGGCTGTTGCTCCTGCTTGTGCTCGTCGTCGGCCGGCGTTCGCGCACCCTTGCCCTGCAACACGCGCGTGCAACCGCCACCGTAACACAAACGTGCAACGCGTTGCGCGTTACACGATACATGCCGCCGTGCATGCCGTATTATGTTGATTGGTACATACGTTATAGGTGGAATATTTTGCAATGTTTTATGTATTTATGACACTACTTTTATTTATGATACAATATCAGGACTTACTTGTTATTTAACACTATTTATATAACAAAAAATATAAGGTAATAAATGTGAATTATAAAAATAAATGAATAAAGTGTTTAGTACATACCAATCAACGGGGACATGCTTACAAATTGTGGAATTATTATGAGTCTCATTCTATGTGCTCCTTCTTTACGTGAATTAACGTGTAGTGATGTGAACTCGGGGCCGACTTTGAACTAACTATTATTATTAATTAATAAATAATGAACTTCGTAATTATAACTGGAAAGCGTTGATTATAAAAATATGTCTGCGCTGCAAAATAGTTTATGATTTCGACAATAATGATTTAAGAAAAAAGCTGTTTCTATCAAGTACAGTCTATGCTATGCCAAGATATATCATAAAATGTGAAGCGTCTTCCTAATTAGGTACGTATTGGTTATGCGTATATGAAATGCATTAAAATACTTTGCTAGTGGTGTCCGTGACTTTGTTTGCACACGTTTATCAAAGAAACCTATATATTTTACGGAATTAAATCAATCCCAAATATTGACTCTAGTATATAAGCTATCACTAGGCCAAGTTTCATTTCAATCCGTACAGTAATTTACGCGTTATGCGTGTTCATAATGGACCCATAATTATTAAGAAATCAAAGTCACCTACAACTACTTTTTTTTCAATATTTTATATGTTACATTTCTATTTAGGTATTACTTATAAATGATTTAAAATTTAAATGTATCGAATAAGCCGTGTAAGCGTGTACGAAAATAAAAATCTGTACAGTATACAAAGGAATTGAACAAAGTGATGTAACGAAATAGTCTAAACTAAACAGAAGGGCTCATCATTAGACCCGGCCACTCACCAAGGAGGCCAGCTGGTATTGCAAATATGTATCCTAATGAAATAGAAAGAAAGATCAATTCACATCGACGGAGACAAAGGAAATTTAGAGAGAAAACACAATATTAGTAACACTGTGCTCGTGGGAACGCATTTTATAAAAATAATGGAAATAGTAGTTACTTTAAAAATAGGGAATCATTTTATAAAATGCGTTCTATTTTGTGTAGTCTGTTAAACAGAAACATTAAATGCCAATCAATAATAAATTAATTGAACAAACTACTTTATTGTTATTATTAATTTCATATTTTATGACCAAACTTTAAACATCTAAAACTTTGGAAAAATTGTTATAATTTCTACAAAAGATTATCATTAACCAGATATATCAAAATAGTCTACACGAAAACGAAATTCACTCAAACTCAAACACTACGTTTTAGCATTGAGGTAATCGTAGATATCGTAGAGGGCGCCACCGTATTTCGGTCGCAGAGCGTAGCGCTAGATTGCCATCAATATAATATCGACTGCTTGCAATACATTTTAACTTGGACTATGACTGACCGGTGCTTAACGCTCGGAATATCTACTAGATTTGTGTCTAGCATATGCCAGATCTTTCAGATAGTATACAACCGTGGCACCCTCCACAACTCTCCCTGCACATAAACAAACTCCAAGTTTTGAATGATCTGGGCTTTGTCTGCAAAATCCACAAATCGAGTTTAAAAAATAAATCCTACTGAGGTCGTCTTAAACCTAAGTATTTACTGTGGTCCGTCATTATTTTTCAAATACCTTAGTCCAAACTGATCGTGTAGGCTAGTGTACTGATGGATGACAGTATTTGCCTGGAATTTCAAATCCAAAATGGCAGTTTGGCATTCCACGTCGCGGAAGCAATAGAGTGGTCTTCTGAGATTGCGGATTAAACCAAGCGCTAAGGTAATATCCATACCAAGCTTTCGTGTTTCATTTGACGTCTGGACTGTACGAACTACGTCACAATACTGACGGAATAAATACTGAACGTGTAGCCTGCGTCGATGGAATGAATCCATCATTATGTACCATACTGACGGACCACAGTATATACTTTATGTCTAGCCTTCGCCTAATTGGTGAATTTTTTAGATATAAAATATTGTGAGAGTTCATCGACCAATCAGAGTCCACATTCAAAACTCAGTTGCGAGCTTGCTTCGATGTTCCACGTGGTGGTGTACAATGCGATTAAAATAAGAACAGAACGGGCTCACGGCTAACTTCACTAACATAAAGTACTGTACTTGAGTGAAGTTAGCCGGGAGAGCCGTACCAAGTTGTGACGTCACAACCTCGCGCTAGGCCGTACCAAGTTCCAGTTGTGACGTCACAACCTCGCGCTAGGCCGGTCTTATTCTTATTTAAGTCGCATACAGTAGCGGCACGCTATGATGACCGTTTTGCCATGTGGGGGGAGAGGAAAAATTAACCTTATTATAACGGAATAGGAATGACAGTTTTCAAATGTTGGAATGTCAAAAAATTTATACTAAAATGAATCTTATTCCGTTGCAATAAGGTTCATCCTCTTCCCCCCTCTACATGTCAAAGCGGCCATCATAACGTGTACGCTACTGTAGTAGTGGTGTAGTGTTGTGTGGCGACTGACCCTAGTGACGGCCTGCAGGAAGGCCTGCTGGCCGAGCTGCTGGCGCTGGCGGCTGACGGCCAGCTCCATGCGGCACTTGTCCTGCTCGATGCGGCGCCGCTTCTCCTCCAGCTTGAGCCGGATGTTGTTGAGTTGCGCCGCCATCGCCTGCCCGCCGCTCCCGGCCTGGCTCGCGTCGTCGGACGCGTCGCCGCCGTCTGGTGTACAGTATATCATGGTACAATAACATAGCTGCGCCAGGTATGCTTTTTGCCACAGTCTTCTTATTGTCGTATGGTTAGTGGCCAATCTGGTGTCAGAGTTGTTCAATCCGCCCGAAGGCCTCTGACAAGGCTTAACGACTGCTGCCTAGATGACAACAACCGGGACCGACTTTTTACGTGCCCTCCGAAGCACGGAGACGCTCAGTTCAAATGCCACTAAATGGTCACCCATCTCTGACTGACCTTGCCGAGCATTGCTTAACCTCCGATCATTTACCGATCGGTGATTGCAACTGGCTACGAGAGCCTCACCTCGCCTCGCCACGAGCGCCTCGTTTTTGCCACAGTTGGGTCTCGTGATTGGTCCTAGATGAAGACATAGGCGACACAAAGTAACGAGTACTAGATACTAACTGGGATGGTGTTCCTGCTGCATGAACTGTTGCTGCCACGTGGTCGTGTTGGCCGGTGGTGTTGCGAACGTCGTGTTTTTCCGCCTCTCTATCGGCTCATTTTCCGGTTGACTAAATTGTGACTTGAGACCTGGGGGTAGACCGATAAGACATCACTATAACATAGATAAATCCAGAACAATCTGACACAGTTGTTAGTAAATTTTGAATTTGGAAATGGGAATATGTGGTCTTGTTTAATGGCGGACTATAAAAGTCAAAACGCGCCGCGAATAAGCTAGAACTTAGTGCTATATCAACCAATCAGGGAACGAAACAACGTGTTGTCAAATACAGCGCGCCAATAAACGGAAAGCGTTGTAAATACGAACATTCAAAGCTTACACAAAATAGCCGAAATGTGTCGCGAATAAATTAGTAAGCAAAGCACTGACGAGAAATGGAAGAACGGACGAAACTCTTAACCCGCTTCACGGAAAAAACGACGCTTCGCGCTTTTAACGTCAAGCGTCACCATAGAATGTATTACTTCGTTATAATAAATAAATGACAGCGTTTTCGCACGCTTGACGCTAGCAGAGCAGATCGTAACGATTTCAGTTCAATCAATCAATTTCAATCATTCGCCTTAGTATTCCGTATACTAACTGTCCTCCCATTTCCGTCCGTTTCATGTACAAACCTTGATCGCCATTACTCCTAAGCTTATTCAAATCGGCGAAACTAGTTTTGGTCGCGTCGCCGTCCGTGGCATCTCTGTCGTTGAGGTAGAAACCATCGCCACCTCCTTTATTACTGAAGCCGAAGTTAAAAGCGTCGCTGCTCAGTTGTCTTCTGATGGGGAAGTATGGTTCGTTGTCGGTCTTTTGGGGCTGGGATTGCTGTCGTTCGACTTTCGGCGTGTTTTGTGTGACTTCATCCTTATTACTGAATCCGAAGTTAATTGTGTCGCTGCTCAGTTGTCTTCTGACGGGGAAGTATGGTTCGTTGTCGTTGTTTTGAGGTTGTGAGTGCTGTCGCTCGGGTTTCGGCGTGTCTTGGGTACCGTTTTGGAAGTCGCCGTGGAAGAATTGTATGGAACCGCGAATGTCTTGGCGGGAGGAGCGGAGAGGCGGATTGTAGTCTAGCGGACCTGCGTCAAAACAACTCATGACAAACACAATTAGACGACCACATGGCGCAGTAGTTCTAGCGTTGGCCGCTTAGCTCACTGCAAATTGGAAAATTTCGGAAACGGCCTTTTGATAATTTCAGCTCAGATCTGAATGTGACTGGCATTGCCCCCAGGCTATTGTAAGGTAGCCATAGCAGAACCGTTGCTTAGTTTGGGCGATATTTTATTTTTTTCTTAATTAACTTTTTTCTAAGATAGTGGTGTTGATATTGAATCTAATAATTCATTTGAGAATACTTGATATGTTACTACTGGAAGATTCTTAAGTCAACAGAAATCGTAAAACTATTGTATTTAAGCACGGAGCTTTCCCTATTATTCTTGATATCCCATCCACTAAAGATACTTGCAACAAAATAAATTTTCCTGTTAAATATTAAAAACCGGAATTCGCTGGACTAGACTAGCACAGAATCGACCGAAGATGGTGGATACAGGCTGAGAGAATACAATACAACAACACAAAACTTCAAGTACTACTTTTCCAAGCCAACTAGGCGCTTGGATAGAATGCAGCTTCCCCGCCCGCACACCCGCCACGGCCTGCGGCTTCCCGCCCGCCACACCTTCCGCGCGCCGCCCCCGCCGCAAGGTGCGGGTGACGTCACATTTGACAGGCGAGTAGTTGGTAGGGTAGTACCTCAAGTGTGAATAGGTTACGGACTGACCAGCGGGCGCGGATATCTTCCTAGTGGGTACAGTGGCGAGCTCCTTCTCGGGGTTCCTGCCGGCGAAATGCAGGCGGTCCTGCGAGCCGCCGAAGTTCTCGACGGTGAGCTGGCTGTCGTCCGACACGGACGAGCGGCGCGAGCGGCGGCCCGCGAACGACGCGTCGCGCGACTCCGCCCAGTTCGACGGCCGCCCCGCAGCCGTCGCCGGCGAGTGCGACTCCGCCACTGCCACACAAACCAACATTACTACTCCACCGAGCCAACTTGACACTCGGGTATAAATATCAAATGATAATAACTGCGAACAGAGTAAAGACTAAAGAAAGAGGTGCCCTTATTAGATATATGTATGAAAAAAAACGTGGTCATTGTTTTTTCATTTTCATTGTTCTATCTACCGGTAAATACTTGAACTACTCGCTTCGGTTTATGTCGATGTTAGTACTAGGCCGACCACTCGGCCGAGTTGCTTAGGGCCAGTCCCCTTAGTAATTGGTCCATGTAACTGCGACTGTAGCCTAGGGGTGAACAGGTTGGGCTAACAATCAGAAGGTTCCAGGTTCGATCCCCGGTGGGGCATGCACCAATAGACGAATTTTCATCTATGTGCATAATTTACAGTTCGCTGACGGTGAGGGAAAACATCGTGAGGAAACCTACCTATCGCTCGGGATTAGGTAATAGTCAGTTCCTGTATACACGGCGACACGGTTCACCACCTGTCACGTTGGGTTCTGACTATGTAGTGAAACGTGGGCTTTGAGTTGGTTAATACCTCCACAATGTGGTGGTGTATGGCCACTCAAGTCTCTGACTACCCCGAACGGGGATAAAAGTCGTGACGTTACAAAATGATAAGTCAACGATTCCGCGGTCCGTCCACAACGTAGTGAGCCTGGGCACTCCTGTGGCAGTGGCTCCCACTACATGTTGGAAAGACCGCGGAGTCATGGACTTACTATCATTTATACCCGAGTGTCTAGTTGGCTTGGTGGATTAGTATTGTTAACTACCCGACTACAACAGGTGCACTATCGCTTCTCTCACTCCAGTCCAATGGGATAATAATCCAACGTGACCGAAGAAGAGATTAGGCGTAGGACTCGGTTTTACGTGCTTGCCGAGGCACGAGCAAGTGATAATCATTAAATGCAGACATGGAATCCTAAAATCCCAGAGTTCCAGAGCGATTGCTCTGGAACCGGCAGGCGTATTGGTGATATAGTATCACAGATTTTACGGATCTCATACACTGGGACTAATAGTAGTTCAGTCACTATGAATGGACTGTCTTAGATGGGCTCACCGCCTATCACAAACTAATTTGTATCAAAGTTGCAGATTCGAAATCTGTTCAACCATTTGGAACGGGGATTACGATCGTATGTGATCTTGGTATTCAGTCGACGAAAAGTTTCCGATTCCTGATAGTAATCTAATTTTTCGCCTATCAAAGCAATTGTCTACACACGGAAATGTCCGATACGGAATCCGTGTCGAAAATTGGCTGCTACTCGCCCGTCCTCTGATTTCGTAATGGAAGGTGTGTGTGTGTGTGTGTGTGTGTGTGTGTGAGAGTGTGTGTGTGTGTGTGTGTGTGAGTGTGTGTGTGTGTGTGTGTGTGTGCGTGTGCGTGTGCGTGTGCATACCGTCGTCGTTGTCCCTGCGCGCGAGCATGGCGAGCGTGGTGACGGGGCGGCCGCGGTGCACGACGAAGTCGTCGCGCTGCGGCTGCGGCTGCGGCTGCGGCTGCGGCTGCGGCTGCGGGCTGGCGCTGCGCCGCTCCGGCGTGGAGCAGGCCGAGCGGCCCGTCACTGACCCGCCGCGCGCCCGCCCGCTGCACGCCGACGGCGACCGGGGCACTGCCGTCATACAACACACTAGTACCATGCATCATTAAAAAAAAACAAGTCCAATGTTCTGTCAAATTGACAATATAAAGGATTTGGTTTTTCATCCCAACTACTCCAAAAACGACGTTCTTTAAAGTGCGATCATAGTAGATCTTTTCAGTAATGAGTATTGAATTTGGAATATTTATTTCGTAGGTAAAGAGATCACAAGCAAATACTGCATGAATCGCTGTCCGTCTAGCCTTCCGGTAAAAGTTACCAAAAGGCTAGCCGAATATAAAAAGAAAACATATAAAAATCGCGCAAACTATGTTATTTTTCTCATAGAAGAGGATGAAAAGTACAGTATATAACTCGGTTGAAACATAATTTGTTCCTAAGGCGACGTACTTTGAATCCGTCGCTCCACTCTGGATTTAAAATTGCACCCTCGCCGTAAAAATATAATTTTGCTACCTTGTGATCTACGATTTTTATAGGCAACAGTTGGTATGTCAGATAAATAAAACATTGAACAATAGAGTTCCATTTGGACCCGTTGATTATGAAGTCGTAATTAGCTAATGACAAGATTACAAATGATGATAGTACTCACCGTATAGAACTGTAAAGTAAGGATGAAATAATCGACGATCAAATATTCTAAATGACTACGGAACATTAAAAAGGTATACAACACAAAAATACATCTGCAAGTCACTTACTGTGAACATCTACATATATTTATTGAATACATTCTATCAAGCGTCTACGTCTAAACATCAAGGCGACAAAGTCTACTTCTACTGTCTATCAAAATTAAAACTTCGTCATTAAAATCAATGATGATAAACTATAAAATTTGTACTTGTCTATGCCTAAAGTGCCAGCCATCACCAGTCGGGAGCCGTGAGGACATAATGTCAATGACGCCGGCCTATCGTGCCCAAAGCCATAGAGCATCCCATGCAAAGCTACTGTCTCCAAAGCTCGTGTGAAACCATATACACCGTGTTTATTTATTATAAAGCAGATTATATTATAAAGATTATAAAGGTGTAACACTTACATTTAAATTTAAATGCTATAAAATCAATAATCGAATGTAATATTCGTACACAATACATGACAGTCATAGACACACACACACGCGCACGCAAAGAAAAACAAAACACAATCGACACTATTCTTTTTCAGTGAATGGGGAAGGCGATTGCTAACAATACGATGTTTAGATCAATTCGTGACATGATAGTTATTATGATAATAAAACTGACGTATTACTTATTATAACACACATTTACAAACCCATCTGAATAATAGTCATAATCAATTTCGATTTAAACAACGTTACTTTAATGTTGTATTATATAGAATTTAACTAAAACCAAAATCTTAAACATACATAACTAATCATACAGTGGTCATAGAAACGCTATACTCTGTCTTTGGTAGCGGAGCGTCAAGATGGTGACCATGTTACTTCAAAGTAAAATTTATGTCACAGAGCGTAGCACTTCATCTAACCGTGGTTGACAATTTGTTTGCTACAACTAAAGTTACACATCTAAATGCAGTGATCATTAACGCAAGTGCACTAACTTCCTAACGCCTTCCCCGAAAAGAAATACAAATACGAACAATACAAGTCGCGGCGAACCGGAGCGACCGCAAAACCTTACCCAGCGGACTCTCGATAGGGCGTTTGTGCGTTGTCATCAACAACATCGCCAAGTTCGCCGAAACGCGTACTATGCGGATAAGAAGCGACAACACGCAACGCACACGGGGGCCGACACCGAGCCGACACCGTCGTACCTGCGAAAGGCGGCAGTCGGCGGTCGGCGGGCGCGCTGTCGGCGCGCAGCTCGGGGATGGGCGCGGGCGGCGGCGCCGTCAGCCCGCGCGCGTGCCGCACGCCGTGCGCGTTGCCCGCGCGCCCGGCCGAAACTAAGGCACACGCCCCGCTCACACATGCCGCCACCCTGCTTTGCCTTGCCGCCCCTTGCCACCCCTTGCCGGCTGCCCCATTGCCCACTGCCCAACCCTACACTAGCCTACTTTTTATGATGGCATCCTGGACCCGCGGCAACTGGTATGTGTGGTGACATTGACAGGAGTGAGGGAATAGATAACGTCACCCCAGTCTAATCGAGATTTTTTTCCCTTATTTAACGTTATCGATTAGTCTGGATGTTCCGGTCGATAGTGATCCTTATGTGTTTTTTATTGCGCATCATCATGATTTCGAAGACTGATGCGGGAAAATCGCCACGCCACGCAATTCCAGCTCAAGCGGTAAGTAATTCAGTACGTAAATTTATCGATATAAGCAATCTCCGAAAGCATATTTTGACCGAATAAAAGTTGATTACAATATTTTACATTTGACTCGAAACGCTAGAAACGTGGAGCGTAGCTTTTTGTAGTGACAGCGAGTTTACATAATCGTATTTGAGTCACTTCTGAACGCATGATTTGTAAATATAAATAAGTGCTTGTAAATATCCCGCGGAGGCATTTACGCGAGTCCAAGCGAGGTATTGAGGCTTTTTGCAGAAGCAAGACAGGGTGACAAACATTAGGGACAGAATCTCATCCAGCGAAGCGTTCATTCCGTTTCACGATCGATTCCAATCGACTTACCTCACACTTAAAAATATTATTTCATAAAAAAAGTGTCCTTTACACATTGCTTAGTAAATAATTTTAAATAAAAGGTATTAGTTGAATTGGTCTTTGCATAAAAAATACACAACCCCAATTTGCGTTTCATAGTATTGCCAATAAATAAAATTTAAGCATTACTCGACCGCTACCGTGGAGGTTTTAATTATAATATTAGTAGGCAAAATAATCTTTGATATTATGACCACATACTCCCATTACTTTGTAGCATGCATACGGGGGTACCTACTCTGTGAGTGGGGACAGGTAGATCATGGTTTAACTCACCACTTCCTGGGTATTTGACTGATTTCACAGGATGGACTTCCAGCATATTGAAGAGATCGGCGAGCATGGCTACTAAGTTTTGTCGCATTGACCTGGAAACGAGAATATAAATATTGGACCAAAACCTGACTTCGCGATTATTTGTATTTGTAGTGACTCTGACCGAAGCGAAGTTACAGATACGGTCAGTCCAGTCCAGTCCAATCAAGGTACTGTCCCACAAGCTTATCCAGCCCCCTGAGAGCGTCGCTGGACTGTCAAAATATGACAATTAACTATTTGAAAATGTCAGTTTCTCTTTTGGCCACCGGGCCCGGTAAGCTTATGGCACTGTATATCTAGTGAACTGTTTATATTTTGGTGTCTAATGATATGCTGATGATGATGTCTAATGACATGATGCGACGTGCGGCACGTGCGCAGCGTGGGCCCCCACAAGGTGTACCGACGACCTAGTGAAGATCGCGGGAAACCGCTGGATGCAAGGAGAACAGGACCGGTCGTTGTGGAGAAACTTGGGGAGGCCTATGCTATGTCCAATAGTGGACGTGTTTTGGCTGACATAATGATATGTGGTACTGACCCCCGCATGTAGGTGACGTCCTCGGGCAGCATGTGGAAGACGTCGTGCGGCAGGCAGGTGCTGCAGAAGCGGTGCACGAGCGCCAGGTTGTGCAGGCAGTCCTGGATGGACGCCATGCGGCTCGCGGCCACGCGCAGCGCGCCGCGCGGCAGCGACTCCGGGCAGTAGAACGAGATCAGCGCCGCCAGCGCCGTGCCGTCGCACAGCTCCTGCAGGCTCTTCACGGGACCCACGTGCAACGACGGGTCCTCCTGGAAGCAAATTCGATCACAATTAACTACAGTTTTATGTTTGTTATTACCTAACTGCCCAGCTTGTCAAAACGAATCATTTGAGCCTAAACACAAGGTAGATGCCGTACACCGTTCAGGAGTTCTTTTGGCGGGTTGGGTATCCTTGGGTATCAAGTTTATCATACTTTTGTATTATCATTGACAAGGGACAGGATTTCAAATTTCGAATCGATCAGATCTGTGGGAGTTGTTTATATCTCTGCTTCAACTAGAAAAGTGGTGATGATCTTCAAACGACTGAGCAGATTTTCTTGAAATCAATCACTCAAGTACGCGGTGCAAAAAAGTTATCGAAACCAGTCGCGCGCGACCAGCATCTCCACTCGCTTGCTACTTGTTGCTAATTACTTACCTACTGATCAGTGTCTTTTGAGTAGCGTCATGTGCGAGCCGCCATAGCGCACTAACGCTCTTGCATTCTACCAACTCATTAGTAGTTTAAGTTAGTAACCAGTTTCTTTTGAGTGGCCCCTTGGTCGAATGGCCTAAGTAGCAGTTACCATGTGTTGAGGGTTACCTCAGCCCTGTTGAACGCGGCGCAGGCGGCGTTGATCCAGCACAGCACGCCGTCCTCGTGCGGCGCTTGTCCGAGCGGCGCGGGCGGCGCGGCGGCCCCGAAGCGCTGCGCCGCCGCGCTCACGCGGTCCGGCGTCACCACCTCGCGCGCGTACAGCACCATTAGTGCCTCTATCACAGCCATGTGACCGCTCTGCAATCACACATATAACGGCCCATTACTACGCTGGCCCATTAAACTGCTGCGCTATGGCCCCCCTTTACTCAGTCGTTCTACTAATTATTTTATTTAGCGCATCTTGTGCGTAGAACATAGCACCTCAAATGGAGGATATACAGGTTTTGTTTGCCATCATGTTGGCACTTGACACTTGGCAGTTCAGACCGTAGTAATATTGTTCCTACTATCTATGGTTCAGACAGCCTCTCTCTTTTCGACCTCATGATAATTTATATTTGTAGTGACACTAACAAAGTTGGTATTTAGGCTTATTTCGCTTTATATGCTCCTTGAGAAATTGTAAAAGCGGTAAAAAGATAATACCGCGAATTATCATCCCACACAAGGATTACCAGATTAATGAAACAGACAGCAAAAAACTGATCCGTAGCTCCAATGTAGGAAAAAAACACCTACATATGCCGACATACATCATTTGCTCAAACACGATTATGAATGTTATATAATTAGACGTAATGACAACCTATAAACGATTGCGTCACTGTTCGAAATGATCATCAAATATGTACAGGGTTTTGTTAAATAATAATATCCTCAACAATGAACATTTATAGTGGACAAGTAGGTAAATTATGTAAATAGGATAGATAGTACAAAACACCACAACCGTAATACTCAAAGGGCCTGTCTTGTAGGCGCCTCACCTCTTATTACCAAAGTTGACGACATTAGATCTATTTACAACAATATGCAAGTCTCGATCATCGTCTTAAAATTGTTCACCCACAAAGCTTCAGTCATTAATTATCGGCAATGATAAATGTATCCTGCGTCCGCCTTTCATCATCTGATCATGAGTGAAAGGGATGCGGGATACTAGAGAAAGTACTCATAGAGTGCGCTTGAGCAATACTTGTTTAATCAAATGCATAATCTTGCTATATATTATCTTTGTCTTAACGGTATACGAATCTAAGTAATGTGAACCGATTGCCGGCGAACTGAATCCACTGCTTTAATTTTCATGATAAATATTATGCTAGTTACTTGAATATGTAACGTCACACTATATGCTTCTAGAATCAAGCGTCAAAAAAAGTTTGTCTTAATACTTTTCATCATCATCATCATCATCATCATCATCATCATCATCATCATCAGCCTGTATCAGTCCACTGCTGGACATAAGCTTCTTCAAATGGACGTCACAAAGCCCAGTCTTCGGATTTTCTCGTCGACACTTAAGAACACGTCTCAATTAACATGGTTATAAATTACTAGAACCTTGGTTATCATTGAGAGCATTTCCATGAGTATCAGTGACTTTTATGACCTTTTAGAAGTTGATTCTTGACGTTAAATTCTGGACGCACAGAGCGTTGCATTTTTATTATGTAGGTTTTAATGGAATTTACAGTTTATCGACATCGTTGCAGATTACGATTGCAGCCAATATCACAACGACATCACAGTTACTTTTGTGTTGCTATTCATCATTCGCATCGTCGAGACGGTATCTCGGATTAGCATACACCAGTGAAGTGTTTATTTAAACAATTGATGTCACGTGCCAGGTGACCCGGACGGCTTGATAAGAAATAACGTGTTGAGTGAAGTAACGGTGGGTTACGTATTCCTGACAGCAATGCATACTGAATCCTACTGAACTACAAATAGTGGTCATGATAATTCTAGATTAAGCCTGTTTGACCTACGCCACCACGAACATAGGCCACGTTATTAATGAGCCAAATATCTACTAGTTGAAGTTGTCCTTTGTTTTGCTAGGCTGGACCAACGCGCAAACTATTGCGTCGATAGATAAGACATATGAATCACCAGCAATGAAACATCCTCTCTTATCCTTTTTCGCAACTCTAAGGTAAGCTTCTATGTTTGGTATAAATTGTGAAACTCCACAAAGAATATATTTGGCTTGACGTCGACTAGAGTGCTACTTACAATTTTCAGAGGATTATTCTGTATGAGCACTGTCTCTGTGAGGGCGCAGTCAGGCGGCTCGGTCACGTGCACGCCCTTCCTCGCGAAGGTCTGCAGGATGTTCCAGTGGTTGAGGCTGTGGTAGTTCGGGTCCGAGTACATGTTGGCCAGCGCGAGGCAGTACAGCTCCGCGTTCGCCAACCCACCCACTATGGGCGGCTTCAGGTGTTCTTGATCCTGGAAGAAGGAAGAGACATTTTAAATGATGATATCAATACGTGCAGGGTAGTTTTACATTATTTTCGGGTTTCGGTATGCTCTTACAAGGAACTCCAACACATAGGAGGAAGGATCAAGATCAGTTCAATAGATCTGTATCCGATGCAGACAATTCACCATTGGGGATCTCTATTTTATGCCTTTAGCAATACTTTGCAATAGTGCAAGGTTTTCAGGAAATCAAAGGTGTTAAGAGCGAGATGTGAGTGTATATGACATAGTTAGTTCCTTGCTTATTGCCAGGACAATTTTCCATGATTACACTTCAATAAAAATGTGAGCAATGCCCACATTGCGCAACCTAGCGAGACGAATCTAGATCAATGTTAGGTCACGTCCTATTTTTAAATGGGACGGAGTACTTTGCGGCTCTTGTTCGTTTCGTCTTCGATAGCATAAAGGCTTCTTTGAGTGCTGATTAATTAAGACGCCACTCTGTCTGTGTTGATAAGGCTGGTTTTGTTTTGTTGGGGGCAACGGATGTACGAGGGTTATTGTTTAACTAAGTTTTCGCGACAAATGGAACCTCCACTTCTTCCCAAACTGACGTGGAAGTATCATAATTATCATTTGTGTGCAGCGTATGTGCATGTATAAGACTAATTTGAGACAGCTACTAAAAAAACGTCGTTTCATTTCCTTCTAAATAATCCAACGACACCACAAAAATTGTTTTCAGATACTTTTGCGCAAAATGTCTAAAAAGCCGATAAAGCCGCACTTTTTAATGCCCCATAACCGCACTTTAGGGAGTGATCAACAGTGCGGCATGGAGAATGAGGTGAAGTTAACCTTGACATCACGGGAGTGGTCGGACAGGGCAGACGTCATAGCTATGACGTCACTCGCAAATTGAAAATTCCGACCCTTGTGGGTTTCGTTGCGTTTCATTGCTCCACAACCCTTGTTTAGAATCCTCATCGCAGTAATTTATCTTTCTTGTCATAATTTATTTTCTATTTTTGAAGCTATTCTTCCTTAGCTATAGTATGACTCATCTACAGTAGTAACTAGCGAGCAACTCATGGTACAGCTACAGATTAAAGTGAATTTAGACTAAAGAACGACAAATGTAAAAATCTGGTTCTATTGCAAAATCGAAGCATTACGACACAAAATTACCATCTCATTGACCATGAAGCGGGGAATGACACAAGCGTGTGAAATATGGCCGGCCACGCGGCCTCGATAGCTCTCACTTTTAATTGTAATTTCGTATGTATTTAATGCAATTTCACGCTGTATTGTGAACGCGCATTGTCTTAATCGATAGAACATAATCGGTCTTAATGTCTTTTGAGTAGCGTGAATGTGTAGATCGAAATATTAAATGAAAAATACGTTTTCTACTTCTGATGTGGTTGATTTTGTATCTATCATTGTCAGCAGAAGTTCATCAATGAAACATGAATGATCATTGAACCATGTTTTCGAGAATATTTGTTGCACAGCATTGAAAGCAGAATTTCTTGTTTTACTGATTTCAAGAGTAATAAATAATTCTCACCCTAGAGAGTTCCGTCGCCGTCGGCCTTGACCCGAGACAGTATGTAAAGAATCTTGGGTCTGAAGCCGACATACGACCCAAATATTTAATTAAATTTGAGAACGTCTCAAATTAACAAACAGAAACATCCGATACCTTGCAATTCCACCACACAATAAACGACATAAATTATAACGACAGACAACTAACTGTTGCTTCCGGCAATCATCGGCAATGAGTCAAAATATTATTGATGTTTTTCGAAGAATGTTGTGTTTGTTTTCGATGGTCGATCGATTCTCGTCATAAGCACTTTAATTAATTATTTTATTACACTAATAGCCTTGCCACAACGGCAACAAGTGTTTTTTTTAATTATACTATGAGTAAGTAGGTATATCAACTACCTACCTAGCTACCTCTACAACATGAATATAAGTAAATGGGGATAATGATAATGTCTTTGCCAACCACTCAACTATGACTCACAATCCAAATATTATCGTTGAGATGACTTCGAAACGCGACCCTACTGCAACACTAATATTAATTAATTAATTAACTCACGCTAGCTTTTCAACTCTAATTATTCCCATACCTACGAGATTTTTTGATAGGCATATTGCCATCTACACTCTACTGAAATGCAACAAATGATATTTCTCCTCTTCGTCAGTGGTGCTCGCGCCTCGAGAACTTCAATTCGACATGATGAAAGATACCGAGCTTGCAGATTAAAGCGTGATTAGTTGGTGCTACGAACACGTAGATAAGTAGCTAAGAAGCATAAGCTAAGGCCAACTGATTTACTGCCCGAAGTGCCTAGGAATCTAATAAGATACATTTCAAGTTGCCCCACTCAATTCAATGAAGGAAACCATGACATACTTACCGGCATTCTAACTAACGCATAGTTTTTACTTTCTACAGGTAATATCAAAGTGTCTCAATTAACATAAGACGCAGTTATTCAAACTCTTATGAGCGGGATTAACAATGCCAATGAGATGCACCTCGCGAGATTCCAATCTGACGTGCGTGTAATTAAGCGACCAATAAGGCACGACAAAACGCACCACAAGTCCCACGACGAAGCGTACGCGGGTCAAGGAGAAGCGCAATTGCAGTCGGCGACAAATTTCCTCTAACTAAACCAGAGACTTTTGTATTTGTTCGTAAATAAGTAATACAAGTTTATGAACTAAACACTGTTTCTAACATCAACTTAGTTAGATTTGCAGTAGCTATGTCAGAAGGAAAAGTTCCAATCGATAAATGGCAAACAAAATGGATCAGTATTTATTGCGATAGCAATATTTAGTTAATATTGGAACCATATTAAAAGGTAAATACCACAGTACAAGATAAACACGCATTTGTACCACTAACATAATCATCAGAATAGCATTTATACCTGAATGAATCATAAAATCGCAACACGCTGCAATAAAGCCGACAGCTCGATACTCATAATGTTGAATCAGATCTGATATAACATCATAATGCAACTGACTCACTCATTGATCGAAAACTTACCAGCCGTTGGGAATGAAAACGTGAGAAAATTCATAAAAGGACGCGTAGGACGAAACGAGCATAGTCACCAAACATGTCAGAATTACAAATTAAACATTACTATCAAGATACTCTGTAAACATACAGTGACAAAAAAATACAGCTGATAACGGAAGCTAAGTATCTAAATATAGAAGGTGATATTGCGTATCCAAATAATGTTCAACACTGGAAGCACAGCCGTGACAAGATGAAATGCGAGATAAATCGTTTTTGTCTCGTTCTTTCTTATGAATTAAATGAGAGAGAGAGCGACTTGGTGCGCGTGTGCTAACCCTTCAGGTAGAACTAGATGCAGTTCAAGACTTAAGCAAACATTTACAGTTTGATTGTAACACCGAAACGAATACAGAGACTATGTTGTAATATCTTGCATACTATAATGAATTGACTACGGAGAAAAGTGAAACGGGCGCACTGGCAATGGAGGGAACAAATCACACGTACCTGGCATCCGAACGAAACCTAGCCCAGTATTCACTACCATACTAGCCATACATGGCCACTGGGAGGTCGACGACTTCAAAACAATAACTATTGAAAGACATATTACGTATTCACTAGATGTAGATTCAATATCATCAGCATAGGAATGAGATAATATTTAAAACTGTAATCAAATAAATCCGGAACACGTTATCCATGTAAAACAAAACCAGCTGAGTCACCGGTCAGCGCGGAAAGGAACAAAAGATCACCAGTTTCCCAAAGGCGGAAACGACGACGACTATTTTTACAGCGGAGCGACAATTTTACTTTTTGCTTCCTTTTTAACCATGACTGCATCCAAAATCCGACCTTATGTCCTTGACGATTTGATATTTTTCAGCATCGAGTTTTATATATTTAGTTTGTTTTGTGCTACCTTAATATGGATCTTTCCGAAATAAACGATTTATTATTATTATTATTATTATTATTATTTAATTTGTAAAAAGGCAAAATTACAATTGTACTACTTTCAGACGACTGAGTTCATTAGGGACTATTTTCAACATGAAAAACGTTTTGGGACAATTTAGACGAACCACAACATTGCAAGTCGTATTTCAAAGGGTTGTAGTTCAACAATCTAATAACTTGCTTAACTTAATGGCTTAGAAATACTATCATTATTTTAACCTACGCGGCATACAAAGTATAGGCCTCAGGACAGAACTGTAATCAAGCCTTTCATCTTTCATGTCTGGTTATCGACCTTTGAAACAATTGAACATCATCTAAGTAACCTCTATTTAAGGTTCAACCAACTTTATTGACAGCATCTCAACGGATTTGTGCATTTGTGAGGATGAAACATGTATCATTTATAACCTTAGTTCCATCTACACAATCGATAAACATTAGCAAACAATAGTTGGTTCAGATGAAACCATAATTTTTACATAGGTAGTTATTTTATTGTACCCTTGGGAGCTTATAAGAAAACTTTATCGTGATTAAGTAATGAAAAAGAAACTTTTACAAAGGAAAGTTAATTCAACTTTGATTACATAAAGCAAGCTTGTAAGGATTTTCAAAGAGAACATAGCATTGCACTCTCACCGTGCACGGGCAGCACGGGTATCCAATCCAAACACAGTGGCCCTTGAACTCGATTGCAACAACAATCGTTAATGGACATCCGCCGAGTCGCCAATGATAAACGAACAGGCTTCTTGGAACCGTTGGTGAGGGCACCAGATAAAGAAAACATCTTACCATATATTTTTGATATTAATAGATTGCAAACCCGTGTTCTTAAGTGTTGCTTACTTCATTCACAACTGACGAAGTTGAGTTGAAGATCATTGGAAGACAAAGACAATCATTAGAGGTTTATTATAAACGATGCTGATATCATAGGTCAACGATTGTTGCAGAGTGCAGTCTGTTTTGAAGCAAACGATGGTGACCTCAGAAATTGCTAGATGTCAATTGATTGGACTGAAACTGTTATCCTACCTACCTATATCAGTATTCAATATTACAATTGACAAACTATGAGGTCGTTCAAGTCTATTTCTCGAGTCCAGTGGCAAACAATGAAACCATATCAAAGACCTTGAGTTCTTAAACTCTAATAGAATCAACCAGACTGAATATCTTACGTGGCTTTTGCAACTTCGCCTTTTTTTCATAACCGCCATTGTTTTTCACGTACACACACTAACACAGGTTAGAGGAAAGGTTGATACATTTGGTCACATGGAGGTAATTACAAAAGACACTCCCAAACACGTTTCACCAGCACTGAAAGATCGCGTGACTCCCGTAACCAACCCCATGTAGCTACGGTTAGTCCGGATCAATAATCTGCTGAAATTTTATTTCAAGGACAGTTCCAACGGCGACCAGCTGGTAAAATTGGATCATGAAGAAGATCAATGTTATTCTCAATGTAACAATATTGAGAATAAATAATAAAAATATAATAATTTAGCCCTTTTAACGTCCCACTGCTGGGCACGGGCCTCCCCTCAATGCGAGGGGGATTCAGGCCATAATCCACCACGCTGGCCCAGTGCGGGTTGGTGGATTTCACATGTCTAAAGACATGCAGGTTTCCTCACGATGTTTTCCTTCACCGTAAGCAAGTGATAATCATATTAAAGTTATGATTCACACATAGATTTCGAAAAATCCAGAGGTGTGAGCCAGGGTTTGAACCCAGAACCTTAAGCCCGCAAGACGCGTGCTTAACCAATCGGCTACCACTGCTTTATTATTGAGAATTATTATTTATTATTATTACTTATTGAGAATAACATTGATTAATAATTCATGAGTGATTTGATACTGCTGCTTACTCAGCCAGGTAGGAAAATAGAACATTGTAAACAAACACAAAATCAACCACATCAGTAAAAGTTGTAATCCTTTAATATGTAAATAAACTTTATATCTGATGTAAAAAAAAAAAAAATTACATAACTAACATACCAAGACAAAACCGGTCTTATCTCGACCTGAACATAAACAACTTTAAATCGCACGACTTCGCTTTGGCTGATTTAGCAATCTGATGGGGAAACCAAACTTAATATGGATTTTTATTTCGTATAAACCAGCCGGTACACATATTACATTTAAAAAATAATAATTAAAGGCATAACCATACAAGGGAATGAGGTAATGCACTGATTACCTACTGAAACAGAGATGAAACTGAAACAGAGAAGATAAACTCCTGAAAATGGATTGTAGACTTGTTCAATAACTAGATACCTAGTGATTAACGCCCAACATTAATAATGTATCTCGAATCTAAGATACATTATTAATCAATCTTGGATCGCCGCATATCGTACCTCCTACTTCCTCCAAATAGCTCTCTCCTACTCTCTTGCTTTACGGATTGCCAGACATTGAATCAGAATTGATTTATTAATTTCAGGCTTTAAAAAATCTATGTCAGATTCTAAAAGCTAATACGTAATGGAGGAAACGAAAAGGGTTAAAATAAAAGGTCAACCCGATAGACCGGCAGAGATGTGCCGCAGTGTGCAATTTCTTTTATTCTCCAGCCCGGGCTAGATTAAATCGCTGAGCTTGGTTTTATCTTTGAGAGAAACTAGTTTCAAGTACCAAAATAAAAGCTATTCCATGTAATGAATTATATTGAACAATAATAATCCATTATATACGACAATTTAACACTATAGGATACTCCATCAGCCAAAAGTTTTGAAATTTAAACAAACCAAAGCCATTTCGTTATATCTGGATCAATGTCCGCTAGTCTGTTACTCAATTGAACATACAGCTAAATTATTTTTCTGCTAAATCACAGACAAATAAAAGAAAACTTGAATCGATACAGAAATAAACATACAAACTTCAAGTATGTTTGTTATTGGTCGTAAATGATGAGAGAGGAGAGACAAGCAAACGGGATATTAACTGTTTACAAATGAGGGAAGCTACTAAACGGTTTACAGTCGAAACATAAACAAGTCGAGTACAACTGTAGTGGAAATTCTTCATGAGAAATGAATAAACATTGACCGTGTTTAGGGGCAACGTTCTTTTATCTGCATCAAGGAATCTCTGTAGTGGGGCAGCAAATTATTTAAGTAGATAACATGAATGTTCAGCTTTTGATTAATGGCTTGTACACCGTCCCCATTCAGGTTTATTCGATAATGAACAATCTTTAGAATGTCAACGGAGTATAATTTCACAATATAATTTATCTGGATAACAACGTTTTTACTGGATTAAGAATAAAAATTAGTGACGTTGTATAATTGAAATAAGTACCGAATTACGTTTATCAAAGTTTTTTTTAATGAATAACGAATCCGCGAAGTCGTCAGTAACAGTACCGAGACAAACAGATAAGTTGCCAAACAACAAATCTGGAATGGTATTACGTCTGTACTATTGCAAAAGGTATAATCCGTTACTAATCAGAACAACAGAGCACTTTATTTATTTTATAAGAAATCTACGATAACTCCAATATAGTCTAGTATAATGGCAAAGCTTTCAAATGTTATACACAACACGGATTCGTGTACATAATTCTTAGTGATTTAAGACACAGTGGAATTCACATTTTCTGTTTTATCTCCTTTTTAAACTAACTTTAATGAAACAAGAGTAAAAGCAGCAGCTGGCTAACGTTAAAAGATGTAATAAAATTAAAACGGGATATATCAAGTTAAACGAGTTTCGAAGAAATTGGTGGCCTATTAACGGTGAAGTACATAACATAAAATACCTATTACCTCGTGATCCCTGTAGAACGGCTCCTGAAGGTTGTCTGGGACCCTGTTGTTGAACGCCTTTGATAACAGCCATTTAATTGACGCCCGTTGCTTTGACTGTAACAATGAAAACCACTTATTAATACTTGCTCTACATCTTCACGATTTACTTCAATTGATGTTTACGACATGTCAAAACTACTTCATCCGGGTTATAAATATCGTACAGTTGTGAAATCCTAACATTTTTACTGCTTTAAATCGAACGCTTTACTAAAATCCAACTCGCAGTCGACCTAAAATAGCACAAGAATCTTGCGAATCAATAATGCCTCGACGAACCGACTATGAGGTCTTGGTCGATCAGTTTAACCAAATATCACTTGAACGTCTATTGAGTCAGTTGACGGCTACCGATTGCCACAATTACCGTCAACTGTCAACCACTGCCATGATAGCAACGTCCGCTTATTGTGATCGCATTGATCAATAAATGGAACCGAATTGGGTCCTTGTCCTAATTTTACCGATACTATAACACTGTCATCACAACTTGTAATATTGAATCGAAAAATTATACATGGTTAAAAAGGTCAAAGATGAATTTGATATAGAGAGAAAGATTGTTTGGCCCGATTTCTTCAATTGTGTGCAGTTTCATGATGCGATTAATTGAATATAACGAGGTACTGACTGACATTAACGCATTGGCGACAACGGCGACGTTTCGATGATGACAAACATTGTACATGACGTGATGTATTTTAAGGAGGAAGGATTCTTGTTGAGTGATCTTAATTCCGCCAAATTTTTTAAGCACGCAATGTTTATGTCACATAAAATGACGTCATATAATATTACAGGAAGAAACACACCTAATCCATTGGATAACAATGTCGGAGCTGGGTTAATAATTCGGGATAATCCGCTGAAGCCGTTAAGTGACAATAGTATAACTGCCAAGCACTTTGTGGCTCCATCGCTGCATTTCCATAATCTTCCATTAGCCATGCAGGTGTGAAAGTACTCACGCAACTGAGATACTCTCTGTTATTAATTTACTCTAACATAACACTTATGCATGCAAATGCTGGATAGTTTAATAAGGCACAAAAAACACCTCATTATCATTAATTAGAATTCATTAAGTATTAAAATTAAATTACATAGAATAAAAAAAACCGGCCAAGTGCGAGTCGGACTCGCGCACGAAGGGTTCCGTACCATTCTATAAAAACCATATAAAAACGGTAAAAAAATCATGTCTGTTGTATGGGAACCCCACTTAAATATTTTTTTATTCTGTTTTAGTATTTGTTGTTACAGCGGCAACAGAAATACATCATCTGTGAAATTTTATTCAGACTTTTCGGATAGTTTTGATAAAATTTATTGCTCAATTCGAAATTGTATCCATAAAGGGCTATCTATGGTAACTAAAGAGTGCACAGTATGTGCCAGCATTCAAGTCAATATTGCTAAACACAGACTGAAAGCAAATGAACAATTTGAATTAATCGCACATCCAATCGATCGAAACCGATTGATAACGCAAAACTTGTCAATAGCAGACGATTTTTGGTCGTGAGTATAATTGCGTTCTGTATAACGAAACCATAGCGCGATCTAGGAGCTCATCTAGCGTCATCTTGTGGTGCGTAGCGGTACTATTATTCTATATATTGCGAGGTTCTTATTTTATATTATTTTTTGTTATAATTATAAAGTACACAAATAAATAAATACACATTCTGTGAAAAATTATTACACCGCCATCTATAGTTCTAATACTCTGTGCTTAATACTCGGCATGCATTTGAAACTTGATTTGCAAATTTGTTTACGTACGTAAACAATGTATTTGCACAAATCCGTTTAGTGTTAACATTATTTTAATTTTAACTTTGTGGACGACAAAAAAATATGCTAATTACTCATAAAACAACTGATAGCAAGATTCGAACCTACTGCCCACTTACACGTAGACCAACACCTTAACCATTCGGCTGAGATGTACTTAAGAATTGAAACCGAATTACTAAAGTAGTTATGACACTGTAATGCCAATGATATCATAACAATGTTAAAACATTATTTTTTGTTGTAAAAAACTAGTTTTACAATTTATTTTTTATTTTTTATTTAAAATCTGTTATAATGATCACTAATGGTTCAAATGTTATATATATTGTTAAATTTATGAGTTATAAAAATTACTACAACGCCATCTAGCTATACTCTGAGTTTAATACTGCAAACACATTCGAAACTTGAGGCCGTAAACACGTTGTACAAATCAGTTTAGCCATATATAATAATAAAAATAATAAATCATTTATTTTGGAAAGATCCATATTAAGGTAGCACAAAAAAAACTAAATATATAAAACAAGTCTACGGACGGTTATAAGCGACTAGATGGCGCTACTTTGACTGGTACTATTAATTAAAAACTTATGTTTGAGTAAAAAATGTAGTTTTACAATTCTTTTTTTTTTTCAACAATCTATGTAAAAGCTGTCATAATGATCACTCATAGTTAAAATGTTAGTTTTCTCTTTAAATATTGTTTAATTTATGAGTTATAAATAAAAACGTCAAAAATATCTAGTTAATTGTATGGGGACCCCCTTTATTTTTAAGTTTTATTTTCTTTTTATTAGTATTTGTTGTTGTAGCGGCAACAGAAATACACATTCTGTGAAAATTTCAAGTCTCTAGCTATTACCGTTCGTTAGATACAGCCCGCTGACAGACAGACGGACGGACAGACAGACAGACAGACAGACAGACAGACAGACAGACAGACAGACAGACAGACAGACGGACAGCGTAGGCTTAGTAATAGGGTCCCGTTGGCACCCTTTGGGTACGGAACCCTAAAAATGTAATGATCAAAGGATGTCAGAAGAAATTATTAAAGCAATTAATGACAGTACATTTTAAACAAACAGAAATAAGGCGACCATCAAAGCGGATACAGCATTACAAAATGTGGCTGAAATACTGGAACACGATGGTGGTATAAAAGGAATAAGACGAGCACGGCTATCAATGACGGTATCAGACCGTCGACAAATCATAAAGCATAAGGTCGGGCGCGTGCCGCGTGCCGCCACCGTTAAAAATAGTACGCTGCAAGGCGGAGACACTCCCGAATAGGAAGCTACTTGGACGATCGAGACTGAGAATGTCGTATAAACAACTGGCGCTACAAGTTTTTTTTAGTCAGAACTTACAATGAGGAAAGCTTTGTTTATCAAATATTACAAAGTTTTTAATAAAACTATCACTAGTATGATCATTTTTAATTTTCGGGTGTTCCACAAGGTCTATTTCTTGGGCCTTTGTTGTTAATAGTGTGATATAAAAGACGGATGGTGAAAGGAAGATGAAAGATACTTTTGTATTTTCACATTTAAACATTGATTTATAGAAATGGTTTGCTGTTGCTCTAAATTAAAACGTAAGAGCGTAGTATTTTATACCACACATTACTAACAAAGGCCCCAAGAAAAGACCTTGTGGAACAACCATCTCATTAAATATTATTTACTCTAAAGGAGGTAAATGGGCCACCTAGACAAGAGCAAATAGATACAACCGCCTACAAACAACTGTAACACCCAGGGGGCACTGACTGTTGCCGAGTAGTATATCTTGTTCTATTACAATATTAAGGCAATTTGTAAACGGTTTACCACGAAAATCGAGGAATGATTTAGTCCAATTCTCTGGAGATCATTTAAAATTAATGTCCCAAGATTTGAATGCTTTCTTAGGTAAGTATTGTGGTATATTATACTGTTTATAAATTATCTACTGTCTTCTATCATACATATAAGCCTAATATGGATAAAGTGTGCTTATGTTGCGTGTAAAAACAGTAATATTTCTTCTTCACAATACCAAATACTTCAAAACTGGTTTAATTGTAAATGTTTATTGAATGAGATACATGCCAGCGATTAGTTTAAATATGTTAATGGAGTCACTGACAAGAAAATTAGCATTATATATTAACTGGGAATGTCGGGGCTCTGTAGATTGTTTATAATATTGGTCAGTAGAGTACCAACTGTACCTCGTACCAACGAGCGAGATCAAAAACACGCAGCAGCCGTATACAAAAACTTTCATATACATAATAATTTCATTTTCCTGTTTTCGTGACGAAGTGAGTGAACGAACGCTGCATATTTCAAAATATACCCAAGGATTTTGCATAAATAAAATACGCGTGGCTTGATTAATCATTTTCTCACGGTAAAGTTATAAAAGTTAAGCACATTATTAACATTTAAATCTTAACGACTTCTATCTATAATTAAATTACACTTATCATGTCACTATACAATAGCATGTAGAAGATCAAACAGCAATGTTACACAAGATATTGAATTCAAGTCCAACATTGAACAGAAATTAAATATAAAGCATAACCCCTGTCTGAACAAGCTCATTCAATTTGCAAGCGTTAGGAACGTTTCGCTCATAAAGAGTCGACTATTAAGTACTTTCATGCACCACGCTATAACATATAGCAAGTGGAGCGGGCAGGCCACTCTCTACACTCGATTCGTACTAGTTAATTGCTCAGCAATTAGCGTAGTCGCCACTGACTATTCACATTTCACTCTCTCCCGTGATACCAAACGAATGAAGTCTGGTTGAAGGCAGCAGCGATAGTTAATTAGTGTCATCGTCATTCGTCTTACCGGAAGAACGCACTTCCTCTGTAGTGTTCGACTGTGACCGCTACAGATTTGCATCAAAGCATCTCGAATAGAAAATCACCCAAGAAGCAAGACTGGTTGACGCCACACCGAAGATGCTTTCACAGATGTTTTCAAATTATGATTCATACGTTGACTAAAACATCTCCTATACAGCAGAAGTTCTACGAAGTGAATTCAAAGCAAACCTGTTTGTAATTAAATACACTGACCTCAATGCCTTTACCCTTTATGTAGACTGTATTGGTCTCCTGTCGTTAACTTGATATACTCATGCAGAATAAAAACCAAACCTGATTGATATTTTGCCCTAGTATGAATTTATTTCGGACGGCCAGTCTGCAGACCAGACAATGATGTCTTTAAACTTAATAAGGTTTGAACACGCAATCTCCTATTTAATGCTTCTTTAAACATAATTGCCGCCAATGTTACACGTCCAGCGCACAGAGAATTGTTAAATTCGGGGAAGTTGCTAAAGCACTGATAAAGAAATTAGACAAGCGACGAGATATAGCCAATAAAGGGGGTGAAGGTTTGGTTATTGCAAGACAATCATGAACAGTTAACAGAGTTGATTACTGTCGATTCGGATCGGAGACTCGAAGCAGTCGATGCGTGGAAACTGGAAAGGTGCGTTGGCACCTGCAACCCACGCGAATTGCTGAGGTCGAGCGCCCACGCCACCTCCGCAGCCAGCTCGCCGATACCTCATGGATGTGAACGAAGTCCTGCTATTATAGGTGCCATAAGTGCGACAGAGATAACAAAGCGATTCAGTTTTTGACACGTTTGTGACTGATCAGGCTACAACCAAATATGTAATAGACGTCTTGGCTAACATTATTAATGACGAGTGCAAATATTAAGTAAGCGATGTTCTTATATGCACGCAACCAACAAGTAATGGGAATTTACATTCATTGAGGACCAGAGTTGACGTAAGCAAAATGTCAATATTAAGTAGCAAATTATAATTAATGATATTTCCAATTGAATAATAGTATATTTATAGAACGGATCAATAGCTAAACTGCACATATAGTACAATGGTTGTAAAAATCTTGTCATTACATATGCCCGAATAATAATTACAATACATAATGAGCAAATAATAGTTCACGTCGCGTCCACCTAATTACCGTCATTACAACAGCCAACTTCACGAAACAATTAACATTGGTGAATACTGGTTTTTACGTTGCAAAACACCACATGCAGTGCATCTGGGGCATCTGATCATGTCCAGCTGACATATTTTAATCAACATATGTTAAACTATATGAATGATCAAGGTAAATTCAAGGTGCAAAATCAAGGAAGACCATACATCGCAAGACCATATTAGATCCACACGAATATTCACAAGAAACTCACTATTGTACCAAGTCAATACGCTGGACAAGTTTGACAAGAAGTAATTCATTGGCAACCAAATATGGGAGGCGGCTCAAACGAGCGACGACGAAGAGAAAACAGCCCCTCGGAACTACAATACATTATTCATCGGAAGTACCAAAGATGGTCAAACGATGCGAGTTAACTCTAAACTCCTTTGAATGGAATTTTGCAAGGCTTCAATTATACACGATTCAATATCTATAATGGGCATGCAGGAAACAAACAACTGAGATCACGAAGTCTATGTTTAGATAAACTTACACATAATTGTAAGTACCTACAGTATATAATTGAAAAAGAACTAAAGAACACAATCGAAACGTGACCTGCATTTTGTGGTATATTATAATAATAGAATAAGTAGGTAGGCATAGAATATGTTGTACGGCCAGTCCGCAATATAATGTGGTGACGGGGTATTTGGGGAGCACAATGACACGCGCACTTAGTTCAAACGTATATTGCGGACTGGCCGTACAACATATTCTATGCCTACCTACTTATTCTATTATTATAATATACCACAATCCTCCCCTTTATTCTATAATTTCTAAAACTAGACCGATGCATGCGAATCGGCTTACAATTTAACTTACGTGCGTTATTGCACTTCGAGCAACTTATAAACAGAAACCTTAATATTATAGTTATATTATGTAACACAGGAAGTACTTATATAAACATAGGAATGAGTTTTTATTTCCAGTTATACTGGGGTGGCTTTTCCATTCGACATTTACGTATTGGTCTCGATCTGACCTGGGGCGGGGTTACAAACTCCGGCGACTCAGTTGCGAACGTGGGAGACGGACTTTGCTCTGTTAAGCCTTCCTGTGCGTCACTCGTACCTTCTAAGTTCTCGTTCTCCGGTATCTCCTTCGGAGAAAGGGAGCTGGATGACCTATCTTTGCTAGGGCGTCCTAAAACACTGTCTGCAGATCTAACCTCCTCCGCGGAGCCACCGCCTACTGAAGGCGATGGAGCCATTAATGAAGATCGCGATCTCCGTCTTAACTGGTCGACATGTCTATGATGCGATCCCCCCCCGACCTCATCCGATATCGTATAATCCGTAGTGCCTATCCTCTCCGTTACCTTCCCGGGTACCCATTTATTACTGCCCTGAAATTGTCGCATCCACACCTCCTGGCCTGGCTCTAAAGCTCGTCGTAGCTCTGTTCCTGAACTCCTTTGTCGAGCTTGAGCTTCTTTTACTTTATCATTCCTATCTGGCCTAAGCATATCTAATTTTGTACGTAATTTCCTACCTAGCATAAGAGCTGCAGGGCTTTCGCCCGTAGAACAATGTTCCGTATTCCTATAATGCAACAAAAAGGTGTTTAAGAATGATTGAATATCTACTTTGTTACGAACCGCCTTCCGTATAGCCCTTTTCACTGTACGGACCGCATTCTCCGCCGCACCATTAGATGCCGGGTGGTAAGGAGCCGAAAATAACTGTTCGATACCATTTTTACTGGTATATTCCGAAAACTCTTTACTCCTAAAGGGTGGACCGTTGTCCGTCACTAATTGCTTTGGCATTCCCCATCTTGCAAAAATTTCTTGAAGCCTATCTAATGTGCTCCGAGCGGTCGTACTTGACATCGGGTAGGCTTCTATCCACTTAGTCCTTGCATCGACCAAAATTAAATGAGTTTTCCCGAATAGCGGACCCAAGAAATCAACATGAACTCGTGACCAAGGTTTAGACGGCCATGGCCACGAAGCAACCGCGTGTCGGTGTGGCGCGTCGGCTTCCCGCGCACAGACCTCGCACCCTTTGCACAGCGCCTCCACCGCTTCGTCCAGGCCCGCCCACCACACGTAACTCCGAGCCATTGCCTTAGTCTTAGTAATACCCATATGCGCCTCGTGTAACTCATTTAATACCCGGTCTCTGCAATTTTCCGGAATAACTACCCTATGACCCCACATGATACAGCCCAACTCTTCGTACAATTCCTGTTTCCTATTAAAATAAGGTTGCAACCCTTTAATGTCATTACTTTCCGGCCATCCCTGTCTAATGTACAATAATACTCGACTTAATAGAGGGTCCCGTAATGTATGTTGCTTTATCGCATTACAATCTAATAACAACTCGTTATGCGCAAAATGTAAATAAGTCTGTTCGGGCGGATCGAGTGATGACTCATTATTACTATCTAGGCTCCGCACCGGTAGCCGTGACAGGCCGTCCGCACCATTCTCTTTAGTGCTCACGTACTCGATATCGTACGTATAGGCCGATAGTATAACTGCCCACCTCTGCATCCTACTGGCCGCCATTGCCGGTATGCCATGCTTAGGCCCGAAAATGCTCACCAATGGTTTATGGTCGGTTCTAAGCGTAAAACGTCTACCATATAAATATTGGTGCAGTTTCTGTAAACAAAACACGATTGCGAGCGCCTCCCTGTCAATCTGCGAATAGTGTTTCTCCGCATCTGTGAGCGCGCGCGACACGTACACCACCGGCCGTTCCGCCCCTCCTACACCGCTTTGAGTAAGCACTCCCCCGATGCCTTTCGAGCTAGCATCGCACGTAACAATTAAAGGTTTCCGAGGATCATAGTGAGCTAACACCTCCGCGCTCGTTAAGATTTCTTTAATTTTCTTGAAGGCCGTTTCACAGTCTCTTGACCATCGCCAGGTTACTTTTTTCTTAAGTAACTCGTACAGAGGAGCTAAAACTGTACTAATGTTAGGAATAAACTTGGCATAAAAATTAACTAACCCTAAATACGACCTTAACTGTGAAACATCGCTTGGTCGTGGAATTTTAACTATAGCTGCTACCTTGTCCGCATCCACCTTAATACCGTCTTTGGAAATTATATAACCTACATACTTAACCTCCTCCGACAAAAATAAACATTTACTGTTTTTTAGTTTCATCCCGTGACTCTGCAGCCTATGTAGTACCTTTCCTAATATATTTAAATGATCCGAACGCCCTCCCTTCGTTGCCACAATAATATCATCCAAAAATACTTCTACCCCTGGTATATCCCCCAGCAGATTCGACATAATGCGCTGAAATATACCTGGGCTGGATGAAAGGCCAAAAACTAACCTATTATACTTAAACAGACCCCTATGCGTGTTTATAACT
Source organism: Drymonia ruficornis (assembly GCA_947859195.1). NCBI lineage: Eukaryota > Metazoa > Arthropoda > Insecta > Lepidoptera > Notodontidae > Drymonia > Drymonia ruficornis. Next base: position 13,472,137 of record OX401905.1, on the reverse strand, counting down.
GTCAAATCTTTCGAATTATCCAATTCTATCTGATTATAAGCTTGCGATAAATCGATTTTTGAAAATAACTGAGCCCCATTCAGTGTAACCAATAAGTCCTCTATCTTAGGCAACGGATATCTGTCGACCAGTAAGACCGGATTCAACGTAATCTTGTAATCCGCACAAAGCCGAAGTCCCCCGTCCGCCTTACGTACCGGTACCAACGGCGTCGCCCAGTCTGAGCTGTCCACCGGCTCGATAACGCCATCGCGTAACATGGCGTCCAGCTCCCTATCCACCTGGTCCCTGATCGCGTAGGGTAGCGGCCGTGCGCGGCAGAATACCGGCGTAGCCCCCTCCCGCGTCCGCAACTGAGCCCTGCCACCCGTAAATCGCCCGAGTCCGCCGCTGAACAACTGTTTATATCTGTCGATTAACATTTTTAAATCGTTAGCTTCAGATTGTTTCACATCGTGTAACAGGTTATTAAGGGAAATAGATGGAATTTTTATATCTAATTCCGACAGCCACTGTCTTCCCAATAATGAAGTTGTTCCACCGTCAATAACAAATAATTCTAAACTTTTACACATACTACGATAATTAACAATTGGTCTAATGAGTCCTAACGGTTTAATCACACTACCATCATAAAACTTAAAAATTACTTTGTTTTTCTCCAGGGATCTCCCTTTAAAATATTGATCATATGTACTTTTGCTAATACAAGACACCGCTGACCCGGTGTCTACTTCCATCTTTGTAAGAATTCCGTCTATTGTTATCTCTAAGCTTACCGGTCTGTAACTATTTAAACTGAGTTGATGTAACTCTTCCATTTCTTCCGATAGACTCTCCTCCGAATCCTCATGGTGGGCCGCCTTGACGTGATTGACACGCCTCCGCCCGCGTCCTCTCCCCGCTGTCGTGTCACCGTTTCTTGGTGTGTGTGGACATACCCGTCGTAAATGGCCGACTTCCTTACATCTACTACACACAAAAAGTTTATAGCGACATTCGGTGGTCTTATGTCCTGTCGCGCCGCATGCCGTGCAACCCTCTGACCCGGTGTTCCCGTTAGCCGGACCGGGGCGCGCTCGCTGCCCGCGATCGCGCCTTGTCGTCATCTTGTGCACCGCTCCCGCCGCTGTGGATGTACCTGCGCCCGATGGATCGACTACCGCTGCATTCCGCTCCGCGGCCTCCAGGGCACAAGCCAATTTAACCGCGCCCTGGTATTTCAAATCATCCTCCGCAAAAAGCCGTTGGCGCACCATGTCACTATGTACTCCGCATACCAGCTGATCGCGCAGATTGTCCTCGAGATTACTTCCAAAATCACAATACCTCGAAAGTTTCTTCAGCTCCGTTATGTATTGCGCAATAGTTTCGTCCCCTTTCTGTCTTCTCTGTCGGAAACGGTACCTTTCCGCCATTACGGACGGCCGAGGTTGAAGATGTTGGCGTAACGTGGCCACCGCCACGTCGTAGGTTAAAGTAGCCGGTTTAGCTGGGCTCGCTAAACTACTCAGCAACTCGTAACACTCATCACCGATGGCTGTTATTAGTGTTGGAAGCCACAAATCTTTATCCACCTTATTAACTTTGAAATACATTTCCACCCGTTCCACGTACAGTGTCCAATTTCCGGTACTAGTGTTGAATTCCGCGATTTTTCCGAAAGATGAAGACGACGACATCTCGACAAATGCAGTATTTTTATCCTCGTTAGCCAATGTGGTGACGGGGTATTTGGGGAGCACAATGACACGCGCACTTAGTTCAAACGTATATTGCGGACTGGCCGTACAACATATTCTATGCCTACCTACTTATTCTATTATTATAATATACCACACATTTGTTCTGAGATATGTAAATAAAACACATTTTAGAATTCATAGCACCTCAGCCCTCAAGTAACAGGAAGCAGGAAGTTTCAAGAATTTGTAGATAATTTTATGTGTAAACGGCCTGCATGACGTGGATACAGTCTTTAACGCATCTACTTGTCTATAATTGATAAAAGCAACGCACCATTACCATGCCATCTAGTGGCACTAATATAACGCACAAGTAGTTTTGTGGTGCAGATCATAATAAATAATTTGCCCTGCTCTGACTCATTTTGATTTTTCGATTACCTGACCGATGGTTAGTCAGACAATTTACTCGGAACGTGGTGGTTTTGTCGAAAAAATAGAGATAATGACGGCCTTGGCAGTGGTGTCACAAGCCGTGACTGAAAAAATGTTGATTGTGTTTGTTTAGGAATTGCTGATCCCAAACAGTCGAGGCTCAGCTATTGATTACCAGCAGAAATGTCAACAGATCATCGGGGCGATGATGTCATAACTAACGACTACTATAAATATCTCAAGCCCACACAGCCTCGACTTAAGATTAACTTTATTGTGTGGTAAATTGTTATAGGCTATCGTGAACACGAACGACTACTGCGTGTGTTTTGACAGACCTAAACTGACTCATAAAAATCACATTTGGACACACCTAGAATTTTACAAGATCCAAAAACCACTATCAACCATTAATAAACTAATATCTCTAAAATACAAGACAACCAAGATAACTGTTTGTCTCATAAGGACAAAAATGTGATCAAGTTCACTAAGCATTCGTTAATGGAAACCGCAGCCCACGCTGATATTAACGCAGCATTGCCAAGGTTCATCGCGAGTTCTAGGCAATAGGAAGTGGGATGAAATTGCCGTTCATCGCAATTTAAAACGAAATAATCTTACTGAAAGATTGACGTCTCAGTGGGTTGAAAGTAATAAAAAATATGCAGATATCACGACTGAAACATATTTACGTAGATGTTGTCACTGTTGTCAAAGATAAGGAAAGCTGAGTTTAAATAGAAATAATCATGTCTGATACGCTATCAGTGATCATTCTAGTATATTCTTAAGTTAACGTTTAATATAAGAATCTACAATGCATTCGAAATGTTTAATTGAAGTAACCCAACCCATCTTAATTTAAAGGAGGAGAGTAGTCAGTTTTCGATTTATCTATCCACCACACATAGATATTTTGGTGAAAGTGAGAGACATAGCGTATACGTGTAAAGGGAACGACCAGACGCCTAATATAAACATTTCGTAACAACTGTTATGGGTATAAAACTGTGGACGATCGATATGACCGGCGGCATGCTTCACTGTTTATTGGACATTACACAGACGATTACGTCAGGGCTTGACCAACCAAAATATTGATAAAACGATTAAAGCTTTGAAAGTTGTTTTAGGTGAGCAGGAAATATAGCAAATAATCATTGTATTGGAGTCCCAAACATGCGACACTGAGAACACGTTATTCTCGTTAGATGTTCGCTAAGGTAAATAAGCATGTAGGTGGCATCAACATTCCACGCACGAAGTCTTTGATCACACTGTTGGTGGAGCATACTAATATTAAATATACTGTAGCCAAACAATAGTAGGCGTCGCCTAGTCCGGCCCAGCCGACATCTGGCCCAAAGCATTTTACCGCATAACTTCGCCACACGCGACGTCAGGCAAATGTGTGCCCTAAATTCAATTTATTTCACGTCACATCGAGGTGTGTTTGGCTTTACATATAATTTCGTCTAAACCAGGGTGAATATGCAAAACTTCGCAATATATCACTCCCAACACAGTATGAAATTCAAATGTACAATCAAATGTTTAAGTATTGAACTTCATTCATAAACACAATGTCGTCCAAATAAACAAATTTAAATACATAAAGACTTCAAACACAATAACATTAGTAACACATTTTCAGCGCAAATGTTGAAAAAATGTTAAGTAGGCGTCAAGAATTTGCTAACATTTATACGTAAACAATCATCATCGTTTCAAGGTCTTTCTTCCAAATAAGTATTTGTGATTTAAACGATGTCTTTATTGGAATTCCAAACACGCTTTAACAACAAGATCATCATGTAAATGAGAATGTGGAGAAGGCTTATGTTGAACCTCGGATTTAAAGTTCAATAGATCCAGCCAGACGTACTATTCAACATCATATGAACACGCTCATTGCGGGAAAACAGTCCCTCCAGACAAGTGGCGTTCGTCTACAAGCGTTTCTACAAATCGCTACGCTTAAATGTATAGAAATGGCATTATAAGTCGATAAGTAGATCACGTGACTGATGTCATTTCAATACATGAAGCGTAGTGATTTGTAGAAACGCTTGTAGACGAACGCCACTTGTCTAGGGGGGCAGACCTATTTTTGAATATATCTGACTAAACTTTGAAAAATAGAATTTCACAATATGCATGCCTACACTAACGTTCAAGTTATTGTCGTTGCTGTAGGGTCAACAAACAAAAAATTCAGGAAACAAAAGACCTTATGACGAACATTTTGATTACGATGACAATAATCTAAACTTGCTTGTTTATAGTACGCGCTCTATGGCGGATAAATTCATTTTGAATCTCTCACTACGTTTAACGCAACATGGTTCTAATATCAAACTAGATTTGCGGCTTTTAAATCGATTAAAATTCACTAATAGATGGGGAGGCGAGCGTGCAATTCGTGGATTTGCACGAGCGTCGTCCAAACCTAGTAGATTCGGTAGATGAGATGATAGGAAGAATACATTGTTCTAGATGGTTCCACTTTCAGCGGTGGGGGAAGCGTATACATGAAAAAAAGAGTCATTGCTTTTTTTGTATAAAAAGCAATCCAGAAACCCCTTCTACGGCTCCCCTACTATAAAATGTCGCCCAAGAACTCGAAGATATCGGCAATAACTTTCATAACGTCGCAATTAGAATGAATGACGAAACAGCACCCGAAGTACCAGAAGCCGGTTATTTATGCATGCCCGTTTTCGAGATTTCCCACGGATGTTGCGGCACACAATACTGGCACTTTGCACGACATCACCTCTAGCCATGGAATCCAGACCCGCCGAGGGAATGTCACAAGAATCTCTCGCATCATAGGCTGGGAACGCGCTTTCTCAGATAACTGTTTCAACTCCAAATGCCTGAAGGTCTTCGGGAGATTTCTCGACAGGTTCCATGTATTGGTCATGATACATTTTGTAAACCCAAGATACAGATTATTATACACAAACTTATTCAATGATGAAGATCGTCAAGGAAAATGTTCTTGGTTTTGAATATAGTTTTCCGTCAGATATCGTACATTGCTTTCAAGGAGATATAAAAGTTATAAATCGTGCTGTCGTGTCAACCAGATCACGATTTACCTATTTTGAGGACTACATTTCTAAACATTTCTAAAAAAAATGTTACCAGGAAAACTAAGCCAATAAGAGAACACGGTTCGAAGACTTATCCCCAGTACTTATAAGTTACACTTGAACAGAGATGATTGCTGTACCTAAATCATTCGACGCTATTATAAATGCATTAGAAACAGTGTCGAAGAACTGCCATGATAATGTAGTGCCTCAAAGCCTTGATCTTGAAAAAAGATAATTGAAGAAATCTTTACAACATAGTTTCCTATACCGCAATATTATTCAATCTTTATAACCCAAGTAATAGAATCGTTGAACTGTAAATAAAATCGTGAAATAGTATGCTGAAAAGAATTGCTAAAACATATTTTGCCACGGCTTTCGCAAAGTATACAGACAAAATAAAAATTTAAAATGATACTATTATGAGTGCTGGTACCAGTCAATAAAAGTAGGTGACGAAAGAACCAAAGTATGATGTAATCTTTGACTATACAGGTACAGGGCAAGCCTTATTGCCATGCGAAAATTACCCATACTTCTAAGTATATAAGTACATAGAAGTAGATAAAGAATTTGAAATTTTAACAGATTTACAATATGCGCAACATGAGAACGCTAAGATAAAGAGATGCAATAAAATAACAATAAGAGATAACACATCACGTCACGACCGATAGCTTCGGAGAAAGTGATATTGCATATAACCTTGAAACAAGATCTAGCGATTGATATTATAATTTATACTCAGCATCTAGACTAATACGACGCGAAACAGGTATTCGATATTGCAAGCTCACCATAGTAGTTTCCGTCTTTAGTTCTTGTTACAAGTCAAGTAGATATTATATCAAATTCAAATAAACCATTCATTATTAAACACCATTCATTAATGAATGGTTCAATTCACGGGTCGCTGTTCTCTCAAACAGCCAATTGTTTGAGTGTGGCTGCTACAAACATAATACTGCATGGCTCCCGGAAGTCAATTTCACTTTTCGCAATGATGTTTGTATTACCGATACGTTTGCAATGTCGTCGTCGACACGGTCGACCAGACATTGGTATCGGATAATTAAATATTGTTAATAAAGTAACGAAAGAAACGATAGCGATCTCAACAGTATTAAAGCTTATTAAACTCAGATACAAGCTAGAATAACGAAAACGATAGAAGTATGTCATCTATTTACAAGGTTTCTAGCCAGACATACATGAAATGAAATACAGGTTAGCAAGCAATGTTACATTCATAAATACGCAATGAGAAAATCGACTGCATCGCAAAACACGTGTAAACGATTTTAAACCTATCGAGCGCGTTGATTTGAACAGCCAATTTCTTCATCGGCAGTATGCAATATAAAGCTTAACCACATGAAAGTAACCGCACGAAACGTTCCTCTTATAGCTTTCTCTGCCGAGAGTTCATCAAAGCGAATGTATTGTGCATCAATACCTGTATTAATGTAGTGGACGGATACGTAACCGCATTCCGTAGTAATAACAATTACTTATAAATACAAAAGGTGAGATAAGACTTTCAATATGAACAAGCGCATAATATAATTACGTACTTAAGTGATTGTAAATAGAACAAAGTCTACTTGCTGAACCTAAGCACTTTTCTTAAGTGTAGGAACTAACTACATTTCAAATGAAGCTAGGACTTCTGATTAGATCAGGTAGATTGTCCACACTAAGCTGTTTTATGATGTACTTAAAAGTCTTGTCAATTTATTTGGACGACATATAAATGATCTATAAATTAAAGCTAATATGGATACAGGATGAAATAAAGTAACAGATGGCGGAGTCAAGGATGCTGGTCTGTCACAAGCAATGGATGATTAATGTTTGGCAAACGTAATAAACTATTTAATGTTCTTCCAAAATATACTTTGTAGGTATCAAATATTACTTAAATAGGGTTAAAATAAATTATATTACGAGGTAATACATGCAAATACGCAAACAATTCTACGAAAGTAGTAATTATTATGTTGTCTAACTAACAATTCAGTAAAAATGTGATGGAAAAGTTGGATATCTTAACTGCGTGAAATTTCCCCACAGATATAACACTTATGTAGCAAGTGTAACGAGATTAATTAATATTTTCTATGACACCGCAACTGCTAGACGATGCAAACATACTATAATTACGAAGAAATTCTTAACCAGACTAATCTGGGAACAAATCTTCACAGTGCACTCGTTTTAAGCGTTTCTAATCTTTGATCGTCGGCCGACATCGATTGTGAATACTTATGATTTATTTCATCCATTTCACTTTGATCAATTTTGAAAGTTTCAGTTTAATTAAAGGCATCAATACTGCATTTATTTTTAGAGCCTCCTTTGTATTCGTTTTCCGCAGTGTGTTACCTACCCAAGTTAAAAACCAATCAGTTTATAAAACCTTTTATGATCTCAGCTGTTCAATTTATACTTCTGGCGATACTGCAATAGACATACAGCAACAAACCAAACCAAGGACCAACAATTCTAACCTAATCAAGACGGGAATTTTAACTGGAGATGCGGCGAATTTAACATTTGCAACCTTCCGTCAAGGCGATATAAATGACAATATTGCAAAATCCTGTCGTGTGGATGTGCCTACGTCAACTGTAACAAGGTCCTCGCCATATAAGAGTACCGTGGGCGGAAGCGTTCACCCAGAGGTGGCACCTAAGAATTGTACCGTGTCGCAACACGTCCGACCACCTCGGGTGGAAACCAAAGTATGCTAAACACAAACCTAGCACCAAATTGTGCTTTTTCTGCTGCTAATTTAGAACAAGTTATAAAGGAGATGGTTTTATAAATAGAAAATGTTTTGCTGAATAAATTTAATTTGGACGCAAATAGAAAATTATGTTAACACTAGCTGTGCCCGCGACTCCGTCCGCGTCCAGTCGGTGAAGCCCTTAAATATAATTTTGTCTATCGTCTAATCTGTATTACGTCAGTCTGCATCAGTCTGAGTTCGTATGTCCGTGGCTGTCTATCTGTACCAGGCTATACCAGTAAGGTGGTAGAGTCTGACCAGTAAGGTGGAGATCGGCATTCAAGTAGCTAATTTACCTTCGTTTCGTATGATGAGGGAGAGAGCCGGAAGCGCAACCCAGCCACCTCCCCGTCCCCTCCCACTAACCCCACTCCCCTTCAGGTTGGAAGCGTGCTACCGATGCCTTTGGTTGCAAGCATCTATTGGGAACGGTAACTGCTTAACAACAGGTGGGCCGTACGCTTGCCTGGCGCCTTAGTTGTATAACAAAAGTTTGACTTTATTTGTCTGTGTGTATCAGTTTAGCTGTAAGTATCTGTCTGTCTGAATCGGTCTGTCTGTAATCTATCGGTAGGTGAGTATCTCTGTCTGTACCAGTCTATCTGTATCCGTCTATCTATATCTGTAGTTACTCACAGTATCACGACTGAGCGGTTGGACTCCAGAGCTCAATGTTTAAGTTTGTACTTGATACCCATGTCCCTTATTTATTTAAAATGAGTGAGTGCTCCAGACTCACGGCTTAGGTAAGAGTCACTGCGCAACATCGTGCTTAAAAAGTTAAGAGTCCGGAGTTTATCGTCTAAGTCAATAGTCAAAGCGTTTATTATGTTTAGGCCTAGGAGGGCACTTACAAGTAGTCATTTTACATGTTTTCCTTAAATTCTAGCGCCGGATCGGAAACGCGACCTCGCCTGAGAAGTTTCTACTTGATACCCACATTGCTAATTCAAAGTTAGCAGGTCCTCCAGATTTATGGTTTAAGCAGGCAGTTACCCAGCAGCATCATTCCTGAGGGGTTGGAGTTCAGAGTTCAATGTCTGTGTTTCTATTACTACTTAATTCAAAATCAGCAGGTCCTCTAGACTTACTTCTTAGGTAGGTAGCTTCCCTACGGCATTACTACTGTGGAGATGAATTCCAGAGTTAACGTCTAAGATTTCGCGTGATACAAAGACCCGCTTAATATTTTTTATACGTAATTAGGAATAAAAAAACTAAATTTCTTAAAGCAAGGAAGATATTAAATTTTGACATGTGGTGCAAGGCAGGTATTGTCTGATTTTAAGTATAGCGACATCTAGTTAAGAAAAACGAAACTTAAGATGGTAGAACGCAGCAATAAAATATTTATTATTATTATTAAAATTAAGATTATGTATTCCAAATAGTGTCGGATCACACACAACGTAGGGCTCCGTAGGGCTCCGCTCTAAATAGACGTATTTCAATAACTAAAACTTATTGTTGGCTAGAATTTCCGTGTGGTCATAAAAATTTACAATCTAATATTTTATAAAAAAATATCCTAGATGTTAAGTTGGACTATTAGTCATATCCATGCCAAATTTCATTGAAATCAATCCACTGGATTCGAAGTTGTGCGTGTTCGAATATTTAGGTAGTTTTTGAATGTTTTGTGGCAACCCTAAACTTTACCGAAAAAAAAAATATGCTAGATGTTAAGTTAGACTATTAGTCATATCCATGCCAAATTTCATTGACATTAATCCGGTGGATTCAAAGTTGTGCTCTTTCAAACATTTAGAATTTTTAAGTAGTTTTTTGAATTTTCTGTGGCAACCCTAAACATTTTCGAAAAAAAAAGTATTTTAGATGTTAAGTTAGACTATTAGTCATATCCATGCTAAATTTCATTGAAATCCATCCGGTGGATTCGAAGTTGTGCTCTTTCGAAAATCTGAGCAAACATACAAACATACAAACATACAAACATACCCACAGACAAAAATTCTAAAAATGATAAAAATGAATTCTGCTGGTCAATCTAAGTCCCCCTCACTATTTTTTTTCCAAATATTTCGAATGTACAGACGCGACCAATTTTACATTCTTATTATATGTATAGATTTATCAAACAACTCGTATAACCAAAGTTGCCAAGGGCGCTACTTTATATGGGTCCAAGATGTTTTTCGTCGTTTCTTGGTAACTTTAATTAGAATTCTTAAGGCAAACATGCCACCTGTTTACGTTGAAATGAGCATTCTATTACCTACTTCCAAGATGTAGACCTCGTAGCAATTTAAATAACAGGTATGATTTTCTTCCTGTGAATAATCATATTTGGGGTATCGCTAAAAATTGTCTTCAGATCGGTGATGTCATCGAAAGTCTGTCATCACCGTCAATAGCTTATTTGAATTCGTTTTATCAGCTTAAAAAAACAAGCGGGTGGGAAAGGAAACCTTGTAGAACAATCGCGGTGATTTACGACTCTCCATTGCAGCACGTATTATTATCACCACCATCATATTGGATTCGTGGCGTTTTCTCCACGCACCGGCGCGTTTATTACACATTTCGTTTCCCTGGCCGATAATACGAGATGGTGCAATAGGGAAGTCTAAAATGTGCGCTTACGTTTTCACTCAATGAATGATTATTGAGTTAGGACAAGGGTTTTCTGGGTTAGTTTGTTTTTTAGATGCTGCCGCAAATTGGTACACTAGATTCAATTTGCTAAAAGCAGGATTGGACGTGATTCATATTAATTTAGTAAGGTAAAAAGCGAATAAGCGCTGAACTGGGTCGGTAAGCGCGGAGTGAGTGATGCGCTCCTTTCGCGGATGGCAACCAACGAGCCGTGATTCTAAGATACAGCCACGGTCTGTTGACCCAACCTTGGGAGGATCATCCCGTGTATTCCTCACCAGATGAAGGTGACATCATCAACGAAAAGTATTATTCAAATGTTGATTGTGAGGCCAAGGCCGAAATTTCGATCGATGCTCATATCACACAGCGGAATAATAAAAAGGAAAGTAAGGTCGATGACCCCTGGACGGTTAGTCGCAAGAGTGATGGATTTGTCCGGATTCTTTTTTTAGCTGCCGTAATGCGGTGCGCCCAACCGGTCTTAGAGATTTTTGGTAATGTCAGCGGCAACGAAATAGTGGACGAACAGACTGGCTAGACAATCACGCAAAACTACTTTAGCACTTTTTGCACCGGTGCCGTTCGCAAATTTTAATACGCACGTATTCGTTCTAATGATCGTCTTAATACACGACTTTCTAAAGCTCTATGAAGATGAATGTGGATCAACTACAGCTATAGCTGAATTGTTATTCGAAGAGTTTCGTATTATTATCATCAATGAAATTAGGCATCAAAGATGTCAAACTATATCGACCGATTACAGTTGCAGCACATACCAAGTTTTATCGTATCGCAAACAAAATTATCAAGATCGATTCAATATGCGAATTGTAATACACAACACATTACGATCACAACTAGTCATTATCGGCAACATTCCTGAGGCATAACGTTTTCGTGAGATAGCGGGGCTAACCGTTCAAGATGATGGTCTTACCGAGACGGCCACGGAGGCGCTGGGGACGCCCGCCTGCTCAGAGGCGTGGTGTCCCTCGGGCACGCTGAGGAAGCGGCGCAGGGTGCCATAGCCAGACGCTGAGGCCACCATAGCTACCATAGTTAATGCACAATCACAACACAGTAACCACTGGTTCTCGTGGTGACATCACTCGCGCGGGCGTGTTCGTTAGTGTGGTTCGCGTTCGGGCGCGCGGCGTGCTGCGCGCGCGTCGCGTTTCGACTGCGCGCCGGACGTAAAGCTGCGCCCGCGCCCCCTACCAACGCGCGATTAGGAATAGTTCGAAGACGAACTTAGATAATCGTGTTAGTTTTGTTGTTTGCACTTCCGTCGCGACTTTTGAGGTTTCGTGAAAGAGTTCACAGTGTGAAGATTTTTTATTTTTGTTGGTTGTAATATTTTACTTAAAAAAACTACTACTACTACTTACTAGTAGATGCAAGAAGATTACCTGTAGGTACTTATTAAGGAGCCCTTGTTTTCTGTGATTTTGAAATGTCACCATTTTTTTCTGTAATGTAAACCATTGTACCTAAATAAATTAAAATGTATAATAAGTTTATGTTCCTTCATAGAAAGTTTTTAACATAAATAAATAAAACTAGCAATTCAACTAACCGCCAAACCGTAAATACCAGTTAAATGACTTTGAAAGTGCAGCCTTTGGTATGGACAGAAAATTGAATGTTACATGACCGGCGACTTAGCACACAATACATAATGTGACACATTTTCTCTTTGCATATAAATCGGCAGTCAAGACTAGGTCAATGAAATATTCAGCTTGGAGCATTGTCATTAGATATTGATTTAAAAGCATGTATTGCATAGTCATTGGAGCACAACTATGAGCTATGTATGGGGGCATGAACCTTTTATTTACAAACAGCAAACATAAAGTCTAACAAATATAAATAATATATTATCGCAAAGGTCACAGGTCAAATCCAACCCATGTGATGGACATAAATCAAAATACCTAATGATATATAGAACAGTATAGATTCCCCATACAACAATTTAATTAATTTATCCAAAATCAAATGTGGGAAAAACGCACAAAGAAAGTAGGTAGTGTAGTTTAGTAGTGCCACTCTATGAAATACAGTGGGTATTTTTTCAACAACACTATAACCACTTGCCCTTTGACCTTTAGGAATTAATATAGCTTATAGCTTACATGAATAAAAAAAAAATATGTTTGAGTTGGAATATTTTTTATATCCCTTTTTATTACAATTACTAGCACTGTGATGGTGTCGTTTTAGTAGTCCTATTAGCCACTTCAACTAAGCTAAATGCTTGTACAAGAAGTCCTATCATGTTAATAGATCAAACCTGAACCATGTTTCTACTAATCACTAGACTTTTGATGATTAACCAGTAAATAGGTATATTTAATATAATGAGTACTATACAATAGATGGGGAACAAGCCTTTTTTTCTGCTTTGAATTCATGCCACAGTCAGAGGACCTAGTACATAAAAACATATCCCCTGGACAAAATGGTCCCCTCACTTTGGCCTTTTAGACAGTTTTTCCATAGTTGGATTATTATTTTTTTGAGCTACGAGCAGGGGTGCCGGCTTTTAAACAATCCCGTGGGTGCTCAAATGATGACACATTTAAAAGTACAGACAGTAGTAGGACAAAAAGGTGTTGCATTTTTTAAATGGAGGAAAAATAAGTAGACTTGCAACGAATAGTATATTCGGCCATACGCTGAATACGGAATATTCGGCGAGCTTCCTGGCCGAATAGGCCGAATATTCGGCAAAAGTATTCGGCCGGTGTGTGGAAGGAAGGGAAAGAAGTAGTGTTTATTCAGAGCGTCTTTTCTCTGAAGCTGGGATGGTCTATTATATTATAAAATATGTAAATCAATATTTTCTTTCATTGTACCATTTATCTCACTAAAACCATATAAACTTAAGTATTCGGTATTCGGCCGAATAGCATGTTGATATTCGGTATTCGGCTGAATATCATAAAAGTATCCGAATAGGCCGAATACCGAATAGTAACCGAATATTAGTTGCAAGTCTAAAAATAAGTAAAAAGAGTATTGGGAAAATCCAAAAGTGCCCACCTCAAACGCTCATGTAATATTTTGAATAATCATTTTTGGATGTAATTTTTATAACTCTAACTTTGAAACCCAAAAATCCAACTTTTTAATTGGAAGTTACTACACACTATTTGGCCTTCATGGGTGCTGGAGCCCCCGAGCACCCATGGTGTCGGCGCCCCTGGCTACGAGAACAAAGCATAGTGATGAGGGGCAAAATGTAGATACAGTCCAATGCTGCTTCCCTTTGGGAATGATAGTACTTCGTGTTGATAGTGTTAACACTTCTGCAACTAGTTTCCATTAGTTGTTCATGTATAGTAAAGCCAAATTGCTGTCACTCAATAAACATCAAGTAGGCGACATTTTCATTTCAATAACACTATCTGTTCTAGAACTTCAGATATCTCATACCATAACAATTTATAAAAAGGTATGTAATATAACAGCAAGACAAAGACACACTCATGATTGTATGATAGGACAAATAAGGCACATAACAATGTTCTAATACCAATAATTTATTCAGAATGAGTGTGGGCTGCCACCTTCGCCCACTGTTTGCCTTGGTTTAGTTTTTGTCATACCTATTTATCATGACTGAATTTGCTAAAAACTAACTAAAACAATATGTTCTATTTACACAAGAAATTATGATGAAAGATGAAAGTTACAACCACAAAAACATGCTAGTGCATGCATGGTTTATTATACAAAGGAATGTTGGAGAAACATTCCAATGCAAATTTCACAAGCACCAAGGCAACATGAGTAAGCTGAAGGTGGAACTGTGCATTATTAACCGGCAATTAACCGCGCAGGACTCACCTGTTTTGTGTCCACACAGTCCGAGGCCTCCATGTTGGCATGTGATCGTTCCTGCCGCTCCATGATTTAGGAAACATCAGAATCTCTTAAACCATTTAAAAGGCGGTATAAAAGCACACAATACGATACTAAACATAGGTAACAATCGAGATGGACTCAACAATTTTTGACGAAACAATGTCAGCTATCGCACAAAACACGTACAGCACTAGAGGTCCGTTATTCAATCTTTATAGGGGCTTATTATTAGCGGTCACTGTTTTTAACACAACTTAGACGTTTCAAAATAGTTACAAAGCATCAGTCTTGTTTTTTATAACTGAAATAGAAGAATACAGTTTGATATCACCATCTTAAAATTTTCAGTTTCACACATTCCGTCATCGAGGCCGACTGACTGACGGTCGCTGCCCTACGCGGTTTTCCAATACACGCATATTAAGCTCTGTCACTATGAACTAAAATAAAAAAAATATGCTGAACTTATATGTTGTTCTAATATTATTTGTATCACCTAATATACAAAGAGCATTTATTTTTTGCCAAAAGTATATGTTATTAACGTTTATGTTCATAAACATAATAGTAACAAAAGCACATAAAGAAAGTAATAATGTAAAATGAAACGTTTGATTCGAAATCAATACGCTATCTGTGTTAGATGATGGCATTGGTTCACTGCCGTTTGACCAAAAACCGTTTGACAAATTTTCATTTTATAATCAAGGTTTCATATAATATTCATATAAAAAACAACTTGTTTCGCAAATGTTTCATTTGAGAAACAAACACTAGACAAACATTCATTAAAAAAAAATACTTGTTTCGAAAATGTTTCATTTTACAACTTAAAACTTCCTTATTTTACTAAGATTTCAGCCTTATTATCACAGAGCATTTAAACTTATTATTAAAGATGTGATAAACGGCTTTATATTAAAAGCACGTTGTTACGCTTGTGCTTGTTTTTAAAAGTCGTTGTAAAAGTGCTTTTCTGCTTTTTTAAATTAAACAAAAATTCGTCCGTCAATAAACGGACAACAAAAGCAAAATGCTTACTAAACATAAGTTCAAGCAAAAAGCTAAAAACTAACGCGCTGAAAAATTGATAATGAGTCTTATGGGCATGGAAATATGGTTTTTAATCTAATATAATGTATTATAAATTATTGCTTTTTATGGGTAAAGAAATGAGGTTAAATTTAATTAAATATTGATTTGAACTGTATTGTCATACAAATAAGCTTACTTTTTGGATTTTTTTGGAATTTCTTTCTCTTTCTTGCCGTCATTGCTTAAAAGCAACACGCTTAAATTTGTAAGCGCGCTTAGGCGCTTACTTAACAAAGCGAACTTTTCAAACGGCTTTTCGTTTAAGCACCCACTTCTACTTATTATCGCAGGGCTCCTATTTCTGCGCTCAGGGTGACCAGTAACCTAACACGAAGGGAATGACGAGGGTTTAGCTCGCTCGCTCCGCTCGCTCGCTCGAATTCCCGAGAGCAATATTTATTTAAAACTTGGATAAAAAATCATCAAATCATTGACAAACACCACCCGGGCGTATATTTTTTAATTAAAGAGACTATAGGCAACACCAGTGAAATTGAAAAAAAAAGGGCAGTTGCTCCTCCGCAAAGAGGAATGCATTGCGAGAATATTGATGCAGAAAGAAGATTATTCGGAAATAAAACTATTAAAATCTTTAGCGGGCCATTACCTTACTACCTTAATCATTTGAATATTACATTTTTGTTGATTTATTACCGTAAACCACCCCGTTTGCTAATGTAATAGTACATTACTGCCGCGGTCTGTAATGAGTGTATTGCTGGCAGCGGTGTTGATGGCCGAGAGCGCAGCGCAGCGCAGCTCGTGGCCTCCACAGTGCGGTCAGCATTGCAGCCCTTGATGGACAAGCTGAAATAAAGGCCGAGACCGGAGGTCGAGGCCTTTATGGCGCGGCCAGCAAGGGCTCCAATGATGGCCAAGCTTGAAGGCCGAGAGCGTAGCTAAGTTTTGCTTGAGGCCATCAACAGCGTGGCCAGCAGTACAGTCATTGCGGACCAAGGCTTGTATAGTGCTTTACTCAAAAATGACCTTACATGTCATCACATAATCATGATGTCATCTCATCTTAATTTAAAAACACGACTGTTTGTGCCGGGGCGCGGGGCAGAGTGAGGAGCCCCTCGCTGTGCAAGCCCCCGCGCTGGTGCACCATCAAAAAACTTGCGGGCGGCAAAATCCCATCCGTAATTTTTTTGATGGCGCCGAAACATGTGCACGGGGGCGCCGTAGCTGGCCAGCGAGGAGCTCCTCAATACGATATGAAATCTCATACAAATTTGATGACGCCTTTATTTGCAGCGCAGCAACGTCGACTTTGCTAGAAGAAAATTTGCAAAATAATGACAACATTATAAGCATTTTTGAGTAAATACTTTTATTTGCCAGTTGCCTTATAATGCATTATTATTATTAGTATGTAAAACGTTTTCATTCGAAACATTGTTTTTCTAAATGATGTTTGAGAAATGAAACGTTGTAAAATGAAAGCTCACAAAATTATTTCATAAACTGAATCATATGAGAAACGTTTCTTATTATGAATAAATTTTAAGTGATAATTATTATTAGCATTAGCATTTAGCAGTGTTATTTTTTTTAAACGTGTCAAGTTCTCTCTGTCTGTGCCAAGTGCCAAGAATATTAGAAAATCGAATCGGACCTGGCAACCCTGGTGCTGTCTGTCTGGCTGTCATATTTTATGGTTAGGATAAAAAAATAAACAATAAAAGAATACCAATGTAAATCAATCAAATCAAATATGCCTCGCGAGAGAAGCCGTTATAGAGAAAGGCGAAGTTCTTCATATAGTTCTGAGTCGTCTTATGAGCGGAAGAAATCGAAAAGCAAACATAAACGTCGGTCAAGATCTCGAGATCGATCGGAGTCGAGTCATAAGAGAAAACGGTCAAGTTCGCGTTCGAAACACAGGAAAAGGAGTTACAGTAGGAGTTTGTCCCGGGATAGATACGAGACAAAGTCCAGGAGACGTTCTACGTCGAGGTCTCGGTCGAAACGAGATCGATCGCGGTCATTGTCTAGTTCACGAAGCAAAACCAAGTATAGCAAGAAGAAATCCAAAAGGTCACGGTCTTCGAGCAGTCGTTCCAGCTCGTTTGACATAGGTAAGTACCTAACATACCTAATATTTATTTGATAAACAACTAAGTATATCACAATCAAACTTTTCAATGCTACCATATATTCAACTTATGGTGCGCTCCATTCACTGTTAATTTTGTTATTTTCGTCCACAAAAACGGTTAAAAATGATAATAATGATCACTTTCAGTACAAGTTGGTGCAAGTGGAACGAGATTTGTGATCGAAAATAATGAAATTAACAGTGAATGGAACGCACTAATATTTGTATTATTAAATTCCCAGAGCGTCCATTACCTCCCAAAAAGGTAAATCTCGATGACACAGAGATCAAATTGGAAAAGGCAATCAAAGCTGCAGAGGCCGCTGGGTTGACTATGACCAAAATACCCACTTATGAATACAAAGAAGTTGAGATCAAAGAAGAAATGCCCTCAATACATGACAGGAACTTGTTGGCTGAACTGAACACTGATTCCTTTGTCCCCAAGCCCTTCATATCATCGAGAAATAAGAAGCAGTCTCAGAATATTGTAATAGACTTGAATTCACAAACTGTTAAAGTGCCGGAGTCAGATATTAAAGTGCAGAAAGACGAGTCTATTATAAATTTTGATGTAAGTAACTAAAACTAAGACCCTGTGTGTGTTTGGAGCTCGGGAACTTCTGAATGAAGTGCCACACAAGTGGATCCCCTTGTGTGGAACTTAATTTATTTATTTAACCAATGCTTTCCATAGTAGTCATGGTCAGCTCACAAGAAGCCGGTCAAATGACCTGGATGATTTTGTGGGAATGATGTGGGTGTAAATTGCCCTACACAGAGCTGTGTGGAAGAAAAAAGGGGAAGGGGGGGGGGAAGGGCCTTTGCCCAGGAGTGGGATGGCCCCATAGACTAGTAAATAAAAAATGTTGGAGCCAGAGTGGTAAAAGTAGGGGAAACCTTTGTTTAACAGTGAAACACAACAGGCTGTTTAGAATAGAAAATGTTTAAATATTGTTGTCCATCAATTAAAAAAATTCTGTTTAATTAATCAAATATTAATTTCTTTTCTTTCAGGAAATACCACCAGAAGAGGAATTGAAAGAGATGTGGATCAAAAAGCTTTACCAATACAGAAAGAAAATGTTAAGGGGGGAAATTTAATAATAGCAGTGCATTGTACGATTTTACAATTCTTTTATTGAACACTGTTATAATTATTTATTGTAATTGCATAACAATACACTTTCAAACAATTATGTAAGTTGTTTTTGCTGAAGTTTTACATTGTTTCTACCTTGAACTAAGTGTGTTATCTACTTAAATATTGAAATAAGGAATACAGTTATCAATTTAGAAATTAACAATAGTATTTAACAGGGTTGGTAGAGTATTCAATTATACAGACTGGCCGATTAAACTGTATGATTGTGGTTGGATTCAGGTAGACAGCTGTTCAATGATTCTGAGATATTGAACATATTGCTGTATTATGACAAAATTAAAGATTAAGCCAACCTGAGTCTCCTATGTTATGTGGATTAGGAGTTCAATCAATAGAAACTAGTAACAACCTAAATTATTTTTTATTGAACACAATAACATAACTTGCAGCAACTCACAAATGGAAATGCTTTGTAACTACTATGTCGTCTATATTTACAGTAACGCGATGTCTGCAGCTCACAACAGGTCCTCAGGATATATTCACATGTTGTTTCTCTCGCGCTGGATACGACTGCTGTACGTCCGCGATACTAGGTTCCATGCGTCCATATACCTGTCCATACACATTGCTATACATTTCTGTTCGGAATTATCTAACGCTGTACCCGGTTTATTGATGCACTTCTTGAAACATTTCTCAGACATTTTCGTCAGTAATTCTTGCGCGTTCGCGATCGCGATCTGTTGTTTCACCTGGTCCATCAATTCTTCTTTTTGCGGTCCGGAGAGCGAACCCGTAGATAGACTGTCCATTGTGAATTAGCTGTAGATATTTTATTAGGATGATACAAATTTTATTACAATTTTGTAATACCTACTCGGTGACAGTATAACCTCAAATCAAAAATTTGTGATAAAAAATGCATAAAAAAGTTATTCAATAATGATACCAGTAACAAAAAACAATAGGTTTATTATTTTATGGCCTGGTTGTTTGTCTATGATATTAGTGATGTAAACTGGGCGCGTTGTAGTTCCGGTTTTCACAGATTGATTTATTGCGAGAATATCAACCGTCATGATTGACATAACCCGATTTTGACAGTTGGTTGTCGCTTGTTGTCACTATTGTTTATGTTTTTTTGTTTATTGTTGACAAAGAGAATGATTGTTGATTTGCATTGCATTGTGTACATACTGAATAATTAAATACCAATGTTTTCATGAGTGTCGAATTGTATTAGAGCATTATCCTATAATTGTCATCATAGAATCTGCAGAGTTCATGTCATGGACCAAGTTGAAGATCTAGCCAGTACCCTCTCTCATGATGAACTCGTAGAAGTAACCCAGTCCTCACTCAACAACCTTTTATTTTTTGATCCTTTACTCAAAGATTTGCCTTCTGATATTATCCTTGAAGAAGTATTGTCGCAGGTGAAGTATGTCTACAGGCAACTCATACAAACATACCTACCACTAGGGTCTGACCCATATCTCGATCACGGTCTCGGTCTCGATCAAGTACTCGGCAAAAAAATTGCGCCTCGGTCTTGTTCTCGGCGAATTTTTTGGAGAATCAGCTGTGGCCGAGACTGTGTGTGACTGGAGAATTAATGTATTTTATTGAAGGCGCGCGGTCTTGGTCAGTCCGCTGGTAGATTTTTCTACATTACGTCATTTCTTGGTCTCAGCCGAGATATAAAAACTAGTCTCGGTCTGACCTTATACACCACCAATACACACCTCCCACACTACATTCACACACATACCGAGCTATCAACCCTGTACAGAATATTGATTTAGAAGAATGGACAGTTCTTTTCATTTAAGTTGTTCAGAATTAATCTCGAGTCACAAGATACAGGCCATCGGTCTAGCTTGGGGCTTCTAACTTTTTCTTAGGTACCCAGAATATCCTTAAATATGTACGTAAAAAACTGTAGTATCCTTGGTTTGTTTGAAGATATCTTCATATTTACTTACAGATAGCTGTGGAACATGGTCAGTCAATTACTATTTTCATATCCAGGGAAAGTGAACCAGTTCTAAAAGTAATTGTAAGTAATTTGAAATGACTAATTAATAATAATTGTGTATGATCATTGATCAAATTCTTTGTCTATACAGTAGGAAGGGCTTTGGTGATCTACTTAATCTAACGTGCTTAACATACTCTGGGATTCAGTATGATTTGTTTGGAGAGTATGTTTGAAGTTTTGCAAGCAGGATGCATGACTGGTTTTTGACCACTTGGCACAGTGGTTTGAGTGTAGGCCGCTAGGCTCATTGCATTGGGTGGTTTCAGGTTCCATTACCTCTATAGGCAAATTTCGGAAACGGCCTTTTCGTAATTTGCCCTGGTCTGGCCCCCAGTTCGTTGTACGGTATCCATAGCACAAGCATTGCTTAGTTTGAGACCATACAGTTGGTGTGTAAGTCAGTTCCGTACCCAAAGGGTGCCAACGGGACCCTATTACTAAGCCTACACTGTCCATCTGTCTGTCAGAGGGCTGTATCTCGCGAACCGTAATAGGCAGAGTTGAAATTTTCACAGAATGTGTATTTCTGTGGCTGCTTCATCAACAAATACTTA
The DNA here is from genome assembly GCA_947859195.1 of Drymonia ruficornis. NCBI lineage: Eukaryota > Metazoa > Arthropoda > Insecta > Lepidoptera > Notodontidae > Drymonia > Drymonia ruficornis. The sequence continues at coordinate 13,450,728 of OX401905.1, read as the reverse complement.
AAATTCAATAAAATTTAAAAATAAAGGAGGTCTCATAAACACCAGAAACACACGAAATCGAATCACAAGAAACTTGATATTTTTGACGTTTTTATTCTACGGTGGAACAGAACCCTGTATGTGCGAGTCAGACACGCACACTTTTTTGGTTTTAGTTGTACTGTATCATTGGCTTGTTGTCGTTCAGGCTAATAAATAAATGAAAATGAATTTCCACAGGTCCCTCAAAGTGCATCTGTCAAAGATCTCAAGAATGCGATAGCTAGACATTTTGAATTGCATCAAAGGAGAACTGGCAGCAAAGTAAAAATATCATGGAAGTATATTTGGAAGACTTACAACTTGAACTACGACAGCACTGTTCTCGACAATGATGATACCTGCATCCAAGACTATGGGGTCACAAATAAAGTGACATTAATCTTCAAAAAGAGGAAGCAGAAAAATAAAATATAGATAATTTTAAGCATTTTATTTACTTATAGCATTCATTATTTACTTATAATAATTATACATTTTAATGCAAGTCCCCGTAATAGACTGTCATCATCCACAATTTCTTCAAAATCAACCCTAGGGATACCTCAGGAGCATCAAGATATTGTTTGAAATTGTGCACAATTCATAACTTTCAAAAACCAAGTAGTTATTGCCATTGTACTTTAACAGAAATAATATTCAAACTTTCCATAAACAAAAATTATCTTACCCACAGGTAAGTAGGTGCCCATACCCAATTAATAAAATAATATTTTTTCCTATTTTATACATCTTAAAAATTAAATGTTATAGTGAACTTCTATGATATATGCCTATGTTCTTAATTGCAATTAATCCTGAATTTTGAAATTCCATACTGAGTAATTTACATTTTGCATGTAAGGCCCTGTTCACAATTAAAGCACGGGTGTAGTTAGGGCGACGCGTGCAGAGTAGGTAGTCAGTTTAGATAGAACAGAAAAATCCTCGTGTGGCTCAAGCCTTCTCTGGCCGCAATGCATAAAATTTTCTACTTTAGGCTATTTTCATGGAGCCAGTAAATTGGTCGGGCATTTTAACATTATTCTGAACTGAGCCTTACATTATCAATCAGAAACAAAACTGGTATCGCGATACTGATGTCACTGACAATGTAATACCATACTGTGACGATCACTTTCACTGTGGTGAACGGGTGAAGTTGTGTTTATAGTTGTTCGAAGTCGGGCTGCGGCGGCGGCTCCTGCGGCAGCGGCTCGAAGTCGCCAAGCGTGTACTGCGCCTCCTCGTGGCGCGGCGTGGCCAGCGGCCGGTCGTACGCGTCCTTCAGCAGCTCTTGCTCGTGCTGACAAATTATTAAAGTATTAACCTCTTGACCGTCAGTCAGTAGCCCGATTCACGTAAAAACAATCAATCCTAATAACGCTGAACTTCGAAAGTCGCTCGATCGAAATCCTATCAAAAGTTGATATTTAGAGTTGGGCAAAATTAAATTGCAATTAATTAATTGTAAATTGCATGTGGTGTCACAATTAACAATTAATTGTGATTTGTTCGTCAATCGTAAACAAATCACAATAAATTGTTAATTGTGATACCACATGCGATTTGAAATTAATTAATTGCAATTAAATGTTCCTTGAACGCAGTTCGATAGGACTTCAACTCAAACGTTTACTCAACGAAAAACGGTTACTCAACGACTTGTTGCCATAACGAAAAGGCTATCAACGACTGTGGTCGCTACGGTTTTTATCACGCGAATCGGGCTACTGATACGACGTCATAAAAACGTTTCTATGCTTTTGTCATCATCATCATTTCAGCCAAAAGATGTCCACTGCTGGACATAGGCGTACCCCAAGGTTTCTACAACGACCGGTGCGGTTTCCTGCGACCTTCACTAGGTCGGTGGTCGGTCCACCTTATAATATCACCAATTTCAAAGATGGGCCCCAGAGTTGGGGGTGGCCCCTTTTTGAAATTATGAGACTATTTCTCATCCGTGAAGATTTTCAGTCCAATTTTCCTTCTAATATATACAAAATAAGCGGTAAAAAATCAATGAAAGGTAGTAGTAGATACCTGATCGGTCTGCAGTACGGAGGGCGGCGCCAAGTCGTCGAGCGACAGCTGCGTGTTGAGCACGGAAGGCGGGGCGTAGTCCGCTATGGCTGGCACGTTATCCACAGGCTAGACAAAAACATATATTATAAATTTTTATACTGAATTGTTTCTTATAATTTTATTTTATTATTCGGATAGCTTTGAGTACGAGCCCTTATAGTTTTAATTTGTTCGAGCTGTCTCAATGGAAGACCAGCGCTAGTTGTTGTCAACCAGCGCATGGTGACTGCAATTTTACACAACCGCGTACATGTGGGACTTGCAGCAAGTTCGGCAAGTCGCAGAAGTCCACTTGCGTGAGTGTTTACACATTGGTAGTCGCTTGCGCAAGTAAACTTGTGCAAGTTTTCTTGCCAGTGGACACACGGCAATACATTTTAATTAATTTTTTTACTATTATGTCATTGATTATGCTTGTCACATGGTATGCGGAGGGAGGTTGTGAGTGAGATCTTAGCCGTGGTAGGATGTAGGTTAAGATGTTCAAGTGTAATGACCGGCAGTTCAGCGGGCGGCGCGGGCTCGTCGTGATCGTGCGCGGCGCGCGCGGTGTTGCTGCGCGCCGCCAGCTCCGAGCTGTACGCCGTCTTGTGCTCGCACATCAGCAGATGCGTCAGCATGTCCGTGCCTGGTGAACGTATAACACACATTTCATCAACAAACATCAATGCGAGTTACAAGATCAAATGCAATCGAGGATATTTCGTAAGGCGTTAAGAAACTTTCAAATTTCCTCTAGTTGTACATTTTTGGTACAAATTCTGTGATCCAAAATTTATAAAATACTAGCTTTTTGCTGCGAATACGTCCGCGCATAATTTAAAAAAAAAGTAGCCTATGTGCTATTCCAGACTATAATTTATCTCTGCCAAATTTCATCCAGATCCGTTCAGCCGTTCTGGCGTGATTGAGTACAAACATCCATCCATACATCCATCGTTCATCCATCCATCTAAACTTTCACATTTATAATATTAGTGGGATTTACTGTTGGAAAGTCATTGCAGTTGATAAACTGACTATCAGAACTTTTTAAGTGATGGTTTCGTTACGATATCATTCTCATTCCATTACGAGTCACTTGGGGTCGTCAGCATTCCCAACCCCCTTTCTTGGGGTTTCAGCACATGCTGAGCCAGATTCCTTTTCGACACAGTTCGCATTGACCTTTTTTTATTTTTGTTTCTGTTTTATTTGTTTATATTCTATGTCTTGTGTGTTGTGTCGAATAAATGTTATTTCTTTCTTTCTTCTTTCTTTCATTCTGGCAAACCCCACACTACAATTAATGCTATAACGAGAAGCGGGAATAGTTTGACGGGTATTATAATGGTCCAACAGATGAATAGCTCCATTAGACTAATATTTCTATCTCAGCGTGCAACCGCTGACATTAACCTAGGAACACAATAAACATAGCATGTATAGTGTGAAGTATAGTGCTGGTATACTGACCGACGGTGGTGTTGTACCCGCAGACGCAGTGCGAGCGGTAGGGCGCTGGGCGCGGCGCGTCCTCGAGCGAGTGCGTGCCGGCGCAGTAGCCGCTGTGGCGCAGCATGGCGCGGTAGCAGCCCGACACGTACGGGCACTTGGTGCAGCGCGCCACGCCCCTGCACACATACAATATACATACACTATAAAATACAATCTTCTTCTTATCGCATGATTAGTGGCCAACCTGGTGTTAATCAAGCCGCCCGAAGGCCGCTGACAAGGCTTAACGACTGCTACCTAGATGACAACCGGGACCGACTTTTTACGTGCCCTCCGAAGCACGGATTCGCTCAGTTCAAATGCCACTAGACGGTCACCCATCTCTGACTGACCTTGCCAAACGTTGCTTAACCTCCGATCGTTTACCGATCAGTGATTGCAGTTGACTATGACCACTGGATTGACCAACTCTGACTCCAGGTTGGCCACTCGCGCCAAGACTTTCGTCACGCATTATGTCGCACCGATTCGCTCTCTCTCTCTTACATAATGCATGGGAAAGAATGAGACAAAATCGATTTATCTCGCGTTTTGTGTGGTCACGGCTGGCTGTGCTGCCAGTACAGATATACTCACAAGAAGTGCTTGTCGCTGTCGAGCGGCGTGTCGCACTCGCGGCAGACCATGCCCTCGGACAGCACTAGTGTCAGCCCCTCGAAGGTCTCGCTTATCGTGTGGTTCGCGGAGTCCTTCACCGGCGGGCGAGCCTTGTTCTAAGGAACAGAGAAATTAAGGTTTATGACCATGTTTGCCCAGCTTTTGACCTAGGAGGTTTGCCTAGGTGCACCCATGTATACGACGATAGTAAAAAGACAATAATTCTCATTCCAAATTTTATATTGGGAGTTTGATTAGGCCTCGGCTTGAGGGACTAGCAGCTAGATGGGTGAATAGAATAGATTTATTTGTCCCAACATGAGTGTACATACAAGAAACAAGTGCATGCAAGGTGTTAAATTGAGATAGCTCGTTCATGCTTAGACAGCTCGGTCTATAGGGGCCATCCATTATATACGTCACACGAATTTCATGATGTTTTGACCCCTCCCCCCCTTGTCACAGCTGGTCATATTTGTGAGATTTTATTTTACAATTTTCGGAAATTTACCAAATTTTTCGTTAACAGTAAAATTTCATTTTAATACTTAGATATATCACATTTTTAAATGTGACGTCACGAAACTTAGGACCCCTCCCAACCCCTTGTCACACTATGTCACATTTCGTCGACCCACTCCCCCCCCCCTTTAGGTGTGACGTAATTTATGGATGGCTACCTGGGATCAATCAAATGTCAAGTAGGAGTCCAGCCATCTTTTTCTGGGCCAGCCACGTTACCGTGTCCCACAGTTTGGGATCCACTGCGTGGTTGCTTTTGCCCATAACGTTTCCGGCATGCGGCAGATGTGGCCCGTCCAGTTCAACTTCAGTTTTGCAGCTGATTGGCCTACGTCAGCTATTCGAGCGCAGAATCGAGTGATGAAAGTGCTAAATAAATGAGAACGATCATTTGAATAACTTACCCTGGGTTTCGTGATCAAATGCTCCTCCGAGCAGAGCGGAGTGGCGTCTTCGACCGTGATGTGATCGCGAACCTGGTGCTCTTTGAGCTGACCTGTCCACAGAAACAGGATTGAAGATTTATTAACAACATTAATTGTCCGATTAACAAAGTTTATTTGCGTAATGTAACATATGTATTAGTTTATAATACGTTCGGGGCCTTTTGTATACGACGATCTTTTGACGCGCGTCATATACGCTATCAAAGTTGAAAAAAATAATAATAAAAAAAAACTAATCACTAATCGCAAGATTAACTGCACTTTTGCCATCTACAAAATTGAGTCATTATAAGAAATATGTATAGCTCATACAAGAACGCGACAAACATCAAAAGCTACACACTCTAACGGACCGTTAGAGTAACCAATTGTATGATGTACTGTTCAGTCCGTTAATGTCTTGGTGAACTCAGCCCTAGTCGTAGTTAAATTTAGTTCATGTTCCAACAAAATATGATCCATTATTGAGTGTACGCACCAAGATGCACGAATTTGAGCACGCATCTGTTACAGCGGACTTCGAGGATCTTGTCTTGGTGTTGCTTCAAATGTTCCAAGTACAGCACAACATTCGCCGTCAGCTCGTGGCCGTCGGCGTACACCACCATCACCTGTACAAGTACCTTGGTTAGTGCTTGCCAATCTATTTGGTTATGTTGGCCATTGGCGGCCAATGTTTGGGGGCGAGCACCCTAGACTGTAGACTGGATCTTTGAATGGACCTATATCAGTGGCACCCCTGTATTTCAGGAGTATTAGTTTACCTTGAGGCGCTCATAGCCAGCTGCAATCACCGATCGGAGGTTAAGCAACGTTTGGAAATGTCATGCAGAGATGGGTGACCATTTAGTGGCATTTGAACTGAGCGTCTCCGTGCTTTGGAGGGCGCGTAAAGTCGGTCCCAGCTGTTGTCATCTAGGGAGCAGTCATTAATCCCTGTCAGAGGCCTTTGAGCGGTTTTAACTGGCTGTTAACCATACGAAAAAAGAAGTGAAATCACGAACAAACGAAGCAGAAGGGTGTGGTTCGTAACAATGTTCCTGAAACTTGATTGTTAGTGTACCTTGAGGCAGTGCGGGCACATGACGGTGTTGTGGTGATGGTGATGGGTCCGGTAGTGGTCGAGGGTGGCGCGGTGCGCGGAGGCGCGGTAGGAGCAGGCGGGCGCGCCGCACGCGTACGGCAGCTCGCGCGGCGCGTGCGTCTTCTGCATGTGCGACGCCAGCGTCAGCAGCGCCGCGAAACGCACCTGACACACACACATGACCATACTCATTATTATAACCCATTCAAGCCCTTACCCATTAATTATTTACAAATACATGTCTGATGACGCTGGGGGAACTAGTTTCTGCCATCGCCCACTTGGCTAAATTTGGAACCTCGGCAAAGGTAGGTAAATCCCATTAACACCTGGACGCCCGTAGACGGTCGCCAACGTCGCGGCAAATATGGTGCGACGATTTAAACACCTTTGCGGGTAAAAAAGGGGAGGCCTTTGCCCAGCAGTGCGAAACAAATAAGCTCTTAAAAATTGTTTGTAGGTGATAATCTCTAGAACTAATGATCCGATTCTAAAAATTCTTTCACTGATGGAAAGCTGCACCAACCCTGAGTAACATAGGCTATATTTCAAAGAACCACGCGTTCGGAGGGTAAATGCAAGTGAACTTTAAACTTTAATGTACCTCGCATATCAGACAGGCGTATGTAAAGATGTCCGGTGACTTGGTATCAGCTGGGTGGTTGTGCTTCAGATGCAAGTCGAGCTCTTCTTGGGTCCGCGGCCGCGTCAGGCAGTAGCCGCACTGCGGCGCGGCGTCGTCGCCCGCGCCCGCCGCGGCGTGCGTGAACACGTGCGTCATCAGCGATATGTTGTCCGTAAACTCTATCTTGCACACCGGGCACTGCGACATAATCGAATTAGTTATTGTAAATTGTAACAGTTGTCCAATGAAAAGTTAGCTATGCGGGCAGGTTTTTGGCAAATCAGTATCTAAATAACCGAACGATATTAAGCCGTCGGACGAAAGTTGTAGACGTTGGTATGCGGATCGCGAAACTAAAGTGGAGATGGGCAGGACACTTGATTAGGCGGGATGAAAGCAGGTGGACCAGAGTGATGGCCTAGAAGGGCATGTAGGAAGAGGGGCAAACCATCAGCCAGATGGTCCTATGGCATAAGAAAGGTGGCCGGGACTTGCTGGACAAGAATAGCACAGGAAAGCAAAAAATGACGTGAAAGAGAAGAGGCCTACACTATACCCAGCAGTGGGTGGATACAGGCTGAGACAAGAGTAGCAGTTCGGGACAAAATAAGTACTAAATATACTTTTATGAGGCACTAAGGCACATAATCTGGCGGTAAAATTGTAAGTGCCTATAGAGAAACATGGAGAGTTGTGGGTGAGACCTTTACCTAGCATTTGTGCGTGGGTTAAATAATAAAACAGTGCCTTACAGCTCTGACGTCATAGTACCCTATTCCTATCAAAGAATCCAACCAACCTCAACAGCGATAGCGGTCCTCTCGCTCGGCTCGTTGCCCCCGATCTGTCCGAAGTAGTATCTCTCCATGGAAACAGTCTCTTCAGGCTTGGCTTCCTTCTTGATAGCTTTCAGCGGCACATCGTCTAAGTCGTCGTCGACGTAGGACCTGACTGGCTTGCGACGCACGCGCGCGGTGGCGTCAGCCTCTTTCTTTTTATCCTCTTTCTTGTCTTTGTCTTGTTCTAGCTTGATTTTGGTGCGGCGTTTCGCTAGAGGGATCTGGGATGGGAAAGCAGTACATGAATAAAAATTTAAATGTCATAGCTTTACTACCGATGCCTATAAAGAGGATCTGCAGTGGTAGCACAGCCGACCGTGACAAGGCAAAACGCGAGATAAATCGATTTTATCTCATTATCTCCTATGTGCAAAGAGAGAGAGTGACTCGTTGCGATAAATGTGATGATGTGATGACGATGAATGTGCGACAACGGTCTTGTCTATTATTCCTTTCCAAATACCTTCACGAGTGTAATGCATACGGGGGCGTCCATAAATTACGTGAGGCATTTATGGGGGGGAGGGGTCGAGCAAAATCTCACCAAATCTCACGTGGGGAGAGGAGGGTCTCGGCAAATCTCACGTAAATATTTTTTACCGCAAGGAACAGTGTATAATTGCAAGAAAACTGGGTTAATTTAAGTTTTTTTTTAAACTAAACTTATATTAACTTTTACTTTAACTTTTTTTTGTTAAATTAAGTAAAACATGTTTCTCCTCTGGAATATAGCTTTTGAAAATCTTACGTGAGATTAGAGGGGGAGGGAGGGGGTCGAGCAAAATCTCACGAAATCTCATCAAGGGGGGAGGGGGGGTCGAAAAATCTCAAAAATCACCTCAAGTAATTTATGGACGCCCCCTAAACTAGCCTGACAATGTATTTAATTTTACACTTGTCTAGACACAAAAAGCAACAGCCAAAATTTACAAAAATACTTCTACTTTGGGCCACTATTACTGATGGGATGGTAAGTCATCCTGTTTACCACCTACCTCTTCTTCGTCGTCGTCTTCGATGTACAAGGTCTTCTCCTTCCTGCGCTTCTTGGGCGGCGGCGGCGGCTCGGGCGTCGCCTCCTTCTTCTTGCGCCCGCGCTTGCCGCGGCTCGTGTCTGCCTCATCATCTTTATCCTTTTTCTGGAGGACATAATAAACATATTTAGGGACGTAAGATCAATTGTAGTTTAAAATATAATAATAATAATATCCTGGGACATTTTTGTACACACGGTTACCTGATCCCAAACTAAGCAGAGCTTGTACTATGGAAACCAGATAACTGATATTACTACATATACTACTTTTTTATTTATAAATACATACTTAATATACATATACACCCAGACTCCGGACATACAGACATGTTCATGCACACAAATGTATGTCCCGGGTAGGAATCGAACCTACGACCTGCAGCGTGAAAGGCGCTTCCGCGCCAACCCCGCTAACGGGCCCGCCAAATACACAAGCATATGAGACAAGAGTTAATGCTCCCGTCTTCCAAGTCGAATAGATTGTTTTAACTCTCCTCGATCGAACGATGGAAGTTAACACCCGTAATTCACCACCTGATATTTAGGGGACCTTACTCTAAATCAGGGAGGTGTTATAAGAGCTGTGAATAAGAGTTAGGGCCTGTTAAAAAGTCAAAATTATTTGGTGAATTAAAGTTAATTGATGATGATGAGACACGCCCTTAGGGACTCCTTTTAGAGTTCAAAAGATAGGAACAAAATTTCGGATAGTGTAATACGGGTTATATGAACTAGTGATGTGCCAATTTCTTTGCGAATGGCTTTAGCGTAGGGAATATAATAATACATGCCAGATCTTACATGGCCCGCTATGGCTATAAATAGGGAGGAGTGGAGTACAGTGGGATGACACAGGCTTACAGAGGATTGAAAGTGAATTTTAGGTCCCAAATGTTTATCAACTAGGAGCGGCCATATTGCCTCAAATACAGAAATTATTCCCTTGCTTCAAAGACAAGGAGTATCTATCTAGTTACGGAAAAACACAAAGGTACAACCGAAAACCCTAAAAATCTAAATTTTATGGGATTTTTCACATCGGATTACTTATTATTTTATTTGGTACGAAGTTCACAGGGTCATCTAGTTTAAACTAAAACTAATATAATTATAGGCTCCTCACCTTGCCAGTAGGATACTTCCAGTTCTTGAACGGATTCGCGGCGATCTTGTTGAGTCGCACCGTGATGGGATCCTTGGACTCCATCTTGGTTTGCTCGGCGATGTGCGTCACTATGTTGTCGAACGCTAGCCCCGGGGATATCCCGAACCTGAGTTAAAAGAAAACCAAATATACATCTTGCCATAATACCTACCCTAAACAAAACTTCAGATAATTTTTGTTAAAATTTTTGCACGTGAATTAGAAAAAACCCAAATTCCGAACTTTAGGTACAAAGCTGCAAGTACTAAACATTGATTGGTCCACTTATTGCTTTGTCGTGTGTCAGAAAGATACGATAAAGGGCGGCCACATACATACGGAATTCCGTATGTATGTGGCCGCATACCCTTGTAGTGTAGGTGAACATCATTTTAGGCACAAGGGCTGCGCAAGCTGAATTGCACTTTATTGCTGAATATCTTGGGTATCTGTTTGTATGTACTCTGTGATCTTGTTTCGAAACTGTGCTTTCTACTGACTATCACTTGCTTAAAAAAGAATCAAAAATAATTTCCTACCTCTCTCTCCAAACCAGTTCATCCAAGAACTGCTGAATAATCTGCCTCGACAGCAACGACAACGTATTCTGGAACATCCTGGGCACTATTCTCCGCAAATACTCCATGATATTCGCGTTGCTATTCCTTGCGGGCTGGTCCCCGTGCGAGGAGGATTGGTGCACGTTCTTGAAGCCCATGGACACGAGCGTGCCCTTGTCCACGGTCAGGTCCGTGAGTATCACCGACTTGATGTCCACCCACGTGGAGAGGGGCTCGAGGATCTTCTGGAAGCGCTTCTTGTAATTCTTCTCGTGTTCCGCTAGCGGTTCCACGGCGCGGAGACGAATCTGTTGGTGTTATGTTATTTGGAACTGGTTTAATGTTGAAACCCATCAGGGCAGCACCACTTTGCAGTGGGGTGACATTGACACTTGACAGTTCGGACAGTCTGTCTCATTTAGACTTACGGCCCGGCCACGAATTTGTCGCTATCAGCGACAGCTTAGCGCGGGGGTACTAAAATGTAGCATCGCGCGCGTTGCCACCGAAAGCGGCAGCTCGTGGCGAGATGCAACATTTTAGTACCCCCGCGCTGTCGCTTGCCGCTAAAGATCGAAGTCGTGGCCGGGCCATTAGGCTCGTATTAACAATAGCATCTCAAAGTTGAGATCAATCTTAAAATGCTGTTTTTTTGCAGCTGTTCCATACATTTAACATCAAGACTGCATCTTAAGATAGATCTCAACTTTGAGATACATTTATTACTACGAGCCCTAGTGATTTCAAGTGACAATGACCGGAGTAACTGACAGACAACGCCACCCCAAGCGATATCTGGTACTTAAGCTAAAATAGTTTGCTTCCATTCTGAAGATCTGAGATATCTATTTTTAAGTCAAAAGTACCTAAATAATAGAACAAAACCATATCAAAAACACCGGCCAAGTGCGTGTCCGACTCGCACATAAAGGGTTCCGTACCACAGTAGAATAAAAAATCTAAAATATCTTGTTTCTTGTATAGGGAGCCCCGATATTTTTTTTATTTTTTGTATTTGTTGTGTGTTTCTATTGCCCCTATAGGCGCAATAGAAATACACATTCTGTGACAGATGGACGGACGGACAGCGGAGGCTTAGTAATAGAGTGCCGTTGGCACCCTTTGGGTACGGAACCCTAAAAAGATATCCTTAGTAAACTCACCAGCTTATCAGTAGGATCCAGCACCCCCAACACTTCCACCTTCACCTGTCTCTGGGTGCCATCATGGCTGGTCGTGCCCAACGATATCACGCCCACCTCCACCTTCTTGCCAGCGCCGCCGAGCAGACCCAGATGCTGATGTATAGCCGACGTGCACACCGCCCTTAACCACGTGAACAGGCCTTTCACGTATAAATTATCCACTTTGACCCATTGAACGACGTTCTGGACGTTCGTTTGGCAGGCCCAGTGATAGACGAGTTTGAGGAGTACGCTGGGTGGGAAGGTAGCGCCTTCGAAGATGGAGCTCGAGTATACGGAGACGAAGCGCGTGGCGCAGCACTCTGATATCCACACGTAGCCGCCCGAGTACGGGAATTTGGAGACGTCGGAGTACATGCCTGGAATAACGTTTGTGGTTTAAGACCATCCTTGCATGTCGAGCAAAACTACTGATTCTTTGGAGTGTCTTTTCCAGACTGCTATCTTTACGACATTGTAAACGCAAAGTTTGGAGCAGTTATTTTTTTTTACGTATTATATATTTGTGGTAGAACCCAGCTGTAGCCAATCGAAGGCAGCACACTGGAGCTATTTACCAAATTACATTGTATTAAAATAAGTAAATGGCGATAAAAAAAAAAACAATGTAAAAATGACAAGCCCGCTGAGTTTCTTGCCGGATCTTCTCAGTCCAGGTCGCGTTTCCGATCCGGCAGTAGAATTTAAGAAAAAAAATGTAAAATGACAATTTGTAAGTGCCCCCGTAGGCCTAAACAAAATAAACGCTTTGACTTGACTTGACTTGACTGCAGCTAAAATACCGGGTGGCTCGACCGAGGTAGTACCACCCTCTCACAGAAGATCGGCGTAAAGTAGCTATTGCAGCTGCGTTTCGTACGATGAGACAGCCGGAAGCCCAACTCCCTCCCTTCAGGTCGGCAACGTGCGAGCAATGCCTTTGGTATTGCAAGCATCTATAGGCTACGGTAATTGCTTAACATCAGGCGGGCCGTACGATTGTTTGCCACCTGTCTCATAAAAAAAAAAAAGATTATCCCCTACGTTTTGAATGAATAGCAGTAGTTGAACCGACTCACCTAACTTGAGCTTGTTCCCGGCGTGTATACAGCACCACTGCTCGGACCGGACGAGTCCCTGCTGTATGAGCCACTCGGTGAACTTCATGGGCGTGTGCATCAGCACCGACTTCACCTTCGCGTCCAGTGTCGTGCGGTCAGAGGGCGGCGCCGAGTCCTTGGAGCGCAGGTACGGACGCGCCACCACCACTAGGGACGGGAATGTCTTGCCTGCGCCACGATAAAGGCATTGTAAAATAACCAAAATATACATAAAGTGGTAAAATAAATGTGGCTAAAATTACCAGACAGAAACCAAACTAAAAGTTAGTACAATATGTCAGTGTCTAAAGCCTTCTTGTATTTAAACTTGTGTTAAAAGGCTCTGCTGTTCCTTACCACTATGTACCTTCTTACTACTATTATCTGTTTACTTCGCATAAATTATTATTATTATTATAGCGAGGTATTATTTAAAAAAAAGTGCCTGCACATGTGACGTCACACGGCCAATCGGCTTGATGGCGCGCTGTACCCGCGCCACCATTCACTACAAAGCGCAAGCGGGCCTTGTGACGTCGCAGCAACTTCGCTAGTAATTTGGTCATAACTTCGTAAATTTTTGTCGTCGAACAAAATTTTTTGCACTGTATTTTATGGATTTATTAGCTCTATAAATCTGCATTCACAACGAAATTCTTTACGGATCCTCATTCTCGGCGCTGAACAGTAAAGGTTAAACTTTTCATACCTTGTAGTTTATTGAAGGAGACTTCACGCGAGTCAGCGACGTTTTTACTGCCATCCTCTTTGGTGAGGTCGACGACGGCGGTGGTCTTGGTGGCGCTGCCGGTCAGCAGGCCGCCGATAGCCGTCGCTTCGGACGGACGCACGTTCGTCACCACGCTGTGCACGTCTGGAAGGTTTTAATTCAATCAAGTATGTCTTTAAAATTTAATAAATGGAATATTAAAAGCAATATTAAGCAAGTATGTCTTTAAAACCTCATGCAATGGGAATGCAGTAGACAAGGATGTGCATAGGCTGGAGAACTGGATTGAACTGGCTAGGAACTACAATAATGTAGCAGTGGATGAATGCTGCATGGAAATGGCTGCGTCTATATCATGTGCACGCCGTACCCAAGCACTCAGTTTTGACGTCTTTATACAGGGTTATATTGGTAAAACACTAACAACCTTGCAGGGGCGTATTACTGCCATCAATAATGACAACTTTTGTTCTATGACTTTTTATAAAAAAAATAAAAAAAAATCACACCCTAAAATGTATGAAACAAGAAAATACGCTCATCTAGAGGATACCCATGGTCCGTTTAGGTACATTAGGGCAAAGTGGAATACAATCACGCACTATGGCTTTCCTCTAGATTGAAAAAAAAAAAAAAAAAAACATTTTAGAAAGTGATTTTTTGTTGTTTTGTAAAAAGTCATAAAACAAAAGTCGTTGTTTTTGATGTCAGTAATACGCCCCTGCAAGGTTGTTAGAGTTTTACCAATAACCCTGTATACATATAAGACATAATGTCATAAAATGAGTGTTCAGGCGAGGTATGTACCTGTACATCAGGTACATACCTCGCCTGAACACTCAGGACACACCCATCGGCACATTTTCTCTGGTTGAACCTATTTTTATAAGCAATTTTGTTGATTAGTATCTTACTAGATGGTGCTAGAGTTTTATCTTTCGTCTTGGTGCTATCCTTGTCTCGTTCTTTCTCTTTGCTCTTTTCCTTCTTCTTCTTCTTGTGTCGGGGGTCTAAAGGTGACTTGCCCCGATCAGGTGACGGTGAGTAGTCTCTGTCTTCATACTTATTCTTCTTTGGCCGGCCTGGAAAAACAACATAGGGTCATTCAATCGGGAACCTTTTGGGATCGGCGACTATGTTGACCTATTGTAATTATAAATTTTTTATATTTTCGTCCTGTGCAGACGTCTTGCAAACATTCACATCCCAAATGTAATTCTATATCGACACTAGATGGCGTCTCTTTGCACGTAATTTTTACCATCCTACACTTAGTGACATCTAGTGCAAAAAGTACGTGCTAACATCGACATAAAACGAAGAGAGTAGTTCTGCTATTTACTGGTAGATAGAAATAATCGGGAAGAGCAGTATCATGTAAATTGCCTCCCATTTCTTAATCCCCCATAACCCGCACCATCCCGTGCAAATTTCCACACATTGTTTCATAGGGAAATCTAATAAGAACATCTCATCTTCATATTTGCATTGTGTTATAGCCTATAGTGTAAATATTTAAGTTGTTAGATGTTTTTTCGGAGCACTAACTGACTTACCTTTTTTACCAGTCTTTTCCTTTGAAACTGACAATGAGCGGGATCTTGACCTTATAATATCAGCACTTCTCCTCTCCAAATCCTTTAGTACTGGTTGTCTGTAAATAGTTTAAAAATATAATATGGTACAGATAACACTAATCCCCATCTTAAATGGGGTGGCCAGAGAAATTCCAAGCGATTTCATCAAAATTTTAAAGATTTACTATGATCATCCAATCACTGGTTCAGTTTATATGAGCAATGGGAAATATTCAGTTACATTACTTTTTTTATAGCCTATTAAATGTCCCACTGCTGGGCAAAGGCCATCCCTCTCTGTGTCCACAGGTCCCTATCCATGCATTTCAAATAAAAATACCTAATAATATTTCACGATTGTGCTATGGTTGTGGGTATTGTACACATTTTTATTGTTTTGCTGTATTGCAGTGGAGGTGTAGGGGTTAAAAATTGAGATGCACTTACTTTCCAAGTAGCTGATAAGCTGTAAACTGATCTCCGTTGTACACGATCTCACCGCCGGTACTCTTTACCATCTCATCCAACTTGTTTTGGATACTTTTGTACTCCTCGTCGGCATTTTTGAACGCCTGAAGTTGCGCTTCGGAAAGCTCCTCTTCCCAGCATTCTAACTCCAAAGTTGGCACGTCAGGACCAAAATACGAACGCTTATACAGGTCTGCCTCGATAATTTCCGCTTGTGGCGGTATCACCTCCTGAAATAATGTTACGGTTAGGATTTTGGTGTTAGCGTCGGTAAACACATTTCAGTGGTTATATTTCACCTCTATGTCCGTTTTAAGTTTTTTCAACTTCATATTGAACGCGCTTAGTTATATATTATGAAAACATGAACGCAGATCGCTAAAACACGATAGAAATTTGAGAAATTCGTGTAGCAAGATTCGTACGCCAAACAAACAAGTCAGTAGCCATGACACCATAAAGTAACCAAACCGCAAAAAATAAAGTGTTGCCAACTAAAACATGAGTTGTTTATGGTCATAGTGATGCTATACTTGGCACTTGGTCAATATGATACCTATCGAGAATACAAGTTTTGGAATAACCGGTACGGTTGCTATATGCTGCGTTCCATTCACCGTAAATCTTGCTATTTACATCCACAAAAACTGTTAAAAACGATAATAATGATCACTTTCCGTACAAGTTGGTGCGAGTGAACGCACTAGTGCGTTCCATTCACTGTTAATGTTGTTAATTTCGTTATTTTCGATCACAAATCTCGTTCCACTCGCACCAACTTGTACGGAAAGTGATCATTATTATCGTTTTTAACAGTTTTTGTGGACGAAAATAACAAAATTAACCGTGAATGGAACGCACCACTAGTCAACACAATTGGGGCGTTCCATTAACTGTTAATTTTGTTATTTTCGATCACTAATCTCGTTCCACTCGCACCAACTTGTAGGTACTGAAAGTGATCATTATTATCGTTTTTGTGGTCGATAATAGCAAAAATTACGCTGAATGGAACGCAGCATATGGTGACAATCATTCAATACAAAAAAATACAAAAATGACAGTATATGCGACAAGATAATTTTGTGATGAAATTGTTTTACCGTGTGAAAATAATATAAAAACGGGTAACAGCTCTTGGAAACATGGAAGCCGTTCCTAAATTACCCTTGATCAGTTTTGAGCTGAAGGCGAGTCCTGAGAGTACGCATTTTGGTCCAAAATTGAAACAGGTAAGTAGGTCTCGGTGATCTCTTTGATAATGTAGGTAAGTTATAGCATTTCTTTGTCTTCATTTCGCATTTTTTGTTTTTAGTACATTGCTGAGGCATACAGAGAGGATCCAGACAGCTATGGCAATGAAATACATCAATTGGAGGGGCTCCGTTCGGCCGCCGTGAGGCCGACTATTGACGCGTCGGGGCTGAGCGCAATGGTCCGATATTTTTGCCAATTGCGTTCAATGCAAAGCCGATTTCCGATGGCTAAAGGTCAGCCTGCGGCGTGCTCGTTTTCCTGGTAAATCCAATTTATTTGATAATAATGCTTTCTATTGATTCGTTTTTTAGTAGTAAACAATTGAAACTGAAGATGTAGCATGGGCGATAGTGAAGCCAATTTTACGGCTTCGCCTCACCTTGTATTCTACTTGTGATGTATTTGATCTACATTATTATGAGTATAGTGATTACCTACCTACCATTTTCATTTGAGTTTTGGTGTATGATTCATAATCAGGTAATGACCTGTATAAACATATCATACATACCTAGTTATCGTCTTTGTCTGATAAAGAATATTGTAAACACTATTGTATTTATGTATTTTTGAACTCGGATAGGTACTTTGATTACTAAAAGCTATTTGTGTTTGTTTACAATTAAAATCTCTGTATGTGTGTAATTTTATTTTATAAACTAAGATGGAAAACAGACTTACTACCTGCCTGATGTAAAACAGTTAGTGTAGCCTATAGATGTTTGCAACACCTTTTTTTTTTTCTTCACATGTCCATCAACTTGTCAATGCATTATGTAGATTTTCTTTGGGCAATAGATATTTATATAAAAAATGCATTTATGTTTCTAAAACTGGTTTAATTTCAAAGTATTAATCAGTTTATAAAGTACCTATTTTATTTCAATAAGTATCTTTCAGGAAAGATCTGTATGCGAACATGAGCTGTTCACTAGCCGACATACGTTTCGAGATGGCGTGCATCCTCTACAACATTGGAGCTCTCCACACACAGCTGGGTGCTTCCGAACCCCGGAACACTGCTGACAGCCTCAAGGTATAATTCTATTTCTATAATGTTCCCGGTTGTTGTCAAAGATAGAACGTTGTCATATCCCTCCTCACTATAATTACAAAAAGTGGTAAAATAGTTAACAGTTTCTGTAGAAAATTGCGTAAAAACACTGCCGCGCGCTGTGAGTACATACACACAGGAGTACATCACAAAAGAAACCGCAGAAATTGGAGAAAAGTGAGAAAACAAGCAGAAATTTTCCATACAAACAACTATAACTACGTACAACACATAACCTCAACAGCTAGGGTAAATGACAGATCACTCAACTTCCGACATACGACAGTAGAAACCCAGTGTTGTCATTGAAGAAAAATACAAACAAAGAGTTAACAGTGTTACCAACTTATAGAAAACATACCAAATAGTAGAAATTAACTGGAATAAAGCAACTAAATATAATGGACCGACAAATGCAAATATTATTAGAAAAGATGAACGAAATGAAATCAGAGTTCCAAAAACAAACAAAGACCCTTACCGAAAACTTTAATAAAACCATATCAACTACAATTGATGAAAAACTGAAACCTTTAGTGGAAGAAAACCTAAAACTTAAGCAAGAAGTAGTTGTATTAAATAATAAAGTATATAACCTCGAACGAGAGGTAAGGAAAAATAATATTATCCTACACGGAATAGAGGAAAAAGAGAACAATAATACCGAGTTAATGGAACTAATTCTAAATATTCTCAATAATGTTAGCAAAGACACAGGGCTTGAAAACTGGGACAAATGGGAAATAAGCAAAGTCCAGCGGCTGGGGAAAAAAGAAGAAAGAAAGAACAGACCTATTCTAATTACGCTTACCTTGGCATGGCGAAAATTGGAACTACTACGTAATGGTAAAAAGTTCCCACAAAAAACATACATTACTGAAGACTACCCCAGAGACGTCCTAAATACTAGAAAAGAACTAAAAATTAGACAACAAGAAGAAATAAAGAGAGGAAAAATAGCGTTCATCAGATACGATAAACTTATAGTGAAAGAGAGAACAAACAATGAAAACAAGGGAAACGAAAAGAGGAAACGAGTACCAACTAAATCACCCACCCAGTCGAAGAATAATGAAGAAACAGGAACAGCAACCCCAACCCCATCAAAAATAAACAAAACAAACCCCTTGGGGTTCCTGCGCAGTGCTAATCCCAACCACACTACGGGAGCAACTACGCAATGACAACCAATACCGCAGATCAAAACTTATCAACAACAACAACAAAACCAACAAAAAATACAACAAAAAACTTATCAACAACAACAACAGCAACAACAAAACCAACAACAAAACCAACAAAAAAATACAACAAAAAACCTATCAACAACAACAACAGCAACAACAAAACCAACAAAAAAAAAAAAAAAAAAAAAATACAACAAAATCTACAACAACAACCAAAAACAAAACATTCCCCAATCCGGCTGGTCCCCGTGGGAAATTAGACCAAAACCCCCCACCCAATCAAAAAAAAAAACAAAAAAAAAAACAAAACACAGATAAACTAAGTGGCAAGGGATGGAGGAGGCCTACATCCAGAAATGGATGACCTTAACTTAACTTTAATTTATATATTGCTTTTCTATAAGTGTAACATTTTTAAGGAAATAAAGGCTTTTTTATTTTATTTTATTTTATTTTATTAATGTTCCCTGTTCATAGTGATGCTGTTTTGTTGCCACTGTAAAGCTCCATCAACACACTAATGGACTGTTTGAGCAGTAACATATTGTTTGATGTACTGGGGACAAAAATATCACAAACATTCAAAGTTGCATGTTTGCCATTTCACATCAGCATTCTTTATTTATTTATGCCTAGATTAATCCTGCACTGCACTTGAGCACTGTGGCTCTAATTTACTAGACAGAGTTTATCTTTTCTTCTCTTCAAGACTAAATTGATTCTGACTATTATATAAGTGAGATTTGAGAAGGTTTATCGAACCTTGTCTTTCCATCATCATGCTGTGTTTCTGTTTACCTTCGCCATTCATTTTTTTTGCTATCCTATCTGCGAACAGTCAGAGGATTTTCCCCAACAGGAGTAATTTCCTTCATATTGAGCCTGGTATCAAGGTACATGTCGTGTCTTATGGTACTACTCCAGGCAAACCAAGCCAACTAGGAATCTGCCAATGTGACGTCACCCGCACAAAAAGGTGGCGGTGTGCGGGAGGTGTGGCGGGCGGGAAGCCGCAGGCGATGGCCGGTGTGTGGGCTGTATGCGGCCGGGTAAGGCGCATTCCATCCGAGCGCCTAGTTGGCTTGGTGGCGTAGTAGTTAATGCTAGCCAGTCTTGTTGCGTTTACCCACATAAATAACATATATTTTATTTCTAGGCCGCATGCACCCACTATCAGAATGCAGCATGGGCGTTCCTGTACTTGCGGGAGCAGTACCCGCAGCCCCAGGGCGTGGACGTGTCAACCGAGATCATGCGGCTGCTACAGGAGATATGTTTCGCGCAGGCCCAGGAGTGCATCCTCGACAAGAGCATACAGGACTCCAGGAAGCCTAGTGTTATTGGTATATAGTATTTTTTTATTACCCGACTACAGCGGACGGTTATGATTTTGTCTGGTATGTATGTATGTGTGTGTGTGTGTGATGTGTGCGTACTTCCAAACTACTTATCATAATTTGACAAATGAGGTATCGTTGGAAGCGTCTGATCCTCCGCTGGTTATAGGCTATTTACCGTTATATTAAATTGAATATGGCCACCCTCTAGAGGACATAATGTTATGAACTATAAACGGACGGACGGACTGGGGAAACTTTGAGGGTTTCTCAGGACTACGGAACCCTAAAAATCTTTTAAAATCAGTATTTTTTTGTTCAAACATATGTTTTTACGCTTACCCTGCAAATTCATCATTACCCAACAGGTGCGGTGGCGACTCAAGTGATGTTCTTCTACAAGAACTCTCTCGCGCTGCTCGGGCAGTCCACAGGCACCGACAACGTGCACGAGATCATCGGAACTAAGTTGTACAACTATTGGCATCGGTACCTCTCGTTCAAAATGTACTACGTTGGATGTATTGTGTGCTTGTACCAGGGTAAGTGATATCAGTTATTGGATCAAGCTTTTTTTAATATCGCCAGACTTACTCACCAACAGTATGGTCTCAAGCTAAGCAGCGCTTGTACTATAGCTACCATACTAAATTTTATTCAACTATGATTGGTGCATGGACAAGACATATAAGAGGACTTAGTCTAAGCAACCAGGCCCTGCCGTCATCACAGTAGGCGCGCCTTAAGTCAGTATGCTGTCGGCGTTCGTCCTGTGCACAGCTCTTGCCAACGTTCCATCCCAAATATAATTCTACTCGACACTAGATGGCGCAACTTTGTACGTCTCTTACCATCCTACACTTAGTGACATCTAGTGTGAAAAAGTTAAAATACGTAGTAACATCGACATAGAACAAAGCGGCTAGTTTTGCTATTGACCGGTAGATAGATTAAAAATAGATAAGTGGGCGGAATCTAACACCCCTTAACCCGCGCAAATTGATACGCATTGTTACATAGGGAAATCTAATAAGAACAACTCTTCTCTCTATATTCCTATGGATTGGTGCAAGCAAACATCATTTCGATCATTTAACGACCATAATATAGTCAGGTCTTCGTCACATAGTGACCCAGCGCCACCACGTAACAATAATACAAGCGAGTGAGAGAGCCGAACGTCCACCCCCCTTCCCTTCCACTCCCCTTCAGGTCGGCAATGTGCGAGCAATACCTTTGGTATTGTAAGCTTCTATAGGCTACGGTAACTGATTAACATGTTGACTGTCCTTGCATTACATGTAATGCATTTTCAATCTAGCTGTGACATCCGTGCATTATTATATTTAATACACAAGCCTAAGTAAACTGAACATCACATTGGGTCTGACTCAATGAAAAGAGGCCACTAGGGAAGAAAAAAAAGTAAACTGAATGGCGTTTTTTGGACTGAACTTGTAAGCTAGATCTTTGATTTTCAACGGACGTATGAACAAATCAGATTATTTAAAAAAACTCGTTGGACGTATGAGAGTGTGGACCCAAAATAGGCTGGACAGTCAACGTGTTAACATCAGGCGGGCCGTACGCTATTTTGCCAAACCTATAAAAAAAAGCTTTGCCTACTTTGCAATCATACGATTAGTGTGTTCGTCTTGCTATATAACCTCCAGGCATGAACGCCGAGGAACAACAAAAGATGGGTGAGCGCGTCGCCTTCTACCAACAAGCGGTGGAGAAGCTCGGTGAAGCTCGGAAGCTCGCCAAGTACATAGAGCCGAGCCAAGTGACGCAGGAAGCGCTGACCTTCACCAACGACGTGGTGGAGGGCAAGAGGAAAGCGGCCAAGAACGAGAACGAATTCATCTACCACGAGGAGGTGCCGGAGAAGGATTTGCTCGTCGATATGAAGCCTGTGTGCTTGGTCAAAGCTTTAGCCATCAACTTCAATGATAAGGAGGTAAGACTCCATTTTCTTAACATCTATACTCTAACTATTCCTGGGGGCTTACCACAACCTCTTATCGCGATTCAATTATAGGAACGTTTTAATGACGTGACAATGACGTTTCTTATTGTCCTGACAATAAGGTACGTCATTGAACAAAAAGTCGCTGAAACGTTAAAACGATCCTGTAATTGAATCGCAATAAGAGTTCGTGGTAAGCCCCCTGAACAAGAAAAAAATATTTAAACAGAGTTTCCGTGCTTCGGAAGGCACGTAAAATGACGGTCCCTGTTGTTGTCTTCTAGACAGCATCTTTAAGCCATGACAGAGACCGTCGGGCGGTTTGAACGACTTTGACACCAGGTTGGCTTGGTTACTAACCATACAATTAAGTCGAAGTGGCCAACATGATGCCAGTGTTGTTCAACCCGCCCGAAGGCCTCTGAGAAGGTTTAACGACTCCTGCCTAGATGACAACTAAAGATGTGATAAACGGCTTTATATTAAAAGCACGTTGTTACGCTTGTGCTTGTTTTTAAAAGTCGTTGTAAAAGTGCTTTTCTGCTTTTTTGCTTTTTTAATTTAAACAAAAATTCGTCCGTCAATAAACGGACAACAAAAGCAAAATGCTTACTAAACATAAGTTCAAGCAAAAAGCCAAAAACTTACGCGCTGAAAAATTGTTAGTGAGTCTTATGTGCCTGGAAATATGGTTTTTAATCTAATATAATGTATTATAAATTATCGCTTTTTATGGGTAAAGAAATAAGGTTAAATTTAATTAAATATTGATTTGAACTGTATTGTCATACAAATAAGGTTACTTTTTGTATTTTTTTGTAATTTCTTTCTCTTTCTCTTTCTTGCCGTCATTGCTTAAAAGCAACACGCTTAAAATTGTAAGCACGCTTAGGCGCTTACTTAAAAAAGCGAACTTTTCAAACGGCTTTTCGTTTAAGCACCCACTTCTAATGACAACAACCTGGAACGACTTTCGTGTCCTCCGCAGCTCGGAGACGCTCAGTTCAAATGCTACTAAATGGTCTCTCAGGACAAGAAAAGAGGAGATTATATTCTGTATGTCCAGGTGTCAGGTCCGGACATATTCTCGCGGCTAGTGCCGATGGGAGCTCACGAGGCATCCTCGATGTATTCTGAGGAGAAGGCCAAGCTCCTGCGTCACATCGTCACCCAAGTGGACGCCAAGAACACGGAGATAACCGAGTTCATGTCTTCGTTGCAACTGGACCAGTTGGAGGTGCTGGATTCCGATCAAAAGTAAGTAATAAATGATGTAAATTCGTCATTTAGAACAAGGGTGTGATGTGGTGACAGCTGCCACTAAAAACAATTTGTCAGAAATGAAGGTAACTTACGTTTAAACTTTCAATTTACTGAGTAAAATTAAAGTCGTAAGAAAAGTTTAAACTAGAAAAGTCCAGTCTAATTGAGTCACAGTGTATGTGTGTTGCAAATGCTACTTTTTATTGTTATGTCACTTAAATAAACAATTAATGAAAAATAATTAATTCATAATACTTTACAATTATTTACGATATATTTGATTTCATTACACAAATAAATGAAAGATGATTTTTATGGAATGTTATTCAATAGACATAATATCAAATTAAACACTGTGGAGTTTGAAGCACGATTTCTTCCCAATCACAATTAGCAAGGCATTGTGATTGATTTATCGTAAAAGCTAGATTAGGTTACCGTGTGTTTAGTTTGTCCGTGGGTCAAAAGAAATATCAAAGCGATTGTGTTTTAGGATACCGCAGGATATAGTGGACAGATGCGCGGCGATGAACGCGAAGACTGAGATTATACAGACTCTAGTGGACTCCATGAACAGCCTCGCCGAGATTATCAGCGACGTGGAGCACGCGCTGGCCGAGATCAAGGATCTTATCCAGGTTAGTTTTATAACCCTGTCAAAAATAATATTTAAAAAAATCTAAAAATTATACTTTCTTGCCGGTTCAGCATTTCGAAGTGGTGGTAAATTCTATACCGACTATATAATTAATGTGCTTTTTAGGTTTCCGTACCTCAAAAGGCAAAACGGAACTCTCAAAGGATTACTTTGTTGTCCGTCTGTCTGTCTGTATGTCCGTCTGTCAAGACGTGCAAAGTCCAAACTGCTTGTGTTAAAAAGATGAAATTTTAACAGTTGGTATACCTTTTATAGCATAGAAGAAGAGCATAGGCAGGATTTTGACAAATTCAACCCCTAAGGGTGTCAAATAAGGGGTGAAAGATTGTATGGGGCTCCCATTTATTCTAAAACTAGAGACATGAAGAATACATTGCAATAAAAATATCATTTTCAGCGTTTTTGCAAATTCAACTCCTAATAAATTTGTACGGAACCCTCGGCGCGCGAGTCTTGCACTTGTCCGTTTTTTTTATATTTGAATTTGGAATTTGAATTTAAAAATAATATATTGAATTTGAATTTGGAATGACAGGAGGAGACGGTGAAAGAGAAGGAGTTCCAAAAGGTGATGGGCGCGCGGCCGCCGTCCATAGTGCAGACGGAGCTGGCGCGCGAGCTCCACAAGTACCGGGAGGCGCACGCGCGCGCCGCCGACAGCAACGCCGTGCTGCACAAGGCCATGACGCTGCACATCGCCAACCTGCAGCTGCTCGCGCAGCCGCTCGACCAGCTCGCCGCCAACATACCCACCATACACAACATTGGTGAACATTTTTACTATTCACTAACTATTGCCCGCGACTTCGTCCGCGCATAAATAAATAAAAAAAGTAGCCTATGTGCTATTCCAGACTATAATCTATCTCTGTGCCAAATTTCACCCAGATCCGTTCAGCCGTTCTGGCGTGATTGAGTAACAAACATCCATCCATCCAACGATCTAAACTTTCACATTTATAATATTAGTGGGATTAGTGGAATTATTATAGTCTGACCGCTACCGCTGTGCCACTCCTTAGGTACGCGAGCGGCGAGACGGGGGGTGTGAATCCACTCCCCACCTCCCCGCGCATTCCCCGCGCATACCTAGTTACCCAATCCCCACCTCTCCGCGCATACCTAAGGAGTGGCACAGCGGTAGCGCTCAGACTATAGTTATCTAAATATATAAGAATCAAAGTCCTGACTGACTGACAGACAACGCACAGCCTAAACCGCTGGTCGTAGGGACTTGAAATTTGGAGGGTGTATTTGTCTTGATGGGTAGAGGTGTACTAAGAAAGGGTTTTTTGAAATTCAACCCCTAAGGGGGTAAAATAGGGGATGAAAGTTTGTATGGAAGTTCGTCATTTTTGAAGTTAGAATTATGAAAATTGCTGATTAGGTGTCTTTTGAAAAATAAAAAAATATGGGTTTCAGGGTTTTTGAAAATTCGACCCCTAAGGGGGTAAAATAGGGGATAAAAGTTTGTGTGGAAGTTCCGTCATTTTTGAAGTTAGACTTACTTAAATTGGTGATTAGGTGTCTTTTCAAAAATAAAAAAGAGTAATTTCAGGGTTTTTGAAAATTCAACCCCTAAGGGGGTAAAATAGGGGAATGAAAGTTTGTGTTTAGATTTCTTTCGTGTGTTTGGAAATTCAACCCCTAAGGGGTGAAATGTGGAGTGAAAGTTTGTATAGGGGTGGTCGAGTTTTGTTATTTTGACGGGAAAGGGGAAAACGGGGTCAAGGGATGTTTTAATAAGTCATCCATATCTCGATATTGGTTATGATTGCTTATTTGAATTGATCAGACTGGGGTTTCCGTATTTTTAATCATTTTGACGAGAAAGGGGAGAGCGGGGTCAGCGCATGTTTAGTCATCCATATCTCAAAATTGGTTATGATTGTTCATTTTAAATAATCAGACTGGGGTTTCAGCGTTTTTAATATTTTGAAGGAAAAGGGGAGAGCGGGCTCAGCGAATTTTTAGTCATCCATATCTCGAAATTGGTTATGATTGTTCATTTTAAATAATCAGACTGGGGTTTCAGCGTTTTTAATATTTTGAAGGAAAAGGGGAGAGCGGGGTCAGCGAATGTTTAGTCATCCATATCTCAAAATTGGTTATGATTGTTCATTTTAAATAATCAGACTGGGGTTTCAGCGTTTTTAATATTTTGAAGGAAAAGGGGAGAGCGGGGTCAGCGAATGTTTAGTCATCCATATCTCGAAATTGGTTATGATTGTTCATTTTAAATAATCAGATTGGGGTTTCAGCGTTTTTAATATTTTGAAGGAAAAGGGGAGAGCGGGGTCAGCGAATTTTTAGTCATCCATATCTCGAAATTGGTTATGATTGTTCATTTTAAATAATCAGACTGGGGTTTCAGCGTTTTTAATATTTTGAAGGAAAAGGGGAGAGCGGGGTCAGCGAATGTTTAGTCATCCATATCTCGAAATTGGTTATGATTGTTCATTTTAAATAATCAAACTGGGGTTTCGGCGTTTTCAATATTTTGAAGGAAAAGGGGAGAGCGGGGTCAGCGAATGTTTAGTCATCCATATCTCGAAATTGGTTATGATTGTTCATTTTAAATAATCAAACTGGGGTTTCGGCGTTTTCAATATTTTGAAGGAAAAGGGGAGAGCGGGGTCAGCGAATGTTTAGTCATCCATATCTCGAGATTGGTTATGATTATTCATTTTAAATAATTGGGGTATAAGCTGAGCTGAATATGGTAGGTACTACTTCAGTTTGATCCCATAAAAAATCATTTCGTAAATCAACACCCAAAAGGGGGAAACTAAAGGTAGAAAAGTACGGCAGAAAAATATGTTTGTACCCGATTGACTTGAAACTTAGTATGCATAGGGTACGTGAGGGAGGAAGGGGAAGACGTAAGGTAGGGGGAAGTGGAAGGGGGAGGGGAAAGGGAAAGGGAAATGGAGGGGGAGGGAGCAGAAGGAAGAGAGGGGAGGAAAAGGGGTGGAGAAGGGGAGGGGGATTTGGGATTTTGGCTCTATATACCTACCTACCAAAACACGCATTCACCAAATTAGGTATCGTGATAAAGTTTGTATGGCTCCAATAAAAATCGTGAAATAAAATTATTTTTATAAAAAAGCAAATACTGACTTAAAAAACCCTGGCGCACTAAAAAGTACTAAAAAGTCTTAAGTCACTTGCCCGGTTTTTTTTTATTTTGAAGTCTACGCGGACGAAGTCGCGGGCAAAAGCTAGTTATAGTATTATAAATGGCCAATCCCAAGTGATTATGGGATATAGGAACTCGCTTAGTGTGAAACTTATTTAAATGTCGCTTAATTTAAAGGATGGTGCTTGTACTTTTAAATACAATATTTAAAAAACCTCAATCCTCAGTCTCAATGCAAAAGATATTCTGGCCATAATCCACCTTGCTTACCAAGTGCGGGTTGGCGGATTTTACATGTCATTCAAAAATTGGTTTGATTTTCTATAATCCTAAAATCTTTCACCGTAAGTGATAATCATATTTAAATTTATGATTCGCACTATTATTTAAAACCAAGAGGTGCGAGCCGGGGTTCAAGGACCTGAAGCCTTAACCAATTGGGTATCACTGTTTTTTTTTTTTATTATTAGCCTATTAAATTTCCCGCTGCTTTTTATAAAAATAAAATGTACAACCGCCGTTGTTACGCAGAGGGTCTGGACCGCGCCACGATGTGTGAGATGCGGCGCGTGGTGGGCAAGGCGCGGGACATGCAGGCGCAGCGTGACGCTCTCATACAGCAGCTGCGCGCCGCGCTCACCGCCGATGACGTCACGGCGCAGCTGCTCGCGCGCACCAACGAGCCCACCGACCTCATCTTCAAGCAGGAGCTCGACAAACACACACCCACCGTGAGTACGGTCAACGAAATAACTCGCTGAACAATCTCAGAGGGGCTAGCCAAGTGGCATGAACGCTAATCGAATAGAATAGAATAGACTTCACAATGTATCGAAATGTTAAACGTCGCTATGTAGATCAAAAACTAGTTGCTATGTAGATCACGTGACTTATGTAATTTCCATATATGAAGCGTAGCGATTTGAACGAACGCTTGTAGACGTCAGCCACTTGTCTTGCCCTTCTGTTATTCGAATCGCTTCCACACTTTTCTTTTGTATCAAATCCGTTATATTTCTTTATCTAAACTCAATTTACACATGTTCCTTATGTTTGGTTTTGAAAATGCACACCAACTTTGTATAATAAAAGCCGGCCAAGTACGTGTCGGACTCGCACATAAAGGGTTCCGTACCACCGTATAATAAAAACGTCAAAAATATCAAGTTTCCTGTATGGGGATCCCCTTAATTTTGAATTTTTATTTAATTTTTAATATTTGTTGTTGTAGCGGCAACAAAAATACACATTCTGTGTAAATTTAAAGTCTCTACCTTTTACAGCCCGCTGACAGATAGACAGACGGACGGACAGCGTAGGCTTAGTAATAGGGTCCCGTTGGCACCCTTTGGGTACAGAGCCCTAAAAAGTCAAATATGACCGATTTTACCGCTATTTTTGAAATAGCAAGACAAAACGAACAGTATAAACGAGTCTTCGTCCATGCCTTTCCACCATTTTTTTTGAATATTGAGGACAAAATCTATTGATGTAGTTTTGGTTTTCATCAAAATCGTTTGGACATAGCTCGTTTTTATAACGTGTTTAACTTTCTAACGTTCTGTAGTCCCTACGAGAAACCCTTATAAGATCACCCCGTTCGTCTGTCCGTCCGTCCATCTGTCTGTCCGTCCATCCGTCCGTCTGTCCGTCTGTCCGTCCGTCCGTCCGTCCGTCCGTCCGTCCGTCCCGTCTGTCAAAACCCTTATAAGATCACCCCGTCCGTCTGACCGTCCGTCCTTCTGTCTGTCCTTCCATCCGTCCGTCCGTCCTTCTTCTACTTCTACAATGTACTTGTAACAACACTGTTAACCGTTGATTGTGACAGGTGAAGATCATAGAGCAGAACCTGGCCGCCCAGGAGAACATAATCAACAAGCTGACGGCGCTGTACGCGGCGTACGGCGATTCGCGGCGGCTGCTGGCCGACGTGCTGCGCAAGCGCGACGGACTCATCAACGGTAATGCAGTATCAATGGACACCGTCCAATCTTAACATAACTACGTTTGCACTGACGAATTATTTACATTGATATTTTTTTTATGTAGCTGAGATGGCAATCAAGCGTACTATGGACAAACTTGACGGTTGATCACCTTAAGGTTGCATTATGCGTGCAGTGACTGGCGGCTACCTACGGCTAGCTTGGTTTCGTCCATCAAAAAGAAAATCAAATAAATGGTTTTACGAAAAAAGGGCTTTTGTTTCAACATATGTTTGTCATTTCATTGGATACCGACCTAATGGGCGGAGCGAGCTTTGAATATTGCCTGCAAGCGATAAGTTGTTGAAACTGATCAGGCTTCAAGTTTGTAGATAGTACGAACCGCCGCGCCTGATAAGTAGTTACTGAAGCCTAGATACCTGCAATACCAAAGGCATCGATCGTACGTTGACAACCAAAAGGGGAGCGGGATATAGGGAGAGGTCAGGTATGCGCGGTATCGGAGAAGAGCGCGAATGTAAATTTTATCAATCGAAAATAACAGGTGCACGCATATGTAGTACTAATGCATATGCTAAGGGTCCTGCTATGCGGCATTCGTGTGTGTTACCTGCCGAGGACTGCCTCGTCACTGTACTCGTGTGCAATCAAGGCATTGTTGTGTGTTGCAGCGCTGGTGACGTCATACGAGGCATACCCCGAGTTGTTGGGCAAGTCGGCGAAGGGCCTGGAGTTCTACCGGCGCCTCGCGCACAGCGCCGCGCAGCTGCTGGCGCGCCTGCGCAGCACCGTGCAAGTGCACGACGAGGAGCGCACGCAGCTGCTCGACAAACACAACGCTAAAGGTAAGTGTTAGTTCCACCGTATTGAAAATACGGTCAAAAAAAAATTCCAAAAGACCCCCTTCCCCGAGAAGGGGGAAGGGGACAAGGGGATTGTTTATTTTTTTTTTGTGATCGAAATGAAATTTAAAATACATTCCCACTTACCATGCCTCTGCAGTTTCTCGTAAGTAAAAAAAATGATTTTATAGGGGAAATAATGATAACGTGCCGTAAGAGATTATTAACCTTATGCCGTGTGTCCACTGGCAAGTAACTTCCGCAATTTCTTGCAGAAGTCACTTGCCGACGTGTTTCCACTGACTGCAATTTTACACAACCGTGTACATGTGGGACTTGCAGCAAGTTTGGCAAGTCGCAGAAGTCCACTTGCGTGAGTGTTTACACATTGGAAGTCGCTTGCGCAAGTAAACTTGTGCAAGTTTTCTTGCCAGTGGACACACGGCATTATGATCAAATAATATATTTTTATTTCTGGGTGACATTATGCATAAGTCTTAGATACAAGTAATAACACTCTGATAAAGACAAAAATCACATACTTTTTTGGACGATTAGTGATTGTATGAGGTTCTAAAATAAAGCTTTCGGCAACTCGACGAGCGTCGTATCTCGACGCTTTCGGAACATGTCATTAATAAAAGTGTTCGGTGTGCAGCGGGCAGCGCGAGCCCGTCGCACTCGCCGAGCCCGCCAGCCGGGCCCGCGCCCGCCGCCGCCGCGCTGCCCGCCGCGCCCACCGGCCGCAAGCTCAAGGACTACCTGCCCTACATGAAGAACAGAAACAGGAGCGCCGCCCCGCAATGTAACTTATACACATTCACTAAATACTAATATACATTCAATAAATACTAATACACATTCACTACTCAACAATAGTGGCCTATCCCAATTCCCCTCGCATTAAGGGGTTATCGCCCGATATTGGCAATAGGTTCGCCCCATATTACTTTAGGATAGAAAACACAACCCCCATAATTTATTTATTACTTCTGTAGTGGGTTTACCTTCGTATGATGTACCTTTGGACCATTTCCAGCAGGACTACTTGGCAGCAATTAATACCCATATCTTTATTTTAGTTTTTGCTTTACTGTTCTTTGTGATACAACATTTTGTTATGGAAAGTTTTTAACAAAGTTCTTCTGTTGTATTCATAAAATAAATAAATAAAAAGTTTTTATTTCTATTATGAAACTTAATCAATACAAATTCCGAACTATTGGCATTACCGGTATAAGGGTTACATTCCATTAACGTGAAGATTTTGTTTGCAGCTCAAGTTGATCCGATGCCGCAAGACGCGTACTACCCTGAAAGTATATACCCGACTTCAGTGCGGCCCACGCCGGTTGGCTCTGAAGGTACGTCTTTTACATACACTTGCTAACATTCTTTAGCGATATATTAATTCTATTGATCTCTATAATACACTGGATAAGCTTGAAGCAACGCCAATATTGAGATTGAGTGAGATTCTAGGAAAGTAATTCATGCACTAGTGTGACGAAATAGTCGCTATTCTATTCGCAATATGTTTTAATTTGGACTTCGTTTTAAATCTACACGTATTTAACGGTACTTTTATATAGCAAGGGTTGACAGACTGTTTTATCAAGAACATAAAAAACCATGACTAATGACCATATTTTTTGACGGCCATAAAATCGGAAACGCCTCGGTGCTGTTTTCCTAGTCGGACATCCGACTTGGTTGTCGGATCGGACGTGTATTGAGTATTCAACCAAATGACATGTATGACACCAGTGCCTTCCGTTCGTCCGATCAGACTATCGGCCGTGTTTTGCCACCCTAAAGCTCAGAGTATAATAGAGATAAGTGATTAGTATCCTGCAATTTTGTTCCAGCGACAGACGTAACTCAAATGCAGTTGCCTGACGGGGTGGTAATGCCGCCAGCGCAAGGGATGAGCCCTTACGACCGGTACGCCGCGCCCTACGCGCCCGACTCCGACGCGTACAGCGTACCCTCCAACTACGCGTACCCAGCCACCAGCAAAGCGTACGAGAAACCACAAGAAGATCCCAACTATTACTCCGCGTACACCCCCCCACAATACTCCACCCACCAGGAGTACAACAGCCAACAATACTCCAACCCTTACTAC
This sequence comes from Drymonia ruficornis, assembly GCA_947859195.1. Taxonomy (NCBI): domain Eukaryota; kingdom Metazoa; phylum Arthropoda; class Insecta; order Lepidoptera; family Notodontidae; genus Drymonia; species Drymonia ruficornis. Next base: position 13,418,433 of record OX401905.1, on the reverse strand, counting down.
TCCGCCACCCAAAACAATACAACGATAGTCACAGATTCGCAAAACTTTTCCAATATGCAATCGAATATGAACCCCACGAACACTTCCAATAATCAAGGTTTGAATCCTAATATTCCAGCGAACATGAACCCTAGTCAAGCCAATATCAATACTATGAACACTTCCACCGTTCAAGCTAATATGCATCCCATGAACACTTCAAATGTTCAAACGAATATGACCCCGACGATTCCAAACGTTCAGGCGGGCATGAACCCTTCGGGCATGAATACAGCCCAGTATTACGATCCATATTCGAACCAAGCGCCCACGCCAGACACAGTATCATCAGTGTCAAACTACAATTCAGCGAATCAAACGGATTTAAGTGCTAATTTCGCTCAAATGCACTTATCAGGCCCTAAGTCGGAGCCGAGTCCCTATGGAGGAGATTATTCGCAGACTTACTACAGCATTCATTACCCTCATGTGTCTACACCCAACATGGCGACTTACAGCCACGCAGCGCAGAATTCAAACACAAATATGGTGCTTTCGCAGATTCCTTCTGATTACAACTCATTGAATTATCCGTACAGCAATGAATCAGCGCAGTACAGCCAACAGATGAACCCAAATATATCTTATAGTTCTTCGGACCCTCAAAACAGCTATTCCAGTCCCTTCGCATCGACCTCGCAGGGGTTTACGTACACCAATACTGCCACCACCACGTCCAGTACTATGAGTTCTGTTCCCTACTCTTTCCCTCCTGAAGTGGACACGAATTATAACCCAGCTTTGGCCCAGTTAGACGCTTTCGATAAACCAATAAAATCCCATGTGACAGGCGAAGCCCTATCTAGTATGAACTACCAGCATACCTATCAGAACTACGAAAGCCAACCAACCAACTACGAAAGCAAGCAAGCAACCAACCCCCAAACGAACTACACGGGGAATCAACCAACTAACTACGAAAGTAACCAATCAACCAATCTTCAAATCAACTACTCAGCGAATCAACCAACTAACTACGAAAGTAACCAGCCAACCAACCTTCAAACCAACTACTCAGGGAATCAACCAACTAACTACGAAGGTAACCAACCAACAAACCTCCAGTCGAACTACACAGGGAATCAACCAACTAACTACGAAAGCAGCCAACCAACCAACATCCAATCGAGCTACACAGGAAATCAACCAACTAACTACGAAACTAACCAACCAACAAACCTACAAACCATCTACACAGGGAATCAACCCACTAACTACGAAAGTAACCAACCAACAAATTACGAAAGTAATGCACCGACTAGTACTTACGGTTATACCGACCAAACCGGCGGAAATTACGGCCAAACCTATCAAAATCATCCGGGTTATAACTTCAACTCCTCTACGGGCAACTTCGATTACAACTACGGGTCTCAGAACACCTATAATTATGATAACACCGGACAAGCGAATTTGAACTCTCAGCAGAATAAAGAACAGAATATTCCTGCGCATGGAGTGTACACCAGCGCAGGAGGGTGTGAGACCGTCCAATCGCCATCAGAAGCCCCAGTGCCACATAACTCCATGGAACAAACTAATAACCAAATATATTATAACGCGCCTTATGGGTACCAGACTATTACGAACCAGTCAGATGAAGTTGTCACCCAGTCTGAACCAGTGACCACCAATTACGGCGCCAACATGAATCAGTCGACTTACATGCAGTCAGGCCACGATAATCCAAACGTGACGTACAGTAACAACCAAGGTAAGCAATAAACATTAATAAGGCCAAATATTATGTAATTTAGTAAATAAATGTATTTGAAATATGATGGCATTTCATTCAATTTCCTTTGCAGTGTCCACACATAAAGAGAACGTTTCAGAACCGAGTTTTGAACGAAATACAAACACACCGAATGTTGAACCGACAACCGTAAAAATCGAAATCAAGCAAGAGGAGGCGGTAGAAAAAAGTGAAATCAAAACCGATCTTAGTGCTTTCGACTTGCTATCCGATATAGATTTTACGGTGGAGCATAAGCCGTTAATGCCCGATATAAAAGTACCGCAGGTGTCAGAAAGTGCCATCAAGAAACCGGTGGTACCGAAATTGGAGGCTGCGAAGAAGTTACCGCCGAAAGAGGAGGTGATTGAGAGGCCGGCGAAGCGAGATCTCTTCTCGGACCCCAGCCTGTTGAATCGGTTCACGCAAGAAGTGAAGAATTTGCAGAAACTGACTGATTCTCTGACGATCAAAACGCCTAGTGGTTTGACGCTTTTGGACGCAAAGTGGAAGACGTTCCAAGACTTTCAAGTGAGTTACCGTTTTAGAATACCTAGAAGTCTTCTGCCGTCTTTGCGGTCTCTATTATCTATTAGAAACTGGTCCTATTACGAACCCGGACCAACGGCTACGTTCGTTCGTGATATTAGCACGAATTTACTACGGAAAATTGACAAAATTCGAAGCTCGGACAAAACGGGTTATTGCTTTTCAAATGGGTTCGTAATAGCAGATCCCTTCCAGATTCAGCAGAATTCTAGCAGATTCCCTTGTTCGTATACCCGATGAGTAAACACACCAACTTTATAGGCCCAAATAACAACTGTACAATGGACTGGGGGCGATCCCAATGACACCCAACAGGGACAACAAACAGATCATTCCCGAAATTGGTCTCGATAATAATTAAACCCGTAATCACTTCGTGTAGTGAGTTGAGCCAGTATACTAAACAAGGCCCTAGTTCAGTAGTATTTGAGCCAAATACAGAATGGTTAGCGTGAACCTTTTGGATTACCCCCAAAAAAGATTTACCCCCAAATTACAATTAAAATTATATGTTACTCTTTTTTTAGATGAAAGAAAATATGTACAGATCTAAAACGATCGCAATGCAATACACAAACGGGAACATAGTGGCCGAGGTGGTGCCTTTCGATGACTCGAGGCTGAGGCTCAAATCCGATCCGGACGCTTTCCTCAATGCCTCCTATTATAAGGTAAGTACACCGTAATACTATTTTGATTGATGCTAGGAATTTTGGTAAGATTTATAGTTGTGTCTTCTTATCGTATGGTTAGTGGCCAACCTGGTGTCAGAGTTGTTCAAGCCGCCCGAAGGCCTCTGACATGGCTTAATTATTAAAGTTGTGGAATGTGTGTGTAAAATTGATTTTCAATTCGCAGCAACTAGCACCGTGGTGCATTCCCCTCGTCATCTCCAAGAATCCAGCCGAACATGAGTACAACGTGTTCTGGAAAGCGGTGTTGGAAAATAAAATGAGCTGTGTTATTTGTCTCCTCAGCGAAATCGAGGTAAGACGACATTTATTTTATAATGTTACCTGTATGTAATGGACAATAAGTTAATTTTATTAATGTGCATACTGTTACGAGCTCCCCATGCCGCGCCCGAGCACAATGTTTTGACGTCGGAACGCATAGATAATAATAAATCCATACAAATAAATAAAATTAGAGTGTCTGTTTGTAATATTAAAAACAATTTTTAAAATTTTTGTTTGTCCGTCTGTATATTTGTTCCGTGTAATCTCCGAAACCGCTGGAACGATTTTGACGGGACTTTCACTAGCAGATAGCTGATATTACAGGGAGTAACTTAAACTACTTTTATTTTCGAAAAATTGTAATGGTTCCGCGAGAAACGTAAAGAACCGCGGGAAATTTGGCGAAGGATAAACGCAGGTAATATTTTTTTTAAATTTACGCGTACAAAGTCGCGGGCACAGCTAGTGTCATAATATGAGCCAGATTGTGACCATGTTTGTGTTTGTTACGATTTTGAATCAAAACTGTCCGAAGCTTTAAGGGCTCAAAAGCTCTTAATAATTTTATCTACATTGTCACCAGATGCAAGGTAAAACCTACTGGCCTACAGCCAAAGGGCAATCGCTGGAACTTTCCGACGGACTCAAGGTCATCCTAGACGATGTGATCTGCACAGTGCACTGGACTGAACGGAAACTGACTGTGGCTTGCGGGAAGACCATGCTGAATGTATCACATTATCAAGTCAATGTGTTCCCGGCTAAGTAAGTACTTAATACTCCACCAAGTCAACTGCAACGGCACATTTGACAGGATCCCCTGTCAAATGTGCCGTTATCCGCACAAAAAGGCGGTGGCGGTGTGCGGGAGGTGTGGCGGGCGGGAAGCCGCTGACGGTGGCGGGTGTGCGGGCGGGGAAGCCGCATTCCATCCGAGTTCCTAGTTGGCTTGGCGGAGTAGTACTCATTTATACTCGATTATACGGTGATGCGATAAGCATATTTAAAGTTACAAGTTAAAGTTCCTAACAGTTAAAAAATTTCGACCAAAAACTGCTAGTCGGAGGCCGAATAACTCAAAAAATCATTTCGTTACTTTGGAAAACTACAACCGTCATTGGACGTGGTTTGATGAGGGTGATGCGATAAGCACATTTGCAAGGGTTTTTAAGAGTTTAAAATTTTTCGACCAATAACTGCTATTCGGAGGCTGAAAATCTCGAAAAGTAATTTCGTTATTTTGGAAACCTACAACCGCGATTGGACGTGGTTTGACGTGGGCGATGCGATAAGCACATTAATAAGAGTTTCTAAGACTTTATTTTTTTCGGCCAAAAACTGTTATTGGCTGAATGTTTTTTTTTGTTGGGCTTCGTTGTAATAGCTACGTTACTCCGATCTTTTGTGAGGTGGCACTACTCCGGTCGAGCCAGCCCGTATATGAGCTGCAGGCATTTAGCTACAGCTTTTTTTAATAAGACTTGGCCCGCCACACACTCCACTGTTACTCCTGTAAGCCAGGATCGACAATGGTGTCCAACGATGACGCCAAGGTTTGACCCTCGACGAGTCTCGGGGAAAAGCTAAGTACAGCTTAAGCTTAGCTACAGTTTGACTCTACCACCAAAAAATAATAATAATCCATCTATGCCTACCTCTTCGTGGATTACAAGATTCGTTTCCTTTGGTACAGGATCGTGTGCTCGCCCCTAGTACTGCTAGCTGACAAAGTCCTGAGCCAAACATACGACAACCGACTGAGCAACCAGCTGTGCGGCGCGTGGGTGCAGTGCGGCGCCGGCGCTGGCCGCAGTGCTGTCGTCTCCCTCCTTATCATGGTCATGTGCCAGGTGCGAGCGGGACAGATGGACTTGTGCGGTGAGTTAACTTAAGGAGAATCCCTGTTTACCAAAAATTATTTACAACTTTGGGTCCGTTTCAGAATCTAACGTTTGACAGATTTTCTATCGACAAACTGTTTTTTTTATTAACCTATTTCGACCCACTACTGGGCAAAGGTCTCTACCAGCCTCCTCCACCAATCTCTGTCCTCAGCGACTCTGACAGTCCTTCTCGAAGGCGTCAAGATCGCCATCTCTTTCTAGGCCTGCCGCGGCGCCGTTTTCCGTCTTCCGGTAAACAGTTAAAACTTCAGATTTCTTTGGTGGATAAAAGTTATCTGGGGATTCTGAAACAGGCGCTAAGGATTTAATAAAATTCTAATACACTGACTGACAGGTAACGCAGTCTAACCGCCAAATTTATAGATATTTGTAGCCAGTTTACAATGGTTTTACAAAGCATTTCTAGGAACAAAAGTGATTTGTAATACCAGTTTAAGACCATCATAAGTTTCTATAAAAGAGGTTAGACGCTAGATCAGACCCCCTATTGTGGACCCCCGTTTACGTCCTATAGACCCCTATTTTTTTCGCTGTCATGAACCCCTGTAGTTCGTCATCGACCCCTGGGGTCGATATAGAGCACTTTGGTTATCATCGGGTTAGACTAGATATTTTATAAGTTATTATAAATTGTAAGTTTTCTCCCAGACATGCTGGACGCGGGGTGTCTGACCCTGTACAAGCATAGAAGCAACGTGCTAGAAGACACTAAGTACTTGGCCGACGCGTACAGAACTACGCTCTTCTACGTACAAGGAGTACTTTGTTCCGGTATGTTATATATTCATTACTTCTAATTTTATTTGCTGTCTGTGTTCCTTTTAGTGCGGGCTACGGAGATTAAACTAAAGTTCCTTATGAGGGGGCGTATTCACAGTTTATGGAAAGTTTCTGGTACGGATAGCAGCGCATTTCTACTCTTTCAAAGCAATTTCTGAAACAGATAGCCGGGACGGACGTGGCCAGACGGACAGAAGAACGGACGTACGTTTGGACGGACGCATTGGATGAGGGTCTATGGAATCCTAAAAATGCAAAGATACCTCCAACATTCACAATAAACACGCACTTTTACTGAACACGAGATTATGAAATAAGCGTAACTAAATATAACGGAGCAGGAGCTGTTTTTTCAATTTTTCAAAATAATATCCTCCTTATTTTTGGAGAAATCATCATAAAACTTGTTTCTTGTGATTTTTATCGTCCAGCCGCCACGTTGGAGCGCGTTCTATTTCCAACTTTAACAGAACTACTTTAAGTGAAATGTTTGAAAATGCGCCAATTGAGGTGCTATGGACTCTAGGTATTCTATCCTCCCCACTGCTGGCCAAAGGTCTCTCCATTGTACACTCTACAGCTATTTAATTGTCACTAGGAACAACAATGTTCAACGGCGAAGCTGTCTCAATGCCGTCAGGAGCGGCGGTGCGCCCACCAGTGACGCCCACTCCCACGCCCAGCGCCCCCGGCGCCCCTAAGCCCAAGTTCTCCCGGGAGTCCTTCGAGGAGATGAAACAGGCCCCGGGCCTCAAGAGCGGAGATATGAAGGACCCACTCAACTTCCTGGACCCGCTGTGGAGTTTGAAAAAGAAGTGAAACTGTGAGGATATGTCAACCATTTTAAATAAATTATTAAAATTGTGATTAATATGTTGAGGTTTTCATTGGTAGAGTATTAGGGGTATTAAATTGTGTACAGTCAACTGAATGTAATCTTGACCTTTTCTGGTAGAAATTCTTATACCATAAGGTCGAATCGAATTTCTCTAACATATTTCCTAGCTAGGTAATACTCTTACTTTATTTAAAGTGACAGTTTCAAATGAAATATCGCGTAAAGTGGTCATGATTCAGTTGTGTCGATTGTACATTTTTTATGGAAGGTAAAATGTTGGCAATGGCACATTAAACATTAAACAGTATTGAACTTAGGAGTACCTAAATGAGCGAGATTCTCACCGATTTATGATTAGAAGAGTCTTCACAAGAGGTGTGATTAATGTTTTGTCAGCCATATTCTGAGGTGATTCTATTGGTTATCATGGTGTGAATAGATGTTTAAACTACCCATGTTTATAGAGATTCTTCTATACATATGTACTAGGTCTACAACACATAGAGAGAGCGGTTAGAAAATGTATTGTTTTGCGATGATAACCTCAATATATTGAAAAGACCAATTTTTATATTGTCTATGGAAAAGAAAAGACATTATGCCAAGTTTTTACATTATAAACACAGCTTCGAAATGTATATGGCTTCTTGTATTCAAAATCAATCGTTAACTTAATCGATACATTTATTACTTACTGAAACCGTTCGATATCGATAAAAGTTTCGCGCGCGCGCTTCTACTAGACAGTTACCGCCTTCGGCAGTACCTACGGCAAGAAAAAAAACATTCAAAAACATGCGTCAACTTATCGTCGCGGCACGTTAGACATTGGTTGCTGTCAGAAGTTCTAAAGTACGCCAACTTTGGCGTAGTATCAATTGCAGTATTTTATTAGTGCGCATGTTCCATCTAGGAGTCCTTGCGGAAACCGAAATTAATCTATGCATTCAATTAATAACAATTAAATACACCAATTAACAGTGGATATTAATCCAATAGTGCAATAGATATTAATGGAAATTAATCGTTCGACTATATCGTGATATTAGCGTACCTAGATTTTAGTTATTTCCCATTTTTGCACTAATTATATCAACATAAACGTGGATGATAAAAAGTATTTATGTTGTATGTCAAGAGTATTTCATTTTAGGATTGGTTTCATAAAATACAGATTTATTTAGGTTTAATAAAGTATCGAAAGTAATAACGCTTTATAAAAAAATATCAAAATTGTCAGTCACTCATTATTTGCATGTTTTGTCGATATAAAATATTATATACTATTTATTATGATATAGATATAATAAGATATGAATAAACTGTAACGAAGTTAGCTTTTAATATTAGACGAACTGGTACAATGTGAACTGACCGATATTTTAATAAAAACATTTATTTTGATGTTACAAACTATTTTAAAGTAAATAGGTTGAACATTCTGAATTTTTCAAATCAGTAATAATTTATCTTTTACAAACGTTGAACAATGTCAACAAATACTAGGAACATGTTAAAAAAATTACATCAAGACAAATAATGGATTTGATGCAAAACAGATTTTTGTAAGCGTTTTAAAAATCTGAGAAATTAGTTATAGTTTACATGCATTAGTATTAGTTATGTGGCTCTTACTTTATTTATTTTATTGTACATTTATATGCATTTCATATCAATCATGATGAAAGCAGGCTATTAGTTACATTCCTATATTATTATGCATTAATTTAATTAGTTTTAAAATTATTTACGTCAGTATTTAAGGTCTCAAATTATCATTCATTATTTATAGTAAAAGTTCACAATCATTGTAAACTTCGTCTGGATAATATTGTAAATGACCAGTCGTTAACTTTACCCGGTAATAATCGAGCAATATTATGAATAGATGGTGAGATTTTTGCAAAACTTTAATACATTTTTAATACTAGATGATATTATATTACCTTCTAACGAATATCGATGAATTTATAATAGGTTCGTAGTTTGGTATCTATAGGTACACTCAATAAAGTTTTGACTGATTATCTTTGTTTTATTTTCGACTATTCGTAATCTAATCTAATCATATCTTATCTAGGAGTAGCGTCTAAATCGCAACGTGTTATTAGCTACTCAGTTTGCTGGGAACGAAATTTCCGCAGCTCTGAAAAGTTGGAAACTAGGAAGCGGTTCCGGGGTAGGGCGCATCTTATCTCGGAAGCCTCGGAGGCTGCACGGAGCCCGCGGCGCGCCAGTCCGGGCCTGGCCGCCTTCACGATTGCACGCGTCACGTGTCGCCTCGCCTGTACCGCGCACGCGCGCTCGCGATCTCACCAAAACATTCGGAAAAAAATCCCACGCCACCCACTTGGCAAGTGACAGTGACGTTTCGGGGGGGTAGCTCGGTGACAATAATACAATAAACACGCATGTAGTTTACAAAATTTAAAGTATTTGTAGTGGATCAGTGATAAATTTAGAGTGGTGAGCGATTCGGTGTTGTATTGGATCGATCGGTGTCGGTGTTGTGATGATGGGTCGCTGGTTCGCGCGATGATGCGGAGGCAGGCCGCCGCGCCCGGCGGGACGGAGTTCTCGCTGGACGCTTCCGACTGCATCAACCTGCAGCAGATACTGCAGGCGTTCAACTCGACGATCAGCGAGGAGCACGCCTGGGCGCTGTTCTACCAGGGAGCGCGCTGCTTCCAGAAGTGCCTCTCCGACGGCGCCACCTGTTACTTGGCGACGGAGCCCAGGCATGTGTTGTTGCACAAGGACGGTAGTGTGCACTGCAACACGCTGGTACATCCAGGAGGTCAGTTTGTCTTATATGCTTCTCACTAGACAGCAAATTTTTGGTTTTTACAGACACGTCAATGACAGAATTTTATCAATAGGTAAATTAGATTTGCGATAGGCACAGTAGCCTATTTGATACCTGTTAAATTTGCGATAATCTGCGGCTTGCTAAATGCGTCAGGGGTATTTTGTTCTGTGCTAAATGGTTGTGCATGTGTGGACCCAAAACACCCAAAATAATAGTCTCCCAAGAATCTACTACGAATACAAAAAATAGGGCTGTTTTGCTGCAGGCAGTGTATCTACTTATTCCACTCTAGAAGTTCATATATAAAAATCTATAAACTTTATTATACTAAGGACTGCAAATGTCCACGATCAGCGGTATCACGCTCAGTGATATAATCAGGTAAGTAGGTATCTTCGTATATCTTTCCTCAATTACCTAGTTAATGACCTTGCGTTATCATTAGAATTGCGATTTAAAACAATCTTCAACAAAAAAATGTTTAATGAACTTGTGTCGCAAGTAATATACCTACACGATAAATTCTAAAGAAATCATTATAATACATTTAAGCTAATTTTCCGAATTTTCCTTTGCATTCTCCGAAAGCAAAAGGGTTTTGTAGAGGTGCTCTCTGATGCACCGATTTTGGTTGCACCACTTGCACCCATATTGTGTCGTTGAGGCCCAAGGGCCGAGACTGTTACCCAAATCTACGACTGTGGGTAACCACCTTCAAATATTAATCATATTGCTGAAATTGAAACCAGATTCCGGGAATACCCAGATACTCTTAATCCGAACATGCGATTGGACTAACTCGATAGAGGGACACTTTGTCGATTAAAATCCCAAAAGACACGCAGTTCATTGACCATTCAGGCCACGTTTTTCGCATTACTCCAAAAGTTCAATGATTCTTGCCGGTACAGCGCCAGTATCGATCGGCATTACGCCGCTTAATACGTTTACGGATGTTACTCACGAATTGTCTACGCCTCTTTTATTAGTGTTTGTAACTGGAGCCGGGAGATAAATGATAATACCTACGTGGATAGGACGGTAGATTGTTTACTAACTTTGCGTTGAGTTTTTAGTAGAAAATTGTCCAAACGTAATCATTGAAGGTTGATAGAAGATAACCCAAAGACATTTGAACAGATAGCAAACATCCGCTTTTCACCAGAATGGCAATTTTTAACATCGTTTGTTATTCCTGTAAGCCAGGATCTACAGTGGCGTCCACAACATACGCTAAGGTTCAACCCCGGAATCCCAGGGAAAAGTTAAATAGTAGTCTTGGTCATGACCAGTTTCCCATGGGAAACTGCATACCTATAGATTGGTGACAGATTGGTGACTCTCAGTTCTTATACATTACCCATTATTAGTAGATAGTTCCACAGTAAGTATAGTCTCCCATGAAAAACAGGAAGTAGGTAAGTAATATATTTCTGACTGGTCAGGTACCACACACATCCACATCGATGAACTAATGCTTAATCGTATTCTCGCTTGCATCTCATATGTCGCCGACTATTCGGTTACATTGTAACACCTTAACACAAATAGTCGGTTCCAGTGATCAGTGGGTGTCGGTTTCCATGTAGTCTAGACCAGGGGTCGGCAAGTAGTTTTAGGTGGGGTCCGGATACTGTGGGAAAATTTTAACGAGGTCCAGAAAAAAACAACTGATAATAATTAAGTGCTACCTATTTATTGTATATTTAAAATAAAATTCTGAATTATAAAACACAAGACCTAGAATTAATGTGAGAAACTGCACCGACGGTTTTTGATAGTTTAGTTCTCGAGAAGAACAGCAAATTCGAAGTGTGTCTTCTAAGTGGGCGTCCGTTAATCTCGAGCGATATTTGTTTTTCAAAATATTCATCTTTGAGAAAGATGATTCACATACGTATGTCGAGCCAAACATAGTGGCCCGATTGATAGCTAGTTTTTTGCAATTTTCATATTTTCTGGGACGTGTTTGGCGGTCCGAGGTTCGACCTTTCGCGGTAATACTTAATAATAATAATACACTTTAATATCGCCAGACGAACAAACTAACTGTATGGTCCAAAACTAAGCAACGATCAACGTGACACCCAGACCATGGCAAATTACGGAAAGCCGTTTTCGAAATTTGCCTCTAGCGTGAATCGAACCCGCATCCACCCAATCCAGTGAGCCGAGCGGCATTCACTCGAACCATTGTCTAATGCCGTCGTATTATCTGTAAGGTATCGTAAAAGACGACAAAAGTATTCTTATATTGTGACAAAAGTAAGAGTGTCAATGTTCCTTGAGCAAGAATGTTGCAACAAGTTTCCTTTATTGCAAAATTAAAGCGTTTACAAAATTAAAGAAATGCTCGTAAACGATAACTTTTCTCACAATAAAAACCATACGCACGCTCGTTGTAGAATGCTCGCGGTAAGAACGCTCTTGTAGGACTTTCCATGTTTGCGATGTGTGGCCGTTATGTTTACTCGTCTGGACTCGCCCAACATGTCATTCAAAGCCCGTTAGGTACCTACTACTGTGTTTTCTTCTGTCCCGATGATACCACCCTATGACTGGTAATCCCCGAATCCCTATTATGAGATCACCAACCTTTGTACCTATCAAGAGCTTTGTTGAGACCTTTTTTTACGATATACAGGAGGAAAACAAAGTAAGAATTTATCCGCACTGCAGGTATTCGTAGGCACTAAACTTTCGTGTCAAAGTACGAAAAGTTTAGCAAAATGGGAAGGTTAAAACAATTCAAGGCGCCGTATTTTATGGCCGTCCCCTATTGTGTTGCAAGAGCCGATTTTGCATGCACATGTTGTTCTATTAGAGTATTTATTGCTGACCCATTTTAGTTGCTCTCAGTTGCGGCAAGGACAACTTAGACGACGCGTAGCGAATTGCATTGCCGAGGTTGCTTCTTAAATTGATCCTAATTTCTTTTAGGTTGTTATTTGTTATTATTTAAAGATGTTTAGTTTAGATGGTCAACCGTGTGTATTTAGTTGAGTGGAGGTGGTATTATGAGTTTGCTATTTCTTAAGTTCCTGTGCCAATGTAAATTCTTCTATTTTAGCAAACTTAGTGGTTATTATAGCTCTTGCTCCGGTTCCGCCCGCGTGCCTCTTCGAGATATAGCCTGAGGGATAGTGTAGCGTTCTATCAGTGAAATTATTTTCAGAATTGGATCAGCAGTTCTGGAGATTATCCCTATATACAAACTAACAAATTTTACCTATTTTATAACATAAAAATGAAATAATCCCTTTTTGTCATGTTCGCCTTACCGCTTCCAAAAAAGTTTAGTGTTATCTAGAAAAAAAGTATACCTAGGTACACCTAAACGAAGAATTGACTCATCCTCGAGTTACTACAAATATTGTGACTGTGACTGTCCTTACAGTAGGTACACAGGAGGTCTGACGTGGTTGAGTAAATGTGCAAATTGTATAACAATAGCAAAAGATATATTTGTGCAAATAGCTTCATTAAGAATATGTTGTTTGTTCATGTTTGTAATGTTTCTGAAGGCGTTTCCGAATTATCGTTATGCAAGCCATTTGTAACATCGTCGTGTCCTCATTACCCTTGAGTGTTTTTGTTTAATGTTATGAGGTATACCTATGTGCTCGTTAAAAATGCCAATATTTTATGGCAGAAGCCATTTTTTAGCTAGGCATCAAGGTGGATATAGTATTCATAAATGTCTATGATCCTACCAATTCCTTTTCTGTGGTAAAAAAAACCCCGGACAAGTGAGATTAGGACTCGCTCCCTGAGGGTTCCGCACAAATTTAAAGCCGAATAGTGTATTTTTTATTTGTAATGAGTAGGTAGCCTAAATAATAATGTTTTTGTCTCTCTAGCCCCAGAAAAGTTTGTACCACATACAAACTTTCACCCCTTATGTTACTCCCTAAAGGGTAGGTACAATATTCCTAAACTAAGTCAGAATAGATTTAGGTACTTAATCTAATGATTAGATAGGATTCCAATCATTGAAATATAATAAACAAGGTGCCTTTGTTTATAAGATTCATTTCTTAAAATAACACAAATAACATATTTACTTAATTATTCAGTTAACGTCAACTTGTCGAAAAACAATCTCACAAATATTCATAGTTGAATATTTGCGGGGTTTTCATTGGTCAGTGACCAGTTGTCATTGGTTACTGACCAATGAAAACCCCGAAAATATCTCAGTGACAGCCGTCGCCGCTGCCGTGCCGTGTAATGTGAAAACTGCCAATGGCTGAGAAAGACTTGAGCCGCATGTCGAGCATAACAACGAATGTTTACTGAAAAACATCTGAAAATCAGACAAAATAAATCTTCGTTCTGCTTTTAGCTCCAGTCTGTCACCGCCTTTATAAATAGCTTGTTTTTGCTTCTTTGATGAGTCTTCTTCGTATAAGAAGATAATTATATAGGTAGCTACTTAGTCGTGGGAAATACAATAAAACTATAACAATAGTACCTATGTATGAAACGATCGATACGGTAGCGAGGAGACATGCGATCGCTATGCTAAGCCAGTTTCATTGACGTAGCATTAAGTGTAGACAGCGGTGCTCAAAGTAATGTAACAGTCTATGCACAACGCTATCTGAATTTAAAAACTTTTTAAAATATTTAATTTAAGAGATTTATTGCCTGCTTGAAAATTTGGTTTCCTACATAACTTTCTTATGGTGTTACTAATACTTAGCTGATTTATTTGCAAACAAATTTGAAATTTTTCACATGTTATACCTAAGTACTTAAATACATTGATATCTAGTCAGTTTTCAAACGTCGTGACCGTGATATTGCACCAGCGAAATATTTATACCACCATTTTAAGATGCTGTCTCTATTTTTAGTCAGCACAAAGTAAAGATAAAAACATAAATCGGTGTCGTTAACAAGGGGTCAACAAAACTTATAACACCTCTCTTTTTTCGTCGGCGGTTAAACATTAAAAACATTGGGCGCCACTGGTCGCTCCGTACTCCGTACATCCTATAATTCAAGTTTTTACCATATTCCATACGAGACCGTATTGTTCTGTCACCGCGAGCCGACTGGAGTCGTTTCACTGCGCCCGCGCCGCTCGTGGGAAACGGGTCTCGGTCCCGGAAGGTCTCGTCAATCGAGACTTTTTTGCAGCTCGTGTTGGAGAAATTACAGAGACTAGCTGTTTATGCTGGTACGATTAACTGAACGGTGTAATTATAATTATTGTTGAGTAGGTATGATGGCTGGTTTTATGGGAGAACTACCGTTTTACTTGTGGCTCCTCCGTTTTGAGGATAAAAGGATGAAACTTAGTTATCTTCCAGAGCATAACTTAACTATTACTACCAAATAGGTATACTTTCATATAATTGAAAAGAAACGATAATTTTAATACAAAACAGTAATATTATTTAATTCATAACATTATAATCCCACTTTCCTCTCCCCATTCATTCAAAACTTTGAAAACCTGCGGCCATTAAGGCGAACCCTAAAGTGACAGTTATGTGTCACTAAGGCCCTTTGAATTACTTTTTTGACACAAAAATAAGAACCGGAATATTGTTATGATAGTTGAATAATGTATTTACGACCGGATAACTGTATTGTAAAACGATTTCTATTTTATTATTACTTGAAGTTACGGACTACATTTTCTGCTTGTAACCGGTTCATTTATTAAATAGGTTTAACATCGCACTTAAACTGTGCTTAAACCTGCATAATGTGACCTTCATTTTATGGACATGCAGCAATAAAAACGTCAATAATATCAAGTCTCTGGTATGGGGACCCCCTTTATTCTTAAATTTTATTTTATTTTTAGTATTTCTTGTTGTAGCGGCAACAGAAATGCCTACACATTCTATGAAAATTTAAACTCTACCGTTGGCACCACAGAGTAAAGACTAAAGAAAGAGGTGCCCTTATTAGATATATGCATGAAAAAAAACGTGGTCAATGTTTTTTCATTTTCATTGTTCTATCTACCGGTAAATAGTTGAACTACTCGCTTCGTTTTATGTCGATGTTAGTACTAGGCCGTCCACTCGACCGAGTTGCTTAGGGCCAGTCCCCTTAGTAATTGGTCCATGGTTGGCACCCTTTGGACCACCAAAGGGTGCCAACTTTGGACCACCCTAACTAGATTAAGGTCGAACTAAGTAAATGATTAGTGAAGTGTAATCAGTTTTGGGAAAAGTGCCAAAGCTAAGTAATTGATTTAGATCAAGTGGTTATTGTGACCCGAGGCGATGTTTTGGTTTACAAATTCTTAACGAAATATTAACATGGTTTGGTGAAAACTAGTACAAGTAGACTTATACCTACTTACGCCACAAATAATATTTATATTTCTAGTTTTAAAAACGCAGAGCAGCAAATGTGGTTCTTTTTGTACGTGTTTTTGAGGAGAATTAACCCTTAATCATATTTATAATACGATATCAATAGGAATGTAGTTTTTGAAACTAAATTGTTAATTTATTTCCCACCCATAAAAATATTTTTGGTAACTCGTAAATTATAGGCTTCTATTTCAGCAAAAAAACTTGGCGGTTTCTTTGACGACCCGAACAGAAACCGATTAACATTGGAATCCTTTTTGTGTCAATAAATGGATGTAGAGCCTTCCACGGAGCGGCTTCCGAACACAAAAAGTTCACAATGGGATAGAACCTGATAATTTTAACCTTTAAGTCCAGGCGTTAAAGCCTATAGTTTTTTCGATACAAGTGCCCTCGATTTTCCAGGAACGACTAGATTCAACAAAACTACAGGTAGGTAGGTGTGTTTGTAGGGAGAGACGTTATAGGTAAGTAAGTTTATAACGACCTTTTATATAATAATAATAATTCAATTTATTTCCAGATATTACATCCAATAATGTGTTAGGTAGTAATTTTACCTTAAATAATGTTAGTAAATAAGTATCCTATCCTATCCTACTTCCTACTAATATTATAAATGCGAAAGTAACTGTGTGTGTGTGTGTGAATGTTTGTTCCCACGTATCTCCATAACTACTGCACCGATTTTAATGAAATTTGAAACGTAGATAGTGTAAACTCTGGAAGGAGACATAGGCTAATCATACCTATAAATTTCAACCCCTAAGATGGTTAAATAGGGGATGAAAGTTTGTATGTAGGTTCGTCATTTTTGAAGTTAGAATTATGAAAATTTGTGATTAGGTGTCATTAAAAAAATTAAAAATGTTAAGATCAGGGTTTTTGAAAATTCAACCCCTAAGGGGTTTAAATGGGGGATGAAAGTAAGTCATTTTTGATAGTTAATAATTGTTTTGGTTTCTTTAAATAAAAATAATAATAATTACAGGGTGTATGAAAATTCAACCCCAAAGGTGGTAGAATAGGGGATGAAAGTTTGTATGGGAGTTCGTCATTTTTGAAGTTAGAATTAAGTATAAAAATTGGTGTTTAGATGTCTTCTTAAAAATACAAGTCGGTTTTGGGATACGTGATATACACCGTGTTTATGTTCATTTGCTTTAACTTCGACATAGTGCTTGGAACATTACCATAAATGGGATGAGGGATGCGGGATTCGGGATACGGGATCCGGCAAACGCAATCCGGGATCCGGGAAACGAGATCCTAGATACGATATCCGGGATCCGGGATCAGAGATACGGGATCCGGGAAACGAGATCCAGGAAACGGGATCTGGGATATGGGATCGAGTCCGCTTTTTTTGCAATTTAAATTTTGCGCCGACGAAGTCGCGGGCAAAAGCTAAATAAGTGTATGTGTCTGTATGTGTGAATGTTTGTTGCCACGTCGGTATCTCCATAACTACTAAACTGATTATAATGTGTAACGCAGATAGTGTAGGCTCTGGAATAAGACAGACTAATCATAAACATCAATTTCCACGCGGGCGAAGCCGCGGGCACAGCTAGTAATAAATAATATTGCAATGAAATTTTAGGTATGGACTGTGAATTGGTGCGTCCTGATGCCACGCATGCGTCGCGCTAGCACTCTTGTTATGAAATTACGTCTGTGCGTTCCGAAGTCGAAACTGAGTGCTCGGGCGCGGCATGCGCCTGATATAGACGCAGCCCGTGAGATTTGTTCTAAGTAAGTTACTGAAACTAATGAAACGATCGCTGTAGGCGGCTGTGAAAATAATCAACATAACTCGCTGTTATAACAATTAATTAATGTATAGTTCCTTAGGTACTTACTTTTATAATACAACGCAAATAAATAACATAAATCATCTATACCAATTACCTAAAATAATGGTATGTACTTATTAATAGAATAATAACTACCTACCTACGTTAGATTAGAAAATACGTTAGAAACAATAGTTCCATACACCTCTACTGTTTGAAGCTCTTAATATTACAACTTTGGTTTGAAGTCATCGTGCTATAGTCTTTCTCGCGCATTCCATGACCATTTCTTTTTAACCCTCCAACCGTTTACAAAGTTGCAAGTGAAATTGCACGCGTAAAATAAATAATGCGATGGTTATTTCAACACTGCACTCGTTCAAGTGTTGATACTCCACAACGATGTTTGCTTGATGATTCAAGAAATATGCAGCGGAAGATATAGTCTGAAGGATTATCGACAATTTATTTACCTATTGTAAGTTATTTTTGCATCTGCCTGATTAAAGGACTTTATTCTTGTCCTTTTATTATATCCTATTAGCTGATGCTCGCGGCTTCGCCCGCGTGGATGTCTGTGTTTCTCTACTATATTATGCATGTATTATACATATGAACCTTCCTCTTGAATCACTCTATCTATTAAAAAAAACCGCATCAAAATCCGTTGCGTAGTTTTAAAGATCTAAGCATACATAGGGACAGACAGCGGGAAGCGACTTTGTTTTATACTATGTGAAGACGGTCCACCTGATGGTACCTAAGTGGAAACCGTCGCCCAGAACATCTGCAACTTAAGGGGAGCAGACGCGGTGCTTATCTTTTAGGTACTTGTAAACATAACATGTCCTCTAAAGAACCTCATATTTTTGTGCATAGGAAAGACTTAAGAACCTTCCTGCTTCCTGACGCATTTGTTTTCATTCTCTCTCCCTCTAGGTAGTAAATTACTCCTTTTAAGTCAATTACTTAAAGACCATCATAACATCGAGAAAGTCAATAGCAAGGTATAGTTCATTGTAATAAAAACAATTGTTCATGTTTGTTAGTGGCCATAATGCGATCGTGGTCGCACGATTTTCGTGACCCGACCCCCGACGTCAGCGCCATCTACCGCTGATGTAAAGATGTTCAATTTCGAACGTTTCAATTGAGCAATTTTTTTACGCTATTGGTATAATGGACCGGCCCAGTAGGCGTTTTAGGGTTATCGAAATTTCATTTATATTACGAAGTGGGTCGCAGGAAACCGTTAAAATTTGTGATTGAAGGTTCAATAAACTTATCAATTATTTCATTGTCGTTGTAATAAATTTTAATATAATTTTCAGTTTGACATAGGTGAGAGAAAAATGGATAATAATTTAGAAAAATAACGAAACGGTAGGTGTACCTAATTTACTTTGAAATGTAACAATAATATTTATATACTGTAGGTAAGTAGCTCTAAAAGTACCTTAAACAATTCTGCTATTACATATTTTAACTGGATCAAAAGGGAATTAAATGAACTACGTATTTAAATGAAACAATAGCAAAAGCGCCAGAAGGCACCCAAAGGCTCGATTGTTTGAAGAGCTTTTGTTCGAAGCTAATTGTTTTGTTTTTCTGTGCGCAATATTGTTTTGTGCACACATACCTACGTGGTAACTTACATTAGTTTGTTCGTGGAATTTGACAAGCGATATTTATATTTTGAATCGTTTGATAAAACCTTAATCGGGACCTATTTATTTTTGTTTCTAACGAGTGAATAATAAGCCTCTTTTATGTACTTACCCACTTAAGTAGGTACATTTTCTTTATATCTCAAAAAACATGTAAAATTTTCAGTAACAGTTTTTTTTAAATTACTAGTTGCTACTACTAAATACAGTAGGATCGAAATGTAACTACAAAACTTGCTTGCAAGTAACAAATGCCTTACCGGAGGGGTGTCGACGTTCTTGCTAGCCAAGGTCGATCGATACGCGCAGCTCTGTGACGTCACGGACACCAGCTGTGACGTCACTATCTTCTACATCAACTTAGATACATTTACTACTGAGAACACTAGCGAATGTTTTCGGGAACCTTACCTGCAACATGCTGTATACCTATTTCATCAACATATAATAATATCCTGGGACATTCTTTTACACACGGCTACCTGATCCCAAACTAAGCAGAGCTTGTACTATGGAAACCAGATAACTGATATTACTACATATATTACTTTTTGTTTGTAAATACATACTTAATATACATAATTACACCCAGACTCGGGATATACAGACATGTTCATACACACAAATGCATGTCCCGGGTAGGAATCGAACCTACGACCTGCAGCGTGATAACCGGAATCTTACCAACCATGCTAACGGGCTCATCATAGGTATATGATCAAACTTTCTACATAATCCGACTGTCGATGTGTGTAGCGTTGTTATCGGATAGATAACGAGCATGCGACCTTTGATTGGGATAAATGCTACAGATTATCAGCGAATGCGTCATAACATGTATGAAAGAATGGTTTGTATTGGTGAATGAGGTACCTGTGTCTAAATAAATAAAGATAGATTCAACTCTGCTGAGGGCGAATTTGAGTGCGCTCTTGAGACAACGTTCTTGATGAAAATAACATCTGCGGCACTCACTAAAGATAGCTCTCATCTGGCAACGTGCGAGCGATGGCGATACCTTTGGTATTGCAAGCAACTATAGGCTACTGTTTTTGTCACATAACACAAAAATTAACATTTTAAGAGTTAAGTTAGCCTAAAGTTGGAATCGGCTAAATAGCATGACTAAATGTATATGAGTTGTGCCTTAGCGAAAGCGTACTATAAAATAATCAATAGTTTATAGGTACACGTACCTATTCTATTCCATTAGGTGCCTATAGGTTTTTGCCAGTAGGTTGCAGGTGTGTAAAAGTTACTTAGTCTCAAACATGTGATGTAAGAAAATTCTCAGATGAAAATTGCATGCCGTTCAGATACGGTACCTACTGATAACGCCACGATCACAGTCGCTCGCTACTACACTACATTTTATTCTCGTAAATTAAATAAAGATTGACATGTCAAATTAAGTGATTGAAAACCGATTAAAAACTAAATGTAAACATGCATTAAGAATTATTATGTTACGTAAATTAATTATACTTACTGACATAAAAATGACAATAGCAAAATTAATAGCGAAAAATCTGGTACATTTTTCGCATTTTTTTCTTATTATGGCGTATTATGAATTCGAACAGTAGGTACTTGGTTATCTTATCGATATTTCGTCAATGCATACCTATTAAAATAAATCTAGAACTCGTAAACAGTGACTGATAGTGGAAGTGATATAACTGGAATTAACCTTGGTCTACCCGTGACAATGGTTTAACCCGAGGTTGATTGCTGACATTGATCAGTAACCGAAGATAATCAACATTTTAACTGTAGATAACTACAACAATGCAATTTAACATCTTACACAAATAATAATAATATCCTGGGACATTTTTGTACACACGGTTACCTGATCCCAAACTAAGCAGAGCTTGTACTATGGAAACCAGATAACTGATATTACTACATATACTACTTTTTATTTGTAAATACATACTTAATATACATATACACCCAGACTCCGGACATACAGACATGTTCATGCACACAAATGCATGTCCCGGGTAGGAATCGAACCTACGACCTGCAGCGTGAAAGGCGCCTCCGCGCCAACCACGCTAACGGGCCCGTCAAATGAGAGTTTTAAGTTTAATTTTTCAATAAAGATACAACAAAATAAAGGTACACCGAGTAACAACTCTATGAAACAATCACAAGTTTTGTATTGGTTGATTCGGGTGATTGATTCGTCTTGATTCGTCAAAGCGGTGAGATTAATGTAATATCAAAAGTTTACGTAGGAACAGATTATTGTGCCTTCTCTTCTGTTTTCTCTTATACGTCATTAATGAACAATTTATGATTACTGTAGGTCTGATAAGATAATACTTATAATATCCCTTATGATGTGAAATCTTGAAGTATACTTCATATATTTATATCAATGATATATCAATGATATAATTGCAAACAAAAGTTTTCAAAAGCTACTATTACGTCACCTCACTATAAAACAACTAATTTTAATATCCCATCCTGTAATAAATTTACCTGATGTTTATAAGCGCTACGAATTTGGTTATTTAAAAAATCCTTTTGTGACACTTTTGGCCTTTTGCACTGGCATTACAAATGACTTTTGTGCCGAGAAATGATTTTGTAACACCATTGTAAAATCTCTATAAATTTAGCGGTAAGTTTTTTAAAAGCTTCGCCACCCTCTATCGATCTGCCTTCAGTTACTTATGCCACAAATTTCGGCACTTCTTTAAACTACGTCCAGTTTTTTTCACGATAATACTTAAACTGATCCCGTATCGCGAAATAACTATATATTTTCGTAAGATCGCGTAAAACTGATTTTACGCTATACTTTTTTTTCTCGAAACTTCGCTTTTCCCGAAATTTCAGATTACTCAATGCTACGCCGACATTACCTACCTATAGAGTGCTATAGATGTGAAATTTGACAAGCGCTTGGCGAAGTGGTTCGAGCGTGGGCCGCTCGGTTCATTGCATCGGGTGTTTGCGGGTTCGATTCCCACCAGAGGCAAATTTCGGAAACGGCCTTTTCGTAATTTACCCCTGGTCTGGATGTCAGGGATCCCCCCAGTCCATTGTATACCCATAGTACAAGCGTTGCTTATTTTCGACCATACATTAGATTCACGATTCACGTAACCAAAACCGTAACGATGTCTCAACGACTATATCGCTGAGACATCGTTACGGTTTTGGTTACGTGAATCGGGCTACTGTTAGTGTGTATATGAGTCGTCGGTAGTCGTTAGTAAGTCCTGCGATATTTATTTGTAAAATCAATGGGAATCACTTTCTACGCAATGACAGGCCTAATATCGTGTCTATAACCATGTTAAATAGGTCCAGTCCATAATCTTCTAAGTACAAGCGATTTGAATAAGTACGTTACATAAAAGGAAACGAAGCGTTTCATGCTGATTTCGATCTTTAAAAAAAACAAAGAAAGAACGCCATTTAAGATTGTTAGAGCTGCACTTTTTCAGTTATCTTCGATCTAAGATTCGCTTTGGTAGAAATTTGCACCTATCATCGCCTTTCCCACGGCTTAGCCTGTACCTATCGCTCGTTACTTCGTCCATTTTGTTTGCATTAAAAATAAAAGTGTTGTACCGCGGAGGGTCTATTATTATTAGTGATGCCCCATCGGGAGTCGATTAATTTTATAATAAAAATTATACGATAAATTATTCGTTAATGCTTGTGATTATTTAAGATAAGGTACAAGATAAGTTTTTACAGCGAGAGCGTTAAATTATAGAAATAATTACACAGTATCCTAAATTGCTTAAAGGGGTAAGCAGAAGAGTATTGAAATGCACCTTCATTTACCCGCAAATCAATTAGGTAAAAGCTAATAAAATCAGGCTAAAATAAAAATAAATATTGTCTTCTTATATTAAGTACATGAGGTATGAAATAAGCACGAAGAATAAGAGGATTTCTCAATTGACTGACAATTCTATCGGTAGTGTCAATATTACCCCAACACTAGACACGGGACGATAGCCACACGTCCCCATTACCCCATCCACCTAAGCATGGGGTCGTTACGACACTCACGATACTATAAAATCATCTCAGAGCAGGGGTTTAAAACTGGTTCCTGTAATTTTCTGACAACCTGTGGCTATTGATTTCTTAAGATTAAGTTGGTTAACAAAACGGAGAGGTAACCTATAAGACTAAGAAACTACTAGAGTACTTTTGTGTAGATTTCCTCACTTTTACCCCACCGTACTTGCTTGAATAAAATACATATACCTAAGCTACTTTTAAAGTTGTTCAAATGGGCTTAAATGTACGAAGATAATTTTTTTACGAAATGCCACTTTCGTGTAAGTATTTTATGAGGATGCGTCGAAATGGGATGAAGCCTCTTAAAACATACTTACTAATGAAATAAATTGTAAAAGAAATGTTTGGTTCAAGTCAAAGTGTGGTTTATCTTAACATTCCCATTTAAACACCTATTATGTAAATCTAAAACATACAACATTAATAATATACACATAATTTTGTCGAAACATCATCGTCTCTATGGGAAAGTCTCTTATTACGTCCAGTATATCGCAATAGCGGCCATAAAATATGTCATTGTTATCGTTTTATACATCACTCATTTTAATTCGAGCATGCGTTGTGCAAGAGTTCGGCGCTCATCAATAAATGCCTCATTACGTACTAAACATACTATGTTAGGGTGTGATTACATCAGGCAGGTTATATTGCTCGATTTATTTTTAATAAAAGTTGAGATTACTACATCAATAGTAACAACAACAAATAGATATAGTATGTGAAACGTATCTGAGGTATTAAGGTAGGTTGAAGGTATCTGAGTAGCTATCTATCATGCTATTGTTGTACCTACCTGTGTGTGTGATTTGTGATTCAACTATCTAAGCGGATACCTATTTTATTTTCAAAAAGTATGTAAGTAGGTACTTAATTTCTTAACTTGATATCCTCTTCCCTATCCTCCATTATCCCATACCAATTTCTTCAAAGTTCCTGAACCAAATCGTAATTCAGTTGTTTGAACTAGTATGGATTACAGTACGATTGATATACATTTCTACAACAAGCGAAGCATCAGCGATCGTTGCGCGTGGTGTATATGAAGCCTTACATCTTAGTTCCGGTTCAACGCACGTTTCTCATAGGGTGTAATTTTTTAATTCCAATGCATGTAGCCAGTGGCGAGTGCATCTATTGCTTAATCGACTGCCATGTTTAAAATAATGACGTCTTGCTTCAGACGGTGAAGAGGTACCCACCTAACTAATGGGTGTTTTTGGTAGATTATAAAGCTAAGAAAATTAAGAATTTGATTATTTTAGGTACTTTGAAATTTTTTCTATAGGTAGGTATTTAATACGGTGGAATAAATAATGACGTTGTCTATTAAAAATCAGTCTAAAATTAATTCCCTAAAAGTCAATTTTACAAGTCATCTTTTCCACTTTCATATTTATGATAAAATAAAGAACTAGAGTTTCCTCTAACATTTATTAATTATACCTATACTTAGGCTATAATATAGCAGAAGCCATCTTACCCCATTTTTGAGATTGGGGTAACATTAAACTTTTTGAAAGTTCGCAATTGTTAATCTGAGACAAACCAACTTCTATTCATTTTCCAATTTAGAAGATTGTATTTTCCAATTTTAACGTATTAAACAATTGTACTAACATTGTAAACTACCACAGAATTCAATACGCAATACTATAACGATTTACAACTGATTTCATTCAACACCAGGGGTCTGATTTCCCTGGAGCAAGCTAACGGGACTGCTTCACTATTCACACATTCTATGTGTGAATCTATTGTTCGTTTCCCACTCGAACCGAATGCTATCGTAAAATCAACCGCAGGGGACTTGTGTGTGCCTTGCAATATGTATAGCCCACAGCACACTGAAATAATAGAATGGGTCTTGCCATTGATGTATTAATTTAGCAGATATGGTACCTCCGAACATTGCAATCACTAGACTTGTCACATTCGGGAATTAAAGTCGTGATGTTACAAATGTATCTACAGCCCGACATTGATACCTATTATTGGGAATATGATCAGGTTTACTTGAAATTTATTGTTAATCCATCGATTCTTATAGTTTCTCAAAATATAATCTTTCGAAGTCTGTGTAAATTCTCCTACTTACATACTTTTTTAAAATAACTAAGGCGGCTAATAATTCGTCTGATGTTAAGCAGTTACCATAGCCTATAGAGCTGGCAATACCAAAGGCAGTGGGAATTATTTATATATTTTACAATGTTATAAAAGTGTAAAATTTGCCTACGATTATTCGCAGAAGAGAAATAAATTGCAAGCCATTTCTTCAGGTAACCGATGTTACGGATCATTGGGCTCCAACAAAGGCATTAGACACGCTAAGCATTATTTACATTTTTTGCGACCGACAGCCGTAAGGTCGCAGGTCCAGTTTATTCCTTACACGAGTACCGAAATATCGGTACTCGGTTCTGCAATAATGAATCATCATGCGTTATCCAAATACATTACCAAGAAAGAGGAAATGCGTCCATGGGCACAGTACGATTCAGACGCTCGCGAAAAAACATATTGAAAACATATCGGTATTGCCAATGCGGCTCATCATCTGGTGAATGCCTTCTTATGTATGTCGAATGGCGAGTGCGATAGCAGATATGTGCATTTCGCTGCATGTTATGTTGAACACATGTTTGTGATTGCGATGTTAGAAGGTATCATATCTGCTAATAATACATCAATGGCGTTATCGTGAAATGCACTTTCTGACCTTGTAATCACAGTACGGTATTGCATATCATTTTCCAGATTCATTGATTTAGTATTTTTTTTGTGTGGAATTACATTATCACTATTGATTTGGTTGGTACCTTTATCATTTGACGTCATCGGCGCAAGATAGTCGTAAATCTTGTTCCGAATGTTCACTGACACATTCCACGTGTTTTTCGATTAGATAAAGGAAATTGATTTTCCATTTTTCAGTGAAAGTTGGATATTAAAATATGATGAAGCGGTCACGTTACAATTATAATGTAGGTAGGTAAAGTGTTTACATTTGGCTGGGAAGAACCTTACTCCTGATAATTGATGAGTAATGAAGAGGATTACCCTATTTTAAAATGGCTTAACATCTTTGACAACTGGTTGGCCATTAACCATACGATAAGAAACAGAAGCGATCATACCCATAGTTAGTGATAGGGTAGTTAAAGCCGCCTGAAGGCCCCTGAACATTAAGCAACATAAACTTAGATAGCAAACAAGCGCATGGTCCGCCTTAAGCATTTACCATAGCCTGTAGATGTTTGCAATACCACAGCCATACTCGTACTTTGCCGACCTAGAGGGGAGTGGTACAGAGGGACGGAAAGGACGAGGGTGCGTGGGCTTTCAGACTCTCTCACTCATCATACGAAACGCAGCTAAAATAGCAATGCCGATCCTCTGTGAGAGGGTGGCATTACTCCGATAAATGATTTATGAAATAATAAAAAAGTTTATATTTCATTTAATAATAATTAAATAAGATAATAAAATTAATGATGTCCTTGTGACATGCTCCAGTTTGCCATTTTCTTTCACAAACTAACATAACCGTGCCGTGCCTCGGGCAGGCCGATAGTGTCATGTCATGTATCAGGCATTCGAGATTGATGCCTGTCAAGTGGCCCGTTATCAATGAACGTGCTTCATAATAATGAAGTTTATTGAAATTGTTTTAAATGAGCAATTCATAATTGAACTTTTGACTTCGGTGTACATAGTTTGTTGTGCTGCTTTGAACTTGCGACTTCGCTGGTTGTGGTTAGTCTTGATGGTATCAATGCGGTATTTTAAGTGTGCAATTCATGTGTGTACATATGAGTACATCATGAAATTAAATCATTTGTACATAACATGATTGAGTCTAAAAAAATATGTGCAATAGAATGTCTAACTAAAGAATCTGTAGGTATTCATGAGTAATTCTGGATCAAACATAAGGAAAGCACTCTAAAGAGTATGACTCAAATTTTTATTGCCTTGAGAATTGAAACTGCACATTCCAAATACAAACAAATCCTTGCAATTGATTCGATACATCGGAACCAGATGTGTCGCAATCGGTACGCGTGAGCAACGCTCGCGAAGCCCAAGGCCGCGGGCAGCTGTCAAACAAACGTCATTGAATTATGATGTATGCATTCGTGTCAAGGACAGTGCGATATGCGACGCCTACGACTCTAGGTAAACAGAAGGCAGTTTTAAGGAGGTTAACTGTTATTTGTTTAGGAATAGGAGAGAAAGTACCTAGGTAGCTAATTGATGATGGTCGATCAAGAATGTGTGAATAGTTCAGAAAGCAGTGCGGTTTTGCTGCCAGGAATAGGGCAAATGCCAGCTGGGGTATTCCATCGTTTTCATTAGGAAAATCATAAAAATGCGTCAATAATTTCCCGACACTGGCAGAAGCGGCGGCTCAAAGCAGCTCCAACTGCCTAGAAAAATAAGAGGAATCTCTAATACACCCTTATCTTAGTAGGCTTACGTATTTTGTTTTGCCCAAATGACCCAAATCGGCCATGGTGAAACTGCGTGAGAAACTTTACAAAATTTCTAGTATCTCGTCATATTAGTCTTTATCCTGTCACGGATAACCCAACGCGGTACGGGTCTAACAACATGCCTAATCACGACAATAAGCCTGACAATGCAAATGTCTAATAATAGCCTGTAATCGCAGGCGCATGATTCAAACCATCACAATAGATCCTTTCTCCTAACTAGAGCGTAGGTGTTCGGACGGCCTTGGGGACCACGCTAGTGGGCGGGGGTTGGCATTTTGATGTGTTGCACACACGTGTTTTGTTTGATAGGGTACTTCGGACCGGGTACCGGCATTTCCCGGGTTAATGGTGCTGCCTACGTAATGTTCATGTTGCTAAATCTTTTGTGTGTTCTTGATGCACGGTACAGTTGGATAATAGAAGAATACTTAATGGGAATGGGAATATGTAGGATGTGTTAAGTAATATATGTTGTTAAGTATTAATATATTTTATGTTCGTGAAGACAAGATGTAGCCAATTAACTGTAGCTTACTCGCATTTTTTTTTCGAGTTGCAATATTTATTTCTCTCCGTTAATTATTAATCGTTAATAAACATAAGTAGATATTATTTTATTCCATATTCATAAATATAAAATAGCAGATAAGTACATAGGTGCATAAATTAAGAAATATCTCTGTATTTATTTGTGTATACTTTCGAAATTTCTCCTAATGATCCATTCAAAAACAGTAAACACTTAATTGTTCGACTACAAATAAGTCCCGTCTATGAACAAACATGATAATCCCGCGAGTATCACGCTGAGCCGATAATGACTTCCGACCATACAGATTAATTAGTTATAATTAGTAACAGTACAATGAATGATGGAACGTTATTTTTGATTTTCATATTTCTTGAGTTTTAATTAGTGTTATCATCAATAAAAATCATTATTATGTTAGTGCGTATGATTTTAATGAAATACGAAATACCTAGTACTGACTTTAGTTGTTATCATTTTTTCTTAATTAATTACCACATACCAATGTAATATTTTATTGAGAACTTATGAATGAATTTAGGATTACTTATTTATTTAAGCAGTTAAATGAATGTTTATGTCATTGTCTCTTGAATCAAATAAAGAAATGTTTACTTATAACTGATTACCCAATATTGATCCGACACCTTCCGAAACAAATCTCTGCTAACATTGACATTGAAATCACTACGTGCTCTGTGGTCGGTTCAATTTTTTTTTACTTGAAACGCGTTGTGCCGCGACGTGATTGCGTTGAGGCCTCGTTGCGAGAAATTACGGAGAGATGTGCAATAGGCGATGACGGGTTGACCTGTAAGACTATGGCCATGCCACTGAAATTATTAGTAAGAAAATTGTGATGACTTGACTTGACAGATTAAATGGCTGTTGTTTGCTGGGCAATAATGGAAATAGGTTGGATTAAAGATCGTGTTTTAACGTAAGCAACCTATTTCAGGGATATCGCAGTGTTACAGGAATTGTCTTTCTGGGGCAGTCTTAAGTCTGATTTTTTATGAAACGAAGTATAGTTACGACCAGATATTTTAATGTTCTTTGAATTTGAACCGTATTTTTTGTCATTCTATCAAAAAGTGACATTAGCACCTGTCAGTAAAAATCTGACTTTAATAGAATTCTTACGACTTCGCGGCATCAAATTATAAATTCAAATCTACCGATTAATTTCACATCAACCGCGGGTACGTCGACGCCTCGTGCCTCGCGCCTTGAAACCGAACACAACGAGGCATGAAACCGCTGCCGGCGACGGGTTGACTCGTAACACGATACTATGGCTAGCCGCTGACCGCAAGGCCGGAGGAAAATGCGCATCACTAGCGGAATATTATTTTTAATAATAATAAATATATTTTTCATCAATGGAAGACTGCTCAACTCCCAGAGGCTAAAATAATCTTTATCTATCTACTGTACCTAAGGTTGGAGACGGGAAGTATCTGTAACATAGTAACTTCTGAAATCACCCGCATCATAAAAATAATGGCTATTAGGTACTACGTATTTAAACTGTCACATAACTTTTGACATGGAAATTAGGAAAATTGTCGCTTCCTAATTTTGGAGGCCGAAATGGAGATCTTTCTTTGTTTTCTACGCAGGTATATCACATTATAATCCCACTAGCTAAACCAACAATTTTAACGTTTCATGGAATATATCTTCCTTTATAGATGACAGTTGTAAGCGCAAAAAAAACTTCAATTTACTAAGAGGCTCATCAAAAAATCTCAATCTGATGAGTAAGCGAAACGCAAGCGCTGCGTCATTCATTAAAATTTCAATGTCAAAAGCGCTAAATTCTCGTTGAGCGGAGCTGAAAGCGATGTAATTGCTAGATCCACAGTGGGAGGGTGAGAAGGGACTGATGATTTATTTAAACTTCATAATTTTACATGGAAATTATTCTCAGTAGCTGTCATTGTAGATGATAATGATATAATCTACGATATAATAGTTACACTTAGAAGAAGAATGAGAATCTAAGAATGTACGAGAAAGGCCAAACACAAGAATACATGCCGTTAATATCTAACGTAAAAATAATACCTACTGAGAAACAATACGTTCTTGAAGTTCCGGTTAAAGATACTCTAGACAAAATTTGAGTGGGAACAGTTAATACATCGGATACAACTTTAGATTGTATAGAACTTCTATATTGGAGAAAATATATACTACATTGTCATCAAGTGAAGCCAATTCAATTATCTACTTGCTTACGACGATGCGACGTCTTTAGGAGTATGGCGAGGGCTGTTTCGATCATCAGGGCGATTTATTATCTCCTATCCGATATTATTATTGTAATTAAGGCTCTACCGTCCATGATTTGAATACAAGCAACCATATTTTATTTCTAGTTTAGGAAAATATGATACATCCTTACCACGTTAAACGTACTTAACCTTGTATTATGTAATTTGTAACGGCACTGTTATCCAATTTGCGCGTCTCGGCCGCCGCTGTTTTGGCGACAGTAAACGTTACTTTACAATTTATGATGATACGAAGGTCGGCCGACGCATCCAGTGCCACAGGTACGTCATTTAGTGACGTCACAACGCTGACTTTTCCACCGTCAAGTGTTTATTTAACTTTCGTATCTCCTGACGCGTCTTTGTTTTTCTTTTCGCTGTGGTTACAATCAAGGTCATATCAGTCGTTTTAATCATCGCGGTTTTGTTTGTTCAAGTTTTTTTAGTTCGTTTTTTTAACTTTCAATTTTTGCAGACTGATCATGTCTGTTAAACGTTCTAATTCTTAGTTCGCCCCCAATTATTGTGTTAGTTCTTCAGAGCTGTCTGAGTAATAAACTGTGTTGTAATCATCCGTCTTCGTTAGAATGGTCTCGTTAATCACTCGTAACGTTATTGTCTCCGATACCGGAGCGAATTACTCATCAACAAACAGGTGGTCATTGTTCCGTAAAATATCAAGTTCAAAATTCAAAATCAATGTCACCGAGGGTTTGTTTTTGTTTTAGTGGACGTCCGGCGACCGTTACGTCATTGAAGCCCCGAAGGCAGTCCCGTGGACAGCCACCCGTGTCGCCCGCCCGACTTGTCCCCTCTTGCGTAACGTTTGTTTTACTCCCCAACATCGTCCGTTTCCTAAACAGGTATCACTAAGACTGATGGGACACGATGGCTTTTAAATTTTACGCCTCATTGGTTTATTACGGACGGCCATTTAATTTTGTACAATCGGTTTGTTCAGTTAAATTACGGTACCCGCCATTGACGGCTTTAAATTTATCGATCTTTTATTTATTTTGAGGGTTTTCTTTATTCTTAACAAAAAGTGTGAGAGTGTTAATCAGTGTTTTGTTATCTACGTTATTGACCCTTGATAATGGTAGGGTTGTCGCATCACACGCCGGATGCCTTTTTGTCTCGTCTCAAATCGGCCGTGAAAATTGATAGTGTTATGTTTAAGTATAATAGTGAAACGGCCTTTCTTGTTTGGAGAATGACGCTTTGGAAATATCAGTAGATAATAGTGGCCAGCACAATGATGAATTGACTTTGAGATAAGGTGTTCACGCAGATTTCACCAAAAAATTGTCGTCGCTAACTGCAACGCGAAACAAATTGACTGAATCATTTATAATGTTACTGCGATGTACTTACATGATCTAGATATCTGTATTCAAATCTTAAGATACAGGAAGTTGTAATTCGCATATAAAAACATTTGAATGAGATCGTTACTCTACATGACTGCAATTTAGTTCCATTTCTTTAAAGAGTTGTAGTTAATTAACTTCTAAATAACTCACGACAGGAAGTGATCAGCGAACGTTACAAATCTTCACACTGATGTATTACTTTCATTAGCAAACTTGAATTCTTTATTTCCATTATCTTCGCAGATCGAAAACATTCATTTCTCGTGCATTTTATTTTTATATTTGAAAAAGAGTTTATCTCCAAAATGGCCAATAGCATCAATTAACACCAGTAATAATTCTCGTTCCACTCGTGTTACTTTCCATCGGAGAGGCACCACGTTGCGAGTAACGGTGCTCTCGGCTTTGTCTCAAGTGAATCTGTGTTGTGTGGACCGGCCCTTAGCAACCGTCGCGCTTTTGAAATCGTAACGGTTTGATCCGTTCAGATGAGTTTTTAATTCGTCATCTGTTGGATCATTATTTGAGCTTTACCGGTGTTCTTCATGTTACTTGTAAGTGGAACAAGGTTACGGGATTAGTACTTTGTGATTCGCAAGTATTGTTTATGTTTTTATACTATTAACATAAATTAATTTATTTTAAGATGATGCACAATCGTCCTAATGATTTTGCTGGTGAACCAAATTTCTTCAGTTAGTGAGTTTACTTACTTCATGAACCTTTAAAGTACTTTAGTGTAAATTATGTGGAGTAAAAATAAAACTATGTGATTGTCTTACGCTATTATTTTTATGTGTAACCTCTATAAAGCTGTCAAAGAATTGAGTACATCTGATGACAGCTGGTAATTACAGAGCACCCGCTGCTGTATATAATATTCGACTTTTTTCAATGTCAATGCCTATGTCAGTTATACCGCTTCATGATCGTCGTTTGCGTGCTAAGAATTCGTTGTTGACTATTTCTTTAATAACTTAGGAACTGTAAAAATACAACCCACGTACTAGTTACTTTGGGAAGTTGATCCAACAGATTATTGCGTTATTATCTTCATTTGCACCTTTCACTAATAAATTGTTTATTCTGTTATTATTGTCACATTTGCAAGTTTGTCATAATTGATACAACATACACTTTGCATCATGATCCTCATCCTAGATCTGAAAATACGTGGAATAATCTGAACGAAATCGAAATTTCACTTATCAATTCTCACCTCGCTCACTTCCAGTTATATTAATCATTATCTATCTAATTACGATGTTTAGCTGGTCGCCCACATGCTGCCATTTGCCAATAACTCTCTCACGCTCTTGTGGACCAACTTGCACTTGACACTGTTCTACGGAATTCCGATATTAATCAACCGAGTTTGGACCTACATCGTCAACTTCCACGTCTTCGAGCAGAATAACATTTTCGAATTAGTCGTCTTACACTGCAGTTTTGGTATCGAGTGGTCGAGTTGCGTGAGGTCCGACGGAAAATGTTGTCTCCGCTGGTGTCCCAAATACCAATTATGTTGTCAAATTTATAGCGTCGAATGCGGCTCAATTGTCATATATCACGACAGCTTTTGTCGAATGCGCTGTGGTAGAATTTTATTCTTATAACTAGCTGTGCCCGCGACTCCGTCCGCGTCCAGTCGGTGAAGCCCTTAAATATAATTTTGTCTATCGTCTAATCTGTATTACGTCAGTCTGCATCAGTCTGAGTTCGTCTGTCCGTGGCTGTCTATCTGTACCAGTCTATACCAGTAAGGTGGTAGAGTCTGACCAGTAAGGTGGAGATCGGCATTCAAGTAGCTAATTTACCTTCGTTTCGTATGATGAGGGAGAGAGCCGGAAGCGCAACCCAACCACCTCCCCGTCCCCTCCCACTAACCCCACTCCCCTTCAGGTTGGAAACGTGCTACCGATGCCTTTGGTTGCAAGCATCTATTGGGAACGGTAACTGCTTAACAACAGGTGGGCCGTACGCTTGCCTGGCGCCTTAGTTGTATAACAAAAGTTTGACTTTATTTGTCTGTGTGTATCAGTTTAGCTGTAAGTATCTGTCTGTCTGAATCGGTCTGTCTGTAATCTATCGGTAGGTGAGTATCTCTGTCTGTACCAGTCTATCTGTATCCGTCTATCTATATCTGTAGTTACTCACAGTATCACGACTGAGCGGTTGGACTCCAGAGCTCAATGTTTAAGTTTGTACTTGATACCCATGTTCCTTATTTAAAATGAGTGAGTGCTCCAGACTCACGGCTTAGGTAAGAGTCACTGCGCAACATCGTGCTTAAAAAGTTAGAGTCCGGAGTTTATCGTCTAAGTCAATAGTCAAAGCGTTTATTATGTTTAGGCCTAGGAGGGCACTTACAAGTAGTCATTTTACATGTTTTCCTTAAATTCTAGCGCCGGATCGGAAACGCGACCTCGCCTGAGAAGTTTCTACTTGATACCCACATTGCTAATTCAAAGTTAGCAGGTCCTCCAGATTTATGGCTTAAGCAGGCAGTTACCCAGCAGCATCATTCCTGAGGGGTTGGAGTTCAGAGTTCAATGTCTGTGTTTCTATTACTACTTAATTCAAAATCAGCAGGTCCTCTAGACTTACTTCTTAGGTAGGTAGCTTCCCTACGGCATTAGTACTGTGGAGATGAATTCCAGAGTTAACGTCTATGATTCCGCGTGATACAAAGACCCGCTTAATATTTTTTATACGTAATTAGGAATAAAAAAACTAAATTTCTTGAAGCAAGGAAGATATTAAATTTTGACATGTGGTGCAAGGCAGGTATTCTCTGATTTTAAGTATAGCGACATCTAGTTAAGAAAAACGAAACTTAAGATGGTAAAACGCAGCAATAAAATATTTATTATTATTATTAAAATTAAGATTATGTATTCCAAATAGTGTCGGATCACACACAACGTAGGGCTCCGTAGGGCTCCGCTCTAAATAGACGTATTTCAATAACTAAAACTTATTGTTGGCTAGAATTTCCGTGTGGTCATAAAAATTTACAATCTAATATTTTATAAGAAAATATCCTAGATGTTAAGTTGGACTATTAGTCATATCCATGCCAAATTTCATTGAAATCAATCCACTGGATTCGAAGTTGTGCGTGTTCGAATATTTAGGTAGTTTTTGAATGTTTTGTGGCAACCCTAAACTTTACCGAAAAAAAAAATATGCTAGATGTTAAGTTAGACTATTAGTCATATCCATGCCAAATTTCATTGAAATTAATCCGGTGGATTTAAAGTTGTGCTCTTTCAAACATTTAGAATTTTTAAGTAGTTTTTTGAATTTTCTGTGGCAACCCTAAACATTTTCGAAAAAAAAAGTATCCTAGATGTTAAGTTAGACTATTAGTCATATCCATGCTTAATTTCATTGAAATCCATCCGGTGGATTCGAAGTTGTGCTCTTTCGAAAATCTGAGCAAACATACAAACATACAAACATACCCACAGACAAAAATTCTAAAAATGATAAAAATGAATTCTGCTGGTCAATCTAAGTCCCCCCCACTATTTTTTTTCCAAATATTTCGAATGTACAGACGCGACCAAATTTACATTCTTATTATATGTATAGATAAGGGTCTTTTTATATGGAATCTATTTCTGGATTATGGCATCTATAATAATTTGTCAGAATATGATAAAATGTTTTAAATAGTAATATTTTATTCCTCTGCATAATTTCTTCATAGCTTCAATTCTAATTTATGTTATTAGGTCAAGCGTAGGTACTGACCGTAACATAAAATCTATACCTTCGTATACAATATTTAATAGTTCCAAGTTACCTTATTATGAACCAGTAGATTTGGTATTTTGAACCGAATAATATCATTAAGTCTGTATAAACTTCTCTAGATTTAAGGGGATGTTACAAATAAAACTGATACTTGATGAAACTGTGTCCAAACATCGAATGCCAAAATCAATAACGAACAAGTTCTGAAGACCCTTAGGAAGCTTAACAGCAAATACTGGTATCTTTTCGAACTCGTTTCCTTTCCGATAATGTGAATCGTCCATGTTGTAATAAGCGGCTGTGTGAGTCCCATGGCTCCACGGTGCGCCCGCGCCGCGGCGCGTGACGGCCGTGTCCTGCGAACGTTCCCATGGGACGCAGGTGCCATTGTAATAAACCTCTTTTGAATTATTTATGGGATCATTGTTCACGTTTTACGCTTAGATGATGTTCTAAATTATATTTTCGAAGGATTTCTGGATCGGTAACATGAGAAGATTTTGAACGTATTTTTTTAAAAGTATACATTTTATGGGACTACAAGCCACATAGAGCTTTGAACCACCAGTCCCGCTGAAAAGCTAAGTTGTCTTGGAAACCAGACGAATTTAATGGAAATAAATAATTGAGAAATGGAAACAATATTAGATGTACAGCAGTGGCAATTATGAAAACTCCTTGGACGGAAATTTTTCTGAATTAAAAATGTCTGAAGATATTGTTTTAAAGAATTGTAGCAAGATTGTTAGGTGCATAGACATATTGATTATACCCATTCGTCATCGTATAAAGCTTCAGACTTTGAAGAATTGGATGGGAGCCAAGAACAGTGTGATCGATGGTCATGCTTTCTGTGGAAGTTGGCACGCTAACGGGTTCCTAATAAGTCCATATCACAATATTATAAAATGCTCATACGATTATACAATTTTCAACAATCTTTTTGATTTAAATCTTTCAATCTTTACGGCATCATTTGAAAAAGTAAGTAACGACCCAGCCTTGCGGTACTCTTACACAGCATTGCAATATATTTATAACCAACATTTATTACCATGTACATATAAAGCATTAGTATTAGTTACCGTAAGACATATTACTTGAAACGACTACGACTCTCCTTGCCATGTTATAGCAATGATGCTCAAGGCTCAACGAATTAGCAAAATTACTCTCTTCGCGGATAAACTTAACTTTGAAAGTACAAATTAATGTCTGCTGTTCGTACCACCAAAACAACCCAAAGTTTAATCTTAGTGTTCTATATTTAAGGCTGGAGTTTCTCCAGTCTTTGTTTTTGTAGCCGCAAACGTATTTTGGTGTTCCTCGGTTCACGTTTCACGGATTACCATCTGTTTACTTTCATACTCCTGCTATTGTTAGTGTAGGTCGTGTCATAGCAGGTGTTCAAGGGCTTTGGGAGATAACAGGGTTCAAATGGTAGCTTCAGCTTCAGATGGAAAGCTTTCAAGTTCAAGCATTTTTCCTATCGTATAGTGGCTATATTTAGATTGGAAGTTGTATTACTAAATAGCTTCTATAACATGTTATGTCTGCAATTTCATTAAACTTTTTTTTAGTTTCCATTATAATATTGCTATCGAATATTCTGTATACATTTTTTGATTAAAAAGAAGTCGTTGCATAGAGAAGTCGACTAGTGGAGCTTGTCAAAGCCTGTTCACATAACAAATGTTTCCGTCACATTCCTTGGTCGGTTACAATTACACTGATCATTTTCACTGAAGTAATTAGAACGTGAATACTTGAGATGTCAGCAGATGCGGGGAATCTAGGACACGGCTCAGTCTCGTAGGCACGAGTCGAGAGAACTTAATTTTCTAATTTCCTTACGTTATGTGTGGCCTTTCTATTTGTGGCACGAAGTTTTCCTTCTATGGTTAGTTTCGTTGTTTGTCATTTCCAAGCAGTTTACGTTTTGTTAAGTAGATGAATTAAGTCTCATCAGCTGCACTTAGGAAGAATTACATCAGATGTTATTGATGAAACCAAAAAGAAATTTCTATTTTCTATTTTAGTAAGACCTTCTAGAGCACTCTAATGAAATCATTATTACTAACTAATGTTACACGTCTGAGAAAAAGTCCATAAAATAAATATTGGGTCACAACTAAGATAACTGGAGCTTGGAACAGGAACCGAGGACCATCTTTACGAGTTTTGTATTTTATGACCCCAAAACCGAGGCGTCATTAACTCGGTTTCACATTTGATCGCATTGAGGCATCGCTTATGCCTTTCATTTCTTATCTACAACACTATTCGTAGCATCGTTTGTGATTTATTTCATTTTAAGAGATTGACAGATCTAAATTAGTTTAACAAAGTGTTCCAGATTGTTATCCTATTACATAGAAATAGTTGTAAATTATTGGTAACATTGTAAAATATTGTAAGAGGACAGTCAAAACCATAAGGATTCCAGATGAAAATCAGTGCCAAGCACTTATATACCCTTGTTCCTGGCATTAAGCTGATCTGAGTAGGCACCCATCTGATCCTGTTTTCACTATTATTTGGTGCGTCCAGATGTCTCGCATGCTTCTTGACCCGAGCACTCATGTAATGACATTATGTATTTGCATTCCGACGTCAAAAGTGCTCAGGCATAGCATGCGCCTAATGTAGACGCAGCCATTTACTTCTTGTTTTATGCCTTAATTGTGTTGTACCAAGTATTTGTTTTTGCTGGACCATATACAACTAATAATGTGTTAAAATATTCACCTATTTACGTCTAGAAGTTTGAAGAAGCGCTATCCGGACACCTTCTTATTTACCATTAACTCAGCAGAATTATTGAAAGTACCTCTCTACGAACAAGTACAGTTTCTGAATGATGCGTCGCTTTAAAATTACACGTAATTTTTAACCATTCACGACCCATTGTCCGTAAGTACTCGCTGTTTGTAACGTCCAAAATTACGACCTTCCGTGAGGTCCGCTGCGGTCTAATGGGTGAAATTGGACGGGCACTGTGCTCGTATGATTGATAATGTTACTTTCTTTGTTAAAGTTGCGTAGTTGTTGCATGAGATCAGAATGCGCCTGACCCATGCCTGCGGGGCTATAAAGGTCATACAGTAAATCTGCAAAAAAATATTTTTTTTAATTTTCTAGCAGATTTTTTCTAGGTAATGTAATTGATTGTTAAAGACATTATTAGCATCTGATTTATTTCCAACTTTAATTTTCTTAACAGTCTCGTTAGGCGGACGTTAGGATCGCGGCACTACATAACAGTTCTCTGGTGCAGTTGCGTGCGCAAAGCAGTTTGTGTTCCGCCTAATAGTTGTCGAGCACGGCAGCGAGCGATCACGAACCTTTGACCTCAGAAAAATTGTTATTAATGAAATTACCACTTTCTAATTGGCTATTAAGAGTCACTTAGCATAATTTTGGACCAATAGCACTGTTCCGTATACCAGTAAGGGACTGGACTAGAGTACCTACTCTAACACCTATACCTATACCTACTTGGTGTGTAACGTCACGACTTTTATCCCCATTCGGGGGTAGTCAGAGGCTTGAGTGTCCATACACCACCACATTGTGGAGGTATTAACCAACTCAAAGCCCACGTTTCACCAGATAGTCAGAACCCAACGTGACAGGTGGTGAACCTTGTCGCCGTGTATACAGGAACTGACTATTACCTAATCCCGAGGGATAGGTAGGTTTCCTCACGATGTTTTCCCTCACCGTCAGCGAACTGTAAATTATGCACATAGATGAAAATTCATCCATCGACATTCCATTCCTACTTGATACCTATCAATAATAATATATAAAGAGTCAGGAATAGATTATTGAGTATCAAGTGTACAGAAATTGGTCTGTATAAAGCAAGTAATCCGTCACAACCATCGCTATTAAATTTGCCTGGCACCAATCAGTTGCTGTCGGTCGAACAAAAACGGATACCTATGCTGAGGTATCGATAAAACAACAATGCAATCCGCTCACTCTAATGCAAATATCTATATGTGTATCTCGCTTATGCAGCTGTCAACTTTTTTTGGGACTAGTCCTGCCACAATCTCCCACCGCTGTTACTCCTGTAAGCTAGGCTCGACAATGGTGTCCAACGATGACGCCAAGGTTTGACTTCGACGAGTCCCGGGAAAAAACTAAAAAACTAAATTGCGCAGCTATGTCAAATGTTTAACAGGCTTAAGAGCTTATTACACCTTCCTAAATTTAGGCTACTCAATTTAGTCGTGACTGAATTTAGGCAAGTGTAATCGCATTTAGCAAGCTATTCAGAAGCTAGAATGGTTTAAATATTTAGAAGCTTCTGAATTTAGGCTTCTAAATTTAGTTAGGTGTAATAAGCTCTTAAGCAAGTGTTAAATATCTGGCGTCGAGATGAGACAACGTGCGATTCGCCACGATTCAATGCGTTCAGTCTCACTTTCTGCCGTGTCCTTATTAGCCACATATTGTTCAAAATTTCGTTTTCGTTCGTACGCCGCTGGCCATGGATTATGGTACAGTTATGGTTGCTTTGTGTCTCAGTTATGGTTGAATGGTCGTAACATGGGTGTTTTGCAGCCTATTGGACATGCGATTTGGAATTATTTTTAGGATATTGACCTTTTGATAAATGGGAGATTTAAATTGTGATGTGAGGTGACTGACATTGGTGTAAGTGTAAATAATATCAAGGTTAATATGTGCATGTAAATGTTTATTTCAGTTAAGTTACGAAAAAATAAACATATTAATTTCAAAATACTTACAAAAGATATGAGAATTACTTCAGAGTTACTCAATAAAATATTTGTCAGCACGATATAATGAATGATTTATTTATCTTACAATTAACAAAATAATGAGGAAACAACGACCTCGCACTTAACCCTGGCGATAATTTGGTGTTATTCTGTTATCGTGGTTACGAGGAGTTGCGAAATTTCCTGATAAGTGTCTTTCTTCATGCAGCTGAACTTTGAACTGAAGTGCTATTTATTTATGTTGCAAGCCAGGTTTTCGTTTAAGCAATTGTTATTAAACTTATCACAACATTGTATGGTAAGCTTTTCTTAATTTTCGATATGTGACTAGTAAATTGGCAACCGATGCGAAACTTATAGATAACGAAGCCTGTGCCTAAAACTAAGAATGCTTTGCAAATACGACTAATGAGTTCTAACCTCTTCCCAAATCCGAAATAAATGAATTAGATACGCAAGACAAACACACTAACTGAATGGTCACAAAATAAGCAACGCTTGTACTATGGCTACCGTAGAATTGACTAGGGGCGATCCCAGTGACCAGACCGGGGCAAATTACGTAAAGGCCATTTCCTAAATTTGCCTCTGGCGGGAATCGAACCCGCAACAAACCGATTCAGAGAGCCGAGCGGCCTACGCTTGAACCACTGCGCCAAGGGGTCGTCAAATATTTTGGGTCTATTGACAAACTTGAAAGTTAATCATCTCTCAGCAGAAAAATCAATCGATGTCGTGCAAAGCATGTTTTGCACCCACGAGTGTTTTCAATCACCAGACAATACACAAAAAACGGATGATCAAACGAAAGCGCACTTGCAGCGCGTTTTATGCGCTTTCCTAGAGATCGGTAGTATCGGTAGAAAGCCTTCGCCCCAGGCCTGAATA
Organism: Drymonia ruficornis; assembly: GCA_947859195.1. Taxonomy (NCBI): domain Eukaryota; kingdom Metazoa; phylum Arthropoda; class Insecta; order Lepidoptera; family Notodontidae; genus Drymonia; species Drymonia ruficornis. The sequence continues at coordinate 13,376,867 of OX401905.1, read as the reverse complement.
TAGGCCATTCAGTGGCTTTCTGTCACATTACGAACTTTCGAAGCTTCTGCTGTCGACGTGTGGCCGCTGTGATGTATATTACCGAGGGAAAAGGCTGTAGTTAGAGGAAAAGTAGTTCGTGCCGGAGGAAATGACTGGACTGTTTTTAATTAGTATGGATACAAGGAAGTATCCTCTCACAGAAGATCGGCGTAAAGCAGCGATTACAGCTGCGTTTCGTACGATGAGTGAGAGAGCCGGATGCCCACCCCCTCCCCCTCCCTTCATCCCACTCCCCTTCAGGTCGGCAATGTGTGAGCAATGCCTCTGGTATTGTAAGCATCTATAGGCTACGGTAACTGCTTAACATCAGGCGGGCCGTAAGCTTTTTCGCCACCGCAGTCCTATAAAAAAAAGTAGGTGATATTTCGTTACCATGGCGCCGGTATTCTCCGAAGGGGTAGACAGAAGAGCTGTGCGCCCAGATTACATTGACAGTGTTTTGGTCCAAATGTAAATTGGATAGTATCGAGGAGCCGCGCTCGAGCCAGCAGTTATGTCTCGTTCAGAGGTCGAATTTGATGGCACCAGTGCGGTCGCTCGTTGCGTGTGGATACGGCCAATAGCTGCGATCACAAGAGGCGAGTGGTGCAGTCAGATTTGAACGAGTAGACATGATATAACTCATGCATGGTTCGGCTGCGGGGCGGCTCGGGGCTTGTGGACACATCCATTAGCGAGCATTAACGAGCTTATTGATTTGGCAATGTTTTGTCTTGTGCTTTCAAGTTGTGTGACATAAATAAACATCTTGTGTGCGCGAAGGGAATTTGTGTAACAAAGGTTACATCGCCATTTCATGGTAATGCTATCAACATTATAACGCAATGCATCTTACTCCATCGTTATATGAAACAGTACGATTTAATTACTTTTGAAAATTAAGTAGGTTTCTGTCAAACATTCGCCGTGCGTGTGATAAGCGGGCACTGACATGTGATACGACTATCTTGAAGAAAGAGATGTGATCACACTTAACATGTTACGAGAGAGTGTACCTCTCTAGGAATTCAATTCACAAACTCCTACAAGGTGGGCCAGAGAAGTCACTGGATCGGGAGATTTGGAGAAGCGACAGGCTGACTTTTTCATAATGTTTTCCTTCACCGTCAGGTTGTCCTCCAAATAAATATTACAAGATATTGTATCACAGTATTCATCATCATCATCATTTCATCCAAAAGACGTCAACTGTTGGACATAGGCCTCCGCCATAGTTTTTCATAACGACAGTATTAAAGTATAGTAATTTATAAGATCAATTTTGGATTCGGGTTTCGGTTAATACTATATTTCTTTTGGAAGCGTCTGTTTCAGAATCGATAACTCTTATCCAGCAAATAAATTTGATGATTTTATATATATTCTATGGGAAAACTGTCAAAACGTCACATTTTATTAGGTGGATAAAAGTTATTAGAAATGTAGTAATGTATGTGTAGTATGTATGTAATGTGTAGTTTGTTGTTAGAAATTGGCCCTAAAAGTATTTGCAAGAACCCTTCACTACTTTTAAGTGTAATTTAAATTCCAGTAGTACTTTATACTTAAGTAGTGTGGTGTAAGAGTGTGTGGCTAATGTAATAGATTAGATTGCTGATAAGTGATATTGTTAGTAGATTACGATATGGTTTGAGTACTAGTAAGGACAATAAACGTTTTATGACCAATTGTTGAAGAATTGAGTGAAGATCGTTGAGTTAGTTGTTTCGAATCGGAGAGATTATCTATTTGTTAAGTAATTTAAACCGCCATACTTTAAAATTAATAATATTGATTGATTGATTTGATTGATTTTATTATTTATTATTATAATATTGATATAGGTGAAACTTTAACTATATAGCTAGAAATAATAATTAGGGACTGTGAGAAAGATTCAGAATCATAACATAACTTTTATCCACCAAATACATGTGGCGTTTTGACAGTTTTTCCATACAATATCTGTCAAACCGCCATTTTTATTTCGTGAATAAAAGTTGAGAGACGATTTCGAAACAGGCCCTTAATCATATTTGGGAAAAAAACAACTTTCATCAGTTCCTCGTGAACGTAATTAGTATTTTGTAAAAAAATATGATCAGCGACTTTCATGTTATTATACAAATCACCCTGTAAAGGCTTTGTAATTATTTTTTATTTCGTGGCGTATATGGTTGGTAAGTAGGTATAATATTTGCGTGTGTTATTTCACATTGTTAGGTTTTTTAATTTCCCATTAATTTCGACCAATTTATTACCTTTCGTGTCAACTCAGTACTCGGCAGCACGAATGCTCAAAGCGACGATAAATCGACAAGGTCGTTGGTTACGAACCACCCTATAAGTGTGGACCCAAGGTGGACCCAAGAGGGACTTTAACGACCCAGTGGCTTAATAATTACATTAATGTAGCCCCACCTTTATTGGTCAGTTCTGTAAAGAACCAACGTTTCCGGCACGCATGAGAACGCGAATTTTGTTTTTCTATTTGAAATTGTATGTAATAAGTAGTCACGCTATATTGAAATTTTCTTTGGTTAAAGAAATACATGTTATGGTTGTTATTTGTAAATTACTATGGAATTACTACAGAATTATTACTTACTTTCAATAATATTAGTATACCACTATAAACGTTCAAGCTACAAATATCTGATCTGATATGCACTGGTTGTACGCGCCCTATCGCACGAGGACACCAGTGGTAGCGCAACCAGTCGCCCCACCAACAAAATGTATAGAGCTGTATGGAGGGTATCGCATCTGGTGTCCGCTTGGTAGCGCAACCAATTCGGTGTGGGCTATCGAACCACCCGCTGGTGGCGCAACCATGGTTGCCTCGTGCGATAGGGCGCTTAGGATAGGCAAGATGGCAACTTTGTTGTCAAATCAACTGATGGTAAAGTGGATACAGCCGCCCAGGACATCTGCAACTTAAGGGGAGCAGACGCGGTGGCGACCTTTTAGGGACCTCTAAATATGCCCTTTCAAGAACTTTTTGACTTTTATAAAAATGTGCTAAAATTTTTAGTATGAACTCGTCCCAACACAAAGCAGAAACTAATTGTGGGCAAAAATCAATAGGCGCCCATTAGAAGCAGGGTGGCGATGGCCTTGGCCGGCCACTATCAACGCAAACACGTGGTATCTTATCAGTTATCACCATCACTGCATCTGGGTCAAGTGATGAAACGACCTGGTTAGCTGCCGTTCATTAGGGATTTTATAGTGTGTTCAAGGGATTTGTGATATGTCGGTTTTGGATTATGTTGTATGTGTAATGTTCTGCAATAATGTAGTTTTTCTGCTATTTTTTATGATATCATGCCCTAAATATGATATGTTAGTACCTTATAAATTTATTATCTGTTTTATTCGCAGCAGATCTAAAATAAATAAATACTTTACGCCGATCTTCTGTGAGAGGGCGGTACTACACCAGTCGGGCCGACCATATATGAGCTGTAGTCAATTGGCTACAGCTTGGTTCACCAATAAATTACCGAATAACCACTAAAAAGCTAAAGTAATAAGCAAAAATACAATCTACTTGCTTTTCGTAGACAGCTGATCATAAACATTATCGCGAAATTATGCAACTACGTAACCGCAAATCGCAAGTGTTTACAAGAGGCAAGTTCACGTGACGATAAAGTACCACTAGCCCAAAGACATTACTAATAAAGAGGGAGACAACCAACTCAGTCGTTCGCGGAAAATAATGTTGAAAACATGTCACTATTGCCAATACGGCTTATCTTCTGGTGAATAATACGCATCAAAACGCCTTTAAGTTGATCGTCGATTTGCGAGTGCGATAACAGATGTATGAATTTCGCTGCATGCAGTCGTGCGTTGAGCGACAGTTTAATGATTGCAATGTTGGGAGGTACCATATCCGCAAAAATAATACAGCAATGCAATACCCGCTAAACAATGCCTCGGCCGAGCACTTGTTTTGGCAAACGCACGCATATAGCCAAGCCTAGTCGAAACACGGCGTAGGAATGCCTTTGTGGAATAACTTATGTTCAAAACTACCAAACATAGGTAATATAAATTATAGAAAATTGGTAACCGATTTATGGGTTTGTTTCTACGCAAGCTTTTTTTCTGAAGTTTTGCGGAACAATAAAGGTACGATTCCGACGAACGCGGCAGACAGCAGAGGGCCTACTCTGTTTCAAACGAAAACGAAATTTGGACGAAATACGTGTATTTCCTACTACGTTTCTCATTGATTCCGACATTTCTTACGAATGAAAATTGTTTGACGTTTAGATTCGATGACGACGAAGACGTCAAACAATTTTCGTTCGTAAGAAATGTCGGAATCAATGATAAAACGGAGTAGGAAATACGCGAATTCCGTCTGAAATTTCGTTTTCGTTTGAAACAGAGTAAGCCCTCAGACGTCAGTCGGTCTCATAGAAATTGTAATGCCGTCTGCCGTCACGGCACATGTCATCGCCACAATTTGTATGAGACCGACTGACGTCTGCTGTCTGCCGCGTTCGTCGGAATCGTACCACATCACAAGCATCGTTGTGACAGCTGTCCATATCACAGCAATATTGGCAGTAGATATCGCGAGAAGAATTTTCGTGATACGGATTGATAATGTAATGTACCCCTCGATTGTTAAAATCGTCTGTTTCGCTTAGGCCTTTTGCGTTTTTTTTTTCCTAAATCTACAACCGGTTCGGAACGCAACCTCGGCTGAGAAATCCAGCAAGAATTATTTATTCATATTATATTATCGAGAAAGCAATCCCCATAGGGTATCCCCGAGGGAGTAAGAGTAGGTCTTCAGGGAGGGACCACCTACTGAAAATCTACTGCGTACCCTGAATCTGGATATTTTTTTTAAAGGACTGCGGTGGGAAAAAGCGTACTGCCCGCCTGATGTTAAGCAGTAACCGTAGCCTATAGATGCTTACAATACCAAAGGCATTGCTCGCACATTGCCGACCTGAAGGGGAGTGGGATGAAGGGAGGGGGAGGGGGGGGGGGTCGGCTTACGGCTTTCTCACTCATCGTACGAAACGCAGCTGTAATAGCTGCTTTACGCCGATCTTCTGTGAGAGGGTGGTACTACCCCGTTCGAGCCAGCCCGTTTATGAGCTGCAGTCAATTGGCTACAGCTTGGCTCTACCACCTCGGATATGCGAGAACCTCATACTACACATAGGTACTTTATTTACCAGAGTCAATGAAGAATGGAAAAACTATCGGTCCAAACGCAGCTCAAAACTGAGAGCTAGTTGAATTTGAGACGCCGTACAAAATATTACAGATATCTCAAAAAGTTCAATGTACCTCAGACATTTGATCAGCCATTTATTTCACAGCAATTACAAACGAATAGATAGTTAATATCAAAAGTTGGCCTCAAGCAAAATATAAGGATGATAGCTCCAATTTCTTCCGTTCTCAGATCATAGATAACACTGCTTAGATTGCATCTTAATTGACAGTAGCCATTAACACGTGGAAGAAATTAGTTGCCCGTTTCAGTTGATTGATTTACGGATGCAATTTAAATATGAAATTTTGCCTTACATAATTTAAATTGCTATTGATACTCATACAGTTAGCTTTAATCGTTATACAATTCGTTATGTTCCTACTTAGGATTTCAAATATGTCTCTAAGATGGTGTGCAAAGAGTTGGAATAAGATAAGTCATTTAAGCATCAGAAATCTATTATTCACAAACTGGTGCGTCCAGATGCCTCGCATGCCTCGCCCGAGCACGCATGCACATTATATCTGTGTTCCGACGACAAAACTGAGCGCTCGGGCGCGGCATACGCCTGATATAGACGCAGCCAACGCCTAGTGACCCGGGCTTTGCAGGTTTTTCGCTACTATTTATAAATTGTATGAAAATAAATTACTTAAACATATAAACCCTCCCAAAGATATTTTCTAAATAATAGTGAAAACCGCAACAAAATCTGTTGCGTGGTTTAGAAGAACTAAACGGACAAACAGACACATGGATAGCGACTATGTTTTATACTATTATGAGATAATCATATAGAGATAGAGACTAGAGTGTTTTTATAAACGCTCAACATATAATCAATAAACAATTCCTGCTTATATGGAATAAAACAATCTTGTAATGCATATTCTATTTACATTACGAAAAAAATAAAATAAGGTCACGACTTTTATCCCCATTCGGGGGTAGTCAAGGCTTGAGTGGCCATACACCACCACATTGTGGAGGTATTATCCAACTCAAAGCCCACGTTTCACCAGATAGTCAGAACCCAAGGTGACAGGTGGTGAACCTTGTCGCCGTGTATACAGGAACTGACTATTACCTAATCCCGAGGGATAGGTACGTCTCCTCACGATGTTTATCCCTCACCGTAAGCAAACTGTAAATTACGAATTACGAATGTTTTTAATTGCCCTATCTCATCACATGCATAAAGTCGGTAATAGCATACGAGTTGCAGAACTAGAAGCAGTTGGCTTTGAAACCCGATAAGATAACGCAAGCAAACAAGATGCACAAGACAACCAGCACTATGTCTGATAACAGCGGCAGACATTTTGGTGCAAATGATTTCGACGATGCAAAAATTGTAACGGGTGATATCATCCAAATATTCTCTTGTTTAGATGACACAGTTAATGCTGTGGGTATGTCAGCATCATTAATAAAGAGAGGAGGTTGAGGTGATAATGGTTCACACAACCATAATCATATAGTTGATCTCCAATATGTACACAAACAGTTTGATTAATAGATTCCGTAAACTTGTTGACTGATTTTAATTGAAGATTACCTTGTTCAGTTAATCCTTTAACAAAAACTCGCAGCAATAGGAACTGCGGACAAAAATATACATTCACGACGAACGTCAATTATACTTCAATCAAGGATTAAATATGGCAAGGCAATCCAGAATTTGGACAAAAAGTGGGCGATGAATTCAAGCTTTGTAAATAAAAATCAAATTGAGAAATCCGACACCTACTTTATGTGAGTAGACAAAGCGATGTCGTCATTTGCACTGTTAGTAATGTTAGCATGTGGGCTGAAAAATCAACGTTACACCACACATATTATTCGCTGAACTGATAACTGGGTTGTGACGATAAAGTTAATATGGCCGATGATGTCATCACAGGTCCAGGGTGACAAAGATAGAAGATCATGGTCATTAAAATTATAATAATTACGATAAAATCCAAAATGTGGTCAACGCTAAAATTAGCAAATCTGATAACATTGCTGTAAGTGTAAACAGGGACTGACAGTGTTACTAAAAAAAATACGCCATAAACTCGAGTTATATCATTTAAAAGGGAAATTTTACTAGACACGCGTTTAACTTTTTTGTAATAACACGTGATACTTTAATGTTTCTTCAAGAGTTCATGACCAAGATTCGGCTTTCACAATCTTGACCTATTAGTGTTTATTAACTATTGGAGGAAAGAGTTAAGGGTCATATTGAGATCAAGCCGACTTGTAGGATATTCAGTTTCCATTATGAAATTGATTCGCTTTCACAAAAACTGAGAATTTTTGTATACATTCCCGACTTTTCAAATTGCATTTTATGCAACTAATCAAAGCTCTCCACTTATTACGTGCTAACGTGTAATGATAGTGCAATAAGCTCGAGGTGTGTGCGCTGGAGCAGAGATTATATTTATTGTTCATTACGTATTACGGACGTGTCTCGTAGACGTGACATTATCTCTTGCTTTTTTAGACGCTCTTCATTTTCATTATCAGTTTCGTATCAGTCTTCTTTTGATTTTCGTATGTTGTTCAAATTAAACAGAGGGGGCTTCTTGATTCAAGTAGTGCTTCTACAACTAGCACAATTGCAACTGTCGTGCCGGTTGTAATACTTTCTTTGAGTCTTTGACCTGCCTTATTCTCTATCTTTTTGTTTTCATCTTCAAATGCTATTTATATTTCGTTCTGCTCATAAAACTCAGTGGCACAAACCTGGATAACAAATCTCCAAGCATAAAAGCGGTCTTTTACCACTGAGATTGATTTTATATTCGTCATTAGTCACTGTACGTGTCTCGTGCGATCGTTTACGTGAGTTCATCACTTGGTTTTTGCTAGCCGCATGTCGCTCTGTTATTTGTCGTCACACTTGTCGTTGATAAAATCGTAATTTGTTGCGTTTCTGCGTTTTTGTTCGTAAGTGATTTTGATTATTTGTTCTTAGTTTTAATTATGGAATAAGTCACTTGCGACGTATTAGTATATTTTTTTTTAAATACAGGGTTTTACGTGAGCATACTGTCTTTAAAAAAAAAAACTTATAAAATTTAACTTTGATAAAGATTGCTAAACTGTTTCTTTTGCAGTTATACCGGGGTCGTAGTACTATAATTGTGCATTTAGTTTGGAGCTGAACATTATCCCTAGAAAATGACTTACCATCTTCAATTACTGTCTCTACCTTCCCGTTTCAGAGTAATATAAAAACACTATTACGTACTCTATAATAAAATTATAGCATTCGCGGTAACAAGCCGTTGAACTACAAATTGACGAAACAGTAACAAGAGCGCGTAGGTTTTTTGCATAATCAAGTAAATTAGATCGTGGAACGAGACACATTATGTGAAGCCTCCTCATGTATTCACATCTCACAGCACATCAGTCACATATTTGAATGCTTCTACCAAGTTATATTTGCGGTCCGCCAAAATAGAAAAATCAAGAAGGCGGAACTGAAATTCATAATTTGTTTATTGTGTAATTCAAAACAAAGTCAATACAAGTCTAGCTATATCAATATTTGACGTGTTTCGAGTTTCAGAGGATAAATATACATCTATTATTATTTATTATTACTTATTATTTTCTTTAATGTGATTGGTTGCGTCTATATTAGGCTCATGCCGCGCCTTAGCACTCAATTTGACGTCCGAGCGCATAGACATAATATCATAACGTAAGTGCTCGGGCCAGCATGCGAGGAATCTGGACGCATCAAATAGCATTTCATTTCCTTTTATGTTTTAACTTCAAAAGAACTGTCTATGTCTATTTTCATGAAACGACATACTATTACAGGGTCAGGCGCATTTCGACCCGATGCATCTCGTCCGATATAAGATTGACGCATTTGATCCGGAGCTTAAATGTTAAAGAAATTAGGCACGCATCTCATTACTTATTTTTTTTACAAGTTTTCCTCTTTTTTTGGCTATCACACCGCTAAGTTGGTTTATTTTGATAGTGTAATGTGTTATGTTGAAGCTGGATGGGTCTGTCACGAGCTCGCCTCGGGGGTGAATGCACTGCGCAAATACGCGAGCACCGGTGAAATAACGTGTGTACGTTTAATTATTATGTTTGAAGGGTTTGTCGCGGTATTACACGAATAAACACGGCCTATACTGCATATTTTATTTCTTTGTAAAAGGCATCATTCCCTTTTGAAGCGTTGACCGCAAGCCTACTAATATTATAAATTTTAAAATATGTATGTTTAGATGTTTGGGCAGAGATGTTATATTATCTGGATTAGTACATAGGGTACTTTTTATTTCGGAAAATGTTAGTTTCCTGAAGGATTATCAAAAAAATACTACTCAGACATGTTTCATTTATCTCTGGACCCAATTCTAAAGTCAATGTGGACGAAGTCGCGGACAGAAGGTAGTGCATTTATAAACTAGGAGTAAGAGACCCTTGTAGGTACCCAACCTTTGATAAAAATTGAAACTTTTGTTAGCATTGGAAGGTGATACGAATCTTGAAAAATAGCTCGGCTTTCACATTAGTTCGTAAGTTAAATCTTGCTGACATATAGACCAGTCTACTGGACAATGCCTTACCTTTTTCAGTGTTTGAAAACGAAACATTAACCACACCCCTTCTATGTTCAAATGCTAAGGCCAAAAGAACCAACCTAGTCCTTCTTTCTACATCTCCTTGCAAGTGAAAGTTATCGTTAGGACACACACATCTTTATCTCCTGCATTATACATCATCGTCTAAATTCAAAAGATAACTTTGTGCTCACTCTGAGTCCCGCGGTGACATGTGCAGATCGCTGATAAGGTCGCCATGTGTGCGTGAGACAAGACGGACGCATCATTGTTGTTTGTTATGTTGTGTTTATGAATAGGAAATACAATATGTTTGTACAGCGATGGGTTCAACACCTGTTACGCTACCTATGTATTCCTATAAAATGTTGGTGAGAAGTGTTTTTTTTTAAGTCTGTTCAACTGTTCGTAATGGCCCGGCTACTTTCGGGACTGGTTGCAAAAATAAAAACTTATATTATTTATTGTTACAAATCTACTTGTCTTTCTTGACTAGAAATTTCTGGTGTTCTTATAGGTATCTAATGTCAGTTTCTTAACCAGTTAGTTTCTAAAACTGCTGCTATAGTTGATCAGAATGTTCGATCAGTCAGAAACCTCACAAGCCTGCACCTAATTCTACAAATGATAACCTATAGATTGAATGGAATTAAAAATTATGAAAAGCTAACAAACCTCCCAACGATTCCTTTCTAAATGTATGCAAAACGAAAGCTATATCCATCGATTGGTTTGCATCGACCACAAGTTTGGCGAAACGCGTGACCAGTCCCCATAAATGCTAGAGGTCAACTGCATCTGACAGTTATCGCGTTGCGAAAGTAATCCACTTATGATAATATCTCTCGCAATATTCTTCTAAATGACAAGCGTTAAGAAATGTTTAGAAGGTTTTAGAGGATTTCTGTATAATCTTTGGTTGTTAGGTAAGCGAATATTTATTGTTAGAGCCAAGCTGTAGCTTATTGACTGCAGCTCATATATAGCTGGCTCGACCGAGGTAATACCACCCTCTCACAGAAGATCGGCGTAAAGTAGCAATTACAGCTGCGTAACATGAGTGAGAGAGCCGGAAATAATGTATATTCATCTCTTCCTAAAAACAGGTCTGCCGTATTAACCTGCCTTGTATTAATTGGTAGTTTAATGTGTCTTATTTTTAGAGCACTAAAGATTGTGGATGTCGGGTCTATAATATAAAATGTCATTGGCGACAAACGGAAGCGTGAATACACGCAAGTCTAGGCAGCTATGCCAGACGCGCCTCGTTAGCGACGATTCGCAATCTAGGACATACCACAGATTCTCTGTCATCTCGGTATATTCGCAGTTCGTCATGGCCTAAAATTGTTAAGGTCGATGGCCAGCTGATAGTGGTAACATACACTTGGTGGCCTTCGGAACTCACTTTGGCTCCACTAACTAGGTGGGTTTCATTGTTATAAAGTTAATTTTGTAAAAGATGACCTAAAAGTGATAGAAAACAAATTTATCTGCGAAAACTGCCAGCTTAAGACGATACAAGAAAAAAATGAATTTTAGTTTCGGGGTGTGGCTAGCGTCGCGTGAGCTGCCGAAGGATATATCCCTCTCGCTTAGCTAGGACAGAACAGCTATGGAGTAGACTATAGTATAGTTATTTTTTGAAGGAACAATATTGTTTAATTCGTACAATTAAAATAATATGTCCCAGTGCACCTTTTAAAATAGATGAAATGGATGAAAATATTCAAATATATTTTTTTCGTTTTATATGGGATTTTTATGTCGAGTGTATTTGAAAAAAAAATTTAATTTCTATGTTGTTTTTATTGCTGAAGACAAAGTAAGTCAAAAGAAGACAAACGATACCTACAATATGCTGATAGATACGTATAACAATATTTCGATCGTATAATAGCCTATAACCAGCGGACGATCCAGACGCGTCCAACGATATCTCATTAGTCAAATTATTATGATAAAAATAGTTTGGACGTTATACGGGAGCAGATGAACATACATACATATCGGTCAAAATCATAACCCTCCGCCCACCGTAGTCGGGTAAAAATGTACATACTCTGTGTCAGTGACTGACTGCCGGATATGAGTATCTTTTTCATGTTTCGTAGGCAAAGGAATACTTTGGTACTTAACTTCGATGCCGATCATGAAGTCATCAGCGGTGTCATAATATTTATTTTTACCATATTTAATTTAATTTTTAATTTAATTTTCAGTTTTTATTAATTTTATTGATTTAACCATGCATTTATTTATTGTTTATCTTTTTATCTTTATTTTTTTATCTATCAAAATCACCCTTAGACTGGTTACCGCCACAGGTGACAAGAGGGCTGGCTCTTTCCTTGCTCAAAAAATTCGCTTGACAACAGGAACAGCTTGAATACAGGGAGGACATGCAGCCAGTATCCCACGCGGACGGTATTTGTTTAATTAGGGGTAGGTTTTTATTTTATTGTATTTTATTTTAATTTATGTTTTATTATATTGTATTTTAATGATAAAACATGAAAAATAAAAAAAAAAAATTTTTTTTTTTTTATTTAATTTTACTTTTATTTATTGTTTTATATTTATTGTGAAATTATATTAATTTTAATAATCAATATTGGACTATGTCTGAAACAAATACATTGAATTGAATAATTTAAATACAAAAATTATCACATTAACTCGTTAAATCACGGTTTACACCCGCTAGAACGAAAAAGATCCTAACATGGTAGGTAGGACCTGAGGGTTGGCCAGTTAATTACTTAAAATACACTATATTTATTTCAAGAAAACATTCATAAGATCTGAAGGTGTCGGACTCGCACATAAAGGGTTCCGTACCACCGTAGAATAAACACATCAAAAATATCAAGTTTGAGACTTGATATTTATTTTTAAATGTTATTATATTTTTAGTATTTGTTCTGCACCGGCAACAGAAATACACATTCAGTGAAAATTTCAACTCTCTACCTGTTACGGTTCGTGAGATACAGCCCGCGCTGACAGACGGACAGACAGACAGACGGACAGCGTAGGCCTAGTAATAGGGTCCCGTTAGCACCCTTTGGAACCCTAAAAAGTAGCCTATGTTCTCCGCCAAGACCCAGTCTATCTCCATACCAAAATTCATCAACATTGGTTCAGCGGTTTAGCCGTGAAAAGGTAACAGACAGAGTTACTTTCGTTTATAATATAATAGATTGAATAGGACGGACAAACATTTTCCTATCCATATCTGTAATGTTATTTTTTACGATAATTTATTGATGTATGATATATTTATTACTTGCCCATCCATACCTACAACAAACGCAATAAAGCGACTCCATTGTTTTGACAAGCAATGTATTCCCACTGTCGGCCCAAGACCATGCTGCAAGTATATAACAGTAAGCGAAATAGGGAGTTTTTACAGAAATGACACGAATAACTATGAAATGACAAGAGATGACACAAAATGACAAGAGATGACACAAAATGACAAGAGATGAAAAGAAATTACACAAGACAAGGAAAAGCAAACGAAAATCACGCTGCAGTGCAGGTCGTAGGTTCAATTCCTGCCCAGGACATGCATTTGTGTGCATGAACATGTCCGCATGTCCCGAGTCTAGGTGTAATTAAGTGTATATTTAGTTTGTATTTACAAACAAAAAGTAGTATATGTAGTAATATCAGTTATCTGGTTTCCATAGTACAAGCTCTGCTTAGTTTGGGATCAGGTAGTCATGTGTAAAAGAATTTCCAAGGATATTTATTTATTTATCATAGGCGTCGGCGGACTGTAAATACTGTACTGTACCTGTAATGTGGCACGACCGTAATATTTTTTCGTAATATTTTTTAAAAAATCCTTCACAGGTCCGACGTCGAACAAGTCCGAGTGGACACTGACAATACAAAGTTAGAGAGAGACATGGTTAGTTCAAGTACTTAAAATGTGAGATGGCGATATTGTGCGCGCGCTCGGAAATAAACAACGTAAGCGCCAAACCACATTTTCTTGAACTAAAAAAAAACTACTTCATGAATTAAAAATATGGTTGAAGGGTAGTTTAGATATCATTATTTGCTATGTTTTAGAAATAATTTCGTGATCTAAATCGTAAAAACATCGTGGTAGCAAGGAAAATTGTAAATAATTAGAGCTCATTTCATAATTTTTTTTTATCGAGAAAATTTCATCAAATCGTGATTTGGATTTAAAGATACTCTAGATAATATAGTCAAAAATCATACATCTAAATATAAGATTCCTAGTCCACATACTTACTTAAAGAAAAAGTAGAATAGAAAATCAACCAAATTTCGAACCCTCGTCTTAATTTTTGTTTTCAATCCTATAATATCTTTTGGTCAATATTTTTAAATGATCTTTTTCCGAATCGAATTTAGTTTATTTTTTATATTAACTCAACTCACAGAAGATCGGCGTAAAGCAGCTATTACAGCTGCGTTTCGTACGATGAGTGAGAGAGCCGTAAGCCCACCCCCCTCCCCCTCCCTCCATCCCACTGCCCTTCAGGTCGGCAATGTGCGAGCAATGCCTTTGGTATTGTAAGCATCTATACTACGGCTACGGTAACTGCTTAACATCAGGCGGGCCGTACGCTTTTTTGCCACCACAGTCCAATAAAAAAAAAAACTCAAGTACCATTTTTATTTATAGACATATATTAAGACATATTATGAAAGAATGTTTCAATAAATATTTATGATTAAATATTGTTTTGTAAAACAACTCTATTTAATGTAGTATTTTACTGTATAAGTACACCACTTAATTTATTATCATCCATAGTATTAAGATCTAGTGATGTGAAGACTATGCCTTCAGTGTATAGCAGACTTGCAGATATTTAGCGACATTTCAACAGCAAAATCTTCATTGACCAAAAAGTGACTGCTCTCGCGCAGACGGAGGACAAAAAGCGGGCGCGCAGGCTCCCGGCTGATGGCTGCACGGTCAGTGATCGCGCGACATCTCGCGACACTGCAGTTACTAGACTGTGGCGATGCCACCGAGATGTACAGGTGTAATTGACCGTATCCCATTATTTTAGGGCATAAAACTGCATGCACATATAGTAACCTGTTTGAATCCGGAACTCGTACAGGTTTATGGCCCGATTTTTGCGTGGAATTTTATAAAGTAATTAGGTAGATGTGCCCGCCATTTCGTACTCATAAAAAGAAAAAGTTTACCCGTGACTACGTCCGCATGGAATTTATTGTTATTTATGCGCGGAATCCTAATTCTTATTCTAAAATAAAAGTAGCCTAAGTTACTCATTATATCATCAGCTATCTGCCCGTGAAAGTCCCGTCGTAATCGGTCCAGCCGCTTCGGATATTAGCCCTGCAACTGAAATTGGAAAATCTCTAGTTTACTTTCATGTTAAGTAGGCAACGGAATGAATGCCTAAATCTTCATCGATAAGGATCTTGTCGTCATCAGTTTCAGGCACCATTACCCCAAACGGTCTGTCCAATGTCTCCAATGTGTCCAATGTCTAGAGACATTGGACGACGATATGTATAATTATGTACAGTTCTTCGAAATAAAACTGCTTTCTTCCTTCACCTAGTACATACTGATTCTAATAAGGCTGAGAACTGTACATGATACTATTATCAAAGTTATTCATTATCATCAAATATTTTAAAGTATCTTTCAATATCAATAATGTTATTTTGTTTGTTACAGATGACAGCAGTAGAGAAGAGGTCACATCAGAACAACAGGTATGTAGCTACTTTAAATTTTTTTACCGTAAGATTGCCATTTATTAAGATACCATCGGCCACCGCCTTTCTCCGAGCGAAATTATTATCTTGTTTCATAAGTAAACAAGGTGCGTGCGGCACTCTAATTAATGAAGTGTTACCAAGATTAGATACGGAACCATCAAATTTATAATAAAGTTTGTCATCTATGGCCCAATTTTTGTTACTATCTCTAGATACCAGAAAGTGAATTCCATTTTTGAAATTTCCATTTTTATTCTTATGTTAAACTTCTGAGCCATTCTTAATTTAAATTTAAGGGCTGATTTCACCGACGCACTAACCGACCGTTAGTGCAGTAAACTTTAACAAGTAAATTCAGTTACTGCTGTAACGGTCCGTTAGTGTCTTGGTGAACATGGCCCTAAATGTAGTTTCCAAAGCTAAATACAATTTTGTATACAATTTAGATTACGCCTTTCATGAATCATTATCATTACCGGACATAGTTACAGTCAAGTGTGTCCAGATCTAGAATTTATAAAACATTATTATAGAACCTTCACACTATAATGCCGATCTATAGCCTATAATCTGACCTCGTTAGAACTTTTCAGTTTATGCCATCGACAATTAACTTACGTAGGCTGTAAACCCATGACTTCGCCTCAGTAGCTGTGGGCTGTGACTACGATCACAGGACCGTAGTAAGACCACCTGGGTAGTAGGCGCCGCACACGACGGACCCGCTCCGATATTTGTCCTCTCCGACGTGCTCTTAACCTCTATAACATTTTCCATCGATATCGGTTGCAATTTGAATTTATATTAATCTTTATTGTACACTTTATTATAAATGTTATGTAACTAAGGTAGCAAATAAGCGTACTTACGGCACGCTTGATGTGAGGCAGTTATCGTAGCCTATAGATGCTTGTAATAACTAAGGCATCGCTTGCACGTTGCCGACCTGAAGGGGATTGGGCTTCCGGCTCTCTCTTGCTGTAATAGCTACATTACGACGATTCTCTTTGAGACAGTGGTATTACCCCAGTCGCGCCAGCCCATATAAGTATGAGCTGCAGTCAATTGGCTACAGCTTGTCTCTACCACCAATGCAATACCGTTACAATTATATTCTAAACACAATTGTACCGGTCTGCGCAAGCGCACAGTATGAATGAAATTGTATCGCGTAATCACGAGCGTATTACGCAAAGTTATAACCGAATCACAGATTTACATAATTATTTCTGCGTTGTTAATTTTTACGTTGGCGTAACATTAACACTAACTGTGCTTCGTATAAAAGGTTCAAAGTACGAAAATATGCGGCTTCCGCTTTCATGTGTTAAATTTTTAACGGTTTGTTACTTTTGATTGTTGGTTAAAACGGTTGCATCGTAAACCATGAGATTAAATTGTAACGTTATTATATTTAGCGTCTTGACATTTTAAGAAGATTTGCACTCTGATAACTATGACACAAGTGTAGGTGGAAACGTGGGTTTATTGACGTAGGGGTGGAAAGGTGGGTGCAGTGGGGGTCTAGGAATGACGTCAGTGTCTAACTACAAGGGCTTGACAAGTGGCTGACGTCTACAAGCGTACGTTCAAATCGCTACGCTTCATGTATGGAAATGACATAAGTCACGTGATCCACATAGCAACTTGTTGTTGATCTACATATCGACGTCTGACATTTCCATACATTGTGAAGTCTATTCTATTCGATTAGCGTTCATGTCACTTGTCTAGGGGGCTGGTACCGTACGGACCGTATAGACCGCCTGGCGCAGTGGTTCGAGCGTAGACCGCTCGGCTCACTGCATCGGGTGGTTGCGGGTTCAATTCCCGCCAGAGGTAAATTTCGGAAACGGCCTTTTCGTAATTTGCCCTAGTCTGAGTGTTACTCCATGCCCCCAGTCTATGGTACGACGAGCCCGTTGGCATGGTTGGCGTGATGGCGCCTTTCACGCTGCAGGTCGTAGGTTCGATTCCCACCCAGGACATGCATTTGTGTGCATGAATATGTCTGTATGTCCCGAGTCTGGGTGTATATGTATATTAAGTATGTATACACAAATAAAACAAAGTAGTATATGTAGTAATATCAGTTATCTGGTTTCCATAGTACAAGCTCTGCTTAGTTTGGGATCAGGTAGCCGTGTGTAAAAAATGTCCCAGGATATTATTATTATTTATTGATTTATAGAACACGAGTGTGAGTTTTAAAACCGAGTCCTGATTCAATAATCGTTAAAATTATCGATAAAATTATCGTTTATCATAGGTATTTCTTTATCGTAAGAGTATAGAACTTCACAATTACTATGGCAACATAGTATAACGAAGCGTTAGAGCAGCAACCGATTATTGGATGTCTGGTTAACAATTTAACAGTCTGTTAGTGTGTTGGTGAACTTGCCCCTCAGCCTATGAAATAAATATGTCATGACATCCAGATCACTTAATAGATAAACTCCAGACGTCCAAACCACCTTCTGAGTTCCAGTTTCTGGTGTGTACATCAAGCTGATTGATTCAGAGCGACCAACAGATGGTAGTAACTCACTTAGGGCCGTGTTCACCAATACACCAACGGACCGTTAGAGTAGTAAACGACTGTTACCAGTACATCAAACAGTGGGTTACTGCAGTAACGGTCCATTAGTGTGTCGGTGAACACGGCCCTTAGTTGTACCGTTCGACGTTCCATAAAATAGTTACCTACAAATGCACCCTTCGGATTTATGAAGCTCTGAATCTACTGTAAATATGGAATATAGTACGGGCTAGTTGGTTCTGAGCACAGAGTATTTTTTATAAACTGAAATAGAGGTATCACTCAAGAATGCAAGCGTATAGCGCACGAGCGCACGAGTGAAATGATAAGTAACGCAAACTTATCGAAGAGTAATGACATTTCCAAACCTTTAAGCGTAGCGATTCGAAAAAACGCTTGTAGGAGAAGCTACTTGGCTAGGCGGCTGACGTCTTCTCTGCAAATGATACGGGACTGTTTGGGGGTATATAATTTAGGGAGGAATAGATAGTGCCGTAAGATCAATGGTAGTTGATCAATCGTATATAGAAGACGGGAGATTAAAGTCCTATGGTCTAAACTAAAATTGACCTTACGGCCCTTAGGAAGTAATAGTAGTAGAGCCTAGCTAAGCTAACTAAGCTACGGTAAGCTGCAGACAATAAGTTGAAATATTTGCAAAACGGTCCAGACATACGCGAATGCATGTGAATATCAATAAGGTCGATGTTGCGACGCGCGCTTTGAATATGGATTCCAACTCGAAGTGCAAGTGTTTTCGTAAGCAAAACGCATACTCTATAGTCTGCGTATTTGTCATTTTGGGTCTTAAATTGATCAGCGCGTCTAGCGGACAGTAACTTTCAATTCACCATACAAAGTAGAAATATATGGACTATACATTTTACGAGACTAGAAACTCGCAATTTACTTAAACTTAAATAAGATACTGACAGTTTGTAGATTCATTCAGTTTATAGTTTACGCGTGCTGGGAGTTACAAGAAAGTCTGGATCATAAAGTGCGCTCAAGCACCAATGTTGCACAGTAACTCCGGATTGTTACAATAGTGAATCTCAATACTTAAGTTCTTTTTGTAGGCGGACGGTAAAGTAACAATGTAACGCGAAAGACCCGCACCGACCGTCAAAACACAAAAGAATGAAAAATCTCATCCGTGGGAAGGCATTCGCTACTTCATCTATGTAAAAGAAAATAAACACCAACAATGCAAGCATTTCACGTCGCTTTATATAACACTATTCAATCGAGACCAGTTCTCAAGGATACCAGCGATCTGGGTTCAATCACATCACTCGCGGTGAATGAAATATTATCCAACCGAAACATAGAAGCACTATTTTCCTACTGTATTGCGAAGAATTTGGTACTGCTCAAATCGGTAAGGTTGTACAGGAGGGCCGCAGGGACCGGGGCTAGGGTTGCCCGGCTACTTTTTGCGATAAGAATCGATTTTAGCGAAAGTGAATCGAAGCCAATCTATGGATGCAATATTTCGATGTCGAACGCTACTGGAAAAGTATCGATAAAAAAATATTGGACGTTATTTGTGAATAAGCAGAGAGTTTGGATAGAAAGTTAAGTTTAAAATGTTGATGCTATAATCTTGTGACTTTAATGTTAGCACAATTTTTACATATTAAAATCTCACAATAAAGAAGAGAAGCTACAGATTAGATAGGTGGTAAACTATTGATAAAACAATCGACAGTATTGATAAAATCAATCAGCTACTCAGTACAGCATCATCACGTAATGAGATAAGCAAACAGTAGACGCAGGTGTGTGTTTAAATAATTAACGATACGCCAGAGAAATTATAACCAGCATTAATAATTGCATCCTCAGTACCTCCACTAATCAAACTTAATTGATACACACCCGAGAACACGTTTGTAATACAAATCATGTTTCACACTAGTTTATTATTAACTCAATCATAATTATAAAGGTCCAAGTAAGCTATAACTTCCTTTAGCTTCTTAGAAAGGGCGTGTGGCATTTGCTAGTGAATAACAGGAGTAACGGAGGCTGAACATTATGCTATTAGTCACAAAATAAGTTATTATAATGAAGGCACACTTTACGGGAAGTAAGTATTATGAGGAACGAAACGGTAAATAATAGAAAAAGGTTCAGGATCTCTGAAAGCATGTGACCACCTTCTAGATTTTCTAGTATTACTGAGGCTTTGACCTAGGCTGTTGTTTTAAATTATATCTTGCAACTGATTCAGCATGTGGTCCCAAAACTTTTTAATATAAAAAAAACAGTTTGGACTGAAGCTTCCATTATTTCACGTACATACATTCCTTTTTCCTTCTTTTCATTAACATTCTCAGCATTTTATACTACAATGCATACAAAAAATATTCTTGTAGCATACTTATTTTATACTTGCACCCTCAAATTTCGCATCAATAACGCTGACTTTCTACATTACACGGATCATCAGTACCTCGTTATTTAGCACCAACTGTTAAATTCCATAACAAAATCGTGGAAGCACCACGCGTTACGATCCGGTGGTAGTTTTTACCTCCGTTCTCTCTCTAGAGACAGCAGCCAAGCCGAGGCCGAGCCCTATGTGGCGCCCTTGAGCGTGCTGTCCCCCTACCCTTCTGGTTGGAGCGCACTTTGCACTCACCAAAGTCCGGGTGAAGTTGTAGAGGCCACTGTGGCCAACTACATATTGTCAATTAAAAAAAAAAAAAGTGGAAGCATCAACTAAAGGGTTTAATGGCATCACCATCAATATACCGTTACTCTTCATCAGGCTCTTTAGTAGGTAAATTATTGGGCTCCATACTAATCCATAGATTACCGTAGTAATCTGTCTGCGACTGGTTTGCGTTCACTTTAACCTAGAGGGTTTAATGTGAATAAGTATGGATTTAATGAAGACTCTTATGTACATCAATGACACTTACGTTTTTATTAGTTAGTACTCTAATTGAATGATTAACCTGACTGATGGCTTTGAAATTGCTATAATTTGGTACGGTAGGTCTTGTAGAACGTCTTGATCTATGCATGTTACACTTCTTCTTCTGTTATTCTTTGTGCTGTATCCTGTCTTTCGTTTACATAATGTTCTCTCAAATTTATGGCAAGGTCGTGACCGTAAGCCCGTAGCCTTTTCCACATAATACGACGCCATAAAAACATATTTAATGGGTTTTAAAACGACTAAATTGTTTGCATAATATTAGTTCCTCAGTGGATTCTTTATAGGGTTATTCTGTGCTCAATATATCATTAACCGGACCTTAATGTTTTTCATTGCAATTACAATAATTTTATGGTAATTGTTTTGTTTTTTATTTGACATTGTTATTAATGGTGCTTACTGATGAGGTAATATTATCATCATCTGTTTCCGCTATAGTAGATGTTTCCTGGTCCGAATCGTTTCCGGTCAACACAAAACGTTCGAGCGGTCTGAAAATTCCATTATTTTTAATGGAGCTGACTTTGTTGCGATTTGGTTTATTTTGCACTTGGATAAGTGCACCTGCTTTTACTATTTTGTGTCCGATTGCTGATCGTCTAGTTTGATGGTTTGAGCGATGGCCACTCTGTTCTCTAGTGGGTCCTGCCTTCCTTACCTGCTCTAGTTCAATTGCGGTTGACAATGTTCGGAAAACAGCTTTGTGTAATTTACCATGGTCTGGAAGATCTTAGTCTCTTGTATTGGCCCTTACATTAACTATTGTAAACTATACATGGGTGGTGTTTGTAATTTGCACGAGTCATTTTAGAGCCTTGGTTAAATAGACTTTCATCTATTACTTCAATTTGCAATAGAGATACAATTCGATTCTATAACCGCACTCGGTAACCAGTTGTTAAATCCCACGGTTCACATCGTTGGCCCGAATGATGGACAGTTTTAGGGATGGTAACCGAGCTAATATGACAGTTGCATGTTATGTTACATTACGATGTTCTCGTTGATATAATTCTTAGCTTTTAAGTATGTTGCTCTGTTAATAGCGAGTAACGTTATGTATTTAGTAATTGGAATAGTGGATTGTAACAACAAGATAGTGTTTTTAAATATGAGTATTAATAGGTCATTTCCAATCTATTTAATGTAGATGAGCTGTGAGATAGTGAAGACACAATGGATGAAGTTGACCCAAAATAAAAATAAAAATTGTAACAGGAACTTAAAATACAATCAATAAGTTAGTATTTGCAACCAATAGATTAATTATAGAACATAAATGCAACGAAGGAGAAAGAATGATATTATAGATTAGATGTAAAGGTAAGTAGTACAATAGGTATCACTAGAATTGATAAACACGTTAACGTCCCTCCGAAAGATTTTCAGATCCGTGATGTTTTATACAAATTTAGGCAAGATTAAAATGAGACTGGTTATGACGCAAAACCCAAGTCAATCAACATACTGAACTCACGCCTATAATTAACAATAAAACACAAATT
Source organism: Drymonia ruficornis (assembly GCA_947859195.1). Lineage (NCBI taxonomy): Eukaryota > Metazoa > Arthropoda > Insecta > Lepidoptera > Notodontidae > Drymonia > Drymonia ruficornis. Next base: position 13,354,258 of record OX401905.1, on the reverse strand, counting down.
TTAAGCTCCAGACAGTTATGGCAGTAAACACAGCTAATTCACGGAAACCCGTTGGGCTATTACGTTTATGATTTTTTTGGGGCAAATGTTAATGAATCTGATTTTAAGATTATGTTACTTCTTATAAAAGTCGAAGATTTTCAAAAGATTAGATTTGAGATGAAACTGTAATATTTGGGTTAAGTGGGAAATTTAGCACCTCGCAGTTCTTCGAGATTTTATGACGGTTATCACCCAAAGTTCTGTCGATAGAAAGAATAAGAAACGTAGTAATTAAACTAGATTTTCAACTTTGTAATCCAGCTCTCTATTATCCAGCTCTATTCTAGACTCAATTGCAAATCTAAAATCCACGGCTAAAATCTATGCTAAGGGTGCAGATTTTTGAATACTTTGTTTTTAAACTTGAAATGTAACGTCACGACTTTTATATCCATTCGGGGGTAGTCAGAGGCTTGAGTGGCCATACACCACCACATTAACCAACTCAAAGCCCACGTTTCGCCAGATAGTCAGAACCCAACGTGACAGGTGGTGAACCTTGTCGCCGTTTTTAAACTTCTGGTATTAAACTGAATAAGTCCAGCAGACTTAAAGCAGTTAAAGTGCAGTAACTATGTGTATGTTAATTTATCACTAATCGCCGCCAGGTTCAATGGCTCCACCAAACTTGACATACATTTCAAAGATTTTACGACGATTACGAGACGGACTGAATCCAGTTTGATTACTCTAAGTCCGCAATAAACGGCTGATGATAGACTAGCGATTAAAATGATTTTAATCTGCATACGACATAGATATTAATTTGTATAAGTCCCCTTATGTATCGATTAAGATAAAAACCCATTTAAATTGGCTACTGTCTGATGTATATGCGACAAAAATATAGAAGAATTAAAAACAATATATAAGGGTTTTTCTCCGTATAGTTTACTTTTTTATGTCACTAAGGTGGCAAACAAGCGTACGACCCGCCTGTTGTTAAGCACTTACCGTAGCCTGTAGATGCTTCCAATACCAAAAGGCATCGCTTGCACATTGCCGACCTTAAGGGGAGTGAGACAGACGGAAAGGAAGGGGGGATGTAGTGGTTGGGCTTCCGGCCCTCACTCATCGTACGAAACGCTGTGATAGCTACTTTACGCCGATCTTCTGTGAGAGGGTCGAGCCAGCCCATGAGCTGCAGTCAATTGGCTACAGCTCTGTACCAATAAAACTTCTCGCAACATTTACCACTATGCACGCAATAAATTACCGAGTACCGATAGCACTAGATAAGCTTGCATTAAACTCGGTAGTGTCTGATCCGCCGTTAGCCGTTGATAGGTAACTACTAATAGTTCGCAGGGTGCTCTGGTCGCAAGAACAGTTATTCTCAAGGTGGTCTACGACCAGCCGCGGGCTAGCGCTGGATCTTCGGGGATAATCATTGGATAACTGCATAGCTTCTGTCCGTAATGATAGCTTTTGATATCGATTGAGGATTGGTGAAATTGATTGGAGCGATTTCAGTGGAGCTTTCGATAAGGTTGTACAAGAGGTAAGGTGCTTTACATTATTAAGGGGGAATTTGCTCGGCTCGAAGCCAAGGTTGGGTGGTAGAGCCAAGCTGTAGCCAATTGACTGCAGCTCATGTATAGACTGGCTCAAGCGGGGTGGTACCACCCTCTCACAGAAGATCGGCGTAAACGAACTATTTTAACTGTGTTTCGTACGATCAGTGAGAGAGCTGGAATCCTGAAAGCCCCCCTTCCCCTCCCTTGCAAGCATCTGCTAAGGTAATTGCTTAACATCAAGCGAGCAGTAACCTTCATTGCCAACTTAATAATAAATAATAATATCAGCCATTAGTGTCCCACTGTTGGGCAAAGGCCTCCTACCATTTCTTCCACTCCTCCCTGTCGTGGGCCATACCAGACCAATCCCTTTCAAAGGTGTCCAGTTCGTCACGCCATCTCCGTCTGGGCCTGCCGCGTGCCCGTCTTACATTTTGTGGGATCCATTCGGTTGCTGATTTGACCCAAAAGGCCAACTTAGTCATATAAAAAATATTTGGTGAAATATGGGTTCATCTGTGCATACCTGACAGTGTATTTAAATTTGTATTGATGTTACTAGCTGTTACTAGTAAATTATTCTATTTTGAATGACTAATTTTAAATACTCACTGCCTAAATTTCACAACCGTAGCAACTAAATTTTATTAATCGTGATTCATATGAACGAACATCCTCAGTTGCTCATAACAATATCCTCCCTGTTATGATAATGATGTTTACTTACACTAACAAAGTTGCAAATATATCCATGGAATTAACATTAAACACAACATGAATAAAAAAATTTTCTTGGTCAGTTTAAAATGAAAAACTCCTTCCGTGAGTTTATTGAAAATTATTTGCTTGCACGAGGATGATTATCATTCAGTCACGCCCAGGTTAGTTAGTCTAATTGAACAACACTGACAAGAATATCGTTATTTATTTTGCGTTTCAATTGCCAGTACGCTCTTGGAACATAAACCTTAAATATATAGTCTTAACAACTAGTATTTGAATCTTCACACGCATCATTAATATTGTCTACGTTTTACTATTAGCATTGTTTGAATTTTGTCCGGCGTTCTCAAAGTTGTCTCCCACGGTACAACTACGTATTATAATTGTCAGTTTTCGGTCCCCTGAGACAATTCTTGACCCTGTTCTATATTTGAATGTTAAGTATTTATTGTCAGTTCTTGATCAAGATCAGTCGCTCCTTAAGTATGCTCGGGTTTTGGTTTGCCATTTCTGCAATAAGTATGTGTAGTAGTACTTTATTTGAATGTAATTAATCTTCTTATACATTGAAATGTAAACTAGGGTGGATAATAAGCGATACAAACAAACCGGTATAAACAAATAATAATTCAAGAAGGCCACATAATAATATCAAAAGGATCTTGCAAATTAATTTTAGATCATTAAAGATATTCTTTAATAACAATAAGTTTTATGGTATTAATATGATACCTACGCAGTTTCATGTGTATCGCCCCGGCTTCCGTTTGCCTCATTATCGGCGTTTCTGATGGTCCATAAAGATTTTACTGCTTGACTGGGGCATAGTTAAAAGATAACTCGGATCTAAGTTAAAGATTAAAGTTAATGTGCTCATGCCGCGTGACTGCTGTATTATACTCATTAAAAGGTTTAATTAAACTATAGTTAAAATAATATTGCAATATTATGATAGTTTCAAATGCCTGTTTGGAATAACTTTAAAATTCTTCACTATTAATTCGCTTTGGTGGTAGGTCTTTAGGGCAACCACCACTTCCGAATGTATAATAATTTGAATTGCTAGTCGCGTATCCAAGACGGTGGCAAGACAAAAAGTACAAAATGTCTAAAAGATACCTAATTATACGATTTTGTGTTTAAATTTATCTCTGATTTTTTGTCTTCCTTAAAACAAGATGGTCACAATTGATTGCAGATAGTTTATTAGTTTATGATGAATTTTTTGTTTCAATGCGTAACGAAGAAGTGTGTAGGAAGTTGTTAACGTTTTTGCACCGGCTGTTATTGAGATAATGCGGCGTCGGCAGCCATCATTTCTAATAGAATTGCTTTTTGCTGAGCAACATTATTCATCTTTGTAAATATTGTGGGCGATGACCGCGGCTCCGTGCGTTATCAATAGAATTTCAACGTGTCAAAATTTTACAGTTTGAAGTAGTTTATCTTTGGTATATATGTATTTAGCTTTTTATTTTACTCTGAATTGTGGAACGTTAGATTTTTTTATTTTCATCTCATGTGGGGTTAATCTGCATTTTACTTCAGCTAATCAAGTTAGGTACCAACTCAATCCGATAAGCGGTTAAGTCACAATTTCACAGAGATCGCTGAACTTTTGCGCGCGCCAGTAAAAAGCAAGCCGCGAGTTGGTAGCCTTGACCGTGCGCGAGCGCAGCGCGCTCATGCGCAATGCCACTATTAATTCAGTAATTCTTAAGTGATTTTCTATTTTAATATTGATTTTTGAGTTTTGGTGCCATTTTTTCTGATTTTAATTTCGTTAAAACGTATTCAATTTAATATGTATCAGAAAAGTTAGTAAATAATACATAATATTCATATTTTTACTTACTTTATTATGTATGTCTATATGTTAATCTAATATGAATTAAAAATAATTAGTAATATATACTTATCTTTGTCAGCTCTGCCGTATTCAAGTTAAGGTATTGAATATTATGACTCGACTGCTAATCACCCAAAAGAAACCAATCTGAAAGTAGTGAAAATTGGACTCCTGGAAAACCTTGCATTTTCCTGGAATCTACTTTCCAACACAAAGTTACTTTGAAGGCCGATTAGCAGCTCATAAAACGTTCGATTTTCACAACAACTTCAAATATTTGAACACGCACACTCCAAGCTCTTTACACTTTACATTAAGAATAGTTACTAAATAAATAAATATCGCCAGACTGACACACCAACTGTATAGTCGCAAACTACGCAGTGCTTGCACTATAGCTACCATACAATGGACTGGGGGCAATCCCAGTGATACCGAGACCAGGGCGAATTACGAAAAGGTCGCTTCCGAAATTTTCTTCTGGCGGGAATCGAACCCGCAACCACCTGATGCAGTGGCAGCGGCCTACGCTTGAACCACTGCGCCAAGGCGTCGTCAGGTATAAATATGTAACTTTATAGTTTTATTTAAGTGTACAGTATGTAAAGCAGTGAGATCCTTTCTCGTTACTTTAACATAGTAATCCAATATATCCGGTGTATCCGGGCTGGCTCGACCGGGGTAGTACCACCCTCTCACAGAAGATCGGCGTAAAGCAGCTATTACAGCTGCGTTTCGTACGATGAGTGAGAGAGCCGTAAGCCCACCCCCCCTCCCCCTCCCTCCGTCCCACTCCCCTTCAGGTCGGCAATGTGCGAGCAATACCTTTGGTATTGTAAGCATCTATAGGCTACGGTAACTGCTTAACATCAGGCGGGCCGTACGCTTTTTTGCCACCGCAGTCCTATAAAAAAAAAAAAAAAATAATAATATGCAACTACATTCATTAGGTCGGATAAACTTTTACAGATATTGTCCAATGACCTTTTAACTCTTTAGCAAACTGAAGGTAATCAAACAGAATGTTTGACGAAGGGCAAAAGGGTATGACGTGGGCGGTGAATTCCCCATCCCGATAATACTTTATCATATTAATAACTGGACAGAAATGTCAGGATACCTAACTAACGATATAGTATGTATATCTTCATGTTGTTGGTTCATTGGGCTTCCCCGGGAACTGAGTCGCACTATCACGCTTTGACATAGGCATGCACTCCAGTACGCCCAGATTTTATCAATGGTTTGGCTACCGATATATGGGCGAGCCTATATATTTCTAATACACCGGGCATTTTCCCACTTGGTGCATCCAGTAGCACGAAAATACGATTCACGTAAAAACAAACAATCCAAATAACGCTGAAGTTCGAAAGTCGTTCGATCAAAATCCTATCAAAAGTTAGTATTCACGTGTTCCTTGAACGCAGGTCGATCGGACTTGTTGACTTGTTGCCACGACGAAAAGGCTATCAACGACTATGGTCGGTACGATATCGTTACTTTTTTATTATGTGAATCGGGCTACAGGTGCCTCGCATGCCTCGCCCGAGCACTCATATTATGACAGTATATCTATGCGTTCCGACGACGTGAAAACGTTATTGATGGTAGAGCCAAGCTGTTGCCATTTGACTGCAGTGCATATACAGGTTGGCTCGACCGGGTAGTAGGTACCACCCTCACAGAAATGCAGCTATTAAGCTGAAATACGCTGTACGAAGCCGCGTTGCGTACGATGAGTGAGAGGGCCGGAAGCCCCCCCCCCCCCCTTCCCCTCCCGCCGTCCCACTTCCCTTCAGGTCGGCAAAGTGCGAGCGATGCCTTCAAGCATCATGTATAGGCAAGCATCTATAGGCTAGGGTAACTGCTTAACATCAAGCGGGCCGTACGCTTGTTCGCCACCTCAGTCCTATAAAAAACCGAGTGCTCGGGCGCGTCATTTACCTGATGTTGACGCAGCCATTGAATTCGTTTTGTATTCACTAACCGAGCGTGTAGTTACGACTAGGACCGTGTTTCGGTTGCTGAATACCATAATGGCATCGTTATAATGCCGAGCATGTCACTGCTGATCTGACTGATGTACGAATATCTTATTTTTTGACACTAAACCATGTGAATCAAAACAATGTATTGTATCTTGTACTAACTATGAGTATGAAGCTGTTAAAATACACTTAGAGCCGAGCTAACCAACACATTAACAGATCGTTGGACCAGAGCATTTTCCGCATACGTCATTTTACGCCTAAACCATTACTTCTTCATATAAATATTATTTTTATGTAGCTCTTTTGTAGGATTCCGTACCCAAAGGGTGCCAACGGGACCCTATTACTAAGTCTATGCTGTCCGTCTGTCCGTCCGTCTGTCAGCGGTCTCACAAACTGTAATAGGTAGTGACTTGACATTTTCACAGAATGTGTATTTCTGTTGCCGCTACAACAACAAATACAAAAAATTTAATAATATTTAAAAATAAAGGGGGTCCCCATTCAAAAAACTTGATATTTTTGACGTTTTTATCCTACCGTGGTACGGAACCCCAGTGCGAGTCCGACACGCACTTTACCTTTAAATTCAACAAAGCAATCTTATTGCGGCAAAAAGATTTTCCGAATGAGAAGCGCGAATCTCAATAACAATTGCTTGATTGTCGGTCAAAAACAGTCGGTTAAAAAGATACTACCAATGATGTATGACTAACCGCATTAGCCCGTTAACCTAACCTAATCAATTGAAATTAAATCGTTTTCATTGATCGCGTCCGACAGTTAGCTTTGTTTGCACCGGGCGATGCGCGGGCGCTGCGAATTCTCGTGCCACTGACACAATGAACCACGTGACCGCGGAACTAACTACATTCGAGGCTAGATTTAGGTCTAGGCCTAAAGTGGACGAGGGGCTGTATCAAGATGGTACTGACATAGAATTCTGTATCTTAGGCCCGTATTAATAAATGCATCTCAAAGTTGAGATCGATCTTAAGATGCAGTTTTGACGTTTAATGTATGGATCATCTGACAGAAACAGCATCTTAAGATCGATCTCAACTTTGAGATGCATTTATTAATACGGACCTTAGACTCTTATGAACCTCAAGTTTTTCATCTTCTTTATGAGATCGTTTTACTTTGCGGGTTTGATTCCTGTCGGGGCACATTGATTGGTCGGGGGAAATTGATTCGTCGTAAATTGCCCCAGTCTGGGTGTGACTGGGATTGGCCTCGATCCTATGCACGGTACTCATAGTACAAGCGTTGCTTCGTTTGGGATGTCTAGTCAGCCCCCTCTCGACAAGTGGCTTCGTCAACAAGTGTTTCTACAAATCGCTACGCTTCATGTATGGAAATGACAGACGTCACGTGATCTACTTATCGACTTGTAATGTCATTTCCATACATTTAAGCGTAGCGTTTTGTAGAAACGCTTGTAGATGAAGACACTTGTATAAGGGGGTAACGGACTTCAAGTTGCTAAACATGTTTATATACTTGTTGCAGTGTTAGTTGCTTGTTGTATATAGTAAGTAGATTTCATATGTAGGTTTAAAACGCCTTCGTATTGTCGATTAACTATATAAAATTAATTCCAATTAATTAATAATATGATATCTACTTCAGTCGTAATTGCAAATCGCCTACTCGTACCATAGCTGGTAATTTAAAATTAATCGTACCGGTATTAATTTCATCCATAGTGATTAAATATTTAATTCGATATAGGTATTCTCAATATCGCCTCGAAAGTTTGAGATAGACTGGCGACTATTTGAAGTGCGATTTCTTATTGTTTTTTACGACCGCGACCGTTCATTCGTGATCATCTACATCCTCCATAAGAGACCTGCGGGGCTTAAAAAATCTATGCTAATTCTGTAAAAGCAAAAATAGCAGAAATCCCTAGCAGAATCCTTAGAAATTCTGCTAAATTTTACGGAAATTTTACAGAATTGCGTAAGAATTTAGCGGTCATAATTTCAATGACTCAAGAATCGAATTGCACCCCAAAATATTCAGCCCTTAACGACAAAACGAGAAATATTTCTATTTTAGAAATCTTTATGCGTACGCCAATTGACATAAACTGTCGATACGTTGACAAAATAATGGCATTCCTAACATTTTAGCGTAGGCTTTGTAGCGGCAGGGGCAAGTGACAGGTGTTTGTCGCTCATCTGCAGCAGCCCTTAGTTGCGAGGCTCGCGTCGTCGCGGCTATTGCACTATTGCCTTGATCGGGGTCGAACCCGAGACTGCTTCGTTAACGGTGCCCGCCGCACCTGCATAAACTATTTATATGTTCATTCAGATTGCTTGTTAATTAGCGTGTAAGGTTACAAAAGCTATAACTTTTAAAAATTCATCTTCCGTTAAATTAAGGTTCCTATTGTATATTTGTCTCGTACAAGATGGAATACAATGGATGGATGGATATAGTGACTGTAGCCTAGGGGTGAACGGGTTGGGCTAACAATCAGAAGGTCCCAGGTTCGATCCCCGGTGGGGCTGCATGCCCCACCGGGGATCATGTTGTTTTATCGATACCTCAGCATAGGTATCCGTTTTTGTTCGACCGACAGCAACTGATTGGTGCCAGGCAAACTTAATAGCGATGGTTGTGGCGGATTACTTGCTTTATACAGATCAATTTCTGTACACTTGATACTCAATAATCTATTCCTGACTCTTTATATATTATTCTTGATAGGTATCAAGTAGGAATGGAATGTCAATGGATGAATTTTCATCTATGTGCATAATTTACAGTTCGCTGACGGTGAGGGAAAACATCGTGAGGACATCTACCTATCCCTCGGGATTAGGTAATAGTCAGTTCCTGTATACACGGCGACACGGTTCACCACCTGTCACGTTGGGTTCTGACTATCTAGTGAAACGTGGGCTTTGAGTTGGTTAATACCTCCACAATGTGGTGGTGTATGGCCACTCAATCCTCTGACTACCCCCGAACGGGGATAAAAGTCGTGACGTTACATTACATTTTTTTTACACAAGATGGAAAGCTGTAGTGCTAAAGGACATGAAAGAGTGTCAGGTATCCGAAGACGATGTCGAGGATAGAGCGAAGTGGAAGGGAAAGACTAGGAAGGCTGACCCCACCACCATGTGGGATACATAGTGAGGAAGAGAGAGAGATTGTATATTTGTCTCGTACTGGTTATTATTTTTTGCTTACACTTTGAATTACTCAAACCAAATTGTTGTACCCAGTTCCGATATATTTACAAGCGTTTCTATTGCAACGAATAATTTGAATATTATAATTTAGATTTGCCGTTTTATAACAGTTTATAAATGCTAACCCATGTCTCATAGTCTATGTGTTAATAATTAGTTATGTGTAGATGATACATCTTAATTTACGATCGCGCTAATAGATATGTTAACTATTCTGCTATTTGCATATTTGAATTGATAAATATAATATAAAATTATACAGTTGGATTACCATTACCACTGAAATTTAGTCAGTCCCTCTATTCAGTTTTTTTTAAATAAAATGGTAGAGATTGAAAGGAAAATTGCTACTCTGCGGAGATAAATTGTAGAAACAATAACTTTAGGAATTAGATAATTCTTTATTCCATGACGAACTTCAAATACGATCGTCTATTAATTTGGCCAAATACCTTGTAAATCAGGTCTATACAAATAGTAGAACTGTTGACACAAAGAAGAAAATGATTTAAGATTCTCGGCTTCTTAACGAATATTTGTCTCTAAGAAGAAAGTATTTGGTACCTAATATCTATAAAACTTTTGCAACTTAATCGTTATTACTAAGTTTTCACATTTAAACGGTTTGAGGCCTGTAGGCAGCAATATCAATTTCAGTCCATATTATATACATTTTATAGTTGGTGCATTTCCCTGCCAATGAAGTATCGTAAACGCAATCTCAGTGGCACTTAGCACGCACCATCAAAGTGATGATTCACACGTCTCCGCAGCCGCAGTCCACGTGACTACTGCCGACCGCAGTTAACACTGCAGCTATCAGATTTAGTGATATCTTGACCGCAAGCTTCCTCGTTAGGACTTCTTGGATATTATTTACTTGGTTGAGGAATATCATTATTGATGCGGGTTGAGTATCATTGTAGTATAGGACGAATGAAATTAAGGGTGTAAGTACTGTTATAGAGAAGTTCTCTAGTTTCAGTAGGTCGGATTGCCGGGGTCGCACCGGAAGGCGATTGCCACGCGACATTGATCAAACCACTATAAAAAATAATATGACAGTAGCCGCATCATATAAACGAAATTTGGGTAGAAATCTCCGTCGCATCGCATGCAACCGCTTTACCGGTGCGACCACGACCTAAGGGCCTGTCTCAGAATTGTCAGATAATACTAACTCAAATTTGACATTTTGACAGATTGTTTTTGGGAAATATGTCAAAACGTCAAATTTATCTGGAGAATAAACTTTTTATTGAGGAATCTGAAATAGGGCTTTATAGGTATACCGCAGGAGCCGTACCGCGCCTTAGGTAGGCCAGCGGCGAGACGGGGGGCCCATCGCTCTCGCCGTCCCACTCCCCCACCCGTCATCGCTCTCGCCGTCCCACCCTCCCACCTCCCCGCGCATACCCAAGGCGCGGCACAGCACTTGCGGTATACCTATAGTTAAAAAGTAATCTGTGTCCTTTAGATTACTGACCAGTCTAAAGAGGGTACAATCTGGAAAGTGTGCGGGGTCTAATCCGGAAACTTCATATCGGAGTTTCTCGTTGAATTTAATGTTAAAATAAGTGGTGTTTCAAGTTCACACCTTTGCAAGACAATTTGTAGAGAAGTACGGTAATTTATTTAATAGTTACATGCTATATACATTATGTTAAGCTGTTCTGGTATTGAGAGCACTATCACTTTCATTGCAGGTTGCAGAATAAAGCGTAGTCTCTACATAAATATTAATAGTTGTAGCACAGAATCAGTTTACTGCTCTACATTTAAAGTTTGTGATGATTATTAATCATTTTAAATTAAATCATTTCGCGGCAATGCTAAGTAAATTAGTTGCTTTTGCAGAATTGCTATATAATTTTCTTAGCCTCCCAGTGCCATATTTCAAGCAATAAATGTTATTTTAGACTATTTTAGTTCAGCGTAGGTAGGTATTTACTATTTTTTATATTCGGCATTCACATTCGATCTCAATTGTCCGAAGTGTTTTAGAAAACAATAGCACTTGCTGCCTTTTCACACATCTAATGGTCTAGATATTAGTATACCTAGACCTAGTCACCAACTTTTAGTGCTTACTTAGTGTGCCCTCATTCAAGTTTAGTGTCATACTTATGAAATTACATTCGAATCCATGTCTTAGCACTGTAGCCTACTTTTGATGCCATCTTCATTTATAATACCGATTTGTTCCACATACGTCGGGAACTTGTTTTCGACTAGTATTATACTAAACACGTTACTAAGATGATTTGTGGACGCGGTTTTTACTTAAAAAACGAACTACGGATACCGGTTTCAGTACATGGACGACGTCAAAGATGGATAAGACTTGGTTGGTTTCTTGTTTCTACTCTTATCTCGGCTTTTTGTTCGGTGTTCTACGATAATGTAGTTTAAATCGAAGCTAAAAGACCTATCATTTGGTTTAGTTTTCAATCACTAACGACTCACGAATCCTTTGTGTGCCAAGGGGAGGATCATCCCGATGCCATAGTAGCTCATTTACGGGTTAATTTTATTATTTAACATATTTCTTACGTCTCGACTATGCCTATTATTAGCACCAGGAACTATAAATTGTTAATTTGTAACTGAATTTTGGATGGATAAAATAGACGTTTCTCAGAAAAAAGTGCTTGCTGTTATTACAAGCCTACTTATTCTGTGCTGCTTCATAATCGACTAGTAATTCAATTAAATTATCTAATTATTAATCTAAGCTTCAGGTGGCAATTTTATTGACGCTCCATCTTACCTAATCCACAACAGTGTTATCTAAGCTAACTCTGATAATCTCTGATTGAGCGTGGACCGGTTTTCGCGACCGTTAAAGTTCGTTTAAACGCACGCCCAACAAGTTGACCGTTTGAACAGTTTTCGCGGGCGAGTGATAATAGTTCAATATTTGAGTGCATCGACAATTTGAACGTAGTATAGGAGGTAGCGGCGGAAAAACTCATTATTTAGTGGTATATGCATGGTACCCCTAATATTGCAATCACTAAACTAGTGTTCAGCGCACCAATACAAGAAGCGTAATTCACACTTCTGTTATCGCAATCGCAATTCGACAATCTAATTAAATGTATTTTGATGCGTGTTATTCACGTGAAGATGAGCCGTATTGGCAATACAGACACGTTTTCATCATTATTTTCTGCGAACGACTGAGTCGTACTTCGTCCATCCTTCGTCCTTCGTCCGTTTAGTAGGACATACGATTTTGGACAGTCGCATGCCTCCCTATTTCTTGGTTTTTGGCGATTCATAATGTTCAAGTTCATAATCGCATGGGATTCAAAAAAATTAACGCTGGTTCTCGGACTAGCAGTGGCCGAGTAATTATTTATTTAATCGTTATTACGTTTGATTGCTAACGGAACAGTAACTCTTACCATGTTTTAGTAATTGAAGTTTGTAGACACGCGCACGCGCATTGTTTGAATAAATCGTTAGGACGGCATCGACAAGTAGTGTGTGTTTTGCAAGTGTGTGTGGTGCTACTTAGTAAGATTGGGTGATAGTTGACAATTTAGAACAATTAGGTTGTCAATTTAGTAATGTATAGTGTAATTTGTGGAGGTCGTAAATATCTAGGTCACTTTGTTCGATATGTTTATGATGCTTCAATGGATATTTAGATACTGTTGCCAATACAATTTTTAGATGACTCTTAAGATCTCAACATTCAATATGGAGAAGGTTTACGTAGGACCTTTATTGGAGAAACGGACTGTGCTTGAGATTTTCCTTGTATGTTCCTTTATCCCTTAGCTACTAAGGCGATAGTCACACCGGTAAAGCGATTGCGATGCGACGGCAATTTATATAATAAAATTACATTTATATGATGCGGCCACTGCAATCGCCTCACCAATGCGGCCGCAGCTTTAGTGCTCACTAAGAAAGGACTCTGCGCACACAGTCGTAACATGTAGCTGGTAGACTGATGATACTAAAGTTAAAGAAACACGATTATATTCTAGTAGGTAAAACAACCGATTTCCTCAACAAGTTCTCCCACATGTTTTTCAACTAAGGGGCATCCCTTACCGAGGTAACCATAGCTAAACAATCATTGGCTTTCCATTATTTTGCATTGTAAAGGTCACTTTCGAATTGCATCTTTGTTGTCACCGTCGATGCTATCGACGACATAGCGTTATCGCCTCGACTATTCTCGCTATGTTCGGGCTATCGGCGCATCTGATGAGTGTGGGAAGTTTGTTAGATGCGGGTTTGCTATTGTGCGTGAGTGTGTGGAATTATCGGCTTGGATTTGTTTAGATTAGTTCGTTTTAGACTTCGATTCTTACTTAGGTTTATTTAGTAGCTGTTAAGTGAGGTTTTACTATGACATTGTGTTATATAGCATGGTTTTATATACTTAGGGTAAAGTTCACCAACAACATTAACGGGTTGTGAGAACAACGGGCGGTCAGCAATTGTTACTATATCAAACAATTTGATTATTGCTCTAACGGTCCGTTAGTATGTTGGTGAACGTATACATTATATAAAATGACTAATTTGCCGTCATCTCTAATAATATTAGCCCTTTTAATGTCCCACTCCCGGGCAAGGGCTTCCCCTCAATGCGCAGATGATTCAGGCCATAATCCACCACGCTGGCCCAGTGTGAGTTGATCTATCGCACATGTCTTTCGAAAATTTGTTAGATTTTCTAAGACATTATTATACCTATTGAAAAACGCCGTTTAAACATAATCAAATAAGGTACTTATTTATAAACGATTTCATAGAATTCATAAGATATTCATCTGTGCTTCTCCAGGTAAGTACAATTATCTTAAGTATGTTTTCACTCGCGCTATTCAAGTCCTAATGAATATCGCTAAGTGAAAACACGATCCAAGTATTATCATTAACGTTTATAATTCGTCTATTAAGATAATAAATGGCGCGCGGATCCCGTCACTTTCCTGTACAAACTGTTTCATTAGGGGGTACCATAAAACGCATGTCATTGGGTGCGTTCACAAGCCCCGAGCCGCCGCGCGTGAGCCATCAGTGCTTGTAGCACATCCGGCCGTAACAAGACAAAACGCAGAATAAATCAATTTTGTCTCTTTCTCTCCTATGCATTAAGAAAGAGAGAAAGCGACTCGGTGCGACATAATGCATGACAAGTCATGTCATGGCGTGTGTTCTAGTCCTGATGATATTATATCTACGCATTCAGACGTCAAAACTGACAGCTCAGACATGCCGCTAGCCTCATGAAGAGGCAGATATTTTTCAATAGGGTTTTCAAAAGAAAGGTCGACTCTTAAACTATTTCATGGATTTTTCTTCTCTTTTCAGTAATTTCAGGCTGGTTTTAGACAGCCGGAATACAGCTTTCAGTCAGATTTGTTAGAAAGTTATGAGTTCATCCACGGATTAAACCACAAGTCAGACATATAAATATGAGAACCCGTTTCGTGGTAATTTATAAGCGTTAACTTTGTTTTAACTGTCCACTTTTACTATACTTTGTTCAATTTAAATGATAAAAGAGCCTTCAGGTAAAATATACGATAGAAGATATTTAATATTTATTACGTACATTTCATTTACATTTACGTAAAAAATATTAATGGTAAGGGCCTGTTTCATAGTGCTCAGATAAATATTATTCTGCAAATAAAAACGTTTTAGCATAATATCCCATGGAAAAACTGTTTGCTCGTATAAATTTTATCCAAGGATTGTGAAACAGACCCATTTTTAAGCGTAAGTAAGTACGGGAGAACGTATTTTTACAATTGTAAATATAATTTGTTTCAGTGTATCAGCGCAGATAACAAAAAATAAAGTGCGCAAACGCAGGTGAAAGTAATTCGAATCGATGTTAGCGTCGTGATAAGGTATCATGAGTTTCACGTAATCTAAATTCGATATACTTGGTTTAACTCATTGCTGTCGGTCTTACGTACTTATTCCTAGAATATTATCGTATTATTATACCTTGTCAACTGCCAATTAATATAAAACTGAAAGTAATTAAATAAGGTAGATACAATGCGATTTGCACGAGAAGTGAGAGAGCCGGAAGCCCAATGAAGGAAGTAATGTGACTGTCCGTAATACTAAGTCCTACTAAACAGAGTCCATGGAAACAGTACATCAGTAACAGAAAGTTGACTGTCGGATTGCGAGTGCGAGAACAGAGGGCCTACTCTTTTACGAAGGAAAAATGTTTGACGTCTTCGTCGTCGTCGAATCTAAACGTCACACAATTTTTATTCGTAAGAAATGTCGGAATGAATGAGAAACGTAGTAGGAAATACGCGAAATTTCGTTTTCGTTTGTAAAAGAGTAGGCCTTCATAGGCGTGAATTTGGCTGCAAGTAGAAGTGCGCTGTGCATAAGTGTGGTGATAGCATTGTTAAGAGGTACCATATCTGCTAAAATAATACTTTAATGATCACAATGCTACTCCATTCCTATTGTAACGCACCATAAAATGAACGATCGCATTCCTTCCACGTGCCTTTGCTCCGGTAATGACGTCTATTAGCGTTATTGCGCGCGAATGCTCCCGCGCAGACCGGCAGGTGGCGGTGATGACGACATGCGTCTGAGAGGTCCCGGGCACCTGCCGCGAATTAAAATAGCAGTGATGGTGCTCTATATTTAGGTTATGGTGTTTCTTTGTTGGCTATGGTGTGAGCATTATTTTTAAAGGTTACGAAAGAAAAAAAAAATTTAAAAAAACACAGGACTACATTTTAAATACATGGCCTTACTTGTTAACAATTGGGTGCATGCCTAATTTATTTTTTTACATCGATTACTATCAGATAAACTTTAAAATAACTTTAAAATTTGTAAAATATACGAACCATTAAAGTTTAAAAATTGTACTAACTACTAGGTATGACGTCATAACTTTGGTAGTTTTACAGATATTCCGATTTGGTCTTGCCTCAGTATTGGCATCCAATTAACGGACGTCCTCTTACCCGCGCCCGCGCACTTTCCTTCCAAGCACCTCGGGAATGTCAATTACCAATTAATTACAAACAGCCTCACAGATCGGCGCGCGCGCTTCCCTACCTATTATTGAAATTACTCTGTCTTTTTGTCTAAATGGAATTTATGTAAAGTACTTATGTTTTTTAGTTAAAAAACTAAGATATTACTCCAATAGGAACTCTAGCTATAGACCGAGATGACTACCCCCAAGTTATGATAACGAAAGGAACTCATTAGTACCACAAAAAAAAGAGAGTTACCAGTTACTTTCTTACGCATACTTCACCAAACGAATGGCGTAAAGTCTTTTCGTAGAGTCATTAAAATTTGTGTAATTTTTGATGATCCTTAGGTTTTGATATGAATAATAATACACTCATTCCTGGAAGTTGATCAAACATCCAATTTTCTAGTACTTAAATTCAACATTTAATTAAAAAAAATATAAACCTATTTCTGCAGGGAAAACTTGTATTTACTCCATTATTATGTAACGACTACATAAATAGTAGTGTTCAATGTAAAAGCACAGGTAAAAGTTAGCGTTTATGTGCATTCATAATAGTGTTTATCCCCCATACTGGCTAAGTAGGCTCTTAGCTGTTACTTCCTACAAGATAGTATCATCGTGGCTCTATGTTGTGTGGTTTTCCATAGAGATTTTAATAAGAAGAGACGTTCTTAGTAGATATCTCTATGAAACAACGCGTGGTCATTTTCCCGGGATGCGTGGCATCTATCTACCGGCAAATAGCTGAACTACTCGCTTCGTTTTATGTCGATGTTAGTACTCGGCCGACCACTCGGCCGAGTTGCTTAAACCCTGTCCCCTTAGTAATTGGTCCATGGGTTTTACTCATTCTTATGTATTGGAGTTGGTACTCTACTCTAAAGATTTCCTAACTCTATCTATATCTTGTCAAGTTATATGGTCACAGCTTACTACAACCACTCGGCACCCGACCAGAAGGGCTAGCCAAGTGGCATGAACGCTAATCGAATAGAAATAGAATAAACTTCAGAATGAATGGAAATGTCAAACGTCGCTATGTAAATCAACAACAAGTCGCTATGAAGATCACGCTTGAGATCACGTGACTTATATCATTTCCATAGATGAAGCGTAGCGAATTTGTAGACGTCAGCCACTTGTCTAGCCCTGCAGCACGTAGACAGCTTGCGAGCGAGGCGATACGGTGGGGCTACGGAGTTGATGTAGTGAGCGTCCATAGAATTCTATATAAAGAATATAAATCGCTTGAGGCGAGGCGGTGCTGGTTGGGTACTAAATGGTACTAGCAAGCTGTGGCCAATAAGGTGACAAATGGATAACTTCAGGACTGTAATTAGGCAGAACACTTGCATTTATAAAGGTCTAGCCTTAAAGAGCCTCGGTATTAGGTACACTATTACTCGGTATAAGGAACCTGGTAACTGTCCCTCTTAAGGTCTATCAACTCGGCACCCGACCAGCACCGCCTCGTCGGTCGGCATCCACTAACTGAACCGGAAATGAGTGGACGCTGACCACGCGGCGTTCAGTCGTTGACCACGCGCGGTCCACTGGTTGATCACGTGACGTTTATGGTGTAAAAGCAGCGTCCGCCCGCGGACCACCTGTCGACAACGAGTGGACGCCGAGTGGCGAGGCGGTGCTGGTCGGGTGCCGAGTTGATAGATGAGTGCCAACCTTTATCCTTGAGGCTAATTTCGATAGATCGGAATTAGAGCTACAATCTTAGTTAGGCATTCTTTATAAAGATACTAACACCAAATTACTTCATTCTTTTATACTCAATATAAACTAGGTATACCCCCAAGTTTATAGAAAGTTATGATAGACTTACATTGGCATTACAAATCACTTTTGTTCCTAAAAATGCTTTGTAAAACCATTGTAATCTCTATAAATTTGGCGGATAGTCTTTATTGGCAGCGAAATAATTAAATAATCTGCAATAGGATCGTTAGGAAGAGTAGGTTGCAGTGCCAATTAGATCAATTCCCATCAAATTGCGATCCAATTCCGATAGCTAAAGAGTAAGGGGCTGTTTGCTCTGTTATTTTAATCATAGCAATTGCACTAATCGTTTAGAAACCTACTCGGGCGTCGTTGTTACTACTAACTAGTAAATAACCACTAAACGCTAGTGTTTCACGCACGCGCCCTAAGCTGATCTCTATTATTGATATTAGGAGTTTCGTTTTGACTAATGCTCGGTTTTATCGTCACCCACTTTCCTGGTTTTAGCGAAATTATAGTGGTGAGTTATCTTGAGTTATTTAATGATACGAGGGAAATGACGGGAATAGATGAATGGGTTGGTAGGTATGAGTTATTTATGAGTCAGCAGTTATATTAGTTGCTAGCTGCCCCCCGCGGTTTCACCCGCGTAGCAATTTATAGTCGATGTCACTAAGGAATAACGTAGCTTTCTACTGGTGAAAGAATTTTCAAAATCGGTTCAGTAGTTCAAGAGATTACTTCCTACAAACAAACTCACGAACTTACTAACTTTACCTCTTTATAATATTAGTTTAGAAGTATAGATGATGAACGAATACTCAGATCGGAGTCAAACCGTGTGAGATGAACAATGAATATTTAAAAAAAAAGGAAAAATTGTTTTTTTTTTCTCTTCGTGGTTTAGCTGCGGTTTGTCTTCGTCATTAGACGCACGCGCCGAACGCACTAAATCCGCATCATCATAGATGTTTCGCGTTTGCCGCTGGCGACATGCGTTCAGCATTCAATGCGATTGAAAAGGATCGTGGCTAAGCCTTACTTAATCGTTGCAGGTTTCGATAAATTGCATCATGTGAAAGTAGTAACAGGTTGCAGGTAAGTACTTATTTGGACGCTGATTATTAAAAATGTTGATATGCTAAGGAGCGTAGTTACAAGTTTCTGGGCCGAATTTCGAAAATTTCATTAATTATACAAGTAAATTTAAATAATTTCATATCTACGTTTAACTGTTGGCAATTATATCGAATACACTTGTTAATGACTACCTGTTGGTTCCAAGAACGGCGAGTATGCGTCTGCGCACGTATATTCGTTTGTCTCAGTTGCCGCTATCAACAATTGCCATTGGGTCATCGACCGTTATTCATCGCCGGCCGTGACCCCTACCATCGTTTCGTGTTTTTGTCAAAACATTTTAGAGGTATTTCTTGTTGAAAGAATTTAAACTTGACATAAAATTATTTTAACAAACTATCATTTTCGCAGTATAAATATAATAATAATAATATTTTTATGTAATGCGATAAATGTTAAGGAACTGGGGGCTTACCTCGACCTCTTATCGCGATTCAATTGTAGGAACATTTTAACGTTTCAGCGACTTTTTTTGCAGTGACGTACCTTATTGTCATGACAATAACAGGATTAAACGAACTTACCTTAAGTGAAGTTCAATCCTTATTATATGAAGTAATTCATCCGATATAACTATTATGTATCGATACTTCCGCACTACTTTTCGCGATTCTTTTAGAGAAAAAAAAAAAAAATTAATACAAAAACAATTCCCAACACTATAACTGTCAAATATCATTATTTTAGAGCAACAACATTAATAATATGGGTGAATAAGGCATAATAAGTATGGCTTATTGAGGCGGGTGGGATGTTCTTATATCGGATGAATTACTTCATATAATAAGGATTGAACTTCACTTAAGGTAAGTTCGTTTAATCCTGTTATTATATTCGTAATTCATCCGATATAACTACTATGTAGATGTTCAGAGAAGAACCCTAGTCAATCAACTTAAATCCGACAAAGGAACCCTAAACATAGCAACTGCTGCTGTCAATCATATTTTCCAAAACATAACGAAAGATACATTGTACCCCATCTATAACCCTAATTTATAAGAATAAAAACTATACGTATACTATATCCAAAAAATCCCATATTACACAAGTACCTAGTAGTTTTGGTTAATTAAACCTTCTCTGGCAAGAAAAACTTAGCTAGAATCATTATGTTATCGTTTCAAAGTATTTTGCAAATGACCAAGACGTCTTGTCCTCCCAGTACGTATATAAGGTACCAGCGCGATATGTTGAATGTAGAGAGAAGCTAAATATCAATGCAAATTTTAGGCATTACTTGTCAACTTGCGAAGAACTAACTGACGAAAAGGTGACGAAACTATCACAATCAGCTTTCGTGGTCACCCTACGTTGGTTATCAAATTTCCGGTTTTGTCCCGAAAAATGCATAGTCACCCTACTTGGTGACGGACACTGATAAGCTGTTAATCTACCTATATACTTATTGACTGACATGTGACCGCAGTGGTCTCCTAAAAGTTACACACAGGAAGTCTAAAGAGCAATTATTACCTACTCTTAATTGTTTAGTTCTTTCAATACACACCAAAAAAGTTTTCCCAAGACAAACCTTAAGATTAATGTAAAAATCCTATTAATATTACTGGCTGGGATCTATAACGTGCTGATGTCTAAAGAATATTAGTAAAAACTTTTTCAACATTAGATGGTGTAAGTTTAATGTTAATCTTAATAAGTTATTGGTCTGAACCTATGACCAGTAGCTAACACTAGAAGAATTAGAGTCTTCTTGGTAAGAATTTCTTAATTATAATCACTTAAGGGATACCAACATTTCAGATACATATATAAAAATTCTATAGCAGGGCCCCAAACACTACCTATAAAATACTTTGGTGTCTTAAGATGAATCTTGTTAACTCCTTTAGACCATATTCTACTCTTATCATCTGTACCTAAATGACTTCCCACAATAAAGGAAAAATCTAAGCAATTTAATGTCTAATATAAAACACGCTTATGAACGATAGAAGTCAAATAAGCTTATTCTTAGCGATAGGGGCACCAGCACCATATCTATCAACAGTTAGTTCTTGCAAAATGTCCACCGCTGCAGAAAAAAGCCATAAAGTATTTTGTGTTATAGTGTCTTGTGATGATGAAGCAAACAAAATGTATATTGTGTAATCCGAAATCATTTATCGCTTTAGTACCACCCGGGTAATACACACGCTTCCAGGGTTAATCATGTTCTCAGTAGTGTATATGTGGTTCTCTGAAAAGTCAAAAGATTATTTGAAGGTTCAAACAATATATTCTGTGATATCACCATAGACTTCAGTACTATAGTTGGGCAGGCCAAAAAAGGCAAACCACTATACCGGAGGTTTTCACTGAGTTAATCAGTCAGTTAGTCTTTTGAAGCACTTTGAACAGTAGGTAAGCAGAATGATGAGAGGTATAAAATAGAAACTCAGACCATCTGACTGTAAATGCGTCAATATTCCCAGCTTCAGAGCATCACATTACCCATTCAAACGCGAAGCACATAGATCTTTATCTGGGATACTTTGCAATGACGCTATCTTAATTAAGCCACAGGAAAGTTGTCATTCCGAAAATTTATTCAAAATGCAAGATTCATAATCCACATCCTTATTACCCGTAGATATCATAATGAGCAACACCCATAATCCTCGAGTATCATACCACTACTAGATGATCTCGCAAATGTAAGTCTTTTGAAGAACATTTTAATTAAAAGAAAACTGTTAACTAAATAACTAGTTCTAAATCATTATTATGAAACAATTACTTCATCTGACCAAAAAACCCCTAGATGCATAGGCAAATATTTCTCATTTAAAAGTATACCATTATGTTTTCCCTATAACTACCTACTGACAATACTCCACAAAATACAGATTTAACTAATCCTTATGTCTTTAAATTAAAAGAAAACTGCTACTACACTAAATAATTATTATGAAACTATTACCTCATAAAAACCCCCTAGCTCCTTATGCATAGAAAAATATTTCTCATTTAAAAGTGTACTGTTATGTTTTTCCTACAATTACCTACTAACAATACTCCACACAAATACAGATCTTACTAATCATTTTAATGTCTTCATAATTACCCTTCAATCCCTCAAGGGCCAAAAACTTCTCATTCTAAAATCCTTATGTACAAAACCATACTCTATATAGATATGTATTACAGATATACCGACATTGAATATGTAATCAAAAAACTTGGGCAGTAAATTTATTAATAATATAAGACTTTATTTCGAACTGAATTGGGACTCATAGTAATTTACCCAATAATGGTTAATGGTAATGGTGGCTAATAGTAGGACTATCTCTTTCTAGAGACTGATATACCTACTGAGTCAAGAAACTTCCCCCGTTTTATCTAAATATTAACCTAACCTTGAAGAATTAAGACAACTCATCTCTCCATTAACAATTATGCCTAAGCACTCAAAAAATCTTACTACAAACTGAGTATCTACTTACTTACTTACTTAGTACTATTGCACTACACATAACAGGCTCACAAACATTATTGTATCATATTATACACTGTTACTACACTGTGTGTGTTATTATTGTATTACAAATGAACGAGATGCTACTTCAAAGGGTAAGCAGTTACCCATTAAACATAACTCTTAAATTACTAACTGTAGTTAGCATGAGCACATAATAAAAAATATGCATTCTTAAAACTCTATTGCAAACATATACTCATTCTTGGATAGTAATTCACTATGAAAATACAAGGCATAAATTGATCTGAAACTAGATTATAATTTTAAATTAGGCATATGCATCCAAAAATTATAAAAATTCTTGATTTCTTTTCCTTTTAGAAAATTTTAGTTTTTTCACTTGTGCATCCTTTTCATAGTCTTGAAATGGTAGAAACCTAATGTAATGCGGTAAGCCCATATCCAAAATAAAATTATAGGAACTTGTGCTAATTGCTTTTCATAATTATAAACAGCACTTAGTATCTCTGTAAGTTGTACCTTACGGGTACCTGGCTCAATCTCGTGTTGCCAACGGCGACACCATAGTTGAGGCTGCCTCAGAAGTAGCCGCATAGTGAATGCACTGCGGGTAATATGCTCCCTGAACGGGGCGGGGCTTCTTATACATTGAGTTTGAATCTGTGGCCGGGGAGGCTGCCAGTCTTTTAACTTTCTTGGAAGAAAATGCAGAGCTATGATGTTAGCTTATTTCATAATAGTGACATACAGTCTCGTCCAAATTGGAACATAACCATTTCGAGTGATAATTATCCATAGTGTATAGATATAAGTGCTGGTCCAACCTGATAAGGTTCTGCCTCACAGCTGTATAAGAGTGGTATAAATATTGTTTAATATTTAAATAACTCACTTATTTTATTTATAATAATGATAATAGATCTTAATAATTATTTGATAAATATTTGAGTCTTATCCATCATAATCTTTCTTAAAGCGTGATTCAACAGTGAAAGATATTACCAATAACTAACCCCATTCTAACCTATACCTATTTGATATATGAGGCTATCTATAAGCCTACATTCAATAATTCATAAGTGCACATCCAAATGCAACCTTGGAGCCTTCAACATGTTGGAATTCTCCGGATCTTTATTACCCTTAAGTATACACTTCTTACTTATGCTGTAATGTAAACTGATTTTGAAACACAATAATGTATTGAAATGGTTCTTACACTTGTCGTCACTTGTACCTAAGGCTTCCAGAAGCCCTCCGATCAAGCGTTATCCTCTACAGGACCATTATCTTTTTCCTCTTCCATGGTAATGGGCCTCATCTCACTTATTGTAAATGTTTGTATTTTCCCTCCGGAATGAAATATGCCTTTGGTTCAATATTTGATTCAAAAGCCAGAAGGAATCATAAGGTACATGTAAAAAATGGAACACTATGTGGAAAAAGACAGTAATATGATGAAGGGCAGGACTGATTTCCTTGCCCACAAATCACCCAATCGTTAAGAGTAAATACTTGACCCACTTTCAAATTGTAAGAGTTAACATAGGGTAAATCCAATTATTTATTATCTATATCCAGATCTATATTGTAGTATAACTACTTGTAGTGATTGTTCAAGAAAAATACAAGTTATGACAAGAGTTTTCTCAGTCATGCTGTCTTGTTAGTGCAAAATATGGATAAGATCTTTCCCACGGAAAGATACATTCTCGTCACACGAAAATGCAGTAGGTAAATAACCAAATATATCCCTTTCCACGAAAGGGTAGTTAGATAGGTACCTGATCATCATGCAATTTCCTCATTGTCTTGAGAACAGGTCTGCCCAACGGGCGACCGCATTATCGCCACGCGAGAATGCATGTTAAGTCTAATAGACTTTGTATATTTTCCCACGGATAATCGGTAGGTACATTTAGGTAAAACCCTAAGAGCCTATGGGTATAATAGAGAATATTTGCAAACTGCAACGAGCTATCTTGTTCTTACTACTCGCAGTCCATGATCACAATCCATGAACACAATCCATGATCCACCACGTATTTCTTCAGTAGGTAGTACTTCTCCACTTTTATACACATTCCCCACAACTAAACACATTTTTAAACACATTTAATTTAAATTTATCTGATGAAAGTAAATATCGCCATTGGCGCGAAAGAACGAATGATATTTGACAGTTATAGTGTTGGGAATTGTTTTTGTATTAATTTTTTTTTTTTTTCTCTAAAAGAATCGCGAAAAGTAGTGCGGAAGTATCGATACATAATAGTTATATCGGATGAATTACGAATATAATAAGAAACGTCATTGCACAAAAAGTCGCTGAAACGTTAAAACAATACTGCTATGAGAGGTGGTGGTAGGGCCCCTGGATTTAAAATCGTAAAGAGGTATTTGTAACTTCATTTTCAGGTTATATAATAACCTAACCAAACGCAAAGTAAATTGATAAAAGGCCTTGACTTCGGAATAGCAAACAACGCACAAACCTGTAACATATCGAATTATCCGCCGACCTAAATAAAATCGTGCCAGAGTGCCATTTATATTTTATTTCCTTTGGATTTGTTCCGAATCGCTGATTTCCCACGGGAACTGCTTTGCTTTTGGTTTCCACAAAACACCGTACAGGTACGATATAGTACGGTTACTCAATTATTCAAACTACTAAAGGGTTTAATACCTACGTATCTAATGCCAAGCTATGTTCAGTAGGTATAAACACAAAATGTAAATCCTAAAGCTATGGTTTCCTTGGAAAGCGGCACCGTCACACAGCGGCCGCAACACAGCGGTGAATGACGTCACTAGATCATTGGCCATGTAAACAACGGTGTCCAATACC
Source organism: Drymonia ruficornis (assembly GCA_947859195.1). Lineage (NCBI taxonomy): Eukaryota > Metazoa > Arthropoda > Insecta > Lepidoptera > Notodontidae > Drymonia > Drymonia ruficornis. The sequence continues at coordinate 13,328,748 of OX401905.1, read as the reverse complement.
GCTCTCTAGGAAACCGCGCCATTTTGTTGACATAGCCAACGTTCCAGTGACGCCATTCACCGCCACATCGCGGCCGCTACACGACGGCACCGCTTTCCGAGGAAACCATAGCTTAATAGGCAAAACAGTTCTGAGATAATTTTCAAAGCCAATTTTTTAAACATTTTTTTTATAAATATTGCCAGATGGACACACCAACTGTATGGTCCAACACTAAGCATAGCTTGTACTATGGGTGCCATACAATGGACTGGGGGCGATCCCAGTACCTAACACCCAGACCAGAGGGCCTACTCTTTTACAAACGAAAACGAAAATTCGCGTATTTCCTACTACGTTTCTTATTCATTCCGACATTTCTTACGAACGTAACCTGTTTGATGTCTTCGTTGTCGTCGAATCTAAACGTCAAACAATTTTCGTTTGTAAAAGAGTAGGCCCTCAGGACAAATTACTTAAAGGCCGTTGTCAAAATTTCCTCTTTGGCAGAAATCGAACCCGCGACCATCGAACCACATCATACAACAACGTAATCTTGTTAGCATTTCAGATTGTTTCTGGCCAATCAACAAAAGTTTTTTTTTATTTTTCAATCATAGGGGGTAATCTTCTTGTATTTTTTACAATTTGTTTCCAATCATTGTTACTCATTATAAACTTTATTAGCCCATAGTACCCGTGTTTATGATGCGGCAACATAGTTATTTACATACTTGTAATCGGCTTGGCTTACTACACATCACTTATTAGGTATATTCTAGTACAGGCAGCAACGAAAGCATGGGAACGTAATACAAGGTGGAAAATCTCGTCCGGTGAAACAAAAGCTTTTTGCGGAAAAGGGAAGATCTTCCGGCCAGGCGGGTGGTATGCCTGGCGGGGTCGGCCGCTACACCCAATGGATGTTTTCGGGTTCTCGTATATATGCGGAGTGCCTCGGGAATCTTGCTTGCGTGGTTCAGGACTCCATTTTTGTATTGGCGCGTGCAACTAGCGCCATCTGTTGGTAGCGAGATGTGAAGTCGCTACAAGCTCTTTAATACATTTCTATGAACTAGTCCAAAACATGTTGACAACAATGAAACATAATTCAGTATTCACTAAATACCTTCATAAAAATATGTCTGTCACTTTTAGTTGCTAACTGTACCTACTTTGCAAGATTATAAAACTGAACTGGTTTATTTTTTAATCGATACTTAATTGTTAATTATCTCGCACCAATAAACTTTAATCGCAAACTTGTAAGCATTTATCGCAACATTTACTTGCGGCGAGTTTCGATCGGAATTTAATCGCGACATCGTGGTACGGGCCACCACCGGCGCAAGTGTATGTTCTTGCGCAGCTGAGATGAGAATTTACGGCATAATTTAGTGGATAATGTGTGTCACTGAGCCAACATGTTGTGTCAAGATGTATTGTAGTCTATGAATTTTGTCAAAGAAAGTGGAAAAACAGGACTTTATAAAGGTTTCTGTGTCTCTGGTGATACTCAAATGGATTTACGTTATGTTATTGAGAACAAATGGTGACAAATTAAATATTCATCGCTAACAAATGTTTTAGAGAACGAATTAGAATCTTGTTTCTTTTATAAAAGTGATAACATTTATTTTTATGACACACATACAATGTGGTCATAGAATCTATCTATGAAATAGTATTCATAATTATTGATTTGTCTATGAAAGTATTTTGAAGGCTGAAGCTTTTTGCCCACGAAGATATTTACAAGCTACGCAACTTATGCTCGGGATACACGGCGACACTCGAAACTCAGTGTATCTTAAGGTAGGAGTTGGATCAACGCGGCACGACGGCAGACGTCAGTTGTCGACGTCAGTTTCATACAAATTGTCGCGATGACATGTGCCGCGACGGCACGACGGCATTCAATTTCTATGAGATCAACTGACGTCTGCCGTCTGCCGCTTGCATCGAACACCCGCCTTTAGTGTCGCGACACCGCCGCGCCGCTACAACTGTAACAATGTGTTGCGGTGGTATACACACGCAGACACTCGACGTAGGTACACTGAGTGTATTTGTGTCAAGTGTCATCGTGTATCTCGAGCTTTAGATGCGACCCATAGGTCTCTTATTGATGTTTTACTCTATGAAGTTAGGAATCGAATCGAAACAAGTAGCGTGCGACTGATGTCAAACGCGTAGTCGACGCATTGCCGTATCGTCCGTACTAACTTCAAGTATATTCTCGAGTTTATAGAGTAGCATATTAATTGGCGATATGGGTCGCATCTCAGTCGCGTAGCTTATGAATATCTCCGTGGGATAAAAGTATTAGTGGTCCTTACGATGTAATTACTTTAGCTGTAGGTACCTTAATTAAAGTAAAAAGTACATTAAGCTATTTGATGTTCCGTTACCATAATTCAATGTTTCACGGACGATAATGGCCTTAAACAATTTTAATAGATTTGATTTTTAAACAAAAAAGGGATCCTAATTCCCCACAAACTACCCGTATCAAATTAAATTATAACGTATTCCACATTATATTTGGGCGTGGGAATGTTTTTTTTAATGTCGGAAGACCGTGACCGCGATTAGACAGGCTTAACGTAATTTTAGGACCAATTATGATCTTGGCAGATCTATTTTTTATGAGATTTGGTTATTTGACGTGTTAATTGTGCTCTGTGATGGATGACTGGATGGACTTGTGAAACGTCTATACTTACTGATAATATATGCGAAAGTAACTCTGTCGGTCTGTTTGTTTTTAAGACTAAATCCTCAACAGATTTTGATGAATTTTGGTATAGAGATAGGCAGGACCTTGAAGAAGAAGAAATACTTCTTTTTATTCCGGAAAAATTAGGCACCTATGGGATTATCAAAAAAAATACTACAGGATGTTCTAAAGTCAACGCCAACGAAGCTTTTAATTTATAATATATTTCGGTGATTATATATTGTTGGGCTCTATAGTCGCATTTGCGACCGAGGATTCTATGGTTTTTTTATTAGGTGCGTCCACAGATCCCGAGCAGGCTCGTCCAAGCAATCAGTTATGTCTACGTGGTCAGAAATCAAAATTTTATTACGCGCGCCAACGCCGCTCATCGCTTGTGGACGTCGCTATTTACTAGTGGAATCTCTTTTTATTGATAAAATTAATATAAATTCATGTTGGGTCTGCGTTGAAATACCATAGCTTAACCAAAATTTGTTGGCTATTGTTAGATAACTTGTTAGGTCTTAAAGTTTCATATTCAGTCGTGCTAAAGCTATCACCGCGTCGATGACAGGAGCTTTCGCTTCAAAATTGATGTTAGGCGTAGAAATTAGAGTGTGCGCAGGTTGCTTGCGCGTCAGTTACGCCTCATACGCTTTCTGATTGGCGTTTTTAGCATAATGGCTTACAACCTAGAATAAAGTTGTCATGTAAATCGGAACATGACATTAACGCTCCCACTGTATATAATTACTAGCTTTTGCCCGCGACTTCGTCCGCGCAGAATATAAATTTAAAAATTCCGTTTCCGTTTGCTGGAACCCAAATCCCGTATCCCGTATCCGTATCCCGTATCATCCATCACACATCCCATATCCCGTATCCCGTATCACGTATCCCGTATCCCGTATCCCGTATCCCGTATCCCGTATCCCGTATCCCGTATCCCTATCCCGTATCTCGTATCCCGTATCCGTATCCCGTATCACGCATCCCACATTCCGTATCCCGTATCCCACATTCCGTATCCCGTATCCCGTATCCCGTATCCTGTATCACGCATCCCACATTCCGTATCCCGTATCCCGTATCCCGTATGCCGTATCCCGTATCCGTATCCGTATCCCATATCGCGTATCCCGTATCCCGTATCCGTATCCCGTATCGCGTATCCCGTATCCGTATCCGTATCCCGTATCACGCATCCCACATCCCGTATGCCGCATCCCGCATCCCATATCCCGTAACCCGTATCCCGTATCACGTATCACGTATCTCATATACAAAATCTCGTATCCCATATCGTGTATCCCGTATCCCATACCCCGGATAATTTTCAAAAACTATTTTTTTTTTTTTTTAAAAGACAATTAATCACCAATTTTCTTAATTCTAACTACAAATATGACGAACTTCCATACAAACTTTCATCCCCTATTTTACCCCCATTAGGGGATGTATTTTCAAAAACCCTGAAATTAATATTGTTTATCTTTTAAAAGTCACCTAATCACCAATTTTAATAATTCCAAGTTCAAAAAATGACGAACTTCCATACAAACTTTCACCCCCTATTTTAACCCCTTAGGGTTTAAATTTTCAAAAAAGATGAAATTATTATTTTTAATACGTAAAAAAAAACCTAAACACAAATTTTCATTATGCTAACCTCGGAAATGACGAACTTCCATACAAACTTTCGTCCCCTATTTTACCCCCTTAGGGGTTGAATTTTCAAAAACGCAGCAATTCAAGTTTTTTATTTTTAAAAATGAACCTAAACACCAATTTTCATAATTCTAACTTCAAAAATGACGAACATCTATACAAACTTCCCAACTAACTTTCATCCCCTATTTTACCACCTTAGGGGTTGAATATTAAAAAACGCCGAAAACCATATTTTTTATTTTTAAAAAGACACCTCAACACAAATTTTCATAATTCTAACTTGAAAAATGACGAACTTGCATACAAACTTTCATCCCCTATTTAGCCCCCTTAGGGGTTGAATTTTCTAAAATCGCTTCTTATTGCTTGTCTACGTCACAAAATATATCTACTATCCAAATTTCATGTCTCTAACTTCAGTAGTTTCGGCTCGGCGTTGATGAGTCAGTCAGTCAGTCAGTCAGTCAGTCAGTCAGTCAGCATTTCCCTCTTTATATATTAGTATAGAGTATAGATAGAACTGAAATCTGATGCCTAGACTTGAATGTTTTTTTTTTCCACTTCATCAGACACATGGGACTTTTTAAGCATTGGTTATTAGCGCTTTTTAAGCATTGTTTATTTTTAGGATGTTGCTTTTTAGTTAATTATAAGTTGCAGTGTTGATTAGTGATTCGCGTTGTTGGTGCCACTCAGCACAGTGTGTTGAGTGATTATGTTCTGTAATTACACGATAAGCCTATAATTTTTCATAAAAGCTATTGTCGCGAGTTGCCTCCGCGAGCTTTTGGAATGTATGTATGTAGCCGAGTAGCGGTGCTATAAGGCCGTGGCGATAAGGCAAATGCGATGCGACGGCATTTTTTGCACGAAAGTTTGCTTATCACCACCGCCATATAGGGGTTTGATCGCAGTCGCATCGCTGTCGCATCGCGGTTGCCTTACCAGTGTGGCCCGGCCTAACAGCACGTTTTAGAGACGTCAAATTTATGTTGTTATCAAAGATTGTTTTAAGTAATTTTAGGTTCATGGTTGTTATCTATTTTTTGACAGTGAATAATTAAAACATAGTATCGGTTTTGTCTCTGCAAACAAGGGGTTAAACAACAAACAAAATTTCACAACAGTTATAATTGTCGTTATTCGTAACGCATCCTCAATTTTAAGTTTTAAATAAAAAATACGTTTTTATCGAATAAGGACACCGGCATTGCTTATTAAGCGCCTCTCGTTAAATTACTTTCCATATTTATTGTTGGTTTCGAGCACTCTCTCCGGCGGAATCCGTGGTGTTGGGAGGGGGGGGGGGGGCGACTGGGTCATTGGGACGGCGATTCGCTAATAGCCTCTTTGGAGGGTGGGAAGGGAATGTGGTAAGTACAGCAGGTGGGGACAAGGTGGATTGTCGGTAGCTCAAGGATCTTTTAATAGAGGATAGACAAGTTGAGTTTTTGGTTAAGAAGAAATTCAACTTTATTCTGCTGCCTTAAGGTCTATTATACCTAGACAATTCTTAGACAGAAAAAGAAGCCGAGAGAGTGGCCCTAATTGGGACCATGTCCCTCTCATTTCGAGTTGCCATGCCAAAATAATATTATCGTTGGGTAGTGATTGTTAGTTTTAAATCAACCAAATAAATTAATTTATTATTTATCGTGACTATTGTCTTATCATATTAACAATATTCACGATAAATACTAAATTAATTTATTTGCTTGATTTAAAAACTAACAATCACTACCCAACGATAATATTATTTTGGCATGGCAACTCGAAATGAGAGGGACACGGTCCCAACTGGGGCCTCTCGCTCGGCTCGTTTTTTGTGCAGTAGTGAACAGTCCAGTATGTATTTACGTCCGTGGGGTAGCTAAATGTTATGGCAATATACTATGTTTATTTATTTTCTTCCTTAGTATACCGACTTATTAGGATAGTAAGTAGTCATTTTATTTGTCTCTTCTGACTTAATATTGGTAGTACGCAAATTTTATTGTCGAATTGCGTTTCGTACGATGAGTGAGAGAGCCGAAAGCCCCTATTAACATGTCACTTAGTAGTCCTTTGGTCGACAACATGCCGACCACTAAGAATTTGCGATTTACAATGAAGAATTCATCAAGATAATACCTATTAGAGACCAGAGGTTTCGCAATGGACATTTTTAAGGGACTTGAGGCCCTGGTTAGTTTTATTCAAGCTGCCCGACGGCCTCAGACATGCTGTATAAATGACAACAACTGAGACCGACTTTTTACGTGCCCGCCGAAGCACGGAAATGCTCAGTTTGAAATGCCACTAAATGATCACCCATCTTTGCCCATGCCAAGCGTTGCTTAAAGGCGGAAACCCACCGCGGCGCACGGAGAGGCCACGCCACGCTTTGCAAGAAAATGTATGCATGACGTTATTTCGTGCGTAGCCTCTCCGTGCGCCGCGGTGGACACGATTGGATACATTTTCTTGCAAAGCGAAGCTTGACCCATGTGCGTGGCCTCTCCGTGCGCCGCGGTGGGTTTCCGGTTTAACCCCCGATAATTTATCGATCAGTGATTGCAGCTGGTTGTGAGTGCAGAAGAAATCATACGCGCAGGTCGTAATAAGCTTTTTGCGCCTTGTATGCACTTAAAGACGTCGTATAAAAACTTTAGTACGACCTATACTCGAACTCTTCTCCTAAATTGAAGAAATAAACTCCCTTACGAGGGTCCAAGTCAAGCAACCGTTGGAAAGCGGACCTCATGACACTATGAGATTGAAGCGTTGATAATAAGTACCTGCTTAATTAACTTTCGCTGTTAGAAGAGTGTTATTCAACGTTGTGATTAAAAATAAATATGTATTTAATTATCTATTAGGTAACGATTATGATTGTCTATGACGGCTTATCAGGGATCGATACAGTTCATATGAGTATTAGTGACCGGTTGTCTTTAGTGAGTGGGTCGGGTTTGACGACATTCTATTTGATGGTAGTTTTGCCGACTCTAGTACAAACTTTCGTTGTCCGATTATCCCCGATAAAACCTCATTTCATACTAACTGGCAAAATAATAGATTTTGTATTTGGACCGTGGTATATGGAGGCCTAGGCCCGGCAGTAGGACGAATAATAAATTAAAATAGCAATGAATGTACTAAATGAATCATTGAAATTAATACCGCGAGGGGCGGATTCTAACTAACAATCAAATGGCGACAAGTTTCCGTAATTAACAACAGAGTTAACAGAGTTAATCGGCACACTTTAGGTGCATGAGTCACACAATCAACTATGTCAGTGAACCAGTCAGTGTATTGACACTATGCGCTGGCGCACGCACATGGCGCTACCATGGTGACCATTCTCGCTTACAATAGTTACGTCACAAGATGTGCGTGTTTTCATTAACACTTGGCTTAAAAGTGACGTTAGTTCAAATAAAGATTAAATGAAGGATACTAAGGTGGTACTCGACTTTACTATAGTATTGGTGAAGTCTAAAGAAAGCATAGCTTTGACGACCGCTTAGCGCATTGGTTCGATTCCTGCTGGGGCAAATTTCGGAACTGTATTTCTTAATTTATCTCGGTCTGGGTATCACTGGGATTGCTCTAGTGCATTATATGGTATCCATAATACCTACATCGTGTTGCTTAGTTTGGGGCCATACAGTTGGTGTGTTAGTCTAGCGATAGATATTTATTTATTTACAGATCTTTAGCTTAGTTATGTCAAGGACGACAGCGAATTGTTATTACGCTTACGCAACGCAAAAACCGCACATGAAAACGGTAACCGTGACAGTCATGCAGTGTGTGGTCCATAGTACCCCCCATTCGGTCACAATTCGTTGCTTCGCCAGACCTTGTGCGTTTCCTCTGCTTTGTCACGCAATGCGTTCCCCATAATTAATGCACTTTTTGCATGAATCCCACACTCGGTATAACCCCGTGATAGAAGGTGAAAAAATAACACGTAATGAATATTAATTGGAAGTAGCAATCATTATCATAGATCGGTAATGGTACCTACCTATATGGCATGACCTTATTTCATGACTGATTTCGATTGACATCTAAACATAGCAATTTCTCTTATAATGGTACTTAAGTAGGTATTTTTCTGTCCAGGTTTCACAAATTTAAATGATAGAAGAACACCATCTATGGTTTTCAAATGATTAGAAACGCGAAACAAAATTTCTATCGCGAATCACTATTGTTTTCCATCATTAGTGTTCATCGTAGAGTGACTGCGCACAATATAACAAAACGCGCGAACCTGACATTGGTGCTAGTGAAATTCTAACATCACCTTATGTCAATAAATCTATAATAGTATACAGGCTGACCTCAAACCAGACATATAATTCGGATTATTTAAGTTAAATTAAATATTCGATAAAAAAAATATACATACTTACCCGATAAAAACAAAGTTTATGCCCGCTCAGTTGCTTACTTGAGCAAAACATAAAAATATATTTTTCATTATGTATAACGGTATAAACAATACTTTTAACATTTAAAAAATTGGTTGATGTATGTCCTGTGCTATTCTTATGTTTATTTTAACATTCCTAGATAAAAACCAATCCGTACATCCTAAAATAATGCCAACAATTTCAAAGCTACCCTGTATACAAAACGCCGGGTCTGTCCGTCTCACGAAAGCAAATTCAATCACTTTCATCTCAGCTTTTTGTGCGGCCCGTAATGAACAACACAAAAATATATTTTGCATCTATGTGTTACATCTTTTTTTTTGCTGTCAAATAAATTTGGGCACCTTGAAAAAAGTTTCGAGCGGGCTTGTGGTGTAGTGAAAGATATGTTGTAGCTAGCTATAGCCCTCGAGTGTCTATAGCATATAGACGATAGTAGCACATGGTACAGCTTTTATCTTTTGGGAGAGGCTATGGAAATTTAAGGATGGCATTAGATTAACATAGATGGGTTACAGGATTGAAATTCGTAGCTTGCTGCTCGTTATTTGCTGCATTAAAGTATGACAAAAACGAATTTATAATAGTAGTCAATGTAGGACCTTTTAACTTTTGCTAATTCAGTGTACGCTTCTACGAAATATTATCATCAATATAATTTTTCGTTACAAAACTTGTAGCTTAAAGCTATAGCTATTACTGTGTGCATGCCCAATCCAGAACCAGTTTTCTCTCGGACCTGTCATACCGGCTCCATCAATCAAAGCGCGCGGGCGTGGGTAAATCATATGATTTTATTACACGTCATTATACGTCAATTTATTAATGCGTTTAGTTTTTAATCCACAGTCAATACATTGTTTTATAAAGTTTAATATAGGCCTTAATTTGGATGGACTGTTTGATATTGATGGTAGAAATGTTATTAATGTAATTTACCGTAATTGTTGGAGATAATGTTTGTTGGTAGAATGTATAAGGGACAAGGCGAAAGGATAATGATGGTAAAAATATGTACTTAAATAAAATGTTACGATGGTTCATTGTAGATAAATAATGCACACGGATAGGTCCACAGAATTCTAACCCGTTGTGGCCATAAGAACTATACCGAAGTTATATGTTATAACCGGGATATTAACTCTACGTTATTTCGAATAACGTCAACGCTACGGTATCAGTAGCGTCAATAAACTACAATTTTGATAGAGCGAGATTATTCAGAAACTTTAACTCACGACTCATATACCAATTCAATAAAAAAGTAAAAGTGCCCTTTGCAAGTTCAATGAAAGTTAAGCGCACGCAGTATTTTCAAATAACTGCTAGTTAATAAAATAAACGTTATTCGTTCGAATAATTTTGAAAGCGCAACGTTTACGATAAATTCTATAGAACTGTAGCTCTACCACGAGTTTATTCATAAGTAGAGTCGATAGTCACTCACGTCTACGTAAAATATGGGTGGCTGACAGCGCTGTAATATTTGCCACACAACTAACTTACGCATACGCTAGCGACTAGCGAACGTAAGACCCTTGGTAGAGCTACTTCCAACCATTTGTTGGCCATTACACAAGTTATACACGCGATAGTTTTTGTTATAACGCTACTGGGATACACGATAATTTGTTTTTATTGCGTTTTAATAGATAACAAAAAACAATTAGTTTTTAGAGGTTTTATGGTGTAAAAGACTTGAACGAGTGCGCTACTAGTTGAATCGTAGCAATCTCTTATAGTAGAGACACAACAGAGAGAGATTAACTCCGGATTGTTATATCTATGGTTTTACTGTCCTCTTTCATTTAAAAATTATAATAATTTTCAATCCATGAGATAATTTATTCTATCATACAAGATAATTAAAACCGATCTCAATTCTTACTGTCAAAAGCTTCGAAGAAAGTGACGCTCTCTGTAACTATACTTTTCCTCAAGTTCATTCACCCTTCATGATAACAGAACATTTCTACATCCAGTATTATTACAGTGTTACTTGAAAGTTTAATTATCTATGCCAATCCTATCTCATAAAATTTAAGGCGGTGTGCAGACGGTACAACTTTAAACGACGATTGTTAAACGCTTAGAGCTTTTGAATATTATAATATTAGCCTTTTAACGTCCCGCTGGGCACGTGCCTCCACTCAATGTGAAGAGGCCATAATGCACCACGCGGGTCCGGTGCGGGTTGGTGGATTACACATGTCTTTCGAAAATTGGTTAGATTTTTTAACAAAATGCAGGTTTCCTCACGATTTTTTCCTACATCGTAAGCAATTGATAATCATTAAAAGTTATGATTTGCACACAGATATCGAAAAATCCAGAGGTGCGAGCCGGGGTTTGCACCCTGGACCTTAAGCACGCAAGACGCGTGTTTGTTTTTTTTTTTAAACACGGTTGTGTCGTGAGTATAGTAGTCAATTTCGACGTCGACTTAAATTCATTCAACAAATTGAGTGTGGGATTAAACAGTGAATTTGACCGTCAAATAGCAGCGTGCAGATCAACAGCGATTAAGCGCACGCCTCATTTGCCCACAGCCTATCCGTGAAAGCATAATATGTACGTAATGTTACGAATTCGTATTGTAAGCCGAACTTTCTTTGCTATTGTCGTTTGTTACGATATAATTAATACGGTTCGGCCTTGAGGCTAGGCTGGGTCTCGATCGGATCTCACTTTTGGCTTTCGACTTCTTTTGTGCGCGGGCGTCTTTGTGTCTGCGAGTGTCAATAGTAGGTTTCACTATCGTTGGTTGATGTATTGAAATTGTTTTGTTTTTGTTTTTATTTATATTGGTTTTGTGAAATTAAGTAAGTATAATTTCTTTCTGTAACTGAGGATTATCCGGCTCTCTCATTCATCGTACAAAACGCAGCTGTAATAGCTACGCCGATCTTCTGTGAGAGGGTGGTACTACCCTGGTTGAGCCATCCATATATGAGCTGCAGTAATTTGGCAACAACTTGGCTATACCACCAATAAATAAATTATAGCGTATAATCATTGATGACGCAAACTTTTTGAATCATCTTTCCGAAAACCCAAAATCTCTATTCGGTTCACATTGACTATTTTCTATATTTTATTGATCGCCATATATCGTGTTTATCGATTAATAATATCTGCGATGACGTGGGCGATGCACCGCCATATCGGAGCAACACCTACTCGACAAGTGCCAGACACTTCCTCTGGTACGTTTTAAGCAACACACCGAGAGTCCACTTTCGCTGTCGGCTAAATTGGCGTAATTAATCGTAACAAGTGCTTATTGCTTAGTTTATATGATTATAAGCTTAGCGGTCCCGGATTTACAGGACCGTTTAGCAGATCCGGTGCTAACAAATCTCTTCGGATCCCGGATCTAGATCCGAAATACGGCCACATGAGTGAACTTGCCCATTAAACCACGTACGCAATCACCAAAATAAATACCAGATCCGCAAAAAAGCGGTCCTGCGTATGCGACAATACGAAGAAACTAATTTTGTCACTATTTTTTTTATGGGCCTTTGGTAACAAACAAGGGTACGGCCCGCCTGATGTTAAGCAGTTACCGTAGCCTTTAGATGCTTACAATATTAAAGGCATTGCTCGCACGTTGCCGCCCTGAAGGGGAGAGGAAGGAAGGGAGGGGAAGAAGGGGGAGTTGGGCTTCCGGCTCTCTTACTCATCGTATGAAACGCAGGTGTAATAGCTTCTTTTAGCCGATCTTCTGTAAAAGGGTGGTACAACCCGGTCGAGCCAGCACGTATATAAGCTGCAGTCATTTGACTACAGCTAGGGTCTACCACCAATAATATATTAAAAACCACCAGTAGAATATAATTAGATTAAACATAGAGAGCTAGCCTCTATGTTGGTTTGGTACTTAAATAGAGGCTGGATCTGCCAAATGCAGTTTTTGCCAATCTTGCCGCTACCATTTTTGGCTAAATGTTTAGTTTACTATTTAACTTATGCATAACAACTTTCTGTTCAGTGTTTTTGGTTCGTTTTATAGCCCATCTCAGAATTTATGTACGTGGAAATTATTATTACTAACAGTGGTAGTATTTTGTCGATTAATTTAGAATTGAATGGGAAATGTAGAGATTATTTTATATTGAGCCACATTGTGTGATTTCCGCATCGCAAGCGCATAAGTTATTCGCGACCATAAAATTGAGTTATGTATCAACTTTCCTGTACTGTGTGAGAAAAAGTTTAATTGATTGAATGTTATACTTTTGATTTCACTTAAAAGTTTTTTTAATTCCATCCGGTTGACTAGCGAGAGCACTAGGTATCGTATACTTAAAATCTTATCCTAATTCCGATGAAATCAGTCCATCAATTTATCCTTGATGCTTGCACAAAAAAGGGGTACTACTGGGGTAGTACCACACTCTCACAGAAGATCGGCGTAAAGTAGCTATTACAGCTGCGTTTCGTTCGATGAGTCAGAGAGAGCTGAAAGCTCACCCTCCTTCAGGTTGGCAACGTGCGAGCGATGTTTTTGGTATTGTTAGCATCTATAGGCTACGGTAACTGCTTAAGATCAGGCGGGCCGTACCTATGCTTGGTGCTTGGTAGTATGCCACCTTAGGCACATAAAAAAAACAAAAACCGGTCTAAGTAGCAAGCAGACAAGAATTAAAAAACAAAACTGAGGTTTTTCAAACATATCTCATATCTTTAAGCAAGAACGGGAAGAAGAAAACTAATTTTGTAGGAAGCCAATCTAATAACAAATTCAAGATATAGGTAGCTAAGTTACATTTGGACGCCACTCTTCATATTCCTTAAAATTATAGCAACGAACTATGAGGTGTGACTGATCGACTCATGTGAGAACTCAACGATGAACAATACCATCGCGATCTTCATATAATTGATCACCCGCTGTTAGTGTATTTGTACACACCTCCATCCGTCTTCGCTTTGCCGTTGTCCAATGAGGCATTGTTAAATAATATCGGAATCGTTGCGAGAGCGTCCGCGTCGCGTCGGCCCAGTGTCGTCTGCCGACCTGTTACGTCACAACAACGAAAATGTTCACAACATAACAGGGCTGTCAAAAATTATAATAACACCCAAAAAATGATTTTTAAGTACAAGAAATAAGGAAACGCTAGTTCAAATAGTTTTTTTGGGAGATTTAAAAGCATTTAAGATTAAGAGATAGTCGCAGTTGAAGTCAAGACAGTAGACGCTATTAGTGACATTATAAGAATTTAATGTAGGTATTAACATTTAAACACTGTCCGCCAAAATAGATATGTAAGCCAGTTTACAATGGTTTTGAATTTTGGTTTTGGTTTTTAATTTCTAGGCACAAAAGTGATTTGTGATGCCAATGTAAGTCTATCATAACTGTCTATAAATTTGGGGGTGTTTCTGCAACTGAGCGTATTTAGAGACATAAATAATCCCGAGCTCTCGGAGAACTAACCGTCTCAGCGGACGTCACATGATTGACTGTTTGCAGATCGCCTTGCAGCATCTAAACTGATTTTAAAAGAATTAACAAGTTGATCTATCTATCGTGAGGAAACCTGCACGTCTTAGATAATCTAACAAATTATCGAAAGTCATGTGAAATCCACCAACTCGCACTGGGTCAGCGTGGTGGAATATGGCCTGAATCTCCCTTGCATTTAGGGGAGGCCCGTGCCTAGGAGTAGGACGTTAAAAAGGCTAACATTATTATTATTATTTTAACAAGTTGGCAGCCCTGCGGGTGCATTATCCGTTGTTTGTTAGTTGCGAAACATTTGTGTAATCGACGCATCATTTTGCTCATTAAAGATGAGTGCGGTTCCGTAAGCAGCGGCGCAGCGACGCTCGCATTCCGTTTGGGGTTTCAGCATTTCACTTTTGTAAAGGCTGCTGACCGATTGATGGGATTAACATAACATCAAAATACGTTTGACTGTTGGCACAAATTGTTGGGCCAACTCGCGCAAGGTGATCGTAACCCCTTGTTTGGACTGATGAAACATTAAAACGATTTTTATGTCGTTTTCTCTATTTTGTGCTGTTCAAAAATAGAGTCCGTATTACTCTACCGGTGACACATAGAGACCGAAGATCGTTTGGCATAAAATAAATGCAACATGTTCCGAAACATTTTGGTAACATGTAACAACATTATAACTATACACACATTGCAAAAATTCGGTGGATGCGAGAGGCCGTGTTGTGTGGAAAGAATTGAGGGAGGTTATGTCCAGTTGTGGGCGTTTCCCGGCAGATAAATGGAACTCATCGTGCGAAACACAGCTAAAATATATATTTTACTTTACGCCAATTTTCTGTGAGAGGGTGGTACTACCCTGGTCGACGCAGCCTTTATGTGAGCTGTAATTAACTACAGCTCCAAATTAATCATAAATTTAAATCTAGAAGTGAACTGAATGATCTACAAGTGAAAGCGAATTAGCATAACAATTATTTAAAACTGTAATAGAGTTGCCACGAAAGATGGAAGATTTATTGCGATAAGCGAGCACTTGATGTGAATTAGTATGGTAAACATTAATTCCACCTTTCCCTTGTATTGTTGTGCAAGGCACTCGTCGTGGGAAGAGCACCTCGGGGCAATGAGACATTGTTGACGGGTTTTTGTAGCCTTCATTGGAACTAAAGCCGTAGTCTCCTATTAAATACCATCGGCCGCGTATAGCGTCACGCGTACGCCGCGTCACAATGTTACTATAGTGACGTCGGCGTGTGAAGGAGACCACAACAGTACATTTCTATAGTAAGCATTGTGACGCGGCGTACGCGTGACGCTGTAAGCGGCCGATGGCATTTAATAGGAGACCACGGCCTAAGATAACTATTTTTTAATAGGAGGTGGCAAACAATCGTACGGCCTGATGTTAAGCAGTTACCGTAGCCTATAGATGCTTGCAATACCAAGGCATTGCTCGCACTTTTCCGACCTGAAGGGGTGTGGGAAGGAGTGAGGGGAATGGGGTGTTGGGCTTCCGGCTCTCTCACTCATCGTACGAAACGCAGCTGTAATAGCTGCTTTACGCCGATCTTCTGTGAGAGGGTGGTACTACCCCTGTCGAGCCAGCCCGTGTATGAACTGCAGTCAATTGGATACAGCTTGGCTTTACCACCTCCAAACTGTGTTGACTGACAGAAGTGTGTTGATGAAGGAAGAAGTTTTTTGGGCAAGTTTCTTATTGCTAGATATCGATTTTATTTCGATAGCAACATTCTGCTTACGTATTAAAAAAAAAAAACCGACTTCAAAAAAAACCTGGATCACTAAAAAGCCTGAAATAATATTTCTATTACCAACTCTGCCTACCCCTTTGGGAAAACCAGACGTGATGGTGTGTTATCGAGTATTTGGGGTCGGTGCCAATCTATATTCTTACTTTTATAGTAGGTATACTTGGCATACCAAGATTGGCACCGACTCCAAATACTCGATAACACACCATCACGTCTGGTTTTCCCAAAGGGGTAGGCAGAGTTGGTAATAGAAATATTATTTCAAACTTTTTAGTGATCCAGGTTTTTTTTGAAGTCGGTTTTTTTTTTTATAAAAATAATTTTCTTTCACGATTTTTAGTGGCGCCATACCAATGAACATTTTGGCATATTGAACCGTATGAAATAAGCCCAACAAAAGGTAAATGCTGTAAATCTTTGAGGAATTCCCTCGACTGTCTATGGTCTCCATCATTAGACCTGTAATGGCACTTATAACCCATATGGGTGCAAAGTTCTCTCCAATACAAATTAATCAAGCCCAAACACCAGGTAATTGCTGTAAATCGTTGAGGAGTTCTCTCGACTGTCTTTTGACTCCATCATCAGACCCCTAATGACAGTCACAACCCATCTAGGTGTAAAGTTCTCATCAGTACTAATTAATCAAGCCCAAACACAAGGTAGCTACTGTAAAACGTTGAGGAGTTCCCTTGACTGTCCCTCGTCTTCATCATCAGTCCCCTAATGACAGTCACAACCCATCTAGGTGTAAAGTTCTCATCAATACTAATTAATCAACCCCAAACACAAGGTAGCTACTTTAAAACGTTGAGGAGTTCCCTTGACTGTCCCTCGTCTTCATCATCAGTCCCCTAATGACAGTCACAACCCATCTAGGTGTAAAGTTCTCATCAATACTAATTAATCAAGCCCAAACACAAGGTAGCTACTGTAAAACGTTGAGGAGTTCCCTTGACTGTCCTTCGTCTTCCTCATCAGACCCATAATGACAGTCACAACCCATCTAGGTGTAAAGTTCTCATCAATACAAATTTATCAAGCCCAAACACCAGGTAATTGCTGTAAATCGTTGAGGAGTTCCCTCGACTGTCTTTCGACTCCATCATCAGATCGACTCCAGACCTTCACAAAATAGTAGTGCTTTAAACTACTTAATGAAAAAAATTACAAACGCACTAGTCGCCCCTACGATTTTCGAAGATTCCCCTCGATTTCTCTGGGATGCCATCATCAGATCCTGGTTTCCTTATCATGGTACCACCCCCGGAAAATCTCCTTTCCAACAAAAAAAGAATCATCAAAATCGGTTCATAAACGACGAAGTTATCCGCGAACACACATAAAAAAAAAAAATATATATATACGGTCGAATTGAGAAACCTCCTCCTTTTTTTTTTTTGAAGTCGGTTTAACAACAAAAAAAGAATCATCAAAATCGGTTCATAAACGACGAAGTTATCCGCGAACACACATAAAAAAAAAAATAAAAAAAATATACGGTCGAATTGAGAAACCTCCTCCTTTTTTTTTTTTGAAGTCGGTTTAAAAACGAATTTCACTGCAAATCAATTATAATACCATTCAGATAAATCATCTATTTTCATTCGTCACGCATACAATGACGTCACTTGATCGACTGGGTATGCCCCATTTATGTTATTGTCCATTTATCTGTGCACAAAGGTTCCATAATGTTATAATATTGAATAACCGAATATAGTGCGTAGTTTCGCTTGTTACAACACTCCATGGCGCCAGTTAATAGGTGCGTTCACAAGCCACGAACAGCCGCGCCCGAGCTATAATATTTTAAACGTCTTTAAATGTGCTTATCGCTTCGCCCACATCAAACCACGTCCAATGGCGGTTGTAGTTTTACGAAATATCAAAATGACTTTTGAGTATTTCGGCCTCGGAATAGCAGTTTTTGGGCGAAAAATTAAAACTCTTAGAAACTCTTTTAAATGTGCTTATCGCATCGCCTACATCAAACCGCGTCCAATGGCGGTTGTAGTTTTCCGAAATATCGAAATGAGTTTTTGAGTTTTTCGGCCTCGGAATAGCAGTTTTTGACCGAAAATTTAAAACTATTAGAAACACTTTTAAATGTGCTTATCGCATCGCCCACATCAAACCACGTCGAATGGCGGTTGTAGTTTTCCGAAATATCGAATTTACTTTTTGAGTTTTTCGGCCTCGGAATAGCAGTTTTCAGCCGAAAAAATAAAACTCTTAGAAACTCTTTTAAATGTGCTTATCGCAGCGCCCACATCAAACTACATCCAATGGCGGTTGTAGTTTTCCGAAATATCGAAATGAGTTTTTGAGTTTTTCGGCCTCCGAATAGCAGTTTTTGGCCGAAAAAATAAAACTCTTCGAAACTCTTTTAAATGTGCTTATCGCATCGCCTACATCAAACCACGTCCAATGGCACCGGCACCGACTCCAAATACTCGATAACACACCATCACGTCTGGTTTTCCCAAAGGGGTAGGCAGAGTTGGTAATAGAAATATTATTTCAAACTTTTTAGTGATCCAGGTTTTTTTTGAAGTCGGTTTTTTTTTTTTATAAAAATAATTTTCTTTCACGATTTTTAGTGGCGCCATACCAATGAACATTTTGGCATATTGAACCGTATGAAATAAGCCCAACAAAAGGTAAATGCTGTAAATCTTTGAGGAATTCCCTCGACTGTCTATGGTCTCCATCATTAGACCTGTAATGGCACTTATAACCCATATGGGTGCAAAGTTCTCTCCAATACAAATTAATCAAGCCCAAACACCAGGTAATTGCTGTAAATCGTTGAGGAGTTCTCTCGACTGTCTTTTGACTCCATCATCAGACCCCTAATGACAGTCACAACCCATCTAGGTGTAAAGTTCTCATCAGTACTAATTAATCAAGCCCAAACACAAGGTAGCTACTGTAAAACGTTGAGGAGTTCCCTTGACTGTCCCTCGTCTTCATCATCAGTCCCCTAATGACAGTCACAACCCATCTAGGTGTAAAGTTCTCATCAATACTAATTAATCAACCCCAAACACAAGGTAGCTACTTTAAAACGTTGAGGAGTTCCCTTGACTGTCCCTCGTCTTCATCATCAGTCCCCTAATGACAGTCACAACCCATCTAGGTGTAAAGTTCTCATCAATACTAATTAATCAAGCCCAAACACAAGGTAGCTACTGTAAAACGTTGAGGAGTTCCCTTGACTGTCCTTCGTCTTCCTCATCAGACCCATAATGACAGTCACAACCCATCTAGGTGTAAAGTTCTCATCAATACAAATTTATCAAGCCCAAACACCAGGTAATTGCTGTAAATCGTTGAGGAGTTCCCTCGACTGTCTTTCGACTCCATCATCAGATCGACTCCAGACCTTCACAAAATAGTAGTGCTTTAAACTACTTAATGAAAAAAATTACAAACGCACTAGTCGCCCCTACGATTTTCGAAGATTCCCCTCGATTTCTCTGGGATGCCATCATCAGATCCTGGTTTCCTTATCATGGTACCACCCCCGGAAAATCTCCTTTCCAACAAAAAAAGAATCATCAAAATCGGTTCATAAACGACGAAGTTATCCGCGAACACACATAAAAAAAAAAAATATATATATACGGTCGAATTGAGAAACCTCCTCCTTTTTTTTTTTTGAAGTCGGTTTAACAACAAAAAAAGAATCATCAAAATCGGTTCATAAACGACGAAGTTATCCGCGAACACACATAAAAAAAAAAAAAAAAAAATATACGGTCGAATTGAGAAACCTCCTCCTTTTTTTTTTTTGAAGTCGGTTTAAAAACGAATTTCACTGCAAATCAATTATAATACCATTCAGATAAATCATCTATTTTCATTCGTCACGCATACAATGACGTCACTTGATCGACTGGGTATGCCCCATTTATGTTATTGTCCATTTATCTGTGCACAAAGGTTCCATAATGTTATAATATTGAATAACCGAATATAGTGCGTAGTTTCGCTTGTTACAACACTCCATGGCGCCAGTTAATAGGTGCGTTCACAAGCCACGAACAGCCGCGCCCGAGCTATAATATTTTAAACGTCTTTAAATGTGCTTATCGCTTCGCCCACATCAAACCACGTCCAATGGCGGTTGTAGTTTTACGAAATATCAAAATGACTTTTGAGTATTTCGGCCTCGGAATAGCAGTTTTTGGGCGAAAAATTAAAACTCTTAGAAACTCTTTTAAATGTGCTTATCGCATCGCCTACATCAAACCGCGTCCAATGGCGGTTGTAGTTTTCCGAAATATCGAAATGAGTTTTTGAGTTTTTCGGCCTCCGAATAGCAGTTTTTGGCCGAAAAATTAAAACTCTTTTAAATGTGCTCATTGCGTCGCCCACATCAAACCACGTCCAATGACGGTTGTAGTTTTCGAAATATCGAATTGATTTTTTGAGTTATTCGGCCTCGGAATAGCAGTATTTGGCCGAAAAATTAAAACTCTCAGACACACCTTTAAATGTGCCTATCGCATCGCCCACATCAAACCACGTCCAATGGTGGTTGTAGTTTTCAGAAATATCGAAATGAGTTTTTGAGTTTTTCGGCCTCGGAATAGCAGTTTTTAGCCGAAAAATTAAAACTCTTAGAAACACTTTTAAATGTGCTTATCGCATCGCCCACATCAAATCACGTCCAATGGTGGTTGTAGTTTTCAGAAATATCGAAATGAGTTTTTGAGTTTTTCGGCCTCGGAATAGCAGTTTTTGACCGAAAATTTAAAACTATTAGAAACACTTTTAAATGTGCTTATCGCATCGCCCACATCAAACCACGTCGAATGGCGGTTGTAGTTTTCCGAAATATCGAATTTACTTTTTGAGTTATTCGGCCTCGGAATAGCAGTTTTCAGCCGAAAAAATAAAACTCTTAGAAACTCTTTTAAATGTGCTTATCGCAGCGCCCACATCAAACTACATCCAATGGCGGTTGTAGTTTTCCGAAATATCGAAATGAGTTTTTGAGTTTTTCGGCCTCCGAATAGCAGTTTTTGGCCGAAAAATTAAAACTCTTCGAAACTCTTTTAAATGTGCTTATCGCATCGCCTACATCAAACCACGTCCAATGGCGGTTGTAGTTTTCCGAAATATCGAAATGAGTTTTTGAGTTTTTCGGCCTCCGAATAGCAGTTTTTGGCCGAAAAATTAAAACTCTTAAAAATTCTGATAAATGTGCTTATCGTATCGCCCACATCAAACCACGTCCAAAGATGGTTGTAGTTTGTATAAAGTATATATATCCAATGAACTCGTCAGATGATGACCACTGTTTTAAGCAGTTCAAGTATGTAACTTATTATTAATATTCTATAGCAATTCTGCTTCAGTAGGGACTGCTTTAATTCTTGCTGAGTATCCTGATGACCCCATTAATCAAGTGAGCGTGAAGATACATTTGAAATCTAGGTAACCCATAAACATAGGTTAACTTAACAGCGAATTTTCATTATCAGTATGCAAAGGCACGGCTAGTGTACGCTTTAGCTTCGTTAGCTAAAGAAAACTAAATATGATTAGCTAAGTTTTACGACTTGCTTTAACTGTAAGTTTATTAGCCATTGTGATTTGTTATGGAAATGAGTATGGGAGGTGAAAATTAATTTTCATTTGTAAGATGTTTTGCATTTTCATACAACTTTTCCGAAGAGAGTAACCTCTACAAGGTAGGATTGACTGGGGCATTGGGATTGATGGCAAAATCAGTGACTGTTCATGAATCAGAATATGAATGCGGAATAATTTTGATGATTTTGTAGAAAATCTTCTATAGATACATATGTATATCTGTAGAAGATTTTCCTAATCCTACTAGAAAATTCTGCTACAGTTTTCTTAAAGATAACGAGGATACATCGTAGCCAACTCTTTCAGCTTCAGCCGGAGTTATTAAGCTTACCTACTCCCGGGGTTTGAACTCTGGACCTTAAGCCTGCAAGATGCGTGCTTAACCAATCGGCTATCACTGCATATCCTATGCTTACTTATAACAACATTTACATCCGCCTTTAAACCAATTCTAGTCTAATTTAATTATCATCATTTCGCAAACAAGTAACCATTCTCTAGACAATAACATTCGTATTCCCATACACGGGTCCTTGTGAAAGCTCAACATTCAATTACAGCGCTGTCAGTGCCGGATGACGTCAGAATACTTGTCCCCGTAGGGAGTTAGGCTCGGCGCAAACGGGCCACCGACTACAGTCACCGGTGGCCAGCGATTAGCAGTTCACACGCTTTTTCATGCATTTTGTAGAAGCTCGCGAAACGTGTGGCCGGTGGCGGCCACTCGCTAATGCTATGGGTTCCTCCAATAGCGGCGCCATCATATAACGGCCGCACTAGAACATTGGCTACGTAAACAAGTAGCGGTCTAGGAAACCGTGCCATTTTGTTTATATAGCTAACGTTCTAGTTACGGCTGATATATGACGGCGCCGCTATTGGAGGAACCCAGCGCTTAAGCAGTGTCCGCGACTGTGAACTGCTTGTCGCTGGCCACCAGTGGCTGTGGTCGGTGGCCCGTTTGCGCTGAGCGTTAGTGACAGGTTGGTTGACAGTGCTCACTGTTTGGAGCGTGAAGTATTTGGAACATCTTGCATAACCCGGCCATATGGCAAGATCGTAATTCAAACTTCTAGGCGCTAAATAATTATATTTGTTCGTTCATAGGGGTGGGCACACATTTATGTCTAAATCGGTTTTGTTATAGACTGCTAGTTCCTTAATAAGGTGACCAGTGGTTTCCCAATGGCTAATAGTTAGCAAACAAAGGTTCATTGAACTGCGGTATTTAAAACACAAAAACCCAAATACAGACAAAAACAGTGGCAAAAGAAAAAACAAAACGATCACTAATAAAATAGGCAAAGACAAAAACTGTCGCAGTCGCTCTGTTAACTTATTTTTAACGGTCATCAAACGGCTGTCATACCAAATCGTCCTCTGTAACAAGCACATTTGTCACCAAATAGTTCATAGATAACTAGGCATCGCTTAAGAATTCCTTAGATATGCTAAACGGCAATGGAGTGCAGTATAAGATGGCAGATTTCGTGCCGAAATCATCTCACATCGCTGATGTGGTAGAAAACCTCTCGGCGTATATTGTTACGTTCGCAAATGTCACGATCATAAAATGTGACATTATTTTTTTACAGTCGCACAATGTCAAAGAGGGAAAAACTAAATCATGTCACATCGCTGATGTGGTAGAAAACCTCTCGGCGTATATTGCTACGTTCGCAAATGTCACGATCGGAAAATGTCACAGTGAGCAAAATCACACGCCACATTTATGAAAAGTCGACTCTACTATGTAGAACCCTTGTTTCTAAACGGAAATACAAAATAGTAGTACCAACCTGATCCTATTATTTACAAACTGTCGTTACAGTACCGGACAATGTAACGTGTTACGTAACACACAAAGATCAATTCGGTTCGCATAATGAGTGACGCTCGTTGCGCGCACGCACCGGTCCGCCTGCATTATTGCATTATCCGCTGAAGCGGTTTGCGTTATAAGCGATGGCGTGTAAGTTTTATAATATAATTGTGACCACTTTGGATTGAATAGGTTATATGCGCTCTGTAAGTGGCACATAAAGACTTTGCTAATTGCCAAAAGTGTGCTCAGTCTTCCGCGGTCTCGCCTCACTAATGGACGTGTTGACGGTGTTGATTTTGAACGTTTTTACGGCACGTAACGTTTTTACACAGACGGCAGGCAACATGTCGGCCGCCAAGAATTTACGATTCTTAATGAAGAATTCATGAAGATAATATTAGAGACCACTGGTTTTCCAATGGTTAATAGTAGCAAACTCCGGGCCCTAGTAATTTATGGGTTAAACCCATATTAAAATTCTAAAAGCTTCTCACCGTCATGATTTTTGGTTGACAACGTGCCCTTCGAATCACAAAAAAACTAGTAGTAGGAACCTAAATGCTCGACGCACCTCCCCCGCCCTCACTCCCATCCCTCATTCCTTTTAAGAGTTCTGGTCCCAACAGCCATGGTCAGTCCAGCTCCTTTAAGACTAACCGCGATTTCGTTTCCCGCTGAAACCCACAACTTGTACCATACCCGAAACTAAAGTTTTGCATCAGGAAGACTTGCTCGCGACACTGGACGGAGATCAGCGTCCATTCTCCCGTCATTTATTTGCATAGCACTTTCTATTTTCGCTAGATGGCGTTGTATAGAAACTGCCTGTTGTGCAAGTGGGCACCTAGTGGTTGGTTATGCCAGTATTGTTTTTTCGCTAACAAAGGTAGGTTATGATATGGTAATTGGTTTCGTGTATATGACAATAGAGGCTGTCTGTTTTGCCTGAAAAAGTTACGCTTGATTTACGTAGCCTTATAAAGATGAACAAATATAGAGTTTACAGATTCGCCGACATACTTTTCCGGTTTTAGCATGTATGATAAAACATCAATGGTAAATAAGCCAAGCATTAATTCTGAAACCAACGGTATAGCCCTTATTTTAAACATTCATCGATTTTCGATTCAATTCGAATTACAATATTTCCCATTCAATCATTGGCTGTTGTATAAAACATTAGCTTCCTCGTACAGCGGTTGTCAGCGCTGTCATTTGGACAGTGACAGCTGTGAGTTATGTTCTCTTGAATATTGAGCAGTAACCCTAGCACAGCAACGCGACAAAACTTTATCTCAGAGATTTTGTCACGCTCTCGTCCTTTTCTAACTTCATAAAAAAGAATGGAATAAAAAACGAAATTCTGACAATTTGTCTTGTCACTGCCGTCCATGCTAGGTCCACTGTCTCCACACCACTTGGGAACTCGTAGTTTTTGAACACCTGTGTAATTTGTTTAATGGCTGCGTCTAAATGTGTCGAGATGCGTGCTCGAGCAATCAGGTTTGACATCTGAACGTGTACAGATAATGTGAAATGATTGCTCGGGCACGCCGCTCGCCTCTTTTAGACGCATCCGATAATTTTATTTTGATATTGCCACTGTATGAAGTATTGTTTTCTTAATACAAACATGTAAAGCCCAATTGTATGGGCTTTCATGTAACGTAACATAATACTATGCCAGCCTCTTTCGTTATAATAATCAGTCACACACAACTTTCTTTTCAAAATTTTGTTTCCTTGCATAATCGCTTAACAATGTTACAATAACTTCATACGTCTCATAACACTGTTGTATAAATTTCTCTCTTTCACATTGAAAAACTAAACAAACATTATCTTAATTTCACGGCGGAATGTTCTTTCAACTTCGTGTCGCTTGTGATGCAAATCCTTCGCGTAGGAAGTTAGTTGACAATTGTGTCTCCACAGAAGCGCGAGTCTTGAGTTGTCAGACATTATGTAGAGTGGTTACTGTCTAATAACTGATGGTATTTTGTTTAACGTGCTTGGAGTGGTCAGAAGCTTTTCCTTTGTCCACATTTATGACTTGTCTTGCTTTATTTGGTTGGTAATCTTTAAAATTGACATCGCAGAAAAGGTTGTTACTTACTTCTCAAGTAATTAAGTGCTTAGATAAAGGTAAAAGCGAATATAAGGAAATCCTGTATGTCTGTGATAAACTAACCAGTTTCGATTGACGTTTTAAAGTCAGCTAGAGTTGTCTATGGCCTGATTTTTTTCAATGAGTGGATGGTGCTTGACTGCTTGCTCAGCAGTGATACGGGTTGTTTTAGCGCAGGTACATAGTTATCTAGTGCCGTGCGTAGTAGTGGAATGAGTTTGTTTCAGTGTAACTACACCTTTATCTAATGTCACAGGCTAGGGTCTTCATTTCAAATTACCACGGTGGGCAAATCACGCATGCCAGTGTCTATGTATGCCACACATGTTATTAGGCTGTTAGGTGTAGGGCAACTCGATTAAATTGATTGGGAACGAGGTTCAATTGTTGCATATCAGCAAGTGTATACAGCATGTATTTTAAATTGATAACTTTTATTAATCTGTTGGTTAATGTGTGCGCTTCTTTTCTTTCTTTTTTCGACGAATGTTGTCCTCGAAAGACAAGCTACGGTAGAAACTAATCGACAAGACTTGACAGTTTGCGAGGTTTGCTAGATATAGTCGTCGTTTTTAGGGTTCCGGATTCAGTTACTACTATATTTTCTCCATCAATATAGTTTATCAATAATTTAAACGATTTCATCCGTGAGGAATATTGAGGATTTATCTTGTTGTCTAAATCAAAGAGCTTTTTACATAGTTTAAAAAGCTCCATTTCTACTAGGCCTGTTCATGACAGCGTCCTACCTCGAAGACTGGTTAGACTGCTAAATGCGATAACGCCTCTACGAATTTATAAATGTAGCAAGGCTAAAATTCAGTATGGCGTAATTTGCTATTTAATACTTGGGAGAAGTTCACTGCTTCTTATCAATAACGTATTGCTGGTATTGCGCAACAGTTCACAAACCCGAGCATCCCGTATATAGTGTTTTGGGCAATCACGGCGAGGACAGGCGACAAGCGACAAATCAAATTAATTAAGCAGCCACCACGCCGCGGCCCAGCGGCCCCGGGCTCTGACCACGGAGTTTATATCGCATTAGCCGAATTGGGAACAGAAACTACTCACTTTGGTACTATTCTGTACAATCGTTAGTAACTCCTAGTCGCTAGTGTGGATGAAGTGGATAATCTTCTTCCAACTCCTTCCCTTTCTTTTGATTAAATTCGTGCGGGTTCCAAGACGACTTAGCTTTTCCCCGGAACTCATTGAGGATCAAATCTTGGCGTCATCATTGGACACCATTGTCGATCCTGGCTTACAGGAGTAACAGTGATGGGCGTATGTGGCGGGCCGAGTCGCTCCACGCAAAATATTTTCTTGGCAAATGGTTAGTTCCTTGAGTGTCCAATGACTGGCGACCTTTTTTGTTAAGGGCCACTGTCAGGACACTCCAATTTGCCATGCGCTGGTTGCAAAAAAAACTTGGATGCTTCATAATAGCGTGTTCTTCAGGTTGATGCAACCTCATCAATTAATATTTGAAGCTCGTGGTTTTCTTTTCTTTAGGCGGTCATAAAAATTCGTTCTAAGATATTACAACAGATTCAACACCTTAGTTTTTGGTAGAACTAATTGCCTCCAATAAAAGCAATTTCCCCACACGTGTTTACACGTCCCTCTAATAAATATCCGTCACAATAGCCTGCACTTTCTCTAAGCCGTATAAGGGTCACAAAGACCGGGTGTTCCCTTGCCATACACTGACCGAGTGAACTTCGGTTAACTAGACGAAGGGTTATCTGGGATCGGTCATCGCGACACGTTTGTATTGGTACTGCAATTAGGGTTAGAGGAAATAGACAAAAAAATATACAAACTGTGTAACAAATCGCTTTCCAAATAAGTTCTTTTCTCACGTCTTTTATAGTAACCGTATTCTTACGAAATCAATTGGACACCGAATCAACACATCCAAATGTAGTAACTGAATTTATAATCGGCGTGTCGCCAGTAGGTTTCGGGGACGAGGCACTGCGCGCACGCAACGCGATACATCAACATCGTCTTTTCAATTAACTGTCAATTTATGGCGCTTTCCTCACTACGTCCGTTCGATTGATGTCCAATAACAAACCTTTAAATTCGTTCCTATTTCAAAATAATTATCTTTTTTTCAAACGCCGCACCGCGTCGTTCGATTTTGTCTAATCAAATTCTGCACTGTTATTCACGGTCAAGGTTAGGCCCCATCTTCGCAAAATTCTAAGAATCAATATGCTATCTTTTGTGATTAAAATTTGGAGTAATTCCATTTGAAGTGTGACAGGTAATTTTGTAGAAAATAAAAATGTATATTATGCAACAAGAATTTCCCACGCCGCCCGCTGCGGGCGCACAAATGATTGATACTCGTAATGTGCATGTCCGTATTAAAATAGGTATGGCTTAATAAATCGATGTCGGTGCCGATTCCCATCGCTGGGGTCTGGTTCCAGTAACATTAGTGTCATCATATGTCACTAGGTGTGTGGTCACAGAACCCACAGATATGTACTGTGAAAGTATTGCACCATACTATGTTTGATTTGATTTGGAATATGGACCATTGAACCAGTACTTACCAACAGCATACACTTAAGTAGAAGTGATTAAGGTAGATTTAAGGAAGACTTAACAAAATCAGCTGACTGATGGCAATTTTTTCTTGTAGTATCTCCCAATATTAGCAGGATGTGACCTGTAATAAGTGAATAGACCTTTCAAATTAATGAGCTACTATGTTATAAAGAAGTATCTTTAAATTTAGCATATTATATACACATCAATATATCCAGAACATGTTATTGTAGTTAGTGATGTAGTTACACCAGTATCTACATCACTAAGTGCTCCAATAAAAAGCTACTTACCGAGCCAGTAATGGTCCGATGAGGCGACAAAATATTCTGTATCCGGCGTTTAATTGATTCCCCGGCTATATTAGCTTCGCCTCATTGCACCTTGCAAATCCCTTTGTTCTACAAGAGCATATAGCACAAATTTGCAGGAAAATTCAGGATTATCAAATAAGGTAGTTTATGGACGAATGATTTCGATTATTTGTAATAAGGAACGATTTATTCAAATAATTTATTACGTTGCAAAATAACGAGTCTGGCGTTTCTTTGCCTGTTGTTTTCCCTACAGCATTAGTTTTATAATAGTATTTTAAATTATTCTGCTGTCCTGTTATGCTCCAAGTGTTCCTGTATCCGTAACTGAGATGACTTCAATAGGGTCACATGGGGCCACTCCTGATTTCGCTTAATATTTTTTGGGCTACAGTCTTATAGTAGGTAAGACGTCTTCGATAAAAAAAGCCAATAATTTAAGCTTAAAAACAGGATTTCGTTGCAATTAAAATGTATGGCAATAAAGCGTTTCCTTGCAAGATTTTTATCATCGATCATTGCAGCACCAATAATAGAATCTCTTACATCTGCTAAAACTTTTCTAAGGATTTTCATTGTTCACTCCGGTCTGTACATCGATCGTCACAGTTGCGTGCGCCAGCGCAACATAATGCGATCATATTGCACGAAATTTGCATACAATGAGCAAGATAAAAGATCCACTGTCGATATTTGGCTATCTGCATCGAAGTGATGATAGTTTTATGTGTTTAGAAGGGCTACCTGCATTGTTTTGGATATCTGTTTGTAATTATTTTTGATTAATTACCCCCTTAGAACTGCTGGAGTAATTGGAGTTCTTTAATCTGTATACAGTTCAAAATATTACAACATTCGATATAAGTGAAGCTTTCTTCCAAATTTATTTTGTTCAAACCCTAGGAATATTATTTTGCAAAAAATAATTTAGGCTGACTTGGGTAGTAAATTCCTATTCCTAATGGTGTTAATAACGTACCGTATACTCTTTAATTAACACATAACTAATAACCTCATGACAGAATCAATTAACCCCGACTTTTGTTACGTCGATGACTTATTCATTGATGATCGCAATCAATTAGTACAATACACGAATGTAAACAATTATTTAACACTATTACTCAATTACGAAGCAAGTACAGAGAACCTATTACTACAGAATAAACTTTGTGCCCAGCGATTAGAATACAAAATCGAGTTGCAATCACCAAGCTTTGACGCATTATTGCAAAATGTTTCTATTGTTCCATGGGTTAGCTCCAGTTCGGATCCCAGTACCATTAATCTTGTTACTAAACATTCGTTTAATGGCGTGTGTAGTTGCATCGCGGGAGTGGTTGCATTGAGAGCGGTTGCTCAACGCCGGTACAATGGACCGGGCGCAGGTCGATACGGTTGGTGGTTCCGATGTTACGGTGGGTGCATCGTGGTAGCGGCCTTTGTTGGTGGTTGTCTTACTGTTGGGCAACTTGATGAGCAGAGATCATGAGGATCTACGTCATGTTAGATTACCATAATATGGGTACTGTTGTATTATCTCTTAAGACGAAGTAGGTAACTAAATTTCGATAGGCCCATTGAATATCATTGTTGGTGGCTTAGATAATCAAAATGAGAGCGATTTGAAGGATTATAGCACGGAATCTTAGGTTATCCCAATCAACGAAGCTTAGTGGACGGATGCCTTGTATTTTTTTTTAATAATTATAATTTGCTTTGGAGCTTGAAATTTATAATTATCAACATGCAAACATTTTTTAAACAAGTAGTTTATTATTGTTATGGACGGCGGTCCTTGGAGTGCTTTTCATAAATCGAAAGGTTCAATTTACAACTCTTGTTTTATGGTTTGTGGTCGGGTGCTGGTTTGATTGAACATTTTATGTATGTAACCAATCATTCAATATCGTTTACAGTGCACGAGTGAAAAGTGTGTCAGGCTACGCAATGATAGCGCGTAGTAAAATGATTGCGGTTGATTATAATAACATTTGATGACTTATTTCACTAATCATACTATTAGGAACTTATCATTCAAGGTGTAAGAACTAATAGATGTAGTCAAATGCTATCACTGGTTCCATTGAAAAGTTCAAATAGAATATCGAAAGTCTTGCTTATTAATATAATTTTAAATGGTGGCCCCAGTTTTCATGACAGTCAGTAAAGGCCAGGCAAAAGCCTGAACATTTTTGACAACTGGCAAACCTTAAGGTTGGTACCAATAAAATTGGAGATTGGATCTTGAACAGATACAAGTTCCTCCGTCTAAAATTATTATATAGATGCACTAGAAGCTGACCTTAATGAGCTCAAAATATTGGAAAAAGACTAGGAGGAAGAAGAGAGATCTATGGTCTTATGAAACGTTTCACTTGTTCCAGTTGGTGGTGAACCTTGCCCTCGTGATATACCATGCGCTGGACTACACGCATTCAGAAGACGAGGAGAGGCTCATCTCGCCGGACCTCGAGGGCCTCATCACCGAGATGACAGCGTGTGACACTGCAGGTATTAAAATTATAGATTGACCCCCAAATTTATAAAAAGTTATGATCGACTTGCACTGCCGTTACAAATCACTTTTGCTCCTAGAAATGCTTTTGTAACATCATTGTAAACTGGCTAAAATCTCTTTTAATTTGGCGGTTAGAACGGCTCTTTGTAAATCTACCGCTTAACTGAGTCAGTTCCTAAGGGGTGTGGCGGGCGGTGATGATAATATTACTGTCACGTGTGAAACGTGATGATAATTGGTCTAATCTAAATTACTTTATTATCCAATCTACTACACTCCTTTCATTAACCACATCGCCACCACAATTTATCTTTTCACTTACATTACCAATGTACACCTCAGCCTTGTTATAAAATTTCATCACACTTGATACGATGTTTACTAGCACAGTAAAGTTTTCTCCAGTACGCGAACTTTCACCTTATTAACCTTTTTATAGTGTCACGTTCTTAGTGAATAAAGAACATGCGATTTAGCTTATGCTTCTTGTATTATTTGTTATGATAGGATGGATTATTTAGTTAGTTTGAAAGTTAAATAAGGTTGTGAGCCAGATGTGGTGACAAAATTTCATATTGCACCGTCATGCTCTGCTGCTACGGAAAATGAATGAATGACCTGTATTTGTAGTACTGTCTTGCCCAACCTTATTAATATCGACCCAGGTGACCCGATAGCCGATGAAGAAAATAAAGCCACTAAATATTGAAGCGCTATGTAGAATCATAATACTATTTATGAGCTTTTGAAAGTTCCATGAACATTCGTTATTTATGTTCTGAATACCTGGTTCTTAAATGGCTTTTTTAAAGAACTTTTGAATGATGTTGTTCACCTTGACCTAGTAAAACTTCCGCTGCAGTAAATAACGTGAAGAGATTTTTATATTTCTTTCACTGGGGAGCTTTAATTTTTCTTAATTTAATTCTGATTGTTTAGTTGATTTCCCGTTAGTTAAAATATATTGAAATGGTTTCAAATTCGAATTATCAATAAAGTACGCATGATATCCCATCACCCAGGATTCGTTTTGGATAACACAGTTTGAGTAAAAGATTGAAATATTCTGTGATGCAATTCTGGTGACAATCGTGCGTATAAACGATAAGAAACATTCCGTTATTTGGACTATTAAAATCAATATTTTTATAATGTTGTCTTTATTCCCTACTCATTGTAATACCTACACATTATTATTTTTTCTTTTCCTCTAATCCGTAGGAGGGTTGTTTTTCGAGCGTATGTGTAATTAAACTAGAGTCAGCTATTTTGTCTTTGGCTTTATCCATAGGCATATCCTTTGCCATGGCTTTGTCACTCTTACTAAATACACATTAATCTAACTAACCTAAATTTACTACTAAACAAAAAAAAGCATCACTGAACCGTCATGTTACTGGGATTGTCGTATTTGTGTACATGGGAACTTTCTTTCTTTTGCTCTTTACACTTGATACCTCATGACTTACTGCGTTTAATGTCATTGTTGAGGCGTCTTCGAATCCGGGTCGGGGTTAATTAGGTTTTTGTTTGTAATTTTCATTGTGCGTATCTACTATATGCGATGGGTTAGATGTACCGTAAGCTGCAAACGATATCTCATTTGTGGAATCCGTTATATGTGATTAGACGATCCAGGATTTTAATGTCGAAATATTTATGAGAATGTTAAAAATCTTAAGAAGCTCAGAACTAGACTGATTTGGAAGTATGGTCGCGTGAAACGAATTTGCATGAAATTAAACACTTTTGATTAGTACTATACGTAAGTATAAGGAAGACTGACTTTACCTTTAAGCTATGTGTACAGTAATGATGTCTTACATACTAAGACACAATTTCTCAAGCGCTTTTTAACACGAAGCAAGTAAAGCAATAGCAAAACCATTTCCACTAATAAAGTGATCCATTCATAAAACCAGATCGTAAATTAGATTTCCTTGATCAATCTAACCCATGGTACAATGGCGAGGTATGTCTTCAATTAGAATATTCCCATTGCATTCTAGCACAACGGTGCTACTTCCGTCCATTATGTATGTTGAATCGAAACAGAGGTCCGAGATACTGTCACTGTTCACATGGTGTAATTAAAAGGTACAAGTTTTAGGAGCTATTATGA
This sequence comes from Drymonia ruficornis, assembly GCA_947859195.1. Taxonomy (NCBI): domain Eukaryota; kingdom Metazoa; phylum Arthropoda; class Insecta; order Lepidoptera; family Notodontidae; genus Drymonia; species Drymonia ruficornis. Next base: position 13,295,622 of record OX401905.1, on the reverse strand, counting down.
CTAACTACTTACCATATATTTCTATCCGGAAAGTTTCGATTAAGTTTCGATTACAATCAAATTTAAGCGCCATTTCTGGCCTATAAAAATAATACTCCATGCTACCTTATTTCTGTGCTTCAAAACTCTATCAGTAATTTTTACAACGTTATGACGTAATGGATGTAGGATAAGTAATATTACTTGTTTCCAATTTTCTAAGCAGGTTAAGGATACTCGTAAATTCTTCATCACTTGGTGTTGCGTAATTTACATTTAGAACTTAACTACAAATAACTTGTCCATTTAACGTAAGTCCTATCATTCCAATGTTTATTTGCAATAAAACTGAATACATTGCATACGTCCTATTTCACGATAATGTGAACATCGTCTTCGTCTTGTTCACATGATTGCCTATTAGTTTTCACTTTCTATGAACATTGTCGCTTGTCCGCACCTCCACCCTTTGCGAGTATAACATTTGTTGACTAGACGAGCCGTCTACTCGTCTGCAGTGATATTTAGGTTATGGCGCTTATCAGCGACCTTTGCTCTTGCACCGGCTCGATCGCCTCCTATCGCTTACAATGAAATGAGACAATTCGTTCCGGTTGTCTTTCACCTCCCTTTCCAACTCTCACGGACCCGCTCAATCTATATTAACTTGTCATATTTTCTGCGTTTCCATCGCGGAGACAGTTTTTGCAATAGCAACGAGCTGTGCAGTCTCGATTCATAATCGAGTTCGTAATTTCTCCGTGTCTATATTTACAGCTTCCTGTATCTGTTTCCTATAGGTGCGCAGAACGATGGATTTATCGCGCTTTAATAGCACGCACAGGAAAATATACAGTTTATTTTTTATATAATTTTGTGCCAATTTAATTGGAAACACCTTGCTGGATTTATAGTGTCAGAAACTGTTGTTTATGTATCGAATACAGTAATGTTGATTCGAGCGGCATAGACACTTGTATCGATCGTAATCAAGTTTTAGAATCGTGTTCGAATCAAATGCTCGAGGTATGAGCATCACCATCATAAATCTTAGCAACGATTTCGATCATGAAGTTCACGGCCTTCTCATTTGACGTGTAACTGTTTATTTTGTTACAAGTGGGCGATCGAATCGAATAGCATCGAAAGTATCGATTCGATCGGAAGATGCGAGTTTTTGGCGGTCAGTGGGTCATATTGGACAGGTGAATAAGTATAGAGCACAATAGATGATATGACCGCTGCGCTATTGTTCGACGGTATCTTACTATTTTTAGCCCTACAGCTACTTGCGCGTTGACACTATCATTATTGATCTGACGTCGTGTGATCGATAGTGGTTGGATTGATTCGAGGTCGCCGTTGTGTTTGGTTAGAATTTTCTTATCTATAATTTTCGTACACTTTCTTTTCTATCATTCTGCACGATCTTTTTTTTCACGAATACAATAAAATGTAGTGTCGATCATTCGAGTTAAATCGATTTACTTTCGCGGACTTTTCTATTTGTAATAAGGTTGCGATATTACAAAATAAAACTGGCGGACTGTTCGACATACAAGGGCATGTCAGTCTCGTTAGTATTAAAATTCTTATACATTCTTCACAGACAAGTTACGGAAAGTAAATTGCATCTTTTAATTCGGACTTCAATAGCTTTATTATACGAGCGAGGAGTAAGACCACAAGGTGTACCGCAAGGCCACCGCAACAAAAACTCGCAAGAAGAAAGTTTCTTTCAAATGCAGCATCTTTATGCAGATCTAGGGAACAATCTTGACGGGATTCCCACGGCTGCGGGCGGCACGCTCTTTGTGAACGTAAAAGGTTAGTTAATGTGAGTAATAATAATAGGATGGTACTTTATTACATGTGTTTATAAAATAAAGATGACTTAGAGATTAGCCCCGAAAATTTGAGAATGGATGAATTGTTTGAGCGGAAATTGAGTGAAGACAGTAAGTACCTTGAAATTAAGACACGAACATCAGTAGCGGCGTTAAATGCATTACTCACATGTCGAGAATGTGGTTCCAAACATTTTACTTTGAACGAGATGAGATTTAAACGATTTCGCGGTGCATTCTGCATGGTCCGTTATATGTTTGTTTGAAGATACATCAAAACTAAAATATCAATTTAGAACTTTGAAAACGAAGAGTTAAGAGTGGAGTTAGTTTGTGAACTGTGCCACGTTGCTAATATAATAGAATGTGAAGAAGTCGGTAATTTGATTTGATTGGGATAATCGAATTAAACTTACACTGGGAATGGCTGGGCTGGCTGGGCTTTGAATGGGAAAATGCATTCTATTTGTTTTGAGGTAAGGTAAAGTAAATACCTACTTTATGATATAATATTTATATACAGGTAATAAATAAGTAAATGAATGGTATATAGCTTAGAATGTAGCTTAGAATACTTAGTTTTGCTTACAAGGAGTGGAAATATTCTGTCTAGAAATGAAGCCTCGCGAGGGGCTTATAGCACACACTCACTTTAAAGTCTTCACCGTTTTCCTTTAGTTTGTCCATAGATTTAAGTCAGCCCTCAAAGATATGACAATCCTATGGTACCACGGTGAAATTCAGGGTGTTCAAATAATGCATTCCGCCCATCCTGTGTACCGCTAACTCGCGAACATCGTAGATTGTGTGAGATCCTTTCTTTTTGATCATGCCATGTTCTATTAAGCAGAACACCACTTTCATATTACTGTACTTTCCCCTACTGATAGCTATGAAAGTATCAAGGAGAGTTGATCCTTAAAGTTTATCTGAAATTGATTTCTATCTAATCTAAGGCCAGTATATGAATCGATTATTCGGAGAGTAAACGTAAGATTTAATTTCATTCGGCTATATCACTCATCGTACGAAACGCAGCTGTAATAGTTGCTTTACGCCGATCTTCTGTGAGAAAAAGAAAAAGAAATACACGTCAATATTTTTTTGAAGTAATTTTGTTTAGACTTAGAAAGCTTAGATAGAACCGACTTATATTCCGTACACTTGAAATACGCCGACGATGACGAATATTCTCATTGTTCATGTATAATGCTCTACCGTCAAATCCTGCCTCAGTTGTCCCCCTTTATCAGATTGCGACGGTCCCATTGTGGGCAGCAATGGCAACACATTGGACCTATTTGTCCATTTTCATCTGAATTGTTCTCTCTACATTTGCGGTGTTATCGCTTTGAAATGTATTATTTATGAGAAGGAACACCATATTTACGACATTTCTAGGACTCGCTGTTCCATTTTCGACAGTTTTAGTGCTCTATAATAATAGAGATGTTTGGAAGCCTCTACTGTAAAATTGAAATTCGGTATTTTGGTATTTCCACGTGGAATCATTTTCCAAATCGACGGGCGGTTTTTAGCTGGATAATATTTATGAAGCTATCAACTAGAGTAGGGCAAGCAAAAGTTATATGTAACTTATAGTCAATTTAGCTCTTTTAATTTTTCTTTTTTTGATTTTGTGTTAAATGACACTAATACTGCAACGCTACTCAAGTATTTAAGTCCCACTTAGCTGATTGAGATGACGTTTCTGTCATTTTATTTATGGCGCATCATACTAAGTGATAATAATACATAGTCATCATCATAATACTAAGTTATCTCGCAAATAAGAGTTACGTTTGAATATTCGGCTATAATCTATTGAATTTAAATTTACCTACCTATTCGATATTTCGTACCAATCTAAATCTATCGATATGACGTAATTTAACTGATCCAGACGGCCCCCGCGTCCGTCTCCGTATTTGCCGCAGATCCATGTTGGTCGGAGAAAGTCCGGCGCCTGCGCACCACAATGTTATAAATTGTTATTAATAGCCGAGATGGTGTGTCCGAGCCTTTGTTTGGTCATTTGATAGATCGCTCAGTCGATGTACGGATAGGTTGTTAAGGATGGGAGTTGGAAAAAGGAAGACATCATAAAGGTGGTATTCAGTTTCTTTGGTGCAGTTGATTGGTAGGTCGTTAGTGTTCGCCTTGAGGCGATATTTGAAATTAAGATCTAAATCATGAATGGACTTAGGGCGTTTTCAATAGATGATTGGTGTCGAATGCTCCCCATGGGAGCAAGTGCAGTGCGTATATCGGACTTCGTACAATTCCGGACGTTCGGAAATAGCAGCGGACGAAATGCTTCGGTTTAATTATGGGTTAGGTTACAAAACACTTTAACTATGGGTGGAGATTTGCTAATATTTTTGTTTGACAATATACTTCCAGAACTTTATTCAGGTACCCAAAATAACATGCGGTAGGTAACTAGAGCTTTTGTGCTGTTCCCATTTCTAATAATAGCACATTTTGATCTATCGATCCTGCGTTTGAACACACCCACGTTTACCTAACACAAAACGACCTTAAAAGGAAAATTGAAAAGGTCGGATTTCCTCGACCACTCGTTCCGCGCAAGTCGGTAGGCAGCGTTTGATATTTCCGACTTAAACTTTTAGGTCGCCATTGGCCACCTTTCCAGAATTCCAATGTTGTCGAGTGATACCCGAGATTGTTAGCTTTCCACATTTGTTGGTTGGATTGGAATTCAAAAGATTGTTTCTAATTGCGTCTCCTTTATTGTGTTAACTGAAATTGTTCACTTTTGTCTAGTTTTTCTATTAGGTATTATTAGACGTTAAATAATCGACCTTCACATGGATTTTGGTTCAAATAAGAAAAAGCCCAAATAAGAAGCAAAATTTATGAGACGTTTAATTAACCTTTATATGGGTTTTTAATTGTTGTCAAAAGGTCCAAAACGAACATAGCCAGGTAAAATAGGGGGGGGGGGGCTGCTAGGCTATTCTGTAACGACAAACTCACTTCGCACGCGTGAATTTGCAGGTGATATGTCAAATTTTGTATTGAAATTTGACATTTCACTAGAAAATTCACGCGTGCGAAGTGAGTATGACGTTACAGAATAGCCTAGCAGGTAAAATTTCAACTACAAAGACTACAAACTACTAGAAAGAAAATAGCATTCATCCAGGCACATCTCGTTAACATACGCGTTGCCACACGCAGCCTCTGGGAAGTGGCCTATCAGCGAGACAACGGACACCGCTGCACAGTTATTTATCGTCTCCCACGATTGGAAGTTGGAACAGCCCGTTGGGAATATAGCGAAGTACTAAATACTTTGTATAAACGTTCCGTACAGCTATGTAAAGTGCAAACCATCGATTTTACTATTAATCCGTGGTAAAAATGTTAGAGTCTGGGCGAAAAGAGAACCGTTGTCGTCATGACCAAAAAGTGAAATAGCGTTGTTTTTTATTTTATTTAAATTAAACCCATTATGTAAATTATAGATAAGGGAAATTTAAAATTAAATACAAATGTTAAAAGTTGCTAAATTTCAACCAACAACTTATATTACCTTTGTTTTTAAAATCTAAAAAGATAAATTCAATTAATTACTTTTAAATTCTTGTTTTTTCCGAGCAATCAGTCTGTTATTAAACAAATACCATCAGTAATGTCACCATAAACGATTAATGCCCCCTAAAAAGGCTAAGAAGCTTTCATTGTACCAGGGGAGCATAACATCAGACGTAGTAAGCCTACGATGGCGTCACAATTGGCGCCAGACGCTCTCGAACAATAACTCTACGTACGCCGTACGCTACAATCGTTGAAATAGCTTGCGTAATAAAATCGCGGCTATTTATCGTTGTTTACTGTGAGTTGATCATGTCGGCCTGGTAACTATGACTCGGGAAACTGAGTAAATTCTGTGTGTGACGTGTTAGCTTCTCTGGACTCCTGGTAATACGGTAATATTTCAAAAACGTTAAACTCGGTTTGAACGCGTGTCTAGTCAGATTTCTCTTGTAAACTTTTTAAACTGTGGCTGTTAACCGATGGTGTTTTAAGTGTAAGCACAGATTGTGCTAAAGCTACCAAAAGCTCACTCGCATTAGCTCTTTAATATCTTCAATCTGTAGTAACGTTAACATTGTTATCATTCCTATACCTAGTAACTATTTATATATATTTAATTGATAAATTTTGAATACTCGTTAGGGAAAAAGTGAAACTAAGTACCTACTTACCTATTTCATTTATAAGCATAATGTCCACTGATCGGTTTATTATACATTTAACTATCAAGTTACTTGAACGACTCTCTACATACCTATTGCATTACGTAAATAACATTAAATTGTATTTGCATAGAGCACTTGGGTTTTATTTACTTGGGGGTGTTAAAATATAATTGCAGTAATAAAATATATAGTTTGCTTGTTTCTGTACCTATTGGAAATGAGAAATTGTTTGTTATATCTATACGACTCGACCAATTTAAGTAAATTTTGATAGAGTTTGATAGAAATACAGAATACAATATGCTGTAGGTTATGACCACAGAGTGAAGACTAAAGACAGAGGTGCCCTTATTAGATATATATATGAAAAAAAACGTGGTCATTGTTTTTTTCATTTTCATTGTTCTATCTACCGGTAAATAGTTGAACTACTCGCTTCGTTTTATGTCGATGTTAGTACTAGGCCGACCACTCGGCCGAGTTGCTTAGGGCCAGTCCCCTTAGTAATTGGTCCATGGTTATGACCCATGAGTTTAAAAACATGTAAATAAAGATACTTAATCACAGGGAAATTGTCATACATTTGATTAGGTAAGTAATATAATATATGAGAGGGAAACTACTTATTGGAGTATTATATAACTTCTCGGTTTACATAACAGGATATTTACTTAACAGGTTATTATTTAGTTAACTGCTGTTAACCTTATGCACCTAGTTCTAATTACTGGTGCAGGCAGGTACTAAAGTTAGAGTGTCAAATTGTTGATCAAGTTTGTGTGTAAGTACTAGTGTAAGTAGTACCTACAGTAGTTAGTTAGGTAACAGTATGTTATTTAATATTTGAATTGCTATCCATAGCCTCTACAGGGTGTTAAAACCCTGTCCGACCCGTGAAGGTATTGTTGGGTATCGAGATTAGATTCTATTAAAGTATGTAAATTTTTTAATTTTTTAAAATATTTTTTAGCCTATTAACTGTCACACTGCTGGGCAGGTGAGGCTTTTGCCCAGCAGTGGGACAGTTAATAGGCTAAAAAATATATTTTAAAAAATTATATTTTTTTTTGAATTACCCCGTTTTACATTATTATTATTTTTCATAAAATGACGCCGTTACGTACTTTGTGGTCAAAGGTGCTGCCACACGATCTAACATAATAACTCCCGGTGACGGTGTTGTCATATTTTAAAAATTAGCTACATATTGGGGGAAAAAAGCAAAAAAAAAATTGATTCATTAATATGTTTACTATCATGAATATTTTATTTTTTTATTTTATTTGGTCTTGTGATTGGGAAACCTATATACCGGTTTCGGGTCGGACAGGGTTTTTTTAACACACTGTATACTATAGGTTAAAGTTTTTTGTTCTTAATTGGTTTTATCTCTTGTCGTCTACCAACAAACCAATGTAGGTAACATTATGACTGATGTATTAGTGGGAAGCTAGAAAACAGCTTACGAAATTAAGTTATTAAAAGTTGCCTATTACTAATACTTATGGAAAAGAAACGAGACGCCATATAATTTATGTAAGCTCATCGATCAATAATAAACACACTAGTGGCTATGGTTGAAAGTTTTGGTTAACTTAATTTTGAATCTAATGGTACCTCTCTGTTAGTAACTTTTCCACGCAGCTTGGACAAATTCCATGTAAATATTTACTAGTAAATACTGCAAGTCTGTTCAGGTCAACTAAAGGTAAATTAGAGGTTCATTAGTAGCACTATGATTCTATCACCTCCTTACTTATCTATGGTCTGATTTTTAATTAGACGAAGTGGGCTGACAGGTTCTTATGTCACTTTTCAATATAAATAGAACAAATAAGGTTCAAATTCGAACTTTTCAGCTGTCAGTTGGCTTCGTCTAATTAAAAATGAGACCATACATTAGTTCAAATCTCCAATATACCCAGTATCTAAACATTTAAAATCTCAGTGGTCTTATGTAGGATTTATAGTAATCTATTATTGCCACCATGAATGAAGACACATCACACCAACTTCACACGATCAATAATAATAACGTTTATAATCAAACTGTGACAGTTAATTCTTTTATCATTACATTAAGTTTGTTTCGTAATAGAGCAGTATTCCCCTTGATAAGCAAGCGGTGACCTATATGCCCTGCACATAAGCTGAGCAATAAGACGCAAGAATATTTTTTTTTATTTCACCTTATTTTGGTAGCAACTTCGGAAAATATATTTTGTGTTTCTTGCGTAGCGTGCACCCGGCTTTCACGCAATGGCTATCTATATAGAAATCCAAGAGAAGTTCCCATGACCGTCATGGCATACTAATTGGTGTGCTCAGCAGTCGGCTTACGATAAGTGGCCGCCCGCCCGCCCACACTACACCGACTCTATTAAAATTATATATTTATAAAAAACGTGAGCTGAAGTGTAATTAGGTGATTGTTCTATTATAGATAGGGCTGTCAACGTGGAGATATTTATTTCTTTTTTTTTTTTGTCGGCATATACAGTATTCTGTAGAATCTACTGCTAATGGTGATGGGATTAAAAATATGAAATATTATTATATTTATCGTTGACACAGCAACATATCCTAAGAGTTCCTGTTAAATATTTTTTTCCTCGGCACGAAAATATTCTTGAGAGAGCTCGCGGAGAATCTTGTAGCTACACAGACAGAACGAAATAACATTACCGAAGCTTCATAATAAAGGCTACAAAAATGCTACTAAGTATTTGTTAAGTTTCATAGAAATCTTGAATACGCTTGCCAACCCTACATTTGTCCCGACTTCAACCCATTGCCACATAATTCGTCGTCCAATGTCAAGAGTGCGGGCGGGTCAAAGCTCGCGAATATGCGCTTGCGCAACAAAGCGGCCGCTATAGCGCGGGCGCCGGCTGTGACGCTATCATACAGCGGAACGGATCGTGATTGACGCGTGCGTTATAGATCAGACCACACGCACTGTTGGTGGCATAACAGAGTTACTATATTATTGATAAAGACACTAACGCATCACTTCTATTACGACCAAAGAATTTGTAATCGACCAAAGAATTTGTAAAATTATCTATGACAGCGTTTCATTCGTCTGCAATAGAGTGGCAATAAGAGGTGAGGGTGAGGGGCAGGTCCTTGTAGTGAAACACAATCTTATTTACGACCGCTTAGTGGTTCGAGCTGGCTCGACTGGTGTAGTACCACCGTCTTACAAAATATCGGCGTAAGTAAGCGAGCGGCGAGGGAACCGGAAGCCGGACCCTCCTCCGTTCCCTACCCCTCCCTCTGTCCCACTCCCCTTCAGGTCGACAACGGGCGAAAGATGCCTTCGATATGGCTAGCATCTATAGGCTACGGTAACTGCTTAATATCAGACGGACTGTACCTTTGTTTTCCATTATTGTGTTTTTTTTTAACTTATATCGTCCCACTGCTGGGTAAAGGGCTCTCCCATCCTCCTCCACCGATCTCTGTCCTCAGCGACTCTGACAGTCCTTCTCGAAGGCGTCAAGATCGTCGCGCCATCTCTTTCTAGGCGGCATTATTGTGTCAAACAACCTTATTGTTTCTTTGTTACAGATGAAGATGAAGAGATCGGCGTCCTGTCCGAGGGCTCGGAGACGTCGGAGTGCGGTCGCGCCGACACCGATGACGAGGGCATCGAGCGCGACTCGGAGCCGGCGCCGGCGCCGCGCCGCCGCCGCACGCGCAGGCGGTTCATGCTCAAGGATGTTATAGAGGTAGGTGGCATGTACACGCTGTTGGATAAGACGAGGGAGGTATTGAACAAGGATGTTCAGTATTCGATTCTCATTCCAAATATGTAAAAAAAAACCGGCCAAGTGCGTGTCGGACTCACACATAGAGGGTTCCGTACCAAACACCGTATAGATTTTATTATTTTTTATTGAAATTCATCCTGTGAAATTGTTAGTTTACACACATGCGACTAGATGGCGCCACTGTCGCTTAAAAGTTAAATAATTGGTAAAAAAATGTAGTTTTACGATTTTTTTTTTCAACAATTTATGTAAAAGCTATTATAATGATTACTAATGGTTAAAATATTCGTTTTCTCTTTATAAATAGTTTAATTTATGAGTTATAAATAAAAACGTCAAAAATATCGAGTTTATTGTATGGGGACCCCCTTTATTTTAAAACTTTTATTTTATTTTAGTATTTGTTGTTGTAGCGGCAACAGAAATACACATTCTGTAAAAATTTCAAGCCTCTAGCTATTACGGTTCGTGAGATAGAGCCCGCTGACAGACAGACGGACGGACAGACAGACAGACGGACAGCGTAGGCTTAGTAATAGGGTCCCGTTGGCACCCTTTGGGAACGGAACCCTAAAAATGTTTGATCAAAATTATCCAATAAAATTTCCCTTTGATAAGTCAGCTCATAGTTGCTTCCTAGCGTAGGGTGGCCTACGCAACTGGGCGACGACGTTGCGAAACGTTTTATAATATTTTTGTTAAGTTTTCTCGAATTTATTATCAGTGTTTTTATTTATTGATATTTTATTTTATTACGTCAAATCCATCCAACTGCCCCCTTTTTTACATTTTTATTTAGATTTTCAAATCTCGTTAATATCAGGCCTCGATTTTCATATTATTTCGAAATAATCATAATTCGATCTTTGAAATTCTTTATTTTAAAAAAGTACTCTTCACAATCGTCGTACTTATCTGATACAGTTTTTATTTTACTTGGAATCAAGTTAACATGGCCGACTTTCACTAGAAAGATTACGATCCTTATCCATAGAGAATTAAGAAAATTAAGATCTGACGGTGTCTTGATCTACTTTTTTTTTTGAAGGGATTATAAATAATCATTGTAAAATGAGATATATTACATTAAAATTTACTTTTACGTTATTGCAACATATTATTCTTTATTTTTAGTAGACTAAAAACTTTGTCCTTCAATTAGGTAGGTAAGGTACTATTCAAGGATTCTCTGTACAATGTTATTCATCTACGACACAATAGTTACTAATTACAAAGAGTATATGCAGGAAAGTAGGTACACATTTTTTAAATACTATTTTTAATTTATTTTCATAAACAAAATGTAAAAATACAGTCGTTAATTTCTCAAACTTATCTGAAATTACTAAGTTGTGCGTTATAAAAAAGCTTTTAGTGTATAAATTGTAGATTAAAAATTGTATTTATGAAGAGTGTTGCATCACGCGGTACTGGCGGGCGCTACGGATATGGTGTCATCTGCTTTCACTGCACCACAAATTAGGAAGTTATTTAGTGGGATGAAATCGAGACCTCGCTTTATGGCCCTCTGATGGACTTGTTAAGTGAACTTGATATCGGACTAAAGGTCTGATGACACCTTCGTTAAGACGTGGAGAGTAGTACCTACTTTGAATTATTTATACTACTATATTTTTTTATTTTATAAATGATAACGTTATGTAAGTAAGTATGTTAAAAGTGTTTTTTAAGTAATTAAGTTCGGTAAAGTTTTGTAATTTTACAAAACACTTAAGCTTTTTAATTATCCTACAGTGTCTCCAAATTGTGTATTATTTTTAAAATTAAATAATTTCGGTTTTAATGATTGAGCAAATGAGATTGGCTAGTAGTAATTTCCGGCCAAGTGCGTGTCGGGCTACGCATAATGTAGGGTTCCGTAGCAATTTCAATAACAAAAAAATATTGTAATATAAGAAACTAAGTTGTAAACAAAGTTGTGAAATATAAGAAACCAAGTTATATTTGCAGTCGATCGTTAACTCTCACATTGAAGTTTGGTCAGAAACGCGTGAATCAATTTTGCTTGAACTTAGTCGCTTATTGCTTGTAATTGTTGATGTCAATCACTGTCAGACACCGGCCATTCTTAGGGCATCCTTGGGGCCATGTTCACCGACACATTTACGGCCCGTTAGAAAAGTAGATGATCGTTTCATGTGACAGTCCCTTTACGGCTTTAACGGTCCGTCAGTGTGTTTGTGAACCCGGTTTTTTATTAAATTATTAAATTTAAAATATACTTAATGTAATGTAAATAACTTTACTAATGGCATTTCATTTAATTCTAATTGTTAAAATAATATCTTCTAGAAACAACATGAGGTAATAATGTTATATGTACATTAGTGATGTAAGCATATTGTGCAATTGCAATTTGAGTAAGTAAATTGTGAAAACTGAAAGTCAAAGTGCATATTTACGGACAATAAATTTCTAATGGACGACTCTTATTGCAGTATTGCGATGATATTTTGCGAAAATGTGGGAAAAGACATTTCGTATAAGTGTAGACGCAAAGTAATGAATAATTTTGTTTTGTATTGCAAAGTGTTTAACGTAATTGCACTTGCCAATTGAATATGAATCGTTATTGCCTATTTAATGTTATTACTTTTACAAACACTTTTGCGTCGCGATAGTACCTATACAATCCAGTAGGTATGTCTTATAAGAAACTACCGGATTTTGAATATTGTAACTTAAGGAGATGATGAAATACTCCATATTTTTTTTTTATTTTTTTTTTATTTTTTTTTATAGGACTGCGGTGGCAAAAAAGCATACGGGCCGCCTGATGTTAAGCAGTTACCGTAGCCTATAGATGCTTACAATACCAAAGGCATTGCTCGCACATTGCCGACCTGAAGGGGACTGGGATGGAGGGAGGGGGAGGGGGGGTGGGCTTACGGCTCTCTCACTCATCGAACGAAACGCAGCTGTAATAGCTACTTTACGCCGATCTTCTGTGAGAGGGTGGTACTACCCCGGTCGAGCCAGCCCGTTTACGAGCTGCAGTCAATTGGCTACAGCTTGACTCTACCACCTTGAAATAATTTGACCATAATTTTTTAAGGTTCTTAAATATGTTTTCACCATATAATTCATGAGAATTTGTATTCATTGTGGTAACTGGTTGCTAAGTGCTGATTTATTCAAAAAGATCAGGCGTGTGGCGCTGTGCCAACAAGGGCCGAGTTTCCATCCTACTGTATCACGATTATAAGGATTTTACATACTTTTTATGTATAAAGCAAATATTATTCATACATAAAACCAGGTCAGAAGGTCCCAGGTTCGATCCTCGATGGGGCATGCACCAATGGATGAATTTTCATCTATGTGCATAATTTACAGTTGGCTTACGGTGGGGGAAAACATCGTGAGTAAACCTACCTATCCCTCGGGACTAGGTAATAGTCAGTTCCTGTATATACGGCGACAAGGTTCACCACCTGTCACGTTGGGTTCTGACTATCTGGTGAAACGTGGGCTTTGAGTTGACTTAATACCTCCACCACAATGTGGTGGTGTATGGCCACTCAAGCCTCTGACTACCCCCGAATGGGGATAAAAAGTCGTGACGTTATATATATATAAAACCAGGGCAGAGAAATCGACTCCCAATATAAAAATGGCAAAGGCTGGGAACATAAAGAGAATCGAAAATGGTTTTATTACATGTCATAATTTTTCTATTTGTCAAAAATATTTTAAACCTATTAAACGACACTCAAATATACTTACAGCAAATAGGTAGTATTTGCTATTTTTCAGCGAGCGACATCAAGAAAATAATAATCATTTATCAACCGCAAGGCATAAAACCTTAATTTAATTCCCGAAGGAATCAGAGGGCCTACTCTGTTTCAAACGAAAACGAAATTTCGGACGAAATTCGCGTATTTCCTACTACGTTTCTCATTGTTTCCGACATTTCTTACGAACGAAAATTGTTTGACGTTTAGATTCGACGACGACGAAGACGTCAAACAATTTTCGTTCGTAAGAAATGTCGGAATCAATGAGAAACGTAGTAGGAAATACGCGAATTTCGTCCGAAATTTCGTTTTCGTTTGAAACAGAGTAGGCCCTCAGATAAAAGTTCCCACAATTGATTATTTTAATGAATGCAAATAGTAATTAGTCATGTATCGTGTGACAGTGAAAACGAGCCCTAAGGGCTGATTGTAATTTTTTGTATCAACTTGGAGTTGATCTCAAAGGATTCAAATTAATTATAGGCAAGTATTATTAAGATGTCAGTACGGGTCGAATGTCTGTTAAGACTTCAGCTCCTCTAGACAAGTGGCTTCGTCTACAAGCGTTTTTACAAATCGCTACGCTTAAATGTATAGAAATGACATTTCAAGTCGATAAGTAAATCACGTGACTTATGCCGTAGATGAAGCGTAGCGATTTGTAGAAACGCTGGTAGGCGACAGCCACTTGTCTAGAGGCGCTGGAGGCTGTTTTCTATAGTTATCTATATTTTCTATGTCAACGCTGTCGTTTAGCCTGTGTTTCCTCGGAACATTTTTTTTTCAAGATAAGTACCAAGGCCATACCTTCTCGCCATGCTTGTCACCATACCCATGTGTCCACATAATTTAACGTTAATTTAATCACTTAAAAACTATATCGTCGATAACATAGTGCTAAGAGAATTTGCTCACACTGAGAGTTTCTGGGTTTGATTCCCACCCTGGCCATTAGTAGCACTAGTAATGCAAAAGTGGTTTTACTGTCGTAAATAATTATCAAAATTTTAGTAATATCACGTTTCATGTCACAAAGCATTTTACGTAAGTGTTGACGCAAGAAAATATCCGCATTTCCACGACATTTCTTTGGTTGGTTATCTATCTCAACGGGTGGGATGGGGTGAAGTGGGTCACTGGAGCGCGGTCCCGACTCATCAATAATAAAGTGTCCCAGGCAGTGCCGTGTTATTGCTTCCTAACAGGGTTGATGGAAATTAATAGGTGTACAAATATTATACAAACCAGTAGAAAACAAATTTAAAAATGTGTTTAAAATTCGAGAGTGTAGAAAGTAGAGATATTTAAAAAATACCATTTGATGCCTTGATGTTGGTAAACGAATACAAATTTTGCAGTAGGTAAGTAGTAAAGTACCTACTTAATGCATGCCTCCCACGCGTAAAATTTCTACTTACTAAATATGTAAATAATTTGTGGATTTATTGGAAAATCGATTTTCTCGGTCCATTGTGTTATTTCATCTATTTTCATTGAAGTAACAATAATGATCAGTTCGTTAATTTAAATCATTCGATTAGATCCCTGTAAGTTAGCACTATAACTTCTAACAATTCGTGATAAACGATACAACAAAGCCGACAAAGCGTCAGCCACGGAGTTTACCGTTAAAATATCCTTACCGCCAATAATTCGTATTTGCTGGGCCATAATTCAAAGTTTAAACATAACTAGCAATGCGGCGTGGTTTTACATGGGATAAAACCTTGCCATACTTACTAGTTTTAATAAATGTTTAGTTAATAGCATAGACGTCACACCCCGATATTATAATGTTAGTGTACACGAAATCTTATGTAAAATGAAAAAGTTTTTTCTTTCAAATCTTAGACAATTTTTTGTAAAAAATAACTATAAATGTATGACGTACCGTGTTGGCATCTTTATTAGATCAATATCTAAACAGTGTTTTACAAAATCAGTCAGAGAATCCAGAACCCCCCCCCCCCCCCCCAAATACATACACAAAGCTGCTTATAAATTATTATTATAAGATGTAGTGGTTTATCGATCAAGTTAACGGTCGAGTGTCGAACGACTGTCGTCCGAACGTGATTATGTTGTTGGAGTTTCGCACAAAGGCTTCTTGCGAAAGTGGTCGCAGTTGCCCCCGTCTCCCCTAACCTTGACATGTTGAATCATACTGTACTAGACAAAGAGCTAGTACTTAGTTTGGAATTTGATTGTTTTGTAATTGGAATTGCATTTTTAGGGTATCATGGGCAAATTAGGAACACTTACAGTTCTTCGTGTTGTTTGATTTGGTCGTCGCAGCCTCTTTTTTTTCAATGTCGTTTGTCCTATAATTCTAAATGGTTGGTCTAGGAGTCAGCATCGAACAGACAGCATGTCACATGCACATACGCCTATGCACCGACGTATGTACAAGTGAAACGAAATACGTAAGACGTAAAACAATTGACGATCTGTTGTTTTTTGACATAAAGCCGCTAGAATTATGCAATCTTCGATGAATACAAACAGTTGAACAAAGGAATATCCACCAAAATTAAGGAGGGTCTACATTCTAACACACGTCCACTCTCTTGTTCTCGGCTATTCTCGCCCATTCTCAACGGGTGTTCGTAATAAGGCCTATCGTATCATTTGCAAACAATATGTACGTAGCTCATAAATTATCTAAGGCTTTAGTAGTTATGCTGAATGGATAACAAATATGAATTTGATCGCGTGGGTTGGACGGGAATATGAAACCTGTCGCTTAGATTATTGCCAATTATTGGCGATCAACATGTCGTCAGCAAGGGGATTGCCAACAGAGGCCGACAACAGGTCGACTGCCAAGAATCGATGAAGATATGATCAGTGAATTGCAATTGGTAAAAAATAGGATTAGGTTTGAAATTACTGAGTATCGCTTTCGGACGTTAAGGGTCAGTTCAGACAGAGCGGGAAAATGCGCGAGCAATTTACTGGCTCCATTGTAACTCCATTGAAGCGACGACGTCGCGAGCACGCGCGAGCCAACTTTAGGCTAATAAAACGGTCCTATTTTCAATAGGCCAGTAAATTGCCCGCGCATTTTTCCGCTCTGTCTGAACTGAACCTACTAATCCAATTAGGAACTCAGATGGAATGCGGCTTCCCCGCCCGCATACCCGCCACCGCCTGCGCCTTCCCGCCCGCCACACCTGCCGCCACCTTGTTGTGCGGGTGACGTCACATTTGGCAGGTTCCTAGTTGGCTTGGCGGAGTAGTAAAGGTGTGATTTGGTTTGTTGACCTGCAGCGCTGCGTGTGGCACTGCGGCGGCGGCGGGCGCTGCGCGCGGGACGCTGCGGCCGCGCACTACCGCGCGGTGTGCCGCGCGCTCGTCGCTGAGGCGCTGGAGCTCGCGTCGTTCCTCGCGCGGGTGCGCGTCGGCGGCGCGCGCGACATGGGAGCCGCCGAGGACTCCGTCGCACATCTAGACACGTTGCGATTTTCGGATTGGGTACGTAATGCGGGATGTACACGCGTAGATTTCCGCCGCACGACTAGGAACAAAAACGAATAAAATTCAAGATTTTCTTCCGAGGCGCACGGCGAAAATCGACCCATATAGTTCCTCCATAAGATCGCGGTAATCCTAAACGCTTGAACTGACGATATTGCTTACCTACGTCAGGTCGTGACTGCAGCGGTAAGGTGATTGCGACGCGGTGGCGATTTCTATACAAACCCTTGTGTGATGTGGCCACCGCTATATGTTTATAGGGGTTAGATCGCTGTCGCGTCAACGGCGCATCGCAATCTGAGCTATTCCTTGAAACTTAAGGCCCGTATTAATAAATCTATCTCAAAGTCGAGATCTATCTCAAGATGCAGTTTTGACGTTTAATGTATGGAATATCTGTCAAAAACAGCACCTCAAATTGTAAATACGGGCCTTAAGGTTGCCTGGTAGAGATCACTATTAGTGATAAGGCCGCCCATTTTCCACTTTCTGTGTAAATTGTGTAATTATTTATAAATGTTTATTTTTCTAGTGGTGGATTAATAAAGAGTTATCTATCGACCTATCTTAATCGCTGGCAAAGCTTCCACATTAAACAAAGCTATAGTCATCCATTATAACGTTACGCAGCGTAATTATAAGTCCAAAGCTTCCATTAAGACGAGGGTTCGAAATTTGGTTGATTTTCTATTCTACTTTTTCTTTAAGTAAGTATGTGGACTAGGAATCTTATATTTAGATGTATGATTTTTGACTATATTATCTTGAGTATCTTTAAATCCAAATCACGATTTGACGAAATTTTCTCGATAAAAAAAAATTATGAAATGAGCTCTAATTATTTACAATTTTCCTTGCTACCACGATGTTTTTACGATTTAGATCACGAAATTATTTCTAAAACATAGCAAATAATGATATCTAAACTACCCTTCAACCATATTTTAATTCATGAAGTAGTTTTTTTTTAATTCAAGAAAATGTGGTTTGGCGTTTACGTTGTTTATTTCCGAGCGCGCGCACAATATCGCCATCTCACATTTCAAGTACTTGAACTAACCATGTCTCTCTCTAAGTTTGTATTGTCAGTGTCCGCTCGGACTTGTTCGACGTCGGACCTGTGAAGGATTTTTTAAAAAATATTACGAAAAAATATTACGGTCGTGCCACATTACAGGTACAGTACAGTATTTACAGTCCGCCGACGCCTATGATAAATAAATAAATATCCTTGGAAATTCTTTTACACATGACTACCTGATCCCAAAGTAAGCAGAGCTTGTACTATGGAAACCAGATAACTGATATTACTACATATACTACTTTTTGTTTGTAAATACAAACGAAATATACACTTAATTACACCTAGACTCGGGACATGCGGACATGTTCATGCACACAACTGCATGTCCTGGGCAGGAATCGAACCTATGACCTGCACTGCAGCGTGATTTTCGTTTGCTTTTCCTTGTCTTGTGTAATTTCTTTTCATCTCTTGTCATTTTGTGTCATCTCTTGTCATTTTGTGTCATCTCTTGTCATTTCATAGTTATTCGTGTCATTTCTGTAAAAACTCCCTATTTCGCTTACTGTTATATACTTGCAGCATGGTCTTGGGCCGACAGTGGGAATACATTGCTTGTCAAAACAATGGAGTCGCTTTATTGCGTTTGTTGTAGGTATGGATGGGCAAGTAATAAATATATCATACATCAATAAATTATCGTAAAAAATAACATTACAGATATGGATAGGAAAATGTTTGTCCGTCCTATTCAATCTATCTAAATATATAAGAATCAAAGTCCTGATTGACTGACTGACTGACTGACTGACTGACTGACTGACTGACTGACTGACTGACTGACAGACAACGCACAGCCTAAGCCGCTGATCGTAGAGACTTGAAATTTGGAGGGTGGGTTTGTCTTGATGTGTAGAGGTGTACTAAGAAAGGGTTTTTTGAAATTCAACCCCTAAGGGGGTAAAATAAGGGATGAAAGTTTGTATGGAAGTTCGTCATTTTTGAAGTTAGAATTATGAAAATTGCTGATTAGGTGTCTTTTGAAAAATAAAAAAATATGGGTTTCAGGGTTTTTGAAAATTCGACCCCTAAGGGGGTAAAATAGGGGATAAAAGTTTGTATGGAAGTTCCGTCATTTTTGAAGTTAGAATTACTTAAATTGGTGATTAGGTGTCTTTTCAAAAATAAAAAAGAGTAATTTCAGGGTTTTTGAAAATTCAACCCCTAAGGGGGTAAAATAGGGGAATGAAAGTTTGTGTTTAGATTTCTTTCGTGTTTTTGGAAATTCAACCCCTAAGGGGTGAAATGTGGAGTGAAAGTATGTATAGGGGTGGTCGAGTTTTGTTATTTTGACGGGAAAGGGGAAAACGGGGTCAAGGGATGTTTTAATAAGTCATCCATATCTCGATATTGGTTATGATTGCTTATTTGAATTGATCAGACTGGGGTTTCCGTATTTTTAATCATTTTGACGAGAAAGGGGAGAGCCGGGTCAGCGCATGTTTAGTCATCCATATCTCAAAATTGGTTATGATTGTTCATTTTAAATGATCAGACTGGGGTTTCAGCGTTTTTAATATTTTGAAGGAAAAGGGGAGAGCGGGGTCAGCGAATGTTTAGTCATCCATATCTCGAGATTGGTTATGATTGTTCATTTTAAATAATCAGACTGGGGTTTCACCTTTTTTAATATTTTGAAGGAAAAGGGGAGAGCGGGGTCAGCGAATGTTTAGTCATCCATATCTCGAGATTGGTTATGATTGTTCATTATAAATAATCAGACTGGGGTTTCAGCGTTTTTAATATTTTGAAGGAAAAGGGGAGAGCGGGGTCAGCGAATGTTTAGTCATCCATATCTCGAAATTGGTTATGATTGTTCATTTTAAATAATCAGACTGGGGTTTCGGCGTTTTTAATATTTTGAAGGAAAAGGAGAGAGCGGGGTCAGCGAATTTTTAGTCATCCATATCTCGAAATTGGTTATGATTGTTCATTTTAAATAATCAGACTGGGGTTTCAGCGTTTTTAATATTTTGAAGGAAAAGGGGAGAGCGGGGTCAGCGAATGTTTAGTCATCCATATCTCGAAATTGGTTATGATTATTCATTTTAAATAATCAAACTGGGGTTTCGGCGTTTTTAATATTTTGAAGGAAAAGGAGAGAGCGGGGTCAGCGAATTTTTAGTCATCCATATCTCGAAATTGGTTATGATTGTTCATTTTAAATAATCAGACTGGGGTTTCAGCGTTTTTAATATTTTGAAGGAAAAGGGGAGAGCGGGGTCAGCGAATGTTTAGTCATCCATATCTCGAGATTGGTTATGATTGTTCATTTTAAATAATCAGACTGGGGTTTCAGCGTTTTTAATATTTTGAAGGAAAAGGGGAGAGCGGGGTCAGCGAATTTTTAGTCATCCATATCTCGAAATTGGTTATGATTGTTCATTTTAAATAATCAGACTGGGGTTTCGGCGTTTTCAATATTTTGAAGGAAAAGGGGAGAGCGGGGTCAGCGAATGTTTAGTCATCCCTATCTCGAAATTGGTTATGATTGTTCATTTTAAATAATCAGACTGGGGTTTCAGCGTTTTTAATATTTTGAAGGAAAAGGGGAGAGCGGGGTCTGCGAATGTTTAGTCATCCATATCTCGAGATTGGTTATGATTATTCATTTTAAATAATTGGGGTATAAGCCGAGCTGAGTATGGTAGGTACTACTTCAGTTTGATCCCATAAAAGATCATTTCGGAAATCAACACCCAAAATGGGGAAACTAAAGGTAGAAAAGTACGGCAGAAAAATATGTTTGTACCCGACTGACTTGAAACTTAGTATGCATAGGGTAGGTGAGGGAGGAAGGGGAAGACGTAAGGTAGGGGGAAGTGGAAGGGGGAGGGAAAAGGGAAAGGGAAATGGAGGGGGAGGGAGCAGAAGGAAGAGAGGGGTGGAGAAGGCGAGGGGGATTTGGGATTTTGGCTCTATATACCTACCTACCAAAACACGCATTCACCGAATTAGGTACCGAGATAAAGTTTGTATGGCTCCAATAAAAATCGTGAAATAAAATTATTTTTATAAAAAAGCAAATACTGACTTAAAAAACCCTGGCGCACTAAAAAGTACTAAAAAGTCTTAAGTCACTTGCCCGGTTTTTTTTTATTTTGAAGTCTACGCGGACGAAGTCGCGGGCAAAAGCTAGTTATATTATAAACGAAAGTAACTCTGTCTGTTACCTTTTCACGGCTAAACCGCTGAACCAATGTTGATGAATTTTGGTATGGAGATAGACTGGGTCTTGGCGGAGAACATAGGCTACTTTTTAGGGTTCCAAAGGGTGCTAACGGGACCCTATTACTAGGCCTACGCTGTCCGTCTGTCTGTCTGTCGTCTGTCAGCGCGGGCTGTATCTCACGAACCGTAACAGGTAGAGAGTTGAAATTTTCACTGAATGTGTATTTCTGTTGCCGGTGCAGAACAAATACTAAAAATATAATAACATTTAAAAATAAATATCAAGTCTCAAACTTGATATTTTTGATGTGTTTATTCTACGGTGGTACGGAACCCTTTATGTGCGAGTCCGACGCCTTCAGATCTTATGAATGTTTTCTTGAAATAAATATAGTGTATTTTAAGTAATTAACTGGCCAACCCTCAGGTCCTACCTACCATGTTAGGATCTTTTTCGTTCTAGCGGGTGTAAACCGTGATTTAACGAGTTAATGTGATAATTTTTGTATTTTTTAAATTATTCAATTCAATGTTTTTGTTTCAGACATAGTCCAATATTGATTATTAAAATTATTATAATTTCACAATAAATATAAAACAATAAATAAAAGTAAAATTAAATTTAAAAAAAAAAAAATATTTATTTTTAAACCGACTTCAAAAAGGAGGAGGTTTCTCAATTCGACCGTATATATTTTTGTTTTATGTGTGTTCGCGGATAACTTCGTTGTTTATGAACCGATTTTGATGATTCTTTTTTTGTTGGTAAGGAGATATCCCAGCGGTGGTACCATGATAAGGAAACCAGGATCTGATGATGGCATCCCAGAGAAATCGAGGGGAACCTTCGAAAATCGTAGGAGCGACTAGTGCGTTTGTAATTTTTTTCATTAAGTATTTTAAAGCACTACTATTTTATGAAGGTCTGGAGTCGATCTGATGATGGAGCCGAAAGACAGTCGAGGGAACTCCTCAACGATTTACAACAATTACCTGGTGTTTGGGCTTGATTAATTTGTATTGATGAGAGCTTTACACCTAGATGGGTTGTGACTGTCATTAAGGGTCTGATGATGGAGTCAAAAGACAGCCGAGAGAACTCCTCAACGATTTACAGCAATTACCTGGTGTTGGTTGGTTGGTGGTGGCTTGATTAATTTGTATTGGAGAGAACTTTACACCCATATGGGTTATAAGTGCCATTACAGGTCTAATGATGGAGACCATAGACAGTCGAGGGAATTTCTCAAAGATTTACAGCAGTTACCTTTTGTTGGGCTTACTTCATATGGTTCAAAATGCCAAAATGTTCATTGGTATGGCGCCACAAAAAATCGTGAAATAAAATTATTTTTATAAAAAAAAACAAACCGACTTCAAAAAAACCTGGATCACTAAAAAGCCTGAAATAATATTTCTATTACCTACCACCTCTGCCTACCCCTTCGGGAAAACCGGACGTGATGGTGTGTTATCGAGTATTTGGAGTCGGTGCCAATCTTGGTATGCCAAGTCTACCTACTATAAAAGTAAGAAGATAGATTGGCACCGACCCCAAATACTCGATAACACACCATCACGTCCGGTTTTCCCGAAGGGGTAGGCAGAGGTGGTAGGTAATAGAAATATTATTTCAGGCTTTTTAGTGTTTTTTTTTTAATTTTTCATGTTTTATCATTAAAATACAATATAATATAACATAAATTAAAATAAAATACAATAAAATAAAAACCTACCCCTAATTAAACAAATACCGTCCGCGTGGGATACTGGCTGCATGTCCTCCCTGTATTCAAGCTGTTCCTGTTGTCAAGCGAATTTTTTGAGCAAGGAAAGAGCCAGCCCTCTTGTCACCTGTGGCGGTAACCAGTCTAAGGGTGATTTTGATAGATAAAAAAATAAAGATAAAAAGATAAACAAAAAATAAATGCATGGTTAAATCAATAAAATTAATAAAAACTGAAAATTAAATTAAAACATAAATTAAATATGGTAAAAATAATTATTATGACACCGCTGATGACTTCATGATCGGCATCGAAGTTAAGTACCAAAGTATTCCTTAGCCTACGAAACATGAAAAAGATACTCATATCCGGCAGTCAGTCACTGACACAGAGTATGTACATTTTTACCCGACTACGGTGGGCGGAGGGTTATGATTTTGACCGATATGTATGTATGTTCATCTGCTCCCGTATAACGTCCAAACTATTTTTATCATAATAATTTGACTAATGAGATATCGTTGGACGCGTCTGGATCGTCCGCTGGTTATAGGCTATTATACGATCGAAATATTGTTATACGTATCTATCAGCATATTGTAGGTATCGTTTGTCTTCTTTTGACTTACTTTGTCTTCAGCAATAAAAACAACATAGAAATTAAATTATTTTTTTCAAATACACTCGACATAAAAATCCCATATAAAACGAAAAAAATATATTTGAATATTTTCATACATTTCATCTATTTTAAAAGGTGCACTGGGACATATTATTTTAATTGTACGAATTTAACAATATTGTTCCTTAAAAAAATAACTATACTATAGTCTACTCCATAGCTGTTCTGTCCTAGCTAAGCGAGAGGGATATATCCTTCGGCAGCTCACGCGACGCCAGCCACACCCCGAAACTAAAATTCATTTTTTTCTTGTATCGTCTTAACGAGCAACATTCTCAATGTTACGCATGCAGATTGTGGCGCGTCGGTTGCCTAATGCAGCCGATGCATTATTAATGTAGTACCGGAGAAGGTATTTCGCATTGAATTAATTCCAGCCAGCGTGTAAATATTTATGGTACCTGACTAGGGTTCGTGTAATGAAAATTCCTTAGGGCTTGCTGGTTTGGGGGCGAAGACTGATTTGCATGAAATACAGCTTAGGCTTCAAGTCTGTTCTAGCGCGTAATGGTATTAAAACAGATTGGTTTGATACTTGGACAATTTTAGATTAGGTAATAGTCATTTCCTGTATACACGGCGACAAGGTTCACCATCTGTCACGTTGGGTTCTGACTATCTGGTGAAACGTGGGCTTTGAGTTGACTTAATACCTCCACAATGTGGTGGTGTATGGCCACTCAAGTCTCTGACTACCCCCGAATGGGGATAAAAGTCGTGACGTATATTTCATTTTTTCATTATTTTTTTTGTCATTTTTCGTAAAAGATCTATTTATAGACAATTATTCATTTTTGATACTGCTACGATAGACAAGAAAATAATAATAATAGCCCTTATAACGTCCTACTTCTGGGCACGGGCCTCCCCTCAATGCTAGAAAGATTCAGGTCTTAGAGAAATGTCACAAATGTCAACCGCAGTCATAACCACGAACGTAAATACATACTGGACTGTTTACTACTGCACAAAAAACGAGCCGAGCGAGATGCTTGATTTAAAAACTACCAATCACTACCCAACGATAATATTATTTTGGCATGGCAACTCGAAAGAGAGGGACACGGTCCCAACTGGGGCCTCTCGCTCGGCTCGTTTTTCTGTCTAAGAATTGTCAAGGTTTAATAGGCAGCAGAATAAAGTTGAATTTCTTCTTAACCAAAAACTCAAGTGATAAATCCTTCATTATACATCAGTGGTCATAACATAATAGCATCCTAATCCAAGGCATATCATATTGAACTGCAAAAATCTTTACAAGTCACATTTCGTCAAAGATAAAGAACCATCTACCATTAGTCTTATAAGCCAGTAAATAAAATATCTGCCTACGTAGACAGGGTGAATTTGAAATCATGGGCATCCTTTTAAACGGTGATTCTACACATAGTTCAGGATATTTAGGGAAAGTTAATCAACAAATCAATTTTAAAAAAAAATATGCCCAGGTAAGGTATAACAGTTAACGGGTTTGCTTACTCGAGCAATATTTTTTTTATCAATAGATTTTTTTATGTGTTTTCCTAAAATATTCTGAAACATGTGTAGAGTCGTAATTTAAAAGGATGCCCATGATTTCAAATTCACCCTGTATAAATGTTTTATAGGTAGATAGATGTTTAGTGTAGTGTAGGCCATAAGAGGTCTAATGCTAGCGTGTCTGACGACTGTCAAGACAGCATTCTTGTCGTTTTATTTCATTTTAATGACCACTTGTGCTACGCTCTTACCCGAGCCCTACTTTGATGGTAGAATAATAATTGTGTGTCTTTTATCACAAGAAAAATATTATTG
This sequence comes from Drymonia ruficornis, assembly GCA_947859195.1. Lineage (NCBI taxonomy): Eukaryota > Metazoa > Arthropoda > Insecta > Lepidoptera > Notodontidae > Drymonia > Drymonia ruficornis. Next base: position 13,270,095 of record OX401905.1, on the reverse strand, counting down.
TCACCCCTGAATAAAAGAATAGCTACCTAATACAAGATGCGTCACTAAAACTTGGAAGAAAAACAATATTATTTTCCATTTTGTTACTAAACATGTAAACATCTCTACTAACTTATGTCTTCCGTGTAAGTTACCTTAGTTTTTTCCGCCATCATGTTGTAATGCTGTGTAATTTTTTAATTATAGTCTAACCGAAGGATTTGGAGAGCATTACAAGTACGTAAAAGTTGATGGTGTACTAACATTTACTACTTATATACTTACGAAGGTTCCGTTATGTAACGCAAATCGTTTAATGCATGGCTTCATATTAATTAACATTATTAGATACGAGGTAGTGTTAGGTAGGTACTTATTTAATATTAGTTGTTGAAAAGTTCAAGTAAAAAGTAAAAGTACAGTACACAATTACAGTAGAATTAAGTAAAACAGTATGTAATAATCTTTTATAAGCATAAGGTAAGGAGTTATAGACGCCTAGAATTTATTTCATAGCAAGTTCTCTAACAAAATTGATTGCTATAAATTTTCTCGCAGGCGCGGTTTTGGATGCAAGTAATCGGCGAACTACGGATGGGTGTGAAGTTAAAGAAAGTGAATTACTCCAGGACGCCTATTGAGTATGAAATGACGCCGTATGAGATACTGATGGATGACATCAGGTCTAGGAGGTACACGCTGAGGAAAGTTGATGGCGCGATACCTCCAAGGTGAGTGATTGTATGATGAATAAACATAGGCTTACTGAGTGTTAAGCATCAGTTATGACCTAAGTATTGATTAACTCTCATAGAGGTTATATGAAAAATAAGTAGGTATTCCATACATAGGTACATCTGTCGCATACATAGGGGCCATCCATTAATTACGTCACACGAATTTCATGATTTTTAGACCCTCCCCCCTTGTCACAGCTGGTCACATTTGCGAGACCCCCCTCCCTGTGTGACGTCACATATTTTTTTATAATTTTCAGAAATTTTCATTAAAAATTCAAATTTCTGTTTTAATACTTAGATATATTAAATTTTTAAATGTGACGTCACAAAACTTAGGACCCCTCCCACCCCCTTGACACACAATGTCACATTTCGTCGACCCCGTCCCCCCCCCTTTACGTGTGACGTAATTAATGGATGGCCCCATAGGTACTCATGGGGATTTGATGAGGAGTTGTCATACCTGCCAAAAATTTGGCCAATACTAGTTCCAACCACAATATTTACCGAAAAAAGTTACGGGGGTGAGGCAACACCATTCTGATTGGTCGGGACCGGAGCCAACAAATTGCGGTTGGTCTATCGAAAATAATTATGGATGACGATTGGTTGATCGTGAATCTTATACACACACAACAGTGCGGATGATGGTAGCCAGCGACTATGGTCCTGTTCAATAGTTTTTAATCTCTCTGTATTTTGTTCACAGTGTAAAGAAAGACGCGCATGCAATGATACTCGATTTTATTAGAAGTCGACCTCCACTGAAAAAGGTGAGTTGTACTTTCTACCAGCTCACCATTTATCGGGTGGTTGCGGGTTCGATTCCCGCTGGAGGCAAATTTCGAAAACAGCATTTTTTTCTTATATTTAAGGTGGCAAACAAGCGTACGGCCCGCCTGATGTTAAGCAGTCACCGTAGCCTATAAATACTTGCAATTCCAAAGGCATCGCTCGCACTTTTCTAACCTGAAGGGGAGTGGGAGAGAGGGATGGGAGAGGGGGGGATTGGGCTTCCGACTCTCTCATTCATCGTACGAAAGGCAGTCAATTGCTAATAGCTAGTCAATTGGCTACAGCTTGGCTCTACCATCAATAAATTCGTAATTAGTAATTGTAAAGGGTCCTACTGAGGACTTAAATGAAAGGCGTGGACTGTATCTATAGGGCTGTAATGCCGTTAAATTAATTACAATAGTAACTACTCGGACAAACAGTATATTATACGATGTTGGTGGTGTCCGAAAGCGAATGTCCGTTAGTTTTCTGTCGCCTCGGGTCGCGTCGCCGCTGCTCGGGCTGCGTCGACGACGTTCGTGCTGCGCTGTCGTTGGTCGCCGATGATGATGCCCTGCTGCGAGCGCCCCGTACGTCTCCTCCCGCGCGTACATTTTGGTGGATTCCCAACATAATTCTTTTCGTAATATGCCCTGGTCTGGGCGTAACTGGGATCGCCCCCTGTCCATTGAACGGTAGTCATAGTACAAGCGTTGCTGAGTTTGGGACACAGTTGGTATGTTAGATTGGCGATAGTTATTAATTAAAATGTTGTAGGCATCAGAACGCAAGCTGCCTCCGCCTCGGCGCGAGACGACGCCCCGGGAACAGCTCCTCGCCTCGATCCAGGTCGGCAGACAACTGCGGCCCACACCCTACTCCAGGCGATTATGTAAGTTTTTTTACAATAGATATACAGGGTGAATTTGAAATAATGGGCATCCTTTTAAACGGTGATTCTACACATGATTCAGAATATTTAGGGAAAAAAGGATGCCCATGATTTCAAATTCACCATGTATAAGGCGGTAAACAAGCGCACAACCCCGCTGATGCTTAGCTGTTATATTATACTATACCTATGCTTATAATAAGGCGTCGCTCCCACGTTACTGACCTGCTGGGAAGTGGGAACAGAGGGAGGGCAAGGGAATGCTTCCGTCTTTCTCACTCATCGTACGAAACGGAGCTAAAATATCTGCTTTTCGCCAATCTTCGATGAGAGGATGGTACTACCCCGATTGAGCCAGCCCGTATATGAGCTGCAGTCGGTTGGCTACAATGCCGAAGGCAAAGTGGGATAGTCTCCCTCATTCTCCGAAACGCAGCTAAAATACCTACTTTACGCGGATCTTCTGTGAAAGGGTGGTATTACCCCGATTGAGCCGGTCCGTATATGGTATTAGGTATGTACATCCTGTTTTTGGTTCCCTTTATATTCCTATGAATCCATTCCCGTCCCATTTGTTTCAGAGCCTTCCCGAACAAGTTCAACAACTTCCCTACCTTTCCTTAAGTAACCTAACAAACTAAATTAATGACGTCTACGTTTTAATATAAAAAATGTTGTTTATTTATATATAATATAAGTGGAACACGATATTATATCAATGTTTAGTGTACGTTGCTTTATTTCGTTAGGCACTTTCAAGAATTTATCAGTAACTGGAAACGCCTTATGAAAATGTCATAGCAATAGAATTAGTTTATGACCACCTTATAAAAATATCACTGATAGCCGATTGGTTAAGCACGCGTCTTCCGTGTTTAAGGTCCAGGGTTCAAACCCCGGCTCACACCTCTTGGTGTTTCGAAACCTATATGCGAATCATAATTCAATATGATTATCACTTGCTTACGGTGAAGGAAAACATCGCGAGGAAACTTGCATGTCCTAGAAAATCTAACTAATTTTCGAAAGACACGTGAAATCCACCAACCCGCACTGGGCCAGCGTGGTGGATTATGGCCTGAATCCCCCTTACATTATACATATAGTCCGCTAATTTTGATTCGGTTTTTATTCTGCAAAAAGCTCGTAACCCGAATGTCATCTCGACCTGTCGCGGACTATACATATTTAATCCTTTTAACGTCCCAATCATGGACCAGTTACTAAGGGGACTGGCCCTAAGCAAGTCAGCCGAGTGGTCGGCCTAGTACTAACATCGACATAAAACGAAGCGAGTAGTTCAACTATTTACCGGTAAATAGTAAAATGAAAATGAAAAAACAATGACCACGTTTTGTTTCATACAAATATCTAATAAGGGCACCTCTTTCTTTAGTCTTTACTCTGTGCTCCCAATCCTGGGAGTGGGGGCGATCCCATAATAGTTTGCCGTTAGTCCATTGTACGGTACCCATAGTACAAGCGTTGCTTAGTTTGGAACCATACAGTTGGTGTGTAAGTCTAGCGATATTTGTTTATTTATGTATTTTTTTGGAAAAACAATATTTCAGAAATCTGTTTCTATAGTTTCTTTCCACCCTACACTGAGCTAAGCTAGTTCACTCATCGTACGAAACACAGTTTTAATAGCTACTTTACGCCGATCTACTGTGAGAGGGTGGTACTACCCCGTCGAGCCAGTATATATATGCAGTCAATTGGCTACACCGTGGCTCTACCAATAACATTATGATTACGTTGCGTCACGTAGACGTAAGTACGTACGTATCTACGATGCCATGTTATAGTTTCGTAACGCAGCGACATAGTACAATGGTGCTATTACATTTTCATGGTACATTGGCATTGCAATCTTTTGTTATGGATAAGTTAGGGTCTCATACAATGTATTTTATAATAAATAATAATAATGTTAGCCCTTTAAACGTCTCACTCCTGGGCACGGACCTCCCCTCAATGCGAGTGGGATTCAGGCCAAATTTTCGAAAGACGTGCAATCCACCAACCCGCACTGGGCCAGCGTGGTGGATTATTATTACAATGTATTTATCTATCTAATTTGAATAAGTACATTTTTTTTATTAAAGATTGGATTAACACAAAACATGATCGGAAAATGTTGTAAATACTTACCTAGACTACGAAAGTCATTAATATATCATTTTAGAAGATATGGTACATTCTAACATAGCAATCACAAAGCTTGTGCTCAACGCACTGCTACTTGCAGCGAAATTCACACATCTGTTTTCGCAATTCGCCAGAAGATGAACCGTAAAATATATTTTTACAAATATAAACTTTCTTATTACAATAAGAAAACAAATTATATTGTGTGGGCGTCATTTACGGTTGGGAAGGATGGATATTGATGTATTACGGATGAATATTTGATATTTTCGATATTTCTGTACAAACAGACATGATAGATCGATTATTGATGATCGGAGACGACCGTGGGAGGGGGGTATCCTGTTTGTGTTTACGAATGGAAATATTATTTATTTAGTGTTATGATGCCAAGCGAGGATAGAATAATAGATTCCTATTGTCTAGTCTAGGACATTACCAAGGATGAAAAATACATGTGATTGTCCAAAATAGTTGTCCTACTAAATAGAGTCCATGGACTTACTAAGACTTAGTCGTTCACGGACAAAAAATTTGAAAACATGTCGGTAATGCCAATACGGCAAGTTTTCTGATGAATATGTAAATAAATATCAATGCATAAAAATGCCTTTAAGTTGATCGTAGAATTGCGAGTGCAACAACAGATGTGTGAATTTCGCTGCATGTAGTGGTGCGTAAGCACAAGTGTAGTGATTGTAATGTTATGAGGTACCATATCTGCAAAAATAATACATCAATGCCTATAATAATAGTACTTACATATTGCCAGTCAAACACCAACTGTATGATACAGTGGACTGGAGGATGCCAATGACACCCAGACCACGGTATATTATAAAACGGGCATCCCTAAAATTTGCTCCAATGGAAGTGGAACCTGCAACCACCGCAAGGAGCCGAGCTACTGACCATCGCATCACTAGACCCAGTCTAGATCAAAGATGAGCATAGTGGCATTATAGTCTAGCCCTGTCTAGCACAGCACAGGGTGTTACTCGTAATGATTACTTCATATAGCACCTATAAGTAGGTAACTAGGGACGTATACAGGGGGTAGGGGGCTAGGGTATACAGGGTGAAATCGAAATCGAGGGCAATATTTTAAAATATGACTCAACACATGATTCAGGATATTTTGGGAAAACAAATAAAAAAATATAATGATAAAAAGTATTGCTAGGATAAGCAAACCATTTAACTATTATACCTTAAAAATAATAAATAAATAATAAATTTGGGTAATAAATGTTGATTAATATTCCCTAAATATTCTGAATCATGTGTAGAATCACCGTTTAAAATATTGCCCACGATTTCGATTTCACCCAGTATAGTGTAAATAACAATTAAATATAAAAAAATCGTTTAATACAAAAATAGGTGAGCAAATAAATAAAGTTAAAAATCCTGGAAATTCCTTCTTTCATAGTCCCACTACACCATAAAATCCGCCTAAAATATAGCTTGCCGCGTTTCGATTTTGTATCTTATTTTTTATATCATACGATTGTTTTTCTGATTGTATCCGGAGGCGCCCGACGGTCTCTGTAAGATAATCTAGACGTCTAGGTCACTGGGAACTCGGATATCGACCTGGAAACCACGGGTTATGTAACCAGCTGTGATGTAACTCTGCTCTTGGCTGTATTACACTACTCAACAAAGTCTAGGGACTAAAAATGTAACGTCACGACTTTTATCCCCATTCGGGGGTAGTCAGAGACTTGAGTGGCCATACACCACCACATTGTGGAGGTATTAAGTCACCTCAAAGCTCACGTTTCACCAGATAGTCAGAACCCAACTTGACAGATGGTGAACCTTGTCGCCGTGTATACAGGACCTGACTATTACCTAACAGGTCTAGGGAACAATGGTATATATAATAGTGTTTTTTAAATGCAATATGTTTTCGCCTTATGCATTTATAAATTTTATTGCCCAGTACTTTTGTTCAATTGATTGGTGTAAAAGAAAAGTATCCCATTATGGTGCTTAATATCTAATATTAACCTAGCTAGACCAATAGTGCTTATTGTGATACCAACACCGTTTACGACAAGTAATTAAATATGAGTTAATATAGTTGATAGTATGTTGATATATACTGAGCTGATATCGTTGGCTTATTCCCTAGACTTTGTCGTGTACATACATACTAAATTTTGTATAGTAGATACTAAACTTAATACAAGTACATAAAATATATGTTAACTTGTAGAATGTATACTTAAAGTTACAAAAAAATTGGTGATTAAATTCTGCGTGAATAAAAAGAAATGATAAAATTTTGCGCACGTTATGTCTATTATGCAAATAATAATATTGATCTAAATCATAGTAACTTACTATTTAATGTATTATTGTCACCAAATGTTTGCGCATATAACAGCACGATCAGCGGTGCTCAATCTTTTTTACGTATTTTTTGTGGAAGCTAAAAAGGCTAGAAGAAATGCTTGAAATCCAATCGGAAGAGAGGCTATTGTGGAAATGATTAAAAAAGAACGTGCTCTTTGTGGATCACAATAGATGGGTGGAAAGCAAAAGGAATGAGTGTAGTGTTGCATAAAACGCGCGGTCTGACGGACTGAGGTTCGATAACTTTTCTTTGTAACAAATTTTGTGTGAAATGTAATAACGAAAGTCGTTTTGTTGGTTCATTACTTTAATTAATATACGGAATGCCTACATCAGGTGATTGGGGTGAGTGGGTGCTTAGAAAATAGGTGTCAAATAATGTCATAGAATGATTTCTATAATTCCGTCATAATCTTAAAACATACACATTTTCCCATACATGGTAGAAGTTAATATTAACAAGACAAGCACTTATTGATACAACATTTTATCTACACATTTACATAAGGAAAACCCTTTAAAGTTTGAGAAACGCACGCCTTAAAGCAAAGCTGCAATCCAATCTCCCATGTCGAGCTCGCAGTCGTCGCCGGATTTCATTATCGCGCGGACGCGTGTGGCGCACCTTAATAAAAAATATAAATTTCAAAATAAGAACACGGAATTATTGTGAGAAAAAAATGGAGTGGTTTCGATGACTTTAAAATAGGTTAACCGGAAGGAATGCGACTCATAATTTGATTAAAGTGTGTTGATGCGGCTTCCGTCAACCCTTACCGTGAGGTCATCCTACTAACAGGATTCCTTGCTGTATCAGTGACTAATTCAGTATCTATCGGGAAATCTGTGGAGTGCAACCGTCCTGTGTTCACAAATTGGATTTTAATAAGGACTGTTTCTGGATTTTTGCTGGATTTTCAGTGACTCATGAAAATGGGAGTGTGTATTGCTACTACTTTAGCCATGGAGCTATCTCGTGAGTATACAAACATTTATTTATCTTATTATCTTTGCAATAATGACGCAATTTCAAAAATGTAGGTTACACATGCACAGTTTGTTATGAAGAAATTATCTTATGCATGCTTTATTTACTTCAGAAACTAATATTGAAACCTTGCAGCAATTAAGCTGATAAAGCACAATCCGCGTCACTGAATAATTAACTGTATTCCTTATAGTATGAAGGTTACTTTCGCGTGTTCTTTCAAATTGCTGCTAGCCTTTTCCGTCAACGTGTTAATGCGGTTGTTTTGAAATTTGTGTCATCGAGAGTCTTCTAGTTTTAAAATCAAGGCTTCCAACCTTTTATTGGAGTCCATGTTCATTTGTCTTTGAAATTCTTAATATTTTAATGGTTTTATTACGAGCAGTCGTAAAAGTCCTTAATGACAAGTAATTACTTTTAAACTACGCATATTAGTGGAGAAACGGGTTTTATGGTCGCCCTTGTTGGCCCTTCAACATCGGATTGGTACTATTTTATACAGATTTTTTGCCAATGGGTTTACAAAGCATTTCTGGGAACAAAAGTGATTTGTAGTACCTGTATAAGTCCATAATAACTTATTATATAGGTATTTCTATATACTCTTTCTTGTTACGAACATTAAACTATACCTAGATTATTATTTAATAGATACCTCTCATCTTGAAAAAACAAACTAATTTCCTTGCAAGTCTTGCTCTACATAAATACATCACAGTATAAAATACAAGGGATAGGTTTAGGCGAGTCATATGAGCAGAATGGACCCTATCAGGATTATAACCAAGTGGCTGCCGGGATGATTAGAGGCGCCACGGAGGCTTTGTTGCCTTCGAGAAAAGTTGGGAAGAAGCAGCTTAGAACTATGAAGATTGGTGGTAGAGACTACCTACCCTGCAGATTAAAAGAAGTGAGTGGGTGGGTGACAGAAGGTGTGACAGAAGTGAGTGGGTGACAGAAGATGGGAAGGCGCCGCGCTGACCTAAAAGCCTTCGAGGGAATTTGGAAAGAAGGAAGCAGCTAAGAACGATATAGAGCTGTAGTGGAAGAGACCCGGCAGTGGGATGAATGAGGTTAAAAAGTAAATACATTTTTTTATAGCCTATTGACTGCCCCACTGCTGGGCAAAGGCCTCCCCTTTTCTCTTCCACAACTCCCGATCCTGAGCCATTTGCTGCCACGTTCCGCCCGCAAAGTTGACCACATCGTCTCTCCACCTTCGCCTCGGTCTGCCTCGACGTCTGCGATCGTCTTCTGGCGTCCAGCTTGTGACACGATATGCCCAGATACATTTAAACAGGTTTTAAAAGTATTATGCGCAAACGAATTGTTTACGAAATTCTTGATGTCAACATATGGGAAATAAACTAGAATCCATAATTAATTCTTTACACATCGCATCGTTAACAATTCCGATATCAACATTAAGGAAATAGTCTTGGTTATAATGTTGCAAATACGATTTGAATGAAACATTAAAATTTGTTACCTCTGTTATCTATTCACATCGTGAAAAATCTTAGGTTATCAGCGTGCGATAGTAGCTTTACTACTATTGTTACGTCTATACACGTGTTACGTTACGTAACATGGAAGAATGTTGGAAAGATGACGAAATCGATGGGTAGTAAAAACTACGATAAAATGAAAGTTGGAGCGTCAGTATCGAGAAAATACATTGTATCAACACATTGACCTATTAGAAAGAGGAAGACATGTCACGTCTCGAGATTGTATGTTATCCTTAACCGAGTCATGGTGACACAGTACGACTCAGTCGCGCGCGGAACATCATCTCAAACGTATGTCAGTATTGCTAATACGGCTCATCATTTCTGACGTCTTCAGACGTATTTAACCAGAGCACGTGAATTACTTATTACACCTGAGCTGAGCAAATGTTACTTTAGTTTGGTGCGCGGCTGCACATTTCAGGGAACATTGCCAGAGTATAAGCTGAGCTCACATTATAATTGCAACCCATACTAAAGAGAGCTCAGCTTATGCTGGCAATTTTCCCCGAGGGTGTGCAACGTACAAGCTGGCAACCGCTTACCTAAAATGGCGAATTAGTATTTACTAAGGTCAATAAACTTTAGCAGAAGGCTAATGACGTCGTCCAGATCTAAGAGATGATGAGATCCATGCAGGATTTGTTAGGATTAACAACAGATTAACATTGCATTTCAGACTCGAGACACCAATAACCTTTGCAGTCAATATCTCAATATCATCCGACCTTTGAGCTCTATTGTTTAGGCAAACGTAAATGCTTTGTAATCAATTAGCGTTGGATCGTTTGGAGCTAATAGTTCGGTTTCATCGGCAGGAACAAATCGCTTCGACAGACTTTCCTTCAGTTCGGTCTGTTTCACTTCAGTAATGCTGCGGTTGACAGCGGCCACATTAATTTGTTCGGATATTGAAGGATTGGGAGAGAAACGGTCCCGGTTTGCTACATTACAATCTTTATCTTCACAATCTACTTTGTAGGGCCCGCCGGTACATGCTAGCTTATTTTAAAATTAGTCATTTAAATCAAGATAATTATCACAAAACTTGAACGTTTTAAGAGTAAGGACATCCGGAAGAATTAAAGCCTTGCGTGGTTGAAAAAAGCATTTCATTCGAAGTTGTATGTAACCCTAGAGCTATGTTGAAAATAAGTATTCTACAAACGATCAGATATTTCCAAAGGCAAAGCTATTTTAAGCAGTAAATATAAGTCCTCTAGTTGTTAACATTGTAATGGTTTTCAATAAAACTTTATGTTCGCATACACTGCAACCCGAGGTTTCTACAGTTGAAGTCTTAAATTCTATTCAACCGGTCGTCGTTACAGAATCTGTATGATGTTAGTGTGTGAGTATGTATCTTGTACTTAGTAGGTACAGAATTATTAACTACCTAATAACTTCAAAATTAGTATGTAAAATTATTAAGTTTTAGCGTTACTTTTAGTCTTGTCTAGTTATTAGAATATTAAGCTCTTATATTATCCCATTTTAAGATATTACTATGGAAGAATTGTAATTGTATTCTATAATAGCATGTTAATATTGTATGCCTACTACGGCGGGACATAGCGGAATCTCTATTTAATTGTAACTAACATCTTATAAATACCTGTGTATTCCACAATAAATTATTGATTGATTGATTGATTGAAGAAAAATAAACAAATAAGTATTATATTAATATGTAACTATTAAAGTAAATTCTGGAAATAATCTTCTTAATAGAAAATCAATCTGAAGATTTTTCTATCACTAAGCAGTGGCTAAATTAACTGGCATAATGATATTAACTAAAATATAGATATAAAACTATCTCCACCCGATTAATATCACACAGTTCCATGGTAAGCAATGATCAGTGATTCATATCGACAGTTTGGCAATCAATATTTATGTAACAGCGGTCCTACATTCACTTTTCTAGTGACCGAAATTATAATTTATAAGAGAAAAACATGTTAAGTGATCCTTCCGTCTCAATTTGCGTGACGCAATTGATTGATACCTATGTAATTATGGTTCGAGTCAGCGGATTAGAAACTTTTATATAATTTGAAGTACACATGTGTATACAGCGTGTTAGGTTAGCGGAGGAACGTATTGAAGCCTGTAATAATTCAAGCTTACACGTAACTAAAACATATAAATAAATAAATACTAATAAATTACAGAGAAAACTTAACAAAAACGTTGCAAAATTTTTCGCAACGTGTGCTAGTCTTACGCTAGCTAGCGACTATGAGCTGTCTTATCGAAGGGAATTAAAGGTCAACCCTCACCTAACGCCTACGCACCCGACCAGCACCGCCTCGCCGCTCTGCGTCCACTCGTTGTCGCCGGGTGGTCCGCGGGCGGACGCTGCTTTTACACCATAAACGTCACGTCATCGCCCAGTGGACCGCGCGGGGTCAACGAGTGAACGCCGCGCGGTCAGCGCGTGGTCCACTTATTTCCGGTTCAGTTAGTGGACGCTGAGCGGCGAGGCGGTGCTGGTCGGGTGCGGAGGCGTTAGATGAGCGTTGACCTTTACACGTGTAAATGGCCTTAATCCGTTTTCCATTCATACTTCATAAAAAATAAGGTAATATTCTTACATTGGAATGATTCGAATACTGAATACCCTCCTTCAATAAGTCCCACATCTGACCTGTATAATTGAATCTTGACTTTAGAGACGGTAAGGTGATTTATAAAGAAAAAAATCCTTTGAAATAAACAAGAAATAAAAACAAAGCACACAAAAAAGTTATTTTCAAACTTTTACGTGACCGAACCTCGTCGTCGTCACTCAAGATGAGTAAAATGGCACTGAGGCCTGTCCATTATAGTTATTAACTTCACAGACAATAATTTACAAAGAAACTTCATTCCAAAAGTAATTACGCAAACAGTTAAAAAGAATTGACTCGTTTCTAAGAAAAAACTTGTTGGCGTGCGTACGATCATGCGAGCGTCATTACATACAGGTTGTAGAGGTCTTTAAAATACTAGCGTTCAGTTAAATGCTTTAAAATCTTTGTTGACTAAGATAAGTGGCTGTATGATGAATCAAATTACACATGTAGGTACGGTTTCCAACATAAGCTGACCTCTCTATATTATTGAGACCCATAATTAAGAGAGTTCAGCTGATATTGGAAATGTAACCACAGACATGGAGGGGACTGTACCTAAAATAGAAACAAATTATCCTACTAATAGTTTTAATGTGAAAGTTTGTATATTTGGATGTGTGTTACTCCATCACGCAAAAACGGCGGATCCCATTTAGATGAAATTTGGCACACAGATAGTTTAATACCTGGATACTTTTATCCCCGTAAAATGTTCGTGTGGAATCCCACAAGAACATCACTAATAACCCAATTCTAAAGTCAACGCGAACGAAAACGCGGGCAGAAGCTAGCAGTTAATATTATAAAGGTAAAATAAGAGATGCTATAATGACCGTTAAAGAAAATACAATGGTATAAAACAGTTAAATTAATAAGAGACCATTGACGTCACAGCACCGCATCGCTATTAGGCAATCATGATTATTGAGAACAATGTCACAATGAACTAATATTTATAAACATGCTACATTACATACATTCTATACAGCCGCACACATCATCCGCAATACAATGAACCCAAGGATGTTCTCATCCAAACCAAACGGAAACTCCAACCGCCAGCCGATATCCGAGTTACTTGCGACCTAGCACCAGACGCTATGATAACCATTAATATAATTTGGTTGCTCAACCAATCCTAAAACAATGGCTTTTTACCTGACTACGGCGGAGGGTTTTGACCGGTATGCATGTTCATCTGTTCTCTCATAACGTCCGAACTACTTATCATAACAACGAATGATGTGTCGTTGGAAGTGTCTTGATCGTTCGCTGGTTATAAGCTGTGTGTCGTCATATAAATTGAATATAGCCCCCTCTGAGGGCATCACATCATGAACTACTTTGGGTGTCAAATGAAAGAGCTTAACTAGCACATTTCAAAAATATAATAATATAAAAAATAAAAAGTATGAAACAAAAAAATATTCTCAACTAGAGAATAACCGCGGTCCGTGGTCCGCCACTTTGCCCTAAAGGGCCTAACGGCTATCCACTACGGCTATCCTCCAGATGAGAATATTTTCTTGCGTCATACTTTTTAGAGTGTGATTTTATAGTAAATCGGGTTTTAGTTTTTTATGTTACTTTTTTATTAAGAACACTGGGTCGTGACCGCAGACTGCCTTTCCCGCGTCTCCTTACGAAACTAGACGGTCAGATATACATTTTAACGGTGCTAGTGATGTATTGCGCACGTGAGACCTGCTGGATACAAGTCACGGAGGATTGCAATGGATAATGCATCTTCGGGACCTTCGTATGCCGTGACATCTGTGAATCTTGGATAAACACTAGCTATGCCCGCGACTTCGTACTCGTACATTTTGGAAAAATATTACCCTCGTTAATCCCGCGTATAATTTCCCGCGGTTTTTTAATGTTTCATGCTGAACGCTAATCATTTTTCAACAATAAAAGCAGCCCAAGTTACTCCTTATAATATCAGCTATCTGCTGGTGGAAGTCCTCTCAAAATCGGTGCAGCCGTTTCGGAGATTATCCGGAACAAACAGACAGACAGACAGACAGGCAATTTTATTTTTATTGCGTTTTTGTTAAAGTACCGTATGTACTTTCATATGCATTTAGTGAAAAGCTGTTATTTTGATATTACAAACAGACACTTCAATTTTATTTATTTGTATAGATTTTGGTTTGCAAAGTGCGTTGATTGCTCAATCGATCCGTTGTGGTCGCAATACAAAAATAAACGTACGTACGTAAACGCAACGTAACGTAAACGTACAAAAATATTGAACTCAATCGTGATCAGTTTAATCAGAGTAAAACGTCAATAAAATTGTTACATTGACAAATCATACATACTTAATGCATAATTAAGGCCACTTTTTGTCAAAAGAAGACCTTGTATGAAATGGCAATGGATGGCGGCGGAGAGTAGCGAATTATCAATCACCTGTTTAAACAAGTTTCTTGCACGCTGTCGCTCGAGGCTTGGAAGTTCAGACATTGTGTATGCAAATACCACGAAAAAATAGACATTGAACTCCTTGACGGTGCAGAAACAACGGAAAGTGGGCTGCTCGCTTGTTATTCTAGAGAATGCGAAAATAAAACATAGTTGAGAGGCTTTTATGGCGGGCACGGAAATTATGTAAGCAGAACAGGAACGACAAACGGTACGCAATTGAAGGAGAGTTCTTAAGATCTGGAATCTTAGAAATCTTAACAGTACTTTTTTCTAAAAACTTTTGCTATGCTACTTTTTGAAAAAATGTAGTGTCAATACCATTTTCAATGGCGGCGTCTTCATCAGGCACATGCCTCGCGCGAGCACTCACTTTTGACGTCGCTCGGAACGCACAGACGTAATGTCATAATATGAGTGCCCGGGTGAGGCATGCGCGCCATATGGACACATCTAATTACCTACATGGTATTTTCTTCATTTTCTGATTTACATGTTACAGTCAATACTGTAAGGTTGAAGTTTTTGCGACGTCGAGAGTCTAATTAATTCCATGAATACTTTACGATTCCACGTATCTTACCAATCTTCTTCATACGTGCATTTGTGAATTCAGAACGAGTGAGTCAAGAAGGTTGCGATACGAACTGATCATACAAATGACTCCGCCATTTACATGCTACAATTGACGTCGTCAAGAACGTGTTTACGACGATTGCAAAATGATTTCAAGATCGTTTAAGTCTTTATTAAAATTTAGAGTTTGATATTTGCTAATCAGCAGAATTTATGTTAGAGTTAATTGCCATATCTGTTGATTTATGATGTCTATGTTAGTAACCGTATGTGGAGTAAGTTCTCCGTTCTCTCAATTTGTTCTCGCAAGAGGTTTGTAGTCAAAAAGTTGCTTCATTAACATCTATTAATCTGGATACTATCTTAATTTGCGTAGGAGACTAAAACCAAAGCTTTTCTAAACCGTCAAGTGGAGATATGTTAGTTAAGGTGGGAGTTGGTTGCGGGCGGCACGACGGCCGACGGCAGTTGTCGCCGTCAGTTTCATACAAAATTGTCACGATGAAATGTGCCGCGACGGCACGACGGCACCAATTTCTATGAAACCGACGGCGACAACTGCCGTCGGCCGTCGTGCCGCCCGCAACCAATTCCCACCTTTAAACTATAATAAATGCGATAGCGAATTCAAAAATATCGTTAACTTCTAATAACGCTTTAAACATCATTACATTTCTATTATCACTAGCAAGATTAATGATTGCATCGCGTGCTCTTTCACGGAGTACAATAACTTAATTGAGTGCTTCAAGCTTACAACATCATCTGTGGATTACATTTTATATTTTATCATGGCCTCACTGGCCGTTGAATACATCTTGAAAGCTTAAGTTGTTGGGTCAAGGAAAAAATCGCTTGGAATTCTGCCAAGTCGCCGCGGCCGGGAAGTAACGACCTCTGAGTTCGCAAAATGGACGGATAGAGATTTCTGGGTCATATTTTAAATGTTTGATGTACTTTGTGTTCTTTGAAAACAAGTTAAATTGGTAATTGTTCTGATTTTGAAACAAAATGACATCATATCATCATAAAACTAATATTTTTTACAACATTGCTAAATTCACCACAATGTGTGACCAAATAAGTCTTATGCTACATAACTTGGCCTCAAAAATTCTCACCGAACCAACCATAATAAATAATAATAATTTAGCCCTTTTAACGTCCCACTGCTGGGCACGGGCCTCCCCTCAATGCGAGGGGGATTCAGGCCATAATCCACCACGCTGGCCCAGTGCGGGTTGGTGGATTTCACATGTCTTAAGACATGCAGGTTTCCTCACGATGTTTTCGTTCACCGTAAGCAAGTGATAATCATATTAAAGTTATGATTCACACATAGATTTCGAAAAATCCAGAGGTGTGAGCCAGGGTTTACCAACCATATCCGCAGTTATTGTCTCAGCCGGCTGCCACTCAAACGATATCTTTTGGTTTCATTCCAATAAGATTAATTTACTATTATCTTAGAATTCGCAATATTCGTTTCATGGTCATTGGAATCCTATCTAGGCTTGCTCCAAAATTACTTTCCTTGTTTCAAAGAAAACGTGAACGACTTTCCGTAATTGACTTGTTACCCGACATTCAGTTAAGCAATTTGCAGAGATCCAAATTAAGATTTAAGTTGTTTTGTTTCGAGTTTGCTTTAACTGACTTGGTTTTAAATACTTCCAAGTTTTGTTCTTAGGCCTTTTTACACTGGTTTTGGTTTGTTTCTTGGAAAAGTTGAACATTCATCTCGTTTATTTGGTTTAATAATAATTGTGATGATTGAAGTGCATGCGTCAAAACCTGCTGCAGTTCTTTGTGTATGATTAAACGCATTGGGTATTTCCAATGCATGTAAGTTAATCTTGGCTAATACTTTTATATTACTTACTATACACTTGGTTCCTCCTACTTTACTTTCTTTGTATGAGTCATATGTTGGTTTATCAATTTGCTGTTATTCTGAATTTAATTGTATATTGGAATCGCTTTTTAATTTAGTCACATTATCTTTGTTATCACCACACTCGTCAAAGTTATTAACCTTATCTACTGTATCAGTAATATTAACTCCAACAGCCTTCAAAAATATTTCAGTGTCAATCAGAAAATGTATGAGTCGAAATCCTTTGTTGTAGCGATCTAAACATTATACAATATAAACAATATTCATTTCTGGTTGTGTATCTTCCTTAAGAAAACAGGTTTCATGCATGACTTACTGAATTCCTGATTGATATATTAAATTATGGTTTCAAGGTTAATAGATCCTTGTTGTTGGTATAACACATACATTCTCGTATATGTTGTCCTTTTTCATAATACATACCTACTTGTAAGATATGTACTGTATTATAAAGAGTCCAGATGAGCGTAATTTTATTTGTAAGGTGCCTTTTTTAAGTCATATTATTTTAGAAATGATTGCGAAACAGATGTTGTCTCTCTCCTTGTCCATAGTAATTGTTCTCACGGTGTGCTGTGGAATGCGTCTCCGTTCTCTTTCTATTTACCTTGCAAGGTTGTGAACTTTGACATCATCCGGACCTCACGTCTCTGTTGTTGAAAGTAACTGGCGAAGCGAAACAACTGATGACCATAGCTTGATGCATAGTTACCACCGTCCTTCAATTTCTGTAGTTATTACTACTCAATGTATTGCGTGCAATAAAGATTTGTTTAGGTATATCTTGCAAGTCGCAGTACAGTGAATAGATCTTATTATTTTAATAGCTGTTAGTGTTGTACTGCTATTGTTTTTCTGTTGCGTGTCTTAAGAATCGCTTAAAACCAAGGTTATCTTTACTGGCATCACTCATCCCCTAAATTGTTTTGAAGATAATGCTTCCTAATTCTATTTAACGTTTATGCTTTACTGGGTTGAAACCACATTGAAACTGAATAAATCCATATCAACCTCGTTTAAAATTTAACTTTGTAATACAAAAAGCATCAAATACTATGTACTTGAGTAACGGACAAAAGACTAAAGTCTCTATAAGTTTACGAGCGCTTGGCGCAGTAGTTCGAGCATAAGCTGCTCGGCTCACTGCATCGGGTGGTTGCGGGTTCGATTCCCGCCAGAGGCAAATTTAGGAAATGACCTTTTCGTAATTTGCCCCAGACTGGGTGTCACTGGGATTGCACCCAGTCCATTGTATGGTAGCCATACAAGCATTGCTTAGTTTGGGACCATACAGTTGGTGCCTGGTGAATTCTGTATTAAAAAAATACTTTCAAACGAAGATCCCATGTTCCCATTTTCTACCATTTATCGACATCAAACGGAACTGCGTCGGCTGCGCTCGCGCACGCCTCACTTTACTCTCGATCGTTTAGCGCTTCTAAGGCATTAGCGCATCGGTTACCGTTACTATCGTTGTACGGTTTCTTAGTAATAGATCTTAGAGTATTGATGATTCATGTCTTTCTGATACAAAGATAAATGTCATTCACGTGCCTAGGTCTAAGGGGCTATGCACACGGAACAACTTTAGTTGAAGAAACTATCAAATTAGTTGCAGAGACTATCAACTTTTTAATGGTTTTCGTTAGAGGTTGCCAGTTGCAGCAACAGTTGCCGCGATCAATTTATATGTAAACAGCTAGTTGCGAGTTGCCAGTTGCCGCAATAGTTGCTCCGTGTGCATAGCCCTTTAGACCTCATTCACTAACGTTTTCATACATATGGATGAGATTTAGGGACAGGCAGCGTATGTCTAGGTATGTATACAGGGTTATTGGAAAAACACTAACAACTCTGCAGGACTGTATTACTGACTTTTAACAAAACATAATACATTTAACAAAAAATCACACTAAATTTTCGTTTCGTACATTTTGATAAATGTATTATTTTTCAAAATGTCATAGAAAAAAAGTTGTTGTTTATGATGTCAGTATTACCTACAGCCCTGCAAGGTTCTTAGTGCTTTTCTAATAACCCTGTATTTGCCTAATGTATAACCGTCTATCTACCTTCTATTACCTACCTACCCAAGTTAATTAGCTAGGGCTCAGGTAACTGATGAAATTTCATGAAACGTACGAAGTTCAAAGGGCTGGGTGTCTACTACAGAGGTTACCTTTCTCATTACGAAGTGTGCCTGAAAAAGGTAATTAAAACATGAAAGTTTAATAGACTACCAAGACTCAAAAAAATGAAAATTTAATCGAGTTTACATTTTTGGTATTTAATCATTCTATTGAGGAAAAGATTAGTCTATGGATTGAATCTTATAACATTTAGGGCCACCGCAGACTTGCTACTTTTAGCATCGGCGATCGGCGATTTTGATGCTGCGTCTCGCTCGTTCGCACTCGAAGAAACGCGCCGCAGCATCGATACGTCACAAAATCGCCGGTCGCCGATGCTAAAAGTAGCAAGTCTGCGGAGGCCCTTAGGAATATTCAAAAGGGAAAAGATCCAAGGAAGTTTGTCTACCAAAACTTTTTTTATACGTATGCTAGAGTCAGCGTCTACCAACGACTAGGAAACGTAACACTCGAGGTAGCGCTACTGAAAATAAGATTGTGAAACGGTATTTTCATTCTTATTTCATCAAGGTGGTAGAGTCAAGCTGTAGCCAATTGACTGCAGCTCGTAAACGGGCTGGCTCGACCGGGGTAGTACCACCCTCTCACAGAAGATCGGCGTAAAGTAGCCATTACAGCTGCGTTTCGTTCGATGAGTGAGAGAGCCGTAAGCCCACCCCCCTCCCCCTCCCTCCATCCCAGTCCCCTTCAGGTCGGCAATGTGCGAGCAATGCCTTTGGTATTGTAAGCATCTATAGGCTACGGTAACTGCTTAACATCAGGCGGCCCGTACGCTTTTTTGCCACCGCAGTCCTATAAAAAAAAAAAAAAAAAAAAAAAAAAAAATTGATTAGCACATTTTCACAAGATGACGGTACTGTACCGTTATTTGAAGGTATTGGGGTGATGTTGAATCATACAAAAATGTTATGTTGTTTACGTCTGAAGTGTTACTTCTTTGTCATAAGCAAGAAAGTTTGTCTTTTGTTTTTCTTTCGATTTTTATTCCCGTTATTGTCCGCGTTTGCTGATATATCGTTCCAGAGGGGCTATCCAAGTGGCATGAACGCTAATCGAATAGAATAGAATAGACTTCACAGTGTATGGCAATGTCAAACGTCGCTATGTTTATCAACAACAAGTTGCTATCACGTGACTTATGTCATTTCCATACATTAAGCGTAGCGATTTGAACGAACGCTCGTAGACGTCAGCCACTTGTCTAGTCTAGCCCTTCAGTTCAAAGAATATTGGGAATTATTTTTAAAAAGACACCTCAACACAAATTTTCATAATTCTAACTTGAAAAATGACGAACTTGCATATAAACTTTCATCCCCTATTTAACCCCCTTAGGGGTTGAATTTTCCAAAATCGCTTCTTATTGCTTGTCTACGTCACAAAATATATCTACTGTCCAAATTTCATGTCTCTAACTTCAGTAGTTTCGGCTCGGCGTTGATGAGTCAGTCAGTCAGTCAGTCAGTCAGTCAGCATTTCCCTCTTTATATATTAGTATAGATATTTCAAATATTTCCGTGAACGACACATAACTAACCTTGATCCACTTAGCACAATCCTTTAACGAAAGAAATTGAGATAAGTTTACCTACATTTTTAATTTTTATCACGAAAACTTAAGTTTACCCGAATACTCGACCGGAGACGCGTGATTAAACTAGTACAAATAACTTATACACAGATACTTATCAACGAAAACGTGTTTAAATGCGCTATTTATAAATGCCTTTTAATCAAATACCAACTCATAATATTCGCGAAATATAAAGGGCGTGTTTACGACCTTAATTTTATTTGAATAGGGCATAAAATCCGAGAGCAATGTAGCAGTCACGACTGGTTCTGTAGATTGGTCAGTAAATGCCAGCTGTATGCAAGGCTAGCGCCGCTCTCACGGAAATAGTAAATATGTTATGTTACAGTTTAACTACTCAGTCGGTGTTATTGTGAAAGGGCTAGTCTTTGTTGCAAGACTAGAATACTTACTAATAGTTTCGTCATTTTAATGTACCTATATCTCGTTGTTGTGTTATAAATGAATTGAATCCCTTTTTATTATTGATAGCTTTTGCCCGCGACTTCGTCCGCGCAGAATATAAATTTAAAAAATCCGTTTCCGTTTTCTGGAACCCAAATCCCGTATCCCGTATCCGTATCCGTATCCTGTATCACGCATCCCACATCCCATATCCCGTATCTCGTATCCGTATCCCGTATCCCGTATCCGTATCCGTATCCGTATCCGTATCCGTATCCCTATCCCGTATACCGTATCCCGTATCCGTATCCCGTATCACGCATCTCACATTCCGTATCCCGTATCCCGTATCCCTTACCCCGTATCCCGTATCCCGTATCCGTATCCCGTATCCGTATCCCGTATCCCGTATCCCGTATCACGCATCCCACATCCCGTATGCCGCATCCCGAATCCCGCATCCCATATCCCGTAACCCGTATCCCATATACAAAATCCCGTATCCCATATCGCGTATCCCGTATCCCATACCCCGTATAATTTTCAAAAACGCTATTATTATTATTTTTTTAAAAGACACTTAATCACCAATTTTCTTAATTCTAACTACAAAAATGACGAACTTCCATACAAACTTTCATCCCCTATTTTACCCCCTTAGGGGATGTATTTTCAAAAACCCTGAAATTAATATTGTTTACCTTTTAAAAGTCACCTAATCACCAATTTTTACAATTCCAACTTCAAAAAATGACGAACATCCATAAAAACTTTCACCCCCTATTTTAACCCCTTAGGGTTTAAATTTTCAAAAAAGATGAAATTATTATTTTTAATACGTAAAAAGAAACCTAAACACAAATTTTCATTATGCTAACTACAAAAATGACGAACTTCCATACAAACTTTCATCCCCTATTTTACCCCCTTAGGGGATGTATTTTCAAAAACCCTGAAATTAATATTGTTTATCTTTTAAAAGTCACCTAATCACCAATTTTTATAATTCCAACTTCAAAAAATGACGAACATCCATAAAAACTTTCACCCCCTATTTTAACCCCTTAGGGTTTAAATTTTCAAAAAAGATGAAATTATTATTTCTAATACGTAAAAAGAAACCTAAACACAAATTTTCATTATGCTAACCTCAGAAATGACGAACTTCCATACAAACTTTCGTCCCCTATTTTACCCCCTTAGGGGTTGAATTTTCAAAAACGCAGCAATTCAAGTTTTTTATTTTTAAAAAGGAACCTCAACACAAATTTTCATAATTCTAACTTCTAAAATGACGAACATCTATACAAACTTCCCAACTAACTTTCATCCCCTATTTTACCACCTTAGGGGTTGAATATTCGAAAACGCCGAAAACCATATTTTTTATTTTTAAAAAGACACCTCAACACAAATTTTCATAATTCTAACTTGAAAAATGACGAACTTGCATATAAACTTTCATCCCCTATTTAACCCCCTTAGGGGTTGAATTTTCCAAAATCGCTTCTTATTGCTTGTCTACGTCACAAAATATATCTACTGTCCAAATTTCATGTCTCTAGTTCAGTAGTTTCGGCTCGGCGTTGATGAGTCAGTCAGTCAGTCAGTCAGTCAGTCAGCATTTCCCTCTTTATATATTAGTATAGATAATACAATTTAGTGCGTATTTTTATTAAGCTCAATAGTGTATGCAATGTGTTTTAAACACTTAGCATAGTTTTTAGTATGCACAACACTTTAACAGCAACATAAAACAATTGAATATCAAAACCTAGATTCTTTAATAAAAAGAATTCTTAGGTATTCATTTCATACCCTGAATAAATGAATTTCAAATAACATTCAGATTCGAAAGTGTCTGTTACAAAGTATTAGTTGAACAAATCTGCCTAGTATTTTCTAACTAAGACCACTCTATGAAACTCTCTCAAGTATTTATGTTTCAGTTCCTCTTAAGTAATGTAGAGATTTTCTCATCAACACGTGATTATTATCGAGTGATGATCTGGGAATAATCTACCTACTGTACTGCTAATAATAGAGCTACATAATTAAAATAGCTGGTTAACAACGTGGTATAGTAATATCCGGATGATTACATGATTGTTATTTACTTAGTACTGACTACTAAACTTAGGCGAAACGAACTGTATTTTTTTTTATTGGACTGCGGTGGCAAAAAAGAGTACGGCCCGCCTGATGTTAAGCAGTTACCGTAGCCTATAGATGCTTACAATACCAAAGGCATTGCTCGCACATTGCCGACCTGAAGGGGAGTGGGATGGAGGGAGGGGGAGGGGGTGGGCTTACGGCTCTCTCACTCATCGTACGAAACGCAGCTGTAATAGCTGCTTTACGCCGATCTTCTGTGAGAGGGTGGTACTACCCCGGTCGAGTCAGCCCGTATTGTCATCATTCTCATAATCGTAACGTATGAAAAAACAGAAATACCTTTATGTGTTAAATTTAGTTAAGTCGAAATTTCTAGCCAACATAATAAGCTACCAATATCAAAGTTAAACTACGCTGTTGTGGCCATAACCTGATTTATCAATAAGGAACTCTACAATATAAACCAGTTGCGAACAATAAAAAATCGGCGAAGTGCGTGTCGGACTCGCACATAAAGGGTCCCGTACCACCGTAGAATATAAACAAACATCCCCGAAATGGTGATATTTAAAGTCACACGTTGAAGTCTTTTATATGGAAACCGACCATAAGACGAATAAGTTAAAAATATTAAGTTTTTTGTATGGGGATCCCCTTTATTTTTAAGTGTTATTTTATTGTATAAATATAAGTTGTATTTTTTGTTGTAGCATTGTTGCTACAACAAAAAATACAACTGAAAAATACAATACAGAAACACATATTCTGTGAAAATTTCAAGTCTCTACCTATTACGGTTCGTGAGATACAGCCCGCTGACAGACAGACGGACAGACGGACGCACAACGTAGCATTAGTATTAGCACAGTCTAAGTACATAGTAATAGGGTCCTTGTTGGCACCCTTTGGGTACGGAACCCTAAAAAACATTACAAATTACTTTTGCATTTAGAAATGCTTTGTAAATCCATTGTAAACTGGCTAATCTGTATAAATTTGGCGGATAGTATTTATATATTCATAAATTGAATAACTAATTTGAATAATGCATCATTGAATTTCAAAGCGTGTAGTCATATTGATATACTTATGAAAAGTGGATTATAATTTACATAAAATATGCTAAACCATTGATTCGATGTTCTAAATACAAATCATTATTGACGACGACGATAACATAGTTTTACAATATTTTATTAAATTTTATGAAGTTGATGAATTATTTTAGGAAATTATTTAACATGCTTACCTACTTATTAAAATGATGTAATAAAATAAAATCAGGTTAAAATAGTTCCTCTGTCTTTCAATGCGGGTCGAAGATGTAACATATTATTATGTATCTTCCAATCTTCCTTAATACATTTAATTTACTTATAATATTCCAGCTGACTGAAGGCCTCTGATATTTCTTGACTACTGCTGACTATGAATAATGTTAATACTTTAACTTTTACTTACTTTTTGTTACTTTTACTTTTTATATACTTTTTTACTTTCTTTACTTTAATACTATAATATTTTTATTTTTTTTGGTATTGTAAGCATCCATAGGCTACTGCTAACTGCTTAACATCAGGCGGGCCGTACGCTTTTTTGCCACCGAAGTCTTATAAAAAAAAAACTAACTGAGTAAATTTGATAGATTTATAATTGTATTATTTCTATCTTGCTCATACATCACGGCCCTGAGAGTGATGGCAATACAGTTAGTATAGTCAAAATAAGTTTGTGGACTAAAAGAATTACCACTACATTACTAGTAGCTGATTAGGTACCTTTCATACCTACAGAATAGGTTGAAGGTTTTCTTACTCAACTCTTGTCTTGATAAACCATTTGATGGGTGATATTGATAGCAGTACCATAGTAGAAAAATGTGTAGTAAGTTATGTTCATAGAAACGCACCGCGCGCGGCTTGTATGTGTGCGCCATGCGTATCTATGCGTCGCGCACGCACACTAAACCCGGTTATCAGTGCGAAACAATGCATGTGATGTTTGAGTGTGCGTGCGCGATGCATAGATACGCATGGCGCACACATACAAGCCGTTGCGGTGCGTTTCTATGAAGATAACTTACTATCCATCTTTCTACTATGGCAGTACTGTAGTAGTTTGAAGATGTAAAAGTAGGTTGAAAAAAGAAAAAGAAAAAAGGTTGTCAAACATGAACGATAAAACAGTCCTATCATGGTAATTCCCAGAGACAAGCAGGAAATTTCCCGTTAATATTGCAGAAATAAAAAATAACAACGTTATAAAAGAAAGTGCTACATAACAACTGAACATCGTGGGTGGAGCAAGCGGTACAATTTTAAAGAGTATAGCGATAGTTTTAGCTGTTAGGTGGTTGCACTGGTAAGGTGATAGCGATGCGACGGCGATTTATAAACAAATTTACGTGTATGTGGTCGCAATCTCCTTACCGGTGCGGCCCCGGCCTTAGGTATACTACATAACTCACAAATGGTTTCTTTTTTAAATAACATAACGGTTATTTCACACGACAATGTAGCTACCTAGACATAAATAGACAAAAAATATCGCCAAAAGCTTAGTTCTTGTCGTCCAATGTTTTTGTGAGGTTCGGATTCATTGACAATATACAGGCGGTTAACAGGAGATTATTTGTCAAGTTTGAAGTCTGCCTCAAAACAAGCGATTTTTATGTTAACGGCAGAGACCAATAAGAAAATAGACACCGCATAGGCGGGCAGCCCCGCTCGCTAGCTTATGTATTAAACCTGCATATGCATGACCACACCATATCCCGCCCGGACCAATCAGTAATGTCGCCGTCTTCCCCGGTACCTCAATCCCCGATTTACCAACTTCTTCATGTTACTATGATGCAGCGTTGCTAGAAGTACGGTACTTATCGTTTTTTCTGGTTCAAATTGTGTTTCCATCGTGCGCTAACAATATATTACTGTATCTTTGGTTTGTATAGAAGGTATTTTTTGCCAAATACGTAAATTCTGGTAAACAAGTGTGCCTGATGTTAATTTATATTTTATTTTTTAACTTTTGATTATTGCATAATATACAATAGTGAACGTAAGTGGCGTCTTGGCTTATTGGTCCTTGGCTAACGGTAAGCCGAGTAGGTCGGCTGACGTCAGAGCCGATTGATTGATGGACTCATCGAGCTTCTAGCGGATTCAATGTGGGCTAATCTGAAACGCGAATTGGGAACGTAAATAGTCTTGACCTTGTGGCTGTCTGGCCGCCATTTCATCTGGATTGAGTGTTTGATGGCCTGATATGGCCTGTCTCACACATCTCTTTCTCTATAATTTCTCATATCCTTCGAAAATTTGTTAGATTTTCTAAGACATACAGGTTTCCTCACGATGTTTTCCTTCACCGTAAATGATATTGTTAATTAAAGTTATGATTCGCACATAGATTTCGAATAATCCAGAGGTGTGAGCTGGGGTTTGAACCCTAGACATAAAGCCCGCTATACGCGTGCTTAACCAATCGGCTATCACAGCTATTGCACCTTGCTATTGCCAACATTCAAATAATAATATTAGGTATACAAGGCTCCCTTCACAAGTCAAGCAAGGCTGGCTATTGTCCTAATGTTGGCGTTTATCTCTCGAATCTACACTCATTATCGAGATTGCACGTTTCTGATGCAATAGTGACTTTCGACATTAGTGGTGAAGTGTTCAGAATTGAAAGATGGGGAAGAATCAAAAGATGAAGAAGATGGCTAACTTCTTTAGTGGTTTCCTTGGTTTGGGTGTACTGAGATCACTCCTATTCCATTAAGAGCCTCCGCAGACTTGCTACTTTTAGCATCGGCGACCGGCGATTTTGTGACGTATCGATGCTGTGTCGCGTTTCTTCGAGCGCGAATAGCGAGACGCAGCATCAAAATCGCCAATCGCCGATGCTAAAAGTAGCAAGTCTGCGGAGGCCCTAAGGTCCCACACAGGGTACCGATTCTAATAAGTTGTCAGTTCTTGCGATACCTATTCATCTCATGTAATAGTAAATATATACCTGAGACTCGAGGCTCAGGCATTGTTTAGTTTACCTTTATAGTTGGTGTGTTAGTTTGGCAATATTAAATTGATTTACATCCGACAAGGCGTCAATAGACCCGTATATTCTTATACAAATTTATGGAAATAACAGGGTCCTTACGGGGTAAAGTACCTGCTACCAAAGTAACAGATGTTATACATGCTTATTAGGAAATAACATGGTAATACGCTCCAGGTCTGTGGTAATACGGAATATACATTTGTCATCGGGTGGATGGGCGGAGGGATATTTATGTATAAGATTATGTATAAGAAGATACTCGTCTACGAGCTTACTAGGAAAATAATAAGTGATCTAAGTAAAACTCCACGCATTTATATTTTATTCTGTTCATAATTAATTCTTTAGAAAAAGAATATAGAAAAACCCACATATTTTCAGAAACCAGACATTTTCAACTTAGGGCCTCCGCAGACTTGCTACGTTTAGCATCGGCGACCGGCGATTTTGTGACGTATCGATGCTGCGTCGCGTTTCTTCGAGCGCGAACGAGCGAGACGCAGCATCAAAATCGCCGATCGCCGATGCTAAAAGTAGCAAGTCTGCGGTGGCCCTCAGATTTACAGTTTCCGATTTTAAAAATAAACAAACCATTTCCGACGCCTTTACGGAAATATATACGAAGCTAACACATTTTCATAATTCAATGCTCCTTTTGTTTAGTATCGCTATTGTTTTCGATAAACACACACAGCAATGGTGGCAGTGTGAATTATTCGCGTCGAGGTAACTAAGAAGAGGTGGCATTTCAAATAAAGAACCCCGTAAGGGCTGATACGCATGCGTGAACCAGAACAACCCTCGCGATTCCAATATGGCGACGACCGCCACAAGTTAAGCACGCTCGCGCTATTTACATGCTTAATTAGATATATTTTTATGAATTAGATTGTGTTGTTGTCTGTCATTTGAGTGCTGAATAAACATAGTTTAAAAATTTAATAAACAATACAGTGTTTGTTTGTGATTCCGCGATCAGATGTGTTCATGATTTATCGCAGGCCAATGCTGTCGTGTGTACAGTGTAGTGTAGTGCCAATGCGTCAATTAATTTAGTCGATTAAATCATATTACAGCCCTGTTTTTAAACTAAAAACTTTCTGTTTTCTAGTAATTTTTCGTGTAATTAATCTTGAATCTAATTTGCAAAATTTTGGCACTAAGTTGGTTTTTTAATTAACAATGTAATTGGATGCCGCGCATTAATTAAATAAAACAAAATACAAACGTTCCAATTTTAAAATTTCCGCGGTTCGTCGGTACCAAGTGACATAATCAGTCAAGCTGCGTCGCTCGAAGGTATCGCCGGCAGCGTTGCTGCTGGGTACAAGGCCGGTTTCCGGGCTGGTCGAGCCAGTCAGAAGCCCTGAAGAGCCAGCGTTGGACGTCGCGCAAGACAAAGCCTACTGGGGCAGCGTTACTATGACGAGTAAATTTTTAATTATAATGTAGATGTGTTTGCTCAGTACCACGCGTCTATATTGTCCTTCTCTGCCCTTCTCAACTAAATGTCAGACACCTTAAGTCTCTAAACGATGTTCTATCTTTTATCCAGATACTACCTACTTATCCTCGTCTTTTACTATCTTTTTTTTATTTATTTGAAAAGTTGATCGTTGTAACAGCTCATAATAATAATGATATTCAAAATAATTCAAACATACCTACCATATCAGGAAATGATTCACAGTCTCCTAGCAACTGCAATGGAAATAGCATGCCATTCCTTTTTATGGGTGAACGCATTCAAATTCTAAATTGAACGCATCGTACTCTGCATTCAATTCTTTTATCCGCATATCAAGCGATATTTCGTATCATGTCATAGAGTTAATTTAAAAGTGAATTTATTAACTCGCAACGCTTTGTAAATGGCCAGCATTACATTTATTTTTATTGCAATACAGAAATTAAAAAGTAATTTCATTGTTTCGTCCTTGGAAATTGAAGCAACTTTTAATGTTAATTACAATTTAGATACTATTTGAAATGATATCCGTTTTTCTACAGAATTCGGAAATAAATAGTTACGAAATTCTTTTGTGGATCGCCAACAGACTAAAATGTTATCTGATTTAAGTAAGTCTTGCTAAATTGCTACTTTTTGCTATCACTAAACAAAACAGGTGGAGCTATTGTCTCAGTTATTTTGTCACAATCATGCAACCGTCTTTTGGTTATCTTATGTAATTAATTGAAGCGAAACGTTGACGTAAGACCCTTTTAATATTGCCCTTTAGATCAGTTAAGGGATTGCTCTTTACCACCTACCCACCACCTACCTGTAGGTGTGTCACCTACTTATCAGTTGTGGCTCAATATAGACTTAAATATATTATTAGGATATGGTTTTGTGACGATAGTGGAGTCGTTAGGGCCTCCGCAGACTAGCTACTTTTAGCATCGGCGACCGGCGATTTTGTGACGTATCGATGCTGCGTCGCGTTTCTTCGAGCGCGAACGAGCGAGACGCAGCATCAAAATCGCCGATCGCCGATGCTAAAAGTAGCTAGTCTGCGGAGGCCCTTAGTCGTGCTGAAAAATGTCAAGGCGGGGGTTGTACTTTACTGCTTATCGCTGAAGATAGGGCTCCAAAATATATGATGTAGAGCTGACTCTACATATGCAGTCTACTCTATAGAAGAACGGCGTAAAGTAGCGTTTCGTACAAGGAGTGAGAAAGCTGAAAGTCCAGGCTAGAAATATAAAAATGTCTTCATTAATGTTAATCGTATTATATAATGAATGACATTTTCCCGATTATAATGAATATTGGCAAATTAAAAGCAGTGAAACGATCAACTCGTTTCAATTAATAAACCTAATTGGAGCAGATGGGTCACTCGCTATGCGTTATTTCATAAGCGATCAGCGATATCGCTGAAGTACCTAATCAAAATCTGCAGTATTTTATCACTGTCCTATTTTCATGAATCAGGCAGGATACAAAATAAGCTATGGAAAAGCAAAACAAAATTTAAAAATTACGAATGTATTCCATATTTGAATGAAAGGACCTATCGATGACGAAAGCAGTAGACGTGTCTACAACATACAAATGCCTCGCGAAGCACGACGTTTGCCTCAGTCGCATGCCGCGCGAGGCAAATGGCGAGGCAACTGACACTCTAGACAGAGAAAGGTATAGCCGAGCAATCAGTTTGACACGTTTGACATCGTTCCGTCTGATGACTATGCCAAACTAGGCGAGGCAAATGACAGCGCTCAGGTGAGACAGGCGCATTTGCCTCGCGCGAGGCAAGTCAAACGTCGTGAGGCAATTTGCCTCGCGCGGCATGTGAAACATCTGGACGTAGCTAATGGATAGTCGCGATGTAAAAATGTTACCCTTTTGCCATAAACATAAAATTATAAAACGCGCAACACCTATCCGCTCTATATTCCCCATTAGTTGTGTCCATATGGCGCGCATGCCTCACCCGAGCACTCATATTATGACATTACGTCTGTGCGTTCCGACGTCAAAAGTGAGTGCTCGCGCGAGGCATGCGCCTGATGAAGACGCCGCCATCGCTCGTATCTCGCGACATTTAGGGGAGAATGTCAAAGGGTCATGATCGTCTACGTCAGCCATCCAGGCAGTTTCCATTACCGGTCCGCTGAGTCCTATTTGCGAGAGGTATCTCGTCTGACCTGTTACCTGTTGCCCTAATTTGATGTCGCTCGTGAAGTATGCTGTTGGGATTCGTGTGAATACTCTGAGTATACTCGGTACTCTCCACCTTGTACGGAATAGAAGTACGGAAACTCCGCCAAATTTATAGAGCTTTTTGGCGAGTTTACAATGGTTTTACAAAGCATTTTTAGGGACAAAAGTGATTAGTAATGCCAGCGTAAGTTTATCATAACTTCCTAAGGGGGGTTTGGCTATCACTAATTCTTATGGGTTTTCAAGGTGGTAGAGCCAAGCTTTAGCCAATTGACTGCAGCTCATAAACGGGCTGGCTCGACCGGGGTAGTACCACCCTCTCACAGAAGATCGGCGTAAAGCAGCTAATACAGCTGCGTTTCGTTCGATGAGGGAGAGAGCCGTAAGCCCACTAACCCCCCTCCCCCTCCCTCCATCCCACTCCCTTTCAGGTCGGCAATGTGCGAGCAATGCCTTTGGTATTGTAAGTATCTATAGGCTACGGTAACTGCTTAACATCAGGCGGGCCGTACGCTTTTTGCCACCGCGTCCTATAAAAAAAATTACTTAACTCATATGTATTACAGTCGCGCTGTAGGCAAGCGAATAAAAGACACCTTATATAAAGTTGTAATAAACCCAAGTTATTTCGGTAACAAACAGATTACAGATTTTTTACGTAAGTAATTTCGTTTCAATTTTCAAAAGGTCATATTTTATTTTTATCTTTCAGCATTGAAAGTCTGCCTTTTCTGATCTGACCTTTGACCCTTATAAGGTTTATAACTGATTCTGATAAATGAATCCAGTTTACGAGCAAATTTTCAAAGGTTGTTATTAAAGGCACCCACAACTTCACAGAGAACGTTTACTTAATATTAACTTAGTTTAATATTGAGTAAATATGTAAAACTTAGATTAATTTACTTAGTTGCTACAAACAACATTCTCCGTATGCATAGACAAGTGCACTACAGTGTCTTATTGAAAATTAAATTTAAGAAGTTTTGGTAATTTCAAGTATTATAAACTGTCATTAAGTTGACCAAGCACCTTCATTAATCGTTACTTAACTCATTACCATTTTAATACCACAAGCAATTAACAATATAACGTATTTTGAAATAGCGAATAAACTGGCAAAACTGAGTTTACATCACTGAAGTTAGTTCATAATTTTAAGTTTCATTACCAAAAATTACGTAATATCCAAAATATTTTGAAACTGCAAACAATTTGTCAACCATCCTTGAATAGTTAACTGAAGTTGGCTTATAATTAACTAACTAAAAAAACGCCTGAAAATAATATTAATGATACAAAGTTGACTGAGATTGATCGAGTTTCATTCTTCACGGTTTAGCCGGTGTAATGCGGTGCCAAGGTCGTTGGGCCAACGAGACACCTTTAAATACTGGTCTGACATTAATAGGATACGAAAACGGATATTAAATGTAGAGCAATTCGTATTAGACGACGAAGTGTAGGTATATTATTAAAAGGCCAAATCTTGAAGCAAATAAAAGTGAGTGTATTTTTCATAATATATTGTGACTACATTATTATTTATTACATGAGTAAGGACGTACGTATTATTATTTTATAAAGGTCAAAGGAACCATCATCGTGAGGAAACCTGCATGTCTTTAGACATGTGAAATCCACCAACCCGCACTGGGCCAGCGTGGTGGATTATAGCCTGAAATCCCCATCGCATTGAGGGGAGGCCCGTGCCCAGCAGTGAGACGTTAAAAGGGCTAAATTATTAATTATTATTATTAATTTATATTTATGTGAAACGCTGACGACCGTGTCCGATTTTGCACTGTGATCTTTTTTATTAAATATTTTTTTTGTAAAACCAGCTTCTTCAATCTCACATTTATTCCAATCTGAACTCAAACACAATATAATTCATGACTTATAGAAAACGAAAGGTTTGATAGTACCTGACACGTGCGAAGGACAGTGAAAGTAAACCGCAGCGTGGTATGTACACATCACGTAGTTATCGAACAGTATACATAAACCAATGGAACAGTCGTTAGCGGTGTTGCACAGAGCGTCGTAACTTATAATTAACGACTGATTGCTCTGCAATTAAATTAATGTTGAGTTTCGTTAAACGTCAATTTTGTTGCCGACGAAAAAATAACATCAGCCGATGTAGCGCCCATTGATGTAATATTACTTCGATAGTAGCGCCTATAGTTTTTACTAGACATCGGCGGAGGCGCTATCGCCCCTCTATATTGTAAATGCGAAAGTGTGTTATGGAGCTACTTGATGCTCACGTTAAACGTTCACTAGAGGCTCCAGTCACTAATTTCACATAAAATATTTGAACCGGGCTATCTATGCATGATTATAATTAGCGGTTTTCCTACACACTACGCGCTGGGGCGCCGCTCCTTCAAGTCTCGGTGCCCAGCGCGGCGGTGCCACGCACAAAATATGGCAGGTAAATTAGTTGCTTGGCTAACCCATAGGGCCTAAAATTCAACTTTTCTACACTATCCGAAACGATAGTCGATTAGGAGTCGTGAGAAAGAAGCAATTACGACAGCTCATCTGTGCGTGTTCGTTCGTGTGTTGCTTATTGCGCGAGTAGTGAGGCAACGCACGCTTGAAACAAATCATTTGTGTGAGAGGCTCTAAGCAATAAATAAATGGCAATGATTCGACTATACAAAGCACTCTGCACAACTAATAAGACTAAACATATCTGCTGATTTGTGGCTAAATTAATCAACGATGGCAATTGTGTTTATGTTCGTGTTAAAAACAATACCCGTAGTTTAAAAAAAAAACACTCAAATATAAATTTGCGTTCTTTTAATATTCAGTAGAGTTTCAAAGAATGTGTTTTAAAACTTTATAGTCAATTTTATATTACTTCCAACTTTTTACCTTTGTCATTCTTTTAGTTTATTACAGGGCAAAGGCAATACGAATGGTAAAAACAGAATTTACAACTTGTTTTATTGCGAAAGTTTACAAAACGGCCCATGAGCATACTCTATCTGCGTTCAAAAATCCTGTCTCATCTATCTTGAAGTTATTTCTCTACATTATTAATGTGGATTTAGAAGGTTCATACTGCCATAAGATTTAATATTACTGGTATTACTTTTAGGTAAGTACTGCTGTAATATAGGACAATCCATTTTTTTGGGTATAAACATAATAGTATGTTTTACGACAACAGTCTAACAATTATCAAAATGAATTCATAATAGACAAAATTTTAAACAGACGTTTAAAATTTCGGAAAATTTACTAACTACACACGTATGACGTCATAAGTGGGTAGTTTTAGCAACATTCATAGCGAATATCTTTGTAATTATTTTTGAAGAATTCGTTCAAATATGTCAAAAAAGAATGAGTTGGTACTTATGAGTTAATAATAAACCCAAAAAACTACAACCCAATAAAAAACCCAAATACTAAATACGATGTGAGGATTATCTCCTATTCCCGTACGTAACACGGACTTCCTCTACATAGTAGGTACGTATTGTCTTTATTTCTAATGCAATACATTAAACTTTTACCACCAACTTTACAACTTATTCCATGCCCAATAAACATAACCTTACAATTTGGGATAGACGGACTAAAAGCAATATAAACTTCTAAAATTCTTTAACAACCAACTTCCAACCAAGTTTTGTGTAACAGTTTGACAAAACCCACCCACAGCATTCGCACGGTTGGTTTTTATTGTGTGCAGCACGCAGATGTAAATCGAGGTGCGGGTTATTACGACACAAAGCTAAGCGAACGGATCGGAAAGGCACAAACATGGGAAGCAAATTGTCTTGGTAATATTTCTGTTCAGGATATCGGATTTGGTGCATGTTGTTCATACACTTGCCTTTTTGATTTTACGTATCTACCTATAGATATTTTCTGATGTAAAAACGAATCATTACAATATTATTTCAGACATGTTTTGGAATTTTTAATCTGCAATTTTGTCTCCTATGGGTCTTTAGACATTTCTATTCCGTATAGGTTCCGTTTAGGTTCTCTCATCTATTATAACTTCCGATTTATAGAGATTTTTAGCAGTTCTAGGAACAAATGTGATTTGTAATACCAGTGTATCATAACTTTCTATAAGTTTGGGGGTTAGTCCTTCAGAAATTTTCCATCAGTATTTATGTTTTCTTCTCTATAACGTTAATTTAACTTGCACCCGGTAAGTTCGCTAGAAGTAACACGGATTCTATCAATTTATTTCAACATAACACTCTTGAAATTAAAAAAGTGCAACCATCATATTAATATTTATCAAAACGTGCAATGATAAAATTCAATAAACCAATATTCTGTCGAAGTTTCAACCTGGCATATTTTATTTCTAACGTTCTATACCAAACACTTGCTGCATTTTTATAACGACTGGATTTTATGAAACGATGAATACCAACAATAAATAAGTTAAATGTTACCGGTAGCAAATTACTGTCACAGTTAGTCGCTCGGCTGTTATGAACCATTACTTCACCGATAAAGGGTTGTTTAACTGGGTTACGGAAACCGGCTCGCACGGGTTTTATTTAACGAATGGTTAATGGTTACCGCTTTATGCGTGACTGTTTGAAACTGTTACGTTTAATTCTATTGTTCATTAGCTCTACCATGATGTTTTAAGTTCATTAGGAGTCGTTAGTCGGAAGCGTTTACGTAAAATATTTGTATTATGTATGCCAATTCAACTTCGCAGTTTTCTTGCCTACGTCCGTGATGCGAGTTTTGTCATGCAGGATGGTGTTTCTGACCCGATCTGTCAGTTTGACAGATCGGGAAAGACGTGGCCGGAAATTGCCATGGAAAGAGTGGTGTGGAAGGAAAAAGGGGAGGCCTTTGCCCAGGAGTGGGACAGACCTATAGGCTAAAAAATGCCAATTCGGTGCTAGTTCGAACGCTAAATCACCTCTACAATATTATATTTAAGGTGGTAGAGTCAAGCTGTTGCCAATAGACTACAGATCATATTCAGACTGGCTCGACTGGGGTAATACTGCAGCATGCTATTTAGTCTACTAATACCTACTAGACTGCTGAATCCACCCCTTTCACAGAAGATTGGCGTAAAGTAGCTAGTTTATTCACTATCCCACTCTCCTTCAGGTTGGCAACGTGCAAGCGATGCCTTTGATGTTGCAAGCGTCTATCTATAGGCTACGATAACTGCGGAAAGTACGCTTGTTTTCCACCTCAGTCGTTCAAAAGTAATATTGTGTCAAAATGATTTTAAAAATAAATTCTCGGAGTAATAATCTATTACCTTACCTACCCGAGATATAGCTAAGCCGTCGAAATTACGG
The DNA here is from genome assembly GCA_947859195.1 of Drymonia ruficornis. Taxonomy (NCBI): domain Eukaryota; kingdom Metazoa; phylum Arthropoda; class Insecta; order Lepidoptera; family Notodontidae; genus Drymonia; species Drymonia ruficornis. Next base: position 13,233,876 of record OX401905.1, on the reverse strand, counting down.
TTCAAGCCGGGATTAACGTCATACTGCCGGCTTTTATTTTTGGCCGAACTGGTAAATATTAAAGTTGTTATGAAAGATTTTAGGGGTTGTAATGTCGGAACATTTTGGGGGAAGTGATACATAATAGAAGACATAGACATAACAGGGGCCTTACCACCAACTCTTATAGCAGTTTTGTTTTAACGTTTCAGCGGCGGCGGTCATTGCACAACTAGTCGCTGAATCGTTAAAACGTTCCTATAATTGAATCGCGATAAGAGGTCATGGTAAGCCTCCAGTAGGTAATACCGAATCGTTATCTCGTTCAAACCACGTTTAATTTGGTGCGTTTAGATGCTTGATTGCACTTATATCACGTTATGACATTATTAATATGTCTATGCGTTCCGCCGTCAAAACTGAGTGCTTGGGCGCGGCATGTGCCTGATGTGGACGCAGCCATTTTCTTCTTTGTTGGTCTATACGTTGAGACTGCTGATTCCTGTCTTCGCAAAATATGTGTGTAGGATTTAATAATAAGTATATTAAAGTAAATAAAATAATACACCGCTATCTTAAGGCAGTGACGGCATATTGGTACCTACTTATTATATTTATTTTTCAGTCGTTGCTAATAATATTTTCTCTTGTTCCAGCAACAAGTGGGGCGGGCAGCGGGGCGGGAGGGGGTGACGCGCGGCGGGGCGGGGACGTCACGCCGCACACGCAGCCCCAGCGGAGGCTCATCAAAGTCGACTTTGACAACCTTGAGGTAACCCACTTTAAAAATACGTGGTCCTATCACAGAACTCCCACAAGACCATTGGATTTTCTAGCTCATTCTTTATTCACAAGGGGAGAGAGATAAAATTTCTACTCAGTTTCTGTCAACCGTAAACAATTAAGGATCAATTTCTTTGATAAATAAATAGTCTTAACAGAGAATAAGCAAGTAGGTATACCTAAGGGCAGAGTTCATCAACACGTATACAAATGGATCGTCGTCGGCTCTTCTCAATGGAAGCAGCATTATGAACGAATGGTAAAATTAAAACTTTATGTCGACTATTAATAAATGCTTTATTTAGCCTACATTAGTAATAAAAATATTTTGATATTGCTCATTATTTCAGGAGTTAAAGTACTGTTGTCACTGTTGTCAGTACATCAAACAATCGGTAACTGCTTTAACGGTCCGTTAGTGTGTTGGTGAATTTAGTTGGTAATCTGCAGAAGAACATTTCATACTTATCCACCTGCCGGTGCCTGGAGAGCCTACTCTTTTAGGAACGAAAACGAAATTTCGGACGAAATTTCGCGTATTTCCTACTACGTTTCATTCATTTCGACATTTCCTACGAACGAAAATTGTTTGACGTTTAGATTCGACGACTAAGACGTCAAACAATTTTCGTTCGTAAGAAATTTCGAAATGAATGAGAAAAGTAGTAGGGAATACGCGAAATTTCGTTTTCGTTTGTAAAAGAGTAGGCCCTCTGGAGTGAGTTTCATTCGGGCCTAGTCCTCCTAACTGGCCCTACGGGTTGGCGAATCTCATACGTCAGCCAAAGAAAACCGCGCAAATGATACAAAAGCTAAAAAAACATCACATTAGGTAATTCCAAAAAGAAAATGAGTTACCGCCCACACTAACAGATGACTGGTGGTTACGTCTGTCATAATAATTGTATAGTGTGGGCGTTCACCGCTCACGCGTGAAATGAAATAGAGTAACTACTGTATAGCCTTAGGAATAGACGAATTATTCGTTCAATTTGCGAGCAAATTGCTTTTGAGATAGAACCTATAAAAATAAGGTATATTTTATGAAACTTTGGTGTTGTTTCTATACAAGCTAAACTAAATATTTGACCGTAACATACCCCTAATATAATATATGTATATGAGCATGGCAGAAATATTTATAGAGGTGGCAACTTTAGTTTAGGTTTTTGTAGCTTGTAACCAATTGAATTACACTGTCTATGTTTCAACGTAGTTTCCAAGTAAATAGAACGGATTTGGTTACTAAATACGTTCCTACTAGTTTTCTCCTATTTAAGGCTATAATAAACACAAAATATAAATCATAAAGGGACACAATAACCAAGCGAAAGTAAATGTCTTTTCGGTTTTATCTAAGGACAATACTTTTAAGATTTGCTGTGGCAAACAGGTCACATTCATTTTAACAGTCAGTTTTGTAGCAGTTAATAAATAATTTACAGTCGATTCATTCGTTAGGCGAACTCACGGTAATTACCTACAAACTAACGGTAACAAATTCTATCCTTAAAACATACACTTGTGCAAACATAACACTAGAGGCAGGTGCCCTAGATAGCAACTAGAAGGGATTTTAGTCCTAAAGATGTTGGGTTTAAGATTGAGTGTGGTGTGAGGATGTAATCAGGTGAATGTTCCATGAAAAATTATAATGCGACATACCTACGTGTACGTTATAGGTACAAGATCCCTATGTAAACACGCGCCCAAACAGCTGCAATGCCCACGGCGACTCTATCCTGGCCAAAAAAATTTTGTCTTCCGGTTTAAGACATTTATTTTCTCAGAAAGAATAAAATTCACTTAGACAGAGAAATACAAGTTAGCTTAATGTAAAGATTCCTCTATTTATGTTACATGTGTTCATGTTTTGTATGAATTTTCATCTATGTGCATAATTTACAGTTCGCTAACGGTGAGGAAAAACATCGTGAGGAAACCTACCTATCCCTCGGGATTAGGTAATAGTCAGTTTCTGTATACACGGCGACAAGGTTCACCACCTGTCACGTTGGGTTCTGACTATCTGGTGAAACGTGGGCTTTGAGTTGGCTTAATACCTCCACAATGTGGTGGTGTATGGCCACTCAAGCCTCTGACTACCCCCCGAATGGGGATAAAAGTCGTGACGTTATATTTATTTATATGTTTTCTAATTTTTAACTAAAAAACTTTACTACCAGTAAACGGTTAATGCCTTTTAAATTTCGAACATCAAAGAGCGAAAACGTTATAAAAAAATGTAATCAAATCGGCGCGTGATGCCTGCCGGCGACACGTGGGTTAGTACATAGACTTGGTAACAACTGGACTGGGCACTCCCAAATTAGTTCACAGAATTAAACAATTTATAGACCCTTTATTAAAATTACCTTATATGGTACAAAGATGTATTAAACCTTTAGATGCGCTTTACCGCGCTTATTTTGGCAACATGCAACTGCCTGACATCGACACTGACTGACGGAAAGTCAGTGAATGTCCACAGTCACGCACCACCCAGTGTCGCAGCTGCACGGACTGCACGCGTGCGCGCCAATGATTATGTAGCTAATAACGCTACAATGTAATATATTCATCTCTTTCTTATATAAAGTTTGCATATATGGCTTGTATTCATTGATATGTAGGTATAGTTGAATGTGCTATTTTTAAAGCATACCTACCTATGTGTCGGCAGAAAGCATCTGAAATAATGCATGTCTATCTTTGTCACATCGTCTATGCAGTCCCGTTAATTTGATTATACTCTTCGCTTTGTAATAGATGTACATAGGCGTACCTAACGACGAAATTGGCAGCCTTCCAGGGGGGTTACTCCGAAATACGTCGCTGACGGATCGTCCGAAGTACGGATTCCATTTACGATCAAAACAATGTCAAATCTTAGAGAAAAACGAAAGAAGAAATGTCAAATCACGACAATCCGTCAGCCGAAACGTTAGGTTCGTATTTCGGAGTAGGCCAGCAGTTCATTAGCCGGGTATTCGCTGAAATTGGATTTATGCCTTTGTGTCAGGCTTTACATGCCCATTCGTTATAATTTGTTAATGGGATCTGTTGTTTTATTATCGTGCTACGGTATAAGAATAATAATGTTCGTATTTGGAATACATTATCGTTTTGAAATGGCCAATGTTGTTAAAAGATTAATTTTGCGAACGAATTTTATTTAAGAACTTAAAATAATGCACCAATTATTTTGACTTGATAAACGTTTAACCAGTTTAAAATCTTATCAATTAAAAGATGTCGAATAAAAATAATGTTTTTGAAAATGGAATAAACGAAATCCTATAGTCTGATTTTTAATTAGACGAAGCCAACTGACAGCTGAAAATGTCACTGCTCTATGAATTTGAACCTTATTTGTTCTATTTATATTGAAAAGTGACATAAGCACCTGTCAGCCCACTTCGTCTAATTAAAAATCAGACTATAGACATTTTAAAAGTCTAACGAAAAATATCTTTTGGTTTTCCATAATTAAAATCTTAGTGCATAAGCTGCATAGTTTGCATCTTTTTTAGCTTTTGCCTCGTCCATTTCATGTGAACTATGGTTGTCAAGATGTACTATACAATAAACATTCGGCTCTACAACGGGCTCTTTGATGGTACAATGGACCATCAAAGAGCCCGTAAACTTCAATATGCACCCCAATGCACCGCGGGTTTGCATTATGCAACGAACATGAATGCACTTCGACACAAAACTTTCACGACTAAAGGTGAAGGCAGATACAAATAGTAAGCATGTTCAAAACTGAAGCTGTAGAAGGTCGATTGAGGGTTAACGATATTCATAGACTTGATATTGGGAGCAGTCTGCGCTGATAAATAATATTTTTAAGATTTTATTTTTGCAATTTATCTTCTGAGAATAACTTGGCAACATTGATGTAGGTACTATCTATTTGGTTTGGACGTTGCCGTGCCCGTGAATACAAAAAAAAAACAAGTATGGACCATTGATGTATTATTTTAACAGAAATGGTACTCTCTAACATCGCATCTCTATATGCAGCGAAATTCACACATCTGCTATTGCACTTGGAATTCGACAGTTCGTTTATAAATAGGTATAAGAATGCATTATTCACCGGAAGATGAGCTACATTGGCAATACCGACATGTTTTCAAGATTATTATCCGCGTGCTACTAAGTCGTACTGTGTCCATGAACTGCGTTTAATAGGACAAGAACGGCTTGAAATTATTGTTATGAAGTCCACGTTTTTCCAGTTACGATATACCCATCTCTTAAAACGTGTCCAATTGGTTCACGAAAGCGAAGCTCCGATACTTAAAGTGTATCCAATCGTTTGGATGTCCTCAGATTTCATGGTGCGAATGAAATTGTAACGGATTATGATACCTATGACGTAAGGAATAAGAAACGTTCTGATGTGAAAAAGAAATTCTTGCGTAATGGCATGAATATTATTTTTGTGCGTTGATGCTTATAGCAAAAAATGACAGTGAAGTAAACGATCAGAAAACTTGCAGGTTTAAAAGTGTACCTACTATTGATGTATTATTTTGGCAGATGTGGTACCTCCTAACATCGCTATCAATAAACTTGTCCTCAGCTCGTCACTGCATGCAGCCAAATTCACACACCTGTTATCGCACTCGCATTTTAACCAGTAACATATTAAATACATAAGAAGGCAATATTCACCAGAAGATGAAATGTAGTGGCAATACCGACTTATTTTCGACATGATTTTCCGCGAGCGATTCAGTCGTACTACAGCCATGGACTCTAATTAGTACCTAGGACAAACTATTTTGGACGGTCACATGTCCCTCTTTCCTGGCAATGTCTTTGGTTCCTATTTCCTTTTCGAGGTCTGGTTACTTACTACGTATTTTGTTCTCAGGATGATGAAGACGAAGATGACACGGAAACCTGCGCCAGCCCAGAAGTATGCGCGCCACAACCTTTCCCAAGGCACATGGCACCGCAGCAACAAACGCCCAAACCATGGAAAAGGACTGGTAAGAACATTAATTGCATTACAAATGCACATGCAGATCTTAAATTTGTTGAAAAGTATTACAAACTAAGAAAAAGAAATTAACATGTCCAAAGTGCGCGTTATTAAATTTGTAGAGCGCTAAACTAGTGCTGCAGTGCGGGTTGCACATACGATCGCACTAGATTGGATCACTAACTGCCTTTAAACCATCCAATTTTAGCACACTCACCTAGCGCTCAGCACCGGATCTACGAATTTTCGAACCGGGGCAGAAACTTGATAGTGGTGCCACTCTCTCCAGCGTTTGAGATAAATTACTTAAAAAACCTCACAAATCGGTGTTTTGTGGGGCAAGTTTTTAATTATACTATGTTATGATTTTGGCGCCCTCTGAAACTGGCGCCCGGGGCGGGTGCCACGGTTGCCCTGCTTAGCGCTCTGCAAATTGGATTATGTAATGCTCGCTTTAAGTACTAGGGATCTAGATAGTTGAGTATGTACTAAAGAAAGCACTGACTCCTTCCTTCATGCACACCTCGATGCTATTGGCGATGGTGACGTCACAGAAGAGCCACCCCGAGCGCCGCCGCGCGCGCGCATCTCCCACGACGAGTACCACCACTTCTGCGACCAGACCCTCGAATGTATGACCGCATGAAGTGTGTCGCATGACTCACCCGTCACGCTTTCTTCCTTTGCAAAATATCGTTCGCTTCGCAAAATGTCATCGTTCATTGTTATTTCAGTAGGTTAGGTGTAGTGAAGGACTCAGCGGTACCAGATTCTTATGACAATGCCTTACGTTACTGGACTTTATGTGACAATAGACCTATTTGTTTTACGAATTCGTTTTCCTTCATTAGTTGTTGTACCTATCACTTTACATTGTTTATTAACCGTTTAATGTTACATATTTTGAATATACCTAAGTATTTAGTATTAAATAGAACTTACAAACTCATACCATATGAAATATTTTTTTTGTCTGACTAAAACATTCTTAACTAAACGTCACTTTAGTATTTTATAAGAGTCACACTTCACTTCTTTTACTAATTTCTAACGAATCCTACGTACTCGCCTATTTATTAAGTACCACCTAGCCTTGAATCCTTATTATAAATCTTATTATACCTACCATAGATTAGTAATTACAAAGGCAGCTAGAGAAAGAAGTCGATAGTCTTAATAGCAACATCGTTATCGCCGCAACGAAAATTATATTTTCTCAAATAGAGAACCATACCTATATCTCACTAAGGGATAAAATCTTCAGTATTTTCTCACAACAAAGCCAATTATGAATTCTATAATTAGCCAGTATTTTACAATAAAGGCAATTATGAATTGTATAATAAGCCAGTATTGTAATTAGTGTGTCTCCCTGCAGCATACGACCTGGCGACGCAGTGTCCGTCGAGGCGGGCGTCCATGCGACGCCACACGGTGACGCACGCGGTCTGCCCGCCCACCGATGGAGCGCACTCATTGCCACATTCGAGGTATGCCACAATTTCCAAAAACATACATATACTCACGCCTGTATCCCACGGGGGTAGGCAGACAGTATTGATTGCCACATGCTACGATTTAGGGTCACCGCAGATATGCTACTTTTTGCATCAGCGATCGGCGATTTAATCGCTTTTAGCATGGAGCAGTCGCTGCGTCCGACCGCAGAGAGTCGCTAAAACGCGATGCAGTCTCACAATCGCCGATCACCGATGCAAAAAGTAGCATGTCTGCGGTGGCCCTTATAGAATAAGTGTAGGTATGTATATTTTTTACCTAACTCCAATCATCTTGTTCCCAATAGGCCAGGATCTCGCGCGTCGTGCGCCGGCGCCGCGTCCTTAGCAAGCAGCGACGCAGACGTGCAACTCGGCGAGCTATCATGGTCGCGGTCCTCGCTACAAGACGAGCTCATCAAGTCGGTTAGTGGCAGCCCCAGTCATGGCTCGCATGTGAGTAGAACGTAGATTAGTGGGTGTTGGAATGGGATTATGACATAGGTAAATAAGAGCGCTTCCAGAATAGCGTTTTTTTGCCCTTATACGGTCATTTCGGCACACGCACTTACACGCGCGTTTCATTTTGCGCTTCTAAAAGCCGAAAGTGCGCGTACACGAGCTTAGGTATTCCGGAGGTACGTTTAAACCGGTGGAGGCGTTTCTCGCGGTTCGCGCTTATACGAGCTTATAAGCGCGTCAACGTTTTTGCGAGTTGCTCGTGTGGCAAATTACGCGCCTGAACGCGCTTCGAAAAACGAGCTTATACGCTCGTATAAAACGCTAGTCTGAAAGCGCTCTTGTTGGAAGGTTTGTTAGACGTGATTTTATCGAGATTTATGGCCGGCGCATAGTCAGTACAGCAGGGCATGGCATTTTAATTTTTATCAATCGAATTAAATACATAACTAATCGAAATAATGTATATATATTTCAATGCTCGCTGATCGTCCTCGGAGTATCACGGAGTATTTTCTCGGTGCAACCGCTGGAGCACCTTATTTCGATTGGATAAGTATTAAATTCGATTGATAAAAATTAAAATGCCATGCCATGTCGTCCACACTGTGCGCCGGCCATTAAGGCTTGTGATTAGTAAAAACAGTAAGTACAAATCCTCCTTCGCTAAGTAGCTATCGATTATTACTTTACTGAATCAAAATCTATGTTTAAATGTCGAAGGGCACTTCTAGATATTGTGTTGCACGTTTATGCATGCTAGTTTATTCAGTAGAAATATTATATTATTAATTTCTTCATAGATATTTAAAAGGAATCAAGACTACCTAGGTACTGACGTATAAAAGGTATGATTCACTTAATGGGCATGAAGGACGTAAATAAAAGGATTGGTAGTATATAATGAATGATTATATTCTATGTAGTAAATTCATATCTTACATTCAGAGTTATTGGTGGTAGAGTCAAACTAGCTAATTGACTGCAGCTCATATACGGGCTGGTTCGACCGGGGTAGTACCACCCTCTCACAGAAGATCGGCGTAAAGTAGCTATTACAGCGTTTCGTACGATGAGTGGAAGAATAACTCTCCCTCCCTCTTGTCCCACTCCCATTCAGGTCGGCAGCGTGAGACGATGCCTTAGGTATTCCAAGCATCTATAGGCTACGGTAACTGCTTAAGATCAGGCGCGCCGTACGTTTGTTTGCCACTTTAATCACATAAAGAAAAATCCCAGAAATTTAAAGTTTTTTATTAATTTCAGAAACAGTGGCAGGAAGCCATAATGTCTGACGACCGGTTGTCTCTGACCCTGGAAGAGATAGTGCATATCAGGTCTGTGCTGACGAAGGCTGAGCTCGAGGTGTTGCCAGTCGAAGGCAGAGTTAAAGAAGACGTTGAAAAGAGAAGGGTAATTACATTTTTGTAAAGACAAAATAAACTCATAACTAATAAGTCAAAGTCAAAAAAATCTAGTTTGTGTAAAAAAATCGGTTCGATGTTGCCAGTGGAGGGCAGAGTTAAAGAAGACGTTGAAAAGAAAATAATTACATTTTTATAAAGTCAACATAGTCTCATAACTAATAAATCAAAGTCAAAAAAATCTATTTTGTGAAAAAAATTGGTAGGATGTTGCCAGTCGAAGGAAAAGTTAAAGAAGACGTTAAAAAGAGAAGGGTAGTTACATTTTTGTAAAGTCAACATAATCTCATAACTAATAAGTCAAAGTCAAAAAAATCTAGTTTGAGAAAAATAATCGGTAGGGTGTTGCCAGTCGAAGGCAGAGTTAAAGAAGACGTTAAAAAGAGAAGCGTAATTACATTTTCTTAAAGTCAAAATAATCTCATAACTAATAAGTTAAAGTCAAAAAATCTAGTTTGTGTAAAAAGATCAGTAGGTACTTACCAACCATTTTTATTTATTTTTCAGGTTTGCTTCTTATGTTTGAAGACTAGATTCGGTATATTCGGTCCGTGGGGCCAGAAATGTAAATTATGCAAAAAGACTGTCTGTCAAAAATGTTGTTCAAAGGTGAGTGATTTACAACTATACCTACTATAATATGTAGTTTAATATTACTCGGTCAGTACTCATTTTAAAATACTCAAAATACTAATACAATCTGTGTTTTCATAAAATCTCAATTCGTAAAATAAATGAAGTCGACATTTTTTAATTAACTTGAAATTAAAGTTAAGTCAAAGTCAAGTCGATTGAAATTTTTTGACTTTAATAATTTTACGAAGTCAAATTATTATACTTAAATTCAGATTTGATTTATTTTATGAAGCCAGTTTTGATTGTAAATGAGATAGTGAGTTATGTTATTTTTTGTTGTTTCCAGATGCGCATTCCGACGGAGCACTTCGCGCACGTGCCGGTGGTGCTGCTGAGCCCGTCGCTGCTGCCGTCGCCCGACGACGACGCGCACTCCTCCTTCCCGCGCAGCCTCATGGCGCGGCTCGTGTCGCCCGACTACTCGGTACGTACTGCACACATTACAAGTACTTCTAGGTACTTCAAAAACAGCCAGTGAACTTATTTTTAGCAATTGTCCTTAGCAAAACCACTGGTATTTAATATTATTTTCGTGAAATATTCATTACAAATCGTGAGTTCTTGGCAGTCGACATGTTGTCAGCCATCTGTTAGCAGTTCTCTGGCCGGCAACATGTTGACCACCAAGAATATGCGGTTTAACGAAAATGACGGTAAAGTTATGCATCATGTTGCACTCAAATTATGCCATAAAGTCGTTCGCCTAGTGTGCATTTTTGCGGTAAAATAAATTGCCCATCGTTATTTTTATGAGAAACCATGACCCACTTGCATCACCTGCGTAGTGTGTAGTACCTATCTACTTGTAGATAGAAAATATTTAATATTATTAGAGAGTACATTTTGTCCATAGAGTATGGTAGAAAACAGCGTGGGCAGCGCGCCGAGCAGTCCGGCGACAGTGCGGCGCGCGGCGGGCGCCAGCGCCGCGTCCGCGCCGGGCTCGCGCGGCGGCTCGCGCGGCGGCTCCGCGCTCGGCTTCGCGGACGCGCTGTCCGTGCCGCCGCACGCCATGTCGCGGAGTGTGGACGGCCCGCAGGCGATGTCGCTTGTCAACACACCACCTTCCACGCTAGACCGCAGGTATGATTCGAATATACTTTAGGTAGTACATAGTTTTTTTTTATTAGCCTATGGGTTATCCCACTTCTATGCAGAGGCCATCGAATGACAAAATATATAAATAATAATTATATCGCCAAACTTACAGACCAACTGTATGGCCCCAAACTAAGCATAGCTTTTACCTTCTATGGTTACCGTACGATGGACTGGGGGCGATCCCAGTGACACCCAGATCAGGGAAAATTACAGACCGTTTCCAAAATTTCCCTCTGGCGGGAGTCGAACCCGCAACCACCCGATGCAGTTAGCCGAGCGGCTAACACTCAAACCACTGCGCCAAGCAGTCAAAGTATAAGCGATAGATATTAATTACATATGGACAGACGCGCCAGTGAGGGTAATTAGAAATTTGGGATACGGAAAATTGATCGGCTCGTTTGATTGAGAATTAAAATCATAACACATGCTTGAAGTAGGTTTTTGTTGTGGTTATACATTTTTTGTTTATTTTGATCTGCACCCAACCTGAGTTTTCCCAATAGGTCCATTTAGTAACTAATGGCTGTGTACTTTTATCATCGCATTGGGTAACTTAACCTGTAATGGTAAAAATAGTTTATGAAATAAATAATAAATAAATACATTTACTTACCTAATAAAATGTATTTCAAAGGGCTCGGTACGGGCGCAGTACTACGGGCGTGTCGGCGGCGGAGCGGCTACGCGGCGTGCAGATGGCGGTGTGCCACGACTGCAAGGCGATGGTGCTGCAGATCATCAAGTCCTCGCGCGCCTCGCGCTCCGCCTCGCGCGACCGCGCGCTCCGACACCTCACGCTCGACCTCGCGCCCGTCTACACCGCCGACTGCTAGGCCGACGCGAACCAACTAATGTTTGAAAACCGGATGAGTACGAGTCAAATAGGCGACGACGAAACTTCGCTAATTTAACCTATACCCATATCTGCTAAAATTTTGAGGCTCGATCATCACTTTCGTCAGAGATATTTCGTACGAACAAGAGTGGACTTTGTACGGTCAACAATATAGGTCAGTTTTTCAAATCGCTTGTACACTTTTGTTTTGCATCAAATCCATTATTTTTCTTCATCTATACCAAATTCAGGCATGTCACTAATGTTTGGTTTTAACAGTGTTCACCTAAGTTTGTAATATAAAGAGTATAACTGGTTTAAAAATTTTGAATGCTCAGTGACTTGTATTGCTGACTGTACCAACATTAAACTCAGAAGACCCGAATTCGAGACGTGGTGGTCCATCAGAGTCACAAATTTTGTCCTTAAATTGTCAACGGTGTCATTTAGGGTATGCACTAAGGCTAGGGCTAATCTACTCTGGATTGAAACATGATTTTTCGGCTTTAGTCCTATTTCGGAGAGTTAGATAAAGTTCGTCCGACTCTGACTTGTTCACATCTCTTAGTTACGATTGGCTGTCAGAGCTCTCGCTTCAGTGAAGTTGCAGTGTAAGATGATCTAAACTGGTTTTTATTAACTGCGACACAACATAGACTGGTTGGAAGAACCGTGGTTTAACTTGGAACCAAGGAGTAACAATCCGGGTAGCTTCAAGGATTATCTTTTAAGTATCACTTTAGTTCCGATTCTAGAAGACCCTAAATATTTTAAAATTTTGCAATATTATGATTGACAGTTTGAAACTAAACTAACTCATTCAATTTAATATTATTCTTATCTGCATCATTTTTAGCAATCTTTAACTTTAATTTTGGCGATATCAACTCTGCTTAAACGATCTACCTACTTAAATCTATTTAGTTGAAATCTAATACTCAATTTCTTTTAATGATAAAAATAACTACATAATATTGTAAGTAAGTTAAATAGTTTAGATAGAAAAAATTATCTGAAATAACATTAAGTCAAAGTCAATATAAAAATCATTGAAGTCAAAATAAGTCATTTAAAAATCACTCGTGAGTTGAATTCAACTTATATGAAGTCATAAAAATCGAGCTTCCAAGGTTGTGTAGAATCTATGTTGTGTCTCGTAGATGGACCACAAAATTTGTTTTTATTACAATAAAATTAACTTTGACAATACTTTTTGACCTTGACAGACATTAAGCACCTATCACTATTTATTTTTGTTTATCGCACAAACATAAAAATAATTAAATTATGAATATATTTACTTATCTAAAATTATCAGAGAATTACTCATAGTATATGTTAATAAATTAAATTAATATTATATTCCAGAAAATTTCTAAATAATATTTTATCACTTTATTAATGAAATAATATATTTTTCTCCGAATGATAAAATGTTTTAATAGTTTACAATTTCGATGTGATGTGAAAAAAATAAATGTGTGTTCAAAATATAATGTACTTTCAAACTATGAATGTTATTGTAAAAAAGAAATTATATTGTATAAAAATGTTATTAAAAAAAAAGAATCTGTGTTATCAAACATGGGAAGCATGAAATGATTATCTGACGTACTATTGTAGAAAATAATTCAGAAAATAGTGTTGTTCTATCTACAATTCGAATTTTTAATTATCTAACAATTTTCTACAATAGGTAAACGTAAGAAATTCGTTGTAGCTAATTCCTGACTCATTTCTCCGAAGACTAAGGTCTGGATCACACTATTGCAATAAAAATAAATCGCCTTCGAGATTAGAGTCAAGAAATACAATTTTATTCGAATGTTTTTATAAGAATCTTCTATATTGAGCAGTGTTGATCCAGCTTACGATTGCTTTATATGTATGACATGCCGAGAATATAAGTTAAGTTTTCAGTGCCATACCGATCGAAGAAAATAATTTTATTAGTGACTTGCATGTGCGTAATGTCACGACACCGTATACAAATACTATCAGATCAATTTATTTTTTTGTTATGAATTAAGTTACTATTTATTTTCCTTACGCTTTTGGTTCATTACACAAAAAAGATAAAAACAAAAAAAAATGAGATTACGTTCGGTTGCGTGCTTTTGATACAACTGTTTACTATTTTTTTACTTTGTTTTCAATTAGAGAGGTAATTTTTTTATTTTCTCGTTAAATTCCTGAAGTTGAAGACAGTTCAGTCGACAGTATGCAACCAGATAAAAAGTCTGATTGTATGAGATGTATGTTCGTAGCGCTTACCTACTCCATATTCATAGGGTTTGGGGAAGTAATGACGACAGTCGGGGACATAGGTGATATCGAAAAGCCTATAAAAAAACAGTCAGCTGCTGTCTACATTATGGCCGCTACCAACTTATAATTACTTATAATTGTAAAAAAAAACTAATTTATTTGGCAAATATAATCACTATCCAGTACATTTTGTAAATATTAGATATTTAGTGTACTTCAGTAGCTGTTTATAACGTAGTATTTTGAATTGTAATTAAACATTCATTTATTCTGGGTGTACCATAAATCTTGCATTCCCTCCGTTAATTTAATTTTATTTTTAAGTTTATAAATAATATTCACACATGTAACACGGCCTAAATATTTTAATTTTTGTATTGAACTTTTTAAATTTTCTTGAACGAGGCAATTTTTCATTTAACTAATTCCCAAATTGCATTTTAAATTATAATACATAAAAAACCCAGTTAGTACTTATAACTTGTAAATGTGTAATTTAGTAGATGTTACTTAGATTGTAACTGTTTAAAGACATTAAGTTAAGTATGTAAGAGAGTAATCTACATAATTGAATAAAAAATAAATACAAAAACATACTTAAATAAACGTAAATACAAATCGTTGAAATGGTAATTTTATTTTTACTTGCTACGAATAACAACACTTCACTTTGGAATTTCAGCCAGCAACGAAAAATTTACCATCAGTATTATTATCGATATCACTATCACTATCACTACATATTATAAAACAAAGTCCTCCGCCGCGTCTGTCTGTCTGTCTGTTCGCGATAAACTCAAAAACTACTGCACCGATTTTCATGCTATTTTCACCAATGGATAGAGTGGTTCTCGAGGAAGGTTTTAGTATATAATTTGTCAAGTTTTTGAATACATTGGCTAAGATATAATGATATTTGTTGGAGGTGTCGGAAAAAAATAAGCCGTCTGGGAGCTTTCAACGAAAACGCTGTCTAAACCCTTTGAGATATAGCAAAATGATGTATCTTGGAATTGTGTATCTTATATAGGTCTACAGAAAAGTCCGCGATGGCATATGTCTATCTCTTAAGAATAACATATTATATCCATTTTAATACTTAAAAAAATGGTCAATTATAAAGCGGTAATTGGAAAGCTATTTACACAAATACGGTATTAATCCTTATATTTTTAAATATGTTAGAGGCTTTAAGCATTTCATGCACATTATTTTACTCTTTTACACCATATAATTTAAACGAATATCTTAGGAGTAATCGCAAAATTAATTACGGACGGGAGAATAAAATTCAAGCGCGCTACGCATGCATCGCCGACCCTCCCCCGCACCGTCTTGCCTACTGTTTAGCTAATAGGCCGAACGATGGGTTGCGGGAACGGGATCCAAATATCATGATTACTTTTGGTCGCGACAACCGACATCCACGCGTGCGAAGCCGCGGGCATCAGCTAGTATGACATAAAATTAAGCTAATGAAAGCTTGCTGTAGTTTTGTAAGACTCACAATAAGGGGTAGTCGTTATCTGACATAAAATCATCAACAATTATGATTAGGTCTAGTTACTAGACTCTAGTAGAATGTAACTTATAATATACTAGGAACTCATAACATTGGTGGTTATTTTAAAACCAAGTTAATTTAGCGACATCTATCGGGCAGTAGCTAAAACAAGTAACTATTGGTAGGTGGCACATATTGCACAAAATATATAGGATGTTTTTGAAGCAGGGTGCAAAGTCTTGAGGGAATGATAGTTGACACCATTTAGAACATTTTGATCCATACATGTCTTAGGCGAAGCCTGATTGTTTATTTTATGTATGGCACAAAATGTTCTAAATGGTGCTTCCAAACATCCTGTATGTCGCTAGTATTCCTTATTTAATGCCTCGCTGTCCTCTAGAAACAAAAACAGTTTTCCCTAACCTGTTCAGAATAACAAATGAAACATTTTCGATCTAAATCAAACTCAATTTAAAATCTCATCACATTTTATTGGTTGAAGCGTTTGATTTCTATGGATTTACAATTGGAACTGTATTCTTAACATTGATAAATAAATTTCCTAATTACATACATAATCGTTTAGCCTACAATTAGGAGACCGTCGTCGACGAAGCTGTGGGGGGGTACTTCGAGGTTTAATGGGGCTGGTCCCTTGCGGATGCGACCGGAGGCGTCGTAGTGGGAGCCGTGGCAGGGGCAGTAGTAGCCGCCGAAGTCACCCGCGTTGGCGACCGGCACGCACCCGAGATGTGTGCAGACGCCGATGACGACCAACCACTTGGGGTTCTGAGTGCGCTGCTCGTCGCTCTGGGGGTCGCGGAGAGAATCCACGGGGACCGACTTTTCTGTTGAAATTTCGTTTTCCGTCCTGAAAAAAAAAAAAAAAAACGAGTTATGTAAAGGTCAGAAAATCTACAAGGCTTCGCACTGGAACAGGTTAACAGAGCGGAATATTGCGGTGAAAAATATTTATTTATTTCAGAAACTGTTTATATTATCATTACAGGTATACCCAATGCGATAATATAAGTACACAGTAGTTACACAGCAGTTATAAAACAGTTACATAGTTAATTTATTATCTAAGGATGTATGAACTGAGTAGGTAATTTTTTTTAAGAATGTGTAAAATATTATTTTTGTCAATTAGCTCAATTGCACAAAATAGTGGTGCTTTAACAGACTTCCAAAAGGAGGAGGTTCTCAATTCAACAGTATGTTGCATTTTTCCTTATACTGATCATAACTTCAATTAAACACACTGGTTGTTTCTGTTGTATGTTGCCCGTGTTAAGAAATAAAGTTAATAACTATACATAACATGTTGTTCAACATTAGCAATTTAACTGTCACTTTTTTGACATTGAGCATTAACTCAAAATGCTCATATAAATAATTTGACAAGGGCTAATGTGACAAAATAGAGCCTTTTCCTGCTATATAAAAAGTTTATATCTACTCAAAGTGACTAACGCCATGTACTGTCAGAATCAGATCTGAAAGTTAATTACCTATAAGGTATAGACATGATAACATGACGAATGATAATTCAAAGTGTTTGGACACACTATGATGCGTCGAATTTATACAAAATGTTGCTAAGAGCATACAAATATGTATGGTATAAAAGGTTCATGGTAAATATCAGGGTTGTTACGAAAAAAAAAATCTTGTTGCAAACACCGTGTTGAAAACATGTTTTAAACATTTACAAACAATGTTTTTTTTCCTCCTGTTTAAAACAATAATTTAAACACGTTTTAAACAGTTTTCATTTTAAATTTCCTATTTTTTTGCAACTCTGGTAAATATAGAGACTGATAAAAAATAATGATTATGTTTAACTAACCTGTGGCGAATGAACAGAGGCTTTCCACGCCATTTGAACGTAACAGATTTTCCTTCAGGGATCTCGCCAAGCTTGATCTCGATCTTGGCTAGAGCCAACACGTCAGCGGCCGCGGCCATGGACGACACGAAGTGCGTGACTACCGACTTGGCAGCGTAGGCACCGGCAACACCACCCGCTGTGAATATGAAACGAAATTGAGATTAGGTTACACTATCATTATTTCCGTTCGTTCTTTCATTCCCACTTCACTAAACATAATAATAAATAAATATCGCCAGATGAATGGCCGAATACTCGTACACAACTTAAATTTGAGAGCTGCTAACTTTGATGTGCTATACAAAAAATGACAGTTAACGACGTCTCAAACTGCTAAATGGGACTTAAATATTTAAGTAGCCTTTGAGTATTCGGCCGTAAGGCCCGTATTAAGAAATCAAACTCAAAGCTGGGATCAATCTTAAGATGCAGTTTTATGTATGGAACATCTGTCAAAAACAACATCAAGTTCGATGTTAATCTTGAGATTGATTTATTAATACAGGCCTTACACACCAACTGTATGGTCCAAAATTAAGTAACGCTTGTACTATGGATACCGTGCAATGGACTGCGTGCGATCCCAGTGACACTCGGAGAAGGGAAATTTACGAAGACTATTTCTGAAATCTGCCTCTGGCAGGAATCAAACCTGCAGCCACTTGATGTACTGCATCAAGCAGTTGACAATATTCAGATAGTTCCTTATTTCTAACTCAATTAGATGCTTGAGCATTTCCCAGAAAAAATATGCTGAGACTTCTATTGTAAGTTTTGGCTGATGATTGTCATCCATGAGTAATGAGGACCGAATCTCACACAATCTCACCACAGTTGTCATGACTAATCTCGTTTAGATTGTTGTAGTAACATTCAACTAAATACTGCATTGCTACCATAATTTATTGATGCTGAAAATGTGAAAATGTCAGATTTTTGTCACAAGATAAAAACTAACCTCCAGCAATGAGATAGGTGAATGACTGCCGTCCATCGACATTTTCCTTGTTCTTCGCGGTCGGGTCCTGGGTCTCCTTGCGACGGTACGCCGAGAAGTCAGGATACGCAATATCCGTGTGCGCGAAACGTACATGACTTGGCACTGGAAGTGACAAGGTGTTATGTAACACGAATTTTCTTCGCAATCAACCATATTTACTGCGCAATATACTTATGAAACGACGTAAAACACTCACCGCGACCGCTCACTCTAGCTTTTAATCCCTGAATCGGCAGAGAGCCATGCAAAGATTGCACAGTCGATGTTTTAGGCAAGGGCTGAACCACTATCTTTTCTGCTGGAGAAGGCACTGCGACAATGGGCTTCAGGCCATTGGATACGACCTGCGATGAAGCCTTGAAATAGGGCGCCAGATGCCCCGCCCTTACAACCGAAGTCATTTTTGTTTCACAGCAGAAATACGCAACAAAATTGCTTTTTTATTTTCGCTAAGCCCAGTGCTCGAAATGTCAAAATCTGTGGTTAGAATGTCAAATGTCAGAGTTGCCAACAATATAATTTTATAAGATTTTCGTTCCAGAATCTATATATTATTACATTTTTAGCATGGAGTTATGAATATGCCAAAATCATGGAATTTATGCCAAAATATCATCGCTACAAAATTTAAATTAGTTATACCCATCCATGATTTCTGGGCTGGAAAAATCAAGGGCAATGATTCTCCACCAAAAATAATAACGAACTACAATCATATTGGTATTTTTTTTAACAAAACTGCGTACCAGAAATATTTAAATGCATTTAGATTTATTTGTAGCGTACCTATATTTTCAACGTGTTGTGAACAGGATTTTGATAGTACGTACCTATGGTATCGGATGCTAAATATAATAGTTTTATAAGAAATCTGGAACACACGTTATTGATTGCTGGTCTGCGGATTAACGTAATTTATTATTTTCGTCTGGCAACATGTGGAAGTGCGTTCAAATGCTGCGTTCCATTCACCGTAATTTTTGCTATTTTCGTCCACAAAAACTGTTAAAAACGATAATAATGATTACTTTCAGTAGAAGTTGGTGCGAGCGAGTGGAACGAGATTTGTGATCGAAAATAACGAAACTAACAAAATTAACAGTGAATGGAACGCACCAAAAAACTATAATAGTTCGAAAAAAAATATTTTTAAAGATAAAAGGATTTCTTTTGGGATCCGTACCCAAAGGGTGCCAACGGGACTCTATTACTAAGCCTACGCTGTCCGTCCGTCTGTCCGTTTGTCTGTCAGCGGGCTGGATCTCACGAACCGTAATAGGTAGGTAGAGACTTAAAATTTTCGCAGAATGTGTATTTCTGTTGCCGCTACAACAAACAATACTAAAAACAAAATATTTTTAACTTATTTGTCTTATATTCGGTTTCCATACAAAAGACTTCAACGTGCGACTCTAAATATCACCATTTCAGGGATGTTTGTTTATATTCGTCGGTGGTACGGAACCCTTCAGGTGCGAGTCCGACACGCACTTGGCCGGTTTTTTTTTATTTCGACGACTTTTCTGGTGTTCATGCGTGCCCACTTGATTCCTGTTGGCATTGAGTTACAAGCAATTTACAAGTTGAAAAATGCCTGTACACGGTACAGAAACCATAACGGACTAAACTAGGTAGATATCACACATTTTTGTACACACGGTTACCTGATCCCAAACTAAGCAGAGCTTGTACTATGGAAACCAGATAACTGATATTACTACATACATATCGACGCTTGAAAGGCAAAAGGTCACAAGCGCCACTTTGGTCGAAAATGAGTTAAGTATGAGGTCATACTCAGTTTTTTTTTCTGCGTCGAATGAACCGGGTTTCATTCCGATAGGAGCATTTTGATGTCACTTATGCCTGATGTGATTTTAGCAAAAAGAGGTATCAAAAGGTATCAAGTGACACATAATTTTCTCACATCAGGGAATTGTTGTTTATACCTACACAAAAAAACAACAAAGCAATGCACTTCGGCGTTTAGTGCATTCTGCTTTTCAATATTTTCATATGCATGGTCTTTAAGTAGTTTTGCCTGAAGGTCTTCATACCACAAACTGCGTTTACTTCTTTTCTACCTGTTTAACCAGAATACCATTTAACCACTTATTGCGTTTTGCCTTTTCGGAATAAAATCAAAAAAGGAGTTTAGGCTGTTTTGCTTTTACTTAAAAACTAATGCAATGTTTCTTGATCCGTTTTTGCCTGGAAACAAAAAATAATATTTTGGCGTTTATCCCTTTTTGCCTCGTTCTTGAAATAAAATTGATGTCGCTTGTGTTGTTTCTACCGAATACGAGAAATGAGAATTTAGTCAAAAAATCGAAGTTGAATGTCGTTTATCCTATTTTAAATAACTGCCTGCAATGATAGTGATTATCGCGTTGATGTCTAATATTAGTCTAAATGTCAGTGCCATTTTTGTGAATGACAAATGAATTGAAATGAATGAAAAGTTTATGAAGTTAATGAATAGAGATTTTTCATCATCATCATCTCAGCCGAAAGACGTCAACAGCTGGACATAGGCCTTCGCTAAGTTTCGCCACACCTGTCTTGCGCTGCCCGCATTCAGCGTATTACTGCCACCTTCACCAGATCGTCGGTCCACGTTGCGGGACCCACCCTACGCTTTCCGGTGCGCGGCTGCCACTCGAGAACTTTTCGGCCCCATTGGCCATCCGTTCTACGAGTAATGTGCCCTGCCCACTGCCGCTTAAGTTTGGCAATCCTGCGGGCTATGTCGGCTACCTTGATCCTTCTGCTTCTGCGTATCTCCTCATTCCTGAGTTGATCTCGCAAGGAAACTCTGAGCATAGCCCTCTCTATTGCCCTTTGAGTGAATTTGAGCTTTTTATGAGGCCCATTGTGAGCGGCCATGTCCCAGATCCATAGGTCATCACTGGCAACACACACTGGTCGAAGACTTTCGTCTTGAGACACTGCGGTATTTCGGACGGGAAGATATTGCATACCTAGCTTCCCGAACGCTGCCCAACCGAGTCGGATTCGTAGATTGACCTTTTTCTCGAAGTTGGACCTACCTAACTGGATAGTTTGTCCCAGACAACTTTAAGCGTAGTCTCCGATCTTCACGGGAGTGGGTAAAACACGGCAAATCGATATTTGACGAAGATCAATTCGTCTTGTCCATGTTCATTTTAAGACCAACTTGTTCGGAGGCTCTACTGAGGCCATCGAGCTTGGTATTGAGGTCTTCCATAGTCTCAGCCATGACCACTATGTTGTCGGCAAACCGAAGGTGAGTACTCGCCGTTTATGTTGATGCCCAGCCCGTCCAAGTCCAGAACCTTGAAAACGTTTTTCAGTGCAGCGGTGAACAGTTTCGGAGAGATAACGTCTCCCTGTATCACACATCGCTGCAACCGGATAACTTTCGAGTTCTGGTCCTGTAATCGGATTCACATAGCGGCATTTTCATACAAACATTTCAAAACTTCGATGTACCGGTAATCGACTTGGCATCGCTGTTGTCCCCAAACGCTAAGCAAAGGGGCAGGTTATACTCCTCGGTCTTCTATAATATCCTGTTACAGCGTATGTAAGTATGTGGTCTACGGTACTAAAGCCTTTTTGGAAATCGGCTTGTTCGGGAGGCTGGAGGTCGTCGAACTTGCGTGCGAGACGGTTCGTTATGACCCTCGAAAACAGCTTGTAGACATGGCTCAGAAGTGAGATGGGTCTATAATTCTTTAGCAGAGCGTTATCGCCCTTTTGAAAGAACCACCACACCTTCGCTCCATGCCTGCGACGTTTTTCCCTCGAGTATGACGGAACCGAACAGCTTCTGAAGGGCCTTTAGCACCAGTTTTACACCCGCTTTTAGGAGCTCAGCCGTTATTCCATCATCACCCGGTGCCTTGTCGTTTTTAACCAGTTTAAGAGCCATACTAATCTCACGCGCACAAGCTCACAAGCTGACGTTCGAATGTCTTTGGTATAGTGTCGAGTTGGTCTAGCTCTTGGGTCGTTCGTCAGGTTTGTAACGGGTGCCCGTATTGACGTGTATAACTGTTTATAGAACTGTGTATGTGTGTGTGTGTTCTTTGACCTCCATCAAAAGCTGTCGTTTGGATGAAACAATTCTGCCGTCATCGATCTTCAGTTTCATTAGCTTACTTTGCCCAATATACAGATTTCTAGCGTACACTTTGGAGCTTTTGTTCCGCTCGATAGCCTCTTTAATACCTTCGGTATTAAATTGGCGGAAGTCACGTGTCAAGGTCTATTGAGCTGCCGGTATTTAGACGCGTCTTCTGAAGACTGCAGTATCATTTCACTCCTCTCCTTCCTCAGAGATTTTGTACCACGGGCCTTGCATCCACGAACCCGTCGTTATAATAATCTTCCACGCTACTCCCTAGGACATCGTATCGGTTTTGAAATTCCAGCTGAAAGCTCTCGGGGTTTTGGATCTGGGTTGGTGCTGGCCGGTGCGTAGACTTCATCAGTCAAGATCTTTCAAGTTTTATATTGAGATTCAATGTGCATCTTACCAGTCGGTGATCACTACCGGTTTTGATCGCGTTGATCACAGATACATCATTGAATACTTGCTTCTTCGTCGACATGATGGAGTCTATCTCGTTTTATGTTGCACCGTCGGGGCTCATCCAGATCCACCTCCTGTGCTCACACTTCCTGAAGAAGGAGTTCATCATAAAGAGTCCCTCCTTCTCCATGAAGCCCGCCAGCTGGTGGCCCCGGTGGTTACGCCGTCCAACTCCAAATTGCCCTACTCGCAGCTCATCACCGTCTCATTTTTCCAGTTTCGCGTTGAAGTCACCCATGACAACGGTAAAGTAAGTTTTGGAACTATGCATAGCTCTAGAGATATCCTCATACATAGTTTCCACTTCGTTGTCTGAATATGCCAATGTCGGAGCGTACACCTGAACTACTTTTAACGAATACAGTTGGGTTATTCGGAGAACAAGATACGCCGCCACCCTAGTTGACACACTCTACGACGACGATAAACCCGACACCCCCTAGGACTGCTGGTCGCCCCCTCGGAAATAGAGCAGGTTACCAGATTTCAGAATTATCGAGTTCTCCCCCCTCTTCGGACTTCAGATAATCCGATGACGTCCCACCGTACCCTACTCAGTTTTTCCTCGAGCTCAGTGATCTTCTCGTCGGTCCGCGCATGTTAAATGTTGTCAGGTCCAATCGTCGGTTTATGTGGTAGCCGTCCTGCCGGAAATTCTTAACACCCCCTCCCCCGCCGTTACCATAGCCGCTACCATGGCCAGGACTAGCTAGCGAGGCTGCCGGGGACTGGGGGTTGGTCCCTGTTTGTCCGTTTCATTGGGGGGTTTTGCCATAATCGCCACGCTTGGCAGATGGGTTGGCGATCGCAGTAGGTAAAATACGTACTCGGAGGACGCTGCTGCCCATCCTCCGGTGAATCCCTTAGTCGCCTCTTACGGCACCCAAGGAATGAGATGGGTTGGTGCTATTCTAAGCCGGCACCACACGGCAGATTTTATAAGTTGATTATATTTCTTGTTATTTTAAATACTGTTTCTCTACAAAGAGCTCTTTCACACAACTGCCAACGATATCCAACAACTGCCGACTACGCCCCTCAGCGATTGCGGTAGTTATTATTGACTTTAAGTTGTCGGTCGCGTTAAAAGAGCAGTAAGAAATTTCAATAAACACATTCAAGGTGTACTTATAATAAATAAAATAGATACTTACCTTAAAGTGTAGAACACACACTAATTTTATAATCAATTTTGCGTGTTCTTTTACCATTATTTTAAAATTTAAGGCTATGGTGTATTGAAATTAAAAGCGGCATATCCGTTAGTGTTGTCATGTTTACGGTTTTACCTCGCTATAATGAATAAAAAAGCGCCGTTTATAACGTTTTGCAATACATTACTTTACTTTTTTGTCTCGTTTAAGATATTTCTGCTCGGAAATTGACA
The DNA here is from genome assembly GCA_947859195.1 of Drymonia ruficornis. Lineage (NCBI taxonomy): Eukaryota > Metazoa > Arthropoda > Insecta > Lepidoptera > Notodontidae > Drymonia > Drymonia ruficornis. The sequence continues at coordinate 13,209,526 of OX401905.1, read as the reverse complement.
ATGATAAACTTTTACTTAAGCTGTTTTGTCTTTTATTAGAAAATCTCAGTGGGTCGTTTGCAACATTTCTACTTGCATTTGTTTTGAGAAAAAAAGTTACTTAACCTTTTTTGTCTAATCGTGTTTATTTTTTTATTGTAGTTTATGTCTTTTTGTTTCGATTAAAAAAATTTAGTCCTGTCGCTTGCTCCTTTTCTACCTGCCGCCTTGTCCTGTTTTTAGAGCTTATGAGCCACTATCTCAGAAACTAAGGGGCCTATTTATTAAATATTTGTTTGAGTAGATAAAGCATGTTTTTGTAGGTTTTCTGCTTTTGGTTTTATCTAAAAAGGTCTATCGAGTAAAAAGTTATGATTTTTTTTCCGAATTTTAAAACTTTAAACGGCTCTCCTGTAAAGTTGCTATTATGGCGCTTGTTACCTTTTGACTTTCAAGCGTCGATATACTACTTTTTTATTTGTAAATACATACTTAATATACATATACACCCAGACTCCGGACATACAGGCATGTTCATGCACACAAATGCATGGCCCGGGTAGGAATCGAACCTACGATCTGCAGCGTGAAAGGCGCCTCCGCGCCAACCACGCTAACGGGCCCGTCAAAGGTAGGTAGGTACCTACTGAGAGTAGGTAGGAGATCTCACTTTCGACGTAGCCTTAGAATTGGGTTGTGGTATTAGGTATTACCTATTAATAATGTGTCCATGATAACTGTTTGGTTTAGGTGCAAGTAGGTGTTAACATTCACAATATTCCTGGCAACCGTACATCACTATTTTGTATGTGTTACTTTATTTTAAATTCCGAATGTGTTTTTTTATTCTTCAGCCTGCCAGGCATCCCGTTTTTTTTTTTTGGCATAGGCAAAGGACACGCTGCCCGGATGCGTTCGGTACGTGATTCGTATCGCTGCTCACCTCATTTGGTGCTATTTCTATTCCGCGAACGGTCACCACTTGATTTGATTTGTTATCTGCACTAATACAGTGTTTATTATTTCCTCCTTGCAAGTCTGTGCGGCGGCGGCGCCGCCGTTCCCCAATTTGGTTTGTGGGAGGTGAAATTTCCAGTTAAATGCTGTTTATATTAAATTTAATTACCACTTTACAGGTCGTAATTTGAACAGTAAGTACTTATCTGGATAACTTACTCATAGAATAACTACGTCGGCATACATACCAACTTACTGCCTTTCTGTCTGCCTAGGCCATAGCAGTAGAATGGGCAAATGCAATAGACTATTTACTATAAAAAAATATTAAAAGCTACACGCGAAGTATACATAACGGGAAATAAGTAGGTATGATTTAAAAAAAACTGCGGCTATAAATAAAGTTCATATTTATAAATAATAGATGGCGCCACATACATGTTGTTCACTAATTCGGCACTTGCCTGGCGACACTGAAAATGTTTTCGATAAAGGCGCGTTATTAGCATAAATTAATTCTTAAATGGCCATATTCTATTCTGCGACCTCGGGATGGCATATTAGGGCTGTCGAATGTTTAATTTTTATAGATTTTTTGTTAGTGGTACCTACCTACCTACCTGGTAGGTATATTGGCCGGAAAGTACGGTGCAAATCGCAGTGAGAATTTCCGAGAGCTCTTTTTACAATAGGTATCATCAGCATATAAATAGATAGACGTAATAATTATAATATGCTAATTATTTGCAAATGAAAATATTACCTGCGATGTGCAGCGAACCTTACATATACTGGATTAGTTTTGTACACAAAACTTGTCATAACTTCAGGCAGGCGTAAAAGCAGTTTTAAGGGTTCCGTAGCCCCTATAAGGAACAATAAGATCATCCAGTCCGTCCATCTATCTGGCCGTCCCAGTCCATCACAGTGCCAATTATTAACGAATTGCTTTTATGCATTTTCTAATTGTTAGTTTTTTCAGACAGCTTTTCACATTACAGCGATAACCCTACTAGATATTCATTACAAACAGTTTCACGGCCACCACTGCGCTTTGTTCGACCGTCCATGAGCACCGCAGCGACGCACACCAACACACACTCCCCCACACACACGCACGCACACACAACACACCCAAAAACAAAGCCTTGACGACTCGACTCACACTTGTAGCAATAAATAACGCAGTTCAACAATGTCACATAATAACGTTTTAAACGACGATGGTATAACATGCCATTTAAAACCCAAAACCCTGACAATAAAGTATTTTTTTATAAACATCGTCATGTTACTTTGACAGTTTAGTCAGTGTAATTTTTTCATCGTAATAAGTAGGTACCAAAGCTTTCCAACACGGTTAACGGAGTACCTATCTGATTGATCCATTATTTTTGAAGAATAATAATTCTAACCAATTATTGTTTAATGTTTAGGTACTGTTTTTACGCATAACAACCTCTTAAGTAAAAAATACGAGCATTCAGAATTAAGATGGTTAGCAATTCGACGAGCTGTAAACTTTTACGATACCTGGCCATTTGAGTATTATTTTTTCTAATAATCGAACGGCCTACAGAATCATTAGCGAATCCAAATCATAGAAAATGCTGGCTTTCCGAATTCCTATTCCGGAAACATAACCTTGAACTCGCTCGCTGATAGGCCTATGTATCCAATAATATTATTATTATACATAATTGACTATAATTTTAATAAATTACATAGAATTTAAAACCAGCGAAGCGATCCTATGGCCTCATAGAAATTTACGATTATTGTACAGGAATAAAAAGTAACGTTTTAATGGCTTCGATGACCTTACATGCAGTTTGACTGTTTCCGGAACGTTGTCACGCCACGCGAATTGTGTACACAAAATATTTTATCTGTGGTAGCATCTACGCGGTATTAGCAAGAAGTTCGGGATGAGAAACAGAGATGGCGTTGTGCGTATTATTTGAAAAAATTATAAAGTCATAGATGCGTTTTCTGGCCGGTCTAGTAGGTATCGCAGATGGGCATGCGCGGGGCACTCTAGGGAGGGACGGCCCAATTCGATGCGCGCTCGCCATTACACAATGAATTTATTGCCGCATGCGGCTGACACATATTGCGTGCATGTCATGTGCGCACTCCAATGGAATGTTTGGGCAATTGTCGCTACCTAACCTATAGGAGAGCTAAGAGCCGATGCATTGATGCCGTCTTCGTTTCCGGACCGTGGTGCCCCCGGCTCGTGGTGCCTCCGTACCTGCAGTTTCAATATTCACAACTCCCTGCTTTCATGCTATCCTAGTTTTTGTGTGATGAATACGAACGAGATTGAAGCCCTACTGTAATCGAGACACTTCTTTACGCTAACTAGAAAGTTAGATATGCACTAGAACCTAAAGTCTAATCAACTAGATTTGTACCAGCACAGGGGTAAGTTCATACTTAATAAAAATAATAACAGGCAAGTCTTTAATTAGTACCCACGCAGAAGTAGGTACTTCTGCGTGGGTACCAAGCAAAGACATTACCAAGAAAGACGGCGATATGTGACAGTACAAAAAAGTTCCTGCTACTAAACGTCAATGGACAGAGTAGGTACGAGTCACTCGTTCGCGGTAAATAATGCAAAAATATGTCGGTATTGCCCACACGAGCCGTATTTTGCCAAATCTTCTGGTGAAAAATGCCTTCTTATGTAGGTAATAAGTACCTTCATTGATGAATTACGAGAGCGATAACAGATGTGTGAGTTTCACTACATATAGTGGTGCGCTGCGCTGGGCAGTTCTGTGAATTAGTGAAAAAGGTACCATATCTGCCAAAATAATACATCAGTTGTAAGAAGATTGTCTTCTGTAGGTACGTAACGAAACACATATACCTATATTACGTGTTCTTAGGTACATCACTACATAACATACCTTCATTCTATAACACATCGCCTTCAAACGTTTCTTCACACAAATTCAAAGACATCGCTCCACAGTCGCCTAACAATAAAACCGTTTAAAAACATAATAAAATTAGTTCTGATTGAGTAGATTTAAAACAGAGGCGAGGATAGCGAGGCGGCCTCGTGCTGAGAGCTGCGTAACAGTTACGCATATTGTTTATTTATTCACACTTAACTGCATTGGTTTTCTGTCAGATCGTTAGGGTTCCGTAGACGAGGTCACCTTTCTGCAGTCAGCATGCGCGGGACTCGTGGCAGACCGCTGGTCGCATTTGACAAGAAGTGCTTCTATTTGTGCTTTCCGAGGCTACTATCGGTGGCCCAGGTTAAAGTATCAGATTGATTGATTGGTAGGTTATGCGGCCTGCAACACCAAAGCTTACCACTAGCCCATACGAACGAACAAATGAACGAGCATGGTCGGCTGTCCATCGTCTATTTTCTGATGTAAAAATTTAATCGGACATTATTTCAGATGACAAGAATTTTCATTTAGAATAATAAAACTTAGGACCCTGTTTAGCTGCACTTGCGGCTAATGAACAAGTTGACAAAGCAAATTACAGTATTACGAAGTTAAACAATACAGTACATATTCGACAATTAATAAGGTTCAATTTAATATTGAGTTTTCCCCATAATATTATAATAAACCTCGCCAAGGAAATTCCCACGCAAGCCCACAGGAAAATATAACGAGGTCAACTCTAAACTCAAAGTCCAACATCCAGTCATCCATCCAGTCGACCATCCGATAGTCATTACTAATACGGAACCATTAAAATAGAATAAAAGGCACACTTGAAATGTTTATGTCTTGGCAAAGATCCAAATTGATCGGTAATTTCGTGTAAATTGTCAACTTTTTTTTTCAGACACCTGTCATCATTAGTTCTGTCTGCTAGTTCAATCAGACCTTAGGTACTTTTTGATGACTCGAAACAAGTTCTTGAGTAGAGGCCACGTGAGGATAAGCGTAGTGTAGGGCAGGGGTTCCTAAACTTTAAAGATAACGGAGCACCAACCAAATACCTTTATTTTATGGAACCCCATATCAAATCATTACAAATCAACACTGAAATTTATATATAAGAACATTTTATTTTAAGATATATGGAATATAATTGAAACACAAAAGTTAAATTTTTTATGTGAAGAATGAAATTGTTTTACTGTTTTATGAATAATTGTTTTATAGTTCGGTATTATCTCCGACAATTGTATGCGTATATCTGGGGTAGCATCCAATCTTGACCTGTATTTGTTTTTTGTATAAACATAGGCTGAAAAGCCTGTTTCACAACGATACAATACAAACATTACATACACACATTACATACATATTATGCGCTATTTCAAAATAATATTTGTAAACGTGGTATTATTTAATAGCTAATAATAAATAATTTTGGCGGAACCCTGATGACTATTCTACGGAACCCCTAGGTTCCGCGGAACCCAGTTTGGGAATCACTGGTGTAGGGCGCCCTGCGGCCAGATGAAGTGACGACCTGCATAAGGTGTCTGGCAACTGGATGCAAAGAGCTGAAGACCGAGCTCAGTAGCGTGCATTGGGGGAGGCCTATGTCCAGCAGTGGACAGCAATAGGCTGATGATGATGATGAAACGACAGAAAAGGATCACTAATACTCATCTCATTTTTAGCAGGCCAATAAAATTTCGAGTTAGGGCTTCTGCAAACTCACCTAAATTGGCACCGACTCCAAATACTTTAAGAATGCAATTTATACCTTTTAGAAGTTCCTTTTGATCGCACGCACGTGGTATAAAGTGCCTACATCAATTGATTACCATTCACGAGGCAAAGGGCAAGGACGCGCTCAATGCTGTCCTCAAGGGAATCGTTACATAAGCAGTGTCTTCCGTATCAGTAGGTACAACAGCTTTATTTAACTGAAGTAGGTAATTAAATTTATAGCAGCCTTGCTTTGAAATGTTATTAAACAAACACAAATTATGACTCTATCATGAGATAACCATATAAGTATTTATTTATTTACAGAAACAATGCAACAATCGTCTGGATATATGCTGTGTGTAATATGAAAGAAAGAAAGAAAGAAAGAAAAACTTTATTACGACTAGCAAGACAAAACAATAATAAATATAAAAAGAAAGAAAAACAATTATCGACTATGCTAGCCGCAAACGGACCCAATTCAGCATGTGCTGGTCAGCAAGAACCAGCGCTGGTCTTCCATTGGGTCCGATTGGCGATTTCACGGACGCAAACCGTTAAAAATATAATTAAATTAAAACTAAAATTTTATTAAAACTAAAAGGGCTCGTACCCAAACCTATATAAAAACAAACAAAAAGTTGGTATATACTATGCCGTCTGTGGTCGACAATATGGAGTTTCTAAATGATTATCAAAGACTATGTACTATTACCGATGATTATAACTTGCGTACGGTGAAAGAAAATCATCGTGAAGCAACCTGCATTTTTATAGTGTAAGTCAAACTCAAAATGTTTAATAATAATCAGGTATGAATAATCGACATAGATATTTTAGTTTTACCACCGGTTCATAATGCTGTTTCTATTAAGAAGAGCCGGCAAGAAACTCAATGGTTACTCCTATCAATAGAAAAAGAATGGAGTACATTTTCAAAACAGCAACGCAATGTGGTCAGGCAGCACCTTTGTCGCTAGAAGATCTAACCAATTATGCCAGCGCTTGAGCCAGCATGGTGGATGTCTGAATCCCCCTCGCATTGAGGGGAGGCCCGTTTCCAGGAGTGGGACATCAAAAAGGGGCTAACGATAATAATAACAGTTAAACAATCCATCATCACCATTTTAGTACCCGATCGCTCTCTTATAAACGGAAGAAAATATTACATAGGATGAATAATGTAACGTAACGTAACGTCACGACTTTTTTATCCACATTCGGGGGTAGTCAGAGGCTTGAGTGGTTAATACCACCACATTGTGGAGGTATTAACCAACTCAAAGCCCACGTTTCACCAGATAGTCAGAACCCAACGTGACAGGTCGTGAACCTTGTCGCCGTGTATACAGGAACTGAACCTAATCCCGAGGGATAGGTAGGTTTCCTCACGATGTTTTCCCTCACCGTCAGCGAACTGTAAATTATGCACATAGATGAAAATTCATCCATTGGTGCATGCCCCACCGGGGATCGAACCTGGGACATTCGGATTGCTAGCCCAACCTGTCCACCCCTAGGCTACAGTCGCTAGTGGATGAATAATAGGCACACTTAAAGGTAGAAACTGAGCCGACTATTTTAATCGTACTTCGAGTACAACGAATTATCAGTCGGGATTGAACTATGCCCTTGCAAGCGCGGTGGTCAGATAATAACTTATCGTGCTACCTATAACACTGATTCGTGGCTCTCCAAGCACTAAACATTAAAAACAATACGCTTGCAAAATTGCAAAATATTGGCTTTGCGGCCGGAAATCAAACCCACGCCATCCGCAACCGAGTTATCACGTTATCACTGCAAGCCGACCCGGGTTTACCGATTATCTTTACGTCTTATCATTAGGGCAATTTTCCTGTGATACGTGCTTAGATATGTCATTTTAAAGTGCATATAATCGTCGCCATCGTGATCGACTCAAGAAAGGATGGCGTCACAGACATGGAGAGGCTAGACAACGCAAGTTCATTCGTTAGTATGAATACCAAGCGTGTCATCGTTTAGACACTTTACTTAGTTTATCTTTTCAATCGTTAAGCGTTAGTGAGCTAACAGATTTACAACTTAATCGATTTTAAAATCAATTAGTGAAATCGAAAAGTGATAAGCGCGTCAAGTATGCACTACGTTGCAAACTTGCGGCACGCTTGGTCGGACATTTTGCGTTGTCTAGTCTCTCCATGTCGGTGGATGGCGTGATGCGACTGTTATCTAAAGGGATGGATGGAAGCGGCGTCTAATAGAGACATGTGGTGTATTGGGGGAGAACTTAGCCCAACAGTGGGATAATGTACGTTAAAAAAAGGATGTGTCATACAAGAGTGTCCATCGACTCTCTTTAGTAGGACATATAATTTTGGACACATTTCTCCCTCTTTCTTGGTATTCGATCAGGTCCAAAATAATTTCTCGAGTGTCTATTATTCTTTATACCAAAACAGGTTATCGTGTATAGGGCACTACAAAGCTTGTGGAGGGTATAGGGTACACGAGGGAGGGTCTAAGCGACCGGGACGTTCTTTTGTGCGATCTCTCAGTAGGTACTACCGGTATTGGACCGGCGCGAGCGAACAATTGCCGCGAGACGCATTTATACAACTATGCAGCGCCTTAAGTCTCTTAACAAATTGTTCATTGCGAAACCACTGGGCCTCGAGTCCTTTAACAATTGTCTAATTCTAATGTATGTTAAAAAAAAAAAAAAAAACTAAATTAAGTTATTAATTATCGTTTAAAAATAAAATTATGAACGTACCTACGACTACAGCACGTGTAAGCTTCATTACAGTTTATTTTCAGGACAGCTCTACTCTAAATTCAAGTCAAGCTCACGCCCTCACTGAAATTGTATACTAGAATCTTTCAACCTAATTGTACAACTCGGAACTTTAAAGTCTAAGGACATCCACGGCGCCAAATCAAACCGACAACTAACTTAAATTTATTAATCGGTAATAAAAAACTATATATTTTTCCACGCATCGTGGCCGCGACGCGACAATCATCAAATTCAGGATTATTGTTATCATTCCATTGCGTCAAAATAATATAGCGGTTAATACAGGGTTAATTTTAATTCGACGTATTTGACTTATTTTGCTTTACCACTATTCCATTTCAGTATTTTCCTATTAACAAATTTAGAATTACATATTTAGTAAATGGCACAATTCATCACTGAAAGCATTCATTTAGTCATGATATTAAACCAAATACCTACTATGGTCTTTTGGACATTTTATGATGTCATAAGTCAGTAGTTAGTACATTTTTCGAAATTTTAAACATCTGCATATTTGCCAATTTTAAACTTATTTAGAATAGTTAATTTTTTTAAACGTTTCATGTTACCATAAATATGTAAAGTGTTTAACCAGTCAGCCTGTATAATTATACAATAAAAAATATTTGGATTATCCCCTATTGCAAGTAACCCTGTATAAAGCGTAGTGCCGTTGTCAGGAATGCATAGCGTACATGCTATTTTTGCATCTCGCGGCACGTGTAACGATGACTCAATGAATTATTAGCAAATGAACGGCCTTCACCGCTTATTATACTGCAAATGTGGTATTAAAAATGAACATTTTCCTGATTTATTTATAGCAACGCAAGTGACGCCAGTTTTAATGTAGTTGTTTGCAATTTGCAATGTGTAATAAACAAATAATTTGTTTACATTGTGATTTCAATAATATGGAAACCTCAGTGCAACTTATTATTATTAATACTTATCTGATGTTTAAATTGAGGAAGTTATACCGGTCATGCTCTTCATGGCAAAGTGATTAATTTAAATTCCACGTTTTTGATACCTACTTCATAACCACGGGTTGATTATATTTAAATTTAATTTATTTAACAATATTTTTAAATAATAAGTGTCTTGTCAGAAAATTAAAGATAAAACTCGAAGATTATTTATTTAACAACCTATTTTTAATTAAAACAAACTTATTTAGAAATTATGGGCTATTCACTAACTTGGCCCGCAGTTGTGGGCCTGCGTGGGCCTAGTCGTGAAACTGCATATCAGAGAAATTAATTACTCGTCAGCTCGGCCCGCGAAAATGTTTGCACCCATGCAGGCCCTTATAGGCTCTTTTAGCAGCGATAACAATGTTTAGACATTTCGTGTACTTACTTGAGGATTCTCCTTTATTTGCGTAAATAATTTCTAAATAATTGTGTACTATAAGTTTTAAAAAGATAAAATTTGCCAAATTGGCCCACACAGCGAGTTCCTACGTCCAACAGTTTGTCCAAACGTTGGTCATGTGGCCCCAGCGTTACCGGTATGAGAACTGGTTGGGCGGCCTTGGGCCCGCGGAAGGTTTCCGAGTGTGGCCCCTACGCACCATGGCAGTGATGCGGCGGATAACTTGAAATGTTATTTTTAGTTTTATTTCAATTCTGAATATTAGACGACCGACACAATAGAGCCAACAGAACGCTGTTTAAAGTTTATTTAAAAACTTATTCCCCCAATTGTATAGAAACTTAATTTATCAGAACAAAAGTGCTTTATCATTGGAAATCGATCATAATTTTCTATAAATATTTCTGACTAGCTTTTGCCCGCGACTTCGTCCGCGCATATTTGTCCCACGGGAACATACTATCGGGATAAAAGGTATTCTATGTGTTAATCCAGGTTATAAACTATCTGTGTTCCAAATTTCATCCAAATCCGTTCAGTACTTTTTGCGTGAAAGACTAACAAACATCCATACTCACAAACTTTCGCATTTATAATATTATTATTATAGTAGGAAGTAGGATAGTATTTTGTAGATACCTACTTACCTAGTACACATCAAGACTGATCTATTACTATAGTAACTAAACTTTGTACTAGTTACGCTCTTTTTAAGTGCAACTACCACTTTGCCACGTCGTAACCAAATAGCCTACAGCCTACCACTCTAGCATGAGGTTTACGCTCGCTAGTCGGGAGCGTCTGCGTAAATTGTATGGCACCACTCGAGAAATTATCTTTTTTTTTTGGTGAAATCTAGCGACTCTACTTGTAAGTATAAACGAATGTGCTAATATTGAACTTACAATCAGCCTTAAAAGTAGCTTGGTATCTTAAATGTGGACAAAATCACATTATCAAAAACGTCATAAAAGTATGACACATTGCTTCCTAAGTCTATGATCACAGAGTATTTCGTATTGAAGTCGTATATTATGACGTGTTAAGAGTGTGATTCTTTGGGATATTTCAGATTTTGGTTTTTTCGGATTACTTTGGCGGGCGCACGCGCATGTATATTGTGCCGATGTTGATAAACGAATTGCCACAGGGCTTAATTACGGACATGAGATCTCGCATACACCTTAAAAAGGTTCTTAAGAAACACTACCTATCTCTATGCCCGTAGTTAGGCTACACCTTATATGTTAACTGTTGTATGTTTAAGTAGTGTGTGCATACGTAGGTACACCTATCGTATGGCATAAGTAATTAATATAATAAATTAGTTTGTAAACCATGTAGCATGTAATCCGAGTACTACTGCCGACAAACTGCTAAGCAGTTTGGCAGATGACTAGTTTATGTTATGTGGATTATGTATAAGTAAAAAAATGATAAAAAAAAAAGATACCAAAGCTACATGTGCGTTAAACAATTGCTTATAAAATATAAAGTGCCATGAAATAGAGATACTTTAATTTAATTGTGGCGCCGAAATAAATATGTTTCTTAATTGCATTGTTTGTTATTAACTTTTAACATCTGCTCCGCATATTAAAGTGGGATGAGATTCCATCTATGGTTGTACATTAGTAGGTACATAACTAGATTGAATATTCAATCGATGTAATGAATTACATCACTAATTATGTATTTGTGATATGAGCTCATTTTTATTAATCAGTCAAAATCCGTCTTTTAGTAATTAATTTACGCCTATTTAAATAATAATATACTTGTCTACTGAAAAGCATCATAGCATCTATTTTCATTATAATTTAGTTAATTTGAAACCTTGGCATTCAAATTGAAATTGAAATAAAGATAATTCAACAGAGTTTGCAAAATTCATTTCGCAATAATGTATTTTCGTAGCGCGTCTACGACGTAGTGATAAGGATCGTAGCTGCATCGCTACTGCACCGATGCACGTAGCGCATCCCGTAGTCGTCTACAATGCATTTCGTAGCAACTGCTACATTTGCTACGGCTTGTTGCAAAAATATTTCGCACTTGGTCCATTTCTTTTGAAGCGTGCTGAGTTTTTGAGGGGTATTTTTGATTATATTTTTGAGTATAACACTGTTATCATATAAGACAGGCACTAAACGCTAGTAGTGACGCCATTTGTTTTTAATAGCCGTTAATCGTCCCACTCCTGGGCAAAGGCCTCCTTTACTTTTCCACGCCTTAATTTACCAAAATATTGTCAGAGTGGGTAAGCGTAGTTCCAAAATATGTAGGTATATCATAAATTTGTTAATTTTATTTGTCCACTGCTACTCCTCCGAAGTAAAGTAATAAGTTGAAAGCCTAACATAGATATTTCATTGTTATAGTCATATAAATAATATTATAAAATGTTACTTCAAGGCATGTAAACTTTATATTTTGTAAGACAGATCAAAATATTTTTCAACAACAAATCTAATAAAGTAGATTATAATGTCGGCTCATCTGTACGCATGCGCGGACCAGTGTCATAAGATGCGCGTGAGAACGCTCCCGGGTAACGAACCCGCTCCGCGTCGGTTTATTTTCATTCTCTGTGTTTTGGCCATTGCGCTCGCGCACTTGACGTGGATTCGATAAATGTGGATATGCCTCTTTGGTTAGCGGTAAGAAGTAATGATTAAATGGTGGTTATCAATTTGATTCATTTGTAGACTAGAATATATCAATAGCGCTTGTAGTTATAATTAAAAACTTTTTTGTATTTTTTTTATCACACACTTATTAGTCTCTACTCATCACTTTTTATGTATTGTAAACACATTGAAATGTACATACATATTATTTACAATACGTTACATATCTCCAAAATACTATATTTAAATAATATTCCTACATCAGCATTGTATTTTTAAATTAACATTGACTCTAGATTCTAATATTCAATATTCTATTCCATATTTTTAACCTATAGGGCCGATTCCCTATAATTACCTAACTCTTGGCAACCACCGAAACGCATTTCATCACGTACGGGAAGCCCTGACGCAGAATTAGCAATTAAGGGCTGACGTAAGTACTCACAATAACGTCGCTAAATCTTATCCAACTATTATATAATCCACGACGCCCATGCGGAAATAGTTCACACTCAGACTCACGCACATATGCTTATTGGACCACAGTGTAATTTTTTTTTAGCTATTTGCTTTTGAAACTGCAAGTGCGAAAAGAATCTCTTTGTATGTTTTTTTTGTCTGTGACAATGTCGTTTTCATCGATGACTAATGTTTTAAATAGGCATGGAATAGAGAACAGTATTGCAATTTGACAGTTGATTGAACTCGCCTGGGCCCTAAGTCGCTTAGCCATTGAACTGCTATTGCCATTTAGCTGCTATAGTGGCCTACCTTCTGATTGGTCGGTCAGAATCAATAGCAATGGCTAAGTGACTTTGGGCACTGTTTACTAGTCTATTTATGCAATTCTAGTTTATAATGATTTCATAGCCCAATTGGCTTATGAGAACTCACGGACTTCAAATACCGGAACTAGAGTTGGACACGCTTGACCATTATGAAGGTGTATTTACAAAACTGCTTGATATATTTCGTTACATGGGGCGATCAGTGTACTTTAGCCTCGCTATGCTGTTTAATCGGTGCGTCTAAATGAGGCGAGCGTCAAAACATATCGTTCGGGCGCCGCTCGCCACATTTAGACGTACCCATTGAACACGAAGAATTCTTTCAGTGGCTTTACCATGGTTCATGAGTTCATACGGTTGCCAAGAGTCGCTAATCGCTAATCTATGTAAAATATTTGTAAAGTGATTTGTTAGTTCCCTGCAGAGAGTAAAGACTAAAGAAAGAGGTGCCCTTATTAGATATATGTATGAAAAAAAGTGGTCATTGTTTTTTGATTTTCATTGTTCTATCTACCGGTAAATAGTTGAACTACTCGCTTCGTTTTATGTCGATGTTAGTACTAGGCCGACCATTCGGCCGAGTTGCTTAGGGCCAGCCCCCTTAGTAATTGGTCCATGGTTCCTTGAGTGGCCGATACAATACACGACGTCATGGTAGAGATACACTAATATACGGAGGCCTAAGTCCAGCAGTGGACAGCAATATGCTGATGATTATAATGACGTCACAGATATACTGGATTTCAGTATATTTATTTTCTGTTGTATAACTTCACATAGCTAATTATAGAAAGATATTGTGAACTATTTCTGCTGCATATTTTTCTTCCTTTTACAGCGTAAGTACCTAATTAGGTGCGTGGAAGCCCCTATAAGTTAGGCGTAGGTAGCTGTTATGACGAGAGTTACACAACCCACCGGTAATATAAATAGACAAGTTTTTACGCCGAAGCGCATAATATTTCTTGTGATAGCTATTTAGGAATGATTTCTTCATAATATTTCCTATTTATATCGATGTTTTTTAATCCAGCATTAATATTGTCGCGGGACTAACATATCAACTGAATGGACCCAAACTAAGCAACGCTTGTACTATGGGTAAGTACAATATAATGGACTAGGGCCCCAGTGACACCCAGACCAAGGGGCTTACCACGACCTCTTATCGCGATTCAATTATAGGAACGTTTTAACGTTTCAGCGACTTTTTGTGCAATGACGTACCTTATTGTCATGACAATAAGAAGCGTCATTGCACAAAAAGTCGCTGAAACGTTAAAATAATACTGCTATAAGAGGTGGTGGTAGGGCCCCAGGGCAAATAACATAAAGGCCATTTCCGATTTTTTTACTGCAGGAAATCGAACTACATCATTATTGGCACGCGCGCACTTGCAGCCGTGCAGCCGCAACGCTAGGTACCGCGTGACTAAGTGGATTTCAGGCAGTTACCTTGCATTTATGATGCCAAGAAGCGCGGTAAGGCACTAATGGTTTAATAATTTTTTGTTTAGATAATCCTTTTTTTTTAATGTCAACGTTTTGTACTTGGTTCTGCGCATTGCAAGTTTCAAAGTTTCATTACCATGAGTAAGACGGACGGAGATTTGCGTTTATTTTTAAATAAAATTGCATCGTGATTCAAAACAGGCATAGTTCGTGGAATTATTATATCCGTATATGATTCATAGTTATCAAACTTCAAGGCCGCTGTACGTAGTGCAGTTATATTATTTTTTGCGTATATTTTATTAGGTAGATCTACTATGAATTTTCCGGCTCTTTCACTCATCGTACGAAACACAGCTGTGATACCTACTTTACGCCAATCTTCTGTGACAGGGTGGTGTTACCCTGGTCGAGCTAGCCCGTATATGAACTGCAATTAATTGACTAAAGCTTAGTTCTACCACCAAAAAAATGTCTATGCATTTCGACGTCAAAACTGATTGTTCGAGCGCGCCGCTTGCCTCTTCTAGACGCACCTAGTGAGTCGTTAGAACGTCACTTTATATGTACCTGTACACATTTTAAATTACCGATAGCCTTTATTTTTTTCTTGTAAGCCCTCTAACGGATGCCTACTTAAATTCTACAACATGTGCAGAGTTCAACAAACTTTGTTACTAAAACTAAAAGATGTGCAATGTTAGCCAAAACACATTTAATTAGCAACGAGGATCTTTTCAACGTTAAAATTCCAATGTGGTATCGACAACCACTTCCATTGAGCTCCCGCGGCCTCTTGCGTCCTTTTGCTGGCGGGAGTTTAAGGTGATTTGATTTGGTGTGGGGAGGTCATGTGAAGCTGGTCGCTTGTGTTTTGAAGCGACGCACTATGTTGCTATGGGGCTACTCAGTTCACGCATAATTGGCCCCCAGCCGGTCGCAGCATTACGTCACCATTGCTATCAGAATGTATAGAACGCCTTGTTTGGTGATCCGTTGAATTGGACTTTTTTATGTTACAAAAGCGGAAAACAAGCGTACGGCCTACCTGATGTTAAGCAGTTACCGTAGCCTATAGATGCTTGCCTATAGACTAATATACCAAGTGTATAGTCCTTATCGAAGCAATGCTTGTACTATCGCTACTATACAATGCACTAGGGGCGATCCCAGTGACACCTAGACCGGGGCGAATCACGAAAAGGTATTTACAAAATTTGCCTCTGGCGGGAATTGAACCTGCAACCACCCGATACAGTGAGCCGAGTGGCCTAAACACGGACTACTGTGCGAAGAAGTCATCAAAATCAATTGAAACACGGTTGAAACGGTTATATAATAGCCCTGCTGAACTCACAAACTTGTACAAATTACTTGTACAAATTACTTGTACAAACTTTAAACAAAAACATCGCTCCCTTTCGTACGAGTACACTGCATATTATGTACAAACATACACAAAAAGCATTCCACTATCTCAAATCACCAGGCTCCCTAATCCTACTGAATCTAGGGCGCAGTCTTGGCCCTTTGTTCTACGGTCCACGAGCCATTCATTACGATAGGCCCGGGACAAAGCTAGCCTCGCTTGGGACAATACCTAGGGCTGTCAATGCCCACTTTGTCAGCTGTTGGAGCTGACACCTGAACTGGTATGGTAGTTCTTATAGGGCTGGCAAACATGTTTGATTCGAGTTTTTGTTGAATTATATGTTTATCTGAGGTTACGTGTGCATACAATTATTTTGTTCACTAATCGCGTGGTATAGCCAACCCTCCAATCATGGTAGTACCACCCTCTCATAGAAGATCGGGGTAAAGTAAAGTTGAAAATGTTGAAGTGATTAAAGTTTGTTTTACTTTGATAAATAAATAAGCGCATATTTATAGCGCCAGTTGGTCTAAACTGATGAGTGACTATAAGCAACATAATAGAGATGTTTGATATACACCCGGGTGTATGTACAAGTTGAAAGCGAATGCTCGAAGTGAGGAGTTTCTAATATCCTCCAAATTGACATAAGGAACAATTTGACTTCGCGCCAGTCAGCGACTTTTGCTCACGCTAGTAGCTCTTACAAGCTCGAGAGAATAGAGTGCTCGTAGAGACAAATTTAAAGTCAAAGCGTTTATTTTGTTTAGGCCTACGGGGGCACTTACAAATTGTCATTTTACATTTATACTTAATTCTACCGCCGGATCGGAAACGCGACCTCGACTAAGAAGATCGGGCAAGAAACTCAGCGGACTTGTCTTTTTTACATTAATTGTATTTTTTTTTAAATCGCCACTTGCTTATTTTAATACAATGTATTTTGGTAAATAATATAATAGCAAATAATATAATAGGTAAATAATAATAGCTTCCGAGCTGCCTGTGAGGTGGAAGTTCCTCGCTCAGTGCCTCTACTCGAGAGTTCAACGACTCCATACTCGTAATCGTCCCCATCGATGGTCGGTGGACCCATTAATCAAACGAGACGTTGCACAAAGCCTCCTCCACAAGTTCAGCGCAGATTAGCGGCCTCGGAACGTTGGGATGTTCGCTCGCTAATGATTTAAACACCAAGTGATGGTCGAAGGTCAGGAAGTATTTTTTTTTTGTTTTCTTCCTCTTTTTCGTAATCCTCGACTCACGTAGAGTTGTTTTTTTTTGGGCTTCCGGCCCTCTCACTCGTACGAAACGCAGCTGTAATAGCCACTTATGTCAATCTTCTGTTAGAGGGTGGTACTACCTCGTCAAGCCAGCCCATATAATATGAGTTGCACTCAATAAGCGACTGTAACCTAGGGGTGAACAGGTTGGGCTAGCAATCAGAAGGTCCCAGGTTCGATCCCCGGTGGGGCATGCACCAATGGATGAATTTTCATCTATGTGCATAATTTACAGTTCGCTGACGGTGAGGGAAAACATCGTGAGGAAACCTACCTATCCCTCGGGATTAGGTAATAGTCAGTTCCTGTATACACGGCGACAAGGTTCACCACCTGTCACGTTGGGTTCTGACTATCTGGTGAAACGTGGGCTTTGAGTTGGCTTAATACCTCCACAATGTGGTGCTGTATGGTCACTCAAGCCTCTGACTACTCACGAATGGGGATAAAAGTCGTGACGTTAAATTACATTTTTTTTTGCACTCAATTAGCTGCAGTATGGCTCTACTACAAGTAAACTTTAGTAACTTTGGTATAGTAGTGAGTTTCTGAATTAAGCATTTACCTTTCAAGTAGTAGCCTATAGGTATACCTACAGACATTTTAGTAGGAACAGCGAGCGTTAGCCTGAAACATTTTTAGATAAAGCAACATCGCCCACAGTTGTCAGCGAGTACGATTTAAAACCTTAATAAAGCTCAGTGCCCACACTCAAAATTGTTGGAGGGGCTTTCAATTTGGTTCATAATTGGCACCGTTCGGTTAGGCAGATGATGTTTAAGTGCTTTTAATGTTTGGCTCGCAATATTATGTTCGGGATCCGGCGCGTGTCGTCCCAGCGGAGAGCGCTCGCCGGATTAGGCCGCCGGTGGGGTTGCAGGCACCCGGCTCACCTTGGAGAGTAATTATAATGATCGGCGCCGGAACCCTAGTCTGGGACGGGAGTCCTTCCTGGAGGGGCGTGCCGGGCCACGGGTGGCGGAGGTACGCCCACGCGCCCTCCGTCCCCCTCTCCCGCGCGGAAACTACCCTCCGTCAGCGAAGTCGCTCTCGCTCGCACGGCCCGTCTCGCCCCCCACGCCCCCACGCACCGTAATAACCCAATTTGTAAGAACCCCCCATTTTCAAGGACGGCCGTCGGTCTTTATGGCGGCGGCGTCGGCGGCGTTGATTCCCGACCTTGTTTATTTCAGTTTCTTTTTGTTTAGGAACTGGCTGAACTTATTTTCGTACGTCTGTGCCCGGCCGGGCCTGGCTCGCCGTGGTGTCCGATGGTGATTCGATACGTCGACGACAAAGAACGTTTTAGCCACCTTTGTGTACCTGCCCGCCGATGTTCTATATCAATTATGTAGCCCGCATCAAAGGCGGTGAAACACAGAATTTCTATTCCTTCAGTCGTGACACGATAAGTAATTGGTAGTATTTTGTTTGAATGTCGATCACCAGCCCGTGAATTTGTTCGTTACGCTCTGTAAATACCAAGTTTTGGGATGTGGGAATTGACCTGTTTTAACGATATCTAGATACGGATCGTACCGTTTTGCGTAGCGATAACGTTTCACATAGTCACGTTAGAAGACGTAAAAAGCGGTAGCATGCAGACGTGTGAGGCGGGGGTCGCCTCATTTGTTTAAGCCGTTGTAAAGTTCAAGGTCCAAGGCACCCTTATCAAGACCCGTCCTTTTGGTCCGTCTAGACGGCTTCACACCTCCAACCCTTTAGGGGACCAGTTCAATTAACGATTGTTTCCTTTTTTCCTCGGATACATTTAGCCGCGATTATTTTTAAGATCTCACTATCTCTACAAGTCGTTGACTTGAATTTTTTCGACAAAAGATTACTTCCAACTGTTTAAATATCAACTTCAGAAGTATATTAGATTAGGAAATATTAAACGCTTATAATTTCGTTCCGTCAAATTTATTTTAACTAAACGTAAACGTTAATTAAAATGCCCTCCACTGGTTTGATTGGAGTTTATGAGAGTTCATTAGTCACGTAGAAATACGTGATATAAAATTTTATATTTTTCCTCCTTTTTCTGGTTTTATTAGCGTATTCGAGTCTAGAAGCGTAGTAGATTGATGACGCGGGTATTCGACATGCATTTTTGCGTCCGCCGTTATGTGGCTTAAATGCAGTCGATTAATAGAAAACACTTTTACTTTCTATACACTTAGGGTTGACAAAGGTGAAAGAAAAAAGTTTTAAAAACTCTGTAAAATACCTCTTTTATTAAGAAATATAGCAACAAAAAGGGGTCGCAAAAAAAAAGAATATTATAATATAAGATTGTGTCTAAAAAGTTTGAAATGTCAAAACAAATCTTGACGTTTGGTAACTCTATACTAGACTTTTTTCTCCCCGCCCCCATGGCACCACACAGGGTATATTTTACCATTGTTAAGTCCTACTAGAATTTAAGCCCTGTAGGTTAGGTACTTACGCAAGTCTTAGCTGGATGGTATTTACCCACAATCTATTAATTATTTTCACGAGGATGAGTTTCACTTTTTGCGTCCTCGATACGAAATTACTAACACGAGTTGTAGTACTACGACGTAGAAGTACGTTTCAAACTGGGATTTTATATAAGAAATAACGAGTAATTAATTTTGCAAGAAGTTTATACATACCTGTCAATTTTTTAAGGTCCATCGAAAGAGTTAACAAAATCTTGATCTAAAATCGAACGGACACGGTCATACATGGCTGAAGGAATTATGTGTATAAAAAATATTCTACATACCTCTTCCGATACTTATAATGTGATACTTATAGTGTTAGGGCCTCACAAGGTTATTTATATTTTCTATATCAATTAGCATGTTCCGCATGCACGTATTGTTCACCGCGTCCATGCATGCATGCAAAGGTACAAAAAGCCCGAAACGTGACAAAAATTCGACACTCCATCACCACGTGACTCACGGCGCGTGTTAGATCTTATCGATCTTCCACGCTGTTTCTATTCACCCCTTTACTAGATAAATGTATTAGCGGAACGAATTTTTAATTAGTTTTAATTTAGTTTGTATGTTGAATAGTTTTAATTAAGTATTTTTTTAATAACTGATGATGACGCATTGTTTGAGGAAGTTATTTTTTTATCGTGCGTGAGAATTTCGCGTGTTATTTATTCACTAGGGTTGCTCTGACCATGATACTATCAACATGCGTAATTGACACCGCTTACGCAGTGCTAAATACTTACTCGCTTGATTGTGTGTGTGTAGAAAAAATCTTAGTCTAGTGCGGGCTGGAAGATTGCAGTAAGCGCTGCCATACACGCGACTACAACCAACAGCTCTAGAGCTATCGTGTGCAGTCGCGTGTATGGCGGCGCTAAGTGTGATCGAGAGAGAGTGTGGGATGTAGCGTAGTGCAGACTTCTATCAGAATTTGTTTACGATCAAAGCAAATACTAATCTAGTTATGTAGAGTCAAAGTTTATAATATTTCTAACGATAGAAATGGCTCTATCGATCGGTACTTTGATTAAATTCGAAAATTACATCCAACCGAACAAGAATAACACCAAATTTCAGTGTTTCGATTGTAGAGCGAATTTCCACTCAGCTACTACACTCTCGAATATTAATACTGAGCAAACATTTATGTAGATACCCTAACATCCAGGGCCTATTCAAATTAAAACTCTACAAAGTTTGTGAATAATTAAATCCGTATCAAACGGGATACGCGTGCGAGATTGATAACTGTTTTATGAAAATGTGTGAGTACGAAAAACATACTCGGTGTTTGTTTTCGCCGGTTGTGGGAAGATGGTTTTGGATCCTTTTCAGTACTTGTTGGTTTAGTCGTCGGTAACGTAGCCTGAAAAAAATTAATTATAAAAACAGTAAGTTAAAGTATTATTTTTAAAATCAGCAGTTTTTTTATCCGTGACTGGTCTATGAGACAATTATTTGGGAGTTACTCCAGCATTTCTTTAATCGATAGTTATTGAACTTCCGTAATGAACATAAATCGCCGCAGAACAATGTTTCCTAAATGATCACAAGTTCAGTCTGATAAATACCGTTTCAAGTCATCAGTTTAATGTGAAACGACGGGGCGTTTGGCGCGAAAAAATTAACGTCTGCCGCCCTCAATAGTCTGACTATAAAGGTCAAAGGTTTCCAAGTTGCGTTTGTAACGGGAGCGTTTTGTCAAATACACCATCAGGCTACTGGGATTGAGGTGGGCCCCCCTTCGGGGAGTGGGATGGGGCGCGGCTCCCGGCTGAAGCGGCGCATAGACTGAAATGTGCCTCCGATAAAGCAAGCCGACAAAAACATGAACTTATTTTTTTCTGTTCGTTTTTTTACAGAGTACGTTTGGCAGTAGACGCGACACTTTTGATCAAAGGGAGTGTTTTTTAATACGTTACCAATTTATTAATTTAGATTCAGAGGCAGCTGCTTACAGGTTGAATGTACTGAATCAGCAGCACTGAATTTTACTGAAATAGTGAAGTTAGTTGACTGGTGAAATGAGGTCTGATTCGACCACAGAGTAAAGACTAAAGAAAGAGGTGCCCTTATTAGATATATGTATGAAAAAAAACGTGGTCATTGTTTTTTCATTTTCATTGTTCTATCTACCGGTAAATAGTTGAACTACTCGCTTCGTTTTATGTCGATGTTAGTACTAGGCCGACCACTCGGCCGAGTCGCTTAGGGCCAGTCCCCTTAGTAATTGGTCCATGGATTCGACTCAAGATTCATCTGGAAATGTGGTGAAGCTGTCTGGGATATTAAAATCCAGACTGTGTTATATGTGACATAGGTATGGAGTGAGGAAAAACCCTATGAATAGTATAGTTGAGAGAGAATGAAAGTACAATCTCTATCAAAATTAAGTTTTCCAACAGCCAAAACGAACTATGTTATACGTTCTATAATATACCGCGTTCCTCATAACACATTACAGAAATAACAAAAATAATCAATCCGCCATTTCCCAGACGAACTCCCGATATTAAGGTCAACAGGCCCGGCCAGACCTCGAGGAGCGGTTTATTCGCATCAAAAAACACGCCTTAATAAAACAAAATTCAAAGGTCTACGCATCGTATGCAGGGCGGAATAACTTATAGAGGCATAAGCGCTGAAAATCGAGGCCGCCCAGCCTGATATTGAGGAAAACTGACTCGAGACACGCACTGAAATTCACGCTAGTCCAGTTTTGTGCCTCGATATAACACCCCAGACGGCAACTCGGGTAACAGCCGCCTCCCTATATTTGATATACATTGCTCATTCACCACTTGAACATTTTAAAGTGTTTTTTGGCAGCCATCGATGTACAACGAACATTTCGATAGAATTTCGGCACTAGCAGTTTATTGCGCACATATACAATAATCTGATATTCCCCGACTTTCCATTACGAGCGATAATATATTCTACGATGAAGCAATAAGGGTGGGAATCGCGTGAATTTAATATTCAAAGATTGTAGGGCTTCCTAGGAGGTATTGTGAACGTTTCATCGCCGCCTAGATGTTGGCGCTAAGGTTTTGTTTACACGTAAATAGGTTTTGTTGGGTATAAACAATTAGTTACACGGGTCCGGGATATTAGTTACAACTATTTTGGGATACTAAACTAAAACTTGTGTGATACATTATATATTAATATCAGAGTATATTATAATACAATAATTAGCCCTGGCCCAGTGTGGGTGGTTTCACATGTATTTCGAAAATTGGTTAGATTTTCGAAGACATGCAGGTTTCTTCACGATGCTTTCCTTCAAGGCGGCATTTCTCACTCACCATCAGCTGTCAGTGATAATAAAAAACACGGTCAGAACCTATGGCAAAAAATGATCGTGTATATGACACCTATAAATAAATTTAAGGGGTGCAACCATCACCTATTTTCGTGACGTCAATATGACGTCATGTTATTCCAACATTTTATTATGCGGGTAGGTATATGTATCCGGTATATATCCTACAACTATGCCAAGTTGTCCCTATAGTGCTCCTATCTTTCAAAGTTAGGCGGAAGAGTTAGGCGGAAGACTAGGCCTGGGCGGCCATCTGTTATTTCCTATACATGTCATGTAGTTGCGAAAATGTTGAAGGAAAGTTTGCATCGTAGTCGCAAAAACCAACTAAAACTAAACATTCGGTATAACATGTTATGGTATTAATTCAGTAATTCAGTATTACACAAACTAAAAGTGTGTTGCCAGCTTTTTCATGATTGTAATGCAGAAACAAGAACAATATTTTTAGTTGTCACAAATTTAGTTCACTCGCAATTTGAAGCCAACCATTGATGTATTACTTTAGCAGATATGGTACCTTCCAACATCGCAATCACTAAGCTTGTACTTAGCGCACCACTACATACAACAACATGTACAACGAAATTCACACAACGGCCAACACCCCCTCTTCCCCTCTCTCTGTCCCACTCCCTTTCAGGTCGGCAATGTGAGAGCGATGCCTTTTGGGATTGCATCTATTGCTACGGTAACTGCTTAACATCAAGCGGGCTGTACGCTTGTTTGCTGCCGTAGTCACATAAAAAACTGTTATCGCATTCGCCATTCAATTATTAACTTACTAAATATTTTTGAAAGGCATTATTCATCAGACAATGAGCCGTATTGGCAATACCGACATGTTTTCAACATTCTTTTCCGCGATCGACAGTTATAATGTGTTCATGGACTTAGTTTAGTAGGACAGACTATTTTGGACAGACACATGTCTCTCTTTCTTGGTAATTTTTTTGATAACAGACTTAGCACCAACATCTGAATAGTATCAACCTCTCCCAGAATATCAAATCGACCTAGAGACAATCTCACAATACCACGTGATAACTAACTGCATCACGAAAATCGACCTTGAAGTAAAAAAAAACCCGCGAACATTAGCGGAAAACGCGGTGAGCACGCCAGGAACGCTCAGCGAATAGACTTGCAAGTAGACGGGTGTATTGACCTCCCCATACCATTGCAAGGCCACCCAGGGCCGCACTCGCAGCGCCGTAGCTATGGCGATCGCTCGCCCGTTGCGATAGTGACATCCACCCTACTCCCCACCCGCTCGCTTATTACGAGCTCTTTTCAATTTGCCTCCAATGGCGGCTAAATCTTTACCTGGAGGCCTCGTGTCGAGCTTTGAGCCCGGGGTCTCTTGATATTTTTAGGCCACAGTATTACCACGTGTTAAATGTTTTTTTTTGTATGTATTGATAAAGATTGGTTTAGGATTCGTTTCATTTTAACTGTTAATTAGAGATAAGTGTCATAATTAATTTCAAAATATTTTTATCGATATTAGTATCTTCCTATTCAAAGATATGAGCTTAGAATCAATGGCCATAAGTCCTCGTAAAGACTTAGTAAATGGATCCTAATGAGCAGCGAGTTCAAATGAGCTTATTTAACAAATATTTAATGAAATGGAAATATAATTAATACCAGTATTAATAACAAAACAATGAGCCTTTTAGATAAAATGATGTTAAAATGAGGTCTAAAGAAAAATAATGGGGAGACCTAATTTTAGAAAGCAAGAGATACTAATCATAGCATCCTTGCTTTACTACACCGCCCTATTACGAAATAGGGCGGTGTGGTAGAGCTAGGATGCCCAGCGTGATATCAAGAGGCTCTATCAGAACTAGTAGCTATTCGATCAATATCATTTAAGTACTGACGGAAATGGTATATCTAGTGACGTCAAGGCCACCGGATAAATAGTCATATTTTTGGATAACATATACATTTTATCTATTTTATTTATTTATCTTTTCCACACTATCGCGTTACTTCTTTAGTGAGTGCCGACCTTTTCAAGGCATTGTTTAAACTGCATTTTTTTCTAATTTAAAATTATATCCGACGAACCAAGTTCCGGCGATTTATATCAAACCGGTACCTTTTAAGATCTGTCCGTTGATACAATTTGATTATCTATATTACAAATACATTTTTAGGAAATCTATTATTATTAGGTATGTAGCTTATTACGTGAAATATTGATTATTAGTCACGTAATTTATATTATTTTAAATATAAATGGAACCAATAAAACAGGCACGAATTTGAAGTCAAACGACAACTCAAACGTTGCGAAAATAAAAATGATATTTTTATAATTCTCAAAAATATCTTGCCGTTTTCTAGGAAGTGGTCTATGCGACCTCGGCCCAATACTGAGAATTTTGTTCCCAAAGACAACTCCTGACATATCCGTAGCCTTATTTCATGTTATGTGTATGTGCGTGTGGTGTGTCATTAACATACATCAACATTGATATCAAAATATAATTCTGACATATTTAATCAGACATGGACCCGTTTCCTCTAAGTTTGTTCAAAATTCATGAATGTTTTGGGGGTTCTATATTGTTCGATGGATTCTGGTAATTAATATACCTAGGTATTTAATATCATAATATTTTAGAACGTATATTAGAATTGAACAATGATTTTATTTCTTTCGCGATATCGTAGTAATCGATTTTCTGTACTCGG
Source organism: Drymonia ruficornis (assembly GCA_947859195.1). Taxonomy (NCBI): domain Eukaryota; kingdom Metazoa; phylum Arthropoda; class Insecta; order Lepidoptera; family Notodontidae; genus Drymonia; species Drymonia ruficornis. The sequence continues at coordinate 13,183,740 of OX401905.1, read as the reverse complement.
CGTAGAGTTGCTTATTTATCTTGTTCTTATTTTTATAAAACATATTTTTCCTCAGGTTCGCTTAGTTTGTTTAAGGATTCAGTCCTTATTATTTTAAGCTATAGATATGATTTCATAAAGTAATATGTCGATTTATGTATGGCACAAATTCGGTACTGTTTGAAAGGTGTACTGGAGGTGTTCTTTGTAGGTATTTCTTTAGCAGAAAAAAACATGTTTCTTTGCGAGTTTCGACCAGATATTAAAATAATTATGTATATTTCGTCACTAATTTAAAGAAATTAAAGGAGCACAACAACAGAAAAAATACATACAATTTATACGTTAGTCCGTCCATTACACGAATCCGTCCCTGTCCTAAAAGTACATCTTGCTTGCCAAATCGCAGCTTGCTATTTGTGCGCGCTGGGCCCCGCACACCGTGCCTACGGCCGCCTCCGCGGTACCCCTGCCCCCACCACCCCCCTCACGATCACATCATCCGCGTGCTTGTCTGCTTGAGGGCATGAGACGCTACATGTGGCAGTTCATACAGTAGAGGAGGCCTATTGTGCAGATGTAGAGTCAAAGACCCACGACTCCGATTGAGGCCGCCGAACGATCGGAAAGTTAATGGCTGAACTTGTACATAAAACAAAGAAGTACCTGTTATAGTTTACATAATGGAATTGATTATTCATAGATAAAATGAAACAGAGTAGAAAACATACAAATATTACCTCTTAGTACCGAAGTACTTTTATTTTCATATGTACCTACCGAAATATTATTACTATTTCATTACTTATAAAAGCTTCAAAAAGTAGATTAAATGTTAATAAATTATAAATTGACATGTACAAATATTATACACCATGTTATGGATTTAATAAAAAGCTGTGCAAATACATAATGTCCTCGGATATCTCGAAACACATTGTCTTGAAACATATTAAATTATAATTATAGATACTTATTTTAAATTACAGTAGGTACCTATATTTTTTCTTAACTAACTCTACAATAGAATTAGAACACAATCAAACATTTTACATAAAACGCGACATATCTTTTTAAATACAATAGAGCTCTAGGGTCTCCACACACGCCTATGTTATTTTTTATGCTAACCGGTTATGGAAGAAGTAGTACTTTAAGTAGACTGAACTAGGCGATAGTGACGTCACTTGCGTATTACTTCACTAGATAGGGATGGTAACTGCGGGAAAATATTTGTGATTTCCGCTGAAAAACATCGCCAGGAAACTAGAACTCTGACCGGAATACTACCTTTTATCTCGAGAGGAACTGTTCACGCGGAAGGATAATTATTATTATCTTCCAGCAATTATAAAGCCCTTAGGAAGCGAGAGCGATATATTCGAACGTTTCCTGTACCTTTCTTTGGCCGGGTGCCAGGGTTGCAGGGTGTTGGAGGCGGTAGTATGGTGGACGGCCGCCCGACGGCATTGAACTCTAAGGTCTTTGCCATGCATCGGGGAACGGCGTCATTATATTTGTAAGGAAATAAGGGCCTTTGTTTTCGAATTCGAAACGGGCTTTAGCAACGAGGAATTTGATAATAGGTACAATTTGTCGCAGTGTAATGAATGAAAGATAAGGTTAGGTAGACTGATTAGGGGAGGTACTAGCCTAGGTCTTGTCCACTTGTCTTGAAGAGACCATAGTATGCTGGTTACATAATACCTAAACCTATACCTACATATTAATATTTTTCCATATCAGACAAGTATACAGATCCCTAAACTTACATTCAATATTTGTTCAAAACAAATTTATTGCTGGTATTGAGATAATTTTAGCTTTCCCCGGGACCTACCTTAGCCGAGTGAAATCTCTGTGTCTTAGGGGCTGTAGTTCCAGCTTACAGGAGTTATAGTGGTAGGCATATGGGGCTTACTACGTACCTTCAAATCACGTTTCATCTATTTATACTTTACTTATGACAACATATTGTCGTCTATGTTTTAAACAAGTGTTTACGTTAACGAAAAACGTAACAACGACAGTTTATTTCACGTTACAAACAGTATTTGGTAGCCCTAGTTTGATATAGAATTAAAACAAATGAATATCCTAATTCGTTACGAATTATTGAAAAAAAAATTAAAAATATTATTAAATTATTATTATTATTTATTATTAATTGAAATTTATAGTTCGCTAACGGTGAGGGAAAACATCGTGAAGAAACCTACCTATCCCTCGGGATTAGGTAATAGTCAGTTCCTGTATACACGGCGACAAGGTTCACCACCTGTCACGTTGGGTTCTGACTATCTGGTGAAACATGGGCTTTGAGTTAGCTTAATACCTCCACAATGTGGTGGTGTATGGCCACTCAAGCCTCTGATTACCCCCCGAATGGGGATAAAAGTCGTGACGTTATATTTTATTTATATTTATTTACTAGCTTTTGCCCGCGACTTCGTCCGCGTAGACTTCAAAATAAAAAAAAAACGGGCAAGTGACTTAAGACTTTTTAGTACTTTTTAGTGCGCCAGGGTTTTTTAAGTCAGTATTTGCTTTTTTATAAAAATAATTTTATTTCACGATTTTTATTGGAGCCATACAAACTTTATCTCGGTACCTAATTCGGTGAATGCGTGTTTTGGTAGGTAGGTATATAGAGCCAAAATCCCAAATCCCCCTCCCCTTCTCCACCCTTTTCCTCCCCTCTCTTCCTTCTGCTCCCTCCCCCTCCATTTCCCTTTCCCTTTCCCCTCCCCCTTCCACTTCCCCCTACCTTACTTCTTCCCCTTCCTCCCTCACCTACCCTATGCATACTAAGTTTCAAGTCAATCGGGTACAAACATTTTTCTGCCGTACTTTTCTACCTTTAGTTTCCCCCTTTTGGGTGTTGATTTCCGAAATGATTTTTTATGGGATCAAACTGAAGTAGTACCTACCATATTCAGCTCGGCTTATACCCCAATTATTTAAAATGAATAATCATAACCAATCTCGAGATATGGATGACTAAACATTCGCTGACCCCGCTCTCCCCTTTTCCTTCAAAATATTAAAAACGCTGAAACCCCAGTCTGATTATTTAAAATGAACAATCATAACCAATTTCGAGATATGGATGACTAAACATTCGCTGACCCCGCTCTCCCCTTTTCCTTCAAAATATTGAAAACGCCGAAACCCCAGTTTGATTATTTAAAATGAACAATCATAACCAATTTCGAGATATGGATGACTAAACATTCGCTGACCCCGCTCTCCCCTTTTCCTTCAAAATATTAAAAACGCTGAAACCCCAGTCTGATTATTTAAAATGAACAATCATAACCAATTTCGAGATATGGATGACTAAAAATTCGCTGACCCCGCTCTCCCCTTTTCCTTCAAAATATTAAAAACGCTGAAACCCCAGTCTGATTATTTAAAATGGACAATCATAACCAATTTCGAGATATGGATGACTAAACATTCGCTGACCCCGCTCTCCCCTTTTCCTTCAAAATATTAAAAACGCTGAAACCCCAGTCTGATTATTTAAAATGAACAATCATAACCAATTTCGAGATATGGATGACTAAACATTCGCTGACCCCGCTCTCCCCTTTTCCTTCAAAATATTAAAAACGCTGAAACCCCAGTCTGATTATTTAAAATGAACAATCATAACCAATTTCGAGATATGGATGACTAAACATTCGCTGACCCCGCTCTCCCCTTTTCCTTCAAAATATTAAAAACGCTGAAACCCCAGTCTGATTATTAAAAATGAACAATCATAACCAATTTTGAGATATGGATGACTAAACATGCGCTGACCCCGCTCTCCCCTTTCTCGTCAAAATGATTAAAAATACGGAAACCCCAGTCTGATCAATTCAAATAAGCAATCATAACCAATATCGAGATATGGATGACTTATTAAAACATCCCTTGACCCCGTTTTCCCCTTTCCCGTCAAAATAACAAAACTCGACCACCCCTATACAAACTTTCACTCCACATTTCACCCCTTAGGGGTTGAATTTCCTAAAACACGAAAGAAATCTAAACACAAACTTTCATTCCCCTATTTTACCCCTTAGGGGTTGAATTTTCAAAAACCCTGAAATTACTCTTTTTTATTTTTGATAAGACACCTAATCACCAATTTAAGTAATTCTAACTTCAAAAATGACGGAACTTCCATACAAACTCTTATCCCCTATTTTACCCCCTTAGAGGTCGAATTTTCAAAAACCCTGAAACCCATATTTTTTTATTTTTCAAAAGACACCTAATCAGCAATTTTCATAATTCTAACTTCAAAAATGACGAACTTCCATACAAACTTTTATCCCTTATTTTACCCCCTTAGGGGTTGAATTTCAAAAAACCCTTTCTTAGTACACCTCTACACATCAAGACAAACCCACCCTCCAAATTTCAAGTCTCTACGATCAGCGGTTTAGGCTGTGCGTTGTCTGTCAGTCAGTCAGTCAGTCAGTCAGTCAGTCAGTCAGTCAGTCAGTCAATCAATCAGGACTTTGATTCTTATATATTTAGATTTTATTGAAAAATAAATAACCTGAGTATTTAGTTATTGCGGATAGTTAATTATAAAAACTATATTTTAGCACATCGTGGCACGTGATAAGAAATGGTGAACGGAAAATAACGCGTGAGGAAAAATGTTTGAGTATATAGGTAATTTTTAAACCGACTTCAAAAAGGAGGAGGTTTCTCAATTCGACCGTATATTTTTTTTTTTTTTATGTGTGTTCGGGGATAACTTTGTCGTTTATGAACCGATTTTGATGATTCTTTTTTTGTTGGAAAGGAGATATCCCGGCGGTGGTACCATGATAAGGAAACTAGGATCTGATGATGGCATCCCAGAGAAATCGAGGGGAACCTTCGAAAATCGTAGGAGCGACTAGTGCGTTTGTAATTTTTTTCATTAAGTATTTTAAAGCACTACTATTTTATGAAGGTCTGGAGTCGATCTGATGATGGAGCCGAAAGACAGTCGAGGGAACTCCTCAACGATTTACAACAATTACCTAGTGTTTGGGCTTGATTAATTTGTATTGATGAGAACTTTACACCTAGATGGGTTGTGACTGTCATTAGGGGTCTGATGATGAAGACGAAGGACAGTCCAGGGAACTCCTCAACGTTTTACAGTAGCTACCTTGTGTTTGGGCTTGATTAATTTGTATTGATGAGAGTTTTACACCTAGATGGGTTGTGACTGTCATTAGGGGTCTGATGATGAAGACGAAGGACAGTCAAGGGAACTCCTCAACGTTTTACAGTAGCTACCTTGTGTTTGGGCTTGATTAATTTGTATTGATGAGAACTTTACACCTAGATGGGTTGTGACTGTCATTAGGGGACTGATGATGAAGACAAGGGACAGTCAAGGGAACTCCTCAACGTTTTACAGAAGCTACCTTGTGTTTGGGCTTGATTAATTATTATTGATGAGAACTTTACACCTAGATGGGTTGTGACTGTCATTAAGGGTCTGATGATGGAGTCAAAAGACAGTCGAGAGAACTCCTCAACGATTTACAGCAATTACCTGGTGTTTGGGCTTGATTAATTTGTATTGGAGAGAACTTTACACCCATATGGGTTATAAGTGCCATTACAGGTCTAATGATGGAGACCATAGACAGTCGAGGGAATTCCTCAAAGATTTACAGCAGTTACCTTTTGTTGGGCTTACTTCATACGGTTCAATATGCCAAAATGTTCATTGGTATGGCGCCACTAAAAATCGTGAAATAAAATTATTTTTATAAAAAAAACAAACCGACTTCAAAAAAACCTGGATCACTAAAAAGCCTGAAATAATATTTCTATTACCACCTCTGCCTACCCCTTCGGGAAAACCAGACGTGATGGTGTGTTATCGAGTATTTGGAGTCGGTGCCAATCTTGGTATGCCAAGTCTACCTACTATAAAAGTAAGAAGATAGATTGGCACCGACCCCAAATACTCGATAACACACCATCACGTCTAGTTTTCTCGAAGGGGTAGGCAGAGGTGGTAATAGAAATATTATTTCAGGCTTTTTAGTGATCCAGGTTTTTTTGAAGTCGGTTTGTTTTTTTTATATAACTCGGTAGTTATCGATACCTAATTATAATTAAGACAACTCGTGTGACTATTGATTGTGAAATAAATAATAATTAGTATTATTAACGCTGAAACGCTGGATGCAAGTGGCACAGGACCGGTCGTTGTGAAAAACCTTGGGGAGGCTTATATCCAACAGTGGACGTCTTTTGGCTGACATGATGATGATGATGAGTATTATTAAAATTATAAGTTTACGAAATTATTGTTATTACATATACACCATTACAGCCGTACTCTCCAAAGGGGTAGGCAGGTTGTTGTTGCGCGTTTGATGGCGAACCTTTGTCGGCTAGAGCAACCGGTTTGGACTCTACCTACATTGAAGAGCAAGGATGGTCACCTCTGATTCTAAGACATCATAGCTGTGTATAGGTTTAATTATAGAGTGTAATAATTTCTATTGACAGAAAACTTGAGTGCGATTTTGCGATTAAATTTTGAACCGGATTGGCACCGTCTATAAGAGGCGAGCGGCGCGCCCGGGCAGGTAGTTTTGACGTCTGAACGTATAAATATATGTCACTAGCTTTTGCCCGCGACTTCGTCCGCGCATAATTAAATTAAAAAATTAAAAACACGACTGCCCTGCCAAAAAACGAACTAAAAAGTATAAAACAAGTGCAGTGTCATTGCAGTCGGGGGACCGTTCTGTGGAACATATTTAATCTAAGAGGGCCCCCGACTGCAATGACACTGCACTTGTTTTATACTTTTTAGTTCGTTTTTTGGCAGGGCAGTCGTGTTTTTAATTTTTTAAATTATTTATTTTTATTTTATGCATTTTAGTGACAGCAGCCAAAATTGATATATTTGTTTTGCATGTACACCCTACCTATGTTAAATTATGCCTATAAATTCTACAGTTTTGGACTGTGCTCATCAAGGCCTTCAATTTGATACCCATATTGTAATAATGGAAGAAAAACATTTTTTTTTCACATATTAAAGTTGAGCCATAATGCCGCCATATTGTTTTTTTTCAAAAATAATATACCCAGTGTTACCCGGAATGATGTAAGGATTCTAACGATACCCCATACATCGAAATCCGTTCAGGCATTTATAAGTTATGGTGGAATAAAGAATCTCACATACAAACATACAAACATACAAACATACAAACATACAAACATACAAACATACATACATGAACCCTAAACACATATACACTCTTTTTTTTTTGGGCAGTCGTGTAATAAAAATGTAGCCTATGTGCTATTCCAGATTATAATCTATCTCAGTGCCAAATTTCATCCAGATCCGTTCAGCCGTTCTGGCGTGATTGAGTAACAAACATCCATCCATCTCTCCATCTAAACTTTCATATTTATAATATTAGTGGGATAACTGATGGTCCGAGCGCGGCGCGGCGGCTCGGGCTTGACACACCCATCAAGACGCGTCCACACGTCCACACACGTCAAAACGTAGACAGACGTAAAAACTGATTACTCGTACGTACTTCTCAGTATATGCGGACGCGCCAAATGATATTACAGTAAAATCTCCAAGTTCATTCAGAATTGTGTAGGATTGGAAAGAAACGCAAGATGATATTTTATTATAGAAAACGTTCGTTACAATAATTATTACAGATTTCCTTTAAAATTCCTCGGTCTGCCCCTGGGTGGCGAGGGATCGTTGCTATAGGAACGGTAAGACTGCCTGGTCTCAATATAACACAGGTTTATTGATTGAATGGATCAAAATGTTCCTACAAATATACGTAGATACAATTTATAAGTTTATATTCTCAATTTTTGGTCGTTTTTGTGTAAAAACCTCAAAAGATCCTGCCCTCTTCCTGTTCAAAATAATGTTCAAATCATTGTTATTTTCTTTGCTTCGATGTCTCTATCAGAAGAGCCAGACGGTGACCTTTTATTCCTATGACTCTATCATTGGGATAAATAGTAACTGTACCTCGACATCGTACAAGAAATACTTATATAACTATAAAAAAAAAAAAAAAAAAAACACGACTGCTCTGCCAAAAAACGAACTAAAAAGTATAAAACAAGTGCAGTGTCATTGCAGTCGGGGGACCGCTCTGTGGAACATATTTAATCTAAGAGGGCCCCCGACTGCAATGACACTGCACTTGTTTTATACTTTTTAGTTCATTTTTTGGCAGGGCAGTAGTGTTTTTAATTTTTTAAATTATTTATTTTCGAATTTTAGTGACAGCAGCCTAAAATGAAATGTTTATTTGCATGTACACCCTACCTATGTTGAATTATGCCTATAAATTCTACAGTTTTAGAATATGTTCATCAAGGCCTTTAATTTGATACCCATATTGTAATAATAGAAGAAAAAAATATTTTTTTCATTTTTGAAAATTGAAACATAATGCCGCCATATTATTTTTTTCAAAAATAATATACCCAGTGTTACCCGGAATGATGTAAGGCTTCTAACGATACCCCATACATCGAAATCCGTTCAGGAATTTATAAGTTATGGTGGAATAAAGAATCTCACATACATACATGAACCCTAAACACATATACACTCCTTTTTTTGGGCAGTCGTGTAAAAAGACTATCACTTACAGAACAGTCAAGAAAACCATCGTGAGGAACCCTGCACGCATCGTGTTCATTGTGATCATATTACACTGAGCTAGGCATGACAAACATTGGTAACACAAATGGTCCAACATTACGTCCAATATACAGTGTTATTTTTTGTTAGATGCGGTCAATCATAGCTCTGAATGATTCTGATTACTCTTCCTTTGTTGCGCCGGTCAATTAATGAAGTTGTTTGTTTTTGTTATCGCAAAAAGTAACTTTCTGATAGGTGTGTTGTTGGCGTGGTTTGGGATGTACTTGTAGGCATGTTGGCATCATCACATGACATACCGATTTGTCATCGTAATGACGCTTTGAGGAGAAAATTGTCGAGTTGAGATCATTTTGTATTTATTGTTTTAGCGACAACAATATTATCGTAAAAACTATTCACTTTGTCGTCGAAAAATGCATATCTGGCCGGTATCTTAATTTTTGTAAATATATCATAAATAGACATGTAATTTATATCCGGTAAAGATCCCAAAAATAAGGAAGAATCATAGACCTTAGGGCCCCTCAGACTTGCTACTTTTAGCATCGACGATTGGCGATTTTGATGCTGCGTCGCGTTTCTTCGAGCGCGAACGAGCGAGACGCAGCATCAAAATCGCCGATCGCCGATGCTAAAAGTAGCAAGTCTGCGGAGGCCCTCATAGATGCCATCATATACCGCCTTTACAGACTTCAAGAGTACCTTCATATGTGTAGGCGACGTGCCTCGCGAACAACCTGAAAAAGCTGAAAACAAAGCAGAATTTCTAATTAGTAAACAACATATAATTTATTAAAACCTAATGTGGGTGGGTAAACAATAATTTATTATGAAGTGGGTGGAAGAAATATGTACTTACCGTCTTATACTAAAATAATATACACAAAGCTAACATACAGGCTTTTCCTGTAAATAAACTGCTTTATATTGGGATGTTAGGTTTTTAATGCAATGTTGCAGTCGCCATTTCTGAGATTTCATTGTTCATACAATATTTAATAACTATACTCTTCCTGTTTATTGGATGCATATAGTTGTAACGATAAATAATTGTAGGTAGCTATGTTGCATAATAATATAATGCTGCATTGTTCTCGTTTTAAAACGATCAATCGTTAGCTAACGTTGGTGAAGTAGAGTTTCATTTGTTACGAATGTTTAAAATTACACTTTTGTACAATGCAATTTTTTAATGATTTGTTGTCGTATAAAATATACTTGTTTATTGTTTATATTGTTAGCTTAATGGCGTAAAAATTTCACTATTTTACCAAAATTTTGCGGAATTGCTAAAGATTCTGCTAACAAATCAGACTAATAAATTGCTTTTGCATAATTGCTATGTGGCGTTTTTAGCTCCCCTGTATGTACTTACTTAATTCTCAAAAGTTAGTGACTGTTCACTGCTTGAAAAACACAGTAGTCTAAACGAGGCTGCGAGCAATAATATCCAAAATATCTCGTCCAAACGCGGCCGATACAATCTTCGCTCTACAAGTTTACAACACAGTACATACATACATACATGTTGACCTTTTAAGCATACATAACCGTGACCATGAATGTAGAGTCGAGTCCATTACGTAATCTATGCGTTCATCTTTCCTTAAACAAAATACCGCAGGAAATCGAGCTCTACATCTCTATAGTCAGGGTCGATATCGCTCTGTGTGGCCGTTGTATAAATTTGACGAACGAGTAACTTGTTGCACCGTAGTTTAGGGTTAACGTTAGTTCCTTATTGATATTTTTGGTGTTATCATAACAAATTTACTTTAATCTTGAAATGGATTTGTGTGACTCTATATTAAGACTTAATACCTTACTTAGTAAGGCATGTTTTGGCTGGACGAATTTTCGGTATTTATAGATTTTTGAAATAGAGACGGTCAAAATAGAAAATTAACAACTAAGAAAAAAATAATCCTTATGTAGTGCTCACCTGCGTTATATAAGGAATGCTAGTGAATAATTTCATACTTCTTGACCCACAGGTTGAGGCTGTGCGTTTAGTTAGTGAACTGAAGTTACTGAAGTTAGTTAAGTACATTTATTGTTAGATTATGACTTGAATCCCCCTAGCATACACGGGATGCCCGTGACCAGGAGTGGGCCATTAAAAGGGCTAATCTTTACATAGTATAAAACAAAGTCGCTTCCCGCTGCCTGTCTGTCTGTCCCTATGTATGCTTAGATCTTTAAAACTACGCAACGGATTTTGATGCGGTTTTTTTAATAGATAGAGTGATTCAAGAGGATGGTTTTAGTATATAATTTGTCAAGTTTTGGTCGCGATAACCGACATCCACGCGGGCGAAGCTGCGGGCATCAGTTAGTATATTTATATATTTCTTTTAGGATTGAAAAAATAGAGGGTCAATAGGTTCGATGATCAATATTGCCAAATACCATTTAGGCCAACCTTATCACTTTCCAATGTAACTACTTATAAAAAGTAAAAAGTTTAGGCAGCAGGTATTAGAATAATAATTCAAGTCTTACATCTATTAGTTTGCTAAAAAAAACCTATACAGAAACATAATAAAAAACATCTTTAAATAATTAATTTCAATACCAGATTGTCAATAACACCCAGCCGAGGTCCAGACAGCTCGGCTGCTGAATCATGACTGGACACTTCGATATTTAGAGCAATCTATTGTCACCTACCAGACAATGTCAAGTAGCAACAATTTTTTATCTACCAAAGACGGCGTAAAAAAGATATATTAATTGACTGCCGACAAGTGCATGGCAACAGTGCGCCAAGTCTGCAAACTTTTTGGTTTATAAAATCATTGGTCTCCGTAAATAATTAATTTTAAATCGTGAATTCTTGATGGTCGATATGTTGCTGGTCAGGGGACTTTTTTATGGGACTAGGCCCACCCCACACTCCCACCACTGTTACTCCTGTGAGCCAGGATCGACAATGGTCAATGGTCAGGGGACTGCTAAAAGATGGCTGGCCGAAGATAATTTTCGTGCCCAGCAGTGGGATGTTAAGAGAGCTATTTTATAAATAGATTATTAAGTAAATGAAACTTGTTTGACTTGTCATCGAAGTGTCCCTTACATAATTTATCATAATTACCATACTAAATAAATTAAGAACTAATGAGTAAATTAATTAATTAAATATAATCACCAACTGTTAGTTAAATTTTAAATACAAGGAAGTTAGTACTCACTCTTCGACTATCAAAATACATAAAAAAGAAAGAACGTACAGACATTTACACGCGAAAACGAACTTTGATATTTTCAAATAGAGTTCCTTATCGAGTGTGTATTGTGTACGTTGAAATAGTCTCTATAGCTAATGTTATGCAATTTGTTCGTTGTTTTGTTTGTAATGATGACGTCATTCTGCAACGTGCTGTAGAGTTCACGGTCACGATCAAGTTCACATATTTTTGATAGATGATTATACTTACTATGTACCCATAGTATATGATTGTGTTTCTCAGGACTTAGCACTTAGTAACAATGAAACGGTTTGATCACTATGAAATGAACGCTCTTAACTCTACACGTTGGCAGTAGGTATCTTCTAGGCAAAGTTTTTAAAGAAACTATGCGTTAGTACAGGCAACGTCAATCTTGCCTAATTTAAAAAGAATCGACAAATATTTTTGATCTCATATACATATTTATTTCGCAATGTTTAATGATTATTATTATATTATAATAATGTAAAATAATGTTAGCCCTTCTAACGTCCGACTCCTGGGCATGGGCCTCCCCTCAATGCGAGGGGATTGAGGCCATAATCCACCACGCTGGCCCAGTATTATATTATTATCTCCAATACATCTCCAATTTTGTGGTCTTCATTTTTCTTAATACAATGAATATTGAAAAAGATGTGGTAGAATAACCTATTTTATTCTCGATTGTACATAGACAGAATACATTAAATAAAAAACCGGCCAAGTGCGTGTCGGACTCGCACATAAAGGGTTCCGTAATACCATAGAAAAATAGTCAAAATTATTTTGTTTCTTGTATGGGGACCCCCTTTATTTTTAAACATTTTTTATTTTTAGTTGTAGCGGCAACAGAAATACACTGTGAAAATTTCAAGTCTCTACCTATTACGGTTCCTGAGATATAGCACGCTCACAGACGGACAGACAGACGGACCGACGGACAGACAGACAGCGTAGGCATAGTAATAGGGTCCCGTTGGCACCCTTTGAGTACGGAACCCTAAAAAGTTCACTTTACACCTTTCTCCCTCAATCTCAACAAAGCAAATACGCGCAATCGTTGCGTAGGTCTACGGTGTGCAATGTAGGCGAAGTAATCTTGGACTAGGATCCCTAGAGACCTAGGACTCTGCATTGTTTATACAGGGTGTTAGGTTAGATGAGGGACGTATTCCAGCCCATAATATAATTCATCCTTACATGTAACAAAAAAAAAAAGATTCGCAAAGTGGGTCTCCCCTACACTAGCTAACGACTATGATTATGAGCTGTCTCATCAAAGCGAATTTACTTGTGTAAATGACCTTAATCCGTTGCCATTTCATCCTTCATTTTATTCATCCATTTTTCATTAGTTCACATTTTATTGGATGATTAGGTCAAAAATGAAGGTAGGTAATATTTTTTTACATACCTATTTGAAATAAGAATCGAACAAATGAATTGTTACATACAATACGTCAACTTATGTCTATTTACAGTTCAAGTAATGTTCATGTCTATAGTACGTTTTTTATACTTGTCCTATTTGGTAAGCAAAGATGGCGTCCAGCGGGGCGATTGCGTAACTTTTTTGTCAATGTTTCAATTGGTTTCGTTCATCCTGTGTCAATTATATAAGAAACCAATTGAAACATTGACAAAAAAGTTACGCAATCGCCCCGCTGGACACCATCATTGCTTACCAAATAGGAAAAGTATAAACAAACGTACTATAGGTACTCATACTCTAACAACAGTGTTATATTTATTTTCACCCAATGCAATTGGTGGGTGTCATAGCACAATGCCTTCTTATTACAAAAACTGGGGGTTTACCACAAGCTCTTATTGCGATTCAATTATAGGAACGTTTTAACGACGTTTTAATGACGTTTCTTATTGTCATGACAATAACGTACGTCATTGCACAAAAAGTCACTGAAACGTTCATACGTTCCTGTAATTGAATCGCAATAAGAGCTTGTGGTAAGCCCCCTGGAATCATAATAAAAAGATGTCATGTAAGCATTCAACATTTTTAGTCCGCTTAGGTAGCTAGTTAGTTAGTAATAGCTAGTTTTAGTTATATAATTTAGAAAAGCCTTTTGCAACAGGTATTAACGAATGCAGGTACAGAATGCTACTTTTCACTAATAAATATTCTGCAGTAAAAAATTGAATTCGAAGACTCTACCACCCACAAAGAAGAGCCTTCGTTTTGTACCCTCTAATAACACTTACACTTGGTTTTTATAACACTTTGTTATACAGTTTTACAAAGTTTTATACACTTTTTGGGAGCTTTTAATATGTGAGTTTTTTTTTTATTTAAATGGCCATTATACGTCCCACTACTTGACGAAGGCCTCCCCTATACTTCTCCACATGTATCTATCCTGCTACGATGTTCCCGCAAAGGTGGTCAAATCATCTCGCCATCTTTTCTTGGTCGACCTCTTTCGCGGCGGTAGTAAATAATTATGTTAAGGTAGGTGTTCCCCATTTCCAAAATATATGTCCAACAGTGGACTCTAACATAAATTGTATTCCTATCGTGTGCATAAAATGAATGAATGAACAAATGAATGGTCAATCTCGAATGATAATATCTCCATTCCAGCTCGAACCGCCGCGAATAATAAAAACGATAACTAAAACAAGAATTTATATGTAAATAACTGGTTTTACGATAGGTATTATAATAACTTAGATATATTTTTATGTTCTGATGGCATTGAGTGCTATTTTCTGTTTATACTTGTTATGGTATAGCACCATAATAGAGATAGGAGGTTTATTCTAATTAATGGACGTCAACAAAATATTGGGAAACTTTTTTCCTACGTTGCGATAATCTTGCTCAATCGGGGTAGTAACACCCTCACGAGGAAGATTGGCGTAAAGTAGCTATTACAGGTGCGTTTTTTACGCTGTGTGAGAGAGCCGGAAGCCCAATCCTCCTTTCCCCTCCCTCTGTCTCAATACCCTTCAGGTCGGCAACGTGCGAGCGATGCCTTTGGTACTTATAGGCTACGATAACTGCTTAATATCGGGCGGGCCGTATGCTTGGTTGCCACTGAATTCACATAAAAAATCTTGACTTGTAAATAATCTCTAATAATAAGATGACGCGAATGGAAGGGCCTTTTACCAGTAGTGGGAAGTTAAAGGTTCAATAAAAAAAAAATGGAGTTGAAATCACTGAAAAAAAGACGAGGCCTCAAAAGGGACCGCCGTTCTAAGCATCATGAGTCCATCGAAAGGACTTAAATAGACAACGGTAGCAGTCTTCAAGGTATTAAGGCATTATTTATATGTATGAACTGCATGGCCGTTTATGTGCTATGCTTAAACTTTATCATTTATTTTTTGTTTAAATATGATAAAGTAACTTAATGTTGACACAAATAATCTTATTACTTATCACTTAATTAATTGGGATTTACACCCAATGACAGTCCGTGGCCTCGACGCCTCTTCGCGACAAAGGCCACCCGCGATCAAGGCCACGGTGCTCATGACGTCATCGGAATAATAAGAAAAACTACCGCTTTGTGGGCCTCATCGATGTAGCTGGAAACCTTGGCTTAAGGAGTCCAAAATGGCATATTATTATAATTAATCGAGGTACGAGGCCAATATTTATATAGGTAGTCAGTTTGTTTTGTTATGCTAACTTAAATGGACTCAAAACGCACGTTCTTTAGGTAAATAAAATGTAGAGTTGTAGAGACGACTCTACATTCATAGGGAAATATAATATAGAGTATGTTGAGACTAAGAGGAAACGTTTAAAATACTAAACATATTATCTCTATCGCTACTGAAGTAGGTATCTGACTCTATGTAATCTACTAAAGTCAAACTTTTCAGTATATTTTCGATATAATGCACATTATTTTTCAGTTAACACGCGGAAGTCGAGAATTTTCCTTAGTTACGTGTATGCTCGTTGCCTTCACATGTGTGTGTAAAAACCCGCGTGCAACGAGCGCCGAGGTCGCCCACATTCGATCTGTGCAAATTTTCGTTCGGCGGGATCAGTAACCTCGCTCAGGGCCGCACAGCCGTATCTCTCAATTTTTGTCTGTTAATTATAAAAATAATACGTTATATAACCAGGTATATCTGTCCCACTTCCACTTATACACTTGTAGATAAGTGCGTCTCGTGACCACCGGCGTTCCGCTGCACACATGTGCGATGACTAGAAAAATACATCCACGAAATTCGGCTGACGTTCGCGTGTGTGCGTGAATGACGTTACCCGCACAATGCGATTACAGGTCCGCATTGGAATTTTTTGTTTAATGCCTACTACGCATTTGAAATACTTGATTTTTATGTACTGTACTCTACGCACAATGAAAATTTAATAATTGTGCTTTGTTATACATCTAATCCGAATCTGTAAAGCGTTTGAGACACGATACAACCATAAATGTATGTTTTTACCTGAGTACATCATAGTAATGTATTATATTTGTATATGTTTTTGGATGGGTCTAATGTAAAAGGAGTCCTAAGGTGTATTGTGATGTGATGTCGCCCATTGATATCTCGCCAAGAAAATTAAGAACGGACACATACCGACATGTGCCAAGTTCTGAAATAGGTCCCTTTAAAAACTAAATTATAAGACAGTGCCTTCTATGAAATGATATGCGTGAAAAACAAATGTGTATTCTGTTGATTATTGTTGTAGGTAATATTTTAATCGATGATTTTATAATTGGCATTTTAGTTTGGAGTTACGTTTTTTAACAAAAATATTTATAATACATTACAAAAGTATTATTGATATAGTAAGAATATGTATAAAACTTTTTTAAAGCCATTTATTAGACTAGTTTTGGAAACTTAAATTTCACATGTGCTAGATACTAGATATAAATAAGCACCTAATAATGACTAATTATCAATAATATTTCTTTATGATTTATTTACAAACTTTCATAGCTACTTGCATTTACAACAATTAAGTAAGGTATCCTAAAACAAAAACAAATAAAATTAGAAAAAATGCATTAATGGAGTTCATTGTGCTAAATAAGTGTCTCGGTGTATAGTATGACTATAATTATACAATGTCAAAAATAATACTGTTCTATTTGTTTTAGTAATAAGCACGTGACTCTGTAATGCTCGATTGCCAAAACTATTAAGGCACTTCTAATGGCCGACACAATAGAAAATGTATTATGTCTCGCGTGGATATACGTTATACAATCGGTTAATACATTTTTATATGAAAGTGTTCTGAAGGCATAGCGCGATCAAGGCCATGTGGAGGACTCCTCCCTCAATAAAATTACATGCTAAGCAAGCGTTCTACGATCAGCAGGCCTAGCATACGTGACAAGACAAGACTTTTGTCACACATTATGTCGCTCCGAGTCGCTCTCTCTTACTTAATGCATAGGAGAGAATGAGTCAAAATCGATTTATCTCGCGTTTTATCTTGTCACTGCCAGCTGTACTACCAGTGCTGATCCACATGTTAGAGTTTTTGATGAAGCTAACTCAGGCTCAAAGTAGTAGAAAAATAAAAGTACAATAATAGAGTCAATTCGAAACACCATCCTATACTTATAGCATTCAATAATAGCAAAATGAAATACAAAAAAAAAACTTTGAACAAAAAGTGCATAAATAAATGAATTCAAAGTTCGGCACTGTACTTACACGTGCCGCAGTTTTTGTCCGGGATGCGATCTTTGGCACTCATTGTATGCAGCGAGCGAGTATTTGCGCACTGGAGCCTCGCCCCTCGCGCCCCTGCGCCCGCCCCACCCCCGCCGGCGCCCGCCACTTGCCTACCAACATTATATTGAACACATGCACGCAATAGCATAGATAACGACTAAAAGTTGGTTTTAATGTGACAATTAATTGAGAATTATGTTTTTTTTAAGTATAGCTTTGATAGGTGAAGAATACGAGTAATTAGAGGGTAATATATAACGAAGATTTAACGGGTGTTTACGTTTTTAAAAGTTGTTTTTCTTATGATACTGATAATAGTTGCTTGATAAAGGAAATATTGTTGATAAGAAACAACGACGTAAAGATTAAACGTAATTTGTTTTCATTCATGTTCACTTTCATTGTCAAAAGTAGGTATCACTCTAGTTATAAATTCTTTCAGAGAAAGTGTATGGAGGTAGGTACTGCGAGTGCAAATTAAAATAATAATAATATATCGCCAGAATGACACACCAGCTGTATGGTCCAAAACTAAGCTACGCTTGTACTATGGCTACATTGGACGGAACTGAAATTATGAAAACGTTTCCGAAATTTGCCTCTGGCGGGAATCGAACCTGCAACCACCCGATGTAGTGAGCCGAGCGGCCTACGCTTGAAATGCGCCAAGCGGTCGTCAAATAGTGACAAATTATTTAATAATGTACCAATTAGTGGTAATTTTTCAGAAGCAATTTTATTTTTTAAGTGAAAAAGCTACAATAATCAAGGCCACACAACGAAAGCATCATCATCATTATCATCATCATCATTTCAGCCGAAAGACGTCCACTGCTGGACATAGGCCTACAACGAAAGCATAGCAAATAAATTCCAGTGAATCAGATTGCTGCCAACCTTTAGTGTTCTGTGAAACCTACGAATACACGTGCAAAAAACGGCAATTTAACGATCGCAGCACACAAACCCATACTAATACCACACCAATGTTTGGTTTGGTTACATAAAACATAAACAAACAATGTGCGCTTACAATAATAACATTTCAATGAATTATGTAAGCTTCATTTTTAGAAAAAACTTTACTACAACAAAGTTTTTTTTATGTGACTAAGCTGGCAACAATCGTAACCTACGGCCTAATGTTAAGAATTTACTGTAGTCTATAAATGCTTGCAATACCAAAGGCATCGCTCGCACGTTGCCGACCTGAAGGGGAGTGGGAGAGAGGGAGGGGACTACAGCTTATAAACGGGCTGGCTCGACCGGGGTAGTACCACCCTCTCACAGAAGATCGGCGTAAAGCTGCTATTACAGCTGCGTTTCGTTCGATGAGTGAGAGAGCCGTAAGCCCCCCCTCCCTCTCCCTCCATCCCACTCCCCTTCAGGTCGGCAATGTGCGAGCATTGCCTTTGGTATTGTAAGCATCTATAGGCTACGGTAACTGCTTAACATCAGGCGGGCCGTACGCTTTATTACCGCAGTCCTATAAAAAAAAAACTTAAGTCACTGCCTAGCTAGGTATCCTACCTAAATTAAAATCATAATATATTTCGTAATTAGCTTATTATATTTATTTCCATTGACCAAACACGCAATTATAATGTTCTTCCGGTCTTTTCAGGCAATATAATAATTAATTGGCGGCGTCTTCATCAGGCGCATGCCTCGCGCGAGCACTCACTTTTGACGTCGAACGCACAGACGTAATGTCATAATATAAGTGCTCGGGTGAGGCATGCGCGCCATATGGACACATCTATTGAGCTAGCAACCGTAATACAAATTTAACAAATATAGAAATCTATAATTTTAGCTCAACGGGGAAGTAAACCGACACACAGCTGCAAAAAATCTAGGCACAAAACTAGGTATTATGTTCTAGGTTAATGCATGCATTTTGGCATGTCGCATGATTAAGGACAACTAAGGGCCACCGCAAACTAGTTACTTTTAGCATCGGCGATCGGCGATTTTGATGCTGCGTCTCGCTCGTTCGCGCTCGAAGAAACGCGACGCAGCATCGATACGTCACAAAATCGCCGGTCGCCGATGCTAAAAGTAGCTAGTCTGCGGAGGCCCTAAAATAAATTGTACTGTATTGGCTTGGCCATATGCCGTGCAAGCCTCGCCCGAGTCATATGACATTATGTCTATGCATTTTGACGTCAAAACTGAGTGCTCGGGCGAGGCATGCGCTTGATGTAGACACAGCCTATGACATTTTGGGTTTGGTTTAAGACGGATCTTGTTTATCGTTTTGACAGAGGACTTCTATTCATCAGAAAAGCCGATAACAGTATTCATTATTTAAGGTGGCAAACAAGCGTACGGCCCGCCTGAAATTAAGCTGTTACCGTAGCCTATTTTTTTTTTTTTATAGGACTGCGGTGGCAAAAAAGCTTACGGCCCGCCTTATGTTAAGCAGTTACCGTAGCCTATAGATGCTTACAATACCAAAGGCATTGCTCGCACATTGCCGACCTGAAGGGGAGTGGGATGGAGGGAGGGGGAGGGGGGATGGGCTTTCGGCTCTCTCACTCATCGTACGAAACGTATCTGTAATAGCTGCTTTACGCCGATCTTCTGTGAGAGGGTGGTACTACCCCGGTCGAGCCAGCCCGTTTATGAGCTGCAGTAACTTGGCTACAGCTTGGCTCTACCACCTTGAATGCCTATAGATGCTTGTATACCAAAGGCATCACTCGCACGTTGCTGAGCTGAAGAAGAGTGACAGAGGAAGGGATGGGGAGGGGTTTGGGCTTCCGATTCTCTTGCTCATCATTCGAAACGTAACTGAAATAGCTTCTTTAAGCCGATCTTCTGTTAGGGTAGTACCCCGGTCGAGCCAGCCCACGTAATAATATGAGCTGCAGTCAATTGGCTACAGTTTGCTTCTACCACCAATAAAAAAAACAATAGCTACTTTACAGTATACAGTAGTATAGTTTCCTTTATAGCAGTGGTAGCCGATTGGTTAAGCACGCGCCTTGCGGGCTTAAGGTCGTGGGTTGAAACCCTGGCTCACACCTCTGGATTTTTCGAAATCTATGTGTGAATCATAACTTTGATATGATTATCACTTGCTTGCGGTGAAGGAAAACATCGTGAGGAAACCTGCATGTCTTTAGACGTGTGAAAATAAAATGATTATTATTATTTTAGCTACTTTACGCCGATCTTCTGTGCCCCGGTCGAGCCAGCCCATATTTGAGCTGCAGTCAATTGGCTACAGCTTGCTTCTACCAATAGAACAGATCAATAGTCTACGACCTTCATCCGAGTTCAAGGAACCATAGATAATGCATCGGAAATCGTCCGGAATTCTTGGCTGTCTGCCTGGCGCCTTTTTGCGATACTTTTTTGCGCCTATCTGATTCGCACCTGCCTATCTAGGTTTAGGGATCCCGGCGAGATCTGTCTGAGATCTTGAGAGATCGATTCTGTTTTTTGGCGGTCGCTATCAGGAGACCTATTTGTAGAGGATACGAATTTGTCGGGAGGTAAAAGTTTTTAGGGTATACCCTTTCGCGTATGGACTGATTATCGCGTCCTTAACTTTATAAGCGTTTAATAGATCATCGGTATTACGTAAATATGCGGTAGCCAGTTTTACAGGTGCAGGTTCAAACCCTCGGATTCGCAAGGCATCGCTCGCACGTGGCTGACCAGAAGGCTAGACAAGTGGCTGACGTCTACGAGCGTTCGTTCAAATCGCTACGCTTCATGTATGGAAATGACATAAGTCACGTGATCTACTTAGCAACTTGTTGTTGATCTACATAGCGACGTTTGACATTTCCATACATTGTGAAGTCTATTCTATTCTATTCGATTAGCGTTCATGCCACTTGGCTAGCCCTTCTGAAAGAGAGTAAGGCAGACCGGAATGGGGGTGTTGTGCTGCTCTCTCACTCATTGTCCGAAACGCAGTAATACTTTACGCCGATCTTTTGTAACTGAGTGTGGTAAGTGTGGGTGTGTTGTAGCATCTCTGCCTCCTCTCACCTTTGGGAAATACTAACTGGCGTAATAAAAGTATGGGCCACCACAGACATGCTACTTTCAGCATCGGCGATCGGAGATTTGCGACTGTATCGAAGCTGGCGTCGCGGTATGGCGACTATATAGTCTCTCTCTCTCGCTCTACAGTCGCAAAATCGCCGATCGCCGATGCTAAAAGTAGCATGTCTACCGTGGCTCTTAATGATATGCATAGTAGCCAACTAGCCACCTGATATTGAAGCAGAGTTGCAAAAAAACAGGAAATTTAAAATGAAAACACAGGAGGAAAAAAAACATTGTTTTATAATGTTTTAAACATGGTGTTTAAATCAAGATGATTTTTTCGTAACAACCCTGTATTAAAGGAAAGTGCAATGTTAGGCCTTAGCAACAGCGCTGACCTAAAGACAAAAGCTATTGTATTCAGGCCATGACTAGTGTTACCAAGTGTACCACTTTTTGAAGGACTGCCTGATTCTAATCAAGAACTGGTTCCTTGGTAGAGCTCCGAAAGTCTGAAGAGGTTATGCATGTTTTTTTAAACTGGTTAAGTCGTATCTATCGTCGTGGCCATTACAAGCCCAGGATAGGGACCTGTGGAGACAGAAAGAGGAGGCCTTTTCCCAGCAGTGGGACATTTAATAGGCTATAAAAATAAAAAATAAGTCGTATCTATAACTTTAATATATTTTGCGGAGATCATTCCACACATTGCGCGTGCGCGGGAGAAAGGCTCGTAGTTTTACGTGAAACTTGTTATACAACTCGTGTGCAAATATTTTCCTCGTCTAGATTTCTTAAAATATCTTGTTTTTTTAAATGACACGCATTGACACACTAGTTTGGCTATTCGTTAAAAGAAAGTGACATCAAAAAGTGTGTTGCGTTATGCATTTACACAACAGTCCCTGCACCGCACAGTGGGGCGAGCACACACTTGTGGCCCCATTTAAATTTCTTTGAATTCATAAACGAAAACTATTGTTTATCGTGTTCTGTGAATTTACTGTTTAATATTTCCAAATCGATAAATGTTTATTCATCATCATAATGTAATATATTAATTATGAATCCGTGATAAAAATAACAAACTACTTAATTGTATTTTACGATTTTATGTTGCGTCGATGGGAGCTTGTTATTGATGCCTAGCTGTTATACGAATAGGTACTGGAAAAATTACAGCGATGTCAACTCATAAACTGTCTTTAATATGTATTGAAGTGTCGGTATATTGCCGGTATAAATCTCATGAAATATAAGAGTTCTTAAGCGAAAATCTTCTATTAAGCGATGTGGGTCAGCGCCGCAGATACATTATTAAAAATCGTCCGAATCGACCTACTTTCCCGTCGAGTAGGTACTATTTACGACACGGATGCTCGGGGTGCATTCTTTGTTCGGTATTTTTCGGTTAATTTCATTTTTAATGGCCCTGGCACTGTTATAAATACTTTTGTTACAGATTATTTTCTACACATTAATAAATTAATTAAAAAAGCAATTTAAGTTATTTTATTGTACTTATGTGAACAAAAATTCTTCTAAGATCTGACAAACTAGTAAATGAAATGATTTTAGAAAAGAATTTTAAAAGTTCCGGAACGGAAGTTAAAACATTCCGTGGTTAACTTTGGAACTCAAATGAATGAATGTCTCAAATCTAGTATCTCAAGTAGATTCCGAACTTTTTAGGTATTATACCCAATTCCTTATAGTCGGAATAAGTAGTTAGTCAATTTTGAACAATGCGTTTTTCATTAATACAACGAGACTACTTAGGGAAGTATGTTTATAAAGATGTGAAATACCTTGCCAAATACTTATATCCTAGATATTGCCTAGCCTAGCCTGGATATTAGTACGGGTGAAATACCAAATACCTATTTCAGGCAACTGTAGTAGAGTTGTATTCGATTTAGAAGATGTCATCAAACGTAAAAGTATCTTAATTAATTTATTATTTTATTCTAATGTAATCCACACACGGGGATTTGAATAACGTTATTTCTGCATGCTGCCAGTGTCACAACGAATGTAAAAAAAAACGTAACGTATCGAAACGTAGACGCATCGTTTGACCCAGTTATCGGAGCGGTTCTATTTCGGAAAAGAGCACGGCTGCAACATTATTTTTTGGCCAGCCATGGTGACCCCGTTCCACTGGGCGGCGGGAGTAGGTCCTTTGTCTGCGTGCGCTATTCAACAAAATCCTTGATAACAAGCTTAAGTGTCAAGAA
This sequence comes from Drymonia ruficornis, assembly GCA_947859195.1. Classification (NCBI taxonomy): domain Eukaryota; kingdom Metazoa; phylum Arthropoda; class Insecta; order Lepidoptera; family Notodontidae; genus Drymonia; species Drymonia ruficornis. The sequence continues at coordinate 13,159,927 of OX401905.1, read as the reverse complement.
AAGCAGTTATAAACACGTTAACATCATCTTTTTAACCGACTTCAAAAAGGAGGCGATTCTCGATTCGACTGTATATTTTTATTACACGACTGCCCAAAAAAAGGAGTGTGTATGTGTTAAGGGTTCATGTATGTATGTATGTATGTATGTGAGATTCTTTATTCCACCATAATTTATAAATGCCTGAACGGATTTGGATGTACGGGGTATCGTTAGAATCCTTACATTATTCCGGGTAACACTGGGTATATTATTTTTGAAAAAAATCTTTATGGCGGCATTATGGCTCAATTTTCAAATGTGAAAAAAAAAAAAAAAAAATATATGTGCCACAGAACGGTCCCCCGACTGCAATGACACTGCACTTGTTTTATACGTTTTAGTTCGTTTTTTGGCAGGGCAGTCGTGTTTTTTATTTTTTTTATTTTAGAATCTGAGTTTGAGTTTTTTTTTTAATAAATTGTCGATTTGTTAGCATAGCACAATCATGTTAAGAAAATATTTTATTTTACAATTGCGAAATAAATTTACTGCCAAAATAGAGATGTTTAGTCAGTTCAAAATGGTTTATAAAGCATTTCTAGGAACAAAAATGTTTTGTAATGACAGTGTAAGTCCATCATAACTTTCTTTAAGAGGGTAAATATTTCTTTAACATTCACCGCCACGTCTAGTTGTGTTTTAGGTCTATAGCAAGATTTTTTTACTTAATTATTAATTAGGAACACGAAACAAAAACTCTGCCTACTTCTAAAATAACATCTGAGACAATTAAAAGTTTCAATTTTATACCAACACGCGCCTATATTTTTATTTCAAGGTTAATTATGCGTTCATTTTATTTGAAATTATAATTTTCAAGATGGCTGTTGGATTTGAGTCACATTATCAAACAGGATTTTGCCCAAATAATTGTTAATTTAAGCGTAATTAAATTTGTACCTTCGTTTAAAAAAATATTAAGTACTTATTTAAGTCATATTTTAAGAGGCACAAAATCACTCGTTACTGATATTCAGAGACCTCACAATTCAATATTTTTTCCGTGTACGTCAATAATAAATACGTACGAACAGACCTAACCCTCGGGATTAGGTAATAGTCAGATCCTGTATACACGGCGACAAGGTTCACCACCTGTCACGTTGGGTTCTGACTATCTGGTGAAACGTGGGATTTGAGTTGACTTAATACCTCCACAATGTGGTGGTGTATGGCCACTCAAGCCTCTGACTACCCCCGAATGGGGATAAAAGTCGTGACGTTATATATTTTTTTTTATATATACGATCAGACAAATAGAATTTATCAAAGAATCAGCGCGTCAGTTCTGAGATATAAAAAACTTAAATGAAACGCAAAAGGTGCAATGGTTTTAGAAAGCATTTCTAAGAACAAAAGTGATTTTGTAATGCCAGTGTTTGTCCATCATAATTTTGTATTTTGGGGGTAGGTCTATAAATGTTGTAACCCATGTTGTATCATTGTAAATAACAATTTTTATAGGAATGACGTGGCAAACAAGCGTACTTATGGCCCGCCTGATGTTAAGCAGTTACCGTGGCCTATAGAATCATGCAATACCAAAGGCATTACTCGCACTTTGCCGACCTGAAGGGGAGTTGGATGGAGGGAGGGGAAGGGGAGGGGGTATTGGGCTTCCGGCTCTCTCACTCAACGTACGAAACGAAGGCGTAATAGCTGCTTTACGCCAATCTTCTGTGTGAGGGTGGTACTACCCCGGTCGAGCCAGCCTGTATATGAGTTGCAGTCAGTTGGCTACAGTTTGGCTCTACTACATTTAAATCCGTGTTAAAACACGTTAGGCGTTTAAAATGATATTTCGCAAACCACAATCACTAAAGCCGGAAACCCACCGCGGCACGGAGAGGCCACGCACGAAATGACGTCATCCATACATTTTCTTGTAAAACGTAGCTTGGCCCGTGTGCGTGGCCTCTCCGTGCTCCGCGGTGGGTTTCCGCCTTTATTCGCCTTGAGTGCTAATGCCTAGTGCTAGAAGCCTGCATAATTATTGCACAAAGCATACAGGAACTGAACAGAATATGCGTAAGGTGTTTGACATTCAAATATATGCAAGGCCGTGACATTTTGACTCAAAACTTGTGAATATAATAATAATTTAGATAAAAACGAAGCCTGTTTATCACGGAGGGAAAATTATTGGTCATTTGATACAACACGACACATTCAGGTAGATTATCTAGAGATTCGTAGAGTAGTTGACATGTGGATACGTTTTATTTCGTGGCTTTTAAAGTTTCTTAGGAAGGCTCAGGCTTTTTTCAATAATAAAAAACTGAAATTGTATCAACATTAATATTTATAAATTTAAACTCATTTAATTAATATGCTATAGAAGGAAATAAGATCAAGCAGTCCTTTTTATCGGGGATTATATTGTGAAATAGTCAGAGGCACGGTGTCCAGAGCAGGTGGATAATTGATTGGGCACACATTCACGGGGAATTTATAAAACCGTTACGCAATGCATTTTTTAGGGTCGGTGCGGGTAGTCAGCGCTTTTCAGAAATTACACCGGGCGGTGGGTGGTGCGAACGGTGTGCGGGATATGACGTTCGATTTAAAGGGTAGGCGAGGGGGTGGGCGCCCCTAGCTGGCTGCAGGGCTGTTGACGGGCGCCCGACGCATGCGCGCTGCTCGGAGAGGCGCCCGCCGCCGCCCGATTTCCGTGCTGATGACAGTTCGCCGGGACTTACTTCCTCGATACCGCGCGTTCGCGGCTCGCTGCATCCAGGGCCAGTTCGAGCCTGCCCCGCGCCTGGCGCCGCCAGCCCCACCGTGTGACGCCGACGTCGATGGCACATTGACGACGTTGCATCCACGTGAGTATCAAAACGCCGACTACATTGCACGCTCCATGCCCGGCATCCTATTGTGCTCCACGGTTTTTCAAATAGGTTGCATTCGTGATTCCAAATTAGAATTTTGACATTTGCCTTCGAAATTTGAAAAATATGGAGCGTCGTGTTTTGTGGTTGTTTGCGTTCTATTTTGGAATATCCGTGTTTTGTTTTGACGAATTCATTCATTGTTATTTAATTTGTGCCGGTCCGTAATAGTTATTTGTATGAAGTGAATTATGTTTTTGTGAAAATACAACGTGGAAAACGCTATTCTAATCAGGTAAGTACAATATTCAAAGACAATATTATACAAAATGTATATATTTTATGTAATATTATATTAAATTGCTTCTTTAATTATTTATCTATTGTATGCGTTATTTAATAGTGTTACCGTTAACATCTTCCACATATTATTAACTTTATAGCATCACGCGTGTGTCAGAGTGTTTTTGTTTAGCACTAATTGTTGTCAGTAAATAATTGTACTTGAATTCTGAAATTATCAGTGTTTTATTTTACGTAGGTAATTCGATTTTTCGCCTAGACCTAATAAATTAAGGTAATTTTACCTATTATTCTAACTAGTTTCTATCTTAGAATTGAATAAACGTACCTAACAATTGTTTGTATAGCTGTTTATTTTTGTAAACAAAAAGTGGAGAAGGAATACAGCAAACAAAATACCGCAGCAATACACTGGAAAATCGACTGTATTATCATTACGCAAATATGTCTAATATAATATTATATTCTAATAAAGGTGTTTAAAAACTACTTGTTTTTAATTTAAACTACATTTTTGTAAGAAAAAAACCGGCTGTCGACGAATGCTGCCTATTTATCAAGCAAGATGCAGGAGTTTGACATTGAACCGCGGGTATCTACGCATGCGCAAATATTTATCCAGATGTACCGAGTACCACGACGCAAGTTAATTTTCGAACGCAATCGCGTTTAAAATTTGAAATAATTATAATAAAGTGTTGGTATTCGAAATTCGAATCGGAAAATTGTAGTGTTCTTTATTTAAATAGCTATGATTAATTCGTCATTTGTTATTATTTGTTGAGAACTTATTTCATAGATCTCACAAAAAATAGACATGACACGCCAGCAGAAATAGCGAGCAACAGAAGAAAGGAAAAACACACACCGCGTTATTTCCAAGCTAACTGCCAACTTCGCTGGTAGGCGGCGCCACTTGTTATTGCCCTAATGGTCGCGTTAAAAACTTTATTGCCACCATTAAATTTTCTGTATACACACAGAAACTACTGAAAGATAACAGCTGATATTGTCTTCTTTGATCATTTTATTAGTATTGGCAGAGCTTTCTCTTTCAACTTCAACTTATCAAGGACGTGGGGGGAAGGGGAGGGGAAACGCACGCGCCGTGTTACGGGCTCCGTATAGGATTTCAAGGAAGGTTGAATTTACACGTGGCAGTGGCCTGTATTTACGAGTAGGTACCTAATTACGTCGTCAATATTATGATTGATTTGAAACATTCTTTTTTATGCATGGGTATTCGTAAAAACTTTTCGTACATAGGTTTTATCACTATTTTCTATTTTTGAATTTACCTAGGTTAATTTTTTACCACTTAAAATGTTGGAATAATAGCTCGAAATTAATATTGTAATCAATTCAATTCAATTTCATCGTTTTCTAAAGATTGCTATTCGAAACGGCGAGTGCGTAATTATTATACAAGACTAACAAATCTTTAAAAAGTCTTTATTTTAAAAACGCCGTAAGAAAATTTATTTTAAAGTAAGTACAAAAAATAAATTATTTGATTTGATTTAGCTATTGTTAATCAATTGGGGAGGTGCAATTTTTTTGCCACATGTCTTGGCCTGAATCTTTAACAAGTTAACGATCGGAGTAGCCTTTGAGTAAAATATTAATTTAAACAGATTTCATAGAAGCTATCTGTTGCAGTAACTAATTAAAAAAAAAATATGAAAAAATAATTATCCTACTTGTAATAAGTTTGACTGAGACAAGAACGCCTAAACATATTTTTATTTATTTTGGTAGAGAGATAGGTTAGGTCCTGGAATACCATACCAAAGATGTATGGGAACTTTAGATAGGTATGACTTACTGCGCTTATTTTGGCAGCATGAATGCAAGGTAACTACCCGACATACACTTAGTCACGTGCCTCCCAGTATCGCGGCTGCACCGCTGCTCGCACGCGTGTATTTACGTAGCTAATAACGCTACAGTTTATATTAATCTCTTTCGAACCTGGTATGGCGTATAGGTATGGCTTGTATTCATTGTAGGTTTAGTTTAATTTGCTGTTTTTTAGAGCACTAATGTTTGTGTATGTCAGGTATTATAATATAAAACGTGATTGTACCATATAGGTTATTTTTTTCGCAAATCCTGTGCGGGCTGATCCGCTCGTCAAGCTAGTGGATAATAAATTAATGTTTGAGACACATTGGACTTTTATTTCGCAACTTATTGAGTTTTTACCCATTGCAAAGTATTTCTAATCTTATTTTTTTGTAAATTTATCCGAAACGATAAAACGGACATGATGCAGCGATCTAATCAATGTGCATACCTAACAATGATTAGATAAACGCACGTGAATGTTAGTTTGGTTATTAGGCACTATACAGGTTGTTTGAAAATAAATGCAGAATTTTTGAATGATCAATACTTATAACAGTAAAAAAAAAAAAACATTACACTTGTCTATTTGTAAAACGATAAAAAGGTATATTTATACGATAAGGTACGATTTTGCATATAGTAGTGCGCATAACAAATATTTTATTAAGAACAAATGAAATTAAATATTTTCATAATCCGCTAAATAAGTAGATACTATTTCTTTTAATAGAAACATCATAATCCCAAAGAATTTGTAAAAAAGGGTCATAATCCGAATAACTTTATGGGGTATAGGTACGCGATACTAAATTATTCAGTCGAACACCACTTTCAAAATTAGAATATACCGAATACTGGTAATTTTAAATCAATATGGCATTTCTACAATTAATTTACTCTATGTTGATGCTAGTGGTATCCAGGATATCTACAAGAACTGTCGGAGCTACGAAAATTGATATCCGTGCTACGCACTCTTTAGTGCGGCGGCCACAAAATGCCTTTAATTATTTTTATGGCCCATACTATGTACTTACTAGGAAACGTAAAATGAATTAGTTACGTTTGATTTTTTGCGTAAAGCCATTGACTGGTACGGTGCGTAGCAACATGAATGATTAGGCTATCTTCTGGGACGTTGGTATGCAAAGAGGTACCAGCGCACACGTATTTCTGCGAACTGGAACTTCTACTACTCGAATTAGGGTTGGTTTTGGTTTGCAGGAATAGGTGGATTGGTTACTTTTTGAACAACTACGTCATCTGGAAGGTACCTCCGCGTTGTGACGTCATCGATAGCTAATTTAATTAATAAAATTCTTCAGGAAACTGTTATTACTGGATATATGAATTAAAAGCTGCGTTGGAAAATAGAGTGAAAGTGGAGTCTAATAAAAATTAAACCTCTACATTAATACACTATAGCTCTACCACGAGCTTATAGGTAGGTACTCGAAATTCCTAGCGTCTACCCTTCTTAAGAAATATTTTATGTATTTTTTTTAGTTCCTGGAGAAGACCGTTGGATTGTACAAATATTTCACGTAGACGCTAACGTTTAGCGAGTGGATAACACGCGTTCCACTCATGGTAGAGCTAGAGATTACATAAATTAGCGAAGAATACTAAATATTACTACATACAGTGGTTTACGATAAAGCTTATCATGCACGCGGTCTCATGCGGGACGTAAACGGACTCTACATTGCGCTTTCGCAGTGTCATCGCCTGGTATAAGTAAAGATAGAGCTCAGTAATAGAGTCGTGTAAGTTCTGTACTTATTGGTAAATAAGTATGCAGGTAATAAATACTTATTGGTAAATAAGTATGTAGGTAAATATTAGCTTGCTTGTACTCATTGTACATGAATTTATTAGAACGCTATTGATTTTTTAATAAAAAAAAAATTAGAGCTCAGTGCTAGTTTGTATAGTAGCAATAACTGAAATAATAATTGGGTTAGCGTGATAAGCATAACCTTGGGTGCGATGCGGACGCATGCGATTTTCTTCTGTGTAATTTTGATAAAAAGTGGTTGTTCCACATCTGTTCGCAATATGTCTGCCTGCACCTTCGATGGAAGTAGCGTGGTGTGTATGTATTTAACAGGTTTAAAATAAGAACGGTGCGTAACGCAACACATCCCGTATTCTAAAGCCGCCGTTATCATAATTCACGCGGCCTTGCCAACTACTGATAATAAACTAGTGTACTGGTTTGGGTTTTGTTCTAAGTATTTGGCTGTTGCATATATTGATACTCTAGGTGGAGGCTATGAGTTTTACCAAATGGCCTGCGACTCTACTGAGTTTATTAATCCTGGGCACAGGGTCCCCTGAGAGGTCCCATGAGATAAAAAAAATAATGTTTGTAAAAGATTTGTAACCCGAAGACGACCTGAAGATGGGCGCCAACGCTGTGGGAGACTGAGACGATTTAGACACTTTCATGGGTGGCCACAACAAGCCCAAGATAGGGATGCGTGGAGACAAGAATGGGCGGCCTTTCCCCAGCTGTGGCAAACTATACAGGCTACAATAATTGAGATTTAAGTGGTAGAATAAAATTTATCCAGCTATTGTTTTAAAGGCATCAGGTTTTCTGTTATATATTTTCTATTAAAATATCGATGGAACCTTTAAAAATGTTGCATAGATTTTTTTTAACCTACTGTGTCCCACTGCTGGGCAAAGGTCTCCCCATCTTCTTCCATCCATGGCGGTCTTGGGCTCTCTAATACCACCCGTCTAGATGAGCGTCGAGGTCATCTCGCCACTGTTATTTGGGTCTAGATTTATTATGAGGGTAATTTCCAGTAGTATAATAATAATAGCCTGAGACATTTTTTATACACGGCTACGGGCTACCTGATCCCAAACTAAGCAGAGCTTGTACTATGGAAACCAGATAACTGATATGACTACATATACTACTTTTTTATTTGGAAATACATACTTAATATACATACACACCCAGACTCCGGACATACAAACATGTTCATGCACACAAATGCATGTCCCGGGTATGAATCGAACCTACGACCTGCAGCGTGAAAGGCGGCTCCGCGCCAACCACGCTAACGGGCCCGTCAATGTTCAATAGTTTTCCTATGTAGTTACAATTTGCATAGGTACTACAGTATATTATTAGATTGTACCTAAAAGCGCACCTTAAGAGGAAAGCAAAATGTACCATAAATAGGGTAATCGGTGGTTTTCCTGAATAAATAATTGAATAATAAGTGAATTCACGTTGGTAATAACAGGGTTTTCCAACTGCACCGATAACTTTGTTGGTAACAAAGCATTTGGTTATTTTTGTTATAATAACGTAGGTAATTATGTAGAAATATACGTAGTCAAATACGTTAGTAAGTAAGTCAGTGTAAGCAAGTGTAAGTAAGTAAGCAAGTAGCAAGTAGTAGTAGTAGTAAGTAAGTAGGTAAGTGGGTTTTTTGAACAAATCCCAGAATAAAATAAATTATAATCGTACGGAAAATATGCAAATATTCCTGTTATCAAGGTTGTTTTAGACCCGTTTACCTTAGAATACCTATTTAATTTTAAGCATGACCATTAAGCATTAAAATGCAAGAGTAAGTGCCGAATTAAAATCATAATAATGTCATTATAATTTTCAGTAAGTTTTTGTCTGAACTGAAAGATTGCTAGTAGAGCCCTAAGATTAAAGAATTGCATTTTAATGCCATTGATAGAGCTAATTAACTTAAACAGTGATATAGGTAGACCTATATATTTATGAATTCACATAAATATTATATTTTACTTGATTAGACATTTTCTTAATCAAGTTGTAACGAAACATTTTCTAATTTAGTTTAAAGGCATTAGAAATTGTTTCCTTTGTTTTCCATCATTGTTTTATCTATAGCTAAAAGGGATAAAGTTTATTTTATGGATGTATGTTATTTTTGAGATTAAAATAGGTATTTCATAACTAAAAGCTTGCTCAACACCACTTCTAGTTTTCATATGAGCTGAAGTTGCTACTACGTAATAACTTCTCTAAAAGGGTATTTTGTCTGTTTTTTACGCTGCCTCTACTCATTCAATCTGCTAAAACGATCTCGTCCCGAAGATTGCCTTCTGCTTCCAAGAGCAAAGCTAGTTCATCCAAGTCCTGCCAAAGTGTTATCCAATTAAAGCTTAATTTAAAACCCTTCATGACCAGATTACGGTTTTATCGAAAGCTGTCGATATTTATAGCACTTGTGTATTTTAAACCGCTATTGAAGTAAGTAATGAACTTTAAACGCGGGCTAGTAACGGCAATAATATTAGTTTAAAATAGTACACATTTTTACATAAATCTTGTATGCGTAATACATGCGTTAACAACGAGTCATTTTCCTGAAACAAACGACTAATAGAGTTGAGATACGCGTACACTTTTCGAGTGTTGAAAGTGATGTCAATAACCGTTTGAACAAAATAATAGGACGTCTCTATTCCAACCGGCTAGGTATCTATAGAGCTGAAATACGCGTAGGTACATCGTGCGTGTGTGTTGGTGTACAAGCTCGATGCTCCAATGCGGTAGACGCGTCGCGGCGTTTGCAGAATCGGCTGCATCACGAGGGCCCGCGAGGAGCGCCGCTCTAGCCGTCTTTTTCATTTTGCGTGCGTCTTTTTTTGGCAGCGCGCGTTAACCTTGGATTTTTTCATAGCGAAGCGCTGCACGTACGCGCGCAAGTTTCGGATAGTCGTAGTTCGTCCCCCACTCGGCGCGTCCGAATTTTCTGCATTCGGCCGGCACGAAGAGTTTTCGGTGGTCGCATTCGCGAGCGAGGCTCCCCACCGCTTGGAGCTAGGCGCGCCCCGGCACACACGCCTGCCGACCGAGCGTTCGGCGCGAGCGCAAACGCGCCGTGCAATATGCGGAAGTGATCGCGACCGCGACCGAGCCGTGCTAAACTAAACGAGTGTAACTCAAGTGTAGTGAACGCACATTCAGTGTTACAAACTATGATAGTTGTGCATAGCTCAATCGAGCTCTGATGGTTTTGTATTGACGATTCAAGGACTGTGGAATTTACGACATGGAATCGAGGAAAGTATTAGTTTATCAGTTTACGATAGATGTGGTCGAGATTTTCGGGTGTGACCCTCACCAGGAAATCGCAATAGGGTTACAGAAAATATGCGGCCCGCGTAGCCTCATTTGGGAGTCAATCGGACCGATTTTAAAATAGGTATCGCGATACGGAGTCATTGATAAATATGTGTTGACACCCCGCGGCATATGATACATTTTAAGCTTTGAGGGTGTACAGCAGTTTGCACCTTAAGTTGTTACTGCATGAGACCGATTTTGCGCAGTTTCGTATCGTCCCCGAAGTTTTGCATACACGTGCTGCCGTCGCGGGGCTATTGAACTTGATAATGAGACAACCGTATCTCCCACTTTTTGTTCGATGTTATTGCATCACTAATTCTTTCTGCGCGATCTCCGCCGACCGGTTCTGTTCCCTGTTCACAGCGGCCGGAGGTGTGGTATCTAAGATGATTTACGTCGCTAGAACGCACATACTCCCGGCTTCGATCGAATAAGTATATAGAATTGGTAAAATCCAGTTTGAGGATCGTTTTTGGGCATAATGAATGCGCGAGCGCGCTCGCGGCTCAGCCCGGAACCGCTCCGTGAGGCGAAAACTGGTCTCGCAACGCATTAACATTTGCATAGAAACTGTCAAAGCGGCCCCGTGCGACGCCGAGTGCCGACCGTCCATGGACAGGCTATTAGCACCTAGCCACCGGCCGCGGTCAACGTTAAGCGATCGCCTTGTATTGCGTTTGCGCTTCTGCACAGCCCATCCTCACGTTAGCTCGCGTCATAGCCTCGATCTACGCAATTATCGACCTTATACCCTTGAACGTATAGTTGAATTTTCCAATCAGCTGTAGGAATGGCGTATGATTTGAATATTGTGTGGTTAGGGCCTCCGAATTCTTGTCGGGTAACGTTGCATTGATGAATTTTGAAATTCTGCGTTATCTAATTGTCTACTTTCATCTTCGTTAGTATTATGACGTATGCACAGTAAATTCTCATGTAAACATTAATTAGTTACAGTTTGTCTGCCTCTACGTTAGCGTTTGTGTAAAGTTTAAAAAAGATTTGACCTTAGTTTCCTTGTTATCTTCATTTATATTGTAACGGATTCTACTTTATAAATTTACTAATTGTTAGTATGATGAGAATTTTACAAACATTAGCATACCAAACTGGATAGTATACTGATAAAAATAAACGTATCTGCATAGGTACCTAATTGTACGTAATATGTTAGAATTAAAATGGTTTAGTATTGGTCGTAGCCGTAGCAAAAACCATTACTGATGCAAATTTTAAAACTAGCAATGTTGAAATTTATACTGTACCCCGTTCCCTATTATGAAACGACGGTAATTCGTTTATTTATTATTATAAACAATTTGTTTGTTTTAGTTTTAGCTATTACAGATACATAGGTGTCTAGTCAAAGATCTACTTACTACCTTTTTAGGAAAATCGACTAATTCTTTTCAGTTTGTTTGTTTGTCCACTTTTGGGAATTATTTACTGGTTAAGTAATATTGACGGATACGTAAACGGTAGAGTATGCGTTTACGTTATAACTTATACTCGGGGTACAAATGCAAGCGACTTATTTTTAGTTTTTTTTTCTTTTTCGATAATCTTCCATATCGATATTAGTAGGTATCATTCATCTATTAACCTGTTCAACCGGTATTGCTTGCTCAATAATACGCAATTTTAACGTATTTATTTTTATCCCCAGCTTCACATTTGTTATAATAGATTTTGAGGTCAATCTGCGCATTACCGAATTTTCTACAGTCAGGGGGCTCATCACGAACTCTTATTGCGATTCAATTACAGTGGCCCGATTCACGTAACCAAAACCGTAACGATGTTTCAGCGATATAGTCGTTGATAGCCTTTTTTCGTAACGAAAAGGCTATCAACGACTATATCGCTGAAACATCGTTACGATTTTGGTTACGTGAATCGGGCTACAGGAACGTTTTAACGATTCAGCGTCTTTTTGTGCAATGACGTACCTTATTGTCATGACAATAAGAAACGTCATTGCACAAATGGCCGCTGAAACGTTAAAACAAAATTGCTATAAGAGGTGGTGGTAAGCCCCCAGTTCTATTAAAAACATAGTTGTTTTATTTGTTAGTGGTGATAATGGCGAGTTACAATTATACTGTTTCCTCCCTCCACTGATTCGTCCAAATAGGTATATTTTTTTGGGACTGGGTGGCAAACAAGCGCCCCCCTGATGTTAAGCTATTACCGTAGCGTATAGATGCTTGCAATACCAAAGACATTGCTTGCACATTGCCGACCTGAATGGGAGTGGGACGAAGGGAGGGGATAAGGGGGGGGGGGGGTGGTAATCAGTTTTGGTAGAGTAACATTAACCAGCTATTCTATTTTTTAAACTTTTGAGCTTAATTTACAACCATAAATTTTATTATTTTGTAGACAGGTAGGTATAGTTTTAATGAGTATTTCTATACATGCAGCTTAGTATGTTTAGCAGTCACCTGTTAGGTCTGATAAGAAATAAAAACGTTATCAATGAATTAGATTATTATATTATTCTTTATCATATACATTTCATGATGGATTTATTTGGGTTAGGCAGATAATGCAACACGAACACCTACGCCGTAGAGAACAATGCTTTAAATGGGGTTTTTATTTACTTGTCTTCGAAACGTCAACATAAGCTATCAATACTTTGGAGCAGCCCACTACTCTATTGGTATTTTTACTTGCAATGAATGAATGGATACACCTGTAAGGCTAACACCCATACCCATACAAGACTAATGGCCACAAATTAGTAGGATATGGTACCTTCTAACATCGAAATCACTAAAATTGAGCTCAGCGCACACCACTACATGCTACATTTACGCATTACATTTTTGTTTCTTGAGTTAAAAACACCTATTAAAACATAAGAAGGCATTTTGATGCGTACTATTTACCAATCATGAAATAAATTATGAGCTATAGTGACAAAACAGGCATGCTTGCAGGATGATGTTCCGTATGTACTGTGTCCACTCCGTTTAGTAGCACAATCTATTTTGTAAAGTCACGTTTCTTCCTCTTTTTTGGTAATTTTACTCTTAGGTACTCCCTCTCTTTATTTATTCATAGGAGAGAATGAGAGAAAACCTATTTATCACATTTAAACGTTCTGTTCTTATTTTCTAACTTTTATTAATAATTAAAATAATACTAAAATTTTTCGTCGAGTCAAACTCTGGCTATTAACATTTATTACATACATGGTCTAAATGACTCTACAGATCCAAAAGCATCAAACACGACTGTCGTCATATGCCTCGTCAGCTAGTTCAGTGACCTGCACTTATACAATTAGACCTGGATTCGCCTGCCTACGCTTGTCATAGTCAGCATCACTCATCACCACGTATGCGTTTCTATGACCACTTGGTGGATTTTACTCCAAAGTAATCACCGATTTGTCATTTTTTTTACAAACTGTTCACACTCACTTACTCATTAGTAGAATTGATAAATAATATTTTTTTGTTATATTGATTTGTGTAGGTATTGTTTGCATATTTTGGCTAACCCCAAAGATAATCTTTATGTAAAAAACAAACGGTTCCCAAAAACCTATTTAATGTATTCGTCATAAATATTTATCAAATATTAGTTCAATGTAAATCATAAAGAAGTGAAGTTAGCAACATAATAATAATATGCCTAAATATGCTGCCTCGAAGGTCAGAGCTGCCGTTCGACAAAAATTATTGTATATTTGACGCGTCACAACCACGGCAGCCAATGGCAACCGTCCATTTGTTATTCGAACGCACTAGACAATTTGATCATAGATTATGTGACAATGTTATTCGGAGTTAGTTAAAATATACCTTATTTTAACGCACAACGTTCAGTCTTCATAAAATAACAGTAATTTTCTTTGTAACATTCCCTTTTGGAATAGAACAATTATGTTATCAAAAAATGGACGAGCACGAAAGAAATTTCCAGCGCCAGAGTGCTACTACAAACTCGGTACGAAAGCAATGATTCATTTCGTTCGGGCTTCGAATTTTGAATATTGACATATTTCCGTAGTAAATTAGTTTCAATATTAACCAACCAACCAACGATCAGACGGGTCCAGGTTTGTAACAGCACTCACAATGGTGCTCATTATGTTGGCTATAAATTAGAACTAAACTAAGTTGAAGCCATCATGAGAAGGATGGCAATACAGGTACATAGGTAGTTTATTTGACGACTGTTTGGTGCAGTGGTTTGAGCGCTAGCCGCTCGGCTCACTGCATCGGGTGGTTGCGGGTTCGATTCCCGTCAGAGGCAAATTTCGGAAACGGCCTTTTCGTAATTTGCTCTGGTCTGGGTGTCACTGGGATCGCTCGATCGATCGATCGATCGATCTGGGTCAGTTCATTTTATAGCCATAGTACAAGCGTTGCTTAGTTTGGCACCATACAGTTGGTGTGTAGGTAAGTCTAGTCTAGTCTACATCAAAACATCACAATTAAAAAAAGGTAAATTTCGAAAAGTGGAAAATATCTAGATCTAAAATGTTTATCAGATAAGAATCGCAACTGCGAATAGCTTATGAATACACTGTTAATTCATTACTGTTCTATTTACGGCCTAGAATGAAACTATTGATAGTCTGGTTGCATTTGCAGTACTTACAGTAGGCAGATATTTAGACAAAGATAGGTATTATTATCTTCACTATAGACATTACCAAAAAAAGACGCGAGACTGTCCGAAATAGTATGTGCTACTAAACGGAGTCCATGGACACAGTACGACTCAGTCGCTCGCGGAAAATAATGTTGAAAACTTGTCGGTATTGCCAAAGGTGAAGAATATAGATATAGATATAACGTCACGACTTTTATCCCCATTCGGGGGGTAGTCAGAGGCTTGAGTGGCCATACACCACCACATTGTGGAGGTATTAAGCCAACTCAAAGCCCACGTTTCACCAGATAGTCAGAACCCAATGTGACAGGTGGTGAACCTTGTCGCCGAAGGTGAAGAATGCCTTCTTTTAATAAGTTAATAGTCGAATTGCCAGTGCTATAACAGATGTATGAATTTCGCTGCATGTAGTGGTGCGCTGAGCACATGTTTAGTGATGGCGATGTTAGAAGGTACGATATCTGCTAAAATGGTACATCAATGGTTGACGGGTCTAATGGCGTGGTTGGCTATCACGCTGCAGGTCGTAAGTTCGATTCCTACCCGGGACATGTATTTGTGTGCATGAACATGTCTCCATGTCCTGAGTCTGGGTGTAATTATGTATATTAAGTATGTTTTTACAAACAAAAAGTAGTATATGTAGTAATATCAGTTATCTGGTTTCCATAGTACAAGCTCTGCTTAGTTTGGGATCAGGTAGCCGTGTGTAAAAGAATGCCCCAGGATCAGAGAGGGGAAAAATTTAATTGCGATTAATTAATTGCAAATTGCAGGTGATGTCACAATTAACAATTAATTGTGATTTGTTCGCGACTGACAAACAAAGCAAAATTATTGTTAATTGTGACACCACATGCAATTTGCAATTAAATTTTGCCCAACTCTGGGATATTATAATGGTAGGTAGAAACTCTTCTTTATTCTATATACCTACCGAAACCACTGTGGGTTGTTTCAATAACGCGTTAGAAATACGTCTAAACACACGTGGTATCTTTGCAACGTGCTGATAACCTCGAGTCCAACGCACAATGATAACGGAGATAAGGTTACGAAGAATTACATTTTTAATGTACTTATCTACTTGTTGTGTACACAATTTTCACGCATTACGTATAAAAAAAAAAATTATAAAAAATGCACATAACGGTTTTGACATGCGTATTGACGATATATGTACTCATACTCGATATACTCGATAGAGCGGAGCTGTAGCCAATTGACCGCAGCTCATAATTATACGGGCTTGCTCGACCGGGATTGTACCACCACCGGCTCAACCACCACCACCACCACCACCGCACCAACGGCGTAAAGCTGTAAACAGCTGCGTTTCGTACGATGAGTGAGAGAGCCGGAAGCCCAACCCCCTTCTCCTCCCTCCCCTCCCTTAGTCTAACTCGTGGCAACGTGAGAGCAATGCCTTTGGTAACTGCTTAACATCAGGTGGGCCGTACGCTTGTTTGCCACCTCAAAAATACCACCATACTTTTGTCCATCACACGCTTTCCGAACAACGTGTAGGTTTTCAGTATGTTTTCCTTCGTCGTTCGGCAAGTGATAATATTTGCACGTGAAATACGAAAACTCTTGAAGTGCGAGCCGTGGTTTGAACCTTAGTTATCACTGTGTGTGATAACAAGTCACAAGTAGTATGTTTTTCAGTAATCGAATCAGAATCAGATTTTTCATAATGTAACAATTACAGTACTGATGTAACAAAATTATGTTATGTTTCAGTAAAGCGCGATTTTTTTGAAATCCAACTAAAGGGGTTATTACACTTAACTAAATTTAGGCTACTTAATTTAGTCGTTACTGAATTTAGGCAAGTGTAATCGCATTCAGCAAGCTATTCAGAAGCTAGAATGGTTTAAATATTTAGAAGCTTCTGAATTTAGGCTTCTAAATTTAGCCAAGTGTAATAAGCTCTTATGCAAACAAACATACGGCCCTCCTGACGTTAAGCAGTTACCGTAGCCTTTAGATGTTTGCGATAGCAAAAGTATCGTTCGCACGTTGCCAACCTGATGGGTTATGGGCCAGGGGTTTGGGCTGCCGCCTCTCACACTCATCGTACGAATCGCAGCTTAAATAGCTACTTGACGTCGATTTTCTGTGGGAGGGTGGTACTACCCCGGTCGAGCCAGCCCGTATATGAGTTGCAGTCTATTGGTAACAGCTCTACCATGTTGTATGTAGGTATTTCGAACAGAGTATTATTTGTGTGCGCAGTTACATCGTAAAAAACCTCCTGTAATATTCATAGATCAATTTTGACCTGATTACAGGTAACGTTGATCGTTTGAAGAACATGAAGCCAAAACCTGTTTAAAACCTGTCGTAACCGAAAGAATGAGGTTTATGTGGTTTGAATCTAGTAATTATGGCCGTAGGCTGAGATGAATTGAACCAGTGGTGGAATGAGATACAGAAAAAAGTTTTTATATTGAATTAAAAAAGCACAAATATAGATTCTGAAAGAAAGTACCTATTTAGTTTTTTCCTTACTATAAAATATCTTCTTGAATTCGATCCACGTTAATAATGGTCAAATACATGGTTCACAAATTTTACAAGACTATAAATATTGCCGTCCTTTTGATGTTCATAGAGACTGAGCAAGATAGTAGTATTATTGCTTGTATCAAATCAAGTTTAGTTCTAATTTGTAATCAGCAGCCCTGCACTATTGCCTAGCTAAAAAAATCTAAATATTTGCTTCTGTGTACTACTCATCGAATGTGCGAAAAACATACCACAGAGCCGTTTCGTTTTTTTAAAGAACGTTGTACAAAAACCGGTACGTTGTTTTATACCAATATTGATATTATCGGTCAGAGGTTTTTCACAGTTTTCCGTGAGCGTTTACTCACCTATAAACTTTTTGTTTTCACCTAATTCATCAATGTCTGGGACAAATTTCTTGGCTATAAAAAACTAGTTTAATACTAGCTTGAAGGAGAAAGTGTTTTTTTTTTTAAGAAAATGTAGAGGCCATTAGGTGTGTTGTCAAAAGAAGGTTGTATTTATATAGACGCAGTAAAAAAGATTACAACAAAGTCTCGAAAAATTATTGTCCTGGTTTTCGTGTAACGATGACTTGGTAAAATCTGATTTAACTATTATTATTAACGTGTGTACATATTAACTGACTTCAAAAGATTTGTTACCTGACAATAGAGGTAGCCGAGATACTTCAGCAAAACTAAAAAAAAACTTCGCGTAAAAATCGAAACAAGATTTAACCGAAAAATCTTTTGAAACGAGCGAGAATATTGTATTTTTTACGTAATGGAATATTTAAATGTCTATTAGGACCGCCCACTGATTTTCTAATAATGTACCAAATATTATTTTCATTTCCGAACGGCCTTGTCTAGGTTAGGTCCCGGCGGGGAGGGGAGGGCGTGAGGGGGAGGGCCAAGGACACCCTCCCTAGGACCTTCGGGGCGCGACGCTTATGTAACTTGGCAACCAAGGCCATGTGATACTCGTGCAATAAGTACTCTGCGTCATTGTGTGTGGAAATATATTTGAGCCAATGTTTGGGTATGGTGATTAATACCTATGGGTAATACCTGCCAAATATTAATATATTTGGCATGTATCTAGTTATACAATGTTAAGAAAATTCTGTCCGAGCCGAAACCGGTAATTAGGTTTCCCAATCACATTTGCAAATAAAAAATAAAAAAAAAATATTCATGATAGTAACCATATTAATGAAAATTTAAAATACCATTTTTTTCCTTATTCCCCCAAAATGTAGCAAATTTTAAAAATATAACAACACCGTTACCGTCAGTAATTATGTTAGATCGTGTGGCGGCACCTCTGACCACAAAGTAAGTAATGACGTCATTTTATTAAAAAAAAAGTATGTAAACGGGGTAATTGTTTTCCCAAAAAAATGGGGAGGCCTTTGCCCAGCAGTGGAACATTATGCTAAAAAAAAGTAAAAAAATGTTTTTTTTTTACAGAAATAGAATCAACAATACGTTTTCGGGTCGGACAGGGTTTTCTTAACATATTGTACATAAATAATTACAGCTTACACGTGTTTCTAGGTATATAAAACAATATGAAGGTAAATATTTGTACCAGTTTCATGTTACTCTCACATCCAATAATGAAGAAGAGATGAAAGATCTCTGAAATTGGTATTACTAGAGACGCGCCAAACATGCGTTTAGTATCTGGTATTCGGAAAAAGTTCGTGCCTTTTTTATTAAAATTTGGTATCTGTTAGATATTAGTTGATAAAATACCGGTTTTATAGTGAAATGTTGAACACACGTGCAGTGAAAGTATTTGTGTTAGGCACTGAAAATTTAAATTAAAAAAAACCATACTCGATTAATTTTGCAACTAAGTATCGAGATAACCGAATAGTTGAATCGAATATTCGGTTTAGTAAAAATAGAAGCAAATAATGTCGATTCAATCGGTATTCCACGAATCTCTAGAGTAGGTACTTATTATTATTTTTTCAGATGATTGCAAATCCAATGAATATTTCTTTTAACCAATAATGAGTCATTCCATTGTTTAAGCTAGGTATATACGTTAGTCACTTGTTTATCGGATGCACTTTACATAAAAACACGTACCTACCTACGGTGCCCAAGGATAAGCAGTGGCGGCGTCTTCATTAGGCGCATGCCTCGCGCGAGCACTCACTTTTGACGTCGGAACGCATAGACGTAATGTCGTAATATGAGTGCTCGGGTGAGGCATGCGCGCCATATGGACACATCTAATGACGTCTGAAACAAACTAGAATATACCAAATTGTGAAGGGATCTAGGTTAAATTTGCATCGGGAACGTTAATGTTGTGGTTCGTAACGTATTTTTCTGTATTGATGTATTAATTAAGAAATAGACAAATTCTAAGAACACGTATAATAGAGGTTTTATTTGTTTTTAAAGTAAATCTAACTATTAGTTGTTATTTGATGCAAAATCGTATTCTCGTTTTATCGACTACGGACTACGCTACGGGCCTACAAAACGTAGGTCCGATTATCGGACCAACAAAATCGGTCATAGCTATGTTGAGACTTGTAGATATATACAGGATACCTACACATGAATAAAAATGGCTTTTAATACAGTTTATCCAAAAATGGCTTCAAAACTCCAAATCCAAACTCCAATAAAATTATGACTATGGATATGAGAGGCTGAGGTTTAAATCCTGATGAAGCAGTAACCATTTCGCTAAAGGTCATAGCCTGAACTCAATTCTGTTACGTTACGTTGGATTAACGTTATGACGTTATTAACGTTACCCGAACGACTGGCAACTTGGAAAGATAACGTGTATATTTTTGAATTCAGAATGAGGGTAAATGCGCCAACGAAAGCCCGACTAGTTGGTAAAAATATTTTATTTTATATTATTATTTTTATATTATTTTTTTATCTGCTTGTGTTATCCCACTGCTGGGCAAAGTTCCCCCCAATTTTGCTCTACATTAAATGGCACAGTAAAATGTCCACGTCATGTAAAGTGAAAATCAATGAAGAAGCCCGATAAACATCAGTCGCACGGTCACAAACTACAAATAACTTTGCAATAGTTTAGTTTTCTTGGTCTAAACTAAGCAACATTTGTATGGATACACATCAAAGGTCTGGGACAAATCCCGTAACTAGTACCATGGCCACGGACCATTTTCAGAGAGTTCTCTATGTAATGCCTCACATGCCTCGCCCGAGCACGACGTCCTCGACGACAAAATTGAGTGCTCGGTTGCGGAATGCGCCTGATGTGGATATTCTGATATTTTAATACTAATACTAATTACTCACAATGCTAGCAATACATTTTTTTTATTTAGTTTACTCGAATCACGTTTAGTGGTTGCAGTTTGATATGGAATTGCATGGCGGTATCCGCTATTTGATAAAACTTAGGAAAATTAAATCCTAATTTATTAATCATACGGCAAAGACAAAAACATTTTTAACTCGCATTTTTATTGTATTTGGTAGCCAAAAAGGTCCCAGTTATCATGCGTTTTGACCGTATTCGGAAGCTAATTACGGTCGAAAAAGTTAAAAATGTATAAAGAAATGGTTGTCAATTTAATCGTGTAAATAAATAAAATAAAATTTATTCCATGCATTTACAAAATAATTTTACAATATTTAATTTAAATGTCATGCTTGATATATATTATTTTATTATTATTATATTTAAAAAATAATCAATTCGGTTATATGTATGTATCTAATAGAATAATTGGGATAATTAAATTATTAATTTAATCGTGTAAAATAGTCTAACTATTACATAATATTCATTATGAATAAATGGATTTTACTTTGCAACAAAATTGATTAAAATGAGCGCCCTAATAAGGCACCTCACACGAGTTAAGAGGAAAGTGATGCGATGTAAACAGACTATATCACTGCCATTGGAACACACACTGATGTCAAATAAGACTGGTAAAAAAATAATGAAATCCAATCTTCAACACACACTCACACGCAACACACACGTTTGTACCAACATACATGTAGAGTCCATACATCTGATATTACACAGGTGTTTCGACGAAACACTAACAGAGGCGCTATGAAATTCGCGCAGATTGTTCACCTGGCCTTGCGATTACAGGCACAACACACTGCGTAGCGATGTTGGGTATTAACGCGTTATAAGTTTTCAGTAGGTAGAGTCTTTATAACGATTTTGACGATTCATTATTACATTAATAAAATATATTCTGAAATCTAATGAATGTAGAGTCGGATAGAGTTTTCAATTTTTTTGTGAATGCATGGCTAGGTATCGATCAGTTCTATGTTATTTACAAATGTAGAGGGTAAAGGTTTATTTTATTGAAGTAGTAGGCAAATATTTAATGTGTTTTTTGTACATAGTGTATATATTTTTAAATACATGAACTAACCTAATTAATAAATTAAACTATCAGTTTCCGAAATAGAAAAATAATTTTCGGTGATAAAAAAGTAGAGTCATTCAAAACAACGACTAATCGTTACGTTAATTATATCAGTAATTCAATGTAATAAAGTTTACTGTAATTAGGAACAAACGATCTGACACTTGATTACCTATCTTTATAATTATTTTAAAGTCACATTTTATTTAGGTATCTGCAAGCGGTCTTAACCAGTATTATTTTAATTTATTTTAATTATATACGAATTAGTTTTTATTTTATTGACGCAAAGCTTTGGAATAATTAATTACTTGTTTCTATGGAAATTATTAATAATGAATGAAGATATGTTTACGGAACTTTGTGCATACCTAATTTATTTATTTTTTTGTACAAGAATAAGCATTTTATTTAAAAAAAAGTTTTGAGTAATATTAGTGTATTTTACAAATGCCAAAAGGCATCAGGAAAAAACAACTTCTTAATTCATGTGTGCTTTATTGTTTATTTCGATGTAGAGTCTATGTGGTGAACGACGCAATTCGAACATGCTTACATCTGCAATGAGGAAAACCGCTATTTTTTTTTATTTAACAGATAGCACATACTTTAGTATTTGAGCTATTGGATGAATCACTAAATAGTTATCCTTTAAAATAAAACTTGAAAAAATAAAATAAAATCAATCAAAATAATTTTGCTTTGTTTATAATATACAATTAGCTTCATTGCCATTTCCTGGTTTTTTGAACGCAAAAATAATCAATATAAAGGTATACTTACTCCAGTATAAAATGATCTTACACGCCATATTAAATTCGTAAAAGACAAAGACCAAAATCGCGTATCGCTTAACAACAATTGCTTTCCAAACTGCTGTTGTTCCCAACTTGTTTCCAGGGTTGCACACAATGATATAGTTCATAGTATGTTCGTAATCTAACCAGTGTGACAGTCCCAGAACTGGTATCACATCTGGTCCGTATTTGGGTCAAGGATGACGATCCCACAAAGGGCCAAAGGTCCGACGGTTGCATTATTTTGGGACACCCTATGCGGAAACGCGGTGGGAGCGAGTTATTAAAAAGGGCGATGAGGTTTGGGTTTAAGTCAATCTACAGTTTATTTTAATGCGTGTTAAATATGTCTTGTTTACATAAAAAAATCATGACATTTGAAAACTAAGACAATCTAAAAACTATCTAGGTTGTAAACTAGAAGGTAGTTACAAAAGCAGAGTTTATTCAAATGACAAAATAACAATAAATAAATAATGTTTAAAACAAATCGTAGCATCAACAGGACCATAAAAAAAAAACCCGAAAAGTTATCAATCAAATTAAAGTTCGTTATTTTTAAATCGATGTTCAAAGTGCACATTATAACTCATAATCCGCCTTCGTAGCTATGACGACATTTAAACGATTCTAATTGCCCAAATTATGCAACCGAACGAAAGCTGTCATCCGTGGAATGGCCACACGGTTATTGGACAAGTTTTATGCGTAATTTTATTGCTATCGGTACATTTAATGGTTTACATATATTTTGTTAATGGCGAGCCAATTTCCTTTAGTTTGTAATGTTGTTACGCAATATTGATATATGTACAGTTTTGGGAAACGAGTATATTATGGACATCATGTCCTAAAAATATTATTTATTAATTTTGATCTAAATCTTTCTTTTGTCAAAATAAGTCAGAATAAATAACAAATACACTTATAAAAAATATGTAAAAAGTGATCAGATTGGCAAATTTACAATTATCATCATCATTAGTATTAATATTATCATCTTGAGTAGTAAGTGCTTAAAGATATTGTACAAGATGTGTAAGATAAAGCACAGATTAGTCCTGTTTTTTTTAACAAGAAACTATTCAAACACGCATATCTCTATGATAGAGACCATGTTATAATAATGTGGAAATGCTTATAGCCAAATCCTTTTCATTAAACCCTGACCCTGAAAAAGTGCCTATAAATTATACAAAAGACATAATATTATTGAACACAACTCGCTGTAAACTTGGTAGAGACACTTAACGGCTCTATAATTAAATAGTTAACTCGACCACTTTTATAGCGTGCAATTAGGCGGCGGCTAGTTAAATTTTAAGGCCAATAATGATTTAGTTAATAGGCCATTGTATAACGCGGCCTGTGATTTTAAATTAAACAATTTAATCAGAAATGCGTAAGGACATTAAATGTTAGGTAAAAAAAATTGGATTAAATTTAATAAAAATATTGCAATAGAATTAAATATTTATTTCAAATACAAAAAATATAATTGCTATTTTTGCATTGGAATCCGATTACACACACGCTATAATTGCCAGAATTTACTTAAACACATTACTTTTCGCATAGATATGAATCGCGTTTTCCTGATTCAAGTGTGGTTTTTGAGTATTAAAGTAATTATTCACGTCAAATTAACTCATTAGCGTTTAGTGTGATCCGGTGGTACCGTTGCTAGAGAAAGGCTGGCGCTTTCGAGTTGCAGCGAGAGAAAGGTTGGTGTATTTCATAATGCACGCACTGGTTCGCGGCCAATGTGCGTGGATATGCAAGGAGTTGCGCGTGAGTTGCGCGCGCGACTTTTTCGCGCACACGTTAAACTGTTTTCAGATTCCTAAGGCCCGTATTAAGACGATACAAGAAAAAAATGAATTTTAGTTTCGGGGTGTGGCTAGCGTCGCGTGAGCTGCCGAAGGATATATCCCTCTCGCTTAGCTAGGACAGAACAGCTATGGAGTAGACTATAGTATAGTTATTTTTTGAAGGAACAATATTGTTTAATTCGTACAATTAAAATAATATGTCCCAGTGCACCTTTTAAAATAGATGAAATGGATGAAAATATTCAAATATATTTTTTTCGTTTTATATGGGATTTTTATGTCGAGTGTATTTGAAAAAAAAAATTTAATTTCTATGTTGTTTTTATTGCTGAAGACAAAGTAAGTCAAAAGAAGACAACCGATACCTACAATATGCTGATAGATACGTATAACAATATTTCGATCGTATAATAGCCTATAACCAGCGGACGATCCAGACGCGTCCAACGATATCTCTTTAGTCAAATTATTATGATATAAAAATAGTTTGGACGTTATACGGGAGCAGATGAACATACATACATATCGGTCAAAATCATAACCCTCCGCCCACCGTAGTCGGGTAAAAATGTACATACTCTGTGTCAGTGACTGACTGCCGGATATGAGTATCTTTTTCATGTTTCGTAGGCAAAGGAATACTTTGGTACTTAACTTCGATGCCGATCATGAAGTCATCAGCGGTGTCTTATTTTTTTTTTTTACCATATTTAATTTATTTTTTAATTTAATTTTCAGTTTTTATTAATTTTATTGATTTAACCATGCATTTATTTTTTGTTTATCTTTTTATCTTTATTTTTTTATCTATCAAAATCACCCTTAGACTGGTTACCGCCACAGGTGACAAGAGGGCTGGCTCTTTCCTTGCTCAAAAAATTCGCTTGACAACAGGAACAGCTTGAATACAGGGAGGACATGCAGCCAGTATCCCACGCGGACGGTATTTGTTTAATTAGGGGTAGGTTTTTATTTTATTGTATTTTATTTTAATTTATGTTATATTATATTGTATTTTAATGATAAAACATGAAAAATAAAAATAAATATATATATTTTTTTAAATTTAATTTTACTTTTATTTATTGTTTTATATTTATTGTGAAATTATAATAATTTTAATAATCAATATTGGACTATGTCTGAAACAAATACATTGAATTGAATAATTTAAATACAAAAATTATCACATTAACTCGTTAAATCACGGTTTACACCCGCTAGAACGAAAAAGATCCTAACATGGTAGGTAGGACCTGAGGGTTGGCCAGTTAATTACTTAAAATACACTATATTTATTTCAAGAAAACATTCATAAGATCTGAAGGCGTCGGACTCGCACATAAAGGGTTCCGTACCACCGTAGAATAAACACATCAAAAATATCAAGTTTGAGACTTGATATTTATTTTTAAATCTAAATATATAAGAATCAAAGTCCTGATTGACTGACTGACTGACTGACTGACTGACTGACAGACAACGCACAGCCTAAACCGCTGATCGTAGAGACTTGAAATTTGGAGGGTGGGTTTGTCTTGATGTGTAGAGGTGTACTAAGAAAGGGTTTTTTGAAATTCAACCCCTAAGGGGGTAAAATAAGGGATGAAAGTTTGTATGGAAGTTCGTCATTTTTGAAGTTAGAATTATGAAAATTGCTGAATAGGTGTCTTTTGAAAAATAAAAAAATATGGGTTTCAGGGTTTTTGAAAATTCGACCCCTAAGGGGGTAAATAGGGGATAAAAGTTTGTATGGAAGTCCCGTCATTTTTGAAGTTAGAATTACTTAAATTGGTGATTAGGTGTCTTTTCAAAAATAAAAAAGAGTAATTTCAGGGTTTTTGAAAATTCAACCCCTAAGGGGGTAAAATAGGGGAATGAAAGTTTGTGTTTAGATTTCTTTCGTGTTTTTGGAAATTCAACCCCTAAGGGGTGAAATGTGGAGTGAAAGTTTGTATAGGGGTGGTCGAGTTTTGTTATTTTGACGGGAAAGGGGAAAACGGGGTCAAGGGATGTTTTAATAAGTCATCCATATCTCGATATTGGTTATGATTGCTTATTTGAATTGATCAGACTGGGGTTTCCGTATTTTTAATCATTTTGAGGAGAAAGGGGAGAGCGGGGTCAGCGCATGATTAGTCATCCATATCTCAAAATTGGTTATGATTGTTCATTTTAAATAATCAGACTGGGGTTTCAGCGTTTTTAATATTTTGAAGGAAAAGGGGAGAGCGGGGTCAGCGAATGTTTAGTCATCCATATCTCGAGATTGGTTATGATTGTTCATTTTAAATAATCAAACTGGGGTTTCGGCGTTTTTCATATTTTGAAGGAAAAGGGGAGAGCGGGGTCAGCGAATTTTTAGTCATCCATATCTCGAAATTGGTTATGATTGTTCATTTTAAATAATCTGACTGGGGTTTCAGCGTCTTTAATATTTTGAAGGAAAAGGGGAGAGCGGGGTCAGCGAATGTTTAGTCATCCATATCTCGAAATTGGTTATGATTGTTCATTTTAAATAATCAGACTGGGGTTTCGGCGTTTTCAATATTTTGAAGGAAAAGGGGAGAGCGGGGTCAGCGAATGTTTAGTCATCCAGGTTATGATTGTTCATTTTAAATAATCAGACTGGGGTTTCAGCGTTTTTAATATTTTGAAGGAAAAGGGGAGAGCGGGGTCAGCGAATGTTTAGTCATCCATATCTCGAGATTGGTTATGATTATTCATTTTAATTAATTGGGGTATAAGCTAAGCTGAATATGGTAGGTACTACTTCAGTTTGATCCTATAAAAAATCATTTCGTAAATCAACACCCAAAAGGGGGAAACTAAAGGTAGAAAAGTACGGCAGATAAATATGTTTGTACCCGATTGACTTGAAACTTAGTATGCATAGGGTAGGTGAGGGAGGAAGGGGAAGACGTAAGGTATGGGGATGTGGAAGGGGGAGGGGAAAGGGAAAGGGAAATGGAGGGGGACGGAGCAGAAGGAAGAGAGGGGAGGAAAAGGGGTGGAGAAGGGGAGGGGGATTTGGGATTTTGGCTCTATATACCTACCTACCAAAACACGCATTCACCGAATTAGGTACCGTGATAAAGTTTGTATGGCTCCAATAAAAATCATGAAATAAAATTATTTTTATAAAAAAGCAAATACTGACTTAAAAAACCCTGGCGCACTAAAAAGTACTAAAAAGTCTTAAGTCACTTGCCCGGTTTTATTTTATTTTGAAGTCTACGCGGACGAAGTCGCGGGCAAAAGCTAGTGTTATTATATTTTTAGTATTTGTTCTGCACCGGCAACAGAAATACACATTCAGTGAAAATTTCAACTCTCTACCTGTTACGGTTCGTGAGATACAGCCCGCGCTGACAGACGGACAGACAGACAGACGGACAGCGTAGGCCTAGTAATAGGGTCCCGTTAGCACCCTTTGGAACCCTAAAAAGTAGCCTATGTTCTCCGCCAAGACCCAGTCTATCTCCATACCAAAATTCATCAACATTGGTTCAGCGGTTTAGCCGTGAAAAGGTAACAGACAGAGTTACTTTCGTTTATAATATAATAGATTGAATAGGACGGACAAACATTTTCCTATCCATATCTGTAATGTTATTTTTTACGATAATTTATTGATGTATGATATATTTATTACTTGCCCATCCATACCTACAACAAACGCAATAAAGCGACTCCATTGTTTTGACAAGCAATGTATTCCCACTGTCGGCCCAAGACCATGCTGCAAGTATATAACAGTAAGCCAAATAGGGAGTTTTTACAGAAATGACACGAATAACTATGAAATGACAAGAAATGACACAAAATGACAAGAGATGACACAAAATGACAAGAGATGAAAAGAAATTACACAAGACAAGGAAAAGCAAACGAAAATCACGCTGCAGTGCAGGTCATAGGTTCGATTCCTGCCCAGGACATGCAGTTGTGTGCATGAACATGTCCGCATGTCCCGAGTCTAGGTGTAATTAAGTGTATATTTAGTTTGTATTTACAAACAAAAAGTAGTATATGTAGTAATATCAGTTATCTGGTTTCCATAGTACAAGCTCTGCTTAGTTTGGGATCAGGTAGTCATGTGTAAAAGAATTTCCAAGGATATTTATTGATTTATCATAGGCGTCGGCGGACTGTAAATACTGTACTGTACCTGTAATGTGGCACGACCGTAATATTTTTTCGTAATATTTTTTAAAAAATCCTTCACAGGTCCGACGTCGAACAAGTCCGAGCGGACACTGACAATACAAAGTTAGAGAGAGACATGGTTAGTTCAAGTACTTAAAATGTGAGATGGCGATATTGTGCGCGCGCTCGGAAATAAACAACGTAAGCGCCAAACCACATTTTCTTGAATTAAAAAAAAACTACTTCATGAATTAAAATATGGTTGAAGGGTAGTTTAGATATCATTATTTGCTATGTTTTAGAAATAATTTCGTGATCTAAATCGTAAAAACATCGTGGTAGCAAGGAAAATTGTAAATAATTAGAGCTCATTTCATATTTTTTTTTTATCGAGAAAATTTCGTCAAATCGTGATTTGGATTTAAAGATACTCAAGATAATATAGTCAAAAATCATACATCTAAATATAAGATTCCTAGTCCACATACTTACTTAAAGAAAAAGTAGAATAGAAAATCAACCAAATTTCGAACCCTCATCTTAATAAATCGATCTCAAGATTGAGATGCTTTTGACAGATGTTTCATACATGAAAAGTTGAAATTGCATCTTAAGATCGATCTCAATCTTGAGATCGATTTATTAATACGGGCCCTAGATATCTGAAAACAGTTTAACGTGTGCGCGATTTATTAATACGGGCCTAAGATTTCCCATACTATGTTAACTTTGTAAAAATAATAACGCTGTTCTAGTTTGTTTTGTTAATTATCATGGATAATGCATGTGCCTTATAGATATTAGGAATCATTCAATTGGTAAGACCTAATATAACTGTGCCAAAGAATATAATAACATTTAGCAGATAAATCCTATTTAGGTTTTTAATTATTTTCGATTAATAAAAAATTACTGATTCCATAGAGATTATAACACAAAAGACCATACATAGTTGCAAAAAAAAAGGCATTGTTAAATCATACATGATCGCGCCTGCGCGTAGCGTGGTGCGCACGCATTGCAACTCGCGGCATGCAACTTTCTACTCTGACGGTCCCCGCGACCTATGTCGGGGCAAACTAGTTTTTTGGAGCCGGAAAAACGTTGCAATAGAAAGTTTTTTTGTTTGCAATGCTAAATAATGATAGGCTTGGTGCCTGCCATTTCTGTAATACATACCTACGTTAGTTTTATGTTACTTAATACGATATGCGTTTATGGGTTGGCATTATTTTGCCTTTGTTTGGTCCTTATTTGGTTAACCAATAGTGCCAATATTCCTTAGATATATCCATGTAAGGTTAAATACGCCTAGTTCACACTCATATAATAATTTTCAAATGACTTCACAGTATTTTATTAAGATTATATAATAATAAAATATACTACAACTCATACATTTTATAAATAAAATTATAATCTCCGCATTTTGTGTTCCAGCTATTCTTTCCGTCTTGCGTAAGCATCAAGTACATGGCATGCAACTAACAACCGACAACCTGTTCCCATTACTGACTCCTACACAATACATGCACTCGGCATAGGCTGCATCTAGATAAAGCGTGTGGGAATTTAGAAAACCCGTTCGCGTGGTGCGTCGATTTCGAAACTCGTTGCGCAACCAACGAGCGTACGCAAGGAATCTACGAGCTGGGTGTGCACCGGTGGCCGTCTGCAAGCCGCGCCTTTCTGCGCCTCTTTGTGCCTCTCTGCGCCTTTCTGCGCCTCAAACCGTGCGGTGCAATCGCTTGGTTTGAATAATTCCACCATTAAACAGTCCATTGTCGTTATTTCGGGATATCCGGATACTTTTTTGGGCATCGATTACTCATTACCGTATTAGTCATATTTAAAAAGAGTTTATCGTTTAGTATTGTGTAATAGTGTGAATTAATTATGTGTTTCCCGGAATTGGTTTAGTTTAATTTTGGTGGCATTAAGTAATTAGATTAGTTTATTAGTTCAGGATCACACAAATTCATGATGTGGTGTGCTACGAATTGTAGCGCTACGGATAACGCTACGGATTTGCAACATTTTGCACAATGTTGCTACGAATATCGTAGTCACAAAAGATAATATTAATTTTTCCTTTCTTTTATTATTTAAACTTGCGATTAAAATGATGATTAGTCATCACTGGTTAGAGGACATATTAATATCTATTCGGTAGCTGTGAAATCTTTAGCAAAATTTGTCATGACCGAACGCATTTGTGTTAGCATTTTTTTAGCTATACCCGCTAGTGTGTGAATAGCTTTACGACGGCCACAAAATGCATTTTCTACTGTCCCCGCCTAGCCGCTGTTGACCTAGAAATGATTTTAGAAGGAAGTCTTGAGTGCTTATAATTGAGTGTTGTGGCGAGCGTGGAATTTAAGATGTGTGAGATTCTTATGCATACTGATAATATTTTGTCACGCTGGGTAATGGCGACTATTATATTCAGTATTAATATAATTTATTACATATCTAGAATTATAGCCTCATCTCTATCAAGTACTCAAAGTACTCTACTTTTGAACTGTAGCTCTATCGTGAGTTCTATGTGAATAACCGCGCTATCCATCTACGTAAAATTTCGTTATCTATCTAAATAAAATATTTGTATGGCAAATTGTAGAGCGAAACTACGGCTTTGCGATATCAATATTACACAGAGAAGCTAGCGACTAGCGACACCTAGCAAACGTATAAAGTCATGTTAGAGCTACTGAGTACATACTGTACTATCTTCAGTGAATATAGAGACAGTGTTTACTAGTTATACTCGTGTGACGAGGGGGGAGGGAGGGGAGAAGCGGTGGGAACTGAGATGCAATAGTTACGCCGCTCGATGCAGGCTTGTGGGGACCGTTACAACGCCGCACTGGTAACTGCACAGAGTAGTTAAGGTTAGATAGTTTTATTCACGTTCACGTCATCTTTTGTTTGACTATAGGAATAATAAGGTTGATAAGTTTGACAGTCAAAATAACGTTTTAATTGAATTTTTATGCAGTAATACTTTACAGAGATACAAACGCGACCTTATTGTAATTTTATTAGAATATTTTCTTTCTAAAATCACATTTATAATAATAAAAAAAAAACATGATAAAGGCAGGTACTAGTTGAGAATTTCAAGGTACGAGAACAAATTAGTTTCTTGAAATAGGTACATTATATATTATGCGTTTGATAAACATCATAAATTGTATCTAATGGAGACGCAAAAGAAATAAATGTGTTGATGAAATTGTTATATAAATTAGTTTTGATCAATGGGTTTTAACGGTTTTAAATAGGTACCGACCTTCGTTAGAAACGTTTGCGTCGAAAATTTTAAGTAATAATACGATTAATTAATTAAAACTAAAGTACTCTTCATAACAACAATAGCTATAATTATATAATCTGCCTCTGCTTAACGAACCTTTTCAACAAGTACCTACTAAAGATGTGCATAACAATTTTTTCCTAATGTCAAATGTCCAAGGCTGAACAACTCATAAAAAAAGTCTATAAAAACTTAATTCAAATTTAATTAACTTAAAAAACAAAACAAACAGTTCCTTATTTAAATTCAAATTAAGAACCATTGATTTCAATTACTCTGTGGTGCGGCGTAGAGTGACCGCTGCGTCAGTTTGCGCAACTCAGTGCAACCGAGCCCCCCCTTCGTCCCTTTCCCCCCATCGAGTACGCTTGCGCGTGTACTGCATGCCGGAACCGGGTCGCAGCCGAAATTCCACTCAGACCAGTAAAACTAGATCTCCTCCGGCCCCCTCAGCGAACGACAAACGCTCTACGATAGGGGTCCCTAATAGAGTCATCATAGGTCAAAGTGAACTAGTCAGTTATACGTGCACGCATGCAAATATACAGTTAGGCTGTAACGGAGTCGATGAGAATGGAATCGATAACGTATTGAATGTCGGTGCATTGCGCGGCTTTGTTGGATGCTCTCACCTGCTTAAATTGGGAGGCTATGGTATTGGAATGAGGCTTTATTCGGCTTTAGTGGCTATTGTTATTTTGTTAAATAGGACCGTACATAGAATAGCAATTAGGTATGTACCACAGAATAATTTGTATAGAATATCAATTAGCAATACAAGCTTTTATTCGTTTATAAGTAGTGTTTCGAGAGTTTATTCATTCGTATTTTAAAAAGCTAATTCTTTAATTATAACTGATCCAGCTAAAAACCTTTGAATGCTGGTCACTGACATATAATAGATTGTAGAGTATGATTTTGGAATATGAAACTGTAATATTAATTACTTTACAACTTTAGAGTGAGAATTTTTGAAAAATTACCTCAGAAATAAACAAAAATAAGACGGTCGAATATTTTTAGTACATTTTAAGAACACACGTCAACATTTAGTTACTTCAACAAGTTAGCCCTGTCTTAAGTGTAGCTGTAGTGACTAGATCAAAGAGTCTCTACTTTTCACTTTAGCTTCAGGAATACCTGACATACATACTGAATCTGTTATCCTTGACGCTGAAACAAACTTTCCGAGGGACTTGTCAAAATGTCAGATCTTATTTAGGTACTGTTTAATCAAGACTTTTTTATACTAGGAGCAGAGTGTAGCTAGACTCGCCAAGTTTAGTGCACATTTTCGGGAATTTTTCAATCCAAATGCGGGACAACTGTTAAAAAGTTGAATGCAATGTCAAAATGGGTATAGGAAAGCGGGGAATTAGGGTCACCGCAAACATGCTACTTTTAGCATCGATGGGTGATCGACGAGTTAGTCGCTTTTAGAAGCTAAATGCAGCGACCAGTCGCAAAAAAAAGTAGTTGATACTGCGATCGAACGCAGAGAGTCGGCCAAACGCGATGCAGTCGCAAAATCGCTGATCGCCGATGCAAAAAGTAACATGTCTGCGGTGGCCCTTAGATCTAATTTAGTAGTGGTAAGCTGTAGCTATAACTGCAGCTCATATACGGGCTGGTTCGGGGAAAAACTACCCTCTCACAAAAGATCGGTTGAAGTAGTTCTTATAGCTGCGTTTCGTGCGATGAGTGAGAGAGCCGGAAACTCAACCCCCTTCCTTCCCCTCTATCGGTCCCACTCCTCTTCAGGTCAGCAACGTGCGAGCTATGCCTTTGGTATCCCTGGCTATGGGCGCCTCGAAGTCGCGAAATAGCCCTAAAGTTCGCCAACGTCCGGTAGGAGACGGCGCTACAAGAAGTAGAAGACTCTTGTCTAGTGTTCCGAGCGCAGGCTCGCTGGATCGATTCGCTCGGCAATCGATCCAGCGAGCCTGCGTTCGGAACACTAATATAGTCCTAATATAGTCTTTTCATAATTTGCCCTCGTCTGGGTATTACTGGGACCACCCCCAGTCCATTGTAATACCTACTCATGGTTAAGTTTGAGACCAATTCTTTGGCGATATTTATTTTAGTATGCCCGACCTATCAAAAATAGCAACTCCTACATGAACAAAATGTTGAATCTTTTGAATGGGGATAAAGTAGCCTATTATACTTCTGTACTTCAAGGAACAATATATAAACAATATATAAGGAATAATATTTTTTTAATATCAGTAGCGTAATAGGTAAAATATTGTTAGCACGTATTTATAAGTTCGTTAAAATAACTCTAGATAGTATATATTAGAGCTCGCAGTTAAAGCTGAAAGCTAGAAATTAAGTTTGAGCACAATTTTGAGCTAACTGTTATTGCTTGTACTTTAGTACTATCTGGTTATATTATAGGGGTTGCTAATGTGCTAGAATTTCTACGTATACAGGCTGACTAGTTAAACACTTTACATATTGAAGGACATGATAATTTATGGTAACATGAAACGTATAAAAAATAAAATTAAGAAAATACCAATTAACTACAGAGAAAGCTTTCATTGCATTAATGTGCTAAAACTCGTAAATTGTGGACACCGCAGTGCCTCGCGTAGAACGCTAGTGCTAATGACACTTGATAGGTACGTCAAATCAAGGAGGTACGATCCTGACCACGCTTATTGTTTTGAGTGGATAATTAAAAATAAATTAGTCAAATATTAGGCACCAATTTTTTTACATAATTAGAACGAGAATCGAGTACTGAGCACTCTATATCAATATGTAAAGTGTTCTACCAGTCAGCCTGTATACCATGCTATTATATAAGCGCATTGAGGATTATACTTACCTTAATGTTAAAACGCATGACCCTGTGGGTAATAGATATAACCTATTCAATTTAAGGTGCGTAACTCCAAAAATGTGGAGAAAAACATAAACAGGAAAAACATACCTATTCACAGGTCTCGAAATAATTAGTTAGTGCTGGAAATGGGTCAACAGGTCAATCGATACCTGTTCAATACATTCCTACGTAAATACATACGTGTCAGTCAGGTACTATTTATACACCTGTTTTAAATTATCACCAAAATAACGCATAATAAGAGATGTCCTGGGTTAATAATGTTAATATGTAGTACATTCGGGTAGTTATATGATAAGAACCGTCAGTGACATGAGTTGGTGCGTCCAGATGCCTGGCATGCCTCGCACTTATGTTATGACATTATGTCTATGCGTTCCGACGTCAAAACTAAGTGATCAGGCGCGGAATGCGTCTGATGTAAACGCAGCCACTCGCTTAAGACGAGGGTTCGAAATTTGGTTGATTTTCATTTCTACTTTTTCTTTAAGTAAGTATGTGGACTAGGAATCTTATATTTAGATGTATGATTTTTGACTATATTATCTTGAGTATCTTTAAATCCAAATCACGATTTGACGAAATTTACTCGATAAAAAAAAATTATGAAATGAGCTCTAATTATTTACAATTTTCCTTGCTACCACGATGTTTTTACGATTTAGATCACGAAATTATTTCTAAAACATAGCAAATAATGATATCTAAACTACCCTTCAACCATATTTTAATTCATGAAGTAGTTTTTTTTTAATTCAAGAAAATGTGGTTTGGCGCTTACGTTGTTTATTTCCGAGCGCGCGCACAATATCGCCATCTCACATTTTAAGTACTTGAACTAACCATGTCTCTCTCTAACTTTGTATTGTCAGTGTCCGCTCGGACTTGTTCGACGTCGGACCTGTGAAGGATTTTTTAAAAAATATTACGAAAAAATATTACGGTCGTGCCACATTACAGGTACAGTACAGTATTTACAGTCCGCCGACGCCTATGATAAATAAATAAATATCCTTGGAAATTCTTTTACACATGACTACCTGATCCCAAACTAAGCAGAGCTTGTACTATGGAAACCAGATAACTGATATTACTACATATACTACTTTTTGTTTGTAAATACAAACGAAATATACACTTAATTACACCTAGACTCGGGACATGCGGACATGTTCATGCACACAACTGCATGTCCTGGGCAGGAATCGAACCTATGACCTGCACTGCAGCGTGATTTTCGTTTGCTTTTCCTTGTCTTGTGTAATTTCTTTTCATCTATTGTCATTTTGTGTCATCTCTTGTCATTTTGTGTCATCTCTTGTCATTTCATAGTTATTCGTGTCATTTCTGTAAAAACTCCCTATTTCGCTTACTGTTATATACTTGCAGCATGGTCTTGGGCCGACAGTGGGAATACATTGCTTGTCAAAACAATGGAGTCGCTTTATTGCGTTTGTTGTAGGTATGGTA
Source organism: Drymonia ruficornis (assembly GCA_947859195.1). Lineage (NCBI taxonomy): Eukaryota > Metazoa > Arthropoda > Insecta > Lepidoptera > Notodontidae > Drymonia > Drymonia ruficornis. Next base: position 13,123,785 of record OX401905.1, on the reverse strand, counting down.
TATATCAATAAATTATCGTAAAAAATAACATTACAGATATGGATAGGAAAATGTTTGTCCGTCCTATTCAATCTATTATATTATAAACGAAAGTAACTCTGTCTGTTACCTTTTCACGGCTAAACCGCTGAATCAATGTTGATGAATTTTGGTATGGAGATAGACTGGGTCTTGGCGGAGAACATAGGCTACTTTTTAGGGTTCCAAAGGGTGCTAACGGGACCCTATTACTAGGCCTACGCTGTCCGTCTGTCTGTCTGTCCGTCTGTCAGCGCGGGCTGTATCTCACGAACCGTAACAGGTAGAGAGTTGAAATTTTCACTGAATGTGTATTTCTGTTGCCGGTGCAGAACAAATACTAAAAATATAATAACATTTAAAAATAAATATCAAGTCTCAAACTTGATATTTTTGATGTGTTTATTCTACGGTGGTACGGAACCCTTTATGTGCGAGTCCGACGCCTTCAGATCTTATGAATGTTTTCTTGAAATAAATATAGTGTATTTTAAGTAATTAACTGGCCAACCCTCAGGTCCTACCTACCATGTTAGGATCTTTTTCGTTCTAGCGGGTGTAAACCGTGATTTAACGAGTTAATGTGATAATTTTTGTATTTTTTAAATTATTCAATTCAATGTTTTTGTTTCAGACATAGTCCAATATTGATTATTAAAATTATTATAATTTCACAATAAATATAAAACAATAAATAAAAGTAAAATTAAATTTAAAAAAAAAAAAATATATTTATTTTTAAACCGACTTCAAAAAGGAGGAGGTTTCTCAATTCGACCGTATATTTTTTTTTTTATGTGTGTTCGCGGATAACTTCGTTGTTTATGAACCGATTTTGATGATTCTTTTTTTGTTGGTAAGGAGATATCCCAGCGGTGGTACCATGATAAGGAAACCAGGATCTGATGATGGCATCCCAGAGAAATCGAGGGGGAACCTTCGAAAATCGTAGGAGCGACTAGTGCGTTTGTAATTTTTTTCATTAAGTATTTTAAAGCACTACTATTTTATGAAGGTCTGGAGTCGATCTGATGATGGAGCCGAAAGACAGTCGAGGGAACTCCTCAACGATTTACAACAATTACCTGGTGTTTGGGCTTGATTAATTTGTATTGGAGAGAACTTTACACCCATATGGGTTATAAGTGCCATTACAGGTCTAATGATGGAGACCATAGACAGTCGAGGGAATTTCTCAAAGATTTACAGCAGTTACCTTTTGTTGGGCTTACTTCATATGGTTCAAAATGCCAAAATGTTCATTGGTATGGCGCCACTAAAAATCGTGAAATAAAATTATTTTTATAAAAAAAAACAAACCGACTTCAAAAAAACCTGGATCACTAAAAAGCCTGAAATAATATTTCTATTACCTACCACCTCTGCCTACCCCTTCGGGAAAACCGGACGTGATGGTGTGTTATCGAGTATTTGGAGTCGGTGCCAATCTTGGTATGCCAAGTCTACCTACTATAAAAGTAAGAAGATAGATTGGCACCGACCCCAAATACTCGATAACACACCATCACGTCCGGTTTTCCCGAAGGGGTAGGCAGAGGTGGTAGGTAATAGAAATATTATTTCAGGCTTTTTAGTGATTTTTTTTAATTTTTCATGTTTTATCATTAAAATACAATATAATATAACATAAATTAAAATAAAATACAATAAAATAATATAACATAATAAAAACCTACCCCTAATTAAACAAATACCGTCCGCGTGGGATACTGGCTGCATGTCCTCCCTGTATTCAAGCTGTTCCTGTTGTCAAGCGAATTTTTTGAGCAAGGAAAGAGCCAGCCCTCTTGTCACCTGTGGCGGTAACCAGTCTAAGGGTGATTTTGATAGATAAAAAAATAAAGATAAAAAGATAAACAAAAAATAAATGCATGGTTAAATCAATAAAATTAATAAAAACTGAAAATTAAATTAAAACATAAATTAAATATGGTAAAAAAAAATATTATGACACCGCTGATGACTTCATGATCGGCATCGAAGTTAAGTACCAAAGTATTCCTTAGCCTACGAAACATGAAAAAGATACTCATATCCGGCAGTCAGTCACTGACACAGAGTATGTACATTTTTACCCGACTACGGTGGGCGGAGGGTTATGATTTTGACCGATATGTATGTATGTTCATCTGCTCCCGTATAACGTCCAAACTATTTTTATATCATAATAATTTGACTAATGAGATATCGTTGGACGCGTCTGGATCGTCCGCTGGTTATAGGCTATTATACGATCGAAGTATTGTTATACGTATCTATCAGCATATTGTAGGTATCGTTTGTCTTCTTTTGACTTACTTTGTCTTCAGCAATAAAAACAACATAGAAATTAAATTATTTTTTTCAAATACACTCTACATAAAAATCCCATATAAAACGAAAAAAATATATTTGAATATTTTCATCCATTTCATCTATTTTAAAAGGTGCACTGGGACATATTATTTTAATTGTACGAATTAAACAATATTGTTCCTTCAAAAAATAACTATACTATAGTCTACTCCATAGCTGTTCTGTCCTAGCTAAGCGAGAGGGATATATCCTTCGGCAGCTCACGCGACGCCAGCCACACCCCGAAACTAAAATTCATTTTTTTCTTGTATCGTCTTAACATTTTCAGTTTTTCTAATCGCTTAAACACTTTAGTTTTGCATTAAATCTATTGATTTTCTTGTTCTGAACAATGTTTAAACATGTGGCTAATATTTGGTTTCCAAATTCTTTGGTTTAAACAGTGATAAGTAACGTTTATTATATGAAGAGTATGATTTGAAAAATTATGAATGTTCAGCGATTTGTCGCTGAATATAAGTATTTTCTTAGGGCCACCGCAGACTTTTTGCATCGGCGATCGGCGATTTTGCGACTGCGTCGCGTTTTGGCGACTCTCTGCGGTCGGACGCAGCGACTGCTCCGATGCTAAAAGCGACTAAATCACCGATCGCCGATGCAAAAAGTAGCAAGTAGACAAAAACCTATAGCAAGCAAGCGGATTACCTAAGTATCTATTGATGTCTATATAATATTACAACTTTACCGCTTAATATATAAGAAAACGTCGCCATGTAAACTCATCTGATATGACCTATAAACTTTTCAAAAGGCATGTGAAGCCTGCCAACCGTAGGCCCGCGTGAAATATGGCCTGAAAGCCTCAACGCTTTGGTATGGGGGAGGTCAGTGCCCCAGCCTATGGCTTGACGTAGGCAAAATACATACGTAAGTATATATACGGTATATATTTGATAGAAGAGTTGAGCCCTGAGTAATAATATTGTGTATTTTATGGTAAAACTAGCCCTGTGCTCGCTAGGAGCTCTATACAAATTGTCATTCCTTATTTAACCCCCTTTTAGACGGTTTTCGACGGGCCCGTTAGCGTGGTTGGCGCGGAGGCGCCTTTCACGCTGCAGATCGTAGGTTCGATTCCTACTCGGGACATGCATTTGTGTGCATGAACATATCTATATGTCCGGAGTCTGGGTGTATATGTATATTAAGTATGTATTTACAAATAAAAAAGTAGTATATGTAGTAATATCAGTTATCTGGTTTCCATAGTACAAGCTCTGCTTAGTTTGGGATCAGGTAGCCGTGTGTAAAAAATGTCCCAGGATATTATTATTTATAGGATTAATTTTTAAAATCATTGGCAGTACTAATTATTATTCACGTTTCGTAAAAATCTTCTATGCAAAATTTCATGCATGTAAAACCATCGGTGTAGGTTGTGCATTGTCAGTGTTAGAATTTTATTAAGAAGAATAGTTATCATGCACAATGCTATATCATTTAACGGCGTTCATAAATAAAACACTTTCACAACCCTACTACGCGTTAAAGTCAACATAATGCTCACTGACGTAATAACGTTAGTCATAATGGATTACCTAAAGTCTAGACTAGACCAGCTGAAGTTCAATACGGTTTCTAGGTCTCACAATCTACAACCGCCACTGTCTGAAATAACCCTAAGAAAAGTAGGGCTTACGTATAACCTACTCAACTTGGCCTGTATCTGAAACTAGGAACCCTAACTTAGGGCTGTCGCGATTTTATAACATTAGGGTTACTTCAGTTTCAAATGTTTTTCGTTTATCAGCGGTGGAACGTCTACCCGGGACCCGGGTATAACAATTCAAGTTCGCCCGTCTCGTCATCGATCATGCACCGTTCGTTCACCCCGTGGCCTTCAACTGGCGCCATCCGCCTCCATTCCCAGGCCTCAGAATTATTTTTAGAAGACACGTCATTTTACTAGCGCATTAACAAAGTTAAATATTGGAACTACTAAGTGTGAATTCACGATTGCAACGGGTTGAACTTGAAGCATGACCTTGTAATACGTTGTAGTTACTGTGAAATGTTATATAACATTAGATGAATTCTGGCTATGTGCAGTTTGGTCCTGCAATCAGTAGCCGCTGAACGAATTTTATTTATATATTTTTATCCGGATCCAAAAGTTTAATGACCTCTCATATTTATCCGGGCCAGACATGGGTATATAGCCGGGTGTTATCCGGCCCAGCCAGGAGTATGCACCGTTCGTTCACCCCGTGGCCTTCGATGGCACTGACCCGGCCTTCCCAGGCCCAGATGAAATTATTTATAGAATAGTCATGAATTATTCCTAAGTTTTCAAATAAAATAAAACAAGGTTACAACCCTAGCATTGTAGGAATGTACTAGGAATTTGTTTTTTTTTTAATTATTTTTTTTTGACGCGGATTTTTTAAATGGATTTGAAGTTTGCCTTTTGGAATTCATTTTTTCATTTCATAATACTAGAGTTTGAAATCTACTAGAACTAATTGTAACGTATCTTGGCCACCCGGATTGACCCGGGTATTTCGCATTCACGTTGCCCGGTCTGACATCGATCATGGCGTTCGTTCACCCCTCGTCCTTCAGCCATCGAACCGACCCGGGCATACAATGAAGTTATAGAAATATCCCCCTTTTATTTGATTAGTACCTTATAAATGTTGTTTTGCGGAACCAATCCAGGTATTTTATGATTAAAAATAGAGAAATTGGGGCTTTCGCTTCGATGGGTAGATAGACAGATTTTAATATAAATATTTATTCAAAATAAGTTATTGTTTTTGTAAGAAACAAGCAACCGGCGTTGAGTTGTTTTGATTTAAAGTATGGACTTACATTATAGAATATCCGTGTTCTGATAGCGTAGGTACGAAGGCCAATAACAGTTTTACCCAGAATAATAACAGCCGAGAGTTTACCCGAGTTAATGACAGTAAATTTACCCAGACTAGTAACGGTAAAAGTTTACCTAACTCAGGCTAGTAGCAGTAAGCTTAAACAGGTAACAGTAACCTTACCCAGGTTAATAACAGTAAGCTAACTCAGGCTAGTATCAGAAAGCTTAAACAGGTAAGAGTAACCTTACCCAGGTTAATAACTGTAAGCTAACTCAGGCTAGTAGCAGAAAGCTTAAACAGGTAACAGTCACCTTACCCAGGTCAATAACAATAAGCTAACTCAGGCTAACAGCAGAAAGCTTAAACGGGTAACAGTAACCTTACCCAGGTTAATAACTGTAAGCTTAAACAGGTAACAGTAATCTTACCTAGGTTAATAACTGTAAGCTTAAACAGGTAACAGTAACCTTACCTAGGTTAATAACTGTAAGCTTAAACAGGTAACAGTAACCTTACCCAGGTTAATAACTGTAAGCTAACTTTTGTCGGTAATTTTCTAGGAGCAAATTAGTGAGCTAGTGTTTATTTTTGTTACAGGGCAGGTATACGAGGCGGCCCGGGCATGGACTCCCAGCAGCAACAGTACTGCCTGAAATGGAACAGCTTCGGCTCAAACTTGGCCACGTCGTTCGCGAACCTCTGGAACTCGGAGAGCCTCGCAGACGTTACACTGTATTGCGAAGGTGAGTTTCATGTTATCTTTTAGTTTTTTTTTGTTATTTATAACTTTATAAACATCAGAGGCCCTTCTTTTTTTATACACTCACTGTTACTGTTGCTGGTCATTTCAATAGATGAATACCATAAAATTTGTATTTTATGGAATTTGCGGTCTGTAGAGACGTTACCGCCTTGTTTTGACCATTCTTGCCACAGAGTAAAGACTAAAGAAAGAGGTGCCCTTATTAGATATTTGTATGAAAAAAAAAAAAAAGTGGTCATTGTTTTTTCATTTTCACTTTTCACTTCGTATTACGCATGTGCAATAAATTATCACGAAAAAATACCTATCAGATCATAATTGTAAAACACTTCGGTGCAAGCCATTAATCAGATACGATAACGCACTACGCAAAACATGAGTCTGGAAAATTAGTTATAAATGCTTACTATTATCATTTTGATTAATAAAAATAACATGTTTACTTCGCGATACCAAACTGGAATGGAAAAAAATATGTAAATAATATAAGCTTTTTTAATGACCATAAATACCTATTTGAGATTTTACTGCTATTATTGGGGTATTTCCTAAAATTACACTGCGAGTATTTTTATTTTCTTTTTCGCGAGAACTAAATAATTTTTCAAAATTATTGTGAATTTTTGTTTTCGTTAATATGAAATAATTAAAAATATACATATTTTGCTATTCTTTTTTTTCCGTTAATTTGAAACGCCCGTATTATTGTCAATTGTTAAGATATTTTGAAAGTGATTGCACTGTTAGTAAATAAAAGGCATACTTGTTCATCCGAACTGTTATTTTTGTGAGTATATTATTTGACGAACAGTGCTATTCGCTAATAATCTAAAATATCTACATCATTATCTGTTTATTTGTCAGGCACAGGTAGAACCAAATCTAATTATTATACAGGATGTAGAGTCAATGGTTTTATTTCAAATCTCTTAAATTCTTTACTCGTTTCAGCATTTTAACTTAGTGATGAATGATTCTGTTACTGCTACTTACATACTAAACGCGAAAAACTTATACAGGGTTATTGGTAAAACACTAACAACCTTGCAGGGGCGTATTACTGACATCAAAAACAACAACGTTTGTTCTATGACTTTTTACAACACAATAAGAAAATTAACAAAAAATAACTTTCTAAAATGAATGATTTTTTTTTCTCATATACATGAAGAATGTAGCCATGGTACGTGGTTGTATTCCACTTTGCCCTAAAGTACCTAAACGTACTACGGCTATTCTCTAGATGAGCATATTTTCTTGTTTCATACATTTTAGAGTGTGATTTTTTGTTATTTTTTTTTTGTTTAGTAAAAAGTCATAGAAAAAAAAGTTGTTGTTTTTGATGTTGTTAGTGTTTTACCAATAACCCTGTATACAACAAAAAACGGGTACATATTTATTAGGTAAAATGTTATATAGAATTTACAATTTAAAAATCTCTAAATAGTAGAGTCAAGGTTGTGTTTAAAACTGCCTACACGGATCCAATATTGCGTAAAAAAACAATAAATTCGTTGGATCACCAGATAAAATAGATTATTGTTCTATATACTTACACCCGCTGATATATTTACTATCAGGCAATCTAATTTAGATTTTTGCTATGATTACTTATGCGCCGGATACTACCTAATGTACGTATGAATGTATATCATATGCTAAATAGTATTTCGGACTTCTGAGGGTCATCTGTTTCGTTCATTCGTGATTTTGACAGTATGTAAAAATGTGTCAAACATACAAATTCGAAGTTGGAACGAAACGGATAATTGCTTTCATGCTATACGACCGGTCGTAATAGCAGGCCTGAAACAGCTCGAAAGATTCAAGCGAGATTCCTTGCGTTTAGAGGAACAAAACAAAAGACGGTCAGAGAAAAAGTTAGAGACAAATTAAGAGAACTTACACCACAACTAAACTAGTTATAAAACATAACCTTTTAAAATTTATTTTAAATGTTATCAATTTATTTTTGCTTAAATTATTTATTTTGACAACCATAAAAATTTAAATTAGCATGATCTTAATCTTAATCTAATCAGCTAATTAATGAATAAAAAACGACAATATTCTAATGCAACATAGCATGAAATAAAATTTAAAATGTTTGTAGGTATAATTTGCAATTTTGAATAGCCAAATCGAGGTCGCTGCCGTGTAGATTGTAAATCAAATGCCTATTGAGATCATCGCTGAGCCTTTAATTAGCAGTCTGTTACAAATGGCGACCGAGGTTTTAGCGACCGAGTGTATTTTATCGACTGTACAGTTTTCGATGCAATAAATAAAATATAAAAAAGTGTTACGTCACGACTTTCATCCCCATTCGGGGGTAGTCAGAGGCTTGAGTGGCCCTACACCACATTGTGGAGCTATTAACCAACTCAAAGCCCACGTTTCACCAGATAGTCAGAACCCAACGTGACAGGTGGTGAATCTGTAGCCGTGTATACAGAAACTGACTATAACTGACTTTTTTTTTAAATATAAAATTAATTTACAACCTACATAAGTAAGTACAGATGCCGGCTAGAATTAAAAAGTAATCATAATAATACAAAAAAGAAATGTTTTTATTGTATTGAATTAAATTATATTTAAAAAAGTTTGTTGGTTTATGTTAACTGTTTTTTTTTTACATTTTGTTACCTAGTAACTATTTATTTTAATAAAAAACATTATAGCTAGCTATCATAAATACTAAAATTATACTTAAATGGTTTCCTTAGGAATTAAAATTCAAAAGCAGTGACAAAAAATAATGTGAAAAATACGACATGCAATCAAAAACATTTAGAATTTTAAACACTCTAAGGTCGGTTATTCAAACAACTTTTCCTCAAATAACTCGTTTAAAAACGCGGTTCTTTAATTTATGGTCGCACTATGACTTATCGATCGCCGTTAAAAGCCGGAAATCAAATTATTAACTAATTTATATGTTTTATAAAGGCGACATAATTAAAACCGCGAGATTGCATGATAATGAAGTGATATTACGCAATAGACCGATTTTATATATTGGAACTTTTTAAATCTCTGTGCCGATTTTAGCTGAGGCAATTTTTTTTTTATATCAGTTTACTTTTATTTTGAAATACTTACATGCATTACCGTTTACAGGTGTATCGTATTATAGCTGTTATGATATTTATAATATTACAAGGCCTTGGATGTATTAGGCTAATTTCCTAATATTAAATGTATAGTATAGTTTCATTAACTATTAAGTAGCAAATCTTTTTGATATATTGTGAAATAATTAAATAGAAATAAACAGTAACAAAGATATTCGTTTTCAAAAATTTACGGATTATGACGACACTAGAATATTTTCCGAAATTAATAATAATAATATAATATAAACTCTACACATGTATGGCCAATTTTAAAGTTATTTCGAAATAATTGCACTGTTAGTAATTGTAAGACATGCTCTATCTAAAAATATTCAATATCCGGTTTTAGGGCGAATGCGTCAGGCGCACTTATATATATATATAAAAACATAATTTTGCATATAGAGCGGGCTAATAGCCAGCTAATGTGTGCGCTAATTAAGCGAAACATAGCGCTACTAATTATTAAGTACTACTATTGGATAATTTATAGTGTTACTGACACCGTGGACCTTTTGAAATATATACTTATATACTATACATATAAATATACTTGTACATATTTTTGTAGTATCACCATTTTATTATCACCATTAACGATCGCCGAATACTTAAATAATATTATAAGCATGCACCCATGTCCGCCAAATCTTGCTAACTCGATAAACAGGTCGTTGCCCCCGCTGTACCTAGGTATTACGCGGTGCGATACCAGCGATTATTATGTTTTTGGCAGAGTTTGCGATACGCATTATCAATTTTCGAGGCTATCAGTGTATGCACGTTGACTTTGACCATTTAAAAAAGTTTTCCTTACGATAATAATCAATATCATTTGAAAAAATAAAGAATCGATTTTTTAAATCAATTTATACGTTGAAGTCTTAAAACTTCTAATAATAATTTCCAGCAAACTAAACTTACTTGATATTGGGGCGGATTTTTTTATGTACAACTTAAGACTTAAGTCATGACTCAAAATATTACCTTCTTACTAGGTATAAGTACAATTTATTTTGCGTACATTTATTTTGTTTTGTATTCCAACAGAATTTGCGCCATGATCCTAAATCCTTTTATCCCAAAAACTTAAAAAAGTAATAGAGTTTCACACTTATTAACAAATTATTATGTTCAAGGTTTTAACTGGTATCGTGTCAATGTTTATTTTATGTTAATACATATTATTACATATTATTACATATAGCAACAAAGTTTATTATATCTAAAATAAATATAAATTATCGTAATATTAAACGTATGTAAAAACTTTATATTCATTCAACTCATTGACACTACATCGAAACCGAGCACTTACGGAGTAATATACGGCTTTTTTATTACCCAACCGCGCATAAAAGTCAATATTACATTGTAACACGTCCGCACTATATTACCATTGACAGTACCCGAAGAAAAATACGGTAGAAAATAAAATAGAATGTGTCAGTGGCAACCCTGCATTCAAAATTCGCAGACAAAAAAATGTACGTAGCCCGCCAAACGTCCGGCGAGCGCCAATCATTTCAATCACACGTTGCACGTGTAAACGAAAAAAGTGGCATCAAAATATATTACATACGATGCATTTATTTTAGTCTTTAAAACATCTCTTGGCCTCGTCAACTCTGTATAAAAAAGTTACACGTGCCGATCCAGAGATAAAAGAAGACAGAGGTTATCTAATTGCTGGCCGAAATTTTCGAAAACAAATGACGAATGCACTTAGTTTTTTTTATATCTGTGTTCGGCTATAAAAAAAACATGTTTGCATTATTATTATTTTAAAGTGACACGTAACTGCGACGCGTGTAAGATAAAGAATAGTGCACATCGTTCGTAATTTGCGGGCGTGATTGCATTAATTGGATTAATCTTTGAGTGAATATGGAATTTCCAAATGACGATAAAGTGATTCATAAATATTATCCATTACGCCTGTATCTGCGACTGTATTTACAGAAATGTATTATTCTGAACAAACGTAACGTATTTATATTTAAAGGCTTAATTGCATTAATTCTTAGAATACCTCCTCGTAGGTACTTCGACGTAACATTACGCATTATTACTAGGCACATAAATAAATACAGCCAGACTAACACACCTACTGTATGGTCCTAAACTAAGCAAAGCTTGTACTATGCGTACAATTGTATGAATATGTTAAAAAAACCGGTTTCTACTTATATTGTAACTAATACAGTCTCCTAAAATTTAATAGTACAACACACGCTTATGTATCCCTTGCTTAACTTTCATTCTTACTCTTTTGGGTGCATCTGAACGTGGTGAGCAGCGCGGCCGAGCAAGTTTTGACGCCAGACTAAGGGTGCGTTTCCACTAACGCGGAGCTGGGTGGAGTGGAGCGGAGCGGCGCACTATGATTGGCCAACTGTGAGGAGATTTCGAGCACTGTGATTGGCCAATTCACGGTCCGCTCCGCTCCACTCCGCCCAGCTCCGCGTCAGTGGAAACGCACCCTAAGACTAATGTCATAAAATGATTACTCGGGCGCGCCGCTCGCACCTTTTAGACGCAGCCAGTAGAAAATAAATTCTACCGCATTTTTTGTCGCATCGCAGACACTAACTTCTACTTATTGCAGATATAATTGTACTCTTGCCAGTTTTTTTATTATTTTTTTGCAGGATTGGCATCTCGTATATGACGCAATAGTGTCAGACATAATAAATCGCCTACGGGCTCGTATAAAGCCAGCCCTAGACTGAATGGAGACCTAAAGGTCAGGGCTTAGCGCGATGCATGGAAATTATCTGAATGACTGGCTCTTTTTATAGAATGATTAATTTCGCTTTTAGTTACTCTTCCTTGATTGATGAAAAATGTTGAAATATAGACCATTTTTTGTGGGACTAAGATAGCAAATAAGCGCACAGCCCGCCTGATGTTCAGCAGTTACCGTAGCCTATAGACGCTTCCAATACCAAAGGCATCACTCCTACGTTGCCAACCTGAAGGGGAATGGGACAGAGGGAGGGTGGGGGGGGTCTTGCTTCTGGTGTTGTTATAGCAAGCCGTACTAGCTTTTTTACGCCAATCTTTGGTGAGAGGGTGGTACTACCCCGGCCGAGCTACCCCAAATTTGAGCTGAGCTTGGCTCTACCACTAACCAGTGATTGAGTTTGCAAAATTTTAGTAAGAAAAATGTTACATGTAACATGTTCACTAGTTATAATAACATTTTCCACATTTTCGAACTAAAGTTTAAAATAGGAACACAAACTACGCAACTACCCTCTCTCCAACAGCCTCGACATCGCCCACCCTGTAATTACATAAAATCGAAATGTGCCCGCCGCGCCGTGCGTGCATGCATGCTCTCAGTAGTCAAGGTGCCTATATTTATTCAAATTTGACTGTTAATGTAACACGTCACGTCGCTGCGTAGTATCTCCCGCTGAAACTTTGAACATGTCATATTAAAAGGTGCATCACCTCTATTTTTAGCGGTATACAAGTTTGAAATACAAGTCGGTGAAAACGCTCGTGTATACAGTTCCTAAAGGTACCTTTAGTTAGAAACATTTTTTTTTGGTTGACTGACAACTATTTGGCCCTCTCTAAAAATAAGAATAAATAAAATACAGTGATTTTTTTACAAATATTTATGATAATTTAAACGATAACCTCGCTAAATTTGCATTTTAGTTGATTGTGTCACAAAAAGGTGCCGTTTCCTTATGTTAGGATTATAATATGCCAGAAATTCTCAAAGATAACGAAGTATTGTCACCCAAAAATTATAATATTTCAAACAACTTCTCTGAAAAGATTCAATGAAAATTCATCAAGTCTTGTACAATACAGCCGACCTTAAACTTAACAATGATGGAATTGCAACATATTATTTTTAGCATAAGTTACTTAACTTTGTTATAATGCGTAACCATCTTTATATTCGTAAAAATCTTTTTAATGTAATGTATTGGCTTCATTCCTATCAATTTTTTACTCTATTTTGTTATATTCTATTTTTAAAATTTTCTTTTTGACGTATGACGACATGCGTTCGAATTTCAAAATTGTCCTCTCACGATCGTATTTCATCACGAGCCATTCCACTTGTTGCATAAATTGATGCCAACTTTTCCTTATTCTCCCCTTGTTTATTTTGGTGCGTGGTAAAATATGGTTCACATTTATTTGCGATGGGTATTTCCAACTAATACTTTCTTGCGATTAAATATCACTAAAGCTCAAATTATGAATACGCACACTTCATGAATAGCAAAATAAGATTCCTTTAAAAAGCTGCCAACGCTTCCAATCTTTACTGCACGCCCGATAAACACTTTTTTATTTGCACCGATGAAAACGGCCTTACTCTATTACATACAGCTCCTAAGTTTTCGAGGTCGTACCGAACAAGTGCTAGACGGGGGGTGGGCGGCCGAAATGGGGGGTGTGAGTCCCCCGGCGCCTGGGAATCGGGGAGTGGGGCGTTAGGAAGTTTGCACTCGTCGAGGCCTCCAAATGGAAGGCTTATAGTTGCGAGTCTGGCTTCTGTGAAGACATTTTAGTTATAACGGCCTCACTTATAATTATGACAGAGGCTCGTTACGTTTCATTCGTAGATGAATTTTAGCGATTAAGGAATTTTGGATTGATTTATAGTTTGGTTTGCTAATTGTTTTAGGGTTTATAATTTATTTTAGTAGCTGTTGGGCGCGAAACTTTTAAGTGACTAGGCCCGGTACACACACCCACTATACTCCTGTAAGCCAGCATCGTCATTTTTGTCTAACGATCACGCCATGGTTTGACCCTCGACTAGTCCCGGGAACAGCTAAATTGTCTTCGAACCCGCATGAATTTAATCAAAAGAACAGGAGAAGTTGGAAGATAACTATAAAAATACACCTTACTCACGCTTATTATTTTTCCACCACCATGGATGTATCCACCACATAAAAGGCATATTATGCCATTGATTGTATAGACACAGTTTACAAATTTATGTGTTCATGTGAGCGCGTCGCTACTGTCTTCGCCAATCTGTCAAAAATAATAACAGTTTCATAATAACAATGCTAGTTCCAGTTTTGGCCGCCTGAACAGTTAAGTTGGTAGTGCGCTACCGCAGTACCTACGTGACATTGAACATCTTTTCACCTGCCGATATGCGTGAAATCTCACCTACATTAATGTGACAATCGCAGAAAAACTGGAGGTGGAACGTGTTTTTAAAACGAAACTAGTTTTTTAATTGCGCGTATATTTTATTAAGTTGATTTTAAAATATATTCTAAATTGTAAGTAGGTACCTATCTATTTTATACGATGTAGAGTCCTACAGAGCCTTAAGGATGAGTGACGTACTCAAGCTCTTCTACTAAATTGACCACTTTATCTGTTCAGGTGTTGTTATCTTCGCGAAACTGTCAAAAACAAAGACTTCGTAAGAACAACAATAGTTCCAGTTTTGGTCACCAGAACACATACGTTGGTGATGTTTTAAAATACGTTCGAATTTCGAACGCAATTTGAATGTTCGAATTTCGAACGCAATTTGCATGTTCGAATTTCGAACGCAATTTGCATGTTCGAAAGAAAAGTAATATATGAGGTACCTCAGCTTTCGCGGCTCACGCCTGGATTTGTTCTGCCACTTACCTTTCGAGTTACGGGGATGAATCTCGTTTTCTGCTTGGGCGAGCCCCAGCCTCGTTATCTCCTGGCTTCCTAGTTTGACACTGTTGAGTTTCCGAACTGTAAATAATATCACAATATGTTATTTACGAATTATGATTGTCACATTTTAAGGTTAACAAAACATTACAGTTTTCGAAAACTTACTTTTGGCATCCTATTGCAAATAAATAAAAATATAAAGCTCATGATTGAAACTTTAGTATCAAAAGTTTTTCAACCTCAACCAAACTTAAACAGCTGATGTCTTTGTTTTGAAAACGAACACTAAATTCATTGCTACGGAAGGCAAAGGAATACAGCCTGTATAATTTTTGAAGCAGCAGATTTAAAAAGGCAAGCGGTTAGAAATATTTATACTGGCACGTCACGAAACTATCTTGAAATATATTTTTTTTCTAAAATTAATTTAATCTATTTTTTTCCCCTCTAGTAGCTTTTCTATCAAAGTTCTATTTCCGTCAAATCACAAAGTTCTATAAAACATTTAAAAAGAATCTCATGTTCTCTTTAAATATTTGAATTTCGAAATCCCATTCCATTTTAACAGCCGAATTCACTGCGCTTTCCGAACTGTAGGCGGAACGCATCGACGCGGCCCGTTTTCCTTATCGACCGTGCCGGTATATGTGTCGCGAGGCAACCAACCCCCTAGACACCCCCCAAAACTCTCACCCTCTAGCCCTGAATGCGTTCCAGCTATCGACACAGCCATCGCTGTGTACAGTTCGGCTGGACATTGAAAATTTTATTGTAGGTAGTTTACAATGGATTTTATTTTCTGTAGCACATTCTAAATTTTTAATTTGAGTTTCGAACGTCAAATAAGTGAACCTGAGATGATTCATTTGTTTTCTTATTTTTTCCGTCTTAAGCTTTTAATTTCTTTTTCTTAAAAATGTTGCTATTACCTACTGCCAGTCCTGAGTCGATTCTTAGGAAGCTGAGATATGGCCATTATTTTATTGATATATCCCTTACAACTACGAGCTTACGTTACGTTGTTACGTAACCTCACTTTTACTAAATCAAAATTATAACTATGCTCTTAGACGATTAAAATCCGCAAAATTGTCAGCAGAGGAATCTTTTCGTTTTCCCTTCTTGTCCCATTCTTAGGCACATTTTTTACGCAATAGTATGCGCAGACACGTGGCCCACGTGCTGATTGCAATACCTTTGCGTCATTTTTATGGTTTCACCCCGTGGTGTGAATTGTGTGCGTTTATTCAAATTAGGGGTTCAAACTTCTGGATTTTATTTAGATAGCGAACGTGAATCTGTATTCTGACTTTATGATGTTAGCATCTGTGACTTTAAACGTAAATCGTTTGAAACTTTCATAACTTTTTACATTTTATTGGTGGTAGAACCAAACTGTAGCCAACTAACTACAGCTCATATGGGCTAGCTCGACCGGGGTAGTACCACCTTCTCACAGAAGTTCGACGTAAAGTAGAGAGCTGTAAGTCCAACACCCCCCTCCCCTCTTTCTGTCCCACGCCCCCTTCCTCTTCAGGTCGGCAACGTGCGAGCGATACCTTTGGTATGGCAAGCATCTATAAGCTACGGTAACTGTTAAACAGCAGGTGGGCCGTAAGCTTGTTTTCCACCTTAGTCATATTCACTATACTACTATATACTTGTCATATGTACTATGAAAGTATAATAAAATAGGTATGGTACTATATTGCATATTACTACTACACTCTACAACGAGTTACTAATCTTATTTAATAATTTGACATACTTATAGCACAGTCTAATTAGTACTTATAATAGGTAAATATGCCAAATTATAAGCCATTTGGCGCTGTATGTGGCGTTTTAGGTATTTTCGTAGACGCTAGCTAGTAGCGAACGTAATAAGTTTAAAAACTAAAACCCGACTACTGAAAAATCGCGCTCTCAAAAGTATGAAACAAGAAAATATTCTCATCTAGAGGATAGCCGTGGTCCGTGGTCATATGCCACTTTGGGGGCCTAAAGGGCCTAAACGGACCACTTATTATTTAATTATTTTGGAGTTATAGGTAACAATATATATATATGTATTTTTGAAATGTGCTTATCAAGCTCTTTCATTTGATACGCCACCCGGTTTTATTAAAAAATGTTTTTTTTTTTTTAGTTCATGACACTATGTCCTTTAGAGGGCGCCATATGCAATTTTATGTAACGTTACATAGCCTATAACCAGCGCGCCATTAAGCCGCTTCTAACGATACCTCATTTGTCAAATTACGACAAGTAGTTTGGAAGTTAGGCGGGAACAGATGAACATACATACATACATACATACCGGTCAAAATCATAACCCTCCGCCGTAGTCGGGTAAAAATTGCGGTAAAGCTATCGATATTTGCACGCTCACGCTGTAATAGAAGGCCTACGAAAGGTTACGCTAATTATTATCTACTACCTTGATTTACATTCGCTACGTCACTCTCAGGGTCCTCTGGTTCCGACCTAGTGTAAGACTAAATACATTATACATTATTATCTAATCAATAATCTACTTTATTTAAGACCGTTAAGTCAAAAATTGGCATAAATTAACAATTTGATCAAGGTTGTATACAACTATGACCTCTATTTTGTAATTTTGAACTTAATTTGAATATCAATAAAGTCGGTATATCTTGACCTTACTTATAGCATCAGTTGTTCCTACCTACCATCCGAAATATATATTTCCTGAAAACTATATATTTAATTACCTACTAAATACGACGTACCTAGGTAGGTATGTCGTTCATCAGGCGCATGCCGGGCCTGCGCACTCAGTTTTGACGTCGAAACGTATAGACATTAATGGCATAACACTAGTGCTCGGGAGAGGCATGCGCGGCATATGGACGCACCAAATGAAAGCTCTAGTCGTCAAAAAATGTTCACGTAGCATTGGGTGCGTCTCAGGCGCATGCAACGCCCGAACACTCAGTTTTGACGTCAGAATGCATAGATATAATGTCATAACATGAATGCTCGGGCGAGGCATTACTATGAGGTGAGAGAACACAGCCCAGAGAAATATCAAAATTTCTATAGAGATCCCTTACGTAGACAAGTATTGTTTATGACTTTTTTTTTAAAGCGTCAAAAGTTTGTAAACTAACGTGAATGGATAAAACGAAACGTGTGTTATGCTATCACGAGCAACTATCTGTTATTATCTGTACGTGATAAGTGCAAGTTGGTAAAGTTCCGATAGCATCGCACACTCGTGCTGAATTTCTAATGTTAGATAAAAATACCTTATTGTTAAAGTGTTGGACACTGATAAATCCACAGAAAATAGAAAAAAAAACTAATTAAGCTGAAAAAGAAAACAAATTTCGATTGAAATTTCGAACACTACATCGATGTCGTTTTCAAATCTTACCCACAAGTTTTTTTCTTATGCAATAAATGTATAAATCTATGACTGGCATTAAATATGGTGACACATTCCAATATAATTTCCAATAGCAAATAAAAATAGTGCTAGAATTTTGTTCCAGACACCCTTTGTTCGCTACCAAGAATGCCAAAAGATTCTATAGGGCTTTTCACCAAAACTTCAAGGTACCAATGTCTTCTATTTAGTGGCAACCCTATCACTAACCTAGCCTGATTACTTGATAAGACGAGCCAGCAGTACAATTCACACGTCTGTCATATTAATAGTTTTATTTCCATGCTACGAACGATTTTGGAATATATTTATGTAATAATGGAGTTTTTATTAAGTTCCTATTTTAAAGTATGTCAGATCACTACGATTGGAATACCACCTTATTATTAGGAACTAGTTATAAGGAATAATGACAGTAAGGATAAGGGCAGTAACATGACAGCGAGATATAAATATATCAAGAGTAAAACCTACGCAAGCTTAATTTTATTCATTGCCGTGTCTACTATCAAATGGGACAATTATGTGGGATTTAGAAAATGGAAGGATGTCTCTAGCTTATTGATAGTTATCGTTTTGATAACGCAACCCTACCTTACGGATTTAATGATCTGAAAAAAAAAAACCCCCTGTTTCGACTGACTAAACATGTACACAGTTTTCGTGCGTCCAAATGCCTCGCATGCCTTACCCGAGCACTCAAGTTATGACATTATGTCCATGCGTTCTGTTGTCAAAACTGAGTGCCCGGGAGCGGCATGCGCCTGATGTATATACATGCGCCTATTTGGTGCCTTTCATGCCTCGCCTGAGCACTCATGTCTATGCAATCCAACGTCAAAACTGAGTGCTCAGGCGAGGCATGTGAGGCATCTGTACGCGTCAATTCAAGCATGAACCACACATTAATTAGATTAATAATAACGTTACGAAACTTATTCAGGCAAGTGAAGACAGTTATAAAGTTAATTAATAATTTGTTTACTACGTTTTATTGCCGCGTTCTTTGATGTAAATGTTTTTAGTTTAGACTTTTGTCGGTCCTCAGTTCATCTCATTGTTTTCGTTATTATAACCGGTTTGTTCCATTATAAATTATAATAAATGTATCATGGGTATCATCCTTTTTGTGTGACTCTGCGATAATAGTCCTGATATTTGTATTGTCAATGATACCTCATAAGTTCTTGGATTTAGCAAGTTTTGTAATGTTCGTAAAGCAGGTATTAAATGTTTGGTTACTTCTAAATATAAATATTTTTTTTTACGAAATGATTTGATTTATGGCTTCTATTAGCTTAAGCATTAGCTTATTTATACACTTTAAAACAACATTACTATATCGTTTCATAATAAATTAAAATTTAATGTTAATTAACTAAAAATAGCGCCAACATTATAGCGAAATAATTAATGTAAAAAAATTATGTTGCTATGCCTATGAATGACCAATGATTCCATGTTGAAGTTGAAGAACTCTACCACTTTTGTCGCGCAAAGAATCCTTCAGCAACCCTTTCCGTGCCAATATGACCTCCATCGTTAAAATACAAATTAACATGCAACGCCGTGTATAATAAAATACGCAATAAAACAACCAACAATCTTTGGTGAAAATAAAAAGTTTTTCATCACGCAGGCTTGGTCGCAAAATCAAGGTGTTGCTGCGGTTGGGCAACGTCAGCGAGGTGGGGGGAGCCTCCCCAGGCAGGGTGGATACCCCTCCCCCACCGTCTATACACGAGTGCATTATACACGTAAAGCCCCATCCCAGGAATTTTCTCGTATAGTTGTGCATATTTAGTGAACGCCTAATTTCTCCCCTCGTCAGGGATGCAGGGGCCTATCGATTGGCGGGGGAAGCGAACGGGTTAAATTTACCTTTGCCGATGTTTAGTCACGATGATTGAGCTGTTTCAGTAATCAAAGAGATCGATCGTGTGCAGCGGCAGGGTTGAATTGTTCTGCCCATTTTTCAGTTCGGACTTCATAGCACTTTGAGCATAAGCACATAATTAAGTGTACTTATGCAAATATTGTTAGTAGTTACCATAAAAAAGTAAAGGTTGGCCAGGATAGAGAGTCAATATAGACATATAATATAGACATTTTTTGACATTTTGTAGTCTTTATGTAGTTACTTTTGAAGACATGTTTTATATGTTGTTACCTTTCTGTAGGTGGAAGTCGTTGAAACATGTTCTCAAGTAGCCCAAGATATAGTAAAGATGAATAAGAACCTTTATCCAGTAATTGTAGATTTAATAGGTTAGATAAATATATTCTAGCAGCGTGGTCAGATTACAAAAAAGAAGTATCAGAATAATTGAAAGTTAGTTACAAAATATAAGGCATTATCGATATACCTCTCGTTTTGTTCATGTCAAAGACAAGACCACCCACGGCGCTTACTTCAAAGACTCGTTTGAGATGTTTTCAGAACGTTTTTCTAAAACAATGTAATTTTCTATTACATTACCTATGCCCTCTACTGAAACACTTGCCGTTTCTTCGTATATCTTTGCTAACTTTGGGAGCTTTTTAAGGGTTCCGTACCTAAAGGGTGCCAACGGGACCCTAAAACTAAGCCTACGCTGTCCGTCTGTCTGTCTGTCCGCCTGTCAGCGGGCTATATCTCACGAACCGTAAAAGGTAGAGACTTGAAATTTTCACAGAATGTTTATTTCTAAAAATATAAAAAAGTTTAAAAATAAAGGGGGTTCCGATACAAGAAACATGATATTTTTTATTCTACGGTGGTGCGGAACCCTTTATGTGCGAGTCCGTCACGCACTTGGCCGGTTTTTTTTAATGACACCTACGATGGTGATGAGAAAATGTTTGATATTCTATAAGAAGTATAGGCACTTCAAAAAAGTACTTGAAGATTCTATCTTTCTCACTTAAAATGTAGGACTTTTCATTTTCAACTTAAAATTATGCTACACATATACACGCGCTTGTATCCCACGGGGGTAGGCAGAGAGAGACTACTGATTGCCACACGCTACGATCCTGACACACCTCTTTTGCTTCATCCACACTCATACATCTTCTCATGCACTGCCGTCAGTTGAGGGTGCTACGGACTTGACCTTTCTGTAAAATACCATTAATATATTCATGGAAAGTGAAAATTTATGCTATTAACTAAAATTCCCTTCATTTTGAGTTACACCGCGTTTTATTAAGCATGCAATACCTATCCTAAAACCTTTATACTACCTATTTTGTGCCTGTTATACCCAAAATGTGTAATTGCAGCGCCATCACAAACCGCCCCACGCACGCACGTCCAAAACGGTTCACCTAGTTTCCCAGCCCCACTCCCTGCAAGATTGATTTTCTCTCACGCATTTCGCTTGCACTTTCCTCGGGGGTGTGTTCCTGTCCCGCTCTAGCAAGGCTCTACCTCCCCCGGCGACCTTGAGTCGGGTGGCGCCCCCCAGACGGGTGGGATGCGTTATCATGTACGTGGTGTGTCTGTGTGCGTGGGGGATGGAAATGGGGTTAGTCGGCGTCGGCCCCCCCTTGATGTCGTTCTCGCCTGCATCCGGGCTCCGAGCCTATATGTATGGATGGAAACTCGATTTTCAATTTGATTCCGAATTTGCAGGGAATTTTCGGCTTCTGGGCACCGGATGTTGGGTGAGGGAGATGTTTGCGTTTGATTTTCGCTAGTCTTTATGATTCGGTGAATTGATGGATTGGGAATAAACCTACCTACCAAAATGTTTAATTTTAAAAATTCGAATTTCAAACGGTAGTTTAAATCACTGAAAATTTCATATTTAAAAAAAGAAGAGAAAATAAAAAAGTAAATTCGCTTTTGAAAACCCACCAAAAAGGATACAGCTACATTTTCAATAATAGAATATAAAAACTTCGATAACCAGCCGGTATTTTTACGTAAGTACTATTTATTTATAGTTCCCCGATCAATGAGTTTATTCAAAGAAATATTCGGTATCATTGAATATTTAAAACTCTACATAATAGAACCAGTTGTGGCCATCCTTGTAATCTATTCAGTTGCCCGTTGACCTATTTACGGCTCGGTGCAATGTCGTGTGGTCATACTCGCTGGGGCCCTCGTAATATGACGCCGAGTATACTCAACGTATTTGGAACAGATGCGTACTTAACAAAAAATGTTGACTCTATTAAATGGGTTATTTTTTATGAATGTGTCATCATATGATTAAATACTTGATAAGTACGATACGAGTTAGGTATTTTAAATATAGAGTAAAACGCTAAGGATGAAATGTGGATGCACTGCAGACCATCTCTGCCTATCCTTTCGGGAAATACGTAGGTATTTCGCCTGTAGAGGCGAGAAGATGTGTAGGGATTTAGGTATACTTTATTTAGAGAGCTCTTTGTTTGCAACATTTTGCTTTGAATACTTCTTTTTCTAAGAAAAATAAATACTTGTTCTGTATTAAAGTATAATATACTGGCCTTCAATAAATGATTCTAATTATCATACCTACTCCAAAGATATTCTTTGAATATTAAAAAAATACGATAAACCGTCAAAAATTCAGATTACAAGCGTTAGCCGCCTAAAAATAAAGATCGAGTCGTTCACTGGGTGCACACATGCAAGATAACAGCGTTAGTAGGGCTCCGAATGAGGCCAATGTCAGTTGTGTTGCAAGCTGCGCGCGCCGACCAATGTCGTTCGCTCATTTCCTCGTTACGCGCGCTCTGCGCAGGCACATGGCGGGTTGCAACATGCAATGGCGGGAATGGATGAACTTATTGAACTTTGTTATGGAATGTCTTCGTCTCTGATAATGAACAATGAAAAGAATGATTGAAGTTTTATTTTGTCTATGCCAGTGTCATTAGATCTATTGGAAAGATCACAACCTTCTTATTTGATACTTGACATCGATTTACTGCATCCAATAATTATTCTCACTCGGTAACTGATTGACGATAAAGAAACAGTTGTGTAATATTCCAAAGCATAAAGGGTTCAAATAGCCACAATTATCATTTTGTAGATCGTAACAAAACTCATCTCTTAAGGCTTGAAGGAGGCCAGAGTTGCTAGCCAAGTGACATGAACGCTAATCGAATAGAATAGACTTCACAATGTATTGAAATGTCAAACGTCGCTATGTAGATCAACGACATGTTGTTATGTAGATCACGTGACTTATATTATTTCCATACATGAAGCGTAGCGATTTGAAGGAACGCTTGTAGACGTCAGCCACTTATCTAGCCCTTCTGATGATAGCTAAGGTACTGGCCGGGCGATGATGTTTCTATCGAATTATTATTTTTATTGAATATTTTTTCATGAATGACTTATGTCCAAAATATAAAATATACAGTGTTATAAAGTTCTAAATCATTATTTTGGTTTAGGTGTCACATAGTATAAAATTAACAATTTAGGTTGAAAACGACGCACTTATTTTTAACTTGTTTTCTGAGAAATTTGGTAACATTAAATATAAATTACCAAATACATTCTATTTCAGACAATCTGCAGTTTAATGTGGTATATTTTAAATGATAATATTTTGCAGAAAACTAGGTACAAACATGGGGTATTCCATCACAATCAACCGGAACATAAATAATTTTGCGTAAAGTCACCGTTTTAATCTTAATACACCACTCCTTGAGTACCAATACTACTATTTCAACTACTACTACTGTTTCAAAGAACGAATCCTACGGATTGATTAAGTACCTACCTTAAGATATAAGCAGATACGTCGTTAATCAAAAACAATACTTGTTTTTTCATCAACAAAGCCGATAGTCCTTCAAGGTCATGACCACACAGGTACTGCGTTTCATACATGATTTGGCAATTTACATATAGATATGTATCTACGCGCTTCCGCGGTAGTTATGTAACTGTTCGTAGGTACATAACACGTGTGCAAGGGCTCGAAGGTAACATAATAGATAAATGTATCGTGGAGATAAAATACAAAGGTTGAACTGATAGGATTTTTAGATATTGTTAGTTTTCTTACAAAATTAAGGGCCTGTTCAGAATTGACGGATAACTTTTGTCCACCAAATAAATATGTCGTTCTAAGAGTACCTTTGACGACCGTTTGGCGCAGTGGTTTGAGCGTTGGCCGCTCAGCTCACTGCATCGGATGGTTGCAGGTTCGATTTCCGCCAGAGGCAAATTTCGGAAACGGCCTTTTCGTAATTTGCCTTGGTCTGGGTGTCACTGGGATCGCCCTCAGTCCATTGTATGGTAGCCATAGTACAAGCGTTGCTTAGTTTGGGACCATACAGTTGGTGTGGATGTCTGGCACCAAGTCTTAAGCTATTGTAATCCGTAACAAAATAAGTAAATAGCGATTTAAAAAATAAAACAATATAAAGAAAGACAAGCCCACTGAGTTTCTTGCCGGATCTTCTCAGTCGAGGTCGCGTTTCTGATCCGGCGGTAGAATTTAAGTAAAAATGTAAAATGACAATTTGTAAGTGCCCCCGTAGGCCTCAACATAATAAACGTTTTGAATTTTGAATTGAATTTTCAATAACAAGTATTTTATATTTAAATATATTTGAATGAAGTTCGGCACAGAGATAAAATAGGCTTTGGAGAAATAAATTGGCTGATTTCTATCCTCAAAGGCCACGCAGGCCATAAGTGAATTTTACGTGGAAATTACTGATAGAATCACGTGTACGTAACAGAGCGGTCACGTGTTTCTTGCACGTAGGCCCGCCATCGATAGGTACTCCTATGGAATATTACTGTATTTCCCTATACAATTTATTAATCGTCAGATTATTATTTCTATTACCTGATGTAATTATATTTCCTTATTAAATTCTCAATTTGTCAGTAATTACTGTTGCTATGCGTTTAGAATCATACAGGTCGCGTTCAGTATCGGCAATTTCATTTGAAATCTAGTAAATTTCAATCTTTGTCTTTTAACTTAACATAGAGTTTGCTTCTTGTCTGTTTAAGGGCCTTTAGATAACATATATCCACCAAATAGGTGCACATCAGACGCATGCCAAGCCCGAGCACTCAGTTTTGACGTCGGAACGCATACACATAATGTCATAACACAAGAGTGCTCGGGCGAGGCATGCGAGGCATCTGGACGCACCAAATTAAATATGACGTTTCGACAAAACTGTCAAAACTTCTTTATTTGGTGGATAAAAGTTATCTAACAATTCTGAAAAAGACCTTAAATCGATCTCAAGATTGATATCGAACTCAAGATGTTATTTTTCACATATGTTCCATACATTAAACGTCAAAATTTCATCTTAAGATCGATCTCAACTTTGAGATCGATTTATTAATACGGCCCTAAGTGACATAAAATTGAGAAGAGGCCATTGACCAGAAGTGTTACCTCAACTGGGCTAGCAGAAATGTTTTTTTTTAATTCCAAATTATTAGAGAATTAATGAAAAAAATCACTTGTTTTTATGTAGGTATGTATTCACTAATAGAATCGATAAAGATGCGGGCGTGTAGGCCAGCCCTTTGGCCTTCATGACTCTGCATTCCACACGAGATAGTTGCGTGATGTTTATAGAAAACTCACAAAATGGAGTGAAGAATACGAACGAGGAAGTATTTGTAACAAATCCGTGGGCGGGGCCTGTAGGAGCGGAACGATCGTGCAGCACTGTGCCTCTATCTAAGGCCGGCTGCATCTCTGCGACTCACATATATTTAGCCCTTAACGTGTCGTCAAAAAACACTGTATTAAAATAAACAAGTGGCGATTTAAAAAAAGAAAAAGAAAATATATTATCTACAATCAATATAAAAAGACAAGCCCGCTAACTTTCTTGCTGGATCTTCTATGTTGAGGTCGCGTTTCCGATCGGGAGGTAGAATTAAGTAAAAAATAAATAAATGTTAAGTTCCCCGGAGGCCAAAACTAAATAAAGTATTCGAATTTGTATTTTTTACATTTCATATACCTATACAGGGAGTATATAGAGAGTTGGTCGTTAGGTGAAAACAAAGATGTAATAAAAACTGTATTTTTTTTTCTCTTTTTTTAATTAACTAATGACTACTACTAATGACAATCTGAAACTAGGTAACAAAGTCACATAATAAATATTCTGTGATAATGATTTATCGGTGTATTTACGAGATGTATCTATGTCGTCGAAGTACCTAGATTTAAATAAATAGTACATTCATTTACTTTTTATTGATTTAAATAACTATTAATTTTATAATAATTGGATAGGTGGAAAAAACTTTCCATCACGGAAATTTATACCGAAGTGCATTGATATGAAGTAATTTAATAAATCAATACCTAATAGTAGTAGGTTATTCCTGTTTAAGTCGGTACCATTAATATTTATTTATTTATTTATTAACCAACTTAAACTAACATAATTATATACATATAAGTTATAGGTTACAGTATAGTTATACAAAATAAAAATAACATTGAAAAATAATAAATGATAATAAAATTACAGCATAGTGCATACCTATTGACATACTATTGTGCTGGGAGTGTCAATGGACTCCAAGTAACTGGTAGCTGCAGCTAGGAATCTCGGTTCTGTGTGTGCGAATGGGTCTACGGATTCGTCATAAACTAATATTTTGTTGATGAGTGTCAGAGCATGGTAAAGTGGTGTGAAAGTGATAGCTGTGGAGCTAGCGCTGGGTATCGCAAATATAATATGATAATAGAAAAGCATTTGGTACTTATGCGTCATTACCAAATACGTAGTGTTTTACTTGGACTACTATCATTAAGGTAAAGTTAAAAGCAAATTAAAATATGAAATGTGGAATTTCTAGTGCAATATGCGTGTTTTGCTTATCTTAACAGGAAAACTCCGTGTGTCCTTAATATATTTTGGCGAACAATAGCTAGGCATTTAGATGAAACTATCGATTTCCTTTCTCTACGTTTTACGTAGAAAATGATTAATAAGTAATTACATCGTTTATTTCATTGTCTATTTTACTTTCCGCATATTTTTATTTTATTATGATAGTCGCACATATTTCCGATCCGGCGGTAGAATTTGAGGAAAAAAAAGTAAAATGACAATTTTTAAGTGCCCCCGTAGGCCTAAACAAAAGAAAACGAATTTAGTTTTTTTTTATAATTGCTAAATAAAAAAAAAACGCAATACGCGGTCGCATAATCGCATTGTGTGCGGCCGGCCTTCCGCGGCGCATACGGCCGCCCGTCCAAGGCTAACCGTATTTTGTTCCGCGCTCCGTGAGTACTGACGTAACAGATGTAAGTACTACGGCTATCTATAGTACGACGAATTGACGGTGTCCGTAGGTACATTATCGACATAGTAAAAACATTGATAAGACGCAATTACGCAACCACACGGCATGTCTAGTGTGATGACTCAAAAAGCAGGTAGACCTAGACTGTATTGTAAGATACTTACGGTAATCTAAAAATAAATCGATTACTCTCGCTGTTTACCATTCCGCGAAATCGTATACTAAAATAACTAAAGAGATGGAAAAAAGTTTGTCGTGCCTCCCTATAAAATTTTCAACACACGTTGCAGCTGAATAACATAGATGTCGCTACCGCCATCTATTAGGGAACTAATGAACAATGAATTGAAGTGTTGCTGAGTTAATTTTTTTGTTAGAATATGCGATTTAAACAATTTACAGGAATATCATGTAGAAGCTTCAGAAGATACTCGGTCCTCGATACTAGAGGTTTTGTAAGACCTTTGCGCTAGGTCCTGAAGACAGTTCTCATGGAGACGGCTCTAATTATTAGGAAGTCCCTCTCCCTAGAGCCTTGACCGGCCGTATAGGCCCTGTCCCCAATGCCGGTGGGGTACTATTTTTATATTTTTAAACGTATTTTTTTACAATTATATTTAAAAATATAAATTGCGATGTAAAATGAATAAAAGGTACTTATAATAATTATCATTACGAGTAGGCAAGTATTTAAAAAAAACTGAAACCGTCGTACCTATTTGGATAAATATTGCGCGGTTTGAAGCTGTATTACATACTCTTCGAATATTTGAAATCTCAAGAATTAGTTTTGAAATAGAGACTCGTATTACTATAGTAGCGGCATTTTACGAGGGCCGGTTTGATATGTGGGGGGGAGAAGAAAATGAACCTTATTATAACGGAATTAGACTGGCCGTTTAAAAAAATAATAATGTTTAAAAAATGAATGCGAAAATGAATCATATTCCGTTATAATAAGGTTCATATTTTCCCCCTCCCATATGTCAAACCGGCCATCATAGCGTGCCGCTACTATGCTAAAGGTTTATAATATATGTGCTACAGTCGATAGAGTAGTTAACGCCTACATTAAATACTTCCAAATTGTTAGATTCTTGAGTGACTGTGCTTGACTGTGCTTGACTGTGCTCGAGCGGTGTATAATTGTTTATACAAATATTATTCAAGCGACTTGCAACTCTAGCAAATATTATAAACTTGTGCTATTATAAAACTTGGTAGAGCTATTGTATACACAAAGCGAGGTCTCTAGGTCTCTATTTTCCTTATAACATCCCATAACTCTATTAATTTATAGCTGTAGGTAAATGCTCCCTATCCCGACAGACTCTACTTCTTGAAACATTTTTGGGAACATTTACCTTGACTTTTGTTGTCTTGTTTATTGCACCGCGTGGGACGGCGACTCTACCTCATAATATATTCACGTTATAAATACACAGTAGGGCTAGCAAGATAGGACGAACTTTTTGTATGATTCGTTTTATAATTTGATATCAGGTTTTTTGTTAAAATTCATGTATTGTTATTCAAGTTTAGGATACCATAATGTACTTTTCATGAAACTGTATTTATGGGGTAGATGCCATTACTTCTGACGTATGCGGTTATTCTTCATTTATTTTCAACATTTCCTGGAAATGTATTTGAAAAAAGTGTTCATTAAACTTTTATATTTCCGATACCTACTCATCCAAACTCTCAATCCACGCTGTCGTCATGCTAATAACAGTTCTCTCCTCATTCCAGGACGCCAATTCAAAGCTCACAAGGTGATTCTGGCAGCGTGCAGCAAACACTTCCAGGAGCTGTTCGACACGGCACCCCCGAGCCATGCGGGCGCCTGCTACGTCATCCTGGAGGCCACCACAGCCGACAACATGCAGGCACTCCTCGAGTTCATGTACAAGGGCGAGGTGCACGTCA
Organism: Drymonia ruficornis; assembly: GCA_947859195.1. Lineage (NCBI taxonomy): Eukaryota > Metazoa > Arthropoda > Insecta > Lepidoptera > Notodontidae > Drymonia > Drymonia ruficornis. The sequence continues at coordinate 13,094,447 of OX401905.1, read as the reverse complement.
GCCAGGATGCGCTCTCCAGCTTTCTTAAGAGCGGAGAGAATTTGCAGGTAGAGACACTTTTACATTTTTAAGCAACATAATCAGCAAACAAGCTTACCTGCCTGATGTTAAGCAGTTGCCTAAGCCGACCTGAAAGGTAGAGGGATAGAAGGCTCTCCCTCTCATCGCACTAGGCGCTATAATAGCAACTTTACTTGTTCTGTGAGAAGATAGTACTGCCCTGGCTTAGCTAAAGAGTACTTCCACGTCGAGCCAGCCTGTATATAAATATTTAATATCGGGTTAGTATTAGTTTGGAACGTATTCAAATCCCGATCTAGAACGTATTATTACTAATACATATTATTATTATTAATGTCGTACAAGGAAGTTCCAGATTACATTGTGTATTAGGTCTTATCATAACATTTTAAGAATCCGACGATCGATAGTGAAGAACAGAAGGCAGAGGAAATTCTATTACTGAATCCTGGTTGGTAAAAATATACGTATCTAAATATATAAGAATCAAAGTCCTGATTGACTGACTGACTGACTGACTGACTGACTGACAGACAACGCACAGCCTAAACCGCTGATCGTAGAGACTTGAAATTTGGAGGGTGGGTTTGTCTTGATGTGTAGAGGTGTACTAAGAAAGGGTTTTTTGAAATTCAACCCCTAAGGGGGTAAAATAAGGGATGAAAGTTTGTATGGAAGTTCGTCATTTTTGAAGTTAGAATTATGAAAATTGCTGATTAGGTGTCTTTTGAAAAATAAATAAATATGGGTTTCAGGGTTTTTTGAAAATTCGACCCCTAAGGGGTAAAATAGGGGATAAAAGTTTGTATGGAAGTTCCGTCATTTTTGAAGTTAGAATTACTTAAATTGGTGATTAGGTGTATTTTCAAAAATAAAAAGAGTAATTTCAGGGTTTTTGAAAATTCAACCCCTAAGGGGGTGAAATAGGGGAATGAAAGTTTGTGTTTAGATTTCTTTCGTGTTTTTGGAAATTCAACCCCTAAGGGGTGAAATGTGGAGTGAAAGTTTGTATAGGGGTGGTCGAGTTTTGTTATTTTGACGGGAAAGGGGAAAACGGGGTCAAGGGATGTTTTAATAAGTCATCCATATCTCGATATTGGTTATGATTGCTTATTTGAATTGATCAGACTGGGGTTTCCGTATTTTTAATCATTTTGACGAGAAAGGGGAGAGCGGGGTCAGCGCATGTTTAGTCATCCATATCTCAAGTTTGGTTATGATTGTTCATTTTAAATAATCAGACTGGGGTTTCAGGTTTTTAATATTTTGAAGGAAAAGGGGAGAGCGGGGTCAGCGAATGTTTAGTCATCCATATCTCGAGATTGGTTATGATTGTTCATTTTAAATAATCAGACTGGGGTTTCAGCGTTTTTAATATTTTGAAGGAAAAGGGGAGAGCGGGGTCAGCGAATTTTTAGTCATCCATATCTCGAAATTGGTTATGATTGTTCATTTTAAATAATCAGACTGGGGTTTCAGCGTTTTTAATATTTTGAAGGAAAAGGGGAGAGCGGGGTCAGCGAATGTTTAGTCATCCATATCTCGAAATTGGTTATGATTGTTCATTTTAAATAATCAAACTGGGTTTCGGCGTTTTCAATATTTTGAAGGAAAAGGGGAGAGCGGGGTCAGCGAATGTTTAGTCATCCATATCTCGAAATTGGTTATGATTGTTCATTTTAAATAATCAGACTGGGGTTTCAGCGTTTTTAATATTTTGAAGGAAAAGGGGAGAGCGGGGTCAGCGAATGTTTAGTCATCCATATCTCGAGATTGGTTATGATTATTCATTTTAAATAAATGGGGTATAAGCTGAGCTGAATATGGTAGGTAGTAGGCTACTTCAGTTTGATCCCATAAAAATCATTTCGTAAATCAACACCCAAAAGGGGTAAACTAAAGGTAGAAAAGTACGGCAGAAAAATATGTTTGTACCCGATTGACTTGAAACTTAGTATGCATAGGGTAGGTGAGGGAGGAAGGGGAAGACGTAAGGTAGGGGGAAGTGGTAGGGGGAGGGGAAAGGGAAAGGGAAATGGAGGGGGAGGGAGGGGGAGGGAGGGGGAGGGAGCAGAAGGAAGAGAGGGGAGGAAAAGGGGTGGAGAAGGGGAGGGGGATTTGGGATTTTGGCTCTATATACCTACCTACCAAAACACGCATTCACCGAATTAGGTACCGTGATTAAGTTTGTATGGCTTCAATAAAAATCGTGAAATAAAATTATTTTTATAAAAAAGCAAATACTGACTTAAAAAACCCTGGCGCACTAAAAAGTACTAAAAAGTCTTAAGTCATTTGCCCGGTTTTTTTTTATTTTGAAGTCTACGCGGACGAAGTCGCGGGCAAAAGCTAGTATAAAATAAAAAATGCAAGACAGCTACTATAGTATTCGATTTTCCAAACATATGTTCCGAGTCCGAGTACAAATATAAATTTAAGGCCAAAGTTACGCACGTCATCTTATTTGAATTGTCACTATCTCAATGCGTACCTTATTTACTCAAGTGTTTTATAAAATCTAAATTATGCCACTGAAGGCTTGTACACAAGCTGGTCTGTCTGAGTGCCAAGACAAACCGATTAGCATAGAATGGTTAGAGGTCATATTCCTTGCCCCTGGTTTTATTTGGAAAATTGGTATAATTTATGAAAATATTACACAAAACCTAACATTTATGCCTATTATTATTTTATATATTTTTTAACTCTTGTTCCCGAGATACAAGCATTTGCTTAGTTTGGGATCCACAGTAATACTAGTCCACGTTATTGTGATTTAGTTACTTACTTAAATTTACCTCTTGTATCTATAAATTGTGTACGTGTAACTACTGTTTTATAATAAATTTATTCCTATTCTTACTATTTCCAGGTCAAAGGCCTCTCAATGGAGATGTCACAGGACGCGTGGGTGAAACAACAAACCCAGCAGTCGAGTGGCGACCGTCACCAGGCCCGCATTAAGACGAGCCCGGTATCCGCCTCTGGGAACTGCGAGGTGCAGGAGTCCGCCCCTCCGCAGTCGCACACTGCCACGTTCGCGCCCATAATGCCGCAGTACGGGCTGCCGATGCACGGCAGCGGCGGCATGGGGCGGTACGCACCACCAGCCCACTTGCCAATACACGGCGCTTCGCATCGTCGTTCAGCGCCGCCGAAGCCATCGCCATCTCAGAGTCCCCATCCTCACGCTAGGAATTATAGGTACGTTGGACTGCGCACAGATAAAAATTGATTCCAAAGCACCCTTAAACACACTGACGGACTTTTAAAGTAGTAACCAATAGTTTGATGTACTGGCAACAGGCATTTACTGCCCTAACGGTCCGTTAGTGTTGTTGGTGAACTCCGCCCCTAGAGGCTGAGTGGAACATAATCCCAAATTGCAAGAAAGTAGGCTAGCATAGTCGGCTGTGACAAGACAAAATGTGAGAAATAACGAATTTGTCTCACACTCTCCTATGAATTATGAAAAGAACAGGACACGGTGTGACATAAGTGACAAAAGCCTTTTTTGTTTTGGGACTAGGTTTGCCACACATCCACCAATGTTACTCCTGTAAGCCAGGACCGTCGATGGTGTCCAACGATAACGCCAAGGTTTAACCCTCGATGTCCTAGGGAAACGCTAAGTTGTCTTGGAACCCGCACGATTTAAATCAATTAAAGAAAGGATAGGAGGCGTTGATATGAGATTATCTAGTTCCCTCCGCTATAAAACGGGACAGCAAAAAACTACAAAAGCCTTGTTTTTGCATGCGTGCTAGGACTGCTGTATGTACTATAGTATTGGAGATATAGTGAAGATCGTGTCTGTCAGTTATATTTTATGCACGTTGCTACGGCTAAAGAAGCTTGATGAAGCTTATCTGCTACAAAGACATTGCTCAAAACACATATAGCAAGAAAAATACTTACATTTTTATTTAGCCATCATATTTTTAAATTTAAACAGATGTTGAATTCAATCTATATTGCAGAAAACATAGTTTACCTTGAACACGAGACTTTCTTTTACGAATACAAAGCAGATTACATAAATAATTGCATAAAACCAAGTAAAATTTCGGACCAGTTGATCAAATATGTTCGATCCTGATTGGACTTTATTTTCCTATATATATATATATATATATAACGTCACGACTTTTATCCCCATTCGGGGGGTAGTCAGAGGCTTGAGTGGCCATACACCACCACATTTTTTATTTTCCTATTTTACACTATATAACGAGGTAGAGAACATCTTCTATACCAAAGCTGTTATTACAGATTTGCATGAAGATGACACTTTGAAGCTACTATTCTTGCATGCTTCCATCTTTTCAGACCTCTATTAGATCCTCCTCTATAGGAGTCTGTCTTAGCCTAGCCGTACACGGACTGCTTGTAGCTGTCGGAACGAACAGGTCTAGAGCAGTTTGTTGCAGTCGACCTTATCGACAGCCCACCGACTGTTTCACGCCAAGCAGTCGGCGGGCTGTCGCAAGCAGTCGGTGGGCTGTCGATGCGGTCGACTGCAACCAACTGCTCTAGAGCTCTCGGTTCCGACAGCTACAAGCAGTCCGTGTATTACAGCGCTTATTCTCCCTTTTGAATGCGGGTTCCTTTTCCCCGGCACACTTAAAGAGTAAAATCTTGGCTTTATCGTGAGACACCGTTAATGATCCTGGCTTATAAGAGTAACAGTGGTGGAACAATAGGGCGGCCATAGTCTCATTAAAAAAAAAATCTCGGTCTTCATATATCCTCATATTGCACCCCTAACTTATGTCCTGTCATTTCCAGGCAATCATCATCATCATCACACTGCGGCAGCGTGGCCGACGAGCCCGACACGCGCTCATCACCCGGCGTCGGCGCGCGGTACGAAGAGAACCCGCCCGACGGCGCCGCACCCCACGGCAACCCTATCAAGAACAACGGCTACGAGAGGAGCGCCTCTGCTAACGACGAGATGACTGAACGCCTGCCTAACGACCAGGGTGCTGAAGGTGGCTTTATTATCCTCTGTCCTCAGACATCATCTACATTTTTTTTTATAAGACTGATTTGGCAAACTAGCGTACGGCCCGCCTCATGTTAAGCAGTTACCGTAGCCTATAGATGCTTGCAATACCAAAGGCATTGCACGCTGCCGACCTGAAGGGACTGGAACGAAGGGAGGGGATGCGGTTCTGGCTCTATCACTCATCGTACTCATCGGGAAAAGATAAGGCAGATGATGTGGGTTTGACGGGGGACGTATTGAAGCCCATGATAATTCATGCTTACTCGTAACAAAAATTATATAAATAAAAAACACGAATATATGACAGAGAAGACTTAAAAAAATATTGCAAAAAGAAGTCTCGTTTTTCTAGCTTTTTATAGTCCTAGCCACAGAGTAAAGACTAAAGAAAGAGGTGCCCTTATTAGATATATGTAGGAAAAAAAAAAACGTGGTCATTGTTTTTTCATTTTCATTGTTCTATCTACCGGTAAATAGTTGAACTAATCGCTTCGTTTTATGTCGATGTTCGTATTAGGCCGACCACTCGGCCGAGTTGCTTAGGGCCAGTCCTCTTAGTAATTGATCCACGGTCCTAGCAGATATTCCATCCATTCAATCACTACTATTGTGTACCAATAAAATTCCGATTTACTTCAACAATTAGTTTTTATTTCAGATTTACGAGTAAAGAGTGAGAACGACTTCCAAGCAGCGCCGTACAACAACTCGCCGCCGCCGGCGCCGTCCCTGCCCAACGCCAACTACCACGAGAAGCCCATGGAGACGTCCCCCGTGCCACCGAAACCCAGCCCTGACATTTGGCCCACGAAACTGATAACGAGCAAATCCGGAGGAATCGCTACTGCTGACGGTAAGTTTTTTTTTTTCTGGGACTAGGCCCGCCATTCACTCCCACGACTGTAACTCCTGTAAGCCAGGATCGACAATGGTGTCCGAATATGACGCCAGGGTTTGACCCTCGACGAGTCCCGGGTGAAATCTAAGTTGTAAGTTAAGTACGGTAAGACTCATTAATTTTTTGGAGAATTACCCGTCAGATGTTTAAACGCAACAAAAATTTGAATGACATAACATGTTTCGTTTAGATAGCTTACTCCCAAATTTATAGAAACGTGATGGACTTGGAATTACAAAACAATTTTGTTCCAAACATGCTTTTCAAAACCATTGTAGAGTGGCATTTTTTTTATTAATTTGGCGGTTAGTATCTATCGCGCCGTAAGCGCTGCCATACACGGACTGCATTTTACAGTCGCTTCCGACTGCAAAATGCAGTCTGTGTGCAGTCTGCCGTCGACTGCAACCAACTGCAATAGAGCTGTCACTTCCGACTACAAAATGCAGTCCGTGTGCAGTCGCGTGCCGTCGACTGCAACCAAACTGCAAAATTTAGTCCGTGTATGTTACCGCTTACTGAGAATGATCCAAGATCCATGATGATGCCTTTGGTATTGCAAGCATCTATAGGCTACGGTAACTGCTTAACATCAGGCGGGCCGTACGCTTTTTTGCCACCGCAGTCCTATAAAAAAAAAAAAACCCATGTTGCAGGTAAAAAGCTAAAATGTCCATACTGCGAGCGGCTGTACGGGTACGAGACGAACCTGCGCGCGCACATCCGGCAGCGGCACCAGGGCATCCGCGTGCCGTGCCCGCACTGCTCGCGCACGTTCACGCGCAACAACACGGTGCGGCGCCACATCGCGCGCGAGCACCGCCACCAGGTGGCGCTGCCGGCCGCCGGCCCGCCGCCCCTCCACAACCACACGCAGTAAGCCCCCCTCGACTCCTCATTTCAACCGAACTACCTCTGCTCTTTCAGACCGGCCCGGGCGACCGACTCTCCTCTCTACCTCTCGGTCGACGCCCTCGATCGAATCTTTTGGAGTCGTAACGTCCTCTTCCGCGAATGTCTCCGGTCGCCCGAGCCGCGTCTCGAACTGTTCGTAACGCGCGTACAATAATATACCTCGTTGAATGCATATTATGTAATCAGTATCTACCTCAGAAATTGATCTTAAGATTTTTTAAGGTTTTGGAATTGTGCGATAATTGTTACTTAATTTAATATTCATGTGTGACTATGAATGGTTGCGCGGTGAGCGTCTCTGTCCGGTACCATGTTTGAAAAATGGCGTACCTTTTATTGCACCGTCATCGCATTAAGTACCTTGATGATTTGTTTGCAAACTCTAGTAATATGTCCAGTTGACTGTGAGACGAAGTTACCTTTTTAGACGATTAATTTTCAGCTCTCGGTCGAGTATGACGTAGCTTAAATTATATTACCTGAGCTAGGGAATCTTAGAAATGATGTTGAGACTGATGGTCATAGGCTAAGTGTATGTAAATAATAGGAGAATGTTGTAAATCGCCTTGGCCTAGGTTGAGACATGCGTACTGTGGCACTCTGTGGCAAAACTACCTCTGTTGCTAATTTAAATATTATTATTTTTATCGATTACATTTAACATAATGACAATAGTCTAGATATTACGGTTTTTAGTTACGCATTCGAACATATCTGTGATACAATAGAAACGGGCTGTATAATTTATATTTTTCACGTTTGCCACGGACGTTATAAGGATACAAAGGGATAAAAGTGCGAGTATATACGAAAAATGTAGAGTTTCAGCAGTTTTTTACTGTACAGTGAATAAGGAACGGTTTTAGTTTTGTACGAAGTACAATTTGCCCTAGATACATAAGTAGTTAGGTAAAGGAATCGTGTTATAAAATTGCATGTAAGGTTTGAGGCATGAATGTGTAAACAAATCCATTACTGTCGTTCGTACCGGGTTCGCACTGCGCCTGCGCGGGTGTTACTATTGAGACCAAATAATTATATGTTTCAATGCGATGGTGTCGATTTTAACATTCCGTTATGATGTTTATTTCGTCGTAGTGCATTTAGATAAAGGCCACTTACTACTTTTATATTCCTAGTCATTTCAAGTGCAACCAGTTGAGATTTTTAAAGAAAATAATTATTTAAATGATAAATGTAAGGAGGGCCGTCGGTGCGTGTTGTATTATATTTGTTGAGGCGGCGGCGCCGGCGCCGGCGGCGGCCGCGTGTACTACACTCGCTCCTGTGTATACAGTTCAGCTGCAATCAATGGTTTAGTTACGTAAAGCAGATGGTACAGTGCCAAATATCCTCAATTTTAAGTTCACATCGTATTATTTATTTTATTTTGTTTTGTTACGTGTGAATGTAGCGACTGTGTGTTATATTCCTGATATTTAGGAATAAGTTGCATTCATATTTTATAATTATATTTATATTTTAGGATACATTTGTTGAAGTGTATTTATCACTACAATTATATAAAAAGGCTCAGCGACTTTTAAATGTTTAGTTTCTGTTATCGTACCATTTTTAAGACAGCGTTTTAGTTCTCTTTGAATGGTTACTGTTTTATTGTGGACTAGATAAATCTTGAATTCCTTTCATATATTAATTTTGATACTTCGGTTTGCTGTCCTGTTCATATCATATGATACTTTAATGGAAAGATTCCTCGCGACTTCGTTCCATCCAGCAAGATGATTACCTATATGAAGGGAACTCAATTTATTTAGTAGTATCTTTTATCTGTGGTAGTATCAATAAACCGAATAGAAGCTAGTATACAGTGGGTAATCCGAATATTTTAGATTCGAATAGACAGGCTATTTTATTCTACTTGTACACTATACTTAACTGATATTTTTTTTACTAAAAATCTCTTTTCTTGAAATATAATTCTCCGTAAAATGTTTAGAGTAAATCTGTATTGATTTCTTAAAATTATAATGTGAAGATGGGTTATGGAAAGAAAGTTAAAAGTGGCTAGAGTTAACAGGCTTATGCTCTTGAAGATAATCAAATAAAAACACTAAATTTTGGTTCGTAAAAATTATACTTGGATCGATAGAACATTTCTCAGAAGGAAACAAAGTGTATGTGAGAGTGAATATCTGTTATAATTATTACAAAACGCAATAGAACTATAAAAAATATAAAAATATACATAGAATAATTTGAGGGAAAAGTCGAAGAATGAACGTAATTTTTGGCTGGAATTATCGCACAGGAAATTTCTTCTTTTATGTTTTCATCTCTGACATATAAACGGTAGTTGGTTAGGTGGCTGTTAATCGATTAGTTAAGGATGGATCAGGGCACGTGTCAAGGTGTATGCCGAAGGAATGTTCTTCTCGTTTGTAGAATGTGTCAGGAATGTGCTATGTCGCACCAAACATCATGATGCCTCAAGTGAAGTGAGTGAAGTAAACGGAACGGTCGGTAGCCCTTGAAGGAACCAAATTCTGACATTTTTCGTTGACCGAATCCTTAGTAATTATTGTATAAAATTTTACTACGTTTCTTTCATTACTTTCGGCATTCTTTTGGTAAGTGTATTATTGTTAGGATAAATGTTTTGTTTGCTATTATCAATTGCAAATTGTTAACATTACGTTTTATTATTATTGATTGATGAAGGAAATGTCTATTTTTGTCTTTTCGTTTATATCTGAATGTGAATTCAAAATTCATAGTTGTGATTTCTTTTGACATTTAATGTTTTTTTGTGATACGTAAAAGAGAATTGCATTAATGCATCACGTTTTTAGCTTTTTATTCATTTTTCGTTTAAGTAGATGGAGAGTATAAATGAGTATGTCCATGAACGGTTGCTTTGTTAGCGGTGGCACTTGGGAGTTCGTTAATTTGAAATCAATTATTGGATTTGCTTCTTTCTAAATTTTATAAGGTACAAACGTTAGATTACAATAACGACGCGTCAATTTTGATTCTGTACATTATTTTCTAATTTCTACGAATAATCTTGTTTGTAATGATGAATATTTCAAGTGATGATTGTACAAAATTCTGTATAATTACGTAATTGGATAACACGTCTAAATTAAGTTGTGGCATTGTTAAAACTAATTAGTGGACAAGTTATTAGTGGTCCCTAATAGGTGTAATGTTATTGATGTGATAGGTGAATTCACATATAGTCGGTGTATTGCAATCCCTCTCCATTGGACTTGGCCGATCTCCCTTAATATTGTGGCTATATCTGGTTAGATGGCAACGGTCTGGCAAGGAGCATCGTGTGAATCCTTCAAACATTTGACAAATATGGCCAACGTTTGAAAGATTTTCATCGTGCAAGTATAAAGATTGGATCCAACTGTTTCGCCAACATAAAAGCTTCAAGCGATACTGGTAAATTTTTATGAGTCAAACTTTGAGTTTAAGAAATTCAAAAGGATACCATAACTATTTCCTTGGAGTTTATATTGTTGCATTAAAATGCATTTAAGTTTAAGCACATATATTGGTTCCGTTTTGGGTTTCGTTTAACTATGTTAAGTTAGTGTTAGTTTCTTTTCTCTTATTTGTACATAAATCGCGAAGTATCGTGATGGTAAAGCCAAAGATTGTTACGGGTATGGTGACCCTCTGCCGTCACAGGGCTACGTGGAGACTTTACATTCCACCTCTATGGTGTTTCAAAGATCACCATAGGTGGAAAAGTTATAGAAAATAATATAACTATCGAATGTAACTTCCTACGTAGCCTTTTTAGTTTAATGTAAGTTTATCTACCTCGAGAAATGTAACTTAGTTTATAAGTAAGCTTTTAAGTAGATTTTTTATATGAATGAAAAAAAAATATAAAATTTTAGTGTTAAGTGTAATGTGAAAAATAAAAAAAAAAGATTAAAGTACAAAATATGCTACCTCAGGATTCAACTTAGTCATTTTTCAAACTCTATTAATGTTCTGGAGATGAATTTAATGATTGATATTTTAAAAAATACGTAACCGATTGTCAGTAAGTGCTGGCTGGTCAAACAATTTTGGGATTCTGGAGTCAGTTCACCAGTTGTAAAACTGAAAGCGCGTTTATTTGAATCTCTGCAAGGTAGTCAGTGCTCTCAACTCAGTGTGTTATGCTCAAATGAGGATTCTACATCGATGTCTGTATTTAGCGACTCCGCGAGCTCCGAATGAGCTGAGTTGACGGTCTAAGTTAGCTCGTAAGTGTTAATTAGGTTAGTTATAATAATCTCATGGACGCACGGCGCGTGCGCGAGCGCAAGTGTAGGGGGATCGGCCACAAGTCACTCAACGTAATCTAATTGTACCTTCCTTCACTCCCCGGAGTATAAATTTTTATTCGTAATTTTTATTATTATTAATTTTTCCCAGTTACTTTTTTGTGTTTCATAGATGTTACTATGTTTTAAGGAGATGAAAAAATTGAGAAATTATTGTTTGTTAGATTTCTGCGAATTAAAAAATTGTAACAAAATTATTTTTTGGTTTATCATTTATTGTTTCCTCTCCGTTATGTTTTCCTATTATTTTGTTTCCTTTCCGTTTCGTTATCCTATTATTTTTCTTTATCTTCGACAAGTTACACCCGTCCATCGTGATTAATGTTTATTATAATACATTAAGTACCATTATTTAAGGAATTGAAATTTAAGTATGTACCTAAAATATTCTAATAGTTGCACTTAACTGGACAGGAAGTACCTACTTAAGTAATCATTGGATGTTTTTATATGTTAAGGGTGCACTATATTGAATCGGCCGCGGGCCTACCTCGCGGCCTCTACGAATTTGATAATGAAAAAAAAAATTAATGTTCTCTCGCATTTAATGTTATGTAAGTTTATAAAATTATGCTCACTCCCTCACTAGGTTAAATCACTAAATACTCGGACTGTACGTGGAACGATTGACGGCACGCGGTTGGGTTGCTAAGTAAAAGGTAATGCGTTGATCATTGAGGAAATCCCATTTAACGGCATTTTCACTATTCATTAAAATACTGGCTCTAAAAATATTTGTCATCGTACATTCAATAATTTTGATGTCTCGCAACAATTATAGTCATTCCATGACTGTAGATAGACCATTGTATTTCATAAAACTAACTTACGTGTTTAACCTTCTCGTCTCGTTAATTTCGAATGAGGTGATTCTCGTTGTCACATATTCTCGGTGTCATCTTTGTGTAAATGTACGAGATATAACTCTATTATTATGCAAAAATATTATAAAATTAAATAAAAGCAACGAGCATTCTTGTCTGCAAGAACTAAAGTACAAATTTCTGAAGTCTTAAACGAGTTACTGCCAGTACAAATTAATTAATGGAGAAAAAAGTAATAATAAATGGTACCTTAATTGGTTTTTTATGTGAATGTTGCCAAAATTATATTTTTTGGGGCATCGGTAAATATAATTTAGTGTAGGTTACTTCGAGGAGAGTACAAATCGTTTGATAGTGTACGCAGCCCGCAGTTGATGGTTTGGACAATGGCTTATAATAAAAATTGATTATTTAACGTTTTATTAAAAGTTTAGTTGCGTATTTTCATTCAAAAGCGAGGGTATATAATATGGACGGCATCTAAGTAAGTGGTCAACATAGAGTGAATAAAAAAGGGTGACTTATCGAATGTAAACCAGGATGGTTGTAAAACTAAGTAGGGTTTTGTACGTAGCGATAAAATGCTTAATGAAAAAAAAACGGTCGTCGGTTCGGTGGTCTATGTCTGTAAAGGAAAAGTGATTGTCTGTGATTTTTTTAAGCGACATTTTTATATATATGGAAGAATATATAATTCTTTAACAGTAAGAATAGCACTACTTGTGATTTTTACATTAGATATTTATTAGTTGACTTCATTCTTTTTGTACTATATTATAGGGTAATGTAGCGATTGGTGTAGTGGAGAACGGTGCGGGTTGAATGTACATAACACTATACATAATGTATAAAATAAATTATATTGGTATATGACAAGCTGCTCTCGTAGTAGGGGATCGCAGTGTGGTTTTGACTCGTTCCGCTAGTACGAGTGAGTGAGTGGGTCGGCCCTTCCACAGTTTGAGGGCCCCTACTACGAGTGCTGGTGTCCACGACATCGGGTAACGTTTGGCAAATGGTTAGACCACATGCGATGCTTGTTTGTTTTGAGTCGCGTGCTCTTCTCAGGCCGTTCTAAAAGGCTTCATACGAATTAATTACTTCAATGTTAGGGCACGTGGCTCGTTTCGGTATTAGTGAATTAATTTGTGCGTTATAAAACGGTGACAACTTGCCGGGACTCTAGCGAATTTTTTAGTGTGGTAAACATTTTGGCGTATTTTGTTATTTATGTGGTAAACGTATGTAGAAGTTAACTGTTATGTTTGCTTCGGGTAACTGATGCTTGGTACTGTTGAGGAATTTTCCCTGAGTATTCGAGTTATTATTTCATTCTAACTACGTATTTTATTTAAAACTAATAGAGAATAATTCGTTTACTGAATAACACTTCAAAGAATTGGAAATCAAAGATTTATTAGTCAAATAGTTATGCCAAAACTTTGTCTCGTCGCAAAACAAAGAATAGTGTTACAAAAATATGCAGCTAATGGAAAATTCTTCAACATTTCAGGTCTTTTATGTGAAAGGTATTTGCTATCGGAAATTCGTGCTGGAATTATTGATAGAAAAGGTTACTACAATTATTGAGGCCAAACCTTCTAGCTGAAAGTTGGTGGCAAATGGGATCCAGACCGGTTAAATTGCTTTAAATTGCTTGCTACCAAATATATCGATATTATATTTTGTAGCAAGCAATTTTTTTGCTCTAATCTATCAATGGTTATACGTGGGTTTATCTCTAAGTATAGCTTAAATGTCAAAATACCAATAACTTACAATTACATAAATAATGTATGCATTCAACATACAAAAGTTTTTGGTTGTCCCTTTTACTTTTTATAATAGAAAGATATAGATAGATAGCACTTAATCACAAAAAATGGGAATAGGAATTATGTAAGTATTAAATCTTTCTTACATAGAATAAGGCTTTCGTGGGTGCAACACGTAGGTGGAGGCCTTCTGCAAGGGTGTGGAATGCTCCTATTATTAATGTTTCATTATTATGATAGTGTTATATAATATATTATTATAATTACTGGTTTTGAGAGACAAGTAAACCCAGCACGAGTTCCCGATGATAAACTGTCACAATCAATAAATTACAAAGTAATTACCGCGGGAAATGGCCAACAAAAATGCGAGCCCTTGATCTATCAATCTATCACTTGCAACTAGCAAAGTAATTAAATACTTTTCAAGTATTTCTCGCTATTTACCGCGGTAAACTGCCGTACTAAGCATCTATAGGATTCTACAGGTAATATTGTCCATTTGTGCACTATTATACATTTGCGTGATGAACAAACAGATACAGTTAATTCCCGCAACTCATACTACCTACAATCTGACTTAGGTCTAGATTATTATATTGATGAAAAATTTGTTCCATTGTGGAATTCTTAAATTAATAAAAAAATGTTGCTAAAATTATTTTTGTGTTGTTTTATTTACACCCCAATTCCTCTTTCTTTTAGGCATCTGGAATACTGAAATGACGAAGAACCCAGCACAGTAAAGTAGGGATCTATATAATCTTTAACAAGCATTTTATACCCAAGTGTTTGAGCGCTTCGCACGCTGGACGAGGCGAGCAAGATGGACTTTTGTCCGAATATTCTCACTGAGGGGCCTGTTGGCAAAGGCTCACCTCTAATGGGACCAAATACTACCGACAAAATCTTTTGGGGTTTAAGCATGACTAGAAATAGGCAAACGTAGTGTAGTGTCCTGCAACCAGGTGGAGTGACGATTTGTGGTAAGTGGCTGGCAAAAACTGGACTGATAAGACAAAGCGCGAGATAAATTGATTTTGTCTTATTCTCTCCTATGCATATGTAAGAGAGAGAGCGACTCAGTACGATATAATGCGTGACAAAAGTCTCGTCTCGCCGTGTGTGCTAGCCCCACTGAGCTTAGTGGCGTGCATTTGGGGAGGCCTATGTCCAGCAGTGGACAACCATATCGACGCTTGAAAGGCAATCCTTACTAAGCGACATTAGGTGAACTTTACAGGAGAGTGATTTAAAGTTTTTATTTTTACAAAAAAAATCATATAAACTTTATGAATAGTCGTATTAAAATAATTTCAATAGCTTTGGAAATCTTATTTTTTTAAGCTATTGAAGATATTGGATTAACGTACCAGACACTTTTAATTTAAGACATTTATGTCGCTTATATAAAAGTTACCTCTATTTAAAAACAAGTAAAAATATCTAAGCTATCACTGTAAGATTAGCGGTAACAGGTAAATATAAGTAAACTCGTACATTTTTAAATTTAGTTATGGGAATAATCATCTAAGGAAATCTAAATATTTAAATTATTTCAAGTAAAGTCCTCTAAGCGTTATCGAATAGTTTACATGATCGCGGAATATATAACTTATGAAGATGTTGACACCCAAACTCTCCCTTCGTAACCGACGTTCAACCATAAACTCCTCAACTAACATACTATAATAAAATTAATTAAAGACTGAAAATTAGAAATAAATAGAAATTCACATTTATTGAAAAAAAAAACACAGTTACTTATACAGAAAAGGCAAATAAGACCTCAAGACAAGTTTATTTTACGTGACGAGAGACGAGAGCTATTATTTAAGTGCACGAATATGGTCTATTCAGACCTTATTCCTGCACTAATTAATAGCTCTTGTCAGTTCTCATCCCACGGTGTTGTGACTATCTTATTATTTGTAACATCAAAATGACACAGTCAGTCATATTTAATATCTTCTATATCATCATCATCATTTCAGCCAAAAGACGTCCATTATTGGACATAGGCCTCCCCAAAGTTTTTTAATAATGACCGGTTATGTGCCACTTGCATCCAGTAGTTTCCCGCGACCTTCCCAGGTCGTCGGTCCACCTTGTGGGGGGGTCTACCCACGCTGCATCTTCCGGTACATGGTTGCCACTCAAGAACCTTTCTGCCCCATCGGCCATCGGTTCTTCGGACTATGTGCCCCGCCCACTAATACTTCAGACTACCGATTCGCAAGGCTATGTCGGTGAACTTGGTGTGTCAACGTATCTCCTCAATTCTGATTCGATCTCGTGAAGAAACTCCAAGCATAACCTTCTCCGTAGCTCTCTGAGTGACCTTGAGCCTTCTTATGAGGCCCACTGCAGTTCTTTTCACTGGTAACACACATTGGTTAAAGACTTTTGTCTTTAAGTACTGAGGTAGTTTTGAGGAGAAAACGTTTTGTAAGTTCCCGAATGCTGCCCAGCCGAGTTGGATTCGACGACTGACCTCTCTCTCGAAGTTCGATCAACCTAAACGGACTGTTTGCCCTAGGCAGACGTATTCATCGACGACTTTGAGAGTGGAGCTACCAACTATAACTGAAGTGGGCACAACAAAGACGTTTGACATGATCTTCGTCTTCGCCATATTCATTTTAGGGCCCAATTGCTGGGAGACTGTGTTGAGGCCATGGAGCATTCTGCCAAGATCCTCTAGCGATTCCGCCATGATCACAATATCGTTGGCAAATCGAGGGTGACTCTTGTACTCGCCGCACAGTGGCCGGATTTCGGGGCTTCCCTTTCATAGGATTTTTGAAAATTAAAATGAGTTTTTTGGTATATTTAAGTACACAGTCTCGTTGATAACATCGTAACATTAAATTATCTAGTAGTCATGGATTTTTTATTAGCTATTAACACCATAAAATACGGATTTTTAGATTTCAAATGTATGGAAATGGAATTTGTTTTCCTTATAACTTTTTTGTGGTCCGAGTTGTAAAGCTGAAACTTTTATGTATTGTTACTGAGTTAGTAACCAAGCCATATGACCTTTGACCTTGACCCGGGACGGTCCTATTCAAGAGATATGAATTTTTGAAAAATGACTGTATGGTGACATTTATTCAGGCAATTTATGTTCAAATAATGAGTGTAACAAGCCTTTTTATGTGAATTATTGTTACTGAATCAACTCTACTACTACGACTAGATTGACCTGGACTAAGAAAATTCCCGTTATAAGACAAAAAAATAAAATAAAACACATTTTTATGACTAATATTCAATATTACACATAAGTCGTACAAAACCTACACATTTTGACTAGGTAGGTAGCAGTTGCCACTACCTGCCCCCATTGTCTATTGTTTGTTCTACACACAGGTGTCACCAAATGTCAGGTTTCACTAATTAGGGGTATTAGGGATTAAATATTAAGTCAAATTATTGTGTTGTTATTGTAGGTGAATGTTTGTCATACAAGATTCCTGGAAATGACTTAGGGTTCTAAATGAAAGCAGTATAAATGCCGAGAGTACCTTTATTTCGTTTCACTTATAATAACTACTTCGTATCCTAAATGTTCTCCTTTAACAATTTTGACTTGTTCAGTATGGATAGTCTGGTTTAAAATATCGACGTTTTTGTATTTATGAAGCAAAATTCTTGAAACGAACATATTGTTTATAACTTAAAAGAAAACTATCCAAGAAAATTTTCGGTATGGACATAGTTAAACAAAGTGCAGGTACTATAAATGATGGGAACACAGCACGAAGATTTTTTGAAAATCCCGAAGCAACTGCATAGATTACGGGTGTTGATGAAGACCTGATCAGAAGATTTG
Source organism: Drymonia ruficornis (assembly GCA_947859195.1). Classification (NCBI taxonomy): domain Eukaryota; kingdom Metazoa; phylum Arthropoda; class Insecta; order Lepidoptera; family Notodontidae; genus Drymonia; species Drymonia ruficornis. The sequence continues at coordinate 13,076,852 of OX401905.1, read as the reverse complement.
CAGTTATTCTTCAGGTAGTCTCTTGTGGAGAGTTTATTGACGTGGAAAAGTTCCGGCAATATTGTGCTGCAACAGCTCATAAATATGTCGAGCTATATGCATGGTAGTATATGCCCTCTAGCGTACAAAAAATACTCATGCATGGTGCTGATATAATTAAGCAGAATAACTATCCCAATCGGTAAACTCCCTGAAGAGGCCTCTGAAGCACGCAATAAAGATATTAAAAATTTTAGAGCGTTCCACACGCGTAAATTCAGCAAATTCGCAACAAATGAGGATATTATCCACAATTTATTAATGTCTTCTGACCCAATCTTATCAAGTTTTAGACCTAAGATAAGTTAACTTCAACATAAACAACTATCAGATGAAGCCAAATTGTGATTACTTCTAGTTCTGATGAAGAAAATTTAGAGTTTGTTGATGTAGGAAATTTATGATTTTAGTTATTTTGTGATTTATGTGATTTTAGTCAAAAAATTATTTTTGTACTTTAGAATTTCTTTACCATTTCCAAGAATCATTGTTTTGTATTGTATGATATTCACCTACAATAACAACACAATAATTAGATAATATTATTATTATCCCGTAATATTTTTCTTTAGATCCTCTCCATCCTAAGGTTGCCTGGTAGAGAGCACTATTAGTTAGGTATAAGGCCGCCCATTTTCCACTTTCTATGTAATTTATGTTATAGTTAATGTATTTTTTTTCTAGTGGTGGATTAATAAAGAGTTATATATCTATCTATAATATTTAATCCCTAATACCCCTAATTGGTGAAACCGAAACATCTGGTGACATCTGTGTAATGAACAAACAATAAATATTTCCAGAAATCTTGTATGCCAAACATTCACCTACAATAACAACACAATGATTAGACGATCCTTAATCCCTAATACCCCTAATTAGTGAAACCTGACATTTGGTGACACCTGTGTGTAGAACAAACAATAGACAATGGGGGCAGGTAGTGACAACTGCTACCTACCTAGTCAAAATGTGTAGGTTTTGTACTCCTTATGTGTAACTCAATGGAATATTGAATATTAGTCATAAATTTTCATCAAAATGTGTTTTATTTTATTTTTATGTTTATAACGGGGATTTTCTTAGTCCAGGTCAATCTAGTCGTAGTAGTAGAGTTGATTCAGTAACAATAATTCACATAAAAAGGCTTTTTACACTCATTATTTGAACATAAATTGCCTGAATAACTGTCACCAAACAGTCATTTTTCAAAAAATCATATCTCTTGAATAGGACCGTCCCGGGTCAAGGTCAAAGGTCATATGGCTTGGTTACTAACTCAGTAACAATACATAAAAGTTTCAGCTTTACAACTCGAAACACAAAAAAGTTATAAGGAAAACAAATTCCATTTCCATACATCTGAAATCTAAAAATCCATATTTCATGGTGTTAATAGCTAATAAAAAATCCGTGACTACTAGATAATTGAATGTTACGATGTTATCAACGAGACTGTGTACTTAAATGTACCAAAACAGACATTTTAATTTTCAAAAATCCTATGAAAGGGAAGCCCCGAAATCCGGCCACTGTGCGCCGTTTATGTTGATTTCAAATCCCTGCCATTCCAGGAGTCTGAAAGCATCTTCCAATGCATCGGTTAACAGTTAACAGTTTCGTAGTATTTACGTCTCCTTGTCTGACTGCTCACTGCAGTGGAATTGCCCCCGTGCACTGTTTCTATACTCGGACCGACATAGTGGCGTTACTGTACAAGAACTACAACACTTCGATGTATCGGTAGTCAATGGGACACTGCTGGAGTGATTGTAGTACCGCCCATGTTTCGATCGAATCGAAGGCTTTTTCATAGTCCACTAATGCTTAGAAAAGTGGCACTCCTCGGTTTTCTGTATAACCTACCACAGCGTATGGATGTGGTCTATGGTGTTGAAGGCTTTTCGGAAACCGACTTGTTCAGGAGGCTGGTCATCGAACCTGCGCGCCAGTCGGTTCATACCTTTTTTGAAGAAAAGTATCACCACGCTTCCATTCCATGCTTCTGGCGTAACACCTTCGAGGATAAAGGAATTAAACAGCCTCTGAAAGACTCGAAGTACCGGTGTTCCACCCGCTTTCAAAAGTTCTGTGGTAATTCCGTCCTCCCCTGGCGCCTTATTGTTCTTGAGCTGTTTGAGGGCCATTCTTAGCTCATACATGCTGATATCCGGGATATCTTCAGTGTAATGTCGGGTCAGTGTGGCTCTAGGGTCTTTAGTCACACCAGTAACAGGTTTGGCTACCGAGGTGTACAACTGTCCAACCTCTCTCAATACCTCTGCCTTGGTCGACGTTATGCCACCATTCTCGGTTTTCAGCTTCGTCAACCGGCTTTGCCCAATAGATACAGCTCTTGCGAAAACTTTGGAGCTTCTGTTCTGCTCTATCGTATCCTTAATACAATTTGTATTAAAGTTACACATGTCATGTCGTCGCAAGGACTTCCATATCTGTCTATTGAGCTGCTTATATGCGTCTACTGTTTGGACAGTGTCCACCAACCTATTATTTATTTCGTCCACTGTGGCGCAGCTCTCTAGGCTTTCGAAGATTTTTTTTGTTTGAGTTGAAAGCTCTCGGGGTTTTGGATTTGAGAAGCATCAGGTCGGAGCGTAGACTTCATCAGACGAGACCTTTCCAACTTGGAATTTATATCCAGTGCCTCTCACCATTCGGTGATCACATTCGGTTTCCACCTTATGAATCACGGAGAAATCATTGAATATTTGTCTCTTATTGGTAATGATTATAGTCTATCTCAATTTTTCTCATTTTCTATAATCAACTTTTAAACAAACTAAAAATATACTTACATGAAGTTGTTTTAAAATAAGTAAGTAAAAAATAATGTTAAACAAAATGCTGTTTTGAAGTAATTTGATTGGATTCTCACCATTACTAAGCGAATTGCGCTGCAAAATTATAAAAATCCGTGTCGGACGTCCACCGTAAACGACACCTCGCGCCCAAAAGTCGACCTGCCGATACGTATTACGCGAGGTCACGCGCATACGCAAGCGACGCCATTCGGACAAGTGAAGTTATAAGCGACTAACAAAAATATAAGTTGCGTTCAGGTAAAAATATCTAAGCGACCGTCACAACCATCTCATGGAGTCGGCTAAGATTATCTAACCACCGCCAATAATATTTGAAGTTATCAAGTAAAATTATCTAAGGCTGACCAAACATTGTTTATATTATACAGGTAAAACTATCTAAGCGACGATATTCTTCTATTTTATTTCAAGTAAAATTGTACAAGTAAATTTTCGGAAATATACTACATCAGGTTAAATTATCCAACCACATCAATAAAAGGTACTTCAGCCCTGGTTAAAATATATAAGCGTCATAAGTTATAATTGCTTAAGTAAGTAAAAACTACTAAATGAATTTAAAAGTTTTTGTCATTACAAGTAAAAAGGAGTAAAAGCCAAACAGTGGAACAGTCTATGTCCTAACCGCCGGCAGTCCAAAAAATCACATTTTTTTTGTCGCTAAGTGAGCACAAAAATGTGAAATTGATTGAAATCACGCTATAACTAAGCGACAGTAAAACTCGTCGTAGAGCTATGGGACCCAGACCAAACGACGTAGAAAAATTTTGCGGTTCGAATGGTATATATAACTCAATATCGGCCTATATGTCGCTTAGTCAGGATTGCCTTTCAAGCGTCGATATGCTGATGATTATGATGATGACAAGCGTAACTTTTTATTATCTAGAAAGGCACACTGACCTATAATCTACCTTATGGTAATTGAAAACCACCGCCGAGGACATCTAAAAGGCATCTGCAACGGCATCTGCAACTTAAGGGGAGCAGACGCGGCGCTGACCTTTTAGGCCGTGGTCTCTTATTAAATGCCATCGGCAGCTTACAGCGTCACGCGTACGCCGCGTCACAATGCTTACTATAGAAATGTACTGTTGTGGTCTCCTTCACACGCCGACGTCACTATAGTAAAATTGTGACGCGGCGTACGCGTGACGATGTAAGCAGCCGATGGCATTTAATAGGAGACCACGTCCTTAGAGACCTGTAATGCCCATTAAAGAACCCCATGTTGTAGTGCAAAGGAAATACTTTAGTAGGGATATAATTCCACAAAATGCATGTACGCGGTTGGAATGCTCGCGATGCACGTAGATTTGTGAAGATACCAGGCATCCAAGTGATGGGGGTCCAATCTCTCCGGAGAAGACGGTATTGCTCTACTACACAAAAAGTCAACGTCTCTCTCACTTGAGACCTAAGATGGTTTATTGTTATGATTATTTTTAGGGTTCCGTACCCAAAAGGTGCCAACGGGACCCTATTACTAAGCCTACACTGTCCGTCCGTCTGTCCATCTGTCAGCGGGCCGTATCTCACGAACCGTAATAGCCCAAGTAGCACAGAACTTCGGTCTAACGTATCACACAGGGTCCACATCGGTAGTTTAACCGTTAATTAAAACTTATTAGGGTTCACTCAAACTCAAACAGCTGCATAGAAGAACATCACACCCAATATAATGCTCTTGACAATTAAATGACTTTATTAAGTACCACAGACCTGCCAATATAACGTTCATGGCAGTTTAAGTATAGCTTTTTGACAGTCTTCGCTTAAATAAAGTATTTTAAGGGTCAAACTATGCTGACTGCTGAATAAAAGATCACAAGTGTACTACTTAGTTGCTTGTAATTCTAAGAGTGTACATGTAAACAACGGCATTGCAATTAAGCCCCTCTTATGATTCAGTGTTGCCATATACACAGATTGTTAACGTCAAATGACAAATGTTACTCAACTTTTATACAGATTTAAAAAAATGTAAGCAAAGAGTACCTACAAAATGAAGACTTAAACTAGAAGTATTAATTGTATACTAGCTTCCACTCGCGACTTCAACCGCGCAGAATTTAAAGTTAAAAAAATCGGATCTCTGATCTCGGATATCCCAGATCCCGTATCCTTGATTTCGTATCCCGGATCCCGTATCACGGATTTCCGGGATCCCATATCCCGGATCCCGTATTCAAGATATCTCGGATCCCGTATCCCGGCTATCACGGATCCCGTATTCTGGATATCTCGGATTCCGTATCCCGGATATCTCGTATCCCGGATCCCGGATATCTTGTATCCCGTATTTCAGATATCTCTGATCCCGTATCCCGGATATCACGGATCCCGGATCCCATATTCCGGATATCTCGTATCCCGTATCCTAGATCCGGTAAACCATCTCCCATATCCCGTACTGTATTAGGCAATAGCCAATAAAAGTCCCGACAAAATCGGTCCAGCCGTTTCGGAGATTAGCCGAAATTGGTACCACCATACAAACTTTCATCCCCTATTTAACCCCCTTAGAGGTTGATTTAAAAAAAAACCTTTTAGTACACCTCTACTCATCATGCCAAACACACCGTCCAAATTTCAAGCCCCTACGACCAGCGGTTTAGGCTGTGTGTTGTCTGGCAGTCAGTCAGGACTTTGATTCTTATATATTTATATAGAAGATATATAGATAAATAGGAGGGTAAAAAAAACTTATTTATGTCTATACAGATTTTATTATAGTATACCGATTTACAAACAAAGTTGTCTTACTTGGTCGATCGATGGCAACACAAATGGTTGATTTTAACTGAGCGGCTTTAAAGGGCTTGTACCCAAAGCCGCGTAACTACTGTAAAAAATAAACTTGTGTAACACATATGACCACACTCGGACATATTTTCAGCTCATAGCGTTTTTTTGTGGTATATTAGGTTCACACTGACGACCATTTTGAAATCGTATAACCTATAAAAAATATGATTTAGTTTGTTTTGGTTCGTTTTATTTCAGGCTATAAAATTGAAAGACACTTGAATTTTATGTTTTTTACGCTTATACAGCTTTTAAATAAAATAAATGTCCTTATTAAACCAATTTACGCTTTTCGAAAATAATGCACTGTCCCAATTCATCAGGCTTTTCACGTAAAACACGCATATTTCAAGGGCGCTTTAAAATTTTGAACTAAATATATATCCTATTTCACAATACACTTTCATTACCATTCAGATTTCACACGTAAATGGTAAAACATAGTCGTACCCAGATTTTTCACATATAAAATAAATTTCATGTCACTTGCGCAGATATCATTATAAAACGACGCGATGGTGGCCAAGAGAGAAACTAAAATTTTCAATTATAGAATTGTCATATTCATTTGACAGATTGTTCGACAAGTGACACTCTCAACGGGCCATAGATAAGCATGTGCTTTAAGGCCACAATGTGTCACGTTAAAATGCTACATAAGATTTATGAGAGCTATAATTTGTGCCCAAATAAGCGTTATATCGGCTGAGAATGCGCATTCTCAGCCGATATAATGCTTGTTTGTACACCTCAAAGTTCCGCGGTGTACTACAAGACCGCGGTTATACAGCACTTTTGTGCTACTTGGGAGGTAGAGACTTGAAATTTTCACAGAATGTGTATTTCTGTTGCCGCTACAAAATACATAAAATAATTAAAATAAAGTGGGTCCCCATACAATAAACTTAATATTTTTGACGTTTTTATTCTACGGTGGTACGGAACCCTTCATGTGCGAGTCCGACACGCACTTGGCCGGTTTTATTTTTCCTTCAGAAACTAGACCAAGCACCAAACACGACCACATATTTATCGATCCCAATAACTAATAACGACAAAACGAACTGACCGTTTGAATATTTTATACAGGCAATAATCACTCATTGTATGCAAATGCGTTGAGCATTATCTAAATGCCTTCTGAATGCCAGCTATATTTCCGACATCTTTTTTAAATCTGATCAATTTAGATAAAGGATAATCGATGATAGCATAATGATTTAGGCATATACCATGTAAAAATATAACCTAAGAACTGGGTGAGACTGTACAAAATTAAATGAATAAATAAATCTCCACACGAACACACCAACTGTATGGTCCCAAACTAAAGTGTAGGTACAATATAATGGACGGAGGCGATCTCAGTGACACTCAGACAAGGGCAAATTACGAAAAGGCCGTTACCGAAATTCGCCTCTGGCGGGAATCGAACACGCAACCAGCCAATGCAGTGAGCCGAGCAGCCTAAGCTCGAACCACTGCGCCACTCGGTGGTCAAAATAATTATACTAATCTGGGTATCTATACTAAAATGTACATAAAACAATAACTATTAAGCCGGAAACCCACCGCGGCGCACGGAGAGTCCACGCACACGGGCCACGCCTCGCTTTTCAAGAAAATGTATGCATGACGTCATTTCGTGCGTAGCCCCTCCGTGCGCCGCGGTGGGTTTCCGGCTTTATCAATACCGAATTCAAATCTGTCCATCCATTCTGGAGTTATGGTGCCAATAAAGACAGATAGAGGTGTCAAAGTCTATTCAAGGTAAGCGCCGCCATACACGGACTGCATGTTGCTGTCGGAACCGACATCTCTATTGCAGTTGGTTGCAGTCGACAGCTCGCGACTGCTTGGCGTCAAGCAGTCGGCGGGCTGTCGCGAGCTGTCCGTGCATGGCGGCGCTAAATGCTGCTTTTTGCACATATTCGAGTTATATGATTCTGATGCACATGTAAAAGTTTCCGCATCGCTTAAATTTCATACTCATTATTATTATTCATCTGAGTATATTATTGAGAGCTCTATTTCAAATTAATTTTACAACTAGCTGTGCCCGCGACATCGTGCGTGTGGAACGTATCAAACAAAGTGTTTTAATGGTTGCTAAAGCAAACGTAGTAGCTTAACTTATAACATCAGTTATCTGCCAGTGAAAGTCCCGTCAAAATTAGTCCAGCCCATGAAGCTATTAGTAAGTGGAGGTGTTCTTATTAGATTTCCCTATTAAACAACGCTTGACAATTTGCGCGGGATGTGCGCGGGTGACGGGGTGTTAGATAACGCCTACTTTTCAATTATCTATCTACCGGTCAATAGCAAAACTACTCGCTTCGTTCTATGTCCATGTTACTACGTAGTTTAACTTTTTCACACTAGATGTCACTAAGTGCAGGATGGTAAAAGAGACGTACAAAGGGTCGCAATCTAGTGTTGAATAGAATTATATTTGGGATGGGAACGTTGGCAAGACGTCTGCACAGGACGAAGGCCGACAGCACACTGACTTAAGCCACGCCTACTGTTATGACGTCAGTGGCCTAGTTGAGCCATGTGGCCCGGTTGCTTATACCCAGTCCTCTTAGTTTTTTTTTTTATCATAAGTACCCTGTAAAAAGCTCATATTTTGACATTACAAACAGACAGATCAACCGATTTCTTGATTAATGTCTCAAAATTCTGAATAATCTATAGCTATAGATTGAAGTATTGACTTTTACGCAGCTATCCGGAAGCACAAATATAATCAAAACATGTGCAAGAAAAGGCGGCAGCTTTACTAACTGGTTATGCGTAATGAGTATTTACTAGGATCATTTTTTAGCACATATCAATTTGTTGTGTGGAACAAAAACATTTGATAATAGGGTGGCCATTTGTCTTGTAATTAGACAATGGAAATAAAACTTCTATTAGTGGATATATTTTGGACGATCACATGTATCTCTCTTTCATGGTAATTTACTTGATTAGTAACTAATTTTAAGGTGGTAGAGCCAAGCTGTAGCCAATTGACCGCAGCTCATATACGGGCTGGCTCGACCGGGGTAGTACCACCCTCTCACAGAAGATCGGCATAAAGCAGCTATTACAGCTGCGTTTTGTACGGTGAGTGAGAGAGCCGAAAGCCCAAAACCCCCTCCCTCCATTCCACTCCCCTTCAGGTCGGCAATGTGCGAGCAATGCCTTTGGTATTGCAAGCATCTATAGGCAACGGTAACTGCTTAACATAAAAACAAGATTTCGCGATGGTGGACACACTCGATGTAGGTATACCAAATAGACCCAAATTGACCCCTAAATTCATAGAGATTTTTGCCAGTTTACAATGGTTTTAAAAAGCATTTTAGGAACAAATGTGATTTGTAATTCCACTGCAAGTCGATTATAACTTTCTATGAATTAGGGGATGAGTGTTTTAGTGACTAGTGTAGTCGTGTATCCTTAGCATCACATTTTAAAAACAAATGAAAGCGGCCCCGCTTCCCCGCCGAGCGTTTTGGCCGTCTGGATTGGTCGAGAGCTCACAAACCCCGCCCACTTTTGTTGCGAAAATATCGAAAATCATTAATTGTGACGTGAAAAACTATTGCATCACCGAAATCGAATTTATTTTTTAGGTATAATCTTTCTCCATCTTTTGGTGAATAAAATAATAAAAAATTCCAATTAGAAGGAGATAAATTTTAAGACGAAAACAGCTTCACTTTGTTTTTTTTTTCACATAGTAAAAGAGCATGTAGCACTTATTCCTGCTTATTTTTTAAAGATGAGGGTTCAGTAAATACGGTGATATAGTTTTCAAAATTTTTACTCCACTCGTCTAAGAGGAGATAGCCTCCAAACATGCCTCGTTAGGTGCCTGTTCAGTCTTAAAGCGTCAAGTCTACTGAAAAGTATGCCTCTCTCGTTACAGCTTCCGGATGCAAAACCCATGAGCAATTTAACACAAGCATTCAGAGCTATTCCTAGATTTAAGACAAAAAACAGGAGTTTATTATGCAAGAGCAATGATCACCTTTCTCGTGATCTATATATGGTGACACTATTCCGGCATTCAGAATCCGGCCTATATCTCAAGATCGTCCAGTGACCGCTATCTCGGACCGGCAGGACGACCGGTATATAAGCGCAGAGCGGCAAGTGCTGTGCATTCATTCATCGAGTGGATTACCTCAGGATCAGCAATGGCAGCCAAGGTAGGTTGTCACTTGTTTGTACTTTCACTGACAACGCGGAACGTCCGGACGATTTATTCTACAAAAAGTATTCACAGGAAAAGAGGGCTTAATAATTTTTTTGTCTAATATTTTTATTTAAATTTAGAAGAATTTTGAGGACGTGAGAATGATGAACAAAAACTGTTTCGAACTAACTGTACTGTACTGTTACTGTTACTGTTTGTAACGAACCAGTTACTAAGGGGACTGGCCTTAAGCAAGTCGGCTGAGTGGTCGGCCTAGTACTAACATCGACATAAAACGAAGCGAGTAGTTCAACTATTTACCGGTAAATAGTAAAATGAAAATGAAAAAACAATGACCACGTTTTTTTTCATACAAATATCTAATAAGGGCACCTCTTTCTTTAGTCTTTACTCTGTGGTTTCGAATGAAAAGAAGATAACGTGAAATTTTTAAAAACAATAATGTTGTATAAAACTTCTTTGATATATTCTATTATGCGGAAGTCCTGTTGTGATTAATCACCTCAATCTCTTCAAACTTGATATAATTTATCCATTTATCATACCTTTAAATGATTGTGTGTAGGAGTCTAGGAGCTTGGTACGAGTACTTACTACGCCTTCTTTGTTCCAAATTTGAATTGTACTGTCCAAACTTTTCCTATTCCACAATAGAGGACTTGAAGTTACTATTCTCTGCCTGGTCAAGGATTTTCAAATGCTAAAATACTGTTCTCCTATTGGTCTAGGATCTTTGTATTCATTTTTTTTTCTTCCACAGTTCGTCGTAGTTCTCGCCGCCCTGGCCGTGGCCCACGGCTCAGTAGTGCCAGTGGCGCGAGTAGACGCCGACTACACCAGCTTTGCGTACGACGTCGCTGACCCCAACACCGGCGACTTCAAGGGCCAAGTCGAGACCCGCGTCGGAGGCAACGTCGTCGGCCAGTACTCGCTCCTCGACGCCGACGGCACCAAGCGTACCGTCGATTACGCCGCCGATGACGTCAACGGGTTCAACGCCGTCGTCCGCAAAGACCCCGCTGTCGTTGCTGCTCCCGTGGTCGCCGCCCCGGTAGTTGCCGCCGCCCCCGCGGTCATTGCCGCCCGCACTATCGCCCACTCTGTTGCTCCCGCCCTATACTCCTATCCTCCTTCAGTCTACGCCGCTCCCTCTCTGTACTCCTCTCTCGTTGCTCCCTCCGTCTACTCCGCTCCCCTCGGCTACGCCGGTTACGCCCGTGCTGGTTACTGGTAAATCCAACGTCCTACTATTAATGATGCTGTATTTGTAAATATGACGTATTTATAATAAGAAAAATAAAAAGTGAAACTACCTATTTAGTTGTTTTTAATACTGACACTAAAATATAGTAGCTATTGAGAATATGATAGCTTTTGTTTGAGGTACTAATAACATCAGCTGCTATCTGTCAGTGAAAGTCCCGTCAAAATCGGTCCAGCCGTTTCGGAGATTAGCCGGAACAAACACCCAGACGGACAGACAAAAAAAATAAAAATGGCTTTTTGTATTAAGTACGTATACAGGGTTATTGGTAAAACACTAACAAACTTGCAGGGGCGTATTACTGACATCAAAAACAACAACTTTTGTTCTATGACTTTTTACAAAACAAAAAAATAACAATAAATCACACTCTAAAATGTATGAAACATGAAAATATGCTCATCTAGAGAATAGCCGTGGTACGTATAGGTACTTTAGGGCAAAGTGGAATAAAACCGCGTATCATGGCTTTCCTCGAGATTAGAAAAAAAAAATGTCATACATTTTAGAAAGTGATTTTTTGTATTTTTTTAACCCCCGACGAAAAACGAGGGGTGTTATAAGTTTTAACGTGTGTATCTGTGTATCTGTGTATCTGTGTATCTGTGGATCTGTGGATCTGTGTGTCTGTCTGTGGCATCATAGCGTCTGAACGGATGGACCGATTTGGATTTAGTTTTTTTTGTTTGAAAGGTGAGTTAATCGAGAGTGTTCTTAGCTATGTTTCAAGAAAATCTGCTCAGCCGTTTGAAGACCATCAGCTCTTTTCTAGTTGATGAAAAGATATAAACAACTTCCACAGGTCTGATCGATACGAAATTTGAAATCCTGTCACTTGTCAATGATATTACAAAGTATGACAACCTTGACCTGATGCGCAGGCATCATCAGAAGAACTCCTCAACGGTGTACGGCATCTACCTTGTGTTTGGGCTCATACGATGCGTTTTGACGAGTACATGCTAATACAAGCTGGGCAGTTACTACACCGGTAATATAAGTTTAAAAAAGCATGAAATAAAAATTAAATTAAAAATTTAAAAACCCCCGACAAAAAAAAACCTTTAAAAAGATAAAAATAATACCTGCATATTTTCACCCAAGCGTCGTCGTTGCGTCGGGGGACCGCTAAGTACATTACATTTAGAGTAACCTGTAGATTATAACCATGACCGGCGTACTTAGCGGTCCCCCGACGCAACGACGACGCTTGGGTGAAAATATGCAGGTATTATTTTTATCTTTTTAAAGGTTTTTTTTTGTCGGGGGTTTTTTAAATTTTTAATTTAATTTTTTTTGTTTTGTAAAAAGTCATAGAACAAAAGTTGTTGTTTTTGATGTCAGCAATACGCCCCTGCAAGGTTGTTAGTGTTTTACCAATAACCCTGTATACTTCCATATTATGTATGTAGTAAAAAGCTGTTATTTTGACATTACAAAGAGACAGATTAATTTTATTTGTTTGTGTATAGATTAAGAATAGAGATGGGTTGGACTAGGTAAATTTGGGACTAGGTGCACCTATTCCTAGTATTTAAAAATACGTGATTCAAACACCTGTTCCACCTAGTCCACCTAGTCCGCCTAGTCCACCTAGTCCACCTAGTCTCCAGTACTTATCGGCTATGGTTCGCGTACTTAGTCCTTAGATTCATAATAGGACTCGATACATGAGATCAAATGGGGACAAACTACCCTGCTTACTAATGATGATGACTTGATGATGACGACGATGATGATGATGAAGAAGGCGACGACGACGATGATGATGATGATGATGATGATGCGATGATGATTATGCGATGACGATGATGACGATGACGATGATGATGATGATGATGATGATGACGATGATGGCGATGATGATGATGACGATGATTATGATGGTGATGATGATGATGATGATGATGACGATGATGATGATGACGATGATGATGATGATAAAGATGACAACTTCCTTTTAGAGGCATTTTTGTTATAAAGACAAAAATAGGTTATCTCAACAATTTAACACAAAAAAAGTAAGTTTAAAAACTAAAACCCGACTACTGAAAAATCGCGCTCTAAAAAGTATGAAACAAGAAAATATTCTCATCTAGAGGATAGCCGTGGTCCGTGAAGGTCCTTTAGGGCCAAATGGTATATGAACACGGACCACGGCTATCCTCTAGATGAGAATATTTTCTTGTTTCATACTTTTTAGAGCGCGATTTTTCAGTAGTCGGGTTTTAGTTTTTAAACTTACTTTTTATTTAATTATTTTGGAGTTATAGGTAACAATAAATATATTTTTGTAATGTGCTCATCAAGCTCTTTCATTTGATACCCCACACGGTTTCATTAAAAAATGTATTTTTTTTAGTTCATGACATTATGTCCGCTAGAGGGCGCCATATGCAATTTTATGTGACGTCACATAGCCTATAACCAGCGCGCCATTAAGCCGCTTCTAACGATACCTCATTTGTCAAATTACGACAAGTCGTTTGGAAGTTAGGTGGGAACAGATGCACATACATACATACATACATACATACATACATACCGGTCAAAATCATAACCCTCCGCCGTAGTCGGGTAAAAATATGATAATAATACTACTGGGACTAGAAGACTAGTTATCTACCATAAACTATGTAGACTAAGCAGTTCGTAATACTCATAATAATACGCGATATCCGCACGCAATCGAGAGAGCATCACGTCCGCTGGGCCGTGTTGAGTGAAATACTAGGTGGACTTAAGTACTCTCCAAATTGGAATAGGTGCCGCCTAGTCTCGTAAAATACCTGTTCTTCGCACCTGTTCTAGAGACTAGTATCGTAGTAGACTAGTTCGTAAGAACTATGGGTGAAGTACCATATTTTATTGATACCGCAGTACTCTAATTTAACTGCTGAGTTTAACTGGCGGATATCAGATAGCAATGACGTTTCTAGACGTATAATTACTGTTTTCCCAGTATGTAATTAAACCAGTCCACTTCCAGCTGTATTTAAATGTCATGCTGGACTTTTAAAATTTTATTGCGTGCTATTATAAACGTAGACCTTTCACAGATATACTACTTCACCAAGCCAACTAGGAACTCGGATGGAATGTGGCTTCCCCGCCCGCATACCGCCCACACACCCGCCACCGCCTGCGGCTTCCCGTCCGCGAAATCTCCCACACGCCGCCAACGACTTTTTGTGCGGATGACGTCCATTTGGTAGGTTCCTAGTTGGCTTGGTGGAGTATAAAATGTAACATGTAAAGTCACGACTTTTATCCCCATTCGGGGGTAGTCAGAGGCTTGAGTGGCCATACACCACCACATTGTCGAGGTATTAACCAACTCAAAGCCCACGTTTCACCAGATAGTCAGAACCCAACGTGACAGGTGGTGAACCTTGTCGCCGTATATACAGGAACTAACTATTACCTAATCCCGAGGGATAGGTAGGTCTGACTATCTGGTGAAACGTGGGCTTTGAGTTAACATAACACCTCCACAATTCCACTCCCCTTCAGGTCGGCAATGTGCGAGCAATGCCTGTGGTATTTCAAGCATCTATAGGTTACTGTTACTGCTTAACATCAGGCTGGCCGTACGCTTTCTTGTCACCGCAGTCCTTTAAAAAAACAATGTTGTGGTGTACGGCCACTCATGCCTCTGACTACCCTCGAATGGGGATAAAAGTCGTGAAGTATATTTATTTTTATTTTTTAGGTACCTACCATATCGACTGAAATAATAAATCAATGCGACCGAGTTAAATATTTGCAACAAACCGAGTCATGCACCGAACCAGTTAAAGTTCCATAATAATGGACCATAATAAAGCTATGATGATGATGAATGTGTAAGCTTTTATGTTTTTTACGGCAAATTGCTTGTGCTTTGCCATTTCTAAAGGTGAATAACTGACTCACTTAGCTTTGTAAGTACAGACGAAATGGTTGTCAACTATGTCCATATTTGGTTATTGCGTTGGGTAAGCAGGTTATGTCTGAGTGTTTTTAGGGTTCCGTACCCAAAGGGTGCCAACGGGACCCTATTATTAAGCCTACACTGTCCAACTGTCTGTCAGAGAGCTGTATCTCACAAACCGTAATAGGTAGAGAGTTGAAATTTTCACCAAATGTGTATTTCTGTTGCCGCTACAATAACAAATATTAAAAATTAAATAAATTTTAAAAATAAAGGGGGTCCCCATACAATAAACTTGATATTTTTGACGTTTTTATTCTACGGTGGTACGGAACCCTCTATGTGCGAGTCCGACACGCACTTGGCCGGTTTTTTTAACATCAAGCTGAAGAAGGAAATAAAAACCGCTCGCATTGTGCCGTTACATCTTTCTGTAGACACAAAAGGAATTGGTTTACTATTTTTCTGATTACTTTGTAACGTTTAACTGCCAGATTTATAGTTTTTTTTAGCTAATTTAGCAATTTCTAGGAGCAAAAGTGATTTGTAATGCCAGTGCAAGTCCATCATAACTTTATATTTTGGGGGTAGATTTATAACGTCGTCTCCTTCTCACACAAAACCTGGTATTAAGACCAAGTGTTTGTGGATTTAAAAAATAAGTTTCCTCTTTGCAAAATTTCATTAAACTCAGTTTAGCCGTTTTTGCGTGATGTTAAGTCAAATTTACAAGCAAATGAACATCCCTTTAAATTCATAATATTGATAGTTAGGACTTCTTTTCCATTAACATAGAAGAAATAGGTAGCGGAATTACCAATGTCAACTAGTTAGTACGCCTATAAACAGTATTTAATAGCTGCGTCTACATCAGGTGCATGACGCCTCGAGCGCAGCCTGAGTCACATGTTCGAGCAAGTCTCTAGACAAAGACCGGTATAGCCGACATTATAAACATCATAATTCAGTCTCATGACTAGGCAAAACTAGGCGAGGCAAATGACAGCGATCGGGCGAACCAGGGCGAGCATTTGGCTCGGGCGCGCCCTGTCAAACTCAGCGAGGCATGTGAGACAACTGGACGCGGCTATTCATACTCACATGTTGCACGTAGAACGAGTGAATTGATGACGTCAAAGACACGCTAATGCTACTGAGTATATCCGGTTCCTAGACTGGCCGTCATCGAAAAAAATAATGTATATGGTCCGCACACCATATATCTTTGCCCGCGACTTTGTACGCGTGTAATTTATCAATAAATGTTGGCTTATGTTTTCTAAAATAAATACCCAATTTACACTTTTATGACATCAGCTATTTCCAATGAAAGTGCCGTCAAAGTTGGTCCAGCCGTTTCAAAGATTAGCCGGAACAAACAGACAGGCACACAGACAGAAATTTTAAACGTGTTTTTTTTTAGGTGCCTTATATACTTTCATATGCATTTAGTAGAAAGCTGTTATTTAGACATTACAAACAGACACTAACAATTTTATTTATTTGTATCTCGAAATCTCGAAATTTGTATAGATAGATAAAATTCAAGCTCCATTTTCCAATCGTTGATCAGTTTAACAATGCAATTTAAACAATATTATGATAACGTGACCCACTGAAACACACGTAAAGATAATAATTCGGAGATATCTGTGTTAAACACGGCGTTTACCTTTCGAGATACGGAGGGCGAAGGCTCGTGAAGCTGACGTGGGTCTAACGAGGTGCCGGGCGACTTAGTTTGAATTGATAAATGTCCGAAAACTGAGGAAAGGTAGATAGAAATAGCTCATATGTTTTAGTTACACAGCTTTCATGCACTTTGTAAGTTGTAGAATTTTTATCACACAGTTTGGTAACTTAATGGTAGAGCCTTTGAGAAATGATGCTATCGTATCGCCAAATGCAAACAGAGCTAAATACGTTACGTTAACGTTAAACATTGTGCTCGAGGAGCGGATTTTGTAAATTAAAGTTAAGGACTCAAATACATTTTAAAGTGGGTACATAGGTAACCTATTAATGAAGAAAATAAAAATCAAAAATGTATTTTAAGATATTCGTTTTATTTAATACATACATGTATGTACAAACTAGTAACAATATTTACATTAGTTCGACAAAAATG
Organism: Drymonia ruficornis; assembly: GCA_947859195.1. Classification (NCBI taxonomy): domain Eukaryota; kingdom Metazoa; phylum Arthropoda; class Insecta; order Lepidoptera; family Notodontidae; genus Drymonia; species Drymonia ruficornis. Next base: position 13,059,647 of record OX401905.1, on the reverse strand, counting down.
AAACACGTCGTGGTCTACTGCTAACGAGTGTTGCCCACCCTAATTTACCAGTAAGATACGGGAGAGGAGTACGCCGCGTAGGTGAGGGGGGAAGCCGCGTAGTACGAAGGAGCGTAGCTGCGGACGTAGGCTGGGCCGGCAACGGTGCGGGCAGCAACTACCGCGGGAGTACCGTACGCGGTGTACGCGAGGGGAGAGCCGGCGGTGTACGCGAGGGGAGAGCCGGCGCTGTAGGCAATGGGGTTGTAGGCACCCGCGGTGTAGGTGTAGGGAGCGGCGACGGTGCGAGCAGCGACCACGGGAGCGGACGCGGCGTACACAGTGGGAGTGGCGTAAGTGCGCGCGGCAACTACCGCTGGAGCAGCAGCAACGACCGCGGGAGCGGACGCGACCACGGGCGTAGCAACGACAGCGGGGTCTTTGCGGACGACGGCGTTGAATCCGTTGACGTCATCGGCGGCGTAGTCGACGGTACGCTTGGTGCCATCGGCGTCGAGGAGCGAGTACTGGCCGACGACGTTGCCTCCGACGCGGGTCTCGGATTGGCTCTTGAAGTCGCCGGTGTGGGGGTCAGCGACGTCGTACGCAAAGCTGGTGTAGTCAGCGTCTACTCGCGCTACTGGCACTACTGAGCCGTGGGCTACGGCCAGAGCGGCGAGAACTACGAAGAACTGTGGAAGAAAATACTCCATTAGAAACTATTCAGAATATGACTGGGCTGGGCTTCGTTGACAATTTAGATCCTGGAGAAAATAAAAAAATCTAATACAGTTACTTTAAACTATTCCTACTGTAGATGCACTGTAGTCAAAATACAATACGTAAAGTAGCGTAACTAACTCTACAGAAGAACACTATTTATAGTTACGACCTTCGCTAAAAATCTTCATACAAAAAGTTATTATAATAAGTCGCGACGTGGTCTGCCAATCTTACATGACTTGCATGATAATGGGTCAATAGCTAAAACAGTTTGGGGAGTGGTCAGAAATATACATTAACAAATGTTTAAAAATGGAAGGACCACAAATTTAAAATCTCTATTAGGTATCAACCCTCAAATGAAGATGGTTTTTTAAGTTACAATTGTATGTTGCACAAATGAAATAACGGATGCATTAGAAATTATTTGGATTACTTATGATTCGCGACAAGTAAAAAAAAATGGATTAGTAAGATAGGTACAAACACTATAATGAGCAGATTGATGGCTAAAACGTAAAATTGTAAATTAATAATTAGACGAGTATTTATCAATAAATCGATGATCTTGATTAAAATCTATAGGCACACTACACTTCACTGATTAGAATAATCACCTTAGCTGCCATTGCGTTAGATTTGAGGATATTCCGTTCGTTGAATGATGCTGATGCGGTGCGCTAGGAGCTTTTATATGAGCTTCGACACGCGAGGGCGTGGCATCGAGACGACTATGGTTAGGTACTTGTTGATCTTTAAAAAATTAAGCAAAGTGCATCTCGTTAGACGCGAATGGGTTCCGGACATATTTCTTAAACATCATCAGAGATAATTCTGCATTGGTAAATAAAAAAGTTAAGTAATAACTAAAGACTGCTTTATTAAAGAATAATATTTGTATTTACTTTGTCGGTACTTAGCGCTTCCATTATCTTAATGGCTCCAATTGGTCATCATTACATCGAGGCAGAAGGACTTAAGGTTTTATAAATAAAAATAAATATACATATTTATTGTGTAATTGGTTTTACATTGGAAATAATGTATATACTTACTAAGAACAATAATTATTATTAATTAGACAATATGAATAAAATGTTATATCAATCGATAAAACTTAAAAAGAAATAAAGTAAGCTTATTATTATTATTCTTTAACCTAATATCTAATAACATGTCGCCACCTACACAATATTCAATTACTCCACGTTCTATATTAAGGCATGCAACCCACGCTAATATAATTATACGGAACCCTAACGTACACGTACTTACTTCGTACGACAAGCGTAATAGCCTTTGTGATGCCGACGGATCCGGAAGAGCAAGGTCGATGAGAAATACGTAGCAAAGAGAGAAATGGGACCACGGCAGCTGATGGGTTATACTTTTTTCATTTTCGTATTATTTTTGTTTGTGGCCAGTGCCATCATTGTTTTTTAAATTTTATTTAGATGGCCAAGAAGGTTGAAAACCACTATAGCGACTCCCGTTCTTTTTTTGAAATCTCTGGCATCTCTGATGAATGTTTTATTCTTTTGTGAAAATATTATAGCTTTGCCAGTTATATTTTGTTCTCATCATAACATTTTAAGCAAAGGTTTGTTTTTACTGTATGTCACTATTATTATGAGTTGTCGGGAATGTGAAATGTTCCCAAAGAAAATTATCAATTTACGAACATAATTTGTGTACTACTACTTTATTATATATATTTACATATACTTACTACTTTATTGAAATTAAATAAATGCGATCACAGCTTTTATAAAGGTTATTACTTTGTTGATGATATTTATACTCATCTTTAACTTTTATTTATATTCATTTTCTTTACAGCCAGTATGGTAAGTATTATATTTTTAAAATACAGAGCAATAAAGGTGACAGTTATATGACTATAATGTAAACGATATTTTTAATTATTTCCGTGGTGTTTTCATTTTGTTGTGGGCAGCCATTGTGGTCAAGTTTGTACTCATAAATAAATAGCACTACAATTGGACTTCTGAAATGAACGGGCTTGGGAAAATACTGTCGATGTTCTATGTAAATAACACAAAGAAATCTTATAAAAGGGAACCATGTCTGTGATGGTCTAGCGATATATAAATATGAGATCATAATAATATTTTTTTATTTGACTGAGGTGTCAAATAAGCGTACGGCCCGCCTGATGTTAAGCAGTTTATTCTACCGTAGCGATTCTTGCAATACCGAAGGCATTGTTCGCACGTTGCCGAACTGAAGGGGAGTGGGACATAGGGAGGGGAAGGGGGCTTCCGGCTCTGTCGATCATCGTACGAACCGCAGCTGAAATAGCTACTTTACGCCGATCTTCTGTGAAAGGGTGGTACTACCCCGGTCGAGCCGGCATATGAGCTGCATTTAATTCGCTAAAGCTTGTCGCTACCACCAATTGAGGTCTTAGGCCCCGCTCATTTTGGATGCGTTTTCGTCCGAATTTTACTCGTGCATACACGTACGAACAACACGAATGATCCCTACCTTCCAAGTACTACGGAAGTGCGCACACTGGGTGCGAGTTACGTACACGTACGACCAGTGTGCGCACTCCCGTAGTACTTGGAAGGTCGGGATCATTCGTGTTGTTCGTACGTGTATGCACGAGTAAAATTCGGACGAAAACGCATCCAAATTGAGCGCGGCCTTACAGTAACTGATTCCCAAACTAAACAACTCTTTGTCTGTTTTATGTGTACAATAAGCTGGGGCGATCCCAGTGACAAGCCAGTGACAACCCACGGCAAATTACGAAAAGGATCTACATTTAGAAAATTTACTCTGACGGCTATCGAACGCGCAACGGGCAAGACAAGTGGCATGACGCTAATCGAATAGGATAGAATAGACTTCACCATGTATGGAAATTTCAAACGTCGCTATGTAGATCAACAATAAGTTGCTATGTAAATCACGTGACTTATGTCATTTCCATACATTGTGAAGTCTATTCTATTCTATTCGATTAGCGTTCATGCCACTTATCTAGGGGGGCTGTGGTGCAGTAAGCCAAACGGCTTAAGCGCTAATCTATAAGTAATTTTATTATAATCTCTACATTTTTTCCCACTCTATTTTGACGACTATAATTAAGATAGCAAATACACTTAGTACGCCTACAAATTTGCGATGTCTTAAATAAAATGTTAATTAGCCATAACTGCTGTTAATACAATTCTCGAGCGAGATTACTATAATTACGTGTTGCTCTACATTCGTGCCTCAAGGCAATATTTTCATAAAAATAATGTTATGTAAAATCCTATTGGATGTAGGTTTTTTATGGGACTACGGATGAGGCCCCATTAGTACGTTGCGTTGCGTCGTCGCAACGGATCAACGGGTCGACGGGCGAGAGACGAAGCGGGGGAGGGTGATGCGCCGGTGATACAATGCGTTGATCCGTTGCGACGACGCAACGCAACGCCAGATGGGGCCTCACTCTAAGCAGTTACCGCAGCCTATAGAAGCTTGCAAAACCAAAGGCATCGCTCGCACGTTGCTGACCTGAAGAGGAATGGAACAGACGCGAGGGGAGGGGTTTGGGCTTCCGGCTCTCGCACTCATCGTACGAAACGCAGCTGTAATAGCCACTTTACGCCGATCTTCTGTGAGAGGGTGGTACTACCCCGGCCAAGCCAGTCCATATATGAGCTGCAGTCCATTGGTTCCTACCACCTATAAAAGTATGCAGTTACAAGGTACCTACTAACAATACGCCTGATTCAAAACTTTAACACTTAACATAAAATTTAACAAATGGTTTCGTATGAAGACTAGATAACAACTACGTGTACACGTCGGATGAAGCCTTTTTTGGCACCATTGATGTTTTAATTCAGCAGATATAGTACTTTCTTACATCGCAGGACAATACTTGTGCTCAGCGCACCACTTCATCCAGCGAAATTCACACATCTGTTATCGGACTCGCAATTTTACATTTCACTTATTTAATACACATAAGATTTCATTATTCACCAGAAAATGAGCCGTGTTGGCAATGCCGACATAATTTTAACGTTATTTTCCGCGAGAGACGGAGTCGTACTGTGTATATGGACTCAGTTTAGTAGGACAAACTAATTTAGACAGTCATGTTTCTTCTTTTTTTTTTTTTTTTTTTTTTTTTTTTTATAGGACTGCGGTGGCAAAAAAGCGTACGGCCCGCCTGATGTTAAGCAGTTACCGTAGCCTATAGATGCTTACAATACCAAAGGTATTGCTCGCACATTGCCGACCTGAAGGTATTGCTTCTTATTGGTAAGGTCTTTGTTTGGCACCCATTTCTAAGTGAACATAGCCTTACAAGGGTATTTTCATGACTCAATGCTCTACTTTATAACTTACAATGCTTACTATGCCCAAGTAAGTCCATTGGGCGTGACCCGTGAAATTTTAGTCGCGCTCTAAATGAGTACCTACCTAATATTATACTTTGACTGTACAAGTAATACCAGCTTATTTGCGTAAATATTACACCGTACTTGTTTATTTACATACATACAACAAGAACTATACTAAAAACTATAACTAAAGAAAAGATAAAATAATAAATAGAAAATAATAAATACTTATTTTAGAGACCGAAGCTATGCTATGCAAAGGTTGCCTGGTAGAGATCAGATTTTTTTTTCATCTAGTGGTGGAATGATATTCCTACCCGGGACATGCATTTATGTGCATGAACATGTCTGTATGTCCCGAGTCTGCGTGTATATGTATATTAAGTATGTATTTACAAATAAAAAAGTAGTATATGTAGTAAAATCAGTTGTCTGGTCTCATAGTACAAGCTCTGCTTATACTCCATTTATTATAGCATTAGACAGAAGTTAAAAAAGGTTATTTTTAGTGTCCACTTTGTAACAAAAGTACAAATAACATGTTACAGTTATGATTGACGTCGAATTTATTATAATCTATTTATGTACCATCTTGTCACACCTAACTGTAATTATTTTAAGTATTTATATTATAAAATAAATTGTCTTTCATTTAAATATTATCATTTCAGTCCAATTTAAAATTAAGTGTCAATGCTAAAAACCTAAAAGAAGCAGGGGTGAACAATACCGGGAACGTGTTTCGTTCCACTATAATCCTAACAAATCTAAAATGTTACCTTATCCGTTCAGAGGTTATGACAGCAGGGCATATCTAATTTTGTCGGATTATGTTGTCTATGAAATTGACGTAAATAATTTTCTGTCAGTGTCAATTGTCAATTGTCATTGAGTCATTCACTATCATTTTTTTTTTCATAATTTTTTTGGTTGTCAGCTTAAAATGTGTGATATGATGTTATTATAAATAAAACATAGTATAAAAAGTACTTTTATTTTGGTTATCGAAGTATTTAGCATTGTTTTATGTGAAAACAATTTTAATGTAACCACTCTAAATAAAAGTTGTTTTGACTTTGAAATAAAATGTTTTGGATCCCTGCTTCTACGAGCCTCTTATTTCTAATGTTATAATAAATGGAGTATAGTTTGGGATCAGGTAGCCGTGTGTAAAAAATGTCCCAGGATATTATTATTATTTAATAATATAAAAATATCTATCTATCTATGCGTAAAGTGCCTAAATCATCCCACCTAGCCATACATTTTATCCTGCAACTCTACACTACTAACTAGGTACATAAGAATCATAGCGTGATGATACATACTACTGATTTCTAAATTTTCACATGTTCATCCTATTCAATACTGAAAAGTTTGTTAAGACGAGGGTTCGAAATTTGGTTGATTTTCTATTCTACTTTTTCTTTAAGTAAGTATGTGGACTAGGAATCTTATATTTAGATGTATGATTTTTGACTATATTATCTTGAGTATCTTTAAATCCAAATCACGATTTGATGAAATTTTCTCGATAAAAAAAATTTATGAAATGAGCTCTAATTATTTACAATTTTCCTTGCTACCACGATGTTTTTACGATTTAGATCACGAAATTATTTCTAAAACATAGCAAATAATGATATCTAAACTACCCTTCAACCATATTTTAATTCATGAAGTAGTTTTTTTTTAATTCAAGAAAATGTGGTTTGGCGCTTACGTTGTTTATTTCCGAGCGCGCGCACAATATCGCCATCTCACATTTTAAGTACTTGAACTAACCATGTCTCTCTCTAACTTTGTATTGTCAGTGTCCAGTCGGACTTGTTCGACGTCGGACCTGTGAAGGATTTTTTAAAAAATATTACGAAAAAATATTACGGTCGTGCCACATTACAGGTACAGTACAGTATTTACAGTCCGCCGACGCCTATGATAAATAAATAAATATCCTTGGAAATTCTTTTACACATGACTACCTGATCCCAAACTAAGCAGAGCTTGTACTATGGAAACCAGATAACTGATATTACTACATATACTACTTTTTGTTTGTAAATACAAACTAAATATACACTTAATTACACCTAGACTCGGGACATGCGGACATGTTCATGCACACAAATGCATGTCCTGGGCAGGAATCGAACCTACGACCTGCACTGCAGCGTGATTTTCGTTTGCTTTTCCTTGTCTTGTGTAATTTATTTTCATCTCTTGTCATTTTGTGTCATCTCTTGTCATTTTGTGTCATCTCTTGTCATTTCATAGTTATTCGTGTCATTTCTGTAAAAACTCCCTATTTCGCTTACTGTTATATACTTGCAGCATGGTCTTGGGCCGACAGTGGGAATACATTGCTTGTCAAAACAATGGAGTCGCTTTATTGCGTTTGTTGTAGGTATGGATGGGCAAGTAATAAATATATCATAAATCAATAAATTATCGTAAAAAATAACATTACAGATATGGATAGGAAAATGTTTGTCCGTCCTATTCAATCTATTATATTATAAACGAAAGTAACTCTGTCTGTTACCTTTTCACGGCTAAACCGCTGAACCAATGTTGATGAATTTTGGTATGGAGATAGACTGGGTCTTGGCGGAGAACATAGGCTACTTTTTAGGGTTCCAAAGGGTGCTAACGGGACCCTATTACTAGGCCTACGCTGTCCGTCTGTCAGCGCGGGCTGTATCTCACGAACCGTAACAGGTAGAGAGTTGAAATTTTCACTGAATGTGTATTTCTGTTGCCGGTGCAGAACAAATACTAAAAATATAATATCATTTAAAAATAAATATCAAGTCTCAAACTTGATATTTTTGATGTGTTTATTCTACGGTGGTACGGAACCCTTTATGTGCGAGTCCGACGCCTTCAGATCTTATGAATGTTTTCTTGAAATAAATATAGTGTATTTTAAGTAATTAACTGGCCAACCCTCAGGTCCTACCTACCATGTTAGGATCTTTTTCGTTCTAGGGGTGTAAACCGTGATTTAACGAGTTAATGTGATAATTTTTGTATTTAAATTATTCAATTCAATGTATTTGTTTCAGACATAGTCCAATATTGATTATTAAAATTATTATAATTTCACAATAAATATAAAACAATAAATAAAAGTAAAATTAAATTAAAAAAAAAAAAAAAATTTTCATGTTTTATCATTAAAATACAATATAATGTAACATAAATTAAAATAAAATACAATAAAATAAAAACCTACCCCTAATTAAACAAATACCGTCCGCGTGGGATACTGGCTGCATGTCCTCCATGTATTCAAGCTGTTCCTGTTGTCAAGCGAATTTTTTGAGCAAGGAAAGAGCCAGCCCTCTTGTCACCTGTGGCGGTAACCAGTCTAAGGGTGATTTTGATAGATAAAAAAATAAAGATAAAAAGATAAACAAAAAATAAATGCATGGTTAAATCAATAAAATTAATAAAAACTGAAAATTAAATTAAAAAATAAATTAAATATGGTAAAAAAAATATTATGACACCGCTGATGACTTCATGATCGGCATCGAAGTTAAGTACCAAAGTATTCCTTTGCCTACGAAACATGAAAAAGATACTCATATCCGGCAGTCAATCACTGACACAGAGTATGTACATTTTTACCCGACTACGGTGGGCGGAGGGTTATGATTTTGACCGATATGTATGTATGTTCATCTGCTCCCGTATAACGTCCAAACTATTTTTATCATAATAATTTGACTAATGAGGTATCGTTGGACGCGTCTGGATCGTCCGCTGGTTATAGGCTATTATACGATCGAAATATTGTTATACGTATCTATCAGCATATTGTAGGTATCGTTTGTCTTCTTTTGACTTACTTTGTCTTCAGCAATAAAAACAACATAGAAATTAGATTTTTTTTTTCATATACACTTGACATAAAAATCCCTTATAAAACGAAAAAAATATATTTGAATATTTTCATCCATTTCATCTATTTTAAAAGGTGCACTGGGACATATTATTTTAATTGTACGAATTAAACAATATGGTTCCTTCAAAAAATAACTATACTATAGTCTACTCCATAGCTGTTCTGTCCTAGCTAAGCGAGAGGGGTATATCCTTCGGCAGCTCACGCGACGCTAGCCACACCCCGAAACTAAAATTCATTTTATTCTTGTATCGTCTTAAAATTCGACCAGCAGTTTTTGCGCAATAGATACTCATACAAACTTTCTAAAGTCCATATAGTCTACCTTTCTGACGACCGCTTGGCGTGGTTCGAGCTTAGGCTGATCGGCTCCCTGCATAGTGTGGTAGCGGGTTTGATTCCCACGAGAAAAAATTCGCAAGCGGCCTTTTCGTAATTTGCCTTGGTCTGGGTGTTACTGGGAACACCTCCAGTCCAGTCTACAGTACATCCACAATCGTTCAACAAGTCCATAGCACAATCGTTAATTAAATTCGGACTGTATGGAGTTGGTGTGTTAGTCTCGGGATATTTATTTATTTCCATTGAATTTTATTTTAAAAACATTCTCATGATCATTCTCAGGATCTACACGCTATTAGGTAAATCTTAATTTAAAAGTAAAGATAGTTTGACGGGCATGTTATATTTAATTAGACCAAAATGTATACGCCTTCTATCGATACATATATGTTTCTTGAAAGTATTTGTGATTTTAAGGATCTTTCTTTCTTTTCAATAAAAACGCCATCTTTAGTGGTGAAACAAAATTGTAATCTATATTCTTTTTATAAAAACCCTACTACAACATTTTTAATATTTTATTAAGCTTGCGTACATGGCTTTTGAGCCTTAACATAATGTATAAATGAAATGAACATGAATAATGAAATGTAACGTCACGACTTTTATCGGGGGTAGTCAGAGGCTTGAGTGGCCATACACCACCACATTGTGGACCACCACAATGTATAAAGAATAATAATAATATTAGCCCTTTAACGTCCCACTCCTGGGCACGGGCCTCCCCTCAACGCCAGGGGGATTAAGGCCATAATGCACCACACCAGCCCTGTGCGGGTTGGTGGTTATAATGTATGTTTGGTTTTAAATACAATCTGCTTTAACATTACATACACGTGTCTAATTAAAATTCTGTATCTGTAAGGAACTACCATAAAATGTAAATTTAAATAATAACATAGTACTAAGCCATTTAGCACTTTGCTGATATAATTTACGATTTGAATTCCAATGTTTACTGCATGCTGGTGCAACAATGACAATACCAAGAAAGAGGGAGACGTGACTGCCCAAATAGTTTGTCCTACTAAATGGAGTACATGTACGGAACATAATCATAAACGCATGTCTCAATGGTCAATACGGCTCATAATTAATTTCGCTAACTGGTGAATAATACGCATCAAAATGCTTTCTTATGTAGGTATTTAGTATATGTTTTATAACTTAAGAAACAAATAAATGATCCGTGAATTTCGCTGCATAAATTGTCGTGCTAAGCACAAGTTAAGTGATTGCAATGTAGGAACTTACCATATCTGGCTAATCTGTGTACTAGAACATAAATAATTGTGGGGTATTTTGGCGTAATGGCGATTTGTAATTCATTTTTTGTGCGACCGATATTATAACTAGTCAACCAGGAAGTACTTAGAATTTTGCATTTTATGGACAATTGTAACCGGTTAGCCTATTTATCTGTCTGGAATGTACGTAATTCGAAGATTTATGACCGTGCTCTACTTAATTAGAGCAAAATACTAAAGGTGCCTGTCATTGGTAGATTTTAATAGTAATAATAAAAGAATAATAATTGTTGTTCTTTATTTGACGCTTTCTTTGGATTACTTAGGTGGTGTTGTAAAGAAGACTAATTTGTTTATTAGGAGCTTTCTTATTTTCCCGTGGCTTAGTTATAAAATACTAGGGGTGAACAGGTTGGGCTAGCAATCAGAAGGTCCCAGGTTCGATCCCCTGTGGGGCATGCACCAATGGATGAATTTTCATCTATGTGCATAATTTACAGTTCGCTGATGGTGAGGGAAAACATCGTGAGGAAACCTACCTATCCCTCGGGATTAGGTAATAGTTCCTGTATACACGGCGACAAGGTTCACCACCTGTCACGTTGGGTCCTGACTATCTGGTGAAACGTGGGCTTTGAGTTGATTAATACTTCCACAATGTGGTGGTGTATGGCCACTCAAGCCTCTGACTACCCCCGAATGGTGATAAAAGTCGTGACGTTATAAATAAATAAAATAGTTAAAAAATTAGAAGTTAAATTCTGTGGCCAAATAAAAATTCTGCGGCTCGATTTAGAATTCCCCGATTTTAATTAATAATTTAATATGAATGTCGATCTCTTGGCGCAGTGGTTTGAGCGATGGCCGCTCGGCTCACTGCATCGGGTGGTTGCGGGTTCGATTCCCGCCAGAGGCATATTTCAGAAACGGCCTTTTCGTAATTGGCCTGGTCTGGGTGTCACGGATATCGCCCCAGTCAGTATGTACGTCTGGTAATATTTATTTATTTAGTTTCTTATTTTATCTTCATATATCGTAATAAATGTTTCAGTTCAGTAATTTACTTTTTTATTGGTATTTATAAGAACTTTAAATAATTATTTTTATAAAAAAAACAAACCGACTTCAAAAAAACCTGGTGCACTAAAAAGCCTGAAATAATATTTCTATTACCACCTCTGCCTACCCCTTCGGGAAAACCAGACGTGATGGTGTGTAATCGAGTATTTGGGGTCGGTGCCAATCTAACTTCTTACTTTTATAGTAGGTAGACTTGGCATACCAAGATTGGCACCGACTCCAAATACTCGATAACACACCATCACGTCTGGTTTTCCCGAAGGGGTAGGCAGAGGTGGTAATAGAAATATTATTTCAGGCTTTTTAGTGCACCAGGTTTTTTTGAAGTCGGTTTGTTTATTTTTATAAAAATAATTATATTTCACGATTTTTAGTGGCGCCATACCAATGAACATTTTGGCATATTGCACCGTATGAAGTAAGCCCAACAAAAGGTAACTGCTGTAAATCGTTGAAGAATTCCCTCGACTGTCTATGGTCTCCATCATCAGACATATAATAGCACTTATAAACCATATGGGTGCAAAGTTCTCATCAATAGAAATGAATTAGGTCCAAACACAAGGTAGCTACTGTAAAACGTTGAGAAGTTCCCTTGACTGTCCTACGTCTTCATCATCATACCCCTAATGACAGTCACAACCCATCTAGGTGTAAAGTTCTCATCAATACAAATTAATCAAGCCCAAACACCAGGTAATTGCTGTAAATCATTGAGGAGTTCCCTCGACTGTCTTTCGGCTCCATCATCAGATCGACTCCAGACCTTCATAAAATAGTAGTGCTTTAAAATACTTAATGAAAAAAATTACAAACGCACTAGTCGCCCCTACGATTTTTGAAGATTCCCCTCGATTTCTCTGGGATGCCATCATCAGATCCTGGTTTCCTTATCATGGTACCACCCCTGGAAAATCTCCTTTCCAACAAAAAAAGAATCATCAAAATCGGTTCATAAACGACGAAATAATCCGCGAACACAAATAAAAAAATAATAATATATACAGTCGAATTGAGAAACCTCCTCCTTTTTTGAAGTCGGTTTAAAAAGATTATATTCGTAAGTATTATTTTTTCTGCTAACGGTAACTGCATATAAACCAAATTTTCAGGCCTATAACGACTGCCATAGAGGAACCGAAAAGATAACTAATTACTGTAGCTATTTCAAGTGTCTAATTCATGTATGCTTGAACCTGACTAAATTCTTCCGTGTTCCTTCCGGCCTTCAAGGTCCCAACGAAATATGTTAATAACTCTATACATATTAATAATTAAACCGTGTAATATAGGCGACCTTGTGATATGCAATTACAACCTATTTGGCTATTATAAATAGAAGTAGATAAACATTAAAAAAACTTAGATTATTTTATATATTTATTTACAGAATAATAATTACAAACTAGTAAGAAGACCAAACAAAAAATATACACATTTTTTATATTTATACAGAGAGAAAATAACTCAAACGTTTTGACACCAACAAAAAAAAAATACGGGATGCTTTTATAAATCAATCATAAATCTTTTATAAATCGATCAAATAAAATTAAAGGTATCGCGAAAAAAAAAATATTTACCATCCCCTTAACCTTTCCTATGTCCTATAGAGCGAAAATCAATAGAGCGCGTCTTTTGTTTTTATATACCTATTACCACAGAGTAAAGACTAAAGAAAGAGGTGCCCTTATTAGATATATGTATGAAAAAAAAACGTGGTCATTGTTTTTCATTTTCATTGTTCTATCTACCGGTAAATAGTTGAACTACTCGCTTCGTTTTATGTCGATGTTAGTACTAGGCCGACCACTCGGCCGAGTTGCTTAGGGCCAGTCCCCTTAGTAATTGGTCCACTATTACCTAGGCCCACACGTTTCCATATTGACCATAACCGCCATACGCCCCGTAACCAGCAGGATACCCATACCCATAAGACCCATAAGCACCATAATTCGTCGGAACAACATTAGCTACTGGGTACGCCACGGAATTATAACCCAAACCAGCTACGTTACCATAACCGTTACTATAATCGTAACCAGTATTGTAACCAGAATATACTTGGTTACCATAACCGTAACCACCGTAGCCTGCATAACCATATCCAGGGTATCCAATGTAGTCTTTACGGACAACAGCATTGAAGCCCGTCAGGGGATGAGAGGAATAGTCCACAGTACGCTTTGTCCCATCGGAATCGATCAAGGAGTATTGTCCAACCACGCTGTCTCCTACGCGTTTCTCGTGTTGGCTCTTGACATCACCGGTGTAAGGGTCTGATACTCCATAAGAGAAGCTGGAAGCGTCTCCAGAGGCGCTGCAGTAGGCAGCCAGCAGGGTGGTGAGGAATGCGACCTGTTGGAGATTATAATGGTTTTAGGGCAGAGTTTATCAATACCAACGGATTAATATAGTGTAAAAATTAAATCCCTAAAGCTATGGGTTCCTCTAATAGCGGCGCCGTCATATAACGGCCGCACTAGAACATTGGCTACGTAAGCAACGGTTTGTTTACGTAGCTAATGTTCTACTGCGGCCGTTATAAGACGGTACCGCTTTTGGAGGAAACCAGCGCATAACTAAGCCACAGTACAATGCTTCTACTATGGCTACCATAATAATGGACTAGAAACAACCCCAGTGAAATCCAGACCAAGGCGAATTACGAAAAGGCTGTTTCCGTTGCCTCTGGCGGGAATTGAACCTGCAACCACCCGATACAGTGAGCTGAGCGGTCCACGCTTGGGGCACTGCCCCAAGTCGTCCGAAGGAACTTTTAATAAAATTTAAGGATAACAGGTTTTTTATCACTTGCTTACGGTGAAGGAAAAACATCGTGAGGAAACCTGCATGTCTTTAGACATGTGAAATCTACCAACCCGCACTGGGCCAGCGTGGTGGATTATGGCCTGAATCCCCCTCGCATTGAGGGGAGGCCCGTGCCCAGTAGTGGGACGTTAAAATGGCATTTTTTTTTTTTAATTATTTAACAGGTTTTTTATTTCAGGTATGAAAGTCTTCGATGATATAATATTTCCTCAGAATATCGTTTTCTAGTAGGTTATAATGACACAATTCACACCACAAGAAGTCGGAATTCTACCAAGCAACTTGTACACTGAGCTTTTTTAAATAACCAGCAAAATCGTATGTTTAATTACTTAATTACCTTAGTGAACATTTTATTGTATTGTATAAACAATTACTGATGACTTTCGATGTAGAATGGCTTTATATACTAATCGTCTTCATTAAATTATAGTGATTATTCAAAATTAATTACCGCTACGGAAGTTATGATATAGATAAGCTACGCACATCCTTTGTTTAAATATAATTACTTCGTTATAACATAATTTGATTTACTTAACCTTTGGGACATAAACTTCATGCTAAGATACATAATTTAAATACACTAGACCACAAAGAAAAAAGGTCAGTATTTTTATTTATTTTACATTTATTAAAAATAAAAAGATTGAATTATTTTTTTATTTTATTTGATAAAGCTAGGCCAGGTGCTTTTGAAGATATTGAAGATTTTCTAGCCGACCCTTTTTCTTTGCGGTCCAGTGTAGTTTATTTTGTTTACGGCTGCGGGGGCACTTATAAATTATCATTTCTGAGAAGATCTGACAAGAAACTCAGCGGGCTTGACTTTTTTACATTGATTTTAGAGTTTTTTTAATCACCCCATGCTATAATACAGTGCGTTTAGGTAAATATAATAGCTCCAGTGTACTGCCCTCCGAAACAACCAAATATCAAATAAATTCTTGATGACGAACGATGATGAAATGACTGCCCCCCAAATTCATAGAAAGTTATGATCGACTTGCAGTGAAATTACAAATCACATTTGTTCCTAAAAACGCTTTTCAAAACCATTGTAAACGGGGTAAAATCTCTATGAATTTGGGGGTTCCATTGCGAGCACCCAACTTAATTTTGACTGTTCCTAGTTCAGCCCTCCAACTTGATGTATCAGTGTGAGTATACTGTAGATTACCTTATATAGATTCCCAGAGCACATTGTAAGCCTATAATCGTACACAATCGACATCTCATCATAGTTGAACCGGGTCAATGTTGTAGCATCCATTCTAAGTGCAAATTAATTTACATAACTACTGTTTCAGTTGATAATTAACCTCTGAAAGCGCATCTTTCGAAACGAAAGATGTGAACGCAATTATTTCCTATTGTGGCCCCCAAAACTACAATGCGATGATCGTGTGGATATAAATATTGAGAGCAGCGGGGTCCAAACATTCGCAAACACAAGCCGAAGAGGAACACATTCCAAGATGGCAGCAAAGGTAATAGAAAAAAATAATCATAACATAATAATAGCATTTATACCCTTTGTAATGACTTAGTACTTGGCACGGGCCTACCTTCAATACGAGGGAGATTTAGAGCATAGTTCACTACGCTGGCCCAGTGCGGGTTGGTGAAGAATTTATTTGATTCCCTATGTGTGGCTTTTGCCACGACGTGTTCCTTCAACGTTTAACATAATTTGATGAATCACATACTAGCTCCTAAATCAAAAGTTCTTTTCACCATATCGTGAATTGATCTTAAGGATGTGATCATTTAAATACTTCCAAAAGCGTATCTTGATACCCTGGAGAGTTCCTTAAGATCCTGTTGTCTAATACCATATTCTCCTTCCAGTTCATCGTTTTCTCCCTGCTGGTCGCGTCAGCCTACGGCAGCGGTGGCTACTCCAGCTTCTCCTACGGAGTATCCGACCCTAACACCGGTGACGTCAAGGACCAGCACGAAAAGCGGGTTGGAGACAGCGTTGTCGGCAAATATTCTCTCCTGGAATCCGATGGAACCAAGCGAGTTGTAGAGTACGCTGCCAACGGTGCCACTGGCTTCAACGCTGTTGTTAGGAAGGAACCTGGTGTGGCTGGACCAGCCGCTGCGGCTGCTTTGGCTCATAATGCGGCCTTAGCTGGAACTGCTCCAGCAGTACACCCTGCATCAGCAGGTCTTGCTCACGGTGGTTTAGCTGGACATGTTGGTGGTGTTTATGGTCATCCTGGAGCTCATGGAGGTCTTGCCAATCCTCATGCTTATCCCGGAGCCCTAGGGCTAGCTGGACCCCTTGCCCACCCTGGAGCCTACGGTAATGGTCTAGCCAACCCTCACGCTCACGGAAACCTGGGCTACCCCGGTTACGCTGGTGCGGGCTATGCCAATCCTCTGGCCGGTGCTCTTGGTGCCCGTGGGGCTCCTGCTGTTTCCTCCTACTCCCATTCCATCGTCCATGATGTTCGTCCCTACGGTGGTCCCTACGCTGGCGCCGGCGCCGGTGCCTACGGCGGATATGGTGCCTATGGCAAGCACGGCTATGGTGCTGCTGCCCACGGTCTCGCCAACCCTGCTGGTCTTGGCCCTTTTGCCCATGGTTTGGCTAACCCCCTAGCTAATGGTTGGACCTCTCCTCTTGCCAATGGTGCCAATGGCTGGACCTCTCCTCTCGCCAATGGGGCCAATGGTTGGACCTCTCCCCTCGCCAATGGTGCCAATGGTGCCAATGGTTGGCCTTCCCCTATTGGCAATGGAGTCTATGGAGCTCAGGGTTTTGGCGCTGGTCTCGGCTGGTAAACTATTCGACTGCTGTTGATCTGTGATTTAACGATTTTGAAGAATAAATTATGAATTTTTATTATTGATATTTATTGTTTTTATCTTAACCAATATTCCCTTATAATAAGTTACTTCAAAGATACAGTTTTAATATATTATTATAAGGCCATAACACACCGGGTAGCCATGTCCGACGTCGCCAGCTGCCGTAGCCAACTATTCGTATTGAAATATATGGGCGGTAACACACCTGGCGACGGACTGGCGACGTCGCCAGTCAATACAAATTGTTGGATACGTGGCCGGCGACGTCGCCAGATATACCTATCATCCTTTTTGTACAGAACACTATTCCTGGTACATTCTTTATTGACATTCGATTATTTTGTGCGCATAAGTATTGTACTTATTAACATTATGTACTACATCTAACCGGTACATCAAGTGGTTACAAGATAGCAACAATAGCTGAACTCTCTCATGGTATAAACAGGTGTAATGACCGTATAATAAATTAAACTAGCCGTGGGTATGTTGCACAAATGCGTGGAATTCAATGATGTCTGCGGTAATGAGCTCCGACCCACTGGTCCCATCTTGAGTTGTAAACATGAATGAAACACTTCCTTAACTTAATGGTAGAGCCAAACTGTAGCCAATTGACTGCAGCTCATATATGGGCTGTCTCTACCGGATAAGTACCACCCTCTCACGGAAGGTCGGCGTAAAGTAGCTATTACAGCTGCGGTTCGTACGATGAGCGGGAGAGCCGGAAGCCCAACAACCTTCCCCTCCCTATGTCCCCCCTTCAGGTTGGCAACGGGTGAGCGATGCCTTTGGTATTGCAAGAATCTATAGGCTACGGTAACTGCCTAACATCAGGCGGGCCCCTTACGCTTGTTACGCGTTGCGTTGCGTCGTCGCAAGATTTTGTACTGGCACATCACCCTCCCCCGCTTCGTCTCTCGCCCGTCGACCCTTTGATCCGTTGCGACGGCGCAGCGCAACGCGCTAGTGGAGCCTCGCCCTTAGTCACATAAATAAACAAGTGTCTTATACTATACCTGCTTTATTAAATTAACTGCACCTATTGCTATCTTACTCTGAGTCGAAACATATGAGTAAGGCAAAAATAATTCTAGATGTGTCTTTGTATCGATAAAGGAAATACCACAGATTTCAGAAAAATACAGATGGAGTGCGTAGAACACGAAAGTGAAGCCACCAAAGCAAATACAAAACATGAAAGCGAATACAATCTCGCCCTATAGCTACACAACTTTACACGCACACAAATGTATGTTTCCTTAGTGCCGCTCCTAGTTGTCACGCACACATAAAATGCTACCCGGCTTCACATCGTTTGTTTCCAAGACTCCATCTGTCTACTTCTATAATCTGTGGGAAATACCATCAGATTCGAAAATTTGAAAGGTTAAACATTGATAGTTTATAAAAACATAATCGATATAATCTAATCTTTCCTTTTTATGTCCGGAACCCATAACGAATCCTACGGTTCTTTGATACAGGACATAAAAATAAAACGGTAAGCAACAGCCTTCGTTATTAAGGAAACTATAATATCATAGGCTAGCGTAAAATTTATTAAAATTTATTCATTCGACCTAAATTTAAATACACAAATATTATGCCTACTTATTATTGTAATCGTACAAAAAAAAACTATATTCAAAGAATATTAGGGCCATAACACTCCTAGTAGCCATGGCGATGTCGCCAATCCCGTAGCCAAGTGAAAATATGGCCGTTTTCCGACTGCACGGCACGGCACCGGCACCGGCACAGTGACAGCTATTTGCGGGGTTTTCATTGGTCAGTAACCAATGACAACTGGTCACTGACCAATGAAAAAGCTGCCGCCATGCCGGTGCCGGTGCCGTGCCGTGCAGTCGGAAAACGGCCTATGTCAAAATATGAGCCTGGCGACCGATTGGCGACCGTCGCCAGTCGGTCGCCAGGTATGTTGCCTGTCATATTTTGGCATATTTAAAGAAGGAGACATGGGACTGTCAAGAATAGTTTGTCCTACTAAACGAAGTCCATTGACACAGTACGACTCAGTCGCTCACGGAAAGTCATGTTGAAAACATGTCGGTATTGCTAATACGGCTCATCTTCTCGTGAATTATGCCTTCTTAGGGCCACCGCAGACTTGCTACTTTTAGCATCGGCGATCGGCGATTTTGATGCTGCGTCTCGTTCGTTCGCGCTCGAAGAAAAGCGACGCAGCATCGATACGTCACAAAATCGACGGTCGCCGATGCTAAAAGTAGCAAGTGTGGCCCTTATGTATTTAATAAGTGAATTGTCGAATTGCAATTGTGCTAACAGGAGGCTTACCACAAGCTCTTATTGCGATTCAATTATAGGAACGTTTTAACGACGTTTTAATGACGTTTCTTATTGTCATGACAATAAGGTACGTCATTGCACAAAAAGTCGCTGAAACGTTAATACGTTCCTGTAATTGAATCGCAATTAGAGCTTGTGGTAAGCCCTCTGATGGGTGTATTGCTCTGCATGTAGCGGTGCGCTGAGCACACGTTAAGTGATTGCGATGTTGGAACGTACCATATCTGCTAAGATACATCGACAGTGTACCTACTGAAGTTAAACATGCCTCAAGAAAATCCATTTCCTGTCTATACATTTGTTTACTAACAGCAAAATAATTTAATCTCTAATTATATTGTAAGTACCCAAATTCAGTATCTCAAGGAGATCTAGGTTTTTTATCAAAATGCACTTTTGCCTTTATTACTGCACTAAATAAATATTGGTTGGACCTTGAAGCAAATGATTGCTATTAGCTTCTAAAAGTCATGATTGGAAGTAATTGTTATGGACTAGACATTTTATGATTGAAAAGATATGTTTTAAAATTAAATATGAATACTCGTACGTTTGTGACAAGTGGAAATGGGTCGTTCCGTAGTTTCGTGCAAAAAGCATATCCAGCCTTATAAACCCATCAGTTATGATATATATTTTAAATATTTATTGCCTAATAGGTAAAAGGATTATCGTTTTAAAAACAGCATCGAAAATATTGGACTTTGATTTGTTAGTTTTCTAAAAAAGTTAATAAAACAGCGTGTAAAATCATTCCTCTCTGTTTCCAACTAGGGACCACGGCAGGTTCTTTAATGTTTATTTGTCTGCATTTGAATTGATGACTCTAATTAATACGTTATATTGAAGCCAAATTCATGACGTATTGATAAATGATTATGATTATATAATAAACGCAGAAATAATATAAGTAAAGCCTATTTTACAATTTGTCACAATAAAAACGTCATTACCATCCGCACCCAGAAACAGCATAATTTTGTACTCTAGTTATACGTTCCCAACTACAGTTCGGGTCACAGTGTGTGTCTATTGGCCAGCCAGACACGGTGCCCAGGCGAGAAGGACGTGCGTCTATCGCTGATAAAAATATTTACGATCTCCCAATTTTTATAGTGCTTTGTCCAAAAATCTTCTCATTACATTCCTTTGGTTTTACAAGGTACGTAAGTAAGGAAATTATTATTATTATAAAAAATGTTTACCTTTTTAATACATTTTGTTCATGTTTTACTTTCGATTTTCTAATATGTTCGATTACAGAGTTATTAAAGAAAACGTTAAATTTTTTCATTCCTCTCCATTTCATTACCGTCCGTACCATCCATTTTTTTGCTGGAAGGTAATGAACGGTTTTGGAAGGAAATGAAAGGTTTTTAAATTGGGGCCATAACACACCGGGTAGCCATGGCGACGTCACCAGCCACCGTAGCCAACTATTCGTATTGAACTGGCGACGGATTGGCGAAGTCGCCAGTCAATACAAATTGTATGGCGACGTCGCCAGCCACCGTAACCAAACAATTTGTAGTTATTGAAATGATGACAGCGAATACACCTGGCGACGGACTGGCGACGTGGCCAATTCGTCGCCAGGTGAGATACCTGTCATACATGTACCGTGTGGTGCCGTCTTAGAATAGCACCAACCCATCTCATCCCATAGGTGTCGTAAGAGGCGACTTAGGGATTCACCGGAGGATGGGCAGCAGCGTCCTCCGAGTACATATTCTATCTACTGCGATCGCCAACCCGCCTTCCAAGCGTGGTGATTATGGCAAAACCCCCCAAATGAAACGCACAAAAAGGGACCGGCCCCCAGTCTCGGGCAGCCTCGCTAGTCCTGGCTAGCGTAGACTTCATCAGTCGAGATCTTTCAAGCTATAAAGCTTGAAAGATCTCATCTGACGAGCGTAGACTTTACAGTCGAGATCTTTCAAGCTTTATAGCTTGAAAGATCTCGACTGTAAAGTCTACGCTCCGGCCAGCACCAACCCAGATCCAAAACCCCGAAAGCTTTCAGCTCGAACTTCAAAACCGATTCGATGTCCTAGGGAGTAGCGTGGAAGATTGTAACGATAAGTTCGTGGAAACTGTCCATACGATCGGGTCAAAGTACTGCAAGGCCAGTCGTACAAACAGAACCAAAAAATCTCGGATCGTACTCTTAAGCTCATGGAGGAAAGGAGTGAAATGGTACTGCAGTCTTCAGATGACGCGTCTGAGTACCGGCAGCTCAATAGACAGATCGCGAAGTCTTTAACACGTGACTTCCGCCAATTAAATACCGAGCGTATTAAAGAGGCAAGAGGCTATCGAGCGGAACAAAGGCTCCAAAGCGTTCGCTAGAGATCTGACTATTGGGTAAAGCCAGCTAACGAAACGTGATAACGCTCTGTTGAAGAATTATAGACCTATCTCACTTCTGAGCCATGTCTACAAGCTGTTTTTGAGGGTCATAATGAATCGTCTCGCACGCTTGACGACTTTCAGCCTCTCGAACAAGCCGGTTTCCGAAAATGATTTAGTACCGTAAACCACATATATACGCTGCGACAGGTTATACAGAAGACCGAGGTGTATAACCTGCCCCTTTGCTTAGCGTTTGTGGACTACGAGAAAGCCTTCGATTCGGTCGAGAACTGGGCTGTATTGTATTCGTCTCAAGACGAAAGTCTTCGACCAGTGTGTGTTGCCACTGATGATCTATGAAACTGAGACATGGCCGCTCACAATGGGCTTTATTAGGAAGCTCAAAGTCACTCAAAGGGCAATGGAGAGGACTATGCTCGGAGTTTCCCTGCGGGATCAAATCAGAAATGAGGAGATACGCCGAAGGACTGAAGTAACCGACATAGCCCGCAGGATTGCTAAACTTAAGTGGCAGTGGACAGGGCACATTGCTCGTAGAACAGATGGCCGATGGGGCCGAAGAGTTCTCGAGTGGCGGCCGCGCACCGGAAAGCGTAGCGTGGGTAGGTCTCCCACAAGGTGGACCGACGATCTGGTGAAGGTCGCGGGAATCCGCTGGATGCGGGCAGCGCAAGACCGGTCATTGTGGCGAACCTTGGGGGAGGCCCATGTCCAGCAGTGGACGTCTTTCGGCTGAGATGATGATGATGATGACCTATTTCACAACTGTTTTGCCGTGTGTCATGTCTACCCCGACTTTAATCATTTCCAAATTCATTACAATCCTTTTAATTTTCATTACCATCCTGCCCTTATTCATTACAATCCTTAGACATTTCATTACCTTCCACTTGTAAAATTACAGCTGTCATTTTATCAGTAACTAAATGAGATAAAAGGGTGCCTCCCACTTTTTACTGATCTGGTGACTATCTAAGCTCGATTAATTAAAAAAAAATTACATAATACAGACTTTTTTTTTATTCCGCGGAACGTTCAAATTTGCACGAAACGGCGGAATGAACCAAATATTTAATTTTAAAACAAATTTTGCCTCCCTACGTCAACAAAAAGTGTTTAATTTGAACACTATTTAATTACTATGAGGGTCATATTTAACTGGGAGTTAAGTTATCTGACGATTCTGAAACAGGCCCTCAGTGTTTAAGGTCACAGTAAATTGAAATTGTATTTTCGGATCTAATCGTAATTTTTTTTAAATCAGGATTAATAAAAAATCAGTAGTTAAGGTACATCGAACTATTTTTATTTTATTTTTACATGATCACAGCTTCATCATTCATGACATAAACATCAGAATAAATATCACACTATTTATATTATTTAGTAGCCGAGGTGAGCGCCATAGACACCGTTGCCGTAAACACCATGAGCGCCGTAGGCTACGGCACCATGAGCCAGGGGAGCGACACCGTGAGCACCGTAGGCAACGGCGCCATGAGCCAGGGGAGCGACACCGTGAGCACCGTAGGCAACGGCGCCATGAGCCAGGGGGGCGACACCGTGAGCACCGTAGGCAACGGCACCATGAGCCAAACCATGAGCACCGTAGGCGACGGCACCATGAGCCAAACCATGAGCGCCATAAGCGACGGGAGCGACACCATGAGCGACGGTCACATCATGAGCGACAGTGGAGACACCGTGTCCGAGGGTAGAGTACGCGAGGGGAGCGGCGTGAGCCAGAGGAGCGGCGTGAGCCACGGCGGCGTGAGCGAGGGGAGCGGCATGAGCGACGACGGGAGCGGCGTGAGCGTACAGAGCGGGGTCCTTGCGCACAACGGCGTTGAATCCGGAGTGAGCGTCGGCGGCGTAGTCTACGGTACGCTTGGTGCCGTCGGACTCGAGGAGCGAGTACTGGCCGACCACGCTGTCGCCGACGCGGGTCTCGTGCTGGCTCTTGACGTCACCGGTGTGAGGGTCGGACACTCCGTAGGAGAAGCTGGTGTAGTCGTGGCCGTGGATAGCGCTGCCTTGGGCGGCCGCCACCAGGAGAGCTACAACGACGAACTGGAAGAGATTAGGAAACAGTTTAGTACAAGCTTTTTATGTGAGCTTTGAGATAGAAGTCTTATTGCTTGATAATGTTTGTCAAAACAAATTTCTATAAAATATTTCAGATTTTTCCGGAAACTGACGAATTTACGGAACCGGATAGAGTTGTTATAAAGAGTTGAAATAATATATCCCACTCGAGTCCCGATTTTTTGTCGAGACCCAACTCTAGATTAGAAAGGGTCAAGGGTTATTTTTGAAAAACTGCACCCTTAGCACACTTAAAAGCTTTGATCAAAAACAATTTTACTCCAATCACTTATTACACTCAATTATCACTTTAAACACACTTAATTATAACTGGACCAACCTTAGCTGCCATTTTGATTAGGTTATTATTTGTTGAACAGTGAACTGCGAATGATTAATCAAGGGTTACATTGGTCTTTTATACCAAACCGAGAACAATCGTTTCTTACTAATAATAGGAAGTAGAGATATGCGGTGGTCTAAGGTCACGGTAGAGCGGTTTCGAGAGTCCAATTCGGACAGCTATCGAGTTATGCGGAACCTTTAGTGACCGTGTCAGTGGGATATGTTACTTGTTAGTGGTCGACGAAGATATGGTAAGGTACTTTGGTTATAACTATAGATCAGTAGGCGAATGAAAAATAATCAAAACGTAATTAAATAGAGTTCAAATTTTAACTAACTGGGTCAAACTTTGTCTTGTGACATCATAATGAAATTAAGTAATGAACAGTGAGATGAATCCTCCTTATTAAAGAAAAAAAAAATTAGCAGTATAAACCCATAAAAAAAAAAAAAAAGCATGTTTTAACGTCCCATCCCAGGGCACGGGTCCCTTCAATGCGAGGGAGATTCAGGCCCTAATCCGCCAGACTGACCTAGTGTGGGTTGGCGCATATTACGTCTTTCGAAAATGGATTAGATTTTCTAAGATTTATAAACCTATAACAGTATCATAGTATGATATGCTATAAAAGCCAAAATGCAATTGGTATTCGTAAAACATTGCGAAACTGAATACCCAAAACTCATGTGAATAATTGTGTTAAACTGACTATTAAAATTAAAATCAGGTATAATTCTTGCTAAACACGAATTTATGAATAGATCTCGTAATTAACGTGTACCGATGTTAATCTCGCGTTTTGCAATTCAAGAGTTATCTAGTTAATCAAAGAAATGCGTTGAATAATTAATTATCATAGCTTAGTTTAACTGGCCTATGGTTAAGTTAATTATGTTGGTGTCCCGTTCTTTATTCATAGACTAATTAAATTTAAATTTAGAACACCTGAGACGAGAAACATGCACTTAACCTTTAAGGTTTTAACTTTATACAAAGCATTTTGAGTGCTTCGTAATAACATTGCTAAAAAATTTACCCAGAAAAAGGTAGCCATGTAACTGTCCAAATAGTGTATCCTACTAAACGGAGACGATGGACACGGTACGTCTCAGTCGCTCAAGGAAAATAATGCTGAAAACATGTTGGTAATGCCAATACAGCTCATATTTTTTTTTATATTTATAGGACTGCGGTGGCAAAAAAGCGTAGTAGCCTATAGATGCTTACAGTACCAAAGGCATTGCTTGCACATTGCCGACCTGAAGGGGAGTGGGATGGAGGGAAGGGGAGGGGGGTGGTCTTACGGCTCTCTCACTCATCGTACGAAACGCAGCTGTAATAGCTGCTTTACGCCGATCTTCTGTGATAGGGTGGTACTACCCCGGTCGAGCCAGCCCGTTTATGAGCTGCAGTCAATTGGCTACAGCTTGGCTCTACCACCTTGAGAATCTCTATCATCTTCTGGTGAATAATAAAATTGTATCTTATTTCTTATGTATTTAATAAATTAAATGTCGTATTGCGAGTGCGATAACCGATGTGTGGATTTGTATGCATGTAGTGGTGCGCAGAGCACTAGTTTAGTGGTTGCTAAAATAATACAACAATGAAGACAAAACGGTTTTTATTTACAGATCCATTATTTACATAAACTGAGCGGTTATTTTACCAGACACGGGCATACGGGAACGGGGCAGCGTAACCTAACCCTCCCAGCTTAGCGAGGCCAAGAGGAGAGGCGAGGCCAAGAGGAGACGCGAGGCCAAGAGGAGCGGCGAGAGGGATAGCTGATGAGTAGGCCAGGGCTGGGGTAGCGATGAGAGCTGGGTCCTTGCGCACGACAGCGTTGAAGCCGCCAGCGCCGGCGGCGTAGTCCACGATCCTGCGGGTGCCGTCAGACTCGAGGAGTCCGTACTGGCCTTGCACGTTGTCCCCGACTCTGTTCTCGATCTGATGCTTGAAGTCACCGGTGTAGGGGTCAGCTACGCTGTACGCGAAGCTGGATAAGTCAGAAGCGGCGGCGACGGCCACGAGGGCGAGGAGGGCGACGAACTGGAATGTAGAGACGTTTTAGTAGCTGAAATGAATTTAAGGTAGCATCTTCTACTACACCATCGAGCCAACTAGGAACCTGTCAAATGTGACGTCACCCGTATTTAAAGGCGGTGGCGGTATGCGGGCGGTATTCGGGAGGGGAAGCCGCATTCCATCCGAGTTCCTAGTTGGCTTGGTGGTGTAGTCCAGTTACTGAGTTTCGTACATTGAAACCGTGATTTTATCCATGATAACCCATCATTGTCAACATGAAGATCTTCTTTACCAACATGATCAGTGATATACGGTGACTTTTTATCGCGGACCAGTTTAAGCATTCACAATTTACTTATTTAAAAATACTTAGGGCCTCCGCAGACTAGCTACTTTTAGCATCGGCGACCGGCGATTTTGTGACGTATCGATTCGACGTCGCGTTTCTTCGAGCGCGAACGAGCGAGACGCAGCATCAAAATCGCCGATCGCCGATGCTAAAAGTAGCTAGTCTGCGGAGGCCCTTATACCTACTGTTATTGTTTCACATGTTACATGTGAGACAATAACACTAACGAACTACTAATAGACAGTAACTATTGGACACTTTAACTGGTTAGCGTTGTAAATCGATAAAAATGTGACCGTGTATATTAAAGTAAGTGGGCGACCGTACACGTCACCAAATAGCACGTAAGTACTACTTGTATTTGTGATTAAGGAAACAATATTAATAAAACTACCTTCACAACCATTTTGAGGAATTGTATGTGGCTACGTCTGCGAATCCTGTGACTCTGATATTCTTCACAGCATCAGATCGTTTATATATCATCGCGAAATCGTTCCAGTTTTATTTTACGCCTATTTTTATGAAGAAAATTCAGGAAATGTAGCTATAAAAGTCAAGTTCGAATAATGGCGATGCACTTAGCTCAGCATGAACTTAAACGCGAGCACAAACAAACAAGTTACTATGCTACCAAGCTAACTAGGCACTCGGGTATAAGTATCAAATGATAATAAGTCTATGATTCCGCAGTCCTTCCGCCTCATAGTGGAAGCTACTGCCATAAGAGTGCCCAGATATTGGCTTAGGCTAATTAATTTCTGGACAAATCGCGGAATCATTGACTTATTATCATTTGATATTTATACCCGAGTGCCTAGTTGGTTTGGCGAATTAGTATCTTTGTCATAACATGATTTAAATTACGAGAATAGCACTAAAAATAACCTTTTTTGTACCTCATTTGTGATTCTATTGTTATTTAATTGAATTACGTCGAAGTACCTATTGTAGACCAATTTTCTGTGACGAAAGTTCGTAGCAAAAAAGAAACACTAAATAGAGATTGCTATTTTTAATAAGAAAATAGAAATACATTTATACATAAAGCGAAACATTTATACGTAATAGAGTATACAAATTAATAATATCAGAACTATAGCCATTTCCTTTTCAATACTGGCCACAATGTAGCAAGGCTAACTGGCTGGCAATTACGTACTATTATCATTTACTTATAAAATATATATTCACAGCATAAACGTAACACAATAAATTGAATTGAACTTAAAATATAAATGCAAAACTAATCAGGATCCGTTCGATATTCGAAAATTTGAATTAGGACCAAGGATTGTGAGAAACGGGAGAATGAGCGATGGTTTGGATGAAAGACGTTCTGGATACCGCACCAGAGGTTGGGGCAGGAGACGGGAAGGTAGGAGACGGGTAGGCAGGAGACGAGTAGGCAGGAGACGGATAGGCAGGAGACTGGTAAGCAGTAGACGCTGGCCATTGCTGGTAAGATTGGGCTACACTGGGATATCTGGTAGCTTCTAACGCAGCGAGAGCTCTGCCATCATTGTTGACTGTAGCTTGGAAACCAGAATGATCATCGGCGCTATAATCCACAGTTCTTCGGATCCCATCAGGCTGGACCAGTGAGTATTGTCCCAAGACACTGTCTCCTCGTCGACTTTCATGCTGACTCTTGATGTCTCCTGTATAGCCGTCGTTGACTTCGTAAGCGAAGTTGTAGTTCGGGCTATCGTACTGAAGGCCCAGGAGTGAAGGCTGGTGGAGGACCATGCAGGTAGCTGACAGCACCAGGCCGGATAGTACAGTGAACTGTGGAACAGAGAAAAATATAAAGTAAATTCCACCATTTATTGCGCAATTTAGGTAAATTCCAGCTGTTAGGGTGCGTTTCAACTGACGCGGAGCTGGGCGGAGTGGAGCGGAGCCATGGACTAATTACTAAGGGGACTGGCCCTAAGCAACTCGGCCGAGTTCTCGGCCTAGTACTAATCTACTCGACTAATCTACTAGCCTCTAATCTAATCGACATAAAACGAAGCGAGTAGTTCAACTATTTACCGGTAGATAGAACAATGAAAATGAAAAAACAATGACCACTTTTTTTTCATACATATATCTAATACCTCTTTCTTTAGTCTTTACTCTGTGAGCGGAGCGGACTGTGAATTGACCAATCAAATCGCTCGAAATCTCTACTCCGCTCTTGGACCATCACAGTTAGCCAATCACAGTGCACTTCTCCGCTCCACTCCGCCTAGCTCCGCGTCAGTGGAAACGCACTCTTAGCAATCCTTGCCGACCGCCAAGTATTTGCGATTTACAATGAAGAATTATTCAGAATGACGAATGAAGATTTAGAGATTTATTGTAGTATAATCCATTGTTTGATATACAACCGGGTGTATAAATAATGCGTTATGAGTTAATAATGATTTTGATTACCTTCTGGATCATCGTGCTGTTGCTTGTCTTCGTGAACTGACTGAACTGTGTTTCGTTGATGCATTTCCATCAATTTATATGCAAATAATGAAAATCAATACCCCCTTGTGCAATAGGTATCTATTTCTAGACACGTGAGTGTTCAGTTACTTTGGAACTGGGCGCCGAGTCGATTAGCCATTGAACTGCCGCTGTAGTGTTTAGCTATTCTGACTGACACTCTGATTGGTCGGTTGATTCTGACTGACGAATCAGAGGGTTGGTCAGAATAGCAAAACGCCACAGTGGCAATTCAATGGCTAAACGACTTGGGGGCCTGGTTGTAGTAACATGAGTTGTCTAGACTTTTAGATACTCGAAGCTGTAATAGTTTTTTTTATGTTACTAAGGTGCAAAACAAGCGTACAGCCCGCCTGATGTTAAGCAGTTACCGTAGCCTATAGATGCTTGCAATTCCCATGGCATCGCTCGCACGTTGCCGACCAGAAGGGGAGTGGGACAGAGGGAGGGAAAGGGAGGTTGAGCTTCCGGTTCTCTGCATCGTACGAATCGCAGCTGTAATAGTTACTTTACGACAATCTTCTGTGAGAGGGTGGTATTACCCCGGTCGAGTATAGCCCATATATGAGGAGCAGTCAATTGGCTACAGCTTGCCTCTACCACCAATAAATAGAATTGAATACTAAAACGCTAATCAAATGTTAAAGTCCCACTTAGCTATTTAAACATCATTAAGGGCCTCCGCAGACTTGCTACTTTTAGCATCGGCGACCGGCGATTTTGATGCTGCGTCTCGCTCTTTCGCGCTCGAAGAAACGCGACGCAGCATCGATACGTCACAAAATCGCCGGTCGCCGATGCTAAAAGTAGGAAGTCTGCGGAGGCCCTTAAACGCTCATCAAATGTTAAAGTCCCACTAACCTATTTAAACATCATTTAAGAATCTACATTTTTGGAATGCGCCTCAAAATAAGCAGCTTGCAAATTTGAGTTGGGTTCGAATTCATAATAAAACGTATAACATATGGGACATGATTTCAGCTTAATTGAAACAACTGTCTTACCATAGGTATATTGCATAAAAATATTATGAGTCTCTACCTAACAACATATAAGCCCGGCTACCTACATCTTAACATCGCGTCAGAAATTCTCTGCTCAAGGACTAACAAAAGCCATTTATAGGCTCCGATCCGATGTATGGACACGATTCTTAGATGGTTACTTATTATATCTGAAATCCTTTACAGGGCTCACAAAAGTGATACACTACTTCTTCTTATTAGTCTTATCCCATTATGAGGGGTCGGCTTTCAGTCTACCCTGATGTGGATGATTACTGATATTTACACGGAGCGATTGCCATCTGCCCTCCAAGAACTAACTAGTGAGACTATTCAACCTAAGGATTAGACTATTTTTTTAAGAGTTTTCTGGCTTCTCACTGCCTGTAGCTTAACGTGCTCTTCAAAGCACAGAGAGGCAGTCAGATGTTATAGGTCAGGGTTTCTCAAAGTGGGGTTCGCGAACCCCTAGGGGTTCGCCATTCGACAGCAGGGGGTTCGCGACAAGATTTACGTAATGGTGGCTTGATGACTGGCAGGCAGAAATGTAGATGAAACTCTTCAAGCTGATTTAAAAAGGACGTATTTGATAGATTTTTGGGCAGCTAGACAGGAAGAGTATCCCGAACTCTCACGCAAAGCGTTGAATTTACTTTTACCCTTTGCTACAACATACTTATGTGAGAGTGGGTTTTCAGTTTTCATGACAAAAACTAAATACAGAAATCTACTTGATACCGAGTCAGAATTAAGGTTAAAGTTGTCCAAAATTACTCCAAAATTAACTCCATTTAACACTCCACCCATCACATTCATATTAAAAAGATATTTCTTTTGGCACTTCATTTGTTACCTTTTATTGGAATTAAAACCTTATTTTCTTCAACAGTCAATTTTATTATTTTCTTGGGGGGGAGGGGGGATTTAGTTAGTTAAGGGGTTTGCTGTCACCTGGATACTTTAACAGGGGTTCGTGGAGCAGAAAGTTTGAGAAGCCCTGTTATAGGTAATTCGGACATCGATTTAAGGCCCGACCAAACGTTGCTTAAGGCACCAAAGTATCGAGTGTCAAGGTACTTAATCGACACGATATCGCGTCGGATCGTTGACACTTACCCCATTACTTTCAACGCGGAATCAAGCAATAAGCGACATGGCCTTGTAAAGACTGGCAGCCGCATTCTATATGGTCCACAGCCATAAAGGTGCGGTGCTATCGTCAGCCAGGCCGTGCCTAGCGTCGCTTGATGGTACTGATAAACTGTGTACTAAGAGTGGGAAGAAGATTGACATCTGTTTTTTTTTTTATAAAAAAGAATTGTTTGTCGTTTAGGCTATCGAAATAGTTACAATGGTTTTATTGTCATCACAATTATATCACGACGGTCGCTTGTTTAGAAGAGTTTTGAAAGCTTGAATAAATAAATAAATATCGCCAGTACCCACCATCTGTATGTTCCCAAACGAAGCATCGCTTGTAATATGGCTACCATACAATGGACTGCGGCGATTTCAGCGACACCCAGATCCAGGCAAATTACGAAAAGGCCGTTCCCGAAATTTGCCTCTGGCGGGAATCGAACCCGCAACCAACCGATGCAGTGAGGCGAGCGGTCAACGCTCAAACCACTGCGCCAAGCGGTCGCCATCCTACTAACTTTGTACACGTATAATGCAGCTAGTCCCACGTCACAAAACACAATTAACCTTATTGAACTTATCCACCAAATTAAGTTGTAACAAGCTGTTCAATACAAGTTCATAATAATAATTATCTCTTACGGCGCTTATTGTAAGAAAACTTGCTCATCTCGACCGATCAAGGTTTACGCAATGCGCGGAGCGAACTCACGATATGACCGGCCGTGGCAATGAACCTCGACTCGAGCGCCGAATTCTGACAACCATAACATCTGGTGGTTGCATAATTTTGGGGCGCAAGTGAAGAGGTGCTGGCGTTATTAATGCCTACCTACATCCTATCCTATTTCCTACTAATATTATAAATGCGAAAGTTTGTGTGAATGTTTGTTACATAGGGAGTGTAGGCTCTGGAATAACAAATAGGCTAATCTTACACATCAATTTCCACGCGGGCGAAGCCGCGGGGCACAGCTAGTACTTAATAAGTAATACCTACTTATATTATATTTTGCTAAGACGATGTTGGATTTTTATATTAGCTGTAGCCAATTGACTGCAGCTCATAAAATGTGCTGGCTCGACCGGGGGAGTAACACCCTCTAACGGAAGATCGGTGTAAAGTAGTTATACAGCTGCGTTTCGTACTATGAGTGAGAGAGCTGGAAGCCCAACCCCCCCTTCCCCCCTCCTTCCCATCCCTCTGTCCCAGTTCCCTTCAGGACGGCAACGTGCGAGCTTTAGGCTACGTTGCCTAGGTTTTTTTTCACGTCGTTACGTTATTTGGAACTTTCGTGCTTAACATGCTTCTAGACCTACACCCACCGGTCTAAATAAATCGCCGTAAGTTTATAACTCGTGGCTTCGATGAGTAATGAGTGCTTCTTCGGTAATTATTACTGTCCAAGATGTTGTAACTTCACTCACTTGAGTGATCATAATTAGATTGTTAATCTTATACGCTTCTTGATTTATTTTTAGACTGAGATGTTTGACAGAAACTAAACGTCGACTTGTTATTCTAATAACTATCGAAATACAGGCAACGTTCTGTTTTATAATTAGGGCCGAGCTCACACACTAACGGACCGTTAGAGCAGTAATCTATTGTTACCAGAATATTATTTAATGTGTTGCTGAACTCGGTCTTAAGTCTATCGCATAACTACAACCGCCAACAAACGTTTAGTAGCTCGTTAACTCTGGTTTATGCAAGTGGGTGACGGGATGTTTAATAAAACCTTCAGGTGAGTTCAACTATAGGTACTATAGTAAGTAGTCTTACATACCTACCTACCCAGTTTGTAGTAGTTACCACCATGGGGTAGAATTATGAGTTCCCTAACTGAAATACTAAAAATTTCAGAACGCAACAACAACTTATTTAAGCTCAAATGATTTTTAAGTACCTACTGATCGAAGTCTTTTTTTTTTTCATAAAAAAATATATTTCCTGACATTAGGAAATCGAACGACACCGAAAGTAACGTCAAATTAGAACAATAATTTAAATAACGTTAGGGACCTACCTAGGTAGCTATCTATAGGTTTCATGGACTTGAGATTTAGCTTGGTACTAAAATGACCTAGACATACCTAATAAGACTGTAAGCAGTTAGAAAATTAGTCTAATAATAGAATAGACGAAGCAAATTAGCTTCAGTATCCTGAGGTCGCTCGGTTTAGAATGTTCAAAGTGTAGGTATTAATTTTGCTCTCCACGAAGGACATTGCGTTGCAAAATAGGACAATTGCATCAGAATTATCCAAGACTTACCTATATTGAATTCTAGTACTTCGTTAAATCAGTCACTAAATTGTAACTTTTAACCCAGACGTAAGGATTGGGCCGTTCCTTCCACTCGACACCACCAACACGACACCATCGGTGGTGTCGTTTGGAATCTCTAGTCCATACGACACCACCCTAGTGATGTCCAGAAACGCGTGTTTTTGACAAACAGCTCCCAGTTCATTAAAATAAATAAATAAATATCAGACAACATCCCATACATTGATCCGACCCCAAAGTTATTAATTCAAGTTATCTATAGTTAAACGATAATTAATAAAACAGAGTTTATGAAATAAATATAAACTAAACTACCTAAACTAACAGATAAATATAAACTTTATCAAATGACATACCTCATTAATGAAACTGCTTGAACTTAATTGGAGTTACCATATCAACAACTTTGTATGTAGGTAACCTCACTAATAGTCGGTGGTGTCGTATGGACTAGAGATTCCATACGACACCACCGGTGGTGTCGTTTTGGTGGTGTCGAGTGGAAGGAACGGATTGGGCCTTTGGCCATTCGTGCGGCATCGTATACAAAAGATTTCAACGCATGTTTTTTTATTAATTATTACAAATTACCTATACTGTCATTAAAGACGATTAAATTGTTTCTAAAAGTATTTCTGTCTTGGTCATACGCTACGACTATAAGAAGGATAGCTAAACTTCAATAGAGACTTATTTTATATACAAAACGATATGTAAGTTTAACATTACATAATCTACCTTTGCTAAAAATAAACCTAAATAACCACTATAAGGTATTGTATTCTCGAAATCCTTAAAAAAAAACAAAAAATGCAAGTCAGGCAAAGATTTCCGGCTTTTTATACAAATTATACTTGGCAAGGTCGTTATGAGGTATCGTGCTTATATTAAACTGGTTTATATTCAAGGTTTTATGCGTATGATTTTAGAAAGCCGAGCTTAAACTTGGAGTTAAAACTACTAACGAGCCAAGTTCACCAACACACTAACAGACTGTTAGAGCAGTAACCGATTGTTTGTGCTAGTCCTGACTGTAACGGCCTTTTAGTGTATTGGTGAACTCAGTCCTAAGTAGGTACCTACCTACATTTTTTTATACGGCCCGCCTTATGTTAAGAGGAGGGTTCGAAATTTGGTTGATTTTCTATTCTACTGTTTCTTTAAGTAAGTATGTGGACTAGGAATCTTATATTTAGATGTATGATTTTTGACTATATTATCTTGAGTATCTTTAAATCCAAATCACGATTTGATGAAATTTTCTCGATAAAAAAAAATTATGAAATGAGCTCTAATTATTTACAATTTTCCTTGCTACCACGATGTTTTTACGATTTAGATCACGAAATTATTTCTAAAACATAGCAAATAATGATATCTAAACTACCCTTCAACCATATTTTAATTCATGAAGTAGTTTTTTTTTAATTCAAGTAAATGTGGTTTGGCGCTTACGTTGTTTATTTCCGAGCGCGCGCACAATATCGCCATCTCACATTTTAAGAACTTGAACTAACCATGTCTCTCTCTAACTTTGTATTGTCAGTGTCCGCTCGGACTTGTTCGACGTCGGACCTGTGAAGGATTTTTTAAAAAATATTACGAAAAAATATTACGGTCGTGCCACATTACAGGTACAGTACAGTATTTACAGTCCGCCGACGCCTATGATAAATAAATAAATATCCTTGGAAATTCTTTTACACATGACTACCTGATCCCAAACTAAGCAGAGCTTGTACTATGGAAACCAGATAACTGATATTACTACATATACTACTTTTTGTTTGTAAATACAAACTAAATATACACTTAATTACACCTAGACTCGGGACATGCGGACATGTTCATGCACACAAATGCATGTCCTGGGCAGGAATCGAACCTACGACCTGCACTGCAGCGTGATTTTCGTTTGTTTTTCCTTGTCTTGTGTAATTTCTTTTCATCTCTTGTCATTTTGTGTCATCTCTTGTCATTTTGTGTCATCTCTTGTCATTTCATAGTTATTCGTGTCATTTCTGTAAAAACTCCCTATTTCGCTTACTGTTATATACTTGCAGCATGGTCTTGGGCCGACAGTGGGAATACATTGCTTGTCAAAACAATGGAGTCGCTTTATTGCGTTTGTTGTAGGTATGGATGGGCAAGTAATAAATATATCATACATCAATAAATTATCGTAAAAAATAACATTACAGATATGGATAGGAAAATGTTTGTCCGTCCTATTCAATCTATTATATTATAAACGAAAGTAACTCTGTCTGTTACCTTTTCACGGCTAAACCGCTGAACCAATGTTGATGAATTTTGGTATGGAGATAGACTGGGTCTTGGCGGAGAACATAGGCTACTTTTTAGGGTTCCAAAGGGTGCTAACGGGACCCTATTACTAGGCCTACGCTGTCCGTCTGTCTGTCTGTCCGTCTGTCAGCGCGGGCTGTATCTCACGAACCGTAACAGGTAGAGAGTTGAAATTTTCACTGAATGTGTATTTCTGTTGCCGGTGCAGAACAAATACTAAAAATATAATAACATTTAAAAATAAATATCAAGTCTCAAACTTGATATTTTTGATGTGTTTATTCTACGGTGGTACGGAACCCTTTATGTGCGAGTCCGACGCCTTCAGATCTTATGAATGTTTTCTTGAAATAAATATAGTGTATTTTAAGTAATTAACTGGCCAACCCTCAGGTCCTACCTACCATGTTAGGATCTTTTTCGTTCTAGCGGGTGTAAACCGTGATTTAACGAGTTAATGTGATAATTTTTGTATTTAAATTATTCAATTCAATGTATTTGTTTCAGACATAGTCCAATATTGATTATTAAAATTATTATAATTTCACAATAAATATAAAACAATAAATAAAAGTAAAATTAAATTAAAAAAAATAAAAAAATATTTTTTATTTTTCATGTTTTATCATTAAAATACAATATAATATAACATAAATTAAAATAAAATACAATAAAATAAAAACCTACCCCTAATTAAACAAATACCGTCCGCGTGGGATACTGGCTGCATGTCCTCCCTGTATTCAAGCTGTTCCTGTTGTCAAGCGAATTTTTTGAGCAAGGAAAGAGCCAGCCCTCTTGTCACCTGTGGCGGTAACCAGTCTAAGGGTGATTTTGATAGATAAAAAAATAAAGATAAAAAGATAAACAATAAATAAATGCATGGTTAAATCAATAAAATTAATAAAAACTGAAAATTAAATTAAAAAATAAATTAAATATGGTAAAAATAAATATTATGACACCGCTGATGACTTCATGATCGGCATCGAAGTTAAGTACCAAAGTATTCCTTTGCCTACGAAACATGAAAAAGATACTCATATCCGGCAGTCAGTCACTGACACAGAGTATGTACATTTTTACCCGACTACGGTGGGCGGAGGGTTATGATTTTGACCGATATGTATGTATGTTCATCTGCTCCCGTATAACGTCCAAACTATTTTTATCATAATAATTTGACTAATGAGATATCGTTGGACGCGTCTGGATCGTCCGCTGGTTATAGGCTATTATACGATCGAAATATTGTTATACGTATATATCAGCATATTGTAGGTATCGTTTGTCTTCTTTTGACTTACTTTGTCTTCAGCAATAAAAACAACATAGAAATTAAATTATTTTTTTCAAATACACTCGCATAAAAATCCCATATAAAACGAAAAAAATATATTTGAATATTTTCATCCATTTCATCTATTTTAAAAGGTGCACTGGGACATATTATTTTAATTGTACGATATAATCAATATTGTTCCTTCAAAAAATAACTATACTATAGTCTACTCCATAGCTGTTCTGTCCTAGCTAAGCGAGAGGGATATATCCTTCGGCAGCTCACGCGACGCTAGCCACACCCCGAAACTAAAATTCATTTTTTTCTTGTATCGTCTTAAGGCCGATGTTATATTAAGGCATGTTTGGGTCCGTTTGCGGCGAGCAGAATCTGTGTATGTTTTTGTTACATTTTTAATTTATTTTTAACTTTTTATTCTATAACTTTTCTGCTAGTCGCAATAAAGTTTTTTCTTTCTTTCTTTCTTCTTTAAGCAATTACCGTAGCCTATAGATGCTTGCGATACCAAAGGCATTGCTCGCACATTGCCGATCTGAAGGGGAGTCGGACACAGGGAGGGGATGGGGAATTGGGCTTCCTGCTCTCTCACTCATCGTACGAAACGCAGTTGTAATAGCCAGTTTACGCCGATCTTCTGTGATATTTTAGTGTGTTGTTGAACTCAGCTCTAAGTACCTCTTATTACGTGACTAGCTGATGCTCGCAGCTTCACCCGCGTGGATATCAGTTATCGCGACCAAAACTTGACAAATTACATACTAAAACCTTCCTCTTGAATCACTCTATCTATTAAAAAAACCGCATCAAAATCTGTTGCGTAGTTTTAAAGATCTAAGCATACATAGGGACAGACAGACAGCAGGAAGCGACTTTTTACCCGACTACGGAGGCGTTATGATTTTGACCGGTATGTATGTATGTATGTATGTTCATCTGTTCCCACCTAACTTCCAAACTACTTGTCGTAATTTGACAAATGAGGTATCGTCAGAAGCGGCTTAATGGCGCGCTGGTTATAGGCTATGTGACGTCATATAAAATTGCATATGGCGCCCTCTAGAGGACATAATGTCATGAACTAAAAAGTAACATTTTTTAATGAAACCGTGTGGGGTATCAAATGAAAGAGCTTGATGAACACATTTCAAATATATATATATTGTTACCTATAACTCCAAAATAATTAAATAAAGAGTAAGTTTAAAAACTAAAACCCGACTACGGAAAAAACGCGCTCTACAAAGTATGAAACAAGAAAATGGTGGTCCGTGTTCATATGCCATTTGGCCCTATAAGACCTAAACGGACTACGGCTATCCTCTAGATGAGAATATTTTCTTGTTTCATACTTTTTAGAGCGCGTTTTTTCCGTAGTCGGGTTTTTGTTTTTAAACTTACTTTTTATTTAATTATTTTTATATTATGTGATAGTGATGCTATTACTTCATAGCCACTTAAGTCAGTCTAGATTGTATGGTATCATACGATAATAATACTTATCATACGTAAGTATCATTCTTAAATACTTAAATGGCATGCTATCTCAGTCTACTATCAATAAATAACTATATGTATACCTATTTAGATACGCCTAATGCAAAACAGTGTTTTAGATATTTACTTGCTTAATGTATTGTATGTAGGCATGACTATCCCACGTGACATTTAAACGAATCTACTGATCTTGATTTGCTTATAGAGGTACTTATCTACTTAATTTATAACTTGAATTGAACTTTAGGATCAGAAGCTCCTTTCAAAGCTAGATTAAATAAATACCTACTTAAGTAGGTAGTACGTAGGTACGTATAGCCATGCTAAAGGTAGCTTAGACGGATGCATTAGTCGTAGAGCCCAGCTGTGCAATTGACTGCAGCTCATATACCTATGGGCTGGCTCGACTGGGGAAGCACCACTCTCTCACAGAAGATCGGCGTAAAGTAGCTATAACAGCTGCGTTTCGTACGATGAGTGAGAGAACCGGAAGACCCTTCCCCTCCCTCTATACCACTCCCATTAGGTTGGCAACGTGTGAGCGCTGCCTTTGGTATTGCAAGCATCTATAGGCTACGGTAACTGCATTTCCATGTAACCTACGTAAGGTAATAGGCATAAAAATTATGCAAGATATCTAATAAAACGGACAATAGTAAATAATAAGCTTCAAAACAATAACGTACTTAGATGAGTCACGGTCACGGGGTCATCGACACTAGGATGCGCTGGCGCACGAGTGAATGAACGGTGACGTCACGACGGAAGTTCACGGAAGATGTGCATCGTAGTGGCGCGTGATTCAGCGCTTTTGATGGAATGCGGATTGTGGGCGCGCTTTAAAGTACTGATAGCAGAATAAGTGGCGCTTACATAATAATAATAATAATTAATTTATGATGATTTAGTACGTACTTATTTTTTTCCGTTCTTCTCATGGTTATACTATAGCCTATAGTATACTATACTCGCCTTAACGTAACCTATAGTC
The DNA here is from genome assembly GCA_947859195.1 of Drymonia ruficornis. NCBI lineage: Eukaryota > Metazoa > Arthropoda > Insecta > Lepidoptera > Notodontidae > Drymonia > Drymonia ruficornis. The sequence continues at coordinate 13,019,819 of OX401905.1, read as the reverse complement.
TATAGGTTACACGCCGTGCCTTATGTATGACGTACGAACGAGTGAGTAATATTTTACTTAGTACGCCTACCTACTTAGGCCCTTCGCACACGGCGGCGTAGCGTAGGCGTATCGTACCTATTACGCGCGTAGCATTACGAGCACGTACATTTTCTAAAAAGTCCGCACAAGTCCGTTCGTCTCGTGTGCGGACTTGTTAGAAAATGTACGTGCTCGTTATGCTCGCGTAATACGATACGCTTACGCTACGCCTACGCTACGCCGTGTGCGAAGGGTGTTAGGTTCCAAAGTTACGTACCTATATTATAGGTTAGCAAGTGTCTACTTAATTCAAATATTAAGTAATACTTATGAATTAAAAACACTCGGTCAATGTAAGTAAGTATACCTACCTCTATAGGTTTCGTCCTATTTTCAGGTTGATTTTAAAATTACCTACATAGATAAGTGTCTACTTATTGATCATTCCGATTAATGTTCTTAAAACAATCTTTATCTGCGTGTGAGTACATGTTTTAAATATTGCCAACGAATAAATAAAATGCTATCCTGTTACATAGGTGGTTACATATATGGCATGGGTAATCAGCCGGATCAGGGTACTTTCATTTCGCAAAGCACTCACAGGCGGTTATGGTCCGTTGTGACATTTTTATATATTGACATTTTGAGTCGAAATGTCAAAATCTTGCAAAGATCAAGATAAGAATCACTTTGTATGCTGTCGGTACTTCAAAAGTAGATCGTAGTTGTAGGTAGCGTGCAAGGTCACGATATCGGATACGGTGAGCAGGCGCAACTCTTTGTTAGCATAGATCTATTTGATAGTAAGTACTTAGTTAAGGATAAAAAGTGAGGTTTTAAATCGCAGGTACAAGGTTAGTCTATGTTTAAATAGTAGTAAAAAAGTTACGTAAGTATAACTTTTTATCTGAATTTCGAAGACAATCTCTGAAGCTTGAATGAAGCAATGATTAAAGTAGAATAGTTATACGTTACCGTAAGTAGGTAACGTAACGTTAAAAACTATATTTTAACGTAACAGAAGGGCTAGCCAAGTGGCATGAACGCTAATCGAATAGAATAGAATAAACTTGTATGGAAATGTCAAACGTCGCTATATCAACAACAAGTCGCTATGAAGCTCACGCTTGAGATCACGTGACTTATGTCATTTCCATAGATGAAGCGTAGGTAGCGATTTGAATGAACGCTTGTAGACATCAGCCACTTGTCTAGCCCTTCAGTGTGGTTTCAAATGTCTGACCAATCTTTAGCGCGATACACACCAAAGTCGCCGGGGCTTGGTGTCGGCGCTTTTAGCGCTTTACACACCGAAGCAACACCCTTCAAAATAAGCCACCGACACAACCCGGCGACTTCAGTGTGTATTGAGCTTTACATCAGTTGCAAATAGTCGCAATCACAGAGTAAAGACTAAAGAAAGAGGTGCCCTTATTAGAAATTTGTATGAAAAAAAACGTGGTCATTGTTTTTTCATTTTCATTTTACTATTTACCGGTAAATAGTTGAACTACTTTGTTTTATGTCGATGTTAGTACTAGGCCGACCACTCGGCCGACGTGCTTAGGGCCAGTCCCCTTAGTAACTGGTCCATGGTCGCAATGCTGTAGCTACCTACCTATATACTTTATCTACCTATGGCATATGATTTTAATAAACAATTACCGTATTAAATTATAAATAATCCATCACTTTATCGCTTCTCAAATACACAGCAATTAAAATCAAGTGGCATTCAGTATAAATTGGATTTTTATAATGTCTTACAACGCAGCGTTAATAGTCGCCGCTAGGTTCTTTATGTCTACGCTATAAAGATTCAATCACATTAGGTTTTATTATGCGCGTTAACGCAAATCTTTTTTTGGTGCGTCATAAAATCGGATCACTTTTATAACTTCGGAATTGAGTGCGTTTTATATGGAGAGCCGTTTTCTTTTGGCAATCACATAGGTAGGTCATATGGGTCATAATTAAATGGTGAACGACAGTAATTATTTCATATTAGACCATAGTTTTTGGGTACTTCTAGACTTTCTCGATTATAAGCGGACTTATCGATGATAGTTGTGTATTTTATAAGTCGACACGTGTGGCTAAAGGGGTTATTACACTTAACTAAATATAGGATAAAATTAATGTAGTCGTTACTGCATTTAGGCAAGTGTAATCGCATTCAGCAAGCTATTCATAAGCTAGAATGGTTGAAATATTTAGAAGCTTCTGAATTTAGGCTTCTAAATTTAGCCAAGTGTAATAAGCTCTTTAGGCAGGCCGCAAGTCTTCGATTTAGTCTTATTTTGCGTAAAGGTTTATCGGCTTAGGCCGGATACTGTTGAGATTTTATTTATAAAGATTGTGCGTTGTCTGTCACGTCAGTGTTAGAGATTAGGCGTGTCCACATGTTCCTAGCACCCGGGCATCCGTGCCCGAGCGCAGTTATGACGTTGTCTGACAAAACTGATTGCACGAGCGCGCCTCCCGGCATGCCACCATTAAAGTTTTAGTTCCAGTAATGGCCGGCGCACATAGAGCACCGCATGACATGGCATTTTGATGTCAATCACCGACCATTGAAATATGGACCTTATTTCAATTGGATAGGTATTGAATTCGATTGATAAAAAAGTAAGTTTAAAAACTAAAACCCGACTACGGAAAAAACGCGCTCTAAAAAGTATGAAACAAGAAAATATTTTGGATTTTTTATTTAATTATTTTGGAGTTATAGGTAACAATATATATATTTTTGAAATGTGCTCATGAAGCTTTTTCATTTGAAACCCCACACGGTTTCATTAAAAAATGATTGTTTTCTAGTTCATGACATTATGTCCTCTAGAGGGCGCCATATGCAATTTTATGTGACGTCACATAGCCTATAACCAGCGCGCCATTAAGCCGCTTCTGACGATACCTCATTTGTCAAATTACGACAAGTAGTTTGGAAGTTAGGTGGGAACAGATGCACATACATACATACATACATACCGGTCAAAAATCATAACGCCTCCGTAGTCGGGTAAAAATTAAAATGCCATGCCGAGCCGTCCTCTATGTGCGCCGGCCATAATTTGCAAGCAGAAAATAATTAGGTAGGTTACTTACCAATAAAAAGCAATCAACTCGATCGTTATCAAATCATTTAATCGCAACCACTTGTAAATGTACCATGACAATAAATATTAAATACTTAGTAAGGGGCCATCCATTAATTACGTCACACGTAAAGGGAGGGAGGGGGTCGACGAAATGTGACAATGTGTGACAAGGGGTGGGAGGGGTCCTAAGTTTTGTGACGTCACATTTAAAAATCGAATATATCTAAGTACTAAAACCGAAATTTGATTTGTTAACGACAAATTTTGAAAATTTCTGAATATTGTAAAAAATATGTGACGTCACACAGGGAGGGGGGGAGTCTCGCAAATGTGACCAGCTGTGACTAGTGATGGGATGTTCTCGAGAACATTCTCACCCTCGGAAACACACTCGTGAGAATTTTTGAAATCTTATATTTTGGGTGACGTTATCCTAACTTTCAATCTTAAAAACAATTCAAACCACCATACTTGCATGTTAAATGAGGTTTATGCCAACCTTAACATGCTTGAGAAGATAAATTGACGAAAATTCTCACGATTAAGTTTCCTAGGGTGAGAATGTTCTCGAGAACATCCCATCACTAGCTGTGACAAGTGACCCCTCCCGGGTCTAAAAATCATGAAATTCGTGTGACGTAATTTATGGATGGCCCCTAAGTAATAAATAACGTACGTTCGAATTGCTACTTGAAGGTGTCTCAAGGTCATGCGCCACATTAAAACGTTATTGGGAGACCCATAAATCGAATAGACAAAACTAATTTAGTTAGGTACCTACTGTAGTTGTATGTATCACAAATTACGTATGCCAATAGTCGCATCTACAAGCTTTGAGCAGGCGCGCCCGAGCAATTCGAGCAGACGAAAAAACAGATTGCTCAAGCGCGCCGCTCGGCTCATGTAGACGCACCATATGATTTACACAGATGAGGTAGATCTCCTTAAATTGCTATACCATCCATCCATTAGGGGTAGTTCAGACGGAGCGAATGCTCGCGACGTCACGAGCCAACTTCATGCTTTACGCTTTTTAACTTTTTTTAATACGGTCCTATTTCCAATGGAGCCAGTGTGCCAATCGCGCATTTTCCGCTCTGTCTGAACTGACCCTTAGTCGGAAGACGTCCACTGCTGGACATAGGTTCCCCCAATGAATTCCATACATCACGGTCCTCCGCCACTATACTCCCGTCCACCAGCTTCCAGGGCCCTAAGTCTTTTAGCCATTGTAGCGCCACTGTGGCGTTTCGCTATCGTGATCGACCCTCTGATTGGTCGATTGATTCTGAGCGACCATGGACAAGACATATAAGAGGACTTGGTCTAAGCAACCGGGCCCTATGACTCAATAAGGCCCCGACTTCATCACAGTACGCGTGGCTTAAATCAGTATGCTGTCGGTGTCCGTCCTGTGCACAGCTCTTGCCAACGTTCACATCCCAAATATAATTCTACTCGACACTAGATGGCGAAACTTTGTACGTCGCTTTTACCATCCTACACTTAGTGACATCTAGTGTGAAAAAGTTAAACTACGTATAGTCCGCGACAGGTCGAGGTGACATTCGGGTTATGAGCTTTTTGCAGAATAAAATCCGAATCAAAATTAACAGGACCCGCAACGCAACAGAATAATTTAATTTAATAATTTTGTGGGCGATTTTAATTGTTTATCGGGTCCTGTTAATTTTGATTCGGATTTTATTCTGCAAAAAGCTCATAACCCGAATGTCATCTCGACCTGTCGCGAACTATAGTAACATCGATATAGAACGAAGCGACTAGTTTTGTTATCGACCGGTAGATAGAAAATAGATAAGTGGGCGGAATCTAACACCCCTTCACCCGCGCAAATTGACACGCGTTGTTTCATAGGGAAATCTAATAAGAACATCTCTTCCCTCTATATTCTATATAGATTCAAGATTCAAAACGTTTATTTTGTTTAGGCCTACGGGCTACGGCTCTTACAAACTGTAATATTACATTTTTTCTTAAATTCTACTGCCGGATCGGAAACACGACCTCGACTGAGAAGATCCGGCAAGAAACTCAGCGGGCTTGTCTTTTTTACATTGTTTTAATTTAATTCAATTTATGTGACCCACCAATGCAATCAGAGGCCGATCAGCTGGTCGGCCGACGAATCTGAGAGTCGATCACTATAGCAGCTCAATGCCAATGGCTAAACGACTTAGGGATTAGCGAGTATGTCATCAGTCCACCTTGTGGAGGGCAGTCTCATACTACCCCCTTTATAGAAAGTTATAATGGACTTACACTGGCATTACAAATCACTTTTGTTCCTAAAAATGCTTTGTAAAACCATTGTGAATTTAAAAATGTAACGTCACGACTTTTATCCCCATTCGGGGGTAGTCAGACGCTTGAGTGGCCATACACCACCGCATTGTGGAGGTATTAACCAACTCAAAGCCCACGTTTCACCAGATAGTCAGAACCCAACGTGACAGGTGGTGAACCTTGTCGCCGTGTATACAGGAAAAGGTCGTCGTGGTGTATTGTAAATTTAATTGCTATTATTACAACATAATAAACATTATCTTATTTTAATAATACAGCCTAATGCTTCGCTCACTGCATTGGGTGGTTGCGGGATTGCCCGCCAGAGGCAAATTTCGAAAACGGCCTTTTCGTAATTTGCCCTGGTCTGGGTGTCACTGGGATCGCCCCCAGTCCATTGTACGGTAGCCATAGTACGAGCGTTGCTCAGTTTGGGACCATACAGTTGGCGTGTTAGTCCGGTGATATTTATTTATTTATTGAGAATAGAGTTCTATTTTAACTAAAATCTTATAGAATAATAATAAAAATTAATCAGAAGTAACATTGTTGTCCATCTCTGGGTTTTTTCCATCTGTAACATCGAGGGTTAAATTAGATAAGTATTAATAAAAAAATCTTACTCGTGGATAATTTTCAGTTTATTATTAGTGATCTACTGATGGTAAAGCCAAGCTGTAGCCAATTGACTGCAGCTGCAACAGGCTGGCACGGCCAGGGTAGTACCACCCTATGACAGGAGATCGGCGTAAAGTAGCTTTTACAGCTGCGTTTCGTACTATGAGTGAGATAGCAAGAAGCACAACCGATACGCCGACCATATTTGGTCCCACTAATATTATAAATGTGAAAGTTTAGATGGATGGATGGATGTATGGATGGATGTTTGTTACTCAATCACGCCAGAAGGGCTGAACGGATCTGGATGAAATTTGGCACAGAGATAGATTATAGACTGGAATAGCATTTGGGGGAAAAGGGAAGATCTTCCAGCCAGGCGGGTGGTATGCCTGGCGGGGCCGGCCGCTAAGCCCCAATGGTTATTGTCGGGGTCTTCTATATATACTAAGTGTTCTGCGAATCTTGCTTGCGCGATTCAGACTTCATTTTTGTACTGTAGCGTGCTTGCACCCAGTGCCATCTTAATGGTGGCATCGTGAATGCCTGTATGGTCGCTACAAGCACATAGGCTACTTTTTTTTTAATTATGCGCGGACGAAGTAGCGGGAAAAAGCTAGTAAGATTATTTTTTTTATTAGGTAATTTCAACTAAATCTTACCAACAGAAGCTGCCTTTTTCTTCCAATACTCCAATTTTATTAATAGGATCTCATGTTTCAAATGTTCATTTTTCATTTGCATTTCATGCAAATTGGATTTTAATTTTTTATCGAAATTCACTAATGTCGTCATGAGGTCTGCTGCCTCTTCTGGTGTAGGTTCCTGTAAAAATAATTAATTTAAAAAACTAAAAGCACTAGAAGGGCAGAAAATAGGTGGGTCTAGAAGAGCCAAGCGGCGCGCCCGATCAATCAGTTTTGACGTATGACCACGTAGACATACCATCTTATCTGATTGCTCGGGCGACGCTTGTACGATGCATAAAGACGCAGCTAAAAAAAAAAAAAATATCGCCAGCCTAACACACCTACTGTATGGTTTCAAACTGAGCAACGCTTGTACTATGGTTACCATATGGGGGCGATCCCCAGTGACACCCAGACCAGGACAAATTACGAAAAGGCCGTTTCCGAAATTTGCCTGCAACTACCCAATACAGTGAGCCGAGCGGCCTACACTCAAAACACTACGCTAAAGCTATGGTTTCCTCCGATAGCGGTGCCGTCATATAGCGGCCGTCACTAGAATATTGGCTATGTAAACAACGGTATCCAATACCGCTCTTTAGGAAACCGCGCCATCTAGTTTACATAGCCAACGTACTAGTGACGGCCGCTATATGACGGCACCGCTATCGGAGGAAACCATAGCTTAAGCGCGGCGGCCAAATTTTACTAGTAAGTAAATGATACAAACAATGCCTTAATACAACTGCCCCCCTAGCCAACTGGCTTCGTCTACAAGCGTTTCTACAAAACGTTACGCTTAAATGTATGGAAATGAAATTACAAGTCGATAAGTAGATCACGTGACTTATGTCATTTTCATACATGAATCGTAGCGATTTGTAGAAACGATTGTAAACGAAGCCTATTGACTAGAGGGGCTGATTTTATGGAAATATTAGCTTACTTTTCTTTCATTAATTGCAAGCTTCTTTCTTTTGATAGGTAATGTTTTTTCTTCCTCATCATTATTTATTATTCCATTATCGGGTGATTTTCTCATATGCTGTGTTTCTCTTTGTACCTCAACATTTACTACAAGATCATCAAAGGATTTAACATCATTCTGGTTCTGCAAAGTAAATATGGCTATTAGATAAATACCCCTTGACACAGATCAAAAAGACACCATAGATTGATGGTGGTGTTGCCAATTGACTGCTGCTCATATATGGGCTGGCTTGACTGGGGTAGTACAACCCACCACACACAAATCGGCATAAAGTTGCTATTACAGCTGCATTTCTTAAGAGGGGTCAAAGCTGGAAGCCCAATCCCCCTACCTCTCCCGCGTGTCCCACTCCCCCCCAGTCCGCAACGTGGGAGCGGCCAAGATAGGGAATCGAACCCGTTACCACCCAGTGTAGAGCCAAGTCTCAAACCACTAGATCCCGAGGTCCCAATAGTTAATTCACACATTCAGCCTTAATTTTGGTTTCGTATGTCATATGCCGTGTGTCCACTGGCAAGAAAACTTGTACAAGTTTACTTGCGCAAGCGACTTCCAATGTGTAAACACTCACGCAAGTGGACTTCTGCGTCTTGCCGAACTTGCTGTAAGTCCCACATGTACACGGTTGTATAAAATTGCAGTGGAAACACGTCGGCAAGTCACTTCTGCAAGAAATTGCGCAAGTTACTTGCCAGTGGACACACGGCAATAGATTAGGGATTGAGCAATCAGTTATTTTTAATTTAGAATAAGTTCTAGAACTCAAGTTGTTACTTGCTCCTCATGTTGAGATGCCATCTCTTCATTACTGTTAGTGTCGTCTGGTGGTATCTGGAAGAGTAACACAATTTTACTAGAATACCTATAGAAAGTAATAATTCAGCCTATCTAGCCAGGCATCGGAAAGACAAAGATAATGAGGAGTGCAAGCACCGGGAATTCCCTAGTCGAATCAAATCAATAATTCGAAAAAGAACTGGTATCAATGCCCAAAATGCTAAATGTGATGTCCAAAACTATCCAATGTCTGAATTTAATTATTAAATTATTAAATTTAATTTTTTGTATAGATTTTCTGAAATTATGGAGCAAGATAGAAGTCCATCAATGTTATTTTTTTTTAATATTAATTAGATATAATGTCACCAGTACACAATAATTGATTACAATGCCTTTGTCTCAAAGGCGAAAAAAAGTTATTTTTTTGTTATTTAATAACTATCATGTGATCGGTCTGGCGACCATAAGCAGATATTATGCCAATTCAATAGTGTGTTAGGCAGGCCCGTCCAGCGATGGGTTTGCCTTCTTGTATCAACTTATAATAATAATTTGTTTTGAAAAAAAGTTAATCTGATAAAAATAACTATGGCAATTGGAAAAAGTCTGTGATTGTCTTAAATTAGTACTTAAACAGTAGAAAATAAGGGACAAGAAAAAAGTATTATTACCATTATTTTTGGTTCACTTTCAGAGCTATTGGTGTCAACATCGAATTTGTTTGGTAGCCACGACAAAATGCTGTCATCAACGGACCCAACCAGGGTATGTCTATCGCCTGCTTTCATCATTGATTTCCTCTCTTGTGTTAGTATCTTCTTCATCTTCATTTTGATGATACTCCACTGTGTCTTTAGCTGGGGTACAGTGCGGGGTGGTCCTTGTCTACAAGCCAATTCATTAAAACTGGAAAAAACATAACATCACGTAACTACATGAAGGAAGATGCGCTCCAAGCCAGTGATCTAGGCAGCAGTTGTTAAGCCATGTCAGAGGCCTTCAGGCAGCTTGAACAGCTCTGACACCAGGTTAGCCACTAACCATACAATAAGATGAATGGTTGTGTTTAGATATTGCGAGTAAAGACAGATGATTACAACCAAGCTAACGCATGTATTAATAAATGCATCACAAAGTTGATGATCTTAAGATGCTGTTTTTGACAAATGTTCCATACATTAAACGTCAAAACGGAGTCTTAAGATCGATCTCAACTTTGAGATGCATTTATTAATACGATCCTAAGGATCAGTTTGATGTCTGATAACAATAATGTTATGTGCAGCAAGACAGAAATTGGTAAGTGTGCCAATAACTATCATCCCGGTTGTACACGTTCGTCGAAACACAAGACAGGCCGAGTAACAGTGTGTACATGGAGCCCTCGTCCCGTCGCATCTAGCGGCCGTCGTTCGCTCTCAGAAGTGTTTTCGATCGGTTTTTCGTTCGAGTCAAAGGGTTTCTTCTAGGTCCATTGCAATACAACGAGTATGTAGGTACATGGTGGAGCCTCTACGCGACGAGAAGCCCGCAAGACGACGATATGAGCGTGTACAGCCGGGTCATAGATACAATTGACTCTTTAATGAAAACAAATGACTTATAACCTACCTATCGCATATTTTTTGCCATGTCTGTCTCTTCTTTATGTTAGTACTGGTATCTGTGTTCTTATTTTCAATGTACTTCACATAACGCTGTACCAAGTTCAGAAGCAGAGTCTGAAATAAGATCATTATACTTATGTATTAAGAGGCAAACGAGCACAAGCTTATGAAGATTATAAATTTTCCGGCAACTGTGCCTGCCATGGATTCAACCAAAGATGGAAAGTAAAGGAAACCTTTTCGTCATCCAGCCAATTCTGGCATCTGTGTTTTTTCATCTTTTTCGTATTATTTTCCATTTATTTAGCTATTTCAACCACACAATAAAACAAACAAATAAATAATTGGTTGACATTTGCTTTGTTTTTTTTTTTTTTTTTATAAGATTAGTTTTACGGCCCTTGGGAACTAGCCCTTTGGAGCCTAACATCAGTATACTTTTATTACATTTTTTTCTTAATTCTACCTTATAACTACCTTAAATCTACCTTATAACTACCTTATTTCTACCCCCCCAAACCCTATCAGTAAAGTGGCGGATACTTTACTGACAAATTACTAGACTTCTTGTGAGAAGCCGAAAATCATGCTTCATCACTTTTGTTCCAATTGCCCACACTCACGCACATTTATGACCATATAATGGTTAATATTCCACCAATATTACACACTATAATACACGAAAACACAAGTTTTGGAAATTAAAACAAAAATGACAACATGACTTTTCCACTTCCCGCCAAAAAGCCCATTTGCTATGTTTTTTTTTTTTTTTTTTTATAAGATTAGTTTTACGGCCCCTGGGAACTAGCCCTTTGGAGCCTAACATCAGTATACATATTACATTTTTTCTTAATTCTACCTTATAACTACCTTAAATCTACCTTATAACTACCTTATTTCTACCCCCCCAAACCCTATCAGTAAAGTGGCGGATACTTTACTGACAAATTACTAGACTTCTTGTGAGAAGTCGAAAATCACGTTTCATCACTTTTGTTCCAATTGCCCACACTCACGCACATTTATGACCATATAATGGTTAATATTCCACCAATATTACACACTATAATACACGAAAACACAAGTTTTGGAAATTAAAACAAAAATGACAACATGACTTTTCCACTTCCCGCCAAAAAGCCCCCAAAAAGCCCATTTGCTTTGTTTGACAGCAGTGTTGCTAGATGACCATGTGAGTTTCCCCCCAAATTTCTTCAAAATCCCCCCGATAATTAGCTTTTTGAGCAAAAATCCCCCCAAAACAGTATTTACTCATTTAAAATTTCAATTTATGTTTTTTTTTTTAATTTCAATTTTCTTTTTTATACATAAACAAAAAAAATAGGTACTCTTTCAATAACATCGTCACAAAACGATATCGAACGAATTGAATTAATACATAGACTTTATTACTGAAAATAAGTAGGTATTGATAATCCTCCGTGTTTATTTTTGCCCCCGAAAATCCCCCCAAAGAATCCGTCCCCCCGAATTTCCCCCCAAAGGCGAAAAAAGCCCCCGAATTTGCAGGGAATCCCCCCATCTGGCAACACTGTTGGACAGTCCTGACATAAATAAACGCGCGCTTCTTTTTTTCATTGGACTTCACTTTTTGCATTTAGCCAGTGTCAAGTAAAATAAGCTTCTTTTTGTCTGTTTTTTTAGAACTTAGCTTATATTTTTTCCCCAAAACCGTCGATCGGATGCCACCACTGATGATGGCAATATAATAAGTACCTATTAGCCTTCCTTGGTGTTAGCGAACTCCCGAACCGAATTTGCTGACTGACAGATCGAAGGTTTTTTTGTTTATTGGACTGCGGTGGCAAAAAAGCGTACGGCCCGCCTGATGTTAAGCAGTTACCGTAGCCTATAGATGCTTACAATACCAAAGGCATTGCTCGCACATTGCCGACCTGAAGGGGAGTGGGATGGAGGGAGGGGGAGGGGGAGTGGGCTACGGCTCTCTCACTCATCGTACGAAACGCAGCTGTAAGAGCTGCTTTATGCCGATCTTCTGTGAGAGAGTGGTACCTTCTACCCCGGTCGAGCCAGCCCGTTACCTACTTTTTTTATACAGTTGCTTTTACGGTCCTTGGGTACAAACCCTTTGGAGCCTAACATTAGTATTCTCTTCTTATTCATACCTAATTCTACCATAAAACTACCTTATTTCTACCCCCCCAAACACTATCAGTAAAGTGGCGGATACTTTACTGACAAATTACCAGACTTTTTGGGGGAACCCGAAAATCGTATGTTTCATCACTTTTGTTCCAATTACCCACACTCACGCACATTCATGCACATAATAATGGTTAATATTCCACCAAAATTACACATAATAATACAAGAAAACACAAGTTTTGGAAATTACAACAAAAATGACAACATGACTTTTCCACTTCCCGCCAAAAAGCCATCGAAGGTTTTTTTTTTCATCGTTATGGCGTCGCTTATCGCATATGCCAGTGTCAAGTAAAATATAATAATTACCTACAATTTTTTGCTGCGTCAAGCAAAGGATGACCTTTGGCTAGGCCTAAAATACCCCCCAAACCCTACCAGTAAAGTGGCGGATACTGCACTGACAAATTAGTAGACTTTTTGGAGGAACCCGAAAATCATGTTTTACCACTTTTGTTCCAATTGCCCACACTAACGCACATTTATGAACATATAATGGATCCACCAACATTACACATTATAATACAAGGAAACACAACTTTTGGAAATTAAAACAAAAATGACAACATCACTTTTCCACTTCCCGCCAAAAAGTCCCCCATCGAAGGTTACAATGTCATAACTACCTACCTACTGCCTTTAAATGAAGAACAAAGTTCTGCGATGCTCAATTTTTTTTTAACTCTCGATTATTTACCTACCGACATTTTTGTTACATACCTACCTACTCTCCCATTTCTTCCAAGTTGTTTCAATGGAAACAATAGATGGCACTACAATCATGTTTGAAAAAAAGAATGTGCGGAAAACTAGCGGAAAATCGAATCAATTGTGTATAAAATTCTTCTGAAAATAATCGATTGGAAATTACATTGCCATTCACCATTATGACTTTTTTATAGATCATCACATCTCGTAGTTGGTAATAAGAAACGACTATTCTAAATTTAAATCCTGCAAGCAGTGGAACTAACTATTTTCGTTCGCCGTGGGAGCTTGTTCTATTTTCGCACCTGTCACGGTAAGCTCTTCGTGTTCATGATCGCCTAGTACCCCGGGGGCTAAAAGTGACTGTTGTGACGTAACGGACATGTGCCCGTCACTGTCATCCCCGCTTGTCAGGTCGCTGAAAATGCTGAAATTCCTCATGGAACGACCATGTTGCTGAGTTGGGGGCAAATGGGGCGAGTATGAGGGTGATTGATTATGTTGCTTGGGGGATTTTTTATCGAGCAAATGACGGGAAACTGTTGAGAAAAGCGTTGTTGTAGGTAGGTAGGTATACCTACTGTAACTTTACTAGGTACCAACTCACGTCTTTCTTTCAGGAAGAGGGTTTAGAAATATGCAGGTAGGTAGAAAGGTATAACAATCATAATAATTGAATATAGAAAAAAAAATGCAATAATTTACGTATGCTGAAAAAATATTGCAAATATATTCACTGAAAACATTGCTGAAAACACCTTGATTCAGTTTCCCGGGCAACGGATTTCCTTGAAATTTCAGTAATAAGGTTAGGAATACCAGGAGAGCAGGAGGTGTAAGGATACCAAAGGCCGTTGCCTTGGTTATCGAAATTCTGGGATGTGTGCGTGCAAACGAATTATTGAACACCTGTACGAATGTTAGGAACTCAACAAACTTCACCAAAATATTGATGGATTGATAATTTATTATCTTCAATAATAAATATTATTATACTTATTAAACATTAAAAAACAAAAAAATAATAATTAAGTAATTAAACATAATACTTATAATTAATCTAAATAACTATTACCTAGCAATTTAGCAACATTAAGTACCTACGTACCTATGAAAGTTGAGCAATGTTTATCACCTCCCATAACATCGACTTTCTAAACATTACGTTTATTTGCGTAATGATAAAAATACCGCAGTGACGGATCGATACGCACTCCGTTAACGGGACGTGTGATGGGCAGTCCCCTTACATCCAAGTTAATGAAGAGGGTGACAAGCAATTATTTATGCTTTCATAATACGCGGTCATCGCAGATAACACGGGTTTTTGAGGCTAGATTTAGAATGCGGCTATTGATGAAAAGGGTGATTGGACAATGCTAGGAGTTTGATTAAAACTGGAGCTGAATAAAAAAGTTGGTATCGGGTATTCTTAACGACATTAAAATTCTAAGTAGAGTTGGTTATTCTTATATTTGCCATTAATTATGTTCGTTTTATATAGTGATTTTTCAGGTAGAGTATTTTTTCTAACATTTAAAACTTTCGAAAGAAATTACAAAAACCTGAATTACAGTACATTAGTTGGTATGAGTATCACACATGGAAATCTCAGAATCTCGGCAACTTTTCAGACTGCTTGGCGCTTCCCAATTTAGCTGTCTACCCGTCTCTCTCCTACCCTTATTTTTAGAATACATTCCGTTTCTCTCGCACTTGAAGCTTTTCATGAGCTTTCCCCGACGCCGTTCGGGCATGCGCAGTGCGCCCCGACGCACGTGCTTCGATAACTCCTGGTGAATTCTGTTCTCCTAGTAACGGGCGCGCCTAGGGCGGCCGCATCGCGCCGCCGCCGCCCATCGTCGCGTCCGCCCAAGCCGTCGCGTCCGCCCAAGCCTTCCCGCCCGCCCAGAAGCACAGACGATCGCATACGATACGGTCCGTTGCCGAGTTGTGGAGGAAAGTCCCGCGCACGTGTCCACTAGCGCGCTGAAGTGTTAACGAGTTTGAAAAAATAATCTAAATGTTTTAGCCAGTGATTCTATACATTTTCCAATACGCCCTCTAATCCTCTATCCCATCAGTAAATAATTTATTTCTTGGCCAAAGTTCGTTTTACTTAATTATTTTCGTGTTGTTCAGACAGGTGTGTAGTGCTGTGTGTGTGTCTCCGGTGTCTGCTGATGCTCTTCGAGCCTTGAGTGGAGGTGCTGTTTGAGATACAAGGATGAGGAGATACTCAGCTATGCCAGGTAAGTTAATATTATAAGCAGCTGAAATAGGTCATTAACTTGAGGGGTTTTTAAACGTTAATAATTGCTTGAAAAAAAATGAGATTTATTATGTATCTCATTAACTTTATATTAATATAAGAAAGAATATTCAAGGAAGTAAGTCGGTCGGTTCCAATTACAATATGTATGTAAGTATATATTTACCTAATAACTACAGTAACTTAACTCCAAATTGTAACCGCCTTAACCAAAGCCTTGTCAATATAAACTAAAATTCACAAATTAAACTTACCGCGACCACAATTCTGTGGCTTCGTCAGAGTAGTGTTGTAAAAGCGAAAATGATGCCCCGGAATTTATTGTTTTAGAACTAATGTGGTATGTAATACATACTTTACAATTAAAATTAGTTCAAAGGTAAAACGAGACTGTTTTTTTGTCAATGAAGGCTTTTCCCAGCAGTACATCTTGAAAGTTTAAACAATCTCGCATCAAAAGGCGAGAGCCAAAAGCAAGTAGCGTATTTTCAGTTTTACTATTTAAATATTAAGTTAGATAGTAATAAAATGTAAAGCTGAGATAAACCGAACTCTCCAACAGTACAGTAGCCGGCATATTATGCACAGTTTCGAGTAGTTTGTAAATATAAATACGCCGTGAATTCATTGGCAAGCACCCTCAAAGCGAGAGCGCTTCAAAAGGTTTAGAATTTTAGCAGTTGTAAAGTTAAACTTGAGTTTAACTATTGGGTTGTAAAGCGAATTATGTAACGAATGTAGTTTTCGGAGCTCGAGGCGCTAGTTAAACATTTTACATTGTACATTATACATTATACATTTGAATGAGTTATGTTTTTTAATAAAGAGTACCAAAGAGTTTCTGGCTTTTATCTCCTATATTGAAAGAGTGGTGTTTGGCAATATTTTTGACTATGTAACATCATTATTTACTTGCCAACTTTCTACGTGTAAACCAAATAAATAAAATCATTCTGAATCTGCACAATAATCATGGTGTCATGGTGCTATAAACATATTTCTATGTTGGTTTTTATGCATACTTAAAGTCTACTAGACATAGTACCTATACTAAACTGTCAGAACGTATAGTTCTCCATTTTATTTAAGATATTACCTAAGTTAACAATGTAATAAAATGTTCCATCTATTTACTTAATATTTTATACTTATGCCATAGTATTTTTCCACTATTTTCATTAGTGATCCCACTAAGATGATATTCCTAGCTACTTAAAAAATAATTAACACTTCCGACTCTAAATTTGAGTGATCTTAAAAGCTGGCGGCGATTCTAACAGTACTAACATGTTTAAGATTATTCTGTAAATGCTCTCTTATAAAGTGATTTATGCTACAAAATAGGTAAGGATTAAATGCAGAATAAAACTATAAGATCGGTAAGTTCATTACAATAAATCCTTTTATTAAAATAAAGGCGCTCTTAAGCGAACAAAAGGTGTTCAGTTATTTAAGATTAATTATTTTAGACTTGCTTAATAGGGACGTAATAAAACGAGCTCCGTTAATTAACGTTTGCTAATTATTATATGCATTAACGCTTATAATGCCACGTAGGTATTTTACTAAAATGAATAGTAAGCTTAATGAAACGAACGTGAATTAGTGTGTCATGAAATCCACAGAAAATCTGAAAAGCGGTGATTACGCAGAATTTACTTCAATTTTGAGTAAATAACATAACATATACGTCACGATTTTTATCCCCATTCGGGGGTAGTCAGAGGTTTGAGTGGCCATACACCACCACATTGTGGAGGTATTAACCAACTCAAAGCCCACGTTTCACCAGATAGTCGGAACCCAACGTGACAGGTGGTGAACCTTGTCGCCGTGTATACAGGAACCTAATCCCGAGGGATAGTTAGGTTTGTTTCCCGTCGATGTTTTCCGACGATGTTTTCCATCACCGTAAGCGAACTGTAAATTATGCACATAGATGAAAATTCATCCCACATGGTGATGATGATGATGCATGCCCCACCGGGGATCGAACCTGGAACCTTCTGGTTGCTAGCCCAACATGTTCACCCCTAGGCTACGGTCGCTTATACGGTCGTTTAGTAAATGGAAGTAAATTGAAAATATAGGTAGAAAAACTATCCAAATAGTAAAACACTAAAATAAAATATACAAATAGTAAAAACTAAAATTTACAAGAAGTATATGGTGGAGTTATCACTGGTATTACATACACACTGTTATATACCACCTTTGTTCCTACAAATGCTATTTAAATCCGTTGTAAACTGCCTAAATATTGTTTTTTTTTATAGGACTACGGTGGCAAAAAAGCGTACGGCCCTTCGATGTTAAGCAGTTACCGTAGCCTATAGATGCTTGCAATACCAAAGGCATTGCTGGCACATTGCCGACCTGAAGGGGAGTGGGATGGAGGGAGGGGAAGGGCGGGTTGGACTTTCGGCTCTCTCACTCATCGCACGAAACGCGGCTGTAATAGCTGCTTTACGCCGATCTTCTGTGAGAGGGTGGTACTACCCCGGTCGAGCCAGCCCGTATATGAGCTGCAGTCAATAGGCTACAGCTTGGCTCTACCACCTTAAAGCAATATCTCTATACAGGGTGGTGACGACATCATGACAATAATTGAAACCACATACTGGGTATCATATTAGTAGTTCGCACATACATTATTATTAAATTATGTTCAAAGGTATTGCCATGGGATTGCTTTTTTATTTTGTCAGTTTTAACTTTACGCCTACAAAGATACCGCTAAAAACAGAAGCGATGTTGCCACGCTTGTACTTACAGGTCAGTCTATGAGGTCGGTAGACGTTTATAAAGGGTGTTGTGTTGCGTTTAGACTAACTACGCATATTTTTTTTTGAAAATTTGGACTTTGATGTAAACCTAATTTTATAATTTTAATGTGTTGTGATTGACTAGCAGGGGTCGTGTTTTAATTTATTGTCACTATGTTCGTCACCACTCTGTATAGGTAATTTTAAATATTGAATTAAAAAGTACCTAATACCATAATGACATAACGATTCGCTTGTGGTGCGACTATAACTCTTTGCAATTACATTGTAATTGAGACAAATGGTCTTCAGTTATTATAACCTTTTGTTCCATTGTAGTTAATTAAGACGAATTCCGGTTTTCAGTAATTTTAACTTTTGTTCAAAGATAATTGCTTGATATTGCGTGTCAGATGTTGTGGTTGGGTATCTAACTAATGTCTTACCCAATGTCTTTTAATATTATATTTTCATGAAAAAGGTTGGTAAAAGCAATTATCTTCAAATTGCCTGCGCACTTTCCTTCGTCCGTAAGCAGCATTTTAATGGGGAAAAAATATATTTATTATTTATAAATGTGTGAAAAGTGGGAAGTTTAAAAAAATCTAAACTGTGGCATAATTTTTTTCGATTTCCAGAATAAAAAAGAGAAGTGTGCGGGGAAAACCTAACCGCCGAAATCTCAAAAAGAATGCAAATTTGGGAACGACGTCTCAAATAGTCAAGCAGAACCTTATAAGTAATTTGAGCAATGTTTGAGTATTCGGCCGTTAATGAAGCCATTGTAAGGATATTGTGCCCTACTACTCAAAATATTAGGAGGAGTCTCGATTGAAATATTCCGATATTCAGTAACTACGTCAGACCCTTTTCGGAATAGCCAGGATCTTACGATGTTTTAATGAATCAAATCAATCTCTATCCTTATTTCAGTGACAGCTTTCAGATTCAAAGTACCTATCTACAGTGCCAAACATATATGGCATGGTGGCCAAAATAAACACTCAAATTTAAATAGACAAATAAATACAAATAAGGGCCTAGCTACTTCAAGTATCGGCGATCGGCGATTTTGATGCTGCGTCTCGCTCGTTCGCGCTTGAAGAAACGCGACGCAGCATCGATACGTCACAAAATCGCCGGTCGCCGATGCCAAAAGTAGCTAGTCTGCGGAGGCCCTAAATAACGTCACGACTTTTATCCCCATCCGGGGGTAGTCAGAGGCTTGAGTGGCCATACACCACCACATTGTGGAGGTATTAAGTCAACTCAAAGCCCACGTTTCACCAGATAGTCAGAACCCAACGTGACAGGTGGTGAACCTTGTCGCCGTGTATACAGGAACTGACTATTACCTAATCCCCAGGGATAGGTAGGTTTCCTCACGATGTTTTCCCTTACCGTAAGCGAACTGTAAATTATGCACATAGATGAAAATTTATCCATTGGTGCATGCCCCACCAGGGATCGAACCTGGGACCTTCTGATTGCTAGCCCAACGTGTTTGCCCCTAGGTTACGGTCGCCCAGTCGCAGTTGTTGTCCTATAGACAAATGTCGTGAAAAAGACTTAGTGCTTCTTTGACGGGCCCGTTAGCGTGGTTGGCGCGGAAGCGCCTTTCACGCTGCAGGTCGTAGGTTCGATTCCTATCCGGGACATGCATTTGTGTGCATGAACATGTCTGTATGTCCGGAGTCTGGGTGTATAATATGTATATTAAGTATGTATTTACAAATAAAATAGTAGTATATGTAGTAATTTCAGTTATCTGGTTTCCATAGTACTAGCTCCGCTTAGTTTGGGATCAGGTAACCGTGTGTAGAAAAATGTCCCAGGATATTATTATTATTATTAATTATAAAAGATCTCATCTGAGGCTCGGCGCAAACAGGCCACCAACAGCCACCAGTGGCCTGCGACAAGCAGTTTACACGCTTTTTCATGCATTTTGTAGAAACTCGCGAAACGTGTGGTCGGTGGCGGCCACTCGCTAAGCAGTGTCCGCGACTGTGAACTGCTTGACGCTGGCCACCGGTGGCTGTGGTCGGTGGCCCGTTTGCGCCGAGCCTAAATCAAAATAATTGTTTTCAAAAGAGTTCCAATAAGTATTTTCATGCTTTAATCAAATTATGATTATTTGAAATCATCTTCCTTGATTAAATCAATAACTTATCTCTGAACTTCCAAGGGTAAACAGTAGTTTATCTTCTACCAAGTTTAATTACTGACTCCGAGATTACTCAGTGCGTAAGTTTGTAACTTGCTATTCCATAGACAACGGCCATTTAGTTTTAATGTCGTCATTGGTTGTGTACGCAGGATTACACGCTCAATGACTCGGGTGATAAGGTGTGTTTTAGTTTGTAGATAAAGGCATATAAATGTGCCTTGTCGCTTTAAACTAGAGGTTCCCAAAGGCGGCAGTATCGCCCCCAGTGGGCGCTCGAGCTTTACATGAGGGGGTTGCGGTCCCAAATAAAAATAATATTATGCATCAATAATTTAAAGTAATAAGGGCCTGCTAGAATCGCCTGATTTTTATCCAACGAATAAATATGGCGTTTTCACCGATATTCTATGGAAAACGGTTAAAACGCCATATTTATTTGGTGGATAAAAGTTATCTGACGACTCTGTAACAGGCCCTGAGTATAAATAAATATTATGACAGAGGGAGCGTTAAAATTTTTCTCTTTTGTAAAGAAGCGGAGGTCCAGAAAAGGTTGAGAACCGCTGTTTTCTTGATATTGTGTACTCACTACGCTACGTTTAATAGTAAATTGTAGCACTTACATAGAGTTACCTTTAAAAAGTAGAGCTAAAGTTTATCTCAAAACATACATGGGTTTTTCATAAAGCGTTTTTTTTTATTTTTTTATAGGACTTTGGTGGCAATAAAGCGTACGGCCCGCCTGATGTTAAGCAGTTACCGTAGCCTATAGATGCTTACAAAAAAAGCGGTTGCATAAAGTGAATTAAAAGAGATACAAGGGTAGAAACACTTTTATTTATCTCTACCAAACACAAGTAGAGTCGCCATCACGCCAAAACACAGTAAGTCAAGGTGATTTTAAGTTGTACAATACTTGGCAGTAAATATGGCACATTGCAAATCGCTTCCATTACACATTTTATTTTGTATCGTCTAAATGTTTTTGATGCCAAGTGTACTTAAATATATGTCACCATTTGGAGCCATAAAAGTCAAGACAAAAAGTTTTTACGCTGCAATCTGTTATTTGCAAGGACTTTATACGATATTTGCCACATTCACTGACTAAAGTAGCGGCACGTTATGAAGGCCGGTTTGACATGTGTGACGGGAAAAGGATGAACCTTATTATAACGGAATAAGATTCATTTTCGCATTCATTTTTTAACATTCCTATTTTTTTAAACGGCCAGTTTTATTTCATTATAATATGGTTCATTTTCTTCTCCCACCCCACATGTCAAACCGGCCTTCGTAACGTGCCGCTAATATAGTGTACCTTATTTACCTTATTATCTATGGATATCCTACTAATAAATACGTAATGCGAAATTCTCTTTTTTGTAAGTTTGAGCAACACGCAAAACCAGCAAAACGGATTTAAATGCAATTTGATACAGGGTTGACTCTGGAATAACATAAAGGCTTCATTATATCCTCCAATTCTTCGCAGGCAGAGCCGTGGGTATAACTAGTACAGTAGTACCTACACAACTATAGGTACAGGGTTAAAAATCAAAGAGCAAAGCTGAAAATCCAACAATAAAATGCTTCTAACGTTTGCAGAACAAAAAGCAATTCAAACAGAATTCCTGAAAAGATTTCCAAAGATAAGAATGGAAAAACGGATAACGTTCAAAGGGTCTCGGAAGGAACCCGGACCTTTGAAGTAGGGCAGTGGAACCCTATGTCCTGTTTAAACAATGGGGCCCTGGGGTACCAATCATGTGTTACGGTTCACTGAAGGTGAATACGGTTTGAAATACTTACCTGTTTGATTTAGATTTTTATGTATATAAAATAATTATGTTATGATACCATCCATGATTGACGGGCCCGTTAGCGTGGTTGGCGCGGAGGCGCCTTTCACGCTGCAGGTCGTAGGTTCGATTCCTACCCGGGACATGCATTTGTGTGCATGAACATGTCTGGAATCTGGGTGTATATGTATATTAAGTATGTATTTACAAATAAAAAAGTAGTATATGTAGTAATATCAGTTATCTGGTTTCCTTAGTACAAGCTCTGCTTAGTTTGGGATCAGGTAACCGTGTGTACAAAAATGTCCCAGGATATTATTATTATACCTAGGTAAGTAGGTAGGTACCTGTATGAATGTCTCTAGTACGGTCAAATTGTATGTAAATAAAAACTAAAACCCGACTACTGAAAAATCGCGCTCTAAAAAATATGAAACAAGAAAATATTCTTATCTTCCTTCCCACCTAACTTCCCACCTAACTTCCAAACGACTTGTCGTAATTTGACAAGTGAGGTATCGTTAGAAGCGGCTTAATGGCGCGCTGGTTATAGGCTATGTGACGTCACATAAAATTGCATATGGCGCCCTCTAGAGGACATAATCTCATGAACTAAAAAAAAAACATTTTTTAATGAAACCGTGTGGGGTATCAAATGAAAGAGCTTGATGAGCACATTTCAAAAATATATATGGGTGGTTCCTGCAAAGCTCGATTTTAGCGGTCACACAGTCTTATCTCTGTTCATATCAGAGATACCGATTAAAAGTATATTTTTTTCGTTTCTTACTACATTTGTCTATTTGGAAAACATAATTTTTATTTCATAAATAAATAAATTATACATCCAAACTTCATTTGAAAACCAAAATCGGGGTCAAATTAGCCGTTCTCGCTGTGTCACACGCTTCACTTTCATGAATCAATAGCGTTTAACTTTTCGGTAAATGGTGTTGGGATAGTGTTATAGATATCAAAAAAAATGTAAAAATATACTCTTTTTATTGATTACAAATTTAATATATTTTATTGTTTAGTTTGAATATTAAACAGCTATTTGTGTTGGTCACACGTTTGTGCACATTTTTACGGCGCATTACTAAATGATGTATAAGTCTACGATGAAACGATGTATGGTCTTGTTTGATGTCACTACTGACAGCCAGTCATGTAGAGGCAGTCCAGCAGAGAGATGATCGAGGGTGTATCTCTCCGCGATGAGATATAGGGTATCAAAGTCCAAAAAACATGTTTTTTTGCTGATGTACCGGAGTTTTGTGGACAAAATTTATTGTTGTTTGCAGTCACTTTAGATACTGGGGTTTTTAATACGAATTACTTAGCTGTCGAAGTATGATTTAGTGTTATTTAATTTATACTACATTTTGATGTGCAAGAATAATAGTGAAATATGTTTAATTTGACGAGTTTCGTGGCATGAGATTCGTGGCAATTTCTCCACGAATCTCATGAAATTACCACGAATCTCATTTTTCGTAGGATTTTTCATGTGATGAACACGTCTCAGTGCCATAATGTAGTACATATTGGCATCAGACACTGGTTGTATCCCTCACGCAGCGATCCTCATTGCTGACGCTCATGATTTGCCCGTCGCGGAATGATTTTTTTGTCTCATGATGCTTCGCTATTTGTTTATGTTCATGGTATCGTGAAGCTCAGCGTTGATCGCATTTGCTCCATACTGTTATCTCCTTGCATTATTAATTGCTTATGGTTGTGTCCGTCTTTCCTAGTCAACTCGAACTAGAAACTCAAGAACAAAATTCAAAAATATCATTTTTTTATTAATATTAACTAAACCCGCACGTCGTACCTGGCCTATCGACCACCGATCCGATGTTTGCTCTGAACACCATTGCTGATGAATATCACTCCAAAAACCGACCATTGTATGTTGCATTCTTGGACATGAAAAAGGCATTTGATGATAGGGTCCCAAGAGACACGATCTGGTGGAGCCTTCGGAAGAATAATGTCTCCGAACAATACATCAACAACGTTGCCGACATGTATAAGGGTGCAAGATCAATGGTTCGGACGGTAGTGGGTGAGACAAAACCAATAGCGGTCACAGAAGGCGTACATCAAGGCTCTGTACTGAGTCTCTTCCTATTGCCTCGTTTTGGATTCACTCACGGAGTTAGCGCAAAATTCGGCAGCGTGGACTTTTATATACGCTGACGATGTAGCCATCTGCACAGAGTGCCGTGATGAGTTACAACAGGCACTTTTATCTTGGAAACACCAGTTGCAAGCCGTGACCTTGTGCTGAGTGTAGCAAAGACCCAATTCATGTGCTTTAACGAACCAGGTCCAAGCGACAGCAGTTCCATTCCCATCGATGGACAATTGGTCACTTTGTGCGATCAATATAAGTACCTGGGGAGTATGATGCACAATTCCGGGAACGTAGAATGCAAAATTCAGCACCGAATAGCTGCAGCGGGGCTAAAATGGCGAGAAGTAACGGGTGTTACATGCGATAAAAGAATGACTGTAATGCTAAAGGGCATGGTATATAAGACCATAATCATAAGACCTGATCTGCTTAGTGCGCTGCTGCGACTCTTCGCACCTGGCAACTACAACCGCGTCAGGAAGCATCAGTTGTTCGCAGTCCCCTCTTGCCATACTGTAGCTCGAGCTACGTCGCCTGTACCGCGCACCCTCATAGCGCTTAACGGGCTCCTGGATTCGGACGCAAGGATAGATTTGTTTGCGGATGAATGGGCGAGAATTTTGATAGTGTGTTTGAAGTTTTGCGAGAAAGATGCATGACTGGTTATTATATAGTTGTTAGTTAGTAGTCCGTGTAATTGGCCTATGGCCTTTCGGCCTACATAAATAAATAAATAAGACCAGTCCTTATGTATGGCAGCGAAACGTGGGCCATAACCCAAACGAACGTGCATACCATTCAAGTTGCTGAAATGAAAATATTGAGGTGGATGTGTGGCGTTACCAGGCTTCGTAACGAGTACGTGCGAGGAAGCCTGGGCGTGCGCGATATCGCCGACAAGATGCAAAAGAGTAGTCTTTCCATTCCCAGCCCAAGACCCAGAGGCAGACCCAAAACAAGATGGAAAGCAGTAGTGCTAAAGGACATGAAAGAGTGTCAGGTATCCGAAGACGATGTCGAGAATAGAGCGAAGTGGAAGGGAAAGCCTAGGATGGCTGACCCCACCACCATGTGGGATACATAGTCAGGAAGAGAGAGAGGATAAACGAAACCCGCAACGCAACAAATTAATTTAATTTAATAATTTTTTGGGCGATTTTATTTGTTTATCGGGTCCTGCTAATTTTGATTCGGATTTTATTCTGGACAAAGCTCATACCTAGGTAGTGCTTATGAATCCTTAATATAAACATTTTAGCGTATTGCTTTCATTGAGAAGAGCCGCAAGAACATTCGTCTTGTCTATTTAATTTTAAGATACACCTGACGGGAAGCTCTATTGAGAACATAGAGCTGAGATCCACCAGTCCAGACCAGGATATCATCGGCAAATTGAAAGTGCTAACAAGTACACCTATACTCGCCATTAGCATCGATGCTTTACCTTTTCCAGTGGAGAAGATAAAATACATCATTCATCATCATAATTTCGAAGATGGAACGTTTCCCTGTCTGACACCTTTGGCAATTGGATTGGTTTCGGGCTCTAGTTGGTCCTAAAGCTGGATTGATTGAGGCTCTGCTATTATTTGCGAGAATGCTCCAAGGTGACCCAAAGAGTCAGAGACGCGCGGTCATGTACTTTTCTCCTCCAGAAAACATGAACGAAAAGTTCCTTAAAACGCGAGATCGCTTTAGAATTCTGTCGTTTACGAAGATGTCTGAACAAATGGCAGTCCAGATGGGATATAAGAACTAAGGGCCGCCACCTCCGTGAAATTATTTCCATGCGTTTGTGAGCATCTGGAGAGGACAAGGCTAGAGGTGGACCACAGTGTGGCTCAAATTTTCACGAGACATTACATCTTTTGGAGTACCTAAATTATAATATTTCATATTAGTTTCTTCATCTCTATAACAATGTTCGACGCCGCATAACGATCACAAACAATTTGCATATCACATCTTTTGGGAGTGTGGTATCTGGTAAAACGAACGGAACACTATGTTAAATAGCTTGCAAGTGACATCTGGAGTAGTATATCACACAGAACTTGTAGAAATCAGGGAAAATATCATTGGAATCAAGTATAACCAGCTCACAAGTTTATGTTAGATTTTTTCCCCATATTTTGTCTTTTATATTCATACGGAAACAGAAATTGTGCTTTTATATATTCTCTTGTTATTAAACACAAGTCCCAACAACCATAAAGAGAGCAAAACTTATAGTTAAGTACATAAATAATGCGTAAAAAATACCCGGAATTTACTGCGTGAGTTTCGTGTGGTACTGCATGAGTTTCGTGGCACCATTTTCTTCAACCTTGAATTCTGTCCAAAGTTATCATCAGATTTACAAAAGCGATAGAGATTTGAACTTGTAGAAAAGGCTATATTATGTTATTAATAAAAATTATCTAAAATTAACAAAAACTAAAATTACCACGAAAATCACGGCGAGAATCTTGTTCGCAGGAATGACCCATATATTGTTACCTATAACTCCAAAATAATTAAATAAAAAGTAAGTTTAAAAACTAAAACCCGACTACTGAAAAATCGCGCTCGCGCGAAAAGTAGTATGAAACAAGAAAATATTCTCATCTAGAGGATAGCCGTGGTCCGTGTAGGTCCTTTAGGGCCAAATTGCATATGAACACGGACCACGGCTAGCCTCTGGATGAGAATATTTTCTTGTTTCATACTTTTTAGAGCGCGATTTTTCAGTAGTCGGGTTTTAGTTTTTATTTTGGATTGCAATGAACATTACCTATTTGAAGAATTCACTGTTGTACAAACGAGACAATGATATAATTTTTGACCAATATGGATACACAGGAGATCAGCAACTTAAGGGCAGCAGACGTTTTAGGGAGCTGTAAACATGTCCTTAGAAGGACCCCATGGTGAAGTGCAATGGAAAGACTTCGGGAGGGAGACCATTCCTCAACATGCATGTGCGCAGGAGGAATTCTCGCGATGCACGTACCTACAACGCGTTTAAAATAAGTTTAGGACGGGCTCTCGGTTAACTTCACTCATATAAGTACATTACAATGTACTTATGAGCAGAGATCGGAGTAGGTAGATTGATTTAAGATTATTTACTTCAAACGTATATGTTAATATGGATAAGACTCAGACTTCTACAGATGGTGAACGATCATTTTCTACTTATAAATGGATTTGAGACGTCAAAAGAAATAGATTGAAATTAAAAAACATTTTAATTGTATAGAGACACTTAATCAGGATATACAAATTGTAACCGATGAAGATTAAAAATAAACAACAAAAAAAAACAAACCGACTTCAAAAAAACCTGGTGCACTAAAAATCCTGAAATAATATTTCTATTACCACCTCTGCCTACCCCTTCGGGAAAACCAGACGTGATGGTGTGTTATCGAGTATTTGGGGTCGGTGCCAATCTATCTTCTTACTTTTATAGTAGGTAGACTTGGCATA
Organism: Drymonia ruficornis; assembly: GCA_947859195.1. Classification (NCBI taxonomy): domain Eukaryota; kingdom Metazoa; phylum Arthropoda; class Insecta; order Lepidoptera; family Notodontidae; genus Drymonia; species Drymonia ruficornis. The sequence continues at coordinate 12,992,181 of OX401905.1, read as the reverse complement.
CCAAGATTGGCACCGACTCCAAATACTCGATAACACACCATCACGTCTGGTTTTCCCGAAGGGGTAGGCGGAGGTGGTAATAGAAATATTATTTCAGGATTTTTAGTGCACCAGGTTTTTTTGAAGTCGGTTTGTTTTTTTTTATAAAAATAATTTTATTTCACGATTTTTAGTGGCGCCATACCAATGAACATTTTGGCATATTGAACCGTATGAAGTAAGCCCAACAAAAGGTAACTGCTGTAAATCGTTGAGGAATTCCCTCATCAGACCTGTAATGGCACTTATAAACCATATGGGTGCAAAGTTCTCATCAATAGAAATGAATTAAGTCCAAACACAAGGTAGCTACTGTAAAACGTTGAGGAGTTCCCTTGACTGTCCTTCGTCTTCATCATCAGACCACTAATAACAGTCGCAACCCATCTAGGTGTAAAGTTCTCATCAATACAAATTAATCAAGCCCAAACACCAGGTAATTGCTGTAAATCGTTGAGGAGTTCCCTCGACTGTCTTTCGGCTCCATCATCAGATCGACTCCAGACCTTCATAAAATAGTAGTGCTTTAAAATACTTCATGAAATAAATTACAAACGCACTAGTCGCCCCTACGATTTTCGAAGGTTCCCCTCGATTTCTCTGGGATGCCATCATCAAATCCTGGTTTCCTTATCATGGTACCACCCCTGGGATATCTCCTTTCCAAAAAAAAAAGTATCATCAAAATCGGTTCATACACGACGAAGTTATCCGCGAACACACATAAAAAAAATATATATATACGGTCGAATTGAGAAACCTCCTCCTTTTTGAAGTCGGTTTAAAAAATGATGTAATTTGCTCACTTAAACGTTTTTCATTTTAATATATTATTTACGAAATGTTTTGACATCCCAGTTCCATTTCCGGTAATTCCGGAAAAATGGCATGTCCTCATGGCGCAAGTACGAAAAATCAATCTACCTACTCCGATCTCTGCTTATGAGAGAAGTTAGCCGAGAGCCTGTACAAGTTCCATTTGTGTCCTCTTCTTATTTTAATTGCATAGTATATGTACCCCTGCCTAATCCTTTGTGAAAACAGGCGTGATAGAATGCATCTACTCCATTCACTTTGAGGAGTTAAAAATATAATAGCCTTCAAGCCAATTAAGTTACAGTTTTCATCCTCTAGCCGCTGACTTTCCAAGACGCGGCTAACAAAGAAATCGCTTGAATAAACTTTGTAATACTTGGTGGTAAGTTAGCTACTTTTAAAGCGCTTTAGCTGATTACTTAGGACTTTAATTCAGAGGAGAGATGGGTGAGGAATGGTTTACTTAATTACGATACCTTGGAATTGAGGTTAATAGATCTCTTTCAACGTTTTACAAATCTTGTTTCTACAACTACCTAGTCTACTAATAACATAAATAAAAAAAAAGAGTCATTAAAATCGGTTCATAAACGACGAAGTTATCCGCGAACACACATTAAAAAAAAAATATATATACGGTCGAATTGAGAAACCTCCTCGTTTTTAGAAGTCGGTTTAAAAAGGCAGACTTATGCTATGGGTTCCTCCAATAGCGGCGCCGTCATATATCGGCCGTATCTAGAACGTTGGCTATGTAAACAAAATGGCGCGGTTTCCTAGACCTACCTGTTTACGTAGTATGACGGCGCCACTATTGGAGGAACCCAGCGCTTTACACACCAACTGTATGGCCCCAAACGAAGCAACGTTTTCACTATGGCTACCATACAATGGACTCGGGCCGATTCGATCTCAGTGACACCCAGACCAGGGCAAATTACGAATAGGCCGTTTCCGAAAATCTCCTAACAACATTTCCGCCAGTGACAACGGTCTGTCAAGTCTCAAAAATCAAACCTGTAAATAAATTATGAAGGTTCGAAATTTATTAATCCTACACTTCAATAAAGCGCAATCATGAAAAGTTGACGCGCAAACGTTTATAAAGTTGTCGATCCAATAGACGCTACGCGATAATTAACTTTCAAACATAAATAAAGTTCGCTTAATATCTCATGAAATTGTTGTAAAGACGTAATACCAGTTTAATTTTGTCGTTATGGACTTTAGCTTGTTACAAAGTTGGGAATTGTTTTAATCGTTGTAATTTTCTTATTCGCTGTAAGCCGCTGTTAGTAAGGGTGATATTCCACTCGTCAAATTTCTAAGTCCAATTTCGATGCCCAAAATTTGATCAAATTTCTTTGACGGTTGCCCATTCCACTCGTCAAAGATTTTAGTCCAAGATTTATTTGTAATTTCCGTAGTTTAGAAAAAAAATCTTGAAATTTGAATCGACTAGCGTAGTTTCGATGAAGTAATCCAATTTATTTTATTTTATTTTACATTAGACGAAGATATTTGACGAGTGGAATACAAGCCTTAGGGCCTCCGCAGACTAGCTACTTTTAGCATTGGCGATCGGCGATTTTGATGCTTCGTCTCGCTCGTTCGCTCTCGAAGAAACGCGACGCAGCATCGATACGTCACAAAATCGCCGGTCGCCGATGCTAAAAGTAGCTAGTCTGCGGAGGCCCTTAGCGCATATTTTCTAGACGATTTTGGAAAATAATTTTGTGTTTGGACGATGTTGATTAGAGCTAATTATAGAGATAATGTTATGATTTTGTACTCCAATCCATCTATAGGTCACCAGAGTATATTAACACTGCGATAAGTTGCTGTTAAATATTTTTATACCTGTAGGTGGCAAACAAGCATACGGCCCGTCTGATTTTAAGCAGTTACCGTAGCCTATAGATGCTTGTAATACCAAAGGCTCGCACGTTGCCGACCTGAAGGGGAGTGGGACAGGGCGAGGGCAATGCTAGTGTTAGCTTATGGCTAGCGTTGCCACCGGTTCGTAATGTTGCTTCCATTGAGAAGAGCCGGCAAGAAACTCAATGGTTACTCTTTTCAATAGCGTATATTATTTGGTGGATGCAGTGCATTATTTTCACCTTGTTAGTTCGCGTCACCATGGGAGACGAGCACTCGGCGTTCTAACTCGACAAATTAAATTAGTATGACGAACTAAATGGAATTCCATATTGCTGAATTTTATTTTATTTATTCAATAGATTGTTTTTAAATGGAACTTTCGTCTGTGTTTGTATTTCTGTATAATCACTTTTGCTGTATGAGTGGTAATAAACGTAAAATTGTCTGCATATTTTTTTATTGAAATTCGAACACTTTTTAGGGTTCCGTACCCAAAGGGTGCCAACGGGACCCTATTACTAAGCTTACGCTGTCCGTCTGTCCGTCTGTCAGCGGGCTGTATCTCACGAATCGTAATAGGAAGAGAGTTGAAATTTTCACAGAATGTGTATTTTCGTTGCCGCTATAGCAAAAAATACTAAAAATTAAATGACTATTACCTAATCCCGAGGGATAGGTAGGTTTCCTCACGATGTTTTCCCTCACCGTCAGCGAACTGTAAATTATGCACATAGATGAAAATTCATCCATTGGTGCATGCCCCACCGGGGATCGAACCTGGGATCTTCTGATTGTTAGCCCAACCTGTACACCCCTAGGCTACAGTCGCTGCATCTTCATCTGTATTATATATCGGTCAACCGATAACCTCTCTCTTGTTATGCCTTCCCACACCAGTTCATTCTATGATGGTTCCTTCATTGTCGAAGCTGTCCGCCCCTGGAATTCTTTACCGGTCTCTGTCAGAAACGCTCCCTCCTTACACATTTTCAAAGACCAGGTAAAGAAATTATTTCTTTCTCCATAATTACTGCTTCTTATTTATTTGTTTATTATTTATTTTGTCTGTGTCTAAACTGTTGCGTGCTTATTATATTCATTTAGCCATTATGTAGTCGGTATAAGTATACGGGCCCGTTAGCGTGGTTGGCGCGGAGGCGCCTTTCACGCTGCAGGTCGTAGGTTCGATTCCTACCCGGGACATGCATTTGTGTGCATGAACATGTCTGTATGTCCGGAGTCTGGGTGTATATGTATATTGAGTATGTATTTACAAATAAAAAAGTAGTATATGTAGTAATATCAGTTATCTGGTTTCCATAGTACAAGCTCTGCTTAGTTTGGGATCAGGTAACCGTGTGTAAAAAAATGTCCCAGGATATTATTATTATTATTATATGTCATATTATTTTCTTGTTTATTTAATGTAATGTATATGTGTATAAGTTAATTTATGTATGTACACCCCCGTATTATTTTTCTTTAGATCCTCTCCATCCTAAGGTTGCCTGGTAGAGATCACTTTTAGTGATAAGGCCGCCCATTTTCCACTTTCTGTGTAAATTAAGTAATAATTTATAAATGTTTGTTTTCTAGTGGTGGATTAATAAAGAGTTATTTATCTATCTATCTATCTATCTTCTCTTGGGTCTGCCCCGGCTGCGGCGTCCGTAACTTGGTATACTATTGTACCTACACACTCTTATTGCTTCTTCTTCCTCCTAGCCTTATCCCATTATGAGGGGTCGGCTTTCAGTCTACCCTGATTTGGCTGATCACCGATATTTACACGGAGCGATTGCCATCTGCCCTCCGAGATCCAACTAGTGAGACTATAAGCAACCTAAGGGTAAGACCATTTTTAAACCGACTTCAAAAAAGGAGGAGGTTTCTCAATTCGACCGTATATATATATTTTTTTCTTTTCTTTTTATGTGTGTTCGCGGACAACTTCGTCGTTTATGAACCGATTTTGATGATTCTTTTTTTGTTGGAAAGGAGATTTTCCGGGGGTGGTACCATGATAAGGAAACCAGGATCTGATGATGGCATCCCAGAGAAATCGAGGGGAATCTTCGAAAATCGTAGGGGCGACTAGTGCGTTTGTAATTTTTTTCATTAAGTATTTTAAAGCACTACTATTTTATGAAGGTCTGGAGTCGATCTGATGATGGAGCCGAAAGACAGTCGAGGGAACTCCTCAACGATTTACAGCAATTACCTGGTGTTTGGGCTTGATTAATTTGTATTGATGAGAACTTTACACCTAGATGGGTTGTGACTGTCATTATGGGTCTGATGATGAAGACGAAGGACAGTCAAGGGAACTCCTCAACGATTTACAGTAATTACCTGGTGTTTGGGCTTGATTAATTTGTATTGATGAGAACTTTACACCTAGATGGGTTGTGACTGTCATTAGGGGTCTGATGATGAAGACGTAGGACAGTCAAGGGAACTCCTCAACGTTTTACAGTAGCTACCTTGTGTTTGGACTTAATTTATTTCTATTGATGAGAGCTTTACACCTAGATGGGTTGTGACTGTCATTAGGGATCTGATGATGAAGACGAAGGACAGTCAAGGGAACTCCTCAACGTTTTACAGTAGCTACTTTGTGTTTGGGCTTGATTAATTAGTATTGATGAGAACTTTACACCTAGATGGGTTGTGACTGTCATTAGGGGACTGATGATGAAGACGAGGGACAGTCAAGGGAACTCCTCAACGTTTTACAGTAGCTACCTTGTGTTTGGGCTTGATTAATTAGTATTGATGAGAACTTTACACCTAGATGTGTTGTGACTGTCATTAGGGGACTGATGATGAAGACGAGGAACAGTCAAGGGAACTCCTCAACGTTTTACAGTAGCTACCTTGTGTTTGGGCTTGATTAATTAGTATTGATGAGAAATTTACACCTAGATGGGTTGTGACTGTCATTAGGGGTCTGATGATGGAGTCAAAAGACAGTCGAGAGAACTCCTCAACGATTTACAGCAATTACCTGGTGTTTGGGCTTGATGAATTTGTATTGGAGAGAACTTTGCACCCATATGGGTTATAAGTGCCATTACAGGTCTAATGATGGAGACCATAGACAGTCGAGGGTATTCCTCAAAGATTTACAGCAGTTACCTTTTGTTGGGCTTACTTCATACGGTTCAATATGCCAAAATGTTCATTGGTATGGCGCCACTAAAAATCGTGAAATAAAATTATTTTTATAAAAAAAAAAACCGACTTCAAAAAAACCTGGATCACTAAAAAGCCTGAAATAATATTTCTATTACCACCTCTGCCTACCCCTTTGGGAAAACCAGATGTGATGGTGTTATCGAGTATTTGGAGTCGGTGCCAATCTTGGTATGCCAAGTATACCTACTATAAAAGTAAGAAGATAGATTGGCACCGACTCCAAATACTCGATAACACCATCACATCTGGTTTTCCCAAAGGGGTAGGCAGAGGTGGTAATAGAAATATTATTTCAGGCTTTTTAGTGATCCAGGTTTTTTTGAAGTCGGTTTTTTTTTTTAGTCCGATTTTTCAGGCTTCTGACTGCCCGTAACGACTGTCAAAGATCATCAAATGACACCCGGGTCCGCCAGCTTAACGTGCCCTCCGAAGTATGGAGGAGGTCAGATGTTATAATTCGGACACTCATCCAAGGCCCAACCGAGCCGAACGTGGCTTAACGCGCCGATGTATCGGGCGGCTTACCAATACTATTGTAGGTATATTCATTATACCTATTTAAGTACCAGCACCTATAAATTATATTTTTTCTTTGTGCAAAATGTTTAAAGAGACAAATCTGTATACAGGTACTTACTAATAACATATTAAACATTGCAAAGCAAAGCACAAAAATAGGAACCTATAAAAGTATGCCATTATTCAGCTATACACTCGAAAGGTATAGGGGATTGGGCTTCCGGCTCTCTCACTCATCGTACGAAACGCAGCTGTAATAGCCACTTTACGCCGATCTTCTGTGAGAGGGTGGTACTACCCCGGTCCAGCCAGCCCGTATATGAGCTGCAGTCAATTGACTCCAGTTGGGCTCTACCACCAAAATGGCAAGTTGGAATTTTGTAAAACTGTTGACATTTTACAAAATGCATTAAAACCTTATAATTAAAAAAGTTGGTTAAATTAGTAATTAATTTAGAGTTAAAACGAAGCGAAAATTAATTAATAAACCCAAAACCCTGCATTTTGTTAGTGCCACGTTGCGGTTGACAGCAAATAATTAATTTCGAATACGGTTTTGTCACTCTGTTAATTAATTTTAAATTTAAATACATCTGCACTGAATTTGTGAGAGTTATCCTTTTGATTTTAAAAATAAACTTTATTAATATTTAAGTACCTACCTATTTTATTTTTAAATACTGCTGTAAATAAATATCGCTAGACTTATACACCAACGGTCCCATACTAAGCAATGACTACTATAAAATGGACTGGGGGCGACCCTAGTGACACCCAGACAAAAATAAAATTACGCACATTAGGGGCCATCCATTAATTACGTCACACGAATCATGATTTTTAAACCCCTCCCCCCTTGTCACAGCTGGTCACATTTGCAAGACCCCCCCCCCCTCCCTGTGTGACATCACATATTTTTTATAATTTTCAGAAAATTTCATAAATTTTCGTTAAAAATTCTAGTTTCGGTTTTAATACTTAGATATATTAGATTTTTAACGATGTGACGTCACTAAACTTAGGACCCCTCCCACCCCCTTGTCACACAATGTCACATGTCGTCGACCCCCTCCCCCCCTTTAAGTGAGACGTAATTAATGGATGGCCCCTTACGTTTCTGAAATTTGCCTCTGGTGGGAATCGAACCCGCAACCACCCGATGCAGGGAGCCGAGAAGCTACGAAGCGATCGTCAAGTACGAATTAAAATATGAATAAAACTAAAACATTTAAAAATATGTTCAAACGAATCAATTCATCGTTCACTCATTGGGAAGAAAAGTAAACCATGACAAATCTTGCTCGCCATTCGGTCGTGAAGCGCAGAAAATTAATAGCACCAGAGTTCAATAAACACAATCATTTGCTACCAATATTTGTTCCAAGTTCCAATATTGGTAAGTCCACCGAATGCGGAGAAGTTTATAATATCATTTCGTGAACTATTTATGAACCATAATGTTAAAGCAGAAGTGTATTACTGTGTGTGTGTGTGTGTGTGTGTGTGTGTGTGTTCTTTGTTTTACTTATGTGTAGTTTTGACCAAATTTGCGTATGTAAGTAGACTTTACCTACTTACATACGCAAATTTGATCATTAGGTGGTATACTAGGACCAAAAGTAATAGGTACCATACGCGTGTATTTTAACAAAAAAAATTTGTTAATATTTGCTAGTCTATTTAATCCTTATAACAACAACTTATGCAAGTTGACGGGCCCGTTGGCGTGGTTGGCGTGATGGCGCCTTTCACGCTGCAGGTCGTAGGTTCGATTCCTACCCGGGACATGCATTTGTGTGCATGAGCATGTCTGTATGTCCCGAGTCTGGGTGGTATATTAAGTATGTATTTACAAATAAAAAAGTAGTATATGTAGTAATATCAGTTATCTGATTTCCATAGTACAAGCTCTGCTTAGTTTGGGATGTAGCCGTGTGTAAAAAATGTCCCAGGATATTATTATTATTATTAAGTGTAAGCCCACCTTAACTTTCAATAAATTTGGGGGTAAATGTATATTCTCTTTACGACAAGTTGGTAATACAGTTAGATAGAACAGCCAATAAACTTTCACGAGCATGGAAAAAGCACACTTATTACTACACCATTAAATATCATTAACGTTTAACGTTATTACTCTCATATTCTCACATCATTAATTTTTATATCGACCAACGAACATCAAGGTTAGCCGATAAACTTTATTATCACTTTACTACTCATAAAATCCGAATATTTTCACTCGCCAACGTTTGGCATATACGGCCAATGGCTGTAAACTATTTGGCGTCATTTTATTGGGACATCAACGTATAGGTGGTCTAATAAAAATAATTTAAGGACAGAGAATGGCACAAATTTATTTGCATGGAATCATTTTTGTGTGCACCTACGTCCTACAGAATAAAAAGTTTGAGATCTGTTTATAGTTCAAGGTATATGTACGGTCGCCTGCACGTCAAAGGTAACATAGCCAAACCCAAAAATAAGCTGCGCCCTCTTTATTTTTGACGTCCGTAATCAAGAGGGCTCTGCTTATGTCACAGAATAGATAAGGCGTATTATGTTAGAAATTTTACCATAGACTTGCAAGCGTTCGTACCTAATACGTTACCTATATCTAAACTTATAAAAGAATAGAAACAGTCTATAGAGCTTATTATTCTTACCATTCTACATCTGGAACGCCTGAAATTTTATACAGTTTCAGTACAGTTAAAATCTATAGAGATATCTAATGGAATAAGTAATTCTTAATCATTAGATACTTTACAGAACAAATAATTTCTTGTCGTTTGAAATGCTGTTCGTAACTACGATACGTTCATAAGCGTATTTCAATTCTCGATAACTTGGCCTTAACGCCCTGAGGCAATCAATTTGAGCGGCACTTACATCTCCTCGAGGCAGTTGGAGGCACTTTATGATCACGACAGATTGCCCCACATCATACGCCGTTTATGCCGATATAACAATGAATACTAACGGAGTGCGGACGAGTTATGGGAGATAAAACCCACAGTGGGATAAAGTTAAAGATCATTTTGTGGGTTCGAAGAAGAAATGATAGATGAAATGGCTGCGTTTATATCAGGCGCATGCCGCGCGAGGCTGCCTCAGACATAAGCACAGGTGCCAAAGGCGAGCCAATCTACACTTTAGGTAAAGAAGGGTATAGCCAAGTAATCAGTTACAAAGTAACATTATCGTTCTGTCTCATCACTAGGTCAAACTAGGCAAGGCAAATGACAGCATTCGGGTGAGGCAGGGCGAGTATTTGACTCGGACGCACCCTGTCAAACTAAGCGAGGCAAAGCTGCCTCGCGCGGCATGTGAGACATTTGGACATGGCTAATCTGCTATCACACTCGCAAATCGACATTTAACATTTTAAATTTATAAGAAGACATGATTCGCCAGAAGAGCTGTATTGGCAATAACGACATGTTTTCCACATTATTTTCCGCGAACGACTGAACCGTACTGTGTCCATGGACTCCGTTTAGTAGGAACTATTTTGGTCAGTCACGTGTCTCCCTCTTTCTGTAGGTAATATCTTTCGATTGGATGGAATAAGTCCACTTGCCATATAAGTATGACTTCAGTGGTCATGGAAATTATTTTGACCCAACGAGCAATCATTAGGAGCCACAATGAATGACCCTCTTATATAGGGATGTTGGGCCGGATACATTTTATTTAAGTATCTACCTACCTAATTAGGTCGTTAACCTAAACTGAAATAACTTTTTTTTTCGTTTCGGGTAACAATTAATTGGCTGCATCTACTGGATGGATGGATGTTTGTTACTCAATCACGCCAGAACGGCTGAACGGATCTGGATGAAATTTGACACAGAGATAGATTATAGTCTGGAATAGCACAAAGGCTACTTTTTTGTAATTATGCGCGGACGAAGTCGCTGGCAAAAGCTAGTATTATAAATGCGAAATTGTGTGTGTGTGTGTGATGTTTGTTACCACGTATCTCCATATCTACTAAACCGATTTTAATGAAATTTGAGACTTAGATAGTGTAGGCTCTGGAATAAGACATAGGCTAGTCCAATTTACACGCGGGCGAAGCCGCGGAGCACAGCTAGTAGAAACTTAATCAAAACCGTTTGTAATAAACTTTACAAAATGATTTTAGAATCCTACCCCTGACCTTTATAGGACCACTTCAATTCAATTAATACCTTTAAGTGATAAATGACTCAAGGCTAGGTACTCCTCAACAGCTGAGTGTAAATGTGTGTAACGTCACGACTTTTTATCCCCATTCGGGGGTAGTCAGAGGCTTGAGTGGTCATACACCACCACATTGTGGAGGTATTAACCAACTCAAAGCCCACGTTTCACCAGATAGTCAGAACCCAACGTGACAGGTGGTGAACCTTTTCGCCGTGTATACAGGAACTAACTATTACCTAATCCCGAGGGATAGGTAGGTTTCCTCACGATGTTTTCCCTCACCGTCAGCGAACTGTAAATTATGCACATAGATGAAAATTCATCCATTGGTGCATGCCCCACCGGGGATCGAACCTGGGACCTTCTGATTGCTAGCCCAACCTGTTCACCCCTAGGCTACAGTCGCTAGTCTGAGTGTAAAGTTAGAAGAAAGTCTAGAAGGGATGCTACAAGCGAACCTACTTAGCTAAAGTTACGCTCGTGAGTTTCCCCGCGTCATCGGAGCGTTTTCTCACGGAGAAATAACGCGAACTTGTCCAAGGGCGGACATTTTAGACGAAATGGTTTAGAAACATTGTTTAGTTTTTTCTGATAGGACAGGTACAAGCGTACTGCCCGCCTGATGTGAAGCTGTTACCGTTGCCTATAGATGCTTGCAATCCCGAATTCATCGCTCGCACGTTGCCAATCTGAAGGGGAGTGGGATGGAGGGAGGGGAAGGGGAGGGTGTGTTAGGCTTCCGGCTCTCTCACTCATTATGCGAAAAGCAGTTGTAATAGCTACTTTACGCCGAGCTTCTGTGAGAGGGTGGTACTACCCCGGTCGAGCCAGCCCGTTCATGAGCTGCAGTCAATTGGCTACAGCTCGGCTCCATTCTACTAACTCATCTTTAGCTCATCTTCTAGTGAATAACGCCTTCTTATGCCCATGAGAAGGTTGGCAATAGACTTTGTCTATTCAAGTTCAGATTAATACCAGAATTAATACCAGAATTAATACCAGAATTAATACCAGAATTAATACCAGTATGACTGACAAAGGTCCCCATTTATTTAACACAGTAGACAATAGAATAATCAGCTAAGTGACTATCTCTTCGAATTACAACACTAATGATAGTAATAGTGTTGCCCCACGGCCGAGTGAATGATTGAATCCATTTATCTCACGCTAAATTCCCTCGATTAGAAGTTTCTGAACTGAATATCGATCTATCTATTACCTATAAGTAGCCTCTATATCGTGCTTCATAATAAGTTTACTACTCGTCTTAATAGATGGCGCATAACACAAGGTTAGATAAGTTTTAAATTATCTATGCGAATCTCAAACGCGCTAATGAAATTTACACGCATCGTGACTTTTTGTTTGTTTGCGTGTTGTTATGTGTATAGACCTATTAATCAAATTGTGTTCCGTGATAATGAAAATGTGACTAAGGTCGCATGTAAGCGTATGACCGTAGTTACCGTAGCCTATAGATAGTTGCAGTACCAAAGGTATCGCTCGCACGTGGCCGACCTGGAGACGAGTGGGATAAAAGGAGGGGAGAGGGGGGTACTACCCCGGTCGAGCCAGCCCGTATACGAGCTGCAGTCAATTGGCTACAACTTAGCTTTACCAACAATAGAAAAGAGCTCCGAAATAATAGAAAACACTAGGTTAGTTTTTGTTTGATAAGGATACCTAAAAATATATATATATATATAACGTCACGACTTGTATCCCCATTCGGGGGTAGTCAGAGACTTAAGTGGCCACACACCACCACATTGTGGAGGTATTATGCCAACTCAAAGCCCACGTTTCACCAGATAGTCAGAACCCAACGTGACAGGTGGTGAACTTTGTCGCCGTGTATACAGGAACTGACTATTACCTAATCCCGAGGGATAGGTAGGTTTCCTCACGATGCACCTATAAGGATACCTATGGAATATCATCGTCCAAGGTTGATCACTTATATAACATGCACTTAGCGTTCATTGCTATTTATTCGTACCTAAAGTCAAGGTTCCGTTCCGAATGAAAGTACATCAAGAACAGCTAGTTTAATGAGGTAAATTATTCAATCCGCAATTAGTGGTATTCAACAGCTGCCCAGTTTAGTACTTCCTGATTCTTTAAACTGGATTATTGTTTTGTACATTATATAAGGGTGACGAGAATCGGTAGTGGGCATCAGATTACCACTGACCGACGTAGTCGCAACAACAGAAATCAAAATGTTTGTGAAGGTAAATATTTTATTATATGTTAATATTGAGGGGAGACCCTTGCCCGGAAGTGGGGCGTCAAAAGGGCTTATATTATTATTATGTTTCTCTTTTTCATCCACCCGGGCTATACCAGGACCTTTGTTACTTCTTATAACATCAGCTATTTGCCTGAGAAACTTCCGTTAAAATCGGTCCAGCCGTTTCGAAAATTAGCCGGAACAAACAGACAGAGAGAAATTAATTTAAAAAAATGTATTTTTTTGTTATACTATAAGTAAGTACTTATATTTTCATATGAATTTAGTAAAAGCTGTTATTTTGACATACATACACTTAAATCTTGTTTATTTGTAGTTATTTCACTAGCCGTGTTATTTCACTAGCCAAGTGATTGGTCTTAACTTACAAAGGTTGGCTCTCAACATTTTCGTTGATAAATATTAGGTCCCAGTGTAAGAAATGGGTTCAATCTCATTTTCTGGGCATACTTGAAGCCATAGAATTTATTTACAGATAATCCAAATAAAAAGCATGACCTAGGAAGTGGAAACATTGCATATAATACGCATTACTCGCGTCCACAGGAAACAGTTACTGACGGTCACAAAAACTTATGACAATATCTGACTCTTCCAGTTCGTCGCCCTCGCCCTCGTGGCCGTCGCCGCCGCCTCTGACTTATCCAGCTCCAGCTTCTCCTACGGTGTCGCCGACCCCTACACCGGTGACTTCAAGCAGCAGGTCGAGAATCGGGCCGGCGACAACGTGCAGGGCCAGTACTCACTCCTCGAGTCTGACGGCACCCGCAGAACCGTGGACTACGCCGCCGGCGCTGGTGGCTTCAACGCTGTCGTGCGCAAGGACCCTGGTCTCATCGCCGCCGCCCCCGCTCTGGCCTATTCCTCCCCCGCTCTGGCCTACTCCACCCCCGCTCTGGCCTACTCCACCCCCGCTCTCGCCTATTCCTCCCCCGCTCTGGGTTACTCCGGTCTCTCCTATGCCGCTCCCTACGGCCTCGGCAAGTTCGGAGCCCTCAACTACGCTTCCCCCTACGCCTACAAGCGCTTCATCTACTAACTTGGACCTGTTTTCGAATAAAATGTTTTTGAGATAAAACGATAATTGTGTTTGATTGCCCTACCTATTGGAAGACTTATGAAAAGGAAGTAAGAGCCATTAATCACAGGGGTGCCTCATTACAGGATTGTTAGTGGTTGAAGAAAAATACTTTGTTCTATAAATCTTTGAACAGGAATATTTTAATTAATTGAGATGTTCGCCTAACATCCATTAACTCGAATAATCCAGCAAAAAAGCAAGTTTTTTTGATAAGAAGTTCAAAACAGAATGACAAATTACATGTCACTGTAGACGGATAATTGATGTCGGCTTTTAAATTTCATGTTACATTACGGTGTGCGAAAAACGATATTATAATCAGGGGGGTTACTCCGAAAAGCGAAACGAACGTTTCGGCTGACGGATCGGACGTTTTCCTACTCCGAAAGCATTACGGATCCGAAGTACGGATTCGATAATCGTGATGTGACGTTTCTTCTTTCGGACCCTACTCTGAAAGTTATTAGACATTTACGATTTCGGTGTTTGACATTGTTTTGATCGTAATTTAACCTCACTTTTACCGTTATCGTTTTAATACAATGGCTCGGTTTTTATTGTTTGAAGAAACAATGCAAGAGGAACATGCCGAGCGTAGTCGTAAACGACTGCGCCTTCGAGAGGCGTCCCTTTATAACCCCATTACAGACCAAGACTTTATACAAAATTATAGGATCAATCGCAGGATATTTCAAAATTTGTGCGAGGAAATAATCCCTCACCTTCCGAAAAAAAACAATTCTAGAGGAATTGATCCTACAACCAAGGTAAGCTATAATAATTATAGGTATATTCTCGCTTCATTATCTCATATCAAATTCTTTTTTGATCTATCCTATAAGAAATGCAAGGATATGGATTAATCTTTAACATGAATGGAAGGTTTCTTATAAGTATTCTATAATTTATATATATACTACTAGCTTTTGCCCGCGACTTCGTCCGCGTAGACTTCAAAATAAAAAAAAACCGGGCAAGTGACTTAAGACTTTTTAGTACTTTTTAGTGCGCCAGGGTTTTTTAAGTCAGTATTTGCTTTTTTATAAAAATAATTTTATTTCACGATTTTTATTGGAGCCATACAAACTTTATCACGGTACCTAATTCGGTGAATGCGTGTTTTGGTAGGTAGGTATATAGAGCCAAAATCCCAAATCCCCCTCCCCTTCTCCACCCCTTTTCCTCCCCTCTCTTCCTTCTGCTCCCTCCCCCTCCATTTCCCTTTCCCTTTCCCCTCCCCCTTCCACTTCCCCCTACCTTACGTTTTCCCCTTCCTCCCTCACCTACCCTATGCATACTAAGTTTCAAGTCAATCGGGTACAAACATATTTTTCTGCCGTACTTTTCTACCTTTAGTTTCCCCCTTTTGGATGTTGATTTACGAAATGATTTTTTATGGGATCAAACTGAAGTAGTACCTACCATATTCAGCTCAGCTTATACCCCAATTATTTAAAATGAATAATCATAACCAATCTCGAGATATGGATGACTAAACATTCGCTGACCCCGCTCTCCCCTTTTCCTTCAAAATATTAAAAACGCTGAAACCCCAGTCTGATTATTTAAAATGAACAATCATAACCAATTTCGAGATATGGATGACTAAACATTCGCTGACCCCGCTCTCCCCTTTTCCTTCAAAATATTAAATACGCCGAAACCCCAGTTTGATTATTTAAAATGAACAATCATAACCAATTTCGAGATATGGATGACTAAACATTCGCTGACCCCGCTCTCCCCTTTTCCTTCAAAATATTAAAAACGCTGAAACCCCAGTCTGATTATTTAAAATGAACAATCATAACCAATTTCGAGATATGGATGATTAAACATTCGCTGACCCCGCTCTCCCCTTTTCTTTCAAAATATTAAAAACGCTGAAACCCTAATCTGATTATTTAAAATGAACAATCATAACCCATTTCGAGATATGGATGACTAAAAATTCGCTGACCCCGCTCTCCCCTTTTCCTTCAAAATATTAAAAACGATGAAACCCCAGTCTGATTATTTAAAATGAACAATCATAACCAATTTCGAGATATGGATGACTAAACATTCGCTGACCCCGCTCTCCCCTTTTCCTTCAAAATATTAAAAACGCTGAAACCCCAGTCTGATTATTTAAAATGAACAATCATAACCAATCTCGAGATATGGATGACTAAACATTCGCTGACCCCGCTCTCCCCTTTTCCTTCAAAATATTAAAAACGCTGAAACCCCAGTCTGATTATTTAAAATGAACAATCATAACCAATTTCGAGATATGGATGACTAAACATTCGCTGACCCCGCTCTCCCCTTTTCCTTCAAAATATTAAAAACGCTGAAACCCCAGTCTGATTATTTAAAATGAACAATCATAACCAATCTCGAGATATGGATGACTGAACATTCGCTGACCCCGCTCTCCCCTTTTCCTTTAAAATATTAAAAACGCTGAAACCCCAGTCTGAATATTTAAAATGAACAATCATAACCAATCTCGAGATATGGATGACTAAACATTCGCTGACCCCGCTCTCCCCTTCTCCTTCAAAATATTAAAAACGCTGAAACCCCAGTTTGATTATTTAAAATGAACAATCATAACCAATCTCGAGATATGGATGACTAAACATTCGCTGACCCCGCTCTCCCCTTTTCCTTCAAAATATTAAAAACGCTGAAACCCCAGTCTGATCAATTCAAATAAGCAATCATAACCAATATCGAGATATGGATGACTTATTAAAACATCCCTTGACCCCGTTTTCCCCCTTCCCGTCAAAATAACAAAACTAGACCACCCCTATACAAACTTTCACTCCACATTTCACCCCTTAGGGGTTGAATTTCCAAAAACACGAAAGAAATCTAAACACAAACTTTCATTCCCCTATTTTACCCCCTTAGGGGTTGAATTTTCAAAAACCCTGAAATTACTCTTTTTTATTTTTGAAAAGACACCTAATCACCAATTTAAGTAATTCTAACTTAAAAAATGACGGAACTTCCATACAAACTTTTATCCCCTATTTTACCCCCTTAGGGGTCGAATTTTCAAAAACCCTGAAACCCATATTTTTTTATTTTTCAAAAGACACCTAATCAGCAATTTTCATAATTCTAACTTCAAAAATGACGAACTTCCATACAAACTTACATCCCCTATTTTACCCCCTTAGGGGTTGAATTTCAAAAAACCCTTTCTTAGTACACCTCTACACATCAAGACAAACCCACCCTCCAAATTTCAAGTCTCTACGATCAGCGGTTTAGGCTGTGCGTTGTCTGTCAGTCAGTCAGTCAGTCAGTCAGTCAGTCAGTCAGTCAGTCAATCAGGACTTTGATTCTTATATATTTAGATTTTGAATTGATTATTTCAGGCACTTTATAAATACTTAGTGTATTCCCTTACAGATTCTTACAGCCCTTTCCTTCTATGCTAGCGGCGGTTACCAAGGAGCAGTAGGGCTTGGAATGGATAGTCCCATGGCACAGCAGAGTGTGTCTAAGTGTCTCAGACAAGTCACTGAGGCACTTAATAATAATTTTGCGTCATAAATCTTTGCATAAAACAAACTTTAAATTTTGACCAGCTACGTGGATTTTTATGGGGAAAATTACCAGTTGTAGATAGAAAAACTGTGAAATTCATGACTTTTAACAAAAAAACACTTTTTCCATATTTAGTTTTCTTATTTTTTTAAGATAACTTCAAAAGTGCCAATAATTGGGGGGATGCCAATATTGGGTGCCGTTACCCTACCTCTTAATTTTCTGCCTTATAATATTATGATTGCAGGAGACTCAGGCTATCCTCTGAGAAGATTCCTGATGACCCCAGTGGATGGAGCTCCTGATGACTCACCAGAAGGACACTTTAATACCCTACATAAACGAGTACGCTCCACCATAGAGCGCACATTCGGTATCTTGAACGGCAGATGGAGATGCCTTTTGCCAGCTCGGCAGCTTCACTATAAGCCGGAAATGGCTGCCAAAATTACCACTGCATGTTGTGTTCTACACAACATGTGTTTGACAATAAATATTGACATTGTAGAATTATCACCTGAGGAGCAACATATGGAAACACTATTACAAGCCAGGGTGGGAAATCATATAACTGGATCAACACTTGAGCAAGGGCAGAGGACACGAAATGAGCTCATACACTTGCTTGATAGAATTTAGAGGTATTTCTTAACTATCATTATATTATAAGCTAGGCAAATGGCGAGGCAACTGACACTCTAGACAGGGAAAGGTATACCCGATCAATCAGTTTGACACGTTTGACATCGTTCTGTCTCACGACTGCCAAACTAGGCGATGCAAATGTGAGTGCTCAGGTGAGGCAGGGCGCGCATTTGCCTCACGTGAGGCAAGTCAAACTTGGCGAGAAAAATTTTCCTCGCGCGGCATGTGACACTTCTGGACGTAGCTATAGAAGAATTTTTTTTTCACATTTTAAAATTGAGCCATAATGCCGCCATACCAATACCAATGAACTACAGAGAAAACCTTCATTAAATTAATAAACTAAAGCTCGGAAATTGTGGACACCGCAGTGCCTCGCGTAGAACGCTGTCGCTAGTGTGTCCACAGGTCGTGTTCTATGGTGTAGCATCTCATTAAAATAATAACAATTTAGTGTTTAGGTACCTGGGATATTGCTGCCGCTTGTTCTTGGGCGAGCTTGAGCTATAATTGGACTGTCCTGGGCTTCTGCAGCTGGAGAGGCGGATCGAACTAGTGTGGCTGGAGGTTCAGAGGGTGCTGCATAATTAGTGGGCCATTCTAAAATCTATAACAAGTTCAGACACACTGATACATAATGTAGGTATTATGATATTATTTTTGTTGGACGTAGCCAAACCACCAACAGAACTATAGTCTCTAACCCAATATCAAGACCAGCAGAGATTCCCGCAAATCATTAAACTTTAAAAAATATTATATTATGAAGTACCACCTACCTAGTATTATATTATTAAGTAGTTACCTAAGTACCTCTAAGTTTTTATGCAAATAAGAGCAGTGCATGGATGTAAAAATGGAAAAGAAGCCATTGCATAGGGTACATTACCCGCCAAATTAATAGAGATTTTTTGCCAGTTTACAATGGTCTTACAATAAGTATCAAACACATACACAAAAGGAAATAAATCCATACAAAAGCATTACCTCGGGAAAAGCTGGCACACTGCATGCCGGGATATCCGGCTGACCGAAGCCTACTCCCATAATGGAGATGACCTTGTGGTCATTCTGGGAGAGCGGGTCAGCCGTTGGTGGCCCACCACCAGTGCCAGTAGCAGACCGGCGAGCTGCTGCGCTAGCTTTTTTTGTCATATATTTTTTGTCAGCCCACACCTATATAAGCCAATATTTTATGCACACACATTCAAATGACATGCTAACTGAAATAGTAACAAAACAATGATGCAAATGTTAGGGTTTTAAGCAACTAGAAGTTATTAATAATAATTGTTATTAAGAATAGAGGAATTTAAAGGTTTAACGTTAATACTACCGACCTTTTTCCACTGCTGTACTGTTTTTACAGCACCCCCCAAGCTATTTAGCCGTGAGGCTAAATTCTCCCACAGCCTTTTAGTACGAGCTCGCCCCTCCACGCTATTAATAAAACCCCGCGCTACATCCCTATGCGTGCTCATGAACTCTAATAATTCCTCCAATTGCAAGCTAGTGGTCGTCATTATTGAGCTGTAACATAAAAATAAATACCCGAAATCATTAGTTATGTAGGTACATGATACTTTTGTTGATTACTTTAAACGAATAAATAAAGTAAACTTACTGAAATTGTTGCGCACGAAACTTTTATAAGATATAATAGTCTGAAGAATTATAAAGAAAACGAATAAAATTAAACAGAACCAACTTCCGAGTCAATCCGAGTGACAGCTTTCATCTACAGAAAAAATATAATAGAGTATTCAGAGTAACAACACATAAACTCTGTTAAATAGGTGGAATGACAAAATAAATATGAATTTGCACCAAAATACATTATATAATGCATAAATTGTATGATAGTTTTAACAAAAGCAACTACACAATCGTAGTGCGTGTTTTGTTTTGTTTTGTTTAAAGAAAACATCATATTTTAAAATGTTTTGAATGTTACCGTTTTTATTCACATGTTCATACGATCATCTCTGGTTCATCCGATTGATTGTCTATGGATCCGAAAGGAAAGCCATCCGTACATTACGGATTCGAAGTGTTTTGGTGGTAGGGTCACTGTCGTTCGTTCGTTGTCTTCGTTGTTTCGGATCGAAACGAAGAGTACGTATTTCGGAGTAACCCCCCTGGGCAAAGCTTACCTGAAAAATATTTTTTAAAAGGGAAATTATTTTGAAAACGTCATCATGGCTGAAATTGCTTTTTGTTTGGAAGATTGCCTTAAAGAAAAACATGATTTGAAACCTATTTTGAGATTAGAATATGGGTAGTAAACTTAAGTTCCCGTTGTCCAAATTTCTATTTATCCCCCTGAATTTATAGAAAGTGATGATGGACTTAGGGCCGGGCTCCATTAGCGCGTTGCGTTGTGTCGTCGCAAGATTTTGTACTGGCACATTACCTTCCCCCGCTTCGTCTCTCGCCCGTCGACCGTTTGATCCGTTGCGACGACGCAGCGCAGCGCACTAGTGGAGCCGCGCTCTAACACTGGCATTACACATCACTTTCGTTCCAAGAAATGCTTTGTAAGAACTCTGTAAACTGGCTAAAAATGTCTACGGCGGTTAGAGTATTTATTACGTACGGTTTTTAAAATAAACCCACTCCAAAATACCTTGATATACACGTAAATATTAATCACGCCAAAACATAATCCTCCGGACATGTATAATTTAACTCCAATTACAAATTTTAATGGCATTGAAAGCCTTCTGGGAACTATGTACAACATTTTAATTATATCGTCAAATAAAATGATTTTACTTCATTATGATTAAGATTTAGTAGCTATAAATTTGTCATATTAATAACTCGAGACAATTGTTTTTATTGTGTTGAATTACATAAACATTCGCTCGAAATGAAGTCAAAATTCGTAAATTTGATGATTTTGTACCTTAAATTTTAAGGTGGTTATCGTTTCCTCTACCATAATCCATTCTTCCTTATGCCGAATTACGTAAATACGCACCTTTCAAGCGCTTCTGTAACTCCTAAAGCGAGTTAGCGAGCGATAACTTTTGATAACTCCCGTGGCGGTGCGTGTTACATAAATTAAACTGGTGCGTCATTATGTCATGTTTCCACAAGTAGAGATTACCTGCTGCTAAAGGCGAACTCAAATCACGTCAATTCTTTTCCTTCCTATCGTATGGTTAGTGCCAATTTCAACCCAAATAAAGGAATTGGTTCTTAACCGACGTTAAAATAGAGGAGGTTCTCAATTCGACTGTATATTTTTTTTGCGTTTGTTACGCGATTTCTCTGTCAATTGTGAACCGATTTTCGTTTTTTTTTCTTTTTTAGTTAGGATAGTTATATGCTATGTCTTCACCAGTGCGCTTTCACGTTCATCTTGCGCTTTCGTCTGACGCATGCATGAAGCGCCATAGCGCATGCAATAACGCACGCCCTATTCTAGCTCAAAAACAGCGCACGCCCGTAGCGCACGCCGATCCGCCACCGGTGGGTTCGCGTGCAACATTCCGTGCACTTTACATACAAAATGGCGGCAGATAAAGTTAAAACATTGAAATTATGAATGTTTTCTTTCGTAATTTTTGTTTCGTGTCTTCTAAACATCGTTTATCCAGATACTCTTTTATCTTAAGTTTTTACACGACTGCCCAAAAAAAAAAGAGTGTATATGTGTTTAGGGTTCATGTATGTATGTATGTTTGTATGTTTGTATGTTTGTATGTTTGTATGTGAGATTCTTTATTCCACCATAACTTATAAATGCCTGAACGGATTTCGATGTATGGGGTATCGTTAGATTCCTTACATCATTCCGGGTAACACTGGGTATATTATTTTTGAAAAAAATCAATATGGCGGCATTATGGCTTAACTTTAATATGTGAAAAAAAAAAAAATTTTCTTCCATTATTACAATATGGGTATCAAATTGAAGGCCTTGATGAGCACAGTCCAAAACTGTAGAATTTATAGGCATCATTTAACATAGGTAGGGTGTACATGCAAAACAAATATATCATTTTTGGCTGCGGTCACTAAAATGCATAAAATAAAAATAAATAATTTAAAAAATTAAAAACACGACTGCCCTGCCAAAAAACGAACTAAAAAGTATAAAACAAGTGCAGTGTCATTGCAGTCGGGGGCCCTCTTAGATTAAATATGTTCCACAGAACGGTCCCCCGACTGCAATGACACTGCACTTGTTTTATACTTTTTAGTTCGTTTTTTGGCAGGGCAGTCGTGTTTTTTTTCCGTGTAGTTAATACTAAATATTCTACACAAATAGCTACACTTGTACATCTTGACGACCGACCAGGACGCACAGGTGTAGACACTAAGCTGCATGCGTCTTAAGGCAATCAATATTGCACGCGCTTGACGCGAGATGAATTGAAAGTTGAAGACGCAAGATGAACATGAAAGCGCACTGGTGAAGACATAGCTATAGATAGGTAGTTAGGTATATAGCGAGTGTTGCATGAGTACGAAATAATAAAATTAAACTACATATACGGTAGCTGATTATGTCGATGCTTAGTGAAGACCGACTTTTTTATGACTGAGGTGGCAAACAAGCCTACGGTCCACCTGATGTTAAGTAGTTACCGTAGAATTTAGATGCTTACAATACCAAAAGCATCGCTCGCACGTTGCTGAGCTGAAGGGGAGTGGGACAGAGGGAGGGGAAGAGGAGGAGGAATCTTTAGGATTTACACAACTTCAAGTCACTGAAACCGTTTTAGGATACATTCTATCATATCATATCATTCTATACATATCATTCTATACATCCTAAAACATGTATCACACCCTTATTATTCGTCAGGGTAAATTTTAAAAATGGGACTAAGCCCGCCACACTATCCCACCACTGTTACTCCTGTAAGCCAGGATCGACAGTGTCCAACGATGACGCCAAGGTTTGACCCGTCAAACCGTCCGTCAGGGTAGTAAATCAAAAAGGGGTACGGATACGAAGCTTAAATCTTCATTCCCCCATCAATCGACGCCTTCCCATAGCCGTCGGCAAAATTCTGACGCACCGCATTTTTGCTATGACGTTGAAAAATATGAAGTTTAAGCCGACCGAGCGCTGACATAAAAACCGCCGGAGCCGCTTTATGGTAATGTGATGTTTGCATTTACATATTTCTGTCTTGTCCTTTTTGAAGACCGTATTTTGTAAATGAGAAATGGGATAGCTTAAAATAAATATGTAAGGACTAGGATGGAAACTACGAAAGAATAATCACTGGCTGTTGGTATAGGTATGTACGAGTGTGGCCGGCTTAGCCATTATTAAGGGCCATCGCAGACTTGCTACTTTTAGCATCGGCGATCGGCGATTTTGAAGCTGCATCTCCCTCGTTCGCGCTCAAAAAAACGCGACGCAGCATCGATACAATCGCAAAATCGCCGGTCGCCGATGCTAAAAGTAGCAAGTCTGCGGTGGCCCTTAGGTTGGCACTCATCTATCAACTCGGCACCCGACCAGTAGCCCGATTCACGTAACCAAAACCGTAACGATGTCTCAGCGATATAGTCGCTGATAGCCTTTTTGTATTACGAAAAGGCTATCAACGACTATATCGCTGAGACATCGTTAGGGTTTTGGTTACGTGAATCGGGCCACTGCACCGCCTCGCCGCTCGGCGTCCACTCGTTGTCGACAGGTGGTCCGCGGGCGGACGCTGCTTTTACACCATAAACGTCACGTGATCAACCAGTGGACCGCGCGTGGTCAACGAGTGAACGCCGCGTGGTCTGCGCGTGGTCCACTTATTTCCGGTTCAGTTAGTGGATGCCGACCGACGCGGACGAGGCGGTGCTGGTCGGGTGCCGAGTTGATGGATGAGTGCCAACCTTTATAAAAACCATTCCTCTAGCTTACATTAATAAAAAAAATACTTTGACTAGGTACCTATAGACTGTGACCTTGGTGTCATCGTTGGACACCATTGTCGATCCTGTGCAGGAGTAACAGTGGTGGGAGTGTGTGGAGGGCCTAGTCCCATAAACAATACCTATATTGAGAACCAGCAATAAAAAATAAACCAACAGTGATATAAAATATTAGGATACATTCTTAGACTGTAGCGTAGAGGTGAACAAGTTGGGTTAGCAATCAGAAGGTCCCAGGTTCGATTCCCGGTGGGGCATGCACCAATGGATGAATTTTCATCTATATGCATAATTTACAGTTCGCTGACGGTGAGGGAAAAACATCGTGAGGAAACCTACCTATCCCTCGGGATTAGGTAATAGTCAGTTCCTGTATACACGGCGACAAGGTTCGCCACCTGTCACGTTGGGTTCTGACTATCTGGTGAAACGTGGGCTTTGAGTTGGTTAATACCTCCACAATGTGGTGGTGTATGGCCACTCAAGCCTCTGACTACCCCCGAATGGGGATAAAAGTCGTGACGTTACATTTCATTTTTCATTGAGAACCAGCAATAAAAAATAACCCAAGAGTGATTAAAATATTACGATACATTCTAAGACATATGTGATCCTTCATAACGAAACGTATGGCGTTGGGATATCTAAGAATTATGTTACTGTCATCTAATCCTTAAGACGTTATTTTTAGGAGACGTGAACTTGACACGGGTTTTTTACCCGGTTTTTAGGTTTTCTGATTTCTAAATAACTATATGTTTTTGCAATATGCCGCATGATAACTAAATTATTAAATAATAATAAATAAATCAATATCCTGGGACATTCTTTACACACGGCTATCTGATCCCAAACTAAGCAGAGCTTGTACTATGGAAACCAGATAACTGATATTACTACATATACTACTTTTTGTTTGTAAATACATACTAAATATACATCATTGCACCCAGACTCGGGACATACAGACATGTTCATGCACACAAATGCATGTCCCGGGTAGGAATCGAACCTACGACCTGCAGCGTTATAGGCGGAATCTTACCAACCACGCCAACGGGCCCGTGAACTGAAAATAAATAAATAAATAACGCCAGACTTACGCACCAACTGTATGTTCCCAAACTTAGCAAAGCAAATTACTAAAATGCCGTCTCCAAAATTTGCCTCTGAATCGAACCCGAAACCACCCGATGCAGTGAGCCGAGCGGCCTACACTTAAACCACTGCGCCAAGCGGTCGCCAATATTTTCAATAAAACTGAAAAGTAACTTCTATTCAGAAAAATCTTTCAGCTACTCTGAAAAGAATTGCTGATTTATCACCATTCAGTTTACTCGGTAAAAAACTCCCGAGAGAGAGTTGAAAGGCTCCAATCTATTAGTTAGACGCTTCATTCAACGTTATTTGAGCTGCATTTGTGTTGGCGTACCTATCTTAAATTGGCTATGCTGGGATTGGTAAGGTCCTTGTAACTTTTCAACAAATTTTAAAGATGTTTTACCTAAAAGGTCTTGTTGACACACGCAAAGGTGCAGATTCTGTTGCTCTGTTTTAAAATTACCACTCAACTAAATTTGATACATGTGTGAAAAAACGAGCAACGAAACAGATGGTTTGGGTTGGTAATGGGGCCCGAACAGCAAATGCCTAGTAATAAATCTTCGCGCATAGATTTATTAAAATTTCACACGCGCCCCCTCGCGGATACTAAAATTAATTTATGATCTAAAGTGGGGTAAAGTCAACTAACCGAATTTTTTTGTTCTTACACAAAGTGATCTGCCATGTTGATAAGTTGCCCAACATGTTGGGCAACCATTCGCCAAGTAAATACCAAAATCAGATTAAACTCTTCAGCAACCGTTGATGCCACGTAAGAACTCTCCAGGTGGAAAACCTTCAAATACGAGCAACCTCCAATTCTACTGCAACAGCATAAAGTCCAGTTTTATTCACACTCTATATATTTCTCCATCACTTCCCTTATCCGGGATAATCGATGCCGACCGCGGCGACGTTAAAACCTTTACAAAAAGTGGAAAAAATACTTTTTACGTTACTGTAACATTTTCCTGCTTCAGCTGAAATTTTCTGAAAATATTTATAAACGGGCGTTGCAAAAGAGGGGATATTTTCGTCATATTATGAAATATACGAACAAGGATTTTGGTACCTACTTGTTTAGAAACTAAACGATGGTTAAAACTTCGTCCCGTGGATATTCGTTTTTCTTATAACCATCGAGCATCTTAATTTCCCGGGGAAAAGAAAACGAAACATAAATATATTGGGTACTTACTTGTAGAGTCTATTTAAAAAGCAAGTATGTCTGAAAGAATATAGGTACGAAGATAGAGTTAAAACAAGAGGCACATGAATACTATTACTCCCACGCACACACACAGTCACACACACATACACACACATACACACGCACACACACACACACACAAATAAAATTAAGCGATAAACTTATCACTATGTTTTAATTTTTTCGGTTATTAATTGGAGTTTATTTTTGTAACAAGTTATTTACCGAATTTTAGAAGAGCGATGACTTCCAATACATGCATTACATGCTTACCGGAAGTCCTCACACTCATATAGCATTAAGGCATACTGTAAATGAAAATAAACTTATTAAACTTAAAAGAGGCACATGACGGTATTTTGTTCACTTTTCATAGTTGACAGACTCTACATTTAATTCATAACCTTTTAAATAATTAACCGATAAAACTATGCATCAGTTTTTAACAAAGTCAGTGGATGAGTGGAGTTCGGAAAAGATCATCTCCATTCCTAGGGCTTCCGGTCTTTAACTTTAAGCCTAAGTGCATAATTAGGGATTAATGTTTAGCTAGATCAATTGACTATTGCTCGATACCACGCTACGTATATGTTACCCTAATTAATGGAGCATTGGTTGGATGGTGAAACTATAACTAATATAGAAGTTTAAGAACTGAAAAATGAATCCTGTAAACCTGTAAAAACTGAATTAATACCACCCATGATATTTTACAACTCCCCCTACCCCTCCCTCTGTCTCACTCCCCTTCAGGTCAGCAACGTGCAAGCCATGCCTTTGGCATTGCCAGCATCGATAGGCTACGGTAATGTCCAGTTGTAGGAGTTTTGTTTCTGTCGGCTTTATTTTTTATCTTCCGTTTGGTAAAGGAGGGAAGTGCATGGTTTTCTCTCAACTGACGAGTTATTTTAAGTAGTTAACATTAAAAGTAGATGTAAAAATATTGAAATCCGTTTTTTTTTAAATAGGTACCGAAAATTCCCATCTGAATATTGTATCAGGGTATGTGCCACTTACGGCGTCCATTGTCATGCAACAAATGGTATTCGGGTATCTTATCTCCTTTGTCCACAAAATATTCACTCAGGACGTTATTGGGGTAACAATGGCCACCCAAATTCGAGAAATTGAGAGGTCTACCCCTGGAATTTGTCAATTTAAGGTGGTAGAGCCAAGCTGTAGCCAATTGACTGCAGCTCATAAACGGGCTGGCTCGACCGGGGTAGTACCCTCTCACAGAAGATCGGCGTAAAGCAGCTATTACAGCTGCGTTTCGTACGATGAGTGAGAGAGCCGTAAGCCCACCCCCCCCTCCCCCTCCCTCCATCCCACTCCCCTTCAGGTCGGCAATGTGCGAGCAATACCTTTGGTATTGTAAGCATCTATAGGCTACGGTAACTGCTTAACATCAGGCGGGCCGTACGCTTTTTTGCCACCACAGTCCTATAAAAAAAAAAAAAAAAAAAAGCATTGCTTATATACTGCAGGTCATATTCGGACTGGCTCGACCGGGGTAGCAGGTACTACCCTTTCACAGAAGATCGGAGTGAAGTAGCTAATTTAGCTGCATTAGAGAGCCGGAAGCCTAAACTCCTCTCCCTCCCTTCTCCTACTATGCTACCACCCTTCAGGTTAGCAACGTGCGAACGACTGTTTTACACATTATAAATTGCTTCCGCAAGTCAAATTGTGATAGGTTTATTGCTGGTTTAAAGTCAGCTTAAAAACTTGCAGACAGAATCTTGTCTCAAATGGTAGGTAGTCCGTGAACGGATTTAGGAGTCGACAACTAAATACCACACATGGATTAATAAGGATCATAATAATAAATCCGCTATAACGCAAGTCGTAATCCGAACCCTATTAAGCGGAGATTATGACTCAATATACTAATGAGCTGTTAGTACATGCGACGCAACCTATTTGTAAGTTTAATCCTACTAATATTATAAGTGCGAAAGTAAGTGTGTGTGTGTGTGTGTGTGTGAATGTTTGTTATCACGTATCTCCATAACTACTAAACCGATTTTAATAAAATTTGAAACGTGGATAGTGTACGCTCTGGAATAAGACATATATAGGCTAATAGGCTAATTTCCACGCGGGCGAAGCCGCAGTGCACAGCTAGTTGGATAGTGTACTTTAGCTTTAAGACATTCTAGAGACTACACTGGAATTACAAATCACTATTGTTCCTAGAAATACTTTGTAAAACCATTGTAAATTGGCTAAAAAAAGTTTGCCGATATGTTTGTAACGAAATGATAAGCAATAATGTCTATTATGCTTTTACATTATGAAATGTCAAAAAGCACTTCATATAAGGGGTAGAGCAACTCTAGCGTACCTATGAACTCATGGTAGAGCTAATAGATGGGGAGCCGTAGAAGGATTTTCTGGATTTACTCGAGCGCATCAGATTAAGATAAGGAAGATAGCTTACATATTGATAAGAACCTCCAACAAGTATGAGCCCTTAATATTGGTGGGTACGATCAGGGGAACCAGATCCAGAACCAGATCCGGGGAGTCAGATTAAGATAAGGGGGATTCATTACTAGCTAAGAAGTGTCAAAAGTGTCAATTTTGCTAATTTGATCGTCAGTCTAAGAAATGGGAGCATCTGGAAGTTTCACTATGCTTACAAAATCTGGCGCGCTCAAGTATTTTTATTTTTCAATTTATCATGTTGGAGCATGAAAAGTATCAATATCTGACACGTTTGAGTATTTCCATGTCATTGCTTTTTATAAAAAAAAAATGAAATTGTCATGTAGACGCTTCCCCCACCGCTGAAAGTGGAAACATCTAGAACATATTCTTCCTATCATCTCATCTACCGAATCTACTAGGTTTGGACGACCCTCGAGTAAATCCACGAAGTGCACGCTGGGCTCCCCATCCATAAGTACCATCCCCATCCAGTCCTTAAAGGAATCGACGGTTCTTTAAATTATTTATTTTGATAACATAGTTTCTTCTTTTTCATTGTCTAAAGAAGTAATCTAAACTGCAGTTTCATTATCTTCTCATGAAGATGCAGCTTAGAACTCTACTATTAATAAATAGCGGTCTAAAAAGACTGTGCTTATGAAATTCCTCAGCTCTATTCACCGAGGCACCGCTGCAAGGTGCTCTGAATATCAATGAGTTAAACAGTAAAAGCCCAGCATCTGCTGGAGGAGAAAATGGTCGCGATTTCGTGCGCACTTGACTGCCCTTTTATAATTCTGAATAGATCTTAATAGCTCATAGAAAATATACAGGGTTATTGGTCAAACACTAACAACCTTGCAGGGGCGTATCACTGCCATCAAAAACAACAACTTTTGTTCTATGACTTGTTACAAAACTAAAAAAAAAAATAACAAAAAATCACACCCTAAAATGTATGAAACAAGAAAATATGCTCATCTAGAGGATAGCCGTGGTCCGTTTAAGTACTTTAGGGCAAAGCGGAATACAACCACGTACCATGGCTATCCTCTAGATGAGAAAAAAAAATGTTTTTCATACATTTTAGAAAGTGATTTTTTGTTATTTTATTTTGTTTTGTAAAATGTCATAGAACAAAAGCTTTTGTTTTTGATGTCAGTAATACGCCCCTGCAAGGTTGTTAGTGTTTTAACCTGTATATTTTGGCTACACCGGGGTAGCATTACCTTCTCACAGAAGATCGGCGTAGAGGAGCTATTACAGCTGCGTTTCGTACGATAAGTGAGAGAACCGAAAGCCAACCGTACCAATGTGAATCACACTAATTCGCACACATAGTTCATATAAAGTAATGTCCTATACATCGGTATAGGATTGGTAGCGCGCGTGCGTGAAAGCGCGCAACCAATCTTATATCGATGGTCTTCTTCGAAATAAAAAAAACAACGGGTTACACTCCGGGAGTGCCGGCAGAATTGAAAACTTGAACATTAACGTTGTACATTTTTTAATATTTTGGAATGGTTAGGGATGGTTTCGAACGTATTGCTTTATTTATCAGTATAAAAGTACTATCATTTATGTGGTTAAATACAATATTCATTTATTGCGCTATCGTACACAAACATGACAATTTATATGTAGTACAAACACACACGCACACTCCGTCTTACGAATTTTCGAGCAGGTCACGTGTCCTGACGCGAGTTTAACATTTTTTACCCATACCAAGAAAAGTGCACAATGCCGCTAAAGAAGTTTTCACTTCAAATATATACTGTCTTCATATTTACGTAAGTGCCATAACACACCGGATAGCCATGGCGACGTCGGCAGCCACCGTAGCCAACTATTCGTATTGAAATGTATGGGAGGTAACACAAATGGCGACGGACTGGCGACGTCGCCAGTCTATACAAATTGTTTGGATACGTGGCCAGTCTGCCGTGAGGTGTGATACCTGCCATACAAAATACGACCCGAGGGCAGCTGTCGGGAAGCTTCAATGAAGTATAGTCCAGTAATTGCAATAATAAAGTTTATTTCAAGTTCCACAAAGTTACGGAAATTAATAAATGAACTTAATAATAGTATTAATAAATGAACTTAATAATGAACTTAATAGTAGTAAACGGTAATAAAAAGTAATTACAAAATACATGACCGTTCCAACCGATTTTAGAAATAAGAAGGCGATCCTATCGTGGCGGCGCGGGCGACGCTTGATGTCGTCACAAAAGCGGTGTCCAATTAATGGTCAGTTCCTTAGAATTATGTATTATGTTGACGAGGCAAGTTGCCCTCGTAACATACATTTCAATACGAATTAATTGGCTACGGTGGCTGGCGAGCTGGCGAGCAGCGTGGCTGGCGAGCTGGCGAGCAGCGTGGCTGGCGAGGCTAAGCCAGTAATCTTACTTCCTTACGTCACATATGTTTTGATATTTAATGTCTCTACATGGCTGCGTCTTTTAAGAAATTGCAGTAAGGGCCTCCGCAGACTTGCTACTTTTAGTATCGGCGATTGGCCATTTTGATGCTGCGACTCGCTCGTTCGCGCTCGAAGAAACGTTACGCAGCATCGATACAGTTGCAAAATCGACGGTCGCCTATGCTAAAGTAGCAAGTCTGCGGAGGCCCTAAGGTGTTTAAAATTGTGGCATTGCTTCAACATTGTAACATCTTCAAACAGTATTGTAACTAACAGTGTCCACTTAAGAATACAGTTCATAGTTTGCTGTAAGTGATCACCTAATAGTAACCTCGCAGGGCCAGTAATTTATGTATCTGGCTTTGAACTACATTTGGGAACCTCAATTACAGTAATTTAAAACTTTCCGTTGGGTTCCGAATGGCGATAGTTTTTGGAATTTATTAGGGTCTAAATAATGGCTTAGAATCTAAGCCAATCATGCGTTACACTAGTCCGGATGAGTTAATTGAATCAAAACTATTTTGAACTCGTCCGGCTTAAACTTTGTTAGGGCCTCCGCAGACTTGCTACTTTTAGCATCGGCGATCGGCGATTTTGATGCTGCGTCTCGCTCGTTCGCGCTCGAAGACTCGCGACGCAGCATCGATACGTCACAAAATCGCCGGTCGCCGATGCTAAAAGTAGCAAGTCTGCGGAGGCCCTTATGCCTTATTTCACGAGCCACTTATTCAGGAACATCCTAGTCCAAACATCCTTTTAGTTCAGAATAAATTCTCACCGCCAAATTTATAGACATTTTTAGCCAGTTTAAAATTGATTTAGGGGAAAGTAGGATAACTTGTACCAGCAGTTTTATCGTACCCCGTGGCTAATTCCTACTTATTGCGTTTATTTTTTTATTCTGGTAACACTAACACAATGCTACCAACATATAATAGGCCCTGTCAGTACGTCACCTCGTTCCGGTCACTACATGTAAAAAAAAATTAAAAACATTTTTTGTGACGTTTGAAGTTATTTTCCAGCCAGGCAACCTAAACCTTTGCATACCGAAGGTAAGCTTCCAGAAATTAGTTGTATTACTAAATTGCACCCATGTTAACGTCCTTTATTTCTGTAGAAAATAATCGTCGAAATTCTTTGAGGTTATAAAATTACAAAGTTTTTTTTTTTTTAAATATAGCTAGTTGGGCAAATTGTACCGGTCGTGGGTTTTAAAATCGTACTTGTATAAAGACCACCTGAATAAAATTTATCCATGGGTTAACGAGTGGCAATCCGGATCGACTTGAAAAGGAATTTTAATTAGTGAAAGACTTTGATTAAACAAAGCGTCGGGTGGTTTTTAATTAAACCGTATCCATTGCTGGATTAATTTTCTTCATGAAAACATAATGAGTAGAATGAAGGCAATGATTTAGAAATTAAATGTTGAGGTTTGTTTTAGTAGAAAATAATGCGACCATATTTAATCGCGAGCTTTTAATTAATATCAGCTATAAAATCTGCACGAGATAATAGGGAACATAATAGGGGATAATCCTATGAACATAAGTTACCTAACGGTGAGGCCCCATTAGCGCGTTGCGTTGCGTCGTCGCAAGATTTTGCAATGACGCATCACCCTCCACCGCTTCGTCTCTCGCCCGTCCACCCTTTGATCCGTTGTGACGACGCAACGCAACGCGCTAGTGGGGCCTCGTGCTTAGTTGTATTATTTTATTTATCAGATTCTTATTTTTTCAGGTAAGTGGATTTATGAGCAACCCTTCTGCAGTATGTAGGTAAGTGTACTTTCATTATTGTGCTAAAAAAATTACGTAAAACTCAACGTACGACTCTACGCTACAACTACAAATCAATTTAAAAACTTTCACAGCGTGAAACAAAATATTTCAGTCGGAGAATGTGAAGTGAATTTTATGCCCAAAAAATACAGAGAAAATTGAGTTCTCGATCATTTTCACAATCCATTGGATTGGATAATAAAACTATTTCGTTTATTCTTTTGTGAAGCTGAGGATTTATCGTAAATCATATAAAATTGCGATGTTTTTGACGTTTTCCTTATAAAACATATATCTACAGTTGTTCATTTGGTGATATCTCCAGCAATAGGTATCTTAAAACACAAGTTCGTTATGAAGCGCGTGCTAGTAGTTACCTCTCTCGTTTACCTCATTACATCTATCTTCCTATCGCTAAGGATAGTTCTGCGCATTGAGATTTCATCTACCACTCCACCAAGCCAACTAGGAACCTGTCAAATGTGACGTCACCCGCACAAAAAGGCGGTGGCGGTGTGCGGGAGGTGTAGCGGGCGGGAAGCCGCAGGCGGTAGCGGGTGTGCGGGTGTGTTGAAGCCGCATTCCACCCGAGTTCCTAGTTGGCTTGGTGCAGTAGTATTGTTACTCTTTTTTTTTTTAGGACTGCGGTGGCAAAAGCGTACGGCCCGCCTGATGTTAAGCAGCTACCGTAGCCTATAGATGCTTACAATACCAAAGGCATTGCTCGCACATTGCTCTTACAAGTACATTTATATATCGAGTGTATGAAATGTTGACAGTACTATCTTATTCTGTTAAATTTGTTCCTGATGTTGTATGAAACATTTTGCGGACTGACATACTATTATTAGTCGCACGGTTCGAGCGTAGGCCTTTCGGCTCACTAAACCGGGTGGTGGCAGGCCCCTGTGGGGCCAATTTCGTAAAAGGCCATTCAAAGGTATTCTTAATTTGCTTTGGCGTAGACGAATGGATTCCTCTACAAATCCTTATACTTACAGTCGATACTCAAAGACTACTCAAATATTTAAGTCCTTAGCTTTGAGACGTTATTATCCGTCATTTTATGATTAACTTTTTACGCTCGCTGTTCTAATAGTAACAGTGAGCGGTTAGAAAGTACAGTTACCGTCGATAAGCAAAGTAAAGTAGAGCATGAAATCGGTGCAGCCTGGACCCTGCGGTCAGTAAATCAATTTGCCGTTGTAGTTATACTTGTACAGCTAGTTGTAGAATACTGCAGTTAACTAGAGACATGTTAGCACCGCCATACACGGACTGCATTTTGCTGTCGGAAGCGACAGCTTTATTGCACTTGGTTGCAGTCGACCGCACCGACAGCTCGCGACAGCCCGCCGACTGCTTGACGCCAAGCAGTCGCGAGCAACATGCAGTCCGTGTATGGCGGCGCTAACATGTCTCTAGTTAACTGCAGTATTCTACAACTAGCTCTACAAGTATAACTACAACGGCAAATTGATTTACTGACCGCAGGGTCCAGGCTGCACCGATTTCATGCTCTACTTTACTTGCTTTGCTATAGATACTCTACTTCGTCTTTATGAACATGAGAGACATGAACTGTGTTATTACAAGAAGTTAATCTCGTTTTGAACACGTGTCTAGTCAAATTTCCTCCGTAAGTTTTGACATAACTGGTCTTTATCTTGTGTTTAACTATTTTGAAAAAACCGGCCGAGTGCGTATCGGACTAGCACATAAAGGGTTGCGTACCACCGTAGAATAAAAAGTCAAAAATACCATGTTTCTTGTATGGGGACCGAATTATTTTTAAACATTTTTATTTTTAGTATTTGTTGTTATAGCGGCAACAGAAATACACATTCTGTGAAAATTTCAAGTCTCTACCTATTACGGTTCGGGAGATATAGCCCGCTGACCGACGGACAGACAGACAGACGGACAGTGTAGGCTTAGTAATAGAGACCCGATGGCACCCTTTGGGTACGGAACCCTAAAAAGCACGGAAAACTTAAATACAGTGTTATATATTTAGGTAGGCAGGTACTTTTTTTTTTTTTTTGGTGTGCCTTTATCGCTAGTAGTCTCCTTAGCTAAAACTAAGCGAAGTCAACATCAAAAGTACCACAGCAGTGCGATGAATAGAAGAAATATAATAAAAAGTGCATCAACCCCAGATAATGGAAAAGGGCAAATGATGAAAGAGTGATGAACTATGCTCTTCACCCCATAGTAAATGGCGTATTAAAATATGTAAATGTTCTCACGATGAACAAACCCTGATATTATGTCGTTATTTCATTCAGTACCCGCTGGTCGTGTTCGATGGAATCTCATATAGCTCCGACATCGGATATTGCCCCTCGATTGCCGCCCTAGGCGAGTGGATCGTTTTACGAAGCATTAGGGTGAAATATGATGGGTTCTTTGTTTGTATAATCATTTCAAATTTGTTTGAGAAAGCATTGCATCACATGAGTTAGTTAATAGGTACCTTTCTGCAAATTTTAAGAAACTGGTACATTATATTTTTTTTTATTGGACTGCGGTGGCAAAATAGCGTACGGCCCTCCTGATGTTAAGCAGTTACCGTAGCCTATAGATGCTTACAATACCAAAGGCATTGCTCGCACATTGCCGACCTGAAGGGGAGTGGGATGGAGGGAGGGGGGGGGGGGGGTGGGCTTACGGCTCTCTCACTCATCGTACGAAACGCAGCTGTAATAGCTGCTTTACGCCGATCTTCTGTGAGAGGGTGGTACTACCCCGGTCGAGCCAGCCCGTTTATGAGCTGCAGTCAACTGCTGCTGTCAGTGCAAACTTTGGAATAAGCAAGTGGATAGAACTTCATAACAAACAAATAATTAATATCACCAGTCTAACAGACCAACTGTATGGTCCAAAATTAACCGTTAATTAGACTAGGGGCGATGCCGGTGACACTTGACCGGGGCAGATAATCAGAAGGTCGTTTCCAAAATTTGACTGTGGTAAGAATCGAACCCGCAACCACCCGATGCAGTGAGCTGAGCGGAATATGCTTGAACCCCTGCGCCAAGCAGTCGTCGAATAGAATAAAGGTCGGCACTCATCTATCAACTCGGCACCCGACCA
This sequence comes from Drymonia ruficornis, assembly GCA_947859195.1. Lineage (NCBI taxonomy): Eukaryota > Metazoa > Arthropoda > Insecta > Lepidoptera > Notodontidae > Drymonia > Drymonia ruficornis. The sequence continues at coordinate 12,956,040 of OX401905.1, read as the reverse complement.
GCACCGCCTCGCCACTCGGCGTCCACTCGCTGTCGACAGGTGGTCCGCGAGCGGACGCTGCTTTTACACCATAAACGTCACGTGATCAACCAGTGGACCACGCGAGGTCAACGAGTGAACGCCGCGTAGTCAGCTCGTGGTCCACTTAGTTCCGGTTCAGTTATACGCCGACCGACGAGGCGGTGCTGGTCGGGTGCCGAGTTGATAGATGAGTGCCAACCTTAATACATTATACACAGTTCTTATGTTCTGCGTATTTTATTACAGGTACCTAAGTATTAAAAAATATTTTGGTTTTAGTTATGTTAGATGATAAAATCAACGTAATGTTAGTAAGTACGTTTATCGCCACTATACTCTTATTTTTTATCTATGTCAATATCTTCGTTTCTAACGTTACAGAGGTTACGTTCTTAATAACATAATCTTAGAGAAGAGGCCCAGTATTAAACAACTAAATTTATTACAGACTCAATATTAGCTTTACACTTAACGGGAGAAAATGTTTTCTGAGAAGTAAAAGGGTTAGCGGTTGAAGCCGTTTGATGACACCGAAGATTTGACTAGATCAAACATCTGTAAGGGAATATAAATCTGGTAAGTTAAACTGCTAAACCAATTATAATGGGCCTAGTAACGTTTTACAGACATGGTTGATCTCATGGTGCCTATAATACATACTTCTTTGACGGGCCCGTTAGCGTGGTTGGCGCGGAGGCGCCTTTCACGCTGCAGGTCGTAGGTTCGATTCCTACCCGGGACATGCATTTGTGTGCATGAACATGTCTGTATGTCCGGAGTCTGGGTGTATATGTATATTAAGTATGTAATTACAAATAAAAAAGTAGTATATGTAGTAATATCAGTTATCTGGTTTCCATAGTACAAGCTCTGCTTAGTTTGGGATCAGGTAGCCGTGTGTAAAAAATGTCCCAGGATATTATTATTATTATTACTCAACCAAGCCAACTAGGAACCTGTCAAATGTGACGTCACCCGCACAATAAGGCGGTGGCGGGAGGTGTGGCGGGCGGGAAGCCGGAGTAATTAATCACTAACTGCCTCCTGGCCTCCTGGACAAGTGGCATGAACGCTAATCGAATAGAATAGACTTCACAATGTATAGAAATGTCAAACGTCGCTATGTAGATCAACAACAAGTTGCTATGTACATCACGTGACTTATGTCATTTCCATACATGAAGCGTAGCGGTTTGAAGGAACGCTTGTAGACGTCAGCCACTCGTCTAGCCCTTCAGTATCTTCGTATAAGATCTGCTATAGAAATACTAGTGCTATTACATTCTAGCAACTCATTAGTAATTTAAGTTAGTAACCAGGGGGCTTACCACCACCTCTTATAGCAGTTTTGTTTTAACGTTTCAGCGGCCATTTGTGCAATGACGTTTCTTACTGTCATGACAATAAGGTACGGCACAAAAAGACGCTGAATCGTTAAAACGTTCCTGTAATTGAATCGCAATAAGAGTTCGTGGTAAGCTCCCAGTTTATTTTGAGTAGCGCTTTGGAAAAATGGCCTTTAAATGTTTTGAGAGTTTCTTTGGGATTGGCCATGAGTGAGTAAACTCAAACTCACTTCAAGCCTTTCTGTTACTGGAAATATAAATCACCCTAATCTCCTTTAGTTTCGTTACTTACGTTTGAAGTAAGTAAGGGGATTTTATTTTCTTCTGACTTGTTCACTTCGAATTTTCCTTCCGTAAGCCGGTATTACCAGAGACAAAATATAATTTCACTACTACATAGACGTGTTTACGCATATCACACCGTTAGGTAAGTGCTGCATTTCAAATGCTCCATCCAACTAGTTAGCGAACGCAGAATTATGAATTTATTTTTCTTATGTTTGCGGAAAAAATATTTTATTTTAACTTGGCTGACAAATTACATAGATATGTGATAACATATTACACCGTAAGGTAAGTGCAACATTTCAAATGCTCTAGATCATTCTTTCTCAAAGTGGGCGATAACGCCCCCTTGTGGGCGCTGCAGGCCTATGGGGGGCGGTAAGAGACCCAGAAAAAAAAATGGCGGCGTTGTGTAGACTCTACACAACGCCCCCATTTTTTCACAAGGGGGCGTTATCGCCCACTTTGGGAAAGGATGCTCTAGATAGTGGTAGGCGGAGTGGATGCAGCACTATTCTCGCCTCAGCTGCGAGATGACATGAGCGGAGTGTTTCGTCATTACGCCGTTATGTCAGTGCAAAGCCGACATGACCGTAAAGTTGATAGAAAAGGCAGATGAACAACAGCAGATAACTTGTGAAAATTATAAGGGACAGTACGTAGTAGTAGGTGTAGGGGGAGTTCACATATCGAAGCCAGCTAAGCTGTAGCTAATTGACTAAAGCTCATATACCTATGGGCGGGCGCGACCGGGGTAGTAGACAGAAGATCGGGGTAAAGTAGTTATTACAGCTGTGTTTTGTACGATGAATGAGAGCCGGAAGCTCTACCACCTCCCCACCCCCCTTTCCCGTTCTCTGTCCCGCTCCCCTTCAGGTTGGCAACGTGCGAGCGATACCTTTGGTATTGCAAGCATCTATAGGCGGTATCTATATTAAAATCAGGCGGGCTGTACGCTTGTTAGTCAAATATGAAAAAATAATAACGAGCAATGCCAGGAAAAAGAAAAAATAAGCTAAGAACATTAGCGCGAGAAAAGGTCGGTGTCATGTCAAACGTGACAGGCTATATTTATGTGGAAATCAATTCCACATAAATCAATACAATCCTCGAATATCAAAATCTGAATTTGACTAGAGAGAGGTCCTTTGTTTAGAGTTCCGCCGTTTCTGAGATTTGGAATGCGTTGTATTTATTGAGGCGCTCGTAGTCAGCTGCAATCACTGATCTGTAAACGAGGTTAAGCAACGCTTGGCAAGGTCAGTCCAGAGATGGATGACCATTTAGTGGAATTTGAACTGAGCGTCTCCGTGCTTCGGAGGGCACGTTACAAGTCTGCCCCGGTTGTTGTCATCTAGGCAGCAGTTGTTAAGCCTTGTCAGAGACCTACCAGCTCTGATACCAGGTTGTCCACTAACCAAACGATATGAAGAAGAAGCTTGTTAACAATACCACTTCTAGCAGCACAAACTAGTCTAAATCCTTATCATACCTTGCAGTCGTCGGCGTCCGATATCAAGTACTCTGTAGATGGCATATGGGGTAATAGAACCATTATACCGGTACGTGAGACTGGCCGGCTGATAAGTGATGGTCTTGACTTATTCATGACGAAGAAAACATAACATTCTCCATACAAATTACATTTAATAGGAACATGTTTTCCAGATGCCGCGTATGCCTCGCCCGAGCACTCATGTTCCGACATTATTTCTATGCGTTCCGACGTCAAAACTGAGTGCTCGGCCGCGGCATGCGCCTTATGTAGACGCAGTATGATACATCTTTACACACAAATTTTTTACATTTTTTATTTTCTTGGTATCATCATCATATTATTACGAATCCGTCAATATGTATGGCTCGGACTTCTTTTCGCGATTTGGGACACTTATTTTACTACGGAAATATTATATCCAAATTCAAATTGGAAGCCTAAACGAAACAGATTGACGGGTTCATAACAAAAGTAAAAAAAAAAAAATATTTTTTTTTGGGTCTCCTTTCTAACGCTTGGATTCTGATTTTAGACATCAAAAACACTTAAATTTCCATTTTTAGTTTTTTAGTTTGCTTTTGTCTGATTTACGTCGATAAGTAAGTTTTAAAGATTTTAATTTATTTTATGAGCAATAGGTGGTAGCACTTTGATTAACCCCATAGCAAATTAGATAATTATTTGTGAAGGACACAGTAATGAGTGTTAACCACGAATGTATAATGAAGGATTTATCACTTGAGTTTTTGGTTAAGAAGTTCAACTTTATTCTGCTGCCTTAAGGTCTATTATACCTTGACAATTCTTAAGACAGAAAAACGAGCCGAGCGAGAGGCCCTAGTTGGGACCGTGTCCCTGTCATTTCGAGTTGCCATGCCAAAATAATATTATCGTTGGGTAGTGATTGTTAGTTTTTAAATCAAGCAAATAAATTAATTTAGTACTTCGTGACCATCGTGACCATTGTTTATATGATAAAACAATAGTCACGATAAATAATAAATTGATTTATTTGCTTGATTTAAAAACTAACAATCACTACCCAACGATAATATTATTTTGGCATGGCAACTCGAAATGACAGGGACACGGTCCCAACTAGGGCCTCTCGCTCGGCTCGTTTTTTGTGCAGTAGTGAACAGTCCATGTATGTATTTACGTTCGTGGTGTTAACTTGTCTATCACAGCTGTAACAACCGCCTTCGTGTATTACCAAGTTGGAAAATGGCATCTAGACCACTCAAGTGGACTCACTTTTAGTGTAAACAGGATGTTGATTAATTCTGTTTTATTTGCGATGAATTTATTAAAGTAAGAAGCAAAAAAAATGCTTTTGCAACAATTTTAAGCTTTGCGAAAGCCTATTTTAACCTTAAAATCCGGAATCAAATAAAAAATGGTTGAGGTACCAATTTTCAAATTTAAAGAAATATATGACACATATTAATGTTCTATATTAGTATTTCTTAACTTTGTATGCATAAAACTAAAATTAAAGTTGTTGTTTTTGTTATTTTACATTTATATGCTATTGTTTATCACAATATTGCATTAAAAAGACTTTGATGTTCAGTAAAAACGTTAATTGTAATGAGGAATAAAATTATAAAAATCAGTAGTTTTCCTTGAAAATTCGAAAATTTGCTCTAAGTAGTTTCCACAAAAGCAAACTTTAAGCAGCGAAAATATTTTTGTCTTTATTTGTAACATAGGAGAAACCAAAATCTCATATGCAGAAGCCAGACCCAAAAATCGTGTTTGCTGATGTAATAGGGCCCTAGTTTAGAGTGGATTAACCAACAAAAGCTGATCTCTTTTAATTATTGGTGTCAATAATAAAGAGAGCTCAGCTTATCTTGGAAATGTTACCTACCACGTGCAGGCGACCGTACCTACAGTTACCTACATAAAAAGTGTACCTATTCATAGCACTATTTTTACCTAAGTGCTGACCAAAATTCTAAAAAATCCTCGAAAGAAAAGAAGGTTCAAATACATCATGCCTTAGAGAAGTCTATGAAGCCTGGGTTGACGCAAATAGGCGCTCTATCACCCGATGTGTCAACTAGATCTATGTTGAGACCTAGTAAATTATGTTGAATGGCCTACTAGGGTATTTTAAGTAGCTACTTAAGTACTACCTATATTTTGTATCGAATACGGAATATCACAAAAAATATTGGAACGAGGATCTTTTAGATGAAAGTAGTTTTTATTGGTGGTAGAGCCAAGCTGTAGCCAATTGACTGCAGCTCAATAAGGGCTGGCTCGACCTGGGTAGTACCACCCTCCCACAGAAGATCGGCGTAAAGTAGCCCAATCCCTCCCTTTCCCCCATTTCTTCTTAGTAACATAAAAAAGTACCTAGTAAAATATCTACCCGACAGTAAGAAGTCTTTAACTTGTTGCGTCAGCATTTTACTATACAACTAGCAGCAAACAAGCGAACGGCCCACCTGATGTTAAGCAGTTACCGCAGATGATTATAACAAATATACTGAAGTATCTAACGGCTCCAATGATACCTAAAAAGTTATTTTAAACTCACATTCTTGATCGTAATTCGGTACAGAGGGCCTACTCTGTTTCAAACGAAAACGAAATTTCGGACGAAATTCGCGTATTACCTACTACGTTTCTCATTGATTCCGACATTTCTTACGAACGAAAATTGTTTGACGTCTTCGTCGTCGTCGAATCTAAACGTCAAACAATTGTCGTTCGTAAGAAATGTCGGAATCAATGAGAAACGTAGTAGGAAATACGCGAATTTCGTCCGAAATTTAGTTTTCGTTTGAAACAGAGTAGGCCCTCTGTTTATGTTATTGGAAAACTTAAACATTTTTTTTTCTGCAAAATTATTCTGAAGAAATAGGTAAGGCACTTAAAAAAACATTTCATTTATTTTGAACTCAAAAACAGACATTCTACATAATACAGTTGAAATAACGTTAATATTTTGGCCTCAGGCTCTTTATTAATTCTTTTATTTTCGATCAGGTTTGGTCAGACAAGGGTAAGGGCACACGCTTCAGGGCATTTAAATCTTTCGAAGCTGAGTTTCTCTTTTGTTCGCTTTCCTTAGTATCTTTAGCGTTATGGTCTGTATCTAATAACTTTGGGGGAACGTTTTCTGAAATGGTTACACTATACAACCAAACAGGTCAAAAGGTCCAGAGCAAGCCCATTTTTAATAAAAAAAAAAAATTAAGGTTAACACTTGTACAAAAATAATCGGTAAAAAAATCTAATAAAGTTCGAATGTGGTTAATTATAATTATTATTCAGTCTGTGGAATAATAATTTAGTAGCAAGGATATCCTATACTGACTGGATATGTAAATATGTACTTATTTAGTTACAATAAAATATGACTTAACTATGCCAAGAATGTTTATATTTTTCACTTGTATTAACCATTAATCTATATTTAAGGTGGTAGAGCCAAGCTGTAGCCAATTGATTGCAGCTCATAAACGGGCTGGCTCGACCGGGGTAGTACCACCTCACAGAAGATCGGCGTAAAGCAGCTATTATAGCTGCGTTTCGTTCGATGAGTGAGAGAGCCGTAAGCCCACCCCCCTACCCCTCCCTCCATCCCACTCCCCTTCAGGTCGGCAATGTGCGAGCAATGCCTTTGGTATTGTAAGCATCTATAGGCTACGGTAACTGCTTAACCTCAGGCGGGCCGTAAGCTATTTTGCCACCGCAGTCCTATAAAAAAAAAATTTAAATAAAACATGTGACCAATTTCACCGTCTTAAGTCAGACCGCTTTAAAATTCAGCACGCAATTCCACAATAAACTTCATAATAAACCCTCAATCTTTTTAAATAAATAACGAAACCTCACTTTTTCGCAGCTGTGAACATACTGTTTACGGGGTTACAGGCTTGATATTTATTTGCGAAGCGTTTTGCCACTTCACTGCGCAAACACCGGGAAGTGTGCTGAAATCTCCTGAAAAACGTTTACTTTGTGACTTAGGAAAGTCTGAATAAAATGGCAGAAATACTGTAGGAATAAATGATGAATTGTGTCAAGTGGATTTCGTACCACTGGAGTCTTATTTTGGGGTTATTCCGGTCGGATCCCCAGTATTGAACGACACTTTTTCACAAACAATTTTTGAAGTGAAAACTTCTTTAGCGGCGTTGTGCACTTTTCTTGGGATGGGTAAAAAATGTTAAACTCGCGTCAGGACACGTGACCTGATCGAAAATTGGTAAGATGGATCAAGGGATGGTTAAAAAATGTTAACTCGCGTCAGGACACGTGACCTGATCGAAAATTCGTAAGACGGGGGGAGAGTAGACCGTCGGCGCGGCATAGGAGAGAAAGTAATATCCCCCTCTCTTTCTACCGCGCGGCGAAAATGTATGCCTGCTCCTGCTGTTTCGTTTAAGCAGCTTTTTTTTTCTAAATGTGGATAAAGTTCACCTTAATAATTTCACCATTGAAAACAGAACGTGGTTTATATTAGGGTCGCGGGAGAGAGTTTAAACTCCCGCCTTCCATATAGAATAGGTAGTTCTAAGTCCACAACCGACTACCATATCATACGGCCCTTAGACGATTAGAGGGTACAATTAAAATAATAATAAATCAAGTAAGGTGAGTTGAGGAAGATAAGAGAAGAAGCTCGCTTTACTACAAGCTTGTTACCTTGCACTGAAAAATATTTTATGACTTTCATCTGGTCATTAGATGCGTCCAAATGCCGCGCATGCCTCACCCGAGCACTCATATTATGACATTGTGTCTATACGTTTCAACGTCAAAACTGAGTGCTCGCGCGAGGCATGCGCCTGATGAAGACGCCGCCATTGGTAGGATTCATTACTCTCGATAATCTATAAGGGCTCTATCTCACCGGGACGCCAAGCGCGTCGCCAGCCGCCGCCGCGCCGTCGCCAACGAATTCGTATTGAATTTGACAGGTAATACCAATTGTTTGGATACGTGGCCGGCGACGTCGCTGGCTACCGTCGCCAATAATTCGTATTGAATTATGTCAAAATATGACAGGACTCTTGATGTGATACAGCCCTAATCAAATTAGCAGCAGTCATAATTACTACAACGTTTAATGAGCTCTAAACTCTGCTTCATAAGGTATCATGTAAACAGTTGCTTTATTACATGCATCTAAGGGTCTCCTCCAATTAGTGAAGTAGCTCTAGTCCACTCTTGCTTGGCTCTAGTCTCTACTAATGATGCGCCCGAACGGCTCGAGTGCTCTTGCCTTGTCACACTCGCGGATAGTCTTACCGTTAGCTAAAAACGTCGCACCTACAAAAAAAATATGTTTGCATAGTTGTATTTCTACTTGTTTATCACGGCGTCTCTACAGTTTTATCTTTATTAATGAAAAAAGACGTGAATCATGAATTTACAAAAAAATCAATTTCACTTAGCTTTTAGAGACATCGTTATCTTTATTTTTGTATGGCGCGTCAAATTTAAAAAGGTTTAAAATTGAGTAGAATGCTTGGGATATTATGGACTCAATTCAGAACTGATCAGTCTATTCCTGAGGAACTTGGTATCAAACAGTGTCTATCACCTTCTTCAGGCACGTATCGAGACATGGAGGGAGACGTATCCGATAAAGTGGCTCACGTACAGGGGAATGCTTAAGGAAAAGACGGCACATCGTCTATACGTTGGACCGACCAAGTTAAGACTGCAATAAACGGTATACTTACTACGAGTGTACCAGGATATCAGCAATGCGTGAGGAGTGCCGACGAGTTGCCAAGCGTGTTTCTACTGCGTAAGTGATAGACCATGGCCACTTTGCCACGAGTGTAACGATGGAAGAGAAGAGTAGAAACAGTTATTCCGTTAGCTGCAAACAAAACTTGCCATCGAAAAAAAACATGACAATTTCGTTAGAGGAAAACAACAGGCAGCAAAAATAAAGCCTACCTATACAAGCAGAATGAATGAATTCCCCGCTCATCCAGCCCCACGATTGGAACCGGCGGGTCCCAAAGGCAGGGTTATGAATCTACTTGGAATTTCATTACCGAAATTTTGCCGAACTCGCAAAATCGATACCATAAAGGGACAATCGCGCTTGGCGTATTTATTATTTATACCTTCATATTGAGTTTTGAGGAGGAATTTTCTAATGGAATTGTTGTAACTATGCTAAAGACGCAACTTATTTGCAAGCGCCCTGCTGATGGATTGTGTAGTTTTATTTGAATTATGTACCAAGGAATTCTGCTGGAGCATTTTATAAGGTCTAAAAATAATGGTATATATGTTGGTAAAATGCGGATGCACCATTTTAGTACCTACTACCTTTAACTGGATTAAACCGACGACCGCGGGTCGCGAGCACCTACGCATGAGCATCCAAACAAAAAAAAAACCTACCTATTGACTTCTTTTTTGGACATTCCACAGGTTACATGTGTACCTAATAGCGTTTAAATTTTTAGAGGTTTTATTACGTGTTACCCTGAGAAGGCTATAGAACTTCATCTTATTCAATCATATTGAAATCCTATTTATATTTGATTGACATCAAAACTGTCTTCGGGAGCAATTTCTGATCTATTTTATATTTGAAATCACTCGATAGGTACTCGAATAATTTTCGTATTGCTGACAAATAATTAACAATTTAGAAGACAATATTTGTGATTTATGAAATTTATTTACCTTAAAAGGCATTAAGGAATTGGCCTCGTCTGCTATAAGATTATTAGTACTAATCCACCAAACCAACTAGACACTCGGGTATAAATATTAAATGATAATAAGTTAATGATTCCGCGGTCCTTCCACCACGTAGTGGGAGCTACTGCCACAAGTGCCCAAGCATTGGCCTAGGCTCACTACGTGGTGGAAGGACCGCGGAGTCATTGACTTATTATCATTTAATATTTATACCCGGGTGTCTAGTTGGCTTGGTGGGCAGTAAAGGCAGTTTCAAGACTGAAAATTTTCAACAATAGCCCATTCCTCAGGCTGTTGATTTAACGTTAATGATGTGAAACTGTAAAAACTTCGAACGAATATGAGTTCCACGCATTTTTATCTTTTATTTGAAAAAGTTGTGACCCATATCTCTGGTAAAAGCCGCTCTCGGAGGCGGCGAGGTGGTCTGCGGTTAATTATCTCACGGGCCATACAATTTTTAATGAGCAGCTTTTCATACCTTCACTAATTAGTTTAGATCCTCTTAACTTTAACAAGAGATTACTTAAATATTTTGCAATTATTTAGCATGTTGTGGGTAGACTTTAGAAGTCTATAAACAAAATGTTTAGTCCTTTACTCATGCCATGAAAATTGTTTTCAAAGTTTTATTGCCAATGTGATCCGACTTTCAGTTATGACTGATATGTCTAGTCGGCATTTACCTTATGGAAGGATGACAAATTTCCTAAATTTACTTCCTTAACAAGAAATTAATTGCCGATTAAAAAGTTTTAGGACTATTCATACGAATAAATCGCAAAATATCTTTGAAGTATTTACACTAATCTAAGTAACTAAGCCCAAAATAGTTGGTCCTACTAAATGGCGTCCATAGACACAGTACGACTCAGTCTCAACATCATATGCAAACGTAGCGGTGTTGCCAATATGGCTCACTCTGGTGAATAATGCCTTCTTACCTATTTAATAAGTTAATTGTCGAATTCCGAGTGCGATAACATATGTACGAATTTTGCTGCATAGTTTTGCGCTGAGCACAAGTTTGTAATTTTGATGTTAGATGGTACCATGGACCAATTACTAAGGGGACTAGACACTAAGCAACTCGGCCGCATGGCTCAACTAGTCCGTTGACGTCATCACAGTGGGCGTGGCTTAAGTCAGTGTGCTGCTGGCGTTCGTCCTGTGCAGACGTCTTGCTAACGTGCGCATCCCAAATATAATTCTATTCGACACTAGATGGCGACCCTCTGTACGTTTTTTTATCGCCCTAAACTTAGTGACATCTAGTGGTAAAAAGTTAAACTACGTACTAACATCGACATAGAACGAAGCGAGTAGTTTTGCTATTGACCGGTAGATTGAAATGGCAATAAGTAGGCGTTATCATCCCTTCACCCGTGCCTTCACCCGTGCAAATTGTCAAGCGTCGTTTCATAGAGAAATCTAATAAGAACACCTCTACTCTCTATTTTCTCTGTGGATGATACTATATCTGTTAAATAATGCATCAATGGTATAAGGTTTAATTTTCTTTTTACATAGCTACTGACCTCGTTAAATATAATACAAAAAAATTAAACTTACATTCCTTATGAAAAGCGAGCGAAAACTCACTGGATTTACTAATGAGCTTTTTATACATTTATTTTTTGCTTTCGTTACGGAAAATGAAAGGGTTCCCATGAGATTTTTACATGACTTTACTCAGCGTTATCTTTTACCACACTCTAATACCTACTTTACAATTCATGAAAAAATATTAATATGGAATAGATAAAGGCCCGTACTGTACTATGTGCATTTAGTACGCTCGCACTTGTGAACCTAGTTTTGGGAGACGTCTTTGAGAAAGTGGGCATTTTTGAGAAAAGTATAGTATCCATTTTTAAAAAGTAGACATTTTGGACATTTTTACCTCTGGATTTTTCGAAATCTATGTGTGAATCATAACTTTAATATGATTATCACTTGCTTGCGGTGAAGGAAAACATCGTGAGGAAACCTGCATGTCTTAGACATGTGAAATCCACCAACCCGCACTGGGTCAGCGTGGTGAATTATGGCCTGCTCTCGCATTGAGGAGAGGCCCGTGCCCAGTAGTGGGACGTTAAAAGGGCTAAATTATTATTATTAGACATTTTGGGATTGTGGCTAATTAGGAAAATGTGTGTCCATTTCGGAAAAGTGGACTTTTTAGGAAGGTTGTCATTTTGGGTGCTAATTTTGGACATGGATAAAATCAGCAAGACCCAACATTTAATATTCAAAAGTGTAAAACCCATGATCGTTCTAGCCTGCATTAGCGATGACCACCAGATGTTGCCATGGTATAATGAGGCCCCTGCCTTATACTTCCTGTCCCAAAAGGTTCTGAATGAATAATAAATACCTAAAATAATACTTTACTTGAGGACACCGTTTTTTTAGAGGCGATTTTTTTTTAAATTAGTTTTTGGGCCCTTTTTGGATTATTCATGTTGTACAATAAACATTCCGTTAAATCTAAGCCAGTGAGGAAACCTGCCTATCCCTCGGGATTAGGTAATGGTCTTCCTGTATACACGGCGACAAGGTTCAAGGCGGGTATCTGGTGGAACGTGGGCTTTGAGTTGACTTAATACCTCCACAATGTGGTGGTGTATGGCCACTCAAGCCTCTGACTACCCCCCAATGGGGATAAAAGTCGTGACGTTTTCATTGTTTTATTTTTTATTTTTAAGAAACTCATTTGAATAGGTATGTTTGTATTTTACTGCTTAATTTTTACAAAATTGATGCCGTCTCCATCCTTATTGAAGACTAGCTTTTGCCCGCGACTTCGTCCGCGTAGACTTCAAAATAAAAAAAAACCGGGCAAGTGACTTAAGACTTTTTAGTACTTTTTAGTACGCCAGGGTTTTTTAAGTCAGTATTTGCTTTTTTATAAAAATAATTTTATTTCACGATTTTTATTGGAGCCATACAAACTTTATCACGGTACCTAATTCGGTGAATGCGTGTTTTGGTAGGTAGGTATATAGAGCCAAAATCCCAAATCCCCCTCCCCTTCTCCACCCCTTTTCCTCCCCTCTCTTCCTTCTGCTCCCTCCCCCTCCATTTCCCTTTCCCTTTCCCCTCCCCCTTCCACTTCCCCCTACCTTACGTCTTCCCCTTCCTCCCTCACCTACCCTATGCATACTAAGTTTCAAGTCAATCGGGTACAAACATATTTTTCTGCCGTACTTTTCTACCTTTAGTTTCCCCCTTTTGAGTGTTGATTTACGAAATGATTTTTTATGGGATCAAACTGAAGTAGTACCTACCATATTCAGCTCAGCTTATACCCCGATTATTTAAAATGAATAATCATAACCAATCTCGAGATATGGATGACTAAACATTCGCTGACCCCGCTCTCCCCTTTTCCTTCAAAATATTAAAAACGCTGAAACCCCAGTCTGATTATTTAAAATGAACAATCATAACCCATTTCGAGATATGGATGACTAAACATTCGCTGACCCCGCTCTCCCCTTTTCCTTCAAAATATTGAAAACGCCGAAACCCAGTTTGATTATTTAAAATGAACAATCATAACCAATTTCGAGATATGGATGACTAAACATTCGCTGACCCCGCTCTCCCCTTTTCCTTCAAAATATTAAAAACGCTGAAACCCCAGTCTGATTATTTAAAATGAACAATCATAACCAATTTCGAGATATGGATGACTAAAAATTCGCTGACCCCGCTCTCCCCTTTTCCTTCAAAGTATTAAAAACGCTGAGACCCCAGTCATTTAAAATGAACAATCATAACCAATTTCGAGATATGGATGACTAAACATTCGCTGACCCCGCTCTCCCCTTTTCCTTCAAAATATTAAAAACGCTGAAACCCCAGTCTGATTATTTAAAATGAACAATCATAACCAATCTCGAGATATGGATGACTAAACATTCGCTGACCCCGCTCTCCCCTTTTCCTTCAAAATATTAAAAACGCTGAAACCCCAGTCTGATTATTTAAAATGAACAATCATAACCAATTTTGAGATATGGATGACTAAACATTCGCTGACCCCGCTCTCCCCTTTTCCTTCAAGATATTAAAAACGCTGAAACCCCAGTCTGATTATTTAAAATGAACAATCATAACCAATTTCGAGATATGGATGACTAAACACTCGCTGACCCCACTCTCCCCTTTTCCTTCAAAATATTAAAAACGCTGAAACCCCAGTCTGATTATTTAAAATGAACAATCATAACCAATTTCGACATATGGATGACTAAAAATTCGCTGACCCCGCTCTCCCCTTTTCCGTCAAAATATTAAAAACGCCGAAACCCCAGTTTGATTATTTAAAACGAACAATCATAACCAATTTCGAGATATGGATGACTAAACATTCGCTGACCCCGCTCTCCCCTTTTCCTTCAAAATATTAAAAACGTTGAAACCCCAGTCTGATTATTTAAAATGAACAATCATAACCAATTTCGAGATATGGATGACTAAACATTCGCTGACTCCGCTCTCCCCTTTTCCTTCAAAATATTAAAAACGCTGAAACCCCAGTCTGATTATTTAAAATGAACAATCATAACCAATTTCGAGATATGGATGACTAAAAATTCGCTGACCCCGCTCTCCCCTTTTCCTTCAAAATATTAAAAACGCTGAAACCCCAGTCTGATTATTTAAAATGAACAATCATAACCAATCTCGAGATATGGATGACTAAACAGGCGCTGACCCCGCTCTCCCCTTTCTCGTCAAAATGATTAAAAATACGGAAACCCCAGTCTGATCAATTCAAATAAGCAATCATAACCAATATCGAGATATGGATGACTTATTAAAACATCCCTTGACCCCGTTTTCTCCTTTCCCGTCAAAATAACAAAACTCGACCACCCCTATACAAACTTTCACTCCACATTTCACCCCTTAGGGGTTGAATTTCCAAAAACACAAAAGAAATCTAAACACAAACTTTCATTCCCCTATTTCACCCCCTTAGGGGTTGAATTTTCAAAAACCCTGAAATTACTCTTTTTTATTTTTGAAAATATACCTAATCACCAATTTAAGTAATTCTTACTTCAAAAATGACGGAACTTCCATACAAACTTTTATCCCCTATTTTACCCCCTTAGGGGTCGAATTTTCAAAAACCCTGAAACCCATATTTATTTATTTTTCAAAAGACACCTAATCAGCAATTTTCATAATTCTAACTTCAAAAATGACGAACTTCCATACAAACTTTCATCCCTTATTTTACCCCCTTAGGGGTTGAATTTCAAAAAACCCTTTCTTAGTACACCTCTACACATCAAGACAAACCCACCCTCCAAATTTCAAGTCTCTACGATCAGCGGTTTAGGCTGTGCGTTGTCTGTCAGTCAGTCAGTCAGTCAGTCAGTCAGTCAATCAGGACTTTGATTCTTATATATTTAGATATATGAATTCCTTTTCTAACTACACGTAAATACACCTAAATAATTTATAAACATGAATAGCAACTATATTGACGGGCCCGTTGGCGTAGTTGGCGTGGTCGCGCCTTTCACGCTGCAGGTCGTAGGTTCGATTCCTACCCGGGACATGCATTTGTGTGAATAAACATGTCTGTATGTCCGGAGTCTGGGTGTATATGTACAACATGTTAAGAAAACCCAGTCCGACCCGAAAACGTATTGTTGGATATCGAGATTAGATTCTATTTTTGAAAAAAAAAACTTTTTTTTTTTTTTAATGATCGTCATTAGTATGTTTACTATCATGAATATTTTTTATTTTTATTTTATTTGGTCATGTGATTGAGAAACCTAAATACCGGTTTCGGCTCGGACAGGGTTTTTTTAACATATTGTATATTAAGTATGTATTTACAAATAAAAAAGTAGTATATGTAGTAATATCAGGTATCTGGTTTCCATAGTACAAGCTCTGCTTAGTTTGGGATCAGGTAGCCGTGTGTAAAAAATGTCCCAGGGTATTATTATTATTATTATTGTTCCTCAAAGAGTTTTTCAATCAGCACGGTTTTTTTTAATATGGACTATAACAAAAAGTCATCAATTCTGCATTTCCGTTCGACCTTTCATTTTCTAGAATAATGAACTATGTCTGAACTAATTTATTGGCTATCCTCGCACGTTCTCGCGGTACTAATATTGTTTTTAATTCTATTTTCAGCTAAGTGTTGCCATAAAATATTTTAACGACAACTTAGGACCACCGCAGACTTGCTACTTTTTGCATCGGCGATCGGCGATTTAGCGACTGCATCGCGTTTTGACGACTCCCTGCGGTCGGACGCAGCGACTGCTCCGATGGTAAAATGAATAAGGGACACCGCAGACGTGCTACTTTTTGCATCGGCGAGCGGCAAAAAGTAGCAAGTCTGTGATGTCCCTTATTCATGTAACCAGGTCAACGGGGGCTCTTAACTATCGCTCGCAGTAATGAGTGCTCATTACCTTGTCGGCTATTAAAACTTTACGGTAAATTAGCTTCGGCGCCTGCAAAATGTCAAAGCGTTGGTTTTACAGCCTAGTGCACTAAATTTTATATAGTGAGGTTTTTTATGGGACTGAGCTGGCAAACAAGCGTACGGCCCGCCTGATGTTAAGCAGTTACCGTAGCCTATATATGCTTGCAATACCAAAAGCATTGCTCGCACGTTGCCGACCCGAAGGGGAGTGGAACGAAGGGAGGGGAAGAAGGGGGAGTTGGCTTCCGGCTCTCTCACTCATCGTACGAAACGCAGCTGTAATAGCTACTTTACGCCGATCTTCTGTGAGAGGGTGCTACGACCCCGGTTGAGCCAGCCCATATATGAGCTGCAGTCGATTGACTAAGCTTAGCTCTGCCAACAATAAAAAAATATCAATAAATATTTTATGATACCAGGAACACGAGTTTCTTACTTTTAAAAAATATGAAGTATAAAAAAGATCGTCGTTGTAAATGAGTTTTATTAAAATAACAGTCTCTCAGCGGAATTTTTTATCACGTAGATTCTCACTTAATTTTTCGCTTCGGCGTCCCTATTCTGTAAACTTGACTATTAAGTAGGTATACTGTGGCGTGAAATCAGTCGCCAATTTTCTATTATGCTGGGTGAGATGTCCTGGGCGGCAGCTTCCACTTACCATCAGGTGGAACGTCTTGTGAAACATACTTTTGATAAGGAGCAGGATTTCGGTTGGAATAAATAACTGACATTCACCAGACGTTAGAGAATACGTTACGATAAGAAAACTAAGATTAATGACTACCGACCGCATATTGTATTAAATAATATATTAGCACAGGAGTATATATATTCGTATATATACAGGTGTACATTCGTGAGGTAACCTACCTATCCCCCGGGATTAGGTAATAGTCAGTTCCTGTATACACGGCGACAAGGTTCACCACCTGTCACGTTGGGTTCTGACTATCTGGTGAAACGTGGGCTTTGAGTAGGCTTAATACCTCCACAATGTGGTGGTGTATGGCCACTCAAGCCTCTGACTACCCCCGAGTGGGGATAAAAGTCGTGACGTTATATATATATATATATATATTAGCACAGGTAAATAAATAATACGGATTCTTCTAGCCGGAAAAACAACTAGGAAAATAAATATCTAGGTCCGTACCACATGAAAAATGGATCGCAATATTTGACAAGTAGATAGGTATTCTATAAAATATTGCAGCAAATTGTATCATCAATCAATCGGAAACTGATGAGATTGATGACTATAATACGCATTTGGACCGGCTGTGCGTACAATGTGGTACGATACGATACGTACGATACAGAATAATGTTATTAGGATTAAGAAACTATTTCGGCAGAAGGGTACGTCTTTCTCTACATCTATTTGCGAATCTCTTGCAAAGCTTTGGTTTTTTAATTGTAGAAAGCTCATTAATTTAATGACATACAGACACAAAAATACAGAATCAAACACGATAATGGTTAACTTTCTATCTTGTTTGCTTCTGGCAGTGCTTAAAAACACAAAATGTAAGGGATTGTAACTAGCCGTGCCCGCGAGTGCTTGCTAAAATAAGAGTAGCCTAAGTTAGTCCATATAACACAGCTATACCGTCACGTCAAAATTGGTCTAGCCGTTTCGGAGATTAGCCGGAACAAGCAGACACACATTTATTTTTTTAATAGGTACCGTATATATATATGCATTTAGTCAACAGCTGTTGTTTTAAAATTATACAAACAGACGCTCCAATTTTATATATGGGTAGTATATGCATATATCCAAATAGAAATGTCACACAATCCAATCAAATATCTTGTTATATCACAAGTCCCGGAACTCGAGGCTTGTGTGAGTAAGCCACTTGAGGCAGTCAATACAGGTGTATTGGTGCCTCGGACCCGTCTCGAGGCGGCAGCCGGATATTGGACTTTCTATTTCAGTTTTCAGCTATTTCAGGGGTTGGTCGATTGGTGAACATTATACGGCACGTGTAGGTTAAAAGATTACTTTGAATAAAAAATATGTACAAGGGAATGAAATAGTTATTTGTGTTACATAGGCCCAAAGCGATATTTTGTTCCACGAGGGTGCTATTTTGAATTCGGAGGAAAGCGAAGGATTCTAAAGTAGAATCCTGAGCTTTGTGCGGAATTCAATATACGCCGCCCGAGGACAAAATATTTTGGCCCTGAGTGATACATACTATTTTTCATCACTACCTATGAAAAAAGAAAAAGCTACGTGTACCTATACCTACTCGAAACTCTCATAATAATATGCAGTATCCAAACAAATAATATATCATCACATCATTACTCGAACTCATGTTTCATTATTATTTGCAATAACTCAAACTTATTAAACCGAGACTAAAGAAATTAAAAGAAAAATGTACATGACAATTTTTTTTCAGCGTGCGTTGCCATTACATTCTCTTTGGTTGCCGCGTAATCCTAACCGGCCAATAACTTCTTCATACATTAAGCGTTCGATTTTTTTTACATTCAATTCAGAAGCATGAACGCTGACCAATCAGGAAGGAGAAACAAAAACTCCCATGGGAGCAAAATAGAATTTCTCCAGCTAGCCTTGAAAGGTAATTGACTTTTTTGGAATGGGTGTGATGTAAAAATATTTTTTAAATAACTATACTACCCATAGTAATAGTTGCTTAGTTTAGGACCATAGGTAGTTGTTGTGTAAGTCTGACGGTATATATTATTTGTTGATTATACTAGCTGTGCCCCGCGGCTTCACCCGCGTGGAAATTGGATTAGCCTATGTCTTATTTCAGAGCCTACACTATCTGCTTTACAAAATTAATTAATATCGGTTTAGTAGTTATGGCGATACGTGGTAACAAACATTTACACACACACGTTCGCATTTATAAGATTAGTAGGATAAAAAGCGACTGTAGCCTAGGGGTGAACAGGTTGGGCTAGCAATCAGAAGGTCCCAGGATTGATCCCCGGTGGGGCATGCACCAATGGATAAATTTTCATCTATGTGCATAATTTACAGTTCGCTTACGGTGAGGGAAAACATCGTGAGGAAACCTACCTATCCCTCGGGATTAGGTAATAGTCACTTCATGTATACACGGCGACAAGGTTCACCACCTGTCACGTTGGGTTCTGACTATCAGGTGAAACGTGGGCTTTGAGTTGGTTAATACCTCCACAATGTGGTGGTGTATGGCCACTCAAGCCTCTGACTACCCCCGAATGGGGATAAAAGTCGTGACGTTACATTTATTTATAGGATAAATAGTAAGGAAATGATACAGAGCTTTATTGTAGCTAAATATTCATCGAAATTTAGATTATACTATCCCGAGATAAAGGAGATTAATTATTCAAGTAATTCCATGTAATCATAGCTTTAATGAACTTCAATGAACACAACAGCGGAGAACAATGGACTCTTACTCATGCTCAGATAATGGAATGGAATAATGGATGAATTAATACGAAAAGGGAGAATTTTCATCTCATTTAAAGCCGATAACGGGCCATATTTTATGAAACAGTTTCCTGTAACTTAAAATCTTATAGAGGCATTTTAACTGAGATATTAAACCCAAGATTTTTTTATGTTATCAACACAATACCCATGTTGTATCTAACATTAGTTAGGTAGGTAAGTTGTAACATAGCTCGCAGTATTGATGGGCATTGGGACAGTATCATGACATGATCATGACCCTTTAACTTAGAGCATTTGCTTAATTACTGTAAGAGTTTGATTTCCATGTCAATAGATGGCAGCAGCACTTAACTCTCTCAAGCAGCTAAAGCAAAGTTTTGTGTGGCTTTTCATACGTTCCAGTAGTTCAGTGACTACTGTTCACTGAACTACTGGAACGTATGAAAAGCACCATGTAGATATGAGTATGGTATCCACTCAGTCGCTATCTGTGGGGCTAATACCGTCACAAAGATGTACAGCAATTCTGCTAAAGCAATTCATTTTTCCAACCCTCCAGCAGAATCCGCTAAATTTCCGTGAAACTGTCACGAATGGCGTAAAATGTGTCACTATTCTACAGATTTTTTGCGGCATTGCTAAGGATTCCTCAGAAAAAATGAATTGCAGTGGCAATATTGCATAGCGTCCATATTAGCCCCGCGGAAAATAATGTTGAAAACATTTCGGTATCGCCAATACGACTCATCTTCTGGTGAATAACACGTATCAAAATGCCTTACGTTTTAAATAAGTTAGTTGTCGAATTGTGAGTGTCATAACAAAGTGTGAATTTCCGCAAGTTTAATAATTAGCTACGTCCAGAAGTGTCACATGCCGCGCGAGGAAAATTTTCCTCGCGGTGTTTGACTTGCCTCACGTGAGGCAAATGCGCGCGGTGAGGCATCACCTGAGCACTCACATTTGCGTCGCCTAGTTTGGCAGTCGTGAGACAGAACGATGTCAAACGTGTCAAACTGATTGATCGGGTATACCTTTCCCTGTCTAGAGTGTCAGTTGCCTCGCCATTTGCCTCGCGCGGCATGCGACTGAGGCAAACGGCGTGCTTCGCGAGGCATGTGGGTGAGCAGCCTCGCGCGGCATGTGACACTTCTGGACGTAGCTATTGATTAGATGGTACTAATATCTGTTAATTTTACATCAATGGTAAATATCCAACTTACTAAAGCTAGATTACCCTTTTCCATCAACAAAGTCCTTAGGCTAAAACATCCAGTAGGCAACGCGCTGATGGAAAGATGACAAAATGAGATACGAGCTTTGTCATAGGAGATTTCTTCCCATGAAGATTTAAATCAGGGACAAGGAAATGGATCCATTTTTATCTCGGTGCGGTGCTAAGTGCCTGTCAAGATGGAGACGTGTAAACAGACCAGATAATCTGCGACAGAGGCTAGACAAATTGTACGAGAATCCTCACCTGACGGGCTCTGTATATGGAAATTTGTTAGCCAGCTTTTGCTTGAGGAACTGAAATACGCTATCACGCCTATATTTCTCAAAGAGGTAGGCAGTATAGCCACTCTACGCTGATGATATCTTGGTCTCAATGTTATAGGATGTTATTGTATATGCGTTTTTCCCCGAGGAAGACCTAGAAGAAAACTGGTAGGATGATGATGTTAAGAAAGTTGTAGAAATTACTTAAATAGATATTATACGGTGCGAAAGTAAGTGGATGCGTCGAAAGATGGCGCCCAAGCAGAACTTTTCACGACCAAATTAATAGACTTCTTTAGAAAGCTCAAGTCCGTAGCACCCTCAACCGACGGAAGTGCATGAAAACATGAATGAATGTGGATGAAGCAAAAAAGGTGTGTGAAAATCGTAGCACTTTTTTTTACTAGAAATGCTTTGTAAAACCATTGTAAATTGGCTAAAATCTCTACAAATTAATATAAAAGCACTTTATGATGGCGAAATGGCAAATGGCGATTAAAAAAAATATAAAAAAAGACAAGCCCGCTGAGTTTCTTGCCGGATCTTCTCAGTCGAGGTCGCGTTTGCGATCCGACGGTAGAATTTAAGAAAAATAAAATGTTAAATTACAATTTCTAAGTACCTCTGTAGGCCTAAACCAAATAAATGCTTTATCTTGAAAGCATTTTTACAAAACTTTACATCGTGAACTTATTGTAAATTTTATTTGGGGGCATGAATTTACACATTTGTGACTCAAATTTACGAGCCGATTGATATATGAGCAATTTTATGAGATATTGATTTCGTCACTAAGACCTCTTTCAAGTCATATTAAGGACCAATTTATCAAAGTCACGTCACCTGACACGTTTAATTGATATATCGTGATAATGCTGAGCTCAGAAGAAGTTTAAAAAGTATTTTTTTTATAATAGTGAAATGGCTGCATTTACATCAGATGCATGCCAAGGCCGAGCACTCAGTTTCGACGTCGGAACGTATAGACGTAATGTCATGTGCTCAGGGGAGGCATGCGCAGCATCTGGACGCACCAAATCACTTGTTTGATGATAGTGGAAACTGATGTGAAATTAATTTATTGAACCTTTATGAAGGTTCACCACCTGTCACGTTGGGATCTGACTATCTGGTGAAACGGGGGCTTTGAGTTGGTTAATACCTCCACAATGTGGTGGTGTATGGCCACTCAAGCCTCTAACTACCCCCGAATGGGGATAAAAGTCGTGACGTTACATTTGAACCTTTATTATTATATTTATTTTTACCAGTTTTATTTCTTGGACATAATAATGATTATCTAGTTACCTAGAGGTAATCCAGTCGGTAATTTTTATTCTGATAATAAATATAATTAAAAGCTATTTACTCCCTCATCCATCAAATTCCCAACAAGCATTTAGTTAAGCAAAGGAAGTAGATAACAATATCTCAAGGGATGCCCATCCCTAAAACTACGGATACCGGTTTCCAATATTGTCTATTATGTTGGAAATTTCAACTTGTTTAAACCCAAGAGTTCCGACCCTATCAATGCCCAAGTGACTTTGAATAGCGTGGAACCTTAAAGGGCGTTTGTGCACTACAAGGAATTTTACCGTACGGCAGTCCAATTTACGGTCCGATATGGCACGCCATCAATGTATCTTGTTTGCGCACTATACGTAATTTTACCGTCCGACATTTTACTTTTCCCGATTCCGGGCCGTTCCAAGAAACTCATTGTTCCTATCGTAATTACGCGTGCGTGGCGTGTAGTTTCAAAGAGAGCTACCCTAAACTGCGCCGCACCGATCCGAGTAAAGACGGACAAGTGCACAAGCCAAACACCCGTTTTTGTCATGCCACACCGGACCGTAAAAAATCGGTCTGCTGGACAGTAAAATTTCTTAGTAGTGCACAAACGCCCTAACGAGTATTCCGATTTTCCAGTTTTCGTAAAACAATTGACTAGCGGCGTTTACATCAGGCGCATGCCACGCTGCCTCAGTCACATGCTCGGGCGAGCCAAACTATATTCTAGACAGAGAAGGGTATAGCAGACATTATGAACATTATCGTTCTGTCTCATGACTAAGCCAAACTAGGCGGTGCAAATGACAGCGCTCGGATGAGGCAGGGCATTTGACTCGTGCGCGCCATGTCAAACTAAGCGAGGCAAAGGTGCCTCACGCGGCATGTGAGGCATCTGGACACAGCAAATGGCTTCTGTCACTTGTAGCAAATGTGACCAACTGCGAAATGCAGCAATGCAATCGCGCGACTAATTATTGGCCTCCGCACACTGGCGGATGGCAGGGAGGGGAGAGCATCGAGGAGGATTCCTCTATCCGCCAGCGCATATTGACGAGAAAAATCCGCTGCGATACCGCGACTTAGGGCGAGGCTCCATTACCGCGTTGCGTTGCGTTGTATCGTCACTGCGTCATCGCTGCGTTGTCGCTGTGTCGTTTTGCATATATTTTATAGTGGCATGCCACATTAATGCGTTGCGTCGTCGCATGCGATGTTTCAACGCAGAGACGAAGCGGGGGAGGGTGATGCGCTGAACTATCGGTGCGATGACCCACAGCGTTCCGCTGCTAAAGGGAAACGTGCATATACGAAATGAAGTATACGACGGCGTGGTGTCGCCCTTTTGCGTTGCGACGTCGTGCGTCGACGCAACGCAGGTGTGGCATACCATGCGTTGTCCGTTGCGACGACGCAGCGCAGCGCGCTAGTGGGGCTCGGCTCTTACCGGAGCATCCGCCGGTATGCCGCGGTAGCCGCCGGTATGGCGCGGCATCCGCTGAATAGCCACCGCTCGCCGAGATTCGTTTATTTCACTAGCGGCTACGCAGTCGAAAACTTGCTTTTGAAATAGTGTGTTGTGGGTTTCATTTTATAATGGTGGATTGGGATTTAGGCTAGGCTCTAGGGCTAACAAAATAATTGAAACAAGCCTAAATTTTCTCGTTTAGTCCGATACCATTGTTAATCTGATTCGTATCAGATTAACAATGGAATCGGACTTATTAAAACAATTGCTTTGTTAACTCACTAATTAAATTCGTGATTAAAAATGGGGATGACCGTTCTCATTGCTTTATTTCTGAGGTTTTTTATTGCAGCCCTTGCTTGAATTCTTTCGATTTTTTTCAAAAAAAGTAGCAAGTTTTGAATGTTGTAAAAGTAGTATAGGATCACAATTAAAAAATACATAGAACAGAAGAATGTTACGTAAACTAATCTGAATCATTACGTAGTCATAGTTAAAAAATATCCCCAACGATTCCGAATGAAAAAGAAAAACATGAAAATCTGTATGCAACGGACACTGAATATTCAGCTTCATTTGCACCGACTACTCGACCTACTGTTATGAATTAATTCAGCACAAAGCCTGAAACGACTGAAAATACGAACGATTTATTGAACGATTGAAGGTAAAAGATGCTTTTGTATATGATAAATAAGAGGAACTCTTTTGAGATTGAGAATGCTTACGGTCAGGTTTCAGTAGATGTTTGTTATATTGGAATAACTTCCTTTTAGTATACCAATATCTAATAATATCTCAATCTTTTTTATTTATCTACCATTGCCTATTCAACGTAACAATCGCGTTAAATTAAAGTATCGTATCCCCGTAAAATATAAAAAAATATTATAATTAGTCCATTGTTAAACCTGATTTTTAATATCTATACGAATGTAAATAACGTCACAGCGTAAAAGTTTATGAGCAGGTGATCTGTGTTGCTAATAAATTGGCTTATTCGTAATGAACCAAAAAATTAAAGAAAGTTAATTCAAAATACTTTAAATAGGTCTGCTAACCTTTGGATAACCACTGGTCTCGAAAATTATTTTCGTGAATTCTTTATTGTAATTTGTAAAATGTTAGGAATAACTCGAAGAAAGGATCGCTAGCTATAGTTTTTCAGTTACTTTTTTCCTAAAAATATGTTATATCTAATTAAATATAAACTTTTTGGTCGTGGCGGTGCATTTATTTTAATGTCCGTCACATAGAACGATATTACACCCTCCAGCCCACATAAATACAAATTAATTCGGGCTCGCTCATCGCGGGTCCATCGTCGTGCCTACAGTCGTTAGCGGGAATTTGCTCCGTATGTTATGCGTAGGAATTTTGATTGGAGTCCCCTGTCATCGCATTATTAGGCTAGGAGTTAGCGACGATGATAAAACACTTGATTAAACGCTTGAGAATCATGTAAAGTTCTAATGCACGTAGCACATTTTCTTTTAAATCTGACTAAGTTGGCTATATGCGATGCTTGCAATACCAAAGGCATTGCTCGGACGTTGCCCACCTGAAGGGAAGTGGGACCGAGTTAGGGGAAGGGGAAGGGGGTTGGGTTTCCGGCTCTCTCACTCATTGTACGAAAATCTGCTGTAATAGCTTACTTTACACTGATCTTAAATGAGAGGGTGGTAGTACCCTAGTCGAGCCAGCCCATGTATGAGCTGTAGTCAATTGGCTACAGCTTGGCTTTACCACCAATATACCTAGTCTTTTGTAACCTAGTTTTCATGCAACTACCGGCCGAATACTCAAAGGCTACTTAACTATTTAAGTCCCACTTAGCAGTTTGAGACGTTGTTAACTGTCATTTTTTGTATGGCGCATCAAAGTTAAGCAGCTCTCAAATTTAAGTTGCGTACGCGTATTCGGCCGTACGTCTTCCTGCAACCTATTACTTATTGTGTTTGCTAACGTTAGTGAGGTATCATGCTATCTCCTGGCCTACCTGCGCGTCAATGCGTCACTACGCAGTCAATTCCGAATTGTCAGAAACACGAAACTCCATAGGTAGGTATAATACCTACTAGTGTAATTGAATTGGGCCAATTATTTTTCATTGACACGAAAATAGGTACCTATGATGTAGGCATCGTAGGATGGGAGGATTTGCTTACTTATTATTTTAACCCGTGGAATGTCCCAAAGAAAGTCAATAGATTTTCTTTTGTTTTGATGCACATGCGTAGGTGCCCGCGACACGCGATTGTTTAATTGGTATACGTCGAAAATACCGATGTATGGATCTCAAGATATGTGGTAAGAGCTAACTTAAAGCTGCCTTTTTTCTTAAACCTTGCAAGTCAAAATTTTACCCCCAAAAATAATAGCAATAATAATATCCTGGGTCATTTTTGTACACACGGTTACCTGATCCCAAACTAAGCAGAGCTTGTACTA
The DNA here is from genome assembly GCA_947859195.1 of Drymonia ruficornis. NCBI lineage: Eukaryota > Metazoa > Arthropoda > Insecta > Lepidoptera > Notodontidae > Drymonia > Drymonia ruficornis. Next base: position 12,929,580 of record OX401905.1, on the reverse strand, counting down.
TGGAAACCAGATAACTGATATTACTACATATACTACTTTTTTATTTGTAAATGAAGTGAAAGGCGCCTCCGCGCCAACCACGCTAACGGGCCCGTCAAAGTTATGATGGCCTTACACTGGCTTTACAAATCACTTTTGTTCCTAGAAATGCTTGGTAAAATCACTACAAACTGGCTATAAACCTCTTTAAATTTACCTGTTAGACTACAATATCCTTATTCTTCTTTTCGTGTTGTTATTTTCTCAATATTATTTTATGTATAACAGCATTATTAATATCAAGTCAAGCGCCATTAGCAAACAACCGGCGCGTATTAGCATGCGTAGCGAGCGCCGCATAATGTTACCAACATAACAATAACAACCAATGCTGCCAACAGACTACCATAATGAGAAACTTGTGGTACGCAAATACATCACCGCGTCTGTATTTTCCGAAGGGGTACATAGAAGATCACTTTTGTCTTCTTCTTTATACCTACTCTACTGTTGATGCTTGCAATCAAAAAAAACAACGGGTTGTACTCCGGGAGTGCCGGCAGAAGTGAAAACTTGACGCGAGTTTAACATTATTACCCATTCCGTCTTACGAATTTTCGATCAGGCATCACGTCTTACGAATTTTCGATCAGGTCACGTGTCCGGACGCGAGTTTAACATTTTTTACCCATCCCAAGAAAAGTGCACAACGTCGCTAAAGAAATTTCAATAAAAAAAATGATAATTCCATAGGCATTGCTCACACGTTGCCGACCTCAAGGGGAGTGGGACGGAGGGAGGGACGGGTGTTGGGCTTCCGGCTATCTCACTCATCATACGAAACGCAGCTGCAATAGCTGCTTTACGCCGATCTTCTATCAGGTGATACTACCCCGGTCGAGCCAGCCCGTAAATGAGCTGCTACGATCTTGACTGTACAACCTATAAAACGTCCTATTTTTTACGATGTACTAGCCTACTGTTTATAACTCGGTTTGCATAAATCTCGCCGGTAAACACAGATTTATTTTACACTGTATTGATCACTGCAACGTCTCAGTTGTCACAATAAATCGCTATCAAACAGCGACTGCGTTTTAGTTACGATTTATCTTGTTTAGAACGACGGCACAGATTTATACTTTCTAAAACTGGGAATTCACACAATATTTTTGTTTGGGATCAGGCTCGCCACATTCTCTGAGATACACTACTCGTAACTTACTAAAGCCCTTATTAATAAATCGATCTTAAAGTTGAGATCGATCTTAAGATGCAGTTTTGACGTTTAGGGCCATGGCGACGTCGCCAGCCACCGTAGCCAACTAATTCGTATTGAAATTTATGACAGCCTGACAGGCTAGTTAGTTGGCTACACGAACGTAAATACATACCTGGACTGTTCACTACTGCACCATAAACGAGCCGAGCGAGAGGCCCTAGTTGGGACCGTGTCCCTGTCATTTCGAGTTGCCATGCCAAAATAATATTATCGTTGGGTAGTGATTGTTAGTTTTTAAATCAAGCAATTAAATTAATTTATTATTTATCGTGACTATTGTTTTATCATATAAACAATGGTCACGTTAAGTACTAAATTAATTTATTTGCTTGATTTAAAAACTAACAATCACAACCCAACGATAATATTATTTTGGCATGGCAACTCGAAATGACAGGGACACGGTCCCAACTGGGCCCTCTCGCTCGGCTCGTTTTTTCTGTCTAAGAATTGTCAAGGTATAATAGACCTTAAGGCAGCTGAATAAAGTTGAATTTCTTCTTAACCAAAAACTCAAGTGATAAATCCTTCATTATACATCCGTGGTTGGCTACGGTGCCTGGTGACGTTGCCATGGCTACCCGGTGTGTTATGACTCTTAATGTACGACACATCTGTCAAAAACAGCATCTTAAGCTCGATCTCAATCTTGATATCGATTTATTAATACGGGCATAAGACTCCATCCTAAGACGCCAAAATGTCGTCTCTAGATTAACATCGGTATAGGGAATACGAGTGTTCCGTCAAGATTAGAATAGGTACTGAGAAGAAAAGAGCCATGCTGGTAGAGCCAAGCTGTAGCCAATTGACTACAGCTCATATAGGCTGGCTCGACCGGGGTAGGACCACCCTCTCACAGAAGATCAACTGCGCACTTTGAGCTACTACTTATACTTCTAGAATATCTTGTAGCATTCTTATCTTAGGGCCTCCGCAGACTTGCTACTTTTGGCATCGGCGACCGGCGATTTTGTGACGTGTCGATGCTGCTTCGCGTTTCTTCGAGCGCGAACGAGCGAGACGCAGCATCAAAATCGCCGATCGCCGATGCTAAAAGTAGCAAGTCTGCGGTGGCCCTTAATAAACACAAAATCTGCAAAAAAATATCAAGAAGAATTTTCACTTTTCCAACTTTTTCCAACTCGGCTTAACGACGCTGCGGTCAGAAGCGATTAGGCCGTGCGCTGGAAAATAATAAAGTGGAATTTTTAGTGCAAACTAAAAGCAATCTTAAAAGGGAAGCGCAAAGTTGAAATTGTAGTAAGTATAAAGAATTGCGAACTGCACAGTGGTCACGTGTAGCAAAAACTTATCTCATCTTGCTGAAGTTTAAATTTTCATAATTCCTGATGAAATATATTAAAACGTGCATTATTACAACGGCTCTGAAAAGCGTAGCGATTGACAACAACGTAAATCACTGACTCTATACTGATTGAAAGCAATGAATATCTTATCTTTAAAATATTTTTAATAATATCATACGGTTAAAGTACTCGAACTCTACTCAAGATTTGAGAAACTGCTTCATTCTGAAACAGATTATGAGGCAAATAAATAATGTGTTAACATGTAAGTGAGGCTTAAATTTGAGTAGTATTTCAGTATTCAACCTTGAAACCCACTAAACATTGACGTATTATTTTAGCAGATATGGTACCTTATAACATGGGACTGACTTGTGCGCCGATCAACTTATAGGAATTTTGATTTTGTTGCGTATTACTCATGCGTATTACTCAGAAGATGAGCCTCGTATTGGAAAAACTACATATTTTTAACATTATTTTCTCCGAACGACTGAGTCGTACTTTGCCCATGGACTCCATTTAGTAGGACATACAATTTTTGACTGTGACATATCTCACTCTTTGGTAATGTCTTTGCTAAAGAACAATATTTTAACAACACTTGAGTATATTTCCTTACATAAATCCCAGTGGTATAGAGGGACAAAGTTTCATAACACAAATAAAAAGAAAACCAAACAGTAGGTTATGTTTTTTTACTACCCACGTCAGCATACGAAATGTTGAAGCAGGGGGCTTACCACAAGCTCTTATTGCGATTCAAGTACAGGAACGTATTAACGTTTCAGCGACTTTTTGTGCAATGACGTACCTTATTGTCATGACAATAAGAAACGTCATTAAAACGTTCCTATAATTGAATCGCAATAAGAGCTTGTAGTAAGCCCCCTGGTTATAATATTCATACTCGCTTCTCTGTTTGCAGCATTCACTGTATTTACACAAGTCCGTTTAGTTTGACTTTTTAGTGTTTAAACACGGTGGAAAATGAAACGTTGAATATTAAATTGGAAGTAGTTGAAGGTTCTATTTGAATTGCTATGACGTCATAAGGTCACAGAATAGAGCAGAAATATTAAATTATGTTTCTACTTTGAACTTCACAGACCATTTAATTTCACTTCTAGCCTGTACTGTCCCACTGCAGGGAGGCCTCCCTCCCTTTTTCCACTTGCTCCGTTTTTAGGGTTCCGTACCTAAAGGGTGCCAACAGAACCCTATTACTGAGAGCCCGCTGTCCGTCTGTCTGTCTGTCAGCGAGCTGTATCTTACGAACCGTAATATGTAGAGAGTTGAAATTTTCACAGAATGTGTAATTCTGTTGCCGCTACAACAAAAAATACAAAAAATAAAATAAAATTTAAATATAAAGGGGTCCTCATACAACTTGAAATTTCTGACTTATTGTCTTATGGTCGGTTTCCATACAAAAGATTTAAACGTGTGACTCTAAAGATCACCATTTTTAGGGAAGTTTTTGGGGATGTTTCTTTATATTCTACGGTGGTACGAAACCCTTGATGTGCGAGTCCGACATTTGGCCAGCTTTTTTTATGTGACTAAGGTGGCGAACAATATACGGCCCATCTGATGTCAAGCAGTTACCAAAGCCTATATATAGATGCTTGCAATACCAAAGGTACCGCTTGCACGTTGCCGACCTGAAGGGGAGTGAGACAGTGAAGAGAAGGGGTTGGCTTCCGGCTCTCTCACTCATTGTTCGAAACGCAGCTGTAATAGCTACTTTACGCCGATCTTCTGTGAAAGAGTACTACCCCGGTCAAGCCAACCCATATATGAGATGCAGTCAATTGGCTGCAGCTTGGCTCTACCTTCAATGTTCAAATTAATTTCTAAATGCATTCTAATCCTGAGCACAGTCCAATCAGTTGTTATAGTAACTGTATGCCGTATTCTTAACGGGTCTTAAGAAATGCTGTTTGAGGCCTGTATTAATAAATGTATCTCAAAGTTAAGATCAATCTTAAGATGTAGTTTTGACGTTTAATGTATGAAACATCGATTTATTAATACGGGCCTGTCTTAATACCATTGCAATATGATAAAATGGACCTGACGTGTTGCGATATGTTTCATAATATTTTATGCCTGGAACAGTTGGACCAGAAAATGGAATTTCACAGTCACGTAACACGAGATACGATCTGTTCTCTGGAACGGCGGATAGATATTGGGTTACCTACGGTTACGGATTCGAATTGTAAATTTAAGTTGTACATCGCGATATAAAACTTACTAAGGAGTTATTGCTACGTCAGCAAGACGGTAAATTAAGTGTTATACGCATTCATGTATTATTTTAGCAGATATGGTATCTTTAACATTGCTATCACTAGAGTTTTACGAAATACTATATGTAGCGAAATTCACACTTCTGTTATCGCTATATCCTATCCTACTAATATTATAAATGCGAAAGTAACTGTGTGTGTGTGTGTGTGTGTGAATGTTTGTTACCACGTATCTCCATAACTACTGCACTGATTTTAATGAAATTTGAAACGTAGATAGTGTAAACTCTGGAAGGAGACATAGGCTAATCATACCTATAAATTTCAACCCCTAAGATGGTTAAATAAGGGATGAAAGTTAGTATGCAAGTTCGTCATTTTTCAAGTTAGAATTATGAAAATTTGTAATTAGGTGTCTATAAAAAAATTAAAAATAGTAATTTCAGCGTTTTTGAAAATTTAACCTCTATGAGGGTAAAATAGGGGATGAAAGTTTGTATGTTATTTTGCATGGATGTTTGTCAGTTTAAAAGTTAGAACTGTGAAAATTGGTGTTTAGGTTTATTTTTATATCTGTAAAAAAAATATTTCAGGCTTTTTGAAAATTCATCCCCTAAGGGGGTTAAATAAGGGATGAAAGTTTGTATGCAAGTTCGTCATTTTTCAAGCTAGAATTATAAAAATTTGTAATTAGGTGACTTTAAAAAAATTAAAAATAGTAATTTCAGCGTTTTTGAAAATTCAACCTCTATGGGGGTAAAATAGGGGATGAAAGTTTGTATGTTATTTTGCATGGATGTTTGTCAGTTTTGAAGTTAGAATTGTGAAAATTGGTGTTTAGGTTTGTTTTTATATATGTAAAAAAATAATTTCAGGGTTTTTGAAAATCATCCCCTAAGGGGGTTAAATAAGGGATGAAAGTTTGTATGCAAGTTCGTCATTTTTCAAGTTAGAAGTATGAAAATTGGTGATTAGGTGTCTTTTATAAAATAAAAAAAAATAAAATCAGGGTTTTTGAAAATTCAACCCCTAAGGGGTTTAAATGGGGGATGAAAGTAAGTCATTTTTGATAGTTAATAGTTGTTTTGGTTTCTTTAAATAAAAATAATAATAATTACAGGGTGTATGAAAATTCAACCCCTAAGGTGGTAGAATAGGGGATGAAAGTTTGTATGGGAGTTCGTCATTTTTGAAGTTAGAATTAAGTATGAAAATTGGTGTTTAGATGTCTTCTTAAAAATACAAGTCGGTTTTGGGATACGTGATATATACGGTAAACGGGATCCGGTATCAGGGATACGGGATATCCGGGATACGTGATATCCGGCATATTGGGTCTGGTATCCGGAATCAAGGATTATGGGATACGGGATCCGGCAAACGCGATCCGGGATCCGGGAAACGAGATCCGAGATACGATGTCCGGGATCCGGGATCAGAGATACGGGATCTGGGAAACGAGATCCAGGAAACGGGGTCCAGGATACGGGTTCTGGGATATGGGATCCGTGTAACCGGATCTGGGATCCAGCAAACCGGATCCGGGACCCGGGAAACGGAATATAGTCTGTTTTTTTTAATTAAAATTTTGCGCCGACGAAGTCGCGGGCAAAAGCTAAATAAGTGTATGTGTCTGTATGTGCGAATGTTTGTTGCCACGTCGGTATCTCCATAACTACTAAACTGATTTTAATGTGAAACGCAGATAGTGTAGGCTCTGGAATAAGACAGACTAATCATAAACATCAATTTCCACGCGGGCGAAGCCGCGGGCACAGCTAGTAATATAATAATATTGAAATGAAACGTAACAAAATGTAACGTCACGACTTTTATCCCCATTCGGGGGTAGTCAGAGGCTTGAGTGGCCATACACCACCACATTGTGGAGGTATTAACCAACCCAAAGCCCACGTTTCACCAGATAGTCAGAACCCAACGTGACAGGTGGTGAACCTTGTCACCGTGTATACAGGAACTGACTATAACCTAATCCCGAGCAATAGGTAGGTTTCCTCACGATGTTTTCCCTCACTGTCAGCGAACTGTAAATTATGCACATAGATGAAAATTCATCCATTGGTGCATGCCCACCGGGGATCGAACCTGGGACATTCTGATTGCTAGCCCAACCTGTTCACCCCTAAGGTACAGTCGCTACTAATTATATATAATTATTATATAATAATATTGTTGTAACAAAGTTACGTTTTGCAATAAAAACTAAGTATGCCAATATATGGGTGGTTTACTCCAAGATAAAGTCATAAAATAACACCATTATTTTACACTGTAATCATTACAGCGCCTACCAAGTATGGTCTTCTATCTTGTCTATTATGAAGATACAGTCAGATGTGGGTTGCCGGCGGCTCGTTACTTATCGTTAGATACAGTGTGCAGGTCGGAAACTGCAAGATTTACAGCCTTTTGTTTAGCGGTTATATCTTTGAGTGCAGTTGCTTTGTATTCGTCGACAACTATAAAGATAACTGATTTTTTTATTCTTAAAATGAATATTATATTAAGCAGTAACTTACGCATCTCCTGTTGAAAAACGAACTCAAAAAGATTATTCGCAAGTATACAGAGTGGTGATGACATAACATCAATAACTGAAACCACATACTGGGTATCACGTGAGTAGTTCGTTCATAAAAAAATATCAAAATATATTCAAATCTATAGGCCACGGGATGGCTTTTTTACTTCTATCATTTTAATTTTACGCCTACAAATGCACCGCCAAATACACCGACACCGAAGCGATTTTGCCACCCTTGTACCTACAGGTCAGTAGACGATTATAAAGGATGTAGGGTCACGTTTAGATTTCCGCATTTATTTTTTGTAAAAAATGTAATTTTTTACAATTTTGATGTACCTAAACCTAATTTGACAATTGTAAAGTATTGTGATTGACTAGTAGGGATCGTGTTTACATTTATTGTCGTATATCGTCACCACCCTGTATAAGGAAGATCCGTAAAACATTTCCAAGACAACCCTCTAAGGTACTAAAAAACGAAACAAAATAAAAACACGCCCTCAGAATGTCGTTGCGCAGTTACATTGAAAATAATTGGACGGCAGTAAGGGCTCATCCGTTAACCCTGAGGGGATGAAATTGATTGTCTTTCAATTGTTAATGTGAAGAAAGCTCTGCTTGAAAGCACCAAAAGATTAATGAGCCTAGGATTGGAGGAAATGGGGTCGAGCGAAATAAGAGCTTTGTCTTCTTGGGTTGTAAATAAGTCACTATTGTAATAATAAACTTGAAACCACTGTGGTGTTTACTAATATCAATGGTCATTGAATTTTATTTTTAATTGTCCATTTAGGTATAATAATAATAATAATATCCTGGGACATTTTTGTACACACGGTTACCTGATCCCAAACTAAGCAGAGCTTGTACTATGGAAACCAGATAACTGATATTACTACATATACTACTTTTTATTTGTAAAGACATACTTAATATACCTACATATACACCCAGACTCCGGACATACAGACATGGTCATGCACACAAATGCATGTCTCGGGTAGGAATCGAACCTACGACCTGCAGCGTGAAAGGCGCCTCCGCGCCAACCACGCTAACGAGCCCGTCCCGTCAATACGTCATAATACTAGGTACTAGCCCTTACAAGATGCAAAATGTACCCTAATGGCACTTTCCTCAAGTGTTATTTCCTTAAGTGTGTGTGTCTTCATGCGATTTACATAACAGGGATAAGAATAAGTAGGTAGGTATTTATATTGTATTTTTATTCAATTGTTTTTTTTTTCATTTTTTTTTCTTTACCTATTGTGTCCCACTGCTGGGCAAAGGTCTCCCCCATCTTCTTCCATCCATCGTGGTCTTGGGCTCTCTCATACCATCCGTAATGAGCGTCGAGGTCATCGCGCCACCGTTTTTTGGGTCTACCTATTCCATTGTTATTTTATTGAAATCTAAGTGCATATACAAATTCTAGATAAGTATACCTACAAACAAATTCTGCCCTACGATACTAATTGTGTCTGATTTTAATACCCTTTAAAACGGTCACTGTTTTTACTTAAGAACTAACTAAATGATCATGATATGGGTTATTCCCTGAGTACCCCGATCCCCGAGGCCCCCGTCCCGGACCCCGATTTATTTTGATCTTGATAAACTTAATTAAAAGTCAGTTTAGCTTAAGTACCGTCAGCAGATGATACGTTAAATTAACTAATTACATTATCCACTTCAACATTATACATATTCTGTTCATTCGTCTGTAAGCTTTCCTAAAATTAAATATATAAATATACAGGGATTTTACCAACCCTATATTTTGAAGCGGTCCAAGCAAAGCAAGTAGAAATTCCAGTTTTATTCCTGACATATCCCTCATAGATATGTGGAGTTTGACGTCGAATGATCTATGTCCTCAGAATTAATAGGTGCTTGAGGACAGGTCATCCGGCTGACATGTAAGGGCTATCTATCAACGAGGTTCTGCGGAGTATTGGGTAGGAATATCTAGATTTATGTGGTGTGGCATAGCTGCAGTGTTTATCTAACAGTGTGTAAGTCTACCTACATTATTTTGTACAAGAATCCTAAGTTTTACAGTAAGTTTTACACGCGGTACATCTTCATCTGTCCATCTTTCAGTTGAAAACCTTTCACCACTGAAAATAGACCTCTCTTTCGTTTACCAAACTCTTAGATCGATTATTTTAGCGAAGAGGTTTGGGCGTAGGTCGCTCGGCTCACTGCATCGGGAGGTTGTGGATGCGATTCCCTCCTGAGGCAAATTTTAGAAACGGCCTTTTCGTAATTTGTCCTGTCTGAGTGTTGCTGGAATCGCCCCCAGTCTATTGGACGGTATCCATTAGTTTGGGACCAAACAGTTGGTGTGTTTGTCTAGAGATATTGATTTTAAATCCAGCCTTTATTCGGCAAATCATTCTTGATATTATTCAGTATACTTTTATTTCATGTCAATAAAATATAAAAGCTGTCGGTTGCTCTGAAACGAACATTTCCTTTTACACACTTGATTTACTTGTGAAATGTTTCGACGGGTTTTTACTGAGCAAACAAGTGGGGTGGAGAGTCCGAAAAATAAACATTTACTGAGAGACCGTGGAAAGAGGTCGAAAGGTAACATGACAGGAGAGCTTAAACGTTTGGAGTAAGGTAAATAAAAATGTGACTCTAGGAATGGCACTAAATAGGTTTGCTACTTAAGTATCTGAAGATATTCTAGAATAGGTTACATGTGCTAAAGCACAATAGAGGTTGCTTTTATTGGTGATCGAGCAAAACTGTAGCCAATTGACTGCAGCTCATATATGGACTGACTGGACTGGGGTAATACCACCCTCTCACAAAAAGTACACATTACGTCAACCATTTCGCAAAATTGAATACAATTTGGTCCCATCCAGTTAATTACGCTTTTATTTTTAAAAAGTTTACATGAGTCGGTGCGTCTAGAAAAAGCGAGTGGCACACCGTTGAACGCATATACAATGTCATTACTGATGGCATGGGCGCGGCGGCGCGGCGCATGTGTACGCACCCAATCAGCGAGTTAAGGTTGGCACTCACCTATCAACTCCGCACCCGACCAGCACCGCCTCGCCGCTCGGCGTCCACTCGTTGACCACGCGCAGTCCGCGGGCGGACGCTGCTTTTACACCATAAACGTCACGTGATCAACCAGTGGACCGCGCGTGGTCAACGAGTGAACGCCGCGTGGTCAGCGCGTGGTCCACTTATTTCCGGTTCAGTTAATGGACGCCGACCGGCGAGACGGTGCTGGTCGGGTGGCGGGTTGATAGATGAGCGCCAACCTTTAAGCTGTAGAACATGAAATTTCATTTCTCGCCCTCGAATATACCTATAGCTACTTCGTCCCTAACCCTTGGAATGAAATCGGCGGGTCCCAGACATTGGGTTATGAATCCACTTGGAATTTCATTACGGAATTTCCTTCGGCTCCTCGAGTCGTTGACGCCATAAGAACTCGTTCTATTGTCTATTGAATTTATATTGCTCTTAAGAATTTGTGTGCCTTCAGTTTCTGGCGAGTGTTTCTTCAGATAGTAACGTCAGTATTACCCATAGAGATTTTAATGAGAAGATACGTTCTTAGTAGATATCTCTATGAAACAACGCGTGGTCATTTTCCCGGGATGCGTGGCATCTATCTACCGGTAAATAGCTGAACTAAGTAGTTTCGCTTCGTTTTATGTCGATGTTAGTACTCGGCCGACCACTCGGCTATGGTATTACACGAGCATCGGCGATCGGCGATTTTGCGACTGTATCGATGCTGCATCGCTATTTGGCGACTCTCTGCGTTCGGACCATGGACCAGTAACTAAGGGGACTGGCCCTAAGCAAGTCGGCCGAGTGGTCGGCCTAGTACTAACATCGACATAAAACGAAGCGAGTCATTCAACTATTTACGGTAAATAGTAAAATGAAAATGAAAAAACAATGACCACATTTTGTTTCATACAAATATCTAATAAGGGCACCTCTTTCTTTAGTCTTTACTCTGTGATTTAACCCTTTTGGGTCAAGCTATAATAGTATGTGCAATGCATCGATGTATTATTTTAGCAGATATGGTACCTCCTAACTTTGCAGTCACATGACTTGTGCTCAGCGCACCACTACATACAACAAAATTCACACATCTGTTATAACACTCGCAATTGGACATTTTGACGTAGTGTGACAACGTGACTTCAAAACTTGGCGTATTGGAAACTTGAACGTAGCCAAATTTGCCATTATGAAATTCGACAGAAGTTAATCTATTTATTGGGGTTTGACTTAAAACTTTTTTCGATTTATAATAAATTAATTTATTTCCTGCTTTAATTAGTAGTAAGGTAGTTTATTTTAAATTTTGAAATAAATATGCCAGAAAAGTTCCAACAAAACACATTCATCCTACTAATATTATAAATGCGAAAGTAACTGTGTGTGTGTGTGTGTGTGTGTGAATGTTTGTTACCACGTATCTCCATAAATACTGCACCGATTTTAATGAAATTTGAAACGTAGATAGTTTAAACTCTAGAAGGAGACATAGGCTAATCATACCTATAAATTTCAACCCCTAAGGTGGTTAAATAGGGGATGAAAGTTTGTATGTAGGTTTGTCATTTTTGAAGTTAGAATTATGAAAATTTGTGATTAGGTGTCTTTTAAAAAATAAAATTTAGTAATTTCAGCGTTTTTTAAAATTCAACCCCTAAGGGGGTAAAATGGGGGATGAAAGTTTTGAATGTTATTTTGCATGGATGTTTGTCAGTTTTGAAGTTAGAATTGTGAAAATTGGTGTGTAGGTTTCTTTTTATATATGCAAAAAAATAATTTCAGGGTTTTTGAAAATTCATCCCCTAAGGGGGTTAAATAAGGGATGAAAGTTTGTATGCAAGTTCGTCATTTATCAAGTTAGAATTATGAAAATTTGTAATGAGGTGTCTTAAAAAAAATTAAAAATAGTAATTTCAGCGTTTTAAAAATTTAACCTCTATGGGGGTAAAATAGGGGATGAAAGTTTGTATGTTATTTTGCATGGATGTTTGTCAGTTTTGAAGTTAGAATTGTGAAAATTGGTGTTTAGGTTTCGTTTTATATATGTAAAAAATAATTTCAGCGTTTTTGAAAATTCAACCCCTAAGGGGGTTAAATAGGGGATGAAAGTTTGTATGCAAGTTCGTCATTTTTCAAGTTAGAATTATGAAAATTGGTGAATAGGTGTCTTTTAAAAAATGTGAAATAATAATTTCAGGGTTTTTGAAAATTCAACCCCTAAGGGGTTTAAATGGGGGATGAAAGTTTGTTTGAAAGTTAGTCATTTTTGAAGCTAATAAGTATTTTAGTTTCTTTATATTAAAGTAATAATAATTACAGGATTTATGAAAATTCAACCCCTAAGGTGATAAAATAGGGGATGAAAGTTTGTATGGGAGTTCGTAATTTTTTTGAAGTTAGAATTAAGTTAGTCTTTAAAATACAAGTTGGTTTTGGGATACGTTCTATATACGGTATACGGGATCCGGTATCAGGGATACGGGATATCTACCATACGGGATCCGCGGGATCCGGGATTAGGGAATATGGGATCCGGGATGGAGGATTCAGGATACGGGAACCGGCAAATGGGATCCAGAGAACGTTTTACGGGAAACGGGGTCCGGGATCCGGGATCAGAGATCCGGGATACGAAATCCGGGAAACGGGATCCTGGAATCGGGATCAGAGATATGGGATCCAGAATCAATGATTATGGGATCCGGGATCCGGAAAACGGCATCCGGGATACGGAGTCTGGGATCAGAGATCAAAATTTTAAAAATTCTAAATCCGGGAAATGAGATCTGGGATATGGGATCCGGCAAACAGGATCGAGTCCAATTTTTTTTATTTAAATTTTGCGCGAACGATGTTGCGGGCAAATGCTAAATAAATGTGTGTGTCTGTATGTGTGGATGTTTGTTACCACGTATCTCCATAACTACTAAACCGAGTTTAATGAAATTTGAAACTTAGATAGTGTAGGCTCTGGAATAAGACTAATCTTACGCATCAATTTCCACGCGGGCGAAGCTGCGGGCACAGCTAGTTTTAAATAAATAAGTAAATATCTCCCGACAAACACACCAACTGTATGGTACCAAACTAAGCAAAGCTTGTACTATGGATACCTTACAATGGACTGGGGGCAATCCCAGTAACACCCAGACCGGGGTAAATTAAATTAAGGTCGTTTCTGAAATTTGCTTCTGGCGGGAATCGAACCCGCAATCACCCGATGCAGTGAGCCGAGTGGCCTAGAGAGACACTCGGACCACTGCGTTAACCGGTCGTCGTTTTGTCCGTTTTATATTTCGACTTAGCGTTAAATTTTATGTCGACTAGTTATTTACAAATTAATTTCAGACAGATAACTTATTACAAACGCTTGAGCAATATAAGTGTAGTTAGTCGTTCTTAACGCAAAGGGGCGTAAGTGCGTTACGTGACCGGAAAACTTAATTTATAGTTGTCGTAAAACGTACGTGCGGCACTTTAGTGCGGTGAGCGGGTTTCAGTTGGTTACGCTTTTACTGTACTATTTAATTGATGAAGATCTTACTAAGGTTTTCAGTGCCCAAGACATCGATAGCGTAGCAATTTTTTTTGTTAAATTTCGCGACCTGTTAAAAATCATGTCTAGGACATGCAGGTTACCTCACGATGTTTTCCTTCACCGTATTAAAAAAAAACATTTAAAAAAAACTGGACGTACGAACGACGACGACGACGACGTGGAACGTATATTGAAATACTAATATTTCCGATGAGTGAGTAATATTGCAACGAAATGGAAGTGGATAATCTTCTTCCAACTCCTATCCTTTCTTTTGATTAAATGCGCGCGGATTCCAAGACAACTTAGCTTTTCCCGACTCGTCGGGGGTCAAACCTTGGTGTCATCGTTGGACACCATTATCGTTCCTGGCTTACAGGAGTTACAGAGAGGGTATATGGCGGGCCTTATCCCTTTAAAGAAATACCCAGTGACATTAAAAGAATAGATAAATCTATATTTAATATTATTTTTTTATTTATCAAAAAAGGGTTTTAGGGTTGGGCTAGCAATCAGAAGGTCCCAGGTTCGATCCCCGGTGGGGCATGCACCAATGGATGAATTTTCATCTATGTGCATAATTTACAGTTCGCTGACGGTGAGGGAAAACATCGTGAGGAAACCTACCTATCCCTCGGGATTAGGTAATAGTCAGTTCCTGTATACACGGCGACAAGGTTCACCACCTGTCACGTTGGGTTCTGACTATCTGGTGAAACGTGGGCTTTGAGTTGGTTAATACCTCCACAATGTGGTGGTGTATGGCCACTCAAGCCTCTGACTACCCCCGAATGGGGATAAAAGTCGTGATGCTACATTTTTTATTTTTTTTATTTATGAAGGCTAGGTTCAAAAATGCTAAAATGCTGTATAGCTTTTAAGGTTGAAAATGCCTACAGGTGCCCGATATTAAAATTCATTTGCCGTTGCGAGCCTGCTGGTCTGAATCGCGAAATGAGATTCCTTTGCAGGCTACCGCGAACCGTGTCAACCGCGATACTTTTATTGGCACGAATAAATTCATGAGCAACATGATGTATTTCAAATTAAATATATTATAATTTTAGCCCGGGATTTCCACTCCTTGTCTTTCGAAAAAAATAGTAATAATTGTTGATTGGCGGAAAAGAATTTACATGCACAGTTAAAATTACAAACTTTCTGCACTAGGCTTGGCCTGTCTCGCATAAAGTTTACATTTTACAGTGTTTTGGCTTAAATATTTTTGGCAATTAGAGTAGGTACATAATATTAAAGATAATAATGAATAATGATGATGAAATTATTTATTTGGGTACATATTCAACGAAGACAATGAAGTAAAGTAAAAAAAAAGAAAAAAGAGTAAGGAATAACATGTAATTGAAATAATAATTTGCATATACCGCTTTATTTTTTCAGCATCTATGATTCAAATTAATTAGTTCTTCAAGATGCCTCCCCGAGCAATTATGTTATGACATTATATTTATGCGTTCCGACGTCAAAACTAAGTGGGTTCTGCACGCGCCTAATGAAGACGCATCCAATAAGGGTCCGTTCACACCGAACCGGCTCGGAGAGGCGAGTAATTTCTTATCGCATTTAAAAAGAGTTTTGGGTACACTGAGCGCATTAGATCGGCTCTTAAGCATTCTCATTTCAAAAAGAAATGAAATTAAAAAATCAACTCATTTTTATACGCGATAAAATGTGCTCTCTTCTCCGAGCCGGTCTTTGTGAACGGACCCTTAGAACTCAGTACCGCTAGATCATAGACAAAGGCTGTGAAAGAATGAGAAAACAATGAAACTAAAATTATATACAAAATCTAAACTCCTAAATTCCTCCTATAACTCCTATATTCTCCCTCAACATGACGTTACGTTTAGTGGAGGGCTTAAGGGAGTAAGTAATGGTTGTAATATTGGATCAACATCCACAGCCCTTATAGGTATTAACTCAAAGACATTACCAAGGAGGGAGATATGTGACTCTTCAAAATATTATGTCAAACTAAACGGACTACGGAGTCGACACACACACGGTACGACACAGTCATTCTCAGGAAATAACGTTGAAAACATGTCGGTATTACCAATACGACTCATATTTTAGTGAAATACGCATCAAAATGTATTTAAGTTGATCGTCGAACTGCTAGGGCGATAACAGATGTTGTATTTCGCTGCATGTAGTGGTGCGCTGAACACAGGTCTACTGATTGCAATGTTAGGAGGTAGCATGTTTGATAAAATAATACATTTAATGTATAAAGTAAACTTCAAACGGATATGTTAGAAGTTTACTATTAAATATATTTAGTTTAGATTCAAATTTAAATTATTTCCAGAATACAATATACAGGGTTATTGGTAAAACACTAACAACATTGCGTATTACTGACATCAAAAACAACAACTTTTGTTCTATGAATTTTTACTAAACATAAAAAAAAAAAAAAAATCATTTTCTAAAATGTATGAATTTTTTTTTTTTCATCTAGAGGAAAACCGTGGTACTTGGTTGTATTCCACTTTGCCCTAAAGTACCTAAACGTACCACGGCTATTCTCTAGATGAGCATATTTTCTTGTTTCATACATTTTAGAGTGTGTTTTTTGTTAATATTTTTTTTTTGTTTTGTAAAAAGTCATAGAACAAAAGTTGTTGTTTTTGATATCAGTAATATGCCCCTGCAAGGTTGTTAGTGTTTTACCAATAACCCTGTATATTGTATTCTGAAATCACTTAAATTGGATTCTATCGCCATTAAAATTACAATTTACACTTGAAATATTGTTGAAAGTGACAACATCCATCAAAACCTTTACCAGGAAATTGGTGATCAAAATACGGAAAATGCTGTATGGAATTTGAATGGGACATCGAGGCAATGTGGGCGAAGCAATTGGAAACCGGTTTATTTAAAACATTCTACTTTTAAAACAGTATCTGAAAAACTATTAAAATCTTTTTTGAAAGCATTGGGTTAAATTTACAGATGTATTCATTTAACTTTACCTACAACATTTTAGTTCATTCGTTTTAGTTTATAAAATTGCCAACTTCTTCTTTTGTAGGTCTCTTTAAAAATGCTATATTTTTATAGGATTGCGTTAGTTACTGGTAACCATAACAGCACTAGTAGCACAGTCGGCCGTGACAAGACAAAACCTGAGTTAAATCGCTTGTGTCTCATTCTATCCTATACGTTAAGTAAGAGAGAGAGAGCGACTCGGTGACACAAAGCGTGACAAAATTCCTGTCATGAAGCGTGTACTAGCCCTGTTGCTTTCAATATAATATGCAGGGTGAATTTGAAATCATGGGCATCCTTTTAAACTAGGACTAACCACATGATTCACAATTTTGGGAAAATAAAAAAAATATCTACTTATTGATTTAAAAATATTGCTCAAGTAAGCAAATAAGCAACCCAGTTAACTCCTGGGCAATATTTTTTTATCAATTGACTTGTTAAAATCTAAATATTCTGAATCATGTGCAGAATCACCGTTTAAAAGGATGCCCATGATTTCAAATTCACCCTGTATTGCTAGATAGTATTTTTTTCAAGAAGATCTATAAATCTACTAATACCTAGTTTAGTACTTTTTATTTTTCTTTGCTCCAGCTAAATCCAAAAGCTAGTGTTATCTCTCTTATTACAGAGTCCATTAATTACATTAACACCGAAGAGATCCCTAGCTGATTGAATCAGTGTAGCCTAAACTAACAGTTTCGCGGTGGCGCTCCGACGTGCACTTTGCAGATTACAGTTGGATGGGGAGAAGGGTCGTTCATCAAACGTGACGCCTCCTGTTTTTCACAAACTACCATTGCATGCACTTTTTCTTTTACTAATGGTTTTAGCCTATGGTCAATCCAAGTTTTTTTTTGCGAGTAGAGCGACGACTCCTTATTGAATTGAGTTACCATAGAGGCACTATATCATGTGGGGTTCCGTAATGAATGGGGAGCCCAGCGTGCACTTCGTGGATTGACTCGAGCGTCGTCCAAACCTAGTAGATTCGGTAGATGAGATGATAGGAAGAATACATTGTTCTAGATCTTTCCACTTTCAGCGGTGGGGGAAGCGTCTACATGACAATTTCAATTTTATTTTTATAAAAAGCAATGACGTGGAAATACTCAAACGTGTCAGATATTGATACTTTTCATGCTCCAACATGATAAATTTTGACACTTCTTAGCTAGTAATGAATCCCCCTTATCTTAATCTGACGAATTCGAGTATTTTAAGAAGGTCTATTTTTTTGGTTCCCCTGAGCGTACCCACCAATATTAAGGGCTCATACTGGTTGGAGGTTCTTATCAATATGTATCTCCCTTATCTTAATCTGACGCGCTCGAGTAAATCCAGAAAATCCTTCTACGGCTCCCCATCTATAAGTACCTTATATTAAATAGCATGTGTGATTGCAGTTCCAGGATAATGTCACATTTGACAGATTCCTAGTTGGCTTGGTGGAGTAGAAATGGGATGAGTAATTATAGGTTAAGATTTTTTTGAGCTAGCTATCAGAAACAGTCTAGATTTTGTCAAGCGTAGAAGTTAATTATTTGTCCTTTATCACGGTTTCAGATTTTGATACAGTTTGAATAGTTAGTTACCAAACATCACAAGAGAAGGATTAAAAGCGGATTGTTTTTGTAAGTGTCTCCTTAATTCTATGTTTGTATAGGATCCACTGGAAACACAGGAGATTTCAGATTTTGGGCAAACAATTTTATGAAAGTATCACGATGATGAAGTTAAATAAAATACAGAAGTTGTGAATTTAAAATTGAATGTTTTTACGTTATAAAACATATACCTACTTGCATATTTCTCACAAGTTTTACTGGAAGAGACAATCTATACAAACCAGTATTGCATTGCCTATATTGAACCACGTCCAGTGGCGATTTTTCAAAAGATCAAAATGACTTTTCGTGTTATTCGGCCTCCGAATAGCAGTTTATGGCCGAAAAATTTAAACTCTTAGGAACCCTTTTAAATGTGCTTATCGCATCGCCCACATCAAACAACGTCCAATGGCGGTTGTAGTTTTCCAAAACATCAAAATGACTTTTCGAGTTATTCGGCCTCCAAAGTTTTTGCCAAAAAATTTAAACTCTTAGAAACGCTAATAAATCAAATCAAATCAAATCAAAAGCTTTTTATTCGTATAAGCTCAATAAAGCGTTTATAAATAGTCAAGATAAACAATATTTTAGCGTTACCACCGGTTCGTAATGTTGCTTCCATTGAGAAGAGCCGGCAAGAAACTCAATGGTTACTCTTTTTAAAAGAATAATTGTACTTATACATTTTCAAACAGCAACGCTATGTGAGCAGGCAGGCATTGTGACATTGTGAATAAATGTGCTTATCGCATCACCTACATCACATCGTAAGGAAAGATATAACCTGTTGCCCATAGTTTTATACGTAAAACAATTCATTTTCTTATACTGCGACTCCCATTACTGGATATCACTAAGAGATAAGTATCAGCACTTGAACGTGGCAAAATGCTACATCTTCAAACCATCCACATTCAGATTTCCAACTTGCGATTTGCGAGACGTAACTTTACCTTGCGAAATAAAATATTGCCAATATTCCCACAATCATAAATTCTCGTGCGTATCGGGTGAGAAATGCCAATAGCTTTATATCACGTAAATGCCATAAAAATACCTGTTAAATGCCAATATTCCGAATTCAGTGTGATCCCAACTGTTCACAAACTTGCCCCCATTAGACTTTTATTGTTTGCTGAACTTTTTACTTCGAATTCAATCGTTATGTTGCGAACTGGCTATAACCTTATACTGGATTTAGCCTAATCTTAAGATTCATAAACGGTAATTCCAAGCAAACCATAAGATACAACATTATTTTAGAGTTTTGTAAATGCCACTACCCTTGATAAGGCTAAAATTGGTGCGATAGTTGGTCTAATTTTAATCGAAACTCCGTATTACTTACCTACTAGTTCCTGGGTGGTTACTTTGCAATGCGAAACGAACGCTTCGGCTGACGGATCCGAAGTACGATACGATAATCGTGATTTGACGTTTCTTTCGTGGATCCTACTCCCGTTTTCACATGTTCATGACGCATGACGTATTTTAAAATAACTCATAGACAAGATCGTATGAATATGTGAAAACCGGAGTAGGATCCACGAAAGAAGAAACGTCAAATCACGATTTTTGTATGCGTACTTCGGATCCGTCGGCCGAAGCGTTCGTTTCGCATTTCAAAGTAACCACCCTGGGGGCTTACCACAAGCTCTTATTGCGATTCAATTATAGGAACGTTTTAACGACGTTTTAATGACGTTTCTTATTGTCATGACAATAAGGTACGTCATTGCACAAAAAGTCGCTGAAACGTTAATACGTTCCTGTAATTGAATCGCAATAAGAGCTTGTGGTAAGCCCCCTGGTCCTATCTGTCTACTAGTAACTTTAGACTGTTTGCACAGCTGCGGTTGACGTGACTCCAGATAACGGGGAGATTGTGTTGTCTGAACATCGGAGGCGTGTCGATGTTTCATGATTAATCTATGAAGGAGCTTTCAGAGTTACGAGTTGGTCCAGTAATGATGCTTATGTACCATGCTTGTAGACTCTAGGGTTGCAATGCAGCAGATTGAACATATTTTTAATACCCATTTTATAAATCAAATCAGTCAGCCACATTCGTTCATATTTTTTGACGGGCCCGTTGGCGTGGTTGGCGTGGTGGCTACATATACTACTTTTTTATTTGTAAATACATACTTAATATACATATACACGCAGACTCGGGACATACAGACATGTTCATGCACACAAATGCATGTCCCGGGTAGGAATCGAACCTACGACCTGCAGCGTGAAAGGCGCCTCCGCGCCAACCACGCTAACGGGCCCGTCAATGTATTTACTGACCGTCTACATTAGCACGTACAAATAGGGGTATATTGTACAGAACATTTTTTATTCCCTACACACTGCCAACTTCAGTTCTCAACTTAAAATGCCTGTCTGAAAAACTCGCTGAAACTTTTTTATTTATCAGTCCCACACTGGCGGCAATGTTGTCCTAACTGGTCGTAAAGCTTGAGCCTGGCGGAATGACGAGGGCAAAGTTTGGCTACCGAGATGAGGTCACACTGACAGCGACGAGAGAGGTGTATTTTAGTACTCATTTGCTGGAAACGATAATGATGATGAAACCTACACTTATGACAGCTACTACATTCATACATAATTATGTGTGTGTAATATGTGTGTATGTATGTATGTTCATCTGATATTGACGGGCCCGTTAGCGTGGTGGCGCCTTTCACGCTGCAGGACGTAGGTTCGATTCTTACCCGGGACATGCATTTGTGTGCATGAACATGTCTATATGTCCGGAGTCTGGGTGTATATGTATATTAAGTATGTATTTACAAATAAAAAAGTAGTATATGTAGTAATATCAGTTATCTGGTTTCCATAGTACAAGCTCTGCTTAGTTTGGGATCAGGTAACCGTGTGTAGAAAAATGTCCCAGGATATTATTATCTATTCCCGCATAACTTCCAAACTATTTATCATAATTTGACAAATGAGGTATCGTTGGAAGCGTCTTGATTGTCCGCTGGTTATAAGCTGTGATCTGTGGTCATATGCCACTTTGCCCTAAAATACCTTTACGGACCACGGCTATCTTCTAGATGAGAATATTTTCTTTCTTCATACTTTTTAGAGCGTCCTTTACGGTAGTCGAATTTTATGCTAAGGTGGCTATAAGAGTAATAGAATACCAATTTCTTCGCCAAACACTCTTCATAAATATTTAGGCATCCCAAATATTCAATTATTATGGGCAAATATTTGCGCCAACATTGTTGTTTAATGAACTCCGAGCTATTAATTTTATGCGGCGCGTGTGAATAAACGATGAATTAAATTTTATGATATTGGATGTTGGCTTTCTCTGAATTAAGTCATGGTAACATAATAATATTATTGGCCATACGTGGTATGAATTTTTCGGTTTTTGGATACTTATAGTGTTTTATGATCTCACTCTCATGTAACAATATCCACAATTTTTGTTGTCCTAAGGAGAATGTATAGAAGAAAAATTGGCTCAAAATCTACAAATAACCTTAAAATAGAAAGATCAACCCATTTACAATGGCCTTACAAAACACATTAAAATGCCATTGAAAATGTTGAACGTTCTGTTAATTTGAATTTCCTTTAGTACGTCATCGTCCACTATTCCAAGTCCAGTCCTTTATTGTCCATTCACTAGACCGTCCATCGTCCACTCTCTCAGTTTGCATGCGCAAAATGCCACACAAATTCAAACAAGCGGATTAAATGGAGAGTGGTAGTAGGTACATCAAACAACAAGCTTTGGCCAGCTGAAACCAGGTTGTACCCTGCTTCAATTATAGAGGACACGGATTGTGGCCAAACTGGGTTATAAACCCGAGAACGGGTAGGTAGCGATCTTATAAATACCGGTCTATTTCATATAGCACCAACCAAGTATATTCGAGACTGTAAACAATCTATTTCTATTGTACTACTGAAATAGTTTCAGGATGTTTATTTATGTGACAAATTTCAGGAATGATTTACGAATTTCCTCGGTCTGCTTAGTAAATATATTATGTTTGTAACGCGACTACTGTTTATAAATATTATTGCCGAGTTTTAAATAGGGACGTATTATTAATACAATTCTGCATACCCCTTCAAGAAATACAGGCGTGAAGGTATTTTATTTTTATAGAGGATTATAAATTTTCAGCGCGGAAGCTTTCATTCAATTTACTTCTACGTACTCGTATCATTTCTCGTAATGAACGGAATGCCAAATTAATTTGCAAAATCATTCGGACGTGTGTCAAAGGGATACATTTAAAATGTAAACCATTACCACAGATGTCAGAAAAATACAGATGGAGTGCGTAGAACACGAAAGTGAAGCCACCAAAGAAAATACAAAACATGAAAGCGAATACAATCTCGCCCTATAGCTACACAACTTTACACGCACACAAATGTATGTTTCCTTAGTGCCGCTCCTAGTTGTCACGCACACATAAAATGCTACCCGGCTTCACATCGTTTGTTTCCAAGACTCCATCTGTCTACTTCTATAATCTGTGACCATTACCTACAAATTTTGCTGTACATTCACTGAAAACGTGACGGTACATTTAATATTTAAACCATGTCAATTAAATGCGGCGACAAGGTTCACCACCTGTCACGTTGGGTTCTGACTATCTGGTGAAACGTGGGCTTTGAGTTGGTTAATACCTCCACAATGTGGTGGTGTGTGGCCACTGAAGCCTCTGACTACCCCCCGAATGGGGATAAAAGTCGTGACGTTATATTTTTTTTTTTGGCAAATAAATGCAATACTTACGTACAGTAAATAGGACAAAATGGAAAGAGGCCATTAGGAAAAACAAAATAGGACAAAAACCTACTCACTGAGCGAACAGTATATGGCGAGGCAGATGCTAGCTCATTTGCTGAATGGTCCGAGGCACGCTGCATTGTTTGAATGCGATCGTTTACATCGCTCACCGATTATTTCATTTCTTGTGGTTCACTGAGGTAAATTTTCAATGAACTGGACCAAACTGAGGTGCTGAGGATATTGTACAATAGAGATCAAATAGAGGACAACCTTGATTTTACTTGCTTTGTATATTCCTCGCGCAGTAGATTCATGTATCACTGCCTCGTGGAATGTACCAGAGGCAGACCTGCGAGGCTTCTCGCTTAGTTAATTACCCGACTACGGCGGAGGGTTATGATTTTGACCGGTATGTATGTATGTATGTATGTTCATCTGTTCCCGCCTAACTTCCAAACTACTCGTCGTAATTTGAAAAATGAGGTATCGTTAGAAGCGGCTTAATGGCCCGCTGGTTATAGCCTATGTGACGTCACATAAAATTGCATATGGCGCCCTCTACAGGACAAATGTCATGAACTAAAAAAAAACATTTTTAATGAAACCGTGTGGGATATCAAATAAAAGAGCTTGATAACCACATTTCAAAAATATATATATTGTTACCTATAACTCCAAAATAATTAAATAAAAAGTAAGTTTAAAAACTAAAACCCGACTACTGAAAAATCGCGCTCTAAATAGTATGAAACAAGAAAATATTCTCATCTAGAGGATAGCTTAGGTCGGTTTAGGCCCTTTAGGTCAAAGTGGCATATGACCACGGACCACGGCTATCCTCTAGATGAGAATATTTTCTTGTTTCATACTTTTTAGAGCGCGATTTTTCAGTAGTCGGGTTTTAGTTTTAGTTTTTAAACTTACTTTTTACACTATTGTAATCGAATGAGAAAAAACTAGGGCGAAGAACTTTCACTTCATCGAAACTTCAATCTTCGAAAACTTGTCGCCCTATACTGCCGTTCACCCCCTCCAGCGGGCTTTACTGGCGTCTGGTAGTTGGGACTTACACTTCAGAAACGACACATAAAAAAGTTTCGATACTACTTCGACACGAAACGTTTTTATGAAACGATACGAAACGTTTTTGACACCGCAGACATGCTACTTTTTGCATCGGCGATCGGCGATTTATTCGCTTTTAGCATCGGAGCAGTCTCTGCGTCCGACCGCAGAGAGTCGCCAAAACGCGATGCAGTCGCAAAATCGCCGATCGCCGATGCAAAAAGTAGCGTGTCTGCGGTGGCCCTTAGTGGGTATGTTGGACAAGAGGGAGGGAATATCAACTTTAAATAAATAGGAATATAATGTAATTTTGTGACCATAAAAACATGTAATGTAATGTAATGTAACGTCACGACTTTTATCCCCGTTCGGGGGTAGTCAGAGGCTTGAGTGGCCATACACCACCACATTGTGGAGGTATAAAAACATAGTTAACTAAAAACAGGGGGCAAGATGTAAGGCAGTCATTCAATACTGTGTGTGTGTCATTAACTTAAATATCACCTAGTTTTCATCTGACCTCACCTGACTGGTGCGCCCATTTTTCCTCTTGACACCATTGTTCCTTAACTTTCAGTCCTTTTAAATTTTCACGGAAGGCATCACACCAAAGCAATCCTTCTCAATATTGACAATTCGATTTTACTGTAAAGTGGGAGTAGGCATGTACAACTTTCTAGACTAGCTTTCTATTTAAATACCTAAATCTGTATTTTACTATTCACAATGTTTTAATGCCTGCCTGCTCACATAGCGGTGCTGTTTGACATATTGATTGTACACAATTATTATTTTTCTTTAGAAAAGAGTAACCATTGAGTTTCTTGCCGGCTCTTCTCAATGGAAGCAACATTACGAACCGGTGGTAACGTAGAAATATTGTTTTTTGACTATTTATAAAAGCTACCTCTAGCTTACATGAATTAAAAAAAAAAATACTTTGACTTTGGAACTTAAGTACCTTTTTATGGCGATCTCAACAAGCGACTTGATTGGGCCGCTATTTGTACGTGTATTTATAGGAAATTATGCTTTTACGAAATTTTTCGCAGCTTAGTTTATTATATCGCCATGTTAATAGGTTGATTGTTTATTGTCCTGAAAGCAATTTGCTTTGAACGTTACTGAAAAAAATGGCTTAGCTTTTCGCAAAAAATCATTATGATACAAGCCTTCTAAACTCCAGGGAATATGTAAGGATAATAGGCAATTTTCTACTTTCTACTTACCCTAAAATACGACCGCTTGGCGCCGTAGTTCCATCGTAGAACTCTCGGCTCACTGCATTGGTGGTTGCAGGTTCGATTCCCACATGAAGCAAATTTTGGAAACTGCCTTTTCGCAATTTTCCCTGGTCTGGGTGTGACTAGAATCGACCCTAGTCCACTTTACGGTAGCCATAGTAGGTAAAGCGTCACTTTGGTTGGACCATACAGTTACGGCCGAATACTCAAAAGTTACTCAAATTTGAGAGCTGCTTAATATTTACGCTACATACAAAAAATTACAGATGACGTCTCAAACTGCTAAGTGGGACTTAAACATTTGAGTTGCAGAGTATTCGGCCGTTATTGTGTAAGTACGGCGATATTTATTAAAAAAATATATTAATCTTTGACATCTTCGAGGAAAATGAGGAAATTATAATGATTTTCTTTTAATATATCATCCTTTTTCGAACAAATGTAAGTCAATTCGGTCACTCATGACTACCTAGCCATGACAGAAAAACGTGCAGCGGTTGGATCTCAGAACTCAGTATATTGCCTTTAATCATTGATGTATTATTTTAGCGGATATGGTACCTTCTAACATTGAAACCTCTAAACTTGTACTCAGCGCACCACTACACCCAGCAAAACTTATCTATTATCGCACTCCCAATTCGAAAATTGACTTATTAAATAAATAAGAAGCCATTATTCACCGGAATATGTGTCGCATTGGCAATACCGACACGATTTCCACATTATTTTTCGCGAGCGACTGAGTCGTACTGTGTGCATGGTCTCCGTTTAGTAAGACAAACTATTTTGGACAGTCGCGTGTCTCCCTCTTTCTTGGTAATGTCTTTGCCTTTCACAGATATTTTTATTGCCAGAACGTGATACATTTTATCGCAATTTCACGCACATACGCGATTGGGAAGGTTTTGATCATAGATTAATAGAAGTAGGCAGATGTAGTCTTGGCAACAAACGATGTGAAGCCGGGTAGCATTTTAAGTGTGCGTGACAACTAGGAGCGGCACTAGGGGCACATACATCTGTGTGTGTGTAACGTTGTGTAGTTATAAGGCGAGATTGTATTCGCTTTTTTGTTTTGTATTTGCTTTGGTGGCCTCACTATCGTGTTCTATGCACTCCATCTGTAGCTCCTAAATCTATGGTTTTGATGTAGAATTATTTTCTGGGAGATATTTTTTGGTATTTTTTTATTTTCATATTTGTATGTATGGACTATGCCGTGAATCGTGAGAATCGTTAGATGCAATATTGATTTTTTTTTTATACTTATACCATTCGCATTGTACCTACTATTGTTAAAAGTAGCTCGGTGACTGTAGAAAGTAGTATCATATCAAAATGCCTGAGCAGTTACTTCATTAAAACATTTCCTAAAACAAGACTAACCCCCGTAGCTAAAGACAAGTGATTACTAGTTCTTGAGTAGATTCTAACCCCCTTATTCATAGAGATTTTGCCCAGTTTGCAATGGTTATGAAAGGCATTTTTAGGAACAAATGTGATTTGTAACTCCAGTGCAGGTTGATTATAACTTTCTATGAATAAGGGGGTAAGAATTCCAAAAAAATAGTCTAA
Source organism: Drymonia ruficornis (assembly GCA_947859195.1). Taxonomy (NCBI): domain Eukaryota; kingdom Metazoa; phylum Arthropoda; class Insecta; order Lepidoptera; family Notodontidae; genus Drymonia; species Drymonia ruficornis. The sequence continues at coordinate 12,902,316 of OX401905.1, read as the reverse complement.
AGAACCTGTCCCACAATCCGGTTTGACAGATTGTCCCTTGTCCATACAATAATATGACAATATTCTATGGAGAATCTGTCAAAACGGGATTGTCTAAAAGATGTTTGATTAGAATTTACTTAAGAATAAGTAATAGCCTCGTACAAATGTCTCACATGAGTCACATGTCGTGAGAGACAGCTTTGCCTCGCTTAGTTTGACAGGGCGTGCCCGAGCCAAATGCTCGCCCTGCCTCACCTGAGCACTGTCATAACTTTTAATTACATCGTTTAGGGGTAGCTACGTGATTTTAAGCCACTCTCTAACAGAATGTCGCAGTCTGTTTATCCTTCCGCCCAGTTCCAAAGTCGGCTGTGTTGTAGCGATACCATCGAAACACGTTCGAAGTTGACAACAGCGACCTTGTTACGTGAAATATAATACTTACTTACGAGCCCTTTAGGACTTTAAGTTACTTTCTTTTTATTATTTTGAAAGGGGGGGGGGGGGGGTAAGGGGGGGGATCTACGAGATCGAATCAGGGATGTGGAGATACATAGACGAACCAAGGTCACCGATAGCCCTACGGATTAGTAGGCTGACGTGGTAGTGGGCAGGTGCACATCGGCTTCCGCCTTTTTCACCTATAATAGCTAATTTACGCCGATATTCTGTGAGAGGGTGGTGCTACCCTGGTCGCTGCCCATATATGAGCTATGGTCAATTGGCTACTGCTTAGCTCTACCACAGTCCCAACGATAAGCCATAACATAAGCCTCCTTCTAAGACTTCAACACTTGCCGGACTAGAACTAACAATGTTTATACTCCATTTCATACCCAACGAACTAAATTGACCCTATATTTACTTTTTTCGATACACAAGGGTGTGTTTAAGCAGATACACATAAATAGGTAAACGGTCGGGTATTTCATGCGAAATCACGGATGATCCCTTTGATGTGGGGCGAACGCAAATATTGAGAGGCGACTGAAGGCCTGCGGGTAAACGCTGTTAGCTGAAAAGTTAAATTTTGGGTGGTTTTGATAGTATTTGAGCCCTATTATAATAAGTTTCAAAGCTCAAAATGTGTTAAGTCTATTTTGAGTTTACTTTCTTCTTCTTCATGACCTTTTCAGATTGACGTCGCTTTCAGTCCTGTAGCTTCTACCGATATTTACACGGACAGTTTGTCATCTGCTCTTATAAGTTTAGTCTTTTGAGCTAAGATTTCATCATCATCTCATTCCAGTAAAAAGAGGTATAGCATTATTTTATAATGATATATTTAATGCGTTCGGGCCCGTTAGCGTGGTTGGCACGGAGGCGACTTTCACGCTGCAGGTCGTAGGTTCGATTCCTACCCGTGACATGCATTTGTGTGCATGAACATGTCTGTATGTCCGGAGTGTGTATATGTATATTAAGTATGTATTTACAAATAAAAAAGTAGTATATGTAGTAATATCAGTTATCTGGTTTCCATAGTACAAGCTCTGCTTAGTTTGGGATCAGGTAGCCGTGTGTAAAAAATGTCCCAGGATATTATTATTATTATTATTTTTAAAATAAATTTTCGAACGAGAGAACAGTAAACTATTGGAGGTTTATGGAAATTTTACCTGTTTACTTTATATTTACTTTATATTATTACTATCAATATATTATGTGTATAGGTAAGTTCTGAGGTATAAGTTCTTAGGCATATAACATGTTAAATAGCTGTAATAGGTACTTAGTAACTGTTGGCAGACTAACTTTGGAGCGCAATGAAAGTTTGAGAACAATCTTCAAACTTCAACTGGGGGTCATTAATATTGGATTTTCCGAATTCCACCGATCGGATCTAATTAAAAACGAGTATAAAGGTAAGATTGAAATACAAAATATACTTATGCAATAAATACAGAAATATAAAATGAAATGTAGGTAATTAATTCAAAGCCATAAACTCAGTATGAAACAAGTGCAGGGTCATTGCAGTCGGGGGACCGTTCTGTTGAACGTATTTAATCTAAGAGAGCCGTTCAGGCATTAATAAGTTATGGTGGAATAAAGAATCTCACATACATACGAACAAACAAACAAACATACATGAACCCTAAACACATATACACTCCTTTTTTGGCAGTCGTGTAAAAAAATAGAGTGGGTAATGACTTTTTAACCGACTTCAAAAAAGGAGGAGGTTCTATGTTCGGCTGTATGTACATTTTTTTTTTTTGTTTATTTAAATAAGTTCTGTCTGTGTCTGTTTATGTAAGTGAATAACCTAAACTTGGGGAGACTTTTCTTTTTTTAAGTGACTAACTGTGCGTTTGCCTCAACGTACGTATTTGGCGTACGGCCTGCCTGCTGTTAAGCAGTTACGGTAGCCTAGACGCTTACAATACCAAGGGCATCGCTCTCACGTTGCCCACCTGAAGGAAAGTGGGATAGAAAGGATTGTATTAGGTATTTTTATCTCTTAATAGCCTGCTGGACACAGTTTTCCAAAGATTGGAAGCAGACCGTGCTTTCATGAAGCATTGGACAGAAGCAGTACATCAACCAGCATCTTGTTTTAAAAATTATTTTCCAATTTTAATTTATATGGATTTTATCTGAAATAAATTATTATTATATTATTAGCTGCAGCTAATAATTAAGTTGACAATTCCGCTTGTACTGATACCCGACAAATGGCAAACAAAATGTTGGAATTGTAGTAAACAGGTTAAAAGTTTTTATCTTTGGTAACAGAGAACATAACAGTTTGTTCCCAGTTCCCACACTGTATGAAATAACAGACTGTAATTTTATAACAGGTTTGTGGAACTGTTATTTATATGGAACAAAAACAGTCGGAGCAGGTATGCGATTTTACCTGTTATAACCCACTCCTAGTACAAGGTATGGTAATACTTTTACACAATTATAAATCTATGATTAAAAACAACAATTTTAACGACCGCTTGACGCAGTGGTTTGGGTGTTGGCCCCTCGGCTCACTGCACTGGTTGCGGGTTTGATGCCCGCCAGAGGTAATGCGGAAACGGCCTTTTTGTCACTGGCATCGCACCCAGTCAATTGTATGGTAGACATAGTACAAGTGTCGCTTAGTTTGAGTAGAGGTGCCCTTATTAGATATATGTGTGAAAAAAAAAAAACGTGGTCATTGTTTTTTCTTTTTCATTGTTCTATGTACCGGTAAATAGTTGAACTACTCGCTTCGTTTTATGTCAATGTTAGTACACCACTCGGCCGACTTGCTTAGGGCCAGTCCCCTTAGTAATTAGTCCGTGGTCCATACAGTTGGTGTTTGTCTGGCGATATTTATTTATAAAAATATAATATAAAAAAAAAAAAAAAAAAAAACAAAATTCTTTATTTCTTATTACAAAAAGTAATGACATGTTCTTTAAAAATAGTGTGTATCAACAATAAATTTTCAGAAACATAGTACATACATTTGAGAATAAGCAGATATATTACAAATAAACGTATTATTTGCGACCCTCACACTAGGCCTAGCCTGTATCGTGAGGGTCAGTTCTGTTTGTTTTCCAAAACAATTGCGTCAGAAAATTAAGAATAAAAAATATAAAAGAGAAAAATTAAAATTAAATGTCTTAATAAGTATTACCTATGCCATGTATGTGTCTGCATGTGTGTGTTTGAGTGTATGTGTGTGTGGTTGTGTGTTTGAGTGTATGTGTGTGTGTGGTTGTGTTTGAGCGTGTTTGTGAGTGTGTGTGTGTATGTGTATGTTTTCGTTTGGGTTTATATACAAGAATTTCTGCTGTCTGATTTGTGTTAATATTAAGTAGGTAACATATTATTTTTTTATTTTATTTAGTGTGTTAAGTGTGTAGCATTGAGCTTGATTATCCGATGTAGAAATCCAATTTAGTTAGGAAATTATTTTCATAATACCTTCGGTCTCACTGTATGATAATTCTAATAGCCAGTTCTTTAGTTTTCTCTTGGCAGCATTAATGGAGTCGTTCTTAATATCGCAGTACTTCAGTACGGCGTTGTATATAAAGGGACCCAAAAATGGGGAAAAATGCTGTGCGAAACTAGAATTTACCTTCACCGGAATACACCGGAATATAAAATAAGCCAATCAGGGTTTATACAATACTCACTACATCATTTAATACTACATTTCCATCCTATTTCCACAATGTTCAGTAAACCTATCGACTTTGTGCTCATCTGGCAATCGCAAAGCAATATCCTAAGGCAGATCTACGAGAGATTTGACTCGCCTATCCAACAACTTCGCAATGAGAAGAATATGTGAACTATATTGATGGTATGGTGAAAGGGTGACCTTTATTGAGTAACTGTTGCAATTCCAATATGTAATTTGAAATCTAAATACAACATTGTTAATTGTAGTACCTACCTACCTCGTCAAAGCTTGTCATAGATACTTTTAATCGTAAACCCAGTATTAAAAATACTTTCCTGAAAATTTGTTGCAATTTGACCACCATGGGTGCGTCAAAAAGGCGAGCGGCACAGTTTTGATGTCAGCCCCTCTAGACAAGTGGCTGAAGTCCACAAGCGTTCATTCAAATCGCTACGCTTCATGTATGGAAATGCCATAAGTCACGTGATCTACATAGCGACTTGTAATGTTATTTCCATACATTGTGAAGTCTATTCTATTCATTAAATGATTTCTCGGACGCGCCGTTTGTCTCTTTGATCCCAGTATACTACTTCACCAAGCCAACTATAGTACGTTGTTTTATACTTGTCCTATTTGGTAAGCAAAGATGGCGTCCAGCGGGGCGATTGCGTAACTTTTTGTCAATGTTTCAATTGGTTTCGTATATAATTGACACAGGATGAACGAAACCAAATGAAACATTGACAAAAAAGTTACGCAATCGCCCCGCTGGACGCCATCTTTGCTTACCAAATAGGAAAAGTATAAAAAACGTACTATAGGTGCCTGTCAAATGTGACGTCACCCGCATAATAAGGCGATGGCGGTGTGCGAGCGGCGTGCGGGCGGGAAGCCGCGGGCGGTGGCGGGTGTGCGGGCGGCATAATTGGCTTGGTGGAATACCACCAGTGGTAAAATGGCAATGTTTTCATGCCAATTGACCACTGATGGGCAGAGGGTACTAAACATTGGAGGATGAAATGACACGTTATGACGTCTACAATTACCATACTATACCATGCTAAGATTACCATTACGTTTTTTAACGTTGGTAACCTGCTAAAATTATATTGAAGGTAAAAATATATTGTTTGTTAAATGAGGGAAGTAGGGCATAAATTCGCACGAGCGCCCGGGGCGCCGGTGGTAAATCAATTTGCAAGTATAGCTGATTCGGCTAACCGGTGCGTACATACCCGGCTTTTGTGTTTTTACGATTACTTCCACCTCGTGTAAATTCTGCGAGAAGGTTCCTCTATGTTAGGTAGCTACGTTACAAATTAGCAATCCCACTAATATTATAAATGTGAAAGTTTGGATGGATGGATAGATAGATAGATGGATGGATGGATGGATGGATGGATGGATGGATGGATGGATGGATGGATGTTTGTTACTCAATCACGCCAGAACGGCTGAACGGATCTGGATGAAATTTGGCACAGAGATAGATTATAGTCTAGAATAGCACATAGGATACTTTTTATCCTGATAGTATGTTTCCGTGGGACAAATTATGCGCGGACGAAGTCGCGGGCAAAAGCTAGTATCATATAATATGCCCAAAAGCTGGCCCTCGACGGTCCAATAACTGGATATCAAGCCATACAATATCATAGTGGTGCGACAATTTAAATTTCTTGCGTTTCGGAATAATCGGTAAAAATATTGAAATAAGCGAACCTTTGCATTTTTTTATTGAGAACAATTGTATGAAAGTATGTATTTATTACACACTGTCAAGGGCCAGTTTTACTGTTTATTCCAAACAGCTTCGTGTTTCATTTTAACTTGGTGTACCTACAGTTTTAAATTCACGCGATAGATACTTATTTATTTATTGAACACAAAACAGATATTACGATCATACAATGATCCAAATAATGCGAGATAATCTTTTTACAATATATAGCACTACAGTTATAGCTAATTTTAACACCTGACATGGTGTCTGTTCTGCAAATTTATTATTATTTACAATAGATTTAAGTACCCCAAAATTTATAGAAAGTTATAATCGACTTGCACTGGCATTACAAATCACTTTTGTTCCTAGAAATGATTTGTGAACCATTGTAAACGGGCTAAAATCTCTATAAAGGTGGTAAAATTGCAGCGAAGTTGAGATTTCATCATCATTATCATCATGTCGGTCAAAAGACGTCCACTGTTTGACATAGGCCACCAAAGTTTTCCACAAAGACCGGTCCTGTGCTACTTGCATCTATTGAGATTTAACTTTTAGAAATCGCGAGACTTCGTCCATATTATTACAAAATTGTTTCATGCCGCTGTAATAAAGCAACCGTGTTCATTTTATTTTCATATTTTTTTGCGTTTTCTCGACGCCTACGCGCCTCTACACGAGTAGTTTTATTATTCAGTTCAATGAATTGTAAAACTGATCGCGGCTCCATTTTTCTCTTTATTTTTTGTGCTTTTGTGAAAAAAATCCTACATTTTAAATTAAGTAAGGCTGTGGTGTCCTATTAAATGCCATTGGCCGCTTACAGCGTCATGCACGCGTACGCCGCGTCAGTTTAAGTGCTCGACGCAGGTGTTCGACTTTTTATAATGAAGATTTGGTAATAGTATAAAAGTAAATGCAGCTACACGAGCTCCATAAAAGGCACATTCAAACTTTGCTAATTGGCAAGAAAGCCTATAGTACGTTTAGTACGTTTTATACTTGTCCTATTTGGTAAGCAAAGATAGCGTCCAGCGGGGCGATTGCGTAACTTTTTGTCAATGTTTCAATTGGTTTCGTATATAATTGACACAGGATGAACGAAACCAATTGAAACATTGGCAAAAAAGTTTCGCAATCGCCCCGCTGGACACCATCTTTGCTTACCAAATAGGACAAGTATAAAAAAACGTACTTATACTTTTGTGCGTACTACCTTAGTGTGGATATTCTGGAGTGGAAAACGGGATAACCGATGTAACTAAAATTACTATACCTAGTACATCGTTAGTTTTACATGAAGAAATCACGGAAAAGCGTGCGTAAAACCATTCAAGGATTTAATTGGTTTCATGTACGGTTTTCCTTAAAATAATGTATAAACTCGTATTGCATACGTCAATACGTAGATAAATACGGGCTCACAAAGTAATCAGCTACATTACGGTACGTAGGTACTACGCAAATCTACGACTGGGATTAGCCGGGCATTTTTGTATTATAAAGTGCGTCATATGAATTTTGAAATTGGACATTCCGATTTATTTACGTAAATGATAAGGGGTCTAACTATGTATTTTTTAAATTTCCGTCGTGTAGTTAGTAAAAACCACTCGATAGCAGCATTAGCAGCCGATAATAGGAAGTGTGTTCGGTAATTTGCAACAGGTTTACCCAAGGTATACCCCTTATCGGTTACCGCTTCCGCCTCCGCAAATGCGGAACTTCCGCAAAAAAATCATACTCACATCCGCCTTCGCAAGTTTTTAACGGTGTTAGCGGAGATTTTTACATATACATTTTTACATTGAAATCTTCGAAACGCATCGAAATATTTGGAGTTAGTGTACAAAGGGAGGGTAGGAGAGGGGAGGGGCGGCCTTAACTTGACCTTGTGCGCTGGCTCGATACTTGCAATTATTATTATTTTTTTTATTATTATTTAGTTATATTTTTCCGCCTCCGTTAACCTCTGCTTCCGCAAAGGTAAAGCTCTGTATTTCCGCTTCCGCCTCCGATTCCACTAAGATGGCAGATGGTGACAGATTACATATCTAATACCTACACTTTCTAGGATAAAGGTAGGAGTTGGTTGCGGGCGGCAGTTGCGGCGACGCCAGTTGTCGCCGTCAGTTTCATACAAAATTGTCACGATGACATGTGCCGCGACGGCACGACGGCACTCAATTCTATGAGATTGACATCTGCCGCCTGCCGTCGGCCGTCTGCCGCCCGCAAACAACTCCTACCATAAGGGATACGGTTTTTTTTTTTATCCTATCACTAGTAAGTTTTTTACTTGACTTCAGTAGGTATAAATATAGGAAATATTGATATTAATAAATATTATTATCCAAATTATAGGTATGGTATAATAGTATTGTTCTTAACAAACTCCGCCACAACCGCCAAGTCATAGATCCCAACTCGTGGGCTGATTGGCTGCTCGTGGGTCCACTGTGCGACCATGTTCTGCGCCGGCGCTGGCACGTCGTACGGCACCATATGACCCGCCCCTAGTATTATCACTTCAGTTAAATTTCCACCACTTTTGTGATATCTGTAAAGATTTAAACACAAGTTGTATACATTTACATTTTACTAATATAGGCATGAGTACACTACTCTACCAACCCTACTAGGCACTCGGGTATAAATATCAAATTATTATAAGTCAATGATTCCTCGGTTTATCCACAACGTAGTGGGCCTGGATTAATTACTGGGCACTCATGTTGCAGTAGCTCTCAATATGTGGTGGAAGGACCGCGGAATCACTGACTTATTATGATTTGATATTTATACCCGAGTGTCTAGTTGGCTTGGAGGTGCAGTAGAAGTTACTAATTCTATTCGCATCTCACTTTTCGACCACTTTTTCTAATAGTTGTCGGCCAGAGGACTGCTAACAGATAGCCGACAGTATGTCGACCATGAATTTACGATTTACAATGAAGAATTCATGAAGATCCTAATATTAGAGACCAGTGGTATCGCAAGAAACCCGAATAACCCAATAGCCCGAAGAACTGATGGACGATGGGGCAAAAAGTTTCTTGAGTGGCGACCACGTCCTGGAAGACGCAGCTTGGGTAGGCGCAAGGTGGACCAACGACCTAGTGAAGGTCGCGGGAAACCGCTGGATGAAAGTGGCACAGGGCCGGTCGTTGTGGAAAACCTTGGGGGAGGCCTATGTCTAACAGAGGACGTCTTTTGGCTGAAATGAGGATGAGGTTTTGCAATGGACAGTTGTAAAGAGACGCGAGGCCCTAGTAAAACTATGAGTAACTGGCTACCGTGTATCTAAACCGTCTTAAAAAGAGTGTTGTATTCAAAAAACGTCATCAGTGTTAACTGACTTTTACCTTAGGATGGCATTCTTTGAATAAAAAATAATATAAAATAAATAATATCCTGGGACATTTTTAACACACGCTACCTGATCCCAAACTAAGCAGAGCTTGTACTATGGAAACCAGATAACTGATATTACTACATATACTACTTTTTTTTTTATTTGTAAATACATACGTAATATACATAGTATACACCCAGACTCGGGACCAGACATGTTCATGCACACAAATGTATGTCCCGGCTAGGAATCGAACCTACGACCTGCAGCGTGAAAGGCGCTATCACGCCAACCACGCCAACGGGCCCGTGGCCCCAATAAAACTATTATTTTAAGTGGTTAAACGCAGTGACTACGGCCACCGCAGACATTTACCTTTAGCATCGGCGATCGGCGATTTAGAAACTGTCTCGATGCTGCGTCGCGTTTTTTCGAGCGAGAATAAGCGAGACGCAGCATCAAAATCACCGATCGCCGATGGTAAAAGTAGCATGTCTGGTGCAGTGGTTATACCTAATATGTCAGTAAAATTACTGGACTACATAAAGACGAGGCCCCACTAGCGCGTTGCGTTGCGTCGTCGCAACGGATCAAAGGGTTGACGGGTGAGAGACGAAGCGGGGGAGGGTGATGCGCCAGTACAAAATCTTGCGACGACGCAACGCAACGCGCTAATGGGGCCCGGCCTGATCATAGTGTGAAGGTTGCTTACCCGCAATGCTTGTTGTTATATATGTAAGGATATCTGGTGGCCTGCAGGAACTCCTCCGTGCCTTTCCACCTCCAGGTGCGGTAGAATTCGGACGTGAACACGCATGCTAACATCTGATCTAGTTGACCGCTGAAAACCGACCATACTGTTATTTGTATCTCCCGCTTTGCAGCGGAGGGAAGTGGATAATCTTAATCCAACTCTTTTGATTAAATTCGTGCGGGTTCCAAGACAACTTGGCTTTTCTCCGGGACTCATCGAGGGTCTAACCTTGGTGTCATCGTTGGACACCATTGTCGATCCTGGCTTACAGGAGTAACAGTGGTGGGAGGGTGTGGCGGGCCTATTCCCAATAAAAAAAATACGGCTAATATAAACGAACAATTTCAAACGGAATATCGTCATCGTGTTTTTCGGGTTGTTAATTGTGATTTTCTAATATATGTCCAGGATTTATCATATATTTAGAATTGGTTGAACTGATTGTGGCTGTATTTATTTTCTTAAACTCCCGTAATTTCACTTACCAATAAAGGAGCGCCTTATAATGTTCCAAAAGCTCCTCCATAAATGGTTTCGTGGTGCTTAGGAAATCAGGCACCATCTTTATGCTCACTGTAGAATTAAACATGCTATATTGTATGTCGCCAACGTGCAGCGCTCGCTTCACCTCGGACTGTTGAAGGAATTCGATGTATTTGTCTACCACCAGTTCGTCCCGGAGGTAGTTGAAACCCTGCTTTTGGTGGCTAAGAAACAGCTGCATCTGGCCTAATTTTAACCATTCCTGTAACATCAAACGCCGGCTTACACACCCATTCGTATCAAACTAAGCTATGCTTAGCTAAATGTAACATGGTTTAATGGTTATCAGCAGATCAATTGAGAAAGGCTAGACTTGAGAAGTAGTGGTGTGGACAGCGTCACTGTTCAGTTTCGTTTAAGATACCTAAAAGTCACGTTTACCCTCCTAGTTGCCCAAAGAATAGGCTATACACTAAATTCCCGCAATTAATCGTCCCAACCTTGGAGTCATCGTTGGACACCATTGTCAATCCTGGCTTACGGAGTAACAATGGTAGGAGTGTATGGCGGGCCTCGTCACATTAAAAAAAATCGTCCCAATAACTTTTGACAGTTTTTTTGTGTTAAATTGACAAAAAAATATTGTTACTGTCATTTTTTACATTCAAATAATTTATTATGTACATTCTATCAGGATGAGCCCAAAAGGAAATTTCCGACCGACTAACAACAACAAATAAGTCCTGTGCAGAACTAGCTGTTATCAACGTTACCTTCCTAGCTTCAACGCTCCTGTTAGCGGCAATCGCCCGCTGCATAGCGTCTTCCACTGGCTTGAGTATCTGGATCTGCTTCTTGTCCAGCATCCCAAAATAGTAGAATGACCACGGAATGCGTATCATTTTCGGGTCCATTAACGGGTTGCCGAGAATAAAACCCTGCGAAGGAAGTGAATATTTTGGACACTTGCAAAAATATCGCCTCTAATGTATGAATGTATGTTGTACTAGCTTTTTCCCGCGACTTCGTCCGCGTAGAATTTAAATTTAAAAAATCGGATCTCTGATCCCGGATCCCGGATCCCGGATCCCGATCTCGGTTCCTGTTTCCTGATTTTACCGGATCCCGTAGTCCGGATCCCAAAAAATATAGCCTATGTTATTCAGGGATAATGTAGCATTCTAATGGTGAAAGAATTTTTAAAATCGGCCCAGTAGTTTTTGAGTTTACTCATTACAAACATCCAAACATACAAATCTTTGCTCTTTATAATATTAGTATAGATGAGATCGTTTTAAGTAATATCATGACGTAGTTTTTGATCTTAACATCTAAACTTCTATTGACTGGTATGGTACCTGAAGGTTAATATCACCTCCTATATTATCCTTGCCCTTGTGTATCTCCATCGCCAAAGCGGGCACGTACTTGCCCGCATACGACTCTCCTGCCAAATAGAGAGGGACTGTCCTTAGCTCGGGGAATATCTGCAGGAACTGCTTGACAGCGGAGTATAGATGACTTGAGTACTGAAAACATAAATCATTACTTACACATAAGTAGTAGTTTCTGGGCCATTCTTCGTCTGACCGGTCTAAGTGTGGCGTGTGATTTTTTTATTTTAGAAATTAGATACTCGTATATTTCGCATCGCAGCGTTGGATAGCATTTTAATGAGATTACTGCTTAAGAAAATGTTCTGCATTCATCTAAGGTTATTTCTTACCAATGCCATTTCACCAGTGGGATACCCATCATCGTGGTCAGTGAAGCTGTAGCCGGTACCCACTGGGCTGTCGATAAACAGCAGCGAATGATTCCGCAGCCAAGTGTATGGGTTCGCTGGAATTAAACAAATTATGGCACAAATTGTGAGATGTTCGGGTATAAGTGACTATATAATCAATAGATCTTACGATCGACGACACGGTGGAGTAGGTATTAAAGACCTGGATGCGGTAAGTACATATGAAGCATGGAGTGTTATGGATCAGAACTACACTCAGCATTGGGTGATCATAGGTTGAAAAAGAAAAAAATAAGTTTAAAAACTAAAACCCGACTACTGAAAAATCGCGCGGAGGGTTATGATTTTGACCGGTATGTATGTATGTATGTATGTATGTATGTATGTATGTATGTATGTATGTATGTATGTATGTATGTATGTATGTATGTGCATCTGTTCCCACCTAACTTCCAAACTACTTGTCGTAATTTGACAAATGAGGTATCGTTAGAAGCGGCTTAATGGCGCGCTGGTTATAGGCTATGTGACGTCACATAAAATTGCATATGGCGCCCTCTAGAGGACATAATGTCAACAACTAAAAAAAAAACATTTTTTAATAAAACCGTGTGGGGTATCAAATGAAAGAGCTTGATGAGCACATTTCAAAAATATATATATTGTTACCTATAACTCCAAAATAATTAAATAAAAAGTAAGTTTAAAAACTAAAACCCGACTACTGAAAAATCGCGCTCTAAAAAGTATGAAACAAGAAAATATCCTCATCTAGAGGATAGCCGTGGTCCGTGTAGGTCCTTTATGGCCAAATGGCATATGAACACGGACCACGGCTATCCTCTAGATGAGAATATTTTCTTGTTTCATACTTTTTAGAGCGCGATTTTTCAGTAGTCGGGTTTTAGTTTTTAAACTTATTTTTTATTTAATTATTTTGGAGTTATAGGTAACAATATATATATTTTTGAAATGTGCTCATCAAGCTCTTTCATTTGATACCCCACACGGTTTTATTAAAAAATGTTTTTTTTTTAGTTCATGACATTATGTCCTCTAGAGGGCGCCATATGCAATTTTATGTGACGTCACATAGCCTATAACCAGCGCGCCATTAAGACGCTTCTAACGATACCTCATTTGTCAAATTACGACAAGTAGTTTGGAAGTTAGGTGGGAACAGACGCACATACATACATACATACATACATACATACATACATACATACCGGTCAAAATCATAACCCTCCGCCGTAGTCGGGTAAAAAGAAGGTGACTGGCAGATATGTGATCAGGTAGATTTTTGTAGGATTGTTACAAAGTGAAGAGTCATGCCCCAGTCCCAATAAGTCATCCTAAAATATGATAATACTTTAATAAATAAATTAGACGTCCCAGAACAGCTTGAGAAAAAAAATGCTAGGTATTTAGATCATTGTTTTTTTTTTTATTGTAGCCTATTAAATGTCCTGCTGCTGTACAAAGGCATCCCTTTCTGGCTGCACAACTCCCTATCCTGGGCTATTGAATCGTTACATGATGTGGATATAGAACAACCGTTACAAAGGTTAAATTTAATAATTTTGGAGTACCTACCTACTAGATGAAAATATGTATCAGCCAAACTTACGTCTCAAACCACCATTCTTGCAAGTAAAAGGTCCAATTTCATTAAATAGTCCCAATAAACTAGAAACACCAGGCCCGCCCTGCATCCAAATGATCCAGGGACTGTCGCTTACGTTTTTATTTGAAATAGGGAAATACCAGAAGAAGAGGTTCGAATTGTACGTCTCATTCACAGTCAAAAAACCAGAATAGCTTTCAAAACCCAAGAATTGTTTCGGATCGACCTTGCAAGCGTTCCTAGCGTCTTGCACTCTTTCTTCTTTTATATACGGCGTGAGTATTAACGCTGTACCATTATCAAAATTATTTACATCTTTATCAAGTCTTGGACCTGCATTTTGTAAAGGCAATACATCATAATTGCTTGGTTCATTTATATTAGATGCAGGAAGAACTTCATTATGTAAAACGTTGTCATCTATAGTATTCGTCTCCTCATGGTTGATCGTGGCGTCGGTTTGAACTGGTTTTGTACTATCTCTTATTAGATTGTTAGAAACATCTTCTTGATGGTCAACTGCAGTTTTGCCGAATGCACTGAAATAATTTTTTATAGTAAGTACTTAACGTAATGAATTTGACGATTATACAAGCATTTACCACTCTTTTAACTTTGAGTATAGAAAGTAACTTTTAACTGTGAGTATAAAGTAAAATAAAAAAGGCCCTTTTATTGTTCGAATCAAAATTTCGATTCAGCATTCATATTATTATAATACATTATTCCACAAAATAACATACTTTTTGTGACAAAAATACACTTTTGCTTTTACGTAATATAGTACATTATGATTGGGAAAGTCGTCAATCATTAACAGAACTAAGATTACCTTGTGATTAATAAGAACGACAACAAAACAAGCATTTTGATCACTTAAAATTATTAAATAATGTTGAATTTGTATATAACAGACAATTTTCGTAATACATCACTGCGGGATCACACACTACTGATAAAAATATTTGTTAGTAGGTACCTAGTTTGTAATCTGTTTGAACTTCTGAACCTGGAAAAATATCAGTGGTATCATATTATTTGTGGCATATTAAAAGTGTGGGTAAATGTTTGTATAATCGTCAAATTAATTACATTAAATACCTACTATAAAATGTATTTTAGTGCATACGGCAGAACTACAGTTAAACATCAACAAGATATTTCCAACAATCTAATACCAGACACTAAACCAGTTCAAACCGACGCCACAATCCACCATGAGGAGACGAATACTATAGATAACAGCGTTTTACATAATGAAGTTCTTCCTGTATCTAATATAAACGAACCAAACAGTTATGAAGTCTGCCTTTAAAAAATGCAGGTCCAAGGCTTGATAAAGATGTAAATGATGTTGATAATGGTACAGCGTTAATACTCACGCCGTATATAAAAGAAGGAAGAGTGCATGACGCTAGGAACGCTTGTAAGGTCGATCCGAAACAATTCATGGGTTTTGAAAGCTGTTGAATTTGAAGCGATATTTTGAATATTTGGGGATACATTGAAAGGGTATTCAAAGAATAAAGCATTGATAATACTCAAATAGTATATTATTACAAACATCATAGATATTGTATTATAGTCTTGTTCTTAATGAGCTCCTGCACATATAGCGTGTCATAGATCCTATCTCGTTTGCTGATTGGCCGCTCATGGGTCCACTGTGCGACCATGTTCTGCGCGGGCGCAGGCATATCGTAGGGCACCAAATGACCCGCGCCCAAAACTATCACTTCAGTTAAATTACCGCCACTTTTGTGATATCTGCAAAGGATTTATATTCAAGTTGTAGCGCGTTATTTGCAGTCTTTTCAAACAAACTTTCATTTTCAACCATTGATGGTGTAGTTCGAGCGTAAATCGCTCTGCTCACTAGATCGGGTGGCTACGGGTTAGATTTCTACCGAAAGCAATTTTCGGAAGGTCCTTTTTGTAATTTATCCTAAACTGGGTATCACTGGGATCACCTCCAGTCCGTTGTATGGTAGCCATAGTACAAGCGTTGCTTAGTTTGGGACCATACAGTTGGTGTTTGTGTCTGGAGATATTTTATTAATATAAAGTAAAGCAATAAGGAGTACATGTCTCTGGTATATCGAGTAGTGGGCTGCTTACCCGCAAAGCTTAGTGTTGTATATGTAAGGGTATCTGGAGGCCTGTAGGAACTCCTCCGTGCCTTTCCACCTCCAGATGCGGTAGAACTCAGACGAAAACACGCATGCCAATGTCTCGTCTAGCTGACCGCTGCAACAACGTATCATCACCATCATCATTTCAGCCAAAAGACGTCCACTGTTGGACATAGGCCTTCTCCAAGGTTTTCCACAAAGACCGGTCATGTGCCACTTGCATCCAGCGGTTTCCCACGACCTTCATTAGGTCATCGGTGCACCTTGTGTGGGGCTTATCCACGCTGCGTCTTCCGGTACGTGATGGCCACTCAAGAACCGTATATGTACAACATAATATTTATACTTATTTGCGTTTCTATTTCTGAGAATAGTGCTGTTAAACTTTTTCCTTGTGCAGTCATCGCACAAGGCTAACTTTGCTTAGTAACTATGATATTATTAGTTTGAGTTTCTGTTGTAATACGTATTTTCCTTGTTAACAAACTATATTAACAGGGCCAATTTCAAACGGAATATCGTCACGATTAGTACCTTACCCATATAAGCCTCTATCGAAATCTGCATTGAAGCCATTTAGGTCTTCTCAGTTCTGCTTCTCGGCCAACCTAGTGTCAGACTTGTTTAAGCCACCTAAAAGCCTCTGACATCAAACGGGACCGACTTTCTGCTAAATAGTCACCCACCTCTTTCCGATATTGTCAAGAGTCGCTAAACCTCTGATCGTTAACCGATTAGCGATCGCAGCTATAAGCGTCTTCTCAGTAAAGAATTTTCACAATACCTAATTAGGTGCAAAATTTAACTTACCAATAAACGAGCGCCCTGTAATGCTCCAAAAGTTCCTCTATTAAGGGTGTTGTGGTACTCAAGAAATCTGGGGTCATCTTTAGGCGCACTGTCGCATTCTTTAAGGTAAAGTGTATGTCGCCAACGTGCAGCGCTCGCTTCACCTCAGACCCTTGTAGGTATTCGACGAATCTGCCTTCGATAATCTCGTCCCGGAGATAGTTGAAGCCTTGCTTTTGGTGAGTAATCGACAGTATTAACGTGCTTAGTTTAAACCATTTCTGTAAAATCAAAAGTAGCCACGTACGCAAATTATGGGTGATAGAGCCCGCTAGCCTTGACTGCAGCTCATATAAGGGTT
This sequence comes from Drymonia ruficornis, assembly GCA_947859195.1. Lineage (NCBI taxonomy): Eukaryota > Metazoa > Arthropoda > Insecta > Lepidoptera > Notodontidae > Drymonia > Drymonia ruficornis. The sequence continues at coordinate 12,885,240 of OX401905.1, read as the reverse complement.
GTTTTGACCGGGGTAGCACCACCCTCCTACAGAAGATCGGCGTAAAGTACCAATCCATTGGAGATAATCAGTAGCCCTTCTCAATTGTCCTCCTGACCTTGAGCCCGCCACAGCTTTAGTAGTTTTGGTCATCTCCAATCCAGTTTTACCATCTTAGCTACCCGTGGCATAGACTGGATTAGTGATTGAACTTTTCGTTTGATTTTTTATCCAACATCATCATCATGTCAGCCAAAACATGTCCACTGTTGAACATAGGCCTCCCCCAAGGTTTTCCACAATGACCGGTCCTGTGCCACTAGCATCCAGCGGTTTCCCGCAACCTTCACTAGTTCGTCAGTCTAGCTTGTGGGGGGCCCACCCACGCTGCATCCTTCGGTACGTGTCCGCCACTTAAGAACCTTTCTGCCCCATCGCCCATCAGTTCTTCGGGCTATTACATTGACCAAAATATGTTTTCACGTGATTTCATCTGGATAAGGATAAGGAAGGTACTTTTGACCGTTTAACCTAATATAGATCCTACAGAAACAAGTGTCTTTCAACCTTACATCCTTAGCTTCAACACTCCTGTTGGCGGCAATCTCTCGCTGCATGGTGTCCTCCAATGGCTTCAGGGTCTCGACCTGCTCCCTTTCCAGCATCCCGAAATAGTAGAATGACCATGGAATACGTATCATTTTGGGGTCCAGAAATGCATTCCCAAGCATTACACCCTGAGAAAGGTTTTAATATTAGGTATGCTATTGATTATTAGTGCCCCTAGCGGCGGATATTGTTACTATTGGGCACATCATGAACAAGCCATGAGTATTTTTGGTAATATTGAGTCGAGAGAAAGTCTCGTCAACAAACGATCGAGCCAAAACACATCATGAAACAGCCAACCGGGTCATGATATGGTCAATGCTAAGATCCTGCTACGACAATAGTACATTACTGCCACGGTCTGTAATGAGTGTATTGCTGGCTGCGGTGTTGATGGCCGAGAGCGCAGCGTGCAGAAGAAGGTTTGCAAAATAATGACAACATTATAAGAATTTTTGAGTAAATACATGTAATAATGTCATCACAAACGGTTGAATTGAATCGCATTTGTATGCTTTGAGTACCTAACAGCGTGTAGTTTTTGACCCAGAACCGTTACCTACAGGTATCGTTAAAACTTTTAGTAACTGGTAAGGCACCTGAAGGTTAATATCAGCTCCCAATTTTTCTTTGCCCTTGTGTATCTCCATAGCTAAAGCGGGCACGTACTTGCCCGCATATGACTCCCCTGCCACATAGAGAGGGGCTGTCCTTAGCTCGGGGAATATCTGCAGGAACTGCTTGACAGCGGAGTACAGATGACTTGAGTACTGAAAACATAAATCATTACTTTTTTATTGGGTGTAACTCCTGTAAGTCAGGTTCAACAATGGTGTCTCACGATGACGCCAAGGTAAGACCCTCGACGAGTCCCGGGGAAAAGCTAAGGTGTCTTGTGGGAAGTAGATAATCTTCTTCCAACTCCTTCTAACCCTTCTTTTGATTAAATTCGTGCGGGTTCTAAGATTAATCATTACTTACCCAAATAGCACCAACTTATTCCTCTCGCATAAAAGCTGTGTTGAAATCGTATTTTATGATTAAATATTTGGATGATTTCCTGTCCGTTATGGATGGCGGTGTTTCAAGACATTTTGATGAGATGACCGATTTAACCTATTATCTTACCGATGCCATTTCGCCAGTAAGGTACCCATCATCGTGATCAGTGAAGCTGTAGCCGGCGCCCACTGGGCTGTCGATAAACAGCAGCGAATGATTCCGCAGCCAGGTGTATGGGTTCGCTGGAATTCACCAAAATGAAAGTGTTAACGATATTGAAACACAAATAAATAAGAGGAAAAGTAAATATAAAAGAAGTAACTAATCTAACTGACAAAGATTTTGGCACGAATCCAAAAGTGCCTGTTGATAAAGTAACGCCCATTTTCACCACGGTCCTAATGATCTCCACTAAATGCAACTTAGCTTAAAATAACTCCAAAGCAACCCTACATTTTTAATACATTTTCAGAACATAGGTGTGTCCTCAACGTCTGTAAAATCAAAAGTGACACTGAGGAGTAGTTAAAACAAAGAGTAAGGTTATTTTTAAGAACCCTACGTAAAAATGGGTATCAGCCGCCGTTACTTACGTTTTAAACCACCATTCTTGTAGGTGAAAGGTCCAATTTCGTCAAAAAGTCCCAATAGGCTAGACACACCAGGTCCACCCTGCATCCAAATGATCCAGGGACTGTCGCTCACATTTTTATTTGAAATAGGGAAGTACCAGAAGAAGAGGTTCGAATTGTACGTCTCATTCACAGTTAAAAAACCAGAATAGCTTTCAAAACCCATGAATTGTTTCGGATCGACCTTGCAAGCGTTCCTAGCGTCTTGCACTCTTCCTTCTTTTATATACGGCGTGAGAATTAACGCTGTACCATTATCAACATTATTTACATCTTTACCAAGTTTTGAATCTGCATTTTGTAATACATTTTTGCTGGTTTCATTAACACTTTGGGAACGAACGCCATTATTATCTATAGTATTGTTCCCCTCATGGCTGATTATGGCATCATTTTGTACTGGCTTACTGACTCTTAAATCGTTTGATACATCTTCTTGATGGGCAACTGCAGTTCTGCCGATTGCACTGGAATGTATTATTGTGATTATTTTAATAGACGTCACGATAATTAATAATTAATTAATAAACTTAACTTGGTCGTCAATAATTAATCAAACTTAGAATACCTTGTCGCTAATAAAAAAAAACACCAAACGAGCATTGTGTTCAAAAACTATGAAGTGACATTATATTTTTATTAATTTATTACACTGACAACCTTTCATATTACATCACTGCGGTATCAAGAAATACTGATTCTCATAAAATACTAGGTCCGTTTGCAATCTGTTTGACCTATTGAACTTCGACAAATTTCGGTGATATCATATTCTGGACACATAAACAGAATAGAGCCTGCAAATTTTAAACCTTATACACATCTCAATCTTCATGACAAATCGGAAACTATCAACTGAGTAGGGTTCGTGAAGGGTCCCCCATATCAGGTTAATGTAAATTCGGAGTTAACCCGACCTGAGTTATGTATGATATAATTGGGAATAGGTAGCATTAGCAGTTATAAAGTTATGCCCGGGTTATGCCCGGGTCTACGGAAATAATTCATGGGATTTATGATATTAACTCAATTTCATTTGATAGATGGTGTCTTTGAATAAATTAAAGAGAAATAACATTATATAAAGCGCAAGTCCGTTCCTGCATGGAGTACTGCAGCCACCTTTGGGATGGCTCAGCCAAATACCAACTTGCCGCACTTGACTCGATTGAACGCCGTGCCAAGAGGCTAATAGGTGATAAAAGGCTGTTGAAGACTGGGCTTCACAGCCTGGATCACCGCCGTATAGTTGCTTGCTTGTCGGTCTTTTACAGATTGTACTTCGGAGAGTGTGGACAAGAGCTTCATGAGCTCATCCCGCCTTCCCCCTTCTACCATCGGAACTCAAGACGCACTGCAGGATATCATCCCTATTTGGTTGATATTCCACATATTCGCACGTAGCGCTTCAAATCATCTTTCTTAATGCGCACAGCCAAAGAGTGGAACTCCCTGCCTGCGTCTGTATTTCCGAGTGCATACAACCCAGATCTTTTCAAATGTAGGGTGAACAGGCATCTTCTGGGTGCGCTCGCTCCACCGTCGACCTCATCTTTGCCCCTGCGGCATGATTGAGGTCAAGAGCAAGCCCATTTTTAATAAAAAAAACGTATTATTGATATTACCTATAACCGGCACAATTTCTCTCAAGGCAAGGATTCGGCCATGAAACACACGCACGCCGCGCGAGGCTGCTGACCAACAAACATAGCCCACAAATGCCATGCGAGGCTGCTCATGACCTTCCATTCTGCATGACCTTCACCGTGAAGTAACTGATAAATAAAATTTCCAGAGTGAACATTGCTTTGGCTATTATTGGTTGTTATCTTAAAAAACATCCGCCTTGGTATCAACATGTTTTTCCCGCGGCAGGAGGTAAATTATATTAGTTAAATATAAAACTATTGATACGAGTATAGCGTAACCGATTCTACAAAATCACTCAAAAGACAGCAGCCCAAGCCGAGGCCGTGCCCAATGTGGCGGCCTTGAGCCAGCTGTCCCCCTGCCCTTACGGCTGGAGCCGCATTTTGTGCGCTCGCCCTCTGACCGGTGAAGTTGTTAAGGCCACTCTGGCCAACAACATATAGTCATTAAAAATATTTAGTTATAGCTTTTGCCCGCGACTTCGTCCGCGCAGAATATAAATTTAAAAAATTCCGTTTCCGTTTTCTGGTACCCAAATCCCGTATCCCGTATCCGTATCCGTATCCTGTATCACGCATCCCACATCCCGTATCCCGTATCACGTATACCGTATCCGTATCCCGTATCCCGTATCCCGTATCCCGTATCCCGTATCCCGTATCCGTATCCTTATCCCGTATACCGTATCCCGTATCCGTATCCCGTATCACGCATCCCACATTCCGTATCCCGTATCCCGTATCCGTATCCCGTATCCCGTATCACGCATCTCACAACCCGTATGCCGCATCCCGCATCCCGCATCCCATATCCCGTAACCCGTATCCCGTATCACGTAGCCCATATACAAAATCCCGTATCCCATATCGCGTATCCCGTATCCCATACCCCGTATAATTTTCAAAAACGCTTTTTTTTTTTTTTTAAAGACACTTAATCACCAATTTTCTTAATTCTAACTACAAAAATGACGAACTTCCATACAAACTTTCATCCCCTATTTTACCCCCTTAGGGGATGTATTTTCAAAAACCCTGAAATTAATATTGTTTATCTTTTAGAAGTCACTTAATCACCAATTTTTATAATTCCAACTTCAAAAAATGACGATCGTCCATACAAACTTTCACCCCCTATTTTAACCCCTTAGGGTTTAAATTTTCAAAAAAGATGAAATTATTATTTTTAATACGTAAAAAGAAACCTAAACACAAATTTTCATTATACTAACCTCAGAAATGACGAACTTCCATACAAACTTTCGTCCCCTATTTTACCCCCTTAGGGGTTGAATTTTCAAAAACACAGCAATTCAAGTTTTTTATTTTTAAAAAGGAACCTAAACACCAATTCTCATAACTCTTAACTTCAAAAATGACGAACATCTATACAAATTTCCCAACTAACTTTCATCCCCTATTTTACCACCTTAAGGGTTGAATATTCAAAAACGCCGAAAACCATATTTTTTATTTTTAAAAAGACACCTCAACACAAATTATCATAATTCTAACTTGAAAAATGACGAACTTGCATACAAACTTTTATCCCCTATTTAACCCCCTTAGGGGTTGAATTTTCCAAAATCGCTTCTTATTGCTTGTCTACGTCACAAAATATATCTACTATCCAAATTTCATGTCTCTAACTTCAGTAGTTTCGGCTCGGCGTTGATGAGTCAGTCAGTCAGTCAGTCAGTCAGTCAGTCAGTCAGCATTTCCCTCTTTATATATTAGTATAGATTTAATAATTAATCTGAAGTAGAGTACTATACTTATCGGGTTTAAAATAACTTAGGTTACTGCCGCCTTTTTTAGGGTTCCGTACCCAAAGGGTGCCAACCCTATTACTAAGCCTCCGCTGTCCGTCTGTCAGCGGGCTGTATCACACGATCCGTAATAGGTAGAGAGTTGAAATTTTCACAGAATGTGTATTTCTGTTGTCGCTACAACAACAAACAGGTACTAAAAATAAAATACAACTAAAAATTAAAGGGCGTTCCCATACAAGCAACTTGTTGTTAAAGCTAAGGATGGCACACTGACAGATGATCCACCTGATGCTAAGTGAACACCGCCGCCCAGGACATCTGCAACTTAGGGGGAGCATATGCGGCGCCGACCTTTTAGGGATTTGGGTGGTTACTTTGAAAAACGAAACGAAAGCTTCGGCTGACGGATCGGGCGATTTCCTACTCCGAAAGTGTTACGGATCCGAAGTACGGATTCGATTTACGATCAAAACCATGTCAAACGCTGAAATCGAAAATGTCAAATAACTTTCAGAGTAGGATCCACGAAAGAAGAAACGTCAAATCAAGATCATCGAATCGGATTCGAACTTCGTACATACTTTTTTCGTACTTCGGATGATCCGTCAGCCGAAGCTTTCGTTTCGTTTTTCAAAGTAACCCCCCTGTAAACATGCCCTTTGAAGGACCCCATGTTGTGGTTGTTATAACTTCGTAGAATATTTTAATTATCGTCATATTTTACAAAATAATTAAACCACCATCCAATTATAATTATACGCCCTATTAATCACATACAACCTCTTATGAACCGCCAACAAGCTCTCAACCTCGTTCAATTTGTAACTAGATGTTGCGCAGTAACGTAATAAAATAACGGCAATTTCGGCTTTGACCGATGCCTTTAAACATAGCTTTTTATTTTCGTAGAAACCGTTTCACGTCTTATTCCACTGTAGGAAATGTGTATAAGCCGCATCTGATTATATTTGTTTGTATCTATTCAATGATATTACCAAGATAGAGGGTGGGGGAATAATACGCATCAAAATGACTTAAGGCCCCGCTTCCTCACCGCGCGTTTCCGCCGTCTGGATTGGTCGAGAGCGCAATAGCCCCGTCCACTTTTTTTGCGAAAATATCGAAAATCATTAATTGTGACGTGAAAAACTATTGCATCACCAAAATCGATCTTAATTTTTTTAGGTATTGTCTTTCTCCATCTATTGGCGAAAAAAAAAAAAAAAATTCCAAGCCGTTTAGAAGGAGATAGAAATTTTAAGACGAAAACAGCTTCATTTTGATATTTTTTTTCACATAGGTAAAGAGCATAAAGAACTTTTTTCCTGCTAATTTTTTAAAGATGAGGGTTCATTAAATACAGTGATATTTATTTCAACATTTTTACTCCACTCGTCTAAGAGGAGATAGCCTCCAAAAATGCCTCGTTAGCAGCTGTCCCCGTCTTAAGTTGATTTTCGGTGCACCACTACATGCAGCGAAATTCACACTTCAGTTACCGCGCTCGTAATTCAACAATTTTGATGCGCATTTTCACCAGAAGATGAGCCATATTGGCAATACCGACGTATTTTCAACATTATTTTGATTCGTACTGTGTCCGTGGACTCCCTTTAGTAGGACATACTATTTTCGATATTTTTCTTTCTTAGTAATGTCATTGCACTGGAGGTTATATTTTTAAACTAAGTTCAGAATTCCTAACTTTAGTGGCACATATAAAACCGTTACACAGTTAAAACATGCATTGAAGTTAACGCCGCAGGGGAAGTCGTAACTTGTGGATACGAGCTGCAGCCGTTACAATGATGTGTTGAGTTTATTGACACTTGCGGTGTCCTGTAAGAACTTGGTCGAGCTAAGCTGTAGCCAATTGACTGCAGCTCATATACAGGCTGGTTCGACCGGGGTAGTAAAACATTTTACTAAAGATCTACGTAAAATAGCTTTTACAGCTGCGTTTTGTACGATGAATGAGAGAGCCGGTCCATTAAACCTTGCATTGTTTATAATTTTATTTTAAATAAAACAATCTCGGCTATCAATTTACTGCAAAATTTTAAGACGATGAAAAATATCAAATTTACGCCGACCGAAGGTAAGAACGGCTCTGATTGTTGTAATATGGTAATCTAATGTATTTACATTTTTTCTCGTGTCCTTAATCGAAGACTGTGGTAGAATGGGGGTTGTCATGACGGCAACACTTAAATGTCCGGAGCGAGGTAATCGTGTGGAAACAGCAATAATGTTACAATGCTGGTTTTCTACGGTTTTGAATCTTCATCTTGTAATTTGTATAGCTATCCTACTAATCTATATAGTGTGTTAAGAAAACCCTGTCCGACCTGTGAAGGTATTATTTGGGTATCGAAATTCGATTTTATTTATGTAAAAAAAATCATAATCCGACTTTTTTTTGGCCTTTTAACTGCCCCACTGCTGTGCAAAGGTCTCCCCTTTTCTATTGGAAAATAATTACCCCCTATTACATTAAAAATATTTCATAAAATGACGCCGTTACGTACTTTGTGGTTAAAGGTGCTGCCACACGATCTAACATAATTACTGCCGGTGACGGTGTTGTCATATTGTTAAAATTTGCTACATTTTGGGGAAAAAATAAAAAAAAATGGCATTTTAAAATTTCATTAATATGTTTACTATCATGAATATTTAATGTTTCTTATTTTATTTGGTCATGTTATTGGGAACCCTAATACCGGTTTCGGATCGGACAAGATTTTCTTATCACACTGTATATGGTATGGCTAATATAGCTCATCTTCTGTTGAATAAAGTGCATCAAAATGCCTTTAAGTTGATTGTCGATTTACGAGTGCAATAACATACATGTACATTTCGCTGCATGTAGTGGTGCGCTGAACACAAGTCTAATGATTGCAATGTAAGAAGGTACCATATCTGCTAAACTAATTCACCAATGATTTATTTTCTCAAGATGTGTAGGTTACGCAATATTCTAATCTGGGGGCTTACCACCACCTCTTATAGCAGTTTTGTTTTAACGTTTCAGCGGCCATTTGTGCAATGACGTTTCTTATTGTCATGACAATAAGGTACGTCATTGCACAAAAAGACGCTGAATCGTTAAAACGTTCCTGTAATTGAATCGCAATAAGAGTTCGTGGTAAGCCCCCAGTCCAATGAACTAGCTGTCCTACTACTGTTCCTGTCTGTTACCATCGCAATATAAAAACATAATATTTATACTAAAATGAATACTTGTTACACGACTGCCCAAAAAAAGGAGTGTATATGTGTTTAGGGTTCATGTATTTTTTTTTTTTTTTTTTTTATGGGACTGCGGTGGCAAAAAAGCGTACGGCCCGCCTGATGTTAAGCAGTTACCGTAGCCTATAGATGCTTACAATACCAAAGGTATGTATATATGTGAGATTCTTTATTCCACCATAATTTATAAATGCCTGAATGGGTTTGGATGTATGGGGTATCGTTAGAATCCTTATATCGTTCCGGGTAACACTGGGTATATTATTTTTGAAAAAAAAAATTGTATGGTGGCATTATGGGACATTTTGAAATGTGAAAAAAAAATTTTTTTCTTCCGTTATTACAATATGGGTATCAAATGGAAGGCCTTGATGAGCACATTCTAAAACTGTAGAATTTATAGGCATAATTTAACATAGGTAGGGTGTACATGCAAAACAATGATTTCATTTTTGGCTGTTGTCACTAAAATGCATAAAATAAAAAAGAATAATTAAAAAAATTAAAAAAACACGACTGCCCAGCCAAAAAACGAACTAAAAAGTATAAAGCAAAGTGCAGTGTCATTGCAGTCGGGGGCCCTCTTAGATTAAATATGTTCCACAGAACGGTCCCCCGACTGCAATGACACTTTATTTTTTTGTTTTGTTTCTAAGTTTATCTAACGGATTACGCAACGAACGAACGAATTCGAAGCAAGTGTCGAGCCTAATGCCATTATATTGCCCATACTCCTTCTCAGTGCGCGAGGGATTCAGCTGGCCTACTCCGAAATACGAACCTAACGTTTCGGCTGACGGATTGTCGTGATTTGACATTTCTTCTTTCGTTTTTCTCTACGATTTGACATTGTTTTGATCGTAAATCGAATCCGTACTTCGGACGATCCGTCAGCGACGTATTTCGGAGTAACCCCCCTGGCACTGATAGACCATGTGGGCCCAGTTCAGGTTGGTGAACTCCACAAGTATTTCTAAAGACGTGCAGGTTACGATGTCCTCCTTCACCGTTCAAGTGACCATAATGGGTTTGTATTTTAAAGCTCTTGTATCGTTATCGTAGACGCGGTTATTTGTGGTAGAGCCAAGCCAAGCCCATTGACTGCAGCTGATATGGGCTGGCTCGACTGGGTTAGTACCACCACTTACAGAAGATCGGCGTAAAGTATCTATTACAGCTGCGTTTCGTACGATGAGTGAGAGAGCTGGAAGCCCAACCCTCCTTTCCCCACCCTCTGCTCTACTCCGCTTTAGTATTGCAAGCATCTATAGGCTACGGTAACTGCTGCACATCTTCTACTGTTTCACGCTCAATAATTTAGCTGACAAACGCCGCGTCGCGATTCTAAATATTCTAGCTTCATATTTCCAGAAGACATTGTAAGGATTTCAAGCAAATTGTAGCCCTATATCGCACTTCGCACAGCTAGCTTTACCTTGTTCTAAATTTCTCTGACTTGTCAAAGTTGCACGGTCGAGTTACATTTTGTAGTAGTTTATGAATTTTGAATAGGTTTTTGTTAATTGCTAGCAATGTTTTGAGGTGAAACAACTGACGATCTTATGAAATTTAAAAGGACATGAAATGTGAAGGGTCTTATAGTGGCAATTCATATTATGATTCGCAATGCATCGAATCTATTAGACCAGGGGTCGGCAACCTTTTGAGTCGGAAGAGTCAAAAATTAAAATATACAAAATTTCTAAGTTTTAAAGAGCTACAAAGTTTTTTCTTGCCAACAATAATAAAGTTTTTTGACAAAAAGAACGAATCTATTCATTCATACGAATTCATTGCCATTCATTCAATTCATTTGTTAGTTGGCTTCTTGCTTTACTTTTAATTATATTCATGCAAGAAAATGCTTGCTCGCACGAATATGTCCATCCGAAGATAGTCAGCACTCCAAATGCCAACTTTTTCACCTCACTGTAGCAATCTGAAAGACTATTCCATGCGTCGAATATAAGTGCCTCAACTCTCAGCATTTCTTTTAAAGCTGTCCACTTTTGTTGCGTTACGTACATACATTTCTGGACCTCCAACTCTTTCAACTTGCTTGCATGGATGGATGGAGCCTAATGCTCGTTAATCGATTCAAAACGATTTTTAAATGTGTTTTTAATAAAATAAATAATATTTGCGTATGGAACTAAAGAGCCGCAGCTTCACATCCAAAGAGCCGCATGTGGCTCGCGAGCCGCAGGTTGCCTACCCCTGTATTAGACAGTTTTCCATAGAAATCCGTAAAATGGTCCATAAAAGAGGAATTGCAAATTGTCAATGTCGACGCTAACGACAGATACCAAAATGATTCTGCTAATGAATTAATTGTAAATGCAATTCATTAGCAGAACATTGCAGAATATTGCATAGCGACCCTATTAGCCCGCTGTTCTAAGTGTCACTGGGATCGCCCCTAGTCCATAGTATGGTATCCATAGTACAAGCGTTGCTTAGTTTGGGACCATACATTTGTAAGGTGTGTAAGTCTAGCTATTGCTATTTATTTCTATATCTATGGGTGAAACAGCTTTCAATTTTAATTGTGATTCTGATCAAACCAGTGCGGTAAATTATGGACTAAATTCCTCCCTTTAAAGGTATTTTAAAGTAGGGCAATAAATAGGGCTTGATGAGATTCTAAAGGGTCAGATGGGTATCAAAGTTATTAACAATGTTTTAATAGTTTCAGAAACAGATGATACTATAATAAATTCTGTTGCAGTGAATTCCACGAGAGACCAAGTGATGGAACTTTGTCAAAGTTTCCCAATTTGAATAGTTCGTCTCCTTAGAGAATCATGATTTCAAACAATAAGATATAGGTAGGTGCTTTGTGGCGGTTTGTATTGCAATTTAACTTGAGAGATGTTATGGAGAAATGGATTCAAGTATTTGGGATAATGCTGATAAGATATTTTATAATAATAGTTTGTGCTATAACAGCATCAAATAAGCAGAATAATGCGGCATTTTAATTTCATCAAATCAAATATAATTAAATTAGTTTGGATAAGATTTCTGACCATGTATCTAACACCCGTATCTGTAAACAAATCATGACTTATTCTTAAATCTTAAGTAAATTCTCATAAAAAAAAACCTGTTAAAAAAAATATCTATACTATACAATATTATCATGAAACGCCCGGACCGATTATGACGGGACCTTCACTCGCACATAGATGCTGTTATAAGGAGTATCTGAGGCTATTTTTTATTTTATCAAACATTTTTTTCCACGCATTCAAAGCCGCGGGCAGATCTAGTATACAATAGTCTACGAAGAAGTGGGCCTTTTCAAAACAAAAGAATATTATGCCTTAATTTTTTTTTCGGTCCATAAAGCAACTATTACGAAGTTGAAAGCTTACAGGCCACATAAGAGGCTGACCGCTCTATCTTCATAAGTAACGGATTTCCGACGGATAAACCACTAAAAGCTAAAACGCGTAGCCACACTGTTTATTTTCACGGTACTTTAGGCCTGAGTTCACCAGCACACTAACAGACCATTAGAGCAGTTACGTCTGTTACCAGTTAGTTATAGTCTATCTATATTCGCCCGCTGGATTTATTTCTAGGAGTGCAAAAGGAATTCTTTAAAATGTCGTCTTTAAAGGATAGGTATGCATATAACATTATCTAAATATTCGTTCAGATATGGAAAAAAAATGAAATGTAATGCCATTTAACATTTTTAATCTTTCACTTCCAAAATTAAATACAATTTCTCTTATTATATCATCTATATATATAAAAATGAATCCCTATTTCATGTCATTACTTGACGCGAGAACGGCTGGACCAATTTAGATGATTTTTTTTTTAGATTATTCCGTGAAGTTTAATGAAGGTTCATACATTAAAAAAAAATGGAAAAATTGCCCGGAAAGCGCTAAAATCCCATATTTTACGTATGATTCAAATTACTTTCAATAGATGGCGTAATGAACGCCGGTGTCAGATGGCGGATGGCGACTATAAATTCTTGCAAATTTATTTCATGGACAATTCATCACAAGAAATAGATCCGCGATGTGCACATAAAGCCGAAAACCCACCGCGGCGCACGGAGAGGCCACGCACACGCTACGCACGTGGGTCAAGCTTCGCTTTGCACGAAAATGTATGTCACCGTGTCCACCGCGGCGCACGGAGAATGACGTCATCCATACATTTTCTTGCAGAACGTAGCCGTGGCCGTGTGCGTGGGCTCTCCGTGCACCGAGGTGGGTTTCCGGCTTAACAGTTCAGTGTCGAAAAATAAAGGGATGAATCGCTAAATTTGTTGCTAAGCGCAAAACTAGAGAACGGCTGGACCATTTTTTTCTTAATAAACTACTGTATCCCACTGCTGGGCAAAGGTCTCTCGCATCTTCTTCCATTTTAGTTCTTTTTCGGACAACATTAATTCTGAGGCGGTACGAAGTTCGCCGGGACAGCTAGTTCGTCATAAAAAATACTGAGCTTAATCTCTGTCCGGTTAATATTTTTAGGGTCCGTACCTCAAAGGAAAAAACAAATCCCATGTATCACTTTGTTGTCCGTCACGGTCCGCCATGGATCACTTTGTTGTCCGTCTGTATGTTTGTCTGTTAAAGCCCGCCACATACATACGGAATTGCGTTTCGAAATATCGAATCGGGGATTCCGAACGCAGTAAATCCATGCAAATTTTTGGACGTATCGCGTTCGGAAACCCCGATTCGATATTTCGAAACGGAATTCCGTACGGAAATTCCGTATGTATGTGTCGGGCCTAAGACATGTACAGCCCAAACCGCTGGTGTTAGAAACATGAAATTGTAACAGTAGGTATATTTTAAAGCGTAGAAGAAGAGCATAGGAAGGATTTTGGAAAATTCCACCTCTGAGGGGTTAAATTTTAACCCCTCAGAGGTGGAGTAATGAAAAATTATATAGTGATCCCATTTTTTCTGAAGCTAGAGATATGATATTTACTATTTAGGCTACTCATTATAAAGAAAAAAAATAATATTTTCAGCGGTTTTGAAAATTCCACCCCCAAGGTGGTACAATATGGGGAGAAAGTTTGTATTGTATCATCATTTTTTTAAATTCAACTCTTTATAAGTTTGTACGGAACCCTCAGGTTAGTCCTACTCGCACTTGTCCGGTTTTTCAGATCATTTGACTGATATAATTAAGTGGACCATTAACCGTAATAGAGCTTGCTTAATTACTGCCAGTCGCCACCGACAATGGTGCAACCTATAGTACTTAGACTGTGCTATAGGTATAGATGTTCTAGCTTCTCTTTCTTTGGTTAAGTTAAACTTCTGCACCCTGCATTTTATGTTGGAACATTTTATATCTTAAGTTATGATGGACTTACAAATAAAAAAGTAGTATATGTAGTAATATCAGTTATCTGGTTTCCATAGTACAAGCTCTGCTTAGTTTGGGATCAGGTAACCGTGTGTACAAAAATGTCCCAGGATATTATTATTATTATTACTTACGCTGGCATTACAAATCAGTTTTGTTCCTAGAAATGCTTTGTAAAACCATTGTAAGCTGGCAATAAAATATCTATAAATTCGGCGGTAAGTCTTTGGCAGTGGGGTGCGTCTACACCAGCCGCATGCTGCGCCCGAGCACTCAGTTTTGACGTCGGAACTGAGTGCTCGGGCGAGGCATGCGAGGCACGCACGCACCAAATTGCAGATAACTGTGTGAGCATTGTATATACCGAATATTATTCTTATCTCATGACAATAACAGGGGCGATTATAATACGTCATTTGGTCACGAGGAATATGGAAAAAAACTGGACGTTCCAACTATGACGCCGAAATTTTGTTAGTCATGAATTCCCGTTGATTAAAGAACTTTTAGGGATTTCCTGTATGATAATAAATTAATAATAAATACATGTTGTATTAAAAATAAACTAGTTGATTGATTTGTAGTAGAACCAAGCTGTAGCCAATTGACTGCAGCTCATATCCGGGCTGGCTCGTCTGGAGTAGAACCACCCTATCCCTACCCCCTCTAGTAACTATTATTATTATTGTTATTTCGTACGATGAGTGAGAGAGACAGACCGCTTCCCCCCTCTGTCCCCTTCAGAACGGCAACGTGCGAGCGACACCGTGATCATATAAGGGTTCCGTTTTTTTCTTTTTGAGGTACGGAGCCCTAATAAGAATATGAAAAATACGACAACGCACATTTCTTAATCATTTATAGATCCGATGAAACATCCGGTGGATTATACGTAAGGGATATTTTAAGATATTAACAACCTAATCTGATACGCTTGCCTTGCTTTCGCGGAATTTGTTTCGTCTCCGTTAATTTTAGCCAACAGGGCTATTAAGTTTTCGGTTTCGTTCATCCCGTGTTGCTTTGTCAATTGGAATTGATTGAAATTACAATGATTCTAGCTAGATTCTGAGCTAGACTTCACTCTTGCAGATATCAAATAATTACATAGACAAAGCAACATGGGCTAAACGAAACCAATTGAAACATCGTCGAAAAAGTTACGTAATAGGCCTAGCGATAGGTCTACGTGATCTGACGTAAAAACTGAACACTCGGACGCGCTGCTCGGCTCATGAAGATGCACCTATTTTTTTACCTACTAAGGCGGCATGTAATTTTTTCAAGAGAGATTTGTCTAGACTCGCGTTCAAATCGACTTTAAATTTTGTGTCTATAGTCTACCCTCTAGTGCGCCCTCAAGAGTAAACAAAAACCCGACTACTGAAAAATCACGCTCTAAAAAGTATGAATCAAGAAAATATTCTCATCTAGAGGATAACCGTGGTCCGTGTTCATATGCCATTTGGCCCTAAAGGACCTACACGGACCACGGCTATCCTCTAGATGAGAATATTTTCTTGTTTCATACTTTTTAGAGCGCGATTTTTCAGTAGTCGGGTTTTAGTTTTTAAACTTACTTTTTATTTAATTATTTTGGAGTTATAGGTAACAATATATATATTTTTAAAATGTGCTCATCAAGCTCTTTCATTTGATACCCCACACGGTTTTATTAAAAAATGTTTTTTTTTTAGTTCATGACATTATGTCCTCTAGAGGGCGCCATATGCAATTTTACGTGACGTCAAATAGCCTATAACCAGCGCGCCATTAAGCCGCTTCTAACGATACCTCATTTGTCAAATTACGACAAGTAGTTTGGAAGTTAGGTGGGAACAGATGCACATACATACATACATACATACATACCGGTCAAAATCATAACCCTCCGCCGTAGTCGGGTAAAAACTAATTCCTGACCACAGAAACTTCCTCTTTCCGATAACCGGAATTGTCTGTAATAAGTTTCCTGAATCATATTTCAGCTCACGTTTACAGAGGGACTGTATTGTGATTATTGATGATCCTTTATTGAAGCCAAATATAAGAAATAATGATATATTATACAGACGCTAATATTCTGGGCTATTCTTCATTTGACCGAGTGACCTAGGTGGTAAAAATGTCCTTTTAGAAATTTGATATGTCAATTTCGTAGGCATTCCGGCTCCTATACATGCCTATAAAAAAATATTGAGGGGCGACCACGTACAAGAAGACGTAGCGTGGGTAGGCCCCCCACAAGGTGGACCGACGACCTAGTGAAGGTAGCGGAAAACCGCTGGATGCAAGCAGCACAGGCCCGGTCTTTGTGGAATACCTTTGGGAAGGCCTATGTCCAACAGTGGACGTCTTTTGGGTGACATGATGATACCGTACATGACTAAATATGCCTACATAAATGATTCTTTCAATAAAAATAAATCTACCAAGGTCACAAGGAAAACGGTCGGACGAAGAATTACCCTTGTGTTCAAGTAGGTACCATGAGTGTCATAGAGGAAAATATTTAGAGATGAAATTGATATTTTAACAGCTGCAAAATATTTTCCTTTATGTACGGCCCGACTGATGTTAAGCAGTTACTGAAGGAGAGTGCGATAGTGGAAGCGGAAGGGAAGGGGAGTTGTAATGGTAGTGTGAATGTATGTACTTATGTTATATTAATTATGATTATTTATTATCCAACAATATCCACGGGTTATAACAAAATCCCCAAAAGCCCTAGTGAAATTCTGAAACACTCAATCCATTATTTAATGTGCTAATATCAAATCCCTTTGCATTCTGCTTGGATGAAGGCGTTATTTAGACCGCGATTGCTTTCTCGATAATGGCGATTGGGCCATTTTACGGTTTAACAAAAAAACCGGGGATTGAGTTACGAAATTACGGCTATCGTATCTACAGGATGTTTCAAAAGTACGAAATAATACTTGGGGATTTGGATGAGTACCGGGAATAGAATTAAATGATACAAAAAATATTTCCCCCTTCCCCTCCCTCCATTCCACTCCCCTTCAGTTCGGCAACGTGCGAGCAATGCCTTTGGTATTGCATCTTAACATCTGGCGGGCCGTACGTTTTTTCGCCATCGCAGTCCTATAAAAATAATCTTGTCATATTTCATAAGTTGTAATGTCTCAAAACTATGCAAATTTTGTACAAACTATTTCTTGAATATTAATGTGCTACTCCTGAATGCAGTTTACACTGGATTCTAAGGCCATTTGATGTGTTCAAAGGCCGCAATACGAAAGTTGTCATTAATATTCGATGGCCTATAACTCAGAAACTATGATAGTTACGTAAAGTATGTATATATTCTCTGAGCATCTACATATCAGTTACCCTATAATTTTATTATTAATAAGATTGTGTTATTATTGTGATTGGTTAATAAGATTTGTATGTTTGTGTTCCTACATCAGTCAAAATACGCCTAGAAGTTTTTTCTATTTCACATTATCTATTATAGCCTTGATCTTGCCACTGTGGCAATACATACCTGGATAAGATACTTATTACCAAATAAATTGTAATAAAGAGTTCTTAGTTAGTAGGTACCTATAGTAGCCGACAGGTTGGCAACGTGCGTGTAATGCGTTTGGTATTGCAAGCATCTATAGGCTACGGTAACTGCTTAATATCAGGCGCACCTTACGCTAGTTTGCCACCTTAGTCAAATAAAAAAGGAGTGTTCTGTGGTTTATAGCTTAAGGATAACAGTTGATAATAAAAAAAAAATATAATTATAAAATAATAATAATAATAAATATATAATTAGAAACTTTTCCCCAAAATAATAATATCCTGGGACATTTTTACACACGGCTACCTGATCCCAAACTAAGCAGAGCTTGTACTATGGAAACCAGATAACTGATATTACTACATATACTACTTTTTATTTGTAAATACATACTTAATATACATATACACCCAGACTCCGGACATACAGACATGTTCATGCACACAAATGCATGTCACGGGTAGGAATCGAACCTACGACCTGCAGCGTGAATGTCGCCTCCGCGCCAACCACGCTAACGGGCCCGTCGAAATAGAAAGTTATGATAGACTTATACTGGTATTACAAAACACTTTAATTCCTAAAAATGCTTTGTAAAATCATTTTAACTGGCTTATATCTATAAATATGGGGGTTTGTTATTTACGATTTTTTTCGCAATATTTAGGGCTGACTTTGTAAGAAACCCTGTTTCAATAATTGAACCCAATGTTCAATTTCATGAAATGTTCATTAAAGTGGGACGGAACCCTTATAACAATTACCGGGGATTTACCCATTGATACATTTGAGCAATTTTTATCTTGTTGAGAAAAACATAAAATAATCTACTTGCGTACATGTGTGGCCACGAAAGAAGCGAATTAACGCAACGCTTGTTTACCAACTCAGTCTCATAAAAAAAAATGATCATGAATTATGGCGCGTTTATATTATGGCAGTAACAAGCCAGTCCAGCGACCCAGTCCAGCGCTGACCTGTAACTGGCACCGTGTAAACGCGATTTTCAACCCAGTCCAGCGCTGACTTCAATCGCAAGTCAGTCCAGTCAGACTAGCCGCCTGTCTGCATACGGGCAGTGATGTTTACACGGTGCCAGTGACAGGACAGTCCAGCAACCCAGTCCAGCGATCCGCGCGTGTAAACACTAATTCCAACCCAGTCCAGTGCTGACTTCAATCTCAAGTCAGTCCAGTCAGCGTTTGTTTTAGTTATCAGAATATATAGTACAGTAAAGACTTGTAAGTATATTTTTCTACATTAAATGGATAGCATTTACTGCCATCGGCCTCGTCCACGTAGACTTATCCATAGGTACCTAATATTCCTTAGCATGCATAACATTCTTGTGCACCAACATTTTATTCCAATCTGTTTAACCGTTTTTTAGTGATGCTTAGTCAAACTTACAAACGAACACACTTTACACATCTTTGTAATAGGTGGATTATGAGTAATATATGTGTCATTTGCTCAAAAAATAATGGTAGCTTAATCCGGTACTAAGGCCAACGCCGCACAGAAGGCCTAGACAAGTGGCAGACGTCTACAAATTCGCTAACGCTTCATCTATGGAAATGACATAAGTGACGTGATCTCAAGCGAGATCTTCATAGCGACTTGTTGTTGATTTACATAGCAACGTTTGACATTTCCATACATTTTGAAGTTTATTCCATTCTATTCGATTAGCGTTCATGCCACTTGGCTAGCCCCTCTGGTAAGGCGAACGCGACGCGACAGCGACGCGACGGCCATCAAACTCCTGTAAGCATAATATGACGATGGCCGCATCACAAAAGAATTCGCCGTCACGTTTACTAGTACTAGTATCTAAAAGATGTGATGATAAAGTAAGCTTATTGCCAAATTTACTATATTCGGGCCTCAGCTTCCGGTACGTTAAGCACGCTTAATTTGGGGCCACACAATTGACGTACTTCTAGGTGAAACGTGCATTGTTATCATTCGTTATTTTTATAACTAACTAACTTATGGAAAATACGTGAACGCGCTATTAGTGGAGGTCCCCACACAATATAACAGCCATCAGCTCCACAATACTTTGCATTCGCCTGTGATTGATCAAGTGTATAGTATCCTGATACAAATTACTATAATAGAACTGAATTGAGATTACTTTTGTCTAGAGTTTATAAGTGATCATGCAACGATATTCCGCTTTGTAAGTTTCACTATTCTTGAAAAAGTTGAAAAGTTAAATTAAAAACATAAAAAATTATTATTTTACACTTTTCATTTTACAGTATTTGGTTATTTTATTGGCTCGCTCAAATAGAGTGCAAGGCGGTGAGTTCCCGACGCGATGTGAGGACCTTCCCGAGTGGCTTTTTATTCGGCGCGTCCACCGCGTCTTACCAAACTGAAGGCGCCTGGAACGAAGATGGTAAGATTTTTATTTTTAATCATATTTTTTTACTTTCATCTTTGCAACAAGGAGTGCTCGTGTGAATCCCACTGAATAACACATTTAGCTATAAAAATAACCTTATTTAACCCTTGGATTTTTGAATTTTATTTAAAAGAATTTCACGTCTCTAATCAGGTATTTATTACATTGTAATTTATTTCTAGGTAAGTCATTGAACATGTGGGATCACCTAGCTCACAATTATCCTAATCGTACCAAAAATGGATCCGGAGCAGACATCGCTAACGACTCCTACCATAAATACAAAAGAGATATAGAGATGGTAAGAGAACTGGGACTCGACTACTACAGGTTTTCTCTATCTTGGAGCCGAATCATGCCTACTGGATTCTCTGATCAGATCAACCCAGCCGGAGTCCGGTACTACAACAATTTGATCGATGAAATGCTGAAGTACAACATCCAGCCGATGGTGACGCTGTTCCACTGGGACATACCGCAGAGACTGCAGGAGGTGGGCGGCTGGTCCAACCCTTACATGGTCGATTGGTTCGCGAACTTCGCGCGCGTGGCGTTCCAGCAGTTCGGCGACAAAGTCAAGTACTGGAATACAATAAACCAGCCACAAGTATTTTGCACGCACATGCATAGTTTTGGTGAATTGCCACCTATATTTGAAATGCCTGGAGTTACTGATTATATGTGCGCAAAGACAATGCTGTTGGCTCACGCGAAGGCATATCATATTTACGACAAGGTGTTTAGACCGTCGCAAAATGGGTCAATTTTTATTACATTGAACTCTCGCTGGCACGAACCGAAATCAGAAGTGCATGCTATTGCCGCTATGGAAGCTCACACCATGCAGGTAATGTCATAGAGCTATTGAGTCCCCATAATCTACCTCTCTACAAGATCGAATCAGAAATGAGGAGATACGTAGGCAAACCAAGGTCACCGACATAGCCCTGCGAATTAGCAGGCTGAAGTGGCAGTGGGCGGGGCATATAGCCCAAAGAACTGATGGCCGATGGGGCAGAAAGGTTCTTGAGTGGCGACCACGTACCGGAAGATGTAGCGTGGGTAGGTCCCCACAAGATGGACAGACGACCTAGTGAAGGTCGCGGGAAACCGCTGGATGCAAGTGGCACAGGACTGGTCGTTGTGGAAAACCTTGGGGGAGGCCTATGTCCAACAGTGGACGTCTTTTGGCTGAAATGATGAATCTACCTCTGCCTACCCTCCAAAAAAATTATAGCTAAGGTCACGTGGTCGACTACTAATCTTAGATTGGTACCTGATCTCACCGGAAACTGAGCCCATTCTAGTTCAATGAGTTCACGGGATACAAATTATTGATGTACAATTTATTTTATTTATTTCAGTTGGGTTTCTTTGCGCATCCGATATTTTCCGAAACCGGGGATTTCCCTAGTATCATGAAAGAGCGCATTGCGGCTAAAAGCATGGAACAAGGATACCTCACATCCAGATTACCAGAGTTCACTGACGCGGAAAAATCTTATGTCCGAGGAACTTCAGATTTTCTTGGTTTAAACCATTATCACACTGATGTGATATACAGGAACGAGACTGTAATTGGACATTATCCTGTCCCTTCATATCGGGATGATGTCGGAGTATTGGCGTATACTAAGACCGAATTAACGCCGTCAGCGAATGGAAGAAGTAGAATGACGGAGGTATTTTAATTCTTCTCTATCTAAGTTTGTATTCCAAATAGGGTAGTCTTGTTATGGCATCATTTTGCGATAATAATTTTGTATAGAAGATAGCATAAAAGTGTGTTATAATACCGACCTTTTTCGTTTTAGTGTGTTCCTTGGGGCTTTTATAAGCTGTTGACTGAGATCAGAAACACGTACAACAATCCACCAGTCTTCGTCACGGAGAATGGATTCGGGACTGATGGCGGTCTAGATGACACCGAACGAGTATACTGCATCCGAGAGTACCTGGACGCCTTGCTGGACGCGGTGGAAGAGGGCTCAGACATCAGGAGCTACAGCGTATGGAGCCTCATGGATAGCTTTGAATTAACTGACGGGTTCAAGTGAGTCACCAACATGATATAGCAATTACTGTGATCATCATTTCAGCTGAAAGATTTCAACTGCTGGACATAGGCCTCCCCCAAAGTTTCCCACATCGACCGTTCCTGTGCTGCTCGCATCCAGCAGTTTTCCGCGACCTTCAGCAGATCATCAATCTACTTTTGATCGCTTATCCATGATGCGTCTTCCGTTTCGTGGTCCGTCCGCCCCATACCATCGTTTCTTCTACTAATCTATTTGCCGAGGACGGTGACCTGGGTTCGTTTACGTAGTTATCTGCTCATATTCCTCATACCTCTATATCTTGAGAGCAAGAATGAAAGAGCCAGCGCATGGCCGTAAATTTGGTCATGATAATAACAAAATTGGCATAAATATTTTATGGTATTTTAATATTCCCAGGAGACGCTTCGGCCTATACGAGGTGGACTACAGCAGTCCGGAGCGCACGCGCACGCCGCGCAAGTCCGCGTTCGTGTACAAGGAGATGATCCGCACTAGGAGCCTGGACTTCCACTACCAACCGAATAGGACCGCGATGACCATAGATACCGATTAAAAAAAAACTAAAGATCTAAAAAACAGTCAAGCTCTTGTATTGTCTGTCATACATATATGTGTAAGTATGTAACATACACCTAATGGTGTACATAAGGCTGTGTAATAGCATTTGATGTTATTTGTTACTAGTATTACTACTTTAGTATTTATTGTTATTTTATTACATTTTAATTTTATAGCCTAGCTATAGCTTGTTAACCTCGTACCATAAACAATAAAATCATAAAAAATAATGCGTCTATTTCTCACCACAAACCAAAATACAGTGACGTACAATACAATGTTATTAGCTGCGTCTAGAAGAGACGAGTGACATGCCCGAGTCATCGGTTTTGACGTCTGAATGATGGCTCGGGCGCGGCAGCTGGGCTCATAAGAAAACATTTGACTTGTTGACATGACAATTAACGCTTAGAATCACTGGTTTATTGGCTGCGTCTACATCAGGTGCATGCCGCGCCCAAGCACTCAGTTTTGACGTCTAAACGCATAGGCATAATGTTATAATATGAGTGCTGCCGCAAGGCATGCGAGGCATCTGGACGCACCATGAACCTTGTGATGTACTAGTTTCCGGTTGAATATTACCATGAGTACTGCCATAATTGGTTATACGACTGCTTGGCGCAGTGGTTAGAGTGTATGCTGCTCGGCTCACTGCATCGGGTGGTTACGGATTCGATTCCCGCTAGAGGATTTTTTTGGAAACGGCCTTTTCGTAATTTGGGCTGGTCTGAGTGTGACTGGGATCGCCGCCAGTCCACTGTGCGATAGCCAGTTTGTAGATCTGGCGATATTTTAGGCAGGCCACACATTATAAGAAACTTACTGTCCGAAAAACACCGAAAGTCGCTCCGTGCATACATTTAGTACTGGGCCCCGCATTCTAACAGAAATTTGCCGGACCCATTGGGTGCTTTATGTGGACTGCTGTGATGATAAAGTCGTCCATAATATTTTTGTCAGAAAGTTTCTGATGATGTGTGGCCGGCCTAAAACGAGGACTGGGAGTGTGCGAGCTGCCGCTTCTAGCAACATCCTCCCTAGGATTTTTGTGAGGGCAAACCACTCGACCGTTTGATCAGAGCTGATCAAACCGAGGACTTATTTCCACAAACTTTCATAAACCTTGCAATGCAAGAACTTTGCGTTAGTTTTATTTTATTTTTTATTTTAATTTGGCGGAAAAAATATTGAGAACAAAGCGTTCGAATTTTAATTAAAAATATACCATAAGGGCGAGGCCCCATTAGTGCGTTGCGTTGCGTCGTCCCAACGGATCAACGGGTCGACGGGCGAGAGACGAAGCGAGGGAGGGTGATGCGCTGGTGATATAATGCGTTGATCCGTTGCGGCGACGCAACGCAACGCCAGATTGGGCCTCACCCTTAACTATCCCCGATACTCATCTAAGCCCAAAAATGTATTCACGCTTTTCGAACATCCTGTATAACAGGGCAGTGAGAAAGTAACCCCTATAATAAACAAGCAAAAGTAGGAAGTTGGAATCGTTCGGGCATGTGATGAGGAGATAAACTAATATAAATATCAATTTGGATGAATAGGAAATAAAGACGGATGAATTGTATACCTAAAGAGTGACATGAATCAGGTTGGAGTGGATGTAAGTTTAACAACAAAGAGAAATGAATGGATGAAATCCGAAACCAAGAATAAGTCATACTGAAAAGATAAGGTAAGGTGCGGATGAAAACTAATTTTCAAGTTATTTTAAAAACACAATTAGTGCAAAACATTACCATTAATAAGAAAGAGGGAGACATGTGACTATCCAAAATAGTTTGCCCTACTAAAGGTAGTCCATGGACACGGTACAAGTCAGTCGCTCGCGAAAAATAATTTTGAGTGAATTTCGCTGCATGTAGAGGTGCGCTGAGCTCATGTTCAGTGAATGCAATTTTAGGAGCTAAGATCATTAAGGTTAGGAGGTCCATATCTGATCTAAAATAATACATCAATGGCTCGCACGTGGATATTATAGCGTAGGTATTTTTATAAATTTACGCGCGTATCGTAACCGATACGCGCGTAAATTTATAAATGTATGTGACTCAGAATTACGGTAGTTTCTTATTTATACAACATGTAGGTATTATTATAATACAGGAAATCCCTAAAAGTTCTATATTCAATGTGAAGTTATGACCAACCATATTTCAGCGTCATAGTTGGGATGTCCGATAATTTCATTATTCCTCATCGCCAATTGACGTAATGTAATCGTCACAAGTTTTGTCATGATAACACTAAAGCTAATTCCATACAGAAACAAAGTCATGTTTTTATTTAATTATGAAATCGTATCATTATTGAGTGTAGGTACAAATAAAGATAGTGTTAACCCATGGACCAATTACTAAGGGGACTGGCCCTAAGCAACTCGGCCGAGTGGTCGGCCTAGTACTAACATCGACATAAAACGAAGCGAGTAGTTCAACTATTTACCGGTAGACAAAACAATGAAAATGAAAAAACAATGACCACGTTTTTTTTTTCATACATATATCTAATAAGGGCACCTCTGTCTTTAGTCTTTACTCTGTGTGTTAACCTTATTTTAAAGTTGTAGATCAAAAGTTTGAAAAAACGGTGATATTTAAAAACTATTCCCCAAATTCATAGAGATTTTAGCCAGTTTACAATGGTTTTGAAAAGCATTTTTAGGAACAAATGTGATTTGTAACTCCACTGCAAGTCGATCATAACTTTCTATGAATTTGGGGGTATGTATCTACGTATCCTCTTAAATTAATTACAAAGCAATATTATTACATTAATAAGCTCAATGTAGTATGCCGGTTCTGCCAAACAGAAAAGTTACGTCTTTTTTGAAAAAAAAAAAAAAGGATTTTCGCACCGATGCATTCATGTTGAAGCAAACGCTCGAAGTCTGCTCAACTGTTGTGATGATAATAATTTATGTAGGTACACGGGATATAATTCCGTACCTAATTTAAGATATTCATTGCGACCTGTATTTATTTTATCGATTTTATTAAACTAGGGAAACGAGTGACTCGGGGCGATAAAAGCTAGCAATAATAATGTACCGTGTGAATTTGGCTTTACCAATTTCGTCATAGTATTAGTATTATCCACATATTATAGGATATTATATATTAGGTAGTATCGTAGGTAATTCTGGGGATTACATATAACAAAATTGGAATTGCTATAAAAGCACTTACAACTTATTTAAATTCACATTTAATTAGTAACCGTGTTCATCAATAATCATGTCTTACTGTTTTGCTATGTGCGTAAATTTTATTAAATAAGTATATTTTAATTTACGAATGAAACTAATAGGTACTAATTTCACACCTTTTTCAATTACAGTATTTCGTTATTTTATTTTCTCGCTCAAATAGAGTGCAAGGCGGTGAGTTCCCGGCGCGATGTGAGGACATTCCCGAGTGGCTTTTTATTCGGCGCGTCCACCGCGTCTTACCAAACTGAAGGCGCCTGGAACGAAGATGGTAAGACCATCAACTATCATTTTTTTTTTTAATTTTCACTTTTCTGAGACAATTAATTTGGCAGTTTTTAATTACAGGGAAGACAGAAAACATTTGGGATCACATAACTCACATGAAACCTAATCCTATTAGAGATGGATCCGACGCAAACATCGCCAACGACTCCTACCATAAATATAA
The DNA here is from genome assembly GCA_947859195.1 of Drymonia ruficornis. NCBI lineage: Eukaryota > Metazoa > Arthropoda > Insecta > Lepidoptera > Notodontidae > Drymonia > Drymonia ruficornis. The sequence continues at coordinate 12,858,744 of OX401905.1, read as the reverse complement.
GAGAGACGTAGAGATAATGAGAGAACTAGGACTCGACCACTATAGATTTTCTCTATCTTGGGCCCGCATCATGCCCACCGGGTTCCCTGATCAGATCAACCCAGCCGGCGTCCGGTACTACAACAATTTGATCGATGAAATGCTGAAGTACAACATCCAGCCGATGGTGACGCTGTTCCACTGGGACATACCGCAGAGACTGCAGGAGGTGGGCGGCTGGTCCAACCCTTACATGGTCGATTGGTTCGCGGACTTCGCGCGCGTGGCGTTCCAGCAGTTCGGCGACAGAGTCAAGTACTGGAACACGATAAACCAGCCACAGATATTTTGCACACAAAAGGATGGAATCGCTGCGCTCATGGCTGAAATTACTGGAGTTTCTGTTTATATGTGCGGGAAGACGATGCTGTTGGCTCACGCGAAGGCATATCACATCTACGACAAGGAATTCAGACCTTCGCAGAATGGGACCATTTTCATCACATTAAATACTTGGTGGTACGAGCCGGAATCAGAGGAACATGCTGTTGCTGCTGAGGAAGCTCACACCATGCAGGTAGGGTTTCCATAGTTTATAACAATAATATGGTATTAGTATCAATAGGTATTATGCTGATTTCGATACCAACCACTTTTGAACTGACTCCAAAATAGTTGGAAAAGTTTTCCAATTAGATCATTATCTATAGATTTTTCTATAAATTTTTTTTTCGGACTGACTGTAAATTATTTAATTCTACACACAAAAATACTAGAAATGCTTAATGATTTAAAATTTAATGATTTTACCACGTATCTCCATAACTAATAAACCGATTTTAATGAAATTTTAAACGTAGATAGTGTAGCCTCTGGAATAAGACATAGGCTAATCCAATTTTCACGCGGGCGATACCGCACAGCTAGTAATTAATAATTTCTTCCCTTTTAGTCAAATTCATCCACAAATGCCAAATTCACACACCTAAATGAAAATCTGAATAAGATCCTTATCTGCGCCAACTTAGATTGATTTTTTAATGATGTTTTTGTTCTTATTACAGTTTGGTTTCATTGCGCATCCGATATTCTCGGAATACGGAGACTTCCCCCCGATGATGAAAGAGCGTATAGCAAATAAGAGTGCTGAACAAGGATTCTTCAGATCCAGATTACCAGAGCTTACTGCCGAGGAAATATCATTTATCCGAGGAACCTCCGACTTGTTGGGTCTAAACCATTACCGTACTAATATGGTGTACAGAAACGACTCTGTGATTGGACATTATCCCATCCCTTCCTATCGGGATGATATGGGGGTGATGGTAAAGACCAGAACTCAAATTATGACGACGGCAGCTGGAACGAGTAAAATGACTAAAGTAGGTATAGTTTTACTAAAGATTTCTAGCACTGTGAGGTTTCACGTTTTTATAGTGCTATTTGCAGCCCCATCAATTCTAGGCTTTACTACAGTAGCGGGACGTTATGATGGCCGGTTTGACATGTGGGGGGGGGGGAGAAAATGAACCTTATTATAACGGAATAAGACTGGCCGTTTAAAAACATAATAATGTCAAAAAATTAATGCGAAAATGAGTCTTATTCCGTTAAAAACCCGACTACTGAAAAATCGCGCTCTAAAAAGTATGAAACAAGAAAATATCCTCATCTAGAGGATAGCCGTGGTCCGTGTTCATATGACATTTGGCCCTAAAGGACCTACACGGACCACGGCTATCCTCTAGATGAGGATATTTTCTTGTTTCATACTTTTTAGAGCGCGATTTTTCAGTAGTCGGGTTTTAGTTTTTAAACTTACTTTTTATTTAATTATTTTGGAGTTATAGGTAACAATATATATATTTTTGAAATGTGCTCATCAAGCTCTTTCATTTGATACCCCACACGGTTTTATTAAAAAATGTTTTTTTTTTAGTTGTTGACATTATGTCCTCTAGAGGGCGCCATATGCAATTTTATGTGACGTCACATAGCCTATAACCAGCGCGCCATTAAGCCGCTTCTAACGATACCTCATTTGTCAAATTACGACAAGTAGTTTGGAAGTTAGGTGGGAACAGATGCACATACATACATACATACATACATACATACATACATACATACATACATACATACATACATACATACATACATACATACCGGTCAAAATCATAACCCTCCGCCGTAGTCGGGTAATAATAAGGTTTATTCTTTCTCCCTCCCACATGTCATACCGGCCTTCGTAGTGTTCCGCTAATATAATTTATTTTAGCACTTCTTTAAACTAGATTTAGCTTGTGTCAGTTCGTATGCGCATTCTTCGGAAGCTTAATATGTCATGTTTTTTTCTGCGATACTGCTAGATTTAGGGCCATAACACACCGGGTAACCATGGCGATGTCGCCAGCCACCGTAGCCAAGTATTCGTATTGAAATGTATGGGAGGTAACACACCTGTAGCCCAATTCATCGTTCCTGAGACATCGTTACGGTTTTGGTTACGTGAATCGGGCTACTGGCGACGGATTGGCGACGTCGACAGTCAATACAAATGTTTTGGCTATGGTGGCTGACGACGTCGCCTGGCGTCCCGGTGTGTTATGGCTCTTAGGGTGCCATGGTTAATTTCGTTTTAGTCAGAAATAATTATGACATATGCGAATCTCCTTTTCTATCCGTTTAGATAATATACAATGCTGGTGTGCATTTATTTTAGAGTGTTCCCTGGGGCTTTTATAAGCTGTTGACTGCAATCAGAAAGACGTACAACAATCCACCTGTGTTTATCACTGAGAACGGATTCCCGACGCAAGGCGGACTGGAGGACGACGATCGAGTACAATATATCCGAGAGTACTTGAACGCGTTGCTGGACGCGGTGAAAGAGGGCTCCGACATCAGGGGCTACACCGTATGGAGCCTCCTAGACTGCTTCGAACTAGTCCGGGGATACACGTACGTTATCTTAGCGATTCTTATTCAGGGGGCTTACCACGACCTCTTATCGCGATTCAATTATAGGAACGTTTTAAAATTTCAGCGACTTTTTGTGCAATGACGTACCTTATTGTCATGACAATAAGAAACGTCATTGCACAAAAAGTCGCTGAAACGTTAAAACAATACTGCTATAAGAGGTGGTGGTACGGCACCTGATATCGTAAAGCATTTTTAATTTAAATTTTTGCCTTACTGACTATCTGGTAGTTATGTCATTCTTTGATCTATCAAAGAATGACATAACTACCTCAATTACCTTACCTACCTACCTACCTTACCTTAATTCTACTAACACTAGTTCTAACTAGTGTTAGTAGAATTAAAACCCACAAGCTTCAAATTTATGACAATATTTCTGACTCAAATTTATTGTCCCCATGTTATTAAAAAAATACTTTTTGTATCGTTATTTGCGTACGCATTACTGACTTACATATTAATTTATATTTTAGAGATCGCTTCGGTCTATACGAGGTGGACTACAGCAGTCCGGAGCGCACGCGCACGCCGCGCAAGTCCGCCTTCGTGTACAAGGAGATGATCCGCACTAGGAGCCTCGATTTCCACTACCAACCGAATAGCACCGGATTCACTAAACACATTGCTAAAGATCCAACAATTATTCCGTCTCACCAACCGAATAGCACCGTGATCACTAAAAACATTGCTCAAGACCCAAGAATAATTCGGTCTCGTGCAGTTCGAACAATTCCTATTGTGTTTAATTATTTGTATATATTTATTTTCATGTTTTGGCTGTTCTCGAAGTTATAGTTGTAGCTACTTTACTGATAACCTGCTTACTATTTGTGCTATTAAGCCGACGAAAACAGTGGCTCGAGTGGCACGTTTAACCACGCAAACGGGCGGCTGTTCTACGGTGGGTCGCGAGGCTTCTTTGCGTGGATCGCCCGAGGCCAACGATTTCTCTGCCTCGCGGGAGCATTGTCATTTGTCATTTTTGTCGCGGTCAGCCCTCCTGAGGCGTGAAGCACGTTGTTTTTAATAAACATTACTTTTGATCTTTTTACGTTTTGATTTTATTATTGTCTTTTTGTAAATAATAAAGTAAATATCGTTATTTTTGTTTTATTTTATTTATTAGTACCTATATTAATACTTATTTAATTTTTTAATTTTAATTATAAAAAACAAAAACCGACTTCAAATAATGACTACAAGGTCAAACTCTGTACATCCACCGCTGCCTCTTCTGCCAGTTAGATGGTAACAGATATCAACCCTAATATAATACTTACGCTTTCAAGGATTAAGGCATACGCGGTTGTTTTTTAATTTTGACACTATAGATTTTTACCTTAGACTTCGACATTTCAATAGGAGTAGGTAGGTGATGTTTAGCTTTACCTGTAGGTACAAATAATTTTTGGTGTTTAACATCGACTTTTAAAGAGGTAGCCCAGCGGAGTGAACTGAACGAAAATAAAAGAAAGAAAAACATTTAATTGACATAGCCACAGAGTAAAGACTAAAGAAAGAGGTGCCCTTATTAGATGTATGTATGAAAAAAAACGTGGTCAATGGCGGCGTCTCCATCAGGCGTATGCCTCGCGCGAGCACTCAGTTTTGACGTTGAAACGTATAGACACAATGTCATAATATGAGTGCTCGGGTGAGGCATGCGCGGCATATGGTCACATCTATTGGCGGCGTCTTCATCAGGCGCATGCCTCGCGCGAGCACTCACTTTTGACGTCGGAACGCATAGACGTAATGTCATAATATGAGTGCTCGGGTGAGGCATGCGCGCCATATGGACACATCATTCAAAGTAGTAATAAAATTAAAAAGTACATTAAAATTAATAATATTATTAAAAAAACTAGAAAGGCATTAAAAAGACATAATTATTTAAAACGTAACATTTGCCTTAGAAAAGAACGTAGACAATTGGTAGAAAAGTTAGAATTATGTACAAATGACTTAGAGCAAAACCAGATTATGTATGATATAGATATTCAGTGTCTACGGGATGAGTTGACACTTAGGGAAAATACAATAAGGGATATTTTTAATAAATATGAAGCTGCCCAAGCACAACTATGTGAGCGCATGCGCGAGGCCAGTGAGCTGATGGACCTGGTGCGGTACAATGCCGAGAGATACGAGTCGCTGACAAACAATCTCTCGTCCGACTGCGCCTGCTCAGCGTCTGCTCCTGAGCCTCAGCATGCTGCATCTTTGCCTGATGCAACTCTTCCAATAGACAGCTGTACTAATCTAAACAGTGAGAGTAAAACTTTGATATTTTCAGATGAGTTTGGTGTAGGATTTGGTTCACTGTTAGATGATAAACTTAGTCATAATGCCACTAATTATTGCTTTAGAAACCTCCCTTATAACTTACTTATAGAAAAAATTGTTCAAACAAAACTTGATAGTAAAACTACTGTAGTGTTATTACTAGGTAATAGCTTTGGTTTAAGAAAAAAGGACATTGTAGATGGTGTTGACACCTTATTTAAACTTAACATGGGGAGGCTCATGTTGTGTGCCCTCCCTTACTGTTACCATCTGTCAGAGAGACATAATAAATACATTCAGTATTTAAATAATTTAATGTTTACTTTGTCATGGTATAATGACAATATTTTATTTTTTGACACAAATAGGTTTATAAGTAGCTTTAGACTGACCCAGGAAAATATGTATCTTCCTAAGAATGATAGAAAAAAGATTGCTACACTGATAGCTTATAATATTAACGCTGTTGTAGATTCAACAAAACTTAGCATAGGAGACGAATCAGTATTATTTAGTTATTCGAATAATGCTGTGATTGACTGTTTAAACTTCCGAGGCCGACAATAGAGGTACATTCTAGTATCCCTGGCGTCTCACAAACGTGCGAAAATTATAGGAAGGAAGAGAGGCCTGGAACGCTAAGATTATTTCACCAGAATATACAGGGATTTTTATCAAAAACATTAGAAATTGAATTATTTTTAGAAAAGTCACAATATGATATTGTTTGTATTTCCGAGCATTGGCTTAATGAGCATCAAATGTTAATAAATTATGAAAACTACACGGTCATAAGTTGTTATAACCGCAAGTCCAGGCTTCACGGTGGTACATTAATATTACTTAGAAATATTATTAAGTCAAAAGAACGTAAAGATATAGTAGGACTCTCGGTCGAACAGATTATTGAGATTTCCTGTGTTGAGCTGGATAAGCACATTGTAGTATGTGTTTACAGACCCCCAAACATACAGAATTTTAGTATATTTGAATCTGTGATGGAAGATGTGTTAAAAAAAATCTTTGTAAGTAATAAGTCTATTATAGTCTGTGGTGATTTTAATATTAATATTTTAGAAGAAACTAGTTATACTGATAGACTGTTAGGCCTTTTTAAAGGGTCTAAAGGTGTCTTGTGGGAAGTAGATAATCTTCTTCCAACTCCTTCTAACCCTTCTTTTGATTAAATTCGTGCGGGTTCTAAGATTAATCATTACTTACCCAAATAGCACCAACTTATTCCTCTCGCATAAAAGCTGTGTTGAAATCGTATTTTATGATTAAATATTTGGATGATTTCCTGTCCGTTATGGATGGCGGTGTTTCAAGACATTTTGATGAGATGACCGATTTAACCTATTATCTTACCGATGCCATTTCGCCAGTAAGGTACCCATCATCGTGATCAGTGAAGCTGTAGCCGGCGCCCACTGGGCTGTCGATAAACAGCAGCGAATGATTCCGCAGCCAGGTGTATGGGTTCGCTGGAATTCACCAAAATGAAAGTGTTAACGATATTGAAACACAAATAAATAAGAGGAAAAGTAAATATAAAAGAAGTAACTAATCTAACTGACAAAGATTTTGGCACGAATCCAAAAGTGCCTGTTGATAAAGTAACGCCCATTTTCACCACGGTCCTAATGATCTCCACTAAATGCAACTTAGCTTAAAATAACTCCAAAGCAACCCTACATTTTTAATACATTTTCAGAACATAGGTGTGTCCTCAACGTCTGTAAAATCAAAAGTGACACTGAGGAGTAGTTAAAACAAAGAGTAAGGTTATTTTTAAGAACCCTACGTAAAAATGGGTATCAGCCGCCGTTACTTACGTTTTAAACCACCATTCTTGTAGGTGAAAGGTCCAATTTCGTCAAAAAGTCCCAATAGGCTAGACACACCAGGTCCACCCTGCATCCAAATGATCCAGGGACTGTCGCTCACATTTTTATTTGAAATAGGGAAGTACCAGAAGAAGAGGTTCGAATTGTACGTCTCATTCACAGTTAAAAAACCAGAATAGCTTTCAAAACCCATGAATTGTTTCGGATCGACCTTGCAAGCGTTCCTAGCGTCTTGCACTCTTCCTTCTTTTATATACGGCGTGAGAATTAACGCTGTACCATTATCAACATTATTTACATCTTTACCAAGTTTTGAATCTGCATTTTGTAATACATTTTTGCTGGTTTCATTAACACTTTGGGAACGAACGCCATTATTATCTATAGTATTGTTCCCCTCATGGCTGATTATGGCATCATTTTGTACTGGCTTACTGACTCTTAAATCGTTTGATACATCTTCTTGATGGGCAACTGCAGTTCTGCCGATTGCACTGGAATGTATTATTGTGATTATTTTAATAGACGTCACGATAATTAATAATTAATTAATAAACTTAACTTGGTCGTCAATAATTAATCAAACTTAGAATACCTTGTCGCTAATAAAAAAAAACACCAAACGAGCATTGTGTTCAAAAACTATGAAGTGACATTATATTTTTATTAATTTATTACACTGACAACCTTTCATATTACATCACTGCGGTATCAAGAAATACTGATTCTCATAAAATACTAGGTCCGTTTGCAATCTGTTTGACCTATTGAACTTCGACAAATTTCGGTGATATCATATTCTGGACACATAAACAGAATAGAGCCTGCAAATTTTAAACCTTATACACATCTCAATCTTCATGACAAATCGGAAACTATCAACTGAGTAGGGTTCGTGAAGGGTCCCCCATATCAGGTTAATGTAAATTCGGAGTTAACCCGACCTGAGTTATGTATGATATAATTGGGAATAGGTAGCATTAGCAGTTATAAAGTTATGCCCGGGTTATGCCCGGGTCTACGGAAATAATTCATGGGATTTATGATATTAACTCAATTTCATTTGATAGATGGTGTCTTTGAATAAATTAAAGAGAAATAACATTATATAAAGCGCAAGTCCGTTCCTGCATGGAGTACTGCAGCCACCTTTGGGATGGCTCAGCCAAATACCAACTTGCCGCACTTGACTCGATTGAACGCCGTGCCAAGAGGCTAATAGGTGATAAAAGGCTGTTGAAGACTGGGCTTCACAGCCTGGATCACCGCCGTATAGTTGCTTGCTTGTCGGTCTTTTACAGATTGTACTTCGGAGAGTGTGGACAAGAGCTTCATGAGCTCATCCCGCCTTCCCCCTTCTACCATCGGAACTCAAGACGCACTGCAGGATATCATCCCTATTTGGTTGATATTCCACATATTCGCACGTAGCGCTTCAAATCATCTTTCTTAATGCGCACAGCCAAAGAGTGGAACTCCCTGCCTGCGTCTGTATTTCCGAGTGCATACAACCCAGATCTTTTCAAATGTAGGGTGAACAGGCATCTTCTGGGTGCGCTCGCTCCACCGTCGACCTCATCTTTGCCCCTGCGGCATGATTGAGGTCAAGAGCAAGCCCATTTTTAATAAAAAAAACGTATTATTGATATTACCTATAACCGGCACAATTTCTCTCAAGGCAAGGATTCGGCCATGAAACACACGCACGCCGCGCGAGGCTGCTGACCAACAAACATAGCCCACAAATGCCATGCGAGGCTGCTCATGACCTTCCATTCTGCATGACCTTCACCGTGAAGTAACTGATAAATAAAATTTCCAGAGTGAACATTGCTTTGGCTATTATTGGTTGTTATCTTAAAAAACATCCGCCTTGGTATCAACATGTTTTTCCCGCGGCAGGAGGTAAATTATATTAGTTAAATATAAAACTATTGATACGAGTATAGCGTAACCGATTCTACAAAATCACTCAAAAGACAGCAGCCCAAGCCGAGGCCGTGCCCAATGTGGCGGCCTTGAGCCAGCTGTCCCCCTGCCCTTACGGCTGGAGCCGCATTTTGTGCGCTCGCCCTCTGACCGGTGAAGTTGTTAAGGCCACTCTGGCCAACAACATATAGTCATTAAAAATATTTAGTTATAGCTTTTGCCCGCGACTTCGTCCGCGCAGAATATAAATTTAAAAAATTCCGTTTCCGTTTTCTGGTACCCAAATCCCGTATCCCGTATCCGTATCCGTATCCTGTATCACGCATCCCACATCCCGTATCCCGTATCACGTATACCGTATCCGTATCCCGTATCCCGTATCCCGTATCCCGTATCCCGTATCCCGTATCCGTATCCTTATCCCGTATACCGTATCCCGTATCCGTATCCCGTATCACGCATCCCACATTCCGTATCCCGTATCCCGTATCCGTATCCCGTATCCCGTATCACGCATCTCACAACCCGTATGCCGCATCCCGCATCCCGCATCCCATATCCCGTAACCCGTATCCCGTATCACGTAGCCCATATACAAAATCCCGTATCCCATATCGCGTATCCCGTATCCCATACCCCGTATAATTTTCAAAAACGCTTTTTTTTTTTTTTTAAAGACACTTAATCACCAATTTTCTTAATTCTAACTACAAAAATGACGAACTTCCATACAAACTTTCATCCCCTATTTTACCCCCTTAGGGGATGTATTTTCAAAAACCCTGAAATTAATATTGTTTATCTTTTAGAAGTCACTTAATCACCAATTTTTATAATTCCAACTTCAAAAAATGACGATCGTCCATACAAACTTTCACCCCCTATTTTAACCCCTTAGGGTTTAAATTTTCAAAAAAGATGAAATTATTATTTTTAATACGTAAAAAGAAACCTAAACACAAATTTTCATTATACTAACCTCAGAAATGACGAACTTCCATACAAACTTTCGTCCCCTATTTTACCCCCTTAGGGGTTGAATTTTCAAAAACACAGCAATTCAAGTTTTTTATTTTTAAAAAGGAACCTAAACACCAATTCTCATAACTCTTAACTTCAAAAATGACGAACATCTATACAAATTTCCCAACTAACTTTCATCCCCTATTTTACCACCTTAAGGGTTGAATATTCAAAAACGCCGAAAACCATATTTTTTATTTTTAAAAAGACACCTCAACACAAATTATCATAATTCTAACTTGAAAAATGACGAACTTGCATACAAACTTTTATCCCCTATTTAACCCCCTTAGGGGTTGAATTTTCCAAAATCGCTTCTTATTGCTTGTCTACGTCACAAAATATATCTACTATCCAAATTTCATGTCTCTAACTTCAGTAGTTTCGGCTCGGCGTTGATGAGTCAGTCAGTCAGTCAGTCAGTCAGTCAGTCAGTCAGCATTTCCCTCTTTATATATTAGTATAGATATAGATTTAATAATTAATCTGAAGTAGAGTACTATACTTATCGGGTTTAAAATAACTTAGGTTACTGCCGCCTTTTTTAGGGTTCCGTACCCAAAGGGTGCCAACCCTATTACTAAGCCTCCGCTGTCCGTCTGTCAGCGGGCTGTATCACACGATCCGTAATAGGTAGAGAGTTGAAATTTTCACAGAATGTGTATTTCTGTTGTCGCTACAACAACAAACAGGTACTAAAAATAAAATACAACTAAAAATTAAAGGGCGTTCCCATACAAGCAACTTGTTGTTAAAGCTAAGGATGGCACACTGACAGATGATCCACCTGATGCTAAGTGAACACCGCCGCCCAGGACATCTGCAACTTAGGGGGAGCATATGCGGCGCCGACCTTTTAGGGATTTGGGTGGTTACTTTGAAAAACGAAACGAAAGCTTCGGCTGACGGATCGGGCGATTTCCTACTCCGAAAGTGTTACGGATCCGAAGTACGGATTCGATTTACGATCAAAACCATGTCAAACGCTGAAATCGAAAATGTCAAATAACTTTCAGAGTAGGATCCACGAAAGAAGAAACGTCAAATCAAGATCATCGAATCGGATTCGAACTTCGTACATACTTTTTTCGTACTTCGGATGATCCGTCAGCCGAAGCTTTCGTTTCGTTTTTCAAAGTAACCCCCCTGTAAACATGCCCTTTGAAGGACCCCATGTTGTGGTTGTTATAACTTCGTAGAATATTTTAATTATCGTCATATTTTACAAAATAATTAAACCACCATCCAATTATAATTATACGCCCTATTAATCACATACAACCTCTTATGAACCGCCAACAAGCTCTCAACCTCGTTCAATTTGTAACTAGATGTTGCGCAGTAACGTAATAAAATAACGGCAATTTCGGCTTTGACCGATGCCTTTAAACATAGCTTTTTATTTTCGTAGAAACCGTTTCACGTCTTATTCCACTGTAGGAAATGTGTATAAGCCGCATCTGATTATATTTGTTTGTATCTATTCAATGATATTACCAAGATAGAGGGTGGGGGAATAATACGCATCAAAATGACTTAAGGCCCCGCTTCCTCACCGCGCGTTTCCGCCGTCTGGATTGGTCGAGAGCGCAATAGCCCCGTCCACTTTTTTTGCGAAAATATCGAAAATCATTAATTGTGACGTGAAAAACTATTGCATCACCAAAATCGATCTTAATTTTTTTAGGTATTGTCTTTCTCCATCTATTGGCGAAAAAAAAAAAAAAAATTCCAAGCCGTTTAGAAGGAGATAGAAATTTTAAGACGAAAACAGCTTCATTTTGATATTTTTTTTCACATAGGTAAAGAGCATAAAGAACTTTTTTCCTGCTAATTTTTTAAAGATGAGGGTTCATTAAATACAGTGATATTTATTTCAACATTTTTACTCCACTCGTCTAAGAGGAGATAGCCTCCAAAAATGCCTCGTTAGCAGCTGTCCCCGTCTTAAGTTGATTTTCGGTGCACCACTACATGCAGCGAAATTCACACTTCAGTTACCGCGCTCGTAATTCAACAATTTTGATGCGCATTTTCACCAGAAGATGAGCCATATTGGCAATACCGACGTATTTTCAACATTATTTTGATTCGTACTGTGTCCGTGGACTCCCTTTAGTAGGACATACTATTTTCGATATTTTTCTTTCTTAGTAATGTCATTGCACTGGAGGTTATATTTTTAAACTAAGTTCAGAATTCCTAACTTTAGTGGCACATATAAAACCGTTACACAGTTAAAACATGCATTGAAGTTAACGCCGCAGGGGAAGTCGTAACTTGTGGATACGAGCTGCAGCCGTTACAATGATGTGTTGAGTTTATTGACACTTGCGGTGTCCTGTAAGAACTTGGTCGAGCTAAGCTGTAGCCAATTGACTGCAGCTCATATACAGGCTGGTTCGACCGGGGTAGTAAAACATTTTACTAAAGATCTACGTAAAATAGCTTTTACAGCTGCGTTTTGTACGATGAATGAGAGAGCCGGTCCATTAAACCTTGCATTGTTTATAATTTTATTTTAAATAAAACAATCTCGGCTATCAATTTACTGCAAAATTTTAAGACGATGAAAAATATCAAATTTACGCCGACCGAAGGTAAGAACGGCTCTGATTGTTGTAATATGGTAATCTAATGTATTTACATTTTTTCTCGTGTCCTTAATCGAAGACTGTGGTAGAATGGGGGTTGTCATGACGGCAACACTTAAATGTCCGGAGCGAGGTAATCGTGTGGAAACAGCAATAATGTTACAATGCTGGTTTTCTACGGTTTTGAATCTTCATCTTGTAATTTGTATAGCTATCCTACTAATCTATATAGTGTGTTAAGAAAACCCTGTCCGACCTGTGAAGGTATTATTTGGGTATCGAAATTCGATTTTATTTATGTAAAAAAAATCATAATCCGACTTTTTTTTGGCCTTTTAACTGCCCCACTGCTGTGCAAAGGTCTCCCCTTTTCTATTGGAAAATAATTACCCCCTATTACATTAAAAATATTTCATAAAATGACGCCGTTACGTACTTTGTGGTTAAAGGTGCTGCCACACGATCTAACATAATTACTGCCGGTGACGGTGTTGTCATATTGTTAAAATTTGCTACATTTTGGGGAAAAAATAAAAAAAAATGGCATTTTAAAATTTCATTAATATGTTTACTATCATGAATATTTAATGTTTCTTATTTTATTTGGTCATGTTATTGGGAACCCTAATACCGGTTTCGGATCGGACAAGATTTTCTTATCACACTGTATATGGTATGGCTAATATAGCTCATCTTCTGTTGAATAAAGTGCATCAAAATGCCTTTAAGTTGATTGTCGATTTACGAGTGCAATAACATACATGTACATTTCGCTGCATGTAGTGGTGCGCTGAACACAAGTCTAATGATTGCAATGTAAGAAGGTACCATATCTGCTAAACTAATTCACCAATGATTTATTTTCTCAAGATGTGTAGGTTACGCAATATTCTAATCTGGGGGCTTACCACCACCTCTTATAGCAGTTTTGTTTTAACGTTTCAGCGGCCATTTGTGCAATGACGTTTCTTATTGTCATGACAATAAGGTACGTCATTGCACAAAAAGACGCTGAATCGTTAAAACGTTCCTGTAATTGAATCGCAATAAGAGTTCGTGGTAAGCCCCCAGTCCAATGAACTAGCTGTCCTACTACTGTTCCTGTCTGTTACCATCGCAATATAAAAACATAATATTTATACTAAAATGAATACTTGTTACACGACTGCCCAAAAAAAGGAGTGTATATGTGTTTAGGGTTCATGTATTTTTTTTTTTTTTTTTTTTATGGGACTGCGGTGGCAAAAAAGCGTACGGCCCGCCTGATGTTAAGCAGTTACCGTAGCCTATAGATGCTTACAATACCAAAGGTATGTATATATGTGAGATTCTTTATTCCACCATAATTTATAAATGCCTGAATGGGTTTGGATGTATGGGGTATCGTTAGAATCCTTATATCGTTCCGGGTAACACTGGGTATATTATTTTTGAAAAAAAAAATTGTATGGTGGCATTATGGGACATTTTGAAATGTGAAAAAAAAATTTTTTTCTTCCGTTATTACAATATGGGTATCAAATGGAAGGCCTTGATGAGCACATTCTAAAACTGTAGAATTTATAGGCATAATTTAACATAGGTAGGGTGTACATGCAAAACAATGATTTCATTTTTGGCTGTTGTCACTAAAATGCATAAAATAAAAAAGAATAATTAAAAAAATTAAAAAAACACGACTGCCCAGCCAAAAAACGAACTAAAAAGTATAAAGCAAAGTGCAGTGTCATTGCAGTCGGGGGCCCTCTTAGATTAAATATGTTCCACAGAACGGTCCCCCGACTGCAATGACACTTTATTTTTTTGTTTTGTTTCTAAGTTTATCTAACGGATTACGCAACGAACGAACGAATTCGAAGCAAGTGTCGAGCCTAATGCCATTATATTGCCCATACTCCTTCTCAGTGCGCGAGGGATTCAGCTGGCCTACTCCGAAATACGAACCTAACGTTTCGGCTGACGGATTGTCGTGATTTGACATTTCTTCTTTCGTTTTTCTCTACGATTTGACATTGTTTTGATCGTAAATCGAATCCGTACTTCGGACGATCCGTCAGCGACGTATTTCGGAGTAACCCCCCTGGCACTGATAGACCATGTGGGCCCAGTTCAGGTTGGTGAACTCCACAAGTATTTCTAAAGACGTGCAGGTTACGATGTCCTCCTTCACCGTTCAAGTGACCATAATGGGTTTGTATTTTAAAGCTCTTGTATCGTTATCGTAGACGCGGTTATTTGTGGTAGAGCCAAGCCAAGCCCATTGACTGCAGCTGATATGGGCTGGCTCGACTGGGTTAGTACCACCACTTACAGAAGATCGGCGTAAAGTATCTATTACAGCTGCGTTTCGTACGATGAGTGAGAGAGCTGGAAGCCCAACCCTCCTTTCCCCACCCTCTGCTCTACTCCGCTTTAGTATTGCAAGCATCTATAGGCTACGGTAACTGCTGCACATCTTCTACTGTTTCACGCTCAATAATTTAGCTGACAAACGCCGCGTCGCGATTCTAAATATTCTAGCTTCATATTTCCAGAAGACATTGTAAGGATTTCAAGCAAATTGTAGCCCTATATCGCACTTCGCACAGCTAGCTTTACCTTGTTCTAAATTTCTCTGACTTGTCAAAGTTGCACGGTCGAGTTACATTTTGTAGTAGTTTATGAATTTTGAATAGGTTTTTGTTAATTGCTAGCAATGTTTTGAGGTGAAACAACTGACGATCTTATGAAATTTAAAAGGACATGAAATGTGAAGGGTCTTATAGTGGCAATTCATATTATGATTCGCAATGCATCGAATCTATTAGACCAGGGGTCGGCAACCTTTTGAGTCGGAAGAGTCAAAAATTAAAATATACAAAATTTCTAAGTTTTAAAGAGCTACAAAGTTTTTTCTTGCCAACAATAATAAAGTTTTTTGACAAAAAGAACGAATCTATTCATTCATACGAATTCATTGCCATTCATTCAATTCATTTGTTAGTTGGCTTCTTGCTTTACTTTTAATTATATTCATGCAAGAAAATGCTTGCTCGCACGAATATGTCCATCCGAAGATAGTCAGCACTCCAAATGCCAACTTTTTCACCTCACTGTAGCAATCTGAAAGACTATTCCATGCGTCGAATATAAGTGCCTCAACTCTCAGCATTTCTTTTAAAGCTGTCCACTTTTGTTGCGTTACGTACATACATTTCTGGACCTCCAACTCTTTCAACTTGCTTGCATGGATGGGTGGAGCCTAATGCTCGTTAATCGATTCAAAACGATTTTTAAATGTGTTTTTAATAAAATAAATAATATTTGCGTATGGAACTAAAGAGCCGCAGCTTCACATCCAAAGAGCCGCATGTGGCTCGCGAGCCGCAGGTTGCCTACCCCTGTATTAGACAGTTTTCCATAGAAATCCGTAAAATGGTCCATAAAAGAGGAATTGCAAATTGTCAATGTCGACGCTAACGACAGATACCAAAATGATTCTGCTAATGAATTAATTGTAAATGCAATTCATTAGCAGAACATTGCAGAATATTGCATAGCGACCCTATTAGCCCGCTGTTCTAAGTGTCACTGGGATCGCCCCTAGTCCATAGTATGGTATCCATAGTACAAGCGTTGCTTAGTTTGGGACCATACATTTGTAAGGTGTGTAAGTCTAGCTATTGCTATTTATTTCTATATCTATGGGTGAAACAGCTTTCAATTTTAATTGTGATTCTGATCAAACCAGTGCGGTAAATTATGGACTAAATTCCTCCCTTTAAAGGTATTTTAAAGTAGGGCAATAAATAGGGCTTGATGAGATTCTAAAGGGTCAGATGGGTATCAAAGTTATTAACAATGTTTTAATAGTTTCAGAAACAGATGATACTATAATAAATTCTGTTGCAGTGAATTCCACGAGAGACCAAGTGATGGAACTTTGTCAAAGTTTCCCAATTTGAATAGTTCGTCTCCTTAGAGAATCATGATTTCAAACAATAAGATATAGGTAGGTGCTTTGTGGCGGTTTGTATTGCAATTTAACTTGAGAGATGTTATGGAGAAATGGATTCAAGTATTTGGGATAATGCTGATAAGATATTTTATAATAATAGTTTGTGCTATAACAGCATCAAATAAGCAGAATAATGCGGCATTTTAATTTCATCAAATCAAATATAATTAAATTAGTTTGGATAAGATTTCTGACCATGTATCTAACACCCGTATCTGTAAACAAATCATGACTTATTCTTAAATCTTAAGTAAATTCTCATAAAAAAAAACCTGTTAAAAAAAATATCTATACTATACAATATTATCATGAAACGCCCGGACCGATTATGACGGGACCTTCACTCGCACATAGATGCTGTTATAAGGAGTATCTGAGGCTATTTTTTATTTTATCAAACATTTTTTTCCACGCATTCAAAGCCGCGGGCAGATCTAGTATACAATAGTCTACGAAGAAGTGGGCCTTTTCAAAACAAAAGAATATTATGCCTTAATTTTTTTTTCGGTCCATAAAGCAACTATTACGAAGTTGAAAGCTTACAGGCCACATAAGAGGCTGACCGCTCTATCTTCATAAGTAACGGATTTCCGACGGATAAACCACTAAAAGCTAAAACGCGTAGCCACACTGTTTATTTTCACGGTACTTTAGGCCTGAGTTCACCAGCACACTAACAGACCATTAGAGCAGTTACGTCTGTTACCAGTTAGTTATAGTCTATCTATATTCGCCCGCTGGATTTATTTCTAGGAGTGCAAAAGGAATTCTTTAAAATGTCGTCTTTAAAGGATAGGTATGCATATAACATTATCTAAATATTCGTTCAGATATGGAAAAAAAATGAAATGTAATGCCATTTAACATTTTTAATCTTTCACTTCCAAAATTAAATACAATTTCTCTTATTATATCATCTATATATATAAAAATGAATCCCTATTTCATGTCATTACTTGACGCGAGAACGGCTGGACCAATTTAGATGATTTTTTTTTTAGATTATTCCGTGAAGTTTAATGAAGGTTCATACATTAAAAAAAAATGGAAAAATTGCCCGGAAAGCGCTAAAATCCCATATTTTACGTATGATTCAAATTACTTTCAATAGATGGCGTAATGAACGCCGGTGTCAGATGGCGGATGGCGACTATAAATTCTTGCAAATTTATTTCATGGACAATTCATCACAAGAAATAGATCCGCGATGTGCACATAAAGCCGAAAACCCACCGCGGCGCACGGAGAGGCCACGCACACGCTACGCACGTGGGTCAAGCTTCGCTTTGCACGAAAATGTATGTCACCGTGTCCACCGCGGCGCACGGAGAATGACGTCATCCATACATTTTCTTGCAGAACGTAGCCGTGGCCGTGTGCGTGGGCTCTCCGTGCACCGAGGTGGGTTTCCGGCTTAACAGTTCAGTGTCGAAAAATAAAGGGATGAATCGCTAAATTTGTTGCTAAGCGCAAAACTAGAGAACGGCTGGACCATTTTTTTCTTAATAAACTACTGTATCCCACTGCTGGGCAAAGGTCTCTCGCATCTTCTTCCATTTTAGTTCTTTTTCGGACAACATTAATTCTGAGGCGGTACGAAGTTCGCCGGGACAGCTAGTTCGTCATAAAAAATACTGAGCTTAATCTCTGTCCGGTTAATATTTTTAGGGTCCGTACCTCAAAGGAAAAAACAAATCCCATGTATCACTTTGTTGTCCGTCACGGTCCGCCATGGATCACTTTGTTGTCCGTCTGTATGTTTGTCTGTTAAAGCCCGCCACATACATACGGAATTGCGTTTCGAAATATCGAATCGGGGATTCCGAACGCAGTAAATCCATGCAAATTTTTGGACGTATCGCGTTCGGAAACCCCGATTCGATATTTCGAAACGGAATTCCGTACGGAAATTCCGTATGTATGTGTCGGGCCTAAGACATGTACAGCCCAAACCGCTGGTGTTAGAAACATGAAATTGTAACAGTAGGTATATTTTAAAGCGTAGAAGAAGAGCATAGGAAGGATTTTGGAAAATTCCACCTCTGAGGGGTTAAATTTTAACCCCTCAGAGGTGGAGTAATGAAAAATTATATAGTGATCCCATTTTTTCTGAAGCTAGAGATATGATATTTACTATTTAGGCTACTCATTATAAAGAAAAAAAATAATATTTTCAGCGGTTTTGAAAATTCCACCCCCAAGGTGGTACAATATGGGGAGAAAGTTTGTATTGTATCATCATTTTTTTAAATTCAACTCTTTATAAGTTTGTACGGAACCCTCAGGTTAGTCCTACTCGCACTTGTCCGGTTTTTCAGATCATTTGACTGATATAATTAAGTGGACCATTAACCGTAATAGAGCTTGCTTAATTACTGCCAGTCGCCACCGACAATGGTGCAACCTATAGTACTTAGACTGTGCTATAGGTATAGATGTTCTAGCTTCTCTTTCTTTGGTTAAGTTAAACTTCTGCACCCTGCATTTTATGTTGGAACATTTTATATCTTAAGTTATGATGGACTTACAAATAAAAAAGTAGTATATGTAGTAATATCAGTTATCTGGTTTCCATAGTACAAGCTCTGCTTAGTTTGGGATCAGGTAACCGTGTGTACAAAAATGTCCCAGGATATTATTATTATTATTACTTACGCTGGCATTACAAATCAGTTTTGTTCCTAGAAATGCTTTGTAAAACCATTGTAAGCTGGCAATAAAATATCTATAAATTCGGCGGTAAGTCTTTGGCAGTGGGGTGCGTCTACACCAGCCGCATGCTGCGCCCGAGCACTCAGTTTTGACGTCGGAACTGAGTGCTCGGGCGAGGCATGCGAGGCACGCACGCACCAAATTGCAGATAACTGTGTGAGCATTGTATATACCGAATATTATTCTTATCTCATGACAATAACAGGGGCGATTATAATACGTCATTTGGTCACGAGGAATATGGAAAAAAACTGGACGTTCCAACTATGACGCCGAAATTTTGTTAGTCATGAATTCCCGTTGATTAAAGAACTTTTAGGGATTTCCTGTATGATAATAAATTAATAATAAATACATGTTGTATTAAAAATAAACTAGTTGATTGATTTGTAGTAGAACCAAGCTGTAGCCAATTGACTGCAGCTCATATCCGGGCTGGCTCGTCTGGAGTAGAACCACCCTATCCCTACCCCCTCTAGTAACTATTATTATTATTGTTATTTCGTACGATGAGTGAGAGAGACAGACCGCTTCCCCCCTCTGTCCCCTTCAGAACGGCAACGTGCGAGCGACACCGTGATCATATAAGGGTTCCGTTTTTTTCTTTTTGAGGTACGGAGCCCTAATAAGAATATGAAAAATACGACAACGCACATTTCTTAATCATTTATAGATCCGATGAAACATCCGGTGGATTATACGTAAGGGATATTTTAAGATATTAACAACCTAATCTGATACGCTTGCCTTGCTTTCGCGGAATTTGTTTCGTCTCCGTTAATTTTAGCCAACAGGGCTATTAAGTTTTCGGTTTCGTTCATCCCGTGTTGCTTTGTCAATTGGAATTGATTGAAATTACAATGATTCTAGCTAGATTCTGAGCTAGACTTCACTCTTGCAGATATCAAATAATTACATAGACAAAGCAACATGGGCTAAACGAAACCAATTGAAACATCGTCGAAAAAGTTACGTAATAGGCCTAGCGATAGGTCTACGTGATCTGACGTAAAAACTGAACACTCGGACGCGCTGCTCGGCTCATGAAGATGCACCTATTTTTTTACCTACTAAGGCGGCATGTAATTTTTTCAAGAGAGATTTGTCTAGACTCGCGTTCAAATCGACTTTAAATTTTGTGTCTATAGTCTACCCTCTAGTGCGCCCTCAAGAGTAAACAAAAACCCGACTACTGAAAAATCACGCTCTAAAAAGTATGAATCAAGAAAATATTCTCATCTAGAGGATAACCGTGGTCCGTGTTCATATGCCATTTGGCCCTAAAGGACCTACACGGACCACGGCTATCCTCTAGATGAGAATATTTTCTTGTTTCATACTTTTTAGAGCGCGATTTTTCAGTAGTCGGGTTTTAGTTTTTAAACTTACTTTTTATTTAATTATTTTGGAGTTATAGGTAACAATATATATATTTTTAAAATGTGCTCATCAAGCTCTTTCATTTGATACCCCACACGGTTTTATTAAAAAATGTTTTTTTTTTAGTTCATGACATTATGTCCTCTAGAGGGCGCCATATGCAATTTTACGTGACGTCAAATAGCCTATAACCAGCGCGCCATTAAGCCGCTTCTAACGATACCTCATTTGTCAAATTACGACAAGTAGTTTGGAAGTTAGGTGGGAACAGATGCACATACATACATACATACATACATACCGGTCAAAATCATAACCCTCCGCCGTAGTCGGGTAAAAACTAATTCCTGACCACAGAAACTTCCTCTTTCCGATAACCGGAATTGTCTGTAATAAGTTTCCTGAATCATATTTCAGCTCACGTTTACAGAGGGACTGTATTGTGATTATTGATGATCCTTTATTGAAGCCAAATATAAGAAATAATGATATATTATACAGACGCTAATATTCTGGGCTATTCTTCATTTGACCGAGTGACCTAGGTGGTAAAAATGTCCTTTTAGAAATTTGATATGTCAATTTCGTAGGCATTCCGGCTCCTATACATGCCTATAAAAAAATATTGAGGGGCGACCACGTACAAGAAGACGTAGCGTGGGTAGGCCCCCCACAAGGTGGACCGACGACCTAGTGAAGGTAGCGGAAAACCGCTGGATGCAAGCAGCACAGGCCCGGTCTTTGTGGAATACCTTTGGGAAGGCCTATGTCCAACAGTGGACGTCTTTTGGGTGACATGATGATACCGTACATGACTAAATATGCCTACATAAATGATTCTTTCAATAAAAATAAATCTACCAAGGTCACAAGGAAAACGGTCGGACGAAGAATTACCCTTGTGTTCAAGTAGGTACCATGAGTGTCATAGAGGAAAATATTTAGAGATGAAATTGATATTTTAACAGCTGCAAAATATTTTCCTTTATGTACGGCCCGACTGATGTTAAGCAGTTACTGAAGGAGAGTGCGATAGTGGAAGCGGAAGGGAAGGGGAGTTGTAATGGTAGTGTGAATGTATGTACTTATGTTATATTAATTATGATTATTTATTATCCAACAATATCCACGGGTTATAACAAAATCCCCAAAAGCCCTAGTGAAATTCTGAAACACTCAATCCATTATTTAATGTGCTAATATCAAATCCCTTTGCATTCTGCTTGGATGAAGGCGTTATTTAGACCGCGATTGCTTTCTCGATAATGGCGATTGGGCCATTTTACGGTTTAACAAAAAAACCGGGGATTGAGTTACGAAATTACGGCTATCGTATCTACAGGATGTTTCAAAAGTACGAAATAATACTTGGGGATTTGGATGAGTACCGGGAATAGAATTAAATGATACAAAAAATATTTCCCCCTTCCCCTCCCTCCATTCCACTCCCCTTCAGTTCGGCAACGTGCGAGCAATGCCTTTGGTATTGCATCTTAACATCTGGCGGGCCGTACGTTTTTTCGCCATCGCAGTCCTATAAAAATAATCTTGTCATATTTCATAAGTTGTAATGTCTCAAAACTATGCAAATTTTGTACAAACTATTTCTTGAATATTAATGTGCTACTCCTGAATGCAGTTTACACTGGATTCTAAGGCCATTTGATGTGTTCAAAGGCCGCAATACGAAAGTTGTCATTAATATTCGATGGCCTATAACTCAGAAACTATGATAGTTACGTAAAGTATGTATATATTCTCTGAGCATCTACATATCAGTTACCCTATAATTTTATTATTAATAAGATTGTGTTATTATTGTGATTGGTTAATAAGATTTGTATGTTTGTGTTCCTACATCAGTCAAAATACGCCTAGAAGTTTTTTCTATTTCACATTATCTATTATAGCCTTGATCTTGCCACTGTGGCAATACATACCTGGATAAGATACTTATTACCAAATAAATTGTAATAAAGAGTTCTTAGTTAGTAGGTACCTATAGTAGCCGACAGGTTGGCAACGTGCGTGTAATGCGTTTGGTATTGCAAGCATCTATAGGCTACGGTAACTGCTTAATATCAGGCGCACCTTACGCTAGTTTGCCACCTTAGTCAAATAAAAAAGGAGTGTTCTGTGGTTTATAGCTTAAGGATAACAGTTGATAATAAAAAAAAAATATAATTATAAAATAATAATAATAATAAATATATAATTAGAAACTTTTCCCCAAAATAATAATATCCTGGGACATTTTTACACACGGCTACCTGATCCCAAACTAAGCAGAGCTTGTACTATGGAAACCAGATAACTGATATTACTACATATACTACTTTTTATTTGTAAATACATACTTAATATACATATACACCCAGACTCCGGACATACAGACATGTTCATGCACACAAATGCATGTCACGGGTAGGAATCGAACCTACGACCTGCAGCGTGAATGTCGCCTCCGCGCCAACCACGCTAACGGGCCCGTCGAAATAGAAAGTTATGATAGACTTATACTGGTATTACAAAACACTTTAATTCCTAAAAATGCTTTGTAAAATCATTTTAACTGGCTTATATCTATAAATATGGGGGTTTGTTATTTACGATTTTTTTCGCAATATTTAGGGCTGACTTTGTAAGAAACCCTGTTTCAATAATTGAACCCAATGTTCAATTTCATGAAATGTTCATTAAAGTGGGACGGAACCCTTATAACAATTACCGGGGATTTACCCATTGATACATTTGAGCAATTTTTATCTTGTTGAGAAAAACATAAAATAATCTACTTGCGTACATGTGTGGCCACGAAAGAAGCGAATTAACGCAACGCTTGTTTACCAACTCAGTCTCATAAAAAAAAATGATCATGAATTATGGCGCGTTTATATTATGGCAGTAACAAGCCAGTCCAGCGACCCAGTCCAGCGCTGACCTGTAACTGGCACCGTGTAAACGCGATTTTCAACCCAGTCCAGCGCTGACTTCAATCGCAAGTCAGTCCAGTCAGACTAGCCGCCTGTCTGCATACGGGCAGTGATGTTTACACGGTGCCAGTGACAGGACAGTCCAGCAACCCAGTCCAGCGATCCGCGCGTGTAAACACTAATTCCAACCCAGTCCAGTGCTGACTTCAATCTCAAGTCAGTCCAGTCAGCGTTTGTTTTAGTTATCAGAATATATAGTACAGTAAAGACTTGTAAGTATATTTTTCTACATTAAATGGATAGCATTTACTGCCATCGGCCTCGTCCACGTAGACTTATCCATAGGTACCTAATATTCCTTAGCATGCATAACATTCTTGTGCACCAACATTTTATTCCAATCTGTTTAACCGTTTTTTAGTGATGCTTAGTCAAACTTACAAACGAACACACTTTACACATCTTTGTAATAGGTGGATTATGAGTAATATATGTGTCATTTGCTCAAAAAATAATGGTAGCTTAATCCGGTACTAAGGCCAACGCCGCACAGAAGGCCTAGACAAGTGGCAGACGTCTACAAATTCGCTAACGCTTCATCTATGGAAATGACATAAGTGACGTGATCTCAAGCGAGATCTTCATAGCGACTTGTTGTTGATTTACATAGCAACGTTTGACATTTCCATACATTTTGAAGTTTATTCCATTCTATTCGATTAGCGTTCATGCCACTTGGCTAGCCCCTCTGGTAAGGCGAACGCGACGCGACAGCGACGCGACGGCCATCAAACTCCTGTAAGCATAATATGACGATGGCCGCATCACAAAAGAATTCGCCGTCACGTTTACTAGTACTAGTATCTAAAAGATGTGATGATAAAGTAAGCTTATTGCCAAATTTACTATATTCGGGCCTCAGCTTCCGGTACGTTAAGCACGCTTAATTTGGGGCCACACAATTGACGTACTTCTAGGTGAAACGTGCATTGTTATCATTCGTTATTTTTATAACTAACTAACTTATGGAAAATACGTGAACGCGCTATTAGTGGAGGTCCCCACACAATATAACAGCCATCAGCTCCACAATACTTTGCATTCGCCTGTGATTGATCAAGTGTATAGTATCCTGATACAAATTACTATAATAGAACTGAATTGAGATTACTTTTGTCTAGAGTTTATAAGTGATCATGCAACGATATTCCGCTTTGTAAGTTTCACTATTCTTGAAAAAGTTGAAAAGTTAAATTAAAAACATAAAAAATTATTATTTTACACTTTTCATTTTACAGTATTTGGTTATTTTATTGGCTCGCTCAAATAGAGTGCAAGGCGGTGAGTTCCCGACGCGATGTGAGGACCTTCCCGAGTGGCTTTTTATTCGGCGCGTCCACCGCGTCTTACCAAACTGAAGGCGCCTGGAACGAAGATGGTAAGATTTTTATTTTTAATCATATTTTTTTACTTTCATCTTTGCAACAAGGAGTGCTCGTGTGAATCCCACTGAATAACACATTTAGCTATAAAAATAACCTTATTTAACCCTTGGATTTTTGAATTTTATTTAAAAGAATTTCACGTCTCTAATCAGGTATTTATTACATTGTAATTTATTTCTAGGTAAGTCATTGAACATGTGGGATCACCTAGCTCACAATTATCCTAATCGTACCAAAAATGGATCCGGAGCAGACATCGCTAACGACTCCTACCATAAATACAAAAGAGATATAGAGATGGTAAGAGAACTGGGACTCGACTACTACAGGTTTTCTCTATCTTGGAGCCGAATCATGCCTACTGGATTCTCTGATCAGATCAACCCAGCCGGAGTCCGGTACTACAACAATTTGATCGATGAAATGCTGAAGTACAACATCCAGCCGATGGTGACGCTGTTCCACTGGGACATACCGCAGAGACTGCAGGAGGTGGGCGGCTGGTCCAACCCTTACATGGTCGATTGGTTCGCGAACTTCGCGCGCGTGGCGTTCCAGCAGTTCGGCGACAAAGTCAAGTACTGGAATACAATAAACCAGCCACAAGTATTTTGCACGCACATGCATAGTTTTGGTGAATTGCCACCTATATTTGAAATGCCTGGAGTTACTGATTATATGTGCGCAAAGACAATGCTGTTGGCTCACGCGAAGGCATATCATATTTACGACAAGGTGTTTAGACCGTCGCAAAATGGGTCAATTTTTATTACATTGAACTCTCGCTGGCACGAACCGAAATCAGAAGTGCATGCTATTGCCGCTATGGAAGCTCACACCATGCAGGTAATGTCATAGAGCTATTGAGTCCCCATAATCTACCTCTCTACAAGATCGAATCAGAAATGAGGAGATACGTAGGCAAACCAAGGTCACCGACATAGCCCTGCGAATTAGCAGGCTGAAGTGGCAGTGGGCGGGGCATATAGCCCAAAGAACTGATGGCCGATGGGGCAGAAAGGTTCTTGAGTGGCGACCACGTACCGGAAGATGTAGCGTGGGTAGGTCCCCACAAGATGGACAGACGACCTAGTGAAGGTCGCGGGAAACCGCTGGATGCAAGTGGCACAGGACTGGTCGTTGTGGAAAACCTTGGGGGAGGCCTATGTCCAACAGTGGACGTCTTTTGGCTGAAATGATGAATCTACCTCTGCCTACCCTCCAAAAAAATTATAGCTAAGGTCACGTGGTCGACTACTAATCTTAGATTGGTACCTGATCTCACCGGAAACTGAGCCCATTCTAGTTCAATGAGTTCACGGGATACAAATTATTGATGTACAATTTATTTTATTTATTTCAGTTGGGTTTCTTTGCGCATCCGATATTTTCCGAAACCGGGGATTTCCCTAGTATCATGAAAGAGCGCATTGCGGCTAAAAGCATGGAACAAGGATACCTCACATCCAGATTACCAGAGTTCACTGACGCGGAAAAATCTTATGTCCGAGGAACTTCAGATTTTCTTGGTTTAAACCATTATCACACTGATGTGATATACAGGAACGAGACTGTAATTGGACATTATCCTGTCCCTTCATATCGGGATGATGTCGGAGTATTGGCGTATACTAAGACCGAATTAACGCCGTCAGCGAATGGAAGAAGTAGAATGACGGAGGTATTTTAATTCTTCTCTATCTAAGTTTGTATTCCAAATAGGGTAGTCTTGTTATGGCATCATTTTGCGATAATAATTTTGTATAGAAGATAGCATAAAAGTGTGTTATAATACCGACCTTTTTCGTTTTAGTGTGTTCCTTGGGGCTTTTATAAGCTGTTGACTGAGATCAGAAACACGTACAACAATCCACCAGTCTTCGTCACGGAGAATGGATTCGGGACTGATGGCGGTCTAGATGACACCGAACGAGTATACTGCATCCGAGAGTACCTGGACGCCTTGCTGGACGCGGTGGAAGAGGGCTCAGACATCAGGAGCTACAGCGTATGGAGCCTCATGGATAGCTTTGAATTAACTGACGGGTTCAAGTGAGTCACCAACATGATATAGCAATTACTGTGATCATCATTTCAGCTGAAAGATTTCAACTGCTGGACATAGGCCTCCCCCAAAGTTTCCCACATCGACCGTTCCTGTGCTGCTCGCATCCAGCAGTTTTCCGCGACCTTCAGCAGATCATCAATCTACTTTTGATCGCTTATCCATGATGCGTCTTCCGTTTCGTGGTCCGTCCGCCCCATACCATCGTTTCTTCTACTAATCTATTTGCCGAGGACGGTGACCTGGGTTCGTTTACGTAGTTATCTGCTCATATTCCTCATACCTCTATATCTTGAGAGCAAGAATGAAAGAGCCAGCGCATGGCCGTAAATTTGGTCATGATAATAACAAAATTGGCATAAATATTTTATGGTATTTTAATATTCCCAGGAGACGCTTCGGCCTATACGAGGTGGACTACAGCAGTCCGGAGCGCACGCGCACGCCGCGCAAGTCCGCGTTCGTGTACAAGGAGATGATCCGCACTAGGAGCCTGGACTTCCACTACCAACCGAATAGGACCGCGATGACCATAGATACCGATTAAAAAAAAACTAAAGATCTAAAAAACAGTCAAGCTCTTGTATTGTCTGTCATACATATATGTGTAAGTATGTAACATACACCTAATGGTGTACATAAGGCTGTGTAATAGCATTTGATGTTATTTGTTACTAGTATTACTACTTTAGTATTTATTGTTATTTTATTACATTTTAATTTTATAGCCTAGCTATAGCTTGTTAACCTCGTACCATAAACAATAAAATCATAAAAAATAATGCGTCTATTTCTCACCACAAACCAAAATACAGTGACGTACAATACAATGTTATTAGCTGCGTCTAGAAGAGACGAGTGACATGCCCGAGTCATCGGTTTTGACGTCTGAATGATGGCTCGGGCGCGGCAGCTGGGCTCATAAGAAAACATTTGACTTGTTGACATGACAATTAACGCTTAGAATCACTGGTTTATTGGCTGCGTCTACATCAGGTGCATGCCGCGCCCAAGCACTCAGTTTTGACGTCTAAACGCATAGGCATAATGTTATAATATGAGTGCTGCCGCAAGGCATGCGAGGCATCTGGACGCACCATGAACCTTGTGATGTACTAGTTTCCGGTTGAATATTACCATGAGTACTGCCATAATTGGTTATACGACTGCTTGGCGCAGTGGTTAGAGTGTATGCTGCTCGGCTCACTGCATCGGGTGGTTACGGATTCGATTCCCGCTAGAGGATTTTTTTGGAAACGGCCTTTTCGTAATTTGGGCTGGTCTGAGTGTGACTGGGATCGCCGCCAGTCCACTGTGCGATAGCCAGTTTGTAGATCTGGCGATATTTTAGGCAGGCCACACATTATAAGAAACTTACTGTCCGAAAAACACCGAAAGTCGCTCCGTGCATACATTTAGTACTGGGCCCCGCATTCTAACAGAAATTTGCCGGACCCATTGGGTGCTTTATGTGGACTGCTGTGATGATAAAGTCGTCCATAATATTTTTGTCAGAAAGTTTCTGATGATGTGTGGCCGGCCTAAAACGAGGACTGGGAGTGTGCGAGCTGCCGCTTCTAGCAACATCCTCCCTAGGATTTTTGTGAGGGCAAACCACTCGACCGTTTGATCAGAGCTGATCAAACCGAGGACTTATTTCCACAAACTTTCATAAACCTTGCAATGCAAGAACTTTGCGTTAGTTTTATTTTATTTTTTATTTTAATTTGGCGGAAAAAATATTGAGAACAAAGCGTTCGAATTTTAATTAAAAATATACCATAAGGGCGAGGCCCCATTAGTGCGTTGCGTTGCGTCGTCCCAACGGATCAACGGGTCGACGGGCGAGAGACGAAGCGAGGGAGGGTGATGCGCTGGTGATATAATGCGTTGATCCGTTGCGGCGACGCAACGCAACGCCAGATTGGGCCTCACCCTTAACTATCCCCGATACTCATCTAAGCCCAAAAATGTATTCACGCTTTTCGAACATCCTGTATAACAGGGCAGTGAGAAAGTAACCCCTATAATAAACAAGCAAAAGTAGGAAGTTGGAATCGTTCGGGCATGTGATGAGGAGATAAACTAATATAAATATCAATTTGGATGAATAGGAAATAAAGACGGATGAATTGTATACCTAAAGAGTGACATGAATCAGGTTGGAGTGGATGTAAGTTTAACAACAAAGAGAAATGAATGGATGAAATCCGAAACCAAGAATAAGTCATACTGAAAAGATAAGGTAAGGTGCGGATGAAAACTAATTTTCAAGTTATTTTAAAAACACAATTAGTGCAAAACATTACCATTAATAAGAAAGAGGGAGACATGTGACTATCCAAAATAGTTTGCCCTACTAAAGGTAGTCCATGGACACGGTACAAGTCAGTCGCTCGCGAAAAATAATTTTGAGTGAATTTCGCTGCATGTAGAGGTGCGCTGAGCTCATGTTCAGTGAATGCAATTTTAGGAGCTAAGATCATTAAGGTTAGGAGGTCCATATCTGATCTAAAATAATACATCAATGGCTCGCACGTGGATATTATAGCGTAGGTATTTTTATAAATTTACGCGCGTATCGTAACCGATACGCGCGTAAATTTATAAATGTATGTGACTCAGAATTACGGTAGTTTCTTATTTATACAACATGTAGGTATTATTATAATACAGGAAATCCCTAAAAGTTCTATATTCAATGTGAAGTTATGACCAACCATATTTCAGCGTCATAGTTGGGATGTCCGATAATTTCATTATTCCTCATCGCCAATTGACGTAATGTAATCGTCACAAGTTTTGTCATGATAACACTAAAGCTAATTCCATACAGAAACAAAGTCATGTTTTTATTTAATTATGAAATCGTATCATTATTGAGTGTAGGTACAAATAAAGATAGTGTTAACCCATGGACCAATTACTAAGGGGACTGGCCCTAAGCAACTCGGCCGAGTGGTCGGCCTAGTACTAACATCGACATAAAACGAAGCGAGTAGTTCAACTATTTACCGGTAGACAAAACAATGAAAATGAAAAAACAATGACCACGTTTTTTTTTTCATACATATATCTAATAAGGGCACCTCTGTCTTTAGTCTTTACTCTGTGTGTTAACCTTATTTTAAAGTTGTAGATCAAAAGTTTGAAAAAACGGTGATATTTAAAAACTATTCCCCAAATTCATAGAGATTTTAGCCAGTTTACAATGGTTTTGAAAAGCATTTTTAGGAACAAATGTGATTTGTAACTCCACTGCAAGTCGATCATAACTTTCTATGAATTTGGGGGTATGTATCTACGTATCCTCTTAAATTAATTACAAAGCAATATTATTACATTAATAAGCTCAATGTAGTATGCCGGTTCTGCCAAACAGAAAAGTTACGTCTTTTTTGAAAAAAAAAAAAAAGGATTTTCGCACCGATGCATTCATGTTGAAGCAAACGCTCGAAGTCTGCTCAACTGTTGTGATGATAATAATTTATGTAGGTACACGGGATATAATTCCGTACCTAATTTAAGATATTCATTGCGACCTGTATTTATTTTATCGATTTTATTAAACTAGGGAAACGAGTGACTCGGGGCGATAAAAGCTAGCAATAATAATGTACCGTGTGAATTTGGCTTTACCAATTTCGTCATAGTATTAGTATTATCCACATATTATAGGATATTATATATTAGGTAGTATCGTAGGTAATTCTGGGGATTACATATAACAAAATTGGAATTGCTATAAAAGCACTTACAACTTATTTAAATTCACATTTAATTAGTAACCGTGTTCATCAATAATCATGTCTTACTGTTTTGCTATGTGCGTAAATTTTATTAAATAAGTATATTTTAATTTACGAATGAAACTAATAGGTACTAATTTCACACCTTTTTCAATTACAGTATTTCGTTATTTTATTTTCTCGCTCAAATAGAGTGCAAGGCGGTGAGTTCCCGGCGCGATGTGAGGACATTCCCGAGTGGCTTTTTATTCGGCGCGTCCACCGCGTCTTACCAAACTGAAGGCGCCTGGAACGAAGATGGTAAGACCATCAACTATCATTTTTTTTTTTAATTTTCACTTTTCTGAGACAATTAATTTGGCAGTTTTTAATTACAGGGAAGACAGAAAACATTTGGGATCACATAACTCACATGAAACCTAATCCTATTAGAGATGGATCCGACGCAAACATCGCCAACGACTCCTACCATAAATATAAGAGAGACGTAGAGATAATGAGAGAACTAGGACTCGACCACTATAGATTTTCTCTATCTTGGGCCCGCATCATGCCCACCGGGTTCCCTGATCAGATCAACCCAGCCGGCGTCCGGTACTACAACAATTTGATCGATGAAATGCTGAAGTACAACATCCAGCCGATGGTGACGCTGTTCCACTGGGACATACCGCAGAGACTGCAGGAGGTGGGCGGCTGGTCCAACCCTTACATGGTCGATTGGTTCGCGGACTTCGCGCGCGTGGCGTTCCAGCAGTTCGGCGACAGAGTCAAGTACTGGAACACGATAAACCAGCCACAGATATTTTGCACACAAAAGGATGGAATCGCTGCGCTCATGGCTGAAATTACTGGAGTTTCTGTTTATATGTGCGGGAAGACGATGCTGTTGGCTCACGCGAAGGCATATCACATCTACGACAAGGAATTCAGACCTTCGCAGAATGGGACCATTTTCATCACATTAAATACTTGGTGGTACGAGCCGGAATCAGAGGAACATGCTGTTGCTGCTGAGGAAGCTCACACCATGCAGGTAGGGTTTCCATAGTTTATAACAATAATATGGTATTAGTATCAATAGGTATTATGCTGATTTCGATACCAACCACTTTTGAACTGACTCCAAAATAGTTGGAAAAGTTTTCCAATTAGATCATTATCTATAGATTTTTCTATAAATTTTTTTTTCGGACTGACTGTAAATTATTTAATTCTACACACAAAAATACTAGAAATGCTTAATGATTTAAAATTTAATGATTTTACCACGTATCTCCATAACTAATAAACCGATTTTAATGAAATTTTAAACGTAGATAGTGTAGCCTCTGGAATAAGACATAGGCTAATCCAATTTTCACGCGGGCGATACCGCACAGCTAGTAATTAATAATTTCTTCCCTTTTAGTCAAATTCATCCACAAATGCCAAATTCACACACCTAAATGAAAATCTGAATAAGATCCTTATCTGCGCCAACTTAGATTGATTTTTTAATGATGTTTTTGTTCTTATTACAGTTTGGTTTCATTGCGCATCCGATATTCTCGGAATACGGAGACTTCCCCCCGATGATGAAAGAGCGTATAGCAAATAAGAGTGCTGAACAAGGATTCTTCAGATCCAGATTACCAGAGCTTACTGCCGAGGAAATATCATTTATCCGAGGAACCTCCGACTTGTTGGGTCTAAACCATTACCGTACTAATATGGTGTACAGAAACGACTCTGTGATTGGACATTATCCCATCCCTTCCTATCGGGATGATATGGGGGTGATGGTAAAGACCAGAACTCAAATTATGACGACGGCAGCTGGAACGAGTAAAATGACTAAAGTAGGTATAGTTTTACTAAAGATTTCTAGCACTGTGAGGTTTCACGTTTTTATAGTGCTATTTGCAGCCCCATCAATTCTAGGCTTTACTACAGTAGCGGGACGTTATGATGGCCGGTTTGACATGTGGGGGGGGGGGGAGAAAATGAACCTTATTATAACGGAATAAGACTGGCCGTTTAAAAACATAATAATGTCAAAAAATTAATGCGAAAATGAGTCTTATTCCGTTAAAAACCCGACTACTGAAAAATCGCGCTCTAAAAAGTATGAAACAAGAAAATATCCTCATCTAGAGGATAGCCGTGGTCCGTGTTCATATGACATTTGGCCCTAAAGGACCTACACGGACCACGGCTATCCTCTAGATGAGGATATTTTCTTGTTTCATACTTTTTAGAGCGCGATTTTTCAGTAGTCGGGTTTTAGTTTTTAAACTTACTTTTTATTTAATTATTTTGGAGTTATAGGTAACAATATATATATTTTTGAAATGTGCTCATCAAGCTCTTTCATTTGATACCCCACACGGTTTTATTAAAAAATGTTTTTTTTTTAGTTGTTGACATTATGTCCTCTAGAGGGCGCCATATGCAATTTTATGTGACGTCACATAGCCTATAACCAGCGCGCCATTAAGCCGCTTCTAACGATACCTCATTTGTCAAATTACGACAAGTAGTTTGGAAGTTAGGTGGGAACAGATGCACATACATACATACATACATACATACATACATACATACATACATACATACATACATACATACATACATACATACATACCGGTCAAAATCATAACCCTCCGCCGTAGTCGGGTAATAATAAGGTTTATTCTTTCTCCCTCCCACATGTCATACCGGCCTTCGTAGTGTTCCGCTAATATAATTTATTTTAGCACTTCTTTAAACTAGATTTAGCTTGTGTCAGTTCGTATGCGCATTCTTCGGAAGCTTAATATGTCATGTTTTTTTCTGCGATACTGCTAGATTTAGGGCCATAACACACCGGGTAACCATGGCGATGTCGCCAGCCACCGTAGCCAAGTATTCGTATTGAAATGTATGGGAGGTAACACACCTGTAGCCCAATTCATCGTTCCTGAGACATCGTTACGGTTTTGGTTACGTGAATCGGGCTACTGGCGACGGATTGGCGACGTCGACAGTCAATACAAATGTTTTGGCTATGGTGGCTGACGACGTCGCCTGGCGTCCCGGTGTGTTATGGCTCTTAGGGTGCCATGGTTAATTTCGTTTTAGTCAGAAATAATTATGACATATGCGAATCTCCTTTTCTATCCGTTTAGATAATATACAATGCTGGTGTGCATTTATTTTAGAGTGTTCCCTGGGGCTTTTATAAGCTGTTGACTGCAATCAGAAAGACGTACAACAATCCACCTGTGTTTATCACTGAGAACGGATTCCCGACGCAAGGCGGACTGGAGGACGACGATCGAGTACAATATATCCGAGAGTACTTGAACGCGTTGCTGGACGCGGTGAAAGAGGGCTCCGACATCAGGGGCTACACCGTATGGAGCCTCCTAGACTGCTTCGAACTAGTCCGGGGATACACGTACGTTATCTTAGCGATTCTTATTCAGGGGGCTTACCACGACCTCTTATCGCGATTCAATTATAGGAACGTTTTAAAATTTCAGCGACTTTTTGTGCAATGACGTACCTTATTGTCATGACAATAAGAAACGTCATTGCACAAAAAGTCGCTGAAACGTTAAAACAATACTGCTATAAGAGGTGGTGGTACGGCACCTGATATCGTAAAGCATTTTTAATTTAAATTTTTGCCTTACTGACTATCTGGTAGTTATGTCATTCTTTGATCTATCAAAGAATGACATAACTACCTCAATTACCTTACCTACCTACCTACCTTACCTTAATTCTACTAACACTAGTTCTAACTAGTGTTAGTAGAATTAAAACCCACAAGCTTCAAATTTATGACAATATTTCTGACTCAAATTTATTGTCCCCATGTTATTAAAAAAATACTTTTTGTATCGTTATTTGCGTACGCATTACTGACTTACATATTAATTTATATTTTAGAGATCGCTTCGGTCTATACGAGGTGGACTACAGCAGTCCGGAGCGCACGCGCACGCCGCGCAAGTCCGCCTTCGTGTACAAGGAGATGATCCGCACTAGGAGCCTCGATTTCCACTACCAACCGAATAGCACCGAATTCACTAAACACATTGCTAAAGATCCAACAATTATTCCGTCTCACCAACCGAATAGCACCGTGATCACTAAAAACATTGCTCAAGACCCAAGAATAATTCGGTCTCGTGCAGTTCGAACAATTCCTATTGTGTTTAATTATTTGTATATATTTATTTTCATGTTTTGGCTGTTCTCGAAGTTATAGTTGTAGCTACTTTACTGATAACCTGCTTACTATTTGTGCTATTAAGCCGACGAAAACAGTGGCTCGAGTGGCACGTTTAACCACGCAAACGGGCGGCTGTTCTACGGTGGGTCGCGAGGCTTCTTTGCGTGGATCGCCCGAGGCCAACGATTTCTCTGCCTCGCGGGAGCATTGTCATTTGTCATTTTTGTCGCGGTCAGCCCTCCTGAGGCGTGAAGCACGTTGTTTTTAATAAACATTACTTTTGATCTTTTTACGTTTTGATTTTATTATTGTCTTTTTGTAAATAATAAAGTAAATATCGTTATTTTTGTTTTATTTTATTTATTAGTACCTATATTAATACTTATTTAATTTTTTAATTTTAATTATAAAAAACAAAAACCGACTTCAAATAATGACTACAAGGTCAAACTCTGTACATCCACCGCTGCCTCTTCTGCCAGTTAGATGGTAACAGATATCAACCCTAATATAATACTTACGCTTTCAAGGATTAAGGCATACGCGGTTGTTTTTTAATTTTGACACTATAGATTTTTACCTTAGACTTCGACATTTCAATAGGAGTAGGTAGGTGATGTTTAGCTTTACCTGTAGGTACAAATAATTTTTGGTGTTTAACATCGACTTTTAAAGAGGTAGCCCAGCGGAGTGAACTGAACGAAAATAAAAGAAAGAAAAACATTTAATTGACATAGCCACAGAGTAAAGACTAAAGAAAGAGGTGCCCTTATTAGATGTATGTATGAAAAAAAACGTGGTCAATGGCGGCGTCTTCATCAGGCGCATGCCTCGCGCGAGCACTCACTTTTGACGTCGGAACGCATAGACGTAATGTCATAATATGAGTGCTCGGGTGAGGCATGCGCGCCATATGGACACATCATTCAAAGTAGTAATAAAATTAAAAAGTACATTAAAATTAATAATATTATTAAAAAAACTAGAAAGGCATTAAAAAGACATAATTATTTAAAACGTAACATTTGCCTTAGAAAAGAACGTAGACAATTGGTAGAAAAGTTAGAATTATGTACAAATGACTTAGAGCAAAACCAGATTATGTATGATATAGATATTCAGTGTCTACGGGATGAGTTGACACTTAGGGAAAATACAATAAGGGATATTTTTAATAAATATGAAGCTGCCCAAGCACAACTATGTGAGCGCATGCGCGAGGCCAGTGAGCTGATGGACCTGGTGCGGTACAATGCCGAGAGATACGAGTCGCTGAC
The DNA here is from genome assembly GCA_947859195.1 of Drymonia ruficornis. NCBI lineage: Eukaryota > Metazoa > Arthropoda > Insecta > Lepidoptera > Notodontidae > Drymonia > Drymonia ruficornis. The sequence continues at coordinate 12,822,339 of OX401905.1, read as the reverse complement.
AAACAATCTCTCGTCCGACTGCGCCTGCTCAGCGTCTGCTCCTGAGCCTCAGCATGCTGCATCTTTGCCTGATGCAACTCTTCCAATAGACAGCTGTACTAATCTAAACAGTGAGAGTAAAACTTTGATATTTTCAGATGAGTTTGGTGTAGGATTTGGTTCACTGTTAGATGATAAACTTAGTCATAATGCCACTAATTATTGCTTTAGAAACCTCCCTTATAACTTACTTATAGAAAAAATTGTTCAAACAAAACTTGATAGTAAAACTACTGTAGTGTTATTACTAGGTAATAGCTTTGGTTTAAGAAAAAAGGACATTGTAGATGGTGTTGACACCTTATTTAAACTTAACATGGGGAGGCTCATGTTGTGTGCCCTCCCTTACTGTTACCATCTGTCAGAGAGACATAATAAATACATTCAGTATTTAAATAATTTAATGTTTACTTTGTCATGGTATAATGACAATATTTTATTTTTTGACACAAATAGGTTTATAAGTAGCTTTAGACTGACCCAGGAAAATATGTATCTTCCTAAGAATGATAGAAAAAAGATTGCTACACTGATAGCTTATAATATTAACGCTGTTGTAGATTCAACAAAACTTAGCATAGGAGACGAATCAGTATTATTTAGTTATTCGAATAATGCTGTGATTGACTGTTTAAACTTCCGAGGCCGACAATAGAGGTACATTCTAGTATCCCTGGCGTCTCACAAACGTGCGAAAATTATAGGAAGGAAGAGAGGCCTGGAACGCTAAGATTATTTCACCAGAATATACAGGGATTTTTATCAAAAACATTAGAAATTGAATTATTTTTAGAAAAGTCACAATATGATATTGTTTGTATTTCCGAGCATTGGCTTAATGAGCATCAAATGTTAATAAATTATGAAAACTACACGGTCATAAGTTGTTATAACCGCAAGTCCAGGCTTCACGGTGGTACATTAATATTACTTAGAAATATTATTAAGTCAAAAGAACGTAAAGATATAGTAGGACTCTCGGTCGAACAGATTATTGAGATTTCCTGTGTTGAGCTGGATAAGCACATTGTAGTATGTGTTTACAGACCCCCAAACATACAGAATTTTAGTATATTTGAATCTGTGATGGAAGATGTGTTAAAAAAAATCTTTGTAAGTAATAAGTCTATTATAGTCTGTGGTGATTTTAATATTAATATTTTAGAAGAAACTAGTTATACTGATAGACTGTTAGGCCTTTTTAAAGGGTCTAAAGGTGTCTTGTGGGAAGTAGATAATCTTCTTCCAACTCCTTCTAACCCTTCTTTTGATTAAATTCGTGCGGGTTCTAAGATTAATCATTACTTACCCAAATAGCACCAACTTATTCCTCTCGCATAAAAGCTGTGTTGAAATCGTATTTTATGATTAAATATTTGGATGATTTCCTGTCCGTTATGGATGGCGGTGTTTCAAGACATTTTGATGAGATGACCGATTTAACCTATTATCTTACCGATGCCATTTCGCCAGTAAGGTACCCATCATCGTGATCAGTGAAGCTGTAGCCGGCGCCCACTGGGCTGTCGATAAACAGCAGCGAATGATTCCGCAGCCAGGTGTATGGGTTCGCTGGAATTCACCAAAATGAAAGTGTTAACGATATTGAAACACAAATAAATAAGAGGAAAAGTAAATATAAAAGAAGTAACTAATCTAACTGACAAAGATTTTGGCACGAATCCAAAAGTGCCTGTTGATAAAGTAACGCCCATTTTCACCACGGTCCTAATGATCTCCACTAAATGCAACTTAGCTTAAAATAACTCCAAAGCAACCCTACATTTTTAATACATTTTCAGAACATAGGTGTGTCCTCAACGTCTGTAAAATCAAAAGTGACACTGAGGAGTAGTTAAAACAAAGAGTAAGGTTATTTTTAAGAACCCTACGTAAAAATGGGTATCAGCCGCCGTTACTTACGTTTTAAACCACCATTCTTGTAGGTGAAAGGTCCAATTTCGTCAAAAAGTCCCAATAGGCTAGACACACCAGGTCCACCCTGCATCCAAATGATCCAGGGACTGTCGCTCACATTTTTATTTGAAATAGGGAAGTACCAGAAGAAGAGGTTCGAATTGTACGTCTCATTCACAGTTAAAAAACCAGAATAGCTTTCAAAACCCATGAATTGTTTCGGATCGACCTTGCAAGCGTTCCTAGCGTCTTGCACTCTTCCTTCTTTTATATACGGCGTGAGAATTAACGCTGTACCATTATCAACATTATTTACATCTTTACCAAGTTTTGAATCTGCATTTTGTAATACATTTTTGCTGGTTTCATTAACACTTTGGGAACGAACGCCATTATTATCTATAGTATTGTTCCCCTCATGGCTGATTATGGCATCATTTTGTACTGGCTTACTGACTCTTAAATCGTTTGATACATCTTCTTGATGGGCAACTGCAGTTCTGCCGATTGCACTGGAATGTATTATTGTGATTATTTTAATAGACGTCACGATAATTAATAATTAATTAATAAACTTAACTTGGTCGTCAATAATTAATCAAACTTAGAATACCTTGTCGCTAATAAAAAAAAACACCAAACGAGCATTGTGTTCAAAAACTATGAAGTGACATTATATTTTTATTAATTTATTACACTGACAACCTTTCATATTACATCACTGCGGTATCAAGAAATACTGATTCTCATAAAATACTAGGTCCGTTTGCAATCTGTTTGACCTATTGAACTTCGACAAATTTCGGTGATATCATATTCTGGACACATAAACAGAATAGAGCCTGCAAATTTTAAACCTTATACACATCTCAATCTTCATGACAAATCGGAAACTATCAACTGAGTAGGGTTCGTGAAGGGTCCCCCATATCAGGTTAATGTAAATTCGGAGTTAACCCGACCTGAGTTATGTATGATATAATTGGGAATAGGTAGCATTAGCAGTTATAAAGTTATGCCCGGGTTATGCCCGGGTCTACGGAAATAATTCATGGGATTTATGATATTAACTCAATTTCATTTGATAGATGGTGTCTTTGAATAAATTAAAGAGAAATAACATTATATAAAGCGCAAGTCCGTTCCTGCATGGAGTACTGCAGCCACCTTTGGGATGGCTCAGCCAAATACCAACTTGCCGCACTTGACTCGATTGAACGCCGTGCCAAGAGGCTAATAGGTGATAAAAGGCTGTTGAAGACTGGGCTTCACAGCCTGGATCACCGCCGTATAGTTGCTTGCTTGTCGGTCTTTTACAGATTGTACTTCGGAGAGTGTGGACAAGAGCTTCATGAGCTCATCCCGCCTTCCCCCTTCTACCATCGGAACTCAAGACGCACTGCAGGATATCATCCCTATTTGGTTGATATTCCACATATTCGCACGTAGCGCTTCAAATCATCTTTCTTAATGCGCACAGCCAAAGAGTGGAACTCCCTGCCTGCGTCTGTATTTCCGAGTGCATACAACCCAGATCTTTTCAAATGTAGGGTGAACAGGCATCTTCTGGGTGCGCTCGCTCCACCGTCGACCTCATCTTTGCCCCTGCGGCATGATTGAGGTCAAGAGCAAGCCCATTTTTAATAAAAAAAACGTATTATTGATATTACCTATAACCGGCACAATTTCTCTCAAGGCAAGGATTCGGCCATGAAACACACGCACGCCGCGCGAGGCTGCTGACCAACAAACATAGCCCACAAATGCCATGCGAGGCTGCTCATGACCTTCCATTCTGCATGACCTTCACCGTGAAGTAACTGATAAATAAAATTTCCAGAGTGAACATTGCTTTGGCTATTATTGGTTGTTATCTTAAAAAACATCCGCCTTGGTATCAACATGTTTTTCCCGCGGCAGGAGGTAAATTATATTAGTTAAATATAAAACTATTGATACGAGTATAGCGTAACCGATTCTACAAAATCACTCAAAAGACAGCAGCCCAAGCCGAGGCCGTGCCCAATGTGGCGGCCTTGAGCCAGCTGTCCCCCTGCCCTTACGGCTGGAGCCGCATTTTGTGCGCTCGCCCTCTGACCGGTGAAGTTGTTAAGGCCACTCTGGCCAACAACATATAGTCATTAAAAATATTTAGTTATAGCTTTTGCCCGCGACTTCGTCCGCGCAGAATATAAATTTAAAAAATTCCGTTTCCGTTTTCTGGTACCCAAATCCCGTATCCCGTATCCGTATCCGTATCCTGTATCACGCATCCCACATCCCGTATCCCGTATCACGTATACCGTATCCGTATCCCGTATCCCGTATCCCGTATCCCGTATCCCGTATCCCGTATCCGTATCCTTATCCCGTATACCGTATCCCGTATCCGTATCCCGTATCACGCATCCCACATTCCGTATCCCGTATCCCGTATCCGTATCCCGTATCCCGTATCACGCATCTCACAACCCGTATGCCGCATCCCGCATCCCGCATCCCATATCCCGTAACCCGTATCCCGTATCACGTAGCCCATATACAAAATCCCGTATCCCATATCGCGTATCCCGTATCCCATACCCCGTATAATTTTCAAAAACGCTTTTTTTTTTTTTTTAAAGACACTTAATCACCAATTTTCTTAATTCTAACTACAAAAATGACGAACTTCCATACAAACTTTCATCCCCTATTTTACCCCCTTAGGGGATGTATTTTCAAAAACCCTGAAATTAATATTGTTTATCTTTTAGAAGTCACTTAATCACCAATTTTTATAATTCCAACTTCAAAAAATGACGATCGTCCATACAAACTTTCACCCCCTATTTTAACCCCTTAGGGTTTAAATTTTCAAAAAAGATGAAATTATTATTTTTAATACGTAAAAAGAAACCTAAACACAAATTTTCATTATACTAACCTCAGAAATGACGAACTTCCATACAAACTTTCGTCCCCTATTTTACCCCCTTAGGGGTTGAATTTTCAAAAACACAGCAATTCAAGTTTTTTATTTTTAAAAAGGAACCTAAACACCAATTCTCATAACTCTTAACTTCAAAAATGACGAACATCTATACAAATTTCCCAACTAACTTTCATCCCCTATTTTACCACCTTAAGGGTTGAATATTCAAAAACGCCGAAAACCATATTTTTTATTTTTAAAAAGACACCTCAACACAAATTATCATAATTCTAACTTGAAAAATGACGAACTTGCATACAAACTTTTATCCCCTATTTAACCCCCTTAGGGGTTGAATTTTCCAAAATCGCTTCTTATTGCTTGTCTACGTCACAAAATATATCTACTATCCAAATTTCATGTCTCTAACTTCAGTAGTTTCGGCTCGGCGTTGATGAGTCAGTCAGTCAGTCAGTCAGTCAGTCAGTCAGTCAGCATTTCCCTCTTTATATATTAGTATAGATTTAATAATTAATCTGAAGTAGAGTACTATACTTATCGGGTTTAAAATAACTTAGGTTACTGCCGCCTTTTTTAGGGTTCCGTACCCAAAGGGTGCCAACCCTATTACTAAGCCTCCGCTGTCCGTCTGTCAGCGGGCTGTATCACACGATCCGTAATAGGTAGAGAGTTGAAATTTTCACAGAATGTGTATTTCTGTTGTCGCTACAACAACAAACAGGTACTAAAAATAAAATACAACTAAAAATTAAAGGGCGTTCCCATACAAGCAACTTGTTGTTAAAGCTAAGGATGGCACACTGACAGATGATCCACCTGATGCTAAGTGAACACCGCCGCCCAGGACATCTGCAACTTAGGGGGAGCATATGCGGCGCCGACCTTTTAGGGATTTGGGTGGTTACTTTGAAAAACGAAACGAAAGCTTCGGCTGACGGATCGGGCGATTTCCTACTCCGAAAGTGTTACGGATCCGAAGTACGGATTCGATTTACGATCAAAACCATGTCAAACGCTGAAATCGAAAATGTCAAATAACTTTCAGAGTAGGATCCACGAAAGAAGAAACGTCAAATCAAGATCATCGAATCGGATTCGAACTTCGTACATACTTTTTTCGTACTTCGGATGATCCGTCAGCCGAAGCTTTCGTTTCGTTTTTCAAAGTAACCCCCCTGTAAACATGCCCTTTGAAGGACCCCATGTTGTGGTTGTTATAACTTCGTAGAATATTTTAATTATCGTCATATTTTACAAAATAATTAAACCACCATCCAATTATAATTATACGCCCTATTAATCACATACAACCTCTTATGAACCGCCAACAAGCTCTCAACCTCGTTCAATTTGTAACTAGATGTTGCGCAGTAACGTAATAAAATAACGGCAATTTCGGCTTTGACCGATGCCTTTAAACATAGCTTTTTATTTTCGTAGAAACCGTTTCACGTCTTATTCCACTGTAGGAAATGTGTATAAGCCGCATCTGATTATATTTGTTTGTATCTATTCAATGATATTACCAAGATAGAGGGTGGGGGAATAATACGCATCAAAATGACTTAAGGCCCCGCTTCCTCACCGCGCGTTTCCGCCGTCTGGATTGGTCGAGAGCGCAATAGCCCCGTCCACTTTTTTTGCGAAAATATCGAAAATCATTAATTGTGACGTGAAAAACTATTGCATCACCAAAATCGATCTTAATTTTTTTAGGTATTGTCTTTCTCCATCTATTGGCGAAAAAAAAAAAAAAAATTCCAAGCCGTTTAGAAGGAGATAGAAATTTTAAGACGAAAACAGCTTCATTTTGATATTTTTTTTCACATAGGTAAAGAGCATAAAGAACTTTTTTCCTGCTAATTTTTTAAAGATGAGGGTTCATTAAATACAGTGATATTTATTTCAACATTTTTACTCCACTCGTCTAAGAGGAGATAGCCTCCAAAAATGCCTCGTTAGCAGCTGTCCCCGTCTTAAGTTGATTTTCGGTGCACCACTACATGCAGCGAAATTCACACTTCAGTTACCGCGCTCGTAATTCAACAATTTTGATGCGCATTTTCACCAGAAGATGAGCCATATTGGCAATACCGACGTATTTTCAACATTATTTTGATTCGTACTGTGTCCGTGGACTCCCTTTAGTAGGACATACTATTTTCGATATTTTTCTTTCTTAGTAATGTCATTGCACTGGAGGTTATATTTTTAAACTAAGTTCAGAATTCCTAACTTTAGTGGCACATATAAAACCGTTACACAGTTAAAACATGCATTGAAGTTAACGCCGCAGGGGAAGTCGTAACTTGTGGATACGAGCTGCAGCCGTTACAATGATGTGTTGAGTTTATTGACACTTGCGGTGTCCTGTAAGAACTTGGTCGAGCTAAGCTGTAGCCAATTGACTGCAGCTCATATACAGGCTGGTTCGACCGGGGTAGTAAAACATTTTACTAAAGATCTACGTAAAATAGCTTTTACAGCTGCGTTTTGTACGATGAATGAGAGAGCCGGTCCATTAAACCTTGCATTGTTTATAATTTTATTTTAAATAAAACAATCTCGGCTATCAATTTACTGCAAAATTTTAAGACGATGAAAAATATCAAATTTACGCCGACCGAAGGTAAGAACGGCTCTGATTGTTGTAATATGGTAATCTAATGTATTTACATTTTTTCTCGTGTCCTTAATCGAAGACTGTGGTAGAATGGGGGTTGTCATGACGGCAACACTTAAATGTCCGGAGCGAGGTAATCGTGTGGAAACAGCAATAATGTTACAATGCTGGTTTTCTACGGTTTTGAATCTTCATCTTGTAATTTGTATAGCTATCCTACTAATCTATATAGTGTGTTAAGAAAACCCTGTCCGACCTGTGAAGGTATTATTTGGGTATCGAAATTCGATTTTATTTATGTAAAAAAAATCATAATCCGACTTTTTTTTGGCCTTTTAACTGCCCCACTGCTGTGCAAAGGTCTCCCCTTTTCTATTGGAAAATAATTACCCCCTATTACATTAAAAATATTTCATAAAATGACGCCGTTACGTACTTTGTGGTTAAAGGTGCTGCCACACGATCTAACATAATTACTGCCGGTGACGGTGTTGTCATATTGTTAAAATTTGCTACATTTTGGGGAAAAAATAAAAAAAAATGGCATTTTAAAATTTCATTAATATGTTTACTATCATGAATATTTAATGTTTCTTATTTTATTTGGTCATGTTATTGGGAACCCTAATACCGGTTTCGGATCGGACAAGATTTTCTTATCACACTGTATATGGTATGGCTAATATAGCTCATCTTCTGTTGAATAAAGTGCATCAAAATGCCTTTAAGTTGATTGTCGATTTACGAGTGCAATAACATACATGTACATTTCGCTGCATGTAGTGGTGCGCTGAACACAAGTCTAATGATTGCAATGTAAGAAGGTACCATATCTGCTAAACTAATTCACCAATGATTTATTTTCTCAAGATGTGTAGGTTACGCAATATTCTAATCTGGGGGCTTACCACCACCTCTTATAGCAGTTTTGTTTTAACGTTTCAGCGGCCATTTGTGCAATGACGTTTCTTATTGTCATGACAATAAGGTACGTCATTGCACAAAAAGACGCTGAATCGTTAAAACGTTCCTGTAATTGAATCGCAATAAGAGTTCGTGGTAAGCCCCCAGTCCAATGAACTAGCTGTCCTACTACTGTTCCTGTCTGTTACCATCGCAATATAAAAACATAATATTTATACTAAAATGAATACTTGTTACACGACTGCCCAAAAAAAGGAGTGTATATGTGTTTAGGGTTCATGTATTTTTTTTTTTTTTTTTTTTATGGGACTGCGGTGGCAAAAAAGCGTACGGCCCGCCTGATGTTAAGCAGTTACCGTAGCCTATAGATGCTTACAATACCAAAGGTATGTATATATGTGAGATTCTTTATTCCACCATAATTTATAAATGCCTGAATGGGTTTGGATGTATGGGGTATCGTTAGAATCCTTATATCGTTCCGGGTAACACTGGGTATATTATTTTTGAAAAAAAAAATTGTATGGTGGCATTATGGGACATTTTGAAATGTGAAAAAAAAATTTTTTTCTTCCGTTATTACAATATGGGTATCAAATGGAAGGCCTTGATGAGCACATTCTAAAACTGTAGAATTTATAGGCATAATTTAACATAGGTAGGGTGTACATGCAAAACAATGATTTCATTTTTGGCTGTTGTCACTAAAATGCATAAAATAAAAAAGAATAATTAAAAAAATTAAAAAAACACGACTGCCCAGCCAAAAAACGAACTAAAAAGTATAAAGCAAAGTGCAGTGTCATTGCAGTCGGGGGCCCTCTTAGATTAAATATGTTCCACAGAACGGTCCCCCGACTGCAATGACACTTTATTTTTTTGTTTTGTTTCTAAGTTTATCTAACGGATTACGCAACGAACGAACGAATTCGAAGCAAGTGTCGAGCCTAATGCCATTATATTGCCCATACTCCTTCTCAGTGCGCGAGGGATTCAGCTGGCCTACTCCGAAATACGAACCTAACGTTTCGGCTGACGGATTGTCGTGATTTGACATTTCTTCTTTCGTTTTTCTCTACGATTTGACATTGTTTTGATCGTAAATCGAATCCGTACTTCGGACGATCCGTCAGCGACGTATTTCGGAGTAACCCCCCTGGCACTGATAGACCATGTGGGCCCAGTTCAGGTTGGTGAACTCCACAAGTATTTCTAAAGACGTGCAGGTTACGATGTCCTCCTTCACCGTTCAAGTGACCATAATGGGTTTGTATTTTAAAGCTCTTGTATCGTTATCGTAGACGCGGTTATTTGTGGTAGAGCCAAGCCAAGCCCATTGACTGCAGCTGATATGGGCTGGCTCGACTGGGTTAGTACCACCACTTACAGAAGATCGGCGTAAAGTATCTATTACAGCTGCGTTTCGTACGATGAGTGAGAGAGCTGGAAGCCCAACCCTCCTTTCCCCACCCTCTGCTCTACTCCGCTTTAGTATTGCAAGCATCTATAGGCTACGGTAACTGCTGCACATCTTCTACTGTTTCACGCTCAATAATTTAGCTGACAAACGCCGCGTCGCGATTCTAAATATTCTAGCTTCATATTTCCAGAAGACATTGTAAGGATTTCAAGCAAATTGTAGCCCTATATCGCACTTCGCACAGCTAGCTTTACCTTGTTCTAAATTTCTCTGACTTGTCAAAGTTGCACGGTCGAGTTACATTTTGTAGTAGTTTATGAATTTTGAATAGGTTTTTGTTAATTGCTAGCAATGTTTTGAGGTGAAACAACTGACGATCTTATGAAATTTAAAAGGACATGAAATGTGAAGGGTCTTATAGTGGCAATTCATATTATGATTCGCAATGCATCGAATCTATTAGACCAGGGGTCGGCAACCTTTTGAGTCGGAAGAGTCAAAAATTAAAATATACAAAATTTCTAAGTTTTAAAGAGCTACAAAGTTTTTTCTTGCCAACAATAATAAAGTTTTTTGACAAAAAGAACGAATCTATTCATTCATACGAATTCATTGCCATTCATTCAATTCATTTGTTAGTTGGCTTCTTGCTTTACTTTTAATTATATTCATGCAAGAAAATGCTTGCTCGCACGAATATGTCCATCCGAAGATAGTCAGCACTCCAAATGCCAACTTTTTCACCTCACTGTAGCAATCTGAAAGACTATTCCATGCGTCGAATATAAGTGCCTCAACTCTCAGCATTTCTTTTAAAGCTGTCCACTTTTGTTGCGTTACGTACATACATTTCTGGACCTCCAACTCTTTCAACTTGCTTGCATGGATGGATGGAGCCTAATGCTCGTTAATCGATTCAAAACGATTTTTAAATGTGTTTTTAATAAAATAAATAATATTTGCGTATGGAACTAAAGAGCCGCAGCTTCACATCCAAAGAGCCGCATGTGGCTCGCGAGCCGCAGGTTGCCTACCCCTGTATTAGACAGTTTTCCATAGAAATCCGTAAAATGGTCCATAAAAGAGGAATTGCAAATTGTCAATGTCGACGCTAACGACAGATACCAAAATGATTCTGCTAATGAATTAATTGTAAATGCAATTCATTAGCAGAACATTGCAGAATATTGCATAGCGACCCTATTAGCCCGCTGTTCTAAGTGTCACTGGGATCGCCCCTAGTCCATAGTATGGTATCCATAGTACAAGCGTTGCTTAGTTTGGGACCATACATTTGTAAGGTGTGTAAGTCTAGCTATTGCTATTTATTTCTATATCTATGGGTGAAACAGCTTTCAATTTTAATTGTGATTCTGATCAAACCAGTGCGGTAAATTATGGACTAAATTCCTCCCTTTAAAGGTATTTTAAAGTAGGGCAATAAATAGGGCTTGATGAGATTCTAAAGGGTCAGATGGGTATCAAAGTTATTAACAATGTTTTAATAGTTTCAGAAACAGATGATACTATAATAAATTCTGTTGCAGTGAATTCCACGAGAGACCAAGTGATGGAACTTTGTCAAAGTTTCCCAATTTGAATAGTTCGTCTCCTTAGAGAATCATGATTTCAAACAATAAGATATAGGTAGGTGCTTTGTGGCGGTTTGTATTGCAATTTAACTTGAGAGATGTTATGGAGAAATGGATTCAAGTATTTGGGATAATGCTGATAAGATATTTTATAATAATAGTTTGTGCTATAACAGCATCAAATAAGCAGAATAATGCGGCATTTTAATTTCATCAAATCAAATATAATTAAATTAGTTTGGATAAGATTTCTGACCATGTATCTAACACCCGTATCTGTAAACAAATCATGACTTATTCTTAAATCTTAAGTAAATTCTCATAAAAAAAAACCTGTTAAAAAAAATATCTATACTATACAATATTATCATGAAACGCCCGGACCGATTATGACGGGACCTTCACTCGCACATAGATGCTGTTATAAGGAGTATCTGAGGCTATTTTTTATTTTATCAAACATTTTTTTCCACGCATTCAAAGCCGCGGGCAGATCTAGTATACAATAGTCTACGAAGAAGTGGGCCTTTTCAAAACAAAAGAATATTATGCCTTAATTTTTTTTTCGGTCCATAAAGCAACTATTACGAAGTTGAAAGCTTACAGGCCACATAAGAGGCTGACCGCTCTATCTTCATAAGTAACGGATTTCCGACGGATAAACCACTAAAAGCTAAAACGCGTAGCCACACTGTTTATTTTCACGGTACTTTAGGCCTGAGTTCACCAGCACACTAACAGACCATTAGAGCAGTTACGTCTGTTACCAGTTAGTTATAGTCTATCTATATTCGCCCGCTGGATTTATTTCTAGGAGTGCAAAAGGAATTCTTTAAAATGTCGTCTTTAAAGGATAGGTATGCATATAACATTATCTAAATATTCGTTCAGATATGGAAAAAAAATGAAATGTAATGCCATTTAACATTTTTAATCTTTCACTTCCAAAATTAAATACAATTTCTCTTATTATATCATCTATATATATAAAAATGAATCCCTATTTCATGTCATTACTTGACGCGAGAACGGCTGGACCAATTTAGATGATTTTTTTTTTAGATTATTCCGTGAAGTTTAATGAAGGTTCATACATTAAAAAAAAATGGAAAAATTGCCCGGAAAGCGCTAAAATCCCATATTTTACGTATGATTCAAATTACTTTCAATAGATGGCGTAATGAACGCCGGTGTCAGATGGCGGATGGCGACTATAAATTCTTGCAAATTTATTTCATGGACAATTCATCACAAGAAATAGATCCGCGATGTGCACATAAAGCCGAAAACCCACCGCGGCGCACGGAGAGGCCACGCACACGCTACGCACGTGGGTCAAGCTTCGCTTTGCACGAAAATGTATGTCACCGTGTCCACCGCGGCGCACGGAGAATGACGTCATCCATACATTTTCTTGCAGAACGTAGCCGTGGCCGTGTGCGTGGGCTCTCCGTGCACCGAGGTGGGTTTCCGGCTTAACAGTTCAGTGTCGAAAAATAAAGGGATGAATCGCTAAATTTGTTGCTAAGCGCAAAACTAGAGAACGGCTGGACCATTTTTTTCTTAATAAACTACTGTATCCCACTGCTGGGCAAAGGTCTCTCGCATCTTCTTCCATTTTAGTTCTTTTTCGGACAACATTAATTCTGAGGCGGTACGAAGTTCGCCGGGACAGCTAGTTCGTCATAAAAAATACTGAGCTTAATCTCTGTCCGGTTAATATTTTTAGGGTCCGTACCTCAAAGGAAAAAACAAATCCCATGTATCACTTTGTTGTCCGTCACGGTCCGCCATGGATCACTTTGTTGTCCGTCTGTATGTTTGTCTGTTAAAGCCCGCCACATACATACGGAATTGCGTTTCGAAATATCGAATCGGGGATTCCGAACGCAGTAAATCCATGCAAATTTTTGGACGTATCGCGTTCGGAAACCCCGATTCGATATTTCGAAACGGAATTCCGTACGGAAATTCCGTATGTATGTGTCGGGCCTAAGACATGTACAGCCCAAACCGCTGGTGTTAGAAACATGAAATTGTAACAGTAGGTATATTTTAAAGCGTAGAAGAAGAGCATAGGAAGGATTTTGGAAAATTCCACCTCTGAGGGGTTAAATTTTAACCCCTCAGAGGTGGAGTAATGAAAAATTATATAGTGATCCCATTTTTTCTGAAGCTAGAGATATGATATTTACTATTTAGGCTACTCATTATAAAGAAAAAAAATAATATTTTCAGCGGTTTTGAAAATTCCACCCCCAAGGTGGTACAATATGGGGAGAAAGTTTGTATTGTATCATCATTTTTTTAAATTCAACTCTTTATAAGTTTGTACGGAACCCTCAGGTTAGTCCTACTCGCACTTGTCCGGTTTTTCAGATCATTTGACTGATATAATTAAGTGGACCATTAACCGTAATAGAGCTTGCTTAATTACTGCCAGTCGCCACCGACAATGGTGCAACCTATAGTACTTAGACTGTGCTATAGGTATAGATGTTCTAGCTTCTCTTTCTTTGGTTAAGTTAAACTTCTGCACCCTGCATTTTATGTTGGAACATTTTATATCTTAAGTTATGATGGACTTACAAATAAAAAAGTAGTATATGTAGTAATATCAGTTATCTGGTTTCCATAGTACAAGCTCTGCTTAGTTTGGGATCAGGTAACCGTGTGTACAAAAATGTCCCAGGATATTATTATTATTATTACTTACGCTGGCATTACAAATCAGTTTTGTTCCTAGAAATGCTTTGTAAAACCATTGTAAGCTGGCAATAAAATATCTATAAATTCGGCGGTAAGTCTTTGGCAGTGGGGTGCGTCTACACCAGCCGCATGCTGCGCCCGAGCACTCAGTTTTGACGTCGGAACTGAGTGCTCGGGCGAGGCATGCGAGGCACGCACGCACCAAATTGCAGATAACTGTGTGAGCATTGTATATACCGAATATTATTCTTATCTCATGACAATAACAGGGGCGATTATAATACGTCATTTGGTCACGAGGAATATGGAAAAAAACTGGACGTTCCAACTATGACGCCGAAATTTTGTTAGTCATGAATTCCCGTTGATTAAAGAACTTTTAGGGATTTCCTGTATGATAATAAATTAATAATAAATACATGTTGTATTAAAAATAAACTAGTTGATTGATTTGTAGTAGAACCAAGCTGTAGCCAATTGACTGCAGCTCATATCCGGGCTGGCTCGTCTGGAGTAGAACCACCCTATCCCTACCCCCTCTAGTAACTATTATTATTATTGTTATTTCGTACGATGAGTGAGAGAGACAGACCGCTTCCCCCCTCTGTCCCCTTCAGAACGGCAACGTGCGAGCGACACCGTGATCATATAAGGGTTCCGTTTTTTTCTTTTTGAGGTACGGAGCCCTAATAAGAATATGAAAAATACGACAACGCACATTTCTTAATCATTTATAGATCCGATGAAACATCCGGTGGATTATACGTAAGGGATATTTTAAGATATTAACAACCTAATCTGATACGCTTGCCTTGCTTTCGCGGAATTTGTTTCGTCTCCGTTAATTTTAGCCAACAGGGCTATTAAGTTTTCGGTTTCGTTCATCCCGTGTTGCTTTGTCAATTGGAATTGATTGAAATTACAATGATTCTAGCTAGATTCTGAGCTAGACTTCACTCTTGCAGATATCAAATAATTACATAGACAAAGCAACATGGGCTAAACGAAACCAATTGAAACATCGTCGAAAAAGTTACGTAATAGGCCTAGCGATAGGTCTACGTGATCTGACGTAAAAACTGAACACTCGGACGCGCTGCTCGGCTCATGAAGATGCACCTATTTTTTTACCTACTAAGGCGGCATGTAATTTTTTCAAGAGAGATTTGTCTAGACTCGCGTTCAAATCGACTTTAAATTTTGTGTCTATAGTCTACCCTCTAGTGCGCCCTCAAGAGTAAACAAAAACCCGACTACTGAAAAATCACGCTCTAAAAAGTATGAATCAAGAAAATATTCTCATCTAGAGGATAACCGTGGTCCGTGTTCATATGCCATTTGGCCCTAAAGGACCTACACGGACCACGGCTATCCTCTAGATGAGAATATTTTCTTGTTTCATACTTTTTAGAGCGCGATTTTTCAGTAGTCGGGTTTTAGTTTTTAAACTTACTTTTTATTTAATTATTTTGGAGTTATAGGTAACAATATATATATTTTTAAAATGTGCTCATCAAGCTCTTTCATTTGATACCCCACACGGTTTTATTAAAAAATGTTTTTTTTTTAGTTCATGACATTATGTCCTCTAGAGGGCGCCATATGCAATTTTACGTGACGTCAAATAGCCTATAACCAGCGCGCCATTAAGCCGCTTCTAACGATACCTCATTTGTCAAATTACGACAAGTAGTTTGGAAGTTAGGTGGGAACAGATGCACATACATACATACATACATACATACCGGTCAAAATCATAACCCTCCGCCGTAGTCGGGTAAAAACTAATTCCTGACCACAGAAACTTCCTCTTTCCGATAACCGGAATTGTCTGTAATAAGTTTCCTGAATCATATTTCAGCTCACGTTTACAGAGGGACTGTATTGTGATTATTGATGATCCTTTATTGAAGCCAAATATAAGAAATAATGATATATTATACAGACGCTAATATTCTGGGCTATTCTTCATTTGACCGAGTGACCTAGGTGGTAAAAATGTCCTTTTAGAAATTTGATATGTCAATTTCGTAGGCATTCCGGCTCCTATACATGCCTATAAAAAAATATTGAGGGGCGACCACGTACAAGAAGACGTAGCGTGGGTAGGCCCCCCACAAGGTGGACCGACGACCTAGTGAAGGTAGCGGAAAACCGCTGGATGCAAGCAGCACAGGCCCGGTCTTTGTGGAATACCTTTGGGAAGGCCTATGTCCAACAGTGGACGTCTTTTGGGTGACATGATGATACCGTACATGACTAAATATGCCTACATAAATGATTCTTTCAATAAAAATAAATCTACCAAGGTCACAAGGAAAACGGTCGGACGAAGAATTACCCTTGTGTTCAAGTAGGTACCATGAGTGTCATAGAGGAAAATATTTAGAGATGAAATTGATATTTTAACAGCTGCAAAATATTTTCCTTTATGTACGGCCCGACTGATGTTAAGCAGTTACTGAAGGAGAGTGCGATAGTGGAAGCGGAAGGGAAGGGGAGTTGTAATGGTAGTGTGAATGTATGTACTTATGTTATATTAATTATGATTATTTATTATCCAACAATATCCACGGGTTATAACAAAATCCCCAAAAGCCCTAGTGAAATTCTGAAACACTCAATCCATTATTTAATGTGCTAATATCAAATCCCTTTGCATTCTGCTTGGATGAAGGCGTTATTTAGACCGCGATTGCTTTCTCGATAATGGCGATTGGGCCATTTTACGGTTTAACAAAAAAACCGGGGATTGAGTTACGAAATTACGGCTATCGTATCTACAGGATGTTTCAAAAGTACGAAATAATACTTGGGGATTTGGATGAGTACCGGGAATAGAATTAAATGATACAAAAAATATTTCCCCCTTCCCCTCCCTCCATTCCACTCCCCTTCAGTTCGGCAACGTGCGAGCAATGCCTTTGGTATTGCATCTTAACATCTGGCGGGCCGTACGTTTTTTCGCCATCGCAGTCCTATAAAAATAATCTTGTCATATTTCATAAGTTGTAATGTCTCAAAACTATGCAAATTTTGTACAAACTATTTCTTGAATATTAATGTGCTACTCCTGAATGCAGTTTACACTGGATTCTAAGGCCATTTGATGTGTTCAAAGGCCGCAATACGAAAGTTGTCATTAATATTCGATGGCCTATAACTCAGAAACTATGATAGTTACGTAAAGTATGTATATATTCTCTGAGCATCTACATATCAGTTACCCTATAATTTTATTATTAATAAGATTGTGTTATTATTGTGATTGGTTAATAAGATTTGTATGTTTGTGTTCCTACATCAGTCAAAATACGCCTAGAAGTTTTTTCTATTTCACATTATCTATTATAGCCTTGATCTTGCCACTGTGGCAATACATACCTGGATAAGATACTTATTACCAAATAAATTGTAATAAAGAGTTCTTAGTTAGTAGGTACCTATAGTAGCCGACAGGTTGGCAACGTGCGTGTAATGCGTTTGGTATTGCAAGCATCTATAGGCTACGGTAACTGCTTAATATCAGGCGCACCTTACGCTAGTTTGCCACCTTAGTCAAATAAAAAAGGAGTGTTCTGTGGTTTATAGCTTAAGGATAACAGTTGATAATAAAAAAAAAATATAATTATAAAATAATAATAATAATAAATATATAATTAGAAACTTTTCCCCAAAATAATAATATCCTGGGACATTTTTACACACGGCTACCTGATCCCAAACTAAGCAGAGCTTGTACTATGGAAACCAGATAACTGATATTACTACATATACTACTTTTTATTTGTAAATACATACTTAATATACATATACACCCAGACTCCGGACATACAGACATGTTCATGCACACAAATGCATGTCACGGGTAGGAATCGAACCTACGACCTGCAGCGTGAATGTCGCCTCCGCGCCAACCACGCTAACGGGCCCGTCGAAATAGAAAGTTATGATAGACTTATACTGGTATTACAAAACACTTTAATTCCTAAAAATGCTTTGTAAAATCATTTTAACTGGCTTATATCTATAAATATGGGGGTTTGTTATTTACGATTTTTTTCGCAATATTTAGGGCTGACTTTGTAAGAAACCCTGTTTCAATAATTGAACCCAATGTTCAATTTCATGAAATGTTCATTAAAGTGGGACGGAACCCTTATAACAATTACCGGGGATTTACCCATTGATACATTTGAGCAATTTTTATCTTGTTGAGAAAAACATAAAATAATCTACTTGCGTACATGTGTGGCCACGAAAGAAGCGAATTAACGCAACGCTTGTTTACCAACTCAGTCTCATAAAAAAAAATGATCATGAATTATGGCGCGTTTATATTATGGCAGTAACAAGCCAGTCCAGCGACCCAGTCCAGCGCTGACCTGTAACTGGCACCGTGTAAACGCGATTTTCAACCCAGTCCAGCGCTGACTTCAATCGCAAGTCAGTCCAGTCAGACTAGCCGCCTGTCTGCATACGGGCAGTGATGTTTACACGGTGCCAGTGACAGGACAGTCCAGCAACCCAGTCCAGCGATCCGCGCGTGTAAACACTAATTCCAACCCAGTCCAGTGCTGACTTCAATCTCAAGTCAGTCCAGTCAGCGTTTGTTTTAGTTATCAGAATATATAGTACAGTAAAGACTTGTAAGTATATTTTTCTACATTAAATGGATAGCATTTACTGCCATCGGCCTCGTCCACGTAGACTTATCCATAGGTACCTAATATTCCTTAGCATGCATAACATTCTTGTGCACCAACATTTTATTCCAATCTGTTTAACCGTTTTTTAGTGATGCTTAGTCAAACTTACAAACGAACACACTTTACACATCTTTGTAATAGGTGGATTATGAGTAATATATGTGTCATTTGCTCAAAAAATAATGGTAGCTTAATCCGGTACTAAGGCCAACGCCGCACAGAAGGCCTAGACAAGTGGCAGACGTCTACAAATTCGCTAACGCTTCATCTATGGAAATGACATAAGTGACGTGATCTCAAGCGAGATCTTCATAGCGACTTGTTGTTGATTTACATAGCAACGTTTGACATTTCCATACATTTTGAAGTTTATTCCATTCTATTCGATTAGCGTTCATGCCACTTGGCTAGCCCCTCTGGTAAGGCGAACGCGACGCGACAGCGACGCGACGGCCATCAAACTCCTGTAAGCATAATATGACGATGGCCGCATCACAAAAGAATTCGCCGTCACGTTTACTAGTACTAGTATCTAAAAGATGTGATGATAAAGTAAGCTTATTGCCAAATTTACTATATTCGGGCCTCAGCTTCCGGTACGTTAAGCACGCTTAATTTGGGGCCACACAATTGACGTACTTCTAGGTGAAACGTGCATTGTTATCATTCGTTATTTTTATAACTAACTAACTTATGGAAAATACGTGAACGCGCTATTAGTGGAGGTCCCCACACAATATAACAGCCATCAGCTCCACAATACTTTGCATTCGCCTGTGATTGATCAAGTGTATAGTATCCTGATACAAATTACTATAATAGAACTGAATTGAGATTACTTTTGTCTAGAGTTTATAAGTGATCATGCAACGATATTCCGCTTTGTAAGTTTCACTATTCTTGAAAAAGTTGAAAAGTTAAATTAAAAACATAAAAAATTATTATTTTACACTTTTCATTTTACAGTATTTGGTTATTTTATTGGCTCGCTCAAATAGAGTGCAAGGCGGTGAGTTCCCGACGCGATGTGAGGACCTTCCCGAGTGGCTTTTTATTCGGCGCGTCCACCGCGTCTTACCAAACTGAAGGCGCCTGGAACGAAGATGGTAAGATTTTTATTTTTAATCATATTTTTTTACTTTCATCTTTGCAACAAGGAGTGCTCGTGTGAATCCCACTGAATAACACATTTAGCTATAAAAATAACCTTATTTAACCCTTGGATTTTTGAATTTTATTTAAAAGAATTTCACGTCTCTAATCAGGTATTTATTACATTGTAATTTATTTCTAGGTAAGTCATTGAACATGTGGGATCACCTAGCTCACAATTATCCTAATCGTACCAAAAATGGATCCGGAGCAGACATCGCTAACGACTCCTACCATAAATACAAAAGAGATATAGAGATGGTAAGAGAACTGGGACTCGACTACTACAGGTTTTCTCTATCTTGGAGCCGAATCATGCCTACTGGATTCTCTGATCAGATCAACCCAGCCGGAGTCCGGTACTACAACAATTTGATCGATGAAATGCTGAAGTACAACATCCAGCCGATGGTGACGCTGTTCCACTGGGACATACCGCAGAGACTGCAGGAGGTGGGCGGCTGGTCCAACCCTTACATGGTCGATTGGTTCGCGAACTTCGCGCGCGTGGCGTTCCAGCAGTTCGGCGACAAAGTCAAGTACTGGAATACAATAAACCAGCCACAAGTATTTTGCACGCACATGCATAGTTTTGGTGAATTGCCACCTATATTTGAAATGCCTGGAGTTACTGATTATATGTGCGCAAAGACAATGCTGTTGGCTCACGCGAAGGCATATCATATTTACGACAAGGTGTTTAGACCGTCGCAAAATGGGTCAATTTTTATTACATTGAACTCTCGCTGGCACGAACCGAAATCAGAAGTGCATGCTATTGCCGCTATGGAAGCTCACACCATGCAGGTAATGTCATAGAGCTATTGAGTCCCCATAATCTACCTCTCTACAAGATCGAATCAGAAATGAGGAGATACGTAGGCAAACCAAGGTCACCGACATAGCCCTGCGAATTAGCAGGCTGAAGTGGCAGTGGGCGGGGCATATAGCCCAAAGAACTGATGGCCGATGGGGCAGAAAGGTTCTTGAGTGGCGACCACGTACCGGAAGATGTAGCGTGGGTAGGTCCCCACAAGATGGACAGACGACCTAGTGAAGGTCGCGGGAAACCGCTGGATGCAAGTGGCACAGGACTGGTCGTTGTGGAAAACCTTGGGGGAGGCCTATGTCCAACAGTGGACGTCTTTTGGCTGAAATGATGAATCTACCTCTGCCTACCCTCCAAAAAAATTATAGCTAAGGTCACGTGGTCGACTACTAATCTTAGATTGGTACCTGATCTCACCGGAAACTGAGCCCATTCTAGTTCAATGAGTTCACGGGATACAAATTATTGATGTACAATTTATTTTATTTATTTCAGTTGGGTTTCTTTGCGCATCCGATATTTTCCGAAACCGGGGATTTCCCTAGTATCATGAAAGAGCGCATTGCGGCTAAAAGCATGGAACAAGGATACCTCACATCCAGATTACCAGAGTTCACTGACGCGGAAAAATCTTATGTCCGAGGAACTTCAGATTTTCTTGGTTTAAACCATTATCACACTGATGTGATATACAGGAACGAGACTGTAATTGGACATTATCCTGTCCCTTCATATCGGGATGATGTCGGAGTATTGGCGTATACTAAGACCGAATTAACGCCGTCAGCGAATGGAAGAAGTAGAATGACGGAGGTATTTTAATTCTTCTCTATCTAAGTTTGTATTCCAAATAGGGTAGTCTTGTTATGGCATCATTTTGCGATAATAATTTTGTATAGAAGATAGCATAAAAGTGTGTTATAATACCGACCTTTTTCGTTTTAGTGTGTTCCTTGGGGCTTTTATAAGCTGTTGACTGAGATCAGAAACACGTACAACAATCCACCAGTCTTCGTCACGGAGAATGGATTCGGGACTGATGGCGGTCTAGATGACACCGAACGAGTATACTGCATCCGAGAGTACCTGGACGCCTTGCTGGACGCGGTGGAAGAGGGCTCAGACATCAGGAGCTACAGCGTATGGAGCCTCATGGATAGCTTTGAATTAACTGACGGGTTCAAGTGAGTCACCAACATGATATAGCAATTACTGTGATCATCATTTCAGCTGAAAGATTTCAACTGCTGGACATAGGCCTCCCCCAAAGTTTCCCACATCGACCGTTCCTGTGCTGCTCGCATCCAGCAGTTTTCCGCGACCTTCAGCAGATCATCAATCTACTTTTGATCGCTTATCCATGATGCGTCTTCCGTTTCGTGGTCCGTCCGCCCCATACCATCGTTTCTTCTACTAATCTATTTGCCGAGGACGGTGACCTGGGTTCGTTTACGTAGTTATCTGCTCATATTCCTCATACCTCTATATCTTGAGAGCAAGAATGAAAGAGCCAGCGCATGGCCGTAAATTTGGTCATGATAATAACAAAATTGGCATAAATATTTTATGGTATTTTAATATTCCCAGGAGACGCTTCGGCCTATACGAGGTGGACTACAGCAGTCCGGAGCGCACGCGCACGCCGCGCAAGTCCGCGTTCGTGTACAAGGAGATGATCCGCACTAGGAGCCTGGACTTCCACTACCAACCGAATAGGACCGCGATGACCATAGATACCGATTAAAAAAAAACTAAAGATCTAAAAAACAGTCAAGCTCTTGTATTGTCTGTCATACATATATGTGTAAGTATGTAACATACACCTAATGGTGTACATAAGGCTGTGTAATAGCATTTGATGTTATTTGTTACTAGTATTACTACTTTAGTATTTATTGTTATTTTATTACATTTTAATTTTATAGCCTAGCTATAGCTTGTTAACCTCGTACCATAAACAATAAAATCATAAAAAATAATGCGTCTATTTCTCACCACAAACCAAAATACAGTGACGTACAATACAATGTTATTAGCTGCGTCTAGAAGAGACGAGTGACATGCCCGAGTCATCGGTTTTGACGTCTGAATGATGGCTCGGGCGCGGCAGCTGGGCTCATAAGAAAACATTTGACTTGTTGACATGACAATTAACGCTTAGAATCACTGGTTTATTGGCTGCGTCTACATCAGGTGCATGCCGCGCCCAAGCACTCAGTTTTGACGTCTAAACGCATAGGCATAATGTTATAATATGAGTGCTGCCGCAAGGCATGCGAGGCATCTGGACGCACCATGAACCTTGTGATGTACTAGTTTCCGGTTGAATATTACCATGAGTACTGCCATAATTGGTTATACGACTGCTTGGCGCAGTGGTTAGAGTGTATGCTGCTCGGCTCACTGCATCGGGTGGTTACGGATTCGATTCCCGCTAGAGGATTTTTTTGGAAACGGCCTTTTCGTAATTTGGGCTGGTCTGAGTGTGACTGGGATCGCCGCCAGTCCACTGTGCGATAGCCAGTTTGTAGATCTGGCGATATTTTAGGCAGGCCACACATTATAAGAAACTTACTGTCCGAAAAACACCGAAAGTCGCTCCGTGCATACATTTAGTACTGGGCCCCGCATTCTAACAGAAATTTGCCGGACCCATTGGGTGCTTTATGTGGACTGCTGTGATGATAAAGTCGTCCATAATATTTTTGTCAGAAAGTTTCTGATGATGTGTGGCCGGCCTAAAACGAGGACTGGGAGTGTGCGAGCTGCCGCTTCTAGCAACATCCTCCCTAGGATTTTTGTGAGGGCAAACCACTCGACCGTTTGATCAGAGCTGATCAAACCGAGGACTTATTTCCACAAACTTTCATAAACCTTGCAATGCAAGAACTTTGCGTTAGTTTTATTTTATTTTTTATTTTAATTTGGCGGAAAAAATATTGAGAACAAAGCGTTCGAATTTTAATTAAAAATATACCATAAGGGCGAGGCCCCATTAGTGCGTTGCGTTGCGTCGTCCCAACGGATCAACGGGTCGACGGGCGAGAGACGAAGCGAGGGAGGGTGATGCGCTGGTGATATAATGCGTTGATCCGTTGCGGCGACGCAACGCAACGCCAGATTGGGCCTCACCCTTAACTATCCCCGATACTCATCTAAGCCCAAAAATGTATTCACGCTTTTCGAACATCCTGTATAACAGGGCAGTGAGAAAGTAACCCCTATAATAAACAAGCAAAAGTAGGAAGTTGGAATCGTTCGGGCATGTGATGAGGAGATAAACTAATATAAATATCAATTTGGATGAATAGGAAATAAAGACGGATGAATTGTATACCTAAAGAGTGACATGAATCAGGTTGGAGTGGATGTAAGTTTAACAACAAAGAGAAATGAATGGATGAAATCCGAAACCAAGAATAAGTCATACTGAAAAGATAAGGTAAGGTGCGGATGAAAACTAATTTTCAAGTTATTTTAAAAACACAATTAGTGCAAAACATTACCATTAATAAGAAAGAGGGAGACATGTGACTATCCAAAATAGTTTGCCCTACTAAAGGTAGTCCATGGACACGGTACAAGTCAGTCGCTCGCGAAAAATAATTTTGAGTGAATTTCGCTGCATGTAGAGGTGCGCTGAGCTCATGTTCAGTGAATGCAATTTTAGGAGCTAAGATCATTAAGGTTAGGAGGTCCATATCTGATCTAAAATAATACATCAATGGCTCGCACGTGGATATTATAGCGTAGGTATTTTTATAAATTTACGCGCGTATCGTAACCGATACGCGCGTAAATTTATAAATGTATGTGACTCAGAATTACGGTAGTTTCTTATTTATACAACATGTAGGTATTATTATAATACAGGAAATCCCTAAAAGTTCTATATTCAATGTGAAGTTATGACCAACCATATTTCAGCGTCATAGTTGGGATGTCCGATAATTTCATTATTCCTCATCGCCAATTGACGTAATGTAATCGTCACAAGTTTTGTCATGATAACACTAAAGCTAATTCCATACAGAAACAAAGTCATGTTTTTATTTAATTATGAAATCGTATCATTATTGAGTGTAGGTACAAATAAAGATAGTGTTAACCCATGGACCAATTACTAAGGGGACTGGCCCTAAGCAACTCGGCCGAGTGGTCGGCCTAGTACTAACATCGACATAAAACGAAGCGAGTAGTTCAACTATTTACCGGTAGACAAAACAATGAAAATGAAAAAACAATGACCACGTTTTTTTTTTCATACATATATCTAATAAGGGCACCTCTGTCTTTAGTCTTTACTCTGTGTGTTAACCTTATTTTAAAGTTGTAGATCAAAAGTTTGAAAAAACGGTGATATTTAAAAACTATTCCCCAAATTCATAGAGATTTTAGCCAGTTTACAATGGTTTTGAAAAGCATTTTTAGGAACAAATGTGATTTGTAACTCCACTGCAAGTCGATCATAACTTTCTATGAATTTGGGGGTATGTATCTACGTATCCTCTTAAATTAATTACAAAGCAATATTATTACATTAATAAGCTCAATGTAGTATGCCGGTTCTGCCAAACAGAAAAGTTACGTCTTTTTTGAAAAAAAAAAAAAAGGATTTTCGCACCGATGCATTCATGTTGAAGCAAACGCTCGAAGTCTGCTCAACTGTTGTGATGATAATAATTTATGTAGGTACACGGGATATAATTCCGTACCTAATTTAAGATATTCATTGCGACCTGTATTTATTTTATCGATTTTATTAAACTAGGGAAACGAGTGACTCGGGGCGATAAAAGCTAGCAATAATAATGTACCGTGTGAATTTGGCTTTACCAATTTCGTCATAGTATTAGTATTATCCACATATTATAGGATATTATATATTAGGTAGTATCGTAGGTAATTCTGGGGATTACATATAACAAAATTGGAATTGCTATAAAAGCACTTACAACTTATTTAAATTCACATTTAATTAGTAACCGTGTTCATCAATAATCATGTCTTACTGTTTTGCTATGTGCGTAAATTTTATTAAATAAGTATATTTTAATTTACGAATGAAACTAATAGGTACTAATTTCACACCTTTTTCAATTACAGTATTTCGTTATTTTATTTTCTCGCTCAAATAGAGTGCAAGGCGGTGAGTTCCCGGCGCGATGTGAGGACATTCCCGAGTGGCTTTTTATTCGGCGCGTCCACCGCGTCTTACCAAACTGAAGGCGCCTGGAACGAAGATGGTAAGACCATCAACTATCATTTTTTTTTTTAATTTTCACTTTTCTGAGACAATTAATTTGGCAGTTTTTAATTACAGGGAAGACAGAAAACATTTGGGATCACATAACTCACATGAAACCTAATCCTATTAGAGATGGATCCGACGCAAACATCGCCAACGACTCCTACCATAAATATAAGAGAGACGTAGAGATAATGAGAGAACTAGGACTCGACCACTATAGATTTTCTCTATCTTGGGCCCGCATCATGCCCACCGGGTTCCCTGATCAGATCAACCCAGCCGGCGTCCGGTACTACAACAATTTGATCGATGAAATGCTGAAGTACAACATCCAGCCGATGGTGACGCTGTTCCACTGGGACATACCGCAGAGACTGCAGGAGGTGGGCGGCTGGTCCAACCCTTACATGGTCGATTGGTTCGCGGACTTCGCGCGCGTGGCGTTCCAGCAGTTCGGCGACAGAGTCAAGTACTGGAACACGATAAACCAGCCACAGATATTTTGCACACAAAAGGATGGAATCGCTGCGCTCATGGCTGAAATTACTGGAGTTTCTGTTTATATGTGCGGGAAGACGATGCTGTTGGCTCACGCGAAGGCATATCACATCTACGACAAGGAATTCAGACCTTCGCAGAATGGGACCATTTTCATCACATTAAATACTTGGTGGTACGAGCCGGAATCAGAGGAACATGCTGTTGCTGCTGAGGAAGCTCACACCATGCAGGTAGGGTTTCCATAGTTTATAACAATAATATGGTATTAGTATCAATAGGTATTATGCTGATTTCGATACCAACCACTTTTGAACTGACTCCAAAATAGTTGGAAAAGTTTTCCAATTAGATCATTATCTATAGATTTTTCTATAAATTTTTTTTTCGGACTGACTGTAAATTATTTAATTCTACACACAAAAATACTAGAAATGCTTAATGATTTAAAATTTAATGATTTTACCACGTATCTCCATAACTAATAAACCGATTTTAATGAAATTTTAAACGTAGATAGTGTAGCCTCTGGAATAAGACATAGGCTAATCCAATTTTCACGCGGGCGATACCGCACAGCTAGTAATTAATAATTTCTTCCCTTTTAGTCAAATTCATCCACAAATGCCAAATTCACACACCTAAATGAAAATCTGAATAAGATCCTTATCTGCGCCAACTTAGATTGATTTTTTAATGATGTTTTTGTTCTTATTACAGTTTGGTTTCATTGCGCATCCGATATTCTCGGAATACGGAGACTTCCCCCCGATGATGAAAGAGCGTATAGCAAATAAGAGTGCTGAACAAGGATTCTTCAGATCCAGATTACCAGAGCTTACTGCCGAGGAAATATCATTTATCCGAGGAACCTCCGACTTGTTGGGTCTAAACCATTACCGTACTAATATGGTGTACAGAAACGACTCTGTGATTGGACATTATCCCATCCCTTCCTATCGGGATGATATGGGGGTGATGGTAAAGACCAGAACTCAAATTATGACGACGGCAGCTGGAACGAGTAAAATGACTAAAGTAGGTATAGTTTTACTAAAGATTTCTAGCACTGTGAGGTTTCACGTTTTTATAGTGCTATTTGCAGCCCCATCAATTCTAGGCTTTACTACAGTAGCGGGACGTTATGATGGCCGGTTTGACATGTGGGGGGGGGGGGAGAAAATGAACCTTATTATAACGGAATAAGACTGGCCGTTTAAAAACATAATAATGTCAAAAAATTAATGCGAAAATGAGTCTTATTCCGTTAAAAACCCGACTACTGAAAAATCGCGCTCTAAAAAGTATGAAACAAGAAAATATCCTCATCTAGAGGATAGCCGTGGTCCGTGTTCATATGACATTTGGCCCTAAAGGACCTACACGGACCACGGCTATCCTCTAGATGAGGATATTTTCTTGTTTCATACTTTTTAGAGCGCGATTTTTCAGTAGTCGGGTTTTAGTTTTTAAACTTACTTTTTATTTAATTATTTTGGAGTTATAGGTAACAATATATATATTTTTGAAATGTGCTCATCAAGCTCTTTCATTTGATACCCCACACGGTTTTATTAAAAAATGTTTTTTTTTTAGTTGTTGACATTATGTCCTCTAGAGGGCGCCATATGCAATTTTATGTGACGTCACATAGCCTATAACCAGCGCGCCATTAAGCCGCTTCTAACGATACCTCATTTGTCAAATTACGACAAGTAGTTTGGAAGTTAGGTGGGAACAGATGCACATACATACATACATACATACATACATACATACATACATACATACATACATACATACATACATACATACATACCGGTCAAAATCATAACCCTCCGCCGTAGTCGGGTAATAATAAGGTTTATTCTTTCTCCCTCCCACATGTCATACCGGCCTTCGTAGTGTTCCGCTAATATAATTTATTTTAGCACTTCTTTAAACTAGATTTAGCTTGTGTCAGTTCGTATGCGCATTCTTCGGAAGCTTAATATGTCATGTTTTTTTCTGCGATACTGCTAGATTTAGGGCCATAACACACCGGGTAACCATGGCGATGTCGCCAGCCACCGTAGCCAAGTATTCGTATTGAAATGTATGGGAGGTAACACACCTGTAGCCCAATTCATCGTTCCTGAGACATCGTTACGGTTTTGGTTACGTGAATCGGGCTACTGGCGACGGATTGGCGACGTCGACAGTCAATACAAATGTTTTGGCTATGGTGGCTGACGACGTCGCCTGGCGTCCCGGTGTGTTATGGCTCTTAGGGTGCCATGGTTAATTTCGTTTTAGTCAGAAATAATTATGACATATGCGAATCTCCTTTTCTATCCGTTTAGATAATATACAATGCTGGTGTGCATTTATTTTAGAGTGTTCCCTGGGGCTTTTATAAGCTGTTGACTGCAATCAGAAAGACGTACAACAATCCACCTGTGTTTATCACTGAGAACGGATTCCCGACGCAAGGCGGACTGGAGGACGACGATCGAGTACAATATATCCGAGAGTACTTGAACGCGTTGCTGGACGCGGTGAAAGAGGGCTCCGACATCAGGGGCTACACCGTATGGAGCCTCCTAGACTGCTTCGAACTAGTCCGGGGATACACGTACGTTATCTTAGCGATTCTTATTCAGGGGGCTTACCACGACCTCTTATCGCGATTCAATTATAGGAACGTTTTAAAATTTCAGCGACTTTTTGTGCAATGACGTACCTTATTGTCATGACAATAAGAAACGTCATTGCACAAAAAGTCGCTGAAACGTTAAAACAATACTGCTATAAGAGGTGGTGGTACGGCACCTGATATCGTAAAGCATTTTTAATTTAAATTTTTGCCTTACTGACTATCTGGTAGTTATGTCATTCTTTGATCTATCAAAGAATGACATAACTACCTCAATTACCTTACCTACCTACCTACCTTACCTTAATTCTACTAACACTAGTTCTAACTAGTGTTAGTAGAATTAAAACCCACAAGCTTCAAATTTATGACAATATTTCTGACTCAAATTTATTGTCCCCATGTTATTAAAAAAATACTTTTTGTATCGTTATTTGCGTACGCATTACTGACTTACATATTAATTTATATTTTAGAGATCGCTTCGGTCTATACGAGGTGGACTACAGCAGTCCGGAGCGCACGCGCACGCCGCGCAAGTCCGCCTTCGTGTACAAGGAGATGATCCGCACTAGGAGCCTCGATTTCCACTACCAACCGAATAGCACCGAATTCACTAAACACATTGCTAAAGATCCAACAATTATTCCGTCTCACCAACCGAATAGCACCGTGATCACTAAAAACATTGCTCAAGACCCAAGAATAATTCGGTCTCGTGCAGTTCGAACAATTCCTATTGTGTTTAATTATTTGTATATATTTATTTTCATGTTTTGGCTGTTCTCGAAGTTATAGTTGTAGCTACTTTACTGATAACCTGCTTACTATTTGTGCTATTAAGCCGACGAAAACAGTGGCTCGAGTGGCACGTTTAACCACGCAAACGGGCGGCTGTTCTACGGTGGGTCGCGAGGCTTCTTTGCGTGGATCGCCCGAGGCCAACGATTTCTCTGCCTCGCGGGAGCATTGTCATTTGTCATTTTTGTCGCGGTCAGCCCTCCTGAGGCGTGAAGCACGTTGTTTTTAATAAACATTACTTTTGATCTTTTTACGTTTTGATTTTATTATTGTCTTTTTGTAAATAATAAAGTAAATATCGTTATTTTTGTTTTATTTTATTTATTAGTACCTATATTAATACTTATTTAATTTTTTAATTTTAATTATAAAAAACAAAAACCGACTTCAAATAATGACTACAAGGTCAAACTCTGTACATCCACCGCTGCCTCTTCTGCCAGTTAGATGGTAACAGATATCAACCCTAATATAATACTTACGCTTTCAAGGATTAAGGCATACGCGGTTGTTTTTTAATTTTGACACTATAGATTTTTACCTTAGACTTCGACATTTCAATAGGAGTAGGTAGGTGATGTTTAGCTTTACCTGTAGGTACAAATAATTTTTGGTGTTTAACATCGACTTTTAAAGAGGTAGCCCAGCGGAGTGAACTGAACGAAAATAAAAGAAAGAAAAACATTTAATTGACATAGCCACAGAGTAAAGACTAAAGAAAGAGGTGCCCTTATTAGATGTATGTATGAAAAAAAACGTGGTCAATGGCGGCGTCTTCATCAGGCGCATGCCTCGCGCGAGCACTCACTTTTGACGTCGGAACGCATAGACGTAATGTCATAATATGAGTGCTCGGGTGAGGCATGCGCGCCATATGGACACATCATTCAAAGTAGTAATAAAATTAAAAAGTACATTAAAATTAATAATATTATTAAAAAAACTAGAAAGGCATTAAAAAGACATAATTATTTAAAACGTAACATTTGCCTTAGAAAAGAACGTAGACAATTGGTAGAAAAGTTAGAATTATGTACAAATGACTTAGAGCAAAACCAGATTATGTATGATATAGATATTCAGTGTCTACGGGATGAGTTGACACTTAGGGAAAATACAATAAGGGATATTTTTAATAAATATGAAGCTGCCCAAGCACAACTATGTGAGCGCATGCGCGAGGCCAGTGAGCTGATGGACCTGGTGCGGTACAATGCCGAGAGATACGAGTCGCTGACAAACAATCTCTCGTCCGACTGCGCCTGCTCAGCGTCTGCTCCTGAGCCTCAGCATGCTGCATCTTTGCCTGATGCAACTCTTCCAATAGACAGCTGTACTAATCTAAACAGTGAGAGTAAAACTTTGATATTTTCAGATGAGTTTGGTGTAGGATTTGGTTCACTGTTAGATGATAAACTTAGTCATAATGCCACTAATTATTGCTTTAGAAACCTCCCTTATAACTTACTTATAGAAAAAATTGTTCAAACAAAACTTGATAGTAAAACTACTGTAGTGTTATTACTAGGTAATAGCTTTGGTTTAAGAAAAAAGGACATTGTAGATGGTGTTGACACCTTATTTAAACTTAACATGGGGAGGCTCATGTTGTGTGCCCTCCCTTACTGTTACCATCTGTCAGAGAGACATAATAAATACATTCAGTATTTAAATAATTTAATGTTTACTTTGTCATGGTATAATGACAATATTTTATTTTTTGACACAAATAGGTTTATAAGTAGCTTTAGACTGACCCAGGAAAATATGTATCTTCCTAAGAATGATAGAAAAAAGATTGCTACACTGATAGCTTATAATATTAACGCTGTTGTAGATTCAACAAAACTTAGCATAGGAGACGAATCAGTATTATTTAGTTATTCGAATAATGCTGTGATTGACTGTTTAAACTTCCGAGGCCGACAATAGAGGTACATTCTAGTATCCCTGGCGTCTCACAAACGTGCGAAAATTATAGGAAGGAAGAGAGGCCTGGAACGCTAAGATTATTTCACCAGAATATACAGGGATTTTTATCAAAAACATTAGAAATTGAATTATTTTTAGAAAAGTCACAATATGATATTGTTTGTATTTCCGAGCATTGGCTTAATGAGCATCAAATGTTAATAAATTATGAAAACTACACGGTCATAAGTTGTTATAACCGCAAGTCCAGGCTTCACGGTGGTACATTAATATTACTTAGAAATATTATTAAGTCAAAAGAACGTAAAGATATAGTAGGACTCTCGGTCGAACAGATTATTGAGATTTCCTGTGTTGAGCTGGATAAGCACATTGTAGTATGTGTTTACAGACCCCCAAACATACAGAATTTTAGTATATTTGAATCTGTGATGGAAGATGTGTTAAAAAAAATCTTTGTAAGTAATAAGTCTATTATAGTCTGTGGTGATTTTAATATTAATATTTTAGAAGAAACTAGTTATACTGATAGACTGTTAGGCCTTTTTAAAGGGTCTAAAGGTGTCTTGTGGGAAGTAGATAATCTTCTTCCAACTCCTTCTAACCCTTCTTTTGATTAAATTCGTGCGGGTTCTAAGATTAATCATTACTTACCCAAATAGCACCAACTTATTCCTCTCGCATAAAAGCTGTGTTGAAATCGTATTTTATGATTAAATATTTGGATGATTTCCTGTCCGTTATGGATGGCGGTGTTTCAAGACATTTTGATGAGATGACCGATTTAACCTATTATCTTACCGATGCCATTTCGCCAGTAAGGTACCCATCATCGTGATCAGTGAAGCTGTAGCCGGCGCCCACTGGGCTGTCGATAAACAGCAGCGAATGATTCCGCAGCCAGGTGTATGGGTTCGCTGGAATTCACCAAAATGAAAGTGTTAACGATATTGAAACACAAATAAATAAGAGGAAAAGTAAATATAAAAGAAGTAACTAATCTAACTGACAAAGATTTTGGCACGAATCCAAAAGTGCCTGTTGATAAA
Organism: Drymonia ruficornis; assembly: GCA_947859195.1. NCBI lineage: Eukaryota > Metazoa > Arthropoda > Insecta > Lepidoptera > Notodontidae > Drymonia > Drymonia ruficornis. The sequence goes on along the minus strand of OX401905.1, from coordinate 12,789,324 downwards.
GTAACGCCCATTTTCACCACGGTCCTAATGATCTCCACTAAATGCAACTTAGCTTAAAATAACTCCAAAGCAACCCTACATTTTTAATACATTTTCAGAACATAGGTGTGTCCTCAACGTCTGTAAAATCAAAAGTGACACTGAGGAGTAGTTAAAACAAAGAGTAAGGTTATTTTTAAGAACCCTACGTAAAAATGGGTATCAGCCGCCGTTACTTACGTTTTAAACCACCATTCTTGTAGGTGAAAGGTCCAATTTCGTCAAAAAGTCCCAATAGGCTAGACACACCAGGTCCACCCTGCATCCAAATGATCCAGGGACTGTCGCTCACATTTTTATTTGAAATAGGGAAGTACCAGAAGAAGAGGTTCGAATTGTACGTCTCATTCACAGTTAAAAAACCAGAATAGCTTTCAAAACCCATGAATTGTTTCGGATCGACCTTGCAAGCGTTCCTAGCGTCTTGCACTCTTCCTTCTTTTATATACGGCGTGAGAATTAACGCTGTACCATTATCAACATTATTTACATCTTTACCAAGTTTTGAATCTGCATTTTGTAATACATTTTTGCTGGTTTCATTAACACTTTGGGAACGAACGCCATTATTATCTATAGTATTGTTCCCCTCATGGCTGATTATGGCATCATTTTGTACTGGCTTACTGACTCTTAAATCGTTTGATACATCTTCTTGATGGGCAACTGCAGTTCTGCCGATTGCACTGGAATGTATTATTGTGATTATTTTAATAGACGTCACGATAATTAATAATTAATTAATAAACTTAACTTGGTCGTCAATAATTAATCAAACTTAGAATACCTTGTCGCTAATAAAAAAAAACACCAAACGAGCATTGTGTTCAAAAACTATGAAGTGACATTATATTTTTATTAATTTATTACACTGACAACCTTTCATATTACATCACTGCGGTATCAAGAAATACTGATTCTCATAAAATACTAGGTCCGTTTGCAATCTGTTTGACCTATTGAACTTCGACAAATTTCGGTGATATCATATTCTGGACACATAAACAGAATAGAGCCTGCAAATTTTAAACCTTATACACATCTCAATCTTCATGACAAATCGGAAACTATCAACTGAGTAGGGTTCGTGAAGGGTCCCCCATATCAGGTTAATGTAAATTCGGAGTTAACCCGACCTGAGTTATGTATGATATAATTGGGAATAGGTAGCATTAGCAGTTATAAAGTTATGCCCGGGTTATGCCCGGGTCTACGGAAATAATTCATGGGATTTATGATATTAACTCAATTTCATTTGATAGATGGTGTCTTTGAATAAATTAAAGAGAAATAACATTATATAAAGCGCAAGTCCGTTCCTGCATGGAGTACTGCAGCCACCTTTGGGATGGCTCAGCCAAATACCAACTTGCCGCACTTGACTCGATTGAACGCCGTGCCAAGAGGCTAATAGGTGATAAAAGGCTGTTGAAGACTGGGCTTCACAGCCTGGATCACCGCCGTATAGTTGCTTGCTTGTCGGTCTTTTACAGATTGTACTTCGGAGAGTGTGGACAAGAGCTTCATGAGCTCATCCCGCCTTCCCCCTTCTACCATCGGAACTCAAGACGCACTGCAGGATATCATCCCTATTTGGTTGATATTCCACATATTCGCACGTAGCGCTTCAAATCATCTTTCTTAATGCGCACAGCCAAAGAGTGGAACTCCCTGCCTGCGTCTGTATTTCCGAGTGCATACAACCCAGATCTTTTCAAATGTAGGGTGAACAGGCATCTTCTGGGTGCGCTCGCTCCACCGTCGACCTCATCTTTGCCCCTGCGGCATGATTGAGGTCAAGAGCAAGCCCATTTTTAATAAAAAAAACGTATTATTGATATTACCTATAACCGGCACAATTTCTCTCAAGGCAAGGATTCGGCCATGAAACACACGCACGCCGCGCGAGGCTGCTGACCAACAAACATAGCCCACAAATGCCATGCGAGGCTGCTCATGACCTTCCATTCTGCATGACCTTCACCGTGAAGTAACTGATAAATAAAATTTCCAGAGTGAACATTGCTTTGGCTATTATTGGTTGTTATCTTAAAAAACATCCGCCTTGGTATCAACATGTTTTTCCCGCGGCAGGAGGTAAATTATATTAGTTAAATATAAAACTATTGATACGAGTATAGCGTAACCGATTCTACAAAATCACTCAAAAGACAGCAGCCCAAGCCGAGGCCGTGCCCAATGTGGCGGCCTTGAGCCAGCTGTCCCCCTGCCCTTACGGCTGGAGCCGCATTTTGTGCGCTCGCCCTCTGACCGGTGAAGTTGTTAAGGCCACTCTGGCCAACAACATATAGTCATTAAAAATATTTAGTTATAGCTTTTGCCCGCGACTTCGTCCGCGCAGAATATAAATTTAAAAAATTCCGTTTCCGTTTTCTGGTACCCAAATCCCGTATCCCGTATCCGTATCCGTATCCTGTATCACGCATCCCACATCCCGTATCCCGTATCACGTATACCGTATCCGTATCCCGTATCCCGTATCCCGTATCCCGTATCCCGTATCCCGTATCCCGTATCCGTATCCTTATCCCGTATACCGTATCCCGTATCCGTATCCCGTATCACGCATCCCACATTCCGTATCCCGTATCCCGTATCCGTATCCCGTATCCCGTATCACGCATCTCACAACCCGTATGCCGCATCCCGCATCCCGCATCCCATATCCCGTAACCCGTATCCCGTATCACGTAGCCCATATACAAAATCCCGTATCCCATATCGCGTATCCCGTATCCCATACCCCGTATAATTTTCAAAAACGCTTTTTTTTTTTTTTTAAAGACACTTAATCACCAATTTTCTTAATTCTAACTACAAAAATGACGAACTTCCATACAAACTTTCATCCCCTATTTTACCCCCTTAGGGGATGTATTTTCAAAAACCCTGAAATTAATATTGTTTATCTTTTAGAAGTCACTTAATCACCAATTTTTATAATTCCAACTTCAAAAAATGACGATCGTCCATACAAACTTTCACCCCCTATTTTAACCCCTTAGGGTTTAAATTTTCAAAAAAGATGAAATTATTATTTTTAATACGTAAAAAGAAACCTAAACACAAATTTTCATTATACTAACCTCAGAAATGACGAACTTCCATACAAACTTTCGTCCCCTATTTTACCCCCTTAGGGGTTGAATTTTCAAAAACACAGCAATTCAAGTTTTTTATTTTTAAAAAGGAACCTAAACACCAATTCTCATAACTCTTAACTTCAAAAATGACGAACATCTATACAAATTTCCCAACTAACTTTCATCCCCTATTTTACCACCTTAAGGGTTGAATATTCAAAAACGCCGAAAACCATATTTTTTATTTTTAAAAAGACACCTCAACACAAATTATCATAATTCTAACTTGAAAAATGACGAACTTGCATACAAACTTTTATCCCCTATTTAACCCCCTTAGGGGTTGAATTTTCCAAAATCGCTTCTTATTGCTTGTCTACGTCACAAAATATATCTACTATCCAAATTTCATGTCTCTAACTTCAGTAGTTTCGGCTCGGCGTTGATGAGTCAGTCAGTCAGTCAGTCAGTCAGTCAGTCAGTCAGCATTTCCCTCTTTATATATTAGTATAGATTTAATAATTAATCTGAAGTAGAGTACTATACTTATCGGGTTTAAAATAACTTAGGTTACTGCCGCCTTTTTTAGGGTTCCGTACCCAAAGGGTGCCAACCCTATTACTAAGCCTCCGCTGTCCGTCTGTCAGCGGGCTGTATCACACGATCCGTAATAGGTAGAGAGTTGAAATTTTCACAGAATGTGTATTTCTGTTGTCGCTACAACAACAAACAGGTACTAAAAATAAAATACAACTAAAAATTAAAGGGCGTTCCCATACAAGCAACTTGTTGTTAAGAGGAGGGTTCGAAATTTGGTTGATTTTCTATTCTACTTTTTCTTTAAGTAAGTATGTGGACTAGGAATCTTATATTTAGATGTATGATTTTTGACTATATTATCTTGAGTATCTTTAAATCCAAATCACGATTTGATGAAATTTTCTCGATAAATTTTTTTTATGAAATGAGCTCTAATTATTTACAATTTTCCTTGCTACCACGATGTTTTTACGATTTAGATCACGAAATTATTTCTAAAACATAGCAAATAATGATATCTAAACTACCCTTCAACCATATTTTAATTCATGAAGTAGTTTTTTTTTAATTCAAGTAAATGTGGTTTGGCGCTTACGTTGTTTATTTCCGAGCGCGCGCACAATATCTCCATCTCACATTTTAAGTACTTGAACTAACCATGTCTCTCTCTAACTTTGTATTGTCAGTGTCCGCTCGGACTTGTTCGACGTCTGACGTGTGAAGGATTTTTTAAAAAATATTACGAAAAAATATTACGGTCGTGCCACATTACAGGTACAGTACAGTATTTACAGTCCGCCGACGCCTATGATAAATAAATAAATATCCTTGGAAATTCTTTTACACATGACTACCTGATCCCAAACTAAGCAGAGCTTGTACTATGGAAACCAGATAACTGATATTACTACATATACTACTTTTTGTTTGTAAATACAAACTAAATATACACTTAATTACACCTAGACTCGGGACATGCGGACATGTTCTTGCACACAAATGCATGTCCTGGGCAGGAATCGAACCTACGACCTGCACTGCAGCGTGATTTTCGTTTGCTTTTCCTTGTCTTGTGTAATTTCTTTTCATCTCTTGTCATTTTGTGTCATCTCTTGTCATTTTGTGTCATCTCTTGTCATTTCATAGTTATTCGTGTCATTTCTGTAAAAACTCCCTATTTCGCTTACTGTTATATACTTGCAGCATGGTCTTGGGCCGACAGTGGGAATACATTGCTTGTCAAAACAATGGAGTCGCTTTATTGCGTTTGTTGTAGGTATGGATGGGCAAGTAATAAATATATCATACATCAATAAATTATCGTAAAAAATAACATTACAGATATGGATAGGAAAATGTTTGTCCGTCCTATTCAATCTATTATATTATAAACGAAAGTAACTCTGTATGTTACCTTTTCACGGCTAAACCGCTGAACCAATGTTGATGAATTTTGGTATGGAGATAGACTGGGTCTTGGCGGAGAACATAGGCTACTTTTTAGGGTTCCAAAGGGTGCTAACGGGACCCTATTACTAGGCCTACGCTGTCCGTCTGTCTGTCTGTCCGTCTGTCAGCGCGGGCTGTATCTCACGAACCGTAACAGGTAGAGAGTTGAAATTTTCACTGAATGTGTATTTCTGTTGCCGGTGCAGAACAAATACTAAAAATATAATGACATTTAAAAATAAATATCAAGTCTCAAACTTGATATTTTTGATGTTTTTATTCTACGGTGGTACGGAACCCTTTATGTGCGAGTCCGACGCCTTCAGATTTTATAAATGTTTTCTTGAAATAAATATAGTGTATTTTAAGTAATTAACTGGCCAACCCTCAGGTCCTACCTACCATGTTAGGATCTTTTTCGTTGTAGCGGGTGTAAACCGTGATTTGACGAGTTAATGTGATAATTTTTGTATTTAAATTATTCAATTCAATGTATTTGTTTCAGACATAGTCCAATATTGATTATTAAAATTATTATAATTTCACAATAAATATAAAACAATAAATAAAAGTAAAATTAAATTTAAAAAAAAATATATTTATTTATTTTTTATTTTTCATGTTTTATCATTAAAATACAATATAATATAACATAAATTAAAATAAAATACAATAAAATAAAAACCTACCCCTAATTAAAGAAATACCGTCCGCGTGGGATACTGGCTGCATGTCCTCCCTGTATTCAAACTGTTCCTGTTGTCAAGCGAATTTTTTGAGCAAGGAAAGAGCCAGCCCTCTTGTCACCTGTGGCGGTAACCAGTCTAAGGGTGATTTTGATAGATAAAAAGATAAACAAAAAATAAATGCATGGTTAAATCAATAAAATTAATAAAAACTGAAAATTAAATTAAAAAATAAATTAAATATGGTAAAAAAAAATATTATGACACCGCTGATGACTTCATGATCGGCATCGAAGTTAAGTACCAAAGTATTCCTTTGCCTACGAAACATGAAAAAGATACTCATATCCGGCAGTCAGTCACTGACACAGAGTATGTACATTTTTACCCGACTACGGTGGGCGGAGGGTTATGATTTTGACCGATATGTATGTTCATCTGCTCCCGTATAACGTCCAAACTATTTTTATCATAATAATTTGACTAATGAGATATCGTTGGACGCGTCTGGATCGTCCGCTGGTTATAGGCTATTATACGATCGAAATATTGTTATACGTATCTATCAGCATATTGTAGGTATCGTTTGTCTTCTTTTGACTTACTTTGTCTTCAGCAATAAAAACAACATAGAAATTAAATTATTTTTTTCAAATACACTCGACATAAAAATCCCATATAAAACGAAAAAAATATATTTGAATATTTTCATCCATTTCATCTATTTTAAAAGGTGCACTGGGACATATTATTTTAATTGTACGAATTAAACAATATTGTTCCTTCAAAAAATAACTATACTATAGTCTACTCCATAGCTGTTCTGTCCTAGCTAAGCGAGAGGGATATATCCTTCGGCAGCTCACGCGACGCTAGCCACACCCCGAAACTAAAATGCATTTTTTTCTTGTATCGTCTTAAAGCTAAGGATGGCACACTGACAGATGATCCACCTGATGCTAAGTGAACACCGCCGCCCAGGACATCTGCAACTTAGGGGGAGCATATGCGGCGCCGACCTTTTAGGGATTTGGGTGGTTACTTTGAAAAACGAAACGAAAGCTTCGGCTGACGGATCGGGCGATTTCCTACTCCGAAAGTGTTACGGATCCGAAGTACGGATTCGATTTACGATCAAAACCATGTCAAACGCTGAAATCGAAAATGTCAAATAACTTTCAGAGTAGGATCCACGAAAGAAGAAACGTCAAATCAAGATCATCGAATCGGATTCGAACTTCGTACATACTTTTTTCGTACTTCGGATGATCCGTCAGCCGAAGCTTTCGTTTCGTTTTTCAAAGTAACCCCCCTGTAAACATGCCCTTTGAAGGACCCCATGTTGTGGTTGTTATAACTTCGTAGAATATTTTAATTATCGTCATATTTTACAAAATAATTAAACCACCATCCAATTATAATTATACGCCCTATTAATCACATACAACCTCTTATGAACCGCCAACAAGCTCTCAACCTCGTTCAATTTGTAACTAGATGTTGCGCAGTAACGTAATAAAATAACGGCAATTTCGGCTTTGACCGATGCCTTTAAACATAGCTTTTTATTTTCGTAGAAACCGTTTCACGTCTTATTCCACTGTAGGAAATGTGTATAAGCCGCATCTGATTATATTTGTTTGTATCTATTCAATGATATTACCAAGATAGAGGGTGGGGGAATAATACGCATCAAAATGACTTAAGGCCCCGCTTCCTCACCGCGCGTTTCCGCCGTCTGGATTGGTCGAGAGCGCAATAGCCCCGTCCACTTTTTTTGCGAAAATATCGAAAATCATTAATTGTGACGTGAAAAACTATTGCATCACCAAAATCGATCTTAATTTTTTTAGGTATTGTCTTTCTCCATCTATTGGCGAAAAAAAAAAAAAAAATTCCAAGCCGTTTAGAAGGAGATAGAAATTTTAAGACGAAAACAGCTTCATTTTGATATTTTTTTTCACATAGGTAAAGAGCATAAAGAACTTTTTTCCTGCTAATTTTTTAAAGATGAGGGTTCATTAAATACAGTGATATTTATTTCAACATTTTTACTCCACTCGTCTAAGAGGAGATAGCCTCCAAAAATGCCTCGTTAGCAGCTGTCCCCGTCTTAAGTTGATTTTCGGTGCACCACTACATGCAGCGAAATTCACACTTCAGTTACCGCGCTCGTAATTCAACAATTTTGATGCGCATTTTCACCAGAAGATGAGCCATATTGGCAATACCGACGTATTTTCAACATTATTTTGATTCGTACTGTGTCCGTGGACTCCCTTTAGTAGGACATACTATTTTCGATATTTTTCTTTCTTAGTAATGTCATTGCACTGGAGGTTATATTTTTAAACTAAGTTCAGAATTCCTAACTTTAGTGGCACATATAAAACCGTTACACAGTTAAAACATGCATTGAAGTTAACGCCGCAGGGGAAGTCGTAACTTGTGGATACGAGCTGCAGCCGTTACAATGATGTGTTGAGTTTATTGACACTTGCGGTGTCCTGTAAGAACTTGGTCGAGCTAAGCTGTAGCCAATTGACTGCAGCTCATATACAGGCTGGTTCGACCGGGGTAGTAAAACATTTTACTAAAGATCTACGTAAAATAGCTTTTACAGCTGCGTTTTGTACGATGAATGAGAGAGCCGGTCCATTAAACCTTGCATTGTTTATAATTTTATTTTAAATAAAACAATCTCGGCTATCAATTTACTGCAAAATTTTAAGACGATGAAAAATATCAAATTTACGCCGACCGAAGGTAAGAACGGCTCTGATTGTTGTAATATGGTAATCTAATGTATTTACATTTTTTCTCGTGTCCTTAATCGAAGACTGTGGTAGAATGGGGGTTGTCATGACGGCAACACTTAAATGTCCGGAGCGAGGTAATCGTGTGGAAACAGCAATAATGTTACAATGCTGGTTTTCTACGGTTTTGAATCTTCATCTTGTAATTTGTATAGCTATCCTACTAATCTATATAGTGTGTTAAGAAAACCCTGTCCGACCTGTGAAGGTATTATTTGGGTATCGAAATTCGATTTTATTTATGTAAAAAAAATCATAATCCGACTTTTTTTTGGCCTTTTAACTGCCCCACTGCTGTGCAAAGGTCTCCCCTTTTCTATTGGAAAATAATTACCCCCTATTACATTAAAAATATTTCATAAAATGACGCCGTTACGTACTTTGTGGTTAAAGGTGCTGCCACACGATCTAACATAATTACTGCCGGTGACGGTGTTGTCATATTGTTAAAATTTGCTACATTTTGGGGAAAAAATAAAAAAAAATGGCATTTTAAAATTTCATTAATATGTTTACTATCATGAATATTTAATGTTTCTTATTTTATTTGGTCATGTTATTGGGAACCCTAATACCGGTTTCGGATCGGACAAGATTTTCTTATCACACTGTATATGGTATGGCTAATATAGCTCATCTTCTGTTGAATAAAGTGCATCAAAATGCCTTTAAGTTGATTGTCGATTTACGAGTGCAATAACATACATGTACATTTCGCTGCATGTAGTGGTGCGCTGAACACAAGTCTAATGATTGCAATGTAAGAAGGTACCATATCTGCTAAACTAATTCACCAATGATTTATTTTCTCAAGATGTGTAGGTTACGCAATATTCTAATCTGGGGGCTTACCACCACCTCTTATAGCAGTTTTGTTTTAACGTTTCAGCGGCCATTTGTGCAATGACGTTTCTTATTGTCATGACAATAAGGTACGTCATTGCACAAAAAGACGCTGAATCGTTAAAACGTTCCTGTAATTGAATCGCAATAAGAGTTCGTGGTAAGCCCCCAGTCCAATGAACTAGCTGTCCTACTACTGTTCCTGTCTGTTACCATCGCAATATAAAAACATAATATTTATACTAAAATGAATACTTGTTACACGACTGCCCAAAAAAAGGAGTGTATATGTGTTTAGGGTTCATGTATTTTTTTTTTTTTTTTTTTTATGGGACTGCGGTGGCAAAAAAGCGTACGGCCCGCCTGATGTTAAGCAGTTACCGTAGCCTATAGATGCTTACAATACCAAAGGTATGTATATATGTGAGATTCTTTATTCCACCATAATTTATAAATGCCTGAATGGGTTTGGATGTATGGGGTATCGTTAGAATCCTTATATCGTTCCGGGTAACACTGGGTATATTATTTTTGAAAAAAAAAATTGTATGGTGGCATTATGGGACATTTTGAAATGTGAAAAAAAAATTTTTTTCTTCCGTTATTACAATATGGGTATCAAATGGAAGGCCTTGATGAGCACATTCTAAAACTGTAGAATTTATAGGCATAATTTAACATAGGTAGGGTGTACATGCAAAACAATGATTTCATTTTTGGCTGTTGTCACTAAAATGCATAAAATAAAAAAGAATAATTAAAAAAATTAAAAAAACACGACTGCCCAGCCAAAAAACGAACTAAAAAGTATAAAGCAAAGTGCAGTGTCATTGCAGTCGGGGGCCCTCTTAGATTAAATATGTTCCACAGAACGGTCCCCCGACTGCAATGACACTTTATTTTTTTGTTTTGTTTCTAAGTTTATCTAACGGATTACGCAACGAACGAACGAATTCGAAGCAAGTGTCGAGCCTAATGCCATTATATTGCCCATACTCCTTCTCAGTGCGCGAGGGATTCAGCTGGCCTACTCCGAAATACGAACCTAACGTTTCGGCTGACGGATTGTCGTGATTTGACATTTCTTCTTTCGTTTTTCTCTACGATTTGACATTGTTTTGATCGTAAATCGAATCCGTACTTCGGACGATCCGTCAGCGACGTATTTCGGAGTAACCCCCCTGGCACTGATAGACCATGTGGGCCCAGTTCAGGTTGGTGAACTCCACAAGTATTTCTAAAGACGTGCAGGTTACGATGTCCTCCTTCACCGTTCAAGTGACCATAATGGGTTTGTATTTTAAAGCTCTTGTATCGTTATCGTAGACGCGGTTATTTGTGGTAGAGCCAAGCCAAGCCCATTGACTGCAGCTGATATGGGCTGGCTCGACTGGGTTAGTACCACCACTTACAGAAGATCGGCGTAAAGTATCTATTACAGCTGCGTTTCGTACGATGAGTGAGAGAGCTGGAAGCCCAACCCTCCTTTCCCCACCCTCTGCTCTACTCCGCTTTAGTATTGCAAGCATCTATAGGCTACGGTAACTGCTGCACATCTTCTACTGTTTCACGCTCAATAATTTAGCTGACAAACGCCGCGTCGCGATTCTAAATATTCTAGCTTCATATTTCCAGAAGACATTGTAAGGATTTCAAGCAAATTGTAGCCCTATATCGCACTTCGCACAGCTAGCTTTACCTTGTTCTAAATTTCTCTGACTTGTCAAAGTTGCACGGTCGAGTTACATTTTGTAGTAGTTTATGAATTTTGAATAGGTTTTTGTTAATTGCTAGCAATGTTTTGAGGTGAAACAACTGACGATCTTATGAAATTTAAAAGGACATGAAATGTGAAGGGTCTTATAGTGGCAATTCATATTATGATTCGCAATGCATCGAATCTATTAGACCAGGGGTCGGCAACCTTTTGAGTCGGAAGAGTCAAAAATTAAAATATACAAAATTTCTAAGTTTTAAAGAGCTACAAAGTTTTTTCTTGCCAACAATAATAAAGTTTTTTGACAAAAAGAACGAATCTATTCATTCATACGAATTCATTGCCATTCATTCAATTCATTTGTTAGTTGGCTTCTTGCTTTACTTTTAATTATATTCATGCAAGAAAATGCTTGCTCGCACGAATATGTCCATCCGAAGATAGTCAGCACTCCAAATGCCAACTTTTTCACCTCACTGTAGCAATCTGAAAGACTATTCCATGCGTCGAATATAAGTGCCTCAACTCTCAGCATTTCTTTTAAAGCTGTCCACTTTTGTTGCGTTACGTACATACATTTCTGGACCTCCAACTCTTTCAACTTGCTTGCATGGATGGATGGAGCCTAATGCTCGTTAATCGATTCAAAACGATTTTTAAATGTGTTTTTAATAAAATAAATAATATTTGCGTATGGAACTAAAGAGCCGCAGCTTCACATCCAAAGAGCCGCATGTGGCTCGCGAGCCGCAGGTTGCCTACCCCTGTATTAGACAGTTTTCCATAGAAATCCGTAAAATGGTCCATAAAAGAGGAATTGCAAATTGTCAATGTCGACGCTAACGACAGATACCAAAATGATTCTGCTAATGAATTAATTGTAAATGCAATTCATTAGCAGAACATTGCAGAATATTGCATAGCGACCCTATTAGCCCGCTGTTCTAAGTGTCACTGGGATCGCCCCTAGTCCATAGTATGGTATCCATAGTACAAGCGTTGCTTAGTTTGGGACCATACATTTGTAAGGTGTGTAAGTCTAGCTATTGCTATTTATTTCTATATCTATGGGTGAAACAGCTTTCAATTTTAATTGTGATTCTGATCAAACCAGTGCGGTAAATTATGGACTAAATTCCTCCCTTTAAAGGTATTTTAAAGTAGGGCAATAAATAGGGCTTGATGAGATTCTAAAGGGTCAGATGGGTATCAAAGTTATTAACAATGTTTTAATAGTTTCAGAAACAGATGATACTATAATAAATTCTGTTGCAGTGAATTCCACGAGAGACCAAGTGATGGAACTTTGTCAAAGTTTCCCAATTTGAATAGTTCGTCTCCTTAGAGAATCATGATTTCAAACAATAAGATATAGGTAGGTGCTTTGTGGCGGTTTGTATTGCAATTTAACTTGAGAGATGTTATGGAGAAATGGATTCAAGTATTTGGGATAATGCTGATAAGATATTTTATAATAATAGTTTGTGCTATAACAGCATCAAATAAGCAGAATAATGCGGCATTTTAATTTCATCAAATCAAATATAATTAAATTAGTTTGGATAAGATTTCTGACCATGTATCTAACACCCGTATCTGTAAACAAATCATGACTTATTCTTAAATCTTAAGTAAATTCTCATAAAAAAAAACCTGTTAAAAAAAATATCTATACTATACAATATTATCATGAAACGCCCGGACCGATTATGACGGGACCTTCACTCGCACATAGATGCTGTTATAAGGAGTATCTGAGGCTATTTTTTATTTTATCAAACATTTTTTTCCACGCATTCAAAGCCGCGGGCAGATCTAGTATACAATAGTCTACGAAGAAGTGGGCCTTTTCAAAACAAAAGAATATTATGCCTTAATTTTTTTTTCGGTCCATAAAGCAACTATTACGAAGTTGAAAGCTTACAGGCCACATAAGAGGCTGACCGCTCTATCTTCATAAGTAACGGATTTCCGACGGATAAACCACTAAAAGCTAAAACGCGTAGCCACACTGTTTATTTTCACGGTACTTTAGGCCTGAGTTCACCAGCACACTAACAGACCATTAGAGCAGTTACGTCTGTTACCAGTTAGTTATAGTCTATCTATATTCGCCCGCTGGATTTATTTCTAGGAGTGCAAAAGGAATTCTTTAAAATGTCGTCTTTAAAGGATAGGTATGCATATAACATTATCTAAATATTCGTTCAGATATGGAAAAAAAATGAAATGTAATGCCATTTAACATTTTTAATCTTTCACTTCCAAAATTAAATACAATTTCTCTTATTATATCATCTATATATATAAAAATGAATCCCTATTTCATGTCATTACTTGACGCGAGAACGGCTGGACCAATTTAGATGATTTTTTTTTTAGATTATTCCGTGAAGTTTAATGAAGGTTCATACATTAAAAAAAAATGGAAAAATTGCCCGGAAAGCGCTAAAATCCCATATTTTACGTATGATTCAAATTACTTTCAATAGATGGCGTAATGAACGCCGGTGTCAGATGGCGGATGGCGACTATAAATTCTTGCAAATTTATTTCATGGACAATTCATCACAAGAAATAGATCCGCGATGTGCACATAAAGCCGAAAACCCACCGCGGCGCACGGAGAGGCCACGCACACGCTACGCACGTGGGTCAAGCTTCGCTTTGCACGAAAATGTATGTCACCGTGTCCACCGCGGCGCACGGAGAATGACGTCATCCATACATTTTCTTGCAGAACGTAGCCGTGGCCGTGTGCGTGGGCTCTCCGTGCACCGAGGTGGGTTTCCGGCTTAACAGTTCAGTGTCGAAAAATAAAGGGATGAATCGCTAAATTTGTTGCTAAGCGCAAAACTAGAGAACGGCTGGACCATTTTTTTCTTAATAAACTACTGTATCCCACTGCTGGGCAAAGGTCTCTCGCATCTTCTTCCATTTTAGTTCTTTTTCGGACAACATTAATTCTGAGGCGGTACGAAGTTCGCCGGGACAGCTAGTTCGTCATAAAAAATACTGAGCTTAATCTCTGTCCGGTTAATATTTTTAGGGTCCGTACCTCAAAGGAAAAAACAAATCCCATGTATCACTTTGTTGTCCGTCACGGTCCGCCATGGATCACTTTGTTGTCCGTCTGTATGTTTGTCTGTTAAAGCCCGCCACATACATACGGAATTGCGTTTCGAAATATCGAATCGGGGATTCCGAACGCAGTAAATCCATGCAAATTTTTGGACGTATCGCGTTCGGAAACCCCGATTCGATATTTCGAAACGGAATTCCGTACGGAAATTCCGTATGTATGTGTCGGGCCTAAGACATGTACAGCCCAAACCGCTGGTGTTAGAAACATGAAATTGTAACAGTAGGTATATTTTAAAGCGTAGAAGAAGAGCATAGGAAGGATTTTGGAAAATTCCACCTCTGAGGGGTTAAATTTTAACCCCTCAGAGGTGGAGTAATGAAAAATTATATAGTGATCCCATTTTTTCTGAAGCTAGAGATATGATATTTACTATTTAGGCTACTCATTATAAAGAAAAAAAATAATATTTTCAGCGGTTTTGAAAATTCCACCCCCAAGGTGGTACAATATGGGGAGAAAGTTTGTATTGTATCATCATTTTTTTAAATTCAACTCTTTATAAGTTTGTACGGAACCCTCAGGTTAGTCCTACTCGCACTTGTCCGGTTTTTCAGATCATTTGACTGATATAATTAAGTGGACCATTAACCGTAATAGAGCTTGCTTAATTACTGCCAGTCGCCACCGACAATGGTGCAACCTATAGTACTTAGACTGTGCTATAGGTATAGATGTTCTAGCTTCTCTTTCTTTGGTTAAGTTAAACTTCTGCACCCTGCATTTTATGTTGGAACATTTTATATCTTAAGTTATGATGGACTTACAAATAAAAAAGTAGTATATGTAGTAATATCAGTTATCTGGTTTCCATAGTACAAGCTCTGCTTAGTTTGGGATCAGGTAACCGTGTGTACAAAAATGTCCCAGGATATTATTATTATTATTACTTACGCTGGCATTACAAATCAGTTTTGTTCCTAGAAATGCTTTGTAAAACCATTGTAAGCTGGCAATAAAATATCTATAAATTCGGCGGTAAGTCTTTGGCAGTGGGGTGCGTCTACACCAGCCGCATGCTGCGCCCGAGCACTCAGTTTTGACGTCGGAACTGAGTGCTCGGGCGAGGCATGCGAGGCACGCACGCACCAAATTGCAGATAACTGTGTGAGCATTGTATATACCGAATATTATTCTTATCTCATGACAATAACAGGGGCGATTATAATACGTCATTTGGTCACGAGGAATATGGAAAAAAACTGGACGTTCCAACTATGACGCCGAAATTTTGTTAGTCATGAATTCCCGTTGATTAAAGAACTTTTAGGGATTTCCTGTATGATAATAAATTAATAATAAATACATGTTGTATTAAAAATAAACTAGTTGATTGATTTGTAGTAGAACCAAGCTGTAGCCAATTGACTGCAGCTCATATCCGGGCTGGCTCGTCTGGAGTAGAACCACCCTATCCCTACCCCCTCTAGTAACTATTATTATTATTGTTATTTCGTACGATGAGTGAGAGAGACAGACCGCTTCCCCCCTCTGTCCCCTTCAGAACGGCAACGTGCGAGCGACACCGTGATCATATAAGGGTTCCGTTTTTTTCTTTTTGAGGTACGGAGCCCTAATAAGAATATGAAAAATACGACAACGCACATTTCTTAATCATTTATAGATCCGATGAAACATCCGGTGGATTATACGTAAGGGATATTTTAAGATATTAACAACCTAATCTGATACGCTTGCCTTGCTTTCGCGGAATTTGTTTCGTCTCCGTTAATTTTAGCCAACAGGGCTATTAAGTTTTCGGTTTCGTTCATCCCGTGTTGCTTTGTCAATTGGAATTGATTGAAATTACAATGATTCTAGCTAGATTCTGAGCTAGACTTCACTCTTGCAGATATCAAATAATTACATAGACAAAGCAACATGGGCTAAACGAAACCAATTGAAACATCGTCGAAAAAGTTACGTAATAGGCCTAGCGATAGGTCTACGTGATCTGACGTAAAAACTGAACACTCGGACGCGCTGCTCGGCTCATGAAGATGCACCTATTTTTTTACCTACTAAGGCGGCATGTAATTTTTTCAAGAGAGATTTGTCTAGACTCGCGTTCAAATCGACTTTAAATTTTGTGTCTATAGTCTACCCTCTAGTGCGCCCTCAAGAGTAAACAAAAACCCGACTACTGAAAAATCACGCTCTAAAAAGTATGAATCAAGAAAATATTCTCATCTAGAGGATAACCGTGGTCCGTGTTCATATGCCATTTGGCCCTAAAGGACCTACACGGACCACGGCTATCCTCTAGATGAGAATATTTTCTTGTTTCATACTTTTTAGAGCGCGATTTTTCAGTAGTCGGGTTTTAGTTTTTAAACTTACTTTTTATTTAATTATTTTGGAGTTATAGGTAACAATATATATATTTTTAAAATGTGCTCATCAAGCTCTTTCATTTGATACCCCACACGGTTTTATTAAAAAATGTTTTTTTTTTAGTTCATGACATTATGTCCTCTAGAGGGCGCCATATGCAATTTTACGTGACGTCAAATAGCCTATAACCAGCGCGCCATTAAGCCGCTTCTAACGATACCTCATTTGTCAAATTACGACAAGTAGTTTGGAAGTTAGGTGGGAACAGATGCACATACATACATACATACATACATACCGGTCAAAATCATAACCCTCCGCCGTAGTCGGGTAAAAACTAATTCCTGACCACAGAAACTTCCTCTTTCCGATAACCGGAATTGTCTGTAATAAGTTTCCTGAATCATATTTCAGCTCACGTTTACAGAGGGACTGTATTGTGATTATTGATGATCCTTTATTGAAGCCAAATATAAGAAATAATGATATATTATACAGACGCTAATATTCTGGGCTATTCTTCATTTGACCGAGTGACCTAGGTGGTAAAAATGTCCTTTTAGAAATTTGATATGTCAATTTCGTAGGCATTCCGGCTCCTATACATGCCTATAAAAAAATATTGAGGGGCGACCACGTACAAGAAGACGTAGCGTGGGTAGGCCCCCCACAAGGTGGACCGACGACCTAGTGAAGGTAGCGGAAAACCGCTGGATGCAAGCAGCACAGGCCCGGTCTTTGTGGAATACCTTTGGGAAGGCCTATGTCCAACAGTGGACGTCTTTTGGGTGACATGATGATACCGTACATGACTAAATATGCCTACATAAATGATTCTTTCAATAAAAATAAATCTACCAAGGTCACAAGGAAAACGGTCGGACGAAGAATTACCCTTGTGTTCAAGTAGGTACCATGAGTGTCATAGAGGAAAATATTTAGAGATGAAATTGATATTTTAACAGCTGCAAAATATTTTCCTTTATGTACGGCCCGACTGATGTTAAGCAGTTACTGAAGGAGAGTGCGATAGTGGAAGCGGAAGGGAAGGGGAGTTGTAATGGTAGTGTGAATGTATGTACTTATGTTATATTAATTATGATTATTTATTATCCAACAATATCCACGGGTTATAACAAAATCCCCAAAAGCCCTAGTGAAATTCTGAAACACTCAATCCATTATTTAATGTGCTAATATCAAATCCCTTTGCATTCTGCTTGGATGAAGGCGTTATTTAGACCGCGATTGCTTTCTCGATAATGGCGATTGGGCCATTTTACGGTTTAACAAAAAAACCGGGGATTGAGTTACGAAATTACGGCTATCGTATCTACAGGATGTTTCAAAAGTACGAAATAATACTTGGGGATTTGGATGAGTACCGGGAATAGAATTAAATGATACAAAAAATATTTCCCCCTTCCCCTCCCTCCATTCCACTCCCCTTCAGTTCGGCAACGTGCGAGCAATGCCTTTGGTATTGCATCTTAACATCTGGCGGGCCGTACGTTTTTTCGCCATCGCAGTCCTATAAAAATAATCTTGTCATATTTCATAAGTTGTAATGTCTCAAAACTATGCAAATTTTGTACAAACTATTTCTTGAATATTAATGTGCTACTCCTGAATGCAGTTTACACTGGATTCTAAGGCCATTTGATGTGTTCAAAGGCCGCAATACGAAAGTTGTCATTAATATTCGATGGCCTATAACTCAGAAACTATGATAGTTACGTAAAGTATGTATATATTCTCTGAGCATCTACATATCAGTTACCCTATAATTTTATTATTAATAAGATTGTGTTATTATTGTGATTGGTTAATAAGATTTGTATGTTTGTGTTCCTACATCAGTCAAAATACGCCTAGAAGTTTTTTCTATTTCACATTATCTATTATAGCCTTGATCTTGCCACTGTGGCAATACATACCTGGATAAGATACTTATTACCAAATAAATTGTAATAAAGAGTTCTTAGTTAGTAGGTACCTATAGTAGCCGACAGGTTGGCAACGTGCGTGTAATGCGTTTGGTATTGCAAGCATCTATAGGCTACGGTAACTGCTTAATATCAGGCGCACCTTACGCTAGTTTGCCACCTTAGTCAAATAAAAAAGGAGTGTTCTGTGGTTTATAGCTTAAGGATAACAGTTGATAATAAAAAAAAAATATAATTATAAAATAATAATAATAATAAATATATAATTAGAAACTTTTCCCCAAAATAATAATATCCTGGGACATTTTTACACACGGCTACCTGATCCCAAACTAAGCAGAGCTTGTACTATGGAAACCAGATAACTGATATTACTACATATACTACTTTTTATTTGTAAATACATACTTAATATACATATACACCCAGACTCCGGACATACAGACATGTTCATGCACACAAATGCATGTCACGGGTAGGAATCGAACCTACGACCTGCAGCGTGAATGTCGCCTCCGCGCCAACCACGCTAACGGGCCCGTCGAAATAGAAAGTTATGATAGACTTATACTGGTATTACAAAACACTTTAATTCCTAAAAATGCTTTGTAAAATCATTTTAACTGGCTTATATCTATAAATATGGGGGTTTGTTATTTACGATTTTTTTCGCAATATTTAGGGCTGACTTTGTAAGAAACCCTGTTTCAATAATTGAACCCAATGTTCAATTTCATGAAATGTTCATTAAAGTGGGACGGAACCCTTATAACAATTACCGGGGATTTACCCATTGATACATTTGAGCAATTTTTATCTTGTTGAGAAAAACATAAAATAATCTACTTGCGTACATGTGTGGCCACGAAAGAAGCGAATTAACGCAACGCTTGTTTACCAACTCAGTCTCATAAAAAAAAATGATCATGAATTATGGCGCGTTTATATTATGGCAGTAACAAGCCAGTCCAGCGACCCAGTCCAGCGCTGACCTGTAACTGGCACCGTGTAAACGCGATTTTCAACCCAGTCCAGCGCTGACTTCAATCGCAAGTCAGTCCAGTCAGACTAGCCGCCTGTCTGCATACGGGCAGTGATGTTTACACGGTGCCAGTGACAGGACAGTCCAGCAACCCAGTCCAGCGATCCGCGCGTGTAAACACTAATTCCAACCCAGTCCAGTGCTGACTTCAATCTCAAGTCAGTCCAGTCAGCGTTTGTTTTAGTTATCAGAATATATAGTACAGTAAAGACTTGTAAGTATATTTTTCTACATTAAATGGATAGCATTTACTGCCATCGGCCTCGTCCACGTAGACTTATCCATAGGTACCTAATATTCCTTAGCATGCATAACATTCTTGTGCACCAACATTTTATTCCAATCTGTTTAACCGTTTTTTAGTGATGCTTAGTCAAACTTACAAACGAACACACTTTACACATCTTTGTAATAGGTGGATTATGAGTAATATATGTGTCATTTGCTCAAAAAATAATGGTAGCTTAATCCGGTACTAAGGCCAACGCCGCACAGAAGGCCTAGACAAGTGGCAGACGTCTACAAATTCGCTAACGCTTCATCTATGGAAATGACATAAGTGACGTGATCTCAAGCGAGATCTTCATAGCGACTTGTTGTTGATTTACATAGCAACGTTTGACATTTCCATACATTTTGAAGTTTATTCCATTCTATTCGATTAGCGTTCATGCCACTTGGCTAGCCCCTCTGGTAAGGCGAACGCGACGCGACAGCGACGCGACGGCCATCAAACTCCTGTAAGCATAATATGACGATGGCCGCATCACAAAAGAATTCGCCGTCACGTTTACTAGTACTAGTATCTAAAAGATGTGATGATAAAGTAAGCTTATTGCCAAATTTACTATATTCGGGCCTCAGCTTCCGGTACGTTAAGCACGCTTAATTTGGGGCCACACAATTGACGTACTTCTAGGTGAAACGTGCATTGTTATCATTCGTTATTTTTATAACTAACTAACTTATGGAAAATACGTGAACGCGCTATTAGTGGAGGTCCCCACACAATATAACAGCCATCAGCTCCACAATACTTTGCATTCGCCTGTGATTGATCAAGTGTATAGTATCCTGATACAAATTACTATAATAGAACTGAATTGAGATTACTTTTGTCTAGAGTTTATAAGTGATCATGCAACGATATTCCGCTTTGTAAGTTTCACTATTCTTGAAAAAGTTGAAAAGTTAAATTAAAAACATAAAAAATTATTATTTTACACTTTTCATTTTACAGTATTTGGTTATTTTATTGGCTCGCTCAAATAGAGTGCAAGGCGGTGAGTTCCCGACGCGATGTGAGGACCTTCCCGAGTGGCTTTTTATTCGGCGCGTCCACCGCGTCTTACCAAACTGAAGGCGCCTGGAACGAAGATGGTAAGATTTTTATTTTTAATCATATTTTTTTACTTTCATCTTTGCAACAAGGAGTGCTCGTGTGAATCCCACTGAATAACACATTTAGCTATAAAAATAACCTTATTTAACCCTTGGATTTTTGAATTTTATTTAAAAGAATTTCACGTCTCTAATCAGGTATTTATTACATTGTAATTTATTTCTAGGTAAGTCATTGAACATGTGGGATCACCTAGCTCACAATTATCCTAATCGTACCAAAAATGGATCCGGAGCAGACATCGCTAACGACTCCTACCATAAATACAAAAGAGATATAGAGATGGTAAGAGAACTGGGACTCGACTACTACAGGTTTTCTCTATCTTGGAGCCGAATCATGCCTACTGGATTCTCTGATCAGATCAACCCAGCCGGAGTCCGGTACTACAACAATTTGATCGATGAAATGCTGAAGTACAACATCCAGCCGATGGTGACGCTGTTCCACTGGGACATACCGCAGAGACTGCAGGAGGTGGGCGGCTGGTCCAACCCTTACATGGTCGATTGGTTCGCGAACTTCGCGCGCGTGGCGTTCCAGCAGTTCGGCGACAAAGTCAAGTACTGGAATACAATAAACCAGCCACAAGTATTTTGCACGCACATGCATAGTTTTGGTGAATTGCCACCTATATTTGAAATGCCTGGAGTTACTGATTATATGTGCGCAAAGACAATGCTGTTGGCTCACGCGAAGGCATATCATATTTACGACAAGGTGTTTAGACCGTCGCAAAATGGGTCAATTTTTATTACATTGAACTCTCGCTGGCACGAACCGAAATCAGAAGTGCATGCTATTGCCGCTATGGAAGCTCACACCATGCAGGTAATGTCATAGAGCTATTGAGTCCCCATAATCTACCTCTCTACAAGATCGAATCAGAAATGAGGAGATACGTAGGCAAACCAAGGTCACCGACATAGCCCTGCGAATTAGCAGGCTGAAGTGGCAGTGGGCGGGGCATATAGCCCAAAGAACTGATGGCCGATGGGGCAGAAAGGTTCTTGAGTGGCGACCACGTACCGGAAGATGTAGCGTGGGTAGGTCCCCACAAGATGGACAGACGACCTAGTGAAGGTCGCGGGAAACCGCTGGATGCAAGTGGCACAGGACTGGTCGTTGTGGAAAACCTTGGGGGAGGCCTATGTCCAACAGTGGACGTCTTTTGGCTGAAATGATGAATCTACCTCTGCCTACCCTCCAAAAAAATTATAGCTAAGGTCACGTGGTCGACTACTAATCTTAGATTGGTACCTGATCTCACCGGAAACTGAGCCCATTCTAGTTCAATGAGTTCACGGGATACAAATTATTGATGTACAATTTATTTTATTTATTTCAGTTGGGTTTCTTTGCGCATCCGATATTTTCCGAAACCGGGGATTTCCCTAGTATCATGAAAGAGCGCATTGCGGCTAAAAGCATGGAACAAGGATACCTCACATCCAGATTACCAGAGTTCACTGACGCGGAAAAATCTTATGTCCGAGGAACTTCAGATTTTCTTGGTTTAAACCATTATCACACTGATGTGATATACAGGAACGAGACTGTAATTGGACATTATCCTGTCCCTTCATATCGGGATGATGTCGGAGTATTGGCGTATACTAAGACCGAATTAACGCCGTCAGCGAATGGAAGAAGTAGAATGACGGAGGTATTTTAATTCTTCTCTATCTAAGTTTGTATTCCAAATAGGGTAGTCTTGTTATGGCATCATTTTGCGATAATAATTTTGTATAGAAGATAGCATAAAAGTGTGTTATAATACCGACCTTTTTCGTTTTAGTGTGTTCCTTGGGGCTTTTATAAGCTGTTGACTGAGATCAGAAACACGTACAACAATCCACCAGTCTTCGTCACGGAGAATGGATTCGGGACTGATGGCGGTCTAGATGACACCGAACGAGTATACTGCATCCGAGAGTACCTGGACGCCTTGCTGGACGCGGTGGAAGAGGGCTCAGACATCAGGAGCTACAGCGTATGGAGCCTCATGGATAGCTTTGAATTAACTGACGGGTTCAAGTGAGTCACCAACATGATATAGCAATTACTGTGATCATCATTTCAGCTGAAAGATTTCAACTGCTGGACATAGGCCTCCCCCAAAGTTTCCCACATCGACCGTTCCTGTGCTGCTCGCATCCAGCAGTTTTCCGCGACCTTCAGCAGATCATCAATCTACTTTTGATCGCTTATCCATGATGCGTCTTCCGTTTCGTGGTCCGTCCGCCCCATACCATCGTTTCTTCTACTAATCTATTTGCCGAGGACGGTGACCTGGGTTCGTTTACGTAGTTATCTGCTCATATTCCTCATACCTCTATATCTTGAGAGCAAGAATGAAAGAGCCAGCGCATGGCCGTAAATTTGGTCATGATAATAACAAAATTGGCATAAATATTTTATGGTATTTTAATATTCCCAGGAGACGCTTCGGCCTATACGAGGTGGACTACAGCAGTCCGGAGCGCACGCGCACGCCGCGCAAGTCCGCGTTCGTGTACAAGGAGATGATCCGCACTAGGAGCCTGGACTTCCACTACCAACCGAATAGGACCGCGATGACCATAGATACCGATTAAAAAAAAACTAAAGATCTAAAAAACAGTCAAGCTCTTGTATTGTCTGTCATACATATATGTGTAAGTATGTAACATACACCTAATGGTGTACATAAGGCTGTGTAATAGCATTTGATGTTATTTGTTACTAGTATTACTACTTTAGTATTTATTGTTATTTTATTACATTTTAATTTTATAGCCTAGCTATAGCTTGTTAACCTCGTACCATAAACAATAAAATCATAAAAAATAATGCGTCTATTTCTCACCACAAACCAAAATACAGTGACGTACAATACAATGTTATTAGCTGCGTCTAGAAGAGACGAGTGACATGCCCGAGTCATCGGTTTTGACGTCTGAATGATGGCTCGGGCGCGGCAGCTGGGCTCATAAGAAAACATTTGACTTGTTGACATGACAATTAACGCTTAGAATCACTGGTTTATTGGCTGCGTCTACATCAGGTGCATGCCGCGCCCAAGCACTCAGTTTTGACGTCTAAACGCATAGGCATAATGTTATAATATGAGTGCTGCCGCAAGGCATGCGAGGCATCTGGACGCACCATGAACCTTGTGATGTACTAGTTTCCGGTTGAATATTACCATGAGTACTGCCATAATTGGTTATACGACTGCTTGGCGCAGTGGTTAGAGTGTATGCTGCTCGGCTCACTGCATCGGGTGGTTACGGATTCGATTCCCGCTAGAGGATTTTTTTGGAAACGGCCTTTTCGTAATTTGGGCTGGTCTGAGTGTGACTGGGATCGCCGCCAGTCCACTGTGCGATAGCCAGTTTGTAGATCTGGCGATATTTTAGGCAGGCCACACATTATAAGAAACTTACTGTCCGAAAAACACCGAAAGTCGCTCCGTGCATACATTTAGTACTGGGCCCCGCATTCTAACAGAAATTTGCCGGACCCATTGGGTGCTTTATGTGGACTGCTGTGATGATAAAGTCGTCCATAATATTTTTGTCAGAAAGTTTCTGATGATGTGTGGCCGGCCTAAAACGAGGACTGGGAGTGTGCGAGCTGCCGCTTCTAGCAACATCCTCCCTAGGATTTTTGTGAGGGCAAACCACTCGACCGTTTGATCAGAGCTGATCAAACCGAGGACTTATTTCCACAAACTTTCATAAACCTTGCAATGCAAGAACTTTGCGTTAGTTTTATTTTATTTTTTATTTTAATTTGGCGGAAAAAATATTGAGAACAAAGCGTTCGAATTTTAATTAAAAATATACCATAAGGGCGAGGCCCCATTAGTGCGTTGCGTTGCGTCGTCCCAACGGATCAACGGGTCGACGGGCGAGAGACGAAGCGAGGGAGGGTGATGCGCTGGTGATATAATGCGTTGATCCGTTGCGGCGACGCAACGCAACGCCAGATTGGGCCTCACCCTTAACTATCCCCGATACTCATCTAAGCCCAAAAATGTATTCACGCTTTTCGAACATCCTGTATAACAGGGCAGTGAGAAAGTAACCCCTATAATAAACAAGCAAAAGTAGGAAGTTGGAATCGTTCGGGCATGTGATGAGGAGATAAACTAATATAAATATCAATTTGGATGAATAGGAAATAAAGACGGATGAATTGTATACCTAAAGAGTGACATGAATCAGGTTGGAGTGGATGTAAGTTTAACAACAAAGAGAAATGAATGGATGAAATCCGAAACCAAGAATAAGTCATACTGAAAAGATAAGGTAAGGTGCGGATGAAAACTAATTTTCAAGTTATTTTAAAAACACAATTAGTGCAAAACATTACCATTAATAAGAAAGAGGGAGACATGTGACTATCCAAAATAGTTTGCCCTACTAAAGGTAGTCCATGGACACGGTACAAGTCAGTCGCTCGCGAAAAATAATTTTGAGTGAATTTCGCTGCATGTAGAGGTGCGCTGAGCTCATGTTCAGTGAATGCAATTTTAGGAGCTAAGATCATTAAGGTTAGGAGGTCCATATCTGATCTAAAATAATACATCAATGGCTCGCACGTGGATATTATAGCGTAGGTATTTTTATAAATTTACGCGCGTATCGTAACCGATACGCGCGTAAATTTATAAATGTATGTGACTCAGAATTACGGTAGTTTCTTATTTATACAACATGTAGGTATTATTATAATACAGGAAATCCCTAAAAGTTCTATATTCAATGTGAAGTTATGACCAACCATATTTCAGCGTCATAGTTGGGATGTCCGATAATTTCATTATTCCTCATCGCCAATTGACGTAATGTAATCGTCACAAGTTTTGTCATGATAACACTAAAGCTAATTCCATACAGAAACAAAGTCATGTTTTTATTTAATTATGAAATCGTATCATTATTGAGTGTAGGTACAAATAAAGATAGTGTTAACCCATGGACCAATTACTAAGGGGACTGGCCCTAAGCAACTCGGCCGAGTGGTCGGCCTAGTACTAACATCGACATAAAACGAAGCGAGTAGTTCAACTATTTACCGGTAGACAAAACAATGAAAATGAAAAAACAATGACCACGTTTTTTTTTTCATACATATATCTAATAAGGGCACCTCTGTCTTTAGTCTTTACTCTGTGTGTTAACCTTATTTTAAAGTTGTAGATCAAAAGTTTGAAAAAACGGTGATATTTAAAAACTATTCCCCAAATTCATAGAGATTTTAGCCAGTTTACAATGGTTTTGAAAAGCATTTTTAGGAACAAATGTGATTTGTAACTCCACTGCAAGTCGATCATAACTTTCTATGAATTTGGGGGTATGTATCTACGTATCCTCTTAAATTAATTACAAAGCAATATTATTACATTAATAAGCTCAATGTAGTATGCCGGTTCTGCCAAACAGAAAAGTTACGTCTTTTTTGAAAAAAAAAAAAAAGGATTTTCGCACCGATGCATTCATGTTGAAGCAAACGCTCGAAGTCTGCTCAACTGTTGTGATGATAATAATTTATGTAGGTACACGGGATATAATTCCGTACCTAATTTAAGATATTCATTGCGACCTGTATTTATTTTATCGATTTTATTAAACTAGGGAAACGAGTGACTCGGGGCGATAAAAGCTAGCAATAATAATGTACCGTGTGAATTTGGCTTTACCAATTTCGTCATAGTATTAGTATTATCCACATATTATAGGATATTATATATTAGGTAGTATCGTAGGTAATTCTGGGGATTACATATAACAAAATTGGAATTGCTATAAAAGCACTTACAACTTATTTAAATTCACATTTAATTAGTAACCGTGTTCATCAATAATCATGTCTTACTGTTTTGCTATGTGCGTAAATTTTATTAAATAAGTATATTTTAATTTACGAATGAAACTAATAGGTACTAATTTCACACCTTTTTCAATTACAGTATTTCGTTATTTTATTTTCTCGCTCAAATAGAGTGCAAGGCGGTGAGTTCCCGGCGCGATGTGAGGACATTCCCGAGTGGCTTTTTATTCGGCGCGTCCACCGCGTCTTACCAAACTGAAGGCGCCTGGAACGAAGATGGTAAGACCATCAACTATCATTTTTTTTTTTAATTTTCACTTTTCTGAGACAATTAATTTGGCAGTTTTTAATTACAGGGAAGACAGAAAACATTTGGGATCACATAACTCACATGAAACCTAATCCTATTAGAGATGGATCCGACGCAAACATCGCCAACGACTCCTACCATAAATATAAGAGAGACGTAGAGATAATGAGAGAACTAGGACTCGACCACTATAGATTTTCTCTATCTTGGGCCCGCATCATGCCCACCGGGTTCCCTGATCAGATCAACCCAGCCGGCGTCCGGTACTACAACAATTTGATCGATGAAATGCTGAAGTACAACATCCAGCCGATGGTGACGCTGTTCCACTGGGACATACCGCAGAGACTGCAGGAGGTGGGCGGCTGGTCCAACCCTTACATGGTCGATTGGTTCGCGGACTTCGCGCGCGTGGCGTTCCAGCAGTTCGGCGACAGAGTCAAGTACTGGAACACGATAAACCAGCCACAGATATTTTGCACACAAAAGGATGGAATCGCTGCGCTCATGGCTGAAATTACTGGAGTTTCTGTTTATATGTGCGGGAAGACGATGCTGTTGGCTCACGCGAAGGCATATCACATCTACGACAAGGAATTCAGACCTTCGCAGAATGGGACCATTTTCATCACATTAAATACTTGGTGGTACGAGCCGGAATCAGAGGAACATGCTGTTGCTGCTGAGGAAGCTCACACCATGCAGGTAGGGTTTCCATAGTTTATAACAATAATATGGTATTAGTATCAATAGGTATTATGCTGATTTCGATACCAACCACTTTTGAACTGACTCCAAAATAGTTGGAAAAGTTTTCCAATTAGATCATTATCTATAGATTTTTCTATAAATTTTTTTTTCGGACTGACTGTAAATTATTTAATTCTACACACAAAAATACTAGAAATGCTTAATGATTTAAAATTTAATGATTTTACCACGTATCTCCATAACTAATAAACCGATTTTAATGAAATTTTAAACGTAGATAGTGTAGCCTCTGGAATAAGACATAGGCTAATCCAATTTTCACGCGGGCGATACCGCACAGCTAGTAATTAATAATTTCTTCCCTTTTAGTCAAATTCATCCACAAATGCCAAATTCACACACCTAAATGAAAATCTGAATAAGATCCTTATCTGCGCCAACTTAGATTGATTTTTTAATGATGTTTTTGTTCTTATTACAGTTTGGTTTCATTGCGCATCCGATATTCTCGGAATACGGAGACTTCCCCCCGATGATGAAAGAGCGTATAGCAAATAAGAGTGCTGAACAAGGATTCTTCAGATCCAGATTACCAGAGCTTACTGCCGAGGAAATATCATTTATCCGAGGAACCTCCGACTTGTTGGGTCTAAACCATTACCGTACTAATATGGTGTACAGAAACGACTCTGTGATTGGACATTATCCCATCCCTTCCTATCGGGATGATATGGGGGTGATGGTAAAGACCAGAACTCAAATTATGACGACGGCAGCTGGAACGAGTAAAATGACTAAAGTAGGTATAGTTTTACTAAAGATTTCTAGCACTGTGAGGTTTCACGTTTTTATAGTGCTATTTGCAGCCCCATCAATTCTAGGCTTTACTACAGTAGCGGGACGTTATGATGGCCGGTTTGACATGTGGGGGGGGGGGGAGAAAATGAACCTTATTATAACGGAATAAGACTGGCCGTTTAAAAACATAATAATGTCAAAAAATTAATGCGAAAATGAGTCTTATTCCGTTAAAAACCCGACTACTGAAAAATCGCGCTCTAAAAAGTATGAAACAAGAAAATATCCTCATCTAGAGGATAGCCGTGGTCCGTGTTCATATGACATTTGGCCCTAAAGGACCTACACGGACCACGGCTATCCTCTAGATGAGGATATTTTCTTGTTTCATACTTTTTAGAGCGCGATTTTTCAGTAGTCGGGTTTTAGTTTTTAAACTTACTTTTTATTTAATTATTTTGGAGTTATAGGTAACAATATATATATTTTTGAAATGTGCTCATCAAGCTCTTTCATTTGATACCCCACACGGTTTTATTAAAAAATGTTTTTTTTTTAGTTGTTGACATTATGTCCTCTAGAGGGCGCCATATGCAATTTTATGTGACGTCACATAGCCTATAACCAGCGCGCCATTAAGCCGCTTCTAACGATACCTCATTTGTCAAATTACGACAAGTAGTTTGGAAGTTAGGTGGGAACAGATGCACATACATACATACATACATACATACATACATACATACATACATACATACATACATACATACATACATACATACCGGTCAAAATCATAACCCTCCGCCGTAGTCGGGTAATAATAAGGTTTATTCTTTCTCCCTCCCACATGTCATACCGGCCTTCGTAGTGTTCCGCTAATATAATTTATTTTAGCACTTCTTTAAACTAGATTTAGCTTGTGTCAGTTCGTATGCGCATTCTTCGGAAGCTTAATATGTCATGTTTTTTTCTGCGATACTGCTAGATTTAGGGCCATAACACACCGGGTAACCATGGCGATGTCGCCAGCCACCGTAGCCAAGTATTCGTATTGAAATGTATGGGAGGTAACACACCTGTAGCCCAATTCATCGTTCCTGAGACATCGTTACGGTTTTGGTTACGTGAATCGGGCTACTGGCGACGGATTGGCGACGTCGACAGTCAATACAAATGTTTTGGCTATGGTGGCTGACGACGTCGCCTGGCGTCCCGGTGTGTTATGGCTCTTAGGGTGCCATGGTTAATTTCGTTTTAGTCAGAAATAATTATGACATATGCGAATCTCCTTTTCTATCCGTTTAGATAATATACAATGCTGGTGTGCATTTATTTTAGAGTGTTCCCTGGGGCTTTTATAAGCTGTTGACTGCAATCAGAAAGACGTACAACAATCCACCTGTGTTTATCACTGAGAACGGATTCCCGACGCAAGGCGGACTGGAGGACGACGATCGAGTACAATATATCCGAGAGTACTTGAACGCGTTGCTGGACGCGGTGAAAGAGGGCTCCGACATCAGGGGCTACACCGTATGGAGCCTCCTAGACTGCTTCGAACTAGTCCGGGGATACACGTACGTTATCTTAGCGATTCTTATTCAGGGGGCTTACCACGACCTCTTATCGCGATTCAATTATAGGAACGTTTTAAAATTTCAGCGACTTTTTGTGCAATGACGTACCTTATTGTCATGACAATAAGAAACGTCATTGCACAAAAAGTCGCTGAAACGTTAAAACAATACTGCTATAAGAGGTGGTGGTACGGCACCTGATATCGTAAAGCATTTTTAATTTAAATTTTTGCCTTACTGACTATCTGGTAGTTATGTCATTCTTTGATCTATCAAAGAATGACATAACTACCTCAATTACCTTACCTACCTACCTACCTTACCTTAATTCTACTAACACTAGTTCTAACTAGTGTTAGTAGAATTAAAACCCACAAGCTTCAAATTTATGACAATATTTCTGACTCAAATTTATTGTCCCCATGTTATTAAAAAAATACTTTTTGTATCGTTATTTGCGTACGCATTACTGACTTACATATTAATTTATATTTTAGAGATCGCTTCGGTCTATACGAGGTGGACTACAGCAGTCCGGAGCGCACGCGCACGCCGCGCAAGTCCGCCTTCGTGTACAAGGAGATGATCCGCACTAGGAGCCTCGATTTCCACTACCAACCGAATAGCACCGAATTCACTAAACACATTGCTAAAGATCCAACAATTATTCCGTCTCACCAACCGAATAGCACCGTGATCACTAAAAACATTGCTCAAGACCCAAGAATAATTCGGTCTCGTGCAGTTCGAACAATTCCTATTGTGTTTAATTATTTGTATATATTTATTTTCATGTTTTGGCTGTTCTCGAAGTTATAGTTGTAGCTACTTTACTGATAACCTGCTTACTATTTGTGCTATTAAGCCGACGAAAACAGTGGCTCGAGTGGCACGTTTAACCACGCAAACGGGCGGCTGTTCTACGGTGGGTCGCGAGGCTTCTTTGCGTGGATCGCCCGAGGCCAACGATTTCTCTGCCTCGCGGGAGCATTGTCATTTGTCATTTTTGTCGCGGTCAGCCCTCCTGAGGCGTGAAGCACGTTGTTTTTAATAAACATTACTTTTGATCTTTTTACGTTTTGATTTTATTATTGTCTTTTTGTAAATAATAAAGTAAATATCGTTATTTTTGTTTTATTTTATTTATTAGTACCTATATTAATACTTATTTAATTTTTTAATTTTAATTATAAAAAACAAAAACCGACTTCAAATAATGACTACAAGGTCAAACTCTGTACATCCACCGCTGCCTCTTCTGCCAGTTAGATGGTAACAGATATCAACCCTAATATAATACTTACGCTTTCAAGGATTAAGGCATACGCGGTTGTTTTTTAATTTTGACACTATAGATTTTTACCTTAGACTTCGACATTTCAATAGGAGTAGGTAGGTGATGTTTAGCTTTACCTGTAGGTACAAATAATTTTTGGTGTTTAACATCGACTTTTAAAGAGGTAGCCCAGCGGAGTGAACTGAACGAAAATAAAAGAAAGAAAAACATTTAATTGACATAGCCACAGAGTAAAGACTAAAGAAAGAGGTGCCCTTATTAGATGTATGTATGAAAAAAAACGTGGTCAATGGCGGCGTCTTCATCAGGCGCATGCCTCGCGCGAGCACTCACTTTTGACGTCGGAACGCATAGACGTAATGTCATAATATGAGTGCTCGGGTGAGGCATGCGCGCCATATGGACACATCATTCAAAGTAGTAATAAAATTAAAAAGTACATTAAAATTAATAATATTATTAAAAAAACTAGAAAGGCATTAAAAAGACATAATTATTTAAAACGTAACATTTGCCTTAGAAAAGAACGTAGACAATTGGTAGAAAAGTTAGAATTATGTACAAATGACTTAGAGCAAAACCAGATTATGTATGATATAGATATTCAGTGTCTACGGGATGAGTTGACACTTAGGGAAAATACAATAAGGGATATTTTTAATAAATATGAAGCTGCCCAAGCACAACTATGTGAGCGCATGCGCGAGGCCAGTGAGCTGATGGACCTGGTGCGGTACAATGCCGAGAGATACGAGTCGCTGACAAACAATCTCTCGTCCGACTGCGCCTGCTCAGCGTCTGCTCCTGAGCCTCAGCATGCTGCATCTTTGCCTGATGCAACTCTTCCAATAGACAGCTGTACTAATCTAAACAGTGAGAGTAAAACTTTGATATTTTCAGATGAGTTTGGTGTAGGATTTGGTTCACTGTTAGATGATAAACTTAGTCATAATGCCACTAATTATTGCTTTAGAAACCTCCCTTATAACTTACTTATAGAAAAAATTGTTCAAACAAAACTTGATAGTAAAACTACTGTAGTGTTATTACTAGGTAATAGCTTTGGTTTAAGAAAAAAGGACATTGTAGATGGTGTTGACACCTTATTTAAACTTAACATGGGGAGGCTCATGTTGTGTGCCCTCCCTTACTGTTACCATCTGTCAGAGAGACATAATAAATACATTCAGTATTTAAATAATTTAATGTTTACTTTGTCATGGTATAATGACAATATTTTATTTTTTGACACAAATAGGTTTATAAGTAGCTTTAGACTGACCCAGGAAAATATGTATCTTCCTAAGAATGATAGAAAAAAGATTGCTACACTGATAGCTTATAATATTAACGCTGTTGTAGATTCAACAAAACTTAGCATAGGAGACGAATCAGTATTATTTAGTTATTCGAATAATGCTGTGATTGACTGTTTAAACTTCCGAGGCCGACAATAGAGGTACATTCTAGTATCCCTGGCGTCTCACAAACGTGCGAAAATTATAGGAAGGAAGAGAGGCCTGGAACGCTAAGATTATTTCACCAGAATATACAGGGATTTTTATCAAAAACATTAGAAATTGAATTATTTTTAGAAAAGTCACAATATGATATTGTTTGTATTTCCGAGCATTGGCTTAATGAGCATCAAATGTTAATAAATTATGAAAACTACACGGTCATAAGTTGTTATAACCGCAAGTCCAGGCTTCACGGTGGTACATTAATATTACTTAGAAATATTATTAAGTCAAAAGAACGTAAAGATATAGTAGGACTCTCGGTCGAACAGATTATTGAGATTTCCTGTGTTGAGCTGGATAAGCACATTGTAGTATGTGTTTACAGACCCCCAAACATACAGAATTTTAGTATATTTGAATCTGTGATGGAAGATGTGTTAAAAAAAATCTTTGTAAGTAATAAGTCTATTATAGTCTGTGGTGATTTTAATATTAATATTTTAGAAGAAACTAGTTATACTGATAGACTGTTAGGCCTTTTTAAAGGGTCTAAAGGTGTCTTGTGGGAAGTAGATAATCTTCTTCCAACTCCTTCTAACCCTTCTTTTGATTAAATTCGTGCGGGTTCTAAGATTAATCATTACTTACCCAAATAGCACCAACTTATTCCTCTCGCATAAAAGCTGTGTTGAAATCGTATTTTATGATTAAATATTTGGATGATTTCCTGTCCGTTATGGATGGCGGTGTTTCAAGACATTTTGATGAGATGACCGATTTAACCTATTATCTTACCGATGCCATTTCGCCAGTAAGGTACCCATCATCGTGATCAGTGAAGCTGTAGCCGGCGCCCACTGGGCTGTCGATAAACAGCAGCGAATGATTCCGCAGCCAGGTGTATGGGTTCGCTGGAATTCACCAAAATGAAAGTGTTAACGATATTGAAACACAAATAAATAAGAGGAAAAGTAAATATAAAAGAAGTAACTAATCTAACTGACAAAGATTTTGGCACGAATCCAAAAGTGCCTGTTGATAAAGTAACGCCCATTTTCACCACGGTCCTAATGATCTCCACTAAATGCAACTTAGCTTAAAATAACTCCAAAGCAACCCTACATTTTTAATACATTTTCAGAACATAGGTGTGTCCTCAACGTCTGTAAAATCAAAAGTGACACTGAGGAGTAGTTAAAACAAAGAGTAAGGTTATTTTTAAGAACCCTACGTAAAAATGGGTATCAGCCGCCGTTACTTACGTTTTAAACCACCATTCTTGTAGGTGAAAGGTCCAATTTCGTCAAAAAGTCCCAATAGGCTAGACACACCAGGTCCACCCTGCATCCAAATGATCCAGGGACTGTCGCTCACATTTTTATTTGAAATAGGGAAGTACCAGAAGAAGAGGTTCGAATTGTACGTCTCATTCACAGTTAAAAAACCAGAATAGCTTTCAAAACCCATGAATTGTTTCGGATCGACCTTGCAAGCGTTCCTAGCGTCTTGCACTCTTCCTTCTTTTATATACGGCGTGAGAATTAACGCTGTACCATTATCAACATTATTTACATCTTTACCAAGTTTTGAATCTGCATTTTGTAATACATTTTTGCTGGTTTCATTAACACTTTGGGAACGAACGCCATTATTATCTATAGTATTGTTCCCCTCATGGCTGATTATGGCATCATTTTGTACTGGCTTACTGACTCTTAAATCGTTTGATACATCTTCTTGATGGGCAACTGCAGTTCTGCCGATTGCACTGGAATGTATTATTGTGATTATTTTAATAGACGTCACGATAATTAATAATTAATTAATAAACTTAACTTGGTCGTCAATAATTAATCAAACTTAGAATACCTTGTCGCTAATAAAAAAAAACACCAAACGAGCATTGTGTTCAAAAACTATGAAGTGACATTATATTTTTATTAATTTATTACACTGACAACCTTTCATATTACATCACTGCGGTATCAAGAAATACTGATTCTCATAAAATACTAGGTCCGTTTGCAATCTGTTTGACCTATTGAACTTCGACAAATTTCGGTGATATCATATTCTGGACACATAAACAGAATAGAGCCTGCAAATTTTAAACCTTATACACATCTCAATCTTCATGACAAATCGGAAACTATCAACTGAGTAGGGTTCGTGAAGGGTCCCCCATATCAGGTTAATGTAAATTCGGAGTTAACCCGACCTGAGTTATGTATGATATAATTGGGAATAGGTAGCATTAGCAGTTATAAAGTTATGCCCGGGTTATGCCCGGGTCTACGGAAATAATTCATGGGATTTATGATATTAACTCAATTTCATTTGATAGATGGTGTCTTTGAATAAATTAAAGAGAAATAACATTATATAAAGCGCAAGTCCGTTCCTGCATGGAGTACTGCAGCCACCTTTGGGATGGCTCAGCCAAATACCAACTTGCCGCACTTGACTCGATTGAACGCCGTGCCAAGAGGCTAATAGGTGATAAAAGGCTGTTGAAGACTGGGCTTCACAGCCTGGATCACCGCCGTATAGTTGCTTGCTTGTCGGTCTTTTACAGATTGTACTTCGGAGAGTGTGGACAAGAGCTTCATGAGCTCATCCCGCCTTCCCCCTTCTACCATCGGAACTCAAGACGCACTGCAGGATATCATCCCTATTTGGTTGATATTCCACATATTCGCACGTAGCGCTTCAAATCATCTTTCTTAATGCGCACAGCCAAAGAGTGGAACTCCCTGCCTGCGTCTGTATTTCCGAGTGCATACAACCCAGATCTTTTCAAATGTAGGGTGAACAGGCATCTTCTGGGTGCGCTCGCTCCACCGTCGACCTCATCTTTGCCCCTGCGGCATGATTGAGGTCAAGAGCAAGCCCATTTTTAATAAAAAAAACGTATTATTGATATTACCTATAACCGGCACAATTTCTCTCAAGGCAAGGATTCGGCCATGAAACACACGCACGCCGCGCGAGGCTGCTGACCAACAAACATAGCCCACAAATGCCATGCGAGGCTGCTCATGACCTTCCATTCTGCATGACCTTCACCGTGAAGTAACTGATAAATAAAATTTCCAGAGTGAACATTGCTTTGGCTATTATTGGTTGTTATCTTAAAAAACATCCGCCTTGGTATCAACATGTTTTTCCCGCGGCAGGAGGTAAATTATATTAGTTAAATATAAAACTATTGATACGAGTATAGCGTAACCGATTCTACAAAATCACTCAAAAGACAGCAGCCCAAGCCGAGGCCGTGCCCAATGTGGCGGCCTTGAGCCAGCTGTCCCCCTGCCCTTACGGCTGGAGCCGCATTTTGTGCGCTCGCCCTCTGACCGGTGAAGTTGTTAAGGCCACTCTGGCCAACAACATATAGTCATTAAAAATATTTAGTTATAGCTTTTGCCCGCGACTTCGTCCGCGCAGAATATAAATTTAAAAAATTCCGTTTCCGTTTTCTGGTACCCAAATCCCGTATCCCGTATCCGTATCCGTATCCTGTATCACGCATCCCACATCCCGTATCCCGTATCACGTATACCGTATCCGTATCCCGTATCCCGTATCCCGTATCCCGTATCCCGTATCCCGTATCCGTATCCTTATCCCGTATACCGTATCCCGTATCCGTATCCCGTATCACGCATCCCACATTCCGTATCCCGTATCCCGTATCCGTATCCCGTATCCCGTATCACGCATCTCACAACCCGTATGCCGCATCCCGCATCCCGCATCCCATATCCCGTAACCCGTATCCCGTATCACGTAGCCCATATACAAAATCCCGTATCCCATATCGCGTATCCCGTATCCCATACCCCGTATAATTTTCAAAAACGCTTTTTTTTTTTTTTTAAAGACACTTAATCACCAATTTTCTTAATTCTAACTACAAAAATGACGAACTTCCATACAAACTTTCATCCCCTATTTTACCCCCTTAGGGGATGTATTTTCAAAAACCCTGAAATTAATATTGTTTATCTTTTAGAAGTCACTTAATCACCAATTTTTATAATTCCAACTTCAAAAAACAAAAAATGACGATCGTCCATACAAACTTTCACCCCCTATTTTAACCCCTTAGGGTTTAAATTTTCAAAAAAGATGAAATTATTATTTTTAATACGTAAAAAGAAACCTAAACACAAATTTTCATTATACTAACCTCAGAAATGACGAACTTCCATACAAACTTTCGTCCCCTATTTTACCCCCTTAGGGGTTGAATTTTCAAAAACACAGCAATTCAAGTTTTTTATTTTTAAAAAGGAACCTAAACACCAATTCTCATAACTCTTAACTTCAAAAATGACGAACATCTATACAAATTTCCCAACTAACTTTCATCCCCTATTTTACCACCTTAAGGGTTGAATATTCAA
Organism: Drymonia ruficornis; assembly: GCA_947859195.1. NCBI lineage: Eukaryota > Metazoa > Arthropoda > Insecta > Lepidoptera > Notodontidae > Drymonia > Drymonia ruficornis. The sequence continues at coordinate 12,751,882 of OX401905.1, read as the reverse complement.
AAACGCCGAAAACCATATTTTTTATTTTTAAAAAGACACCTCAACACAAATTATCATAATTCTAACTTGAAAAATGACGAACTTGCATACAAACTTTTATCCCCTATTTAACCCCCTTAGGGGTTGAATTTTCCAAAATCGCTTCTTATTGCTTGTCTACGTCACAAAATATATCTACTATCCAAATTTCATGTCTCTAACTTCAGTAGTTTCGGCTCGGCGTTGATGAGTCAGTCAGTCAGTCAGTCAGTCAGTCAGTCAGTCAGCATTTCCCTCTTTATATATTAGTATAGATTTAATAATTAATCTGAAGTAGAGTACTATACTTATCGGGTTTAAAATAACTTAGGTTACTGCCGCCTTTTTTAGGGTTCCGTACCCAAAGGGTGCCAACCCTATTACTAAGCCTCCGCTGTCCGTCTGTCAGCGGGCTGTATCACACGATCCGTAATAGGTAGAGAGTTGAAATTTTCACAGAATGTGTATTTCTGTTGTCGCTACAACAACAAACAGGTACTAAAAATAAAATACAACTAAAAATTAAAGGGCGTTCCCATACAAGCAACTTGTTGTTAAGAGGAGGGTTCGAAATTTGGTTGATTTTCTATTCTACTTTTTCTTTAAGTAAGTATGTGGACTAGGAATCTTATATTTAGATGTATGATTTTTGACTATATTATCTTGAGTATCTTTAAATCCAAATCACGATTTGATGAAATTTTCTCGATAAATTTTTTTTATGAAATGAGCTCTAATTATTTACAATTTTCCTTGCTACCACGATGTTTTTACGATTTAGATCACGAAATTATTTCTAAAACATAGCAAATAATGATATCTAAACTACCCTTCAACCATATTTTAATTCATGAAGTAGTTTTTTTTTAATTCAAGTAAATGTGGTTTGGCGCTTACGTTGTTTATTTCCGAGCGCGCGCACAATATCTCCATCTCACATTTTAAGTACTTGAACTAACCATGTCTCTCTCTAACTTTGTATTGTCAGTGTCCGCTCGGACTTGTTCGACGTCTGACGTGTGAAGGATTTTTTAAAAAATATTACGAAAAAATATTACGGTCGTGCCACATTACAGGTACAGTACAGTATTTACAGTCCGCCGACGCCTATGATAAATAAATAAATATCCTTGGAAATTCTTTTACACATGACTACCTGATCCCAAACTAAGCAGAGCTTGTACTATGGAAACCAGATAACTGATATTACTACATATACTACTTTTTGTTTGTAAATACAAACTAAATATACACTTAATTACACCTAGACTCGGGACATGCGGACATGTTCTTGCACACAAATGCATGTCCTGGGCAGGAATCGAACCTACGACCTGCACTGCAGCGTGATTTTCGTTTGCTTTTCCTTGTCTTGTGTAATTTCTTTTCATCTCTTGTCATTTTGTGTCATCTCTTGTCATTTTGTGTCATCTCTTGTCATTTCATAGTTATTCGTGTCATTTCTGTAAAAACTCCCTATTTCGCTTACTGTTATATACTTGCAGCATGGTCTTGGGCCGACAGTGGGAATACATTGCTTGTCAAAACAATGGAGTCGCTTTATTGCGTTTGTTGTAGGTATGGATGGGCAAGTAATAAATATATCATACATCAATAAATTATCGTAAAAAATAACATTACAGATATGGATAGGAAAATGTTTGTCCGTCCTATTCAATCTATTATATTATAAACGAAAGTAACTCTGTATGTTACCTTTTCACGGCTAAACCGCTGAACCAATGTTGATGAATTTTGGTATGGAGATAGACTGGGTCTTGGCGGAGAACATAGGCTACTTTTTAGGGTTCCAAAGGGTGCTAACGGGACCCTATTACTAGGCCTACGCTGTCCGTCTGTCTGTCTGTCCGTCTGTCAGCGCGGGCTGTATCTCACGAACCGTAACAGGTAGAGAGTTGAAATTTTCACTGAATGTGTATTTCTGTTGCCGGTGCAGAACAAATACTAAAAATATAATGACATTTAAAAATAAATATCAAGTCTCAAACTTGATATTTTTGATGTTTTTATTCTACGGTGGTACGGAACCCTTTATGTGCGAGTCCGACGCCTTCAGATTTTATAAATGTTTTCTTGAAATAAATATAGTGTATTTTAAGTAATTAACTGGCCAACCCTCAGGTCCTACCTACCATGTTAGGATCTTTTTCGTTGTAGCGGGTGTAAACCGTGATTTGACGAGTTAATGTGATAATTTTTGTATTTAAATTATTCAATTCAATGTATTTGTTTCAGACATAGTCCAATATTGATTATTAAAATTATTATAATTTCACAATAAATATAAAACAATAAATAAAAGTAAAATTAAATTTAAAAAAAAATATATTTATTTATTTTTTATTTTTCATGTTTTATCATTAAAATACAATATAATATAACATAAATTAAAATAAAATACAATAAAATAAAAACCTACCCCTAATTAAAGAAATACCGTCCGCGTGGGATACTGGCTGCATGTCCTCCCTGTATTCAAACTGTTCCTGTTGTCAAGCGAATTTTTTGAGCAAGGAAAGAGCCAGCCCTCTTGTCACCTGTGGCGGTAACCAGTCTAAGGGTGATTTTGATAGATAAAAAGATAAACAAAAAATAAATGCATGGTTAAATCAATAAAATTAATAAAAACTGAAAATTAAATTAAAAAATAAATTAAATATGGTAAAAAAAAATATTATGACACCGCTGATGACTTCATGATCGGCATCGAAGTTAAGTACCAAAGTATTCCTTTGCCTACGAAACATGAAAAAGATACTCATATCCGGCAGTCAGTCACTGACACAGAGTATGTACATTTTTACCCGACTACGGTGGGCGGAGGGTTATGATTTTGACCGATATGTATGTTCATCTGCTCCCGTATAACGTCCAAACTATTTTTATCATAATAATTTGACTAATGAGATATCGTTGGACGCGTCTGGATCGTCCGCTGGTTATAGGCTATTATACGATCGAAATATTGTTATACGTATCTATCAGCATATTGTAGGTATCGTTTGTCTTCTTTTGACTTACTTTGTCTTCAGCAATAAAAACAACATAGAAATTAAATTATTTTTTTCAAATACACTCGACATAAAAATCCCATATAAAACGAAAAAAATATATTTGAATATTTTCATCCATTTCATCTATTTTAAAAGGTGCACTGGGACATATTATTTTAATTGTACGAATTAAACAATATTGTTCCTTCAAAAAATAACTATACTATAGTCTACTCCATAGCTGTTCTGTCCTAGCTAAGCGAGAGGGATATATCCTTCGGCAGCTCACGCGACGCTAGCCACACCCCGAAACTAAAATGCATTTTTTTCTTGTATCGTCTTAAAGCTAAGGATGGCACACTGACAGATGATCCACCTGATGCTAAGTGAACACCGCCGCCCAGGACATCTGCAACTTAGGGGGAGCATATGCGGCGCCGACCTTTTAGGGATTTGGGTGGTTACTTTGAAAAACGAAACGAAAGCTTCGGCTGACGGATCGGGCGATTTCCTACTCCGAAAGTGTTACGGATCCGAAGTACGGATTCGATTTACGATCAAAACCATGTCAAACGCTGAAATCGAAAATGTCAAATAACTTTCAGAGTAGGATCCACGAAAGAAGAAACGTCAAATCAAGATCATCGAATCGGATTCGAACTTCGTACATACTTTTTTCGTACTTCGGATGATCCGTCAGCCGAAGCTTTCGTTTCGTTTTTCAAAGTAACCCCCCTGTAAACATGCCCTTTGAAGGACCCCATGTTGTGGTTGTTATAACTTCGTAGAATATTTTAATTATCGTCATATTTTACAAAATAATTAAACCACCATCCAATTATAATTATACGCCCTATTAATCACATACAACCTCTTATGAACCGCCAACAAGCTCTCAACCTCGTTCAATTTGTAACTAGATGTTGCGCAGTAACGTAATAAAATAACGGCAATTTCGGCTTTGACCGATGCCTTTAAACATAGCTTTTTATTTTCGTAGAAACCGTTTCACGTCTTATTCCACTGTAGGAAATGTGTATAAGCCGCATCTGATTATATTTGTTTGTATCTATTCAATGATATTACCAAGATAGAGGGTGGGGGAATAATACGCATCAAAATGACTTAAGGCCCCGCTTCCTCACCGCGCGTTTCCGCCGTCTGGATTGGTCGAGAGCGCAATAGCCCCGTCCACTTTTTTTGCGAAAATATCGAAAATCATTAATTGTGACGTGAAAAACTATTGCATCACCAAAATCGATCTTAATTTTTTTAGGTATTGTCTTTCTCCATCTATTGGCGAAAAAAAAAAAAAAAATTCCAAGCCGTTTAGAAGGAGATAGAAATTTTAAGACGAAAACAGCTTCATTTTGATATTTTTTTTCACATAGGTAAAGAGCATAAAGAACTTTTTTCCTGCTAATTTTTTAAAGATGAGGGTTCATTAAATACAGTGATATTTATTTCAACATTTTTACTCCACTCGTCTAAGAGGAGATAGCCTCCAAAAATGCCTCGTTAGCAGCTGTCCCCGTCTTAAGTTGATTTTCGGTGCACCACTACATGCAGCGAAATTCACACTTCAGTTACCGCGCTCGTAATTCAACAATTTTGATGCGCATTTTCACCAGAAGATGAGCCATATTGGCAATACCGACGTATTTTCAACATTATTTTGATTCGTACTGTGTCCGTGGACTCCCTTTAGTAGGACATACTATTTTCGATATTTTTCTTTCTTAGTAATGTCATTGCACTGGAGGTTATATTTTTAAACTAAGTTCAGAATTCCTAACTTTAGTGGCACATATAAAACCGTTACACAGTTAAAACATGCATTGAAGTTAACGCCGCAGGGGAAGTCGTAACTTGTGGATACGAGCTGCAGCCGTTACAATGATGTGTTGAGTTTATTGACACTTGCGGTGTCCTGTAAGAACTTGGTCGAGCTAAGCTGTAGCCAATTGACTGCAGCTCATATACAGGCTGGTTCGACCGGGGTAGTAAAACATTTTACTAAAGATCTACGTAAAATAGCTTTTACAGCTGCGTTTTGTACGATGAATGAGAGAGCCGGTCCATTAAACCTTGCATTGTTTATAATTTTATTTTAAATAAAACAATCTCGGCTATCAATTTACTGCAAAATTTTAAGACGATGAAAAATATCAAATTTACGCCGACCGAAGGTAAGAACGGCTCTGATTGTTGTAATATGGTAATCTAATGTATTTACATTTTTTCTCGTGTCCTTAATCGAAGACTGTGGTAGAATGGGGGTTGTCATGACGGCAACACTTAAATGTCCGGAGCGAGGTAATCGTGTGGAAACAGCAATAATGTTACAATGCTGGTTTTCTACGGTTTTGAATCTTCATCTTGTAATTTGTATAGCTATCCTACTAATCTATATAGTGTGTTAAGAAAACCCTGTCCGACCTGTGAAGGTATTATTTGGGTATCGAAATTCGATTTTATTTATGTAAAAAAAATCATAATCCGACTTTTTTTTGGCCTTTTAACTGCCCCACTGCTGTGCAAAGGTCTCCCCTTTTCTATTGGAAAATAATTACCCCCTATTACATTAAAAATATTTCATAAAATGACGCCGTTACGTACTTTGTGGTTAAAGGTGCTGCCACACGATCTAACATAATTACTGCCGGTGACGGTGTTGTCATATTGTTAAAATTTGCTACATTTTGGGGAAAAAATAAAAAAAAATGGCATTTTAAAATTTCATTAATATGTTTACTATCATGAATATTTAATGTTTCTTATTTTATTTGGTCATGTTATTGGGAACCCTAATACCGGTTTCGGATCGGACAAGATTTTCTTATCACACTGTATATGGTATGGCTAATATAGCTCATCTTCTGTTGAATAAAGTGCATCAAAATGCCTTTAAGTTGATTGTCGATTTACGAGTGCAATAACATACATGTACATTTCGCTGCATGTAGTGGTGCGCTGAACACAAGTCTAATGATTGCAATGTAAGAAGGTACCATATCTGCTAAACTAATTCACCAATGATTTATTTTCTCAAGATGTGTAGGTTACGCAATATTCTAATCTGGGGGCTTACCACCACCTCTTATAGCAGTTTTGTTTTAACGTTTCAGCGGCCATTTGTGCAATGACGTTTCTTATTGTCATGACAATAAGGTACGTCATTGCACAAAAAGACGCTGAATCGTTAAAACGTTCCTGTAATTGAATCGCAATAAGAGTTCGTGGTAAGCCCCCAGTCCAATGAACTAGCTGTCCTACTACTGTTCCTGTCTGTTACCATCGCAATATAAAAACATAATATTTATACTAAAATGAATACTTGTTACACGACTGCCCAAAAAAAGGAGTGTATATGTGTTTAGGGTTCATGTATTTTTTTTTTTTTTTTTTTTATGGGACTGCGGTGGCAAAAAAGCGTACGGCCCGCCTGATGTTAAGCAGTTACCGTAGCCTATAGATGCTTACAATACCAAAGGTATGTATATATGTGAGATTCTTTATTCCACCATAATTTATAAATGCCTGAATGGGTTTGGATGTATGGGGTATCGTTAGAATCCTTATATCGTTCCGGGTAACACTGGGTATATTATTTTTGAAAAAAAAAATTGTATGGTGGCATTATGGGACATTTTGAAATGTGAAAAAAAAATTTTTTTCTTCCGTTATTACAATATGGGTATCAAATGGAAGGCCTTGATGAGCACATTCTAAAACTGTAGAATTTATAGGCATAATTTAACATAGGTAGGGTGTACATGCAAAACAATGATTTCATTTTTGGCTGTTGTCACTAAAATGCATAAAATAAAAAAGAATAATTAAAAAAATTAAAAAAACACGACTGCCCAGCCAAAAAACGAACTAAAAAGTATAAAGCAAAGTGCAGTGTCATTGCAGTCGGGGGCCCTCTTAGATTAAATATGTTCCACAGAACGGTCCCCCGACTGCAATGACACTTTATTTTTTTGTTTTGTTTCTAAGTTTATCTAACGGATTACGCAACGAACGAACGAATTCGAAGCAAGTGTCGAGCCTAATGCCATTATATTGCCCATACTCCTTCTCAGTGCGCGAGGGATTCAGCTGGCCTACTCCGAAATACGAACCTAACGTTTCGGCTGACGGATTGTCGTGATTTGACATTTCTTCTTTCGTTTTTCTCTACGATTTGACATTGTTTTGATCGTAAATCGAATCCGTACTTCGGACGATCCGTCAGCGACGTATTTCGGAGTAACCCCCCTGGCACTGATAGACCATGTGGGCCCAGTTCAGGTTGGTGAACTCCACAAGTATTTCTAAAGACGTGCAGGTTACGATGTCCTCCTTCACCGTTCAAGTGACCATAATGGGTTTGTATTTTAAAGCTCTTGTATCGTTATCGTAGACGCGGTTATTTGTGGTAGAGCCAAGCCAAGCCCATTGACTGCAGCTGATATGGGCTGGCTCGACTGGGTTAGTACCACCACTTACAGAAGATCGGCGTAAAGTATCTATTACAGCTGCGTTTCGTACGATGAGTGAGAGAGCTGGAAGCCCAACCCTCCTTTCCCCACCCTCTGCTCTACTCCGCTTTAGTATTGCAAGCATCTATAGGCTACGGTAACTGCTGCACATCTTCTACTGTTTCACGCTCAATAATTTAGCTGACAAACGCCGCGTCGCGATTCTAAATATTCTAGCTTCATATTTCCAGAAGACATTGTAAGGATTTCAAGCAAATTGTAGCCCTATATCGCACTTCGCACAGCTAGCTTTACCTTGTTCTAAATTTCTCTGACTTGTCAAAGTTGCACGGTCGAGTTACATTTTGTAGTAGTTTATGAATTTTGAATAGGTTTTTGTTAATTGCTAGCAATGTTTTGAGGTGAAACAACTGACGATCTTATGAAATTTAAAAGGACATGAAATGTGAAGGGTCTTATAGTGGCAATTCATATTATGATTCGCAATGCATCGAATCTATTAGACCAGGGGTCGGCAACCTTTTGAGTCGGAAGAGTCAAAAATTAAAATATACAAAATTTCTAAGTTTTAAAGAGCTACAAAGTTTTTTCTTGCCAACAATAATAAAGTTTTTTGACAAAAAGAACGAATCTATTCATTCATACGAATTCATTGCCATTCATTCAATTCATTTGTTAGTTGGCTTCTTGCTTTACTTTTAATTATATTCATGCAAGAAAATGCTTGCTCGCACGAATATGTCCATCCGAAGATAGTCAGCACTCCAAATGCCAACTTTTTCACCTCACTGTAGCAATCTGAAAGACTATTCCATGCGTCGAATATAAGTGCCTCAACTCTCAGCATTTCTTTTAAAGCTGTCCACTTTTGTTGCGTTACGTACATACATTTCTGGACCTCCAACTCTTTCAACTTGCTTGCATGGATGGATGGAGCCTAATGCTCGTTAATCGATTCAAAACGATTTTTAAATGTGTTTTTAATAAAATAAATAATATTTGCGTATGGAACTAAAGAGCCGCAGCTTCACATCCAAAGAGCCGCATGTGGCTCGCGAGCCGCAGGTTGCCTACCCCTGTATTAGACAGTTTTCCATAGAAATCCGTAAAATGGTCCATAAAAGAGGAATTGCAAATTGTCAATGTCGACGCTAACGACAGATACCAAAATGATTCTGCTAATGAATTAATTGTAAATGCAATTCATTAGCAGAACATTGCAGAATATTGCATAGCGACCCTATTAGCCCGCTGTTCTAAGTGTCACTGGGATCGCCCCTAGTCCATAGTATGGTATCCATAGTACAAGCGTTGCTTAGTTTGGGACCATACATTTGTAAGGTGTGTAAGTCTAGCTATTGCTATTTATTTCTATATCTATGGGTGAAACAGCTTTCAATTTTAATTGTGATTCTGATCAAACCAGTGCGGTAAATTATGGACTAAATTCCTCCCTTTAAAGGTATTTTAAAGTAGGGCAATAAATAGGGCTTGATGAGATTCTAAAGGGTCAGATGGGTATCAAAGTTATTAACAATGTTTTAATAGTTTCAGAAACAGATGATACTATAATAAATTCTGTTGCAGTGAATTCCACGAGAGACCAAGTGATGGAACTTTGTCAAAGTTTCCCAATTTGAATAGTTCGTCTCCTTAGAGAATCATGATTTCAAACAATAAGATATAGGTAGGTGCTTTGTGGCGGTTTGTATTGCAATTTAACTTGAGAGATGTTATGGAGAAATGGATTCAAGTATTTGGGATAATGCTGATAAGATATTTTATAATAATAGTTTGTGCTATAACAGCATCAAATAAGCAGAATAATGCGGCATTTTAATTTCATCAAATCAAATATAATTAAATTAGTTTGGATAAGATTTCTGACCATGTATCTAACACCCGTATCTGTAAACAAATCATGACTTATTCTTAAATCTTAAGTAAATTCTCATAAAAAAAAACCTGTTAAAAAAAATATCTATACTATACAATATTATCATGAAACGCCCGGACCGATTATGACGGGACCTTCACTCGCACATAGATGCTGTTATAAGGAGTATCTGAGGCTATTTTTTATTTTATCAAACATTTTTTTCCACGCATTCAAAGCCGCGGGCAGATCTAGTATACAATAGTCTACGAAGAAGTGGGCCTTTTCAAAACAAAAGAATATTATGCCTTAATTTTTTTTTCGGTCCATAAAGCAACTATTACGAAGTTGAAAGCTTACAGGCCACATAAGAGGCTGACCGCTCTATCTTCATAAGTAACGGATTTCCGACGGATAAACCACTAAAAGCTAAAACGCGTAGCCACACTGTTTATTTTCACGGTACTTTAGGCCTGAGTTCACCAGCACACTAACAGACCATTAGAGCAGTTACGTCTGTTACCAGTTAGTTATAGTCTATCTATATTCGCCCGCTGGATTTATTTCTAGGAGTGCAAAAGGAATTCTTTAAAATGTCGTCTTTAAAGGATAGGTATGCATATAACATTATCTAAATATTCGTTCAGATATGGAAAAAAAATGAAATGTAATGCCATTTAACATTTTTAATCTTTCACTTCCAAAATTAAATACAATTTCTCTTATTATATCATCTATATATATAAAAATGAATCCCTATTTCATGTCATTACTTGACGCGAGAACGGCTGGACCAATTTAGATGATTTTTTTTTTAGATTATTCCGTGAAGTTTAATGAAGGTTCATACATTAAAAAAAAATGGAAAAATTGCCCGGAAAGCGCTAAAATCCCATATTTTACGTATGATTCAAATTACTTTCAATAGATGGCGTAATGAACGCCGGTGTCAGATGGCGGATGGCGACTATAAATTCTTGCAAATTTATTTCATGGACAATTCATCACAAGAAATAGATCCGCGATGTGCACATAAAGCCGAAAACCCACCGCGGCGCACGGAGAGGCCACGCACACGCTACGCACGTGGGTCAAGCTTCGCTTTGCACGAAAATGTATGTCACCGTGTCCACCGCGGCGCACGGAGAATGACGTCATCCATACATTTTCTTGCAGAACGTAGCCGTGGCCGTGTGCGTGGGCTCTCCGTGCACCGAGGTGGGTTTCCGGCTTAACAGTTCAGTGTCGAAAAATAAAGGGATGAATCGCTAAATTTGTTGCTAAGCGCAAAACTAGAGAACGGCTGGACCATTTTTTTCTTAATAAACTACTGTATCCCACTGCTGGGCAAAGGTCTCTCGCATCTTCTTCCATTTTAGTTCTTTTTCGGACAACATTAATTCTGAGGCGGTACGAAGTTCGCCGGGACAGCTAGTTCGTCATAAAAAATACTGAGCTTAATCTCTGTCCGGTTAATATTTTTAGGGTCCGTACCTCAAAGGAAAAAACAAATCCCATGTATCACTTTGTTGTCCGTCACGGTCCGCCATGGATCACTTTGTTGTCCGTCTGTATGTTTGTCTGTTAAAGCCCGCCACATACATACGGAATTGCGTTTCGAAATATCGAATCGGGGATTCCGAACGCAGTAAATCCATGCAAATTTTTGGACGTATCGCGTTCGGAAACCCCGATTCGATATTTCGAAACGGAATTCCGTACGGAAATTCCGTATGTATGTGTCGGGCCTAAGACATGTACAGCCCAAACCGCTGGTGTTAGAAACATGAAATTGTAACAGTAGGTATATTTTAAAGCGTAGAAGAAGAGCATAGGAAGGATTTTGGAAAATTCCACCTCTGAGGGGTTAAATTTTAACCCCTCAGAGGTGGAGTAATGAAAAATTATATAGTGATCCCATTTTTTCTGAAGCTAGAGATATGATATTTACTATTTAGGCTACTCATTATAAAGAAAAAAAATAATATTTTCAGCGGTTTTGAAAATTCCACCCCCAAGGTGGTACAATATGGGGAGAAAGTTTGTATTGTATCATCATTTTTTTAAATTCAACTCTTTATAAGTTTGTACGGAACCCTCAGGTTAGTCCTACTCGCACTTGTCCGGTTTTTCAGATCATTTGACTGATATAATTAAGTGGACCATTAACCGTAATAGAGCTTGCTTAATTACTGCCAGTCGCCACCGACAATGGTGCAACCTATAGTACTTAGACTGTGCTATAGGTATAGATGTTCTAGCTTCTCTTTCTTTGGTTAAGTTAAACTTCTGCACCCTGCATTTTATGTTGGAACATTTTATATCTTAAGTTATGATGGACTTACAAATAAAAAAGTAGTATATGTAGTAATATCAGTTATCTGGTTTCCATAGTACAAGCTCTGCTTAGTTTGGGATCAGGTAACCGTGTGTACAAAAATGTCCCAGGATATTATTATTATTATTACTTACGCTGGCATTACAAATCAGTTTTGTTCCTAGAAATGCTTTGTAAAACCATTGTAAGCTGGCAATAAAATATCTATAAATTCGGCGGTAAGTCTTTGGCAGTGGGGTGCGTCTACACCAGCCGCATGCTGCGCCCGAGCACTCAGTTTTGACGTCGGAACTGAGTGCTCGGGCGAGGCATGCGAGGCACGCACGCACCAAATTGCAGATAACTGTGTGAGCATTGTATATACCGAATATTATTCTTATCTCATGACAATAACAGGGGCGATTATAATACGTCATTTGGTCACGAGGAATATGGAAAAAAACTGGACGTTCCAACTATGACGCCGAAATTTTGTTAGTCATGAATTCCCGTTGATTAAAGAACTTTTAGGGATTTCCTGTATGATAATAAATTAATAATAAATACATGTTGTATTAAAAATAAACTAGTTGATTGATTTGTAGTAGAACCAAGCTGTAGCCAATTGACTGCAGCTCATATCCGGGCTGGCTCGTCTGGAGTAGAACCACCCTATCCCTACCCCCTCTAGTAACTATTATTATTATTGTTATTTCGTACGATGAGTGAGAGAGACAGACCGCTTCCCCCCTCTGTCCCCTTCAGAACGGCAACGTGCGAGCGACACCGTGATCATATAAGGGTTCCGTTTTTTTCTTTTTGAGGTACGGAGCCCTAATAAGAATATGAAAAATACGACAACGCACATTTCTTAATCATTTATAGATCCGATGAAACATCCGGTGGATTATACGTAAGGGATATTTTAAGATATTAACAACCTAATCTGATACGCTTGCCTTGCTTTCGCGGAATTTGTTTCGTCTCCGTTAATTTTAGCCAACAGGGCTATTAAGTTTTCGGTTTCGTTCATCCCGTGTTGCTTTGTCAATTGGAATTGATTGAAATTACAATGATTCTAGCTAGATTCTGAGCTAGACTTCACTCTTGCAGATATCAAATAATTACATAGACAAAGCAACATGGGCTAAACGAAACCAATTGAAACATCGTCGAAAAAGTTACGTAATAGGCCTAGCGATAGGTCTACGTGATCTGACGTAAAAACTGAACACTCGGACGCGCTGCTCGGCTCATGAAGATGCACCTATTTTTTTACCTACTAAGGCGGCATGTAATTTTTTTAAGAGAGATTTGTCTAGACTCGCGTTCAAATCGACTTTAAATTTTGTGTCTATAGTCTACCCTCTAGTGCGCCCTCAAGAGTAAACAAAAACCCGACTACTGAAAAATCACGCTCTAAAAAGTATGAATCAAGAAAATATTCTCATCTAGAGGATAACCGTGGTCCGTGTTCATATGCCATTTGGCCCTAAAGGACCTACACGGACCACGGCTATCCTCTAGATGAGAATATTTTCTTGTTTCATACTTTTTAGAGCGCGATTTTTCAGTAGTCGGGTTTTAGTTTTTAAACTTACTTTTTATTTAATTATTTTGGAGTTATAGGTAACAATATATATATTTTTAAAATGTGCTCATCAAGCTCTTTCATTTGATACCCCACACGGTTTTATTAAAAAATGTTTTTTTTTTAGTTCATGACATTATGTCCTCTAGAGGGCGCCATATGCAATTTTACGTGACGTCAAATAGCCTATAACCAGCGCGCCATTAAGCCGCTTCTAACGATACCTCATTTGTCAAATTACGACAAGTAGTTTGGAAGTTAGGTGGGAACAGATGCACATACATACATACATACATACATACCGGTCAAAATCATAACCCTCCGCCGTAGTCGGGTAAAAACTAATTCCTGACCACAGAAACTTCCTCTTTCCGATAACCGGAATTGTCTGTAATAAGTTTCCTGAATCATATTTCAGCTCACGTTTACAGAGGGACTGTATTGTGATTATTGATGATCCTTTATTGAAGCCAAATATAAGAAATAATGATATATTATACAGACGCTAATATTCTGGGCTATTCTTCATTTGACCGAGTGACCTAGGTGGTAAAAATGTCCTTTTAGAAATTTGATATGTCAATTTCGTAGGCATTCCGGCTCCTATACATGCCTATAAAAAAATATTGAGGGGCGACCACGTACAAGAAGACGTAGCGTGGGTAGGCCCCCCACAAGGTGGACCGACGACCTAGTGAAGGTAGCGGAAAACCGCTGGATGCAAGCAGCACAGGCCCGGTCTTTGTGGAATACCTTTGGGAAGGCCTATGTCCAACAGTGGACGTCTTTTGGGTGACATGATGATACCGTACATGACTAAATATGCCTACATAAATGATTCTTTCAATAAAAATAAATCTACCAAGGTCACAAGGAAAACGGTCGGACGAAGAATTACCCTTGTGTTCAAGTAGGTACCATGAGTGTCATAGAGGAAAATATTTAGAGATGAAATTGATATTTTAACAGCTGCAAAATATTTTCCTTTATGTACGGCCCGACTGATGTTAAGCAGTTACTGAAGGAGAGTGCGATAGTGGAAGCGGAAGGGAAGGGGAGTTGTAATGGTAGTGTGAATGTATGTACTTATGTTATATTAATTATGATTATTTATTATCCAACAATATCCACGGGTTATAACAAAATCCCCAAAAGCCCTAGTGAAATTCTGAAACACTCAATCCATTATTTAATGTGCTAATATCAAATCCCTTTGCATTCTGCTTGGATGAAGGCGTTATTTAGACCGCGATTGCTTTCTCGATAATGGCGATTGGGCCATTTTACGGTTTAACAAAAAAACCGGGGATTGAGTTACGAAATTACGGCTATCGTATCTACAGGATGTTTCAAAAGTACGAAATAATACTTGGGGATTTGGATGAGTACCGGGAATAGAATTAAATGATACAAAAAATATTTCCCCCTTCCCCTCCCTCCATTCCACTCCCCTTCAGTTCGGCAACGTGCGAGCAATGCCTTTGGTATTGCATCTTAACATCTGGCGGGCCGTACGTTTTTTCGCCATCGCAGTCCTATAAAAATAATCTTGTCATATTTCATAAGTTGTAATGTCTCAAAACTATGCAAATTTTGTACAAACTATTTCTTGAATATTAATGTGCTACTCCTGAATGCAGTTTACACTGGATTCTAAGGCCATTTGATGTGTTCAAAGGCCGCAATACGAAAGTTGTCATTAATATTCGATGGCCTATAACTCAGAAACTATGATAGTTACGTAAAGTATGTATATATTCTCTGAGCATCTACATATCAGTTACCCTATAATTTTATTATTAATAAGATTGTGTTATTATTGTGATTGGTTAATAAGATTTGTATGTTTGTGTTCCTACATCAGTCAAAATACGCCTAGAAGTTTTTTCTATTTCACATTATCTATTATAGCCTTGATCTTGCCACTGTGGCAATACATACCTGGATAAGATACTTATTACCAAATAAATTGTAATAAAGAGTTCTTAGTTAGTAGGTACCTATAGTAGCCGACAGGTTGGCAACGTGCGTGTAATGCGTTTGGTATTGCAAGCATCTATAGGCTACGGTAACTGCTTAATATCAGGCGCACCTTACGCTAGTTTGCCACCTTAGTCAAATAAAAAAGGAGTGTTCTGTGGTTTATAGCTTAAGGATAACAGTTGATAATAAAAAAAAAATATAATTATAAAATAATAATAATAATAAATATATAATTAGAAACTTTTCCCCAAAATAATAATATCCTGGGACATTTTTACACACGGCTACCTGATCCCAAACTAAGCAGAGCTTGTACTATGGAAACCAGATAACTGATATTACTACATATACTACTTTTTATTTGTAAATACATACTTAATATACATATACACCCAGACTCCGGACATACAGACATGTTCATGCACACAAATGCATGTCACGGGTAGGAATCGAACCTACGACCTGCAGCGTGAATGTCGCCTCCGCGCCAACCACGCTAACGGGCCCGTCGAAATAGAAAGTTATGATAGACTTATACTGGTATTACAAAACACTTTAATTCCTAAAAATGCTTTGTAAAATCATTTTAACTGGCTTATATCTATAAATATGGGGGTTTGTTATTTACGATTTTTTTCGCAATATTTAGGGCTGACTTTGTAAGAAACCCTGTTTCAATAATTGAACCCAATGTTCAATTTCATGAAATGTTCATTAAAGTGGGACGGAACCCTTATAACAATTACCGGGGATTTACCCATTGATACATTTGAGCAATTTTTATCTTGTTGAGAAAAACATAAAATAATCTACTTGCGTACATGTGTGGCCACGAAAGAAGCGAATTAACGCAACGCTTGTTTACCAACTCAGTCTCATAAAAAAAAATGATCATGAATTATGGCGCGTTTATATTATGGCAGTAACAAGCCAGTCCAGCGACCCAGTCCAGCGCTGACCTGTAACTGGCACCGTGTAAACGCGATTTTCAACCCAGTCCAGCGCTGACTTCAATCGCAAGTCAGTCCAGTCAGACTAGCCGCCTGTCTGCATACGGGCAGTGATGTTTACACGGTGCCAGTGACAGGACAGTCCAGCAACCCAGTCCAGCGATCCGCGCGTGTAAACACTAATTCCAACCCAGTCCAGTGCTGACTTCAATCTCAAGTCAGTCCAGTCAGCGTTTGTTTTAGTTATCAGAATATATAGTACAGTAAAGACTTGTAAGTATATTTTTCTACATTAAATGGATAGCATTTACTGCCATCGGCCTCGTCCACGTAGACTTATCCATAGGTACCTAATATTCCTTAGCATGCATAACATTCTTGTGCACCAACATTTTATTCCAATCTGTTTAACCGTTTTTTAGTGATGCTTAGTCAAACTTACAAACGAACACACTTTACACATCTTTGTAATAGGTGGATTATGAGTAATATATGTGTCATTTGCTCAAAAAATAATGGTAGCTTAATCCGGTACTAAGGCCAACGCCGCACAGAAGGCCTAGACAAGTGGCAGACGTCTACAAATTCGCTAACGCTTCATCTATGGAAATGACATAAGTGACGTGATCTCAAGCGAGATCTTCATAGCGACTTGTTGTTGATTTACATAGCAACGTTTGACATTTCCATACATTTTGAAGTTTATTCCATTCTATTCGATTAGCGTTCATGCCACTTGGCTAGCCCCTCTGGTAAGGCGAACGCGACGCGACAGCGACGCGACGGCCATCAAACTCCTGTAAGCATAATATGACGATGGCCGCATCACAAAAGAATTCGCCGTCACGTTTACTAGTACTAGTATCTAAAAGATGTGATGATAAAGTAAGCTTATTGCCAAATTTACTATATTCGGGCCTCAGCTTCCGGTACGTTAAGCACGCTTAATTTGGGGCCACACAATTGACGTACTTCTAGGTGAAACGTGCATTGTTATCATTCGTTATTTTTATAACTAACTAACTTATGGAAAATACGTGAACGCGCTATTAGTGGAGGTCCCCACACAATATAACAGCCATCAGCTCCACAATACTTTGCATTCGCCTGTGATTGATCAAGTGTATAGTATCCTGATACAAATTACTATAATAGAACTGAATTGAGATTACTTTTGTCTAGAGTTTATAAGTGATCATGCAACGATATTCCGCTTTGTAAGTTTCACTATTCTTGAAAAAGTTGAAAAGTTAAATTAAAAACATAAAAAATTATTATTTTACACTTTTCATTTTACAGTATTTGGTTATTTTATTGGCTCGCTCAAATAGAGTGCAAGGCGGTGAGTTCCCGACGCGATGTGAGGACCTTCCCGAGTGGCTTTTTATTCGGCGCGTCCACCGCGTCTTACCAAACTGAAGGCGCCTGGAACGAAGATGGTAAGATTTTTATTTTTAATCATATTTTTTTACTTTCATCTTTGCAACAAGGAGTGCTCGTGTGAATCCCACTGAATAACACATTTAGCTATAAAAATAACCTTATTTAACCCTTGGATTTTTGAATTTTATTTAAAAGAATTTCACGTCTCTAATCAGGTATTTATTACATTGTAATTTATTTCTAGGTAAGTCATTGAACATGTGGGATCACCTAGCTCACAATTATCCTAATCGTACCAAAAATGGATCCGGAGCAGACATCGCTAACGACTCCTACCATAAATACAAAAGAGATATAGAGATGGTAAGAGAACTGGGACTCGACTACTACAGGTTTTCTCTATCTTGGAGCCGAATCATGCCTACTGGATTCTCTGATCAGATCAACCCAGCCGGAGTCCGGTACTACAACAATTTGATCGATGAAATGCTGAAGTACAACATCCAGCCGATGGTGACGCTGTTCCACTGGGACATACCGCAGAGACTGCAGGAGGTGGGCGGCTGGTCCAACCCTTACATGGTCGATTGGTTCGCGAACTTCGCGCGCGTGGCGTTCCAGCAGTTCGGCGACAAAGTCAAGTACTGGAATACAATAAACCAGCCACAAGTATTTTGCACGCACATGCATAGTTTTGGTGAATTGCCACCTATATTTGAAATGCCTGGAGTTACTGATTATATGTGCGCAAAGACAATGCTGTTGGCTCACGCGAAGGCATATCATATTTACGACAAGGTGTTTAGACCGTCGCAAAATGGGTCAATTTTTATTACATTGAACTCTCGCTGGCACGAACCGAAATCAGAAGTGCATGCTATTGCCGCTATGGAAGCTCACACCATGCAGGTAATGTCATAGAGCTATTGAGTCCCCATAATCTACCTCTCTACAAGATCGAATCAGAAATGAGGAGATACGTAGGCAAACCAAGGTCACCGACATAGCCCTGCGAATTAGCAGGCTGAAGTGGCAGTGGGCGGGGCATATAGCCCAAAGAACTGATGGCCGATGGGGCAGAAAGGTTCTTGAGTGGCGACCACGTACCGGAAGATGTAGCGTGGGTAGGTCCCCACAAGATGGACAGACGACCTAGTGAAGGTCGCGGGAAACCGCTGGATGCAAGTGGCACAGGACTGGTCGTTGTGGAAAACCTTGGGGGAGGCCTATGTCCAACAGTGGACGTCTTTTGGCTGAAATGATGAATCTACCTCTGCCTACCCTCCAAAAAAATTATAGCTAAGGTCACGTGGTCGACTACTAATCTTAGATTGGTACCTGATCTCACCGGAAACTGAGCCCATTCTAGTTCAATGAGTTCACGGGATACAAATTATTGATGTACAATTTATTTTATTTATTTCAGTTGGGTTTCTTTGCGCATCCGATATTTTCCGAAACCGGGGATTTCCCTAGTATCATGAAAGAGCGCATTGCGGCTAAAAGCATGGAACAAGGATACCTCACATCCAGATTACCAGAGTTCACTGACGCGGAAAAATCTTATGTCCGAGGAACTTCAGATTTTCTTGGTTTAAACCATTATCACACTGATGTGATATACAGGAACGAGACTGTAATTGGACATTATCCTGTCCCTTCATATCGGGATGATGTCGGAGTATTGGCGTATACTAAGACCGAATTAACGCCGTCAGCGAATGGAAGAAGTAGAATGACGGAGGTATTTTAATTCTTCTCTATCTAAGTTTGTATTCCAAATAGGGTAGTCTTGTTATGGCATCATTTTGCGATAATAATTTTGTATAGAAGATAGCATAAAAGTGTGTTATAATACCGACCTTTTTCGTTTTAGTGTGTTCCTTGGGGCTTTTATAAGCTGTTGACTGAGATCAGAAACACGTACAACAATCCACCAGTCTTCGTCACGGAGAATGGATTCGGGACTGATGGCGGTCTAGATGACACCGAACGAGTATACTGCATCCGAGAGTACCTGGACGCCTTGCTGGACGCGGTGGAAGAGGGCTCAGACATCAGGAGCTACAGCGTATGGAGCCTCATGGATAGCTTTGAATTAACTGACGGGTTCAAGTGAGTCACCAACATGATATAGCAATTACTGTGATCATCATTTCAGCTGAAAGATTTCAACTGCTGGACATAGGCCTCCCCCAAAGTTTCCCACATCGACCGTTCCTGTGCTGCTCGCATCCAGCAGTTTTCCGCGACCTTCAGCAGATCATCAATCTACTTTTGATCGCTTATCCATGATGCGTCTTCCGTTTCGTGGTCCGTCCGCCCCATACCATCGTTTCTTCTACTAATCTATTTGCCGAGGACGGTGACCTGGGTTCGTTTACGTAGTTATCTGCTCATATTCCTCATACCTCTATATCTTGAGAGCAAGAATGAAAGAGCCAGCGCATGGCCGTAAATTTGGTCATGATAATAACAAAATTGGCATAAATATTTTATGGTATTTTAATATTCCCAGGAGACGCTTCGGCCTATACGAGGTGGACTACAGCAGTCCGGAGCGCACGCGCACGCCGCGCAAGTCCGCGTTCGTGTACAAGGAGATGATCCGCACTAGGAGCCTGGACTTCCACTACCAACCGAATAGGACCGCGATGACCATAGATACCGATTAAAAAAAAACTAAAGATCTAAAAAACAGTCAAGCTCTTGTATTGTCTGTCATACATATATGTGTAAGTATGTAACATACACCTAATGGTGTACATAAGGCTGTGTAATAGCATTTGATGTTATTTGTTACTAGTATTACTACTTTAGTATTTATTGTTATTTTATTACATTTTAATTTTATAGCCTAGCTATAGCTTGTTAACCTCGTACCATAAACAATAAAATCATAAAAAATAATGCGTCTATTTCTCACCACAAACCAAAATACAGTGACGTACAATACAATGTTATTAGCTGCGTCTAGAAGAGACGAGTGACATGCCCGAGTCATCGGTTTTGACGTCTGAATGATGGCTCGGGCGCGGCAGCTGGGCTCATAAGAAAACATTTGACTTGTTGACATGACAATTAACGCTTAGAATCACTGGTTTATTGGCTGCGTCTACATCAGGTGCATGCCGCGCCCAAGCACTCAGTTTTGACGTCTAAACGCATAGGCATAATGTTATAATATGAGTGCTGCCGCAAGGCATGCGAGGCATCTGGACGCACCATGAACCTTGTGATGTACTAGTTTCCGGTTGAATATTACCATGAGTACTGCCATAATTGGTTATACGACTGCTTGGCGCAGTGGTTAGAGTGTATGCTGCTCGGCTCACTGCATCGGGTGGTTACGGATTCGATTCCCGCTAGAGGATTTTTTTGGAAACGGCCTTTTCGTAATTTGGGCTGGTCTGAGTGTGACTGGGATCGCCGCCAGTCCACTGTGCGATAGCCAGTTTGTAGATCTGGCGATATTTTAGGCAGGCCACACATTATAAGAAACTTACTGTCCGAAAAACACCGAAAGTCGCTCCGTGCATACATTTAGTACTGGGCCCCGCATTCTAACAGAAATTTGCCGGACCCATTGGGTGCTTTATGTGGACTGCTGTGATGATAAAGTCGTCCATAATATTTTTGTCAGAAAGTTTCTGATGATGTGTGGCCGGCCTAAAACGAGGACTGGGAGTGTGCGAGCTGCCGCTTCTAGCAACATCCTCCCTAGGATTTTTGTGAGGGCAAACCACTCGACCGTTTGATCAGAGCTGATCAAACCGAGGACTTATTTCCACAAACTTTCATAAACCTTGCAATGCAAGAACTTTGCGTTAGTTTTATTTTATTTTTTATTTTAATTTGGCGGAAAAAATATTGAGAACAAAGCGTTCGAATTTTAATTAAAAATATACCATAAGGGCGAGGCCCCATTAGTGCGTTGCGTTGCGTCGTCCCAACGGATCAACGGGTCGACGGGCGAGAGACGAAGCGAGGGAGGGTGATGCGCTGGTGATATAATGCGTTGATCCGTTGCGGCGACGCAACGCAACGCCAGATTGGGCCTCACCCTTAACTATCCCCGATACTCATCTAAGCCCAAAAATGTATTCACGCTTTTCGAACATCCTGTATAACAGGGCAGTGAGAAAGTAACCCCTATAATAAACAAGCAAAAGTAGGAAGTTGGAATCGTTCGGGCATGTGATGAGGAGATAAACTAATATAAATATCAATTTGGATGAATAGGAAATAAAGACGGATGAATTGTATACCTAAAGAGTGACATGAATCAGGTTGGAGTGGATGTAAGTTTAACAACAAAGAGAAATGAATGGATGAAATCCGAAACCAAGAATAAGTCATACTGAAAAGATAAGGTAAGGTGCGGATGAAAACTAATTTTCAAGTTATTTTAAAAACACAATTAGTGCAAAACATTACCATTAATAAGAAAGAGGGAGACATGTGACTATCCAAAATAGTTTGCCCTACTAAAGGTAGTCCATGGACACGGTACAAGTCAGTCGCTCGCGAAAAATAATTTTGAGTGAATTTCGCTGCATGTAGAGGTGCGCTGAGCTCATGTTCAGTGAATGCAATTTTAGGAGCTAAGATCATTAAGGTTAGGAGGTCCATATCTGATCTAAAATAATACATCAATGGCTCGCACGTGGATATTATAGCGTAGGTATTTTTATAAATTTACGCGCGTATCGTAACCGATACGCGCGTAAATTTATAAATGTATGTGACTCAGAATTACGGTAGTTTCTTATTTATACAACATGTAGGTATTATTATAATACAGGAAATCCCTAAAAGTTCTATATTCAATGTGAAGTTATGACCAACCATATTTCAGCGTCATAGTTGGGATGTCCGATAATTTCATTATTCCTCATCGCCAATTGACGTAATGTAATCGTCACAAGTTTTGTCATGATAACACTAAAGCTAATTCCATACAGAAACAAAGTCATGTTTTTATTTAATTATGAAATCGTATCATTATTGAGTGTAGGTACAAATAAAGATAGTGTTAACCCATGGACCAATTACTAAGGG
Organism: Drymonia ruficornis; assembly: GCA_947859195.1. Classification (NCBI taxonomy): domain Eukaryota; kingdom Metazoa; phylum Arthropoda; class Insecta; order Lepidoptera; family Notodontidae; genus Drymonia; species Drymonia ruficornis. The sequence continues at coordinate 12,729,202 of OX401905.1, read as the reverse complement.
GACTGGCCCTAAGCAACTCGGCCGAGTGGTCGGCCTAGTACTAACATCGACATAAAACGAAGCGAGTAGTTCAACTATTTACCGGTAGACAAAACAATGAAAATGAAAAAACAATGACCACGTTTTTTTTTTCATACATATATCTAATAAGGGCACCTCTGTCTTTAGTCTTTACTCTGTGTGTTAACCTTATTTTAAAGTTGTAGATCAAAAGTTTGAAAAAACGGTGATATTTAAAAACTATTCCCCAAATTCATAGAGATTTTAGCCAGTTTACAATGGTTTTGAAAAGCATTTTTAGGAACAAATGTGATTTGTAACTCCACTGCAAGTCGATCATAACTTTCTATGAATTTGGGGGTATGTATCTACGTATCCTCTTAAATTAATTACAAAGCAATATTATTACATTAATAAGCTCAATGTAGTATGCCGGTTCTGCCAAACAGAAAAGTTACGTCTTTTTTGAAAAAAAAAAAAAAGGATTTTCGCACCGATGCATTCATGTTGAAGCAAACGCTCGAAGTCTGCTCAACTGTTGTGATGATAATAATTTATGTAGGTACACGGGATATAATTCCGTACCTAATTTAAGATATTCATTGCGACCTGTATTTATTTTATCGATTTTATTAAACTAGGGAAACGAGTGACTCGGGGCGATAAAAGCTAGCAATAATAATGTACCGTGTGAATTTGGCTTTACCAATTTCGTCATAGTATTAGTATTATCCACATATTATAGGATATTATATATTAGGTAGTATCGTAGGTAATTCTGGGGATTACATATAACAAAATTGGAATTGCTATAAAAGCACTTACAACTTATTTAAATTCACATTTAATTAGTAACCGTGTTCATCAATAATCATGTCTTACTGTTTTGCTATGTGCGTAAATTTTATTAAATAAGTATATTTTAATTTACGAATGAAACTAATAGGTACTAATTTCACACCTTTTTCAATTACAGTATTTCGTTATTTTATTTTCTCGCTCAAATAGAGTGCAAGGCGGTGAGTTCCCGGCGCGATGTGAGGACATTCCCGAGTGGCTTTTTATTCGGCGCGTCCACCGCGTCTTACCAAACTGAAGGCGCCTGGAACGAAGATGGTAAGACCATCAACTATCATTTTTTTTTTTAATTTTCACTTTTCTGAGACAATTAATTTGGCAGTTTTTAATTACAGGGAAGACAGAAAACATTTGGGATCACATAACTCACATGAAACCTAATCCTATTAGAGATGGATCCGACGCAAACATCGCCAACGACTCCTACCATAAATATAAGAGAGACGTAGAGATAATGAGAGAACTAGGACTCGACCACTATAGATTTTCTCTATCTTGGGCCCGCATCATGCCCACCGGGTTCCCTGATCAGATCAACCCAGCCGGCGTCCGGTACTACAACAATTTGATCGATGAAATGCTGAAGTACAACATCCAGCCGATGGTGACGCTGTTCCACTGGGACATACCGCAGAGACTGCAGGAGGTGGGCGGCTGGTCCAACCCTTACATGGTCGATTGGTTCGCGGACTTCGCGCGCGTGGCGTTCCAGCAGTTCGGCGACAGAGTCAAGTACTGGAACACGATAAACCAGCCACAGATATTTTGCACACAAAAGGATGGAATCGCTGCGCTCATGGCTGAAATTACTGGAGTTTCTGTTTATATGTGCGGGAAGACGATGCTGTTGGCTCACGCGAAGGCATATCACATCTACGACAAGGAATTCAGACCTTCGCAGAATGGGACCATTTTCATCACATTAAATACTTGGTGGTACGAGCCGGAATCAGAGGAACATGCTGTTGCTGCTGAGGAAGCTCACACCATGCAGGTAGGGTTTCCATAGTTTATAACAATAATATGGTATTAGTATCAATAGGTATTATGCTGATTTCGATACCAACCACTTTTGAACTGACTCCAAAATAGTTGGAAAAGTTTTCCAATTAGATCATTATCTATAGATTTTTCTATAAATTTTTTTTTCGGACTGACTGTAAATTATTTAATTCTACACACAAAAATACTAGAAATGCTTAATGATTTAAAATTTAATGATTTTACCACGTATCTCCATAACTAATAAACCGATTTTAATGAAATTTTAAACGTAGATAGTGTAGCCTCTGGAATAAGACATAGGCTAATCCAATTTTCACGCGGGCGATACCGCACAGCTAGTAATTAATAATTTCTTCCCTTTTAGTCAAATTCATCCACAAATGCCAAATTCACACACCTAAATGAAAATCTGAATAAGATCCTTATCTGCGCCAACTTAGATTGATTTTTTAATGATGTTTTTGTTCTTATTACAGTTTGGTTTCATTGCGCATCCGATATTCTCGGAATACGGAGACTTCCCCCCGATGATGAAAGAGCGTATAGCAAATAAGAGTGCTGAACAAGGATTCTTCAGATCCAGATTACCAGAGCTTACTGCCGAGGAAATATCATTTATCCGAGGAACCTCCGACTTGTTGGGTCTAAACCATTACCGTACTAATATGGTGTACAGAAACGACTCTGTGATTGGACATTATCCCATCCCTTCCTATCGGGATGATATGGGGGTGATGGTAAAGACCAGAACTCAAATTATGACGACGGCAGCTGGAACGAGTAAAATGACTAAAGTAGGTATAGTTTTACTAAAGATTTCTAGCACTGTGAGGTTTCACGTTTTTATAGTGCTATTTGCAGCCCCATCAATTCTAGGCTTTACTACAGTAGCGGGACGTTATGATGGCCGGTTTGACATGTGGGGGGGGGGGAGAAAATGAACCTTATTATAACGGAATAAGACTGGCCGTTTAAAAACATAATAATGTCAAAAAATTAATGCGAAAATGAGTCTTATTCCGTTAAAAACCCGACTACTGAAAAATCGCGCTCTAAAAAGTATGAAACAAGAAAATATCCTCATCTAGAGGATAGCCGTGGTCCGTGTTCATATGACATTTGGCCCTAAAGGACCTACACGGACCACGGCTATCCTCTAGATGAGGATATTTTCTTGTTTCATACTTTTTAGAGCGCGATTTTTCAGTAGTCGGGTTTTAGTTTTTAAACTTACTTTTTATTTAATTATTTTGGAGTTATAGGTAACAATATATATATTTTTGAAATGTGCTCATCAAGCTCTTTCATTTGATACCCCACACGGTTTTATTAAAAAATGTTTTTTTTTTAGTTGTTGACATTATGTCCTCTAGAGGGCGCCATATGCAATTTTATGTGACGTCACATAGCCTATAACCAGCGCGCCATTAAGCCGCTTCTAACGATACCTCATTTGTCAAATTACGACAAGTAGTTTGGAAGTTAGGTGGGAACAGATGCACATACATACATACATACATACATACATACATACATACATACATACATACATACATACATACATACATACATACCGGTCAAAATCATAACCCTCCGCCGTAGTCGGGTAATAATAAGGTTTATTCTTTCTCCCTCCCACATGTCATACCGGCCTTCGTAGTGTTCCGCTAATATAATTTATTTTAGCACTTCTTTAAACTAGATTTAGCTTGTGTCAGTTCGTATGCGCATTCTTCGGAAGCTTAATATGTCATGTTCTTTTCTGCGATACTGCTAGATTTAGGGCCATAACACACCGGGTAACCATGGCGATGTCGCCAGCCACCGTAGCCAAGTATTCGTATTGAAATGTATGGGAGGTAACACACCTGTAGCCCAATTCATCGTTCCTGAGACATCGTTACGGTTTTGGTTACGTGAATCGGGCTACTGGCGACGGATTGGCGACGTCGACAGTCAATACAAATGTTTTGGCTATGGTGGCTGACGACGTCGCCTGGCGTCCCGGTGTGTTATGGCTCTTAGGGTGCAACGGTTAATTTAGTTTTAGTCAGAAAAAAATTATGACATATGCGAATCTCCTTTTCTATCCGTTTAGATAATATACAATGCTGGTGTGCATTTATTTTAGAGTGTTCCCTGGGGCTTTTATAAGCTGTTGACTGCAATCAGAAAGACGTACAACAATCCACCTGTGTTTATCACTGAGAACGGATTCCCAACGCAAGGCGGACTGGAGGACGACGACCGAGTGCAATATATCCGAGAGTACTTGAACGCGTTGCTGGACGCGGTGAAAGAGGGCTCCGACATCAGGGGCTACACCGTATGGAGCCTCCTAGACTGCTTCGAACTAGTCCGGGGATACACGTACGTTACCTTACCGATTGTTATTCAGATCCCGTAAAGCATTTTTAATTTAAATTTTGTTAGTGGAATTAAAACCTACAAGCTTCAAATTTATGATAATATTTCTGACTAAATTTTATTGTCCCCATCTTATTAAAAAATACTTTTTGTAGTGTTATTTGCGTACGCGTTACTGAATTATATATTTATTTTTATTTTAGAGATCGCTTCGGTCTATACGAGGTGGACTACAGCAGCCCGGAGCGCACGCGCACGCCACGCAAGTCCGCCTTCGTGTACAAGGAGATGATCCGCACTAGGAGCCTCGATTTCCACTACCAACCGAATAGCACCGAATTCACTAAACACATTGCTAAAGATCCAAAAATTATTCCGTCTCGCCAACCGAATAGCACCGTGATCACTAAAAACATTGCTCAAGACCCAAGAATAATTCGGTCTCGTGCAGTTCGAACAATTCCTATTGTGTTTAATTATTTGTATATATTTATTTTCATGTTTTGGCTGTTCTCTAAGTTATAGTTGTAGCTACTTTACTGATAACCTGCTTACTATTTGTGCTATTAAGTCGACGAAAACAGTGGCTCGAGTGGCGCGTTTAACCACGCAAACGGGCGGCTTTTCTACGGTGGCTCGCCCGAGGCCAACGATTTCTCTGCCTCGCGGGAGCATTGTCATTTGTCATTTTTGTCGCGGTCAGCTCTCATACGAATCAACTGATTGCGGAGGCTAAACTGAGGCGTGAGGCACGTTGTTTGTAATAAACATTACTTTTGATCTTTTTACGCTTTGATTTTATTATTGTCTTTCTAAATAATAAAGTGAATATCGTTATTTTTGTTTTATTTTATTTAATCAACGGATTTATTAGTACCTATATTAATACTTACTTAATATTAATTATAAAAAACAAAAACCGACTTCAAAAAATGACTACAAGGTCAAACTCTGTAGGGGAGAGCGGGGCCAAAAGTTCCGATTTTCAAACAAACTCAAGTATTGATCAGAAAATGAGCTATTAACAAAATGTATGCCAGTTTATAATTTGTAAATATATTGCTCTTTATAACCTTGAAAGCCTTTTGGGTGTATCTTAAATGTATGTTTTTATATTAAATTTAGTATGCAGAAAAACTAAAAGTAACAACATACCCCAACTTGGGGCAAGTTGTTATCAAGCTGGGGTAAGTTGTTACTTGGTCTATTTGTAACATATATGGTAAAGCAAATAAAGATTTCAATTTATATTAATGTATTTAAAGATTAATTAACAATGTCTTAAAAGTAGCCAGTCATATTAGTCTGATAAATTTAACAAAACAATAATTAAATAAAATATACTCCAGATACTACTGCACCAACTTGCTTGGCACCTTTTTTTGGCGATAATTTTTACCTCGGTTTTAAGACTGTTGTTACTCCGGTCTCGTCTATATTATTATAAATTCTTGAGGGTGGAGACTTGTACTTATCCAGTACTTTACTCAGCTTTATGAAGAAGTCGTTGACATTATATCTATTAAAATAGGTTTCCCTACTCGCACTTGTAGAGTATGGGGTTCTTATTGACAGCTTAGGACGTATTTTAAGGAAAGCAGTTAACCAGATTGTTTTGTTCTTTCCTAAAAACTAATCTTACTTTTTTATAGCCAACTCTAGCTATTTTTCCCGCTTTCAACTTCTTCACAAATCTGTATAATGTCATATGACAAATGTCAAATTCCTCAGCAACTTTTTACTTTTCTGCCTTCTTCCATCACTGCATCTGCCGCCATTTGATTAACTATTGAGAGGTAGTAACCCTGTTAGATTTTCTCTTGTAACTACTTACGCATTATGTAATAAAATATCAATTATACAGTACATATAGTTATTTTCATTGCAATGGGGCAAGTTGTTCCGAGGTCACAACATGCCCCTAAAAAAAGGAACATCTTGCCCCGAATAATATGCTCTCACAAAAAGTAGAATGATAGGTTAGGTTATAAAACCAGCTTTATTTTAACTCTAGTATATCAATTCTACATGTATATTTATACAAACCCACAAAAAAACTAAAAGCTAACTAACAAAATTCGTGAAATTGACCAAAATTAACATAGACGAAAATATTTACTAACGTGGATCAAAGGCACGTGCACTCCAGATCGATATCACAGGACACCACTGGCCTGACCAATATGTCGGCCGTCGATGCGCTGCTTCTTACTATTTCTCGACACACTTCAGGCATATATTTATCTCATTTCGTTTTGGAGCTACCTCAATCGGAACAACTTACCTCGGTAACTTTTAGCCCCGCTCTCCCCTACATCCACCGCTGCCTCTTCTGCCAGTTAGATGGTAACAGATATCAACCCTAATATAATACTTACGCTTTCTAGGCTTAAGGCATACGCGGTTGTTTTTTAATCTTGACACTATAGATTTTTACCTTAGACTTCGACAGATTTCAGTAGGAATAGGTAGGTGATGTTTAGCTTTACCTGTAGGTACAAATAATTTTTGGTGTTTAACATCGACTTTTAAAGAGGTAGCCCAGCGCAGTGAACTGAATGAAAATAAAAGAAAGAAAAACATTTAATTGACATAGCTCATAAGACACAATATAATTAAAAAACAAACAATTAGTAGACTATTAAAATAGAAAAAAAACAGCAGATGAAGGCAGTAGTGAATGTGTCTCACGGCTGGACCAACTGACACATATATTGAAAATATTATTATACACATTATAGATATGGTATACTAGTCTTGTTCTTAACAAACTCCGCCACAACCGCCAAGTCATAGATCCCAACTCGTGGGCTGATTGGCTGCTCGTGGGTCCACTGTGCGACCATATGCTGCGGCGGCGCAGGCAAGTCGTACGGCACCATATGACCCGCGCCTAGTATTATCACTTCAGTTAAATTACCACCACTTTTGTGATATCTGTAAAGATTTAAATGCAAGTTGTACACCAAGCCCGTTGACGGGCCCGTTAGCGTGGTTGGCGCGGAGGCGCCTTTCACGCTACAGGTCGTAGGTTCGATTCCTACCCGGGTCATGCATTTGTGTGCATGAACATGTCTGTATGTCCCGAGTCTGGGTGTATATGTATATTAAGTATGTATTTAGAAATAAAACAGTAGTATATGTAGTAATATCAGTTACCTCGTTTCCATAGTACAAGCTCTGCTTAGTATGGGATCAGGTAACCGTGTGTACAAAAATGTCCCAGGATATTATTATTATTATTATTAAGCCAACTAGACACTTGGATATAAATATAAAATGATAAAAAGTCAATGATTCCACAGTCCTTCCACCAAGTAGTGGAATCTACTACCACAGGAGTACCCAGGCATTGGCCCAGGCTCACTACGTTGTAGACGGACTGCGGAATCATAATCATGACATATTTATCATTTACCCGAGTGTCTAGTTGGCTTGGCGGAGTATAAAGATACATTATATTTCAATTTCACTATAATAGGCATGAGTAGGAGACAATTCTGTTTGCATTTCACTTTTGCACCACTTTTGGCAACAGAAGTTGGCAAGACGCATGCCCTGGGTAAAACCTGCTGGCCTACTCCGAAATACGAACCTAACGTTTCGGCTGACGGATTGTCGTGATTTGACATTTCTTCTTTCGTTTTTCTCTACGATTTGACATTGTTTTGATCGTAAATCGAATCCGTACTTCGGACGACCCGTCAGCGACGTAGTTCGGAGTAACCCCCAGGGCCTTGAGTCCCTTAACAATTGTTGTCGACCAGAGGACTGCTAACAGATAGCCGACAACATGTCGACCGCCAAGATTAATTCATTGATTGCCGATTTAAGGTCGGCACCCAGCCAGCACCGCTTCGCCGCTCGGCGTCCACTCGTTGTCGACAGCTGGTCCACGAGCGGACGCTGCTTTTACATCATAAACGTCACGTGATCAACCAGTGAACCGCGCGTGGTCAACGAGTGAACGCCGCGTGGTTAGCGCGTGGTCCGCTTATTTCCGGTTCAGTTAGTGGATGCCGACCGACGAGGCGGTGCTGGTCGGGTGCCGAGTTGATGATGAGTGCCAACCTTTACAATAAAGAATTCATGAAGATAATATAAGAGACCAGTGGTCTCGCAATGGACAATTGTTAAGAGATCTGAGGCCGCGGTATAACTGGCCACTATAACTAGCGATTGCCTATTTTACCCGTCTTAAAATAAGCGTTGTCTAAAAAAAATATTAAAAAATTTAAAGAAAAGAAACCCTCGACCCAAAAAACCTCTAAAAAAGAAAAAAAAATCGAAATATTTCCCATTACATTTTATATAGGTACCTAAGTAGAATAATATGAATTAGAATATTATTACTCTTTGAATAAAACTCTTATTTTAAACGGTCAAAATGCGCAGTGGTTAATTACTGACGGTGGTCAGTTATACGTAGTACGTCAGTAAAATTACTAAAGTAAATAGTATAGTAATAGTAAGTAAATTCATAAAGTACATAACAAAGTGTGAAGGTTGCTTACCCGCTAAGCTTGTTGTTGTATATGTAAGGGTATCTGGTGGCCTGCAGAAACTCCTCCGTGCCTTTCCACCTCCAGGTGCGGTAGAACTCAGACGAGGCCACGCATCCTAACATCTGATCTAGCTGACCGCTGAAACAAAACATACCTTTATCTATTTTATGCTCTATAACAACGGTCGGCAATAGGCGGATCGCGGTCCGTTTGCGGACCGCGAAAGGTCGAACCTCGAACCGCCAAACATGTCCCAGAAAAAGAAAATTGCAAAAAACCAGCTATCAATTTGGCCACTATGTTTGGCTCGACATACGTATGTGAATCATCTTTCTCAAAGATGATTTTTTTGAAAAACAAATATCTTTCGAGATTAACGGACGCCCACCTAGAAGACACTTCGAATTTGCTGTTCTTCTCGAGAACCAAACTATAAAAAACTGGCTCAAGACCGTCGGTGCAGTTTCTCAATTTTATTTGAAACCATACAATAAATAGGTAGCACACCATTTTTATCATTTGGTTGTTCCGGACCTCGTTAAAATTGTCCCACAGTATCCGGACCCCACCTAAAACTACTTGCCGACCCCTGCTCTATATCTTATGGTAATTACTCCTAAGGTGGCAAACCAGCGTCTGGCCGCCTGATCTTAAACAGTAACCGTAGTCTTTAGTTGCTCGTAACACGAAATCTCTCACAAGTTGCCGATCTAAAGGTAAGAGGAAGAGAGGGAGGGAAAGGTAGAAGGGGGAGGTTGGGCTTTCGGCTCTCTCACTCATAAGCAACTTTACGACGATCTTCTGTGAGAGGGAGATATTATCCCGGTCGAGCCAGCCCGTATATGAGCTGCAGTCAATTGGCTACAACTGGGCTATACAATCCTTTTGTCATTATCACTAAAGAAAAGCTACAGTACATGAAACTATAGCCCACTATATAATTTTGCGTGTAAATTCTAATAATACCCAACCTAATTTACAGAGATTATTATTTTCAAACGGAATATCGTTTAATAATATCGCGGACTGCCTTTAATCAGTCTCAATAGTCTGAAGTTCGTTTGATCGTTTATTTCTTCATTAGCTATGTCCAGATGTGTCGCATGCCGCGCGAGGCAAATTGCCTCACGAAGTTTGACTTGCCTCGCGCGAGGTTTTCTTATTGATTCCTAGGAGTTACCTTAGATGCATAATATGAATTTGTTGAACTGATTGTGACTATAAATAATTTATTTTCTTAAACTTACGTAATTTTACTCACCAATAAAGGAGCGCTCTGTAATGTTCCAAAAGCTTCTCCATAATTGGTTTTGTGGTACTTAAGAAATCAGGCACCATATTTATGCTGACTGAAGTATTAAACATGCTATAGTGTATGTCGCCAACGTGCAGCGCTCGCTTCACCTCGGACCGTTGTAGGAATTCGGTATACATGCCTACCAGCATGTCGTCCCGGAGAAAGTTGAAGCCGTGCGTTTGGTGACTAAGTAATAGCAGCAGCTGGGCTAATTTTGACCATTCCTGTAACATCAAAAGCAAACACATCCATTAGTACCAAAGTAGGCAATGCTTAGCTAAAAGTTACACGGATTAATAGAAATCAGGAGAAGGCTACTGACTTGAGAAATGGTTGTGTGGAAATCGACACTGTTCAGTTTCTTTTAAGACACCTAAAACGTTTAACCTTCTAGCTGCCCAAAACCTAGTTTGAAGACGAAACTTGGCAATCAATAATTCCAGTGACTTTAAATTAAATTGACTAAAAAATATAATTGCTGACATTTTCTACATTCACGTAATTTACATGAAAAAGGTACATTCTATCTAGTTGAGCCCAAAATATACTTTCCGAACGTCTAAGAGCGCGGCTCCACTAGTGCGCTGCGCTGAGTCGTCGCAACGGATCAAAGGGTCGACGGGCAGGAGACGAAGCGGGGGAAGGTGATGCGCCAGTACAAAATCTTGCGACGACGCAACGCAACGCGCTAATGGAGCCCGGCCCTAAAGGTGCGATTTCGCGGGACGCTACAGACAGCAGACGTCAGTCGATCTCATACAAATTGTAATGCCGTCTGCCGCCGCGGCGGTGTATAAGACCGACTGACGTCTGCTGGCTGCCGCGTTCCGCGAAATCGCACCTTAACAGAAACAACTAAGTCTTGTGCGGAACGAGCCTTACCTTCCTACCTTCAACGCTCCTATTAGCGGCAAATTCCCGCCGCATGGAGTCCTCCAATGGCTTTAGCATCTCGATCTGCTGCTTGTCCAGCATCCCAAAATAGTAGAATGACCACGGAAGGCTTATCATTTTGGGGTCCATTAACGGGTTGCCGAGAATTAAACCCTGAGAGAGAAGTTAATATTTTGGATTCATGCAGAAATATCGCCTCAAATGTGTTGTATGAAATAGCTTTCAGTAACATCAAGACATACTTTTTGGTCTTAACATGTTCTTTAACCTAAACTTCTATTATCTGGTTAGGTACCTGAAGGTTAATATCACCTCCCAACTTGTCCTTGCCATTGTGTATCTCCATCGTTAAAGCGGGCACGCACTTGCCCGCATAGGACTCTCCTGCCACATAGAGAGGGGCTGTCCTTAACTCCGGGAATATCTGCAGGAACTGCTTGACAGCGGAGTACAGATGACTTGAGTACTGAAAACATAAATCCTTACTTAAACATATAGTTTCTCCTTGGTCCTGTCCCACTAAATTTGAGTTAGTTAATATTTTGAGAACAAATATCGTAATCTAAGATTAGGTATATTTCGATTAGGTACCTGCCCATTATAGAAGGCCAGGGTTTGAAAGCATTTTGATGACATTACCGCTTTAGACAATGTTCTGCATTCAAATGAGGTTGTTTCTTACCATTGCCATTTCACCAGTAATAAACCCATCATCGTGGTCAGTGAAGCTGTAGCCGGTACCCACTGGGCTGTCGATAAACAACAGTGAATGATTCCGCAGCCAAGTGTATGGGTTCGCTGGAATTAACCAAAATGAATGTTCAATCATGTTCGGGCACAAGTTGCTGATGAGTTCGGATATAAGTGAGTATATAACTGGCAGATCTGACGATAGACAACCTGGTGAAGGTGGCAGTGAAGACCTGGAAGCGGAGAGCACAAGACCGCTAAGATCGGAGTGCTATAGAAGACACCTACACTCAGCATTGGGTGGTGTAGGTTGAAAAAGTTAATTTAAAAAAAAAGACCTAGATGAAAATAGTTATCAGCCAAACTTACGTCTCAAATCACCATTCTTGTAAGTAAAAGGTCCAATTTCGTCAAAAAGTCCCAATAAGCTAGACGCGCCAGGTCCACCCTGCATCCAAATGAGCCAGGGACTGTCGCTCACATTTTTATTTGAAATAGGAAAGTACCAGAAGTAGAGGTTCGAATTGTAAGTCTCATTCACAGTCAAAAAACCAGAATAGCTTTCAAAACCCAAGAATTGTTTCGGATCGACCTTGCAAGCGTTCCTAGCGTCTTGCACTCTTCCTTCATTTATATACGGCGTGAGTATTAACGCTGTACCATTATCAATATTATTTACGTCTTTCTTTAGTTGTGGACCTGCATTTTGTAAAGGCAATACATCATATTTGCTTGTTTCATTTATACTAGATGCATTATTACGTAAAACGTTGTTATCTATAGTATTCGTCTCCTCTTGGTTGATTGTGTCGGCGGTTTGAACTGGTTTGGTGTCTATTATTAGGTTGTTAGAGACATCTTCTTGATGGTCAACTGCAGTTCTGCCAAATGCACTGAAATTAGATAAATTTATAGTAGGTAGGTACCCAATGGTAATGAATTTAACAATTATACAAGTATTTACCCGCACATTTAACTTTGAGTATAGAAAGTATTCATAAAATAAAAATAATATTAGCCCTTTTAACGTCCCACTCCTGGGCACGGGCCTTCCCTTAACTGGAGAAAAATATTTATTATTATTAAGGCGGAAACCCACCGCGGCGCACGGAGAGGCCACGCACACGGGCCACGCTTCGCTTTGCAATAAAATGTATGTAAGGCGTCATTTCGTGCGTAGCTTCTCCGTGCGCCGCGGTGGATACGGTTACATACATTTTCTTGCAAAGCTAAGCTTGACCCACGTACGCCGCGGTGGGTTTCCGCCTTTATTCATATTAAAATATTATTCTAAGACAAGACTACAACAGTCATACTTTTTAGGCAAAAGATAGACTCTCGCTTTTACGTAATGACCGTTTTAACTCGACCAAACATCGGAAAGTCGTCAATCATTATTAACAGAACTTAGATTACCTTGTGATTAATAAAAACGAAAACCAAATAAGCATTTTTATCACTTGGAATTAATAAATGTTATTTTTTTAGAAATCTGACAACTTGCGTAATACATCACTGCGGGATCACAAACTACTGATAAACATATATGGTAGTAACTACGTTTGTAATTTGTTTGACCTTTTGAACCTGAAAAATATCAGTTAGATCATATTCTTTGTGGAGGCCAAAAAATTTAATCAATTTCGGTATGTCAACTTCATAACAAATCAGAAACTATCGGGAGAGGGTTCTTAAAGCCTTTCCCCCAAATTCATAGAGATTTAAGCCAGTTTACAATGGTTTTGAAGAACATTTTTAGGAACAAATGTGATTTGTAATTCCACTGCAAGTCGATCATAACTTAGTGATACGGAATCACTTAGTGATAGTGATACGGAAAGTTATAGATCATATATCGTCTACTGATTTACCGTTCATGGGTCCCCACTGTAACCCCACCATATTTTGCGCGGACGCAGGCACGACGTACGACACCAAGTGCCCCGCTCCTGGAACTAATCTCACATTTTTTCATAACGCGGGGAAACCCTCATGGATCCCCTTCCACCTAGGGGGAGGCGGGACTCTTACCGACTAAAACCCCACGGTGTACCGTCTTCCGCCCTTTGGAAGGGTGCCACGGGATGCGCACGTGCAATGAACTGAGGGTGATCCCAGTGACACCCAGACCAGGACATATTACGAAGAGGCCTTTTCCGAATTTTGCCTACAGCGGTGCAGTGAGCCGAACGGCCTACGCTCGAACCACTATTGGTCGCATGGCCAGTGTTGTAGTAATCTTAAACTGAATAGCCAGCATTCCATCTCAAGGAATAAATCGATGTTTCTTGGCGAGGGTAGTACATGCAGCTAATGACAGTTATCGTACTGAAGAGGCGAACGACGAAGATGGCGGCGAAGACGTTTGTAGCGAATTTTGTTTTTTTTGTTATTAAATAACTATATAATGTCCAAATCTGTCAAATACATAATTGTTGAATTACATATTTCACATAGTATATGTGAGCCTATGTGAAGAGAATTTACAATTTAGATTGATAACAACATATGTTTTACTTGTTTACTACAAAATTGTATAACAATTAAACACAAATTACTAAATACATTTTGCTTCCTGACGGTCTGAAGTTTAATGTGGTATATTTTATTAAGCACATGGGTCAACGCATTCATCAACAATTTTGCGTAAAATCACTGTTTTGAGTGGTACGAGGGTAACAAGCTATAGCTAGGCTATAAAAAACCAATCTAAGAAAATTACCATAAATACTAAAATAGTAATGCTAGTAGTAAATAACATTAAATGCAATTAAACAGCCTCATATACATTAACATGTTACATGACATTCACTTTTATAAATCGGTATCGATGATCATCGCGGTGCTATTCGGTTGGTAGTGGAAGTCGAGGCTCCTAGTGCGGATCATCTCCTTGTACACGAAGGCGGACTTGCGCGGCGTGCGCGTGCGCTCCGGGCTGCTGTAGTCCACCTCGTATAGGCCGAAGCGTCTCCTGGAAATATTATAAAACCATACGATATTTATGCCAATTTTGTTATTATCATGACTTTTACGGCCATGAGATGGCAGTTAAGTTTAGCCAGTGATTGCCAGATGCTACGATCCTGACTCATCTTTTTCGCTTCATTCACAATCATACATCTTCTTATGTCCATTAACCATGCCGCGACAGGTGCTCTTTAATTCTTACTCTCAAGATGTAGATATTATGAGGAACATGAGGAGATACGTGAACGAACCAAGGTCACCGTCATCGGACAATAGATTAGTAGACTGATGTGAGAGTAGGCGGGGCACATAGCCAGAAGAACCGATGTTCTATGGGGCGGACGGAACACGAAACGGAAGGCGTAGCATGGACAGGTGATCCAAAGTGGGCTGACGATCTGGTGACGGTCGCGGAAAACTGCTGGATACAAGCAGCACAGGAGCGGTCGTAGTGGGTAGCCTTGGGCGAGGTCTATGGCCAGCAGTGGAACTCTTACAGCTGAAATGATGATCACAGTAACTGCTATATCATGTTGGTGACTCACTTGAACCCGTCGATTAATTCAAAGCTATCCATGAGGCTCCATACGCTGTAGCTCCTGATATCTGAGCCCTCTTCCACCGCGTCCAGCAAGGCGTCCAAGTACTCTCGGATGCAGTACACTCGTTCGGTGTCATCTAGACCGCCATCAGTCCCGAATCCATTCTCTGTGATGAAGACTGGTGGATTGTTGTACGTCTTCCTGATCTCAGTCAACAGCTTGTAAAAGCCCCTGGGAACACACTTAAACAAAAAGTTATTATAACGCTAATATAACACACTTCTATAATATCGTTTAAGTGTACCAAGCTGTATTTGCGAAGAAATTTGATGAAATTATTATTGACTAGCTTTTGCCCGCGACTTCGTTCGCGCAGAATTCAAATTTTAAAAAATCGGATCCCAGATCCCGTATCCCGGATATTACGGATCCCGTATCCCATATCCCGGATCTCGTTTCCCGGGTCCCGTATCCTGGATCTCGTTACCCGGATCCTGGATCCCGTTTTCCGGATCCCGGATCCCGTATCCTGGATCCCGTTTTCCGGATCCCGTATCCCATATCCCGGATTTCGTATCTCGGATCTCGTTTGCCGGGTCCCGTATCCTGGATCTCGTTGCCCGGATCCTGGATCCCGTTTTCCGGATCCTTGATCCTGTATCCCGGACCCCGTATTCCGGATCCCGGATCCCGTATCCCGGACCCCGTATTCCGGATCGATTTTCCCAGATTCTGTTTGCTAAATCCTGGATCCCGTATCCCGGATATCACGGTTCCCGTATCTCGTATCCCATATCTCGAATCTCGTTTCTAGGGTCCCGTATCCTGGATCTCGTTGCCCGGATCCTGGATACCGTTTTCCGGATCCCGTATCCCAGATCCCGTTTTCCGGATCTCGTATATCCCGGACCCCGTATCCCCGTATCCCGGATATCGTGAATCCCATATCAAATATCCTGAATTTCATATCCCGGATCTTGATTCCCCGGTCCCGTATCCCGGATCTTGTTCCCCGGATCCCAGATTCCGCTTTAAGAATCCCGGTTCCCGTATCCCGGATATCACGGGTCCCGTATTCCATATCCCGGATTTCATACCCCGGATCTCATTTTCTGAATCCTGGATCCCGTTTCTCAGATCCCAGCTTCCGATGCCGGAGCCTTATCCCGTTTCCTGTATCCCAGATCCCGTATCCCGGATATCGGATCCTGTTTCTCGGATATCCCGGATCCCGTATCGTATTAGCCCATAAAAGTCCCGTCAAAATCGGTCCAGCCGTTTCAGAGATTAGCCCGAATCGGTACCGCCATACAAACTTACATTCCCTATTTTACAACCTAAGGGGATGGGTCATCCCTATTTCACCCCCTTAAGGGTTGAATTTTATAAAACCATAAAATTAATATTTTTCATTATTAAAACACACCTAGTCAGCAATTTTCATAATTCTAACTTCAAAAATGACGAACTCCCATACAAACTTTCATTCCCCTAGTTTACGCCCTTAGGGGTTGAATTTTCAAAAACCCTGAATTTACTCTTATTTATTTTTGAAAAGACACCTAATCTCCAATTTAAATAATCCAAACTTCAAAAATGACGAAACTTCCATACAAACTTTTATCCCCTATTTTACCCCCTTAGGGGTTGAATTTTCTAAATCCCTGAAATCTATATTTTTTATTTTTCAAAAGATGCCTAATCAGCAATTTTCATAATTCTAACTTCAAAACTGACAAACTTCCATACCAACTTTCATCCCCTATTTTACCCCCTTAGGGGTTGAATTTCAAAAAACCCTTTCTTAGTACACCTCTACACATCAAGACAAACCCACCCTCCAAATTTCAAGTCTCTACGATCAGCGGTTTAGGCTGTGCGTTGTCTGTCAGTCAGTCAGTCAGTCAATCAGGACTTTGATTCTTATATATTTAGATTGTTACTCCCAGAAGGCATATTTCTGATACCATACTTGGTCTTAAAGCTTACTTTATCAACATTCAAATTAGTATCGCAAAATTATGTTTAACATTAGGCGAACTTAGTTACCTACATAAAAAATGTAGCACAATTTTTATGCTGAATAATTATGTTTTTTGCCCAGTAAATACCACATAGGTCGTCATGAATACTAGAAACTTAGATAAGGAAGAATTAAAATACCTCCGTTAGTCTACTTCTTCCATTCGCTGACGGCGTCAATTCAGTCTTACTATACATCAAAACTCCGACATCATCCCAATATGAAGGGACAGGATACTGTCCAATTACAGACTCATTCCTGTATGTCACATAAGTGCGATAATGGTTAAAACCAAAAAAATCTGAAGTTCCTCGGACATAAGATTTTTCTGCGTCAGTAAACTCTGGTAATCTGGATCTGAAGAATCCTTGCTCCGTACTTTTAGCCGCGATGCGCTTTTTCATTATACGAGGGAAATCCCCGCTTTCGGAAAATATCGGATGTGCAAAGAAACCCAACTGAAATAAATAAAATAAATTGTACTGATATTAAAGAAATAAAATACACAATAGCAATGGATGGACATAAATAATTTGTATCCCGTGAACTTATTGAACTAGAAATTATTGATTAGAAGATCACTAAGCAGAACTGGATTAGTAGTCGAACACATCATAAACTTTCACAGAGCGTAGGCAGAGATAGATAATGGGGACTCAATATAGTTCTATGATACCTGCATGGTGAGTGCTTCCATAGCGGCAATAGCATGCTCTTCTGATTTCGGTTCGTGCCAGCGAGAGTTCAAAGAAATAAAAATGGACCCATTCTGCGTCGGTCTGAAATATTTGTCGTAGATATGATACGCCTTCGCGTGAGCCAACAGCATTGTCTTTGCACACATATAATCAGTAACTCCAGGCATTTCAAATATAAGTGGAAATTCTTCAAAACTATAGAGTTGCGTGCAAAATATCTGTGGCTGGTTTATCGTGTTCCAGTACTTGACTCTGTCGCCGAACTGCTGGAACGCCACGCGCGCGAAGTCCGCGAACCAATCGACCATGTAAGGGTTGGACCAGCCGCCCACCTCCTGCAGTCTCTGCGGTATGTCCCAGTGGAACAGCGTCACCATCGGCTGGATGTTGTACTTCAGCATTTCATCGATCAAATTGTTGTAGTACTGGACGCCGGCTGGGTTGATCTGATCAGGGAACCCGGTGGGCATGATGCGGCTCCAAGATAGAGAAAACCTGTAGTAGTCGAGTCCTAGCTCTCTTACCATCTCTATATCTCTTTTGTATTTATGGTAGGAATCATTTGCGATGTCTGCTTTGGATCCATTTTTGGTAAGATTAGGATCATTGTGAGCTAGGTGATCCCACATGTTCAATGACTTACCTAGAAAGAAATTAAAAAAATATATAGGTTTCGATGTTTATGTAATAAAATACCTGGGCCCCAAGTCTGCGATTTTTTACCAATGGAAATAGGCCATTCTTGGTGGTCGATATGTCGTCGGCCGTCCGTTAGCTTAGTACTTCTCTGGCTGAAAACATGGCCGCCAACAATTTATGATGAATTCACGAAGATAATATCAGTGGTTTTTCATAGGGGAAAAATTGCAGACATGGGGGCACTGGTTGCAAGTCTTCCCTCAAGACTACGCCCAGCGGGAGTAGACTTCAAACGACTTTCCAAATTTGGTTACTTTTCAAACATGGTTCAAGACGCGTTTTTTTTTACCGGTGGTGTGAAGTTGGCGGCCTTTATAACCCGACAAAATTAAAGTGTTCAGATTGGATCCATGTGCAACGTTTCGTGAGAATCGGTCCAGTAAAAGTGATTGAGAAATCCATACCAATATTTGAAGAAAACAATTGTAAGAAAACCGTTCAGAATTTGTTTTTCACTAGAAATTTTCCAGCATTTTTATATTTTCCTTGTTTGTTCCGTGCGTTTCACGAGCTTTTCCGTTAAGTCTTTTTACATGTTAATATTGTCGGGTTATAAATAAAGGCTACCAACAGAAATTAAAAAATCCCAGGGGCGTTGTAAAATGTTAAATTTTTGATTGCTAAATGTAGAAAATAGGATTCGCATGCGCACCCCTTGTTACCAAGATGACAGTTAAAAAATAAAAATCTTACCATCTTCGTTCCAGGCGCCTTCCGTTTGGTAAGACGCGGTGGACGCGCCAAATAAAAAGCCATTCGGGAATGTCCTCACATCGCGTCGGGAACTCACCGCGTTGCACTCTATTTGAGCGAGCCAGTAAATTAACGAAATACTGCAAAACGAAAAGTGTAAAATTATATTAATTTGATTTTAGTTTAAATATTTAAGTTTTTCGAGAATAGTACCTAAAACTTACAAAGCGGAATAACGTCGCATGATCACATATAATTTACACTAGACAAAAGTAAACTTAATTCAGTTCTATTATTGTAAGTAGTATCAGGATACTATACACTTGATCGATCACAGGCGAATGCGAAGAATTGTGAAGCTGATGGCCGTATTTTAACGATTTTATCTGCAAGTTTTATTATTATTTTAAAAATCGATATCAACTCTTAAAAGTTACTGACTTCATGAGCAGAGAGATAAATAATGGCATTAGGCTTGGCATTTGCTTCCAGTCGTTGCGTGATCCTCAGATAAACTTAAGGGAAAAACAAACAAAAAAAATTTGATAAGTATTCATTTTAGTTAAAATATGTTCATGTATTGCGATGGTAACAGACAGGAAGAATAATAATAAATAATAATATCATGGGCCATTTTCTACACACGGCTACCTGATCCCAAACTAAGCAGAGCTTGTACTATGGAAACCAGATAACTGATATTACTACATATACTACTTTTTTGCTTGTAAATACATACTTAATATACATATACACCCAGACTCGGGACATACAGACATGTTCATGCACACAAATGAATGTCCCGGGTAGGAATCGAACCTACGACCTGCAGCGTGAAAGGTGCCACCGCGCCAACCACGCTAACGGGCCCGTCAAATTAAATATAAGTGTTACTCCAGACTTACAAACCAACTGTATGGTAGAGATGTGCCGAGTACAGCCTGACTCGAATACTTACTCGAGTACTTAGTAAGTACTCGGGTACTCGAGTACTCAGATTATAGAACTCGAGTACCCGGTACTCGAATATGGGTTCCGAGTACTTCATGGTTTTCGAATCCAAAGTCGGGTACTCAAATAAATAAAGGTGCAATCAATAATTTGTTTATTATCCCACTGTACTGTATTAGTGTTATATATTAAAAAAATGTCGGTGATCAGTCAAATCAGGGTAGACTGAAAGCCGACATGAGGCTAGGAAGAAGAAGATATATTTTCTAATTGGAAAAACAGGTAATTATTAATACATATTTAAGTAGACTTTATACAGGCTTTTTTAATTTGCAGTAACAGTTGTAGTTTTTAGAAAATACGTTATATATCGGGGCTCTCGCCAAAATTTTCGCCATTTTTGCCAATTTCTACGAGTACAAGTACAACGCACTAAAGATGTGAAACTCGGACGTTTGCGTGGTTAAAAATACATAATACAAAAGTACTCGAGTCCTATTAAGTACTCGAGTACTTATTACAAGTATTCGAGTACCTGTCCGAATCCTCTGACTCGAGTACTTACTCGATTCTTTTTTTAACGAGTACCAGAATACTCGAGTACCAAAAATTGCGTACTCGGCACATCACTACTGTATGGTCCCAAACTAAGCAACGCTTATACTATGGCTGCCATACCCTGGACTAGAGGCGATCCCAGTGACACCCTAACCAGGGCAAATTACGAAAAGGCCATTTCCGAAATTTGCCTCTGGCGGGAATCGAACCCGCAACCACCCGATGCAGTGAGCCGAGCGGCCAACGCTCAGACCACTGTGCCAAGCGGTCGTCCGCATGAGTCGCATGGTCGTCGGTCATTGCTCGCATGAGTAGTGATTGACAGGTTCGGAAGTCAAGGTTAGCTGGTCCATTGGACAGATTAAAATATTGCGCAACTTACACATCTAAAGAAAATAAATCATTGATCAATTCGTTAAGCAGATATGGTACCTGAGGTACTGAGGAAGAGGAATGTGTTTGGTTAAGCTTTATTTAAATTATCATTGCTCTTTTTCAGGTAAGTCCGGACCAGATTCAAAGTCGCCGTTTTCCGCACAAAGAGGTAGGTAAAAATAAGTAGGTACCTAGATACATAATATATAGAGTGAATTTGAAATCATGGGCATCCTTTTAAACGGTGATACTTCACATGATTCAGAATATTTAGTGAATATTAATCAACAAATCAATTGATAAAAAAATATTGTCTAGGTAAGTTTGCTTATTTGCTTACACGAGCAACATTTTTTGAATCAATAGATTTTTTTTTATTTTACTCGAGCAATATTTTTTTTAACAATATATTTCTTATTTACTTATTACTGTTTTTTGAGCACTAATGTTTGTGTAGATTATATAAAACTCAAAATATTGTTTGCTTCTTTTCATACGGTCTACTTTCCTTACCTTACTGATGAAAGCAGTGTTTGTTAATAGGTAAGTAGGTATATGCAGTTTGAAACTTTCAGACGCCTGAACCTTTTTTACGGCAAAAATTAGAGCGCTTGGGAATTTCATTAAGTTAACTAAAGTTTAAACGCCTCTGACCGGGCCGTTACGTTTAAAGACTCGTTAATGAAAAATATGAAAAATTAAATCGACTAAGTATAGGTACTTTGAGATTATTAAAAGGTTATATTTAAGTGACGTGACTTGACCGTGATCTGACGGCGCGTACGTTACTGGCAATTTGTTATAGAAAGTGTAGGTACATTTTCGACGTTAATTCCTTCAAAATTCAGACTGAATAATATTTATTTACCTACATGAATATTAGTTACAGACTTACGCAAAAAATCTACATTGTCATACAATATAAAAATATACAAATATACAAAAATGTAAACATATTTCAAAATGATTTCAAATACCTAGTACGGTTCTGACCACAAAGCAAGTCTTTTGTCCATGGTTCAGACTATTGGATAATGAAGGTAAGTTCCCGACAATATAGGTAAGTAAGGTACTTACGTGCCCACGAGGCTATGTATTATATACCTTAAGTATAACATATAGATCAAATAATCTTATTATTTACCTGCAAATTTTGTAGCATAAGTATTGCCATCTATTGAGGTGTAGCCACCTACTACGCCATGAAGGTGTTTCGAACTGCAGCGCCATCTGTTTCTTATTCCGAGTACTTATACGTAACGTAACTTAAATACATTTATTTATGTTTTCCACTTCAAGCAATTTATCAATTTTGGTAAAGTATTTTATTTTTGGAATTATTAATTATAAAGATTACATGAATTATTACAATCCTTTCATTTTCTAACGTATCCTTTTATTAAACCTGACAACGTAACTTAGAAGTTCTACACCAAAGCGCTAGATGGCAGCGTATTCAAAATGATTGTTAATAAGGAATAACTTTATTTTTTGTTAATATATTAAAAATCCTACCTATACAGATTATTATGTTTTGATTTGAATACCTTATCATTTTATAGGTTGCATATCCACACTAATAACGTTTACTTTGTCAACATTGATAATTAAATCAAAACTTATATTGCGCAGGCGTGAAGACGGCTCCACCCTGTTCTTGCCTTCTTCGTCTAACCCTGACGATAACTTTTGGCCACCCCTTCGAAGTTATTCTCGCCTGGTACCAAGTAGACATTTTCCGCTCTAATCTGGATTTCCAGAAACCTATTTAGCCGGTGGGATACACGAATTAGATCGCTTATCCTTTCCCCCTCGCAAACTTTCTCAACTTCGTCCAAGTTTCAAGTTTCCACAGTCGGGAAATGTATTTCACAATTTCTATAGTATATGATACCCTGGTACTTTTCCCGTGGTTGTTAAGCTTTCCTCTACGTGCTAGGGAGGAGGGTTGAATTAGTTTCTATTCTTTATTTTGTTTTGTAAGTTTCTAATAATTGTACACGAATTTAGGTGGGTATAATAAATGAACTTAGGTAATTACACATTTGAAAAAATCTAAATATGGCAGATTTTCACAATTTATTACGCAATGCCAATTGCAATTGCAATTAGTTAAAAACTATTAGGACTCTTATGGTGTTTCTTGTATGCTAAGATAAATCGTTGCGATGTGCCAACAAATAACAAAAAATAAGCTAGAACTATTAGGTAAGTAATTACTTCTTTACTTTATTTTCTAATTACAACTCCCGAGAAGTCTGCACAGTGTTTATTCGATTTCTAACCAATCCTTAAGAAAACATGCTAACCTAGTAACTTTCCTGTGGCAAGACCTTCGCTGCTACGAGCCTTTGCTACGAAATTCGTAGCCGAGGAGGAGGTACTACGAAACAGGCACTCTGCAAACTCTGCATGCTATACAAACTTTTTTGTTAATCGTCAAAGGACATGTTACCCTAGTAGATTCTGTGGGACAACCTTCGTCCTCGCTACGAAACGGGTAGCCAGTACGGAACTACGAAGCTTTCAGTCATCATATGTTACCCTAGTAGATGTTCTGTCACAAAACGTTCGTGACGCGTCATTTGCCGGCCTTGTCGTAGCGAACGACGTATTTTGGTTCATTCGCGCAGCGCTGAAATCCCAAGCTGAAACCAAGGCTGACATCAATATTTTTCGTTCGGTTGTCAATGAAAATCCTTAAAAGGAGTAGATTTCTTGTGGCGAAAACTTCGCCTCTACGCGCCGTCACCATCTCGCTACGAAACGCGTAGCAGTACGGCGCCTACGAAGCATATTGTGTACGGGGGTACAAATACGGGGGGGGGGGGTACGTTATAGAAATAAGATATAGGGGGGGGGGGGCTATACCTTATTTCTATTACGTTTGGTTCCCAAAGAATCTCTTACGAAAACATATTATCCTGGTAGGTGTGGCAAAACCTTCGCCGCTATGCCCCGCCACTGTCGCTACGAAATGCGTGATTGGGACTTCGTAGTCCGTTTACGTTACGTTAGTTACGTTTTACAATTACTTATTTTTTGTTCACCTTCAAAAATGCATTAAATCCATAACATTAACAATATTGGTTGATCGACTTAGGTATTACTATTACGTAGCACATACTTTTAGCCTACACAATTAAAAGAAAACATTTATTCATGTTTGCCCTTTAAGTTTTCTTTTCCAAAATGAATCGAAACGTACTATTGTTAGTCTTCGGTAGGAATTTATAATTAATAATTATTTATTGCGAAAAAATCATTTACTTCCTGATTGTCCTTGAAACTGTCCTCATATTCTATGTTCTCTTAGTATATTCGCCGTGACTCTTAGTATATTCGTTGCTACGAAACGCGTAGCAGGCGCTACCAAAGCTGTCGTAGCAAAGACCCTTCATAAAACTTTGCTATTTAAAATTCCACATTATTATAAATGTATTAATTTGATACACTCGATTATAATTCACTTAACTGTACCTTTTGGGCAAATTAGATTTTTATTTACTTTCTTTTCTTTTTACTTCTTCGGTCCTTTATTTCACAAACGCGCTATCTATACACCGCTTAAAAATACATAATTAATTACATATTTCATATTATTTTGAGTTTTGTGTTTTTATACCCCCAAATTATAAGGTTAAAAATCTCTATAAAAATATATCTATAAAGGCGGTAAAACTTTGCTAAAAGTAAGTGGAGTTGAAGGAAATAATTGGGGTGGAACTACCGGCCATCTATTCGTAGTTATGTTGTCCTGATACTTTTACCCGTCATGTGGCGATTCAGACTCAGTCGTAGCAGCGTTTGGGCGTTTCGTAGCAACAGCGCGTAGCGACGAAACTACGAAGTTCTACCGTAGCGTAGCAATGAAGTTTGTGCGCTGGGCGCCCAAAATTGCACTGCTATATGATCATGCTATCCTAGTACAGCTTTCCATGAAGCAAAAGCCTCCAGTTGCCATAGGAACATGCTCGTGGCGCTAGGTTCTAAAGCAAACTTCTTTTACAATAAGCTTCTTGGAGTACGAGCTTTGAGCTTGAAAATATTTGGATCACACAATGTTAAGGTATTTTAACAAAATCATTATAACGCCTATGCTTTTAGCCATGACCTAGGTATTTCAGAAAATAACATATGATGTTAAAATTTATTAAACAAAAATTATCATTAAAAACCTACCTACGACCTCGGTTCTGGTCTTGTGTAGCTTTTTGGTGCTCCCACACTGCCGTTATAAAATGTTTACAAAGATTTTCTAACACTAATACATTTACTAACAAATGTTAGGAATTGTAACATCCTGTTAGGAATTGTTAGCTAACAATTGGTAACTAACAATGTTGTTTAGAAAATGTTACTAACATGTAAACATTTTTTAACGTTATGATCAAATGTTTGTTAACAAAATATTTACTAACGTCTGTAAACATGCAGTGTGAGCACCATTTCTATTCATGTCTAATAATTATTATACATTTTGGTTACCAAGTTAGAAGTTCGTCGCACTACTTACAACCTATGTAAGCCTAGTAAGCGTAGCGCTGAAGCCTCCCGCTTTCGGCTCGTTGTCTTGGTAACGGATGCTCACTAAGGCCTAGCCCGCACTGCGATTTAAATCCACGCGGTTTATTCGCATTTCATGGAAACATAAATGAATGTATACGCAATGGCGATTTTAAATTCACGCAATTTGACAAGCTGCGGTGTGGAAAATAAGCGGACTGCCAATATGTTCTCCTCTGCATTCAGTTGTTTTATAAATCTTATCACCCTATTTTTTTTGTTTAATATTTACTTTCGAACTTAGTGTCTGACTGAATGTCTGAAGTCCATCTAAACTAAACTAAAAAATAATTATGTACATAGCAGATATATGTTTCACTATCAAACATTCACTTCACTTTACACTTAAAAAATACAGGCTTTTATCACAAATTCAATGGCCAGCTAAAGAAATAAGGTGGCTATTATAATAATCATATAAAAAAGTAGATATTCAAAGAAGATCACCTCTATCCTCGGCCTCTCTTCAAACTTTTACCCGCCCTATACCCAATTAATGCGCGTGGCAGTCTTTATTTATTTATGTCGTTGCTACGCCACGTTGAAACACGTACTGTTCGTCTCTCTCTCTCACTATTTCTTCGCACAGTTCCTGTTGCCCTAGTACTCGTCCTCGTAGCGCTGAAGCCTCGCTGTTTAAATCGGTTTACGCCTCGCAGAAAGTTTCTGAAAGTTTTCACTCGCTATTTTCTTTTTATGTTACCTTGGTACATTTACCCGTAGCGTCGAAGCCTCGCCGCGGTTTCGAGTCGTCACTACGGTGACGCATACGGTTACGAAAACTCGTAGCTTACCTGCTACAAAAAACTTTAGGTAATATTTTCATTTTTTTTTATTTTGAAAATGCATTAAGACCACAGAGTAAAGACTAAAGAAAGAGGTGCCCTTATTAGATATATGTATGAAAAAAACGTGGTCATTGTTTTTTCATTTTCATTGTTCTACCTACCGGTAAATAATTGAACTACTCGCTTCGTTTTATGTCGATGTTAGAACTAGGCCGACCACTCGGCCGAGTTGCTTAGGGCCAGTCCCCTTAGTAATTGGTCCATGATTAAGACATTAATCATTGCCGTTCAAACTATCGCATCAAGTAATAATAATTGACATAACTTTATAACTGCAAAATCAGGTAAGTATGTAATGCAAGCATTTCACCGTTATCTCGACGACATTTCACGTAAAACGTGAGCTTTGCAAAACTGTCGATCTTGCTTAGTACGTGACAAGACCTATCTTTTGCAGGGCGTGACACGAATTTGCACTAGAAAATGTTAAAGTGGTGCGGACAAACTCGCTCAAGAAAATGTTGAAATTGGTCGCTATTTTATTATCAACCGACTTATATTAAATTAATAATAATAACAAATATAAAAATCAGCAAATATAATAGTGTGTAAATAACTCAAAAAAAGAACAAATTAGTAAAAAAATATATATAATCCGGGACTTCATACTGGCTGCTAAAAAAACGTTAAATTACCTATGTGCTTATTTAGCTTAGTTTTTAGTTAGTTTACTTAATTAAATAAGTATATTATAGGTAATCATTCTTAGTTCCGAAGACGAATAATCAAGAAAGCGTGCCCGTGAATCTTGTAATTTATACAAAAGACACAC
This sequence comes from Drymonia ruficornis, assembly GCA_947859195.1. NCBI lineage: Eukaryota > Metazoa > Arthropoda > Insecta > Lepidoptera > Notodontidae > Drymonia > Drymonia ruficornis. The sequence goes on along the minus strand of OX401905.1, from coordinate 12,701,891 downwards.
AGACGGACGCATCTGTTTGCCGAACGATCTATCTTCATCGAATATCCAAGATGTTTGCTTTTACTTTAGAATTGAACTTTATAGGCGATTAATCATTTACCTATCGCTATTTTAGGACTGGCTAGAATACTAATTTTATACTTAAGCTTATCTTTAACCTTTAAAGGAAAAAAGGAAAATTAAGTGCAGTGAAAAATTTTATATTTGGTGGTTTATCTTTTGTGTCATCTTGGGAAATCAAAAATAAATGAATAAATAAATGATACTTCACGAACTTTTTTATTTTCAGCTTTTATTAACAGCCAGTAAACAGCTACTGGGCATATACTGGATAGGTAGACAGTACAGTTTCAGGGCCAACATAACCTGAGCTCTCTTAATTACTGGTGTCAATAATGAAGAGAGCTCAACTTGGAAATGTTACCTCAGACGTGTAGGCAATCGTAGATGCACACGTGCATGCCTGTCGGGTACCCGTCCGATGACTTGACACCAGGGTTGTTATGAAAAAAAAAAAAAACCGACTTCAAAAAAACCTGGATCACTAAAAAGCCTGAAATAATATTTCTATTACCACCTCTGCCTACCCCTTTGGGAAAACCAGACGTGATGGTGTGTTATCGAGTATTTGGAGTCGGTGCCAATCTTGGTATGCCAGGTATACCTACTATAAAAGTAAGAAGATAGATTGGCACCGACCGCAAATACTCGATAACACACCATCACGTCTGTTTTTCCCAAAGGGGTAGGCAGAGGTGGTAATAGAAATATTATTTCAGGCTTTTTAGTGATCCAGGTTTTTTTGAAGTCGGTTTTTTTTTTTTTATAAAAATAATTTTATTTCACGATTTTTTACACCGATACTGGATTGCCAACAACTGAAAATGAAGCAAAAAAAATTCGCCGACCGGAGCCTAACCCTCCACCGCTCCCGCGGGCCTCATTCGGTGTTCGCTTATTTTTTTTGTTGGTAATTCTACGATAGGTTAATTTATATGTGCTGACCGACAAATGGGAATATTCGCGTATATTCAATCCTCTGAAGAGTATATATAAGGCAGAGTCAAAAATTAGTCGCATTAAAAAAACACAAAGTCAAGCTGTACCCAATTGACTGCAGCTCATAAACGGGCTAACTCGACCGGGGTAGTGACACCCTCTCACAGAAGATCGGCGTAAAGCAGCTATTACAGCTGCGTTTCGTACGATGAGTGAGAGAGCCGTAAGCCCACCCCCCCTCCCCCTCCCTCCATCCCACTCCCCTTCAGGTAGGCAACGTGCGAGCAATGCCTTTGGTATTGTAAGCATCTATAGGCAACGGTAACTGCTTAACATCAGGCGGGCCGTACGCTTTTTTGCCAGCGCAGGCCTATAAAAAAAAAAGATTATACGGGTGGGCTCGACCGGGGTAGTACCACTCTCTCGCAGAAGATCTGCAAAAAGTAGGTATTACAGCTGCGTTTCGAACGATGAGTGAAAGAGCCGGAAACATAACCCCGCCCCTTCTCGTTCCTCCATCCTCCTCCCCTTCAGGTCGGCAACGTGCGAGCAATGCCTTTGGTATTTCAAGCATCTATAGGTTACGGTAACTGCTTAAAATCGGGCGGGCCGACGGGCGGGCGGGTAAGCTTTTTCGCCACCTCAGTACCTTAAAACAAAATTTAATTTTATCTGGGCAGAAAGTTACGAGAAAGTGTTGTCAAGAGGAAAAAATGCTTCCACTATAAGTAGAATTTTGCAAAGACTAAATTGAATAAGGCAATCTCTAGCCCGACCATGTGAAACTGGCAAGATAAATATAAACAAGTGAATTCCCGACACCTCATCCCGGGATCGAATCCCGCGGGTCTCCGGGATTTTCACATTTCGTTCCGTTGTTTTCTTTCGCTATAAACAAAGTTCACTGTCGTAGTCGGACTGGGGGGAATTACCGGTAAGGTTTATTATTATTTATCTAAACAAATATAATTTTATGGTTGTAATAAAAATAATTTAAATTCAAAGGTAAAATACTTACCTATTTTTTAAGTTTTTTTTTTTGGAATTAATTAATATTCTTTGTCACGGTATAAGCAAATAGATGTGTCCATATGGCGCACATGCCTCACCCGAGCACTCATATTATGACATTACGTCTATGCGTTCCGACGTCAAAAGTGAGTGCTCGCGCGAGGCATGCGCCTGATGAAGACACCGCCAATGAATACAAAAATCAACAATATCTTACTGCACCTAATTGACTACTTAAAGGTAGAAATTGGGTACTAAATCCCCAATAGGAGATTTTTTATTTTGAGACATGGTCACACCATCTTGATGCTCACTAAATATTTTATTGCCTCGCTCTTTGCTACAACACAACAAATTTAACAAGGAAGGCTACTTAAACTTAGACACGATGAAATTAAAAATTCCGAACGGCAAATTGGAAAGTGAGGTGACTTCGCTGTTTCACTAACTCAATTATTCCGAATTCCGAAATAGGTACGCAGAAAGCACTCGAACAACTTCCTGAAACTTCAGTGACGAGTCTGTTATGCACTAGTTCGGTTAACGGTAGGACCTGGGGGCTTACCATGACCTCTCATCGCGATTCAATTATAGGAACGTTTCAACGTTTCAGCGACTTTTTGTGCAATGACGTACCTTATTGTCATGACAATAAGAAACGTCATTGCACAAATGGCCGCTGAAACGTTAAAACAAAACTGCTATAAGAGGTGGTGGTAGGGCCCCTGTAACCAGATTTGAGACTTTAATTACTTATCTTGACTTTAATTATTACTTTCACAGAAGATCGGCGTAAAGCAGCTATTACAGCTGCGTTTCGTACGATGAGTGGGAGAGCCGTAAGCCCACCCCCCCTCCCCCTCCCCTTCAGGTCGGCAATGTGCGAGCAATACCTTTGGTATTGTAAGCATCTATAGGCTACGGTAACTGCTTAACATCAGGCGGGTCGTACGCTTTTTTGCCACCGCAGTCCCGTAAAAAAAAAAAAAAAAAAAAAAAAATGTCATTGCTGTGGGGAATATTGTTTTCTTTTCTATTTTGAGAAAGAATAATTTATATTTTATTGTTATCTTTAATTTATGGCGCCTCCACTGATAGTTATGAAGTAAAAATATAATACTTATCCATCTTTTATCCACTCTTAGACTGAAGATGAAGGGTATCTACATAACAGATATAATAGCATCATTTCAGATTACAGGTTCAGAATAGTTAACGTAACCAAAGCTTCTATGATGCTTATTTTCAAAGATCACCGACCGACTGCGCGATTTAAATTAAACATGCCGCTTACATTTTGTATGAGTCGGCTCACCTTAAGCTGTAGGCGAACTTTATGTTAATAAGTTTCAACACACTCGACTCAACTCGAAAATAATTTATACCAACATAAATAAAGAAGCAGTTCCTTTATTTTTGTTAAAAGATAGACGAATGCAGGGAGATGGTCATGTAGAGAGGATGAGTGTAAGTCGACTAACGCAAGAGATATATGGAGCGAAAGTAAGTGGATGCGTCGGAAGAGGGCGCCCACCGAGAACTTTACACGACCAAATTAATGGTGTTTTCCAGGAAGGCCAAGTCCGTGGCAACCTCAACCGACCGCAGTGCATGAGAAGATGTATGAATGTAGATGAAGCTAAGTAGGTGTGTTAGAATCGTAATATGTGGCTATCAATAATCTCTGCCTATGTAAGATACAGATACCTACAGGCGTGAGTGAGTATAATGCATGGACCAATAATTACTAAGGGGACTGGCCCTAAGCAACTCGGCCGAGTGGTCGGCCTAGTACTAACATCGACATAAAACGAAGCGAGTAGTTCAACTATTTACCGGTAGATAGAACAATGAAAATGAAAAAACAATGACAACGTTTTTTTTCATACATATATCTAATAAGGGCACCTCTTTCTTTAGTCTTTACTCTGTGGTATAATGTATGTATGTGTCGGAGACGGCAACTTTTGAAGTGTATTGAAATAATTGAAATAAGAGGACAGCGCCATCTATAGGCGTTGGATAGAGTCCACTTGCATAGGCCGATATCGGCGGAGAGCACAGAAGGGCTAGACAAGTGGCCGACGTCTACAAGCGTTCCTTCAAATCGCTACGCTTCTGTATGGAAATGACATAAGTGACGTGATCTACATAGCAACTTATTGTTGATCTACATAGCGACGTTTGACATTTCCATACATCGCGAAGTCTATTCTATTCTATTTGATTAGCTTTCATGCCACTTGTCTAGGGGGGCAGTACTGTTTGCACCGCCGCTGAGCGTTTGAGTCACGCGATTGGAAACTGTCTTCGTGGTATTTCGATATCGCTTTGGGACAACGCTATAGTCTCACTAAACGCCCAAAATACGAGAACAGGGGGGTTACTCCGAAATACGTCGCTGACGGATCGTCCGAAGTACGGATTCGATTTACGATCAAAACAATGTCAAATCGTAGAGAAAAACGAAAGAAGAAATGTCAAATCACGACAATCCGTCAGCCGAAACGTTAGGTTCGTATTTCGGAGTAGGCCAGCAGAGACGGCCCCACATTTTATTTCTCCGACATATGTAATATGGCTAGACGACCTTGGTCTAAGGCGCTTTGCTGTGCAACTAAAACTAACTGCCCTCTTAGGATTCCGAACACAGTATGCATTACTCTGTTATTTACAACCCTATAACCATATTTCAGGGTTGTCACATTCCTAATGATGTTACTACTGATGTAGTAGATTCTGAACAACCCTGACGGACGCACGTCACAGTCGTATAATATGACATGATGCTATGTAAATAAGATTATGTCCATATGATCAGATTTTTGGGAAAAGTGGATATGGCAATTTTTGTGTAAGAATTTTATTTGTCTTTTAAGGCATTATTCATTGTCCTTACTTTTTTATAAGTGTTAGAGCCAAGTTGTAACCAATTGACTGCAGCTATACGGGCTGGCTCGACTGGGGTAGTACCTGCTTAACATCAGGCGGGCCGTACGCTTGTTTGCTACCTTTTTGTCAACCTGTGTTGTCCCGCTGCTGGGCAAAGGTCTCCTTTTCCTTCCTCCACTCCTCCCTGTTAATGGCAATACCTATTGGGCCAATGCTACCTTGGTCACATAAAAAAACAGTCCAGAATAGTGATAGTCCAGCCGGGCCGATAAACAGTTTCTAATATTAATTTTACATTAGTTATTCTTGAAGAAATTCCCATTTAGTTCGACAACGTGCCTTACTTAAGTACATATAATAATAAAATACTTATAAGACAAATAGAGACGTGATCATTATTATCATATTTGGCAGATAGAATATGAGCACATGTACTCTTCATATTAAATGAAACAATTAAAAAAACGGCTTAATTTATAATTAATTAATTTGACGGGCCCGTTAGCGTGGTTGGCGTGATGGCGCCTTTCACGCTGCAGGTCGTAGGTTCGATTCCTACCCGGGACATGCATTTGTGTGCATGAACATGTCTGTATGTCCCGAGTCTAGGTGTATATGTAAATTAAGTATGTATTTACAAACAAAAAGTAGTATATGTAGTAATATCAGTTATCTGGTTTCCATAGTACAAGCTCTGCTTAGTTTGGGATCAGTGGCCCGATTCACGTAACCAAAACCGTAACGACGTCTCAGCGATATAGTCGTGGATAGCATTTTCATAATACGAAGAGGCTATCAACGACTATATCGCTGAGACAACGTTACGGTTTTGGTTACGTGAATCGGGCTACAGGTAGCCGTGTGTAAAAAATGTCCCAGGATATTATTATTATTATTATTAAAAAACAACCGAGCGAACCCAAAATGCCTTCTCCACAAAAGCTGAGCTTTTATGTTCCCTGGCTTACATTTTCGTAAATGTAATCATTTGGTGCCAAGATCATTGGCATCGCAGACATAAGTATATAGTATAAATATATACTAATCAATAGCTACGTCCAGATGTGTCACATGCCGCGCGAGGCAAATTGCCTCACGAAGTTTGACTTGCTTCGCGCGAGGCAAATGCGCGTCCTACCTCACCTGAGCGCTGTCATTTGCCTCGCCTAGTCGCCGCGCAGTCATCAGACAGAACGATGTCAAACTGATTGCTCGGCTATACCTTTCTCTGTCTAGTGTCAGTTGCCTCGCCATTTGCCTCGCGCGGCATGCGACTGAGGCAAACGTCGTGCTTCGCGAAGCATGTGGGTGATCAGCCTCGCGCGGCATGTGTATGTTGTAGACACGTCTAATGTGAAGGATCCCTTTAGCCATGAAAATGTAAGGCTGCCTTGCCAACTTATTTTATGCTCGTATTAATAAATCGATCTCAATACTGAGATCGACCTTAAGATTGTGTTTTTTTGACAGATGTTCCATACATTAAACGTCAAAACTGCATCTTAAGATCGATCTCAACTTAGAGATCGATTTATTAATACGGGAATTAGACAAACGCCTAGCTTAGTAACTTGAGCGTAGGCCGCTTGACTTATGCATAGACTGGTTGCGAACGAATATTGGGACGAATTTAGTATCATTTCGTGATTTTCCCTGGTCTGGGTGTCACTGGGATCATCCCAGTGGATTGTACTGTACCTATACGAACGTTATTTGGTTTGGGCCCATACAGTTGCTGTGTTTGACTGTATTTATTTTTTATAGATTAGCTTTACGCGCGACTTTATACGTGGAAATTAACAAATAAAGTAAACTAAAACTAGCCTAAGTTACTCTGACACCAGATTGACCACTAACCATACAATAAGAAGAACAAAATCCCTTCTGAACAAAATAATAACAAACAAATACCCACAATTAAAAGTTCCAAGCATAAAGGCGGAAACCCACCGCGGCGTACGGAGATGTCAACTAAGGGCGCACGTCAATCAAACAAGGTGGTTCGAGATGGACTAACTGTTTATTTACCTTCACATAGACATATGATATTATTCTTAATCTACCCTCACATCTTCCCCCTTAATCAACAAACAATAAGAAATAAAATATAAATCATAGAATCAAGTTAACCATGCTAATACACCCTAATCACAAAATAATGGCTACCTAGCTTTCGTTAGTAAAAATAACAACAAATCGTAAACAACAAATATACAACTTCAATATTATATGATCAAAAATTTAAACATGCAACATGAGAACTATTTATTGCCTATAATAGCTAAGTGCATGCACTGAATAATTATTTTTCAAAACTTCTCCACTAATTTATCTTGCGGTTTACAGCATCTATATCGAAGCCCCATCTAGTCGGTGGTCTCACCATCCTGCCAGAACGAGTAACATTGCGAGCATTAATATTTTGCGGTGGAGGCTGTACACCGTTACCAGATACATTTATATCATCGTAATCCAACTCATAGTCAGACGTGTCTTGTCGCATTTGTGAGTCTTTGATTATGTATCTACGATTCCTAACAATGTTAACGCCCGAAACTAATTTAATTTCATAAGACCTATCTCTTAATCTGTTCAGTACAGTTCCAGATATCCATCGCTTTTTAATTTGGTCAAATACTTTAACTTTCTGTCCTATCGCCAATTCTTCTAAATTCTTTACATTACGGTCATAATAAAACTTCTGAATGCCTTGACGTGCTATTAGTTGATTATGAATGTTTTTCTGCACCTTCGGTTTTAAGCCCTTAGAAGATACCGGTAGGATACTTTTCAACTTTCTACTTTGTAATAACTCAGCCGGCGACGGCAAATCTGGTCCCAACGGGGTGTTCAAATATTCAAGTAAAGCAAGACGATAGTCAGAATTACTTTCACTAGTCTTTATTAAAATTCGTTTAATAGTTTGCACCGTTCGCTCGATCTGACCATTAGACTGGGGATAGCGGGGTGAAGAGGTGATGTGACTAAAATTCCATTCTAGAGCAAAATCTCTAAATGCATGTGATACAAATTGTGGCCCATTATCCGACACTACTTGGTCGGGTATGCCTTGACGACTAAAAATATTTTTTAATGTTGTTATGACGTAATCTGAACCCGTGCACTGTAATTCCGCAATTTCAAAAAATTTACTGTAGTAATCTACCAGTAGTAAAAAGTTCTCATCCTTAATTTGAAATAAATCCATGCCTACCTTGGCCCACGGCCTACCTGGAATATCGTGTGATTGCATTTCTTCCTTTTGATTATTCTTTCTATGCGTCAAACACACATCACAATTTAATATCATATTTTGTAACTCATTATTTATACCTGGCCAAAATACTGTCTCCCTAGCTCTTAATTTACACTTTTCCAAGCCCATATGACCCAAGTGTATCTTACTTAACATCTCCTTTCGCAAAGTCATCGGTACAACGATTCTATCGTCCTTCCATACGAGTCCATGTGACACAGATAAATTTTCTTTATAATTCCAGTACACTTTCCCAATATCTGAAACTTTTGATTTGCTATCCGGCCACCCGTCAAGGATATACTTCATAACTTCCGCTAACTCTACATCCAGTTCCGTAGCTTTTTGCAATCTTAAAAATTGTGGATTACTGAAATGTACCGCGGTGCGCGCGGTGACGAGACGCGTGACCTCGCACACCTCCTCTTGCACCGAGTCGCTAACGCTTTCATCTGGTGCTGGCTCGTATGCGCGAGATAATGTATCAGCGATGTACAAGTATTTCCTTGCCTTATACACTAAATTAAATGTAAATTTTTGTAATCTGAGTAACATCCTTTGTAAGCGGGGTGGCGCATCAACAATCGGTTTTTTAATTATACTAATCAGTGGCTTGTGGTCCGTTTCTATAGTGATATCTGTTCTACCATATATATATACATAAAATCTCTCACACGCAAAAACACAAGCATATAACTCCTTTTCAATTTGTGCATATCTTTGTTCAGAGTTATTTAACGATTTCGATGCATAACAAACAGGTAATCCATTTTGCATCAAACATGCACCCAAGCCACTTTTGCTTGCATCTACTGATATTGTGATAGGAAGATTTAAATTATAATACTGCAATACAGGTTTCGTGGACAACATTTTTTTCAATTCCTCGAAACTCTTTTTCTGCCTTTCTTCCCAGTGCCATTCATTTTCCTGCTTCAACAACTCTCTCAACGGTAATGTTTTATCTGATAAATTTGGAATGAATGTACCTACATATGTAACAAGACCTAGGAACCTTTCTACGTCCTTCTTGTTTTGGGGGATGGGCATATTAGTTATGGCCGATATGTGCGAATTATCTGGACTCAACCCATTTTTTGTTATTGTATGTCCCAAATACTTTATTTCTTCTAAGGCAAACTTGCACTTACTTTTATTTAACTTAAGGTTAATTTTCCTACATCTGTCAAGTACTTTCCTTAATCTCTCATCATGCTCCTTTTTAGTAGACCCATATACCAGCAAATCGTCTATATACATACATACACCTTCTAGATCATCAAAGTTTTCATAAATTTTCTTGTGAAACACTTCTGAGGCTGAGCATATGCCATACGGCATTCTCAAAAACTTATACCTGCCAAAAGGGGTGTTAAAGGTACATAAAGAACTAGTTTCATCTAACATCACGTGCCAAAATCCAGAACAGGCATCTAGAGTACTAAAGTACCTAGCACCTGACAGTTTGGATACAATTTCATCTAGTGTAGGCAGCCTAAAATACTCCCGTTTTATAGCACAATTTAATTCCTTTGGATCCAAACAGATACGTAAGTCCCCATTTGCTTTTTTGACTACCGTGATGCTATTCACCCAGTCCGATGGACCTTCGACCTTCGCTATTATTTTCTGGGCTTCCATCTCATCTAATTTCCGCTTAACGTCCTCTCTAATCGCAAATGGTATTTTCCTGGGAGCGTGGACAACTGGAACCGCATTCTCAGTTAGCTGTATCCTATATTTTCCCGGTAAACACCCTACGCCCCCAAACACATCCTCGTAATCTCGTGTATATAGTACAAAATCATCAGAGGACTCCGTTATTGACATGACACGTCTCACAATATTCAATTCTGTGCACGTATAGCGACCTAAAATAGGCACCGATTGTACATCAGCTATCTTAAATGGAATCAAAAACATTTTATTCTTATAAAAAACTTGTAAGCAAATCTTTCCAATCACCTGTATGCTAGCCCCAGAATATCCATTCAATTTAGTGTTTGATTGCAGTAAATCAGATTGCGGCACTTTTATTTTAGACAAATATCTTAAAGGTAGAACGTTTACATCAGCCCCCGTGTCTATCTTAAAGTTTATAATGCTATTGTTTATCTTTAAATCGACGTTCCACTCATTAGTATTATTGATTGAATGTATTACCTGTCCTCCATGGTACTCCATGTAATAAACTCTGCACACGCGCGCGAAATGATTCATTTTATTGCATCGGATACATCTCTTTCCGTACGCTGGGCACTCGAATTTTTTATGCACACCACCACAACGGTCGCACTGCCACGCATTCCGAGACTCGCGCGGTTCGGCCGCTGGGCGGCGGCCTGCGGCGAGCGCCGGCTGCATGGCTTTCGGGCTGCGTTGCCGGCCGCGCGCACCGCCACCGCGGCCTCGCGCGCTCCGCCACGCGCCTCCGCCACTCGACGGTGACGCTGCTGCACCCCCGCGTCGCACGACCCACGCGTCATGAACTCCACAATCGTCTTCCTCGTTTACGTCCATTAATTCGTGTATGTCGTGTTCGTTTTCCTTCTTTATTTTCTCAGAGTACACTTTAGATACTACTACTGCACGGCAAATCTCTAGGGCCTTTTTCAAATCTAAATCATCCTCACGCAATAATCTCTCGCGAATAGCTGCACTCGTAATCCCGACGACCAACTTATCTTTGATCAGTTCATCTTTTAAGCTGCCAAACTCACATGTTTGTGCCAACTTCTCCAAATCGAATACATATTGATCTATAGTTTCATTTCTTCCTTGGTCCCGGGTGAAAAACTTATGACGTTCAACTGTCACATTTCTCTTGAATTTAAAATGCTCATCCAATTTTTTCAAAACCGCGTCAGCTGTTTTGCAACTTTCCGGTAATGGATCCAATATTTCGCGACACTGTTCACCAACTACATGTAATAATATGTTCAACTGATTTTCCACTGTCTTCTTATCGATTTCACAAGCCTTCGTATAAATTAAGTAACTACGCTTCCATTTTGTCCAATTCTCGCACAACGTTAAGTCCAGCGAATTTCTATTAAATTTAAAGGCCGGCGGCGGTGTCAAAACACTTTCCATGATTTACTTGTACGATATTCACGATACTAAACGTGTTAATCTTCAGATTTACTGTGATTCTAATTTTGTGACCGGCTGCGCCATGTCAACTAAGGGCGCACGTCAATCAAACAAGGTGGTTCGAGATGGACTAACTGTTTATTTACCTTCACATAGACATATGATATTATTCTTAATCTACCCTCACAGGAGAGGCCACGCACGTGGGTCAAGTATGTAACCGTGTCCACCGCGGCGCACGGAAAGGCTACGCACGAAATGACGTCTACATTTTTTTTGCAAAGCGAAGCGTGGCCCGTGTGCGTGGCCTCTCCGTGCGCCGCGGTGGGTTTCCGCCTTAATGCTCCATGCAAACAGCAAGCTTAACATTTACATAACAATATCGGTTGGTTCTCGCTTCGATCTGATGGCTACAATTATACATGCAAATCTTTGCCATTTCATATGACAATGCACAAACGCTATTTACTTAGCTATTATTGTGAATAGTATGCTATGCGATAGTATATTAATGCTAATTTTACCTCTTCATGAATTTTAGAAAAAAAACTAGATAATACATACATTAAAAACTTAAAGTCAAGCTGTCCTTCAAGATGGTTATGGACCTAATTCTGTAGGTAAACAAATTAAAATTGACTAAAATATGTATTTTGCTATCACACTATAGCAGTGTGAGCAACTTAGCAAAAAGTTATTCTCTCTTCCACTTTATAAAGAAGGAGCTTCTCAGTTTAATTCGTAAGAATTCCAAAATAACTCTAGTCAAATTCCAATTCATAAAAGTTTCAAGTCGATGGCTTAAGTTGATAATTCCATTCTCTACCACACACCAGAGATCACTTAAGACACGCTCTGATTCAAAAGCTCTTGAAACTCTACATTACAATACAAGTCCAAGGAAGTCAGGAAGGGAGGGAAGGGAGTCAATCGGAAGGTCCCAGGTTCGATCCCCGGTGGGGCATGCACCAATGGATGAATTTTCATCTATGTGCATAATTTACAGTTCGCTGACGGTGAGGGAAAACATCGTGAGGAAACCTACCTATCCCTCGGGATTAGGTAATGGTCAGTTCCTGTATACACGGCGACAAGGTTCACCACCTGTCACGTTGGGTTCTGACTATCAGGTGAAACGTGGGCTTTGAGTTGGTTAATACCTCCACAATGTGGTGATGTATGGCTACTCAAACCTCTGACTACCCCCGAATGGGGATAAAAGTCGTGACGTTACATTTTTTACATTTTTTTTTTACAATACAAGTCGGCGTGAAGTCTCCAATATAGCGCTGCAATCAACGTCAATTACTAACAAGTGGGAATTGTTGGATTGCACTAGTGACTAGTCCATTGCAATGCCTTTGCTAATGGTTCAACTTTGTTAATCACACTTAATTGGCGGCGTCTTCATCAGGCGCATGCCTCGCGCGAGCACTCACTTTTGACGTCGGAACGCATAGACGTAATGTCATAATATGAGTGCGCGGGTGAGGCATGCGCGCCATATGGACACATCTACTTTACTAACAAGTGGGAATTGTTGGATTGCACTAGTGACTAGTCCATTGCAATGCCTTTGCTAATGGATCAACTTTGTTAATCACACTTAATGGTTTGTATATGTTCATGTTATACCAAATCTATGTAGAAATTAATGGAGCAATTGACTGCAGCTCATATACCAGCCGACTCGACCGAGGTACCAACGTCTCACAGAAGATCGGCGTAAAGCTATCACAGTACAGCTGTGTTCAGTACGATGAGTGAGAGAGCCGGAAGCCTACATGTATGTGTACCTGACATGTATATAATGATGTAGAGTTGACGCTTGTGAACTATAAAAAGGGATTTCTATAAATAAAATTCGAAAACGAAAGCTCTCAACGAGTTTGGTGCCAATGTCAACGCTTATTGCTCTTAAAATATCAAATACACAAGGCTTTGTTCCAAAAAAATGAATATTGCCTTCCTAAAGTAACGCCACGATATGTTTATTAAAGGCTTCGCATTTCTATTTTGTGCTGAGCTTCCCAAGATAGCTTCCAGGATAGCTATGACAAACAATATAGCATTTATCTTGAAAGTTTATTCAGCATGGACTGCCAAAAATCCTGCGTTCCAATTTAAATATTGGTCGTATACCCAAGCTGAAGCCCATCGACTTCAGCTCACAGGCAGGCGCGACAGGTAGTACCACTTTCTCACAGAAGATCAGAGTAAAGTAGCTTTTACGGCTGCGTTTCATATAATGAGTGAGAGAGCCGAAAGCCCAGACCCCCCCCCTTCTTCTCCCTCTGTCCCACTTCTCTCCAAATCGGCAACATGCGAGCGATGTCTTTGGTATTGCAAGCATCTATAGGCTACGGTAGCTGCTTAACATCAGGCGGGCCGCTTGTTTGACACCTTCGTCCCATAAAAATGTCTGCAGGCCTACTCTTTTAATGAGACTTTGATGAGTTAGCAGTGGTTTTCGGATTAAATTGGAAGTTTAGGGGCCCTACCACCACCTCTTATAGCAGTATTGTTTTAACGTTTCAGCGACTTCTTGTGCAATGACGTTTCTTATTGCCATGACAATAAGGTACGTCATTGCACAAAAAGTCGCTGAAACGTTAAAACGTTCCTATAATTGAATCGCGATAAGAGGTTGTGGTAAGCCCCCAGGTTAACAAAATTCTTGTTTAGCGTAAACATAGCAAGTCGCTTTCTGTATAACACCAGTTTAAAGACCTTGAAAATGGAATATTCAGAATATTTTGGAACACGTTTCACCACCCTCTTCAACACGATCATCACATAATTTTGGAATTTGAGACTCTTCTACCTACACAATTTAGTCCATATTCTTATACACATTAGTCCACACTCTTTGATCAGTTATTCTGGCTTTCTTCCTATTACGTTGGAGTGATACAAATTTGAAGATAAAATACGTTATTGAAATTCAAAAAAAGGTGCGCTCAGAAGATGCGAGAAACGCGTCCGATCAATCATATAATGTCGTAACTAGGGCACGGCTCGGGTCTTGTGGACACGGTCACACATCTCAAATTACCTCCGAAGCTATGTCTTACGTTTGGCGTGTGCGTCCAGATGCATCGCACGTCTCGCCCGAGCACTCATGTACTCATGTAATAGAACGAGATCCTGGAGCTGTAAGACATAACTTATTTTCAGAAAGATGAAACCTTAGGCTCTCAGTAGTGTCTCATGTGCTTTGAATACCTGCGTACTTGTGGGGTTTGTCCTGGGGCGCCTTGGCTGGTACCAAGTGAGAAAGGTAACTTTTTTGTGGAGCTTTAAACCGTCTGATAAAAGTTCTGGCCCATGGAAAGTGTCTGATACTGTTGGTAGTACTATATAAAAATCAGCCATCTGAATTTAAGTTAAGTAACTCTTATTTTTAGTTACCTTTCTCACTTGGTAGCAGCCTAGCAGCCAAGGCGCCCCAGGGAAAACCCCACAAGTACGCAGGTATTCAAAGCACATGAGACACTACGGAGAGCCTAAGGTTTCATCCTTCTGAAAATAAATTATGTCTTACAGCTCCAGGATCTTGGTCTATAATGACAGCATATCTATGCATACTAACGTCAAAACTGAGTCCTTGGGCGCGAAATGCGCCTGATTTAGACGCACCCGCATTTGCCTGAGAGAGAGTGAGAAAGAAATAAGAGAGAAGATACATCCATTTTGATAACCGTTCTAAATTTTACGAATCTGGGTATCATGTTATAGCGTAATTTTAATAAGCGGCCACGTCCGAAAGTTTATCGCTTTCGGAATTTTCATACGATACGTGACGCGATGGTACGTTTTATTACAGCCATAAAAATGCCATAAAAGGACGTCATTATGGTGCCCATGGCAAATGCCATCTTCTAAATGTCACTGGTCACATTATACCGACTCTGGGCGAATGTGATACGATGATATATGATGTGATATATATGATATGATGAAAATTTGAACATTGAACGTCAATATTAATGCTTTTTCGTTTACATCTTTGCAGTAATCTCCTCTAGTTTCGATCTTAAAGCACTGAAAAGATATATTCTAAATAGATGGGGAGCCGTACAAGGGTTTTCTGGATTTACTCCAGCGCGTCAGATTAAGATAAGGGAAATACCTTACATATTGATAAGAACCTCCAAACAGTATGAGCCCTTAATATTGGTGGGTACGCTCAGGGGAACCAAAAAAAAAATAGATCTTAAAATACTCGAACTCGTCAGATGATAAGATTCATTACTAAGAGGATTCATTACTAGCTAAGAAGTGTCAAAAGTGACAATTTTGCTAATTTGATCGTCAGTCTAAGAAATGGGAGCATCTGTAAGTTTCACTGAACACCCGCTCTGAAAATCTGACGCGCACGTGTAATTTTTATTTTTTTCAATTTATCATGTTGGAGCATGAAAAATATCAATATCTGACATGCTTGAGTATTTCCATGTCATTGCTTTTTTCAATTATGAAATTATCATGTAGACGCTTCCCCCACCGCTGAAAGTGGAAACATCTAGAACCATTTATTCTTCCTGTCATTTAATCTACCGAATCAAATCGGTTTGGGCGACGCTGGAGTAAATCCACAGTTTGCATCATGGGCTCCCGGTCCCAAATTCTTAAATATCCTATTTTAACATCGAATTCCCAAACTTGTACTCAGCGCACCACTATATTGCAGAGAAATTCACACACCTTATTGCACTCACAATTCGACAATTAAATTAATAAATTATTTTTAACATTATCACCTAAGCCTAACTAAACAAAATAAACAATTTGACTTTGACCTTGACTTGCAATTTAGTAGACACAGTCAGCGTTAAAAGTCACTGGTGATTTACAAAAATAGTTACTGATGACTGGTAAATAGTAACTGGTAAGTACTTACTAATCTGTGGAACTGGATAACGTGAATGAAAAAAAACTATTTTTTCCAGTATTAAAGCTGCTGGAAATACCGTCATCATGCAAAATAAGATAGTCCTTAGTTCTCAAAAGGCATGAACAGGGGGCTTACCACAAGCTCTTATTGCGATTCAATTACAGGAACGTATTAACGTTTCAGCGACTTTTTGGCAATGACGTACCTTATTGTCATGACAATAAGAAACGTCATTAAAACGTCGTTAAAACGTTACTATAATTGAATCGCAATAAGAGCTTGTGGTAAGCCCCCAGTTTTGTTAACGATGAGAAAAGTCTTGAGAACTCAATCTCAAATATTTTCAAAGCCAAACTACTCCAAACCAGACTGAATCTCAGGTTCAAGTGTACTCATACCCCACTTCAACATTCTAAATCAAAACAACTTAACCTACGCCCTTAACCCTTATAACTTAACCCTTAAAACATGCCCTTTTTCGATAATCGTAATCCCAGCCATACGTACGTCAGCCGCCAGTTGTCCACCGAAGCACTTTCGGTGTCAGCCATTGTTGTAATATTTTAACGGATATGGTACCTTATTACATCGTAATCACACTACATGCAGCGAAATACACATCCGTTTGCACTCGAAATTCGACATTAAACTTATTAAATACAAATAAGAAGGCATTGTTTATGAGACGGTGAGCCGTTTGGCAATACCGACAATTTTTAGCATAGTTTTTCGGGAGCGACTGAGTCGTACTATGTCTATGGCCTCCTTTTAGTAGGACTTTTTGGGACAGTCACATATCTCCCTCTCTTAGTAATGTCTTTGGTAGCATTGCGCATTTAATGGACGCATAAAGTTTCATAGCCTTTGAATGTTATAGGATGGTCACAAGTAAAATACATGAATATCAGCGAAAAATAATAATTTATTGCTTTAAATCATGACACCTTGAGGTCTGTTTCTATGTGAAATCGAATGCTCGAAATAATTTTGTTCGAAAAAAAAAATGATCGAACTCGATAATTCATTTGAAGCTGACGCTGAACATTATTACGTCGTTAATGTATTGAAATCTCAAAAGAACAAAATCTTGATGTTTCAACGTTACGAAAACTCATTTCAACGATCGTTCACAATCTGGAAAAATAGATAGATAGATAGATAACACTTTATTGTACACCAATGGAACAAATACATAAACAACAATGACACACAACACAAGAAACAAATACAGTGTACAGCCTTATCAAAACAGGAAACATATTACATACCTATACCTAGAAACTTAATAAAAAAAAAAAAAAAAAAAAAATTAAAAAAAAAAAAAAAAATTCGATGGTTCAATATCGCTAATATTTAAAGCATTGATACATCATACATATTTACATGAAATCATAGGTATGGCCGGCTATTTTAGTGAACAAGTGTATAAAAGTAAGCGTTATAAACCTGCGTGTAGAGATAAGAGAGAGAACCTGCCCTCATAACCCAAAAGGTTCCAGGGTCAATCCACATCCGGCTATTAAAATATTGACGTGACCCATTGATGTATTTTAGCGGATATGCCCACCCACTACCGTCCGAACCATTGATCTTGCACCCTTATACATGTCGGCAACGTTGTTGATGTATTGTTCGGGGACATTATTATTCCGAAGGCTCCACAAGATCGTGTCTCTTGGGACCCTATCATCAAATGCCTTTTCCGTGTCCAAGAATGCAACATACAATGGTCGGTCTTTGGAGTGATATTCATCAGCAATCGTGTTCAGAGCAAACATCGGATCGGTGGTCGATAAGCCAGGTACGACGTGCGGGTTTAGTTAATATTAATAAAAAAATGATATTTTTGAATTTTGTTCTTGAGTTTCCTGGACAAATCACTAGGAAAGACGGACACAACCATAAGCAATAATAATGCAATGAGATGACAGTATGGAGCAAATGCTATCCACGCTGAGCTTCACGATACCATGGACATAAACGAATGGCGAAGCATCATGAGACAAAATAATCATCCGCGACGGGCAAATCATGAGCGTCAGCAATGAGGATCGCTGCGTGAGGGATACAACCAGTGTTTGATGCAAATATGTTCTACATTATGGCACTGAGACGTGTTCATCACATGAAAAATCCTACGTAAAATGAGATTCGTGGTAATTTCATGAGATTCGTGGAGAAATTGCCACGAATCTCATGCCACGGAACTCGTCAAATTAAACATATTTCACTATTATTCTTGCACTTCAAAATGTAGTATAAATTAAATTACACTAAATCATACTTCGACAGCTAAGTAATTCGTATTAAAAACCCCAGTATCTAAAGTGACTGCAAACAACAATAAATTTTGTCCACAAAACTCCGGTACATCGGCAAAAAAACATGTTTTTTGGACTTTGATACCCTATATCTCATCGCGGAGAGATACACCCTCGATCATATCTCTGCTGGACTGCCTCGACATGACTGGCTGTCAGTAGTGACATCAAACAAGACCATACATCGTTTCATCGTAGACTTATACATCATTTAGTAATGCGCCGTAAAAATGTGCACAAACGTGTGACCAACACAAATAGCTGTTTAATATTCAAACTAAATAATAAAATATATTAAATTTGTAATCAATAAAAAGAGTATATTTTTACAAATTTTTTGATATCTATAACACGATCCCAACACCATTTACCGAAAAGTTAAACGCTATTGTTTCATGAAAGTGAAGCGTGTGACACAGCGAGAACGGCAAATTTGACCCCGATTTTGGTTTTCAAATGAAGTTTGGATGTATAATTTATTTATTTATGAAATAAAAATTATGTTTTCCAAATAGACAAATGTAGTAAGAAACGAAAAACATATTCTTTTAATCGGTATCTCTGATATGAACAGAGATAAGACTGTGTGACCGCTAAAATCGAGCTTTGCAGGAACCACCCTTTTATTGTAGGTACTGAAAACAACCTAAACTATTGTTATAACTATTCTAATATACCTATTTTTGTTTAAATAAATATATTATTCAATTTTGATCAACAAAAATTAAAATTATATTTATTTTATTCTGGATTACACGATATGATATAAATGGTCGAATTGTCATTTCATAAAGATGTATGTGTATCCGATCGCAATAACAGCCCAACTGCGTCACATACTTCCTTTCATAGAGTACTTCTCTTTCTAACTAGGTAAACATAAACATATGCTAGAAAAGGAAAGAGAAAAGTAATTGTCATACGCATGAATAAAGAAAAGCTTGTGACTAAGGCATAAGGCATTTTGTTATCTCGTGGAACAGTAGCTGTTTTTTGGGTTTATTTGTCACAGTTACAGTCTGTTATTGTAAGATACCTGTTTTATTTAACTGTTACGATAAATACGCCTCACTCCTAGTGTCTATGGACTCTTTTTATCAGGACAAACTATTTTGGACAGTCACATGTCTTCCTCTTTCTTGGTAATGTCTTTGACGTGAGCCCACTCAAGCGTTTAGCTTAGTTGGAGACGTTAATGGGACTACTATCCTATCCTACTAATATTATAAATGCGAAAGTAAGTGTGTGTGTGTGTGAATGTTTGTTACCACGTATCTCCATAACTACCATACTGAAAACTGAACTAACATACTAGAGGGGGAGCCCATGATGCTAACTGTGGATTTACTCCGGCGTCGCCCAAACCTATTAGATTCGGTAGATTAGATGATAGGAAGACTACATTGTTCTAGATGTTTCCACTTTCAGCGGTGGGGGAAGCGTCTACATGATAATTTCAAAATTGTAAAAAGAAGCAATGACATGGAAATACTCAAGTGTGTCAGATATTGATATTTTTCATGCTCCAACATGATAAATTGAAAAAAAAAATATTACTCGAGCGCGGCAGATTTTCAGAGGGGGTGTTCAGTGAAACTTACAGATGCTCCCATTTCTTAGACTGACGATCAAATTAGCAAAATTGACACTTTTGACACTTCTTAGCTAGTAATGAATCCCCCTTATCTTAATCTGACTCCCCTGATCTGGTTCTGGATCTGGTTCCCCTGATCGTACCCACCAATATTAAGGGCTCATACTGGTTGGAGGTTCTTATCAATATGTAAGCTATCTTCCTTATCTTAATCTGACGCACCGGAGTAAATCCAGAAAACCCTTCTACGGCTCCCCATGTATAATGGGTGACCGAATTATAAAGTCTGACCTCCTCCGCGCTTCGGAGGGCACGTTAAGCTGGCGGTCCCGGTTGTCATTTGAAGATTTATGACAATCGTTACAGACAAACCTAAAAAAACTGACAAAAATGGTCCTACGCTTAGGTTACCGATAGTCCCACTAGTGGGTCTCGGAGGGCAGATGACAATCGCTCCGTGTAAATATCGGTAATCAGCCAAATCAGGGAAGACTGAAAGCCGACCCCTCATAATGGGATAAGGCTAGGAAGAAGATCCCTATACTACTATACCAATTTTTATGAAATTTCAAACGTAGATATTGTAGGCATAGGTTAATCCAATCTTCACGTGGGCGAAGCCGCGGGGCACAGCTAGTAATGTATACTCAACATCGCTGCTATCTTTAAAAAAAAAGTATAATGGTACTTCAGCAGACGCTCGAATCATATTATGATCGCCATGGGACGCCTAAAAAGATAATATTCGATAGTTATTGATAGTGCCGAGTATTTAGTTTCTAAAGGGATCCCTAACAATAGGAGTGATTTAGTGAAACCAGGCTTTCAGCGGCATCTAGACAGCTGATCGCCTAGATTTATGGGCCCTTTATTATTTCGAAAGAACCTTTTATATTGTGGATAAAATGGAAAATCCTTTTAGTCGGTGTTATTTTTTATTGTTTTTTTTTAATTTATCTAACTAAACTAGCAACACTGAAATATTGATCGCTGTAGGCTCCTCGGCTCCTATCTTCAATTCCCGCAAGAGGCAAATTTCGGAGACAGCATTCTCGTAATTTGCCCTGGTCTGGGTGTCATTCAGATTGCCCCTAGTACATTGTACGGTACCTATATTACAGGCAGTGCTTAGATTGGGACCATACACTTGGTGTTAGTCTCGCGATATTTATTTACTTACCTAAGGATTTTGCCGTCAAATGGACTCTGCCGAACGCATACAGATTGTTGTTCCCATTTCAGTAGTAAATATAATTTCAATGTTCCTGAAACATCGTGAGGAAACCTACCTATCCCTCGGGATTAGGTAATAGTCAGTTCCTGTATGCACGGCGACAAGTTCACCACCTGTCACGTTGGGTTCTGACTATCTGGTGAAACGTGTGCTTTGAGTTGACCAAATACCTCCACAATGTGGTGGTGTATGGCCACTCAAGCCTCGGACTACCCCCGAATGGGGATAAAAGTCGTGACGTTATATATATTTTTTATTTGTTCCTGAAATACTTCATGTATCTTGCTTTGTTAAATTTGTTCGATCGAAAGTGTCCAGTGCAGAGGAGACCGCACAATATCCTGTTTGATACTCTGCTGACCGCCAATCGTAGGTACTACCTACGATTGCGCGACGACTGGCTCTGAAAGTTACCTCACATTTTCCATTTGGTACTTCAATTTTCATTTCAAAGACTACAGACAGCGTTGAAAATAAGACTCCTTTACATTGTGGCTTATTCTCGTATAAATTTTGCTATTTGATTTAAAATATACCTACCGAAATTTTTATTTTTGTATTATTTTAAACTTTTTTGAATATAAAAAACTAGTGAAACGTGGGCTTTGAGTTGGTTAATACCTCCACAATGTTGTGTTGTATGGCCACTCAAGCCTCTGACTACCCCCGAACGGGGATAAAAGTCGTGACGTTACATTACATTTTTTTTTTGAATATAAAAAAAATAAGGTAATATTTATTTATATATTTGGATTAAGAATCGAATACTGAATACTGTCCGTCAATACGTCCCTCATCTTACCTAACACCCTGTATAATCAGAGTCGAAAATGACCTCACTCATAATTTGCATTACAAAATAAAATGGCCACAGATTCATAGATCAGCAACATTTTTTACTACACAGATTGATGTTTTGTTCGCATGTTTACATAAAACAGTTGTAAAAGGACAGACATGTCAGGGGCATCACGCCGAGGCAGTAAAACAGATTGGTGGTGCCTACATTGAATCGAAATCCGCGATTGTCCCGAATTACGCGCTCTAAACCATTCTGGCGGCCATTTGCCGAATTGAGGAAATCGCGTTGAATCGAAGCAAATGTAATCAGATTATTAGAGTTGTTCCCTCGTATTCTTTGGATTATTGTAACAGCTTCTTGATTATTACCGTCAATATTTATTAAGATAAACGATAGGTATGATAAAAGTTAAAATACAACTCCTATCCTACTAATAGGTACTATAAATGCGAAAGTTTGTGTAAATGTTTTTTACCACGTATCTCCATAACTACTAAACAGATTTTAATGAAATTTGAAACGTAGATAGTATAGGCTCTGGAATAAGACATAGGCTTATCTTACATATCAATTTCCATGCGGGCGGAGCCGCGGGGCACAGCTAGTTAATTATAATGCTGTTGCGCAGCGCTACGCCTTGACGCGCTACGCCGCGCCTCGCTTTAGTGCGCTTTAGGCATAATATCAGCCTTCCAACCGTGTTTTTTTACATAAATATGTCCAAATCCTAATAATTTACCTCGCATCCTTTTTGTTGAAAGCCCTCGGGTCTATAAATCGGGAGTCCGGGCTCATTGCGTTCAACGGATCGGAAAGTAAGCGGTTACGCTCCGAAGGCGTTCGATTGCGCTGAACGCACCTATATCCGGTACTTGAGAATCGATTTATGCGGCGTGTACCTATAGGGATACCTGGGTGTATAAGGGATAATAGATGGTAGAGCGGTGGTAGAGCCAAACTGTAGCCAATTGACTGCAGCTCATATAAGGGCAGGCTCATGGCCACACTCACTTACTTTACTCACGTCAGCCCGTATTTGAGTTGCAATCAATGGTTACACCTTGGTCTACCACCAATTTTCTTTCTCTCTTCCTTTATGTTGCTCATCAGATTCTTCTTTTTTGTGGGTGATGTCCAGAAATTACAAATTATGCCTATTTTGTGTGTGGGGTCTTTTCAGCCATCCAAACGTCACCAAGACGGTCCCAGCTTCTTGACGTCACCGAAGATCTCCTAGAGGCTACCCGTTGAGCCCAGATAGTTCACTCAGTAGGTTGTTACTCCGCTGAATTATATCAGAACGTAAGTGGCTGTCTTCTGCCTCTATGCAGACTCTAGATCCCTATGTAGAGTGCTAGCTCGAGCTATCCGTGACGCCTAAGTTAAAGATATGTCTTTTAAAGTTGTCATGAGACGCTTTTTATGAGACGGGCTCGTTAGGTTAAGGTCATTTTGTTAAAAGTTTCGAGGACCACGGTGTGATGTGGCCACGGAAGAGAAGTCCACTCAGAGTCCACTCATATGGACTCAGGAGTCTGACCACTGTGGGATTTCAGTCGGCCACAAGGATTTCGACATAACCCGCTTGCCTCCCAAGTCTTGCGGGATTTATGGGTGCGTCTTCATGAGCCGAGCGTTGCACCCGTCAAAACTAAATGCTCGGGCGTGCTTCTCGCCACATTTAGACGCACCCAATCAGGATTGCCTACGTACAATTCAATCCTGGCACTACATGGATTAACGATTCCGAAATTGAAAACCTATCGAACTCCATCCGCGAACAGACAAGTTCTGAACTTCTATTCACTTCGAACGTAGCCGGTTGTAACCGGTTTAAACTAGATAAATCCGCAATCCCCGCTTCCATTTATTTGAGCGGAATGCGATGCTATACATGTGACGTTTTTACATCTGCCTGTAGTGACAGAAACTCATTTTGATAGTGTTCGAAAGTCTATTGGATGCTGACGCACATTTTATTAAAGCGATAAACAATACAACTCAAATACAAGATGCTTGCAAGAGGCCTAAAAGTATTTAAGGCCAGTTGGTTTAAACCAAAATAAACAGGTTTACAAATATAATTTTTAACTAAAATCCTGTGAAACTAAGCTCCATGATTTATTTTCATAAATATAATTATCGTAAAAGGAACGTAAGTAGGTGGTAGTTTTAATTTGTGTTCAAGGCATCATACCTCACATAAGGAAGGTTTCGCATCTAATAAAGAAGCACCATGTATAGCTAAACATTACAGGGTGTTTTATTACTTGAATTTAAAACTTTGACCCATAGCCGCTTGGCGCAGTGGTTCAAGCGTAGGCCGCTCGGTTCTTTGCATCGGGTGGTTGCGGGTTTGATTCCCGACAGAGATCAACTTCAAAAACGGCCTTACTATAATTTGCCTTGTTCTGGGTTTCACTTGGATCGCCCCCAGTCCATTATACGGTACCCATAGTACAAACATTGCTTAGTTTGGGACCATTCAGTTGGTATGCCAGGGGGCTTACCACGAACTCTTATTGCGATTCAATTACAGGAACGCTTTAACGTTTCAGCGACTTTTTGTGCAATGACTTACCTTATTGTCATGACAATAAGAAACGTCATTGCACAAATGGCCGCTGAAACGTTTAAACAAAACTGCTATGAGAGGTGGTGGTAAGCCCCCAGGCTGGCGATATTTATTATTTACTTTGTCAAGCACAAAATGAGAACAAATAAACAGAAAATATTAACAATTTTATTTTTCTACCTTTCACTAACCTAGATAACTTAAGGCCGTTACCTAAAAAAGTATGGAACAGTTGAGAACGCTAGTTGGGAGTTTGCGAGACGTGTCCCTCACAGCTTTATAGAAGTCTCAAAGGCACTTCACTCTGAGATACACTGAAGCAGGTTTATTAAATGTAGATTCTACTTGCTTTGGTAAAGGTAGATCTCACCGTTTGTGCTCGTTGCATACCTTAGATAATGAAGAAGCAAGTGTAGTTGTGTATAGTTATTTCAATATTTTTATGGAACTTACATAAAAACTCAGATAAAATTTAAAAATTAATAAAAACACGACTGCCCTGCCAAAAAACGAACTAAAAAGTATAAAACAAGTGCCGTGTCACTGCAGTCGGGGGACCGTTCTGTGGAACATAATTAATTTAAGAGGGCCCCCGACTGCAATGACACTGCACTTGTTTTATACTTTTTAGTTCGTTTTTTGGCAGGGCAGTCGTGTTTTTATTATTTTTTTAAATTATTAATTTTTATTATATGCATTTTAGTGACAGCAGCCAAAAATGAAATGTTTGTTTTGCATGTACACCCTAGCTATGCTAAATGATGCATATAAATTCTACAGTTTTGGAATGTGCTCATCAAGGCCTTCAATTTGATACCCATATTGTAATAATGGAAGAAAATAATAATTTTCTCACATTGGAAAATTGAGCCATAATGCCGCCATATTGTTTTTTTTTTCTTTTCAAAAATAATATACCCAGTGTTATCCGGAATGATGTAAGGATTCTAACGATACCCCATACATCCAAATCCGTTCAGGCATTTATAAGTTATTTATAATATTAGTAAGATGGTGGAATAAAGAATCTCACATACACATACAAACAAACAAACATACATGAACCCTAAACACATAGGTATACCCTCTTTTTTTTCGGCAGTCGTGTAATTACTGATATGGATTGTGTATTTCACAAAAAGCACAATTCAAAATTCTTTATTTGCCTTTCGTAGAAACTATAAACGTGGTCCACAAAATGCAGTTCCAGGCAGACATTTACAAGAATAATCCGATACTGAGTAATGATATAAAATAGTTTTAATTGAGAAATCCTTACTAACGTTATCAATTTGAAGGTAACCCCCAAATGTATAGAAAATTAAGATGGACTTACCTACACTAGCATTACAAATCATTTTTGTTTCCAGAATTGCTTTGTGAAACCATTGTAAACTAGCTAAAAACATCTATAAATTTGGTGGTAAGTTCATACCATGGACCAGTTACTAAGAGGACTGGCCCTAAGCAAGTCGGCCGAGTGGTCGGCCTAGTACTAACATCGACATAAAACCAAGCGAGTAGTTCAACTATTTACCGGTAAATAGTAAAATGAAAATGAAAATACATAACCACGTTTTGTTTCATACAAATATCTAATAAGGGCACCTCTTTCTTTAGTCTTTACTCTGTGGTTCATACCCTCCCTCTGTCCCACTCCCCCTTTAGGTCGGCAACGTGCGAGCAATGCCTTTGGTATTGCAAGCACGGCTACGGCAACTGCTTAACATCAGACAGGACCTACGCTTATTTGCCACCGCAGTCACATTTAAAAAAGATGCGGCTTATCTCATCAAAATATTTTCTTATCAAACAACAGCCAAGTCCCAAAGATAATGTTCACAAAGTTGGGTTTATCGCAGCTCTCCCCGCTGATTGTCTATGGGACCTGCTGTACCCAATTACTGACGACAATACCACAGACAAAGGCCTTTGATTACATTTCCCAATTAAGTAACATATAGATTACTGGCTGCGTACAACGTCGTAGAGATAACTTTAATATGATAAAAACCGGACAAGTGCTAGTAGGACTCACGCCCTGAGGGATCCGTACAAACTTAAAAGGAGTTTTATTTTTCAAAAACGCTGAAAATTGTGTTTTCTATTTGTGATGAGCAGCCTAAAACTACATTTTGTCTCTAGTTTTTTAGCTGACTAGAAATTCGCCCACCTTCCGTGAGGGGGTGGTACCCCGGTCGAGCCAGCCCATAAATGAGCTACAGTCGATTGGCTACAGCTTGGCTCTACTAAGTGATTTGTTGACTAACATAACTTATTTTACTTGGATAAAATTATTTCCTTGGACTACGCATTCAAGACTTGAATTACGCATGGACCCGCGAAGGTGGGTAATATCAGCACCAGCTGGATACCTGCCAATGGCCATCGCCGTCGAGGTCGACCCAGGAGAAGGTGGCAAGATGACCTGGACACTTTTATGCGAAAGACGTAGCCGGAAATTGCCATGGCCAGAGTGGTTTGGAAGGAAAAGGGGAGGTCTTTGCCCAGGAGTGGGACAGCCCTAAAGGCTAACAAAAAAAAAAAAAAAAAAATCCTTACCCATTTTCATAGTATGCGTCTATTAAAACAAGATTTGCAAACACCCCAATAAATCATTAGGTGTATCTACATGAGCCAAGAAGCGCGCTAACCAATCAGTTTTGTCGACTGACCACGTAGACGTAACGTCTTATCAGATTGCTCGGGGCAGTCGACGGTAAAATATAAAACATATTACTCTACAACTTGATTTGTCCAGCAAATCATATAACACAAAGAGTCGCTATACAATGCTGAGTCATTCTCATTGGTCCTTTTGAGCCAGTTCCACGTAAGCTCATTCAATGTACCGCTGCTATTCATTCGAGCTTAGTACACTCAGGTGGACTGGGAACTTGTTTCCGTTTCATTGTGAATGTTTGGTGACTTATGTCTAAGCCGCGTAAGAGAGTATGTGTATTTAAGCTCGAAGTTTAAGCCGAATTAGAGAATGTGTACTCTCTTTTGCGGCTTACGCTAAGCCAGTCTAGGTGTAATGTAATCGTGTAGATATTATGTCATTCGTTTCAGCTTGCCTTGTAGCCAGTGATATGTATTTTTTACGTACGGCCCGCCTAAAGTTAAGCAGTTACCGTAGCCTATTGATGCTTACAATACCAAAGCCATCGTTCGCACGTTGCCGACCTGAAGTGGAGTGAGACGGAGGGCGGTAAGGGAGGGTGTGGTTGGAGGTTTCAGCTCTCTTACTCATTATACGAAATGTAGCCGTAATAGCTACTTTACGACGATATTCTGCGAGAGGGTGGTACTCCCACATATATGCACTCCAGTCAATTTCCTTCAGTTTGACTCTACCTCCCAATATACGTTTGAGGCATCTGACTGAGACAGTTTAAATATCTACCTAGAATAAAAACTGCGGCCCATTTAATATCGAGAATACTAGTTCCTAGTCTAGACAAGGAAAATCTCTTCAAATTTGCATAACACAGGTTGCTGAACTAAAGTAAGGCTGTTAACCCCAAAAGCACATACTTTTATCAACATGATTGAGCTTAGTAAATAACTGAGTACAACAATAAATCATAATTTGCAGTCGCCGAGCAATACCTGCCAGCCGGGAAATAGCAGGCAATAACCGGGCAAATAACAGGCAATAACAGGCATCTAAAATGAAATAACTTCATCTAAGTTATTCATATGTCTTGAATACTTTCCGGGAATACTCACAAATATTACCGTGGTGGTAGAGTGAAACTGCAATTTTAATATGTATATCTACACAAATTAATAAAATTGAAGTGCCTATTTGTAATATCAAAATAACAGCTTTTTAATAAATGCATAATAAAGTACAATATGGACCTAATAACAATAATACATTTTTTTAATTTTGAATTTTATTTCTGTCTGGATGTTTGTTTCTGGGTAATCTCCGAAACATTGTTATTATAAGGAGTAACGTGGGCTTCTTTTATTTTAGAAAAAAAAAATTGAGCTCGCGTAAAAAATTTAAAATCCATTATTTCCAAGCAAGCTTAAACGCGTGTAATCTTTTTCCAAAATTTACGCGTATGAAGTCGCGGGCACAGCTAGTAGTATTACTATGTATGTAATATGTAATTTTAATATGTATATTGCTGTAAATAAAATGCATGCGTTTGTTTTAGCGTTTGATATGACCGATATACAGAAGAAAGTAACATTCTTATTTCCTTTACATCGGAATTGATAGAATAGTTACATCATATTTAAAAATAGTCTGAAAAAAAAACTACACGAACGAACAAAGCACTGCATTACTGAAAACCCGGAAGCATTAAATTACCACAAGCCGCGAACCGAATGGCGGCCATAAAGCTAATTCTATGATGAGAATACCCAAATCTATGATATGTGAAATTAGCAAAGATGTATTATTTAGCAGATATGGTACCCTCTATTGCAATCACAAACTTATTGTGTTCAGCGCACCACTACATGCAGCGAAATTCACACATCTGTTAGGTATCGTACTCGCAATTCGACAATTTACTTATCAAATATCAAATATAATATAAGGCATTTTTCATCAAGAAATACACTGGACCGCAAAGAAAAAGGGTCGGTTAGAAAATCCTCAATATCTTCAATCGCATTTTTATATATTTTACATTAATTAAAAATAAAAATCTTGAATTCGTTATTTATTTATTTTCAATTAACCACATTACAATATTATTTAGTCTTTATTTCATAAAGCTAGGTCAGGTACTTTTGAAGATATTGCAGATTTTCTAACCGACCCTTTTTTTTTGCGGTCCAGTGTATATTGTAAAGCATTTATTAAATTTTAGTACTTAGCTTATATACTTACCGCCAAATTTATAGAGATTTTTAGCCAGTTTACGATGGTTTTGCAAAGAATTTCGTGGAGCAAAAGTGATTTGTAATGCCAATGTAAGTCCATAATAACTATCTATGGGGTTAAAGGTTTTAGGTTTTACGGGCGCATTGCAGCTACAGAAGCAGTAGTTAGGGGGCCGGCGTGAGGCGCTTTCGCCAGACGCGCCGTACACGTTTCAGCGTAAGCACGGTTCGGAGTCCGCGTAACGTTACGTAAACGCGACGCGAGAACGCGGTGTCGGTTATTTACGCAACGGAGTGTACTTTGTGAATTAAATATTCAAATTTAGAACTGCCATTTTGTGAACTAATTCGAAATTTGAATTATTCGAAACGTTCGAAATTAAAATTTGTGATGTGTGAACGGAAAATGTGAAGGTTTGTATTTTTAAATAACTTTATTTTTATTTTGTATTAAAGGTTATAGATGCTTCATGGTTCTGAACGAGTATTATATCAGTAGTAATAGAATAAATTATGGTATTAGTTTAAAGGCGAAGACTAATTAGTCTTTTATATGCACATATGTTTTATTTATTCAGTCCATAGATACGCTTGTATAATACGTAGGTAGGTAGGTAATTTCTGACGAGCAGGTAGATATCTGGTAAATTTTATATCCTGAGGATTTGGGACATTTCAATATTTATACTTAATCAGTTTACAAACTTATGTTTAAAAAAGAAACCAGTAGGTGAATAGGGAATCATACAAAAACACAGGTTCCAAAATATTTTTCAATATAAACTTATATACCAACCTCCTTAATACAGTTATCAACTCCTCTTAGTTTATGGAGATTTTGTTTTTTTTTTTAATAATACTGTAACTATTGGTATAAGCATCTTGGGTACCTAACTGTTTTCTTTTTACTTATTTTTTGATAACATTTTCAATTCGAATAATGAAGTCAGCAATGAGGCTTCACAAAACGAGATTTAGTTTCATCTCGTCTACGCCGTCAGGTCGAGTTAAGCCGCTTAAATTCTTGTAAATGCATTTTACTTGACTTTTCTTATTTCTATTTCAAGCAGTAAGAAGTGGAAAGAAATTTAATATTTTCTACTAAATTACTACGGTATAACGACGTAAGAAAATGCGGAGATTAATAAAATGCATCATTCATTGTTAATTTTGTTTTTCCTCATTAGTTTTTCGTGTTTTCAAATGTTTTTTTCGAGTTTTCATACCAAGTCTGGCGCGCATCGATCACTGATCGCTGACAGCCGTAGCGAGCGAGTGATGGATTGATTACAACTGTCTTATTCCGCCTCTTTTAATGACGCAAATTAACTTTGCATGTTGACGAGAGGCTAATGGGTTTCGGAAGCAACCGAATTTCTGGTGATCAATTTTATTTGCTTGTAATTTGATGAAAAGGTATAACTACTTACTTCTATGTAACTGGAACTGGCCACTGTCACTAACTAGCCACGACATATTCTAATCTACACGATTAGAGTTATTTTTTTAATTATCTATAGTAAATAGTCGGTTATCATTACCGACTGATGGCTTTTATTGAATACAACTCTTATTTAAGATGGTTAATATATAGTTAGTATACGTTTTATCCTGCAAAGAGGTGCCATTAATAGGGTAAGCTCAAGCCGTGTTAGATATTTTTGAGGTTGACTGTACGCCGTTAAATGCGACTGATTTTGACGGTCCCGTCAAGTGAAGATCTAATAAATCATATGTCAGTCATCATAGTATAAATGGCACTATTTGTATGGATTATAACCCATTTACATATTTTGTGGACTTCATTTCTATATAGTATTCGCGTAAACATACGAAAATGATAATTAGTTATTAGTATATTATTATTTTGTTAATAGCAGGTCGTTAAAATCAATTTAAAAAAAACACAGTTTTTAAAACTAAAGCCGTTTCGGTACACGACGTAGTGAGTAATGCACTGCTAAATGGACGATTATGTTTATAAAGCCCCAAATAAAACATGCCTAATAGATCAGTAAATCTTTATTAGGTTGAATGAAAAGATTTAGGTCCATTGATATATTATTTTAGCAGATATGGTACCTTCTAACATCGTCATCAAAAACTTGTGCTCAGCACAACACTACATGCAGCAAAATTCACTTATCTGTTATCACACTCGCAATTCGACAATTCACTTATTAAACCCATAAGAAGACATTATTCATCAGAAGATGAGCCGTATGAGCAATACCGACAAGATTTCAATTTTATTTTCCACGAGCGATTGAGTTGTACTCTATCCATGGTCTCAATTTAGTAGGACAAACTATTTGGGACGGTCACGTAGGTATCTCCCTCTTTCTTGGTAATGTCTTTGTTTTAACACAACAGACGACCGCAGAAGGGTTTCGTATTTTCTAAACTCATTTTCGTGTTACGACACGATAAATCTTAGCATCACACGAACCAGCACCGAATGATATTTCAATACACATTCAAATACGAAGTTTTCATAGCATTTTTTTCATTCCATCCTGTCATAATTCATTCCATTGATTAATGCATAACATTCTCGGTTTTATTTTAAAATTTATCTTACGGCGAACCATTAAAAAAATATGACGTTTGATTCGAAATTCGAAATGATTTTTCGGTTAAAAAACGAAAACCGATTTAGGGTTGAAGGTGACATTTGGTTGAACATCGTTTATAAGTACAATCAACACCAAAAGTATTGAACAAGCTTTATTAAAACTTGTGATAACTTTTTATCCCTTAAGACGATACAAGAAAAAAATGAATTTTAGTTTCGGGGTGTGGCTAGCGTCGCGTGAGCTGCCGAAGGATATATCCCTCTCGCTTAGCTAGGACAGAACAGCTATGGAGTAGACTATAGTATAGTTATTTTTTGAAGGAACAATATTGTTTAATTCGTACAATTAAAATAATATGTCCCAGTGCACCTTTTAAAATAGATGAAATGGATGAAAATATTCAAATATATTTTTTTCGTTTTATATGGGATTTTTATGTCGAGTGTATTTGAAAAAAAATATTTAATTTCTATGTTGTTTTTATTGCTGAAGACAAAGTAAGTCAAAAGAAGACAAACGATACCTACAATATGCTGATAGATACGTATAACAATACTTCGATCGTATAATAGCCTATAACCAGCGGACGATCCAGACGCGTCCAACGATATCTCATTAGTCAAATTATTATGATAAAAATAGTTTGGACGTTATACGGGAGCAGATGAACATACATACATATCGGTCAAAATCATAACCCTCCGCCCACCGTAGTCGGGTAAAAATGTACATACTCTGTGTCAGTGACTGACTGCCGGATATGAGTATCTTTTTCATGTTTCGTAGGCAAAGGAATACTTTGGTACTTAACTTCGATGCCGATCATGAAGTCATCAGCGGTATCATAATATTTTTTTTTACCATATTTAATATTTTTTTAAATTTAATTTTCAGTTTTTATTAATTTTATTGATTTAACCATGCATTTATTTTTTGTTTATCTTTTTATCTTTATTTTTTTATCTATCAAAATCACCCTTAGACTGGTTACCGCCACAGGTGACAAGAGGGCTGGCTCTTTCCTTGCTCAAAAAATTAGCTTGACAACAGGAACAGCTTGAATACAGGGAGGACATGCAGCCAGTATCCCACGCGGACGGTATTTGTTTAATAAGGGGTAGGTTTTTATTTTATTGTATTTTATTTTAATTTATGTTATATTATATTGTATTTTAATGATAAAACATGAAAAATAAAAATAAATATATATATTTTTTTAATTTAATTTTACTTTTATTTATTGTTTTATATTTATTGTGAAATTATAATAATTTTAATAATCAATATTGGACTATGTCTGAAACAAATACATTGAATTGAATAATTTAAATACAAAAATTATCACATTAACTCGTTAAATCACGGTTTACACCCGCTAGAACGAAAAAGATCCTAACATGGTAGGTAGGACCTGAGGGTTGGCCAGTTAATTACTTAAAATACACTATATTTATTTCAAGAAAACATTCATAAGATCTGAAGGCGTCGGACTCGCACATAAAGGGTTCCGTACCACCGTAGAATAAACACATCAAAAATATCAAGTTTGAGACTTGATATTTATTTTTAAGTGTTATTATATTTTTAGTATTTGTTCTGCACCGGCAACAGAAATACACATTCAGTGAAAATTTCAACTCTCTATCTGTTACGGTTCGTGAGATACAGCCCGCGCTGACAGACGGACAGACAGACAGACGGACAGCGTAGGCCTAGTAATAGGGTCCCGTTAGCACCCTTTGGAACCCTAAAAAGTAGCCTATGTTCTCCGCCAAGACCCAGTCTATCTCCATACCAAAATTCATCAACATTGGTTCAGCGGTTTAGCCGTGAAAAGGTAACAGACAGAGTTACTTTCGTTTATAATATAATAGATTGAATAGGACGGACAAACATTTTCCTATCCATATCTGTAATGTTATTTTTTACGATAATTTATTGATGTATGATATATTTATTACTTGCCCATCCATACCTACAACAAACGCAATAAAGCGACTCCATTGTTTTGACAAGCAATGTATTCCCACTGTCGGCCCAAGACCATGCTGCAAGTATATAACAGTAAGCGAAATAGGGAGTTTTTACAGAAATGACACGAATAACTATGAAATGACAAGAGATGACACAAAATGACAAGAGATGACACAAAATGACAAGAGATGAAAAGAAATTACACAAGACAAGGAAAAGCAAACGAAAATCACGCTGCAGTGCAGGTCCTAGGTTCGATTCCTGCCCAGGACATGCATTTGTGTGCATGAACATGTCCGCATGTCCCGAGTCTAGGTGTAATTAAGTGTATATTTAGTTTGTATTTACAAACAAAAAGTAGTATATGTAGTAATATCAGTTATCTGGTTTCCATAGTACAAGCTCTGCTTAGTTTGGGATCAGGTAGTCATGTGTAAAAGAATTTCCAAGGATATTTATTTATTTATCATAGGCGTCGGCGGACTGTAAATACTGTACTGTACCTGTAATGTGGCACGACCGTAATATTTTTTCGTAATATTTTTTAAAAAATCCTTCACAGGTCCGACGTCGAACAAGTCCGACTGGACACTGACAATACAAAGTTAGAGAGAGACATGGTTAGTTCAAGTACTTAAAATGTGAGATGGCGATATTGTGCGCGCGCTCGGAAATAAACAACGTAAGCGCCAAACCACATTTTCTTGAATTAAAAAAAAACTACTTCATGAATTAAAATATGGTTGAAGGGTAGTTTAGATATCATTATTTGCTATGTTTTAGAAAAATTTCGTGATCTAAATCGTAAAAACATCGTGGTAGCAAGGAAAATTGTAAATAATTAGAGCTCATTTCATAAATTTTTTTTATCGAGAAAATTTCATCAAATCGTGTTTTGGATTTAAAGATACTCAAGATAATATAGTCAAAAATCATACATCTAAATATAAGATTCCTAGTCCACATGCTTACTTAAAGAAAAAGTAGAATAGAAAATCAACCAAATTTCGAACCCTCATCTTAAAATGCATTTCAGTACAGTACAGTCCTCCATATGGGGACGGACCTTAGCTTTGCGATGTGAAGTAGTTTGGATTTATTCAGCACCTTGAGTTTCTTAGGCCCGCCTCATACATACGGAATTCCGTATTACGGAATTCCGTTTAGAAATATCGAATCGGGGTTTCCAAACGCGAAACTTCCATACATTTGGATGGATTTACTACGTTCGGAATCCCCGATTCGATATTTCGAATCGGAATTCCGTAACGGAATTCCGTATGTATGTCGCGGGCCTTCGAATCCAACTTGGCTTTACTCTCCAAATGGTCTCCAAACTGAAGTCCACTCTTATTTCGACCCCAAGGATCCCGAAGCTTTTGGAGATAGTTAGGGGAATGTTCTGGAACCGAGGAACTGGACTAAATCAGTTTTTTTTTGAGATGAACACACAAACTTGTGTCCTAGAGGGGTTGAATTGGACGAAGTTTCGTCTACCCCATTCCGAGAGCTGCTCCAGGGAGGTCTCGATTGCTTGACACCTTATTCACACAAAAAAGGGATGAAGTTCTTAATTCGACCCATATGTTTATTATATCATAAGGCATAAAAATTAAGAAGCTTTCAGATTTGTTTGGCGGATAATTATCTAACAAAAATACCACTCAAAAAGTGATAAGTGCCCCTTAAGCCCAGTGGACGTCCAATAGATGTGACCTTTGCGATATCGTAAGCTTCATCTCGTTCCGTGGCCCAAACTAATCCCGGATTATATCGGGGGCCTGGAGCGTGTAGTTCTGACACCAGCATTTTCTGATTTCCCCTTATGATAACAAAAAAGCCGCTTGGCGCAGTGGTCAATCACTGCATCGGGTGGTAGCACGTTTGATTCCCGCGAGAGGCAAACGGAAACGGCCTTTTGGTAATTTTCCCTGGTCTCTGTATCACTGGAATCGCCCCCAGTCCATTCTGCGGTACCCATAGTACACGTTTTGCTTAGTTTGGAATCATACAGTTGGTGTATTAACTGTCTGGCGATATTTATATTTAATCGTAATCGAAGCTTAATCAATAGATCACAAGTCGCTATTTTAGTGCTATATCGCACGAGGACACCAATGCGCAACCAGTCGCTCCACCAACAAAATGTATAGAGCTGTATGGAGGGTATCGCACCAGGTGTCCGCTTGGTAGCGCGACCAATTAGGTGTCGGCTATCCAATCACCCGCTGGTGGCACAACCATGGTTGCCTCGAGTCTTAGTCAATAGTAGAAACAATAGAATTTGAACCTTATTAGTCAGTATTCTTATCTTCAGCCTACTTAAGCCCCTCTCAGGGCTTTACTGAAACCGATCGTTTGTTTCACGTATCCAGTTACTGTCAGTGAACTAGTAGGCACAGTTTAAATGAAGAAAGCAGAAGTATGTTAATGAATGTTTATCTAATATCTATCCGTGGATTTGAATCACCGAACTCATCATCATCATCAGCCTATTGCCGTCCACTGCTGGACATAGGCCTCCTCCAATTCACGCCACAGAGCTCGGTCTTCAGTTCATTGCAACCAGTTGGCAGCCACCTTCCACAGGTAACTCCACCTGGCCGCAAGGCGTCCTACGCTACCTTGCCTACTCGTAGTTTCCACTCAAGAACTCGTCTACTCCAACGGTTTTTGGTTCTTCGGGTAACGTGACCAACCCACTGTCTCTTCAGCTTGCTAATCCTTTGAGCTATCCTGTTAAAAACACGGAATCCTCTCCATCCAAAGGTTGTCTGGAAGAGATCGCAGCTTGCGAAAAGACAACACGCTGTACACTGTTGTTTATTTGTTGTTTTGTTTGTCATTTTTGTTCAGATCTGTATGTACAATAAAGTCTACTCTGAGAGGCTAGCCAAGTGACATGAACGCTAATCGAATAGAATAGAATAGACTTCACAATGTATGGAAATGTTAAACGTCGCTATGTAGATCAACAACAAGTTGCTATGTGGATCACGTGACTTATGTCATTTCCATACATGAAGCGTAGCGATTTGAACGAACGCTCGTAGACGTCAGCCACTTGTCTAGCCCTTCTGGTTCTCTATCGGATAACTTCGTTAGAGCTTGGCTCTTCCACCAAAAAGTAGTACAACACACTCTGCTTTCGATTTAAGGATATTAAAAATCAAACTGGCATGTCTCTGGTCCTGTAGGTATTATATTTGTGAAAGGGTCTCGCCTGTAAAATCAAACTGGCATGTCTATGGTCCTGTATTATATTTGCCCCCTCCACCGGAAGGGTCCCGCCTGTAATATTTGCGGAACAAATTCCACACGCCTTGCGCCAAATCGTGTGATCGCCCTCCAAATGTCCTATCATCTCAGCGAACATTCCAATTTCCTGTATTGGGCGCTTTTTCATTTATTAACTTTATCGGCGAAATATCGTCCTTTTTTCACTGGCCTTTACATTATTATTAGACTCATAGATTTATCAAAGTTTCGTACGCCTTTTAACTAAATACCTTGGAGCGACTTCGCGGTAACCTAAATTAATCTATGCCTTAACTTGAGCAAACGGCTGCGCTTACAAGAGGCGAGTGGCGCGTCCGAGCGGTCAGTTTTTTCATCTAAGCGCGTAGACGTAAATTGATGGCTCGGGCGTGGTGGCTCGGAGCTTGTGTACGCATCGAAAATAAAAAATATTGGTATCGTCTTAAGTTCAAATATTATTACTTGCTGGACCGTGAAGGAAACCTGCATTCCTATAAAAACCTGACTGACAAAACCCGGGTCGAAAGGCAGGATGGAATAGTCCAAGAACCCCACTTGTATCGAGGGGAGACCTTTAGCCAGTAGTGGCGCATTATTATAAGTATGGAATATCCTTCAATGTATACTAACCATAAGTGTAAAATTCAGACAATGGCAAGTGTTCAATGAAAGTTGGCAGCCAGTAGAGATAGTGACGTATGATACCATTCAATGTTAAAGAAAGTAGGTTAGTGTCGAGTGTTGCCCTCAAATATGTTGCTAGGAGACTTGGGAATGTAGAGCTGCAGAAGTAATAAACCCTTGTTATATAGGGTTTAAAATGTTGACTAAGGGCCTCCGCAGACTAACTACTTTTAGCATCGGCGATCGGCGATTTTGATGCTGCGTCTCGCTAGTTCGCGCTCGAAGTAACGCGACGCAGCATCGTGATCGATACGTCACAAAATCGCCGGTCGCCGATGCTAAAAGTAGCTAGTCTGCGGAGGCCCTAAAGGGTAAGGAGGATAGATACCTATTGTCATAGACAGGGGTGAATTGCAATGATGTCCAGCTGACTGTAGTTTTTTGGACCAAATGCAAAAAAAATATCACCAACTCGACCCGCGTAGGTCTTGAAAAATACCGTTCCCGTACGAGCTGACGAATGCATAATTGTACTAAAATGCAGTTTCACCAACTTGGCCCGCACGGGGCAAACTGCGATACGAGTTTTTTTTTATAGGACTGCGATGGCAAAAAAGCGTACGGCCCGCCTGATGTTAAGCAGTTACCGTAGCCTATAGATGCTTACAATACCAAAGGCATTACTCGCACATTGCTGACCTGAAGGGGAGAGGGATGGAGGGATGGAGTGAGGGGGAGGGGGGGTTGGGCTTTCGGCTCCCTCACTCATCGTACGAAACGCACCTGTAATAGCTGCTTTACGCCGATCTTCTGTGAGTTGGTGGATTACCCGTTGTTTTGGTTCCAAATGCAATAGGCGATGAATATGAGTATGATTTCAAATTAAATAGGGGACGAGCCTGCCTTTCTACCGGACACACTTTATCTCAATGCGCGGGATTCGAGCCATCTATTACCGCCTATATCTATTACCGGCACAGTGCGGATTGTTAAACTTCGTTCGTTTCTAAAATGTGAAGAGTTCTTCACTATATTGTCCTTCACTTTTCAGCAGTGCTCTTCAGGAACGGTAGTGCAAGCGTAGTGCAGTGCAGCAAGTGATAATCATTATTAATTCCTGAAATGAGATCCCAAAAGTCTAGGTACAAACAGTGATATTTCTGTGGCGCAGGTATTAATAGCAAGTGGCAATTAGGCCCAAGTCGCGATAGAGACAACTACT
This sequence comes from Drymonia ruficornis, assembly GCA_947859195.1. Taxonomy (NCBI): domain Eukaryota; kingdom Metazoa; phylum Arthropoda; class Insecta; order Lepidoptera; family Notodontidae; genus Drymonia; species Drymonia ruficornis. The sequence goes on along the minus strand of OX401905.1, from coordinate 12,662,712 downwards.
TACGTTAGACAGAGGCCGTTCTCTTATTCTTCCACATCTATGGAATTATAACATAGGTGTATCACGCTATAAATGTGGCCTCGAGAACAGCGGATTGGACGGTAACGCCAGTAAAGAGATCCTTAGTGATTAAGTACATGTGTTGTTCTAGCAATATGAGCTCATGACTATACCTTAGGTCCAGCAACGAAGTATAATGCTATTGCTAATGGTGGGTTCTCATACCGACAGCGTTATTGTCAGTGGTGGATAGTGGATATCAAACTAGAAATGTTTCCCATGGCAGGCAATCTCACAGAGTAATGCATAAAAATTTATAAGATCTTAACTTAACACTTGTTAAACAAATGAAAATCAACTAAGATATAGTAAAGTCTTTCTTTCGTCTTTCAGTTCCTGTATACACGGCGACAAGGTTCACCACCTGTCACGTTGGGTTCTGGCTATGTGGTGAAACGTGGGCTTTGAGTTGACTTAATACCTCCACAATGTGGTGGTGTGTGGCCACTCAAGCCTCTGACTACCCCCGAATGGGGATAAAAGTCGTGACGTTGTATTTTTTATTTTTATTTCTCAAGACGTGTGTCTCAGCTGCCAATCTTTTACTGTAATGCCTCTTAAATTTCTATAGCGTTTTAATTAAACGCTTGTGAAACACATAAACATCAACTAAGCTAATAAAATCTTTGTAATATCCGCTATCATAAGCCGCTTGTTCTAAAGCCCCACCGCTAAGCCCCATCATCGTTCATCAAGAGGGCGGAATGTGCCTTCTACCTTTAAAAGCCTTGCCGATTACATTCCGTATATTAGCTATGTTTAATATAACCTTTTATTACGTACATGCTAAATTTAATGGCTCATAAAGTTGAAATATGATGCCCATGTAGCCTCGCAACAGATGGACCGATTTTAACCAGATTGTTTGATTGATAAAAGTCGTGACGTTATATATAATTTTTTTTTTTTGATTGATTTGATACGTTTTAATGAGCCAGGTGTATTTATTTATTTTATACAACTATTCATGAGTGAAGCAAGTTGGCAAATTTTCTTTCTCATTAGCTGCGTCTACATCAGGCACATGCCGCGCACGAGCATTCCGCATAGAAATAATGTCATAACATGAGTGTTCGCGCGAGGCATCTCGAGGCACCAATTGAGGGTATGAATGCAAAACGGTGAATACAGAAAGCTGTGAATTCTACGAAGAAGGCCGTCCGTTATTTGGTGCGTTGGGTTGCCTCGCATGCCTCGCCCGAGAACTCATAACAAACAATATATTTTCAAAGATTTTACCGTACCCGGGTGACATACACAGTAGATATCGGACAAAATGTATCGACAAAACGTTTTCATCTTTGCCCTATGAATGGAGCCTCACTCTCCAGTATATTCTTATCTTCGCACCCATTTATCGGAAGGGCAGAATGTGCCACGTGTCCTTAATAGCCCTGCCGATACCGACTTACCTATAATTAGATATGTACATTCGCAAGTGCGACATTTTATTCAAGGAATGTGGAACGATCGGTAAAAAAAACACATATAAGGGCCTCCGCAGACATGCTACTTTTAGCATCGGCGATCGGCGATTTTGATTCTGCGTCTCGCTCGTTCGCGCTCGAGGAAACGCGACGCAGCATCGATACGTCACAAAATCGCCGGTCGCCGATGCTAAAAGTAGCAAGTCTGCGGAGGCCCTAAGAAGTGCTTTGATGCTTTTGCACTTTTAAATCAGTGGGGACGAAACAGGAAGTATCGGAATGATAGATTGGATAGGAATGATATAATTTTTTTATTGCGTAAAAAAATACTGATAAGAGAAAGGGAAAGATAGTTAACTTGCTATCTTTATGTTAATTTTATTGTTTTTTTTTTACGATTATACCAATTATTAGATATTACGGAAATTTGCACATTATTTGATAAACGACACAAAATATTTTCTAATAACTACTGACTATTTAGCATCACCAGTAATAGTTTTTGGACCCAGCCACGTCATTTATACACACGAGTGTACATTAAACACTAAATAGTGCTGTCTACTTAGGAGGAAGAAACTAATTAATAAAAGTCTTTGAAATCGGAAATGCATAGCAATTAAAATGGAATAAAAACGAACCCATTGTGGTTTTGGGTAACGTTAATTATCTCTTGTTCCCAATTAGAAGGAGCTTTATAATAGATACAAAACGGGCCTTAGGTAAGGTCCAGTTCTTTAAATAAATAATTCGAACGGTACCCTTACCACAATAAAATATGTATTCGGCCTTCATATTTTGTTTTACCGCCATAAAGCTTCTGAAATATTAGCTATTAACATCATATATATAGTACGTTTTTTTATACTTGTCCTATTTGGTAAGGAAATATGGCGCAATCGCCCCGCTGGACGCCATCTTTGCTTACCAAATAGGACAAGTATAATAAAACGTACTATATATATTTTTATAATGCATAAAACCCTTTTGTTGCCGCCATTTGATATTGATATACTTGGGTTAAAATAATATAGTTAATACAATATATGAGGTTCCCATGTGTACCTACTCTATTTGTAAATGTATTCTTTACCGAAAATGGTAGAATATTGACGATGAAATTCGGTTGTTTATATTTGTCAAGCTATTTTCTTCGCTGTTATATTTTATACCGTCACTAAATATTAAGGCCATTCCGATATGGCCTTTCGTAAAAATATTGGAAATTAGGTTCTTATACCTATACCTATATAAAAGTTTTTTTTTTTCTTAGAACAATAAAATCTTAATATGGTGCATTTTCGGTTGGTATAAAAACTAAACTTGACTTAACGAACTGCATTGCCATCCTTGTCATCTTTGATGAAATAATAAGTGTAAATACGTAATAAGCGCTCCCAAAGTGGCACGTGAAAGCTTGGCTTATTGGCAAACCCAGGCTTAACTTCCTGTCGCCGACAAAAGCGTTGACAGCGCGTTTACAATTAAAATGTTTGTTTAGACTTGTCAAATTTATTTCAGTCCGGATTTGATGACAACATATCGGCGCCAGTATTTTTTACTGACATAACTATTATTACCACCATTGAAATACCCGATTTAAAAGGTTTTTAACAGCCACTTCGCGCATTGAAAACAATAAAATAGAAAAGCGGTCATAAGACGCATCTATTAAAGCTGTAGGCAATAAAAGATCCTGAGCGCCAGGAAAAGTGGCGATGAAAAGGAATTTGAAATTCTTTTTACATTCCATTGCGTTTTCCCAAAGGATACGTTGCTAAGGTTTGTTGAAAACGCTGAAGTTGCAACGCAATGAACCGTGAAGGCGGAAAATATCCTATTCACCACACATTCTATGCTTTGCATGTCGATGTAATATTGATGGTTTGGAAATATGGACATTGGTAAACGGTGGTAGAGCCAAGCTGTAGCTAATTGATTACAGCTCATATACGGCCTGGATGGACCGGGGTAGTACCAACCTCTCACGGGAAATCGGCGTAAAGTAGATATTTTATTGGGAGAGCCGGAAGCTGAACCACCCCCTCTGCCTTTCCCGCCCTCTATCTCACTCCCCTTCAGGTCGTCAACGTGCAAGCGATGCGTTTCGTGTTACAAGCATATAGGCTACGGTAACTGCTTAACATCAGGCGGGCCGTACGCTTGTTTGCCGCCTTATATTGTTTGACAGCCCTCTTCTACATTTTGTTTGAAAATTGAGCAAATTTTTTTCAGAACTCTTTAAAACAATTTATTTTCAAGTTTAATCAATCAGTATAGGATTTCAGAGACTGAAGCCATTCTAAGGATGAAATACAGAGTGAGTTTATCGATACCCAATCCGCGCCGGCTAAAACCTCTTTATCTCAACGAGGATTTACAACTTTTGTTTTATTTTTGGACGCGCCAATCAGGTCCGATTACTTATTTACAACAACACCCACGAACTTTGAACGTTCGTAATTTAAAATGTCAAAAAGGACGTCTCCTAGATCATGACAGGCTCCTATTACGAACCCGGTACGAAAGCAATAATCCGTTTCGTTCAGGCTACGAATTTTGAACGTTGACACTTTTTCGTAGTAAATTACGTCTAACGGCGATTGTAGTTTTCCGAAATATCGAAATGAATTTTTGAGTTTTCGTCCTCCGAAAGCAGGTTATGGGCGAAAATTTTAAACGCTTAGAAACTATTTAAAATGTGCTTATCGCATCGCCCACATCAAACCACGTCAAATGGCGGTTGTAGTTATCCGAAATATCGAAATGACTTTTTTGGAGTTTTTCGGCCTACGAATAAGTAGCAGTTTCTGGCCGAAAATACGAAACTCTTAGAAACTATTTAAATTGTGCTTATCGCATCACCCATATCAAATAGCGCCTAATAGCAGTGAATGACTTTTTTGGTCTTTAGGCCCCCGATTAGGAATTTTTGGCCGAAAAAATAAATCTTCTATAAACTCTTTTTAAAGTGCTTATCGCATCGCCCACATCAAACCACGTCCAATGACGGTTGTAGTTTCTCAAATTATTAACACCATCTTTATTATAAATACTTAAATACAACTTTGCGTCTTGACGCTTAAGAGGAGGGTTCGAAATTTGGTTGATTTTCTATTCTACTTTTTCTTTAAGTAAGTATGTGGACTAGGAATCTTATATTTAGATGTATGATTTTTGACTATATTATCTTGAGTATCTTTAAATCCAAATCACGATTTGATGAAATTTTCTCGATAAAAAAAAATTATGAAATGAGCTCTAATTATTTACAATTTTCCTTGCTACCACGATGTTTTTACGATTTAGATCACGAAATTATTTCTAAAACATAGCAAATAATGATATCTAAACTACCCTTCAACCATATTTTAATTCATGAAGTAGTTTTTTTTTAATTCAAGTAAATGTGGTTTGGCGTTTACGTTGTTTATTTCCGAGCGCGCGCACAATATCGCCATCTCACATTTTAAGTACTTGAACTAACCATGTCTCTCTCTAACTTTGTATTGTCAGTGTCCGCTCGGACTTGTTCGACGTCGGACCTGTGAAGGATTTTTTAAAAAATATTACGAATAAATATTACGGTCGTGCCACATTACAGGTACAGTACAGTATTTACAGTCCGCCGACGCCTATGATAAATAAATAAATATCCTTGGAAATTCTTTTACACATGACTACCTGATCCCAAACTAAGCAGAGCTTGTACTATGGAAACCAGATAACTGATATTACTACATATACTACTTTTTGTTTGTAAATACAAACTAAATATACACTTAATTACACCTAGACTCAGGACATGCGGACATGTTCATGCACACAAATGCATGTCCTGGGCAGGAATCGAACCTACGACCTGCACTGCAGCGTGATTTTCGTTTGCTTTTCCTTGTCTTGTGTAATTTCTTTTCATCTCTTGTCATTTTGTGTCATCTCTTGTCATTTTGTGTCATCTCTTGTCATTTCATAGTTATTCGTGTCATTTCTGTAAAAACTCCCTATTTCGCTTACTGTTATATACTTGCAGCATGGTCTTGGGCCGACAGTGGGAATACATTGCTTGTCAAAACAATGGAGTCGCTTTATTGCGTTTGTTGTAGGTATGGATGGGCAAGTAATAAATATATCATACATCAATAAATTATCGTAAAAAATAACATTACAGATATGGATAGGAAAATGTTTGTCCGTCCTATTCAATCTATTATATTATAAACGAAAGTAACTCTGTCTGTTACCTTTTCACGGCTAAGCCGCTGAACCAATGTTGATGAATTTTGGTATGGAGATAGACTGGGTCTTGGCGGAGAACATAGGCTACTTTTTAGGGTTCCAAAGGGTGCTAACGGGACCCTATTACTAGGCCTACGCTGTCCGTCTGTCTGTCTGTCCGTCTGTCAGCGCGGGCTGTATCTCACGAACCGTAACAGGTAGAGAGTTGAAATTTTCACTGAATGTGTATTTCTGTTGCCGGTGCAGAACAAATACTAAAAATATAATAACATTTAAAAATAAATATCAAGTCTCAAACTTGATATTTTTGATGTGTTTATTCTACGGTGGTACGGAACCCTTTATGTGCGAGTCCGACGCCTTCAGATCTTATGAATGTTTTCTTGAAATAAATATAGTGTATTTTAAGTAATTAACTGGCCAACCCTCAGGTCCTACCTACCATGTTAGGATCTTTTTCGTTCTAGCGGGTGTAAACCGTGATTTAACGAGTTAATGTGATAATTTTTGTATTTAAATTATTCAATTCAATGTATTTGTTTCAGACATAGTCCAATATTGATTATTAAAATTATTATAATTTCACAATAAATATAAAACAATAAATAAAAGTAAAATTAAATTAAAAAAATATATATATTTATTTTTATTTTTCATGTTTTATCATTAAAATACAATATAATATAACATAAATTAAAATAAAATACAATAAAATAAAAACCTACCCCTAATTAAACAAATACCGTCCGCGTGGGATACTGGCTGCATGTCCTCCCTGTATTCAAGCTGTTCCTGTTGTCAAGCTAATTTTTTGAGCAAGGAAAGAGCCAGCCCTCTTGTCACCTGTGGCGGTAACCAGTCTAAGGGTGATTTTGATAGATAAAAAAATAAAGATAAAAAGATAAACAAAAAATAAATGCATGGTTAAATCAATAAAATTAATAAAAACTGAAAATTAAATTTAAAAAAAAATTAAATATGGTAGAAAAAAATATTATGACACCACTGATGACTTCATGATCGGCATCGAAGTTAAGTACCAAAGTATTCCTTTGCCTACGAAACATGAAAAAGATACTCATATCCGGCAGTCAGTCACTGACACAGAGTATGTACATTTTTACCCGACTACGGTGGGCGGAGGGTTATGATTTTGACCAATATGTATGTATGTTCATCTGCTCCCGTATAACGTCCAAACTATTTTTATCATAATAATTTGACTAATGAGATATCGTTGGACGCGTCTGGATCGTCCGCTGGTTATAGGCTATTATACGATCGAAATATTGTTATACGTATCTATCAGCATATTGTAGGTATCGTTTGTCTTCTTTTGACTTACTTTGTCTTCAGCAATAAAAACAACATAGAAATTAAATTATTTTTTTCAAATACACTCGACATAAAAATCCCATATAAAACGAAAAAAATATATTTGAATATTTTCATCCATTTCATCTATTTTAAAAGGTGCACTGGGACATATTATTTTAATTGTACGAATTAAACAATATTGTTCCTTCAAAAAATAACTATACTATAGTCTACTCCATAGCTGTTCTGTCCTAGCTAAGCGAGAGGGATATATCCTTCGGCAGCTCACGCGACGCTAGCCACACCCCGAAACTAAAATTCATTTTTTTCTTGTATCGTCTTAACGTTGTGCGTAGCGGTTTTGCGACAGCGGATTTAATATGGAACTCATACTGATAGCCAATAAGAGTCACCTGTAAATATAACCGTTACATTACAATGTACGGCCAGTCAAACGTTCAGATTAATTCTTGGGCCATAAAATGACATCGTAAACGTTATTACGCTCGCAGACTTTAGTATGACTAGCTGTGCCCGCGAATTCGTACGCGTAGATTTTGACTTTATTTTTAATTGTGTGCTAATTAAATTACTCCTTATAATATCAGCTATATGCCAGTGGAAGTCTCGTCAAAATCGGTCCAGGCGTTTCGGAGATAAGCCGGAACAAACAGACAGACAGACAAATAAAAATGTTAAGAAATTCTTTTTTGTTATAAGTATATACTTTCATAGGCATTTAATACGACTGCCGAATGTCAAGAATTCACGAAGATAATATTAGCGCCCTGCCTCCCTAGACAAGTGGTTGACGTCTACAAGCGTTCCTTCAAATCGTTACGCTTCATGTATAGAAATGACATAAGTCACGTGATCTACATAGCGACTTGTAATGTCATTTCCATACAATGTGAAGTTTATTTTATTCTATTCGATTAGCGTTCATGCCACTTGTCTAGGGGGGCTATGATGTCTTTGACGAGAATCAAACCCGCAACTACCCGGTAAATTGAGCCGAGCGCACGTTCAAACCACTAAACCAAATTTAGTTGTCTTCTTGTGTTTCGGCTTGAGTCTGTCCCTGACATAGATCTCTGTTTACGACAAGACATAGGTTCAAAGATGTCTCCTTCCTTGCTTCTTGAAGGAAATGGATTACTACAACGCTGGCTGATGAACGACCGGAAGCTTGTGTTGTTGTTTAACATACGGAGCTCGTTTGTACTGGAAAGGTTTCCTTACGTCTTTCTCTTTTTAAATATCAACCCCTTCACTTAGATTTATATTTAAAAAGTAGAGATGAAGTTATGTATGATAGATGCAATTTTGAAATTTGCTGAAAGGCATTTGGCTCAGCATGTGCTGGAGGGGAACGAGGTCTCCTCCAGCGCTGATTTTCAGCCAAAGCCTCCTCATACCCTGTCTTACATACAACCTTGGCTACCCAAATGTAAATAAAACATACAGTGAACGACTCACTTAGCTATTACAACAAAATAAGTACTTACACTTAATAATAAATATAATACATATTTACGTTTAGTACTTTTTTTATACTTGTCCTATTTGGTAAGCAAAGATGGCGTCCAGCGGGGCGATTGCGTAACTTTTTTGTCAATGTTTCAATTGGTTTCGTTCATCCTGTGTCAATTATATACGAAACCGATTGAAACATTGACAAAAAGTTATGCAATCGCCCCGCTGGACGTCATCTTTGCTTACCAAATAGGACAAGTATAAAAAAACGTACTATTAGTATAATTAAAAATAAAATAAAAGAATATAAAGTGACAAAATGTTATAAAACAAAGTCGGATGGTGATGCCGTTAGGTTTGTACTGATCATTACCGGGGTCCAAAACACACGCATGCCGCGCGGTACTGCTCACCCACATGCCGCCACGTGCCGCACGCGGCACCCGCAGCAGCTTCAGTCACATGCCGCGCGTGGCAAAGGGCGAGCCAACCTACACTTTAGACAGGAAATAGCCAACCAATCATTTAAATAGTCACATTATCGTTCTGTATCATGACTAGGCCAAACTAGGTGAGGAAAATGACAGCGCTCGTATGAGTAAGGGCGAGCATTTGGCTCAGGCGCAAAGCTGCCTTGCGCGGCATATGAGACATTTGGATGAGGCTATTGAAAACTTATAGATACGTTATACGCGCTTCGTAAGTGGCACGTTACATTATAAGCGAATTGGAAGACCGTTGACTGAGCGTTTGACAGGTGTTTTGGCGGCCACAATTTGAATACCATTTAGTATGAAGGTAACCTGTCTATGTATACCTAACTAAAAGGTTATTGTTAAATAAGCCGACTGACTAGACGACATGCTAGTACATAAATTATCATTTTAATCGACTTGTAATATAACTCGGTATAATAATTTGAACAACTGCTGAAACTTTGAATTGCCAACATCTGGAATCGTTTTTCAGAGCGGCCGGGAAGGCGGTGTGGAACGCAATTATATAAATAATTAAGTTTTTAGACATCGTAATCCTGTTATGGTCCGGCGGCTCTCGGCTTTTACAAATTTGTAAGTACCAACTCGTTTATAAGAGTTCTATTTGTAAATTAATGTAAAAATTATGTCAATTTTCGGCTGTGAATAGAGATACATCCCTACTCTAAGGGCTGTCTACGGCTATGGTGTTTCACTGTACCTTCTGAAATAACCTTTTACATATATGTAGTATATAGCAGCAGTGGTAGCAGATTCCTGGGTTCAAACCCTGGCTCACACCTCTAGATTTTTCGAAATCTATGTGTGACTCATAACTTTAATATGATTATCACTTGCTTACGGTGAAGGAAAACATCGTGAGGAAACCTGCATGTCTTTAGACATGTGAAATCCACCAACCCGCACTGGGTCAGCGTGGTGGATTATGGCATGAATCCCCCTCGCATTGAGGGGAGGCCCGTGCCCAGCAGTGAGACGTTAAAAGGGCTAAATTATTATTTATTTTTTAGCGGTAAAGGGAAGATCTTCCGGCCAGGCGGGTGGTATGCCTGGCGGGGTCGGCCGCTACGCCCCAATGGATGTTGTCGAGGTCTCGTATATATGCTGCGTGCCTCGGGAATGTTGCTTGCGTGGTTTAGGACTCCATTTTTGTATTGGCGCGTGCAACTAGCGCCATCTGTTGGTAGCGAGATGTGAAGTCGCTACAGTACTCCCCCACGAAGACCGGAGGTCGATAGCTATAGATTGCTACGTCGTGCTTGGGTGCTTGCAAGGGCCAGGATGCTCGAGGTCTGCGGTGGGTCGAGACCGAGCAGTGTGCGTCACAGAACCAGTAGCGCGGTGAGTCGGCTGTGGTGGTCCTGGGTGACAACTGGCTTGCTGTGTGACTTGCTGCTGACCAACGACTGCGGGGTGGGGTTGATGTTCTTGCTTGAATCTTCAGAGGCTTGCAATGTTCTTTGTCGGAGGTCACCAATGTAGCGGTAAAGGGAAGATCTTCCGGCCAGGCGGGTGGTATGCCTGGCGGGGTCGGCCGCTACGCCCCGATGGTTGTTGTCAGGGTTTCGTATATATGCGAAGTGCCTCGGGAATGTTGCTTGCGTGGTTTAGGACTCCATTTTTGTATTGGCGCGTGCAACTAGCGCCATCTGTTGGTAGCGAGATGTGAAGTCGCTACAATTTAAATAAATAAAAAACATTATTTTTTTACATATAACCATTACTTATTTATTAATTTTTGCAAATATGTAGAGAAATGTAGTAGGTACTACATTTTTCTTGTCTTGAGCATCTCTCGACGCAATTTTCCTGAATATTTTGTTCCAATTTAGACATTACTCACCTCGTCATCTTATCAGTCATAACTCGTAACTCGATGAAATATGTTAAATGTTTGCAGCTACCAATACAATGTATCGGCCTGTCTAGAATCTCTGAAATGTCGGCACTTTGTCGGCACTTTGAACATCAACATTTTGATGTGCATAGTTAAAGTTAATATATGACAAGAATACCTTCCTACTAGAGATGTGCCGAGTACAGCCTGACTCGAGTACTTACTCGAGTACTTAGTAAGTACTCGGGTACTCGAGTACTCAGATTATAGAACTCGAGTACCCGGTACTCGAATACGGGTTCCGAGTACTTGCTGTAACAGTTGTAGTTTTTTAGAAAATACGTTATAAATCGGGGCTCTCGCCAAAATTTTCGCCATTTTCTCCAATTTTCACGAGTGCAAGTACAACGCAGTAATTAAATGTGAAGCTCGGACGTTTGAGTGGTTAAAAATACATAATACAAAAGTACTCGAGTCTTATTAAGTACTCGAGTACTCATTACAAGTATTCGAGTACCTGTCCGAGTCCTCTGACTCGAGTACTTGCTCGATTCTTTTTTTAACGAGTACCAGAGTACTCGAGTACCAAAAATAGCGTACTCGGCACATCACTACTTCCTACCGTGCGTAATCGGAATTTCAGCTATGGGCCAAAGACCCTCGTTGATACATCCGTGAAATGTCACTTTTGTCAATTCTCTCTATTAGAGCCAGAACACACCGGGACGCCATGGCGACGTCGCCAGCCATATATCCAAACAATTTGTATTGACTGGCGACGTCGCCAGTCCATCGCCAGGTGTGTTACTTCCCATACATTTCAATACGAATAGTTGGCTACGATTGGCGACGTCGCCATGGCTATCCGGTGTGTTATATGGCCCTTAGTTTTCAAGGGCGAAGTCTGGGTAATTTTTTTTTGTGACTACGGTGTTATTTTAAGCTATTACCGTAGCCTATGCTTGCAATACTAAAGGCATCGCTTTCATGTTGCCGACCTGAAGGGAAGTGGGACAGGTGGTCTTCCGGCTCTTTCACTCTTCGTACCAAAAGCAGCTGTAATAGCTACGTTACGTCAGTCTTCTGTGAGAGGGTGGTACTACCCCGGTATATGACCTGCAGTCAATTGGCAACATCCGTGACTTTGATGTAAAAATTAGAGACAGGATTCTGAAACTCCGGATAAGCTTTGTTTGATAGATAATTTTGACAAAGATATCCTCCTACCTCCAAATTTCACCAAGCACGGTGTCTAGTTATGTTGGTAAGTACGCAGTTTTTCTATCAAATTTCAGAGCCCAATTTTTGCCTTAAAGCTATTATTATGTGGCTCGCTTGCGTAAATTAAGTTTTAGTATTTAGATTAGAATATCTTTAAAAAATATTACGTTAATTTTGTATAAAATTGTGATCATGAGTTTCTAACTTTGAAGCGGTTTTCGCATTTATTATATTAGTAAAGATTAGTAAGCATAACCAACCTAGAACAATGAGGTATTGTTTTTATCAAAAAATGAAAAAAAAAAATGTCTTTGCTTTTGTTTTTTTGGCATCAACCCTTTTTATGTCCTACTCTGGGCATAGACGCTGAAAAAAGAAAAATGACAAAGCCCTCATCGCGTGCTCACCCTAATTTGGCAATGTCCACAAAGTTTCAGAGACATGGAGCATAGCCAACATGAAAATAGGTCATTTGAAGCTGAAACGCTATTGCCGTTTTAACTTAACCACCATATTTGGTAAATTTACGTGTTTACGTCATAGGTGGTGGAGCCAAGCTTGACCCAATAGACTGCAGGTCACATACGGTGTAGTACGAGGAGTACGAGGTAGTACCCTCCATGGACCAATTACTAAGGGGACTGGCCCTAAGCAACTCGGCCGAGTGGTCGGCCTAGTACTAAACTCGACATAAAACGAAGCGAGTAGTTCAACTATTTACCGGTAGATAGAACAATGAAAATGAAATAACAATGACCACGTTTTTTTTTCATACATATATCTAATAAGGGCACCTCTTTCTTTAGTCTTTACTCTGTGGTACCCTCTCACAGAAGCTGCGTTTCGTACGATGAGTGAGAGAGCCGGAAGAAAACCTATAGTTAATTCTGTAATACGGAACAAAATGATCCTTTCGTCGAAAGCTATTTACAGTGTAAGTAATGGCTATTTCAGTTTTCTTACTATTACAGTTTTTATTAAAAACATTTACTTGTGTAACTTCATTTTTTTTTTATCTTTAACCTAACAGAACATCCAGCAGTTGGAGTCTTAAAATCCGATGTTTTATTCATACGAATGTTTCGGCGAACAGGGGGCTTACCACAAGCTCTTATTGCGATTCAATTACAGGAACGTATTAACGTTTCAGCGACTTTTTGTGCAATGACGTACCTTATTGTCATGACAATAAGAAACGTCATTAAAACGTCGTTTAAACGTTCCTATAATTGAATCGCAATAAGAGCTTGTGGTAAGCCCCCAGATGAGAATAATGGACGTAGCCGCGGCCGCCGGTTTTATTTTTATAAACATGGAATTATACGGAATACAGATATGTACATAGAAATGTTTATTTGCTGTCTTGTGTGTGGTACAGCTTTATCTAGCTAAATGTTTAAGTATACGTTAGCTATCATTGACATTATTATTATACAGAATGTTATGATATACAGGGGACGTATTTGACCCCATGATAATTTATGCTTGCACGACACAACAAAAATATAAATTAAAATGTCACTAATAAATGACAGACAAAACTTATAAAAAAATATAGCAAATGGTTTCGTAATGTGGGCCAGCCTTATGTTAAGGATACACCACGACACTATACACTAAAACACTCAGTGTATACATCGAGTGTCTACGTGTCTCCACCACCGCGACACCTTGTTACAGTTGAAGTGGCCTGTGGCGGTGTCAATACACTGAGATACACTGAATGTCTAGTCTCTAATGTATCCTAAGGGGGAGACCCCACCGCGATGCACGGAGAGGCCACACATACGACCCCAGCTACGTTTTGCAAAAAATGCATGGATGACGTCATTTCGTGCGTGCGCCGAGGTGGACACGGTGACATACATTTTCGTACATAGCGAAGCTTGACCCTCGTGCGTAGCGTGTGCGTGGCCTCTCCGTGCACCGCAGTGGGTTTCTGGCTTTAGGATTACGCTAGCGAACAACTATGAGCTGTCTTATAAATGGGAATTTACTTGTGTGAACTGTAATCCGTTTTCCCTAAATACTTCATTTTCAATTTCATCTATTATCAATGTTACTTTGTCAAACGTTTTTACGGTTCCTCACGTTTCTAAAAGTAATATTGTAACATAACATTATTACCTTAACCTAGTATGTTTTACAGGTTTACATAACAAAAGTAGTCACCTTCAATTCGTTACATTACCAGTATGTCAATAATAGGCAATCATTCCCTTTATACTGTGTAATGTTTGTCTCCTAGCAATTACTTCAGCTGTCGTAAAGGCTTTATTGCCAACAGTGGCTACCTTTACAACGTTGTAAAATAACTTTGTAATAATTACCTGAGAAAGTAGTTTTATGTACCGATTGTTTCAAAGGTACGAAATAATAACTAAAGGTTTTATTTGCCTAGTGAAGACAGACTATACGTAATTATTTAAGATACTTATTACAATTTTAAAATATTGGCGGGAAAAAATATCAGAAAAAGAAGGGGTTCGAATTTCAATAAAAAAATAATACCATTTATTTCTTTTCCCGATGATAAGTATCAAACCCCGAAGTATTATTTCGCACTTTTGAAACAGCCTGTATTTAGTTACGCCGACTATCCACATTAAAATAGGTTGGTACCTATATTTAGTTATTTTTGGTCCACTTTTGGATTGAATAGATATTCCTTCCAATACATTCATCGTCAAAGTTTTACGTCCATGAAAGTCAGTTCGTTCGGCCATTCCGTCTTTCTATTATCTAAGTTAATAACCTAATAAGCGTTATTTACACTAGATTCATGAACATAAAACGAATGTCGGAACCGTTAGTGCTAATATCCAGTGTGTATTTAGCCTTAGTAGTGCCGTTTTATTTGCTCGCAACTTAGTGTAACACAGCTTAAGAAATTATTGCTTAAGAATCAAGTAAGTACCTCGTAAAGTTTTAGTTCTCTACTTACCTTTTTATGTGAACGGGCTTCATATTTGATGTTTTAAGTGAGGTCGGAAATAACAAATAGGTTAAAGGCAAAGACATTACCAGAGTGAGACAAATACATACATACATATACTCACGCTTGTATCCCACGGGGGTAGGCAGAGACTATTGATTGCCTCATGTTACGATTTTAACACACCTCTTTTGCTTCATCCACATTCATACATCTTCTCATGCACT
The DNA here is from genome assembly GCA_947859195.1 of Drymonia ruficornis. Taxonomy (NCBI): domain Eukaryota; kingdom Metazoa; phylum Arthropoda; class Insecta; order Lepidoptera; family Notodontidae; genus Drymonia; species Drymonia ruficornis. The sequence continues at coordinate 12,647,476 of OX401905.1, read as the reverse complement.
GCTGTCGGTTGAGGGTGCTACGGACTTGACCTTTCTGGAAAACACAACTTTAATCTGGTCGTGAAAAGTTCTCCATGGGCGCCCTTATCCGACGCATCCACTTACTTTCGCTCCGTATATCTCTGCCATCAGTCGACTTTTACTCATCCTCTCTACATGGCCAAACCATCTTAGCATACTCTTCTCAATCTCTGTCATCATATCATCTTTCAGCTTGCATCTCTCTCTTATCAGAGTATTCCTTATCCGGTCAGCAAGGGTGACACCACACATACTTCGTGAGAAGGTGGTAATACCCCAATCTAGCCAGCCCATGTATTTATAAACTGCAGTCAATTGGCTACACCTTTGCTCTGCCACCAATCAATTTATGTTTATTATCTGGCTTAATTTTTCCTCGCAACAAAAGTGGCCATAAGATATGTTATCTAGTTGATTCCTTGTATACAGGGTGTAAGTGACAGCCCTCCACATACTGATAGGATGACTTCAGCATGTCATGTTAAGATGATCGGTACCTGAAATTAGTTCAGGAACTTTATGGTACCCCATTAAACTCGATTTGTTTTATTAGCTTATACGCAATGTATCGTTACCGTGGCAAAACGCACGTAGCGAACGACCGCCCTCCCCGCCACAGGCTCAATGCTTGCCGTCGAACGCGCTGGTACCACGTGATTCACGCGTTGTTCTTAAGAGGAGTTCAACATCCATTGCTGGTTTTTTTTTATTTTAACTGTTTTATTTACAAAAATGGAATGCTGCGTACCGATAATGTAATTGAACATTGATATAAAGGGATACTCACTGAAAAAAAAATGTAAATTTTCCGGAGAAAATTTCAAGCGGAATATGATTCAAAATAAGGTCCTGAATTCACCCTGTCAGTATGTGGAGGGCTGTCACTTACACCCTGTATAACCGCCAGGCTGTATCTCTAAATGATAATTTACTTCCGTGTTCCTGCAAAACCGTCCTACCTTTCTTAACGGTGCGTTAACGCTATCTTATTTATGTTTATGATGTGCCCACTTGTGAACACAATATCTGGGGGTAGGTATTGGGGTCGGGGGAACACGCTACGCTATACTTCATCGGTAAACGAGCGTTTAACACGCAGTTAAACACACGTGTTTGAAATGTTTTATGTCTACGAATTGAGTTTGTTGTTAGACCTACTTTTGTTTGTTGAACTTCTTAAATTGGGCTCTTAGCTTAAATTGCTAGACAGATATTACCAAGGAAGAGGGAGGCATGTTAATCTCCAAAATAGTTTGTCCTACTCAATGGAGTACAAGGACACTGTTTTTTTTTTTTAAATATAGGACTGCGGTGGCAAAAAAGCGTACGGCCCGCCTGATGTTAAGCAGTAACCGTAGCACATAGATGCTTACAATACCAAAGGCATTGCTCGCACATTGCCGACCTGAAGGGGAGTGGGATGGAGGGAGGGGGAGGGGGGGTGGTCTTACGGCTCTCTCACTCATCGTACGAAACACAGCTGTAATAGCTGCTATACGCCGATCTTCTGTGAGAGGGTGGTACTACCCCGGTCGAGCCAGCCCGTTTATGAGCTGCAGTCTATTGGCTACAGATTGGCTCTACCACCTGTATGTCTTGGTTGCGCTCGCGGAAAGTAATGTTGAAAACATGGCGGTATAATACATGTACACTTTTCAGGTTCACTGTTTTGATTGCATTGTAAATCGATTGTAAATTTATGTTTTTTTATATTAAAAAAGGCGGTTTGAACACAGGAATTCAAACTTTGTGCATGAAACCAAAAGGTCGCTTGTCCTAAATCGTCAACCCTGCTTTTAAATAATCTACACCTCCGTACGAAACAGGGGGGTTACTTTGAAAAACGAAACGAAAGCTTCGGCTGACGGATCGGGCGAACGGATCCGAAGGACGGATTCGATGATCGTGATTTGACGTTTCTTCTTTCGTGGATCCTACTCTGAAAGTTATTTCACATTTACGATTTCAGCGTTTGACATGGTTTTGATCGTAAGAAACGTAAAAAATCACGATTTAACACTTTCGGAGTAGGAAATCGCCCGATCCGGCAGCCGAAGCTTTCGTTTAGTTTTTCAAAGTAACCCTCCAGGTACCATAGGTACTTTTGAAAGCTCTTGTCGCTTTCGTATGCTGAAATGCTTTCAAAGTACGCAGCGAAACCTCGAAACATATCCGAAAGCCCGATGACACGCACGTGTTCGCTCCCATGTTACTGAAGATTTCTTAAATATACTGTCTACCGTATTTTTTCGCGAGAAAACGCATGAAGATCTTCACGTAAAATTAGGTTGGCTCGCGTAAACTCGAGAATTTCGGGACACGGAAAACGGAAGACAAAATTCTCTGGTAAATGTAAATAAGTACCTAATTATTTTTTTCTTATTTCCACGCATTTTTTCTCTTAAGGTATAGGTCGACTTACCATGCGTTTTTAGAGTGTTTTAAGATGTCTAGTTTTGTTAGCTACTGCGTAAACATGCCACTCGAGGTACCTATTACAGGAACTACCATTTCTCCATAAAGAATATTTTATGCAGACGCTTGCTATTGTTCAATTCAATTCAAATCGTTTATTTTGTTTAGGCCTACGGGGGACTTACAAATTGTCATTTTACATTTTTTCTTAAATTCTACCACGGATCGGAAACGCGACCTTGACTGAGAAGACCCGGCAAACTCAGCGGGCTTGTCTTTTTTTACATTGTTTTTTTTATCGCCATTTACTTATTTTAATACAATATATTTTGGTAAACAATAGCTCCAGTGTGCGGCCCTGCGAAATAAGCAAGGCAAGGCACGCTACACTTTAACATGACACTGTTATTAACGAAGTGTGTTTGATGATTTGATGTATTTGATGATTATCGAGTCGTGGTGAATGTATAAACTCTTGGTAGAGCTCATTGGTGTGTTATTTTAGCAGATATGGTACCTAATTGCAATCGATTCCCGCAGCGGCCAATTTCAGAATCGGCATTTTCGTGATTCCTCCTGGTCTGAATTTCACTGGGATCGCCCCAGTACATTGTACGGTACTCGTAGTACAAGCGTTGCTCAGTTTGGGAGCATGCAGTTGGTGTGTAAAAAAAGGTGAGATCGGTTTATACCGGACTCAGTTCACCGTTTCATTCTGACGTCACAAATACGTCACCCTTTAATCCAAAGCCGTTCCCATTAATCAGCATATGGAATGATAAACACGTTCAGGGTATACCTGTCCCAAATTGTGTATTAACCCCAAATGACGTCACTGTTCAATTATTTTGCGTGCACTTACATTAAGTGGATAATTACTTAACCAGGCCCGTAAACGTCACACCGATTGGTTAATTATGGTCACAAGCCTCGGGAAATTACTAACAATAGGTATTATGTTGGTACACAAACTTAACTAACTGTACAAGACAAAAATCCCATCTACGAAAAACTAGGTTTTTCGCTCAAAAAGTATTTTCTGCATTCATTGAGGGCAGGACCTAGTGAGTTTTGAACTTAGAACATGAATATTTGAGCAAAGAGATCGCACGCAAATCTTGTGTGAATAAAGTTACTGGCCAGTAAGATAGAAGACGCGGCGCATCAAGCTGCCTTTAAAAAAGAAAACAAATGAATAACGCGTAAATAAGAAAATAAAAAATAAATAAATATAACGTCATGACTTTTATCCCCATTCGAGGGTAGTCAGAGGCTTGAGTGGCCATACACCACCACATTGTGGTGGTATTAAGTCAACTCAAAGCCGACATTTCACCAGATAGTCAGAAATCAACGTGACAGGTGGTGAACATTGTCACTGTGTATACAGGAACTGACTATTACCTAATCCCGAGGGATAGGTAGGTTTCCTCACGATGTTTTCCCCCACCGTAAGCGAACTTCAAAGTCAAAGTCAAAGTCAAAAGGTTTTTATTCATGTAAGCTCATTAGAGCATTTATAAATAGTCAATATAAACAATATTTTAGCGTTACCACCGGTTCGAAATGTTGCTTCCATTGAGAAGAGCCGGCAAGAAACTCAATGGTTACTCTTTTCAAAAGAATAATTGTATACATTTTCAAACAGTAACGCTATGTGAGCAGGCATGCATTAACACAGTGTGAGTAAAAAAAGAAAATAAGGTATTTAAATAAAAAATAATAAAAACTAGCCTAGAAAGCTGTGCATGCCTACTCCCACTTAACTGTCAAACCAAAAGGTGAATATTTAGAACGATTGTTTTGGTGTGATGCCTTCCGTGCTTAGGTCTTGTCTGTAAAAGTTTTGGAACAACGGTGTCAAGTGGAAAATGGGCGGACCAGTCCCCGCAAGCAGCGCCCGGAACCCGAGCATGACTTGAGCAGCGGCATCACCCTCCTCAACCATTTTAGAGGGAAGAGGGTGACCCGCTCCACAGAGCCACCGCAAGCAAGGACATTAGAGTGAGCATGACCGATCCATTACCGCAGCGACATAGTTCAACAAAGCTAAGTAAGCGTACGGCAAGACAACATCCGCTACAATTGACATACAAATGCTTGTCAATGGCTATATGATACATGATTTCCACAACTTAAAAAGGTGGTAATTGTGACTAATATGTCAATAGCGCTAAATTAAGAGAAGGAAGAGGAAAACAATAAATAAATAAGGAATAAATCAAAACAAGAAATTCTGAGGAATTATTCCCGTTCCGGTGGAGCTGGACCAGCACCTAGCCAAGCATCTTTATCTTTCAAATAATCATCTAATGTGTAGTAAGCCCGCTTACAAAGCGTACGCTTTACACAAGTTTTGAATTTAGTTTCACTAAGACTAAGTATGTTTGGTGGTATTTTATTATAAAACTTGACACAGTATCCCATGAAAGATGTGTGAACTTTCGCAAGTCGAAAGCGCGGTTGATCTAATTTGTCTTTATTTCTAGTGTTATATCGATGACTCTCACCTAACTTTTTAAAGAGATGTAAATTTTTCCTAGTGTACATTATGTTTTCATAAATGTATTGGCATGGTACAGTCATAATGTTGATTTCCTTAAACCGTTCCCTCAAGGAGTCGCGACTTCCTAAATTATAGATGGCCCTAACGGCCCGCTTTTGTAAAATAAAAACAGATTCGATGTCAGCCGCCCTACCCCACAATAATATACCATACGACATGACACTATGAAAGTAAAACTGTTAACTAACGCGACTAACGCATGAACTATTTTATTTATAACCGACTTCAAAAAGGAGGAGGTGCTCAATTCGACAGTATGTTTTTTTGTGTGTTTATTCTCATAGACGGGGATGTAAGCAGATTGTATCACTCGATTACAAAATTATTTTTACCTCGGGCGACGTAGTTTGAATTCCTTCGCTCCGCGTTGGTTTACAAAATTTAAAGGAGGCCCGTGCCCAAGAGTGCGACGTTAAATGGGCTAATATTATTAATTATATACATTTCCAGATAAGCGACTGTAGCCTAGGGGTGAACAGGTTGGGCTAACAATCAGAAGGTCCCAGGTTCGATCCCCGGTGGGGCATGCGCCAATGGATGAATTTTCATCTATGTGCATAATTTACAGTTCGCTGACGGTGAGGGAAAACATCGTGAGGAAACCTACCTATCCCTCGGGATTAGGTAATAGTCAGTTCCTGTATACACGGCGACAAGGCTCACCACCTGTCACGTTGGGTTCTGACTATCTGGTGAAACGTGGGCTTTGAGTTGGTTAATACCTCCACAATGTGGTGGTGTATGGCCACTCAAGCCTCTGACTACCCCCGAATGGGGATAAAAGTCGTGACGTTACATTTCATTTCAATTTATTTCCAGGTAAATTTAATACGAACCTTAGCTTTCCGATAAATTTATATTTAACAAATACAACATCTTAATGAATACTCATTAAAGTTTCAATAAATTAAACGCCATCGTATTTACCTCTAAAAGCTTTCAATTTATCCGGTTAGCGGTATGTAGGTATATAGTTTCTGATTTAAGCCATTATCTAAACACAAAGGGTTCGAACAAAAGATGGCGGAGGCATTGTTAGCGGGCGGTAGACGTTTTTAATGATCCACCTATACTCTTCTGAATAATGTATAAGTCATAGATTAATTTTAGTTTCCGCGAGGGCTTGGTTTTATTGGTGGTAGAGTTAAGCCGTAGTCGATCAACTGAAGCTCATATGGGCTGGCTCGGCTGGGGTAGTACCACCTTATCACAGACGATCGGCGCAAAGTAGCTATTACAGCTGCGTTTCGTACGATGAGTGAGAGAGCCGGAAGCCCAACTCCCCTTCAGGTCAGCAACGTACGAGCAACGCCTTTGGTAATGCTAGCATCAATAGGCTACGGTAACTGCTTAACATCAGGAGGGTCGTAGGTACGCTTGTTTACCACCTCAGTCCCGTAAAAAAATAAAAAAGGACGCATCACCAAGATGGAGCATACGCATGCACTAATAAAATTCGGAAACTAATACTACGCCGCAGTCGGCGTACTTTAGTACATCCGAAAATAAGTTTCCGCATTATTTTGAATGATTTTTATCGGGCACGCGCAAAATTGGTACCGTACAATGGACTGGGGGCGATCCCAGTGGCACCCAGATATTACTGACATATTATTATACATATACAGTGATCTTAGTACAATGTGCACATACTGTACATAAAATCATGAGAGAGATGACAGGTTTTCATCATGCTCTCGAGATATATAATAGTGTCAAAGGTTAGATCTAAGACACCGCACACACCCCAGACATCGCTTCTTATTCCGGCTAAACTTGATTGTCAGACTACGTTTGAATTTATTATACTTACCTAAGTACAGTAAAAAACAAGTCTGCTAAGAATAAAATAACTTACATGACTCTCTTAAAATTAAAAAAAATAATCGGTAAGGAATGTCATCATCAAGTTGGGCTTCCGGGTCTATCACTCATCGTACAGCTGTAAGAGCTACCTTACGCCAATCTTCTGTGACAGGGTGGTACTATCCCGGTCGAGCCAGCCCATATATGAGCTGCAGTCAACTGGCCAAAGCATGGCTCTACCACCAATAAAACAGTTGCAGTTTTTGACGGTATTTATACACGACTGCCCAAAAAAAGAGTGTATATGTGTTTAGGGTTCATATATGTTTGTTTGTTTATATGTATGTATGTATGTGATGTTTCTTTATTCCACCATAACTTTTGAATGCCTTAACCGATTTTAATGTATGGCATATCGTTAGAATCCTTACATAATTCCGGGTTACACTGGGAATATTATTTAAAGAAAAAAACAATATGGCGGCATTATGGCTCCATATTCAAATGCGAAAAAAAAATTCTTCAGTTATTTTATCCATAAAATGTTAGTTTTTTGTAAAAATGTTTCTATACTTCTATAACTACTAATGTTATAAATGCAAAAGTAACTCTGTCTGTTACGTTTTCACGACTAAACTGCTAAACCAATCTTAGTAAATTTTGGTATAGGTAGAGATAACCAGGACTTTGGAGAAGGATATAGGTTACTTTCTATCCCGGAAAAATGTTAGGTTCATGTGGGAGAATTAAGTCGATAACGTGCGCTAGGTCTTAAGGTTAGTTAGTCTCCCGCCACCCACGCCAGTTTCAATAGTTTATTTTCCTGACAGTTCCTAACGAAGCGTATCACATTGTGAGATTAATCATCAAGTTTTGTCTTCTAACGAGCACAAACCTTGTATAGAGATACATGGAAGTAACTAAGGATATAATATACCTTTATATGTAGAAGGTATATGGGGTATTATGGTTGATTATATATTAAATCCTATTTCATAAGCGACTGTAGCCTAGGGGTGAACAGGTTGGGCTAGCAATCAGAAGGCCTCAGGTTCGATCCCCGGTGGGGCATGCACCAATGGATGAATTTTCATCTATGTGCATAATTTACAGTTCGCAGACGGTGAGGGAAAACATCATGAGGAAACCTACCTATCCCTCGGGATTGGGTAATAGTCAGTTCCTGTATACACGGCGACAAGGTTCACCACCTGTCACGTTGGGTTCTGACTATCTGGTGAAACGTGGGCTTTGAGTTGGTTAATAACTCCACAATGTGGTGATGTATGGCCACTGGGGCATGTAACGGGCATGGGCATGTAATGGGGATAAAAGTCGTGACGTGTATATTTCATTTTTTTTCCTATTTCATAATATATTCCACAGGATGGATTTATGTAAATACGTTCGATCGCGTGGAATTTAAATTGTTTGATAATGTTAGCTAAAATAAAATTAGCCTAAGTTACTCTGCATAACACCAGCTATGCCAGTGAAAGTCCCGGCAAAATCGGTCAAGCCGTTTCGGAGATTAGTCGGAACAAACAGTCAGAAATCCACTTAGTCACGCTAATGACTATGTAACTTATAACGCCACAATGTTTATTCATCTCTTTCTACGCTTTTTTCATGTAATGTTAGCGTATGTCGGGTCTATTATATAGAACGTCATTGTTTGAAACTATCCAAGAAAATTTTCACACTAAGTTTTAGGAAACAAAAAGTATTACATTATGTAAACCAAGTATTAAAACCGCGATATAAACAGGCTACTGTTTCGAACTTTTGTATGAACTTAGTTACTTTGCAAGTATTTTCTTTCACTGGACTTTTATTAACTAGACTTCTTTTAGCAGCTCTATCTACCCTGAGTGTATACATTTAGTAAAGACTCCATAGTTTCTAGTGTTGGCGCAAAAAATAGTATGTTTGCAATACAAATATTTTACGTGGATGCTAACGAAAAGCGAGCGGAAGATACGCTCGCTAGTCGCCGGCTAGTTTGGCTCACTGTATCGGGTGGTTGCGGATTCGATTCCCGCCAGAGGTAAATTTCGAAAACGGCCTTTTGTAATTAGCTCTGGTCTGGGCCGTCTGGGTGTACTGGGATCGCCCCCAGTCAATTGTATGGTAGCCATAGTACAAGCGTTGCTTAGTTTGGAGACCATGCAGTTGGTGTGTACGTCTGGCGATATTTATTTATTTATTTTTTAGTAAGCTTGAAAGTTCTTAAGATTCATAATAAGAGTATTAATACTGTATAATTACTGTTCTTTTTAAAGGACATATAGTGGCCACACAGAGTAAAGACTAAAGAAAGAGGTGCCCTTATTAGATATTTGTATGAAACAAAACGTGGTCATTGTTTTTTCATTTTCATTTTACTATTTACCGGTAAATAGTTGATGTTAGTACTAGGCCGACCACTCGGCCGACTTGCTTAGGGCCAGTCCCCTTAGTAACTGGTCCATGAGTGGCCATACAAAGTTCAAATAAAGACACTGTTTATATACAAAATACAGCCCATTTTTCTAAGAAATGTTAGTAAAACGAAAAGAACCGATGCGTGTACTTAAGCGACAAAATCAATTTCCGAAAAACATCATGGCCCTTAGGGCCTCCGCAGACTAGCTACTTTTAGCATCGGCGATCGGCGATTTTGATGCTGCGTCTCGCTCGTTCGCGCTCGAAGAAACGCGACGCAGCATCGAAACGTCACAAAATCGCCGGTCGCCGATGCTATAAGTAGCTAGTCTGCGGAGGCCCTAAGAACCAGGTTGCTGCTATTACCCAACTTTCGGAAGCTTATAAAATAACTTATAACACTTCTTTTCACGTTTCGTTGGAGCTTACAAATCCAATTTACGCAGGTATTAACAATTCAACCGCTACTCTGCTCCAATTTGTTAGAGAAGTTTCCGAATTGAATTCTAAGTAAGATTAATTTTACTAGGCGTTGAAATTTCGGCCTAAATCGCGTTCAATTATCGTGATCGTTTGTACATAGTGATAGAAACCTGTCTGATATTGATCTTAAAACTGTGAGCTTTCGATCAAAGATTGCAATTAGTAACATTTCATAGCTTTACATGATAGTTATAACTGCAATAAAATAATTCAATGGGATAATGTCGACCTTGTTGACAGCGACTGCCTGCGAGGGGGAGGGGGGAGGGGGTGGGGGAGAGGGGAAGAGGGAAAGGGGAGGGGAGGGGGAGAGAGGGAGGGTGGAGGGGGAGAGGGGGGGTCTCTTCAGTATAAAAAGGTACGTAAATTGGGGGTAACTTTTTCCCACGATCTGGCCACTACATAGACGGTCGAGCCATCAGCAGTTACCGTGGCACGTGGATGCGCGTGGCACGCTGTAACACAAACATCTGTCGAATTTTTCGATCAGGACACGTGACCCTGTCACGAGTTTAACATATTTTACCCATCTCAAGAAAAGTGCACAACGCCGCTAAAGCAGTTTGCACTTCAAAAATTAAAACTGTAGGTAGGTAGTATAAGTTGTTTTACTAACATTCACTTTATATATTAGTTACTTCGAAGTAACATACCTTCAATTGTTCTCTTCAAACGAAGTAAGCAAAAGTTCGAGTCTGATGTCATTCAGTAGTACAAGTTCGATAGTCCTTTGTTCGAGTCTCATTGCGGACTTGTGGACTCCTGAACACTTTGCGGCACGTTCTCGTTAATTGAGTAAGTTGGCATGGTCGCGATTAACAGAACAGAGGGAGAGATAGGTACTTTTTATTTATAAAACTGACGATTTAATAAAACTATTTAACCGTCATAAAATAGTTATATTTGTTTAAAAATTTGACACACTTGACGTTCACTTAGAGCCGGGCCCCACTTGTGCGTTGCGCTGCGTTGCGCTGCGTCGTCGCAACGGATCAAAGTGTCAGCGGGTGAGAGACAAAGCGGGGGAGGGTGATGTGCCAGTACAAAATCTTGCGACGACGCAGCGCAACGCAGCGCAGCGCGCAAGTGTGGCCTCGCCCTTAGGGCGTAGGCCGATCTCGATGCACAAATTAGATTTTGTTTTCTATTGAAAAGAGTAACAATTGAGTTACTCGCTGGCTCTTCTCAGTGGTAGTAGCATTAAGAACCAATAGTTAACTTGTGACTATTCAAAATTGTGTTGTGATCAAGTTTTGACCTACATGAATAAAAAATCATACTTCGTCTGACTTCGGTGGCAAGAATTTTATTTGAGAATTATTCAAATTAATTACGCAGGCATAATTCCGACCTGAAGGTGCTCGTAGGCCTAAATTATTACATAATTAATTCATGCAATTAAAAAAATAATACCACTGAAGTCACACAGAGAACGGTCCAAAAATGACCCAAAGATTACACCAGTAAGTTATTCTCTCCCAATTTCCATGACTTCCCTTATATAGGTGACACAATGCGCCATGTCCCGCATAGAAATGCTATTGAAAGCGGACAATAGGCGTATCTGGAAGCGTCGATAGCTTCGTTAGTTCAATACATAACTACGGACCACTGTCAATATACTGGGCAACAGGGAAATATAACTTAGTAATAGACGATCACCGATATAAACTTTTGTTATCGAATTTACAACCGTATTTTAGAGTTGTTAGAATTTATATTTTATAGTTCTATGGTTTCTATTTTATGGTTCTTCTATAGCAGTGTTAGCCGATTGGTTAAGCACGCGTCTTGCGGGCTTGAGGTCCTGGGTTCAAACGCTGGCTCACACCTCTGGATTTTTCGAAATCTATGTGTGAATCATAACTTTCATATGATTATCACTAGCTTGCGGTGAAGGAAAACATCGTGAGGAAACCTGCATGTTTTTAGACATGTGAAATCCACCAACCCGCACTGGGCCAGCGTGGTGGATTATGGCCTGAATCCCCCTCGCATTGAGGGGAGGTCCGTGCCCAGCAGTGGGACGTTAAAAGGGCTACATTATTATTATTATTATTAGTTCTATGGTGAGCATTTGGATGGCTAAAGATCGATATGCCACATTGATGTCAATGCTGATGTATTATGTGACTAAGCTTGCAAACAAGCGTACGGCCCGCCTAATGTTAAGCAGTTACCGCAATACTCGTACGTTGCCAACCCGAAGGGGAGCGGAATAGAGAAATGGGAAGGGGGGCGTTGGGCTTCCGGCTCTCTCACTCATCGTACGAAACGCAACTGTTTTATGCCGATCTTCAGTGAGAGGGTGGTACTACCCCGGTCGAGCTAGCCTATATATGAGCTACAGTCAATTGGCTACAGCTTGGCTGTACCACAAGTTATATTATCATGATTACATTAATTAAAGCGACTGTAGCCTAGGGGTAAGCGGGTTGGGCTAGCAATCAGAAGGTCCCAGTTTCGATCCCCGGTGGGGCATGCACCAATGGATGAATTTTCATCTATGTGCAAAATTTACAGTTCGCTGACGGTGAGGGAAAACATCGTGAGGAAACCTACCTATCCCTCGGGATTAGGTAATAGTCAGTTCCTGTATACACGGCGACAAGGTTCACCACCTGTCACGTTGGGTTCTGACTATCTGGTGAAACGTGGGCTTTGAGTTGGTTGATACCTCCACAATGTGGTGGTGTATGGCCACTCAAGTCTCTGACTACCCCCGAATGGGGATAAAAGTCGTGACGTTACATTTTTTACATTAATTTGACACGCCTCAAAGTGTTTCTGTCTTGCTCAAACATTATGACTATGTGAAGGATGGCAATAGAGTATGTTTAGTTGTCTGAACAGAATCAGCATCATTGTATGACATCAGAGGCATCTAATATTAATATTATCAAGAATTTCATCACGTAAAGGTCTGAATATAAACAAGATATTCGCTTATATTATAATAAGCGGAGAAAATGAAAATAAAAGGGTGTAAGCCAGAGATTACCGAAGTTTTTATTATTAATATTCTTTACAATACTTAGTGCCTGGGGGAAGGTTTCACAAATTACTTTTTGGAAAACACGTACTGACATTCTTTAGTTTTTTGTTAGGTTAAAACGAAGTTGATTTGTACCTATTATCAGTTTAAAATTTAAACAGGTATTTTAGTATTCAATTTCACCAGTGTGTTAAATTGTGTAACATACCAAAAAGACTATCCCCCTTATTCATAGAGATTTTAGCCAGTTTACAATAGTTTTGAAAAGCATTTTAAGTAACAAATGTGATTTGTAATTCCACTGCAAGTCGATCATAACTTTCTATGAATAAGGGGGTATCTTTCCAAAGTGTCAAAAATCTAGTGTTCCAAAATTACAAGTATCACATAGTCCAATTCCTACAATGAACATAGTGGGTATCAAATTGAACAATACCCACAATGAACATAGTATCACATTGACTAATTCCCACAATTAACTAAGGCCTAGGCCACACAGCGGTTATATCCGCGCTGTTAAAACCGCGTCCTATGGAATCATATGAACCGCAAGTGCGGATAGGTTCATATGATTCCACAGGACACAGATTTAACGCGGTTTTAACAGCGCGGATATAACCGCTGTGCGGCCTAGGCCTAAGTATCGCATTGAACAATAAATATCCACAATATACATAGTATCAAATTCACTAATTCCCACATTTAATATAGTATCACATTGAACATAACATAGTATCAAATTAACTAATTTCCACATTGAACATAGTATTACATTGACGAACTCCCACATTGAACATAGTATCACATTGACTAATTTCCACTATGCCCATATTATTATCATATTGAACAATTCCCACAATGAACATACACAGTATCATTTATCATTCCCATAATATTAGTTTCGGGGTTTTGTTAACATGAATATGACGTAAACTTGGTCTTGACTTATGGAAGATCTCTTGGTTCCAATATTCTCTTTATGCCCTCAAGCTAACGAGAGCAGAGCCTCGGGAATTTAGGAAACGCAGTTGTAAACCAAATTTTCGCCATACCATACATCGCTCCCGCTTTCGTCATCAGTTTATTTTCCCAGCGAGTTATATTTTGCCCACTTTGTTTCTGTTTAAATATTTATGTACTTTCACTGTACTGTACACAGAAAGATAAACGTAACGTAACGTCACGACTTTTATCCCCATTCGGGGGTAGTCAGAGGCTTGAGTGGCCATACACCACCACATTGTGGAGGTATTAACCAACTCCAAGCCCACGTTTCACCAGATAGTCAGAACCCAACGTGACAGGTGGTGAACCTTGTCGCCGTGTATACAGGAACTGACTATTACCTAATCCCGAGGGATAGGTAGGTTTCCAGAAAGATGTACATAATAAATACCTGTGTGTATAATGACATTACTTCTATATAGCATTCTTTTCAGGCTTTGCTTAGAGCAGTTTTCAGGGTTATTTTTGTATTATAGAATACTAGCTGTGCTCCACGGCTTCTCTCGCGTGGAAATTGATGTGTAAGATTAGCAGAGCCTACACTATCTACGTTTAAAATTTCATTAAAGTCATTTTAGTAGTTATGGATATAACTACATGGTAATAAACATTCACACACACACGCACACTTTCGCAATTATAATATTAGTAGGATAGGAAGTTGGATAGGATTGCTTCATTCAAACTTACTCTAGATACCGTCATGATTATAACATTATTTTTTGCTGACGAATTGTTGATGTATAGAAACGGAACGCAAACACCCGTCTGTCAGTGTCACTGTCACAGTGACTGACTCTGCTCTTCGCACCATCTTTTTGTCTCTCTCACTGTTTTGTACCACTCACGTCTAATTGCTTTTGTATAATTAAATAAACTCGATTGAATCGAATCAATCTCGTATTATTACAAGACGAATTGTACTAAATATGTTTATGGACTCAGTTTAGTAGGACATAATATTTGAACAGTCATACCTGCCTCTTGGTAATTTCTTTGCCAGCTGACCCCTTTTTCAACAAAATTGAGATTGAAACGCCCTCGTTTCGTTCAAAGGCATCAATACCGCATTCACGTGATACTACCTATATAAATGGTTATATTCTATTGGTACACTCAGCACCAATATTACACACTAGCTGTAGCGATTTCGTACGCGTGTAATTAAAAAAAAATGTTACCTATTGTTTTCTAAAATAAAATTTGTCTAAGTTACTCCTTATAACATCAGCTATCTGCCAGTGAAAGTCCCGTCAAAATCGGTCCAGCCGTTTCGATTAGCTGGAACCAAGAGACAGACCGACAAACTTTTTTTTTATTGTTTTTACCATTTTACGTTCATATGCATTTAGTAATAAGCTTTTATTTAGACATTACAAACTGGGGGTTACTCCGAAATACATCGCTGACGGATCGTCCGAAGTACGGATTCGATTTACGATCAAAACAATGTCAAATCGTAGAGAAAAACTAAAGAAGAAATGTCAAATCAGGACAATCCGTCAGCCGAAACGTTAGGTTCGTATTTCGGAGTAGGCCAGCAGACACGTCAATTTTATAGATGTACCGTTTATTTAGATTATTTTACGTCAGTGGTTTCGTCTCCAAAATGGTACGAATCAATTTGAAACAGAATTGGTCATGAGTAACCGGTGGTGTCTCAAAGCGAATAATTTAATGTTGAATGGGCAAGAACATTCGGGCAAACGGTTTTATTTGCGTACTACAGAAACAGAATGTGTTATGAATTTATGACTTACATAATTGTCGCATCTGAAGACACAACATTTTGATGATAGTTAATGAAATTTCATTAAAAATTCCGTTTAAAATGGCTTTACGAAGCCTTTTTCAAAACAAACATGAAAGCATTAAGAAATACCAAAGTGATCTACTTTTTTATGTTACTAAGGTGGCAAACAAGTGTATGGCCCACCTAATATTAAGCAGTTCACATACAGTATAGATGCTTACAATACCAAAGACATTGCTCCTAAGAGGAGTGGGATAGAGGGAGGAAAAGAGAGAAAAGTGTGGGTTTCCGGCTTTATAAGTGTTTTGTAATACCATTGTAAATAGATTACAACTCTTTATTTTGGGTTTGGTGTATTTCGTTTTGTATCCAATAAACGTTTTCCCTTTTCTCCGTCTTGACTGTACGTGCATTTAGAACGCGGGTAGAGCTCCATTGAGCTGCGAATATTTTATATGCTCACCCAAACCCTCCCGTAACATCATTGCAAACCTTCCATAATTGATTGAACAAAGATCAATTTAAATTTTCTTCGGAAAATTGAACCCAAATTATTTATTTTCACGAAGAATTCATTTCATAATAAAATAACAGTTTATTATCTTTATAGTTTCTGACACTTTGTTAGAAAACGCGTGATGCAAACACAAAAATAAAAAAAGCTACTTTCGCTAAGCAGTGCAAACACAAATGATTCCAGTGCCCTCGGGGGGGGCGCGCCGCCATAGGTATTTTGATGTATCAAATCAAACGATAGATTTTGTGGCGGTAGTAAGGTTACAGTGGGGTTAATTATAAATGTTTAAGTTGTATTAAAACTGTTTATTTTGGTTTCACAAATGTTCTTATGTTTATGTTAAAGGTAAGTTAATGTTAAGTTAATGTTTAGGTAAAATAATGTTTTTGTTATTGGTAATGCACCCGGCCGACGCGCGTGTTAACGGTACACTCGGTGTTTCTATACGTACTAGTTACTTAAGTACTTGGTCGCGGCGTCGCATACATACATACAGTGTTCGGTTGCATTAGCCCGAACATGCTCCGGGCCTTAAAAAGTGAGGATGAAGGTGATGATACATTTTGGTTAAAGAAATGGTAATGTTATAAATGAAAATGAGCTTAAGTCTACCATACAAACACAATAGAAAAATAAAACAAAATTAATAGTTATTTAAAAGTATTACATTCTATGTTAGTTAGAAGTTTGGGGTCCCTAGACGTTTTCGCGGTATAGGAGAACACGCTTTGTTTTTGAGACCACTAACTTTCACTTCACTGTATTCGGCGCTAGGTTGACGTTCAACCCTATTTTGTCGCGCACTAGAAATTTCCGACACATCACAAACCCTAGCACTGACTGTGTTCACTGTCTGCATGGGCCGCACCTCGATGTCTGCGGTGATAGGCGCGCCGTGCGCCTGCCTCCGCCGCCGCCAGCGCCACAGCAGCGCGGCTACAGCCGCTGCTGCTCCGCCGATCAGTACTTATGGTTGCTTGTTAGAATAAAATAATCAATATACATTCCCATAATTGAAGGACTAACTTTAATTTACTTACCATAATGGTATTATAACATTGTAGGCAATAATTGGGAAACCTCTAGTTAGTAATGATGTCATTTCAGAACAATATCGTTTAGTTATATTTGTTCAATTACCGGATCCATAACACACGCATGCCGCGCGAGGCAACTAACCCACTGCCTCGCGCGGCACATGCGGTTGCCTCAGTCGCATGCGGCGTGTGGCAAAGGGCGACCCAACTTAACCCCTCGAGTGATGCGTGCACATACGCATGTGCATAAGTTCAATAGAAAATGTACTGACTTTTTTTTTTTTATCATTCCACGGGTAACTCTAGACAGAGAAGGGTATAGCCGTTCAATCAGTTTCATAGTTACATTATCGTTCTGTCTCATGACTATGCCAAACTAGGCGAGGTAAATGACAGCGCTCGGGTGAGGCAGCGAGCACTTGCCTCTTGCGCGGTTTGTCAAACTTCACGAGGTAAAGCTGCCTCGCGCGGTATGTTCGTGTTGTGGTCACGTCTTTTGGATTGCGAAGCAAATCAACCCACATGGATATATGCAAACAAGAATTTACCCAAAACCAATTACGCGTGGGTCGATTTTAGTTTACAAAACTAAATGGGTTTGTCTCAATTCGGGGAACTACGTCCAATTACACATTATTAACATGTCCATTATTGAACTTTGAACTAGCTGGTGGTCAGGTTTGGGTAACTAGCTACTGTTGGAAATAACAAGAACATAATTATCTACTCTTCGCCTTACAGCTGTTAGGGTGCGTTTCCACTGAAGCGGAGCTGGGCGGAGTGGAGCGGAGCGGCGGACTATGATTAGCCAATTGTGATGGGCCAAGAGTGGAGTGGAGATTGCGAGCACTGCGATTGGCCAATTCACGGTCCGCTCCGCCCAGCTCCACTCCGCCCAGCTCCGCATCAGTGGAAACGCACTCTTAAGTTAATTACTTTGACGACCGCTTGGCGCTGGCGCAGTGGTTCGAGCGTTGCCGCTTGGCTCACTGCAAGGGGTGGTTAGGGGTTCGATTCCCGCACGAGGCAAATTTCGGAAACGGACTTTTCGTAATTAGGTGTGGTCTGGCTGTTATTGGGATCAAACTGTCCATTGTTCGGTACCCATATTTCAAGCGTTGCTTAGTTTGTGGCAAGACAGTCGATGTATAAGTCAGGCGATATTTATTTATTTAAGCTCAGACTATCTAAATAAAATAACAACATTGAACTTAAAGACTGTTGTACTTAATGTAAATCAATAACAACCTTTTAGATAAAACCTTTTGTAAGTAATTTTATTATAACAAGTAATAATTTCGATAAGGAACCTACCACAAAGGAAACAAGTAATCAAGTCAATTATTTTTTATTTTTTAGAGCCTTTCTTATCTTTTCAAGTGTCCAAAAATTTAAAGTGGGTCTCAAAAGGCTTATAGATACTTATTTAGATTAATACCAGAATCGTTTTCGATAGCCGAAACTGAAGTGGAAGAGTAAATTACCGGATATTGGGAAGCGCCGCGGAGATTTATCTCGTGCGAAGGCCGATATCGGCTGGCCCATTAAGGCGGATCGACTGAGGGGACCTTTATCAAATTGTGTACACTGCGCTCTAGTTTTGTCATACTGGTGAACAAAATCTATGGAGAGTACATAAAATGAGTGTAATGTTAGATCGATGAACGAGACGTATCGTCTTTCTTAGCTAGTTTACAATGGTTTTGAGTAGCATTTCTAGGAACAAAATTGATTTGTAATGCCAGTGCAAGTCGATCATAAATTTCTATTTTGGGGTGAAGTGTGCTGCACGAACCATTGTGCGAAAGAAATTCCTTTCACTCATTCAGATTTTCATACATTCTGACAATATCACCTTCCCTACATCAGCAAATAAGTCCAGTCCAGGAGTATGGCTGATGAGCGTAATGAGTGCAAACAGCATGCTCGGTATGGGCGACATGGCACGAGCGACCGACTGTGAACAACTTGTGTTATCTTGCCTAACAAAAGTTGTTGGGCACGAAGAATTGACACAGCTCCTAACGTAGATTATAGTTACGTATAGTCTGTCTTCACTAAGCATCTATCAGCTATTAACATATCTATCTATCTATTTAATTATTATTTCGTACCTTTGAAGCAATCGGTATAGGTATAGGTTCTACAAAATATAAACAAAATAAATATCGCCAGAATAACCAACCAATTGTCTGGTCTCAAACTAAGCAACCGGTACCGTAAAATGGACTAGAACCCGTCCCAGTAACACCGAATGGCGGCGTCTTCATCAGGCGCATGCCTCGCGCGAGCACTCAATTTTGACGTCGGAACGCATAGACGTAATGTCATAATATGAGTGCTCGGGTGAGGCATGCGCGCCATATGGACACATCTAATCAGTAACAAAAACACTATTTTCGTAATTTGCACCGACGGGAATCGAACCCGCAACAACACTGTGCAATAAAATGGTGCCCCGAAAACATGACTACTTTTTAATTTCCCAATAGATCTACACGTATACATTTTATTGTAGGGACATTCTGTCCAGGTCACGTCCCTTGGGTATCTCTAGTGTGAGTCCATTGCTATTTGCTGTGTCCAGAAGGGCTAGACAAGTGGCTGTCGTCTACGAGCGTTCGTTCAAATCGCTACGCTTCATGTATGGAAATGACATAAGTCACGTGATCTACATAGCAACTTGTTGTTGCTCTACATAGCGATGTTTGACATTTCCATACATTGTGAAGTCTATTCTATTCTATTCGATTAGCGTTCATGCCACTTGGCTAGCCCCTCTGATGGCTCGCATGTCGCGCAAGGCAGCTTTGCCTCGCTTAGTTTGACAAGGCGCGGACGAACCAAATGCTCGCCCTGCCTCACCCAAGAGCTGTCATTTGCCTTGCCTAGTTGACCGGACGACCGAACGATAATGTTATACCCTCGGGTATACCCTTCTCTGTCTAGAGTGTGGGTTGGCGCGCCCTTTGGCTCACCCGAGCATGCGAATGAGGCTGCCGCGCGTGCCGCTCGCGACTTGTGACCGAGCTGCCACGCGCGGCACGGGAGCCTTCTGGATGCGGCTGTTCACCATAACACCGGCCATTCGAACTTATGACCTATATAATGGGAATGCCCTTGGGAAGAAATATGACCGTTATTTCCATACGCTATACGGCTATTTTATTCAAACAATGTGCCAAGATAGAATAGTGAAGATGATCGTGGTGATAAGTGATTCTATTTGGCGATTTATAACGTCACCTTTTGATGTGTGTGAGGATATAAAATAAATAAAATACGCTCAAATATTACTTTGTGCTTACTTTAGCAAACCAGTTGGCGCAGTTGCACATTCGTGTGTTAAGTGCGCAATTGATTTAGCTATTTATATCAGGGTACCTAAAAAGGCCGCATAATAATTTTGCAAAACGTTTCATTTTATTTTTTCTAGCAGAATCCTTAAGGTAGGAGTTGGTTGCGGGCGGCAGTTGCTGCGACGGCAGTTGTCGCTGTCAGTTTCATACAAAATTGTCACGATGACATGGGCCGTGACGTCACGACGGCACCAATTTCTATGGGATTGACGTGTGCCGCCTGCCGTCTGCCGTCTGCCGCTCGCAACCAACTCCTACCTTTAGCAGTTTCCGTAAAATGTTCACACATAATATTACGACATTGGTGACCAATTTACGGAAAATTTGCGGAATAGCTAAGGACTCTGCTAGAAAATCTGAAAACGGCCAGGTTGCACTCCGGGAGTGCCGCCAGAATATAAATTAAATAATTAATAATATATATAAATATAGTAAACATAGGATTCGAACCTACGCCCCATAGAGCACTCACCCAGATCCATTCACTTAGGCGCTAATAAGACGTTGACATTGAAAGCGAAATTATGAACTATATACTTTTTACCCATCCCAAGATAGGACACGTGACCTGTCGCTACGAATCTCTCGCATTTTATTCGCGCAAGCGCCCTGCGCAATCCGTCGAATTTTTCGTTCAGGACACGTGACCCCTGTCGCGAGTTTATAATTTTTTACCCATCCCAAGAAAAGTGCACAACGCCGCTAAAGAAGTTTTCACTTCAAAAAGTAATTGCTCTTGCAGACTATGTAATATCGCGATAACTTAGCAGTGGACACGAGGAATAACTCACATTAAGACCACATTATTCCATTTGATAAAATCGCAAGTTTATTTACGCAGTAATAATGCCGGCCTGTGTTCTCTCAGGCCTGTCAATAACACGGTAGGCGTCGATAAACAGAGTCTGATTAAAGTCTGGGTAATATAGCTGATGTTTATTTGTACTAGTGATTTGTGGTGTATCAATCTTGTATACCTACGTAGGTATATAGATGTTAGTTCTTGGGAAGAAGCCATTGAGTAAGGAACAACTTTACTGCCTAAACAATAATAGTACATTACTGCTGCGGTCTTTAATGAGTGTGTTGTTGACCGCGTTGTTGATGGGCGCAAGCACGGCGCAGCGCAGCTCCAGGCCTCCACAGCGCGGTCAGCATTGCAACCCTTGATGGACAAGCTAAAATAAGGGCCGAGACCAAAGGTCGAGGCCTTTATAGCGCGGCCAGCAAGGGTAGCTATGATGACCAAGCTTGAAGGCCGTGAGCGTAGCGAAGCTTAGCTTGAGGCCAGTATAGCGTGGTCAGCAGTACACTCATTAGAGACCAAGGCTTGTATAGTGCTTTATTCAAAAATGCGACTATTAGTTTAAGCAAAACAAGCTAAGTGGGTATAAAAAATAATACAATTATATTTATATTTTTACGAACTATATCTATAGTTGTGTATTTTCTCTGTTTTCGTTTCCATGGCAACGGTACGACCTACTCGTTTTAACCGTCAATCAGATTTTTAATAACGAACCATAAACATACCTGTTTGTTACGTTTCCAAGGCAATGGTCAAATAACAGCAATATAATGACGATAATACGGGGTAATAATACATTGTATGCTTTTGCTCGAATAAGGTTTGTGAAATAATGACAACATTATAAACTTTTTTGAGTAAAGAATATATACAACTAGCTAGTGCCCGCAACTTCGCCTGCGTAGAATTTTTACTTCGCGAAATGTTTGGTCTCCCATACAATCTTTCATCCCCTATTTCACCCCTTTCAAGTTTTATTTTCTAAACAAAAAGTAGCCTATGTCCTTCTCAAAGGTCCTATCTATCTCTATACCAAAATTGATCAACATTGTTTTAGCGGTTTCGTTGTGAAAACGACTGACCGCCAGACCGAGTTACTTTCGCATACAAATAAAAAAATAAATATAATGTCACGACTTTTATCCCCATTCGGGGGTATTTAGAAGCTTGAGTGGCCATATACCACCACATTGTGGAGGTATTAAGTCAACTCAAAGCCCACATTTCACCAGATAGTCAGAAACTCAGAACCCAACGTGACAGGTGGTGAACCTTGTCGCCGTGTATACAGGATCTGACTATGACCTAATCCAGAGGGATAGGTAGGTTTCCTCACGATGTTTTCCCTAACCGTAAGCGAACTGTTTTTGTGGGGAGTGGTGGTTTGGGACCATTGGTGTGTAAGACCAGCTTGAATGTCCCTTACCTACTTCAAAATGATCAAATTCCACTTTGCCCTAAAGGACCTAAATTGACAGCGTTTATCCTCTAGATGAGAATATTTTCTTGTTTCCGACTTTTTAGAGCATGATTTTTCAGAAGTCAGGATTTAGATTTTGAACTTACTTTTGATAGTATTATAGGGGAAATAACTCCGCTCTATGCGTGCACAATACTCCATGCCTCGTAATAAAATTTTCATGCATCTAGGAATAGGATTACGGGCCGTAATATCGTGAAGGAATTTGGGGCAGAAGGAATGGCATACCTTTTGTTCGGCTCCAAACGCTTATATTAAGCCCTATTACCTATATTATGTAATATACAGGCTGTTCCAAAAGTCCGAAATAATACTTTAAGTAAATATACAGCAGCTGCAATTTTAATACTTATTGTATAAATTGCATGTTACCATAATATTATCTGAGTACCTAATGGGGCTTTGCATATTTGTGACAATTTCACACACGCTTCACGTACGCTTTTTTCCACCTTTGTATCATAGTTAGTAACCTAAAACCCTGAGACAAGCCGAAGATAGAGAGTAATGGAAGCAGCTGGTGAACGTCAACAAAAGCATTTCAGGAGGGCCTTTCACCTTCAGTAATTAAGAATACGATGAAAAGAACATATCTTAATCCTCATCTCATCGTACGAATTGCAGCTGTAATAGCTGCTTTACGCCGATCTTCTGTGAAAGGGCGGTACTACCTTGGTCGAGCCAGCCCATTAACGCTGCAGAAAATTGGCTACAGCTTAGCTCTACCATCAATCTCTCAATCCTCCTCGAAATAATTAATCCTAATCTCTCTCATTGCGCAGGCACTCACGCCGTGTTGCCACTACGTTATTCCTAACGTAACGTTATTTCTTACGTACGTCAGCGACTGATGCTTTCCGTTGACGCGTTATTTTGATATCATTGACGCGGAGGAAGATCCGTCTTCGTTAAGAGTGGGAGTCCACTTAAAGATAAGCTAATGCTAAGAATGTTAGCATTAATAGAGTGCATTGACTTTGTAATTGAACCAAGATGGGAAATGTAAATCTTTCACATTAAGATTTAATACAAACTGATTGAAACTTATAAAATAAATTAATACTTAACATATAACTAAGATGATCAGGGGGCTTACCACCACCGCTTATAGCAGTTTTGTTTTAACGTTTCAGCGACTTTTTGTGCAATGACGTTTCTTATTGTCATGACAATAAGGTACGTCATTGCACAAAAAGTCACTGAAACGTTAAAACGTTCCTATAATTTAATCGCGATAAGAGGTCGTGGTAAGCCCCCTGTAAACATATTTCATTTGCAAATGGACGTAGGATTCGATTTCTGGCACAGATATGTTGATTTTTTTTAGCAGATATAGTAGCTTCTAACATTCCAACCCCAAAACTTGTGCTCCAGTGCACCACTACATACAAACTTCTCATACCTGTCATCGCATTCGTAATTCAACAATTCACGGATTAAATACATAAGAATACATTATTCACCAGAACATGAGTCATATTGGCAATATCGCAGCATGTTTTCCACATTATTTTCCGTGAACGACTGAGTAAGTTCTATGTCCATGGACTCCATTTAGTAAAAATATTATGGACAGTCACGTGAGTCCTTCTTCTTAAGTTATAGGTTCCTCCGATAGCGGTGCCGTCATATAACGGCCGCAATAGAACATTGGCTATGTAAACAACGGTGTCCATACCGCTCTCTAGGAAACCGCGCCATTTCGTTGACATAGGCAACGTTCTAGTGATGTCCGTTATATGACGGCACTGCTATCAGAGGAACCCATAGCTTTAGTAATTTGATCTCCGGTATGTATATTTTAAAATACTTAAGAAAATATTGAAAAATAATTACTTATTATTCGCTTACGTTATTAGTTAGTATTGCATTGGAAAACCAGTTTAAATGCACAGTTAAACCAATATCCTGTATTAAAAGAAATGATTGATCTCGTAGTTTGGCGCCTCGGCAAACGTTCGTAGATAAATATTTGTCTGTAATGTAATCAAATGAAGTATATATCACACCACATTATGACTCGGTAACTGCAACTAGTAAAATAAATATTTACGTTACAATATCACAACGTCTACCTACAAATGATTTGCTCGTATTATATAAGTATATTTAAGATTAATGGTCAGATTAATGGCCTCTTCCAGAAAGGTCAAGTCCGTAGCACCCTCAACCGACGGCAGTGCATGAGAAGATGTATGAATGTGGATGAAGCAAAAGAGGTGTGACAAAATCGTAGCATGTGGCAATCTATAGTCTCTGCCTACCCCCTTGGGATACAGGCGTGAGTATATGTATGTATGTATATAAGTATATTTTAATTACAGTGTTATAATATCTAAAGCTTAGAGGCGGATTTATTTTGTTTTATATTAAAATACTGTTATTTTTTATCATTTACGTTCAAAGGAGTTTCTATTTTCTGTTACTTCGTAAACGTTATTTAAAAGAAGTATTTCTAATACCATTACCTCTACAAACCTTATCTTAAAGGTTAATGTTATAAAAAACTTACAAAAAAAGTGTCAGACGGTCTTCAGATCGTCCCCAAGAAGTAAGACAAATAGTATAACCGAGAGGCGAGTAAACGTTACTAATGAAATAATAAATGGGTTTCGCGAAAGAAAAACGAAGACGCCTGGAAAATGCGCGAAGTTCTCCGAAAAGAGATTTTAAAAAGAAAATGTAAAAGTGGAACGCGTTGACTTGGCAGGCTAATATTGAGATCTCTCAATTCAGAACGGTATTAGCGTAGTTTTAGAATGAAAAATGTACTTCAGAAGTATTGTGTGGCTATTGCGTAATTGTGACGCGTGATAAATTCTTTTTATTACTACACAAGGAATAAAACAATAGTAATAGTGAGTTTTTTCAACGCTTATCATAGTTGAAAACGGTTAACAAATAAAGACATTACCAAGAAGGAGACACGTGACTGTCCAAAATAGTTTATCGTACTAAATTAAGTCCATAGACACAGTATGACTTTGAGGAAAATAATGTTGCAAAAATGTCGGTAATGCCAATACAGATCATCTTCTGGGGGCTTACCACCATCTCTTATAGCAGTTTTGTTTTAACGTTTCAGCTATTTTTTGTGCAATGACGTTTCTTATTGTCATGACAATAAGGTACGTAATTGCACAAAAAGTCGCTGAAACGTTAAAACGTTCCTATAATTGAATCGCAATAAGAGCTTGTGGTATGCCCCCTGGTATAATAAGTTAATTGTCGAATTGCGAGTGCGATATCAGATGTATGAATTTCGCTGCATGTAGTGTGCTGAGCACAAGTTTAGTGACTGCAATGATAGAAGGTACCACATCTGTAAAATAAAAAATAAAAAAAATATTTGATTAGTTATTTTTATCTTCTAGTTTTTCCAAAAAAATAATAATTCCTTAATATGTCGTTGCTTTAATCAATAATTTAACTCTTTGCTTAGGTAACAATATTACATTTTATTATGTAAAGCGTCATGATAAACAGTAATAACCTGTCACCCGCAGGACGTCGCTTTAAGCGGCCAATTTATATTTTTTAATAAGTTTATTTGGCAGTGACGGCGTCGGGAATAAATTGCGTTTATAATCTGTGCCAGTGAGGGCTGGCACGGGGTTGCCAGGTGTGCCAGTTCCACGGAATACACCGGTTTTATCATATTTTCGAGCGTGGAAAGTATCCCTTATGACACTATAAGCCCGATTTATTTGTGGATAAACTTTATGATAGTTAAATATGCAGGTTTATTTGAATGAACTCCTGAGCTGCTTGTTTTACTCCGACTTTTACTTACTAATCATTTTGGAATTGTTAATTGGTAGGTATTATGTCAAGTGTTATTTGCAACATTATACCATCATGTTGGAGTAGGTTGCTGAGTATAAAGTGCTGAGTAAGTGGCGACTGTAGCCTAGGGGTGAACAGCTTGGGATAGCAATCAGAAGGTCTCAGGTTCGATCCCCGGTGGGGCATGCACCAATGGATGCATTTTCATCTATGTGCATAATTTACAGTTCGCTGATGGTGAGGGAAAACATCGTGAGGAAACCTACCTATCCCTCGGGATTAGGTAATAGTCAGTTCCTGTATACACGGCGACACGGTTCACCACCTGTCACGTTGGGTTCTGACTATCTGGTGTAACGTGGGCTTTGAGTTGGTTAATGCCTCCACAATGTGGTGGTGTACGGCCACTCAAGCCTCTGACTACCCCCGAATGGGGATAAAAGTCGTGACGTTACATTTCATTTTTTTATTTCATTTATATAAAGTGCTTTTTTCTAGTTTCTTACTCTCTCTTTTGATCGAAACTGAGAGGGACATAGAAAAAGGCTCGATTTTTTTTATAAAAAAGTGCAATTTCCAAGGAATTTTCATAAATATGCAATACAGTCCTGGGACAAAAAAACCTGTTAATTTAAGAAAACCCTAGTCTCGGTCTATTTTTAGAGCCAACTACCCTAGACCAAACACTAAAATGAATATAAATTCACTCTCAATCTCGTCGTAATGAAATCCTCAGTCCGACCCGCCCCGGCACGAGAGGGTTAAACATGCTGAATTAAGGTGACTTAATCGGGGGAAAGGTGGATACCCAGGTGCGGTTAGTAAGTTTGTTTCGAGTTTCGTGTGTGGTATACCTTAGTTCTTATGATAAGGGTAAGGTACACACATGGACCAATTACTAAGGGGACTGGCCCTAAGCAAGTCGGCCGAGTGGTCGGCCTAGTACTAACATCGACATAAAACGAAGCGAGTAGTTCAACTATTTACCGGTATATAGTATAATGAAAATGAAAAAACAATGACCACGTTTTGTTTCATACAAATATCTAATAAGGGCACCTCTTTCTTTAGTCTTTACTCTGTGGGTATACCTTAGTTCTTATGATAAGGGTAAGGTACACAATACACACACCTTACATCCCTTTTCTATTATAAAACAAAATCGCTTTCCACGTTTGTTTTTTCCCCGCCCAGTTTTTGGGGTCCGGACCTCAAAAGAAAAAACGGAACTCTTATAGATTGACTTTGTTGTCCGTCCGTCTGTCTGTCTATCTGTCCGTCTGTCAAGACGTGCACAGCACAAACCGCTGGTGTTAGAAACATGAAATTTTGACAACAGGTAACTTTAATGGCGTAGACACCCGCTAAGGAAACATTTAGGAAAATTCCTCCCCCAGGGGATAAAATAAGGGGTAAGTATTTTTTTTACAATTGGCAACTAAACTTAACGTCGCGTCGTCTAAAAAAAATTTGCTCCTAGTTTGCATGGAACCCTCACGGCGCGAATCCTACTCGCTCTTGACCGGTTTATCCTAAAATACTAACCGGTTTTGTTGCGGTTTTCACTATAATTTAGATGTTTTTGAAGGATTATTTAGTAATACATTCTAATTCATTAGAAAGCCGTGTGAAGCCGGGCCGGGTCTCTAGTGACTCAATTAATGGAATCAATTAATTAATCGCGAGTTTTAGTTGATTAATTTTATGAATTCTTATTTCATATAATTACTTTTTTCTCCAGAGAAAACGTTTTTAATTTAAATATGCCTAGGAAATTGTGGGGTGTGAAAAATAATAACAGTCCAATCCATAATTAACTTGTTACTTTGTAATTCGGTACAAGGTGTAGTTTGTATTAATGGTAGGTCCACACCAAACAATTACATTAACACATTTATAAGTACTTACTATTACTTATACTTGCAATACCTATGAGTTGGCTGGAATGGAAATCGAACCCGTGATCTCTAGATTACTAGGGCGGCGTGGTCCCTCCAACCATTAAGCTATCGATATTTTTATATTTTAATAAAAATGTGATAACTATATTCATGTAAAATTACGAAAAAGCCGTTTCCAAAATTTTCCGCTGGCGGGAATCGCACCCGCAACCACCCGCAACTACCCGATACATTAAGCCGACGCTTGAACCATTGTTCCAAGCGTTGTTTACGTGTTTTAGTATCACTAACTATGACATTATACAAAGTGAGACGTTAAACAAAGAGAGTAGGGAGTTAGGGACACACAATTTGAGGAAATATAAGAATCAACCAGGAACACAGCTGAGGGCCTATTTGCACGTATTTCCTTTATCAGAAATGTCCACACTGATTCGTTCTCGTTTCCCTCGCTTCGTCGGTGTGTACACAGCATTAGAACTTTTAAGTTTTACGAACATTCAACAATTCAGTGTTTACCGAGCATTTTGACCGATAATGTGGGCAAAACTTTAATTATACACAAGAATTGTTATCTAGCTGTAAGCTCACATTTGGGCTGGCTTGACCGGGGTAGTACCACCCTCCCACGTTGCCGACCTTAAGGGGAGTGGGACACAGGGAGGGGAAGTGGGGGAGCTACCGGCTACCGGCTTTCTCACTCACCGTACAAAAAGCAGCTATAATAGCTGCTTTACGCCGATTTTCTGTGAGAGGGCGGTACTACCCCGGTCGAGCCAGCCCATATATGAGCTGCAGTCAATTGGCTACAGCTTGGCTCTACCAATAAAGTAAATTTATTACGCAAGCCGGTTTACGTATAATCAAAACAATTTACTCGGTAATCCAAACGCTCCGAACGCACCCGCAGTCGTAAATACAATAAAGATCACGGAACCTGTAAACAGAACGAACCAAAATAAAATATACCAAGTCTCAACAAGTTATTCGGTTAGAATAAAAAGTACTATAAATTGCATTTTTTACTGTTAGCTGCCGTCAAAGTAGAGCGAAATTAGGGCTATTTCTGTTGGAGCGGCGGGCGCGGTTGGTTTCACTATGCAAGAACAATACTATGACATTATACGGTAACCTTTTTTTTTTTTTTTATAGGACTGCGGTGGCAAAAAAGCGTACGGCCTGCCTGATGTTAAGCAGTTACCGTAGCCTATAGATGCTTACAATACCAAAGGTATTGCTCGCACATTGCCGACCTGAAGGGGAGTGGGATGGAGGGAGGGGAGGGGGGGTGGGCTTACGGCTCTCTCACTCATCGTACGAAACGCAGCTGTAACCTATACCCATAAAGATGTTAATTAGAAGAGACGTTCTTAGTAGATATCTCAATGAAACAACGCGTGGTCATTTTCCCGGCATGCGCATCTATCTACCGGTAAATAGCTGAACTCGCTTCGTTTTATGTCGATGTTAGTTTAGCCGACCACTTGGCCGAGTTGCTTAGACCCAGTCCCCTTAGTAATTGGTCCATGCTTATACCTACAGTAAAACTAGCAAAGTATGCTCATAATTTTCTTTACTTCCAAATACGCACTTTTCATACGCAATCACTTCCTGACTACAGTGTCGGTTCTCAACCGATTCGATGCGCCTACTCATGTGGAAAATAAAAAGCACTGCCATGCACTGCCTCTGTCATATGTTTAGCAGCCCGAGCATTGAGTTGTGCTGTCTGATCACGCACACATAATGTCATAAAATGACTGCTCATGCGCGTCGCTCGGTTCATGGAAACGCACCCAAATAAGGCACTTTAAGGCCGTGGCCGCACTGCTAAGACAACTGCGATGCGACGTCGATTTCTTATGTTTATGGGGTATTGTTTGCTGTCGCGTCGCGTTCTTCTGTACGGCTCCGGCCTAACTGCAATTTTTATAAAAAAAAATCAAATATTGTGGCTGTCAACCCTATCGGTTCCTGCTAACGTAACCAGTCACAGCGTAGGTAACTCTCTCAAGAACGTTACTGGAGTTATCTTACTTTTCTTGTTTTACTATGGCTATAGTGGAGGCGTTTACTATTCTGTGGCCTTTGGGTAGCCATGTCACGTACCTAATCTGCGGTCCACGGAGATGAACTTTTGTACTCCATAACTCTTTACTGGAAAAATAGGTGAATAAAAGAAGAAGGAGTGGCTATTGCTTTTTGTCTTACTTATGTTCTTACGTTCTTACGTTTATTTTTACACAGTATTTGGAGTTATTTAGAGTGGGACACAAATATCCTGGGACATTTTTACACACGGCTACCTGATCCCAAACTAAGCAATCTTTGTACTATGGAAACCAGATAACTGATATTACTACATGTATATACTACTTTTTTATTTGTAAATACATACCTACTTAATATACATATACATCCAGACTCGGGACATATAGACATGTTCATGCACACAAATACATGTCCCGGGTAGGAATCGAATCTACTACCTGCAGCGTGAAAGGCGCCATCACGCCAACGGGCTCGTCAAAAACACACAAATATAGGCTAATAATTTTTTTAAATGTCTTTTTATTAAATTCCACGCGTACGAAGTCGCGGGCATGGCTAGTTTAATAAACCTCAACAAAACGAATCTATTTGTAGCTAAACGAAGATTAATTGTGCCCTGTGCAGGCATATACCACCAAGAACTAGGCTAATTAAAATACTTGAGCTATTCGCGTACAAATACCGACTACAAAAGTTTTTATACAGGTAAAAGCAGTAATAGAATCGTTTATAGAACACTAACGTACATTTCTTTTTTGGTCATAAATCAAAAACTAGGTGACGTTTCCCCGTGGATGAGTAAAGGTCTTTTCTAATCATTAAAAAAAAATACTTTTGTTCCGCGAAATAGGTATATCTTCGTGTAAGGGCCGCCACATACATACGGAATTCCGTTTCGGAATATCGAATCGGGATTCCGAACGCAGTAAATCCATCCAAATATATGGAGGTATCACATAGGTTCATACGGTATTTTTACGTTCGAAATGTCCGAATGGTAGCCTGTGCGTCCGGAATTATTCCGAACGGAAATAAAAGTATGTGTGTGATAAGCTTACGGAATCCCGATTTGATATTCCGAAACGGAATTCCGCGGAATTTCGTATATCCGGTATATATAGTAAAAATAATAGTTAAGTTGCCTGATGTTAAGCAGTTAACGTAGCCTATAGATGCTTCAATACCAAAGGCATTGCTCGCACATTGCCGACCTGAAGGGGAGTGGAATGGAGGGAGGGGAAGGGGGGTGTGTGTTGGTTGGGCTTTCGGCTCTCTCACTCATCGTACAAAACGCAGCTGTAATAGCTGCTTTACGCCGAACTTCTCTGAGAGGGTGGTACTACCCCGGTCGAGCCAGCCCGTATATGAGCTGCAGTCAATTGGCTACAGCTTGGCTCTACCACCTTATGAGCTGCTGCTATAGTCATCGAATTGGTCAAATTAAACCTGTCTTAAAAGTATTTTTTTATTATTATAAATATTCATTAATTACTTAAGTATAGCATTAAGGATAACACAGCATTAGCGAGAGTTTTTCCGTATAAAAATCTTTCAATAGTCCCTTATACAAATAAAGTGAACAATCGATGAATTAGTTGATTGAATTTTCGGTAGCATCTGGCCTAGTTAGGGAACTTCCAATGGTCCATTAGCCGATAAGGAATTCGCAGAATCATCGCTCCATTCATCAGGATGAAGTATGAAGGAGTTGAGTATACTAACTTCTATGATACTCAATATCATACAAGTTTTACTCACTTGACTTTTATTAATAGACTAGACCTAGCAATCCACGTGGACTACAACGTGGAAAGTTTAGTCTACTTTTGTACCAAATTGTCTAAAAAATTTGGGCCTACCAGGTAGGCCGTCGGCAGTTTTCATTTACTATTTTCGGGATAGTTATGACTTGATAGAAAGTAGTTTTGGGTTCTTATTACCATGAAGCATCTATTAAACTTTTTAAAATATCATTCTATTATTAAGGCCCGTGTTCACCAATACACTAACGGATTTTTAGAGTAGTAGTCAACTGTTTGATGTACTGGTAACAGTCCGTTTACTGCTCTAAGGGTCTGTTAGTGTGCTGGCGAATTCGGTCGTTAATAGGACTTCCAAATATGAATATTAGTAATTTTGTTGCATATTTAATTTATTCCAATAAATTACCGTTTTAAATTTCCTTCCAGTGACATAAGTGACAGTGACAATGAATCCAAAAAGTGACAAGTAACAGTGAAAAGTGGTTGGTTTCATCAAGATGGACAAAAACGCGGCCGCGTCCACCAAGGGCGGTCAAATGTGCGGGCAAGTGCGACGGTATAAAGACAAAACGCCGGATCTGTCGAGCGACTTGTCGTTCGACGAGCTGCGCAACAAGTTCGACGCTAGCGCCGCTCCGCAATGCGCGGTGCGGAGGGAAATCGCTTCGAACCCCGCGACGCACGGCAGCGCCACTAGGCAAGTCGTGAGCGGGAAAGTCTTCAAGAAGTGCAAGAGTGCCACTTTCCAAATAGATGGCGCTACGTACACGATCGGTAAGTTTTCGCGGGCCGAGTTAGTTACGTTTTTCGCCGCTGCCGCTTTTCGTGGCGGTAGTGGTAGTGATGTTTATTTTTTCAGCTGTCCTTGTTATATCGGTTGGGTTGAAAACTTTTTCAGTTAACGGATGAAGATAAAAATTGGATACGTACGTTTTTAACGTTATATAAAACTCTATCGAATACGGACTTTGACCGATAAAGTACTGATTCCCTATCATTAGGTACTTATGTTATATTTAAGCTCTATTCCTCCCATGTGAAGTATGGGGTTGTACTGCATAATATAAATACCTACTCTTTTGACCGGTGTGAAGTTGGCGGCCTAAAGTTGGCGGCCTTTATAACCCGACAAAATTAAAGTGTTCATATTTTTTATAAAACAGAAAAGCTCCCATCATTTTGAAATAAGGAAAAAGAAAAACTGCAGCATCCTTGTCCGGAAAATAAAAAATAAAAAAAACTATTTTCGAACAGTTTTTTATAATTGTTTACTTCAAATGATGCGTTGGATTAGTCAACCAATTTAACTGGACCGATTCTCATGAAACGTTGCAAACAGATCCAGCCTCATGACAATACAATATAACGGTAATGTAAACCTTCGATCTTCAAATCCTGATGATGCAGGGGTACTGCCTGTCTAAACGGTGAGTCTGTACTAAAAGATGATTCTGAATTAGTAATGTGGGTATCAAGCAAAAGCTGGGACATCAAAATCCGGGCTCCAACTCCTGAGTCCTGATGCTGCAGGAATGAGTTATGAATCTGCACACAACCAGTGAGTGAAAATGTTGTTTTATTTCAGACTAGCCTCTACACGACCCCGAAGAAAGGCACCCTAACAGATCCTTGAGGTCTCAATCGAAAGCCCTTTAGTCGAGGAACACGTCCACGTAAGCCACGAAGTGATACGCGACCTAGGCTGGGAGTTATGAATCTAGACACAACCGGCGGGAGAAAATTTTGTTTTATTTTCAGTCTAGCCTTTGTAGCACCCCGTAGAACGGCACCCGAGTAGATCCTTGAGGTCTCAATCGAAAGCCCTTGAGTCGAGGAACACGCCCACATAAGCCACGAAGTGATACGCGACCTAGGCTGGGAGTTATGAATCTAGACACAACCGGCGGGAGAAAATTTTGTTTTATTTTCAGTCTAGCCTTTGTAGGACCCCGTAGAACGGAACCCGAGTAGATCCTTGAGGTCTCAATCGAAAGCCCTTGAGTCGAGGAACACGCCCACATAAACCACGAAGTGATACGAGACCTAGGCTGGGAGTTATGAATCTAGACACAACGGGCGGGCGAAAATTTTGTTTTATTCTCAGTCTAGCCTTTGTAGGACCCCGTAGAACGGCACCCGAGTCAATCCTTAAGGTCTCAATCGAAAGCCCTTGAGTCGAGGAACACGCCCACATAAGCCCCGAAGTGATACGCGACCTAGGCTGGGAGTTATGAATCTAGACACAACGGGCGGGCGAAAATTTTGTTTTATTCTCAGTCTAGCCTTTGTAGGACCCCGTAGAACGGCACCCGAGTCGATCCTTGAGGTCTCAATCGAAAGCCTTTGAGTCGAGGAACACGCCCACATAAGTCACGAAGTGATACGAGACCTACTTTGAGAATTACGGGTCCAGACAATTCCAGCGGCCAATTTTTGGTTGTACCGCGTTGAAGTCTTTTTAATGAATGAATATTTTTTTATTCTAGCCTCTATATGACCCTGAATAACGGTACGCGAGTAGACCCTTGAGGTCTCAATCGAAAGTCCTTGAGTCGAGGAACACGTCCACGTAAGCCACGAAGTGATACGCGACCTAGGCTGGAAGTTATGAATCTAGACACAACCGGCGGGAGAAAATTTTGTTTTATTTTCAGTCTAGCCCTTGTAGGACCCCGTAGAACGGCACCCGAGTAGATCCTTGAGGTCTCAATCGAAAGCCCTTGAGTCGAGGAACACGCCCACATAAGCCACGAAGTGATACGAGACCTAGGCTGGGAGTTATGAATCTAGACACAACGGGTGGGTGAAAATTTTGTTTTATTCTCAGTCTAGCCTTTGTAGGACCCCGTAGAACGGCACCCGAGTCGATCCTTGAGGTCTCAATCGAAAGCCCTTAAGTCGAGGAACACGCCCACATAAGCCCCGAAGTGATACGCGACCTAGGCTGGGAGTTATGAATCTAGACACAACGGGCGGGCGAAAATTTTGTTTTATTCTCAGTCTAGCCTTTGTAGGACCCCGTAGAACGGCACCCGAGTCGATCCTTGAGGTCTCAATCGAAAGCCCTTGAGTCGAGGAACACGCCCACATAAGCCGCGAAGTGATACGCGACCTAGGCTGGGAGTTATGAATCTAGACACAACGGGCGGGCGAAAATTTTGTTTTATTCTCAGTCTAGCCTTTGTAGGACCCCGTAGAACGGCACCCGAGTCGATCCTTGAGGTCTCAATCGAAAGCCTTTGAGTCGAGGAACACGCCCACATAAGTCACGAAGTGATACGAGACCTACTTTGAGAATTACGGGTCCAGACAATTCCAGCGGCCAATTTTTGGTTGTACCGCGTTGAAGTCTT
This sequence comes from Drymonia ruficornis, assembly GCA_947859195.1. NCBI lineage: Eukaryota > Metazoa > Arthropoda > Insecta > Lepidoptera > Notodontidae > Drymonia > Drymonia ruficornis. Next base: position 12,611,952 of record OX401905.1, on the reverse strand, counting down.
TTTAATGAATGAATATTTTTTTATTCTAGCCTCTATATGACCCTGAATAACGGTACGCGAGTAGATCCTTGAGGTCTCAATCGAAAGTCCTTGAGTTGAGGAACACGTCCACGTAAGCCACGAAGTGATACGCGACCTAGGCTGGGAGTTATGAATCTAGACACAACGGGCGGGCGAAAATTTTGTTTTATTTTCAGTCTAGCCTTTGTAGGACCCCGTAGAACGGTACCCGAGTAGATCCTTGAGGTCTCAATCGAAAGCCCTTGAGTCGAGGAACACGCCCACATAAGCCACGAAGTGATACGAGACCTAGGCTGGGAGTTATGAATCTAGACACAACGGGCGGGCGAAAATTTTGTTTCATTTTCAGTCTAGCCTTTGTGGGACCCCGTAGAACGGCACCCGAGTCGATCCTTGAGGTCTCAATCGAAAGCCCTTGAGTCGAGGAACACGCCCACATAAGCCACGAAGTGATACGCGACCTAGGCTGGGAGTTATGAATCTAGACACAAGCGGCGGGCGAAAATTTTGTTTTATTCTCAGTCTAGCCTTTGTAGAACCCCGTAGAACGGCACCCGAGTAGATCCTTGAGGTCTCAATCGAAAGCCTTTGAGTCGAGGAACACGCCCACATAAGTCACGAAGTGATACGAGACCTACTTTGAGAATTACGGGTCCAGACAATTCCAGTGGCCAATTTTTGGTTGTACCGCGTTGAAGTCTTTTTAATGAATGAATATTTTTTTATTCTAGCCTCTATATGACCCTAAATAACGGTACGCGAGTAGACCCTTGAGGTCTCAATCGAAAGTCCTTGAGTCGAGGAACACGTCCACGTAAGCCACGAAGTGATACGCGACCTAGGCTGGGAGTTATGAATCTAGACACAACCGGCGGGAGAAAATTTTGTTTTATTTTCAGTCTAGCCTTTGTAGGACCCCGTAGAACGGCTCCCGAGTCGATCCTTGAGGTCTCAATCGAAAGCCTTTGAGTCGAGGAACACGCCCACATAAGCCACGAAGTGATACGAGACCTAGGCTGGGAGTTATGAATCTAGGCACAACGGGCGGGCGAAAATTTTGTTTTATTTTCAGTCTAGCCTTTGTAGGACCCCGTAGAACGGCACCCGACTCGATCTTTGAGGTCTCAATCGAAAGCCCTTGAGTCGAGGAACACGCCCACATAAGCCCCGAAGTGATACGCGACCTAGGCTGGGAGTTATGAATCTAGACACAACGGGCGGGCGAAAATTTTGTTTTATTCTCAGTCTAGCCTTTGTAGGACCCCGTAGAACGGCTCCCGAGTCGATCCTTGAGGTCTCAATCGAAAGCCCTTGAGTCGAGGAACACGCCCACATAAGCCACGAAGTGATACGCGACCTAGGCTGGGAGTTATGAATCTAGACACAAGCGGCGGGCGAAAATTTTGTTTTATTCTCAGTCTAGCCTTTGTAGAACCCCGTAGAACGGCACCCGAGTAGATCCTTGAGGTCTCAATCGAAAGCCTTTGAGTCGAGGAACACGCCCACATAAGTCACGAAGTGATACGAGACCTACTTTGAGAATTACGGGTCCAGACAATTCCAGCGGCCAATTTTTGGTTGTACCGCGTTGAAGTCTTTTTAATGAATGAATATTTTTTTATTCTAGCCTCTATATGACCCTGAATAACAGTACGCGAGTAGATCCTTGAGGTCTCAATCGAAAGTCCTTGAGTCGAGGAATACGTCCACGTAAGCCACGAAGTGATACGCGACCTAGGCTGAGAGTTATGAATCTAGACACAACCGGCGGGAGAAAATTCAAGGGCTTTCGATTGAGACCTCAAGGATCTACTCGGGTGCCGTTCTACGGGGTCCTACAAAGGCTAGACTGAAAATAAAACAAAATTTTCGCCCGCCGGTTGTGTCTAGATTCATAACTCCCAGCCTAGGTCTCGTATCACTTCGTGGCTTATGTGGGCGTGTTTCTCAACTCAAGGGCTTTCGATAGAGACCTCAAGGATCTACTTGGGTACCGTTCTACGGGGTCCAACAAAGGCTAGACTGAAAATAAAACAAAATTTTCGCCCGCCCGTTGTGTCTAGATTCATAACTCCCAACCTAGGTCGCGTATCACTTCGTGGCTTACGTGGACGTGTTCCTCGACTCAAGGACTTTCGATTGAGACCTCAAGGATCTACTCGCGTACCGTTATTCAGGGTCATATAGAGGCTAGAATAAAAAAATATTCATTCATTAAAAAGACTTCAACGCAGTACAACCAAAAATTGGCCGCTGGAATTGTCTGGACCCGTAATTCTCAAAGTAGGTCTCGTATCACTTCGTGGCTTATGTGGGCGTGTTCCTCGACTCAAGGGCTTTCGATTGAGACCTCAAGGATCGACTCGGGAGCCGTTCTACGGGGTCCTACAAAGGCTAGACTGAGAATAAAACAAAATTTTCGCCCGCCCGTTGTGTCTAGATTCATAACTCCCAGCCTAGGTCTCGTATCACTTCGTGGCTTATGTGGGCGTGTTCCTCGACTCAAAGGCTTTCGATTGAGACCTCAAGGATCGACTCGGGTGCCGTTCTACGGGGTCCTACAAAGGCTAGACTGAGAATAAAACAAAATTTTCGCCCGTCGCTTGTGTCTAGATTCATAACTCCCAGCCTAGGTCGCGTATCACTTCGGGGCTTATGTGGGCGTGTTCCTCGACTCAAGGGCTTTCGATTGAGACCTCAAGGATCGAGTCGGGTGCCGTTCTACGGGGTCCTACAAAGGCTAGACTGAAAATAAAACAAAATTTTCGCCCGCCCGTTGTGCCTAGATTCATAACTCCCAGCCTAGGTCTCGTATCACTTCGTGGCTTATGTGGGCGTGTTCCTCGACTCAAGGGCTTTCGATTGAGACCTCAAGGATCGACTCGGGTGCCGTTCTACGGGGTCCTACAAAGGCTAGACTGAGAATAAAACAAAATTTTCGCCCGCCCGTTGTGTCTAGATTCATAACTCCCAGCCTAGGTCGCGTATCACTTCGGGGCTTATGTGGGCGTGTTCCTCGACTCAAGGGCTTTCGATTGAGACCTCAAGGATCTATTCGGGTGCCGTTCTACGGGGTCCTACAAAGGCTAGACTGAGAATAAAACAAAATTTTCGCCCGTCGCTTGTGTCTAGATTCATAACTCCCAGTCTAGGTCTCGTATCACTTCGTGGCTTATGTGGGCGTGTTCCTCGACTAAAGGGCTTTCGATTGAGACCTCAAGGATCTATTAGGGTGCCTTTCTTCGGGGTCGTGTAGAGGCTAGTCTGAAATAAAACAACATTTTCACTCACTGGTTGTGTGCAGATTCATAACTCATTCCTGCAGCATCAGGACTCAGGAGTTGGAGCCCGGATTTTGATGTCCCAGCTTTTGCTTGATACCCACATTACTAATTCAGAATCATCTTTTAGTACAGACTCACCGTTTAGACAGGCAGTACCCCTGCATCATCAGGATTTGAAGATCGAAGGTTTACATTACCGTTATATTGTATTGTCATGAGGCTGGATCTGTTTGCAACGTTTCATGAGAATCGGTCCAGTTAAATTGGTTGACTAATCCAACGCATCATTTGAAGTAAACAATTATAAAAAACTGTTCGAAAATAGTTTTTTTTATTTTTTATTTTCCGGACAAGGATGCTGCAGTTTTTCTTTTTCCTTATTTCAAAATGATGGGAGCTTTTCTGTTTTATAAAAAATATGAACACTTTAATTTTGTCGGGTTATAAAGGCCGCCAACTTTAGGCCGCCAACTTCACACCGGTACTCTTTTGCACATTAAAAATGTTACAAAAAGGTTTTGTTCTCAATGGACACTGCGCGTATTACCTACCTACATAAAAATCTGTTTAACACTCCATTTTAAATAACACCACGTGAAATAACTCAACAAAAATTTAAATCTAAAATGGATAAAAAACTCTGTGACAGCACTGATCATAAAGATTAAAAATCGTTCTCATTTATCCTTTGCCACAAATTTTAATAAAAGGCCACCAATCAAAATTCAAAAATAGAACGCCAAGGAAAGAATTCGAAAAACAAAAACGTAATGGTAGCAGGGAATTTCCACTGACCGCAGTTTATCTAGTGCAACGATAAAACAAATTGTTAGCGTAGGCCGCGGTTGTAACGTGGGGTCGGCACGCGAACTTCGGCTTACCTGCTGTGATCCAATTCGCGCACGTGTAAACGTACCTTTATGTAATTTTTTAAAGATAATTGGTGGTAATACCAACGCTTTTTGCTTAATTTTAAAAGGTAGTTTTTTGTTATTTTTATAGTTCTTCTATATACATATATTTTTTTGTAAAAAAAAAATGGTTGTAGAAAAATATTTTGTATTATTTATATAATATTTTGTATTATCGATGTCTTCTAACGATAGTATCGTTATTGAATGACAGTCCATTCTTCATAACTGTACTTAATAAAGTTACCTACAGGTAGTTATGCCAATTTATTCCCAATACTCGTTCAACTGTAAAGTTAATTCGTGACTTCACTTGTTAGGAACACTTTCTGATTCCGACTCGTTACGAGATCAAAAGGGAACTTTGGGAGTTTCCCGATATATTGGTAGTTATCTCCTTTCAGCTCAATACAACTCCGCATTACTTTATAACCAAGAAAGAGGGAGACATGTTACTGTCCAAAATAGTCCTACTAAACGGAGTCCATAGACACAGTTTGACGAAGTCATTCGCGGAAAATAATATAAAATGTCGGTATTGCCAATACGGCTCATATTCTGGTGAATAATACGTATCAAAATGCCTTCAAGTTGGTTGTCGAATTGCGGTTGTGATAACAGGCCCTTAAGTCCCGTAACGACTGCCATTTCAATGCCATCTTTAAACCAATGGGAAAATACGATTACTATCGTGCCAAAAATCCGTAGTATGATGTATGACTGCAGTTGTTATTTTACGTTACTATTATGTTGTTTTTAATAAGCGCAGAATGGTCTTGTTCTCTTCTCTGATTGGTCAATCAGAATAGCAAAACGCTATTGGTGGCAGTTCAATAGCTATGAGACTTTGAACTTTACGAAAGTTAAAAGTGGTTGGCAATAGCAATTTGCCGGCTATTGATAGACAGCATTTACAATTCAAGAACTTTCATCATACTCTGCGTAATTATGGCTAAGTGACTAGGCGCCTAGAGTGAATTGGGCCTGTAGTGGTGCGCTGAGCACAGGCAATTGAAATGTTAGGCGGTAGGTATCTGCTAAAATAGTATGTACATCATTGCGTTGCATTTCAGTATTCAGTCATGTGATGTTACAGCATCATAGGTGCTACTGTGCTTGTTATATGACAATAGATTGAACCCGACAAGCGAATAACTGTAATAACTGCGAATAACTGAGCTATTGTTTACCAAAATACATTGTATTAAAATAAGTAAATGGCGATTAAAAAAATTAAATTAAATTAAAACAATGTAAAAAAGACAAGCCCGCTGAGTTTCTTGCCGGATCTTCTCAGTCGAGGTCGCGTTTCCGATCCGGCAGTAGAATTTAAGAAAAAATGTAAAATGACAATTTGTAAGTGCCCCCGTAGGCCTAAACAAAATAAACGTTTGAATCTTTGAATCTTTGAATCTTTGTCGCAACTGGACATATGTGAAGTTTACCCGTGAACTGTAACACGGCTCGCAGTCAGGGTCGTACAAACAACAGCCCGGCGCGCTGGACCGTGCCGCCGTGACGCCATAATTTTTTTTTTTTTTTTTTTTTTTATAGGACTGCGGTGGCAAAAAAGCGTACGGCCCGCCTGATGTTAAGCAGTTACCGTAGCCTATAGATGCTTACAATACCAAAGGTATTGCTCGCACATTGCCGACCTGAAGGGGAGGGGGATGGAGGGAGGGGGAGGGGGGGGGGGGTGGGCTTACGGCATAATGGTCTGCTAGTACGGCTTCGTAATGAATTTAAAAGTCATTTGAAGTTCTCGGTATGTGGAAGTTATGCTAGATTGATGCAATGATTAGGTAGATAATTATTGGTGTAAGGGCCATAACACACCGGGACGCCATGGCGACGTCGCCGGCTACGTCTCCAAACAATTTGTATTGATGGCGTCGTCGCCAGTCCGTCGCCAGGTGTGTTACCTGTCATACATTTCAATACGAATTAGTTGGCTACGGTGGCTGGCGACGTCGCAATGGCGTCCCGGTGTGTTATTTATTTATTTAGTAACATGGAAAACTTACAGCTAATTAGTAACGTAACATAGGACACTAGTATATACACTGGAAAGTCAATCACAAGTCTTCAACTATAGTGACTGAGTAAAATTATGAAATGTGTGAAGTACAAGGTTGAGTAGAATGCATGCAAAAATTATAAATTAAATAAATGACAACCTATTAAATAAAAAAGCTACAACTTAAGCTTTCGTTATGGCTCTTAAAGCCAAGTTGTTGCCAATTGAAGCTTGGCGTGTGAAAGTTATGCTAGATTGATGCAATGATCTGGTGGTAAAGCCAAGCTGTAGCCAATTGAAGCTTGGCGTGTGAAAGTTATGCTAGATTGATGTAATGATTATTGATGGTAGAGCCAAGCTGTAGCCAATTGCAGCTTGGCGTGTGAAAGTTATGCTAGATTGATGCAATGATCTGGTGGTAAAGCCAAGCTGTAGCCAATTGAAGCTTGGCGTGTGAAAGTTATGCTAGATTGATGTAATGATTATTGATGGTAGAGCCAAGCTGTAGCCAATTGCAGCTTGGCGTGTGAAAGTTATGCTAGATTGATGCAATGATCTGGTGGTAGAGACAAGCTGTAGCCAATTGACTGCAGCTCTAAGGGCTGGCTCGACCGGGTAGTACCTATAATTATGTAGTTTCTGAGTTATAGGCCTTCGAATATTAGTGATAACTTTCGTGTTGTGGCCTTAGAACACATAAAATGCTTTAGAATCCAGTGTCAGCTGTATCTAGGAGTAGAAACCACTAATATTCAAGAAAAATGTATAAAGTTAATGGGATTTTCTAAAAGCTCTTAGTAAGTAGTTGATGAATATTAATATAGGATGTTCATAACGGATGCTTACGTTCATAAATTGTATTCATGTAGGCTAAAGAAAGCTCTTATGAATGGTCAACATAAATATTTTAGTTTTCCCACCAGTTCGTAGTAATACTGCTTTCTTTGAGAAGAGCCGGCTAAAAACTCAATGGTTACTCTTAACCTACTACTCAAAGAAATATTGTGTACATTTTCCAAACAGCAACGCAATGTAAGCAGGCAGCACCATTGTCGCTAGAAAATACACTAATACAGGCATTTATGTAGGAGGAAAGGGGAGGCCTTTTGTTGCGAGTCAGTTAACAGGCTATAAAAAAGAACTCAAATGTACTTAAACGTACATAAAATATTAAAGAAACAGTTGACAGATAAAACTAATATTTTCGTAACCCTCAAACGTTCAAACATCAAAATTGCCTGGGGGCGACTGGAATTCCATATTTAGGGAAATAAATTGCTCGGTCCCGGGGATTTGGAATTGGAAGTTGGAATAATGAGCAGCTACCTGTAGCGGGTTTGATCATGTGGCTCGAGCCTCGTGCGACAGTCGTGCGCAGGCTTCCACGCGGGACGGTAGTCGGTACCGCGGTCGCGTCGTCCTCCGCCTCCCGAAACCTCCGTCCGACGAAACTGACCGACGGAATTCCAAATTCAAAACACAAAAAAAAAATAAAGATCAGTGTACACAATTTTTATTGGCTGTTGAGTTCCGAAACCACCTGTTGGCTACGATTTGGCAGACAGTGGACAGCGTCACAATCTGTTTACAAGTGGGGGGACCACCCCTCGTGGGGTCGTGACGCAACGGTTTATAGCCGCCCCGTGCGTTACTATGGCGGAAAAACAACACTCATCGCATGAAAATAGATTTCCGTGTTCCCACCTGGTATGAACATGGTACGGTTTTACCTTGCCGGGTAAATTACGATCTGTTTAAAAACAACATTCCCTTGACGCGTGTGCGTATGAAATATTTTTAAGTTAACGTATTGTTTTAGTGGAACGTATACATTGTTAATTTCGGAACCGTATTCGCGGTTAATTAAAGAGAAACAAAGGGCCGTTGTGCGTCAAAATGATGAACAATGAAACGTCTGATCTATCAGAATTAACAGTTGATGTATAAAAATAACGAGCTCATGTTTAATTAAGAACGTTCTTAATGGGTTCAAGGTTTCGACTGGCGTAATGTTTGATGTAAAACAGCTCTTACAGCTGTTGTAAATAAGAAAAAAATAGACTACTTAAACGTTGATAAACAAGAAAGTTATTGGACTAGATAAACTATGAACATTTCCTGTTAAAACATTATTAATGATACGCGATTGTTCGCGCACGGTGCAACCCACTAAATTATCTAATCATCGATCAATGTAACGTAGTAATGTACTTATCGTAATCTAATATCGAAAATATTTATATAAACATTAAAAAATGAATTAATAAAATCAACTCATCATACGATTCTAAATTTGAATTTGAAAATAAACATTCGAAACGATTATTCGAAATTTATTGCTCGATAAATAAAGACGTTCCGATTTTAAAACTTTTAAGTGTATTGAACCGGGTGAAGTGCAGTGAAAAGTGTTAGTGAATGATGAATGGAGATAGCGTGTGATGTGATGATGCGGCGTGGGAAAGTGTTGCTTGACGGCAGCAGGCAGGGCTCAGTCGACGGCAGTGCAGTGGGTAGTGATAAGGAACTGGTTCACAAGTGCCACAGTGACCCTGGCGGGGGCAGGGCGCTGGGGGCTGCTCCCAGGCCTCAGAGGCACCGCTCGACCTCGGGAGCAACGAGGAAATGCGTCCTTACCCTAGACGGCTACTCGTATGTCATTGGTGAGTATGGGCTGGTTTTTATTAGTGTTTGGCGGTGTTAGGAACTGACACAAGAAGTATCAGTAATCGTTAGGTTACCTCTGGACTACTTATCTAGTTATACTTAAGTACCTACTACTAGATATGCTTATTGAAATCTCAAATGTTAATAATGTCTAGTAATAATACTCCTCCTCGTAGTAAAACTACAAGTATGTATATCTAAGTTTATGACGATAAACGCCAAATTTTCTGGTTGTAGAGTCAATCTGTAGCCAATTGACTGCAGCTCATTATATGGGCCGAGGTAGTACCACCCTCGCAAAGAAGATCGGCGTACAGTAGGATAAGTGAGAGCCCGCAGCCCACCCCCCCCCCCCCCAAACACCCCCCGCTATTCCACTCCCCTTCGGATTGGCAACATGCGAGCGATGCCTTTGGTACTCGTATTGCAAGCATACTTTTGTTTCCCACCTTAGTCATAAAAAACCGCCCTTTGGCTCAACCGAGCATGTGACTGAGGCTGCCGCACGTGCCGCGCGCGGCATGCGCCTGATATAAACGCAGCCAATGAACGAACAAAACAGGTGGTATGTAATACTGGCTGGTATCATATAATTTTGAGCTTAAAAAAAAAAGTTATAAAACTCTGCTGACTTTGAAGAAAGTCGGAACCGGGGACCGTTTACAAAGCAATGACAATTATGAAAATCTCAAGGACCGAAGGGACGGAACCCGCGCCGACATAATAAAGTTTCCGACTGGCTAACTTGATCCTAATTAGGGTTCCGGGGTCTTATTGTTGGGCTGTCGACAGAGGTTTAGTCACTCGATAATGTCGCTTCTAACTCTACTAATAAAACACATTTTTATTCAAGAGCTTATTACACTTGGCTAAATTTAGAAGCCTAAATTCAGAAGCTTCTAAATATTAAAACCATTCTAGCCTCCGAATAGCTTGCTAAATGCGATTACACTTGCCTAAATTCAGTATCGACTAAATTAAGTTGCCTAAATTCAGTTAGGTGTAATAACCTCTTTAGTCATATTTCAAAAATTTCATATTATTATTATTTAATTATATTATAACATTTGACGACCGCTTGGCGTAGTGGTTCAAGCGTAGGCTGCTCGGCTAACTGCAGCGGGTGGTTGTCGGTTCGATTTCCACGAGAGGCATATTTTGGTAGCGGCCTTTTCGTAATTTGCACTGGTCTGGGTGTCACTGGGATCGCCCCTAGTCCATTGTAGGGTACCTTCAGTATTTGTTAATTTATTTAAATCATTATTACTAATAATGTTTTGAATAAATTATTAGCAATGTAACTAATAATTTATTTGCAATGTGGGATAATTAATTACATAACAATAATACACGATATGGTTCCATGCCCCTCTGAGCGTAGGCTGCTCAAGCCTGGCACAGTAAAACATAAGTCAACCTTAATCCCTACTTTGAAATGTCAAACATCACTCACAAATAGGATTACCACCTTTTTTCTGTAGCCAGCACTGTACGCACTGTACTGTACTGTACACTGTACGCACGCTTCCAATATCAGACATTTTATTAACATCAAAATTGTTACCGAAAATGTTTCTAACAAAATTCATAATGTCTACGACCTCTGTTCTTCAGTATCTCATATTTTTATTTAGATTTTATGTAGAGCTTAAGTTTGCATCAACTCACTAATTTTCTAGCTTCATAACTTTACAATATAATTTGAAAAAAAAAAAAAACATTAAATTTATATTTAATGCATAGAGCATGTTTCATAAGTTAGAAATAATACTTAGGGGAATGCATGAGTATTGGGCATATTAGTGCTAAGGATACACTACGACACTGGTGTCGTGGTGTGGTGGTGTCTAGTGTCTGGACACTAGACACTCAGTGTAGATACACTGAGTGTCTAGTGTCTGCTGGCCTACTCCGAAATACGAACCTAACGTTTCGGCTGACGGATTGTCGTGGATTTGACATTTCTTCTTTCGTTTTTCTCTACGATTTGACATTGTTTTGATCGTAAATCCAATCCGTACTTCGGACGATCCGTCAGCGACGTATTTCGGAGTAACCCCCCTGGTGTGGTGGCGGTGTCGGTACATCGAGATCGGTGTACCGACACCGCCTCTACAATTGTAACGAGGTGTCGCGGTGGTGAACACACGTAGACACTCGATGTATACACTGACTCCCAAATTCATAGAGATTTTAGCCAGTTTACAATGGTTTTGAAAAGCATTTTTAGGAAGAAATGTGATTTGTAATTCCACTGCAAGTCGATCATAACTTTTTATGAATTTGGCGGTGAGTGTTTACGACACTAGACACTATCTAGTGTCGTAGTGTACCTTTAGCATAACAATTTGACCGAAATTCATACATTAATTCATTTTTCACCCACCAATTTAAAAATATGATAGTAACGTAGGTAAGTATATAGTATCTGATCACTATGCATCTACATATACCTATTACTAGCTATCGTATGTATGTATACTTGAATTGTTATTTAAGACCTTTGATACAACCTGTTTATCTTCTACTTACATCTAAGAATCTTTAACAATTTCTATTAACGCCGAAGGTTGGAAGGATTCATTTTGCGGCCAGTTATTTTTTATGATCCTCTTTCTTTTCCATCAGGCTAAAATTGCTTCCGTATTATCTTCGAAGCGTTTCATTGCAAAGTTTAAGGATAAGATCTTGTAATTTATTAGGTAGTACCTACACTTAAGAGAAGCAAACCACTTGAACATTTTGAAGTTATAAATGTTACAAACAAGTGTCATTTAAATGATATTAAAAAATAATCAAATAATAATTTGTATTTCAAAAAATTAAAACATTTAATAAATAAAACTTTTTTTAATAATTCTAATGTTACTTTTTCCTGCAATTTCTTAGTTACTTGGCATAGATAACTGTATTAATGGAGGGTCAAAGATAGGGTTGTACCTAATGGTGTAAAAGAGGCTCTTTTGATCCATTTTGACAAACTTCCATGCACAGAGGCGTAGACAAATGCTATGTTATAGATATGTGCCAACGTTTTAAATTGCACTATAGTCTGACTTCTAAATCATAGGTATAATTGGTATTCAAGCCACGTCTGTATAATCATGACTCATTTGAATTAGATCTGGCTCACGCGCACAACCTATTATGACTTAGCAACGTCATTTGCTGAGTCGATTGTAATATAATATTAAAATTTACATACAGCATATTTAGGATTGGACATAGGTAATGTATTGTAAATTTATTTTACATATTTAAGGTGTGTGAAGGACATGGCATAGTGTTGTAGATCTAGTAAGGTTGGTTTATGTAAAGACGTAAATATTGCGCAATGCAACATTTTATGGTGATTATAGTTGACAAATTGTCTGCAAAACAGCTTCTCCTAATGGCACTTTACTCAAAGTCAAAGTCAAAATATTTTTATTCGTGTAGCTGTCAACAACATATTAAATATTTTATTTATCAGTGTTACCACTGGTTCGCAATGCTGCTACCACTAAGAAGAGCCGGCAAGAAACTCAATGATTACTCTTTTCAATAGCGAAAGAGGCGGGTGAGCAGGCACTACTATTGTCGCTAGAAAGTACAGTAATTCAATATTATAAAAACTCACTCAGATTGAGGTAGTCTAGTGAGCTATGTATGCCTACTCTCACTTTATAGTAAAACACAAAAATGTGGATATTGAAAACAATTACTTTGGTGTTTTACCTGCCGTGCATAAATGTAAATTTAACTGGGCAGAAAGTTAAGGAACAATATTGTCAACAGGAAAAATGGGCGGACCAGTCCCCCAAGCAGTGCCTACTCGTATTAATTCCACCTATCCTGACTCCACACACGTAGGACTCCCCCTAACGGCAGCTTCACCCATCTCATATCACCGTCTCTCCAATAGGAGTACAGATGAACTAGAAAAATATTAACATCATTAAAAAAGATGCCAACAGACGATCAAAACGAAATAAAATAAGTATAAGTCAAGATCAAAGCACAAGCGAGAGGCAGGATTATCGGATGACAATGCCTTTAATCTTTTAACGTGGCCCGCTTATTAAGACGATACAAGAAAAAAATGAATTTTAGTTTCGGGGTGTGGCTAGCGTCGCGTGAGCTGCCGAAGGATATATCCCTCTCGCTTAGCTAGGACAGAACAGCTATGGAGTAGACTATAGTATAGTTATTTTTTGAAGGAACAATATTGTTTAATTCGTACAATTAAAATAATATGTCCCAGTGCACCTTTTAAAATAGATGAAATGGATGAAAATATTCAAATATATTTTTTTCGTTTTATATGGGACTAGCTTTTGCCCGCGACTTCGTCCGCGTAGACTTCAAAATAAAAAAAAACCGGGCAAGTGACTTAAGACTTTTTAGTACTTTTTAGTGCGCCAGGGTTTTTTAAGTCAGTATTTGCTTTTTTATAAAAATAATTTTATTTCACGATTTTTATTGGAGCCATACAAACTTTATCTCGGTACCTAATTCGGTGAATGCGTGTTTTGGTAGGTAGGTATATAGAGCCAAAATCCCAAATCCCCTTCTCCACCCCTTTTCCTCCCCTCTCTTCCTTCTGCTCCCTCCCCCTCCATTTCCCTTTCCCCTCCCCCTTCCACTTCCCCCTACCTTACGTCTTGCCCTTCCTCCCTCACCTACCCTATGCATACTAAGTTTCAAGTCAATCGGGTACAAACATATTTTTCTGCCGTACTTTTCTAACTTTAGTTTCCCCCTTTTGAGTGTTGATTTCCGAAATGATTTTTTATGGGATCAAACTGAAGTAGTACCTACCATATTCAGCTCGGCTTATACCCCAATTATTTAAAATGAATAATCATAACCAATCTCGAGATATGGATGACTAAACATTCGCAGACCCCGCTCTCCCCTTTTCCTTCAAAATATTAAAAACGCTGAAACCCCAGTCTGATTATTTAAAATGAACAATCATAACCAATTTCGAGATATGGATGACTAAACATTCGCTGACCCCGCTCTCCCCTTTTCCTTCAAAATATTAAAAACGCTGAAACCCCAGTCTGATTATTTAAAATGAACAATCATAACCAATTTTGAGATATGGATGACTAAACATTCGCTGACCCCGCTCTCCCCTTTTCCTTCAAAATATTAAAAACGCTGAAACCCCAGTCTGATTATTTAAAATGAACAATCATAACCAATTTCGAGATATGGATGACTAAACATTCGCTGACCCCGCTCTCCCCTTTTCCTTCAAAATATTAAAAACGCTGAAACCCCAGTCTGATTATTTAAAATGAACAATCATAACCAATTTCGAGATATGGATGACTAAAAATTCGCTGACCCCGCTCTCCCCTTTTCCTTCAAAATATTAAAAACGTCGAAACCCCAGTTTGATTATTTAAAATGAACAATCATAACCAATTTCGAGATATGGATGACTAAACATTCGCTGACCCCGCTCTCCCCGTTTCCTTCAAAATATTAAAAACGCTGAAACCCCAGTCTGATTATTTAAAATGAACAATCATAACCAATTTCGAGATATGGATGACTAAACATTCGCTGACCCCGCTCTCCCCTTTTCCTTCAAAATATTAAAAACGCTGAAACCCCAGTCTGATTATTTAAAACGAACAATCATAACCAATTTCGAGATATGGATGACTAAAAATTCGCTGACCCCGCTCTCCCCTTTTCCTTCAAAATATTAAAAACGCTGAAACCCCAGTCTGATTATTTAAAATGAACAATCATAACCAATTTCGAGATATGGATGACTAAACATTCGCTGACCCCGCTCTCCCCTTTTCCTTCAAAATATTAAAAACGCTGAAACCCCAGTCTGATTATTTAAAATGAACAATCATAACCAATTTCGAGATATGGATGACAAAAAATTCGCTGACCCCGCTCTCCCCTTTTCCTTCAAAATATTAAAAACGCCGAAACCCCAGTTTGATTATTTAAAATGAACAATCATAACCAATTTCGAGATATGGATGACTAAACATTCGCTGACCCCGCTCTCCCCTTTTCCTTCAAAATATTAAAAACGCTGAAACCCCAGTCTGATTATTTAAAATGAACAATCATAACCAATTTCGAGATATGGATGACTAAACATTCGCTGACCCCGCTCTCCCCTTTTCCTTCAAAATATTAAAAACACTGAAACCCCAGTCTGATTATTTAAAATGAACAATCATAACCAATCTCCAGATATGGATGACTAAACATTCGCTGACCCCGCTCTCCCCTTTTCCTTCAAAATATTTAAAACGCTGAAACCCCAGTCTGATTATTTAAAATGAACAATCATAACCAATTTTGAGATATGGATGACTAAACATGCGCTGACCCCGCTCTCCCCTTTCTCGTCAAAATGATTAAAAATACGGAAACCCCAGTCTGATCAATTCAAATAAGCAATCATAACCAATATCGAGATATGGATGACTTATTAAAACATCCCTTGACCCCGTTTTCCCCTTTCCCGTCAAAATAACAAAACTCGACCACCCCTATACAAACTTTCACTCCACATTTCACCACTTAGGGGTTGAATTTCCAAAAACACGAAAGAAATCTAAACACAAACTTTCATTCCCCTATTTTACCCCCTTAGGGGTTGAATTTTCAAAAACCCTGAAATTACTCTTTTTTATTTTTGAAAAGACACCTAATCACCAATTTAAGTAATTCTAACTTCAAAAATGACGGAACTTCCATACAAACTTTTATCCCCTATTTTACCCCCTGAGGGGTCGAATTTTCAAAAACCCTGAAACCCATATTTTTTATTTTTCAGAAGACACCTAATCAGCAATTTTCATAATTCTAACTTCAAAAATGACGAACTTCCATACAAACTTTCATCCCTTATTTTACCCCCTTAGGGGTTGAATTTCAAAAAACCCTTTCTTAGTACACCTCTACACATCAAGACAAACCCACCCTCCAAATTTCAAGTCTCTACGATCAGCGGTTTAGGCTGTGCGTTGTCTGTCAGTCAGTCAGTCAGTCAGTCAGTCAGTCAGTCAGTCAGTCAATCAGGACTTTGATTCTTATATATTTAGATTTTTATGTCGAGTGTATTTGAAAAAAATAATTTAATTTCTATGTTGTTTTTATTGCTGAAGACAAAGTAAGTCAAAAGAAGACAAACGATACCTACAATATGCTGATAGATACGTATAACAATATTTCGATCGTATAATAGCCTATAACCAGCGGACGATCCAGACGCGTCCAACGATATCTCATTAGTCAAATTATTATGATAAAAATAGTTTGGACGTTATACGGGAGCAGATGAACATACATACATATCGGTCAAAATCATAACCCTCCGCCCACCGTAGTCGGGTAAAAATGTACATACTCTGTGTCAGTGACTGACTGCCGGATATGAGTATCTTTTTCATGTTTCGTAGGCAAAGGAATACTTTGGTACTTAACTTCGATGCCGATCATGAAGTCATCAGCGGTGTCATAATATTTATTTTTACCATATTTAATTTATTTTTTAATTTAATTTTCAGTTTTTATTAATTTTATTGATTTAACCATGCATTTATTTATTGTTTATCTTTTTATCTTTATTTTTTTATCTATCAAAATCACCCTTAGACTGGTTACCGCCACAGGTGACAAGAGGGCTGGCTCTTTCCTTGCTCAAAAAATTCGCTTGACAACAGGAACAGCTTGAATACAGGGAGGACATGCAGCCAGTATCCCACGCGGACGGTATTTGTTTAATTAGGGGTAGGTTTTTATTTTATTGTATTTTATTTTAATTTATGTTATATTATATTGTATTTTAATGATAAAACATGAAAAATAAAAAATATTTTTTTAAATTTAATTTTACTTTTATTTATTGTTTTATATTTATTGTGAAATTATAATAATTTTAATAATCAATATTGGACTATGTCTGAAACAAATACATTGAATTGAATAATTTAAATACAAAAATTATCACATTAACTCGTTAAATCACGGTTTACACCCGCTAGAACGAAAAAGATCCTAACATGGTAGGTAGGACCTGAGGGTTGGCCAGTTAATTACTTAAAATACACTATATTTATTTCAAGAAAACATTCATAAGATCTGAAGGCGTCGGACTCGCACATAAAGGGTTCCGTACCACCGTAGAATAAACACATCAAAAATATCAAGTTTGAGACTTGATATTTATTTTTAAATGTTATTATATTTTTAGTATTTGTTCTGCACCGGCAACAGAAATACACATTCAGTGAAAATTTCAACTCTCTACCTGTTACGGTTCGTGAGATACAGCCCGCGCTGACAGACGGACAGACAGACAGACGGACAGGTAGGCCTAGTAATAGGGTCCCGTTAGCACCCTTTGGAACCCTAAAAAGTAGCCTATGTTCTCCGCCAAGACCCAGTCTATCTCCATACCAAAATTCATCAACATTGGTTCAGCGGTTTAGCCGTGAAAAGGTAACAGACAGAGTTACTTTCGTTTATAATATAATAGATTGAATAGGACGGACAAACATTTTCCTATCCATATCTGTAATGTTATTTTTTACGATAATTTATTGATGTATGATATATTTATTACTTGCCCATCCATACCTACAACAAACGCAATAAAGCGACTCCATTGTTTTGACAAGCAATGTATTCCCACTGTCGGCCCAAGACCATGCTGCAAGTATATAACAGTAAGCGAAATAGGGAGTTTTTACAGAAATGACACGAATAACTATGAAATGACAAGAGATGACACAAAATGACAAGAGATGACACAAAATGACAAGAGATGACACAAAATGACAAGAGATGAAAAGAAATTACACAAGACAAGGAAAAGCAAACGAAAATCACGCTGCAGTGCAGGTCGTAGGTTCGATTCCTGCCCAGGACATGCATTTGTGTGCATGAACATATCCGCATGTCCCGAGTCTAGGTGTAATTAAGTGTATATTTAGTTTGTATTTACAAACAAAAAGTAGTATATGTAGTAATATCAGTTATCTGGTTTCCATAGTACAAGCTCTGCTTAGTTTGGGATCAGGTAGTCATGTGTAAAAGAATTTCCAAGGATATTTATTTATTTATCATAGGCGTCGGCGGACTGTAAATACTGTACTGTACCTGTAATGTGGCACGACCGTAATATTTTTTCGTAATATTTTTTAAAAAATCCTTCACAGGTCCGACGTCGAACAAGTCCGAGCGGACACTGACAATACAAAGTTAGAGAGAGACATGGTTAGTTCAAGTACTTAAAATGTGAGATGGCGATATTGTGCGCGCGCTCGGAAATAAACAACGTAAGCGCCAAACCACATTTACTTGAATTAAAAAAAAACTACTTCATGAATTAAAATATGGTTGAAGGGTAGTTTAGATATCATTATTTGCTATGTTTTAGAAATAATTTCGTGATCTAAATCGTAAAAACATCGTGGTAGCAAGGAAAATTGTAAATAATTAGAGCTCATTTCATAAAAAAATTTAATCGAGAAAATTTCATCAAATCGTGATTTGGATTTAAAGATACTCAAGATAATATAGTCAAAAATCATACATCTAAATATAAGATTCCTAGTCCACATACTTACTTAAAGAAAAAGTAGAATAGAAAATCAACCAAATTTCGAACCCTCCTCTTAACTTAATTAGCTACTTAAGCTTTTTGGGACAGAGACGATAAAAATAAGATTGATTTCTTATACACGCCTCGTTACGTTTCTTTGACCTACTAGATTTTTTTGTTAGGCGTAGAATGTGCTGCACTTATGAACGACAGACACTGGGTAAATAAAATACTCATAGCCAGGCAATCACTGATCAATAAACTATCGGTTAAGCAAAGCTTGTCAAGATCAGTCAGAGACGAGTGACCACTTAGTGGCATTTGAACTCAGCGTCTCCGTGCTTCGGAGGGCACGTAAAATTTCGGTCCCGGTTGCTGTCATATTACAGGCAGCAACTTTGGGTGACTTGAACAACTCTGACAACAGGTTGGCCACTTACCATACGGTAAGAAGAAGAAGAAGAATTAAACAAAAAAAAATACAGTCGAATTGAGAACCTCCTTCTTTTTTGAAGTCGGTTAAAAATAATAGTCTATAAGCATAACATATTTTTGAGTAATAATTCCTAGTAAAAGCTGATAATCCCACATGAAAGTATACATAAATAACTGCCAAAGCTTAATCAACCGGGTCTCCTCACATCGATAACACAGATTACGGAAATCTGACATTCTGTCTGCCGTCTCTACATGTGATGTTACCGTGATTACGTCACGCGGGCCCGATAACGCGATATCGCCGGCCGTTATGTATCACTAATCGAATGTGTTTGTAGTACTGTTTTACCTGCGTGTTCACTGATAATGGCAGTCGCGTGGAAAACTTTTTTATAATAATAACCATTGAATTCAGGCAACGATGGCCCATATTATAAATACCTTAATGACTAACATACATATTATATTAAAAATAACTTAAAATAGATTATGTACACGTCACTGGGGGCTTACCACGACCTCTTATCGCGATTCAATTATAGGAACGTTTTAACTATTCAGCGACTTTTTGTGCAATGACGTACCTTATTGTCATGACAATAAGAAACGTCATTGCACAAATGGCCGCTGAAACGTTAAAACAAAATTGCTATAAGAGGTGGTGGTAAGGCCCCTGTACGATCTAGTGGCACTTGTCCCCGGAAGCGACGAAACACCACTCCATTCGGCCAGAAGTTCTCCTCCATGACGAGGTGCAGATAACACGTCAATAACGTCGGTATTCGCACCAAATTTATGAATGTTTCCCGCAACGTTGAGACATTATATTGATGGATAATATTATGAAAGTATTATGAATAATTGGTTTTCCTGAAATTACCAATTTTATTGATGAAATACAGCAGCATTTCTTGTTGCACTTACCTAATGCCAAAAAAATTTTTTTTGCTGACTATAAGAATCTGAATGAGAATTTTTAATTGTGAGTGTAAATCTAAATTATTCAGTAAGTGGTAGAGTCTGCTCTACTGTTCCATACATACATACATACATATAATCACGCCTGTTTCCCGTAGGGGTAGGCAGAGACCACTTCTTTCCACTTGCTACGATCCTTACATACTTGTTTCGCTTCGTCCACTTTCATTATTCCCTTCATACATGCTCTTCGGTTTAAGGTACTCTTGACCTGGCCTTTTTTCAAGACGTCCCTGATTTGTTTTTTTTTTTTTTCTACTGTTACTACTATTCATTTTTAAAATCAAAATAACGAGATTTACAAAGTTTCATAGATGTACTCTACTACTGGTAGGACTCTACCAGTAGTAGAGTACATTCTTAATTGTTCTCAACCTAGTCATTTCGTGTATCAAAACGACGTGATGATTACAAAATGTCATAGGCGTACTGTAGTAATTGCGTTCGGCTTGCGGCGCGCCATGTAGAGCGGTGGCCCGGCCCTCGCTAGTACACAATACAACTCGTTTCATTGCAAGAGATTACTGACTCTACTAGAGCATGTATTGGTATCATTATGTAGGTTAATTTGCTATCAAAACTTCCACTCGAGACCTCTATTGTGGTATTATTCGGATAAAAATCAAAAGTTTACTAAACTATTTTAATTATAATAAAATAGTAATAATAATAATTTTTATTTATTTAATTTTTATTTATTTAATTTAAAAAAAAGCGACTGTAGCCTAGGGGTGAACAGGTTGGGCTAACAATCAGAAGGTCCCAGGTTCGATCCCCGGTGGGGCATGCACCAATGGATGAATTTTCATCTATGTGCATAATTTACAGTTCGCTGACGGTGAGGGAAAACATCGTGAGGAAACCTACCTATCCCTCGGGATTAGGTAATAGTCAGTTCCTGTATACACGGCGAGAAGGTTCATCACCTGTCACGTTGGGTTCTGACTATCTGGTGAAACGTGGGCTTTGAGTTGGTTAATACCTCCACAATGTGGTGGTGTATGGCCACTCAAGCCTCTGGCTACCCCCGAATGGGGATAAAAGTCGTGACGTTACATTTTTTTACATAATTTAGCGCTTTTAACCTCCCACTGCTGGGCACGGGCCTCCCCTCAATGCGAGGGGGATTCAGGCCATAATCCACCACGCTGGCCCAATGCGGGTTGGTGGATTTCACATGTCTAAAGACATGCAGGTTTCCTCACGATGTTTTCCTTCACCGTAAGCAAGTGATAATCATATTAAAGTTATGATACATACATAGATTTCAAAAAATCCAGAGGTGTGTGCCAGGGTTTGAACCCATGATCTAAAGCCCGCAAAACCACTGCTCCATTTTAATTATAATATTAATTTAAATAGAGTCCAATTTAATATCTTAAGATATATTTGATGGTTATTATTATTCGATCCTACGAAAATTTTTCTTAGGACCTGTTTCAGAATCGTCAGATTACTTTTTTCCACTAAATAAATTTGACGTTTTCACAGTGCTCTATGAAAAAACTGTCAAAACTTTAAATACCATAAAGTTATCTAACGATTCTGAAAACTGGCCCAAATACTGTCGTTATTCATCTATGGATTTTATTAATATCGATATCGGTAAGTTTAAATGTGCCAAGTCTAAATCTAAGCTATCATTACTCTCATGACGCTGTATCATTAAGCTTAATCTCCAGTTAGATATCCTAAATTGATTATTTTTTCAATCACTTAATAATCTAGATAGCTGATAATACCGGACCAGTAAGTTCAGTACACTTAATGCTTAATGAATGTCACATGCCATTTCCAATAATAGCACAGTAGGTATTGAAATGCGTCGGCGAACTTCTAACAGTGCGTAAGTCAAAAATAACTATTTTACAGGGCAGCAAAGAAACTAAAAACTGTGTGGTTGGGAACCCCCGACGGGAAAGTTCCTCACGACTTTTATTCTCGTATTTTTTTTTTAAATAAAAATAAAAATTAAATAAATATATTAAAAAACCTAATTAACTTGATATTACCGATATATCCGAACTACGCCGGACGGAACCGAACTTCTTGAGCGTAACGCTTTTTCCTTACGTGACGATTTCTACCAGGCAACCCCTACCGCAAGCCGTGTTAAGGAACTTCATTAAAAAATAATTGTTACCTTTCGTATTGTTACTAATTCTTAAATAACGCATTATTATTGCTCTGTTGTCTGGTTTCTGATAAATTTAAACGACCCGCGACACCCTACTATATCCAATAGCATTAAAATATCGAAAGCGTAAAAAATTACTTATACACTTTTAGAACTGGACCGACGAATGGGTAATTACGTCAGATGTATGATACAGCATTGTATGTTAAAACTTGATATTTGATGCAGATATGCTGATACAGTAAAAGGAATGCATATTTTATCTGTGATGGAAGTAAGTTGCGTGCACGTGTTGAGTTTAGGTTTCAAGTTAGGTGGTAAACAAGCGTACGGCCCGCCTGTTGTTAAGTTAAGTAGTAACCATAGCGTATAGATGCTTGCAATACCAAAGGTATCGTTCGCACATTGCTGACCTGAGGGAGAGTGGGACCGAGGAAGATGAAGGGGGGGCGCTCTCTCACTTATCGTAAAAAACACAGTTGTGATAGCTACTTTACGCCGATATTCTGTGAGAGGGTGGTACCATCCGGTTAAGCGTGCCCATATATGAGCTGTAGCCAATTGGCTACAGGTTTTCTCTACCACCAACAACAAAACACGCTACACTTTGACACTGTTATTGACGAAGTATATTTGAGCGATCAGTCCCAAGCAGATTTATCTTTTAAATCCGAAATTAGTCTTGAAGACCACACATCACAAGAAATCAGCTCTCTCTGCAAATAAAATTAGATTTAATTGCCGTCATTCGATCTCTATCTGGTGTAATTATTGATCAAATATGCAATCGGAAGTACTTAATCATGTCATAATTTTTAATTCAGTACTTTGATGTTTTAGCGCAATAAAGTTAAGTGCACGTTAAAGTTTTATGACAAAATTACGAAGCATGTTTATAATAATATTTTATGTTCTTGGTTTTAAAACACTGTTGCTAGGAATATAAGGATCTAGAGGTACTTATTAAAAATAGAATCAGTTATATAATGAGTATCCATAAATAATTGAATTATGAAAATTTGTGCTTAGGATTCTTTTTATAAAATAAAAAATACACAGTCTGTGAAAATTTCAAATCTCTACCTTTTACGGTTCGTGAGATACAGCCCGCTGACAGTCGGACGGACGGATGGACGGACAACGGAGGCCTAGTAATAGAGTTTCTTTGGGTATGGAACCCAAAAAAAAAAAAAACAGTATTTCTGAAAATTTAACCCCTATAGGGGTAAAGTAGTAATAAATAAGTCACAAGGATAATATTGGAGACTATAGGTATACCGCAAGAGCTGTGCCGCGCCTTGGGTATGCGCGGGGAGGTGGGAGGGTGGGATGGCGAGAGCGATGAGCCCCCCGTCTTGCCGCTCGCGTACCTAAGGCGCGGTACGGCTCCTGCGGTATACCTATAGTAGTTTCGCAATGGAAAATTGTTAAGAGACTCGACGCTCAGTTCACCTCTTTGTGTAAGGCGGTATTTCTTTCAGTATAGTTAAAGTTTGCGGGTGCCGCGAATTGTTAAACTTTTCTGGTTTATTTCTCAACAGTCTTAATTAACTGAATTAGCACAATCAAAAGAAAGTTTGGGAAACAATATCCCACGTCTAGACTGTTGCTCGACGCGAAACAACAGCGATTTAGTCTTTATATTTCAGTATTAGTTTGATTTAATTTGGTGTTGTTTACATTTTGTTTATTAAACCTTTGCTTCACTTTATTAAAGACGGATTCTCCTTGGGTAAGAGTTTATAAGATACTTAATATTATGTAAAATATGATAATACTGATTTGCTTGATATTTTAAATGAAAAAGTGTTCATAAGGCCCTTTGCACACGGCGGCGTAGCAGAGGCGTAGCGTAGGCGTAGCGTAAAGACGCAACGAGTACGAGACGAGCAGACTTCTTCACACGACGTGTAGCGTAGGCGTAGCTTTTTGTAAGCAAAATGTCATTAGTTGAAAACATGGCGTCACTGATACCAGATGTTTACCTAAAAAAAGTCTAGTAATTAGTCAGTAAAGCATCAGCCACTTTACTAATAGGGTTTGGGGGGGTATTTTAGGCCTAACCAAAGGTCTTCCTGTGCTTAACGCATCAAAAAAATTGTAATATTATATTTTACTTGACACTGGCATATGCGAAAAGCGACGCCATAAAGAAGAAAAAAAAATATTCTACGCTTACTTTTTTACGCCAGCACGCTACGCCTGTCGTAATGACGATGAACATCTCATACGCTACGCAGACGCACCGCTTCGTGTGCGGACTTGTTAGAAAATGTATGTGCTCGTAATGCTCGCGTCCTACGCGCGTAATACGATACGCCTACGCTACGCCGCCGTGTGCGGAGGGGGTAAGTTAGCTATTTAGTCCGTGGCTGCACTATTAAGGCGATTAAGACGCGGTGGCGATTTCTAATTCGCTTATGTGATGCGGCCACCGTCATATGTTCAAAGAAGTTTGACCCCGGCTACATAGAAAAAAATACTTTTTATATTACTACTAGCTGTGCTCCGTGGCTTCACCCGCGTGGAAATTGATATGTAGGATTAGCCTATGTCTTCTTCCAGAGCCTACACTATCTACGTTTCAAATATCATTGATATCGGTTTAGTAGTTACGGAGATACGGGGAAACAAACATTCCCACACACACTTACTTTCGCATTTATAATATTAAGTAGGATAGTAGGAAGGTGGCAAACAAGCGTACGGCCCGCCTGATGTTAAGTAGTTACTGTAGCCTATAGATGCTTGCAATACCCAAGACATCGCTCTTACGTTGTTGAACTTAGAGGGAAGTGGGACAGGGTGAGGGAAAGGTGGGGGGATGGATTTCCGGCTCTCTCACTCATCGTACGAAACGCACCTGTAATACTATACTTTACGCCGATCTTCTGTGAGAGGGTGGTACTACACTGGTCTACCCAGCCCATATATTATGAGCTGTAGCCTGGCTCTACCATAAATATTGATTAATTTTAGTAAAGAAGTACACTTGTCACATATAAAACATGAACGTTTCACACTAGGGGCGCTTTCACACGGTTTTCTGGTCCGTTAAGCAAAAATGAAATATCCTTCTATTTTCAAATTGGAACCAAAACATTATCCTTTCCCTTCCAATTACGTCACGCCGCAGACTCGTTTGCTCCGCGGCGCGGCCTGACCCCTCGGTGACATTTTCCGCTTGGTTTTAGGTCACCGATGTGGGCCTAATGCGGTGGTTTGACGACACGACTGTCATGTTTGTAGTGTTTGTATAGCTGTTTGTTTTGATTGGTTGTTGACATCGGAAATGTATCTATTGTAGTTAAGGTACCTATGCAACTGAAATTGAACCTTACGAATGACGCTGTATAGTAATCAGTAGAGTTCCATATTGATTGTTTGATATCATACATCGTGATCGTAGTAGTGTGATGTGTACCTATTTTAAAATTGTAAATTAGCAAGATATTATTACTTTTGACTGTACATTTCTTTCTTATGGTGCACATGGCTCGCCACACACTCCAATCTCCTGCAAGATTGATAATGGTACCTTATTTTTTATTACCCGACTACGGCGGAGGGTTATGATTTTGAACGGTATGTATGTATGTATGTATGTGCATCTGTTCCCGCCTAACTTCCAAACTACTTGTCGTAATTTGACAAATGAGGTATCGTTAGAAGCGGCTTAATGGCGCGCTGGTTATAGGCTATGTGACGTTACATAAAATTGCATATGGCGCCCTCTAGAGGACATAATGCCATGTAATAAAAAAAACCCCATGTGGGGTATGAAATGAAAGAACTTGATGAGCACATTTCAAAAATATATATATTGTTACCTATAACTCCAAAATAGTTAAATAAAAAGTAAGTTTAAAAACTAAAACCCGACTACTGAAAAATCGCGCTCTAAAAAGTATGAAACAAGAAAATATTCTCATCTAGAGGATAGCCGTGGTCCGTGTATTTTAGGGCCAAATGGCATATGAACACGGACCACGGCTATCCTCTAGATGAGAATATTTTCTTGTTTCATACTTTTTAGAGCGCGATTTTTCAGTAGTCGGGTTTTAGTTTTTAAACTTACTTTTTCACTGCATAGGGTGGTTGGTACTATATTTACTACAGTGTCTGATTGTAATTTCTAAATAACAGCTTTTACTAAATACGTATTATGCATGTATATAAATAAGGTACTTATATCAAAAAACTATTTTTAAAATGTTTAGTTGTCCATCTATCTATTTGTTTGTACCGGCTAATCTCCGAAAGGGCTGGACTGATTTTGTCGGGACGTTCACTGGCAGATAGCTGATGATATAAGAAGTAACTTAGGCTACTTTTATTTTAGCATACATTAACAAACATTTTTTTCTTAATAATTCCACGCCTACGATGTCGCGGGCTATTCAATTTATATAAGGTATATCCGGCTTGAGAAGTCTCGATAATTAATTTGCTATATCTCATACGTTAATTGCTTTTTTGTTTGGATTAAATACACGAGCTCCCGTTGTACAAGTCAGTCCTGTTACTTACACAACTTAAAAAGTAAATTAATTTCGAGCAAAGAATCTGACATGTAAACGTCAAACTATATTATGCATGCGTCATAGACTTTAAAAGGTGACGCTTGGTTTCAAAAGTAATAGTTTGATCCGGATTTCACCTTTATAACTACAGGGTGTTGAGTAAGTTGAGGGACGTAATGAAGGAGCGTATTCAGTATTCGAATCTTATTCCAAATATGTGAAATAATATTATTTTAAGTATTTTTTAATCGGATTATGCGATAAAATACGAATTAATGCAATATCAAGTATAAAGTCGAAACGAATTATGGTTATTTCCACAAGTAAATTCCCTTAAAATAAAACAGGTCATCGCTCGCTAACGTAAGAGTGGCCCACGTTAAAAAATAAAAACCGACTTCAAAAAAACCTGGAGCACTAAAAAGCCTGAAATAATATTTCTATTACCAGCACTGCCTACCCCTTCGGGAAAATCAGGCGTGATGATGTGTTATCGAGTATTTGGGGTCGGTGCCAATCTATCTTCTTACTTTTATAGTAGGTAGACTCGGCATACCAAGATTGGCACCGACTCCAAATACTCGATAACACATCATCACGCCTGATTTTCCCGAAGGGGTAGGCAGTGCTGGTAATAGAAATATTATTTCAGGCTTTTTAGTGCTCCAGGTTTTTTTGAAGTCGGTTTTTATTTTTTTATAAAAATAATTTTATTTCATGATTTTTAGTGGCGCCATGCAAACTTTATCATCCCAAATGACCTCTTTGGGGGGTGACTTTTCCAAGATTCCAAAACAAAAGTTTCTTAATTTATTATATGGAGTATACATACTAAGTTTCAAGTCAATCGGACACAAATATATTTTTCTACCGTACTTGTACCCCTAGTACCCCCTTTGGGGGTAGATTTCCGAAATGATTTTTTTACGGGACCAAAACGATTTAGTCACCTACCAAATAACAGTTTAAAAAGAAAAATTGGTTCATAAACGTTAGAGATAGACGGTAACTCTCCATACAAACTTCAACACCTCGTTTTACCCCTTTGGGGGGGGATATTTCTAAAATCCTGAAACATGAGTTTCATTATATGTTATGCAAAATATACATATTAAGTTTCAAGTCAATCGGACAAAAAAATTTTTTTCAGACGACCTTCACCACCCCTAATTACCCCCTTAGGGGTTGATTCTAGGTATTATTTTTTTATGGGACCAACTTGGAGCTACGATCTACCGAACTGCAAAAGAATTTTTAAAATCGGTTCATAAATGCCGGAGAAATCGGTGAACATACATTAAAAAAAAAAATAAAAAAAAAAAAAAAAACATACATACAGCCGAACATAGAACCTCCTCCTTTTTTGAAGTCGGTTAATAAAAAAGGGATGTTTTTGAAGTTTTGTATGTTATTGATTAGTGTATTTTCAATTGTTTTTTTTTTGTTACGTGTAAGCTTGAAGTAACACAGGCTTGAATACGTTCCTCGTCTAACCTAACACCCTGTATATACATTATGTGGCTAAGTTTTGTTGCAAACTTTTGCGTACTAAAACGCCAGGCAATTGCCCACCATCGGTATCTTTGTTGGATACCACTGTAGGTTTTGGCTTATCAGAGCACGTAAGCTAATCAGCCTGAGCTTACCTAAGTATTTTTTACCTGTGGTTAGGTTATGGTAGAGTCTGACGGGTTATTCCTATAATGAATACATAATATATATATGCTAAATTTAATTATAATATGTACAAACATATTATTAACACTACAATACCATTAATTAATATCTAAAAATGGCTGTCTAAACTAATTAAACCAGACATTTTCAGTTAACCGCAAGATTTATTACAAAAAGTATACCGCACGCGCAAATACATTGCTTCATAAATAAACATTTCGCTACACGAGCGTTGGATAACGAGCGCGCTTTAATGAAAGCCGCTGTACTAAGCTTGAAGAGTAAGATACTATTTTAAACTAACATATTCAATAAAAAAGGTAGATAGGTTATGCGCTCTCCGTAATTGGCACGTAAAAACTTTGGTGATTGACAAACCTGAGCTCAGTCTTGCGTGGTCTCGCGTCACTGATGGATGCGTTGATGACGTGCGTTTTTGCACGTTATCACGTATATTGTTGATTTTAACACGTGGTTAATATAATACTGCAGTCTGCGGCCGATGACCGCGTGTGTGCGCCCGGCATTCGTGCTATTTATAAACGATTTTTGTCGTGTAGGTAACCTGTCTACATTTCTTGTTATATAATTTTTCTCGAAAATAATTATGTATGTATTGATTATAAAAAATACTTATAGCTATTCATCTTAAAAATGATGCAATAAAAATAGTAAAATAATAGTAAAATTACCAATTTGATTTAGTTTGGAACGGTGGTTCTACATCAAAGTACTCTACGAGAGAGCTGTTGGGCCGTCAAACCGGTCGCTACAGTAGGCGTCAAGAGCACGCTTCGCCAATCAAAAGTGTATCGAGTGTCATAAATAGAACGCTATCACCAGATGTGGACTCACCTCGGCGGATTTAAGATTAGAATCTAATATCTCGTCTAATTGGGCCCTTATTTTTGGGCACATCTAAAATAATTGAGATATTCGTGTTTCGATTACGTGTCACTTAAATTTTGAATGTCCATTTTAACGGATTTTTTGGGTTTTTTGTACTCGTAAACCTATGGGTGGTTTTTCACTTATAAATCTATCTATCTATGGTAAACAGTTTGGTCGAATTGCGTATTTAAAAATAAAAATAGCGCCGAACAGGCAGCTATTACAAATCCGGCACAAAAGCACAACTCCGTTCGAATTTTGAATTTTGACACATTCGTATTTTACGAACGAACGAAACAGTTGGTTCGGATTCGTAATAGGCTCCGAGTTACGTCTTTTGTTGTGTTATTAATGTGTCTTTGGAGGGCTTATAGGTACATAGCCCCATCAAAGTCAACAATATTATTTTCTTTGTGTTCCATGGCAAATCCTTGATTAGTTTCGTTCCATACACACTATATCGTATGCTATAAATTTCTATCATGATGGAAAACGGTCTATTTTTAAGCTGTCGATCTTATGTTATGATTGGCGATGTCGAACGGTCCAGATGCTGTGAATTAAAGAGCCAATTTTAAACGTCTATTGCATTTCAGCTGTTTTTCAAGGTCTTGATAGATTATTCGAAACTAGTGCATTCCCCTCTACGGGGTAAAGAGCTGATTTTATTTTCGTTGCAATATGGTCTGGGTGGCACTGAAATTACCCCAAGTCCATTGTAAAGTACCCATAGTATAAATAATCGTTGTTATGCGTTTGGGTTTAAAAAGTAAGGCCCGTATTT
The DNA here is from genome assembly GCA_947859195.1 of Drymonia ruficornis. Taxonomy (NCBI): domain Eukaryota; kingdom Metazoa; phylum Arthropoda; class Insecta; order Lepidoptera; family Notodontidae; genus Drymonia; species Drymonia ruficornis. The sequence goes on along the minus strand of OX401905.1, from coordinate 12,582,047 downwards.
TTGAGTAGCCGTTGAGTATTCGGTCGTAAATAAGGGTAACAACATTATAGAAAGTTTGACATTTCTCAATGCGTCCGTGCGTTCAAGCGTACTGTTGTGAGACTTCATACTAATGTTTCTAATTGTTGCTGTTATCCTTAGTTAAGGCCGAAAACTCAAAGGCCACTCAAATGCTTAAGTCCTACTCAGCAATTTGAAACGTCGTTATCTGCATTTTTTGTACGGCGGTTCAAAGTCAATCAGCTTTCAAATTTGAGTAACGTACAAGTATAGGTACAGCGGTAAGGCCGTAACGGCCGAATACTCAAAGGCTACTTAAATATTTAAGTCCCACTTAGCAGTTTGAGACGTCGTTATCTGTCATTTTTTGTATGGCGCGTCAAAGTTAAGCAGCTCTCAAATCTAAGTTGCGTACGTTTATTCGGCCGTTAGTCGGTTAGGCCTCGTACTACAAATTCGATTTTTCGTACGAACTCTATACATATAGAGTTCGTAAGAAGTATTCGTACGAGCAATGCCAATTTAGTCTGGTGATGTAACATTATTTTACACTTGCTAGGTACATATTATTACACATAATACACCACCAAGCCAACTAGGAACTCTGATGGAACGCGGCTTCCCCGCTCCCACGCCCGCCACCGCCTGCGGATTCCCGCCCGCACGCCGTCCGCCCACCGCCACCGCCTATTTATGCGGGTGACGTCACATTTGACAGGAACCTATAGTTCGCGACAGGTCGAGATGACATTCGGGTTATGAGCTTATTGCAGAATAAAATCCGAATCAAAATTAGCAGGACCCGCAACGCAACAGAATAATTTAATTTAATTATTTTGTGGGCGATTTTAATTGTTTATCGGGTCCTGCTAATTTTGATTCGGATTTTATTCTGCAAAAAGCTCATAACCCGAATGTCATCTCGACCTGTCGCGGACTATAGTTGGTTTGGCGGTGTAGTAGGTACTTGCACGCCCTACCGGATCTTATTAGACATAAAGGGTCATTTATCGCTTCGTTTTACGTCATCTAATATCGTCGTGTCCGCCGGTCAGCGCATTAGTTGATTGGCGTTCCCATGCCGTCATATTGCCTCCTTACTTAGATAAATTGCTTTTTAATTGTTTTCCTCGTTTTTGCGGTACACGGAATTGCCTTCTTTGAAACGGTTTGATGGAAATTTGTTATTTACTCTCCATTTTATATCTTGTACGTAACTTTTTTAATGGGTATATCCCCACCACACACTTCCACCACTGTTACTCATGTAAGCCAGGATCCCCAAGGGTTGGCCCTCCACAAGTCCATGGGAAAAGCTGAATTGTCCTGGAAACCGCACGAATTTAATCAAAGAAAGGATAGGAGTAAGTTTTTACGTACCCCTATATGTTATCGATATTATTAGATAATAATGTTTTTTTAAGGGTTCAATCGAAGGGTTTGGGGTTGAAACCGGAATGAAATATTCATGAGTGGAATCTTGAAAATTTTGCCAAAACTCTCAGTACTACCTAGGAAGGTAGATACTCCAAACTGCTCTCAAATGAATCACACAATCCACTTAATTTTAAAAAGCAATGACTGACTGACGGACAAAACGACAGAACACAGTTTTTTATTAAAAAAAACAACGGGTTGCACTCCGGGAATGCCGGCAGAAGTGAAAACTTGAACATTAACGTTGTGCATTTTTAAATATTTTGGAATGGCTAGAGAATAATTTCGCACGAATTGCTTTATTTATCAGTATAAAAGTACTATCATTTATGTGGTTAAATACAATATTCATTTATTGCGCTATCGTACACAAAAATGAAAATTTATATGTAGTACAAACACACACGCACACTCCGTCTTAAGAATTTTCGATCAGGTCACGTGTCCTGACGCGAGTTCAACATTTTTTACCCATCCCAAGAAAAGTGCACAACGCCGCTAAAGAAGTTTTCACTTCAAAAATGTTTTTTGAAAATTAATCCCATAGGGAGTGAAATACTTTACGGCCTGTTTCAGAGTCCTCAGATAACTCTTATCCACCGAATAAATAGTATGACGTTTTAACAGATATTCTATGGAAAAACTGTTAAAACGTCCTATTTATTTGGGGGATAAAAGATATCTGATGATTCTGAAAGAAGCCCTTAATTTGTTTAATTAGTTTGTATGGAAGTTCCGTTTTTGAAGTTAGAAATATGGAAATTAGTGCTTCGGCTTCTGTTTATAAATGAAAGTCGGTTGATTCAGCATTTTTGGAAATTCATCCCCGACGTGGGTGAAATGGGGGGTGAAAGTTTGTATGGAGAACCCCATGGGGCATACGGTTAGTCAACAAGAGTCTTAATTAAAATTGATGTCGGTGTAAGGAGTAACGACAGGCGTGGTCGGTGCGGCCAGTGGGGCCATTACGCTGTAAAACTGCGTCTCCCTTTAGATCCTACGTCACGAAGTCATTACGACCCACTTAAAATAGTCGAGTTTACGTTAGTTTTATGTTTGGTATTTTTTATGTACCTAACGCCCTGTATAGTACCCCGATCTCACCACCTACGTCAGGGAAAGTTGTAAAAGTAATTTTAATTCATGTTACATGTAACGCCCGGTTTTGAAATGTCAATCAATGATGCTAATAAGGTAGTGAACAGTCATGACTATTCCGACACGCAACAAGACACGTTAGGATTACAGTAACCCGCTTCAAACATTATAGATAACGTTGACACGACTATATTCTTAGAGAAGACGGACCTAATTAGTGTATTTTTAGAGGCATCACGGCCCGGCCACGGCTACGCGCGACGGGGCGACGGGCGGCAGCGTTTTTTGCTAAAATGTTGCATGACGCCACGAGCTGCCGCTGTCAGTGGCCACGCGCGCGAAGTCGTGGCCGGACTGTCACTTGTAAGTGTATTACTGATGGTAGAGTCAGGCTGTAGCCAATTGACTGCAGGTCATATATGGGCTGGCTCAACCGGGGTAGTACCACCCTCTCACAGAAGATCGGCGTAAATTAGCTTTTACAGCTGCGCTTCGTACGGCGAGAGATCCGGCCAACAACGGCGTTGCCTACGATGCCAATAAATACCTAAATTATTGCTCTATCCATAATAAACATTAAACATAAATCCATTGATGAATTATTTTAGCAGATTTGGTACTTCCTAACATTGCAATTAATTAACTTGTGCTCAGCACACCGCTACATGCAGCTAAATTTGCACATCTATTATCGTACTCGAAATTTGACAATCAACGTAATGGCTTTTTAAGGCGTGTTATTCACTAGAAGATAAGCCGTATCGACAATACCGACTTGTTGTCAGCATTATTTTCTACGAATGACTGAGTCGTATTTTGTCCATGGACTCCAAGTAGGATGTACTCAAATTAAAATTTAATCAGTGTATTTCGTTTAGGCCTACGGCATACCTAGGGCCTACTTACAAATTGCATTTTTTCATTTTTTACTTAATTCCACCTCCGGATCGGAAACGGGACCTCAACTGAGAAGATCCGACAAGATACTCAGCGGGCTTGTCTTTATACATTGCTTATACAGTGTGTACTATTTTTGGATAGTTATGTTTTCCTTTTTCTTGGTAATGTCTTCTCATAAATCGAACATTGATCTTTAATGGCATTGCGTCAAAGATAAACGGATATTAGTAGCGTGAAAGGTAAATATTAAATGTGTTGCAATGATGAAATGGACGCAATTAGTAGTAGATTGGTACCGGCCCATTCATCGTATATGTTACGAGGTTACGAGAATTTAGATCAAATCTCGGGGGCATTATGAAGACAAATGATGTTTTTGGTATTAAATAGTATTGGTTGTGGCTACAAATCTATAATAAATTATATATTAATTATATACCAGCTGTGCCCGCGACTTCGTACGCGTAATTTTAGAAAAAAAAGCGTCCGTGTGGAATTTAATGGTTTTTTTTTCTAAAATAAAAGTATCCTAAGTTACTCCTTATAACATCAGCTATCTGGCAATCGAAGTCCCGTCAAAATTGGTCCCGCCATATCAGAGATTAGCCGGGACAAATATCCAGACAGACGGACAGACAAACAAAAATGTTTAAAAAATGATTTCTTGTTTTAAGTACCGTATATATATATATATATATATATATATACGGTACTTAAAACAAGAAATATATATATACCCTTTACCGTCCCACTGCTGGGCACGGGCCTCCCCTCAATGCGAGGGGGATTCAGGCCAAAATCCACCACGCTGGCCCAGTGCGGGTTGGTGGATTTCACATGTCTAAGACATGCAGGTGTCCTCACGATGTTTTCCTTCACCACAAGCAAGTGATAATCATATTAAAGTTATGATTCACACATAGATTTCGAAAAATCCAGAGGTGTGAGCCAGGGTTTGAACCCAGGACCTTAAGCCCGCAAGACGCGTGCTTAACCGATCGGCTACCACTGCTCTCAATTATAAGGTACTTAAGTAAAAATAAATACAAGTATTTTTTACATGTTCAAAAACTTTTAACATAATTGTAGAAATAATCACCCTATCTACTTACTGATGACGTCAATGGATGTTAAAAAACAGGTTTAATTCGGCGAAAAGAAATGCATAACTAATTGCGATTGATTAACTAGATTAAATACACAATAGACAGTTCAGCAGAACAAGCCGCGCGTAAAAATTAGTTCATTCTTTAAAAAATACGTATGCTTATAACCATTGATGTATTATTTTAGCAGATATGGTACCTTCGAACATAGCAATCACTACACTTTTGCTCATCACACTACCATGCAGCAAAATTCACACATCTGTTATCGCAATCGCATCTCGAAATTTGACACTTCACTTATTAAATGCATTATTCACCAGAAGATGAGCCGTATTGGCAATACCGAGTATTCAACATTATTTTCCGCGAACGACTGACTCGTACTGTGTCCATGGACTCAGTTTAACAGGACAAACTATTTTAAATATTCACCCGTCTCTCTCTTTCTTGGTAATGTTTAATCACTACATAGTATAAAAAAGTAAGTTTAAAAACTAAAACCCGACTACTGAAAAATCGCGCTCTAAAAAGTATGAAACAAGAAGATATTCTCATCTAGAGGATAGCCGTGGTCCGTGTAGGTCCTTTAGGGCCAAATGGCATATGAACACGGACCACGGCTATCCTCTAGATGAGAATATTTTCTTGTTTCATACTTTTTAGAACGCGATTTTTCAGTAGTCGGGTTTTAGTTTTTAAACTTACTTTTTATTTAATTATTTTGGAGTTATAGGTAACAATATATATATTTTTGAAATGTGCTCATCAAGCTCTTTCATTTGATACCCCACACGGTTTCATTAAAAAAAATTTTTTTTTTTTTAGTTCATGACATTATGTCCTCTAGAGGGCGCCATATGCAATTTTATGTGACGTCACATAGCCTATAACCAGCGCGCCATTACGCCATTACAGTTTGGAAGTTAGGTGGGAACAGATGCACATACATACATACATACATACATACATACATACATACATACATACATACATACATACATACCGGTCAAAATCATAACCCTCCGCCGTAGTCGGGTAAAAACAAAGTCGCTTCCCGCTGTCTGTCTGTCTGTCCCTATGTATGCTAAGATCTTTAAAACTACGCAACGGATTTTGATGCGGTTTTTTTTAATAGATAGAGTGATTCAAGAGAACGGTTTTAGTATTATAATTTGTCAAGTTTTGGTCGCGATAACCGACATCCACGCGGGCGAAGCTGCGGGCATCAGCTAGTAGTATAGTAACATACATTTAGATAGGTGCTCGTTTACCCAGCAAATAGATTATTATTTCGAAACCTGTTCCGAACATGGTATCTAAATGGCGCTGTGAATTAATGTAATTCAAAGTGACGTTGTGTTTGATTAAATAAATAGATAGTCGGTTATTTAGGTATTTGTAGCAAAGCTAGAACATTTTACTAGTGAGTAATAGGTATTATTACAAAAGTAATTTCGTTGGATTTATATTATTATATAAAATAAAAAGAATATTTTATTTTAATGAAATATGTATTAACTTTAAAACAAGCTCTCATAACATCGTTTACTGTTCTTCTTTCTATTTGTTTACACATCCAATTAAACTTTAACAAAGGAGGCTGGAACTCAAAGATATTTCCAAGAAAGAGGGAGTGTGACCCTCCAATAGTTTGACCAACTAATCGGAGTCTATGTACACCATACGACCCAGTCACTCACAGAAAATAATATTGGAAACATGTTGATATTGCAAATACGGCTCATTATCTAGTAAAATAATACCTTCTTATGTATTTAATAAGTAAATTGTCAAATTGCGAGAGCAATAACAGATCTGTGAATTTCGCTGCAGTAGTGATGCGCTGAGCACAAGTTTATTGATTACAATGTTAGAAGTTACCATATCTGCTAAATAATACAACAATGCTGGAACTATTTTGCATAAACCTTACGCGTCAACGATCAAAAATTATAATGTACGACTTAACTGTTTGGTGATAAAGTCGATATTAACTAAAAAAATAAATGAAAAGGATGACATTATGTAATAAATCTTAATTCCAATGTTAACCGTAGGTCGCTTTAACAGATAAGTTGTTAGCGCTGTAAAAAGTGATTTGTGAGCGGTACGTGCTACAAATTAAAGTAATTACAGTGCGGTTGTATTTCAAATTGTTCTTTCACTCATAAAGCTTAGGCGTTTGTTAATTTCGTTCCATTTACAGCGGATTGCGCGAATTTAAAATGTACCTAGAGCTTTTGTTTGAAACTTTCAGGTCACGTTTAAATGTTGAAAGGCTTTTTAAATTCCAGCTAATGACTGTTTCATTTTAAAATCTAATTATAAAATGAAATTGTAGCGGTTGAATGTTAAATTAAACTTTTAAATAGTTTGTACTTCTGAAGTCAGACATAAAATAAAGTTTGTAAGTATAATAACCAATCTTAGACAGGATTTTTTTCTAATCTCTTTGATACTAACATACATTATTACTCTGTGTACTTCACTCGCTGAATTACACATTACATTATTATTATTGTCGTCCCTCTAACAGAAGATCGGCGTAAAGCAGCTATTACAGCTGCGTTTCGTTCGATGAGTGAGAGAGCCGTAAGCCCTCCCCCTCCCTCCATCCCACTCCCCTTCAGGTCGTCAATGTGCGAGCAATGCCTTTGGTATTGTAAGCATCTATAGGCTACGGTAACTGCTTAACATCAGGCGGGCCGTACGCTTCTTTGCCACCGCAGTCCTTTAAAAAAAAATGTTTGAAATTCAAAATAAATAAGTAAATTGCACAATATCATTTTTCTGATAGAGCTAAAGATGCAGGTACAAAACTCTAAACACACTGAATAAATCTTTAAATATTGGCGGCGAGTTAGGTAAAGGCTCGCGTCCACTAGGCTAGCCGATAAAAATCCGCGCAAAAAAATTAAAACCCATCATATTCCACGCGGATGTAGTCGCAGGTTATCTTATTAAAATAAGTACGCGTTTCGCAGGCACAGCTAGTAGCCAATAAAAGTGTCAATACTAATCACTCGTTATTTCCCCCGCACAGCAGTCATATTACAAACACTCTGATCTCAAAGATACCGGTTCAAAGATACCATCGCGGTCGTCACAATCGCGTCGAACGCTCAAATATTATAATTTATGACTCACGAGACGGATATCAAAGGGGACCCGCCATCTCGATACACATTCCGTTTATGATACTCCGACGTGAAGAATATATGGAGATGATTTATTTTTGACTATACATTTTAGAAAAAGATTACCCGCGACTGTGTCCGCATGGAACTATAAATGTTTATTTTTTTGCGCGGAAACCTTTTCTAAAATAATTTGGAGTAACTTAGGCTACTTTTTGAGCTAACATATTACAAAGAGGAAAGCGTCTATAACATAGTTAAGAGTAAAAATTGCAGTAGGTACCAATCTGCCAAACAAATCAGATGTTAAAATCATTACGTAGTTTTTTTTATTTGAATATTGTTTAGTGCTATACATAGATAGGTAGAAAATTAGAGATTAAACAGTTACATTACTTTACTAAACCTAAGCGCGACCAAGCAAGCCAATCGGCGCATGTGGACGCGTCATTAATTCACTCAAAAGACGCCCACATCATATATATGCTTATCTGGTTTATCGAGCCTTTCTTGGCGTCCATATCCAGTCTACACTAACAAGACACAATAGTAGAAACGAAAACAGTTCTTAGAATATAAGGAAAGCTAATCCATTGGTTATTAAAAAGCCTAAGACATGAGTAAGTACCAGGAAAATATAATAAAGTAGGAGATGAAAAAGCGTTAAGACGATACAAGAAAAAAAATAATTTTAGTTTCGGGGTGTGGCTAGCGTCGCGTGAGCTGCCGAAGGATATATCCCTCTCGCTTAGCTAGGACAGAACAGCTATGGAGTAGACTATAGTATAGTTATTTTTTGAAGGAACAATATTGTTTAATTCGTACAATTAAAATAATATGTCCCAGTGCACCTTTTAAAATAGATGAAATGGATGAAAATATTCAAATATATTTTTTTCGTTTTATATGGGATTTTTATGTCGAGTGTATTTGAAAAAAAAAAAATTTAATTTCTATGTTGTTTTTATTGCTGAAGACAAAGTAAGTCAAAAGAAGACAAACGATACCTACAATATGCTGATAGATACGTATAACAATATTTCGATCGTATAATAGCCTATAACCAGCGGACGATCCAGACGCGTCCAACGATATCTCATTAGTCAAATTATTATGATAAAAATAGTTTGGACGTTATACGGGAGCAGATGAACATACATACATATCGGTCAAAATCATAACCCTCCGCCCACCGTAGTCGGGTAAAAATGTACATACTCTGTGTCAGTGACTGACTGCCGGATATGAGTATCTTTTTCATGTTTCGTAGGCAAAGGAATACTTTGGTACTTAACTTCGATGCCGATCATGAAGTCATCAGCGGTGTCATAATATTTTTTTTTACCATATTTAATTTATTTTTTAATTTAATTTTCAGTTTTTATTAATTTTATTGATTTAACCATGCATTTATTTATTGTTTATCTTTTTATCTTTATTTTTTTATCTATCAAAATCACCCTTAGACTGGTTACCGCCACAGGTGACAAGAGGGCTGGCTCTTTCCTTGCTCAAAAAATTCGCTTGACAACAGGAACAGCTTGAATACAGGGAGGACATGCAGCCAGTATCCCACGCGGACGGTATTTGTTTAATTAGGGGTAGGTTTTTATTTTATTGTATTTTATTTTAATTTATGTTATATTATATTGTATTTTAATGATAAAACATAAAAAATATTTTTTTATTTTTTTTTATTTAATTTTACTTTTATTTATTGTTTTATATTTATTGTGAAATTATAATAATTTTAATAATCAATATTGGACTATGTCTGAAACAAATACATTGAATTGAATAATTTAAATACAAAAATTATCACATTAACTCGTTAAATCACGGTTTACACCCGCTAGAACGAAAAAGATCCTAACATGGTAGGTAGGACCTGAGGGTTGGCCAGTTAATTACTTAAAATACACTATATTTATTTCAAGAAAACATTCATAAGATCTGAAGGCGTCGGACTCGCACATAAAGGGTTCCGTACCACCGTAGAATAAACACATCAAAAATATCAAGTTTGAGACTTGATATTTATTTTTAAATGTTATTATATTTTTAGTATTTGTTCTGCACCGGCAACAGAAATACACATTCAGTGAAAATTTCAACTCTCTACCTGTTACGGTTCGTGAGATACAGCCCGCGCTGACAGACGGACAGACAGACAGACGGACAGCGTAGGCCTAGTAATAGGGTCCCGTTAGCACCCTTTGGAACCCTAAAAAGTAGCCTATGTTCTCCGCCAAGACCCAGTCTATCTCCATACCAAAATTCATCAACATTGGTTCAGCGGTTTAGCCGTGAAAAGGTAACAGACAGAGTTACTTTCGTTTATAATATAATAGATTGAATAGGACGGACAAACATTTTCCTATCCATATCTGTAATGTTATTTTTTACGATAATTTATTGATGTATGATATATTTATTACTTGCCCATCCATACCTACAACAAACGCAATAAAGCGACTCCATTGTTTTGACAAGCAATGTATTCCCACTGTCGGCCCAAGACCATGCTGCAAGTATATAACAGTAAGCGAAATAGGGAGTTTTTACAGAAATGACACGAATAACTATGAAATGACAAGAGATGACACAAAATGACAAGAGATGACACAAAATGACAAGAGATGAAAAGAAATTACACAAGACAAGGAAAAGCAAACGAAAATCACGCTGCAGTGCAGGTCGTAGGTTCGATTCCTGCCCAGGACATGCATTTGTGTGCATGAACATGTCCGCATGTCCCGAGTCTAGGTGTAATTAAGTGTATATTTAGTTTGTATTTACAAACAAAAAGTAGTATATGTAGTAATATCAGTTATCTGGTTTCCATAGTACAAGCTCTGCTTAGTTTGGGATCAGGTAGTCATGTGTAAAAGAATTTCCAAGGATATTTATTTATTTATCATAGGCGTCGGCGGACTGTAAATACTGTACTGTACCTGTAATGTGGCACGACCGTAATATTTTTTCGTAATATTTTTTAAAAAATCCTTCACAGGTCCGACGTCGAACAAGTCCGAGCGGACACTGACAATACAAAGTTAGAGAGAGACATGGTTAGTTCAAGTACTTAAAATGTGAGATGGCGATATTGTGCGCGCGCTCGGAAATAAACAACGTAAGCGCCAAACCACATTTACTTGAATTAAAAAAAAACTACTTCATGAATTAAAATATGGTTGAAGGGTAGTTTAGATATCATTATTTGCTATGTTTTAGAAATAATTTCGTGATCTAAATCGTAAAAACATCGTGGTAGCAAGGAAAATTGTAAATAATTAGAGCTCATTTCATAAATTTTTTTTATCGAGAAAATTTCATCAAATCGTGATTTGGATTTAAAGATACTCAAGATAATATAGTCAAAAATCATACATCTAAATATAAGATTCCTAGTCCAAATACTTACTTAAAGAAAAAAAAGAATAGAAAATCAACCAAATTTCGAACCCTCCTCTTAATCACCTCTTTTCTATATAAAGCTCGCAATCCAGCTAACATCATCAGCTCGTTAAAACTTTCGGTACGTGTCTTTGGATATCAATCTCCTGGCTCCTTTTATGGGCCCTAGTATCGGATGGATGGACCATCGTTAGGTGTTAGGGTGGAACTGTGTAGAATGCTAAGCGAGTAATATACTTACGCTATAAAGTTTGAGACCTCTAGTATTAGATGTAAGCGGGCTTGTTTACTGCTTGTGTTAGTATTTCAACATCAATTAGTCACTTTGCTTTACGTAAAGTTTAGATTAAAACTTCACACGTCTTGCGTAGAACTTCAATTACACTAATCAAGAAGTCAACATGTGGAACTACATGATTAGTAGTTCCACACTAACTACTAGTCAAAGTAGTCTTCTAGTACTACTACTACTTATCTTTTATAAGTGGTTTAAATAAGTGGTTTATTTGTTTAAAGAACAAACTTACTAATTTCAATTCAATCATATTTTTATACATTTTATACATTCAAAGTCAATTGCTGTGTATAGATAGCTCACAAGCCACGCGAGGCAGCTTTGTCTCGCATAGTTTGACATGGCGCACGAACCAAATAAACTCACCTTGCCTCACCCGAGCTGAATTCTCCTCACCTAGTTTGGCCTAGTCATGAGACAGAGCGATAATGTTATACCCTCGGGTATACCCTTCTCTGTCTTCAATGTAGGTTGGCGCGCTTTTGCTCACCCTAGCATGCGACTAGGCTGCCGGGCGTATCGCTCGCGGAATGAGACCAAGCAGCCTCGCGCGGCATGCGAGCCTTCTGGACCTCGCTACTTTTTTATTTATTTTGAAGCTATAAAAAGTATCTTCGGCGCTGGAACAACGCCTCGATATTCCTATAAAACCTAGTCTAAGTATTCAGCTACCATTTACGGGTCTCGCAGCTTTGGGCTGGAATTTGTATAGATGTTATCACACTGTGTTTTTATGGTGTTAACATGAAAAATGTTGTTAATTGACGCGTATTGCCCACTTCGGTTAGTAACTAGTGCCTTTAATGTTATTTCCAAAGTATTTCATTGATATTTGATTTATTAAGTCGTTACTTGTTATTTGATATCATATGACGTAAATATGTGTTGATTGAAGGAAATCTAGATTGCGTAGATTTTATGGATACGAAGCGTCAGCACATAGATTTATATATTTAATTATTTACCCAAGTTTATATCTGTTTATATATAGGTATACTTTGTGACAAAGACATTATCAAGTAAGAGGGAGATATGTGACCGCCTAAAATAGTTTCTTCTATTAAACTGAGTCCATGGACAAAGTACGACTCAGATAATGTTGAAAACATGTCGGTATTGCCAATACGGCTCATTTTCAGGTGAATCTTGTTTATGTATATATAAATTCAAAGTCCTGACTGACTGTATGTTATGTACTTTGGCGAATATAACATATGTTTAAATGATAAATAAATAAATAATAATAATAATATATCAACGCACAGCCTAAGCCGCTTGTCCTAGAGATATGTAATTTGGAGGGTGTATTTTTTATGACTTGTAGGTTCACTAAGAAAACCCTAAGGGTGTTAACAAGGGGATAAAAGTTTTTTTATTTTATTTTCAATTCTGCGTGGAAGAAGTCACGGGTAGACGCTAGTAACTTATAAAATACATAAAAATGCATTATTCACCAGTACATGCCGTATTGGCAATGACATGTTTTGAGCATTATTTTCCTCGAGCGACTGAATCGTACTAGTCCGGGTTCCCTAGAACTTTTTTTTTATTAGTATCAATGTAATTTTCCGTGAGTAGCTTCATTTTGATGAGATGCAAGAACAATTTCTGTACGAAAAATCTTGATTGTGGGAGGTAAGAGCGGTGATGATGATGATTCTCAAAAAAATATTACTGTTTTTTTTTGTTAAATATGATGATAATTATCTAAATTATTCGAAAAAATATTTGTCCTACAAAATGTATGGTTTGACAACAAGTATCGATAACGAGGTCATCAAAAATGATTACTAACCAGCTGATATGATATTTTTTTCTATAATTTAGATAATTATCGTTATATTTAACAAAAAAAAAAACCAGTTAGTAATAAATTTTTGAGAATCATCATCATCATCATCACCCCTCTTACCTCCCACAATCAAGATTTTTCGTACAGAAATTGTTGGGCGTCTCATCAAAATGAAGCTACGCACGGAATATTGGCTTGATACTAATAAAAAAAAAATGTTCTAGGTAACCCGAACTATACTGTTTCCATGAACTCCCTTTAGAAGGACAAACTTTTTTGGACAGTCAAGTGTATCTTTCATGTAATGTCTTTGAATTGCACCCTTGAAAGCATGTGTTCATGAAACCTGATGAAACTTTGCTATAGATAACGAAACTTCGCAACTTCAACCTGCCAGGAACAAATGTCTGGGCTTGTAAGTTTAGAGTTCACTTTGACTGATATGAACTCTGCCCTACCCCCATATGGAGGGAACTCGAGAGGAAACGTGCCTTTTGTCGTGAAAAAGGCGTGTCCATAACACGCGCATACCACGCGAAGTTTGATATGCTGCGAGGCAAATTCTCGCCGTGCCTCACCCACAGAGTAAAGACTAAAAAAAGAGGTGCCCTTATTAGATATATGTATGAAAAAAACGTGGTCATTGTTTTTTCATTTTCATTGTTCTATCTACCGGTAAATAGTTGAACTACTCGCTTCGTTTTATGTCGATGTTAGTACTAGGCCGACCACTCGGCCGAGTTGCTTAGGGCCAGTCCCCTTAGTAATTGGTCCATGGCCTCACCCGAGCGCTGTCATTTGCCGCGCATAATTTTTTGTTATAGTTCTGAGGCGGCAAACAAGCGTATGACCCGTCTGGTGTTAAGCAGTTTCCGTAGCCTATCGACGCTTGCAATATAGCAAAGGCATCACTCGTTGCGGACCTAAAGGGAATCAATTTACTAACACAAAACCTAGACCGGACAAGACCGGTGCCATAAATCTTTACTTCCCAAGATTGTTAAGTTGGGTCTTTGAAAGGCAACCTTTAGCTGTTAAAACATTTATTCAAGGACCAAAGGGTCAGGTAGACCTTTTGTTAGATCGGCAACTGCCAATTAAGTTTACAGTGTGATTACATTGTTCTGTGACTAATTAGCTTAAAGGATTTGACTGTTGAAATCGAGTTACCCTAGGTGTGGTTAACGATGAGTTAATACAGAATGAGGACGTCTATCTGAAGAGTGGCCCTTCGCACACGGTGGCGTAGCGTAGGCGTAGCGTAGGCGTAGCGTAAAGACGCAACGAGTACGAGACGTGCAGACTTCTACACACGACGCGTAGCGTAGGCGTAGCGTAGGCGTAGCTTTTTGTAAGCAAAATGTCATTAGTTGAAAACATGGCGTCACTGATACCAGACGTTTAACTAAAAAAAGTCTAGTAATTAGTCAGTAAAGTATCAGCCACTTTACTAATAGGGTTTGGGGGGGTATTTTAGGCCTAGCCAAAGGTCTTCCTGTGCTTAACGCATCAAAAAATTGTAATATTATATTTTACTTGACACTGGCATATGCGAAAAGCGACGCCATAACGAAGAAAAAAAATTACAATATTTCCAATAGCACGCTACGCCTGTCGTAATGACGATGAACATCTCATACGCTACGCTGACGCACCGCTTCGTGTGCGGACTTGTTAGAAAATGTATGTGCTCGTAATGCTCGCGTCCTACGCGCGTAATACGATACGCCTACGCTACGCCGCCGTGTGCGGAGGGGGTTAAGCTACCTTTAACGCATCCCTTTTACCTATCAATTATACGTAAACTTAACTACTATTACGTACGTATACTTAAGTAGTTAAATTTCAAGGCGGTAAACAATCGTACGGCTGACCTAATGTTAAGCAGTTATTATAGCCTATAGATGCTTCCAATACCAAAGGCAACGTTCGAAAGTTGTCGACCTGAAGAAGAGTAGGAAATAGGGAGGGGAAGGGAGGGGGTTAGGTTTCTGACTCTCTCACTTATTATATGAAATGCAGCTAAAATGGCTTCATTAAGCTGATCTTCTGTGAGAGGGTGGTACTACCCCGGCCGTAATCTGTTTTCGTAATTTTACACAATTTATCATATTTAACCGAAAACTCTCGCCCTAAACGGCTTATTCATTATTAATGTATTAATGCAAATATATTCCTTACTAGCTGTGCCCGCGACTCCGTCCGCGTCCAGTCGGTGAAGCCCTTAAATATAATTTTGTCTATCGTCTAATCTGTATTACGTCAGTCTGCATCAGTCTGAGTTCGTCTGTCCGTGGCTGTCTATCTGTACCAGTCTATACCAGTAAGGTGGTAGAGTCTGACCAGTAAGGTGGAGATCGGCATTCAAGTAGCTAATTTACCTTCGTTTCGTATGATGAGGGAGAGAGCCGGAAGCGCAACCCAGCCACCTCCCCGTCCCCTCCCACTAACCCCACTCCCCTTCAGGTTGGAAACGTGCTACCGATGCCTTTGGTTGCAAGCATCTATTGGGAACGGTAACTGCTTAACAACAGGTGGGCCGTACGCTTGCCTGGCGCCTTAGTTGTATAACAAAAGTTTGACTTTATTTGTCTGTGTGTATCAGTTTAGCTGTAAGTATCTGTCTGTCTGAATCGGTCTGTCTGTACTCTATCAGTAGGTGAGTATCTCTGTCTGTACCAGTCTATCTGTATCCGTCTATCTATATCTGTAGTTACTCACAGTATCACGACTGAGCGGTTGGACTCCAGAGCTCAATGTTTAAGTTTGTACTTGATACCCATGTTCCTTATTTAAAATGAGTGAGTGCTCCAGACTCACGGCTTAGGTAAGAGTCACTGCGCAACATCGTGCTTAAAAAGTTAGAGTCCGGAGTTTATCGTCTAAGTCAATAGTCAAAGCGTTTATTATGTTTAGGCCTAGGAGGGCACTTACAAGTAGTCATTTTACATGTTTTCCTTAAATTCTAGCGCCGGATCGGAAACGCGACCTCGCCTGAGAAGTTTCTACTTGATACCCACATTGCTAATTCAAAGTTAGCAGGTCCTCCAGATTTATGGTTTAAGCAGGCAGTTACCCAGCAGCATCATTCCTGAGGGGTTGGAGTTCAGAGTTCAATGTCTGTGTTTCTATTACTACTTAATTCAAAATCAGCAGGTCCTCTAGACTTACTTCTTAGGTAGGTAGCTTCCCTACGGCATTAGTACTGTGGAGATGAATTCCAGAGTTAACGTCTAAGATTCCGCGTGATACAAAGACCCGCTTAATGTTTTTTATACGTAATTAGGAATAAAAAAACTAAATTTCTTGAAGCAAGGAAGATATTAAATTTTGACATGTGGTGCAAGGCAGGCATTGTCTGATTTTAAGTATAGCGACATCTAGTTAAGAAAAACGAAACTTAAGATGGTAGAACGCAGCAATAAAATATTTATTATTATTATTAAAATTAAGATTATGTATTCCAAATAGTGTCGGATCACACACAACGTAGGGCTCCGTAGGGCTCCGCTCTAAATAGACGTATTTCAATAACTAAAACTTATTGTTGGCTAGAATTTCCGTGTGGTCATAAAAATTTACAATCTAATATTTTATAAAAAAATATCCTAGATGTTAAGTTGGACTATTAGTCATATCCATGCCAAATTTCATTGAAATCAATCCACTGGATTCGAAGTTGTGCGTGTTCGAATATTTAGGTAGATTTTGAATGTTTTGTGGCAACCCTAAACTTTACCGAAAAAAAATATATGCTAGATGTTAAGTTAGACTATTAGTCATATCCATGCCAAATTTCATTGAAATTAATCCGGTGGATTCAAAGTTGTGCTCTTTCAAACATTTAGAATTTTTAAGTAGTTTTTTGAATTTTCTGTGGCAACCCTAAACATTTTCGAAAAAAAAGGTATCCTAGATGTTAAGTTAGACTATTAGTCATATCCATGCTAAATTTCATTGAAATCCATCCGGTGGATTCGAAGTTGTGCTCTTTCGAAAATCTGAGCAAACATACAAACATACAAACATACAAACATACCCACAGACAAAAATTCTAAAAATGATAAAAATGAATTCTGCTGGTCAATCTAAGTCCCCCCCACTATTTTTTTTCCAAATATTTCGAATGTACAGACGCGACCAATTTTACATTCTTATTATATGTATAGATTAGCCTGTTCAATGTCAATAACAAGTCTCAAAGGTGTTTATCGTCATAATGATAATTTGTAACAGCTGATAAAGGCTACATTGGTGCATTGGATGCAACAATTTTTCTTTACAATTTGACTGTATCATTAAAATTTTGATTGGACCAGCAGGAAAAAACCACACTGCTGCGGTAACGTTACGCCAGCAAGATCATATATTCGTGAATTACTCCAAAACGGCTATAGACACAAAATTATAAATTTTCGGTACATTTACACGAGATGGAGCACTAATTATCTGTATCATTCAAATTTGATTAGACCAGCAGAAAAAATCCCCACTGGTGGCGTAACTGACACGATTTTTGTCCTTCGATTGCGATCAAAAATAAATAAATATCGCCAGACTAACACACCAACTGCCCCCAAGTCGCTTAGCCATTGAACTGCCACTGTTGCATTTTGCTATTGTCACCGGCCCTCTGATTGGTCGATCCGAATCAACCGACCAATCAGATGATCAGTCACTATAGGAAAATGCTATAGTGTCAGTTCAATGGTTTAGCGACTTGGAGGCCTGTATGGTCCCAAACTAAGCAACGCCTGTACTATAGATACGATT
Organism: Drymonia ruficornis; assembly: GCA_947859195.1. Classification (NCBI taxonomy): domain Eukaryota; kingdom Metazoa; phylum Arthropoda; class Insecta; order Lepidoptera; family Notodontidae; genus Drymonia; species Drymonia ruficornis. Next base: position 12,564,089 of record OX401905.1, on the reverse strand, counting down.
AGAATAGACTGGGGGGGGTATTGTCAGTTGTCATTCAGGGCGATTTCAGATCAGACCAAATTATGAAAAGGCCATTTCCAAAATTGCCTCCAGCGGAAATCGAACCCGTAACCACCCGAAGTGAGCCGAGAGACTACGTTCAAAGCTCTACACCGTACACACATAATGGTAGGGACCTAACCTAATAACCTTATGGAGCTATTACCTCATGACCTTTATACCTACCTAACGCCATGCGTACACCTTACTACATATCTTAACAAAGAAGACTAGTGAACTTTGTGCTACCTATGAACTAACTTTAGAGTATTAAACCACACCTTTTATATGAACTTTTGACTTAAGGCTACAGGGTACAGGGTACAGTTACACAGGATATTTCAACAGTCCGAAATACTTGGGGATATGGATGAATACCGGCCATAGAACTGAATAGAATAAAAATATCGAAATTCGAACACTTTTTAAAATATTTATCTCGAGTACTGTGCAAACTTTTCACAAACTGTTTCTTGAATAGAAGCTGATGTTATTCATAAATGCAGTGCTTTCTAGGCCATTGGATGTGTTTTAAGTAGGTTTTAAGGCTTCAAAACTTGTGACAAATATTCTAGGCGCATAGCTCAGAAAATATGGCTTCACTACTCTATCAGCTACAATATAATTATACGTACCTAAATTATTATTTCGAACTTTTGAAATATTCCGAATACGATCAAAATTGCGAACAGGGGGCTTACCACAAGCTCTTATTGCGATTCAATTACAGGAACGTATTAACGTTTCAGCGACTTTTTGTGCAATGACGTACCTTATTGTCATGACAATAAGAAACGTCGTTAAAACGTCGTTAAAACGTTCCTATAATTGAATCGCAATAAGAGCTTGTGGTAAGCCCCCTGAATCTTATAAAGCATTAACCCAGATTCTTACCACTGTTTGAAGATAATAAGATAATAAAGAAATATAAACCAGAGCTGTTGAATAAGTACTTTTATTTGAGTTTATTTAATAACTTAGACTGCTCGTAGCACCAAAGATTCACTGCCAAGGACCTCCAGTTTGTTGGCCTCGAGTTTTTCGCTGAAACAAAAATATTACAAAACTAGGTTACTAGAATTTTGGGCCGTACAAACAAAACATTTCATGTTTTCAGTGAGTTTCAGTAATTTTCCCGTAAATTTCTTTATAACCCACAATAACATTTTGCGGCACTCAGTTTTTTGAGGAATTGATGAAGCAAGCTGCGTCTAAATATGACAAGCGGCACCCCTGAGCTTATATTGCGACGAATATTATGCGCAACAGCGTCTTCAAGTACAGAACGACGCGCCTGAACATACAGTTTTGATGTCTGTCCACGTAGACATAACTTCACAACTAATGAGTACGTAAAGTTTACATCAGGCGCATGCCGCGCTCAAGCTCTCAGTTTTGACATCTGACCACGTAGACACAATGTTATAATATGGTTGCGTCAACATCAGAGGGCCTACTCTGTTTCAAACGAAAACTAAACTTCGGACGAAATACGCGTATTTCCTACTACTTTTCCCTTGATTCCGACATTTCTTACGAATGAAAATTGTTTGACGTGTTCGCCGTCATCGAATCTAAACGTCAAACAATTTTCGTTCGTAAGAAATGTCGGAATCAATGAGAAAAGTAGTAGGAAATACGCGTATTTCGTCCGAAGTTTCGTTTTCGTTTGAAACAGAGTAGGCCCTCAGTACTCAGATTTGACGTCGACGAAGCACTCATGATATGACGTGCCGTCGTCAAAACTGAGAGCATGGGCGCGGCATGCGCCTGATGTAAACGCACGCATTAGTTGTGAAGTTATGTCTAAGTGGTCAGACATCAAAACTATATGTTCAGGCGCGTCGTTCTGTACATGTAGACGCTGTTGCGCATACAATATATATTTTGAAAACAATGAGACGTAAACGGACTTTAACTTTAGTACACATGCTCCATTCGGCTTCTAGGTACTCATTGGGCTAAGCCATTAGTCTGCGCTTGCGCAGGGGAACAGCTAATATAGTATAGTTTTTGTTATATCACTAATATAGTAATAAGTTGAAATAAATTGATAATCAAATTAGTTTCATGGAATTAGTGTTTTGTTTATTTTGCAGGTAAAGTTAAAGGTAAGCGTCAGCATGCCGGGGTTGCGAGGATTAACTAGAATTCCACTGTATGTTTTTTTTTTAAGTAGACATAAAATAAAATATACCCATCACCTAAAACATATAGTTTTGCGAGCGAAGCCGTGAGTGAGAATCTTAGGTAGGTTTGTGAAATCGTTTTTTTTAACATTTTCATGTTCTTAACCCTCCAATTTTCATAATTTAAAAGAAGCTATAGCAAAAAGTTTAAATTAGATACAATCCCCGATTTAGTTTTTTAACTTTTTAAATACTTTGCGCTTGTTCTGTCTTCGCTTTGGTTTTTAACAGCCTGTTACGTTTTCATTATACTTTAAAAATACTTTTACAAAGATTAACTTTCTACTCAGAATATCATTATAATATACTTATCTCTGGAATATCAGATCGCTTCGGGCAACAACTTTTCTAATGGCAAATACCAACTAAGTATACCCTAGTTTCCAGAAATTCCTTTGACTTATTTCCAATTAACAACTACCAAAATTAAAAAGCTGTAAAAGATATTCGGTACGTCCAGATGCCTTGCATGCCTCGCCCGAACATTCATGTTATGACATTATATTATCTATGCATTCTGACGTCGAAACGGAGTGCTCGGCTGGGACATACGCCTGATGTAGACCCATTCAAAACACAAGAGCTACTAGGATCTTAGCAAGAAGTGATAGCTGTTTTAATAATATCTTACCCCGAAATTTTCGGCGATTGAATGCTGCTAACAATAACTTCCACTTGATTAGCCACGTTCTCAAAGTATGTCAGGTCGATGGTGTAACCTACGTTCTTGAAGTTCACGATCACAATGTAGTTCTCCCCGCCGTACCAACTGAAACGAGAAATTAACTATTATTTAACGCGCCCCTAAGATAGGTCTCCCGTAGTATAACATAACTCAACAAGACTGGTTTTATAATTTTTTAAGCATGAGCATTATGGTTGCTAAAACCTAAAACTGAATTTACATTATTTTATCGTCATCAACACAAATTTATATTTGTATCGCTAACCATTATTAAGCATTTGGTGCTTCCAAATGCCGCACATGCCTCGCGCGAGCACTCATGTTATGACATTATGTCTATGCATTTCGACGTCAAAACTGAGTACTTGAGCGAGGCATGCGCCTGATGTAGACCCGGCTATTAAGTTTTAATTCAATGATTCCTATATCAGTGTTATCCATTAATACTGCAAATTCGATCAACGCTCTTTGGATTGGTGATTGGCTGATTTATGCCAATTTTAGAGCATAGATAAATGATAAAGTCGTCTGACAAAAGCCCGAACTACCTACTAACTACATATTGTATAGTAATTCGGGACACGATAACTGACTGGTGCTTAGAGTATACTTATCTATACTCAGATACCAATATTGCAAGCAATTTCAAAGTCACTCTGTGAAAGAACCTCTACAAAAACAACGTTAGCACTGAAAACGCTTTCTAGAATTGTTTTTCTTTCTAAGACCGTTTCAAGTAATTTACTGCAGGACAAGGAACGAACCGATTATTATCTCCGGAGTAAGAATGATTAATCAATGTCACTTTATCTTAACTGCCTCGACTTAGAAGCCTTCGTTAGGTCTATTATTACTAACGCTAGGATTTTTTGTATGACTAGATGGTTAGTAATTGAAAATTTGACAATGCTGTCGTGGCCAAAAAGTAAATTAATATATATATATATATTTCATACATTAAAATAATTAGTAGAATTATTAGTCTATGTCTATAGTGTATGTGTTCCGGCCAATGAATGGATGGAATAGATACTTAAATATTAAACTAAGATGACTGTTAAAATATATCAAAATCTAAGGTCTTTAGCGTCCTTAGATCCATGACAGGTGGACAATCTTCTTCCAACTTCCCCTACCCTTTCTTTTGATTAAATTTGTGCAGGTTCCAAGATAACTTAGCTTTTCCCTGGACTCGTCGATGGTCAAACTTTGGCGTCATCGTTGGACACGATTGTCAATCCTGGCTTACAGGATTAACAGTGGTGGGAGTATGTGGCGGGCCTAGTCCCATAAAAAAAAGATCCATGAAAGTTCTCTTACCACACAAACCTTCATTGAAATATTTTCCTTGCTGTATGAGATTTGATATAGAGTTTCTATATAATATCGCTGTATATAAAGGTTTTTCTGATTGCATTTCTACTAATAACCAAAGTTTACTGGTATCTATTGGTATGGATCTTACGATTGATTCTGCCTTTCACGCCATTCATGAGTCGGGTCAACAATGGACCATTACAGACGGAAGCGAATTGAATTAGTCAGGAAATATTTCAACAGTTCGAGATTTGAAGTTCGAAGTTTCTGTTAAGAAACTTTATCGATTACAAGATCTTATTGTTACACTAGCTGTGCCCGCGATATCGTACGCGTATATTTTTGAAAAAGATTACTCGCGACTACGTCCGCGTGAAATTTAATGTTTATTTTTTTGCGCAGACCTATTATATTTTTCTAAAATAAAAGTAGCCTAAATTACTTCCTATAACATTAGTAATCTACCAGTAAAAGTCCTGTCTAAATCGGTCCATCCATTTCGGAGATTAGTTGGAATAAACCACAAGACAGACAGACAACATTTTTAAAAATTGCTTTGTTGTTATATGTAGGTACCGTATTGTTTAAGGTACTTTAATATGTATTTAGTAAAAAGCTGTTATATTGGCATTACAAACAGATACTTAAGTTTTATTTATTTACATAGATAGAAACGAATAAGAAATTCATCTACATTTTCTGAGATAATAAAGTTGTTGATACTGATGATAACCGATATTCGGGTTACTGAGATAAGTTTGTTGTTTTCAAGACTTGTTGATATGTTATGTAATAACGTAGCTAAATCTCAAGTATGTGGATTATGCTGCCATCGATAGAGGCATTTTTTAAATGATAAAGGAGACAGAAACAATGATGACCTAAGTCATTCACATTATGACGCGACAACAAGTTTACTATTTTTGTACGGTGTATGGGTTCCGAATACGGTCATTATTTATCTAAATTGTATAGAAATTGTCGTCGACATTATATTAATACAGCGTCACTTGAATTGAAGATGTGCAACCCTATCAGATAGATTGAATAATTTTATAGGGCTACTTAGCTTACTTCAAGTATTTATAGCAGACTATTATTATCAAGGAAACTTTCACACTAGAAATTAATATTCCTGTCCGGTATTCTTAAATCTATTCAAACTCTCAAGCGAACTTCTAAGCATCCAAGGTAAAATATTAACGATGTTATTGCAAAAAAGTTAAACTAGATTTGAACGCCTGTCAAAGCAAATTTTCCTTGTAATTTTTGACATAGCTCGTGTTTAACTTTTTTCATAATAACACGTTAGGGAGTTAGACTAAAATCATAATATACTAACCGTCTAAAACCGAAGACACCTTCAGTGAAAGCAACTGATTCGTATCTGCCATATCTAAATGCGGGCTCGGTGCGCAGATGAGACAGGAACTTGTATACATTCAGATGGGAACGTTCGGTGGCACGCTGGACTTCCACATTCAGGTTTTCAAAGCCTGCAGCCACTGGGAGCCAGGTCTTGTCGCCATTGGAGAAACCTAGGTAAATTGTACAAAATTCAACTGGCTGCGTCAATTTGCTTGTCCATATGCAGCGCATGCCTCGCCCAAGCAATCATATTATGATATGTATTTCAAAGTCAAAACTAAGTGCTCGGACGAGGCATGCAACTGATGTAGACACAGCCAATCAGGCGCATGCCGGGCACGGCACATGCGGTAGCCTCAGTCAAATGCTCGGGTGAGCCAAAGAGCGAGCCAACCTGTACTCTAGACAGAGAAGGGTATATTCGAGCTATCAGTTTCATAGTTACATTATTATTCTGACTCATGACTAGGCCAAACTAGGCGAGGCCATGTCATAATATGAGTGCACGGGCGAGGCATGCCAGGCATCTGGACGGACCAATTCAAATCATGATGCGGAATACAAATTTGACCTGTGTTGCAATTAGATAAAGTTGTTTTTATGACATATGTTATCAGTTTATCTTCACCTGCATTTTTATCAGCGTTCCATTGGAAAGGTGTGCGTTCAGGGTCTCTGGAGGCGGTCACGTAATTGATAGGATCATCGGTGTTGCAGCCACTCGGGTCCACGGTGTCTTCCCAGCTCACATAGCCATCCACCATGCCGATTTCTTCGCCCTAAAGTTTTATTTTCAGACGTTAGTTTCAAAGGCCATTGTAAGCTTGATTCAGCTTTATTTGTTTTTAATATACTTACCATATAGGTGACAGCAATACCAGGCATCAGCAGCAGAATCATGTTAATACCATCAACCATTTCAGGACTGTATCTTGACGCTACTCTGTTGTTGTCGTGGTTACCGGCCTAAAACAAAATGAATGCTTTAATTCCGAATAACTCATCACTTCCATAGTCTAGTCCAGTCTACTTACCACCCAATTAGACAGTTTATCAATCGGCTTGAACGTTAAGAACTTGTCTAAAGCATATTTGATTTCAGCGGCCGTTGATTTACCGTTAACATCAGATATCAGAGCGAAATTAAACGGCATCTGAGCGCCTTTGCGGTCCCTTTCACCAAAATACCTCATAGTTATTTGCGGGCTGGAGTAAGCTTCGGTCATCATAACTCTTGTAAATCCATCCTTTTCTTTATACTCATCAAATACTTCCCTCCATTGGTACACCATGTCAAAGGTTTCATCACGATCAGTTGTATAAATATGTTCTACGTAGCCGTAGTCGTCAGGGTTGTTGGTATTGCCCGTTAGAGGCTCATCAGGGAATTTGCCTCCAAAATCGTTCTTGTCGACTTCGAATAAATGAGCGATGGCGTCAACCCTAAAACCAGCGACGCCTTTGTCGAGCCAGAAGCGGATGACGTTCTTCATTTCTTCGACGACGGCGGGGTTACGGTAGTTGAGGTCGGGTTGGCCGATCACGAATTGGTGGAGGTAGTACTTGCCGACCTCTTCTCTGTACTCCCAGGCGCTTTTGCGGAAGACACTCACCTAGATGGATGAAAAATTATAAAATATGATTAAAGGTAAATTGAATGATGAGCTTTTAAGGTAGCCAAAATAAGTAAATGGTCTAAATGTACCGATACTAGACATCAGTAGGTAGTTCCTTTAAAATTTACGTGACAAAGATGCAAGTATTTTTTTATAGATGCATTTAGGTAGAATTTTATCGTATTGGGCACTCAGATAAGGTCACAAATCACAATGTATATAAAAAATTACAATACGTTCTAAAGTCACGATCCGCAAATAAATTTCCAATTGGTGCATCCAGATGCCTCGCATGCCTCGCGCGAGCACTCAGTTTTGATGTGGAACGATAAATATGATGTCATAACATGAGTGCTTGGTCGAGGCACGCGCCTATGTCTACGCTAGACAGCCTAGATTTTCTTTGCTTTAAATCAACGTAAGTACTCACCCAGTTGTTAGGAGGCTGCATTTTGCCATTCTCATCAACAACCCCATCTTCCCAGATGAAATAGTCGTAATACTTCTCGTGGCCTCTCAGCGCCTCCTCAAACCACACACTCTCGTTACTCGTGTGGTTTGGTACAAAATCGAGAACTATTTTAATATCTACAAATACAACACAGTATTAGTAAATTAAAAAAATAAAATAATAATAAGCATATGCTTGTCTAAAATAATAACCTTAATAGGGTCCATAAACAGGCAAAATGGATAATCTATTGGTCATTATATTTATCTATTGGTACACCTGAATGAAACGATACGCTATTTGTCAAAGATATTTTTTTAAGTCGACTGCTGCGTCCATATTTCTCGCATGCCTCGCCCGAGCACTCAAGTTAAGACATTATGTCTATACGTTCCGACGTTAAAACTGAGTGCTCGAGCGCGGCATGCGTCTGATGTAGACACAACCACTGGTACCTATTCGGTTTTAGAAATTGTACAATATTTTCCTGGATTTTTTTTGGTATTTATTTTATTTTCTATAAGAGTATGACATAATAATCAAACTTGTTGCTACTTACCCAATTCCTTAGCTTTTGCCAACAGCCTATCAAAGTCTTCCATCGTGCCGTATTCATCTTGAATATCGTAGAAATCAGCAATATCGTACCCAAAATCGTACATCGGGGATTTGAAAATAGGCGACAACCATGTTGCACCAATACCAAGCTCCTTTAGATATTCCAGACTTTCTGTGATACCTGCATACAAAATAATAAAATGTATAGCGAAAGCCGAATTGGTAGGTCCAGATGCCACGCATGCCTCGCCCGAGCACTCACGTTATGACATCATGTCTATGCATTATGACATCAAAACGGAGTATTCTGGTGCGGCATGCACCAGATGTAGACGCACATATTGGTAAAGTACGCGTCTTACGGGCTTAAGGACGAGGGATCCAACCCCAGCTCACAACTCAGAATTTTTCGAAATCTATGTGCGAATCATAATTTTAATATGATTATCACTTGCTCATGGTGAAGGAAGACATCATGAGGAAACTTGCATGCTTTAGAAAATCTTATTTTTTTTCGAAAGATGTGAAATCCTTCAACCGGCACTGGTCCAGCATGTTTTTTATGGTGGCCGGCCCGCCTGAGGTTAAGCAGTTACCATAGCCTATAGATGCTTGACATATCAATGGCATCGCTCGTACGATGGTGACCTGAATGGGAGTGGAACAGATGGAGGGGAAGGGGGTGTATTATGGGCTGATTCCTCGTCGCATTCAGTGGAGTTCCGTGCCCAAGAGTGGGACGTAAATTAATGAGGCTATAGCCCCTTTAATTATACAAAATGATGGGCATAAGCTCTCGTTTGTCGATACGATATTTAGATGTATTTTTAATCAGGTCAATACTGGCAATATTTCCATTCTCCTCCTGTGAAAAGCTTCTCATTTTATTCAAGAGAAAAAACTGTAATCGCGTGTAGCAAGGTATCGCATCGTAAAGACGGCGCACATCACATCGTAAAATATGCTGATGTAGACCAAGTAATGGACTCACACTGTCGTTCCTATGTATTTCTTTCTTACATCATTTTTCTGACACTTCGTTTGACCCTTATTTACTGTTGCTTCACTAATCCCTTTGACGGGCCTGTTGGCGTGGTTGGCGTGGTGGTGCCTTTTACGCTGCAGGTCGTAGGTGCGATTCCTACGCGGGACATGCATTTGTGTGCATGAAAATGTCTGTATGTCCCGAGTCTGGGTGTATATGTATATTAAGTATGTATTTACAAACAAAAAAGTAGTATAATATGTAGTTATATCAGTTACATCTGGTTTCCATAGTACAAGCTCTGCTTAGTTTGGGATCAGGTAGCCGTGTGTAAAAAAATGTCCCAGGATATTATCTATTTATTTATTTTAAATGGGTAAAAGCAACTTTGCACAAAATAGGAGTTGCACAAAGGTGATCGGCACATGCTGAACAAGACTTTAAAAAAATGGGAATAGACCGGCCATATACTGCCAACACTGTTACTCCTATAAGCCAGGATCGTCAATGGGTCGACCCTCGAAGAGTTACGAAGAAAAGCTAACATGTCTCGAAACCCGCACGAAAGGAAGAGTTGGAAAATGGGCAAGACTTGCACATGATAACAGGACCAGAACAAATAGCATGAAAGAGGAGATGCCTATACCCAGCAATGAGGTAGGTACAGGCTGGAAGAAGAAGAAAAAGAATAAGAAGAACCACGTAGATAAGTGTGCATACCATTCAGATCACCGATCCCGTCACCATCGCTGTCCTTGAAAGACCTTGGATAGATCTGGTAGAATATGGTCGTTTCCCACCAATCTAGGTCTTTTTCAGCGTTGGCGGTGGCAGCCAGTACGCATAGTAGAGGTAGAATCAGAATGCTCTTCATCTTGACCCTGTTAACCAAAGAACAATTTTTAATGTATCCTGAGTTATTTGGGCCAATGAATAAAAATTACGAAATAGGACTCCAGCTGCTTTAACTTAGGGTCAATGCAGATCTGTCTGCATACTACGCGTACGCTATACTCTGGTATAGCGTACGCGCAAGCATTTTTATTGCAGCTTTATTTATGCTATTATGTGCTGTTAACAATGGCTATAAAGTTATTAATTTGACTACTGTAATCTTTAGTAGAGAGAACTGATGGCCGATGGGGCAGAAAGGTTCTTGATTGGCGACCACGTACCAGAAGACGCAGCGTGGGTGCAAGGTGGAGCGACGACCTAGTGAAGGTCGCGGGAAACCGCTGGATGCAAGTGGCACAGCATCGGTCGTTGTGGAAATTATGGGGGAGACCTATGTCTAACAGGGGGTGTCTTTTGACTGAAATGATGATGATGATGACACTTACCCCATAACACCTGTTATTCTCGGCACTGCATGCCCTCTGCGCCAGTCTTTATAGTAAAGCTATCTTATATTCAAGATTATCATACCTTCACTGATAAATTGCTGACACACTTTAGGTCTCGGTTATCTAGTGTTGTAATACTATGTTATTGAGATATAGATAACATCTTACGATTATGCACCAAATTGATGTAGACAAATATATAGGAGGTGAATTTTTGGACAGCTTTTCGATTTCTATCGCTTATCATATGTCCACTTCAATTTTGTATCAAATGTACATTATTCTGATAATTTAGTTCAGCAAGTTCCGACGAGAATTTTCACGACCAGATTAATGGTCTCTTCCAGAGAAGCAAGTCCGTGGCACCCTCAACCGACGGCAGTGCATGAGAAGATGTATGAATGTGGATGAAGCAAAAGAGGTGTGTCAAAATCGTAGCATGTGGCGATCAATAGTCTCTGCCTACCCCCTTGGGATACAGGCGTGAGTATATGTATGTATGTTTAGTTCAGCCACTACCTAGCAAGATCTAATGACTCAAGTTATCTTATTTTTACATCTGTGGTACACGAAATTGAGGTGAATTTAAAAGGGCATGAATAACTTAATTTATGTGATAATAACGAGACTATCTTGAATTGTTCACCTAAATTAGATTGGTTTATATTTAAATTGATATTGATAGACTTATGGTAATAACTTACTTGAGGGGTATGATCGTCGGGTTCTATTGATATGATTTTTCCGAACAAAATATATATACGGAGCGAAAGTAAATGATTGCATCAGAAGAGGGCGCCCAAGGAGAACTTCTCACACCCAGATTAGTGGTCTTTACCAGAAAGGTCAAGTTCGTATTACTCATCACAAAATTTGAGTTTTGCACACTTTGTTTTTATACACATTCATACATATACTCATACCTGTATCCCACGGGGGTAGACAGAGACTATTGAATGCCACATGCTACGATTTTGTCACACCCCTTTTGCTTTATCAACATTCATACATCTACTTATGCACTGTCATTGGAGTTAGGTTGGTACGGACTTGACCTTTCTGGAAAATACCATTATTTTGGTCGTGAAAAGTTGTCCTTGGGCGTCCTCTTCCGACGCATCCACTCACTTTTGCTCGGTATATCTCTTTCGTCAGTCTACTTTCACTCATCCTCTCTACAAACGATCCTAGCATACTCTTCTCAATCTTAGTCACCACATCATCCTTCAGCTTGCATCTCTCTCTTATAACACAATACCTTGTCCGGTCAGCAAGGGTGACACCACACATACTTAAGGAGCGCATTTCCACCGCATTTACTTTACTTTCATGCTTCTTTTGCCATTCCCAACATTCACTCCCGTACATAAGAGTTGGCACTAACACACCATCGTAAATCACCAACCGTGCCTTTATTGAGACAGCCTGGCAGCACTCACCATGGAATGCAACGCGCCATTCACTGGCGGCGTCTTTATCAGGCGCATGCCTCACCCGAGCACTCAAGATTTGACGTTGAAACGTGTAGACACAATGTCATAATATGAGTGGTCGGGTGAGGCATGCGCGGCATATGGACACACCTACTCATTAATTTTTTTTGTGCTCACTCTTCAAGGAATTTATAAGTTAGATGTCGATGTAATTTAAACGATGTGATTTTAAATTGAATAACATTAGTATTTATTTCTGACTGACTGGTGGCAATCATTACCCTCTGCCTACCCCGTTGGATACAGGCGTGAGTATGTGTATGTATTTATATACGTAATCCAGACTAGGCTTTGGTTTTCTGTCCAATATAAATGTACCTACCTACCTTGTGAAAATAAAACAAAACATTTTCGTCAATAACATTTAATGAGCAGCATTTGAATCATTAATTAGTTTATATTTTAACAAATTACTTCAGCTTGAGTACGATTCCTTCGTAGCCGACGACTGGTAACGAAGAAGCATTGAACACGTCACTGTGTAAAATAAATTTATCGAAATTTAGTTGATTAATAGGTACGCCATCTTTGGTCCACAAGTCTTTGCGAACCTCAGCCCCCCTAGACAAGTGGCATGAACGCTAATCGAATAGAATAGAATAGACTTCACAATGTATGGAAATGTCAAACGTCAGTATGTAGATCAACAACAAGATGCTATGTAGATCACGTGACTAATATCATTTCCATACATGAAGCGTAGCGATTTCAAGGAACGCTTGTAGACGTCAGCCACTTGTCTACCCCTTCAGCTCTGCTAAATTGTACAGCCAGATCTTTTAGCGTCTGGCTTTTGCTAATACACTTTTGTCTTTCGTTATTTTATCTCCTTGTACGTTAAGTAGCATCATCATCTGTCTTAGGTACCTTTTCTCATTATTTGGGGTTAGCGCAGTATGTCTTCTTCCAATCTTCCCGGTTTGCTGTCAAACTTACATCCACTTTAGGGCCTCCGGAGACTTGCTACTTTTAGCATCGACGATCGGCGATTTTGATGCTGCGTCTCGCTCGTTCGCACTCGAAGAAACGCGACGCAGCATCGATACGTCACAAAATCGCCGGTCGCCGATGCTAAAAGTAGCAAGTCTGCGGAGGCCCTTAAACACATTCATATCACTATTTTTACAATCCATCCATCTTATCTCGGGTCTTACTCTCGGTCTGTATCGATCCACTTTCATATTTATCACTCATCATACTTATCAATATATAATTCCAACCATAACATATCGCTAAAATATTATCAATGATAGGATGTATTATTTCTATATTTCGCCTATACTAATGTCTTTTACATACTGTTAATGTAATGGGTAAGACTATTCAAATTTGTTTATTTTTTATTTAAAACTGTTGTTACCCTTCGTTCTTCGGTGACTGTGTGCTCCTTAGAACAACGCGGAGGTTACCCTCGACGTTCTCAAAGTATGTCAGGTCCACAACGTGATCGGTCTCGCGCATGTTCACAACCACGAGGTAAATTTCTTTGTGATACCATCTGGAAAGATTTTATATCATTAAAGAAAAATAAGAAGTTATTTCCTCATAAAATCATCATAAAAATAATCATCTTTCGATCTTGCAGGTAGTCTTAGATATGAATCGGTTTAGAAGTATTATAACAAGATATACAGCTATCCTTTGTCATCATTACGGAAATGCATAGATTTCTAAGTGCCACTCTGAGGTACCACTTTATTAAAAAGTAGGGGTTGTCAGCCTTTTAAACTTTCCATAGTTGAGTCAGAAAACAGCTGTTTAACAGCCTTTTTAATAAACGCTAAAACATACCTTCGGAATACAAAAATGTCTTCATTCAATGCCAAAGATTCGTAACGACCATATCTAAATACTTTTTCTTGGCGAAGATCAGCAAGTGCTTGGTAGACTTTCATGTGAGATCGTTCTGCTGCCTTCTGTACTTCGACGTTCAATGTTTCATAGCCTTCTGCGACTGGAAGCCAAGTTTTATCAGCTGTGGAAAAACCTATAAAAGAGACAAAATGTTTATTATTTTATACTCTTATCACTGTGTTCTAGTACAGAGCTATTCCTCAGTACCAAGTTCTTACCAGCATTCTTCTCTGCATTCCACTGGAATGGCGTTCTTTCTGGGTCTCTAGATTCCTTCCAATAATTAAAGGGGTCATTAGTGTTACATCCAGAAGGGTCAACTGTATCTTCCCAACTTACATATCCATCAACCAATCCAAGTTCTTCACCCTAGAAACCAAGGTATGTTAAAACCAAATTACCAACAAAATTACGAGGAAAGAAAATGACTTTACTCACCATGTAGGTAACTCCCACACCAGGCAACAATAGTACGACCATGTTGATACTATCAACCAAAGATGATCCGTATCTGGTGGCCATACGGCTGTTATCATGGTTACCGACCTATAAAATATCATTTTTATTACATGCTCAAAAAATAACATTATTCACTTTTAGTGGTACACTTACCACCCAGTTAGCGTCCTTATCAACCGGTTTATACGTCAGAAACTTATCAACAGCTCGTTTGATATCAGCAGCAGAAGATGACGCATCAACATCAGTGATCAGATCAAAATTGAACGGCATTTGAGCACCGACCCTGTCTCCTTCACCAAAATACTTCACAACATTTTGAATGGTCGCGTAAACTTCAGTCATCATAACTCTAGTTTCACCATCTTTTGCTTTGTATTCATCTAATACATCTCTCCAGTTGTACACCATATAGTAGGTCTCATTCTGATCTTTGGTGTAAATGTGGTCTAGATAATCGTGGGATCCTGAGTCTACGTCAGTCCTGCCTGAATATGGCTCGTCAGGGTACTTTCCTCCAAAGAGTTCCTTATCGACTTCAAATAAGCAATTGACTGCGTCCACCCTAAATCCTGCTACTCCTTTGTCGAGCCAGTAACGGATAATGTTCTGAAATCAAATACAATTTTAGTATCTGCTTAACCCTTGGGTAGTGATCTAATAATTCCTGATGGAGTATCGATGCTTACTTTCATTTCTTCAACCACGTCTGGGTTGCGGTAGTTCAGATCTGGCTGACCAATTACAAATTGATGCAAATAGTATTTCCCAACTTCTTCCTTCCATTCCCAAGCGCTTCCACGGAAGTGGCTGAGCTGTAAGAAAATATCTTCATCAAACTGCTAGTTGTATTAGAATCAGAATTGGATTCTATTGAAATCGAGTCTACGAATCCAAATTGTGGGTCCTAATTTAGTAAAACTATTTAGTGAAGAGGGCTAACGTAACTACTATGATAAGATAAAATTACTAGAAAATTTTGTAAAAAAAAATCTAAATGTCTAATACAGCTAAACGCAGACAAATAGCCTGCCAGTTCTTTGTTTGTCATGAATTCTTACCCAATTATTCGGCGGCTGCCTATTTCCATTCTCGTCTATCACTCCGTCCTCCCAAACAAAATAATTGTAATATTTCTCGTCCCCTTTGAGCGCCTCTTGAAACCAGACGCTTTCGTTTGATGTGTGATTCGGTACGAGATCCAAAACTACTTTTATGCCTGCAGAGTAAAGTTTGTGATATTTTAATTTCAGGTATTATTTTAGTTTGGATTTTCACAAGTCACTTTCTATATTCATCTTCACCTAGTAGATCACTGTCAGATCAGTTTGTTTTATTATACTGAATACTTGAGTTTCTTTTTGACCAAGTGCTGAAAACTTGAAATTTATTTTAGAATTCTTTAAACCAATTTTACAGCTTAGAGAGTTTTGTTATTACATATCTTATTGATTTTTGACATTAAATTCACATAGTAAAAGTACTCACCAAGGTCCTTGGCACTATCCACGAGAGCTTCAAAGTCCTCCATGGTACCGTACTCATCGTGGACAGCGTAGAAGTCCGAGATATCGTACCCAAAATCGTACATAGGTGACTGGAACATTGGTGAGAGCCAAATAGCACCAACACCCAGATCTTTCAAATAATTCAATTTAGACGTGATACCTGTAAATAAAATTATTTTAATGTTGGGCACACTCCCCTACAATGCGAGGGAATTCAAGTCATAATTGACCACGTTGACCCAGTACAGGTTCGCGAACTTAGAACGATGTGCGAAAGTCATGTAGGTTTCCTCATGATGTTTTCCTTCACGGTCCAGCAACTGATAATCCGATTTGAATTTGAGATTCGCACTAGATATCCCTGAGGGCCTAGCTAAGTTACAAACGATTCGTTTCTATTCTCTTTCCACAATTGCGAACGCCTTAAACCGTAAGACCACGTGATTTTAACGATGAGATATTATGTGATTTCCATATTTTTTTTCGTTTTCTATTAGCGTTAACGATTGTAGAATGTCAACTTAACTAAGCCCTCTGAGGTATTGCACCTGCCTAGTATTTTGTTTGTATGCGTTTGACCATGCCACTCACTGTAGTGACAAATGGGTGCGTCCACAAGCCCCGATCCGCCACGCCCGAGCCATCAGTTATGACATTATGTCTGACTGACATTAAACTGACTGCTCGGGCGCGCCGCTCGCTTGGAGACGCAGCCAATGATGTAATAGTTGCGGCAGACGCTAGATACAAATATTTCCCGGGAGTGTCATTAATCATAATGTCATCAATATATAGTTATTTGTCAAATTGCTCCCAAAGCAATCGGTACACGTATGGAATATGTAGATTAAAGCATATCTATTATAATAGCACTCTATAAATGGAAGTGAGGCACTAAAACACTTACGTAAGACGACATTGAGAGTGTACCTTAGGATATAACTTCATCAAATTCAGGTTTCTTATTATGAATTAGGATTTCTACAACTCAAATCAGCCTTTCAATATTATATTAAATTATTAGACTCGATTAATGTTAGATTATTCACAGATGGTTTACATAGACGATATGTTGGAAAATTCACAAGGGATTTCACAAGGTCATTTACATAATATATTCGACTTAAGAAAGAAAACAGATTAAATAACATACCGTTTAAGTCCCCTATGCCATCTCCATCGCTGTCAGCGAAGGAGCGAGGATAGATCTGATAGAAAATCGTCTTTTCCCACCAATCCAGGTCCTTGTCATCATGCTTTACTACATGACTATGGCACAGAACCAGTAACAAAGGCAGCAAAAGTACTGCCTTCATTTTTGTTAGCTCCTGAAATACTATTGGCTGAAAGGAGCTAACGTCAGAAAGGAGTGGGCACTGACATTCGATAGAATTGTAAAGATTTATATACTTATTGATTTCTATCATCTTATCGGGATAGTTGATCGAGTGGTTGATAAGAATTATTTCATATGAAGAGTTTGAGATAAAAACTTTAAAGTATTTTGTTATTTATAAACAACTATGGTTATATATGACGGGCCCGTTAGCATGGTTGGCGCAGAGGCGCCTTTCACGCTGCAGGTCGTAGGTTCGATTCCTACCCGGGACATGCATTTGTGTGCATGAATATGTCTGTATGTCCGGAGTCTGGGTGTATATGTATATTAAGTATGTATTTATAAATAAAAAAGTAGTATATGTAGTAATATTAGTTATCTGGTTTTCATAGTACAAGCTCTGCTTAGTTTGGGATCAGGTAACCGTGTGTACAAAAATGTCCCAGGATATTATTATTATTTTATGATTGAAATTGAAATTGAAATTAAACCATATTGAAAGTATTTTACAGCATCCTACGTATACTATATCGTTTTATAATCTGTTGCAATATAAAGAGAGCATATATAAATGGAAGTTTTTAGATTCCAATGATTTTATTTTTATTTGAAAAAGATAAAAAAATTGCAAAAAATAGTTACGTAACGCAGTTTCAGACATCATTGTTATGTAAATCTTAATACCTAAGCTGTTCAGAATCACCACTTACACTAGGTTTTTAATACTTACAATAAAAAATATTGGTTTAAAGATTTTGCTACTTAAGTTTCCACTTTCGTAATAGACGCCTGTAATTTCCTAAGTACCTATATGATTTGGGAAAGTCCGAAATGATACAAGTTTTGTTTTCAATTTCAGATCTTTATCATTTGATAGGTAGCGCATTGCACTAGAGGAATTTTGCTGATAAAACTAGGTACTAAAACGTAGAACAAAATTTGATGATTCACAATGCCAATAGAACATAGCATGTGAGAATTCGAATCAATTCGTTGGGGAGAATAGTAAAAATATTGTAGCTGATAAAATTCTATTTGTTCGAGAAAGTTCAGATCCCCGAGCTCTTTGTGTGGGTCAATGAATCTGATTGGGTTTATTCAATAA
The DNA here is from genome assembly GCA_947859195.1 of Drymonia ruficornis. Lineage (NCBI taxonomy): Eukaryota > Metazoa > Arthropoda > Insecta > Lepidoptera > Notodontidae > Drymonia > Drymonia ruficornis. The sequence goes on along the minus strand of OX401905.1, from coordinate 12,545,780 downwards.
TCGGGTCTACGAATTGCTTTTACGCGGATTTATTTTGTGGACATAGTTTTGTTGCGTAAAAAAACCTGAGTGATTTATTAAAACTACACGGGGTTCTTCAAAGGACATATTTACAGGTCCCTAAAAGGTCGGTGCCGCGTCTACTCCCCAACCAATCGCGTGTCCTGGGGCCTTACCACCACCTCTTATCGCAGTATTGTTTTAACGTTTCAGCGACTTTTTGTGCGATGACGTCTCTTATTGTCATGACAATAAGGTACGTCATTGCACCAAAAGTTGCTGAAACGTTAAAAAAAATATGTAATGTAACGTCACGACTTTTATCCCCGTTCGGGGGTAGTCAGAGGCTTGAGTGGCCATACACCACCACATTGTGGAGGTATTAACCACGTTCAAACGTTCCTATAATTGAATCGCGATAAGAGGTCGTGGTAAGCCCCCTGGGCACCTACGCATGGGCATAAAAAAGAAGATCTATTGATTTTCTTATGCTGCGACATTCCACAGGTATTGCAGATGTCCTGGGCAGCGATTTCCACTTACCATCAGGTGGACCGTGGCCGTGACTGCGACCGTTTATTTACTGTGGAGTATGCATCCTTCTTCTTCATTATTATCTTTTACTGGATACTTACCTATTTTAATCTTACAGTCCCAGGCATCTTTACAATATCATCGGTTAGGGCCGTAAGGTCTATGGTACTTGATCGACCGTGAAGAGTTTAAAGACGGCAGATTATAATATCTCCCGTAGTTTGAGCTACAATTTGATCTTAAGGCCCTTAATCTGAATGCATCTAGAAAAAATATGGATGAATATACTCCAGAATAACCTTTCAATGTCAAATTTCAAATAATCAATTCAAGTGATACATTGTCGATAAATTCTGTAGTTATCCGAGAATATTGTTATCAGATTTCTTCACGTTACCTCACATAATTTTCTCAACATCTGTCTATCTTTATCTGTGGGGTAACAATCATTATGATGAACCTTTTTCATCTATAATCAATAATATTCCATTTAAACGACCAACTCCTGGGCACGGGTTTCCCCTCGATGCGAGCATTCAGGGTCCATCACGCTGGCCTGGGGGGTTACTCCGAAATACGTCGCTGACGGATCGTCCGAAGTACGGATTCTATTTACGATCAAAACAATGTCGAATCGTAGAGAAAAACGAAAGAAGAAATGTCAAATCACGACAATCCGTCAGCCGAAACGTTAGGTTCGTATTTCGGAGTAGGCCAGCTGGTGCGGGATTGCGAATTTTACATGTCTCGATTTTATTAAGTAGGTATGCAGGTTTCCACACGATGTTTTTTCTTCCCTATAAGCGAGTGATAATCAGATTAAAGTTATGATTCGCACAAAGATTTCGAAAAATCCAGAGGTGCGAGGCGGGATTTGAACCCTGTACTTTAAGCCTGCGAGACGCGAGCTTAACCAATCGGCTATGACTTATCTACTTTGTGATAAAAAATTCTATAAGATATGATCTTTCGTAGCGTCATAACCTCATTACAAAGTTACTTTTGCGAGTATTATCGTGACTTTGTTTTGATTTGTGAAACTATATTTTCGAAGTTACTTTGTGTGTCATACTTCCGATTACCTACAATTTTATTATTTCAACCTCAAGGCGAGCTAGGCAAACAACATTATTACTTGTTTTGATGTTATTGGGGTCCCGTAGTCGAATTGACAAGGAATTATTAAAACTAGATACCAATTTGTAGGAAGTCGAGTTTTCCAACTAAAATTATTAATAAAACATCTGCTTACATGAAAAAGAATTTTATTTCTAGACAAAGTTAACGTACTAAGGTAACAAATTCGTAACCATTTTGATTAATTTTACGAAATGTTACCTGAAATAATAAAAATTAATATTATGGAATGGAATGAACAATGACCTAAATTAGGGATCATCTCAGACTTGCATCCTGAGGACTAAAGCTTCGTCGGCCGCCAAGTCCAGATAATGAGCTTGGACATTATCACTGGAAAGATAAAAAATAGAATTAGTAATTTATCACGCATTTTCATTTGCTCGAAGTTCCCAGTTTTTTTTTATTGGGACTAGGCCCTCCCCAAACTCTCATCACTGTTACTCCTGTAAGCCAGGATCGACAATGGTGTCCAACGATGAAGCTAAGGTTTGACCCTCGACGAGTCCCGGGGAAAAGCTAAGATATCTTGGAAGTTGGAACCCGCACGAATTTGATCAAAGGAAAGGATAGGAGGAGTTGGAAGAAGTATATCCACCCACTCCGTTGCAAAGCAGGAACTTTCAAAAGAAAAGTTATTTTTTAAACAAATTTTGGGACAATATAGCTGTTGGAACAGTTCCCATGAAAAAATAATTTCAAGTATACCTGTAAGTCCTAGAAGACAAGACACTGCTGATTTCCACCTCCAGCTGTCCGAAGATCAAATCAAAAGCAGTCAAGTTGACGATGTGATACGTTTTCCCCACGTTCATCACGATAATATAAGTATCATCATTGTACCACCTGGAAAAAAATATAAACAAAAAATTACCTACTACTGTAGTGTACTCCTTCGACATACGTTGTAACGCCGGAGAGTACAGTGCATGCAATTGTATATAGATGATAAGGTCTAACCGATGCTAGTATTTCTATCTCGGCCTCAACCGAGAATAAAATAAATTATCGGGTGAGATAGTGAAATTACATAAAATATAAAAATCGAGAAAATACTACCAGCGGACCGAGCGAGACCGCGCGCTACCTTTAAAATACACAAATTTCCCAGTCCTTTACAGTTTCGGCTACGGCCGAGATTCTCCCAAAGACGCCAAGAACGAGACCGAAACGTAAATAGCTGAGAACGGCCGAGACCGAGATAATAATAAAATTCAGTCTTGATGTTAGTCAGGACTATCTTTGAAAGCATTAATAAATATCTTATCATCATCATCATGTCAGCCTTAAGACGTCCATTGTCCACGCCTCCCCCAAAGGTTTCCACAACGACCGGTCCTGTGCCACTTGCATCCAGTGGTTTAAATATATAAATGTCTACACAAGAAAAAACTAAACACCAAATAAATAATCTAGGCAATTTTAAGTACCTCTTGAAAGCAAACACATCGTTGCTAAGCGCCACAGACTCATATCGGCCAAAGCGGAATGCAGGCCGTATGCGCAGATTCGTCAAGCTCCGGTACACTTGGTAGTGGGAACGGACGGCTGACCGCTGATTGGCTACATTAAGGTGCTCGTAGCCATCGGCCACTGGCAGCCACGTGGTGTCCGCTGTTGAAAAACCTGTGGAGAGGAGCTTATTACCGCATATTTAAAGATAGGTTCTTGCAAACATGCCTGGACGCCGAGTTGCATAGCCTTAATAGGATTTAAGTGCGTAGTCTCATCGCTATTGAACTGCCACTGATAGCGTTTTGACATTCCATCCGACCAATCAGAGAAGAAAACAAGGCAATTCTACCACACAATAAAAACACAAAAAATTAAATTGGTTACCACTGTACATCAAACTACGGATTTTGGCTCTTATAAATTCTTTGCGTAATACCAACATCATAAACCTTTTTGAGATTCAATAGATTCTAAAATTGAATTTTTATTAGATTAGGTTAACTTCAAAGGGATTGAAAGGGGTAGACATTCGAAATTAATTCATATAATATTTCACGTTATTTATTACGCACGTCGCATTATTCATGCCGTGGGAATTGAATTAATTAGCAAAATGGGTGTGTTAGTGTATATTTGGATAATGGATAAATGTTACAACAAGTACTTTTTAATTAATTGTCTATGAAGGCACTGGCTGACGGAATACCTATTGCCTCACACGGGCCTGCCAGACAGGCACACTGGCCCACAAGGGCGCTCCCGTGCAAAACATTTATAAATATATGCCTCAGATGTAATTTTACTACTAAAAACCATAATCCTGATGGATTCAGTTACTTTTATATAAAATTTAAAGGCATTTGCTTTTATTACTTTCCAATATCCTTCACTCCAACAAAACAAAATCCCTATAATAACAATGTACTACTCCACCAAGCCAACTAGGAACCTGTCGAATGTGATGTCTCCCGCACAAGGCGGCGGTGGTGGTGTGCGGGAGGTGTGGCGGGCGGGAAGCCGTAGGCGGTAGCGGGTGTGCGTGCGGTATACGGGCGGGGAAGCCGCATTTCATCCGAGCTCCTAGTTGGCTTGGTGAAGTAGTATTTTTTTATAGGACTGCGGTGGCAAAAAAGCGTACGATCCGCCTGATGTTAAGCAGTTACCGTAGCCTATAGATGCTTACTTAACCAAAGGCATTGCTCGCATATTGCCGATCTGAAGGGGAGTGGGATGAAGGGAGGGGGTGGGGGTTTGGGATTTCGGCTCTTTCACTCATCGTACGAAACGCAGCTGTAATAGCTGCTTTACGCCGATCTACTGTGAGAGGGTGGTACTATCCCGGTCAAGCCAGCCCGTATATGAGCTGCAGTCAATTGGCTACAGCTTGACTCTACCACCTTTATGTTCTAACTCGTATCCTACCTGCGTTTTTCCCGCTGCTCCATTGCAACGGGGTCCTGACGGGGTCCCGAGACACCTCGATGAAATTTACGGGGTCGTCAGTATTGCACACCTGAGGGTCCTTTGTCTCGCTCCACGGGACGAATCCATTTACCATCCCTATTTCCTCGCCCTTGAATATTTGGGGGTTTATTAATTTTGATTTAACATCAACTTTATAGTAGGTAATACATGTAAAATGTATGGCGTTCAATGATCAAGTACCTATTTTATTTGTGAGGTAAAATTTATAGATCCTGACCCCTACAATTTTGCATCCCCCTTTGTATGCTTATTAATTAGATTCAGCCCAGCATAACTTTACCTTTCTAAATCAGGGCCCATTTTTCCCGCGACATTATGAAATTGATACCATGAAGTCGACATAAAGACATCAGGGAGTCGTCAACCTATGGGTGCCTGAATATTGGCGTCGTCGCCGGCCGAGGCCCAAGGATACGTTGGCGTAACGATCTAAATTAACTTATAAAGCAGCAAGTGATGACGATGATGAATAACATAGATCTCGATGATTTGGGGAAGATCTTTACCCAGTAGTGGGTCAACACAGGTAAATAAAAATGTTACCATATAAGTAACGGCGATTCCGGGTAGTAGAAGCACTAGCATGTTGAAAGCATCCACCAATTCCGACCTGAATCTGGAAGCCACTCTGCTTTTATCATGATTTCCAGTCTAGAAAAAAACAGTCATTATTATCAAGGCATGACTCACTTACTCATGATAATATCCCCAGAACCATAGATTATATAGGTTCCCGCGAGAGTGCTCGAACTAGATGGAGCATGTGCCGAAGTCGGCGTACTTCAGTAGGTACATAGAGTACTTTGGGGAAGCCCATTTCACAGCAACCAATGTTTAAAACTGACGTGCCGAGACAATATTAAGTTGCCGCATCTTTAGGAACGAGTTTTCTTAGTAGGACTGTATTTAGTTAAGGCGCACGCACGCGAAACTTTCATAAATCTATACCCAGAACTATTTAATCTTGAAAGTTAAATTTTTACACTATGTTTTGGCTTCCAAGTGCCGGTATTTTCACTTAAGCGACCCACAATGATCGACGACAAATCATATTTGGAGTAGGTATGTCAATATTATGTGCGCAGATAAATAATGACCACATCAATCAATAAAATGGTCTCACTATTGCGTTATTAACCGCTGCAAGCGTAGAAAGTAAGGCCTTTCTACACATCAAAGTAAGCCCGGCTATAATTTATAGCTGACATACAGCGGGCCACTCGTCTGTAATATCCTGAGGCAAGTGTTGCTCCCTACCTGTCACAGCTTGTATAGTTAATTGTTAGTACATTATATTGCCCATTTGTGACGTGAATAGAACTAATTAGATATTACGTTTGAATCGATATTAGGGCTTGAATTAATGGATTGCGAATTCGATCAGCTGAAATTTAAAAGATCTCTCTTATCTAAAGCCACTGACATACTAGACTCTAGTCACAAGAACATTCACATTCGGCTAGTTTGATATAATCCAAAAAAAATATTTTTGTTATTTCGCTAGTTTTGCTCAGCCTTTCTAGCCAAGTGGATTTGTCTACTAGCGTTTCTACAAATCGTAACGCTTCATTTTATGGTAATAATAACTCGTTCTTCTTCTACTTATTCGTATTCTAAGTGTTGCATAACAATTACAAAAGTCACGTTTTCTACTTATCGATAGCTAAAGTCAAGCGTATCTGTAGACAAATACACTTGGCTCGACGGGCAATGGGCCTAGCCTCTCGCAAACCTATAACTAAGTGAATACGTCTACAAGCGTTTCTACAAATCATTATGCTTAAATGTATGGGAATGACATTACATGTCGCTAAGTGAATCACGTGACTTATATCATTCTGATACATTGAAGCGTAACGATTTTTAATAACGCTTGTAGACAAATTCACTTAGTTATAGGTTTGCGAGAGGCTTGTCTATCTGTATAATTCTAATGATACGATCATTTATTTTATCTTGTCATTTGTCGTCGATAATTTTGGTCGCGTAAATCAAAATTCCGGCACTCGGAAGCCAAAACATAATATCCTGGAACATTATTTTAACACACGGCTACCTGATACCAACTAAGCAGATCTCTTACCACCCAATTGGCTTGTTTCTTCAGAGGTTTGTAAGTCAGCCACCTATCTACCGCATATTTAACGTCTCTTGCATCAGACTCCTTGTCCAGGTCGTCCAGGAGAGCGAAGTTGATAGGTATATGAGCCCCGGCGTGGATACCCTCTCCGTAATACTTCACTGCATTCTTTATATTCGTTTTCGCTTCTGTCATCATTATTCTAAATATAACAAATAATTAAATATAATACGTAGGTAGTATACCTCGAAAATTAAGTAAATACTTATAAGACATAACATCTAAACAAATAAGTACTGTCCGCGTGGCAAGGTGGCAAGAATGTCATATTTATAACAGTTATCAAGTAATCTCTATTTTAACTATAAATATAGGAAATTAGGTTTTATACCCATAAATTCTGATGGTACACAAACTAAACATGTCTAAACTTAGTGTATTGGCAAACTTGTCACGGTCATACTGCACGAGCAAGATAATATTGCTGTGACTTTCGATCATAGCTTTGACCATAGAGTAAGAAGAGGTGCCCTTATTAGATTTATCTATTAAACAACGCGTGGTAATTTGCGCGGGATGGCGCGGGTGGTGGGGGTTAAGAAATGCGTGGCATCTATCTACCGGGAAATAGCTGAACTACTCGCTTCGTTATATGTCGATGTTAGTACGTAGTTTAATTATTTGCACTAGATGTCACTAAGTGTATGATCATGAAAAATTACGTACAAAGGGACGCCATCTAGTGTCGAATATAATAATATTTGGGATGCGAACGTTGGCAAGACGTCTGCACAGGACGAACGCCAACAGCACACTGACTTAAGCCACGCCTACTGTGATTACGTCACCGGCCAAGTTGTGCGATGTTTAAGCAACGCGGCTTAGCTGCTTTGACCCAGTCCTTTAGTATTAGGTTCATGGCTTTGACAAATTCAATTCAGTCGTAATTGGAGCCATTTCGTTTTTAAATACTTTTAAATATCTATCAAGGACAGTCCGTATTTTTTATTATTATTGAAAATAGATATGTTCATAACATTTAATAAAGTTGCAGGGAATTCTGGGAATGTTGCGCATGATTTGACAAAACAAACAAATCTGTAAACGACTACGCATTACATCGATGCGTAAATACACATCGTGCATCTATAAATTTGTCCGCACACTCACTCGTAAATTTTAGTTCAAAATAAACAGTGTAATTTTTATTGCTTACACAGCTTTTGGAGTTTCAAAGGTAAGTGTTTATAAATTACCTAATAGTATTCTTGCACCGATATTTCTTTCAACTAATATAAGTATTTCGAAGAAAAACTTTCAAATTAATTGAAATATTTGTGGCGTTTGAAATAAAGCTACCTCTGCAAATAATTATTAGTTTGCCCAGATTTATAAAATAAATTATTTTATTCTAGCTGGTGCCCGCGAATTCGTCTGCGTAGAATTCTAAGCTTTCATCTATCTACATACTAAATAAATTAAAAAACTTGAGAATTGATTAGTCTCCTATCAAACTTACATCCCCTATTTTAACCCCTTCAAGTTTTATTTTCGTATCTAAAACTAGCCTAAGTATTTCCTTCTAATTATTTGTCCGCCCCTTCACAGATAGGAACTTAAAAAATAGAGCTCTTAAGATTTAAAGTACTGTTTTAAGATTGGACACATAAGGTAAGGCCGTGGTCTCCTATTAAATGCCATTGGCTGCTTACGGCGTCACGCGTACGCCGCGTCACAATGCTTACTATAGAAATGTACTGTTGTGGCCTCCTTCACACGCCGACGTCACTATAGTAAAATTGTGACGCGGCGTACGCGTGACGCTGTAAGCGGCCGATGGCATTTAATAGGAGACCACGGCCTAACAAACCTGGTCAAATTATCTCTAATAGTGATAGCGTCAAACACTTCTCTAAGTTGCGATACCAAGTCATAAGTCTCTTCCCGGTCTTTAGTATAAACATGGTCTAAGTAGCCGTAGTCATCTGGTCCTAGACCTGGTTTCCCGGTGATTGGTTCGCTAGGGTATCTACCACCGTAGACATCTTTATCAACTTCAAACACATGGTTGATAGAGTTGATTCTCATACCTGCTACGCCTTTCTCGAGCCAAAATTTGATGACATTCTGAAAATCAGCACGATTAATCATTAAAAATTTATTAATCCTGTGGTAATGATAATTAATAATAATAAATAGATATCCCTAGACTAATACACTATCTGTACGGTTCTAAACTAAGCAACGCTTATACTATGATTACCGTACAGTGGATTGAGGTCGATTCTAGTGACACCTAGACCAGGGGGCTTACCACAAGCTCTTATTGCGATTCAATTACAGGAACGTATTAACGTTTCAGCGACTTTTTGTGCAATGACGTACCTTGTTGTCATGACAATAAGAAACGTCATTAAAACGTCGTTAAAACGTTCCTATAATTGAATCGCAATAAGAGCTTGCGGTAAGCCCCCAGGGCCAATTACGAAAAGGCTGATTCATAAATTTGTCTCTGGCGGAAATCGAGCCACATCCTATAAAATTCACTATTTCGAAAATATAATTGATAGCGTGGAATTGTATTATTTATTATCCATAATAGTGAACGTAACGAAAGCCTGAAATTGATCGTATAAAATCTGCAAATATACCACACACCTCGTGGTAGTACTCTAGTGAAAGCTCCGACCAACACGCACTAGTATTTGTCTTCATTACATGGCAACAGCGTGAAGGAGTAATACCTACAAATCTCAATCTTTCTTAAGTAAAATCGATAGTAGGTAATGGTCTGTTTATAGAGCTTCATAATATGAATAAAGCACCTACAAACCTATACAATAGGGGCTTAAGGTCCAGGTTTCAAACCACGCCTCACACCTCTGGATTTTTCTGGATATATCACTTGCTTACAGAGAAAAAAACATCGTGAGGAAATGTCTTAGAAAATTTAACAAATTGTCGAAAGACATCTGAAATCCACCAACCTGCACTGGGCCAGCGTGGTGGGGGCTTGCATCCCCCGCACACTCAGGGGAGGCCTCTGCCCAGGAGTGGGACGTTAAAAGGACTAATCTTAGTATTAACGGCGGACCCGTTAGCGTGGTTGGCGCGGAGGCGCCTTTAACGCTGCAGGTCGTAGGTTCGATTCCTACCCGGGACATGCATTTGTGTGCATGAACATGTCTGTATGTCCGGAGTCTGGGTGTATATGTATATTAAGTATGTATTTACAAATATAAAGTAGTATATGTAGTAATATCAGTTATCTGGTTCCATAGTACAAGCTCTGCATAGTTTGGGATCAGGTAACCGTGTGTACAAAAATGTCCCAGGATATTATTATTATTATTAAAATGGAGGTTAATTATTTACTACTAACACACTTCTAACATGAAACGCTTAAACAGGAAGCTTTTATTTGATCAATAAGATTTTTTTTTATTATTAAGTATAATCAAATTTAAGCAATGTCGTAAGACTAAATAATTACGCACAGTCAGTAGATATTGTTGTATTATCATCTGAACAAACAACAATAAACTCAGACGAATCCAGTAACAAAACTCATCTAGCCCCAAGATAAAGTTCCATCTGAATATTTATAAGGTTTTGGATGTCAATTAAGAACTTACTTTAATTTCATCAACAACGACAGGATTCCTGTAATTGAAATCTGGCTGGGCTTCGCCGAACTGATGGAGGTAGTACTGGTCCCGGGATGGCATGAAAGTCCAAGCACTTTTTCTGAATACACTGACCTAGAAATTTCAAATTGATTTATTTACTAAATGTTGGCTCTTACTACTCTACCAAGCCAACTAGGAACTCGGATGGAATGCGGTTTTCCGCCCGCCACACCTCCCGCACACCGCCATCGCCATTTGTGCGGGTGACGTCACATTTGACAGGTTCCTAGTTGGCTTGGTAGTGTAGTATGTTAATTATTAGGCATGTCCACAACACGCACATGCCGCGCAAAGCTGCTCACACTCATGGCTAGCGAAGCACGCGCGGTTGGGTTAGTCGCATGCCGCGCAAGGCAAATAGCGAGGCAACCAACACTCTAGACATAGAAGGGTATACCCGAGCAATCAGTTTGGCATTATTCTTTTTCATGACCGGGCCAAATTAGGCGAGGCAAATGACAGCGCTCGGGTGAGGCAGTGCGAGCATTAGCTGCGAGGCAAGTCAAACTTCTTGAGGCAAGGCTGCAACTCTTGGCATGCGCGTGTTATGGACACGACTATTGAAACAGCAGCGCTACAAATTTCTGAAAAGCAAGTCATTTCTATTTTCCTAGCAGAATCCTTAGCAATTCAGCTACATTTCTGTAAAATGGTTGCTAATTGCGTAAAATGTGTGACCATTTTACGGGAAATTCGTGGAATTGCTAATAATTCTGGCTAGGCAATCATGAAAATGAATCGCTATGTGACCTTTCTAGCCCCCGAGGCGTTACTTTGCGGAAATCTATTGCAAAACAATTTCGGAGAAAGACAGCTTTCAAATATTCTTGGAACTTGTGTTTTAACTCAGTGTGGAACTAATTGTTAATTCTTGGAATTCTTGCTTCAAGACCAAACTGACGACCATACTCCATTATGAGTAGGTATAATTATTAACTCTGTTGCTCATATATTTAAATCCAGTTGTTTCAGGGCTGTAAGATCAAAAGCCGCGTCTAGTTTTCTCACAAGCCGCGCGAGGCCTCTTTGTCTCGCTAAGTTTGATAGCCTACCTCAGTCCTACCTCAACCAAGCGCTGTCATTTGCCTCACCTAGTTTGACCTAGTCATGAGACATAACAATATGTTGATAATGTCGGGTATACCCGTCTCTGTCTAGAGTGTAGTTTGGCTCGTCCTTTGGCTCGCCCGAACATGTGCCTGATGTAAACGCAGCTATTTGTAGCCTAAGCCACGGGAAAGAATTCAATGTCCTGTCTTCCATATAGAATCGACAGTTTAATAAAACTCTCCACGATCGATCAACTACCATTGATCTTACGGCCCTCAGTTTTCTAAAGAATTGATGTAGCAAGCATTGGCTGCGTTTAAATGTGGCGAGGAGCGCGCCTGAGCAATCAGTTTTGACGTCTGACCACGGAGACATAATGTCATAAAATTGCCGCGTCTATATCAGGCGCATCCCACGCTCGAACACTCAGAATTGACGCCGGAACGCATCACAGATATAATTTAATAACATGAGCACTTAGGCATCTGAACGCATCAAATGATTGCTCAGGTGCTCTGCTCGCATCATTTGGGCGCACACATTTAATAACATTGTAATCTCGGCAATAATCATCATCATCATCATCATCATTTCAGCCAAAAGACGTCCACTGTTGGACATAGGCCTCCCCCAAGGTTTTCCACAACGACCGGTCCTGTGCCACTTGCATCCTGCGGTTTCGGGCGAACTTCACTAGGTCGTCAGTCCACCTTGTGGAGCCAGCTAAGCAAGTAGGCCCTAAGCACCTAAGCAAGTAGGCCGAGTGGTCGGCCTAGTACTAACATCGACATAAAACGAAGCGAGTAGTTCAACTATTTACCGGTAAATAGTAAAATGAAAATGAAAAAACAATGACCACGTTTTGTTTCATACAAATATCTAATAAGGGCACCTCTTTCTTTAGTCTTTACCCTGTGGTTATTACTTACCCAATTATTCGGTGGGCTTCGCTGACCGCGTTCATTCAAGTGCCCGTTCTCCCAAACGTACCAGTCACTATAATATTCGTCTCTATTTGAGGACTTCATAAACCAATCACTCTCATTACTGGAATGGTTCAGGACGAAGTCTAAAACTATTTTAATATCTGAAAGCAAGAGAAACTATTTTCAGTTTTATGAAATTTGAACAGAATTTTGTTGACGTAGATCGAAAATTAATTACACTAGCTAGTCCGATTTGTTGGCCTTTATTAAAATTGTTCGACAGTATAAATGAAATTGTTGTACGAAATCGATTATATTTAAGTCGTTAAATAACAAACAAGTTTTTTTTGTGGCTAAGGTGGCAAACAAGCGTACGGCCAGCCTGATGTTAAGCAGTGTTATAGTTAGGTAGCTTATAGATGCTTGCAATACCAAAGGCATCGCTCGGACATTACCGTCCTTAAGGAGCGTGGGACAGAGGGAGGGGAAGGAGGGAGGTTGAGAGAGGGGAGTTGGGCTTCCAGCTGCGGAACGAAACGCAGTTGCAATAGCGACTTTACGCCGATCTTGTATGAGAGGGTGTTACTAGCCCGGTCGAGCCAGCCCGTATATGAGCTGCAGTTAATAAGCTTTAGCTTGTCTCTACCGCCATTAAAAATCTAATTAGTAATTAAAATCTACAAAATAAAATAAATAGCTCTACTACAAATTCAAAATCTCTATAACAGTTTCTCGAGCCGTCGGTTCAGAAATAATACAATTCAGGCAAAGCAACTTCAAAATAATCATTCAAATTAGATAAACACGCTACGAGGTCCGTTCCGAATATAATTTGTGAGGAAAATCTTATTAAAGAAGTTCAAACAAACGATCCTTTGGGAAATAAATAAAATGTTTGATCATTCTAGGGTTATGCATAAATTATCTGATTAATTTGTGTATTCAGTGGATCATTATTTGGAATTTAACAACTTTATATTCAAAAGAAACAAAGTTGCTTAACATGAAAATAGGGGATATCGTCTTTTCTATCGTTTAATTATACAGGGTGGTGGTGACGACATCATGACAATAATTGAAACCACATACTGGGTATCATATTAGTAGTTCGCACATAAAATATTATTAAATTATATTCAGAGGTATTGCCACGGGATTTCTTTTTTATTTTGACTATTTTAACTTTACGCCTACAAAGATACCGCTAAAAACACCGACACCGAAGCGATGTTGCCACGCTTGTACTTACAGGTCAAATGAGGTCGGTAGACGTTTATAAAGAGTGTTGTGTTATTTTTTACTATTTCCGCATTTAATTTGTTTGAAAATTAGAAATTTTGGACTTTGATGTAAACCTAATTTTTATAATTTTAATGTGTTGTGATTAGTCAATCAAGCAGGGATCGTGTTTTAATTTATTATCACTATGTCGTCACCACCCTGTATAAAGTTAAAGTACTGGACACCGAAGTGTAGACCGGCCAAAGCCCTGGATGCGGAAAGCTCCAGACTGGAAGGAATGGAGTGCTATGGAAGAGACCCACACTAAGCATTCGGTGGTGATAGGTTGTAAAATAAAAGAAGAAGATATAAAGTTTGTCTTACGATTACTAACAGTGAAACAATTTTCTAAATAACTTCAAAATTGGCAAAAAACAGACGTTCAGTTTTAAAAAACGTACTAACTACACACGAATAACATTAATACTTATAAGTTAATATAAAAAATATACGAAATTCAATATAATGAATATCCCCGATTACGGTACAATGTCAAACAACCAAAGCCGTTACAATCAACATGTGTCGCTTGTTTGTCGCTTAGGAGGGCTATGATTACGGATACACATACAATTCCACGAGACAGGCTCGCCCTAGTGTGGAAGCCACAGGCACCTATGTCATTTCCAAGTTCTCAAACCTTATTATATAACTAGCTTTTATAATTACTTTGTACCTATCTATGTAAGTGAACAGTGAATGTTAAACTTTGTAAGTGAACTTATCTTATCTTTATGGCAAATAAATAATATTATTATTATTATTACACAAATTGTATATTAGTAGTTTCTACATCACTCTATACGAAGGTGCAATTGGTGCCAATAAGGTATTTCTCTCCACCGCAATCGCTAATAAAGTTGACCCTCAAGTAACATCGTCCACAACTTTTGTTCCAATAACTCGTATATAAAGTTTTGTGGCAAGTGGATACAGATGTGACCTCAATATTAAACTTTGTCGATATCTAAATCGAGGCTAACTCTACTGAAATGTTCTTTTCTGAAGACGTCTAACCCTACCACAGACTGCCACCGATGTGCAATGGTCCGGACCCTAATGAAGACATAGTGATTTAATATCAACATGTTCTACAAAAAAAAAAAACAATCGTCCTAGAATCCACGAAAATTCAGAAGCACTCTCCATTGTCACCATTGGACACCATTGTCGATTCTAGCTTACAGGAGTAACAGTGGTGGGAGTGTGTGGCGGGCCTAGTCCCATAAAAAAACACTGTCCACAGCAATTAAATAATAATAATAATAATGTAGGCCTTTTAACGTCCCACTGCTGGGCACGGGCCTCCCCTCAATGCGAGGGAGATTCAGGCCATAATCCACCACGCTGGCCCAGTGCGGGTTAGTGGATTGCACATGTCTAAAGACATGCAGGTTTCCTCACCTTGTTTTCCTTCACCGTAAGCAAGTGATAATCATATTAAAGTTATGATTCACACATAGATATCGAAAAATCCAGAGGTGTGAGCCAGGGTTTGAACCCAGGACATTAAGCCCGCAAGACGCGTGCTTAACCAATCGGTTACCACAGCAATTAGTACGAACAAATACAGTTGACGGTTTATCATAGAAACAGCACTCCAACAAACTAAAAATCTACTTACTGAGTTCACCAGCTTTCTTAAGCAGTTGTTCAAAGTCATCCATGCTTCCATACTCAGGCTGTATCGAGTAGTAGTCGGAAATATCGTAACCAAAATCATGCATCGGCGATTTAAAGATCGGTGACAACCACGTTGCGTCCACTCCCAATTCTTTTAGATACTCCAATCGTGTTGTAATACCTAGAAGAAGTAAAGGAAAGAAAATGTTGTAGCGACCTCACAACAGATGGTGCTGTGTGCACGCTCCAGAACAACATACGATTCTGCATAGAAATCCTGAATCGCGATATCAAGATTTGCGAGGCACTACGCGATATACAGAAGATTCCGACAATAATCTTCCCTTTTCCGCTAAAATGTTAATCATGAACGTATTTACAATGGCTATGTAAGCGAGCTCGAGTTTTATCTAGGAAAACATTTGTCTGCTGAAAACATACAGGAAATGCGGAATTGCTGGATTTTCTACTCGGAAACGTATTCTGGAGTAGTTAAAGAAATAGTATTTTAAAAATCTTTCTAAACATTTTGAATATATTTTGTGGACTATTTATTTTGACTTAATTATTTGAGGCGCTCGGTGCCAGCTGCAGTCACTGATCGGTAATCGATCGGAGGTTAAGCAACGCTCGGCAAGGTCAGGTAGAGATGGGTGACCATTTAGTGGCATTTGAACTGGGCGTCTCCGTGCTTCGGAGGGCACGTAAAAAGTCGGTCCCGGTTGTTGTCATCTAGGCAGCAGTCGCTAAGCCATGTTAGAGGCGGCTTGAACAACTCTGACACCAGGTTAGCCACTAACCATACGATAAGAAGAAGGAGAAGATTTAATTCTATAATCCAGATAATACGGGCCCGTTAGCGTGGTTGGCGCGGAGGCGCCTTTCACGCTGCAGGTCGTAGGTTCGATTCCTACCCGGGACATGCATTTGTGTGCGTGAACATCTGTATGTCCCGAGTCTGGGTGTATATGTATATTAAGTATGTATTTACAAATAATAAAGTAGTATATGTAGTAATATCAGTTATCTGGTTTCCATAGTACAAGCTCTGCTTAGTGTGGGATCAGGTAGCCGTGTGTAAAAAATGTCCCACGATATTATTATTATTAATAAAGTTTACATAAATCGATGTTTTAGGTTCATTCATCAACAGAAGTGTGATGGATCTAGGGCTTGAATATTTTAATACAATCGCCGAGTATTTTTATCGCCTGAAATTCAGACTGAAAAAATCAGAGTAGATAACGAGCTGAGTCTTAACATTGAAGAGATTAATGAATGAAGACGGAGCGCAGAGATAAGGGCCCGTCTTAAGGCGACCCATTTTCGTATATTCAGCGAGAGATGAAAATTAAAATGAAGACTACTTATTTCACTCGAGGGATACTTCTGACAATTATATTCACTGGATCATTACGTATGAAAGAAATGTAGAACGAATTAAAATGAATAAATATCGCCAGACTTACAAACCAACTGTATGGTCCCAAACTAAGCATCGCTTGTACCGTAAAATGGACTGGGGGCGATCCCAGTGACACCCAACCAGGGCAAATTACGATAGGGTAGTTTCTATAATTTTCCTCTGGCGGGAATCGAACCCGCAACCACCCGATGCAGTGAGCCGAGCGGCCTATGCTCGAACCACTACGCCAAGCGGTCGTCAAAATTTATTATGAAGGACTTCAAAGCACTGCTTACAATAATAATTTACTAAATCAAAGTCACGATAGTATAATACATAATCAATATGACATACTGTAACACACATGAACTTATCTGTGTAGTGAAAGATACTTTGTAACATACCATTGATATCCCCAACGCCGTCCCCGTCGCTATCCATAAACGATCTGGGGTAAATCTGATAGAACACCGCCGTTTCCCACCAATCTTGCTTTATATTCACATTTTCGTATCTCGCGCTCACAATCTGGACCGCTGCACTGAAGACTACAACTTTCCACATCTCTGAAATTGTTTAAAATTCTCATCTGAAATTATGATGCGACCGTTTTACGGGTTCATATTCATGTTAATTTGGTTCTAAATTGATAGGAGACATAAAAAAATCTATACAATGCGATTAAAATAAGAATAGGACGGGCTCTCGGTAAACTTCACTCGTATAAGTACGGTACCAAGTACTGTACTAATGAGTGAAGTTAGCCGAGAGCCTGTACAAGTTCCAGTTGTGACGTCACAGCATGGCGCTAGGCTGGTCCTATTCTTATTTTAATCGCATCGTATTTTAGATAGATTAAAAGTAAGTACAAACAAAGAACAAGGGTTTAATAATAATACACAACGGTAAAAAATACTTCAAAATTAAAAATACCAACCTCTTACCAAAATGTGAAAGAAAACACAAAATAATGAACACTCTGAAATAAATCAATCACAAAATCTTACCAAGTTCATCTTTCATAGTAAAAGTTACAACCGAAATTAATCAAATTCACGCCGAAAAGTTTTTCAATTATTTGATGATTAAAGTACAAAACGGCTCATAACCGCTCGTAAACTGATCTGAGCGACGGCTACGTGACAAATGAAATTAAAGTATCAAGGAACAGAAGGGAAACTTTGTTTGATAAACAAAAATAATGTTTGGAAATACTGCCATAATGTTTGGACAGTGGTGCCTCAACATGGGAACATACGGAGAAGTTTGGTCGGTGTGAAAATGAAAGAAGCATTTATTTTGTAAATATATGAGAATTTTTAAAAACAATAGATTTAAAGAACACTTAAGGACCGTCAAATACGCAAACACCAACTGTTTCTATGAAACCCAGTCACCTTTTATACTTATCGGAATATTTAATAATACTAACGAGATCATTACGGCATTTAGTCTCGTGTTAATAAATGCAACTCAAAGTTGAGATCTATCTTAAGACGCTGTTTTGACGTTTAATTTATGGAACATCTGTCAAAAACAGCATCTTAAGTTCGATCTCAATTGAGATCGATTTATTAATACTAGCCTTAAATGCTTAGAAAATGTGTGAACTAAAACCAAATCCTTAATAGGGCCTTAAACTAATCACAAATTAAGAAACAGATAGACCTACCTGACACATCAATCTTCTTCAAATGAAGCCAATATTTTTTTTCGTCTTTATATAACTTGCTTTTGTGTGCATACAATTGATTGTATCAATACAATCCATTGAATAATAGTCCAAATTTCTATTGTGACAAGAAGTTTCCAAAACAATCGACACTGTGATCTAAGTCATGACAGAAGGGCTAGACAAGTGGCTGACGTCTACAAATTCGCTACGCTTCATCTATGGAAATGACATAAGTGACGTGATCTCAAGCGAGATCTTCATAGCAACTTGTTGTTGATTTACATAGCGACGTTTGATATTTCCATACATTGTGAAGTTTGTTCTTTTCTATTCGATTAGCATTCATGCCACTTGGCTAGCCCCTCTGAACTATCTTGACTTGGACTGAACGTATCCTTAATACGTTGCAAATTTTCTCTTTATCCTATGACAGTAATTTTATGATCATAAATTAGTTAAATTAAATTACTAGTCCGAGGAGATTTCCTATCGAGCCAAAACTACGGTCTCCATACCGACTTTCATCCCCTATTTAACTCCCTTAAGATATAAACTTCAAAAAATATTTCTTCATGCTCACCTTTCGTTACATTAAATCCTGGGTAAAATTGAATACCTGTTACTAAACCCACCGGGGCTGTGCGTTGTCTGTCAGGATGTTAAAATTGTATTAAGTAGACGGTTTTTAGTGTTACGATAACGTTAGTGTAGTTAGTGTTCAGTATTATACACTACAATTACACTAAACTAAATCTATTGCTGTCCTTCTCAAAGTGGTAATGTATAAGTAAGACAGAAATATTATTTAGTTTCTAATTAAGTTTACTCGCAATTTACAGACGATATAATTAGAACCAATATCTTAGAATGAGAAACAACCTTGTTTACATAATATCAGGGTTGAAATTTTCTCCTTCTTTATGTAGTCTAAATTGTATTTTTTTTCTTTCCAGGTAAGCATCAGCCGTAATCTCTTAGAATCTGCGTAAGTAATCCTAATTCTGTATCCTTTCAGTTACAAGCTCAAAAGGATCTTCATTATTAAGCTTTTCGTATTATCGGAGTTCCGACCTAATAGACCTTAATACCACAAAGGCATGGCAATATCACTTGTGGGAAAGAGATAGTGCGATATGATTTAAATAATTTCCTCTCGCTAAGGTAGACTAGATGAAGCCGAGGTCAAAATGCCTCAAAGCCCAGATCAAATTAAATACGCCGGATTAATCAGGGAATTAACATTTATATTTAGTACATTTTAATATTCAAGATCGCTCTACGGGTGAAAATGAAATGAAAGTAAATATCTGCCTACTAGAGCTACATTTTGTTTGAAATGCGCATTCTTGTGCATTTAGTAAATTCGACTTTACTTTCTGCACCAAATGCGTGGAATCTGGGGGGTTTATGGTGATCACCCAGTGGACCGCGCGTGGTCAACGAGTGAACGCCGCCTGGTCAGCGCGTGGTCCCCTTATTTCCGGTTCAGTTAGTGGATGCCGACCATGGACCAGTTACTAAGGGGACTGGCCCTAAGCAAGTCGGCCGAGTAGTCGGCCTAGTACTAACATCGACATAAAACGAAGCGAGTAGTTCAACTATTTACCGGTAAATAGTAAAATGAAAATGAAAAAACAATGACCACGTTTTGTTTCATACAAATATCTAATAAGGGCACCTCTTTCTTTAGTCTTTACTCTATGATGCCGACCGATGAGGCGGTGCAGCTAGGCTATTCTGTAACGACAAACTCACTTCGCACGCATGAATTTGCAGGTGATATATCAAATGTTGTATTGAAAATTGACATTTCACTAGAAAATTCACGCGTGCGAAGTGAGTATGACGTTACAGAATAGCCTAGCAGGTCGGGTGCCGAGTTGATAGATGAGTGCCAACCTTAATCCGTTTCGTTTGAACTTCGAAATTTGAATTTTGACACATTTTCGTAGTAAATAAATTGTAAATGACAACGATGCTATCCGGGCTCATTTTCATTTTAACTTCGTCAAACTACTCGCCCTATTCCGTTATGCCTCTTGGCTCCAACTATTAATATTTTATGAGGACCCAACTGATCTTACTTTTAGAGATTAACTTAATTCGTGACCCTAATTTTAATATTTCTTAGCAGTAACGGGTTTATTGACTATTGAAAAAGCTAACAGTGGTTAGTATTAGTTTTCATCATCGGCCAATATCAGTCCACTGCTGGACATAGGCCTCTCTCAATGTACCAAGCCCAATTTTCGGCCCTCCTCCGCCAGTGGTTGCGAGTTCGATTCCCGCCAGAGGTAAATTTCAGAAACGGCCTTTTCGTAAGTTTGTCTGGGCGTTACTGGGATCGCCCCCAGTCCATTGTACGGTACCCATAGCTTTGTTTAGTTTTTTACCATACAGCTCCTAGACAAGTGGCATGAACGCTAATCGAATAGAATAGAATAGACTTCACAATGTATGGAAATGTCAAACGGTCAAACGTCGCTATGTAGATCAACAACAAGTTGCTATCTAGATCACGTGACATATGTCATTTCCATACATGAAGCGTAGCGATTTGAAGGAACACTTGTAGACGTCAGCTACTTGTCTAGCCCTTCAGGTGATGTGTAGGGCTGGCGATATTTATATTTATTTATTCATGCAATTTTATTATCTTCTCTGGGAATACAATATTAATTCTACAAAACAAGCGTCTCTTGAACGATAAACGTTATTATTTCATACGTTGAGTGAAGATCTCTCAAGATTGTTTTCTCGAAACCTTGTTGACCTATATCCAGGTTTATTACTCTTATTTTATGTGCGAAGCGTTAACGTATGGTTTTGTTTTAACGCGGATTCTCACTAGGGGGTGCATTCCGAAATTCCGAAATTTCATAATTTCGAAATTTCGGACCATTTTTGCATAGTTTTCAACTTCGGAATTTCAGCCATTCAGTTTCGGAATCCGAAATTAAATTTAGTTTTTTAACAGCCGCCGTAATTCTTGAATGAATCATTTTTTCACTTCGTGCGCTATCCTAGAGTCTTTATATTGGAACTAGTACATTATGGAACTATTAAAAATCCTGTAGAATTATATCCCGCGACCTAAATGTTGAGAATAAAAGTTCAAAAACATTATGTGAGAGGGATACTACTTACTTATATTCCCAAAACTGTTCATATTTCCTGGAGGGGTTTATCAAGGCGGGGCAAAATTCGACAAGTTTCATCAAGTCTTTCAAATCAAAGGCTTGCGTCAGCCTGGACTTTCTCTCAGTTTTAACTTATTGAGCCTAAACATGATGCGTAAAACTAGAGTCTATGAAACCAAACCCAAGAAAACGTGTGAACATTATCATAGAGGCACGAGATAGCTATAGAGCGAGGGTTATTATTATGTATGTGTTGTGAGGGTATGTATTTCTCTCCTGAACCTGTTTCTTATTAATCCTAATTTGATCAATAGTAGAAGATCCTATTTGATAATCATGAGGTTAGGTTAGGCAGAGACCCGTACAGAAAACCCAGATCATGAAGGCGAAGGCTAGAAATTTGTGGAATAGATCAACGGCACAGGAGTGAAATCAGTGTCAAGTAAGGAAAGAGCCCAGACTGTTTTTATTGACCTTTCGAGATTTCCCCAAAAAATCCTAATTCTCCTTTAACCAATTCGCATAGACTTCCTTCAGTATCCTCCATTTATCTGTCTAACAGGACCTTTCCAGTTCGATCGTGCGGCCTTCTTAACGTCATCTTTTATAGCACTTGAGGTCCCCTTAGGTAGTGGACATTTATATTTCAATAGTCTCGAGACTCCACTAGAGTAGCGATTTTCACCAAGATCCGTGCTTTTTCTTAACACGGCAAGTGCTTCGTTCAATTTGAGGCAGGTTACTCGTTTGGTGACATCTCTGACTTTGCTTTGGTTTCTAAGTCAATGGTCCAGCTTGCTGAGGTCTTTCGCTTAGTAATATAGATCCAATTACGCCGATGAGGTACCGTCGAGCAATTTGGAGACTTTCGTTATTTATCTTCTTCTTCTATTTAAGTACCCGAAGGCCCTTGTCATTGTAGCTGATGAAGCCCTTTCCATCATTCCCTGTCTCTAGGGCAGTCTCTTTCATCTTCTGATACAATATGATGTCAACCTTAAAATAAATCTGCCTCATGTAATTTATTCTTGGTCTTGCTCTTCCTCTTCCTCGCTTTCCTCCTATCTTTTCCTCTAAGATGTTTTTCATAAAGGTGTCATATTTTATTTATGAGTTGAGATCATTTTTCTTTAAACGATCTTCTTTATTTTAGCCTCTTAGTATATCCTCATTTGTGACTATTTCATTGCAACTGATTATTTTAATTCTCCTGCAATACCACATTTCAAACGCTTCAATGTATCCCCGTCTCTTTCAATGAGGGTCCACGATTCACACCCATATAGTGCGACGCTCTAAACTTTATTTTATTTATACAATTACATAATTGCCTGAGCTGGGTCCATGAAAATATTTTGGTTTTTTGTCTGGTTGTCTATCTATCAGTACTTATGTTTAAGCATCACGAGAAAATGGCTTAACCGATTCCAATGAAGTTTCACTAAACATAATAATATTATCATCACGATATTGGGGGTCGAGCTACAGAAGAAAATCTAGCGCTAGTTGAAGCTGCGGTTGAAAAGCTATTTTTCATCGTAAAATGATTCAAAAACTACATATCTATTGTTTTATTTAATGAAACTAGCCGTAAAATACCAATTTATACTAAACATTTCAGATTTTACAGTAAAATTGCATTTTATAATCGATTTACTAAAATGTCGTTTCAATTTCGGAATTCCGAAATTTCGAAATTGACGAGCCCAATTTCGTAGGCCAATTCCGAAATTGAAAATCTATGAAACTGCACGCCCTAATTCTCACGTTAACGT
Source organism: Drymonia ruficornis (assembly GCA_947859195.1). Lineage (NCBI taxonomy): Eukaryota > Metazoa > Arthropoda > Insecta > Lepidoptera > Notodontidae > Drymonia > Drymonia ruficornis. The sequence continues at coordinate 12,522,525 of OX401905.1, read as the reverse complement.
TACCGTTTGGAAATTCTTTTATCTAAAGCTTTACACGACGACACTTGCTACTAATACACTCAGTGTATACATCGAGTGTCGGCGTGTGTACACAACCCCGACACATTGTTACAGTTGTAGTGGCAGTGTCGCTAGACTGAGATACGCTGAGTTGAGTGTCAAGTGTCGCCGTGTATCCCGAGCATTAGGGTGCGTTTCCTTTGATGTGATGCTGGGCGGAGCGGAGCGGCGGACTGTGATTGGTCAACTGTGATATCCAAGAGCGGAGTGGAGATTTCGAGCACTGTATTTGGCCAGTTCACGGTCCGCTCCGCGTGAGTGGAAACGGACCCTTAGAGTTAGCTAGACAGAGGAGCTGTATGTTTTTTCTAGTGCCATTTCCTAACGGAGATCGGCAATTTTCTAAATGTTTCTAAGCAGACTTAGAAGGCATTTAGAAAATTGTCCGAGCTTACCTACATACATCAAAATTAAGGCTAATTCCCACCTCTTCAACCTAGATTTCCCCTGCGGCAGGCATGTGAGTAGCCGGCTTTACAGCTACCTATCTTGTCTTTAGCTAATATCTACAGTCAACATAATTAAATTGTGATTACCATTAACTCAGATTTTGCGTAGTAATACTGATATCACAAGACAAAGATGTATTATCCTTTAGATGCGACTAACCGCGCTGTCTTTGTCATCATGAATGCAAGGTAACTACCCGATATCTAATTAGTCACGCGCCGCCCAGCATCGCGTCTGCACAGCTGCACCCACGCGCGCGTTATTGATTATGTAGCTAATAATGCTACAATGCATATTCATATCTTTCTAACAACAGATCCAGTGTAATGTCTTGTATTCATTGATATGTAGGTATAGTTGGGGCTCTTCAAAATGCGTGTTTAAGCGCCACCATGGTTGCCTCGTGCGATATCGCACTATAGGGCCCTAAAGCGTCGGCGCCGCATCTGCTACCCTTAAGTTGGGTACCATCTGGTGGGCCGTCTGCCAGAGTGCCATCCATGGCTACGAATAAAAATGAAGAGCACTGATGTTCGTGTATGTCAGGTCTATAATATAAAACGTCACTGCCACAAGGTTGAATTTATCTAACGTGTTTCCTCTGTAGTAACTGTAGTTTAGGCCATCAATTTCAAACGGAATATAGTGTTGAAAATTCAGTTTTATGGACAGTACAGTCTCAAATTATTCGATTATCCTTCAGTATTATCGCTCTTGAAATTCGGTCATTAGTTCGTTCAGAGGAATTAATTGTCCGTTTCATAGGTCACTTGATATGGTGTTTTGCACATCACGATACGGAGCCGTCACGACTCACGACACGCTTGATGTTGTGATGATGTGAACCGTATTGTAACGAGTCTGTTTACACGCTATTGTGAATCGTTATGCTCCGATTGAGTTTGAATGACTTGTTGATATTAAGCGTTGAGATTCGGTGATTATACTTCACGATGATGTCATTGTTATTGGAATACGGGTCATTGCAGTTATTAAGGGTCGAGTTCATCATCTCGCTAACGGACCGTTGTAGTAAACGACTGTTAACAGTACATCAAACAATCGCTTCCAGTAGAGTTACACAATGACTAAATAATTCATACTGCAGAAAATAAATAGGAAAATATTAAGGGTTGTTGCTGTTGGTAGTAGAGCCAAGCTGTAGCCAATTGGCTGGCTCGACTGGGGTAGTACCACCGTCTCACAGAAGATCGGCGTAAAGTAGCTACTTCGGCTGCGTGTCCCTCCCCCTTCCCCACTCTCTGTCTGCATTTTTGCCACCTTAGTAAATAATAAAAAATACTAGATGTAACACAAATAAGGTGGTCTATAAGAGGTTTTAGGATTATCCACGATTAATGGGACACCCTGTATATTGTGTATTCAAATTAAAATTATATTTGAAGGTTTCCATTTTTTTCCGGCTATTCATACAACAGGAAAAAAAACACACTTCATTATTTCGGATTCACAGCCGTTATTTTCAGACACATTGTACATTACATTGCTGAAATAAATAGAAGATTTCCGAATTTCGTGAATAAAAACATATATGTATAATTTAGTGTTGCAAAACCAAGAGCGAAATTCGCAGAAAATTAGCAGTATTCACCCCACGGGCGAATTTGTTGCAAATCTCACAAAGAGAGCAACCATTCGATGTCTCTCGATAATGCGGGTATAAAATAATATATTGGCTAATGTCTTTTCACCCCTTTTTGATTTAGTTCTCCCATTTTCGCAGGTCCCTGAGCAAATTGAATTAGAGAGGTAATGCGATAGAATGTCTCTTAGGAATCTTTTAAGTTTTAGGGTTCGAAATGTAATTTCTAAATTGGTTAAACAATTTTGGGGTATTTACAAAGACATTAAACGAAAGAGGGAGACGTGCGACTGTTCAATGTAGTATGCCCTACACGAAGTCTATGGACGCAGTATGACTTAGTCGTCCGCGGAAAATAAGGTTGAACTTCTCAGTCGGGGTCGCGTTTCCGATCCGGCGATGTAAAATTTAATGACAATTTGTATGTGCCCCGTAAGCGTAAATAGATGTGTCCATATGGCGCGCATGCCTCACCCGAGCACTCATATTATGACATTACGTCTATGCGTTCCGACGTCAAAAGTGAGTGCTCGCGCGAGGCATGCGCCTGATGAAGACGCCGCCAATAAACTATACCTAAATACATTTTGTTTATTTATTTTTATTTTTGAAAACGGTTTTCGGTATTGCCAATACGGCCTCGCCTTCCGGTGAATAATACGCATTTCCGTTGCATTTCACATGCCACTGTTCATGACAGCTCTTTGCACGGCGTCACTGAAAAACATGAAAAATGAGCTTTGTACGTTACGATAAAATTTCCCATCAGTGTATGCGAACATATTGTTGCAATAATTATGATCGAAAAGCTGCCTGTTTTCATTAAGTAAATTATTTCTGAAAAATGCGAAAATATTTTTTCATAAAAAACTTTTCGAAACTTTGCGATTTTCGCATTTATTTTCTATCTAAATAATGGTCTCGTTTAACGTCTGACAGCAACTCATATACGGGCTGGTACCACCCTATCACAGAAGATCGACGTAAAGTAGCTGTTATAGCTACGCTTCGCTCCCTCTGTCCCACTCCCCTTCAGGTCGGCAACTTGTGAACGATGCCTTTGGTATTACAAGCATCGGCTACGGTAACTGCTTAACATCAGGAAGGCTACATTTGTTGGCCACTTTAACCACAAATAAGTGCGTGTCGGACTCTCACATAAAGGGTTCCGTGCCACCGTAGAATAAAAACGTCAAAATATCATGTTTCTCGTATGGGGACCCCTTTATTTTTAAATAAATAAAAAAAAAATATATATAACGTCACGACTTTTATCCCCATTCGGGGGGTAGTCAGAGGCTTGAGTGGCCATACACCACCACATTGTGGAGGTATTAAGCCAACTCAAAGCCCACGTTTCACCAGATAGTCAGAACCCAACGTGACAGGTGGTGAACCTTGTCGCCGTGTATACAGGAACTGACTAACACCTAATCCCGAGGGATAGGTAGGTTTCTTCACGATGTTTTCCCTCACCGTTAGCGAACTGTAAATTATGCACATAGATGAAAATTCATCCATTAAATTTATAAATATTATTTATTTTTAAATTTTGTTTTATTTTTAGTATTTGTTGTTGTAGCGGCAACAGAAATACACATTCTGTGAAAATTTCAACTATCTACCTATTAAGGTTTGCGAAATACAGCCCGCTGACAGACGGATGAAGGGACGGACGGAGAGCGGAGGCTTAGTAATAGGGTTTCGTTGGCACCCTTTGGATATGGAACCCTAAAAAGTACTCTTTTTCAAATTATCTCATCTAAAACGTATTTCGTCGGAGTAAAGAAATACCAAAGTTCACAATACAACGCTCTATCAAGTGTGTTGGCAGTGTTTACTGAGCGAGCCCTCATTATGGGAGCGTTTACCGCGTCTATTGTTTTGCCTCTTCGCTATTATGAGTCGTTTACTTGCGTTCTAAGGATATCACGGCCTTGTGAAAGGAGATGGAAAGATTTTTGTTGTATACATTTTTCTTTGCCGTTATGTAGAGTTCAGTGATCTTTATTTGATGTTATGTGATAGCTGTACGATACAGCTTTTTATTAATTTTATCGTGCATTTTTAGGGATCTGTACCTCAAAAGGAAAAAACGGAACCATAATAGGATCACTTGTTTGAAACATGAAATTTTAACAGTAGTTACCTTTTATGGCTTAGAAGAGCATGGAGAGGATTTTTGAATATTTATTCCCTAAGGGGTGAATAGTTGTATGGGCGTCTCAGTTTTCTGAAGCTAGAGACATCATTACAAATAAAAAATACCTTTTTACGCGTTTTAAAAAAAATGGTGTCTGGGTATCATTGGTAATTTTACGCATGACTTAAATGACACTCAAACTTTGAAGTCCCACTCAACTTTCATTTTTATAGCGCGGTAGAAGTAACCAATGCTCAATTCTGAGTTATGTTTGAGTATTACAAGGTCAGTGTTTCATTCTTCCGTGCTTGAGGACAATCAAAAGCTGGTCGCTTAGCCTCCTATTATTAACATCTTATCGCATATAGACATCATTTCATAGCCAATCCTATGTATTGTGTCGAGGATGCCTATTGTTTGAAATCTATAGCTGTTCGATTGATAATGGTTAATTGAACAGATTCAGAATAGACAAAGGGGTAATTGCTCAAAGCTTTGCAGGATCCTACTCGGTTGAAGCAATACGTAAACTGTTTAAACCTATGAGAGATTCTACACTGAAGTTATGAAATATATGGGAGCATCACTTGCTGTAGCCAATTAACTGCTAATATATGGGCTGGCTCCTCCAGGGTAGTACCACCCGCTCACAGAAGATCGGGTTAAGCAACGTTTAACAAGGTTAGTCAGGGCTGGGTGGCTATTTAGGGCCACCGCAGACTTGCTACTTTTAGCATCGGTGATCGGCGATTTTGATGCTGCATCTCGCTCGTTCGCCCTCGAAAAAACGCGACGCAGCATCGATATAGTCGTAAAATCGCCGGTCGCCGATGCTAAAAGTAGCAGGTCTGCGGTGGCTCTTAGTGGCATTTCAAACTGAGCTTCTCCGTGATTTTGAAGGCACGTAAAGAGTCGGTCTCGATTGTTTTATAGACAGCAGTCGAGGCCTTCGGGCGGCTTGAACAACTTTGAATCCATGTTGGCACTAACCATACGATAAAAAGAAGAATATAATAAAATTAAGTGCTCCATCTATGGTCATCTTTGTTTTTTGAATAGCTGTCACGCTAGGGCTGTCACGTAATCGGTATGAACGTTCCGCCAATCATGCTTTATTATACCGCGCCACTTTATTACATGATTTCATAATACACTTTACTTGTCTAAATCACAGGTTTGGCAACAACAGCCTGTTTAATTTAAGCTAGGAAAATATGCACGATACATAAATAAAGGCAAGCGGGCCGCCTGCGTTCAATAATTCCCATAAATCCGCAACTTCGTTACTCGCGGTATTTCAGGTTAAGCCATTGTGAATTAAATATCGAATTTCAAGTGAGAATATTTCAGGAAAATTTATATCTAATCAATTGGAGCGCATATTTTTTTTTTGTAAACTCAATTCACCGGCTGTGTCCATAAGCCAAGAGCTGCCGCGCTCGAGCCATCAGTAATGACGAATTCTTCCGGCTCTCTCGCTCATCGTACGAATCGCAGCTGTTATAGCTACTTTACGCCGATTTTCTGTGAGAGGGTGGTACTATCAGCTAGTAATTGGCCAGTCAACTGGCTACAGCTTGGTCTACCACTAGTAAACGCTTAAACCAAATATACTTGTGTACGCAGTTAAAAAGTTTACCATAATACATAGAATTTATTTTTCCTCTAAATTCCTGCCTTTGTACGTAATGGGGTCGGTATTGCATGTTGGCAAATACCCATAGCAACCGCAACCACTGCTGCAGAGCTATTATTTGAATTGCTATCAAATTTGCGTTAATTGCATTTTCAGCATTCTAGAAATATCATTTGAATTAGTCACAGTAAACCATGGACCAATTACTAAGGTGACTGGCCCTAAGCAAGTCGGCCGAGTGGTCGGCCTAGTACTAACATCGACATAAAACGAAGCGAGTAGTTCATCTATTTACAGGTAGATAGAACAATGAAAATGAAAAAACAATGACCACGTTTTTTTTTCATACATATATCTAATAAGGGCACCTCTTTCTTTAGTCTTTACTCTGTGCAGTAAACACACCCCTACTCTTCGTAATAATTTAAGATATAAATTACTTAAAGTACTTAATGTTTCTTTCAACCTGCGTCATCCCACTGCTGGGCAAAGGTATCCTCCTGGTAAGGTTTCCTTCCTCCACTCCTCCCTGTTTATGGCTATAGTAGGCCATCCATCATTTAGATGTCAAACTCATCCCGCCATCTCCTGGGCCTGCCGCGATGCCGTTTGGCTAGTTATAGGACCTAATTGGTCATAATTTTAGCCCAATGGGTGTTTGGCATGCGGCAGATATGGCCAGCCCAGTTTCATTTGAGCTTGGCGGTTTTGTGGGAGACATCTGTAATTCGGGTCATTGTGCAGTACATTGTTTCTGTAGGAATAAGTATAGACCGCGACAGGTCGAGATGACATTCGGGTTATGAGCTTTTTGCAGAATAAAATCCGAATCAAAATTAGCGGAACCCGCAACGCAACAGAATAATTTAATTTAATAACTTTGTAGTCGATTTTAATTGTTTATCGGGTCCTGCTAATTTAGATCCGGATTTTATTCCGCAAAAAGCTCATAACCCGAATATCATCTCGACCTGTCGCGGACTATACCTACTTAGTTAAAACGAATATTTTTAGTAAGTTGGCCAAAAGTCGCAATGCGGGATAAAACGACTGCCTATTGTTTGCGGAAATATGTTCACGACACATTTATTTACAAAAGTTGCACGCGACTGTATTGCACCGAAAATTTGAACATTCGTTCATGCTACTAAACTATTTTATAACCAGGTGAGTTAAAATAAAATTAGTAAAATGAAAACGCATTGGTAAAAATATGTATTATGTTATTTTGGAAAGAGAGCTCTATGGTGCCCAGCACACCACTACATGCAGCGAAATTCACACATGTGTTATCGCACCCGCAATTCCACAAACAACATAAGGGCATTTTTATAACCCGACTACGGCGGAGGGTTATGATTTTGGGTTTGTGCATCTGTTCCCGCCTAACTTCCAAATTACTTGTCGTAATTTGACAAATGAGGTATCGTTAGAAGCGGCTTAATGGCGCGCTGGTTATAGGCTATGTGACGTCACATAAAATTGCATATCGCGCCCTCTAGAGGACATAATGTCATGAACTAATGAGCACATTTCAAAAATATATATATTGTTACCTATAACTCCAAAATAATTAAATAAAAAGTAAGTTTAAAAACTAAAACCCGACTACTGAAAAATCGCGCTCTAAAAAGTATGAAACAAGAAAATATTCTCATCTAGAGGATAGCCGTGGTCCGTGTAGGTCCTTTAGGGCCAAATGGCATATGAATGCGATTTTAAACTTACTTTTTATTTAATTATTTTGGAGTTATAGGTAACAATATATATATTTTTGAAATGTGCTCATCAAGATCTTTCATTTGATACCCCACACGGTTTTATTAAAAAATGTTTTTTTTTTAGTTCATGACATTATGTCGTCTAGAGGGCGCCATATACAATTTTATGTGACGTCATATAGCCTATAACCAGCGCGCCATTAAGCCGCTTCTATCGATACCTCATTTGTCAAATTACGACAAGTAGTTTGGAAGTTAGGTGGGAACAGACGCACATACATACATACATACATACATACATACATACATACATACATACATACATACATATATACATACATACATACATACATACATACATATATACATACATACATACATACATACATACATACATACCGGTCAAAATCATAACCCTCCGCCGTAGTCGGGTAAAAAAACGAGAAAATATTCTCATCTAGAGGATAGCCGTGGTCCGTTTAGGCCCTTTAGGTCAAAGTGGCATATGACCACGGACCACGGCTATCCTCTAGATGAGAATATTTTCTCGTTTCATACGTTTTAGAGCGCGATATTTCAGTAGTAGGGTTTTAGTTTTTAAATTTACTTTTTTTGCGTATTATTCACCAGGATTGGCAATACCGACAAGTTTTCAACATTATTTACCGCGAACAACTGAGTCGTACTGTGCCTTTGGACACGGTTTTGTACGACCAACTATTTTGAAGAGTCACGTGTCTCCTTCTTTCTTGGTGTCTTTACTAGGTAGGGACATTTAAACCTAAACCAACACCTGCATCGATACAGTCGCAAAATCGCAAAATCGCAAAGTCGCCGATGCAAAAAGTAGCATGTCTGCGGTGTCCTTAAATAGAGCAAAGAACGAATCATTATTATGCAACACATCGTCATGAAATAACTTTAATTGAATTTTATATGAACTGAGTTCCCTGTAATTAATTAACGCAACAGCAGTCAAAGTTACTTGAAGGGCTTCTGCAGTCATTTGATTTACATAACGCGAGATTTTATTCCGAGCTTACCTAGTTGCAACGACGTTGAAATAATTGCAAGGTTTATTTAGATTGCTGCATTTAGTGCGTCCATGCCTCGATTGCTTCGCCCAAGCATTCATGTTATGACATTATGTCTATGCGTTCCGACGTCAAAACTGAGTGCTCGGGCGCTGCATACGCCTTATGTACACACCCAAGATTTCAAAGGCTATGTCTACATCAGGCGTATGCTGCGCCCCAGCACTAAGTTTTGACGTTTTAACGCATAGGCATAATGTCATAACATGAGTGCTCGGTCGAGGCATATAAAATATAAAAAAAAAAAAAAAAAAAAAAAAAAAGCCTTTTATTTCGAGCTAGTAATTATGATCGTTGCGATACATGCTTATGCTTAGATCTATGTAATAAATAGTGAATTATATACTGATGTTTGTACTGATTTTTAGGGTTTAGGTAATATAATTTGACTTATACACTAAAAGTTAATTTTGTTGATTGAATTTAATACCTAATTAGTTATCAGAACGAACCCCTTCCCGGGTGAAGGCCTCCTCCAAGAATACCATTGCTTTTTGTCTTGAGTTAGTTTGTACCTATCTAGGTATTTGTTTATGTAAAGTTGCTTGCTGTGAGAGACGACTTTGATAAATGTTTGTTCTATTCTTCGGAGGGTTTTGGTCTTGATCTTCCACGGTGACCAGCCGGCTTGGAAGATAGTTTTATGTTGTCTTTAGTTCTTTGTTGATGAATTATGTGTGTGTGAGAGAGGTGCGTTGATTGGTATGTGTTTTTATCTTAGTTATCCGGCTTAATGGTGGGGCTATTGACTTTTTTATTGACTAAAAAGTTCAACATGCCTGGGTTGGGAGCTCCTTCAGAGATACTATTTGACCTTCGTACCGATGAGTTTGCTTTCATTATTCGATTCTTTTTATTGGCTTTGTCGCCATGCTGCTGGGAAATATTGCCAGGTGAGATAGGAAGGGTCCTTTTGTTGTTGTTTTTTAATATAATCAGTTTGTCGTATTTTATTATGGCTACATTGCCTTTCTCCTTTTCCCATTTAACTTGTTCGTGTAGTTCCTTCCTTTTTTCTAACACATATTTTGGATAGTCCTCTTTCATGTAGTATTGAGTGTCATTCAGCGCTCCTTTTTGTTTAAAAATCTTGATCTTTAGGCCGAGAGTTGAAAATGTTGTTATTATCGGGCGGGGTCTTTCTCCTTTTTTTCCTATTCTTTTTATTTCTTGTATATCTCTGTAGTCCACTTGAATAGAGAAGTGATCTTCTATCAGCTTGGTTATGTTGTTTTCCAAGGTTTCATACGAAGTTTCTTTTTCCTCGACACCAAAAAATACTATATTCCTTTGTCTAGCCTGTTTTTCTAAGAAATAAATTCTTTTCTCTTGGTTTTCTACTTTTTCTTTTAATTTTTCGTGCTTTTCTTCCCATAAAGAAAATTTTTCGTCTAAGATTTTGTTGATATTTTGTGTTACTTGGTCTGTTACATTTTCACCACTCTTCCGAATAGTTATTTTTTGTTCATCCAGTTCCTTTTGTATGTTTCTAAGTGCATTCATAATTTCATCCATGATTGAATTGGTTATTGGTAATAATAAATCTTTGTTGTTTTTCTTTTTTGTAACAGATGGCGCTAGTTTCTATATGCACGCTTCAATAAAATTTGCAATTCATCGTTTGAGGTTATGTTATGGACGTTTGTAACGATTATCGGAATGATTTGATCTGCACTTCTTCTTCACACCTCTGTTGCAAGTGAAAATGTGTCTTATCTAAGTATAGTCAATTAATCTGAATCAAGAAAAGACCACAAGAAATACCTTTGCCACTGTCGTTTGTTTAGCACGAAATGTTAATAATATATTGATTACTTTAGTCCATATCTGCAATATATGATGTGATTCACGGGGTTTTGGTTCACTTTACACGATTACACGTAGTAACTGCACTTCTTTATATTTTTAATCTTCGTGTTTCACCGAGACAATGTTTACGTTGGCACAGCAGCGCCCTCTCCTCATAGGTTATCCGGTCGAGGCATGCGAGGCCGTAACTGAAATAAAGCTGAAATTGTGCTGTTTGATAGAATAGCATAGCATATTGAAAAGCATATTATTATTCAATAGACTATAATTTTATAACTACAGGTAGTAATGGTAAGTTAGGTCAGGTACATTATTGAATGATATAATAAAAAATAACGATGTCAGGTCTATTTTGTTAAAAAACTGTCAACTCTACGATCTGGTTGAGTCATCTAGGCATCTAAATCCTCTTATGCTGATAGTATCTTTTAAAGTACCTACTGCAACTGTAGGCTGACTAAATAACAGAAGAAAAGCAAGCGCACTCGAGATGTGCACAGAATATCTACATTACCCAAGCCTGAACCGCAACCCAGGATTAAGTTTTAATGCCAGTTTCTAAACGCTAGATTATAGTTAGTCTAATCCACAGACATGGGGAGGCTAGACATCGCAAGTTCATTAGATAGCATTAAAACCGAGCGTGCCATCTTTTAGACACCTTACGATGACGTTTCAGCGATATGCTCAACGTAAACAGAATCTTTTCAATCGCTAAGCGTCAGTGATCTAACATAATGACGACTCAATCGATTTTAAAAATCGATACGATGACAAATGAATGAGTATACAAAAGTACCTAGTAAGCGCGTCAAGTTTGCACTACATTGCAAACTTGCGGCACGCTTGGTCGGACGGTTTGCGTTGTCTAGCCTCTCCATGTCTGTGGTCTAGTCCAACCGCAGGAGTGAGCTCCAATTACTCTGATATTAGATATCGTTTGTCAACCAGTTTTCTAGACTTTTGTTATTGCAGAAGAGTACGATCATTTTGACGTACTCGAAGGCATTATGAAAGTTTGATTAAAGAAAAATAGTGATGATTACATGGTGGTCTGATTTGAGTAGGTACAGCCAGCAACGAAAGTCGCTGAACATTCAGAATTTTTCAAATCGGTTATACTCTTTATTCTACAAACGTTGGTAAACCTTTATAAAACCAAACATTAGCAACATGTCTACATTTTGTTTCGATAAAGAAAAATTATGGATTTGATGCAAAACAAAAGTGTGCAAGCTATTTGAAAAACTGAGAATGTTTAGCGACTTTCGTTGCTGACCGTACCTATGATATTCAGCTCTGTCTGGAGTTTTTTTGGCAATGATCTTTGCGCTGGATGTTACTGAGACTGCTTCTACGTCGATTATTAAATTCGATCGAATAATTGAACGCATCAGATCAAATTTGAGCGTTGACTGACAAATTTCAGTAGTTGGCCGTTGTACTAGTACTACAATTTCAATACAAAATTCAAACATGTACCTTTATACAAACAATATACCAACGCAGCATCATGCAAGGTACGGAGAGTGTTTATAAATCATCCCGAGAGATGAGTTTTGTCTAACTTGAACCAACCGCTGTTATAAATATGAAAAGTTTCAGAACAATCTTCGCTTCTAGTCCATACTGCAAAGGTGAGGGTGCAAACTTACAAAGGAGTTGCATTGCTTTGCCTAAATATACTGTAGTATAATAATAACAAGGTGACAAGGTTCACCACCTGTCACGTTGGGTTCTGACTATCTGGTGAAACGTGGGCTTTGAGTTGGCTTAATACCTCCACAATGTGGTGGTGTATGGCCACTCAAGCCTCTGACTACCCCCCGAATGGGGATAAAAGTCGTGACGTTATATTATTAATATTATTTTTATAATAATAATAATAATATCCTGGGACATTTTTACACACGGCTACCTGATCCCAAACTAAGCAGAGCTCGTACTATGGAAACCAGATAACTGATATTACTACATATACTACTTTTTTGTTTGTAAATACATACTTAATATACATATACACCCAGACTCGGGACATACAGACATGTTCATGCACACAAATGCATATCCCGGGTAGGAATCGAACCTACGACCTGCAGCGTGAAAGTCGCCACCGCGCCAACCACGCCAACGGGCCCGTCAAAATATAAAGTAAAAGTATATACTTTACTTTATATTTCATATCATATATATATCATTATCATTATCTAAACTTCCATTAACATCAAATCTTCATAGTTTAGTTTTTGCATTCAAATCTAAAGAACAGGGGCCTTACCACCACCTCTTATAGCAGTTTTGTTTTAACGTTTCAGCGGCCATTTGTGCAATGACGTTTCTTATTGTCATGACAATAAGGTACGTCATTGCACAAAAAGTCGCTGAATCGTTAAAACGTTCCTATAATTGAATCGCGATAAGAGGTCGTGGTAAGCCCCCTGGGTTTACAAAGATGTTGCCTTGAGATGCCTTGCCATTGCCTTGCATTTAGATGTCTCTACTATACCTAGTGGCAAGTTCAACAAACAACAACCTATTCATATTTTTGTCTCTTTCATAATTATTTATACATTTGTAAATCTGTATCTATTTGCATCAATTATGTATCTGTATCTATTTGTATAATCTGTAAGAATTATGTATCTATTTTCGCCTGCAATTAAGTGAAACTGTATGTTCTTTAGTGTGGCATCCTCTTTTGCCGACTCTACAATTTTGAGAACTCTATGCTTGTCTCCACTCAAACTAGAGATCTCGCGAGCACTCCGCTTTGTGTAGCGGCTCATAGAGTCGAGAGCTAACCACATGTGTATGAGCTTTAATTAAACATCTTTTCTATGTGGACTTGTTTAATATTATCTGCAAATTAGTTAGTTTTTTTTTTACGTGACAAGGTGGCAAACAAGCGTACGGCCCGGCTGATGTTCAGCAGATACCGTAGCCTATAGATGCTTGCAATACCAAAGGCATTGCACCTGAAGGGACATCATTGCTACAATTAGTTGATTTAAACGCATTGTTAAAATATATGGAAAATACATTGTTGTCTTTCTATATAAAAGGTTCTTTTAAAACGTCACATAATAATGAACTTGTCAACTATCGCCAATAGTCTGGCAATAATAGTGTTGGGAATCAAAGGTCCACAGGATATAACAATTCGTATTGTTAAATGTATTCCTTTGATCTGAAAGGTTATTATTCCGCCACGGTCGCTGGCGCTTCACGGAGCGAAGTAGGGGCGGATTTCTTTATAGTCATGTCAAAGCGTTTATTTTGTTTAGGCCTACGGGGGAAGTTACAAATTATCATTTTAAATTTTATACTTCATTGAATTATAACCCGAGTAGGCCCGGGCCTAGCGCGGCAAAATTTCGGGGGCGGCAGAACTTGGCGAAATTCACAAAACTTGTAAATAAAAACACTGATTGAGATAATTGTATCATTTACAGATTTTCGTTATTTTTTCATTTTAATTCTTACACATCACCATTTAATTTTTCGTGCTTTACAGGGCGTAGGGGGCGGCTATCTTCTATAGCAGCCATCTTATCAAATCCGCCCCTGGAGCGAACTCGTTGCTTTGTTGCCCCTGTCTGAATAAAACATCGCGACATCAATGTCACTTTACAGCGCAATTTTCCGCTCCAGAATGAAATATGAAAGTCATAAATATAGTATGATATAGCTGAGACGCTCAAGATTTAATCCAACTAGAAGTTGCTTGAAGCTTTCAAGATTTTGTTTTAGTTTTTAACGAATTTGAAAAGGAAAATGATAATGCAGTGTCTCAGAGGTTGGCCATTATCAGTATCTGTATGGCTATTTTTAATGATTATAATTTTGGTTATATGTTATTTTTAGTTTAGTTGTTATGAATAAAATAAATTTACAAGTGTTATTTTATTCATAGCTACTAAACTTTTAACGCCTCATTTTTGGCAACCCTAGTTTAGAGTTTTATTTCGGTGACTTGATACTTTTTTTAATTTCCTGAAAAATCGGTAATTTATAATCAAAATAATCATTTTTAAACAACCTCTACCAAATACATATCTAGGCAGAAATAAGGTAAAACTGTAAACTCGACGTGAACCATCTATTCATCCTGAGACAACTATCTTCATGATGACACTAAAACTTTTATCTCGCAATTTTTCTAGCGCTTTTTACCTGTTCATTCTGATGGAGCGTTTGGAGATAATATAAGACATTCTAGACATTTTTTCTTACAAGCGATAATTTTTTTCATGTTGCAAGAATAAATGGATGATCGTTAAGATAATTTTTTTTTTTCATGTTGCAAGAATAAATGAATGATCGTTAAGATATTTTTTTTTCATATTACAAGAATAAATGGATGATCGATTAGATAAATTTAAAAGATATCAAGTCATCAATCCAAACATTAACCCCGAATTCATAGAGATTATAACCAGTTTACAATGGTTTTGAAAAGCATTTTTAGGAACAAATGTAATTTGTAATTCCACTGCAAATTGATCATAACCTTCTATGAATTTGGAGGTACATCTTTAACTTACTTACATTATATTTTTAATTTGTGCCAATTAGGTCAAACTCATTCGCTGTGCTCACAAGTCCTGTGAAGTATATCTTCGCTTCGTGGTCAAACGTCAAAACTGATTGTTCGGGCGCGCCGCTCGGCTCATATAGACGCACCTATTATCGTGATGTATGAGTAAGACGGCAATATTTTTATTTGTCGTTAGTTCAATCGTAGTTTGTAGAAACATTATTCATCTAAATCTTAGTTTATGTACCTAAACTTATTTTGA
Organism: Drymonia ruficornis; assembly: GCA_947859195.1. Lineage (NCBI taxonomy): Eukaryota > Metazoa > Arthropoda > Insecta > Lepidoptera > Notodontidae > Drymonia > Drymonia ruficornis. The sequence goes on along the minus strand of OX401905.1, from coordinate 12,507,210 downwards.
TATTCTTAATTTAGAAATAGAGAATACTCCATCAATAAGTTCCCAATACGACGCATATCCAAGGAATACTCTTAAATACCTTATTCTGCTTGTTAGTAAAAATATCGTTCTCAAATACTTGAAGCCCAAAGGGAAATCTCCCGACGCAAAGCTGTTTTATCTGCAAATCTGTATCGATAGCAGAAGTCAAGCCGACCGACTGTTCCGGGATTTATAAGGCATCCGGCTATATGTAGCGTTGTAATGAAGTCAAAGTCAAAATATCTTTATTAATCAAGGCTAAAGGAAGCACTTTTATTATAGTCAATATAAATATTTTGGTGTTACCATCGGTTTGTAATGCTGCAAACTGACACTTCAATTTTATTTATTTGTAAAGAAAAAGAAATGAGAATCATCTGGGACTGAACGTGCGTTCTCGTTGACTGCGTTCACAATCCCTGAAGGGCTAGACAAGTGGCTGACGTCTACAAGCGTTCGTTCAAATCGCTACGCTTCATGTATCAAAATGACATAAGTCACGTGATCTACATAGCACCTAGTTGTTGATCTACATAGCGACGTTTGAGATTTTCATACATTATGAAGTCTATTCTATTCTATTCGATTAGCGTTCATGCCACTTAGCTAGCCCTTCTGAGCCGCCGCGCTCACAATCCCCGAGCCGCCGCGCTCGAGTAATGTTATGACATTATGTTTATGCGTTCAGACATCACAACTGACAACTCAGTCGCACCGCTTGCCACTTGTAAACGCAATCATTCCGCAAGCGATCGCTCTGCTATCTCCACAAAACTTATCGATCCACAATTTGTTATAATTACCTGAGACCCTCATCCAATTAATTCTCGTTAATTAATCGCTTTTATGATAGTAATTACGGTAATTACCCGCTGTCAGGTACCGTCTCGTGTCAGACGATGTATTGTTAACACTATGATCTTTAATGTTGTTTACGAAATATCCTATTTTTAGTATGCGAGGTAGGATAAACAATATTGTAACGAGACACGGAAGATTGGTAAACAACCATTGATGTATTATTTTAGCAGATATGGTACCAACTTTTTAAGGTGGCCAATTGACTGCAGCTCTTAAACGGGCTGGCTCGACCGGGGTAGTACCACCCTCTCATAGAAGATCGGCGTAAAACAGCTATTACAGCTGCGTTTCGTTCGATGAGTGAGAGAGCCGTAAGCCCACCTCCCCTCCCTCTCCCTCCATCCCACTCCCCTTCAGGTCGGCAATGTGCGAGCAATACCTTTGGTATTTTAAGCATCTATAGGCTACGGTAACTGCTTAACATCAGGCGGGCCGTACGCTTTTTTGCCACCGCAGTCCTATAAAAAAAAACAAAAAAAAAACTAACAATGGAATCACTAGACTAGTGCTCAGCACACGCTATTAATGTGGCCAAATACCTTTAAAATGAAGTCTAACAATAGTAGAACTGTTGACACGAAAAGAAGAAGCAGCACACCATTACATACAGCGAAATTCAAACATCCAGTTTTATCGCACTCGCAATTCGACATTCAACTTAAAGGCACTTTGATTCACCAAAAGTAAAAGTCACGACTGAGTCGTACTATCGTACGTTTCCCTCTTTCTTGGTAATGTCTTTGTAGATAACTAAAATTATGATTTGAGAATTGTCTTAGAACCCGAAATCCGTGTAAGGAGGTATTACAAGAAAATCATCGCTGTCTCTGACTATACGTCAACATCTGTCAATGTATTATGTATTACCATCAACGATTCCCATTTTACACAGGTGCCGTCCCTTTGCACATGTCTCCTTTACATAAAAAGGGCAAGTACAAGGTCCGTGTTACAAAGGTAGACCCTTTTAACATTGCTTACCTTTACGTAATGCTCCGGTGTAAACCTTGCCTTTAATATTTTATTTCAATTACTTGTTCTCTTACATGAGGAGTTGAGGCTGTGGGTATTGTGGTTTGTGTAGTATATAGTACCTACTTCTACCTAGATACTATATAACCCTTTCAGTTACTCTCATAATCCTCTGGGAATGCTATTTTGGTAAAAAATTAGTAGACTCTTTAGGGCCTCCGCAGACTTGCTACTTTTAGCATCGGCGACCGGCGATTTTGTGACGTATCGATGCTGCGTCGCGTTTCTTCAAGCGCGAACGAGCGACACGCAGCATCAAAATCGCCGATCGCCGATGCTAAAAGTAGCAAGTCTGCGGAGGCCCTTAAGTAACGTCTCAATATACAATCTAGTATTCTTATAGAATAATCCTCAAGTAAATAAACTATTTATTTGTGTTAAAGCCAAGTTGTAGCAAATTGACTAAATCTCTTATACGGGCTCAACTGGGGTAGTACCACCCTCTCACAAAGGATCAGCGTAAATTAGCTGTTACAGCGTTTGGTACGATGAGTGAGAGAGCCGGAAGGCCAAACCCGCCTTTTCCGCTGTCCAACTCCCTTTAAGTCGGCAAACCGCAAATGCTGCCGTTGGTATTGCAAGCATCTATAGGCTACGGTAACTGCTCAACCTTAGTCACATTAAACAGAAAACTAGTTTGAAAATTTCCATTGTTATTCTAAGCTTTGAAGGTTGCATCGTCCCATTTTCGTCTCCCGGGCGAGAGTTTACAAATGTATTCTTGTAAATTAAGTAATAACATTTACACTTTAGATCAGATTATGCGGAACACCCCTCATAACGGCGTTTTATGCTAATGGAACGAGCTGCGTCCCAGCCAGCGCGTAGGGCGCTGGCCGCGCTCCAAATATACCTATTTAAACCAAGTAACAGATTGCGAGTCTTATAGTGAATTCGGTTACAAAGACATCTGGCTATCGGTAAAATTTGTGTAAGTTTAACTGACAATGCAACCGCGCGTTGCTGCCTTGCCTCGCTCAATATGACGTTTCCCACTCGAGGCAGACGTTGTGCCTCACCCAAGCTCAGTAAGACAGTTATAGAGAGAGACCCACCACTCTCCCTCGGAATTGTCAACCTCCAAAATTATAAACCTAATGAATTTATCGATAATAGAAGAGGCCAACAAGACCGAACTCCTCACTGACTCCTGACTGGCTCAGTCGCAGCCCAAACGTCCTGAGGATGCCTCGTTTAGAGGCGAAACACGTGTCGAATTTATTTTAGACTAGCTGTGCCCGCGACTCCGTCCGCGTCCAGTCGGTGAAGCCCTTAAATATAATTTTGTCTATCGTCTAATCTGTATTAGGTCAGTCTGCATCAGTCTGAGTTCGTCCGTCCGTGGCTGTCTATCTGTACCAGTCTATACCAGTAAGGTGGTAGAGTCTGACCAGTAAGGTGGAGATCGGCATTCAAGTAGCTAATTTACCTTCGTTTCGTATGATGAGGGAGAGAGCCGGAAGCGCAACCCAGCCACCTCCCCGTCCCCTCCCACTAACCCCACTCCCCTTCAGGTTGGAAACGTGCTACCGATGCCTTTGGTTGCAAGCATCTATAGGGTACGGTAACTGCTTAACAACAGGTGACCGTACGCTTGCCTGGCACCTTAGTTGTATAACAAAAGTTTGACTTTATTTGTCTGTGTGTATCAGTTTAGCTGCAAGTATCTGTCTGTCTGAAACGGTCTGTCTGTAATCTATCGGTAGGTGAGTATCTCTGTCTGTACCAGTCTATCTGTATCCGTTTATCTATATCTGTAGTTACTCACAGTATCACGACTGAGCGGTTTGACTCCAGAGCTCAATGTTTAAGTTTGTACTTGATACCCATGTTCCTTATTTAAAATGAGTGAGTGCTCCAGACCCACGGCTTAGGTAAGAGTCACTTCGCAACATCGTGCTTAAAAAGTTAGAGTCCGGAGATTATCGTCTAAGTCAATAGTCAAAGCGTTTATTATGTTTAGGCCTAGGAGGGCACTTAGAAGTAGTCATTTTACATGTTTTCCTTAAATTCTACCGCCGGATCGGAAACGCGACCTCGCCTGAGAAGTTTCTACTTGATACCCACATTGCTAATTCAAAGTAAGCAGGTCCTCCAGATTTATGGTTTAAGCAGGCAGTTACCCAGCAGCATCATTCCTGAGGGGTTGGAGTTCGGAGTTCAATGTCTATGTTTCTATTACTACTTAATTCAAAATCAGCAGGTCCTCTAGACTTACTTCTTAGGTAGGTAGCTTCCCTACGGCATTAGTACTGTGGAGATGAATTCCAGAGTTAACGTCTAAGATTCCGCGTGATACAAAGACCCGCTTAATGTTTTTTATACGTAATTAGGAATAAAAAAACTAAATTTCATGAAGCAAGGAAGATATTAAATTTTGACATGTGGTGCAAGGCAGGTATTGTCTGATTTTAAGTATAGCGACATCTAGTTAAGAAAAACGTAACTTAAGATGGTAGAACGCAGCAATAAAATATTTATTATTATTATTAAAATTAAGATTATGAATTCCAAATAGTGTCGGATCACACACAACGTAGGGCTCCGTAGGGCTCCGCTCTAAATAGACGTATTTCAATAACTAAAACTTATTTTTGGCTAGAATTTCTGTGTGGTCATAAAAATTTACAATCTAATATTTTAGAAAAAATATCCTAGATGTTAAGTTGGACTATTAGTCATATCCATGCCAAATTTCATTGAAATCAATCCATTGGATTCGAAGTTGTGCGTGTTCGAATATTTAGGTAGTTTTTGAATGTTTTGTGGCAACCCTAAACTTTACCGAAAAAAAAAATATGCTAGATGTTAAGTTAGACTATTAGTCATATCCATGCCAAATTTCATTGAAATTAATCCGGTGGATTCAAAGTTGTGCTCTTTCAAACATTTAGAATTTTTAAGTAGTTTTTTGAATTTTCTGTGGCAACCCTAAACATTTTCGAAAAAAAAGTATCCTAGATGTTAAGTTAGACTATTAGTCATATCCATGCCAAATTTCATTGAAATCCATCCAGTGGATTCGAAGTTGTGCTCTTTCGAAAATCTGAGCAAACATACAAACATACAAACATACACACAGACAAAAATTCTAAAAATGATAAAAATGAATTCTGCTGGTCCATCTAAGTCCCCCCCACTATTTTTTTTCCAAATATTTCGAATGTACAGACGCGACCAATTTTACATTCTTATTATATGTATAGATTAGCTTGGTCTGCAGAGATTTGCTAATTGTTAGGGTCCATGACTCATGACAGACATACTCTCGACTGACAGGGAGTTCGGTCTTGTTAGCCTCTTCTATTATCGATCAATTCATTTGGGTTATAATTTTGGAGGTTGACAATTCCGAGGGTGAGTGGTGGGTCCCTCTCTATAATTGTTTAACAATGGATTTCCGAAAAGTTACGCCTGATTCCATCAATTATCCAAGCTCAGTTGTTAAGCGCATCTACAAGCACCGAGCAGCCGCGCTCATATAATCAGTTATAACGTTATAATATATGGACATCAAACTTGATTGAACTTTTGCACCGCTCGTCACATATTTGTATTTTTTGTTACAGTCAGCCTACCTCGACAAAGTTCTAGAAACATCGAGAGCATAGAGGCACATATGAATAATACGTCTTATTATTATTTCACACGCAGGTTGAACGATAAAATAATACGAAAATAATAATAATCATGCTTTATTAAATAAAGCTACATCAGAATTATTCGTCCCCTGAAAAAGAAAATCAATCATTTTATTATAAAGAAGAAAATCTATGACTTTAATTTCCATTCACGAAGTAGGTGTACTTTATTATAAATATGATATCATCACGACTCCAGTCCCAAGCAGGTAAGCAGATGTGCATTTTTATATATTCACATTTTGCTTATGCTAGGGTCCCATGGTGCGTGATATCGCGGGCGGACACACATCAGCCCGCACTGACGCACCATGGGAACAGGGTCGTGCTCGGTATCGTAGACACGCTCGTCGCTGTGCGCCCGATCCGCGGCGAGTCGGTAACTTCAAAGGTGCGTGCTCGTGCGGGGTGGTCCGTGGCCGTCCGTGAAAACACAGACGAGCATGTCAAAAACGTATGGAATTTCAAAGGTGCGCGATACGTTATCTTTCACTATGCATTTTGGAATGACAAAATGACAGACCTGGTGCGTGATATCGCGCGGTGCGCGGTTCGTGGATGTCCGTGGTCGTCGGCTGTGCGCGAGGTAATCCGCGATATCGCGCACCATGTAGGTTTAAGTGAGCGTCTAGCCAATACATAGAGGGTATAGTTTCAGACAGGGCTTTTACATAGAATTACCAAACACTGCTACTTACTATTCATAGACTTCAGCTGCGATAGAAGTTCTTGGAAGTATTTAACTTGATCTTTTTCTGAAACGTTAATTTAATTACACTGGACCGCAAAGAAAATGGGTCGGTTAGAAAATTTACAATAATATCTTCAATCACATTTTATTTATTTTACATTTATTAAAAATAAAAAGCTTCAAATCATTTTTAGGGTTTCTCACCCAAAGGGTGCCAACGGGATCCTAGTACTAAGCCTACGCTGTCCGTCTGTCCGTTCGTCCGTCCGTCTGTCAGCGGGCTGTACTGTATCTCACGACCCGTAATAGGTAGAGAGTTAAAATTTTAGTAAAAATAAAATAAAAACTAAAAATAAATATTTTATATTTTGACGTTTTTATTCTACGGTGGTACGGAACCCCTTATGTGAGAGTCCGAAACGCACTTGGCGGGTTTTTTTTATTTTCACAGAATGTGTAGTTCTGTTGCCGCTACAATAACAAATAGTAAAAATAAAATAAAAACTAAAAATAAAGATTTTATATTTTGACGTTTTTATTCTACGGTGGTACGGAACCCCTTATGTGAGAGTCCGAAACGCACTTGGCGGGTTTTTTTATTTTCATTTAAGCACATTAAAATATTCTTTAATTTAGTCTTTATTTCATAAAGCTAGGTCAGGAACTTTTGAAGATATTGAAGATTTTCTAACCGACCCGTTTTCTTTGCGGTCCAGCGGTCTTAGCACAGCGGTGCACGACAAGAGTTTTTGACACCTCCCCGCGGGCTCTAGGCGTGACATAACCGTGTTGTCTTATGGGCTAGCATGGCGCGCCGTGAAAAAACCAAGAGATGTCAGAAAACTCGTTTGACGTATAGATAAAACTATGTTCTCTTGAGTGCTAGCACGACTTGCACAAAAATTCCACAATGATACTGATTTGACAACTCACCAAAGAATATTGTTTCACAGTCGAAGAGAGGTAGTGACAAAATTTGTGAGACATACTTTATATAAAGAAAGACTATTTTATATTCGAAGTTAGAAATATGCAAGCCTACAGTAATATTATTTTGGTCAAAAACTTCTGAGGCGGCATATAGGGACGCCAATAATACCTTTGAGCTACCAAACACTAAATTTATTAAGCTATAGTTGTTCCCGCGGATTCGCCCGCGTGGAATTGGATTAGCCTATGTGTTATTTCAGAGCTTACACTATCTACGTTTCAAATTTCATCAAAATCGGTTTAGTAGTTATGGAGATACGTGCTAACAAACATTCACATACACTTTCGCATTTATAATATTAGAAGGATTTAACATAAGCAAGGATATGGCTACCTATTTGTGTAGTGCATTACAATCGGCGCTCCAATTCGACTCGCTGTGACTCTGCTCGTAGGTGATGAGTTTTAAATAAAAAAAGGAAAAAGTTTTATCAATATATTTTATTTCATAAAGCGAATATTCCTAGTTTTTCGAAAACAAATCACTTAGATCACTATGCCAGTCCACAAATTTGAAAATTGTATCAACCATGTACAAAACAATATACTTTGATTTCATAAGATAAACCACATCTTAATCATCACCTAACACAACAGGCAGTGTTCAACATCTAGTTAATGTGGTATCAGACACAATGAAAACATCTACTGTGTTGCCCATCTTGGCCCGGCTTGTATTGGCGTCGGCATTCTCTTTCCTCGCCTTCCGCTTTATGTCCCGCCATGTCTGTAATAATAGACAGTTCAATATCCAATATAACATTTAGATTTTTCATAAATATATAGAAAAATAGGTACCCATGCAACTTTTGTACGCACGTTTGTATTTAGAGGCTGTATGTATGTACTTGCCTGCTTCTACTGTTCCACCGGTTTGCCTGGACCGTGTTACCGTAGTAGCCCGCAAAGCTTCCCAATTCGTTTGCAATTCTTCAGTATACTCGCCATTGGCGAAAGTTTTATTGGAGGACATTAATCAACTAAGATTTTGATTTGTGCACTGAAAAAATAGATTAACATAATAAAGCATGCGTACGGATTCAACGGCCCCTAGCCAGCGTAAATCTATGAACGAATAGGTACTTACTTACAGTTTTTTGGGCTCCCTATCGGTTAGATAGTTATAATAACAATAAAAATCTAACAATAATATTTATCTTATTTATATTTACTATCACGGTTGTCTTTAATGACAACTTCTCTGTCAGGCTATTACTTCATTATTTTCTTTTAATAGCAATAAAAATCAAAGATTGTATTCGGCCAGTGAGCTAACTAAATACAACCTCCTTATTATATGGAGCAAAGAGCGACAATGAATGAACAAAATGAACCAAGGAGCGATAGATAATATGTTATCTGTAGTCGTTGTCTTGAAACAATCTTGGACTGTGTCACGACGTGAAATGAGTCTCTCGTGGCAACCATGCTAGCACTTAAGACTAAAGTGACGGGTCAACAAATTCTGTCGACTCCCGCGTGAAAAAAGTCTTGGTAAGCGGTGCTAGCCCCGCAGTGTATTTTCTTAGGCTTCTAAAACATACGACATTGTGACTGATCTAACATGAATAGGTGTTAGGTGTTAGGTGGTGGTTGGTGTGTTTACTCGTAGGTGTATACAATACCTTCCTGGCTTATGTGCTTGCCTGAAAAAGATAAATACATCACTGAAGGGACGCCCGAGCCCAGTAGTGGGACGTTAAAGGGATATTTTTAGGGTTCCGTACCCAAAGGGTGCTAACGGGACCCTATTACCTACTAAGCCTACGCTGTCCGTCCATCTGTCTGTCAGCGGGCTGTATCGCACGAACCGTAATCTACCTTTTAAGGTAGATACTTGAAATTTTCACAGAATGTGTATTTCTGTTGCTGCTACAACAACAAATAATAAAAATAAAATAAAGGGGGTCCCCATACAAAAATCTTGATATTTTTTACTTTTTTTCTACGGTGGTACGGAACCCTTTATGTGCGAGTCCGACACGCACTTGACCGCGCACTTTTTTATTATTAAGAAAGAAGAAGAGCATAAAGGTACTTAAAACTTACTAAATATATCCTTGTAATATTTTCCCTCCACGTTAGCTGAAATACAAGGAATATTATTACGATTAATATTTTTCTTCCGAGTAAGAGCCGGGCCCCGTTAGCGTGTTGCGTTGCGTCGTCGCAAGATTTTGTACTGGCGCATCACCCTCCTCCGCTTCGTCTCTCGCCCGTCAACCCTTTGATCCGTTGCGACGACGCAGCGCAACGCGCTAGTGGGGCCTCGCCCTAAATCAACTCACTGAAATAAGCTCATACTTACTTATGTATTTATGATACTTCTTGATTTCTGGAAAACAATGAAGTCGGTTAAAATACAGCAGACACACAAACACATGTTTTATGTTGGTAAGTAGGTATATAATATTGCTTGCCCGCTTGGCCCAGTGGTTTGAACGTTGGCCGTTCGGCTCACTTCATCGGGTGCTTGCGGGTTCGATTTCCGCTAAAGGCATATTTCGGAAATGGCCTTTTCGTGATTTGGGTGTCACTGGGATCGCCGCCAATCCAATGTATGGTAGCCATAGTACAAGCGTTGCTTAGTTTGGGATCATGCTGTTGGTGTGTAAGTCTGGCGGTATGGTAAAAATCGGATCTCTGATTCCGGATCCTGGATCCCGTTTCCCGTCTTTACCGGATCCCGGATCCCATTTGCTGGATCTCATATCGGATATCCCGGATCCCAAAAAATATAGCCTATGTTACTCAAGGATAATGTAGCATTCTAATGGTGAAATAATTTTTGAAAGCAGTGCAATCGTTTTTGAGTTTACTCATTACAAACATACAAAAATACAAATCTTTTCTCTTTATAATATTATTATTATAAAGAGAATATCATATCATATCATATCATATCATATCATATCATATCATATCATATCATATCATATCATATCATATCATATCATATCATATCATATCATATCATATCATATCATATCATATCATATCATATCATATCATATCATATCATATCATATCATATCATATCATATCATATCATATCATATCATATCATATCATATCATATCATATCATATCATATCATATCATATCATATTATATTATATTAGTACGGATTTAGTAAAGCGACACATCCTTCTCACCTTTGCTCACTTCATCTGAATTTACTTCTGCTTCGCTCGGTATGATCCCTCCTACCGCACCCACTGTAACATACAGAGGCGATATTTCCAGTTTATTCTACAGCTATCAGTAATCGGTATAATGATAACTGACAACTATGGAAATCTCGATGTTCAAAAATACTCACGAAGAGATGACATTCCGCCGTCGTCGTCTGACTCAGAACTTGTTTGAATCGTGACAAGGAGCTGTAAAGATAATATTGATATTATAACTAGGTATTTACAGTAATCCTTAAATTCCGCAAAAGTTTACCTGTAGGTTCTAGAGTTACCTAGTTAAATTGACGATGATTAATAACCGGACAAGTGCGAGTAAGATTGTGTACGAATTTTATAAGAGTTAGGATTTCTAAAACGCTATAAAGTAATTTTTTAGGGTTCCGTACCCAAAGGGTGCCAACGGGACCCTATTACTAAGCCTACGCTGTCTATCTGTCCGTCTGTCCGTCTGTCAGCATGTCATGTCATGTTTGTCATGTTTCTAATGTCTAAACAGATGAATAGACAGGACAGGACAGGACTACAAAGTAATTCTATAAGGGTTCCGATTTTTTCCTTTTGAGGTACTGAACCCTATAAAAATAATGACATATTTTAGTTTTTTTTATAGACTTCTTATTAAATGTGTAAAATATGCATAATATATTTTAACATGTTTTAAAACTTACAGAACAAAACATCAAAGTGGTTAAAAACATCTCAACAGTTCAGTTGCTCGATCAAGCCGTCCAACTGCTGATTGATTGGCCGCCCTGCCGCTCTGATGGCCGATAATTAATTAGTGCACTCGTTGCGTTCCGTGACGACGTTAATTAATAACGATACCGTTGTAATTGTTCGATTTTAATTAGCTTATTGAAACTGTAATAACGTGCTGCACTAACTGTAAGGCTGCGTTTCCACTGATGTGGAGCTGGGCGGAGTGGAGAGGAGCGGACCGTGAATTAGCCAATCACAGTGTTCGAAATCTCCACGCATCAGACATCCAGCATTGTGATTGGCCAATTCACGTTCCGCTCCTCTCCACTCCGCCCAGCTCTGCGTCAATGGAAACGCACCCTAAAGAGGTGCTCATAGCCAGCTACAATCACTGATCGGTAAACTATCGGAGGTTAAGCAACGCTTAGCAAGGTCAGACACAGATGGGTTGCCATTTAGTGGCATTTGAACTGAGCGTCTCCGTGCTTCGGAGGGCACGTAAAAAGTCGGTCCCAGTTGTTGCCATCTATGGACCGACTTTTTCTAGGCCTTGTCGGAGGCCTTCGGGCGGCTTGAACAACTCTGACACCAGGTTGGCCACTCACCATACGATAAGAATAAGAAGACTGTAATTACGATTTATTTTATAATAGTAATAGCGGTGAGATTACGTCAATAGTATATACGTTAGTAGAGACAGAAGCTCTACCGTGAATTTCACAGCTTTTTAGTCTCTACGTTAAATATTGGCTTAGCAAATTGTAGGTACACTACCCCGTTCGGACATCCGAGAAACTAGCAATTTGCTTTATACAAATACGTAGCCGCTAGCGACTAATGACTCCAGTCGCATGAATTCATAGTAGAGCTTCATTATTAGCTTGTTTCTGTATTGAATTTTACTGAAAAATCATCCCCGCAGTAGAGTTTTTGTCGTCATTTGATATAAGTCAAATATGTACGACCCAGGTATTAAACCTAGGTCAGAATGATAGCCCTAACCCAAAACTATAAAATTGTTAGTCAAAATTATCCTCATTACAATTTAATGTCAGCCCAAGATTTGAATACTAAACGTGGCATTCTGCGCCATTGCTGACTCGGCTCTACGTAGAGGGGAAAATAAAACTCAGTTGTACGCCAGCTATAACAACTTGATAAGTTATTACTGATTTGTTATTTGCGTCACATAGCGATGTAGATATGGTTTAAGTAATAGCAGTAATACGTGTATTTTGATACAGATATTATGTTGGACTTATAATGGCTTTACAAATCACTTTTGTTCATAGAAATGCTTCGTAAACCCACTGTAAACAGATAAAAAATCTCTATAAATTTGGCGGATAATACATTTTGTGACAATTTTATAATATTACCAACCAAACCACCGCTACAAGCAGTGGTTCAAGCATAGCCCGCCCGGCTCACTGCATCAGGTGGTTGTGGGTTCGATTCCCGCCAGAGGGAAATTTTGGAAACGGCGTTTAACTAATGCCCTGGTCAGGGTGTCACTGAGATCGCCCCCAGTCCATTGTACGCTACCCATAATACAAGCGTTGCTTAGTTTGGGACCATACAGTTGGTGTGTTTGTTCGGCAATATTTATTATTAAATATGATATTCCCTGGAGCATCGCTCTGAAATAGTCTTGTCGGTCGCGTACACCGAAATCATTTGAAAACATAAATTGGGTTGCAACTTTCGGGAACCAATTTAAACTTCATATTGACGGATTATTGCCCTCGGGAATGAAATGTTTTGATTACCTAGATGATGTTTTTGTTTTTAATAGAGTCTTTGATAGATACTTAAGGGGTAGATTTTGTAGGATAGTGTTGGATCGGCATTCTATCATCTGAATAAGAATTGATTCTACTTTTGAGTGTTAATGTTTTACTTTCTGACCTAGGGTAAAACTAGGCTGCCACTTGCTAGCCACTACTTATTTGAACCGTTTAAAATAAGTAGTTTACCCGAAAAATGCCATCTTTAGGTTAGCTCTAATGGCCGGCGCACATATAGCACGGCATGGCATGGCATTTTATTTTTTATCAATCGAATTTAATACTTATCCAATCTAAATAAGGTATATATTTCAATGCTCGGTGATCGACCTCGGAGCATCGCGGCGCATATTCTCGGTGCACTCGCTGGAGCACCTTATTTCGATTGGATAAGTATTAAATTTGATTGATAAAAAATAAAATGCCATGCTTTGCCGTGCTCTATGTGCGCCGGCCATAATAGTCAGCTATTGATGTAGTTTTTTGAACGCAACTCTTTTTTGAGACGGTTAACATACACAGTGGCCAGTTAGTGACCAATTACACATAGTTTTACCCTACAATATGATTATAAATGTTTATGTTACCGATTGTCGTACCAAACAATTTCAGTTGTCATTTACGGGCGTCGTTAACCTCGAATGAGACAATGTTTATCTTTTGTTTTTTCATGTTACTTATTGGGGTCAGACGCATTTCATTTGACCCGTGGTTTTATCGCATCACGTTCGGTGCTATTTATTTTTTACTAGACGCATCCACATGTACCGAGCAGCAGCGGCCGATCAATCATATGACGTTATGTCTGCGCGGTCCGATTGATATTTTTCATGGTTTCATGTTTTCATGGACCTTCGAGGTGGTAGAGCCAAGCTGTAGCCAATTGAGTACAGCTCATAAACGGGCTGGCTCCACCGGGGTAGGACCACACTCTCACAGAAGATCGGCGTAAAGCAGCTATTACAGCTGCGTTTCGTACGATGAGTGAGAGAGCCGTAAGTCCACCCCCCTCCCCCTCCCTCCATCCCACTACCCTTCAGGTCGGCAATGTGCGAGCAATGCCTTTGGTATTGTAAGCATCAATAGGCTACGGTTACTGCTTAACATCAGGCGGGCCGTACGCTTTTTTGCCACCGCAGTCCTATAAAAAAAAAAATGTTGTGTTGGATTATTCCGATGATCGGTACATGTGGTCGTGCCTATTTAGATACAAGGGTAAGCGGCGTGCCCGAGCAATCATTATTGACGTCTGACCACGTAAACATAATTATATAAAACGATTGCTAGTCCCTTTTAGAAGCACCCATGACATAGGTTAAGTACTCAGGTTTTACAAATGTGTAGGACGTTTACCCACACATTTTGATTATTCGTGAACAGGATTAACTAAGCACAGGACATGACCTATATAGGTAAACGGTTGCGTCCGTCCAACGACCCATGACATTTTGCGTTACCTGTGCTCCAACCGCATATCACTTATGAATATCCATACCTATCTCTACATTTTATTTGAAAGGCGAAATTGTAACGGATGGGCGCAGGGAATATCGGGTGACCCATCTCTATGGATCATCCGTATGGAACAGATATTACGGAACAGATATTTTTTTTTCAAAAGAATTTCGCATGTGAGCATTTTTTATTCTTTTATAATTACTTTAGTTGACTGAGACGAAGATAGTGCGATGTTATGGGCTTGGACACATAAAACGTGGCCATAACAAGCCCAATATAGGGATCTGGGGGCTTACCACAAGCTCTTATTGCGATTCAATTATAGGAACGTTTTAACGACGTTTTAATGACGTTTCTTATTGTCATGACAATAAGGTACGTCATTGCAGAAAAAGTCGCTGAAACGTTAATACGTTCCTGTAATTGAATCGCAATAAGAGCTTGTGGTAAGCCCCCTGTGGAATTAAAATTCAAATAGTTTATTTCATTGAGGCACTTACAAATTGTCATTTTCACATTTATTACTTAAATTCTACCTCCAGATTGGAAACGCGACCACAACTGAAAAGATTCGGCAAGAAACTCAGCGGGCTTATCTTATTTATTTGTAGATATTTATTTTTTATCGTCACTTGCTTATTTTAATACAATGTGTTTTGGTAAATATAATAGCTTCAGTGTGCCAGTGTTTGTGTGTGTGGAGATAAGAGGCCCTTGCCTAGCTGTGGGGTACAGCTTCGAAATACTTAAGCTATAGTAGCTAAGGAAACATAGTAGAATACAAGTATATATATTATGTACACTTTAATGATCCCCATACTATAGCCACTAGAACTCATTGACCTCATCATAAACCGAGGTTTTTATGAACTAGCACCTCACTGACGCCGAGCCCTTAATTCAGCACGTACCCTTATTAACTCTTGAAATTCCTGAAGAGCACTTTATGTCTGGAACGTGCTGAAACTCGCCGCTCACCTGAATCTTAGCGTATAGTTTCATCAGCTAGTAATTCGTAGTTTACTCTGGCTGTTTGCTTTAAATTTCATCTGAATTTTAAGTATGTTTGGTCTGGTGGCAATATGAGGACGTGTACTAATAAAATACTTTTGCAAGAAAATGTATGGATGACGTCATTTCGTGCGTAGCCTCTCCGTGCGCCGCGGTAGACACGGTGACATACATTTTCGTGCAAAGCGAAGCTTGATCCACGTGCGTAGCGTGTGCGTGGCCTCTCCGTGCGCCGCGGTGGGGTCTCCGCTTATGGTAATTATAAAGGTTGTGAATACAACTCATATACGCTTAACGCTAGTCAAAGCCCCATGCTACCGAGCCATCGCCGCCAGTTCCGCCTTTTCCGCCAGTTCCGCCACTTAAGAGGGTGCAGACGCGGCGTCAATCTTTTGGAGACCTGTAAACATGCCCTTTGAAAAGCCTCATAATGTAATGCGAAGGCAAGATTTCGGGAGGGAGATCATACCACAACTTTCACGTGCGCGACGATGCTCACATAATTCGATTTTTTTATGAAATCGCCATCGCTTTAGTCCGGACACGGCCTTAGTCAATTATTGAAAATGTCATACTCATTGATGTTAATACGAAAATCATGAATTTAACATCAAACGTTAATACATGATAATTATATGCAGGTTGATATTAGTAGGCTGGGATTACGATTAGCCCGACATCATAATTATTCAGATACATTTGCATATTGCGGGTTGTCAATGAATTGAACGGCCGAGTTCCGCGCCTAGAAACAACATACACAAACATTAGGGTAGCCCTAATGTTCGTGTCGTAAACACGCTACTTTTAGCATCGGCGATCGACGATTTAGTCGCTTTTTAGAAGCTAAATGCAGCGACCAGACGCAAAATTGCGCGATTTTGATACTGCGATCGAACGCAGAGAGTCGCCAAAACGCGATTCAGTCGCAAAATCGCCGATCGCCGATGCAAAAAGTAGCATGTCTGCGGTGGCCCTTACAGCTCTAAGACACTGCACATTAAACTATACCTACATATTTAATTAATACAAGCCGTATGCCAAACGTATTGTGAGAGATGAATATACATTGTAGCATTATTAGCTCCATCATTGGCGCTCACTCGTGTAGCCGTGCAGCCGCGACGCTAGCTGGTGCGTGACTAAGTTGAATTCAGGCAGTTACCTTGCAGTCATGTCACAAAATAAGCGCGGTAAGGCTCATTTACAGGTTTAATATAATCTTTGCTTACGATGCTTTTGGTACTGCAAGCATCTATATGCTACGGTAAGAGCTTAACGTCAGACGGGCCGTATGCTAGTTTGCCACCACCGTAGTCACAAAAAAGTTGTTTAATATAGGTACGTTTCAGCGTTAATTTTGTTTTCATGTCATTCCTCTATTAACGGAAAATTCCTAAATCCATTCAATGTTTTCGCCCTCGCTGTACATCGTAAGAATAATAAACAGGTTGAGGTTTTATTATTTTCCGCTACGGCACCATTGCGTTATCACAAATGGCCGAATGTACACGATCGTGGAACTAAGTACAGTGGGGCTACTCCGAATTACGAACCGAAACGTTTCGGCTGACGGATTGTAGGTTTTCCTACACTCTGAAAGTGTTTCGGATCCGAATTTCGGATTTCGTGATTTGACATTTCTTCTTTCGTGGATCCTGCACCGAATGAATCCGGAACACTTCTGAAACACTATTAAAGTAGGAAAATGTACCAACCGTCCGTTTCGTTTCGTATTTCGGAGTAGCCTACAGTCTATAGGTAAATGGTACATTTTTGACACTCAATTTATTCGACTCGGTTCGACAGACTTGCTACTACTGCCCCCCTAGACAAGTGGCATGAACGCTAATCGAATAGAATAGAATAGACTTCATAATGTATGGAAATGACATTACAAGTCGCTGTGTAGATCACGTGACTTATGTCATTTTCATACATGAAGCGTAGCGATTTGAAGGAACGCTTGTAGACGTCAGCCACATGTCTAGGGGGGCTGGTATACAATGTAAATTTCTAATTATTTCTTTGTTGCTCATACGTTAGGAACATGGGAAGGATGGTCATCAGAATATTTATAAGATAGACAGCCATAGCTGCAATCAGTGATTGATCAACAAACGGACACTAAGTAACGCTCAGCAAGGTCAGTCAGCGATGGGCGACATTACGAACTGCACATCTCCGTGCTTCAGAGAGCAAATAAGTTGGTCCTGGTTGTTATCATGTAGATAGCAGTCGTTAAGCCATGTCAGAGGCATTCGGGCGGCTTGAACAACTTTAACACCGGGCTGGCCACTTACCCTATGATAAAAAAAATAAGAATAACCGCCAAATTTATCAAAATTTTTAGTCAGTTCACAATGATTTTACAAAGATTTTCTGGGAACAAAAGTGCTTTGTAATGCCAGTGTAAGTCCATCATAAACTTAACTAATTACTTATTATCAAGTGTTTAGTCGACGACCGTGACAAAGCATCATTAAACCGTACTAAAATGATAATATAAAAACACGTTACGTCACGTAAAATAACATGTTATTATGGTGTCACATTTTTTATTAAAGTATATATATATATATATATTTGTCACATACTTTAATAAAACGTACGTTGTCACGTTGGGTTTTGACTATCTGGTGAAACGTGGGCTTTGAGTTGACTTAATACCTACACAATGTGGTGGTGTATGGCCACTCAAGCCTCTGACTACCCCCGAATGGGGATAAAAGTCGTGACGTTATATATATATATATATAAATATATATACTTACTTTTTAACGTAGTGCCATATATATATATATATATATAACGTCACGACTTTTATCCCCATTCGGGGGTAGTCAGAGGCTTGAGTGGCCATACACCACCACATTGTGTAGGTATTAAGTCAACTCAAAGCCCACGTTTCACCAGATAGTCAGAACCCAACGTGACAACGTACGTTTTATTAAAGTATGTGACAAATGCCCCATAATTTTCTGCTATATTGTTATTAACCGGCTGTGTAAGTATTTATTAAATAAAATGTATTATTCAATATCTAATTAATAGTTAACGGATAATCATGGTTGAAACACACTAGTATGTAATTAAGTGTTAATCATTGATGTATTATTTTAGCAGATATGTTACTATCTAACACCGAAATAACAAAACTTGTGCACAGCGCACCACTACATGCAGCGAAATCGCCACATCTGTAGTGCACTCGCAATTCAACAATACACTTATAATCACATCAACGAGACTTATTCACGAGATAATAAGCCGTATTGGCAATACCTACATGTTTTCAACGTGATATTCCCAGACCGACTGAGTTGTACTATGTCCATGGACTCCGGTTAGAAGGACAAACTATTATCTCTCTCTCTCTCTCTCTTCCTGACTATGTACCCCACATGGTGGTGGGGTCAGCCTTCCTGGTCTTTCCCTTACACTTCGCTCTATCCTCGACATCGTCTTCGGATACCTGGGGCCCTAACACCACCTCTTATAGCAGTATTGTTTTAACGTTTCATCGACTTTTTGTGCAATGACGTTTCTTACTGTCATGACAATAAGGTACGTCATTGCACAAAAAGTCGCTGAAACGTTATAACAATACTGCTATAAGAGGTGGTGGTAGGGCCCGTGACACTCTTTCATGTCCTTTAGCACTACAGCTTTCCATCTTGTTTTGGGTCTGCCTCTGGGTCTTGGACTGGGAATGGAAAGTTGTACAAAGTGGGACAAACTATTATACAGGCTGACTGGTTGAACACTCTACATGTTGATATAGAGTGCTCAGTACTCGATTCTCGTTCTAATTATGTAAAAAAAATAGGTGCCTAATATTTGCCTAATTTATCTTTAATTATCCACTCAAAACAATAAGCGTGGTCAGGATCGTACCTCCTTGATTTGACGCACCTATAAAGTGTCATTAGTTTCATTAGCACTAGCGTTCTACGCGAGGCACTGCGGTGTCCACAGTTTCCGAGTTTTAGCACATTAATTTAATGAAGGTTTTCTCTGTAGTTCATTGGTATTTTCTTAATTTGATTTTTTTAAACGTTTCATGTTACCATAAATTATAATGTCCTTCAATATGTAAAGTGTTTAACCAGTCAGCCTGTATATTTGTTAATTATCCCACTTATTATATTATTATTATGAAATGCCTCCCAGTCGCCGTTCCACTGCTACGCAATTGTGGAATTGTATACCTTCTACAGTCCATCCGTCCCGACTGTAACAATAGTATCAGATTCCGCCTTTGTCTAATCCCTTTGAGATGGAGACGTTTGGTTCCGGTCTGATAACACTGAGTCTGCACTGCGACACCTACTAACTACTACCTACGCATACCTACCCATACTACCCATACTACCCATACTACCCAAACTACCCATACTAGTGGTGTAGGATGAATAGCATTAGAACCTAGAACGATTTTCTGGCAACCATGTAATACCCCCTTCCCCTCCCTCCATCCCACTCCCCTTCAGGTCGGCAATGTGCGAGTAATGCCTTTGGTGTTGCAAGCATCTATAGGCTATGGCAACTGCTTAACATCAGGCGGACCGTACGCTTTTTTGCCACCGCAGTCATATAAAAAAATACATACGTGCTATTTTTTTAATTATGTGACTAAGGTAGCAAACAAGCGTACGGCCCGCCTGATGTTAAGCAGTTACTGTATCCTATAGATGCTTGAAATAGTAAAGGCATCGCTCGCCCGTTTCCGATGTGAAGGGTGAGCACTCACCCAGATCCATTCACTTAGGCGCTAATAAAACGTTGACGTTGAAAGCGAAATTATGAACTATATATTTTTACCCATCCCAAGATAGGACACGTGACCTGTTGCTACGAATCTGTCGCATTTTCGCGCAAGCCTGCGAAATCTGTCGAATTTTTCGATCAGGACACGTGACCCCTGTCGCGGGTTTATAATTTTTTGTCCATCCCAAGAAAAGTGCACAACGCCGCTAAATAAGTTTTGACTTTAAAAAATAAAGACAAGCCCGCTAAGTTCTTCCGGATCAGGTCCGGATCTTCTCAGTCGCGGTCGCGTTTCCGATCCGGCGGTGGAAGTAAGTAAAAAATTACAATTTGTAATAGCCCCCGTAGGCCTAAACAAAATAAACTGATTGAATTTAGTCACTTATGACATGGTCATTAGCGGTGGTCGAGCCAAGCTGTAGCCAATTGACTGCAGCTCATATACAGCTGGATACTTATAAGAGGTCTACAAGCCTTGGATTACTTCAGACTGATGACATACAAATAATAATATACAGGCTGACTGGTTGAAAACTTTACATATTGATATAGAGTATTCAGTACTCGATTCTCGTTCTAATTATGTAAAAAAATATAGGTGCCTAATATTTGCCTAATTTATCTTTAATTATCAACTCAAAACAATAATAAAAAAATCGGACCTCCTTGATTTGACGTACCTATCAAGAGTCATTAGTGTCATTAGCACTAGCGTTCTACGCGAGGCACTGCGGTGTCCACAATTTCCGAGATTTAGCACATTAATTTAATGAAGGTTTTCTCTGTAGTTCATTGGTATTTGCTTAATGTTATTTATTTAAATGTTTCATGTTACCATAAATTATCATGTCCTTCAATATGTAAAGTGTTTAACCAGTCAGCCTGTATGTATTATGCAGCAGATATCCTCTACATTTTCCCGGCGATTTCGTCATACAATATTGTGTTGTTACTAGGGAAGCATATCTTATGAGATACGATCTCATATTCACGTAATACAGTGGACGTATCTTCGCCGCATAAACGCTTAATGGAATCATTGACCCACATAGGACGTGATGTGTCATTGTTTGGACCATGGACCAGTTACTAAGGGGACTGGCCCAAAGCAAGTTGGCCGAGTGGTCGGTCTAGTACTAACATCGACATAAAACGAAGCGAGTAGTTCAACTATTTACCGGTAAATAGTAAAATGAAAATGAAAAAACAATGACCACGTTTTGTTTCATACAAATATCTAATAAGGGCACCTCTTTCTTTAGTCTTTACTCCGTGGTTTGGACTGTCTTTTATTGGAGTTAATAAAAACGTCCGAAGTAAGGTCGACAGTATTAAATTTAAGGACTTCCTCTCACGTAGATATTTATAAGCTACTCTATGTTTAGTTAGTGGTTGAGCCAAACTGTAGCCAATTGACTGCAACTCATATACGGGCGGGCTCGACCGGGGTAGTACCACCCTCTCGCAGAAGATCGGCGGAAAGTAGCTATTACAGCTGCGTACGAAGAGTAAGAGAGCCGGAAACCCAACCCCCCCCTTCCTCCGTCCCACACCCCTTCAGGTTGGCACGGTGATGCTTGCAATACCAGTTACCGTAGCCGCTACGGTAACTGTTTAACATCGGGCGGGCCGTACGCTTTTTTTCGCCTCAGTTGCATAAAAATAAACTATCAACACTCAAAAATGGTAGAATTAATTAATTAAGTAATTAATGTTAATTCATTTGGCGTCAAAGGAAATTAAAACGTGCCCTCGAATTACATCGGTCAGGCCTCTGGAGCTTAATAAAAGTTAACGTACTCGGAATTGTTTCAGCCGAAGCAATTCAACCGATTTAAACTTTTGTACAATTTCATTTTTTCGTTCCGTGAATTCAGGAATTTCCGGATATATTTATTTACTGTTTTTATGTTACGACGTAAGTAATAAATATCGCCCGACTAACCACATAAAAAAAAATATAGTCCCAGTCTAATAGCCCTTGTATGGGTACCGTTAAATAGTCAAAGGAAAGGAACCATGGACTGGTGGATCCACAGTAACACCCAGACCAAGGCGCCAAGTCTGCAATTTTTTTACCAGTGGCAATCCTCTGAACATTAATTACTGCTTATAATAAATAAATAAATCAATATCCTGACATTCTTTTACACACGGCTACCTGATCCCAAACTAAGCAAAGCTGATATGGAAACCAGACAACTGATTACTACATATACTACTTTTTGTTTGTAAATACATACTTAAATACATAATTACACCCAGACTTGGGACATGCAAACATGTTCATGCACACAAATGCATGTCCCGGGTAGGAATCGAACCTACGGCCTGCAGCGTGAAAGACGCCTCCGCGCCAACCACGCTAACGGGCCCGTCATTATTACTTATAATGCATCGAATAATGCTTATTTCATTATATTTTTGTGATATGGGTTAAGTAAAACGTAGCTTAAACGCCCTAAAATCTTCAGTTTATTGTTTTACGTGACCGTAAAGTAATATTTATTGGAAAATAGGCTTACTCTTATAATACGAAGATGTCGATTCGTTTTATCCTTTTGGGGTTAAGGGATCAACAGGGCTACGTGAATACGTGAATTTATTGAACAAAATATCATTTTATTATTTACCTTGTCACAAATTCCATGTAGAGATTTCACTAGGGAAAATGACACGACTGAAGGAATTATTATCATTAAGTTTTTTTTTTGTTATTACAAATATCCAAAGGGATAATATTCAATATTCTGGATATAAGGTATTGTACTTTATGAAGCTACATATAAACGATAGATTCCTATTTTCTTTTTTCAGTTATTCCACTACTTTGTTCTCCTATATTTTCGTTGTAGACTATCAATATTAATACCTCATTAATAATTATTAATATTTTCATAAGAAAGAAATCCTATCGAAATATTGTATCAAGTTAATGCCCTCAAATATGTTTCCGCAAATTAAATGTCGCCTCGCGAATTCACAAGAGATCTCATAACAGTAAACAAACATCGCTCTCCCACAGCTTTACTATGTGCTCTACATACGGATCACGTATTATGACGTACGTGACGCACCCCCTCCCCAGCTTGCATGAGATACGGTTCCATTATCTGGACATATTACATACTATTTCTGACAACGCTGTGACTTTTTATAGTAGGAATGCTTTATAATGTAGAGCGTTGTTAGGGTTCCGTGGTCCCTACGAGGAACTCTTATAAGATCACAGTGCCACAACTTCTACAATTTATGACAAAAAATCCTGTAATTTGGTACGGAAATAACTTTGCAGTAGATCTCAATTGAAAAAAATATTACGGAACCATACATTTTGTGTGACCCGACGCGCACTTGACCGGTTTTTTACTTTTTCATTAAACATAGGTATAAATCCGTTTCGTTCGGGCTTCGAATTTTGAATTTTGACACATTTCCGCATTAAATTAATGTCAATATAACGAACGAACAAAAGAAGTGGTTTCGGTTAAAGCCCTTAACGGCTGGTTTTTAATACCTACATGTAAGTACACAATACCCGGACAGCCCTCACCTGTCAATGTCAGGTTCTCGTTGCCGAATCGGAGCCACTGACGGATTTCCCTCTAAATTATTTATCCCGTCCCCAGGCGATGTAGTCCGAATTCATTAAAGTCACCCCTCAGCATTGTTATTGGGCGGAATATTCGATTATGGCCGTTGTATTTGGGTTTAAAATTGGGTCGGGTGTTTCGGGATTCCGATGAATACACCGGTCGTATTGCTGCATAGACCAATCAGCCCCCCCCGCCCCCGTCCCCCTTCCCCTCCCTCTGTCCCGCTCCCCTTCAGATCTGTTACCTTCTTTTTCTTTTTCAACCTGAGTGTAGGGCTCTTCCATTGCAATCCACTCCTTCCGATCTTGTGCTTTCCGCATCCAGGTCTTTGGTATTGCAAGCATCTATAGGCTACGTTTACTGCTTAACATCAGGCGGGCCGTACGTTTGTTTACCACCTTAGTGAAAAAAAAAACAGAGTTATTTGGTATATACTATTGATGTATTAGTTTAGAAGATATACTTTCTAACATTTCAATCAAAAACTTGCAAAAATAAAAACCACACTAAATCTGAAGTCTGTACTTTTCGCAGACTCAAGCCAGCCTCAGCCATGAGTCCGACAAGTAGTAGCGCTCTGCACAACCCATCAGCGGGGCTAAAAAGGCCACAGCAATTCTGAAAAACCAATTAATTTTTCGGATTTTCTTCCGCAAAATTTCCATAAAATGGTCACGAATGGTGTAAAATAAGGAATTTAGGTACCATAAGGATTCTGCTCAAAATCAGAAAAATTGGCCTTTTTAACACCCCCCCCCCCCTTCCCCCCTACCCCAGTTATAAGTAATAGGCACCTACCGAAGCGGTAAGCACCTTAAGGGGGGTAATAGTCGACTAATGAGTTTAGACGAAGCAATTTAACATTGCAAAGTGGGTCGACGGACTCATTTGGTACTACCAGGTTAAATGAATTGGATCAACACTTAAAATAGTCTTAAGTTCTATAATTTTATTAAGATGCTGAGAACAGTTTTATGCAATTAGCGTGGTACTTAAAATAATGTAGAATTCCACAGAGCTCACAGATACTGAAATTTGTACTAAAATAATGCTTGAGACCTTTTTAGGGTTCCGTACGCAAAGGGTGCCAACGGGATCCTATTACTAAGCCTACGCTATCCGTCCGTCCGTCTGTCCGTCCGTCTGTCTGTTAGCGGGCTGTATCTTACGAACCGTAATAGCTAGAGAATTGAAATTTTCACAGAATGTATATTTCTGTTGCCGCTACAACAACAAATACTAAAAATAAAATCAAAAATCAAAAATAAAGAGGGGACCCCCCATACAAGAAACTTGATATTTTTGACGTTTTTATTCTACGGAGGTACGGAACCCTTTATGTGCGAGTCCGACACGCACTTGGCCGATTTTTACATTATGTATTTAATAGATTTGAATATTTAATGGTGGTAGAGCCAAGCTGTAGCCAATAGACTGCAGCTCATACACGGGCTGGGTCGACCGGGGTAGTACCAACATCTCACAGAAGACCGGCGTAAAGCAGCTATTACAGCTGCGATTCGTACGATGAGTGCGAAAGCTGGATTTTTTTTGACGTCGGAACGCATAGACATCTCATAACATAAGTGCTCAGGCGAGGCATGTGAGACATCTGGACGCACCATATTAATTTACCTATTCTATAAGGACCTTAACACACCGGGACGCCAAGGCGACGTCGCCGGCTACGTATCCAAACAATTTGTATTGTTGGCGACGTCGCCAGTCCGTCGCCAGGTATGTTACCTAGCTGTCATACATTTCAATACGAATTAGGGCCGGGCTCCATTAGCGCGTTGCGTTGCGTCGTCGCAAGATTTTGTACTGGCGCATCACCTTCCCCCGCTTCGTCTCTCCCCCGTCGACTCTTTGATCCGTTGCGACGACGCATCGCGGCGCACTAGTGGAGCCGCGCTCTTTGTTGGCTACGGTGGCTGGCGACGTCGCCATGGCGTCCCGGTGTGTTATGGCTCTAACACCCAACTTGAAGCTAATTAACAACCTATGTTTATCGACGGTGAGGGAAAACATCGTGAGGAAACCTACCTATCCCTCGGGATTAGGTAATAGTCAGATCCTGTATACACGGCGACAAGGTTCACCACCTGTCACGTTGGGTTCTGACTATCTGGTGAAACGTGGGCTTTGAGTTGGTTAATACCTCCACAATGTGGTGGTGTATGGCCACTCAAGCCTCTGACTACCCCCGAATGGGGATAAGAGTCGTGACGTTATCGACTGCCGTCAATCCATGACGCATCAGGTGAACCGGTCGATTAGATGTGATGGCGTTTACGGCGATGGTAACTGACAAGCGATAGATACCGGTTTATGGTGTTTGATTTGTAATAAAGACGTATTGATCGATGTCGATAAGTATCCACCGACGAGTCGTGCGATAAGTTGGACGATTTGTTGGCGACGCGATTGTTGAGTCGGAAAGATGCTCGACGTTGTACAGCGCTACAAACTCTTCAGCCTACCTAGAAAAATGGCTTCGTCTACAAGCAATTCTACAAAACGCTACGCTTACGGCTTCGCGCGACGGCGACGGACGACAGCGTTTTTTGCTAAAATGTTGCAACGCGTGACCGAAGTGTTAAATGTATGGAAATGACGTTACAAGTCGATAAGTAGATCACGTGACTTATGTTATTTCCATACACGAAGCGTGGCGATTTGTAGAAACGCTTGTAGACGAAGCCAATTGTCTCAGGCAGGCCCGGTGGCCAAAAGAGTAACTAAAATGTTCATGAGTTGTTTCTAGCGAATTAACTATTTTTGAAGTGAAAACGTCTTTAGCGGCGTTGTGCACTTTTCTCGAGATGGGTAAAATATGTTAAACTCGCGTCAGGGTCACGTGTCCTGATCGAAAAATTCGTCAGATTGCGCAGCTCGCTTGCGCGAATGTTCGTGTGTGTTTGTGTTACAGCGTGCCACGCGCATCCATGGATGATGACTGCTGATGGCTCGACCGTCTATGTAGTGGCCAAATCGTGGGAAAAAGTTACCCCCACTTTATGTGCCTTTTTATACTGAAGAGACCCCCCCGGCACTCCCGGAGTGCAACTTGGCCATATTTATACTTTTTTTTATGGTACTAAGGTGGCAAACAAGCGCACGGCCCGCGTAATGTTAGCCAACCGTAGCCTAAAGAGGCTTGCAATACTAAAGGCATCGCTCGCACGTTGGCGACCTGAAGGGGAGTGGGACAGAGGGAGGAGAAGAGGGTTGGGCTTCCGGCTCTCTCACTCATCGTACGTGTAATGTAATGTAACGTCACGACTTTTATCCCCGTTCGGGGGTAGTCAGAGGCTTGAGTGGCCATACACCACCACATTGTGGAGGTATTAACCAACTCAAAGCCCACGTTTCACTAGATAGTTAGAACCCAACGTGACA
The DNA here is from genome assembly GCA_947859195.1 of Drymonia ruficornis. Taxonomy (NCBI): domain Eukaryota; kingdom Metazoa; phylum Arthropoda; class Insecta; order Lepidoptera; family Notodontidae; genus Drymonia; species Drymonia ruficornis. The sequence continues at coordinate 12,480,054 of OX401905.1, read as the reverse complement.
GGTGGTGAACCTTGTCGCCGTGTATACAGGAACTGACTATTACCTAATCCCGAGGGATAGGTAGGTTTCCTCACGATGTTTTCCCTCACCGTCAGCGAACTGTAAATTTTGCACATAGATGAAAATTCATCCATTGGTGCATGCCCCACCGGGGATCGAACCTAGGACCTTCTGATTGTTAGCCCAACCTGTTCACCCCTAGGCTACAGTCGCTACTCATCGTTCGAAACGCCGTAATAGCTAATTTACGCCGATCTTTTGTGAGAGTGTGGTACTACCCTGTTTGAGCCAGCCGTATAGGAGCTGCAGTTGGTTACAGTTTGGCTCTACCACCAATAGGGTCAATTCCACTAATATTATAAATGTGAAAGTTTGGATGGAAGATGGATGCATGTATGGATGTTTGTTACTCTTTCACGCAAAAACTACTGAACGGATTTGGATGAAATTTGGAAGACAGATAGTTTATAAACTTGATTAACACATAGAATACTTTTTATCCCGGAAAAATGTCAGGTTCCCGTGGGATTTTAAAGTTAACGCGGAAAAAGTCGCGGGCAGAAGCTAGTAGTATATAAGGCCTTGATCGATGTCGCTGTCGCATCGCGATCGCTTCACCAGTGCGTTAGGTACTCAAACAGCACACATGTGATTGTATTAAGTAGGTACTTCAGAAGTTAGCAAGGAAAACATTCAACAAGTTCCGAGTTTTGTCTTCATTCGGCGGATTGTTTGGACAGCCGCAACTCATGTTGAATTAACTTCGGCAATTAATTCTAAACAAACTTCCCCACTCATATTTTCTCTAGTACATCCAAAGATATTACCAAGAAGAGGGAGATGTGTCGTGACACGTGACTGTCCAAATTAAGTTGTCTTACTAAGCGGAGTCCATAGACTCGCTCGCAGAAATAACGTGGTAAGCATGTTGGTATTGCCAATATGGCTCATCTTCCGGTGAATAATGTCTCATTATGTATTTAAATAAATTAACATCCTGGGACATTCATTTACACACGGCTACCTGATCCCAAACTAAGCAGAGCTTGTACTATAGAAAGCAGATAACTGATATTACTACATGATACTACTTATTACACCCAGACTCGGTACATTTCACATGCAGACATGTTCATGCACACAAATGCATGTCCCGGGTAGGAATCGAACCTACGACCTGCAGCGTGATACGCGGAATCTAAGGGCTGTATCACACCAGGCGACGGGATTGGCGACCGTCGCCTAGTAGAGTCCTGTCATATTTTGACGTAATTCAATACGAATTATTGGCGACAGTAGCCAGCGACGTCGCCGGCCACGTATCCAAACAATTGGTATTACCTGTCAAATTCAATACGAATTAGCGTCGGGCCCCACCTACGCGCTGCGCTGCTTGCGCTGCGCTGCGTCGTCGCAGGTGTCAGCGGGTGAGAGACGAAGCGGGGGAGGGTGATGTGCCAGTACAAAATCTTGCGATGACGCAGCGCAAAGCAGCGCAGCGCGTAGATGGGGCCCGGCTCTTAGTTGGCGACGGCGGCTGGCGAATTGTCGAATTAACATTCGACACATACACACGTACATTTGTACTGCAATGCCTGGGGCTGTTATCGCATAACACGGAATTTCAGATGAACTGAAGGGGTCTGAAAACCGATAGCGGCCATCAATTGTTATACCTCACACGTCAGCGTATACGTAATGGGATCCGTGGTTGTTTATTAGTAGTAATTTATCTTTTACTGCCTGAAATCACTGAAAAATTTAATGTCAAGATTTACTGGCTGTAGAGACAAGCTGCTCAAATATGGGCTAGCTCGAACGGGTTAGCACCACCCTCTCACAAAAGATCGGCGTAAAGTAGCGTTTCGCACGATGAGTGAGGGAGCCGGAAGACCAATCCTCCCCCCCCTTCCCTTCCCTCTGCTCCACTTCCCTTCAAGTCGGCAACGTGCACGCGATGAACACATGACGGGGTACGTAAGAAAAATAATATCCCCACTTTTCATGTTAGGGGACTACCCCAAAAAATATATAATTTAATAACATTTTATGATTTTGGAATGGAGATCTATTATTTATATATTTTTGTGCCATATTTCATAAAATCCGTTGAAAATTATAGAAGTTATGGCACTGTGACAGACAGACCGACGGACGAACGGACTGGATAATCTTATAAGGGTTCCTCGTAGGTATTACGGAACCCTAAAAATACGCTTAATATCGCAAATAAATGATGTAAAGTCTGTTTCAATCAGAAAAAAAATCTTTGTAAACAAACCATCACTCAACACAAAATCGTCGATTTCACACTTATTTCGTTTTCACTACATTAAATTCTGATGTGGGAATCTTCGGAAATACTGTCGCCTTCATATTACACTCGTTTTAGATTGTAATTTCAACTAAAACACGTAAAAATTAAAGAACTTATAAAATTGTAATAAGTTTGTTGTTTTTTTTTTCCAATGCTTTAGTGAAGTGCCGATTTGTACCATATTGAATGAATGAAAAACAGATTCAAAAAAGTGTAAAGGCAAAGGAATTCTAGGCCATTATGCCAATATGCCCACTGCATTTTCAGGTAGTTTTAAAAACAGAAATTAAGAAAATTCATTTAATTTTTATTTCTTACCGATTTGTTTCTACTTCTATGTACAACGAGTGCAATTTGCAGTTTACACTATATTTTAATCTCAAATTTATTTTACTTAAATGTCTTTTTGACTGTATATTGAGTTTTTAAATTGAAATAAATAATTATTATTATGTTTCTCTATTTTGACCACTCGGGCTAAACCTGGACCTTTGGAAGGCTTGCATGAGGACATGGGTCCATCACGTAGAGGCCCATAGAGATAAATTTGATGTTATTAGGTCATCATCATCATTTCAGCCAAAAGACGTCCACTGTTGGACATAGGCCTACCCCAAGGTTTTCCACAACGACCGGTCCTGTGCCACTTGCATCCAGCGGTTTCCCGCGACCTTCACTAGGTCGTCGGTCCACCTTGTCGGGAGCCTACCCACGCTGCGTCTTCCGGTACGTGGTCACCACTCAAGAACCTTTCTGCCCTATCGGTCATCAGTTCTCCGAGCTATGTGCCCCGCCCACTGCCACTTCAGCCTACTAATTCGCAGTGCTATATCGGTGACCTTGATTTGTCTACGTATCTCCTCATTTCTGATTCGATCTCGTAGAGAAACTCCGAGCATAGCCCTCTCCATAGCTCTCTGAGTGACCTTGAGCCTTCTTATGAGGCCTACAGTCAGTGTTATTAAGTTTTTTTTTTAAATAATTTTGGGTCATAAAACTTGATCATATTGCGCGCTCCTTTGTACTTATGGGCCCGCCCATAAGATCCGTAAGTGCAAGGGAGCGCGTAATATTCCAGCAACGTTTTATGGTCTCGTGTGCCACGAGCGTAGTTATAATCATAGTAAAAATTACCTCTTTTGTTTATTATTTTGTTGATTTATTGTCCAGCCCGTATTTATCTCGACTGTTGGCATCATACGTACTGATGATTCTAATAAATTTGTTCTTTTGTTTGTTGTAATTATGTACACACCATATTTTAATGCATAACAATAGTTAAAATCTAAGAAAAGCCCTATACTAATATTAAATTTATAATAAGTTTTATTATGCATAGGTTATTGATTTCATTTCATAACTATATTTCTATAAGTTGACGTTAAGAAGCCGATACCTTCTAATCAAGTTTATTCCATCGAATGAAAATAATCCATTCACTCATTCGTTCATATTCGTTATAGTATACAATAGGCACATCACTATAACTATTTAAGCACTTTGACGTTTCTTTGTTTACAAAGTTTTTTTTTTCTGATTGAAACAGACTACTTTTTCTGGGTGCAATGGAAAAATTGGACATTTTACAAAATTTTCCGTTAAGACATTTGGGGCCTTTGCAGCTTGAAGACCATCGTTTAAACTAATGTGTAATGGTGTTCTTACGTAAGGACGAGAAGGACTTACCCTACTCTCCCTTAAGCTCCAACGATCAGAGATTAATAATGTGAAGCTTATAGTCTAAAGCTCTCGCCTTAGCACCCTAATATTACGGTGACATAATCGATAACCTTTACCAATAACTACTTAGAATTCAAATCTTGTTTACAAACTTTACCCAGCCTTAGTTCGAACTCTCCCAATACTAAGCCTTAATCCAATAATTAGGATTATAAACAGGCCGCTTGTATGTAGATCTAGATAGCAGTTGTTAGTACGACTCAATCGTTTTCGGAAAATAATGTTGAAAACATGCGGTATTTCCAATACGGCTCATCTTCTGATGAATAATACGACTATTGGAGGTTAAGCAACGCTTGGCAAGGTCAGGCAGGGATGGGTGACCATTTAGTGGCATTTGAACTGAGCGTCTCCGTGCTTCGGAGGGCACGTAATAAGTCGGTCCCGGTTGTTGTCATCTAGGCAGCAGTCGTTAAGCCTTGTCAGAGGCCTTCGGGCCGCTTGAACAACGCTGACACTAGGTTGGCCACTAACCATTGATACGATAAGAAGAAGTTGATTGTCGAATTGCGAGTGCGATAATAGATGTGTGAATTTCGCTGCATGTAGCAGTCAAGCACAAGTCTAGTGTTTGCAATGTTAGGAGGTGCTATACCTGTTAAAATAATACAAAACGTGATTCACACTTCACTTTAAATTGGCTCATATTAATAAATGCATCTCATTGTTGAGGTCGATCTTAAGATGCATTTTTGACGTTTAATGTATGGAACATCTGTCAAAAACAGCATCTCAAGTTCTATCTCAATCTTGAGATCGATTTATTAATACGGGCCTCTGAGATCCATTTATTTACACCGGCCAAACTGTCAACCTACTCCTCCGGGTACACTAACTAAATAAACTGTTCTTTTTACAAAAAAATATACATAAATACTACGAGCAATTACGTGAACCCTCAGTCGAGCAGGTAAACTTCGATAACGAACCACGAACCAATAAATTTATAGGCGGCCGACTCCTGAGCATTCGAGGGTTAGTTTTACGGTTACCCGCCAGACATCTTTATTATCACCCCGAGATTATATGTGATGTGGTAACAAATATAGGAACCAGACAACGATTGTGAACAAAGTATTGGCGATTTTGTAACGCCTTCAGTTTCCTTAATAGATACGGTTACCTGCACGTAGGTATATGGTAACATTTTCAGCAGAAGCTTAATTACGGGTGTCAGCTTATGTTGGAAATGTAACCATAGACATACATGCCGAATACGGAAAAAATCGGGCTAATTGTATAGATAAAACCGGCCAAGTGCGTGTCGGACTCGCACATGAAGGGTTGCGTATCACCGTAAAATAAAAACTTCAACAATATTAAGTTTCTTGTATGGGGATCCCCTTAATTTTTTTTTTATTTTTTTTAAACATTTTGTTTTTGTAGTGGCAACAAAAATACACATTCTGTAAAAATTTCAAGTCTCTACATATTACGGTTCGTGAGATACAGCCCGCTGACGTACGGACAGACGGACGGACAGCGTAGGCTTAGTAATAGGGTCCCGTTGGCGCCCTTTGGGTACGGAACCCTAAAAACGTTGTGCGCAGCAAAGCCGAGTGAATGCAGCCATATATTCAGTTCCACGTAACTGTATGTTATTTTAAAAGTTACCTGGTAATTAAATAATATTTAAACAACACCCACTCAACATTAATACGTGCTTCGCTTCTAAAATTAATTCAAGTTTAACCCATGTCACTTTTACTTTGAAATTTAAAAAAAAAAAAAAAAAATAACGTCACGACTTTTATCCCCATTAGGGGGTAGTCAAGAGGCTTGAGTGGCCATACAACACCACATTGTGGAGGTACTAACCAACTCGAAGCCCACGTTTCACCAGAAAGTCAGAACCCAACGTGACAGGTGGTGAACCTTGTCGCCGTGTATACAGGAACTGACTATTACCTAATCCCGAGGGATAGGTAGGTTTCCTCACGATGTTTTCCCTCACCGTCAGCGAACTGTAAATTATGCACATAGATGAAAATGACATTTAAATCCTGCTATATTCATATAAACGAAAAGTCTCTACGTAATTAACAAAAATAACAAAGTTTTAAGCAATGAGACCAAACCTTAACCTCAATTAATGTACCTCGAGACAAAAAGCACCAGCCCCCGAGCCAAGTGGCTTCATCAACAAGCGTTTCTACCAATCACTACGCTTAAATGTATGGAAATGACAGTACAAGTTGATAAGTAGATCACGAACGTTACGTAAGTCATTTCCATACATGAAGCGTAGCAGTCTGTAGAGACGCTTGGAGACTGAGCAACTTGGCTAGGGGGGCAGAAGGGCTAGACAAGTGGCTGACTTTTACAAGCGTTCCTTCAAATCGCTACGCTTCATGTATGGAAATGTCATAAGTCACGTGATCTACATAGCAACTTGTTGTTGATCTACATAGCGACGTTTGAAATTTCCATACATTGTGAAGTCTATTCTATTCTATTCGATTAGCGTTCATGCCACTTGTCTAGGGGGGCAGATCTTGCTAATCCTATAGAGGTCGCACCACAATATGCTGGTGCTGCGAAAATCTTATAGCTCTTCATTCTACCTCGAGCCCTCTGCTCTACTGGTAGAGCTTAGTTAAAAACTCTAGGGGGCGCTTCTCACGCCAACAGACACAGCAAACGAGGTATGAGATACAGAAGATTAGCGTTTTAGTGCTAAGAAATAAATTTCTGCGGTGAGAGCAAAATGTTTTACAACCTCTGTTTAAAGTCATGACGAAACTGGAGCACTCGGAAGTGTTTATATTAAGGTACGAAAATGTCATCATGATAAAAGGTAACTCTATACAAAAATCTTTACCTTGTTTTTTGTGACTTAGCCCGATATCGCACGAGGCAATGGTGGCGCCACCAGTGGGTGATTCGGAAGCCAACACCGAATTGGTTGCGCTACCAAGCGGACACCAGTTGCGATATTCTCCATACAGCTCTATACATTTTGTTGGTGGAGGACTGGTTGCGCTACCATTGGCGTCCTCGTGCGATATAGCCCTAAGGCGGCAAACGAACGTACATACGTACTTGTTTCTATGATTTAAAAGAATACTTAAATTTAAAGTTGTGCTAATTATTCAATTACTTACTATACTACTACTGTATTACTATTATGTAATACTTTAAGCTATTGCATGCCTCTTTAGGTAAATTGTGCAGTACTTCTTTAATTTTAAGACCACAATTATTGTATAACCGCAATTACTGCAATAAATAATTTGATTCTTGATTCATCCCACTGTTGTTTATCAATTCATCAGTTACCGTAGCTTATAGATGCTTGCAATATGGCATCGCTCGCACGTTGTTGACTTGAATGGGAGTGGGACTGAGGTAGAGGAACGGGGGTCTCTCACTCATCGTACGAAACGCAGCTGTAATAGCAACTTTACGCCGATCTTCTGTGAGAGGGTGGTACTACCCCGTCAAGCCAGCCCGTATATGTCCTGCAGTCAATTGGCTACAGCTTGGCTCTACGACCAGTAACCCTATAATACCTTTTGTATCTTGGACAGTATCGAGACTTTTATTGGCATTTTTATACCAGCGTAGTATTCCCAGTCTGGCGAGGCACGTAACATAGGATTTAGATTTCTATCTGGATTTCTATAATCATACTTTATAGATTGTATTGTTTATTGTTTATGTTTTATGCCTTCGGGAATAAGGGATTGTGGAAAACAGATATAGTACGCAATAAAGACACGTAAAGATGATTATTACTGTTAATGCAGCACTGAAGGGCTAGACAAGTGGCTAACGTCAACAAGCGTTCCTTCAAATCGCTACGCTTCATGTATGGAAATGACATAAGTCACGTGATCTACATAGCAATTTGTTGTTGATCTACATAGCGACGTTTGACATTTCCATACATTGTGAAGTTTATTCTATTCTATTCGATTAGCGTTCATGCCACTTGTCTAGGGGGGCTGGTAGCACAGCCGGCCGTGACAAGACAAAACGTGAGATAAATCGATTTTGTCTCGTTCTCACCTACGCATTAAGAAAAAGAGAGAGCGATTTGATGCGACACGACATATACAGGTATTGACTTGGCGTGTGCTAGCCCTGCAGGTGGTTAGACTTAGAGACTTGCTTTGGTACAACTGTTCAAGTCCATGAGAGACTAAGAACTGTTTTTAAATGTAAGTCTTGTTGTCTTGCTAAGTCTTGGTTCGTGCGTGTCCTAGCCTTATCCTAGTCCCATCCTTTATCTCAAGAGCGAGACTTAAGACTGTACAGGCATCTAACGAGGTATGTTTGGAGGCTATCTCCTCTTAGGCCAGCGGAGAAAAATTTTTGAAAAAATATCACCGTATTTATTGAACCCTCATCTTTAAATTTTAAGCAGGAAAAAAGTGCTACATGCTCATTTACTATGTGAAAAAAAAAACCAAAATGTAGCAGTTTTCAAATTAAATATGTATTTTCTTCCAAACGGCTAGGAATATATTTTTTTTTTTTTTCACCAAAAGTAGGAGAAAGATAATACCTTAAACAATTAAGTTCGATTTTGGTGATGCAATAGTTTTTCACGTCACAATTAATGATTCGCAAAAAAAGTGGGCGGGGTTAGTGCGCTCTCGACCAATCCAGACGGCGAAAACGCTCGTCCGGGAAGCGGGGCCTTAAGTTAAAACACCTGTCTTGTTTCATTTTCTGCCTCCATTCGGTAAAGTAGATGGAATACATTTTTCACCTTTTCACGTTCCATATTTTACAACGGACGGTATAAACAAATATACATAGGTAAGTACAGTATTTAACGTTACCCGAAATTACAAAGCAGAGTTACAGAAATTCAAGGATGGCGTCCGTGTTGAAAGATGCCGCCCGCCCTGCGCCGCGCCGCGTAAATAATCCCCTCAAGAGAGTCCTACGGTACCGGCGTCCTAATTACGTAGCGTAGCAATATATTTTCCTTTTCAAATTGCCGTTGAAAAACGTGTTGTAACGTGTTAAGTGTTGGTATCATTCACGGAGTGTGAATAACGTGTGATGTTTCTGCTATATGAGGTGTTAAGGAATAAAATGTAGTGTCTCTAATTTTCTATTTATAAACTGAATACAGTGGAATATTGGTCCAATAAAACACCTAGCCGCGTCCAAATATCTCACATGCCGCACGAGGCAGATTTGCCTCGCTTAGTTTTGACAATTTGCGCCCGGGCCAAATGCCGCAGTCAGTCGAATGCCGCACGGGGCAAAGGGCGAGCCAACCTACACTCTAGACAGAAAAAGGTATACCCGAGGGTATAAAATTATCATTCTATCTCATGACTAGACCAAACTAGGCGAGGCAAACGACAGCGCTCGAGTGAGGCAGGGTGAGCATTTGCCTCGCGTGGCATGTCACACTTTGCGAAGCAAAGCCGCCTCGCGCCGCATGCGCGAGTTGTGGACACGCCTATTAAGTAAGAGAGAGAGCGACTAAGTACGAGATAATGCGTGACAAAGGTCTTGTCTTGGGGCGTGTGCTACCCCTGCAGGTGGTCCACTAACCACTAACGGCCCGGCCGGATTTTATGAATTGTGAAGAAGATTTAGGTGGGCTCTTGGATAATATTCGGATAATAAAATTTGTTGAAGCCATGGACCAATTACTAAGGGGACTGGCCCTAAGCAACTCGGCCGAGTGGTCGGCCTAGTACTAACATCGACATAAAACGAAGCGAGTAGTTCAACTATTTACCGGTAGATAGAACAATGAAAATGAAAAAACAATGACCACGTTTTTTTTCACACATATACCTCTTTCTTCAGTCTTTACTCTGTGGTTGAAGCGCTCGTAAGGTTTCATACGTTTTTTTTATTTAAGGAATCTTTTGGACTGGATAAGAATGGAAAATCTATCTTTAGTTGCACAGATTAGGGTCTGAATACCCCTCGCATTGACGGGAGGCCCATGCCCAGGAGTGGGACGTTAAAAGGGCTAATATTATTAATTATATAAGTTACAAAACGTTGTATACTAGGTACCTATGTATTGTATTGCTTATTCATATGTTTATAGATAATACGTACTGGATTTAAAACTAACCGCTTAGAGAATAACAAACAAAACAAATTATGTCTAAAACTTGTCTCAAAGTCATCCCCGGATTCAGATTAATTAACACGGTAACACGTCGTCAAGTTGTGATTAAACAATTATTTAATTATAAGATTTGCGTTTAATTAAATGTTAAACAGAAATTCTACATGTAATCTTCTGTTTGTTACAGGTAAATATCAGATGGAAACAGAATACTATGTACCTGATTTGTAAGTATATGAGTGTTGCCATAGTAAAATGGAGAACAGTAGGATAAAATATATTAAAGTTTTTTGTATAGTGTGACTAGTGAAGTAGTGATAGCCGAGTTGGTTTAATTGCTCGCTTCAAACCCCAGATTGAACTTCTGTAATTATCGCGTTTCATATGTGATTTTTTTTTAAAGTGATTATCTCCTTCCACTGACAAATAAGTCAAGACAACGCTCACGTCTATTGTATGAGAATGTAACTGTCAAAATTCAGCGGGGTATTGGTGAATACGGCGAATTTTGGTTGGTCCTTCCAAGGTCATGCCTTGAACGGAACAATCAAATGTCGGATGCAGTCTCGCATAATATGCAGTGGTAATGCATATGTTGCGAACGAGCGTCTAAATTAGACTTATTTGTCTGTGTTACTTTCCTAACGGTGAAGAAAGTTAGTGTGAACAAACTTGATGTGTGAGGTTATTAAAAAAAGTAAAGTGTTGGTAAATAAAATACCTAGATGTGTCATAAAACCGGATACACTCAGCCATGAAACATTTTTCAAGTAGAGTCTGCATGATAAATGACGAGCGACAAGTTATTAATGAGTGCGCACACAACACTGGATTGTACATTATACTCTACCATGAACGTATTATACATACATGTACTCTACATAGAGTGCTCGGAGAAATAATGAAACTTTGGCTAAGTTTAATGATAGCTAGCATTCCTCGCGTTTAGGTAGAGTCTTAGGGTGCGTTTCCATTGACGCGCAGCTGGGCGGAGTGAAGCGGAGCGGACTATGAATAGGTCAATCACAGTGCTCGAAATCTCCACTCCGCTCTGTAGCCCGATTCACGTAACGAAAACCGTAACGACATCTCAGCGATATAGTCTTTGAAAGACTTTTCGTAACAAGAAAAGGCTATCAACGACTATATCGCTGAAATGTCGTTACGGTTTTGGTTAAGTGAATCGGGCCCCTGGGCCCGTCACAGTTGGCCAATGACAGTCCGCCGCTCCGCTCCACTCCGCGTCAGTGGAAACGCACCCTTAGGGAGTACTTAAAAGGAAGTTATCATTCAAACTAATTTTCTCTCCTGGGTGGCTTTACATTGTTCGTCAGTGTGTCCTGACTCCTGACCTGTCTTGAGGCAGTAAATTAAAGATCTACTTCACATTGTAACTATACTTTTACTGATAACGAAACGTAATACAATCATAGATTTTGTTTAAGCCTACAGGGACACTAACAAATTTATTGTTATAGATAGTGCATCTACATGAAATCAGAATTATAATATTGTCTGAATAAGGGCCTCCGCAGACTTGCTACTTTTAGCATCGGCGACCGGCGATTTTGTGACGATAGATGCTGCGGCGATCGATAGATGCTGCGTCGCGTTTCTTCGAGCGCGAACGAGCGAGACGCAGCATCAAAATCGCCGATCGCCGATGCTAAAAGTAGCAAGTCTGCGGAGGCCCTAAGTTCCTAGTTTTATTACGGAAACTAAAAAAAACATCTTTAGTTAAAGCACAACACAAGACACATTAGTCTAGTTCCACACTAAATAACACTTATATTTTATATCCTCATCGATTAACTGCCAAATTTATAGACATTTTTAGCTAGTTTACAACGGTTTTACCAAGTATTTCTAGGAACAAAAGTAATTTGTAATGACAGTGTAAGTCCATAACTTTCTATAAACTTGGGGGTATGTTTATATAATATATCAACACCCATACCTATTAGGAAAAGAGAGATTTATTATAGTGGCCCCCTTACCAACCGTAAGGTTACAAAAAGAGGCACACTATACCTGGCAACCCCTTACGAGGCGTCAGGGACCATCTACGGTAGGTCCTGCCGCCAGAGCATCCACTCTAGTACTCAACGTGTGAGTTGCACCGTGATCGCTCACTACCATTTATCCGGAATGGTACCGGAGCCGTGAGTCGCTCACCACCCGCACTCCATGGAATGCTAACGGTTCAATCCCCGCTGGGGACGCCAGAGAAGCCGATAACCGATATAATATATCAATAAGAAGAAATCAAACAAATTTTAGAATCCGCTTAACGCATAAGTATAAATAAGACTTGCAACGAATAGTATATTCGGCCATACGCCGAATACCGAATATTCGGCGAGGTTCCTGGCCGAATAGCTGAATATTCGGCAAAAGTATTCGGCCGGTGTGTGGAAGGAAGAAAAGGAATTAGTGTTTATTCAGAGCGTCTTTTCTCTGAAGCTGGGATGGTGTACGAGAAAAAAGGAGTAAACTACTTCGCGAAAATGCAGAAAAAATGGCCTTTCTGCACCATAATCCATCGCTTCTAAATTTTGATTACGATAATTCAAATGCATAGGCAATGAAATTTATTTCTTTGTTTTTTTTTTTGGTAAATGTTGTAAATAAAGAAGTTGATTCTATCACTACAATAATTATAAGATATATTTTTTGAAATGTTTAACACAAATTATCCCACTGCTGGGCAAAAGTCTCCCCCAATAATACTCCAAATATCTCTATTAGACTTCACTTCCATCCACCCATTCAGATAAATATATTATATTTATTATAAAATAAAACAATATTTTATTTCATTGTACCATATATCTCACTCAAACAATTTAAGTATTCGGCCGAATAGTACAAAAGTAGCCGAATAGTAACCGAGTATTCGTTGCAAGTCTAGTATAAATGTTAATTAACAGTTTTATAACGCTAGCTGTCGGCACCAGTTCACGAGAAATATTATTGCATTTAATTATAATGTCGAACACGGCTTCGTCTAAATGCGGTTCATATTAAATGAACTTGCTCAAGTTATATGTTATGCAAGGGGTTATAACTTCGTATGTTTTGCTAAAGCAATCGTTAATGGTAACTACAGGTGTGGGTATGTAATGGTGTACCTTTCGTAATTAATTATATACACGATCTTAGATTAGACGTGCAATTTATTCAAGCCAATAAATAATCATTCTTACACGTACCTAAAGAAAAAATAGAAATAAATGACACAGAAAACTTTACAAAAATGTAATAGGAATTAAATCAAACATTTACATCTAGTTTTTATTAGGGTAAACCGGGTAGCTATTGACCACTTAAGGATTGCCAACACTTTGTCAGTATATCAAATATTTTGTATAATAGCTACAGTCTTATTAATATTATTTTCTGATTGCTTAATAAACTAACTTGGACTGTATTAACAGTTTTTAGGTAAAACCCAATTATTATGGAAGTTATAGACATTATGGTAAAATATGATTTTTTTTTGCCATTTTCTGTTATTAGCCACCCTCTTGCAGTGATTAGCCGCACCAGGTGTAGTGATTAGCCAGTGCTATAAAGTGTTAAATTGTTGAATTAAACCAAAACAAATACTAATATTAGATACTTCTTGGCCACTTACGTTATGAAAAATAACCTTTTCCCGTTCCATTAAACATACAAAATAGTTATTTATTGTTTAAAAAACATTCAATAATTCTAATGAATCAAGTGTAAGTCCTTAAGGAAATTGATAAGATTCTTAAATTTTTCAATGTTACTCACACCCGACTTGATAAAACCCACCATAAGTATTTTTATTTTTAAAAACGCTGTTCATGGAGTATTAAAATCGATTGTCTATGGCTAACAGCGTCACTTAGCCAAGTTTCATTGAATTATATTGACAGTAAATAACAAAAAATAAGTTATTTCCTTAAAATGGCTTATTACCGCCGGATGGCTAATTACCCCCCGGTTTACCCTACCTGTAAAAAAACATAAAATGTTACCGAAAGAAATCGCACCATTAGCCACAATTAACATAATACAGACACCGGGGTAGTACCACCTCTCACAGAAGATCGGCGTAAAGCAGCTATTACAGCTGCGTTTCGTACGAGAGAGCCGTAAGCCCACCCCCCCTCCCCCTCCCTCCAACCCACTCCCCTTCAGGTCGGGAATGTGCGAGCAATGCCTTTGGTATTTTAAGCATCTATAGGCTACGGTAACTGCTTAACATCAGGCGGGCCTTATGTTTTTTGCCACCGCAGTCATATAAAAAAAAACACTCGGTAGTTAACACAATTATAAAATACTAAGGTAATACTAAGGTGTAATTACTAAGGTATTTCAACTCCAATCAAATATCAAAGGCGTGAATTCTCGTTAAACTCGGCACCAAACAAAGTTACCTACGCATCGACGGATTCCGATTTCGCCGTCGAAGTTCGGACTGTCTCCGCACCGTCTGTTTCACTCACACATTAATTACCATAGCACAAAGGGGAGCTGACAAACGAAAATAAACAAGCCAGTACCAGATTCCCTGGTGAGTTTCCCTTTGATTGTGCACAGAGTCAACACAAAGCAGGTTAATAATAATGTTTCATATGGAAATCGTTTGAAGATAGATCGGGTTCAGATAGCAATCAATCTTTCATTTGGTGCGTCCAGAGGCCTCGCGTGCTATGCTCGGGTGTGGTATGCGCGTGGACGCAGCCATTGGGTGCGTCTAATAGCCGAGCGGCGCGCCCGAGCAATCAGTTTTGATATCTGTCCACGTAGACATTATCTCATAAAAAAACGCGACACAAAAACCTCTAGAAAGGAGAAAAGAATATATAAATACTGGGTGCGGATTCGATTTCCGTCAGAGGCAAATATCGATACCGTAATTTGGCTTCATCTGGATGTCACTGGGACCGCCCCCAGTCCATTGTATGGTAGCCATAGTACACACGTTTCTTAGTATGGAACCATGGTGTGTAAGTTTGGTGAATTTTATTTAAATCAGTTTCTCTCCCTCTTGCTACAAAGAGGTAATACAATTTGAATATACTCTTACAACATTGTAATCAGGGCTGCTCGTAATCCAATCAGTCTCTTTCATTATGCAGAAAGGCAGCATTAGACTCAGTAGTGCTTCTTGCTTGAAAATGCACAACAGTTATACCACCATACAGCAAATACTACAGAAGGTCTAGAATTATTACACAGATTTTTTTAATGGTAGTAACAGCCTGTCACTTGTGGAATTTTCTCGCTGACCAATTAGGTTACTTCAATTTAGATTACCATAAGCCCTCTATTAGTTTTACGTGTAACTACTAACTTTAGCGACTAGGGACTTCCTGTGAACTTATGGTATAGCTACGGCTCTGAACAAGAAAGTAGAGATAGATAGGTAGGTATTACATTTACCTTAAAAAAAATATCAATGAATGAATTTATTTGAATAGGTACATAATGAAACTCAAAGATGAAAATATATCCGGCAACTTCATTCATTTCTACAATATTTGAAGTAAATGTCGCTTAAGTATCACTCTGTTAATTTGTTGCTTACAAAAATTGACTAATTGATCCTTAAACGAAACTTACTTAGAAAAACCACATAGGTATTAAAAGTACTAAGTTGCCTTTTCCAAGAACAGTCTACGCTAATTAGCAAGTAAAACTTTAATACTCTTGTTACTACCCATTCCAAGAAGCACTTTATGTAATTTAAACCGTAAAGTAACAAAGTTAAAGTTCGTTCTTAATTACACTAACATAACCTACGCTTAACCTAGCGTCCTGTAGTAAACGTAGGTATCACGTAAACGTAATAATCACATTTGTACAACAATTTACGGTAACATTTGACACTTGACATAACGTCACAGCCACTATCAAAATTTGCTACGATTCGTAGCGGATGATGTTTTGCTACGGCGCGTAGCGCGTGCTGAATTGCTACGGCTCGTAGCGCTACGAATTTCGAGTTTGTAACAAAACATATATTGGAAACTAGCCTTCTATTGTATATTTTTGTGTGTTATGTCACTACTGAAAGGTTCTAAAATGCGGAATATCTTCTCTGAATGTTTAATATTACCATGATTTGTGTAAAATATTTTTGTGATGGCTCTATGGTACTGGATTAAAATAGAAATTCTGGTTATACTAAGGTGTTGATTGGTTTTCCAGTGGCGAGTCCACCCGGCGGCGCGGGCGCACCGCGGGAGGAGGCTCCCCGCCCGCCGCCGCCCCCCTCGCCCCGCAATGGCACCCCTCCCAGTAAGCACGGTTACGCGACTATGGCGGTTATTACGATACACATAAAGTTATATTTGTGCTGTACATAAAATATTCATATTTTAAACTACAATTGATGTTTACAAATTTTACACAAGTAATATGTTAAGTTTATTATATACATTTACGCAGTAAAAAAACGTATAACAATATTCTCAAAACCCGAGGGCTAGAATGGACGAATTAACAATTTCGTCATAAAAGTTTATTTCAAACTGGTATCAAAATGTTAATTTTTTGCCTAATAAACGTCTCTCGAAAGTACTGGGACTGTTATTTGTAAAGGTTTTAAGTCGTAATACTATGAATTAAATTATTTGTAGTAATATTAGAAGCAACTCTATAAAACTTTATTTAAAAAATCCTTGCAAAATATAATTTTACAACATTTAAGTACTATTTAATTTGTTTTATTAAATTGTAATAACCGCCATGTCAATTCGTGCACGTTACAAAATTGACGTAATTTTTCCGACTCCCGCGCATCTACCACACACGCTTGTGACATGACTCTAGATGTTTCTCCTATTCTTATATTTTTTTCTAAATTTCTTTCCGTGTTTGTTCTTGATCGAAATTTTTTATTTTTTATTTCTAGCTTTTTGTGGCGTTTATATCTCTAAATACATGTATATCTTGTAGAATATAGTCCAAAGTAGGTAGTGACCTTTGGCGTCTTATTTAACTTTTATTCACCAGATAAATATGGCGTTTTGACTGTTTTCCATAGAATATCTGTCAAAATGCTATATTTATTTGGTGGATAAAAGTTATCTGATGATTATGAAACAGACGCTTAGTATAAATAAATATTAGAGGCAAGTAGAATTTAGAGATCCTTACCTTTATAATCTTAATAGTTACGATTATAACCATACTATCGTTACAAAGCTGTTAACGTAAAATTTTATTTTATTATTATTTTAGATTAGATATTTCTTAACATGGTAGATATTATAGTTTACACTTTAAAGACATTTTAATGTACAAAACAAAACGTTGTTCAATTCAAAGGTTTATGTTATTGTTATTTGAACACTCAAGCATCTACAAAATGATAAAATCTAATAAAAAGTAACAATAATGTACATAAAAAGTAATAATTCGCTGCAAAATGTAAGGCCTCGAAACGCGTCTCCATCGCTTCGTTTACTTCAAAGTGGCTATAAATAAAGGAAAACCATAAAAAATCCCATCGGAACGCACGTTTTTATAAAAGGACTTTAACTTAGTAAAGAAAATATTTCAAATGTAATGTAAAAAAAAAAAATGTTACGTCACGACTTTTTATCCCCATTCGGGGGTAGTCAGAGGCTTGAGTGGCCATACACCACCACATTGTGGAGGTATTAACCAACTCAAAGCCCACGTTTCACCAGATAGTCAGAACCCAACGTGACAGGTGGTGAACCTTGTCGCCGTGTATACAGGAACTGACTATTACCTAATCCCGAGGGATAGGTAGGTTTCCTCACGATGTTTTCCCTCACCGTCAGCGAACTGTAAATTATGCACATAGATGAAAATTCATCCATTGTTGCTTGCCCCACCGGGGATCGAACCTGGGACCTTCTGATTGCTAGCCCAACCTGTTCACCCCTAGGCTACAGTCGCTAGTTTCAAGGGTATGGTTAACTTTTTTTAGTCCATCTTACTTTTACTAATTTCTAGTTTATAGGATTTCCAAATGCGAACTCAGGTCTTTGCCTTTGCCCTGCAGTGGGACAGTACAGGCTAGAAATGAAATTAATGCGAATTCAGGCAAAAATATAAAATCGTGTATTAATTTTCCTTATACAGCGTGGAGCTGCAATAGCGAAATTAATTTAACACGGGGCGAGAGGTACTGACTCCAAACATTAGATCGAATAGATAATTTCTAGCCTATTTCAGCCAAAAGATATAGATGATTGAACATAGACCTCCCCAAGATTTTCGGTTATTTTATTGTATTTTTTTTAGGCGTGAGCGTTATTTCACGTCACCGGTTACATTAACTGGTTACGAGCTAATTCACCGAATCACTGTTTACGCGACGAACGAGTAACTGGTGATTTTTGTAACAGGTTATTTAGCTGTAGCCCGGACTACATCATAGGTCACCCATAGACATCTAAAAGTAACAAAAAACAATGTTTGTACTTTTGTATACAAGAAGCTAGTACGAAAACCATTGGGTTACAAAAATAACCAGTTACAAAAATCACCTATTAAATAACCGGTGACGCTTTTGACGTAACCGGTTACGTTACGTTTCGTGAAAATAATGTAACGACACACTTCTATTTTTTTTATGTTTAACCTTTCCTGTTCCTACCCTTCATTAGCGCCATACTGTATAGAATATCTATGTTTAAGATCATTTCTTTAGTCTATTTTAGATATCTGTATGTTTACCTTCTAGATTGGTACCTACGTATTGCATGGGTGTCCGTGTCTAAATATTATTGTATTTACTTATCATTACAGTCTGTGTTGATTCGTTTAAGGATCCGTGTAAATATACTTGTTTGTTGTGTAATTTATGAATGTGTTTATTTATACAATGTGTACGATTGGTTGTTTCCTGGAAAACTTGATTGTACTGGTCAAATACTACAGCACGAAAAAAATCACGTAATTGGGTGCGTCCACAAGCTTGGAGCATCCGCACCCGAGCAATCAGATATGATATTATGTCTTCATGGTTGGACATCAAAACTGATTGCTTAGGCTCATGTAGACGTACCTTATTACCTACTTTACCGCCATGTCAACCTATCTTTAAAATAATGTAAGTATTGGTGCTTGCGTTGGCTGCAATAAACAATTTTGTTATGTTACTTACAAACAACAAACGTACGGCCCGCTTGATGTTAAGCAGTTACCATAGCTTATAGATGCTTGCAATACCTAAAGATACCCATAGACGCTCGCTCCGACCTTGGGGGGAGGGACAGAGGAGGTCTCTTCAGGTCGGCAATGTGCTAGCGATGTCTCTGGTATTGCAAGTATCTCTAGGCTACTGTACCTGCTTAACATTGGGCGGGCCGTACGCTTGTTTGCCACCTTAGTAACGTAAAAAAGGTTGTATTAAAATCTCTCAACAACAGTGTTACAATAGAATGGTCGCTTCAATGTCATGAACGTATTACTTATCCTAAATCCAATATGGCTAAGGCATGAGTAAATAACGCCGGCTCTACACGTTGGCGCCAACGTTGGCCCCAACGCCACTCGTACAAAGCCAGAGCCACACATTGGATGTATTTGCACCAAGTTGTGGTCTTGGCGCCAACACACCAATGTGTGTATCGGTCTTGCTGCCGAGTACTCGTACACTACTTAAATTTGAGAGCTGCTTAACTTCGTCGCACCATACCAAAAATGATAGATAACGACATCTCAAGCGACTAAATGGGACTTAAATACATAAGAAGGCATTATTTACTAGTTGTTGAGCCATATATACCTATTTCGTAGTAGCTCTCAAAATATAAAAAAAATGTTTTCCAAGCAAAAAATATTTTTGTCAAAACAAATTTAAGTTTACCATTAAGTTTTCTTTATTATTCTTTATAAGTTATTATGTTTTTCTTCTATATGTGGAAGCTTGTAATTGGCATTTGCTTATTTTTAATCATACCTATTCTGTGAAATTGGCCGTAAGCTCCCCAAATAAAATATTTAAAAATAAAATATTGGCAATACTGACATGTTTTCAAAATTATTTTCCGCGAGCGACTGGGTCGTACTATGTCCATGGACTCCGTTTAGTAGGACAAACTATTTTGGAGGGTCACATGTCTCCCTCTTTGTTGGTAATGTCTTTGAGTTCCAGACTCCTTTGTTAAATTTTAATTGGATATGTAAAAAAAATATAAGGAACAGTAAACGATGTTATAAAAGCTTGTGTTCAGTAAATTTAAGTAGCCTTTGAGTATTCGGACGTAGGACGGATAAAGACCGCTACACGCATTGGTGCGTTGGCTCCAAGACCACAACTTGCTGCAAATACATCCAATGTGTGGCCCCGGCACAACGTGTGAATCTAGAAAATAGCCAACCCAACGTTAGGGCCAATGGTTTTTTCTAAATCAATTTGGACGAGTGGCGTTGGAGCCAATGTTGGGGCCAATGTATGGAGCCGGCGTAATTGGAGAAGTTGGGAGCTACGGGCGGTTGCCATGACAACTGATGTTGGAAACCGATTCCCTATTTACTTGTATACAAAGACATTACCAATAAGAGTGAGACACGTGACTGTACAAAATAATTTGTGCTAAGGGTATTCATGGACTCAGTAACTGTAAAGTGGGAGTAGGCATGCACAGCTTTCTAGGCTAGTTCTTATTTTTTTTTTGTTTATTTAAATACCTAATTTTGTTTTTTTATTCACTATGTGTTAATGCCTGCCTGCTCACACAGCGTTGCTGTTTGAAAATGTATAAGTACAATTATTCTTTTGAAAAGAGTAACCATTGAGTTTCTTGCCGGCTCTTCTCAATGGAAGCAACATTACGAACCGGTGGTAATGCTAAAATATTGTTTATCTTGACTATTTATAAACGCTTTATTGAGCTTACATGAATAAAAAACTTTTGATTTGATTTGATTTGAGTACGACTCAGTCGCTCGCGGAAAATAACGTTGAAAATAAGTCGGTATTAGCGATGCAGCTTATCTTCTGGTGAATAATGACTCCAAATTGCGAGTGTGAATTTCACTGCATGTAGTAGTGCGCTGCGCAAAAGTTCTGTGATTGCGATGTTAGGAGGTACCATATCTGCTAAAATAATTCATCTATGCATGTATACTAAATTGTATTTCTAAGTACTGAGGATTTTGCAGAGAAATATTTTTTAGGCTTCTGACATCCTTGTAGGTATTCAATTTGTCCTGTAATATAAAGTATAAGGCTGTTGTTAAAGGATATTTATAGGATAGCTTCATTTAGAAGGCATTATGAGGGGCCAGACCACGTCATTTAGCATAATGCGCTTCAAATCATCTTTCATAATGCGCACAGCCAAGGAGTGGAACTCCCTGCCTGCGTCCGTATTTCCAAGTGCATACAACCCAAATCTCTTCAAAAGTAGGGTGAACAGGCATCTTCTGGGAGCGCTCGCTCCATCGTCAACCTCATCTTTGCCCCTGCGGAATGAGTGAGGTCAAGAGCATGCCCATTTTAAATAAAAAAATATAAAAAATTCAGGGAATTAATAATTTGAATCCTTTTTCTTCCTTCCTCATTCCTTCCTCCTTCCTCCGTCCTTCCTCCTTCCTTCCTCCTTCCTTCCTCCTTCCTTCCTCCTTCCTTCCTCCTTCCTTCCTCCTTCTTTCCTTCTTCCTTTTCCAATGGCTTTAAAATACACTTTTAAGAAAAAAAGTACTTTATAATGCCACTGTTGAACGTTTATCGCGTTCCTATTACAAAACATACATATTGCACAAGTAATAAGCTCGGAGTTCCTCAGATTTCTTTTCTTCTGTATTTCAATGCCCTTTGAGAATACAAAATATAACAAAGGGTATGAAGGGCGAATGGAGATTTGCGGTGTTTATTATTCAGTATGATTTCCACATCTATATTCGAACTGTTTTGGTCGGACATAGTATTTCTTTATGCAGCGTTCAAATACATGTTGTAAGTACGATTCTTGAAAAATTCCTTTTGTGACTATTTTTTTTTTAATCGGTGCGGTAGTCTACTCCATATCTGCAGTAGATAACAGGCCTTCGAATCCGCTATCAATTAACCCTTTCGAAAAAACTGGACCCTGATATTATCTTCGTGAATTCTTCATAGTAAATCGTAAATTGTTGGCGGTCGGCATGTTGTCGGCCAGAGGATTACTAACTGATGGCCGATATCATGTCGACTCCCACGAATTTACGATGCAAGGTCGGCATTCACCTATCAATTCAGCACCCGACCAGCACCGCCTCGCCGCTCGGCGTCCACTCGTTGTCGACATGTGGTCCGCGGCGGACGCTGCTTTTACACCATCACGTGATCAACCAGTGGACCGCGCGTGGTCAACGAGTGAAAGCCGCGTGGTCAGCGCGTGGTCCACTTATTTCCGGTTCAGTTAGTGGACGTCGACCGACGAGGCGATGCTGGTCGGGTGCCGAGTTGATTGATGAGTGCCAACCTTTATAACGAATTAAATACCTATTAAATACAAGATAGTCACAATCTACCACCGGCTCAGAATTTATTGTCACAATACTGGGAAATAATATTCAAGTGATTCAATATTACCAATAAAAATAATTACAAAAATAATTAATTACAGTGAATAATTAATTAGGCTACTGAAGATCCCATAATTAATTAAAGGCTACTGAAAATCCCACCTGACTAGACTTACAATGATGGAATTGTGCGAGCCAAGAAAGATCCACCTTCAAATTATGAAACATAAGTTCCTCAAGTATATTTAGAGGGAAGTTGGGAATATAAAATGGAAATAACAACGAAATAGAATGAAATTACAATTTCAATTTGTCTTGCGCTCGATATGCAATTCCGGGGGTTCCCCCCAAGGTTGTCAAGACGACCGGGTAGCAACAGAAACGTGTACCTGATAACATCTCCTTTGCAGAATAAGGGTAGCGGCAACGAATTTAGGGGTGTATTTGAATTTTAATGACGTTCAAGTGAAAAGCAGTTAGAAATAATAGATGTAGAAACGCTCTGAAAACTCTGGGGTAACGTCAGGATAATTCCCGTACCCAAGAATGGGACAGTTCCCAATATTGCCGCTAAGTTCCCAACTTTCTTAAAGTTCCCAGAAATGACAAAATACTAGTCACATCCCTTGGATTCTGACGTTGTAGTTGAGATCATGTCAAAAGTTACACATCGCACATAAGGGATGATTTATAACCCTACAGTGTTGACTTAATTTATCAAATTTTGGGCTAACTTTGCCCTTCTATTAGGTATCCTAATTAAAGTCTAACCCCCTTATTCATAGAGATTTTGCCCAGTTTGCAATGGTTATGAAAGGCATTTTTAGGAACAAATGTGATTTGAAACTCCACTGCAGGTCAATTATAACTTTCTATGAATAAGGGGGTAACAGTGTTATATTTAGGGAATCAACTCTAATTTATGACATGGGCATAACACTGCGTCGAAAAACTCCCAGTTTCATAATTAAAAATAACATGGCTGCGTCTAAATTAGGCACATGCCACACCCGAGCACTCTGTTTTGCGTCGGAACGCATAGTAATAACGTCATAACATGAGCGCTCGGGCGAGGCGAGGCATCTGGACGCACCAAATTTCAAATTATTTTTGTTCTGGTTTGGTTTCTGACTGGCTGCGTCTACATCAGACGCATGCCGCGCCCGAGCACTCAGTTTTCACGTCAAAACGCATATACATAATGTCATAACATGAGTGCTCGGGCGAGGCATGCGAGGTGTCTGGACGCACCAATTAACGTTGCTGTATACGTGATATTCATAACAAAACGCTTAATTAATATACGAGTGTACCATGATCCGGCCCTTCCTGGCATGCTCAATGAAAGGTATTCAGATCCGGAATATAAAAAGCTCCGGGTATTTATTCAATGGCATATTTGGGAAAAAATGTATTCATAAAATAATGCCGCTCTAATAATAAGTTAAGCTTTGTGCGGTTACGTAGGTACTTTGGGTGATAATCAAGTGATTATCGTGAGACAGTAATGGCTTAATTAACTAGTAGCTAATTAAACGTTAATTAAACTATTATAATGGTCAATGCTTTTATATTTTATTACGTTTAAGAAGTAGAATTGCCGTCGAAACTATGAATAATTTAATAGCTACGAATAATTAGATGGGTAGGTATAATTAATTTCTTCACTCCTCAGTTCATTAAAATTAAGTAGATACCTAATTAATTAATTTATAAAGCATGTTCAACCGCATGTCGATGTTCATTATAGTAATAACCTGTTCGATATATATGTAAATATTTGCTAGTTAACCCTCTTTTGCTGTTAACGTACGCTCATGAATCTAATAGAGAAGTACGCTACGTTCGAAAACTGAGTCCTTTTTAAAGGACACGTTTACACCTATGAATCATATACAGTACGTTTCAAGTACGGGACTAGATTATATAAAAGGTATCTCAATCTATATTTGCGAGTGGATTCTTGATAGAGAGGTATATAATAAATGTAAATAATAATAATAATTAAGCTTTATTTAATTCCATACAAATTCATATTAAACTAGCTTTTGCCCGCGACTTCGTCCGCGTAGACTTCAAAATAAAAAAAACCGGGCAAGTGACTTAAGACTTTTTAGTGCGCCAGGGTTTTTTAAGTCAGTATTTGCTTTTTTATAAAAATAATTTTATTTCACGATTTTTATTGGAGCCATACAAACTTTATCACGGTACCTAATTCGGTGAATGCGTGTTTTGGTAGGTAGGTATATAGAGCCAAAATCCCAAATCCCCCTCCCCTTCTCCACCCCTTTTCCTCCCCTCTCTTCCTTCTGCTCCCTCCCCCTTCCACTTCCCCCTACCTTACGTCTTTCCCTTCCTCCCTCACCTACCCTATGCATACTAAGTTTCAAGTCAATCGGGTACAAACATATTTTTCTGCCGTACTTTTCAACCTTTAGTTTCCCCCTTTTGGGTGTTGATTTACGAAATGATTTTTTATGGGATCAAACTGAAGTAGTACCTACCATATTCAGCTCAGCTTATACCCCAATTATTTAAAATGAATAATCATAACCAATCTCGAGATATGGATGACTAAACATTCGCTGACCCCGCTCTCCCCTTTTCCTTCAAAATATTAAAAACGCTGAAACCCCAGTCTGATTATTTAAAATGAACAATCATAACCAATTTCGAGATATGGATGACTAAACATTCGCTGACCCCGCTCTCCCCTTTTCCTTCAAAATATTGAAAACGCCGAAACCCCAGTTTGATTATTTAAAATGAACAATCATAACCAATTTCGAGATATGGATGACTAAACATTCGCTGACCCCGCTCTCCCCTTTTCCTTCAAAATATTAAAAACGCTGAAACCCCAGTCTGATTATTTAAAATGAACAATCATAACCAATTTCGAGATATGGATGACTAAACATTCGCTGACCCCGCTCTCCCCTTTTCCTTCAAAATATTGAAAACGCCGAAACCCCAGTTTCATTATTTAAAATGAACAATCATAACCAATTTCGAGATATGGATGACTAAACATTCGCTGACCCCGCTCTCCCCTTTTCCTTCAAAATATTAAAAACGCTGAAACCCCAGTCTGATTATTTAAAATGAACAATCATAACCAATTTCGAGATATGGATGACTAAAAATTCGCTGACCCCGCTCTCCCCTTTTCCTTCAAATTATTAAAAACGCTGAAACCCCAGTCTGATTATTTAAAATGAACAATCATAACCAATTTCGAGATATGGATGACTAAACATTCGCTGACCCCGCTCTCCCCTTTTCCTTCAAAATATTAAAAACGCTGAAACCCCAGTCTGATTATTTAAAATGAACAATCATAACCAATTTTGAGATATGGATGACTAAACATTCGCTGACCCCGCTCTCCCCTTTTCCTTCAAAATATTAAAAACGCTGAAACCCCAGTCTGATTATTTAAAATGAACTATCATAACCAATTTCGAGATATGGATGACTAAAAATTCGCTGACCCCGCTCTCCCCTTTTCCTTCAAAATATTAAAAACGCTGAAACCCCAGTCTGATTATTTAAAAGGAACAATCATAACCAATTTCGAGATATGGATGACTAAAAATTCGCTGACCCCGCTCTCCCCTTTTCCTTCAAAATATTAAAAACGCCGAAACCCCAGTTTGATTATTTAAAATGAACAATCATAACCAATTTCGATATATGGATGACTAAACATTCGCACACCCCGCTCTCCCCTTTTCCTTCAAAATATTAAAAACGCTGAAACCCCAGTCTGATTATTTAAAATGAACAATCATAACCAATTTCGAGATATGGATGACTAAACATTCGCTGACCCCGCTCTCCCCTTTTCCTTCAAAATATTAAAAACGCTGAAACCCCAGTCTGATTATTTAAAATGAACAATCATAACCAATCTCGAGATATGGATGACTAAACATTCGCTGACCCCGCTCTCCCCTTTTCCTTCAAAATATTAAAAACGCTGAAACCCCAGTCTGGTTATTTAAAATGAACAATCATAACCAATTTTGAGATATGGATGACTAAACATGCGCTGACCCCGCTCTCCCCTTTCTCGTCAAAATGATTAAAAATACGGAAACCCCAGTCTGATCAATTCAAATAAGCAATCATAACCAATATCGAGATATGGATGACTTATTAAAACATCCCTTGACCCCGTCTTCCCCTTTCCCGTCAAAATAACAAAACTCGACCACTCCTATACAAACTTTCACTCCACATTTCACCCCTTAGGGGTTGAATTTCCAAAAACACGAAAGAAATCTAAACACAAACTTTCATTCCCCTATTTTACCCCCTTAGGGGTTGAATTTTCAAAAACCCTGAAATTACTCTTTTTTATTTTTGAAAATACACCTAATCACCAATTTAAGTAATTCTAACTTCAAAAATGGCGGAACTTCCATACAAACTTTTATCCCCTATTTTACCCCCTTAGGGGTCGAATTTTCAAAAACCCTGAAACCCATATTTTTTTATTTTTCAAAAGACACCTAATCAGCAATTTTCATAATTCTAACTTCAAAAATGACGAACTTCCATACAAACTTTCATCCCTTATTTTACCCCCTTAGGGGTTGAATTTCAAAAAACCCTTTCTTAGTACACCTCTACACATCAAGACAAACCAACCCTCCAAATTTCAAGTCTCTACGATCAGCGGTTTAGGCTGTGCGTTGTCTGTCAGTCAGTCAGTCAGTCAGTCAGTCAGTCAGTCAGTCAATCAGGACTTTGATTCTTATATATTTAGATGTTTCATTTTAAATTAAATTCATATACAACATTATTATTAAACTCATATTAAATGTCAGAAATCAGTAAAAATTTAAATAAAAATATAAAATGATAGTAATAATAATTGTGATTCGATAATTTGATACATGCATATTAAAAAAAAAATGTTATTTAGTTTGTATGGACCCCCTTCGGGTAAAAGCCTCCTCCAAAGAATTCCACTTTTCTCTGTCCTTAGCTATGTCTAGCCATCTTTGACCCGCTGTCGTAACTATTTCGTCTGCCGTAACTATTTCACATGGTCGACCTCTCGCTCTGGTGCCTCATGGTCCTGTCCATTTTGTTGCTCTAATATTCCATCTGTCACCTTTATACCTGGCGATAGAGAGGTATAGAGACAAATAAATAAGACGCAATTATTTATATTTTCGTTTTTTTGTCTGTTTATCTCTATCAGGCATCAGATAATTTACTATTCATACAAAGCCTTACGAAAATCTCCATTAGACATATATTTGAATAGTTTTTCTTTAGTGAAACATCAAAAGTGCCCCGTAAAAGATTCCCAATTCCACATTTACGTATGTAAACGGAACAGAGGGCCTACTCTGTTTCAAACGATAACGAAATTTCGGACGAAATTCGCGTTTTTCCTACTACGTTTCTCATTGATTCCGACATTTCTTACGAACGAAAATTGTTTGACGTTTAGATTCGACGACGACAAAGACGTCAAACAATTTTCGTTCGTAAGAAATGTCAAAATCAATGAGAAACGTAGTAGGAAAAACGCGAATTTCGTCAGAAATTTCGTTTTCGTTTGAAACAGAGTAGGCCCTCAGTTCAATAATAACATAACACAACATATACGTCACGACTTTTACCCCCATTCGGGGGTAGTCGGAGGCTTGAGTGGCCATACGCCACCACATTGTGGAGGCATTAAGCCAACTCAAAGCCCACGTTTCACCAGATAGTCAGAACCCAACGTAACAGGTGGTGAACCTTGTCGCCGTGTATACAGGAACTGACTATTACTTAATCCCGAGGGAGGCAGTTCCATAAATATGGATAAAGGACTCAATAAAGGACCTTTCTTTTGCTGATGCTAAGAGAAAGCCTGAAAATCTTCTGTACTTACTGTAAATATTTAAATTTCATAAGTGTGCGCCTGTTACTGTCGTTGTAAATAGTGTATATTATGTACTTTTTCTAGTACATTTACTGCATCTTTGTATGTTACCGTCTCCCATAGTCTTGCATGATAACAACACTATTGTACAGTTGTTCTAAATATTATTTATTAGCCTATTATATGTCCCACTGCTGGACAAAGGCCTCCCCTCTCTGTCTCCCCAGGTCCCTATCCTGGGCTTGTATAGTGGCCACGTTTTACCCGCAAAGGTGTTCAAATCGTCGCACCATCTGCGCCGTGGTCTACCACGACCACGGTAACCATCAGTGGGCGTCCAGGTATTAATACGATTTGCCCACCTTTGCGAATCCATTCTTGACACGTGGCCGACCCAATCCCACTTCAGCTTTGCGGTCTCCTCGCCCACGTCAGTAATCCGAGTGTTCTAAATATAAAACATTTTAATTTTAAAATTCATTTTGTTCACAGAACAAGGCGCTCTCACAATAGTCCGTCGTACCTCGAGCCGCGGCAAGACTGAGAGCTGTTCACCGCCCACTGATGAACAGCTTGACTCCGTCGACTTAGACACTGAGCACTTGCCCGCTGTCGACACGCCCGATGCGTGCGATAAAGCCGCACTTAGGTAAGAAAGACTTATGTACTTTAATAGGACGGTACAATTCATTACGGTCAAGTTTTTGATGCATATAAACCACAGAGTAAAGACTAAAGAAAGAGATGCCCTTATTAGATATATGTATGAAAAAAACGTGGTCATTGTTTTTTCATTTTCATTGTTCTATCTACCGTTAAATAGTTGAACTACTCGCTTCGTTTTATGTCGATGTTAGTACCAGGCCGACCAATCGGCCAGTTGCTTAGGGCCAGTCCCCTTAGTAATTGGTCCATGATATACTTAAACCATTTTTTTTTTAAATAGGACTGCGGTGGCAAAAAAGCGTACGGCCCGCCTGCTGTTAAGCAGTTACCGTAACCTATAGATGCTTACAATACCAAAGGCATTGCTCGCACATTGCCGACCTAAAGGGGAGTGGGAAGGAGGGAGGGGAAGGGGGGTGTTGGTCTTCGGGCTCTCACTCATCGTACAAATCGCAACTGTAATAGCTGCTTTACGCCGATCTTCTATGAGAAGGTGGTTCTACCCCGGTCGAGCCAGCCCATAATGAGCTGCAGTCAATTGGATACAGCTTAGCTCTACCACCAATAAATAAATATATTATCTATGTTAGAAAGGACTTGAAAGTTACCTTTACAATTTTTAAAAACTTTCACATATTTGAGCTCTACTCGAAATGCAAAGGACTTATCCAAAAGATATACGAAACACAAAGTACCTACTGATTGTCGAATCCTTCCTGTAGCACACAAAATTGCCTTCTACCGTAACTTTTATTAGTTTAGGACGGTCAACTTTGGGAAGCCTTTTATACTTTAAATAATCATATCGTTCAGTAATTTGATATCCCGTCTAACTTCTTTTGTTAATAGTAACGTCTTATTAGATGAAGGTAGGTTCAAGCCACAGTAAACTTAAAGTATTTACCTTCTGAAAACATTTTTTGTTATTAACCTATTGCCCACTGCTGGGCAAAGGTCTCCCCCATCTTCTTCTATCCATCGCGGTCTTGGGCTCTCTCGTACCATCCGTCCAGATGAGCGTCGAGGTCATCGCGCCACCGTTTTATGGGGTATTTTTTTTTTATAGGATTGCGGTGGCAAAAAAGCGTACGGCCCGCCTGATGTCAAGCAGTTACCGTAGCTTATAGATGCTTACAATACCAAAGGCATTGCTCGCACATTGCCGACCTGAAGGGGAGTGGGATGGAGAAATGGGTAGGGGGGTGGGCTTACGGCTCTATCACTCATCGAACAAAACGCAGCTGTAATAGCTGCTTTACGCTGATCTTCTGTGAGAGGATGGTACTACCCCGGTCGAGCCAGCCCGTATATGAGCTGCAGTCAATTGGCTACAGCTTGGCTGTACCACCTCCTCACCTCACCTCTCTTGGCTCTTAATTAGGTATTAGAAAAATGTGGTAGTTACTTGCTCTACCAGTCTTAAAAGTTAGTTCAACTATAACTATCGATGATCGAGCTGTGTGTCGTATTAGAAGGATGGTCCTTCATTTTATGTGATAACACATAATAACTATAGTACTATCAGTAGTACAATAACATTATATTGCTATTTTTCACAATATACGCTTCATTATTTAGATACTAGCTTCCGCCCGCGACTTCGTCCGCGCATAATTTATCCCACGGGAATATACTATCGGGATAAAAAGTATCCTATATGTTAATCCAGGTTATAAGCTATCTCTGTGCCCAATTTCATCCAGATCCGTTCAGCCGTTCTGGCGTTATTGAGTAACAAACATCCATCCATACATCCATCTATAGTTTCAAATTTATAATATTAGTGGGATTACTTAGTGCTATAAAAATGAAATGTCCATTGGACCGTTAAGTTAATATAAATCGTCGTTCATTACTACAAAGTATAGTCCTTAATAAGGACTCCGGGCAGAGCAAGCGCTGTAGCATAATTTATAGTTCAATCCGAACGGCTAATGAAACGCATGGCGAGATTATCTTTGTTCTCCGGAAATTAAGTTTATTTATCATTGCAGACGAAGTTTTAGTTGCTAATGTTCTTTATTTAGTGCACACTTTCGTGCGAAATTATTTCTAAACTTTGAGATGGTACGTTGGTTAAATAACAACTAAAGAATATTATGCAATAATTTAAATTTAAAATTCTGATTAAATATTTGATGTCGTTAAATCACAGTTTAATTAAATTAGGTACACCGAAAAATATTTGTGTCTCTTTCGTCGTCGTTTTATGTTATTACGGCTATGAATAAAATGCATAAAATAAAAATAAATAATTAAATAAATTAAAAAACACGACTGCCCTGACAAAAAACAAACTAAAAAGTATAAAAAAGTGCAGTGTCATTGCAGTTTATTTTTATTTTATGCATTTTAATGACAGCAGCCAAAAATGAAATGTTTGTCTTGCATGCTAAATTATGCCTATAAAACGCACCCCACCTATGTTAAATTATGCCTATAAAATCTACAGTTTTAGAATGTGCTCATCAAGGCCTTCAATTTGATACCCATATTGTAATAAAGGAAGGATTTTTTTTTCACATTTGAAAATTGAGCCTTATGCCGCCATATTGTTTTTTTTTTTTTTTCAAAAATAATATACCTTGTGTTATCCGGAATGATGTAAGGATTCTACCGATACCCCATACATCCAAATCCGTTCAGGCATTTATAAGTTATGGTGGAATAAAGAATCTCACATACATACAAACAAACATACATGAACCCTAAACACATATACACTCCTTTTTTGGGCAATCGTGTAAAATAAAAAAGGATGGAAATACAGCTAGGGTCTGTTACAAAATCGTGAGATACCGCTTATTCTCCAAGTAAATTTGTAATTTTAAGTAAAACCTAGAGTGAAAACGTTAAATTTGCTGAATAAAAGTTATCTGACGATTCGGAAATAGGCCCTTAGTTCAGTTAGGTAAGTTTAGTTTTTGTAACAACAGAATCTGTATCATTGTGAATAATACAATATAAAAGCCTCTTTAAAATTATTTGAGAACGGCCGGGCTGTGCTAATTAACAGGCTGATAAATAAAAGCGTTATTTACAAACCGCTTCAGATTTAACCAGTGCAAAAATAAAGGTTTCATTGGCGAGTGTTTTCATTGAGTTTTCATCGCAATAAGGTCAATCATTCCGGTTGATTCGGCCCGGGGCGAGCGTGGAGGGAATCCGAATGGAAACTGGTCGGCTTGAACAAAGGTTAGCAGGCTGCTAATCTGATGTTATTTTGGCCGTGATAGCTTTAAAGCTCCTTTTAACCGACTTCCAAAAGGAGGATGTTCTCAATTCGACTGTATGTTTTTTTTGTTTGAGTAATGGGACTTCAATTCAACCACAGATGGGCACCAATGGATACAATTGCCCCCTAACCCTCGACTGCCAAATAAAAATATAAATTGTCATTAGGACATCACTAACAACAAACGTTACCAAAGCAGATAAAAAA
This sequence comes from Drymonia ruficornis, assembly GCA_947859195.1. Lineage (NCBI taxonomy): Eukaryota > Metazoa > Arthropoda > Insecta > Lepidoptera > Notodontidae > Drymonia > Drymonia ruficornis. Next base: position 12,447,473 of record OX401905.1, on the reverse strand, counting down.
AAATCTGGAGGATGAGTAATAAAATAAATTAAAACCACAGAAATTCCCCCATCCCTTTCAAACAGGTGTTTAATGTTAAATATAAATACTGTATAATCACCCAAAGGTATCTTAATATAGTTGATGAACTTACACTGGCATTACAAATCACTTTAGTTCGTAAAAATGCTTTATACAACCATTTTAAACTGCCAAAAGATCTCTATAAATTTGGCGGTACTTAAGTGTCTTATTGAAGTAGGCCCAGCCCGTATAGATATTGCAATAGTAAAGTTTAATGGACTAATAAAACGAGCTATAAAATTTTAAGAAAAGGACCGTAGCCACTTATTTCAATAGACCCAATTTTTTTAGAAAATGTTCACACCCGATAAGCGGTATCAGATGAGTACACTAGACTCTAGGACAACGCCAACGTACCCTTTTCTTAATATCTTCATCAATCACGGGCCCCAGGGACCGTCTAGTCTAGACGAGGGTGTCCGACGTTTACCAGACAAATTGCGTCTAAATACACATTATATTCGTTTGAAGATGCAATGTATCACGTCAGTTCAAAATTGAACTGAAGTGAGGGGAAAGAAAAGAAATGGTATGCCAAGAACTGTTATTGCGATTCACTTGGAGACCAAAATTAAATCGCTCCAGTATTTTATACCTCTGCGTAGTATCATTCTTTCATTACGACGCAAAATACATTCAGAAACGGAATTTAAATAGTTGATTTGTGCACTTTGGAATTAGTTCAAGCGTTCATAGCATGAAAAAATTTATCGGCGACCGGCGATTTTGTGACGTATCGATGCTGCGTCGCGTTTCTTCGAGCGCGAACGAGCGAGACGCAGCATCAAAATCGCCGATCGCCGATGCTAAAAGTAGCAAGTCTGCGGTGGCCCTAAGTTGCGCTAGAATTGAAGAGGTCATGGTCTCCTAGTACCCAAAAGGATCTGTTATAAAATATCTGGAATATAACGACCAAATGCAGCATGCAAAGCTGCAAGATCTAGACTTATGAACTATTGCTCTTTAAAATAGTAGAAGCCTATTTCCAGCATTTTATACTGTAAAAAGTGAACTATAGAAGATAAAAGAACGAAAAAGAAATAAAACCGATGAGAATCGCAATCGAGGACTGAACAACGGCTGAGAGTGCTCGTCTCTCGATAGCCGGCTAATAAAACGATGGAGCCCATTTCAATACTTGACAATAGTTGGAATGAGTTGCCCTATAATGGGGATACGAATACCCGGCTATAAGTACTTTTATAGGTAGATCCAAGCTGTAGACAATTGACAGTAGCTCATATAGCTGCCTCGACCGGGGTCTTACCACCCTCTCACAGAAGATCGGCGTAAAGTAGCTATTGCAAGTGTTGCATACGATGAGTGAGAGAGCCGGAAGCCCAACCCCCACTTCCTCTCCCTCTGTCCTACTCCTCTTCAGGTCGGCAACATGCGAGCGATGCGTTTGGTATTGCAAGTATCTATAGTCTACGGCAGGGATTCCCAAACTGGGTTCCGCGGAACCTAGGGGTTCCGTAGAATAGTCATCGGGGTTCCGCCAAAATTATTTATTATAAGCTATTAAAATAATACCACGGTTACAATTATTATTTTGAAATAATTTTGTGTTAGGAGTGAATACCCTGAAATAGCCAAAAGGGATATCTTAACATTGCTCCCATTCGTCACAACGTATCGCTGTGAAACAGGCTTTTCAGCCTACGTTTATACAAAAAACAAATACATGTCAAGATTGGATGCTACCCCAGATATACGCATATAATTGTCGGACATAATACCGAACTATAAAACAATTATTCATAAAACAGTAAAACACATTACGCAATACGCATTGCTAAAAAAAAAAAAAAATTCAGTGTTGATTTGTAATCATTTGATATGGGGTTCCGTAAAATAAAAGGTATTGGCGGCGTCTTCATCAGGCGCATGCCTCGCGCGAGCACTCACTTTTGACGTCGGAACGCATAGACGTAATGTCATAATATGAGTGCTCGGGTGAGGCATGCGCGCCATATGGACACATCTATTTGGTTGGTGTTCCGTTAGCTTTAAAGTTTAGGAACCCCTGGTCTACGGTAACTGCATCGCATCAGGGGGGCAGTACGCTTGATTGCCACCTTAGTCGCATAAAAAATATCATCATACATCAATCTAATTAGAATCTATAGAAACAATGTAGTATTCTTAGGGCAATAGCCTAGGCATCCTTTGTAGTAATAGGTATGCATAGAAATATTTATATTTGTCAGACAACCTTTCCTATTCTATTTTCGGAGCAGTCTTAGGCTAGGGTCAAAATGAAACGGCAATTTCGGCAGTCGGAATCCGGGATAAGTGCGTGTAAAGCATTAGGCACCAAATCCAATTTGCGCGGGCTCGCACTCTCAACTAATATTGGGTAGCCTTGTGTACCCATTGGTAAAGGGGGCTAAAAACACCACATAGCATTGCTGCAAAATCTTTTTTTTTATTTGTTCGAACAAACAGCGTTAAATGTGTGACTACGATATTTTATCGAATTTTTGCGGAATTGCCCGTGATTCTGCTAGAAAATCAGAAAAATGAAATACTTTTGCAGAGTTGCTGTGGCGTTTTTAGCCCCTCTGGTAGTACTTTTGTCAGGTCAGAGTTAAGTTGATCCTTATATTAAATTCTGAATGCAATGTTATTGCATCCGAGATCACAACTTTTCAGTAACATTGAAGAAAAACACAATTAATATTTAAAGGGAATATAAATTTGCATTTACCAAGCTGTCGTGATGTCGTGCAAGCCGATATAACAGTTGAAAACACTCCTAACGAGGGGAGCAGGCATGAATAACAAGCAGCTTTGAAAAAGAAAACAATACGAGTGCCGGTAAAAGGCTTTTTATAAGATAATTTTATATATTCTTAGTTACTTAATTTTAGGATGCAGACATCCTTTTTCACCTTAGATATCATACCTCTCTCAAGAAATGACAGTAGATATCAGCAAGAATTACGGCCACAAGTGATTTTAACAAAGGCGGCTAGGCTCACTGCACCGGATGCTGCGGTTTCGATTCCCGCTGGGGAAAATTTCCTCCTCGAAATGGTCGAAATGGTCCTCTCACAATATGGTCTGGGTAACACTAGGTAAATTGGTGGTAGAGCCAAGTTGTAGCCAATTGAGTGCAGCTCATATACGGGCTGGGTCAACCGGAGTAGTACCACCCTTTTCCAGAAGATCGGCATAAAGTAGCCATTACAGCTGCATTGCGTACGATGAGTGAGAGAGCCGGAAGCCCAAACCCTCCCCTACCCCTCCTCTGTCCCACTTCCCTTCAGGTCTGCAACGTGCGAGCAAAGCCTTTGGTATTCCAAGCATCTATAGGCTACGGTAACTGCTTAACATCAGGCGGGCCATACGCTTGTTTGCCACCTCAGACACATGAAATAGGATCGACCCCTGTCCATTATAATAGTGCCCATAATACTTACCTACCAAGCCTCGCTTAGTTTGGGACCATACAGTGTCTGGCGATATTTATTTATAACTCCATTATGGGCTGATCGATTACTAACATATTTTATACATCTTCTCTTTCCTTGTTCACAGATTACGCTATCTCCTAAGACAATTGAACAGAGGTGAAATATCGGCAGAGACTTTACAAAAGAACCTGCAATATGCGGCTAAAGTCCTCGAGGCGGTGTACATCGACGAGACCAAGTATGTATTGTGGATAACTATTGGTGTTGGCTAGGCAATGGACGGCAAAGACTACGCTTCGCACGGCTACTGGAAATTATTACATTACAATAATAATTGAGATTCTTTGTCATATACAGTGGTTAACAACATTTAGAGAATATTATGATTTTTAAAAATGTTGTTAACTTTTTTTTGTTGTTACAATGAATATCAACTACACAAATAATACCTTTTATAGGTACCAGTACTGAGTTTTATGAAAAATATTTAGTTCATTAGCTGTCTGCGAACGTTCATAATATTTATTGCAAAGTTTAATTCAGTGAAACTTCTTCAATTAAAGCTACCTCATCAAAAACATGTTTGCTAAACAACTTCTACCGAAGTTACTTTTGCAAATTAAATGTACTGCAAGTTTTTAATTAGCAGTTTGTGTTGAAAACTCCATTATTAAATGTCGCCTGCGAAGCGTAGTCGGTCCCGCTTCACAATTTAAATAGTTCAGAAGAATATTCTTTCATGATTTCTGTGTTTCAGATTCGGTAGCGGGTATTTTAATGTTATCGACGCGATCGTAAATTTTATTTATAATCATCAATTACGTTTCCCATCGGCACCTTAAAAGCGTTCAGTTTGCTTTTAAGCGTTTCTTTGTTCGTTTCTTTTTCTTTTGTATCGAATGTCGGAGTATTATCTTTCAATAAACGTGGTGAAATGAATGTTTCAATAAAACATTTTTCATAAAGACCTATTGTTACGATTATAGTGCTCCGAATTTTAATGCCATGCTTAGCTTTGAATAGTGTTTGTAGGTTAAATAGAAAACGATTATGGACGATCATTTAGACTTACCAAAAGGCCTTGAATTACTCATAAAGTTTAATAGCAAGTTAGTGATAAATAAATGTATAACAATGTTACCCAACATTTACCGCTAAAGAATATTTGAATGAAACCAAGGAAGGAATTATGAGAGTACCTACATCTTGACGGAACATAAAAAGGAAACAAATTAGGGCGTTCTTATTCATAACCAAAAATAAAGCGGGTTAATTAGCGACGCAAAATGTTTCGCTTCCCTGCCCTCAACTCAAAGGGATAAGTACCTACGAACCAACCTACTTACCTGTATTTGTTTTTATTAAAATTATAACATTATCAAGTTCATCGTTAAGTGGTCTTGAAGTTACGCAATAGACATTTTGACAGGCTCCTGAAAACCACCTCAGAGTATTTAGTGATGTTTATTAATCCCACAAAATGGGTTTCCTTTAGTTATTTTATGTATTTCTTACGAAAATAACAAATTTAAAATGCACTATTTAAATAAGAGGGCATCCATTCCATCCAGCCATTGCTTCGATCTCTTGAAATGTTAGAATGATGTTAAGCCAAATTCCATAAGGAATTGTCATCTATGTAAGTATACACGGGAGATGCCGCAATTCCAGACAATAGATGATCAATTATGTCCCACGTGGATGTTCTGGCATACGAATGGTGACCCACTCAACTCCAGTTGCAACACTGGAGTCTAATGGGACCACATTATGGGGTCACGGATGGTCATAATATTCATTATTATGATGAATACGCCACTCAAATATTGAGTTGAGAGAACCCCACATAGCCATTTGAGATTTCGTTATCTATAATTTTTTGTATGGCGCGTCAAATTTAAGCGCCTCTCAAAGAGTTGTGTTTGAGTATTCGGTGGATAATACTTAGTTTAATGTGAAAATAGCACATGAACTCAACATGGAATATAAACAGAAAGATTTTTACAATCCTATTCACAGCTGTCCCACATCGGAACTATGAAAACAGAAAAAATCCAATTAAAACGGCATCTGCTGCATGTATGCTTTGTAGCTCTGTTATAGCTCTAAATTAAAACATATAGCTGTACAGTGGCATTTACTTTGAAAATATTTATCAGTACAAACTTCAGCAAACTCATGTCACTTAAAATATTTTTTACTGGAATCCGCTGGGAAAATAGGGACGATTTTTTTAATGCTCACATACGATTTCACCTATATTGACAGTATTTTTGATACCTGTTAAATTATTAATCATGACGTCTACGAGTCTAGTAATCATTTGGTTTTACATTCATTGATAGTATTTCTTTGCACTAAATTATTTATTTGAACATTGCTGCGATAACTAGCTCTTCATAGATGGGGAGCCCAGCGTGCTAATTGTGGACTGACTTTCAGCGGTGGGGGAAGCGTCTACATGATAATTTCATATTTTTTTATAAAAAGCAATGACATGGAAATACTCAAGCGTGTCAGATATTGATACTTGTCATGCTTAAAATGATAAATTGAAAAAAAAAAAATACTCGATCGCATCTATAGGCTACGGTAACTGCTTAAAATCAGGCAGGCTGTACGCTTTTGTGCCACAGCAGTTCTATAAAAATAAAAACAGAGGGGTGAAAAAGTGAAACTTCCAGATGCTCCTATTTCTTAGACTGACGATCAAATTAGCAAAATTGACACTTTTGACACTTCTTAGCTAGTAATGAATCCCCCTTATCTTAATCTGACAAGTTCGAGTATTTTAAGATGGTCTATTTTTTTTTGGTTCCTCTGAGCGTACCCACCAATATTAAGGGCTCATACTGGTTGGAGGTTCTTATCAATATGTAAGCTATCTCCCTTTTCTTAATGAGACGCGCTCGAGTAAATCCAGAAAATCCTTCTACGGCTCCCCATCTATCATCTACAGACTGGTCTTGATTGGATTGGCCCTATCAATAATGATTAGTTTTTTCTCGGTTACCACTCAAATGTTCCTTTCAGTAATAAAACATTCCTAATAACTCGATGGTTCTCGAAATTCTATTAATAACTCAAATTGGAGTATCCTTGATGTAAAATAATTCTGCAATACGTTTTAATGGCTCTCGAAAACGGAGAAATTGAATATAAACTTAATTAATGGCTCAGACGTGTTTCGATGTTTAAGTATGTCAATAACTATTAAATAAAATCATTTTTTTATTGTTTATACTATTCATTTGTTACCTACTTCTTTGAGTGCGGCAAATTTTTTACCTAATTAAAGAACAAAAAGTTTAATCTATTCACTTTTCGAGTGTAAGTTGTTGCTAGTAATGTAAACTTGGAGGCCTCAGGCAGAGATTATTGTCCCTGATATTAAGTACTTAGTAAGTAACCCATTAATAGCGGACCTTAGTTCTGTAGTTATATCTGTGGAATGGTTACAAAAATCGATATCATTGTTTACTCCGGCCAGTAACCATCATGTCGGCATTTCAAAAGGGAATATTGTCGGAAATGGTATCGTGGCAGCTGACACTCCACGGAACGGTACGCGTGACCGACGCGACGACGGGACGAATCGAAAATTGCGGTTTCCGAATCAAAGTGCTATATTGGTGTTCAGTTAACTTTAGTATAGCATTGAAATTTGTTATGACGCTTATAGCTGTATAAAAGATATTTTAAAGGCTAGGTACCCATTGCTTAGATCTTTTCTTTTTTGTAATAATTTATTTTGAATGTGAAGTATTATCACTAAACTAAGAGTTTCTTTTATTCACTGAAGAAGATGGGGGAGACTTTGGCCCAGCAGGACACAACAGGTTAGAAAAGGCATCAAAATCGATGATGATTAAGAAAAGTTCCAACCATTGGGAGCACCCGGAGGTTTGGAACGCCCAAGTTGTGATAACCAAATGCTTTATCACGATGTTGTGAACGAAAAAGTTGCGCACGGAGCGCAGCTCTGTATAAAATATAGGTAAATAAGTATCTACTTCTAAACCAATATAAAAGTTTCATTACCCACTTATATCTTTCGGGCCCATCGCCCACTTTTACTTTTAAGAAAAGGTTACTCTAGGAAACTGGAGCGAGAAACTACGTTATAAAGACGTATACCCCATTTATTATAACATTAGAAATAAGAGGCTCGTAGAAGCAGGGATCCAAAACATTTTATTTCAAAGTCAAAACAACTTTTATTTAGAGTGGTTACATTAAAATTGTTTTCACATAAAACAATGCTAAATACTTCGATAACCAAAATAAAAGTACTTTTTATTTTATACTATGTTTTATTTATAATAACATCGTATCACACATTTTAGCTGACATCAAAAAATTAATGAAAAAAAAAATGATGGTGAATGACTCAATGACAAACACTGACAGAAAATTATTTACGTCAATTTCATATGCTGCGTTCCATTCACCGTAATTTTTGTTATTTTCGTCCACAAAAAGTGTTAAAAACGATAATTTTGATCACTTTCAGTACAAGTTGGTGCGAGTGGAACGAGATTTGTGGACGAAAATAACGAAATTTACAAAATTAACAGTGAATGGAACGCACCAATAGACAACATAATCCGACAAAATTAGAAATGTCCTGCTGTCATAACCTCTGAACAGATTAGGTAACATTTTAGATTTGTTAGGATTATAGTGGAACGAAACACGTTCCGGGTATTGTTCACCCCTGCTTCTTTTAGGTTTTTAGCATTGACACTTAATTTTAAAATGGACTGAAATGATAATATTTAAATGAAAGACAATTTATTTTATAATATAAATACTTAAAATAATTACAGTTAGGTGTGACAAACTGGTATATAAATAGATTATAATAAATTCGACGTCAATCATAACTGTAACATGTTATTTGTACTTATGTTACAAAGTGGACACTAAAAATAACCTTTTTTAACTTCTGTCTAATGCTATAATAAATGGAGTATAGACAAGGACAGTCGTAAAAGAGCAATATAAATATGACAAGGTGCCATTATAGCCACGTATTGTAACTACAGGCGTCGACAACGGCCGACGTAATAGCGCTTACTCAGTTATGATAAAGGGAAATGGAGCAAAATGTAGGTGACGATGTGGCCATCTAACTGATATGCTGTTGGAAATTATATTTTAAGGTTCCGTAACTCAAATAACTCAAATCGTAACTCATCAAAAATCCTTATAGCATCACTATGTCGTCTTTTTGTCTGTCCGTCTACAGCCCGAACCGCTGGTTTTTTATTATACTAAGGTGGCAAACACGGTGCAGTTACCGTAGCCTATAGATGCTTGCAATACCAAAGCATCGCTCGCACGTTGCCGAGGGAGCGGGACAGAGGATGGGACAATTTGATAGTCCACACAAGATTGATACCAATTTGTACCTACATGTACACGAGCGTGCAATTTGCGTCCCAAACGAGAACGAGCAAGGTCTATAATGGAATCCTTTTGTTGTCGGCGTTACGAGGAATAATGGAACACTCGTCAGTGTTCCATTATTCCATGTAACCTGACGGTGGAACAAGGGTTTATTCCCCTTTTTAGCGAAATCTTGTTGATGTCAGCGTATGGCGGTGACGTGAGGCGACTGTGTTCGATGTTATTGTTTGAAATGGGTGAATAAGTATGGGGTTTACTGTTTATTTTCATTTTATATGTAAGTCATCTTGTTGGCTAAATGTTTTATATCTAACTGTTACTGTCGGGCGGACAGTACGCTTGTTTGCCATCTTAGTCACAAAAAAATGCGCGATGTAGTTGCTTTTAGCTTTATTTTTATTTTATTTTATTTGGTTTACCAACAACTCTTTACACAGTACAAGGCAGAAAACAAAAAAAAAATAGGCTAGGGCAAGTGCAATAGTTACGTAAGGCTTAAGGTTACCCCACATTACTTGTAATAGGTATGTTATGAATTAGCTTCAGTAACATCTTCAATAACAATCAATTTCGAGGACTTGGTATTCGATTTCGATTCTTTGGGGACTTTCAAATATTATTTATTATGTCTACCGAAGCATTAAAAAAATACTCGTTATCGAAAATCGAAGCATCGGTACAAAAAAATATTGTCCCCCAAAAAAGTGTAATTGCAATATGAATTGTGATATTGGTTTTCCCAAAAAGCTTTTTTACAAATGCAATAAAAATCTCATCGGTACAAAATGGAATGCAATCAAACCCTTGATACAAATAACATATTTTTTTTCTTGACCGTTCGGAAAAATCGCTGTGAAAATAAGAAAGAATAGATTCAACGAGCGGAGCGGTGATTTCGTAAGAAATGCTCTGTTATATCTATTTGGCATACTTATTTACCCGTCTCACAGTCCATTGACTACATTTTTGTATTTTTACATATCATATTTACTGCGTATGATAATTCATCAACTACTAGCCGTGTGATTTCTATATAAATTTTCATCCCCTAATTAAACTACTAATGGGATGAATTTTCTAAAATCCTTCTTTTGTGCGCCCTTACATTATACGAGAAACCTCTTTCCATTACTCTTAATATCTACTAGGACCTTGACGATAGAATTACAATAATAGTTAACATTATTAATAAATGAGAGTCAATTTTTAGTCAAATAAATTTCTTCGTGTCAAGATAGAATATGTGATTACTCACATAGAGTAACAATTTTGAACCACGAGATGAGGTACGGAGACACCGCGGCCATTTGCATACGAATGTTCAGTTTTGCATGAGTTTCAATTTGCATTCAAATTGACTTCTCATTGGAAAGTTGAATAGTTTTTGAAGGATTTTACATATTCCGATATTATTTTGTTAAAACCAAAAATGTTAATTTACAAAATCTTGATACGATTTCCTTAAAGAAATATAATTTAGACACGCTTTATAAACAGATATTCAGATAGGTTTCAAGCGCTACCAAAGCAACGAAAAATGTTTTTATTCACCTTCAGCCTCTAATACTCCGACTTGGATACGTTGATCGACTTTGTCATTTATTTCACCAACAGAGTAAGGCGTTTGATAGACTTTTTTGTTTTCTTCTATTATTTGATCATCTTCATCCCGATGCGTAAGGTGTCCAAAAAGCAATGACAATTTCTAGGGTGCTCTAACAATAGCTGGTACCGCGGGTGCGTCGTCGCGCCGCCAGTGATAATGTCTAACGCAGGGATAGGAGAGCTGAGGAGCAGCCGCGCGCGCAGCAGACCACGCTTCACATGAGACGCCTGCGCACCCCCTGCTGGGCGAGGTGCTCAGTAGAGAAACCGAACGAAGCAAAGTTAATACCGTTACAACAACGCCGACAATGGCCAAGTAGTCGCGCCTCCCTTCTGTCCGATCTGTGCTAGGTCCTTCTGTTTTGTTCAAGCTTCAGTTCGAACTGTCTCAGTTACTGTCCTCCTGTTAGACTAGATTTTCAACCCTCGTTAATTTGCTGTTTTATCGGTTTGGAACTACACTGAACTGGTAGATCCTTTTAGGTTTCGTAGGATGTTTCAATGTAATTTAATTCCGGGAATAACTCACGTTGTACTCAGTGATGGAAGTAATTAGGTGCCGACGATGAATATTTAAAGTAACTGGCAGCGTGACTTGTTCCCACGTAGAATAGAATTTTCCTGCGTTACGTTTAGATTGGACATGAAACGTAGCCCCGTGTGCCGTCTTGGTTCCCTTGTTTTTGTGATCGTCCCAGTCTTCAGTCCACTGTCTTTGTCCGTCCCTAGGCATGTACACTTCATACTTGTGTGGGTGACCCCTGCGTAGCGTCATTCCATTAAGCTTATCCTTTATGTTTTCAAAAACAATTTTCTTTCTTTATAAATACTTGTGGTTTCGCCCTTTCTTCGTGAAACCTTTTATAATTAGTTTCTGTGCGTGACGTTATTTTTAGATGCTACCACGCTTTTGAAATATTTTACGTAATAATTTGGCATCTTTTCTTCTAGGCATTCATTGTTATGAATTTTATATTCTCTTGTATTCTGTTGTTTTAATTATGTGTATTGTATACCTTACAGGATTCATGTTGTGAGAACAATAGACCGGTTGTTTGCATCATTTAAAATTTGAAACAGTTAGCGTTTATTGGCAGTACACGTTTTAATATCCAGCTCAGTAAGCTCAAAATTTTTATGGCACACATTTTCCCGTGTGGTTTTATGCAAATGATGAACAACCGGTGATCCTCCAACAAAACTCGGTCGCGACAGCCCTCGTTCCCTGAACTGATCCCTGACTCTGTCCCAATGACGACGTGTTTTATTTTAGACCGGCGGTGGCGCGTCAGCAGTCGGCCCCAACCCTGGTGTTTAGGTGTGTCGATGTTACCACTTTTTATGCCGTCCAATACCATTTGAATTCGACCGGAATGTTCCAGGGCCACTTTACAAATTTACACCGTCTTTATTGTTATTGCCTTCATCAATTACATTCCCGTTTAATTCAAGTAGTAATGAAAATGGCGCGACCCCAAATTAACCTTGAGCATCCCCGGGAGACTCGCTTGTTTTGTCGTGTGACTTGTTTTGTGTGCTGTATTGCTTTCCATTGTTAGAGCTTCGGCGATGGGAATATTATAACACAAAAGCCAATATTGAACAGGCAGCGTTCATATGCAAATTATTTTCAATACGAATATCGAGCTGTCCATTCAGAGGTAGATCTTTGTGGACAAGTAAAATCACTTTTATTTTACGAGAGTCGGTAATGGATCGATAGGAGGCTTTTGTTGTCCTATGCTTTACTTTTATAATGGCTACTTAACAGCTGATAACTTACTAAAACACTTTTAGGTATAACTCATAAAGATAAATAGCTTCAAAGATTTTGGTTAGGTGGTCGCAAAGCTAGGATCCAACATATATTTAAAGAAAAGTGAACAGGGTGTTGAGATTTTCCGACATATTTTGTTGCCTCATGAGTGTAAATTAGGTATACTTCAAGAATACTCAATGGAAAGCAATGTAACAGCATTAGGCATTCTTAAGCACGCTGCATGAAGTATAGGCATCAGTAAACTTCACTAGTACCCGGTAAAGCATGCCCTGAATGCCCTGATACCCGCCAATTCTTACTTCACCTCGATTGATTTGATTGGCATCCAAACTATGAGCATCGACATCCAATATAAAATAAAGATTCTCCATTTCAGGAATATTTTTTTACGTTTGACCTTTTCTGTCTTGAGAAAATATTTTATGATACACGAGAGGTCTGAATAAAAAAAATGCTATATTGTTCAACAAAGTTCCACGTAGGGGATTGATCGATGTAAGTTTGATATCTAGAAAAAAATATTCTCACAATCTTTTTCGTGAAACTTTGTACCCTTGTGACAATTCTGTACTGACAAACATTGCAAAATATCACTTTATTTTTTTACAACTTTACAAGCAACTTAAGTAGATACTCAAGCAATTTAACTCACGATATTAATATCATAGTTTTTTTAACAATAAGAATAGATGTAGTGACTAGTGAACTAATTAATTTAATGTAAGTAATTTTACGTGACTAACAAAACAATGTACAGCATTAATTAATTAGCTAATATTAATTAGATTGTAAAGTTTGCTTAGAAATAGTTGGTATGTTATTAAAAGTTAAACAACATCGAAGCCTTAAGAATGTTAAAAATACCACAAATTTATAGGATGAAAAGGTAACATGTTTTAATACGAATTTTGGTGTTGAATAATTTGACAAAATATTATCAACTTTCAATATAAAACTGCCAAAAATTCCATTCTACTGCGACCGTTTCACGCTTGACAGCTTTCAATTGGGGTGCTAAAGACACCCTAAAATCTGGAGCATTGAGACGTCGAAGCTTTTGCGCATATATTTCGTTCCTTTCATGTACTAATACAGCTTTGGGTTGTGCGCAGGAGATTGGCTGACGAGGATGACGAGTTGTCGGAGGTTCAACCTGATGCGGTCCCTCCGGAGGTGCGAGAGTGGCTGGCGTCAACGTTCACGAGGCAGCTGGCGACTGCCAAGCGGAAGTCGGACGAGAAGCCGAAGTTCCGATCGGTGGCGCATGCGATCAGGGCGGGAATCTTCGTGGACAGGATCTACAGGAGGGTGACAAGTACTGCGCTGATGCAGTTCCCTCAGGATGTGATTAGAGTTCTTAAGGTTGGTGATATTAACTTTCATATTTCTATTGGATGTTCAAGGTTGCTCAATGAGCAATGGAGAGAGCTGTAGGTGTTTCGCTACGCGATAGAATCCGAGTTGAAGAGATCCGTAGACATAGTAACAAACATAGCTTTAAGAATTGCAAAGTTAAAGTGATAATGGGCAGTAGCTGCCGTAAAGTAGATCACGTGACTTATGTCATTCCCATACATTGAAGCGTAACGATTTGTAGAAACATTTTTAGAGGACTCCACTTGGCTAGAGAGGCTTAAAATTCGTTATATAATTCAGCAAGTGACTACTATAAAATTAGTTCAACGAAAATTGCAGCATTTTCCAAGAAAATGGGTATAGAATATTTTAGTAAGTAGTTAAACTTGCAACATAAACTCTACTTTTGGGCGAAATGAGTGTGGGTTGCTACGAAAATTGGTCTGACCTTTTGAAGTTGTATGCTTAGAAAACAGAATTTGTCTGTAACTCATACTTTTACTAACGTATACGTTGAGCACATTCGTTAACAGACCCTATTTTTTGGTTTAATAACAATCGGTGCGGCTACATCAAAGTGTCCTTCTGCGGTTGCCGTCATTTGCATCTGCTGGCTTGTAATTTGAACGCACTGATGCATTCTATTTGATTGGGGCCAGAATAAAATATAGAAGATCGTTTCCATAGAATTTTATTACCTGCAAAATTCCATTACCAGAGACTGCATGGTGGTAGATTGACTTAAATTTCGAGCATACATTCTCCTACTGGAGGTTTGCTATGATTAGGACTATTTTCACTTTTGAGACTGCAACTCGAAATAGTCGTAGTGTTGCCATTTCACACCACTGTTGTGTGGTTAGTTTTTCAACCACGACATCCTTCTGCGAAAGTACCTTTTTCTGCCCTCTATCATACCTTGGATTATGATATGGAGCTCATATTGGGTACTCCGCATAACATGACCAAAATACTCCAACATTATTTTCTTTATGGTCTTCAAGATCTCTGTGGACTTGTCTATTCGCTCCAAAGGGCTGGAATTGGGCTACCACGATCCGGCGACGATATGTTATATATTATTATTAAGCTCATATGTTAACGAGTCATAAAACGAACACATCTATGTCTGACGCAGGTTCTAGTCCATTAAATAAGGATTAAACTAGACCCTCCGTCACAGATTAATCAACCAAGCAGGCTATTAATCCCTCAGATGTCCCATCAAAAATTAACCATCCCAGGTACCGAAGGTTGGCCTGTTAACCTGCCCTAAAAACCAGACTGAATGTAATTAAGTATTTCTGAGTATGCATTCCCATTGCCCATTCATCTCGATCTGGCTAGAGTGAATTACGTTAAAGCATTTGAGGTAGCGGAACTATTGTGGAAATATAATAGAAGTGTTTTATGACGGTCTCGCTATATACCTAATTATTATTAAGTAAATGCAGAAGTAATTCTAAATAATAATAACTGAATTTATTAGTAGTAAAATTAATTAAATTTAGTAGTTGAAATGATGTAAAATGATGTTTCCAAGCGTAGAAATTAATAAGGAATATTTGGATTAAAAAGCGGTACCGAAGTAATAAAAAATTAAGATTAAATAGTAATTGTCTTGACTTAAAAAATTTAGCAAAACTTAAGATTTATTATTACCAAATGTATTACTGGACACAATAGTAAAGTTTATTATTGTACAACTAAATACAATATTTTGTTAAAAAATATTTGGCAACCCTATTTTACTTTATAAAACTTAGTTAACAATGATTGTTACCTGTTACTCTTAACATTTGTGCACCACCCCTTAGAATAATTTAAAACGGCGCATTTAGCTCTCGAGTTGCCGGGTCGGTTCCGATCCGTTATTTAGTTAGCCTTTGTTACGACTTTATGTCGACTCCCGACCCTCAACTGTAGCCCTTTGTTCTACCGACCTACTCTTAAGTTTTGTATAAATTATACAAGTAGCTCTTAAGTGTAATTGAGGTGTAAGCAAATTGTACAATTATAAGGTAAACTTTACTTGCTAAGGAACTAAATTAAAATGTAAAGCTTACATTGGGGAATTTAAAAGTCTTTAAAAGAATGATCTTCTGGTTTTATCACCACGGAATTAACATTATATTTTTAGCAAAAACGCTTTATGAGTACTTTGAAATCATCTCTTAATTCCTGAATAATTTGCGTGTCCTCTCTCTCATTATACGTCGCTTCCCTTATCTTCTAGTCTCGTCAAGACGGTTATGGAACAACAAAGAATTCTCGGCCTGTCTAGAGTCAGATTGGATGACTCACTTTTCCATATATAACCACTCAATACCTCTTCTATAAAACTCCATTCTTGCAGTCTAGACCTCTCTGAATCTAGGTCTTTCCTGTCACCTTCACCAAATCGTCGATACATTTCACTAGACGTCTAACTACGCTTTTATGTCTATTAGGTACTTTTTCTCCATCGGTTGTCCATTCTACGGCATTGTGTCAGCCTACTTCGAAGTCAAATTGAGATAGCTTGCTGACTAATGAGCTAACGCACATGACGTCATCACGTCCGTTAAATAGTCTTCAAAGGACATCTGCCCCCTTAGACAAGTGGCAAGAACGCTAATCGAATAGACTAAAATAGACTTCACAATGTATGGAAATGTCAAACGTCGCTATGTAGATCAACAACAAGTTGCTATGTAGATCACGTGACTTATGTCATTTCCATACATGAAGCGTAGCGATTTGAAGGAACTCTTGTAGACGTCAGCGACTTGTCTAGCACTTCTGTTCCATATGTTATTATACTTATTACCATTCAGTGTTTCTGTTTCAGACCCTGGATGAATGGTCTTTCGATGTGTTCGCGTTGCACGAGTCAGCGGGCGGCGCGCCAGTCAAGTACCTTGGCTACGAACTTCTCAACAGATATGGAATGATACACAAGTTTAAGGTATGTCTAGAAGTTGATATAATATCTAGAATAATGTAACGCTAGCCACGTAGTTCGGTGTTGGATGAGTTCCCTGACCCATGGAATACCTGACAGCCGGAACAAAATCGAGACATTAATTCTTGATTAAAATAAACCGACGCGATGGAAGATAATAATAAACAAAGGTGGTAGAGCCAAGCTGTAGCCAATTGACTGCAGCTCATAAACGGGCTGGCTCGACCGGGGTGGTATCATCCTCTTAGAAGATCGGCGTAAAGCAGCTATTACAGCTGCGTTTCGTACGATGAGTGAGAGAGCCGAAAGCCCACACCCCCACCCCCTCCCTCCATCCCACTCCCCTGAAGGGGGCCGACCTGAAGGTCGGCAATCTGCGAGCAACAACTTTGGTATTATAAGCATCTATAGGCCACGGTAACCGCTTAACATCAGGCGGGCCGTACGCATTTTTGCCACCGCAGTCCTAAAAAAACAAATATTGCCAGACCAACGTCTGTATAGTCCCTTACTATGCACCGCTTGTACCTACTATGGATAATTTACAATAGACTGGACTGGGTGCGATCCCAGTGACACCCAGACCAGGGCCAACTACAATAAGATCGTTTACGAAATTTGCCTCCTCCAACTGCCCAATGCAGTGAACCGAACAGCCTAAACTCAAACCACTGCGCTAAGTACTTACAGCCAACAGTACTCTCCAACCCAAGCAGTAGTCGATAATAAGGAATACTTAACTTAAATGATAAACATTTTTTTTTAGAGAGGGGGACCCACTACTCACCCTCGGAATTGTCAACCTCAAAAAATTATAAACCAAATGAATTGATTGATAATTAAAAGAGGCCAACAAGACCGAACTCCCTGTCAGTCGAGAGTATGTCTGTCATGAGTCATGGACCCTAATAATTAGCAATTCTCCGCATACAAAGCGAATCTAAAATAAATTCGACACGTGTTTCGCCTCTTAACGAGGCATCCTCAGGAACTGAAAACTGAAAAAAAAAAAAAAAGACAGTTTTGACGCTAGGCCAATGCATGATTGGGTACCATTTGGGACTAGGCCCGCCACACACTCCCACCACTATTACTCCTTTAAGCCAGGATCGACAATGGTGTGAAACGATGACACTGAGGTTTAACCCTCGAAGAGTCCCGGGGAAAAGCTAAGATGTCTTGGAACCCGCACGAATTTAATCAAAGTTAAAGGATAGGAGGAGTTGAAAGTAGATTATCCACTTCTTGGGTACCATTTATTATCCATTGATGCAAATCTTTATCCGTAGCATCTCAAAATTCACAATTTCACAAGTGATCAATCAGTATTACGTGCGAATATGACATAAAGATCCAGTTTCCGATATCATTTACATCGGAAATGATGGCTGTATCTTGTGCCGACGCTCGTGACCTTTCCACTGATATATCGTAATACCATCTCCCTTTGCATCCCTTTATATTGTAAGGATATACAAGGGCAACAGGAAAAAGGAGGATCCCACCCTCGCCCTTGCTGAATTGTTAACCATTTTTAGCACCAAACATGTGAATCTGGGACATCAAAAGGAATAGTCTAAAGATTTACATGTCACGCGCGGCACACACGGTGTCCTCAGTCGTATGGTCGGGCGAGCCAACGTACACTCTAGACAGAGAAGAGTATACCCGAGGGTACCTATAACATATCGTTCTGTCTCATAACTAGGCCAAAATAGGCGAGGCAAATGACAGTGCACGGCTGAGGCAGGACGAGCATTTGGTTCGTCCGCGCCATGTCAAACTAGGCGAGGCAAATAACAGCACACGGCTGAGGCAGGACGGGCATTTGGTTCCGCGCCATATCAAACTAGGCGAGGCAATTCTGCATCGCGCAGCAAGTGAGACTACTGGACGTAGCTGTTCGTAAAGGGTCTTTTCGTAATTTTCCCTGGTCTGGGTGTCACTGGGATCGCCCCCAGTCCATTGTACGGTACCCATCATACAAGCCTTGTTAGTTTGGGACCATACAATTGGGATGTAAGTTTGGCGATATATTTTATGATGCTACAAAGAAACATTAGTCGAAGGTAGACAATTGACAAAAAGCTTAGCCATTTGAAAACTCAATCGTCTAAAACTGCACCAATGAAAACGTTAATCCGATAAGTTAAATTAACCTTTCGTTTAGACATTAATCCAATTTGTCGGCTTGTTACTCTCGAATAAAAGTTCGCTTTCCATTCTCCCGTTCCAGTTTGATTAATCTTAAAAAAGAAACTGCTAAAAAGATTCCACAAAGTGAATTCTATTTGTGAACGAACGCTTAAGTCGTCTTTGTCTGGCATAGTTTACTGTAACTAAGTACAAAACTATTTTCGGTCCATTCAATAAAGTATTTTTTTAATTTAATTTGTTAGCTTCTAAAGTTGATTTTGGTATAAAAAATCATCAGCGAAATGTAATGGAAGTTTTAATAGGCTCGAGACGATAACTTTACAAAAGTTTCAGATTATTCTTTGTCGGGAATTCTGGAGGAGTAGCGTGCGTTTCTTTTGTGGGCCGGGAATTTTTAATGAAATCATAACTTTGAAAGCTTGTAAGTTTTTCTGATAACATGTAGGTTATAAACAGCAGCTGTGAGCATTAGGTACCTACTTCCAGTTTAACTTCTTAGTACTTTACTTACACAAAGATTTTATCCGCGTGTACGTCTGCTAAGTAGAGTTAGCCGATTCGTCCACGGTGCTACTAAAAAAAAACGGAACTGTTTAGTAATTATAAAATTATTTTTATAAAAAAAAAACAAACCGACTTTAAAAAAACCTGGTGCACTAAAAAGCCTGAAATAATATTTCTATTACCACCTCTGCCTACCCCTTCGGGAAAACTAGACGTGATGGTGTGTTATCGAGTACTTGGAGTCGGTGCCAATCTATCTTCTTACTTTTATAGTAGGTAGACTTGGCATACCAAGATTGGCACCGACTCCAAATACTCGATAACACATCATCACGTCTAGTTTTCCCGAAGGGGTAGGCAGAGGTGGTAATAGAAATATTATTTCAGGCTTTTTAGTGCTGTAACATTTTGGCAACTCATTACTAATTTAAGTTACTAACCAGTTACTTTGGAGTAGCGCCGTGTACGAATGACTTTAAGATAACCTAACCAAGTTTTATCGTGATTATAAGAACCTACGGGTTAATTGTTTGAGTTTAAGTACCTATTGAAGTCGGCTTACTAAAAGGTTGTCTCAAAGGTCGTACGTATATTCAGTCTCCAAATCTATAGATAAAACTGTGGGCAGATTACCTACATGCCCACTCTCTCCTCCGTCTATTTCCAATGCTTCTTGGAACATTGCTACAATTGGAAATATGTATTTATAGAATCGGATGTGCCCACACAAAGCTCACAATTGTAGAGAAAATACATCCTTCTAAATAATTAGTTCTGCGTCATTCATTTCAAACATGAATTCAATGTTATCCAAGTTTTTTCCGATACCTTTGCATCAGGGAAATAAGCTACCCCTTTCTTACCTCATTTTATTACAACACTAGCTTTTGCCCGCGACTTCGTCCGCGCAGGATATAAATTTAAAAAAATCAGTTTCCGTTTGCTGGAACCCAAATCCCGTCCGTTCCTGGATATCCCGGATCCCGACTCTCATATCCCTGATTCTGTATCCCGTATCCGTATCCGTATCCCGTATCACGCATCCCGTGTCCCGTATCCCGTGTCCCGTATTCCGTATTCCGTATCCCGTATCCGTATCCGTATCCCGTCACCCCGTATCCCGTATCACGTATCCCGTATCTCGTATCACGTATCCCGTATCCCAAATCCCGTATCCCATATCACGTATCACGTATCCTGTATCTCGTATCCGTATCCCGTATCACGTATCACGCATCCCACATCCCGTATCCTGTATCCCGCATCCCACATCCCGTATCCTGTATCCCGTATCACGTATCCCGAATCCCGTATCCCTTATCCCGTATCCCGTATTACGTATCACGTATTCCATATCCCAAATCCCGTATCCCATACCCCGTATAATTTTCAAAAACGCTATTTTTTTTTAAGAGACACCTAATCACTAATTTTCATAATACTAACTACAAAAATGACGAACTTCCATACAAACTTTCATCCCCTGTTTTATCCCCTTAGGGGATGAGTTTTCAAAAACCCTGAAATTAATATTGTTTATCTTTTAAAAGTCACCTAATCATCAATTTTCATAGTTCCGACTTCAAAAAATTACGAACGTCCATACAAACTTTCCCCCCCTATTTTAACCCCTCAGGGTTTAAATTTTCAAAAAAGATGAAATTATAATTTTTAATACGTAAAAAGAAACCTAAACACAAATTTTCATTATGCTTACCTCAGAAATGAAGAACTTCCATACAAACTTTCGACCCCTATTTTACCCCCTTAGGGGTTGAATTTTCAAAAACACAGCAATTCAAGTTTTTTATTTTTAAAAAGGAACCTAAACACCAATTTTCACAATTCTAACTTCAAAAATGACGAACATCTATACAAACTTCCCAACTAACTTTCATCCCCTATTTTACCATCTTAGGGGTTGAATATTCAAAAACGCCGAAGTCCATATTTTTTATTTCTAAAAAGACACCTCAACACAAATTTTCATAATTCTAACTTGAAAAATGACGAACTTGCATACAAACTTTCATCCCCTATTTAACCCCCTTAGGGGTTGAATTTTCCAAAATCGCTTCTTATTGCTTGCCTACGTCACAAAATATATCTACTATCCAAATTTCATGTCTCTAACTTCAGTAGTTTCGGCTCGGCGTTGATGAGTCAGTCAGTCAGTCAGTCAGTCAGTCAGTCAGCATTTCCCTCTTTATATATTAGTATAGAATATAGATATACTTCAGTTGGATTGATTAACGACCACCAGGGCCCTAACGGCCGAATACTCAAAGGCTACTAAAATGTTTAAGTCCCACTCAACAGTCTGAGCCGTCACAATCTGTCATTTTTGTATGGCGCGTCAAAGTTAAGCAGCTCTCAAATCTGTGTAGCGTACGAGTATTCGGCCGTAAGTCGCGTAGCCATTGCCATTGACCTGCTGTACTGATCGACTGCTAGTTATCTCTGATTCGTCGGTCAGAATCAACCGACCAAGGAAGGTCGAACACTATAGCAGCTCAATGGCTATGGCAGTTCAATGACTAAGCCCACTATGTAGATGTTATTTTGTTTTAACAACTGCTGTCTATCGACAGGTGCCACCGACGATCCTGGAGAACTTCCTCGGCAGGATAGAGGAGGGCTACTGCAAGTTCCACAACCCCTACCACAACAACTTGCACGCGGCCGACGTCGCGCAAACAGTGCACTACATGCTGTGTCAGACTGGACTCATGGTAATGATCGTGATGACTCGTATTGAATTTAGTATATTTTTATATGGCGTGTATTTAAACGATCGTTTTATTTCTGCAAAACCAGCAAGCAAAAAAGTCTAAACGGTCATGTTTTTTAATGATTGATCCTCTTTATGACAAAGTAAACGGAGGTCCGCCGGGGCTCCTATTTCTGGGTTCAGGGTCACCAGTAACCTAACAAGAAGGGAATGATGGAGGTCATTCCCTTCGAACCTAACCCAGCCAAAGTGCTCATTTATAATAGATCATTTTAGATTTTAGAGGATCAAATAATATTGTCCCTTGTTATTCATAAGTAGTACCCTCATTTTTTTATGTCAATATATTCGCAATTAAAGTTTACTAAAACTACAAAGTTATAACGTCATACTAAGTAATTAGTAAATTTTTCGAAAATTTGAAATTTTGACAATATTTCAGTAAATTATTTAAAAAAATATTTCTCTTAGTAATCGTAAGATTTTGCAAAGAAATAAAATTAGGCATGTTATCCATTATCCTGGTCCTCCGGAGACGTGCTATTGTGTCAAGTCCCCTTATCTGCGAGGGTGATCACAATAGAACCAGCCAGCAGCCAACCAACTAATTTAAAGATTTAAAACACGTGACATCCGGGATTTGCCAATATTTGCCACCCCACTGGCCTGGAAACAGTATTGTATCATCCGAAACTCATACTTAAGTGTTTCGGGAAATATTGGTTATGGATATAAATTTCTGTTTTACTTACACACTAGGAGCTGAATTAGATCAGTAAAATAAATTAAGTAACTATAGGTAAATAATGTCCTTTTCCAATAAAAGAACAAAAGTACGATAGATTTTGATAAAAAGAACCTGTCCCGGAAACTTTCTGTAGCTTCCGGCCAATTTTGCGCAGAATTTGTTACCCAATTTTATCTTCCTATTGCTTTGAATAGTAGTCCTGAATGGTCTCACGTTTTTGTCTCCTTGAATTTTTTGGATACCTAGAGTCTCTGAGAGTCTTTCCTTTAGGGCCACCGCAGACTTGCTACTTTTAGCATCGGCGATCGGCGATTTTGATGCTGCGTCTCGCTTGTTCGCGTTCGAAGAAACGCGACGCAGCATCGATACGTCACAAAATCGCCGGTCGCCGATGCTAAAAGTACCAAGTCTGCGGAGGCCCCTAAGGACAGTCCTTCCTTTGGGTAGACTTTAAGATAGGAGCGAGCAAGGTTTGGGTTTTCCCACAATCTTATGCAGTTTCAATATAAAAAATACTAAAAACAGACACTATTTTTAGTTTTCCCATAAATAATAAGTCCATTGATCAGCCGGAACATGTCCAATGGAGAATAAATTTAACCCAGAGACTCGCCAAACAAAATCTACCCTTCTATGATCGAAGCCTCTACCGGCTTTCTGCGATACCTTTTATAGCTTTCTTGGTGTTGGCGAATCAGAAATTTCCTGAAAGTAAAGGCTTATGGGTTACAAGACAAATTAGCTTTTTCCTGGGAGTCGTTGAGTGTCATATCTTGGCGTCATCGTTGGACACCATTGTCGGTCCTGACATACAGGATTACTCATGTTACCAGTAGTGGGAGTTTCTGGCGGGCCTGCCCCCCCCTTCCCCTTCCCTAGTTTATAAAAGAATCCTAGACTATAAAAATAACTATTATTTGTAGAACTGGCTATCAGACCTGGAGATCTTCGCGACCCTGGTGGCGGCGATAGTGCACGACTTCGAGCACACGGGCACCACGAACAACTTCCACGTGATGTCTGGCACCGACACCGCGCTGCTCTACAACGACCGAGCTGTGCTGGAGAACCACCACATCAGCGCTGCTTTCAGGTGGGCTGTTTAACTGGTCGCAATTACACCAAACAATATCGCAGGGTGTGCCACATTTGTGTGTGAGTTTTTGAAGTGAAAACTTTTTTAACGGCGTTGTGCACTTTTCTTGAGATGGGTAAAATATGTTAAACTCGCGTCAGGGTCACGTGTCCTGATCGAAAAATTCGACAGATTGCGCAAGGCGCTTGCGCGAATGTTCGTGTGTGTTTGTGTTACAGCGTGCCACGCGCATCCATGGATGGTGAGTGCTGATGGCTCGACCGTCTATGTAGTGGCCAGATCGTGGGAAAAAGTTACCCCCACTTTACGTACCTTTTTTATACTGAAGAGACCCCCCTCTCCCCCCCCCCTCCCCACGAAAAGGGAGATGCAATTATACCAAGTAATAAGATTCACTCTTTCTCTCTCCGTCGAGCGTTTCACTATTCAAAACTTAACCAGTTTAGGGTAGGTACATACACTTCCAAGTCTTACTCTTCTAGGATCTTCGTCCTAGGATCTATAGTTATCTCCATATAAACTTATCCCTAGGGGGTCTTTTATCCGTGGGATAAGCACAGCCTATGAAGGTACAGACTCTTAAAAATAGAACCAGACATGCTTCCTATTCCAAGATTCGTTTAACCCGCCATGGAAATCCGGTTAATATTGTCGCAATTTTATGAAACTAAGATCTTTTTCCTTTTATCCTTGGTCGCAGCGTAACCATTTACATTTTAATCAAACGTACCGTCAGCGCTCGGTATTATGCGACGTTTATTTGATGGCGGAAAATTGCATTTGCGGTGAAGTGGCGGAGATGACGATGGGTGCATCTGGACGACCGCTTTTGACGCCCGCTTGGTGCAGTGGTTTGAGCGTTGACCGCGCACTGCATCGCGTGGTTGCGGGTTCGATTCCCCCAGAGGCAAATTTCGGAAACCGCCTTTGCTTAATTTGCCCTTGTCTGGGTGTCACTGGGATTGTCTCAGTATATTGTATGGTAGCCATAGTACAAGCGTTGCTTAGGGTTCACTGCCGTTTTACCAAATAACGTTTGACAAATTTTTAGTTTATAACCAACTTTTCATATACTTTTTATTTAAAAAACAACAGAACTTCTTCCGCAAATGTTTCATATTACAAAAAAAAACACTTTACAAACATTCATTTCAATATTAACTTGTTTCGCAAATGCTTCATTTAAAATACAAACGCTTTACAAACATTCATTTAAAAAAAACTTGTTTCGCAAATATTTCATTTTCTCACTTTGCAAACATGGCAGCCATTTTACTCTATGACAAAGTTGACGGTGCCCCGCTTGGCGGGGCTCCGCTTTCTGCGTTCAGGGTCACCAATAACATACAGTAATCTACAGTTTGTTTTTCCGCATGTATGGGGGACCGCGTCCACGGGGAACGCTAGTATCAAACTAAGTAATCCCTACAAATCACTACACAAAATTGTAGTCGGATAATCTATAGCACGTTTTTTTTATACTTGTCCTATTTGGTAAGCAAAGATGGCGTCCAGCGGGGCGATTGCGTAACTTTTTATCAATGTTTCAATTGGTTTCGTATATAATTGACACAGGATGAACGAAACTAATTGAAACATTGACAAAAAAGTTACGCAATCGTCCCGCTGGACGCCATCTTTGCTTACCAAATACGACAAGTATAAAAAACGTACTATAACCAATCGCATTATCGTTCAGAATTCGCAAATAGCAAAAGCTTTTCTCTGTTCAAACAATAATACATCAATTCGAATGATAATGCCTAATGGCGTAACGCGATCAGATAAAACATCATTGAATTTCAGCTTTGACTAGTACTTATAAAAATGCTACTTAAGTACTTCGTCAAAAAAACACGATTTTCTTGTCAAGAAAAACGGCCCTTTCAAGCTGAGTATTCGATATAATAAGATAATTTCTCTTGGGAATGGAATGTGGCAGTTTTTCACACTCACCGAGCGCTCAAAATGTGTACAAACTTGATACGGGATTGTCAACTTAATATAAAAAAAACTGGCCAAGTGCTCGTTTCATGTATGGGGAGCCCCTTCTTTTTTTTTTTTTTTAGTATTTGTTTTTGTAGCGGCAACAGAAATACACATTCTGTGAAAATTTCAACGCTCTACCTATTACGGCTCGTGAGATACAGCCCGCTGACAGACGGACTGCATCGGACGGCATCTTTTGGGTACGGAACCCTAAAAAACCTATCCAGGAACAAGTAACCAGAATTGCGAATGCGAAAATAGATGTGTGAATTTCGCTGTATGTATAGTGGTACCCTGAGCATAAGTAGTATTTAATGTTAGGAGTTACCATATCTGTCACAAAAATACATCAGTGTACCTACTCGTAAACATTTGCCATTGATGGACTTCTGTGCATCAACTCAGGGCCCTAAGCCGCTTAGCCATTGCTATTAAGGTGCAATACTGATAGACTGATGGGTCGGCCGACCGGCTGCTCGGCCTCTGATTAGTCGGTCACAATCAACTGACCAATCAAAGAGTCGGTTACTAAAGCAAAACGCCACAGTGGCGCCACAGTGGCGCCACAATGGCTGATCGACTTAGGGCCCAGGTTGACGGGAAATTTCCACCAACACTAGTGTTAACAAGCGGGTATAGGTACTTAAATGGTTCAATTCGCCTCTTATCCAAGACTAGAAACTCCTTTGGGAAATCAAAATAACAACCTAGCAACCCCAATCAACCTTCTTGTAATATCGTGATTAAAGTAGATAGGTGCCGCGTAATCCGAGCCAAGGGCGGCTCAAAATGATTATTAATTAAATTTCGTTGCTCAGTAATTAACGGAAATCCATCAATGAAGGTTAAAGAATTTAATATCCGCGATGTTGACTTACGAATAAAAAATGTTTAACAACATTGTCACGTCTGATGTAACATATTACAACTTCTACGCTACCTAAAACCTACAATTCCTAAATCTAGAATAGATTTTGGGTGCGTCCAGATGCCTCGCCCGAGCACTCCTGTTATGACATGAAATGTATTTATGCGTTCCAACATCTGCCAGTTGGGTTCCAGTAGCGGAAAATTACAGAAATAGCTTTTCCGTAACCATTCCAATCATTATGGTCTGGATGTCAATGGGTTTATCCCTATACCTGCGGCATGTTATGATGGCCGGTTTGACATGTGGGAGGGGGAAAGGATGAACCTTATTATAACGGAATTAAATTCATTTTCGCATTAATTTTTTAACATTCTTATTTTTTTAAATTGCCAGTCTTACTCCGTTATAATAAGGTTCATTTTCTTCCCCCCCACATGTCAAACCGGCCATCGTAAAATGCCGCAACTGTAGTCCACTATACGCTACCCGTAGTACAAACGTCATACAATGAGTGTGTATATCTAGAAATATCCATACAGTTGGTATATTCGTAAAATTAAACTTCTATCTACGCATAGATTTATGAAAAATGCGCGCGCGCGCTTCAACGCCCTCGTGGATACTAAAATTTAATCTATTCTTCTACGGAGAAAAACTTTATGAACTTGTGTCTATTTAATTTTTATTCAGGGTTTGACTAGACATACGTTCAAAACGTGTTAAACTTTTTTGTAATAACACCGCTAGGGTTTAGACGGAAACCTACAAATCCAAGGTACTTACGTGTAACTTCCCAAGACGCAACTATCTCCTTTACGCCATAAACAATTCACATTAATCTCCAATGTTTACGTCCGATCAGCCCCTTTACCATCGATCAATCCCTCGCGACGTCACCCCTGACCTCACGTCGAGGCAGGAGGCACTAAGGGACAGGCCATCTATACACATAATCGACTGTAACAGATCCCTTCCCTGCATTGAATATTTTTGACTAATTATAATAATTCAGGGTATTATTATCGCGATACCGTAGAATATGGAGGAAAAGGGAGCCATAACACAAACACAAAACTCATGCATGATTTTTTAAATGCACAGGCTTCGCACACGTCACTCATGATGATACGATAAAGAAGAAAGAAGAAAATAGGCGTTTAGGGTATCAAAATACCCTATTATATTAGAGCTAGACTCGTATAGTACGTTTTTTTATACTTGTCCTATTTGGTAAGCAAAGATGGCGTCCAGCGCGGCGATTGCGTAACTTTTTGTCAATGTTTCAATTGGTTTCGTATATAATTGACACAGGATGAACGAAACCAATTGAAACATTGTCAAAAAAGTTACGCAATCACCCCGCTGGACGCCATCTTTGCTTACCAAATAGGACAAGTATAAAAAAACGTGCTATAAAGTTAAATGAACGTATTAAAATTGCAATTTTTTGTCCGGAAAATTGTAGAGTTCCCCTAGTTAAAACGAAATTTGCGCGAACCGGGTTGCAAGCTTAGATATAGTTAGTAATAAATAATACTGTTTGTGTCTGTTTACGAGGGTTAGGGCTATAAATTACGTGACCTGGGTATAGAGTGGCATTTTTCACAATGATTGGCACTAATTGACAATGGCTACGTGGGTAGAGTTTGAACGGAACCCTGCTCAGTTTCGAACATAGAGTTAGTTTACAGTTAGTTTAAAAGGTTATTTCAGTATTGCTTCTACCAAAGGATGGCTTTACTAATTCGTCTGATGAACTAATCAATGTTCGCAGTTAAATTTGAGTTCTGATTCGTATGTAGAGTTAAGAAAAAAATAAAATTACACTTTAGGGCCACCGGAGACTTGCTACTTTTAGCATCGGCGATCGGCGATTTTGATGCTGCGTCTCGCTCGTTCGCGCTAAAAGGCCCTTAAACGATTTTACTTTGACTTTAAAATGGGCGTTTATCGGTTTAAAGAAATTATTTTCTCTAAAAAACATACTAGTTCACTTAAATAGATAAACTTAAAAAATATTGACTTAAAGTTAGCAATTAAATAAATATCTGTGGGAATTTAGCGGGTGACATGACATTATAAAAACAATTTTATGAGTTTGTTTTATCCACAATGGCTTATAAATAGTACATACAGATATAATAAGACCTTTACATACGATTAATAACACAAAGCGTCTGTTTCAGAATCGTCAAATAACTGTTATTCTCCATATAAATATGCTACAGCTCTTAATAGCTGAAGTATCCACTTATTAAAGATTCTTAGGTTTTAATATGGGTATGGTAAATGATCAATTCGGCCCGCAGAATTCATTTCATTTAGCATTTCAAGATTGCTGTCTAAGATCTAGGTAGTTTTTCTACCTACTTAGATAGGTATTGTAATTTTTCGCGTAGTAGTAGTAAGTAAGTAGCAATATTAAATTATAAATAGATAATTTATCCACGAGTCGTTCTTAGAAGATAGATAAATATAGAGTTACCTACTAGGAAAATATAGATATGTCCACGACCTAATTAGATCCGGTTCCCTAAAGGAAAATCGTATGATTACATAGTTACTTGCTTGCCGTCATACTTTGCTTTGAAATCGTGATATCCTGTTATTAACTTTGTGTTATTAAACCACCCTCTAGAACTGAAAGATAGCAATTTAGATAAATATAGATGACTCAAACAAAATACACACCTACACAAATTGCTAGCGGAAACTGAAGGAATATTCAGTTAATTAATAGGTAAGTCGCCTAAAATACTAACTAACCAGCTAAGAAAATACTTGTTTACTTAGTTGGTAGAAAATATTTTAGTTTAATATACATAGGTAACTACCTCATAGTTAGGGAGTGTCTTTAAATCGAAAACCTCTTAGTGGGTGTCTAAATAAGTGGTAAGTACTTCGAGCGGAGTTCACCAACAATACTAATGGACCGTTAGGGCAGTAAACGTTTGTTACTGCTCTAACAGTCCATTAGTATGTTGATAAACACGACCCTTAGGAGGTACGTACTGCCAAAATGAGTTATACTCAAACCAATAAATAGGTAATCTACAATATTGGTCATCTATATTGGGATACCTATCCTATGTATGTATTATAAGAAAGATTTTGGTATATAGGTTCTATAAGTAGGGCCATGTAATAAACTAATGAGGATAGGCGCATAAGTACTCACTTAATAAATAAATAAATATCCTGGGAAATTCTTTTACACACGGCTAAATGATCCCAAACTAAGCAGAGCTTGTACTATGGAAGCCAGATAACTGATATTACTACATATACTACTTTTTTGTTTGTATTACACCCAGACTCGGGACATACAGACATGTTCATGCACACAAATGCATGTCCCGGGTAGGAATCGAACCTACGACCTGCAGCGTGATAGGCGGAATCTTACCAACCACGCCAACGGGCCCGTCACGCCAACATATACGTACAATAACAATATTTCCCATAAGGGATAATTAAAACAGCCTCCATAAGGATAATGCGATAAGCAGACTTCATATCAATTTGCATCTAATTTTAAGCTCAATGCTTGAATATGAAGTTTATGTCTCATAACAACTAGTTTGATAGCACACAATTTAATATAAATTGCCTATTTATTACCTATTTTACCCATTTAGTACGCTTTAACATTGACATAGATAGGTGGTACAGGTAGGTGAGAGAGCTGAAAGCCCAACCCTCCCATTCCTTCCCTCTGTCCCCTTCAGATCGGCAACGTCCGAGCATTGCCTGTAGTATTGCAAGCATCTATAGGTTACGGTAACTACTTAACATCAGGCAGTACATTTTTTTGCTACCGCACATAAAAAAAAACCGGCCAAGTGCGTGTCGGACTCGCACATGACGGGTTCCGAACCACCGTAAAATAAAAACGTTAAAAATATTAAGTTTTTTGTACATAATAAATGTATAATTTAAATAAAAGGGGTCCCCCCTTTATTTAAATTTTATTTTATTTTTAGTATTTGTTGTTGTAGCGGCAACAGAAATACACAATCTGTGAAAATTTCAAGTCTCTACCTATTACGGTTCGTGAGATACAGCCCGCTGACAGACGGACAGACGGACGGACAGCGTAGGTTTAGTAAGGGTCCCGTTGGCACCCTTTGGGTACGGAACCCTAAAAAGAACATAATGATAACACAATTTCACCTTAAATTCCAGACTCATGCGCGACGAGGAATGCAACATACTCCAGAACCTGTCAAGGGAGGAGTTTCGCGAGTTCCGGACGCTAGTTATCGACATGGTGCTGGCTACCGACATGTCCTTCCACTTCCAGCAGCTGAAAAACATGAGGTCGCTGATCACGCTCGCGGAACCCACGGTCGACAAGTCCAAAGTGGCCTCGCTGATACTGCACTGCTGTGATATTTCTCATCCTGCTAAGGTGAGATTTAGGTCCCATCTTGTCTCTTGTACTAAGGGTATTATACAATGGACTAAGACTCAGTGACCCGAAAAGACAATTAACGATTTTGCTCCGATGGAAATCAAGCCATATGCAGTGCTTCGAGCGGTCTAAGCTCAAACCATCTAGAGATCTAGACCAAGCGATCATGTACCTACGTCATGACGGTCGGGTGTAAGGGGTGATGATGATAATCTAGCTAGAAGATTAGGTGCCGTAGTAGTATCCAGATGATGATAATAATAGATATCAAGACGATCTGATGTGGGTAGCAGTTATTGTCAAAAGCGTAATTACAATAATGCAAGAAAAAGATCCTTAACTGGGTATCCTTAACAGATTTAATTACAGTCTTTTGAAAATTCAAGACCGCGTGTTTAGCCTAGCCTAATTTTTAACTGAAACACTTCTTCTAACAACGAAGATTTATATATAAAATGTGTCAATTTCAGAGATGGGACCTCCACCACCGATGGACCATGAGTCTTCTCGACGAGTTCTTCCTACAGGGAGACAAGGAACGGGACCTCGGCCTACCCTTCAGCCCTTTGTGCGACAGGAACAACACCCTAGTGGCCGAGTCTCAGATCGGCTTCATCGAGTTCATCGTGGAACCCAGCATGGGCGTCTGCGCAGACATGCTCGAGTGCGTCTTGGGACCTCTACATTCCAGCAGCGCCAAGAACTCTACAAGTTCTACTGAACCTATTAATGAGGAGAGCACAGGTAAATACAGTTACCTGTAGAATTTCGGAGAATTAAAGTTAGAGCTTAGCAAAAAGTTGATAGTGGAGTAAACGAATACGACGGTTATGTTTCAGGGAATGAGAACAACAGCAAATTCAAAATCAGAAAGCCTTGGGTCGCGTGCCTTAGCGACAATAAGAAGATATGGAAGGAGCAAGCTGCTAAAGGTACCTGTATATTAATTTACTTTTACAAGTAGTACCTAATTTACCGCGATCTTAACGAATTCCTCTGCTTTTCAGATGCTGAGACTCGCGCCAAACAAGAAGAGGAGAGCAACAGCGCCCCACCGACCCCGGAAGAATAATATTTAGCCACATTTGTAAATAGCGTTAAATCTAGTTGTTGCAACATGTTTTATTCATTGATGAAGAAAAGCTAAAGCACACAAGCTTATAAGTGTGCAAGCTTCATTATGTGTTGCTATCTTATTTTAAAAAATATGTACCGCACAAATATAACGACTCGAATGCACAATGCGGAAAGCCTGGGTGTATAAAGTTTCTCTATGTGGAAGACAACATAGTGAGCTAATTCGAATCGGCGGTAACTGCTCAGCGGTGATCACGCCACTAGTGTAAATTATTCATTATTCGCTGCTAAGATTCCAGCGTAGCCTAAAGTAAGTTTAAAAGCTTCATCATTAACTGAAATTCAATTGCTCGTTGATAAACACTCATAATTTAAGAGTGTGGTCCGATTGCGGTGCCCTGAGGGACACCATATCTTTGTATGAACTCACAATAGTTTTTAGATATTTAAGAACACGACACTATTTTCTACTCATAAATTGAAATAATTATAGTGTTAATCTGTACTGAACTCATTTCAAATGTATGTTAAGAGCTAAATGTATGTATAGGGAACTATCCAATGCTGGTGACGGAGCAAACTACATTAATTTAATCTATAATCATAAACACACGTGCACTTCTCTTCGATCAAACACTTAACTTGTACGAATAACTTATTGTACTTAGCTTAATTAGTGTTAAATTTAACCCATAATATGATGAATACGCTTATTAATTTTAATGTTTCCGATTAAATTGGAGAGTCTTGATATTCCTGACCAAATGTTATTTAATATGAAATTATTTTCTAAATAATAAACGCCATCTCAGATTCTAGTAATTAGGTAGAT
This sequence comes from Drymonia ruficornis, assembly GCA_947859195.1. Taxonomy (NCBI): domain Eukaryota; kingdom Metazoa; phylum Arthropoda; class Insecta; order Lepidoptera; family Notodontidae; genus Drymonia; species Drymonia ruficornis. Next base: position 12,414,475 of record OX401905.1, on the reverse strand, counting down.
AGCGCATTAGTGAAACTTCACGATATAAAGTAAGATTTCTGTCTGTCGTTTAATTTAAATATAGCTAAGGATAATGTAGCAGATACATTACAAATACCTACCTAATTATTAAAAAATAAGCTCCAAACAGATGGAGTCAAATATAGCTTTTTTGAAGATCAACTACCTATTAGATGTAATGGACTGAAAGGCATGGGCGCATGCCCTGATAACTAGGAACGAACAGGAAACTTAGGTAGGCGTAGAAGTGGCCATAAAATATTTTATGGAGGACCCAAAGTAAATGTACCGTCCTTCGAGTAGAATATCTATTGACGAGGGGATGAACCATTGAATTTATTATTGTGAAGTAGAAGATATTAGACGAATAGGCCAAGTGTTTACTCACTAGATGCCAAATATTCATCTGTACTGAATCTGTATAAACATAGTAGATACTACATAATGTACCTATACAAAATTAAACATTTCAAGTGTATATCAGAGGCCTAGTTTTCCTGGTAGGTACGTGGGACCATTGTCATTTAATATCAAATCAAATCCATAATCATGATATATTTAAGGTCCTTACTTGATTTCGGGGATGGTAAGGGATAGATTTAAAATCCAACTGGTGACGCTTATTGTAGACAAATTTAACAATAGTTTTTTTTATAATATTTATCATCTATATAATTATTAGAGATTTATTAATGAACTTCTGTATATTGTGCATTAGTGTACCTATTAATAGTTTATTGAGTAGGTATTTAATAATAAGAATAATCATTATAACTACTGAATTTGAAATGTAGTCTAGAATACGGGCATTCTGATTGGGAATACAGCTTTATAAAATGTAGTTTAGCATACTGAGCCTTATGTACTTACATCATGATTGTTGTTTATGTATCATAGCTAACATTAGACTGGTATTCCACTTGTCAAATATCTTTGTCCAATGTACATTTTGATCAAATAAATTGGATGTCTTCATGCAATTTACTAGCAACAATGATATTTGATCAAAGATTTACAACTACGCAAGAAGATTCAAATTTAAACTACGCAAATTACAAATAAATCTTGGACAAAGTTATTTGAAGAGTGGAATGGGCATCAGTCACAGAAATTTGATCAAATGTTGGGCATCGAAATTGGACAAAGAAATTTGACGGATGGAATATCACCCCGAGGTACATAAGCCGGCCCTTGACATAATCTATTTCATCAGTAATCTAAATAGTTATCCACTTTTACACCATCTACATAGTGCTTTTAACTGTAACACGAAAACATTCCGAGTGTTCTAATTTTTGACTTGTGAATGCATAGATTTATGAGTTTCGCGCGCGCGCTTTAACTAGATTTTGCTAACTCTTTCTTAGTTCCATACTTTGGTAGCTGTCTGATGTGCCTACTGCAGTACGTCGATTTCGGCGTAGTATCAGTTGTCGCATTTTACTAGGTTCGGTGCGTGGTTCCGTCTAGTTAAAGCATCCTCGCGGATACCAATAATTAATCTATGTGTGAATGTAAGTAATTAAGCTTTTAAAGACCTGTCCATTGCTAATTTGTTAGATTATAAATGGTTATGAATTACGAATAAAATAAGGACTGCGACTCATAATAATTACCTAAACATTTCAACATCCAAGTACCTTCCACTTTTAATAGGTTTTCATCATTCATATACCTAGTTAGGTAGTTATTTTGCCCATTTACATGGAAAAAATATGCAAATTATTAATAGATCTAAATGTTTAAAGGAACGTTATTTATGAAGAAATTACATAATATTTTGAACTTTTCTTCCGACATGTTCGATCAAGATGTAGGTACCTACCTACTTATCTGAAAAGATTGAAAATTCGGGGCCGTCAGATCAATTTGTAGATTAACCCATGGGACGGTCTAATCTCCCGTCTTCCATATTAAAGACATCAACGAACGACTACCATTGATCTTACGACCTTGGTGTAACTTCGTGAAAGAATTAAAAGATGTGCATGTATTGTCACCTATATTTTGTCTCCTACGCAATAATTGTATTTTATGTGTACACTTAAAACAACACAAAGATCTTGAAACTGCATTTTTTCTCTAATAAAATGAAATCTCAGTTTTGTAATTTTAATCAACATTTTTTTCTACATGTGTAAATAGATATAAAACACCTTTTAGTTATGTGTAAATTATATGTAAAATGAAAATAAAGATTTTCGTAGAAAACTCTGTTTACTTTTCCTTAAGACACTATACATCAGATGCAACTTATTAATTAAAACATGTTAATTGCTATTATTAGTTATTTACTTATAAAAATACAAAACCAATGGCTATTAACATACTGAAGTATCTAGCTAGTATATTAAAAATGCTACACTTTCCAATAAAATTGATTCAACATTTAAACCTATTAAGTGTAATTTGGCCTGCATGGCTGCATCTACATCAGGCGCATGCCGCGCCCGAGCACTCGGTTTTGACGTCGGAACCCATAAACATAATGTCGATGTCGTCGACCATGAGTGCCCGGACGAGGCATGCAAGGCATATGGGCCCTTAGTCGCTTAGCCGTTGCCATTGAGCTGCTTTAGTAATCGACCCTCTAATTGGATGGCCGACCGGCTGATCGGCCTCCAATTGGTCGGTCAGAATCAACGAACCAATCAGAAGGTCGTTCATTATAGCAAAACGCCACAGTGGCGCCACAATGGTTAAGCAACACCCTGGACACACCAAATCAATAATGATAAATTACATAGCACTGTAAAGCTAAATCAATTGCAAATAAAAAGTATTTAAGGAAGAATGCATTAACTAAGTATATACTTATGAGTTTTCCCAAATATATTAATCTGTACGGACAATCCTCTCACATCAGATTTCTGTCTATTACAAATTATTGTGCCCTCTATGACATCACCCTGTTTAACCACTCTACAATCTTTGAAATAGAATACAGTCTGTTTCCAATGCGTTGGCGTTGTGTGGGGACCCGTTGAAAACGAAATTGAATTGGGTAAATCAAAGAACGTATCAAAATATCCCACAAGTGACGATAAAGTACCGTCCCTTAGTATTGGCAGCTTGAATTCAGAAGTAAAGTCCATGACGTCAGTGTCGCATGAGTTGATATCAATATCTTTCACCACACAAGGTTCAGATAAAATGTGCTTCGATCCAACAATATCTATGCTAGCTTCTCTAACTACTTCAGATTTCATACAATTCATTTTATATCCGTAGACATCTGACCAGTAGTCTATTAATTTCTTGTGAGTGTCTTCGTCTCCGTTCGCAACAAGGCTTATATTGCAACGATTTGGTAACAGTATTCCTACTGGTTTCAAGCAGTTATCCCTAGCGTATATGACACTGTCCAACATGCCTTCAAATAGCAAAAAGTATCCCATCCACTCTGATACGATAATGTCTACTTTCTCATCCAATTTCGTATCTTCTAGTCTACCTTTGACAATTTTTATTGTGTCCTGCAAATTATTTTCTCTGATAATATCCATTGCATGATATATAATTTCTGATTGGTCTAATGCGTAAACCTTTTTAGCACCGGCTGTGGCTGAAAACATAGACAGAATACCTGTTCCACAACCAAGATCAAGAACAATTTTGTCTTTGATTGTATCTTTGTTATTGAGTATTGCATCTCTGTATGTCTCTGTCCGTACTTTATCTGATAGCATGTCATAGTGAATGCCGAAATGGGCATACGTACTGAAGTAGCCCTCGTCACATTCTAACGGAACTTTTGATACGCAGTTAACAATAATCGGTGCCTCAACATTGCCACTATTCACATTACCACCTTCCACAATATTTTTCATTGATTGCTGCATCTTGTTTATATCTTCCTTCGCCATTTGTAAATGCGTCTGACTCTCACTGAGCTGCTGAGTTAACATCTGTATTGTCCTTTGTAACTCAATGAAATGTGCTTGAGATAAAGTTACAAGTCCGTTTTCAACGTTTGCATGGTAAGTTTTGGGCGAACTAGGTTTATCAGTGTGAGAATCAAAGTCGTACATCAACCACTCGTCATTATCCACCGGTTTTAAATACCTCTCATCATTCCACAGTGCTTCTTTAGCGTTCATAACAGCTTCAGAAGTTGGTTTGTGAGTTTTGATGTAATTAATCAATTTAATGTATGAATAACAGTCCATACTGAATTTGAGTTTGAGTTTGTTCAAATCGAAGCTATGGACGGACTCACAGTGGCTGAATCCTTCTTCTATAGTCGATAAAACGCTTGAACAAAACAGACACGATACCATTGTATTGCTTGTCTCCATTTCTTGCCATTCCTCCTCTTCGAATCGTTCCTCATCACTGCTCAAGTCTGGCACGTCCGACATTATTCCACTTGATTAATTAGATCGACAAAATTGTACTATTTCCAGTAATATTTCTAATTATTTGGTTTCACAATACAAATTGAACATGTGAGAAAGGAAAACGCGGATCAAAGAAATGCTCGATTGATTTGATTGAATCGAGCTGTCAGTGTCAAGTCAAATGTAATAAAATGTCATCAAAGTATCGTTCAGAAACGAAAATGGTTTGATTTCCTACCAGAACAATAAATCCATTAATACCTATAATGTTTAAATACTAAAAAGGTAGGTATATGGTATAATAACAATATAGTTTAGTTAAAAATAGTTTAACTTTTTCGTTGCTAACTTATTTTTAAATAAGATTTTAAAACAGAACCTGGAATACTGGTTGTTACCTACATGAGGAAAAAAGTAAGTTGCTATCAAGGAAGTTTTAAGTCTCTAACACCTGGAATGCGGACTTGGCAGCAAAAGTGAAGCCGACAGCGAGATACCATACTGAACGTTGTTTCCTTTGCCAACAAGAGTGACCATAATATTTTGAAATTTTGAGAACGTCCCCATGGACATCTAGTGAAAACGTGCTTTTGTTCCGAGATTGTTATGATAGGAAAATAATAAAATAAGGAAAGGGATGTTTATTTTCTTAAGAACATGAGTAGGTACAATAAATTAGTCTGCGGTGGCCAAACCACACGAGTGCCTGTCTGTATCTTGGCAACCTAAATGAAGTTACAAAATAGTATTTAAGATCGTAGATTTTGCCACTTTGTAATATAAAGTAACATGACACTTCACACGCTTGGACGTTGTCTAGGCTCTCCATATCTATGGTTTTTCCAATACTTATCTTTCCTATACTTACTCTTTTTCTATGCTATAAAAGGTACCTACTACTGTGAACATGTTATGTTTGATTTGGGCTGTGCAAGTTGTGACAGACGGACATAGAGACAGATAGACGGACAACAAAGTTATCATATTAGGGTTTAGTTTTTTTCCTTATTAGGTACGGTACCCTAAGAATATCTAACTAATTAGACCATAAGACAAAATTAAAGGACAATGGGCAAAACTGTATGGGACTTGGTCCAAATATCCACCACTGACGAGACCTACGTAACCCGATAGACCACTAAATACTGAGTAACTTTTACAAAGACAGTTCAACAAAATAAGCTGTAAGTAAAAAAATACGGGTAGTTTAAAAAAAAATATGATTTCACCATTAGTATTATGTTTATACATTTTTTTCGAAAGGCAACAATATAAATACTCTTACTAACATTAAATAAAAATAAAATAAGCTGTCAGAAAGCAAAAAATGCCGTGAAAAGTTTTTATTATTATTTTTGTTACCTGATGAAAAGTGAACAACAAGCGCTTCTATAAAATAAATAAGCAGGTACCTTCTATGCGTTACCTTACTTTTTCACTTATCATCAGGTAACAAAAATAATAATAAAATATGTTTCACGGCATTTTTTGCTTTCTGATAGCTTATTTTATTTTTATTTAATGTTAGAAAGTGTATTTATATTGTTGCCTTTCGAAAAAAATGTATAAGACATAACACTGGTGGTGCGTTCCAATCACTGTTAATTTTGTTATTTTCGTTATTTTTGTCCACAAATCACGTTCCACTCGCACCAACTTGTACTGAAAGTTATGATTATTATCGTTTTTAACACTTTTTGTGGACGAAAATAACAAAAATTACGGTGAATGGAACGCAGCATAAGTGTGAAATAAAAAAATTAAAATATTTTTTTAAACTACAATTTTTTTTTTTACTGACAGCCTATTTTGTTGAACTGGCTTTGCAAAAGTTACTCAGTATGTAGTGGTCTATCGAGTGACGTGGGTCTCGGAAGTGGTGGACATTTGGACCATTTTTGCCCATTGTCCTTTGTGCTAACGAAAAGGAACAGTGAGGGCAGGGCATTTTCCTTTAAAACTCGTTGTTTAAATTAGGGACATAATCTGTCGGCTTAAAATGCTTGCTGTATATGACGGAATTTTGGGTAATTTTTCTGTAGCCAATAGGTATTTGTTGTAACCAATTTACACGCCTGGGATCTGTAAAAGATAAAATTGTTTTTTTGTTTTTTATTGCTTAGGAGTAATCGGGAAGTGTAAAGTCAAAAGTCGTCCCAATTGCAAACAATTTCAATCGACAAACCATCGGTCTCGGCCTTTATTTTATATTGTCCATCAAGGGTTGCAATGCTGACCGCGCTGTGGAGGCCTGGAGCTGCGCTGCGCCGCGCTTTCGGCCATCAACAACGCGCCCAGCAACACACTCATTACAGACCGTGGCAGTAATGTACTATTAAAAAGTAACAAAAGGGTAAAGGAAAGGGGCCCCGAGAATTACATTGCCTGAAATGGTTAATCTGGCCCTAGACGTGCGCGTTCCTCGAGGGTGTGAACGACGCGAACGCCGTGTGCGAGCCCGGCGAGTCGTGACAACGCGGCGTGAGCGTCGCGTTTTACCAGCGTGTGGTCTGTCGCGCGCTGCAAATGCGACCGACTTCAAAAAGTAGCGATGTAGTCGTGCGGCAACGAAAAGCGCGACTTTATCGCTGCAAACAGTTCCCGTGGACGATATTCCTCAGTTAACACAGACACATAATAAGATTTATATTATAGTCCTTTTTACTAGAGAAATTTGTGTCACCCGAACATCTAAAATGTACTTAACGTGGAAGACATAGTTACCCACTTACCTATGTTAAGATAATCCTTAATTCGGATAATATTCGCTTTTACACCCTTCCATTACGCATATTCTACCCATTTTTATGAGAAAATTCAGCACAATCCTCTAGATTTAAAATTAGCTGAAAATGTCGTGTGTCACGCAAATTGACGTTCTGTGTTTCAAGTTTTTAATTTTATTTCTGCTACGATTCCTATAGACATCACGGAACTGACAATTACAAGCGAATTATTAAAGAAGGTAAGTACTTATTTCCAGATATTTATTTATATTTGAAATTTTAATCTTAGGATATTCTTATACTTTACCATAGGTATTTCATTAATCGACTTTATTGTTTATTATTCTTAACTTGAGAATGTACCAAGTTTAAGGTGATCGAATAAATATTAACTGGCAACACAAGGGATGAAAGGTTGTACTGTTAGAAAGGGAAAGAAGGCGCAGTTATAGGTATCTGGCTCGGACCGGTTTTTATAATGCGTGCATCGTGGGCGTTAAGTCCGTCACATAAGGATTATTTTTGATTAAATGAATGGAAAATAAAGTTTGTAGTCCACAGTCATGTTCAATGGTATTACGTCGATGGTTGCTATTTATTTAGATGACGATATTGCAATTTATTTTTTCAAATGTTTTTGACCAGTACCTACCCGTATATTTTTTAACTTCACTTTAAAAAATATTAAAGGTATGGAATTACTTTCGTCAATAAAATTGGGAATCAAGATTATCTTTCTTTGTGTGGATTTGTGTGAATGTCAATGTCATCTTACTATCAGTCACTGTCAATATTGCTGTCAATAGGTACTACCATTGACCATAAGAAGTAGGGACTACGGTGGCTTTACCTGGCGCCACTGGCGTAAAAAGAAAAACCGGCCAAGTGCGTATCGGACTCGCACATAGAGGGTTCCGTACCACCGTAGAACAAAAACGTCAAAAATATCAAGTTTTATGTATGCCCTTTATTTTAAATTTTTATTTTTAGTATTTATTGTTGTAGCGGCAAGAGAAATACACATTCTATCAACATTTCAACTCTCTATGTATTACGGTTCGTGATATACCTAAAGCCCGCTGACAGACGGACAGACAGATAGACGGACAGCGTAGGCTTAGTAATAGGGTCCCGTTGGCACCCTTTGGGTACGGAACCTTAAAAACGGTAAGAAGGGCGGCAATTTTTATTTAATATTTTGTGTTTGTTTTTCGTTACCATGGATACGAGGCAAATGTCGGACTGTCATTATCGTCAGTATCAAATCGAAAGACTTGGAAAATAAAAGCTTTTAAAAAATCGCTACGCTCCCTTGATCAAATCGAAAGTATTTTATTTATTTGTGTATAAAATTGTAAACCAAAGATGAAATTAAAAATATCGTCTTTTAAGGAACCTAAACACGTTGGTGTCGTCGTATGCGTTAATTGGAATAATACAGAAGACGTGTTTTCATGTGGGTAAGTCAAGTACTTTGATTATTATAGTCAAAGGTCAAGTACATAATAAATGCTTATTGTACTATTACGTACCTATATTATATATTACGTACCTATATTGTAATAATCTCAAATCTTAATTATAATAAGAAATAAGTAAAATGCTTTCATCTGTTAATTTTTTTAACAAAATAGCTAATTTATACTTTGTGATTTATATAGGTAGGTACTAGGTACCTTACTAGTGATGTGCTAGAGCTAGAACATTAATTTATATTTTATACAAAAGGTTAACGATGTAGGTACCACATAATTAACTTTTTTATATACCTACCTACAAGTCATATAATAATAGATAAGGTACTTAACTAATAAAAAATGTGGACTGTAGGGTTTATAATCCTAAAAAGCAACACTATTTTAGGGACGACCATAAAATTTTAAAATGGAATCTAGTGAACAACGAATGCATGGTGGTCACAACTTTCCCAGACGACTTTTATCCGACAGGAATGCATTTATTCCCAAAGATAAATGTTGGCGGTAACAAACACCAGCATGATGTTATATTGATATCTACGGCGGATGGCAAGTCAGTATGTTTTTATGTACTTAATTAAATTTATGGTAAAAATCCAATTAGGATAACCACAGGTAACCAGAACAGAACCAGCGTCCGATTTTCTACCTGTGGTTATCCTAATTGGATTTTTTCATTAAAGTTAGTAGGCACAGGTAAACATATAACTATCTAATCTGTGGGCATAGCTATATAAAGGTTTTTTCCCAGTAGCTCTAGCATGATAGTTGAACGTAAGTCAAAGGTGTAGCCTGGTACTATCCTGTAGTTGAAGGAGATAGCTGAAGCTGTTGCACCGACTTAGTCGAGCGTTATTTTTCTGTTATCTTTTTTTAATCCCTAACGGATAGTTCCGGTCCAAGATTTAAATCTTAAATATATCATATACATTCTAATATCTCCATGATTATGGAAAATAATTATCCTAATTAGGATGGTATTATTTTCGCAAATAGACAACGCAGTTACAATACTGAACAAAAATGCTTGCAGATTTCACATAGTAAACCACAATGGTCGCATAGAGAAAACTGTAAACGCACACCAGGGTGCTTGCTTAGCGTCACAGTGGAGCCCTGATGGAGCCGGTCTTTTAACAGGTAACTAGGTCAATAAATAAAAAAAATCCTTGTTATATTAATCTTTTCAGAGTTTCTCTTCTGGGTTTGTTTAAAAAACCATTACTATTATGTTGATTGTCATTGTGTATTACTATAATTTGCTTGCAATCTTCGAAAATAACTTTTTGACTTGACTTTGTATTTGTATGAAAACTTGAGGATCCTACAAAACTTACATATTTACATATTTAAGTTTTGTGTTGTAGCGGGCGAAGATGGTTTTGTCAAAGTGTGGTCACGGAACGGCCTCCTACGTTCAACTATTGTGCAGTCCGATATGCCCTGCTTCTGCGCAGTTTGGAGCCCTGATAGTGGCGCTATCTTGTACACAAAGGGAAATTGCCTCGTCATAAAACAACTGAATTCAAGCAATAAAGTTACCAAAGTATGTATCAATTCATATAACATATTCCCATATACTTATCTATACTTTTATAAATAGTAATATTAATTTTATGTCTACAGTGTTCAATTTGGAATTAATAACTTTTACAATTAAATTAGTCAATAAGTCCCCGAAAAACTGAAAATTTTATACTGTTCACGTCGCAATTTTGTACATTAAACCTTCGTTTACAATGGAAAGCTCACGAAGGTCTAATTCTATGTATTGCTTGGAATGCTAACAACAATTTGTATCAATTCATATAACATATTCCCATATACTTATCTATACTTTTATAAATAGTAATATTAATTTTATGTCTACAGTGTTCAATTTGGAATTAATAACTTTTACAATTAAATTAGTCAATAAGTCCCCGAAAAATTGAAAATTTTATACTGTTCACGTCGCAATTTTGTACATTAAACCTTCGTTTACAGTGGAAAGCTCACGAAGGTCTAATTCTATGTATTGCTTGGAATGCTAACAACAATTTGATCATCTCCGGAGCTGAAGATGGATTCTCAAAAGTTAGTTAATCGTCGTTTACTGTATTATTGACTAATCTATATGAATATTACACAGTTTTGATGTCTTTCTTTTTTATCTAAATTTAGATATGGGATCCATTCGGTCAGCAAATATCTGTGAGCGTGAAACACGACCAGCCAATCACTAGCGTCAGTTGGTCTCCAGCTGGAGACATGTTTGTCCTTGGAAGTTTTAACCTCATAAGACTGTGCAACGCTAATGGGGTAAGAAAAATTTACGTCGACGCCAAGCTTTCTCTTTTGATCATGTATTGATTAAGATTCTTCTAACACTATTCTCTTCTCGTTTTAATGTAAGAGCTCTATTTCAGTGGTCACATTGTCTCGATCGGCCAACAACTGGGAGCATTTACAATATTGCCTGGTCCTCAGATGGCACGCAATTAGCGGCCGCTTGTGCGAACGGGCATGTTTTGTTCGCTCATATCATTGACAGGTAACTCTACTGATCGTTTTGTAAGATCAGTATTACACATTATAGCCTAGTTACATACTTGTTTATGATTCTCGGTTGACTTTATAGGGAGTACACATGGAAGAATTTCGCATGCACACAAATTGGTCGTAAAGTGATCGCAATTAAAAACATAATCACAGACCAAAGCGATCAATTGGATTATCCTGACAGAGTTATACAAATAGCTTTAGGATTCAACCATTTGGTGACGGCGACTGTTAAACAATGCTTCATACATAAAATGTCTTCTTGGAATACACCGGTCACGTTTGATTTGAAAGAAGGCACTATCAGCATGATATTGTTAGCTGAAAGGTAAATAATAATTATGACTTACTTGAAAATATTTGTTTTATCTTCATATACAATGAATTAGTGCACTAGGTATGCTTTTTTTTGTCATGAATGCGTTGGTTGATCATTATTTATTTTTCAGATGTCTATGTATAGTAGAAAGAGCTGGAGTTTCAGTATACAGCTATATGGGGAGACTGCTCGCCAGTCCTAGGTGGGGAGCCCGACCTGAGACCCTCGGCAGAGCTGCAGTATCTTTAGGTCCAGATGCTTTAGCTGCTATCGACCAAGCCGATCGGAAATGTAAGCCAAACTTTGGAGAATACAGTATCTGAATTTTAAACATGATAAAAATCTTATTGCTCACATATTTTCTTATTCTTCAGTGATTCACGTATTCGACCTCCCTACCGGTATGGTGGTCCGAAGTTCCGCAGACAACACAGTGACGAAGCTTACACATAAAATGAGCGTGTCCAGCATAGCTGTGAGCCAAACGGGTCCAATAAACGAAAGACAACTGGCACTCTTGGACTACAATAGGGACCTGTATGTTGTCACTGTTAAAGATACAAAGCCAAAGTTTGTTAAATTAGGTGAGTGATTGGACAGATTGTATGCCAGACCAACATATTCGACGGGTTATAAATTCCTAGACATCTATAGCTCGTATTCTGTAGCCCAATTTCTACCCTCAGGTTCCCAAATTCTGAGTATAGTGTGGAGCTCAGAAACAGAACTGCTAGTTGGCTTGCGCGCTAACTCTGTCGTCGCATGGTGTTGCCCTAGAGCTGCCATGCAACCCGACTGGTTAGCTCTAACCACCGTCAGCAAAGATGTCGCGTTAGTCACCCATATTTTAAATTTATTATCATTCATTCATTCATTTATTTAAAATGTCTCCACAGTAACTGTAAGCCATTATATTTCGCAGAGATCTGGGTAGGAATCCCACAATACTAAGCGTAGAAGATGGTGTGGCGAAGGTCTGCCGTGGCAACGGCTCTATACTCCATTTATCCATCGCTGCCTTCCCTGAGAAGCTTCTCAAGCACGTAGCCGCTAACTTGTGGCAGGCTGCTTTACAGGTATCTACTTATTGCGGAAATAATAACCTCATGTGGCCGACTTTTGAATAACTTAAATTTCCAGAATTGTCTATATATCTTGCCATAATGTTTCTCTCTCGTAAAATAACGAGCGTATGTCACAATGATAGTTGCCTTGTTACCTGCTTACCCAATAGTCATAAAACCTAGTAAAAATGTTCTTAGCTGTGTCGAACTGTCGAGGATGAAACATTATGGGCGTGTCTCGCGGTTCTCGCGTGGCAACAAAACCAACTTGCGGTGGCTGAAGAAGCCTTCGCCTTGATACATCAGTACCATCAAGTTTGTTACATTCAACACCTTCGGGTGAGTACCTATTCCTTATGAATTTAGAAAATACTATATTTTTTATGTACCTATCTAAACAACTGGTTTGATTTGTTCCAGAGTAACATACCAGAAAAACTATCAACGTATTAATTCACATCTCAATTTTCTTATAAGGGAACAGTAGTTATTATCTATTACTGAGATAACACACCTAACCTACTTATGTCTTCAATAAAATTTTATTTTTTATCAAGCAATCACTTTTTTATTTTTTTTACTGTTACTGTGCACTTCTTACATGCCTACCAAATTTCTTAAATATCACTGTACCTAGGTAAGTACCTATTTATTATTATATAATAAATAATTACTTTACCATCCTAAGTGTTAAGTTTAGTAGGAAGGAAAGTACGACAAGGCATTTAACTAGATAAATATTGATCAATTTCCTGACGATTTCCTGGTGGTAGTCAAGCTGCAGCTAATTAAGATGCCTTTGGTATTGCAAACTTCTGAAGGCTACGGTAACTGCTTAACATCTGTGGGGCTATTACATATCTCAGTTGACAACTGGCTTCGGTTGTTCACCGAACTTTGATGGTAAATTAGAATGATATAACATTGGTATTACGTAGTTCGGTGAATGCATATCAAGGTACAGAGAATTTAGGTTAGGTTAGCCCTGCGAGAAATGCGCAATACCAATGTCATTCTAATTTACCATCAAAGTTCGGTGAACAACCGAAGCCATTTGTCAACTGGAATACGTAATAGCCCTGCAGGTGGGCCGTAGGCTTGTTTGCCAACTTAGTCACATAAAAAACGAATTTCAATATAACTTTTTGAAGAAGTGAAATATTAATTACCTATGTATTGACCACAGTCATGATCATTCGGTATACATAACACATTTTTAAAAATATCATGTCCCAACACTAGATTAGGTTTGTCATAGGTTTGTTGACTTGACTCGTCGTTTAATCATTCTATCCGACCTCGATACCATTCATTCATCCAGCTGTTCTTCATTCGACTCGTTCATTATTTTATTCATTCATTCATTCAGTATTTCTGTCAGCGCGCAGTAAGGTAGACGTGTTTTGCGTACAAGTTCAATCGTAAATAACATCGATACAAAAACAATTTTCAAAGTTATTTCACAATGGAAAACGTTATTATCACTAAAAGTGTCACGTAAATCGTATCACTGCTCATTTTGACCGAACATTTCACCATAAACAATGCTCACAACCGCGTGCCCTACATTAAAAACATAGGTTACCGATTTCCGAAAGAAAGTTTTTTCGTTGTGTGATGTGAAATGTGGAAAATGCGTGTTTTGAAAGCGGAATTAGTGTTGATACTGAACTTATTGTTAGTGAGTGGTGATGAGTATAACAATGAAGTGAATGAGCACTCGTTGGAATTGACCCAGTCCTTGAACTTGGCGAGGCAAGAGCTCATTCAGGAGACGTGCAGGCACTTCCCCCCGAGGTATTCGCTGGACGACCTCCCCCCGAACTTGTTGGAGCACGTTTTGGTCGACGATGAGCACAAACTGCTCTATTGCTATGTGCCCAAGGTGAGTTTTTCAAGGTGAACTGGCTTGTAAGTTGTATTCGGCTAATTAATGTTAGGTAAGTCGTCTCAAGTTTACAATTCACGGTAGAATATTGTATTTGACACAGTTTTATAATTTATGTAATGTTACTTCCCGACAAAATTATTTACTTACTTCCTAAAGATGACTAGGTGGGATGTTAACTCCTTAGGTACAATTTGTTTTAGAAGTTGGTATAATTTTTGTATGCTACCTAATAAATATCCCTTAGTAGAATTACCTCAACAAATATTGCATTTTATGGAAAATGATCATAGATGATCAATCAGCTATCAGAAATTGCCTTGGGTATAAAAATTTATTATATATAAATAAACTTATTGTATCATACCTAGAACTATCATAAAAAGCTTTCCTTATTGTTTGATACCTAGTAAGATGCAGTAAAAAAACATACTGTTTACTTATAAGTTTTTATGGTCATAAGAATGTCCAATGTACAAAAAACTTAAATCATCATTCTTATTTTATTCTAAATTCAAACAATGTTATTATTTTTAATCCTTTTTTTTTTACACAGGTGGCCTGTACAAATTGGAAGCGTATTCTCATGATCTTATCCGGTCAATGGAATGGCACAGATGTGCTCTCCATACCGGCCAGCCTGGCCCACACTCCGGGTATGTTCCGGAACCTCAGCACAGTGGCCAAGGCAGACCGGGAAATGATGCTGGAGAACTATCACAAGATGATAATAGTGAGGAACCCGTTTGAGAGGCTCCTATCAGCATATAGAAATAAGTTGGAGGGTGAAACTCAGAGTGCCAAATATTTTCAGGTAAGTCATACAAGTCAAACTAATCCATTCCTCACCATCCACCACACCATCACCATTCACACATCCATTTAAAACAACTTATCCAAAACTATGAAACCTATAAACTAGAATTTAGCAAGTCAGGCATATCTTGGTTTCTCAAATCGAATCTTGCATGTCAAGATCGGGATTAAATTTGTGTGGGATAAATGAAAGGTAAGTATTAATTGTTAAGTATGTTAAATTATAGGGGAAAAAAGGTATCTAGGGTAAAACCCCCAATTATTGGCACCGGTGGACCCAATTATTGTCCATACATATTTCTATGGGATTTCTTAGTTCAGCGGACAGTTTAGTAGGTAGGTGTGAAAAACTGTGAAATTTATGACTTTTAACAAAAAAACACTATTTCCATGTTTAGTTTTCTTATTTTTTAAATATAACTTCAAAAGTGCCAATAATTGGGGGGGGGGGGGTGCCAATATTGGGTGCCGTTACCCTACCTCATCTATACATACAAATAAAATTAAAGTGTCTGTTTGTTATGTCAAAATCACAGTTTTTTACTAAATGCTTATGAAAGTATATTTATACCTACCTATAGGTACAGTACTTTAACAAAAATGCAGTTTTTAACGTTTTTGTCGGTCTGTCTGTCTGTTTGTTCCGACTAATCTCCGAAACCGATTTGGCTGGACCGATTTTGACGGTACTTTCAGTGGCAGATAGCTGATGTTAAGATTTTTTTTTGTTAAATTCTGTCACGGGCACAGCTAGCTCGTTGAGTCCTAAAAATAAAATTATTGACGTAAGTATAGGGACGTTGTCAATAAGTACGTAAAGTAAGAAGATTGGGTTGCTTTCTACATTGTAATTGCCAAGACTAACAATCGTAATAAATCTTAATAAGTAGGAAGGTACTTACATAGTAATTAATGCAGGCCCTATTGTTTAATGCTCATACACAAAATAATCGCTTTCAATTACATAATTGTATTTCAAAAGACGCGTATAAGTCTATACCTAGATTTGAATTAAATTTTGTAATAATACAATAGATATCGATATTGTAACACCTACCTACTACTACTGCTAAAAAATATTCCCAATCTCGTGTTGTTATACGTAAATGACATAAGGTCATCTACATTTACATTTCTGCAACTAGCAACAAACGTCCTACGTAGAGAACGATTATAGGTAGGTATGATACGGCCGCCTGAACGTCTCGGGTAACTAAGCCAACCAACATAAGCTGAGATCTCTTCATTATTGACCGTCATTAAGAGACCTAATGTGTTTTTAGGGTTCCGTACCCAAAGGGTGCCAACGGGACCCTATTACTAAGCCTACACTGTCCGTCTGACCGTCTGTCAGCGGGCTGTATCTCACGAACCATAATAGGTAGAGGCTTGAAATTTTCACAAAATGTGTATTTCTGTTGCCGCTACAACAAACAAATACTAAAAATAAAATTTAATAATAAAGGGGGTCCCCATACAAGTAACTTGATATTTTTGTCGTTTTTATTCTACGGTGGTACGGAACCCTTTATGTGCGAGTCCGACACGCACTTGGCCGGTTTTTTTTATTGGGACTAGGCCCGCCGCACACTCCCATCACTGTTACTCCTGTAAGCCAGGATCGAAAATGGTGTCCAACGATGTATGATTTCCAAAACTTGTACATTTATGTTTAAAACCTTTCGAAGATTAGGTTAGATGAATCTCGAAGATGTATTTATTAATAAGAGCGCGCACACGTTTAAGAAAATAAATACCTAAATCGCCAGACAAACACACCAACTGTATGGTCCCAAACTAAGCAAAGCTTGTACTATGGGTATCGTACAATGGACTGGGGGCAATTCGAGAGACCTGAGACTCTACTCTTTTACAAACGAAAACGAATTCGTTTCTCATTCATTCCGACATTTCTGTCCAACGAAAATTGTTTGACGTTTAGATTCGATGACGAAGACGTCAAACAATTTTCGTTACATAACGAAATTTCGTCCGAAATTTCGTTTTCATTTGTAAAAGAGTAGGCCTACAGGGCATATTTCGAAAAGGCCGTTTCCGAAATTTACCTCTGGCGGGAATCGAACCCTGAACGGCCTATGCTCGAACTAATGCGCCAAGCGGTCGTCAAATGTAGACTTTCTATCTCTGATCTGAGTCATGTGTAATATAAGATTGAAGTATCTTTTTAATTAGTCTTGCGCACTTTCACTGTACGATACATGAACAATGACTGCACCAGCACCTACTGCTATTATTGTCTTGTTTATCTGGAGTGCCCTGGAATCACGCAGGAAACGGCTCGGATAGCGGACAGACAGCGTGCTGGCAAATGTGCATCATAATAACTTGAATAAATATGTCATTTTTTGGGTCCCGTACCCAAATGGTGCCAACGGAACCCTATTACTAAGCCTTCGCTGTCAGCAGGCTCCGTAATGGGTAGAGAGTTGAAACTTTCTGTTACCTCTACAACAAAAATACTAAAAAGTAAATAACATTTTAAAATAAAGGGGGTCCCCATACAAGAAACTTGATATTTTTGACGTTTTTATTCTACGGTGGTACGGAATCCTTTATGTGCGAGTCCGACGCGCACTTGACCGGTTTTTAACCCAGTTCGGCGTAGTATTCCCGATATCTCTCTTGTTCTATGTTACCCTGGTCCTAGTCAGAAGACAATGATAGTTCTGACTACACCTATACGCTGCCCTGTTACCTATTTACCAACGCTATTCAATTCACCATATTTTAAGAAACAAGAAAAATCTTGACAAAATAAATAAATAAAACAAATAAATTAACATACATAATACTGTATTGTGTTTTGTTACATCTGTCCTGTCTGCCGTCATGACCGCCGACTAAATCGGTGCGTCCACAAGTCCCGTATAGTCGCGCTTGATCAAACTGTTATAATTATGACGTCAGAACTGATTGCTCGGGCCCACCGCTCGGCACATGTGAACGCCGTCAATGGGTCCGATTTGCAAAAAAAAACAAGATTTTAATTTCCGACTATAAAATTTCGACCGCAAATATTACCGACCTTGCCTCTAGTTTTTCTATAAATTAATAGCAATTTATTCGTCGTTAAAGCTTGTTGACTCTATGGCACTCGATTGATGTAACTGCCGCTGTGAACTCGCTATAACCGTGAACTTTATTTCGGTAGAGTCAATTTTGTTATGTCTTTGTCTGGCTGGACTGCTTTACCTAACAACTAAAATAGTTCCGTTTTAATTTCGCTAACTTAATAAATGAATGTGAAACTCGTAAAAAGCTCCTTGCAAAGTTTTTTAAGAGCTTTAGTTCCTACAAAGTATTTCACAAATAGACGTAAGTACCTTAGAATTGTGGGAAATATAATTGGCTTGGTAATAAGTACCTATTATAATACTAAAAAGAAAGGATTTTTCTTTTGAGCTTATACCTTCTTACCTGCCTAACTAATAAAAATATTGTGATATTAATGGTAGAGTTACTCTATATTTTATCGGTAGTCGATGCGTCTAGATGCATCTGCCTCACAGTTTATATTAATCTTGGTTCGTCTCGCCCCAGGATCGCGTAGGGCGGCGGATAATCAAGGCGTACCGCAAGAACCCGTCCAACGAGTCGCTAGCGTTCGGCAATGACGTCACGTTCAAAGAGTTCGCGCTGTTCCTAACCGACCGCACCGAGGAGCTCGCGGACGTGGTCAACAACGAGCACTGGCAGCCGATCACGAACCTCTGCCATCCGTGCCTCATCAAGTACACATTAGTTGGTGAGTACCCTAAAATCTACGCCTCCAAAATATTAGTCTTAGAATAAGGTACTCGTACACTTTCTAGCGATGAAAATAATATTTATGATCAAAGATATTGCCAATAAATAAGGGGTCATGTTACTGTCCAAATTTATATGACCTACTAAACGGAGTCCATGGACAAATGCGATGTACATAGGTGCGCCAGGCCCGGATCTAGAGGGGGGGGGGGGAGAAGGGCCAATTTTTTTAAAGTAATTTATCTCAAGCGCTGGAGAGAGGGACGCCACTATCAAGTTTCTGCCCCGGTTCGAAAAGCCCGGGCCTGAGGTGCGCTGAACACTAGTCTGTTGATTGTAATGTTGGGAGGTAGCATATCTGCTAAATAATACTTACTTACATAAATGTTTATGTTAAAATTTTAAATTTTAAACTACCCGAGTAGGTATGTAATAGGTACCTATTGGAGATCTTATAACTCAGAATGATAACAGAGGTCACCCACACGTGACTTTTAATAGGAAATGTGACTACTTCTAATTTATTTAGTGATAATCGATGTTTATTCACATATTAGTAGGTAGTCATTTGTTATTATTAGATAATGATGAATGAATAAACCCAAAGATAAATCGAAGGACAAGTTACTAAGGAATTAATTATCGTGTATGATCGAATCCTTGCTTCAAAAAATATTAACTTTTACTTATTTATACGTAAATACCTAGATTAGACACTATATTGCTTACAAAACAAATTGTATAATACCTATGTAATACGATGCCCTATGCAAAGTGCAGTCAAGACCGAAATAATTCAAATAGATTGGAGTCACAGCACTGTGATTGACCTTAATTTATTACGTCGAGTAATAGGGTAAGTACGCCAGTTTTCGACCAGTTAGTGGAGTTGTCAAGTTCGGGAAGCGAAACAAAAATGTTCAAGTAACATTTTTGGTAAAGAATCTATTTCAGTCTACTTCTGATATACTCTATTTTCATAAAAAGTAAAGATGTTTATATTAATGCCTACAGTTTGTTTTATATTCAGATAAAAAGCTGAAAATGGCGATTTGCCCAGTTTTCGACCGCAAAATCTAGTTTACGACCGTTTATTTACCAGTTTTCGACCACTTCCTAAAATGAGAGATTCAATAGGAAACATATGGTAGAGGCTATTATAAATGTAAATCTGCCCTGGTTTCGCCATTACAAGGTCTCCACAGACGGTTTCCAGCCTCCTTGCACCCTCGCTTCACCCGCCGGGCTGTGCCCAATGTTACACCCACCACGACGAAGAATGGTGAATGCAACGCCAAGAACGGTCCGGCAGGCGAAGCGAAGGCACGAAGGAACTGGAAACCAACTGAGGAGACCCTGCAATGGCAGACCCAGGTGCACTAGTGCCCGAGAAGACCGCTATATTGTTACCACTGTGTTGAGAAATCGCATCCTCACTTCTGTTAAAGCCCAGCAACAGCTTCTTCAGACCCGAAGTACATTAGTGACAGTACAGTGAGAATAAGACTTGCTAATGCAAACCTGAAGCCTCAAAGGCCAGCAAGTGGTCCTAAACTCGAGAGAGAGAGCATCAAGAAGCGAGACTGCGCCATGCCCATGAACACATACAGTGGGGTGAAGAAGAATGGGCAAGAGTTTTGTCCACTGATGAGTCTCAATTCTCTCGATTCACTTCTGATGTAAGGCAAAGAGTCTAGAGGCGACCTGGGGGCTTACCACAAGCTCTTATTGCGATTCAATTACAGGAACGTATTAACGTTTCAGCGACTTTTTGTGCAATGACGTACCTTATTGTCATGACAATAAGAAACGTCATTAAAACGTCGTTAAAACGTTCCTATAATTGAATCGCAATAAGAGCTTGAGGTAAGCCCCCAGGTGAGCGAAACATTCAAGCCTGCTTCACAGAAAAAGTCTAATACGGTGGAGGCTCTTTACACGTATGGGCTGTACAGCAAGTCGCATAGAGCTAGTGGCCATAGAAAATGGCACCCTGACTGGGGAATGCTAGAGATCATTAATGAGTATGCAGAGCCATATTTAGTAAATATGGGTGATGGATGGATACTGATGTAGGATAACACCCGGCCACACACCGTTCGGGTCATACAAGAGTACATTCAGGAGCTTGGTATCAGTTTAATGGCTTGGCCATCAAGAAGTCCGATCCCAACCCAATCGAGCACGCCTGGGATGAGCTGTGGAGGTTGGTCGGAAGCCGGAGATTACCTCCTACCACCCTCAGGGCGCTCAAACCGGCCTTAATGGAAGCATGGGAGAATATTCCCCAACATCGCCTCCGAAACCTTATCTTCAGTAGGCCAAATCAGCTCGAAGCTGTAATCAGAGCCCAAGGGGGCAATACCAGTTATTATAATGTAAATAAAACGTACTTAAAACATACTTATAAATAAACAATTTTTAGAGAGGGACCCACCACTCACCTTCGGAATTGTCAACCTCCAAAATTATAAACCAAATGAATTGATCGATAATACAAGAGGCCAAGAAGACTGAACTCCCTGTCATTCGAGAGTATGTCGGTCCTGAGTCATGGACCCTAACAATTAGCAATTCTCAGCAGAAAAAGCGAATCTAAAATGAATTCGACACGTGTTTCGCCTCTAAACGAGGCATCCTCAGGATGGTTGGGCTGCGACTGAGCACAGCTGATGGTTGGGCTCAGTCGCCAAAGTTACGCCTGATTCCATCAATTATATACTTATAAATGTCGAGTATTTGGTCAGTAAGTTAAAAATGGCAATGTTTTGGTTTTTATCTTTTTAGAGTTAATAATGTATAACTCCAAAGAAAGTACCTGAAATTTGCTATAAAATGTTTTTTATTTCAAAACTCTATCTTCTATAGGTTAGATTAAATTGCAATTTTAAAAGTGTTGTACTAAGTTTTGAAGGCCAGTGTATTTTAATTTCATTTCTTAACATAATGTTAATCAATAATCACAGCAGTAGCCTATAATAATATTAAAAAATAGCCATCAAAACATAGCTTTTCAAATGGTCGAAAACTAATCGGGGCTTTTTATAGACACCCAGTTTCCGACCACTTATTTTAATTAATTTGGGAAGAAAATGTATTTGTATATAATATTGTAATCTGGAGGGTATAATGGGATAAACGTTGTGAATTATTTTTACAATTTTCGCTACAATTCTTTAGCTAAGAAATAAAAATGGTCGAGAACAGGGCTACGCTCCACAGCTAGTTTTATTTTCGACCACGAGCGATTTTAGACATCTGTAATTTTTAATAGAATCAGATTTACTTGGACGGAAACTGGCTATTAAAATGTACGAAGCCATAAGGTTCAAAGTCATAAAATGGTTTTCGTTACTTTTCATACATAATTGAATACGAGAATCAATCGACTTAGCAACGATAAGCTCATTTCCGACCGCCCGGTCGGAAACTGGATTTTCTAACAAAATGCTTGTCTTGTTCTCGACCACCTAATATTACTATTATAATAATGAAATCAAAGTAAAAGCATGTGTAGCCATCGTTTAAAGATCATAAATAAGGATTACAAAGAAGAAATAAAGCTAAAAAAAATAATAAATTAAGTAAAACTTGCTGTGAAAGTTGCGGCGCGCCACTATTTTTTTTGCACGAATTGACGGGTGCGGACCCGTGCGTTGCGTACCACGAATTAACTATTTTTTTGCCAATCAATCGCTTTCGCAAGTGAGGATATATCCATGCATGTGTATAGTCAAGACGTTTGGGTACTACTAAAACATATTTTTATGAATGGTTGAGTGTCAAGTTTTCTATTTTTTGCCTTTGAATATAAAGACCCATCTAAAAGGTCGGAAACTGGACGTGGTCGCCAAACTGGCGTACCTACCCTATTTACCCAATTTTCGTCAATACACGTGCCACTGTCGACTTGTCGACTCGGCATTATAGCTTCAAATACATTATCTCTCTAGTAGGCAACTGATTTCTTTGAACTGGGGGCTTACCACGAACTCTTATTGCGATTCCATTACAGGAACGTTTTAACGATTCAGTGTCTTTTTGTGCAATGACGTACCTTATTGTCATGACAATAAGAAACGTCATTGCACAAATGGCCGCTGAAAAGTTAAAACAAAACTGCTATAAGAGGTGGTGGTAAGGCCCCTGTTGCCTGTTTTGACAGTTTTTGGATACTAGCTTTTAGTTTTCTGAATGTTCACTGTTCTCGGTATTTCTTTCGCAAGTTTGGTCTTTCCTCACCCTTTTGCGTCTAATTTCGCCGCGTGGATAAGTAATCTTGGTAATCTTAATCGCGGTACAGGTATTGGTACAGGCATAATAAAATTGGGATATAACAATTTAATATAACGCCGAAGTTTCAATGCTGAAATCATTATGGAAGGCTCAGTGATATTGAGCCATAATAATTTATTTCCCATCGTTTTTATTTATATTCTATGAGTGATTTAAGGTAATACTTCGGTGACTGAATACATTTCGTTTAGCTAAGTGATGCAAAGTTCACATTTAGCTATTTGATAATAACCCCCTTATTTCTGGTAACCTGGCAGCTGGCACAGTAGGACTGCAAAAATCTCGAAAGAACCTAATGTTGTCAGCACTTCAGTTTATATTCAATCTTTATTGACTTACCTGTTGACGATATCGTCACAATTTCCATCACAAAAGACGTAAAAACCGTCATTCCCCGGAAGCAAGTAATTCGTTCAAATTATCGGACATTCGCTAAATCAGTAATTCATAGAATCAACGCTTAGAATTATTGCTCCTATAAATCTGTTGTGTTATTTATTAAAATCCTTACATTTATCTAAGACCTTTGCCACATCGTGAACTCGCACCAAAAAATCCAAGTCATCGTCCGTCGTTCGGTCGTCAGACCGGTCTTTTGCTTGGTTTAGACTGCGCTTACTGCTGACGTCACTCTAAAGTGCTAACTGCTATAAGCAGCTAATCTGACCGCATGTCGACCCGCGTATTGCCAGCGCGCCTTGCCCATGAGATTCTGGCTTTCACGATGACAAATAACATAAATAATAAAATATGTGGTAATAGAGGATGGGCAAAAATGTACTATGTGTATGATAAGGGTATCGAGCATTAAGAGCGTCTTTCAATTTGTACATTGAAGTAGTGAGAAAAAGAGTTTACCAGTGCACCTAATCGCACTTTGAGTAAGTGTTAACATTGGCTTAATTAAGCATACAAATATGTTAGCTTACCAATAAACGTTTCAAAGGTACAAGCTTCGTTTCTTTACAAAATCCATCTTAATTCCTTTTATACACATACGTTGGAAATGATAAAACAAACCCATTATCCCCATAAATCTCTTGAGCAAAGTTGCATCACGGTATCTGTTTATGTATCGGATGTGTTCAAAGGTTGCGTAAGAAACCAGTTCTGTGAATCGAACAAAACGTCGTTCTTAAGTCACAAATTTCGTTCTACGCATTGATGTATTATTTTAGCAGATGTGATACCTCCTAACCTTGAGGCCAGACTTGTACTCAGCGCACCACTACATGCAACAAAATTCACTATTAAACCTAAAAGTCATTTTGACGCGTGCATTTAGCGTGCATTGATAGTTGTGATTTGACAACAACAGATTGGCATTATAAGCCAACAGTCCACTGGGCTGCCTTGTGGATTTCTTTGGATTTTTTATTGCTACACAGATACATGGATATCAGCAAAATTACGTAGGCAGATATTTAAAGAAAATATCAATACTGCAATTTTACGACCTGAAAACCCCGGGGATTTACTGCTTACATCGTGTTATCTTAAATAAATAATTAATCAGTTTTTAACTAAGTACCTACGTCGTAGTAGGTAAGCACTTTATCAATTTACATTTTCGTGACAAAATTAAAGATGATAGGTTACTGATTTTTTATTAGACCCAGTATTTATTCGTTAGTTGTTCATATAATTGCGCAAACCATTATTCTGTTTACCGTTATAACGACGTAACATCCCACAACGTAGAGTGCGTACCTACCATGGACCAGTTACTAAGGGGACTGGCCCTAAGCAAGTCGGCCGAGTGGTCGGCCTAGTACTAACATCGACATGAAACGAAGCGAGTAGTTCAACTATTTACCGGTGAATAGTAAAATGAAAATGAAAATCAATGACCACGTTTTGTTTCATACAAATATCTAATAAGGGCACCTCTTTCTTTAGTCGTTACTCTGTGGTACCTACGGACTACGGTTGTTTGATTGGTCGTTGCCAACATCACACCATGTTGGTACTCGATACCTGTAAGTTTCCAGTTTTTTGCCCATTCCGGTGATGAATATTGTATTCTATACATTAAGTTTACTTACGTAAGTCATCTTTATTTGAGCTGAGTGGTCTCTATCTTAATCCAAAGCCTACCTAAGTGTTCTTTATGACATTATGTCTATGCGTTCCGACATCAAAACTGAGTGCTCGGGCGCGGCATGCGCCTGATGTAGACGCAGCTATTGTTCTATAGAGAATCTGTCCAAACGGATTTTGATCAGAAATTACTTAAGGATAGTAATTACTTGTTTATAGGTACGGGTAATAGACTATTATTTTTTAAAGTAATGTTATTGGTAATTACTTTAATGATATCGAGAATGGATGATAGCCTTATAATTGACCTTAGGTGATATTAACATTTATCACTAAATTATATGTATACCTCCATTATTATTAAATTCGTTACCTAAACAATCTAACCAATAATAACCAAGGAAACCTGCCTTTATATTTTAATTAGTTTAATAGCTATATGCGTTTTTCATTCTCATATGTGCTAGAACAGTCAGCTAATTAGTGAACGTGGAAACATACTACTCGATGTGCCGAAATTTACACAGGTGTGCGTATCACGTCAATGCATGCTGATGAATATATTTTGATTATAAATATACGGAGGAGCAAAACATATAACGTTATATTAGCAATGCTCATATACAGTCGTTTAAAAATTTGCAAAAGCGGAAATATAACAAAATTGTAGTTATTTTTACCCGACTACGGCGGAGGGTTATGATTTTGACCGGTATGTATGTATGTATATATGTATGTATGTATGTATGTATGTATGTGCATCTGTTCCCACCTAACTTCCAAACTACTTGTCGTAATATGACAAATGAGGTATCGTTAGAAGCGGCTTAATGGCGCGCTGGTTATAGGCTATGTGACGTCACATAAAATTGCATAGTGCGCCCTCTAGAGGATATAATGTCATGAACTAAAAAAAAAACATTTTTTGATAAAACCGTGTGGGGTATCAAATGAAAGAGCTTGATAAGCACATTTCAAAAATATATATATTGTTACCTATAACTCCAAAATAATTAAATAAAAAGTAAGTTTAAAAACTAAAACCCGACTACTGAAAAATCGCGCTCTAAAAAGTATGAAACAAGAAAATATTCTTATCTGGAGGATAGCCGTGGTCCGTGTAGCTCCATTAGGGCAAAATGGCATATGACCACGGACCACGGCTATCCTCCAGATAAGAATATTTTCTTGTTTCATACTTTTTAGAGCGCGATTTTTCAGTAGTCGGGTTTTAGTTTTTAAACGTACTTTTTTTACCCGAATACGGCGGAGGGTTATGATTTTGACCGGTATGTATGTATGTGCATCTGTTCCCACCTAACTTCCAAACGACTTGTCGTAATTTGACAAATGATGTATCGTTAGAAGCGGATTAATGGCGCGCTGGTTATAGGCTATGTGACTTCACATAAAATTGCATATGGCGCCCTCTAGAGGACATAATGTCATGAACTAAAAAAAAAACCATTTTTTAATGAAACCGTGTGGGGTAACAAATGAAAGAGCTTGATGAGCACATTTCAAAAATATATATATTGTTACCTATAACTCCAACATAATTAAATAAAAAGTAAGTTTAAAAATTAAAACCCGACTACTGAAAAATCGCGCTCTAAAAAGTATGAAACAAGAAGATATTCTCATCTAGAGGATAGCCGTGGTCCGTGTAGGTCCTTTAGGGCCAAATGGCATATGAACACGTTTTGGTTTTTAAACTTACTTTTTATTTGCTTTCCATGTGGTGTAAAGCCTTTATGCCTGTATGTTAAGATTGCCTTGCTAATCTTTCAAATACCAATGATAAGCAGTCAAGATTTCCGCCTGTACGCAACTAATTATTAAGCTGATACACAAACGTGTAATTTACAACCATTAAACAATAACTATAGTACGCCTACTTAATTGAAACGAAATTGCACCGCTAATTTGCATATTAATCTTCAGCCGTATTAACGGTGCAGACATGCGTTTGAGATGATGTCCCATGCGCGACTGAGTCGTACTGTGTCGCCGTGACTCGGTTAAGGATAACATAAAATTGCGAGACGTGACATATCTTCATCCTTCGAATAGGTAAATACTTGGGTATTATTGATTTTTAAATTCAGGGCATACTCGTAATCATCGTGGTCATTTTGAGAGTCAAAATAATAAAGAGATACATATACCTAGATACATAAGGACAGTAGGTACCTATGACCTACAACAATATAGGTCAATGTTGAGTTAAACAACTACTGGTTTTTTCCTGGACGTCAGAAACATGTTGTTTTTTTTGTAAGATATTTATATATTCCGTAAACTGTAGATACGTACTTATACTTAGTGCTATAAATGAAACCACTTCAATTTTATGTTCACTTGGTACTAAAGAGTTTCCCTGAATATTAGGTATGAAAAAGTAGGTACTAGTTGACATCTAGGCAGCATTTTTTAAGCCATGTCAGAGGCCTTCGGGTGGCTTGAACAATTTTAACACCAGAAGTTCTAACACACGCGCCGAGACAAGACTTTTGTCACGAATTATGTCGCACCGACTCGCTCTATCTCTTACATAACGCATGGGAGAGAATGAAACAAATTCTATTTATCTCGCGTTTTGTCTTATCATCGGCTGTGCTACCAGTGGTTGGCCACTAACTATACGATAAGAAGAAGATGAACTACTGATAAATATTCCTTCTAACATGAAATAATAACATTAATAGATTGTTTATCATCAAAACTTATAGGTATTTTTTGCGACACTGAAGTCTGAACCCGGTCGAGTCGCTATGGCATCATGTTTCTAAATGAATTTTAACGATGCCTCCTTTTAGGGTTCCGCGGGTCAACGATCCTTTACCACGGGAATTATATTGACCATGGAAATGACGTCACCGATTGGGTTTCATAAGTGCCTTTATTGATACCGATGTAGAAGACAGATTGTGCCCCAGTTTTGTCTAGATCTAGGTTACGAGTGCTTTTTAAAATTTATTTCTTAAAATAACCACGGAGAGCATGAAGAATGCGGTTTCTTATAAGTTTTTAACGTTGGTTTTTGTGATGTTTTCTCGGTTTTTGTAGCGTCTGCTACATTTTGCGAGACATAATTAACATGACTGGATGAAAATGTACATAAAATTAAGGATTTGTATTATATTTATTTATAGTTTATGCTTTGATATACAATTCGGTAAATCGTAATAGTAGGTAGGTATACTTAAAGGTTAAAAAAACTGGTTAAAATAAAATATATACATATATGCTATTCTTTTGCATTCCGACTTTATTTTATTGGCTTTAGTTCTTTGAAAAAAAATAAAATAATGCTGAAATTTTAGTTTAATATCTACGGAACACAAATATAATGACGTTGATTGATTTAGCTTTTAGCATACGCACAGGTATACCTTGGTGTTTTTTACATTGGTACATAGAAAAAATAATACGTACCTACTTCATAGTAATTTCAGTGTCTGTTGCAAAAAACTTGATAGGTAGACGTAATGTGCGCATGATTGGGATAAAATAATATAGGAATTACTTTTTTTGTAATACATGCAACCATTTGCAGGTATTTTGCCGAGGATTTCTGACTATGCTATTTGCACGGTTCTGGGAATATTTTTTTAAACTGTCGCATTGAATTCCTAAGTTATATTTTAGAACATTCTCATTGCTAGACTGACAAGGACAGAGTTGGGCAAAATTTAATTGCAATTAATTAATCGCAAATTGCATGTGGTGTCACAATTTACAATTAATTTTGATTTGGTTGCAATCGCGAAACTCAAACAAATCAAAATTAATTGTTAATTGTGACACCACCTACGATTTGCAATTATTTAATTGCAATTAAATTTTGCCCAACTCTGGACAAGGATCGTTTTATTATGAATTTGTGAGGAAGACAATGATAGAGCGGAGAGCGGAGTGCTGAGAATTTTTTTTTAAGTTAGGTTAGCAGTGTTTCGTAGAAGTGCGATTACAATGTGTGTTTAAAGGCCTGTTTCGAGTACGTTTGACGTAATGAAGTAAAGTTTCTTTTTATAGGTAAATTTACCTCATACCGAGCAAAAATTCACACATATTAACGAAAATAAACACGTCCTACAGGCGTCAAATTAACATAAAATATACTTTAACTGAAGCTATACATAAGATTAACAACAGATTACTGTCATAAACGAATGAATATAATCGACCTTGTAACTCTCGCACATTTCAAAGGCTACCTCTGTTACGTTTCCAAGAATCCGTTCCGTCCGTTTATCCGTCGTATGGGCCTATAATAACGGACTCACCATGCATGGCCTCTATGCACAGACCGTCTTTTTGTTCCGCCGCTAAATTCTTAGAGGTTTATTTTTAAAGGCAAATTTGACATATTTGTCCATGAACCGAGGCAAAAAGTCTAATTTTGTTTTAATGAGCAGACAGAACTAGTTATTTGAGCCACACGCGCTGAATAATTTTAGGTTTGTTAATATTTAGAGATAATTCACGACTGCCAATGCAGTTGTACAGTTGTGAGCTTACAAACGTGCTCCTATTTCAATATCTTGATTTAAATGAAAGATTACTCTAACTATTTATACAGGGTGAATTTGAAATCATGAGCATCCTTTTAAACTATGACTCTACACATGATTCAGAATATTCTGGGAAAACAAAAAAAAAATCTATTAATAAAAAAATATTGCTCGAGGAAGCAAATAGGCAAACCAGTTAACTGTTATACCTTACCCGGGTAATAAATTTTTGACAATTGATTTGTTTATTAATATTCCCTAAATATTCTGAATCATGTGTAGAATCACTGTTTAAAAGGATGCCCATGATTACAAATTCACCCTGTATACCACTTCCTAGTCCTCGCATTAAACCCTGCCCAGTATGCCCGGAATAGTGGCAAGCTCGCCTATTACATTGAAACCAAATTCAGTTGGCCTACCCATGGACCAGTTACTAAGGGGACTGGCCCTAAGAAAGTCGGCCGAGCGGTCGGCCTATTACTAACATCGACATAAAACGAAGCGAGTAGTTCAACTATTTACCGGTAAATAGTAAAATGAAAATGAAAAAACAATGACCACGTTTTGTTTCATACAAATATCTAATAAGGGCACCTCTTTCTTTAGTCTTTACTCCGTGGGCCTACCTTTCAGAGAAAAATATGCGATGGTAGCGTCCTTCCCAGGTGACGCTTGGTAGAGATTGGATATGATACACGTGCCAGCGAGATGAGATACGATAATGATTTCTAAATCATAAAATTATTATCCAATAATGTTGCTTTGTCATGATGAATCGTTCCGTTAAACATAAATAAAGGTGTAACATTAAAAACAACTAATTTGGTGCGGCAAGGTGACTCGCATGCCTTGCCCAAGCACGCGCTAGTGGGGCCTCGCCCTAACGCGCTAATGGGGCCTCACCGTAAGAGATACGAAAATCGCAGAGAGAAGAGATTCTCTTCTCGATGGCCCATGTGTAGCTAGTATGTATTTGTGTATTGCTTGAAATTCACCAAGACTCTTCAATCACTTGCAGGTAAATACGAGACTCTACTTGACGATTCTCTCCTCGCCCTCCACACTATCGACGCGCCCCACATTCAGTTCCCGCGGCTGGCCCACACCTCGGGCACCGCGGAGAAACTCCACAGGTACTTCTCCCAGCTGGACCTGCCGCTCATCAGGCGGCTCTACAAACTCTACAAGCATGATTACAGGATATTCAACTACGATTTAGACAACATCGTAGGCTTTGATCTGGGTTAATTAGTTGTAGTTACCTGTCAATGGTTGCGACAATAGCACCGAGCAGCTGCGTCAGACGTCAAAACTGATTGCTCAGGCGTGCCGCTCGGCGTTGAAGACGCACCTTACAGTGTGTACAAATGTTTCGAAGAACAATTTATATTAGACCGAACATATTTTAAATTTTTATAGCACTTATAAAAGTTACTGTAAATTAATATTTTTATATATTTTTAATATTGATAGATGAATAAGTAATTTAGTTAGTCGGCATTCGAATATTTGACTTGTAGAGCGGTAGCTCTACTATGAGTTTTACTCTCGCTAGTCGCTTGTAACAAATGTAACGTCACGACTTTTATCCCCGTTCGGGGGTAGTCAGAGGCTTGAGTGGCCATACACCACCACATTGTGGAGGTATTAACCAACTCAAAGCCCACGTTTCACTAGATAGTCAGAACCCAACGTGACAGGTGACCTTCTGATTGTCTTGTTAACTGCTAGTCGCTTGCGTGTACGTAAAACATTTATATCCCCTCGTATGCGAGAAAAAGAACAATAGATAGTTTTTTTATGCATCGATAATGTGCACAAGTGAAATACAATCGGGTATACGATAGTACGGGTACCGTAGTACGGGATATGGTCGATAGACCATCCGAGTAACTACTAAGCAAATTGTTAGTTGGAAATATTTTACTTAACGTAACTTGAAAGTTCATCGTAGAATTACTGAAATTAGCTTGTGTCATGCTAACATTACAAAGCATTGTACAAGTAGTTGTTTCGTAAATTTGGGGATAACTGAATCGATGTCTGAATAATAAAATTGTAAGCAATACGGAAATTAATTACGTTCTCTGATAAGTTTTTGTGTTATGCAGTAATTATGATAAACCTTTGATCTCTGAGAAATCTCATTGCGGTAAGGAACCAAAAAGTGCCAGAGTTTACGATTCCCATAAACATCTCATTAGCCCTTTTAAAGTCCTCCTACCCATGTACACCAAGAGCCATAACACACCTGCAGGGCGATTGCGTAACTTTTTCGTCAATGTTTCAATTGGTTTCGTTCATCCCGTATTGCATTTTCAGTTGAAATTACATGAAATCCGGATGAGTCTGGAGTTCACCCTTCCCGATTTCAATAAATTTCAATTGATAAAACAACACAGGATGAACGAAACCAATTTGACAACATTGACGAAAAAGTTACGCAATCGCCCCGCTGGACGCCATGGCGACGTCGCCGGCCACGTATCCAACTAATTCGTATTGAAATGTATGGCAGGGCACCTTGTTTCGGTCTGGTGACGTCGCTAATTTAGAAGCGTAGCCACAACCGTCCGCCCCCTACGTGGAGACTGGATACTCTGGCGACATGGCGACGCATCGCCAAGTCGCCAGTATTTTGTATACAAATTGTACTGACTACTTATTTGGCAGCCTCACTCAGTGGCCAACTGGTCGTCAGGACGGACGCCTGCGTGTTCGTTGGCTACTGATTTGGCGACGGTAGGTAGCATGGTTACGTATCCCTACGTAGCCTTACGTAGTTATGGCCCTGAAGCCATTTATCTGTATATACTGCCCTATAATTATGTCCGCGTTCGTGTTTTCCCCATACAACTTGCCCATTGACCTTTGCAAAATTGATAACTTTGTGCGATATTTTCACAATTCGTTTATATCAATATTTACCCAGTTGTCGGTTTACAGGAATTAATTAGTTTGGTACCGTATAGCCATTAATATAGTGTTTTAGCATTCCACAATGATATTCCAAAGCTCGCTGTGATACCGCATGCAGGGGTCTCATTATATGTTCGATAACGAATTTTGATAACATAGGTAGTCATTAACATTGATAATTAAATATGTATTATTTTATCAAAAGAAAAAAATGTGTTGATGTGTAAATGTTAGTAGGTAGTTTGCATGCATTGATAATTTATATATAAAGTTATAAGTTGAACTGTAGCTTATCGCTTAAGTGTCTATATTTTTAATTATCTTGGTGTTTATGTGAATTCTTTTCGGGTTTTTCCATGTTTTGTTGGAACTGTCGTCACTTGATAGGTTACCTACCTATTTCTTTTGTTTCGCTATTTATCTCTCATGATAATAGTTTAGTAGTTTTATACAAGATACTGCGCAGATGGTTAAAAACAACATAAGTTTAAAACAACATAAACATAAGTTTAATTTGTTTATATTACAATTGTAACATAAAACATTGTATTGTTGTTTAATTTCAAGTAACGGTTTTGAACCTTCGAAAGTTTCTGAATGTGTTTCGAAACTACTTTTTATTCTTATTACCGCCCTTTTATGCATCTTCCTTATACTTCGATTATCGTCGAACAAGCATTTAAATTTTAATAATATTACAAAGTAATGAACTTTGAGTACTGAAATAACATGATTCAACATAATAAAATGAAACCTAGCATTATCGTGGGTTGTTTACTACAAGTACGAATTCTATCAATGTCGCAATGACCAAAGGCTGTTTGATTCATTTTCTTCGCTAGCTATGTAATAATTTGGTGCGTTCAAATGCCGCGCATGCCTCGCGCGAGCACTCATGTTATGCTAATGTCTATGCGTTCTGACGTCAAAATGAGTGATCGGGCTCGACATGCACCTGATGTAGACGCAGCCATTATTGTATTGGGGGTCTGTTTCAGAATTGTCGGATAACTTTTATCCACCAAATAAACATAGTGTTTTGAAAGGCGCCTGTTTTATTTGATGGTTCTTACGATTCTGAAAATCGGCTCTTATTAAATTATCGATGCTTTTGTTTTGACACGCTTCTTTATGGACTTAAATAATAAGTGCGTGTGACTTATACAAAGGTACTGTAATATAATAGGTATTATAACTACTGGTATTTATTATTACCGATGCCTGAATAAATGTTTATACAGTCCATTTTATTGCATTGTGTGAAATTATATACAGGAAATGATAAGACCTAAGACATCATTTAATAAGTTCGTAAATATTGTTATTAATTAATTGCCGCGTCCACAAACTCCGAGTAAGGGCGCCCGAGCAATCGGATCCGACGTTACAATATGGGCAGACGTCAAACTGATTGCTCGAGCGTGCCGCTCCGCTCATGTAGACCTAATGATAAGTTGTAGAAATTACTATACATATAAATATTGTTACTCAAAATGGTGCTAGTACAATATACAATACTTGGCGTATTCTTCATTGATACATTAAGATCTTTTATGGAATTAAGATTTTTGTATACTATTAGGGTCTGTTTCAAAATAGTTAGATAACCTTATCCACCAAATATGGCGTTTAGACAGTTTTTCCAAAGACTATCTAAGGGATATAGGTATCGCACGAGGACACCAGTGGTAGCGCAACCAGTCGCTCCACCAACAAAACGTATAGAGCTGTATGCAGGATATCGCACCTGGTGTCCGGTTGGTAGCGCAACCAATTCGGTGTCGGCTACCGAATCACACACTGGTGGCGCCACCATGGTTGCCTCGTGCGATATCGCACTAAACGCCATATTTATTTGGTGGATAAGAGTTAGTTATCTGACGATTCTGAAAAAGGCTTTTAGTTGTAAATAGTTAAAACACCTGTTTAGTTTGTTATTTTACTAATTTGCATAATTATTAATAACGTTACGAGGCCATTATGATAAATGATTAGTATATTATTAGGTAATGGCCTCGTATATTGTGAAGAATTTGTTTACTGCGTCCGTTTGAAATTGAATGTGATCATAAGGAATTTGATATTATATTATTGCATTTTAAATTAGTTATTTCACTGCGACAAACAAAACTCACTAATATAACTTATTGATTAAATTTGTAGAAATTTGAATAAGATTCATTTGTCATTGACAATCTTAAAAATTAAATCTGTCCTACAGTCTGACCGCTACCGCTGTGCCGCGCCTTAGGTATGCGCGGGGAGGTGGGGAGTGGGTAAAACTAGGTGTGCGCGGGGAGGTGGAGAGTGGGCAACTAGGTATGCGCGGGGAGGTGGGGAGTGGATTCGCCCCCCGTCTCGCCGCTCGCGTACCTAAGGCGCGGCACAGCGGTAGCGGTCAGACTATATTACATTATTTGGTGTCCAGATGCCTCGCATGCCTCGCCCGAGCACTCATGTTATGACATTATGTATATGCGTTCCGACGGCAAAAATGAGTGCTCGGGCGCGGCATGCGCCTGATTTAGACGCAGCCGTTTAGGTATACCTACTTGTTATCGCTTCGGTTTTGTTTTAAATAAAAATAAAGTACATAAATAAAGACTTTATTATAATTATTATTTATTTAACGGAAACCCTTCTGATTAGGTACCTACTTAAGTAAGTGCTTAGGAATTATCGCTTGCTGGTGCCAACACTCTAGGTACCTACTGCTCTACCATAGTAGAAGGAGTGGGAAGTAGGCCATCTTCATACAACGCACCGCGCGCGGCCCGCATGTGTGAGCCATAGCATCCATACGCCGCTGCATGCACACTCAAACAAAATCTCGACCCGTTTAAGCAGGCGAAACAATGCATTCCTTCCACTCGACACCACCAAAACGACACCATGGAATCTCTAGTCCATACGACACCACCGACTATTAGTGAGGTTACCTACATACAAAGTTGTTGATATGAAAACTCCAATTAAGTTCAAGCAGTTTCATTAATGAGGTATGTCATTTGATAAAGTTTATATTTATCTGTTAGTTTAGTTTATATTTATTTCATAAACTCTGTTTTATTAATTATAAAACAGAGTTACTACAACAACAACTATAGATACTACAACTATAGATAATTTGAAATAATAACTTTGGGGTCGCATCAATGTATGTGATGTTGTCTGATATTTATTTATTTATTTTAATGAACTGGGAGCTGTTTGTCAAAAACACGCGTTTCTGCACATCACTAGGGTGGTGTCGTATGGACTAGAGATTCCAAACGACACCACCGATGGTGTCGTTTTGGTGGTGTCGAGTGGAAGGAACGAAACAATGAGATTTTGTTTGAGTGTGCGTGCGGCGACGTATAGACACTATGGCGCACATATACAAGCCGCGCGCGGTGCGTTTATATGAAGACAACCTACTTCCTACTCCTACTATGGCTCTACTGTCTGTTCTAGTAGGTACATCTAACACACAGGTAAAATAATTATTAATTACTTTTTACAAAACCTACTCATTCTAGGTGGTAACACTTTTCTTATCTTCCTACATTCTTTTTAAATCAGTCCATATATTTTTACATACTTAATTTTAAGTTACAATAAGATTCTGTTTCAGAAATCAGATAACTCTTATCCACCAAATAAATATGGCGTTTTGACAGATATTGTATGGAAAACTGTCAAAACGCATCTTTATTTGGTGGATAAAATTTATCTGACGTTATGAAACAGTTCCTCAGTAAGAGATCTGTACATCGCTATGAGCCGATCGGCCTCAGATAGTTCTGTCCGATGATATCCACTGGTATTTTGCAGTCCTTCCAATTGTCCGCGCGTATTATAAATGGACCCGAACCGGGAAGTAGCACTGAAACAATCACAAAATATGTACTAACGGCCATAAAGAGATAACCAAAGATAATATAAAACCTTGATTGCAACGAAATTAAACAAGCCATGTGCACTGGCAAAACGCAAAACTGGTATATCGATGACTTCCACAAGCAATTGCTCCTACTAACGGGATCTTGCCGCGATTGATTACACGGTAGGAAATGCTTACGGAAGTCAACTTCTAGAGGTTTTGTTGGTAGTCTAAACTTAGCTTTGGAATTTTTTCAGGGCAAACGATGGGTAAAAACGCTCCCCGCTATCACAAATAGGCAGCAGCACAAGCCGAGGCCGTGCCCTAGGAAGCGCCCTTGAGTCAGCTGTACCTCTGGCTGGAGCGCACTTTGCTTTCGCCCTCTGCCCGGTGAAGTTGTAAAGGCCACTTCGGCCATCAACGTATACCTAGTCCAAAAAAAAGTAACATACCGGCCATGCCTGGAACCAAAGTGATGTTGTATTTCTCCTCCGTGAGCACCAGTCTCCAGTTGTTGTCTAGTGCTGTCACCGTCAACTTGGTGCTGTTCACCGCCACTTCCAGGGTTAAATTCGCACCCAGGTACTTTATGCCTGAAACAATAATATAGCGTCAGACTAACACATCAATTTTATGGTCCCAAAATAAGCAATGATTGTACTAGGGGTATCGTACAATGGACTGGGCGATCTCAGTGCCACCCAGACCAGGGCAAATTACGAAAAGGTCGTTTCCGAAATTTGCCTCTGGCGGGAATCAAACCTGCAACCACCCGATGCAGTGAGCCGAACGGCCAACGCTCAAACCACTGCGCCAATCGATTATAAACTAAGCAACGATTATAGGTACTATGGGTATCGTACAACGGACGATCTCAGTGACACCCAGACCAGGGAAAATTACGAAAAGGCCGTTTCCGACATTGGCCTGGGGCGAGAATCGAACCCGCGACCTTCCCATGCAGAGAGCTGGCCGATATAAATTTTATTATAGGTGTAGTAAATAGGTTCTGTTGAGCTTAATAACCAAGTTTTACCAAAGTCGACTAGATGGTTTACCTACCTCTAATCCTAAGCATAGTGACGTCAGGCGGAAGCTGTGGCATGTTGATCTCGAGCCGGTCCATGTGGATGCTGACGCCAGCGTACCCGAAGATGAGGGTCTGCATAAACCCGCCCATGCCCGTGAAGAAGTTCACCGCGCCCACGTCCGGACGACGAAGCTCACTCCACACCTGGGGTTAGAGGTATTTTTGGTAGTTCTTTTTATGTTATTAAGGTGGCAAACAAGCGCATAGCCCACCTGATGTTAAGCAGTTACTAATAGCCCATAGATGCTTACAATACTGTAGGCGTTGTTGGTACGTTGCTGACGTGAACGGGAGTGGGTTTGGGCATCCAGCTCTCACACACATCCTACGAAACGCAGCTGTAATAACTACTTTACGCTGATCTTCTGTGAGAGGGTGGTACTACCCCGATCGAGCCAGCCCATAATATGAGCTGCAGTCAACTGGCTACAGCTTGGCTCTACCACCAATAATGGCTGATAAAATATGTCATTTCTCTATTGAAAATCATAGATCCTTTGGCCACACAAATAAGCTCGAATCAGGACCAAAATGTCAGTATGGTACCTATTGTAGCAAAGGGCACGTGAGGGATTTTGGCCTGCTTGGTCAAATTTGGAATTTCTTGTGGGCAAAGCACAAGGTAGGAGTTTGTCGTACAAACCTTAAAAGGCTCCCTCACATAGCCCTGGTAGCTTTTATTGAACATGTTGTTGGCTGCGTGTGGGTCCCCCACGTGCAGGTGCCCGATGGTGTGCATGCTCCACGTCATGGCGGGCCCGCTGTCCCGCGTCACCGTCTCGTAGTACGCCAGGTCGTTCGCTCTGGTCGTACTGAAAACAAATTCTGACTCATGAATAACGATCTGAATATACTATGACCCTTGTTGACTTTACACAGGTGGCGGGGTTAATGAGCTCAATCTAGACGACGGACTATTCTGTGCGTAAGGTCTCCATATTTCAATGCACCAGTTGAGGCAAATTTCAGAAATTACTGCTAAATATGTCTACTCCGTGTTTCTAACATACCTTGCTCTGATCACTCTAACTTACCCTTAATAGGGAGTTACAAGATCATTGGAAAACGTCTAATCATTTAAGGTCACAGACTGAACTGATAATTTCGTCTAGCATAAGGTTTATTTGTTTACAAGCGTTTCTAAAAGTTATTGCCACGTGTTTTGCATACCCCACTTATTCCTCTATCAAGTTTAATGGACCTAATGAAATCAAGGGTAATTAAGTTTTGTCACACTAGTTCAAATAGGAAGATCCATGGAACTTCTGAGAAAAAAGTATCACCAGTTCCATGCAACAAATAGATAGTGTGACTCACTAGTCATGATTTCATTAGGTCCATTAAACTTGATAGAGGAATAAGTGGGGTATGCAAAGCACGTGGCAAGAACTTTTAGAAACGCTTGTAAACAAATAACCCTTATGCTAGACACAATTATCAGTTCAGTCTCACTAGAATAATCCATTCATCTTGCCAGTCATCTTGGTTAGGGGGGCAGGACCCATATCTCTGCTTTTGGATTTATTATAGTGGCCTCTCCCACCAACCCTGATATGGTTACAAAAAAAGAGTTAAAGTGGCAGATTGATCGTCCACTCGAGCTCTACTCTGGTTGTATTGCGTGGATTACCCCTTACGTATTCATGGCATACTGCAGCGGGAACCCGAGCAGCACAGCATCGGCCTGCTTGATGGAGTCGCCGCGCTCGTAGCCGCTGAACTGCGGGTGGTAGTCCAGCTCCGCGTCGTAGGGCAGCGCCAGGCTCCACGCCACGTCCGCCCAGTGCTCCGGCTCCTTGGCCATGTAGTACGACTTGCAGAGGCACGCCACGTATCTGAAAATTGATGCAGAAGTAGGGCATATTAAATGGAGTGTCCGTCCTATTTTCTTCTCTAGGACTACTGTCTGTTTCTATTGGAATCTTCTTTGCCTAAAGGTTGTCTGCAAGAGATATTGCCTTGCGATATGACAGTACTTATGTACAGTACTGTTTCCTCTGTCTCTTTTGCTGTTGCTTATATTTACACCTACTCTATCTATAACTAATCTATATTTCCTAATATTACATTGGATCTGTTAGTTTGTATCTAGATCCAGTTGCCAGGTGTCATAGGCTTCTGATCGTTCACACCACGGGTTATTCACATGGTAACTACATTTGACACCACTGGTGGTCAACACCCATACCTATTAGGAAAGAGATTTATTATAGTGCCAAGTATAGGCACACTATACCCGGCAACCCCTTACGCGGCGTCAGGGACCATCTACGGTAGGTCCTGCCGCCAGAGCATCCACTCTATCAGAGCTCCGGTACCATTTAGGAGAAATGGTAGTCGGCTTCTCTGGCGTCTCCAGCGGGGATTGAACCGTTAGCATTCCATGGAGTGCGGGTGGTGAGCGACTCACGGCTCCGGTACCATTCTGGATAAATGGTAGTGAGCGATCACGGTGGAACTCACACGTTGAGTACTAGAGTGGATGCTCTGGTGGCAGGACCTACCACTGGTGGTCAAGGCGAATTCTTTTTTCTTTGCAAATTTTTTGTCCAATGGCCAGCACTGGTGTCCAACGATGTAAATAGAAAATAAACTTACTGCGCCAAATAAAGTGAATATCCGGCCACGACGTTCGTGAACACTGAATTAGTTACATTCCTGTGATCTTCATCTGGACCCATCACATCTGAAAACGCAAAAATGATACTGTGACAGCGGACGGATGGACAGACGGACTGGATGATCTTATAAGGGTGCCTCGTAGGGACTAGAACCCTAAACAATTTGTAGTTACAATTTGTATCTTACTTTCATTTATTGTATCCTTTAGTGATGCGTGCCTTTTAGTCCTTAGTAGGGAATTATATTCTGTTTTTTTCAGTTTCGCTCGGTGGTGCCCAAGAGCGCTAGTCATGGGCAGTATTATTCGGTCGCGCTCGCCCTATCTCGGTTTTAGTTTTCGCTCTATTGTTGTTATTTCATTTTCTAGAAACTTACTGGAAATATCATAGAAGCCGGTATCATAATTGATGACGGCACGAGATACCCAGAAGTCGGCAATGTTTGTAACGATGTCGCAACCGCCGTGCTGTAATTAAAAGGACATTGCCATTAGTACTCACTCACTAAGGGCCGCAAGCCTACTGAATTCCGTATGTATGTGGTATAAGGTAGGGAAATGGGTGCGTAGTGTGGTACACAAGCTACGAGCTGACATTATGAGTAGGCGTTCAGACATCAAAAATACTTGGGCGCGCCGCCCGCCCCTTGTAGACGCATTTTTGTGACGCTTTGAAGGCTCTTAAATCAACGAGCCCTAAACAAGCAAATCGTGTAGTGTTTGTTATCTATGGGCCTATTGAAGCATGGAAAAGTTATGTATGAAATCTGCCATCTAGGGACCATTTATAATTTTGCGAAGAGTCTTAGATGAGTAATTTCTCAAAGTTCCCTTAAGTTAGGTATTAATAATAATAATAATATCCTGGCACATTCTTTTACACACAGCTACCTGATCCCAAACTAAGCAGAGCTTGTACTATGGAAACCAGATAACTGATATTACTACATATACTACTTTTTGTTTGTAAATACATACTTAATATACATAATTACACCCAGACTCGGGACATACAGACATGTTCATGTACACAAATGCATGTCCCGGGTAGGAATCTAACCTACGACCTGCAGCGTGATAGGCGGAATCTTACCAACCATGCTAACGGGCCCGTCAAGAGTAAGAGTACCTTGAGCCAGTCCTCGTCCCTGGTGGTGGCGAGGTACTGGCGCGCCGCGAAGGCGATGCAGCCGCTGATGTGGTGCTGGTACAGCGCCACGTCGGGGCAGCACGGCTGCGTCACCTCCACCCCCGTGTACGCGCTCTCCCACGGGAACCTGTGCACCGGGGGGAACAAATTAGCAATGTCGGCCAACCTCATCGGAGACAAGCCATCAGCGCAGGAAGAAGATGGTAGAGCTCACATTTGGGCCAGCTCGATCGGGGCAGTCCCACCCTCTCACGGAAAATCGGTGTAACGTAGTTGATTTAGCTGTATTTTGTACGATAAGTGAGAGCTGTAATTCCAAACCCGTCACCCACCCTTTTACTCAAACTATCCCGCTCCTCTTCAGGTTGGCAACGTGCGAGCGATGCCTTTTTATATTGCAAGCATCTATAGGCTACGGTAACTGCTTAACAACGGGCGGACCGTACACTTGCTT
Organism: Drymonia ruficornis; assembly: GCA_947859195.1. Classification (NCBI taxonomy): domain Eukaryota; kingdom Metazoa; phylum Arthropoda; class Insecta; order Lepidoptera; family Notodontidae; genus Drymonia; species Drymonia ruficornis. The sequence goes on along the minus strand of OX401905.1, from coordinate 12,372,581 downwards.
TCTCACTCATCGTACGAATAGCAAATGTAGTAGCTACTTTACGCCGATTTTCTGTGAGAGGTTGGTCCCCGGTCGAGACAGGTCATATATGAGCTGCAGTAAATTGGATACAGCTTGGCTCTACGACTGAGCTACTGGCTTTTATACGGGTTTTTCACCCATAAAAAGTAAGTAAAAAAAAATATGCTGGCGTCCGATCAACAGAAGATTAACATCCATTAACATCGATTACCATACCTGTAACCTTTATGCCCAGTCCGCCTGGCTATATCAGCAGCCACGTACGCCTTGTCGAGCCGGTACTGCAGCAGAGTATGTGCGAAGCGAGGGTACAGCAGGAGAATGGACGGGAACATCCACGTTTCAGAGTCCCACATGTTGTGACCTGATACCATTAGATATTTTAGTCAGATTACGAGCAATGTGATGTGACACTATAGTAGCATAGCAGTATTATTAGGCCTTTGGACTGAGCGAAAGGCCGTGCTAGGTGTGGTGTCAAATCAATAAAAGTCTAAAGTGTAGTCGATACACTACAAAATCTCTGGGTCACAAGAGCGGCCCCTCACTACGACAATTCAGTTTCAACAATGAATGTTCACTTGCTAAACGTTTTTCGAAAGGCGTGTAAAGTTTACTAAGTGGACCGCGCAGAGTTAGTTTGATACTCCTTCATATTTTGAGAGCAGTAAGCATAAATTAAGAAGACTAATTACCATGGAATTGGTGGCGTGAATGTTAAACTTTTACATTATAAGACGGTCAGAGGGGAAATTGTGCTAATAGAACGATCGCCCACGATAAGACGATATTCTGTCGATCGTCTTTTGTTTTATGCACCGACGTACGTGCAATGCAAGTGACGCGCAACTGGAGATAGTTGGGGTTAAGGTAGTACCTTCGTAATCATCAAACGTGCCTCCTCTAGCTAGCCCTGTAGGGCTGAGTCCGTAGAAGTGGTCGAGTGGCTGGAACGAGTGCTCGGAGGGAAGCGAGCTCAGGAAGTAGTACCAGATACCGTTCACTATCTTGGCCTGAAAAACGAATTTATTTCTATAATAGGTTTAGGTAAACACTATGGAAACGAACAATACGAACTGCTTACGGAAATTATCAGCACCTAATTCATTCTTATTAACTACCTAATTTTACCTAAACAGTAAGTGAATCTGTACTATTAAGAATGGCTCAAGATATCCCATAGAAAAGAATCCATTGTTCATGGAGTACCCTGCTGAAGAAAACACACTCGATGCTGGTGGAAATACTGAATCCCACTCACCAGGTCCAAGTTCCCCTCGATGTCGACCCCTCCCTGGCGGTAGAGCTGCTGCCACTGCTCCACGTGCTTACGGAACAGCTCCTCGCCATCCTCCTGCAATACTAAGCATGTGATGTAATTACCATGTGAGCTATTTTAAACTCTGTGGTCACAGATTACCACTTTGATATGACAAAAAAACGCGGTCTTGCTCAGACATTACTATAGGCCCGTATTAATAAATCGATTTCAAGGTTGAGATCGAACCTAAGATGCTGCTTTTGCAGCTGTTCCATACATTAAACGTCAAAACTGTATCTTAAGATCAATCTCATCTTTGAGATGCATTTATTAATACAGGCCAGACTATCTGAAGTATGGCAATATATTTAGTTTGTGTAACAGCAAAAATTTGCACCCTATGCTATCTGTTCTACTGATTATAACTATTTTCGACCATGAATATCATTTGCTCGTACCTCGCAGAGCACGTGTCTCCCTAGTCCGTTGGATTATCTTCTCATCGGACTATGCGAGCTAAGGAAGATAGTGTGCACCTGTGCTTCAGTTGACCTCAGTCCATTGTACGTTAGTCAGACAAACATTGATTAGTTTGGGACCATACACTTGCTTTGTTGCCATATTTGATTTATTTAATTATCTATCCAATTTCGAAAGACCTGTAGTGATAATCATCAACCCTTAATGAACCAGCGCGGTGGATTATGGCCTGAATACCCCTCATATAAGAGGAAACCCGTACCTAGTTGTTGTTGAGACCGGTGGTGCCAGGAGTTGGAAGTTAAAGGGTTAAATTGTTGTGTTTAGGTATCTTACAACTTAAAAACAAAATATACCTTTAATCAACTCCTCTTTCGCCACAGTTTTATTCTTATCCGCCGTCATCGCGAACGTGAAGACCCTGGACCCATGCTGCGGCACCACTAAATGGTCTGGCACCGAGGTCCAGTAGGCGCACACGTCCACAGGCAGCGGTTGGTACGTCAGGTCCTCTGGGTCCCGCGTCTGCCCGCAGGAGTGCCAGACAGTCCTCCCGTTGATGATCTCTGGGATCGGGTCTTGGAACGCTATATCCTTGCTTGGCGACCCCGGCATCAGTTTCACGGCTATCCAGATTTCTTCGTAGATGTGATGGGGGTCTGAAATGATGATGAGCTTTTGTTATGGTCGGAAAAGTAATTAATAGTGCCTTGGATGAAAGGATAGCAATGGAATAATACCTTATTTATGGTATTTTTATGCCATCACCATCCCTGACTACAGACATAGTCAAATTAACAATTGATGCAGATTTTTTACAACTATGAATAATGGTAACTTAATGAAATAACCCTAAAGAATCAACAAAACACTGATATAAACCTACTGAACACTCATTTCTGCGTGAGCCGTCGTCGTGTTGTCCATTAGAGGACTGCTAACAGATGGCCGCCAAGAATTCACGATTTATTATAAATAATTCACGAAGATAATATTAGAGACGGGCGTCGAGTCGTTTAAACATTGAACTGCCACTGTAGCGTTTGGCTATTCTGACCGACCCATTCCCTAGTAGCATTACGACCTACGTGTTCATCATAAAGACGTACGTTTACGTCACTGACCCTAAATTGACCTCAGATTGACGTCTTTTCCCTACCTATCCCTCGGGATTAGGTAATAGTTAGTTCCCGTATACGGCGACAAGGTTCACCACCTGTCACGTTGGGTTCTGACTATCTGGTGAAACGTGGGCTTTGAATTGACTTACTTAATACCTCCACAATGTGGTGGTGTATGGCCACTCAAGCCTCTGACTACCCCCGAATGGAGATAAAAGTCGTGACGTTATATTTTTTTATTTATTTATTGATGTCTTTTTTTCGTCGCCGACCTTAGTTGCTACTCTGGGGTTGGTTGGTGGGTTGATTCTGACTGACCAATCCGAGCGTCGATCAGAATAGCAAAACCTTACAGTTGCAGTTCAATGGCTAAGCGACTGCGCGCCCAGTGGTTTCGCAAAGCCCAACTCACTGTAATGCGTCTTCGAGTCCACCTGAATCTGGTTAACAATAGCCCTCGTGTAGAACTGGTGGGCGTAGATCCTCTGCGTCACCACCGACCTGTCTCTATCTACCCTCACTTTGAAAGCCCCTTCTCTTGTGTCCAAACTGTAAACTGGGCTGTAGGGATGGTGAGTTAAGGTTGAATTCAGTCTGATGTTGGCCCATCCGGGGATCCTGGCTCGGTGGCTGTAGCCTTTGGGGCCTGTGTAGAGTCCGTTCATGTAGACTGTGTCGCTAAACACGTTGGTAGCGATGTGGCCGTTACCGATTGAGGGCATGAAGCGGTCATCGGATGGGAGACTGGAAAAATGATAGATTTTTTTATTGATACTTTTTTTTAGCTTTTATGGTACCTCTTAATATTCTAATCACTAGATTTGTGCTTAGCACACCACATGCAGAAACGAATACACGAAATTCACACGTTATCGCTACGCACCACACTAGTCATGCGGGAACGAATGTCATGTCGTCTATAATAGAGGACTTATTCCTGACTTATCAGTGCTATAGGTAATAAATCATTGTGTCAGTGCAACAGAACGCCTTTTAAAAATATAACAACTTAACGCAAGTTCCGACGTTAGCATAACTAATGTTGTAGGCGCTTTTACTTTTTTGGGTATATTTTTTAGGACTAGTAAGTAGTAATTTACTAGTAATTTGTAAGTCAGGATCGAGAATGGTGGCCGACTATGACGTCGAGGTTTGACTTTCGAAAAAGCTAAGTTGTGTAAGCTTTATGGGTTAGTTTTTAAAAGTTAGGCATAACACAATAGTGACGCATCACATTGTATTACAAGATAATACGTGTCATACTTCCTGACGGGCTCATATGATTGCTGCAGCTGACTATCTACGTCTATTAAAAGACCTGAGTGGCTTAATTAAATCATTTTTAGTGCCAATTTATTATCCCTCCCACAAATTACACATAAGAATAGACTAGGTAAGTAGTTAATCAAGTAAATTGAAGTAAGTGGCTAATTTAACAAACATAACTGATAGTTATAAGAATAGTAAGATAGTCGGTACTAATACCTTGTAGCCGCGTAAGTGTTGGTGATAAGTTACCTAATTGTAGGAGTATACGGAGTCCACTAAGGGCGTATTTCACATAGATACCATAACACTACACACATGTTATTAGGGTTCCGTACGGGGTACCTTAAGGTCGCCAACGAGACCCTATTACTAAGCCTACGCTGTCTGTCTGTCCGTCTGTCAGCAGGCTGTATCTCACGACCCGTAATAGGTAGAAAGTTGAAATTTTCACAGAATGTGTATTTCTGTTGCCGCTACTACAACAAATAATAAAAAGATTATAAAAAATAAAAATAAAGGGGTATCCCCATACAAGAAACTTGATATTTTTGACGATTTTATTATTTGCGAAGAACAGAACCGAACCCTTGTGCGAGTCCGACACGCACTTGGCCGGTTTTTACTCCTTTGCATGCTATACCAACTTGTAAGTAGAGAAGATGTGTGCAGCAGGGCTAATGTCTTCAGTTTCTTCATGTCCCTTCCTCGACGCATTACTACTGGCGCCCCTAGTGGCCAACACTAGGACAATGACAGCAGCTACACCGAGCACTGCCAACATGGCCGCTGCCCGCTTCTTGCGCGCCAAAAAGTTCCACATCCACGCAAATTATTATGATAATATCAATGTCAACACTGTCACTTCTGGCTCTCTATTGTGCTCAGATCAACAGAAGAAGATTATTGATCTGAGGTTGCGCTAAAAATATTTCACAAACACATAAAGTCGATTATAAGTACCATTACAGTAAAGATTTTTCTGAACTATCCCCAAATGCCCAAAATTGTATTGACAAAAGTAAGCTGAAAATCATTTTTTTCACATATTACCGCAACATGAAACAACTGCACTCTATGATAACACTTAAAAAAGCACTGGTTACCGAACGTCGTTTAAAAACAAACAATTTTAAATTTGGAATTGGTTTAAAGCGGATGACATTAGCGCGAGGAGTCGCAACCGCTGCTCGTGCGTCGCCTGCAGTGACAAATTATAGATTACGCGACCGGCGACCTACATGACACACATTATTGTTCTATTAGCAGAGATATTCATAATTAGGGTCACCCCTTTGTGTTTATGCCTTATCTGAAATTTTTAAAGCAGATGTTTGTACGCCAATCATATAATCACACTACGCTTCGTGGACAGTAGGTTTTAGTAATTCACGTAGGTATAAAGCACATTACTGCTAGGTAGAGACCGTGACTATTAGTATATAATTCCAACATTAAGACTTTGGCCGCGCTCACTCGCGGCCTAGGCATTCTGTCCACGAAGCTTTGCTTCATAGACGCGTATTCGTCGCGCATGGTGTGAAATTTTGAAAAAAGAAGTTTAAATTTCTATCAAAATTTCGTCCTTCCAATCTTATTACGACATATTTTTTTGTTTATTTTTAATAACTAACTTTTAATAAAATGTGCAATAAATAATGTAAACTGACCCTGTCATTTCATAAAGGCGTAAATAGTACATTAATGTAGTGTTACTACACGTAAACAAGGATCCAAGGGTAACTCCAACCTAGCTGGTGTCAGCCCTAAAGATAGAGCAAAGAGCACGTCACTAATTCAATTGTTAACTTCCTTATTATTCTACACGCTTAGCATAGGCTTCTTAAGTTTGGACTAATTGTCAAACACCATAAGAACACCCAAGATAAATATAAGTTTGGCCTAATTGTCACACCATGGGTAACACCCAAGATAAATACTTATGGTACTCTAGTAAGATTATGGGAAGAAAATTCCCAATAGTCCAGTAAGACTACGGGGAACGGCTGCTACTTTTGAAAGTTTAGAAGTCAGTTTTTCATTTAAAATAAATTGTTCATGACTCTACGTTCTCTAGAGAGCGCCATATTCAATTTAATGTGACATCACATAGCCTATAACTAGCGGACAATCAAGACGCTTCCAACGATACCTCTTTTATCAAATTGTGATAAGCAGTTTGGAAGTTATGCGGGAACAGATGAACATACCCCATTTGCCTCCCTCCGTCCCACTTCCCTCCAGTCGGCGACGTGTGAGCAATGCCTTTGGTATCTAAAGTCTACAGTAACTGCTTAATATCAGGCGGGCCGTACGCTTGTTTGCTACTTCAGTGCTATAAAAAACATACATACCGCTCAAAACCATACGCCTTCGCCGTAGTCGGGTAAAAATGGAGTGGAGACTATCTGACCCTGACCCAAAATTTAGTCTTGATTGACCGAAGATCATATACTAGAAAATCATAACCCTCCTTCCGGGGCAGTCTGGTAAAGATTACCGAAATTTTATACCATAAATATTATAATTCATGTTTTTATGGTTTTTATAATATACTGGTGGTAGAGCCAAGCTGTAGCCAATTGACTGCAGCTCATATATAGGCTGGCTCGACCGGGTAGTACCACCCTCTCACAGAAGATTGGTATAAAGTAGCTATTACAGCTGCGTTTCGTACGTAGAATGATAGAGCTGGAAACCCAGCCCCCTTTTTCTTTCGTTACTGCTTAACATAATTAGATCTTCTCTCTAAATAATGAAGGTCGGCCATTATTAGCCTGTATACTCATCTCTGTCTTTCTCAAGGTGGATGCGTTGACTTGATAGAAGACGAAAAAAGAAGAAGGATATGTTAGTAGTTCACCATCATAGTCATCATAGTCAGTTCCTGTATACACGGTGACAAGGTTCACCACCTGTCACGTTGGGTTCTGACTATCTGGTGAAGCGTGGGCTTTGAGTTGGTTAATACCTCCACAATGTGGTGGTGTATGGCCACTCAAGCCTCTGACTACCCCCGAACGGGGATAAAAGTCGTGACGTAAAATTTTTTTCACCATCGTATCATCATTTCTGAGTTTTCAAATGGTTATCATAATATCCATGTAGCTGGTAGATACTGCCTATAAATCGCCAGAGCCTCACTGCGCGCTGGGCAAGCGCATCAGACCGTGTACCCTCTAGTTCCGCTCTGTTACTTCCAATGACTACACCGTCTCGTTTAGAAATCAACGAATTTTGGCTTGTAACAGCTACCGAATAGGGTCATAGATCAGTTTTGATGTGGTCGGTAGAGTTGTGGTTAGACAGGCAATACTTGTGGCCAATGAGGCGACAGGTGATTGATTCCCATGATTAGGGCAGGTGTTGAACCGTATTTTTTAATTGACCTATTTGGTCCCTCTCTTCGGGTCTTTTCATCTGTAACTGGAGAAAGAAGGATTTTTTTCTAAGATTATGATAAAAATCAGTGGTAGCCGATTGGTTAAGCACGCGTCTTGCGGGCTCAAGGTCCTGGGTTCAAACCCTGGCTCACACCTCTGGATTTTTCGAAATCTATGTGTGAATCATAACTTTAATATGATTATCACTTGCTTGCGGTGAAGGAAAACATCGTGAGGAAACCTGCATGTCTTTAGACATGTGAAATCCACCAACCCGCACTGGGCCAGCGTGGTGGATTATGGCCTGAATCCCCCTCGCATTGAGGGGAGGCCCGTGCCCAGCAGTGGGACGTTAAAAGGGCTAAATTATTATTATTATTATTCCTGAACAAAAACTTCAAGACTGCAATCAATCTTCTTTTATGGCGACGATCCGTGACCCCAAGTATTTCCATTCTCTAAAAATCTAGAAGAATATAGTTACATAACCTATTCTGAATTTTCAGCATTATCTTACTTTGTCTTCGTAGCCTCAAGCCACGGGAATATTAAGTCAACTAGTACTAGCCTCAGCTCGCTTACCTCAGCTAATTAGCACAGCAACAGTGAGATATGATTGGTGGAAGATCCAATGTCATTATCCCGGGCGGCGTGTGCGCAGCGAAGCGAGGAACCCTCCGCCTCGCTCCGCTTCCCGCGCGGTCACCCACCTTGCAGCTTTAAGACGTGGCCATTCAGTTTTTGAGTTACAATGACTTGGTGGCAAATGTTTGGTCCAATGTTTTGGGTAAAGGAGGATGGGCATTATACGTGTCTACAACATGCACATGCCGCGCGAGGCTGCTCATCCACATGCCTCGCGAAGCACGACGTTTGCCTCAGTCGCATGCCGCGCGAGGAGGAAAGGTATACCCGATCAATCAGTTTGAAACGTTTGACATCGTTCTGTCTCACGACTGCCAAACTAGGCGAGGCAAATGTGAATGCTCTGGTGAGGCAGGGCGCGCATTTGCCTCACGTGAGGCAAGTCAAACTTGGCGAGGAAAATTTTCCTCGCGCGGCATGTGACACTTCTGGACGTAGCTATTGAGCAGTATTGGTTGATGATACTACCTAGCCCATACTGGGGCAGTATGTAGATGATGGCCTGAACTCCCCTTACATTAAAGGGATTGAGGGGATTGTTTGAACGCAAGATATGAAGTCATATCAGTACCTACTGACATGGGTTACATATACATTAAATCATAAGTACCTACTTATGCTATTCACTGTTGTATGGGGAGGATAAGACGGTTGGCAAAACTGATTACGGCTGGAAAATCAACTAATTTTTTCTCATATTTTGATGGTTACATCCAGATTTCACAGTGCCTCTTCTAAAACATTCAGATGTGCTTCATCTAGCTTACATGATTAAAAAAAATACTTTGACTTTTGACTTTGATCAAATAAAAAATTGGGACGAATTCACTCCTTTCTTTGCGGCCTGGCCTTACAATTAATTAATACCAAATGATTTTGATAGACTAATCTCACTGTAATTAATCATAATATAGTTAATTCATTAAACTTGAGAATATCTCATAGTTAATGACCATTTTTTTTTGTACAATATCTAGATAATAATACACGTACCTAGTAGGTAAACGACCGCATAAAATTGCAATTAAGTATGATTGATGTGTTGTTATTTTACCTAGTGAATTATTGTTAGGTAACCTAAATAAAAAAATAGGTTATTCTTACCTATTTTGGATAAACAGAAGTTGATTGAATTTATTTATAGATACAGATTTAATTGCTTACCTATTGTTCAAAACTGAATATGAGGTATAGAACTGCGTCAGAGTTGCAGTTCAATATTTTCTGTTCTTTCCCACGCACCTTTTCAGTAGTTATTTTGAATCCCAATAAAAATCCCTTCTTCCATGAGTTAAACAAGGTACTTGGTACTTGTTCATTATTCACAGCGGAGACGCTACAAAAATGTAAGAGAAAGCAATTATTTTTTAAATTCCGTTTCATTCTTTTGTTTAAAATTAAGTAAACGCAGCCACGCGACTCAAATCGTTCGTTCAAATTTAAAATTATTTTTGAAATCGGAACGCTACATTTTGGCTACATTTTCCAATAACGTGTCAACCTTTTCGAAAATTCTCCTTGAAATCGATTCATAAGACTTAAGTATAACGCTCATATTCGATTGTTTTGTTGCTGTTATAGCTACAATTTGGACTGGAGTCCATTCCTCCGTCTCCCGCGCGGTGCGACCGTCGCGGCTGGTCGCGCGTCGTTGCGCTCCGCCAAGCGTAGCTCTGCTACAGGTGCAATACTTCGTCATCATAATCGACCTGTTTTCTAGTAGTTAACAAGGCTCCTTACACGACCCTCTTTACCTTCCTTTCCGATTGATTTTCATTGCTTTGCAATTCTCCTGAAAATGGGAAATAATGGGCTTGACAAACATAAAAATTTAACTGAAGGTACGTACCTCTTAGGGGCCATCCATTAATTACGTCACACGAATTTCATGATTTTTAGACCCCTCCCCCCCTTGTCACAGCTGGTCACATTTGCGAGACCCCCCCCCCCCTCCCTGTGTGACGTCACATATTTTTTATAATTTTAAGAAAATTTCAAAAAATTTCGTTAAAATTTCAAATTTCGGTTTTAATACTTAGATATATTAGATTTTTAAATGTGACGTCACAAAACTTAGGACCCCTCCCACCCCCTTGTCACACAATGTCACATTTCGTCGACACCCTCCCCCTTTACGTGTGACGTAATTAATGGATGGCCCCTTATAGCGTAGAAGAATAGCATAGGAAGCATTTTAAATTAAGGTTCCGTCCTTAAAAGCGACCGCTAAGGGGGTAAAATTTGGATAGAAAGTTTGTATGGGGTCCCATATTTCTGGAGTTAGAGACATGAACATTGGTATTAGGCTACTGATTACAAGGAAAAACGGCCAATCCACATATTTTGACTAAGGTGTAGAGTTTGTGAAGTAAGGGCTTGTAGAGTTAGGGCGTGTGGAGTTAGAAGCTTGACTCTACATGAGATCTGATAACTTTTTGACAGTGCGGTCTGGTCTCGAGTAGGCAACATAAAAAAAATATATAACGTCACGACTTTTTATCCCCAATCGGGGGTAGTCAGAGGCTTGAGTGGCCATACACCACCACATTGTGGAGGTATTAAGCCAACTCAAAGCCCACGTTTCACCAGATAGTCAGAACCCAACGGGACAGGTGGTGAACCTTGTCGCCGTGTATACAGTAACTGACTATTACCCAATCCCGAGGGATAGGTAGGTTTCCTCACGATGTTTTCCCTCATCGTCAGCGAACTGTAAATTCTGCACATAGATGAAAATTCATCCATTGGTGCATGCCCCACCGGGGATCGAACCTGGGACCTTCTGATTGCTAGCGCAACATGTTCACCCCTAGGCTACAGTCGCTATACAACAACAACAACATTTGGCAACATTTTACATGAAAATGTTTTTGGTGGGATAAGTGTTTACGGAATACTCAGGGCGCGAGTCTTACTCGCACTTGTCCGTTTTTTTTTTCTTAACTCTACCTGTATTAACATCATAAATCCATACTTCCTCACTTCTGTTTATCTTAGCCCTAGGGTTTAAGCTCACCTCACCGTGGCTGGTTGCTCGTCACGCTCCGCGAAGCGTTGCCCCAACAGGTGCAATACTATGATGCTCCTCGTAATTGGTTATTACTAACGACGTTGCCCTTAAGGCCCTCTGTTCCGCTTACTGCAGCCATTTTAATTATTTTATTGCAGTTTTATGGGGGTTCCTTATTAAAAAAGTCAACGTCTTTGTAAAATTCCAGTTATAGTCTATTGAATTGGAGAATCTAATAATTTGGTAACGAATTCTCTGTGAGAGAGAACCCTAGTATTTTTAGAACCAGGGGGCTATCTTCTTCTTATCGTATGGTTAGTGGCCAACCTATTGTCAGAGCTTGTTCAAGCCGCCCGAAGGCTTAACGACTGCTGCCTAGAAGACAACAACCGGGACCGACTTTTTACGTGCCCTCCGAAGCACGGGGACGCTCATTTAAAATGCCACTAAATGGTCACCCATCTCTGCCTGACCTTGCCAAGCGTTGCTTAACCTCCGATTTACCGATCAGTGGTTGCAACTGGCTATGGTTATGAGGGGGCTATTACAAACCCGGACCATATGTTTCGTTCATTCGTGATTTTGACAGAAATTTACTACGCCAATCTGGGGGCTTACCACAAGCTCTTATTGCGATTCAATTACAGGAACGTATTAACGTTTCAGCGACTTTTTGTGCAATGACGTACCTTATTGTCATGACAATAAGAAACGTCATTAAAACGTTCCTATAATTGAATCGCAATAAGAGCTTGTGGTAAGCCCCCTGATCCGATCGTGATTGCAGCTGGCTATGAGCGGCTTAAAGCAGTTAATAGGAGGTCTCAAGTGCATATACAAAACTGTTTTACCGCCACCAGAAGGGCTAGACAAGTGGCTGACGTCTACAAGCGTTCGTTCAAATCGCTACGCTTCATGTATGGAAATGACATAAGTCACTTGATCTACATAGCGACTTGTTGTTGATTTAGGGCCGGGCTCCATTACCGCGTTGCGTTGCGTCGTCGCAAGATTTTGTACTGGCGCATCACCTTCCCCCGCTTCATCTCTCGCCCGTCTACCCTTTGATCCGTTGCGACCACGCAGCGCAGCGCACTAGTGGAGCCGCGCTCTTACATAGCGACGTTTGACATTTCAATACATTGTGAAGTCTATTCTATTCGATTATCGTTCATGCCACTTGTCTAGGGGGGCAGGTAATTGCAGCTGGCTATGAGCGCCTCAAAGCAATAAATAGGAGGTCTCAAGTGCATATATACAAAACCGGCACCAGTAAGTAAACATAACACCAAGATGAAATTGGAACAATGACGCATGTTCAGATTGGACTAAATGGTCGCGTGGTCGTGGGTGGCCAATGATGCTGATGACTAACGCTATGAACACCACGCCTACTGCAGCTGCGGTCATACTGTCATGCACTCATTTGTAGACTCGGGTAGGTGGAGATGATAAGTTATGGTTTATGGTTGATGATGTAAATATTGTAGGGTGAATATAGATTTTACCGGTGTTAGAGACAAAGTAACATTTGTTTTCCTTGGATGGTTGACTCTATTGACGATGATTTAAGTAAATAGTAGTGCAGGGAAATAGTCTATACTCTACTATTGCTCTACTACTGCTCTACTACTGCTCTACTACTGCTCTACTACTGCTCTGCAACTGCTCTACAACTGCTCTACAACTGCTCTACTACTGCTCTACTACTGCTCTACTACTGTTCTACTACTGCTCTACTAATATTCTACTACACTCTACCAGAGTCAATATAGATTTTACCGGTGTTAGAGACAAAGTAACATTTGTTTTCCTTGGATGGTTGACTCTATTGACGATGATTTAAGTAAATAGTAGTGCAGAGAGTATTTTTCTAGAATCTAGATAATAATAATAATAAATAATAATAAGTATTATTGGCACTGTTGAAGTTATCTTAAAAAAATAAGAAAACTAAACATGGAAATAGTGTTTTTTTTGTTAAAAGTCATAAATTTCACAGTTTTTCACACCTACCTAGTTATTCTATCCGCTGAACTAAGAAATCCCATAGAAATATGTATGGACAATAATTGGTGCAAGGTGCCAATAATTGGGGGTTTTACCCTAAATACCGAGGAACCTATTCGGTAAGTCTATTGGAATGCACATTCCTACTAGGACAACCGGTAAGAGCCGGTAAGATGACTAGGGACGGTCGGAAATATTGCATTTAAATAAATAATCATATCAATATCGCCAGACTTACACACCAACTGTATGGTCCCAAACTACTTCACTATAGCTACGTACAATCGACTGGGGGCGATTCCAGTGACACCCAGACAAGAACAAATTACGAAAAGGCCGTTTCTGAAATTTCGGGAATCGAACACACAACCACACCGTTAGAGCGAAGTTGTGATAGTAGGTACGTTGACTAGTAAACAAGTGTGGGCTATAATCACATGATCTGGCGTTTCCCTCGTTACCGAGGTAACGTTTCCCGAAGGAAAATCAATAATTGCTGCCATTGACTGGCCACAATTGCAGGTATACCAGCTCATTTCAAATTGCTCTTAAATAGGGATTTCGTTACACCGTTGCATCTATAGCCCATATTATTTTTTTATCGAATTTGGGAACACTCGAATCAAAGTGAACTGATTAGTGTTTTTTTAAGTTATGGAATAAAATAATAAGTTGTTTTAGCTTCTAACATCGTATTATTTTTTTTTTATTTTATTTAATTAGGTTTACCAACAACTGTTTACACAATAAAGACACCATAAATAACAATAAGTAATTAGGCTAGCACATGTGCAACAGTTACTTATAGGTAAACACCGCATGTACAAGTAAACAGTTAAAAATTCTATTCTACTAATCTACTAATGTAAAATGAACAACACAAAATAAAACATGATAGGTGGAAACAATTTAAAAAAGAAATAATGAAAATTAAGTATATAGACCAGGTATATTAAAAAGCAATATGCTGTAAAAGTACATAAATAAAAACAAAACCTGTATAAAATGTAGTATAAATATTAAAATTAAAAACAATAAATATAAAACGCAGTATAAGGATTAAGATAAAAATTAAAATTAAGATAAAAATTAAATACATTAAATTTAAAAACAGATCAATAGATTAAAAATTATAGGTACACACATAAAAGCTTGTGTAGGAACTGTAAAGCTCCCTTATCTATAAACAATTAATAATTGACTTGGTCATTATCACAAGACTTTATCTCAGCGCACCACTACATGCAACAAAATTCACACATCTGTTATCGCACTTGCAAATTATTAAGCGGAAGATTATTACAACGTTATTTTCCGCTAGCGACTGAGTCGTACTGTGTCCATGGACTCAGTTTAGTAGGACAAACTATTTTGGACAGCTGTGTCTCCCTAATGGTAATGTCTTTGGGTCAAGTTATAATTTATGTAACGTATTTAAAATTTTATTTAAACTTTATACTTAGATAGGTAAGTACCTAATAATATAGTCATACTATTTTGTTTGTTTTTATAATTTAATATAAATAAATAATACAATACGGGTCCAGTAGTTATTTTAGTCCGATAACCACATTATCTCTATACACGGGATTTACATGTCAACTTATCAGTTCTGTGAAACTGATGTTAATAAACAACTTGGACCGTCATATTGAAGTTATTCAACCCCAGACAGATTCGACTTTGCAATTAAATAATCAGTAGGTACCTAACCATATCACAACAACAAAGATATAAATGGAACACACATAGATTAATTTTAGTTTCCGCGAGGGCGGAAACTTTTATAAATCCATGGGAACACACAATTTCAATGACCAATCTTTTTTATTCTATTACTATTATTTCGATGTCATTATGACGTCAGATAACTTTTATTCACCAAATAAATATGGCGTTTTGACAGATAATATTCTATTGAAAAATTCTCAAAATGCCATATGTATTTGATGCATAAAAATTATCTCACAATTCTGAACTGGTGCTAACACACCAACTGCAATGGCAATGGTATTTTTATTTTTCTTCCGACCTTCAAGCTGTTTGGTCTTATCTCTATTAATTAATAATGTTCTAGTTCTATCCAGCTGTTACAGTGCGGTGTGACAGTCACCCCGGGTTAGTATACCGTGGCACGTGCGACGGGGCCCTCGTTAGGCGCGCGTAATGAGCTCCTCATATTTATTG
This sequence comes from Drymonia ruficornis, assembly GCA_947859195.1. Classification (NCBI taxonomy): domain Eukaryota; kingdom Metazoa; phylum Arthropoda; class Insecta; order Lepidoptera; family Notodontidae; genus Drymonia; species Drymonia ruficornis. The sequence continues at coordinate 12,357,197 of OX401905.1, read as the reverse complement.
GACACCTGGTACCTGCGCCACGGGTGCCCCGGTTCACTTGCCCCTGTTGCACTCCATTCACTATTGGCAGACTATGAATGGTGATACACTGCATACATAGGTGATAAGTTTATTTATTTTGAAAAATAAAAAGTGTGTCTTAGGCCCGTAAGATCAATTATTGTGAGAGAGTTTAATCTCCCGTTTTCCATATCGAATCGTTGGTTTAATCGCTCCCGTATCGATCAACTACCAATCCAACAACTACCAATACCAATTACTATGAACCCAACCAACCACCACCAACCAACAATCAACCAACCAGATAGCAACCAGAACCAGATACCAACTATCTTCCGGGCCTTTAGAAAAGTTAAGTTATGGTGGATTTGAGATGTCTTCAAAAGGGTTCTAGCAACGTCCTACGTCGTATTTTTGGCCATCTATATTACCTATGTCACTCTACAGCTTACTATTTGCTAAGTACCTAATTAAATAGGAGATCTACATACTACTTATTTACAGAAACCCCTACGCCTATTTCGGTCCGCGCCAGCTTAAGTTTAACTAGATTCCAAGAGCTATCCGAGATAATGAGCGCTGAACATTAAAGCCCCCTCAGTTACCAGCCGTTTGGCTCCTCAGTAATTTACGCCTCTCGATGCTCGGTTATCGAGACATCGATCTCGTCCCTCGTATCGATTACTTTAAGCAATCAAACTATCGATATAATGGCGTGCAGTTAAAATGTGGAAGAGATGTCAGTTTGTCGCGTGTAGAATGTATTTAGCTTAATGATTGGGTTTAGCAAAAAGTTGACTGCTGAGGAATGTAGGCGCACCTGTGGTCGGTTAAATGTTATGTTAGTTTTTGTTCTAGCATTTATAAAAAGTTGTCTTTGGTATAGGTAGAACTTATTTATGAAACCCTAGTAGTTAAGCTTCGAGGGAAGCTCTTGCCTCTTGATCACTCGTCCGTAGTTCGCAATTCATTTTACCACAATTTATTTAATTTAAGCATTAGTAGTGTAAGAAATAAAACTTTAAAATTGCATGCATTGTACCTCATAACAAGGACATAGAGAGAAAGAATCAGCCGTTGGATACATAGACTGTTTTTTTTCACGATGTAGGATGTTTTTGGGATCACTTTATGATAATTATGATTGAGTGGAATTCTTGTATGGATTCCTTTTTTAGGTTTCCGTAACCAAAGGGTGCCAACGGAACCTTACTAAGATTCCGCCGGCCGTCTGTCTGTCTGTCTGTCTATCTGTCCGTCCGTCCGTCAGCTGGCTGTATCTCATGAACCGTAATAGGTAGAGAGTTGACATTTTCACAGAATGTGTATTTCCGTTGACGCTACAACAACAAATACTAAAAATAAAAATAAAAATAAAGGGGTTCGCCATACAAAAAACTTGATATTGTTGACGTTTCTATTCTACTGTGGTACGGAACCCTTTATGTGCGAGTCCGACACGCACTTGTTACCTACATAAAATATATAGAGCAAAATGCAGGTACAATAATGTTGAAGCTAAAAATGACGCTAGACTCCGCCCGTAGTCGACATTAAACTTAACTTTACAACTATAATGTCCACGGAACATGGCCAATCTCTTTATGAAATGCAACAATATCGTCGGTATCCGCTACGCCCACTGTGGACCATATTCCATTGGCAAGGCGTCTGTTACAAGCTCGACCACCCGTGATAAAAGGCCTCCTAGGAGTTTTTATTATGTGACAGTTGCCAACAAGCGTCCGACCCCCCTGATGTTAAGCACCGTAGCTTATAGATGCTTGCAATACCAAAAGCATCGCTCGCACGTTGCTGACCTGAAGGGTAGTAGGACAGACGGAGGGGGAAGTGGAGGGGAGGTTGGGCTTCCAGCTCTCACTCATTGTACAGAAATAGCTCTTACGTATCTTCTGAGAGGGTGGAACTACCCCGGTCGAGCCAGCCCATATAATTATGAGCTGTAGTTAACTGGCTACAGTATTTTTCTACCACCAATAGGATCCAATAGATCCTGTTTTCAAACAGCACTGTGAATAATAAGCACCTTCCTTTGATTTTCGTCCATAATTATCCCTCGAAATGTCCGCCTAGGTCTACCCAACACCCTCCAACACCCTTCCAACACTTTCATTCACACTCGCCTTATACACTCTTTTCGCCAATAGTTCTTCGTTCGTTCTTGTTCCAAATCAGGAACGTCTGGAAAAAAGGCCAGGTCAAGAGTACCCTAAACCGAAGAGCATGTATGAAGGGAATAATGAAAGAGGACGAAGCGAAACAAGTGTGTAAGGATCGTAGCAAGTGGAAAGAAGTGGTCTCTGCCTACCCCTCCGGGAAACAGGCGTGATTATATGTATGTATGTGTGTAATTATCCCTGTTCAACATCTGCTTTTATCAATAAAAATAATACCGTAAATCATTCAAAAGCTCCCAGCATCGTGGTCTTGGAGTTCGTCGCCATAAATCTAGTGTCGTGTGGACAGGCGCAGGCGCCCGGCGGTCTTGCGGTGCGCCCGCGCACGCCGTGTAAACGTCGCGTCGCGGGGTCTTGTCGCTTGGCGGCGCTGTCGTCCCGGCCGAATGTCAACGCAAACAACTTGTTTATTGCGCAAAGCGTTGTATGGAATGGAAACTAGCTGAATTATACGAAAATCGTTGGTGTTCGGAGCGAATTTCATTTGTTTGTTTTTTTTGGAAACGTGGAAGGTACAGTCAGTAGTAAGTAGCCGAACATTATCAGAAGGGCTAGACAAGTGGCTGACGTCTACAAGCGTTCCTTCAAATCGCTACACTTCATGTATGGAAATGACGTAAGTCACGTGATCTACATAGCAACTTGTAACAACAAGTCAAACGTCGCTATGTAGATCAACAGATCTACATAGCGACGTTTGACATTTCCATACATTATGAAGTCTATTCTGTTCTATTCGATTAGCGTTCATGCCACTTGTCTAGGGTGGCAGTTCCTCTATTGTTTGCACACTTTTATTTTACACCAAATGCATATTTTTCTTCATCTAAACACAATTTAGACATATACTCCAACAAGCGAACTTGGCGCACGGGTATAAATATCAAATACATAAGTCAATGATTCCGCGGTCCGTCCACAACATAGTGGACCTGGGCCAATGCCTGGGCACTCTTGTGGCAGTAGCTCCCACTACATGGTGGACGGACCACGGAATCATTGACTTGTTATCATTAATTGATATTTTAACCCATGCGTCAAGTTGGCTTGGTAGAGTATTACCGAATCGAAAAACTGAGCTTGCTGACTGTACCTACAACGAGGCCTAATCCTATCTTATCCTACTAATATTATAAATGCAAAAGTTTGTGTGTGTGAATGTTTGTTACCAAGTATCTCCATAACTAATTAATCGATTTTAATGAAATTTGAAAGGTAGATGGTGTAGGCTCTGAAGTAAGACATAGGCTAATCTTACACATCAATTTCCACGCGGGGGAAGTCGCGGGCACAGCTAGTATACCTAATATATTTTTGGTTTGCTACAAAGTAATTTCATTTCAAGTGAAGTATATAGGTAGTTAATAATATACTTCACTTGAAATGCAGCTAAGCACTAAGCATTTACTTAACCTTACGGATAACTAGAACAAGCAATCTTCCATAGGGCCCGTGAAAGTGGGCCGCGGCAAGGGAGCACAAATCACGCGAAACAACGCCCAGCTGTTGTTGCACAGAGAGATCCGGAACGGTTGTGCTCCGAAATACGGAACGAAACGTTTCGGCAGACGGATGGTCTATTTTTCCTACAAGTGCTTCGGAAATGTTCCGGATTCTTTTGGAGTAGGTTCCACGAAAGAAGAAACGTCAAATCACGAGTATCAAATCCGAACTTCGGACACGAAACACTTTCGGAGTGTAGGAAAACGTGCCATCCGTCAGCCGAAACGTTTAGTTTCGTATATTGTAGTAGCCGAAGAGCTAGACAAGTGGCTGACGTTTACAAGCGTTCCTTGAAATCGCTACGCTTCATGTATGGAAATGACATATAAGTCACGTGATCTACATAGCAACTTGTTGTTGATCTACATAGCGACGTTTGACATTTCCATACATTGTGAACTCTATTTTATTCTATTCGATTATAGCGTTCATGCTACTTGGCTAGGGGGGCTGATCTGGATTGGTAAAAAGCTTCTGAACACATTTTATTGGTAAAGCTATTAAAAAATGGGACTTGACCGCACTTTAAAGAGCCAAAGTCATGTTTTTGTTTAAAGAAGCTAAGAGAAGCACTTATGAATAGTCAACATCAATATTTTTGTTTTACCTTTCAAATAGTGATGTGCTATTCTCGGGAATAATGGGAATATACCCAATATCCCCGGATCTTCTCAGTCGAGGTCGCGTTTCCGATCCGGCGGTAGAATTTAAGGAAAAATGTAAAATGACAATTTGTAAGTGCCCCCGTAGGCCTAAACAAAATAAATGATTTGATTTGATTTGAATACTACCTACACCTACCTATCCCTCGGGATTAGGTAATAGTCAGTTCCTGTACACACGGCGACAAGGTTCACCACCTGTCACGTTGGGTTCTGACTATCTGGTGAAACGTGGGCTTTGAGTTGGTTAATACCTCCAATACCTGGTGTATGGTCACTCAAGCCTCTGACTACCCCCGAATGGGGATAAAAATCGTGACGTTACATTTTTTTGTTACATACCCAATACTGCCCGGGCTGTCATAATCAAAATTCCCATAATCTCCAAAAACGGTACCACTCTTCCCACCACCGTTAATTTCGTGAGTCAAGATCTATAAAAGCATCCAACGAAAAAACATGGTAACGGTACCAATAGTCTGTAATCAGAGGGCCTACTCTGTTTCAAACGAAAAACAAATTTCGAACGAAATTCGCGTATTTCCTACGACGTTTCTCATTGATTCCGACATTTCTTACGAACGAAAATTGTTTGACGTTTAGATTCGACGACGACGAAGACGTCAAACAATTTTCGTTCTTAAGAAATGTCGGAATCAATGAGAAACGTAGTTGGAAATGCGCGAATTTCGTCCGAAATTTCGTTTTCGTTTGAAACAGAGTAAGGCCTCAGTTGCGTCTTGTTCTCAATGCATTATTTTCACAAACTTCACTAATAACTCAAAAATTTCAACGTTACTAATAACACTATTACGAGTTCATAATACCGAGTGTTTCAAAAGTACGAAATAATAATTTAAAATACATAATTACGGTAGCTGATATAGCTGATAGATGCTCAGTGAAGACATACGTCGGTACCTAACTATAATAGTTTCTGAGTTATAGGCCTTCGAATATTAGTGACAACTTTCGCAGTGGCCCAGAATCCAGTGTAAACTGCATTTAAGAATAGAAACAAAGTAGCAAACAAGAAACAGTTTTTGAAAATTTTACTTAGCTTTTGAGATAGGTCCTAAAAAATATTCAAAATTGGTGGGTGAAAAATATTAGAAAAAAGTGTTTGAATTTCACTAAAATGTTTATACCATTTAATTCTGTTCTCAATACTCATCCAAACCACAAGTATTATTTCGCACTATTGAAACACCTGTATGTCGGTTAATGCAGAACTCTAACAATGGGCAATCGGCCGCTCATCTCCAAATGGCTAATCAAGTTATTATACCGTAATGTGAATTTTAATACTGTATTTGTCCATCTGAGATTTGGAATTACGACCCAAAGAATGGGTAATTTGTCTCGTGACTAATTTTATGATTGTAGCTGCTTCATGCTGAGCTGGATTAGGAATTGCTTAACATCATGCATGGAGAAGCACCTATTTCCAGTAAAATATATTTTAACAAGATTACCTATGTTAATTTTGCTGGTAAATACATAACTACTAAATTTGACGAATCTTACAGTATTTCCAAACTTCTGGCCGTAACGTATAAGCAAGACAGGAATATGAATGCATAATTATCCCTGCTGTATTAGTAGGTATAGTTCTTGCAATTCACGAAGGCGACCGGCCCTTGGTTGTATTCGACATGTACACACAATTGTGACAGTGTGCGTGCGTGGCGGAGCCTAAACACACACATTAACACGTATACAGATACGTCTTTACACAACCAAGGGCCAGTCGCCTTCGTGATTTGCAAGAACTATACCACATTGTCTGGCCCTGTAGTCAAAATCACAATGAAATGTTCAATAGAGAAATGTCATATCTCAGCAGTCCTGGACATGGAAATATGTCCATGAACTTGGATCAACACTAGTGGTCACTAGTATATCAACGGCACCGTTTAATTTGTGGGGCTGTGGTAGTGTGTGGTGTTGTGTTGTGGTTATATAGATCATAGATATTAGGAATTTTTACATATTAGTAGACAGCGCATTTTAATGTAACACGCAAGGACGCCTTGCGAAACTTTTATGAACCTATGATCTCAATTGACATGGGTATTATAAAATTAGTTTCCCTCCTAAAACGAAACTAATAAAAAACAAACCAATAGAAAATTATAAACTAGGTAATAAATAATTAAGTTTATGACTTAAGAAATTAGACTACTCTTCTAGTATCAATCTTAAGTGGAAACAATAAGTGTATCTTAGGCGAAGCAATCGAGGCGCGGGGCGACGCTCGAGACCGGAACCGGACAGTTATGCGCTCTTCTCTAGCTAACGGTTCCCGCGTTTGCAGTACTTTTTCTTTGTGCTCGAGGCGCCTACTATGGAACGCAAACTCTCTTTGTTATCGACATAATGGTTCGAGATCTATTATGAAACGATTTAGGTACACTTTAAAATTGTTATTATAGTTTAATGATGGCAATGTTTGGTTACTCATATTTGGAGCTAATGGTAAGTGTTTATTTGCCTAAATATTTGACCTGGATATCTTATTGGTTCACCCAAATTTGTGTGTTGCAACTACTTCAAACATAATCTCTCATTGTCTCATTATTAAACTTACAAAACGGGAAAACTTATGACATTCCCACAATTTACCTAGTCTAAAATTCGGGATAGGTATATTTACCTATTAGTAAGGCCATACGACTTGCCGTTATAGCATACAAGTGATGTCTTGGCTTGACCTGACATTCCTCATCAAGATAAGTTACTTCACTTGCTAGTAAGTACATGAAAGGGCAGAGCAGCCTCTTACGATGCATACCAACGATAGCAGCAATAAAGACTCTTACCGCCCCATGTCAGAGTGAGATCGCGTGCCAAGCCAAAAAGCGCCCGGACAAAAAAAAACGATAGCAACTATTAGTGGCTATGCACATGGAGCAACTTTCAACTGAAACTATCGCCGAAACTAGGTATCAACTTTTTAATGGGTTTTTGGCAGTTGCAGCCAACAATTGCTAGTTGCAGCAACAGTTGCCGCGGTTGCCGCGATTGTTCGCAACTAGTTGTTCATATTTATATGAAAACAGCTAGTTGCGAGTTGCCAGTTGCCGCAAAAGTTGCCGGTGTGCATAGCCCCTTAGCGGTCATTGTAGTCGACATTTTTGTGAATTCTAACTCATCTTAATCTCACGCCAAAATTGTATTGGAATAAAATGAGTTGGTGTCCACAAGTAGAGCGCTAGCCGGGTGCATTCACCACGATTCGTTCCGCCGCGGCTGACTAACCGTCATTTTGGACTATTTAGACATAAACCGTATCTTAAACACTTTCTGATTACACTACCACCAACTTATTCATTCTGGTGACGGTGTCGCTACTGTCATTGTAATAGGTATAAATTTATTCTGAAAAACGATAGTTCCAGTTTTGACCACCTGAATAGTTAAGTTGGTTTTAAGTATATTATTTTTATAAAAAAAACGATAAAACGGTAGTTTGAAACACTATGTTGTTTTTCTGCCCCGATAAATAGGAAACTGTTTGTTAAATAAATTGTTTTGTATTCAAGATATGCTATTTATGCAGACAGATTTCTACCTAAAAAACGACCTATTGTAACTTAGTGCAATATTTTAGTAACAGTTAGGTTAGGTTAGTTTGCATGAGAGAAAGCGACGTGATTGAAGTTGTCGAATTTTTATTTTGGATAGACCGCAGCCAAACACTGATTGCAATAATCACTCTTTTAGAAGAATATTTTAGAGGTGCAAGGTTTGAACCCACACCCTATTTCCAAGACGAGGGTTCTATCAAATAAGCTATCACTGCTTTATCTTATCACGAAACCAGTACAATCCGTACCACAACACTGAATTAAGTTATTAGAGTGTTTACTTAAGTATCTTACTTAGAGGTCGGCTTGGCTCTCGCCCCGCGGCCACCGCCTCGATATAAATCAGGCATATCATAAAATCTCCAATAACCACTCCGCAACTACCGACCGGCGACCGGCGACCGTTAGACGACGGCACCCGAGATGGAAGGATAGGGACAATATTAAAAATAAACGTTCACTAAAAATTATTACGCTCTTTGCTGGCTGGTCGGGAGCATATGGTATAAAGAAAAGCGGTGTAATTATTGGCTTATAGCCTTAGGCCAACTTTTTATGATCACTTTTATTTCCGAATATGCCGCTGATATAGAGAAACAGATCTTAGTTGGGCCTGAATTAGGCATTTTCTTCTTTGAAACGATACCTCTCAGGTTTCTTAGTTCGCGAGGATCATCTAGAATCTAGATCTTATATTTAGTTAAGCAGCCTATGAATTTTTACGATCTGGTATAAAATAGCAAGCATCAAATTGGATAATCGTTAAGTACAATTAATTGCAATAGCCTAATAATTCATAACATCAAAATGACGTATACCGGCTTCATTAAACTATGATCTGTGTCGTCATAATTTACGGCAGCTGTAAACTTGAACAAATCAATAAATCATATCGGAGCTCAACGTGATGTAATGGTGCTATAAAAACGGTTAATTTCGCTAACCGAGCCGGCGAGCGCAGCCAAGCGCAATGTGTAAAACGCTAGTTATATTAGCATTAATCAGATTAGTGGTTTGCAAAATGCAGCCTTTTATAATAGGAGGTACGGTCGCAAAGATAAACCGCTATCCTCACACCGCGCTCCTGAGTTTATCCTGCGGAGTCGAATTTATTTGTGGTGGATCCATACTCAATCAATACGTGGTAATGACAGCAGCGCACTGCCTCGAAGACTGCAGTTACAGGGACTCGGTGATGGTGAAGTATGGACACGAAAACGTGGAAAAGATGCAGGCGACCTCTGTGAAGAGTTACATATCGCACGAGTATTACAATACTTTGGATTTGAAAAACGATATAGCGCTTGTGATGTGCCGTCAGCCGATGAAATTCGGGAGATTGGTGAAGAGAGTGGCGATCGTGAGGCAGGCGACGAGTGTGGGCGATTTGTATGTGGCCGGATACGGAGTAATAAACGTAAGTATGTGAAAGGTAAGCGATGAGAAACCAAAATAAACTACTACGAGTTTATTTATACTAAGTATAGTCCGGGTTCCCTGGTCCATTTTTTTTTTATTAGTATTAAGCTAATTTTGCCGTGAGTAGCTTCATTTTGATGAGACGCCCAACAATTTCTGCACGAAAAATCTTGTGGTAGGTAAGAGGGGTAGCAGAGATAAAATATGTTGATTTGATGATTCTCAAAAATTTATTACTAACTGGGTTTTTTTGTTAAATCTAACGATAAAATCTAAATCTAAATTATTGGAAAAAATATCATATCAGCTGGTTAGTAATCATTTTTGATGACCTCGTTATCGATACATATTGGAAGGAGGGGACTCTTAGATCAAACCATACATTTTGTAGGACAAATATTTTTTCGAATAATTAAGATAATTATCATCAGATTTAACAAAAAAACATTTAGTAATAATTTTTTGAGAATCATCAAATTTACATATTTTATCTCTGCTTCCCCTCTTACCTACCACAATCAAGATTTTTCGTACAGAAATTGTTGGGCGTCTCATAAAAATGAAGCTACTCACGGAAAATTAGCTTGATACTAATAAAAAAAAATGGACCAGGGAACCCGGACTATTACTTTTTAACTACGAGTTTAAAAATCAAAGATGGCATTTGCAATCATGAGATACATACCTTTCAATATTTAATTCTATAAGAATATAATAAAAAAGAATAGAAAACCCTTGGCGATCGCTTGGTGCAGTGGTTCGAGCGTAGGTCTCTTAGCTTACTGCATCGGGTGGTCGCGGGTTCGATTCCCACCCAACACTAATTTTGGAAACGGCCTACCCTGGGATTTGCCCTGGTCTGGGTGTCACTGGGATCGCCCCCAGTCCATTGTACGGTACCCACAGAACTATACAAAAAATAGACAAGCATATAGAGGGGTATCGTATTCTATCCTCGTCTATCAGGATTCCTCTCTGGTTTAGCGTAACACTTATAGCAAAGTTTAACACTTTTACAGAGGAATAACCAGTTACCAAAGACCCTGCAACAGACAGGCCAGAAAGTGCAGACTCCCAGTATGTGCAAGAAGAAGTTGGGCAAGATTCCGGCAGGGACCTTCTGCGCTGGCCCACTACCCGGGCAAGGAGTACCTGATGAGTTAGCAGTTTCTAATGCATTGATCAGTAATTAGATGGTACCAATTTGGGACCGAAAAGAGCCACATTGTCCTCCTCCACCCTCCCCCCCTCCTTGTCCACCTCTCAATACCTTTTTAAATGTCAATCTCAAGCTTACAGCCTTCAATTGTAACAAAGTAGGTACACAAGCGTACTGCTGAACTGTCAGGAATGCAGCACATAGATGTTTGCAATACCAAAGGCATTGCTTGGACGTTACTGATCCTGAGATGAACAGGAGGGGAGTGGAGGAAGAGGAAAGGGGTTGGGCTTCTGGCTCTCTCACTCATCGTACGAAACGATTGTTTTGTGGGAATGAGAAAAAATCTTCTAATGGTCAAATCAAGCACGTCTGAAAGCTTAGAAGGAGAAAGGCAGTTAGAATGCATCTCATTCTTTCTCTCATTGGTTTGGATTAGCTGAGAATTGACAAAAAACCACCTGTCACGTAGGGTTCTGACTATCTGGTGAAACGTGGGCTTTGAGTTGGTTAATACCTCCACAATGTGGTGGTGTATGGTCACTCAAGCCTCTGACTACCCCCGAATGGGGATAAAAGTCGTGACGTTACATTATTATTATTTTTATTATTGTCAAAAAAACTTTAAGTTTTGTTTGGGATTTAACATTAACCGCCAAACTTATAGAAATTCTTAGCCGGATTACAATAGTTTTAAAAATCTTTTCTGGGAACAAAAAATATTTGTAATGCCAGTGTAACTCCATAACTATATATTTGAGGGTGAGACTTCAGAATTCATAGCTAAAGTCTTTTTTATTTCTCAGGGGCGACTCTGGAAGTGCACTCATGCACAAGAACTACATACAGATCGGGTTAGTGTCGTACAAGCTGAGGAAGTACACACTAGTGGTGTACACCAACGTGACATACCACCTCACGTGGATCAACATCAACTCCGAAAAATTATACTGTCTCCATTACGGAAAATATAAATAACTGCGTTTGTAAAATGAAATATACTCGTTTAAGCAATTTTCTTTACACCCTTTTAATGTAATTAAGGATTCCCTACAAGGGTTGCTATTATCAACCCGGTACGATGGCGATAATCCTTTTCGTTCGGGCTTCGAATCTCAAATTATGACATTTCCGTTGTAAATTACCTGTCAAAACCACGAACGAAAGATGGTCTGGGTTATAATAGGGATATAAGTATCACATATGTATAATGTACGTATTATGCGTCATAGACGTATGGAGTTCGCCAACCTGAACTGGGCCAGAGCGTGGTGGACTATGGTCCAGAATTCCCTTACATTGTGGGAAAATGGGCCCAGTCGTTATTGTGGAAACAGCTCACAATCGATTTAGTTTTTTTTTTTGTTGCTTTCCGAAGTGGCATCGGGCAGAAGGTGAGTGCGAAGTTTACTCCCGACGACAGAGGGGCGGGGAAGCAGCTAGCTCGAGGGCTTCTTTTAGGGCGCAGCCTCGGCTTGTGTTGCAGTTAAATGAAACAGCAGGTCAAATCTACCACCACCAGAACAAAAAACACGGGATAATCTATGAGCAATGAAGAGAACAGCTATGCCAGAGGTTTCTCGACGCGGTAACAGATTCAAAAATGAGGATATTTGTAAGTAACCAACAGCTCAAATTGCAAAGTTGAAGTGGCAGTGGGGGGGGCCTAGCTCGCAGAACGGCTTGTAAACAATAGGGCAGAAAGGTTCTAGGATGACGACCGCGAGCCCGTAGAAGAAGAAGAAATTTAAACTCGTATAAATTAGCCTAAACGGTTACAGGCCAATTACATGAACTACTAGAACTTAAAAATTATAACATATAGATATACATTCGGGGCTGTTGGGTAATAATAATAACAAAATAATAAATAACCAGTCATTCATCTTTCTAGCAAAACTTCAAACCTAATATCAAAATTCTTGCCCATTCTTCATTCTTGACAATAAGAAATCATATCAGACAGCATTAATACCAAATTAGGGAATTGTACTTTGCCCGCTTTCATTTGTTATTATACAAACTTACAATGTTTTCGATTAAAATTATACTAACCATGACGAACACTCATAAAACAACCCTCAGTTGAAGACTTCCATTCTAGCTTACACAACGTAGAATTTAAATTATGTTCGTATTTGGAGTGTTTTGTTTCAATTTAATTCTAACAACGTGTAATACACAAGACATGGATGATCTTGTTGTGAGGAGTGAAAAGGCTGAAATAGAACAGTTCCCCCATTCCGTGTATCTCTCCATTACTTGTACAGACTTGCAAGGGTATACATTGAGCTTCAGTTGTGGGGCTTCTGTCGTGAACCAGCAAGTCATGTTAACGGCCGCGCACTGTGTTGATATTTGTGAAGATCCCGGGTATATGATAGCTTCAGCAGGCCATGCACACACAGATCGTGGACTGAAGTCGATGGTAACACATTTCACGATGCATCAAGGATATTTTCCGGGCGCCGGTATCAACGACATAGCGTTGGTGAAAACGAAAACGTCCTTTCCTTTTAGCCCGAGAATATCGAGAGTTGTCTTGGTGAAAAATCTTCCTCAAACCGCCTTTGGGTACGTCGCTGGATGGGGTAGAGTGAATGTAAGCTAATAATACGTACAATATAATATACCTACTTATCACTGTATTGCGTGAATGGTTGTTATATCGATGACATGACGGGCCCGTTGGCGTGGTTGGCGTGATGGCGACTTTCACGCTGCAGGTCGTAGGTTCGATTCCTACCCGGGACATGCATTTGTGTGCATGAACATGTCTGTATGTCCCGAGTCTGGGTGTATATGTACATTAAGTATGTATTTACAAATAACAAAGTAGTATATGTAGTAATATCAGTTATCTGGTTTCCATAGTACAAGCTCTGCTTAGTTTGGGATCAGGTAGCCGTGTGTAAAAAATGTCCCAGGATATTATTACTATTTGTAGCTGTTTTTGGAGATTCGTGACACTTCGTCCATAGGCGCTCATAGTTGTAATCACTGATCGGTAAACAAACGGAGGTTAAGTAATGCTTGGCAAGGCCAGTCATAGATGGGTGACTATTAGTGACAATTTGTACTAAGCGTTTTTGTGACGCGGAGAGCATGTAAAGCCGTCGGTCCTGCGACTGGCCTCTCCCAGGTCACGTCGGAGCAGTCCAATCGGACTATGAAAGTAAAGGAAGAGAGAGTGCACAGGTACACCTGTGCTTACCTGTGCTTACCTGTGCTTTCGCACACACTTGAGCTCTATAATATCTCCTGGCTAGTCTTCGTTGAGAATGGCAACCGATTGGTGCGGAGAACTATTTATAATAATTTAGGTACCTAACAATTATATTATTATGCTTCTTGTTAAATATATTTTGAAATGCAGGAATACAGGGTAGCAACTTGGCTGCGGTACACGAAACAGCCGTTAGTGAGCCGATGGGAATGCGGGAAATTGATTGGTAAAATCGGCGATGGCTGCATATGTGCTGGCGTAGTCAAAGGAAATAGTTACGCTGCTCCGTAAGTAACACCTCGTGTATGGCGAATGTCAATTTCGTATTGAAACTGCAGATCGCCCAACAGCGACCGCTTGTAGCTGTCGGCACTGACTGCTCCAAGCAGTCCGTCTATAGCGGCGCTAATGTAGTCTTATCAGCAAGCGTTTAAGCTAAGTTTACATTACGCCAGCCGCTCGGCCGAGCAAACTGGGCCCAGTTACTTGGGCATTACTCGACTCGCCTTCCACCATTTACATTGGTAAAGTAACTGGGCCCAGTAGGTTCCGGTAAAAGTACTGGGCCCAGTTGGTCTATGTAACATTAAACTCCCTTTCGGACTGAGTCGACGGTTTACACTGGGCGAGTGGGCAGGCCGAGTCGAGTAAAATAGGTGGTGGGGGAACAACTGGGCCGAGCAACTACGCCCCGCGCGAGACCACTCGACTCGCCCAGTACTCGGTCAAGATTACTCGCCCTTGCGTTTACATTGGTCGAGTTCGCCTGCTTTTTATCGCTCGCTACTCGACTCGGTCGCGTACTTGACCAATGTAAACTAGGCTTTATGCGTAGGGTTGTAGGACAGAAAGAAATCATTGTTCTTCGCTATGGCTTCGCTTCGCTTCGCTAGCCAGTGTCAAGTAAACAATACATATTATTTCAAGTTTTTGGCTGTGTAATAAAGTATCCGCCACTTTTCTGTTAGGGTTTGGGGAAGGGTATATCAGGTCTAGCCCTGGCTAGGGAAGCTAGTGCTAGCGCCATTCAAGCACAGGAAAACCTTAAGGGCCATAACACACCGGGACGCCAGCCGCGTCGCCAGCCACCGTAGCTAACTATTCGTACTGAAATATGTCAAAATATTACAGGTAATACAAATTGTTTGGAAACGTGGCCGGCGACGTCGCCAGCCACGGTCGCTAACTAATTCGTATTGAATTATTTCAAAATAAGAAAGGTAATATAATATCTGGCGACCGACTGGTAACTGTCGCCAGTCCGTCGGGTGTGTTAGCGCTCTAAGGGCTAGGCCTGATATACTCTCCCCCAAACCCTAACAGTAAAGTGGCGGATACTTCACCACTTAACTATCAGACTTCTTGGGGAAACCGAAAATCCATATCCATAAGTCCTATCCTGGGGTGTTACCACACCAATCAATCGATCGCTGATCAATGCCATCGATCGGTGTTGATCGAAGTTGATCGATTGCTGTGATAGCTTTGATCAATCGACGGATATACCGTTCCATAAAACGTCTACTAACCAATAGATCGATCGACAATTGATGGCATCGATCGACGTTGATCGAAGTTGATCGATTACTGTGATAGCTTTGATCAATCGACGGATATACCTACCGTTCCATAAAACGTCTACTAACCAATCGATCAATCGCCAATTGATGGCATAGATCGAAGTTGATCGATTGGTGTGGTATGTTGATCGACATCGACTAATCCATTCACTATCGATCGACGATCGATCGATTGCTAAGTGGTATCCATACCTAAGTGTTTGTTTTGTTTTGCAGCGGAGACTCGGGAAGCGCGTTAGTGGTGAACAATTACACCCAGATCGGGATTGTCTCCTACAAGAAAGCAGATTTGTCGATGTCCGTTGTGGTGTACACCAACGTACCATTCTACTACAGATGGCTTAAAGCGAATGTCAGATCACTTTTGTGTGATCATGTTTAATTTATAATTAGCATTTTTTATTACTTAATTATAATTGAGTAGGTATTATTTTTTAAAGAAATTATTTTAATACTAACTTTTCACAATAGCTGGGAGTTTTTCGTGTAGGACTCCCTTTAGCCCCATAATCTAAGCTATTAAGATTAGCTTACCACATGTTATTATAAAATAAGTATATTAAACTAGCTGTGCCCGTGACTTCTTGGTCTTGTAAACACTACCGCGGCTGTATGTTTTATTGGTGGTAGATCCAAGCTGTAGCTAATTGACTGCAGCTCATATATATAGGCTCGACCGGGGTAGTACCACCCTCTCACAGAAGATCGGCGTAAAGCAGCTATTACAGCTGCGTTTCGTACGATGAGTGAGAGAGCCGTAAGCCCCCCCCCCCCCCCTCCCTCCATCCCACTCCCCTTCAGGTCGGCAATGTGCGAGCAATTTCTTTGGTATTGTAAGTATCTATAGGCTACGGTAACTGCTTAACATCAGGCGGGCCGTACGCTTTATTGCCCATATTATTAGCAAATTAATGTATTGAATTGAATTGAATTGAATTGAATTGAATTAGAAGCCGCAGGCGGTGGCGGGTGTGCGGGTGGGGAAGCCGCATTCCAACCAAGCACCTAGTTGGCTAGGTAATTCAGGTTCCCCAAGGGGTCCTCTTACACTGGACTTCCGCTCGGCACAATTTTGGGACAGCCTGTACCACAGAGTAAAGACTAAAGAAAGAGGTGCCCTTATTAGACATTTGTATGAAACAAAACGTGGTCATTGTTTTTTCATTTTCATTCTACTATTTACCGGTAAATAGTTGAACTACTCGCTTCGTTTTATGTCGATGTTAGTACTAGGCCGACCACTCGGCCGACTTGCTTAGGGCCAGTCCCCTTAGTACTGGTCCATGGCCTGTACTTATAAGTGATTGTTTTGTATTGCAGCGGGGTTTCCGGAAGCGCGTTAGTGGTGAACAATTACATCCAGATCGGGGTTGTTTCCTACAAGGTGCCGGCGTACTCTAAGAGCATAGCGATATACACCGACGTCCCATATTATTACAATTGGATTAAAGATACTGTCATATCACTTTTGTGTGATTATAATTAAACGGATTGTTTTTTTTCTACATACTTACTTTACCTTATTATTTAATGGTATTTTCCAGAAAGGTCAAGTCCGTAGCACCGTCAATCGATGGCAGTGCATGGGAAGATGTATGAATGTGGATGAAGCAAAAGAGGTGTGTCTAAATCGTAGCATGTGGCAATCAATAGTCTCTGCCTACGCCCCTGGAATACAGACGTGAATGTATGTTTGTACTATGCACAGTTTTGATAGTCTACTAACCACAAAGTTGTAAAAAAAAATACAAACGTATCCGTCTGCAGTCCAGCCAATTTGTCGACCGTCAGGGATTTTAAGAATTGGCGATTTTTGGATAACATCTTAGGTAATTGTTTTCCGTGAACAAAAATATGAATCCGGTAACAAAGCAATAATCTGTTTCGTTCAGGCTTTGAATTTTGACACATTTCCCTAGCAAATTAGTGTCAAAATCACTAACGAAGGTAAATGGTCTAGAAGGTCCCTAGACCTCCATGATATTTGCTTGCAAAAGTAATCAAACATCGATATCGACTTGACCAACGACATGACCAAGAAAGCGTCGAATTGAGAAATGTCACGACTTTTATCCCCATTCGGGGGTAGTCAGAGGCTTGAGTGGCCATACACCACCACATTGTGGAGGTATTAACCAACTCAAAGCCCACGTTTCACCAGATTGTCAGAACCCAACGTGACAGGTGGTGTGGTGTGACTACCTAAAATAGTATTTCCTACTAAACGGAGTCCATGAACACAGTACGACTCAGTCGTTCGCGGAAAATAACGCTGTAACCTTGCGGTGAATAATGCCTTCTTATGTGCGCGAACAGATGTGTTTTAGCTGCATGTAGTGGTGCGCTGAGCACAAGTTCTGTCATTACGATGTTTGAAGGTACAATATCTGCGACAATAACATATCAATGGTTCAAATGTTAATATAGGCTGATTATAATCGCCAAAACAGTTAAACGCCGATCTAGAAATTGGGAAAAACGCTGCGGAGATTAATAATAATCATAGTTCTATCAGAGCACAGATGAAGTAAACTTTGTCATAAAACCGCCGAGATTATTTCCCCATAAAACAATATCGCCCAGAACTACGCTTAATTAATCGATAACGTGGTCGACATCATGTTAGCTTCATAAAGTGCAGAACAAAAATGCACACAAAATGCATTTGGATGGTGTTGAGTTTGATTGATTTCATCGAATCCACGATGGAACCGTTCGTCGTTGGCGGTAGTTTCGCTAGCATATACCGCTTTCCGCATTCCGCCTTCTTAGGCGTCGATTGTTGTTCAATAGACGATAATAAGAAAATGTACTGGATATGCGGGGGATCCATAATTAACCAAGCGATAGTGCTGACGGCAGCGCATTGCGTGGCCGGCTGCACGGCCGCGAGTCGCATATCTGTCACCGTGGGCTATGAAGACAGAAATAAGCATACGGTATCATCTGTCCACAGCTTCCTAATTCATGAAGACTACCAACCTGATTACACGACATCGGATATAGCATTGATAAGGCTAAAAACGAGACTAACGTTTAGTAGGAAGGTGAAACGCGTTGTGCTGATGCAGAATCCACCGTACTATGAGGTGGCGGCGATAGCGGGGTGGGGGCTTATTGATGTGAGTAACTACTAGCGACTAGCTTTACTTTAACCTATTATATCATACATTGGCCATCTCTGGCCAATCATTGGAAATGCCTCTAGATCCTCACGCGTTTTCTAGGGCTGAGCTGGCAATGTAACCGCATGGTAATAACAATCATTTCCCGATTTTGATATTTGATGGAATCAGGCGTAACTTTGCGGAAATCCATTGTTAAACAATTATAGAGAGGGACCCACCACTCACTCTCGGAATTGTCAACCTCTTAAAATTATAAACCAAATGAATTGATCGATAATAGAAGGGGCCAACAAGACCTAACTCCCTAACAATTCTAACACCTTAACAATTAGCAATTCTCCGCAGACAAAACCAGCCAGTTTGTCTGTGGATAATTGCTAATTGTTAGGGTCCATGACTCATGACAGACATAATCTAGACTGACATGGAGTTAGGTCTTGTTGGCCTCTTCTATTATCCATCAATTCATTTGGTTTATAATTTTGGAGGTTGACAATTCCGAGGGTGAGTGGTGGGTCCCTATTTATAATTGTTTTTCGATTTTGATATGTTTGGACAAATAGACCACCTACCAATGTTGGTCCGGGACAAAGCATTATTGTCTTTGTCATGTCAACGTAGCCAACCCAATGGCTAAGTGGCGGCGCGAGCCATCTCTCCAGGTCCATTCCACAAACTTGTCCTAATCCCATCTGAATCTGGAAGGTTTCCTGTCTAATTATCTATTAGCACCATTATTAGCACACACACCCTATGCTATATTCGTCAGGTAGACCCGACGGATATAGGTAGATATCATTGATGGCGTATGATCCTGACACGCCTAAGTGTGTTCTGTGTAGCCTGTAGTCCCAAACTATGCAAAGATTGTACAATGGATACCATGCAATGAACTGGGGGCGAACCCAGTGACAAATGACCAGCGGGGCGATTGCGTAACTTTTTCGTTAATGTTTCAATTGGTTTCGTTCATCCCGTATTGCATTTTCAGTTGAAATTAATTGAAATCCGGATGAGGCTGGAGTTCACTCTTCCCGATTTCAATAAATTTCAATTAATAAAGCAATACAGGATGAAGGAAACCAATTGAAACATTGACGAAAAAGTTACGCAATCGCCTCGCTGACCTAACCAAACCAGACCAGGGCAAACGACGAAACAGCTGTTTCCGAATTTTTCCTCTGGCGGGCGTCAAACCTGCAACCACCCAATGTAATGAGTCGAGTGGCCTACGCTCGAACCACTGTGCCAAGTGGTCGTGAAAATAATTACTAATTGAACATTTCAGGAGAAATCTGAAAAGACATCGAACTTACTCAAATATATAGAACAAGTGGTGTGGCCCATGGACAAGTGTAAATCTCGCATCAAATCGATGTCATCAGGCTGCTTCTGCGCAAGCAGTAAAAAGAATACGGCCTACGCATCTCGGTAAGACAATACTAACAACTGTATTTATACATAACTCTGGCTGTAGACGCTCGTCGAAACACCACGAGACAAGCCGAGTACGAGTGTGGTCTCCTCGTCGCGTCTCGCGACTCTCGTCCGTAACGGCTTTTCGCTCGAGTCAAAGGGTTTCTTCTAGGTCCATTGTAATACAACGAGTGTGTACATGGTGGAGCCTCTATGCGACGAGAGGCACGCGAGGCGAGAAAACGAGCGTGTACAGCCGAGGTTATACTTGACTAACTTTTGGGTATCTACCTATAGACAAGTGATTACTTGTTCTCAAGTAAATTCTAAGCAAAAAACCTGTCTCATCATCCCATTTTGATAGATTCCCCTTACAATTTGTCAAAATTCTATAGAGAATCTGCCTAATCGCGATCGTCAAACAGGTTTTTGGATTAGAATATACCTACCTACCTGATGACTTGTTTATAACTACGGGTGTAAGGAAGGAAGCAACTAGAAAGTTTGGCATTTTTCGGGATAATTATGAGTTCGCACGCATTGTGAAACCTGAAATAAATAAATATCGCCAGATTTACACACTAACTGTCCCAAACTAATCAACGCTTGTTCTATGGCTACCGTACAATAGACTGGGGGCTATGCCAGCGACACCCAGTTACCAAGGCAAATTACGAAAAGGCCCTTTTTGAAATTTACCTGGCAGGAATCGAACCAGAAACTACCCAATTCAGTGGTTATCTGACTGACTGTCAGGTAATCCTTTCCTCTCTTTGTCTTCAGCTATCTAAGACCAATCCTTTGTGTAGGAGTCCACAGTTTCTCCTCCCCTTTTGTCTCCCAGTCCCCACCATCATCTTCCGATATTTCCAGGGGTGACTCCGGCAGCGCACTGATGGTCCGGGACTACATCCAGATCGGGCTCGTCTCGTACAAGCTGCCAGCGGTGGCCAGAAACCTGATTGTTTACACGGACGTCGGCCATTACTACGGTTGGATCCAGTATAATATCAAACGGATAATGTGCATATAATAGATAAGAACTGTGTATTAGTAATTTTGTAGAAGTATACTTTTTTCTTCTACTTCTTATTATTTTACAAGACTTACATAATATTTCCTTTATACAAAGTCCTTCTAGGCGGTCAAATCAAATCAAAATTGTACACTTACAAGCCAACGAAATCTGAATAGTGCTGCCTATTATGAGGTACTCCCGGCCTTACTACTAGAAAACACTTGCTCCCAAATTTATAGATACGAGTATAGATGTACTCTAGTCATTTAATAACTAAGCTTATTAAGACCCTGTGTCAGACGGAAATGGAGAATCTTTGTGCGTAGCGTGCACGGCGTGCGCAGCGGTAGGTTTCCGGCTTAATGTTGAAAACACGTTAGTGTTGCCAAAACGGCTAATCTTCTAATGAACGCATCAAACTGCCTTTAATTTTACTGTCGTATTGCGAGAGCGACAACAGCGGGTCTAATGGCGACGCTATGCAACATTGCCAATGCCATTCGTTTTTCTGATTTTCTGCGGAATCAATCCGCTAAATTTCTGTAAAATAGCCCCACATTTTTCGTGACCGTTTCACGAAGATTTAGCGGATTCTGTTGGAGGGTCGGAAAAATAAATTGCTTTTGCAGAATTGCTGCAATTTTGCATAGTATCGCTATTAGCTCCGCTGATGTGTAATTTTTGCTACTTATCTACTCGAAATTCATACTTTTTACATCGTAACTAACCCCATATTTTATACGTATTACCTACCTAACATCCGCATCATTACCTTATGTAATTAGGTTTAATAGCATCATATTAATCACAATTGGTCGTAAAACGCCACTCGGGTGGATTGCACATTCAGTAATTAGAATTAAAATGTTGAGGAGTGCAGTAACGATACTAACATTACAATGTGTACTTGCTGGCAATAAAAGCTCGATAGTTGATAGAAGAATATACAAGGGATATGTAGGAGCTATCCAAAATTACGCACATGCAGTTTTCCTCCATTTCGACAAAACAAATCCCAAGTCGTGTGGAGCGTCGCTGATAAGTACGCAAGCTGTGCTGACGGCGGCGCACTGCATGGACGAATTGAGGTACAGAAAAGGCAGCATACGCGCCCATCTCGGCTCCACAATCCCGGTATACTCCAAAATAGTAATAAATGTTGTAGACTACGAGATCAATCCGAGGTATCAAGAGGATACCGGCGCCAACAACATAGCTGTTGCGTTTTTAGAAAAGCCAGTTCCGTTGCAACACACGGTAAAGAAGATACCTTTTGCGAAAAATTTGCCACTGAATGGAGCAACGCTGTGGACCGCTGGATGGGGGTATCAGATCGTGAGTTAATACAATCCTTTCTTATAATTTGGCAAGGGGTTTGAGTGTTGTAATTGGTGAAAACACTGCAGGCAGTTTTAACTATTAACGTACCTATTTGACGACCGCTTGGCGCAGTGGTTAGAGCGTAGGCCGTTCGGCTCACCACATCTAATAGTTGCGGGTTCGATACCCTCCAGAGTCCAGAGGCAAATTTCGGAAACGACATTTTCGTAATTTGCCTTGGTCTGGGTATCGCGGTATCACTGGAATCGCCCAGTCCATTGTTTGATATTCATAGTACAAGCGTTGCTTAGTTTGGGACCATACAGTTGGTGTGTTAGTCTGGCGATATTTATTATTATTTAATTAATCAATGACTGTGTCTATATCAGGCACATTCCGCGCGATGCGGCATGCTCACATGCCGCGCGTGGCATGCGCGGCAGCCTCAGTCACATGTTCGGGTGAGCCAAAGGGCGAGCCAACCTACACTCTAGACAAAGAAGGGTATAGCCGAGCAATCAGTTACATAGTTACATTATCGTACCGTATTATGACTAGGCCAAACTAGGCGAGGCAAATGACAGCGCTAGTTGAGGCAGGACGAGCGTGTGATTCGGGCGCGGCATGTCAAACTAAGCTGGGCAAAGCTGCCTCGGCATGTGAGACATTTAGACGCGGCTAATTAATAATGCATAATGTACCTAAGTGCGATATCGCACGAGGCAACCATGGTTGCGCCACCAGCGGGTGATTCGATAGCCGACACCGAATTAGTTGCGCTACCAAGCGAACAACAGCACCCCTAGACAAGTGGCATGAACGCTAATCGAATATAATAGACTTCACAATGTATGGAAATGACATTACAAGTCGCTATGTAGATCACGTGATATTTCCATACATGAAGCGTAGCGATTTGAAGGAACGCTTGTAGACGTCAGCCACTTGTCTAGGGGGGCAGGTGCGATACCCTCCATACAGCTCTATACATTTTGTTGGTGGAGCGACTGGATGCGGTACCACTGGTGTCCTCGTGCGATATAGCACTTACGTACCTAATTGCTCAATATCTTGAAGGTTTTTTCGCAGTCTTCATCTATAGAAGACGGGCCCGTTAGCGTGGTTGGCGCGGAGGCGACTTTCACGCTGCAGGTCGTAGGTCCGATTCTTACCCGTGACATGCATTTGTGTGCATGAACATGTCTGTATGTCCGTAGTCTGGGTGTATATGTATATTAAGTATGTATTTACAAATAAAAAAGTAGTATATTTAGTAATATCAGTTATCTGGTTTCCATAGTACAAGCTCTGCTTAGTTTGGGATCAGGTAGCCGTGTGTAAAAAATGTCCCAGGATATTATTATTATTATTATAGATAAACTTTTGCTTGTAGGTCGGTCCGAGATATAAAGCAGCCCTGTCGGTCTACCGATCATTGCATTGCACGTCACAAGAGGTCCTTGACTCCAGAGTCGCGAAAGAGTACATCGGGGAGAGAACCTTCCAGAGCTCTTTGTACACTTATTATATTAAAGGAGAGCATGCTAAGTAAGTTTTACGTTATACTACGTTAGATTCGTTAGATTTGGGGTCGAGAATCCGAGAATCTGAGAACCAGAAGTAATATCCAGGAGAAAACCCAAAAAAAACCGGATGAAATATACACAAAAAGTACAAAAAAGTAGTATATGTAGTAATATCAGTATGGTTTCCACAGTACAGGCTCTGCTTAGTTTGGGATCAGGTAACCGTGTGTAAAAGAATGTCCTAGGATATTTATTTACTAGCTGTGCCCGCGACTCCGTCCGCGTCCAGTCGGTGAAGCCCTTAAATATAATTTTGTCTATCGTCTAATCTGTATTACGTCAGTCTGCATCAGTCTGAGTTCGTCTGTCCGTGGCTGTCTATCTGTACCAGTCTATACCAGTAAGGTGGTAGAGTCTGACCAGTAAGGTGGAGATCGGCATTCAAGTAGCTAATTTACCTTCGTTTCGTATGATGAGGGAGAGAGCCGGAAGCGCAACCCAGCCACCTCCCCGTCCCCTCCCACTAATCCCACTCCCCTTCAGGTTGGAAACGTGCTACCGATGTCTTTGGTTGCAAGCATCTATAGGGTACGGTAACTGCTTAACAACAGGTGGGCCGTACGCTTGCCTGGCGCCTTAGTTGTATAACAAAAGTTTGACTTTATTTGTCTGTGTGTATCAGTTTAGCTGTAAGTATCTGTCTGTCTGTAATCTATCGGTAGGTGAGTATCTCTGTCTGTACCAGTCTATCTGTATCCGTCTATCTATATCTGTAGTTACTCACAGTATCACGACTGAGTGGTAGGACTCCAGAGCTCAATGTTTAAGTTTGTACTTGATACCCATGTTCCTTATTTAAAATGAGTGAGTGCTCCAGACTCACGGATTAGGTAAGAGTCACTTCGCAACATCGTGCTTAAAAAGTTAGAGTCCGGAGTTTATCGTCTAAGTCAATAGTCAAAGCGTTTATTATGTTTAGGCCTAGGAGGGCACTTACAAGTAGTCATTTTACATGTTTTCCTTAAATTCTAGCGCCGGATCGGAAACGCGACCTCGCCTGAGAAGTTTCTACTTGATACCCACATTGCTAATTCAAAGTTAGCAGGTCCTCCAGATTTATGGTTTAAGCAGGCAGTTACCCAGCAGCATCATTCCTGAGGGGTTGGAGTTCAGAGTTCAATGTCTGTTTCTATTACTACTTAATTCAAAATCAGCAGGTCCTCTAGACTTACTTCTTAGGTAGGTAGCTTCCCTACGGCATTAGTACTGTGGAGATGAATTCCAGAGTTAACGTCTAAGATTCCGCGTGATACAAAGACCCGCTTAATGTTTTTTTATACGTAATTAGGAATAAAAAAACTAAATTTCTTGAAGCAAGGAAGATATTAAATTTTGACATGTGGTGCAAGGCAGGTTTGTCTGATTTTAAGTATAGCGACATCTAGTTAAGAAAAACGAAACTTAAGATGGTAGAACGCAGCAATAAAATATTTATTATTATTATTTAAATTAAGATTATGTATTCCAAATAGTGTCGGATCACACACAACGTAGGGCTCCGTAGGGCTCCGCTCTAAATAGACGTATTTCAATAACTAAAACTTATTTTTGGCTAGAATTTCTGTGTGGTCATAAAAATTTACAATCTAATATTTTAGAAAAAAATATCCTAGATGTTAAGTTGGACTATTAGTCATATCCATGCCAAATTTCATTGAAATCAATCCATTGGATTCGAAGTTGTGCGTGTTCGAATATTTAAGTAGTTTTTGAATGTTTTGTGGCAACCCTAAACTTTACCGAAAAAAGAAATATGCTAGATGTTAAGTTAGACTATTAGTCATATCCATGCCAAATTTCATTGAAATTAATCCGGTGGATTCAAAGTTGTGCTCTTTCAAACATTTAGAATTTTTAAGTAGTTTTTTGAATTTTGCTGTGGCAACCCTAAACATTTTCGAAAAAAAAAGTATCCTAGATGTTAAGTTAGACTATTAGTCATATCCATGCCAAATTTCATTGAAATCCATTCGGTGGATTTGAAGTTGTGCTCTTTCAAAAATCTGAGCAAACATACAAACATACACACAGACAAAAATTCTAAAAATGATAAAAATGAATTCTGCTGGTCCATCTAAGTCCCCCCCACTATTTTTTTTCCAAATATTTCGAATGTACAGACGCGACCAATTTTACATTCTTATTATATGTATAGATATAAATGTCAAATTAGCAGAGACGACGCCGGTAATGGCCTGATCGTGAAGGAACCAAACCACCTCCTTGTGGGGGTGTTCTCCCACGTGATCGACGCTATCAGCGTGTACACGAGCGTGGTTTACCACCACATCTGGGTCGAGCAAGCCCTGCAAAAAGTCTACAAAAGGGTTTGTAAGGATTGCGATAAGGAGAAAAAAAATTAAATCAATGTATCAATGGATTTCAGTTTTTTTTTTAAACCAGGCCCTGACTCTGCTAACCCGAAACCACTGGTCTCCATGTATTCATTGTAAATGAACGACAATATGTCGTGAACATCTCAACTCCGAAATATTATTTCGCACTTTTGGAACAGCCTGTAGACGTATGGAATAGAAATAATATGTAGCGAGTCTAAGGAGTCAGAAATACTTGAGGCCTCTTGAGGCACTTGAGGTTGAGGTATTTGAGGTAAACCCCGCATGTCGTGGAGCGCTGAGTTTAGTCATTGCGATGTAAGATGGTAACATATCTCCCACTTTGTTTTGTATTGACGGGACCGTTGGCGTGGTTGGGATTCTGCCTATCACGCTGCAGGTCATAGGTTAGATTCCTACCCGGAACATGCATTTGTGTGCATGAACATGTCTGTATGTGCTGAGTCTGGGTGTAAATTATTTATATTAAGTATGTATTTACAAACAAAAAAGTAGTAGTAGTAATATCAGTTATCTGGTTTCCATAGTAAAAGCTCTGCTTAGTTTGGGATTAGGTAGCCGTGTGTAAAAAGTATGTCCCAGGATATTTATATTTATTTATATTGTGATGTATGCCTGTGGGAAATTAAACTATTCCTTTCTTTCTTTCAAACAATAAAGGAGAAATTGTACTGCACAATACAATTTCATAACTAGTAGTGCATTATTCCGCGCCGTGTTGGCGGCAGGAAAGTGGGCTGTCGCGCCTCGGGAAATGCTAATTGGCTGATAAGCCGCCCGCGGGGTGACTTCCGGCGTGACGTCACACACAGGTGCTGCGCCCGCGCCGCCCGCTGGCACCCGATAATGAAATTAGAGCACTCTGCAGGTGTTCCTTGAAGGAAAACAAGACGCTTATTTAACCGGGCTTGGTTTCGCCAAATGGTTGTATATTTCGGAAAAATACTCTACACACTAATATTGAGTGCCTATGTATTTAGATTTTATGTATACTCGTACGTTCTTAAGCTCTATCTTGTGAAAAGCCAGTTCTGTATACTCTACACTGTAGAGTGTATTTTAAAAGATCATTTTATAATATAGACTCTATATTTCTAGACCACACTCTATATGGGCCATAACTAGATTCTATATAGACTCTATGATATAAAATAATCTTTTACAATACGCTATACAAATGTAGAGTATAGAGAACTTGCTTTTCACAATATAGAGCTTATGAACTTATACATAAAATCTACATATATAGGTATAACAGTTTGAAATTCTGTTTATTTCTGTCGCATGTTGACGGCCAGAGGACTGCTAATAGATAGCCGATAATATGTCGAGCGCCAAGACTTTGCGATTTACAATGAAGAATTCACGAAGATAATATTAGAGACCGCTGAGTCGCTTAGCCATTGAACTGCCATTGTAGCGTTTTGCTATTCTGAACGACTCTCTGATTGGTCGGTTGATTCTGACCGAGGGTCGATCACTATAGCAGCTCAATGGCAATGGCACTGCAATGGCTAAGCGACTTAGGGCCCAGAGGTTTCGCAGTGGACAATTCGTCTCATAGACCAATATAGTAATTGGTACGCCCTTTGACTTACCGAACAGGAAAGCGAAGCCTGAAACGTGGTTCCGGCACTCACTAACTTAGGGCCTTAGCACACTGGCGGTTTGCGAGCGGAATATTAGAAGTGCGAGTGAGACAAGACGATCTTGTGCGCACTCACACCTACGCATTGATCGACAAAAACCGTTCGGAATCCGCTCGCAAACCGCCAGTGTGATTAGGCCCTTACGTGTGATATCCTAACTTAGCGACTTCATTGTCCGCTATATACGTAAACCCCAAGAGATGGCCGATGCGCATGTGAATAAATTGATGGGTGTGGGATAGAAAGGATGTTGTACGGTTTTGGAGGGAAACTATTGGTTTTTATGGTCCGTGATAGTGTGTACCATTGCTTATTTGGCACGCGCATTTGCATTTACTATTATTGGTAGTGAGCAAAACACAGTTTTCAGGAAATTATCGGTAAAGAAACCTATGCGTGAAATTAAATATAAGGGCCTCCGCAGACTAGCTACTTTTAGCATCGGCGATCGGCGATTTTGATGCTGCGTCTCGTTTCTTCGAGCGCGAACGAGCGAGACGCAGCATCAAAATCGCCGGTCGCCGATGCTAAAAGTAGCTAGTCTGCGGAGGCCCTATGAGAATTACAGGTAAGCGTACACATGACATTGGTTGCTTGGAAATCAGTGGCTTTTTATCACACACAGCCAATGAAAAAATTTTTTGGAAATTTAAAGTATTTTCGTGACGATTTTTAAAATTATAGTTCTTGCAATTCACGAAGGCGACCAGCCCTTGGTTGTGTTCGACATGTGCATACACAATTGTGACAGTGTGCGTGCGTGGCGGAGCCGTAAACGCACACATTAACACGTATACAGATACGTCTTTTACAACCAAGAGCCGGTCGCCATCGTGGTTTGCAAGAACTATACATAAAAAACATCGATCAAAGACTGCGACAATTGTTTTCCGGTCGATTTTTTATCGGTCACTAGTTCGATCGGTATTGACACTTAAGGCACTGACAGCATCTCTACCAACAGTCCCTCTTAACGCTCACCGCTGCTCTATAGACTCTACAGAAGGGCTAGACAAGTGGCTGACGTCTACGAGCGTTCCTTCAAATCGTTACGATTCATCTATGGAAATGACATAAGTCACGTGATCTCAAGCGTGATCTTCATAGCGACTTGTTGTTGATTTACATAGCGACGTTTGACATTTCCATACATTGTGAAGTTTATTCTATTCTATTCGATTAGCGTTCGTGCCACTTGGCTAGCCCTTCTGTTAAGAGAAATACGTCCGTAATCTCGAACCCCTACATCCTATTTCCCCTTAACTCTACAGATAAATTAATCGTCCCATTCAACGTCCAACGACACGATCTTTGACACCTGCCCATTGGTGGCTATCTAATAAACAACAGCGCTTTAGCATCGACGAACCGTAAATAACGTCTTATCAGGCACCAAGTGCAAGCCTACTTGTTAACACGTGTCTTCGACGATCGATACGCTCTGATCGATAGGGGCGTACAACAAAGTCGATGGTATTGCCACTGTATTATTCTTGAGGAGTTTTATAAATATCGCCGGAAATATTCGTGGTAGAGCCGAGCTGTAGCCAATTGACTGCAGCTGGCTCGACCGGGGTAGTGCCACTCTCTCACAGAAGATCGGCATAAAGTAGCTATTACAGCCCCTCTAGCCAAGTGGCTACTAGACTAGTTTCTACAAATCGCAACGCTGCATGTATGGAAATTACATAAACCACTTGATCTACTTATCGACTTGTAATGTCATTTCTATACATGAAGCGTAGCGTTTAGTTGAAACGCTTGTAAACGAAGCCACTTGGCTTGTGCGTGGCTGATGCGTTTCGTGGTAAGTCGAAAGCCCAACATCACTACAAATTATAAAACAAAGTCCTCCGCCGCGTCTGTCTGTCTGTCTGTTCGTGATAAACTCAAAAACTACTGCACCGATTTTCATGCTGTTTTACCAATGGATAGAGGGGTTCTCGAGGAAGGTTTTAGTATATATATAATTTGTCAAGTTTTTGTATATATTGGCTAAAATATAATAATATTTGTTGGAGGTGTCGGAAAAAAATAAGCCGTCTGGGAGCTTTCAACAAAAACGCTGCCTAAACCCTTTGAGATATAACAAAATTATGTATGGTGGAATGGTGTATCTTATATAGGTCTATAGAAAAGTCCGCGATGGCATACGTCTATCTCTTAAGGATAACATACTATATCTATTTTAATACTTTAAAAAGTTGCGGGAACGGGATCAAAATTTCATGATTACTTTTGGTCGCGATAACCAACATCCACGCGAGCGAAGCCGCGGGCAACAGCTAGTACTTGATAAATTCGTTAGGTAGATACTCATTATAAAAATACTCCAGTGTAGGTACGGAACCCTCGTTTCGCGATTCCTAATCGCACTTGGCCTATTTGATTTAACTAGCAACACTGAATATCTCAGCTTGGGGCGCTCCAACTTTCTACGTATCGCTCGATACGTCAGCTGTCGTCAGCTGATGGCGGTGATTGTACTTCGAAACAGCTAACAACATGTCCGCTTTGTACATTTCTCATTACAGAATAAATTGATAGGAGTTTTAGGACCCGTTATTTCTCCTGTTAATCTACCGTCAAACTTCGTACGAATCGGGTTGTTAGTAGGATATTTAATTAATTGATTGACAAATTGCTGTTAAATTCGCCTATTCAATCAGTAAATCCGTGTCGAAATTGCTAATTGCGCTGTTAACAATATAACTACTATTCTTGTAATTAATACTAACTTTGGTATTCTACATTTAAGGGTTTAAGGTGGCAAGTGTCAACCATCGAGATAATATGTGCTACTTACTAGAGGAGATACCTCGCATCACTGCGATGTCCCATTTTATTGCGGTACTAAGCCGCACTTTACTCAGTAATTCTACTTATTCGCGTCTTTCTACCTGCGTGTGGCGTATATCGTTTGTTTGACGTGGCGCCTCTAGTACTTAAAACATATTATCTCGATGGTATCAACAGGTTTTCGCAAGACATTTCTTTTAAATACCATCACGCCTGATTTCTCGGAATAGGTGATCAGAAGTATACAGTTCAATTACATTTTGCTCATTTACCTAATTAGGTCCCACTATTAAAAGTTTTATTGCTATTTTACCAGTCACCTGACATACTGCCATCCATAAAAAATTGGTGCTACTTAATTGCTATTAAAAATTGAATACATGGAACTTGATAACTGATGTATTAAATTACCGTATACCGTCATCCGTCTAACCTTTACTTATTTACCCATTGCTGTCTAACACCAACTTCAAACAAGACTTGTAACCTCTGTTATCTCCATCGAAGTACAGGTAATACATAGTGCATACTACCACGGTTATCTTACCTAAAGAACATAGGCATGTTGATGTCACAGCAACGTTGAACACCATCCCGCCGTGTTAGAGCGTGTTTCCTGGACGAGTTTATGTAAAATGTGAATTACCTGCGTGAAATTACGGTTTGAGGGTTCAACGCGTTGAGGATGTGTATTTACGTATACCTAATAGTTTTTAATTTTCGTGTTTTTGTATGGCCCGGAGATGGCGCGACGAACTAGGTGCCTTTACGAGGGATTGGTCTTATATGTATACCTAGCTCACAATAGGGAGGAGTTGAAGAAGTGTAAGTAGGCCTTTGTACCACCAAATCTTTGCCCAGCAGTGGGACGTAAATGGCTGATATGTATTTATATCATTATATCATAGTAAAATAATTATAATCCATAATAAGCTCTGTCTAGCGAATGTATAAAGTTAAGGTGGAACCACTGCGCTATCAGTTTGTCAAAAAAATACGAAAAAAGTTTATTGCCAACTAGATACCTATTATTTCTCAAAATCTGAATGTTGTCTTCAAACAAAGATGCTAAGCATGAAAGTATCACGAATAAAGGCGTCTCTATACAAAAACACTGAGCAGTAAGCAGCCAATTTTTAGTTTTTAACGTTCTCGGTACCAGACACTTTTCAGCCACAAAAGCAATCATGTCGACTAACATTAACAATAAAACAAAACGACTCGCTCGGCTAACCGGCCAACAAAAACCCAACACTATAACGGTGTCCAAAAATCAGGCGTATCATTGAATCGCATGCTCTTGAGAAAGATCTTTTTTAGCTATCGATTTCTCTGGCACACAAAAAGTAATCGAGTCGGTCGAAAAAATCGAATGACTTCGAGTGTCGCGTCGCCGTCGCCGTCGTTAACGTTAAAAACACGAAATTGTTGCGGCGAGCGAATCGAGAGTACGTTTCGGAATCCACAGTCATAGCACGTTTCATGGTCTTATTTGTTTTTGTAAAAACTGTGCGATTGAATCAAAACCTTTTTAAGGTTGCAAACAGCTGCTTCACGAAAACCACGGACCAATTACTAAGGGGACTGGCCCTAAGAAACTCGGCCGAGTGGTCGGCCTAGTACTAACATCGACATAAAACGAAGCGAATATTTCAACTATTTACCGGTAGATAGAACAATGAAAATGAAAAAACAATGACCACATTTTTTTTCATACATATATCTAATAAGGGCACCTCTTTCTTTAGTCTTTACTCTGTGACGAAAACAGACTACTAAAATAAATTAAAATAGCCAATGACGTTTTATATATAGACACGACATACACCAACATTAGTGCTCTAAAAACAGCATCTACACCTACATATCAATGAATACAAGGCATATACGCCAGACCTGTTGTTAGAAGAAAAGAGTGAATATATGTTAAAAAAAATATGTAACTTCACGACTTTTATCCCCATTCGGGGGTAGTCAGAGGCTTGAGTAGCCGTACACCACCACATTGTGGAGGTATTAACCAACTCAAAGCCCACGTGAAACGTGTGAGTGAATATACATTATAAAGTAATTTAGCTACATCATTAGCGCACGCGCCCCTGCAGCCGCGACGCTGTCAGGTGGTGTCAAGTGGATGACAGGCAGTTACCTTGCATTTATTTTGCTAAAAAATAAGCGCGTTAAGGCGCGTCAAAATTTTTAATATATCCTTGAAAATAGCTCAATTCAATTCAATCAAGCATGTAGTAACAAAATGACTGTGTCATATTAATATAATTTTTATTGCATTTTTTATCGTGTCTACAGACATTAGATGTACCTACTTACTTACAACGGTGTGAAGTATGGAGCTTTCTATTCTATATCGTCGTCGTCATGCTTGCACGACTTTGTGGAACGGGTAAGTATGCAACGACGAGCTAGATGCGCCTATCCATTTGTATAGACGTATTACCTACTTTAAAACTCTTAACTGCCATATTTATAGAAAGTTGTGATAGACTTACACAGGCGTTACAAATCACTTTTTATCTAGAGATGCTTTGTAAAATAAATATCGCCAGACTTAAGCCGGAAACCCACCGCGGCGCACGGAGAGGCCACGCACACGGCCACGGCTACGTTTTGCAAGAAAATGTATGGATGACGTCATTTCGTGCGTAGCCTCTCCGTGCGCTGCGGTGGACACGGTGACATACATTTTCGTGCAAAGCGAAGCTTGACCCACGTGCGTAGCGTGTGCGTGGCCTCTCCGTACACCGCGGTGGGTTTCCGCCTTTATACACACCAACTGTATGGTCCTAAACTAGGCAAAGCTTGTACTATGGGTACCATACAATGGACTGGGGGCGATCCCAGTGACACCCAGACCAGGACAAATTACGAAAAGGCCGTTTCCGAAATTTGCCTCTAGCGGGAATCGAAACCGCAACCACCCGAGGCAGTAAGCAGAGTGGCCTACGCTGAAACTACTGCGCCAAGCGAAATCTCTATCAATTTGGGTATTTTGATTTGCCTTTAGGTTTCTATTCAACTTAGCATTTTCAAGTTCTCCACGATGCAATATTCTTACAGCCCCATTCGATAAAATCGTTTTCTTTCACAATGTAATGAACATATCTATCCCATTTTTATACTTAAAACATTAAATTATAGTTATAAACAACGATATAATTTCTAATTAATCAAGTAATAAATGTGACACTACATTTCAACTCGCAAAAGCTAAAGAATAATGAGAAATATTTTATACCCGGAATACAATAAAAAACTTCACAGTCACACTCCAGTTTATTGCACATACCGCAAAAGAAATTAATTATTAAAAACTGGAAAGTTGTTTCATAAAAAGTCGTTTTAGTTTGTGCTACAAAAACGCAACAATGGCGTCAATTGTTGTAAAAATGCTTTATAACGCTTTCTAGATAACCGTGAGTTGAGAAACTTGCCGTAATGGAAGCTGTCTGTGTAAACCGCAAACATTGAAGTTGGTGCAAAATATGAAATAATAATAATTTTCGTTTATAACTTAGCTGCGCGATAGGAAAAGTTGAAAATTTTAGTTGATTCGTTACAAGAAAAGATAGCTCCACAAAGACATGTACACATTATTGGTCTTGTACTCATTATTGGTCATGACGGGCCCGTTGGCGTGGTTGGCGTGATGGCGCCTTTCACGCTGCAGGTCGTAGGTTCGTCTCCTACCCGGGACATGCATTTGTGTGCCTGAACATATTTTAAATATCAAACACTTAAATATTATCAATCAGTTGCAACTCACGTAATTATAAATTTTAGTTGTCAAAGGGTGCATAGGCAATCGCAAAATCGCCGAATTTTATGTTTCAGTCAAAAAATGATTGCAACTCAAGTTAGACAATTGCCCTGCAGAGCATTTTGTTATATAAACTTGATTTAAAAAATGCATAGATTCCCCGATGTAGGTACCTACTCAGATCAAAATTTCAAATTATATTATCTACACTCGTCTTTATCTTGATCCATCCGTTTGCGGACAATGCATTATGCTTTCCCAAGCACATTAACATAAAGTTATTCTCGGTAGATGAGTAATTGCAGCTATAAGGCAAATTCTACATTTAAAGGCGAACAAAGCAAAATAATTAAAGAGACCAATGACCCTAAAGCAACTCACATTATCATCGTCATCAGAAAGCATTTAGGTTGATACAAAATAATACACAAATAACATAAACTGTACCGATGAGTAAGCACAAAATTGAAGTAAACGACGAATATTTAGGCGACATGTTTTGAAATATACCTATAGAAAAATATTCCAAGTAGACTAATTAAGGCGCCGCTTCCCGGCCGAGCGTTTTGGCCGTCTTGATTGGATTGACTTTTATTGCGAAAATATCGAAAATCATTAATTGTGACGAGAAAAACTATTGCATCACCAAAATCGAACTTATTTTTTTTAGGTATCATCCTTCTCCATATTTTGGTGAAAAAAAATAATTAAAAATTCTAAGCCGTTTAGAAGGAGATATAAATTTTAAGACGAAAACAGCTTCACTTTGTTTTTTTTTTTTCACATGACATGTAAATGACATGTAAATGAGCATGTAGCACTTTTTTCCTGCTTATTTTTTAAAGATGAGACTTCAATAAATACGGTAATTTTTTTCTTTTCTTGTTCACTCCTTTCGTCTAAGAGGAGATAATAGCATTCAAACATGCCTCGTTAGGTGCTGTCCCAGTCTTAAAAAAGTGACTCAATAAATAAAAATGACTCAATCAAATCCGTTTAAAACACGGAATCCTCTCCATCCAAAGGTTGTCTGGAAGAGATCGCAGCTTGCGATAACCGCCCACTGGACAATGTTGTTCGTTTCTTGTATTTGTCATTTTTGTTTATGTATTTGATACCACTGGTGTAAAATAAAGTGTTATCAATCAATCAATCAAATCAATGATCGGCCAGAGGACTGCTAATGCTCAGAATACACGGCGACACTCGACACTGAATGTATTAGTGTCAAGTGTCGTCGTGTATCCCGTGCTTATAGGTACGATTCCGACGAACGCGGCACAGCAGACGTCAGTCGGTCTCATCCAAATTGTGGCGATGACATGTGCCGCGACGGTAGACGGCATTAGAATTTGTATGAGACCGACTGACGTCTGCTGTCTGCCGCGTTCGTCGGAATCGTACCTTAAGAGATGGCCTACATATCTGCCGCCAAGAATTTATGATTTATAATTAAGAATTCGAAGATAATATTAAAGACCAGAGGTTTCGCAACGGACAATTTTATTGTTAAACGAGTCTCTTGAGTTTCGAGAGTCCTCGGTATCCCTTTCTTCTGTATCCCTCTGTATTCTACTGTATTCTTTAATGTAAATATCTTGTTATAATGGACGTTTCGCCCAGCACCAGTGATGCCACTAAGAGACCACGGGAATGTCAATAAACCCGTGAATTCTTCCAGTGCCATTGCCTGTGCTTGGTGCGATCTCTTCTCTCTTCTTGCTTGATAATGCTGTGTTAACTCTTCTATCTTCTTTCTTGCTCTTGTCTCCTCGAAATGGTATTCTAACTTTTTTGTAAATCTTCCCTTTTTACGTAATAACAGTAATAAAATCGCTAGACTGACACTTCAACTTTATGGTCCCAAACTAAGCAACGCTTGTACTAGACCTAGATACCTAGTCCAGGGCAAATTACGAAAAGGCCGTTTCCGAAATTTTCCTCTGGCGAGAATCAAAACCGCAATCACCCGACGTAGTTAGCCGTGCGACTTAGCCTCGCCATACACGGAATGCTTGTAGCTAGCGAAAGCCCGCCCACTGCTTGGCGTCGAGCAGTCGGCGGGCTGTCGATGCGGTCGACTGCAACCAACTGCTCTAGAGCTGTCGGTTCCGACAGCTAGAAGCAGTCCGTGTATGGCGAGGCTTACACTCGAATCATAGCGCCAAGCGGTTATCATATTCATTTTCTCTCGAAAATAAGTCACTAGTTCGCTGATTTCATTTTGCTTTGCTATTATGTCGAGCTATATTGCTATTTACAAAAACGCGGCTGCCGACACGCTCCTGCGCCTGCAAAATGGACTGTTCGCAATAAAATTGCCTGAACAGTTAATTTACGAGCAGTTGGCACGAGCGCGATGCAGTGGGTCTAGAAAATTCCAGTTTAAAACGCAGTCTTAGATGTAAAATTGATTATGTGTAAAACGAACATCTTTTATTTAGTAAACTATCTAATTTACTTCATACTCGTGTTGTAGTTTCTTTGGATTAATTCGTGCGAGTTCCAAGGAAATATAGCTGTTTCTCGGACTCGTCGAGGGTCAAACCTTAGCGTCTGCGTTGGATGCCACTGTCAATAGTAGCTTACAGGAGTAAGCATGATCGGGTTGTGGGGCTAACCATTCGGAATTACGAAAATTATTGAAGAGAAGGATTTATAGATACCATGGTAAGATAAGCTTAAATGCTAAGAGTGGGTTTCCATCAATCGATAGTCAGTGATGGAATCGAACCCAAAACGTGTCCCTCAGCAAGTAATCTCTTCCGTCAGACTATTATACGTTCTACTAACATATCTTATTCACAAATTACTTATTCCTTCCTCTTCCTTAATCAAGTACTACATCTAAGTATGTCACATGCCCTTAATGAACATGCATCCATGCCTCGCGGCTGTCACACCGTCAGTTCTGCGTGCGGCTTACGAGATGACTATCCTGCGCTCGCGCACCTCGCAATTAAAATTAATGAACGCTAGCGCTGTGTACCTTCTTTGGCGAGTTCAAAAGTATCTGTCGCAGATGCCTTGTTAATCTGGCTGTAGATTTGAATATGACGTTGAAATTATAAAGTCTCCGTGGCGTCTGAATGCTATCTGAAACATTCGTCAACAAATAGGGTGCATACACAAACCCCGAGCCGCCGCGCCCGAGCCATCAGTTATGCGTTCAGACGTCAAAACGGACTGCTAGAGCACGCCGCTCACCTCGTGCAGCGTAGCCAATACACATGGAATTAACAAGTTCGGACATATAGACTGACATATTCACCTGCTTGAGCATCAATCACATCTATAACACCACCTACTCCATCTTTTATAGTCAGGTAATTAAAGAGAAACACGACAAACCGTTCACACGCAACCATACGCCATATTACGAAATAAATCATGCGATATCTTAAATCATTGCACATTAAACTGATATTGAAGATGTGTAGACATCATCGACTTCATATCCAGTAAACACTTTTCAGATACCACATTAGGAAGACTGATCTAATATAAATCCACGCCCACGAATTATTCCAGTAACGATCGATCTGTGTCCGTATGCGTGTGTGTCAGGATTTTTCGGGCCCTTTTCCAGAACAATAAGCATGCAGTGCTCGTGCCAGCACTGCAGTTAGTTGACTGAAAAGTTTGCATTGCGAATTAGGTAATAGTTACCTATTAGGCGTCTACTGGTTATGTGGTCAATGGCATACATATACCTACATAATAATAAAAATAAGTGTAACCCGCCAGGTGTTTCCATGGAGTCGATGTAAAATCCGATACCTAGATGGAATCGTTGATACTTGAAATACCAACACGCAAACTGAAGGTTTTATTGGCTTATTTAATAGCTAAGTAAAGTTAGCTAAACGTTACTTAGCTCGGAGTTATTTTCTTTGGGCCCTGGGTAGGTTAGGGTTGATCAAGTTGTCTTTCAACACACGACATGAATTTTATAGCGATGAAGAAATAAACGAACAGTACATTACGCAGCTTATCAGGCAAACATCTAGTTACCCTCCGTCATACTTTTCAATGCATCAGTTCCAATTTGAATCAATCAAAAGCAAGCGCCGCGGCTCCGTAAATGCATCGCGGCCTGTAATTGGACCCTTCGCTCTATCTATACAAATAAATAAAATTGAAGTGTCTGTTTGTAATGTAAAAATTACAGCTTTTTACTAAATGTATAAGAAAGTAGTATACGGTACTAACAACTTCTTTTTTTTAATGTTTGTTCGTCTGTTTAGAAGTTAGTTCCGGCTAATCTCCAAATCGCAGCTGCATCAATTTTGGGGGTCATTTCACTGTAAGATAGCTGATGTTATAAGTTACTCCTTATAACAATGCTATTTTTATTTTAGAAAAAGAATTAGGACCCGGCGCAAAAATATAAAACCCATTAAATTCGACGTTGTCGCGGGTAATCGTTTTCAAAAATGTACCCGTACGAAGTCGCGGGCTTAGCTAGTATTTAATAACACGCCTCCATTTCCGCTGACATCAACCGATCGATCCCCGTGTGAGATGCAAATCAACTATGTTTACGTCCTATGCAGAGTTTAATGAAAACACGAAATAATCAAGTGTGAAACGGAACTACACAACTTTAATCGCAGCTTTATAGGGATCGAATGACTTAGATTCAATTAGATTAGATAAAAGCAATTCGATTAGACCCATATATTGCTTGCAGAATCGAATGTAATGCTTCCTAAATGAAGTGGCTAACATTTAACGCGGGTTTGAGAGCTACATATACGTTTGCTCTATCAGCATACAATTACAAAGTAAAATCCATCAACGATTATCGTATCCAATTAAAACGAATGATATCGATATAACCAATTTAAATCGATTCCATGGGAATCATGGTTGCATTTCCCAGCCGCTCGCCCCATCCACAACACTCGATAGATTCTCGGGTAACAGTCATGCTGAGATTTAATGCTTCGCTTACTAACTCGGACTCACGAACCGAGGGCCAAGTCATTACACACGCGCGGCGGGTTTGCGTTGCCCTACAACGGAATCTAGCACCAGTTTCGAACGTAAACGTGACTTAACGTATGCAGAATTGTTACGGGACTAACAAGCCGGGAAAGAAAATTGGCAGAGAATTGAATACCAATAACTAAGTGCGAATTTGCATTGTCTGCAGCTGGTTGTCTCCGATCGTTATAAATAGATCTAGCGCTATAAACAAACGGACTATCTTATCGTTATGCGGACGCCGATAAATCTGGGGCTATCTGATAAACCGGATTATTTACGTGTCGCTCATATCTATCATTCATGTGAATCATTTATAGACGTAATTATGCA
This sequence comes from Drymonia ruficornis, assembly GCA_947859195.1. Taxonomy (NCBI): domain Eukaryota; kingdom Metazoa; phylum Arthropoda; class Insecta; order Lepidoptera; family Notodontidae; genus Drymonia; species Drymonia ruficornis. The sequence continues at coordinate 12,317,490 of OX401905.1, read as the reverse complement.
GGAACTATGCACTTTATGCAGGCATAAAGTGCTGAGATAAGGGAACAAGAAGCTTGCAGTAAATTCCACAATTCCAATCTTACTACCTACGTTTAATTATTAGAAAAATATTTTTTTTTTAATCTTAACCGAAAGTATGTACTTACCTACGCATTACATACCTATCACATAACAATTGGAACATAGATTTATAAATGTTTCGCGCGCGCGCTTTAACTAGACACCGCTCTACTAAGAAAAATAATTCCAAAAAATGCGGCAACTTATTATTGTACTACTATTATGTTCTATGTATAAGTAAATATTGTTATGATCAAGAAAAGTAATGGATTTGATGCAAAACAAAAAAAATAATGTTCATCGAATGGCGCTGACTCCCTAAAGTAAAAATATGTAACGTCACGACTTTTATCCCCATTCGGGGGTAGTCAGAGGCTTGAGTGGCCATACACCACCACATTGTGGAGGTATTAACCAACTCAAAGCCCACGTTTCACCAGATAGTCAGAACCCAACGTGACAGGTGGTGAACCTTGTCGCCGTGTATACAGGAACTGACTATTACCTATCCCGAGGGATAGGTAGGTTTCGTCACGATGTTTTCCCTCACCGTCAGCGAACTGTAAATTATGTACATAGATGAAAATTCATCCATTGGTGCATGCCCCACCGGGGATCGAACCTGGGACCTTCTGATTGCTAGCCCAACCTGTTCACCCCTAGGCTACAGTCGCTTTTTTTTTAAAGTAAAAATAAAGACGAATAATAAGAAAGTAATATTTTACTAACTTAGTACGAGTATCCACTGATAAAACAGATCGCGGGAAATACAAAATGAATCAATAATAATAATTTACAAAAGCTTTTAACCTTAACACGACTTATCCGAACTTTATCCGAGTATTCCTAACACTAACAAACTGGCCACAATAGATTTATCTCATTACGGATTTAACCCCCAGACAGTTGTTGTCACGACGCTAAAATACGTGCATTGTAAACGGGTTTCCTGATATGTCCACGCGAAATATACGCCGTGTTGGCTAGTAAAGTTAGACGAAATTGTGCGCGCGCGCCGCAGGGGATAGCACACGGCCTCTGGTTGGTGCGTTTGAAATTAGAATCGAATGCGACAATGGATTTTGAAAGGTGTCTATGTAAAGATATGACTGTCAATAATTTATAGAATAGATTAAAGAAAATTTGAATGTCAATATGCATTTGACATGCAAATGTGAGCCCTATGGGCACTATGGAAAACTTACAATTTCCAGTGTATACACAAATTCATTTAAATATTCACAAAGATTTAATTGACCATATATATAACGTCACGACTTTTATCCCCATTCGGGGGTAGTCAGAGGCTTGAGTGACCATACACCACCACATTGAATTGACATTTAATTGACAATGTAATCTAATAAAACATTCAAAATAAAAAGTTACAATCGATTTAAAATCGCAATACAAAGTACTTTAATTCTAAAAAAATACATTGGAAAGCTATTTGGTAAGGTTATTTGCGAATTTCAGAGATTTTTTTAGTGTCTCACAAATTCAAGATTTTCCATTAATACCTACCATATAGCTAATACATTTTTGGAACAAGTTATTCCCATAAACTATACTATCACGCCGGCTATTGGGCGAAGTCCAGTCAAACAAGTAGACGGTACAACATAATATTTATTTCATGACTTTTTTTTTAAACTGAACACTATGTTATGATATTTTACTTATTTCATCTCTCGGTATTCTTTTGCCTTTGGGGCAGGCTTTGGGTAAGTATGCAAGTATTAAGATTGTAATCAATTCCTCAACTGTTCCTTAACATACATTTTCCTCCTGGAGGTCAAAAGGTATCTCATTAGTAGAAATTCTTTCATAACAAAGCATTTTGGTGGTTCGTATGTATTATTAAATACAATTAAAGGCCCGCATAGTACATAACAACCGTAACATAACAACTTTAAAAAATATATACAACTAGCTTCCGCCCGCGACTTCGTCCGCGCATAATTTATCCCACGGGAACATACTATCAGGATAAAAAGTATCCTATGTGTTAATCCAGGTTATAAACTATATCTGTGCCAAAATTCATCCAGATCCGTTCAGCGGTTCTGGCGTGATTGAGTAACAAACATCCATCCATACATACATGCATCCATCTTTCACATTTATAATATATAGTGGGATTTTCTGGTTAAGTATCCTTCCTCCTTACTGATTTGAAAAAAAATCTAACTTATTAATACGAAAATCTTACCTGATTTATTTAATGATTGCTTCAAAACGCTCACCCCGCAGCTGTACCTAAAAAAAGAAAAACCAGAATTAATGACGAATGGTTCATATGGCTAACAGGATGGGCGGGTCGTCCCTAAGCTACCGTGCGTATGCGCCCGCGGCCCTAATTAATTCCACGACCACGGGGTTCTGCTACCGACTTACGCTGTGTAACGCACCTTGTAAATGGTGTAAATACATATTTTAAATCAAACTGGCCATGTTATGGAACAGGATTAAAAAAAAAACGCCAGAGCCTTTTTTACACTTAGCGAAGGCACTGCCTTGTCAGCGCCTTTTGTTACTCTTGGTTAGAGTTATGCTGCCTTGTCATAAATTGCTGCAGATAGTTCGTTAAGACGTGATTATGTCGATACTGAGAGTAAAGTCTATCATTCTGGTAGAAGGAACACTAGAATGGAAGTCCTCCATTTTGGTAGACCGTACTGGACGCAGAAGTGGGCAGGCCACCAGAGAGATGGCCAGATGATCTGGTGAAAGTGGCATGCAGAAAGCACAAGACCGGAAAGAATGGAGTGCCATGGATGGAAGAGACATACACTCAGCATTGAATGGTGATAGGTTGAACAAGATTTTGGTAGAAGGAAAATTACAATGGAAGTTCCCCATTCTGTTTTTGGTAGAAGGAACATTACAATAGAAGTTCCCCATTCTGTTTTGGGTAGAAGGAACATTACAATAGAAGTTCCCCATTCTGTTTTTGGTAGAAGGAACATTACAATAGAAGTTCCCCATTCTGTTTTTGGTAGCAGGAACATTTTGGTGAAGGCTGACATTTTCTTTAAATAACTTTTATGCTTACAATAAAATATAGTGTAGGTAAGTGTTAAGAAACCAGTGTCCGAGAACTGCATTGCATCAGTTGTCTTCATCTCTACGCTGCGCAAACGCATATTTTCAACCAAAGTGTAAATTATAGTGCTTAAAACTGTCCAATTATTTGTGAGAATATAGTTTATGACTTATTAACTGATATTTATAGCACTTAAACAGTCATCATTTAAATCACTGCGAGAAGTTCTAAATCATCGCAAAACTAAGTAGCCAACGGATGCCATTTGTAGAGCCCTAAGGCACCTACTAGCTATTATTAGCAGGACTTTTAGAAAGGAAGTGGCTCGTTATAACACTTTATGTATGCTCTACTGGCTCTATGCCTGTGGCTTATCGTTATGAAGGCTGATTGAAAAATATGGCAACTCTACGGTGTCTGTACATAGGCTTAATGTTTATTGTGCCTTATACAGAAAAATAACATAATAAAAATAACACCGAGTTTAAATCGACCGTATTTTTTAAATCATAAATCGCGCTCCGCTCGCTTCTTGTAGACTCTACAAGAGGTGAGCGGCGCGCTCGAGTAGTGGTAGCGTCCTGGTCGGAACCTTATGTGGTAACTGATGGCTCAGCGCAGCAGCTCGGGGCATGTGTACGCACCCAATTACATACTTACATTAAGTTATGACAAATCAAAGTTATGTTTTCTGTATTTGCTGAGGCCTGAGTTCAACAATACACTCGCGGAACGGACTGTTACCAGTACATGAAACAATTGGTTACTGCTCTAACCGTCCGTTAGAATATTGAGGAACATAGCCCTTTAAAGTTAAACCTGTGTTATTTCAATAGGTTTTGTTCTTAAATTATGTGTATCAATTTAATTCGAACAATTTCGAAGTTTCGCCGTGTATATCCCTACTTTTATGTAACCCTAGTACATCAGCGTTAAAGTTATCCGTACTTAGCTATACGGATGGAGTTGCAACCTCACGAAATTGCAACATTCGCCTACTCTTAACACTATTTAAGTAAACAGATCGTTACACCACGACTCACAGGAATGTTGGGAAAGCACAGTTGCACCCGTGTATGGCAAATAGAATACATTATAATCGGTTCGCAGCCAGAAACTGTTGTCGAACACAGAATTGGTCTTAGTTTATGGAAATAGTTTACCCAAGTTATGGATTTTGACCCCAGAAGGATTAATATTATTCATAAGTGCTTGCAGTGGTATAATAATGCTTTAGAATTTGTGCTATAAGCAGATATGGTATCTCCTAACATTGCAATTACTAGACTTGTGATCAGCGCACCACGACATGCAGCAAAACTCATACCCCCTTATTCATAGAGATTTTGCCCAGTTTGTAATGGTTATGAAAGGCATTTTTAGGAACAAATGTGATTTGTAACTCCACTGCAGGTCGATTATAACTTTCTATGAATAAGGGGGATAGTCTATTATCGCATTTGCAGCAACCAGAAGATGAGCCGTATGAGCAATACCGACATGTTTTGACAATGCCTTTCAATGGTCACCCATCTCTGACTGACCTTGCCAAGCGTTGCTTAACCTCCTATCGGTCACATTGATCGCTGGCTATGAGTGCCTCGCCTTGCTCCGATGACAGTCTAAAACACTCCATTAATATTCTTTAAAAGCCAAAAAGGTCGCCCTTTTTAATTCAGCCATCCCATCAATTAGATATCAGTATCTTATTTACAAACAATTAAATTTGCGACAAATCCTTAGGGCCACCACAGACATGCTACTTTTGCTCATGCTCAAAACCGGCATCATTTATTAATACGTGCCTAAAACACTCATCGTTTTCAATAGCACTCGTAACTCGAGATTGCAGGAACTTCTTCCCAATAAAGGAACATAAAAGCACACCTAAAACCACCATAAATTAGATGGTAGCATCGCTAATGTGCTCTCTTATTTGTACAAATGTAAACTATTGCCTGAAGCTGTGTTTACGTGTGCGTGACCGGCGGCTCCGAGGCGTGGGACCGAGCGGGTGCAACGTGACCCGCGCCCGCGCAGCCTCGCTCAAATTGGACTAAAAGGATTTTATGTAAACAGATTAAATGATTTTAAATCGACTTTTATTGGAAAGATGTTATAGATAGATAGATAGCTAACACTATATTATACACCTGTGGAATACAATTACATAACTTAGATAAATGAGCAGTCCCCGCGAGAGCACGCGCGCGTGCTAAACTATTATAAATCTATGGTACGTAGCGAAAGTAACTTGACCTTCGAGGAATAAACTTGGAAAAATGTCTCTAGTAGAATACTATTTCCGAGGAGCACTTTAGTTTTTTTAAATATTAACTAAGGCGGATAAGAAACGCACGGCTCGCCTGATGTGAAGCAGTAACCGGAGCCTATAGATGCTTGCTAAAGGCGAGTGAAACAGAGGGAGGGGAAGAAGGGAGGATGTTTGGGCTTCTGGCTATCTCACTCATCGTACGAAGCGCAGTTGAAATAGCTCCTTTACGCCGATCTTCTGTGAGAGGGTACTACCCCGGTCGAGCCAGCCTGTATATGAGCTGCAGTCAATTGGCTATAGCTTGGCTCTACCACCAATAAACGCCACCACTTGTGCCACCTGACACAATGGTTTACCAGCCCTTCACATATTAAAAGCAGGTTTCTGTACTAAGTCACCAAGCCAACTTGGCGCACGGGTATAAATATCAAATGATAATAAGTAAGGGCCTCCGCAGACTTGCTACTCCGCATCGGCGATCGGCGATTTTGCGACTGCATCGATGCTGCATCGCGTTTTGGCAACTCTCTGCGTTCGATCCTGCCTGCTGATCGAGCCTGTTGTAGTCAACATGAAAAGTCGCTGCGACCGGCATCCGTGAGTGCGCGGGGTGTAGCATTTAGTCGCTGCATCGAGCTTCCGAAAAGGGACTTAGTCGCCGATCGCCGATGCTAAAAGTAGCAAGTCTGCGGTGGCCCTAAATGATTCCGCGGTCCGTCCACCACGTAGTGGGAGCTACTGCCACAGGAGTGCCTAGGCATTGGTTGTGGACGAACGGCGGAATCAATGACTTATTATCATTTGATATTTTTACCCGTGCGCCTAGTTGGCTTGGAGGTGTAGTACAGGTTTTATGAAGCTAATACAATATGTGCCTTCTTACTAACTCCATGTATTGCAGCCAATCAATCCACCATTACAGATTACCAAGGCTACTTCTATTGTTGTAGCTTTTTTGCGAACGGTTTTAAGATTAATATCTTTTGCCACTGATTATAAAACTGTTACCGGTCAAGATATGTGTTGGGTGCGTCGAGTACTTTTAACTTCATTAACAACAAATCAATTTGTTATCATGTTTCACAACATTGACCACCATATTTATGTAACGTCACGACTTTTATCCCCATTCGGGGGTAGTCAGAGGCTTGAGTGGCCATACACCACCACATTGTGGAGGTATTAACCAACGCAAAGCCCACGTTTCATCAGATAGTCAGAACCCAACGTGACAGGTGGTGAACCGTGTCGCCGTGTATACAGGAACTGACTGTTACCTAATCCCGAGGGATAGGTAGGTTTCCTCACGATGTTTTCCTTCACCGTCAGCGAACTGTAAATTATGCACATAGATGAAAATTCATCCATTGGTGCATGCCCCACCGGGGATCGAACCTGGGACCTTCTGATTGCAAGCCCAACCTGTTCACCCCTAGGCTACAGTCGCTTTTAATTTAGGTAGTAATTGTTTCGAGATAATCTAAATATATAAGAATCAAAGTCCTGATTGACTGACTGACTGACTGACTGACTGACTGACAGACAACGCACAGCCTAAACCGCTGATCGTAGAGACTTGAAATTTGGAGGGTGGGTTTGTCTTGATGTGTAGAGGTGTACTAAGAAAGGGTTTTTTGAAATTCAACCCCTAAGGGGGTAAAATAAGGGATGAAAGTTTGTATGGAAGTTCGTCATTTTTGAAGTTAGAATTATGAAAATTGCTGATTAGGTGTCTTTTGAAAAATAAATAAATATGGGTTTCAGGGTTTTTTGAAAATTCGACCCCTAAGGGGTAAAATAGGGGATAAAAGTTTGTATGGAAGTTCCGTCATTTTTGAAGTTAGAATTACTTAAATTGGTGATTAGGTGTATTTTCAAAAATAAAAAGAGTAATTTCAGGGTTTTTGAAAATTCAACCCCTAAGGGGGTGAAATAGGGGAATGAAAGTTTGTGTTTAGATTTCTTTCGTGTTTTTGGAAATTCAACCCCTAAGGGGTGAAATGTGGAGTGAAAGTTTGTATAGGGGTGGTCGAGTTTTGTTATTTTGACGGGAAAGGGGAAAACGGGGTCAAGGGATGTTTTAATAAGTCATCCATATCTCGATATTGGTTATGATTGCTTATTTGAATTGATCAGACTGGGGTTTCCGTATTTTTAATCATTTTGACGAGAAAGGGGAGAGCGGGGTCAGCGCATGTTTAGTCATCCATATCTCAAGTTTGGTTATGATTGTTCATTTTAAATAATCAGACTGGGGTTTCAGGTTTTTAATATTTTGAAGGAAAAGGGGAGAGCGGGGTCAGCGAATGTTTAGTCATCCATATCTCGAGATTGGTTATGATTGTTCATTTTAAATAATCAGACTGGGGTTTCAGCGTTTTTAATATTTTGAAGGAAAAGGGGAGAGCGGGGTCAGCGAATTTTTAGTCATCCATATCTCGAAATTGGTTATGATTGTTCATTTTAAATAATCAGACTGGGGTTTCAGCGTTTTTAATATTTTGAAGGAAAAGGGGAGAGCGGGGTCAGCGAATGTTTAGTCATCCATATCTCGAAATTGGTTATGATTGTTCATTTTAAATAATCAAACTGGGTTTCGGCGTTTTCAATATTTTGAAGGAAAAGGGGAGAGCGGGGTCAGCGAATGTTTAGTCATCCATATCTCGAAATTGGTTATGATTGTTCATTTTAAATAATCAGACTGGGGTTTCAGCGTTTTTAATATTTTGAAGGAAAAGGGGAGAGCGGGGTCAGCGAATGTTTAGTCATCCATATCTCGAGATTGGTTATGATTATTCATTTTAAATAAATGGGGTATAAGCTGAGCTGAATATGGTAGGTAGTAGGCTACTTCAGTTTGATCCCATAAAAATCATTTCGTAAATCAACACCCAAAAGGGGTAAACTAAAGGTAGAAAAGTACGGCAGAAAAATATGTTTGTACCCGATTGACTTGAAACTTAGTATGCATAGGGTAGGTGAGGGAGGAAGGGGAAGACGTAAGGTAGGGGGAAGTGGTAGGGGGAGGGGAAAGGGAAAGGGAAATGGAGGGGGAGGGAGGGGGAGGGAGGGGGAGGGAGCAGAAGGAAGAGAGGGGAGGAAAAGGGGTGGAGAAGGGGAGGGGGATTTGGGATTTTGGCTCTATATACCTACCTACCAAAACACGCATTCACCGAATTAGGTACCGTGATTAAGTTTGTATGGCTTCAATAAAAATCGTGAAATAAAATTATTTTTATAAAAAAGCAAATACTGACTTAAAAAACCCTGGCGCACTAAAAAGTACTAAAAAGTCTTAAGTCATTTGCCCGGTTTTTTTTTATTTTGAAGTCTACGCGGACGAAGTCGCGGGCAAAAGCTAGTCTGAATATATAAGAATCAAAGTCCTGACTCACTGACAGACAACGCACAGCCTAAATCGCTGGTCGTAGGGACTTGAAATTTGGAGGGTGTGTAGGTCTTGATGGCTAGAGGTGTACTAAGAAAGGATTTTTTTAAATTCAACCCTTAAGGGCGTTAAATAGGGGATGAAAGTTTGTATGGAAGTTCGTCATTTTTGAAGTTAGAAGGATGAAAATTGTTTAGGTTTCTTTTTGTAAACCAGGATTCGGGATCCGAGATCCGGGATATCCGGAATCCGACCTGAAGGCGAGTGGGACAGAGGGAGGGAAATGGGGAACAGGGTTGGGCTTCCAGCCCTCTCACTCATTGTACTAAATGCAGCTGCAATGCCTACTTTACTCCGATCTTCCATAAGGTGGTACTACCCCGGTCGACCCAGCCCAAAATTATCTGCACTATAGTTCTACTCTCATTCCCAAAATCAACTAGATCCTGTTAAGAACAGCTTCTCTCACGTAATCCCACTTAAAATGCAACGCATATAATGGTTTACGACCTCAGGGACGCTACACAATAAATTGTTGCTTATTTTGAAGACGACTGTATAAAAATTGTGAAACGTCTGGTTCCGTGGACACGACAATTTTATATAGGACACGACAATCTTACACGATTTGTTTTAAAGCCTATTTTAAATGTATAAGATCGTGGTCAAAATAAGCAAACTATAGGTATTCCAAGCAGTATATTACAAGGTAACAAGTTGGTATAGCATGCCCAGTTCCATGAGATGACGTACTATATACACCCGGGTGTTTATAGAACTACCGATTATCTATTGTGTCTGTATAATTTATGCCTTCTTATAGGCGTACATACGTTTCATTGCTAAATAAGGACGAGCCCGCTGAGTTACTTTTCGAATCTGCTCTTCGAGAACGCATTCCTGGTCCGGTGGTTGAATTAAGTAAAAATGAGAATTTGTAAGTGCCTACAATAAACAAACGATTTAACTTTGAACATGAATTCGAACTTGATGCGACTAGTCGCATTTCCGACAAATCGCATCCACGGAACTCCGCGCAGGCTGGCGGCGCGGCGCGCGCGCAAGCCGAGACGGGTTCCACAGGTTGTATGAAACTGGTTTGAATATTCATAGAGTACGAGAGGCAACGGCCGGCCACTACGCCGATGACATAATGGATCCGAATAGATTTATTGCCTCCATACGATATAGACTTTATTGAGAATGCCGGACAACTTGTAGAATGTAAATTTGTAAAATGACTTGTGTCAATTAATTTTGGCGATTGATGGGTAAGTTGAGTTGATGTGTAGTTTATTTTATTCATCATAATAATTATAATGTATTATCATAATATTTAATTTATTTCTTTAACAAAAAAAATTTTTGCTGATTCTAACTAACGTTATAGTATCGTTATCGAGAAAATGTTGCCAACAATAAACTGAAACTTCCTTTTTTTTGACGACCGCTGGGCGCAGTGGTTCGAGCGTAGGCTGCTCGGCTCTCAGCATCGGGTGGTTGCGAGTTCGATTCCTGCCATAGGCAAATTTCGGAAACGGCCTTTTCATATTTTTTCTGCCCTCGGTCCATTGTATGGTAGCCAGTATGTGAGTCTGGCGATATTTTTTTATTGTAAATGGAAAACTTAATTTCTATGAATTTGGAGATAGAGTCAAATATTCGCATCTATGAAAGCATCCACAATATACGCTGCCGTAATCCATACCGATTGTATATAGTACCTATCTATAGGTACCTTAGTCGATAACATGTACCTATTATAACTTGACAATTCAATAATCAAATATTCGGTGTCAAGTATCCTACAAGGCTACCTAAAAAATATGTCCACACATCAATTCATCAACATACGTCGGTATGTCCACCAGGTGGGTCGTTGTCTCCGCCGAGCCGGCCATCAAGTAAATCTATATGACTTATTTATATACGGCCTTACGAAAACTGCTGTGCAGGGATTTATGAAAAATACCTGTCCATCAACGGCTGCGTCTTCATGCGCAACCGCGCCCGAGCACTCAGTTTTGACGTCGAAACTCATAGACATAATGTCATAATTTAGACATACACATGGGTCCAACTAGCTATCTACATGATGAACCTATTAAGTTCCATGAGGGCCTTGGTGGGCTGATGGACTGCTAATAAGGTTTATTCGATTGTATATTGAATTTATTTATGCATTTTCAGAGGCATTAAATAACTCGACTACTTATAAATAATTTCGTTAATTATCACTCAAAACTTAGATTAATTTAGGCTGTTTTACATTGACATAAATAATTAAATGCCATCATTAAGATATTTGTACCGTAATGACGCGATGATCGAAGTGACGAACTCATGTCCATGGTCATTTCGTTTTAATTTAGTAGCATTTAACAAATAACGATCTATTAAGAACATTTTGACACCCATACTCGAGGTGTTATCGAAAACTCGTAAGAACCAGTAAAAAATATCAGGTTAAGTGATAAAAAAGTAAAAACGAACAAGGTATTTAACTACTGAAATCGGGGAGTTTACTTTTTGTGTCATTACATCGAATTAATTTAAAAATAATTAATTGCCGCATCATACGAGCTCGTATTTCTTGGCTCCGCGTCGCGCGACCGGTTTCGCAAAAATAAATACATGCGCAGACGCGTGAGTCATGCGCACATGGACCGGCACTATGAACGGACGAATTTCGGACATATAAATTATACTTAATCAAGATCATGGGCCGGTCGTCATCGCGTGAAACTTAAAGTGCACGCAATTTACAGAATGCGATGTCATTTTATCGAAATTATGGCCCGCCACATACATACGGAATTTTGCGTACGGAATTCCGTTTCGAAATATCGAATCGGGGATTCCGAACGCAGTAAATCCATCCAAATGTATGGACGTATCGCGTGCGGAAACCCCGATTATTCGATATTTCGAAACGGAATTCCGTACGGAAATTCCGTATGTATGTGGCGGGCCTATGTGTCAGCGAGGGCTAATTTCGAGTGATGAAATAGGTATTTATTCGCATGTCGAAATACGAATCTGACAGATTTTACACAGTTCAACAACACCTATGAGCTAATATGCAAATAGAAGCAGCATTGCTGGAATATTTTAATCCTTTTTGGTAACGTGCAACTTTTTAAATCGATAGTAAAATACCATTGAGATTGTAGAGAGTAGAGTAGACTAGTGATACCTAGACAGTCCGTAGAACTCTACGATCGAAATATCAGTAGCTCTACCATTGAGTTAATAAATTTTCGCCAAAGTCGCTTGAAGTATCAAACACTACTTTTTGGCCGCGACTTCATTCGCGCCGATTTTAAAACAAAAAGATATAAGGATGCTTAAGGGCCTCCGCAGACTAGCTACTTTTAGCATCGGCGACCGGCGATTTTGTGACGTATCGATGCTGCGTCGCGTTTCTACGAGCGCGAACGAGCGAGACGCAGCATCAAAATCGCCGATCACCGATGCTAGTCTGCGGAGGCCCTAAAATATAAGTGCCTACTCAAAGTAATATGTCTTAATAACCTGTGGTAGAGGTTATACCCCCTTATAAAATACTCGCATGGCATAAAAACAACCGTGGTGCGTAGACTATTGTTCCATTTAAACCAATAATAAAAAAATGCTTTTTTCAGCTTTAAGCTTTTTAGTTAGCTTTAAGGCGCTCAAAGCCAGCTGCAATCACTGATCGGTAAACGATCGGAGGTCAAGCAACGTTTGGCAAGATTAGTCAAAGATTGGTGACCATTTAGTGGCATTTGAACTGTAGCCCGATTCACGTAACCAATACCGTAACGACATTTCAGCGATATAGTCGTTGATAGCCTTTTCTTGTTACGAAAAGTCTATCAACGACTATATCGCTGAGATGTCGTTACGGTTTTGGTTACGTGAATCGGGCTACTGAGCGTCTCCGTGCTTCGGAGGGCTCGTAAACAGTTGGTCCGATTATTGAAATCTAGGCAGCAGTCTTGTCTGCCTTCGGGCGGCTGGAACAACTCTGACAACAGGTTGGCCACTAACCAAGAAGAAATTAGTTTTTAACTCTCACCCTGTAGCTAAAACACGAAAACGGCGTACTAAATACTACAGTGAGTCGTCTTGGGTTATTACTCAGCGACAGTCGCGACAGGTTATTCAAGTTAATTTCCGCCCTGAATGGACGCGAGTATACTTAGGGTTCAGTAATGATGGGGTGGCGTTAACTAACCCTTGGTAATGAGGAAAGGTAAATTGATGCATGTCAACATATGGACCTGCGCTGTTTAAAAATACACTGAGAAAAAATTTACGGCAAAAAAATGGTTTTTGTAATTCCTAGTACTGTTTTTAATATTTTTTACTAAATATTTTGTATTTACAGCAAATGTTTAATGTAATATTTCGCATTTATAAAACATTTGCTGTAAATACAAAACTTTTAGTAAAACATACTAAAAACACTACTAGGAACTACAAAAACCATTTTGTTGTCGTAATTTTTTTTCTCAGTTTAACTAGGTATTTCAAAGAGTAAAAAAATATAGTTTTTTTAAATATAAATCTTGCATAATTTTATCATAAACATGGATGTATTTGAGGCGGCCGTGAGAATTATTGAATCTAGAAATTATTTATCGATATTATAAATAGTTTGAACGGTGAAAGTTTTTACTGTTATTAGTATTTTCCTCAATCTATAAGAGTTTATTTATAAATTGTGACTTAAAAGTAACATGATATGGCACATTCTGCACAGAGAAATTCATCCGGTCATGATAGTGATTAGATAAACAATAGTGAAAAAAAAGTAAGTTTAAAAACTAAAACCCGACTACTGAAAAATCGCGCTCTAAAAAGTATGAAACAAGAAAATATTCTCATCTAGAGGATAGCCGTGGTCCGTGTAGGTCCTTTAGGGCCAAATGGCATATGAACACGGACCACGGCTATCCTCTAGATGAGAATATTTTCTTGTTTCATACTTTTTAGAGCGCGATTTTTCAGTAGTCGGGTTTTAGTTTTTAAACTTACTTTTTATTTAATTATTTTGGAGTTATAGGTAACAATATATATATTTTTGAAATGTGCTCATCAAGCTCTTTCATTTGATACCCCACACGGTTTTATTAAAAAATGTTTTTTTTTTATTTCGTGACATTATGTCCTCTAGTGGGCGCCATATGCAATGTTATGTGACGTCACATAGCCTATAACCAGCGCGCCATTAAGCCGCTTCTAACGATACCTCATTTGTCAAATTACGACAAGTAGTTTGGAAGTTAGGTGGGAACAGATGCACATACATACATACATACATACATACATACATACATACATACATACATACATACATACATACATACATACATACATACATACTTACATACATACATACATACATACCGGTCAAAATCATAACCCTCCGCCGTAGTCGGGTAATTATAGTATGCTTATAGTCTACTGGTTTTTATAACGATCATTTTTTTTTTATTTATTAATAAGGAGGACGATTTCCATTAATTTCAAGATAAATATAGTAATTAATAACATCTTCTAATAAAAAAGTTAAACTCGTTTTGAACACGTGTCTAGTAAAATTTCCTTGCAAATTTTGTCATAACTCTTGTTTATTCTTTTTGTCATAACATGCATAATGTTTATAGCTGTCCACGTCTTATTAACGACTTTATAATTTGTTAATCTTTAGACACGGCTGTCCACACGCATGACATTTTTACAAGCTATTGACCCCCAGAAGCAAGGCCCTGTCCACACTATATTGTTATTATTTATTTTATTTTTATTTGGCATATGCACCAATGAAAATGATAGAAAGTAGAATAAATAAATAAGTTATGTAGATAAGTTTAGTAGTAATTTTAAGTTTATCGTTTGGAACTAAAACTTACTCATAAAAATATTCCGTACTTTTCTTACGTTACTTTCTCAAAAAAATACATATTAACTATAAAATTTATTTGACCACTGAGTACATCACACTTAAGGTCAGAGGTCGCCACTGCGCCGATATTTTTCTCCGGGGCTAGTTAATTGTCCGTGGACAGTTTGACAGCGAGGCATGTGGGCGTATGTCTCTGCCTACGCCACATACGATTAAATAAAAACCTGTCCTCTTGTCTCTTAATAATTTCACGGCACTGCATTGAATATATCCAAAGTCGTTGTTGGATTATTTGCACATCATCGGAATTAATATATTTCTTTGATTCACGCAAAATTAATGATAGACTTATAACAGAACATGGAGCATTTGTCGTTTTTTATCGAAGTCGGTTCGATGACATTTAAAAAACGGCGAATGCTCGATTTTCGGTTACAAGTAAATGCTCAAGTCTGTACTCACCTTTAATAGACCTTTGTGACTATGTAGGTTAAAAAAAACTACTACTGTAATTTACTATAAGGAATGTTTCGAAAAAATAAAAGCCTGTGTGCCCTTTCTGTAAAAAAAAAACACGAACAGTGTTCCAAATTCGTAAAATCTGGCTCAAAACATTCCTGTCACGTATTCACAGCCAGTGATACCAAACCAGCCGCGATATACACTTCGCACGTAATACGGCCTCTAATGAACTGAAACATTAGCGTTTTTGGGCAACACGCCGGCGAGTGCACGCTAAGCTAATGGCCTCTCCGGCCGAGGCGTGAGAATAACCGCTAACAGACACATTACTGATTATCTACAGAGCATTAATGCCCTCGTTCACATTTTATTTTTACCCACAATTAATTTAAACTTTCAAGCCGGACGCTTTCATCTTTGAGTGTAGAGTTCTGTGGATAACTCGTAAAATCCTGTATGCGAATACAGTTGATGTAAACAAACGAATTATTTTATGGCGTTTAACGGGTTTTAATTTGGTGAATCTATATTCCATCCATGGTTTAACCTAACTAGTGACCATGTTATGTTCAATATACACCTGGTTGTACACATACTATAGGTAAATAATATACCACACCTCAAGTATTATCACCACACCGACACGATTCCATAACATTTGAAGTAATATTCCAGTGATCGAACTTACGACCTTGCGATAGACAGGCATAGCTTATGTATACTAGACCAATATAATCATCTTAAGTATAGGTATCATTATGTTCATGTTTTTCCAAAAGTTGCGTCCAGACTACGCCGAACAATCTCGCCCGAGCAAAAACGACAGTTCATCAGATTAAACATAAAGTCATCCGGAGCGACTGTAGCCTAGGGGCGAAAACGTTGGGCTCAATCAGAAGGTCCCAGGTTCGATCCCCGGTGGGGCATGCACCAATGGATGAATTTTCATCTATGTGCATAATTTACAGTTCGCTAACGGTGAGGGAAAACATCGTGAGGAAACCTACCTATCCCTCGGGATTAGGTAATAGTCAGTTCCTGTATACACGGCGACAAGGTTCACCACCTGTCACGTTGGGTTCTGACTATCTGGTGAAACGTGGGCTTTGAGTTGGTTAATACCTCCACAATGTGGTGGTGTATGGCCACTCAAGCCTCTGACTACCCCCCGAATGGGGATAAAAGTCGTGACGTTATATTTATATTTTTTTATTTTTTTATTCATTCGGAGCGAAACAAAGCATTTTCCTCGGTCGCTCGGTACATGTGAACGTACCATGAAAAATGGCAAGAAACCTGCAAGCCAGTCCCCATAAGCGACAAGGCGTGTCTGCTAGGCCGCGTGCCCGGAAGCCGTGAACTTGCGCCCGCGCAGCTCGCGACACCGGCTTGGCGAGACTACTCGGCGGTTTCCGAACGGAACAGAAAATTTCGAATGGCTATCCGCTGGATGTTACTAATACGTAGGTAACTGTACCGGTTTTCTTTAGATAATCTATGTGTGTAATTTAATCTAATGAGTGACTATGGAGACATTATAGATAATCTATTGTTCTGTATACACCCGTGTGTGCTGCGACGCGTCATGGGTAATAGTAATAAAAAGTAATAGTAAAAAGCTTTTCACTATATACCTGCGGGCTTACCACGAACTCTTATCGCGATTCAATTACAGGAACGTTTTAACGTTTCAGCGACTTTTTGTGCAATGACGTACCTTATTGTCATGACACTAAGAAACGTCATTGCACAAAAAGTCGCTGAAACGTTAAAACAAAACTACTATAAGAGGTGGTGGTAAGCCCCCTGTTCTTTAAGTAAAGCGTCGCAATAAATATCCACGTTTAGTGGAGTGGCGTGCATTTTAGAGTGAAACATCTCTACCTTACCTACCTTCAAACGAAGTCGTGGCCGGGCCGTAAAAGTGAGTAATAACTTGTATAACTAAAGACCTAAAAAAGTAGCAATACCTACATAACTCCTTTATACCAATATTTAAATAAGTACGTACCTATTATTTAGTAACCAAGAGGACTGCTAACAAATGGCTGACAAGATGTCCATCACCAAGAATTTAGGATTTAGACCAGTCGTTTCGCAATGGACAATTATTAAGAGACTCGAGACCCTGGTTAATAACTGGTAAAGGACATGTATCCATGATTCAGTGACCGCAATCATCGTATCGGTTTTCACACGTATACATGATTATAATCAGAATTACGACAGTAATGTGTGGGCAGCATAATTGGCGAGGGCCCTCGGCTTTATTTTTATTTGTTTAACTTGATTCGTTGCCAGCAGTAAAATTAAATATGCGATTAATAATTGCGGCTTGCAACATTGGAATAACCTAAATGAAGAAATTTTGAGAATTCTTTAATAGGTTTTTTAAAATTGTTTAAACAAAGTTACCTACTTCAAGTTACTATGTCGGAAAAAGATACTTTTCACAAACAAGAATGTTTTGCTAAAAAAAATATTGATGAACTCTATCAAGGTTTAACATACGTATTGTCCACACAGTAAATAAATGGACATTCTGGAAGCAACTAACAACAAAACATAGCAATGGACATCCAATAACGGTATTTAATTAATAAAATAAACAAACGCCTGGGAATCGGTCACGGTGGTTTGACAAAATGTATAGTTTACAACCTTAACTGCTACATAGATAAATAATTACTGTGACTATTATCACTGATATTTTCGTCACATATACTCAGAGTAATAGGTATTTAAAAAAATACAACACTATTAGCTATCTTTCTTCATTCATAACAAACTAAATAAGCAGTTACTTGTTAATTAAAATGTCTTTATCCACCGTTAAAACTAACTCAGTGTGTTATTTTCCTAGAATGTAATATCATTAGCGTAGTCATTCCCACGTGTTACGACCTCAGGTGCGCGGGCGCATAAAAATGCAGGCGGGTCGCGCCGTGAACTCTGCGCTTGATACGACGACACAATTACTCAAGCTTGTTGTCATAGTACGCACCTATAGGTATAAGTACGTATTATTTAAACAAAAACAAAAAGTTGAAACTTGATTTACTTCAGATCTAAGAGTGCGAAGCAAATTATGATGTACCTAGTACTTATATACTATAGTATAAGCACTAGGTACAACATAGGTATAAGTAGTAATCTTTCAATTAATTATTTTTATCGAAATAATTCTTTATGTAGAGACTATAATAATTATATAAAATATATTGCAAACATAATGAAATAAAGAATTAACTTACCAACGTCATAATAGTATGTGGTGTTGTAAATCTGCAACAAACAAATAATATTTAATACAGAATCGTCCAATACATTTAAATACGAAATTCACCCTAGGGAACAACTCCATGTTTTTCTTCTGTAAATGAAACCTGCGAGTGCGCCGAACCACGTGCACATTTCGAAATTTTCCAATTACAAACCGTTGGATTAAACTTCCTCCGAGCGAAATACATTTTGTTTCATATCTATTCGTTTCTGAAGTGCAATCATTGAAGAAAGTTTATATAATCGTGCTGATTATAAATAAGTACTTAAGTATCTGAATCCAAGATAATTTATGACGCCGAGAATTTAAATTTAATACTACCCACGTTTAAATTGTGAAAACACAATCTAAAATCATTTACAATAGTAAAAACTAAACAAAAATACAATAACATCGTGACGTCTGTTAAACCACGTTGCGAAAGTTTAAACACTGATCAAACAATAAACGGATTACTTCCAAACGTTTAGTAACACATTACAAGTGTTTAACACGTCACAAAAAGTTATCAGCCACGATCGGTCGACGTTAACATCGGATTAAGTTCTCATATTAGGCTGTGTGTTGATCGAAGTTGTGCGAGCAAGCAGAAGGAAGCGAGGAAAAAAATCGGACAGTACCTACTTTGCTACGGTACGGACCATAAACAGAGCGCCTAGTCGCTTAGCCAGTGAATAACCACTGTAGCGTTTTGCTATTCTGACCGACCCTCTGATTGGTCGATCAGAATTAAGGTTGGCACTCATCTATCAACTCGGCACCCGACCAGCACCGCCTCGCCGCTCGGCGTCCACTCGTTGTTGAAAGGTGGTCCGCGGGCGGACGCTGCTTTTACACCATAAACGTCACGTGATCAACCAGTGGACCGCGCGTGGTCAACGAGTGAACGCCGCGTGGTCAGCGCGTGGTCCACTTATTTCTGGTTCAGTTAGTGGATGCCGACCGCCGAGGCGGTGCTGGTCGGGTGCCGAGTTGATAGATGAGTACCAACCTTCAACTAACCAATCAGAGGGGCGGTTCGAATAAAACGCTACAGTGGCAGCTCAATGGCTAAGCGACTCGTCGCCAGTGTGATTATTTTACTGAGCTATAAACTCTTTGGTACGGACATACTGCTTCACTGCGACAAGCAGTTCGCGATATCTTTCGCAGTTCGTACATGTTTTTACATTCAATCTTGTTACGCTGTGAGCTACTGTAATGTTTACCTACCCCAGAATTACCAAAGGGCTTCAATTATTATAAAACTAGCTTTTGCCCGCGACTTCGTCCGCGCATAATTTATCTCACGGGAATATACTATCGGGATAAAAAGTATCTTATGTATTAATCCAGGTTATAAACTATCTGTGTTCCAAATTTCATCCAAATCCGTTCAGTAGTTTTTGCGTTAAAGAGTAACAAACATCCATCCATACATCTATCCATCCAAACTTTCACATTTATAATATTAGTGGGATTAGTGGGATGTTCAATAACGTACTGTTACATAAGCGTGTTCCATCTTGCTCAAATGAATGAGAGTGTCGTCTTGTATTCGCGACCGACGATTCTGCTGGCCTACTCCGAAATACGAACCTAACGTTTCGGCTGACGGATTGTCGTGATTTGACATTTCTTCTTTCGTTTTTCTCTACGATTTGACATTGTTTTGATCGTAAATCGAATCCGTACTTCGGACGATCCGTCAGCGACGTATTTCGGAGTAACCCCCCTGATATGCTATAGGGGCTAAAACAGCATTGCTAGCGCTTTCGCTCAGCTCTTTCGTGGGGACGAGATGGCTTTATTGTGACAAAATAGGAAAAAACATGATAGTGAAGCTAAGCTAGTTCTCGCGTCCTCGCTCAGCTTCTAATTGACAGTTAACCTTTAACGCTTGTTTAACACCTGTGGTACGGCTAGCCCGTACGAGACCACCACAACATCTGTTAACAAGAGACGGCGGAGTTACGCGTCGTGTTACGCCTAATTCAAATCAAGGTTACAAGGTATTTGTTTTTTACCAGTAGTTTGAATATTGCGTTAGAATAATGAATATACTATGCTTAGGTTAGTGGCTCCGTTTAAAAGCCACCGGCGTGCCCGTGCAGTCAGTTTTGAAGTCAAAGTCATAATTCGGGCGCGGCAGCTCGTGGCTTGTGGACGCATCCTAGGTGTCTATATGAGCGGTGATATGACGTGTTCAGCCGTCAAAATTGATTGCTCGAGTACGTAGCTTGGCTCATTTAGGGCCAGTTCAGAATCACCGGATAACTTTTATCCACCAAATAAATATGGCGTTTTGACAGTTTTTCCATAGAATATCTGGTGGATAAAAGTTATCTGGTGATTCTGAAACAGGCTCTTAACACACATTAACATAAAACTCGTGTTCACGAAATCAAGACAAATGCTACCTATTTCTTTTGTTAGTCAGTTAACTTGTCCAAAATACTTATTTGAATGCGGAATATGGTATGGTATCTCAGCATCTAACATCTCCAATGGGCGGTTTGAATAGCTGCCGGCACATTCATACGCCAATTAATTTTATTAATTAAGCATCTGCCCGTGCGCGTGCGCTGCGTGATTGCGATCCAGATGTCAGATCCGGTTAGTCTGGAGATCTTGATCCGCTTTATTGATCGCCGACTGTGGAGATCGATGTACTCGTTGCCATCGATCATGTAAACTGCTTAAAAGGTTGTCAAAAATTGCTACTGTTATGTCTATGGCTACGTCACCGCGAGTTTACACCATAGATAGGTTTTTTGTTGCTTATGCTGATTTATGGTCTCTGTTTTTTGAGAGCATAAAAAGAAAAAAGAGACATCATAAATCGGTAAATGCATCGTATGTTCAAACCATAGCTGAAAGAGAAACATGCAAATGAGCGGTTTTTTTTTTTTTTTTAACAATTTTAAAAAATCATTTTTATTGAAGAAAGTGATGGTCCAGTAGACATTACACAAGACAGTAGAGTATTATGGGTCAGTTATCCATGAAATCCCTTGATATATTAAGTATTCAGGGAACAAAACCATGAAATAATGACAATAGAAATATTAGTTATTTCGTCAGCAAGTCAATAAAGTTCGTTGATATTACCGGTAGGTATGATCTTGTAAAAATGTGTCTCACGCCCAAACATGAAGTCATACAAAAACTTTAATCCGTCTCAAGTGGGTGTTGAATTAAGTACGTACATACATGAAACATCAATTATTATGTTTAATACCTGAGGATAATAAAATGAGGTAGGGTAAGGGAGTATTTAATGGCTGTTTTTCCACTAGCCTGCACGGCAACGGCACCGGAATGGCGACAGCTTTTTTGCCGAGTTTTTGCGGGCAGATGTCGCCGTGTCGTTGACGGTGCCATGCCGGCTAGTGGATAAACGGCCAATTTTAGTATTGCTACTTTGATTGCTACTACGTTCTTTTTATTAACAATGACAGTAATTAGGCTGTAGCCAGCCCAGTGCCAAAGACAACCACGCAGTATAGACAAAGCGTTAATCCGTCCATTCCGAGCGCATTCTGACTATCAATCACGCGAGTCGAAACCACCGGCGGTAATCTGCCGGCGACCGACCGTGTGAACGCGGTCATGGCGTTGCTAGGGCGGTCTATTTTATGAACGGTGTTGCAACTATGGAAGATATATAGAGAGGATACTATACCCCAGAATACCTAAGAACAACACTTATGAATTATAACAAACATGAGACGGAGACGAGACACCGTTCGACACAAATTTTAAAAACATCCATGCCCATTGAATATCTGGATGTCGTCTAGAAGTTATAATAAGTCTGTCCATATTTTGGGAATTAATTATTATGAATACATGGCCGAAAACCCTAGATAGAGTGGTTTGGAAGAGTAAAGGGCCATCGGTGAGACGGGCCCATACGCCAATGAAAATAAAATTGTCATATTTTGACTCTACATCAAACTCTACATTCTCTAACTGCACTATATAAAGTCTAGTTTAGTTTAATTATAGCTTTGTTTGTTAGGTATATCAACTCTATAGTTATCTTCTGTCTACAATAGAGAACCGAAACGATGAATGATTAGGACGCTCGCCATTTTGAATGTGAATGTAGAGCCCGTTATTCAGTTGGCCCGCGGCGTTTGGTCCTACCACGTCCTACGGAATGTCTGCATTAAGATTTATAGATATTAGCATCAACAAATTAAGTGTCTTAGGGAACTAGTAAATTACGCGTAAATATGGCCTGTTTTGTTTTCCAAATCTTAACTCTACATATAGGTCCGATGTTACAATCAGTCGTCACAAAAAGTGTCCCTTTTCAGCAGGTAATTAAATTAATTACAACCATTTAATTACAACCCGCAGAGTGGTCCCTGGTGACCTGTAATACAGGTTTCTTGTAAACCAATAACAGGCACCAGAGGGCCTACTCTGTTTCAAACGAAAACGAAATTTCGGACGTAATACGCGTATTTCCTACTACGTTTCTCATTGATTCCGCCATTTCTTACGAACGAATATTGTTTGACGTTTAGATTCAACGACGAAGAAAACGTTAAACAATTTTCGTTCGTAAGAAATGTCGGAATCAATGAGAAACGTAGTAGGAAATACGCGAATTTCGTCCGAAATTTCGTTTTCGTTTGAAACAGAGTAGGCCCTCAGCTCTCACAATGCAGATTTGTCTAGTGTTGCACCTAATTTTGTACACTTTTATATCGCATCATTTCTAATTGTGAGAGAAATAAATTAATTGACTAAATACCAGTTTACTTTGCTGTATCTAAAAAATGCTGTATCATATTAGGCCTGAAAAAACGTTAAAATATTTAAGTTTTGTAAAAGGCGACTATTCTCAATATAGGTTAGTACTTTATTAGACAATTATGTATTAGGTAGTCGGGGGTCCGCGGCTCACAGGCAAAGCTAGTGCGTGCCAAATGCCGTCCATCTTGGACTGGCCAAGGTCTGATGTACGACGCCCGGCACTAGGATATACGACGTGGAGTGAGAATATACTGCAGCGAGCACGCGAGGACTACATAACCAGGGACGGATTTACATATAGCTGTAGTATCTAGTAGGATACTAGGATAAGTGGGCGCAAAATTCTGGGAGTATTTTTCTTATGTGTCTTCTGTGTGGAATTTTTTTTATGACCTATTAAATATCTCGCTGCTAGGCAAAGACGTCTCCACGGGTTCCTATCCTGGGCTTGTAGTGGCCACGTTTTACCCGATTTATCGTGTTTTTGAGTTTTTATGGTCTCTAAAATAGATATAATCCATCCTAAAGCATTAGATAAGAGTATTATGGTAGGGAAGAAGGCCATCACTTTTGTATTTTATGTATATTATTTAATTAAATAATGAATTATCTTGAACAACACAGCATTAGCAATTTATTTACATTCTACGTCAACACTTTGACAAATTGCATATCACTCTTCTTTCGCAATATCCATCTATAACCTCCTTACATTTATAATTTAAAAAATCATTTATAAACAAACACGTCAATTTCATATTTAAACATCCAATAACCATGTTTTACGACCGCCCATTATTACCGGGCAACGTCTACACTTAATAAACTGGTTGACCTGTCACCTTTTATAGTGCGGTGCATTAATTTCTCAGGTGCATCGTACCTCCTATTGCACCGGGCGGGGCGCGGGCGCGACGGAGGTGGCATCGACAGTGCACTCCGGCCCTGGCAGTCACGTCCATAGACGAACGAGCCCGCAACGCGATTGAGAGAGCATTTTGACTCCTAAATGAGTTCGTTCACACGCCGAGTTCACGGTCGAGCTAGGATCTTTAGGATGTACGTGTGTGTATGTATATAGTAATTAAATCCGTGGGTAGATGCAGTTAGAGGTGGATAATTAGATGATTTGTTGTCACTTGTCATTGATGTATTGCTAAGTAGACGAATGATAATTATTGTTTATAGATACTAAAAATACCCACAGTCTTTTAATAAGAAAAAATATCGATCTCCCGTGAGAGAGCGCGCGAAAACTATTATAAGGAACAGGCATTCACCAGTGAGGCGAAATAGGTTCTTAAAAAATGTTAGTAGAACAATAGGTTCACTGACCGCTCTATGACTGGTCTATAACACATTTTGTCAGCTGTCTATGAATACCAAATACTTGAATTTCATTGAAATATCACGCCCTTATACTCAGAATAAACGCGATTAAACTATGCTGCCGTGATAATTAAGAGTGCAGTAATCGACATTTTTGGGATTTTCACTTTATCACAGAAATGGCATCCCAAGAGGTTCGTCTAAGTGGAAAAAATATATTTTCATGAAAATTTTCACTGAAAGTATGTTTTCTAACTAACGATTTTCGCAGTACTTGCATGAAAATTGTATCAATGCTATGGACAAGCGCAGCATTGAACATGTGCTAAAAAAGAATGCAGTACTTGCAAGCAAGTACTGCATTCTTTTTTAGCATATTCTTGAATACCCTAGAGCTAAGTGCAGTAATTGCCACTACTCAACTGGTGTCCGAGCCTACTCGCATACCCGACTTTGAGGATCATACACCTTCCTTGCTGGATCTGCTGCTGACTTCACACCCGGATGGCTACCAGGTGTCCGTTGGTGCACCTTTATGTTCATCTGACCACTGCCTGGTTCACTCTGAGGCGCCGCTGCACTCCAGTTATCCCTGTATCTCAGGGTCGCGTCGATTGTGGCACTACAAGTCAGCAGACTGGGATGGTCTGCGTCAATTTTACGCATCGTACCCGCGGAGACAGCTCTGCTTCTCGTCGGACGATCCCTCGCTCTGCGCTGTAGCAGTCGCGGACACGGTATTGATGGGAATGAAATATTTCATTCCGAGTACCTACCGTCCGCACTGGCGGCCGCTTGCGGCCCTGCTAGCCTACTCCGAAATACGAAACGAAACGGTTCGGCTGACGGATCGTCGTGATTTGACATTTCTTCTTTCGTTTCTTCTTTACGTTTGACATGGTTTTGATCGTAAATCGAATCCGTACTTCGGACTATCCGTCAGCGTTCGTTTTTCAAAGTAACCACCCTGGTTCGACAGTCAATGTGCTAAGGCTTCTAGCCTAAAGCATGTAGCCTGTCGGGCTTGGGCTGCGGCTCGCGTTGCGAAGGATCCTAATATCACCGACCTCAAGAAGCGTTTCAATGCTGCCTCCAGATCCAGCAAGAAACATAATATGGCTAGGGTTAAGTTTGAGCATATTCGCAGGGTCGGTGAGAGACTCCTAAGCCTCCTTCTGGAAGTCGCGCTTTCTGGTCTCTCGCCAAAGCTGTTGAGGCGAACTTTTGTCGTCCCTCCTTACCATCTTTGCGCAAACCGGACGACTCGCTGGCACATTCCGCAAAAGAGAAAGCCGATCTCCTGTGCTCTCTTTTTGCGTCGAACTCGACTCTTGACGACCGAGGTAGCTCACCATCTGTTATCCCACGATGCGCGCACGTCATGCCTGTGCGCTTTACATAACGTGCAGTGCGAAGAGCATTAAAAGCCCTCGCCCTCGCATTAAAAGCGACGGTATTCCAGCCATTGTGCTTAAGACGTGTGCTCCTGAGTTGGCTCCGGTACTGACGCGATTGTTCTCGCTCTCCTACACTGGAGTGGTTCCGTATTCGTGGAAGGTAGCCTTTGTCCATCCAGTCCCTAAAAAAGGGGATCGCACTGACCCATCCAACTACCAGCCTATTGCGATAACTTCCTTACTCTCCAAAATCATGGAGCAGGTGATTAACATCCAGCTCAACAGTAACCTTGAAGACCTTGAAGAATACGGTTTTCGTAAAGGTCGTTGTGCTGGTGACCTTATTGTGTACCTGAGTCACCGGTGGGCACCTGCCATAGAGAGTAAGGGGGAAGCTCTGGCTGTAAGCCTAGATAACGCTAAGGCATTCGATCGGGTACCTCATAGCAAAAACTTAGGAAGAACTTTAAAACTATGTGCGAGGATAATTAAGTCTACTTCCACTAAGTCTTCAGTATAAGAAATGGAAATTAATACTAACAAATAATGCAGCAATCGACATGTGCTAGACCATAATGCAGTAATATGCGCAACTACTGCATTTAGTTTTAGTAGCCTCTGATTCCCACAAGACCTGATGCTAAACCTAAACGCAGTAATACGCATTATATTTGGATTGGTTGAAAAATTAAATAAAAGAAAAATATCATCATAAGCATCATATCATTCAAAAGCTTGATTTTTTTCTTAATTTTTTGATATATTTTTATGGCTATAAAATACGAACATCTTGCACAGATTACTAAAAATATGTTTTCCGCGTTTTTCTCGAAACCGCCATTTTGCAAGTACTGCACTCTTAATTATGACGGCAGTATGAACTAGCGAACTTATAACCTAGAGAGCAATTGGTACGAATTGCAAGATGATTGCAAAGAAATTGTAGATAAAATATATTCCGATATTTTTGTAAATTGAGTACTACTAAATGGTTCAATATATTAGTACTTATTATGTTGGCTGACAATTACGACTTATCTAAATTTTACACGTCTAACAATATTATTTCAGTCTAGCCCAAACGTTACAACCACGAGAAGAATGGCAATACATTAGTTTATTAGTTGTGTAAAAACATAATCAGCAGCAATATGTTGCCTAAATAATGCTCATATTAGGAATATCAACACCAAAATAGCCGAGAAATATATTTTTAAAATACCTGCTTGTAATATCAACCTCCTTATGCAAAACAACCGGTTTGAAATGGTCGCGCGACCGATACTTATCGATTTACATAATAGGGCGCAGTCGCCGAAATATCATCACGCATCGACAGCGATTACCCTCGATTAAACGATCGCAACGTACTGAGAAAAGGTTAAAAGAATGTGATGCACGTGACTTGATAACGGAACACGGACTCTTTACAGTCAAGTCTTCACGGTTTTGGCTCTATGGTGGCTCTACGTGTTATATAACACATTCATCTCTTGTGTCTAATGTATAATTCTATGAGTTTCAAGGGCTATTTTAAAATTATAACAAGGTATATGTATAGGTATCTGAGTTTGTAAAGCTGAAATGAAAACGTACCTAATTCGCATAGAATTCTAGCAGGTACTTTCAAACATCGAAATCACAAACTTGTGCTCAGCGCACCACATTCAGTTAAATTTACACATCTGAAGGGCTAGACAAGTGGCTGACGTCTACAAGCGTTCGTTCAAATCGCTACGATTCATGTATGGAAATGACATGAGTCACGTGATCTACATAGCAACTTGTTGTTGATCTACATAGCGACGTTTGACATTTCCATACATTGTGAAGTCTATTCTATTCTATTCGATTAACGTTCATGCCACTTGGCTAGCCCCTCTGTTATCGCACTCGCAATTCGACAATCAAAATCATCATCGTATTGGCAAAACCGACATGTTTTCAACATTACTTTCCGCGAGCGACTGAGTCGTAGGTACTGTGTCCCCATAATAGTACCTAGTACATAGTTTGTTGTTGAGTCCATACTCCGTTTAGCAGGACAAACTATTTTGGTCAGTCACTTGTCTCCCTCTATATTGATAATTTCTTTGCTAATTCGCTAAGCTTATAGGCTATACATTTTTGGTGCGCTCTAGAGAAAATATTCACATAAAATACGGGTGAAAGACTAAGATATGATCTCAGAAAGATCATAAAATCTAGATCATATTGCAGAAGTGTGAAATAAATCCGTCCGCCCATATCACAGGTCCCACGGTTTCTTCGTAGCGGGCCAACAAGTGGTGCTCTCCCCATTGTCATGCATTCCCACGGCTAAGCGATGTGAAAACAAACATAGAATTGATTTATTTTTATTACGTTTTCACGTGATTAAAAATAATTCATTAAAATACCGATTTCATTGTTGTAACTTAAGCAACACCGAAATATTAAAGAAATGTCAAGGAGAGCCCTCGTAACTGAGAAGTTCGGGGTTCAATCCCTGTTCATTAAACTATTGCTGTAAGTCTATTCCTAGTACAAGCATTTAAAATATTGTCTCTAATTGAAAATTATAGTCGACAAATTATTCGCTAATAGGTACACCCCACTGATAAGAAAATCCAAACCTTATCACACCCAAAACATACCGCCAACAACCGAATCAAAATACTAGGAACTCATAACACGCAGGAAGTAATCGATAATTCTAAAAATAAAAGCTTGAGTCATGCCCTGCCCTATTTCCTCGTTCGTCAAGATCAAATCTCGATTCTCGATTCGTCGAATCTATTGGTAATGTAATCGAAAACTCGAACTAACGTCACAATAATGTGGTATACAAATATCGTAAACGGTTTCTCATGTTCGTTAACGTACTTAAATTGTTCTTTTAGGAATCGAGTTTATTTATACTTACTCGCTAATATAAAACTGACGCATACAGGTATTTTATTACAGAGAATAGCACTTGATGATTGATAACATGTCCAGCTTACCTCGCATGAGAACAAACATGAATATATAGATTATAGTATCTGTAGTCAAAGTAAATGAGATGTAAATTAGGTACCTACGTACTCCTAGTATGGATTCATACATTAAGTACATAAAATGTTTACCTTTTGAATTTCAAAAGGCACTGATGACTGAAGGTAATGGGGCGAGCAGGTGTCACTATTTACTTTTTACGCTACCATCGTCTTTAACATTGTGTGGAAAAAAGTGCAAAACGTTGAATATATCAAATAAAATCTACAAAATTAAGCTGACTTAGTCAAGTTTCGTTTCATACTGACATATTATAACAGAATAGTCTCCTTTTACATACATTATTATAAAGATGAGAATTACTTCAGCTAACCATTTGGTGTCAGATGTTTTTTCAGTCTTCTGACAGCCCGTAACGACTGTCAAAGGTGTTAGACACCCGGGACCGCCAGCTTAACGCGCCCTCCGCACGGATACTAACATCTAGGTATAATAAAAGTAAGACTGGTCCAATTCCAAACGTACACGGTAATTGGAAAGCAAATAGTAGTATTGAGGTGATTCGTTGAACAAACACTGCCGAGGAATGGTCGGTATTCAGTCCAGGGGATTACGTCACAATAAAACTATTGTCTCGGCTTATATGGTAGATTCTACAGTAAATACCAGACGAGTCTATTACGCTACCGTTCCCACATTACTGGATTCTTCGTCCGCGGTCTAAGGATAGTCTTGCTCTATGTTCACACCAAAATGTGTAATAATGGCTCTGGTGCGCATCGCCTGTGCCTCGAGTCTCTATACAATTGTCCATTACGAAACCTATGGTCTCTAATATTACCTTCGTGAATTCTTCATTGTAAATCGCACATACTTGGCGGTCGGCATGTTGTTGGCCAGAGGACTGCTAAAAGACAGCCGACATGTCGACTGCTAAGAATTTACGATTAAACTCGAAGATAATATTAGAGAACAGTGGTTTCGTAGTGAATAATTGTTAAGGGAATCCCTGAAAGAGAGGCCCTGGTATGTCGTAATTCCAGGCACATTGAAAAACTATTTTGTCTCGTGTAGGTCTGCGTTCCGGTATGCAAAGGGTAAGGGTCATACTACATAACACACCTAGTAGCCATGGCGACATCGCCAACCCCGTAGCCATGTGAAAATATGTCAAAATATGACAGGCAACATACCTGAAGGGTTAGCCAAGTGGCATGAACGCTAATCGAATAGAATAGAATGAACTTCACAATGTATGGTAATGTCAAACGTCGCTATGTAAATCAACAACAAGTCGCTATGTAGATCACGTGAAATATGTCATTTCCATACATGAAGCGTAGCGATTTGAACGAACGCTTGTAGACGTCAGCCACTTGTCTAGCACTTTTGGCGACCGACTGGCGATGATCGCCAGTCCGTCGCCAGTAAAACAATTGCCTACCCTCACTGTGAGATCGCAAAACAATATAGCGTAGTTAATGTACTCATTCTGAATACAAGTAAATTGAATAGAGATATATCAATAATCTATTCGATAGCTTGTTTGTTGTAGCAATTACAAGCAAGGGAGATATTTATTACATTTAGTACGATACCGCTACATTAATGGGCCATACGGAAGTTTATACACAGTTGAAATTGACCATAAACCGTATTTCATTACTGTTGGTTGGGTTGAAAGTGTATTAAACGATACAGCCTATCCTTAATTATTATATTATTAATATATGGACCTAAGGGCCTCCGCAGACTTGCTATTTTTAGCATCGGCGATCGGCGATTTTGATGCTGCGTCTCGCTCATTCGCGCTCGAAGAAACGCGACGCAGCATATCGATACGTCACAAAATCGCCGGTCGCCGATGCTAAAAGTAGCAAGTCTGCCGAGGCCCTAACCCAATACCATTAGAAAATGTGGGTATTCTATAGTTACGGGTGCCAACTTCTACGCCAAAAATAGAGATAGATAGATAGATAGACTATTTCCTAGCAATAACCCACAAAACACCATTATTGAAATATGATACCAACTATGCATTTATACTGTTTAAGGATATATACGTTATGTTAATTTACAAATTAGCTCGTAGGTTTGACTGAGCATCACGCATAGATGAACTTTAGGGCTTGAACAGAGATATTGGACGCAACAGATTTTCTAACCTTAAAATCCACGCGGGGTCGTGCGTCAGTACTAGTATATAAATACTTTACAGTTATTAGGTAGAGCTAACTTATTACCAATTATTTTGAACAAAGTACTTACTCCATAAATGAAGTAAAAGCGACTAGTAATAGTATGCTATCTTTATTACATAAGGCTTTTACCACACAGCATTTCCTTTGCCCTTTACGACAGCAGGCGCGAGCTGTAGGCGGGTGCGCGGGCGCAGGTGTGCGAGCACATGTCGGCCGCCTCGCACACGTGCCTCACAATGAACACTTTTTTGTCCCATAACGTTATAAGTTGCGCATCCTTTAGATGTTGTACTTCAGAGGAGGGAGACAAGTTAATTTCGACTTAAATTTAAAATTAACTCTACCATTTTTTTATTGGGACTAACGACTGAATACTCAAAGGCTACTTAAATATTTAAGTCCCACTTAGCAGTTTGAGACTTCGTTAACTGACATTTTTTGTATGGCGCGTCAAAGTTAAGCAGCTCTTAAATTTAAGTTGCGTACGAGTATTTGGCCGTAAGCCCGCCACTCATTCCCACCACTGTTAACTGTCCTGCACACTGTCCTGTAAGCCAACTCAACTCAACTAACTAACTCAGCTAACTCTATCATTTTGTGAATCTAATTTTACGAATTGAATTGTTCCCGAAATAAATCATTTGTAGGTAGAGCAGAATCAATGCGAAAAGTCAAAGACATTACCAAGAAGAGGGTGACGGTCGACACGTGACGGTCCTAAATAGTTTATCCTACTAAACGGAGTCCATGGACTCAGTACGTCTCAGTCGTTCGCGGAAAATAACGTTAGAAACCTCTCGGTATTGCCGGTATGGCTCATCTTCTGGTAAATAATGTCTGCTTATTTAATTGTCAAATTGCGATTACGATAACAGATCTAATATACCTAATAAATTGACACTCCTTAACGGATTTCTTTTAAAAATGTCAGAGAATAATAAGTAGGACTTACCTGAAGGACATAAGCTATAAAAGTATTCTTTGTGCGCACGTGTGCAACAATGATAGTGGGGTTGCCAGCTCGCGACCCTACAGGGTCCATCAAGGTTACTATATTTGATAATACACGAAGTAAACTCAACATTGACCGGATTTCTATAAAACTGGCCCTACACTAGCGCCGTTCTAGAGTCGGCTTAAATAAACACAAGTAGGTATTTTTTGAAAGGTAATAAATAGAGATTCTTATCTTATGCAGCGTAAGATTAATTATTCATTAGTCATGGTAAAACTCAGCTGGATTTCCCAAAGAAATTATTGACTGTATCTAAATTAAATATATTCGAAACAACCGGACATAAACACATTTTTTCAATTAATTTATACTTTGACATTACATTTCACTTTCATTTTACTTTTACATTTCGAACATAAAACAAAATGAGTAGAACATAGATTTTCCATCATTTCGCACGTACAATATTATTTTCCTCTTACATCACTTGTTTATCTATAGATAGAACTAGTTCAAGGTCTCCTAAACTTTCTATGTAACTACATTGATAAACACAATTAACATGCTGCTGATAACTAGAAAATACCACACGATAACCGTTCGGCAGTTAACTAACTGTTTAATAGCACTGCAGCTGCACTGACATACATTGCTAGGGAGGAAAAAACTAGGGAAACTAGCAAAAACACGTTGCAATCTAGCCGCGGCCGCAAACGGTGGCTAGGTGGCTAGCTGTCACTATCAACTGAATATTAATGTTTTACTAGCTATGTAACTGTGCTGATTAATGGAGCACTCACCCTATTTGGGCGACGGCTTCAACAATTACAGCTGGCCTACTCCGAAATACGAACCTAACGTTTCGGCTGACGGATTGTCGTGATTTGACATTTCTTCTTTCGTTTTTCTCTACGATTTGACATTGTTTTGATCGTAAATTGAATCCGAACTTCGGACGATCCATCAGCGACGTATTTCGGAGTAACCCCCCTGGTATGGTCGACGTTTTTTTATTTGTGTTGTATTTAAAAAAAAATCTTTGCTTCTTATTTAAAAAAAAATATACCTAATAGGTAGGTATTTGTTTTGCGTCAATTTAAATTTATTTACGTTAACTTAATTATCTTCAGCTGAATTCAAAAAAAATCCTCTAAAAAGAAAAAAATAATATCTGAATATTTTCACCCAAGCGTCGTCGTTACGTCGGGGGACCGCTAAGTACATTACGAGTAACCTGTAGATTATGACCATGACCGGCGTACTTAGCGGTCCCCCGACGTAACGACGACGCTTGGGTGAAAATATTCAGATATTATTTTTTTCTTTTTAGAGGATTTTTTTGTCGGGGGTTTTTTAAATTTTTAATTTAATTTTTATTTCATGCTTTTTAAACTTATACAATCACCGGTGTTCTAACTGCCCAGCTTGTATTAGCTTGTGCTCGCCAAAACGCATCGTATGAGCCCAAACATAAGGTAGATGCCGAACACCGTTGAGGAGTTCTTCTGATGATGCCTGCGCATCAGGTCAAGGTTGTCATACTTTGTAATATCATTGACAAGTGACAGGATTTCAAATTTCGTATCGGTCAGACCTATGGAAGTTGTTTATATCTTTTCATCAACTAGAAAAGAGCTGATGGTCTTCAAACGGCTGAGCAGATTTTCTTGAAACATAGCTAAGAACACTCTCGATTAACCCACCTTTCAAACAAAAAAAACTAAATCCAAATCGGTCCATCCGTTCAGACGCTATGATGCCACAGACAGACACACAGATACACAGATACACAGATACACAGACCCACAGATACACAGATACACAGATACACAGATACACAGATACACACGTCAAACTTATAACACCCCTCGTTTTTCGTCGGGGGTTAAAAACAACTTTAATGTCCGGTAATTTTTGCTAAAATATAAATATTGTTTGTTCGCAATCATACAGGGAACGCGCGAGTGAAATTTTAATTTCTCAAGAACATTTAAAATTTCATAATAAAGTGTCGCTCGATTTGAAACCTTTTACACTTTAATACATTTTTATTACACTGTCGAACATAAGCATCGGGCGGGTTGTAAAATTAGCAACATTATACATGCCACGTGTCTTAATCGATGGATTTTTATTATTTTTATACTTTTAATGCGATATTTCAACACCTTTCAGGCGCCCGCGCAGGTACGCAGCGTGGCTCCGTTTAAAATAAACGTATTAAGTAATGAATTTTAAATGTCGATGAACAGTAAACAACTGTAATTTATAAAAAAAAAAATTAAAAAAATTAAAAGTCATGATTTTATATAGTACATCAAAGTAATGGCGGGCGCACAGTGAGGACGGCAGGGCATGACATTTTATTTTTTGTCGATCGAAAATAATACTTATCCAATCGGTGCACCCGCTGGAGCACTTTATTTCGATTGGATAAATGGCCATAAAGCTCTATATTGTACAGGCATAACATTCTTACTTGAAACATCTACAAGAGTTAACAAGAGATAGGTACCTACTTACCTGAACATAAAATATTTTTATGAAAATACATTTCAATTACCTACCTTAGGATACCATACCTCAGGAATATTTTTTCAGAAATAATAACGATAACAGACATTAAAGATGAGCCATCGACCTCACGCGGACCAATCTGAGAACTGGATTCAAATATCGAATGTCACCGGGCGCTGCGCCGACGCAGGTATTAATTTACGTTTAAGCTTTCCTTATTAACTTCACTTCGGTGTTATGTGTCGTTTTATTAATAACATTAAAAGTTAATATTTAAATAATGGGTCATTGATTCGGTTGTTTTTTGTAATAAAATTTGTTTGAAAGCGAAATTATGCAAGAAATGTTGTTTAGTGTCATGCTGTGAGATGTGTCCGTTTGGGTAACAAAAGATTGTTAAATGTCTTCCATTGTAATATTAGTCGCATTTTATTATATGGTGTAGTGTTTCAACACGTTTAATTATACCTAATTAAAAGCCACTACTAAATAATTATGATAGATGCATTACTGTATTATTTTAGCACATAATTGTTATACCTTCTAAAATCGCAATCACAAAATAGATACGGGGGTTACTGTCTATAGTTTTCAGTCATCATAATAATTGTGTATGTAATGTATATGTGTATAAGTTAATTTATGTAAGTACACCCCCGTATTTACCCCTTTAGATCCTCTCCATCCTAAGGTTGCCTGGTAGAGATCACTTTAAGTGATAAGGCCGCCCATTTTCCACTTTCTGTGTAAATTATGTAATAATTTATAAATGTTTGTTTTCTAGTGGTGGATTAATAAAGAGTTAACTATCTATTGTTTAATGTACAGCTCCACAATGATCAATTCAATTCATAAAAATTCTATCAAAAATACTTCATACTGAAAACCTGACACACCAACAGACCTTGGACTTCGATTACACCATATAAACGTGCGCTTTTCACTAAACTCTGAACGACAAACTAGCTGTATAGCAATCCATTGCTACGCAAGTTAACATAACGCAATATAGCGACCGACTGGGACCCGCAATGGATGCTGAATTCGGAAAGGAAATAGATGTAGAATGTGACTTGAAAGCGTCGTGGTAGAGGCAACCATCGTTGCGTGACGATTCGGATACGCGTCACGGCAATTACCATGTCCCTCGATTATCATTCTTGGCGGAGAATTATTTAAAAACTATTCGTCTACTTATTCGTTTTTACCCAAAAACTTGATGCCAACTGGTTTTTAGAATGATCTAAGCGTCGTTCGCGAAGTATCTTTATATTTATACAGTAGTTAAACTTGAAGTTTTATGGCAACAAAAACTGACATTCATCACGATTATTTTTTAATTCTGGTTTTTGCTTTAAAGTGATTTTAACCAAAACAAAATTGGGTACCTTATAGTGCGATAAAAAATCGAAAATATAGGGCAATAAGTACCTATATTCAAATCAAATATAAAAACATCACTATTTTAATATCCACAGACAAATGACACCCGACGATACACTAAAAAAAAACATAACTGCCAGCAATTCTGTGTTCTCATTTCAAAATTGTATGACAACAATTTTTATTGTTAGTGGCCAGTGGCATGACAAAAAATAAAATGGGTTTGGGGCCCGCATATCAACATAATGAGTTCGCATGACGCGTTCTATTCCATTGCACTGTGTGAAAAAAAAAACTAATTTTAAAAAAGTCTTACCAGAAGATTCCGCAATATACTGTTTTTGTCGATAAAACTCCAGAATTCTGTAACAATAGAAAGAATAAATTAATAATAGCCAAAGCTTTGGTTTACATTTCAATACTTTGGTTCTTTGAATGGTTAATTAGTATATTATGTTATAAAGTATTACAAACACTAACGAAACAGCCACGCGACTGTGTGTAAATATTTAAATCAAACGTTCTTTGTTTAATAAACCAGTTCAATAGTTATGTAAATTCTAACACCAATAGTGAAAACTAAGTAGGTACATATCTACTGCCTACTGTAAACATTTTTGTATGTAGTTACTAATCTATCCACTTACTAGCTATTCTCTTACAGCTATTACTCAAAGCTAAAATTTTTTCTTTATGTTTCTATGTAATAGAACGCAGCCATCATGCGCGGTTTCCCGCCCTTTTGTATTTTATTGTCTATGGCGACCTGTCACTTTGGTAAAACTTTTTTTACTAAAGAATACAAAGTTGTTCTACGTAGCATTCGTTTTAATTTATTAATCCTCACTTTATTTATTATCTTTTTATTAAAAGAAAACTTACTCATTGTTATTTTACATAATGTAGCCTGTCTATACTACATCTTATAACACAACAAAGTCGAAGAAGAACCAGTGGGTAGGTAACCTATTCTAAACTATTTTCTCTATGGTTTCCACCGACAACAAAGGCGCGAAACTGCTAGTTAAACGTCATTAATTCAAAATTGAAATTTATCGCTCTATTATCGGCGCGCGCGCATGACGGTAGGCGCCCTATTGTGATGCGCTCGCCACCTCGCGCCGGCCATTGTACGGGGATCTGATACCTGACGAGGGCTTTGTCCGTCAGATCGCAGCATTGTCTAGACTTAGTCCTTTTCTAATTTTACTACTTATAGAAAGCTTTGAATTTTCTTGCTTACTTTGTATCTATTCTATAGATCCTCCCAATGCAAAGATTATTGGTAGGGAGATCACTTTTAGTGATCGCTTTTCTTTGAGCATTTGTTGAGGATTCATCTATAGGTATACGGGACTTATAAAAAAAACATTTTTTTATGTTTTTACCTGTCCGTCTTGTTTGTTCCGGCAAATCTTCGAAACGGCTGGACCGATTAATGTAGGCAAAAAATGTATGTCCTAAATCTGTCCTAACTATTAAGAATCTCTCTGGTCGGTTGTGATGTTATAATGTCATTGAAGTCTACCAATTAAATTACAAATCAGAATTTTTATGTTACCGTCCCGTTTAATTAAAAATGTAATCCTCTCACATTCTAGCGCTACTCTTAATTAAAATCGAATTCAAAGGAGTATTTTTTGTTCCAAACCAGATTAATACCGGCTACAAATCTGATCCCGCCAATTACATTGGAAATATTAACAAACGACTCATCAGTACGCAATAGATTCCATCTAGGAGCTTCATTACGGGGCCCGGTTCAATGTTGCGCACGCGGCTATGAAAGCTTTGTCCCGGGGCATGCCGCGATGCCTGCGCCTGATACTGCATTGTGCGAGTAACTGTTCGACAGTGATTTCAGCCCACAAATTATGTAGTTTATTAATCATAGAATTCGAATTTCTGACAGTATAAAAATACCAACTTAGGGAGAATTTTATACATTTTTTAGAATCTTTGAACCAGAATTTAATCTATAGCTGGAAATGATGCCAATTCTATATTGTTATTAAATCGAGACTAAATTAAATTTGAGGCGAAAAGGATGGCAATGAAATTGGTTTAATGAAGTTTGTGCACTAACATACGTATCACCACTATATTATAAACATCATTAATAAACGCTTACAAGTAAAAAAAACGAATTTAGATACCAGATTGGCCTCCTTGATATTTATTATCAAAGGTATTAACCGCTAAATTTATAGATATTGTAGTCAGTTTACAATAGTTTTAGAAAGCATTTCTAGGAACAAAAGGAATTTGTAATGCCAGAGTAAGTGAATCATAACCTTCTATAAATTTGGGGGTAAAAATCAGACTAAAAAAACGTTATATTTAGCGTCTCCTTTTCTAGTGTGACCTTCCCGCGACGGCTTCCGAATGCGACCGGGTTTTTGCACAAAACTGAATGGCGGCCGAGGATAGAAATCTTTCTCACGGCGTCTGCCATGGGAACTGAATCGAACTGAAGCGCCGAGTTTCTACGTACGCTAAGTATATTTATATTTACCTATTATATTCACGTTATGTGGACTTTGAACAACACGTCGCATTTGGACGATTCCGGATAGTAGACCATTTGAAGGTTGATTTTAAAAGTATTTACCGAATTCATAATGCGGTTGTATCAAACTCTTAAGGATATAATAAAGTGCTGTTCACATCGAGCGCAGCGCGGCGGCGCGCACTTGCAATGTTTAAAGGAAAGTGATGTGTCTCTACCAAATAATTTGTAAAAAACACTCATTAAAGTTCATATTTCCGTGGAACTAATGCATATTTGTAAACGCTGTGCTGCGCTTAATATAAATCGTATTAAACATTAAACAAATTATAAAACAAAAAAAAACTGTTACGCAAAAAAATATCTTTAGGATTGGTTGCGTAGGAAACGGTCATTCACATTATTAAGATGATAACACGTCTTCCATACATTTTCCGATATTTAGATTACGAATAAGGCCATTTTCTGTCAAAAATGTAGAGAATAAACGTGGATAGAGTCGAAGCAAGCATAATTCGAACTCTATTTTATTCATCCCCAAATACTTTTGTAAAATATGAATCGCGTATTATGATTATGATGACTTGATCGTGTTTTTTCCGATATTTAGATTACGAATGCGGCTATTTTCTGTCAAAAATGTAGAGAAGAAACGTGGATAGAGTCGAAACAAGCATAACTCGAACTCTATTTTATTCATCCCCAAATACCTACTTTTGTAAATTTGAATCGCGTATTATGATTATGATGACTTAATCGTCTTGTAATGCGTGTAACTCTTGTTAGCAACTTGTATTAGATGTTTTACTAACACTTAATGCGGTATACGTTATGATGAGCAACCACGATGACAGGTCACGGCGGACATTGCCCCTAATCATGTATTGAAGCAGCAAATTAAATACTGATTCTGTTAGTAACAAACTAAACTTGACTAAACTAAATATATTGCCATCCATTTCATAGTCTTAACGTATGAGCAAGTTGGAAATATTATAAAGTCCTGATTTGACGAGCACAGAAAAGGCATAATTTGTTAAGCTATGTTTTGTAGAGAAAATTATCTAAAACCGCAAGTAGTGGGGGTGATTTAAAGTGGTGGGGCCGAGGTCAATGACCGCGAAGCCTCCGTCTATCCGTCAACAGATGTCGTCACCAGCGAATTAGTTTAGTGTTTTTGTATCTGACTTTGTCTCCCACGTTTTGAGTTAGGTATAATTAGGAAATGAGTTTTATTGACGTTTCGTATCTATCTGGACATGAATAGTGATGTGGTTATGACATGGAAGGTTTTATAGCATTAAATAAATGATATTAGCCATTTTAACGTCCCTCGCCTGGACATTCAGGGCATAATCCACCACTCTGGCCCATTGCGGGATTTCTGTCGAAACTTTGTTAGGTTTGCTAAGACATACAGTCTTCCTCACGATGATTTCCTTCACCGTAAACAAGTGATAATTATATTAAAGTTATGATTCTGCGTGTTACTGTGGCGATATTTTAATATGACTAAACTAAAATGTTTCTTAAACATATTGGAAAATTGGAGCACCAAAAAGATAAGAAATTATACTTCCTACATTGCGTTACTTCCTCACTGTGCATCCTACGAAGGAGTCATCAACCAACGCGTGTTTTTTGGAAACATTCAATTGTTTCAACGTGCCGCGTTGACGTTGTTAATTTCGCACGACGAACTTCAAGAACAATTTGAAGAACGCTTCGTCTAGCTCGTAATTTGAGTGTAGGATACTTGGACTGTACTGAGTGGTTGCGGTTTCTATTCCCGTCTGTGCAAATTTTGGAAACGGCCTTTTCGTAATTTGCCCTGGTAACATTCCGTCATCCCTATAGTCTGATGTTTAATTAGGCGAAGTAACTGACAGCTGGAAATGTCACTACTCTATGAATTTGAACCTTATTTGTTCTATTTATATTGAAAAGTGACATAAGCACCTGTCAGTTTACTTCGTCTAATTAAAAATCAGACTACCTATAGTCCATTGTACGGTGCCCATAGTACAAGGATTGCTTAGTTTAGGATCATACAGCGGTGTGTTAGTCCGACGAATTATTTATTGTGCACCTGCCGCCCTAGACAAGTGGCATGAACGCTAATCGAATAGAATAGAATAGACTTCACAATGTTTGGAGATGACATTACAAGTCGCTATGTAGATCACGTGACTTATGTCATTTCCATACATGAAGCGTAGCGATTTGAAAGAACGCTTGTAGACGTCAGCCATTTGTCTAGGGGGGCAGTCATTCTATTGCGGATTCGTCGCGATTTTGGTCATCGTCATCAACGGTCGGTAATCGTAACAAACAGTCGGCAATCGTCAGAAACAGTCGGCAATCGTCAAAAACGATTGACAAACGTCAGAAACGGACACCCACGCAATTGAAGTCTCATTGTCCATTATAATTATGTTTGATTATGATTATATGGCGCTTATTAAGGCAATTATTATTGGATCCGTCTATTGTCGGCGATAATTAGCATGAGGATTGCGTCATTACGTTTCAAGCCGTGGGAATATCGGAGATAGGTAACGAGATTTGCAGATGAAATTAAGATGCTGTTATGTTGATTATATTTGAATCTTAGCTGTCAGTACTATGACTAGGTGTTTCAATTGATTGTTTTAGTTTTACAGATAAATAAAACTGAAACGAACAATTGAATCTAACAACTAATATCTTAAGGCTTAAGGTCCAGGGCTCAAGTCCTGACTCGCATATCTGGATTAAAAAAAATCTCTGTGCCAATCTTGAAGTTAATACCTATGGTACCTATGATTATAATACCTATGATTATCACTTGCTAATGGTGAAGGAAAACTTCGTGAGGAACCCTGCATGTCTTAGAGAATCTAACTTTCGAAAGATATCTGAAATCCGCCAAATAGTGGATTATGGCCTGAATCCCCCTCGCATTGAGGGGAGGCCCGTGCCCAGCAGTGGCACATAAAAGTTCCTCCTTTTCCCCTTTCCATATCTTATAGGGTAATATGAATTCTCATTAATAATTAACGTTTTTATTATAATGACAATGACTAGTAAGTCCGTCGCCCGAAGGTTTCTGACTCATATCATACTAACTATTCGGTCCAAAAAGCTGCGCGTGCGTCCCTAATGACAGAAACGGCACCGCGGGCAGTTCGTGTAATGAATATTTAATTGCATGGAAATATACATACTAGACTGGAGTGGTCCGTGGTCCGTCTAGGTTTGTTAACTAAATTGTTGTGATTACGGATATGGACCTACATGTTTGCATGTGACATAGCTATCTAGACAATTGTTTCGTCGAATGATACGTACTTACTGCAGGCTACAGATTATTTTTTCGACGGAATGGTATTTTTGCCACAATAGCAGGCAAAGAAGCAGTTAGGGGGCGTAAATTACGTCAGGCATTTAGGGGGAGGGGGTCGAGCCAAATCTCACCAAATCTCACGTGGGGGAGAGGGGGGGTCTCGGAAAATCTCACGAAATATTTTTTTTACCGCAAGAAACAGTGTAAAATTGCAAAACTGGGTTATATTAAGTAAAACATCTTTCTCCCCTACAATATGGCTTTTGAAAAATCTCACGTGAAATTAGACGGGGAGGGAGGGGGTCGAGCAAAATCTCACGAAATCTCACCAAGGGGGAGGGGGGATCGAAAAATCTCAAAAATCACCTCACGTAATTTGTGGACCCCCTTACCGCAGCCTATAGGACCCGCAAACACCCGATGCAGTGAGCCGAGCGGCACGCTCAAACCACTGCGTCTATTCTTTATATTTTTATACCAGCAAGAAGGCCATTAAACACATTCCCGTGAGTTTTTTCTAAGTCTAATTATCGTAGATTACCGACAGGACGGACGATCGGACGGCGTGGGCACCACAGAGCACGGCGACGGCCTCTCATTGTGGTAACGGTACCATAGTAGAAAGATGGGTAGTAGGTTATCTTCATAGATACGCATGTTTGAGTGTGCGTGCGCGACGCATAGATACGCATGGCGCACACGTACAAGCCACGCGTGGTGCGTTTCTATGAAGATAACCTAATATCCATCTTTCTACTATGACAGTACACAAAATGGACAGCATGACCATAGAAAGTTAGTGACTACTAGAAACGACACTACCGCTTCTATGATAATATTGTGTTACTCTATTTTGTTGTTTAATATTGTGTTGAACTCCTGCTCACATAGCGTTGCTGTTTGAAAATGTACACATTTTTTCTTTATCAATTGAAAAGAGTAACCATTGAGTTTCTTCTGGCTCTTCTCAATGGAAGTAACATTATGAACTGGTGGTAACGTATTATAGGACTACGTTTTATGGGTTTTTAGAAGGGTTCATATTAATATGATAGACTTAATACATCAGGGCCATAATTCACCTAGCCATGGAAATGGCATTGCCATTGAGCTGCTATAGTTATCGACACTCTGATTGGTCAGTTCTGACCGACCAGTCAGAGTGTCGATCACTATAGCAGCTCGATGGCAATAGCAGTTCAATGGGTAAGCGACTTAGGGCCTGATTTATAGTATTATAAAAGTCAAATACCAATTAACACGACTTCTGCAAAATGATGATATTTGAGTATTTATTTTACAACGGAATAGAAATCCTTAATAAGTTATCTCCGAACTAACCACTTTAATTATTAAACATAGAATACAGGTTATATTTACCCTCTATCATAAACGATTTTAACGAGCGTTAAATTATTATTTTATTAAGTTAATAAACGACATATTTAATTAAAACTATGCAAATATCTTAGCATATTACTGTCAGTTGTATAGCCTAAAGGCATGAAAGTGCTATGTTATGTTACAAGGATAACATCAACATGCTGGAATTAAATTTATATTTCTTGACTAGAATTTATAACATAATTTTATCAACAAACAAAATGTAGGGGAATGTCGCCGATATCGTACTCCTTAACTTTCATCCAAGTTTGAAAGAAAACGATAGGTCATATTGTAGTATTTTTTTATTTAGAACACACTTTAGTTATTTAACTTCAACACGCCATAGACCACAATGAGCTTAAGCAACCCCATTCTTCACAATTAAAGTTTAAAAAAAAAGTGCCTTTCGGTACAATTTTAAGACCGGTTATTTAAATCGTACCATACGGTTCCTAAATCGTACTTAAGTGTGGAATACACAAATATCAAGGAAAAATCAATAGTGTTAATTTATATCTAAATGATCTAAAAATAAACTGTAGGTATAGTATTTAACGGATCAATGTTTATTAAGTATATTTTTAGGTTTTATTTAGCAGCTAAACAGTATTTAAGAGAAGAGCTGTTTTTCTATACCCATTATAAAAGTACGATTTCAAAACCCACGACCGGTACAATTTGCCCAACTAGCTATATTTTGCAAAAAAAAACGTTGTCATTTTATAACCTCAAGGAATTTCGACGATTCTTTTCTACAGAAATAAAGGACGTTAACATGGATTCAATTTAGTAAAACAAATAATTTCTGGAAGCTTACCTTCGGTGTGCAAAGGCTTAGGTTGCCTGGCTGGAAAATAACTTCAAACGTCACAAAAAAATTATTTTTAATTTTTTTTTTTTTTTTACTGGAGCGAGGTGACGTACTGACAGGGCCTATTATATGTTGGTAGCATTGTGTTAGTGTTACCAGAATAAAAAAATAAATGCAATAAGTAGGAATTAGCCACGGGGTACGATAAAACTGCTGGTACAAGTTACCCTACTTTCCCCTATGCATTACTGAATTCATAATGGTCGTAAGTAAAGATGATAAAACATTAAAAATGTTTTATTTCTAACAAAAACTAAATAAACTATAAAGTTCGTAACCGACCTGTTAAGTACTTATTAAAAGTTTTCTTAAATATT
This sequence comes from Drymonia ruficornis, assembly GCA_947859195.1. NCBI lineage: Eukaryota > Metazoa > Arthropoda > Insecta > Lepidoptera > Notodontidae > Drymonia > Drymonia ruficornis. The sequence continues at coordinate 12,273,168 of OX401905.1, read as the reverse complement.
TTGCTATCAGACTGAGTCATACCGCCGAATGCAACTCAAATTTGAGAGTTTGATGTGCCATACAAAACACGATAGATAACGATGACTCAAATTGTTAAGTAAGACTTAAAAAATTAAGAGCCTTTGAGTATTCGGCCGTAAGATGTAAGATTATATAATCATTAGGGCGAGAAAATAGGCGCTGATGGTAGAAGATAGCTTGTTATTGATTATACTTGATACCTTCAGCTAAGTATAGATTTATATCCTGTTTTATCCATTATCCAATCAAAATTGTGCACTGTGATGTCTTGGTGTTCATCACACGTGTTCCAAGTTCAAATAATTCAAGTCATATTTCCATAAGAAAACCATTAGCTTCCGTCAACCATAGCCAATATACAGCAACCTGTTCAGACCCAACTGGAGTATTGTATAACCGTGAGACCCGGCGACTTCCGGTCACTACCAAGGTTGGTAACCCGACTATAATATGTTGATACCAATATTATTCAAGCGTATTTGAATTAAGAAATGACTTCGGAATATAGTAGTGTTATGCTGATTCACATTTCAAAAACTGAATTTGGAACTCATTATAAAGCGTTCAACAATGTAGGTAATAATTCTGTTGCCAAATTACAGACTACAGTAATTTAAGTTTGACATAACTTAAAATATAGCCGTCTTGCTTATTTAGTCCTATTATAAGAAGGACGGAAATAAATTTAGTTTAGTTTGTATACCTACAGAAGGATAATCGCTGTCTTTATATCAAGCGCATCAAGCGACTCTATATGGAAATAATTCTGAGAAATGGCGACGCTATATAGAAATAATTTTGAAAAATTACTTGAAAAACCTGTTAAAAATAAAATAACCCAATGCAATTAACCACACGCATTGGAACATGCGTGGTGCGCACGCGCAGTTAGACCGCCCGTTAAAACGGTTGCGCCCGTAACTGTGGCTGTAACCGTTTCGGTGATCGCTACCCGCACACGCCGTTTGGTTTACCGATGTTTACGGGAATCCATAAAACAAGTAATAATTCCTTACAAAAATGCACATTTTGGTAACTTGACGAGTTTAGTAACTTGTATTCTCTCTGAAACCGACAGCAAGTAATAGTTATGCAAATTACAATTTCCCTGAAATTCAAGTCTCTATAGCCGATAGAGCAAAATATAGTATACGAATGCTTACAAGGTCAGGTGGCGATGGGTGAAAGATGAATTTTCATACTCTACATTTTTCTGCTTCTTACATTATGTAACTAGAAATTGAAATGAATAATATAAGACGAGTAATCATTTGAGACCGACATAGACTAATAGAGTCGGCAATTCGATAGAGTTGTACTATCCGGAAGGTTTCAATCAAGCGCTATATCTTATCTCAGATGATCAGAGCGATTAAAATTAACTGAAATTCATACTTTTATAGGTGAGGGGAAGTACCCGAAGTGTTTCAGAAAGATCAAAACCGTAGCACACTCAAGCGACTGAAGTGCATGAAAAGATATATGAATGTGGATGAAACCAAATAGCTGTATCAAATCTCAGGATCGTAACATGAGACAATTCCAATCGCGGGTAGAGTTAGGGAGAGAGGCGCTCATAGCCAGCTGCAATCACTGATCGGTAAACGATCAGAGGCTAAGCAACGCTAGATAAGGTCAGTTATAGATGGGTGACCATTCATTGGCATTTGAATTGGCCGTCTCCGTGCTTGGGCACGTAAAAATTCGGTCCCAGTTGTTGTCATCTAGACAGCAGTCGTTAAGCCTTGTCAGAGGCCATCGGGCAGCTTGAACAACTATGACACCAGGTTGGCCACTAACCATACGATAAGAAAAAGACGGGTAGTGTTAATGTTCCTTGGGTCAATCACAGGCCATGTGGCAATTACTGGTCTTTGTCTACCTCCATTGGTGAACAGGATACAGTCATACTGGTGTAGAATTAGATGTATTTTATTATAGGTATTAAAGTTAATCGCGTCTATTGTTAAGTCCTATTAAAAGGGATGTTACTAATCGCGTGGCAATCGCGCTTGAATCTAGTCGCGTCAATAAATCGCGTAACGACCACATACGACCATAAATCTCTAGCGGTCGCTTTTAACTTTTAATGTCATGTCATCGCTGAATGTCAAACGCATTTATGATACGAGCTTCCATTAAAGCTATGAATATATGCAAGGAGAAATAACATTTAAATTAATAGTATCTCCAGCTCTAACATAAGTTTGAGTAGAGTCGTCACTAGTGACTACGTAAATTAATTTGTTTGGCAGTTCCTTGGGCGGTTGATAGAGTCACTGTACAATTGACCATATGTTACATAGCGATACCCTGGCATAATACCAATGGTAGAGCAGCTACCATATCCCTGAAGGGCTATATCTTAGGATAGGTAGAGTTATAGTCACAGAGTGAAGACTAAAGAAAGAGGTGCCCTTATTAGATATATGTATGAAAAAAAAACGTGGTCATTGTTTATTCATTTTCATTGTTCTATCTACCGGTAAATAGTTGAACTACTCGCTTCGTTCTATGTCGATGTTAGTACTAGGCCGACCACTCGGCCGTGTTGCTTAGGCCCAGTCCCCTTAGTAATTGGTCCATGGTTATAGTATTTCTTCTCTAGGATAGGTAGTGTTATAGTATTATGCCCACATTCTGCCTTTATTTCTAACAGTCTCATCACTGTTTCTCGGTACAGGTATTCAAGGTAAATATAACTCTATCTCTACTATATTTTCTCTACAATGTTGTATGATGACGTCACCACGTACGCTATCAACGAACCAATAAAGACACGGCTCAGCGGGCGTTGGCGCCTAAACGTCAGATACATTGACCCACGCCATGGGAACGGGGTCAAGTGTATGGGGTTATGTCCGTACTATATTGAGTCGTTTGTTACAATCTTTTTAGGTAATATGAAACGGAAATGAGAATAAATGTGGCTTTTGACCCAGATACAAAATATTCGCATTATCCATCGATTCTATATCCATTATTATGATTATTGGATATTGGAATATCCATTGATTTTAGTGGCGGCGTCAACAAGTGCCGAGTGGAGCCTGACGTCTGACCAGATAGATATAGCGTCATCTGAATGTACCTATAGGCGTGACAGGGCTTGTCGAAACACCTATAGGAAAATGACAATCCTCAGTGTATGTTTATTTGGTGTAAGAGCTCATCTAAGCTCTTACACCAAATAAACATACACTGAGTTCTGCAATTTTTAACGACTCAAACAGAAGAAGGACTTTAGCGCGGCGATACACGGACTGCTTGTAGCAGTTCATCTCGACCGCTACAAGCGGTCGCTGCACGGCGAGTAGCAGTTTCAATACAAAATTTCCATTTACCATACACGAACTGCTTGTAGCGGTCCGCGCGCCTGCGCGTTGCATTCTATATAATACCGGTGTGGCCAGCTGATGACCATGACGTGAATTTCCCACCAATTTTATTCGAACTCCCCCGAAAATTCACTTTTAGAAAAAAAACCTCCTAAATAGTTTTTACTAATTTTAAAGGAGTCAAATTTAGGGGGTAAAAAAGTGGGATGGGATTTTTTTAGGGGCGTTATATTTTTAGGGGTAACCCAATCTAAACAATCATATTTAGTTGCCCTAGCGTAGGGATTCCCAAAGTGGTCGATATTGGTTACATATCGACATAAACGAAAACTGATTTTGGGGGTCGACGACGTCTAAAAATCGACCCCTATTAATTAGCACAAGTTCTTATTTGAAACTTTCAAGATACCGTATAAGTTGTAACTATTACGTATACCAACTTGTTATAAGAATGACTGAATCACACAGTTTTTTGTTGAGTTCATTTAGGAAAAGGGGCGTCTTGCCAAAATAGTTTGGGAATCTCTGCCCTAGCGGCTTAGCGACATCTAGTACGGTTCCTCGTTACTAAGAATGCGGACTTGAAATAAATATGTAGTTGAACTTATATAAAAATTAAGAGAGTATTTTTGATTTTGTATTTCTCCTAAATGAGCAAAACCAATTTTTTTTTTTTTTTTTTCAATAAACGAATCTTTGGAGGGATTTCGAAAAAAGTTGGGAAAATTCACATGGTCATCTGGCAACATTGGAGATTTGATCTGAAGCGACCACGGATGTATAATGAAGGATTGATGACTTGAGTTTTTGGTTAAGAAGAAATTAAGAAATTCAACTTTATTCTCCCGCCTTAAGGTCTATTATGACAATTCTTAGACAGATAAACGAACCGAGCGAGAGGCCCCAGTTGGGACCGTGTCCCTCTCACTCCTAGTTGCCATGCCAAAATAATATTATCGTTGGGTAGTGATTGGTAGTTTTTAAATCAACCAAATAAATTAATTTATTATTTATCGTGTCGTGACTATTGTTTCGTCGAAACATGTTGGATTCATAATGATCATTTTTAATTTGTAGTCATATATTTTTTATAGCAAGTAATATTTAATATTATTTATATTTTGTAAAAGATCGGATTTTTTTTATCTTTAGATGGTAACATTGGTAATAATGCTCAGCTAGGGTGGCCATAAAACCACATGACTTTGTCATCCGTTTGCCGCAGTGGTTTGACCGTAGGCCGCTGGGCTCATTGCACCGATTGGTTGAGGGTTCGATTCCCGTCGGGGAAAATTTTGGAAATAGCCTTTTCGTAATTTGCTCTGGTCTGGGATAGCTTCCAGTCTATTGGACGGTATTTATAGTAGGTACAAGCGTTGCTTAGTTTGGGACCTAATAGTTGATGTATTGTCTGGAGATATTTATTTATTTATCCATTGTTTGAAATGTTTATTTTACTTGTAGAGTGGCTACCAACGCGAAGATGAATCATAGTAATAAGGTACTTTCTTTTATATCTTCGACAAGCATAGAGAAACCTCCGTTAGAGTTATAAAATATCAATCATGTGCGTTACTCATGTACCTATATAATACAATAAGTACGTTAAAATTTTATTATTGCGTGGACACCCTAGTAGAGGGACACTGTACCACTCTGGGCCCCTCTCACTCGGCTCGTTTTTTGTGCTGCAGTAAGCTGTCCAGTATTCATTTACGTTCGTGGAAAAGACCTGTCAGAGAGCGGCGTATTTACAAATTATAATGTCAGCGCTCCATAAAGTTATGATCGGTTACAGGTTGGAGTAAGCCAACAAGTCAACACAGAATAAGTAGGTACATTCACTTGTCAGCCATATTACTCCATCACAAGGTCGACGGAGCCCCGTGCATTTAGGGTCACCAGTAACCTAACACGTAACCCACGTCGTAACCTTCGAACCTAACCCTAACCTAACGGGATCTAGGATCAGGTATACGGCAGTCAGGATACGGGATGCGGGAAATGGATTCGGGATTAGCCATACGGGATGCGGGAAACGGAATCCGAGATACGGGTTCCGGGATCCGGGAGTCGGGATACGGGATCCAGGAGCCTGAAAACGAGTTACGGTATCCGGGAACCATGATACGGGATTTCCGGAATACGGGATCAGGAAGACGGGATCCGGGAAATGGGGTCCGGGATCCGGGATCCATTCTTTTAAATTGAAATTCTACGCGGACGAAGTCGCGGGCAAAAGCCATAAGTTATATTTTGGAAATACGCATCGACCGCTCGCCGACTGCTTGAGCAGTCCGTGTATGGTAAATGGCAATTTTGTACTGAAACTGCTGTTCGCCGTGCAGCGTCTGCTTCAAGCGGTCGAGATGGGCAGCTACAAGCAGTCGCGTGTATCGCAGCACTTAGTATTTGAGTAACATCTAAGTATTTAACTGCTTACTATGCAGAATATTGGCTCAGAAACCGAACATGAGTCTCGACCTCCACAACCGAGATCTCATCTCTTTTCTCGGCAGCTGTTCCATCAAAATGAAATTTATACCTAAGTTAACTTTCTTAGGAACTTTGCCTGCCTTTAGTTACTTATAAAGTGGACGTTAATATCATTACAATAATGTAAAAAAAATGTAATGTAACGTCACGACTTTTATCCCCATTCGGGGGTAGTCAGAGGCTTGAGTGGCCATACACCACATTGTGGAGGTATTAACCAACTCAAAGCCCACGTTTCACCAGATAGACAGAACCCAACGTGACAGGTGGTGAACCTTGTCGCCGTGTATACAGGAACTGACACAATAACAACAAACTTCGAATACTCCTCGTTTCTAATTAGACACGTATTTCTCTTTGTTTCTGGGTTATCACGTTCCTTATAAAACTTTCTCTTACCATTGAGAGCGTAAAACAAATCAGAAAGCGTTAAAACGCGAAATTTTAAGCTTTAAAGATAAACTCAAACAAGTTTTTGTAAATCCACAATTATTTTTAAAAGATTTAGGTCGTTGCAATCAGTTAAAAGGACTAAGTAATGTGTTATCTAGACTTTCGAGAAAACAAGTCCTTGATAAGGACGATTGATATGAAGTTTTTCAGAAAACATAAAGCTTGTTTCGGAATTAACAGATAATTTTGACGGGCCCGTTGGCGTGGTTGGCGTGATGGTACCTTTCACGCTGCAGGTCGTAGGTTCGATACCTACCCGGGACATGCATTTGTGTGCATGAACATGTCTGTATGTCCCGAGTCTGGGTGTATATCTATATTAAGTATGTATTTACAAATAAAAAAGTAGTATATGTAGTAATATCAGTTATCTGGTTTCCATAGTACAAGCTCTGCTTAGTTTGGGATCAGGTAGCCGTGTGTAAAAAATGTCCCTGGATATTATTATTGTTATATAATATAATTTGGACAGTTTTTCCATACAATATCTGTCAAAACGTCATATATGGATAAAAGTTAGGTATTTGACGATTTTGAATCAGGCCCTTAGAATAACTATAAAGCCGCAAAAATGTACCTAATTGTTATTCAAACGAACGTTATCCAACCTTGAGCCGTTCGGCCCTTTGTATACTCAATCACTTAAACGGTAGTAACCTGTAGATAAGATAAGTTTGATAACAATTAACTAATAGCCGTTAGAACGCCGTTTACTTTGTCCTAAGATTTATGGCATCCTGATACTGTCATGAATGGTTATGTCAAGGAATTTATAATTAATGTGTTTCGTTTGTTGAACTAGATTGCACGAAACCATTATTAACTACATTACGTCAATTTTCGGTGAGAGGGTACTACCGCGGTCAAGCCAACCCGTACTACACCACCAAGCCAACTAGGAACTCGGATGGAATGCGGCTTCCCCGCCCGCACACCCGCCACCTCCCGCCCGCCACACCTCCCCCACACCGCCACCGCCTTTTATGCGGGTGACGTCACATTTGACAGGTTCCTAGTTGGCTTGGTGAAGTTGTATATGTGATGCAGTCAGTTACAGCTCAAGCTACGGCTTGGCTCTACCACATTGGGTAGATATAATTTATTTGCACTAACGTTTTGTCAGTTTTCAAATAGTGCTCTAAATTGTTCGTGTTCAGAAACGCACACTAAATCATTTTCACACAGAAATAACAACGAATTTGTTGATTTCTAATTAATTCCTGCCAACGTTTATGACTGCAGGCGCTCTAGTTAGTTAGTGCGCTGTAAAATAAAATATAGTGCCATTCTATTGTCTTCGTGATTAGAACGCAACGTGATCGTTCATCGAAATTAATTACTTAATGTTATTGCCCACTATGTTATATGGAAAGAAATCATGTCGAACACGTTTACGCAATGGTAATTTGGTCGAAAGATCAAAAGCTCGAGCGTTCAGTAGTTCGATACATCGAAATCTCGAATGAAAAAAATATCCGTCTAAAAACAATGTAGTTTTTTACTAAAGACACTGCTTAAGTGTTTATTATTACAATCATTTAAAACAACAGGCTCTTAAGCCGCGACCCCACCGCGGTGCACGGAGAGGCCACGCACACGCTACGCACGTGGGTCAAGCTTCGCTTTGCACGAAAATGTATGTCATCGTGTTCACCGCGGCGCTCGGAGAGGCTGTGCACGAAAGACGTCATCCATAAATTTTCTTGCAAAACGTAGCCGTGGCCGTGTGCGTGGCCTCTCCGTGCATCTATGTGGGGTCACGGCTTTATACCTATTGAGTTAAAACATATTGCGTTCGGTCACGTGGAGTTTATCATAAATAATCTTTGACATTCGTTAACTGTGCGAAACTAATCAAGATTTATGGATGGACTGTAAATTTAAGGTGCAATATAAACATTTCACAACAACCCAGGATCAGCTAACGGACAATTTTCTGTTAAGAAGCTCCAATTTCTTAATCCTTTGCTTTAAATCACATGTCTTATTATTTTAAGCTCGCTTTAGACTTAAGTCCTGTATAAGTAGTTTGGGACTTTAATTCATAAACATGTTAAATCGTTTCTTTAACTGCAGTAAGTAGTCACATAGTCAAAGACGAACACGCATCTATTTTAAAACACTCATGTCCAAAGCCACAATAGGCAATTGCCATCATTATAAATGATGATATAACATATTGGCCGAGATTTGAAATGCATACGACGCACATCAAACAATGCCCGCTTTTGAATGGGCCTCTATCAAAAATAATAATTGTTGCCCGCGAAAGTGGACTACGCAATATCCGCCGAAGAAATATCGGCCATCTCTCAAACAATCACGGACCAGACAAAAGGGCCAAACAGTTAGACCGTATGTTGCAACAGACCGAAGAACGAGCTTGTCATTATGGGCACCATTTCGACCTGACCTTCCCCGCGCCCCGAATGTGATCGGCTCAAAACGTCCGAGGGGTGACTCGTTGATTTTTCAGAGGTCTGCGTCGGCTGGCCGCAAACGGATCTCAAGCATTTGTGGTGGCCGAGTAGTTTCTCCCAATTACACCGTCTCTAGCCGGCGATTGGCCGCTCCGAGAGGAATCCGGCCTGTCGTGACTGTGATAAAAAAAAACTGACGCAAATTGCCGATACGCCTCGTGCACACAATTTCATGCTCGGACTTCACAACGAATAGATAAATTCGTCATATTTCCAACAATGCCTCACGAAACTGGATCCGACTGAATCGGGAGAATTAATTAATTGCTTAAAATCCAGAGCTAATGACTATTTAATGCGTGTCGGTAAAAAAAAGATAGGATCTCTTCTTATTCAATTGTTGTTCTAATTGTAGTTTTTTTGGACATTTATCATTGATGCGGCTGAAGGCATTATGGCACTGACAGTGATCTTGGCGGGACATTAGTCTTGCGGAAAGGTTATGAGAACGCTTGCCACTCGCGGACGGCACGCCTCTTGCACTGGTTTATTTCCCGGCCATAAATAACGTCTCTACTTTGTGGCACTTCAGTTTTCCTGGAGTCTGCAGTCTGTCTGTATTTATTTTTTGATTCTGTATTCCTCTAGTTGAGTGCATTGTATTCTTCAGAACGCCACTGGTCAGACTACTCATTTTTAGGATTCCGGACCCAAAGGGTGCCAACGGGACCCTATTACTAAGCCTACGCTGTCTGTCCGTCTGTCAGTGGGCTGTATCTTACGAACCGCAATAGGTAGAGACTGGAAATTTTCACAGAATCTGTTGGCGCTACAACAATACTAAAAATAAAATAAAATTTAAAAATAAAAAGTGTCCCCATACAAGGGAGTTATTATTTTAAACGTTTTTATTTAACGGTGTTACGGAACCCTTTATGTGCGAGTCTGACACGCACTATTCCTGTTTCTATTCCTATTATTGTCATCAGTTACCAAAACGAAGAAATTAATATCAATCAGAATATTTAGTTAGTTAGACTATCGAACTTATGTGAAAGCTACCTGTCACATAAGTTCGATAGTTTAACCGCGGAATACTGGAAGCAACTCATAATGAGTGCTTATATTTGAGGCGCTACACGATAACGACTTCTCAAACAGTTGAGTGGGACTTACACCATTTTAGTAGCATTTCTTTTAGATTGAATCCTAACAAAGGGCCGTCGGATCACTCCGACTCCTCTAAGCGCTAACAATAACTGAGATCGTCAAGTCATCGCCCCAGTCATCACACCGCTCGATTTGTCACGGAACATGACTATTTTTTACACAATAGGGTTGGCTAAATAGTAAATAAATATTTGTCGTTGTTTTACGCAGCATCAATCGTATGTTAGGCTGGTAGACTGCTGACTCGTAACATTTTTTAAATAACGATAAATGAAGTATACTCAAATCAAGCAATGAATATTTATGTATCAAACCTATTCCTTACCTTAGTTTTATGCTCATTTTCGCCAAGGATTCCCAAATGATTTCAGTGCCACTTAGCTTAGGAGGAATCCTAACTAATACTTAACTTCAGTACTTTCTCGTGTCTAAGGTGTCTCCGTAAGTAAATACAAAACAGACACTAAAGGATACTTAAATTGTTGTCAGAGGTCCATTATTTTTAAGAATTTGTTATTCTTCTTTCGTAACTGTTGTCGTTATAGATCCGAAGCTGACAACCCTAACACAAAACTAGTGTTGTACGTAACCGATGTCGATGGTTATCTCCGGACGATTCGTTCCGGCGGGAGGACGCGGCGCGTGACGCGACGTCGATTAGAAATCTCGTCTCGGACCCGCAACCCGACGTGTTGGCGATTGGCGGTCTCTATTAAACACGATCCTCTAGTTTTATTTACTTAAAAAAAAAGTAATTGGAGGCAAAGAGAATGGGAGCCAATGGATGTAAGAATACAATCAGACTCAGTTCAGTGACTTCTTATTTCAAAATGACTGACTACTGATGATACATTAAGCATTTTATGTTCAGTACACAACTAACTCGTGTCAAATTAACACCGACGGACTTGTCAGTTTGACAGGTGGTGAGAAAAATAGAACGTGTTATGACAACTTACTTCAACGCACACGTAAAAAAGTCAGTCCGATTTTTATATGGCTGACGTGATGACCGACAAAATCGACCTCTGTGACTCACGAAATTTTAATTTACTTACTTCGACTGACATTTTTGGTATGACCGGAATCGTTATAAAATTTAGTAACACAAATTCTGTTGTATTGGTACCTAGAAAATGTATTTATGAGAAGACAAAAAAAAACATAAAGTTACATTTAAGCTGGCAACATTTATCAATCGTAATTCGTAATTAAGTAGCAGCTCATTAATGGTAGTTACTTAGTAACAAAATCGTATGTTTTGAGGAAAAAACGATGGCAACGACCTTGGCATTGGAAATTCACAGGTTCAAAGTTTTTAGCATTTACATGGTTGGTTTCGAAAATGGCAATAGTAGACAGACATACTTACAGTTTATGTAAAAATTAGCGTTATTATCACTTTTCTGGACTTTGCATGTGCTATTGAAATTCGTCACGTCTCTGTTAATAGAGGTGTTAATATATCATCAATATTACAAAATTTTGAAGGTCGAAAGAAAGCCTTCTCCTTGTTTTGAGCACCCCTACAGCTTGTAAATGCAACGTCTAGTTTTAAAAAAGAATTGTAGCATTCCATTTTCAAATAGGTACATTCAAATAGAATCTTACTTTACGAAACAACCAATAGTCGATGAGGAAAATGCGTGTTCAAAGTTAGAATTTCCAAATTTCGTGTAGTCACGGAGTAGGTAGAGCGCGGGCGACGGACCGGAGCGGGGCAGGAAAAAAACAACCTATTCACTCTATAATAGACACAGACAGTAGTACAGAGAGCTCACTACTGAGCACATTGGATTTGGTATTTGCTGGTAGAAGTTATAAGGCTAATGACATGTAGAGTTTCTAGCCATAAACACTAATGTTGCAACTAAGCATGTTGAAGAGTAGTACTTTTTAGAATGCAGCAGTACTGTTGACTACAGACGGTCAACTAGTATTTTTTTTTAATGACTATGTTGTTGGCCAGAGTGGCCTTAACAACTTCACCGGTCAGAGGGCGAGCGCACAAAGTGCGGCTCCAGCCGTAAACGGTCAACTAGTGTTGTAACATGTGCCTTAAGGGCATAATTGGTCCTAGTGATAACTCAAAAGCACCTCAAAAGAGGTGAGGCATGATAGGAGAAGCAGAAACTATTACAACTTATAATGTTGATTTTTTATAATAACGATGTGTTAAGTTCTTAGTATCCGCTATGCTGTAGATATTACCATAGAAACAGATAGACATTTGAAAAAACTGCGTCAGAAAAACTCTTTATACTTAAAGCCTCCTTACAATTTGAGTGTTCTTTAACCGATTCCTTATAAATTACTTTTATCTATACAACTCTTATTAAAATCTACATATCGATAAGAGGCGTCGACGCCCACTCGATCGTTACCATAGTTACCTCCCATTTACCTCGGGTTATTTCGGTAATTCGTTCCCGTACACGACATAATCGATTTGATACGATTCAAAACTGAGTTTAACACCTGCGAGCTATCGAACCTCTATAAATATTACTGTAAGTGCTCCTCTAGCGCGGTGGGGCCATTTTATGAGTTTTAATAAGAATAAATGTTACGGTGTATTGTTCAGAACTCTACATAAAATAAATACCATTTGAATCGGATAATCATGTTTCTCTGACGCGTTTCAACTTCGCGACGCTTGACAAATACGTTTTTGCTCACACGTTCGAGTACCCTTTTTTGTTACTTTTTGCTACATAGTACCAACCTCGTGTTGAGTGGGAAACAATTCAAAACCTTGCTCCTACCAATAAATAAAGTTTTTCGTAAACCGGCATAGCAACAGCCAACCAACACTAAAACTTACTAGAACGTGAAATATGAAAGAACACGTTTCGTGCATTATGAAATACGAAATACAAAAGAACAATGACCCAGATCCGCCAAAGATAACCATCGGAGTGACGCATGTGTGGAATCGATAACAGTAGTGTACACGCACGCACTCGCCGACGTTATCGAACCAATATTTACTCAGGTAACAGCAACACGCGAAACGCGGCGACCGTGTGAACGCGCCCGATCGCCGCACGCCACTAATTGTGTTAGCCCTTAGCCGAGGGCATGCTATTCAAATAAACGTTGCGATAGAATAAAACGTGATACCTACCTCGTATTGAGCGGCAGCAGCTGCACAGAAACGGTACGGCAGATGCGCGCGAGCAACCGACGCTGTTATTACAGAAGCGACAAAAACGCGGCGGCCGGGTCGAACGGAATTTTCACATGGATAGAGTGGAAAACTTACCGGCGGTCAACGGCGGGTCGCAGCGGTGGCAGCGCCGGCGCACTCACAAACAGCACACGTGCACGAACGCCGCGGGCGCGCACCTGTCGCGGAATGACTGGCCATTTCCATATTAGTTAGTATTTATGAACGGGCGAGGCGGTCGCGCAGGCCGGCGCGCCGAGGTGGACTGGCTGGCGGCGCGCGCGCTACCTGCGCCCACCTGTCCCCGCGCCCCCCACCACCAGGAACCGGATGGTACTCCAAAACAAAACGGCCAACAAAGGACGTGCCGCGAATGTTCGCGCCACCAGTCGGCCCATCGAGGGGAGCCCTCTGTCTGTTTACTTGCGACACCTGACTCACTGAAACCCCAGCCCCCGTTGACCGATGATTTACGAGCGACCGATGCAACGAACCCAACGGTCATTGTTTTACAGCCAAACATGCTTAACTTCATAAAATTGTACTCATAAGCCTCCTCATCACATTATCATTACACAGTACAACGTACACGGAACAGTATCATTGAACAGATCCTGAGTGTCATTGCATTCAAGAACAAATCCATCTAAAGGTTAAAAATCGTGAAGACTTTAGGCATACCTAATTACGGAGTCAACCGGAGTAATTTAACTGTTCTTTTGAGGATATGCTTTCTTAACCTTTCCTTGGAAACGCTTTTGATAGTTTCCTCTGAACTGTTTGCAGCGGGATAAGTCGAATCGTTTGGAGGCTAACAATGCTGATGGCAGTTCTAATTTCGGAGATCGCTGTTATCTTGGCGGTTCTTAGTCTTTGGGTCAACGTTTATTCTGAGGTTATAAAATAGGTAGAGTAGGTACAATTTAGTCGTTAAGGCTAACAATGATGGCAGATGAAGTTTATTGAAGGGACTGTTTAAGCAAGGTCCAATCACTTCAGTTTCCAAGCTCAAACGATTTCATTCGAATCAAGAACGAGAAAGTGGATCACAAGACAGGAAAACGTGTTATTATTCAATATAAAGATGATGTTAAAAGTGAAGCAAACGATGAGGCGAAACAAAAAGAATTTGTTGACACATCGGTCGACGTGCAGTCACCTGAATTTGCACAATTGGAAAACGATTACTCAACTTATTGTCGACGTACACGTAAATACAAACAATGGGCACCGTCGGGTGGATATCCGAGGCCGGTCGCGGTAATAACACCGATTTGGTTACGTCCGATTTATTTACAAAACTCTTCCTCCGTTATTTGTAATCGCACTACAGCCAAGCTGTAGCCAATTGACTGCAGCTCGTATAAAGTCAAAGTCTTAGTTTTTTTTTTATTCATGTAAGCAAAATGTAGCATTTATAAATTGTCAAAAAACAATATTTTAGCGTAACCACCGGTTCGTAATGTTGCTTCCATTGAGATAAAGGGCTGGCTCGATCGGAGTAGTACCACCCTTTACAGAAGATCGGCGTAAAGTAGCTATTACGGCTACGATGAGTGTAAGAGCCAGAAGCCCAACCCTCCACCCATCCCGTCCCTCCATCCCACTCCCCTTCAGGTCGGCAACGTGCAAGACAAAAGCAAGACGTCCATTTTTATCACATATCATCATCGGTCGCGTCGTTGACAAATCCGGCGCCAATTTAAAGAATTGTAATTTATTTTCAATGTCAACTGCCATCCACCTTATTTATGTTTATTTCTAGTCTGATAATTATAGAAAACTGTACCGCATTTACCGAGAAGGAAATTCTCCGTGAAATATTTTGCGGTTAAACCTTAATACGAGGGCATTAAATTCTCATCATCTCGCTTTAGTGACATACTGTGGCTTTAAAATTTTGTTCCATTGAGGAATTCATTGAGTAGATATGGTACCCTCTAACATTGTAATCTCCAATCTTGTGCAGCGCACCACTACATATAGCGAAATTCACACACCTGATATCACACTCAAAATTCTACAATCAACTCATGACATTTTTATGCTTATTATTTACTAGGAGATGAGCCGTATTATTTTATACATAATTTTTTTTTTTTTTTTTATTAAATATTTTTTTTTTTTTTTATTAAATAAAAAAAAAAAAACCGCGAACAACTGAGTCGTACTGTGTCCATGGACTCCGTTGAGTAGGACATACTATTTTGGCCTGTCACATCTCTCCTACTTGGTAATGTCTTTGTTGTGGTACATAATATCATAATTATGGTCCACGTTGCCCGTAGGTCACGGGATTAACCGTGCACTTTTCCCACCATCAATTACTTCAGAAACATGTATATTTCAGCTATATCATTACAAATAAACACATTCCCGAACCTACCACACTATACAGGACCCTCAGCTCCACTATTAGATTTATTATAGTGGTAACTCTTACCACCTTAACAGGTCCAAAAAGTAGCATATTACACCTGACAACCCCTTACGATGCGTCAGGTACCATCTACGGTAGGTCCTGCCACAGCATACACTCTGGTACTCACTGTATGAGTTGTCGTGATCACTCACTACCAATTATCCAGAATGGTACCGGTCATGGACCAGTTACTAAGGGGACTGGCCCTAAGCAAGTCGGCCGAGTGGTCGGCCTAGTACTAACATCGACATAAAACGAAGCGAGTAGTTCAACTATTTACCGGTAAATAGTAAAATGAAAATGAAAAAACAATGACCACGTTTTGTTTCATACAAATATCTAATTAGGGCACTTATTTCTTTAGCCTTTACTCTGTGGGTACCGGTGCTGTTAAAAGTCGCTCACCACACGCACTCGAAGTGCTAGCGGATTCAATCCCCGCTGAGGACGTCAGCCCCCTAGCCAAGTGGCTTAGTCAACGAGCGTTTCTACAAATCGCTACACTTAAATTTATGGAAATGACAGTACAAGTCACGTGAACGTGACTCATTATGTCATTTCCATACATGAAGCGTAGCGATTTGTAGAAAAGATTGTAGATGGAGCAACTTGGCTAGGGGGGCAGAGAAGGCAACTACCACACCTTTGCTCAGTACAATTTGTCAGTGAGTTTATCAGCAAATAGACAGACTTTCAACGTGTCACGATCGGTGTTTCGAATTCATTTTATTCGGCGGGTGTCGCGAAAAGCGATAAACACTTGAGGTGCGCGGGCGCAGCGATAGCGCACCACGTCACGGCGAGCGACGGCTGATAACGAGCAGCCGACTGAAACTGAGTTCACGCACTTTGTTAACGCAAGTCACAGAAACTAAAAGCAAACAAACATTTTCACACGCATTAAAGGAAATAAAGATAGGAATAAAAACTGTTTCACGAACATCTGAAAGAGACCTGCTGGCCTACTCCGAAATACGAAACTAACGTTTCGGCTGACGGATTGTCGTGATTTGACATTTCTTCTTTCGTTTTTCTCTACGATTTGACATTGTTTTGATCGTAAATTGAATCCGTACTTCGGACGATCCGTCAGCGACGTATTTCGGAGTAACCCCCCAGGGCTCAAGCCGCTTAGCCATTGCCATTAAGATGCTATTGTGACCAACCCTCTGATTGGTCGGTCTGAATCAACCGCCGAATCAGTGGGTCGAATTCAAAATACCACAGTGGCGCCACAATGGCTTAGCGACTTAGGGCCCAATGATTTCGTAATAGGTCGCAATAGGTCTAAAATAGGATTGTGTGACAGGTTTTTTTGCTTAGAAATTAATTAAAACAAGTAAGTAATGACTTGTCTATACAGGGTGAAATCGAAATCGGGGGCAATATTTTAAAATATGACTCACCACATGATTCTGAATATTTTGTGAAAACAAATAAAAAATTCTATTGATAAAAATATATTGCCCAGGTAAGCAAATAAGCAAACCATGTAACTGTTATACCTTACCTGGGTAATAAATTTTTATCAATTGATTTGTTGATTAATATTCCCCTTAATATTCTGAATCATGTGTAGAATCACCGTTTAAAATATTGCCCACGATTTCGATTTCACCCAGTAGATACGAATGCGAGATCTGAAGAGTTCTTTTGATAAACTGCTTAGTGCTTACCACAAGCATGGGCGTAGACCGCAGGTAACAATCCCGACATATCAAATCGCATCAGTGCAGTGAGCTAATGATCGGAGGCTGCGACAGGATGCACCCACGCATCCGGACATGCCGTCATAAAAACTTAACGCAGCCTTTGATGCGAGAAAGATGCGTTCTATTACCTTTATAGGATATTTAGCTAATGAAGATTTTAGGGTTCTTGGTCTGCGGTGAAGGACAGTACGGTGAAGGAAAACATCGTGAGGAAATCTGCATGTCTTAGAAAATCCAACAAATTTTTGAGACTTGTAAAATTTACCAAACCGCTCTGGGCCAGCGTGGTGGATTATGGCCTGAATCCCCATCGGGCCGCCCCCCCTCAATGCGAGGGGAATTCAGGCCCAGGAGTGGGACATTAAAAGGGCTAACATTATTATTATTATCGTCTGCATTTTGTCAAGTACAAACAAAACCACACTGCATCAACAGAACTCGAGATTGTTTGAAGCTGTTGTACAGAAATGTCGTTTTCAGAATAAACGTTAATTTTTACTTTTTTTACGTAAAGTGCGAGCAATACCTTTGGTATTGCAAGCATCTCTAGACTACGGCAACTGAGGCCGTACGCTTGTTTGCCGCCGTAGTTACTATAAAAAACATAAACGATATATTTATCCGCAGATATCGATCATAATGAGACCGAGAACAGTCAGTATTGACACAATTACAAATGAGTCACCGTCGTGACTAGCCGGCAGTGTCACTGCACATAATAATGGAAAATATTGGAAATACTTGGCATTGCTTTTCCAACGCAACTTGTAAATTTTACTGTGATTCAGCATAAGGTAGAGTAGGCACTTGCAATATAATAGACTCTACTGTTTTTCCACTTATAGCTTGATGGCAATCTGACAGACGGATAGGGTTATACGGGCTCCGAACAGGCCATTATCTGTCAAAAATGTATAGGAAAAAAGTTGTAAAAAATACAACAGCAAATATTTATCTACAGGGTGAAATTGAAATCATGGGCATCCTTTTAAACTATGACTCTACACATGATTCAGAATATTTTGGGAAAAAAAAATAAAAAAAATCTATTGATTAAAAAAATATTGCTCTAAGCAAGCAAATAAGCAACCCCGTTAACTGTTATTCTTTACTTGTGCAATAATTTTTTATCAATTGATTTGTTGATTTATATTCCCTAAGTATTCTGAATCATGTGTACAATCACCGTTTAAAAGGATGCCCATGATTTCAATTTCACCCTGTATAAGTAGGGGTAGAATCCACTCTGGTTCCAACCAATGTAATTAGAATATTAGTAAAACAGAACCTCTTAAAATAAATGTAAAGACCAAATACTGTGTTAGTAGAGATCAGTAAAGACTAATTTTGTATGGCAAGTTATTTGTATATGAATGCAAATTTATGATTGTTTACTTTATCATCAAAACGTGATTTAGACTTTGACACTGATTAATGGGCATTTTAATAACAACATTTAACATTAACTAACACAAATTTAAAGATCGGAATATAAAACCACTTCAGCAGTATTTTATAAAAATTAAGTAAGGCCGTGGTCTCCTATTAAATGCCATAGGCCGCTTACAGCGTCACGCGTACGCCGCGTCACAATGCTTACTAGAGAAATGTACTGTTGTGGTCTCCTTCACACGCCGACATTCGTACATCGGATGGTTGCCGGTTTGATTCCACCCAGAGGCAAATTTCGGAAACAGCCTTTTAGTAATCTGTCCTGGTCTGGGTGTCACTGGGATCGCCTCAGTCCATTGCATGGTAACCAACTGTTTTTTTTGGGAGCCATAGTACAAGCGTTGCTCACTTTGGGACCATACAGTTGGTGTGTTATTGTGGCGATGAAATAACAGGTATAGTGAAGGTATATAATGAAATATACCTGTTCTTTAAGTAAAGCGTTGCGTTAGTGGAGGGGCGTGTATTTTTTGACTGAACGGACTCTACAATAGATTGTTTTATTTGCTAATGTTCATTTATAGTATTATTATTTAGAACCATCAATTTTGAAGCCAGTATACCAGTAATTAAGCCGGTGTAACGGCTTGCGATCAGTCCTGTGCGATTTATCGTGCTATGTACACCCGACCTAACGGTGTTGTCAGATGTAGAGCTAGTTACATGTTTACAACGCGACGCACCGGCTCGCCTTTCGTGGGAATTCTCAACACAATAAAAATGTCGCGTATTAGGAAACATTGTGAGTTAGGAGATCATATTGTACGAACTGTTGCCTGCAGCTTCGCTAGCGCTAATTTTCGATCCCCAGTAGCGTCATGATAATAAAACAACCCCACGATAGATTGATCTGTAAAATGTGTACTTATACTAATAACTGATCCCAAGGGCATACTATTTATTTGAAATTGATAAACTAGAGCTGCCATACCTACAGCGAGAACCTTGTCGAAAACATATAAATTATAATATAATAATTATTGCTTCATTTTACCCTAGTAACTTATCAAAATGTCGCCAGTATTTGGTATTTGCAAATTAACTGTTAAATTTACCGTTAATCTTAATACTATGTGATTAATGATATCTCAGTAGCTATCCTGGGAATATTTTTCATACTATATCAATATTTAGATTCACGAAAAAAATATTAAATATGATAATAATCAAGATAGCAAAAAACAGGTTTTAAATCCGCAAATTCGATAAATGGTACCATAAATTTAGGCAATCCAATCTAAATCTTAACCAGTATTAAAATTACGAATATTTGTTTATCCGAATGTAAACTGTACCTACTTACCTCTGCGCTAGTAGCACAGCCGACCGTGACAAGACAAACACGAGATCGAAGTCGATTTCTGGGTTCCGTACCCAAAGGGTGCCAACGGGACCCTATTACTAAGCCTACGCAGTCCGTCTGTCCGTTTGTCCCGTCTGTCAACGGGCTTGTATCTCACGAATCGTAATACGTAGAGAGTTGAAATTTGAAATTCACAGAATGTACCTATATTTCTGTTGCAGCTCCAGCAACAAACACTAAAACTAAAATAAAATTTAAAAATAAAGGGTGTCTCCATACTAGAAACTTGATATCTATGACGTTTTTATTCTACGGTGGTACGGAACCCTGTATTTGCGAGTCCGACACGCACTTGGCCGGTTTTTCCCATTCTCTTCTATGGATTAGGATGAGAGTGAGAGCGACTCGGTGCGACAAAATGCGTGACAAAAGTTTTGTCTTGTATGCGGTTGTCTCTAGACTATGAAGCAGCGATTCTCAAAGTATGGTCCACAGAGCGAGGCCTTTGCGATACTATTAACCTAAGCCCCAAAGCTCATGAATCTAATATTTTAAGGCCTGCATCAGTGCTCCGTAAAACAGTTACCGCCATTTTATAGAGATTTTAGTCGGTTTACAATGGAATTACAAAGCGTTTCTAGGAACATAAGCGATTTGTAATGCCCCAAGTCACTCTATCTCTCTCTAACGTGATGTATTAGACAGAACGAGACAAAATCGATTTATCTTGCATTTTGTCTTGTCACGGCCGGATGTGCTACCAGTGCTGGCCAGCTAAGCTAAAACGGAGCTGATACGTTACTTGTTTGTCTTTCTATTTGGGGCCATCCATTAATTACGTCACACGTAAAGGGGGGGCGGGGGTCGAAGAAATGTGACATTGTGTGACTAGGGGGTGGGAGGGGTCCTAAGTTTTGTGACGTCACATTTAAAAATCGAATATATCTAAGTATTAAAACCGAAATTTGAATTTTTAACGAAATTTTTTGAAAATTTCTGAAAATTATAAAAAATATCTGACGTCACACAGGTGGGTCTCGCAAATGTGACCAGCTGTGAAAAAGGGGGAGGGGTCTAAAAATCATGATATTCGTGTGACGTAATTAATGGATGGCCCCTTTGTAGCTTACTCTATTATTCAATATCTTACTACTCCGCCAAGCCAACTAGGAACTCGTTTGGAATGCGGCTTCCCCGGCCGCATACTGCCCGTACACCCGCTACCGCCTGCGGGTTCCCGCCCGCCACACCTCCCGCACACCGCCACCGCCTTTGTGCGGGTGACGTCACATTGG
The DNA here is from genome assembly GCA_947859195.1 of Drymonia ruficornis. Taxonomy (NCBI): domain Eukaryota; kingdom Metazoa; phylum Arthropoda; class Insecta; order Lepidoptera; family Notodontidae; genus Drymonia; species Drymonia ruficornis. Next base: position 12,251,916 of record OX401905.1, on the reverse strand, counting down.
ACAGGTTCCTAGTTGGCTTCGTAGTAGTACATAATTTATATGGATGGGGAGACGTAGAAGGACTTTCTGGATTTAAACGAGCGCGTCAGATTAAGATAAGGGAGATAGCTTACATATTGATAAGAACCTCAAAAAATTATGAGCCCTTAATATTGGTGAGTTCGCTCAGGGGAACCAAAAAAAAAAATAGGCCATCTTAAAATACTCGAACTCGTCAGATTAAGATAAGGGGGATTCATTACTAGCTAAGAAATGTCAAAAGTGTCAATTTTGCTAATTTGATCGTCAGTCTAAGAAATGGGAGCATCTGGAAGTTTCACTTTTTCACCCCCTCAGTTTTTTTTTTTTTTATATAGGGCTGCGGTGGCAAAAAAGCGTACGGCCCACCTGATTTTAAGCAGTTACCGTAGCCTATGCTGCTGCTGCTGCTTACAAAATCTGGCGCGCTCGAGTATTTTTTTTTTTAATTTCTCATGTTGGAGCATGAAAAGTATCAATATCTGACACGCTTGAGTATTTTTATGTCATTGCTTTTTATATAAAAAAAAAAAACATGTATACGCTTCCCCCACCGCTGAAAGTGGAAACATCTAGAACAATGTATTCTTCCTATCATGTCATCCACCGAATCTACTAGGTTTGGACGGCGCTCGTTCAAATCCACGAATTGCACGCTGGGCTCCCGGTCCAATAGTAAGTTTTCCCGAAGATCATAAGATCGTTGGTGAAAGCACATTGAACCTTATCCATCTTTTCTTTTTTAATCTCGGAAGAAGGGTTACAATCGATCTCTATCCTGTATCGATCGAGCATACATCTTTGAAACGATGCGACCGGACTGGCCGTCGTCGGCTGCATCTGCGCGCGCAGCTGTCGTGCGCACGCGCCGCCCGTCAACCAATGACTGTATATTTTACTCTAGTCCCTTTCATCTTGGACCTCCCTTTAATAAATTTATTCGATAACCGTTTCTTTTTAAATACACAAAATACGTACATTGTTCTTGTTGTTGTACACGGCGACAAGGTTCACCACCTGTCACGTTGGGTTCTGATTATCTGGTGAAACGTGGGCTTTGAGTTGGTTAATACCTCCACAATGTGGTGGTGTATGGCCACTCAAGCCTCTGACTACCCCCGAATGGGGATAAAAGTCGTGACGTTATATTTATTTATTTATTTTATTTTATTTTTGTTCTTCTTCTTATTTTCCGATGGTAGTGGCCAACCTGGTTTCAGAGTTGTTCCAGCCGCCCGAAGGCCTCTGACAAGGCTTAACGACTGCTGCCTAGATGACAACAACCGGGACCGACTTTTTACTTGCCCTCTGAACCACGGAGACGCTCAGTTAAAATGCCACTTAATGGTCACCCTGAAATGGTGCCTGGCCATGCCAAGCGTTGCTTAACCTCCGATCGTTTACCAATCAGTAATTGCAGCTGACTATGAACGCCTCAAAAAAAGAATACATAATATACATACATACATAAATACACATACATTAAAAATAGCAATAGGTATTGGACATAACCATGGACCAATTACTAAGGGGACTGGCCCTAAGCAAGTCGGCCGAGTGGTCGGCCTAGTACTAACATCGACATAAAACGAAGCGAGTAGTTCAACTATTTACCGGTAGATAGAACAATGAAAATGAAAAAACAATGACCACGTTTTTTTTCATACATATATCTAATAAAGGCACCTCTTTCTTTAGTCTTTACTCTGTGGACATAACTAACAGTTCTTAGTTTAAAATCTAGAAAAATAATTATTGTCTATTCTTCATCCTCCATCCAGGATATTCTATTTCAATAATATTCTCATTTTAAATTTAATTTCTTTAATGCTATAAGGTTAGCTAAGTAAGAGGCTGTATAAGGGTAACCGCCAGCGCATCTGCGCTCGCGCAGCTGTCGCCCGCACGTGTCACGCACACAACTGCACAAAGCGCAAAACAGGTAAAAAGGACATTTTTACTGCAACGTTACAAAAGATGGCATGACTGCTAGGAATCTTATCTAAATATATAAGAATCAAAGTCCTGATTGACTGACTGACTGACTGACTGACTGACTGACTGACTGACAGACAACGCACAGCCTAAACCGCTGATCGTAGAGACTTGAAATTTGGAGGGTGGGTTTGTCTTGATGTGTAGAGGTGTACTAAGAAAGGGTTTTTTGAAATTCAACCCCTAAGGGGGTAAAATAAGGGATGAAAGTTTGTATGGAAGTTCGTCATTTTTGAAGTTAGAATTATGAAAATTGCTGATTAGGTGTCTTTTGAAAAATAAATAAATATGGGTTTCAGGGTTTTTTGAAAATTCGACCCCTAAGGGGTAAAATAGGGGATAAAAGTTTGTATGGAAGTTCCGTCATTTTTGAAGTTAGAATTACTTAAATTGGTGATTAGGTGTATTTTCAAAAATAAAAAGAGTAATTTCAGGGTTTTTGAAAATTCAACCCCTAAGGGGGTGAAATAGGGGAATGAAAGTTTGTGTTTAGATTTCTTTCGTGTTTTTGGAAATTCAACCCCTAAGGGGTGAAATGTGGAGTGAAAGTTTGTATAGGGGTGGTCGAGTTTTGTTATTTTGACGGGAAAGGGGAAAACGGGGTCAAGGGATGTTTTAATAAGTCATCCATATCTCGATATTGGTTATGATTGCTTATTTGAATTGATCAGACTGGGGTTTCCGTATTTTTAATCATTTTGACGAGAAAGGGGAGAGCGGGGTCAGCGCATGTTTAGTCATCCATATCTCAAGTTTGGTTATGATTGTTCATTTTAAATAATCAGACTGGGGTTTCAGGTTTTTAATATTTTGAAGGAAAAGGGGAGAGCGGGGTCAGCGAATGTTTAGTCATCCATATCTCGAGATTGGTTATGATTGTTCATTTTAAATAATCAGACTGGGGTTTCAGCGTTTTTAATATTTTGAAGGAAAAGGGGAGAGCGGGGTCAGCGAATTTTTAGTCATCCATATCTCGAAATTGGTTATGATTGTTCATTTTAAATAATCAGACTGGGGTTTCAGCGTTTTTAATATTTTGAAGGAAAAGGGGAGAGCGGGGTCAGCGAATGTTTAGTCATCCATATCTCGAAATTGGTTATGATTGTTCATTTTAAATAATCAAACTGGGTTTCGGCGTTTTCAATATTTTGAAGGAAAAGGGGAGAGCGGGGTCAGCGAATGTTTAGTCATCCATATCTCGAAATTGGTTATGATTGTTCATTTTAAATAATCAGACTGGGGTTTCAGCGTTTTTAATATTTTGAAGGAAAAGGGGAGAGCGGGGTCAGCGAATGTTTAGTCATCCATATCTCGAGATTGGTTATGATTATTCATTTTAAATAAATGGGGTATAAGCTGAGCTGAATATGGTAGGTAGTAGGCTACTTCAGTTTGATCCCATAAAAATCATTTCGTAAATCAACACCCAAAAGGGGTAAACTAAAGGTAGAAAAGTACGGCAGAAAAATATGTTTGTACCCGATTGACTTGAAACTTAGTATGCATAGGGTAGGTGAGGGAGGAAGGGGAAGACGTAAGGTAGGGGGAAGTGGTAGGGGGAGGGGAAAGGGAAAGGGAAATGGAGGGGGAGGGAGGGGGAGGGAGGGGGAGGGAGCAGAAGGAAGAGAGGGGAGGAAAAGGGGTGGAGAAGGGGAGGGGGATTTGGGATTTTGGCTCTATATACCTACCTACCAAAACACGCATTCACCGAATTAGGTACCGTGATTAAGTTTGTATGGCTTCAATAAAAATCGTGAAATAAAATTATTTTTATAAAAAAGCAAATACTGACTTAAAAAACCCTGGCGCACTAAAAAGTACTAAAAAGTCTTAAGTCATTTGCCCGGTTTTTTTTTATTTTGAAGTCTACGCGGACGAAGTCGCGGGCAAAAGCTAGTAAAATATATTTTTTGTCACATAGCATTTACAATATTATCCTTATTCTGGTTATAATAGATAACCTATATGAGCTGCAGTCAATTGGCTACAGTTTCGATCTACGATCAATACAAAATGTTTACCTTACAAGTACTTATAGCATATTTTAGGACTAGGCCCGCCACACACTCCCACCACTGTTACTCCTGGATCGACAATGGTGTCCAACGATGACGCCAAGGTTTGACCCTCGACGACTCCCGGGTAAAAGCTAAGTTGTCTTGGAACCCGCACGAATTTAATAAAAAAAGAAAGGATAGGATACTACTAATAGCATTTGTAGGGATTCTATTAGTAATACAATATTTATTAACCCGATATAGCTAAACTGTGTAATTACAATTGTAAACCTCAAATACGGAGCCATACATCTTGTATCCGGTGGATGTAGTAATGGTGCTTTTAAAATTGGCTTATTTATGTAATTGCGTTTATGGACTGTTTACAATCAATGAATAGGTACCTAATCGCTGTGGTCGGGAAGAGGGTATACGCTTATGACAGCTACGGTATTGAAAAGGTGAAGACGTTTGTAGCGAATTATCATAATATTAATACGTGAAGCAAATTCATGAACTCATTAACCTTAATCGATTAGTTACGCATAGTTTTAATCGATATTCAGTTTATTTGGGAACATTACTTATTTTTCAGATATCTCATTTTCCAGAAACTAAATTAGGGCGATATTTTTACATTTTGAAATAGAAAAAAATAACCATTTTTTAAGCCATATCTCAGTTCACTACAAATTGGGCCCAGGAATGCCCATCTCCTTTAGCTGAAGCATACCGAGTTTCTTTTTGATAAACATTCTCTACATTTATAGAGATCAGCTTTTTGCACAATCACACTAGAGCCTTCAATCCTAATCAGCGGTTTATTGCTACTAAAGCTGACTACTAAGTAGTTAGTGTTTCAATGTTACTGTTAGCGTTTATTTAATTGCTCTAGCTAGAGCGGTTTAATTAATAGCGTTAGGCTGCTTTACTTAGCCCTAAGTTTTACAGCGCATCAAGATAAACGCTGCTAGTAGTAACTCTAATTTAAATTAACGTTATAATTTATACTGACGTAAAGTTATAAAAGGTATAACTATTGACAGATATAAGAGTCCATCATTAATCTTTTCTTTACCGGAAACTATAATACGGTATTTTCCTACATCTTAAAATATGGATCCTGCTGATGTTATCCTAGAAAATCATTAATTTTCAAAATAACCTGCATTCTGCTGCAAATCTCCATGATGCCACAGGGCAGTAAATTATTGACTCCAAAATTAATTTAATGGAGACGTTTCTAGTGTTTTTTTATAGTTTTACAGTTCTGTGTGCTTTAGAACTAAACGACTTTAAATAAGGTGGCAAACAAACGTACGGCCTGCTTGATGTTAAGCAGTTACCTTAGCATAACATGCTTGCAATACCTGAAGGGGAGTGGGACAGCGGGCAGGCGAGCGAAGGGAGAGGGCGAGATAAGGGACGTTCCAGCTCTCTCGCTCATTGTACGAAACGCAGCTATAATAGCTACTTTACGCCGATCTTGTATGAGAGGTACTACCCCTGTCGAGCCAGCCCATACATGATCTGCAGTCAATTGGCTACAACTTGGCTTTACCACCAATTAAAATCTTCTTTATAATGTTTCTTAAGGAGTGGAAGCAAGTGCGTTCACCGGCCCGGTCGTGTCACGGTATCTGAACATACTTAATTATACAAATACCCAGTGCTCTATGACAGCCGTTGCCCAAATCGTAACTACTAATTAAAATGTTTTTTTTCCATTTTTTTTTTCTTTTAATTCAAGAAACATGCTATGCTTCGCTTGCGCTTTTAAATTATAATTTTGTCATAAAATTATACAAGTTATTATTATGACAAGTTGCACTGAAAATCTATAGCTCGCTTGTTTGCCAACTAAGTCACATAAAAATAAATAAAAAAACCTTATAAAACCCCTAGGTAAAATATTCTTACCTACAAGTGAAGATAAATCCGGCACTGCTTATTGGGTGCAAAATTCTAAATTCTAAATGTTTAGGTATTTCGTTTAGGCCTACGGGGGTACTTACAAATAGTCATTATACATTTTTTTTCCTTCAATCTGAACAGAACTGTTATTGTATTGAAACAATTACAAGTATTTTACAACAGGATTGAATTGCAATCACCGTAGCTTCCTCTATTTGCGCGATTCCCCGACGCCATTACGGGCTTTCCTTTACTGAGGAAGCAATGGATGGCGGAACTACCCACATCCTGGCTATTGTAATTGTGGGTATTTTTCTCTAGGTTAGCGATCTAAGACAATTTCCTCTTGCCTCCGATCGCATTATATTTGCGTTGGCAAGGTTTCCGTGCCTACAAAAAATTAAAAAAAACTTGAAAGAAGATTTCAAAACCTTTGGACATGCACATTGGGTTCCACTCACTCACCTTCAGGTCAGCAACGTGCGAGCGATGTCTTTGGTGCTGCAAGCATCTATAGGCTACGGTAACTGCTTAACATCAAGCAGGCCGTAAGCTTGTAACGGTTGTACGGTTGGTAATTGTAAGACATAAATTAAAAAATTACATAAATATCCCCTACTACATCCGGCGTACGTAATGTAGGTATAACTTGGTGCACTTCTGCCTAACCCAGACTGAAGATATAAGCGTGATATTATTTTGCTTTTATAAGACTACAATAAGCGGTGATGACCGCAACTTATTTTCGGAGTTACATTATGTTAGTCAAAGATTTCAATGAAAATGTGAATGTATGGAAACATTGTATTAATCTTATGGCTCTATCTTCGTTTTTATAAGCGAAGGGCCACACACCTTGCTTTAGAGACTACAGTAATTGCCTCCTCGCTTAAATGTAACACTAATGAATATTATTTGAACTTAATTAAAGATTGTGGCAATTTGTAGAGGAGGAATAGAGGTGGTCTGGTAAGTATAGAGTCAATGTATAGAGAGTCTTTTGTAATGAGCAGGCTACATAGTCAATAGATGCGTCCACGTGTGCCAAGAAACGCGCCCGGGCAATCAGTTTTGACGTGTGACCACGTACAAATAACGTCATAATTGATTGCTCAGGTGCCACTACCTAGGAGTTGTGGATGCGCCTCATAAAAATAAGACTTAGCTGCTGGCGTTACACGAGCCGCTTAAGCAGTCGGCGGGCGGTCGACTGCAACCAAACTGCAACCAACTGCTCTAGAGCTGTCGACAAGCAGTCCGTGTATGGCGGCGCTTACCTTTATATATTTTAGTAATAATAATAATAATGTAACGTCACGACTTTTATCCCCATTCGGGGCTTGAGTGGCCATACACCACCACATTGTGGAGGTATTAACCAACTCAAAGCCTACGTTTCACCTGATAGTCAGAGCCCAACGTGACAGGTGGTGAACCTTGTCGCCGTGTATACAGGAACTGACTATTACCTAATCCCGAGGGATAGGTAGGTTTCCTCACGATGTTTTCCCTCACCGCCAGCGAACTGTAAATTATGCACATAGATGAAAATTCATCCATTGGTGCATGCCCCACCGGGGATCGAACCTGGGACCTTCCGATTGCTAGCCCAACCTGTTCACCCCTAGGCTTCAGTCGCTATATATTTTAGATATAAACTTATAATGAATCCAATGCATAGCAATACTCCATTACGTTTCTTAACACGGCATTCGAACTGCCGAATCAACTCGAATCGTACGAATACTAACAACTGAACAATTGCCGTGCGAATGAACTCATTCAATGGATGATGCAATGCAGAGTCGATTAGATTTTAATCTTCAAACAAACAAAATAAGACGAATGATTAATGGTAACTGACTGCCCTACCTTTAGATACTTGCAATACCAAAATCATCGCTCGAACGTAGCCGACCTGAGGAGGGAGGGGAAGGGGGCTTAGACGAGGGACTTCCTTCCCTCACTCATCGTACGAAACGCAGCTGTAATAGCTACTTTACGCCGATCGTCTGCGAGAGGGTGTTACTACCCCGGTCGAGCCAACTATATGAGCTGTAGTCAATTGCTAATTGCGTGGATCTACAACCACGATATACCGCTCTATCTATATATATACCTCTATATATTCCTCAAATTATGAACATTAAATAGTCATACAAGACTAGGCGACAAGGTTCACCACCTGTCACGTTGGGTTCTGACTATCTGGTGAAACGTGGGCTTTGAGTTGGTTAATACCTCCACAATGTGGTGGTGTATGGCCACTCAAGCCTCTGACTACCCCCGAATGGGGATAAAAGTCGTGACGTTATATTTTTTTTTATTTATTTAAATAGTCATACAACTCTAAAAAGGTTAATATTACTTTGTATGTTCAGAGATTAAGTAAGGACGCTAAATAATGAACTCTATCGGCTCTACGTTACCGTTACAACCAAGATAATGCAGATTTGTTCCCAGTGTAACAGTACCATCTCTGAATCAACGGGGAGTTGGAGCCGAGCGGAGTGTACCGTGCTCTTCGGAGCACGAATTGCAAAATCCATAGATAAAGCGCTAACATACACGGACTGCATTTTTGCAGTTTGGTTGCAGTCGACGGCACGCGACTGCACACGGACTGCATTTTTGCAGTCAGAAGTGAAAGCTCTATTGCAGTTGGTTGCAGTCGACGGCACGCGACTGCACACGGATTGCGTTTTTGCAGTCGCGTGTATGGCGGCGCAAAGAGTCAAGTCCTGAGTCCTATATCCTAATCATTAGGACTATTTCCACTTTTGAGACCGCAGCTCGGAATAGTTGTGGTGTTGTCTTGTCGAACCACTGTCGTAAGTTTTTCAACCACAATAACCTTCTACGACCAGGCCTTCTTCTGGCGGCTATCTTTCCCTGGATTATGAGTTTGAGGAGCTCATAAAGGGTACCGCGCATAACATGAGCAAAATACTCAAATTTTCATCTCTTTATCTTCAAGATCTCAGTGTGTACAATATACAATTATTATTAATCTCAGCAACAAACTTTAAAAGGTGAAAAACCAACAGTGACACGCAAAACACGGAAATTTAAGGTTATATCCGATATGTACCGGGATAGGAATTGAACTCGCAACCACCCGCTGCAGTGAAACGAGCGGCCTACGCTCCAATACTGTACGTATAAGCGGTAGTATAGTGTCGAATCGAGATTCGAGAACAAAAACGAATTGGCGTCACGAGTTCGGAAACTGATCAAATTCGTATCCGTGGCGAAACTCCGTCAAATGTGGCGTAGAAGATAAAATCGTGGCGGGTCGATGCACGCCATGCCCGCGGTGAAGCTACTGAGTGCCAACCAAGGAAGTTGGATCTAACATTATGTCAATGGTGCCAACACCTTGATAAATTCACTTTGCAAATGCTCTAGACTGGATTATGTAACAATGTAAAAATGACAAGCCCGCTGAGTTTCTTGCCGGATCTTCTCAGTCGAGGTCGCGTTTCCGATCCGGCCGTAGAAGTTAAGGAAAAAATGTAAAATGACAATTTGTAAGTGCCCCCATAGGCCTAAACAAAATAAATGATTTGAATTTGAATTTTGAATTTGAATTTAAAATATAGAATAGAGATTAAAATGGACTTATTCATAATTGATGAAGTTGTGTTGGAAGCAGGGGCTTGAATGGTTAAAGGGCTTTGTCTACATCAGGCGCATGCCTCGCCCGAGCACTCAGTTTTGACGTCAGAACGCAAAAATATAATGTCATAACATGTGTGCTCGGGCGAGGCACCAAATGATTCCTCGGTTAATCAACATTTGACTTTAAACTCAGTCGGTGTTAGGTATTAAAAAAAATGACTATTTACAAAAGAATATTGACTAAACACGCGTTCAAAACCAGTTTAACTTTATAACAACACCGAGTGTATTTTTAATTGTATTGCAGACGACATCGTACATACCTCTATAAAAAAAAATTATAACAGCATACGTTACGGGAGCCCATTACGCCGCCATTTGCCAGAAGTGACTTCAACTCACAGATGTGATACGCAATAATCACACCGTGTTCTGAGTATGCTCCACATTAACATGTTGTACACCAACTTAACTACGATATAGAAATACTTCTTCGTAAAGTTTCATTCACTTGGAATTACCGATGTCTAGTCTTTACAATATTATTCTGAGCTGAGATGTTTACCAGACAACAACCATTTGTCTCAGGACTTCAGGGTTTATAGAAGAGAAAAACTGAACGATTTGCACAACAAGAAATCTAAACATATCTACCTACCCTAAGATTTTATGAAAGAGGCAGATAGAGTATCCGCAACAAACGATGTGAAGCCGGGTAGCGTTTTATGTGTGCGTGACAACTAGGAGCAGCACTGTAGGGACACGTACTTCTGTATGCGTGTAAAGTTGCCAGATATTGGGAAACGAACTCCCACAATTTTTTCGATTGTTCTCAAGAGTACTACTAGTGTCACAAATTGGAAATGTTCTTGCGCAATACAGGTAATTAAATAGAATTTATTTGGACAGAATAATGGTTATCAAATAAATTATAACAGACTGAAAGTTAAACACTAATGAAGTCACGGACACCCCATATGAGAACGGAAGGACAGGAACTAAGATTAAATTAGATACATACCAAGGGGTTGAGTGAAAAAAGGGGCAATTCAACTCGAATTAAACTGAGTACATTTTTTTTAAACATCGTTCATTACATATCTCTGCATTGTTACTTAAGCATACTGTAACATTAAAGATTCGCCACAACTCGATTGATGAGTATGATACTCAAGCCGTGCCTGCCGGTATATGGCATGGTTGGGATTAATAATTGTCTGCCAAGTTATCTAAGGAGCCGGTTTTTGAAAAAGACATATTTATGACAGACATACTCTCGACTGACAGGGAGTTCGGTCTTGTTGGCCTCTTCTATTATCAATTAATTCATTTGGTTTGTAATTTTGGAGGTTGACAATTCCCAGGGTGAGTGGTGGGACCCTCTCTATAATTGTTTTAAAAAAAAGCGTTAAAATTTCAATAAAAAATGTACCTATACCACCCAATTCTATTCTCGATAGTCATCCAAACCCTCAAGTATTATTTCGTACTTTTGAGACACCCTGTATAGTATACATAAATTATTTCCGTATATTTATATGTATAAATTAATCGATCGTCCTATGCCCCATGCACATTTCCCTAATTCAAGGAAACTTATTTCGATGTAAACTGGCATCATCAACCAATTGCTGTCAATATTTTGTGTTCCGAGTGAGCCGTAAAAAAATGTGGGTAAATAATTACAAAACTATAAAATAAACAATAGTTGCCTGTGAAAAGATATTCCATCTTCTTTTTTCTGTTTTTGTGAACAACTTTTACATATTTTTATCACGCAAGACGGCATATTTTAAATAAACAAATAATCTGTGTCAGCACTGTCACGCGTAGTTTAGTACTGACGCGAGATTGTATTCGCTTTTGTCTTTGTATTTGCTTTGGTGGCCACAATCCAATGTTCTACGCAGTCCGTCTGTATTATTTTGAAGTCTGTGTACCTACCTTTCATGATTTTTTCTCGTGGTGTTTTCGCTATTTTAGTACCTAAAAGATTTTTTAAACGATATAGGTAATTCTTGTTGCGTTAATATCTCGTTCGACTCAATGTTTTATACTGGTGTAACACAAGAATAATGCCCAATAGTTGACAAATAAAATGCAGCACAGCTCCATACACTTACTATCTAAAGTATAATAAACAACATAGCAAAACCATCTACTTTAACGAAAGGGCAGATCACCCACATAAATCAACAGATAACTAGTCTCTAGATTTCTCAAAAAATTCGTAATTCTGCTCCCATCAACCCAAGGGCAATGTCGGCAATGAAATAAAACAAAACTGGTTGAACTGAGCCGGGATTAATTGCCCTGAAAGGACAGACTCCGTTCCCACGGCTGTCCTAAAACGCGAGACACCGAAGACAACTGTTTAGTGGAAAAAAGTTTTTGATGTTATTTGGTTGGACAAGTTTCCACCGAACAAAATAAATCACCTCACTGTCAGGTCATACGCAGACTAAACTGGTAAGTTACAGGTTACAGTATGAAACTTTGCACAGGAGTTCCTTATGTAACGTAGGTCAGCATTCGACCGAAAACCTAATTTTGGGAATATTGCTTTTGTAATTAGCCTTGTCACGGTACTACTAGCCAAGCCAAATAGGCACTTGGGTATAAATATCAAATGATAATAAGTCAATGATCCGTCCACAATGTAGCCTGGGCCAATGCCTGGGACTCCAGTGGCAGTAGCTCCCACTACGTGGTGGAAAGACCGCGAAATCATTGACTTATTATTATTTGATATTTATACCCGAGTGCCTAGTTGGCTTGGTGGTATAGTATGATTGGGATCGCCCCCATCGCCATAAGGTATACATAAAAAAGCAGTCTATAGTTTGGGATAATTGTAATGTTATACATATAAAATCCTTTGAACTCGGTATCCTAACAAGACTGCCTAACACCCACACACCGGAAGGGTCCATCACAGCTCAGATTCCACGCTGAATACTTCATTAGTCTCTCCATCACGTCTGCTCCAGATGGGATGCCGGGGATCCGTTCCGCTCCACGCCGCTCCAAAAAACAGACCCAGGAATGTCATTTACGCAACGACAGTCGGTGGCTAGGGCTGCCGAGGAATGCGATGGGAGTACCTATGCGGTTGAATGTAACAACCCTGTAGATTATAAGGCTTTTTCCGAAGATAATGAGGCTTTTATAGTCTAAATTCAATGGAGTGTAATAAGGAGTAAGTGGGTTTATATTTAGACAAAAATGACTAGCTGAAAATGGTGTCTGCGAAATTTCGTATGCACAGTCAACAAGATTGAAAATAAAAAATATAAAAGTTTATGATTAGTATATTTTTATTTATGAATAAACATACAATTAAATAGATATCTATAATAGATATCGCCGAACGAACACACCAACTGCAGAGGCCAAAACTAAGCAACGCTTGTACTTTGGTTACCGTAGAATAGACCAGGGCAAATTGCGAAAACGCAGTTTTAGAAATTTGCCTCTGACGGGAATCGAAAGCACCTGATGAAGTGAGCAGAGCGAATTACGCTCGAACCACTACACCGAGCGCTCTTCAAACACATGTTTCATATGACCTTTCATTTCTTTCATACATCTCTCACAGATTATAAATAATTTCAGAGATACTTTTGATGACTATACACATCTACTGATAGTTCTAGATATCACAACAATTTCGAATAAATTACATGAAACTTTCTCACAAACTTTCAATACGAAGGCAAATTGCGTGTTGCGTCCCACGGTGGCGCGTGAGTCAATCTCGGACCCATTCCGCACTGGCCGATACCTGCGCCTGCGACGACATTATCACGATATTGAGACGTTAGCCGTGTTACCGGCGACGATGTTCACACGCTCTCCTATGAAACTTATTGATGACATGTCTTTGAAACGCAGGTAGTACAATCTGTGGGCTATGTTTTGCTACTTTTGAAATATCGAAGCGAATTGAACTGCATTACGATACGTGTAGGCGACTTAGTAAGTATTAAGAGACTCGTCGAGAGTCAAACCTTGGCGTCATCGTTGGACAACATTGTCGATCCTAGTTTATAGAAGCGACGGTTTACGGAAGTGAGTGACGGACTTAGTCCCAAAAAAAAAGTACATATTTATATAACTGATCTTCTTTTGTGAGTCGTTGTTGGTGGTAGAGCCAAGCTGTAGCCATTTGTCTGCAGTTCATATACGGGCTGGCTCGACCGGGGTAGTACCAACCTTTCAATGAAGATCGGCGTAAAGCTGCGTTTCGTAAGATAAGTGAAAGAGCCGGAAGCCCAAACCTCTCTTTCCTTTCCCCTCCTTATAATCCCACTTCTCTTCAGGTTGGCAACGTGCGAGCAATGTCTTTGGTATTTCAAGCTTCTGTAGGCTACCGTTACTGCTTAACATTGGGCGGGCCGTATGCTTTTCTGTCGCCTTAATTGTAAAAAAGGTTTGGGAAGGTTAAAGGTAATAATTCCATTGCCTAAATCCTAATCTACTCTGATGATTAATGCATTGGTCGTAAAATCGCAGTCATCAAGAACATAAGGGTATAACATGCCCATTAACTCACGAGAAAAGGCTATAACTGATAACTGAAGGTTTATTAATTAGCGATCAGTACGAACATGGATAAACCGGAAGTTTTTATGAGGACTTTTGGAATTCGTTTGTCAGAAATGGAGGATATACCGGTATGAGTCGATAGGTAAATAGACAGAGATCGGATAGATCGCATAAGTCTTGTCTATATGGTAAGTAAGATTAAAATCAGGTAATCGATTTTAATCAATCATTACCTAAAGTACGTTTTTTTATACTTGTCCTATTTGGTAAGCAAAGATGGCGTCCAGCGGGGCGATTGCGTAATTTTTTTGTCAATGTTTCAATTGGTTTCGTATATAATTGACACAGGATGAACGAAACCATTTTATTGTCAATGTTTATTGGCGGCGTCTTCATCAGGCGCATGCCTCACCCGAGCAATCAGTTTTGACGTTGGAACGTATAGACACAATGTCATAATATGAGTGCTCGGGTGAGGCATGCGCGCCATATGGACGCATCTATTGACAAAAAAATTACGCAATCGCCCCGCTGGACGCCATCTTTGCTTACCAAATAGGACAAGTATAAAAAAACGTACTATAGTGACCCTTTTTCTAGGTTTTTGTTAAAAATATATTTCCATTTAGAACCAAAATCTAGTGTCACAATAGGGGTAAAAAAATCCCCGAATTGCATAGATTCACTTGCATTTGGCCATTATTGACATTTATAGTAATAATATTAGCCCTTTTATTGTCCCACTCTTGGGTACAGGCCTCCCCTGTTTGCGAGAGGGATTCAGGCCACCCTGGCCCATTGCGGGTTCATGGATTGCACATGTCTTTCGAAAATGTAGGTTTCCTGACGAGGTTTTCACTTCACCGTAAGCGATAATAATATTAAAGATAAGAGTCGCACAAAGATTACGAAAAATCCAAAGGTGCTAGCCGGGGTTTGAACCCTGGACCTTAAGCCCGCAAGACGAGTGCTTAACAAATCGGATATCATTGCTTTTTCTTATCTTTATAACCAATCAAATATTGCAGGACTTTGGGAGGTATAACTGAGAAACAAGCATCCTGTAATAATATTAATTCAGATACGTTGTAGTCGTTAAGTTTATGTGACGAGATTAATCGATTGATCCTCTGCGTGCGTGTGCGCAGTTCAATTAAGATTTAACAAAGTAACGGTGATGTAGCTGCATATTCCGTTTTCTTTATAAATTTATTTGTGGAATGCATTTTAGATCGTCTGTCTGTCTGTGATTGTTACAAAGATATTAGATTATTATATAGGTATATTGTTCTGTTGGTGTTCTCTTCTCTGATTGGTCAATCAGAATGGCCAAACGCTATCGATGGCAGTTCAATAGTCTATGAGACTACAAACTTTTTGAAAGTTAAAAATGGTAGTTAGAATCCGTCAAAATTGTACAACTTTCATGATATTCTGCGCAATTGCGCCCAGGCCACTAACCACTCTTGACTCTTGTAAAGTTTGTAATGTCCTAACTATGGAACTACCACCGATAGGGTTTTGCCATTCTGACCGACCAATCAGAGAAGAGAACAAGGCCATTCTACCACACAATAGCAACGCAATAGCAAAATTGTGGGCTACCAGTCTACATTAGACTACGGATTTTTGGCACGATGGTAATCGTATTCTCCCATTTATTTACAGATGGCATTGAAATGGCAGTTGTTAGGGGACTTGAGGGCCAGCTGAAAAACACACTACTTACCACTTAGTTTCACTGTACCCATTGACCTCGTAATATCGAAATAATAGTTACGTCGAAACTCTATTCGGGTGGCCACAAAGTAAGTTCACGGTAAAAAATGTTAGGCGTTAGGTATCCATTCAGGCGGGTTCACTGAACTGGAGACGAGCGCGTCGACTCGACTCCTCGACGAATTGATTGAGGATCGAATAGTCGGACACAGATCGATTCGACGCGAATCGAGATGATACGATGTTAATTTAGAAATATTTATAACATGGGTTCCGATTCTGTTGGTACACGACTAACATGACTAAACTAACTGTATTTCCATCCTTCTCGTAGTCGTAATGCGAGAGTGAAACAGTAATATTAATGATTGCGTATAATACTGATTTGACGGCAGAAATTGCATTATTTTTTTATTAGTATAAATTGTTTTCGAAAATCTACTTATACAGACTGCGTTCAAACACGTATAGGTATGTATGAAATGATAAAATAAATAAGTGCTAAAATATCTGTTTCAGACAATATTACCTATGATGCCTGAAACCGGAATAGTCTCACAGAAACGATTGATCGTCAAGTTTACGAGTTATTCTCAACAATGATGCGATGATCGGGCCATGTAGCGAAATGACAAGTTGACCGCTTCCCGCGTAATGCGCGCCGCGGAATGCACCCCTGCGCGAGCGCAAACCCTATCACCAAACGTACTAATAAAAACACGGGACAGGGATCTAAGTAGCTGACAATTTTATCAGATCTTAATCGAAAGTCGTTCCATAGACAAAATAATGCGACGTACTGCTACGCCTACCCGAAAGGCGCAAGTTACTTTGTCTGATTGTGTCTGTTACATGCAAAGTGCCTCTATTGATGCGAGCGCAGATATCTTCAAACAGACAGACAGACAGACAAAGCTAATAGATTTTTAACCAATTTAAAAAAGAAGGAGGTTCGCAATTTATTATAAATACCCAAAGGGTGCCAACGGTGCCCTATTACTAAGCCTACGCTGTCCGTCTGTCTGTCTGTCTGTCTGTCTGTCCGTTTGTCAGCGGACTGTATCTCACGAGCCGTAATAGGTAGAGAGTTGAAATTTTCACAAAATGTGTATTTTTGTTGCCGCTACAACAACAAATACTAAAAATAAAATAAAATTCAAAAATAAAGGGGGTCCCCATACAAGAAACTTGATATTTTTGACGTTTTTATTTTACGGTGGTACGGAACCTTTTATGTGCGAGTTCGACACGCACTTGGCCGGTTTTTTGTATGTTTGTTACGCGATTTCTCCGACCGAGTTACCGACTTAAAAAAGCCCCGGAACACTAAAACGCCTGAAATAATATTTCTATTACCACCTCTGCCTACCCCTTAGGGAAAATCAGGCGTGTTATTGAGTATTTGGAGTCGGTGCTAATCATGCCAAGTCAAAAAAAGTCAGGAGTCAGGAGTCAAGTGCCAAGTAAAAGGAAGAAACAGAAGAAGTCCGTGTTCTTAACTCTCCTTAAGGGCGATGGACATCCTACGAAAATTAGGAAGCCTTGCAACACTAGCTCCGATCTGGAGGACGGCGGTCTGCCATCGCCATTACGATCGGTATGCGGCGGGAAATGCGATCGGTAATGTGTTGAAAGCTTAAAACGTGATGATGGATGGCTGATATTAGAAGTGGTATGCGCCAGATATGGTGCCCATTCACTGTTCACAAGTCTAATAAAAATGAATCGTTGGAAGATGCCGATGGAGATAGATATAACCACATCCTAGGTGTCTGCTGCATATAAACTATATGTAACGATCGTGTATCTTGAAAACGGCTGAACCGATGTCTATGAAACATGTCATCATCATATTCACAATAACTAAGACTTATTTATATATTTTTTAAATCAGATATGGTACTTCAAAACATTTTAATGACTAGTCTTGTGCTCCGTAAAACACTTCATGCAGCGAAATTCACAAATCAAAACTGATTGCTCGGGCGCGGCATGCGCCTGATGTAGACGCAGCCAACATGAGTACTCGCGCGAGGCATGCGAGGGATCTGGACGCACCAAATAAAGAAACTTCTTCGTTACGAGGACTAACCCTCAAAAACTTTTTACACGACTGCCCAAAAAAAGGAGTGTATATGTGTTTGGGGTTCATGTTGTATGTTTGTTTGTTTGTATGTATATGAGATTCTTTATTCCACCATAACTTATAAATGCCTGAGCGGATTTGGATGTATGGGGAATCCTTACATTATTCCGGGTAACACTGGGTAGGTATATTATTTTTGGAAAAAATCTATAGGTATAGCGGCATTATGACTCAATTTTCAAATGTGAAAAAAATATTGTTTTCTTCGGTTATTACAATATGGGTATCAAATTGAAGGCCTTGATGAGCACATTCTAAAGCTGTAGAATTTATAGGCATAATTTAACATAGGTAGGGTGTACATGCAAAACAAACATTTCATTTTTGGCTGCTGTCACTAACATGCATAAAATAAAAATAAATAATTTAAAAAATTAAAAACACGACTGCCCTGCCAAAAAACTAACTAAAACGTATAAAACAAGTGCAGTGTTTTTAATTTTTTAATTAATTTAAATTAAAAAAGTAATACAACTATATTAATTTACATTGAGCGGTATACAGAGCGTAAATCTTCATTAACGGCAGTCTCTCCGCATCCTCCGGTACTGACTGATGTTATCTCATGTCTAAGATGTTACACGTTACTGTAACAGCGGTATACCTACCCACTTAGATAGTACCTGATTACAGGAAGATCACGTAGTGACTTCGAGTGACGTAACATGATCTTAAAACTTGTAATTACAAAATTTTATGCAGTCTTTGAGGTAGATTTAATTTTCATATTTCAAATCGTAGATTATAATTTAATCTGATCTTAATTTTTGTAGCCTCAGTACAGAAGGGCTACCCAAGTGGCATGAACGCTAATCGAATAGAATAGAATAAACATCACAATGTATGGAAATGTCAAACGTCGCTATGTAAATCAACAACAAGTCGCTATGAAGATCACGCTTGAGATCACGTGACTTAGGTCATTTCCATAGATGAAGCGTAGCGATTTGAAGGAACGCTTGTAGACGTCAGTCAGTACCTTTTATTCGAGATAATAGTATCACAGCATCAATTTTATTAACAATCATAGCTCTTCCTTTGAATCTAACTGAACACTCTTGAAATTCAGATTCCTTAATATTTTATAGTATCATTAGTATGGTAATGTTATCCTTAGTATTTTCAGGCACTCATAGCCAGCTGCAATCACTGATCGGTAAACGATCGGAGGTTAAGCAACGCTTGGCAAGGTCAGTCAGAGATGTGTGACCATTTAGTGGCATTTGAACTGAGCATCTCCGTGCTTCCAAGGGCACTAAAAAGTCGGTCCCGGTTCTTGTCTTCTAGGCTGCAGTCGTTAAGCCTTGTCAGAGTCTCTCGGCAGCTTGAACAAGTCTGATACCAGGACAACAGAAGGATAGAAGAAGTAGCAGTATACTATACACCGTTGCACCTGAACTAGTAGCCAGCGACATTGCAGTACTTTCTTATGTCTAACGCTATTTTGATTCGAATTTAAAGGCCTATGCCATAGAGTTACTGTATTAGTTTTTAAATAACGGAGTACCATGTAAGGTAGCTGAGGCGATGATGAATAGATATTCTCTAATGCATGCGTAATGAGCAGCGGCTGGTGTAAACAAAAAGTTTAAGTTACGGTTCCTAACAATACAAATTGTTCAATTTTTGCCTCCCACTGTAGCGCGGTGCCTTGTGGAAGGCAGCTGCTCTCAAACTTTCATTTTACAATCAGCATGCCAGACAAGAAATATCTCACAGACGACGCACGCACAGCCAAATCTAGTGGGTCTAGACCACAGAGTAAAGACTAAAGAAAGAGGTGCCCTTATTAGATATAAATATGTATGAAAAAAAACGTGGTCATTGTTTTTTCATTTTCATTGTTCCATCTACCTGTAAATAGTTGAACTACTCGCTTAGTTTTATGTCGATGTTAGTACTAGGCCGACCACTCGGCCGAGTTGCTTAGGGCCAGTCCCCTTAGTAATTGGTCCATGGTCTAGACGCATGAAATTATTCACAGGAATTCCTAGTGGGGTCTAGACGCATGAAATTTTGCATAGTTAATGAAGGAAAGCAATTTATCCCCTAAGGGGGTTAACATAGGGAATGAAGGTACTGACATAATACGCTGGAAAAATGAAATCCTTATTTTTGTAAATGTTCAAGTTCTCTTCAATAACTTTTAGAACCACTTATGTTAGTATAATGAAGGCGCGTGCGTCTACGAAGACGAGTGGAGCCGAGCGGGCCCGAGCGTGACGCGCCCAGCCACCCATCCAACGAGATAATATGCAGATGTTATCTAAATTATAACTATGTTCCTTACTAGCGTCGTTGGAGCTTGCTTACGGTTACACTCTATAATGCAGTAACTGTTGAAAACATAAGTTAGAGGACCGCTAACCCCGTATTTGATCCTAGAAGTTTGTATTTTGGTTGTAAGCCAATTGGCTGATGGGTCGACCGGGGCAGTAGCACCCTCTCACGGAAGATGTAGCTATTACAGCTGCGTTTCGTACGATGAGTAAGGGCCGGGCCCCGTTACCGCGTTGCGTTGCGTTGTCGCTGCGTCGTCGCTGCGTCGTTTTACATTTATTTTATAGTGGCATGCCACATTTATGCGTTGCGTCGTCGCATGCGACGTTTCACCGGAGAGACGAAGCGGAGGAGGGTGATGCGCTGCGCTGTCGGTGGGATGACGTACAGCGTTCCGCTGCTAGAGGGAGACGTGTGTATACGAAATTACGTATATGACGGCGTGGCGTCAGCCTCTTGCATTGCGACGTCGTGCGTCGTCGCAACGCAGGTGTGGCATACAATGCGTTGTCCGTTGCGACGACGCAGCGCAGCGCGCTAGTGGGGCCCGGCTCTAAGAGAGCTGGAAGCCCAATCCATATTTTTATTTCTTAAATAAATAATTATTAGAAATAGAAAATTGGCGCAGTGGTTTGAACGTTGGCCGCTCGGCTCACTGCATCGGGTGGTTGCGGGTTCGAATCCCGCCAGAGGCATTTCGGAAATGGCCTGTTCGTAATTTGCCCTGGTTAGATGTCACTGGGATCGCCGCCAGTCCATATTTTATTATAAACATTTCTGAAGTGTCCATTTACTATACTGTTTTTTGTTTAACTAAATAACGAATTGCGGAAGTAAGCTAGTTAGGTATGTTGGTGTAATAACTTCTCTCAGTATAAAGTTAATGCAAATAATCCTGTTTTAAATGGACTATGGAATTACGAAGGTCTATAATTCTGGGAAAAATCCTCTTCGTATGAAATACTACAGGTTTGTGAAACAATAAAACAAACCTGCGCATCTACATATTTTCCCAGTGACTGGTCGAAGACTGCGGTAGAGTCAGCTCTTTAGTTGCAAATTAAAAGATATCTACTTTCTTACCTAATCTTAAATTATGTTTAAAATTATAAAAGAAACAAAAGTTTAGTTTCATCTCATATAGTAAACATTCTTTGAGTTATGACGTATTTAAAGTACAAAAAGTAGAGCTTTTGTTTTAAAAAAAACTTGTACAGTGGCCAGCATATGTATACATGTATTTATACATTCTAGGTGGGTATATTTTTTATAATTATGTCACACTAGCTTTTGCCCGCGACATCGTCCGCGCATAGTAAAAAAGTAGCCTATGTGCTATTCCAGACTATAATCTATCGTTGTGCCAAATTTCATCCAGATCCGTTCAGCCGTTCTGGCGTGGTTGAGTAACAAACATCTATCCATCTATCTATCTAAACTTTCGCATTTATAATATTAGCGGGATTTATGGTGTACTTATATATTTATAAAAAGACAACTCTATATTTTGTCTCTACCAGTCATTTCTGAATATCCGTACATTTCGAGTCAGTGCATTATAATCACAAGTCAAATTAAAGTGGTAAGCAGGGCTTCACGCTCAGCGAACTGTTTAAATACCGCACCGTGCATCAGAGCTAATGGTTGATAGAGCCATACAATGTGAGTAATAACCAGCTTTTATTGCAGACTTTTTACTACACCTACTACTTACTCTACTTAACTTTTAATACCAATTAGTTAACTATACAGGGTTATTGGTAAAACACTAACAACCTTGCAGGGGCGTATTACTGACATCAAAAAGTTGTTACTTTTGTTCTATGACTTTTTACAAAACAAAACAAAAAATAAAAAAAAAACACTCTAAAATGTATGAAACAAGAAAATATGCTCATCTAGAGAATAGCCGTGGTACGTTTAGGTACTTTAGGGCAAAGTGGAATACAACCGTACCTTGGCTTTCCTCTAGATGAGAAAAAAAATTGTCATACATTTTAGAAAGTGATTTTTTGTTATTTTTTTTTTGTTTTGTAAAAAGTCATAGAACATAAGTTGTTGTTTTTGATGTCAGTAATACGCCCCTGCACGGTTGTTAGTGTTTTACCAATAACCCTGTATAGAGTCGTGTACACTTTTGGTAGTGGTACCGTAGGTAGTTCCTTCAATAGATTTTTGATTTTTATTTTTAACTGACCAAGGTGACCTAATATCACTCAGATAAAGCGACAACATAGATATTCGATTACTTTCAAATGGAATCTAAAGCCTAATATAGACTTTATATGAACTGAAAGGCAATTTGATGCGTATTATTTACCAGAAGATAACCCCTCAATAGAACCCCTAAAAATTTTAGAAAACTATTATTACTATTCAAACGTAATCATTGTCTAAAGAAACGGGTATTTCGTCGGTCAAGCTATGTAACATCTAAAAAACAATTAGGACGTTGGCAGTTGGTCACTATAAGTAGTGTTGTGCAAAGGGCTTGTCACGATTGGTTCGGCAATTGTTTCGGCTCGTTTCACGCCACTCGCTCGTCCGTGACACCTGCGAGGAGAATCGCCCTTCCGACCTTACCGGTCTTTTGATGGAACGTTATTGACTAACCCTATGTTATCTTCAGAGCCCTGAAGCAGGATAACGCACTTCTCAAGCACTGCTGCAATGTCAAAGATAGTGGACAAAATGTCTAACGGCTTAGACCACGATCGTCCTTACAAAAGTTCCTCTTCGAACTGAGTTACCATACCGAAAGGTCATACCTCTATGAGGTAGAAACCCGATAAGCAATTCGAAAGAAGTAAATATAAGAATATTGATAAGTACAGCAATCCAAGAAAGATTTTTAGTGTTAGGTTTCAGCTGTCCTGGGCAATAAAAAGAAACACTAGCTAATTTGACTAAGGATAAAACATTTTCCGTCTTTACACCGCAGGAAGCTCAGTGTGACAATTAATCCTTGTTCTAAAAAGGATTTATAGTCACACTAGCTAATATGGCTATGGGTAAATAAATGCATCCGTTGTAACACCGGTGTGACAACTTGGTGTGACTACGAGCATGTCGTCAATTTGGTGATCACATCACATTGCTATACATGAAACTAAGGACAAGTTCATAAGGTCGATGCTACAAATAATATGCGGTTATAAGCTTTCTAAACATTATTATGTGCGTACTGCACTTTCGGACACGCTCCTCGCCTTATACCAAACAATTAAAGGAAAGAAAGCCGGCCGGTATCGAGCAATACCGCAGCTTTCCACCGTTCACTCGGCTCCAACCGCTGATGCCTGGCTGTCCAAATGTCAACGACTCCACAAATTGCTCACAAAATTGCCAAGCCGAAATCCGTTCACAAACATTATTAGATGCCATTATAGATTCATTCACTACAAGGCATAGCATTGTGGTCATAAGCTTAGTATTACCTTGGTTTGTGAGTTCAAACTTTATGATCATAATGATGATAGAGATATCTACTGAAGGATAGGTAAAAGTGTTGTAAAATTAAATTTTAATGTTTACAGGGAAAAATAAGATTAATATTATTTGAGCTAGAATTTTGAGATAATTTTGAAATGAAGTAAACTAATCTAACAATCTGCATTAGAGGGAGACCCCACCGTGGTGCACGGAGTGGCCACGCACACGCTACGCACGTGGGTCAAGCTTCGCTTTACACGAAAATGTATGTCATCGTGTCCGCCGCGGGGCACGCACGAAATGATGTCATCCATACATTTTTTGCAATACGCGGCCGTGGCCGTGTGCCTGGCCTCTCCGTGCATCGCGGTGGACTTCCGCCCTTAAGCATTAAAGTATCAATTGAACTACCTTAACTGCAATGTAATAAAACAACAGGAATAAGTGCTTCCGAGTATTATCTAAGCTCAAAAAATCTACAGAGAGACTAAAATTCCAACGCAAGTCGTTTCAAGTGCTCCGTAATTTCAATTTTCCAACGATAATCTTCGCATCCGCGGCTCCAAGCCGCGCGTTACGCTCCGCGGATCGGCCGAAGACCCCAGCGACACTTTTTTCAACATCTCAAAAGAAAAAGTCAAAAAGAATGAAACGCCAGCGCTTACCAAATCACGAAAACTCGTGTCGGCAAATTGCTTCGAAATGCTTAACCATTTGCGTTCAAAAGAATATGTTTTATGCAAATATAAACCGTAGTTATGGGAGCTAAGAGATATTGTTTGTTTTGTGCGGGATAAGCCGTGTTTGGATGCACGTCCATAAATAAATTGCCTCCATCAAACGGTGGTAAACGTATAGAAATTTGTTGGTAATCTCAATAGTTAATAGATAGTGCCTACGTAACAGTTGTTTCCACAAAGGGTCTTGATGTTGTTGGCACAGCTCTCGCGCGTACTGGCGTTTTAATAGACATCTTATTCAGTTCTTTTCAAATAGAAGCTGCGGGTTCAGCATGTTTCTTATAGCCTCTAAATACAAGCTATTTTAGAATGGCATTTCAGAAGTAAACTTTAATCATTATCTTTTTTGTGGATACCATTACATAGTCAGTGTTGTAACTCAAACGCTTCCTCCCAAAGACTTAACTAGCTTTTGTTGCCAAAGAAATTACCAAGAGAGAGGGAAAGTCCAAAATAATATATCCTACTAAACGAAACGTACGTACGTACGTACGTAACGTAAACGTTAGTACATGGAAACAGTAGGGGCTCAGTCGTTCGCGGAAAATTATGTAAACAAGTCGGTACCTATTCCAATACGGCTCATCTTCGAGTGAATAATACACAGCAAAATGCCTTTAACACGCTTGTCGAATTGCGAATACTATAACAGATGTGTGAATTTCGCTGAATGCAGTGGTGCGCTGAGCATAAATCTGGTGATTTCAATGTTAGGACGTACCATATCTGCTAAAATAATACATCAATGTGTAACCTAATTTTCTTGGCCAAAAAACCTTCACCAATTTGACTAAATCCTAAAAAAGCTATTTTGCAAACTAACAAGACTGTAGTGTTTCACTAGAAAAATGCCCGCTCGGCGGCGACCGCCTCATTTATTTCCCAAAACGATCATCTAACTCTAAATTCGTGTTTTTACTACAGAACAACGGATTTTTTTCTGGTTTTATATAACACAGGTATATTCGAATGCCAACAGAAGCTATTCTTTACAAAATTTCGTTGGAGAAGCGTCTGCGCGGTTGATGACCGCGCCCGTCATGGGCGAGCGCCCAGCACTCCTGCGCAGCCAACTCAACACCGCGCCGCGTTTATCATGCATTACTATTCATTTTTGTGGATAAAGGCACATAAAGGATATGTTAAAACCGGATTACTTTTTAATTAGAATGTTTTGAAACAATTTTAATGTTTCATTACGAATGTGGAGTCATAAATCTTTAGATATATTACGTTAAACATGATCACTATATTGTTAACATTGGTTAATTGACTTCGATCTGAAATGAAATGGGTTTAAAAAGATACAATTGCTTATTGGTCATGAAGTGCTGGCAACATTTAAACTATTTTTCAAGGTTGGCAATTTTGATAGAATTGACTAGAGATTATAAAAAAATGGTCGAATGATTGTATAACTTACTTGATATCGAATTATGGAAATTGTTAATAACTCGAGAGGAAGGTTGATATATAATAAATATAGTGAATAGATTCTACTTGTATTAATGTTAGGTTTTCTCATGGACCAG
Organism: Drymonia ruficornis; assembly: GCA_947859195.1. NCBI lineage: Eukaryota > Metazoa > Arthropoda > Insecta > Lepidoptera > Notodontidae > Drymonia > Drymonia ruficornis. The sequence goes on along the minus strand of OX401905.1, from coordinate 12,225,974 downwards.
TTACTAAGGGGACTGGCCCTAAGCAAGTCGGCCGAGTGGTCGGCCTAGTACTAACATCGACATAAAACGAAGCGAGTAGTTCAACTATTTACCGGTAAATAGTAAAATGAAAATGAAAAAACAATGACCACGTTTTGTTTCATACAAATATCTAATAAGGGCACCTCTTTCTTTAGTCTTTACTCTGTGGGTTTTCTTTTTCAATATAAAGTTATACTTACTACCTATAACTATCAATCTAGGTACGTTCCTACAGTTCTCTTTAAGTACCACCTGTTAACTGCCTATTTCGTCTACCAAATGCTACAACTGCATAAAAAAATGCTAGCGCCCCACACACACTTAAATACTAAATAACCTTTCTTAGAAATTAACTATGTAATCGTCCAGGGAATAGTATTACAGTCAATTTAGTGGCAAAAACAGCGCATTGCCACTTGTTTGGAAATTGCAACAACCCGCGTGCGCTCGCGCAGGGGTACTGGCCTGCGATAGGTGGACACGGTGCGCGGGCGCTTAATATGCACCCCCGGCCGCGCTAATTAGCTGTAACCTTTATAACGCTGCCGGTGTAAGCCTGCTACAAAGCATCGTATAGAATTTCTAACGAAGGGCTTAACTACCCCTTAAGAACGACCTGTTTTAACGCCTTCGTAAGAATTCGTTAATGCTTTAGATAAAGTTTTTGTTTTACCGGACTCATAACGTTATAGGGTTACCTACATCAAAATATAAGACCGCGCTCACTTTGGATGCGTTTTATATACATTCATACACACACGAACAACACGAATGATCCCGACCTTCCAAGTACTACGGGAGTGCGCACACTGGGTGCGGTTACTTACACGTACGACCAACTCGCACCCAGTGTGCGCACTCCCGTAGTACTTGGAAGGTCGGGATCATTCTGCGTGTTCGTACTTGTACGCACGAGTAAAATTCGGATGAAAACGCATCCAAAGTGAGCGCGGCCTAATTGGGCGTAGGGTTAAAAGAGTTGAATTAATGCTGCGTTGCTAGACTGAAATAGTAGCTAACATTCGTAACGGCGGCAACGGTTGCGGGCGACCTACTACTACCTACATCATGTTATTGCAAAGCATTGCAGGTTAAGGCCGCGCTCACTGGGTGCGAGTTGGTCGTACGTGTACGTAACTCGCACTTACGGGAGTGCGCACCAATGTGCGCACTCCCGTAGTACTTGGAAGGTCGGGATCATTCGTGTTGTTCGTACGTGTATGCACGAGTAAAATTCGGACGAATACGCATCCAAAGTGATTGGGCACGAATTTTCATCGTACGTCGACGTATGATCGTCGTCGTACGAATTAAGTTTCAAATCCCAGCAGGTTCGGATCGGAACTATACGTACGTACACGTACGACCATTTCGCACCCAGTGTGCGCACTCCCGTAGTACTCGGAAGGTCGGGATCATTCGTGCGTGTTCGCACGTGTACGCACGAGTTAAAATTCGGATGAAAACGCATCCAAAGTGAGCACGGCCTTATTGTTATATCTCTCACAGAAGATTGGCGTAAAGTAGCTCTTACAGCTGCGTTTAGTACGATGAGTGAGAGAGCTGGAAACCCAAACCCCTTTCCCCTACTTCTTTGGTAATTCCCCCTTTGGTATTTCAAGTAGGTATCTATAGGTTAACATCAGGCGGGCCGTACGCTTGTTCGACACTTTAGTCACATAGGTACAAAAAATATATTACGCGAATCATGTTAGAAGACATTCTTGCTCCTGAAATTGGTACCTTATACTACTTATACACCAAATCTTGAAGTTTACACAATGAAACAAAAAACAATAATTTCGACCCAACGAAAAATAACTCCTAAAACAAGACAAGACTGTTGTCTTGTTAAGCGGTAAAGGATGTAATAATTAAAATTAATAACAATACGAGTCAGGATCGGGAGCGACGACCGTCGCGCCACGCGCCGGCGCGCGCGAGGTGCATGACACCGCGCGGCGCGCGCGCAGGTGGACCTCACCACACCTGCCAAGAACTGCCCCGGGAATGCTCCACCGACCTTTACAACGTGGTTAAAGGCTTACGTAAGGGTAAATATGAACTGCGGACCTAAGGCGGTCGCTATGCAATATTGCTAATGAATTGCATTGCAGTTCATTTTTCTGATTTTCTGAGGAATCCTTAGCAATTCCGCTAAATTTCTGTAGAATAGTGACACATTTTACGCCATTCGTGACAGTTTCACCGAAATTTAGGGGATTCTGCTGGAGGGTTGGAAAAATGAATTGCTTTAGCAGAATCGCGGCAATTCATTTTTGTGACGGCCTTAGCCCCCCTGGGATCAAGTCCTCTATTTTTTACAGAGTTCACTTATCATTGCTTATTATCTAGGTACCTACGTGAAATTCTGTTTGTTGACATGTTGTCGGCCAGATGATTGCTAACAGATGGCCAACAATATGTCGAACGCCAAAATCTACGAGGAACATAAATGAGTGAACTTCAATCGGTAAAAAATTAGCAGATTTGGGACCGATGAGCAGTAGATATTGGTAACACCGACATGTTTTCCAAATTATTTTCCGCGACTGACTGAGCCATAGGTACTATGTCTATGGACTTCGTTTAGCAGAACAAACTATTTTGTACAGTCTCGTGTCTCCTTCTTTCTTGGTTAAATGTCTTTGACTATAATGAATAAAAATATTTTGATTTAGAAGAGGCCTTTTACATAATTGGCGAATTATCGCTGCGCTAAAAACCCTTAACCATACGAGGAATCTTATTGATCTCACCCAACTCTAACGAGCCATCTAACAGCCACGCTAACCAGCATGATCGGGCAACATGAAGCGAACCCTATGATCCCTATGATAATACCCATGGACTTTATATCAAGTAGATACCTAGTACCTATAGGGCGAACGTTTTCAGTTGCCACATTAGGTAGGAAGAAAGATCTTCTAATATAAATCCACGCCCACGAATGTTTGGCCAGTAACGATCGATCTGTGTCTATGCGCGTATCAGGATTTGTCGTGATCATGTCCGAACCACTGAAGATTTAGTACCATAGTTAATAAACTGAAAATTTTGTATTGCGAATCTTCTTGTTATCGAATGATTAAGGGCCAACTTGGGGTCAGAGTTGTTCAAGCCTCCCAAAGGACTCTGACGGCTTAACAACTGCTGCCTAGATGACAACAACCGGAACCGAATTTTTACGTGCCCACCGAACCACGGAGACGCACCCTCCAAATGCCACTAAATGGTCAGACAGAGATGGGTTGCTTAACCTGCGATCGTTTACTGATCAGTGATTGGAGCTGGCTATGGTTTTTTTTAATGACTATACGTTGTTAGCCAGAATGGCCTTAACAACTTCACCGGTCAAATCAGAGGGCGAGCGCACAAAGTGCGGCTCCTGCCGAAGCAGGCTATGGTATTGCGAATTAATAGGTATGATGCGTCTACTGGCTATGTGGTCGATGCTAATGCTCAATCAAATTGTGCATATCCAGTCAATGACTTATGACGGACTGGCATAATCATTTTATAACAACGGGGTCCGGCCTCGGTAATTAGGTAGATGTAATTAAAATTTATCGTGTCTTTCATTAGAAGCTCGCGCGAGGCGTGGCGAGGCAGCGGAGCGAGGCTTTGTCTTGCTTTCTTGCCTCGCTCACTCACTATCAACGGTAACTCGCCGCCATACAGTTCGGTTATCGTTGCATCTTTCCACGCGATTGTTGAGATAAAAGTGTAATGAAATTATTAAAACTGTGCGTTATTTAATGCAAATAGCACTGGTACTTAGGCGGCTAGTAAATACGGTTCTTATGTGCGAAGACCTATCCATCTAACTATACCACGGCTAACGAGGTGCAAAGGTGGTAGAGCCAAGCTGTAGCCAATTGACTGCAGCTCATATACGGGCTGGCTCGACCGCGGTAGTACCACCCTCTCACAGAAGATCGGCGTAAAGTAGCTATTACAGCTGCGTTTCGTACGATGAGTGAGAGAGCCGCAAGGCCAACCCCCCCTCCCCCTTCCTCCATCCCACTGCCCTTCAGGTCGGCAATATGCGAGCAATGCCTTTGGTATTGTAAGCATCCATAAGCTACGGTAACTGCTTAACATCAGGCGTACCGTACGCTTTTAATTGCCACCGAAGTCCTATAAAAAAAAGCAGTACAAAATGGTAATATTTTTGACGTTCAAGTTGGGTTTCAACTTCGGGCAGCCGTTTTATAAATTCGAGGGCGAGTCTGTAACGGATAGCAATGTTAATTAAAAATAAATAAAGTCGAAACGATTCGTTTTTTTTTTCATGTAACTAAACCGCAACAAGCGTGGTGTTAAGAAGTTACCGTAGCCTATAGATGCTTGTAATACCAAAGGCATCGCTCGCACGTTGCCGACCTGGAGGGGAGTGGGACAGAAGGAGGGAAAGCGTGGGAAATAAAATAATCTATTCATTTTCGTATCGCTTTCGTTGTCCGTGGTGTAGCGAAGCTGTCTTTAGTCGGGTTTTACGGTAAATAAACTAAGAAGAAATTGATAGTCACCAGCTATGGTTTGTCATGACGCCAGTATTAGGAAAAATAGAAAAATGGAGCATTACGTTTTGTGGCAGCGGTCGGCATCACGATTTCACGGCCGCTGTAATGGCGGCGATTAGACGCGTACCGACACGGAAAATGGCGGGCGTCGACCCTCCGATTTAACGTGCTCAAGGCGGTATTCCAACATTTTTCGACGAATATTTTAGATGATCAACTAGGGGTAGTGATGGGATGTTCTCGAGAACATTCTCACCCTCGGAAACTTACTCGTGAGATTTTTTTATTTTGGGTGACGTTATCCTAACTTTCAATCTTATAAACAATTAAAACCACCATACTTGCATGTTTAATGTGGCTTATGCCAAGTTTAACATGCTTCAGGAGATAAATTCTCGAAAATTCTCACAAGTAAGTTTCCGGTAATTACGTCACACGTAAAGGGGGGAGGGGGTCGACGAAATGTGACATTGTGTGACAAGGGGGTGGGAGGGGTCCTAAGTTTTGTGACGTCACATTTAAAATCGAATATATCTAAGTATCATAACTGAAATATGAATTGTTAACGAAAAATTTTGAAAATTTCTGAAAATTGGTAAAAATATGTGACGTCCCACAGGGAGGGGGGGAGTCTCGCAAATGTGACCAGCTGTGACAAGGGGGGAGGGGTCTAAAAATCATGAAATTCGTGTGACGTAATTTATGGATGGCCCCCTACGATGTTTTATTAAAGCGCACGCAGGCCAGCGACTTGTTACGAAACTTTTACCAGCAGTGGAGGATAACTTTTGAGAATCTATTTTTAGTAGAAAGTCAATAAGTCAGTCTATTGGTAGAGCTAGCTGTAGCCAATTGACTGCAGCTCATATGGGCTGGCTACATTATAAGTGGCGACCATGTACCGGAAGACGCAGCGTAAGCCCCCACATGGTGGACCGACGACCTAGTGAAGGTCGCAGGAAACCGCTGGATGCAAGCAGCACAGGACTGGGCGTTGTTGGAAGCCTAGGGGGAAGACCTATGTCCCATAGTGGACGTCTTTTGGCTGACATGAATGGGCTGGCTCCAACAGGGAAATACCACCCTCTCACAGGAGATCGGCGTAAAGTAGTTATTACAGCTGCGTTGCATACGATGAGTGAGAGAGCTGGAACCTCACTCCCCCTCCCTCCCTCTGTCCCACTTCCCTTCAGGTCGGCAACGTACGAGTGATGCATTTGGTAGTCTACGGCAACTGCATAACACCAGGCGGGCCGTAGGTACAATTGTCTACCAGTAACATAACAACTCACCCATTTGTTACAAAAAATGAAAATCATCAATGATAATATAAAAATATTTTATTTAACCATTTCAACAATAAAATTATTTACATCGCTTACATTTACACAATACACAACATAGAGCATATTTTATACTAATATTTACAATAAGCAGCTATTGGACGCTTCGATTGCCATACAGCTTGAACTTAACAGTCCACTAGACATGGTCGGATACCGGACAACGAGGGGTATCGTTTAAGGACTATCCACATAAAGCCGGACCGTGGACGGACCGTGCTCCGTCTCAGAGGGCCTACTCTTTTACAAACGAAAACGAAATTTTGGACGAAATTCCCATATATCCTACTAAGTTTCTCATTGATTCCGACATTACTTATGAACGAAATTTGTTTGACGTTTAGATTCGACGACAACGAAGAGGTCAAACAATTTTCGTTCATAAGTAATGTCGGAATCAATGAGAAACGTAGCAGGAAATACTCGAATTTCGTCCGAAATTTCGTTTTCGTTTGTAAAAGAGTAGGCCCTCGGGCTTAAAAATATCAGTGAGTAAACTTTATATGAAGACGGAGCGGTCCGTCAACATCTCAGACACGGCCCGGCATGTGTGGATAGACCATTACAGTTAATTTGTCGTTTGCTGTATGTAATTTTTTACAGTATCCAGGTTATCTAAGACAACCAAATCAGTGGCAAAATTTTGTTAAAACAGGGCACAAAACTCGCACATTCTACATAAAGTTGGACCGTTTATGGCCAGTCAACGACTGGCCTAAAAAAATCGGTGACATTAAGGGCCTGTTTCAATAGTTTTATAACTTTTATCCACCAAATAAATCTGCCATCTATACTAATATTATAAATGCGATAGTAACTCTGTCTGTCTGATACGTTTTCACGACTAAACCGTTAAACTACTTTTGATGATTGTATTGATATAGACAGGACCTTGGAGCAGAACATAGGATACTTTTTATCTAAAAAATTTCAGGTTCGTGTGGGATTTTTAAAGTTAACGCGGACGACGTCGCGGGGCTAAGCTAGTAACGCCATATTTACTTGGTGCATAAAAGTTATCTAACGTTACTGAAACATGCCTTTCAAGAAGTCTCATTATTATGCTAGTTTTAAACGAGATGTTTTGTACAATTATTTTGTAATCATTAATTAGTTTAGTTAAATTACAAAAATAGCGTTTCTCTTACACCAGCAATTAGTTCCCAGATTCACTAAAATCACAATATCCCTGGATGCGCTTACTTCAATAGCTTTATTTACAATACGGAACCAAAAAAATACTCGGTAATTTTTAAAAATCTAATTAGTTCTGAAATGAAATACCTACTGCACGTTGCCCCTACATGCTCTTTCTCTCTCTGTCAGCATCTAATTATAATTATTTAATATAATCATATAATAATAACGCACTATAATATAATCATTATTATTAACGCATAATTATAACACAATGTTTCAATCTCAGTTGATATTTACCAATATTTACGTAATTTTTATACTGTACAAATATACCTATTAAATATCATTATAAGTACATAATGAATAGATTAGCCATTAGGACTGAATAATAATAATATAATTAATTTATTATAAATGTAAGAATTGAATTTTGATCACAGATCAAATTAGTATGATTTCTTCCGAAATACATTATGACACAATTTATTTCACTAAGGGCCTGTATAAGAATCGTCAGATAACTTTTATCCACCTGATAAATATGGCGTTTTGACATATATTCTATGGAAGAGCTGTCAAAACACCGTTTTAATTTGGTGGATAAGAGTTATCTGGGGGCCAAGTCGCTTAACCATTGTGGCGTTTTCAATTTCGATGGGTGGGTTGATTCTAACCGATCAATCAGAGGCCGATCGTCCGGTCGGCCACCAATCAGGGGGTCGATCACTATAGCAGCTCAATGGCAATGGCCGTTTTTCTACTAGCCGGCACGGCACCGGCACCGGCACGGCAGCACTGTTGTCATTTGTCACTGACCAATGAACACTCCGCAAAAAGCTGTCACCGTGCCGTTGCCGGTGCCGTGCCGGCTAGTGGGGAAAACGACCAATGGTTAAGCGACTTGGGGGCTTGACAATTCTGAAACAGGCGCTATGATTTCTTTAGATCGCCTACCATATCGATTTACTTTTTTTATCGATTTTACTTTTAAGGTCGCAGGCTTGGCCTTTTAAGTGATCACTCGAAGGCCAGAATAAAGCCATAATCAATGATAGCTAACAGACAAATGGAACCGAAAAGATGTATTAACATGTAGTCCACCAAATATCCACATTATTCCTAGCTAATTAATATTATTTACACTCAAAATATTCTAACATACAATATACTTACAAATAAAATTAATATTTGTTATACATTAAACCTCCAAATTTATAGAGTTATGATGCACTAACAATGGCATTACAAATCACATTCGTTGCTACAAATGCTTTGTATAACCATTGTATAAACTGGCCCTCTATAAATTTGTCGGTAATATTATTATTACGTACAGGCGGCGGTATTAATTAAATAAAAATGAATCTCGATAAATATAAATACACAACACATGATTCACGAAACACTGAGTGAATGATAATTATATTAAGTATGAAATTAAATAGCACACACGCATCGCACCTCTCATGGAACATTTCCAACATAAGCTGAGCTCTTTATCACGGGCGCGGACCAACACTTTGGACTCCGCTCTCTAGGACAAAAGATTTCGCAACATAATACACAAGATGTATAAAATTTACGATCTGCCAATCACAATGCATTATTATTATTTATTTTTTTCAATAGGCCTATCATATTGCGTTGCCTCCGCTCCTGACCAATGACAATAGCATTGCCTCCACTCGCGGTCCGCCAATTTTACTTTTTTCGTAATTATATTATGAAAGTTATTCCTATTGCGGAGTCGAAAGGCTGGTAAGTCCGTGATCACTGGTGACAATAATTTAAATAGAGAGCTGATTTACGCTGGATTTGTTACCGGAGATGTGCAGGCGACCATATAAAAATATCTTAATGAGTTGAATGTCGTGGGATAAAAACTATGTACAGAACTGTTACACAAACCATGTAGCACCCATCACTATAGGCCCGAAAGATAGGAATACTAAATACGCAACCGCTGTTGTCGACACAGCAGTTTTATTTTTCGCATTTCATGATAACACGTTCACACGTGTACTATGAATTAAAATCTTGAGTAAATTGTTCGTGTCAATAAAACTAAGACGGCCATCGGCTCATGGTTCAAAGGCTCATCGTTCCTCTCTATCCAAAGGTTGCCTGGTAGAGATCACTATTAGTGATAAGGCCGCCCATTTTCCACTTTCTGTGTAAATTGTGTAATTATTTATAAATGTTTATTTTTCTAGTGGTGGATTAATAAAGAGTTATCTATCTATCTATCTATCGTTGACGCCTACATTTTTGTCTAAGACGATACTCACCACTATTTCGAATCATCAGGATAAAGGTCAGCGCACACTGAAGAAGTGGCGGCCAAGCGCCTAACTCAAAAACAACTTAACAAACTTTGACATACCACGCTTCGCGCCGCTTTGATCTGCTCTGTGCTTTTATACTTCTATCTTTAAAATGGGGCTCACCCAATTTAATAGGTATTTCGCAAGTTGCAAGTACCAAATAGCAACAACCAACTCAATTAATAACAATACAAGACGATAGAAGATCCATTTTGGAAAACCAAAATGGAGGCACAGTGCGATTTTATTTTGATATACTAATTTCAGGCGTATTTGAAACTCAAAAAGGTTGAACTTGTTACTAAATTGGTCTACTCCATTCGTCTGCGCTGACCCTAGAACATAGACAAGTCATTACCTCGTTCTTCAGTAATTTCTAACCAAAAAACTTGTCACGCAATCCTCTATTTGAAGTTTAGACAGATATTCATCCGTCTAAACAGGCTTATAGATACGGATGCAAGTGTTCACATAAGAAACTATGGATAAGAATCTTATTAACTCTGCACCCATATTACTGGGTCATTATATATATATATATAACGTCACGACTTTTATCCCCATTCGGGGGTAGTCAGAGGCTTGAGTGGCCATACACCACCACATTGTGGAGGTATTAAGCCAACTCAAAGCCCACGTTTCACCAGATAGATAGAGATAGTTAGATAGATAGATAGATTACTGGGTCATTGAACAGTGCATAAGAAACTTTTTATTTTTATTTTTTATTCATTGATGGGCAAGTATTTGACCACGAACTCACCCGATGGTAAGTGACGATGTGGTCTACGATGGAGCATACTTGCCTAGACAGTGCCTGTTCACTCTCGACTTGAAAACATCCATGTAATCAACGGGGAACAAAGACGCCGGCAAGGAGTTCCATTCCTTAGCAGTCCGCATGATGAAGGTAGAAGCAAAACGCTTGGTACGAGCCGAACGTCTCCAGTGTACGGATGTGTTGTATCCGTGCGTCTAGTCCTCCGATGGTAGAATGGAGATGGGGAAATTCGTGGAATTCCATCGCACACGCTCCGAAATTAATTCTATAGAAAACTGATAGACTACGGATAAAAATCTGCACCCACCTTTTTCTTTCATTAGTATAGTATTGTCCGGGGTACTGGCACATCACTAGACTAGTAACTGTGCGTGTATATGTACGTGTATGGTACAGCGGCGGCTAGGTGTGCCTAGGCGTCGCTGTCGTCGTCCTAGCTGTCGAGCCGGTCGGGCTCCAGCTTGGGCCCGGGCGCGGCCCGGATCACCAGCTTGTCCTCGCTGTCGGCCTCCGTGTGCACCGTCTCTATGGTCAGCATCATCTTCTCGTCGCAGCTGTCGTCGCCGGAGTCCGAGTAGATGGACTGCGTTGATGTTGCTACCTCCTGAAAATAATATATGATGTATCCATTGATAGAGCATTGTATTATTGCCGTGGTATTTTTGGTGGTAGAGCCCAGCTGTAGCCAATTACTGCAGCTCATATATAGGTAAGGGGGCGTCCATAAATTACGTGAGGCATTTATGGGGGGAGGGGGTCGAGCAAAATCTCACCAAATCGCACGTGGGGGAGAGGAGGATCTCAGCAAATCTCACGTAATTTTTTTTACTGTAAGAAACAGTGTAAAATTGCAAGAAATATGGGTTATTTTTTTTGTTAAATTAAGTAAAACATGTTTCTCCTCTAGAATATAGCTTTTGAAAAATCTCACGTGAGATTAGAGGGGGAGGGAGGGGGTCGAGCAAAATCTCACGAAATCTCACCAAGGGGGGAGGGGGGGCCGAAAAATCTCAAAAATCACCTCACGTAATTTATGGACGCCCCCTAAGCTCGACCGTGGTATAACCACCCTCTCACAGAAGATCAGCGTAAAGTAGTTATTATAGCTGCGTTTCATACGACGAGTGAGAGAGCCGAAAGCTCAAACCCAAAGCTCCCTCTGTCCCACTTTCTTTCAGGACGGCAAAGTGCGCGTGATGCCTTAGGTGTTGCAAGCATATTTAGGATACAGTAACTGTGTAACATTAGGCGGGCCGTACGCTTGTTTGCCACATTAGTAACATTAAAAAAAACTTTTCAAGGTACCAAAATACAATATCCGCTGTCGTTTAAAACATATTTGAACGCGGCATATAAAAATATCAGGCATTATTATTCCAACGAGGATAACTTAGCCACAGTACAGTAATATCCAAACAAAGAGGTTTTTTATCAACTTCAATGCTCAACAAATCTATTGTCAGAACCTCTCAATAATAGAAAACTATTTTATATAAATATATTTCTACGAAGTGGCGAATGACAAAAAATAAGTCGCTTTTTGAAATGTAAATGTGGTTTTTTACTCGACTTCGACAAAATCGGAGAAAAGTTATGTAACCCTGCGTCTTGTTGAGCGCAATATAACATCACGCCAGAGTTCCCCGAATGGGTAGACAGAGATGCATCGCATTTCACCCACATGTCACTCGCATTTTAGCCACATTTCACTCGCATTTTACCCACATTTCACTGATGGTTTAGTCATGGAGGGCAACCCTTGATTACACATACACATATCATCCTCTCAATGCGAGGGGTCCATAATCCAAAAAGTTGAACAACTGGAGAAGTTCATCAACCCGCATTGGCCGGTTGATGAACTTCTCACGTATTTCGAAAGTCGTATTCTTCACGATGATTCCCTCCACTGTTCAGCAAGTAGTATATTTTTTTGCTTTACAGCTTCCGGCTCTCTCGATCATCGTGCATAACGCAGCTTTAGGGCCGCCACATACATACGGAATTCAGAATTCCGTTTCGGAATATCGAATCGGGATTCCGAACGCAGTAAATCCATTCAAATGTAAGGACGTATCACATACGAACGGAATTTTTCCGTTCGAAATTTTTCCGCTTCGGAATTCCGAATGGTAGCCTGTGCGTCCGGAATTATTCCGAATGGAAATAAACGAATGTGTGTTATCACACATTAGCTATCAGCTTACGGAATCACGATTCGATATTCTGGAACGGAATTCCGTATGTATGTCGTGACCCTTAATAAGAATAATAATATCCTCGGACATTTATTACACACGGCTACCTGATCTCAAACTAAGCAGAGCTTGTACTATGGAAACCAGATAACTGATATTACTACATATACTACTTTTTTATTTGTAAATACATACTTAATATACATATACACCCAGACTCCGGACATACAGACATGTTCATGCACACAAATGCATGTCACGGGTAGGAATCGAACCTACGACCTGCAGCGTGAAAGTCGCCTCCGCGCCAACCACGCTAACGGGCCCGTCAACGACCTTAACGACTTGGTTGTTGGTTGACTTGGTTGGACTTGGTTGTGGTGACTTTACGCTGATCTTCTGTGATCAGAAAACAGGTAGTGGTGTGCTGTGTGATGTGGTACTGACCGTGATCCTGTTCTTGGTGTGTATGCGCACGTGCTTGGCGAGGTGGTCTGAGCGCATAAACCGCTTACGGCACTCGGGGCACTCGAAGCGCTTCTCGCCCGTGTGCGTGCGCCGGTGACGCTGCAGCTCGTCTGACCGCGTGAACCTACCGCAACACACAATACAATACAACATCACTCTTCATAATACATACTTATTATAAATGCTATAGTATGTTTTCATCCCTTCTATTCGAAAAACTACGGTTTGATCTCCAAAAACTAGGAGCAAAATTGGTATTTTCTGTACTAAACTTTAAAAGTAAAGTTTAGTGGAGGAAATGTACTAGCAAAGTAGGTACTTTAGCTAGCCGACTAGCCGTGCCCGAGACTCCGTACGCGTAAATTTTAGAAAAAAAACTCGCGTTCCGCTTGGGATGTAATGGGTTTTTATATTTGAACCCTAATTATTTTTCTAAAATAAAAGTAGCCTAATTACTCCTCATAAAATCAGCTATCTGTCAGTGAAAGTCCCGTCAAAATCGGTCGAGTCGTTTCGGAGATTACCCGGAGCAAACATCCAGATAGACTTTTATTTTAGCAAACACTTTTTTTTGTTAAATTTCACGCGTACGACGTCGCGGGCAGAGCTAGTTTTCTAAATAAACAAATATAGGCTCAATTCCATTCTTGTATTCGCTATTGCATTGCTATTGAGACGAAATAATACTGAGGGCCTACTCTTTTACAAACGAAAACGAAATTTTGGACGAAATTTCCCGTATTTCCTACTACGTTTCTCATTCATTCCAACATTTCTAACGAACGAAAATTGTTTGACGTTTGGATTTGACTACGACGAAGACGTCAAACATTTTTCGTTTTCGTTTGTAAAAGAGTAGGCCTTCTGATTCGGCACGAGTCACGACAGAGGCCCCACTTGCGCACAACTTATTGGTCTGTTTGGTGGAAGAGGTGATACACGAGAGGTTGCTTCACTTTGTTAGTAGGTATGTCGGCGAATGAGCGCAAGTCGCCCTGTTACGACTCGTGCCGGTGACCCTACCCGTATACTGGCTGGCATGCTATTTCAGGGCTCAGAGGTGCCTTCCCATCAAATAGGACGTGGCTACGTGATGCATAACACTGTCCATAGAGATCCAAAACCTCACACACTGATGCGTAAAGCGGTCCCCAATTTTAAAACACAGAGCAGTTAAATAGTATACCGGCCACTATTAGTACAAACTTGTAGACTTTGGGTTGACAAAATCTAAATCCGTGTATAATTTTAGATTGCAAGTCTATATCAGAGGATAGGATTAGGAGGAAAATCTATATCAAAGGATAGGATTAGGAGGCAATCTATATCAAAGGATAGGTTTAGGAGGCATGTCTATATCCGGGGATAGGTTGGACTGACATGTCTATATCATTTTATTTTATTTTATTTGGGGAGCTTACGGCCAATTTCACAGAATAGGTATGATTAAAAATAAGCAAATGCCAATTACAAGCTTCCACATATAGAAAAAAAACAAAAACCAGAGGATAGCTTTCGGTGGTTAGTCTACATCAGAGGATAGGTGTAGGTGAAAAGTCTATATCAGGGAATTGGTCGAGGTGGCAAGTCTATATCATAGGATAGTTTGGGGGGGGCATGTCTATATCATAGGATAGTTTGGGGGGGCATGTCTATATCATAAGATAGTTTGGGGTGGCATGTCTATATCAGAGGATAGGTTGAGGTGGCACATCTATATCAAAGGATAGGGGGTACGCGGCATGTCTATATCAAAGTATAGTGGTAGGTGGCAAGTCATGCTGCAGTTGTAGGCGGAGTGAAGGTGCAACTCTCACCTCTTGCCACAGAACAGCCAGTTGCACAAGAAGGGCCTCTCGCCGGAGTGCCAGCGCAGGTGCGCGCGCAAGTGCGACGTCTTGCCGTACACTTTGTTGCAGCCCGCGATGTGGCACACGTGCTGCTTCTTGCGGTCCAGCAGCCGGCTGCGGCAGACATGCGAACTTCACTAACTACTTCCAAAGTATAGGGTTTCTAAGTTTCCCATCTTAGGAACTCGTTGCTTTAAATACCCAAAAAATACTAACTACTAATAATAATACCTGAGTAAACATTGAGTTTTTAGCCGATCTAAATAGGAGCGATATTCGAAACTGGCCAGTATCTACCCTCGCAGTCGATAGTCGCTATCGCCGTGGTAGTGTTAGCTGCTGTAATGGTAGCAGTTTTCATTACACGGACTAACCAAATCTTGGACTCAGCACTAGGTACAATTTGCATATTTTTTTATGCAAATTTTACCTAGAGAGCGAGACTGTCTATAGAGGATAATAATGTATTGTGATTGGTCAATCGTAAACCTTATTTAACGTGTTATAGAAACTCTTGGCATGCGGATTTCAAAGCACCACCCTTTCGTGGTTTACTAGTTACTCAATAGCACACGCACCAAGACAAGACTTGCCACGTATTATGTCGTACCGAGTCTCTCTCTCTTTCTCTTACATAATGAATAGGAGAGAATAAAATTAAACCGATTTATTTTGCGTTTTGACTTGACGGCTGGCTTTGCTACCCGTGCAGGTCGCAGCTGGGCAGGTACCCCTTGTACTCGATGGCCGCTGTAATGGTAGCAGTGCATGGTATGGTGTGTTGGTACTGACTTCTCTCCCTGGTCGCAGTTGGGGCAGGTACCGCTTGTCCCGCACTCGGTAGCCGTTGTAATGGTAGCATTGCGTGGTGTGATGCGATGTAGTGTTGTGATGTGTGGTGTGGTGTAGTGTGTGTTGGTACTGACTTCTCTCCCTGGTCACACTTGGGGCAGATACCCCTTGTCCCGTACTGCATGGCCGTTATAATGGTAACAGTGCGTGGCGTCGTGTGTTGTGGTGATGTGTAGTGTGTGTTGATACTGACTTCTCGCCCTGGTCGCAGTTGGGGCAGCCTGCACTCGATGGCCGTTGTAATGGTAGCAGTGTGTATTATGGTTTGGTGTGGTATGGTCTAGTGTATTATGATGTGGTGTAGTGTAGTGTAGTGTATGTTGGTACTGACTTCTCTCCCTGGTCGCAGTTGGGGCAGGTGCATGCGACGCGCTTCATGAGCCGCTTGCCGGCGCCGGGGCTGGCGGCGCGCAGCTTGGCCTCGCACTCGGCGGCGGGCGGCGCGGCGGCCGCGCCCGCGCCCGCCGCGCTGCTGCTGCTGGCCGAGCTCACCGTCACCACCTGCCACTTGCCCGGCTCGTTCGGGTCCTGCTGGATCTGTTGGCCTGCCCGAACGAACGTTAGTTCAAATATTTGCCAATGTTTTTCGGTGCTCGCTCGCTTTTCTCTTCTGGCTGTCATGGGGACTGAGTTTCACGACTTGGGGGGGGGGCACATAGAAATTCTACAAACGCAATTCATTTTTCTGATTTTCTAGTAGAATCATTAGCAGTTCCGTAAAATGGTCACGAATGGCGTAAAATGTGTGACTATCTTACAAAAAAAAATACCTTGTACGAAACGCACCTAAAATTACTCAACACCGTTCTCCTGTGAGAGGGTGGTACTACCCCGCTCGAGCCAGCCCGTATATGAGCTGCAGTCAATTGGCTACAGCTTGGATCCAACCTTTACTATTGTTGGTATAATATGGTACCTATGAAGGGTTCCTTTATTATTCTTCTTCTTCCTAGCCTTATCCCATTATGAGGGGTCGGCTTTCAGTCTACCCTGATTTGGCTGATCACCGATATTTACACAGACCGATTGCCATCCGACAATGCCTCAGAGACCCAACTAGTGGGACTATCGGCAACCTAAGGGTAAGACCATTTTTGACAAATTTTTCAGGCTTCCGACTGCCCGTAACGACTGTCAAAGATCTTCAAATGACACCCGTGACCGCCAGCTTAACGTGCCCACCGAAGCACGGTTCCTTTATTATTGTTGGTTTAATATGGTACCTATGAGGGGTTCCTTTGCTATTGTTGGTAAGATATGGTACCTATGAGGGGTTGCGCAGACTGCTGCTGCTGCTGCTGCTGAAGCTGCGCCAGCTGCACGCCGGGCAGGCCCAGCGCCGGCACCAGCTGCACCGCGCCGCCCAGCCCGCCCAACGTTGGCATCTGACACACACACACCACACACTTCAGTTACTTTACTCTAACACACACTTGAAAGTAGAAGGAAGAAAAAGTGCTGCTTCATGGCAGCTATGTCATTGCTCACCACATCGCGACCCTACTGAGTTTGAATGCCTTTGATTTTTAGTTTGTTTGAAACATACTAGATGGCATCACAAAAAGTGCCAGTACAATTTTGTATAGTATTAATTAATATTTAGATTAGTAATAAATTATGTTATGCATACAATACATATAGAGGATTATTGTGCACTGTGGCGTTGTCAAAAACAAAACAATTGAAAGTTTAAACACGACACTGTGCTCGAGAATAAATATAATATGTATATGTTTAATAGCATGCAATGTTCTTGTTTCACACACAACACTATTTCCCATTTCCATGATACTACGATCACCTTAAGCACCTCTATCACACGCACAAATAATAATCTGTTTAGTTTGGCGGAATCCCTTATTATAAAGCGTACGGTCCGACCCCTCTATCCTACTTCTTCTTACGAAGCGCGAGCAAGTCCAACCTATTTATCTCAACTTGTCTTGTCGCAACCGCATATGTTACGTTGGTGTTGGCGCAATCATAAATAGTCCGCTCCATGAATCCATCAACCCCTACATTCCACGATCGATCTAACCAAAGCTTACGGATAAAACTGATACCAGATTGATCGTGTGTGGCCCTCTTTAGCGGTTGATTAAATACCGAGTAAAAACCGCTAGTTAGCCAGACAGAGATATAAGTAGACTGCTAATGGATTAGATGCTCCATTGCGGTTATTACTGGCTACCTAGCGTGCCAGCGATTTTACTCGCTAATGGGGCACCCGCTTAATGCCTTTATTACACGCGACGTGTATAGTGGCGAGACAGTGCTCGGTCGAGTGTGAACCGTGCTTCTGCCACCCGGCAAGTCCAAACACGAGCTCGCTGTCTACCCGCCACCGCGTCATGGGTGTTGTGTTTATTTGTTTTGTCCGGTATACCCACTAGTCTACGTCGATCGAAACTAAACCGTTTCGCTTCGACAGAGAATTTACGTATAAACACTGGCCACGCCACTACCCGGGCCTAGTGACGTTTACTGTCTCGCCACTGCAGTACACGCTACGTGTAATCCGGGCATTTTTATGTGCAAAAGAATCTAAAATTCTTTGATTCAGTGTGACACGGGACAACATAAATTACGCTTCGGTAATATTCGTGTGGTGGCGAAGATTGCCGAACGCAATACCTGTACAAGGTTCGCGGGGCGTACATTGGTACCGGCGGGGAGCACGGTCACGTGCTGCGCGGGCGGCGCGCTCGCCAGCAGCGTCGGCGCCGCCGCACCCTCCGCTTGCATTGGGCTCGATACCGCCTTTTATCCGTATCCAAGCAGCGTGATACATAGCAATATTTCTACTTTTAATACGTATATAAGTGAGATTACATGTATTGTGTCATAGCTACCTGAGTAATTTTTATTATTTCAATGTGAGGTTAGTGCATTACTAGTGAAACGTCTAATATATGCACTAGTTACCCGTTAGTCCAACTATAATGAGCTAAATGTATTGCTACGTGAATTCATGTCAATGGATGCGTCTAAAATTGGCAAGCGGCGCGCCCAAGCAGTTATTTTATGACATTATTTCTGTGGTGAGATGTCATAACAGTTTGCTTGGGCGCGGTGCTCCCCTGTTTAAGATGCACCTGATGGATTTTGAGAATTCAAAGAATGTAAGGAGCACGAATATTCTAACTTTTCCCAGTTAGAAATGATAGTCCGAATTAAATAGCAAAAGTAACCCCAAAAATAAGGTAAAGGTATGAAATATGCAATATTGTCGTTTGATATTAAATATGAATTGTAAAAAAAAATAGCATAGCAGGATAATAAGGAAAATAAATAAAAGCAAACTAAACAAAACCAAACAAGAGCATGCAAGTTCCAATAAAAATAAGTTCCTGTACTTATACGACGGTATAACTCCGTGAGGGTATGCATAGCTTGGATCTACCACCTGGTATTTACTACTCCACCAAGCCAACTAGGCACCTGTCAAATGTGACGTCACCCGCACAAAAAGACGGCGGCGGCGTGCGCGAGGTGTGGCGGGCGGGGAAGCCGCATTCCATCCGCGATCCTAGTTGGCTTGGTGGACTAGTATTGACCGGTGACTTTGACATTATTTTCAAAAAAGGGTTATATTTTTACCCCCAAATTCATAGATAGTTATGATCGACTTGCATAGGAATTACAAATTTATTTATTTATTGGTTTACCAGCGCTTAATACACACTCACTTAAACTAAATTCTTACAATATTAAAACGCAATGTGTGACAAGCAATTAGAGGTAAACACCGCATGCATCGCATTTGTTCCAAAAAACTGGCTAAAATCTCTATGAATTTGGGGGTTATATTTTACGCCCTTACAGAGATATACCGTCGTGTTGCTGATAGTGTCCTCACCTGTAGCGTGATGGTGGTGGGCGTGGAGGCCGCGCTGGCGGCCGCCTGCGACCCGCCGCCCTGCTACCGAACCGAGCCCAGCTTATATTTACAGCGTAGGTAGGTACCATCATCTAATATCTACATATACGACCAGCCGTACTTTGGATACGAATTTGAGTTCCACATACGAATCATGAAATACTAGGGCCGCACGGGTAATGGCCGGCTCAATACTCGGTAATCGACATCGGAGCAAGAGAATATGCTCCGATGTCGATCACCCAGCATTGAAATATAGACCTTATTTCAATTGGATAAGTATTGAATTCGATTGATAAAAATTAAAATGCCATGCCCTGCCGTCCTCAGTCTGCGCCGGCCATAAGGCAATTGTGATGCGAGAGTGATTTCAAAACTTTTGTGATGCGGTAACCGCTATAAGTTGATAAAAGAGTTGAAATAAACGTACGCGTGCAGATTGAGCGAACATACTGAATGCGTTTTATTTATTAAAAAAAAAAAAAACTAATTTGTAGTCGAAAGCTCCGGTAGCTTCGAACATTGGGAATTTTCGTGCGTATTCGCAGGTACTTCACCTCGTAGAAAAACGTAGTCAAAATGCGGCCGGCTCTGATGAGTGCACGATAACTTGAGCATTGACTGAGAGGAATGACTCCGCCCGCTTCGTAAACGAAATGGATCGCAAGGTTTATGTATCGCGTTATCGTGCACTCAACCACTTATAACAATATTTATTAACTGCATAATTATGAAAGCTATTTTCCAATACATATTGGCCGATTACAACTATCCAATAACAAATCTATTTTGAACATAAAAAATTTTTGCCTCAAAACTCCTACGCTCAATTTTTTCCAACTACCTGTATTTTATGGTCAAATTCCATTCCGAAAAATCCCTTTACGAAAATGATCAATAAAAATACCACGCAACAGTATAAATCATCAATAAGCATGATGTTGTACCTGTACATTCGCCAGCGACGCTATCTGTATCTGTTGGATCTGACCCGACGGCGTCAGCACGTTGGCTACTTGGGGCTGCGCTTGCATCTATAACAATACATATTTCCATTAAAAACCGTAACCATAAGTAGAAGCGACTGTAGCTTAGGGGTGAACAGGTTGGGCTAACAATCAGAAGGTCCCAGGTTCGATCCCCGGTGGGGCATGCACCAATGGATGAATTTTCATCTATGTGCAGTTACAGTTCGCTGACGGTGAGGGAAAACAACGTGAGGAAACCTACCTATCCCTCGGGATTAGGTAATAGTCAGTTCCTGTATACACGGCGTCAAGGTTCACCACCTGTCACGTTGGGTTCCATCTGGTGAAACGTGGGCTTTGAGTTGGTTAATACCTCTACAATGTGGTGGTGTATGGCCACTCAAGCCTCTGACTACCCCCGAACGGGGATAAAATTCGTGACGTTACATTTTCCATAAGTTCTAGCACTGTTGACTTCTTGTCAAGAGTTCTACAAGGTATTTGGCCTCATTAATAGCGTTCGATGAGGCCGTGTTAAGTCCTCCCTCGTACAGGCGTTCGGGCACAAACACCCCAGCAAGTGTTGCATTAACTGGATGGGATCATCTCAGTCCCCTTCAGGTCGGCAATGTTCGAGCAATGCCTTTGGTATTGTAAGGATCTATAGGCTACGGTAATTGCTTAACATCAGGCGGGCCGTACGCTTTTATGCCACCGCAGTCCTATAAAATCACCGCAATTGCACTGCGTCATAGGATCCCTAAAACCACACTTGCACATGTTAAGTCGGCAGCTGCCGACCTGAGTGCGGAGCCGGTTTAAGGACTTCCACACTGGCCGAAGCAGATTATATCCTTGATATTATCTTTTATTAAAACTAAACTCTGTCAAAAGGCCTATTACAAAATCTCGGATTACTTGGAAGATAAATCAGCTTGGGACTGATCGCTCAAATACACTTCGTTATAACAGTGTCATGTTAAAGTGTAGCGTGTCTTGCCTTGCTTATTTCGGAAGGCAGCACACTGGAGCTATTGTTTAACAAAATACATTGTATTAAAATAAGTAAATGGCGATTTAAAAAAAAAAACAATGTAAAAATGACAAGCCCGCTGAGTTTCTTGCCGGATCTTCTCAGTCGAGGTCGCGTTTCCGATCCGGCGGTAGAAGTTAAGGAAAAAATATAAAATGACAATTTGTAAGTGCCCCCGTAGGCCTAAACAAAATGATTGATTTGAATTTGGTTTTTTTTTAAATTATTATTTATTACTTTTTGGTGGATGAGAGTGATCTGATTCCGACTTAGTCCATCAGACTGTGGTGTAGACTCGAGATATTTGCTTGTTTGAAGCGCTTATAGCCAGCGGCAATCACTGATCGGTAAACGATCGGAGGTTAAGCAACTCTTGGCAAGGTGAGTCAGAGATGGGTGACCATTTAGTGGCATTTGAACTGAGCGTGTCCGTGCTTCAGAGGGCACGTAAAAGTCGGTCCCAGTTGTTGTCTAGGCAGCAGTCAGAGGCCTTCGGGCGGCTTGAACAACTCTGAAACCAGGTTGGCCACTAAAGCTCTGGTTTCCTCGGAAAGCGGTACCGACATATAGCTGTAAATGACGTCACTAGAACGTTGGCTATGTAAACAACGGTGTCAAATTCCGCTGCCTGGGAAACCGCTCAATTTAGTTTACATAGCCAACGTTCTAGTGACGTCATTCACCGCTATATTACGGTCGCTATATGACGGCACCGGAGGAAACCATAGCTTTACCAAACCATAAGATTTGTTTGTTAGCTGACCTGTTGCAGTTGCGGTATGATCTGCAGGTGTTGCGGCGCGTGTATGGGCACGTGCACGGTCTGGTAGACGGTGTGTCCGTTGGCCACGCTGACGGGCACCTGCACCGGCACCATGCCCATGCCGCCCACGCCGCCCACGCCGCCGCGCACCGCCACGCCCCCACCTGAACAACCCGACACATATTCATAGTGGGTAACCAACATATACCAATAGTGGGGAGAACCCCACTATTTCACTATTGTTTGTTTGAGCAAATATTCATAGCGAATAACTTTGTAATCATTTATTAATTTGAATTCTTTCATAATATATCACTAAAGGAATTGGTACTTCTTAATCAATATAAGAAATATGCTAGTCAAATACCCTATTCAGCTGACTTAAGATGCTTAGTTTGCGTACCAACATATTTAGCACCAATGACTACCAGAAATTAGACCCCCGCTTCTATAAACACTTGCTATTATTTCTGGCAAAATCGACTTATTACTGGTGTCCTTTTCTCTACAAACTTGGGATCGCCCCAGGCCAATATACAGGATGAATTGAAATTGTGGGCAATATTTTAAAATATGACTCCACACATGATTCAGAATATAATGGGAAAACAAATAAAAAAAAACTATTGATAAAACAATATTGCTCGGGTAAGCAAATAAGCAAACCATTTAACTGTTATACCTTACGTGGGTAATATATTTTTATCAATTGATTTGTTGATAATATTCCCTAAATATTCTGAATCATGTGTAGAATCACCGTTTAAAATATTGCCCACGATTTCGATTTCACCCATTATGTAGTACTCCTATTAATGTTCACTAGTTTAGGACCATACAGTTACGTGTTTGTCACTCACGATGTAGTTTCGGTAACCTTCTGGCCCTCCACAGGCCAGCAAACGACTACTCTTTTAGTGCCATCGGCTTGAAAGAAGAAGACCGCACTATTTCCACAATTATGATGAGACATGTTACGCAAAATAAAATTGAAGGCACGTGTATGTTGGCAGTAATGCAAAAAACTGCGTTGAACAAGGTGTTGTGCGCTATGATTAAGTGCCATCTAAGGTTATGTGTGTACTGCATTAAAGTAAGCCTATGTACTAGTTGTGAACTATGAAGATGACAATGATTGTGCACGGGAAAAAAAACACCAAGCAAAGTAAAATGTAAATTGCAAGATAATGATTGAAGCTTGGGATGTGACATTTAGGATTAAATTGTATGGAGACCACTTTGTAACGAGAGGTACTAAAAAAATTAGAACAAGATTATGTTAATTTTAGCGTATGCCAGCAATGGGATAATTAATACGCTGGCTAAAGGCCTCCCCTCCACTCATATTTTGTTTGTCTTGGCAATATTATCTGTAAGCCAAAATGGTCTCCACACATGTCGTAGTAACCCTGTGACCAACCTTGTCCCTGCGGGCTGGTGGGCGGCTTGGTGTCCTTCCCGTCCCCCCCGCTCTTGGCGTCCCCCCCCTGCGCGGTGCCAACATTGGCCACACCAGCCGCGCCGCCAACACTGCCCACGGAGACGCCGCCCGAGCTACACGGGATCGAGATCGCCTGGCTGGTGGGTATCTGGATACCCCCGGGGATGGTGAAGTTGGACCCGGGGATGGTGATGTTGGACCCGGGGATGGTGATCATGGGTTGGTTGCCGGTGAGAGCGCTCAGAGGGATCGAGATGTTAGTGCCGGGGATTGTGACCGTCGCCTGTTGCTCTGTTAGCGGGGAGGGGAGGGGGCGGTGGGGGGGAAGCGGAAAAACACAGATTAGTATGAGAGTAGTACGAGTTAAAAGCGAAAGTAAGACATGCGATGGAATTTAATGAGTGTGATTATAGTGCCTTCCATGCGTATTGTTTCATGATCATAATTATTAAGACTTGTAATTCATCAATCAATCAAAATGTTATTTATCAATCGATCTCAACTCTTGAGCTAGGTTTACATTACACCAGCAGCTTGGCCGAGCAAACTGGGCCTAGTTACTCGGGCATTACTCGACTCGCCTTCCACCATTTACATTGGTAAAGTAACTGGGCCCAGTAGCTTCTGGTAAAAGTACTGGGCCCAGTTGGTCTATGTAACATTCAACTCGCTTTCGGACTGAGTCGACGGTTTACACTGGGCGAGTAGGCAGGCCGAGTCGATTAAAATAGGCGGTGGGGAACCAACTTGGCGGAGCAACTACGCTCCTCGCGAGACTACTCGACTGCCTCAGTACTCGGCCCAATTTACTTGCCCTTTCGTTTACATTGGTCGAGTTCGCCTGCTTTTTATCGCTCGCCACTCGACTCGGTCGCCTACTTGACTAATGTAAACTAGGCTTTAGCGCGAACTTGGAAATAATTCTAGTACAAAATGATACCATCATTGGTGACACATTCAAGTTCCCAATTATAGTTGACATTTATTATTTACTACTGGCAAAAATTAACTGATATAGTAAAGTAACAATGAATTTCAATTTATTATCAAAATAGTTCTATAGGACATCTATCTACAAAAGACATTTCATAAATAAAAAATATGTATGGAAGGCCATATAAGAGTACTTTTACTTTCTAATAGAACAAAAAAACAACATTAATTTTACTCATGCATTCATACATTTATGTATGGGTCTGTATGGCTGTGTTAATCTCTAAATGCATCTAGTTTACTTCAAATACACGTGAATCGTTTGCATCATTTGTATTACAGGTTGGTATGTATGTTTAGTCTGTAAAGCAAAGCTGTTGTATGGAAAATTAATCCCAAAGCAATCCCGAAGCTAGAACTGTGGTATTTTAGTATCAAAGCTTATGTGTATTGTGTGGAAAATTACCGAACGTTTAAAATATTTTTAGACACTCAACCTTTTCGTATATCCTATTTATTTGGAAAGAACGAGACGACAATAATCATACTGCCTTTTGATGCGAACAAAACGAAATAAAAAGAGGATTTGCTTTAAAAATAGGAGTATTTTATAAGTGTAATTAAATTAAAATACTTTCTTCCAAAAAAAATGATAAAATCGATACTATTTTAGACATTTGAATTCCAGCACTATTATAACCCACCAACCCGAACTGGGTCAGTGTGGTTGATTATTGCCTGAATCCCCCTCGCAATGAGGGGTGGCCCGTGTCCAGGAGTGGAACGTTAAAAGGGCCAGTTATTATTTATTATTACTATAATAAACTATTTTTGTCACCAAGATATAAAAAAAAAAAATGTTCTGAAATGAAAATTTAAAAAAAATACTTAAAATCTGTTGGGTTCTGACTATCTGGTGAAACGTGAGCTTTGAGTTGGTTAATACCTCCACAATGTGGTGGTGTATGGCCACTCATGCCTCTGACTACCCCCAAATGGGGATAAAAGTCGTGACGTTACATTTCAAAAGATGATCTGTCTAAAGAATCTAGCATATACGAAGGTCTGTGTCATCGCATACCTATAGCAGCACTCACCTGTTGGTAGATGCATGACGTTCTGCAGGAAGCCGGCGGGCAGCACCGGCGTCCGCACCAGCTGCCCGTTCACAAGGCTCACTTGGCCCATGCCTGAGAAGTTCTGAAAGTACAACGTGGGTTATTAAGGGTATTCAGACTAAAGTTTTTTTTTTGCGCGTATATGGTGGTTTCGGTATACGCGAGTTTCATTTTGCACTTCAAAAAGCCGAACGCACGTACGCGCTTATTCCGGCTTGTACGCTCAAACCGGTGGAGACGTCTCTCGCAGCACGCGCTTAAACGAGCTTATAAGCGCGTCAATGTAGGACGTCAACGCAGGATGTTATTATTTTACGGTTCCGTACCCAAAGGGTGCCAACGGGACCCTATTACTAAGCCTCCGCTGTCCGTCCGTCCGTCCGACCGTCTGTCAGCGGGCTGTATCTCAAGAACCGTAATATGTAGAGACTTGAAATTTTCACAGAATGTGTATTTCTGTTGCCGCTACAACAACAAATACAAAAACAAAATAAAATACAAGAAACTTGATATTTTTGACGTTTTTTGCTTCGAACTTATTTCTTTGACGTTAATCTTATACAGGGTGGTGACGCCATCATGACAATTATTGAAACCACATACTGGGTATCACATTAGTAGTTCGCACATAAAATATTATTAAATTATATTCAAAGGTATTGCCACAGGATTGTTTTTTTATTTTGGCTATTTTAACTTTACGCCTACAAAGATACCGCTAAAAACACCGACACCGAAGCGATGTTGCCACGCTTGTACTTACAGGTCAGTCTATGAGGTCGTTAGACGTTTATAAAGGATAGTGTGTTTCGTTTAGACTATTTCCGCATTTAATTTGTTTGAAAATTTGAAATTTTGGTCTTTGATGTAAACCTAATTTTATAATTTTAATGTGTTGTGATGGACTAGCAGGGATCGTGTTTTAATTTATTGTCACTATGTCGTCACCACCCTGTACATTCTACGGTGGTCTGGAACCCTTTATGTGCGAGTCCGACACGCACTTGGCCGGCTTTTTCTCTCTGCCGAGACCGAGACCAAGAATAAACTAAATTCTAGGCCGAGACCGAGAAACTACTTAATATAGAAAAATCGAGGAAATACTACCAGCCGTGGATAATATTATGAAGTGGATAGTGGATAGTTACCTGTGCGTGCTGCGCGGGTATGAAGAGCGCGTCCTGTCCGTCGACGGTGACGGCCTGCATGGGCGCCACGCCGCCCACGCCGCCCACCAGGCAGCTGCCGTACATGCCGCCCATGCTGCCCGCTTGCTGCTGCATCAATACACCACACCATCATCACGCGATTATTCCACAAAAGGTACGCAGACGTCCACTGCTCTGCACCCAAACTGCAGCCAATTGACTGCAGCTCATTTATCGGCTGGCTCATCCGGGGTAATACCTCACAGAAGATCGGCGTAAAGTAGCTATTAGAGCTGCGTTTAGTAGGATGAGTGAGGGAGCCGGAAGTCCAACCCCCCCCCCCCCTTTCCCTCCCTCTGTCCCACTTCCCTTCAGGTCGGCAACGATGCTTAACATCAGGCGGGCCGTACTCTAGTTTGCCACCTTAGTAACATAACGAAAAAAGCATATGAAGTGACGCGCGCAAAAGTAAAAGCTTTCTGCACGTCTGCTCCCCTTAGTTGCAGAAGTCCTGGACGACGGTTACGATTTACCATTAGATGGACCGATTATCCAGCCTTCCTAGGCAATAAAAAATTAAAAACCAACCTGCAATAACTGCGGGTGTATCTGCAGTAACTGTTGCGGCGAGTTCTGGTAAGTGGCGCCCTCACCCGACACCACGCCGCCGCCGAGCAGCGACTGCAGTTGCTGCATCGATATCACCTGCAACAAACACGTAGAAGTATTTAGAAAAAATATTACGAGCCCTTTTTGGAGTCGTTCCGATTAAGGGCCATTCGTCCACGGCGCTACGCAAATGATACGGAACTGGTTACTAATTCAAATTACGTACTAACTAATTATAGTCTATCCGAACGCTCGTGGCGAGGCCATAAAACGTTCCAGGAGTATGGCATATATTGCGGGCTCCCTTGCACTTGTGGGCCCATAAGACCCATAAGTGCAAGGGAGCAATATGCCCTGCTCCGGGAACGCTTTATGGCCTCAAATGCCACAAGCGTTTGGACAGACTATAGCAACTATAAGTTTGGAAAAAAAAAAAATACCGCAGAAAAGATTCTCGGAACCAGTCAACCAAGTACCAGCATGGCGTATTACTAATCAGTTTCTTTTGAGTAGCGTGGTATACGAGCTGCCATAGAAATACTAGTGCTATTACATACTAGCAACTCATTAGTAATTTATGTTAGTAACCAGTTTATTTTAAGCAGCGCCGCGCTGTGGCCTAAGGCTTGACCACACACAGACAACGGTAGTCGCTTCATTGTTGTAGCTCTTTATAAATATTAATAATAAATAAATGTAGTTACCTGGGGTTGTTGTACTTGTATTCCATTTGGCACCGTATTTGCTGCGTTCACAATGGCTGCTGATAACTCATTGCCCTGGAAACCATATTCCCGTAATATTAGCTTAAAAGACAAGAGAATAAACAACCAGTGTTGCAAATACAGTTACTGTAACATGGTAAACGTGTTGTTATATCAACAATGCATTCTATTTTTCGTGTACATATTAAAAAACACTTACTGATAACCCCTGAGCTCTTAATTGTTGCACCACTGCTGAACTAATAACCCTCAATTGTGGCTGTTGCTGTTGTTGTTGCAAGTACTGTTGCTGTATAGCTGCAATAGTAGCGGCATCGCCCTGTACTTGTTGCTGTATTAATTGCGCGTGCTGTTGTTGTGCTTGTTGTTGCGCCTGTTGCTGTTGGGCTTGTTGCTGTTGCGCCTGTTGTTGCTGCGCCTGCGCTTGCGCTTGCGCCTGTTGCTGTTGGGCTTGTTGTTGTTGCGCTTGCTGTTGTTGTTGAGGACCTGTTACAGACAATTGGTTTATTCTTTATATCAAATGCATTTTGATAGTTGTATTTAA
Source organism: Drymonia ruficornis (assembly GCA_947859195.1). Taxonomy (NCBI): domain Eukaryota; kingdom Metazoa; phylum Arthropoda; class Insecta; order Lepidoptera; family Notodontidae; genus Drymonia; species Drymonia ruficornis. Next base: position 12,197,309 of record OX401905.1, on the reverse strand, counting down.
TGCATTTTATAGGTTACCATCCCGATCAGTGTAATTTTTTTTACTAGCATATTTCACTGACTCAATAGTAAACTTCGTGAAACTAATACATAACAAACATACTAATTAGGTGTAGATTTAAATGTTTTCAATCTATTTACAATGACTTAACAAAGCATTTTTCACAGCAAAAGTTCTTTGTAATCTATTGCAAATCAATTAGGGTCAGTTCAGACGGAACGGAAAAATGCCCGAGCAATTTATTGGCTACAATGAAAACAGGACTGTATTACCATAGCCTAAAGTAGAAAATTGTATGAATATCGACAGTCAAGGCAGGGCTCGAGCGCGATGATTTTTTCGTTCTGCCTGCACTGACCCTTACTACTCCGCCAAGCCAACTAGAGACCTGTCAAATGTGACGTCACCCGTACAAGGCGGTGTGCGAGCGGGAAAGCCGTATTCCATCCGAGTTCCATAGTAATGAAATGTAACGTCACGACTTATATCCACATTTGGGGGTAGTCAGAGGCTTGAGTGGCCATACACCACCACATTGTGGAGGTATTAACCAACTCAAAGCCCGCGTTTCACCAGATAGTCAGAACACAACGTGGCAGGTGGTGAACCTTGTCGCCGTGTATACAGGAACTGACTATTACCTAATCCCGAGGGATGGGTAATAGGAGTATTAGGTAGTAAGTTATACTAACTAAAGTGTTGTTGCTGTTGGTCCTTGTTCTCCTGCTGGTCGGGGCCCATGGTGGCGGCGCCGAGCCGGCTGCACGTCGCCGCCAGAAGCGCCAGCGGCGACTGCGTGCCGCTGCACTCCTGCCAACATAACACTCTACTTCACACCTCTATACTTTTATTATACTATTATACTATCTCTATATTCAATATACTCGTACATCTATGTACTGTACTAGGTTTTTATGGAAATAAACATTTATTATTATTATTATCTCCCTCTAACAAGCTAGAGACTTACCGCCAAATTTATATATATTTTAAGTCGGTTTACAATGGTTTTACCAAGCATTTTAAGTATTAAAGTGACTTGTAATACTAGTGTAAGTCCTTCATAACATTCTATAAATTTGGGGGTAACAGATAGACAGGGTTGAGTTTACTTGACATTGTTTGTATGAACTGTTTGTACAATCACTGCCAATTAGGGTGACGCCTTACACTGTTATTGATGATAAACTATCATTAACTGCTCTATTAGTGTTAGTGTTGGTAAAAATGGCCAAGATGGAGCAAGGTTACTGAGAACTATGTTGTATTTTTTTTCCATAATATCTTATGAGGTTCATCCCATCTACCATTAGGTGTGTATTCAGAGTGACTGGTAAAAGATTGTACATATTGAAGGACACAATAGTTAATGGTCATAGGTATGCAATAAAAATATAATAAAAAGAGAATATTGCTTAACTACATAGTAAACCTCTACGAAATTAGTGTAGTAATTTTCAGTTTTGCTGCGTTCCACTCACCATAATTTTTCGTCCACAAAAACTGTTAAAAACGATAATAATGATCACTTTCAGTACAAATTGGTGCGAGTGGAACGAGATTTGTGATCGAAAATAACGAAATTAACAAAATTAACAGCGAATGGAACGCAGCATATAAGAGCCGAGCAGCGCGCGCGAGGATTCATTTTTGACGGGTAACTGTCATAACTGATGGCGCGAGCATAGCAGCACACACCCATTTATTTGCAAGACAACTGGCCCTACAATTAACCTTTCCTCAGCAACATAAGTAAAATAGATTGTACCTAATATTGCTTGAATATGGTCAATAGACTATATTAGGTACCTATTTCTCTTTATATTAAGAACTGAAGTCAAGATAACATCTTCACCAAATATTGTACCCATACCATCTGGTAGGTTGAGGAAGTAGTCTATGAAAATTTAATTAGCCAGCTGACCGACCTATTTCTGTCCTATTTCTATCTAGTTCTGTTCCTCTCTGTTAACACTCAGATCAACAACAGAGTAGGTAATATGTACTGAATTTGTAAGCAATAAAGCATGAAGGTGTTTTGCATATTGCATTTCTGTAGATTCATTTGCATAAAAACATTATTCAATGACACAAGCCTGCTGCATGACTCAAAAACAAGTTTTTAAAATAATACCAGCCAGCGGACTGATATTATTTTTCCTTTATTCTTGTAAGATGATGTTATGTGTTCTGTAAGGTGTTACAACTGATTATGACACATTGATGTTTTGCTAAGCTATCATTTAGAAATTAAAAAAAAAAAAATAAGTTCAGAAAAATCTGTAATAGTAAAAGGAGCAGTGCATTGTTATGGTAGAATGTGAGATGACTATTATTATAGGCTTTCTAGACGGTTTTAATCCAGCGTTCCAACATGGGTGACCTTGGTGGGAAAATTGGTTTCAATCCGCGGATTTGTGTTTAATTTGGATTATATCTGCTGTCTACATGGATTGCAACAAGCAAGCCGGCCTATTACCTTCAGCACCCCATACATAGTCAATCTAGACCACAATCAACTATCAAACTCAATGATTGCAGGTAGATTGTGAAATAAAAAAATATGGATCAGGATCATTTATTTTGATCACAGATCATTATCTAGATTGCCTGTGTATGGGCACCTTTATGTACTACGGTCTGGCAATAGAATTAGTATGGTGACCGCTTGGAGCAGTAGTTCGAACGTAGGCTTCTCAGCTCACTGCATCAGGTGGTCACAGGTTTGATTCCCTTCTTTATTTTTCTACCTATCACCACGAATGTAGGTCTTTCTCATAGCACTCCATTCCTTCCGGTCTTGCGTTGATTCCCACAAGAGGCAAGTTATGGAAACTGCCTTTGCATAATTTATTCTGGATAGTTATCACTGGGATCGCTCCCTATCGTATGATACTCATAGTTCAAGCTGGTGCATTCGTGAGGTAATATGTATTTGATATTTTATTTTATGAGTATGAAACGGGAATAAGATTTTTTTTTTGTATGGTGGGGTGTACACAAAGTATTTAGACACAAGCCGGCGCTTTGTAGTTGGGACTTTTTATGCATGGATAAAATAACACATACCTAGAGATGGAGCTATAAGACAGAAAGAGGCAGTTTCTATACCTAGCATTTTCTCTCATTTTAGCGGCTGGTAAACGGCCTTTTACTTAATGCCGTGTTCAACTTTCAGTGTGTTTTAGTGTGAGAAATATGAAGTAAAAGTCTCGCACAACGCAATAGCAAGTGGAGAAGTGGTCTCTTGCTTGCTTCGGCCTTTATTTCGTTAAAGGGACGACCAAAACATTCACGGAATTCCTTTCGTCCTATACATGTACCTTTTGAACGTTATCCATGTGTAATATATTACAGAAATAATTATTATTTGGCTCACCTCGTACGCCGAAACCATTAAAGAATATGTGTAGGTACACAATATCTTATAAACAAACAAACACCAATAAACAAAACTTTTTATTTTGACAAGTTCGTTTTGATTGATGAATGAATGAATCAGTCAATTATGCATTTTTTTTTCAAATAAATTCACTCTTCCCTTTTGAATGGTTTTGTCATGTTTTTGTTTTGACTAAAATTCTACTTCCGGTTCTGTAGTAGTCAGGCAGCACTCGTTGTCTTGCTATGACAAGAATTTTCAAACTTGGTAGGTACTGTTTGGGAAAACTTTGACGTTGCAACAGTTCGCTAAGTTTATCGTAATAGTTGCGAGTCGACACGCCTTTTCCTAACAAGTGCCGGGAGTCGTCGCACGCAAGGCCGCCGCGCCGCCGCCCTTTGATCCACCCACCTCAAATCGCGTGACTGATTTCTATGCAGCTGCTAAATAGGCCATCACCTCTACACACTGAACATGCTAATTTCAGGTAATTACCTATGTATACTAATGTTTCCTTTAATAAATTTACTTTTAGACGCTTTATTTGCATGAACCAACTTTATTTTTCCCATGGAGCTCAATGGCTGCCATTAGAAACGGTATATTTTGCTTCGCTGTTAGCCTGTAATGAGCTAGGTTTTTAGAATAATGTTGAAGATGTTGTGAAATATAAACATATCTAATGAATCTGGAAATGGGAGGGAAGTGAAACCAGAGGAGGACACTGATGCTATTTCGGCAAGGGAGTTGCTCACGACACGGTCACAACCTCCCGCGTGTGGCCTGGCGGGCCCCACACGGCCGGGGCCGCGCTCGCCCCGCCCTCCCCCTGCGCCGCCGACACGAGACCGCTGCCCGCTGGCGTCCGATCTGTTACACAATAACACTGCATCCTTTCACTTTGCACTCTTTACCTTGCTAGTTTTGTCCTCGTTTATGTATTCCACCTTCACTATAGTGGGCTCAGACGACATTATCTACTTTACACTGGCAAACAATTATTCCCCTTTGTTCACGTACAGACAGCACCATCCTCACGACCGGCCGCCAAACTGCGGCGAGCGAACTGGCGAGAAGCCACGAATACGCTCGGCAATTTTCGGAGATCCGCCTCCTATCGCGTTCGGATTTATTTCGTATGTGTACAGTTTTATCAAGTGTTTGTAAATCATGAGGATTTATAAGTTGTTACAAGGATTGTGTAGTTAATGCAGTATCTTTGGTATTGTAGATATTTTCTTTCCTAGCGGTAAAACTTTAAAAAGTAGATATTTCAAGTTGAATCGTGCTATCTCCGTCTCTGTCTCACCGAGACAGGTCTTGATTATTGGTAGGCAGCAGCTGCGCCTCTCTCCTCCTCCCCGTCGCGGGTGCGGCGCCGCCGCCCGATAATAATAATTGAAAGTAGGAAGGACGTAATAATGGGTGTATAACCTCGCGCCCGCGGCCTCCTTGGGCGGGCAAAAAATGAACACATGTCTAGCGGCCTGGAGCTGGGTCGGCGGCGGCGCGCCAGCCGCATCTAATAAGACGTGGCCTGAAAACAAACGATAAGCGTAGCTGTTGCACTTATGATTCTTTGTTCACTTGACTCCGTACAATAATGTCTGATTACAACACACTTGGTGTCTCGGAAATTCTTATCAGTGCTGTATCAAGTTCGTCCATTGTATGGATGTTATTTGAATTTGATTCCTCGTGATGTTTGAGGTGCTATGTCACTCATCACGGGTATTATTAACATTAGGTGTATTCTATTATTTTCTTTAATAGGTAAGCATCGATATTATTTAAAATCATTTTGACAATTAACTTAAACCAACCACCAACCACGCACTTACCTTAAATCAATAATAGAAACAGGAAAAACATCGGCTTCTAAAAGTACCTAGCGGTTATCGCAATTATCAAAGCATATATTTTTAATAAATTTACTAATTGGATTGTTAAATAGAAAGACCAAATTATACTATTCTACGTCTTTAATGATTAATTAGCATTCAATACCTCATGTAACCTTCTTACAGCTAATTGTCGTTCAAAAAATTTCTACATCCATAGATATATCGGCCCCATTATTTATAGGTTTATACTGGTTTGGAACGAGAGTGAAAGTCGGACCACGTTTTGTCAAGCGTCAGCGTCGCTTGCCCCGAGTCCATTATGCACGAATGAACAGGCCGCCCCGAGAGAGCGCGTGTCCCCGGTTTAATTATTTCGTTCACAGCCACGTAACTTTCGTTTTAATCCCACCGACATTTAAGTTTAAATTTGTATGCTTTCAAAACCTCGAATATGTATTTCAAAGTACGCAATTTTCTGTTCTAATATTGTTTGATATTACACCTTAACTAAAGGTAATAAAGCTTCTAACGGGTTTCATTAGATTTAAAATGTAAGTCGTTTTTAAATCAGTCTATATCTATTATGGGTGGTGTGCCTTGTCGGCGTGGCGCGGCATGCGGTGGCCGAGTGACGTGACGCTGTTGGCGTAAAACTATTTAATTAGTCGATGAACAACGCTGATGATTTCATCAGCGTTCATTGTTTCCGGCACATTGTTTTTGACTATCGCAACTTGGTTTGAAATAATACAAATACCTACCTATGATTGTATTTTGTAGTTTGGTATACAATAACATGCTATAACATGCCTTACAGCCTAATGCAGATTTAAACATACTTGTGCTAAGAACAAGTTTGCACGTAGGCAACTTTATCCTAAAGATAGTAATCAAGATTAATCGTTTCCTCAATGGTGCGAAGCCCAAATAGTAGGTAGCTATATATGTATATATATAGCTACCTACCTACCTTTTCTTGTCATTGAATCAATAATTTAATAGAACTTGACACATTTATTGCTTCGCTATTATATAAATAAATATCTTGTAATAAACCGCAATCATGCTACTTTAATGCGTGGAAGTATTGGTATGCATCTCTTCGTCATCATCATTTCAGCCAAAAGATTTTCACTGCTGGACATACGCCTCTCCCAAGGTTTTCTACAACGACCGATCCTGTGCTGCAAGCTTCCAGTGGGTTGTCGTGACATTCACCAGGTCGTCGGGTAACCTTGTCTACCCATTTTAATACTTCTATATACTTGCCCCACTCTTTGCGCCAGTCAGTGGAATTGAGTAATGGACAACCATAAAGAGTAGGAGAGGTACCTATGATTGTATGTTGTGTATGATTTTGTTGTATAAATAACTCAAGCTTAGTAGCATTACGACGTACGTCTGCGTCATAAAGACGTACGTTTACGTCACTGACCCTAAATTGACCTCAGATTGACGTCTTTTTTTCGATGCCAACCTTATTTGCTACCTGGGAAGTGTATTAAGACCAGTCTGATCACCACTTCATATAAGTAACTACTTAAATTGACATGTGCAATAAAGCTACGCGTTTAAATATTAACTCTATCACCACTATTTCTTACCGTGCTGTCTCGGAAAATAATTATTTACAAGAACATAAGCTCTAGTTTGAGTGTTACTGGTCGGCTCAGTCCCAGTGTCTACATGCAATTTTGATTAGGCAGAAGGTGTAGGCACCACATATTATTCAGATATAGTATCTCCTTACATCGTAATGACGAAACTTGTGCTCTGCGCACCACTATGCAGCAAAAACCAAATAATTTCTTCGTTTCTTCAAGTTAAAACACCAATTAAATTCCCCGGAAGGCATTTTGGCGAGTATTCATTAGAAATGATGAGCCCGGTCAATACTGACATGGGTTTGTGATTATGTCTCGCGCGGGACTGAGTCCTACTGTGTCACCGTGACTCTGTTAACATACAATTTAGGACGAGACATGTCTTCTTCTCTCTAATAGATCAATGGTAGGCACTCTTTATTTTACACCATACACATAAGTATGTACATCGATTGCACATTACCTATTTCTAGGATTTACGTTGACCCACTACACATACATGGCAAATCACTAATGATGTTAGTACTAGGTACGCTCACCTAGATCTACACCCACCCAACACTCAATAGTACCTAGACAAGCCACCGTTGAATCAAAATCGTAGTAGAACTGACGAAATACAGAGATATTTAGAATACGCATTAAAATTTTACGCATTCTAGCACCCAAATCACTCCGCCAACTGGTCATCAACACTTGATTAGAACATTATTGCAGGACACCTGAGGGGCTATCGCGTAACTTTTTCGTCAATGTTTCGATGGGTTTTGTTCATCTCGTGTTTCTTTGCCAATTGAAATTGATTGAAATCGGGATGAGTCTGGACTTCACTCTTCCCGCTTTCAATCGCCCCGCTGATCGAATGGAAACTCGTTGCGTGCTTACGTTTATTTGCAACGTGTTATTTGTCAACGACACGTTCCGACACACTGTCGAAAAACAACGACAAAGACATGGTTTGTTTTAAATTTTTCGCTGGCGCAAACTCACACTCAACATGATAGAGCTTCATTATTGACTAAACTCCATTTATTATAGCATTAGACAGAAGTTAAAAAAGGTTATTTTTAGTGTCCACTTTGTAACAAAGTACAAATAACATGTTACAGTTATGATTAACGTCGAATTTATTATAATCTATTTATATACCAGCTTGTCACACCTAACTGTAATTATTTTAAGTATTTATATTATAAAATAAATTGTCTTTCATTTAAATATTATCATTTCAGTCCAATTTAAAATTAAGTGTCAATGCTAAAAACCTAAAAGAAGCAGGGGTGAACAATACCGGGAACGTGTTTTGTTCCACTATAATCCTAACAAATCTAAAATGTTACCTAATCCGTTCAGAGGTTATGACAGCAGGGCATTTCTAATTTTGTCGGATTATGTTGTCTATGAAATTGACGTAAATAATTTTCTGTCAGTGTTTGTCATTGAGTCATTCACCATCATTTTTTTTTCATTAATTTTTTGTTGTCAGCTTAAAATGTGTGATACGATGTTATTATAAATAAAACATAGTATAAAAAGTACTTTTATTTTGGTTATCGAAGTATTTAGCATTGTTTTATGTGAAAACAATTTTAATGTAACCACTCTAAATAAAAGTTGTTTTGACTTTGAAATAAAATGTTTTGGATCACTGCTTCTACGAGCCTCTTATTTCTAATGTTATAATAAATGGGGTATAAAGACCTCATACTGTTTGTCTAAGAACTTTAATCATAAACATGTAGATAGGAATTTTCATGAATGTATGCAACAGGAAGCCGAATATGGGCTCAGTAGCTTACATATTATTGTTAATGTGATACATCCTCCTGCTCTATCCTACCTTTGCTAAAAGTATGAAGAAAACTCCAAGTATATACGAAATGATTTACTTCAAATTACACTCAATTTTTCTTTATTACCGACTCTTAGATCGCTTATTATAAGTTGGTTATGCTCTTTTGAACGGGAGATATAGAGAAGACAAAAGATGAAGGCTTGAATGATGAAGGCACACCCAAGATTTGTATTATATAAGACCTATATGGTCACCTAATGAGTAATTTAGGACAGTCTGAGGACCCAAGGGTTCATGAGCATACGGAAGCGGAAGTAACGGTGGGCGGGCCGGACCGCCTGCGCCACCCGCCCCCGCGCCCAGACACGCCCTAACTCTTATTTGAGTCATGATGCATCAAAGATTAATTAACGCATCAACAAAAACATGACTGAGTAAACGGTTCAATATAAAACAATAACCGATGGTAGCGCGTGACCCGCAAAAAAGGAAGTGGGCGACAATCACCCCACCTACTCGAGGTTAGTTCAATGTACGAAGCTATTAATCACAGTGTTTTATTTAAAGATGAAAATATCTCTAGACATTTGAGACAAACATGGGTTAATTAATTTGTTGAAATTAATATTAATGAGGATGCTGTAGTAAAATAATATAAATAATCCTATTTTATCTGCAAACCTGTTCTACAAAAATTATATGCAAAGGGAAATCATAATAAATATCGCCAGACTATACACACCAATTGTATGGTCCCATACTAGACAATGCTTTTACTTTGGGTACCGTAAATTTGACTAAAGGCGATCTTAATGACGTCCTTTTTGTGAAATACCTATGCCCGGCTGGGAATTGAATCCGTAACCGCCCGGTACCTTGAGGCGAGCGTCGAGTGGCCTACGCTTGAATTACTACGCTAAGCGAAAGTCGTTAACAGACACACAATAGCCACACGTTCGTATGAACACCGTATAAGATTGAAGAATCGCGTGACCATGTATATTATGTTGATTCCCTTAGTCACCTTTTAAGATATCCGCGGAAAAACTGGAAGAAATGCTATACTAATCTATCACCACACGAGAGAATTTAATGAGAAAAAATTAAATAGAAGCACATTGCTGAGAGAGAATTACATCCTTAAACGAAATCATAGCTTATCGAAGTTTAAAAAATATCCCCCTAGTAATCTTACCCCTGGTTGGGTTTTAAAAATTCATAGGAACGCGGAAGAGACGCGCCCACCCACCGACCGCCCGCGACAGCGGCCCGCGGGGGCGTAACCGCCGCCCTACGCCGCGCCCGGGGCTCTATAACTTTTTCCCGCCAACTAATTTCCATCTGACAAATTCACATATGGGATATAGTGTAAACCAAGTTTAGTGTTCGTAGGTTCTAACCGGAATAAATAAGATGTATCTAACGGTCCTCCGTAAGATCTATTTTCCGCATTGAGTCGGAAAATTTATCATAATTAAGTTTTTTCCTACCACAATGCATCTAAATTACTAGTTATAAATTATTGCATTTCCGTCTTCACATGTTTTATTTTTAATAAAAAAAAATTAAAGGATATTCAATTGACTATTTTTTTTTTTTACAATCGTTCATTCATTCATTTTCAGACAGTCATGTTTTTTTTATAACGTGTATCCTTCTCTATGCGTGTATCTATATTTTTGGTTATCTTTCCTTAATTTTTATTTGCAGGTGTTATGCAAAAATAAACCATTATCAATGTTTTATCTAGATAATAATTATATATAATACGTACGTATTGACTTTATTTGCACAAAGTCTGCATAAAGTATATCAATTATGATTTCTGACCAAAAATAACATAATAGCACAGTCTAAGTAGTAATAGCTTTCAGACTAAATTGTAACTCTACCATGAGTTTTACGCTCTCGCTAGCGTTATATGTACAATGTACCGTTTAAATAGCAAATTGTACAGCGCCCCCTATCGGTCACCCGAGAAACTTATAAATAATTTGCCATGCAAAATACACGCTACCGTCTAGCGACTCCTAGCGAACAGCCCATACACCATAATGCCCATGGATCTAAGATTTACAACAGCTACAAACCCATTGACCAGAGAAAATGAATTCCACGACTCTGTTCAAACCCCGCTCCCCTTCAGATGGGCAACGTGCGAGCGATGCCTTTGGTACTATAAGCATCTATAGGTTACAGTATCTGCTTAATATCAGTCGGGCTGTAAGTTTGTTTGCCGCCTAAGCTGAATAAAAAATATGAGCAGCCCATGTGCCTATCTCAGGAATGTTAGGACACCCAATATTCCTAATCATAGAGGTAGGTATCAAGATCAAGGCACCATAAAAACAATAAGAATTGGTGAGACAGACAAATATAGGCTTACCTAAGTTTAGTGGTTCGAGTTGTTGTGAGGCGTTTAAGCCGGAAACCCACCGCGGTGCACGGAGAGGCCACGCACACCGCCACAGCTACGTTTTGCAAGAAAATGTATGGATGACGTCATTTTGTGCGTAGCCTCCGTGCGCCGCGGTGGACACGGTGACATACATTTTCGTGCAAAGCGAAGCTTGACCCACGTGCGTAGCGTGTGCGTGTGTGCGTGGCCTATCCGTGCGCCGCGGTGGGTTTCCGGCTTTATTGTGGGAGGCCTGTCAAATAGTGGATAGCACACGAACGTAAAGGATAGCATCATAGCATGGTGATGATGATACCCAAGTTGAATAAAATAAAAAGTATTATAAACAATTTTATTAATACTGCTCTTTGACGGAGGTTAATAATTAAACAGGTGTCTTAAATAAAACTATAAAATGATTTCAAATCAATTTATTGCACAATAAACACGTGATTAAGAATTGCAAAATACATTATAAATTGTAGATTTATTTTATAATACTCTGACGACAAACACAGCATGTCTTGAATAATGTTACAGATTCGGAGATTCCTTATCTATCTGAAGAACTGACACAATGGCTTTGAGGTTGTTAAAAGATCCCACTAGCTATTCTAATTCCTAGAAAGTATAATATGAAGTTATGACGTGTGGTATCCAAGCGCCCTCGCGGAAACCAAAATTAATCTATGATCGTAACTAGTTTAATAAGCGTTGTGCCAGCTTCAATAGGCAATAGGCTATCAAGGGAGTAGTTTTGCCTAAAATAGGTACTTTTCTATTCTACTTTGGTAGATTTATTCATGATCTTAATCCACTAATTTATAAATAAATGTGTAAAATTGTACTGTCTGTCATACTGTCGATTGCTTAAATGTTGTATTTTACAAAATTATTCACAAATAAATAAACCGTCTTACAAATAAAACAATCACATATTTTTATCAAATCCATTAATCTTACAATTAGGGAACAGGGTTCTGTATCTAATACTTTCCTGATAAATTACAAGAATCGAAACATTACGTTAAATAAATTATGTTATTCTTAACAATAAAAATAATATTGGACGTTTTATTACATGTGAAATAGGGTATAGGTATTCTAGATTTCTGTAATAATACTAATGTCTGTTTAGCGCCTATTTTGATGTAACTGTGGCGGTGAATCTGTAACAAAAATAAACGGTGCAGTGAGAACAACTCAAAATAAACGTTTAGATCTCTTTTGGGGATCAATGTTTGTGACTAAGAATAACTTGTGATGGCGCTCGCCCTGGGGGTCAATATCGCCACTATGCAACATTGCTAATGTAATATTTTTCTGATTTCCTAGCAGAATCTGCTAAATTTCCTTGAAATTAATGGCGTAAAATGTGTGACTATTTCACTGAAATTTAGCGGAATTGCTAAAGATATGCTAGAAAATCTGAAAATTGAATTACATTGGCAATGTTGCATAGTGGCGCTAATAGCCCCCCTGGACAGGGGGCCAAAAAAGGAACTGACATTTTCAGTTAGAGAACCGACACAATTTGACAGTCTTGTATTGCGGACATTAGCGACACTCTCAACGGCCCAGATAAGCTTGGGGGACTGTAAGTTAGAAAGAAAGAAGAAAGAGACTGTCAGAACCTACAAGTATCAATGTCAATCTGGTCGCAAAAAACCTGGATACCCCCATTACTCTAGACACAGTACTATAAGTACTACCGCAACCGCTGTGCCGCGCCTTAGGTATGCGCGGGGAGGTGGGAGGGTGGGACGGCGAGAGCGATGACGGGTGGGGGTGTGGGACGGCGAGAGCGATGACGGGTGGGGGTGTGGGACGGCGAGAGCGATGACGGGTGGGGGTGTGGGACGGCGAGAGCGATGACGGGTGGGGGAGTGGGACGGCGAGAGCGATGAGCCCCCGTCTCGCCGCTCGCGTACCTAAGGCGCGGTACAGCGCTTGCGGTATACCTATAGTAACTTTTTAATGCCTGTACCGTTGTATGAAGTGACGTCTACAGTCTACAGTCCGCCGCCGCTCCTCTCGACGGTGATCTTCTTCTGCAGATTCTCTTTCTCGTGATGTTCCTCCTCCATCTCGGCCATGCGCGCGAACCGCGAGTACGCCACGTGACCCGACTTGATGGCTGACATCATCTGTGGAGGGGAGGGGGGATTAGAAGGTATATTTGACTGACACCATGTGATAATGTGACCGTCGACCTCATCTTTGCCGCTGCAGCAAGATTGGTCAAGAGCAAGCACATACTTAATTTAAAAAAAAATGATAAATGTTACTGCCAAGTACTCAAACGATGCTAAAGAGATGGGGTTAATGACGCCACTATGCAACATTGCCAATGCAATTCATTTTTTAGATTTGATTTTCTAGCAGATTTCCGTGATATGGTCACGAATGGCGTAAAATGTGGGACTATTTTACAGAAATTTAGCGGAATTGCTAGAGATTCCAATAGAAAATCTGAAAAAATAATTGCATCGGCAATGTTGCATAGCGTCGCTATTAGCCCCCCAGATGTGTGCAGGGTTAAAGGGTTATTACACCTTCCTAAATTTAGGCTACTTAATTTAGTCGTGACTGAATTTAGGCAAGTATAATCGCATTTAGCAAGTTAGAATCCTAAATAATAAGAAGCTTTCTAAATTAGGTTCTAAATTTAGTGACTAAGTATAGGAAGGTGTAATAAGCTCTTTACCACTAACCATTTTCATGTTAAGTTTACACTTCATTTACTTAGTTAGTATTTATGAAAGTTTTAGTAGGTACTAAGTACACACGTATGAAGCGGTAGAAATATTATTGAAAGCTATAAACTAAAAAGCATAAGCTTAGCAACATAAAACACAACATTCGGAGATTAGCATGCACAAACATCGATTATAAGGCTCATAATTTTCTAAAATAATAACTTTGCTAACAAAGTTAAGGCGGCATTTTTTTGTTGTAACTCTTTTAGGTACCTTTGTAGGAACATTAAAAAGTATGTTGATTAGGTACGACCACATATTTTATAGCTTTGCACCTTGTATTTTAGGGTGTTACCAGATCAATCGATCAATGGATAGTAGAATGGATTAGTCGACGTCGAGCGATAGTTTCTACCCCACCGATACTATCGATCGTCGATCGATCGATTGATCTGGTAACACCCTTAGCATAGTAGAAAGGTTATCTTCATACAAACGCACCGCGCGCGGCTTGTATGTGTGCTGAGTGTATGTGTGTGTATGTGCTTGTATGTGTGTTATATGAAGATAACCTACTACCCATCTTTCTACTATACCTTTAGAGAGTCTAAAGTTAAACCATAGACAATAGATTTTTTACTTCTCCTCGGTCTAAACTGACATTTTCTAAACTTATTTAACCCAAATACATACATAGGTATATTTTGTTTATATTTTAAAACAAGTGCGAAATTAATAGTATTATCGTTGTCTAATTAGTAAATTAATGAGCCACAAACAACCGAGTACTGTGATAGTGACCTGCAGATACTCGTCGAGTTCGACCTGTCCGTTCATGTTAGTGTCGATCTCTCGCAGTATCTCGTGCAACTGTTCGCCGGTCACGTCCTCGCCGTAGTTCTGTGGACACCAACCCCGACATCAACAGCGGAACATTGACGCGACATAGACACAACATTGCCGAAGAATTTTTGCTAAATAATTTCAACAAATTTTATGATAGGACACTACCCATTCCTGCATTCCCTGTTTCCCACAACTTTAACGTCATGCAATATTATTTTTCACAGAAATAATGATGTTTATAATAACAAAAATCCTTTGCAATTTGTAAGCGTGGTATAAAATTATGCACAAAAAGTCTCACATATATTTTTCTCTCAGACATTTAATTTACGAACCACAAAAAAACGACTCCCCAAATTTATAGCAAGTTAAGCTGGACTTACACTGGCATTGCAAATCACTTTTGATCCTAGGAATGCTTTGTGAACTGGCTTTTAATCTCTATAGATTTGGAAGTCAGGTTCAAAGATTATTTTTATGCATAATTTTAGACGTAACAAAAGATCCCTAGTAATTCCCAGATGCGGACAATACAATGAGCTCGTAGCAGTCCCGAAGCACCGTGTCACGTGTCTACCTGCAGGTAATCCTGTATTTCCATCTGGCCGTGGTACGTGACGTCAATCTCTGACAATATGGCGCTCAACTCCGCGTCGGTCGGTTTCACACCCATGCTCTAAAATCGGCATAACTCGGTGAAACATCTTAGAATAGAATTGCTTTCTTATTTAGCAACCTAGCCTATGTATTTAGCAACCTAGGTTACTTGGAGATAGGCGGACTTAGTAACGATACTAACTGCAGTCATATATCTGATTCGATCCTTACTTTTATGCAAAAAGAAGACCCTTATTTTGCATATTTCGAATCGATAAAAAATATCTCAAAAATAAACATATATAGATAATTCGGGATCTATTTTGAATGAGGTAGAATATCCCCTCTGATGTCTGATTTTTTATCAATTGTTTTCTCCAGTAGCGACTGTAGCCTAGGGGCGAACACGTTGGGCTGGCAATCAGAAGGTCCCAGGCTCGATCCCCGGTTGGGAATGCACCAATGGATGAATTTTCATCTATGTGCATAATTTACAGTTCGCTTACGGTGAGGGAAAACATCGTGAGGAAACCTACCTATCCCTCGGGATTAGGTAATAGTCAGTGCCTGTATACACGGCGACAAGGTTCACCACCTGTCACGTTAGGTTCTGACTATCTGGTGATACGTGGGCTTTGAGTTGACTTAATACCTTCACATTGTGGTGGTGTATGGCCACTCAAGCCTCTGACTACCCCCGAATGGGGACAAAAGTCGTGACGTTATATTTATTTTATATATATTTATATATTTATTTTTCTCAAATTTTATTGGTGTTAGTTTTCAGTCCACTCTAGATAGTGATCACAATACATACCAATAGCTAATGTTTTTTATCGGCCTCAGTTTATGACACCATCAACTTCTAACATTAAATTTTGCTCACGATGTTTCCTTACTAAACCGTAAAGAAATGTTAGATAAAATTATTGTTCTCTCGTAAAGATTCGTCTGACGGCTATCTCAGTCGTAACCCATCCAATCTGTAAATTGAACGCCTACTCCAGAAACTCATATTTTATTCACTTTTGAAAACTCTCATATTTTATGTTACCTTCAAACTCCTCCTAATGTCGTTGATAGAGACGAATCCCTTTCTGTCCTTGTCGATGATCTGGAATCGCTTGATGTAGGTCTGGATCTCCTCCTTGCTCAAGTTGATGGGGATCTTGTCGCGGCTGGCGCGGTTCACCATCTGGCCCATCTCGGCGGCCAGGAACTCGCCGGCTAGCTTGATTTGCCGCTGGAATTTTAAAATTTAAGGACTGTAATTGATTGAAGATGTGTTGTATGTATCGAGCCTAGTTCCTAGTCGGTAGGTCGTAGTCTAACCCTACCCAAAAAAAGTAAAGTAACATGGGCATATTATATGGAGTCTGGGCTAAATACTCAACAGTGATAAAACCCATGACATTTGTTTTTTTTTGGGTTTTAATGCATACTACGGCAGCTATATCGAAATCTAGCGCAAACATGGTGTTTTTGAGCACTCAATTTTTTTTTTAGTCGTAACTCAAGCCGATAACAACCCGAAAACACGTAGTGGAAACAACGTACGTGCAACGACTGGGTTGAACTTGACCATAACCGACATTCCTTCCAATTCATTTGGTTTAAAACGGGAGGTGAGGCTTAGGTTAGTAAAGTTGCAATGGCCTTACATTGGCATTGAAAATCATGTTTGTTCCTAGAAATATTTTGTAAAACCATTACTTGTAATGTGGTTTAAAATGTGTATACTACTCCTCCAAGCCAATTAGGCGTCTGTTAAATGTGACGTGACGGGCACCTTACGGCGATGTGCGCGTGCGCTGGATATGGCGGGTTTACGTGTGGTATCCGAGTTCCTAGTTGGCTTGGCGGAATAGGAAATAGTGCGGTATACCTTCTTCTCGGCTTCGTTCCAGTTGAGTTCCTCTGCCATGATGTCGACGACGGCGGGCAGCGCCTCGGCGGCGGCCTGCACGTTGAGGAAGGCGAGGCGCAGGCGCCGCGCCACCATGTCCACGGCCGTGCACGCGTACTCGCGCACGCCGTACCTGACAAAGTATCAAAACACACCGTCACCTCACTATCTCTTTTCTAAGTCTACGGCAGTCACACACTTCTTTCTTCTTTTGACATTTAATGTCATCATCTGCCATACTTATCTTCCTTCTTTCTTATCTTTTCCCAGTATATGTGGGGTCAGTGCAGTTTGTCTTGTTCCATTCATCACGCTTTGCTGTCACTTGCATCCAGTCTAACTAAGATCAGATATCAGATATCCCATCCCACTAAAATTATAAATGTGAAAGTTTGGATGGATGTTTGTTACTCAATCACGCCAGAACGGCTGAACGGATCTGGATGAAATTTAGCACAGAGATAGATTATATTCTGGAATAGCACATAGGCTACTTTTTATCCCGGTAAAATGTGAGGTTCCTGTGGGATTTTAAAGTTAACGCGGACGAAGTCGCGGGCAGAAGCTAGTACATAATATATCGCTCCATCAATATTTTCTCATAATGATGTCATATTTGATAGTGAGAGTAAATTATACATATTCGAATGTATCATTTTGAGAGTTTCATACCTCAAAGGAAATAACAGAACCATTACCTACTCATTATTTAGTCACTTGGTTGTCATTTTTATCATAGTCATGAAATGAAGATCATCTAGTAATTTCGGTATAATGAGCGAATCTTGATAACACACGACGGTCTTTTGACGGGCCCGTTGGCGTGGTTGGCGTGATGGCGACTTTCACGCTGCGGGTTGTAGGTTCGATTCCTACCCGGGACATGCATTTGTGTGCATGAACATGTCTGTATGTCCCGAGTCTGGGTGTATATGTATATTAAGTATGTATTTAGAAATAAAAAGTAGTATATGTAGTAATATCAGTTATCTGGTTTCCATAGTACAAGCTCTGCTTAGTTTGGGATCAGGTAGCCGTGTGTAAAAAATGTCCCAGGATATTATTATTATTACACACACACCACAATATTTCGAAATGAATAATCGTCGACCATAGTCATCCGGGCTTCATACTGCCCCGTTTCTTACCTAATCTCAGCGTCAATGTAGGGGAACTCAGGATGGATCTTCTTGCCGATGATCGGCCACCGCTTCCCGGTCATTGCAGCCATCTTAGCTACCGCAAACGCTCTGTCGCCGTAAGATTTAGACAAGTGTTGGGCTACCTGGAATTATTAGTTTTCGTAAGCTACCAAAAGAAACTTATATTATTATTTATTTCACTGTCTTTATTGATGGGAGAGCTAAGCTGTAGCCAATTGACTACATTAGCGGCACGTTACGAAGGCCGGTTTGACATGTGGGGGGAAGAAAATAAACCTTATTATAACGTAATAAGACCGGCCGCTTAAAAAAATAAGAATGTCAAAAAATGATTGCGAAAATGAATCTTATTCCGTTATAATAAGGTTCATCCTTTTCCCCCACACATGTCAAACCGGCCTTCATAACGTGCCGCTACTTTAAGAACATAAATTACAATAAATTTATTAGCAAATAAGATATTCCATTTACATTTTATCTGTGAGTCTTAAACTAAGCAGGGCTTGTTTAAGACTGCAGGTCATATACGGGCTGGCTCGACCGGGGTAGTACCACCATCTCACAGAAGATCGGTGTAAAGTAGTTGTAACAGCTGCGCTTCTTACGATGGGTGAGAGAAACGGAAGCTCAACATCTCCCCCCCCCTCCCTCTGTCCCACTTCCCTTCCCGTCGGCAATGTGCGAGCGATGCCTTTGGTATTGCAAGCGTCTATAGGCCACGGTAACTGCATAACATCAGGCCGGCCGTAAGCTTAGCCACTGTAGTCACATAAAATAGAGACGTATGAATATGTATAAAGTCGAAGTTTCTTCGAGGGTCGAACAAGAGGGGCTACCCTTTACAAACGAAAACGAAATTTCGGACAAAATGTCGCATATTTCCTACTAAGTTTCTCATTAATTACGACATTTCTTACGAACGAAAATTGTTTGAAGTTTACATTCGACGACGACGACATTTTCGTTTGTAAAAGAGTAGGCCCTAAGTTTATTTGTGGTTTCAAAAAGGGTTTGTGAGTTGGTGCTTACCTCCATTTCTAGTCCGAAGTCCTGCACTAATCGAATGTACATAGTGGGTGTCCAGCCGTGAGCGCCCTCTATTAAGAAACCGTCCGTCTGGCATTCCCTGAACAGTGGCTTGAGATCGGCGCCTGAAAATTTGTATTTAGTATAAAACCCCCAATTATTGTCCATACATATTTCTATGGGATTACTTAGTTCAGCGGATAGAATAGTAGGTAGGTGTGAAAAACTGTGAAATTTATGACTTTTAACAAAAAAACACTATTTCCATTTTTTGTTTTCTTATTTTTTAAAGATAACTTCAAAAGTGCCAATAATTGGGGGGGGTGCCAATATTGGGTGCCGTTACCCTACTTAGAAATATTCAATCTATACGAATAATTAAAATTGAGGTGACTGTTTGTAATGTCAAAATAACAGCTTTTTAAATGCATATGAGAGTATTCAACCGGCTAAGTGCGTGTTGATTCGTACATATAGGTTTCCTACCACCGTATAAATTTAATTTAATTTTTAGTATTTGCTGTTGTAGCGGCAACAAAAATACACCTTCTGTGAACTTTTAACTCTCTATTACGGTTCGTAAGATATAGCCCGCTGACAGACGGACGGAAAGCAGACACTTCCGTTGGCACCCTTTGGGTACGGAACCCTAAAAAGCAATTTTTAAATGTTTGTCTGTCTGTCTGGATGTTTGTTCCGGCTGATCTCCGAAACGGCTAAACCGATTTTGACGGTTTTTATTGTGTGAACAATAGGATGATTGGACTCACTCTCGATAGCAGCGTCGATGGTCTCGGCGGCCATAGATCGGTAGGTGGTCCACTTGCCGCCCGCGATGGTGACGAGGCCGGCGGGCGATACGTGCACGATGTGGTTGCGCGCCAGCGACTGCGTGTCGGGCTTGTTCGGGTCCGACACCAGCGGACGGATGCCCGACCACGCCGACAGCACGTCGCCGCGACGCACTAAACACAACCCACGGGGTAGTACCACCCTCGCACGGAACATCGGCGTAAAGTAACTGTTACAGCTGCGTTTCGTACGATAAGTGAGAGAGCAGGAACCCAACCCCCCTTCCCCTGTCCCTTCCGGTACCATTCTGGATAAATGGTACTAGTGAGTGATCACGGTGCAATTCTTACAGTGAGTACCAGGGTGTATGCTATGGCGGCAGGACCTACCGCAGATGTTCCCTGACGCCTCGTGGGCTACACTTTGTACTTTTGTGTGGCCACTATAATAAATCTATGAGTAGATTGAGGATCATGTCCCACTTCCCTTCAGGTCGGCAACGTGCGAGCGTTGCCTTTGGTATGGAAAGCATCTATAGGCTACGGGCTTGTTTGCGACCTTCGTACGCTTGTTTCCCACCTTAGTCACATATAAAAAAAAAAATTGTCAAGAAAATGTCAAGCAAATGCAAAATTAGCGCTTCTATGCTCTTTCTTGCTTTATTCTCTTTATATTAGAATCCTAAATAACATTAAAATATACCAACCTTCAACATCCGGGTTGAGATAGTTCTTGACTTCAGTGAGTATGAACAGGATCTCGTCTTCCGTGGGCTTGGGACTGTGCGTGACCTGGCAGGGCAGGTCCGTGGTGCCCGCGATGGTGCCCTTCAGCCACGGCAGGAAGAAGATCACGCGCCCGTCCGACGTCGCCGGGTCTAACAGGCCCATGTGCTCCGGACTATCCGTACGGATTAAAGGATTAACCATTATAAAAGACCCGATTCTCATAGAAACATGAATATACGGGTGTTCGATTCCTACCCGGGACATGCATTTGTGTGCATGAACATGTCTGTATGTCCCGAGTCTGGGTGTATATGTATATTAAGTATGTATTTACAAATAAAAAAGTAGTATATGTAGTAATATCAGTTATCTGGTTTCCATAGTACAAGCTCTGCTTAGTTTGGGATCAGGTAGCTGTGTGTAAAAATGACCCAGGATATTATTATTATTATTATTGTAGTATAACGTATAATACTTGTGGGTTTGGATGACTATCGGGAATAGAATTAAGGTTGGCACTCATCTATCAACTCGGCACCCGACCAGCATCGCCTCGTCGGCTGGCATTCACTAACTGAACCGGAAATAAGTGGACCACGCGCTGACCACGTAGCGTTCATACGTTGACCACGCGCGGTCCACTGGTTGATCACGTGACGTTTATCGTGTAAAAGCAGCGTCCGCCCGCGGACCACCTGTCGACAACGAGTGGACGCCGAGCGGCGAGGCGGTGCTGGTCGGGTAGCTGATAGATGAGTGCCAACCATTAAATGGTATAAAAAATATTGAAATTCGAACCCTTTTAAAATATTTTATTCTCGCTAGTTTTTATGAATTGAAAATCAATCAATCGCAAAATAAATGAAAAAAAATCCTAACTACTCTTTGAGTATGTTGTTGCTAAATGTTTTGTGAAAAGTCATGGAACAAAAGTTGTTGTTTATGATGTCAGTAATACAGTCCTGCAAGGTTGTTAGTGTTTTTTCCAATAACCCTGTATATGTATTTGGTTTAACTATTATTTTGTACTTTTGAAGCACTCTGTATAGACAAGTCTTTACTTATTCTTATATAATTTGTAATCAAAAACTAATAAGGGTACGCGGCTACCTGTAGTATCCCGGCAAGACGATGTGCACTCCGGAGGAGGGGCAGCAGATATCCTTAATGGTGTGGTCGTCCATCTTCCGGATGCTGTCGGTGAAGGGGCCGGTCGCGTTGATGATGCTCTTCGCTTTGATGTCCCACTCCTTGCCTGTCAGCTCGTCCTAGATATATTGGTTATTATAATAACAGATATATTTCAGGCATAGCTGAGAGTAAATCGTATGGGCATATGGGCATGTGTAAGTGCGCCGTATCTTTCAAAAAAATCCTTACAACACGCGTCGAAAGTCTGCAGTATAAATAATACGCTGGCCGACCGAAAAGGTACGATAATTCAACCGGGTTTTAAGTTCGGGGAGTTTTGGTCACTCTGTTATTATTCCAGCAGCGGGACTTATAGCAGTCGTTACGATAAAGAGAGAGAAAATAAAAAGGAAGTTGGAATGGTTTGGGCATGTGATGAGAAGAGATGAAAGCATGTGACTAAACGGGTGCTGAATATGAATGTGGAAGGATACAAAGCGAGATGAAGACCCATGGACCAAATACTAAGGGGACTGGCCCTAAGCAACTCGGCCGAGTGGTCGGCCTAGTACTAACATCGACATAAAACGAAGCGAGTAGTTCAACTATTTACCGGTAGATAGAACAATGAAAATGAAAAAACAATGACAGCGTTTTTTTTTCATACATATTTCTAATAAGGGTACCTCTTTCTTTAGTCTTTACTCCGTGTGAAGACCCAAGGAAAGATGGATGGATTGTATATATGAATGAAGTTGGAGTGGGTGTAAGTATGACAGCAAAGCGCGATGAATGGAATAATAAGAGATGCTGCGCCGACCCCAGAAAATGAGATAAGGTAAAGCAGATGATGACGATGGCAGTAGTAACGAACCCTGAGCCTGGCGCCGGTGAGCTTGCCGGCGGTCTTGTGCAGCTTGGTGACGCTCACGTGGTTGGCGATGGTGGCGCCGTGCCGCGCCGCCGTCAGCGCTATCGCCAGGTTCATGCGCGCGTCGTCCTGCTGACCTGCAACCAACACGAACCATATAGATAACATCCTGGGACATTTTTGTACACACGGTTACCTGATCCCAAACTAAGCAGAGCTTCTACTATGGAAACCAGATGACTGATATTACTACATATACTACTTTTTTGTAAATACATACTTAATATACATATACACCCAGACTCCGGACATACAGACATGTTCATGCACACAAATGCATGTCCCGGGTAGGAATCGAACCTACGACCTGCAGCGTGAAAGGCGCCTCCACGCCAACCACGCTAATGGGCCAGAAAGATAGATAGAGATAGATAGATAGACAGAGTACATCTATGGGCTAGCTCGAACGGGGTAGTACCATCCTCACAGAAGATCGGGGTGAAGTACAATTACAGCTGCGTTTCGTACGATGAGTGAGAGAGATGGAAGCCCGATCCCCTTCCCCTCCCTCTGTGTCTCTCCCATTCAGGTCGATAACGTGCCAGCGACGCTTTTGGTATGCAAGCATGTATAGGCTACGGTAACTGCTTAACATCTGGTGGGCCGTACGCTTGTGTGCCACCTTAGTAACATTAAACAGACGGACGGACGGACAGCGGAGGCTTAGTAATAGGGTCCCGTTGGCACCCTTTGGGCACGGAACCCTAAAAACTGACTTCTGCCTTCAGAGCGGCCATACTATTAAAGAAACGAAGAAAGTGTTTTCATTTCCATTTTTATACGGTAAAGTTACGGTTTACATCAGTTCTAGTCAGTTCCTGGAGGTAATTGCAACGTGACTTCAGGCAGTTTATTTCTGGTCCCTCATTTCTCGATCGATATCTCATAGAAAATAGAACGCTTACCGTCGTAGTACACAATGCCGCCGCACAAATTGTCCGACTTCAACATCGGGAACAGTTCGAGTGTGTTCTTCTTAGACAAGTAGTAGGAGCTCTTCACGTTGCGGTCGCCCGCGACGAGGTCGTACATCTTTATACCGAACCAGTAGTACGGGACTTGCCACCATCTGGGAATAACAGAACATATTTTTATGATACCTCCTTGCTTTACTATTTCTTGCTATCAATAGTGATGGAAGACGAGTAAAAATATTCCTGGGGGCCAAGACAAGTGAATGCTGCTACTAGCATTTATACAAATCGTTACGGGAATTTATGGGAATGACATAAGTCACGTGGTCAACATGTAATGTCATTTTCATACAATAGTAACGAAACTCTTGTAGACGTATCCATTTGTCTAGGACCCCTGGCCCCCTAGAAAAGTGGAATGAACGCTAATCGAATAGAATAGAATAGACTTCCCAATGTATGGAAATGACATTACAAGTCGCTATGTAGGTAGATCACGTGACTTATGTCATTTCCATACATGAAGCGTAGCGATTTGAAGGAACGCTTGTAGACGTCAGCCACTTGTCTAGGGGGGCTGTTGTCCCTTAGCGGTTGGTAAAAGGAATAACTCATAATTTGGTTTTCCAGCCATCCCCATGCTTAGACGTCTTGCATTTGTAGAAGATTTTTGAAGGAAATGTGATCTAATTATCTTGTCTCACCCAGTTACCTTAACAACGACAACAACATTAATCCAAAGTTTTTTATTTTTTTTTATAGCCTATTGACTATCCCACTGCTGGGCAAAGACCTCCCCTTTTCACTTCCACAACTCCCGATCCTGAGCCAAATTAGAGAATAAAAAATATTGTTAGGCACTCACTTATAAACCGGCAACAATATAGGCAGTGGCCTCGTCAAGTGCGGCGCGACCTCCAGCATGTTGGCCCTCTCGTGGAGGGCCTCCTTTACCATCTTGTACTGATCGTAGTCCAGCTGCATGATGGCCTTCTGCAGGTAACGGACGCCGCCGTGGATGAGCTTGGTGCTGCGACTCGAGGTGCCGCTGGCGAAGTCATCAGCTTCCACTAGGGCTGTGCGGAGCCCTGGGGATTGAGGAAGGTTGGTAAGGCTTTTGGAGCTGAAAGAGTTCTAAATCGTTCTTAAGAATTTTGTAGCCGAAAACTGTCACTATAGTTATAAAGAGTTCCTCAGACTAGTGAGTCTAGAAAACTATCATTTACGGCCACGACTTCGTGCGACGGCGACGGGCGACAGCGTTTTTTGCTAAAATTTTGCATCGCGCGCGTTACCGCCGAGAGCGGCAGCTCGTGGCGTCATGCAACATTTTAGCAAAAAACGCTGTCGCTCGTCGCTGGCCGGGCTGTTAGAATTGATTTGATTTGATTCAAGATTGAGATCGATTGAACGTCATAACTGCTTCTTAAGATCGATCTCAACTTTGAGATGCATTTATTAATACGGGCCAGATCTCTATGACATTTTATGCATCGATGGAGTCAAGTGGAATCTTTAAGCAATAGAGTTTCCTACCCCACATCAATACCTCTCGGATAAAAAGTGTACATTATTGCAGAGCATAACCTGCCTCTGAACCATATTTCATTAAAATATGTCAAGTCGTTTTTCAAACAAGCACAGTTTTGCATTTACGGTAGCGGCACGTTATGAAGACCGGTTTGACATGTTGGAGGGGGAAAGGATGAACCTTATTATAACTGAATAAAATTCATTTTCGCATTCGTTTTAAGACATTCCTATTTTTTTAAACGGGTAGTTTATTCCGTTATAATAAGGTTCATTTTCTCCCCCCCCCCCCACCAAATGTCAAACCGGCCATCGTAAAATGCCGTTACTATAATAAGGATCCGTCACCTCTGGTGGTGGCGTCGAGCGCGCAGCCCGCGCCGGTGGCGCCGCCGCCGATGATGAGAATGTCGTACTGGTGGCCGGCCTGCAGGCTCGCCACCTGATCCGCCCTAGTGGGCAGCGGCCTCTTCTTGCGCTCTGTCTTTGCTGCTACTGTCGGTTTGTACCATAGCTGTAATGGAAAATATTCATCAATATGCTGTTTGTAGGGACCAATAAGACAAGGGGGGGATCTATGCTTCCGGCTCTCTAAGGGCGAGGCCCCATTATCGCGTTGCCTTGCGCCGTCGCAAGATTTTGTACTGGCGCATCACCCTCCCCCGCTTCGTCTCTCGCCCGTCGACCCTTTTTGATCCGTTGCGACGACGCAGCGCAACGCGCTAGTGGGGCCTCGCCCTTACTCATCGTACGAAACGCAACTCTAATAGCTACTTTTATATGGGACTGAGGTGGCAAACAAGCGTACGGCCCGTCTGATGTTAAGCAGTTACCGTAGTCCTATATATGCTTGCAATATGCCAAAGGCATTGCTCGCACATTGCCGACCTGAAGGGGAGGGGAAGAAGAGGGAGGGTTGGGCTTCCGGCTTTACACCGATCTTCTATGAGAGGGTGGTACTACCCCGGTGGAGCCAGCCCCATTGGTTACAGCTTGGCTCTACCACGCATACCTACATCAGAGAAACGCATCAATTGGTGCTCGTTACAGACGTCCCCTAGCTGATAATAATGGCTGGTTTCCCGGTACTTACCACGGGCGAGTCATCGGCGCCGAGCGCCCACGCGGCCACCACTGCGCCCGCGACGCCCGCCGCGCCGCCAACCAGCAGCCTTCTACGGGACATGGCTATCTGGAAACATACAAGAACCGTGGAAGAAATAAGTCAATATTGTTTTATTCATGTAAGCTAGAGGCAGCATTTATGATTCGTTATCAACAATATTTTGCTTCCTTTTAGAAGAGTCGGCAAGAAACTCAATGATTGGTCAATGATGGTCAAATAAATAGAAGAAGAAATAAAAGTAAGCAACAATAAATTATTCTCACCTAGAGGATAACCGTGGTCCGTTTAGGTCCTTTAAAGTGGTATAATATGACCACGGACCACGGCTATCTTCTAGATGAGAATATTTTCTTGTTTTATACTTTTTAGAGCGTGATTTTTCAGTATGCGGTTAGATCTCATCTATAGCTATTAGCTATACCGAATAGGTTGAGTTATCGTAAACGGAAATACTTTCTAAAATAATAACTGCGATGTTCTATAAAAGCATTGTCGATCCCCTCTTTTAAAGCGCGTTACTATAGGGATCACCCCTCGGCGCACCCCTGCCACCCCATGACCGCCTATAGATATCATTACCGTGGCCTAGTGCCCCCTATCGAGAAGAATAGGTATGCGTAGGTAGAGCAACGTTTCTTAATAACATTTGGCATTATATTTTATTGGCTGAGCTTACTGAAAGCTACTTCTTACTTAGTTAAGTACCTACCTATACTTAAAATAACTGAGGACTCGACAATATTATATTTATTGGGGCCTGTTTCAGTATCGTCAGATAGGTAACTTTTATCCATCAGATAAATATGGCGAATTAACAGTTTTTTCATAGAATATTCTGTCAAAACGCCATATTTTTATCTAATGGATAGTTAACTGGTGATTCTGAAAAAGAGCTTTAGCTTAACAATTCGTGACTGTAAGTCCATTTATAGATACGTAGTTACTTACTTTGAGAAGCTATTTTGCCGGCCATGCGTCACCCACAGCCACAGCTGTGTTGCAAACCGTGATGCGTGTATGATCCATGACGTTGGCATTGATAATGCCGTATCAAACAAAGTTATACAGGGTTATTGGTAAAACACTGACAACCTTGCAGGGGCGTATTACTGACAACAACAACAACTTTTGTTCTATGACATTTACAAAAAAAAAAAAAACACACACACACTTTAAAATGTATGAAACAAGAAAATATGCTCATCTAGGGAATAGCCGTGAATTTTTTTTTTTTGTTTTTTGTAAAAGTCATAGAACAAAAGTTGTTGTTTTTGATGTCAGTAATACGCCCCTGCAAGGTTGTCAGTGTTTTACCAATAACCCTGTATATGTTTACATCATCTATGTTCGTTGATAAGTGGACTATTAATAGGTACAAACACATGGCAGTGTCAACCCAGCTCGTAGTACTAGGGACTGTTAGAGCTTGTTTGATATGGTGGTAACAATTGTTTACCTACTTGTTTAATGGTCCATTAGTATGTTGGTGAACGCGGCCCTTAGAGGTGCATAAGGTCAGCCGTATAGGAGCGCAACGATCCAAAGATGATATTTCACAAAATATAGCGATTGGAGTTGCTGTACTATGATTCTAGTGAAGGTTGCGGTACCACTACTAAGATAGAAATAAGTATTTTTTTAAGAAACCATATAAATAAAGAAGAAATATAATAGTTACCTAGGTAATAGAGTTCAGTATTGAGATGAATGAATCGGAATTTACTTACCTACTTTTTAGGTAATATATTAAAAATCGTCTTATCGATTTATCTTATCGTCCCATAAACAGACAACACGGAAGACTTGTACTTATGTACTTATCTTTCGTCGCGTAGTAACATTATAGTTAGTGTCCGACCGAAGATTCGGTTTCGGTTTCGGTTTCGGCCAGTTTCGGCTCAAAAATCTAGTTTCGGCACCAGTTTCGGTTTCGGCAGAAAACCCACCGAACCTTTCGGCCGCGCCGAAACTCTGCGTTCTTGAATTATCGCGCGCCACCCGGTTGATTTCGGGAGAGTTCGTGGTTCGCGTTGCATCCGCCATCGTCAGCTGTCAGATCGCCGGCCGGTCCGGCGTGATTGTTTTGTGAGTTTAGTGTTATTTCTCGCTTTATTGGGCTTTATTAAGCATTGAAGTTCTTTCCGTTGAGTTATTCACTCGGATTTATGAATGATGAGAATTAAGTATGTAAAAGAAAGAGGTTATATTATATTATATTATATTTGATTCACACATTCATCATTTATTTATTACTTATGTTACGGTACATTTGTTTAAGGTTATTGTTGTTGGATGAGGTTTTAAATTGCCCAAACAACTACCAGCTATGATTTAGTTGTGTGTGACCTTTAGATACATCATTTTTTATTGGGAAAATAATTTAATGTTGTCCGTATGTTTTTGAGAATCAATCTGAACGTGACATACAAGTAGAAAATGAAAACGGGGGTTTAATATATTGCAATTACGATTGCCACCCTAAATTATAAAAAATATGAAATTCCACAAAAACCCTAAATTACCAACTGCAATTAAAATTTAAAATGATCTCAATTAATGTTAAATTTAGTTTTAAACATGTTGTTGTGATTATAAACGCAATCGAAATACTCAAATAATGAGGTTCTTTTTTATAATGTAAGTGTTGATTATTGACAATTTTTTGTTCCAAGAAGTGTTAACATGATTGTTATTTTGTGTTTATTTTTATCAGAGCAGTAATATTAAAAACAAAAAAAAAATATTATTAATAATTATATTTTCAAATACTTCAATTATTGTTTTTTATTTCATGGAACACATTCAAACATTTCTAACTGTCAATATTAGGGTATACAATAAGCCAAATTTCAGTAAACAAAAGATTTCTAACTTGTCTGAAAAAGATTCGGTTTCGGTTTCGGTTTCGGCCGAACCTAAAACAGATGCCGAAGATTCGGTTTCGGTTTCGGTTTCGGCAGAAAATCCTGTTTCGGTCGGACACTAATTATAGTACGCAATCTCGCAATCAATATACAAGTTATAAATAGCTTCGTTTTATCTGATAATATATCTTTAATCTTTAGTAGTCTGTAGTCGGAAACGTTTGAACTCTGCTAATACCGAATAGATGGGCTACTTGCTGTAGGTATATTTAAGGGCCTCCGCAGACTTGCTACTTTTAGCATCGGCGACCGGCGATTTTGTGACGTATCGATGCTGCGTCGCGTTTTTTCGAGCGCGAACGAGCGAGACGCAGCATCAAAATCGCCGATCGCCGATGCTAAAAGTAGCAAGTCTGCGGAGCCTCCGCCCTTAGTTTTGTTTGGGAAATAATTAAGACTCTATTATTTTTAATTTGACGTTCCTCAGTCAAATGTGAGAGCTTTTGATGGCGATGATACGCTTGTATGTACAGTGGACTCGGGGTTATTATCTAATCAGAGCCCAGACTAAGGCAAATTACGAAAAGGCGATTTCCGAAAAGCGAACGCCCGATGCATTGAGCCGAGAGCGACCTACGCCCGAACTATTGCGCCAAGCGGTCGCTAGACAAATACCTTCAATGTGTAGTCACTCAGCTACTTGCTGTTCTATAATGGTACCAACGTACGGGCAGATCGGATATGGACCCGAGCAACTTCCGTCTTACGATTGCGTTTCATTGTTGCCTGCAAATTGTACAGTAATCCTACCCACTAGCGACTAGAGAACACATTGGAATTGAAACTGGTTTACAGCACAGCATCATCAGGAAAATTAATCTGGTAAAGAAGAAAATAGAGGAAATTGCTCTACGATCGCATTCTATGTTCGCTAGCCCATAGTCAAGTTGTATCTCGTAAAATATGTATTTGTATGACATTTTGCCTTGGGTGCGGCACTGTATCTAAGGAATGTGATTAACGGCCGAATACTCGTACGCAACTTAAATTTGAGTGTTGCTTAACTTTGACAGCCATAAAAAAATGACAGTTAACGACGACGTCTCAAACTGCTAAGTGGGACTAAAATATTTGAGTATTCGGCCGCAAGGGGGCTAACAAGCGTACGGCCCGCTTGATGTTAAGCAGTTACCGTAGTCTAAACTTGCTTGCAATACCAAAGGCATCATCGCTCGCACGTTGCCGACTTGGGTCTTCTCATTGCCGTGGTTTGGGTGCCACTGGAATTATCCCCAGTCTATTGTATGGTAGCTATAGTACAAGCGTTGCTTCGTTTGGGACCATACAGTTGGCGTGTTTGTCTCATGATATTTATTAAAAATCTATTCATTAAACAATGTATTAGAGTGTACGGCCTTATTCTGAAATGCTACGCAAACGGAATAATGTTAGTTTCGCTTCTATTGTAGGACATCGCTGTAACTTTTCGATGGCGCATGAAAATTCAGCTCTGAATTGAATTCAGTATTCTACTGCTATGGAAACACAAACGACTTGACAACACACTCTAATCTACATTTTAATTTATTACTATGCATTGTATCTTCCGCGTTTTCTACAGAATATGAGCGTGTAAAATGCGTAAAAATCTATTATCCTTTGGAAATACTTTATAATGATTTCTATAAACAATATTACCTATACAAAAACGTTAGTAGTAGTCACTCGAGGAATTACGAGGACTATATATGTATGTACACAGTAAACTAACAGCTAGTAGTGATATGAATGCTAATGCAGCTCTTGGTACTAATTTAACGTAACCTCCTACACGGGCTATAACAATTTGTTTTGTGTTTATTCTTCACAGGTTTGTTGATAAAGTTAAAAGTTGTGACACTAAAATTAAGGTCAATCGATAGGTAGATCGAATGTGTTTTATTAGGCGTAGTGTTATTAATCCAGTAACAGATTAGGAATTGGCTGCGTTCACATCAGCCGCACGCCGCGCACGACGAACTCGTCGTCGGAACTCATAGACATAATGTTATAACATGAGTCCTCGGGCGAGGCATGCGAGGCATCTGTTGCGCTATTACGTATCTCAGTTGACAACTGGCGTCGGTTGTACACCGACCTTTGATGGTAAATTAGAATGACATAACATTGGTATTACGTATTTCGGTGAATGGATATCAAGGTACAGTGAGTTTAAATAGGTTAGCCCTGCAAGAAATACGTAAAACCAATGTTATGACATTCTAATTTACCCTCAAAGTTCGGTAAACCCCGACGCCAGTTGTCAACTGAGATATGTAATAGCCCTGCTGGACGCACCAATTTCATTACATTACAAACTGAAATTGATTAAATCGCAGGCAATGCAAAATCTACTCTGAAAATAATACAGTACGAAATAAAATGTTCGCTGCTCATTATTTTATCAAGACAAGAGTAATTTGGTCCAAAATAATTCGGAGATATCGGAGGCATCGTAAACTCTTAAACCGCTGAGTAAAATCGGACGACAGCTAAATGCAAATTTATTTTTAGCTTGCCGAGCTATGCCGAGCATTTTTGTGTCAGTTGGAATACCTACTATTTTACGTACCTCCTTCCCTTTGCATTAGTATAGGGGATTCCCGGTTTTATACAATAATTATATTGTATTCAGACTATTTTTGTAAAGGAAAACTCGTGATTGTTATTAACCTACCTAACGGTACGCGTTGTGCATTGAAAACGGAAAAGGACGATTGAATTTAAATGCAATTTGATTATAGAGCTATCTTATAGTTCCATTCAAAGCAAATAACTACACCACACTGCACATTCATATACTTCAAGACACATCCTACACACTTACACGCACTCCATTCATATACAACCTACACACACCCACACACACACACACACACACACACACACACACACACACACACACGCACATCTCAAAACATACATCTTACACTTGCATGAATCCCAATAATCAATTTATTTTCTACTATTTTGTTACCTAGTTTATGTTTCCTTTGCTTACTTTATTTGTAACATAATCCGGAGACAGAAAGAGCGGGCCTCTCCTAACACAGGTATATATTTTCTTAACAGGAGAGACTCAACCCATGTAATACTCGACGTGCTTACAAATAAAGAAATTTTGAATTTTGAATTTGAATTTTTTTGAACTAGGGCCTCTTTCATCAGCTTGAAGCATTGTCTTAATTTGTTACTTCCTTTTTTCATGTTACTAAAAAGCGGCAAACAAGCAAACGGCCTGCGGGATGTTAAGCAGTTACCATAGCCTATAAATGCTTGCAATACCAAAGGCATCGCCCGCACGTTGCCGACCTGAAGGGGAGTGGGGCAGAGGGAGGGGAATGGGGGTAGGTATAGGGCTTCCGGCTTTCTCACTCATCGTACGAAAAACAGCTGTAATAGCTACTTTACGCCGATTTTCTGTGAGAGAGTGGTACTACCCCGGTCGAGCAAGCTGGATTTGAGCTGCAGTCAATTGGCTACGGCTTGGCTCTACCGCCAATAGACATGTGATAAAAGATGGTAAAAGAGGCCCTTACCGCCGAATAGGAATACTCGGATACGCAACTCAAATTTGAGAGCTGCTTAACTTTGACGCGCTATACAAAAACTGACAGAACTGAAACGCTCAAACTGCTAAGTGGGACTTAAATATTTGAGCTTTGAGTATTCGGCCGTTAGAAATTCAAAGTATATGGCAATAAGATTTTGCAGTCTGATACCCCGATTCCCGATAAGCAGTAATTACTACATCTTGTTAATCCGGTTATCTTCAGATACGATACGTCTGTCTCGTCACGATAACAGGCAAGGTCGTATCACACCGTCTGATTTATATCTGAACACTGTTTATGTAACGTCTAGTGGAACAACAGTGTTGGGTAATACAGAAAACTATAGTTAGAACAAATAGGAAGTTGGCGCGTAGGTATGCTACTTTGTTGTAATTTCAAAGACTGTTTAAAATGGCGATAAAGTATTAAAGATGATGAGGTGATGATGCGGAATTTCATACTGGTCCTTACGAAAAATCGACTAAACGGATTTAGATGAAATTTGGCACACCGATTATTTATTACCTGGATTAACACATAGGATACTTTTATCATGCAAACATGTTAGGTTCCTGTGGGATTATCAAATAACAAACTACAGGACGTTCTAAAGTCAACGCGGACGAAGTTGGGTCAGAAGATGACATTGCATTCTAGTGTTAATTAACTTGTAGACAAGTCTTTCTGTGGATGTCGATGCCGTAACACGCGACTAAATTATCACCATGTTAAATGCTACAGACTCATCACCTGTCTTTTGATCAAAAGATTGATTATTACCTGCGCTCTGATATAAAGTCAAAAACTACGTTATCCTTGAGTATTGGGGGTACGACCTGGTGAAGGTCGCGGGAATCCGCTGGATGCGGGCAGCGCAAGACCGGTCATTGTGGCGAACCTTGGGGGAGGCCTATGTCCAGCAGTGGACGTCTTTCGGCTGAGATGATGATGATTGGTACAGTGGAAATAATGCCACAGCGAACTCTACCGGAGCCTATAATAGTACAGAACAGGCTTGGATTCTAGTAAATCTCTTTCGTAACGCGTTTGTTATAGCCATCGATTATTCCATAACTTTACGTAAGAAAGTCTGGCACGAATAAAATATGGGGGGAATTTTATTGACCCTTCGCGGAAGTCAGGGTCAGCTTTAGTAACAACCAAACATCGAACTCTACTTAATTTTATTGAGTAGGTAAGCTTTACTGGGTAGGCTCACGTTCAATTTTAAACTTTATTCCAATCAGGTTCATGATCAGAGTAAATTTTTATGATTATTCAGTCTATGGGGACCGTATTGCTTTTATACTTTGTTTTGGAGCATTTAGTTAACAAGGATACACAATGAAATTCAATGGCACCAAATTGTCATTCATCTCTCCCTAAAATGAAAGGGACATTTGAAATACGCAATCCATTAATTCATATTGCTTTATTTCGCATTCCACAATATGTAATAGATGGTAAGTCAAATATGCATAGAGCAATAGTGGACCCAGCAGGGCACAGCAAAGTGATAAGTAGGAGAGCGGAGGATATTGTAAGTATTATTTTAATAAGTTCCTGTTGTTAGTATTATAATAAAAACACAGTCTCCATTATGTAGCAGGTTCA
Organism: Drymonia ruficornis; assembly: GCA_947859195.1. Taxonomy (NCBI): domain Eukaryota; kingdom Metazoa; phylum Arthropoda; class Insecta; order Lepidoptera; family Notodontidae; genus Drymonia; species Drymonia ruficornis. The sequence goes on along the minus strand of OX401905.1, from coordinate 12,162,826 downwards.
CGAGCAAGACTAGCGCATCGTTGGCAGGGTACTGCGTCCAGTCTGGTTCCAATTTTATTTGAGACGAGCCACCGGAGCGACATAATGAGTTTTACGTACCGCGTGCTATCAGCTATACAGCGCATGATCGATTTAGTTCTACGTTCACATGGAGTTTAGGGGCAGAATTGACGTCGGTGAGATACAAAACTTAAAGATACAGTGAAGAACTTCTACAGTACAACTGTTCTCTAGCAAATAATGATGATATAACCATAACAATGTATTTGTTATTCTTCTGGTAATAAGTACGGGTTATGTCTCATAAGGTGCCTCAGAAGTTTATGGGACTCATTTGGCATGAGTCGAAGTATAGGAACTCTTTGAGATTCCGTTGTTTTTTCAGCACTGCTGCTAAGGCAAATGACCGGCACCACGTGTGCAGACTGATAAAATACAATTTTAACGCGAATTCCACGCTTCGGTGCAGTGTAGGCGGGCAGCTGCCGCGAGGTGATTGACACAGAGCGTGCGAATGTCGCAATTTTCAATTTCAAGGGCTCTTTGAAAGTATTACAGATTTCGCACTGTGATAATGTGTAGATTAGGTGCGTCATGTATGCCACGCGTGCTCAAGCCAGGACTGAAATAGCACCAGCTTGTGAAATAATCATTGGTTTAGTGGTACAACACGGTCAGGTGACAGTCGCAGATGCCGGGAGAGTGGGTTAATTTAATACAATGTATAACGCAGAGTAGTATAGCATAGCATAGTGTAGTATATCTAATATTAGCCAATTGGATTGGGTATAAAAATATCAACATCAAAGTATACTCTGAAGAAATACACCTTGGGTGTAGACTTATGACTATCTAGAGTTGTAAAAACCTCATAGGTATATTTTTTTTACCTATTGCGTCTCACTGCTGGGCTAAGGTCTCCCCCATCTTATGCGATATTAATTCTATTGTAACTTTTTTATTGCATAGTGTAGTACACGCAACGCCCATTCTGACGTTACTATTGACCGTAACATGTACGTATTGGGTATTCCGTAATCTGGAAGTCCTTGGTACAGGTCGTAACGATGATGTCATAACATAACGCTGTCGGCAACTTGTTTCGTTGGATTACTTTGGTGCGTTCCATTCACTGTTAATTTTGTTATTTTCGTCCACAAAAAGTGTTAAAAACGATAATAATGATCACTTTCAGTACAAGTTGGTGCGAGTGGAACGAGATTTGTGATCGAAAATAACGAAAATTACAAAATTAACAGTGAGTGGAACGCACCACTTGTTCTATTGTTAATTTTAATCTCTACTATTAATTGTATGAATGTCCTAATATCTTCATTTCATTTCAGCAGTAATGTATTTTAATTACCAACCTATTACTCTCGGAAATTATATTTATTGTCGAAATATTAATGATTTTCTTTTTGTAAATAAAACGTACCTATTTTTAGTCAGAATATACTGTAATTTGTTTATTGAATCATAAATAAAACCGGTTAAATATCGACATAAATATGTATTAGTTCTATGTATTCTGAGAGACCTCATCCATTATGGGCATGATAGACAGTATCATACAACTTACCTTAAAAAATATAGGTCCAAGGATAACTACGATGAATGCATGTAATATATTTTTATAACTAATTTTAGTTAGCGTTCGACGTTTTGCGGTAAAAAAAATTGATCGAGTTTACACTAATTCAAGTTCACATCACTATTTTAATTCAGTATTTTTCTAACCGCACTAATGTGATGTTGCTGTTACTTAACTCCAGCACATTGTTAGGTAATAGCGAGCTACACCTACAGTTCATTCGCGGTCTCGCCCGACCTGCTGACTGACTCTCTAGCCCGCAGCATATTCGATCCCGCTCCGCTTGAGTCATTGTTCTCATGACATTGAAATCACACCAACTTCTGTCCGATGCGGAAAATCCGTCCAAAAATAAATGGTAGGTTAAAGAGGCCGCTACTAACAACAACCTATGATTATCAACTCTATATCGTTCGCGTAAATAGTTCCCGAGAATGCCGCAGTATAGCGAGTCTATCCGCATTTTGCTAGCGTTGTACAATCTATCGACATCTAGCGGCGATTAAGAGAAACACGGTCTTTACGCTCCTGTAGCGGTGTGCGTTGCGCACCGTAAGCAGTTACAATAACATGTTATTGGCTGAATACCGAAAACCTGGTATCGTATTCTAAAAAAACTGCGTATCGCACGGAGCACGTTATTCTTACAAGCTCACAAGGTGCGGCGGTGCTCTTGAGAACTCAATAACTGATTCATACCGAACCGACGTGACGGCCGATGTTTATTTACATTATACGTCGTCAAGATTGTATTACCTACTTGTTGACGTTATATAGTTAAGTCCTAATGTGTAAGAGGGATAGAGGAATGCGCCAACTGATATTGTTTGCGCGCTTGCTCAACATTATTCGACATTTAGAATAAATATTAATAAGCCGTATATCTTTATACACACGGTCAACTATTGTTTAATAATTTTGATAAAATTTGGCCTCGGTCTAACGGTGTAGATGCGTGCGTGACATGATTAGATTTTTGTTTGCTTGCAATCATGTAGTCATTGATTCAATAAACACAAGCTATCCGTACATGTAACTCGTCTCCACAGAATAAGTAATTCCTTTGTAGGACAATGCATACGCTTCTACAACAAACTTCCTAAAGAAATCCGAGATTTGCCTGTTAATAGGTTTAAAACTATAGTTAAAACTAAACTCTGTCAAAAGGCCTATTACAAAATCTCGGATTACTTGGAAGATAAATCAGCTTGGGACTGATCGCTCAAATACACTTTGTTAATAACAGTGTCATGTTAAAGTGTAGCGTGTCTTGCCTTGCTTATTTCGGAAGGCAGCACACTGGAGCTATTGTTTACCAAATTACATTGTATTAAAATAAGTAAATGGCGATTAAAAAAAAAAACAATGTAAAAAAGACAAGCCCGCTGAGTTTCTTGCCGGATCTTCTCAGTCGAGGTCGCGTTTCCGATCCGGCAGTAGAATTTAAGGAAAAAATGTAAAATGACAATTTGTAAGTGCCCCCGTAGGCCTAAACAAAATAAACGCTTTGACTTTGACTTTGACTTTGACTTTGACTTTGATTCTTTGAACTTTCTCTAATACATTTGTGGAAAGCCTTTTAAAGAAGTTTAAAGACGAAAAAGTTAAAGACAAAATCCGTAGATATTAATGGTACAACAACCATATTATTATAATTTATTGGTGGTAGAGCCAAGCTGTAGCCAATTGACTACAGCTCTTATACGGGCTGGCTTGACCGAGGTAGTGCCACCCTCTCACAGAAGATCGGCGTAAAGCAGCTATTACAACCGCGTTTCGTACGATGAGTGAGAGAACCGGAAGCCCAAACCCCATCCCCCTTCCCCTTCCTCCGTCCCACTTCCCTTCAGGTCGGCAACGTGTGAGTAATGCCTTTGATATTGCAAGCATCTATAGGCTACGGTAACTGCTTAATCAGGTGGCCGTGCGTTTGTTTGCCACCTGTCCCACAGAATAGATCCTATGAAAAAAAACATCTCATTATCATGTCTACCCAATAACACTATACCTTTCGTAGTGATAAAACGTACAAAATAACACGTATTGAATCAGTTACTTAATTCAAAACACGCTATAACAACTCAATACCAAGGAACTTGTATACCGATAAGTTTCTTACTCAATACAGTGAGTGAGGTATCAGCTAATACCTAGTTGCTAAAATACCATGTTTCAAAACCAGTTATCGCCCGCTAAACCGATAACAGTTTTAGGTATTGGAAAAATGCGTACCGACCCACGACTACGCTCCTGTAACAATAGGTGTTTAATTAAATGATGCATCCTCATAAAATGTAATATCAATGTCACTTTATCACTGACGGGAATTAACACTTTGTGTTTAAGGTGATACAAATGTTCAACTGGGTGGGTCTAAGTAAATGGTTTGATGAAGCAGCTGGCTTATGTGCAATATAAAGTATACAACATTAAACCTCATATGGTCGGGAATAAAATGGCTTAGCCGATTTACTTTAAATGTTACCAAATTTTGTAGAAATCGATTTCAAAATATGAAATTGTCAACCTTAATCGTAAATGTTCTCCATAGCAACAGAACAGATTTACGTGAAACCTATACCAGAAAAATTGTCAAGACTTGTCTAAGAATCCGTGGATCCAAGATTTAATATTAGTCATTTTATTTAAAAAATAATCAATAATAACCTTAAATATGCGACAAACGTCATGGGTCATCATGACTTGGCCGGCAAAATGTTCCTGGCAGTAGCGCAATGGCGCCGTTGAAAGCTGGACGTGCGCGCAAATTTTTGCGTGAAATTCGTAAAAATGTTACGTCTTCTTAGCTTTTTATGAATTAAATCACGTTTTAAATAGTTTAAATATAATATTGAACATATTTTTTAGAATATTATATGCTTACAAATATTTTTAAATTAATATTTATGTCAGTGACGCGTTTTGTTGTCATCATAGATTATGAATAATATAGAATGATGAATAGGTATATGATTAAAAAGCATAATCGTCCTCTAAAAACCGCTTACCTACTTTCTAATCTTATTGTCTTGCCTAACAACAACAACAGGTTGGGCTAACAATCAGAAGGTCCCAGGTTCGATCACCGGTGGGGCATGCACCAATGGATGAATTTTCATCTATGTGCATAATTTACAGTTCGCTGACGGTGAGGGAAAACATCGTGAGGAAACCTACCTATCCCTCGGGATTAGGTAATAGTCAGTTCCTGTATACACGGCGACAAGGTTCACCACCTGTCACGTTGGGTTCTGACTATCTGGTGAAACGTGGGCTTTGAGTTGGTTAATCCCTCCACAATGTGGTGGTGTATGGCCACTCACGCCTCTGACTACCCCCGAATGGGGATAAAAGTCGTGACGTTACATTTAATTTTTTCATAGTTTTTGTCTTGCCTATGATATCTTTTTATACCACTGAGTTGCTACACAAACTTGTTTTTTTTTGGCGGGAAGTGGCGAAGTGCAACATTGAAAATCTATATTATTATAGGTAGGTACTTGACACTGGCTATATGCGACAAGAAAAGCCAAGACAAAAAACATGCGTACGGCCCGCCTGATGCTACGCGTGTTTCAGTTGATGTTATTCATACTACTTAATATTAGTAATACGAAATTATTTTTGTTTGCTTATTTTTAAGTTGGACTAACCACCGTTTGGTGGGGTAGTACCACCCTCTCATAGAAGATCGGCGTAAAGCAGCTATTACAGCTGCGTTTCGTACGATGAGTGAGAGAGCCGTAAGCCCAAACCCCCCCCCCCCCCCCTTCTCCCCTACCCCTTCCCTTCAGGTCGGCAATGTTTACTATATGTTTAGTTTTATTGAGCATCAGGATTAAGCTGGGAGACCGGAGTTCAATGCTCGACATTACTAAACCATACATCAAATAAACATCACAGCTTCTTAGGGATGGGTCCAAATTTAATAAGCAGCTAGATTTAAATTTGCAGTGCTAAATTTATTTAGTGTCATCACCTGTTAAATATTTTTTTAGAAATGTAACGTCACACTTTTTATCCCCATTCGGGGGTAGTCAGAGGCTTGAGTGGATATACACCATCCCATTGTAGAGGTATTAACCAACTCAAAGCCCACGTTTATACAGGGTGAATTTTTCAAGTGTGCGTGGATGGCCAAATCCGAAACTATAAGGAATATCGAAAGGTACTCAAAGAAGTCTCGGGGCCGATTTTGGTGAAAACTAAAACTGCATCATTGGATTTTTGAAAAAAAACTAAATTCGTAGCCAGGAATCGAAGGAATCGAACTAGTTGAAAAAACCACTTACTGTATTATTACACCATTCGATAGTGTCGCTGATAAGGAACGAATTCTGGGAAGTAATGACATACGGCAAACTTAATAAAAACTGTGTTTTTTAATAAACTGCTGCATATTTTCAAGTTGACTGTAATAAGTCATACGTACATTACCTTTACCTTGTTCGAAATTATGCTCAATATTTTTATTTATTTACCTTCGCAGCGCAGTCATCTTCACAACATTATGTTCTAATTACAAATTTTCAATCATTTTTGAACAATTAATCAGTTTAGGTTTAATAGTTAGGTAACTTAAGAGAAATAAAATAGTATTTTGTTTAAAATTAGCTCTTTCCTTAAGTTTACCGTAAAAACAATATTCGTAGCCAGGAATCAAACTAGTTGATTTAGAATAAAAAACAAAATACTGTATTATTACAGCATGCGATAGTGTCGCTGATAAGAAACTAATTTTGAGAAGTAATTACAATTTTCATCAAAATCAGCCCCGAGATTCTTTTGAGTACTTTTCGATATCACTCATAGTTTCGGATTTGGCCATCCACGCACACTTGAAAAATTCACCCTGTATAGTCAGAACCCAACGTGACAGGTGGTGAATCTTGTCGCCGTGTATACAGGAACTGACTATTACCTAATCCCGAGGGATAGGTAGGTTTCCTCACGATGTTTTCTCTCGCCGTCAGCGAACTGTAAATTATGCACAAAGATGAAAATTCATCCATTGGTGCATGCCCCAACGGGGATCGAACCTGGGACCTTTTGATTGTTAGCCCAACCTGTTCACCACAGTCGCTTGCAGTGCAGTTGTTATCCCGAGATTCGAGTCTCCATGATTTTCCCTGTTTTCGGAACAATACCCACTTAGGTGTTGTAATTATTATGTATTGTTCCGAAAACTGGCAAAGTGGAAGCTCGAAGAACCCCAGCGAGACAGTGGAGCACATCTTGCTTCATTGCCCTGTATTTGCACGCCAAAGATATGATGCACACACAAACATAATAAAATTTGTACGGAACCCTCAGAGCACGAGTCCTACTTGCACTTGTCCGGTTTTAATTTGTAATGAGTAGCCCAAATACAAATTTTCATGTCTCTAGCTTCAGAAAAATTGGGACGCCTATACAAACTTGCACCCCCTATTTTACACCGTTAGAGGTGAAATGATCAAAAACGCTGAAATTACTATTCTTAGTTAATAAGAAGCCTAAATACAAATTTTCTTGTGCCTAGCTTTAGACAAATTGGAACCCCCATATAAACTTCCACCCCTTATTTTACCCTCTTGGGGGTAGAATTTTCAAAAGCGCTGAAATTACTATTTTGTATTTGTATTAGTAGCCTAAATAGAAATTTTCATGTTTCTAACTTCAGAAATGAGGGAATTCCATACAAACTTCCACCCCTTATTTTACCCCCTTAGGGTAAGAATTTTCCAAAATCCTTCCTTTGCTCGTCTTTTACGCTATGAAAGGTACCTATTGTCCAAATTTCATGTTTGTATCACCAGCGGTTTGGGCTGTGCACGTTTTGACGGACGGACAGATAGACAGACGGATAAAAAAGTGATTCTATAAGGGTTCCGTTTTTTCCTTCTGAGGTACGGAACCCTAAAAACTCACAAAACGAGGCGTTTTGTGGAGCAAGTATTTTATTTTTAATTATACCATATATTATTATTATCATGGAGCTGCTCCAGACCCATGGCTCTGGCTTGAAAATCTTGACCTTACATGAAAATTAGTACCTATTTCGGCTACTCAGCCTACAAATACAAATATTCATGTCTCTAGCTTCAGAAAAACTGGGACTATCCATAGATACTTTCTCCCCTTAATTGTTGAATTCTCAAAAATCCTTCCTGTGGTCTTCTTCTACGCTATAAAAAGTTAAAATTTCATGTTTCTAACCCAAGCGGTTTAGGCTGTGCACGTTTTGACAGACGGACAGATAGACTGACGGGCAAAACAGTGATTCTATGAGGGTTGCATGCATGCCCGGCATGCGTTGCATTGCCACTCCATCCGTCCGTCATCCTCCATCAATCCATCAGTCAAATAAGGGGTAACCTTTTCCAAAAATGTGCGCGTACTAGGTCGCAGGCACAGCTAGTAACTAATAAGGATTAGTACTACTTTTATTTCAGTTATTACCCGATGTTGTCAACAATTTTTCTTGTTTTCAGTTATTTAGAATTTTAAGTTGTTTTAATTTTACTTATTTTGTCCTATAATATTAAACATTTAAATTATGTACTAGTCTCTTTTTAAGTAGTACTACCTATTACCCAGTGCTGGGCAAAATTAAATTTCAGAACAATTAAAAACTAACAGTTAGTGAGCTTTTATTTACAATATCAACAAAATAACAATAAAAAAGATTACAAAGAAAAAATAACCTACCTATTAATAAAAATGTAGTACTTAAATTGTACTTAAGATTTAGTGAAAATTTCCTTTACGAAGTTACCCTTATACGACTAAATAAAAGTAGGCAAGATACGAATTTAGTATATGAGTCACTTCTGTTTTTGATTTATCATGTCGTCTTTTTGATGTATCGTGGCGTATCTAAAATTCTAAATTCAAAAAATTCAACTCGCGGTCCTACGACATTGTTTGAGCAAAAAGCGGTCAACCTCGAGCTGTCAGTTGCAATGGTTCCAGCCTTAAGGTCGCTGTTAACTTTTTAATGCACACAGCACAGGAATTTAAGAAATAACGCCATCTATACAGCGAACGTCTATTGAAACAATAGATGTACCTAGGTGCCGTTTTTTTTGGGTTCCGTACCCAAAGGGTGCCAACGGAGCCCTATTACTAAGCCTCCGCTGTCCTTCCGTCCGTCTATCAGCAGGCTGTATCTCACGAACCGTAATAGGTAGAGGATTGAAATTTTCACAGAAGGTGTATTTCTGTTGCCGTTACAACAAATACTAAAAAAAAATAGTAGATTGTATGATAAGGGAGCAAAATAATATTTTTACGGCGAGGGCGCTTTTTTGAATCCAGAGCGAAGTGAGGGATTCTAGAGTAGAATCCCGAGCGTAGCGAGGGATCCTTTAGTAGAATCATGAACGTAGCGAGGGATTCAAAGTACGTCGCCCGAGCCAAAAATATTTTGCGCCCGCGAGATACACTCTACTTTTCATCACCCTCTATGAGAAAATAAAGGGCTCCTCATATTTTATTGTAATATTATTATTTAATAAGACATTTAAAGGTGGTAGAGCCAAGCTGTAGCCAATTGACTGCAGCTCATATACGGGCTGACTCGACCGGGGTAGTACCACCCTCTCACAGAAGATCGGCGTAAAGTAGCTATTACAGCTGCGTTTCGTACGATGAGTGAGAGAGCCGCAAGCCCAACCGGCCCAACCGGGTCGGCAACACTCGAGCAATGCCTTTGGTATTGTAAGCATCCATAGGCTAGTTCGCGCGTTTTAATTTGATTTATTTTTTTATTCAGCTGGCGGCTCGACTATGGGCCCCTTAGACCATCTAACTTAGGGACCCGGTACGCGCATAATTCAACGAACAAAATTTTCTGTCAATTCCTGGGGGAGGGGAGGTAACCACTACATTAAAATTGACGCACACTTACTCAATTCATTTTGTGTCATTATGAACGCACACGTATATAAATCTTCAACACTAGTAAATTTTACGCACACTAATAGATCAAATACGTCAACATACAACATTTTACTACTGTAGGACCGTCAGTGTAATAGGGAGAATACCACTATCGATATTACGAATTAGCTATGTCGATAGTTTCATATACTCATATTAATTCAAGTGTATGAATTTTTGTCAGCATAATCTTATTTCTTTTTCTGAAATAAAAAGGTTGAAAGGAAAGTGTTGAAATTATTTACCTACACATTATTTTAACATTAAAATTTGGAGGTTAAAATCTCGCAAACGATACGTCTAATAATGACCGTTCTGAGGAACCCTTATTTCATTTGAAAATATATTTTCATCGATACCCCACATAATGGGGTACGTAAGAAAAAAAAAGAACCCCAATTTTCTTGTACCTACTTCTAAAATTTAATTTCATAACATTTTATAATTTTGGAATGGAGATTTCTATTATTAATATATTATTGAGCCAAATTTCATGAACTTCCGTTAAGAATTGTAGAAGTTTGGCACTGTGACAGACGGGGACAGACAGACAGACGGACTGGATGATCTTATAAGGGTTCCTCGTAGGGACTACGGAACCCTAAAATCACTCTTTCGCATTTATAATATTAGTAAGGATTTTTATTTAAAGTCATTTAAGATATTATGGAGATAATTTACAAACATAATAGGTATTATTATACGAATGTACACTAAAATAATATACTTTTATCGATACCGGTACGAAATCATAAATACACACTACTACATCACTGTTCAAATCAAAAATTATAGACCAGTAATCAAACTTGCATCCCCGACACTAGGACGACTGAATAATTTTGATAAATGATTTATTATTCACATTATTTATTATTCAAAACGCAAGCACTTTTATTTTTTCTATGATGTTGGCCAATAAGATAATTTATTTCTTATATTTTTATGCCTAAGGTGATTCATCGCCTCAGTAGCAGACGCTGCCTGCTTCTGGGTCATATGGACCCGAAACAGCGTCAGGTTCGATTCCGTTTATCAAGATCAAGAATTTATCGAGATTATATTTATCTGAATTGTTTCGATAGTGGGGGTTTTTTGTTTCAACATGAGTTAGTTAATTTTTTTGTATTTTAGGGAAATAAAACAAACATATCATAGCTACTGCGTTTTTTAATTAATAAGAGTGTATTAACAAGAGAATATTCTTAGACAGACCTGGCAGTTACAAAATGTTGATAAAGCTGAAAGAGATGTTATACATTCAAAAGATCTTCGTCTAAATATTCCACTCCTGATAAATCCATATATTGGCGTGGGCCTGCCGCTGCCTCATCAACTCATCATCATCAGTCTCTACAGCATTGCTGTCATCTTGAAGATTTATTATTAATCGATTAATGTCATCATCGTAAAGAGCAATCTTCGACTATTCTTCTAACGGTACCTGAAAAATAAAATAATTCAATAAAAGATCATTTCTTTAATACTTTAAGATTATTTGTTTCTTTAGTAATTAAGTAACGATTTTAATTGACAAGCAAACATAATTAAATAAAGCAATACATAAAAATAATAATGCGCAAGTATCAAGTTTGTTCAATCGAATGTACCTCTAAGCGGTCAATGTTTATTTCCTGAAAAACCGGTAAACTGAAGCTTTGAGCCTGCCTTTGTTTACAATAAACACGTTATTTAGCTTAAAAACTGTAAAATAAACTGCTGACATACCTATAATATCAGCGGTTGTTTGGTAAACATGGTCGAGTTCTGACAAAATATTTTGCACCTCAAATTCCGCGAGACACCGCCTGTAAACTTTGTAAATCACCTCTCTCGCTGAATTACTAATGATTTATTCATTGTAAATAGTTTTTAACGTTCTGCGACTGGTTTATCACTGCGTAATTAATTATTTATCCGTGATTTACCCCTTTGTTTACAAAATGCGACGTAGTTGTCAGCAGTGGGTCGCAACATAAAGAAAAATAAAAATGTACGGCTTGGATAAGATATTTTAACAACCTATAGACAAAAAACAAAAACAATCATGATTTATCTATGGTAACACTCAGCAAAACAAAATGTCTGCTGTTTGCCTACTTGACGTACATTGTATTTTACTAAAATCCTTGTTATTTTCGTATTAATTCGGCCGTATTTTAATAAGTACAAAGAGTAATGAACGTGTTATTAAAATTATAAAGTGTAAAGTGTGTGTGTAAGTAAAAAGTGTGAAAAATAAACTGTAAAGTATCAGTGATAGTTCTAAAAGGGTATCGTGTAATTTGCACATTATTGAATTGTTTTCACATTACAAACAGGTATGTACTATTGATTTGCCCATTTATTTACATATTTTCACAGTCTAAATACAATATAAACTGGTACTTTCACACGTAGTGTTGAACATAACCTATACCTGTAAACATCAACAATACATAACCCTGTGTTAGCTTTTTCACGCAACTTACCCGCTCTATTAACTGTCTAGATAAAGAATGAATAGGTATATCAGAATGATTACCCCGCAGAGCTTAAGCTCGCCAGGATGAGACCAAACTCCAATGATTATTATTTGTTAGATACCAATAAAAAGCCTAATAAAAGTAGGAATGGCAGAATTGCATACTTACCTAGTTGTTAGATGCCTTAGATGCCCTAGAAAAGCTATAATATTGTAAGGAATAATATAATACTTATTAAAGAAATCAATTAATTTTCCTCAGATCCTGCATTCGCTGGTACCAGAAATTCTCATTGTTGAGTGCAGAGCTTCCCGATGGAATTAACATTATTACCTATTCAGGTATATTACACAAGTTATTTCAGAACACCTGTAGATTTGTATAGAAAGTTACAATTGCACTGGCATTACCAATCACTTTTATTCCTAGAAATTATTTTGAATACCATTGTAAACCAGCTAAAATATCTATAAATTTGGCGGTTAGATTTTATGAAATTTGGCACACCTAATAAATCTATGCTAGCGGACTTGCGGGCACAGCTAGTAATAATATTGTGAAGAATATTATAATATTAATTAATGCAATTTATGAATTTTCCTCAGATGGCGATTCTGTATTCGCTGGCTGTATTGGCTGAGTAGAAGATCTTCGCTTTGCTATCAAATAAAGCCGTATCAAAATTTATGAAATATTCTATAGGAAATATTTACCCTGTAGGTTGTGAAACTATGTATAACAACAATGTTACTATTAATTTATAATGTTATTAAAAATTTCCCACAAACGGCGTATTATTGTATTATTTAAAAGTTTATAAATTATATATTTGAGTGGAGATCCTGGTTCGGTTTTTATCGTACAAATTGTCGACTAGTCACATCACTATTGTTTAAAAAGATATCGATATAGTATTTGCACGTCCCTAACGTTGACAGATCTTTTTCATTCTCTTGGGTTTGGTAATGGTTTGGGACCCAAGCCGATATGAAGCAAACCAAAAACAATATTCGAACTCCGGTCTCTTACTCTTACATTCTCTTTGGTTGTCAGTAATTGACGGATAAAAAATACATGTCTATGGTCACAGTACACTATTCGATTAATTCGTACTCGATTTATTGTATCGATAATGATTTCGATTCTTATGACATTTAATATTTTAATGAATTTAATTGAAAAATGGCTTTAATTACATCAAAAATACTTACATATGAATTGTAACTGCATCTTTTTGTATATTAATATTTTTTGTAATTTCTTTGCGCACGTTTAATGGCACAATTCGGCATTTTTCAAGGAGCACCTTACACCGCGAAAACGATACTTACTCTGATCAAATCGATTTCGAAAACAGTTTTTATATACGTGTCAGAGATTTTTGGTCCTGTACCTATAGAAAAAAGCTAGAGGGGAATGATCATGCGAAGCGTATCCAGGGTAGCTAATACATCCATGATGGGCCCCGTCGCGTCGTACCAGCCAGTCTTTATTCAAACAATATTTGCGTTCGATTTATTTGGCGCTGAACACTAAGATATTCTAAATTCAAAAAGTGCGCCGCAATTTACTTTCCCGCACACTTATTTCATAAGTGTGCGGAAAAGTTCATTCCGGCGCACTTTTTGAATTTGGAACAAGTTTCTTATAGAAAACACCACCTTTGGGCTCACTTAAAGGCGAACCAAGTCGTCCTTTTCGAATAGAAGGGATGAAAATTAAATTAAAAAATAAAGCGGTACAATAAACTTGATATTTTTATTCTACGGTGGTATGGAACCCTTTATGTGCGAGTCCTACACGCACTTGACCAGTTTTTAACTTTGTACGTATGGTTAGTCCGTATTTTTTATTCGTTATAGACGCTACTTTTTTCAGGTTAAGGTCATATTACTGGATGGATTGTCTACTTGCCTATTTAAAATATTTCACAATTCTTATTTAATGTGATCAAAATTTGGCCCAAAATTCATCATTTTTTATTAATTTTCATCACGCCTGTTTTCTCGAAGCACATTTCGTCATTGTTATTCAAAACTACCAACTAACTAAATACACAACAAGCATAATACTAATCAACATCTACATATTATAATAAAATAATACATAAAAATATGATAGGACATCAGTTTATTAAGACGATACTATTACAATAAATGTCAGACCTTAAATATTTGTGCGACAATACGCGATCACTTGTCCTTCTTCTCTGAGGAGAGTGAGTTGTAGAGCTTGGTGATCTCGTTGAGGACGAGGTTCTGTGTGATGTTGCCGTTCGTGTCGATGAAGTTGGCGAAGGACTTGATGATGGAGGCCTCGCGGGACTTGCCGGCGGAGTCTCGCATAATCATGACCAGGTTGTATTTGTCATCGTGTCTGAGGAAGAAAGTCTTTATTATTCCCTAGCAGGGTTGTTATGAAAAAATCACCTTGTTTTAAGCGACTGTAGCCTAAGGGTGAACAGGTTGGGCTAGCAATCAGAAGGTCCCAGGTTCGAACCCCGGTGGGGCATGCACCAATGGATGAATTTTCATCTATGTGCATAATTTACAGTTCACTGACGGTGAGGGAAAACATCGTGAGGAAACCTACCTATCCCTCGGGATTAGGTAATAGTCAGTTCCTGTATACACGGCGACAAGGTTCACCACCTGTCACGTTGGGTTCTGATTATCTGGTGAAACGTGGGCTTTGAGTTGGTTAATACCTCCACAATGTGGTGGTGTATGGCCACTCAAGCCTCTGACTACCCCCGAATGGGGATAAAAGTCGTGACGTTACATTTTTTTTTTAAACACCGTGTTTAAAACATGTTTTAAACACGGTGATTTATTCCTTCCGATTTGAATCAATGTTTTAAACAATGATTTAAACACGTTTTAATCAGTTTTCATTTTAAATTTCCTGTTTTTTTGCAACTCTGTTCCCTAGGCACATGGACACAGTCTACCTGTTTTTTGATTTTTATTTTTTTATCGGACCGAGGCGCAGATGGTGCGACGATCTAAACACCTTTGCGGGTAAAACGTGGCCACAACAAGCCCAAGATAGGGATGCGTGGAGGAAAAAAGGGGAGGCCTTTGCCCAGCAGTGGGAAACGAAATAGGCTATTAAAAAAAAAAAAAAAATTTTATCGTATGGTTAATGGCCAACCTGGTGTCAGAGTTGTTCAAGCTGCCCAAAGGCCTCTGACAGGGCTTAACGACTGCTGCCTAGATGACAACAACCAGGACCGACTTTTTACGTGCCCTCCGAAGCACGGAGACGCTCAGTTCAAATGCCACTAATGGTCACCCATCTCTGCCTGACCTTGCCCAGCATTGCTTAACCTCTGATCGTTTACCGATCAATGATTGCAACTGGCTATGAGCAATCTACCTGATGGTAAGTGGTAATGGGCGTTCAGAACATCTGCAAATAAATGGGGGCAAACGTGGTGCCAACCTTTTAGGGCAGTGAGGCAGAGGGAGGGGAAGGGGGGTGCTGGGCTTCCGGCTGTAATAGCTACTTTACGCCGATATGCTGTGAGTGGTACTACCCAGATCGAGCCAGCCCATATACGAGATGCAATCAATACGCTACAGCTTAGCTCTACCACCACAGAATCTTGCCATTCATCAGCTGGAAGACGTTGTCCACTGCTGGACATAGCCCTCCCGCAATGACTGACCCATCACAGTCCTCTTAATCATCATATCAATCTTATTAATCTTGTAGGGACGATGGACGAACGTGACGTCACTGGCCGCAAAGCGGCGACGCAACCAGTAGTCAGTCGTCCGCGCGACCCACACTTGTAATGACGTGTATTATGTATGTACGTACACCCTAGACACACCCTAGGTAAATGGAGGACACCACCATTAAACACCCAAAATTTATAGGAGCTTCAAAACAAAGCTTAACTTACTTCTTAACATAGGAGCTGGCTTCCCAAACTCTGGTGTTGTTTGCAAGCTTCTCCTTAGCAACAACAAACACTCCTTTCTCTTTGAATGTTGTGTACAGTGTCAGTATGCCCATGAGGACGAAGTACGATGACACGCAGATTATGAGCACCAGTCTGTAAGCAAACAGAATAACAATTCTTAAGCTTACCATTGAAGATTTGGGCCGGTTTTATGGTAACATGTGCAGTGAGCAGTGTGGGCGAAAATGTATTTTCTACTCCCTTTTTATTATTGTTACACATCTGAACCACATTGTCCTTCAGCGAGCTTTCAAGCCATGCTTTCTAGACGGTGTCAGTATAAAATCAGCATAAAAGATGTTCCTTGAGAATGATCAGTAGTATAATAAACTTCTGGAGAAAAGACGCTTTTGCCCAACATTAGGGTATAAATAAGCGGCTATCAAATGAAGGTAGAGGATATATGACTACTCCATGAAGCTCTCATGGAGTGATAGATAGGGTGAACTAATTTATTTTTACTACACTTGTTACTAAAGTGTAGGCTGGGTTTTTACTGAGTTTAAAAAGAATTGTAGCATAAATAAATTCATAAAAATAAAAACCGACTTCAAAAAAACCTGGAGCACTAAAAAGCCTGAAATAATATTTCTATTACCACCACTGCCTACCCCTTCGGGAAAATCAGGCGTGATGATGTGGTATCGAATATTTGGGGTCGGTGCCAATCTATCTTCTTACTTTTATAGTAGGTAGACTCGGCATACCAAGATTGGCACCGACTCCAAATACTCGATAACACATCATCACGCCTGATTTTCCCGAAGGGGTAGGCAGTGGTGGTAATAGAAATATTATTTCAGGCTTTTTAGTGCTCCAGGTTTTTTTGAAGTCGGTTTTTATTTTTTTATAAAAATAATTTTATTTCATGATTTTTAGTGGCGCCATACAAACTTTATCACCCCAAATGACCCCTTTGGGGGGTGACTTTTCCAAGATTCCAAAACAAAAGTATCTTAGTTTATTATATGGAGTATACATACTAAGTTTCAAGTCAATCGGACACAAATATATTTTTCTACCGTACTTCTACCCCTAGTTTCCCCCTTTGGGGGTAGATTTCCGAAATTATTTTTTTATGGGACCAAAACAACTTAGTCACCTACCAAATAACAGTTAAAAAAGAAAAATTGGTTCATAAACGTTAGAGATAAACGGTAACTCTCCATACAAACTTCAACACCTCGTTTCACCCCTTTGGGGGGGGATTTTTCTAAAATCCTGAAACATGAGTTTCATTATTTCTTATGCAAAATATACATATTAAGTTTCAAGTCAATCGGACAAAAATTTTTTTTTCAGACGACCTACACCCCCCAAAATTACCCCCTTAGGGGTTGATTCTAGGAATTATTTTTTTATGGGACCAACTTGGAGCTACGATCTACCGAACAGCAAAATAATTTTTCAAATCGGTTCATAAATGCCGGAGAAATAGGTGAACATACATAAAAAAAAAAAAAAAAAAAAAAAAAAAAAAAAAAAAAAAACATACATACAGCCGAACATAGAACCTCCTCCTTTTTTGAAGTCGGTTAAAAATAAGTTATTCCATCAAATCCTGTAAAGGCTTACATGGTATAAAATGTATTTTTTTCCTGATTTTACTAACATCTAAGCAATATGAGGATTCTTCCTTAGCAAAGTTGGGCAAAATTTAATTGCAATTAAATAATTGCAAATTGCAGGTGGTGTCACAATTAACAATTAATTGTGATTTGTTCGAGATTGACATACAAATCAAAATTAATTGTTAATTGTGACACCACATGCAATTTGCAATTAATTAATTGTGATTAAATTTTGCCCAACTCTGTTCCTTAGATTAGAACCAGAAATTGAAAATCATTAAGGCTACTTCCACAAATATATGTATGAAATAAAAAAAATTACCTTGATTGTGGGAAAGGATACAGATAGTCCCACAGCAATGCATACAGGGCCACACCAACCGCCAACGCACAGAGGAACAGCCTCCCGTCAATCAGTGCAAAGCTCTCTTTACATTTCAAGTCTCCAGTAAGTACCTATAGTATACAACAAATTACATTAGTAATAACCACAGACCAAATAGACAAGGCGCCACTTACATCTACTATTGTTTTTTTATCATGCGACTGAGGCAAACAAACATATGGCAGCCTGTTGTTAACCTGTTGCCATAGCCTATAGATGCTTGTAATACCAAAGGCATCGCTCCCACCTTGCCAACCTGTGGGATGTTGGGCTTCCGGCTTTCTCACTCTTCGTACAAAAACGATTTTTTGTAAGAGGATGGTAGCCTTGGACTGACCTATAACCATGTCAAGAATGGTCATACACATGCAGTGGTAGTGTACCTATTTTATTTTAGGCAGGGATGCCCAGCAAAGTAGCGTCTATGACTTTTTGGTCTGCGATTATAACCAAAGTTTAACAAATATGACTAAATGTAAATAATGTACCTCTCTAATAGCATCATCAATAGCATTTTTAGCAGCGGCACCGTCCCACTTATTAATTTTTACGTTCTGAAAGTAATAAGGAATAATTAGGTTTATGCATATTATATCGGGATAAAAATAAAGTCAATAACATTTTAGGGTCTTGGAAAATGTTATTTTTCTGTGAATAGCGAGTCTTCATGTGAAAATTCAGTAAAACATCATGTTTATAACGTGACGTGTCCTTTTCAAAACGATCGTTTTTGATTTGTTACTTGCGCTATCTATATGAGACATTATTCCATAATTTACCTCTGGTGTTTCAGTCATTTTGACGAGTTCCTAGCTTTTCGATTCAACAGATATTTATTATAATCCCACTTGTATACGGCAAGATTTCTTTTCTTTGCTTGTTGGTTCGAATTTTTAGTGGAGTTGGTTTGGCATCGGTGGCAATTTGACGTTTTAGACTATTTGACATTTTCAGGCTAATGATCAGGCTATGACGTTGCCATGATGGTAATGACTTTGACATTACCTATATTTATAATTATTGTCTATGAGCATTGATAATCGTTGCCTTGCCTGCCATATTAGCGTCTAAATAGGTATCGCTACGAAGCTACGCCTTATTACGTAGATCGTTTACGGACACCCTAATGCAGACGCGTCTCAAATTATCGGGTTGCGAGAAGTGAGAATGGAACGCAGCATAAAAGAACAAGCAACTATAGACTAAACATTTATTTTTCGACGTTATAATCTGTTGAATATCTATGGTACTCTTCCGTCTAGGGATGTAATAAAAGCATCGACATTTTTCGATATTTTGTTTATTCGATTCGCAGATGTTCAAATGAAAACATCATCAAGATGGTACCTATTCAGGCTGCGTTATTTTCTGAAGATATTCTCTACTCTTCAAACTTAAGAGATAAGATCAGAAAAATGAGATAGCTATGCAGCGACCATCTTCAATGTTGTGAAGCCCGTTATTACGGCTGTAGAGACAAGTTTGCTGTCTTAATTCTTTGGGAATATCAGTATAATATTCTTAAACGGTGAAGTGGCATGGTAATGAAAACTTTAGGTAAAGGTTACACGCATACCTGTAATAAAATCATAGAAAGCATTAATGTCAAAAGTCATGGGTTATAAATGTCGTAACAACAACCTCATAATTAGTTGTGGACAAAACAATCATTAAAACAATGATAAACGCGTGTCGGCGCTAGTGTATTGACCTAGCCTACAAGCACGCTCGAGAGTTTTGAGTTATAATTCACACATTACAGTTTTATACCTGAATTAACAATGATGGTCCTTTGTATCCTAACGCACTTCTAGAATTATTTCATGCTAAGATAAATAAATTAGAAAAATGAAAAGATCGACGGAAAATTTCCACTCTGAGGGTTCCAGTCCGTCCAGAATCATGAACTGGATTTTATTCACGGTATTGAGTTTTTGTTACGAAGCCACTAACACCGTGTATTATTATTATTATTTTTGTTTTAGCTTAACTGCGATCAGTCAAAGACTATAAGCGGATGTGTTGCGTGGATTTTTGTCGGTCGAGTGTGTCTCCCATCGGAGGCAGCTCCTCATTGGCTTCTCAGAGGCTAGATTTGGTCCAGCTCTAGGATGACTTGTCGTTTCAGCTGCGTTTCCCGTTCGGCTCTTATCAGCTGGGCTGCTAGGATGTTTGGATGATTAGCTAGCCTCTTCTTGTAGGTCGTAGTGGAACTTCGAATTTCTTCCTTTATAGTTGAAATGTTTGGATTTTCATGTATTTCATCATTAGTGACGAACCATGGAACGTTTGATATTATTATGTAACTAAAAAGAGCTACAACATATCCGGCGTTATATCTGTCGCTGTCTTTCATGTTGCAAATAAATTAGAAGGACGCTATCCGATGTAATGTAAACGTTCAGACAGTGACGTGCCTTTAGGAAGACACCGCACGTCATATGAAATAAAGCTCCTTGAATGCGGCAATCTCAATATTGTAATGTGTGTAACTAATTGCGTCAACGCACACAAGCATGAGTAAATAGTGTGGTCAACTTCTAAACTTTTACCCCATGAATCAAACACTACCAATCTTAAGTGGAGATGGGCAGGCCATAGAATAGAATGGATCCTGACAAGTGGGCTAAAATTTCAAGCGAGTGGGTTCCGGAAGATGGAAGACGGCGTTGCGGCAGGCCTAGAAAGAGATGGTGCGATGATCTTGACGCCTTAGAGAAGGACTGACAAAGAGTCGTTGAGGACAGAGATAGGTGGAGGAGGATGGGAGAGACCTATGCCCAGCAGTGGGACGAAATAGGTAAATAAAAAATGGGAAACGTTTTTTTATACAGTCTACTAGTAAGTAGATACTTAGTTGCTGTTTTGATGTAAGTAGCTTATAAAAAACATAATGTAAGTGAACAGTCAAATAAATGTCAAATGGTGAATGAATGTATATGAAGGTAGAGATAAAAATGTACGCCCCTCCACTAAACCTGATTATTTAAATGTGGGAAAATAAATATTTTCATATACATTCATTCACCATTTGACATTTATTTGACTGTTCACTTATGTATTTTATAAGCTACTTACTAGTAGCCTGTATAAAAAAAAGTTTCCCATTTTTTATTTACCTATTTCGTCCCACTGCTGGGCAAAGGTCTCTCCCATCCTCCTCCACCTATCTCTGTCCTCAACGACCCCTTCACCCGCGCAAATTGTCACATGTTGTTTCTTAGGTAAATCTAATAAGACGTTGACATTGGCAGAATCACATTGGGTCCGAATGGAAAGAGGCCATTAATTAAAAAATAAAAGTTTTTAAAAAAGAACAACTCTTCCCTCTATGTTCTCTGTGATACTTACCACAAAAAGAAATATGTTGGGTTCCTTTGACTGAATCACTCGTTACCAAGGAATTTTTAATGCTCGTTACTAACCAGCTGAACCAACCGATCGAAAATATTTATACCAAGTGATTATTTTTTTATGGTAGGGTGGATACATCATCTTCAGCATTTAGTAAGGTGCCTTGCAAAATATCTATTTATAACTTACGACCTTATATAAAAATAATTATTTATTTGCAGAACAATAAAAATCGCAACCTTGGGGAAATTAAGAATTATTACGCGGTATCACTGAACGGTGTAATTTATATTCTTTGACATTTTAATGGTTGGTGTTATTTTTCGTTGAAATTAGGATATTATGCAATACTTACTGATGGTATGTGATCCCAGTGTCTTTCTTATTGTTTGATTGATTGTTTCTGCATAATTTTACCGCGCAGGCCGGCATTTTACTATGTAAATATAATTAAAGAAAAATGTCAACACGGCAGATCAGTGTGACAGAGTGGTTGCTACGAGATTACGTCAAGTTGGACTCGTATGCTCATTTATATGAGCATTATTCGTTGCCGCATTTTACAACTACACCGAAGCCATCTAGTCGAGGCTCGACCAATCAATTATCTAAGCGTTCAGATAAATACGCGTCCTCTATTCCTCTATGAATCTCCTTACTATAGAAAACATTGATAAAATATTAACCAATATAATATTTTTTTTAATTAAAAATAATAATATCATTACATTGATTTATTGATACTAAAATCTGTAATTAATATTCTATAGCGAGCGTGCAAAGTAAACTATTAAATTATCGATAGGAAAGGCTCTATCGACATTTCAATACATATAAAAATTCCGTACATCCCTACTTCCTCCCCAAAAAAGCTATGGACAAGAAGAAAAATGAAATTTATTTTCAATAAAATTTAATAAATTTTGTTTGTAGTTCGTGAAAGACAACAATGATTTAGTTATTCTAGAATAATTATTGAAGGCAATAATAGCATTTTACCTTTAAAGTAATGGTATGTAGTCACAGTTTTTATAAATGGATTAGAATGTTTTTGGCGCTCCACCAACCGGTGGCTTCATGGATCATTGACGAGTGATCCAACAAAATAGTAGAACCTGCAGGAAACATTGTAACTGTATTTATTTTTATCTTTCAGAGTTGTCTACAATAATGTTATCATAACCATGTGGCATTGACAGTCATGGGAAACAACGACCGAAAGAGGTCACGAATGCGAGCTCAAGCATTCTTGCAATCGGTTATGTTAAAAAAAGAATAAATATAGGTTGTAATTAGCTGGATTGAAATTGCACAATGGCGAAGCGTAAGAAGGCGACTACAAAATCCGCAGCGTCGCGGCGCACGACCCGCCGCAGCAAGCAGGCCGCCGAGGCGGTGGCGGAGGGCGAGACGTCCGCGTCCGTCGAGCCGTCGGGATCTACTAAACAAGAACCCGACACATCGCTCAACGAAGCCCCGACCCCAGCACCAGAGCCACAGACCTCACAAACAGAAGAAGCATCTCTCATGAAACCTTGTCAAGTACCAATCGTAGCATTGCACAAGAAATTTGGCAAGTACCGCTGCTTATTCAACAACAGTGATGAAACTTTTACTAGGAAATACGACATTGGTAGTGATAGTGAGACCAACAGTAGCATAGAAATAAGGGTGGTTGATCCGTGTGCGAGTTCCGAGTCTGATTCCAATGCTGCTTTGGAAACCCAGTCAGATACGAACAGCGGGGCGTGTTTTAGTCCTATGAATAGTACAACTAATACACAGGCTAACTCTAGAGACATATCTCCAGTACCTATGATGAATGATACGCCATTGTCAATTGAAATTCCATTTTTGAATGAGAAAGTTGTAGATGAAGAGGTTGTAGAGGAAAAACCTCAAGAGCAGACTCAGGAGGTTGCACCGATATTAGAGAACAAATTAGAGACAATAATTGATGAACCAAAACTGGAACCTATTGAGGAGATGCCTGTAGAAGAGGTAATTGAAACCTCTAAAGCTGAAGAAGTAGTGATCCAAAACATTCCACTGGAGGACGATCAGATAGAATTTGCTGGTGATGATGATGAAGTCATTACTATAGTACAGATAGTTGAGGATGATAACCCGGATCTGTACTATGACATCAAGATTGACAGTCCAAAGAATGAGGCATTGCAACAAAATAATGAGGAAAATGTTAATAATTCCAATGATGATGTCCAAAAATACTTTGAGAAACTAAATCTGGCTGTTGAATCCTATTCTCAAATGGATTGTTCTGATTCCAACGATGTCAGGACCCCACCATGCAGTACTCCTGATTTACAATATGTTAAAGATAGCCTTGATAACATAGCGAGACCTGATCCAAGCTTAACACCAAGCTCCATACTGTCTGATGACAGCAACTCATCAAGAGTCACTGAACTGAACCAGAACAACTCAAATGACTCTGCAGAATCATCCCCAACTGGTGTTCGAAGGTCAAATCGTATTAAAACTATAAGCAACATGAAACAGAAGACAAAAGGGTATGGATTAGTAAAGACACCATTAAAAAAAGCTTTAATAACTCAAACCAAGCTGAAACTCGAAGAGCTAGGGTCTGACAGTCAAGAGAAGTCTACCGAGGGATCACTTAGTACAGCACCAAACTCACCATCATTCCCGGTACCGTCTGAGATGCCAGTGAAAGTCAAGTCTCGGTGGCGGAGGTCCAGTGAGTTGGAGATGGGGGCGAATTCCCCAGCGAGTTCACCTTTAGCTAGTCCGAAACTTTCTCAGCGCTTACCAACAGTAGAAGAAAGTCCCATTCTACCCGAGGAAGATTTTGGAGTTGTTCCCATGTCTAAAGAAGCATACGACAAGATAATTGACGATAGAATGAGCCAGTACCAGCATTTGGAGGAGAATGACTACCTGTGTGAACGAATGGTCAGTAAAGAGACCAAGAAGATGATCTGTGATTGTTTTATGACCAAAGAAGAGTTGGAACGCGGGGAACTGGCGTGCGGAGAAGACTGCTTGAACAGACTGCTTATGATTGAATGGTAAGACTCCGATTTTAGATTCCAAAATAGCTCTACCACTCTATGTTGATTTTCTTTTAATAAGTACAGTTGTGCTTTTTCTGTTGGTAGCTACACAAACTTAATTGGCCCCGTTTTTGACAAAAAAAAAATTGTTTCTTGTTATAAAAATAGCCTATCTATTGACTAAAGATATGAGCCAATGGTATCCCAAGTTTTATTAAAATCTATCTATAACTAAACTAGAAAATGTGATTAATTTTTATTTTTTCAGTAATTCCCGATGTCCAGTAGGGGATCGCTGTACTAACCGCAGGTTCCAAAAGGTAGAGAATGCTCCGTTGAAAGTGTTCTACGCAGATAAGAAGGGGTGCGGTGTAGAAGCAGCTGTTGATATCCCTACGTAAGTGGTTTGCTATACATAACATTTTATGTCTTACGTAAGTAGAGAAAGCTATGCGTAACTATTGCTCAACTTTGTTATATTGAATAGAGTAAACACATTTAAATTAAATTGAATACACAATATTGTATGTTTAACATTTGTTGTGGATTGCGAATAACTGTACTACTGGTAAAATAGAGCTATGTAATGTACTGCTGGGCAAATTATAGTTAACATGTAGCCACATTAAATAACTTGAATGGCTAAACGCCAAATACTCAAACAAAACTCAGAGAGCTTCTTAACTTTGAAGCACCGTACAAAAAATGACAACGACATCTCAAACTGCCAAGTGGGATTTAAATATTTGAGTAGCCTTTGAGTATTCGACCGGAATAGGTACCCAATAGATTAAAAGGGCTATGTGCTGAGCGCGAGACGTTCCTATCGATTTTTACCACTAGCCTATTGATGTTAGGTTAGCCCATTACTAGGTCAAGGATTTACCTTAGCTGAACTAACAAGCTTCATCTGTAACTACATAATAATACAATACATACATCCACAATTATTAGAATATTAACTCAATTAAGCAGTCAACCATTTGGACTATCAAAGGTACATTATTCTGGTCTACTAAAAGTTCACTCAGGACTCATATAAAATATCAACTTCCAGGGGCGAATTCCTAATGGAATACGTGGGCGAAGTCCTCGACTATGAACTGTTCTACAAGCGAGCGCAGGCTTATTCCGAAGATAACAACCTGCATCATTACTTCATGTCATTGAAAGGAGATACCGTCATAGACGCGACGGTGAAAGGCAACATATCTCGGTTTATCAACCATTCCTGCGATCCGAATGCTGAGACGCAGAAGTGGACAGTGAACGGAGAACTGAGGATCGGGTTTTTCAGTAAGAGAGATATCGTATCTGGAGAAGAGATCACCTTCGATTACCAGTTCCAAAGATTTGGGTGAGTTTTAGTTATTTATTGGTATTTTTGTTGTTGTGTGTGTTTTTCTTAAGGATTTTTGTTCCTTGATATCTAAGTACTTTGCGGTTCATATATGATTAATCCTACTGGCTAATCAAGCCACATAAAATACAGGTAAGTTGAGGTCTGTTATCTGTATCATTTTCTATAGTCATACGTTTTTCGCTAGATGTCTACGTAGCAATCCATTTCGAGCCTTATTTGGAATAATTAATGGCTTACGAGCGATTCGTTCGTACGTGCAGGGTTAGCATACGCGCCAAGTCGCTCTCTCTTACTCAATACATAGGCGAGAATGAGACAAAATCGATTTATCTCGCGTTTTGCCGTGTTATGCCCGACTGTTCTACCTATTACGAACCCGAACAATCTGTTTCATTCGTTCGTGATTTTGACACTAATTTACTACGGAAATATGTCATATACTCTGGATATAACTGTTAGGCCCGTACTAATAAACTTGAGATGCTGTTTTTGACAGATGTTCTATACATTAAACGTCAAAACTGCATCTTAAGATCGATCTCAACTTTGAGATGCATTTATTAATACGGGCCTGAGTGTCAAATTTATGTTAATTGTCATTTGTTTACTACTGGCACGATCGGCGCTCCCGATTTGTTCGCATGTTTACATCAGTATGTCCTGTTTTCTAAAACAACACAACAAAAAATATAATTAAAGTTTATTATACCTAACAAAATGGGCTTGTCGGTTCCAGCCACTGGTGAGGTGGTGTGGTGTGGTAACAGAGAGCTTTGTTTCGTGCAGAAAGGTAGCGCAGCGCTGCTACTGCGGCGCCGACAGCTGTCGCGGCTGGATTGGCGGCGAGCCCGACTCTGAAGATGAAGACGACGAGGAAGTATGTACCAGTCTAGTAAGCTATTCTCATAATAATGTTACCGTAGTTACATTTGATTGAAAATTGTCAATCAATAGTGTTAATCATATTTTTTTAATGTTTCCGAAAAAGATTTACTTTGACATTCTTATACCTTTGGGGGCTAAGAACAATCGAAGCAATTCTGCAAACGCAATTCATGTTCCTGATTTTCTAGCAGAATCCTCAGCATTTCTGTAAAATGGTCACGAATGGCGTAAAATGTGTAACCATTGTCAGTTATCACTTTGAACATTAAACTCACTCACTATGCAAAAAATATAACGAAATCGGTCACTTATATCATGATGTTTCTGTCGTGGCTTGTGAACAATTATAAACTTTTAATTCTCCTTATTCTCATAAAAAATAGCGTAACTGTTTCGTTCGGAAGGAGGAGGAAGACGTGTCGACGTCCAAGTCGGGGTCAGCGGAAGACCCGGCGGAGAGCCGCGCCGCGGTCGCAGCGCCGGCTCGCGCGCCGCGCCGCCCGCGCCGCCCGCGTCAGTACCAGCCCACAGCACCCGACCTAGTGCAGGACGCAGACGTAAGCAACGCTCTGTCTTCAACCTCTTACAAACAAAGTCACGACTAAACTCGATCGCATTGCTTTTGCATTGCAATTTTATACTCACTGGAGCGTTTTGCTTCCTGACCAACCCGGTCAAAGTCAATCGACCAATCAGAGGCTCGGTCAGAATATCGCCGGCGACCAGTAGTCGCTTGGTTGACTGGCCTGTCGTTATCTGTCACTTCGCTTATATTAGTTTCGGATAGGGAAATATTGTCAAAACTGCCGAGAGTCAATGTTAGCCTACTCTAACGTGATGCCTAACTGTGAAATTATGGATGATCATTTATCGTCACTTTTTACCCGACTGTCCCGGCGACTTAGGTTTTTATCAAATTCGTATTAAAAACTATGTGGTATGGACTTTAGATCGAGGAGGACTTGGAGGCGTTGGGTCGTACGGGCGTAAAGAACCAGTCGCACACGCTGCGGTTGTCCCGAACCGTGGTGCGGGCCAAGACGCGGCGCGCGCAGGCGGCGCTGCTGCGGCTGCTGCGCGACGCGGACCTGCCGTGCCGCCGGCTGTTCCTGGACTACCGCGGCCTGCGCCTGCTCGCGCCCTGGTGCCAAGACGCTACGCTCGACTTCAAGTCAGTATCATTATGACCGGCGCACATAGAGCACGGCAGGGCATGGCATTTTATTTTTTATTAGTCGAATTCAATACTTATCCAATTGAAATATATATATATATATATATATATATATAACGTCACGACTTTTTCCCCATTCGGGGGGTAGTCAGAGGCTTGTGTGGCCATACACCACCACAATGTGGAGGTATTAAGCCAACTCAAAGCCCACGTTTCACCAGATAGTCAGAACCCAACGTGACAGGTGGTGAACCTTGTCGCCGTGTATACAGGAACTGACTATTACCTAATCCCGAGGGAAAGGTAGGTTTCCTCACGATGTTTTCCCTCACCGTTAGCAATTGAAATAAGGTCTATAATGTTCGGTGATCGACATCGGAGCAAGAGAAAATTCTCCGATGTCAATCACCGACCATTGTAATATGGACCTTATTTCAATTGGATAAGTATTGAATTCGATTGATAAAAAAATAAATGCCATGACGTGCCGTCCATTAGGGTCCGACCGAGGTCTCGGTCTAATACTCGGCGAAAAAAAAAAGAAAAATGAAATATACGTCACGACTTTTATCCCCATTCGGGGGTAATCAGAGGCTTAAGTGGCCATACACCACCACATTGTGGAGGTATTAATCCAACTCAAAGCCCACCAAAGGCGAAAGTTTTGGGAAAATCTCGGCCGTGGCTGCATGGCCTCGCGCAGACTGCTGGAAGTATTTTTCTAGTTTTTTCTATGTTATGTCATTTCTCGGGCTCGGACAAGAAATTATTTTACTCTCGGCAAAAACTAGTTCGGGCCTTAAGTATGTATAATATACCATCCACCCATACCATTGGTGCCCCATCTACAAAAACGAAGAACAGGCAGACCACTGATAAGATGAACCGATGACATTGTCGAATCTCGAATACCAGAGTGTAAACTCTGCCAGATTTGTTTTAAAATCAAACTTCATGGCGGCTGTGAAGTTATGCGCGAGTCGCTGTGGGGGCAGCGGGAAGGTGAGGGGGTGGGGGGGTGTAGCTGCGCGTAGCACTCCACAGCCGACATAAAGCTTAAATCCATCTCTAGATAGATATACTACATTTGCAACCGCGCGACTTCAGATTGACTATAGCATCAGTCTATAACCAGCTTTATGTGTCATACTCTTGCATGCATTAATGTGTATCGTGTTTGTCCTCAGGCTAGAGATGCTGCAGACGGTGGACCGGCTGCCGATTCCCAACAAGACGATGGTGCAGGAGAGCCGCTTCTTCACCATCGTGGAGCGCTGGCTCAGCGCCGACGCGCCCCCGGACAACGTGTTCATTGACGAGTCCACTGGTATGACTTTTATGACTACTTGCTACCCACAATTGGACTTAAGATCCAGATCCAGTCTCATGGAGCATCCAAAAGAAACTGCATATTTAGCAATCACTGTTCGGTAAACGATTGGAGGTTAAAGGTCAGCCAAAGATGGGTGACCATTTAGTGGCATTTGAACTGAGCGTCTTCGTGCTGAGGGCACGTAGAAAATCGGTCCCGGTATTTGCCACCTAGGCAGCAGGCGTTAACCCATGTCAGAGGGCTTCGGGCCGTTTGAACAACTTTGACACCAAGTTGGCCACTAAACATGCGATAAGAAGAACTAAAAAAATCCACTCTTCCGGTTTTCCATGTCTCAGAATGCATTACATAGGATTACAATTTTTTCAGTCATATAATTTTGGTTTCCGTAAATTATTGTAGATGTTCCATGTTCTTTAATTCATAGGACTGCCTATCGACTTGCCGAACCGAGGCAATCAAGAGAACGCGCTAAGTCCAGAAAAGGTGAAGGACAACGCGGCCATGATGGAGAAAGTTAAAGATCTGTCCAACCAATTGCTGGAGAGGTGGTCCAGTTTGAAGGTACCCTATTGTTTCTCAGTATACATGATTTTAATAAAAGATCTATTTAACATAAAACTACTGTTATCTACGTCATAATATTTCTATTTACCTTTTAGGAAGTATTCAAAATCCCAAAAAAGGAACGGATACAGCAGATGAAGGAACACGAAAGACAGGCCAACGTTGAGCGTCGAGCCGCCGACTCTAGCGGGTCGCGCGACCGCGACCGCGACCGGGAACGGGAACGCGACCGGGAACGCGACCGCGACCGCGAGCGCCGCGACGACCGCGACCGCGATCGCCGGGAGGAACGCGATCGCGAGCGGGAGAGGGAGAAGGAACGCGACCGCGAGAGGGAGCGGGAAAGGGAGAGGGATAGAGAACGCGACCGGAGCGACAGGGATAGGGATAGACATCGAGACCGGGATAGGGATCGCGATAGAGAAAGAGACAGAGATGACAGGGATAGGAGGAAAAGAAGAAGCAGTCCGGAAGGAAGAAGGAGTATACGGTGAGAATTTTATTGTTTTAAAATTCTTGCACACACACACACATTTTATATTTTAAGATTTTTGTAATAGTATACACTATGTAAGCAAAACATCCATTTAGAGATCCATGGTTTCGAAATTCGGGGTTTTGGCTGCCTATAATGATTGGCAAAGTCGTTAAAATGGCAGAGAGGTAACGCTTCGTTCAATGTAACGGCGCGCGGTCAGAGGCACGGCCGGCGGCCACACACCGCTCCGTCCAAATCTGTACGTGTAAATCGTTTTCATATATTATTATGATACAAGCTTAGGTGCGACTTCAAACTAATGATTTTGTCACGACCATTAGAGAGAGCTGTTCTAGTGGTCAAATTATTCTTTCTCTACGTTCTGTTCCGAATTCAGCAGGGCTATTATTTAACATTTTTATCAATATTTCAATTGGGTTCGTTGATTCCTTGTTGCTATGTCAATTGAAATTGATTGAATTCTGGAAGAGTGAAGTTCATACTCGTCCCGATTTCAATAAACTTCAACTGACAAAGCCACACGGGATGAACGAAACTCTTTTAAACGTGGTTGAAAAGGTTACGTAATAGGCCTACAGGTTCAAACGGTGAGAGTTTGTATATGTGTTGTAGGTTGAGCGAGCGCGTGCTCGCGGCCGTGCCGCCTATGAGTAAGGAAGAGCGGCGGCGAGCATTCGCGGAAGCGGCCGCGGCAGCTGACGAGTCGCGGCGCCGGGAACAAACGCAGCCCTGGCCCTACTGGCCGCCGCACGACGCCTTCCACGCCGCGCAGGTATAGTGGAGCTACTCCGAAATACAAAGGGGAACGTTTCGGCTGGCGGATGGTACATTTTCCTACTCTGAAATTGTTACGGAAGTGTTCAGGATTCTTTCGGAGTAGGGTCCACTAAAGAAGAAACGTGAAATCACGACTATCGAATCCGAACTTCGGATCCGAAGCACTTTCTATCTACCAGCCAATTAATAACAGGGTCATTAGCTTTCAGCGACCGCAAACAATAGGTCTTACATAATTTTTTTGATTCTTGATAATAGTTTTTACCCGACTACGGCAGAGGGTTATGATTTTGACCGTTGTGTTGTAGCGGCTGCGTCGTGGGGCTCGTTTCTGCAATTTGTTGCGCTCAAAACAAACTGTTTAATCACACGCACACTGCTAGATTCGATGTCCATTTTAGCCCGTGATTAACGCCTTCAATGAATAGGCCAGCATTTGACCGACACGACATGACGGGTTTGGCACAGAGACTCCAGCTCGCACGCCCATATTTAAACTTGCGTGGGTACACAACACATACATAAGATGCCGGTCCGACACTAGTGGTAGACTTGCTGCCGATGACATGCCGGCGCCGGCAACGACATGTCCGTGCCGGGCCGGGCCAGTGAGACAGCAGCGTGCAGTAGAATTTCATAAAATGTTGCATCCACTGATGTCGGTATCGGTGCGGTGCCGGTGTCGGTGCCGGGCCGGCTAATGAAGAACGTTCTATTCGTCGCATATACAACACCATACCTGTTATGGAAAAGAGAGATTTATTATAGTGGCCCCCTTACCAACCGTAAGGTTACAAAAAGAGGCACACTATACTTGGCAACCCCTTACGAGGCGTCAGGGATCATCTGCGGTAGGTCCTGCCGCCAGAGCATCCACTCTAGTAGTCAACGTGTGAGTTGCACCGTGATCGCTCACTACCATTTATCCAGAATGGTACCGGAGCCGTGAGTCGCTCACCACCCGCACTCCATGGAATGCTAACGGTTCAATCCCCGCTGGGGACGCAAGAGAAGCCGACTACCATTTCTCCTGAATGGTACCGGAGCTGTACGGCGCGCTCACCTCCCAGCACGCAGCACCAACGCAAACGCAGCGCAAACCAACGCCGCATATACAGTGTTGTTTACAGTAGGTAGTATAGTAGTGTAGTATAGTGATGTGTGTGCCAGATGTTCGGCGGCGGCATGGTGGGCGGGCTGGGCGGGCTGGGCGGGCTGGGCGGGCTGGGCGGGCTGGGCGCGCTGGGCGGGCTGGTGGGGCTGGGTGACGCGGCGCCGGCGTGGCGCCCGCCGCAGGACTTCCCGCCGCCGCAGCCCTTCTGCCCGCCCTTCCCCGGACCGCAGCCCTTCTGTATGCCGCAACCCAAGTCAGTATTTAATCAACAATGCTTATAATGTTGTCATTTTGTTGACATTTTCTTCTTGGCAATCGGCTGAAAAGCCATTATTTCCAGTGTCGACTATAACGTCGTGTTTTATCAACATGGTAATTTCGTTGAAATATAGATACAACGACAATTTGGGTTAGTTATTGAAATACGACATTTCAATAATGATTACCATTTTGCTAAACGGAAACGGTGAAGGAATACATTGACTAATGCCTGAGACAGAACCTTAGGCCTTGGTCTCCTGTTAAATGACATCGGCCGCTTACAGAGTCACGCGTACGCCGCGTCACAATGTTACTATAGTGACGTCGGCGTGTGAAGGAGACCACAGCAGTACATTTCTATAGTAAGCATTGTGACGCGGCGTACGCGTGACGCTGTAAGCGGCCGATGTAATTTAATAGGAGACCAAGGCCTAAATAAAATCCTGGTTAATTTGTCGTAATTTTATTTCCATTGAAGCAGAGTACTCGATAAACAATAGCATCTTATCTGCGCATGAAGATCTAATCGTTGCTAGTATTTTATAAAATTAATATGTTGTAACTTGAACAGTATGATGGGTATGAGCGGGTTCGGCATGGGCGGGTTCATGTACGGGCAGCAGCTGCCGCCGCAGCCGTACCCGCAGCACCCGCAGCAGCCGCAGCCGCAACACCCGCCGCAACTGCACGCCGACGCAGCGCAACCGGTAATATATCATTACTTTTATTACAAGTATACAATCCAGCCGTCCAATTACGCGTGGATATATGGATCTTAGGGGGCGACCTCACCGCGGCGTACGGAGAGAGAGGCTACGCGGTAATGACGTCATTGACGTCATTGTCTAACAAAATTATCATCATTGACGTCATTTCGTGCGCAGCGTGCGCCGCGGTGGGGTCGCCCCCTTATAATTAATATGTTTTATGATTGTCTTATTTCTTTATAGTATTTATTTCGTCAGTGGAAAGGAAAAAACGCTAAAACGCCAAAATGGTACTATTGGAAAACGAGGTTTAAAGTAATTTACTTTAAACCGCGTTTTCCAATAGTACCATTTTGGATTTTTAGCGTTTTTTTCCTTTCCACTGATGATTTGAAACGTAGTAGTAGTAATTAGTAATGGTAGTTAGTAATATTGGAAATCAGCCATGGAATCCTATGACCACTACTCGCTATACAACATAGGTTGTAAAATGTTTATTTTCATTGTCTTATCAGTTAGACAACTCGGCAGGGCAGTGGTGTAATTGAATCGATAAATTCCGACATTTTTGTTTTTATTTTTGATGAATTTTCAAATATTACATGTATGACACGATGATGTGGTAGATGGGCGCTGGTGGTCCCTCGGAGAGGCAGGGGATTCAGCCGATGGTGTTGCCGTCGATGTGGCGCAGCGCTGCGGACGAGCGCGGGCGCGTGTACTACTACCACGTGAAGCTGCGCCGCCCGCAGTGGCAGCCGCCGCCGCCGCCGCTGCCGCTGCCGCCCGACCCCGGTACTTACACATATAATAATAATAATAATAAACAGATAGAACCATTCACTTTAATAGACCGGACATAACAATATTAGACAAAAGTAACAAAACAGTATTTATTATAGACATAACAGTATGTAACACGCATAACCTCCTCACTACATACATGGAAAACATGACAAAATATATAGACCTGGCTACAGAAATAAAAAGACAATGGCAAGTAGATACAGTTAAAATCATACCTATAGTTATTTCCACAACAGGCGTCATCCCAAGCACACTCCAAACCAATCTCAACACTCTTCAAATGCCCAAATCAACATTTCACTCATTCAGAAAGCCGTTATGCTCAATACCTGTCGTCTCACACGCAAGTTCCTTCAAAACTCATCATCACCTTAGTCTCAGTAGAAGCTGGCACACTTGGTCGAGGCCCGTGTGTCAGTTACTTTACCCCTTAAACAGGGAGAAGAAAAACAAAAATAAAACATAATAATAATAATATCCTGGGACATTTTTGTACACACGGTTACCTGATCCCAAACTAAGCAGAGCTTCTACTATGGGAACCAGATAACTGATATTACTACATATACTACTTTTTTATTTGTAAATACATACTTAATATACATATACACCCAGACTCGGGACATACAGACATGTTCATGCACACAAATGCATGTCCCGGGTAGGAATCGAACCTACGACCTGCAGCGTGAAAGACGCCTCCGCGCCAACCACGCTAACGGGCCCGTCAATCGTATCTATAGTAGGCGACAGGTCGAGATGACAATCGGGGTATGAGCTGAGGCGCGGGGGAGGTGACACCCCCCATACCCGCGCCGAGCCCGCGCGTTCCTAGCCACCGCGCTACACGAGTCCGCATTATCGCTACCGATGGTTATCGATTTCGATCTCGCTCACATTGATCTTTGTGTTTGTGTATTAAAATGACTTTGGTCGCTTCCTCGTCACGTGTTAAAACAGAAAAAAAATCTCAAACACGAGAACTAGCCAGAAAAAAGTTGGCAAAAAACGAACTTATACGCTCATTTAAAACGCTAGTCTGAAAGCGCTTTTAGAAGGATTTTTTGAAAATTTATCCCCCAATGGGATTAAAGACAGCTAGTTATAAACATAAAATGTAAGCGATGAAAGTAAGTAGTAATCTTCGCGATCCTCAGAATAGATAGAACGAAGACGAAAATCGTAAAATAACTGCATGAATATTATTTGCTCATTGCATTTTATTTTTCAGAGGAGAGTTCGTCTGAGGAAGAAGAGGAACAAGCGAATGCCAATGACAGTCCACTGGTCAGGCGGCAAGCCAAAGGGAAATTTGTAGAAGGCGTCAATGGCATATATGAAGGTATGCACATTTGAAATGTTCAATTTCACAAACTTTCATCTCATCATCTCAGTCGAAAGACGTCCACTGCTGGACATAGGCCGCCCCCAAGGTACACCACAATGACCGGTCTTGCGCTGCCCGCATCTAGCGTATTCCCGCGACCTTCACCAGGTCGTCGGTCCACCTTGTGGGAGGCCTATCCAGTAGCCCTATACTACTAAGAAATTGTAATTACCTTTATACTATTTCTTTTGTATTTCATTGAAGCATTCTTCAATTTGAACGTTTTAAATTTTAGCCTCAGAAGAGGACAGTCGCTTGTCATATCCGTTTGCAAGAAGTAGAATATTTTTATATCGGGCAAACCATAGAGAAAGCTTCAATAGAGATGACACGGTAATAATAATACCGTGCTTTAGCGAGACATGTTTATGCCCGATATGCTAAGAGTGAAAGAGATAGACGTACTATCTTTTGTCACTTTCTGCGTATCGCCCTAAGTTTGTTGGGCACAAACTTTTGGTAGGTCATTGGTCCAGGATGAGCCAAACAAAGCATCACCCAACCAAATTTAGAAGTAGTATACGTCAGATCACGTTCCATAGACATTAGGGTTAAGCGTAATTTAGCAGGATTATACATCTTTTGTCCCTTACACGTACACCACACGTACACTCACGTACACCCGCGCTTGTCAAATCTACAGGTACATTCTTTATCGGTCAAACAAAGTCTGATAGAAATTCGCGTAAAAGAACAGGGCTGTATTATTCGTGTAAATACGGGAAATCATTAGCTTCTTGGTCCAATGTTTGATTATGTATTTTGTTGCTTCAGTGATAAAAGATGATCCTCCCAACGGCTTGATTCCGGACCACGCGCTTGTCAACGTGAAGCCGCGGAAACGAAGACCAGGGCTCGTATCAGAGAGGCCCATCAGCGTAAGTTGTTGTTTTACTCTTTAGCTTTCAACACAGGCCACCATAAGTATGTAGGAACATAACATAACAGTAATTATGATATAACCAATGACCTTTGAATTACATATTCGGGTTACCTTCATACTAAATGGCGTTCAAAATGTCCCCTAAACTCCAGTCACACGCAAGACTGAAACTTGGGTGTACTAAGTTGTCCAGTTTTAATGTACTTTTTACGGAGCGCGTATCATCTATCTGACTATTTTTTATTTGTTCGAGGTCGATAGGTAACTATAGCACTGACGATTTCGCTTAGGAACAACAAAAAAGGCAGCAACAATACGCAGCCTAAGAGCCGGGCTCCATCTACGCGCTGCGCTGCGTCGTCGCAGGTGTCAGCGGGCGAGAGACGAAGCGGGGAGGGTGACGTCCCTGTACAAAATCTTTCGACGACGCAGCGCAGCGCGTAGATGGAGCCTCGCCCTAACTTGTTCTTCTCTCAGCCTGTATCCACCCACTGCTGGATGTGGGCCTCTCCTCTATCACGCCATTCGTTCCGGTCCTGTGCTAGTCTTGTCCAGCAAGTGCCGGCCACCTTTCTTTAGTCAGCCTATAGATGCTTGTAATATCAAAGGAATCGCTCGACATAGAAAAGAAGGGAGGAGTTTTTGGCCTCCGGATATTTATAATCTGCTTGTCAATGTTGTAACAGCCGCGAACGGAAGAAGACAAGCTAGCCGGGCGGCAAGAAGTGAAGCGGTACAGACAGACGAAAGAGAAGCTGCGGCGACGGCGCGAGAAGCTGCTGCAGAAGGTGCGCCTGCTCGCCGCCAAGCACAAGCGGTCCCGCGGCAGCGTGCTCGACATCAAGGTGAGCCACATTCTAAAAACCTGCTATACCACTCCACCAAGCCAACTAGGAGCTCGGATGGAATGCGGCTTCCCCGCCCGCATACCCGCCACCTCCCGCCCGCCACACCGAGCGCATGCACACATCGCCGCAAGGTGCCCGTGACGTCACATTTGACAGGTTCCTAGTTGGTGCGGTGCAGTAGACGTAACTCTGCAACAAAATGGTCCCTCTGTTTGTGATCTATTTTGAATAGCTTTTTATTGTCTTTTTATTTATTGTTTTTATTAATTTTAAAAGGTAAAGAAAATAGTACGAATCTCATGTTTTTTAAAAATTCATTATTGGGTTCTAAAACATATATCTTTCGTAACTTGTGCGTAGCCTATCATTTTCCTATCAAATCATGTGTTAACTTTTTATTATTGCTTACCAAAAAGGACAAGAAAGAAGTACGTGTCAAATGTGTTTTTTTTTCATCTATGAAAACTATTCAAGTTCCCAATCTGTTCAACTGGAACAGATTGTGAACTTCAAATGCATGTGTCGGTTGATGAGCCTATCATCGCTCAAATTACTAAAATACGGTTCTTTTTCTTTATTCGTATCAGTAATTGATGATATACAGAGTGGTGACGACATAGTGACAATAAATTAAAACACGCTCCAAACAAGATCGCCTCGGTGTCGGTGTTTTTATTAGCGGTATCTTTTTAGGCGTAAAGTTAAAATAGTCGAAATAAAAAAGCAATCCGTGACATTACCTTTAGATATCATTTAATAATATTTTATGTGCGAACTACTAATGTCATAACCCAGTATGTGGTTTCAATTATTATCATGATGTCGTCACCACTCTGTATATTCAATGATATGTATTTAATTCGTGATTTTTATATCGTCGCTTCCAAAAAGGATAAGAAAGAAGTACGTATCTTATATCAATAGTAATAATTATAATATGTGGCGATATTTATTTATTTATTTATAATCTTAGATAGCAAATATTGGATCGTTATTGCTTATTTCGTGCACTGAAGCAACATTGTATAGTACGTTTTTTTATACTTGTCCTATTTGGTAAGCAAAGATGGCGTCCAGCGGGGCGATTGCGTAACTTTTTGTCAATGTTTCAATTGGTTTCGTATATAATTGACACAGGATGAACGAAACTAATTAAAACATTGATAAAAAACTTACGCAATCGCCCCGCTGAACGCCAACTTTGCGTACCAAATAGGACAAGTATAAAAAAACGTACTATAACTAATCGTATCTTTTAGCAAATGGTGGAGCTAGTCGACACGGACAGCGACTCCGAATCGGATTCCGTGGAAGAGGTCGCCGCCGAGAAGCCTTCCTCTCCAGCGGTCGTCGCGGCCTCGCCCGAAGCTGCGCCGGTACCGGAACCGGACAGGCCGGAGCCGGCCGGCCCGGAACCGGAAGAGCCGGGACCGGAGCCGGTGGCGATGACGGATAACTTCGAGGAAGCGGCGCGGCGGCTGAAGGAGCAGTTCCGCAGCAGCATGGCGCGCGTCATGGTGCAGCACCTCAACCCCTACCGCCACTCCGACGCGCCCGCCGGCCGCATCACCTGCACCGCCGACTTCAAGCATCTCGCCAGGAAGGTATGCTACCTACTGCTTTTAAGGTTTCTGTACCCAAAGGGTGCCAACGGGACCCTATTACTGAGACTTCGCTGTCCATCTGTCTGTCTGCCCGTCCGTCTGTTAGCGGGCTGTATCTCACTAACCGTAATAGGTAGAGACTTGACATTTTCACAGAATGTGTATTTCTGTTGCCGCTACAACAACAAATACTAAAAATAAAACAAAAAATTTAAAATAAAGGGTACCGTACAAGAAACTTGATATTTTTGACGTGTTTATTCTACGGTGGTACGGAGCCCTTTATGTGCGAGTCCGACACGCGGATTTTTTTGGGACAAGGCCCGCCTCACATTTCAACCACTGTTACTTATGTAAGCCAGAATCGACAGTGGCCAACGATGACGCCAAGGTTTGACCTTCGACGAGTCCCTGGGTCTGGGATCTCGAGTTGCTTTTCCCCGGGACACAACGGCTTCTGCTTCTAGAACTAGGCTTCTTTTTTTAAGTTTTCGTGTAAAGCTGTGTATAAATTACGCGTGGCAAACCCTCGAACATTGGATCGCGCGGCGCGCGCTATGGAGGCAAGGCTGCGGCACGCGGCGACCCTGCTCCATAGCGCGCGGACGCCACGCGATCCAATGCTCGTGAGCTTGCCGCGCGTAATTTATACACAGCTTTACCGCCAAATTTGTAGAGATTTTACCCAATTTACAATGTTTTTAAAAAGCATTCCTAGGAGCAAAAGTGATTTGTAATGCCAGTACAAGTCGAACATAACTTTTTATAAATTTGTGGGATAATCTATACATCATACCTTGCTCTCTCTCTTCCCCAGCTAACACACTTCGTGATGCTAAAAGAGCTCAAGCACTGCCGCTCCGTCGAGGAACTAGTGGTGACCGACTCCGTCCGGTCCAAGGCCAAGATGTTCGTGAAGAAGTACATGGCCAAGTTCGGGCCGGTCTACAGGCGCCCGCCCGAAGAGGCCGACTAGCGCTCGTGACCGGTACCTACTAAGGTACCGACTACCTAACTTATAGTGTAATTATTAATCCCAGCGAATAGAACGACGCTAGAACAGGCGAATGCCAATCTGGATGGGTCAAATTTCGTACAACTTGTTGCTTAGAATTGTGATAGAATGACACCGTTACCCCGGTGACGTCATGACCAGTGATGAGTGTGATGAAATACGGATACAGTCAGCAACATAAGTCGCTGAACATTCCTAATTTTGAAATCGGTAATACTCTTTATTTACCTAATGTGTCATCTAAGGTATTTTAATTGGCACATCTTTGATATTCGTGATGTCACATACAATTACTGGCACAAACTATGCCAGGACGAATTAAGGCCATACTGCCAACGTCTTGGCTAGATTAAACCAACATGTAAATGTGGTAATATTGACGCCAACTTATTTACTATACTTTGATGTAATTACATACGGATTGGACAATACATACCCACACTGCCAGCGCGCTCTAACCCTGAGGGTTGGTAACACCCAAGTCCTAACAAAATACTTTAATACAATTAATTATTAGGTAATATATTTGGATATGGTTGCAGTTACTGACGTGAGCGTGAGACGTAAAATTATTAAGGAACAAATCATTATAGGACATTTTTATACAAATATGGAGGTATACAAAATGCTCTCCTATTTGCATATAGACTTATAATTATCTTCAATAATATAATGACATCCTCAAGTTGTTATATTTTATTTAGTATAGATAATAATGAACGTACGAATCTGTTAGACCTTGACGATTGAACAACGTAACTCTTCTGGAGTTGACGGTCGTAGACGAAATATCTTTTTATTTAACTAAACTTGTAAATATAGTCACTTCTCTTAAACTGTATTATAGGTAGCCGCTATTTACGTACTAGACTTTTGTAAATGCAAAGGTATTTATTACATTATGATCTCCAGATCGACTGGCGTTCGCCACATATTGTACGCGATCCTCGAATATGAACTGCGACTAAAGTACACAGTATTATAAACATAGATTTTGTTGCAAATAATGGATAATATACATAATACTTACTGTATCATTTTGTACTTCAATGGCTGCGTCTACATCAGGCGCATGCCGCGCCCGAGCACTTTTTGACGTCGGAACGCATAGAAATATGTCCATAATATGAATGCCCGGGCGAGGCATGCGAGGCATCTGGACGCGCCAATTATGTGTTTTTTTTGTGATTAACTCATAATTTCAGAGACAATAAATCTAATTCTATTGGTACAACAATTAGGCTAAACTGATTGTGTTATCGTCTTCATGATCAATCCATCGACCTCTTACCCCGTAGACGTCAAATACCTATCATTCGCAATTTAAACTTTTTAGTCGACTGTGGTGCGCGGGCGCGGATTACTGAATGCTAATTGGTCGGACGTAGATCGGTCGTTACTGGCCAATATTAGTTGTCGTGGATTTATAAAAGATCTATTTTGCTAATGTGATACTGGCGTCTACCTATGGGGGTATGAGGTCGATGGATTAATATTTTAATTCGACAGTAGAATTGGCATCAATATCTTATTTAAAAACAATAATGGATGTCAAGAAATATTAATTTCAAAAGACGTATTTTAGGTGATTTCGTTAGGTTTATGGAATTATTGATTTGTATAGGTATTATAGATATTATGAAACGTAGCGTCAATGGTGATCAAATTCTGACACGTGCATGTTTATGAAGTCATAAGATGCTTGTTGTAATTTAATTAAGATTTTCTATTTCTAGCAGACATGACTTTGACAGCTTGAACTGCTTTGACATGCTGTACGTGTGCTTTTGCAGAGCAAAAATAATATATTTTAAGAATACAGACTTTAAATATTAAGCTTTAGTATTTATGACCGTGTCGCGTTACTAGAACCAAACTCAACGCACGTTTGTCGAGAGCTAGCTATAAGTTTATATGAAATTATGTTAGACAGAATTATAAAATCTCATATTTTGAGATGACTTTATGTGATTCCCGACGTCGTGTGTAAATAATTTGTAAATAATGTGTGACATAGCGCTATTGTCCGTTCGAGTTGGTAGTGATTGATTTTTATTTTTATGCGGTAGGATATTATGTGAGTTTCGCGAGAGGGCGGTAGTGTGCGTCTCTCGTCGTCTGTGGTTTCGTACTGTGTTGGCGATGAGGCCGTCGGAACAAATAAAATGTTATTTCTTTTAATAATATAATGGTTTTATTTAGTTCTACTCACGGACCAATAAGCCCTAGACGCCGCATAGCCAGGCACCCCGTTCGCCTAATGCTATATACGACGGCACTAGACACTAAAATACTCGTAGTGGCGGTGTTGGTACACTGAGATACATTCGAGTGTCTGTTGTCTGGTGTAGTCGTGTATCCTTAGCATTACGGACCAATAAAAATTCAACGTCTAACCCAATACCCCACCAAGTTAGTGGCGTCTTGACTTATTGGTCTGTGGTTCGATTACGACATTTTATTGTTACAAGCAACTCGTGGGTTGTTCCAAGTATTGCTGTAGGACCGGCTTGCAGATGCCCACGCTGCTGGAAAGGTTCTTACATAGCCCCGGCGTGAAGTCGAACTGCTGACAACCCTGGTAAATACATAAAACTTGTAGTACTTATAAAGACTGGAATATACGTAAATTTAATGTTTGTCGCGGAAAGAAAAAATATGGATAACAATATCCCAATATGGATAACTTACTCGGCTGCTATTATGGACCCGGTACGATAAAGTAAGTAATCCGTTTCGTTTCGGCTTCAAATTGATTTTTGACACATTTCCGCAGTAAATTAGTGTCAAAATCACGAGCGAAACATAATATACTAGGGTTGACAATGAAGCCTGAACGGCACTTTAACGGCGCGACACTATCCAACCGCACTTTAACGGCGCAACACTACCCAACCGCACTTTAACGGCGCGATACTACCCAACCGCACTACCTATAGAGACGCGGCGTGACTCCGCGTGTAGCTATGCCGCGCCGTGAATAAACTTCATGGAGAACTAGCCGTGCTCCGCGGCTTCGCGTGGAAATTGGATTAGCCTGTCTTATTCCAGAGCTTACCCCATGGTAACAAACATTCACACGGGTCAAAAAGCGCCCGCACTAAAAAACAAATAGGAAGCGCAGAGCTGCGCCGCGACTCGTAACTTTGGTTACGCTTTAAGCCCCTGCCGCACAGTTTCAATCCAGCGTTCCAACAGGGGTGTCCTTGCTTGTTGCCATCCATGTAGACATCAGATGTAATCCAAATTAAACACAAATCAGCGGATGGAAACAAAGTTCCCACCACGGTCACCCCTGTTGGAACGCTGGATTTAAACTGTGCGGCAGGCCCATTATAGTGTACCATAAATGTGTACTTGTGGAAAAATTCGCTTACCATCAAATAGTTGACGAAAGCGCAAACTTGGAACATCATAGTTTCACAGTTCGCGTCTGACGTGACATATTTCTTGTACTGACCATTGAGGCAGTTCGTTCTGATCTCGTCGTTGAGCGGCTTCGAGCTCGGGACCTCTTCGTCCAGATTAATGAGCACATTCGTCGCTTTCTCCTCGTCTATTGTGTCATTTGTAACTATGCCGTATTGCTGCGTCACACATTTTGAAACTTCGCACTGATGGGAGAAAAATGGTACCTCCGGTGATTGCGGGTATGATTTGAAGATGAAGAGGGTGGCTATTCTTTATTATAATGGTTTTATTATTAAAATAACAATAATAAATATCGCCAGACTTACCCACCAACTGTATGTATGGTCCCAAACTAAAGGGGTTATTTATTACACTTGACTAAATTTAGGCAACTTAATTTAGTCGTTACTGAATTTAGGCAATTTAGGCAAGCTCGGCAAGCTATTCAGAAGCTAGAATGGTTTAAATATTTAGAAGCTCCTGAATTTAGGCTTCTAAATTTAGCCAAGTATAATAAGCTCTTAAGCAACGCTTGTACTATGGGTACCATGCAAACTCGGGGCGAACCCAGTGACAACCAGACAGACCGGGCATATTATGAAAAGGCCGTTTCCGAAATTTGCCTCTGGCGGGAATCGAACCCGCAACCAATCGATGCAGTGAGCTGAGCG
This sequence comes from Drymonia ruficornis, assembly GCA_947859195.1. Taxonomy (NCBI): domain Eukaryota; kingdom Metazoa; phylum Arthropoda; class Insecta; order Lepidoptera; family Notodontidae; genus Drymonia; species Drymonia ruficornis. The sequence continues at coordinate 12,119,220 of OX401905.1, read as the reverse complement.
GCCGACGCTCAAACCACTGTCTCGTCGAATTATTGTTAGCATAACTTTGAGCAATCCTTTCCAAGGATGTATAACACATCATGTATTTATATTTAATTCCTACCTTGCATCAAAATATCTACATCAATCAATTCGTACTGATAGTGAAGTACTAAATTATAATATACCCACCAACATCCACTATCGTGTAGGTAGGTATTTTAACTCACCGAAAAATCTGTAGTGTTGCTTTGTTTCTGACAGGTGTTAATTATGTCCACAAACGGATCCATTTGCTCGCAACAAGACTGTTTCATGGCCTGTGAATAATTAAAAATTACAATAATTGTTTTCTTTTTAAATCGGTAGTAAGTATGTCTACAGCTAAATAAAAAAGCCCAGGGCACCGAATCTCTTAGCCATTGAACTGCAACTGTAGCGTTTTACTATTCTGACCGGCCCTCTGATTGGTCGGTCAGAATCTACTTACCTATTTGAGGGTCGTTCAGAATAGCAAAACGCTACAGTGGCAGTTCAATGGCTAAGCGACTCTGCGCCCAGTCCACTTACATCGGGGTTAAACACATTTTTACACGCTTGGGTGGAATTACCCAAACACTCTGAAGACACCTGAAAATAATTCAGGACAATATCAACGTCATTTTCAGAATATGAATGTATTTTTCACTCAATTCGACAATTTCGACTGTCCGGAGTTTCTAATATGAATAAAATAAGGATAACAAGTGGCGGCGTCTTCATCAGGCGCATGCCTCGCGCGTGCACTCACTTTTGACGTCGGAACGCATAGACGTAATGTCATAATATGAGTGCTCGGGTGAGGCATGCGCGCCATATGGACACATCTATTTAGTTATAAATACAGGGTTATTGGAAAAACATTAACAACCTTGCAGGACTGCATTACTGACATCATAAACAACAACTTTTGTTCTATGATTTTTTACTAAACAATAATACATTAAAAAAAACAAACTTAAATGTATAAATTGTTTCATACATTTTAGTTTTTTTTTTTTTTTAATTTTGCTTATAGCCCTGTATAATGTAGGTACATTAAAAGTTCCTCTTTGACGCCATAATATGAGCTGCAAGTGGCCTACTTAGCATGATAGGTAGGGTAGGTACGCCAGTTTGGCGACCACGTCCAGTTTCCGACCTTTTAGATGGGTCTTTATATTCAAAGGCAAAAAATAGAAAACTTGACACTCAACCATTCATAAAAATATGTTTTAGTAGTACCCAAACGTCTTGACTATACACATGCATGGATATATCCTCACTTCCGAAAGCGATTGATTGGCAAAAAAATAGTTAATTCGTGGTACGCAACGAACGGGTCCGCACCCGTCAATTCGTGCAAAAAAAATAGTGGCGCGCCGCAACTTTCACAGCAAGTTTTACTTAGTTTATTATTGTTTTTAGCTTTATTTCTTCTTTGTAATCCTTATTTATGATCTTTAAACGATGGCTACACATGTTTTTACTTTGATTTCATTATTATAATATTAATATTAGGTGGTCGAGAACAAGACAAGCATTTTGTTAGAAAATCCAGTTTCCGACCGGGCGGTCGGAAATGAGCTTATCGCGGCTAAGTAGATTGATTCTCGTATTCAATTATGTATGAAAAGTAACGAAAACCATTTTATGACTTTGAACCTTATGGCTTCGTACATTTTAATAGCCAGTTTCCGTCCAAGTAAAACTGATTCTATTAAAAATTACAGATGTCTAAAATCGCTCGTGGTCGAAAATAAAACTAGCTGTGGAGCGTAGCCCTGTTCTCGACCATTTTTATTTCTTAGCTAAAGAATTGTAGCGAAAATTGTAAAAATAATTCACAACGTTAATCCCATTATACCCTCCAGATTACAATATTATATACAAATACATTTTCTTCCAAAATTAATTATAATAAGTGGTCGGAAACTGGGTGTCTATAAAAAGCTCCGATTAGTTTTCGACCATTTGAAAAGCTATGTTTTGATGGCTATTTTTTAATATTATTATATGCTACTGCTGTGATTATTGATTTACATTATGTTAAGAAAAGAAATTAAAATACACTGGCCTTCAAAACTTAGGACAACACTTTTAAAATTGCAATTTAATCTAACCTATAGAAGTTAGAGTTTTGAAATAAAAAACATTTTATAGCAAATTTCAGGTACTTTCTTTGGAGTTATACATTATTAACTCTAAAAAGATAAAAACCAAAAAATTTCCATTTTTTACTTACTGGCCAAATACTCAACATTTAAGTATAATTGATGGAATCAGGCGTAACTTTGGCGACTGAGCCCAACCATCAGCTGTGCTCAGTCGCCGCCCAACCATCCTGAGGATGCCTCGTTTAGAGGCGAAACACGTGTCGAATTCATTTTAAATTCGCTTTTTCTGCTGAGAATTGCTAATTGTTAGGGTCCATGACTCAGGACCGACATACTCTCGAATGACAGGGAGTTCGGTCTTCTTGGCCTCTTGTATTATCGATCAATTCATTTGGTTTATAATTTTGGAGGTTGACAATTCCGAAGGTGAGTGGTGGGTCCCTCTCTAAAAATTGTTTATTTATAAGTATGTTTTAAGTACGTTTTATTTACATTATAATAACTGGTATTGCTCCCTTGGGCTCTGATTACAGCTTCGAGCTGATTTGGCCTACTGAAGATAGAAAAGGAGGCGATGTTGGGGAATATTCTCCCATTCTTCCATTAAGGCCGGTTTGAGCGCCCTGAGGGTGGTATGAGGTAATCTCCGGCTTCCGACCAACCTCCAGAGCTCATCCCAGGCGTGCTCGATTGGGTTGGGATCGGACTTCTTGATGGCCAAGCCATTAAGCTGATACCAAGCTCCTGAATGTACTCTTGTATGACCCGAATGGTGTGTGGCCGGGTGTTATCCTACATCAGTATCCATCCATCACCCATATTTACTAAATATGGCTCTGCATACTCATTAATGATCTCTAGCATTCCCCAGTCAGGGTGCCATTTTCTATGGCCACTAGCTCTATGCGACTTGCTGTACAGCCCATACGTATTAGACTTTTTCTCCTCCACCGTATTAGACTTTTTCTGTGAAGCAGGCTTGAATGTTTCGCTCACCAGGTCGCCTCTAGACTCTTTACCTTACATCAGAAGTGAATCGAGAGAATTGAGACTCATCAGTGAACAAAACTCTTGCCCATTCTTCTTCACCCCACTGTATGTGTTCATGGGCATGGCGCAGTCTCGCTTCTTGATGCTCTCTCTCGAGTTTAGGACCACTTGCTGGCCTTTGAGGCTTCAGGTTTGCATTAGCAAGTCTTATTCTCACTGTACTGTCACTAATGTACTTCGGGTTTGAAGAAGCTGTTGCTGGACTTTAACAGAAGTGAGGATGCGATTTCTCAACACAGTGGAAACAATATAGCGGTCTTCTCGGGCACTAGTGCACCTGGGTCAGCCATTGCAGGGTCTCCTCAGTTGGTTTCCAGTTCCTTCGTGCCTTCGCTTCGCCTGCCGGACCGTTCTTGGCGTTGCATTCACCATTCTTCGTCGTGGTGGGTGTAACATTGGGCACAGCCCGGCGGGTGAAGCGAGGGTGCAAGGAGGCTGGAAACCGTCTGAGGAGACCTTGTAATGGCGAAACCAGGGCAGATAAACATTTATAATAGCCTCTACCATATGTTTCCTATTGAATCTCTCATTTTAGGAAGTGGGAAAACTGGTAAATAAACGGTCGTAAACTAGATTTTGCGGTCGAAAACTGGGCAAATCGCCATTTTCAGCTTTTTATCTGAATATAAAACAAACTGTGGGCATTAATATAAACATCTTTACTTTTTATGAAAATAGAGTATATCAGAAGTAGACTGAAATAGATTATTTACCAAAAATGTTACTTGAACATTTTTGTTTCGCTTCCCGAACTTGACAACTCCACTAACTGGTCGAAAACTGGCGTACTTACCCTATGATACTAGCATTTAGCTCCTTCGGTTACAAAGGATCGGCTCCAAAGCTTTTAGTAGTTAGGTACTACCTAAGTAGCTACGCCGTCATGTACCTAGCTAAGAAAAGAAATGTATGGACTCACCTGTGGCGCTATATAGAAAAATATGAAAACGGTTAAAATAGATAAGAAAATGTTTGACACCATTATTTTTCCGTTGTTGAAAATAGATAGATAGATAGATAACTCTTTATTAATCCACCACTAGAAAATTAAACATTTATAGATAACTAGCTTTTGCCCGCGACTTCGTCCGCGTAGACTTCAAAATAAAAAAAACCGGGCAAATGACTTAAGACTATTTAGTACTTTTTAGTGCGCCAGGGTTTTTTAAGTCAGTATTTGCTTTTTTATAAAAATAATTTTATTTCACGATTTTTATTGGAGCCATACAAACTTTATCTCGGTACCTAATTCGGTGAAAGCGTGTTTTGGTAGGTAGGTATATAGAGCCAAAATCCCAAATCCCCCTCCCTTTCTCCATCCCTTCTCCTCCCCTCTCTTCCTTCTGCTCCTTCCCCCTCCATTTCCCTTTCCCTTTCCCCTCCCCCTTCCACTTCCCCCTACCTTACGTCTTCCCCTTCCTCCCTCACCTACCCTATGCATACTAAGTTTCAAGTCAATCGGCTACAAACATATTTTACTGCCGTACTTTTCTACCTTTAGTTTCCCCCTTTTGGGTGTTGATTTCCGAAATGATTTTTTATTGGATCAAACTGAAGTAGTACCTACCATATTCAGCTCGGCTTATACCCCAATTATTTAAAATGAATAATCATAACCAATCTCGAGATATGGATGACTAAACATTCGCAGACCCCGCTCTCCCCTTTTCCTTCAAAATATTAAAAACGCTGAAACCCCAGTCTGATTATTTAAAATGAACAATCATAACCAATCTCGAGATATGGATGACTAAAAATTCGCTGACCCCGCTCTCCCCTTTTCCTTCAAAATATTAAAAACGCTGAAACCCCAGTCTGATTATTTAAAATGGACAATCATAACCAATTTCAAGATATGGATGTCTAAACATTCGCTGACCCCGCTCTCCCCTTTTCCTTCAAAATATTAAAAACGCTGAAACCCCAGTCTGATTATTTAAAATGAACAATCATAACCAATCTCGAGATATGGATGACTAAACATTCGCTGACCCCGCTCTCCCCTTTTCCTTCAAAATATTAAAAACGCTGAAACCCCAGTCTGATTATTTAAAATGAACAATCATAACCAATTTCGAGATATGGATGTCTAAAAATTCGCTGACCCCGCTCTCCCCTTTTCCTTCAAAATATTAAAAACGCTGAAACCCCAGTCTGATTATTTAAAATGAACAATCATAACCAATCTCGAGATGTGGATGACTAAACATTCGCTGACCCCGCTCTCCCCTTTTCCTTCAAAATATTAAAAACGCTGAAACCCCAGTCTGATTATTTAAAATGAACAATCATAACCAATTTTGAGATATGGATGACTAAACATGCGCTGACCCCGCTCTCCCCTTTCTCGTCAAAATGATTAAAAATACGGAAACCCCAGTCTGATCAATTCAAATAAGCAATCATAACCAATATCGAGATATGGATGACTTATTAAAACATCCCTTGACCCCGTTTTCCCCTTTCCCGTCAAAATAACAAAACTCGACCACCCCTATACAAACTTTCACTCCACATTTCACCCCTTAGGGGTTGAATTTCCAAAAACACGAAAGAAATCTAAACACAAACTTTCATTCCCCTATTTTACCCCCTTAGGGGTTGAATTTTCAAAAACCCTGAAATTACTCTTTTTTATTTTTGAAAAGACACCTAATCACCAATTTAAGTAATTCTAACTTCAAAAATGACGGAACTTCCATACAAACTTTTATCCCCTATTTTACCCCCTTAGGGGTCGAATTTTCAAAAACCCTGAAACCCATATTTTTTTATTTTTCAAAAGACACCTAATCAGCAATTTTCATAATTCTAACTTCAAAAATGACGAACTTCCATACAAACTTTCATCCCTTATTTTACCCCCTTAGGGGTTGAATTTCAAAAAACCCTTTCTTAGTACACCTCTACACATCAAGACAAACCCACCCTCCAAATTTCAAGTCTCTACGATCAGCGGTTTAGGCTGTGCGTTGTCTGTCAGTCAGTCAGTCAGTCAGTCAGTCAGTCAATCAGGACTTTGATTCTTATATATTTAGATTACACAATTTACACAGAAAGTGGAAAATGGGCGGCCTTATCACTAATAGTGATCTCTACCAGGCAACCTTTGGATGGAGAGGATCTAAAGAAAAAATAATACGGGGGTGTACTTACATAAATTACCACTTATACATACACATAAATTACATTACATAAACAAGAAAAATATTACATAGACTGATATACTTATACCTACTACATAATGGCTAATTTAATATAACAGCACGTAATAGCATGGGAATAGGCAAAATAAATACATAAATAAATTTAAGGAGCAGTACTTATGGAGAAAGAAAGAATTTCTTGACCCGGTCTTTGAAAATGTGTAAGGAGGGAGCAATTCTGACAGAGACCGGTAAAGAGTTCCAGAGGCGGACAGCTTCGACAGTGAAGGAACTATCATAAAAGGAACTGGTGTGAGAAGGCATAACAAGAAAGAGGTTATCAGTTGATCTCAAGGAATACAAATTAGACGCGTGGAGGAATTTAAAACGTTCCTTGAGATAGCGTGGCGAAGATGGATAAACAACAACAACAGACAACTGGATAACAACAGTCGAAAATAGTTTTTTTATAAATCACGTTTCCAACACCTTGTATCTACTACTTATTTGACTCTGCAACGTGTAGGTATAGTGTGTACTACGTCATGGAATTAACAAGTGTCGATGGTGTATGTAGGTATATTTTATGCTGCTAAGTAGGTAGGTATATATTTGCACGGGGGCGACTGGGTTGTTTTAATTTAGCCGGATATTTTATTTAAATTACGCATGACCTTCTAGGTATAACCGATTTAAAAAAAAAACGCGCTTAGACAATTTTCTGTTTTCCTTTGACAAAGTTTTCTCAAAGAAAATATTTCTGGCTTGTTTTCAATTAGCTTGGCTATTATTATGTATAAACACGCCAATAGCTACGTCCAGAAGTGTCACATGCCGCGCGAGGAAAATTTTCCTCGCGGTGTTTGACTTGCCTCACGTGAGGCAAATGCGCGCCCTGCCTCACCTGAGCACTCACATTTGCGTCGCCTAGTTTGGCAGTCGTGAGACAGAACGATGTCAAACGTGACAAACTGAATTGATCGGGTATACCTTTCCCTGTCTAGAGTGTCAGTTGCCTCGCCATTTGCCTCGCGCGGCATGCGACTGAGGCAAACGTCGTGCTTCGCGAGGCATGTGGGTGAGCAGCCTCGCGCGGCATGTGACACTTCTGGACGTAGCTAATGAGAATAATGTTCATATATTTCAGACTCTGCTTTTGAATTTCGTGCAGCAGCATGTGAAAGATATCGAAATAAAAACACAGATAGGTACCAATATTTAATAGAAAGAAGAAGGAAACATGTCAAAAAATATGTGATAGGTTAACACCTACCGACAAACCAATTAATTATTAAACCGAATATAAGTATCGTTTGTGGAGAAGTTTTAATTGGTATCCCAACCTTCAGATTTAACCAGCCGTAGACAGAGAATATTGCATTAAAAACCACCAAGAACAAAAAGTACTAAATATGTAGGTACCTTATTCACGATTTTCTTTGTCTACGGCAGCTTACACAAGCATTAAAGCATCTTTAATCCTTGTGTAAGCTGCCGTTGAAAAAGAAAATCGAAGGCCATTTAAAATCTGGGCTACATGCAACCAAGCCACTGAGAAGATAACATTTATTTTAAGCTCTGACTCATTCTCAGTCTGACCGTTCTAAGCTGACCTTCGGTGTCAATAAAAAAAGGTTGACACCGAAGGTCCATTTAAAATGGTCAGACTGAGAATGAGCCCTCTATCAATAACGATTTGACGTTATCGTCTTACAAACGCTGTGCAATGATGATGTAAATGGATTCAAATTTCTATAAATTCGACGGAAAAGGTATCACTTTAGGTAGGCACCTATTCTTTATGTGGGCTGTGTGTATAAAATTTATTATTTTAATATCGTGCAAATATAAATAAATCTATGTAATCTAAAAAAAACACTATTGATAGGTAGGTACATAATTTTAATGCGTCAAAGTACCTGTATGACGTACATGCTGTTACTATTGCTACTAGGTTCATAGGGCTTACACTATTAAGCCCTACGAGCCTAGTAGTTGGGCTTCCGTCCCTTTCATTCATCGTTCATAACGCTGTAATAGCTACAATACGCCGATCTTCTGTGAGAGTTGTACTACCCCAGTCGAGCCAGCCTATAGGTACCTATGACGCTGTCAATTGCCTACAGCCGGCTCTACCATCAATTTTTACTTTACTATACTACCTACTAGATAGGATAGGATTAGGTAACAGTCAGTTCCTGTATACAAGGCGTCAAGGTTCACTATCTGTCACGTTGGGTTCTGACTATCTGGTGAAACGTAGGCTTTGAGTTGGTTAATACCTCCACAATGTGGTGGTGTATGGCCACTCAAGCCTCTGACTACCCCTGAATGGGGATAAAAGACGTGACGATACATTTTTATACTACCTACTGTTTTATTACATTAATAGATGAAGCATAGGTAATGTCTAGTTTCCTTTAGCAGTCTGCTGTTGCCTCCAGAACTCTTCTCGGTTCTCTAAAAACCGAATCGCCTCCTCCGCCTGTTTCAGCACTATGTCGTTCTTTTTGTCAGCTATCGCCAAGTCCGGGTTCTTCAACAGATTCTCCAGGTAGATCTTGTCCGAGTTGAGTTGTCCTAGTACTGGCCGCGAGGACTTGGCTCTGCGCTTGCCTGTTTTCTTGACTGGTTTCACAGCTCCTATGGTGTTTTCTATTGCTTCCTGGAAAATACGCCATATTTTTATGAGATCTATTATCGCCGTACGTTGCATTGTTAGTGTGGTTACGTTATCCTTTGATTTCTGTCGAAATTTCATTGGGTTCGTATATATCAGACATTCCGCGCCCGAACACTCATATTGATGTATTGTGATTATAGTATTGTCATAACACGAGTCCTCGGGCGAGGTATGGACGCACCAACTGATTACACAAAGGCATGTGTATAATACCTAATTTGAGCAGCTGTTGAAACTTTTGCCAATTTCAGCTGATCAATAAAATTAAAGACTGTACCTTAGTTTATTTAGGGAAATTTAGCAATCTTACCTGAGCCTTCTGGACACCAAGTCTAAAGTCATTCAGATCAGGCCTCGCCCTCAGTCCCCTGTGGTAGTGCACGAGACTCATCTCGAATTCTCCGCAATAGTACAGCGCTTCGGCTTTACGAAGCAGTGCCTTCGCGTCCTTCTGGTCCAGCTTGAGGGCAGTTTCGGCGTCTGCTAATGCTGAGCGAGGCTCGCCCAGGAGTAGGAAACATTTGCTCCGGGCTACATACGCCGCTTTCTCTTCTGGAGCTAGTTCGATGGCCTGGAACAGGAGAAATTCTTTAGAGCTAGTAAATAATATGTGGTTTAAGGATTACATTTTGATGCTTTTCTCTTGTGGAAGAGAAAAAAAATGGATAGCATATCCAGAGTTATAATATACACACACTAAGGTATAGGTACCAATCTTAAGAGTTTCTTTAACACAGTTCAGTAGGCCTACCAGTAGGCAGGTAGTAGGCAGTAGGTATACCTTATTGACGAACAGTACTGCTGTTCTATACCGTTCCCTCATCATCTCGGCCCTCGCAAGTGCCAGAAGCGTCCCAGCATCCGCTTCTACCGGCAACTGCAGCGCACTACTTCTCTCGGCCTTGTCTTTTAAGTTCAAAGACTGCTTTATATCCTTCGACCCCATAACCACAGCCGCTGCCCGATCTTTGTCCGTATATAGCTCCTCCTCCCTCCGTCTCCTCTCGCGTTTCGGCTTCCGTTTCCACTTCCTCTTAGGCTTGACAGACTCCTTCCTTTCTTTAGCCGAATGCTTCTCATCTTCGGGTTCCACCTCTTGACCTTTATCTGCGGAAGCGGGCCCTCTCTTGCTAATAGAGGCCTTCTGGACCGGAATTTCTTCTTCCTCATCTCCTACGCCGACTCTTACGAAGCTTTGGAGGAACTCTGCGTCTTTGTTAGGCCCTAGAATGGATCGGGCTTGAGCTTTTGCGTTGTCGTAGCTCTCCATCGCGTATGGCCGCTGTTACGTAACGCAGGTGTGTGGAAGGCGTCAGTATCGACGCCTCGGCTGTGGTAGCCATGGTGACTTGATGTGTTTTCGCACCCTATTGCCACTTTAGCGCGTATTAGTGGTGTATGGCACTTGGCGGAGGGCGGCTGTGTTGTTGAATGGAACGTAGACATTATTTTCGTAGGAAAGCACGTACCAACGTTAGGTCTAGGTACATGATTTTTCTTTTCAGAAATATGATGAAAATATGACTTTATTGGTAAATGAGATACTTAACTACCCATGCATAATGCTTATATCATACTTCAAGTATGTTGGCCTACCTAATTGCACGGAGGAGGACCTTTACGACCTTCATCTAAATACAAGTTGCTCTCACCTTCGCGAGCGAAGCCAGAGCACGGTCATAATTCCCGTTCTTCAAGTGGCCCGAAGCCTCGTCGCGGTGTTTCTTTGCCTCCACTGGGTTGGTGGTCGGCTGCTCTTGCTCTTTACCACGACCCATGCTGACTTAGGAGGATATATTGAATCTGGAAGAGATATAACATTCTTCACACCGTTCCACTTCTTCGATATTGAGGAATTTTACCATCGACTTCAACTAAAATGGGCCTCTTACGAAAATATTAGTTTTTACACTAATTTGAATAGGGCAATTACCTCCTATTTCGAATTCCTCTACGTAGTGTACCTGACCTATCGCTTGGCGTAGTACCTAGTTCAAATGTAGCCTTTCGGCTCATTGCGGGTGTTGCGGGTTCCATTCCCGCCGTTACAAATTCCGGAAATGGCCTTTTTGTAGACACTGGGATCGCGCCCAGTTCATTGTGCCTGCAGTACCCATAGTATGGGACCATACAGTTGGTGTGTTAGTCTGGCGATTTACCTACCTAGATTACATACTTTAGAGCTTTCTCTAGAGCCGAATCCAAGAAAACATGGCTGACACACCTAATATTGTTTTTTTTATCCGAATTTTCGGAAATAGTTCATACTCCGGCAGATGCTTACCTAGGTAATGTGCTATACAATGTGTAAAATTAAAAATGGTTTCATGTATAACAACCAGATACTTACAGGGGTTTCTTGAGAATGCTGAAAACCTATACCTTCTAAAACCGTTTCATAATTCCCTAAAGTAGTCTGCAAATGTTTGGTAAGGCTGTACCGCTCCCTATCATAGATTAGGCAAATGTTTACCCGCTGCGGTCGGAACATGACGGATGATCCTCCAACCGCAGGGACGAGCCGGCAATAAATCTTTCTATTTCTACCCGGTATTTGTGTTTGCTTTTGATCTGATAATATTTTTGTGAGGTAGGGCTAGGGAAATAGCGGGTGTGGGGGGGGACTATTTATTTTTCCGTCCGACGCAACGCTGGGGTGTTAAGCTTGAATGGATGAAAGAATGGATATAAAACGAGGAAAAGCATGGAATATTTTTTCTGAGCGGATCTAGCAGATATAAACCTTAAGGCTTTAGAGAGTAGGTCTGGTATTAGGGTTCAGCATCTACCTATACCTGCCTGAATTTCGTTGCATGTAGTGGTGCCCTGAGTACAAATGTATAGTGACTGCTATGTTAGAAGGTACCATATCTGCTAAAATAATACATCAATGATTATTATTAGCTATCTAGATAGAACATGGCTAGTAACTTGAGTCCTACTTCTGTCTGATACGACGTCGTTAAGTAGGTACCTTACCTACTGTATTTTTTGTAGGGTGCTTCCAAATAATCGCAAATCTTTGAGAGTCGTTCGTGTGTTTAGGATTAGTGATATCATCAATTCTCACGTCATTGAATGCTCTTAACCTATTTCAATATACCTATAGCTCCTACGATTTAAAAACGATAGTTTTGATATAAAATAAGCCAATCGCCGTGCTCCTGGCCCCAGTTAACTAGTTCAATTGTAATCGTTTCCGTGATGAGCGCCTATTACTGGGCGCTTATCGCCAGATCGCCTTTCAATGTCATCATTGCTATTCGGCCGCGTTATTGGGTTAAAGTAGGGTGCATTAATTCTTCTATCATTCAACCTGAAGGGTAGAAACCTATGCGTGTTGTGATATCGAATAAAATAACGGATAGTATGCATAAATACATAGGATGATAACTGATATAAATTAAATTTTGAAATAAGTAGTTTTATTGTGGCCGTTATTTTTATAAGGTAGGTAGGTAGGTAATTACATAGTTAGAGAAAAAGAAAAGAAAAGAGTCTACATTCGCGTAGATAGCGTGGGTAGGTAAATTGTTACTTCGCCAAAAATTTAAGTTGCATTCGTTTTTCTTTGCATTTTTTAAAACGGTGGATTGGCGTGATATCCCGTAATTTACCTATCAAGGTAAAAATTTGTGACGTGTCGACTATAGTTCAATAATTCAAGCAATTCTTTGTTACGTTCTGAAACTTAGAAAAGTTATTTTTTTTAAGTTGCATTGTTGATTTATATTATTTTTATTCCCACCCAAATATTCCTAATTCGTCCTATAGGAATATTTCAGGAGAGTTATTACATTAAATTTGCACTTAGCACCTATTTATTTAAGATGTTTTTTACAAACTTCATATGAATAACTTAATCGTCAAATTGCGAGTGCCTGAATTTCGTTGTATGTAGTGGTGCCCTGAGTACAAGTGTGACTGCTATGTTAGAAGGTACCATTTCTGCTAAAATAATATATCAATGATTATTATTATTATTAGCTATCTTGAAACGAGACATGAGACCATAGGTACTTACAGTTGATAAGTACTTTACCTAATAAGTATATTTCTTGCCCGTGTTTATTTTTAAATTATTGGCATATTGCATCGAAAGCCGCAGCTAACGGAAAACCGTTAATATCGAAAAGTGGCTGTCATAAGTTAGTCTTCGGGTGGATTATTACCGCAGGAATTATTCATGCAGCCATGCCAGTCGGCTGCGCTCCGTCGCGGCATGCCAGCATAATGCAGGCATCGCTGTATTATTTGATATTTGGTTCAATTAATGGTTAAGTGGATCATCATTGTAGACAATTTTAGGTTCAGTTGTATCGCTCAAATACGACGATGGTGCTCCACAACGCCGTTTTGCCGTTCATTTTTTGTGAGGCGCGTAACGACTCCTTCCCTCAGAAACAGATCAGCGGGTCTAACTGCGTCACTATGCAATATTGCTTATGAATTGCAATTCCAATTCATCAAATGAACCGTTTTGCATTTCATCTAATTTCGGTAATATGGGCACAGATGAACCGCGATTCACGAGCAATTCTGCTCCATAGACAATTTCATATCTGAATCCTTTTTTTTTTAATTTGTTTTACTGCCCTAGATACAAGCCCTTTAGAGCCATGGTATTCAAGGTTGCTATAGAAAAACGATAAAATCCATAAAGTTATATTTTGATCTTATTTTATTAAGAATAATTGCTTTTGTAAAAACATTAATTAGATACGTACATAAAATACATTATAAGGTATAGTAACATCTTTAAAATTATTGAAAATCGAAAATATTATATTATTTTTGAAATTTGAAATATTATTGAATTGAAAATTGAGGGTAGGTATTCGAGATACTTAAGAAATTCAGTCATTTTATTTATTTATAATTCGGGAAACCAAACATATACCTACATAACAATATTACACATTCACGGTCATAACGATTAACACTTAGCTATAACTAGTCGGTGTCATGACGCTGTTCGTGCCCTGCAACCGACCTTTGAAGCGTCGAAACAAACCACCCTCCGGTTAAAATTCAGCACATGGCAGCGCGCAGCTGGTAGGGTTTCGTTGACGCGATGCCACATTGTTTAGACTAGCTGGCTTCCTCGTTCCTCCACCGTGATGAAGCTCTCCTTGTTGCACTGGAGTTTTCGTGGACCCGATGGCTCGTAATCCCGCGGATAAACTCGCGAAAGCTCGTGCTTTTCTCCCAGCGGTGCCGGATTCTTAGGCACCTGCGTTGGCATGTTGAGGGGTCGTCGTGGAGACTCTTGATGTTCATGTTAAGTAATATTTCGTAATACATAAAAAACAATAAACATCTTCATAGGTTATGATAAATAGGTATGGTACCTATTTCCTATATATAAGTTTCTCTCTGACCTATTTGTCATTAAATTGACATTGACAATTTGCAACATTGCAATTCATCTTTCTTCGTGGACCATATTACCAATTTCATATAACTGTCAAATAGATGAATTGCGATTCATAATATGAATTGCTTGGGAGTAACCATCTTACGATTTCGGTGAATCATATTATGATCATAAAGTGATTCATTTTTGTGATCGAGTTAGCCCCACAGAACACATCAATGTACCTATAATGTTCGAATTAAAATAATATCGCAATTCTCTGCAACAGAGGACAAAATTGGCGAAAAATATGTACACTCACCGCCAAATTCAAGGAGATTTTGCCAGTTTAATATGGTTTTGAAAAGCATTTTTAGGAACAAATGTGATTTGTAATTCCACTGCAAGTCGATCATAACTTTGTATGAATTTGGAGGTCAGAATTTTTATGCTTGCTATTCGAAATGTATAGGCACATTTTTATTTGTACTCTATAAGTGTTCTTTTTCTATTATTCTGTAATCATAATAAAACTTACTTATCTGAGTGGACCGAGTCTACTACTGTAGAGTTTTAGGCGGTTTTTGCTTTTTCGAAAAGGTTTACAGAGGATAACTATCATTCCCTACTATTTCGTTTAACGCCATAAGCATGGAAGGAGCCTAAATACTGCACAGAACGCTAAGTTAACTATAAATACGGAGGTAATATAGGTATTATGGGTATTATTGTTCTTATTTGAAAATAGGTAGGTTAGTTTACGGTAGGTTAGTCTACTGCTGTTTTAGTAATCACGAACATTAATGGTTCTTATGATGTCAAACATGCGTACCTAAGCTATATCAATTCTCAGATCGTGAATCACGCGAAGCCACAATAGGGCTCCTTTACGACCACAAAAATATTACCTATTATAGCCCACAGACACCACAAGCGGGCTTCGGAAGATACTATAGAGAGGAACTACGAAGTTTAACCAAATTCTTTAATTGCCACTGGCTCGTTGTTCCATTTATTCTGGTTTAATGAGTAGGTAAGATTTATATGTTAGCTGGGTACCTATACGGTAAAATAAGGGACAAATTAAGGTTAAAGTTAGAATCTAAAACATTGGTCTAGGTGACACTGGGATCGCACCTTGAATGAAGTTGAAAGGTCTAAAGATCGCTCCCAGTCCATTGTATGGTAGCGTTGCTTAGTTTGGGACCATACTGTTGTGTTAGTCTGACGATAATTATTCATCTATTTATTTCTAAAATTTCAAATTCCCGTTGGCCAAGAATCAAGATGATGCATTCATGAAGATCAAAATATTAGATAGATTCATTCCTAAGAGTAATTTAAATCGGAAATCACAGATTGTAATTTGATCGTGCAGAATGATATTTGCGCTACTAAATAACGCAAAACGTAGTCATTTCTAAATGTACAATCACGTTGTAATAGCACAGTACAGAACCCGTAAAAGGTAATAGCCGTCTGGAAATCTAACTAGATATCTTTCGTAGATAAGGTAAAATAACCCTAAACTCAGGACATAAAATTATGGAATGTCGTTTGATTTCTATCGCTGATATTGCGAGGAGGTCGTAACAACGGTAACTTATACGTAAACGTAAATACTCTAAATCTTCCGAATGCCTAACTTTAGTTGGGCATTGGTTTACCAAGCAAATATAATATGTAAATAAATAAATAAATAAATTGGTGGTGGCCTATGTCCAACAGTGGACGTCTTTTGGCTGAAATGATGATGATGATAATGAAACTAATTGTCATAAAAGTGGACTGGGCAAGTAAGTATAGGTACCTAAAGTTTTTGTTGTAATAATTATGTGTAAGATCCTTGTAGCTAATTATCTAATTTACCTATTTACTAATTAGTGGGGTCTTCTTCTATCGATAAGTAGGTAGTAAGCACTTACATTTTTAAAGGTTCTCTACTCCTTATTATCTTATAGCGATATTAATTGGTGCGTTCCATTCACTGTTAATTTTGTTATTTTCGATCACAAATGTCGTTCCACTCGCACCAACTTGTACTGAAAGTGATCATTATTATCGTTTTTAACAGTTTTTGTGGACGAAAATAGCAAAATTTATGGTGAATGGAACGCAGCAAATATTAAAAAAAAAAACTTCCAAAAATATCTCCTCATAAACATTTTCGTACCTTTAATATTGTCCACGTTTCCAACGTTCACATTCACAATCACTTCTTTAAAGACACTAATTGGGACATTAATTAAGGTTTTAATACGTAAATAATTATTTGTAGCGGTAAGGCATGCTGCGGTCCCAGCGGGGTCGGATTGCAGACTGAGCCACCAGTTGATCGGGTCTCGACTTACCCCTAATCAAAGGGTTGTTTACACCATGGACCAGTTAAATAGTAAAATGAAAATGATGAAATGTAAATGATTTTCATCTATGTGCATAATTTACAGTTCGCTGACGGTGAGGGAAAACATCGTGAGGAAACCTACCTATCCCACGGGATTAGGTAATAGTCAGTTCCTGTATACACGGCGACAAGGTTCACCACCTGTCACGTTGGGTTCTGACTATCTGGTGAAACGTGGGCTTTGAGTTGGTTAATACCTCCACAATTTGGTGGTGTATGGCCACTCAAGCCTCTGACTACCCCCGAATGGGGATAAAAGTCGTGACGTTACATTAGTAAAATGAAAATGAAAAAACAATGACCACGTTTTGTTTCATACAAATATCTAATAAGGGCACCTCTTTCTTTAGTCTTTACTCTGTGCGATACTAGAACTGTATATTTTTCATTGTTAGGACGATTCTTTGTTTAAAAATGACTAACTGCTAAATTTATAGAGAGCTTAAAGCCAGTTTACAATGGTTTTAAAAAGTGTTTCTACGAACAAAAGTGATTTGTAATGCCAGTGTAAATCCATCATTTTGAGTATTTTTTTTTGGTTATATATTACTTAATTGATTGTTATTTATTGCATATTGTGTAACGTAATTTTTTTATGATAATTAATTAGTTACTCTAATTATTATTTTATTACTGCCATTCAGACCCAAGTAAGTAGGTCCTACATGGACGTACTTTATATTTTATTGCGAGCCGGCCAAGTTTATAAGTTTACTAAGTACTTATTAACTTGGCCGTTATAAAAAAACTTCTGAAAATATAGATATTCTGGGACGCGATTTCAGTGGCGTCATTCAATAAGCTTTGCATTTCAATAATTTAATAAACGGTGTATTCATTCCTTTACTTACGTAAAGGACATAGTGTCACTAGTAGTTCCACTAGCAGTACCACTAGTAGTAGTACTAGTAGCACTAGTTCCACTAGTAGGTAATTAGTAATACTATAGTTAAGGTGGTAGAACCAAGCTGTAGCCAATTGATTGCAGCTCATAAACGGGCTGGCTCGACCGGGGTAGTACCACCCTCTCACAGAAGATCGGCGTAAAGCAGCTATTACAGCTGCGTTTCGTTCGATGAGTGAGAGAGCCGTAAGCCCACCCCCCCTCCCTCTCCCTCCATCCCACTCCCCTTCAGGTCGGCAATATGCGAGCAATGCCTTTGGTATTGTAAGCATCTATAGGCTACGGTAACTGCTTAACATCAGGCGGGCCGTACGCTTTTTTGCCACCGCAGTCCTATAAAAATAAATAAAAAAAAAGTTAGTGTCAGAGTCCTTCCGTGTGGTAATTATTGATGCTAATGCTTTCTATTTCCCATAGACAGACTTGCCACTGGCTGTGCCGTCGACCTCGGTCGTCGACTCCTCAATTAAATATCTAATTCCACTGTAGAAGGAAGTAATAAACAATTTAAATATAAATATATCACGCACGCTACATTGACGTAGATAGGTACACCTACTGTAGCTATCTACTAAAGCTATATCTAGATTTCCAAAATCCTGAATTCCATCGTAAAAAATACCTACTAGATTTTTTTCACGTTACCGTGTAATTTTGGTTAATTCCCCAGTTTTTTTGTTATTTTAACCGAAAAGAAATACATATCAAATAAAAATAAATAAATATAACGTCACGACTTTTTTATCCCCATTAGGGGGTAGTCAGAGACTTGAGTGGCCATACACCACCACATTGTGGAGGTATTAACCAACTCAAAGCCCACGTTTCACCAGATAGTCAGAACCCAACGTGACAGGTGGTGAACCTTGTCGCCGTGTATACAGGAACTGACCATTACCTAATCCCGAGGGATAAGTAGGTTTCCTCACGATGTTTTCCCTCACCGTCAGCGAACTGTAAATTATGCACATAGATGAAAATTCATCCATTGGTGCATGCCCTACCGGGGATCGAACCTGGGACCTTCTGATTGCTAGCCCAACCTGTTCACCCCTAGGCTACAGTCGCTTCCAAAATACATAATATCAAAATTGTATTATTGCAGTAATTGTGGTCTTAGTCGATTGGTATAAGTTTTGGGTATACAATTTTGTAGCCTTTAAGTAAAAAGATGAAAGAAAGATACCTAGTAGCAAGAAAAAAAAATTTAAATGCCAGAAATAATGTCACAGTTTATCGGTGCCGCATTAACCTTGCATCATAAACGTCCCACCGTTTCGGTTGAACAATGAAAAGACGCAATTTATGAAAAGTTTCCCTAAATAAGGCTTTGTTTACTTTTTTGCTACATTACGAGCCGGCGACCTACGTGTTTGTTTCAATAAAGAAATGAGATAGGACACGCAACGTCGATAATGAAGCCAATCTGTCGGCTTCAGCAATTTTATGAAAAAGTTCGAATTATTACGCCCTGGGAAAATACATTTTGGCCGAGCGACCTGAGGTCGTGAGCTCAAGAACCACCAGTGACAAGAGAGAGGCTCTCGGAGAGCCTGGTGGACACGGCCACTGGCCTACCCCCTACACAAGTGGACCAACTGAACCTACAACCTTGGTTATACATAGTTGGCGGTGGGGAGAGCCATAGTAGAAAAATGGGTAGCAAGTTATCTTCATAGAAACGCACCGCGCGCGGCTTGTAGTGTGCGCCATGCGTATCTATGCGTCGCGCACGCACACTCAAACCAAAACTAAACCCGGTTATCAGTGCGAAACAATGCATGTGATGTTTGAGTGTGCGTGCGCGACGCATAGATACGCATGGCGCACACATACAAGCCACGCGCGGTGCGTTTCTATGAAGATAACCTACTATCCATATTTCTACCACAGACTGTTTCTACTATGGAAGAGCTCACCAACACTAAAAAGTTATGATGGACTTACACTAACATTACAAATCATTTTTGTTCCTAGAAATGCTTTACTAGCCCAGTGTAAACTGGCTAAAAACCTCTATAAATTTGGCGTATAGTCTACTGTGTAGATACATAATTATCAATTAAGTTACGTGTTGATTTGCGACCAGAAGGTTTAACTTCTTTGTTTATAAAGACTCAACTGCCTACTAATACACTTTTGTTTTCAGTGTGAAACCGCCGATCAGCGTTACAACGAAGGTATTCTGATTTATGCGACACTTTAAACTTTTCAACCGCATTTTCATAAAGTTTCGTCACGGAAGTTAGCGATAATTGTTCCTACCACAGAGTATAATTCTATAAACTGAGATAGAGGTAGGTATCACTTAAGCATGCACGCGCACAGCACACCCTGGTGATATGTAAATGCATCAATTCAGGAAATAAGAAAGTTACAATATGTGTGTCTCCGTGAGGATACGAAACTGAGTTGACCGAACCCGAATAGTCCTCACTTCGCCCTTTGAGCTACTTGATCGTTGAGGTAAACGAAAATTTGCTTTTCCAGCTGCTTGAGTGACGTAAGTGCCAGTGCAGTGCTAGTGCCATCTATTGTTATGTAAATCAAACTAATAAATTAATTGGGCAAATTTTCTGAGTTATAGGGCCATGGTTACCAAACCTAATTATTAGCTGTCATTGTAAATGTGTCCTACTACCTAACTGAGTAACAATGATAGATAGTAAGTAGGTAGTTTCTTTGTTTACTGTGGAAATTATAATGTATTACCGTGTAGGTATAGTTAGATACCTAGATAGCAAGTAGGCAGTTGCTTTGTTTACTGTGGGAATTATAATGTATTACCGTGTAGGTATAGTTAGATACATCTATCTATTAGGCGACCTTTTTGACAAAATGCACCAATTACCAAAATCGATTAACTTTACCACAATCTAGTATCACCTGAATATTCTTTATATCAAGGGAATAAAGTTCAGATATCCCTCCATAAGGTACAATTTATAAGTTGGCACGGATTTGTGTTGTCACCGCTGATGCACGCAAGCCCGACATAATAAAGTTAATCAGGGGTAGGATGCCATTTGGGGTAATGATCGCTAAACATAGAGGTTTACTGAATTTAGTTTGGATTTTTTACAAAAACATTACCAAGAAAGAGGGATACACGTGACTGACCAAAACAATTTGTCGTACTGAACGGAATCCATGGAGACTGTAAGATTCAGTCGCTCGCGCAAATTAATGTTGAAAACGTGTCGGTATGCCGGCACTTTATTTTTCTGCTTCTACGGCGGGCGGAAATAGACAATTGCACTTATGTTAGCGTTATAAAACTATACCATTTGCTCTCCCTTGTCTATCATTTACGCTTCTATCTTACCTTTTTGTTTCAAACCTGTTTGAAACATCGCTGATCGGGCGCCGCTCGTAAACCGCCATTGGGATAACTCCCTTAGCCTCCCCTCGATTTAGGAATGTTTTCAATAGTGGAGGGTCATTGAAAGCCTACATATTCTCGTTATTATTCGAAAAATAACAGTAATAATATCGCCAGACTTACACACCATCTGTATGGTCTCAAACTAAAGCAACGCTTGTACTAGGTATGGCAACCATACAATGGACTGGGGGCGATCCCAGTGACACTCTGACCAGGGCAAATTAATAAAAGGCCGTTTCCGAAATTTGCCTCTGCCGGGAATCGAACCCGGAACCACTCGATATAGTGAACCGAGTGGCCTTCGCTCGAACCACTGCGTCAAGCGGTCGTCAGAATGTTATCATAGGTAGTTTTGAATTCCCACTGGGAAAACGTTCCCACGAAACCAAACAAAAATATATTAGGGTTGTGGTTTTTCAAATTGCCTTTATTGAGTACACCAATAATATATTGTATAGGTACATATACCTATATTAATAAATAATACATCAAAGATTTTAAATCATCGCCTCATAGGCAGACTAAGTCTAAATTTGAGCTAAATTGACATCATCAATATGACCGTATAAATTTTGTAGCGCTACTCAGAATATAAGTTTATTGTTGATAGACTAGCATATTTGGCTAAATAACGCCATGGAATAGATAGAGTATAAGAAGTATTATATAATTCTTCTGAAAACATTTAAATGTTTTTTTTCTCGTCCTGAAACTAGGGCTGTGCTGGTGGTGCCACACTCGCTAGCACGCGCTAGTCACAGCACGGTGTTTTACACGCTACATCCATTTTATGAAATATCTGATAAATTCGGCACACTAATTCGTAGTTGAGTATCTTCATGCATGTCTGTTTAGTCGCTGGATAGCACGATTGTAGGCAGCGGTGCGCGGGCGCCGCTGCACGATGACGCAGGTGGCTGGTGTAGATCCTGCTAGAAAATAAAATAATTTAGGTACGCACTTACAAATACACAACACCATTGCAATTCCCAAGAAGTTGTACTTTCATAAAATGTTCACGAGACACATTTACTTTATTCTGAAACACTACTAAGTGCAGTCTTTCAGTCAGTCAGTCTTTCCGTCAGTCAGTCTTTCTGTCAGTTTCAGTTTTCTATATAAGTAGTAGTACCTACAGGACAATTCACTTTGTGCCGCACCCCCTTTTTCCTGTTTGTATTTCTACCCATGGGCACCAACCAATTTTACGTATCTAAATGGGTGGGTATTGAAAAGTCGAAACCCTCTCAAATTAGCCTCTAGGTTGTGGCCTATTATTGTCTATTTATAAATCGAGCACTGCTTAGGTGGTGAGCTCATCACCCCAATCCAGAGAGGTAGAGTTATTTTAGGCGCGGCGAGGTACATCGGAGGTTGAGCAACGCTTGGCAAGGTCAGTCAGAGATTGGTGACCATTTAGTGGCATTTGAACTGAGCGTCTCCGTGCTTCGGAGGGCACGTAAATAGTCGGTCCCGGTAGTTGTCATCTAGGCAGCAGTCGTTAAGCCCTGTCAGACGCCTCGAAGAACTCTGACACGTGGGCCACTAACCATACGATAAGAAAAAGAAGAGTTTATAAAAAGCCTTCGCAATTCCTACCTTATTTTCATACTCTGAAACAGCAGACAGCCGGTTCTTCGACATTTGACTCTCTGGTCTCTGCTTCTTGCCTTCTGTGTTATCATTGCTGGAGGCAATAGACACCCGTCGCCTCCTGACCGTGGAAGCCGTGTCCTCATGTGTGCTGGCGGACTTCTTAGCCTCTAGTTCAGCGAGCCGTTGTTTAGCCTGCCTGGCTGCGTTCTCCCTGATGATCTGATCAGCCCTGATGCGGAGGATTTTGGCAGCTTCCTTGTGATATTTCAACGCCTCTTCGAGATCGAATCTGGATAGAGCGAAGAGGTTTGCGTAGCCTCGAGCCCTGAGAAAGAATTAGGCAGGGGTGCAATGTTTTATATGTAGGTACATCTCGTCAAAGACTAAGTAGTAGGAGATATGCCAGCTGCACATGTATATGACATCAGGTTAGAAAAAAATCAAGGAAAACTTAAACGTTAAGTAGGTAGGTACTTGAGAAAAGTGAAATTGAACTTGATTCACTGTTGAGAACAATTCATGATTGTGAATGAACAATCTTAGATCGCAGAGTGATCCTACCTCACAGTAGCAGTCCGTCGCCTGAGACCGTCAATGCCAAGTAAGCTTATTTCACCGAAAACGGAACCTTCTGTCAACGTGGCCACCACTTCCGTTTCGTCTGGCGACATTACCTGTAAATTAAAATGAACTCTTGAACACAAATTAGCAGAGCCTCGAGTATCTTAACAATTGTCAATTGCAAAACCACTAGTCTCTAACATTATCTTCATGAATTTCTGATTATAAATCGTAAATTCATGGTGGTCATCATATTGTCGGCCATCTGATGGTAGTCCTTTGGCCGACAAAATGCCGACCGCCAAGAATTTATGAAGAATTTACGAAGATAATATTAGAAACTAGTGTAAAACAGTAGAACCGGTGGAACCAGTGGATAATAGTTGAAACCAGTTCGCAATGGTTAATTGGTAAGAGACTCGCCGCCCAAGATTCCTATGCAATAAACGTTATTTAGCCATTTTAGAGGCCTTCGGGCGGCTTGAACAACTCTGACACTAGGTTGGCCACTAACCATACTATAAGAAGAAGAACGTTATTTTATAATAGTCGTGAAAATTAAGAGTGCACTGGAGCCACGAGCTCATTCTGAAATCGAGGAGACTGAAGATCATGTAAATACAGGTACCTACACTGCATTCCCCGGACTTGATGATGTACATCTGATGGCCGACGTCTCCTTTACGAACCACGACATCACCAGGTAAGAAGGACACCGGTTTTAGTTGAAGCACCAAGTCTCGGAGCAGAGAGTCTGAACAATCACGGAACAGTTGCACCTGACAAAAGTACCAATTTAAACTTTAATATTACAGTAAAAAATTAATTTGAGAAGATAGTGTGTGAAAAAAATACGTTTACCTTACTCAGAGTTGACATATGGACCAAGAGCGCTACATCCCGTTTCATGTTGTATGGCAAAGAGTTTAATATGCCGGATTCATCTGAAACAAATTCTCCAATGTTATATTTGGTCCCTTGATGGGCGCCACTTTGCAGCAACTTTTGGTTTTATAGTGGCGCCCAGCGTGAGACCATGAATAAAATCTTTAATATTACCGCGCCACTTATTATTAAGATAACAGTAGGTAGAGTCTGTTTCAGTATCGTCAGATAACTCTTATACACCAAATAAATATGGCGATTTGACAGATATTCTATGGGAAAGCTGTCAAAACGCCATTAAGGTAGTAAAATAGATAGTTTATTAAAGGCTTTATTTAATGGCGCACATCATGGAACTTCCAGTTCTTACTCAAGCATCGTTGCCGACTCCATGTGTAGTTGAACCACAGCGCTACCCGTCTTTGCAGTGAGAACGGCATGTTCAAGAGACGAAGATAGCGGATGGTCCTGTCCAATCGTTTGCGATATTCAGTCTGCAAAATAATATTAACAGTAACAACTTAAAATTGAGGACTTTCGTAACGATACAATCTCATATTAATGAAAAATCTTGGCAAATATGATACTTAATAGTAAAAAACCTCACCCTAGACCTCGTCGCAGTAGCAATAATATCTCTGATCTGTCCAATAAGCAGCGCAAACACGAAGACACCCATCAGCCATGCGGCTGTCATGAACAAGTATTCCATAGTGTTCTCGGGCTTCGGATTCTTGCCGATAGAGGTCGCAGTCTTGGTCGCGAAGTAGAAGCACCTGATGTAAGCATTGCCCTGGTTGTCGTACACCCAGCCGTTGGAGCCGAGTCCTATGTGGTTGCTCAGCGCGTAGTAGGCGCACGCGTTCAAGTGGATTAGGTAGAAGATATAGAAAAGACTTTTGCCGATTCTGACCTGAGGATCAACATACAGGTAAGTTCTTTAAATTAGGCCCAGATTAGACGCACTGTAAAGGTAAGTAAGTATTTTAGATGTTCCCAAGATTTTCACAAAATTTCCTATTTAAAGGTATCATCCACCAACCCGCACTGGGCCAGCGTGGTGGATTATGGCCTGAATCCCCCTCGCATTGAGGGGAGGCCCGTGCCCAGCAGTGGGACGTTAACAGGGCACAATTTTTATTTTTTATTTTTAAATGTATCATCATTTGAAATTAGATGTATCTGGCAAAATCAACCAAGTCTGATAAGGGTGGTTCCTGCAAAGCTCGATTTTAGCGGTCACACAGTCTTATCTCTGTTCATATCAGAGATACCGATTAAAAGTATATTTTTTTCGTTTCTTACTACATTTGTCTATTTGGAAAACATAATTTTTATTTCATAAATAAATAAATTATACATCGAAACTTCATTTGAAAACCAAAATCGGGGTCAAATTAGCCGTTCTCGCTGTGTCACACGCTTCACTTTCATGAAACAATAGCGTTTAACTTTTCCGTAAATGGTGTTGGGATCGTGTTATAGATATCAAAAAATTCGTAAAAATATACTCTTTTTATTGATTACAAATTTAATATATTTTATTGTTTAGTTTGAATATTAAACAGCTATTTGTGTTGGTCACACGTTTGTGCACATTTTTACGGCGCATTACTAAATGATGTATAAGTCTACGATGAAACGATGTATGGTCTTGTTTGATGTCACTACTGACAGCCAGTCATGTCGAGGCAGTCCAGCAGAGAGATGATCGAGGGTGTATCCCTCCGTGATGAGATATAGGGTATCAAAGTCCAAAAAACATGATTTTTTGCCGATGTAACGGAGTTTTGTGGACAAAATTTATTGTTGTTTGCAGTCACTTTAGATACTGGGGTTTTTAATACGAATTACTTAGCTGTCGAAGTATGATTTAGTGTTATTTAATTAATACTTCATTTTGAAGTGCAAGAATAATAGTGAAATATGTTTAATTTGACGAGTTACGTGGCATGAGTTTCGTGGCAATTTCTCCACGAATCTCATGAAATTACCACGAATCTCATTTTTCGTAGGATTTTTCATGTGATGCATACGTCTCAGTGCCATAATGTAGTACAGATTGGCATCAGACACTGGTTGTATCCCTCACGCAGCGATCCTCATTGCTGACGCTCATGATTTGCCCGTCGCGGAATGATTTTTTTGTCTCATGATGCTTCGCCATTTGTTTATGTCCATGGTATCGTGAAGCTCAGCGTTGATCGCATTTGCTCCATACTGTCATCTCATTTCATTATTAATTTCTTATGGTTGTGTCCGTCTTTCCTAGTGATTTGTACAGGAAACTCAAGAACAAAATGCAAAAATATCATTTTTTTATTAATATTAACTAAACCCGCTCGTCGTACCTGGCCTATCGACCACCGATCCGATGTTTGCTCTGAACACGATTGCTGATGAATATCACTCTAAAAACCGACCATTGTATGTTGCATTCTTGGATATGAAAAAGGCATTTGATGATAGGGTCCCAAGAGACACGATCTGGTGGAGCCTTCGGAAGAATAATGTCCCCGAACAATACATCAACAACGTTACCGACATGTATAAGGGTGCGAGATCAATGGTTCGGACGGTAGTGGGTGAGACAAAACCAATAGCGGTCACAGAAGGCGTAAATCAAGGCTCTGTACTGAGTCTCTTCCTATTGCCTCGTTTTGGATTCACTCACGGAGTTAGCGCAAAATTCGGCAGCGTGGACTTTTATATACGCTGACGATGTAGCCATCTGTACAGAGCGCCGTGATGAGTTACAGCAGGCATTTTTATCTTGGAAACACCAGTTGCAAGCCGTGACCTTGTGCTGAGTGTAGCAAAGACCCAATTCATGTGCTTTAACGAACCAGGTCCAAGCGACAGCAGTTCCATTCCCATCGATGGACAATTGGTCACTTTGTGCGATCAATATACCTGGGGAATAATACCTGGGGAGTATGATGCACAATTCCGGGAACGTAGAATGCAAAGTTCAGCACCGAATAGCTGCAGCGTGGCTAAAATGGCGAGAAGTAACTGGTGTTACATGCGATAAAAGAATGACTGTGAAACTAAAGGGCATGGTATATAAGACCATCATAAGACCAGTCCTTATGTATGGCAGCGAAACGTGGGCCATAACCCAAACGAACTTACATACCATTCAAGTTGCTGAAATGAAAATATTGAGGTGGATGTGTGGCGTTACCAGGCTTGATAAAATTCGTAAGGAGTACGTGCGAGGAAGCCTGGGCGTGCGCGATATCGCCGACAAGATGCAAAAGAGTAGCCTGCGATGGTATGGTCACGTGAAAAGGAGGCCACCTGAATACGTAGGGAACTTAGCACTACAACTTTCCATTCCCAGCCCAAGACCCAGAGGCAGACCCAAAACAAGATGGAAAGCTGTAATGCTAAAGGACATAAAAGAGTGTCAGGTATCCGAAGACGATGTCGAGAATAGAGCGAAGTGGAAGGGAAAACTAGGAAGGCTGACCCCACCACCATGTGGGATACATAGTCAGGAAGAGAGAGAGGATAAACTAAACCCGCAACGCAACAAAATATGTTAATTTAATATTTTTTTTGGGCGATTTTATTCGTTTATCGGGTACTGCTAATTTTGATTCGGATTTTATTCTTGACAAAGCTCATACCTAGGTAGTGCTTATGAATCGTTAATATAAACATTTTAGCGTATTGCTTTCATCGAGAAGAGCCGCAAGAACATTCGTCTTGTCTATTTAATTTTAAGATACACCTGACGGGAAGCTCTATTGAGAACATAGAGCTGAGATCCTCCAGTCCAGACCAGGATATCATCAGCAAATTGAAAGTGCTAACAAGTACACCTATACTCGCCATTAGCATCGATGCTTTATCTTTTCCAGTGGGGAAGATAAAATACATCATTCGTCATCATCATTTCGAAGATGGAACGTTTCCCTGTCTGACACCTTTGGCAATTGGATCGGTTTAGAGCTCTAGTTGGTCCTAAAGCTGGATTGATTGAGGCTCTGCTATTATTTGCGAGAATGCTCCCAGATGACCCAAAGAGTCAGAGACGCGCGGTCATATACTTTTCTCCTCCAGAAAACATGAACACAAAGTTCCTTAAAACGCGAGATCGCTTTAGAATTCTGTCGTTTACGAAGACGTCTGAACAAATGGCAGTCCAGATGGGATATAAGAACTAAGGGCCGCCACCTTCGTGAAATTATTTCCATGCGTTTGTGAGCATCTGGAGAGGACAAGGCTAGAAGTGGACCACAGTGTGGCTCAAATTTTCACGAGACATTACATCTTTTGGAGTACCTAAATTATTCTATTTCATATTAGTTTCTTTACCTCTATAACAATGTTCGACGCCGCATAACGATCACAAACAAATTGCATATCACATCTTTTTGGAGTGTGGTCTCTGGTAAAACGAACGGAATACTATGTTAAATAGCTTGTAAGTAACATCTGGAGAAGTATATCACACAGAGCTTGTAGAAATCAGGGAAAATATCATTGGAATCAAGTGTAACCAGCTCACATGTTTATGTTAGATTTTTTCCCCATATTTTGTCTTTTATATTCATACAGAAACAGAAATTGTGCTTTTATATATTCTCTTGTTATTAAACACAAGTCCCAACAACCATAAAGAGAGCAAAACTTATAGTAAAGTACATAAATAATGCGTAAAAAATACCCGGAATTTACTGCGTGAGTTTCGTGTGGTACTGCATGAGTTTCGTGGCACCATTTTCTTCAACCTTGAATTCTGTCCAAAGTTATCATCAGATTTACAAAAGCGATAGAGATTTGAACTTGTATAAAAGGCTATATTATGTTATTAATATAAATTATCTAAAATTCACAAAAACAAAAATTACCACGAAAATCACGGCGAGAATCTTGTTCGCAGGAATGACCCATAAAAAATCAATAGTCTTTGCTCTACTGGAAATAAATCGCAGATCTAAAAAGTTAGCTAGATATTTAGTACTACCTACGCATTGCGGTTGGCAGTTCGCGAATTTTGAGCTGATGAAATTGTATCTGAGGTGCAGCAAATTTTTCTACAGTAGTTATGATTAGCACCTTACCAAGTAAGGCGAAGAAAGCTTTCTGTCCAAAGCGCGGTGGAACTCCCAGAAGCTCTGCAACTTCAAGACCCTTGGCAAGCGAAGTATCACCATGCCTGTGCCGTAGTATAGGTACAGCAAATCCAAGGGCAGAAGAGAAAGCACGTCGAACTGGAAAAAGAAGATTATTTGTTCATCTTATAGTCCGTCAACCTTAGTAATGAAAGCAACTCAAATTTGAGAGCTGATTAACTTTGATGCCCCATAAAAAATGACAGACAAAGGCATCTCAAACTGCTAAGTGGGACTTAAACTTTTGAGTATATATTATACTATTCAGCCGTAAATTCCTTAGAAGAATATCAAAGCACATCTCTCAATAGCGAAACGAAATTTGTCTCTTGGATTAATGTGCTGAAATTTCATTTTTTGCGGTTACCTTGTATTGCAATTTCCTCCTATAATTCCTCCTAGTCTCCCTAGGGTTGTCGACGAAGAATCCATCGTGCAGGAACATAAGCCGAGGCTTCACGAACGCCACGTCTAGTAGGTATACGAAGTCGCACAGGTAGTCGGCTGTCATCCATAGCGCTAGGTTCTGTGGCGTCTGGTAGGGGAAGGTGGCGCGGAGGACGATACACCAAGCGTTGTAGCTGTAGCAGAATGTTACTAGGAGTAACCAGCTGATGTATACTCGACCTAAAACAATGAATTGTATATTAAATTTACATTGTGGCAGACTGCGGCGAAGATGGTGCGACGATTTGAACACCTTTGCGGGTAAAACGTGGCCACCACAAACCCAGGATAGGGACCTGTGGAGGCAGAGATGGGAGGCCTTTGCCCAGAAGTGGGACATTTAATAGGCTTATTAAAAAAACCAGTTACCGTAGCCTATGCTTGCAATACCTACTTAAGGCATCACTCGCACTTTGCCGACCTGATGAGGACTGGGATAGAGGAAGGGGAAGGGGAGTATCCGGCTCTCTCGTTCATCGTACGGAACGCAGCTGTAATAGCTACTTTACGCTGATCTTCTGGGCAAGGGTGGTATTACCCCGGTCAAGCTAGCGCAGCCAGCTGCAGTCAATTGGCTACACCTTGGCTCTACTAACAGTTACTTGGTTAGAGAAGTTGCAATTAACTAAACTATCTAGGTAATAAATTCTTAAGAAAGTAACATTATTAAGTTACCACAGTTGCCTCAAGATCATTCCTAATTGTTATTTAACTATCTTGAGTGCTCGTAATTGGCGCCCAACAGAGGACCCTTGGGTGAAATTAAAAATACATTAAGTACAATCTGTTTAGCCACTTACCCTGAGGGTCAATAGGCAGGAACGGATCGCAGAAAGCCAGGATCCTTGAAACGATCTTCCAATTCTTCTCCCACGTCGATAAAGGTGGCTCTGGCCTTTTTGGAGTTTCGGTTGCAGTGTGTTTCTTTTCCTCCACTGGTAATATCTCTCTATAAAATTCAGCATTTCAGGGTACTTTTTAAGGACCGAAAAGCCTTTTTTTATTTACCTCAAGACTCTTGATACATGTTTTTCTAAAATATGACCTACCTAATCTAAAATTTCGATAATACGCACTTTTCTCGCCAAATGTCCGTCGATGTCGGTTTCTTGAAATCTTTCAGTTCCGTGTCATCACCATCAATCTCAATATCACTGCCTGGATTGTACTGATGCGGGAGACTGGATGAGAACAGTCGTACTTTTTGATCTTGGAAGAATACCCTGGAAGTAAATGTAATACGGCGCGTGTTAATAAATGCGTCTCAAAGTTGAGATCGATCTAAGATGCAGTTTTGACATTTAATGTATGGAACATCTGTCAAAAACAGCATCTTAAGATCGATCTCAAATTTGAGATGCATTTATTAATACGAGCCTAGACGATCCTATTATCAAAACGAAGCCAGTCCTAAAGTCAACGAAGTATTTTAGCGGTTGCCTTTTTCAATAAAATTTGTACTGAAATACTTGCTTCGCTTTATTTCTTTGAGCATCTTCTTGAATTTGAGTTGTCGTTTCGATGTTTGAGCGTGTTTGTTTCAATCTGAAATGAAAAAGATCCATTACTTGTGTAGCTATAAAACAAGCTTTAGTTGGAGTATCTCGCCAGATGTTTACATCAATGCCCGCATGTTTCCCAGCTAGGTAGGCTGACCGCAGTCACATGTATCGACTAATGTAAATGAGCCATAAAATTAATGCACGTATGTATTTTAAAAAGGACTTATGTTCCATAGCTTAGCCCGCGACTTCATCCGCTTTGACTTTACAACGTTATTTAGTTTTTTGATAATCCCACAGGAACCTAACATTTTCCGGGATAAAAAGTAGCCTATGTCCTTCTCCGAGGTCCTGTTTAATCTCTATACCAAAATTCATCAACATTGGTTTATAGCGGAAAAGTGAAGATCTTCCAGCCAGGCACCCGCCTAGCGGGGCCAGCCGCTGTGCCCCTATGGTTGTTGGCGGACGTTCTATATACATGGTGAATTTTCCAAGTGGGCGTGCATGGCCAAATCTGAAACTATGAGGAATAGCGAAAATTACTCAAAGGAGTCTCGGGGCCGATTTTGAAGAAAACTAAAACTGCTTTAGATTTTTTAACAATCAATATTCGTAGCTAGGAATCTAACTACCAAGTTGATTGAAAAAAACACTGTTACACCATTCTATAGAGTCGCTAATAAGGAGCGCATTCTGGGAAGTAATGTGTGGCTCGTGAATCTTGATATCGTGATTCAGGATTTGCCATCCAGCCAGTGTTCTTGTTCACTTACGCATGGTGTGTTGGTGTCGATTCCGGGGTGCACCAGGAGCCATACGCCCCTCTTGCTAATGGGGTTTTTGTTACTTGCTGCTCACCCGACGACGAAGGGTGGACTGTATGCTGAAAATACATGAAATAGATTTCATTAGGCGTGTCTACAACATGCACATGCCGCGCGAGGCTGCTCACCCACATGCCTCGCGAAGCACGACGTTTGCCTCAGTCGAATGCCGCGCGAGGCAAAAGGCGAGGCGACCTACACTCTAGAGTCTAGACAGAGAAGGATATACCCAAGCAATCAGTTTGACACGTTTGACATCGTTCTGCCTCATGACTATACCTTACTTGGCGTGGCAAATGACAGCGGTTAGGTGAGGCTGGACACGCATTTGCTTCGCGCGAGGCAAGTCAAACTTCATGAGGCAATTAGCCTCGCGCGGCTTGTGAGACATCTGGACGTGGCTTTTCACGTCTGGGCGTCTACTCCAAAATACGAAACGAAATGCTTCTGTTGACGGATACCTAGTACATTTTCTTACTCCGAAAGTGTTTCGGATAAGGGTCCACGAAATAGGGAACGTGAAATCAAGACTATCGAATCCGAACTTCGGATCCGAAAAACTTCCGGAGTAGGAAAACGTACTGTTATAACCCTTATTTCTATGTACATAGAGTGCATTCAGCGCTTTAGTACATGACGATGTTTTATTTCAATGCAATTCAGTAGTTTCGGCATTTACTCAATATATATTAATTTAAAAGTTCATTTTAGTCAGTCAGAATCAAAATTTCGCGGAGCACGGTTTGCTCAAGTGGAAATTCGGGAGCCAAGAAAATGTATGTTGTGTATAAAGCGTGAATAAACGGTGTCGAGAATTTTTTGTGTTTTTTTTAAGGCAACAGGGACGGTATCCTTACAGTACGATCCGTCAGCCGAAGCATTTCGATTCGTATTCCGGAGTAAGCGCCTTGTACTTGAAGTCTCATTTTCCAAAGTACAGTGACCGTAACGGCAAAACTTTACGGTCAATTTTAGTGTTACCATAAATGGCATAACTCGTAAACTACGGCCACTCGACACGCAATATTCTTGGCGGTTTCGGTAACGTGCATGTTTCTCTAGGTAGGTATATGATCTTATATACCTAGCACTTAAGCATCTTGTTTTTTATGTAAGTAACGCGACAAATAAGCGTACGGCCCACTTGATGTTAAGCAGTTACCGTAGCCTATTGACGCTTGCAATACCAAAAGAGGGGAAAGGGCGGATGTTGGGTCTCCGGCTCTCTCACTCATCATACAAAATGCAGCTGCACTAGCTACGTTACGCAGATCTTCTGTGAGAGGGTGGTACTACCCCTGTCTAGCCAGCCTGCTGCTGTCAATTGGCTACAACTTGGCTCTACCACCAATAAATTACTCTCTATTATATCTTCCTTATCCACAATTAAAAGTCGATTTATTACAGGCCCAATTGTTTACGACGCCTGGCTCTCAGTTCCTCGATGCAATAAAGCCATAAAATCTCCCTATCAATTCATTACACAGTCAAGAGGCCATTATATTTCATTGTTTACTGCCGGCAAGAAAGCACTTAACAGCGTTTTTGTATTCAAATCACAGTGAGGTGCGCTGCGGCTAGCGTCCTCGACTCATTGACACCGACGTCTGAATTCTGATCTGTAATTAGAGAATACAATCCCGAGCATGTTTTTCAATCCCGGGATTACGGGATTTTTGACGCGTAATCCCGGGATCCCGGGGCTATCCCGGGATGAGACTATGTAGTTTCTAATTTGGCTCAAATGAAAAAAACTTGAGTAATTTCTTAAAAAATGTTTTTAATATTATTGCACACGACACAAATCACAATTAGCTACGTCCAGAAGTGTCACATGCCGCGCGAGGCTGCTCACCCACATGCCTCGCGAAGCACGACGTTTGCCTCAGTCGCATGCCGCGCGAGGCAAATGGCGAGGCAACTGACACTCTAGACAGGGAAAGGTATACCCGATCAATCAGTTTGACACATTTGACATCGTTCTGTCTCACGACTGCCAAACTAGGCGACGCAAATGTGAGTGCTCAGGTGAGGCAGGGCGCGCATTTGCCTCACGTGAGGCAAGTCAAACACCGCGAGGAAAATTTTCCTCGCGCGGCATGTGACACTTCTGGACGTAGCTATTGATCAATCAATCACATAGTAAGAAAAGAAAAAAGACAATACAAAAACCCATAATTTTGTTAAATAAGAAATAAATAAGACAACACAAAAAACCTATCAAGAATTTCGAAAATACAATCGCAGAAATATCAAAGTATCCAATGTTTGACTCCCAAGCTGGCTTCGTAGTTTATTGCAAACATTCCAACATTGCAGCAACTGAAAACGTTCGCTCAGGTTCTACACTGGTTGCAGGAATAGATAAATAGATCTAAGTGATATCCACGAACGCCCCCATTTTCAAACAGGCTCATTTCACGTCTAATACTAAACTAGACCTGTTTGTGGCAATCCCGAAAATCCCGAGATTAGCCAAGTACAGTCCCGGGATTTTCAAGGTCAGAAAATGGCCGGGATCCCGGGATCCCGGGATTGTATTCTCTATCTGTTGCTAAATCAATTTAAATATCTTAAGTACCTAAGTGGGTGCGTCTGCAAGAGGTGTCCGGCGTGCCCAAGTTATCAGTTTTGATGTCTGAACGCAATTGCATATGGCAACCAATGGCTCGGGCCCGGCAGCGCGGTGCATTTGTACCCATCGAGTTATTATAGGATCCAGAAACCTTAAACTAAAACTTATTTTATTTATTTATTTTATTTTATTCGTGATAATAACATGTTCTTTTTCAAAAATAATATACCCAGTGTTACCCGGAATGATGTAAGGATTCTAACGATACCCCATACATCCAAATCCGTTCAGGCATTTATAAGTTATGGTGGAATAAAGAATCTCACATACATTCAAACATACAAACAAACAAACATATATCAACCCTAAACACATATACACTCCTTTTTTGGGCAGTCGTGTAAAAAGAGTCCATACACCATTTTTTTAATCTATATCATAAAATTTCGCGCTTCGTTCCTATTAAAATACCTGGGGGCTTACCACAAGCTCTTATTGCGATTCAATTACAGGAACGTATTAACGTTTCAGCGACTTTTTGTGCAATGACGTACCTTATTGTCATGACAATAAGAAACGTCATTAAAACGTCGTTAAAACGTTCCTATAATTGAATCGCAATAAGAGCTTGTGGTAAGCCCCCTGAAACCCTATGGCTAGAACAACTGCGGTGGCTTGTCATCTTGCCAACTTATCAAGCTACCACGAGGCGAGTGAAGTAATTTAGTGAATCGTGTAAACAGGGAAAACTAAAAGCTATTTAAGTCAAATAAAGAAGCTTTACATCTTGCTTAGTCCTATACCGATTACTCTACAAAACGTTATCTATAGGTTGTGTACTTGTATATAGCAAAGTAATTATAGCCAGAGGCGTGGTGTATTAGCTAAGTTATCTTTAGTATAAACATCATTACTTGGAGTGCATTAGGTACAGTTCATGGCAAAAATCAATAAGCAAATTAAGAAATTAAAATATTGCGTAGTTTTTAAGTCATACCTAGGTAGGTACATCAAATTGGATGGACGTAACGAACGTAACTAAAAATAGACTCTACGTTAATTAGAAAGGGTCCCATTTGATTATCTGGCCAATTCAGATGTAAATGATACCTTTTAGTAGCCGCGATAGTTTTTTTGTGTTCATGAATTTTGGTATATGTTAGTAGGTACCTAAGTATTTGGTAAGGTAGTTGAACTCAGGATATACCTACTAATCTAATCTATCTTCCTAGGCCCAGAAAGATAAAAGTGGTGGACACTAAAAAGCAAACTTCAAAATAGTCAAGAACGGCTGAAGAAGATGATCTATAAATATCGCCAGACTTACACACCAACTGTATCTATGTATGGTTCCAAACTAAGCAAAGCTTGTACTATCGCCACC
The DNA here is from genome assembly GCA_947859195.1 of Drymonia ruficornis. NCBI lineage: Eukaryota > Metazoa > Arthropoda > Insecta > Lepidoptera > Notodontidae > Drymonia > Drymonia ruficornis. The sequence goes on along the minus strand of OX401905.1, from coordinate 12,083,275 downwards.
ATACAATGGACTGGGGGCGATCCCAGACACCCAGACCAGGGCAAATTACGAAAAGGCCATTTCCGAAAATTGCCTCTGGCGGGAATCGAACCCGCGACCACCCGATGCAGTGACCCGAACGTCCAACGCTCGAACCACTGCGCCAAGCGGTCGTCTATATGGTAAATATTAATAAAATAGTTTTTGTTTTATAGGACTGCGGTGGCAAAAAAGCGTACGGCCCGCCTGGTGTTAAGCAGTTACCGTAGCCTATAGATGCTAACATACCAAACGCATTGCTCGCACATTGCCGACCTGAAGGGGAGTGGGTTGGAGGAAGGGATCGATTCAGTAAAGACAAAATAAGACCCTATCATTTGATCCATTAGCTAACTATAGTAATAATTGGTAAGTAAACTACGCTGCTCATTCACTTATGGCAGGTAAATATGTACCTATTTATACGTGTGTTTACGCAAAACATAGACAAAATGGTATTTTAGCACGTCAATAGGTTGTACGTTAGGGATCTTAATTGCTAGTAACGACAAGCATGCTTGAAAGGAACCAAGGAAGTGGGTGAGTATTTAAACTGTTGGCCCTGTTTAAAATCAAAAGAGTTATAAAACTTACCACATCGACTTTAATTTCAATCATTTTATTCAATCATCCTATTTTACTATTTTTCATGATAAATTTTAATCGATACTAAAGGATCTCTTTACACTTCACTAACACCACGGTGACACAGAAATTAAAAACAATAATCGCCACCAAAAAACTTTTAAAAACATTTCGAATATCGAACAAATTTGTGGCGCCAAAGAAGTCGAGAAAAAATATCGGAAGGAATTTTCCGGTCAAAGAACACACGCGGTCACTGCGGAGGTTTTTAAGGGACTGTGGCGAGACTGGCCAATGGACGATTTAACTTGGCGCCCACAAGCCAGGCCGATGCAAACAATACTGTATTGTGTTGGAGCCAACATTTGGACAACGACTGATGTCATTATTACCTTTGGAATTTCCGTGTTACGTGTTTCAGGTCTACCCTTGCTTAGGTGCATCGATATACTTAGGTCGAAGTTGAGGTAGTGTAACTCGTGGTGTTACGTCATAGAGTATCCATACAAGGTAGAATAATTATTTAATTGTGTAGTGTCATACTTGGATATATCTACATGCTGAAAAAGTTACATTGCCCAAATGCGTTATAACGGTACAACAACAACGGTAACGGTACAGTCCGTTTACAGTTATTTTACCTCTGCCATTTACTTTATTTATTTATTTTTGAAAAACGTAGTCTATATTAGGTTTTTATAAGTCATGTAGGCTGTAGAATAAAGCCTAATCTACTGTTCATGGTCTCAAAGGCCAAGTTTAAAGGCTGACTTTGCGTTTTACGTAAATAAAATGAGGAACGTCAGAGGTAAAATAACTGTGAACGGACAGTACTGTAAAATTTCCAAATTCCAATAGGTGACTTGCGAAGTGACTTCTAGGTAGAAGAAGGTTTCTAGGTAGAGTAGGTCTCTATAGAAATACACTTTTCAATTTCAGCTTCAGGTATATCTTGATTTGGCGGAGAACCGGATTTACACCATAGGTAGATGGGTGTTAAAGAGCAGACCGTAGATTTCAGGCTCCTAGCTACCCATGACAACTTCACATAACTCTACCATGATGACTATATTTTTACGTTCTCTACCAGCCGCTAGTCGTGCTCTACGCACAATTTCCTAAAGACATAATTTACGAAGACGCTAATAACAAGCGAGCGTAAACATGCGTGAAACTCATGGTAGAGATCTGAAGGTAATTCCCATTTAGAATTTGCACCATCCATTTAATATTGGTCCCAACATTTTGTCCAACCACTTAAGTCCATTGGTAAAAATAAATTGCTTGCAGGGGTGGGGAAGGCAATTCGCGGTAAATAATAGGCTCTGTTGTTTAGATATACCTACGCAGAAGGACTTTTATGTTTAACAGTTATTTAAATTGATTGCTTATCGGATGGTAAACGTAGCGGTAAGTAGATGGTTATTTCATTAAAAATAAATGTAGATGATAATTAGACGAGTTCTTGAGTGGAGACCACGAGAAGGCAAGCGTAGTGTAGGACGCCCTGCGGCCAGGTGGAGTGACGACCTGCGGAAGGTGGCTGCCAAAAACTGGATGCAAAGAGCTGATGACCGAGCTCAGTGGCGTGCATTGGGGGAGGCCGATGTCCAGCAGTGGACAGCAATAGGCCGATGATGATGATGATGATGATGAATTTGATATAAACTTCTTATCAAAAAAATCGAAACAGTACTGCAAGTACTATTCAGGCATTTAAATAAAAAAAATGATAGATATTTCATTAAAAAAATACGCCAATAAACAGCTGGCAGTACTGGCAGTTTATTCTACACAATGGTGTACCACAATTCCAAATTTGAATTTAAATTTTAGAATTTTCATGCAATGAATGAATGGTGTGAATGAATGGTGTTTCGATTTTTTTGATGAGAGGTGTAATTTATACTTGTAATGTCGCTTCGGATTTCGGGCACTATATTACCTATATACGTTCCCAGTAGTTTTACCAAAGTTTTCTACCTAATCTGTTAAGTTAATCTCATATTTAGCTATAATTAAACCAAAATATGAGGATTTTACTGTACTACTACTACTACTGAAGTAAGTTAGTAAGTACCTATAACTTAATGCGTTCAAAACATGTAGCCTAATTTCGAATTCCAGTTGGAGGGTACGGAACTGAAAGTGATGACGTTGGAAGCAAATTTACGATTTTTACTGAATATTTTTTTACTGGATAACTTATGTCCTAACCTGTCAAATACAAATTGTTTAAAAGGTTTAAGCATTATTTTGGTATAGTATTCACATAGTATCAGTGAGCTGTTGTGGAGAGAATTTACAATTTCGGCTGGCGGGAAGTTACGACTTAATAATAATGCTAAATCATGAATTAAGTATGTACCTATGGGCATGCAGAAACAAAATCATAAACAGCTTTAAGTGTCAATTGCTGTGCAAATAGTTTCACAGATTCTCACGTAGTTTCACCATATAATTAGGCCACGTAGGTAATAGATTGATAGATAAATCCTTTGTTTGAAATCAGCACGGATTTTTTCATAGATATAAATATAGGGAGGTCTGTACATATCGCCAGACATATCGGAGATTTTATGATTATTATTTACACAGAATTACCAAATTTAATGAATCACTGATGAATTTACAATATGAAACACAAACAAAGAAGTCTAGGTCATAGTTTTATCTAAGGACTTAGGTACACTGAACTAGATCACAAAGGGCTTTGATTACAGGGAATGATAATTTACTTGAAGATTTAGTAATCAAAATAAAAACATACCCTTTTGAAGACTTTGAGGCCGCTCAGCACCATCTTGAACCGTTCAAAATTAAAACATTAATATTTTATGGCCATTTTAATTGCCGATCAATGGCCGATTCAGCTTTTCCGAGATTTAGCAAAATCGGAAAGCTGCGTAGGTACTAACAGTACCTATACCTACATTTATCACTTATCTATTTCACGACCTGAAACAATTTAAGATGCCAATTTGAAAAGGCCACTGACTTCAGTTGGTTTATACCGGAGGCAGGCATATTCAATTCGGTCGTGTTACCGTGTATTTGGGCGGGAAGTAAATATTTGTTTTGATGCCTTTGTTGTTGGTATCGTGTAACGCAGCGATTACAGCGCTTTTTTTCTCTTTTACTGTAGAAATCATAAATTAGGTATCGATATGCAGTGTTCTTGGATCCATTAAAAATGGAGCCATCCAATGAAATGAAATCAGAATACTAGTTAGCAAACACATAATGAACAGCTATTTTAAATCCTGGCTTCCTAACTCATTGAATTCAGAAGTGCAATCGTATTTTTTATTAGCATCATCATAAATTCATAATTCGATTTAAGTATAGAGCTAGAAAGCTTGAATTCAAGGTGATATTCATTATAATATAAAAAGTAAAATAAAAAATAATTACCAAAATGTGTGTAAGTATATCAACCAAGCGGTAAGCAATACAAATTTATAGAAGCTGTTTTGTATGGTAACTTGTCTCAAAGAATAATACTTCTTGAATTCAGCGATGAAAGCGCTGGATGCTAATAAAATTTATCGAATATTGCGCGCGCAATACTTCCAACGCGCACCCGTCGGTAAAACAGAACAGTGAAAAGGGTGTTGGTATTTTGTTGGTCGATCTCATGTTCGAGACGAATTTAAAACGATACCGATATTAAAATGAACCAATTTTTAATGAAGTTTACTCCTTTGTGGGGTAATTCATAAAGCAATCCGTTTTCCATAGAAATTAAATCAAAAATATTCCAATCAAAATGGATTCAGGCAAGTGATTTTGTTTTTTTATCGTTTGTTTACATCTGCCGATACCGGCATGAACCACAGCTTACCTAAAGGTAAAAATAATGATAATTTAAGTAGGTAGGTATAATAGAAGTACCACTAAATTCTTACCTACAGTTCTTGAAGCCTTTTGAAATGACTTACTGCTATATAAAAGTTATGATCACAAAGTAAAGACTAAAGAAAGAGGTGCCCTTATTAGATATATGTATGAAAAAAAACGTGGTCATTGTTTTTTCATTTTCATTGTTCTATCTACCGGTAAATAGTTGAACTACTCGCTTCGTTTTATGTCGATGTTAGTACTAGGCCGACCACTCGGCCGAGTTGCTTAGGGCCAGTCCCCTTAGTAATTGGTCCATGGTTATGAAAATCACAATCACTTTTGTTCCTAGAAATGCTTGTTAAAACCGTTGTAAACTGACTAAAATGCTCTATAAATTTGGCGGTAAATATTACAGGTACTACCTAGTTGTTTTATAAACTTATTTTTAAGTCCTTGTTTTACCATTCTGATAAAATATCATAATGTCATCAAATTTTCCAGACGGCAAGCGAAGGCAAGTGACATTTGAGCAGCTGACAGCTCTGCTCGAGTTCCTCAAGGAGCACCAAGAGTTGGCGAAAGGACTCGCCAGAGGTCGCCGCGGCAAGTTCCATACTCTTAAGCTATGGAATCTGTGTGCCAAGACCATGAATGCTGTGAAGGATGGAGCGGTTAAAGACGGGAAAGGGTGGTCTAAGGTGATGGGCACAACTATTGACGTATTATTTTAGCAGATATAATGACAACACACCAACTGTATGGTCCCAAACTAAGCAACGCTCTATGGCTGCCATACAATGGACTGGGGGCGATCCCAGTGACGCCCAGACCAGAGCAAATTACGACAAGGCCGTTTCCGAAATTCACACATCTGTTATCGCACTCGCAATTTGAAAATGAACTTATTAAATACATAAGAAGACATTATTCACCAGTAGCCTATAGATGCTTGCAACACGAAAGGCATCGCCCGCACGTTGCCGATCTGCAGGAGAGTGGGACACAGGGAGGGAAATGGAGAGGTTGGAAGGTTGGGATTCCAGCTGTCTCACTCATCGTACAAAACGCAACTGCAATAGCTACTTTACGCCGGTCTCCTGTGAGAGGGTCGTACTACCCCGGTCAAGCCAGCCCGTATATGAGGTGCAGTCAATTGGCTCTACCTACAATTCAGCTCTACCTACTTATGGCCAAGAAAGTCAAGCCTGCCCGTACTTATATGGGGTTTACTCAATTGGCTACAGCTGAGCTCTACTTTTGGCCCTTAAGGGTTCAGGAAAACTGTCCTTAGTAGTATTTACTTTTTTTAATTCCAGTACTGGTGCGACTGGAAATACCGGGTCCGCAGAAGAGCCCTGGAGCTCAAGGCAGCGAAAGACCAGAACAGACCAGCGCCGGACGGCATTGTCCCCTTATCAGCCATGGAAGATACCATATTGGGCCTAATCGGAGTGAATGCTGACGACGGGGTGGTCATCAAGAGTGACCCGTTAGCTGATGGGGTAGGTATAAAGCCGGGTCTGCATTAGCGCCATAAAGGCAGCGAAGTGGACCTTCGCGGCGTGAGTGTAGAGACGGCTTTAGAAATCGAAACGAAGATGTCCACTGACTTGTTTCTCTTTCGCGCATATAGATTAGTGGTAGAGCCAAGCTGTAGCCAATTGACTACAGCTCATATATGGGCTGGCACGACCGGGGTAGTACCACCCTCTCACAGTAGATCGGCATAAAGTAGCTATTAGAGCTGCGTTTTTTACAATGAGTGAGAGAGCCGGAAGCCCAACCCCACCCCTTCTCCTCCCTCTATCCCACTCACCTAAAGGTCGGCAACGTGCGAGTAATGCCTTTGGTATTATAATCTATAGGCTAGGGTAACTGCTTAACATTAGGCTTAATAACACGATAAAAACCTCTCGGCGATCCCGGGCCCTAAGCAGCTTAGCCATTGTGGCGTCACTGTGGCGTTTTGCTAAAGTGACCTTCTTATTGGTCAGTTGATTCTGACCAACCAATCAGTGGCCGATCAGCCGGTCAACCGACCAATCAGAGGGTCGGTCACTATAGCAGCTCAATAGCAATGGCTAAGCGACTTAGGGCTAGGTATAATGATACAATCTCATTAACGTATTCCAGGATACAGAGGAGGAACCAGATAATAATGACAATAATGATGACGTCACCGCTATACAAGACTATGGTAATTAATATAATAATTTTTACTGTTATGTTAGACACAAAGCAAACTCCGCGATAAATTAATATTACTTTCTTTACGAATTCCAATGATTTTGTATATTTGACTGAGTAACACGTAAAACGACTGAACCGTTTTGGTTAAAATCTGGTACACTTCAATCTGGAATATTGTTTTTATGATCAAAATCCACATGAGTGGTGCTCATAGAGATTTTAATTAGAAGAAACGTTCTTAGTAGATATCGCTATGAAACAACGCGTGGTCATTTTCCCGGGATGCGTGGCATCTATCTACCGGTAAATAGCTGAACTACTCGCTTCGTTTTATGTCGATGTTAGTACTCGGCCGACCACTCGGCCGACTTGCTTAGACCCAGTCCCCTTAGTAATTGGTCCATGGTGGTGCTACTGGTAACAGCAAGGATTTAAACAACTTGATACTTTTAGGAACCAGATTGAGACCTAGCAGAGGGCGTAAGCGTCGCCGTTCTTTTAAAGACCATGTATCAGACTTAGATGAGCAAGACGGCCCTAGCAGTCCCGTGGAGAGGAAGGTTCGGGCCGGTGCTGAGAATGACGATATTGATAACTCAGGTAATGAAGGAACAATTACCTACCTTTCTTATTCTTCCTATGCCTAATAAAAAAAAATTGTGTCTAGGTAGGTAATACAGTTTTAAAATAGTACTTAAAACGCTTCCAAATGTACTATTAGCATCAATAGGAGTCAGAAAGGTACCGTAGGTGAGAAAGGAGAAAGGTTTAAAGGTGGCAGAGCCAAGCTGTAGCCAATTGACTGCAGCTCATAACCGGGCAAGCTCGACCGGTGTAGTACCACCCTCTCACAGAAGATCGGCGTAAAGCAGCTATTACAGCTGCGTTTCGTACGATGAGTGAGAGAGCCTTAAGCCCACCCCCCTCCCCCTCCCCCTCCCTCCATCTCACTCCCCTTCAGATCGGCAATCTGCGAGCAATGCCTTTGGTATTGTAAGCATCTATAGGCTACGGTAACTGCTTAACATCGGGCGGGCCGTACGCTTTTTGCCACCGCAGTCCAATAAAAAAAAAACCAGACTAGGGCAAATTCCGAAAGGCCGTTTGAAAAGTTTGCCTTTGACGGGAATCGAACCTGCAACTACCCGATGTAGTGAGCCGAACAGCCTACAACAAACCACTGCGACGAGTGGTCGTCCAACGTTTGTGTAATACCCACTAAAGCGCTGGGTTCCTCCAATAGCGGCGCCGTCAAATAACGGCCGTAACTAGAACGTTGGCTATGTAAACAAAATGGCGCGGTTTCCTAAACCGCTACCTGTTTACGTAGCCAATGTTCTGCGGCCGTTATATGATGGTGCCGCTATTGGAGGAACCCATAGCATAACTGATTTATTTTGTCACAGACGACGAAGAGGCTTCACAGTTTCTGAAGTTGGAGAAAGTAAAGTTGGAATACAGCAAGAGATCCTTGGACTCATTACGGATGATAGCGTCGGAGATCACAAGGCTGGCGGATAGCATGGGGCATATTAGGGATATTTTAGCTAACAAGAGAATAAATGTATAAAGTAAAACTTTGAATTTCATTGACAAAATTTACCTCAAAAGTCTCGATGAGGAATCTGAACGGTATCTTGCGTGACAGGGTTATAACTTATAATACCAAGGAATGAGAGGGGATTGAAAAATTAAAGCCGTTGGAATTCGGACAACTATTTTATCTGTTTTTTTTTTATAAACAAGGTCCAGAAAAGGTTGAGAACTTCTGATTTAAAAATTATTATTATTTTTTTTTTTTTTCATAGGACGGCGGTGGCAAAAAAGCGTACAGCCCGCCTGATGTTAAGCAGTTACCGTAGCCTATAGATGCTTACAATACCAAAGGTATTTCTACATTGCCGACCTGAAGGGGAGTGGGATAGAGGGAGGGGGAGGGGGGGGGGCTTTCGGCTCTCTCATTCATCATACGAAACGCAGCTGTAATAGCTGCTTTACGCCGATCTTCTGTGAGAGGGTGGTCACTAAATACGGTGTACGGTGTTTGGTACTATTGTGCTCAGTTAAAAGCGGCTTAGAAATTGGTACAAGTGAATTAAAATGACATGGGATTACGTCTTATGCTTCGGTATTTATATATTTTTTTATCTGTAACAGTACCCAATAGATGTTGTTATTCGAAATAGAATTTATCATCGCGCGTCAACTTGACCTGTGCCCGACTGTACTAGATGGGGAGCCGTAGAAGAATTTTCTGGATTTACTCGAGCGCGTCAGATTAAGATAAGGGAGATAGCTTACATATTGATAAGAATCTCCAACCAGTATGAGCCCTTAATATTGGTGGGTACGCTCAGAGGAACCAAAAAATAATAATTGACCATCTTAAAATACTCGAACTCGTCAGATTAAGATAAGGGGGATTCATTACTAGCTAAGAAGTGTCAATTTTGCTAATTTGATCGTCAGTTTAAGAAATGGGACCATCTGGAAGTTTCACTTTTTCACCCATCAGTTTTTTTTTATAGGTTGCGGTGGCGTAAAAGCGTACGGCCCGCCTGATTTTAAGCAGTTACCGTATAGATGCTAGATAGCTAGATAAGCCTATAGATGCTTACAAAATCTGGCGCGCTCGAGTTTTTTTTTTTTTTTTCAATCTATCATGTTAGAGCATGAAAATATCAATATCTGACACGCTTGAGTATTTCCATGTCAATGCTTTTTATAAAAAAAAATTGAAATTGTCTTGTAGACGCTTCTCCCACCGCTGAAAGTTGACACATCTAGAACAATGTATTCTTCCTATCATCTCATCTACCGAATCTACTAGGTTTGGACGACGCTCGAGTAAATCCACGAAGTGCACGCTGGGCTCCCCATCCATACTACACCAATGTTACGCTTTGATCGTTTTATGCATGTGTGTATATTTTATCTAAAATAATTAGCAGGCATGTAGAGTCTGAGAAAATTCCGCAATTTTATCTATATAAGCATTCGTGAATACCAGGATAACGAGATTTTATTGTTGGTCAAGCTGTAGCCAATTGACTGTAGCTCATATACGGGCTGGCTCGACTGGAGCAGTACCACCCTCTCACAGAAGATCAGCGTAGATATTGGTGGTAGAGTCAAGCTGTAGCCAATTGAAGTTACTTGAGAGAATTGACTACAGCTCATAATATTTGGTCTGGCTCGACCTGGGTACCCCCGTCTCACCTCAAGATCGGCGTAATGTAGCTATTACAGCTCCGTTTCGTACTATGAGTGAGGGAGCCGGAAGCCCAATCCCCTTTCCCCTCCCCTCCCTCTCTCCCACTCCCCTTCAGGTCGGATTCCAATGCTATTTGGTTTTCCCCAGGTCTTCCCTGTGACTCATTTGACAACCACAGATTCGGCATACAGAAATCACAAATTCATATTGACGGGCCCGTTAGCGTGGTTGGCGAGATGGCGCCTTTCACGCTACAGGTCGTAGGTTCGATTCCTACCCGGGACATGCATTTGTGTGCATGTACATGTCTGTATGCCCCGGGTCTGGGTGTTTATGTATATTAAGTATGTGTTTACAAATAAAAAAAAAAGTAGTATATATAGTAATATCAGTTATCTGGTTCCCATAGTAGAAGCTCTGCTTAGTTTGGGATCAGGTAGCCGTGTGTAAAAAATGTCCCAGGATATTGTTATTATTATTATATTAGTAAGCTTCATCTTATTTCCAATAAAAGACCCTCACGCGACCTTTATTTCTCGTTTAGTAATCATTAGTTCTACTCGAGTTTAATCGTAATTTGTAATCAGATTGACGTCATAGTGCCCATTCTGTTAGCTACAAATTATGACTGAACTAAATTTGCCAGGACTAAAAATATAACCGTCTCCCTCATGTTTAACTGATATGAGAAGGACATCAATACCCTTAAGTTCGTGTAACAACAAAATAAGCATCAATGTCCAAGCGAATTTCAAAGTGGTACCTATCAATGAAACGCGCGCGAGTTCAAATGTCAAGCCGATAATATAAGCGTAACTCTGTATCATCAGTAGTTAGCGATTGCACGCTGATGTATTACTAAAAGTATTCACAGTTCACAAAACTAGTTAGTAATAAATTATTAATAAATTAGTTATAATAAGGAACGTAATTCAAGTGATCATGATCGTTTGGTTTATGTTCGTCAGCTTATTTGTGACAAGGTATGTAATATCTACTTTATTTTGTATCTATCGCGATAAACCGTACGGTCCGCAAATAAAAGTGATAATACTACGTATCACCAAATAATACAGTTATTTCGGATACGAGCCTTGATCAGTAAATTACTTATCTTAATATCTTAGTAGGTACTGCAAACTCGTTAGAGTTACTCTAAAACCTATCAATGTTAGATTTATTTTGCTATAGAGACGTGTGGTTACTTAAATCGCTCCCTAGTAGCAACCCTGAGTGCGTCAGTTTATCTCGAATACCTATCCTCTGTAGAAGGCCATTCAAGAGACGTTATTATGTATGGATCTAACAAGATGGATGAGAATAAAATATAATACATATCACAGGAACTATTAAATACGGGTACATGGAAATGATTGCTACTTTTAGTTATCATTTTTTCTTTCACACATAATAGCGATGCGCCGGCAAAAAAGCGAGGGTTGCGGGCGGCGCGGGATTCGCGCGCGGGCAAACGCGGGGCGCGAGACGCGGGCGGGGGCTGCGGAATGAATTTTCAGTCACATTCGATCCTATAAACTCACTGGTGGTCACTGGTGGTTTGATGAACGATGAAACCCGGACCGTACATTCAGTTTAGTTAAGCTGGTGTACCAACAGAATCAGTGCCAATGTATGGTAAATTGATGAATAGGAGAAGCCCCGCCACTCCGCGTCAAAAGTTACCCCATTTTCTTAAGTTCCCGAGGGATAATTGCAATGATTTTTAAACAGTCCCTGCCTATGGCAATAGCAGGTGCTACGTATGAAATTTGACATGATTTAACACATGATATCTATAAAAAAAAACATCGCTGACAGGTCACACATCTGGTAAAGCCATTCTAACTCCATACTATTGTATTCCAGTGCATTTGGCAGAGTAGCAGTTCACCAAGAAGATGTATCCAACAATCTAATAACAGACACTAAGCCAGCTCAAACCGACGCCATCAAACATGAGGAGACTAATACTATAGACAGTAGCGTACATAATAACGTCGTTCCTCCACACAGTACAAATGAAACTGGGAAGGCTGAATGTCAGTATTCTCTGTTAAGTGATGCAGATCCTAATTGTGAACCCGAAAGACGTATTGATAACGGTACAGCGTTGATACTGACGCAGTATATAAAAGATGGGAGGGTCAAAGAAGCTAGGACCGCTTGCAAGGTCGATCCGAAACTATTCTTGGGTTTTGAGAGTTACTCTGGTTTTCTGACTGTAAATGAGACGTACAACTCGAACCTCTTCTTCTGGTACTTCCCCGTGTTGAATAAAAACGTGAGCGATAGCCCCTGGATTATTTGGCTGCAGGGTGGGCCCGGCGCATCTAGCTTGATAGGGCTGTTTGACGAGTTTGGGCCGTTCACTTATGGCACTTATGGGGGTTTGAGACGTAAGTATAACGATCATTTGTTTAATGCAATCATTATGTACTGGATTCTGACAGCCGAATCTATTTTTCTGAATAATTAATTACCTTTGAGATTTATATTGGGTTAGAAGTAAGGACCCTATAATGCCGGATTCTCAAAATGGCAGATGAGTCTACAAATGGTAGATCCTCGAAAGGCCAGTCTCGAAAGGATGATGAGTGGCAGATTCTCAAACAACCATAGTCGAAAAACACAGGTCCTTAGTCCTAAAATGGGTACAGTAGTACCTTCAAGTAGTAACTTTACCAAGCCAATTAGGAACCTGTCAAATATGACGTCACCCGCACAAAAAGGCAGTGGCGGTGTCGGGAGGTATGTGGCGGGAAGCCGCAGGCGGTGGCGGGTTTGCGGGCGGTATGCAGGCGGGAAACCGTATTCCTTCCGAGTTTCTAGTTGGCTTGGTGGAGTAGTATCTTCCATATCTCTCAGCCTCTAGCGAGTATGTAATGCATATGGCAACGCTCAACATTATCCGTTAGGTTGTTTATTCTTGATTTCTCCCAGCAAACCCGAATACCTGGCTGCGGAACCATTCGCTGCTGTTCATCGAGAACCCAGTGGGCACTGGCTACAGCTTCACCGACCACGAGGATGGATACGCTACGGATATGGCCACGGCAAGTAGTTATGCATTAGCAAATCAAACCAATTTGTCCAATTTCAACGACAGAGCACATGGCATTGCCTCTCGTTACTGCCTCCCTGGTACTTGTAGACTGAAATATCCGTCATATCATCTAAATTGTATAATACTTGAAGTTTATTTGATGTAGGCAATGACATTACAAGGAAGAAGGAGTCGTGACTGTCCAAAATATGTGTTCTACTAAATCGCGTCCATGGACTCGGTACGACTCAGCGAGCAATTTTTTTGCGATTGCGATGTTAGAAGGTAGCATATCTGCTAAAATAATACATCAATGGATGTAGGGCTTTATGCACGTAATCTTCTGGGCTTGTTGGAAGTTCATAACTTTTACGTAGGTATACCTATAGGGACCTATACTTTTTATGATAGTTATATCACGCAAGATGGGTTTTGTACTCACTGGAAATAATACCTACGTCATCGTACCGTTAATCAAACCGATACCTAGGTTTTGATAACACTTAAGCTTATCAATTGACCTGTTTTAATTTCCAGTACTCAAGTCATCTCTACATAGCTCTTAAGCAGTTCCTGCAGATCTTCCCCGAGCTAAAGAATGCTCCCCTCTACGTGGCGGGGGAGTCCTATGCTGGGAAGTACGTGCCTGCTATGGCTATGGAAATACATAAGAGGAAGGATAAACTGGGATCTGATATTAATCTTAAGGTACTTAGACAATAGTTAAACGAATAAAGTGTAAGTAATACCAATAATATGACCGACAACGAATGTCGACACGTCGGAAGATAAAATATTAGAGACCAGTTGTTTCGCAATGGAAAATTATTGTTAAGATACTCAAGGCCCAGTTGGTGTGTTAGTCAAATCCTAATTATTTATTTCGCTTATTACAAATTGTTTGCTTGTCATTTGTACATTATTTATTGATTTCCACCTCGGTTCGGAAACGCGAAGATCCGGCAAAAAACTCAGCGGGCTTGTCTTTTTTACATTGATTGCATATGTTTGATTTTTTAAATCGCCACTTGTATATTTTAATACAATGTGTTTTGGTAAATAGCTCCAGCCCTCCGAAATAATCAAGTCTGGCAATTTATTTATTTTATGTTCTCTACATATGATTGAATGAATATCCTCAATTGGATTTCCTTTGTTGATCAGGGTTTGATACTCGGCAACGCGTACGTGGACCCGGACATGATATCGCACCTGCCCTGGACGTTCTATTACTTCGGGCTGCTGTCGAAGGAGCAGATCGAGAGCGTGAAGCCGCTAACCGACGCCTTCCAGCGGGACATTGCCGCCAATAACAGCGTTGAAGCTAAGAAGGTAACATCTATAATATCTGAAAGTCAAAGTGGCAGTTCGATAGCAAGGAGACTACTAACTTTACGACAGTTAAAAGTGGTTGGCAATAGCAATGCCGTTGAACTTGAAATCCGTCATAATTCAACAACTTTCTTAATGTTCCGCACCATTATTGATAAGCGACTTGTCACTTTGTTCAGTTGCGTCGTCAGAGCAAATACACTGAACAGCAAGGAAAACGGGTCGGTAGAAAATTCAATATCTTCAAAAGTACCTGACCTAGCTTTATGAAATAAAGACTAAATTAAAGAATACTTAAATGAAAATAAAAAAACTGGCCAAGTGCGTGTCGGACTCGCACATAAAGGGTCCGTACCACCGTAGAATAAAAATTACGAAATTATTGTCTTTATTTTTATTTTATTTTTTATTTTTACTATTTGTTGTTGTAGCGGCAACGGAAATACACATTCTGTGAAAATTTCAAGTCTCTCATTTTTCTTTGCTGTCCAGTGTAGTTGCACTCGGTGCGTAGCCTCTGAATGCGGCCCTGCATTGTCTCTATTAACAAATATTGGATTCGCTTACTGGTTTGTAACGACGACCGATTTTACATTTGAAAAGTGCCTTTAGAACTAGCTCCAACGGATCAAACCTCCAAAGAACCACAGGAATGTAAACTTTAAAACTAAAGAATACACAAATGATGGTTGATAATGTGCTGTTCCCCAGAAATGGAACAACCTGGTCTCGATTCTCCTGATCCTGTCGCACCAGAGACACGGCTACAACTTCTTAAGGGATGATATACCGGTGGGCAGGTATATTTACCTGCTGCAGCGGTCTGAAATCAAGCGCGCCCTACACGTGGGCGACATTCACTACAGCGCGGTCAACTTCACTGTCAACACTAAGTTGGGGCCTGACTTCTTGAGCACCACTAAGCCGCTAATGCAGAGACTTTTGGAGCATTATAGAGTGCTCACTTATTGGTAAGTAGTTTCTTTGTATAATGTCTAGACCAATATGTCGTAGACGTATAGCCGACCAGCCGCAACCTACCACTGCATAAAGTGTGACCACATCTAACATTCTTCTGGACATACAATTCGCTATTTCCCCGATATGAATGACTTCTTGGTGCAGTGGTTCGAGCGTAGGCCGCTCGGCTCACTGCATGGGGTGGTTGAGGGTTCGATCCCAGGCACAAGCAAATTTCGGAAATTGACTTTTTAAATTGGTCTGGGTGACATTGGGATCGCCCCCAGCCCATTGTATGGTAGCCATAGTAGCCGTTGCTTTGTTTGGGACCATACAAGTAAGCTTCTATAGGCTACGATAACTGCTTAGCATCAGAATTAAAAGTGATACAATTTCGATCTATATGCCCGATACTCATCCAAACCCCCGAGTATTAATTCGGACTTTTTGAACACCCTGTAATTTAAAAAAATATAAATAGGTAGGTAGATACCATGGACCAATTACTAAGGGGACTGGCCCTAAGCAACTCGGCCGAGTGGTCGGCCTAATAAAACGAAGCGAGTAGTTCAACTATTTACCGGTAGAGAGAACAATGAAAATGAAAAAACAATGACCACGTTTTTTTTTCATACATATATCTAATAAGGGCACCTCTATCTTTAGTCTTTACTCTGTGGTAGATACCTACTTAAGTCTAGCTAGGAATAGCTGATGATACCTACTTCTTTAATTGTCTTAATAATAACTGCTTATATTTCTTTCTCACGATGTATAGCAGTGATTTATTTCTGTGACGTCTCTTGATACATATCTCATGTGCTTCGGATGTAAGCTGTACCAACAAGTACTAATTAAATCCTGTCCATTGTTTTGAGACACAATAGAGCGATTAGGTATGTAGATAGTTATATTCGGTGAGGCTATTACCTAACGGTTTTTTTATTAATTTAAAAATAACAGTAATATAATTTAGTAAAAGGTAAAGGTAAACAACACCTCGAGTATAATCTTCTATAATGTAAAATGACAATTTGTAAGTGCCGTAGGCCTAAACAAAATAAACGTTTTGAATCTTTGAATCGTTTGAATCTATAGTAATCGTATTGCTATCGAGAAACCATTTTTGTGCGTTTTTCTGTGCCTGTGTCGCACTCCGATTTAGGTAGGCAACTTACGAGCGATACTTATGGCATTGCAAGCATTTATAGGCTACGTAAGCTGCTTAACACCAGGCGGGCAACGCTTGTTTGTCACATAAAAATGTATTAATAAAGGTTTGTCCACAGCGGGCAACTGGACCAAATGTTGCCGTGTGTGTTCACGTCAGAGAACTATCGCACGTGGCGGTGGAGCGGGTCGGAAGAGTTCCTGCAGGCCAACAGATACCCTTACATATACAACAACAGGCTTTGGGGGTAAGCGAGCTTAACAATACAACATAGTCTCTGGGGTAAGCGCCTCTTAAAATATACATCAACAGGCTCTGGGAGTAAGTTACCCCTGCATACGACGACAAGCTTTGGGGGTAAGCGACTCACAATACAACAATACAGTCTCTGGAGTAAGCGATCCTTTAAATTTAGAACATGCAGGCTCTGGGAGTAAGCGACCCCTTCATATAACAACAGGTTTTGGAGGTAAGTAAAGTAACCCTTACTATAAATAAACAGGATCTGGGGGTAAGCCACCCTTAAACATACAAAAACAGGATCTAGGGGTAAGTCACCCTCGACAACAGGACAAGCGACCCTTACAGGGTAAGCGACCTTTAATACAAATAAGATTTGGGCCCCAAATCTATATATTAGGGTAAATTGTGGCTGTACCAGTATATTGTATTCCATTGCCATTATTAATTACTTATTTATGTAAACTGTATTTATGTTGTCTTGTTTCTGACGGTTTTATATCTCCAATTATGTAAAAATGGCTTGTGAAAGGTTTTTCATGTAAGGGCCACCGCAGGCTTGCTACTTTTAGCATCGGCGACCGGCGATTTTGTGACGTAACGATGCTGCGTCGCATTTCTTCGAGCGCGAACGAGCGAGACGCAGCATCAAAATCGCCGATCGCCGATGCTAAAAGTAGCAAGTCTGCGGAGGCCCTAAGTAGTTAATGTTAAAATACCTGTCCATAATATTTATATTACTCTTGTCTCACTTTATGGTTGTTTATTTAAGGAAAAATTAACAAGTACGTGTTGCAAGTGCATAATATGTACAGTCAGCGACATAAGTCACTGAACATTTTTTTAAATTGGGATTCATTTATTTTACAAACGTTGATGATCATATTCAAAATTAAATATTGTTCAGATCAAGAAAAATAATGGATATGTTTGATGCAAAACACTGAGAATGTTCGGCGACTTATATCATTATAATACTTGCAATAATAATACACGAAGGCGACCAGCCCTTGGTTGTTTAAAGACGTATCTGTTTACGTGTTAATGTGTGCAAAACAGTTTGACTTTAACGTTACGGTTGTACGTTAACCTATTGTTCATCAAATGTAGTCCTCGTGTGTATTTTTTTTATTGGACTGCGGTGGTAAAAAAGCGTACAGCCCGCCTGATGTTAAGCAGTTACCGTAGCCTATAGATGCTTACAATACCAAAGGCATTGCTCGCAGATTGCCGACCTGAAGGAAGGATGGAGGGAGGGGGAGGGGGGGTGGGCTTTCGGCTCTCTCACTCATCGTACGAAACGCATCGTATGTACTTATTTGTGGTTAAACTTAGTAACAATAATCCTTTCCAGATACCACAAGAGCGGTGGTAATTTGACCGAAGTGGTGGTGCGGGGCGCGGGCCACATGGTCCCGATGGACGCGCCGGCGCCCGCGCAGAACATGGTCACGCAGTGGATCCACGAGCGGCCCATCAGCCCGAGGTACGGGATCTACAACGGGTCCTACGTGGAGGAGTACGTTAGGAACAACACTGTCTTACACAACCTATGATTTATTAGGATAATAAAGTAATTTAGGATTACTTTTGAGTTTTACTGCTGTGTACCTGGAAGACGTAGTTTGGTATATGTTCCGAGCGAACAATAATCATCGCTATAAGTCGCTGAACAATGTCAGTTTTTCAAGTTGCTTGCACACTTTTGCTTCAAATCCATTGTATGTTATGCTTTGCATTGTACCTATGATCATATTATGGCTTGTTGCGGCTTCAGATCACATGAAATGGCGTTGAAAACAATGTAAACTGCATTTATATTACTACAACAGACACGCAGACACTCATATTCAAGAAATAGTTTGTAAAAATATTCTTGAGATATTACAATTTAAAAATACTGTCGGGAAAATAATACATATTTGATAAAAAGTGTTCGAATTTGAATAAAAAAATATACTATTCAATTATATCTCCCCAAGTATTGCTTCGAACTCTTGAAACAGTAACGTCTACGTTTACAGCTTAAAAAAATGAGTGACAACTACTGAGGTAGGTATATCAATAGTACGTAAGTATAGCCAACACTTTTGCTCTACTAATTAATCCGTAACTAATGACTTTATCCACGCACATAGCTATCGCCTTCGTCGACATGATTTTAATTAGTTTTCAACAATCATTAACATAGTCAACATTGCCACAAAATACACTGAACATGATAGCGGTGCTGGAACTCATACTTATCGGGTAAGACAATTATAACTCCCACGTATTTTTTATCCTATAAAATCTCCAGCCAACGAGAAGCGTACGAAAATTGGATAGGTACCTAGGTATTAGAGTTTTTTTTTATTTCGGTGTTTTTAATTTTCACCTTCTTTAATTTACGATGAACCACGAATTTAATAACGGCTGCCCAAATCTTGGCGAGCCAGGAGGTGACCGACTTGAACTCGAGCATTATTACCATATCGTATCGTTTTTGGCGATTTTCTAGCGAAAATCTCGTCTCTGAGTAGCTAGGTACTACGGTAGAACACCATTCAGACCAGTGATTAAAACATTCTTAGATCTATATTCTGACTTAAGTACCTACCTATGAACAGACTATTATCGTCATTAAGCATATATTTTTAATGTATACAGACATAGAGAATGTCAACTAGAATCCAGTTCTTTGTTACTAGATCTTTTTAATTAAAAGTAACAACATGAAAAAATAAGAGTAAACAAAGTACTGCGGACCTAATACGGTCCTTAGGCAATATTGCTAATGAATTGCATTGCAATTCATTTTTCTGATTTTCTGAGGAATCCTTAGCAATTCCGCAAAATTTCTGTAAAATAGTGACACATTTTACGCCACTCGTGACAGTTTCACGGAAATTTAGGGGATTATGCTGGAGGGTTGGAAAAATGAATTGCTTTGGCAGAATTGCCGCAATTCATCTTTGTGACGGTATTAACCCCCACAGATTAATTTTCTTCTCATCATTAACTGCTTAATTCTTTATTTCAGTACGTGTCTCACTTTTGCGGCAGTTACAGACATCGTCCTCTATAATTCAATCGCCAATGCTCGCCAATTACGATCTATATCTCAATACAAGCCACTTGTATCAGATAATAACGACAAGGAAAACATCGCTGTTGTAAAAACAAAGACTGCAATTAAACGAGCTACTGACTTCGTAACACACGGACAGAATGCTACAAATATCTCTACTACAGGCCAATTAAGACGTAAAAATGCAAATAAGAATCTACTGGGTTCTTTTCAAGCGAATAAAGAAACTAAACTGGTTGATATTGAAGGGTTCCGAAGATTATTACCGTATGACGTGATCTGCAATGCTGTTGGCACACAGTGCTTGTAAATAGTACAGTCAATAACATAATATTTCAAATCGGTAATAGATTTTTGTTTTACAAACGTTGGTGAACATTGTCAAAACCAAATAAAACTAAATAATGCAAGCGATTTGAAATTTTTTGAATGTTCAGCGATTTATGTTGCTGACTGTACCTAAGAGTAGTTTAATAATGTAGTCATGGGTGTCCCAGTATGCTTCATAATGTGTTTTATTCTCTACCACAGCTATGGTATCGGTTTTCGAGGAAACGCATTTCAAGCATTTGTTCGTGCAAAAGCAATTCAATTTCACATGGAGTTCTTGTAATACCTATGTTTACATTTAATTATTATACCTAGTCGATAAGTAGCACTATTGATTCTTGATTTCCTTTCATTTCGCTGTTGATTCACAAATGCCTTGATTCATACCTTGTAAGTACACATTCACTTTATCTGCAGGGGCCTTACCACGACCTCTTATCGCGATTCAATTATAGAAACGTTTTAACGTTTCAGCGACTTTTTGTGCAATGACCTACCTTATTGATATGACAATAAGAAACGTCATTGCACAAAAAGTCGCTGAAACGTGAAAACAAAACTGCTATAGGAGGTGGTGGTAGGGCCCCTGAGGGCTTACCACGACCTCTTATCGCGATTCAATTATAGGAACGTTTTAATGACGTGACAATGACGTTTCTTATTGTCATGACAATAAGGTACGTCATTGCACAAAAAGTCGCTGAAACGTTAAAACGATCCTGTAATTGAATCGCAATAAGAGTTCGTGGTAAGCCCCCTGTTCTGCTAATTGTCTTGTTTTCAATAAAGATTATAGCTTGCGCGATTACATTATAAGTAACAAACAAGTACCTGCCTGAGAATACCTATCAGTTTTTAGCGTTGTAGAAAAATTCTAATCAAAAAAAATTCCACTCGGGCTATACCCGGACCTTTGGAAGGCTTGCGTGGGGACATGGGTCCAACACGTAGAGGCCCCTAGATATAAGTTTGATGTTATGTGAGGCACCTGCTGGGGTCAACCGGTGCAGATGATGAGGTACATACCGCAGCTTGACCCCTACAGATGCAGGAACTATTGCAAAATTGTGAAAAGAGAAAAGTAAGTTTAAAAACTAAAACCCGACTACGGAAAAAACGCGCTCTAAAAAGTATGAAACAAGAAAATATTCTCATCTAGAGGATAGCCGTGGTCCGTGTAGGTCTTTTAGGGCCAAATGGCATATGAACACGGACCACGGCTATCCTCTAGATGAGAATATTTTCTTGTTTCATACTTTTTAGAGCGCGTTTTTTCCGTAGTCGGGTTTTAGTTTTTAAACTTACTTTTTATTTAATTATTTTGGAGTTATAGGTAACAATATATATATTTTTGAAATGTGCTCATCAAGCTCTTTCATTTGATACCCCACACCGTTTCATTAAAAAATGTATTTTTTTTTAGTTCATGACATTATGTCCTCTAGAGGGCGCCATATGCAATTTTATGTGACGTCACATAGCCTATAACCAGCGCGCGATTAAGCCGCTTCTGACGATACCTCATTTGTCAAATTACTACAAGTAGTTTGGAAGTTAGGTGGGAACAGATGCACATACATACATACATACATACATACCGGTCAAAATCATAACGCCTCCGTAGTCGGGTAAAAATGAGTCTATTGCATGACGTTTGGATCGTAAAGACGGCTAGAGGCAACACTGGTGTGGGCGGCTCAGGGGTGTAGAGAGGTGTGCTGAGCTTTCTTCGAAGTTACTCGCGGCGTTATGCCCTTTAACACTTCCACCCCTGGAGCATATAGCTCTGCCGACCCCTCTCTGGACAGCCAACTAAGGCAAGCCAGAGCTGAGAGTCCTGCGGGCCTCCGTCGGTTTCCACTCGGCCGACGAAGACACGCCGAAGTGGGGGCCCTGACCGACTCTCTGGGGTACTCGGGTCCGTGGTGTCGCTACTCACCAACAGCTCGCCACAAGCTGCCCTGCGGGCTTATTATTATTATGAAGCAACGCTTATACTATGGATACCGTACAATAGACTGGGGACAATCCCAGTGACACCCATACCAGGGCAAATTACGAAAAGGCCGTTTCGGAAATTTGCCTCTGGCGGGAATCGAACCCGCAACCATCCGATGCCGAGCGGCCTACGCTCGAACCACTGCTTATTTTATTTGACTTCTAGTGTCTGTGAGTGTGACAAATCAAATGATATGTACAAAAGTAGTGACTTTTCCTTGGTCAACATCATGGACCAATTACTAAGGGGACTGGCCCTAAGCAACTCGGCCGAGTGGTCGGCCTAGTACTAACATCGACATAAAACGAAGCGAGTAGTTCAACTATTTACCGGTAGATAGAACAATGAAAATGAAAAAACAATGACCACGTTTTGTTTCATACATATATCTAATAAGGGCACCTCTTTCTTTAGTCTTTACTCTGTGGTCAACATTGTTTAGGTCACAGAGTAAAGACTAAAGAAAGACGAGTTGCTTAGGGCCAGTCCCCTTAGTAATTGGTCCATGGTTTAGGTCGACACAAACACACACATACACACTTATTACTTGCTGATAGCTAGCTACAATCACTGATCGGTAAACAAACGAAGGTTAAGCACGCTTAGCAAGGTCAGGCAGAGATGGGTGACCATTTAGTGGCTTTTTTTTTTTTAATCCCACCGGAAACTAGCATGTTTCCGGGATAAAAATCCAGGTAATAAACTATCTTTGTGCCAAATTTCATCCGAATCCGTTCAGCTGTTTTTGTGTGATTGAGTACCAAACATACACACTTTCACATTTATTTATTATATTATAGTACAGGATGACGTCGATCAGCAAGATCAAGTCCGCTGATTGGCGCATTCACCCAGTGTGCTCCGAGACCGAGCTCACGCTTGACGCGCGCTATCGCGACGCCTGCAACAATACGAACAAAATTTAAAACAATTTAGATTTGTGAATTAAATAATAAGTTAAATACAGTGAAAAATGAACATTATGATTGGATTATTCCTTTTAATAAGGTAAGCGTTCTGACAAGTCTTTTGTGTGTTTTTTTTTTACATAATAACAAGTGGGAATATTAATAATAAGTGTGAACTTGGCGAGATCACTGTCACTGCCTTGCACCTAGTCATATTAATGTAGGTACTATAAAGTGTCAAAATATTTATCAAATATTTAAACTGCCGTTAGCTATCAAATATTTAAACTGCCGTTAGTATCAGCTGGTTAAGTGCATCACACACGTAGGTA
Organism: Drymonia ruficornis; assembly: GCA_947859195.1. Taxonomy (NCBI): domain Eukaryota; kingdom Metazoa; phylum Arthropoda; class Insecta; order Lepidoptera; family Notodontidae; genus Drymonia; species Drymonia ruficornis. Next base: position 12,060,040 of record OX401905.1, on the reverse strand, counting down.
GTTAGTTAGGTTTGCTTACATTCTATGAAAGACCATAAAAATTTAATCTACGAACTTAGAAATAAGATTCGATGACACTAATTCAGAGGCCCCCAAGTCGCTTAGACATTGAACTGTAGACTGTAGAGTTTACGGTCGGGCACAATAGCAAAACGCTACCGTGCCAGTTCAATGGCTAAGCGACTTAGGGGTTTTAAATATACTATACCGACTATACGTCATTTAGTAGTCGCAAGCGCAGCTGACCGGTCCCAACTAACGTTAAAGATAGGGATGTTCTTGAAATAGCAATAGGCTCCTCAATCCCAATACCCACCCCAATCCCAATAGTGGAGTAAATTGACAGATATAAATGTGAATTCATATTTTAATTGAATCTATTTTTTATGAGTGATCTTGTTTTTGTTATTCTTTAGTAGGTAAATAAAATAGAATTAATTTGAACTGGAATCATAAAAACAACATTATTCATGATGAACGGATCAAATTAATTCTACGTTTGACATAAAAAGCTGTCATTTTACTCCACTAAATGATTAATAAGACTTTAGGCACTCGGGTATGAATATCAAATAATAATAAGTCAATGATTCCGCGGTCCGTTCACCACGTAGTGGGCCTGGGCCAATGCCTGGACACTCTTGTGGCCAGGCTAGGCACTCGGGTGGATGCGGCTTCCCCGCCAACAGGTGCCTAGTTGGTTCGGTGGACTAGTATACTGTCTATCAAAAACATAATAATTATCTAATGCCAAGTGTCCACTGGCTAGAAATCTTAGACAAGTTGACTTATGCCGTGTGTCCACTGGCAAGTAACTTCCGCAATTTCTTGCAGAAGTCACTTGCCGACGTGTTTCCACTGACTGCAATTTTACACAACCGTGTACATGTGGGACTTGCAGCAAGTTCGGCAAGTCGCAGAAGTCCACTTGCGTGAGTGTTTACACATTGGAAGTCGCTTGCACAAGTATACTTTGGGAAAGTTTTCTTGCCAGTGGACACACGGCATTAGACAAGTTGACTTACGAAATCGACTTCCAATGTGTAAACGCTCGCGCAAGTAGACTTCTGCGACTTGCCGAACTTGCTGGAAGTCCCACGTGTACACGGGTGTGTAAAATTGCAGTCAGTGGAAACAAGTTGTAAATTAGGCGTGTCTACAACATGCACATGCCGCGCGAGGCTGCTCACCCACATGCCTCGCGAAGCACGACGTTTGCCTCAGTCACATGCCGAGCGAGGCAACCTATACTCTAGACAGAGAAGGGTATACCCGAGCAATCAGTTTGACACGTTTGACTTCGTTCTGACTCATGACTATGCCAAATTAGGTGAGGCAAATGACAGCGCTCAGGTGAGGCAAAACGCGCATTTGCCTCGCGCGAGGCAATTCAAACTTCGTGAGGCAACTTACCTCGCGCGGCATGTGACACATCTGGACGTGGCTATCTTCTGCAATAAATTGCGGAAGTTACTTGCCAGTGTACACTTGGCATAAGGACCTAAAACCTGTCTCACAATCCCGTTTGACAAATTATCTATAGAATATTATCATCTGTCATAATGACAAATTTATTAAAAGAATAATTTTAAAAAACCAAGATTAATGTGTGCTGTAGGTTGGACAGGTTTTTTGCTTAAAAATTACTAAAGAATAAATAATGGTTTGGCAATAGATAAGGTTGTAGAAACCAATTGTGACCTTGACTTCTACCTACATAGTGAGGACCTTAGGACTTCTTGTATTTCCACAGTAATTATAAAACATTCATGATTAAACAAAAAAATACATATTTTTTTTCAGTCTAACCACGACCTTCGCCTCTACGCCAGCATTAATACTCACAGAATATATAAAAAACAACAAACTAGAAGAGGCTAGACAGCTGTCTGTGGTCAATCCTTCCCTCTTTCTGAACGTGACAAGTCACTCTGGTTTCCTCACAGTTGACGAGAAATATAACTCCAATACATTCTTCTGGTACTTCCCCATACCAAACAAACCAGTTAATGAGACCCCTTGGATCGTTTGGCTGCAAGGCGGGCCCGGGGCATCCAGTATAGCCGGCCTGTTCGACGAAATAGGACCCTTTGAGTACGATAATGGATTGAAACGTGAGTATAAACAACCTTTTTAGGGTACCGTATACTAAGGGTCCAAACCAGACACTGTTTTGCCAGCATTGTCCGTCCGTCATAAGCTTGAAACTTCTGAAGGGCTTTAAATTGGCACATAATGCAATGTGTCCTGTTCTGGACCCAAAGAGGAAAATTTTATTTAACTATTTAATTGGTTTTTATGACCTTTAAATTACACTTAGGTATAGACAGGTTATCTTGAACTTTCCATCTCTGTTTACGAATGTGTGTTTGTTTATTTTTAAGTTCGTCAATTAATTACAGGTTGTTCCGTAATCTCACTTTTACTAAATCAATTATATCTGCTCTTGGACCGTCAAAATCCACAAAATTGTCAGTGATGATTTGTTAGTAGGTACATTAGCTATTATTGACTCAATTCTCACCTTTATAGTATTATATACGAAACCAATTGAAACATTGACAAAAAGTTACGCAATCGCCCCGCTGGACGCTATCTTTGCTTACCAAATAGGACAAGTATAAAAAACGTACTATAGGTAGATACTTATTTGTGGGCCCAAGATTTCAATTTTGCTATTATTCATGTACGTAGGGAACCCTCAGTTTGCGAGCCCGACACGCATTGGCCAAGTTATTAGTTAATACACCTATTTATAATGCCAAGCAGGTATCTGACGCGTGATTGGGTTTCGAATTGAAAGTCGTCACGTTTATGAATCGCTTCCCACCGCGTCACTATCCACTTAAAAGCCTTTTTAACCGACTTCAAAAAGGAGGAGGTTGAGAACCGGCCGTATGTTTTTTTACACTATCAGTTGAAACGCTGCCAAGCTGTAACTATAGTCTGATTTTTAATTAGACGAAGCCAACTGACAGCTGAAAATGTCGAATTTGAACCTTATTTGTTCTATTTATATTGAAAAGTAACATAAGAACCTGTCAGCCCACTTCGTCTAATTAAAAATCAGACTATAGTGATGGGATGTTCTCGAGTACATTCTCACCCTCGGAAACTTACTCGTGAGAATTTTTCAGAATCTTATATTTTGGGTGACGTTATCCTAACTTTCAATCTTAAAAACAATAACCATCATACTTGCATGTTTAATGGGGTTTATGCCAAGTTTAACATGCTTCAGAGGATACATTCTCGAAAATTCTCACGAGTAAGTTTCCGAGGGTGAGAATGTTCTCGAGAACATCTCATCACTAGCTGTAACCAATTTACTGCAGCTCATAAAGGGTCGACCGGAATAGTACCACAGAATAGAAGATCGGCCTCTATACTAGCTATTACAGCTGCGTTACTATGAGTGAGAATGCCGGAGGCCCCCCCCCTCTCCTCTCCCTTAGTCCCCTCTGTATAGACAGAGGGGTCAGAGGATATAGACCCTTCAGGTCGAAAACGTGCGAGCGATGCCTTTTGTATTGCAAGCATCTAAAGGCTACAGTAACTGCTTAAGATCCGGCGGGTCGTACGCTTGTTTACCATCTTAAACACATAAAAAATAAAATAGGGTAAAACCCCCAATTATTGGCACCTTGCACCAATTATTGTCCACACATATTTCTATGGGATTTCTTAGTTCAGCGGATAGAATAACTAGGTAGGTGTGAAAAACTGTGAAATTTATGTCTCTTAACAAAAAAACACTATTTCCATGTTTAGTTTTCTTATTTTTTAAAGATAACTTCAAAAGTGCCAATCATTGGGGGGGTGCCAATATTGGGTGCCGTTACTATTCAATTTCTTCTTGGTTTTTATCCAGCGACTCCAATGCATGCATTATGAGCTGTGTTTCCCCTGACTTCGTTTGACACAAGGTCAGGGGAAACAGCTATAGTTTTTTTTAGATGAATGAACCTTTAGATTTTGACATTGCAATGCATTATTACCTACCTAATTAAATTAGATATTATGGTCATGCACTTAACTTTTATACGTTCTAAAAACACTGCTATATTGAAGGAGGAAAAAAGCGTCTTATTCGACTTCTTGGAACTAGTTAAGTCGGTGAATTATTTATGTAAGTGGTATATACTGAGTACTATATACAGAGATTTTAGCTTCAGTACTATAAATACAGTTCATATGTATTTAATATCAGTTAGGTATTTGCTATATATAGATTCAGTGCACTTATCAATCCAAGTCCAAGTCGGTACTTGCATTAATAAATGTCAGTAAGTAATCCCATCCCACTAATATTAATATAACGTCACGACTTTTAACCCCATTCGGGGGTAGTCAGAGGCTTGAGTGGCCATACACCACCACATTGTGGAGGTATTAACCAACCCAAAGCCCACGTTTCACCAGATAGTCAGAACCCAACGTGACAGGTGGTGAACCTTGTCGCCGTGTATACAGGACTATTACCTAATCCCGAGGGATAGGTAGGTTACCTCACGATGTTTTCCATCACCGTAAGCGAACTGTAAATTATGCACATAGATGAAAATTCATCCATTGGTGCATGCCCAACCGGGGATCGAACCTAGGACCTTCTGATTGCTAGCCCAACCTGTGGGGTTAATACCGTCACAAAGATGAATTGCGGCAATTCTGCTAAAGCAATTCATTTTTCCAAACCTCCAGCAGAATCCCCTAAATTTCCGTGAAACTGTCACGAATGGCGTAAAATGTGTCCGTATTCTACAGAAATTTTGCGGAATTGCTAAGGATTCCTCAGAAAATCGGAAAAATGAATTGCAATGCAATTCATTAGCACTATTGCATAAGGACCGTATTAGGTCCGCTGTTCGCCCCTAGGCTACAGTCGCTTAAATAAAACCACTAATATTATAAATGTGAAAGTTTGGATGGATGGATGGATGTATGGATGTCTGGATGGATTGTTTGTTACTCTTTCACGCAAAAACGACTGAACGGATTTGGATGTTTGGAATACAGATAGTTGATAACCTCGATTAACACATATGATACTTTTTATCCCGATAGTTTGTTCCCGTGGGATAAATTATGCGCGGACGAAGTCGCGGGCAAAAGCTAGTTAATAACAAAAATAAGAAGTTATCTGCAACTTTATGAATTGTGGGAAGTTCAAACTTCATTACAGTAGCGGCATTTTACGATGGCCGGTTTGACATGTGGAGGGGGTGGGAAGAAAATGTACCTTATTATAACGGAATAAGACTGGCCGGTTTAAAAAATAAGAATGTCAAAAAATGAATGCGAAAATGAATTTTATTCCGTTATAATAAGGTTCATCCTTTCCCCCTCCCACATGTCAAACCGGCCATCATAACGTGCCGCAGGTATAGTACCTACGTATTTTTTTAACTCACCAATGTTTTTAAAATTTAAATGAATGCCATAAATAATAAATATACTAATTTGTTTCAAGTTTGATAACGTTTCCATAGATAATACGATTGGGTAGATTGGGTAGACCACAATGAAGATGAAGTCTCATTATTGAGGTCTAAAGAATTTTGTATTGAATTTTGGCTTTTCACAGGCAAATTCACCGTAAGATATGAGTTTGTCGTTACTGAATAGCCACCCTGTTCCTTAAGCAACTCGTTTCACATTCGAGACACGATGAATCACATACTTATACCGCACATTACTCAGTTAGCTGCGTCTACATCAGGCGCATGCCTCGCCCGAGTACTCATGTTATTACATTAGGGGGCGTCCATGAATTACGTGAGGCATTTAAGGGGGGAGGGGTCGAGCCAAATCTCACCAAATCTCACATGGGAGAGAGGGGGTTCTCGGCAAATCTCAAGAATTTTTTTTTTTACTACAAGATACAGTTAACAAATTGCATGAAAACTGGGTTAAATTAAGTAAAACATGTTTCTCCTCTAGAATATAGTTTTTGAAAAATCTCACTTGAGATTAGAGGGGGAGGGAGGGGATCGAGCAAAATCTCGCCAGGCCTTCCCCCCTGGCTAATCTAATCTAAAAAATCACCTCACGTAATTTATGGACGCCCCCTTATGTCTATGCCTCTTTTTATTCCAATTTATTTGTGTCTATGCGTTCCAACGAGAAAAATGTGCACACAGGCGCGGCATGCGCCTTATGTTGACGCAGCCAATTTAGTGCAATGAAGTGTAGCTGATTTATGGACTTAAATTGTGTTGTGACTTGCATTCTAAGAGGAAAAAACTGGGACAAAGTCGTAATGTTTACTGTAAACTTTACGACTGGTCTCCCCGTTTTTACCAGAATTAAGAAGTACAAGGAAATCATAGCCAGTTACTGGTTTTGTTTTCCTGTTACCCCTGCAGTCTGTGACTTACATTTGGATTAAAACCACAGAGTAAAGACTAAAGAAAGAGGTGCCCCTATTAGATATATGTATGAAAAAAAACGTGGTCATTGTTTTTTCATTTTCATTGTTCTATCTACCGGTAAATAGTTGAACTACTCGCTTCGTTTTATGTCGATGTTAGTACTAGGCCGACCACTCGGCCGACTTGCTTAGGGCCAGTCCCCTTAGTATTTGGTCCATGATTAAAACCGATCTTGATATCTTGTGCCTATAAAATAAAGAGTGAGCTGGTGAATAGTACTCTGCTATGTGCTACCATGAATTTATAGAAAGAAATAATACTAGAGTCAGTATAACTAAGGCAGTAAACAAGTGCACAGCCCGCGTGCTGCTTTTTTTTATACGAGTACGTTGTGAGCCATCCATAAATTACGTCACACGTAAACGGTGGGGGGGTTGACGAAATGTGACATTGTGTGACAAGGGGGGAGGGGTCCTAAGTTAAGTGACGTCACATTTAAAAATCTAATATATCCAAGTATTAAAACCGAAATTTTAAAAAATATGTGACGTCACACAAGGAGGGGGGAGTCTCGCAAATATGACCAGCTGTGACAAGGGGGGGAGGGGTCTAAAAATCGTGAAATTCGTGTGACGTAGTTAATGGATGGCCCCTTTTTAACTCGGCAGAGGGCTAACGCAAAGTGCGTTCCAGCCAGAGCACAGAATAGATATGGCCAGAGAGGCAGTGTAGGCAGCTGGTCCAAGGGCGCCTCATATTTCAAGGCCTCGGCTAGGGCTGCTGCCTATTAAGACAACGGGGGCAAAACCACCGAACATAACGCGACCTTACTGAGAATATCCGGCAAGAAACTCAGTGGGCTGTCGAGCGCCTAGGTGCGTGTAGGCTCGGCGGCCTGATGCTTAGGAGTTGCTGTAACAAATAGATGCTAATACCAAAGGCATTGCTCGCACATTGCCGACCTGAAGAGGAGGACACAGGGAGGAAAGAAAGGGAGGGAGAACACGGAGGGGAGGAGCAGTCTTCCACTCTTCTTACGCAATACAGCTAATACCTACTTTACGTCAATCTTCTGTGAGAGGGTGATAGGTACCCGGTCTAGTCAGTACCTTGGCTCTACCACCAATAAAGGTACTTAGGGCCTCCGCAGACTTGCTACTTTTAGCATCGGCGAACGGCGATTTTGTGACGTATCGATGCTGCGTTGCGTTTCTTCGAGCGCGAACGAGCGAGACGCAGCATCAAAATCGCCGATCGCCGATGCTAAAAGTAGCAAGTCTGCGGAGGCCCTTAACTTACCACCTACTGGCTGACTGACTCAATGCAAAAAGTGAAGGCATAAAAAAAAACTAGAATCGCTAGTTGTCGACGTAAACTACTTATAATTTATGAGACGTCGGGGACAAAATACAGCTTACATTAATTCTCGATTTTGTAAAAGATTTAACAACCCAAAAAATACTTTAAAGACATGTCGAAAAGGTTAAGTATGAACTATTAAACATACAATTCATTAACCTATAGTTTTTTTGCTACCAAAATGCCGCATGTTGTCAAGGTCTACTGCTACCTGGTGAAATAATAACACAATTGCAATCTAAAAGAACTGGTTTGACTGATGCACGTTGTACAGGATGTCCTAAAAGAGCGAAATAATATTTGGATGAGAATCAGGAATGGAATTAAATGGCAATAATTTTTTATTGAATATCGAACACATTTTTCAAATATTTTTGCCCCTCAAAAAATAAATTGTCTGTCTCAAGAACTTACGCAAAACAGTTGTAAGTTTGTAACACGAAAATTGTCTAAAATATTAATGGTCCATAACTCATAAAATATTATATTTGTTTCCACTAGTTATTTACCCAAATTTTATCAGCCACTGTTTACCCAATTTTTTTTTCGAACTTGTGATACAACCTGTATAAAATATAGTTACTTACTTATCAGTAGGTATATAAGTACATAATATTTATAGGTCACGCTAAGTATGAGTCAACCTCTATCAGTGATACCAGTAATAGTCATTTCTGGGTACGCTTGTGTAATTAACAAGGAATGAGTCCTTAGGTATGTTGGCACTTCACGTGGTGTATTTGTACAAATATTTACGTACTTAAGGCCCGCCACATACATACGGAATTCCGTTTCGAAATATCGAATCGGGGTTTCCAAACGCGATTCTTCCATACATTTGGATACTACGTTCGGAATCACCGATTCGATATTTCGAAACGCAATTCCGTACGGAAAATTCCGTATGTATGAGGCGTTCTTAAGACAAGATAAGTAAGATATATTTATTTACTAAACTTGTGTAGTCCATTCAGAGCATTTAAGTGATAGCTACAGAAGCTCGGTCATCTTTCGCCTATGGTCAACATACAAATCCTTAAAAAAACATATTTAATTTATGTTAGTTTAACTCCATAGTCAGTAGAACACAAATGTTTAAATTTCGAACACGTCATTCAAGTATTATTTCGCATCGTTGAAACATCTTGAAAATTGATTGTATGTGGTATTCCAGTGCGCCGATGGTCGTGGACGACACACTACTCAGTGCTGTTCATCGACAACCCAGTGGGAGCCGGCTATAGCTACACCGACCACGACGAGGGGTTCGTCAGAGACATGGAGACGGTATGACCAAGATATATCTCTATACTATAATATTATAAATGCGAAAGTAACTCTGTCTGTTTGTTACGCTTTCAAGACTAAACCGCTAAACCAATTTTAATGAATTTTGGTATGGTGATAGACAGGACCTTGGTGCAGAACATAGGCTACTTTTTATCCCGGAAGAATGTCAGGTTACTGTGGGATTTCAAAGTTAACGTGGACGAAGTCGCGGGCAGAAACTAGGTTCTTATATACTACGGCTAACGAGAAGCTATACGAAATGGTAATGATGTTCGAGTTCTAGTCGGTCATGGCCTGCCTCGTCAACATTCGGCCATTCGATGTCGCAAAGCGAAAGTTAATTAAAAATTTAATGGTTGCGTTCACAAGATTGGAAAAGCCGCGCCCGAGCAATCAGATAGGAAGTTATGTCTACGGGGTCAGATGTCAAAATTGGTTGCTCGATCGCGCCGAACGGGTTATGTAGACGCACCAAATGAAAGCGAAAAGTTAAAAACAACTAATTTTAATAAAATAATCTATTCAATTTCGTATCGCTTCTCGTCGGCTGTGGTGTAGGTAGTATATGTAATAGATTCTAAGTTTCAAGTTCTAAGTTTTCAACAAAATACTAACAAGGTAATTGTTGAGTACACATTACGTATACCTGCGGCACGTTATGATGGCCGGTTTGACATGTGGGAGGGGGAAAGGATAAACCTTATTATCTATACATATAATAAGAATGTAAAATTGGTCGCGTCTGTACATTCGAAATATTAAAAAAAAAAATAGTGGGGGGGACTTAGATGGACCAGCAGAATTCATTTTTATCATTTTTAGAATTTTTGTCTGTGGGTATGTTTGTATGTTTGTATGTTTGTATGTTTGTATGTTTGCTCAGATTTTCGAAAGAGCACAACTTCGAATCCACCGGATGGATTTCAATGAAATTTGGCATGGATATGACTAATAGTCTAACTTAACATCTAGGATACTTTTTTTTTCGAAAATGTTTAGGGTTGCCACAGAAAATTCAAAAAACTACTTAAAAATTCTAAATGTTTGAAAGAGCACAACTTTGGATCCACCGGATTAATTTCAATGAAATTTGGCATGGATATGACTAATAGTCTAACTTAACATCTAGCATATTTTTTTTTTCGGTAAAGATTAGGGTTGCCAAAAAACATTCAAAAACTACCTAAATATTCGAACACGCACAACTTCGAATCCAATGGATTGATTTCAATGAAATTTGGCATGGATATGACTAATAGTCCAACTTAACATCTAGGATATTTTTTTTCTAAAATATTAGTTTGTAAATTTTTATGACCACACAGAAATTCTAGCAAAAAATAAGTTTTAGTTATTGAAATACGTCTATTTAGAGCGGAGCCCTACGTTGTGTGTGATCCGTCACTATTTGGAATAGATAATCTTAATTTTAATAATAATAATACATATTTTATTGCTGCGTTCTACAATCTTAAGTTTCGTTTTTCTTAACTAGATGTCGCTATACTTAAAATCAGACAATACCTGCCTTGCACCACATGTCAAAATTTAATATCTTCCTTGCTTCAAGAAATTTAGTTTTTTTATTCCTAATTACGTATAAAAAACATTAAGCGGGTCTTTGTATCACGCGGAATCTTAGATGTTAACTCTGGAATTCATCTCCACAGTACTAATGCCGTAGGGAAGCTACCTACCTAAGAAGTAAGTCTAGAGGACCTGCTGATTTTGAATTAAGTAGTAATAGAAACATAGACATTGAACTCTGAACTCCAACCCCTCAGGAATGATGCTGCTGGGTAACTGCCTACTTAAAACATAAATCTGGAGGACCTGCTAACTTTGAATTAGCAATGTGGGTATCAAGTAGAAACTTCTCAGGCGAGGTCGCGTTTCCGATTCGGCGCTAGAATTTAAGGAAAACATGTAAAATGACTACTTATAAGTGCCCTCCTAGGCCTAAACAAATTAAACGCTTTGACTATTGACTTAGACGATAAACTCCGGACTCTAACTTTTTAAGCACAATGTTGCGAAGTGCGCTCACTCATTTTAAGTAAGGAACATGGGTATCAAGTACAAACTTAAACATTGAGCTCTGGAGTCCAACCGCTCAGTCGTGATACTGTGAGTAACTACAGATATAGATAGACGGATACAGATAGACTGGTACTTACAGCTAAACTGATACACACAGACAAATAAAGTCAAACTTTTGTTATACAACTAAGGTGCCAGGCAAGCGTACGGCCCACCTGTTGTTAAGCAGTTACCGTACCCTATAGATGCTTGCAACCAAAGGCATCGGTAGCACGTTTCCAACCTGAAGGGGAGTGGGGTTAGTGGGAGGGGACGGGGAGGTGGCTGGGTTGCGCTTCCGGCTCTCTCCCTCATCATACGAAACGAAGGTAAATTAGCTACTTGAATGCCGATCTCCACCTTACTGGTCAGACTCTACCACCTTACTGGTATAGACTGGTACAGATAGACAGCCACGGACAGACGAACTCAGACTGATGCAGACTGTCGTAATACAGATTAGACGATAGACAAAATTATATTTAAGGGCTTCACCGACTGGACGCGGACGGAGTCGCGGGCACAGCTAGTAACGGAATAAAATTCATTTTCGCATTCATTTTTTGACATTCTTATTTTTTATAACGGCCTGTCTTATTCCGTTATAATAAGGCTCATTTTCTTCCCCCCCCCCACATGTCAAACCGGCCATCGTAAAATGCCGCTACTGTACCGAGTATTTTTGATAACAATTAAATTAATACTGTCGGGTTTTTAGTTTGACATTAGAGGCGACGTATGTAATAAAATGTAAAAAAATACGTGCCTAATAAATTTATTAATAGGCAAATAAAATACAACCTGCCTTTACAACCCAAACTTGTTATGGAGCTGACAGTAACGAGCGATGACCCAGGCTTAATCGATAGACGCTCTTGGCTTTCTCAGTCAATCGAATGAAGAAATAAAGGGTTATTGAAAGATTTGAAGCTTCGATTTTAAATTATAGCGAGAGCTCGCTAAAAGTACGATCAGCAGACAACAGACGTCAGTCGGTCTCATACAAATTGTGGCGACGACATGTGCCGCGACGGCAGACGGCATTACAATTTGTATGAAGGTAGGAGTTCGTAACAAGCGGCAGATAACAGACGTCAGTCGGTCTCATAGAAATTTTAATGCCGTCTGCCGTCGCGGCATATCATCGCCAAAATCTGTATGAGACCAACTGACGTCTGCTGACTGCCGCTTGTTACGAACTCCTACATTGAGACCGACTGACGTCTGTTGTCTGCCGCGTTCGTCGGAGGATGACCAACAATATGTCTACCGCCAACAATTTACGATTTATAATGAAAAGTGCACGAAGATAATAATTAGAGACTACTGGTTTAAGCGACTGTAGCCTAGGGGTGAACAGGTTGGGCTTGCAATCAGAAGGTCCCAGGTTCGATCCCCGGTGAGGCATGCACAATCGATGAATTATCATCTATGAGCATAATTTACAGTTCGCTGACGGTGAGGGAAAACATCGTGAGGAAACCTACCTAACCCTCGGGATCAGGTAATAGTCAGTTCCTGTATACACGGCGACAAGGTTCACCACCTGTCACGTTGGGTTCTGACTATCTGGTGAAACGTGGGCTTTGAGTTGGTTAATACCTCCGAATGTGGTGGTGTATGGCCACTCAAGCCTCTGACTACCCCCGAATGGGGATAAAAGTCGTGACGTTACATTATTATTATTATGTTGGTGTAAGATTTTATCTTCTCTCCGAAGAGGTAGAAAGTGGCACGTTATTATTATTACTAGTGGTTTCGCAATGGACAATTGTTAAGAGTGTCAAGTCTCGAATCGAACTCGCAACCACCCGATGCAATGAGCTGGAGCGGCCTAGGCTCGACCACACTGCTCCAACACATGTAATGTTATTTTACTATTTCCCCCTCTTCCAGTGTTCATCCCACTTGTACAGCGCCATCAGGCAGTTCCTGACGGTGTTCCCTGAACTGCGCAAGGCTCCGCTCTACCTCGCGGGAGAGTCATACGCTGGCCGGTACCTGCCGGCGCTCGGGATGAAGATACTGCAACAAGACCGCAACATCGGCCCTTTAGACGTTAATTTACAGGTAAGATGTTATCAGGTTTTTGGATAAGTCGACACGAATGGTGGTAGAGCCAAGCTGTAGTCAATTGACTGCAGCTCATATACGGGCTGACTCGACCGGGGTAGTACCACCCTCTCACAGGAGTTCGGCGTAAAGAAGCTATTACAGCTGCGTCTCGTACGATGAGTGGTAGAGCCGGAAGCCCAACTCCCCCCTTCTTGCCCTCCCTTCGTTCCACTCCCCTTCAGGTCGGCAACGTTAGAGCAATGCTGCTTAACAACAGGCGAGCTGTACGCTTGTTTGCCGCCTCAGTCCCAAAAAAAAAAAGGAATATAGTAATTTCGCCATGTGGTCGCTGCGGGCATCAATCGTCACACTGACCTCGAAAGTCGAGGTAACAAGCTCGCGGCGACCATGTGAGACGACGCGACGACCCCAAACCACCACAGACCCTAAAATATATATATTTTAATTTTAATCAATAATTGGTTTGATATATCAATAAATCAATAATTTTATAAAATAGGTTAATTAAAAAAAAAGACTTAAATTAAATTTTGGTAGGTAGTTTAGTAAATAGCAGTAATTTTAAGTAGGTACTAAGTAAAATAAGTCTGTAAGTAGGTATAGCGGGTTGTTATTCACTTTAGGCATTAAGTGATTTGTTTCATTACCAGTACCTAGTCATTGTTTTTTTTTTCTTTGTCAATTCGCTTTCGGTGAAAGGGACTTGCGTACCGAGAAACCAGTTTTTGTCCTGTAATAAACAGTGTTTGTCAGTAAGAACTTTGTACTACAATCTGCCAACTGACTGCAGCTCATATATGGGCTGACTCGACCGGGGTAGTACATACCACACTCTCATAGAGAACTGGAAACCCAATTCCCCCTTCCTTCCCTCTGCCCACTCTTCTTCAGGTCGGCAACGTGCAAGTGCTGCCTTTGGTATTGCAAGCATCTATGTTTTAAGGTAACTCCATAAAATCAGGCAGTATGCTTGTTTGCCACAAAAAAAAAACAACGGGTTGCACTCCTGGAATGCCGGCAGAAATGAAAACTTGAATTTTAACCTTGTGCATTTTTAAATATTTTGTAATGGTTCGGGAATAATTTCGCACGAATTGCTTTATTTATCAGTATAAAAGTACTATAATTTATGTGGTTAAATACAATATTCATTTATTGCGCTATCGTACACAAACATGACAATTTATATGTAGTACAAACACACACGCACACTCGCGCAAGCGCCCTGCACTGCTTAAACGAAACTTAGAAAGAGAGGGGGATATGACCTTCTCTCCTACGCCGCGCCGACGGACTACTCTCCCTCCGTCTTACGAATTTTCGATCAGGACACGTGACCCGTCGCGAACGTAACATTTTATACTCATCCCAAGAAAAGTGCACAACGCCGCTAAAGAAATTTTGCACAACTTTTAACGGTCCATCCCGCGAAATTAATTCTGTATTCTGATTAGATAACATACTACTCCACTAAGCAAACTAGGCGCACGAGTATAAATAACAAATGATAATAAGTCATTGATTCCGCGGTCCGTCCACCACGTAGTGGGAGCTACTGCCACAGGTGTGCCCAGGCATTGGCCCAGGCCCAGGCCCACTACGTGGTGGACGGACCGCGGAATCATTGACTTATTATCATTATTTGATAATTATACATGTACGCCTAGTTGGCTTGGTGGAGTAATATGTTCGAATTCGGAACCGGTCGGTAACGTATGAATCTTTATTTTATTACCTACACGTTTCCACATGAATTACAGTTACAGCCAGCAATATCCGCGTTTATAATTAACGTTTTTAAAGACATAAAAGTCAATTTTGAATGACAAGGTCGCATATTATCACGATCATTGATGTTGTGCTTCATACCGTGAAATCGGTCTTGATTGCAGGCTTGTATATATTATTGTGAAATACATTGTAATGTACCTATCTATGTATGCAAATGAACAAGTAGGGGATTTCCCATATCATTGGTGATCGAAAAACCATGCTTTGCTGTGACGATACATTCACAACGATTTTAGTTGCTATGTCTTTTTTACCCGACTACGGCGGAGGGTTATGATTTTGAACGGTATGTATGTTTATATGTTCCTGCCTAACTTCCAAACTACTTATTATAAATCAACAAATGAGGTATCGTTGGAAGCGTCTTAATCGTCCGCTGGTAATATATGACGCTGGTGGTATATGACGTAATCAAGAGGACACAATGTCATGAACTAAAAAATAAAAAAAAACCGGCTTTGAGTATCAAACCAAGACCTATGACATTTTGTGTGTGTGTGAATGTTTGTTACCACGTATCTCCATAGCTATTAAACCGATTTTAATGAAATTTGAAACGTAGATAGTGTAGGCTCTGGAATAAGACATAGGCTAATCTTATAAATAAATTTCCACGCGGGCCAAGCCGGGGGGCACAGCTAGTTTCATATAAAGAATACTAACTGCTCGAGGCGAGTCGGTGTTCGTCGGGTGTGACCAGTATTCTGTGCCCGAGGCGGTAATGTCAAATCAATCATCTGTAATAAGGTATCGTGACATATTACATGCCGACCTTTGAGACAATTTTTACACTGCTTTCGCACTTGACCCGTTTGCCTTCGCCGTTGTGTTCCTATTTTTGCTCATTGCCTTTCGTAGAGCACCTACACAAAGCTTTGATCTTGATAAATTTTTAATTAAATACGCACTTATTACATTTTTGTTGATTATGACGGCTGCTGACTTTAACAACTTTGAAAAATAATTTGCTGATTAATATGCCTATTTTAATTACTAACATAATATTTTATTGTATCGACCGAGTAAACAGAAAAAGAACATACCTAACTACCTACTTGTTTGTTTATGCTTTTTAGGCAGGCTTGTTGCGGCGTTGTGCACTTTTCTTGGGGTGGGTAAAAAATGTTAAACTCGCGTCAGGACACGTGACCTGATCGAAAATTCGTAAACGGGATACCTGATCGAAAATTCGTAAAACGGGATGGGTAAAAAATGTTAAACTCGCGTCAGGACACGTGACCTGATCGAAAATTCGTAAGACGGGATGCCTGATCGAAAATTCGTAAGACGTGATGGGTAAAAAATGTTAAACTCGCGTCAAATTTTCACTTCTGCCGGCACTTCCGGAGTGCAACCCGTTGTTTTTTTATATTTTTTTATTACTTAAGTATTTAATTATTTCACACTTCATAAGTTTCTGTGGTTGTATGCATATGACGGGAGTAAGACGTATTCCGCGGGAGAGTCCCCGAAAATGATAAACAGCACCAAATGTTGCCGGATTCCTATGATAACCACAGTTCTATAGGTAATCATGCTTGAGCCGCTTATGTGTTAGGGTGTTTTACATAAAAGAGCATATAAATAAATAAATAAATATCACCATACTGACACACCCACTGACTGGTCCCAAACTAAGTAACGATTGTACTATGGCTACCCTTTAATTAACTGGGGGCGATCTTAGTAACATCAAGGCGAGGTTACGAAAAAGCCGTTTCCTAAATTTGCCTTTGGCAGGAATCGAACCTGCACCCACCCGATGCAATGAACTGAGCGGCCAACGCTTAAACCACTGCGCCAAGCGGTCATCAAATAACAGTTGTAACTATACAATGCGATTAGAATAAGTATAGGACGGGCTCTCGGCTAACTTCACTCATATAAGTACAGGGGGCTTACCACGAGCTCTTCTTGCGATTCAATTACAGGAACGTATTAACGTTTCAGCGACTTTTTGTGCAATGACGTACCTTATTGTGATGACAATAAGAAACGTCATTAAAACGTCGTGAAAACGTTCCTATAATTGAATCGCAATAAGAGCTTGTGGTAAACCCCCAGGGGCCTTACCACCACCTCTTATAGCAGTTTTGTTTTAACGTTTCAGCGGCCATTTGTGCAATGACGTTTCTTATTGTCGTGACAATAAGGTACGTCATTGCACAAAAAGTCGCTGAATCGTTAAAACGTTCCTATAATTGAATCGCGATAAGAGGTCGTGGTAAGCCCCCCGTACCAAGTACTGTATTTATGAGTGAAGTTAGCCGAGTGCCAGCTGGCCTACTTTGAAATACGAAACGAAACGTTTCGGCTGACGGATCGTCGTGATTTGACATTTCTTCTTTCGTTTCTTCTTTACGATTTCAGCGTTTGACATGGATTTGATCGTAGATTGAATCCGTACTTCGGACGATCCGTCAGCGTTCGTTTTTCAAAGTAACCACCCTGTACAAGTTCCAGTTGTGACGTCCCAACATGGCGCCGGGCCGGTCCTATTCGCATAGTACTTATTAAGTAGTATTAAGAGGAGGGTTCGAAATTTGGTTGATTTTCTATTCTACTTTTTCTTTAAGTAAGTATGTGGACTAGGAATCTTATATTTAGATGTATGATTTTTGACTATATTATCTTGAGTATCTTTAAATCCAAATCACGATTTGATGAAATTTTCTCGATAAAAAAAATTTATGAAATGAGCTCTAATTATTTACAATTTTCCTTGCTACCACGATGTTTTTACGATTTAGATCACGAAATTATTTCTAAAACATAGCAAATAATGATATCTAAACTACCCTTCAACCATATTTTAATTCATGAAGTAGTTTTTTTTTAATTCAAGTAAATGTGGTTTGGCGCTTACGTTGTTTATTTCCGAGCGCGCGCACAATATCGCCATCTCACATTTTAAGTACTTGAACTAACCATGTCTCTCTCTAACTTTGTATTGTCAGTGTCCGCTCGGACTTGTTCGACGTCGGACCTGTGAAGGATTTTTTAAAAAATATTACGAAAAAATATTACGGTCGTGCCACATTACAGGTACAGTACAGTATTTACAGTCCGCCGACGCCTATGATAAATAAATAAATATCCTTGGAAATTCTTTTACACATGACTACCTGATCCCAAACTAAGCAGAGCTTGTACTATGGAAACCAGATAACTGATATTACTACATATACTACTTTTTGTTTGTAAATACAAACTAAATATACACTTAATTACACCTAGACTCGGGACATGCGGACATGTTCATGCACACAAATGCATGTCCTGGGCAGGAATCGAACCTACGACCTGCACTGCAGCGTGATTTTCGTTTGCTTTTCCTTGTCTTGTGTAATTTCTTTTCATCTCTTGTCATTTTGTGTCATCTCTTGTCATTTTGTGTCATCTCTTGTCATTTCATAGTTATTCGTGTCATTTCTGTAAAAACTCCCTATTTCGCTTACTGTTATATACTTGCAGCATGGTCTTGGGCCGACAGTGGGAATACATTGCTTGTCAAAACAATGGAGTCGCTTTATTGCGTTTGTTGTAGGTATGGATGGGCAAGTAATAAATATATCATACATCAATAAATTATCGTAAAAAATAACATTACAGATATGGATAGGAAAATGTTTGTCCGTCCTATTCAATCTATTATATTATAAACGAAAGTAACTCTGTCTGTTACCTTTTCACGGCTAAACCGCTGAACCAATGTTGATGAATTTTGGTATGGAGATAGACTGGGTCTTGGCGGAGAACATAGGCTACTTTTTAGGGTTCCAAAGGGTGCTAACGGGACCCTATTACTAGGCCTACGCTGTCCGTCTGTCTGTCTGTCCGTCTGTCAGCACGGGCTGTATCTCACGAACCGTAACAGGTAGAGAGTTGAAATTTTCACTGAATGTGTATTTCTGTTGCCGGTGCAGAACAAATACTAAAAATATAATAACATTTAAAAATAAATATCAAGTCTCAAACTTGATATTTTTGATGTGTTTATTCTACGGTGGTACGGAACCCTTTATGTGCGAGTCCGACGCCTTCAGATCTTATGAATGTTTTCTTGAAATAAATATAGTGTATTTTAAGTAATTAACTGGCCAACCCTCAGGTCCTACCTACCATGTAAGGATCTTTTTCGTTCTAGGGGTGTAAACCGTGATTTAACGAGTTAATGTGATAATTTTTGTATTTAAATTATTCAATTAAATGTATTTGTTTCAGACATAGTCCAATATTGATTATTAAAATTATTATAATTTCACAATAAATATAAAACAATAAATAAAAGTAAAATTAAATTTAAAAAAATAAAAAAATATTTTTTATTTTTCATGTTTTATCATTAAAATACAATATAATATAACATAAATTAAAATAAAATACAATAAAATAAAAACCTACCCCTAATTAAACAAATACCGTCCGCGTGGGATACTGGCTGCATGTCCTCCCTGTATTCAAGCTGTTCCTGTTGTCAAGCGAATTTTTTGAGCAAGGAAAGAGCCAGCCCTCTTGTCACCTGTGGCGGTAACCAGTCTAAGGGTGATTTTGATAGATAAAAAAATAAAGATAAAAAGATAAACAAAAAATAAATGCATGGTTAAATCAATAAAATTAATAAAAACTGAAAATTAAATTAAAAAATAAATTAAATATGGTAAAAATAAATATTATGACACCGCTGATGACTTCATGATCGGCATCGAAGTTAAGTACCAAAGTATTCCTTTGCCTACGAAACATGAAAAAGATACTCATATCCGGCAGTCAGTCACTGACACAGAGTATGTACATTTTTACCCGACTACGGTGGGCGGAGGGTTATGATTTTGACCGATATGTATGTATGTTCATCTGCTCCCGTATAACGTCCAAACTATTTTTATCATAATAATTTGACTAATGAGATATCGTTGGACGCGTCTGGATCGTCCGCTGGTTATAGGCTATTATACGATCGAAATATTGTTATACGTATCTATCAGCATATTGTAGGTATCGTTTGTCTTCTTTTGACTTACTTTGTCTTCAGCAATAAAAACAACATAGAAATTAAATTATTTTTTTCAAATACACTCGACATAAAAATCCCATATAAAACGAAAAAAATATATTTGAATATTTTCATCCATTTCATCTATTTTAAAAGGTGCACTGGGACATATTATTTTAATTGTACGAATTAAACAATATTGTTCCTTCAAAAAATAACTATACTATAGTCTACTCCATAGCTGTTCTGTCCTAGCTAAGCGAGAGGGATATATCCTTCGGCAGCTCACGCGACGCTAGCCACACCCCGAAACTAAAATTCATTTTTTTCTTGTATCGTCTTAACTGTAATGTACCTAGGATAATCAATCATATTTCCAGCTACCCGACATTTACTCGCTCGGTACATACACGGTCAAGGCCAAAACCTTGGCTGCTATTTTTTACTTGCTATGTGGAGTTATGACAATGAAATTAATTTATTTACGACACCGTGTCGACAAGTAAGGTCTAGCCATATGGTATATGATCTAACAAATGAATATATTGCACATACCTTTTTTGGAACGCATGGGAAATTATATTCAGTACACAATACCTAGATTGATAGCGTATTGACTTCCCCAGCGCACCTTCGGGCCAGTTCAGACAGAGCAGAAAAACGTGCGAGAAATTTACTGGCTCTTTTGAAAATAGGACCGTATTACCATAGCCTAAATAAGTTGTGGGTATTATAGCAAAGAAATGTTAATATATAAGATTTATTATAGGTACGTTAAATATGACATCAAAACCGGTCTCGTGTACGTACGAAACGAGAGTTGGTTCATACGACCAAACCAGTAAAAAAGCTTACATTGTTCTCAATTCCAAATGTAACCATTGACTACAGCTCATATACGGGCTGGCTCGACCAGGGTAGTACCACCCTCTCACAGAAGATCATCGTAAAGTAGCTATTACAGCTGTGCTTTGTAGGATGAGTGAGAGAGCCGGAAGCCCAACAACCCCCCCCTTCACTTCCGTTCGTTCCACTCCTCTTCAGGTCGGCAACGTGCGAGCAATGCCTTTGGTATTGCAAGCATCTATTGGCCACGGTAACTGCTTAACATCAGGCGGGCGCTACGCGGCAAGCTTATTGCCACCTCAATCCCATAAAAAAAAAAAACATTGCCGTGACACAAGTATACGCAGAAACGAGCCCAACTATGGTTTTACATCTATTAGCCCCTGTAGACAAGTGGCTGTCGTCTACCAGCGTTTCTACAATTCGCTACGCTTCATGTATAGAAATGACATTGCAAGTCTATAAATAGATCACGTGACTTATGTCATTTCCGTAGCTGAAGCGTAGCGATTTGAAGCCAAGCCATGTCTAGAGGGGTTAGTTTGCTTCTTATTACAAAAGCTGCTAATCATCTTTTCTCTTAACTCCAGGGTATAATGATGGGAAATCCGGTGATGAATCGCAACAGTATAGCCGACTACAGCGCCATCTACTACCAATGGGGTCTCATCGACAGCCAGGGCCGGCTCGCGGTCAAAAAGCTTCAAGACTCTTATATTAAGGCCCTTAAAGAAAAGGACGCTGCAAGCGCGGTGACTGTGAGTACCTATCTGTACATCTATAAAAAAAAAAAAAAACGTCACGACTTTTATCCCCATTCGGGGGTAGTCAGAGGCTTGAGTGGCCATACACCACCACATTGTGGAGGTATTAAGTTAACTCAAAGCCCACGTTTTACCAGATAGTCAGAACCCAACGTGACAAGTGGTGAACCTTGTACACCTACACAACACACACTAACACACATACACATACACATCTTACAAGACAAATTAGCTTTTCCTCGGGACTCGTCAAGGGTCAAACCTTGGCGTCATCGTTGGACAACATTGTCGATCTTGGCTTACAGGAGTAACTATGGTGGGAGTGTGTGGCGAGCCTAGTCCCAAATACATCTATACAAATTTGTTTGGGGTAATAAGGCCGTTTGCAAGTTGCTTTTCCAGACTTAAGGTTGGCACTCATCTATCAACGCAACCGAACAGCACCGCCTCGTCGGTCGGCGTCCACTAACTGAACCGGAAATAAGTGGACCACTCGTTGACCACGCGCAGTCCACTGGTTGATCACGTGACGTTTATGGTGTAAAAGCAGCGTCCGCCCGCGGACCACCTGTCGACAATGAGTGGACGCCGAGCGACGAGGCGGTGCTGGTCGGGTGCCGAGTTGATAGATGACCGACCTTTACTATGGATGGAAAGGATTTTGTTTTGACTTTTATGCTTTCATATTCCAGCTCCGCGAAGAATTGCTCGAAAAACTGGACGATATGTCGATGCAGCCGCAAGCCTTCAACTTCCTCTCCGATGATATCTCTGCCAAAATCCGCTCGTTCGCCGAATTCATCGAAGCTCCGGAGACCAAGCAAGCTCTCCACGTTGGAAACATAGGGTTCACGTTTTCCAACAACACCGTGCATAAGAAGCTCATTGGGGATTTCATGAGTGAAGTGACGGCCAAAGTGGAGGTGTTACTGGATCACTATAGGATACTTATATACTGGTAAGTTTGCTTTTGGTTTTTTAAGGGGAGAATGAAATCAGGCTAGATAAGCTACTCTGTCCAACCACTATCATGTTAGTACTCTAGTGGATCTATTGAAAGTGGTGTCCAACGAAGGCGCCAATTTAATTTGACCCTCGGCAAGTTTCGGGGAAAATGCTAAATTAGGTCTGATGAAGCTGGTTAATGCCATTTGTGAAAAACTCTCTCACACTTTCACAGTCAAAGAAAACTAACCGCTTGAGGCGAGGTGGTAGGCGGCAGCGCGGGCGGTTGTTAACTACGCTCTCGGCCTTCAAGCTCGGTCATCATTGCAGCCCTTTCTGGCCGTGCTATAAAGGTCTTCGGTCTCGGCCTGTATTTCGGCTTGTCCATCAAGGGCTGACCGCGCTGTGGTGGCCTGGAGCCAGCAATACACTAATTACAGACTGTGGCAGTAATTTACTATTAATTTCCAGTGGTCACCTGGACCTGACCGCGCCGTGCGTGCCGAGTGCGCAGGCGCGGCGCAAGTACTGGCAGTGGGGCCAGCGCGATCGCTTCTTGAGCGCCGCGCGCACGCCCTGGTGGTACAACAACAGTGTCGCCGGGTGAGCACACGCATACATCACTAATTATACAGGGTTAATTTGAAATCATGGGCATCGTTTTAAACTATGACCCTACACATGATTCAAAACATTTTGGGAATATATAAATAAAAAACCATTGATAAAAAAAAATTGCTCGAATAAGCAAATCAGGGACAGTTATACCTCACCTGGAAAAAAAAAATATCAATTGATTTCTTGATTAATATTCCATAAATATTCTGAATCGTGTGTAGAATCACGGTTTAAAAGGATGCCAATGATTTCAAATTCACCCTGTAGTATATTGTCCACGGTTTTGAGCATGGACCAGTTACTCTTACGTTTACGTTAAGTTACGTTACGTTTAGTCTTTACTCTGTGGTTTTGAGATAACGCACATCATTACCAAATGGTGTCACGATAGGTACCTATTATACAAGTGGTAATTTAAAAAAATACAATTATTATCTAAAATGCCACACCCGCTGAGTTTCTCAGTCGAGGTCGCGTTTCCGGTCCGGCGCGGGCGGTAGAATTAAGATAAAATGTAAAATGACAATTTGTAAAAAAAATAAACTTTTTAAAGATTCCGGAGACCTTGATTTTTTGTGCTTCGTTCTTTGTTTATAGTTAGTATGATATTCAAGAAAAGTTTAAAATATTAGATAGTACCTATTTGAGATATTTATTTTTTGAATTAGAGCAGAAAGAAAATTAAAAGAAGTGTTTTTCTACAAAATATGTATACTTACCGAAGCCCCAAAATTTTTTCGTGCTTTTGAATATATATTTCTATTTTCCCTTTATCGTTTCAGCTACGTCAAAAGCGGGGGCAACTTCACCGAAGCCCTCGTGCTCGGCGCCGGCCACCTCGTGCCACTGGACAAGCCGGCGCAGACGCTGCACCTCGTCAGCCACTTCATCAGGGGCATTGACCTCCCCCTCCCGCCCAACTACCACGTGCTCTCCCAAGACACGCCCGAGTACAGGGCCGAAGACGACATCGACACTGAGATACCTAAAACGGAAATCTGCCCACTGAAAGACAGTTCATATTCCGGTTTAAAAACCACTATGATCATCAGCATACTGTTAAACGTGATACTGGTGATGGGAATAATCGGTGGAGTGGTTTATGCGCTACGGTGGAAGCGAAGGACAGAAGCGTATATGTATAACACCGTTGAT
This sequence comes from Drymonia ruficornis, assembly GCA_947859195.1. NCBI lineage: Eukaryota > Metazoa > Arthropoda > Insecta > Lepidoptera > Notodontidae > Drymonia > Drymonia ruficornis. The sequence continues at coordinate 12,035,750 of OX401905.1, read as the reverse complement.
GAGAACTGCATAGTGTCGTCCACCATGTTCTGATGTGGTTGTAAATTCTTATAAGTGACAATGGCTGTGTTCCGCATTTTACGATTTATATTGAACTGAATGATGTTGTGCGAAAGGCTAACATGAGTGATGTGGTGTCAGTTTTAATAACAAGAGGGGCTAAAAACGTTACATAGCAATTCTGCAAAAGCAATGCATTTTTCCGATTTTCTGCAAGAAACGAACAAGAAAGAACGTCACGAAATGTGTGACAATTTTACGAAAATATAGCAGTATTGCTAAAGAATTTGCTAGAAAAATATATTGATGTTGCAGAATTGCTATGTGGCGTTTTTAGCCCCCCAGAATCTCAAAAGCCGGATCTCAGCAGCCTTTAAGGTTTACAATATGATATAATTACATACACTTTTAAAGTATTTTTTATCCTATTGGATTTTAATGTTGGTGCTCAGATTCATACATTTTTATGACACGTTTATTTGTTAAGTAAAATTCTATGACTGCGAAGTACTTAATACCTAATAGTGCATCTACATCAAGCGCATGCCGCGCTCGAGCACTCAGTTTTGATGTCAAAACGCATAGACAATGTCATAACATGAGTGCTCGGGCGAGGCATCTGGACGCACCAAATTACCTACAATGGTTTGAGCGACAAAATTGTGTGTGCACATTCCTGTCAAATGTATGTTATAGTAAGTAAGTACTACCTATTACATTAGATTGCAATAAAACTACTTATTTTGATATTTAAAACGTTAATTATTTTCATTTTGGGAACAACACATTTAATATCATGCTTACTATCTATAATTATTGCATTTAGTATTACATGTATTATATCTCATATACATACGGTACACATTTACACACACAAAATCATATCAAATGACATAATGGTGCGATTTTAATAGAAAACCCACGCGGTTCTTTGCCGTATGTATGAGGGGTTCATTCAGAATTATTACTACTCCACCAAGCCAACTAGGAGCCTGTCAAATGTAACGTCACCCGCACAAAAATGGCCGGCTCACAGTGAGGACGGCAGGGCATCGCATTTTAATTTTTATCAATCGAATTTAATACTTATCCAATCGAAATAAGGTATATATTTCAATGCTCGGCGATCGACCTCGAAGCATCGCGGAGCATTTTCTCGGTGCACCCGCTGGAGCACCTTATTTCGATTGGATAAGTATTAAATTCGATTGATAAAAATTAAAATGCTATGCCCTGCCGTCCTCAGTGTGCGCCGGCCAAAAAGCGGTGGCGCTGTGCGGGAGATGTGGCGGGCGGGAAGCTGTTGGCAGTGGCGGGTGTGGAAGCCGCATTCCATCCGAGTTCCTAGTTGGCTTGGTGGATTAGTACATGTTATTATATTACTTGAAGTCCTCTATAAAGCGGTCTATGATGAACTTGGCGACTTCTGGCTGATCCCTCGGCACCATGTGTCCCGCGCGCCGCACTACAATGTCTACGAAGTTGCCGCCGTTCTTTTTATATCTGACAATGAAAACTAAGTGCTTAGAAACTGTAAATTACATATTATATTGTAACTTCTTTTACACACGAGTTGTGACAAAAGAAATGTGTTGCTTGCCAAAGAAATAGGCTCCTGCTTACGGACCGTCAATTATTTACGAAGTTATTTTTTTCTGAATTATTCAAATTTTGACATTGGCTTTTCATCTCGATATGCCCTTTTACGAAACGTATGTCGTTACAGAACAAGGTGTGTATACCTATGAAAATCTCGACTGAATGATTTCTCGGAAAATTTTGAGGGGTCAAAAATATAGGAGCGCTATCAATTTATGTATGAAATCTAGCAAAATGTATTAACAAAGAATATGAAAGGTCCTCAAAAGATTGAAAAACTTACGCGACAACAGAGCCATTGGCGAATCTGCGCAGACGCTTCCTCGGCGCGTTCACGTATTGGTTCCGCAGTGACCAGCGCAGCTCCGCGTACAAGTACCTCGTCAAGCTGTACCCCAGGATCAGATCCAACTGACCTCTGCCAACAAGAAAAAACAGTACATAGGCAGGTCTTCCCTTTCTAGTTGCACCTTCTCTAAAGGGATTAGGTAGCGGTGCACTTACCCGACAGTTTGCAAACCTTATTTCCACTTCAGACACACTTCTAGACTAGGCCGACCTACTTTTCCGACACGTGAATCGCTGTAGCCAATTGAATGCAGCTCATATACGGGCTGGCGCGACCAGGGCAGTACCACCCTTTCACAAAAGATCGGCGTAAACTATTACATCTGCAATTCGTACGATGAGTGAGAGAGCTGGAAGCCCAACCCCTCTTTCCTGCCCGTTTACTGCACGCCGGCTACAAGCGACTGCCGCTGACAGCGACCGGACTTCCCTAGTCCGCAGTCGGCGTGCAGTCCCTTTGCAGTCAGTTTGCAATTTTGATGCAGTTGATCCAAACTGCAATTTTTCAGAGGACACCGCAGATTTGCTAGTTTTAGCATCGGCGACCGGAGATTTTGCGACTGTATCGATGCTGCGTCGCGTTTTTTCGAGCGCGAACGAGCGAGATGCCGCATCAAAATCGCCAATCGCCGATGCTAAAAGTAGCAAGTCTGCGGTGGCCCATAGTCAATTTGAATAGACTCTACCTCAAGCATTGACTTAGTAAGCGGTAGGCTTATAGAAGCTACTACTTACATATAACTCATCACGCCATAATGCTCCAACAGTATCTCAACAAACGGCTTCGTGCTATTAGCTATGTCTAGGAGCATCTTCTTATAAACCAGCTGGTTGTTGTGGTGAAAGGTCGCGTTGCCAGCGTGGATGGTGCTCCTGACGTCACGCCTCGTGACGTAAGCCTCGTACTCCGGCGCATGCGACGATGGGTCCTCGTTGAAGTTGTAGATGGCCACTCCTGTATGTTTCTTTATATATTCTATAGTTTCGTTGAATTTCTGTAAAAGTATACCATCACTGCTTGAAGATAATTGGGAATTACTTACACACTCGTCACGCAGCCCGTATCCTTAAAGTTTATAGAAATATTTTTTTATGGGACTGAGGTGGCAAATAAGCGTACGGCCCGCCTGCTGTTAAGCAGTTACCGTAGCCTATAGATGCGAGCATGCGAGATTGCTCGCACGTTGCCGACCTGAAGCGGGGAAATGGGCTTCCGGCTCTATCACTCATCGTACGAAACGCAGCTGTAACAGCTTTTAATCCGATCTTCTGTGAGAGGGTGGTACTACCCCGGTCGAGCCAGCCCGTTTATGAGCTGCAGTCAATTAGCTAAAGCTCGGCTCTACCACCAGTGAATGAGTACGATGGGTTCACTCTACGAACTCTGATCAAAATGAGAGTCAGTTTAGAAAGACGGAAATGGGAAAACTTTGCTTCTTTGCCGTGTAAAATACTCATAATATAATAATAATAATATCCTGGGACATTCTTTTTACACACGGCTACCTGATCCCAAACTAAGCAAAGCTTGTACTATAGAAACCAGATAACTGATATTACTACATATACCTACTACTTGTTGTTTGTAAATACATACCTACTTAATATACATAATTACACCCAGACTCGGGACATGCAGTCATGTTCATGCACACGAATGCATGTCCCGGGTAGGAATCGAACCTACGACCTACAACGTGGAAGGCCGAATCTTAGCCAACCACGCCAACATAGGCCCGTCAATCAAAATAATTAGCTCTTTTACAATTTCTTTGTAAGCTAAACTTTTCTCTCTACCTTTAACTCTACTTACATTCGCAGCATCTATCATACTCTTCTCGGCAAGAAGTTTCAAGAACTGAGCTTCCAATTCTTTCACGTGGTCTATCTGAGCGCCTTCAAGCAGGCCCAGCACAGAACACAGCTCACTGTAGTGCGCCGTACTCGGAGGATGTATCAACCCGTTACCAATCGCGATACCCTGGACATAATCTACATTATTTATGATCAATATGACCCCTATTAGGTCAATACAGCAAGGAACTGTTTAAGAATCGGCAGATAACTTGTATCCACCAGATAAATATGGCGTTTTGACAGTTTTTCCATTTTTTTTTAATAGCACAGGTAGCATACAATGACCCGCTTGATGTTAAGTAATAACCGTTGTTTGGGCTTTCGGCTCTCTCACTCATCGTACGAAACGCAGATGTAATAGCTGCTTTACGCCAATCTCCTGTGAGAGGGTGGTACTACCCCGGTCGAGCTAGCCCGTATATGTGCTGCAGTCAATTGGCTACAGCTTGGCTCTACCACCTTAGTCACGCATTATTTCGCACTAAAGCTCTTTCTTCATTAGTAGGAGAGAATGAGACAAAATCGATTTATCTTGCGTTTTGTCTTGTCACGGCAGGCTACTAGTGCTGATGGAAGTGGCAAAAGTATGTTACATGATCACCTTCAGATTGATAGTGTGCAACGGGTCCATTCGCCTGTGTATCTGTATAGCGAGCGCGGGCACGTATTTCCCCGCGTACGACTGTCCGGTCACGAAGAGAGGAACGCGCCGTAACTCCGGGAACATCTCCAAGAATTGATCCAGAAATTCCAGTAATTGTGCACCCACCTGTCACGATATGAACATCGTTAATAACGATAACAGCTCTTGCATATGAACATCATCGTTATTATCGTTAAGGGCCACCGCAGACTTGCTACTTTTAGCATCGGCGATCGGCGATTTTGATGCTGCGTCTCGCTCGTTCGCGCTCGAAGAAACGCGACGCAGCATCGATACGTCACAAAATCGCCGGTCGCCGATGCTAAAAGTAGCAAGTCTGCGGAGGCCCTAACAGCTTATTTAAAAAAAGATACGTAAATAAAGGTGCATATGACTTAACGTTTCGTTGGTTGCCATTCTTACATACAGGGATGAACGCTGACAAAAACGGTCAGAAGATTGAAAGACCCAAAACATAACTATATATAAAATATGTAGTTACCAGTTAAGTAGGTAGTACCACTAGTTAGGTTTCGAAGATTAGGAGAATGCCATTCCGAGTAAATGTAAGTAATCAGCCAAATCAGGATCTCGAGTCGCCTCACAACTATCCATTGCAACACCACTGGTCTGTATATAATCATCGTAAATTCCTCATTATTATTAATGTTATTAAATTCTTGGCGGTTGACATGTTATCGGACAGATAGCCGATAATAATAGAGGCTAGTGGTTTTGTAATGGACAATTGTTAAGCGACTTGAGACCCAGGGTGGACGGAAGTGGAGCCCAATGAAATCGCCAAAAGGCTAACAGGAAAGTAGCGGCGCCGGCGTGAGCAAAGTTTTCGTCATCATCTTCATTCAATATCACAAGTATCTATCCAAACAAAGGAAGAAAGCGAACAGCTATTTAATAGCTGATATTTGATAGCTGTTAGATATAATAGATATCATGGTTGATCGTAAGCCTTTTTCACGTGGGATGATGGCAAGAATGCAAGCTGAATTTCCGCACTGCATCGTACAATTTATTCATAGACAACCAATAGGCGCTTTAAGGGCTTTATCTCACCGGGACACCAAGCGCGTCGCCAGCCACCGTCGCGTCGCCAACGAATTCGTATTGAATTTGACAGATAATACCATTTGTTTGGATACGTGGCCGACGACGTCGCTAGCTACCGTCGCCAATACTTCGTATTCAATTATGTCAAAATATGACAGGACTCTACTTGGCGACGGTCGCCAATCCCGTCGCCAGTGTGATTCAGCCCTAACCTAAGCAATCTAAAGTGAATGTATGTATCGCACAGGGGTCATTGCACCCTACAATTGCAGCTTCTTCAAAAAATTCCTGGCATCCAGCGATAGACCTAACTCGTTTATTTGCATTTCTATTAGGTAATTTCGATATCTTGATGAGCTTTTTGGCGCCAGATATCTATTTGCATAAGGACTTTGCATTGGAATTATATTTTGAATCGCTAACTGCTTATACTTACGATCCCGGTTATATGGAGGAGGGGGAGGGGGGGGGTCTAAAAACACGTTCACGTCATGTGACCATTTTACGGAAATGTAGCGGATTTTCTAAGGATTGCTATCTGGCCATTTTAGCCCCGTAGTAAGCAATTTACCACCGATTTGCAGCGTAACTTCGGCTCACTGCCTCATGGCACATATGTTTAAGTCCTACCTAATACTTATGTACTTAAGTACCCCACGATGTTTAAAACCGGCCTAGAGGAAATAGCTAACCCATCATCTATTTTCATACAAAGTACATTATGTAGGCGTGCACTTATGATACTTCTTGCATGGAACTTTGAGTATCTTACTTATGACAGAATAACTGGGAATACCGCGTCTGTATTGAGTACCTATACCTACCTACTGTAAAGTGGGGAGTAGGCATGTACAGCTTACTAGGCTAGTTTCCATTTGAATGAGTAAAGTTTGATAATCTTGAGTTACGGTATTTTCTAGCAACAATGGTGTTGCCTGCTCACATTGCGTTGCTGTTCTGAGAATTCTAAAAATGAATTCTATAATATTTATGCCGACTATTCATAAGTGCTTCCGGTTTCCATTTACCATAGGTGGATATTTTATCAGTTACTTCGCAGGTAATTAAAAAACAGGTTTTCTTACGTTGTTTCCTCTATATAGTACTTACATCATCTTCATTATCGAGGTACCCTCTGTCATCTTCGGTGAAGCTAAAGCCCGCACCCACAGGGTTGTCCACGTACAATATAGAGTAGTCACTGGCCCATGTCACATTCCTTGGTGTTACTGTCACAGAAAATTTAAAGTAGGAAAACCCTTTTTTTTATGGGACTAGGCCCACCACACACTCCCACCACGGTTACTCCTGTAAGCCAGGATTAGTGATGGGATGTTCTCGAGAACATTCTCACCCTCGAAAACTTACGCGTGAGATTTTTTTATTTTGGGTGACGTTATCCTAACTTTCAATCTTAAAAACAATTAAAACCACCATACTTGCATGTTTAATGAGGTTTATGCCAAGTTTAACATGCTTCAGAAGATAAATTCTCGAAAATTCTCACGGGTAAGTTTCAGTAAGTTTCCGCGGGTGAGAATGTTCTCGAGAACATCCCATCACTAGCCAGGATCGATAATGGTGTCCAACGATGACGCTGCCCTAGCCTTACTGTGGCAAGATGTAAGCGCTTATTCTATATCTACAAATTAGACTAAACCACAGATAAGCCAGATACGGTACCTTCTTACTTGCAATCACTAAACTTTGTGCTCAGAACCCCACTATATGCACTATTCACACATCGTTTCTTTGTTTATTAAATGTATAAACACCTATTCAATAAATAACATAATATTGATTATTCACCAGATGATGTTCCCTAGGTACTGTGTCCATGGACTCCTTTAAGCAGAACGAACTATTTTGGACAGCCTTTCTTTCTATCTACTCAGAGATACAGCGAGCAACAACAAGCGACAAGCACGGTATTTTATTGCTAAGTTTGGTCTGTGTTTCAATCTTAGCGTCATTGGGCCATTTAGTTTACCCAACGTTTAATAAAATACCTAGCCAACCCAACATTGGGACCAATGCTTTTTTCTAGATCCAGACGTTGGACGAGTGGCGTTGGGGCCAACGTGTGGAGCCAGCGTTACAGCATAGAACGTTGGGTGACGAACAAAAACAAAATTAATGACTTTGATAATAATAAATGTATAATGAAGGCACGTTATATTTGATTAGTAAGCTATGCAAAATACATTTAATCAATTAGTCAACGATCACGATTCGGTTTCATAATATTTTCATTTTGATTAAAATACAACGGAAACGAGAGTTTGAAGTTAGTTACAGGGTATTAGGTAACTATTGATACAGGGTATTAGGTAAGACGAGAGACGTATTCAGGATCCGAATCTCATACCAAAGTTAACAAATTACCTCACTATTCTACAAAAACATAACGAAAAAAATAGAAGTATGATGGGGAATCGGATTCAGCTGGCCTACTCCGAAATACGAACCTAACGTTTCGGCTGACGGATTGTCGTGATTTGACATTTCTTCTTTCGTTTTTCTCTACGATTTGACATTGTTTTGATCGTAAATCGAATCCGTACTTCGGACGATCCGTCAGCGACGTATTTCGGAGTAACCCCCCAGGTCTAGGACAAGACAGCTCATAGTCGCTCCTAGCGTAAGGTTGACCCACATCGCGATTTTTTTTGCCATTTTTATGTTAAGTGTATGTTACATAGTATATATTCTATACAATACGGTTAGTAAATGTAACGGTAATAAATTAACTTGCATACCTTTCCCTTTCTCGATATTCAAAGGTCCATTCAGCTCAAACAGTCCCATCAAAGACGAAAAACCCGGACCGCCTTCTAACCATATAATCCATGGTGTCTTAACCATAGGCTCAGACATCGCAGGGAAAAACCAGAAGAATAGGTTCGAGTTGTACTCTTCCTTAACCGTGATGAATCCTGAATAGCTCTTGAGTCCAAAGTACTCCTTCGATCGGACTTCTGATAGTTTTCTGGCGAATGAAGCATTGCCGTGTTTGATGTAAGGAGTCAGGATCAGGCAGTCTTTGCAGTTTCGTGAGGCATTGATTGTGATGCAACTGAAAATAGAAAAATAGAAGTTGTTGGATGTCCTTTGTCTTTAACATGTTAGGAAATAAAATGTGTGGGGGTTTTCTGGTCGTTGGCGGTACCCCGATTATAGTTGTGTTGTTGCAGGTAAATAGTTCACACCAAACCACTATAAAGTTTAATTGGTTTATTTCACTGTCTGTGTTTAGTTATTTGAGTCGCACGTTAGCGTGTGTCGAAGGTTTTGTTACAACTCGTCGTGTTAATTAGGACAGTACGTATAAGTACATGAAAAGCTGTATGAGCAGTATTGGCTCGTACAAAATGGATAGCTAGTCCACTGGTGGATCCAGAGGATAAATTCTGTTTTACTTTACTAACATAGTTGGTTTACATAACATTAAGGGACCAATAAAGATGTCTATAAATAAATAAACTGTCGTCCACTTAAACAACATCTTTGGCTAGAGTTTCTGTCGTGGCGTAGGAAAACCTGGAAAATTCTTAATTTTCGAAAGACGTAGCATATGGCCTGAAATTCCCCTCGTATTGAGGGAGAGGGTGCACGCACCATACCCGCCATACCCGATATAATTTCAATAGTCAAAATGCCACCAATGATGAAATGTGGCGCCTATGCGTATCCTATGGAGATACGCGTACTTATAATACCTACCTATTTTTCACTAAGAAAAAGTAATCGAATAGTAAAAGTAAAATTAGTCTTAATTAGTAGGTTTCGCTTTATACACTGGACCGTAAAGAAAAAGGGTCGGTTAGATAATCTTCAATATCTTAAATCGCATTTTTATTTATTTTACATTTATAAAAAATAAAAAGCTTCAATTATTATTATTTCTATTTTCGTTTAATTTCATTAAAATATTCTTTAATTAAGTCTCTATTTCATAAAGCTAGGTCAGCTACTTTTGAAGATTTGAAGATTTTCTAACCGACCCTTTTTCTATGCGGTCCAGTGTATTATAACTAAGTTAACTTCTACAAAAACTTACCATAGAGCCAGCACGGCGACTAGACAGACTACAAGACCCTTCATGACTGAAGAACAATTTCAGGCTAAGGCACTGTCAGATATACATATAATAATAAAATCGATGCGTCTGTCCCTGACGTCAATTCTACATAGATGGTGATCTATAAACAAACAAATAGTTGACAATAGGCTGTATGTACAAATATTTGGGTGTTTAACTAAAAATATTTTGGCTAGAACAACGGTGCATCAAACTAATGATTCCAGACAAGCAGTCATCAAAGAAAAGTGTGTTATTATCCGCCTCTTATAATGAGTGTTTTAACATTTCTAATGACCCATCGTTGTACGAGAATCTTTGAAACAATTATGGCAAAGTTATGTGCGATATTATTTGTTAAATTACGCTTCGACATTGCGTTTGCATAGTTTTCCAATCATATTCTAATTTGTGAAGAACCTACCTAATCCTTTTATAATCTATATCTATTTATAATGCTCTTTTATTCTTTAATACGCTTTTTTATGCAACTGAGGTGGCAAACAAACGTACGGATCACCTGATGCTAAGCAGTTACCGTAGCCTATAGATGCTTGCAATACCAAAGGCATTTGCCCGCACGTTACCGACCTGAAGGAGAGTGCAAGCAAAGGAGGGATAGAGGGGGGGGGAACGCGGCTGTAATAGCTATTTTACGCTGATCTTCTGTGAGAGGGTGGTACTACCCCGGTGGAGCCAGCCTGTATATGAGCTGCAGTCAATTGGCTACAGCTTGCCTCTACTGCTAGTAAAGCTCTTGGCTTTTACCCTTAATTTATCGGTAGCGTCACTAACTAGGTCTTGGAGGATAACAGTCGCTCCGCAGTCACAGACAGAAAGCCGGCAGCAATACAAAAAATTGGTGAAACGCTTGGAAGATATTGCCTATTTCACAAGCCAAGTCGGGGGAACAGTGTAGTAGTAGCAATAATGTTTATAAATGCTTTTATGCTTGCGGTAATTGCCGTTAAGTGCAGCTAGATTGATTGCACGGACACCAATCAGGCTGAAGTTTAGAAGTTTTTATGTGATTTGTATTTATTTACAATAGTAGTTACATTGTTTGAAAATTCTCTGTATTTTAAGATCATGTTTAGGACTCTACATCTTAAATTACTAGCTCTATATGTACTCAATAATGTGGCAGACAGAATTGACCTGTTTATATCTGATATCGGAGAAGGTAGAGAGTGGTGGTCAAGGTGGTAGAGTCAAGCTGTAGCCAATTGACTACAGCTCATAAACGGGCTGGCTCGACCAGGGTAGTACCACCCTCTCACAGAAGATCGGCGTAAAGTAGCTATTACAGCTGCGTTTCGTTCGACGAGTGAGAGAGCCGTAAGCCCACCCCCTCCCCCTCCCTCCATCCCAGTCCCCTTCAGGTCGGCAATGTGCGAGCAATGCCTTTGGTATTGTAAGCATCTATAGGCTACGGTAACTGCTTAACATCAGGCGGGCCGTACGCTTTTTTGCCACCGCAATCCTATAAAAAAAGGTACAGTAAACATCAAAAGTGGCTTAATATACTTATCAAATGTAAAAAAAAAAAACACTTAATTAATAATATGTACCTATTTAGTATGACACCAGATTCAAAAGTGACATTGAAGTGTTTAACAATGTGATTCTTTACTAAATTTTATTCCCAAGCTACTTTTGATGTTGATTGTACTTATACATAGTTTTTTAAATAAATCTGACCGCGATTTAATTCAATTTGTTATATTTGGGACCACCTGCTGCAGACCGTCCGTCCGTTCTTTTATTTGATCTAAATTATTTTTGATGATGACTGTACTTGTAACATCCGCAAAATCCCAGCCTCCGTTAAGCTATTCCACGTAGTATACGATCGATGACTCACCCAGCAAGTGGTTATAAATATTCAAACGGGTACATTACCTACCGTAGGCTTAATAAAGTTAATGTGTATTTTTTGTACTTGGATCGCGTTTCAAATTAATAGTTCGGAAAAAAACCCGCAAAGCGTAACCCGCTCCGGTTTCCGACCGTGGGAATATCAGCTATCGTCACAGTTGCCAGCTACTGTTTATACCTGTGGCTTCGCTCACCTTTCCTTTTAATCATTGATCTCACAGAAGATCGGCGTAAAGCTGATTACAGCTGCGTTTCGTACGATGAGTGAGAGAACCGAATGCCCAAACCCCCCCTCCGTCCCAGGTCGGCAACGGACCCTTCAGGTCGGCAACGTGTGAGCGATGCCTTTGGTATTGCTAGCATCTATAGGCTATGGTAACTGCTTAACATCAGGCGGGCCGTACGCTTGTTTGCCACCTCAGTGCTATAAAAAAGGATTATTTTAGCAGCGAAATTCACACATCAGAGGGCCTACTCTTTTACAAACGAAAACGAAATTTCGGACGAAATTCGCGTATTTCCTACTACGTTTCTCATTGATTCCGACATTTCTAACGAACGAAAATTGTTTGACGTTTAGATTCGACGACGACGAAGACGTCAAACAATTTTCGTTCGTAAGAAATGTCGGAATCAATGAGAAATTTCGTTTTCGTTTGTAAAAGAGTAGGCCCTCTGTTATCGCACCCGCAATTCGATAAAATACATAAGAAGCCAATATTCATCAAAAGATTAGCTGTATTTGGAAAACCGACATATTTCCATAATTGGTACACAACCGACACATACTTTACCGATTGCTGGCGTCTTGAAGGCTCTATATAGGTCTATAATACGTTTCAACGGTCACTATCGAAGAGCTTAATCTCGTAAAATATTTTTATGGAATTTTTTTATTTCCTTGGGTGGCTGAAGGAACCTGAGTCAAATCTGCCAAACTTACAAACATACTATACCTGCGGCACGTTATGATGGCCGGTTTGTCATGTGGGAGGGCGAAAGGATGAACCTTATTATAACAGAATAACATTCACTTTCGCATTCATTTTTTAACATTCTTATTTTTTTAAACGGCCAGTATTATTCCGTTATAATAAGGTTCATTTTCTTACCCCCCCCCCCCCCCCATATGTCAAACCGGCCATCGTACAATGCCGCTACTGTAGCGACAATGAGCGGAAGCTTGCGTGAAACTCGACGTAGAGATTCTGACATTATTCGTGCGTGTATATCCGCAAATAAAATAAAAATAAAAACAAAAGGTGTTACTGGGATAGAATTGTTGGCTGCAGGAAACCTATCATTTGCGCCAACACCAACACAATACTCAACATTGGGTACAAGCTGATGTTATAATTATTTAACATCTTCAACTTATAAACAAAAAGATCACAGTCGTCTTTTTTATATGATTGTTACTATAATAATACGCAATCAGGTATTATATTCACGTATTTAAATGTATCGCATCGATGTTTGTTTTACTACGAACATCCTAAATATAGAGCAAATCACATCTGAGAGCGTGCAAGAATCTATCGCGAATGTCGGAGCGTGGGAGCGTCTTTATGCTAAGCAGGTCGTTGGTACCCCGCGCCGGTACGCCGCGGATGTACAGGGTGCTTCCTATCTGCAGCCGGAACAATAACATTGATTTTGTTAATTTTTTTATCATTAATTTAAAAAATATATTCTTGAGGTAAGGTGAAGGTCATAGTAGTTACCACATTGCTTTTATTAACTTTATTGGTCTTAATAATTTAGCTTTAGTGTTTATGCTGAAGCTTTTTGTTTGTTGCTTATTGGTATTTTGGATGATAGGTAGGTAGAGGATAGTACTAGGTACCACCTATAAATACAATATTTTTAAGTATTTCAAGTAGGAATTTAGGTTCCTAATTGCATTAAAATATAGCCCGCTTTTAAATTTAACGCAAAATAATAACTAAGGTAAGTAGAGAAAACTTGATCATAATAAACTCTATTTCAAGGCATATAAGAGGGAAAAGGTCACTTTATATTTTTCTAAAAAAATAATTCAGTTTGTATACCAACAAACAAAACAGCCCACCCTGTATAAAAGATCGAGATAAATCCAAGTTCAAGGCGCAAGTGCACGCTGAGAACTGGCTGACTATACAAGGTTCCCGGCGCTAGGACCGCGGCCCCATTCCACTCAGGACCGGCAGAGGAGCACCCCGCCACACCATGATCATCGTACCCATCTTGCTGCTACTGTAAGTCCGATATCTACTCTACTAATTACTTTTTAAGGCTATTTTACTGAAATTGTTACTTTGAGAAAAGGATTTATTTATATTATGATATATTTTTTTATTTGATTTTTTTTGGGTGACTTCTAGTCATTCTTGACTCTGTTGAAAAAATATTTAGTCATTAGTCTATTGTTTTTTTTAGAAAACAAATGCTATGCGATATTATCTCATCTATAATCTAATCATAAATCGAATTCTTTAATTTTAAAAAACTATTTACCCGGCTTTCAAAGCGCCGCACGTTTTTCAAGGGAGAAATCCCAGTGGGTACTCTATCAAAATGGAATTGATGTGGACTAAGCATCCGCGATAGGATTTGTGAGAGTAGAAAAAGCACGTAATAATGTAATAAAAGCTAGATTTGAATTTGACTATATCAGCCTGCTTACGAATTATAACATTTATAATGAAGTATACACCATCTTTCACTCAGTCAAAAGAATTATCTTTAACAGTATTTCATCAAAACTTGAATTCATGGAACATGAAATTGAATTTCGGCGCTCCGTGATAAACACAATCCTATCCTATCACACCTAATCGAAACCGTTTTACAGATGCGTCCATCACTCCGTGAGTTCGGAACGGTCGTCCCTCCCCGACCTCCCTCCAGGGGAGGCTCCAGAACCGATCTTGACCTTCATGGAAAATACGTACAAGGTTGGTCGAGCGAGAGCCTCCTTCGATGCTGGCTCACCGCTGCTTCTGACTCCGTACATTGAAGAAAATAAGCTGGAGGAAGCCAGAAAGGCGGCGTATGTCGACCCTGATTACCTGCTACCTAATATGGATAGCTATGCTGGTTATTTGACTGTGAGTAGCATTTGCTTACAACTCTTTTTTGAGTGGAAAGGGAAAATGTTCCTTAAAGTGCCTTCCCATTCCTTTAAAGTTTATTAACCACTTGTATGTCACAAAAACAACCAATAGATCGTCTTTTGTTTTTATTTACCTCGAAAAGTATGTGCCACCAGTGACATGCGATTAGTAGTCCCTTAAAGTTTCATCTTGACTATCTCTGATATTTCGGCCTTTGGTTGCTTGTAAATTTCCTTCTTCTCAATATTAAGAAAGAAACACATTTCTTTCTGTTGTTTGTGTCATTTGTTTTTGTTGTTTGTTTGCTACTGTACTGTAGCAAACAAATAACAGCCAGTAACAGCTCACAATAAAATTGATATATCAGATAGGGAACTGACTGATGGTAAATTCGTTAACCAAGCTCTGTCGGAGCCTAGCGAGGCACCTAGAGTTAAGATACTTGAGAAGTTACTTTCATACTAAATAAGTTCCATTAAATCCGTTGGCAAGATGAGATATACGTGATGCTAAGATGTTTACGCTCAAAAACACGTTTTATCATTTTTTTATATGCTTAAACTAGATTTAATAATCACGATTGGTATAATATACAATTAACGACTTCAAAATGCCGTTGCTTCAAATTCCCGGCAGGTTATTTACCTAGCAGCGGAATAATACTGAATGGAAAAAAATATACTGGCAACGAAAGACTTTATAGAATTTCGGCACATTTTCAGGTCAACAAGGAGTATAACGCCAACCTATGGTTCTGGTACTTCCCGGTGTGTGGCAAGCCCGTGGAGGACACGCCCTGGATCATATGGCTTCAGGGAGGACCCGGAGCCTCCTCACTCTATGGACTCTTCACAGAAATAGGACCGTTCTTCGTTGGCGAAGATAACAATTTGGAAGGTAGGATTCCACTGTTAAAAATACCGGACTTAAGAGAGTGCCGAAAAGCTGGGATATTTTGTCAACATTCATAATTGGCCCCATTAGTAATCTCAAATGTTCCTGAGATCCAGAATATATTTAGCAATTTTTCTGACATTACGATAAATGGACCCAAAATAGTCCCTTGGGGCAGGCTGAGCGTGGGCATAATAAATAAAAAAAATCATTCCTACTAACTGCGTGAGATTTATATTTATATTCTTAATGCGACTTCAGAGCTGATGAAGCAAATTTTATATACAAGTTCATGTGGGTATATGTTTGGTATCTTATGGATATCAAGGGTTTAAGGATAAAGAACTTTTGTTCCAGAAATACAACACTCGTGGGGCAAGAACCACTCCTTGCTGTTCATCGACAACCCAGTCGGAACTGGCTTCAGCTTCACTGACGACGACCGCGGCTATGCCACTAATCAAACAACGGTATGTACCTACCATCATTTTAAAATATGGTAGTAGCTATATGTTTCGTGTACAATCCCACTAATATTATAAATGTGAAAATTTAGATGGATGGATGGATGGAAGGATGGATGTTTGTTACTCAATCACGCCAGAACGGCTGAACGGATCTGGATGATATTTGGCACAGAGATAGATTATATTCTGGAATAGCACATAGGCTACTTATTATCCCGGTAAAATGTGTGGTTCCCGTGGGATAAATTATGCGCGGACGAAGTCGCGGGCGGAAGCTAGCAGTACATATAGAGTACAGTTATCAGTGAAATTCATAAAATTAGGATAAGATTTGTAGGACTTTGTCAATAAAATTGTGACTCCTGCCTTTTTTAAAATGGTGCTCTTCACTCCATTCTTTGTATTGTTACTAGATTGGAGAAAACCTGTACACAGCTCTACAGCAGTTCTTGACGCTCTTCCCGGAGCTCCGCAAGGCGCCGCTCACCATCGCCGGTGAATCGTACGCGGGGAAGCACATCCCATCGCTCGGCGTCCAAATCCATTGGCACAGACATGAGGATGAGCCCATTAACCTTCAGGTATCTTTCCGTTAAATATCGATAACCTGCGTTTGTGATCAATTATAATCCGTATCGATAACTCTATCTCAAGATTGAGATCGAACTTGAGATGCTGGTTTTGACAGATGTTCCATACATTAAACGACAAAAATGCATCTTAAAATTGATCTCAACTTTGAGGTGCATTTATTAATACGGGCCTTAGGTATAATAATAATATCCTGGGACATTTTTGTACACACGGCTACCTGATCCCAAACTAAGCAGAGCTTGTACTATGGAAACCAGATAACTGATATTACTACATATACTACTTTTTTATTTGTAAATACATACTTAATATACATATATACACCCAGACTCCGGACATGCAGACATGTTCATGCACACAAATGCATGTCCCGGGTAGGAATCGAACCTACGACCTGCAGCGTGGTAGGCGCCTCCGCGCCAACCACGCTAACGGGCCCGTCGTATGTTACGTAACTATGGCGTAAATTAAATCTACTTACTAAGTTTAAAATTCCCTCCAACACAAGCAAATAGCACATCCTTGCGAATTATTGTTCCATAATAGGCACTGTCATCCATTTTCCCCAGGGTCTAGCGATAGGCAACGGTTTCATCGACCCTCTGTCGCTGCAGAGGTACAGTTACTTCGTACGCGAAGTCGGACTCGTCGACGACAGTGTAGCCGACTCCATGAACCAGCTGGAGACTGCTGTCACCCAGTTCATCAACGATGGCGAAATGGTGAAGGCTTATGCTGTAAGTAATTTGCCTTTGAGGCAACAATCTTTTTATTCTGATTGTAGTCGATCCATCATTCGACTGAAAAAGACGATTTGATTTGACTTCATGTTTAAAGTGCACGTCCACAAAATGTTGTGGATGCATTATATTGACTGAAAACAGCGAGGTAGAGGAAGACCAAGAATGAGCTACATGATGAGCTAAATGAAAGAGATGGTCAGTGTCATTTCATATAAGGAGGTAAAAGGGCCTGCCCTAGATAGGGAAAGATGGAAAGAGCTCCATCGGCTACACCGACAAAGGTCTTCAGACACTTAAGAAGAAGAAAACGCGAAGTAGCACATAGATACATTTTGTCTAGGTCTATATGATTGTTCCTCCTATAAGTCAAAATCTATGGTATCCAACTGAGACGCCATGATTGGTCCTTCTGCAAGTAAAGTGTTATCCTGTTTTGTTTTTTCCAGTACTACAACTACTTACTCCAACGATTCATTTCTCAATCGCACTTGTCAAACCTGTACAACTATCTTCGGAACGACATCAGCTTAGACGGCGCCTACCAGGACTACATCCAACGGACAGAGGTCAGGAAAGCGCTGCACGTCGGCAACACCAACTTCACGGCAATAGGCGTGGTGTACAGGAAACTGGTGCCTGACTTCATGGGCAGCGCCAAGATGTGGCTCGAAGAACTGCTGGAGAACTACAGGGTTATGCTGTACAAGTAAGTGTGCTTAGAAAACGTATAAGTAAATCTCTACGTGAGATTTTTTATCATAAGTAATGTTTTCCCAATCTTCTTACTCTTAAGATCCTCATTGACACGATATAGCACCACATGCTATTCCAGCTTCATGCGGCAAGTCTTTCTCCTACGAATCGTCTGGTAAATGCCTAAAGAAACTTTAGGGATACTTTAGGCCTTTTAGCTCGCATACTACAACAAAAAGAAAATTTTGGAGATTTTAATGGAGATTTCACAAAATCTTATTTTTTTTTGTTTGCAGCGGTCATTTGGATATCATAGTTGCGTATCATCCGTCGGTCAACACATACGACTCTCTAGCTTTCTCTGGATCTTCTGACTTCGCGAAGGCAACTCGTGAGCCTTGGTACCACGATGGGGAACTAGCGGGGTAAGTTCACTAAGATCTTCAGAAGTGTGTCGAACATTTCAAAAGCCCCAAAATGTCGATCAACATTTTGCCCAACACGCCGATATGGAGCGATAAGTGTAATTGTCCTTTTAGCTGAAGAAACCGACTGACTATCTGATCTGTCAACACACAGCCTAAACCACTGGGTTCAAAATACATGAATTTTTTATAGTAGCTGTACCATTTATATGATAAGCATCTACTAAGGAAGGATCTTTGAAAATGCCACCCCTAAGGGGGTTCCAAAATCCACACGGACGAAGCTGTGGGCAAGACTAATAACCTATATAACCTTCTCCTTCTTACGACCTAAAGCTATATTTTATGTTCCAGATACTACAGGGTGGCTGCCAACCTAACAGAGGTGATGATTCGCGGCGCCGGTCACATGGTGCCGGCTGACAAGCCCGGCCCTGCCCTCGGACTCATCTCCGCGTTCGCACGCGGCATCTCTTTGAAAGATGACACCAGCAGCCTGGTGGAATCGGAAAAAAACTCTCTGCGACGACGTCAATTGCCTCTCGAATAGTCAGCATCACTCACGTTTGCATGTTGGGAATGTTTGTTTTATCGTAATAAAATAATGGTGACAATTCTTTAATCATTATTGTGTTATTGTTATTCCTTTTCTTTAATTTTATGTTTCTTTTCTTGACCGTACTTTCTTTCTTTAATATTATTTCTTTTCTTGTTTTTTTCTGTACCAAACTGTTTCTTATTATTTTTTTAAAAACCCCCACAAGACAAGCATTGCCTAGTGTGGGGTGTTTTGCCCGTTCTGTAAATTGTAATGTGTTTTGGTAATATCTAATTTCATTATCACAAATTATCAAGTAGGTAATGCTGCAGCTACTCGTAATAAAACAGATAGCGATATTACAGTCAGTAGGAGACCGTGGTCTAAGAACATTATTGAGCGCAGGCATAAGCACAAAGCTTCTCTTAAAAATGTTGTTGTATAGTGCATTAAATAGAATTTCTATAGTACTTTACAGTTGTTATCACCATGTCGTCAGTTTTGTACATAGTTTACAGTATATTGTGTGTATTTTGCTCGTCTTAACCTAAGGTGCACAAACATGATAATTGACTGAGCAACAGAGGTCCAAACGCAACATTTGCCAAAGATCAATGGAGGGCAGTATCCTCAATGTCAAGTGAACTGGGGTGAACATAGGTACTCTCATGGCTCGAATGCTTACAAGCAAATGTTTGACGTTAAGAAGCTCCACTTGCATTTGCACCACCGCTTGGGACAGTGGTTCGAGCGTAGGCTAGGCCGCTCGGTTCACTGCAACAGGTGATTGTGGGTTCGATTCCCGCCAGAGGCAAATTTCGGAAACGGGTTTTTTCGTAATTTGACCTGGTCTGGTTATCAGGCATCGCTCTCGGTCCATTGTACGGTACCCATAGTACGAGCATTGGGACCGCATACAGTTGGTGGGTAGTTTTATTTTTTTTGTAATTACTATATGTTGTTGGCCAGAGTGGCCTTAACAACTTCACCGGTCAGAGGGCGAGCGCGCAAAGTGCGGCTCCAGCCGTAAGGGCAGGGGGACAGCTGGCTCAAGGGCGCCACATTGGGCACGGCCTCGGCTTGGGCTGCTGTCTTTTGAGTGAGCGGGGTAAAAATTACCACCGGATCGTAACGCGACCTCGCTGAGAAGATCCGGCAAGAAACTCAGCGAGGCTTGTCGGGTGCCTAGGTGCGTCTATGCCCTGCTAGGCGCATAGAGGCATCTATTGGCGGCGGTGTGTGTTCGTCGACCTCGCCGGCGAGGTCGGTGTCTGTTGGGTAGTGTGCGTGTGGCGGTCTCCTCGACATGTGAGTCGAGGAGTACGGAGTGGGTAGTCTGGCGATAAGTATTTATTTGTTTGGCTATTTTACATCATTCATACCAGAACTTTATTCAACAGGTCAAGCTGGCTAGCATTGATCATTCGAAGCCATACTATTTGGACTGTCACAACCGCTATCAGTACCTCGAAGTTCCGGCGCAGTCGGCCTCAAACGAAACTTTGAACGTCACTTACACCTACGGAGTTACATTTGTCAAAAACAACACTATCAAATGGTCCTCCAGGTGGGACTACATCCCTAAGGCTAAGACACACACTGGTTTTTAATAAAAGCCTGTATATCTATCCTTTTAACCCTGTATATCTAGCGATAGACCTTCATGCTATATGCTCAGTAATTATATGGGTCAGAATCATCGGATAGCTCCTGTTCATGAAAAAACTGTCAAAACGCCATATTTATTCGGTGGATAAAAGTTTTCTGACGATTCTGAAACAGGCACTTAGTATTTTTAACTTTTTTCCTACTGTCTTATTTTTAACTAGCTGTGCCCGCGACTCCGTCCGCGTCCAGTCGGTGAAGCCCTTAAATATAATTTTGTCTATCGTATTACGTCAGTCTGCATCAGTCTGAGCTCGTCTGTCCGTGGCTGTCTATCTGTACCAGTCTATACCAGTAAGGTGGTAGAGTCTGACCAGTAAGGTGGAGATCGGCATTCAAGTAGCTAATTTACCTTCGTTTCGTATGATGAGGGAGAGAGCCGGAAGCGCAACCCAGCCACCTCCCCGTCCCCTCCCACTAACCCCACTCCCCTTCAGGTTGGAAACGTGCTACCGATGCCTTTGGTTGCAAGCATCTATAGGGTACGGTAACTGCTTAACAACAGGTGGGCCGTACGCTTGCCTGGCACCTTAGTTGTATAACAAAAGTTTGACTTTATTTGTCTGTGTGTATCAGTTTAGCTGTAAGTATCTGTCTCTCTGTAATCTATCGGTAGGTGAGTATCTCTGTCTGTACCCGTCTATCTATATCTGTAGTTACTCACAGTATCACGACTGAGCGGTTGGACTCCAGAGCTCAATGTTTAAGTTTGTACTTGATACCCATGTTCCTTATTTAAAATGAGTGAGTGCTCCAGACTCACGGCTTAGATAAGAGTCACTTCGCAACATCGTGCTTAAAAAGTTAGAGTCCGGAGTTTATCGTCTAAGTCAATAGTCAAAGCGTTTATTTTGTTTAGGCCTAGGAGGGCACTTATAAGTAGTAATTTTACATGTTTTCCTTAAATTCTAGCGCCGAATCGGAAACGCGACCTCGCCTGAGAAGTTTCTACTTGATACCCACATTGCTAATTCAAAGTTAGCAGGTCCTCCAGATTTATGTTTTAAGCAGGCAGTTACCCAGCAGCATCATTCCTAAGGGGTTGGAGTTCAGAGTTCAATGTCTATGTTTCTATTACTACTTAATTCAAAATTAGCAGGTCCTCTAGACTTACTTCTTAGGTAGGTAGCTTCCCTACGGCATTAGTACTTTGGAGATGAATTCCAGAGTTAACGTCTAAGATTCCGCGTGATACAAAGACCCGCTCAATGTTTTTTATACGTAATTAGGAATAAAAAAACTAAATTTCTTGAAGCAAGGAAGATATTACATTTTGACATGTGGTGCAAGGCAGGTATTGTCTGATTTTAAGTATAGCGACATCTAGTTAAGAAAAACGAAACTTAAGATTGTAGAACGCAGCAATAAAATATTTATTATTATTATTATTAAAATTAAGATTATCTATTCCAAATAGTGACGGATCACACACAACGTAGGGCTCCGTAGGGCTCCGCTCTAAATAGACGTATTTCAATAACTAAAACTTATTTTTTGCTAGAATTTCTGTGTGGTCATAAAAATTTACAAACTAATATTTTAGAAAAAAATATCCTAGATGTTAAGTTGGACTATTAGTCATATCCATGCCAAATTTCATTGAAATCAATCCATTGGATTCGAAGTTGTGCGTGTTCGAATATTTAGGTAGTTTTTGAATGTTTTGTGGCAACCCTAATCTTTACCGAAAAAAAAAAATATGCTAGATGTTAAGTTAGACTATTAGTCATATCCATGCCAAATTTCATTGAAATTAATCCGGTGGATTCAAAGTTGTGCTCTTTCAAACATTTAGAATTTTTAAGTAGTTTTTTATATTTTCTGTGGCAACCCTGAACATTTTCGAAAAAAAAAGTATCCTAGATGTTAAGTTAGACTATTAGTCATATCCATGCCAAATTTCATTGAAATCCATCCGGTGGATTCGAAGTTGTGCTCTTTCGAAAATCTGAGCAAACATACAAACATACAAACATACAAACATACAAACATACAAACATACCCACAGACAAAAATTCTAAAAATGATAAAAATGAATTCTGCTGGTCCATCTAAGTCCCCCCCACTATTTTTTTTTTAAATATTTCGAATGTACAGACGCGACCAATTTTACATTCTTATTATATGTATAGATATTCAACATACATAATATTGTTTTTAGTAAGTTCTTACATAGGTTATTTTTTACTGTTTGCATTTAATTTAATTAATTAAGTTTTATTTGGGTTATTGTAATATTATTTATAATAAGGTAGTTAGACTTATCACAAAAAAATATTCACAGTTATGATTGTATCAAAAAACAGTATTAACGATCACATAATAACGGATGAAATTTTATGTTTATGTTAAAATTTTAGTTGATTATTGAAATAAAGATTAGACCAATTAATAGGCGGGCATTTAGCTATATGGAGACTATATAAACGGGTGTTTAGAAGAGTATCTAATAGGTATACTTCTTTACTGGTAGTGGTAAGCGAATCCATCTTCCATCGCAAAAGCCAGAGACGTGCACCATCACGCAACATGATCGTCGTATGGAGCTTGCTATTAATGTAAGTCGCAGCAACTTATTTAAATTAATTTATTACTTTGTGAAGCCATTGCTAATTGACTAAAAGTTTTATAAGAATGGAAATACAACAAAATCCATTTCACAGATGCATCCACCAATCCGTAAGTTCGGCACGGCTGTCCCTCCCCGACCTACCTTCAGAAGAGACTTCAGATTTTCTCCTGAACTTAATAGAAAGAACGTATAAAGTTGGTAAAGCGAGGTCCTCACAAGACGCCGGCTCGCCACTACTCCTGACTCCGTATATTGAAGCAAATAAGCTGAAGGAAGCCAGGGAGGCGGCGTACGTGGACCCTGCTTACCTGCTGCCTAACATGACCAGTTATTCCGGTTATTTGACTGTGAGTACTAAATTAGCTAGAAGAACCTAAAATAAATAAATAAAAGGCCGTTTCCAAAATTAGTCGTAGAGGTAAGTAAGGTAGAATAATCTGGGTCTATAATTTTCATGTGCGACTCTGACTCCCAACAAAGATTCCCACAGCTGAACGAAGAAAGAGAACTTTCTGATACCTCCAAGGCTTGAGAGGGAGTGTGCCCGACCAAGATCCTGGTCTCGGCCGTTCTCGGCTAAAATTTAACTCTCGGTCTTAGTCTCATTCTCGGCAATTTTTAGTAGTAGTATCTCGGCAGTGGCCGTAACTGCGCATGATTGGTGTTTTAAAGTAGGCGCTGTCTTGCTGGGTAGTTTTTTTTCTATATGAAATTACCTACAGGTAATTTCTCGGTCTCGATGTCGTCTCGTCCATGAATTTATTTTCTTTTTGGTTTCGGTCTCGTTCTCGGTCGTGATAAAAAAAAGTAGTCTCGGTCAGACTTTAGTGCCTAGTAGTGACTTTAGTGACTTTAGTGATATAGCAATTAGCTCGACGCCTACAGTAGGTCACAGGCGCCGCACCCTTAGCAACGAGATAACAGACACTTCATTCATTATTGGAAGGTTGTGTGATGGTTGAATAACGATTAACTAACTAATAGGTACGTCCAGAAGTGTCACATGCCGCGCGAGGAAAATTTTCCTCGCCAAGTTTGACTTGCCTCACGTGAGGCAAATGCTCGCCCTGCCTCACCTGAGCACTCACATTTGCCTCGCCTAGTTTGGCAGTCGTGAGACAGAACGATGTGAAACGTGTCAAACTGATTGATCGGGTATACCTCTCCCTGTCTAGAGTGTCAGTTGCCTCGCCAATTGCCTCGCGCGACATGCGACTGAGGCAAACGTCGTGCTTCGCGAGGCATGTGGGTGAGCAGCCTCGCGCGGCATGTGCATGTTGTAGACACGTCTATTGAATAACGATTGCAGGTCAACAAGGAGTATAACGCCAACCTATGGTTCTGGTACTTCCCGGTGTGTGGCAAGCCCGTGGAGGACACGCCCTGGATCATATGGCTTCAGGGAGGACCCGGAGTCTCCTCACTCTATGGACTCTTCACAGAAATAGGGCCGTTCTTCGTTGGCGAAGATAATAATTTAAAAGGTAGGACGTCATTGCTTGTGTCCTGCGTTTTCTTTCACGCGGAACGTAAAACATCAACTATGATAAAAGCTGTTATGCACTAGCAAAACAGCTTTTATAAAATAATCTAGATCTTTTGCTTGATCGTTCATTAAGTACCTACGTATCCATTTTAGGGTTCCGTAGTTCCTACGGGGAATTCTTATAAGATCTTCCAATCAGTCCGTCCGTGTTTCCTAGTCTGTCACAGTGTGCCGTAATATCTACAGTTTTGACAAAGTTGTTGGAATTTGGTAAGATCTCAGTTCCAAAAATATAAGATATTCATTATAAAATATTTTTTTAAGGTTCTCGGAAATGGAAAGTGGGGATAACTATGTTTTTTAGTGTGGGCTATCATTGAAAATATATTTTCTAATGAAATTGTATTTCCATACCACATTTTACCAACAGCCGGAGCCGACCCATTTGCGGACCTCTAGGTTAAAGCAATGTGTAGGTTAAATATTTAGGCCAAAAATATCTTTAGTCTTGTTTATCCTGATTCACTATTATGACTTTTATATTAATGTACCATCTGTTTTTCCAGAGATGCCACACTCGTGGGGCAAGAACCACTCCTTGCTGTTCATCGACAATCCAGTCGGAACTGGCTTCAGCTACACTGACGACGACCGCGGCTATGCCACTAATCAAACAACGGTATGTACATGAGTAACAATGACATTTAGAAAAGTTAGCTATTTGCATGTTCAAAGTTTCTTAGAGTTTGTTCACATTTTGTTCCAACTTCTTATTCCTCATAAAAGCTACGCGATCCTCACTCCATTCTTTGTATTGTTGCTAGATTGGAGAAAACCTATACACAGCTCTACAGCAGTTCTTGACGCTCTTCCCGGAACTCCGCAAGGCGCCGCTCACCATCGCCGGCGAATCGTACGCGGGCAAGCACATCCCATCGCTTGGCGTCCAAATCCATTGGCACAGACATAAGGATGAGCCCATTAACCTTCAGGTAGGTCGTCCAACCACCGCTGTGTAAATAAAAATACCAACTAATGGATTTTCAATACTAAAAAATATCGAACGTTCAGACTTTTCATCAGATAAAAGTACCTAGGTGATCCAAACCATTTTACTCTTAAATTATCTCTCACTACGAATTGGATGGACCCGTCCACGTAAAAGGTCGCACGCTTTCTATAGTGTTCTATAGTGTACCTACCTTCTTCCCCTAAAACCCGATATAAATGTCCATATTGATTTGGAAGCTCCACAGCTAGGAAAGTAACCTCGTGATGCCCCTGGGAAATGTACTAAGGATACCACGGTAAGTGAATCATTTACCCTGTGATATTTTTTCCAGGGTCTAGCAATAGGCAACGGCTTAATCGACCCCGTGTCGCTGCTGAGGTACAGTTACTTCGTGCGTGAGGTCGGTCTCGTCGACGACAAGGTAGCTGATGACATTAAAAAGTTGGAGGAGGATGGTACCAGGTTGATCAACGATGGGGAATTGTTCAAGGCTCTTTATGTAAGTGTACATACATTTCTCTTACTTCTGTAGACTCTGTAGCTACCATGCCATTCACTATCACTGTTTTGTGGCCACGTAGACTCGTGTTTCTAATTTAGTTTACACAAAACTTTTGGTCAGCTTCATAATCATTTGCGCTTACAAAATCCTTTGCCGCTTAGTGAGTACCATAGGTTCTTCAATTTCCAGATCTACGCTACCATACTTAATAAAATTAAAGATCATGCGTACTTGACGAATGTGTACAACTACCTTCGGGATGATATGAACATCGACGGTCCCTACCTGGATTACATCCAACGGACCGATGTTCGTCGAGCGCTGCACGTTGGGAACACTGAATTCACGACAGGGGGTGTGGTGAAAAAGAAACTATTTCCTGACATGATGGCTAGCGTTAAAATGTGGCTCGAGGAGCTACTCGACAACTACAGGGTTATGCTTTACAAGTAAGTGCACTAACATAGATGAAAAAATACTAGTATGGTACCAAATTGAATCGGGCGAGCGAATGTCAATAGAGAATACATGTTTTTATGAAACGAACGTCTCCTGTTATAGCAGCTCTACAATTCTAAGATATGAAGAGTAATTTATTAATTTAGTCGGATATTAGGTGTTATTATATCCGCCACCAACGGTCAGCAACAGGCGGACCGCGGTCCGTTTGCGGACCGCGAAAGGTCGAACCTCGGACCGCCTAATATTGTAATGTATTCCAAGTATAAATTAATACATAGATAAGATATTCTATACCTTTATTAATTGAAATAATATTTTTAAGCCACACAGAATCTAACTTAGTACTTATTCTATTTTAAGTTGCCTAGTTAACCTGTTTTACAAGTACCCACAACTGATATGATTTGATTAGTTTCCTATCAAGCCTGTGTGTGTGTGTGTGTGTTTGTGCGAATTAGTTATAAGTGATGTGATTTAATTATTATTAACAGTTGATTTTTTCTGGACCTCGTTAAAATTTTCCCACAGTATCCGGACTCCATCTAAAACTACTTGCCGACCCCTGCGCCACCATATTAATAGTCATCCGTTTCATAGACTTTGCGAATCATGGAATTAGTATGGGAGATACTTCTCTTCTGACGTAGTGGTTGATTATATTATTCTCTCGGTATTGAAAGATATGTAGTAGGTAAATAATAGAGTTCTTTTTTTTTGTTTCAGCGGCCACTTGGACATTATTGTTGCATACCATCCGTCGGTCAACACATACAGGTCCTTAAATTTCTCCGGATCTGTGGACTTTCAGGAGGCGACCCGTCAGCCTTGGCACCATGATGATAAACTATCCGGGTTAGTGTAAAGTTATAATAATCAACATAATGATAATCGCCATAATAATCATAATCAAATGCTTTGATCTGAAGTCTACGTTCCCCATAGCTGAAGAAAGGCTATTCCCAAACATGACACCAATCAGAATGCATCCAAATATCACAACAGTTCCAAATCCTCCTATTTTACAACACTAAATTTAGTAATATCTACATAATATGACGATTTGATAGGACCTACCTGCAGAGGAGGTCATGTCTCGCTTAGATTAGATGTCATGCTCATTGCCCGCCCTTGCACCACAATCTGTAAACTATAGCTTGCACTATAGCACTATAGCTAGCAATAGGAATGCCTTTGATGGAAGCGTCTCTTGTGAACTAAAGACCACTATATCCTGGCCCAGGTACTACAGGATAGCGGCAAACCTCACAGAAGTGATGGTCCGTGGGTCCGGACACATGGTGCCGGCTGACAAGCCCGGCCCCGCCCTCGGACTCATCTCCGCGTTCGCACGCGGCCACTCCTTGGAAACAGACACCGGCAGCTTTGCGGGACTGGAGAAGAACGCGTTGCGACGACGTCAGTTGCCACTGGAATAATGCATGGCCTACTGCATGCAAAGATGTGTACTTATTTCTTGTTTCATTAAAAACAAATAAACAAAGATCTTATTTATTTTAAAATACTCAAACGCTATAAACCCAAACTAACCTACAACCAAGAAAACCAGTCGTAGTTACCTTGAAACCTCACTGGTAGCACAGCCGGCCGTGAATGATACTTTTGACGTTTTTATTCTACGGTGGTTATTAGGTACTATTTACTTATTTAAGAAAACAATCAATTGTACATTATGGTGTTTGAGAACACAAACTGTACAGGATACACATATCCCCAATCAACTACATTTTCCACACATAGCACACACATTGTTAAATAGGGTAGATAGTTTGCGAAAATAAAGTTCAAAATTAGTGATAGACGAGTACTAGATTTGAGCGTATTGTTAAGGTTGGCACTCATCTATCAACTCGGCACCCAACCAGCACCGCCTCGCCTCCCGGCGTCCACTCTTTGTCGACAGGTGGTCCGCGGGCGGACGCTGCTTTTACACCATAAACGTCACGTGTTCAAACAGTGGACCGCGCGTGGTCAACGAGTGAACGCCGCGTGGTCAGCGCGTGGTCCACTTATTTCCGGTTCAGTCAGTGGATGCCGACCCACGAGGCGGTGCTGGTCGGGTGCCGAGTTGATAGATGAGTGCCAACCTTTAAGCATGGTCGTCTTTAGGTGCCAAATGCTGGCCCTGAGGTCACGGATGTGTGCGAAAGCGTTCCCGAGGCCCCAACGCAAGTCGAGAGTAAATCCACCGTGGGGTTTAGCTGGTAAGAGTCCGGCATAACCAGCACGCCTCACCAGGGGCATGTGGGTATCCATAAGTATTTCCCAGCTAGCTGCTCGGAATACTTACCTAGTGAGAAAGACCCACTTCTCGCCAAAAATTCCAGGATACGTCCTCTGATCCACCAAATAAGTTTGGCGTTTTACCTATTCCATGGAAAAACTGTCAAATATACTGCCATATTTAAAGTTATCTGACGATTCTAAAATAGTCTCTCAGTATATCTAACTATTTACCTACTTTTATATGGGTTATCGTAATATTATGTATAACAAGGTAGGTACTAATTAAACTTATCAGTAAAATATGCCATGAGAAAAAAATAAAACAAAATTAATGAATTTGATAAATATAACGAAGGGAATATCAAATGTTTTTAATTTTATTTTATGTTAGGATTTTAATTGATTACCGAAATAAAGATTAGACCAATTAATAGGCGGGCATTTAGCTATGTGGAGGCTATATAAACGGGTGTTTAGAAGAGTACCTAATATACTTCGTTACTGGTAGTGGTCGGTAAGCAAATCGGTCTCTCATCACAAAAGCCAGAGACGTGCACCATCACGCAACATGATCGTCGTATGGAGCTTGCTGTTAATGTAAGTCGCAGCAACTAATTTTAATGAATGTAGTATTACTATTTACTTACCTATTAGTCACCAACTTTGGTAACAATATACAGAGTGATTTTTTTAAG
This sequence comes from Drymonia ruficornis, assembly GCA_947859195.1. NCBI lineage: Eukaryota > Metazoa > Arthropoda > Insecta > Lepidoptera > Notodontidae > Drymonia > Drymonia ruficornis. The sequence goes on along the minus strand of OX401905.1, from coordinate 12,006,189 downwards.
TGTGCGTGGATGGCCAAATCCGAAACTATAAGGAATAGCGAAAAGTACTCAAAGGACTCCCGGGGCCGATTTTGATGAAAACTAAAACTGCATTATTGGATTTTTGTAAAAATAACATTCGTAGCCAGGAATCGAACTAGTTGATTTTGAAAAAAAAAAACCACACACTGTATTATTACACCATTCGATTGTGTCGCTGATAAAGAACGAATTCTGGGAAGTAATGACATAGGCAAACTTGAGGAAGGTGGTGGATTTTAATAAACTGCTCCATATTTTCAAGGTTGATTACTTACCTGTAACTTGTTCTGAATTATGCAATATTTTTTTTTTTAATTTACGCTCGCAGCGCAGTCATCTTCACAACATTATGTTCTAATTTCAGTTTAGGTTTAATAGGTAGGTAACTTAAGAGAAATAAAATAATATATGGTTAAAATGAGCTCTTTCCTTACGTTTACCATATGCCATTTCTTCCCAGAATTCGTTCCTTATCAGCGACACTATCGAATGTTGTAATAATACAGTACATATGTGTTTTTTTTCAAAATCAATTAGTTCGATTCCTGGCTAAAAATTTTGCTTTTTCAAAAATCCAGTGATGCAGTCATCAAAATCGGCCCCGAGACTCCTTTGAGTACTTTTCGCTATTCCTCATAGATTCGGCTTTGGCCAACCACGCACTCTTGAAAAATGTATAGTATATAAGAAGAATTAAAATAATAAAATAAAACAAATAAATATCACCAGACTCACACCAACTCATAACATCCTAAGTACGGTACCGTACCGTATAGTACTATGGACTGGGGGCATCGGCGGTCCCAGTGACACCCAGACCTTGCAAACGTGTCCCAAAGACTCAAATAATCCAACCAAATAAATGCGTTCAAAGAACATAGAATAAAGGGCTATTGAAAAATTATTTCTTAAGCCATTATTAATTGACTAAAAGTTATATTAGAATAGCTAAAATACAGGAAAGAAAACAAAATCCATTTCACAGATGCATCCATCAATCCGTAACTGCGGCACGGCTGTCCCTCCCCGACCTACCTTCAGGAGAGACTTCAGATTTTCTCCAGAACTTAATGGAAAGAACTTATAAAGTTGGTAAACCGAGGTCCTCACAAGACGCCGGCTCGCCACTGCTCCTGACTCCGTACATTGAAGCAAATAAGCTGAAGGAAGCCAGGGAGGCGGCGTACGTCGACCCTGCTTACATGCTGCCTAATATGACCAGTTATTCCGGTTATTTGACTGTGAGTACTAAATTAGCTAGAAGTAAAATAAATTAATAAAAGGCCGAATCGAACCTTCAACCACTCGAACGGAGAAAGAGAACATCGTGATACCTGCAAGTCTTTCGAAAAGAAGTTTGCTAAACCGTACTGACCCCGCCTGATGAATAACGAATAACGATTTCAGGTCAACAAGGAGTATAACGCCAACCTATGGTTCTGGTACTTCCCGGTGTGTGGCAAGCCCGTGGAGGACACGCCCTGGATCATATGGCTTCAGGGAGGACCCGGAGCCTCCTCACTCTATGGACTCTTTAATGAAATAGGACCGTTCTTCGTTGACAAAAATAATAATTTAGAAGGTAGGACTTCATTTCCAGTATCCTATGTTTTCTTTAACGCGGATCGTAAAACATAATTGTGCAAAACAGCTGTAATATTCTAATTCTTGCTAGCTGCTTGATCATTCATTACGTTAGAAACGTATGCATTTTTTGCTAATTGTGTTACTTCGTCTGCCTTACAAAAGCTTAACTTTCCAGAGATGCCACACTCGTGGGGCAAGAACCACTCCTTGCTGTTCATCGACAACCCAGTCGGAACTGGCTTCAGCTTCACTGACGACGACCGCGGCTATGCCACTAATCAAACAACGGTATGTACATGAGTAACAGTGACACATTTTCATGTAAGAACAAAGTTTCTTAGAGTTTGTTCACATTTGTTCTAACTTCTTATTCCTCATAAAAACTAGGCGTTCTTCACTCCATTCTTTGTATTACCTATTGCTAGATTGGAGAAAACCTGTACACAGCTCTACAGCAGTTCTTGACGCTCTTCCCGGAGCTCCGCACGGCACCGCTCACCATCGCCGGCGAATCGTACGCGGGCAAGCACATCCCATCGCTCGGCGTCCAAATCCATTGGCACAGACATGAGGATCAACCCATTAACCTTCAGGTATGGATCGTTCAACCACCGCAGTGTTAATTAAATAAAAGATAACCAGCCAATGATTGTATAGTACTTGCAAACATCGACAGGTAAAATGTAAGTTCACCAGGTAAAAGTAGGTGCTCCAAACCATTTTAATTTTGACTCTTAAAAATTACCTTTCTCTACGAATCGGATGGACCCGGCCACGTTAAAAGGTCGCGCGCTTTCTATAGTGTTATATTACCTGCTTTTCCTAAACACCCGACTATGTCCATGCTTAGTTGGAAGCGCCACGGTTAGGAAATGTACTGGGTATACCACGGTAAGTGCATCGTTTACCCTATGCTATTTTTTTTTCAGAGTCTAGCAATAGGCAACGGCCTTATCGACCCCGTGTCCCTGTTGAGGTACAGTTACTTCGTCCGCGAGGTCGGACTCGTCGACGACACAATAGCTGACGCCATTAATGAGTTAGAGGAGGATATTACCGAGCTGATCAACGATGGGGATTTGGAACAGGCGCTTAGTGTAAGTAACTATCGTAGTTACCTTGCCATCCACTATCACTGTTTTGTCGCCACATATTGCGATAATTGTCTTGCGATTTTTATTTATTTACGGTACACTTCTTTTGTCAGCTTCAAAATCATTTACGCTTACAAAATCCTTTGCTCCTGAGCACCTAGGTTCTTCAATTTCCAGATCTACAATATCTTACTTGGTGTCATTGAACATTATGCGTACTTGACGAATGTGTACAACTATCTTCGGGATGATATAAGCACTGATGGTCCCTACCTGGATTACATCCAACGGACCGATGTTCGGCGAGCGCTGCACGTTGGGAACACTGAATTCACGTCCATAGGCGTGGTGTACAGGACACTGAGGCCTGACATGCTGGCTAGCGTTAAAATGTGGCTCGAAGAGCTACTCGACAACTACAGGGTTATGCTTTACAAGTAAGTACGCTCCTCCTATCCTTTCTTCTGATTAAATTCGTGCGGGTTCCAAGACAACTTAGCATTTCCCCGAGACTCGTCGAGGATCAAACCTTGGCGTCATCGTTGGACACTATTGTCGATCCTGGCTTAGAGGAGTAACAGTGGTGGGAATTTGTGGCGGGATTAATCCCAAAAAAAAAAGTAAGTACGCTATAGGTACCTATTGGATTCGAGTATAACTAGCTCACGAGTTTAGGTCCAAATAGTCTTCCTCTTCTTCTTATCGTATGGTTAGTCGTGGCCAATCTAGTGTTACGAGAGTTGTTCAAGACGCCCGAAGGCTTAACGACTGCTGCCTAGAAGACAAAAACCGGGACCGACTTTTTACGTGCCCTCCAAAGCACGAAGACGCTTAGTTCAAATGCCACTAACTAGTCACCCGTCTCTGCCTGACCTTGCCAAGCGTTGCTTAACCTCCGATCGTTTACCGATCAGTGATTGCAGCTGGCTATAGCGCTCTCCAAATAGTCAAATTGCTATTCGTGGTGCTTTCCAAGTCCTCCATTAGTTGTAACAGTCTTGTTTTTTGTTGCCTATACTGTTATGTTTCCCGCTTGCAACGGATGTAAATTGATAATCCTCTTCTAACTCTTCCTATTCTTTCTTTTTATTATGCGGGTTCCAATACAACTTAGCTTCTCCACGGGACTCGTCGAGGGTCAAGCTTTGGCGTCATCGTTGGACACCATTGTCCACCATAGTCCTGGCTTACAGAAATAACGTAAATAGGCCCAAAGTAAATACGCTTGCATAGATTTTAGAAAATAAACTAAGTATGGTGCCTTACCATTGGTCCTCACGTTTGGGAGATAATTATTGTGTTATCCAGGCTCTAAGCTAAAATGGATCACTGCACTACATATTTTGTCTAAAGACGAACAAAGTTAAGTAGGTTTTCTCATGAGTTTTGATTTTAATTAGTTTAAACTCGGGTGGATTTTAGAGTTCTTTTTTGTTTCAGCGGCCACTTGGACATCATTGTCGCATACCATCCGTCGGTGAACACATACAAGGCTTTAAATTTCTCCGGATCTGTAGACTTTAAGAAGGCGGCCCGTCTGCCTTGGCACCATGATGATAATCTATCAGGGTATGTAAAAAGTTATTCTTTAGGTCACAAGTCATAATAATCTACCAACTTATGAGTGGTTTCGTTTGTCGTCTACTTTCCCCATAGCTGAAGAAAGACTATTTCAAAACATGACACCAATCAGAATGCATCTAAAAATCGCAACAGTTTCAAATCTTTCGATTTCACAAAGCTAGATTCGTTAATATGAGGTACCTACATAATGTAACGCTTTGATAGGTACTGCCTCCCTGCAAATGATGTCATGTCTCGCTTAGATTAGATGCATTGCTCATTGCCCACCCATGCACAACAATCTCTAAACTATAGCTTGCACTCCCTCTCGTTTGGAGAAGAGGCCGGAAGATTCAAAAAAATTGGAATACCTTCGAAAGAAGCATCTCTTGTGAAGTAAATACCAAAATTTTCTGGATCAGGTACTACAGGATAGCGGCAAACCTCACAGAAGTGATGGTCCGTGGGTCCGGACACATGGTGCCGGCTGACAAGCCCGGCCCCGCCCTCGGACTCATCTCCGCGTTCGCACGCGGCCACTCCTTGGAAACAGACACCGGCAGCTTTGCGGGACCAGAGAAGAACGCGTTGCGACGACGTCAGTTGCCACTGGAGTAGTCAGCATTACCTTATATATAATGCATGCCATACTGCATGCAATTTATGTTTCTTGTACCTATCATTAAAAACAAATAAACAAAGAATTTATTTATTCTAAAATACCTACTCAAACGCTATAAGCCCATACTTACTTATACTGATGGAGAGCCGTAGAAGGGGTTTCTGGATTTGCACGAGCGCGTCAGATTAAGATAAGGGAGGATGTTAGCTACATATTGATAAGAACCTCAAAAAATTATGAGCCCTTAATATTGGTGGGTTTGCTCAGGGGACCAAAAAAAAATAATAGACCATCTTAAAATACTCGAACTCGTCAGATTAAGATAATGGGGATCCATTACTAGCTAAGAAGTGACAAGTGTCAATTTTGCTAATTTGATCGTCAGTCTAAGAAATGGGAGCATCTGGAAGTTTCACTTTTTCACCCCCTCAGTTTTTTTCTTTTAATATAGGACTGCGGTGGCAAAAAAACGTACGGCCCGTCTGATTTTAAGCAGTTACCGTAGCCTATAGATATTATTGAAACTGATTCATTCGTATTATTTTGCGAGTGATCTACTATTATATAAAAAAGTTTTTATACCTATTTTATTAATGAACAGCTATGTTACTTAAATGCAAAATAATAAAATCGATCATCGATCAATGGCAATCGATTTATTTAAGTAATTAAAAAATATGGAAGTCCCTTATATTGACAGATGATATAAAATACAGCGTTGCCAGTGCGTTACAAAAGTAACGCATCGCGTTACTTTTGACCTTATTGCGTTACGACCCGCGATACTTGCGTTATTTTTCCTAATGGAATATCATATTTTTATGTAATTCTAAGTGTTAATAATTCTAAGATTCGCAAATTGCATGGAACGATGCACTATTAGAATGCAGGTAAGTGCTCATTTGACGCATAAATAATGATAAAATAAATTACATTTTCTTTTTAATGGGAATGCGTCACTTTTGTATTAAGCACAAAAGTGACTTGACGTTACTTTTTTAGCAGCCTTGTGTAACTTTTGACCATCGGGCACTGGCAACACTAATTAAATATGGCGTAATTTAATAGCCGGAAACCTAAAATAACTATTTATTTTTCAAAAAGCTATCCTTTGTCAATAATGTTTAGACCTTATTGAAAAAATAATAATAATTAGATTTATCATACTTATTTATTTTTAGTGACACAAATCATTCTTCAAGAGAACTGGCTATGGCCAAAGGAGAATTCCATTGGCAGTCTTGGAACTGCCGATAGATATACTTTGCGCTCCGCATCATGATGCGGAGCGCAAAGTATAGTATAGCATAGTAAGTTATGAAACATCTTTTCGAACTCGCGTCACGCAGTGAAATAACCTCAGCGTGCTGCACATTAACACTGTAGGTCTCCCGTTCTATTATTTAAGTTAGTCTTGCAGATCTGCATGATGCTACTTTCACCCATCGGCAGATAGCGTGCTGGATGATAAACCAACCATCAGTACGTAGGTTTTGGATCTCATAGCAATGACCTGCAGGGAAAGCCGCGCAATTCGCGAATTATACTCACATTTTCTGGTCTGAATTAGCTCAGAGCTTAATGACAGAAGTCAGATGTGAGTTACCCCAGTTAGGACTTATAGCACTGAAATTCATAAGAAGCCTCAAGATAACTCGGAGAGCTATGGAGAAGGATGCTCGAAGTTTCTTTACGAAATCCAATCAGAAATGAGGAGATACGTAGACAAACAAAGTTCACCGAAAAATACGAACGGATTATTAGGCTGAAATGACAGTAGACGGAGCGGATAAAAGTAATAAAGACATCATCATCATCATCTCAGCCGAAATACGACCACTGCTGGACATAGGCCTCCCCCAAGGTTCGTCACGATGACCAGTCTTACGCTGCCCGTCCATCCAGCGGATTCCCGCGAATTTTACCAGGTCGTCGGTCTACCTTGTGGGAGGCCTACCCACGCTACGCTTTTCGGTGTGCGGCCGCCACTCGAGAACTTTTCGGCACCATCTGCCATCCGGTCTACGAGCAATGTGCCCTGCCCACTGCCACTTAAGTTTTGTAATCCTACGGGTCGGTTACCTTGGCCCGTCTGCGTCTCCTCATTCCTGATTTGATCTCGCAGGGAAACTCCGAGCATAGCCCTCTCCATTGCCCTTTGGGTGACCTTGAGCCTTCTTATGAGGCTCATTGTGAGCGGCCATGGCTTAGTGCTATAGATCATCACTGGCAACACACACTAGTCGGTTAAATCAGTCCTGATAGTATCCTACATCCATACATTTATGAGTAATATCATGCAGTCTTCGTCTTGGGACACTGCGGTATTTGGGACGAGAAGATATTGCGTAGCTTCCCGAACGCTAATAAGGACGGTTTTTGGGAATCTAATTAATTTAATTTTAATAATATCTAGCAAATTGTAGGCCCTTCCAAAACCATTAATTGCATGATATTACTCATAAATGTATGGATGTAGGAGACTATCAGGACTGATTTAACAATACACCATATACCAATCAAGTAAATCCAGTGCCAAAGAGTCTGATATAAAGCATCTCAAGGGCATATGGTCGGCGTTATAAATAAGTACGTTTATATTTATAAGAGCCAAATGGTATTACAGTGAGGTCAGACCTATTTATTTATAATTTTTTAGAGGTGTTTCGTCAGATTTAGACATAATAGCCAAGCATAAATAATTACTGCCATGGACTCCTAAATCTTCAAAATCATTAAACAATAATTCACTTTGAAAGTTTATTTTTGCTCTCCTGAAAAGTAGCAAAAATGGACATAAACCTCATGGTACTGATGTCGAGAATTGTTGATTAAAGTGGCGGATACTTTACTGATAAATCACCAGACTTCTTGGAACTCGAAAATCATGTTTCACCACTATTAATTGTTCCAATTGCCCACACACACACGTTTATGTTATGAACATATACCTAGTGGTTAATATTCCGCCAACAATACAGTATTAATACAAGGAAACACAAGTTTTGGAAATTAAAACAAAAAAATAAAATATATACGGTCGAATTGAGAAACCTCCTCCTTTTTGAAGTCGGTTTAATGACAACGTCACTTTCCTATTCTAGGCAAAAAGTTCCCAGATAACTCTTATCAACCAAATAAGTTTGGCGTGTATTCCATGGAAATATTCTCTGTTCCATGGAATTATTGTATTCAGATATTAAAGTTATCTGACGATTCTGAAACAGGCACTTAGTATTTCAAACTAATTACCTACTGTCTTATTTTTTTAATTTCAACTGTTTGTGGTTAGTAAGTTCTTAAATAGCTACGTTCATTAGTTACTGTTTGCATTAATTAATTTAGTACCTACCTACTTTATGGGTCATTGTAATATGCCATAATGAAAGTTCATTAAATCAAATAGGTAAACCTACGAGTTATGCTTATATTAAAAAACTGAATTAATGACTGTGATAAAATTATAACGAAGGGAATATAAAATGTATTTAATTTTATTTCACGTTAGGATTTTAATTGATTACCGAAATAAAGATTAGATATGTGCAGGCTATATAAACGGGTGTTTAGATGAGTACATAATATACTTCGTTACTGGTAGTGGTAAGAAAGGAAATCAGTCTCCCATCGCAACAGCCAGAGACGTGCACCATCACGCAAAATGATCGTCGTATGGAGCTTGCTGTTAATGTAAGTCGCAGCAACTAATACAATATATATAATATACACTAACTTACCATTATATACTTATAATTAAATCATCATCATTTCAGCCAAAAGATGTCCACTGAAGGTCGCGGGAAACCGCTGGATGCAAGTGGCACAGGACAGGTCGTTGTGGAAAACCTTGGGGGAGGCCTATTCCCCCAAGGTTTTCCACAACGACCGGTCCTGTGCCACTTGCATCCAGCGGTTTCCCGCGACCTTCACTAGGTCGTCAGCCTACCTTATATTAAATAATTAAAAAAAAACAAAACAACATCACCAGACTGATACGATCCTAAACGTGTACGGTACCGTACCGTATAGTACTATGGACTGGGGGCCGGGCGGTCCCAGTAACACCTAGACCAAGTACTTCTAAAGTAGAATAAAAGGCTATTAAAAATGCTTTGTGAAGCCATTGTTGATTAACTTAAATTTTATTAGAATAGCTTAAATACAGGTTAGTCAACAAAATCCATTTCACAGATGCATCCACCAATCCGTAAGATCGGCACGGCTGTCCCTCCCCGACCTACCTTCAGGAGAGCCTTCAGATTTTCTCCAGAACTTAATGGAAAGAACGTATAAAGTTGGTAAACCGAGGTCCTCACAAGACGCCGGCTCGCCACTGCTCCTGACTCCGTACATTGAAGCAAATAAGCTGAAGGAAGCCAGGGAAGCGGCGTACGTGGACCCTGCTTATCTGCTGCCTAATATGACTAGTTATTCTGGTTATTTGACCGTGAGTACCAAATTAGCACAGACACCCTCAGCAACGAGATACCCGACACTTTAATCATTATTGAAAGATTGTGTGATGGTTGTATTTAATAAGCACATGACGGCGCGTAATACAACGAATAACGATTTCAGGTCAACAAGGAGTATAACGCCAACCTGTGGTTCTGGTACTTCCCGGTGTGTGGCAAGCCCGTGGAGGACACGCCCTGGATCATATGGCTTCAGGGAGGACCCGGGGCCTCCTCACTCTATGGACTCTTCACTGAAATAGGACCGTTCTTCGTTAGCGAAGATAATAATTTAGAAGGTAGGATGTCATTGCCTGTGCCCTGCGTTTTCTTCACGCGGAACGTAAAACATCATAGTGCCAAACAGCTATAAATATTCTAACTCTTTCTAGCTGCTTGAACGTTCATTACGTTATAAACTGCCTTACAAAAGCTAAACTTTCCAGAGATGCCACACTCGTGGGGCAAGAACCACTCCTTGCTGTTCATCGACAATCCAGTCGGAACTGGCTTCAGCTTCACTGGCGACGACCGCGGCTATGCCACTAATCAAACAACGGTATGTACTTAATGATTTAAAACATAAGAGTATCAGTGACAATCAGGAAAGTTACCCATTTTCATGTAAGGACAAAGTTTCTTAGAGTTTGTTCACATATTAGTTCTAACTTCTTATTCCTCATATAAGCTAGGCGAACTTCTCTCCGCATTCTTTGTACTGTTGCTAGATTGGAGAAAATCTGTACACAGCTCTACAGCAGTTCTTGACGCTCTTCCCGGAGCTCCGCAAGGCGCCGCTCACCATCGCCGGCGAATCGTACGCGGGGAAGCACATCCCATCGCTCGGCGTCCAAATCCATTGGCACAGACATGAGGATCAACCCATTAACCTTCAGGTACGGATGGTCCTACCACCGCTGTGTAAATAAAAGATTACCAGTGAATAATTTTTCAATACTTACAAATATTGAACGCTCAAACTTTTCAACAGGTGCTTTTCAGGTATTAGGTGCTTCAAACCATTATAATTTTGACTCTTAGAAATTACCTCTCCCTATGAATTGGATAGACCCGTCCACTTTAAATTTCGCTCGCTTTCCATACTATTATACTACCGTAGTACCTACCTACCTACTTCTCCTGAACACCCAACTTTGTCCGTGGTGAGTGGTGGAAGCGCTACGGTTAGGAAATTAACCGTAATGCCTCTGGGAAACGTACTGGGGATACCACGGTAAGCGAATCGTTTACTCTGTGATATTTTTTCCAGAGTCTAGCAATAGGCAACGGCTTAATCGACCCTGTGTCGCTGCTGAGGTACAGTTACTTCGTGCGCGAGGTTGGACTCGTCGACGACAAGGTCGCTGACGGCATTAAAAAGTTGGAGGCGAATATTACCAAGTTGATAAACGATGGTGAATTGATTCAGGCTTATTATGTAAGTATAGATACACATCTTTCACTTCTGTAGACTCTATAGCTACCATGGCATCCACTATTACTGTTTTGAAGCCACAGAGTAGTGTTAATTTATTGAGGTTACACAAATCTTTTTGTCAGCTTCTAAATCTTTTGACCCCTAGTGAGCACATGGGTTCTCCAATTTCCAGGTCAACAATATGTTACTTGGCGTCATTAAAGATTATGCGTACTTGACGAACTTTTACAACTATCTTCGGGATGATATAAGCACTAATGGTCCCTACCTGGATTACATCCAACGGACTGATGTTCGGCGAGCGCTACACGTTGGGAACACTGAATTCACGACCGCGGGTGTGGTGTACTGGAAACTGAAGCCTGACATGCTGGCTAGCGTTAAAACGTGGCTCGAGGAGCTACTCGACAACTACAGGGTTATGCTTTACAAGTAAGTGCGCTAGCATAGATTTAAATAAATACTAGTATGGTGCCAAATTGAATCAGGCTGGCAAATGTCAATAGAGCAAACATGTTTTTATGAAACGAACGTCTCCTGTTATAGCAGCTTTAAAATTCTTAAGTTATAAAGAGTGCCGGCCGTATTGTAGTAATTTCTTAATTTAGACGGATTATGTCCGCCGCCATATTACTAGTCATCCGTTTCATAGACTTTGCAAATCATGGAATTAGTATCGAAGATACTACTCTTCTGATGTAGTGCTTCTATTCTCTTGGTGATGAATGTGTAGATATGTAGTAGATATTTAATAATAGCGTTTTCGAAGTTCTAATCTAAGATGCATTACTCTCCTCCTAGGTGTTTTGACGACGCACAAAGTTAGTCTAAGAGCTCATGAAAAGATCGATTTTAAACTGTGGTGGATTATAGGTTTCCTTTTTGTTTTAGTGGCCACTTGGACATCATTGTTGCATACCATCCGTCGGTCAACACATACAGGGCCTTAAATTTCTCCGGATCTGTGGACTTTGAGGAGGCGACCCGTCGGCCTTGGCTCCATGATAATAAACTATGCGGGTAAGTAGAGAGTTATTCATTAAGTTATATTATTGTTACGAATAAATAAACAAAAATAATAAGTCTAAAAGTAATAATCAAGAGGTTTGGTCTGAAGTCTACGTTCCCCATAGCTAGAAACAAAAGGGAGACTATTCTAAAACAGGACACCAATCAGAATGCAACCAAAAATCTGCAACAGTTCCAAATCTTTCGGTTTCACAAAGCTTCAGTAATATATACCTACATAATAATTATGATCCAGCGATAGTACCTACTAGCAGAAGAGGTCATGACGTCTCGGTTAAATAAGATGCCTTGCCACCTTGCCTACCCTAGCACCATAATATGTAAACTATAGCTTGCACCCCCTCTCGTTAGGAGAAGAGGCCGAAAGATTCTAAAAAAATAGGAATTCCTTTGATGGAAGCGTCTCTTGTCAACTAAATACCAATATTTCCTGGACCAGGTACTACAGGATAGCGGCAAACCTCACAGAAGTGATGGTCCGTGGGTCCGGACACATGGTGTCGGCTGACAAGCCCGGCCCCGCCCTCGGACTCATCTCCGCGTTCGCACGCGGCCACTCCTTGGAAACAGACACCGGCAGCTTTGCGGGACTGGAGAAGAACGCGTCGCGACGACGTCAGTTGCCACTGGAATAATGCATGGCCTACTGCATGCAAAGATGTGTACTTATTTCTTGTATCATTAAAAACAAATAAACAAAGATATTATTTATTTTAAAATACTCAAACGCTATAAACCCAAACTTACCTACACCCAAGAAAACTAGTCGTAGTTACCCTGAAACCTCACTGGTAGCACAGCCGGCCGTGACAAGACAAAAAGCGAGATAAATCTGTTTTGTCTCATTCTCTCATATGCATTAGGTCTCTCATATGCTTAGGAGCGACTAGGTGCGAAGTAACATAATAATATATGCATGACAAAGTTATTGTCTTGGCGCGTGTGCTAGCCCTTCCGTAGACTTTAATATTTCTTCACGATAAAATTATAGTAGAGTGATTCAACAGGCGTATTAACCCTAGGTGGGTACCACTGTGATCGTGGTTTTTAGGGTTCCGTACCCAAAGGTTGCTAACGGGACCCTAATCCCTACTCCTAAGCCAACGCTGTCCGTCTGCTGTAGCTGGCTGTATCTCACGAACGGTAATAGGTAGAGAATTGAAACGGCAACAGAAATACACAGAATGTGTATTTCTGTTGCCGCTATAACAAATACTAAAAATAAAAATAAAGGTGGAACACATACAAGAAACTTGATACTTTTGTCGTTTTTATTCTACGGTGGTTATTAGGTACTATTTATTTATTTAGGAAAACAATCAATTGTACATTATGGTAGTTGAGAAGACAAACTGTACAGGATACACATATGCCCAATCAACTAGTACAGTTTCCACACATAGCACACACATTGTTTAATAGGGTAGATAGTTTGCAAAAATAAAGTTCAAAATTAGTGATAGACGAGTACTAGATTTGAGCGCATTGTTAAGCATGGTCGTGGCCAATACCTACTCTTTAGGTGCCAAATGCTGGTCACGGATGTGTGCGAAAGCGTTCCCGAGGCCCCATCGCAAGATGAAAGTAGGTCTACCGTAGGGTTTTAGCCGGTCAGAGTCCGGCACTCGTGCGGCCGGCAGCACAACCAGCACGCCTCGGGCATATAGTTATCCATAAGGCTTTCCCTGCTAGCTGCTCAGAATACTTACCTAAGGGTCTGTTTCAGTTTACCGAAAATCATGTTTCACGACTTTTGTTCCAATTGCCCGCACTCACACATTCTATTCTATTCTATTTATGAACATTAATTAGTGGTTAATATTGGGATATTTACAAATGTGTAATGTTGGTGGGCCAACATTACACATTTGCTGCCACTTCACATGGTGAATTTGTACAAATCTTTGCGTTATCATGCCATATAAAAATAGCGGAAACCCACCGTGGCGGACGCTACGCACAAAATGACGTCATTGCCGAACAAATGAACTCACGCAACTAGTGGAAGCCACGTCATTTCGTGCGTAGTGTGCGCCGCGGTGGGTTTCCGCCTTAGGGCGAGGCTCCATCTACGCACTGCGCTGCGTTGCGCTGCGTCGTCGCAAGATTTTGTACAGGCACGTCACCCTCCCCGCTTCGTCTCTAGCCCGCTGACACCTGGGACGACGCAGCGCAGCGCAGCGCAGCGTAGCGCGTAGATAGAGCCCGGCTCTTAACACGCACGAAGATAGGTATAGTTTTTTTTGGCCGAATTAAGCAAATATTTGTGCAAATACGCCTAGTGAAGTGCCACCAAGGAAACACAAGTTTTGGAAATTAAAACAAAAATTACGACATGAGATACTAAAAGTGAAAAAGTCCCACTTCGCGCCAAAAATTCCCGCATACGTCCTCTTATCCATCAAATAAGTTTGGCGTTTTACCTATTCCATGGAAAAACTGTCAAATATTCTGCCATATTTAAAGTTATCTGACGATTCTAAAACAGTCTCTTAGTATTTCTAACTAATTCCCACTTTTATAATATGGTTTATCGTAACATTATGTATAACAAGGTAGGTAAGTAATTAAACTTATCACTAAAATATGCCATAATGAGAGTTCATTAAAAAAACAACAAAATAAATGAATTTGTTAAATATAACGAAGGGAATATCAAATGTTTTTAATTTTATTTTGTTAGGATTTTAATTGATTACCGAAATAAAGATTAGACCAATTAATAGGCGGGCATTTCGCTATGTGGAGGCTATATAAACGGGTGTTTAGAAGAGTACCTAATATACTTCGTTACTGGTAGTGGTAGGTAAGCAAATCGGGCTCCCATCGCAAAAGCCAGAGACGTGCACCATCACGCAACATGATCGTCGTATGGAGCTTGCTGTTAATGTAAGTCGCAGCAACTAATTTAAATTAATATAGTATTACTATTTACTAACCTATTAGTCACCAACTTACTTACCAATATACAGACGGAATTTTTCAAGTGTGCGTGGATGGCCAAATTCGAAACTATAAGGAATAGCGGAAAGTACTCAAAGGAGTCCCGGTGTATTTTGATGAAAACTAAAACTGCATTATTGGATTTTTGAAAAAATAATATTCGTAGCCAGGAATCGAACTAGTAGATTTTGAAAAAAAAACCACACACTGTATTATTACACCATTTGATAGTGTCGCTGATAAGGAACGAATTCTGGGAAGTAATGACGTACGGCAAACTTGAGGAAAGTGGTGGATTTTAGTAAACTGCTCCATATTTTCAAGTTGTAAGTTGTCTTTAATAAATCAAACATTACCTGTACCTTGTTCGAAATTATGCCAACTTTTTTTTTATTTACACTCGCAGCGTAGTCATCTTCACAACTTTATGTTCTAATTACAAATTTTCAATCATTTTGAACAATTAATCAGTTTAGGTTTAATAGGTAGTATTTGGTTAAAATGAGCTTTTTCCTTATGTTTACCATATGCCATTACTTCCCAGAATTCGTTCCTTATCAGCGACACTATCGAATGGTGTACTTATTGGCTAAAAGTTTTATTAGAATAGCTAAAAAACTGGAAAGAAAACAATAGTAGATTGCTATTCGGGGGTCGAAAGGAATCAATTCACATACGAGGTATTTACGCCCGAGCGCAGCGAGGGCGGCTATAGTCCGAGTAGGAATTGATGTCTTTCACCCGTGTTAAGCACTCTACTTTTCATTTCGAATATGAGGAAAGTAACAAATAGTACTTTATTTTCTTATCTACTCGCCACTTCATAAAAAAAAAAAACAAAAAAATAAAAACCAAAAAACAAAAAAAAAAAAAAACAAAAAAAACAGGGAAAACAAAAAAAACAAAACGTAGTAATAAAAAAACAACAGGAATAATAATAATAAGAAAACAAAAAATAAAGTAAAAAAGTAATAAAGAAAACAAAACAAAAAAAATCATAAAAAAATAATAATAAAAAAACAAAAAAAAACGAATAAAAAAACAAAAGATAAATAAAATAAAAAAACACACAAACAGTTTTTTTTTAAATTGACACTGGCCGTTTATTTTAATTATGTTAGATTTTTTTACAGCCGACTGCCTAACCAAATTTAGTTCTATTATTATTATTAAAATTACTTCCCACGCTAGGGTGGGAAGTAATTACTATGAGTCTTTCCCGCTCAAAGGTGGGAAGCAGGATCTCACAACCAGCTACTCGGATCAAATATACACTACTTTCCGAGTATGAGAAATGACAAATCCATTTCACAGATGCATCCATCAATCCGTAAGTGCGGTACGGCTGTCCCTCCCCGACCTACCTTCAGGAGAGACTTCAGATTTTCTCCAGAACTTAATGGAAAGAACGTATAAAGTTGGCAAAGCGAGGTCCTCACAAGACGCCGGCTCGCCACTGCTCCTGACTCCGTATATTGAAGCAAATAAGCTGAAGGAAGCCAGGGAGGCGGCGTACGTGGACCCTGCTTATCTGCTGCCCAATATGACTAGTTATTCTGGTTATTTGACTGTGAGTACTAAATTTGCTAGGAGTAAAATAAATAAATAAAAGGCCATTTAATAACGAATAACGATTTCAGGTCAACAAGGAGTATAACGCCAACCTATGGTTCTGGTACTTCCCGGTGTGTGGCAAGCCCGTGGAGGACACGCCCTGGATCATATGGCTTCAAGGAGGACCCGGAGCCTCCTCTCTCTATGGACTCTTTAATGAAATAGGACCGTTCTTCGTTGACAAAAATAATAATTTAGAAGGTAGGACTTCATTGCCATTTATTTTATTACACATTTTTTGCTATTTGAGTTACTTCGTCTGGCTTACAAAAGCTTAACTTTCCAGAGATGCCACACTCGTGGGGCAAGAACCACTCCTTGCTGTTTATCGACAATCCAGTCGGAACTGGCTTCAGCTACACTGACGACGACCGCGGCTATGCCACTAATCAAATAACGGTATGTACAACATGATTTAATACATAGTAGACTATCAGTGACATTCAGGTTACCCATTTTCATGTAACGACAAAGTTTCTTAGAGTTTGTTCACATATTAGTTCTAACTTCTTACTCCTCATAAACGCTAGGCGATCTTCACTTCATTCTTTGTATTGTTGCTAGATTGGAGAAAACCTGTACACAGCTCTACAGCAGTTCTTGACGCTCTTCCCGGAGCTCCGCAAGGCGCCGCTCACCATCGCCGGCGAATCGTACGCGGGGAAGCACATCCCATCGCTCGGCGTCCAAATCCATTGGCACAGACATGACGATCAACCCATTAACCTTCAGGTATGGATTGTCCTACCACCGCTGTGTAAATTAATAAAAGATTACCAGCTAATGATTCTTCAATAATTACAAATATCGAAAATTCAGACTTTTCAACATTATAAAATATAGGTGCTCCATACCATTTTAATTTTGAGTCCTAGCATTTACCGCTATATACGAATTGGATGGACCCGTCCACAAAATGGTCGCGCGCTTTCTATAATGTTATACCACCTAGTACCTACCCACTTCTCTTAAACACCTGACTATGTCCATGTTGAGTTGGAAGCACTACTGTTAGGAAAGTAACCTTGACGCGCCTGGGAAACGTACTGGGGATACCTAAGTAAGTACCCTGTGATATTTTTTCCAGGGTCTAGCGATAGGCAACGGCTTAATCGACCCCGTGTCGCTGCTGAGGTACAGTTACTTCGTGCGCGAGGTCGGACTAGTCGACGACACGATAGCTGACGGCATTAAAGAGTTGGAGGAGGATATTACCAAGTTGATCAACGATGGGGATTTGGAACAGGCTTTTTATGTAAGTATATTAATCTGCAGATTCTATAGCTACCATGCCATCCTCTATCACTGTTTTGTGGCCACACTGAGTCATGTTATCTATCTGTATTTTGGTTACACAAATATTTTTGTCAGGTTCAACATCATTTGCGCTTACAAAATCGTTAGCCCCATAGTGAGCACCTAGGTTCTTTAATTTTCAGGTCTACAATATGTTACTCGTTGGCATTGAAGATAATGCCTATCTGACGAATTTGTACAACTATCTTCGGGATGATATAAGCACCGGTGGTCCCTACCTGGATTACATCCAACGGGCCGATGTTCGGCGAGCGCTGCACGTTGGGAACACTGAATTCACGTCCATAGGCGTGGTGTACAGGACACTGGTACCTGACATACTGGCTAGCGTTAAAATTTGGCTCGAAGAGCTACTCGACAACTACAGGGTTATGCTTTACAAGTAAGTATGCTAAAGGTACCTATTGGATTCAAATATAACCAGCTGACGAGATTAGGTCCAAATAGTCAAATTGCCATTCGTGGTGCTTTCCAAGTCTTCCATCAGTTGTAACGGTTTTGTTTTTTGTAGCATCATCAGCCTATGCAGTTATTTTTGTCTCCCGCTTTGCAATTGACGGAAGTTCATAATCTTCTTTCAACTCCTCCTATTCTTTAATTTTATTAAATTCGTGCGGGTTGTCTTGGAATCCGTACGAATTAGGTTCTCCACGGGACTCGTCGAAGGTCAAGCTACAATTGGCATCATCGTTAGACACCATTGTCGATCCTCTTCCAGGAACCTCTTCTTACAGGAACAACGTCCTAAATAGGCCCAACGTAAATTATGCTAGCATAGATTTTAACTTATCCATGGTAATTATTGCGTTTTCGAGACTCTAGTCTAAAATGAATCACTCTTCAGTTGGTGTTTCATCGAAATTTTATCAAAAAAAGTTTAGGTTTTCTCATGAGATCACCTAATTTGAAACTCGGATGGATTTTTAAATTATTTTTTGTTTCAGCGGCCACTTGGACATCATTGTTGCATACCATCCGTCGGTCAACACATACAGGGCTTTAAATTTCTCCGGATCTGTGGACTTTAAGAAGGCGACCCGTCAGGCTTGGCACCATGATGATAATCTATCCGGGTGGGTAGAAAATTCATATTCATATTCATTTATTTCGCACAATTTAGGTCACAAGTCATAATAATCAACCAACTTATGAGTGGTTTCGTTTACGTGTACTTTCCCCATAGCTGAAGAAAGACTATTCCAAAACATGACACCAATCAGAATACATAAAAAAATCGCAACAAATCACTATCTTTCGATTGCCTTTGAATGAAGCGTCTCTTGTGAACTAAAGACCAATATTTTCCTGACCAGGTACTACAGGATAGCGGCAAACCTCACAGAAGTGATGGTCCGTGGGTCCGGACACATGGTGCCGGCTGACAAGCCCGGCCCCGCCCTCGGACTCATCTCCGCGTTCGCACGCGGCCACTCCTTGGAAACAGACACCGGCAGCTTTGCGGGACTGGAGAAGAACGCGTTGCGACGACGTCAGTTGCCACTGGAATAGTCAGCATCACCCCTTTTACCTTATATTATGCATGCTATAATACATACAAAGATGTATATTTCTTATATCATTAAAAACAAATAAACAAAGATCTTATTTATTTTAAAATACTCAAACGCTATAAACCCATACTTACTTACACCCAAGTAAACTAGTCGTAGTTACCCTGAAACCTCACTGGTAGCACAGCCGGCCGTGACAAGACAAAACACGCGATACATCTATTTTGTCTCATTCTCTCATAGGTATGCATAGGAGCGATTCGATGCGACGTAATATAATAATATATGCGTGACAAAGGTATTACAAAGGTTGTATTGTCTTGGCGTGTGTGCTAGCCCTGGGGGGAAGTTCCCGGATTACTCCTTATGCACCAAATAAGTTTGGCGTTTTAACAGATATTCCATGGAAAAACTGTCAAATACTGCTGTATTTAAAGTTATCTGACGACTCTGAAACAGGCCCTTAGTATTTCTAACTACTGTCTTATATTAAGATTTCAACATTTATTGTTGTTAGTAATTCTTACATAGGTAGGTTCATTATTTACTGTTTGCATGAATTAATTAGGTAGGTAAATACTTACTTTTACTTGGGCTATCGTAATAATTATTAATAACAAGGTAGGTATTTAAACTTATCACAAAAAATATTCCATAAAGTTAATCAAAATGTACCTATGAGTAATGATTATAATAAAAAAATAGAATTAATGACTATGATAAAACTATAACGAAGAGAATAATATTTTATGTTAGGATTTTAATTAACAAGGTAAAGAAAAAAAAATTACACCAATTAATATGCGGCATTAGCTATGTGGAGGCTATATAAACGGGTGTTTAGATGAGTACCTAATATACTTCGTTACTGGTAGTGGTCGGTAAGCCAATCGGTCTCCCATCACAAAAGCCAGATACGTGCACCATCACGCGACATGATCGTCGTATGGAGCTTGCTGTTAATGTAAGTCGCAGGAACTAATATAATTATATACACTAACTTACCATTATACACTTATAATTAATTAATAAAAAAATACAAATCAACATCATCAGACTCACACCAACTGATACGATCCTAAACGTGTACAGTCCCATCCGTATAGTACTATGGACTGGGGGCCGGGCATCCCAGTGACATCCAGAGCAAGTGCTTCCAAATTAGAATAAAAAGCTATTGAAAAAAACTTTGTGAAGCCATTGTTAATTGACTAAAAGTTTTATTAGAATAGCTAAAATACAGGTAAGACAACAAAATGCATTTCACAGATGCATCCACGAATCCGTAAGTTCGGCACGGCTGTCCCTCCCCGACCTACCTTCTGGAGAGCCTTCAGATTTTCTCCAGAACTTAATGGAAAGAACGTATAAAGTTGGTAAAGCGAGGTCCTCACAAGACGCCGGCTCGCCACTGCTCCTGACTCCGTACATTGAAGCAAATAAGCTGAAGGAAGCCAGGGAGGCGGCGTACGTCGACCCTGCTTATCTGCTGCCTAATATGACTAGTTATTCTGGTTATTTCACCGTGAGTACCAAATTAGCACAGGCACCCTCAGCAACGAGATAGCCGACACTTTAATCATTATTGAAAGATTGTGTGATGGTTGTATTTAATAAGCACATGACGGCGCGTAATACAACGAATAACGATTGCAGGTCAACAAGGAGTACAACGCCAACCTGTGGTTCTGGTACTTCCCGGTGTGTGGCAAGCCCGTGGAGGACACGCCCTGGATCATATGGCTTCAGGGCGGACCCGGAGCCTCCTCACTCTATGGACTTTTCACAGAAATAGGACCGTTCTTCGTTGACAAAAATAATAATTTAGAAGGTAAGACTTCATTGCCATTTATTTTATTACGCATTTTTTGCTATTTGAGTTACTTCGTCCGGCTTACAAAAGCTTAACTTTCCAGAGATGCCACACTCGTGGGGTAAGAACCACTCCTTGCTGTTCATCGACAATCCAGTCGGAACTGGCTTCAGCTTCACTGACGACGACCGCGGTTACGCCACTAATCAAACAACGGTATGTACTTAATGATTTAAAACATAAGAGTATCAGTGACATTCAGGAAAGTTACCCATTTTCATGTAAGGACCAAGTTTCTTATTTCTTATTCCTCATAAAAGCTAAGCGATCTTCACTCCATTCTTTGTATTGTTGCTAGATTGGAGAAAACCTGTACACAGTTCTACAGCAGTTCTTGACGCTCTTCCCGGAGCTCCGCAAGGCGCCGCTCACCATCGCCGGCGAATCGTACGCGGGCAAGCACATCCCATCGCTCGGCGTCCAAATCCATTGGCACAGACATGAGGATCAACCCATTAACCTTCAGGTATGGATTGTCCTACCACCGCTGTGTAAATTAATAAAAGTTAACCAGCCAATGATTTTTCAATACTTGCAAATGTCTACAGGTAAAAGGTAAGTTCAACAGGTAAAAGTAGGTGCTCCAACCATTTTAATTTTACTAACTCTTAAAAATTAGGTACCTCTCTCTACGAATCGGATGTCCGTCCACGTAAAAGGTCGCACTCTTTCTATAGTGTTAGGTATATTACCTGCTTCTCCTAAACACCCGACTATGTCCATGCTAAGTTGGAAGCGCCAGGGTTAGGAATTTACCCTTGGGATACGTACTGGTTATACCCACGGTAAGTGAATCGTTTACTCTGTGATATTTTTTCTCCAGGGTCTAGCAATAGGCAATGGCTTTATAGACCCCGTGTCGCTGTTGAGGTACAGTTACTTCGTGCGTGAGGTTGGACTCGTCGACGACACGGTCGCTGACGACATTAAAAAGTTGGAGGAGGATACTACCAGGTTGATCAACAATGGGGACTTGCTCGAGGCTGATTATGTAAGTCTAGATACATTTTTCTTACTTCTGCAGACTCTGTAGCTACCATGCCATTCACTATCACTGTTTTGCGGCCACGTAGACTCGTGTTTTAATTTAGTTTACACACAAATCTTTTGGTCAGCTTCATAATCATTTGCGCTTACAAAATCCTTTGCCGCTTAGTGAGTAGGTACCTACATACCATAGGTTCTTCAATTTCCAGATCTGCAATACCATAATTTATAAAATTCAATATTATACGCACTCGACAAATGTGTTTAACTATCTTCGGGATGATATAAGCTCCGATGATCCCTACGTGGATTACGTCCAACGGACCGAAGTTCGGCGAGCGCTGCACGTTGGGAACACTGAATTCACGTCCATAGGCGTGGTGTACAGGACACTGAGGCCTGACATGCAGGCTAGCGTTAAATTGTGGCTCGAAGAGCTACTCGACAACTACAGGGTTATGCTTTACAAGTATGTTCGCTTACGGTTTTCTCATGAGATTTTAATTTTAACTATTTTAAACTCGGGTGGATTTTAAAGTTATTTTATGTTACAGCGGCCACTTGGACATCATTGTCGCATACCATCCGTCGGTCAACACATACAGGGCCTTAAATTTCTCCGGATCTGTAGACTTTGAGAAGGCGACCCGTCGAGCTTGGCACCATGATGATCATCTATCCGGGTGGGTAGAAAGTTCATAATCATATTCATTTATTTCGCATTCCACAATTTAGGTCACAAGTCATAATAATCAACCAACGTATGAGTGGTTTCGTTTACGTTTACTTTCCTCATAGCTGAAGAAAGACTATTCCAAAACATGACACCAATCAGAATGCATTCAAAAATCGCAACAGTTCCCTATCTTTCGATTGCCTTTGAAAGAAGCGTCTCTTGTGAAACTAAAGACCACTATTTCCTGGACCAGGTACTACAGGATAGCGGCAAACCTCACAGAAGTGATGGTCCGTGGGTCCGGACACATGGTGCCGGCTGACAAGCCCGGCCCCGCCCTCGGACTCATCTCCGCGTTCGCACGCGGACACTCCTTGGAAACAGACACCGGCAACTTTGCGGGACTAGAGAAGAATGCGTTGCGACGACGTCAGTTGCCACTGGAATAGTCAGCATCACCTCCTTTTACCTTGTATAGGTAATGCATGACATACTGCATGCAATGATTTACTATATTTCTTGCATCATTAAAATTAAATAAGCAAAGATCTTATTTATTTTAAAATACTCAGACGCTATAAACCCAAATTTAGGTAGGTAGGTACCTATACCCAAAGTAAACAAGTCGTAGGTAACCTGAAACTGCAAGGCACTAGTAGCACAGCCGGCAGAAATAAGACAAAACGCGAGATGAATCGATTTTGTCTCATTCGCTCATATGCCATTATTAGGCCTAGGCCGCACAGCGGTTATATCCGCGCTGTTAAAACCGCGTCCTATGGAAACATAATATATGAACCGCAAGTGCGGATAGGTTCATATGATTCCATAGGACACAGATTTAAGACGATACAAGAAAAAAATGAATTTTAGTTTCGGGGTGTGGCTAGCGTCGCGTGAGCTGCCGAAGGATATATCCCTCTCGCTTAGCTAGGACAGAACAGCTATGGAGTAGACTATAGTTTTTTTTTTTTTTTTTTTTTTTTTTTTATAGGACTGCGGTGGCAAAAAAGCGTACGGGCCGCCTGATGTTAAGCAGTTACCGTAGCCTATAGATGCTTACAATACCAAAGGCATTGCTCGCACATTGCCGACCTGAAGGGGACTGGGATGGAGGGAGGGGGAGGGGGGTGGGCTTACGGCTCTCTCACTCATCGAACGAAACGCAGCTGTAATGGCTACTTTACGCCGATAGTATAGTTATTTTTTGAAGGAACAATATTGTTTAATTCGTACAATTAAAATAATATGTCCCAGTGCACCTTTTAAAATAGATGAAATGGATGAAAATATTCAAATATATTTTTTTCGTTTTATATGGGATTTTTATGTCGAGTGTATTTGAAAAAAATAATTTAATTTCTATGTTGTTTTTATTGCTGAAGACAAAGTAAGTCAAAAGAAGACAAACGATACCTACAATATGCTGATAGATACGTATAACAATATTTCGATCGTATAATAGCCTATAACCAGCGGACGATCCAGACGCGTCCAACGATATCTCATTAGTCAAATTATTATGATAAAAATAGTTTGGACGTTATACGGGAGCAGATGAACATACATACATATCGGTCAAAATCATAACCCTCCGCCCACCGTAGTCGGGTAAAAATGTACATACTCTGTGTCAGTGACTGACTGCCGGATATGAGTATCTTTTTCATGTTTCGTAGGCAAAGGAATACTTTGGTACTTAACTTCGATGCCGATCATGAAGTCATCAGCGGTGTCATAATATTTATTTTTACCATATTTATTTTATTTTTTATATTAATTTTCAGTTTTTATTAATTTTATTGATTTAACCATGCATTTATTTATTGTTTATCTTTTTATCTTTATTTTTTTATCTATCAAAATCACCCTTAGACTGGTTACCGCCACAGGTGACAAGAGGGCTGGCTCTTTCCTTGCTCAAAAAATTCGCTTGACAACAGGAACAACTTGAATACAGGGAGGACATGCAGCCAGTATCCCACGCGGACGGTATTTGTTTAATTAGGGGTAGGTTTTTATTTTATTGTATTTTATTTTAATTTATGTTATATTATATTGTATTTTAATGATAAAACATGAAAAATAAAAAATATTTTTTTATTTTTTTAAATTTAATTTTACTTTTATTTATTGTTTTATATTTATTGTGAAATTATAATAATTTTAATAATCAATATTGGACTATGTCTGAAACAAATACATTGAATTGAATAATTTAAATACAAAAATTATCACATTAACTCGTTAAATCACGGTTTACACCCGCTAGAACGAAAAAGATCCTAACATGGTAGGTAGGACCTGAGGGTTGGCCAGTTAATTACTTAAAATACACTATATTTATTTCAAGAAAACATTCATAAGATCTGAAGGCGTCGGACTCGCACATAAAGGGTTCCGTACCACCGTAGAATAAACACATCAAAAATATCAAGTTTGAGACTTGATATTTATTTTTAAATGTTATTATATTTTTAGTATTTGTTCTGCACCGGCAACAGAAATACACATTCAGTGAAAATTTCAACTCTCTACCTGTTACGGTTCGTGAGATACAGCCCGCGCTGACAGACGGACAGACAGACAGACGGACAGCGTAGGCCTAGTAATAGGGTCCCGTTAGCACCCTTTGGAACCCTAAAAAGTAGCCTATGTTCTCCGCCAAGACCCAGTCTATCTCCATACCAAAATTCATCAACATTGGTTCAGCGGTTTAGCCGTGAAAAGGTAACAGACAGAGTTACTTTCGTTTATAATATAATAGATTGAATAGGACGGACAAACATTTTCCTATCCATATCTGTAATGTTATTTTTTACGATAATTTATTGATGTATGATATATTTATTACTTGCCCATCCATACCTACAACAAACGCAATAAAGCGACTCCATTGTTTTGACAAGCAATGTATTCCCACTGTCGGCCCAAGACCATGCTGCAAGTATATAACAGTAAGCGAAATAGGGAGTTTTTACAGAAATGACACGAATAACTATGAAATGACAAGAGATGACACAAAATAACAAGAGATGACACAAAATGACAAGAGATGAAAAGAAATTACACAAGACAAGGAAAAGCAAACGAAAATCACGCTGCAGTGCAGGTCGTAGGTTCGATTCCTGCCCAGGACATGCATTTGTGTGCATGAACATGTCCGCATGTCCCGAGTCTAGGTGTAATTAAGTGTATATTTAGTTTGTATTTACAAACAAAAAGTAGTATATGTAGTAATATCAGTTATCTGGTTTCCATAGTACAAGCTCTGCTTAGTTTGGGATCAGGTAGTCATGTGTAAAAGAATTTCCAAGGATATTTATTTATTTATCATAGGCGTCGGCGGACTGTAAATACTGTACTGTACCTGTAATGTGGCACGACCGTAATATTTTTTCGTAATATTTTTTAAAAAATCCTTCACAGGTCCGACGTCGAACAAGTCCGAGCGGACACTGACAATACAAAGTTAGAGAGAGACATGGTTAGTTCAAGTACTTAAAATGTGAGATGGCGATATTGTGCGCGCGCTCGGAAATAAACAACGTAAGCGCCAAACCACATTTACTTGAATTAAAAAAAAACTACTTCATGAATTAAAATATGGTTGAAGGGTAGTTTAGATATCATTATTTGCTATGTTTTAGAAATAATTTCGTGATCTAAATCGTAAAAACATCGTGGTAGCAAGGAAAATTGTAAATAATTAGAGCTCATTTCATAAATTTTTTTTATCGAGAAAATTTCATCAAATCGTGATTTGGATTTAAAGATACTCAAGATAATATAGTCAAAAATCATACATCTAAATATAAGATTCCTAGTCCACATACTTACTTAAAGAAAAAGTAGAATAGAAAATCAACCAAATTTCGAACCCTCCTCTTAACGCGGTTTTAACAGCGCGGATATAACCGCGGTGCGGCCTAGGCCTTATGGGCCGCTCATATAAATACCTATACCTATAATAGGAGCGACTCGGTGCGTGCGACGGATGTAACATAGCTTACACGTGACCAAGGTCTTGTCTTGACACGTGTGCTAGCAAGTGTGCTAGCCCTTCTCTATTCTTCTATAATATCACTTCACGATAAAATTATAGCAGAGTGATTCGACAGACGTGGTAACCCTGTAGGCACCGTAAACGTGGTTGTGGCCAATACCAATTTTTTAGGCGCCACATGCTGGCTTAGGGTCACGGTTAGATGACCGCGTTCCCGTAGTGTTCCCGTAGCCCCATCACAAGGCGTGAATAGGTCCACCGTGGGAATTTAGTTTAGCCGGTAAGACTGGTATAACCTGCACGACACCCGAGGCGTGTGGGTATCCATGAGGATTTCCCCGCAATAAAAAAAAGCCGAACAAAAGCCAATACAGTGGGCCACTATTGCGTCTCGGCTGGCCCATGCAAGGCCGGCTCTATCAGGCGCTATCAGTGACAGGCTGTCGCGGGGCGGCGAGCTGAACAATACCAAATGTACTAAAATGTTGAATCACGCCACGCGCTGCCGCTCTTAGCCATAGCTCTTGGCGGCAACGCGCGCGATTTTTGCCACAGATTAGATAGTTATATGTTTACATTTTTGCCGAGCAGATCGCGGCAGCTACTTTTATATTCTCTTTGGTGGCAGCCAGCCGCGGCGCGCGGCGCGGTGCGCGCAAATAGTAAAGTAATATCGTGATATTCGTGATCCGGATTGATAATGTTGAGCTGGATTGGCAGTAAAAAATATGAATTTCATAAAACCTATTTCTAGTCGATTAAATATTAATTAAATTAAAAAAATCGTTAACACTATTTTTATATTTTTTCATTGGCAGCCCATAATCAAATTAATTTTTATCATGGCAACATAGCCAGTGGTGACGTTTCCGAGTGCGCAGGGAAAAATTGCCGAAATTTCCAAAAAATCTCAAAATACTTCTCTGGAATTGTTTTTGTACCATCATAAAACATGAATTCATAGTTTTCATTTGAAGCTGCTAATAATTTACAGAAGTTTTTTAGTGATTTACAGCGGAAGTCGTCCATAACCACATCATGTCGTTAGTTTTGTGTGTAGTTTGCGCATTGCTGATTTCAACGCCTATCCGTGCGTTTTATTTACCCGGCTTGGCTCCCGTGAACTATTGTAAATCTAGCGATGATAGCAAGCAAACCTGCAAGGTCAGTATCTCTATTTGTTAGAAGACAATTGTTTATATTCATCACTAATCTCGCCGACATTGTCTTGCACTGCCGAAGGCAAACGAACATTCCTGGCATACATTTCTACCATAACATTACCTACAATACCTATCGTGTTTCGGATGGTGATTACAAAATTATTCCTACTTCCGTCACATACAGTGAAATAGGTATAAAATACGAAAAGGAAATCAAATAACCATATCTAAAAAGCAATTACCGGGTTGTAAATTGTTTTTAAATTTCAGACCGAAATACCGTTGTACGTGAACAGATTGAACACAGAAGAATCGGTGATACCATTTGAATATCACCACTTCGATTTTTGTCTCCCTAAAGAAGGTCAGTCACCAGTCGAGAACCTCGGACAGGTGGTTTTCGGTGAACGAATACGACCGAGTCCGTATAAACTGGAATTTATGAAAAATGTGGAATGTCAGGCAGTGTGTACGAAGACGTATAAGGGCTCGGATACTGAATCTACGAAGAGATTGAATCTGCTGAAGATGGGCATGGCTCTCTCGTACCAACACCACTGGATTCTGGATAACATGCCAGTGACGTGGTGCTACTTGGTTGGTGAGGGGGGGAAAACATTCTGCAGCACTGGTTTCCCTATGGGCTGTCAAGTGCGTAAGGATATGGTGAGTTTATTTTTTTATAGCCTATCGAGTTTTCCACTGCTGAGCAAAGACTGCCCCTTATTTATATATTATTTGATTTAGGAAGCAATAACTATTATGTATCCACACGTCCCTGTCTTGTGAGACAATGTGAGAAAATAAATTATGTAGCACTTCATCAAATAAGAAATAATAGCGACGGATACAAGCACAGGTTAACTTGGGTTTCAGTTATTTTGTCAACCCGCTAAACCCAACAGTTGGGTTTAGCGGTCAGGGCTAGGGGTGACAGAGGGGTTAGTGGTTCACAATGTGAACTTTATAAAACAAAAACAGTGTTAGTGAGTAAAGACATTTACCTATTTCAAATCAATTCACAGACCAGGGGACTTACCACCACCTTTTATAGCAGAATTGTTTTAATGTTTCAGCTACTTTTTGTGCAATGACGTTTCGTATCGTCATGACCAGGGCTTGGAACCGGTTTTGAAATACCGGTTAATATCGTTCATGAAACCGGTTTAATTCCGTTCGTTGATTAACCGGTTAAATACGAAACCGGTTTTAAATAAACCGAAATAATTTTGGTTACCGGTTATGGCAGCGAACGGAACACTTACCGATATTAAGACCTCAATTAACCGGTTAAACTCAGACGCATGCTGCAGCCGACTAGCGATCAAGGTCGAGTTCCGCGCATAAGATTCGCTCACTATCCCTTTCTAGCACGCGCTAGCTTGGTTCGTATGTTTCATTCACACGCTTTCTGGTGTTTTCTTTCGTTTTTGCCGCAAAGGGAACCGAGTAAGCATCTTGCATTGCATCCTTTTCATTGTTCTTGCTGTGGCGGCTGGCGGCCGAG
Organism: Drymonia ruficornis; assembly: GCA_947859195.1. Lineage (NCBI taxonomy): Eukaryota > Metazoa > Arthropoda > Insecta > Lepidoptera > Notodontidae > Drymonia > Drymonia ruficornis. The sequence goes on along the minus strand of OX401905.1, from coordinate 11,976,784 downwards.
TGATCTATATTACCGTTTGATGTTAAGCAGTTATTTTTATGGGACTATGGTGGCAAACAAGCGTACGGCCCGCCTAAAGTTAAGCACTATTTTAAAGGACTGAGGTGGCAAACAAGCATACAGCCCGCCTGATGTTAAGCACTTTTTTATGGGACTGAGGTGGCAAACAAGCATACGGCCCGCCTGATGTTAAGCACTTTTTATAGGACTGAGGTGGCAATCAAGCGTACGGCCCACCTGGTGTTAAGCACTTTTTATGGCACTGAGATGGCAAACGAGCGTACGGTCCGCCTGATGTTAAGCACTTTTTATGGGACTGAGGTGGCAAACGAGCATACGGTCCGCCTGATGTTAAGAAATTTTTATCGAACTGATGTGGCAAACAAGCGTGCGGCCTGCCTGAAGTTAAGCATTTTTTTATTGGACTGAGGTGGCAAACAAGCGTACGACCCGCCTGATGTTAAACACTTTTCATGGGACTGAGATGGCAAACAAGCGTACGGCCCCCCTGGTGTTAAGCACTTTTATGGGACTGAGGTGGCAAACAAGCGTACGGCCCACCTGGTGTTAAGCACTTTTTATGGGTCTGAGATGGCAAACGAGCGTACGGTCCGCCTGATGTTAAGGAGTTTTTATTGAACTGAGGTGGCAAACAAGCGTGCGGCCTGCCTGAAGTTAAGCATTTTTTTATTGGACTGAGGTGGCAAACAAGCGTACGGCCCGCCTGATGTTAAGCATTTTTTATTGGACTGAGGTGGAAAACAAGCGTACGGCCTGCCTGATGTAAAGCATTTTTTTATGGGAATCAGGTGGCAAACAAGCGTACGGCCCGCCTGATGTTAAACACGTGTTTATGGGACTGAGGTGGCAAACAAACGTAAGGCCCGCCTGATGTTAAGCAGTTTTTATTGAACTGATTTGGCAAACAAACGTATGGCCCTCCTGATGTTATGCAGTTTTTTATGGAACTGAGGTGGCAAACAAGCGTATGGCCGGCCTGATGTTAAGCAGTTACCATAGCGTAGCCTATACACGCTTGCAATGCCTTTGGTATTGTGCTTAACATCAGGCGGGCCGTACGCTTGTTCGCCACCTCAGTCCCACAAAAACCTGCTTAACATCAGGCGGGCCGTACGCTTGTTTGCGACCACAGTCCCATAAAAACTGCTTAAAATCAGGCGGGCCGTACGCTTGTTGCCACAATCCCATAAAAAGTGCTTAGCATCAGGCGGGCCGTACGCTTATTTGCCACCTCAGTCCCATAAAGACCTGCTTAACATCAGGTGGACCGTACGCTTGTTGGCCACAATCCCATAAAAAGTGCTTAGCATCAGGCGGGCCGTACGCTTGTTTGCCACCTCAGTCCCATAAAAAGTGCTCAACATCAGGCGGGCCGTACGCTCGTTTGCCATCTCAGTCCAATAAAAAGTGCTTAACATCAGGCGGGACGTACGCTTGTTTGTCACCTCAGTCCCATAAAAAAAGTGCTTAACATGAGGCAGGCCGTACGCCTGTTTGCCGTCTAAGTCCCATAAAAACTGCTTAACATCAGGCGGGCCTTATGCTTGTTTGCTACCTCAGCCTCTTAAAAAAACTGATAAAAACATATGTTATTGATAGCACTTTCGATATCCTAACTCATTTTCAAGGTCAACTATCGATAGTGTACTATCGATAGTTTGGCTTCACTACTGCCCGAAAGCATTATAATAATATTCGTTTGCAGCGCGCGAGAGTTTTTTATTGGAGAGATGACGCATACCTAACTCACAACTCGATCGCTCGCTAATACCGTCAAATCTCAATTTAACCGGTTAATTTTTCTCAATAGAACCGAAATTTGTGTAAAACCGGTTTCATCATACCGAAACCGAAACCGAAACCTTAACCGCAATCCATTCCGGTCTGGGGTCAATGGTCGAAACCGGTTTGAAAAATTAACCGGTTTCCGAGCCCTGGTCATGACAATAAGGTACGTCATTGCACAAAAAGTCACTGAAAAGTTAAAACGTTCCTGTAATTGAATCGCGATAAGAGTTTGTGGTAAGCCCCCTGCTCAATACTACAAATTCGTTTTGAACTGAGATTACTTATGCATATATTTAACTCCATTGCTATGGAATAACTATTTATCATTTTATCACCAACATACATTAAGTTGACAAGCATATTATCAATACCGTCACTTTAATGGGCATGTAGTTCTGTCAAATTGAATTAAATTTGATGGTACAAAATTATCTTTGAAACTTGTCAGAATACATAAAAGATAAGAAAATTAATTAGATACTTCACTTAAATATTATCCAAGTAGATAATTGCAGGAAGTAAATTTGTTACCACCAGCCAACATTGTTAGGATTTAATTAATCTATTGATCAAACATGATTATTATGTTAGGGGAAGGTTTTCTATTTATGTTTGGTTAGATTTATAAATACAATCTAAAAATCTAAATAAATATAATTAAAACAAAAAATACGACATGAAACAACATTAATAACAGTAATATAAAAATGAGAACAATCTATCACTGAACTATAGTGGTTATTAAGACACTCCTTACAGACTTCGGTATCTAATTTCTAAATAAAATAAAAAATTGTACCTAATTGTCTTGCACATTTTGTAAGTTGTTGCAGAATACTGCTATACAAAATAATATTGTTTTTAACTTATAGGACACATGCGCTCCCATAGTAGACACCCACTCAAGCCCAATGAGTACATACTATCTGTTCAATCATGTGGATTTGGAGATCACATACCACAGCGGTGGCGAGGAGGAATGGGGCGTGGCGTTTAGGGAAAACGGAGGCCGCATCATATCTGCTAAGGTACGAAACAAATACAGAAAAATGCCAGTTTTTTTTATTCTTTAAACTGGCAACTGTCTAAGGAACCAATAAAATTAGTAGCATGGCTTAGGGTCTAAGATCAATTGAAGTTTAAACCACGCAAAGAGTTTAATCTCTCGTCTTCCATAATATTGAACTCTCTAGTATCGATCTTCCAGCCCCTAGTTCAAGATTCTATCAACATTCTTGCAACGGATAGTTTAACTGCTTAAATACATAATAGGTACATAATAGGTGCATCCAGGATTTAATTTGCGACCAAGGCGACGGCACTTGCAGTAGTGGGGTGATATTAATAATAATAATAATATCCTGGGACATTTTTTACACACGGCTACCTGATCCCAAACTAAGCAGAGCTTGTACTATGGAAACCAGATAACTGATATAACTACATATACTACTTTTTTATTTGTAAATACATACTTAATATACATATACACCCAGACTCCGGACATACAGACATGTTCATGCACACAAATGCATGTCACGGGTAGGAATCGAACCTACGACCTGCAGCGTGAAAGTCGCCTCCGCGCCAACTACGCTAACGGGCCCGTCACACTCACCCGTGCCCGTCATATTAACAGTTCAGACAGTCTTTCTCTTCCCCACTTCACAATAATTAGTAACTAATTGTATTGACACTGACAGATCACCCTAGTTTGGACTCAAGCGATATCCTGCAAGCAGATTTTTTTGCCCCATTTAAGATATAATATTTCTAAAACAGGCCAAGCCAGCCAGCATCAAGCATGCAGGGCCAAACAGTTTGGACTGCCGCGAACGCCATTACCCACTGGAGATACCCGGACACCTGGCACCAGACCAAACTTTCAACATCACTTACACATACCGAGTAACTTTTATCAAGAACAACACCATCAAATGGTCCTCCAGATGGGACTACATCCTGGAATCTATGCCGCAGACCAATATCCAATGGTTCTCTATTCTTAATTCCCTGGTCATAGTGCTGTTCCTAAGTGGTATGGTCGCTATGATTCTACTGAGAACCTTGTACAAGGATATCGCAAGGTACAACCAGATGGAGTGTGGTGAAGATGCACAGGTAAGAAAATCTTAGGTACCAATGAAATAAGATAGTAAGCACTTTAACCAATGAAATTTCGCTATGGTACGGTACGGTATCAGGCAGGCAGTACGCTTTTTTGCCACCACAGTCCTATAAAAAAATAACTTCCAAAAATTATATAGTTACAAATGAAAATTGGTTTTGAGGTTAGAGTATGCTATAGTAATAATTATAAATAACAAGTAATATGGTAATAAAAATAATGGGTGATTAAAATTATAGTGGCATTATGTAGGTACTCGTAACTACAATTATTGCCAAATGAAATCATTCTTATTTATTTATTTGATTACCACTTGGTCTAGTAGGTATGAATGTAGGCCGCTCGGCTTACTGTACTGGGTGGATGCAGGTTTGATTCCTATCAGGGCAAATTTCATAAAATAGCCGTTTCGTAATTTGCCCTGGTTTGCATTGTAAGGTGCCCATAGTAAAAGCGTTGCGATATTCTGGATTTATTTATGTTAGGAGAGATGTTTGAAATGCAGCGCTTCTAACGCGAGTGTTCGACCCACTTGCCTATCTCTTTCCGGCCCTGCAGATCCATTACGCAACTTATCTGCTGTTGATTAATTGCTTATTTATTTATGATACAGGAGGAATTCGGCTGGAAGTTGGTCCACGGGGATGTGTTCAGACCACCTCGTCGTGGTATGCTCCTAGCTGTTTTCCTTGGCTCCGGATCGCAGGTAAAGATACCATTATAATTATAATATGTTGCTAATTATTATGATACCATGCTAATGAGGATCCCTAACGAATTTAGTTGAGATTGCAGATTTATAGAGCTAAGAAATCCATAATATACAGTGCAAAAAAAAATGTGATACGACTAAAATTTACGAAGTTATGACCAAATTACTAGCGAAGTTCACCACCGGGCCGGCGCGGTTGCTGTGACGTCACAAGGACCAATTGCGCTTTGTAGTTAACAGCGGCGCGGGCACTGCGCGCATTCAAGCTCATCGGTCCGTGTGACGTTACACGTGCCGGTCGCACATATTAAATATGTTGTAAAATCGCAACGGATGGACCGATTTCGATGATTTCAAAATGATGGTTTACTGCAGGTGTTCGGTATGACCCTGGTGACGCTCGCGTTCGCGTGCCTGGGCTTCCTGTCTCCGGCCAACCGCGGCGCGCTGATGACGTGCGCGCTGGTCGCGTGGGTGCTGCTGGGCGCCGCCGCCGGCTACGTCAGCGCCAGGATCTACAAGAGCTTCGGCGGCAGGCGGTGGAAGAGCAACATACTGCTCACGTCTATGGTGTGCCCTGGGTGAGGACAAGTTACACTATAGTATGCGCGGGGAGGTGGGGAGTGGGAAGGCAAGAGCGATGACGGGTGGGGGAGTGGGACGGCGAGAGCGATGAGCCCCCGTCTCGCCGCTCGCGTACCTAAGGCGCGGCACAGCGGTTGCGGTCAGACTATAGTAAAATAATAAATAAATATCCTGGGACATTCTTTTACACACGGCTACCTGATCCCAAACTAGCAGAGCTTGTACTATGGAAACCAGATGGCTGAACTACATATACCTACTACTTGTTGTTGTTATTTGTCGACATGAACGTTGGACAACATTGTCGATATTGGCTTACAGGGGTAGTGGGAGTGTGGGTTTACTCCTAGTCCCTAAAATAAAGTTTATGCTGTTTGCTACCTTATTTGATGTATTTTAAGGCTGCAACTCGAATATTTTCACAAATATTCAAAGGCTCATAACTCTGAAACTATGGTAATTACGTATAGTCTGTCTTCACTCGGCATCTACATAACAGCTACCCTATATGTATGTATTTAAATTATTATTACGTACTTTAGAAACTTTGTATGTGATACGATAACAGAACAATAAGTTATACGTTTTACCTTGAGGAAAACTGTTTCGCAGCTTTCAGTCGAAGAGAAACAAAAAATAGGTACAAATAATGTAAAAAACTGTTTTACCGGATCGATGTTTTACGATTCGCGTCAAGGCTACCTATAAAATAAATTGTAGGTACGGTACGCCTGGTCATGTCCTAAATTTGAGTTGGTTCATGTATATTTTTCAATAACGAATCGAAGCGCCTCCGTCGTAAAAAGTCGGTCCCGTTTGTCATCTAGGCAGCATCGTTAAGCCTTGTCAGAGGCCTTCGAGCGGCTTGAACATCTCTTGTCACCCAATCAGCTACTTACCAGACGATAAGAAACTCTACCACCAACAAAAGGAACTGAATTTGAATCGTTTTCGCAGCGTGGTGTTCTCGCTGTTCTTCATAATGAACCTGGTGCTGTGGGGCAAGGGCTCGTCGGCAGCGGTGCCGTTCTCGACGCTGGTCGCTTTGCTGGCGCTCTGGTTCGGCGTCTCCGTGCCACTCACCTTCATTGGAGCTTACTTCGGATTTAGGAAGAGGGTAAGTATAGGAAGCCGTGGGAGTGGGACTTTAAAAGGGCTAATATTATTATTAAAAGCCTAGGAATAAATTCGTGTTGCAAAGTTCATAAAAACCTATGTCTAAGTTGGGGTGTTACCACACCAATCGATCTCGATCGATGCCATCGATCGACGTTGATCAGAGTTGATCGATTAGTGTGGTAGCTTTGTTTAGGGTTGAGCCGAATCTCAACCAATCTCACGTGGGAAGAGGGGAGACCCCGGCAAATATCACGTTTTTGTTTTTTTAAATATGCATTTGAAAAATCTCACGTAAGTTTAGTAGAGGGGGAGGGCGTCGAGCCAAATCTCACGACATCTCACCAATGGTGGAGCGGGTGGTCAACATTTACAAAATCGCCTCACGTAATGAGCGCCCCTTATTCAAAAGCATTACTTTGCCATTTAAGAGTATTTGTTTCCCTAGATCTTGGACCACCCGGTCCGCACGAACCAGATCCCGCGTCAGATCCCCGAGCAGTCGCTGTACACGCAGCCGCTGCCCGGCATCGTGATGGGCGGCGTGCTGCCCTTCGGCTGCATCTTCATCCAGCTGTTCTTCATACTCAACTCGCTGTGGTCGAGCCAGGTGAACTGCGTACACTATTGTATTAGCCCACGACGCAAATTGCCGTTATAATTAGAACGGCAGCCGATCTATGTATCCGGCCACTGTCAGTAACTAGCCACTGCATATTTTAACCATCTAAAATAAGAGTTACGTCCAAAGAATGCCATCAAAAGGTAATGAGAGCAGACTATTACCGAAAGAAAATATACCTACATGATAAAAAAAGCAGCAGTGATAGCCGATTGGTCAAGCACGCGTCTTGCGGGCTTAAGGTCCTGGGTACAAAACCTGGCTCACACCTCTGTATTTTTCGAAATCTATGTGTGAATTACAACTTTAATATGATTATACATGATAACTCTTATTTTATAATTACACGACAACTGTGTGGTTGGTTTATGAAATTCGCCTCTGGCGGGAATCGAACCCGCAACCACCCGATACAGTGAACTGAGCGGCCTATGCTCTGCGCCAAGCGGTCGTCAAAATCGTCTAGTCAGTGACAGTGGCTAGTTACATCTATTTATTGACCCTACTTACGTAAAAAACGTTAAATTCCAGATGTACTACATGTTCGGTTTCCTGTTCCTCGTGTTTGTGATCCTGGTTATAACGTGTTCGGAGACTACGATCCTGCTCTGCTACTTCCATCTATGCGCCGAGGACTACCACTGGTGGTGGCGGGCTTTCCTCAGCTCCGGCTCCACGGCCGGCTATCTCTTCATCTACTGCTACCATTACTTCGTCACCAAACTGAACATCGAGGACGCCGCATCAATCTTCCTATACTTCGGGTACACGGTTATAATGGTCTTCTTGTTTTTCCTACTGACCGGCACAATAGGATTCATGGCGTGTTTCTGGTTCGTCAGGAAGATATACAGCGTGGTTAAAGTAGATTAATTAGGTTAAGTTATGTGTTGGCGCAGCGGGGCGGTGTCCGCTGTGATGTTGACGGTTCAAGGTGTATTCTCACCCATGACAGTTTTCTAATTTATTTATGTTACATTTATCGGCCATGTTGCGGAATTTATTGGAAGTAAACTGCGTGAACTTGGTGATTATTTTTTTATAAGTAATCAGAATCGAAAAAATAGGCCTTTCAGGGAGCCGATTTTTAAGTACCTAGGTCAACACAGAAGGCTGAGCTAGGCTATAAAAATAAGATGGCGATGTTAGATGATGGGTTTGTTTTAGCTGTTTCTCCAATCGGAGGCAATTCGTCTTTGAAACGTGTAATGTATCGTAGTAAGGCATGCAATCATCAAGTCGGTCGTATTACAGTGGACACAGACAGCCACGTGCCAATACAACGGCTGCGACAAGTTTAGTGTCGTCAGTGCAAAACTAAGATTATTTAATAATGGCAGTGACTAATGAGATAGGTACTGCCAAACGCAATGTGATTAATTGTATAAAAATATAATGAAAATAAATTTAGTCTCATGTGCGTCTTTTAATCGTCTGTTTATTTTTAGATAATAATTTAATTGGTAGGTCGCACACAAACTGTTAATAGTGCGTAATAATTATAAAAGCTCTTTCAAATTAGATCTTTTTGTCGTGATGCACCAGAGCGGTTTTTTTTCGCATTATCTTATAAGTCTTCGTGAGACCAGTGTGACCACGCGACATTTGAAAGTGCAAAATGACATGAAATACATCAGTATGTGCGCACCTTTAGTCGCTAGTTATGTAAGTATTTTTTCGAATGAAAAATGTATTTTCAATCGACTTATTATTTTCTGCACAATAAATGTAGAGTTAGGGAAGAAAACTACACCTATTTGACTAGCTGCAATAGTACTTATTCTTATAATCAATGTGATGTTTATGTGATTCCTTTCCCTCGCATATTATGACGTGCAATTGAACTGTTTGAAATTAAGTGAGATTTGATAATTTAAATTTTTAAGATCTTATAAAGTTCTATCGAAATCGAGAAGTAAAATCCCCAAGTTTATAGATTATGATGGACTTACACTGTCATTACAAATTATTTTTGTTCCTAGACATGCTTTTTAAAGCCATTGTTAACTGGCTAAAAATCTTTATATTTGGCGGGTACTCTGTGAATATTTTGATCTAATAATTAAAGCCCATTTTTGTATTTCTTTATATATAATTAACAAATCCATAAACGATACATAATGTTATGTACTATGTGCTTATTACGAAAGTTTAATTTTATTTCATTATACCCACTATTTTAAAATATGCTTAGTTAACAGTTGAGTGTAAATAATAAATTTACTATTTTAAAATCGCCTTTTATTTAAAAAACAATGCTTTAAAAAAGCGAAAAAGTGAGATCTATTGAACTGCTTATCACGTTATCTCCGAAGTTATGAAATCCACGGATTTGAAATATGGCATGTGTATTCCTTTCGGTCCCTACGCACTCGCTCAAATATTGACTGTGCGCACGCAGTTGCGGGGAACATATGGTAAAAAATATATATTAAACTAATCACTATCACTCTCTGAAAGTTCGGCCTTATCTTTAGGTTGTATTGCTTTCTTTTTAAAGTTCTTCTTTCGTCTGTCGATATTAGTTTTCCTGAACACCTCAATAGCCTTCATTTTATTCTGCAACAAACCATGTTTCGTCTTCTCTCTTTGCGGAATGATTTCTTGGAACCTATCTGACTTTGGTATTTCAATTTCGAACTCTGTTTTCCCATCTTTCACGTGTGATACTACTTTAACACCATGAATGGCTTCGTTTTCTTTTTTTAGCTTAGAGGAAGGTCCTGCTTCAGCTAGATTTTTAACATTACTTTTACCTTTTGTGACTTTCCTCTTTCGAGCTGGTTTATTTTCTTCGACAATTTCAAAATTCTCACCTTCAAGTGGTTTCTCTGGGCCCATTCTTTGCACAGCCGCCTTGACTCTTTTACTCATTTGATCCCCTAAACATTGAAATTCAACCTTCTTTTTGAAAAAGTCCTGTACAGATCGTTGTGTCTTTCTATCTAGCATTCTTTTTAAAACAGGTTTTATGATTTCATCTAATTTGTTTTGTGACCAACCGAACTTAGATTTTGTATAATCTCTTAAAATTGTAAGATCTAATTCGCCCCATGAGAATTTCTCCTTGCTTTTTTCAACGTTCGGTTCTAAATATGCTTGGACCACCTAGAAAGAGAACACAGAATTAAATATTTAGCCAACCTGAAAGTGTTACTTATGTTTTTAAAACTTACGCGCATACTGGGAAAATCGTCAGTCAAATTAACATTCTTTAACTTCTTTTTGAGACTAATGTTATCAGTTCTTTTGCCAGCTCGGACCCATTGCTTGAATTCCTGCAATCCTTTCACTATCTCGGTGTATTTTGCGTGCTGAGAAGTCTCGCTTAATAGCTGCCTCTTGTTGAACGGGAATGAGGCAAGAATCTCCAGCGCAGTGACGGGACCTACCCCGCTTAAGCCAGTTGTGTAGTCACTGCCTACTAGCAAAGCTAACAATATTAGTTGCTCTCTATTCAAATCTGAAAAAAAAAAACCATTACCTACACTCTGTAAATGTATTTTCTTATTTCCATGATCGCAGAGGCCTGCTCTCCTGAGCTGCCTCTGAATTTTAAACATTGGAGATGAAATGTTCAGGAATGGTGGGAGGTTACCACACCATAAGAGACATTTGCTGCGTTCCATTCACCGTAATTTTTGTTATTTTCGTCCACAAAAAGTGTTAAAAACGATAATAATTATCACTTTCAGTACAAGTTGGTGCGAGTGGAACGTGATTTATGGACAAAAATAACGAAAATAACAAAATTAACAGTGAATGGAACGCACCAATTGTGTATTAGCAAAACAGCTCTCGTGCAAAAAAAGAACTAGTAAAACACTGAGGTACTTACTAAATGACTTCTCAATTCTCTCAGATAAAAACTGCAATACGTGCTTTTTTTGGTTAAAGAAATTCTTGTACACAGTTTGGCCACCGAATAGCCAAATATCACTATCGTCTGTAATAGTACCATCAACCAACTTGGCATTTTCCAGGAAGGCACACTGCGCCTCGGCCTCCATTGGCGCAACTATGTAAGGGATGCCAAATATTTGTAATAGTTCTTGTGCTTCCTTAGTCATTTGTTCTGTTATGTTTCTCCCCACACGATCTAATCGACCTTTCTCTTGCAGTAAGCCTTGTTCCTCATTTTGCATTTCTTCAACTAGGGAAGTAAGTTTTTCAGTATTTAATACTTCTTTAGGAGGATTAGTTACCATTACAGTAGTGCCTGCAGCTTCAGATTGTTTAATATTTTGTTCCTTAGTCTTTGTCGTACCTGCATTGGATAATTTTTTTTCAATAACTTCTACTTTGCTATGATTTTCAATATTCTCCTGTTTGCCAATTGATGTTTCAGGATTTTCTAAAGTATTACAAAGTGAGTCTTTAATAGTTTCATTAATTATTTTAGCTTTATTACTCTGAGTGTCATAATTTTCTAAAACTTTTATATCAATTTCCTTCTTTTTAGAATCGATGAGTGGTGTTACTTTTTTCATTTTAGGTTCATTTTCTTCCATAATTTTTACATTCTTTTCTTCAAATATATCAGCAAATATATCATCTTCCGGAGCATCGCCCACATTTAATACTAACTGTACGATTGGTTTATTTAATTTATCTATCTCAGGTACTTCTTCAAATTCATTATCACTAGAATCAGATTCGTTTTTAGTATCAGTATTACATATTCTGGAGTTCTCAATTTGTGATTTTGGTGAAGTAGCTTCAGATTCAGATACTTCCTCAAATTCTAGATCACTAGAATCTCGATCTTGTTTAATGATGGTTTTAGGGAATTCTTCTACTATTTCATTTCCTATTTCTTCAGTACTCGTATCAAGAGTAATGATATCTTGTTGATTATCTAGACAGACTACAGAAGCTTGTGTTGAATCCAGATTATTTTTTGATTGTGTCTGTTCAGATGTAGATTTTGATTCAAAAGTATTTTGAGATTGTTTTTCACTACTCTGTAATCTTATTTTATCTTCAATGCAATCCTCATCATTAGACGATAGTTCGATATTGTCAACAATGACAGACTTTTCATTGTTGATTTCTTCTAATATTTTATCCACTTTAGGAACTTTCGGTTTATTTTTGTTTGACCTTTTTTTAGTTATAAGGTCATCAATAGCCTTGGGAGTGAAATCAGTATATTGCATAATGTAAGATTTAGCTGTTGATAAGCTATCTGGCTGTTCGAATCCATCGTCGTCTTCAGAATCATAGGAATACGCGTCTTCAGAGTCTGTCATGCAAGATGTCCAAGAATCATCAGTTTTAGATGTAGTGTGGCTCACATTTTGATCTTCTACACATTCTAATGACATTTTAATTGCTTTTTGAAGATCATCTTCTAATTCATCAGTAGGCTTTGAATTCTCTGTGACAGTTTTATCCTTAATTTCACAAACTGCTGGGTTATTTTCTTCCTCTGTTCTCTTTTTAGCTACAGCAAGAGCCTGTTTGACATCCTTGATAAACAAAAATCTTGTGGTTTCATTGGATGCAATGCGCCTAGTGGGAATAGCATCGATTTTTGTATCAATACCTTCTTCATTAAGCAAAGATTCTAATTCAATTAAAGACATCCCACTATCACCCATTTCCTTTTCAGTTTCTTGCAAGCATTCTTGGACCTTTCGTCTTTTAAGTAGTCTTTGCATCTGAAATAAAATTATCTTAAAACATTTGATCAAGATTACCCAAAATATAGGTACTTACCTATTTGCTATAATATTTGCCTATCTATGCTTACTTGAAAGTCGGAAAATGTATCACTTTTCTTTGGCAACTCATGGAGTTTTCCCCAAGAATTCATTTTTCTTGTCTCCTTTAACTCTATCAATAAATCATACTTTTCCTTTACAGACATGTTCTTAAAATTGTCTGATTCAATATCCACTGAGTGCAGATCAACTATTGACCCACTTGATGTGTCATCTTCAGATCTGAAATCATCAAATAGGTACTTATCTGGTAGCTTTGAAAGTCTAGGTTCATAAAACGAATATAAGTACCTACTTTCTTTAGGGTAGGTAATGAAAATAATATGCACCATAGCTAACTCTTCGTAATAAATCAAGATTTCTCAATATATTTAGGACAACTACATTGGGTATTTTTTTTATGGGACTAAGCCCGTCACACGTTCCCACCACTGTTACTCCTGTATGCCAGGTTCGACAATGGTGTCCAACGATGACGCCAAGGTTTGACCCTCGAGTCCCGGGGAAAAGCTAAGTTGTCTTGGAACCCGCACGAATTTAATCGGAAGAAAGGTTATGAGGAGTACATTTGGATTGAACTACATTGGGTTGGGTTGAGGGTTCAATTCCCGCCAGAGGCTTTCAGAAATGGCCTTTTCGTAATTTGCCCTAATTTTGCTGTCACTGGGATTGCCCCCAGTCCATAGTATGGTAGCCATAGTACCTACAACTATTGCTTTTACAGTTGTTGTGTTAGTCGGGCAATATTATTTATTAACTTACTCAGATTCACTTTCCTCATCCCTTTGTGGCAGCGCAGGCAATTTGAACAGATCATCATTATTGCTGTCATTACTGGTGCTCTGTTTTGGTGATATTTGTCTGCCCAGCAGACTGTTCACTGCTGTCTTTTTGCTCAACAATATAGCAAGTTCTCTTTTTATTCTTTCTGATTCTGAATTGTATTTTGCTTTATGATCTTGTCGCTTGGCCTGAAATTCAATTCAATATTGATAGAGAGGTAAAAACAATACAATAATTTTGAAAAGTAAAATAAAAAACTATATTTTAGGTGGGTACTTTGTACTATAAAAAAAGAAGATTCAGTAATTCAACTTAAGTTTCCTACTTCTTCACAGAGCAAAGGCTTGACAGTTAAGTATAAGTTTAAATCTACAGATTTTGTAGTTATCTTTAGAGAAATCCAATTTACTCACGATTGAATCATCATCAATAAATCTACCTTGATGTTAGCCGCTGGTTCAGTGTTGATCCCACCGAGAACATCTGGTAAAGAACTCTAATTACCAACCTAACCTAACCCAAACAAATTATTTAAAAAAAATATCAAGAGTATGAAACTTACAATGGTTTCCTTTTTCAAATCAGGAAAGCCACCATCAAATACAAAAACTGGTTTAATCCTAAAGTACAACAATTTGCAAAGGCGCTGGAACAGGCCCATGAGGTGTGCGTTTGGGAGTGGGGCCCCTTTCGCGTCTTGGTACCCTTTCACCATCTGATGCAACCATATTGATATATCTGCACAAATTGTAAACATTAGATTAACAGTTGCTTAATATAGAGCACATCAACAGTAACATAAACATCTGCCAATCAGCTGTTATCTTACCGACTGCTAACACTTTGTTTTCCAATGTCTCCACCGGCACTGGCTTGCCGGCTGGCTCGATCAGTCGCCACAGCCCAGTAACTCCCATCGCGTGCGATTAACTTCCAGAATAGATTTTTTGTTTATACTAATGTATATAGCAGTGTACATAACAAAGGTCGTTTCCCACGAGATCTCCGGTCAATCGTCTCTTCCTCACACATTAGAACCTTTTCGCGCTGCGAGCTCAACGCACCCGGCTCTCGCACACATCGACAGCACGAAACGAACGCTACTGGAGGACCGCGTTCGTAAATATGTGTTCGGTTCACTACAACATATCAAATGTTTTACTACGCCGCCCGCGAACGCCCACTCTTTCCCACACTTTATTTTCTCACGCCCCATGCGTAACCCCACATCCTATGACCGACCGACCGCCGAAGGCATCAAGGCAGTCGCCGCGTCGCGGGTCGGACGATCCCTCGCTCGATTGAGTGGGTTGACTCGATTATTCTGTCGATTCGCGTGCGCGTAGTCAACAGCACGCCCGCATACCGCTCCGCTTCGTGTCTATGGTTGATTGTCGATCTTTTTTGACAGATCGCGCATCTGGCGTTGTCGTATTTATACACGAATAAACACAAGTTTCATCGACGAAAAGTTAAATAAAACGTAATCGCGAGTGACTTACAGATATACGACGAGGACGAATTCGACGCGGTCGTTCAGGACAGACGGGAGATCGCCGCCCGCGGGCGTCCGAAAAGTTCGTCGTCGAACAGGTGTCCCGAACGAAATGTGTGCCAGTTCCCATCGCAATTAGTCGACGGGGGTGTGAATAATACAGGAGCCTATCGATCGCGGGCGGCCGGGGTCGGAGCCCCGGCGCGAGCGAGGGTCGCGTGCGGGCGGCGATGCCGGAGCGGCGGCGCGGGCCGCGGACGCGCTGAGCGCCGTGGCTAGCATGCCGCACCAGTTCGCGGCGGGCGCGTCGCCGCCGGCGCCGCACGCCGCGCTGTTCCCGCGGTACGCGGGCGCGGGCGCGGCGGGCCCGGGCGCCGGCGCCTACCGCCCCGAGGAGCGGCGGCTCACGCGCGAGGCCATGGAGCGCTACCTGCGTGACCGCTCCGACATGGTGGTGGTGATCCTGCACGCGAAGGTGGCTCAGAAGTCGTACGGCAACGAGAAGCGGTTCTTCTGCCCGCCGCCGTGCATCTACCTGTTCGGCGACGGGTGGCGGCTGCGGCGCGAGCGCATGCTGCGCGAGGGCGAAACGGAGCAGGCGGCGCAGCTGTGCGCCTTCATCGGCATCGGCAACTCCGACCAGGACATGCAGCAGCTCGACCTCAACAACGGCAAGCAGTACTGCGCTGCCAAAACACTGTACATATCCGATTCCGACAAACGGAAGCATTTCATGCTGTCGGTGAAGATGTTCTATGGCAACGGCCACGATATTGGTATATTTAATAGTAAGAGAATAAAAGTGATATCTAAGCCATCCAAAAAGAAGCAGTCGTTGAAAAATGCGGATTTATGTATCGCTAGTGGGACGAAGGTGGCTTTGTTCAACAGACTGAGATCCCAGACGGTGTCGACGAGGTACCTGCATGTGGAGAACGGTAACTTCCATGCGTCATCCACGCAGTGGGGTGCATTTACTATACACCTGCTGGATGACAATGAGAGTGAGTCGGAAGAGTTTGCAGTGCGGGATGGGTACGTCCACTACGGGTCTACTGTGAAGCTTGTTTGCTCAGTCACTGGCATGGCTCTGCCTAGGCTCATAATCAGAAAGGTAATTATTTTTTATTGCATACTTAACCATCAGAGTTGCAAAAAAACAGGAAATTTAAAATGAAAACTGTTTAAAACGTGTTTAAAACATTGATTGAAATCAGAAAGAATAAATCACCATGTTTTAAATGATTAAAACATGTTTTAAACACTGTGTTTAAAACAAGGTGATTTTTTCGTAACAACCCTGCTTAACATTAAGAATGATTAACAAAAAAGAAGCATAGCTTTGTGTCAGAAATTGCACTGTCTATGAATATTTGCTTGAAAGTTATCAAAAATCCATTTAATTAATTTGATATTAAGTACCTAGAACTCATAGAATACTCATACTATATTATTTCCTCAACTATGATTTTAAAATATCATGTCATTAAAATGAAACAAAAGAGCAACAAAAGAAGCAAACAAAAACAAAGTCTTATATTATTAGTATATTTAATTTAAAACCATAGATTTTTTTACTGCCATTAAACCCGAATGCGTTTCTAAAATAATGCATAGAAAATATCTTATATTATATATTCAACAATCCTTACTTCAAGAGCTCAACTACTTCACTAAACGGATTTTTAAAACATTTTGTTGCAATCTGTCTAATTCTTAAAATATAAAAATTCTAAAATAATTAAACGATGGGGTTGGTACCTTAAAAGAAACATAAAATAATAATAATGTTAGCCCTTTTAATGTCCCACTCCTGGGCATTTGCCTCCCTTTAATACGATGATATGGGATTCAGGCCATAAAAAAACAAATACATATTTGTAACTAATTATAACTTGACCTTCACTTAAATATTTAAAATCAATGCCAGACCAGCTGGTCTTAAAAAGAAAATTCCCTTAAGAAAGTAGTTTTGTGCCATGACATTACCTACTTTCCGTAGATAGATTTTAAACCCAATCCCACTATACAATATTATACATGTGAAAGTTTGGATGGATGTAGTGGTGGGATGTTCTCGAGAACATTCTCACCCTTGGAAACTTACTCGTGAGAATTTTTGAGAATCTTATATTTTGGGTGACGTTATCCTAACTTTCAATGTTAAAAACAATTAAAACCACCATACTTGCATGTTTAATGAGGTTTATGCCAAGTTTAACATGCTTCAGAAGATAAATTCTCGAAAATTCTCACGAGTAAGTTTCCGAGGGTGAGAATATTCTCGAGAACATCCCATCACTAGATGGATGGATGTTTGTTACTCAATCACGCCAGAACGGCTGAATGGATCTGGATGAAATTTGGCACAGAGATAGATTATAGTCTGGAATAGCACATGTTCCCGTGGGACAAATTCGCGGGCAAAAGCTAGTCATACATAAGTATTCTAATCATCCATGTCCTCACAGGTTGACAAGCAAATGGCCCTCCTAGAGGCCGACGACCCGGTGTCTCAGCTGCACAAATGCGCGTTCTACATGAAGGACACCGAACGCATGTACCTGTGCCTCTCACAAGAACGCATCATCCAGTTCCAAGCGACGCCCTGCCCCAAGGAGCCCAACAAGGAGATGATCAATGATGGAGCCTGCTGGACTATCATATCCACTGATAAGGCGGAATACCAGTTTTACGAAGGAATGGGACCTGTTAGGTATGTGAAGATGTTTAAAATATTCTAATGTTAGTACCACCAATATTTTGACTATGGACTGGACTTTACGAGACACGTACTTCGCTTTTTTATTTGACTAAGCTGGCAAGCAGGCTTACAGTCCACCTGATGCTAAGCAGTTACTGTGCGTTTTCAATTTCAATGCGTTGCCTCCACTCCCGACCAATCACAATGACGATGCCTATGCTCCCCCTCGGAAACTTTTTTCAGACCTAATTTGATGCAAGTTATTCCCACACAGTGCAGAGTACGAGGGGGTGGTTGGTCCGAGATACTGACGGCTAGGAAAATAATGGCTTTAGTTGGTGTTACAAGGATACTTGAGCATTCCGTGGGATGCTTTCACATGCCGCGGCAGGCCTCGGGACGCCACGGCAGGCTACGGCATAGACGCACATATTTGTATATTATTATGTACGGTACGGTACCGCGGCATCCGTCGGCATGCCACGGGAAGCTTCGGCATCCAGAATGATCCTTTGCGTCCGTGCCGTGTCATCCTGCAACTTGCCGCTCAGTAAGCGCCAGAATTGATCAGCCTGTTTACAGAGCGCTGTGTGTGCGTTTGAATATGACCGTACTTTGAAGGTAATCCATTTGACAACAGCGGACCTAATACGGTCCTTATGCAATATTGCTAATGAATTGGCAATTAATTTTTCTGATTTTCTGAGGAATCCTTAGCAATTCCGCTAAATTTCTGTAGAATAGTGACACATTTTACGCCATTCGTGGCAGTTTCACGGAAATTTAGGGGATTCTGCTGGAGGTTTGGAAAAATGAATTGTTTTAGCAGAATTGCCGCAATTCATCTTTGTGACGGTATTAACCCCACAGGTCTCCAGTAACGCCGGTGCCCCTCGTCCATTCACTAAACCTCAACGGAGGTGGTGACGTGGCGATGCTGGAGCTAGCCGGGGACAACTTCACGCCGTCCCTGCAGGTGTGGTTCGGCGACGTGGAGGCGGAGACCATGTACAGATGCGCGGAGTCCATGCTGTGCGTCGTGCCTGATATATCGCAGTTCAGAGGACAGTGGCTGTGGGTGCGCCAGCCGACGCAGGTAATGTAGCAAATAAATATGGTCGTTTGACGGGTCTTTTGGCGTGGTTGCTAAGATGCCGCCTATCACGCTGCACGTCGTAGGTTCGATTCCTACCCGGGACAGTTGTATGTCCCGAGTCTGGGTGTAATTATGTATATTAAGTATGTATTTATAAACAAAAAGTAGTAGGAATACATATGTAGTAATATCAGTTATCTGGTTTCCATAGTACAAGCTCTGCTTAGTTCGGGATCAGGTAGCCGTGTGTAAAATAATGTCCCAGGATATTTATTTGTTTATTAATCGAACACCACCTCGTTATTGAAGTCGGTTCAAAACATGCACACGTGAGGAAGTTATGGAAGCAGGCACCGAGTGCAACTATTCACTCTGACGCCGCAACTGGGCATTTCACTTGAAGCAACTCTGAAGTACGGAACGGGGTAGTCGTAGCCTCTGAATGCGGCCCTTCTGTAAGTTCCTAACGTTTGCATATTTTGTTAGTAGCGACTGACAATTCAGTACACGTAGTGGAGTTCTGGGCGAGTCGAATTTTTCTTTTTGCTGTCTACACGATAGAAGAAGTTCGAAATAACTAAGTAGTTTTACAGTAATCTTTATGGGGAAACCTGAGTCTATTTTCTAAGACGTATAAAGTTCACTAACCCGCATTGGGTGAGGCTTGTGAGACTATGCCCCGAATCTGAAATGAGAGGGAGTTTACCCAATATAATGGCAATAGGATCTCCTTAAATCATGGGTGGCCAACCTTTCCAGCAGCCAGGGCAAATTTCAGAAATAATATTTTCCGCCGGACACCTAATGTTTCAAGTAGTTTCAACTCCGCCGGCCAAACATGAATCACGGGGTGGGCCACATGCGAGCCGGTTGTTGCTCACCTATGCCTTAAATCCTTTAAATCTCACAGAAAGCTGTTCAGTATTTTCGACTTAACTATAATATCCTAGAAAATACCTAAAGCAAGATAGATATTCTGGATCACCAAAAGTTGCCAACTGGATTTGGCTTTTGATGTATTTTGGTAATAAATCTAAAGGATCTGGAGTAGCCTAGATTGTTGGCCCAACTTGTTAACCAATAGCTTGGCTTGGTATTGGAAGGTTGGTCGGCCAAATGTACCAGAAGAAACAAGTGCGTCATTTGGCGCTGCCGTAACCCATTTCCCACAGTTCGATCAATTTGCGCGGGAGCGGAGCAGCTGGCGTACTCAATCGTGGGACAACTTGCATTCAGCTACTTAAACTTGACTTATTTTATTATGCAGTGGACATTATTTAATCTGGTTAAATCTATTTACATTTAAGTATATGGCCGACTAAACTTTAACTCAAATTAAGGGACTCCCTGTACTTTAAATTTAACGTCTTTATGTAGCTTATGCCCTTCAGGGATAGTAGCTTTCTACCGGCGAATAAACTTTCCGAATCAGATCAGTAGTTCCAGAGATTACCTCATACAAACAAACAACTTTGCTTTTTATAATTAGTATAGAATTCTAGATAACGACAAACGCAAACGGTGTCTCGATAGCGGATAGCGATTCGGTCATTAAAAATATTATGATCTCCCTTACATTACGACAATCCGGCAACGTTACAAAATCATGAAACGCCCAGGCAGTCAGAAGTTGTTTGATTTATTTATACAGGCTTCAATATTGCAAAAAAATAAAACAAAATTACATTTAACACATGTATTGTGTTGATTAACGACGGCAGTAAATAACCCGATCACGATATCATTCTGTCGTACGAAACGCAGCTGTAAGCTACTTTTCGCAGATCTTCTGTGAGAGGTGGTACTACCCCGGTCGAGCCAGCACATAAATTAACTGCAGTCAATTAGCAACAGCTTGGCTCTATCGCCGATATAAAGGTCCATGGAAATAGACACTTTACTAATAAACAGTACAACCGCCCCCTTTTATTAACCGACTTCAAAAAGGAGGTTCTCAGTTCGATTGTATGTTTTTTAAACGTGCAATGCCTTGTTAATCTACAAGTAGGCAGTAATCACCTAATTGAACCCGCGGTATTACGTCAAACCGAGCCTTTGTCTGTAATTATGGCTTGAAATGATTATTAATAGTTGCGTTACAAGATTACTGGATACCTACCTACTTATAATAATGGTTTGTTTCCAACATACATGTGGAATGTTTAACCTATTTCCTGATGCCAAGAAAATAAAGAAATCATGTTTGTATCTAATCGCGCAGTATTGACAGACATGCTACTTTTTGCAACGGCGATCGGCGATTTAAGGTGCGTTCCATTCACTGTTAATTTCGTTATTTTCGTTCACAAATCTCGTTCCACTCGCACCAACTTGTACTGAAAGTGATCATTATTATCGTTTTAACAGTTTATGTGGACGAAAATAACAAAAATTACGGTGAGTGGAACGCAGCATTAGTCGCTCATAGCATCAGAACAGTCGCTGGGTCCGACCGCAGAGTCGCCAAAACGCGATGCAGTCTCAAAATCGCCGATCGCCGATGCAAAAAGTAGCATGTCTGCGGTGGCCCTAAGAGGAGCTCTGGCTTGCCCTCTATTTGAATTTCCTATCCTAATTTATAAGACTTTCTCTCGTATCTCCTGTATATTTTTTGAAAAAGTTTCTTAATTTTTTAAATGAGGTCTTCTGCGGCTCTTGTGTGCTTCACCTCGTCCGTTTGAATCCAAAAGACGGCTAAGCCCACCTGAATAGTACATATTCTATTGCTCATTATCGCCAGTGTCACCCATTCATGTAGCTAAATCGTTAAAAGTCTTCTCGTCCACTCCAGGTACCCGTCTCGTTGGTGCGAAACGACGGCATAATATACGCCACAGGGCTCACGTTCACATACACTCCGGAGCCGGGGCCGCGGCCCGTGTGCCCGCCCGTCGATGACGTCATGCGGCCCGAGCAGGACCCAGCCTGGCCCCACGACGCGCACAGCCACAGACTGCCCGACAACACCCTCCAATAGCCAATGGACTGCAGGCTGGAGGAAGACAGCCTGCAGTGCGACTCATGAACTGATCGACTCCAAAGACCCGTCAAACGTTCGGAGTGACTTTCGCGAACGTTCGGTGAGTGACTAAGTGTAACTAGTGCCTAATGTCTATACATAGCATCCGGACCTTTCGTTGTAAGTGTGGTGCAATTTTGGGAAATTATTTTAGGTTTAGGTAGTAGCAGAGTGCTAGGATCCGTTTTATACGCTTCGGGACAGCGGCGCGAGAGTACATTTTGGAGGCAGTATTTACATGAAAGACGGTGTGACATTCTTATTGGGATGTAAAGGAAACTGTTCATTTTTTTTTCTAAACACTTTTGCGTGAAATGGAACACTTACGAATAACATAAAACACTAATTAATATATAGATTGGTTACATACTTTGTTTTCGAAGATTATTGAATGCTCGTTTATGCAAATACTGCCTCACGTAAGCCAACGAATGCGCCTTATAATTTACAATTAACTCAATTTTGAGATCACGTTATGATCCATAGATTATATGAATAAATACTGCTTAAAGTGCCAGTTCGCGAGTCAAACGCTTCGCTTCGGTACTTTAAACACGGCAACCGTGTGCCTAAATATAATAATGTTTGTTCATCTACGAGATTATGACACCAAAACACTATAGTTAAGATATCAGCAATAAAACATGTTGTGACAACAGATATGAGATAATAATGTAATATTTGCAGCTGACGCAATGGGAGCTTCGACTTATGGCTTACAGGATTTTTTTATATCCGTTAGAACATAAATGCACATACATTTTATACTCAAAGTACACCCAATACGTATGAGTTTTGAATCAAATCGCAACGTCAATTTGATCGTCAAATATATGTCCTGCAAAATAGCTCAAGAGATTGTAGCCTTCAAACGAACGCTGCGGAAAGTTTACGCGTACTATCCGCACTCAAAACTCAAACAAGTAAAACTCGTTTTGAACTGGTGTCTAGTAAATATTATCAGGGGAAATTTAATTAGACATGTGTTTAACTTTTTTGTAATAACACCATAAGTTTCCCGAGCGAAAAAAAATTTTTTTTCCGCAGCCGTGCGTTGCACTTGTTGTGATTTCTTTAGAAATTATGCTCAGTGCAAGTGTATAAAGTTTTTGCTTTATTTTGGCAAAGTGTCTCTGTGGATAAGTCGTGCGAATTTTCCGCAGCAATCGGTTGAAGCCTTAACTGTTTAATGTGCATTTCGTCAAAGACGAATATGTATCCAGGAAGGTAATACCTACTTCAGCATTTAAAATCATACACATTCACTATCGTCATAGCGAAAAGAGATCTCTCTGCTCTTAGATTTGTTTCTTTGGGGCCAAATAGTTATAATATCCATGACAAGTCATTGCGTTTATATTTAAAATACTACTATATAAGTTAAATACTTTCGGGTAAAGGAAATTGAACTCTACGAGATTGTTTTACGAGTGATTTTGTGTAATTGGTTTGTATAAATTAAGTATTCTATAAAATTTAGTTTACAACTGTTAGAAGAAGCCAAATAAGTCCTTTAATCTCATGGTATACTTGGAAAAGTATTTGTTTTTTGAAAACCTACTTTACCGTTTATGGAACTAGGTAGGTTACTGTTTAATTTCTTTTGTAACCGCAAGTCAATCGGTCTTAATGTATGCACAATCTATCTAATCACCTTTGTTGACGATAATAATTATAGTTAAAGACAATTAAAACACGTAGTGCTGTCATTGTACGTATCTATATTTACTGAGATATACTCCTAATTCTATTGTGCCCTGACTACGGTTAAATGACATGTGTAAAATTGCTACCCTCTATATTAGATAGAAAAGCGATTTTAAACATGTAATTTGTCCCGTTTAAGTGTCCACAGAATTAACATATGACGAACAATACAATAAGGTAGTTGAGTAGAGCCTTAGTGCATAGTAGGTACATTGTAATAATTGTTTAAAGAGAACAACAATTGAAATTTTATTTATTCTATGCAAATTCTAATTTTTAAATTACTTACCTGTGTATAATTTTAAAAACGGATTTGATGTGTATTTTTAATGAAAAGTGTGATTTCGAACATTCCATGTGGAAAGTGTAATAAGAAGTACAAAAGATATCAATATTTTTGTAGCGAAACGTTGAATTACGATAAATAATCTTATGGAATTGGTAAAGTTGCAGTATTACAAGGAAATTAGTATTAAATTCGAATGGATAGACAGTAATGAAGTCGTCAATTTTTGTAAAACGATAAGCAAATTATTTGTCATTTAAAACTACTTACTCCTTTTTATCATTTTACATTTGGTATTTCTATATTTGGAAATTGTCATATATGGGAACGTCTGCTCAAGAGTTGCAACGACACGTGTAGAATATGTCAATGTTTGGAGCAGTGTCTGAAATGAGTAAAATATTTTTTAATAAAACTGAATTTAAATATAACAATTTTCTTTTATTAAACAAACTCCTGTTACATATTCGAGATTTGGGAAACGTTATTTAAAAGTAAATTTTCTCATGGATTAGCGCAAAACAATCTCACCGCTTTAATTCTCATTGTTTTAATTAAATGCAGGGGGTCGAGTGTAATTATCTGCTTATGAATCAGTGGTAATCGAGGAATCAGTGGCTCGGTGTGTGGGAACGTCTTCAAAAACTCTTCACATGATAATAACAAGTGTCTTCCCCCGACATACCGTTCCGCAACGCTGGGTTCGACCTCAGATAATTATCAAGTTTATACTTTATACCCATTCCGCCATTGTTCTGCTGAGATTCAGTAACAAACAGGGTAATATTTATGACGTAGTTATACCTACTAGTTTTTCTGCCTTTTCGCGCTAAATTGAAGCGTGGGTACCTACCAAACAGCATTGATTACACTCAAAACTTGGGCAAGCAACGTCTCAAGACGTTCGGAATTCAGAATGTTTTTTTAATGTACTTAACTAAGGTGATAAGCAAGCGTACGGCCCGCCTGATGTTAAGCAGTTACCGTAGCCATGTTTGCATTCTCACTTCTGCGTTCATCCAATGGATAGGCAGGGATACACTGCCGCACGAACCATATTTCGTCAAAGGTAAAAAGTTCTTACGTAGGTCGTTATTGTAATCTCTTTGGTATAGATCTGAAAGCCTCGATGTAGGTAAATACCTTCCTATCACCATTCTGAACAGCCTCCACATGCAGACTGAGTGTTTTTCAGAATACACCTTCCATGTTTCGGGAATCGCATTTAGAACTTCTTGACCAGCAATATTCGGCAGGGACTTAAGAACTCAACCGCGAGATTTTTAGACTGCTTACAGTGGTTTTACAAAAGCATTTCTAAAAACAAAAGTGATTTGTAATGCCAGTGTAAGTCCATTATAAATGTCTATAAGTTTTAGGCAGAATCTACAGTTTTATTTATAAGTGATCACCCGGCAGTAGTTAGGTAGATAGCATTTGATAGCAACGATATAAATTGGATGATAATTGAGTCAATTGATCCCCTATCCAAAGGGCAGGGGGCCGAGGCACTGACATATCTATTTTCGTTATCTATGTATTAGGTAGGTACCTCGGATTTGACATAGCAACTATATCGTTTTCCAAACATACAGAACAAACTACTTGAGACGTGATTTGAGTGGAGGCCGGCTGGCTCATTGTATTAATAGCAGATTCTTAATTTGATCCTTTTCTGGGTATAATTTGAGACCCCGATCGAACATACGTTGGTCTGTCTGTCTGGGACCCAGACAGAAGTTCCCAAACCCATCTAGGTTTGGGAACTTCTTATCGTATGGTTCGTAGCAAAGCTGGTATCAGAGTTGTTCAAGCCGCCCGAAGGCCTCTGACAAGGCTTAACGACTGCCTAAATAGCAATAACCGGGATAGACATTAATAACCGACATTCAAAATCTTGTTTGCTGCTTACTGCTTTAAGCAATAAGCACTTTGCTTATGTAAGTAAGTAATCTTTATCTTAAGTAAGTAATCCTTTATTCATCTTTTCTCTACTTCTCACAGTTGATCTGTATTGCTTTGCGACATTCAAAAGATGTACTGCTTTAATTAAGCAATTTGCTTATATTCTTGATCTTAAGTAGGTGATACTTTATTCATATTTTCTCTAGGTACTACGCTACTTCTTTTCTTGGTAATGTTATTGGACGTAGGTAAAGTAATCGTGAACATAATAATCCCACTGATGGGTGCCGGCAAATCGCGTGAATGATGTTTCAAATGTACCTAATGATAACGACATCAAATTACCATTGGTTTTACCAGCGTCCGTTGCTCGTTTCCGTGTGTAATCGCGATACTTACCCATAATTTCAATTATCACGACTGTTATTAGCTTGGAAATATTAACAGGATCTTTGTAAATTATGGTTAATGGTTTTAATTGAACTTCATTGATAATTTAGGTATAAGGACCCTTAATAGGAACTTACCCTAGGCACCTTCCGAATTTAAATTAAGCAAGTGTACTAGTGAATGTCGCGGGAAACCGCTGATGCAAGCAGCACAGGACCGATCGTTGTGGAATACCTTGGGGAAGCTAAGGTCCAACAGTGGACGTCTTTTGGCTGACATGATGATGATGAATTGTACAAGTTAGTGTATACGTACAGCTTCTTCCATTTTCAGTTTACCTTATTTAATAAATAGGTATCTATCGCCACACAACAACGCCAATCGTATGAATTTCTGGTCCTAAACTAAGCAATGCGTGTAGGTTAGTACTAGTCGGGAATTGAACACGTGCCAACTTGATCTACTACACTAGCTTGCTAGGCAACAACAATCTACCTCTAAAGTGTGAGCTATGATACTTCCCACTGTCTAATACAATGTTGTGTGTTAGTTACTTATCACATTTTTAGGAGCTACTACTACTATTACTATTTTTAGGGTTTACTACTACCATGTAAGTAAGAAGTACAAGCTCCTAAAAACGTGGTTAGTGAACCAGTGAACCATGTGTATCAACATTATCATTTTGATAAATAAATCAAGATATAGGTGTGGGAATAATAAAGTTTTCATCATGGATGAAAAACAAATATCGCCTCACCTTACATAGTTACTTACCTACACTGTTTCTTTACGCGACACAGCCAGTCGCGTGACTGCAAACATTATTTCTCAATCGGTGACGTGCACAAGAAATTATGACGTTACGCATGCACGTAACCATTAATAGGTTACATGACGCAAAAAATTATAGCTAGTGAAAGAAAAGGGAACTCCCATATCGTGGGTAATCTGGGAAAACGCAGGTTTTCCCGCACCAGCACAAACAATGCGAGATAAATCGAGTTTGTCACATTCTCCGCGTTTGAGGCGCTTATAGCTACGATCACTGATGGCTAACGGTCGGAGTTAAGCAACGCTTGGCAATGTCAGTCAGAGATGGGTGTCCATTTAGTGGCATTTGAACTGAGTCTTCGTGCTTCGTGCACGTTAAACGTCGGCCCCAGTTGTTGTCATCTAGGCAGCAGTCGTTAATTAAGCCGTGTTTGAGGCCTTCGGGCGGCTTGAACAACTCTGACACTAGGATGGCCACTAACCATACGATAAGAAGAAAAGGATTAAGAGTGAGAACGACTGAGTGAGACATAATGCGCGACGAGTCTTGTCTTGTCGCGTCTGCGAACTTGCTGTAGGTGTCCTTTTACTTACGGTCGGGACATTGGTCATTTACCTGCACCAATTAATGTATGACGATTACATCTATGCGACTGTGAGAAAGCAGTGTGCACACAATTGGATCATTGTCTGCTTTTTTACATTCTGCCAGTTGATCTATGGCGGCAAGATATGCAGAGTGTGGGAATGCGGCGCCCGCGCCGATGCCCGTGTTTTCCGACATGTCATCTCCGAGCGTGGGAACGCACGGGAGCCGAATCCGCATTAGCAATTAAAATATTATTTTTATGTTCAATTGTTTTGAGTGTACCAAAACAATTAATTTGGATACAGACAAAAAATTAATGAGGTTTGCTTCGGAAAATTAACTGAAATTATAATTCATCTACGGTTTAATTGCAAACCTAGTTAAATAAATAGCTGGATAATTATTCGAATATTACCTACGTTTTATCTTTAGACTGTAAGTAGGTATGGTTACTTCGAAGGTGATCTAAGCTATAAATAATTGATACTTTTATAATAAACGATGTAAGTAGGTACTTCATTAAATAGTATTGTTTTTTTGCGGATAGAGCCCAAAGGTAATTACAGCATTATATTATATTGTGCGACATAAAGAGACAAATAATCAATGAACAGCGGGGCTAATATGGACGCTATGCGATATTGCCAATGCAATTTATTTTTCTGATTTTCTGGGGAATCCTTAGCAATTCGGCTAAAATTCTGTAGGTAGAATAGTGACACATTTTACGCCATTCGTGACAGTTTCACGGAAATTTAGCGGATTCTGCTGGAGGGTTGGAAAAATGAATTGCTTTAGCAGAATTGCTGCAATTCATCTTTGTGACGGTATTAGCCCCACAGGTAAATCTACCTACATACTTACTCAAATTGCGTAGTTCGTATCAGCTGTGTTACAGTACAGATGTAGCATAGACGTAGGTTCCTACTGTAAGTGCAGTCAGCCTCAGAAGCAGATGATCAAAAGCATTGCAGCAGTTTCCTACATTTTTAATTGCTCTTTTTCCGGGCAATTCATCTTATGGCGACGTTTGCGATTTTGTTGTCAACAGATTAGCATCCAGAGTAGCGAATAAGACGTTTCCTTTAGTTGAATGAAGATAATGACTTACTGTGACGCAAGCATGATGCAGTACTTACGCGGAAGTAACTCCTAATTAACTTGCATGATGCACTGTAACAACTTTTGTCAACAGCTTGAGTGGAAAAGGCTCCGCCTCCCGGCCGGGCGTTTTCGCCATCTGGATTGGTCGAGAGCGCACTTACCCCGCCCACTTTTTTGCGAAAATATCGAAAATCAATAATTGTGACGTGAAAAACTATTGCATCATCAAAATCGAACTTAACTTTTTTAGGTATTATCTAGCTCCATCTTTTGGTGAAAAACAAATTTAGAAATGCCGAGCCGTTTGGAAGAAGATACAAATTTAAATTTGAAAACTGCTACACTTTGGTATTTTTTTCACATAGTAAATTAGTATGTAGCACTTTTTTACTGCTTAAAATTAAAATTTCTATTTCAAAATTTTTACTCTACTCGTCTAAGAGGAGATAGCCTCCAGAAATGCCTCGTTAGCTGCTTTTACCGTCTTAAGTTAGGGCCACTGCCCTTCTAGCCAAGTGGCTTCATCTACAAGCGTTTCTACAAATCGCTACGCTTCATGTATGGAAATGGAATAAGTCAGGTGATCTACTTATCGACTTGTAATGTCATTTCCATACAATGCGTAGCGATTTGTAGAAACACTTGTAAACGAAGCCACTTCGCTATGGTGGTGTATGTATTACAGAACTTACGTACTTTTATTGCTTTTTGGGTAGCCAGCTAATTGATAAACAGAGTGTGAGGAGGCTTTGGCTGAAAATCAGTGCTGGAGGAGACTCCGTTCCTCTCCAGCACATGATGAGCGAAATGCCATTCGGCACGGCTCACACTGAAAGTAATGCTATTCTTTTATTGTATACTTATCTACAGTTGAATTTGAAATCGTGGGCATCCTTTTAAACGGTGATTCTACACATGATTCAGACAACCTAGTCGACAAATCAATTGATAAAAAATTATTGCCCAGTTAAGGTGTACTTAACAGTTAAATGGTTTGCTTATTTGCTTAGTCGAGCAATATTTTTTTATTTATTTTTTCGCAAAATTATCTGAATCATGTGTATAGTCATAGTTTAAAAGGATGCCCATGATTTGAAATTCAGCCTGTATATGTCTACTTATCTCTTCTGATTTAGTATGTTCTGTGCCTATTTTCATTTTTTCACAAAAATAACAGAAAATTCTAGAATACGAACCGAGCAATCAAAGACCGCTTAGTCACCGCCACCGCTTGTTATTTTGATTTCTCTATGATAGTCACCCGCACACCGCGTCACCCGAAATTGCACACTTTAGGATGAGAAATCAGACACGAAATTGCTTTAAACACTCATATTCATGATGTTAGATAAATGACTTCCTGCTGGTACAATGGAGGCATCATTATTCCTCGGGCTCGTGAATAGCGCCGCTGCCGTGGGAGACTCTCACGACTTTATTACGGATATATTTTTTGTTTGTTCTAATTAACCGTTTTTCTAATACGCCGCTTTTACTTTAATTGTTCATGCGCATTCGGGGCTGTTGCTGGCAATTTTTGGTGAAATTCAAAGAAATCACCAAGAAAGGGACGCGTGACTGTCTTAAATAGTTTGCCCTACTAAACGGAGTCAGTGGACACAGTTCGACTCAGTGCTCGCGGAAAATAATGTTGAAAATATGTAAGTGGCAGATACTTATGTAATAATAGGAATGCATTATTCACCAGATGTTTTCAACATTATTTTCTACTAGCTGTGCCCGCGGCTTCGCCCGCGTGGAAATTGATGTTTATGATTAGTCTGTCTTATTCCAGAGCCTACACTATCTGCGTTACACATTATAATCAGTTTAGTAGTTATGGAGATACCGACGTGGCAACAAACATTCACACATACAGACACATACACTTATTTAGCTTTTGCCCGCGACTTCGTCGGCGCAAAATTTAAATTGCAAAAAAACGGACTCGATCCCATATCCCAGATCCCGTTTCCTGGATCTCGTTTCCCGGATCCCGTATCTCTGATCCCGGATCCCGGATATCGTATCTAGGATCTCGTTTCCCGGATCCCGGATTGCGTTTGCCGGATCCCGTATCCCGAATCCCGCATCCCTCATCCCATTTATGGTAATGTTCCAAGCACTATGTCGAAGTTAAAGCAAATGAACATAAACACGGTGTATATCACGTATCCCAAAACCGACTTGTATTTTTAAGAAGACATCTAAACACCAATTTTCATACTTAATTCTAACTTCAAAAATGACGAACTCCCATACAAACTTTCATCCCCTATTCTACCACCTTTGGGGTTGAATTTTCATACACCCTGTAATTATTATTATTTTTATTTAAAGAAACCAAAACAATTATTAACTATCAAAAATGACTTACTTTCATCCCCCATTTAAACCCCTTAGGGGTTGAATTTTCAAAAACCCTGATCTTAACATTTTTAATTTTTTTAAAGACACCTAATTACAAATTTTCATAATTCTAACTTGAAAAATGACGAACTTGCATACAAACTTTCATCCCTTATTTAACCCCCTTAGGGGATGAATTTTCAAAAACCCTGAAATTATTTTTTTACATATATAAAAAGAAACCTAAACACCAATTTTCACAATTATAACTTCAAAACTGACAAACATCCATGCAAAATAACATTCAAAACTTTCATCCCCTATTTTACCCCCTTAGGGGTTGAATTTTCAAAAACGCTGAAATTACTAATTTTTATTTTTTAAAAGACACCTAATCACAAATTTTCATAATTCTAACTTCAAAAATGACGAACTTGCATACAAACTTTCATCCCTTATTTAACCCCCTTAGGGGATGAATTTTCAAAAACCCTGAAATTATTTTTTTACATATATAAAAAGAAACCTAAACACCAATTTTCACAATTCTAACTTCAAAACTGACAAACATCCATGCAAAATAACATTCAAAACTTTCATCCCCTATTTTACCCCCTTAGGGGTTGAATTTTCAAAAACGCTGAAATTACTAATTTTTATTTTTTAAAAGACACCTAATCACAAATTTTCATAATTCTAACTTCAAAAATGACGAACCTACATACAAACTTTCATCTCCTATTTAACCATCTTAGGGGTTGAAATTTATAGGTATGATTAGCCTATGTCTCCTTTCAGAGTTTACACTATCTACGTTTTAAATTTCATTAAAATCAGTGCCGTAATTATGGAGATACGTGGGAACAAACATTCACACACACACACACACACACAGTTACTTTCGCATTTATAATATTAGTAGGATGAACGACTGAGTCGTACTGTGTCCATGGACTCCGTTTACTGGGACAACTATTTTGGACAGTCACATTTCCCATTTTTCTTAGTAGGTACCTACTGTCTTTGATTTTAATCAAGTTCTAATCATTTTGTTGATAGTGTAGGTATACCTAAGAGCCGGGCCCCACTTGCGCGCTGCGCTGCGTCGTCGCAAGATTTTGTACTGGCACATCACCCTCCCCCGCTTCGTCTCTCGCCCGCTGACACTTTGATCCGTTGCGACGACGCAGCGCAACGCAGTGCAGAGCGCAAGTGGGACCCGGCTCTAAGGGTGTGCTAAGGGTGCGTTTCCACTCACGCGGAGCCGAGCGGAGCGGACCGTGAATTGGCCAATCACAGTGCTCGAAATCTCCACTCCGCTCTTGGCCCATCACAGTTGGCCAATCACAGTCCGCCGCTCCGCCCAGCTCCGCATCAAAGGAAACGCACCCCAAAGGTAGGTACTATGTAAAGATAAATAAAACACAAAATTCATTGTGACTCATGTTAACAACCACTCACAAATGCAACGTTTTTAACTTTAAAGCGATATTAATATAATAAAAATAATAAAACAATCGTAATGTATAAGTTGTCACCGGAATCATGGCATAACACAATGCATAACACTGAAAAATACATTTTACACATACGATACTCCACTACCTATAAAATAAATACAATGGTGTTACTTTACCGTGGACCTATGCTATCGGTTAGGTAATTAAATATACTTAATTACGGATAAGTACTTAGATATAAAAGCAACTAAATTCAATAAAGAAAATCGTTCGGACCCTACATTTTGCCCACTCTACTTTATCTATGTATGGATTTCCGATTCAGTTATTTATTTTCACTTCAATGACTGCGTCTTCATCAGGCGCATGCCGCACCGAAGCACTCAGTTTTGACGTCTGTCAGAACGCATAGACAATGTCATAACATGAGTGCTCGGGCGAGGCATCTGGAGGCACTAATTTACTTATAAATCGATAACTTTTATATATTTTTGCGCTACTTAAGTACCCAAAAGTGAGTTGTATTTGTTTCTTATGGAATTATCTCAAATTATAGATAGTTTAGCTTTACTGCTGATTACCACTGGAAATTAAGCACTTGTTAAGGCAACAATAAGCAAAATAGAGACGTAAGTATCCACGTTTATTCAAACCAAACAACTAAAATTATTCTTAAATATTATAACAAACCAGATCTTTTGACACTGACAATTAAATGATAAATAACTTTGTATAAGTATTATTTAATTAATACTTACCTACTTATATAAAATATTAGTATGAATATATTCTTGCAAGTTCCTATATTTTTTATTAAATATATTTACTACGTATCTATGCGATTAGGTATTTGTCTACAGAAGATAAGAGTTTTCAACATTATAATAATTAATTGATACATACATAATAGCTCATTGTACTTAACTACCTATGATATAAACTTTTGGAATATTAGTAATATCAAAACATCGTAAACATTTTTTATTTTAGGTATAATTGAATTCTAATGGACGGATGTCATTGGCTGCGTCTTCATCAAGCGCATGCCGCGCACAACACTCAGTTATGACGCATAGATATAATGTCATAACATGAGTGCTCGCGCGAAGCATGCGAGGTATCTAGACCCACCGATCGAAAATTCTTAATTATTTACTGGTGTTATTAGGTACAGATTTTTACTTTCTTTGTTATACCATTGTTAAAACGAGATGAAATATGCTATCAACTTCTCTTTTATTAGGTAGAAAAAAACAATTTTAAAAAAATCATTGAGCAACCATTTTATGATGTTTATTCGAAATAATAATAATGCGTTCATTAACCAATAAATTATATTGTGCATCAAATTATTTGTGATGTACCTACATACTATCAACGTTACATGCAAAATATTATTTTAAGCATTCACTTCACAAACATGCAACCGTATATCTAGGTATATTTTACGTAACATCCGCTAAAAAGCGCGTAATCTTAACGGTAAGCCGATAAAAATGGTTCTAATTCGCTTTAACACAATAGATCTTTGACTATACTGTTGGTTAAAAAAGATGAAATGGTGCGACGAATTTCAAGCAGTTACCAATGTCCACTAAGCTACACAATATATTATTAGCTTAAGAACATCCTACTTAGAGTAATTACAACCAGAAATGCTCATTTCCCAACCATTTTGAATCGATTAATAAATTTATACCTACATCATGTACATATTGACAAAAATGTCAGTACAAACCATCTTATCTTTCTTTCAATCGAAATGTTTGCAATAATGTGAGTAAACGCAAACCGCTAGAACTATAATATTTTTACTCCTTTACAAAATGATGCCTGTGGACCTAG
This sequence comes from Drymonia ruficornis, assembly GCA_947859195.1. NCBI lineage: Eukaryota > Metazoa > Arthropoda > Insecta > Lepidoptera > Notodontidae > Drymonia > Drymonia ruficornis. Next base: position 11,942,580 of record OX401905.1, on the reverse strand, counting down.
ACCTTTACGAACCCGAACCATCTGTTTCGTTCGTTCATGATTTAGACACAAATTTACCATGGAATGTGTCAAAATTCAAAATTCGAAGTCCAATCAAAACGGATTAGGGCCCGCGCAATCATGCTACTTTTAGCATCGGCGATCGACAATTTAGTCGCTTTTTAGAAGCTTAATGCAGCGACCAGTCGCAAAATCGCGCGATTTTGATACTACGATCGAACGCAGAGAGTCGCCAAAACGCGATGCAGTCGCAATATCGTTGATCGCCGATGCAAAAAGTTGCGTGTCTGCGGTGGCCCTTATTGCTTTCGTATCGGGTTCGTATAGCAGCATTGGAAATGAGTCGCAACACCAACTAATCAGGGTAGCAATTCTGTAACGACAAACTCAGCTCTCACGCGTGAATCTGCTGGTGATATGTCAAATTTGTCATTTCATCCGCACAGTTACGCGTGAGAATTAAGTTTTATCGCAGAATAGCGCTGCAGTTACCTACTTGACGCGCACCGATCGTTGTTTGTTCATGTTGGTGAGCATGAGCGAGATGTATGACGTCAGCAGGTCGTCCATCTTGTACCCGAGCGAGGTCTCGCAGAGCAGCTTGGAGCCGCGCACCAGGTTGCCGATGGTCATGTGGAAGTACGTGTTCCCCGAGGACCAGTTCGATATTCTCGTGAACGGGTGTGTCACCAGGATATCCTGGAAATATACTCGAAGGTAAATCTCGATTTTAATCGAATTATGAAAGTGACAGCCGAGAGCCAAACCGTGAACCGAACACGGATTAGTTGGTAACTATTACAATATTTTTTTTCGGTAACTACATCTTTTAGATGCTTAGGCGACTGTAACGAGCCTTTCTGGTTTTTCAGTTTAGTTTTTGATTAGGTATTTTGTTCGGTGTTCGGCTCAAGTAAGTCACATATCGATCAATGTTGATGTTTTGGGACATAAGGCCCGTATTAATAAATCGATCTCAAGATTGATTCGAACTCGAGATCATGTTTTTGACAGATGTTCCATACATTAAACGTCAAAAAACTGCATCTTAAGATCGATATTCACTTTGAGATGCATTTATTAATACGGGCCATAAATGTATTAAGAACTTAGTTTAAGTTAGGTACTTCAGTATCTTGAAGGAATTAAGTTGATTAGTTGTTGTTGAGAATAACACATTTCAAATCCAGTATTTCAGTGGGAGAAACACTAGATTTTCAATCATATCGCAGAACTGAGATCGATTCAAGAGTAACATTACGAGGCAACCCTACGCAGAACAAGTTTTAAAAATAATGACGTCATAGATCACGTCATTCAACTCATCTATTCATTAAAAAGAAGAGCATCATCTAACCTTTGTCTGCGGATGTATCAAGCTGACTCCATGCTTGTTGATGGCAATCAACAGGAGCTCCGGGTAATTTGGCTCCGTCGTTTGCTTGACCTCGAAGAAGGCCGAGCCGAAGGTGGGCCATCGGTAGATGACCTTCAGGAAGGTGATTTTGGCGTCCTCGGGCGTCATGCCCGCATCCTGGTTGTACGACGCGACGATCGCTCTTTTCCAGTCCGCCGAGCTCTGCAGCTTTATAAGATCCGCAGGCACAAGCTCGCGGAGCATTTGCCTAGAAATATGAAGAAAGAAAATTAATACATCTGGCTGATTGGTAGGAGGGATGTGACGACGTGACCAATATTAGTGACGAATAGCCCGAATAGAGTGGCAATTCCGTTTCGGTGTATAATACTGCACCGCGCAGGTACCTCAGAAACCGACTCAGCCGTTTAATTATTTCTCGTATTCCCTTAAAGTAGAAAGATGTTAGGTATCATGACATAACAATCAGCCAACGTTTTAACGTTGGCCGAGTTGGCTGATTCAGCATTGGTGTTGTTTTCAACACCAATGTTAAGTCAGCCAACACAACTTGTAATTTGCCTAGTGCACTCCACACTTTAGGTCCAAAGCTCAAACTCGACTTGGTTGGCCCACTTGGTCGCATTGGTTGGCTTGTAGGTGAAAATAATTTTAAGCTGAATAAACTTGCACTTAATTGCGTAGTAGCGCCTGTGGTAGAGCTAATCGCCGAGCTGTTGCCGAGTGCAGTCAGTGCAGTCTATGCTTACGGTATCGTCTGCAACTCCTGCTTATTGTCCCCGAAGCGCGCGCGGTAGGCGAGCGCGGCGAGGCGCGCGGCCTCGTCGCGGCCGCAGCGGTGGTAGCCGCGCAGCAGCTTCGGCAGCTCCTGGTGGAAGTGGAAGATCACGTCCGCCGCGCGGTCCTTGCCCGGCACCGTGTTCGTCCACAGCTTCTTCATGAAGAACACCTACACACGCACAAATTCCGAATTTAATAATATTACTGCCTTGGGGCCACCGCAAACATGCTATTTTTAGCATCGGAAATCGACGATTTAGTCGCTTTTTAGAAGCGACCAGTCGCAAAATCGCGCGTTTTTGATAATGCGATCGAATGCAGAGTCGTCAAATAAAATCGCGATGAAGCATCGATACAGTCGCAAAGTCACCGATCGCCGATGCAAAAAGTAGCATGTCTGCGGGGTCCCTTGGTCACTGCCGCCAAATTAATCAAACAGAAACTTAAAAGTTCTTACGCGATTCTTTTATGGAGTGCCAAGAGTCTACCGAAAGTTTAGCGGATTGAATTGTAAATCAAAGCAAGAGTGTTGACAATTAATTTCTCACAAATAAAATATGAGTGCTATAATATTTCGACATAAATTGTTAGAAGAGCGCAATCTAACAACTGCGTTGTGTCTAGCTCTAGCGAGAAGTGCTTGGAGATTTGGGTGCACTTACTTGGTAAGTGAACTGTGGAGTGATTCCGTCCCGCGTGGGCCGCGCCTTCTTGATCCAGTCCGTCAGGTGCCGCACGAAGTCGAAGAAGAAGTCTCCCTCCGGCACTGATATCACCTTATCCGCTATCTTCACGAACAAACTGAACCCTTCACTGGATCTGAGATTCAGTCTCTGCGCGATATTCTGACAGAAGTCCTTGGCCCTGGTCGACGAGTCCACTTCGAAAGCTTCGTCCGTGTCGTCGGGAAAGTATACTTTGTGGAATATCTGCGTTGTTTTATGCTGAATAGCTTCTACCTCGACCTGGTGTGGCGGATACTTCCGTTGCCCATTCCTTAATGTTTTTTGAAGTCTTTGGAGTGAGTCCTGAGCTATTGGATATCTTCTAGTCCTAAGGAACAACGTTAATTCTCTAAGCAGTCCTTGACTACATGCAAACAATCCCGTAGCGAGCCACATTAACTCCCAACCTCTCTCTTCGGACATTCTGTTTCGATTGTCGGTGAGCTGTTTCATTAGTTGGCAGTAGATCTCGTCTCGCAGTATCTCATGTTTTAATGGACCATCGAAAATATGGTCCGTGTATTCATTACCGATTCGTGGTCGTTTTGATGGCAAGTCGCCCATGTATTTCAAAATGGCAGTGAATGCGAAACAAGCTTCTTCGGCCAATTCTTCCTTAGCTTGCAGTTTCTTCAGCAGTGGTTGCTTTATTGGCTCTCTTGAATTTCGCCACAATTCTTCAGATCCACCTCTTTTAGCTGTGGATAATGTGAGGGCTTTGGAAACAGTGCGTTTTGGTGGCAATCGGAAATGATCCATGGCGTATTCTAACAAAGTATGTGGCTTCTCTCTAGTTTCTGTTCCTCCATTGTACGTGGCTGTCGGTGCCCGGCGTCCGTGCTGCGCACCTTCTTGACAGAAGAGGGTCAATATATCTGGTGGTGGTTTCGTCAATGCAGGTAATACATAGACGGTTTCCGCCGGGAAATCACCCCTCTCCATAGTTCTTTCGCAACGGCCGATACACCACCCATTGTTCAACACAGATTCCCCTGTACTGTCCTCTTCTAAATTAATCAGATCTCCTTTTTGGAAAGTCAAAAAGCTGGATCCCTCGCCAGGCGCCTTATAGTCTTGTAATGCTATTACAAACTTAGATCTCTTCTTCAAACCTTCCAAGAAGTAAACCACAAGATCTCGAATGTCTTCTGCATTCGGACTTTGGAAGGTGAACTCTTCTCCACGAACGGTCGACAGACTGAACGTCTGTGTAAATACTTTATTGGTTTTTTGGCTAGAAACATTAGTAATTTCTGGGAAAGACAATTCTAGTAGCACTTGCTCTTGATCATCCACAACATAAACACCGGTCCAATTTACTGCTATAATAACATCATTTTTAGGCAGATTGGGCCCTGAATTTCTGTAAGCTTCATAGAATCGAGAGAATAACAGAGGCCACTTGAACTTTGCATAACTCACTACATCTTCTTTCACTCTATACGCAGGAACTTTTTCTTTTACATAATAACTCTTCTTATACGCTTGCACCACGAGAGCTCCCCATCGGTCGACTGCCTTCTCAACACCGGTGAGACAGTAGTCTGGAATATAATTCGGCAGCAATGTGTATAGTCTTTCAGTGTTCATATCTTGACTATATTCTATGTAATACTGTTGAGCGGCTATCATAGCCAAATCTTCTTCTTTATCACATCTGTATTCACCAAATTTGACTCCTCTAACCACTTGTTGGTAAATAAGATTAGTTGCCACCTGATCTTCGGTGGGATCATGCCAGGGAGCGAATATTTCTTTTCTAAAGAAAAGTCTCCACGGTGCGTTTCTTTCCTGTGCACCTTGTTCTTTTGCATATTGTTCGCACTGTGATATTGCGTCCATGACGTGATCTCCACCGCTTCCAAGCGAGCTGACTTTGTCGAATAAAGCAATGTACAACGAAAAACCAAATTGATCTCGTAAACCAATTTTGTCAGAGAGCTGGTTGCACAGTTCCCTCGCCGTTGTAGCCGAGTCAGCTAGTAAAGTCTTTGTATTGCCATCCATGAATGTGATAGGTAACATTATGGGCTTTTTGGACTTCGTGGCTTGGAGCTCCAGCCAAGAAGGAGGCTGGTTCCTTGTGCCATTGTTAAATGTCCGTTTCAAACGATCCTCGCAATAGGGTGCATAACCAGGGGGACCTTCTCTTATGAAAGCTCGAAGATAGTTTACGAACTTTTCACTAGGGGCGAAGCACCCGACGCATAGAGACAGCAAAATCCATCCCCTAGCATGAGAGGACTTTGATGGATTGTTGGACAATTGTTTGCATATTTGACAGTAGATCTCATCTCTCAGTTCGGCACGCAGGATACCGTGGCCGATGATGAAATGCAATTTCTCTAAATTGGATGTTGGACGTGATTCTAACCAAGTCTGATAACTGTCTGCTGTGTATTCTTCATCCTGAAAAAGAGATTTTTTTATTGTTTGGTTTATGAACTATTGGCCGAATACTGAAGCGCAACTCAAATTCTACTCAATTTTGAGGTGCCTTTGAGTAACCAGCGGTATAAAAGCCAGACAAAAATGTAGGTTACTAACCTGTAATTTCCTTCTCACATCTTCCCCAAGTTTATTCTTCCTCTTCAAAGTCAGAGAAACGAGTTTGTGTCTGATAGATCTCGGCTTCTGCTTGTTCAAATACGCTTCAGCATCGACGCCCATCATCTGAGCTTCCTGAAACTCTTTGGACCTGATGAAATTTCTTCCTAATGTTGCCGTCACCTTTGACATGACGGATGTATTGTCTCTGTCCATCGTATGATACCGCGGCTCAGGAAGATCCCCGGTGAAGCGTAGAATGGTGATCCAAAGCGCTTGCGCAGCCTGCAATGTATTTCCAATAAATCAATATGCGTAAACACTTACGTACTTGAGTCGATCAGATAATTGCTGAACGATTAAATCATTGATACCGGTGTTATGTATTATGTAGGTATTGAAACAGGATTTGTTTTATACCTAAAACTGATAGTGATATTACAGCGAATTTGTAACCCTAGCTCGGTTAGAGTTAAATACCACCATTATCGTCTTTCTCTGGACATCGTAAAAGATGACAAGGGTGTAAACATCAATGTACCCAACATAGTGGTTCCCAAACTTTTCTAGATCTTTAAATGATACAAATATTTCAAAGCCTCTCGCCATGATGATTGACTTAAACAAAATATCTAACATTGTTGCCTATTATCCATACTATGACGACCAGTGCCTACTGGGTGGCGTTAATTCTCGTTTAAATATCCGTAGTGTCTATGAAATTTCGTGTACAATTAAACAAGTTAAGATTCCTTGATTTCCCATCGCATTCATTGTACTCACCAGTTGGTCCCCTTGTGTATGTAGCGGCAATAATGGATGCTTCAGTGGTTTCCTTGAGTACTGATGAGTGACGTTCCCTTGGAAGTACGTCGCCGCGAACTTCTGGAACTTGAACTCTGAGAGATCCTCCTCATCTTCAGATGTTGTTTGCATTGGTGTTACAATCTGGAATTAACAAATAGTTTATCAGTAATAATAATAAAAATAAATAATAATAAATATCCTGGGACATTCTTTTACACACGGCTACCTGATCCCAAACTAAGCAGAGCTTGTACTATGGAAACCAAATAACTGATATTAATACATATACTACCTACTTTGTGTTTGTAAATACATACTTAATATACATAATTGAACCCAGACTCGGGACATACAGACATGTACATGCACACAAATGCATGTCCCGGGTTGGAATCGAACCTACGACCTGCAGCGTGATAGGCGGAATCTTACTAACCACGCCAACGGGCCCGCTAGTTAAAAAGTTTGTTAAGTATATTTTGTACCGGCACGTCTTCTGAAAGGCGTGTTAAGTTAGCCAACCCGCGCTGGGCCAGCGTGATGAACTAAGTCCCTAAACTTCCTGGATTGAGGGGAAGTGCCCGGTATAATGGCAATATAATAACATCGGCAAAATGTGGATGCACTGCCACTGTTACTGTCACAGTTTCACTTCGTCCAGCCGTTCGAGAACAATGTTCGTTCGAGGAATGAAGGTGAGATGGTGTATTTTTAAGCCCGATGTGTAAACTAAACTGCTTGGTTCTGTGCCTACCTCTTGCTGATCAGCTCTCTGCTGCGGCAAGTCGCTGAAGACGGACGTGTCCTTGGGCGCGGGCGCCTCGCTGCTGGAGTCCGGCAGGAAGTCAAACATGGCCTCCACCAGCTTGCTGTCGTCCACCGGCTCGTCCTGCTTGCGCGCTGCCTCCTGCAGCAGCGTCCGTTTCGCTTCCACCTGCTTTTTCTCTTCGAGGGCTAGTTCTGCGTCGCGACGCTCCAACTCGTACATGCGCTCCTGATAATTGAATTATTTTATTAGTGAGATCTTTGTGTTTAATAGAAGGACCTTTACAGTAATAGCATTTCGTAGTTTCTTCATAATCCACCTAGGTACTTAGATATACTATTACGAAGTTCACGAATAAAAACCCACGACCTAAATTTATGTGTTAAGTATACAGACGGTGGTTATATAAACACAGATGGGTATTAGTAGACTTTTTAATGAGACTAGGACAATTTAAAGGCATTCAGATCATAGACATTATCAATTGGGAGGTCCCAATGCAACGCAAAAAAGTAGTTTACGCTTTTGTCTATGTGTGCATCTTAGCACCAGAACGGATGCACCGATAACGGGTCAATTTTAGACTGCTAGCGGCAAAGGTTGTGTTGATTGGAAATAAATTTGGTCGGTTTTGATATAAAGTATTTCTGCACTATTAATTTGGCTGAGGCATTGTGTCAGCACACAATACAAAGAAAAACTAGCAATAATGGACTGACGTAATAACACATTACTACTAACTAAACGCAAATCACCGCAACGCCAATCCACATCGATGTTATCATAAAACGTGTGGAACCACAAATTCATCATTTTGCACACAACACTCGCAGAGAGCAGACGTCCGCTTGGTTCGAAGGATGGCTCCACTTTACCAGTATTTACTTGTACCGTGGGGTTGGTTACGTCGCCCTGACCAGACGGCTATCGAAGCACGACTGGGTGCAATATGTTATGCTATTGTGTAACTAACACGCTCCATCGATGATACGGAATTACGCAAAATGTCTAATAGTAGGCATATAACGACTGTATTTAAATTTTATGTTCAATTATTACCTAAATTAGGTACCTGCAGTTAGGTACCGTAGTAATTGTGATTTAATGAGTTTGCTAATTTTAATTAATTAGTGACTAGCGAGCATGTTTTTTCAGAATAAGCATGTTTCAAAGTAATAAAATTAAAAAATCATTAAAAAAATAGGTAGATTGCAGTGTCTTGCGTCTTGCTTCTACTTTTTTGAGACCTTGCGGGGGCAATGCTGCGCCCCAAATCCTCAATGAAATACCTCGTAGGTAGTTATTTAATATTTAATAATCATGACCACGGTAATGATTCCGTTATAGAAGTTATTTTGTTTAGTTAACTTACTTGGCAGTGCAGAATATTTAACAGCGTCGAAATGCCTCTACCTTGTATGGACCCCGACGGTTCAAATAAATCTTCATTGATGCATTCACTATTCCTTCTACTAACTTCACTATCTGACATCATTTCATGATTTTAAACTACACTACATATTAGTAACATTAAATTACTAATAATAACATATGTACAGTTACGCACTTTAAAAAGTTACAAATTAAATTTATTACTTTTTTTAGCTACCAAAAAGTCGATAAAAAGTAGCTAGCACTAGGCATAATGTTTCCGTTGCTTCAAAAAATAAAAGCATTTGAATTAGGAATCAGTCCGACCGCACCCGTGCCGCAAAATTATCTAAACGAATTCATAAAGTATTTTGGTAATTCCAGATTATCTATTCTGATAATGCACTAGCGGCATTTTAATAATGATTTATTAAAGATATTAATTTAACAATCGCTTCAATCATAGCTGATAATGTCTTGAAGTAACTTATCATACGAGTTAGTAACATAATAGGATGGTATTGTAATAGAAAATCTGGAAATAGGAGGGTGCTTACTTTTTTAAGAATCTTATACACTCACTTATACAAAAGGCTGACTACGGACACAGATTAGATAATAGCTACGGATCCTAAAAAGAACAGCTCCACAGCTACGATGTCATTTTGTTAATTTTAGGCTTCCGCACTTAAAAAGAAAACAAAAACTAAAACCGTATAAGAACACTCTATTGTCCGTCTGTCTGTCCGTCTGTCAAGACAAAATAGAGCAGAAACCGCTGCAATCATGAAATGTTTCACTAAGGAAAGTTTTTATAAAAAATCCATCCCTAATTACATTTTCTTGGATCCCTAAAGGGTAAAACAGGGAGTGAAAGTTTGTATGGGGTCGCAATTTTACTGAAGCTAGGGATATGAAATTAGGTACTATTAAGGCTACTCATTAGAAATAAAAAACATACTCTTCACCGTTTTTGAAAATTCAACCTCTATTGGGTTTGTACAGAACCCTCAGAGCGCGGGTCTTACTCGCACTTAATTTATAATATACCTAATTACTAACTTCTACATGATTACATTATGATGTGCATTCCTACTTCATTCGTACATAATGTTCTTTTAGTATCAATCAATTTCAACTACATATTTTGCAACAAAGTGGGTAATATTTTTAAATAATATATTATATCACGCTGTATATATTACACACCTTGTACCTACATCGTATGAATTCCGAGAAACGGCCACACACACATACACACATAATCTGTTTAATTAAACAAAGACACGTACGTGGATAAAAAAATAATTTTGACACAGTTGCATCGCAGCTGATGGAAGTTGAGGGACCCGATCCATTATCGACATCTGATAACGCAGTTTCAATAATTAATTATCGTTTTATCGACGGATGCCTTATTAAAATTAATGCAGTGACGTTATCAGAAGTACAAGGTGGTAGGAAACAAATGCATAGGATTGACCAAAGTAACGCGAATTACGGTTTTCTGAGGAATTCAAATACCTGCCGTTTGTATTTGCTTGTACCTAACGGGTTTTTATAGCGACCTAGTGCCTCGAGTCTTATAAATATTGTTAATTGCGAAACCACTGGTGTTAACATTATCGTGTAAGAATTCACGAAGGGACTCAAGGCTCTGTATACCACGGGGGGTTTAGGATATCCGGAAGGTACCTTCGAAAACATATGCCGTTTCATTCGGGCTTCGAATTTAGAATTTTGACGTATTATCGTAGTAAATTAGTGTCAAGATCACGAACGAACGAACGAAACTGATGGTCCGGGTTCGTAATAAACACCCAGATAGGTAATCAGTGTTTGTAATAGCCACCCATAGACGAACCATATAAAGGACTGGGTCTAAGCTACCCTTAGACCATCTAACTTAGGGACCCGGTACGCGCATAATTCAACGAACAAAATTTTCTGTCAATTCCTGGGGGAGGGGAGGTAACCACTACATTAAAATTGACGCACACTTACTCAAAACATTTTGTGTCATTATAAACGCACACGTAAAGAAATGTGCAACACTAGTATATTTTACGCACACTAAAAGATCTAATACGTCAACATACAAAATTTTACTACTGTAGGACCATCGGTGTAATAGGGAGAATACCACTATCGATATTTCTAATTAGCTATATCGATAGTTTCATATACTCATTATTACATTTATAGCTGTCATTATAATCTACTGAATTATACTGAATTATCTCTACTGAAACAGCTGAACAAGAAATAATGAGTAACTCACGAGGCGTAAATATTCAACGGAAACAAGATGATTCCGGGTACATCCCAATTCAGTTCCTTGATAATGAGATTATCTAAAAAATAAGTACCTAATGTTCCCAATGTGCATAATTTACAGTTCGCTGACGGTGAGGGAAAACATCGTGAGGAAACCTACCTATCCCTCGGGATTAGGTAATAGTCAGTTCCTGTATACACGGCGACAAGGTTCACCACCTGTCACGTTGGGTTCTGACTATCTGGTGAAACGTGGGCTTTGAGTTGGTTAATACCTCCTCAATGTCACTCCACTCAAGCCTCTGACTACCCCCGAATGGGGATAAAAGTCGTGACGTTACATTTACATTTTCTAATGTTCCCAAATAAGCTGTTTCATCCCCCCCCACTCCCACTCGACCAGCGCGATCTGCTGCCACTGGCCTGGCTGATATCTTTTGTTAGGTAGGTACGTATAAACGTAATAGGTATTATTATACTAATGTCATCATCATCATCATTTCAGCCAAAAGACGTCCACTGTTGGACATAGGCCTCTCCCAAGGTTTATTATACACTATATATATTATATTTTTATCGATACCGGTCTGCAATCATAAATAAACACTACTACAACACTGTTCAAATCAAAAAGTATATATGTCGAAATAATTCTTGCAACACTGACTAATACGACTGAATAATTTTGATACTTGATTTATTATTTTCCATATTAATTATTCATAATGCAAGCGCAAGCACTTTTAAGTTTTCTTTGATGTTGGTCAATAAGATAATATTTGTTATACATATATTTATGCCATATGTCATTCATCGCCTCAGTAGCAGACGCTGCCTGCTTCTGGGTCAAATGGACCCGGAGCAGTGTCAGGTTCGATTCCGTTTATCCAGATCAAGAATTTATCGAGATCGTATTTATCTGAATTGTTTCGATAGTGGGTGTTTTTGTTTCAACATGAGTTAGTTATTTTTTTTTGTATTTTAGGAAAATAAAACAAACATATCATAGCTACTGCGTTTTTTAATTAACAAGAGAATATTCTTAGACAGCCCTGGCAGTTACAAAATGTTGATAAAGCTGCAAGAGATGTTGTAAATTCAAAAGATCTTAGTTATCACGCATTCCAGACCTTGAGCGTATTGCCAGAAAGCGGGTTTTCTTTATCCCAGTACCCCAAACCAAAACCGCATTTGCCCAACGTTTCCCTTTTTTCCTAAAACCCTTTCTGTTCAACAAGTTTAATAAATCCAATAAGATCGTCGGCTTAAATTACTTTCAGGCTAAAATCAAAATTACTGCAGAATTACTAAATTGGCCCTACCAACTTACAGAAGAATTTATGAAAATCGATAAATAATATTATTATTCAATTTATTCATTAAATATCCTATAAATTTACATTTTTAAATTTATACTTATATATATAAAAAAAAATACATTTAAAAATATAAAAATAGTTCCCCACCGGCATCGGCAACAGGGTCCTAGTTACCGGTGGTCAAGGCTCCAGGGAGAGGAACTTCCTCACAATGCGAGCCGTTACTATTATTATTTATTTATTTTTCCATTACTTAATTTGACTGTTCCTACTTTTACTTAATCAGATATGAGATGTTTACAATTCCTAATACTTGTTTATTCTTTAATCAATTATTGTGTTATTCCTTTTCTTTAATTTTATGTTTCTTTTCTTTACCGTACTTTCTTTCTTTCCTTTTCTTTCTTTCTTTTTTGTTCTTTTCTGTACCAAACTGTTATTATTATTTCTTTAAAACCCCCCACAAGACTGGCATTGCCTAGTGTGGGGTGTTTTGCCTGCTCTGTAAATGGTAATGTCTTTTTGGTAATAAATATTATTATTATTATTAAATATTCCACTCCTGATAAATCAATATATTGGCGTGGGCCTGCCGCTGCCTCATCAACTCATCATCATCAGTCTCCACAGCATTGCTGTCATCTTGAAGATTTATTATTAATCGATTAATGTCATCTTAAAGAGCAATTTTCGACTATTCTTTTAACGGTACCTGAAAAATAAAATAATTCAATAAAAGATCATTTCTTTAATGTTTTAAGATTATTTGTTTATTTAGTAATTAAGTAACGATGTTAACTGACAAGCAAACATAGAAAAATAAAGCAACCTTAGATTATATATTGGTCGATATGAAAGCAACACATAAAAATAATGCCCAAGTATCAAGTTCGATCATATCAAATCGAATGTACCTCTAAGCGATCAATGTATATTTACTGAAAATCCTGTAAACTGAAGCTTTGAGCCTGCCTTTGTATACAATAAACACATTATTTAACTTAAAAACTGTAAAATAAACTGCTTATCTACCTATAATATCAGCGGTTCTTTGGTAAACATGGTCGAGTTCTGACAAAATATTTTGCACCTCAAATTCCGCGAGACACCGCCTGTAAACTTTGTGAATCACCTCTCTTGTTGAATTACTAATGATTTATTCATTGTAAATAGTTTTTAACGTTCTGCGACTGGTTTATCACCGCGTAATTCAGTATTTATCCGTTTGTTTACAAAGTTCAAATACTTGACAATTATTTGACAAATAAAAAATACAGTTGCCAGGGTAGAAAAGATTCGTCTATGGTCACAGTAGACTATTCGATTAATTCGTACTCGATTAATTGTATCGATAATGTTTTCGATTCTTATGACATTTAATATTTTAATGAATTTAATAGAAAAATTGCATTAATTACATCAAAAATACTAACATATGAAATGTTACCCCATCTTTTTGTATATTACTATTTTTTGTAATTTCTTTGCACACGTTTAATGGCACAATTCGGCATTTTTCACGGAGCACCTTACACCGCGAAAACGATACTTACTCTGATCAAATCGATTTCGAAAACAGTTTTTATATACGTGTCAGAGATTTTTGGTCCTGTACCTATAGAAAAAAGCTAGAGGGGAATGATCATGCGAAGCGTATCCAGGGTAGCTAATACATCCATGAAGCTACCAGGCCGCGTTGCTATTACATCGCACAGCTCGGCCGGTGACGTCATCACAGTAGGCGTGGCTTAAGTCAGTGTGCTGTTGGCGTTCGTCCTGTTCAGACGTCTTGCCAACGTTCGCATCCCAAATACAGGGTGTCCCAAAACTTTGCCACATGGAGGGGAAGTACCTTAAATATTGTAGATAGAGAATTTTACTGAATGAAGACTTCATTTTTATTTTAAACACAATAAGAACTGCATTCAAAGATTTATGAAAACTCGCTTGCCACACTCGAGAATCGAACCGGCTAAAATCCGAAAAAATAACACCTGTACTTTTATGGCATCAATCGATAGGATCAATCACAAGGATCAAATCACTCTAACAAACATGGGAAATTAAATGAAAGGAAAACCGTGATATCTTAACTTATAAGAATTAAAATAAGTTAAAATTAAAATAAGTAACGATTTTATGGGTTTCCTTTCATTTAATTTACTATGTTTCTTAAAGAGATTTTATCCTTATGATTGACCCTATCGATTGATGTTATAAAAGTACAGGATGTTATTATTCTGATTTTAGCCGGTTCGATTCCAGAGTGTGGCAAGCGAGTTTTCATAATGAAAGGAAACCATAAAATCTTCACTTATTTTAATTGAACGAATAAAAAATGGTAAACTAACTAATTTGTTGCTCGAAATTAGCTCCATTTTTTGTGGATACACTTTATCTTTGAATTCATGAATTTATAAGTTTAGATTTCATGGTTTTCCTTTCATTTAATTTACCATGTTTGTTAGAGAGATTTGGTTCTTATCATTGATCCTATCGATTGATGCCATAAAAGAACAGGGTGTTATTTTTTCGGAATTTAACCGGTTCGATTCCCGAGTGTGGCAAGCGAGTTTTCAAAAATCTTTGAATGCAGTTCGTATTGTTTTAAAAATAAAAATGAAGTCTTCATTCAGTAAAATTCTCTATCTACAATATTTAAGGTACTTCCCCTCCATGTGGCAAAGTTTTGGGACACCCTGTATAATTCTATTCGACACTAGATGGCGACCCTCGGTACGTTTTTTATATGAACCTACACTTAGTGACATCTAGTGTGAAAAAGTTAAACTACGTACTAACATCGAAATAAAACGAACCCAGTAGTTCTGCTATTTACCGGAAGATCGGGGAGGCGGAGCTTGTAAATTTGACTCCCAGTTTTTAACCCCCACCACCCGCGCCACCCCGCGCAAAATTTCCACGCGTTGTTTCATAGGGAAATCTAATAAGGGCACCTCTATCTTTAGTCTTTACTCTATGTAGCCACCCCTCCCCCCCATTATTTACTTAGCTATTATTAAGTAGGATTTTTTTAATTTTATCGCCCAATAAACACGTGACTTAATTGCCGAGCGAAATTTCTAGTGCCGAAACTATATTGACTTTAATAAAGGCCACATTAGATAGAGATAGAGAGATTATCACAGCTAGATAATCTCTATGATAATAAATTGTTTACGCTCACAGACAGATTTTGTTGATTAAGAAAATCATTGTTTCATAGAAAACAAAGCTTGTGCGCTGGCGACTTTCTTAATTTTTTTACTTTTGTTAGTACCTAAGTACCAGTTTGTTTACAAGTAGCATATTATCGAAGTATTAGTATCTAATCGTGTGGAACTCGGTGCATAGACAGCCAATTACTTTTAATACCTTTACGGCATCTGATATTTATAAAGTGCCGAAAAGTAAAACAATAAAATTATTACCGTCTACATGATAATGTTTATATGCTAACTACCTGTATGACCCGTGATCGATATAGATATTTTTTACCAAATAGTTAAGTGCCCTTCCGTGCCCTGCTTACCTCAGGACTTTGTTTTCCAGTTCGACTCCTACCATCGTAGCTTGTGATGGCTATGTAACCATACCCTTTGAAATAAAAGAAGACGCTTTTTAGGGTCCCGTACCCAAAGGGTGCCAACGGGACCCTATTACTAAGCCTACGCTGTCCGTCTGTCTGTCAGCGGGCTGTATCTCACGAACCGTAATAAGTAGAGCCTTGAAATTTTTACAGAATGTGTATTTCTGTGGCCGCTACAACAACAAATACTAAAAAATTGCCGTTTTTACTCTACGGTGGTACGGAACCCTTTATGTGCGAGTCTGACAGGCACTTGGCCAGTTTTTGTTAGAACATACGTTTCTACGCGTCGCTTACCGTGCTATCTAAGTACTAAGCTACCAAGAAAGCACCTAGACAGTCCTTCAAACTATGGGTTTCTGAGAAACCATGGTTACGACGACAGCATAACGACTTGAAAAACCGCAGGTAATCGAGTCGGCATTCGATTCCCGACCTATGATAATTTTATTTTTGGTGTGTTGTCGTACAATTACTTCATTTGGGCCCCCAACAAATTTTGATACAGGGCCCATGTTAGGCCCGCCACATACATACGGAATTCCGTTTCGGAATATCGAATTGGGATTCCGAACGCAGTCAATCCATCCAAATGTATGGACATATCACATACGTACGGAATTGTCCGTTCGAATTTTTCCGTTTCGGAATTATTCTGAACAGAAAAAACGTATGTGTGCAAGCTTACGGAATCCCGATTCGATATTTCGAAACGGAATTCCGTATGTATGTGGCGGCCCTAAGGCAAGATACGCCACTGAAACAATCGCAAAGAAGACTGACCCGATAGTTCCGCTCGGCGATCTCCTTGGCGCGCGTGTTGCCCTGGTGATGCAAGCGCTGCTCCTCGGCGCGGCGCATGCGCAGCGCGTCGCTGTGCGCGCGCGCCTCGTGCTGCAGCCGCCGCACGCGCCGCGTCGCGATCACGCGCCGCACGTGGCTCTGGATCTTCACGATCGCCCACATCTTGTGCCCGTATGAGCGGCGGACCAGGTAGCCGCGGGCTGCCGCCTGAATTACGAACAACACTTTTAATACTGCTGATTTGAAAGAATTAGTCCAATGTTACTACAGGATAAAGGTCAATGGGCAAGTTGTATGGAAAAAATACCCACAGTGGACAGAATCAAAATAAGTATGTACAGCTAAATGGCTGTAATGATTGATGACACCAACGATCTCTTCTGTGCGGGTTGGTAAGGATTTCACATGTAATATTAGATTTTCTGAGACATGCAGGTTCTCTCACAATGTTTTCCTGCACCGTAGACAAGTGATAATCATATTGAAATTATGTTTCGCACATATATTTTGAGAAACCTTGAGGTTTGAACCCTGGTCCTGGACTTGGACGCGTGCTAAACTATTCGGCGACGTACTTTACTTTACTTTAAGAAAATTAATGTTGTCATAGGATTGACTTACTTGCAAGGCCACGATGTGCCCCCGGAGATGCCTGAACCGATGAGCCAAGACTCTCGCCCGAATCAACGCCTGCAACCGTGCGTATCCCACTTTCATTCTGTTGTATCTGATTCTCTGCAACTTTCCACGCCAATGACGCTGGATCAGAATTGCAGCCGCTCTCATCTTTATGAACCTTCTGCGGTACACCCAGCCTCGGATTGATCTTTGGAGGATCAGTATTTTTCTCGTAAGCACTCTATCTCTCTCCTGCTCGAGGAACAGGTCATGAGCATCTTTCAGAAACACTTTGGTGTGACCCAACTGATAGTCAGATTTACCGAGAACTTGTGCGCAAATTTTAGCAGTAGCCGACCGGCAATCAGTCTTATGAGCGGGTGGAACACCCGAGATCAAGAATCTGTACCGCTCAACAAACTCTTTGAAACTATGTCTGATCGGATACCCGGCTCTCCTGATTCTAATGGTTTCCATCATTCCTGAATACCTAAGTTGTCTGCAGCACAGACCTCGGTCAAACATCATTGGTTTCTTGAACTCGTTAGGTTTTATACACCGTATGAAGAATGGTTGACACGTTCCTAAAGTTCTCATCAGCAAGTCTAGAGACTTCTTGAACTGTGTCGAGAGCGTCGGTGTTCGCTTTCGCGTCTCCGAACCCATAGTTATGTCGTCTTGGAATATCTGCTGTAGGAACTTGTTAGTCGAAATGTGGATCAGTTGCAACAGGTCGGCGCTGAACGTATCGCGATTTTTCTCCAAGAATCCTCGCGTGTCATAAAACACTACACCAGCGAAATGATTTAGACCGAAACTAGTATTGATATCTGACTTTGGCTTGAGATAATTTCTGTGCAGACCGTGGGTTTTATGTAATTTGGCCAACATAGTTTGGTCAGTGCCCTTGGGAAACTTGGACTCTTCATCAATCAAAGCCATAATGTTCAGCTGTTTTAATGCTATTAAGTCTAAAGCGTCTTGGTTGTCTACGAATTCTATGTGCTGCCAATTAATACCTTCATGGTTATACTCCTCTTGTTCCAACTTAAATATGTGTCTAACAAAGAACTGCTGCAAATTCTCGTTCGCGAAGTTTATACAGAATTGTTCGAAGCTGTTTTGGTCGAAGTTCTCAAAACCGAATATGTCTAATACGCCAATAGCCGTTCGCATCGTCGACTTCGGTCTATAGATTGCAGAGTTTATTTTCTTCACGATTGTTACGAACAGTCGGCCGTAGATGCCCTTGACGAAGGCATCTCTGATGTCAACGGATTGGTTTTTACTGAGGGTGGAAATAACGGTCTCCCCGTGAGCAAACAGTGTTTTTCTTGTTAATGCACCAATAAGCGACTGCATGGGAACTCCTAAGAGGGTCGCAACTCTCCGCACATTGGCCTGTTCTATTATTTCCGTGGCATCTAAATTATCAACAACAGTCGCTTGGTATTTGATGTTGCCGCAATGCAGCACGGCCGCTAGCAATTTCAATATTTCCCATATCTCTGCTTCAGTAAAAAGCAACACTTTCATTGCTGATCGTATATCTGCGAACTCGGCGGCATCATCCCGGCCTTCACACGAGAAACTTCCGCCCTGAAATCAAATTATTATCATATAGATGAACATTGTAATTGTGACGCGATAGCTGACTAATCTTATCTACACCAAACTGTTATCTCATGAGGATTTACCTAATATATGTTTTTATTGTGCATCATTACGCAATTTATCGATGGATTAACAGGAATCCCGGACACTATCTTTAGCTCAAAGAATTGAGAACATGTCAGGTTCATTGTTTAATATTTTTGATATTATTTATCAGCAGGGCAATAAATGCCATGCACTTTATATATTCAGATATCTGATATTGTAATTTAAACATAAGTTTTGTTTACAAGAACAATCTTACCGCAGAAAGGTATCTGTATTCAGAAGCGTCAGTCAGCTCCAATTTTTTCTTTTCCTCTTTGGACAGCCCCGCTAGTAGGCAGTAGAACACGTGGTAGTTCCTCTCCTCGGGGCCTTGCGATACGATTCTGGACTTCTCGAGTAGATACTGCTCGATCTTGGCGCCTTCGATCACGCCTCCATTATTGAAGTGTATGTCGATGTACTTCCCGAAACGGGAGGAGTTGTCGTTTCTGACTGTCTTCGCGTTGCCGAAAGCTTCAAGGATAGGGTTCGCTTCTAGAATCTAAAAAAAAATATGACTGTATTAAACACCGGCAGTGCTCTCGTGGAACTTCAAGATATAGCCTATCTATGAGATAGTGTAGCTTTCTTTCGGTAAAATAATTGTCAGAATCGGATAAGTAGTTCCTGAGATTACCTGCCTCCTACAAGCATACTGGATTTTTGAGATTTGAAAAGGATGCTTCTTATTATAGAAGTGATAAGTATTTAGAAGTGATTGAAAATACTAAATCGAGTTATTTTGATTGATGATTGCAATAATTATTATCTTTTGAGAAGAATTAATTTGGTTCTACACACGGCCCTTTCCTTATCGTACTAATATGGGTAATACTGTAGGCTTATACATTCTTTAATCCGATTTATGGAATAAACTGATTAACTACTGTACCACTTAATTTAGATAAAACACTAGTTGATATAATTTATGGAGATAATCTAATCTTTAATAAGTTACAACTAAAATCACGTGTCGATCTTTATCTCAGTTGTAAAACATGGAAATATTCGTAATTATAGACATCATACAAACAACATTTCATATTTTAGAAGTATGATTGATGATGAACTTAGTTTTTCTAATATCTTTGATAAAAAAATTAAAGAACTTGAATAAAAAAAACTGTTTTCAATAGACACCAACTTCTTCCTTAATTAAGTTTCCGCAAATGCCAACACGGCTTAGTACAATCAGTGATAAGTAGTTTTTAACGGACGGGTCATCTTTTTTAAAGCAACAGATAGTCTAACCTTCTTAAAAATTCTTCTTCAAATTAGACTATATTCGAAGCTATTCCCAACTTTGTCATGTCCCTAGTATCAATTGGTGACCTATATGGGTGGCATCTCAATCACGTAGCTTGTCAATATCACCTTGGGGGAAAAACCAAAGTTCAACTATCTATTTATCAATCTGTCTACCAACCTGCTGTTCTATCCAGGAATGCTTGCCGCTAATAGCAGCGAGGTACTGTAAGATCAACTTTGTGGACTCAGTCTTCCCAGCCCCCGACTCTCCGCTGATGACAATGCACTGATCCTGTTTGTACCGACGCATATGCGCGTACGCATTGTCGCCGATGGCAAATATATGCGGGGGGAGTTCCCCGATCTTCCGCTCCTTGTACAACTTGATCTGGTCCGCCGTGTAGATCGGAAGGATCTGGTAGGGATTCACTGCTACTAATATTGAGCCGGTGTATGTCTGGAAAGGGAAATGGAATATTAATACGGACATTGTGATTCCGGAGTATTTCATAATCTTATGAGGGACGTAGTACGTAATACAACGTCCCTACCTAGACCATTTCGTTTCCAAAATTGTTTGCTTAGCGACGGGTTTGACTCGTAATAATTTATTGTATTCATAAAAAATTCAAGATTAAATTACTAAAATTAAATCATATTTGGCCTTCATAAAACATGATTATCAACAAAACAAAATTAACTAAGTACCTCGTAGTATTTCTTGTTCTCATGCTAAGTTTATATTATGATGATTCTTTTGAAGAAATAACTTGTAGCATAAACTAAAATCAAAGCCTGAAGTACCAAAGTAGCTCTGCTTTTCAGAAAATGATAAGTTACGTTTGCAAATCAACATGCAATTAACATATTTGCTAACCCATGTTTCCATGTAACGACACTTTGATAACATATCGATAAGAATTTATTTTGATTTTTGGACATATGTCCCAAGATGCATCGCTAGTGACAAGCAAGTGATTATCTGTATGTTGTAACGTTCCACTGATCTTGCTTTGGATAATGCATGTTTTGTCCAAATTAACAATTAACGTCTACCTGCCTACTACTTACCGACTTAACAATGTTATTGCGTTATAATAAATCTCACGATGTGACCTTGCAAACATCGGCATAAAGACTTTTTTTCTCAGTTACCTAATGGCCTTATAGAATTTTATATTGTAGATAACTAACGTGTTAAATACAATAATTTATATAACGCTCAATAAATTCAAAAATATATTACTTACATATTTTTACTACGTTATGTCAAAACGGATATAAGTGCCTAGGTGGAAAACAAGAGACATTACCTTACACTTTTATTTTCCTTTCCGTTCATAATTGTTATGAAGATACGATAAATGTCATATTTTAGGTACGGTGCATTAATTATCTATCCCGTACGCAAAGCTTATAAATTAACTACCTATGCAAGGATTCGTTTGCAAAATCTTATCAAAATCTTCGAGACGGATAAATACACGTATAATATGTACCCATTTATATGCAATGCATACCGTCACAACGAACGTTTGAGGTAATTAGCAGATAGCAATCTATCTATAAAGATAAGGCGAAATTCTTCATTCGCATAGAATTAATTAATTTGTCTGCTGATTTATAATTCTTAATTTACTATTTTATGGCACAATGATTATTATGATTCCAAAACGGCTCACTAATAAGTCTATATTTTTTGTTCAATTTTTTTTTCGTCACTGGTTCGGATTTTGCCCTATGACCTTTAATTAAGTACTTATTTATATTATGGCGGAAACGCACGCTGTGCACGCTACGCACGAAATGACATCATTGACGTCATAAACCCACGCAGCTAGTGGAAGCCACGTCATTTCGTGCGTAGCGTGCACAGCGTGCGCCGCGTTGGGTTTCCGCCCTATGATTCATATACTTTTCTAAAGAAATTCTCTAAATGCTTTGAAACCGCATCAAATACCCGGTGCATAGTTTTGAAGAACTAAGCGACAAACAGACGCGGCTAGGGACTTTGCTTGAGAAAACGCATAACCCTCGCTGGCGCTGTAGTACGACGCCACAGACCAAAAACTTTTTTTTTGTTGGTGCGAGATTGGACCACCTTAAAAATTATTTTATAATGTTGGCATCTATACCCAAGACCATAGAGGACTAAAAAACTTGCATAGTTCGCATATATTCGCACGGCAAGTAATTTATTGCGTGCGCGGAAGAGAAAACAAGTTCAAAATAGCTCAAGTGGAAATTAGGTAGGTACTTACATAGATGAGATTCTCGTTATATCTAATCAAGAGGTTCCTAAGTATGCCGGCCTCGTGCAGGTCCCCGAGCGAGATCATGTCCTCGACGCCGTGCACGGAGGTGGCGTGCATCGCCTTGATGCGGCGCTCCGGCGGCAGCCACTGCTCGTGCCCGTCGTCGTCGCGCACGCGGATGCGCCGCCCCTCGGCCGCGAGCACGCGCGCGCCGATCGCCACATCGAACTCGCGGCTCGACACT
Organism: Drymonia ruficornis; assembly: GCA_947859195.1. Taxonomy (NCBI): domain Eukaryota; kingdom Metazoa; phylum Arthropoda; class Insecta; order Lepidoptera; family Notodontidae; genus Drymonia; species Drymonia ruficornis. Next base: position 11,920,151 of record OX401905.1, on the reverse strand, counting down.
GGCTCGATCCATATGTAATCGCCCTGGAATATAAAACATGTTAACATTAAACCTCGTCTTGGGGTGGTGTACACCAATGGCTTCGTCAACAAGAGGCGAGCGCGCTCGAACACGAGCGACTCGGGATTTGTGTACGCACTGAGTCGATCGACTGGCGATCGATCTTTGACTGATCGACGGATATCGATCGACGTTGACTCATTTTATTCTGCCATCACTTATTAAAATTTGTATGGAATTTTCCGTACGGAATTCCGTTTCGAAATATCGAATCGGGGATTCCGAACGCAGTAAATCCATCCAAATGTATGGACGTATCGCGTTCGGAAACCCCGATTCGATATTTCGAAACGGAATTCCGTACGGAAATTCGATATGTATGTGGAGAACCTTAACTCTGTGCGTGGAAGTTTTAATTTACGACAACAACATTTTTAATAAGATAAACCTATTCACGAGTAAAAGTGAATTGCTATGCGTTGACCGGTTGATCAAGTTTTAATTTATGAAAATAACTGAGCGCAACAAACCATGAGAAAGAGGGCTCATTTGAATAGAACATGATTTTAAAAATATGAAAATAAAAATAAAATCAATCAAATTATTAAAACCTACGCATACACTATCATTGCTGACATCCCTGACTGAATCGAAACACCTATTCTGTAGCTCTTCCATGATTTTTTATTACGCTAGAATAGCTAGCAGCTACGTAAATATTTGTAGGTAAGTAAGTGTAGCAAATGGTTAGATCCTAGGGTGCGATTGTGTGTAATTTTCTGCACAATTTGTCATATCGACTAATATTCATTGTATCTAGACACTAGCGACCTGAACAAGGAAAATAAGTAGCACTCAGATGTCGCTCTCTCTGTGTCAGAGTTATTCAAGTCACCTAAATGCCCCGACTACTGTATACACATACCTATGACAACAACCGGAACCGACTTTTAACGTGCCCTCTGAGGCTCGAAGATACTCAGTTTGCAATGCCACTAAATGGTCACCTATACTATGACCGACTGACCATGCCAAATGTTACTTAATCGTTGAGCACTGATCAGTGATTGCAGCTGGCCTGAAGAACTTATTAACAACATTTGCCTACCTCAAAAAATATAGTTTCCATGGCGACACACTGTATATGCGTACGCGCAAAATTATAGACACAAAACCGCAGTTAATTGTAACAGGAGTGGACAATCGATAAGTTTATCAGTAACACTGACCGTCGCGTCGCTCAGGTCGCCAGCCGCCTCGCTAGCAATACTTATCAGTCTTCATTCATTCATGTAGCACCCACAAGCATCATATAATCGGTTACACTTTGTTATTAATAACTATTAAATTATTTACTGATGATGCAAACGAAATCACACCCAAAATATTAAATTTACAATATCTTTACAAACGATTTTTCACAAGAAATCTGCTTTGTAAGTGAATCAAAATTTTCTGTTTTGGAGAATGCTTTTATGTGATTTTTAAAGTTACAACTATCGGTCGCCAGTGGACAAGGCAAAGTTATAAGATGTGCGAAACAATATTTAAAACATAAAGATTTAAACAATTCCAGTTCATCAACTTTAATAAATAAGTAAGCAATAAAATAATAATGGCAATCATAAAAACATCAACGATCAAAAAATATTTTAAAGGATGAGCCATAAAAATCAATGTGATGCCTATTCCGAACCGCCAACTTTCATTTTAATTAAATAATCAAATTTATAAATCTAGACATCATTAATTATTATGACTGTTATTTTATTCATATAATACATTTTTCAAATACAAATCTTTCATTATGCATTATGCATTTTGGAATCATTCTAATTCACAAAAAAGGTATTGTTACAAAGATAGGCCTATATTAAATGTAGTAAAATACACCAATCTTTGATTATTACAGCAGTAGATAAGTAAATATCTTATTGAAACGGGCAGTGTAGAGTAAGCGAAATCTACAATCACGATTCATTATATAGCAAAATAGCACCTAACAATTTGCTCCATTATTCAATCAGTGTATTTTAATCAAAAAGCAACAAATCTACTAAAGTAACTATTGCGGAATGGTATTAAATGCATATCGATTTTCCATTTGTTCCGAATAATAATACAGTTAAATGCATTATCAGAACAATATATTTGTTCCGATAGCAGGCCAGCTTGTTTGGTAAGCTCTCCCGGTCTCTCCCACTCGCGCGCAGTTTCAATGTGCGCGCGCTGCCACTCTCGCTATCGTTTTGGTGCACAGGTTTGTTGCCAAATATGGCAAGTGTTTCACCATGATTCCACCAATACCAATAAGATATTTGGCGTGTGTCTTTACTATAAACTAAATGGCAAAAACTTTGGATGAATATTGTGACGTTTTCGGACTTCGACTGCTAGAAATGTCAACGAAAACGATCATAAGAATTTTCAACGTATTATAGGTATTTAAAGGCTCGGAAAGGTATTTTAACATACATATTTTATCGTGGACCCTAGCGGCAAGTGACTTTACGTGAAGCCCACATGTGACAAGTTACATGGCATGAGCGAACTTATGGTAGAGCCTGCTAGAGCTAACGCTGAAATAGAAACTCTAGGCTGATCTATCTAGAGGACGTAGTGTGATGAATAGATTTTTCACAATGATACATGAAAGAATGTCTGATAATTGAGCTCTTTTATCAATGTTTTACAGTAAAGAAGTAAAAACGGTATCGGTAAATTAAATTATTTGAGACGGCTTAATCCGGGTGTGGAAGTGTTATTAGGCGTTTTAAAGTAAGAGAAAGTAACAGCTATCATACTTGAAACTTTTAAGATGATGATATTGAATATGGAAAGAACTCGTTTGTATTTTATATCTTTTTACGTACAGACAACCGAGAATTGAACATTTTATCTGAATAAATTGCGACCATTTAGTTCTCCTCATAAAGTGTAAGGAGTTACGAGTAACCTTTTCTTCTTTTTACAATGGCGAGGTTAATTTTTAATCCCGGCCCAATGTACACCTGTGCGTGAACGTGTGAATCTGTACATTATGCATGTGTTGGTCTGCCGAGGTGAATGCCCCTCAGAGTGCTGGATTCTGTGGCCGGCTGACGGAATGTGTTGCCAAACGCACTGATCGGAACTCGCTGAGAATGTACCGCTCAGGGAACAAGTAGGTAGCCCCTGCGTCACCGGCTAGCCGCCAAGTTCTTTCGTATTTCGAACGCGGAAATTGCAATTTTTGACAGCCAACCTCTTTTTGAACACGGCGCGATACGCAGACGTGTGTTGCATTTCCAATTTTGTGCATGATTTGAAGGTCATCGCCGAGTTAATAGCTGTCTCGATATCAGTCACGAAATGCTTACAAATTACCTACAACACAATTCAATAGCTTTGAAGACAATGTGGTCAAGTCAATTATTTGCTCATTATTCCCTATCCTTTGTTGCACAAATTAACAAAACAATTGCATAGGGTTTAGCACAGAATTATAGTTTAGACATAGATTTAGGAATTAATAGGATACTTTTTGACAACATCATCTTAAATAAAAATTAATGGAAAAGACTACTTCATTTAGCAAGTCACGTTTTAATTCATTAACATTTAACAATGCTATTCACGTCAGAAGCCTTGAACTTGGTGCTGACAGTAAAATTAATGCAGTCTCGACATCTCGGATAGCGGTATCCGGTTAGTATGGATACCTATATTTACGTGCGGCCACCAAACTGGGCGCTGGCGCTGCAATCAGCGGGCTTTCTAAACATTTCGACTAAGAACATCGTATTTAGTTAGGCCGGTTTGGTTAGAGAAAGCATGACAAGTATAAACTAATTAGAATTAGAAAAACTAATTGTAGAAAAAAAATCCTGCAAGGGTTTTTATAATTGCTATAGGTATGCGAGTAAAACTGAGAACCTTGCGGAGGCCTATGTCTTTTGGCTGAAATGGTGAGGAAGAGTTTTTCTATGGAGACTGACAAACATTCTTGAAGACCATTGCTCTGACATTCCACATAGTTCAATAGATCTGGAAGATTATAAACTTCTTATTCAGTGGCCTGGTGAGATGTGTGTAAAAGATGATTGGAATCGATACTCACCCTGGTAACGATCACCATGATGACGACGGCATGTGGTCACCGCCCCGATCTGCAACCAACGAGACAAAGTTATAGCATAGATCTCACAATAGAAAGAGAAAGAGAGTAGATATACACACAATGACAGAATAGTCGGCCTTTTAATGTGCGAGTACTGGGCAGCTAGACACCACCTTCCCCTCACTGTGAGGGGGATTGAGGTAACCACACTGGCCCAGTGCGAGTTGGCAGATTTTGCATCTTTCAAGAACTATTTGGTCTGTCTCAAAGTATTCAATACGGTGGCAAATATTATTTTTGGAGGAAACCAACTGGACTTTAGTTCACAACAATAGCTTTCAATGATAAGGTCGCAAAAAGCCAATAAATCAAATACATTGTGTTGGAAATTGTTATCGAGTTGTAAAAACGGTACCGTTTATAAAGTTAAATAGTGGAGAGTCTAGAGATAATTTGCCAGTTGATCAGCCGCATGCAATGAAGTTTACTGATTGCGTCACCACGCCGCTATCGATGCATCTTCAAGGAAAATCTTGTCATGGGTATTTTCAAATCGAATTTACAGGTGACCAAGCACGTGACATAAGTTTCGTCATCCGTCCGTTTTACTGTAGTAGGTATTACGTGCCATCACATTGTTTTATAACATTGAAAAACGTATAATAACATTTATAATTGCAATAACCTTTAGAATTTTCTATCACTTTTCTAAATTTGAATGATCTTGGATGAGGTAACAGAAACATGATATAGTACGTTTTTTATACTTGTCCTATTTGGTAAGCAAAGATGTCGTCCAGCGGGGCGATTGCGTAACTTTTTGTAAATTTTTCAATCGGTTTCGTATAAATTGACAGAGGATGAACGAAACCAACCAATCAACCAACGAGACAAAGTTATAGCATAGGTCTCACAATAGAAAGAGAAAAAGAGTAGATATACACACAATGACAGAATAGTCGGCCTTTTAATGTGCGAGTACTGGGCAGCTAGACACCACCTTCCCCTCACTGTGAGGGGGATTGAGGTAACCACACTGGCCCAGTGCGAGTTGGCAGATTTTGCATCTTTCAAGAACTATTTGGTCTGTCTCAAAGTATTCAATACGGTGGCAAATATTATTTTTGGAGGAAACCAACTGGACTTTAGTTCACAACAATAGCTTTCAATGATAAGGTCGCAAAAAGCCAATAAATCAAATACATTGTGTTGGAAATTGTTATCGAGTTGTAAAAACGGTACCGTTTATAAAGTTAAATAGTGGAGAGTCTAGAGATAATTTGCCAGTTGATCAGCCGCATGCAATGAAGTTTACTGATTGCGTCATCTCGCCGCTATCGATGCATCTTCAAGGAAAATCTTGTCATGGGTATTTTCAAATCGAATTTACAGGTGACCAAGCACGTGACATAAGTTTCGACATCCGTCCGTTTTACTGTAGTAGGTATTACGTGCCAACACATTGTTTTATAACATTGAAAAACGTATAATAACATTTATAATTGCAATAACCTTTAGAAATTTCTATCCCTTTTCTAAATTTGAATTATCTAGGATGAGGTAACAGAAACATGATATAGTACGTTTTTTATACTTGTCCTGTTTGGTAAGCAAAGATGGCGTCCAGCGGGGCGATTGCGTAACTTTTAGTAAATTTTTCAATTGGTTTCGTTCATCCTGTGTCAATTTATATGAAACCGATTGAAAAAGTTACAAAAAGTTACGCAATCGCCCCGCTGGATGCCATCTTTGCTTACCAAATAGGACAAGTATAAAAAACGTACTATAGATAATTAATTAATTTCTGTGCAGTGTCAAACAACCTCATCGTAATACATCAAAATAAGTACGTTTCTATGGAAGAAACAGGAACAAGTATAAATAGTGCAAAAACTGCTTTAAAATGTAGCGCAAAATGCAAGGCTGAGGTCTGCACTTATTGAAATTAAAGTAGGTAACTTTGTGACTCATATTTTACCACTCGCCTTCGCGATACATAAAATTATTATTAGCAAACATGTTAAAATGGGGTAAATGGTAAATGCATTACTTGGACTTGACGGACTCACAAGACCGTACCACATCAAAATTTAGATTATTTTGTTAAAACATTTTATCGAATCAGATTGATTAGTTGCAAATACGGGACCGAGATTTGAAGGAGTTAGAGAGTTGTAATGCCGTGTGTCCACTGGCAAGAAAACTTGCACAAGTTTACTTGCGCAAGCGACTTCCAATGTGTAAACACTCACGCAAGTGGACTTCTGCGACTTGCCGAACTTGCTGCATGTCCCACATGTACACGGTTGTGTAAAATTACAGTCAGTGGAAACACGTCGTCAAGTGACTTCTGCAAGAAATTGCGGAAGTTACTTGCCAGTGGACACACGGCATAAGAGAGAGTTTGAGTTAGAGTTGTATTCGTTAATAGTATAGGCAACAAAAACCACCTATTGTTGCTTTACCCCTCACGGTCCGCTACTCTGGTGGGCAGGTCTTTATCAGCAGTCACGAGACTCGTATTTTCGCATTTATTTCAAAACGTTCTTTCATTGTTTTGCGATATGATGATCTTATTGAGCGCATTGTTTTGCAAGCCCGCTCCACATAGACTGCGGGTCCATTCAGATGAAGGCTAGACCGGTTTACAGCGGGCTATGAGTAGGAGGCACAAGGATATTTGCTTAATTCAATGCGTCATACAATCTTAGTTTTCTTTTTATTTTGCGGTATTTCGTCAAAAAGTAAACTAGGTCGATTCTGGTCCCAGAATTCCATTCACTATTTTTAGGGGATATTAGGACATGAACATGTTTTTAACAAAGGCTAGGTAAATGCAAAAAAATAACAAGATTTACCAACAGCAAATAATTTAAAAAATTAAAAACACGACTGCCCTGCCAAAAAACGAACTAAAAAGTATAAAACAAGTGCAGTGTCATTGCAGTCGGGGGACCGTTCTGTGGAACATATTTAATCTAAGAGGGCCCCCGACTGCAATGACACTGCACTTGTTTTATACTTTTTAGTTCGTTTTTTGGCAGGGCAGTCGTGTTTTTTTTAATTATTTATTTTTATTTTATGCATTTTAGTGACAGCAGCCAAAACTTATATATTTGTGTTCCATGTACACCCTACCTATGTTAAATTATGCCTATAAATTCTACAGTTTTGGACTGTGCTCATCAAGGCCTTCAATTTGATACCCATATTGTAATAATGGAAGAAAAATTTTTTTTTTCACATATTAAACTTGAGCCATAATGTCGCCATATTGATTTTTTTCAAAAATAATATACCCAGTGTTACCCGGAATGATGTAAGGATTCTAACGATACCCCATACATCGAAATCCGTTCAGGCATTTATAAGTTATGGTGGAATAAAGAATCTCACATACAAACATACAAACATACATACATACATGAACCCTAAACACATATACACTCTTTTTTTTTTGGGCAGTCGTGTAAAAAAGTACGATCTCTTAAATATAGATGAGAGCATTTATTACTATTCTTCCTTATAACAAAACTTGAAAAGAAGATGGTATTATAATGACCGGACCGTGATCGACTTCGCAGCACAGATTACGCTGCGTTCACACACGCGCATAGCACCGGTTCTCTGACGATTTATTATTAAGGGTAAATACCACATAGAATATTGTAACTTCGAGATTATATGTCCTACCAAGTGCCTCCTTCCTGGCGGTTCCTTCCTTACATTTGATTAGTGCCCCCCTCACTCTTATAACTTTGAAAAAAAACCAGGACACAACAAGCACTTCTTCAACGCGTCTAGAGTATGGAGACGCTTTTATCATGTCACTGCTGCTACTAGGAGCAATCTGAAGTACCTATAGCCATACATCGCTTCATATTTTCGAATTCAATGATCTTTACTATCATGATTACGATTATTTGAAGTCCCATCTTTGCAATAGTACCATCATCATCGTTATAAGTAAACATGTCAATGCCTTAAGCGACAGCTTTTAAAAACACTACTCCACGACCTCAAGCCATAGAGTAGTCGTATAACACCTCTTTATAAACTCGATGCGTGCGCACCCATTCCCAGCGGCTGCGTACGCGCGCGTAAGTGAGCAGCGGAACTAATGCCGCCGGATGTCCTTTATCTGCCGGCCGTTCATCTCAGCACAAACGATCACAACTCGTCGATGGTACAGCCCTATTACACAGTTAGTTCAACCGCTCAATACAGACATTGAGCACAAGACTGGGGGCTTACCACAAGCTCTTATTGCGATTCAATTATAGGAACGTTTTCACGACGTTTTAATGACGTTTCTTATTGTCATGACAATAAGGTACGTCATTGCACAAAAAGTCGCTGAAACGTTAATACGTTCCTGTAATTGAATCGCAAGAAGAGCTTGTGGTAAGTCCCCAGAAAGAGAAAGACGCATCTTAAGGGCCTCTTAAACCGACTACAAACACATACTTCGATGGAATTGTTGCTTAAAACTATAGCTCAGCAAGTAGCGGACCAGCCGCAACATCGAAGCTACACTTCAGTTAGAAATGGCCACAAAACTAGTACATTTAAAAGTACTTTATACATATTTTTTCATAATTCCGTTTATAAGGGCTTTTATTTAAGAATACACAGAACGTTTGTCTTATGAATAGGTCAAACAAATCTAAATATCAGAATAAGTAACTTTGGGTTGGTACAAAGAAATAACGTTGGAATATTAAATGCCGGCGTCTTCATCAGGCGCATGCCTCGCGCGAGCACTCACTTTTGACGTCGGAACGCATAGACGTAATGTCATAATTTGAGTGCTCGGGTGAGGCATGCGCGCCATATGGACACATCTATCTGGCAGCGCGCAACGTACAACCAATCCATTGTTTCGGCTGTACATTGCGCGGTGAGTAATCTTGTAAAGATGGCAATAACTAAGTATACCAACTACCCTGTTCTCTAATAACAATTTATTTTTAAGTAGTTTATGTTTCCATGAACTACGTCGAGTCAATATAGAGTTCAGCCAAACATTAGCAAAACACAAAAGAAACGCCGAGGAATGTAAGAACGTTACAAAAAAAGATTAACATTAACATTTTTACGCAAACCAACATGCAGTTAACGCGGCTATTTCCGAGAACATGTAGTAAAATACTCTTGTGACATGTCTGTACCATATTTGTCACATTACCGAGACTGCGTGCCCGCTATCTAACGGAAATGGGACTTATAAGTACCTTACGCTGGGTACAAATGCGCACGACTTGCAATCTAAACGGACGATAGTGGTTTACGAATCTCATGCTGATTGGACATAAAAATAATATCTCGTACAACCACAAATTAAAGAACTGCTTGGAGGTTCTATCAACCTTGACAAAATACACTTTTCGTAAATGTTATACAAATAATTATGTATATTACCGAACAGTATCTACAAAGCAAAGGGAAAATTCATCCCCTGACTGTCTATTCACTCACTCATCATGATATTATGAAGACCGAGTCATGTAGGTATAAAACAGACTACGGACTTAAATTATTGAGATTTTAGCCAGTTTACAATGGTTTTACAAAGCATTTCTGGGAACTAAAGTGATTTGTAATGCCAGTGTAAGGGGCCATCCATTAATTACGTCACACGTAAAGAGGGGGGAGGGGGTCGACGAAATGTGACATTGTGTGACAAGGGGGGGAGGGGTCCTAAGTTAAGTGACGTCACATTTAAAAATCCAAGTATTAAAACCGAAATTTGAACAACAAACGAACATTTTAGAAAATTTTTGAAATTTGACAAAAATATGTGACGTCACACAGGGAGGGGGGAGTCTCGCAAATGTGACCAGCTGTGACAAGGGGGGGAGGGGTCTAAAAATCATGAAATTCGTGTGACGTAATTAATGGAATATGTTCCATGCGACCTCAAGGTGATGGATTAGAAAGGATTTACTTCCGGCCGTTTCGATCTATCACTTAAGCGATAAGTTGTTTAAGATATATCTATTTTATTCTACATCGTGCGTCCTATAAAGTCTCTCTCTAACAATTTAAATAACTGAATAATGCCTAGTTCGCGTTGTCGTAGCAGACGTAAAGACACTGTTTAACTGTATTATGTCAGACTAACATACACAGGTTTTCCGGTGAGTGGACATGGTGACATATTGCACACGTAACACAAGGTACATTCACTTGCACGTGCGCAATGCACATAACGTATCAGATCGACTGCAAATGGACGTATTTATATAGGAAGTTTCAAAATTGCATACAATTACACATTTCACTTTCTAGCCAATAGACTGCAGCTCATATACGAGCTGGCGCGACGGGGTAGTACCACCCTCTCACAGAAAATCGGCGTATTTGCGTAAAATAATACTTTTAGATATATACCAAACATGTGTAATAGAACTAATCAGAGTTGCAAAAATACAGGAAATTTAAAATGAAAACTGTTTAAAACGTATTTAAAACATTGTTAAAAACATTGATTTAAAACAGAACGAATAAAGCACCGTATTTAAAACATGTTTTAATTGTTTAAAACGTGTTTTAAACATGGTGTTTAAAACAAGCTGATTTTTTCGTAACAACCCTGGAACTAATAGGTACTTGCATTCTCAACAAATAATGAACTCATGGAATGTTTAGGTAGCGTAGATCAGTCCATTGTTGTATTGTCTGGGACTAATTAGGATTGAAATGATAAAGTAGGTAACCCAGTTTCATATGAAACATGGGTGGAAAAGTCAAAACAGGTGCATGCCCACCACGGAACGGAACCTTCGTTACGAATCGGTGCGACACACTGTGTGGCTTCGGCGAAACGTCGCATTATGTGCGCAAGCGCAGTTCATACAACATGTACCATTTTCCTCGTGTTCCTTCGTGTTAAACGTTACATCTCATGTACCTACCAGTTTATTCAATATCAGTTGCATTTTTTTATTTAAATGACATTAGCTCTAGGGCACTAGCATAAGTAGGTAGGTACGTGCAATGAGAATGCGACCTCGACAGTAAATTGCCAACCTAAGCTGGGCTCACCTTATTATTGACACACGTAATAAAGAAAGCTCAACTTATGTTGGAAATGTTACCATGGACGGACAGGCAACTACGAACTGTGATGATAACTTAAAGAAATTACCAAGAAAGAGGGACCTGTGACTATACAAAATAGTTTGTCCTACTAACCGGAGTCCAGTGACATCGTATTTTATACAACTCAGTCGTTCGCGGAAAATAATGTTGAAAACAGTTGCCGATAAGGCTCATCTTCTAGTAAACAATATGCATTTCGCTGCTGTCGCGGTGCGCTGAGCACAAGTCCAGTTGCAATGTTTGGAGGTATCATATCTGCTAAAATACATCAATGGGTACACTAAATAAAGCTGTTTACATATGAGCCACGTTCGCGGTAGGGCCGTGACCTGCCGCCGGTCACGGCTGGCAACACTCGCTCACAAACTCACAAACAACTTGTTAGTACACCTAATGACAAAACATGCGTAATTTTGTGACGCGTTTTTGCTCGCTAATCGCTAACGGTTTTCCTAATCTTTCACTGTAAGTTTGTTAGTTGGCAGTGCCGCCATAACATATGTATGAGCCTATAAGCTTGCAATACCAAAGGCATCGCTCGCACGTTGCCGACCTGATGGGGAGTGGGTCAGCGGGAGGGGAAGGGGGGTTGGGTTTAGGCATTCCGGCTCTCTCACTCATCGCACGAAACGCAGCTGCAATACGCCAAACTTCTGTGAGAGACGCTGCCCATATATGAGCTGCGGTCAATTGGTTACAGCTATACAAAGTTTTCACATGTGGGATCAGCACTATCCTATAAACGCGGGTATTAAAGGTCGGTTCGGTCACGGGTCCAGCGCACCAGCGGGAGCAGTTGTTTCCTGTCGTCGCGCGCCTTTAGGAAGTGCGATCATTGATGCGTGCGCGCCGCGCTCGGGGACGGCGCGGCGCGGCAGACCTATGCGTCGTGCGTGTGTTGTAGCAATTATTGGATGCATTTTACTTGTTTGTTTAGTACCCATGGTTACTAGTACCCATGTTTCGTCAAAAAAAATAGGATATTTCATATTATTAGGTACTGTCATTTTACTTTATATCTAGTCCCATTAAAAATACTCTTACCTTACTTAATAGGATTCTATTATGTAGCTAGGTAAGAGTATAATTTAGTGGGACTAGATATAAAGTGAAATGACAGTACCTAATAATATCCCAATTTTTTTGACGAAGCATGGGTACGAGTAACCATAGGTACTAAACAAACAAGTTAAATGCATCCATCCCATCCACGCCCACCACCGTCACTCCCTTACGCTAGGATCGACGATGATGTCCAACGAAGACGCTGAGGTAATACTCTCGATGAGTCGCAGGGAAAACATTAATTGTCTTGGAACTCGTACAAGTTTAATCGAATGAAAGAATAGGAGGAGTTGGGAGAAAATTCCAACTTCCCGCCGTAAAAGTATGGTGGACTCTAATAAATATGTCATTATATATTTTTTATTGCAGGTCCGTTGATCGTGTTCTTTTAAAATGCAAATCCGTTAAAAAAACCGTTCGCGAAACGTAAATGACGCAAAGATTATTTATTTTAAAGGCACCTCGTATTATTTTATAGGCGATCACAATTCCAGTCAACAGAGAAAGCTTTGGTTTTTATACATACCTACTACATGGGATAATGTGTAATTTTTTTTAAAGAATATTTATTATTACTCTACCGAAACCAAAAAAAATATATTCAAATAGGTGATTTATTAATAGACGTGCCTAATATATGAATCTATCAAAGAAAAATAAATCCTACGCTCTATTTGTTAAGTACCACAGCGTTGCGTGCAATTATCATTTATCAACCATTTAAGTACAATCAGGGCCCCGAGTCCTTAACAATTGTCCATTGCGAAACCATTGTTATCTGCGTAAATTATTCATTGTAAATCGTAAATTTTTTGGCGACCGGCATGTTGTAGGTCAGAGGACTACTAAGAGATAGCCGAAAACATGTCGACGGCCAAGTATTTACGATTTATAATGAAGCATTCACGAATCTTGAACCAGTGGTTTCGCAATGAACAATTGTTAAGGGCCACCGCAGACTTGCTACTTTTAGCATCGGCGACCGGCGATTTTGCGACTGTATCGATGCTGCGTCGCGTTTCTTCGAGCGCGAACGAGCGAGACGCAGCATCAAAATCGCCGACCGCCGATGCTAAAAGTAGCAAGTCTGCGGTGGCCCTAAGAGACCGACTCGAGGTCCATTTCCATCGATTATAATATCTATTGAGATCCAACTCTTGAATCGTTCGGCATCGTATTTTGTAGCTTCAACGGGATATTTTATTACTTCTTTATCTCCTCCAATCGCGTCGAAATGTAAAATAGTTTTCAGGCCATAAAAACTGTAAAACACGTTATAAATTGAGTTCGATAAATAAGGAACGATTCGTTTTTGCTGAATGCTTTATTGTAAGTATAAAAATAGTTACCAAAATATTATACCTATTGTGTTGACACAGTTGTGTTTACAGTTACTGTTATTGTATCACCAAATAATTGTTGGAAAAGTATTTTCAAATTGTAAGGGGGTTAAAGGTGGGGATATATTTGTTATCATTAGGTATTTGTGGTTAGAAGTGGGTGCTTAAACGAAAAGCCGTTTGAAAAGTTCGCTTTTTAAAGTAAACGCCCAAGCGCGCTTACAAATTTAAGCGTGTTGCTTTTAAGCCATAACGGCAAGAAAGAAAAATAGTATATTCCAAAAATTTACAGATAGTATGCCCATTTGTATTGAAATACAGCTCAAATCAATATTTAATGAACCTTATTTCTTTTCCCATAAAAAGCAATACATTGATAATAAATTATATTAGATTAACAACCATATTTCCATGCACATAAGACTCACTATTAATTTTTCAGCGGATAAGTTTTTGGCTTTTTGCTTGAACTTATGTTTAGTAAGCATTTTGCTTTTGTTGTCCGTTTTTTGACGGACGAATATTTGTTTAATTTATAAAAGCAGAAAAGCACTTTTTACAACGTCTTTTAAAAACAAGCACAAGCGTAACAACGTGCTTTTAATATAAAGCCGTTTATCACATCTTTATTTGTGGTACAGCCAAGCTGCGTTTCGTACGATGAGTAATAATAGAGCCGGAAGCCCAACCCCCATCCGTTCGTTCCCAAATCGTTCCCCCAAATCATTTATTGTGTCTAGAATTAGGTGTTTGGTGAATTAATGATTAAATAAGTAATTGTTTAACCAATATTCTTAGCACAACCAAGAGCAGATACCAATGCCACATTTAAGTAAAAACCAGTCACTCAAGGTGCCTACTTCACTTCGCATAATTACAGAGAAACAAATAAAAATGCCTTTCATCTGACATTTAAAAGTGCCCCTTGATTTGTACAACCAAAAACTTGTATAGAAATCGCTACATACATTATTAATCACGACATGATGCACGAATTTAGAATGCGGCCCGCATAAAACAACGCACGGCGGCTAATCTGATAAACCGAACATTTTAGGCACTGCAGAGAAAAGTGGTTGATATGCGCAACGATAATACGAAAAGAGATAGATAGGTTACGACGACAAAACGTGTATTAAATGGCACGAATACCGCGCGTACATACACGTGGTCAGCGGCGGGCGGCGCGGCGGCGTACTGAAGTATGTTGCTTCATTTCATATAGGTAGTATTATTAATCACGTGTTAAAATCAACAATTTACGTAACAACATGCAAAAAGAACACTGTCAATGCGTCGATAAGTGACGCGATACTACTCGGAACTAAGCTCAAGTTTGCCAATTAGCAAAGTGTTTATGCGCCACTTACGAAGCGCGTAAAACCTATCTACATTTTTATTTAATATCATTGGATATGCGTATGCGCCTCGCCGCCGCGCCGCGCTGTTTTTTGTATGCGTCACATTATCTGACCTACATATTTACGTGATCGCGTTCAAAACCTCGAGATAATTGTGTTTTTCTCAAGGAGCTCAGTTTTATGGCCGGAAACAGAGGCGACGTAAGTGCCACAACGTTTGTTTACAAATCAGGGATTACTTCACTTGATTTCACTTTCTTTTGGCACGGATATAGATTATTTAATGATGGAATAAAATTACAACAAAAATGAAAACCTATTCAGTGTAGGTTTTACGATAAGAAGATGAAATCTATAAATGGTCTTATATTTGGCTCAGGATAGGAAATTTGACCTCTTCTTTATTCTTATCACAAGTATCATAAATATATCTTCCTAAGGAGACGTCAGACCATTCAACCATAACAAAAGTATGTGGATACACTTAGCGCGTTGAATGTCGAGGCGTGAAAACATTTCACTATAAATCAAATAAAATAAGCACGCATTGCACGTCACTCGGGCGCAAGAAACGATTCGCTAACGACCAACACACACTGAGTGACATACTCGCGTCAATGTGAGCATTTCTTATCGCTTTGTAACATAGAGAATATATTGTGTCAACAACTCGAAAACGTGACAGTGTATCCAAACCTTTACACAGATGCAAAAACCAGCTTATTATAACCTTCCTCGCCGCTTCATCATTCGGAGAAATAGATGTAAAAACTAAGTTAGTCCTAAAAGCAAGGCTCTTGTTATTTGGTCGCATCACGAGGCGAACTAATTATTTATCGTTCGAAGAATGTCACCGCGCGATCTCCTACCTGCGGACGGTCGTGACCATCTAATAAAAGGGCGAATATTTTGGTACTAAATTATGCTATTGTGCGTTTCAATTGAGAGAACTTAAAATTATGTTTTCTTATTTTACATGCAACTCACTAACGAAACGACCCATCCCGGAATCTCATGACTTTTCTGTAGGTACTATTTATAAATTTAATTAAAATTAATTAGGTACTCATTTCCGGAAAATATTTTCTAAATGATAGTGAAACCTGTATCAAAATCTGTCGAGTAGTTAGGAAGAACTAAACGAACAAACAGACCGTTTAATTCCATTTAGAAACTAGCATAAGCAGTCACTATGGACATTGTTATTATATTGTATATTCTCTGTTTGATACACACCCGGGGTAATGTTAGACACGACGCGACAAACATATTGTTTATCTAGTTAAAGAAATGCTTTCCACTGCAGCGTAAATAAGCATGTAGGAATAGTCTGTTCATCGATTAAAGCATTAGGTAGTTGTTGAGCATTAGTCTTGGGGCTTCCCAGTGAATAGTATTACACAAGTACTAACAAATTGTATTAAGGGTCAATACACTCCAATCACTAGAGATAACGAACATTATATCTAAACACGTTTTGATAAAACAGAGTCAAAAGAGAGACAATATCACAGATATATTCCAATTTACAAAAGTACATACAAGAAATGAAAATATGTAGCTCTACCATGAGTGTTAGGCCGGAGCCACACTGGTAAGGCTACTGCGACGCGAACGCGACAGAGAACGCGACAGAGAACAAACCCCTATAAACATAATGGCGGTGGTTGCATCATAGGTATAAGATTAAATTTGTTCGGAAATCGCCGTCGCATCGCAATCACCTTACTAGTGCGGTCACGGCCATAAGCTTGCTAGTCGCTAAAGTCTACGTAAAATATTACCCTCTCTTCTTATCGGATACCCCTATCCGATAGGATAACTGATAAGCAAACGATGGGGCCACGTGGAAGAAGCAATTTTTCATAACAAACGTCTTACTAAGATGCTAAAGACTAGGAACCTAACGTAATAAACTCATGGTAGGTACCGATACTGACAAGCGTGATGACTGAGAGAGAACTGTGTGTGCCTCTGAGGAGAGGATAGGGCCCAGTAGCGAGCCTTGGGAGATGCCAACAGCTATACAATTTGTAGAACAAAACGTAGTGACAACAACTGCGCGAAACAATACTTTTCATTTCCAATTACAAATGAAGATCTTATCATACAAAACCAAGTCACGTCCTATCGATGAGTTTCGAACAAAATCGATTCGAATAATCAAGTCCGCGACAAGCTCCAGTGAAAGTCGAATAAACAAAAACTATTTCATGATTCTGACCGCGTGCCGTCTGTTTGGCAATTAGGACATTTTCAAACGACATTCCTTCAGGTACGGTTGCCGTTTCCTGTGGTGATACATAGAGATACAAGGAATTATGACTCTTAAAAGATATTTGGATATTAAAAGGTGATTTATGACAGTCTGCTATGTGCTTTAATACTAAGTAGTTAAGAAAAATCAAACACAAATGTAAAAAAAATACCTGCTGTTTTTATTGGTTCCATATTGTGTAAGGTTTTAAACATGTTATCTGGTTTTATTATTACATTATACTGATTGAAAATTTGCCCAAAAAAACGTCATGTAACACTTTCCGTTCCTTCCTACTTCCGGACAAGAACGAATGGAAACTTAACTTCTGATAATCCACTGACATTTTCATAAAATGTTATTAAACTTCATAACATATTATAAAATTGACGTATAAATATGTGTTATCGTTAGAGCTTCTCATAATCGTAATTATTGTATCTTCTGGTTTGAAAATATTTACAGTTGCCTATTAAATGTAAGCAAATAACTCATTAAATGTTATGTATTATTCCATTGTGATTAGTTATTTAATTTTTTACCGATCATTATAATAAAAAAATAACGAAATATTGTAAGTAATATTTTACAATTATGATAAAATATACCATTCTGGACAAAAAATATTCTTTAGACAGATTCTTGCCTCATAAAATACTTAGATGACGAAGTCGTTGAAGTCTTTTATATGAAACACGTGATGTGGCTAGCAAACGACTCGCATATATCCACTTTGTACTATTAATACATTGATGTTATCTATAAATAGCTGTTACGTAATGTATTACTCAATAACTATGAACACTTATTACTTCTATAAAGGCCAATTTCTCATAAAATCGCTTGAAATACCTACTAAAACTTCCATAAAAAATATGTTACAGCAATCGTAATTTGCTGTTTTTATATCTTCCTCATGTTATTTTGTTTAGTGCAACATGTAAAGATTTAAGGCAATACGGGAAGTAAGTAACATCGCCTAGCAATTATGGTCACGCCAAGAGATAACTGATCAGCGTTAAATAAAGACGCCAACGGTTTTGCAGCGTCTAGAGACCGCATCAGCTGGCCTACTCCGAAATACGAACCTAACGTTTCGGCTGACGGATTGTCGTGGATTTGACATTTCTTCTTTCGTTTTTCTCTACGATTTGACATTGTTTTGATCGTAAATCGAATCCGTACTTCGGACGATCCGTCAGCGACGTATTTCGGAGTAACCCCCCTGATGTAGAATAGAACATGACAGAACATGATATGTGTTTATAACAAAGTGGAATGATATACGAACCAGATACGCCTATATTCCCCAATAGTGTGTGCAAATGCGTCAGTCGCGGTCCCAGTCAATTTTTTTTTAAATTTAATTAAGGTGACAAAGGTGCCTAATGATAAGCAGTTACCATAGCCTATAGATGCTTGCAATACCAAAGGCATCGCTTACACTTTGCCGACCTGAAGGGGAGTGGGACAGAGGGATGGGAAGGGGTTGAGCTTCCGGCTCTCTCACTCATCGTACGAAACGTAGCTGTAATAGCTACTTTACGCTGATCTTCTGTGATAGGGTGGTACCACCCCGGTTGAGCCAGCCCGTGGCTGCAGCTTGGCTCTACAACCAATAAGGGCCTCCCCAGACTAGCTACTTTTAGCATCGGCGACCGGCGATTTTGTGACGTATCGATGCTGCGTCGCGTTTCTTCGAGCGCGAACGAGCGAGACGCAGCATCAAAATCGCCGATCGGCGATGCTAAAAGTAGCAAGTCTGCGGTGGCCCTAAATGACAAAGAAGAACACTGTTTATTGAATGTTGAAATTATGTTCATGTTACGTAGAAAATCCCTCGATTTATGACTCGAAGGTAAAACTGTAATCGTCTAAAATCTATATTTTTATTACGCAATGACATTAGCATGTTTTTAGCGATATCGTTGCTAAATAGATGTGACCACACATTCTACCTACGCAAGAACCTTGGACGGGAATTTGCAAATACAGCGACACAATGAGACATATTTCAAAAAGTTTTATTGACCAAGTCTACAAGAATATGGCAATTCAGGATTCTGAATCGAAGTTAAATAAGACGGCTGTAAAAGTAGACTCTATAATTAGATATTTAAATCCTACCACCGAATACTCGTAAGAGTGATGCCCTATGCTTCTAACAAATAATATTGACGGGCCCGTTAGCGTGGTTGGCGTGATGGCGCCCTTCACGCTGCAGGTCGTAGGTTCGATTCCTACCCGGGACATGTATCTGTGTGCATGAACATGTCTGTATGTCCCGAGTCTGGGTGTATATGTATATTAAGTATGTATTTACAAATAAAAAAGTAGTATATGTAGTATATCAGTTATCTGGTTTCCATAGTACAAGCTCTGCTTAGTTTGGGATCAGGTAGCAGTGTGTAAAAAATATCCGAGGATATTATTATATATTATTATTATTTTCAGAATAGATCATACTGCAACGACACAAAAAAAACTACTTTTGCCACGCGGCTATCTCGACTGATTGGAGTGACCTAATAGGTACCTACAAGTCCAAAATAGGTATATTATCATTTTAAATTTAAATGATAATGACATTTCAAATAGCTAAGTAGCATTTGAGTAAAGTTTGAGAATTCGGCCGTTAATCGTGCAAGTAAATAACGAATACTTCATTGGGCAAGTAGGTTAACGTTCTTCAAACCGAGCACTTAGAGATTGCTCTTGCCAGATTTTTTAAATCGACGTTGGAGGCTCCATACGAGCCGAATTTATTGTATAAACTTATAAAGACACACACGAATCGTTCTGGCGGGGAAGATAGGTACGTAAGTTTTTGCAAGTATTTGTCATCGATCATTTGCACCGGTGCACCGCGGTGAGGCGATTGCGACGCGAAGACAATTTCTTTACAATTGTTCGCTTTATGTGATGCGGCCACCTCCATATTATTTGATATTAATTAATTATGCTTTAGGTTTGACAGCTGTCGCGTCTTGTGAAATCGCGATTGCGTTACCAGCCCACCTAGACAAGTGGCATGAACGCTAATCGAATAGAATAGACTTCACAATGTATGGAAATGACATTAAAAGTCGCTACTTTTCTAGAGGGGCAGAAGGGCTAGACAAGTGGCTGACGTCTACAAGCGTTCCTTCAAATCGCTACGCTTCATGTATGGAAATTACATAAGTCACGTGATCTACATAGCAACTTGTTGTTGATCTACATAGCGACGTATGACATTTCCATACATTGTGAAGTCTATTCTATTCGATTAGCGTTCATGCCACTTGTCTAGGGGGCAGTACGGCCCCAACCAGAGTGCAACTTTCCGTTATCTTAAGTCCTTTAATCCTTCGGTGTTTAAGCTTTCGATTGTCAAAGAACATTTCCCATTGTGTCGTTAATAGTGAGGCAAGTGATCTTGTATCCAAGCATCGGATACGAGCATTGTAGAGATCAATATTGTTTACCACTTTCTATGGGAACGAAGCTCCATTGTTTACTTGAGAGCGAAAATCGATCGCTCGTATAAACTCACAGTTTATTTATGCTATCGTCCAAAATACGTTTCATTTTCACAAGAATTACCTATACACATAGATATTTACATAGATTTTGTTTTATAAGCCGAACGATTTCTTTTGGTGCGTTCCATTCACTGTTAATTTTGTTAATTTCGTTATTTTCGATCACAAATCTCGTTCCACTTGCACCAACTTGTACTGAAAGTGATCATTATTATCGTTTTTAACAGTTTTTGTGGACGAAAATAGCAAAAATTACGGTGAATGGAACGCAGCATATATTGCTTAGCGTAATAACAAAATCACACCATTATGCCCTTGTTATTTAACTGTATTCTGTAGGTTATAGGTCCCTTCCTACGTCCAGCTCAATTATCTGGACATATCTAGTTGAGAATTGGGGAAGAAGTGACTGATCTATCTAAAGTTTATTGGTTTCGCTTGCTAGTGGCCACAGATTACATATGATGCGTTCCATTCACTGTTAATTTTGTAAATTTCGTTATTTTCGTTCACAAATCTCGTTCCACTCGCACCAACTTGTACTGAAAGTGATCAAAATTATCGTTTTTAACACTTTTTGTGGACAAAAATAACAAAATTAACAGTGAATGGAACGCACCACTTGGCCTACCTTCAGTTGTTTGAGTTATTGACATTACCTACCTAAACAAAGTAGATAGATCTAAGCATAGACGTATTATATTGGGAAAACCAAACAAGAACATTATTATTATTATGAATGGAACAAATAAGGCTAACCGGTTCCAAACATCAGTGCGTCAGCTATAAACATAGAACATAGTGATGATAGATGCAAAATTCGATAAGAAGATGATAAGATAAGGCAAGAATATTGTCTTCTTGGTATGCGACTACCACGCTGTGGTAAGTATACCAAAGCAACTTACTACAGCTTATTAACCATCGTTTTAACGGTTAGTTTAGTACCGATACCCCGCTAAATAAGACGAACGTTACGGTATTAGAACTAGGAACGCATCTCCCGCTCTTCATCTCGTACGCATACAGCAACAATCGCAACTGTTAATTAGTTCTCATCAATTACAATCCAATAAGAATCTCGTGCGATAAACGATTGATTACCTACTTGCTAATCCTACTTTCTTCTCAACGGTAAACCTGACAGCCGGACAGAGCACATGACTTTCTGTTAGCGATATTAGTACGCTCTCATCTGATATACGGGTGTCATAATTCACGTGTAAACACCGCTGCTACGTGGAAGAAATCTGACTTGTCGACTTAAAATGTGGAACGGTGCGCGTGAGTCGTCATCAAGTAACTTTAGATAGATCTCAGTTAATGCAGATTGCAGCCTAGTCAGTTAAGTAAACATGAGTGGTGTAGACTTTACCGTTATGATCCGCTGCCGGAGCTGGAGCTCAAGCAGAGCTGGTCCTCATATCACAGGCACAAGCACTAGTTGAACTATCACTAGAGTATTCACTTCACACGATCACCGATGTTGGTCGCACATTTCGTCGGTCGCGGTTCGTGGTTGTCTGCGAGGGCTGCGACGTGCGCATAGGACCAAATGCGACCGAGCGTGAATCTTAACCTACCTGTTGTTGCGCTTGCGTGTCGCCTGACGACGGCCCCGACCGGCCGGACTGCTGTACCGACGCACCAAGTCGCCATGTTTGATACAAATACAACCTCCTTTCCAAACATTTTTTCTTTAAAACATTCATAAAAACCAATGAACTCCTATAAAATTACATCAGTGAATATAAATAATTGCTTTAAATTAAATGATAATGATTAAATCCTCTTTTATGATCGTAAAACATCAGCGTAAAAGCCTTAATCTGCTTTACCCGTGTACATGAACGCCATCTATAAAAATCTAACCAAACTTTAGTATTGTTAAACTGCAGTTACTTAACGTTAACGGTAATTAAATATTGTTGGATGTAATAAACGAAAAGGAATTGTATATCCATTGATAATTAACCTTAATTAAAGGAAACGAAGTTATGCTGCTATAGATTTTCAATATTTCGAAGGCTTCACGGTTCACGCAATGTGAGTTAAGTTAACTCGGGTGGTTAGGTTACTGTTTAAGTTAGTTTGATCTTATTAGAAGAGATGGCGCTACCTGCCTCAAATACAGCCTTAAAAAGTTATTACTTTCCGGATACGCGCCAAGTGATTATTTATCGCAGGCAGATGATAATTTTGTTAACTCATTTGCATTTTTACTCACCCACTCTTAAAATAACATATTGATCGTCACGAGGATGCTAGCTATAAAAAGGCTGAGTATAAAAGAATAAAACCTTTTTGAGCTATCTATAAATTGAGATAGCAATAAGTAAGGGTTGTTCACGGTTCCAAAATTTTGAGAAATGAATATTGCTTTTGCAGAATTGCCATGTGGCCATTAGGTCCCTGATCTCTGCCGCGATTCTTTATAATTCGTCGATGATTGCTGCTCGACAACGCTCACTATTGCTTCCCGTTAAAGGATTGCAATTGGTAACGGTTTGCAACCATCGCACGCCATCTTGCAACTACGGATGTTGGTTGCGAAAACTTGTGAACTGTCTTGTAAATTAATTCCTAGTTTTTTTTTATGCCATAATGTCGTACACACCAACTGTATGGTCCCAAACTAAGCAACGCTTGTACTGGCTACCAGACAATGGACTGGGGCATATCACAGCGACACCGAGACGGCAAATTACGAAAACGCCGCTTCCGAAATTTGTCTCTGGCGTGAATTGAACCCGCAACCATCCGATGCAGTGAGCCGAACAGCCTACAATCGAACCACTGCGCCAAGCGGTCGAATAATTAAATTATTAGGTATACAACTCCTCGCGTCATGATCATCTAATTGTATCATATGGATCCGGGTTCGATTACGTCTGTCAGTTTTGTCATGTAAAATTTTGGACATAATCCATCACTACTTTACTCTGGTCAAAGTATGGGAGACTGCAGTCTATAGCACGGTATCCACAATACAAGGGTTGTGTGTTCATCTGGCGATATTTTTTCATCTAAGTATCTTATATTTTATAGTTTCCTAGTATTTTCACGCACAAACCGGAAATAAAACGAAGTAATAAGTATAGCCACTTCCAAAACCTAAAAAAAGTACTTCAGGGACTCGGTCTTCGCTATAAAGACGTTTGAGTAAAATAGGTATTTTCCGTAAATGTGTTAATTGAATAGAATCCACATTATATCCTTGTCGAATCATGTTATTGCATGTGGATACCATTTTTTGACGTTGGAAACATGAGTTGTGTGTGAATGCTAGTTATTTATAAACGGTGTTTCCGTGTGAACTACTGAACGATAATCATTGGATACATAATAGGTGATACTGTGTGAACTGCTTAGTGTTGACATAAACCGTCATAAGTTCCTAATTTGTTTATTAATGTAAGGCACATTCCATATACATCGACGAAAATAGATGTCTAGTTTTTTTTCAGAATACAGTTTGCAGGGAGTCTTCTTTTAGGAATCATGAAAATACGATATGTTGGTGGTAGAGAAAGGCTGTAGGAAGCTCATATACATAGATTATATGGGCTGGCTTGATCAGGGTAGTACCACAATCTCACAGAAGATTACACAGCTACGTTTCGTACGATGAGTAAGAGAGCCCAAACTTCCTGATGTGCGGCAATGTGCGAGCGATGCCTTTTGGTATTGCAAACATCTATATCGGCTATGGTAACAACTTAACATCAGTAGCCGTACGCTTGTTGTATAAACATAAAAAATAAATAAAGACGGTACGCACAGGACTAGTCTTCATATTTCCCCTACCTATAGCAAAATTATTTTCTTTTGTTTTAATTTAATATAATTTTGAGTAACCTACGTGGGTGTCCTCAAGGTTTGAAATCTATTTTTAACTGTTTGGCAGTATGGTCTGGCCCACCCCTTGAGTTTTTATAATCCCGATGTCAGCATCATCTTGATTGAAATAACAATAATCACAAGCCCTTTTGCTGTCACACTCCTGGGAACGGGCCTCCCCACATTGCAAGGGGTATTATGAAACCATAATAAAATTCGAAGGACCTTTTGCTGTCGGTTGCGTCATAAAGATCCGTAAGAGGCAGACCGCCCGGCGACCGCGACATCCAACTTGATCCAACATGACACCGAAACCTGGCCAAACGACGCATATGTTAGGACCGCATTATAATAATGAATGTTAATCATATGTATCGCTACATCTTCATTATTAGAAGGAAATATGGATTTAAACTCAAGAAAATAAAAGATTCACACACTGTAGCTTTAGAAAATTAAAAATATGGTTTTTTATTCGTCTACCGATTTTGAGTCCAAATCTACAGATATTTTTAAAGCCTATTCTACCGATTTCGCGTTTTGACTTTCGAGAACACTGTTCCGGTGAAGCAATTAATAAAGTTCAAGTGCACGACCGAATGACAGAGATTCATTCATAATTGCAACCTGTGGCTACGGCTACGTAGGACTATGTTATTGAATCAGTGCAATTAATAGCCTATAATTATTCATGGCATCGTTCGACCCTTGCCAATGTCACTGTAAGTACGGTGACCACTTAATATAGCCATATAGAATGATATAACTATGTACGGTACGGTATGTTACGGTGAGGGAAAACATCGTGAGGAAACCTACCTATCCCTCGGGATTAGGTAATAGTCAGTTCCTGTATACACGGCGCCAAGGTTCACCACCTGTCACTTTGGGTTCTGACTATCTGGTGAAACGGGGGCTTTGAGTTGGCTTAATACCTCCACAATGTGGTTGTGTATGGCCGCTCAAGCCTCTGACTACCTCCGAATGGGGATAAAAGTCGTGACGTTATCAATTGATTTGTTGATTAATATTCCCCAAATATTCTGAATCATGTGTAGAATCACCGTTTAAAATATTGCCCATGATTTCGATTTCACCCAGTATACTCTGGAATAAGACATAGGCTAATCTTACCCATTAATTTCCATGTGGGCGAAGCCGCGGGGCACAGCTAGTAAATCTATATATAGTCGTCTTATAAGGAGTAACTTAGGTTACTTTTTTTTAAGGCTGCCTTCATTATAACATATATTTTTTGTTTAATTCCACGCGTACAAAGTCGGCGGGCACGGCTAGTCTATTGATATGAGTCCTATCCGGCAGGTGAAACAATAGATTGATAGGTTAAATAATTCGTAATCGGACAACAATTAATTTCGTATAAATAAATCGTCTCCGTAAACGTAAACATTCACTTTAATCATAAATTTTATTAATTGTTTATGTGTAGACATTACGAAACCGGTTAGCTAACGAAGTATACCGAAATTTTGCATCATATTGGCTCCGTGTTTTGAGGTCATGTGAATTATTTAATATATTGTATTACAAACGGAACTTAGAACGTATTTGAATATGCTTATGCTAAGGATACACGACGACACTAGACACAAGACGACACACACAGTGTGGGTGTAGATGTCGCCGCCAACTGGTTTAATACGCTATTCAATTGGGCGGCTAGGCCGTTCATTAAACGTCGACACTCAATTGTACGCCTAGGCCGTTCGTTGAATTGACACATATAGCAAAACGTCCAACGACTTGGCTGGTTGAAAGCTAGCCTTTTGGAGAAGGCTGAAACAAAAGTATTTATTACCGCTCGCGCGCAAAAGTATTTATGTATTGAGTGCCGGCGTTTAATGAACGGCCTAGCTGCCCAATTGAATGGCGTATTAAACCAGTTGGCGGCGACATAGACACTCAGTGTATCTACACCGCCACTACAACTGCAACAAGGTGTCGCGGTGGTGGACACACGTAGATACTCGATGTATACACAGTAGCGTCTAGTGTCATCGTGTATACTGAGCTTTAGCATTAGGGACAGCGCATTCAGAGCGCAGCGCGCGCTCGGCCTCTGATGATCTTTATAATAACTAGGTACCTACCCTGGGTACCTACCTACTAGAAAGAAAGAAAACAAAGAAAGAAACATTTATTCGACACACTCGCAACACATGTAATGTAATGTAAATGTAATGTAACGTCACGACTTTTATCCCCGTTCGGGGGTAGTCAGAGGCTTGAGTGGCCATACACCACCACATTGTGGAGGTATTAAACAACTCAAAGCCCACGTTTCACTAGATACAACACATAGACAGAAGAAACAGAAAAAAGGGGTCAGCGCGAACTGTGCTGAAAAGGTATTTGGCTCAGCATGTGCTGGGGGGGTACGAGACCCCACCAGCGTTGATTTTCAGCCAAACCCAAGAGAAAAGGCCAATACTAGGACTAGATAATCTTTGTCCTTATGCTTACCCTACCCGTATCCGTATACGTTACCAAATACGCAAATTGTTTTTTTTAATAGATATTTTGTGGAAAAACTGTCAAAACGTCAACTTGTTTGGTGAATAAAAGTTTACTGCCGATTATAAAATAGGTGCTTATACTATTGGTTTTGCGCGCGCGCGCTATATCACTCACTTATCATTACATAAGTGATAAATAATTAATTACTTATCGAAATAATAACATAAGTAATTATTTCGTAAAATACGTAATACCTAAGCATTTCACAGTTCACATCCCCAATAGGTATATTACCTATAAGCTGGCACGTCGCGTTGTCTAATGCTAAAAGGTGAAGATCTATGAAAAAGCTGTCTGATATAAGAAAATCATTAAAATGACGCGGGTATAGATATTATTTACATCCTGTTAAAAGATAATTAAAGAAG
This sequence comes from Drymonia ruficornis, assembly GCA_947859195.1. Classification (NCBI taxonomy): domain Eukaryota; kingdom Metazoa; phylum Arthropoda; class Insecta; order Lepidoptera; family Notodontidae; genus Drymonia; species Drymonia ruficornis. The sequence continues at coordinate 11,892,655 of OX401905.1, read as the reverse complement.
CTCCATAATTTTCCTTGGGTCAACACTCCATGCCGGATACGCTGCCACAGCCCCCCCTCCCCAACGCCGCTCCAATACCTGTAGTATACAGATAGGTAAATAATTGTGAAAAAGATACTAAGGTACTACTACACTCTTGGACATTATATTTAGGTACTTACTTTTATTGCTTTTATTTGAACCAACTTAAGAGAAGGATTGGACTGGGCCCCAATTAAGAGGAATTATTTGTACCTTTCGTTGCTTAAACATTTGTGAAATCTGTTTTCGTTTTTTAGGATTCCGTACCCAAAGGGTGCTAACGGAACTCTATTAAGCCTACGCTGTCTGTCCGTCTGTCAGCGGGCTGTATCTGACGAACCGTAATAGGTAGACACTTGAAATGAAAAAACGGTAATACACAGAATGTGTATTACCGTTGCCGCTACAACAACAAATAAAAAATAAAAATAAAAGGGGAAGAAACTAAATATTTTTGATGTTTTTATTGTACGGTGGTACGGAACCCTTCCTGTGCGAGCCCGACACGCACTTGGCCGGTTCTTTTATAAGTAGGAGTAGAAAATAAAATAAAATTAGGTACTTATCTAAAGAGAGGTGCCTCGGGAAACAGGTGCTACTAGGAGTACCTACCTAGTAGGTACGTGATTAATATTGAGAAAGATCATAAGTGATGATAATTTATGCACTTTTTGTAATCTACATCTGCGTTAGTCACCGTCGCTAATAAATACTGGTCAATTTAAAAAATAATAAAAAGTAATACTTATTTAGGTAGGTATACAAAAAATGTGTCGTATCACAGGTGTACCGCGGTCGTATTAGTCACTAAAAACTAAAAAAAGCATTATGCATATTTATGCAATAATAATCAGAGTTTTATTGTACGGGACATAGGCTGAGGCCACACAATAGTGTCAAGAGCAACGGAGTATGCTTATAAGCAAGAGTGTACGACTGTAACACTATCATGACGTAGCGGACACATGATTCAGATTGAACTTATATTAGCCCAATAGGGTCATTATGGTCGTGGCCACACCGGTAAGGTGATTGCGAAGGGCTGCTTTAAACAAAATTTTGCTTAGATTGTGATGTGACCGCTGTCATATTATGTTTTAGGGGGCTTGATCGCCGCCGCGTTGCGATCGCCATAGAGCGCGGCTCCACTGGTGCGCTGCGCTGCGTCGTCGCAACGAATCAAAGGGTCGACGGGCGAGAGACGAAGCAGGGGAAGGTGATGCGCCAGTACAAAAATTTGCGACGACGCAACGCAACGCGCTAATGGAGCCCGGCCCTTACCAGCTCCGGCTTTAGTCCACTAGCTAGAGTCATTAAGGCCGTGGCCACACCGGTAAGGAAATTGTATAGAAATCGCCGTCGCATCGCTCACACTTACTTTAACGGTGCTAAAGTTGTAGATAGTATAGTTCTAGTAGTAGCTATTCTGTGGTAGTTGCAGTATTTAAATTAGAGATCATCGGACCACAACCACAGTAGCTCGGGAAAAAGGCTGATAGAGCCACAAATCTGAACACTGCGAGTGCGTCATACAACGGACGTCGATTGAGAGCGTAAAATTGGTTTTACGTCAAACTGTCCATAACAATATAGAAAAAAAATAAGTACCGAAGTTATTAGTTAATGACACCAACAAAAAGGATTTTTTTAGTGTCGTTTTGTTTTTCTAAGAGAAGTGTGACTGAAGTGTGACTATAGTCTAACACCCATAGAAAGGTGACAGTATAAGTTTACCGAAATTTCATCTTAATTTAGTTACACAAGTGACTACCTATTCACAGCGGAATTATTATGTTCAATAGAAATGAGATTACAAATATAACCTTAAGTAAATAATACAAAAAGACGCAAATAAAAAAGGTGAATAGTAAATCTAGCATGAGATTTTCCGTGTTATAAGTTCACTAGTCGTTAACGTTACCTAAAATATTTGTATTTGTATGGAAAATTTTGATACCGGGGGAATTAACGATTTTCCATATAAATATTATGTATGTAGAGACGCTAGCGAGTGACTCTATCGAACGCGGGAACTCATGATGGAGCTAGACAGCTAAACACACATTTCAATGTAAAATGTCACCGCGTTGTGCGTCATATTAGCAGACGCGTGTTAGTTTTTTAATCAAGCGCTATAGACATAAATAGGATAATGAGATTCCCGATCGGGCAAGACAAATACTAATCACCTAACGTCGATGTGCCCACGCCTTTATCAGTTGGCCATCCAAGTTCAAGTTCCGGCTAGCTGTGAGCTCCTAATTATAATAAAACGAGCAAAATGTTACAGTAATATTCACATACTAGTGCGCTGCGCGTTTCCACCGAAAGTCGGCCATATTTGTTTAAGTGCTTTTTATTGGCCGCTTACGTCGGCATATCCGGCTTCGGCATGTACGGAAGCGGGCGCCGTGAGTCAGCTCAATTAAACAACTTTAAATACTTGATCGAGTTGTAATAAATCACAGCATGCATGGTGTTATGTGTTGTAATTACAATGTATAAATAGATGAGGTTCGATCACATGATTCAAGACAGATAATACCTACCTGCCTGAGTATTATTCATAAATGAGTTGCATAGGTAATATGACCTACAATATAGATACTTAGCGTAACTCTATAAACAGAGAGTGACAAGACATAGAACCCTATGTTTCTAAAGGTCGTCGTATAATATATACCTACATACTTTAAAATAAAAGTAGCATTGCGCTTGAATTCTGAAGGTGCAAGCAGAGTTCCACTATTAAACAACAGCTTCGGTAATGGTAGGATCTATGCACAGTATTACGGAGATTCTTTTCTGTAGAATTTCACCACATTTCCATCATATTTTATCGGCGATATAAAATTATTGTACAACCGGCTGGTATAATTAACATATCTGTCACATTATCGTAACTAAAGATGGACAGAAATACAAATATTATTACTCTCCGTTTGCATAATTATCAGAGGTATAAGTTATAATGTTTTACATTAATCCTGAAAAGCGTGAACGTAAACCGTTGATAGTATACCCACAGAGTAAAGACTAAAGAAAGAGGTGCCCTTATTAGATATTTGTATGAAACAAAACGTGGTCATTGTTTTTTCATTTTCTTTTACTATTTACCGGTAAATAGTTGAACTACTCGCTTCGTTTTATGTCGATGTTAGTACTAGGCCGACCACTCGGCCGACTTGCTTAGGGCCAGACCCCTTAGTAACTGGTCCATGAGTATACCTATCACCTTGTCATTTATTTGTCAACCTGTGTCATGTGGCACAAAATTCTTTGTGTGGCACTACTGAGCAAAGGTCTTCCTTTCCTTCCTCCACTCCTCCGTGTTTATGGCAATAGTGGGCAAATCCTTCATGTAGAAGTCCAACTCAACTAGAATTTACCCAAGCTCCACCCGCGTACCTATAGCCAAAGGACACCTACGACACTCAGAAATAGAAGCTTTCTCTCAGTGAAAACAATTTCAAAATCGGATTAGTAGTTTTAGAGATTACGTCCTACTTACATACACAGCCTTTCCCTCAATTTGATTGGCAATGCCAGGTACATATTAAGGTAATGGAAATGGCTCACCTCCTCTTGTTCCCATGGGAACCAATACCAACGGCCAAATATTGATATACAAAAAACATTGCACTTCTGCCTACCGCATCGATCTACACATAGACGTAATAGTATCTATTAGTAGTGTGATATTATACTGGGTGAAATCGAAATCGTGGGCAATATTTGAAACTGTGATTCTACATATTATGATTCAGAATATTTAGAGAATATTAATCAACAAATCAATTGATAAAAAAAATATTACCCAGGTAAGGTGTAACCATGGACCAATTACTAAGGGGACTGGCCCTAAGCAACTCGGCCGAGTGGTCGGCCTAGTACTAACATCGATAAAAAACGAAGCGAGTAGTTCAACTATTTACCGGTAGATAGAACAATGAAAATGCAAAAACAATGACCACGTTTTTTTTTCATACATATATCTAATAAGGGCACCTCTTTCTTTAGTCTTTACTCTGTGGGTGTAACAGTTAATTGGTTTGCTTATTTGCTTACCCAAGCAATATTTTTTATCAATCGATTTGATATCCCAAAATATTCTGAATCATGTAGAGTCAAATTTTAAAATATTGCCCCGGATTTCGATTTCACCCTGTATAACGTTGTTGTTTTTATTTTACTAAGGTGGCCAATAAGCGTGTACTCGCCTGATATTAAGCAGTTACCGTAGCCAATAGATGCCGACCAGAAGGGGAGTGGTTCCTGAAAAAGACCTAAGATCGCACTCAAGTTCACGGCTGAATAACGAAAATAGTGTTTGAGCTTAAACAGTAGCCCGATTCACGTAACCAAAACCGTAACGACATCTCAGCGATATAGTCGTTGATAGACTTTTCGTAACAAGAAAAGGCTATCAACGACTATATCGCTGAAATGTCGTTACGGTTTTGGTTACGTGAATCGGGCCCCAGGACATAGGCATGCTAACTGGATCAATAGACAAATGCCGCTATATTTCACAGACCAGCGCTTCATAGATCATTCGGAGACCTTGAACGCTTTTACTAACTAACCCGGATAAGTATTGAGTAACAGTGAAGCTACCAGAACATCTGCAGGTAATTGTGCGTTAGGAATGCGAACAAAAATTCGATATATCCGCGATAATTCGAACATCTCGACGCACTTGAATCTTGATTATACTACGGTAACTATAATACGTGCACGCTTGAATCGCTCCAGGATGTTATATCACGTAACTTCATTAAGATATTGCGGCGCAGTCTTTCTCTAACCCTGAACTATATAAAAACGGAACCCCTTTGCTGAGTCACTCGGCACCCGTCATTTGCATAGGTGATTGTAGTGTTCAGAAATTAATCAAACGAAAATATACATGCACTTGTATAGTTGCTATGTGAATTTAGATATATATGCATAGATTAATTTTAGTTTCTGCGGCGCTCCAACTAGATGGAGCATGCGCACTAATAAAATGCGGCAACTGATAATGCTCAAATTTTTGAGTACTTCAGTACATCTGATAGCAACCATTGTATGAAACTGACAGGCCGCGTCGAAAATAAGTTGCCTCATTTCTGGAAATGATTTTTCTTAGTAGGGCGGTATCTAGTAAATCTATGTATATATGTATTTACGCTGTAGTCATGGCTGCGTCTACTTCAGGCATGCCGCGCCGGAGCACTGAGTTTTGACGTCGGATAACATGAGTGCTCGGGCGAGGCATGCGAAGCATCTGGACGCACCAAATGGATAGTATTTGCTGGCTAAATCCGCTCACACCGTCTTAAGTGTACACGCACCTTTAAATTTCGCAATCCGCAAGATAGTTAGGCTCATAAAATTTTAAATTATAATAATCAACGAACCAGGAATGTATAATTTAAATAAATAAAAAATAAAACTTCAAATCTACACGCATTCTCAAAACTTTCGGCGTGATTAACTGTAGCCGTTTAGCGAATAATTTAATGATCGCGAAGCGGATTAACGGTGGGTAACATTCGGTAATCGGCTTGCTAACATTAGCAATTTGCCAACACTAATATAATATTTTACCGCAAATAGGTTTTTCCAGATTCTGGGTTCTCTTCCAAGTGACCACAAAACGACTGTAGATAAGTATTTAATTAACAGCATGTAGCCGGAAGATTTTGCTGTTTTTCTTATGATTGGTACTTAATAGTACTTGGTTAAAAAACGGTTTTCGGTTCTTATGTGAAGACATTCTAAGAAGCAACTCACAGATGGACCCGATGCCTGGATACAGGAGGGGAAGGGAGAGTGCAATTGTGGCCCAAATTGCCCGCAATTCCAGTATGTTATTACCTAATTAGGTAGATAATAAACAATGTAGCGGCACTTTGTAGACGGCAGTTCAAAGAATTGCGGATAAAATTATGCTTCAAGATATCTATATTTATTATGAATATGCATAGTTGATTCGTATCTTAATTAAACCTATATCGAGTGACAGGGTGCTAATAGTAATTAAATAATTTTAGTTTTATATGCGGAAGTATGAAAATAGGCCAACATGCATTAGGTCAAATTGGTAAAGAATTGAGTACCTAGGTAAGACTTACTTTTCCTTATTTAGAGGCAACCTGGGCACTTGTCAGTGAGGAGCCTATAGGTATAGGAACTTACCTTATCTGTTGATGGGGCGGAAATCTGCGAAAGATGCCCTTCGAAAGAAGACCTCTTTTAAGTGAGGCTAGTGAGGCTAGATAGCATTGTTAAATGGTTAATTTTTGAATCATCATCATCAGCCTATTTCTGTCCTGTGTCCACTGCTGGAAATAGGTATCCCTATGCACGCCACTGAGCTCGGTCTTCAGCTCTTTGCATCCACTTTTTGCAAATTTGTGAATGAGATACTAAAATCTCCGTACAATTCGTAGGTATCTAGTAATAAAATTGCAGCATCATGACACTATGAGGAAAATCTACTATTAATTCCTGTCAGTAGTAGCGAGGTACATACTTATTGACTAATACTAGGTACTCAACTCAAAAGAAAGAGGAAATGAGGAAAGATAATATTATCTTGTCTTGTAATGTTGAGAAGCTTCATCGGAGGATAAAAATTGGTACCTAGATACTATACTCCACATTACTCTATAATTATTTTCAAAATTATAAATTGACTAATCATTGAATAATCAACTCCAGTCTAGCTTGAGAGCAACTAACTGTATGTACTAAGCCCATTTCCGAAATTTGCCTCTGGCGGGAATCGAAGCCGCAATCACCCGGTGCAGTAAGCCGAGCGGCCAAGTGCCAACGCTCAAAGCACTGCGCCAAGCGGTCGTCATACGCATGCAAATGCATTCTTATGTACCTACCTATTGAAAAAGAAATGATGCGTGATGTTGTGGCTAATCAGTGCAAGTTATCATTTTTGTGTGTAGTACTATAGTGTAGTAAGTCGGAGTCACACACGAGACAAGTAAATAGGTACCTACGTGTAAGTTTCTAGAAGTAACTTTAAAAAGAAATACTTTAACCTAAGTACTTGGTAACTACTTGCAGTGGGTACCTACAGTTGTAAATATTGGAAATTAATGCACGTTACCTAGCGGCTTGCATCAAGCTAGATTGATTTATTATATCTGTGCATTTAGCATTAGTAATGGACTATTTCTTAGAAATGGATATTGTCGTGAAACGTTAGTAGACCTCCCGATCGTAAACATTGTCGGTCAGATGCCGAACGAAGAGCGACACGGAACTAAGCTCGAGGCTATATTGTTGTAATTGAGGCTTGACGCGAGATAATAATCGAAAGGCAATCGATTAACGTGGACTACACACGCGTTAGAACGTAACATACCTAGGTATCGATTTAATTTGATTATTCGCATACCGGATTTCCAATTTCAATGTTATTGTCACTTGTTTACACAGTTATGGAAAACGTGACCATATATTCTGCATGTATCGAGAACATGTAATTAGATACCTACCATAGATCTATATAACGTTCGGGATACCTACCAATAGTGACGTGCAACAACCAGCGATGCCATAGGCCAGCCTGATGGACTCTGGTCCAATGTTTCAGGTACCGTGTCTGATCTGTCGTCGAACTTAGTGCACTCGACGTAAAGGGCATAAAAGCGAGGAATAAATCAAATAGGTAACTAATGGCCAACATAGAGGGTATAAAATGGAAACGATTCTCTCGACTTACTGTATTTTGGTAATGTCTTTGTCTACATACTATGTCATACCCCTTGTTTATTATAGAATGTCGCCCCATGACTAATGTTGTAGTACCAAAAATGCAACTTTCAGATACTAACTTACTGTAACGGAACTACTGTGCTACTGATCATGACTAACGATTAAGCTCACACTTGAGTGAGCTGTTAGTAGCAATAAATATTACTTGGTTCCTGTTACCACGTGCCAAGACCTCTGGGCTCCAAACCACTACCGACTGAATTAAATCAAAAGGCATTAACAACCTTATGATGGCCAGATAAATGTGGAGACAAGCTAATGTTATTTAGTTACTCCAGATTTTCTTTGCAGGAGGAGGAAGTCAAAAGCATACTATTTACAACTTGACCCAAGTTGTAAATAGTAAGCTTTTGACTTGTGTGGGACCAATCAAGGATTTGAATAGACCTTGCATAATCGACTGTGTGTACCTTAAGACATAAAGATAGTGAGAGTGAATTTAAGTTAGAGAGTGCTTAAGGAGTTGCCTACTGTGTCGATCCAACGGTAAGGTATACTTATAGGTTGATTTTCTTTGGAAGAAATTGAAATTTTCGAAAGAAGTTTCTTTATCTGATTAAATATTGTTTCCTTTCTATTAATATTATTTGAACTGAGCGACGGCAATCACGGATTCTCTCCGGCCTTATGTGTAAGGCACTTTAAAGGAATGCAGACCCCCGCTGCGGACGCCTCGTGGAGTCTCACTATAGTTCACATACCGCACATACTTCATAGTTCCATCACCTTAATGTTACGCGTATCTCACTCTCGGCTGTTAACATCTATGTTGCTACCATGAACAGGGTTTCTATACTTAATCATCTGATGGTGGAACGATACCGATAATTCCTTGGAAGTCTCTTACTCTTAAACGGCAACAAGTATAAAACTATGATCGCGGTACCGAAGATAATTGTTATTGCTAATAGATACACGATGTCTACAATTTTCCCTAACGCAGGCAGGCTAAGTACGTAAACATGATGTTGTTTGTTTACCCATTGCATCTCATTCGTATGCCTATACGGATTCTCAGAGATTCCGGCTCGGTACTAAGTATTTATTATGTTTCGACACGATCTTAGTTTTTTCGACATGTTTTTTGTACGAGTTTCCCACGGGTACAACGGCTGAATAGCAAATGAGCGATGTAACAGATAAGTGACCAGACGAAACGCATCGAAACAAAACATTGAAAGAGGTCGAGTCTTCGACGCCCCGGTCGTACACATCGAAAGAATTGACATTTCGATTTGTGTGGGTGTTTTTAGGTCACAGCGAAATCAGTCATATCATAACATTATTCATGACAAACAATAACGTTTCGCCCGTAAAAAATCGGTCTTCGAAATCGACAAACAGTCTAGACTCATAGCTGCCTCGGTTTGCGGTAATTCGATTCATTCATCGAAAATGTCTCATTATCGTTACATAAGAAGACAAAGTTCACGGCCGACGAGCTTCATCGCCGGTCATTTTCACTCGAGCATCGGGCGCTCGACAAACAAGGCGTGTCTAGATTCCTAACTCGGAGGCTGCATCCGGGCCACCGCAGGGATCAAGTTACGGCGGGGCGTGCGAATGTCAAGGAACCCTAGCGCCTCGCGAGTCGCGAGGGCCGGGCGCCGCGCGCCGCCAGTCGCAGCCGACATGTCTGCGCGAGCGCCCGCCTCCTACTGCGCGCTCGCCGCGCTCTGCGCTTTCGCGCAACTCGTCCGTGAGTACGCTACATTTGCAAATAAACATCGCTCGCGGATTTATCTGTACAAAGTCGCGTCCTATGAAGTCCGTGCGAACTATCGAGATTTCTCACGCCACCCCGGTTCCATTAGAATCGTTCGCTGTCTATCGCGTTTCAGAGAAACTCACGTCGTCACTCTCTTTTCAGACAGCGAAGACTACGAGTGTCGCAGGGACGGCCTCCACGCGGACTACGACCGGGACTGCAGGGAATACGTGCGATGCGGCGGCGGAGTCGTCGCCGGACGGTACACGTGCCCCGCGGGGCGCGTGTTCAGCGAGGCGGAGGGCGCGTGCATACCGCGCGCGCGGCGGCCGTGCGTGCGGCGCGAGTGCGCGCCCGCGGACACGCTCGCGTACGCGACGCCCGGCACCGCCTGCCGCCACTACTACCGCTGCGAGAACGGCACCGCGGCCGACCGCGCGTGCCCCGCGGGCGCCTGGTTCGACCTGGACCGGCAGGCGTGCGCGCGCGGCGCCGGCACCTGCTTCGAGCCGGTGTGCGCCGGCCTGCCCGACGGCGACTACCCGGACGCGTCGCACGACTGCCGCCGCGTGCTGCGGTGCCGCGGCGGCGAGCTGCGCGCCGTGGCGTCGTGCGGCGCGGCGTGCGCGGCGCCCTGCCCGCCGCCGCGCGCGGCCGCCGCGCCGCTACCCGCCGGCGACGCGGACTTCTGCTCCGACGAAGCTTGCTCGTCGCTGTGTTTGCACGCACCCGACGGACCCTACGCGGACCGCGCGACCGGCTGTCGCGAATATTTCGTGTGCGAGGCGCACAGAGTCATCAGCCGCGGCGTCTGCGAGTCGGGGATGCTGTTCGCCGACGGAAAGTGCGAGCCGGAAGCGCACACCGCGTGCCCGCCGCCGGCGCTGGGCCCGTGCTTCAACCGCCGCGACGGGGTGCATCGTGACTGGCGCGATTGCGCATCGTGGTTTCAGTGTCGACGGGAGCAGGTGGTGAACCGCGGCTCGTGTCCGGCGGGTCTAGTTTTCGACGGCGCGGGTTGCGTCCCGAAGTCGGCGTTCTTCTGCGAGGGTCCCGTGACGTCCGCCGAGTGCGAGGGGCTGCCCAGCGGCACGTACCAGGACCTGGAGTGGAACTGCACGCGCTACTTCCACTGCGAGGGCCGGCAGCGCACGGCGCTGGCGTGCGCGGCGGGCCGCGTGTTCGACGGCGTGCGGTGCGCGGCGAGCGAGCGCTACCTGTGCCCGAGCCTGGAGCGGGAGTCGTGCTACGGGCGCGCGGACGGCCGGTACCGCGCGGCGGAGAGCGGCTGCCGCGGGTACTACCAGTGCGCGCGCGGCGAGAAGGCGATCTACGCGTGCGCCGCGGGCCGCGTGTTCGACGGCGACGCGTGCGCGTCCGCGCGGCCCGGCCTCTGCCCGCGCGAGGACTACTCCTGCGACGGCCTCACCGATGGATATCACGCAGAAACAGAGTCCGGATGCCACAGGTATACCTCATTCCTTCCTTCATTTTAACAATCTGGTACCTACGACTTCGTCTGAAGAATTTGTACTTCGAGAAACGATTGGTCGCCCATACAAACTTTCATCCCCTATTTCACCCCTTTAAGTTTTGCTGTCGCAACAAAAAGTAGCCGATGCCCTACTCCAAGGTCCTGTCTATTTTTATACAAAAGTCGTGAAAACGTAACAGAGAGACAGACAGAGTTACCTTCGCATTTATAATATTAGTAAGATTCATCGGAAGTATTCGGCTCGCGGCGGAAAGCTCATGCTAGACTTTTTTACAGATACTTTTACTGCGAGGGTGGAGACCGACTCGCCACATTATCGTGTCTCGGCGGGAAGATATTCGACGGGCGCACCTGCGTGAAGAGATCCCAACACGAGTGCGGGTCGCCGCCTCGCGAGGCCGCCGCGGCCGGCGGCGAGTGCGAGCGCGACGGGTTTTATGTGCAGGGCGGCACCGAGTGCGAGCGATACTACTTCTGCGTGACGGGCACGCGCACGTTCCTGACCTGCCCGACGGGGCAGATGTTCAACGGGCAGGTGTGCGTGCCGCGCGCACAGTACACCTGCCCCGGCTGAGACGCCGGCGGCGGCGGCCGCACGCGGACACCTACTGAAGCCCTCGGGCACACCACGACGAAGAATGAACGACTGGAGAGCGACACGACACGACGTACCTGATTATTTAAGGCTGTGATTTGAATCTGGAACGTAAGAGGGTTCTGAGACCCGCAGTGAAGTGAGTGAACTTATAAACCGAACTACATCTACCTCCAAACAATAATACACGATTAATTCTTATATTTTATTGGCATAGAAACTTTTAAGCGACCTAAATAGATACTTCTAATAGTTACAAGTTGACTATATCTTACAGTATTACTTTGCAAATGAAACAGTAAGCTCAGTGAATAGAAAAATAAAATCTCTTTTAACGACATAAAAGAATAGTTAATTTATTTATTTATATTAATGTAAAGATAATATTTTGCCGACCTTAAATTAACGTAAATTAAGCAATAAATTATATTATAAAGATTCAACTGTGAATTTAAATAAGATGTAAGGACAAAGACATAGAATCATGATAGTATTTGTAATACGACATGTCTTTTAAAGTACTCATTATACAATAAAAAATTTAGACTAACGTTTTTCAAGTTAAATAATATAATTTTTTCTACATAAAGTGCAGTTTTTTTTTAATCTATAGATACAAACATCAAAATAGTTTGGCAATTAATATGTTATAAGTATACCAGACGTAAAGCAGGAGTATCTAAATAAATTGTATAATATTTAAGTAATAAACATTCTATGTAATTCATCTTCGTATATATTATTTAGCACTAATGTTTATACATTTTTATACAACACTCAATTATAAGATTTTGATCGAATAGAACTACATTTTTCCATTTATTTCACTTCCTCAATTTAAATTGTATGCAGTCCAATTTTTTCTCATAACCAGTTATGAATATAGAGTTTGTATTTTTAGATTGGGTTTGCATTTATCTCTTTTTTTATATTTCTGTTCTATGTTAATCCAAAACTGTTACGTAACAATTTTAGACCCTCAAATGATGCAAAGCGGCGATGATGTTTGTTTATTAGTTGTAATAAAATAAAATTGTGATCTTTATTACCCAAATGATTTATGGCCAACTTGTACACTAAAGGATCAAAACATGAGCACATTCGAAACTGCATACAATTTATTATATTTGTAAACACGACCTTATAAGTTACGACCGATTATCTACTTTTATACAAGGATTTTAATTACATTATTTAATTGGTCCACGCCGAAAATGTCAAGTTTTACATTACAAATGTAAACAAATACCGACAATAGTTTGGTGAAAAGAACGGGCGCGGCCAATCAACGCATAGGAACGCGGTGAAGCGAGGATAGTAGGTATATTCGTATGTTATGCTCGCGGCAACGAGTGATGGTACTAGATTATGACAAAAATACACACCCATCAAGTGATGTAAATATTGACATTCAAATATCGGCGATGCAATGCAACAGCAAGACTATTTTTGTAAAAAAAAAATAAGGTTCTTTTTCTTGGTATTAGTTGTATTATTTCGTTTGAAGGTGGCTGATAATTTTTACGTAACTTGATGGAAATGTGTCATAAATACTATCATATGTTGTCACGAGTTTATTAGCAAAACCAGAGACTTGGAAGAAATTTCGCTAAGCAAAACTAGCAAATAAAAGTGATGGCTAAATTCTAGGAGGTCCAATTTCCGATTCAAAACCGCGTCATAAAATGAGATGGGGCTCATATTTTGTAGGAACATGTTTTCCAACCCGAAAATTATGGATTTAATTTTGAAACATGTTTAACCGTGCACTCGCCAAAATTTTTACGAAAAGACGAATATTTTTTCACGTTAACAATCTCATATTCCTACAAAATCGATGTTCTAGAGCAGGGTTTCTCAAAGTGGGGTTCACAAACCCCTAGGGGTTCGCCATTCGACGGCAGGGGGTTCGCGACAAGATTTACGTAATGGTGGCTTGATGACTGATTTAAAAAGGATGTCTTTGATAGATTTTTGGGCAGCTAGACAGGAAGAGTATCCCGAACTCTCACGCAAAGCGGTGAATTTCCTTTTACCCTTTGCTACAACATACTTATGTGAGGGTGGGTTTTCACACCAGGGGGCTTACCACCACCTCTTATAGCAGTTTTGTTTTAACGTTTCAGCGGCCATTTGTGCAATGACGTTTCTTATTGTCATGACAATAAGGTAAGTCATTGCACAAAAATACGCTGAATCGTTAAAACGTTCCTGTAATTGAATCGCAATAAGAGTTCGTGGTAAGCCCCCTGGTCATGATAAAAACTAAATACAGAAATCGACTTGATACCGAGTCAGAATTAAGGTTAAAATTTACCAAAATTACTCCTAAATTGACTCCATTTGCACACCCATCACATTAATATTAAAAATATATTTATTTTGGCACTTTATTTGTTACCTTTTATTGGAATAAAAACCTTATTTTCTTCAAAAGTCAATTTTAGTATTTTCTTGGAGAGGGGGAGGGATTTAATTAGTTAGTTAAGGGGTTCGCTGTCACCAGGAAACTTTAACAGGGGTTCGTGGAGCCGAAAGTTTGAGAAACCCTGCTAGAGCATCTCCTTTACGAATATTTTAATTGGTGCGACGCTTGCCTCGTATGCCTCGCACGAGCACTCATGTTATGTCTTTGCGTTCCGACGTCAAAACTGAGTGCTCGGGCGCGGCATGCGCCTGATGTAGACGGAGCCATTTAATAGATTTTATGAATTGACATTGCAAATATCTATTTAGTCCGTGAATTAAAACATTCAGAATGTTTACAATATTATTGTCAAATTCAGTAATAAGTATAAGTAATTATTTAAATCGAAACAAATAAGAATTCCATTTGCTTTATTTCCCATTTCCGTAATTTATAAAAATAGTTAATATTAATTAATTCTCAGACCGAATAATGAAAATGTATAATATGAAAGGTTAAATCTTAATTTCGATTGCAATCAATAAGACGACGACGACGTAATATCAAATATTAGCTAATTTTTTTTTATAATTAAATATTACAATTTTATAAATACAAGCGATCGCCTTCAATCTTCAATGTAATTGCTAATATCCAATAACCACCGTAATTTCAATAAAAAATAATAGAATTACACACTTAACTAACGTAATGGCAACAATACTTTAATACAAAAACTAAATAGAACTGTATTTGACAAGAGTGATAAATATTTTTAAACTTCAAATTTGTGTCAACACCACATATCCGCAATCATAGATTTAAAATAGTTTCGCGCGCGCGCTTTCTCTCAGAGACCAATTATTAATCTAAGTCTGCAATCGTTATTTAATTTTTGTATCAAAATAACTACCAGCTATATAAATCTAGAATTAATAACATAGAATGACTCGTGTTCAAATTATAACAAGTTATGCTTTCATCAAGGGCAATAATTATCCCTATACAGGGTTATTGGTAAAACACTAACAACCTTGCAGGGGCGTATTACTGACATCAAAAACAACAACTTTTGTTCTATGACTTTTTTCAAAACAAAAAAAAAATAACAAAAAATCACTTTCTAAAATGTATGAAAAAATTTTTTTTCTAGAGCAAAGCCATGGTACGTGGTTGTATTCCACTTTGCCTTCAAGTACCTAAACGTACCACGGCTATTCTCTAGATAGATATATTTTCTTGTTTCATACATTTTAGTGTTTTTTTTTGTTTTTTAAAAAGTGATAGATTAAATGTTGTTGTTATTGATGTCAGTAATACGCCCCTGCAAGGTTGTTAGTGTTTTACCAATAACCCTGTATACAAAGCGCACAGTATAATATACCCTTTTCCCATTTGAGTCAGGCCCGGGTGACTCTGACAAAGGTAAAGCGTTATTGTGGGAACATTGCAGTTAATAACTGTAGGTATTACCTGGGTTACATTGCACGCCTATCAAGTTTTCATATTACATTGACAGCCTTTCAAAGAATTACCTCCAAAATATAAAGTTATGATGGACTTAGATTAGCATTGCAAATCAATTTTGTAAATGCTTTATAAAACCTTTGTAAAATGACTAAAAATGTCTATAAATTTAGCGTTTAAACCTGCCCAATGCTCTCATTCATGTAATGAACCCAGAGATAATATTATATTAACAGCCACGCAACTCTCGCCCAAATGACAAATAACATTGATTTGACATTTTAAACAAAACGTGACATAAATTGATTGACATGATATTGACATACTACTCCATAGATAAAAGAAAATAAACAAGGGCTCCCGCAGACCAAAGATAATGAAACCCTTCGTTTTAACAGACCGTGGGCTTCGCAGCAGACATTACTTTATTTTATTTTTTTATGGGCCCAAGCATCCAGGATTTTTTTGCCACCAGGGCAGAGCCGAGAGCGGCACACTAAAGTGAGCTTACTGACACTTGACAGCTCTGACAGTCTCATTCTCTCGCCGATCGCGCGATTATTTGAAGTGACACTGACAGAAGTGAAGTGACAGATAACGTCAAACCAGTAAAATCAAGCGACATCTGGTGCGCGGAAAATCTTTTGCTCTCATTGCGGAGAATAGCCTTCTATGGAAATCCCTATAACGTTATGATTCTTGAGCTATGTTCTTCATTTAAATAAGTTATCTTTAATGACCAATCACTTTACATCACAAATAATTAAAAATAATAATTGAGATCCTCATCTCAAGTTGCTGTTTATAACATGACACGAACTATCTACTCTTCTATATTGATTCTCGCACACTACGCTCTCTGAAGGGAATCAGTCTTAGTACACAAGTGACGTACGATGCATTCGTTGGACCATCAACAAGAAATATATTAGTTTTAAATTAATAACGTTAATAACGGTAAAGCCTGACTGGGGATATTCAACTACAGTAGGTCGTTCGTGACACGCGAGGCCATAAAACGTTCCCGGAGTAGGGCATATTGCGCGCTCCCTTGCACTTATGGGTCTTATGGGCGGGCAAGGGAGCGCGTAATATACTCCGGGAACGTTTTATGGCCTCGCGTTCCACGAGCGTTTGGACCGACTATAGTCGGACGCGTGCGATATTTGCATCTTATTTTCGCATACTGGAATTATATATGAGAGGGAATGTGACATAATGATACTCGGTATCCTAACCACCACCTCGCTCAATCTTACGGATCGTTAACGTGTGAAAATGAGATGCAGATATACGCCCGATGATTAGGTTTTATTTATCCCAAAAATATACGAGACCCACAAGAAACGCATAAATAATGATATTTAAAACAACAGCAAAAGCATACATAACATAAATTGTTATTATGAAAGCAATGTAGTCTCTCCCCCAAATTTATAAGTTATGATGGACTTACATTGGCATTACAAATCACTTTTGTGCCTAAAATGCTTTGTAGAACCATTATAAATTAGCTCTATCTAAAAAATCTCTATAAATTTTGCGGTCAATATTTCTCGTCAGGCTTCAAATGTATGTTGGCTACAGCCGTTGCGAAGTTGATTTCTTACTGTTATTCTAAATATATGAAGCAACCGCAAGATGGTTATGCGCTGGCAATTATTAATCGATGTTACCAGTATGGTGCTGTTTCTGTACTACTCTACCAAGGTAACTAGGCGCCTGTCAAATGTGACGTCACCCCTTAGATAAAGAATGTACCTGTAGATTTGCCAAGCGCGTACACCCGTAAGGGACAAAAGATGTATAATCCTGCTAAATTACGCTTAACCCTACTGTCTATGGAACGTGATCTGACGTATACCACTTCTAAATTTGGTTGGGTGATGCTTTGTTTGGCTCATCCTGGACCAAAGACCTACCAAAAGTTTGTGCCCAACAAACTTAGGGCGATACGCAGGAAGTGACAAAAGATAGTAAGCATGTGTCGCTCAAGCACGGTATTTTCTTTACCGTGTCATCTCTATTGATGCGGGAAGCCGCAGACGGTGGCGGGTGTGCGGGCGGTATACGGGCGGAGAAGCCGAATTCCACCCGAGCATCTAGTTTGCTTGGTGAGGTAGTAACACTTGCTCACACTGACCGAGTCACTCTCATAACTCATATGAGAGAATGAGATAAACATTTCTAACATTTAGTCTTCTCACAATCAGCCTTTTATTCCTGACCGACTATGTTAACATATGACATCACATTACTATAGCCCAATTAATAATTGCCATTTCCATCGCCATATGCTTCCGTATTTTAAAAAACTACTGTAAACTCAACAATTACGCCAATTTAGCTATCTATAAATTGCTACTAAACTTAATTTGACAGGAATAAAAATGCTGTCTTGGCAGTGTTCGTGGTCATCACTTAGCCGTTAGTAGCACGCTTAACAACTCTTCCCCATTCCTCGCACACTGCTTTTCTGGTACACTCATAGAGGCCGCCAATTGCAGCCTGAGGGTGCGTTTCCACTGACGCGGAGTGGAGCGGAGCGGCGGACTGTCATTGGCTAACTGTGACGGGCCAAGAGCGGAGTGGAGATTTCGAGCACTGTGATTGGCCTATTCACAGTCCGCTCCGCTCCACTCCGCCCAGCTCCGCGTCAGTGAAAATGCACCCTTAAGGTTGGCACTCATCTATCAACTCGGCACGCGACCAGCACCGCCTCGCCGCTCGGCGTCCACTCGTTGTCGACAGGTGGTCCGCGGGCGGACGCTGCTTTTACACCATAAACGTCACGTGATTAACCAGTGGGCCGCGCGTGGTCCACCTATTTCCGGTTCAGTTAGTGGATGCCGACCGACGAGGCGGTGCTGGTTGGGTGCCGAGTTGATAGATGAGTGCCAACCTTTAACTTGCAGCAATATTTACTCGTGTCAAATTAAGTGTAACCGTAGAATTGGCGTGAATAACATGGTACGAATAGACGGGTAAACATGTTCAGATATTAGCGAACGTACCGCGCGGTTGTACGGGCGTACGGTTGTACGGGTGTACGGGTGTACGGTTGTACGGCTAGTGGTCGGCGGGCGGGTGCGGCGCGAGCAGCGCGGCCGCGTCCCACAGCTTGATGACGCGGTCCCGCCCCGCCGTACACAGGCGGCCCGTGGCCTCGTCCACGTACAGCGACGACACCGCGTGCTTCATGTCGTGGAATGATGCCAGGGATTCGCGGCTGGAATAATAATAATAATATCCTGGGACATTTTTGTACACACGGTTACTTGATCCCAAACTAAGCAGAGCTTGTACTATGGAAACCAGATAACTGATATTACTACATATACTACTTTTTTATTTATAAATCCATACTTAATATACATATACACCCAGACTCCGGACATACAGAGGGCCTACTCTGTTTCAAACGAAAACGAAATTTCGGACGAAATACGCGTATTTCCTACTACGTTTCTCATTGATTCCGACATTTCTTACGAACGAAAGTTGTTTGACGTTTAGATTCGACGACAACAAAGACGTCAAATAATTTTCGTTCGTAAGAAATGTCGGAATCTATAAGAAACGTAGTCGGAAATACGCGAATTTCGTCCGAAATTTCGTTTTCGTTTGAAACAGAGTAGGCCCTCAGACATGTTCATGCACACAAATGTATGTCCCGGGTAGGAATCGAACCTACGACCTGCAGCATGAAAGGCGCCTCCGCGCCAACCACGCTAACGGGCCCGTCAAAATGTGGAATGGATTGTTTGTATGTCGCAAGTGGGTAGTCACACACGTATGTTGTCTCAATGGTATGTAAGTATGTGAGATGCAATGGGATGTATGTGGGGTGCAATGGGATGTATGTGGGGTGCAATTGTATGTATGTGGAGTGCAATTGTATGTATGTGGGCAGCAATAGGATGTATGTGGGCAGCAATGGGATGTATGTGGAGTGCAATGGGGGTGTAAGTGGGGTGCAATGGGATGTATGTGGAGTGCAATGTGGGTGTAAGTGGGGTGCAATGGGATGTATGTGGAGTGCAACGGGGGTGTAAGGTGCAATAGGACGTATGTGGGGTGCAATGGAATGTATGTGGGGTGCAATATGATGTATGTGGGGTGCAATGGGGGTGTAAGTGGGGTACAGTAAGCAGCTTGCGATAAGACCGCCCCACAGTCTGATCTGGAGCCCGATTTTGTGACATCGTCTTTTTATTTTAAATTCTGTTAGTTTAAAGCAACACAAATGTAAGAGTAAAACTCCCAGGTGACAGATGCAAGTAGTTTTTGTGATATGATCCTTTGAAAATCGTTAAAATTACACATCGATTTTTACAAAATCAATTATAATTCTTAAACTATACGCAATACAGAAAAAATGTCTGAATAAACTATGTAAAACAAACAAATGGCCACGTATTGGAGCAATCAGGGTAGTCATAAGATCATTGGTTTCGATGTAAATCACGATTTTCAAATTTTCGTTTTTATATTTTTTCTCGAAAAGTCCACCATATTATAAAATGATATTTACACACAAGTAAGCTTGGTAGGTCTACTACATCCCTTAAAAATATCACGCCATAATTCCATGGACTATTGATGTTATAAGAAGTTTTAGATTTTCCTTAGGGTTGACACCTCAGAATTGTAGTAATTGTACATTAAATCCAGATAAAAATGAAGGTGGACCCTTTCCCATGTCACAAATTTTCGTATTTAGCATTAAAAAGGTGACATTTAATGTTGAAACCTACTTAGTGCCTGATTTTTTTAATTTAATAAATAAATTTAGCAGTCAGTTCTAACCCTAGAGCTGTCAGAAACATTTTGGTCAATTACTCAAATAGTCCATGGAATTATAGAGTGATATTTTTAAGGGATGTAGTAGACCTACCAAGCTTACTTGTGTGTAAATATCATTTTATAATATGGTGGACTTTTCGAGAAAAAAAATAAAAACGAAAATTTGAAAATCGTGATTTACATCGAAACGAATGATCTTTCGACTACCCTGATTGCTCCAATACGTGGCCATTTGATTGCTTTACATAGTTTATTCAGACAATTTTTCTGTATTGCGTATAGTTTAAGAATTATGATTGATTTTGTAAAAATCGAGGTGTAATTTTAACGATTTTCAAAGGATCATATCTCAAAAACTACTTGCATCTGTCACCTGGGAGTTTTACTCTTACATTTGTGTTCCTTTAAACTAACAGAATTTAAAATAAAAAGACGATGTCACAAAATCGGGCTCCAGATCAGACTGTGCGCCCACTGTGCACTGTATTTTTTTCTTGTTTTGTTTGTCATTGTTGTTTATGTATTTTTTCCATTGGTGTACAATAAAGTGTTATCTATCTATCTACAGTGGGATGTGTGTGGGGTGCGATGGAATGTATGTATGGAGCAATGGGATGTATGTGGGGTGCAATAGAATGTATGTCGAGTGCAATTGTATGTGTGTGGTGTGGGATGTAGTAAGGTGTACTGACGGCTCGTGGCGCAGCGTGTCGTAGCAGGCGGTGCAGACGCGCTGCGGGAACTCGAAGCCCATGACGGGCAGCGGCAGGCGGTGCGGCGAGCACGCCGCGCACACCGCCGCGCCGCACCAGCGGCAGTGGTGCTGCCGGAGACCTGCACACACGTACATCATATCATCATCATCCAAAAGACGTCCACTATTGGACATAGGCCTGTTTTACACCCCCAATGTTTTACACAACGACCGGTCCTGCGCCACTTGCATCCAGCGGTTTCCCGCGACCTTCACTAGGTCGTCGGTCCACCTTGTGGGGGGCCTACCCACGCTGTGTCTTCCGGTACGTGGTCGCCATTCAAGAACCTTTCTGCGTCCATCATATACAGGCTGCATTTCCAAGTGGGCGTCGATGGCAAAATACGAATCCATAAGGAATAGCGAAAAATACTCAAACGGGTCTCGAGACCGATTTTGATAAAAAATATAGCGAAATAAATAGATTTTTGAAAGAGCAATTATCCTAGCTGAGAATGATCAAGATTATTTTGAAAAAAGCAAATCCTGTATTTTTGCACCAGACGATAGTGTTGTTTATAAGGATCAAATTCTAGGAAGTTAAGCTAAACGGCAATCTCAGGGAAAAGGTAAATTTATATCTTGTCTAGAATCGAAATTACATAAGCTGAAAATTAAGTACTATCTATACCACGCCCAACGAGAAGCGATACGAAAATAAAATAGATTATATTTTAGTAAATGAGTTGATTTAAATGTTTCGCCTTCATTAACTTTGAATTAACATTACACCCACCCCGGTCGAGCCAGCCCATATATGAGCAGTCAATTGGCTACAGCTACAGCTAGACTCTACCACGAATAAGGCTATGTCCTCACCCAGCTGTTTCTTCTCCATCATGGCTCGCACGTTCCATATGAAGGGCGCGCGGCACATCTGGCAGAGGTCGGACTCCTTCCAGGCGGGTGTCTCGCGGCGGCGCACGGCCATGTCCCACACGCCCAGCGCGCCGTCTTCCCCCGCGGACACCAGCCGCTCGCACCCGCCCACGTACCACAGACCCGTCACTTTGTTACTACAAATGAGACACACTACCCTTACCAAGGCCCTGTGGCGACCTACTTTCGCCTTCTTTCACTGTCATTGTACATGTCCGCAACCACGAACGTAAATACATACTGGACTGTTCACTACTGCACAAAAAACGAGCCGAGCGAGAGGTCCTAGTTTGGACCGTGTCCCTCTCATTTCGAGTTGCCATGCCAAAATAATATTATCGTTGGGTAGTGATTGTTAGTTTTTAAATCAAGCAAATAAATTAATTTATTATTTATCGTGACTGTTGTTTTATCATATTAACAATAGTCACGATAAATACTAAATTAATTTATTTGCTTGATTTAAAACTAACAGTCACTACCCAACGATAATATTATTTTGGCATGGCAACTCGTAATGAGAGGGACACGGTCCCAACTAGGACCTCTCACTCGACTCGTTTTTCTGTCTAAGAATTGTCTAGGTATGATAGACCTTAAGGCAGCAGAATAAAGTTGAATTTCTTCTTAGCCAAAAACTCAACTTGTCTATCCTCTATTAAAAGATCCTTGTCCGCACCTTTCACACATTCAAAATTCGAAATTTGTAAAGATAACTTATTCTCCGGGGACGGTGTCACCGGCAGAAACATACGAGCCGTGCTTTTCTTAAGACCTGTAAGGCCTAGCCCACGTTGTTCCTGCAATTCGTAACCCATGGAATCATATGAATGTATCCGCCCTTGCGGTTTTAAAATCGCGCAATTTGAAAAGATGCGGTGCGGTAAATAAAACGCGCGATTAAAAACCGCGCGGATTTTATTCGCAATACAGGCGAGGCCTAATTGGTAGATTTTATACTCCAAATGTGCTGAATGACCTTTAGATTATAAACAGCGTGGTTCCCATTACCAACCCCACAGCTCCATACGCATCACCTTACATCGACCTTGCATCGAGTTTTTAGCTAGTTTACAATGGTTTTAACAAGCATTTCAAGGAACAAAAGTGATTTGTAATGAAATTGCAAGTCGATCATAACTTTCTATAAATTTGGGGTTTGGTGTTTAAGTCTGGCTATATTTTTACAAGAAATAGTATTACCAAGGATCTTTTAATAGAGAATAGACAAGTTGAGATTTTGGTTAAGAAGAAATTCAACTTTATTCTGCTGCCTTAAGGTCTATTATACCTAGACAATTCTTAGACAGAAAAACGAGCCGAGCGAGAGGCCCTAGTTGGGACCGTGTCCCTCTATTAAAAATAATAATATTATCGTTGGGTAGTGATTGTTAGTTTTTAAATCAAGCAAATAAATTAATTTATTATTTATCGTGACTATTGTTTTATCATATTAACAATAGTCACGATAAATACTAAATTAAATTATTTGCTTGATTTAAAACTAACAATCACTACCCGACGATAATATTATTTTGGCATGGCAACTCGAAATGAGAGGGACACGGTCCCAACTGGGGCCTCTCGCTCGGCTCGTTTTTTGTGCAGTAGTGAACAGTCCAGTATGTATTTACGTTCGTGAGTATTACCTATGGCCTTGTAGTTCATACGCTGTGCCCTTCTGCCCACCGATGTCCCAGACTATTATAGTCCGGTCGAACGAGCCGCTGAACAGTAGCTGCGGGATCGGTGCCCAGTTCAACACCCTCACCGAACTGAAATGTATGTCGGATATTAGGTACCATAGCACGGATATTGGGTACCATAGGACGGATGTTAGG
Organism: Drymonia ruficornis; assembly: GCA_947859195.1. Taxonomy (NCBI): domain Eukaryota; kingdom Metazoa; phylum Arthropoda; class Insecta; order Lepidoptera; family Notodontidae; genus Drymonia; species Drymonia ruficornis. Next base: position 11,868,900 of record OX401905.1, on the reverse strand, counting down.
TACCATAGGACGGATATTAGGTACCATAGCACGGATATTAGGTACCATATGACGGATATTAGGTACCATAGGACGGATATTAGGTACCATAGGACGAATGTTAGGTACCATGGGACGGATGTTAGGTACCATGGGACGGATGTTAGGTACCATAGGACGAATATTAGGTACCATAGGACGGATATTAGGTACCATAGGACGGATGGTAGGTACCATAGCACGGATATTAGGTACCATAGGACGGATATTAGGTACTATAGGACGGATGTTAGGTACCCTAGGACGGATATTAGATAGTATAGGTCGGATATTAGGTAGCATAGGACGGATATTAGGTACCATAGGACGGATATTAGGTACCATAGGACGATGGTGGGTACCATAGCACGGATATTAGGTACCATTAGGATAACATATTCACAATTTGTTTACTTACGAAGCCAGTAGATGAATAAAAGAACGCCTGAGCGCCCGAGTTTGCTTACTATTAACCATTGGTCTCTAATATTAACTATGTGCATTCTTACTTGTAAATCGTACATTCCTGCAAGTTGACAAGATGCCAGACAATGAAGAGTTCTCTAAGTATTTTAGAGACCAGTGGATTTCCAAATTTTTAATAGTTAGCAGGCCAATCCGACACTAGGCCAGCGTGACGGATTATGGCCTAAATCCTCCGCATTGAGGGGAGGCCCGTGCCCAGGAGTGGGACGTCAAAAGCGATAATAAATAAATAAATAGTAATAGTTAGCATACTTGGGGCCCTTCTCTACTTACCCAGTATGACCCTTCAACGTAGTGACGAGCGTGGCGCCATTGTTGTCCAGTTTCAGCATAGTTATCAGCCCGCTGTAATCGCCCACAAACGCATACTTGGACTGCGAGTCGAATCTAACAGCCCGTTCAGGAAATAGTTGGCTCCAAAGACATTACCAAAAAAGAGGGTGATATGAGACTGTCCAAAATAGTTCGTCATACTAAATGGAAATAATATTGAAAACATATAGGTATTGCCAATACGGCTCATCTTCTCGTGATTGCCTTCTTATGTATTCAATAAGTTAATTGTCAAATTGCGAGGGTGATAACAGATGTGTGCGAATTTTGCTGTATGTAGTAGAGCGCTGAGCACAAGTTTAGTGATTGCAACGTATGGTTGGCTCAGATAATATGCTGTTATCTGCAAAATTATTTGGCAATTTAAGCTTCAATCCTCATTATAATAATGATGTATTATAAATATAAATAACATTACATTATATTATTGAAATAAGAAATTTTAAAAAAATATAAATAAGTTTTCATACCAAGTATACCTACGTCACTAGTAAATAGGTAGAGACAAATAAATAATTCGTCAAATATAAATGTACTTCATTCATTCATAGTACATATTTAGTAATTTAATATAACCCATACCATGTCAAGTTTAAGGTAGGAGTTCGTTGCAAGCGGCAGACAGCAGATGTCAGTCGGTCTCATACAAATTGTGGCAATGATGGCGAGACCGACTGACGTCTGCTGTCTGCCGCTTGCAATGAACTCCTACCTTTATAGGCTTAAACATAATTCTACAAGTCCTATAATACTCCATTAATAGTATTATCATATCTACATATTTAGATGCTTAGTAGATACTATGAAAAGGATACTGTAACGAAGTGCACCAGGCCTCGAACGAGTACCCGCCAATCTTGCGGCCAGTCTCGCTGCAGTGGTACGAAAAGAGTTTGTCTCGACTCACAGACAGCATCCACTCGCAGCTCAGCGAGAACGATACAGCCGTCACGCGAGCCGTGTGCGCGAGGTACTCGCGAGTCTAGAGAACATGGCAATATTAACTACTGGAATTGGGCAGGTTCTTAGGCCTTAGGCTGTATAAATTAATTGATCTTAACTCTACGAACAAACTTGGAGATGTTTAGGCTGTATAAATAAATTGATCTTCTACAAACAAACTTGGAAATGTTTTAAAGTTATTTCAGTACAACAGGACTTCTCAAGAGTATACAGTATACTCCAGTGCACTTTCATAGTTGAGCTAGATTTATTAATACTGGCCCTAGAGTATGAAAGACACACCCACAAGGTGGACCAATAGCTAAATAGAAGGAAGTTGGTTTAAGGGAGTGAATAAAGCCCGTCTTGGATCTTTATTTAGCGGCAGTGGCCTATATCCAACAGTATTCTAGTTTTTGACGATGAACTAGTGAACTTTTCAACCACTTTTTCGTGGCTTTACGACAAACTTGCCTATACTATTCACCACTGTAATGAATCTTTGATGTTTTCTGTGGTTATTCTTAGATGTATTTTCCTTATATTGTTATCAAATTTCATTATACAAATAATGCAGAATAAATTGAATGAGGAAATAGGGGATCTGAAAGCCTTCTGATTTTGATTTGGAAATAAAGTTATCCAATAAAGTTTTGCTATATTCAGGTCAAATACAAATGTACAAGATAAAACAAATGTTAATAAAACAAACTCACAGGGTTTATCCTATTGCAGTCAGTTGCCAGTGTAAACTCGGATACTGTGCCATTCTCTTGGCCAATGAAGAGTTGCCTCGTCTCCGGGGTGTAGAACATTGACGTGCAACCCGACGGCATGTACTGGCATATGGACGGCCAGTACTGACCCGAGTCACGTTTCAGCCATACTCTAACAGTTCTGCAATCATTGACATTTTATACTACCTACTTTTTATTAATGCCTACAATGCTGCGTAATTTTTGTTATTTTCGTTCACAAAAACTGTTAAAAACTATAATAATTATCACTTTCAGTGTGTTTGGTTCAAGTGGAACGACATTTATGAACGAAAATAACAAAAATTACGTCGTCTGGAATGCAGCCCAAGTAAATACAATATAAAAAGTATTTGGTTTTGTAAAGTTCAATAAAATTCCAAACTAATTGTATCCTTAAAATATCAGATAAACATTGTACCTACTAATAATATACCTACCAGCTGTTTTGTAGTAACAAAAATACAACTGTGTATTGACAGACACATGAAGTTTAATTAATAGGGTATCTATAATTTGTGTTAAATGTTTATACTCGAACCCCACAGAGTACTACTGTATGCCACGCATGATTGAGGGCAAATCTGGTTCAATCATAATTGATTGGGAGGTGATTTCGAATCCATTGACAGTTGAAAGAGGGTACACAATGGATAGTGATTTTCGGTTAACAAAGCCAATATTTGAACACTGTAATCAAACAATAGGCGAATAATGAGTCAGAGCGCTTACTTATCATCACAAACGCTAATAACACCGTCCTCGCCAGGTATAACGACTGCCGCATTAACATCATCGGTACAACCCTCTAGTTTGCTCAATAATGCTGGTTTCTTCGTTGTAGAAAACCTGTCGTTGGGCGTTCTTGGTGCAGGCTTGATTTCAGCAGCCATATTTCAGATGGTAACAGCAATTATATCACAAAATAAACACGATTTACAACAATGTTCGTAGTTTTCTTTCAGCGAAGAGAAACGTCATAATAATTTTGACATTTGGAGAGAGAAATGGTGCGTTCCATTCACTGTTAATTTTGTTATGTTCGTCCACAAAAAGTGTTAAAAACGATAATAATGATCACTTTCAGTACAAGTTGGTGCGAGTGGAACGAGATTTGTGAACAATTATAAAAAAATAAAAACCGACTTCAAAAAAACCTGGAGCACTAAAAAGCCTGAAATAATATTTCTATTACCACCACTGCCTACCCCTTCGGGAAAATCAGGCGTGATGATGTGTTATCGAGTATTTGGGGTCGGTGCCAATCTATCTTCTTACTTTTATAGTAGGTAGACTCGGCATACCAAGATTGGCACCGACTCCAAATACTCGATAACACATCATCACGCCTGATTTTCCCGAAGGGGTAGGCAGTGGTGGTAATAGAAATATTATTTCAGGCTTTTTAGTGCTCCAGGTTTTTTTGAAGTCGGTTTTTATTTTTTTATAAAAATAATTTTATTTCATGATTTTTAGTGGCGCCATGCAAACTTTATCACCCCAAATGACCCCTTTGGGGGGTGACTTTTCCAAGACTCCAAAACAAAAGTTTCTTAATTTATTATATGGAGTATACATACTAAGTTTCAAGTCAATCGGACACAAATATATTTTTCTACCGTACTTCTACCCCTAGTTTCCCCCTTTGGGGATAGATTTCCGAAATGATTTTTTTACGGGACCAAAACGACTTAGTCGCCTACCAAATAACAGTTTAAAAAGAAAAATTGGTTCATAAACGTTAGAGATAGACGGTAACTCTCCATACAAACTTCAACACCTCGTTTTACCCCTTTGGGGGGGGATTTTTCTAAAATCCTGAAACATGAGTTTCATTATTTGTTATGCAAAATATACATATTAAGTTTCAAGTCAATCGGACAAAAAAATTTTTTTCAGACGACCTTCACCCCCCCCTAATTACCCCCTTAGGGGTTGATTCTAGGAATTCTTTTTTTATGGGACCAACTTGGAGCTACGATCTACCGAACTGCAAAAAATTTTTTCAAATCGGTTCATAAATGCCGGAGAAATCGGTGAACATACATAAAAAAATAAAAAAAAAAAAAAAAAAAAAAAAAAAAAACATACATACAGCCGAACATAGAACCTCCTCCTTTTTTGAAGTCGGTTAAAAATAACGAAATTTACAAAATTAACAGTGTGACGTGATACAGAAACTTCTTACAGTTATTGATAAGAAGATAAAACCATTTAGATATAATTATGGTTTTAATCGGCTAAAATAATAAGACTATGTGACATGTAATGACAGAATGTCAATTATAAAAAGAACAATAAAAAGCATAGTGAAGACAGAAACTGTAAGAAGTTTCTGTATCACGTCATTCTTCCTCGCTAGAGAAAGTTCCCGTAGCGAGTCGGTGGTCTTCGGTCCCTAGTTGATCTTCGTGGAATCTCGGCTTCTGGAACTGGCGGTTCTGGCGTAACTGCCGGCTCTGCTTCTAAGTCCGAGTTTCGCGAATCGTAGAATACTGCGTCGTCTTCTGCGTCTTCATCATCTCCATTCAACGTCTCAGGCGTTTCTGGGATCATCTCTCCATCTCGCCCCAACGGCGCCAAGTGGCGGTTCGAGACAGTTGATTCTCGGCCATCGGCTAGGCGAACATACGAGTAGTCCGGATTCACATGCAGCAAAGACACTTCTTCCACGAGTGGTTGATACTTATTCGTGCGGTTAAATTTGCGCATCAGCACCCGCTCGGATTCAGTCAACCAGGTGGGTATAGAGACCCCGTTCGAGGAGCGCCTTGTATACGTAAACATTCGTTCATGCGGCGTACAATTTGTGGCTGTGCATAGTAGAGATCTTATCGAATGTAATGCTTGGTCAAGGACTTTTTCCCAATTTTCTATGGCTAAATTTTGTGAACGTACTGCTAGCTGAACTGTTTTCCAAAAAGTTCCATTGAAACGCTCCACTTGACCGTTCCCTCTTGGGTTGTAAGGTGTGGTTCTGCTTGAGGCAATCCCACGTGAGTTCAAAAAATTCTTTACTTCAGCAGATATGAATGAAGTTCCCCGATCCGAATGCAAGTAAGCTGGCATACCAAACAATGTGAATATCTCGTTCAGATGTTTGATTACGGTCGCGGAGCTAGTATCGGCGCACGGGAATGCGAACGGGAAGCGAGAATATTCGTCAATGATAGTTAAAATGTATTTATTCCTCGTGTTGGTAGGTACCGGTCCCTTAAAATCCATACTCAATCGTTCCATAGGCGAAGTAGCTTTTATTAAAACTGGGTCAGGCAAGGGAGATCTGTAAAATCTTGGTTTTATTTCAGAACATATTCGGCATGAATTAGTCATACTTCTTATATCTTCTGTAGAATAAGGTAAGTTTTTCGACTTTATCCAATGGGTCATGCGCGCCACGCCCGGGTGACATAGAGCCTCATGTAATGATAACAGTCTTTCTGTTCGTATTGGCACCAAAGCACATACCCGCGAGAGCGCGTCGGCAACGTCATTCAGTTTCCCTGGACGGTACACAATGTCATATTTAAATGGTGCTAACTCCAAACGCCATCGCTGTATTTTCTCGTTCTTGATTTTACTCGTCTGCTTATTGTTGAACATAAAAGATACCGATCGTTGGTCAGTAATGAGACGAAATGGTTTGCCAATGAGGAAATGGCGCCATTTTTTCAACGATTCTACTATAGCGTACGCTTCTTTTTCTATGGCTGAGTGGCCATGTTCGCTGCTGTTCAGCATTCTGGAAAAAAACGCTATCGGTCGACCAGCTTGCGACAAAGTTGCTGCGATAGAATGATCAGATGCATCTGTTTCCACGGTTATTGGTGCATTGCTATCAATAGCATGAACAGCAGATTTCGAGATGTCAGCTTTCAGTTCCTCGAAATTACTGATGAGCTCATTGTTTAATGGAAATGTTTTAGTGTGAGATAGAGCATGGATTCTTTCAGAGAAGTTTGGGATCCACTTGCTATAATATGCAAACATTCCTATCACCCTTCTTAATGATGGTAAATCAGATGGTGGCGGCAACTTTAATAATGGCCGCAAGCGATCGGCATCTGGTTTAATAACATGGTCCTTTATATTATATCCCAGAATATTAATAGTCTCTTGAGAAAACTTACTCTTTTCTTTGTTCAGTGTTAGACAATATTTTTGCGCAGCTGCCAGAAAATGTTTTAGATTCTGGTCATGTTCCTCTTGAGTTTTTCCACACACAGTAATGTCATCTAAATAGGCATAGGTTCCTTGAAGCTTCTCTTGCCGGATCACCCAATCTATAGTTCTTTGGAAACTCGAGACACCGTTAGTGACGCCAAATGGAATACGCCGAAATTGATATAGATTTCCCAAAGCTTCGAAAGCAGTGAAATGACATTCTTCCGGCAGAATTGGAACTTGATGATATGCATTTTGTAAGTCTATAGCGCTAAATATGCGATATTTCGATATCTGTGACACCAACTCTTCCATATTCGGAAGTGGGTATGCATCTAAATTTGTATATCTATTTATTGTTCGAGAGTAATCGATAACAAGTCGCTTCTTATGATTAGCATTCTTAGTGATCAGGACTTGGGCTCTCCAGGGTGACGTGCTCTCTTCAATAATACCATCAGCTAATAGTTTACTTATTTCATCACCGATGAATTGCTTATCATCATCACTATATCTCCTAGATTTTATAGCAATAGGTTTACAATCGGCAGTCACATTTGAAAACAAGGGCACGGCAGGTACAGAGGCCGCAGCGACACTGCATATCTTAATGGGATCTTTGGGTCCACCAAAAGAGAATTCTAGGGATGAATGCTTTTCGAGTATGTCGTGACCAATAATAAGATCGGAGCACAATTTCTTTACGATGAGTAGCTTCAGGCCCTTATAATCATGGTCACCAATTTTTGCAGAGACACATGTTTCTCCTTCTACTTGTGAAGTGAGTGTGGTAGAAGCCATTGCGATCCTCTGGCTACTGGGGCTCTTCCTCAATTGACACAGTTTAAAGAAATCCTCGTCTATAAAGCTAACGGAACTGCCGGTGTCGATTAAAGCTTGGGCACGGATCCCTTTGATGTAGGCTGTTACAGTAGCTTTCTTAAGGGAATCCGATGATGCCGCTATTATGCATGCGTTGGTTACAGTTTGCTTTTCAATGACTGCAACAGTGTTTGGCTTCTTACTACGACACACATTAGCGTAATGCCCCTTCTTGTCGCATATCTGGCAGGTGGAATCAACAGCAGGACAATTCTTTCTTCGATGTACACGCCCACCGCAGAAAAAACATTTGCGAATGAAGGTAGACGTTGCTGCTGTTGGTGTTATATTATCTTCCAAACTTTGAACAGCATTCAAATTAGAAACATTATAGTTCTGTGAACTTAATTCAGCCATTTCTAACGATACTGCCTGATTATAGGCTTCGTCGAGCGAAAGTGTCAGGTTTTCAAGTAATCGTTGTCTAATGTTGTTTGATCTTATGCCAGAAATAAATGCATCCCTTATATTATCGCATCTATTTGTCTCCGCATCCACTTTTGCGAATTGACAATCTTTTGACATTAATTTTAGGGCTCGAATATAAGCGTCAATATCCTCTTCACTCTGCTGTTTCCGAGTAGCCAGCATATGTCTGGCGTAAATTATATTCTTGGGTTTGATATATATATTATTTAAGGTACTCATGGCTACCTCGTAGGTGGCGCATTCGCTAATTAATGCGTGAATTTTTGCCGAGATGTGATTTATCAGTAGATGTAATTTCTTATCTGCTACATCTTTGGCGCTGCAGAATGACAGGAAATTTTCAAACGTCTTCTTCCAATGCTCCCATTCTTGCGAAGCGGAGCTATCGGCTGGATCTATGTCCAATTTATCGGGACGTAGGAATCTGTCCATTTTAATAGATTTTTAGCCGATTAAATTGATAAGAAGATAAAACCATTTAGATATAATTATGGTTTTAATCGGCTAAAATAATAAGACTATGTGACATGTAATGAGTGTCGTAGTAAGAAGCCAAACACTGTTGCAGTCATTGAAAAGCAAACTGTAACCAACGCATGCATAATAGCGGCATCATCGGATTCCCTTAAGAAAGCTACTGTAACAGCCTACATCAAAGGGATCCGTGCCCAAGCTTTAATCGACACCGGCAGTTCCGTTAGCTTTATAGACGAGGATTTCTTTAAACTGTGTCAATTGAGGAAGAGCCCCAGTAGCCAGAGGATCGCAATGGCTTCTACCACACTCACTTCACAAGTAGAAGGAGAAACATGTGTCTCTGCAAAAATTGGTGACCATGATTATAAGGGCCTGAAGCTACTCATCGTAAAGAAATTGTGCTCCGATCTTATTATTGGTCACGACATACTCGAAAAGCATTCATCCCTAGAATTCTCTTTTGGTGGACCCAAAGATCCCATTAAGATATGCAGTGTCGCTGCGGCCTCTGTACCTGCCGTGCCCTTGTTTTCAAATGTGACTGCCGATTGTAAACCTATTGCTATAAAATCTAGGAGATATAGTGATGATGATAAGCAATTCATCGGTGATGAAATAAGTAAACTATTAGCTGATGGTATTATTGAAGAGAGCACGTCACCCTGGAGAGCCCAAGTCCTGATCACTAAGAATGCTAATCATAAGAAGCGACTTGTTATCGATTACTCTCGAACAATAATTAGATATACAAATTTAGATGCATACCCACTTCCGAATATGGAAGAGTTGGTGTCACAGATATCGAAATATCGCATATTTAGCGCTATAGACTTACAAAATGCATATCATCAAGTTCCAATTCTGCCGGAAGAATGTCATTTCACTGCTTTCGAAGCTTTGGGAAATCTATATCAATTTCGGCGTATTCCATTTGGCGTCACTAACGGTGTCTCGAGTTTCCAAAGAACTATAGATTGGGTGATCCGGCAAGAGAAGCTTCAAGGAACCTATGCCTATTTAGATGACATTACTGTGTGTGGAAAAACTCAAGAGGAACATGACCAGAATCTAAAACATTTTCTGGCAGCTGCGCAAAAATATTGTCTAACACTGAACAAAGAAAAGAGTAAGTTTTCTCAAGAGACTATTAATATTCTGGGATATAATATAAAGGACCATGTTATTAAACCAGATGCCGATCGCTTGCGGCCATTATTAAAGTTGCCGCCACCATCTGATTTACCATCATTAAGAAGGGTGATAGGAATGTTTGCATATTATAGCAAGTGGATCCCAAACTTCTCTGAAAGAATCCATGCTCTATCTCACACTAAAACATTTCCATTAAACAATGAGCTCATCAGTAATTTCGAGGAACTGAAAGCTGACATCTCGAAATCTGCTGTTCATGCTATTGATAGCAATGCACCAATAACCGTGGAAACAGATGCATCTGATCATTCTATCGCAGCAACTTTGTCGCAAGCTGGTCGACCGATAGCGTTTTTTTCCAGAATGCTGAACAGCAGCGAACATGGCCACTCAGCCATAGAAAAAGAAGCGTACGCTATAGTAGAATCGTTGAAAAAATGGCGCCATTTCCTCATTGGCAAACCATTTCGTCTCATTACTGACCAACGATCGGTATCTTTTATGTTCAACAATAAGCAGACGAGTAAAATCAAGAACGAGAAAATACAGCGATGGCGTTTGGAGTTAGCACCATTTAAATATGACATTGTGTACCGTCCAGGGAAACTGAATGACGTTGCCGACGCGCTCTCGCGGGTATGTGCTTTGGTGCCAATACGAACAGAAAGACTGTTATCATTACATGAGGCTCTATGTCACCCGGGCGTGGCGCGCATGACCCATTGGATAAAGTCGAAAAACTTACCTTATTCTACAGAAGATATAAGAAGTATGACTAATTCATGCCGAATATGTTCTGAAATAAAACCAAGATTTTACAGACCTCCCTTGCCTGACCCAGTTTTAATAAAAGCTACTTCGCCTATGGAACGATTGAGTATGGATTTTAAGGGACCGGTACCTACCAACACGAGGAATAAATACATTTTAACTATCATTGACGAATATTCTCGCTTCCCGTTCGCATTCCCGTGCGCCGATACTAGCTCCGCGACCGTAATCAAACATCTGAACGAGATATTCACATTGTTTGGTATGCCAGCTTACTTGCATTCGGATCGGGGAACTTCATTCATATCTGCTGAAGTAAAGAATTTTTTGAACTCACGTGGGATTGCCTCAAGCAGAACCACACCTTACAACCCAAGAGGGAACGGTCAAGTGGAGCGTTTCAATGGAACTTTTTGGAAAACAGTTCAGCTAGCAGTACGTTCACAAAATTTAGCCATAGAAAATTGGGAAAAAGTCCTTGACCAAGCATTACATTCGATAAGATCTCTACTATGCACAGCCACAAATTGTACGCCGCATGAACGAATGTTTACGTATACAAGGCGCTCCTCGAACGGGGTCTCTATACCCACCTGGTTGACTGAATCCGAGCGGGTGCTGATGCGCAAATTTAACCGCACGAATAAGTATCAACCACTCGTGGAAGAAGTGTCTTTGCTGCATGTGAATCCGGACTACTCGTATGTTCGCCTAGCCGATGGCCGAGAATCAACTGTCTCGAACCGCCACTTGGCGCCGTTGGGGCGAGATGGAGAGATGATCCCAGAAACGCCTGAGACGTTGAATGGAGATGATGAAGACGCAGAAGACGACGCAGTATTCTACGATTCGCGAAACTCGGACTTAGAAGCAGAGCCGGCAGTTACGCCAGAACCGCCAGTTCCAGAAGCCGAGATTCCACGAAGATCAACTAGGGACCGAAGACCACCGACTCGCTACGGGAACTTTCTCTAGCGAGGAAGAATGACGTGATACAGAAACTTCTTACAGTTTCTGTCTTCACTATGCTTTTTATTGTTCTTTTTATAATTGACATTCTGTCATTACATGTCACATAGTCTTATTATTTTAGCCGATTAAAACCATAATTATATCTAAATGGTTTTATCTTCTTATCACAGTGAATGGAACGCACCATGAGTTTGCTGGAGAGCGCGCTATTCTAAAAAGTTTTACAAACAAAATTTGTTTATTCGAATCGTTTAATCGAAACATTAACTACCTATCTAATGGCCGTTTGCCGACTGCACGGCACGGCACCGGCACCGGCATGGCGGCAGCTTTTTCATTGGTCAGTGACCAGTTGTCATTGGTTACTGACCAATGAAAACCCCGCAAATAGCTGTCACTGTGCCGGTGCCGGTGCCGTGCCGTGCAGTCGGCAAACGGCCATTATGTTACCGACCGTCCAAAATGATGAACTTGAACTGTTAACTTGAAACTGGAAATTGTTAACCAATTTTTTTCGTTGGATTGCTGGAATTTTCCGTCCTGTCATCCATCCGATGAAGGTGGAAAATAACATCCATTTGTGACCAACTATTAGAGCGTTTTCAGATTATCCGATCCGATGTCGGTGTCGGACGACGATAGCCGACAGCCGATAGCCGACACCATGTGCTGTTTTCATATATTTCCGACAAAATCGTTCTGATTCGGCCATTTGCTCAATAGCTTCATGCGGGCAGGTCATCATGGCAGACTATAATAAAAAACTTTTTTTGCTGTACAAACACGGCAACAAAACAAATAAAGTTCAAAATGGCCTCCGCGCATCAGGCTCTGCGCACACAGAGACAATTTAGATACACGTATAGCACACTTACAAACAATATCGTCCGACAGCTCACGGGCATCCGATAGTGCCGCCAACACATCGGCTCCGATATTCAATATCGGGCCGGACAATATGAAAGACAGATACATATTTTATGCATTTTACTTCCTCCGATATCGAGTCGTCGTCTGACACCGACATCGGATCGGATAATCTGAAAATGCTCTTACTGTCCAATCAAGACTACTTCATTAATCATCAAGATCATCAATCAATTGATCAATGATCAATCAAGCGTCGTTGGGGGGCCCAAATGAAGGGTAAAGATTTTGCACAAATGAAAGGTAAATCATTTTCACACACATTCGGGGCCCCCGGACTAATTCATGCGGCTGATACGGCGGTAGCTACGCCCCTGTATAGAACGATTAGGCGTCCAATATTGAATTGTATTATTATTCAATTAATACTAATTAAACTGAAAAATTTTGTTGTAGTAGAAAAATGTTAACCTTTTTCTCCAAAATTTATCATGACTATTTTATACAACAGAATTAGAAATATTTAAATCTTAATGTTTTTTTTTTTAATATGACCCTTGATTATCTAGAAGAAATAACGTTTTTTATATACGAACGTATAAAAAACGTTATTTCTTCTTCTTCTTATGAAATATTTTGGTATAAAAACATGTTTGAGAATATCCTCTATATTCCATTATACGCAGACTGAGATATTAACGGCTACAGGTACAAAAAAACAGTTATCTACTTTATATTTTTTTATTATTATGTTGTTGTTTGGTTTGTAATTTACATCTGAAAATTTCATTCTAGATGCCATTTCTCTGAATCCCCTATGAAGAATGAAAAAAAACAAGTATTTTAGTTATCTGAGTGACAACAAGTTTTTAGCTCCCTGCTCCCGGCCTTATGACCTTCCATGACATTGAATGGTGCGTTCCATTCACTGTTCATTTTGTTAATTTCGTCCACAAAAACTGTTAAAAACGATAATAATGATCACTTTCAGTACAAGTTGGTGCGAGTGGAACGAGATTTGTGATCGAAAATAACGAAATTAACAAAATTAACAATGAATGGAACGCACTAGAAGTTGACGGCCCACACAAATAATGAGGTTTCACGCAGAGTGTTGTCAACATATTGAAAATGACCCATTTTTGTGGAGAATGGGTATGCGAACAGGATTATGCCTTGTAAACTATTACTACTGTGTTTATGTGTGTGTATACATACATTGGTGTGCCTTATAATAAATAAATATTACTCTATTATTTTGTAATAATGTGCTGTTTTTTAAGAAAATAATCATACAAATGTCGCATGTTTAAACTATTGACTTCTTGAGATGAAAAATAGATACAAGGATATCTGCGTAAATATTGATAAATATTAGTAACAAAGGAAGAAGTCCTTTCTATTTGTTTGTTCGTCTTTTTTAATTTATTTATAATTTTATTGCAAACTAGCTGTGCCTGCGACTTGGGATGTGTGGGTTTTTTTGTTAATGATTGCTAAAATAAAAGCAGCTTAAGTTACTCCTTATAACATGAGTTATCTGCGTGCCAGTGAAAGTCCGTCAAAGTCAGTCCAGCCGTTTTGGAGATTAGCTGGAACAATCACGGTTTTTCTTTTTTGAATACGAACCATACCCATGGCATGGGTATGGTTCATGGTTATGGTTCATTTTATGGGTGGCATGGCATACATGCACGATCAAAAGTATCACAAAAAATGAAAGAATTACCTACTTGGGAATTTTGGTTTCTAGTCTAGGCATCCCCAAAATTCCGCACATTTGTGACGTTTGTCGCGGTATAACTACGTAGCATAAGTAGTGTAGAATAAAATTAATAATTTAAATAATCGCTGATTAGGTTCTGCCAGTAACGGACTGAAGGTAACAAAAATGTCTCAAGCGATAAAAAAGTTGACGGTTCAAGTGCTGAAAAACAATAATGTGGAAGCTATCACCAACACCGCTGTCAGGACAAACAGGTAAGATATGCCGGCTGAATTTGGTTATTTACGTAATAATTGAATATTTTGATGAAAATACATACCTGTTCTTGCGCAAATGATACAGATGGTCTTATTGTAATCTGTTCCTGGTCTGAGTGTTACTGGTGTGTATAGATATCCCATAAGCCACATGCGAGCACACGAGCAACACGGGGCTTAAAGCAGTCGCCGTGGCCGAAACCGGCCGGATCAGATCATCATCATCATCAGATATCCCATACCATTTATGGGATATTGTATGGTGTATTTATTACATATCTTGGCTATTGGTTCATATACCATTGATTTATATTATCATGCTCAATAATAAGTACATTGTTCTATTAAATTATGTATGAAGGTAGGTAATAATATAAATGTAATTGCACAAGCAGAATAATATTTTTTATTCAGTTCCATTAAGCATATTGGGACCAATTTGTTCATCACATAAAATTCCTATTAGAATCTTGTTATCTTTAGATTTAGGCATTACATTGTATTAAAATAAGTAAATGGCGATTAAAAAAAAAACAATGTAAAAAGACAAGCCCGCTGAGTTTCTTGCCGGATCTTCTCAGTCGAGGTCGCGTTTCCGATCCGGCAGTAGAATTTAAGGAAAAAATGTAAAATGACAATTTGTAAGTGCCCCCGTAGGCCTAAACAAAATAAACGCTTTGACTTTGACTTTGATAGGCATTTCAAACTGTTAGTAGATTCTATTCTGACTATCCTTATGTATTTTTTTAAATTTTACAGTTATTTTTCGTCTGTGTGGTACTCAAAATATAGCCTATGACACTCAAGGATAGTATAGCTTACTGTTAGTGAAAGAATTTTCAGAATCGGATCATTAGTTCCAGAGATTACCTCCTACAAACATATAATTTACAATTTATTTTTCTTTGACATTCTTAAATGTCAAAAGTAAAATAAATGGTTGGATGAAGTATAATGTCTATGTTGTCTTGTTAACCCAGCACATGGTGGAGCAATGTGCAAATGGGCCCGCCTGATGTGATCCTCGGGATCACTGAGGCTTATAAAAAGGACACAAACACCAAGAAAGTCAACCTCGGTGTTGGCGCCTACAGAGATGACGAGGGCAAGCCTTTTGTACTGCCCTCTGTGAGGAAAGTGAGTAAATACATTACTATTGTTCTGATAATTAAATAAAAAATTTCAAAACCCCCACAAAAATACAGTAAAAAGGAAAAATTACATCTAGATATTGTCCCTTTACGTTTAATATAAGTAGAATATTTCATCCAAGCATCCTGGGCACTGGTACAAATAGGCGCGTCAACATCAGGCGCATGCCGCGCCCGAGCACTCAGTTTTGATGTTGGAATGCATACACATAATGTCTTAACACACATGCTCGGGCGAGGCATGCAATGCATCTGGACGCCCCTAATCACTTTTGTTCCTGGAAAACTTGCAAACTAGCTTAAAATCTCTATGAATTTGGTGGACACAATACAATACAGACTCCAATTCTTCCTTCAGGCTGAAGAGATAATTTACAAAAAGTGTTTGAACCACGAATACGCCCCGATCGGCGGCGAAGCCACCTACACCAATGCTGTCGCGAAGCTGGCCTTCGGCGAGGACAGCCCGGTACTGAAGAACAAGTCCAACTGCACTGTCCAGGTAAATCTTAGTTGTGCATCCTTTTCTGTCTTGTACTCATGTAGATCTATCTCTTTCATATTTCCAGCTAGTTGTATGAATGATAATAAATATTGCCAGACTAATACGCCAACTGTATAGTCCCAAGGTAAGCAATGCTTGTTGTATGACGATGTTCTTGTACAGTGGACTTAGGGTGATCCCAGTGACAATCAAACCAGAGCAAATTCCAAAAAGCTTATTTCTGACATTAACCTCTGGCGGGAATCTAACCCGATGTAGTGAGCCGAGCAGCCTCGAATCACTCCTTTATGGCCACGCATGGAATCACTCCTTTATGGCCTAAGAGATTTCGAACGCAGTAAATCCATCCAAATGTATGGGCATATCGCGTTCGGATACCCCAATTCGATATTTCGCAACGGAATTCCGTACGGAAATTCCGTATGTGTGTGGCGGGCTTATAACTTTTCGGCACATTTCGCACTGACCTCTTTTCTCTTGTTTCCTCTATTTATGTTCTGTGTGTTGCGACCATGGACCAGTTACTAAGGGGACTGGCCCTAAGCAAGTCGGCCGAGTGGTCGGCCTAGTACTAATATCGACATAAAACGAAGCGAGTAGTTCAACTATTTACCGGTAAAAAGTAAAATGAAAATAAAAAAACAATGACCACGTTTTTTTCATACAAATATCTAATAAGGGCACCTCTTTCTTTACTCTTTACTCTGTGGTTGCGACTTTGCTCCAATCGGTTGTAGGTATATCCGATATCATGGATTGTATTATTTCCTCTAGACGCTATCCGGTACTGGCGCCCTCCGTCTCGGTCTGGAGTTCATCACCAAACACTACGCTCAAGCCAAGGAGATCTGGTTGCCCACCCCCACGTGGGGCAACCACCCACAGATCTGCAACACCCTGAACTTGCCACACAAGAAGTACCGCTACTTCGACCCGAAGACCAACGGCTTCGACCTCCAGGGCGCCCTTGAAGATATCTGTGTGAGTATGACATAGAATAACCTAAAATACATGTTTTATCTTATCTCGGGTGAGGTAATAACGGTTGAACGGTTGCCAAGTCGTTGGCATAACGATTTAGAATGGCAATATTGTGTAACTTGGAATGACGTGTAATGACGATCGCGGATGTATGCGCGAGAGTTCCCGTGGGGAGAGTTCTCGTCTCACGATAAGGCGAAAGAAGTTCCATGATAGGGTTTTAGGATGTAAGGATCAATATAACCAGCTCGTCTCTCCCAGGCGGCTAAGACGGCAGGCGACTAAGGCGGCAATCAAGCTTATGGCCTGAAGTTCCAGAAGTTGAAGACTGAGACTGACTGTTGTTGTTGAGTTGTGGAGTTGAAGTTCCCATAGCCTATAGATGCTGGCAATGCCTAAGGCATCGCTCACACGTTGCTGACCTGAAGATGAGTGGTAAAGAGAGAGAGGAAAGGAGAGGAAGGCGTGTTCCGTACAAAATCAGCTAAAATAGCTACATTATGCCGATATTTTGTGAGTGGGTGGTACTACTCCGGTCGAGCCAGCCCGTATAATGATCCCTCTCCATTAGAATTCACATTAACAGTTTGTTCTTACAATAAACACGCTTCTTTATGGACCTATTTATGGCTTCGAATAGACAAGAGAATATTTAGACATAGGTTCAGAGTTCTACATAATCTGTATGGGAATCTGCTTATATCAATGTGGAACAAATAGTTGGCTGGACAGATACATTAATTGGAACATCCTTATTACCTCAGTTGATGATATTATTATGCAAGTACTTATGTCATATTCAGTCATAATAATTATATCAGCGAAAATAAGCTAAAGTGTAAGTACGTAGATAATAAACATATCTATAAAGTTAGGTAGCGCACCGTACGCTCTGTTATCTTCTCCAGCCAGGTCTGTCGTAGCGTATTTTAATTTGCCACTGTAACTCTGATATATTAAGGTTTACATTACTATGCAACGTGCATGCTTGGTGCATATAGATGAAGGAATAAATTCCACTACCTATTATGTATAGAATATGCTAACGTCTTCTACATTTTGTGTACCGCGTAAGTACATTTGGCCAACCCCTATTTGATACCGATTGCTTCCCTTTGCCTCTTCAAACGAAAATATGTCTTTTATAATGCAGATAAAACTTAAAATGCTATGTTTACAATTATCACTTTGCTGTCAACCGGTTCCATTACAGTGTTAATTGAACTGATAGTCCTCCTGACATAATTAGCGCATAAGAATAACGCCTCCTATTTATATAAGTAATACTAGCTTCCGCCCGCGAATTCATCCGGGTTGGCTTTAGAACGTCCTGTAGTCTGTGATATCCCACAGCAACCTAACATTTATGTGGGATAAAAAGTATCCTATGTATTAATCCAGGTAATAAAATCCGTTCAGCCGTTTATATGTTTGAAACATACAAACTTTCACATTTATAGTATTATAAGTAGCATTAATAATTGATAGACATAGTACAACCTACATAATCCTATTAATAATATTATAGTGATAAAATCTATATTTTTAATCCAGGATTTACAGATACCATTTGGTATATTGCATTGATCACGTTATGCATTTGTTTCTTTCTAATCAATGTACTAATGCGTCATAAACTCATGTTTACGGTAACGCACTGCTTCTTACATAACCTTTGCTCACAATTAAATTTTATAGACTATATAGATATGATTATGAAACAAATACGTTTTGCTGATAGTCATTAAAAGAATATAAAGATGAATAAGATAGGGTATCCATATCCACGGTTTAAGCACGTTCGTGTGATACATAGATACTGATGCGAGTAGTTTGTAAATAATACCAGTATCTAATCTAAAGTAGGGATACCTATCGAAAATCGTTTTACGTCAATCTTCCCACGCACGTGTAGCTTACAGTTTTATAAACACAACAGTTCTTTAAATATACCGCCTATTTTTAAATTCAATATGTTGTGCAGGATACTTAATATGCCATGGCAACTATTATTGGTTCAGTTAAGACTATTTGGGCCATAGCGACACACTGTTGGCACATTTTAGAAACTTATAACCACAGAAACTATAGCGTGTAACTGACCACTGTCAGTAACTATAGGCAATGATAACCCACTATTACCTATAGATGGTATTTTTTTAATGAAACCCTCATTTAAGACGGCTAAACTACGCAGTGGCTAATAACTTACAGGGGCCAATTACACCTAGTTTTACCATGTGCAGTTAGTTTCTGGCTATTTTCGGCCAGGCTTGTCTCACTGATAGGATACTCTTGGATATCCACCACAAAAAGGTGGACAAAATGAAATACCAACAGAGCATGTATAGGTAGATGATTTTCTGAACAATTTACAACGTTTTTTATAAGATTGCATAACGACGTCCAAGTGTACTACATTGATATAATTAACAGCCGAGACCTCGGCATGGCTTATCTTGCGTTGCGATGAACAATGAGGTTGAATGTCAGGCCAGATACTCGATTAGGCAACCCCCTTTGTTTAATTCGTATCTTTATAACCGATGCCTAGGAATTATGTGAAAATTCCGCAAGGCCTGAACAGTTAATAATAGGGAAAGTAACGTATATGGGGTCCAATAACATGGGGTTTGCAGAAATGATGTTTGAATGGTCACTTCGATCACAACACACTAGCACTACTGTCATTCCTGTGTTCAAGGATTTACAGGAGACTCCATAGAAACTCCAAGATTCGGCCCTCGGCGAGTCCTGGAGAAAAGTCAGTTAAAAATTACCCGCAATGAATTTAATCAGCAGAGAAATAGGAATAAATAAATTCTCCACCTCTCTCGGTAGACAAAACTGTATAGGCTGACTTCTACAGAAACAATCTTGAGAGTGTACTAGAGTAGGTTTTGCTATTGAGAAATAACTTGACCCACAAACACAAATCTCTTAGAATCGGGAGGTTAACAACAATTTTTATTTACAGAAAATCCCGGCGGGTTCCATTATCATGCTGCACGCGTGCGCACACAACCCCACCGGCGTAGACCCCAAGCCCAGCGACTGGGAACAACTGTCCGCGGTAAGTTTACAAATGTTGGACTTCTTATTTCTTTTTAATATGGCCCACCCAAGTATTTCGCCAGTGTCAAGTAACAATTAGTATTAATAAACCCACATTAATCACGAAACAAAACAAAAATTACAATAACATGATCCACGTTTTAAATCCTAAATGGAAGAGGAGGGTTGGATTCTCACTCATAGTACGAAACTTAGCATGTTGGTAATTTGTCCCTAACATTAATGGCAATTCTGTTGTTACCAAATCATGATGTAACTATATTTGACACATCTAAGGGCCTCCGCAGACTAGCTACTTTTAGCATCAGCGACCGGCGATTTTGTGACATATCGATGCTGCGTCGCGTTTCTTCGAGCGCGAACGAGCGAGACGCAGCATCAAAATTGCCGATCGCCGATGCTAAAAGTAGCTAGTCTGCGGAGGCCCTAAAAGTGTTTCTATCTTGGTCATATGAGAAGGTTTAGTCAAGTTTATTTTCTTTACCGAAATTGTTCTCCTGTACTTACTTCTTGCAATTTCACCAGGTAATCAAAGAAAGGAAGCTGTTCCCGTTCTTCGACATGGCGTACCAGGGCTTTGCCACCGGCGATGTGGACAACGACGCGTTTGCCGTGCGCTACTTCGTCAAAGAGGGCCATCAGGTCATGCTCGCGCAGAGCTTCGCCAAGAACATGGGTAAGTCCTACTAATATTATAAATGCGAAAGTAAGTGTGTGAATCTTTGTTACCACATATCTCTATAACTAGTAAACCGATTTTAATTAAATTTGAAACGTATATAGTGTAGACTCTGAAATAAGACATAACAATCTTACATATCAATTTCCACGCGGGCGAAGCCGCAGGGCACAGCTTAATAAATATCTCCAGACTAACTGTATGGTCCCAAACTAGTCAACGTTTGTACTATGGCTACCATACAATGGACTGGGGCGATCCCAGTGACACCCAGATCAGGGTAAACGGCGAAAAGGCCATTTCAGAAATTATCCTCTGGCAGAAATCAAACCAGCAACAACCCGAACCAATGCGCCAAGCGGTCACCGTAATATTTCCTTATGTCAACATCTTTTATGTCACAGTATAATCGCTACGTATAAATATCGGTGATCGGTATAAGGGCTTGGAAGATAAATAATTCATTATCAAAAGTACCTGTAAGTACTCTGAGAGTAAGCCAAAACAGATTTAATTTCTTATCATCTATATAGTCTATACAATATTACATCATGCATATTGACACAAGTGCAAAAATGAATCTAGAGACGTCACAGATACGATATTTGGAGTGCAGTAGACATTGACGTATTAACCGTAGGAAAATACCCCGTTAATGTTGTCTCGTTAAAGATTTTACGTAATCTTTGTCTTAAGATTGGCAATCTGCATGAAATAATACATCATGTTTTTTTAATATTCTGATATTACATTGGATGTTTACACAAACTGTTTACTAGTTGGGCTACTATCTTATCAAGTTTTTTTTTCTTGTTACGTCAATGACAAGTTATAGTCGATTTTATATTGCTAATAACAAATACACCTCGGTATGTTTCTGGGTATAAAAATACCACATAGGGCATCTAATAGACATAACGGCGGCGTTGGGCTCACCGTCCGTCAATAATTTCTCTATCCAAAGTTGAATCTTCTTATCGTATGGTTAGTGGCCAACCTGGGTGTCCGAGTTGTTCAAGCCTTCCGAAGGCCTCTGACAAGGCTTAACGACTGCTGCCTAGATGACAACAACCGGGACCGACTATTAACGTGCCCTCCGAAGCACGGTGACAAGCGATGCCTAGCCTCCGATCGTTTACCTATCAGTGATTGCAGCTGGCTATGAGCGCCTCAAATGTTGAAAGTGATGTTCAAAAGTTCGTAAAGTTATGTAATACGAATAAAATAACTGGTTATAACCGGATATTTACCACGTTGATAGTACACAAAGGTGGTTCAGGCGTTTGAACTTTCAAGCAATAAAAACTGGACATATCGAACGAACACTGATATTCAAGGTCGCATACGAACTTTAACATTTAAATGCAAATGTAATTTGATTAAAGCCGGATATTGGTATCTCAATATTTGATAGGATATTTCTGTCGATCTTAACCCCCGAGAAGTGATAGTTGATACGTCCAGGAAATGCTTGTTTGCGCCAATGGCCCAATTACCTGTCAATACCCAGCAGATATTCCAATTCTCTAGACTCCGTTTAATAGAACAAACAATTTTGGACACTCACATGCCTCTTACTTGGTAATGTTTTTGCTTTCACCCCTTATTTTACCACACCCTTAGGGATGGAATTTTCCAAAATCCAGACAGGCAAACAACAAAGTTATCCTATGAAGGTTCCGTTCTTCTTCTTTCTCGTTCCCTCAATGCTAAGGATCGCGACTATTGCGGATGTCCTTCCAAATGTCCCGGTCGTATGCGCTGTGTACCGCCTTGTATAAACTGCCGCTTACAGCGTCTTTTATGGAATTGAACCATCTTGTTGGTGCCCTTCCTCTAGCGCGCTTACCTTCTATCTGGCCCATTAATATGTGCTTCTCCAGCTCGTGTCCTATTAGGTTACGGAACCCTAACCCCCAAATTCTATGACTGCATCCTTGTCCATTTGTTGTTTTATTTGTTTTTTTAATTTTAGTGTTAATCGACAAGTTTACTTTTATATGTATATTTTAATACCTTTTTTATATTTTTTTAATAAAAATCTGTGCCTTTTTAAATTATTTAATAAACAAACTCCACGAATAATTTATTTTAATTTAAGACAGTAAAGACTCTGACCCCCATGCCAGATGGCGATCGCGGGCCGGGCCTAATAGCGCCCGGACTAAATAAAAAAAATAACCCCAATAACATTTTTAGGAACAAATGTGATAATTCCACTGCAAGTCGATCATAACTTTCTATGAATTTGGGGGTAGAAAAAGATGGTTGTATTGTTCACAGGTTTGTACGGCGAGCGCGCGGGCGCCCTCACGTTCCTGTGCGGCGACGAGAAGTCGGCCGCCAACATGATGTCGCAAGTGAAGATCATGATCCGCACCATGTATTCCAACCCGCCGCTGCACGGCGCCCGCATCGTGCAGGAGATACTCACCACGCCCGAACTCAAGAAGGAATGGTGAGTGGAACGACGCAACTATGTCACGTATCTTACTTTGGTAGGCACTGTACAGTGTTCAACGGTGCATTCCATTCTGAACCCCTCCGACGTTCTGGAGGCGGCCACAGGTTTAGATCGAAGTTAAATATAATTCATGTAGTATGCATGTGCTTTGTGGAGAAATTAAGTAGAGGCCTTTGCTCAGGAGTGGGACACCAAAATAGGCTGGAAAAAAGGCTACAGGAATATTGTATGGAATATTTTTGTCTTACTACCGGTTCGTAATGCTGCTTCCATTGAGAAGAGCCGGCAAGAAACTTAAAGGCAAAAGTGAAAGAATATTTTGTGTTTAGCCCTGCGAATTAGTAGGCTGAAGTGGCAGTGGGCGGGCCACATAGCCCAAAGAACTGATGGCCGATGAGACTGCTTAACATCAGGCGGGCAGTACGCTTTCTAGCCACCGCAGAACTATAAAAAAAAGGTTCTTGATTGGCGACCACGTACCGGAAGACGCAGTGTGGGTAGGCTCCCACAAAGTGGACCGACGACCTAGTGAAGGTCGCGGGAAACCGCTGGATGCAAGCGGCACAGGACCGGTATTTTTGGAAAACCTTGGGGAGACCTATGAACAACAGTGGACGTGTTTTGGCTGACATGATGATCGAATGTTTGTGGCAGTGTATACCGTGTGATTCCAGGCTGTCCGACGTCAAGCTGATGGCCGACCGCATCATCACGATGCGGCAGAAGCTGCGCGCCGGCATCGAGGGCGCCGGCAACCCGCGTCCCTGGCAACACATCACAGACCAGATCGGCATGTTCTGCTTCACCGGACTCAAGCCTGAACAGGTCAGCCTACAATACATCTACACTAATAATATTATAAAGAGAAAAGATTTGTATGTTTGTAACGATAAAACTAAAAAACTACTGGACCGATTTCAAAATGTCTTTCTCTATTAAAATGTGAGTAGTGTCCGTGAGTAACAGTATCCGTGAGTAACATAGGTTATATTTATTGGGATCCGGGATATCCGGGCTACGGGATCCGGGATCCGGTAAAAACGGGAAACGGGATCAGAAATCCGTTTTTTTTTAAATTCAATACTACGCGGAAGAAGTCTCGGGGAAAAGCTAGTAGCTTATATTGTGTTACCTTCAATGTCGGGTACATGTAAAATTTTAGAAAAAGTTTACCCGTGAAATTAAATAAAAATAACTCATTATTTCCAGGTGGAGCGTATTACAAAGGAATTCCACGTGTACCTCACTAAGGACGGCCGCATCTCGGTCGCTGGCATCTCTTCAAAGAACGTCGACTACGTAGCCGAGGCCATCCACAAGGTCACTGCCTAAACGCCATATCGAATACCGACTTACACCCGTAGACATTAGATTCACTATGCAATCAGCCATTGTAAGTACCGAAGAATATAGTATTTATCGACATTCTTATCCATTTGCCTACGTACAAATAGTTCACGTAGAGTTTAGGCGACAAGTAAATAATATGTACAGTATGAGAATTAATGTATAAATAAATCATATTTTTTTTCTGAATTCGCGTACAGACTACGATGGTGATGCATGACACTACGTCGAAGTAATTACTGAAGTCTAGCTGTTTGCGTGCGAACGAGATTGTGATGCTTTTGTTTTTATCGTTATTATGTTAATGTTATGTACAACATTGTATGGTCATTAATTTAGTATTAAAAAGTAAGTTTATTATAAACTGTCTTTAATTATCAATCGAATTACTTAGTATAGTCTTTTGAATTGTTTTTTCACGTTACTAAAACAACAAACAAGATCATTATGATTTAAATTTTATTCGTTAAAATAAGTAGATAAAATAAACTTGCGAAAAAACACAGAAAATTGTATCAACATGTTTTGATTCTAACACGACACTATTTCTACGCAAAATATTTACAGCTGACAGAAACAAATGAACATCTTACTCTATGGTTATAAAAAAAATCGATGCAGGTCAATCGTTAACATTGCATTAAAAAATTAAACAACATTTTTATATTACATTTAGATCCTTTTAGGACGCCTTATAAATAATGGGAACACATTTTATCCACGTCCATATCACATCGTGGCAACAATCTTAAGCATATTCACCTGCATCCTCGATTACAACCGACTTAAACCTATAACATTCCACTAAATAATAATCAGTTTATCAGTAGGATATACAGACGACATCCGAAATGCTTTTCATTATTATTATACAAAATATTATATCTATGCAAAATATACTAATACATTCTATAAGTTGACGGTAGTCAATGATATATTTTTCAATAAAAATATTAATTATTATATTTATTAAGTAATATGTACAAAATTATCAGAACGAACTACCCATGGCACTATTTCTTATGAATGTTACATCACATTCCGTTTAAAGCAAGAAATATGTACCATTTATACACGCGTCGACATTGTATTAAATTCTGGTGAAGCCAAGAACATGGGTAAGTCCTACTAATATTATAAATGCGAAAGTAAGTGTGTGAATCTTTGTTACCACATATCTCTATAACTAGTAAACCGATTTTAATTAAATTTGAAACGTATATAGTGTAGACTCTGAAATAAGACATAACAATCTTACATATCAATTTCCACGCGGGCGAAGCCGCAGGGCACAGCTTAATAAATATCTCCAGACTAACTGTATGGTCCCAAACTAGTCAACGTTTGTACTATGGCTACCATACAATGGACTGGGGCGATCCCAGTGACACCCAGATCAGGGTAAACGGCGAAAAGGCCATTTCAGAAATTATCCTCTGGCAGAAATCAAACCAGCAACAACCCGAACCAATGCGCCAAGCGGTCACCGTAATATTTCCTTATGTCAACATCTTTTATGTCACAGTATAATCGCTACGTATAAATATCGGTGATCGGTATAAGGGCTTGGAAGATAAATAATTCATTATCAAAAGTACCTGTAAGTACTCTGAGAGTAAGCCAAAACAGATTTAATTTCTTATCATCTATATAGTCTATACAATATTACATCATGCATATTGACACAAGTGCAAAAATGAATCTAGAGACGTCACAGATACGATATTTGGAGTGCAGTAGACATTGACGTATTAACCGTAGGAAAATACCCCGTTAATGTTGTCTCGTTAAAGATTTTACGTAATCTTTGTCTTAAGATTGGCAATCTGCATGAAATAATACATCATGTTTTTTTAATATTCTGATATTACATTGGATGTTTACACAAACTGTTTACTAGTTGGGCTACTATCTTATCAAGTTTTTTTTTCTTGTTACGTCAATGACAAGTTATAGTCGATTTTATATTGCTAATAACAAATACACCTCGGTATGTTTCTGGGTATAAAAATACCACATAGGGCATCTAATAGACATAACGGCGGCGTTGGGCTCACCGTCCGTCAATAATTTCTCTATCCAAAGTTGAATCTTCTTATCGTATGGTTAGTGGCCAACCTGGGTGTCCGAGTTGTTCAAGCCTTCCGAAGGCCTCTGACAAGGCTTAACGACTGCTGCCTAGATGACAACAACCGGGACCGACTATTAACGTGCCCTCCGAAGCACGGTGACAAGCGATGCCTAGCCTCCGATCGTTTACCTATCAGTGATTGCAGCTGGCTATGAGCGCCTCAAATGTTGAAAGTGATGTTCAAAAGTTCGTAAAGTTATGTAATACGAATAAAATAACTGGTTATAACCGGATATTTACCACGTTGATAGTACACAAAGGTGGTTCAGGCGTTTGAACTTTCAAGCAATAAAAACTGGACATATCGAACGAACACTGATATTCAAGGTCGCATACGAACTTTAACATTTAAATGCAAATGTAATTTGATTAAAGCCGGATATTGGTATCTCAATATTTGATAGGATATTTCTGTCGATCTTAACCCCCGAGAAGTGATAGTTGATACGTCCAGGAAATGCTTGTTTGCGCCAATGGCCCAATTACCTGTCAATACCCAGCAGATATTCCAATTCTCTAGACTCCGTTTAATAGAACAAACAATTTTGGACACTCACATGCCTCTTACTTGGTAATGTTTTTGCTTTCACCCCTTATTTTACCACACCCTTAGGGATGGAATTTTCCAAAATCCAGACAGGCAAACAACAAAGTTATCCTATGAAGGTTCCGTTCTTCTTCTTTCTCGTTCCCTCAATGCTAAGGATCGCGACTATTGCGGATGTCCTTCCAAATGTCCCGGTCGTATGCGCTGTGTACCGCCTTGTATAAACTGCCGCTTACAGCGTCTTTTATGGAATTGAACCATCTTGTTGGTGCCCTTCCTCTAGCGCGCTTACCTTCTATCTGGCCCATTAATATGTGCTTCTCCAGCTCGTGTCCTATTAGGTTACGGAACCCTAACCCCCAAATTCTATGACTGCATCCTTGTCCATTTGTTGTTTTATTTGTTTTTTTAATTTTAGTGTTAATCGACAAGTTTACTTTTATATGTATATTTTAATACCTTTTTTATATTTTTTTAATAAAAATCTGTGCCTTTTTAAATTATTTAATAAACAAACTCCACGAATAATTTATTTTAATTTAAGACAGTAAAGACTCTGACCCCCATGCCAGATGGCGATCGCGGGCCGGGCCTAATAGCGCCCGGACTAAATAAAAAAAATAACCCCAATAACATTTTTAGGAACAAATGTGATAATTCCACTGCAAGTCGATCATAACTTTCTATGAATTTGGGGGTAGAAAAAGATGGTTGTATTGTTCACAGGTTTGTACGGCGAGCGCGCGGGCGCCCTCACGTTCCTGTGCGGCGACGAGAAGTCGGCCGCCAACATGATGTCGCAAGTGAAGATCATGATCCGCACCATGTATTCCAACCCGCCGCTGCACGGCGCCCGCATCGTGCAGGAGATACTCACCACGCCCGAACTCAAGAAGGAATGGTGAGTGGAACGACGCAACTATGTCACGTATCTTACTTTGGTAGGCACTGTACAGTGTTCAACGGTGCATTCCATTCTGAACCCCTCCGACGTTCTGGAGGCGGCCACAGGTTTAGATCGAAGTTAAATATAATTCATGTAGTATGCATGTGCTTTGTGGAGAAATTAAGTAGAGGCCTTTGCTCAGGAGTGGGACACCAAAATAGGCTGGAAAAAAGGCTACAGGAATATTGTATGGAATATTTTTGTCTTACTACCGGTTCGTAATGCTGCTTCCATTGAGAAGAGCCGGCAAGAAACTTAAAGGCAAAAGTGAAAGAATATTTTGTGTTTAGCCCTGCGAATTAGTAGGCTGAAGTGGCAGTGGGCGGGCCACATAGCCCAAAGAACTGATGGCCGATGAGACTGCTTAACATCAGGCGGGCAGTACGCTTTCTAGCCACCGCAGAACTATAAAAAAAAGGTTCTTGATTGGCGACCACGTACCGGAAGACGCAGTGTGGGTAGGCTCCCACAAAGTGGACCGACGACCTAGTGAAGGTCGCGGGAAACCGCTGGATGCAAGCGGCACAGGACCGGTATTTTTGGAAAACCTTGGGGAGACCTATGAACAACAGTGGACGTGTTTTGGCTGACATGATGATCGAATGTTTGTGGCAGTGTATACCGTGTGATTCCAGGCTGTCCGACGTCAAGCTGATGGCCGACCGCATCATCACGATGCGGCAGAAGCTGCGCGCCGGCATCGAGGGCGCCGGCAACCCGCGTCCCTGGCAACACATCACAGACCAGATCGGCATGTTCTGCTTCACCGGACTCAAGCCTGAACAGGTCAGCCTACAATACATCTACACTAATAATATTATAAAGAGAAAAGATTTGTATGTTTGTAACGATAAAACTAAAAAACTACTGGACCGATTTCAAAATGTCTTTCTCTATTAAAATGTGAGTAGTGTCCGTGAGTAACAGTATCCGTGAGTAACATAGGTTATATTTATTGGGATCCGGGATATCCGGGCTACGGGATCCGGGATCCGGTAAAAACGGGAAACGGGATCAGAAATCCGTTTTTTTTTAAATTCAATACTACGCGGAAGAAGTCTCGGGGAAAAGCTAGTAGCTTATATTGTGTTACCTTCAATGTCGGGTACATGTAAAATTTTAGAAAAAGTTTACCCGTGAAATTAAATAAAAATAACTCATTATTTCCAGGTGGAGCGTATTACAAAGGAATTCCACGTGTACCTCACTAAGGACGGCCGCATCTCGGTCGCTGGCATCTCTTCAAAGAACGTCGACTACGTAGCCGAGGCCATCCACAAGGTCACTGCCTAAACGCCATATCGAATACCGACTTACACCCGTAGACATTAGATTCACTATGCAATCAGCCATTGTAAGTACCGAAGAATATAGTATTTATCGACATTCTTATCCATTTGCCTACGTACAAATAGTTCACGTAGAGTTTAGGCGACAAGTAAATAATATGTACAGTATGAGAATTAATGTATAAATAAATCATATTTTTTTTCTGAATTCGCGTACAGACTACGATGGTGATGCATGACACTACGTCGAAGTAATTACTGAAGTCTAGCTGTTTGCGTGCGAACGAGATTGTGATGCTTTTGTTTTTATCGTTATTATGTTAATGTTATGTACAACATTGTATGGTCATTAATTTAGTATTAAAAAGTAAGTTTATTATAAACTGTCTTTAATTATCAATCGAATTACTTAGTATAGTCTTTTGAATTGTTTTTTCACGTTACTAAAACAACAAACAAGATCATTATGATTTAAATTTTATTCGTTAAAATAAGTAGATAAAATAAACTTGCGAAAAAACACAGAAAATTGTATCAACATGTTTTGATTCTAACACGACACTATTTCTACGCAAAATATTTACAGCTGACAGAAACAAATGAACATCTTACTCTATGGTTATAAAAAAAATCGATGCAGGTCAATCGTTAACATTGCATTAAAAAATTAAACAACATTTTTATATTACATTTAGATCCTTTTAGGACGCCTTATAAATAATGGGAACACATTTTATCCACGTCCATATCACATCGTGGCAACAATCTTAAGCATATTCACCTGCATCCTCGATTACAACCGACTTAAACCTATAACATTCCACTAAATAATAATCAGTTTATCAGTAGGATATACAGACGACATCCGAAATGCTTTTCATTATTATTATACAAAATATTATATCTATGCAAAATATACTAATACATTCTATAAGTTGACGGTAGTCAATGATATATTTTTCAATAAAAATATTAATTATTATATTTATTAAGTAATATGTACAAAATTATCAGAACGAACTACCCATGGCACTATTTCTTATGAATGTTACATCACATTCCGTTTAAAGCAAGAAATATGTACCATTTATACACGCGTCGACATTGTATTAAATTCTGGTGTGATCAAATAAGTACTATTATAGGTATACCGCAAGCGCTGTACCGCGCCTTAGGTCTCGACGCTCGCGTACCTAAGGCGCGGTATACCTATAAAGAAACAACTAAAAATATATTACTGTCTTGCTCATATATTACGACCATGAGAGGGACGGCGATACTGTGCATCGCCGACAGCGTTAGTGCACCAACATAATTATGGCCATTGTAAGACTATTCTCAACTCGTAGCTGGATTCATGGTTCATGTTAGTGTTATTGGTGTTATTGCTCACCTTTAAATAGTCGCAGCACTAGCTATAATTATAACGTAGCACCACCTTACTAACCTGTTATTTGCTAAGCTACGCCACATCCACGGTATTGTGATGTAAAATGGCGTCTAGGGAAAACATAAAATTGTTAAATGAAATTAAATAAATTAAAGTATGTATGTTGGTATGTACCATAGAAAAATACAACATTTATTCAAAGCAGTCGTTGAAGGTAATTTAACTTATCAAATCAAGCAGCTACATTGAATATTGAGTAACTTATGCATAATTGCATTTTAGGTATTGAAAGAGGCAGATTTTCAGTTTGACATAAGTATTACTACGTCACAAGAATTTGGCACTCTCCTGGCTTGCACGACAACTCAGTGGAGCTAGGACACGCGTCAAGACAAGATTTCATCATGATCATCACCATTTCAGCCAAAAGACGTTCACTCTTGGACATAGAACTCCCCCAACGTTTTCCACAACTACCGGTCCTGTGCCACTTGCATCCAGCGGTTTTCCGCGACCTTCACTAGGTCGTCGGTCCAATTTGTGGGAGGCCTATCCACGCTGCGTCTTCCGTACGTGGTCGCCACTCAAGAACCTTTCTACCCCATCGGCCATCAGTTCTTCGGGCTATGTGCCCCGTCCACTGCCACTTCAGCCTACTAATTCGCAGGGCTATGTCGGTGACCTTGGTTTGTCTACGTATCTCCTATTTATCCCTGTCTATTTCTGATTCTATCTCGTAGAGAAACTCTGAGCATAGCCCTCTCCATAGCTTTCTGAGTTACCTTGAGCTTTCTTGAGCCCATAATTAAAGACCACGTTTCAGTGCCATAAGTCATCACTGGTAACACACATTGATTAAAGACTTTTTTTTAGACGATTTAAAGTCTTTAAGCACTGAGGTAGATAAGACTTATGTCATGCATTATGTCGCACCGAGTCGTTCTCTCACTTCCTTAATGCATAGGAGAGAATGAATGACCTTTATATCGCCTTCTGTCTTGTCACGGTTGGCTGTGCTACTAGTGCTAGTGCAAACAAATCAAAATACTAACACAACTGCGCCACGACAGCCAGTCATACGAGTCAATAGGAGATTATCCGCCCAATTTATAGTTTTAGCCAGTTTATAATGGTTTTACAAAGCATTTCTAGGAACAAAAGTGATTTGTAATGACATTGTAAGTCCATCATAATCTATAACTTTGGAGGTTACTGTTTATTTAGATTTTTAAGTGTCATTATTTGTGAATTTTGCTAATTCAACGTGGCGCTCTAGTGGCAAATAAAAGCCTGGATATCCTTCATCAACTCTTTTTGTCTAGTTTAATTTTATCAACACTCCAGATCTCACAGTTAATCAAGAGAAAATCACTACAATTTATTGAAACCCCACAAGCATCCGCTAGAGGCGCTGCCACCGTATGGTTATCGTAAACAGTGGAACAACCGGAGTGACGCCGAAGATCGAGTATCAGACGAGTAATGGCGATATAGGATATTCGAATTAATAGAATAAAACATATTTATGTGGACCTTTAAGGAAATTCCAACAGTGACTTGAAATCTGCGTCAATAGTATGGACTAAATCCAGTTAGTTCAGATGTTTTTGGCTTTTGGTCACAATATGGCCGGCGCAGACTAGGGACGGCAGGGCATGGCATTTAATTTTTTATCAATCGATTTCAATACTTATCCAATTGAAATAAGGTCTATATTTCAATGCTCGGTGATCGACATCGGAGCATTTTCTCTTGCCATAAAAATTAAAATGCCATGCCCTGCCGTCCTCAGTGTGCGCCGGCCAATAGCATAGATGTTAGAGAGGTTTATCAGAGGTATAAATCAACAACAACAATTAGCTAAATCAGGCTAGTCTGGAACCTTCACGTCCAAATTGCCACTTTCCCAAAGAAGCCGAAGACGCCTATGAATTAGAATTTTTCCCGATGTGAACGATGTGTGTACTACGCGGCTCGTCGCGGGATGGCACGGCATAAAATTTGTTGAGCGCAAATTATTTTGAACCTTATTTTCATACATTTAGCACTCACTTTTAATTGGCATCGTCACAATGAGAATTGAGTATACTGTGGGATGCTTTGGCATGCCGCGGCAGGCTTCGACCCGTCAACTGTACAGACGTACGTATTTAAATTATGTCATTATGTATGGTACGGCTGTATCCTTCATCATGCACGGGATGCTTCGGCAACCAGAAGAGAGAGGTGACAATACTGTTAGTTTTTTTTGTACCAATAGAATTAGCACCATTGGCAGACCATGACGGTAGCATCATGATCTGCTACTTACTATTAAATGGGTGCCTAGAATAAACTTATGCAATTCCCGCGAATCTGAATTATTGCAACGGAGACATCAGATAAGTGTTAGACGTACGTATCATGGACCTATACAACTAACAGGATGACACTTGCACAAAAAGCGAGCAGATAGAGTCTCATGATGGGAGTTACGTATAGATATCCATGATAGAGATATACAGGATGATTTTTTTTAAGTGTGCTTATTGGCCAAATCCGAAACAATGAGGAATAGCGAAAAGTACTCAAAGGAGTCTCGGGCCCGATTTTGATGAAAACTAAAACTGCATCATTGGATTTTTGAAATATCAATAATCCTAGCCATAGTTGATTTGGAAAAAAGAACACCATTTGATAGTGTCGCTGATAAGGAACAAATCCTGGAAAGTAATGACATACGGCAAACTTAAGGAAAGTGTTAGATTGTTTACTCTATGTAAGTATGTATACAGTATACATAGAGTAAATCATCAACAAAATACTCCCTGTTATTAATGCTCCTACTGCTCGAACGTCCTACTGGTACTAATTTGAACACAGAATCAAAATAAACAAAGTTAAACTATAAACTTAGTACCTAAAGTAGGTATGGTAAACATAACATTAAAGATTGAGAAGGCGCCTTTAGAGTCGCCAATTATACGATCCATTGATTATCTTGTGAATGAGTGCAACAGAGATATACGAACAAAACGGACAGCTGGGGTCAATTCAAGCTAGCGCGAATCGAAGCGTTAATATAGCAAATTCACCCTTATCCCAACAACATACCTAATGCTTATATTTCTTCCGAGATAAAAAAGACGCGCGCATTCTACGGAATACGCCCGTCTGCGCGCGACCAACGCTCATTGGTGTGCGCGAACCTAAGCGCCTACTACGCGAACCAGCGTACCGTAAAAGTAAAAGCGTGCGAATGCGCGCGAATTCACGAGACTACGTGCGCATTCGTGCAACTTCGCTTTAATCTTGAAGAATTTGACGCATCGATGCGCTTCGACTCTGCGCTAGCGTGAATTGGCCCATAGGTCACCTTTATTTTTCTATGTAGGTTTGCCACTGCTCATCATTCCGCTGGATAACGAATGAGCCCTATCAATTGGCAAGTATTACCTCTATAAAATTCATAATTAGTAATTACTCGTATATTACTAAATAATATCTAACAAATTGTGCGTATATTTAGATAGGTACTACTTCATGCAAACTATTTTCTGGTAAAGTAACCTTAAATAAACTAAAATAAGAATATATTTTATTTATTATTGGGCTCACACAAATCACGTAATGTAGTATTGCGTTTTTTTTTAAATATCATACAGATAGTGAAATAAGCACAAATAAGTTTTTTGGTGTCTTTAATTGATCCAAAAAAAAAAAAAAAGTAATATTATAGGAAGTAGATACTATTTATCTATTTAATTATGTATGTATCTTACGTAAATATGTACATTAAGGTAAGGATTTATTTTAATTAGCATATTTTAAATTGTTATTACTTGCAGTGAGTAGTATTTTCAACAGATAGGTACTCCTATCTTGATTTATTTGTACACGTGTTAATGATAGCTCCTTATGTGTTTTGAAAGTTACTAAAGCATAATGTCCTGTGAAATTTTAAAATGGACCTTAATTTAGTCCTTACAGAAGAAGTTAGTTCTACTTACTCTGAATGATTGGTCATTATATCTATATCCAGAAGATTTGAAAAATATGTTGCTTCGAAAATACTAAACTGTTCATTGTGTTAGCCTCTTTATTATTAAGGGAAACGTGTAATACAGATAGTATACAAACACCTTTCAAAAATTGTATATTTTAACAGAACAAACAAAACAGCACAACGGTCCCGCCACACTGGAGACCTTCAATGTCGCCACTTTACACTTCACATTATATGTCCGCGCTTATTCTTAATTCATATTACATTTTATTATAGATATCTTCCACCAACTACTCGTTCATTAAACCTAGTTTATTGCTCATTATTTATTTAAAGGCATACTTTCACTTACAGTTTGTGAGTCAGTCGAGTTGGCGGAGTCCTCGCCAAGTAATCGGCTAAGTTGGTCGTCGAGCGCGTCCACTCGCCTCGACTCGCGCGCTTTCGCCTCCTCGGCCGCGAACACGTCATCTCCCGCCATCATGCCCTCGTCTAAATACGAGAATGAGTCCAAGTTGATATCGGATGTGCTAATCGCCGTGCTATAAACGTCTATTCTCTTCTGCTGAGATTTCGCTTCGGCAACTTTCTCCGAGAGTTTCTCTTTCGCTTTTGTTAGCGCTTCCGACTCAGACTTGTCCAGTTTAGGCTCGTGCTCTTTTAGCTTCTCGATTTTAGTCCTAAGAGCGAAAGACGAGTCGTTGCTCGACGAACCGTCGTCTTGCAGTTGGCTGAGCAGCGTCCGCGTCGCGAGGGACATTGCGCTCGAACTGCTGTACATTTCGCTGGGTTCACCTGAACAAATATTTATGTTTTCTTATCAGTTAATCGTGAGAATTAACAGAAAATTAAATAAAGGTCAAAAAGGTAATTTACCGCTAGGTGTCGCCCGCTGCATGCTTTCCTGTGGTGAGTGTTTGCTCTTTGACTTATGGCTGGAGGGCATGTACTCGCCGTCGCTGTCGCTGGACATGCCCAGGTCTAGGTGCAACGAATTCAGTTTGTCGTCGTCCTTTCCCTTCCTGGAGACGGTGTCTAGTTCCATCTCCCAGTCGGTGACGCTCGACGAGTCTTTAGCTCCCTCGGAATCCTTACTGTAGTTCGCTTTGCCCTCATCTTTCTCTATCAATGACAGGCCTGATTCCTCCATAGGCACCATTTCTCCTGTACTCTCAACGGTGGAGTCTAAGCTGCTCGCATGACATGTCTCCTCCGTTATTGGATTGTCAAATAGCACTGGTGTGTCAGGTGTGATTTGGGTTATATTTTTGCTTTCATCCGAAGCACGCGGTACGTTAGTCACGCGACTGTCTAATATTTCTGACATGGTTGTAGTGCGGCCCGTCTGTTCGTTGTTCAATTCTAAGACTATGACGTTCCCCGTGCACTTAGTGACATCTTGTTCAGATTTCGAGGCTTGTAGTAATTGATTAACGTTTTTGCCCATTATTACTTTGGACATATCAGTGCTATGTTTGGCGAAGGATAATGCCTTACTAATAGGAGTACCTTTCTGAACTACAATCACGCTGCCTTTGGCGCTCGACGGCCGAACTATAGGATTGGCAATTTTGGGTGTCGTAACGGGCGTTAATCCCTTTACGGGTACGATGTCCGCTAAATTCGCGGTTTTGATAGGTTCCACGCCTACTATTTTGGCGTTAGAAGGAAGGGAGCTGACCGCGGTCGGCTTAGACACGACGGTCACGGTTGTTGATTTTGCGATTTGCGTTTGTGAACTGACCGGCACCAATTTCATAGCAGTGGGTATACCCTTGAAATGTATTAGCGGTATCTGCGCCTCGTTGCCTTGTTTCGTTCGAGCCTTCGCGGGCAAAACGACCATTTTTTGTCCAGATTTTGGATTTAACACTAGGGCTTTAGCTGATACTTTTAAATCTGTGGCGGGGATGCCTTTGGGAGTGAGTGTTTCAGGCCGTTTGTTTGATATGCTGTTTGTACTGGTCGGAGTGCCGTCCCTGATGTGCGTGCTGGCGGCAGATGTGATTATAACTTTGGGATTGGACAAGGGTTTGTTTTCTGGCGATGGTTTGGAGACGACTATCATCTTTTCTGCCATTAGAGGCGTATGGGGATTGCGCGATTTCGGTAACGATCCGATGACTTTAGTCGTTACTAGTTTGCCCGGCGTTTTGAGCGCTTTCTGGGCCGAACTGGGCGCTACGACCACTTGTCTATTGGACAACAACTTTATACCTTCCGCGGGTTTTTGTAAAATTTTGAGTTCTGACATTTGTACTTTTTTGTCTGTGATTATTTCGCCGCGTTTCTTTAGGATGAGTTGGCAAGCTTTGCCGGACATGGTGTGCTTGTTGGCTGGCGTGCTCTGCGCTTGCAGCGTGCTGGGGTCGTCGGGGTGCGCGTTCTCGGACACTTCGAGTTCGTGCGGCACCGTCGCCGGCTGCGTGAGGAGCTGCATCGTGGGCGAGTCGGTCACCATGCCGGGCGAAGCCAGCACATTGGCTTTAATATCGTCCATGTAATCGGGCTTTGTTTTGCTACCTAGTATCGATTGAGCATAGCTGGCTTGGAAGGTGTTCGGGGGGCCCGAGTACTCTAGTTGCATCGATGTGGGGTTGTACTGTTTGCCGGGCGACATCGGTAATTCCTGGGCCTTTTTCCCTTGTGATTTGGCTTGTGCGTTCTTAGCCTTGGGTCCCCTGGCTTTGTGCGGCGCACCGCGGGGTGCGTGCGTTTGACTCGGTTTACTAGTTGACACTTTGCTTACTTGATTGTATGAATGTTTGGATTGGCCCGATGGTTTACCTGTACAAAATTATGTGATAATCTTATGAATATTGTTAAAACAATGATATGGTTATAGTTTGTCAAATATGAAAAATATTGTTTTAATGAAGATAGCTATGCAGTCACTAGTTAGACTTTAGAGGTAACAATTTAACAGCATTAATATTCCCGTTCCCTATCCCCTCTAAGTTACTAACACTAACTAACTTAAAAAACTCCAATAAAAAAAAAGGAATACTAGGAGTTGTCTCATGTCAAAAATAATGGCTGGTGGTAGGATTCGAACCCGCGACCTATCGCAATAGGTCCCTTTGACCGTTAGGCTATTGGGTGTTTCTATATTTAAAAATGTTAAATAAAGAGTTAAGTACATTACTACTTCACCAAGCCAACTAGGCGCTCGGGTGCGAATACCGCCTTTTTGTGCGGGTGACGTCATTTGACAGGTGCCTAGTTGGCTTGGTGCAGTAGTATAATTTGTGTCAGGTTGTAGAGAAAACTTACTTGTGGCTGGTTGTGAGAACTTAGAGTATAGCTGCGACAGGTTCAAGTGCTTCTGGTTGGTGTTGGCGGGTATGTTCCTTATGTTCTTGATGGGAGGGATCCCATCGTCAGGTAAAGCGCCGCCTTCCGGAATTTTCCTTTTTCGACTGATTAGTTCAGTCTCCCATAGCTAATGAAACAAAAATATACTTATATTTTAAAATGGTACATAATAAAAGATAATTATAGTTCTCGCAATAATGCTAACTAACATTCGGAATATTGGATTTTTATTTTTCTGTTAAATTTAAAAACATATTAACTTCTGGAAATCATGCTTTAAATTGTAAGCTATCATTTAATTGAGTTTAAAAAGGTGACATAGTAAAAAAATCACACAGTGCATTAGCAAATCTCAATTAAAACTATGATACACACTGCAATTTTGAATGCTGATTGCACCATGATTTGGTTTAGGAAATTAAATTAGCTTTTAAAAAAAAACATAACTGAATTAAAGATATAATCAAGAAAATACCAACTTTTATAGTCTCATCTTCCATGGCGACAGGAGGGTACACCATTTCCTCCTTGATCTCTGTTGATGTCAGAGTCCCTTCCGCTGTGAGTCCCTCCGCATCGGTCATCTCTTCCTCAGTAGACTTTGGCGCTACAAGTTTTTCCTCCAGCCTCTTCTGAATTTCCTTATTTTCAGTGGCAGCAGCTTCAGCAGCTTTATCCGCAATCTCGGTGTACACTGTCTGCGCTATCCCTCGGGGCATCAAAGGGATCAGTCTCCGACCCTCGCTGATCCATCCTAACCCTGTGTTTGGTCCTGATAGCCTATTGCATAGTGGGGATAAATTAGATGAAAAAATTGTCTATGGTTTTTGTTCGCATTTCGATTGATATAAAAAATTGGTAAAGGTTAAGTTATTTGATATGGTTTTGGGTCTCAGAAATATTTTTTGTGTATTTTTGCAACTTTTGTATAAAATTATCACAAATATAATTTAGGTAGGTATTATAAGTACCCATATCAAGTTTTTTTGGGGAATCAAAGTTATAATCTGTCATTTCAAATATACTAGACAGGTTATCTGTCAAAAAATATATTATAAAAATACTTTTTAAAACATTACACTATACTAAAATCACACCAAAATGCTTGTATAATGATTATTCAATTCATATTGTCAAGTCAAACATATCTACAAGGCACAGATACAGAATATTATTATAACAAAAGATTTCATTGTAAGAAGTTAAAAATTAAGTTTTAAAACAATCTTATCAGAAAATCATGTATACAATGAATTAGAAATGCTTGCGAAGCAATCAAATATGATAATGCTATACACTTTCAGTCACTCTCAGCCATATTTGAGTATGTTCAACAGTGTTTAAAAATAAATCAACAACCCTACACTAAAAATATGAAATATCTACTTACTGGTCAGCAATAGTGGCCAATAGCTCGTCATTAGACACGCGGCGCGCCTCGGCGCTGTGCCGATCGTGGCTTATATGCAAAACGGCGCGCAGTTCCTCCAGTAGCTTTTTTCTGCTGTCTTCCAATGCTCCTTGTGCTCTAAACACACTGATCATATTCGAGTAGGCTTCCAATTCTACAAACAAATGAACAACTTACAGTTTATTAAACGTATTAGCAACCCGATTGTCAACAAATTAGCTTCGAAGCGTTGGGTATAATTTAAGAAAACCATAGGAGGGAAAATGAAAGCCATCTACAAAACTAAATATATACCGAGTCTACGGAGTGTAAGGCGACATTCGTCGCGCGTCATGTTGAGGAGCATGGGCCACATTTTCAACAGTTTTAATTGAACACTGAAAATTAACCCTTGATTATATGATTTTAACCATTTTATAAAATACTCAATTGGCAAATATCCATACTGTTTACTTCAAACGACATTTCGTATTCGTTCATTTTGACACTTCAAATAAGAAGTGAAAGAAAGAAAAGAAAACGTATAGCGTCTTGTCTATGCGAATAAGGGATACCATAACAAATTTATGAATCCACCTGCAACTTACGTTTGAACGAAAAGCTCTTTGATAATATTCATTGAATTCCCTCTTTAATATTATGTAATGACTTAAAAATACATATTTATCATTAAACTGTAAGGGCTTAAAGAAAACCATAATTTTATATTCGTGACATTCCCCCTGGAAGTTTATTTTTGTAAATAGTTAATAAACTAATTTGTCTGTACTAATTACATTTTTACAATCATTACAAATACAGTTTTATGTAGCTGTAATTAAATGACTAATCAGATCACTTAAATAAAATATGACCTGACCTGCCTATAAAATGGCAAAATTTAAATTATGGTAACAATTTGCCTGTTCCAACCATAGACAAATTCATTTCAGAGGTTTACAAAGATAGTTTTATTCATAAAATTTGTTTACTTTTATCGTGAACTGTCTTCGTAAATACCTTAATCTCATCCATCCAATTCCCATTCCAGGGGGCTTACCACAAGCTCTTATTGCGATCCAATTACAGGAACGTATTAACGTTTCAGCGACTTTTTGTGCAATGACGTACCTTATTGTCATGACAATATAAGAAACGTCATTAAAACGTCGTTAAAACGTTCCTATAATTGAATCGCAATAAGAGCTTGTGGTAAGCCCCCTGAAGTTGGCCAAACTTCGCTCAACGTCTTTTCGTATACGATTGAAAGAGTTGAATACCTACTACATGTGCTGCGTTCCATTCACCGTAATTTTTGTTATTTTCGTCCACAAAAAGTGTTAAAAACGATAAGAATGATCACTTTCAGTACAAGTTGGTGCGAGTGGAACGTGATTTGTGGACAAAAATAACGAAAATAACAAAATTAACAGTGAATGGAACGCACCAATAGTCACCTCTTAGACGAGTGGGGTCATGGGTTTTAAATATTACATGGGCAGGCATATTGACGCCTACTTACAGTACAATCAGTCGAGACTGAATCCGTTGATTCAATTTGTTGAAGTCGAGACTTCAACAAATTGAATCGACGGATTGAATACGAAATTGAATCGTGAATAGCCCCCATATATTTTATTTATTTATTAACAAAACCAACAGCGTAAGTAACATTTTTTTTTTATTTACCAACATTATCCCACTGCTGGGCAAAGGTCTCCCCCAATTTGTGTTGCAAAAGA
The DNA here is from genome assembly GCA_947859195.1 of Drymonia ruficornis. NCBI lineage: Eukaryota > Metazoa > Arthropoda > Insecta > Lepidoptera > Notodontidae > Drymonia > Drymonia ruficornis. Next base: position 11,827,732 of record OX401905.1, on the reverse strand, counting down.
CTCGAGTTCTTTAGCCTCATTTTTAGGGCTCGAGCCTTTTTAAGAAACCTCGAAGGCTAAAGAACTAATTCAGCCCCGAGTCTTCGAGGCGAAGAGGAGGCTCTCGGAAATAAAGCCTTTATTTTGAAGCTCTTTCTAAAAAGGCTTGGATTCCTTTTTTATTTTAGCCCTTTATAATAATAATAATAACCATTTATTTTCAGGCTACTAGGCCCATAGATACATACCTTACAGACTAACATACATATATATTATTAAACTTAAAACTAATTTGATGGTGTTGGTGACGGCAGCTTCCCCCGAAAGCGCCTGAACACCACACCTTTCGGCCAGTACTGCTCCTGCATGAAAGTGGCCAGCTTTTCAGTGGTTTGTAACCATTCTTGACTTTAGTTGACTATGCACGACTATTCTCAACTATTGTTGACCACTATTGACCATTCTTGACTATTTTTTTCTACGTTTTACCGTTGTTGACTATTTCGACTATTTTTGACTATTTTTGACTATTTTTGACTATTTTTGACTATTTTTGACTATTTTTGACTATTTTTGACTAGTTTTGACTATTTTTGACTATATTTGACTATATTTGAATATACTTGTCTGTTTTTGACTACTTTTGACTATTTTTGACTATTTTTGACTAGTTTTGACTATTTTTGACTATATTTGACTATATTTGAATATACTTGTCTGTTTTTGACTACTTTTGACTATTTTTGACTATTTTTGACTATTTTTGACTATTTTTGACTATTTTTGACTATTTTTTATTATTTTTGACTATATTTGACTATTTTTGACTATTTTTTATTATTTTTGACTATTTCTGACTATTTCTGACTATTTTTGACTATTTTTGACTATTTTTGACCATTTTTGACTGTTTTTGACTATATTTGACTATTTTTGATTATCTTTGACCATTGTTGACTATTTCGATTATTTTTGACTATATTTGAATATGTTAGTCTACTTTTGATAATTTTTGACCATTATTGGCAATTTTTGACTGTTTTGACTGTTTTGGACTATTTTGACTATATTTGACTACTTTTGATTATTTTTGACCATTGTTGACTATTTTTGACTATTTTTAGCTATTGTTGACCATTGTTGACTATTTTTGACCATTGTTGACCATTATTGGCCATTGTTGACTATTTTCGACGTATTAAGACCGTTTTTTACTGTTTTTTGGCTATTTTTGACTATTTTGACTGTTATTTGACTATTTTTGACTATTTTTGACTATTTTTGACTATTTTTACTTTTTTGACTATTTTCGAATATATTTGTCTATTTTTGATTATTTTTGACTTTCTTTTGACTATTTTTGACTGTTTTTGACTATATTTGACCATTGTTGACTCTTTCGACGATTTTTGACTATTTTTGACTATTTCTGACTATATTTGAATATACTTGTCTGTTTTTGACTACTTTTGACTATTTTTGACTATATTTGAATATGTTAGTCTATTTTTGATAATTTTTGACTGTTTTGACTGTTTTGGACTATTTTGACTATATTTGACCATTGTTGACTATTTTTGACTATTTTTAGCTATTGTTGACCATTGTTGACTATATTCGACGTATTATGACCGTTTTTGACTATTTTTTGGCAATTTTTGACTATTTTTGAACATTATTGACTATTTCGACTATTCTTGACCATTGTTGACTGTTTTGACTATTTTTGACTCTTTTTTGACTATTTTTGACCATTGTTGTCTATATTTTACCATTGTTGACTATTTCGACTATTGTTGACTGTTTTTGAATATTTTTGCCGAATTTTGGTCAAAAATAGTCAAAATACGTCAAAAATAGTCAACATTGGCCAAAAACAGTCAACAATAGTAAAAATAGTCAACAATGGTTTAAAATAGTCAAATAGTAAAAAATAGTCAAAAATCGTCAAAAATAGTCAAAAGAAGGTCAAAAATATTCAAAAACAATTAACAATAGTCAACGATGGTCAAGAATAGTCGAAATAGTCAACAATGGTCAAAAATAGTCAAAATTCGTCAAAAATTGTCAACATTGGCCAAAAACAGTCAACAATAGTATAAATAGTCAACAATGGTCAAATATAGTCAAAATTCGTAAAAAAAAATCAAAATACGTCAAAAATATTCAACATTGGCCAAAAACAGTCAACAATAGTAAAAATAGTCAACAATGTTCAAAAATTGTCAAAAATGTCAAAAATTTTCAAAAATTTACAAAAATTGTTAAAAACGGTCATAATACGTTGACAATCTTTTACATTATTTGACTAAGTTTGACAATTTTTGACTAAGTTTGCCTATTTTTAATTATTTTTGACTATAATTAAAAATAGGCAAACTTAGTCAAAAATTGTCAAACTTAGTCAAATAATGTAAAAGATTGTCAAAATACGTCAAGAATAGTCAACAATGGTCAAAAATAGTCAACAATAGCTAAAAATAGTCAACAATGGTAAAAAATAGTCAAAAATAGTCAAATAGTCAAAAATCTTCAAAAATCGTCAAAATTCGCCAAAAATATTTAAAAACAGTCATCAATAGTGAAGAATAGTCGAAATAGTCAACCATGGTCAAAATACGTGAAAAATAGTCAACAATGGCCAAAAATTGTCAACAATGGTCGAAAATAGTCAACAATAGCTAAAAATAGTCAACAATGGTATGAAATAGTCAAAAATAGTCAAAAACAGTAAAAAAAAATAAAAAAAAATTGTCAAAAATCGTCAAAAAATTGTCAAAAATTGTCAAAACAGGCAAAAATATTCAAAACAGTCAACAATAGTCAACAATGGTCAAGAATAGTCAAGAATAGTCAAGAATAGTCGAGAATTGTCGAGAATAGTCGAGAATAGTCGAGAATAGTCGATAATAGTCGAGAATAGTCGAGATTAGTCGAGAATAGTCGAGAATAGTCGAGAATAGTCGAGAATAGTCGAGAATAGTCGAGAATAGTCGAGAATAGTCGAGAATAGTCGAGAATAGTCGAGAATAGTCGAGAATAGTCGAGAATAGTCGAGAATAGTCGAGAATAGTCGAGAATAGTCGAGAATAGTCGAGAATAGTCGAGAATAGTCGAGAATAGTCGAGAATAGTCGAGAATAGTCGAGAATAGTCGAGAATAGTCGAGAATAGTCGAGAATAGTCGAGAATATTCGAGAATAGTCAGGATAGTCAAAAATGTCAAGAATAGTCAGGAATACAATAGACTAGCCAGGAATAGTCAGCTATAAGGCGACTCCTTCTTATACTTGCGAAGACTTAGAAAGCTCACAACAACGGAGCTCTAAAAGAACTCCGAGCCTAAAAAGGGCTCGAGGTTTATTTAAAACTCGAGTCTTTTTTTAGCCTTGAAATATTCGGAGTCGTTTTTCTTCGACGAGCCCCATAGAAAAGCTCGAGCCTCTTTGAGAGGGCTAAAAGAACTCGAGTCTTTTGCAACACGACCCCCAATACACTCCTCATGTCTCTATTTGAGGCCGCTTCCATCCATCTTTCCAGATAACAGTCGCATAACAAGTACCTAATTACAGAAATAATGTATTTATAGTTTTTTTTTGTCCGGGCGCTTTTTGGCCCGGCCCGTGATCTCCCTCTGACGTGGAGCTCAGAGTCTTTATTTAGCATATAAATAATTGATTCGCAGTCTTCTTTATTTCAATAATATAACAAAAATGTTTATAACACATTATAAAAACAGTCAAAACTATAGTCTGACCGCTACCGCTGTGCCACTCCTTACCGTGCGTTTCCACTGTACAAAAACATGTTGACCCAACATAGCGCTGTCTCTATTTTTTTGCTGTCATTAAATAGAGACAACAATATGTTGTGACAACATGTTATTGGGCAGTGGAAACGCACGGTTAGGTATGCACGGGGAGGTGGGGACTGGGCAACGAATGCTGCGTTCCATTCACCGTAATTATTGCTATTTTCGTCCACAAAAACTGTTAAAAACGATAATAATGATCACTTTCATTACAAGTTGGTGCGAGTGGAATGAGATTTGTGATCGAAAATAACGAAATTAACAAAATTAACAGTGAATGGAACGTGCCATAGGTATGCGCGGAAAGCAAAAAAGAAAGAAAGAAAAAATATATTGGGTGAAAAAGTAGATATTGTTACGGAAAAAAAATCTTATATGAATCTAATGTTTTATTTAGAACCGGAACATTATTTAAGTAATAGATACGTTTATCGACGATGATGTAGCGTAGTGGTAGTAGTGGTAGCGTACCTACAAGCAAGGCATCCCGAGCGCAAATGACATCAAATTAAATCAACCGCTCTATTCACCATTCAACACAGATTCAATCTGTTGATTCAACTCGTGTTAGGACGGTCGACTCGACATTCAACATGTTGAAAGTAGGCGTCAATTTACCTACTCACCACGCAATCTGTCAAATCAACTCAATTTGATTCAACAGATTGAATACAAGATTGAATCGTGAGTAGAGCCCTTAATGGTTAAAATGTTACCCCGCGTTTCCATTGCGCAAAAACATGTTGATTTTCAACAGAATTCAACAGATCTCACGACATGTATAGAGTTGCGTTTCCATTGACGGACAATCAACATGTCGCATGACTTGTTGTCACTACAAGTATTGCGACATGTTTAATGTTGATTGTGTGGAATGCGTTTCCACTGGTGAAAGCAAGTTATCATACAAAGCGTTCAGAGACACTGACGATTTTTTTTTTAGAATATTTATCTATCTGCTCTGTGGATACTTTCAAAAAACGAACGAACGAAGCAAGTAGCTAAAATTGCTACTTTACGCCGATTTACTGTGAGAGGGTGGTACTACCCCGGTCGGGCCAGCCTGAATGGGCCTCATTCATGATTTCATTATAGGGAAAAATATTTACTTACTACTCTCTACCGATTGCTACTTTACGCCGATTTACTGTGAGAGGGTGGTACTACCCCGGTTGGGCCGGCCTGAATGGACCTCGTTCATGATTTCATTATAGGGAAAAATATTTACTTACAACTCTCTACCGATTGCTACTTTACGCCGATTTACTGTGAGCTGGGTGGTACTACCCTGGTCGGGCCGGCCTGAATGGGCCTCGTTCATGATTTCATTATAGGGAAAAATATTTACTTACTACTCTCTACCGAAATATTCTCTATGGATTTTCACAACAACGAAATGTCTAGGCACATTTTCGGATAACAGTATTTATGGCAAATAATCATGTTGATACACAAGTCTTAATACATGTTGAGTGGCAGTGGAAACGAAAACCTTAACAAGTCTATAGACATGCTGGTATACATGTTGAGACTTCAGGCAGTGGAAACGCTATCCTCAACAATACAAGTTACGCGACATGTCGGGCTCATCATGTCGCGATACAAGTATGCCGACATGTTTTTAGGTGGAAACGCACGGTTAGTTTTCTCTTTATTATTGCTGCGTTCCATTCACCGTAATTTTTTCTATTTTCGTCCACAAAAACTGTTAAAAACGATAATAATGATCACTTTCAGTACAAGTTGGTACGAGTGGAACGAGATTTGTGATCGAAAATAACGAAATCAACAAAATTAACATTGAATGGAACGCACCATAAATTGTTTTCATTTATGAGTTATAAATAACAACGTCAAAAATATCAAGTTTTTTGTATGGGGACCCCCTTTATTTTTAAATTTTATTATATTTTTAGTAATTTCGTTCCTGTAGCCGTAACAGAAATACACATTATGTGAAAATTTAAACGCTCTACCTAATATGGTTCGTGAGATACAGCTCGCTGACCGACAGATAGACGGAGGGGGGACAGACGAACAGCGGGGGCTTAGTAATAGGGTTCCAATGGCATCCTTTGGGTACGGAACCCTAAAAACATTAATCTTCGACCCAAACTTATCTATAAATACTCTGTCTATGATACGTTCAAGAATTAAAAAAGGTGCCTACAATCTTTGGCCACGCTATACTCTATTAGTGCGTTCCAGACACCGTAATTTTTGTTAATTTCATTATTTTCGTTCACAAATGTCGTTTCATTGGCCGTTTTTCGATTACACGGCACGGCACCGGCGACGGCATGGCGGCAGCTTTTTCATTGGTCAGTGACCCGTTGTCATTGGTTACTGACCAATGAAAACCCCACAAATAGCTGTCACTGTGCCGTCGCCGGTGCCGTGCCGTGTAATCGAAAAACGGCCAATCGAACCAAATTGTACTGAAAGTGATCATTATTATAATTGTTATCAGTTTTTGTGGACAAAAATAACAAAATTAATAGTGAATGGAACGCACCATATCTATGCCAAGAAGTCTATGCTTTCTTTATGGTCACAACCAAAGAGATACCTACCTACCTACCTAGGTACCTACTCCTAGGTCACAACCACAGAGTAAAGACTAAAGAAAGAGGTGCCCTTATTAGATATATGTATGAAAAAAAAACGTGGTCATTTTTTTTTCATTTTCATTGTTCTATCTACCGGTAAATAGTTGAACTACTCGCTTCGTTTTATGTTGATGTTAATACTAGGCCCACCACTCGGCCGAGTTGCTTCGGACCAGTCCGCTTAGTAATTGGTCCATGGTCACAACACAACCAAGGTGCGTGTGTCAGTTGCATAGGGATGTGACATTGAGTGAAAAAATCGATTAATAAAAATCAATTTTACACTTTTCAATATAAAACAATTTGGGCAACGTAGATTTTTCTATTATTCTTTTTTTTTTAATTATAAACCATGATAGCAGAACTGCCGATAATTATCGTTTACACAGTTGGCAGGATGGCCTTCGTTACAGTAAATACGGCCTTGAAATTAACTTTTGAAGCTATCTTTAAAAATAAGAAAACTAAACATGGAAATAATGTTTTTTATTAAAAGTCATAAATTTCACAGTTTTTCACACCTACCTAGTTATTCTATCCGCTGAACTAAGAAATCCTATAGAAATATGTATGGACAATAATTGCTGCAAGGTGCCAATAATTGGGGGTTTTACCCTACATATATTGTAGAAAACCTATTGTTAATTGTGTACTGAAAACTTTCATTTATTATATACACACTAGCTGTGCTGGGGCTTCGAATGCCAGGAATTTAGATTTTAGAGTAAATAAAATATCACCAGACAAACACCAACTGTATGGTCCCAAACTAAGCAATGCTTGTACTATGACTACCATACAATGGCCTGGGGACGATCCCAGAGTCAACCAGACCAGGGCAAATTACGAAAAGGCCGTTTCCGAAATTTGCCTCTGGCAGGAATCGAACCCGGAACCACCCGATGCAATGAGCCGAGCGCCCAACGGTCAAACCACTTCGCCAAGTGGTCGTCAACACATTCGGTCGAGTAACATTACACTCAAAATTTTATTTTTACTTTAAAGTCGTCGAGATAAAGAGGCCCATTTCGACAGTTAGTTATGACCATAGCATGTAACTTAGCATGAAATAAAGAAAATAATTGTTAACTTTTTGGGTTCATAAAACACTTTTGTCTGCTTTTCTACATAGTAATAGAACTAGGAGATTAATATAGCACTAATAATTTTGTTAGAATAAAAATCAAATAAAATTATGGGTATACAAAATAACCATATCGATGACTTTCTGGTTTTAAAACTAAAATACAAAACAAATCTTTTGATTAAACTTGAAGTTTAAACATTAAAAACACTAAAAAATCTATAACTGTATAATCGATTTATTAAAAAACTGTTGTTTTTATTAAATCCATTTTTAAAATTGTTTATAAGAATAAAATAATCGATTAATATGAAAATCGATTATTTTTTATATCCCAATCACTATTGCAGTAAACAAAACAAACGGCCAACGGATGAACGAGGATTTTAAAATTTTTAGAACTGTGTTGTTAAAACTGTGGATTTACGTTTTACACTTAAAATCACTCAATAAATAAGTATATTATGAGATGGCGGACGTAGACGAAATTATTGACTATATAAAATCACTGAAGAAAGGGTTCGACAAGGATTTATTTCAGACTAAGATTAATGAATTGGCGTACTCAGTCGATGTGATTGGTCTGGATTACAAAGATTTTCATACTTTGTTCAAAGTTTGGTTGAACTTATCCCTACGTAAGTTATTGTGTTTATGAATCAAAGCTTTTGCCAGTAGGTAAAGTCAGTAGAAAGTTTAATAGACTGTTTTTGTTCTGGTTTTAGCCATAACAAAATGGGTGAGCCTGGGAAGTTGTTTGGTGCCCCAGGATAATGTGGAGGAGCGTACTGTGGAGTACGCATTGTGTTGGATACTGTCCAACTATGAAGATCAGTCTACTTTCGCCAGACTGGGATTTTTACTAGACTGGCTTACAGGTAAAATTATTTTAGGTAAATTAGCTGTGCCCGCGACTTCGTACGCGTGAATTTAATAAAAACTCGTCGTGAATGTTTGCATAATAGCCTAAGTTACTCCTTATAACTTTAGCTATCTGCCACTGAAAGTCCCGTCAAAATTGATCCAGCCGTTTTCGGAAACTAGCTGGAACAAACGGACAGAACGACAAAAAAATAAAAAATAGCTATTTTGTTAGGAGTACCGTATATACTTTCATAGGAAGCTGTTTCTTTGCCATTACAAACGGACACTTCAATTGTAATTATTTGTATAGAATGGTATTTAGTACTATTAATAAAATAATGCATATTTGATGTTATGTACCTGCCATGCCTTCCTTTCCTTCCTCTAGGCCTGGCGGACTATGCCTATGGCATGTCATTTATACTTAACATTATATACATTATGTTATTTGCAGCTGCTATGGAGTGTAACGCTATTGATATGGCATTGCTGGACACAGGATATGATGTATTCTACATAGGCTTGACTTATGAAAGTTTGGTATGTACACATTATATTATAATATACCCTATACATGCTGGTTTACCAAGCCAGCTTGAATTTGACCAACAAGTTGGTAAACTGATAAAAATTGCCAAAGTATGGCATTATTTGTGGCCTGATTGATTGACAACCTGATGAGGTTAGGCTAGCAAAGGGCGGACGGCAGTGACAGATGGAGATGACATGAGCTGGAATGGCAGAAGGCATTACTTTGCAGTATTCATTTGTATGAGATTGATTATGACATACTACTGCAAGTGCTGCGTACGTTGTTCCAGCAGTTGCTGTTGTCTACTGTGTCCCGCGAAATTGTACTTTAAGACTCTTGTTGGTGTAGACTGTAGCTGATGGGGCTCTCTCCTCCTATCTAGATTTAGTACGGCTCCGGTGCCATTCTGGATAAATGGTAGTGAGCGATCACGGTGTAACTCACACGTTGTCTACTAGAGTGTATGCTCTGGCGGCAGGACCTACCGTTGATGGTCCCTGACGCTTCGTAAGGGGTTGCCAGGTATATTGAGCCTCCTTTTATAGCCCTCAGGGTTGATGGGGGGGCCCACTATAATAAATCTCTCTTGTACAGATATGGGTCCCTATCTAGATTTAGTATAGTCCTTTCAACTCCTTATATGATATGATACCAACCTTTTAATCTGGCTCATGTAGATCATTTTTGGTCTTAACTATACTATACGTATTTCCTTTACCTTCCAGACCCCACATGCCATGAAACTTGTGTACACACTGACAAAGCCCATTGATGTCACCAGGAGACGGGTGCTGGAGTTACTTGACTACTCCAAAAAGAGGGAGACTAAAAAGGTAAATACTAACCTTAAGACTCTTGAATGAACATGGAAAATGTTCTCGGTTTGTTGGAACTGCCAGGAATATCTCTGCTTCCTAGCTAGCTAGCTAGCTTAATTTTAACAGTTCGCTTACGGTGAGGGAAAACATCGTAAGGAAACCTACCCATCCCTCGGGATTCGGTAATAAGTCAGTTCCTGTATATACGGCGACAAGGTTCACCACCTGTCACGTTGGGTTCTAACTATCTCGTGAAACGTGGGCTTTGAGTTGGCTTACTACCTCCACAATGTGGTGGTGTATGGCCACTCCAACCTCTGACTACCGCCGAATGGGGATAAAAGTCGTGACGTTACATTCATTCATTCTTAATTTTAACTGTAATATTTTATTTTACATTCATTCATTCTTAATTTTAACTGTAATATTTTATTTTATATTTCAGAATATGTATAGACAGCTGCAAGTTCTGCTAGGGCTGTTCAAGTCCTACAAACCAGAGTGTGTCCCCGAGGATGTGCCTGCCATCTCCATACACACAGCATTTAAAAAGCTAAATCCTGATCTATTAGCTAGATTTAAACGAAATCAGGTACCCATAATTTAAGAAAATGTATGGTTCATTATTATAGCCGTTGCCCACGGCTCTGCCCGCCTGGTACTTTGAGATATAGCCTATGTCAATTGGGGATAGTGTAGCTTTCTAACAGTGAAAGTATTTTCAGAATCGGATCAGAGCTTACAGAGATTACCCATTACATACAAACTAATAAACTTTACCTCTTTATAATATTAGTATTATGAAGTATGATTATCTAGCTATTTGTCTCGTGTGAGTTTTGGTCATCCACCATACTTGATTATGAGGAGAACCTAGCACCAAATACGCAAACCAAAAGAAACTTGAAACACAAATTGAACGCATTATATCCGAAAAAGAAATGGCAAATCATAAATTCTCAAAAAGCTATACTAATATTATAAGTACGTCTGTCTGTTACGTTTTCACGATTAAACAGCTAAACCAATTTCGATGAATTTTGGTATAGAGATAGACATGACCTTGGAGAAGGATAGGCTGCTTATTGTTGTGAAAATAAAACATAAAGGGGTTGAAATAGGTAATAAATGAAAGTTTGTCCAAAGACCAATTTCTCGAAGAACAAAAGCAGACGAAGCAGACGACGAAAAAAGTTACACTCAAATGTTTGAGTACCCTTTCAGTATTCTGCGTATAAAGTCTGTTATATACTTGTAACATGTGCCTGGATGATTGCAGGAACGTCGAAATATTACAAAAAAACAAAAGCATCAGTTGTTTTGGATCAATCCAGTAAATTCTGTAAGTAGCAAGTTTCATTTCAAATTAATTTTAATAATTCATAGATAACCCAAGCATGCGATTGGTTAAGCACGCGTCTTGGGACTTTAATGTCCAGGGTTCAAACCCCGGCCAGCACCTGTGGAGTTTTCGAAATCTATGTGCGAATCATAACTTTAATATGGTTATCACTTGCTTATGGTGAAGGAAAACATTTTGACGAAACCTGCATGTCTTAGAAAATCTAACAAATTCTCAAAAGACATGTGAAATCACCAAACCGCATTAGGCCGGCGTGTTGGATTATATCCTGAATCCCCCTCGTATTGAGGGGAGGCTCGTGCCCAGAAGTGGGACATTAAAAGGGCTAACATTATTATTAAACTAGCATGATATTTATGAAATGTTGAAATGTTTTCAGACAAGTGGAAAGAACAGGAAAGCAGAACCATTAGTGCCAAATATGGAGTTCCTCAATATAGGCTCTAAACAGTATGGTGGCAAAGAGAAGCAGAAAAATTATCTCGATTTCTCAGAGTGAGTACATAACAACTGTAATGCGAGCAATAACAAATAAATATCGCCAGACTAACACACCAACTGTATGGCCCCAAACTAAGCAAAGCTATGGCTACCATAAAATAGACTGGGGGCGATCCCAGTGACACCCAGACCGGCACAAATTACGAAAATGCCGTTTCCGAAGTTTGCCTATGGCGGAAATCAACTAAAGTCAAGTAAAGTCAAGTCAACAAAAATCAACTAAACTAAATTTACAATGCTAGTGAAAGTACATCCCAAAATGGGGATAAAGTCGTGACGTTATATTATTTTTTTTATTTTGAAAGTACATCATAACTTTCTATAAATTTTGGGCTTACGGCCCGGCCATGACTTCGCGCTTCAGCGACGGGCTGTTGCGCGGGGGCACCAAAATGTTGCATGGCGCCACGAGCTGCCGCTCTCGGCGGCAACGCGCTTGATGCGCGCGCTACATTTTAGCACCCCCGCGCTGTCGCCCGTCGCTGAAGCTCGAAGTCGTGGCCGGGCAGTTTTTATGGCACTCAGTCCAGCGTGGCGTGGACGCTTTGGTGGCAAAAAATATCCTAGATGTTTTTTTATGGGACTGAGGCGGCAAACAAGCGTACGGCCTGATGTTAAGCAGTTACCGTAGCTTATAGATGCTTGAATTACCAAAGGCATTGCTCGCAAGTTGCCGACCCGAATGGGAGTGGGACAGAGGGAAGGGGTGGGGATTGGGATTCCGGCTCTCTCACTCATCGCACGAAACGCAACTGTAATAGCCACTTTATGACGATCTTCTGTGAGAGGTTGGTACTACCCCGGTCGAGTCAGCCCGTATACCACTCCGCCAAGCCAACTAGGCGATCGGATCGAATGCGGCTTCCCCGACCGGATACCGCCCGCACACCGCCACCGCTGCCTTGTGCGGGTGACGTCACATATGATAGGCGCCTAGTTAGCTATTAGCTTTTCCCCGGGACTCGTCAAGGTTCAAACCTTGGCGTCATCGTTGGACACCATTGTCGATCCTGTCTTACAGAAGTAACAGTGGCGGGAGTGTGTTGCGAGCCTAGTCCCTTTAAAAAAAAGGCGCCTAGTTGGCTTGGTGGGGTAGTATGAGCTGCAGTCGATTGGCTACAGCTTGGCTCTACCAATAAAACGATGATGATAACGATAATGGTGATGATGGTGATGATGATGGTGATGATGGTGATGATGTTGATGATGATGATGATGATGGTGATGATGATGGTGATGATGATGATGATGATGATGATGATGGTGATGATGGTGATGATGATGATGATGGTGATGATGGTGATGATGATGGTGATGATGGTGGTGATGATGATGATGATAATGATGATGGTGATGATGGTGATGATGATGATGTGACTGCGTCAGTCCGGCGGCGCTGCTGCGGCAGTGCGCGGCGCGGCCGGCGCGGCTGCGCGCGCTGCTGTGCAACGCGGGCGGCCTCGCGCTGCTGGCGCTCGCGCACCCAGCAGAACACGCCTTCCTCGCGCACGACCTCTACCGTCTACTCAACAACTGTCAGTACGCCTGCACTCTATACACTACACAACACAACACGCAGTCACAGTCATATTTCTGGCTACCGGCCTATAATGTTATTTTTGTCTCCCGCTTTGCTACGGAGGGAAGTGGATAATCTTCTTCCAACTCCTCCTATCCTTTCTTTTGATTAAATTCGTGCGGGTTCCAAGACAACTTAGCTTTTCCCCGGGACTCGTCGAGGGTCAAACCTTGGCGTCATCGTTGGACACCATTGTCGATCCTAGCTTACAGGAGTAACAGTGATAGGAGTGTGTGGCGAGCTTAGTCCCATTAAAAAATACACAACACGCAGAAAATAAATAAAACACGGAATTAAATAATATGTTAGCAACATTATAAGTAACACATATTAAAAAGCTATTGTAGGCTCTGATAAGACATTGGCTAATCTTACACATCAATAATAATTTATAAGTGGAAAATTGCAATAACCTTGTCTGCATTTTATCTCTCAGTATCCCTCATGCAATATCCAATCGTTCTCGCCTTAGGTTTCCTGGAAATATCTGAGCACAGCCCGGCAGAGAAGCGTGACCTGCTGCATCGGCTGGCGGTGCTGCAGCACACGCTGCTGCAGGGCGTTCCCGTCGTCACCAGGTTCCTGGCGCAGTACCTGCCCTTCTGGAACGAGATGGATTACTTCGCAGAGGTAACAAGTCTCACTCGCCACAGGATCTTATCTTACCACTCCACTGAGCCAACTAGGTGCCTGTCAAATGTGACGGTCACTCCCGCAAAAAGGCAGTGGCGGTGTGCGGGCGGGAAGCCGCAGGCGGTGGCGGGTGTGCGGGCGGTATGCGGGCGGGGAAGCCGCATTCCATCCGAGCGCCTGGTTGGCTTACTGGAGTAATACTAGCCTTCTTCTCCTAAGGGCGGTGGCCACAAATCGAAGACTTGGCGCACCTATTTTGTATGCCTAGCCTTAATTTTAATTAATTAATTAATTTTTAAAAAAGCGTCTGTAGCCTAGGGGTGAACAGGTTGGGCTAGCAATCAGAAGGTCCCAGGTTCGATCCCCGGTGGGGCATGCACCAATGGATGAATTTTCATCTATGTGCATAATTTACAGTTCGCTGACGGTGAGGGAAACTATCGTGAGGAAACCTACCTATCCCTCGGGATTAGGTAATAGTCAGTTCCTGTATACACGGCGACAAGGTTCACCACCTGTCACGTTGGGTTCTGACTATCAGGTGAAACGTGGGCTTTGAGTTGGCTTAATACCTCCACAATGTGGTGGTGTATGGCCACTCAAGCCTCTGACTACCCCCGAATGGGAATAAAAGTCGTGACGTTACATTGTTACATTTAATTAATTTTCTAGCCTTAATATAGGAAGTATAGGATAGCAGTGGAAGCCGATTGGTTAAGCACGCGTCTTGCGGGCTTAAGGTCTGGGGTTCAAACCCTGGTTCACACCTCTGGATTTTTCGAAATCTATGTGTGAATCATAACTTTGATATGATTATCACTTGCTTGCGGTGAAGGAAAACATCGTGAGGAAACCTGCATGTCTTTAGACATGTGAAATCCACCAACCCGCACTGGGCCAGCGTGGTGGATTATGGCCTGAATCCCCCTCGCATTGAGGGGAGGCCGTGCTCATCAGTGGGACGTTAATAGGGCTAACTTATTATTATTATTATAATATAGGAAGTATCTCAGTCTTCAGCTCTGCATCCAGCTACGTAATGTATTACTCAGCATCATCAGTGCCGAAAGGCGTTTAGCTCAGCATAAGCTGGAGCAGTGCGGGCTCCTCCACCGCTGATTTCAGCCAAAACCTTTTGAGTAACCAATTATCATATTACATTCTGACGACAGACAGCGACTGACTGAGAGACAGCGACTGTAGCCTAGAGGTGAACAGGTTGGGCTAACAACCCAACAACACAGGTTGAGGTGAACAGGTTGGGGGTTGGGATGAGTGAGAGAGCCGTAAGCCCACCCCCCCTCCCCCTCCCTCCATCCCACTCCCCTTCAGGTCGGCAATGTGCGAGCAATACCTTTGGTACTGTAAGCATCTATAGGCTACGGTAACTGCTTAACATCAGGCGGGCCGTACGCTTTTTTGCCACCGCAGTCCTATAAAAAAAAAAAAAAAAAACAACCAGAAGGTCCCAGGTTCGATTCCCGGTGGGGCATGCACCAATGGATAAATTTTCATCTATGTGCATTTACAGTTTACAGTTCGCTGACGGTGAGGGAAAACATCGTGAGGAAACCTACCTATCCCTCGGGATTAGGTAATAGTCAGTTCCTGTATACACGGCGACACGGTTCACCACCTGTCACGTTGGGTTCTGACTATCTAGTGAAACGTGGGCTTTGAGTTGGCTTAATACCTCCACAATGTGGTGGTGTATGGCCACTCAAGCCTCTGACTACCGAACGGGGATAAAAGTCGTGACGTTACATTACATTACATTACATTCTGACGACCTAATAGTTCTTTGCATTAATCATTCTGCCTATAAAAGTCAAGACAAAAATGATTGTCAAAAACATTTTTTTTATAGGGTGCGGTGGTAAAAAGAGTACGGCCCGCCTCATGTTAAGCAGTTACCGTAGCCTATAGATGCTCACAATACCAAAGGCATTGCTCGCACATTGCCGACCTGAAGGGGAGTGGGATGAAGGGAGGGGGAGTGGGTGTCGGCTCTCTCACTTATCGTACGAAACGCAACTGTAATGTCTGCTTTACGCCGATCTTTTGTGAGAGGGTGGTACTACCCCGATCGAGCCAGCCCGTTTATGAGCTGCAGTCAATTGGCTACAGCTTGACTCTACCACCTTCAAAATCCTTGTTAATGATTAGGTCCTGGAGCTAGTGGAGTGGGTGAGCGTGGACAGTCCCGACCACGTGACGTACATAGTGGAGACGCTTGGGAAGGTGTACCAGCGCGCGCAGCCGATGCAGCAGTGCGCGATACTGAGGAGCTTGACCAACATGTACACCAACTTGGTGAGTCTGCATTTAATAATAATATCCTGGGACATTTTTGTACACACGGTTACCTGATCCCAAACTAAGCAGAGCTTGTACTATGGAAACCAGATAACTGATATTACTACATATACTACTTTTTAATTTGTAAATACATACTTAATATACATATACACCCAGACTCCGGACATACAGACATGTTCATGCACACAAATGCATGTCTCGGGTAGGAATCGAACCTACGACCTGCAGCGTGAAAGGCGCCTCCGCGCCAACCACGCTAACGGGCCCGTCAAATTTTACTAAATAGTCTTCTTCCTATCGGTTAGTGGCCAACGCCAAACTATGGGGCTAGCACAACCGCCAAGACAAGACTTATGTCGCACCGAATTGCTCTCTCTCTACCTTAATGCATAGGAGAGAATGAGACATAATCGCGTTTTGTCTTGTCGCGGTCCGGCTGTGCTACTAGTGCTAGTGTCAGAGTTGTTCAAGCCGCCCAAAGGCCTCTGACAAAGCTTAACGACTGTTGCCTAGATGACAACAACCGGGACCGACTTTTTAGTGCCCTCCGAAGCACGGAGATGCTCAGTTCTAATGCCACGAAACGGCCACCCATCTCTGACTAACCTTGCCAAGCGTTGCTTAACCTCCGAACATTTACCGATCAGTGATTGCAGCTAGCTATGAACGCCACGATTTTTTTTTTACAAAAAAGTAAAAAAATAAAGTTTGAGAATTTCTGTTGTTTAGAAGATACTGTGTACTTAGCGGAGCTACGACAAATGATGTTATTACATGATTTAAAAACCATCATGATGGTGACTTTCTCGATCAACTGACTTTTAAACGAGTTGCATATGAACCAGGAGCCCATGATGCAAACTGTGGATTTACTCCAGCGTCGCCCAAACCTATTAGATTTGGTAGATTAGATGATAGGAAGAATAAATGGTTCTAGATGTTTCCACTTTCAGCGGTGGGGGAAGCGTCTACATGATAATTTCAAAATTGTAAAAAAAGCAATTACATGGAAATACTCAAGCGTGTCAGATATTTATATTTTTCTAGGTCCAACATGATAAATTGAAAAAAATATAAATTACTGGAGCGCGTCAGTATTTCAGAGGGGGTGTTCAGTGAAACTTACAGATGCTCCCATTTCTTAGACTGACGATCAAATTAGCAAAATATACACTTTGGACACTTCTTAGCTAGTAATGAGCCCTTATCTTAATCTGACGAGTTCGAGTATTTTAAGATGGCCTATTTTTTTTTGTTCCCCTGAGCGTACCCCCCAATATTAAGGGCTCATACTGGTTGGAGGTTCTTATCAATATGTAAGGTATCTCCCTTATCTTAATCTGACGCGCTGGAGTAAATCCAGAAAACCCTTCTACAGCGCCCCATCTAATAGTGACAATTCTGTGAGTTCGAGTCAATGAGCTACTAACTGTACTGATACTTTTTCCGTGGTGATTATTCTTGTAGGTAAGCAAAGGTACACCAACACTGATGATATTGGGTCCTGATATTGAAGCGAACCTATTACCCTTTACCAGAAAGTGTCTCATCCTATAAAAATCTTAATAACATTAAAGAAATCGGAACACGGTACACCAAAAAAGAAGTTTGATCTAATTGTTTAATTGTCAGGTATATTCTAGCACAAAAAAATACCAACACTTCATGGGCATGCAACCCTCGCCTTCGAGTTACGCTCTGTTGCTGCCTAAGGTTGCGGCATCTATTAGCGAGATGTGCAATAAGGCGCTACAAGTTGATCCTGGTAAGTAGAGTTTTATTATGAAATAATTTGTTTTGGTGGTACTATACATATTTGTAAGAATCTTCATACATTTTGGCTGTGTATTCAATTATTCATGAGCTTGTTTAAATAAATAATAGTACCGGCCCGAAGATAAAGCCCTGTGGGATGCCTGTTAACTACAATCAGAATGAAGATTTCATTTCATTCATATAAACGCATTGAATTCTAGCAATTAAACCAAGGAATCCTCAATGCTAATGGTCGTGACTTCTGAGGAGTATTCTTGACTGTACATCGTGCTAAGTCGTTCTATCTTCGGCGATATGGATCGCTTTAAATATTGTGTTGGGGGTGTGTCTGTGCGTTTATGGTGTGGTCCGACTAGTGCCAGTGTTGGACTCTTACGCGCCTAGTGCTCGAGTACTTATTTTTCCGTAAATCCTCTGTGGTATTTCTATGAATGTTGTTTTGTTAGAGGACATGCGCGTGGTGTACAGCAGCGTGTGGGCGGCGGTGGGCGTGTGCTGGGCCGCGCTGGCGGCGCGCGCGGGCGCACACGCCGTGTGCGAGCCGCCGCCGCTCGCCATCACCCTGCCGCTGGCAGCCGTCTCCGCCAACCTCATAGAAATGACCACTGTTCTCATGAGATTGTGAGTTGAAATTGAAATAATAACACGTCTTCTGGCCGGAGCACAGTGAAGACGGCTTGGCATGGCATTTAAATTTTTATCAATCTAATTTAATACTTATCTTATCGAAATAAGGTATATATTTCAATGCTCGGTGATCGACCTCGGAGTATCGCGGAGTATTTTCTCAGTGCACCCGCTAGAGCACCTTATTTCGATTGGATAAGTATTAAATTCGGTTGATAAAAATTGAAATGCCATGCCATGCCGTCCTCATGTGCGCCGGCCATTCTTCTTCTTGTCGTATAGTTAGGCCGCACAGTCTGATTTGGAGCCCGATTTTGTGACATCGTCTTTTTATTTTAAATTCTGTTTGTTTAAAGCAACACAAATGTAAGAGTAAAACTCCCAGGTGACAGATGCAAGTAGTTTTTGAGATATGATCCTTTGAAAATCGTTAAAATTACACCTCTATTTTTACAAAATCGATTATAATTCTTAAACTATACGCAATACAGAAAAATTGTCTGAATAAACTATGTAAAACAATCAAATGGCCACGTATTGGAGCAATCATGGTAGTCGTAAGATCATTCGTTTCGATGTAAATCACGATTTTCAAATTTTCGTTTTTATTTTTTTTCTCGTTAAGTCCACCATATTATAAAATGATATTTACACACAAGTAAGCTTGGTAGGTCTACTACATCTCTTAAAAATATCACTCTATAATTCCATGGACTATTTGAGTAATTGACCAAAATGTTTCTGACAGCTCTAGGGTTGGTACTGACTGCTAAATTTATTTATTAAATTAAAATAATTAGGCACTACGTAGGTTTCAACATTAAATATCACCTTTTTAATGCTAAATACGAAAATTAGTGACATGGGAAAGGGTTCACCTTAATTTTTATCTGGATTTAATGTACAATTACTACAATTCTGAGGTGTCAATCCTAAGGAAAATCTAAAACTTCTTATAACATCAATAGTCCATGGAATTATAGCGTGATATTTTTAAGGGATGTAGTAGACCTACTAAGCTCACTTGTCTGTAAATATCATTTTATAATATGGTGGACTTAACGAGAAAAAAAATAAAAACTAAAATTTGAAAATCGTGATTTACATCGAAACGAATGATCTTACGACTACCCTGATTGCTCCAATACGTGGCCATTTGATTGTTTTACATAGTTTATTCAGACAATTTTTCTGTATTGCGTATAGTTTAAGAATTATAATCGATTTTGTAAAAATCGAGGTGTAATTTTAACGATTTTCAAAGGACAATATCTCAAAAACTACTTGCATCTGTCACTTGGGAGTTTTACTCTTACATTTGTGTTGCTTTAAACTAACAGAATTTAAAATAAAAAGACGATGTCACAAAATCCGGCTCCAGATCAGACTGTGGGCCGTGGTCTCCTATTAAATGCCATCGGCCACTTACAGCGTCACGCGTACGCCGCGCCACAATGCTTACTATAGAAATGTAATGTTGTGGTCTCCTTCACACGCCGACGTCACTATAGTAAAATTGTGACGCGGCGTACGCGTGACGCTGTAAGCGGCCGATGGCATTTAATAGGAGACCACGGACTTAGTGATCAACCTAGTGTCAAATCTCTGTCCGGTCCACTTGTTCAGCAATGTCGGGAAAAGGGATATAATCCCAATGATCTCAAAACCGTAATAGAATGTGTATTAGCAAATTAGAACATTTACACCCCTTATTTATTTCCAGGTACAAGCATATATTCAAACAAAAGAAGTCAGTGAACACGCATCCAGATGAGGGTAGACAAATGAAACTGATGCAGACGCTAGAATCCTACACATTCGATTTAACCAATTGTTTGTGCAGTGACGAGGCACTGAGCTCTGGAAAATCGGGGCTATTGTTTAACAAACTACATCCCCAGATAGTTAGTCAACTTAGTTCTATAATACCAGATGTGGATTCGAAGCTAAATATAAGAAATCACTTGGCTTTCGCGCCGTACACTTATCTTCAGCTCGGTACGGAAGGCTATAGAGACGCGGACAACAAGTTGTGTTTCCACGTCGCCATAGAGCAGGAATTCACGAATTTGGCCTCCGTTTTGAAGAAAGCTGTACCTGAGTTAAATAATTCACTAAATTACATGGATATTTAGTGCGTAATGATATCGAGGTTAAGATATTGTTTTATTTTTTTAAATAAGTATTAATTTGTTAAATCATCTCGGGTATGCAAATGCATGCAGATTCCAATAAAATTTACGGTATATTTAAAATACATGTTGAGATCATACCCCAGACGTTCAAAGTGGATGAAAATTTTAATTTAATTGATTGATTATTGAATTTTTATAATGTACCTAATATTGTTTTATATAAATAATAATACAATTTAAACATTAACAATGACAATAGAGTTTAAGAAGTGATTATGAGGATAGACAATAATGATAGAAAACAATGTTTGTGATGTGAACACCCACCATTTTAATATTTTAATAAAAGACTGCGCGAACATAACTAGTATTTATCTTTATCTTTTAATAATACAACATTATTGACTCAAAAAGATGACAATGATTACTAATATTCCTCCAATTTCTAGAGTTGAATTAAATCTAAAGTTTAGGTAAATCATCTTGAAACTATCATCACACCTTATTGGGTGTTTATTAACAAGAATAGCGCGTAAAAAATGATGCTGAACCGTCAGTATTATTGATTTCTAGGATGCTGAGGATCGTCTAGAGGGCGTCAAGGGACACAAGAGGTCAGTCCACGGTCACAGTCCAGAAAATAGCCAAAAGTATACTAACTGTATATTCTAGATTGTTGCCAACTCGTCAACTCATCAATAGTCATCACAGATGTTTTTAGCATCGCAGCTATATTTTATTGAGCGTAGGTGTAAGGTGATCTACAGAATTTGGTCGACGGACGTTTGTGTAGGGTGACTATAGTTTTTGAAACTATTTTTTACGAGGTTATCATTTATTTTTTTTGCGTTCTCTTCTTCATCGTATTCTTCAGTTCTGAAATGCCTTCCATTTCACTCTATCTTCGGCTTGCCTCGCGGCATTAGGTAGAGCGAGTCGCGCTATATTGCTTTAATTTGGTCGGACCAGTAGGTAGGTGAGCGAGCCCGGGGTATTTTCGCCTCTATTCTTCCTTCCTTCCATCAACGTTTAAAAACATGGAATATTGTCGGTCTCTTTAATCTTGTAGGTATTGTTGCAGTTTTCACTATAGTAATTTAGATATTTTTATCCGGAAGGGTTTGTATAAATTTAATCGCGGAAAGCCCTGCCATTCCGAGGCGGGTCGCTAATTTTAAAATACTTAAATGAAGATTGAGTACACATATTTTGTGTGCATTAGATTTATGCATAACTGGGGTTCATAATAACAATTTTCATTTTTCTTCTCTTCCGCAGTGTCATGTATTATACCTACCTACCTAATAAAACTTGGGCGTGTAAATACTTTTTCACAAAGACGTAAGTAGTTACTTTTCCATTTCCGCGTGTTACTGGCGCTCATTTATTTTGCGTGGTCCGCTCGACGGCATAAATTATGGACACCGCGGCTGGAGCGGGCCGGCGCGGGCGTGCGGGCGGGAGCCGCCCCTCGACCGCTCGCCGCCCTTCGCCTCAATGAGAAATGTTTCAGGGCCTTTTGTCCCCTTATGCCCCTTTTTGCGAGCGACATCTTCAAGGATACTGTGTTAATCGGACCCTGCGATACTTTTTGTGAACGCCTACGGAAGCCGACTGGAAAAACTGTTTTTTTTTTTCGTTTCACTCGGCCCGTTTCCTTTTTATTGTTTGCCTTTTGTAGGATTACCGACATTAGATTTCTTCATATCTGTATAATATTATTTTTGTATTTGCTGGCGAATTGGTCCCAAATTTTATTTTACCTTTACTGTTTTTAAAGAATACAAGTTTCGTTTTTGGTAATCACTTGATTGTTTTTAAAAAGCGTAATTAAAATAGGTATATTCCACGAAGACTTACATACCTACAATGTAATGTAACTGTGTCAGCTATTCCTAACACGGTATGTTCTTTTTCCATGACATTCCTGGCTCAATGCCAGGGTCCACTTGCAGAAAATACTATCTACTGACATACATTCGTGAACATATTTTCTGTTGCTTTTTATCTAAGTAGGTACCTAGGTACGTGGATGGCTCTCTACTGTACCTATAACGATTACTTAGAAATGTTCATTACTTAAATAGTGTACCTATTTACCAGCCTGGGTTCGAAATTATTCAGATAAGTACCTATGTCCCTTGAAAATTATCAGATAATGACGTCATCAGACAGCCAAACCAACAAAACATTTTTGCCCACAATAGTCACCAATTTGTGATTAATTTATCAAAGATAATTAGGTATCTATCCTATATTTATCGTTATAATATAACCGTGATATCATTCGAACCCTGGTACTAGACTCTACTATCTATTAGAGGTTAAAACAATTACGATGAGATTTATATAGGAGCATACCTACTTAGATAATTTTAGAACATTTATTCCACGGAAAATACCATCGCTTACATAAGATAAGAAAAGCGAATATTCTCATGAGATCGAGCTCGAAACGTGCCACGGTCTCACGGCTCCCAGCGGGTTTGTTTTGCGGGTAAAAATATGCGCAACTGGTAACAATTGATAGGGGTGGCGGCGGGAAGGGTGCTAGCTCATATCTCGCGCTTAGAACCCTTTGGAACCCCACTTTCCATTTTATCCCTACTCAAAAATCGCTTCGGGAGTCCTGTTTTGCTGGCGAGTAACTACTGCTCCCATTTTTGCCAAATTGTTGTTTAGGGTGGAACGGATTGCGCGGTTCGATCGCGTCGTTTTGTTTCGACTGAACTAGCTCGTGGCTTTTACGACGTTTGTGTTTACTTGCGCAAGTAATTACTAAATCTAGGGAGCTTTTGTAGCTGCCGCTCTGGGAGTTAAATGACGTTTGTATTTCACAAGATTCTACTTAAAATCTGCTTGAAAGGGGTTTAAAAGCTAAGACGCGAAATATCTTCTCATCTTTTATACATTTTGCCACTTTTTACTAGTCTTATTATAATCATACAATTAGGCAGTACTCATTAAAGTCACGAATAAACTTTATAATGATTAATTCTATAGTGAATTAAGTACCTAATAGCAGAATTTGTAGCGATGCTCTTTCGCCAAAATTCATGAAAGTTATCATCTAATTTACTAACTACATCTAGTTTAAATAGCTTAGCTGGAATCTTGAATATTATCTATCTACACAAAGGTTGTATTTTGTGAGATAAAGGAGATGAAATGTTGTTAATTACCAAGCCTTTTGTTATTTCTTAACAAACACAGTTGGGACCATGGACCAATTACTAAGGGGACTGGCCCTAAGCAAGTCGGCCGAGTGGTCAGCCTAGTACTAACATCGAAATAAAACGACGAGTAGTTCAACTATTTACCGGTAGATAGAACAATGAAAATGAAAAAACAATGACCACGTTTTTCTTCATACATATATCTAATAAGGGCACCTCTTTCTTTAGTCTTTACTCTGTGGTTGGGACATAATTCACCAAGTTTCTTATTAAAGTTAAGGTTACCTACGTAGGGTACCTATTTGAAACGCCATTACGTTTTATTAACGATCATTTCTCTAACAATATATTTATGAACATAATTCATTATCGCTCAAAGGACGTTACCTACTTTACATAAGCTCTTTCGGTAGGTAGGTACGTAGGTACGTGCGCGAGTACCTAAGTATTGCCCGAATAGATAAATACACAAACAGCGTACGTGTTTTCAAATGTCAAAGCCCTTATAAACCTCTGAGATCTGCAAACACGGGCGTTGAATCGTGTTAGTGTAGGCGAGAGCTCGCTCGGCTGCTGTCTGTACCCGAATCGATAAAATTCGGGTCCGCGCCCCCGTGCGTTGCCACGGCGACGCGCCCCGAGTCCCTCCCGGCTCCGGCCCAGCCTCCCCGCCGCATCTCCGAGAACACCGATGTTGACTTAGACGGATAGGGTAAGAGGCTTATTAATGGTTTTATGTTACTTCAACGCTACTTACAGGACGAGCCGACTTAAATAAACTCATCGAGTTTTTTACCTTTTTTCATCCAATTATGAGACGATATTAAAAAGAAGTCTATTGAGTGTGCTGCTCGAATTATATATTGGACGATGGAAAGTGAAAAACGGGAGAGGGTCTGCGAATAATGGTGGTACGTGGAACATTTCCAACGGGCGCGCGCCGCCATCTTGCCAGACCGCGTGACGCCATTACAAATCGAGTGCGTTCACGTCGGCGGGCTTGGCTACATTATTTTCATCTGGATTCACACGCTTACGTAATGCGTATTATTTAAATTGCGATCGGACCTTCAACGTTTTGATGTGTATACCAAAAATCGATGTGGAGCGGCGTGTAACAGGACATTTCAAAAATAAATATGGGTCTGTGTTATAAGTTCTGAACGTATGGATCCTGCGATTACCCAAATAAGTTGGTGGCACGATCCTGCATTACAAGTAGCGGCAGGCGAGCGGCATCGTAATGTGGGGCGCGGGTGTCCCCAGGCGGCCCGGGCGCCGCTCCGATGGCCGCTGCGTTCTGTCCAGGGAGACAGCGACCGCAAACTTTCTCTACCCCAACTCAGTTTACCCAGGACGAGCTTAAAAAATTCTTTGCGGGATTCCTCAGCAATGAATAAGTAAATTGCAACGATCTCTAAAGGTTCGTTGGTAAATTGCATAATGAAATCGGTATTCGTGTCGTTTTCTCGCAAAGCGTGCACCGTTGCTTTATGAATTTTAATATGGCGGCTGAAGATGCTTACGACGACGGTGCGAGATACGTTCTTATTAATATTCCTGCAGCGCAGTTTTAGTTCTTTTGTCTAACGTAGTTCGAGCGGGCAATAAAAGAGACGGCTGGAAATGTGCTGCATTTATACCTACAGGTTTCAGACGACGCCCGGCGTGCCAGCCTTGCTTTATTTTGTTCGCTCGTCGGTCCTTTGCCGGGCTTTCATTGCTCGCAACTAAGACTAACAAGGTTTTTAATTATTTCCTTTAATGCCACTTTCAGCGCCGCGGCGTTACATGCGGAGCTTTGTTGCTCTAACGTTGTAGGATCTACCTCGGAACAAAGCTTTGCCGGGAGCAACGTGACCAGTTACGTTGTATACCTACATAAACTTTTAAATAAATTATAGGTGTTGGCGTTTAGTTCGAAGTGGTGAACACCTATTCACGCGGAATGAATAAACACAAAGGTTTTCATGTTCAGTAGCATAATAAATTATTAAACTTATCAGCTACTCGGAGCCTTATGGATGTTTGGTGAATTGCTAAATATATAGCTTGTGGATGTAGGAGCACGAGGCGTGATGGACGTAGCTTCTGACGGGATTCTTAGAGTCACAAGTTTAACCCCATAAGTTAGGTATTCTTTTGTATATTTAGCTAGCGAATACGGAGCATATTCGTGATTTTATTTTTTTATTATATTGCAGCATATCTCCACTGTATTCTATTCTATAGAGACATATACATCATTGTGAAGAGTAGCAGCTTGCGAAACTTTACCCGAACAGCCCCGCTATAAGTGGCCATAATAGTATCTTTTAGTATAATTTTATTTATAATGTTATGTGCGGCTTTAAAAGCCAAAGCCCGGGATAAAGCAATTGTTTTCCTCGGCGCTCAGCCAAGCGGATGAAATATCTATGAAGCTCATTTACATGAACACTCCATTTAACATATTCGTGGGTTTTACACTTTGCTTCGGCTTATCTTATGATTGAATTTCATTAAATTTTGCTTATATTTGTTTTGAAAGTACCTTACCTAATTGAAAGTACCATTTAATGTAATGTAACGACACGACTTTTATCCCCGTTCGGGGGCTTGAGTGGCCATACACCACCACATTGTGAAGGTATTAACCAACTCAAAGCCCACGTTTCACCAGATAGTCAGAACCAACGTGACAGGTGGTGAACCGTGTCGCCGTGTATACAGGAACTGACTATTACCTAATCCCGAGGGATAGGTAGGTTTCCTCACGATGTTTTCTCTCACCGTCCATTATTACCATTACCAAGTACCATTTATTTTTGCACAAAAACATGGTCACAACAATCGGCTAGCGAGCAAGGGGGCACCCAGTCGTTCAGGGCGTCCAGTCGCTTAGCCATTGAACTACCACTAGCGTTTTGCTATTCTGATTGACCCTCCTGGTCGGTCAGTATCTACCGACCAATCAGAAGGTCGGTTAGAATAGCGAAACGCTAGGTACAATGGCAGTGCAATGGCTAAGCGACTCGGCACCCTGCGATAGTGGCGCCCACACCACGGATGGGTCCAACTCATCCGTTATGTCCGCTGCGCGGGTGCCGCGTGGTGAAATATGGCGGCTCGTAAAACACGCCGATGCCTACGAGCCACGAATATGATACCTATTGTTGTTGTGCATTTTGATATCCGTCCAAAAGGCTGAACGGCTTTAAACTTCCATAATGGTAGGTTTAACAGAAATGTTGCTATACAAATACAAATACAAATTGTTTATTGCATAATTGTGGTAATACAATTATAGTTAGTTCGTTATTATAGTTTGTGAGTAGGTAATTTAATATAGAGTTTTGGCAATACGGACATATTTTTAACATTATTTTCCAGGAGCGACTAAGTCCTACTGTGTCCATGGACTTCGTTTAGTATTACAAACTATTTTGCACAGTCACGTGACTCCCTCTTTAATAATATATTCGTGCTACTTATTCTTTTATGAAATGTAAGTACCCACATTTTAACAAGATAAAAGCGATTTAAAACACCACCCCTATAGGTACCTATGCAAACAAAGTTCCTTCCATCTTTTCTAATTAAGTAACTTCAGATGTTATTAGTTTAATCGTTATAGATCTTCAGGATATTGAGGCTTACAGCTCTGAATACATAATACAACATAATACCTATATATCAAGTTGGCGATAATTACGAGTTTAATTAATCCGTTCCAATACGCATTTCATCACATCGAACATGTATCCATCAAAATCTGTGTGCGCACCAGACCGCTCAATAATCAAAGCTTCCCTTTAGCCCTCACAAAACGAAGCTGTTTCCGAAATCCCTTAATTAGTGCCATCCCCCGTCTGTCACTGTCCGGTCTCGTGCCTCACACAAAGGTGGTAGGTATTAATCAGGGATGCTACAGATGTAGACGTCAGGAGCATCCATATATTTAACTTTGCGGAGCTTCCAGATATTCGGATCTATATTGTCTCGTTTTTCAGCATATCAACGGTCATAAATAAATAATTTGAATGTTATTCTTATAGAAAAAACAGAAACGTACAGTAACGTACTTTGGATCGGTAAGATCGCCTGCATGTCTGAGTTAAGATTTCCAACGTAAGATGGTTTCTCTTTATTATTGACACCAGTGATTAAGACAGCTCAGTTTATGTTGGAAATATGTACTTAACATTACCTACCATAAATGTGCAGTTCACTTAACATCATCTGTGGACAAAACGATCTAGGTATAATATGAACGTTGTAAAAATTCTTGTAACTACTTAAATGCGTACCTAATGATGTTTTTTTTATCTTTAAAAGTGAATGCAAAAAACA
This sequence comes from Drymonia ruficornis, assembly GCA_947859195.1. Taxonomy (NCBI): domain Eukaryota; kingdom Metazoa; phylum Arthropoda; class Insecta; order Lepidoptera; family Notodontidae; genus Drymonia; species Drymonia ruficornis. Next base: position 11,799,595 of record OX401905.1, on the reverse strand, counting down.
TAAAAAGTCGACATCCGCTCCGCATCTACTAAAAGGACATCCCACATCGCGTCCATTAATTAATCAACGAATCCAATATCCTGCTCGATACGACTGAACTGTACCTAATACATGATACAGTATCCTTTGACGTCTACCTTCGATGTAATTACGCTACCGTCATATGCACGAGTGTACTTATTTAACGACTACAAAGCGAATGGGGTAGGTGGTGTTCAGTTGGAGTGGGTGGACGCATGGGGTGTCAATTTCCTAAAGTTGTGAGTGCAGCGACGGGCGGATGGATACTGCACGGACTTTGTATTGGCAAAAGGCAATTAATTGCAATGGCAATTGGCAAAGAGATGTTAAGTGATCTTCAAAGATTGCTATGAGTTTGTTGATGACAGATAAGGACGCTCCCGCTTTGCAACGGAGGGAAGTGGATAATCTTCTTCGAACTCCTATTTGATTAAATTCGTGCGGGTTCCGAAACAATTTAGCTTTTACCTGGGACTCGTCGAGGGTCAAACCTTGGTGCCATCGTTGGATACCATTGTCGATCCTGGCTTACAGGAGTAGCAGTGGTGGGAGTGTGTGGCGGGCCTAGATGACATAAGAATCGGGCATCAAAAATACCTAAAAGAAGATACAAACAAATCTGTTGTGAAGTGCAGCCCCTCCCGTTCCGGGAAGGAGACTGAGAATCAGGTGGCGCGGGATGCAATTCACCCACAAACGGTTACCCCAACATTTGCTAAGTGATCGTAGCTCCTATTTCGTACAAATTAGTAGCTATATTGGGTCGTACGTGGGTTTGGCGCCTACTCCCAAATACGAAACGAAATGCTTGGGCTGCGAATCGTACGTACGAAACACTTTCGGAGTAGGAATACTCCGAAAGTGTTTCGGAGTAGGAATACTCCGAAAGTGTTTCGGATCCGAAGTTCCGATACGTTTATTTTTTTTATCAGACTGAGAGTGAGGTGGCAATCTAGCGTACGGCCCGCCCAATGTTAAGCAGTTACCGTAGCCTATAGATGCTAGCAATACTAAAGACATTGCTCCCACTTTGCTGACCTGTGGGGGGGGGGGGTGTTGGGCTTCCGGCTCTCTCACTCATCGTACGAAACGCAGCTGTAATAGCTGCTTTACGCCGATGGTAGGGTGGTACTACCCCCCGGTCGAGCCATATATTAGCTGTAGTCAATTGCCTACAGCTTGGCTCTACCACCTTCGAATATTCGTGATTTGACGTTTCTTCTTTCGTGGACTGCTCCGAAAGAATTCGGAACTCTTCCAAAACACTTTCGGAATAGGAAAACGTACGATCCGTTAGCCAAAGCATTTCGTTTCGTGTTTCGGAGTAGGCCCCCCCGGCCCTCCCGCCCTCCCGGGCAGAGCTGCAGGCGACTGGCAGTTGCCAATGGTTACATTTGAACTGCGACGCGCGGTCCACGCGTATCACCTACCTACTTCAGTTAATATTTGAACAGGGATTTTCGCAATGTTTGTACTGGCATGGCTACCGACTATGGCCGGAGGTGAAAATCAATAGGCCTGTCCAGATGTGTTTTACAATGGTTGATTAATGGCTTCAGTTGGGAATTTGAACTTTATTATATTTTGTCATATTTTGTGAACAGTTCGGGGTCTCTTTACATGTTGGGATTTGATTATACTGTTGCCGAGAAGCGATATTAATTGTTAATAATGTTTATGTTCAAGTCGGTCACCGCAAGGCTCGCCAACGTCCAGGCAACAATTTTGTTGGCGTTTTGTTAATCTATACTTCTATACTATATAATATTATAAAGAGAGAAGATTTGTATGTATGTTTGTATGGATGTTTGTGATGAGTAAACTCGAAAACTACTAGACCGATTCCAAAAATTCTTTCACCATTAGAATGATACATTATCCCTGAGTAACATAGGCTATATTTTTGGGATCCGGGATACGGGATACGGGATCCGGGATCAGAGATCCGATTTAAAAAAAAAAAATCTACGCCGACGAAGTCGCGGGGAAAAGCTAGTTAAAAATAAATGGAGGCGAAACGTTTATAACAATCAATTGACTTGGCCGTGGTAGATATAAGTAGGTACCTAAATACTTAGATAGTGGTAAGAGTTAGAGGTAACTGACATAGCCCGTAGGATTGCAAAACTCAAGTGGCAGTGGGCAGGGCACATTGCTCGTAGAACGGATGGCCGATGGGGCCGAAAAGTTCTCGAGTGGCGGCCGCGCACCGGAAAGCGTATCGTGGGAGGCCTCCCACAAGGTGGACCGACGACCTGGTGAAGGTCGCGGGAATCCGCTGGATGCGGGCAGCGCAAGACCGGTCATTGTGGCGAACCTCGGGGGAGGCCTATGTCCAGCAGTGGACGTCTTTCGGCTGAGATGATGATGATGAAGAGTTAGAGCGGCCAGCCCCCCCCCCCTCGAAAGCGTAACTGGTTCTGGATTTGATTCCTGGCCACGAAACTATTGTTTTTAATCATATAAATAAACAGAACTAAAATGTGTAATTCAACAGTTAAGTTTATTGCGCAGTGAACTGTAGTAGGTACATGTAACGTGGCAGAGGCGACACGGGTTGACTACGCGAAGTTTGCACAAATGACAACAGTAACTCTCCTTTGTGCTTCCAAGTGCAGCAGAGTTAATTTCGTGCCTCTCTCACCCTTACGTCAGACGATATTAAATTCAGTCGCATGCATTATGTACGAGATGAAAAGGTGAGCTAGATGGTTACCTGGCAATGGCAACCTAAGTTATTTTAAGGCTTTCAATGTTTGGGTAACCTACTTGATTATTTCGGAGGACAGCACACTGGAGCTATTAAATGGAGAAAGTGTCAGAACGCCATATTTATCTGGTGGATAAAAGTTGTCCTTCGATTCTGAAACAGGCCCTTAATAATTTATCCGCCGAATACTCGAACGCAACTCAAATTTGAGAGCTGCTTAACCTTGACGCGCCATACAAAAAATTACAGATAGCGATATCTCAAACTGCTAAGTGGGAGTTAAATATTTGAGGCTCAAATGCTCAAAAGGTATATAATACTCAAAAGGTACTCAAATTTTGAGTTCCTTTTGAGTATTCGGCCGTAAGTCTCTGCTGTTTGTAGTGGGATTAGAGATGCGCCGTTCCCAAGAATATTGGGAACATTAAGAATTTTGACTACAACGCGACGGGAAATAGGTACATATTAGCAAGAAGGTTTAGTGTTGCCTTAAAATACTAATATTGAAGTATAAGAAAAACAAGTACCTACCTACTTTTTTACTTCACTATTCGCATGCTTAGCGTCGGTAGCTTTAGAAAATGTCTGCTAAGAATTTCTCCAAAAACCTACTAAAGTAGGTATATGTAGGCGTAAAATATCAGGTGTTGTGAAAATATCGAGGCGTTCCCAAGTGCCTATCCGTCTTGATCGCGTTGGATTTAGGATATAGGGACCGTCGCTCACCTATCTATCTAGCTTTACCTCTTGAATAAAGGCAGCATGATACGAAATCTTTGACAAAAAGATATTGCTCGTAAGTTCGTAATGGACAAGGTTTTCTTATCGTATATGTAGATGAGATGTGCAGAGCCTTTATTCGTTATGAACTATATTTTCAGGCGTTTTGAAATTTTAATTTTATAGATTACTCTAGTATCTAGTGATATGAATGAGGTTGGAGTGGATATAAGTATGACAGCAAAGCGCGATGAATGGAAGAATAAGCGCCCTATCACACTAGGCAACCATGGTTGCGCCATCAGCGGGTAATTCAATGGCCGAAACCGAATTGGTTGCGCTACCAAGCGACACCAGGTGCGATACCCTCCATACAGCTCTATACATTTGTTGGTGGAGAGACTGGTTGCGCTACCGCTGGTTGCCTAGTGCAATAGAGCGCTTAGACATACTGCGCCAACCACAGATCTGAAGGCGGTGATGATTTTATAGACTCTACATAACATAACGCCACCAAACTTACTACTAGTCCCACCCGCGATGTTCGCTTCCTTCAAAATCCCACAGTAACGCCCTTTTTCACCCGAGTCCCCTTAAATCAAGCACCAAGAATCCTGCGCTCGAGTAGTGGGTTGCCGTCCTCGTCGCCATTACACCTCGCCCAATGACGCTTGAACCCGCCGTGGAAGCGCCCGCCGCCCGAAGAATTGCCGCTATAAACTTGATTGAATATTTTCTCTTGCACGTTACACTTCTGTTACCGAGGAAGATTTATGGGGGTCAGAGTAATGTGGTCGTTTATTATTTGAAGAAATAAGGTTTTTTAGGGTATATACCGCAGCTTAGGTAGCTTATATACATTGTGAAGTTTTCATTTTAGAATTTCACGTTTAATTTTACGTAATTTTTTCGACTGCTCAATAGGCATTTGGGGTGAATAAATTTGTCGAAATTGTAATAATCTTGTTGTAGTCCAGTGTTAGTCTCTGAATATTCTCAGTTTTTCAAATCGCTTGCAGGTTTTTGTTTGACATATTTTTTTAACTAAGCAATGAGTATTTAAATATTTTTCTAATATTTGGTTTAGACAATGTAAACCAACGTTTGCAAAAAAAAGAACACCTAGTATAACTGAAAATTTAGAACGTTCAGCGACTTATATCCTTGATAGTATCTACCTACCCTGAAGGTATTTCCATGAAAGATACCCACTATTTCCTCCATTTGATTCTGCAAAACTGCATGACTCCGAATTCTACGTTTATGCCATAACAGTAAAAGCGGGTTATAGGTAAGTAATAAACTCTTTAGTGGTCGTAGAATAGCTAAATGTGGGCTATAATTTAGATACAGGCGAGTAGCATCTCTAGTTTCGATGTTATCCTACACATGCTACTTATTTATGAGAATGCTGATGAATAACAAATTGAAAAACAAATAATGAACGTAGCTAATTATCCACTTATGACGAGACTAATTGCAAGCAACCATTATTTATCTTATATCACGAAACACGCTAGTACAAAGACATTACTAAGAAAGAGGGAGATGGTGTCACTGTCCAAAATAGTATGTCGTACTAAACGGACTCCATGGAAACAGTACGACTCAGTCGTTCGCGGAAAATAATGTTGAAAACATGTCGGTATTGCCAATACGGTTCATCTTCTGGCGAATACGCATAAAAATTCCTGTAATTAAATTTTCGAATTGCGAGTGCACTGAGAAAAAAAATCGGTTAAATACAAAACCTTATGTGAGGTGTTGCAAAAAAGTTAGTTAAATACTACCTAGTTTAGGTTTTCTGAACCTGTCGTTTTTACCTACAATAGGTTCAGAAAACCTAAACTAGGTAGTATTTAACTAACTTTTTTGCAATACCTCACATTCGATTTTGCATATAACCTAACTTTTTTCTCAGTGTGCGATAACAGATGAGTGAATTTCGCTGCACGTGCTGAGCATAAGTCGAGTGATTACAATGTTACGAGGTAGGTACGATATCTGCAAAAATAATACATCAATGTGCTAATATTAAAACTCAATTAAGTTAAACTTATTCGAAGACTATCAAGTACTTTGGTGAAGTGAAACGGTTACCAATATTTAATATCCTATCCTTTGCTAAGAGCTGCTTTCCTTTCCGAAGATTAATCACAATCTCAAATAATTTATTCGTCCAATTCAGCCACATCGCACAGGTCTTCTCATCTAAGACTGTACAATAGATTGGATTAAAAAAGAGCTGATTACATACCTAATTTTCTACCTGTAGGTATATAATGGTCTTGCCTCCCCAGCATCGCATTGTGAAGGGGTTATTTTTTAGGCGCCGTGACGTGACCCACTTCGGCCCGTCTTACCGCTATCTCCCGCGTCCCCGGGAGCCCATAAATCTGTCCGGGCCTGTCCCGGCGTTACCGTTACCCCTGATGACGCGCGATTGTTATGCTCAGGAGTGGTGCTATTAAATTATAAGCGCTAAGTAAGCTCCGGTATTATGGGATTTGCAGTTTTTGCTGTAGATTTCTTTAAATTTATTAAAGGTCAATGGTTGATTAAACCGCTGGAGAGAACTTAAACTCCTATCTTGTGTATAGAATCGATAGTCAAAACTATCCATGACCCATCAACTACCATTAATCTTACGGCTCTAAGTACATGGTCTTCCGTAAATATGTAGTTACTTACCTACATATAAAAATACTGGGATGAACAGAATATTAATGTCTGCGTCGACAAGCTCCGAGCGGGCGGGTATGAGGTTAGGTCTACGTCAAAATTGATGGCTCTTCCCTTAACATTAGACGTAAGAACACGTAAGTTTTAACTTCCCCATATCTAAAGTAATAAACATAATGATGTGCACAGTGCACATCATTATGTTTACAGTGCACAGTGCACTGTAAATATTTTGATACGCTGTTATTTCGTGCTTCTAAATTAAATCTCTTCATACATTGATGTATTATTTGAGCAGATATGCTACCTCCTAACAATCCCCAGACTTGCGCTCAGCGCACCACTACATGCAGCGAAATTCACATTGCTGTTATCGCACTCGCAATTCGACAATCTACTTAAAGGCATTTTGATGCGTGTTATTCACCTGAAGATGAGCCGTAGTGGCAATACATGTTCTCAACATTATTTTCCGCGAACGACTGAGCCGGACTGTGTCCATGAATTTCGTTTAGTAGGGCATAGGTACTATACTGGACGATCATATGTCTCCCTCTATCTTGGTAATGTCATTGTTTTCAGACTTGAAACCTACGTAGATGGTAACGCGAACTATTGTTTGTGAATTCGAAATGCATCCTTCGGCTTGTGCAAACATCGTGATACTACGAAATAAACATATTCAAGTGGGTTGAACAAGCGAGCGCAGCGCAGCGCCATGCCGCGGCACAGAATACAATTGTATTAACATCCGCCTGTTGACGAAATTGCTAGTTTCATCACAACATCCTACGAACCTAGGGGTATACTAGTGGTTTTCGATAATAGTGGTATACATTTTATTCATATCGATGCGGTCTGAAGTAGTGATGGGATGTTCTCGAGAACATTCAGAATTTTCGAGAATTTATCTTCTGAAGCATCTTAAACTTGGCATAAACCTCATTAAACATGCAAGTATGATGGTTTTAATTGTTTTTAAAATTGTTAGTTAGGATAACGTCACCCAAAATATAAGATTCTCAAAAATTTCCCCGAGTAAGTTTCCGAGGGTGAGAATGTTCTCGAGAACATCCCATCACTAGTCTGAAGTAGTCAGTGAAATACCTGGGTACATCTTCCTGTGATGATTTGATTTGAGTATGGTATCTACTATAGGGTTATAGGAAAATTAAGCTTATACCTACTAAATTAAACTGTCGATGTCGATGCATTCTGGAGTAGGTAGGCAGGTGAATTACAATAAACTTTTGGCAGTGAAATTCAGCATGCATTGAGATGATTGACATTTGATTTAGGCAAGGGTTTTTAATAGTAGATCTATGGGCTATGAATTTAAAATATTTAGGAAATTTGGTAGTCCCCTTCGCCGAGACGCTACGAGTAGCACCTACTACGTCGTAGGCACATCTACGAAGCGTAGACATCCCTTTTAAATACAGATGCATGCCTAATGATGATGAGGCCTAATACACACACGCAGTCGACCCTAGTAGAACGCAACAAAAATCATCTATGACCTACCCTTTTCATGTTTTTCAGCGCAGCTAAGCGTTTCTTGTCTCGCGTCGATAACGACGCGTCAAAAATCTTCGTGTGTAATAGGCTTTAAATATTTTAATGGGATTGTTGATGTGTTTGTTGATGATAGATTGATGACTTTGTTTTATTAAAATGTTATTGGCAGATATTGTTCAGAAGTTTTTTAAATAAGTACTAATAGTTTTTTTTTTCAGACCCACGCCTTAGGTACTTACCTGCGTACTAAGAGAGCAAGTGCTGTGTCTCGGTTTATAGAAACTGATATAATATTGTTAATATTTTTCTTATTTTAATTTACGTCTTACATACCTACTACGTAATTAAGTTAAAAAGAGACATTTTATACCAACTGAGTTTTCAATTCCTTTCCGTAATGTCAAATATTTCCAAGAAATGTAAAGCATTTTCTATGCAATATTTTTCATGAGCCGGGCTCGCGTGGCGCCCTCTTGCGGCGCACTTCCTTGCACAATAGAGATAGGGGCGTTCAATCAAGATGCGTTTGCATCCGTGGACTCGTTTGGATGCTGTGTCAGATCCAAATCCAAAACCAGATTCAAATTTAATAAAGCATCAGTTGTTGGTACCAACATAAGTACTAAGTTTGTACATTTAATATTATTTCGGTCATCGTTCAATATGTAAAAAAATGTGTCCATAGGTATAGGTTTGCCGGTCCAGAAATTTGTTTTTTAAACATTTTCTTCATATATCTACATGAAATTTAATCTACTGAGTTTGGCTTCTGACGAGCATTTGATCTGACGACCAAATTAGTCCGGATGCAAATTTCAAAATATTCACATTCTCTTGCACATTATTACATTTCGTCGGACGGAGGCATCCAAGAACATATGCAACACTACATTTTATCACAAGCGCTGCCATCTCACACGAATTTCTATACTTATTCCCGGAATTTCTCCTTGCTATTCCGATACGATGGGTATTTTGAAGCTGAGTATGTCAAGAATCTGCTTGGAAAATTGTGTACCATATTAATAACGAAATTTTGTTGCACAGGGATGGTCCCCAGTTTATTGTATTGAATTGGAGCCATCAAACATGTTCTTCGGTTTGAAACTATACAAATGGTGTTTATCTTTACATCTTACCTAAATTAGGTGCCTGCATGATTTTATGACCGTTCAGATTTTCTTTTTGGTCGTCTTTAATGACTATCTGTTCTAGCACCTACATAGGGCTGTAGAGTTTTTATTCACTCTGTTGACATCATCGACATAATTATTTTTTACATATTAAGTAAAATTTCTGGTAGGCATATATCGGTAACCCTCACAGAGTACCCTGGGTAACCCTTTACGACCAAGCTGGTACAAAATTATACCTCCACAATGGGTAATACCATCAAATGGGACAATATAAAATTAAATCATCATTTCCCATTACGCGCAAGCATAAAAACGCCCTCCGCCGAAACTAATTGAGGACTAATCTGCCGCGAATAGGTGCACAGAGCAGTGCTGAATCGAATTGAATCATCTCTGAGATTACATCAAAACGGTCTCACCTACACCGGGCTCGAACACGCGCCCGGTGCGAGGGCAGGCCGCGGTGCCATCTCCCGTTGCTAGGAGACCGCCCGATCAATACAGCCTCCGCCGGGCCGCCTAATTACCCCGCCCGCCGCCTCACCACCGCCGCCCTCGCTGCTCCCCCGCGCCCCTCACCGCCCCGCCCGCCCTGCCGCCCCCGCCCGAGGAAACTCTCGCCCGCCCCGACCACACCGCTGCTGGATTTAAATATCCAATGATAGAATTCAAATTCAAATATTTTTCGCTTTGCGCCTTTGTTTGTTTTGACGACTGCTTTTATTTTCTGGTAATTACCTTTTTTCTGTTTTCGCGTGTTTGGCACAGGTTTTTTATTTTTATAAATTCTATAATATAGTAGGTAAGAGCGATGTGATATTACGTTAAATGGTTTTCCCGTAACGATTTTTGACCAAGTAGGTAGGTAATCAAGATTGTTGTTTGCGGATAGTAGGCATTTCATTTACCTCAGTTCCTATTAGTACCTACTTAAACGAATCAGTGTACTGTTAAACAAAAATAATTTCAATAATATGCATTTTTTTGAGAAAGTGAATTGTGTTTCGGTTATTGTGATTACTTAATTGGAAAGCATTAATATTAATTACCGTAAATTATTCTTACAAAAAAATCCGCCCTGACCTAAAATTTTTATTCTGTTAACCGCATTTGTAATATATGGTAATCTGTCAAAATCTTAACCATCTGTGACCAAATAAATAGGTATTTTGAGCCATTTCTTGGTTTTTGTTTCGTTGTCACACAAACTTAGGCGCATTTGTTTTTTTTATAGGACTGTTGTGGCAAAAAAGCGTGCGGCCCGCCTGATGTTAAGCAGTTACCGTAGCCTATAAATGCTTGCAATACCAAAGGCATTGCTCGCACATTGCCGTCCTGAAGGGGAGAGTGATGGAGGGAGGAAGGGGGGATTGGGCTTTCTGGTCTCCCACTCATCGTACGAAACGCAGCTGCTGTTACAGCTGCGTTTCGCGATTGCTTCTCGCTGATCTTCCGTGAGAGGGTCATACAAATCTACCCAAAATGAAGCCACTGTCTGGTCCTATCAGGAGGGCTAACAGCGCCACGTAGCAATTCTGCAAAAGCAATTAATTTTTCTAATTTTCTAGCAGAAAGTGCCTCTACATTTCCTTAAAATAGTCACGAACACCGTAAAACGTATCGCTACTCTACTAAAATTTAGCGAAATTCCTAAGAATTCTGCTACAAAATCAACTGCTTTTGCAGAATTTCTATGTGGCGTTTGTTTTTGGCCCCGCTGGGTAAATTTCCCAAGCATGGTATGGTATATACCAAGTCTACTTTGTATTAATATTGTAGTAGATGCCCACATAATGTCATCGAATAACGTCAGCAAGTCTAATAAATCTGTTGTTTTATTTACGTCCCACAACATGACGCTATGAATGACGCAAGCTCGAACACGGAGCCTGGGACTGAACCGATACCATTACGTAAACGAATAAGTACATATTGTGGAAAATATCAAAAGGCTTACCTAGTAATAATCTTCTAAGAATAGGCCGTTATTTTAGTATAGTGATGAAGAGACAGTTCTGGCCAATGCTAGGAGACGAAGTTTTTTATGAGAAGATTAATTGTACCCGCGACATCGTACGCGTGGGATTTAACAAAAAAGTTAGTTAAGCCTAAGTTACTCCTTATAACACCAGCTATCTGCCTGTGAAAGTCCCATCTAAATCGGTCCAGCCATTACGGAGATTGACAGATTGACAGATAATTTTGTTTATAAGTACCCTTTCATATGCATTTAGTAGAAAGCTGTTATTTTGGTTACAAATTACAAACAGACACTTCAATTTTATTTATTTGATACAACAAGATCACATCTCTTTAAATTTAAATGTTCTATTATAATCGTACCTACAAAGGTTACACAACTAAGTATGCATAGTAATTAGGCATACTAATTATTAATTGCACATCAAACAAAAACGGTTTCGAAAAGCAGGACATACAGACAGATAACGGAGGCAAACTTGGACGTAAAGCTTTTGAACTTCACAAACTTACGCTTGAATAAATCATGTTTTAGAATAGCGATTAATCATTAAGTTCCCGTAACATGTGAAGTTTTCCGGCGATCCACAAAACATCTGTGACGGGGAGAAATTCTTAAGTTCCAGATCATAATCTTTGCGTAGAGCGGACCGAAAAGCTAGTGCCACAGAGCTGGGTACGAAATGAAACGCCTTAAGATTTTCCTTTATTATTCTTGTATTAAATTCTTTGCTAGTTCCACGATAAACGATAATGAGGACTCTATGAAAACTACTCTAGGACCACTTTAGACGATGGCCTGCATGAGAAACTTTAGTCATGAATAATAGTAATGTAAGTTTTCTCTTTAAAGTTGAGTAATTTTTCTTTAAAATACATAGAGTCAGTATATTTAGTTTGTAGACGGACTCCAGTTTTAGGAGAAATACATTTTTGTGTTATAAATTATTTATGGTCTCCTGATTTAGGTACCTTATAAAATTCACGGGGTCTCCCACATTATTAGCAGGCATCCCTTAACAATACTCAAATTCTACATAATCGAATTAATCTACTGACAGTTCGGCGATTTAGATTAAAAAGTAATTTTACAGAGATCCCATCACACTGATCTTTATAATCGATTATACTGACATTATCTCCCTTTCAGGACATCTTCTAAATTTTCCTTCAACTACCGAAGGAAACGTTTCGCTACCAACATCACGTCCCGCATAAAACGTCACCGTGAACCACGTCTGAAATTAATCAGCGAGCGAGGCAGGAAGTCAGCTCGATCAAAAGGCAGTAACGAACAAAGGACTCGATCGAGCGCGGGCATACATGAACACGAGCACGCAATAACGTGCTAAACATCTTACAGGAAACAAATTAATTTAGACTTAACGTATATTATCGCAGAGTTCTCCTTTCTTTGTGCATTTAGTTCTTGTCAACGTATTGTTGTGTGCCATCGATGACATGTTCCATTATTGCTCGCCTTTTGTGCCTTCAGTAATCCTAGCAAGAAGGAGCCGGAAATTGAATAAGGAAACTATATTTCGTGACACGGCTTCCCAGATGAGATGAGATGTGGGCTTGTATGATATTCCAATATGTCAGAGGGTGATGCTTCAGGGGTAGTTCCTGTGTCACTATAGATAATATGTGAGCGTGCTCAGAAACAAAATGGGAAATCACGTTGTAATAATAACAGAGTTTTGTGCAAACGATGTGAAATTGAGGTTTTGGTACTTAGGGTTTTTTTTATACAACGAAGGTGGCTAACAAGTGTGCGGCCCGCCTGATTTTAAGCAGTTAACGTAGCCTATACAGGGTTATTGGAAAAACACTAACAACCTTGAAGGACTGTATTACTGACATCATAAACAACAACTTTTGTTCTATGACTTTTTACAAAACGTAAAAATTTTACAAAAATTCACTCCCTAAAATGTATGAAACAAGAAAATATGCTCATCTAGAGGATAGCCATGGTCCGTTTAGGTAGGCACTTTAGGGCAAAGTGGAATTTAACCACGTACCACGGCTATCCTCTAGATGAGAATATTTTTTTTTTCATACTTTTTAGAAAAATATTTTTTATATAATAATGTATTACGTTTTGTAAAAAGTCATAGAACAAAAGTTGTTGTTTATGATGTCAGTAATACAGCCCTGCAAGGTTGTTAGTGTTATTCCAATAACCCTGTATAAGCTTGTACGAAAGGCATCGCTCGCACGTTGACAACCTGAAAGGGAGTGGGATAGAAGGGTTAATTATTATAAAACACGAGAGTTAATTAATTAATTTCAATATTAAATTAATTATCTATGACGCTATCTTCTGACAAAGAAAACGAACCATCACAAAACACCTACTGTTTTGTATAGATAAAAGTTGATCCAAGCCACATGTTGTTCTAAGAAAAAAGCTTACGTTAACTTTACTCAGGATTTTCTTTCTATCATAACGTACTACTTAACTAGAGTTTAATTGCTACACGTATTCAGAAGCTTCGCAATTATAATGTAAAGATGTCACCATAACGAGTCTGGCACTCACCGGTTATAATTACTGCCTGAATAACTTCCTATGACGTCGGTAACCCACGCTTCAGGCGATTTCAATTTAAACCATGAGCGGCTTCTGCATCGTTTAATTAGAATATTACCGGCTCATATTCATCTTGGAAATGTTAATGTGGTTTTGAAACCTTACAAGTCGCTTTATTTGCAGTAATACATACTTATATTGTGTAATTATTTATAAATGTTTATTTTCTAGTGGTGGATTAATAAAGAGTTATCTATCTATCTATCTATCTATCTATATTGTATGTTCACACTTCTGTTAGTTTATAATCTTCTTACCGTATGGTTAGTCGCTGGTGTCAGAGTTATTCTGTCAAGGCTTAACGACTGCTGTTATCTAGCAACAACCGGGACCGCCAACCCATCTCTGACTGACCTTTCCAAAAGTTGCTTAATCTCCAATCGTTTACCGATCAGTGATTGCAGCTGACTGGAGTTTTAGAATAGAGACTAGTCGTGTGCCGGAATAAAAATAAATTAAATTATTTATGTATTTGCAACAAGAAACAAAGGCATTAGAATTTAGTAGTTGTTAAAGGAACAAACGATCATACAGACTCGACCCGTACCGATCGCAATTAGGGCCCCCACAGACTTGCTACTTTTAGCATCGGCGACCGGCGATTTTGCAATTTGATGCTTTGATGCTGTTTTGATGCTGCGTCGCGTTTCTTCGAGCGCGAACGAGCGAGACACAGCATCAAAATCGCCGATCGCCGATGCTAAAAGTAGCAAGTCTGCGGTGGCCCTTAAATAGGAGATGGGAGTTTGAATTCAAACTTTCATCTCTGTTTAAGTGCTCACCTAAGTTATGTACGAACTCCTGCGTTGTCTGTCGGTTATTAATTATAATTTTATTAAGATTCTGTGCTTTACTTATAGTAGGTAAAGGGTGTAGGTGGAGACTGCATTTTATTTTTTGCAGTTTTAATCGACCAAATTTGCAATAAAAATCGCAAACAAACATTTTGTCTCACAGTATTTTTTTAATTTAAACAATGTTTTTTATGGAATTACCTATTTCAGTTGGGTAGGTGTTCCACATATCCTTTAGTTTCAAATATCCAACTGCAAATCAATCGAATACGATAGTAGTGCCCTACTATTCATCTGATGTCTGGTTTTAAAAGAGCATTGTGTTACTTGCGCTGTTTTAAAATTAGTACATAGGATTTAAATTAAATGATTATAGTGAAACCTACTAATTATCATACAATAGTTGATGGTTGAGAAACCTCTTACCTTTCTCTTCACTTATAGCAGTGCTCTTAGTAGAGTCATAGATGCTTCGTTCCATTAACATTATAGATGGGGATCCGTAGAAGGGTTTTCTGGATTTACTCCAGCGCATCAGATTAAGATAAGGGAGATACCTTACATATTGATAAGAACCTCCAACTAGTATGAGCCCTTAATATTGGTGGGTACGCCAAGGGGAACAAAAAAAAATAGACCATCTTAAAATACTCGAACTCGTCAGATTAAGATAACAATAACAAGATTAACATTTTTTTACATTTCCGTTAAATAGTCACGAACAACGTAAAACGTATCGAAATTTTAGAATTCTGCTACAAAATCACGAGCTTTTTCAGAATTTCTATGTGGCGTTTTTTTAATTTTCCGAGCATATGTATGGTATATACCAAATCTACTTAGTATTAATATTGTAGTAGATGCCCACATAATGTCACCTAATAACGTCAGCAAGTCTAATAAATCTGTTGTTTTATTTACGTCCCACAACATGACGCTATGAATGACGCAAGCTCGAACACGGAGCCTGGGACTGAACCGATACCATTACGTAAACGAATAAGTACATATTGTGGAAAATATATAAAGGCTTACCTAGTTATAATCTTCTAAGAATAGGCCGTTATTTTAGTATAGTGATGAAGAGACAGTTCTGGCCAATGCCAGGAGACGAAGTTTTTATGAGAAGATTAATACCCGCGTCATCGTACGCGTGGGATTTCACAAAAAAGTAAGTTAGGCCTAAGTTACTCCTTATAACATCAGCTACCTGCCTGTGAAAGTCCCATCTAAATCAGTCCAGCCATTACGGAGATTAGCCGAACCAAACAGACTGACAGATAATTTTGTTTATAAGTACCCTTTCATATGCATTTAGTAAAAAGCTGTTATTTTGACATTGCAAATAGACAGTTCAATTTTATTTATTTGTATTGATGTTTCAAGATCACGTCTCTTTAAATTTAAATGTTCTATTCTATAACAATCGTACCTACAAAGGTTACGTAATTAAAATATGCATAGTAATTAAGCGTACTAATTATTAATTGCAAATAAAAAAAACGGTTTTGAAAAGCAGGACTTACAGACAGATAACGGAGGCAAACTTTGGACGTAAAGCTTCTGAACCTCACAAACTTACGCTTGAATAAATCATGTTTTAGAATAGCGATTAATCATTAAGTACCCGTAACATGTGAAGTTTCCCGGCGATCCACAAAACATCTGTGACGGGGAGAAATTCTTAAGTTCCAGATCATAATCTTTGCGTAGAGCGGACCGAAAAGCTAGTGCCACAGAGCTGGGTACGAAATGAAAAGCCTTAAGATTTTCCTCTATTATTCTTGTATTAAATTCGTTGCCAGTTCCACGATAAACGATAATGAGGACTCTATGAAAACTACTCTAGGACCACTTTAGACGATGGCCTGCATGAGAAACTTTAGTCATGAATAATAGTAATGTAAGTTTTCTCTTTAAAGTTGAGTCATTTTTCTTTAAAATACATAGAGTCAGTATATTTAGTTTGTAGAGGGACTCCAGTTTTAGGAGAAATACATTTTTGTGTTATAAATTATTTATGGTCTCCTGATTTAGGTACCTTATAAAATTCACGGGGTCTCCCACATTATTAGCAGGCATCCCTTAACAATACTCAAATTCTACATAATCGAATTAATCTACTGACAGTTCGGCGATTTAGATTAAAAAGTAATTTTACAGAGATCCCATCACACTGATCTTTATAATCGATTATACTGACATTATCTCCCTTTCAGGACATCTTCTAAATTTTCCTTCAACTACCGAAGGAAACGTTTCGCTACCAACATCACGTCCCGCATAAAACGTCACCGTGAACCACGTCTGAAATTAATCAGCGAGCGAGGCAGGAAGTCAGCTCGATCAAAAGGCAGTAACGAACAAAGGACTCGATCGAGCGCGGGCATACATGAACACGAGCACGCAATAACGTGCTAAACATCTTACAGGAAACAAATTAATTTAGACTTAACGTATATTATCGCAGAGTTCTCCTTTCTTTGTGCATTTAGTTCTTGTCAACGTATTGTTGTGTGCCATCGATGACATGTTCTATTATTGCTCGCCTTTTGTGCCTTCAGTAATCCTAGCAAGAAGGAGCCGGAAATTGAATAAGGAAACTATATTTCGTGACACGGCTTCCCAGATGAGATGAGATGTGGGCTTGTATGATATTCCAATATGTCAGAGGGTGATGCTTCAGGGGTAGTTCCTGTGTCACTATAGATAATATGTGAGCGTGCTCAGAAACAAAATGGGAAATCACGTTGTAATAATAACAGAGTTTTGTGCAAACGATGTGAAATTGAGGTTTTGGTACTTAGGGTTTTTTTTATACAACGAAGGTGGCTAACAAGTGTGCGGCCCGCCTGATTTTAAGCAGTTAACGTAGCCTATACAGGGTTATTGGAAAAACACTAACAACCTTGAAGGACTGTATTACTGACATCATAAACAACAACTTTTGTTCTATGACTTTTTACAAAACGTAATACATTTTACAAAAATTCACTCCCTAAAATGTATGAAACAAGAAAATATGCTCATCTAGAGGATAGCCATGGTCCGTTTAGGTAGGCACTTTAGGGCAAAGTGGAATTTAACCACGTACCACGGCTATCCTCTAGATGAGAATATTTTTTTTTTCATACTTTTTAGAAAAATATTTTTTATATAATAATGTATTACGTTTTGTAAAAAGTCATAGAACAAAAGTTGTTGTTTATGATGTCAGTAATACAGCCCTGCAAGGTTGTTAGTGTTATTCCAATAACCCTGTATAAGCTTGTACGAAAGGCATCTCTCGCACGTTGACAACCTGACAGGGAGTGGGATAGAAGGGTTAATTATTATAAAACACGACAGTTATTATTTAATTTAAATGTTAAATTAATTATCTATGACGCTATCTTCTGACAAAGAAAACGAACCATCACAAAACACCTACTGTCTGCCTGAATAACTTCCTATGACGTCGGTAACCCACGCTTCAGGCGGTTTCAATTTAAACCATGAGCGGCTTCTGCATCGTTTAATTAGAATATTACCGGCTCATATTCATCTTGGAAATGTTAATGGGGTTTTGAAACCTTAAAAGTCGCTTTATTTGCAGAAATACATACTTATATTGTGTAATTATTTATAAATGTTTATTTTCTAGTGGTGGATTAATAAAGAGTTATCTATCTATCTATCTATCTATCTATATTGTATGTTCACACTTCTGTTAGTTTATAATCTTCTTACCGTATGGTTAGTCGCTGGTGTCAGAGTTATTCTGTCAAGGCTTAACGACTGCTGTTATCTAGCAACAACCGGGACCGCCAACCCATCTCTGACTGACCTTTCCAAAAGTTGCTTAATCTCCAATCGTTTACCGATCAGTGATTGCAGCTGACTGGAGTTTTATAATAGAGACTCGTGTGCCCGAATAAAAATAAATTAAATTATTTATGTATTTGCAACAAGAAACAAAGACATTAGAATTTAGTAGTTGTTAGAGGAACAAACGATCATATAGACTCGACCCGTACCGATCGCAATTAGGGCCCCCGCAGACTTGCTACTTTTAGCATCGGCGACCGGCGATTTTGCAATTGTTTTGATGCTGCGTCGCGTTTCTTCGAGCGCGAACGAGCGAGACACAGCATCAAAATCGCCGATCGCCGATGCTAAAAGTAGCAAGTCTGCGGTGGCCCTTAAATAGGAGATGGGAGTTTGAATTCAAACTTTCATCTCTGTTTAAGTGCTCACCTAAGTTATGTAACGAACTCCTGCGTTGTCTGTCGGTTATTAATTATAATTTTATTAAGATTCTGTGCTTTACTTATAGTAGGTAAAGGGTGTAGGTAGAGCATGCATTTTATTTTTTGCAGTTTTAATCGACCGTATTATTTTATCCAACAGTATTTTTTAAATTAAACAATGTTTTTTTTATGGTATTACCTATTTCAGTTGGGTAGGTGGTCCACATATCCTTTAGTTTCAAATATCCAACCAGTCTCGCTAATACATAACATATATCGACAACATCCAGACAGGGCCATCCATTTGCAATTCAATCGAATTCGATAGTAGAGCCCTACTATTCATCTGATGTCTGGTTTCAAAAGAGCATTGTGTTACCTGCGCTGTTTTAAAATGAGTACGTAGGATTTTAATTAAATGATTATAGTGAAATACTAATTATCATACAATAGTTGATGGTTGAGGAACCTCTTACCTTTCTCTTCACTGATAACAGTGCTCTTAGTAGTCACCGATACTTCGTTCCATTAACATTATAGATGGGGATCTGTAGAAAGGTTTTCTGGATTTACTTCAGCGCATCAGATTAAGATAAGGGAAATACCTTACATATTGATAAGAACCTCCAACCAGTATGAGCCCTTAATATTGGTGGGTACGCCCAAGGGAACAAAAAAAAATTGTCCATCTGAAAGTACTCGAACTCGTCAGATTAAGATAAGGGGTTTGCATCATGGGCTCCCGGTCCATTATTTAGGGTTACAAATTGTCGACTTTTTATAAGTATGCAATCTCAAGGCAGGTTCCTTCTGATGCATTCGATTATGACACGTGCAAGTATGTTTTGTCAATCGCTTGGCGCAGTTTTTTGAGTGCTGGCCGCTCGGCTCACCGCATTGGGTGGTTGAAGGTTCGATCCTCGCCACAGGCAAATTTCGAAAATGGCGTTTTCAAATCTGGGTGTCACTGGGATCGCCCCCAGCCCATTGCATTGTAGCCATATTATAGGCGTTGCTTAGTTTGGGACCATACAATTGGTGTGTAATTCTGGCGATATTGATTTATTTTATTTATTTACTTCGACAATCTGTACTGTAGTTATTTTGTAGCAAACTATCCAGAGCGGCAACACTGATAGAGCAACACTAGTCCCGGTTCTTGTTAGCTCCCGTCGGTAGTGCTCTCGAGGTATAGCCGCCGTCGGCGCGGAAGCAAGCTGTGGTACGCTTTCAACTCCTTTGACGGCGCAAACATCAATATAATTGGATTGCCTCGCAATTTTCAAGTAAACAACCTAGGGAGCGCTCAAAGCCTGGAGTAACGAGACGTTTCTATTCCTAGATCTTTTGTATGAGAGGCCGTCAGTGTTACATTAAACTTAATGAAGACATTTTAATTATGTATTTCTTTTAAGATAGGTATTAAGATATGAAGTGAGTACTAAAAATAAGTCTCTTATTCCAACCATTTGTACACTGAGGGTCCCACTTGTAAGATCACTAAGCGAAGATAGCGGTCTCTCCGACTATAAATATTGGTAATCAAACTAACTCTACTTCAATACTAATAATATTTGGTGAAACGTGGGCTTTGAGTTGACTTAATACCTCCACAATGTGGTGGTGTATGGCCACTCAAGCCTTTGACTACCCCCGAATGGGGATAAAAGTCGTGACGTTATATTTATTTTATTTATATTTTATTTCTACTTCAATACAAATTGGGAAAAGAAGCTAGGGAGGCAGAAAAGAAATCCAAACCCATCATAAGTTAGAAAAGAATCGCACCGAAATAACCACGCCCAACTTGGATCAGCTATAAACCCCACGAGATAAAATATCGCGGCGGGGTCGTACCGAACTCCTGAACTTTCCTACATAAAGCTCGGTACGTGCCAAAGTTTTTTGCCTTTAACACCGATGCGGTACCGAACTGGTGTGGAAACGAGCTCCTTTGGCACCGAAGCCGCGGCGGAAATCCAATCGACTGTCGAATATTTTAGTGCACTGAAATATAAAGGACTCTACCTTTGGAATATCAATTTTATTATTCTTGTGCAGCTAGAATTTGACTTTCCTAGAACGGACGTAGCGTTTTTTTCATCTGTTACATAAATTTTTGATATTATAGCAACCAGCTTTTTGTATTAGCTGCTTTGTTTGTAATAATCAATCGAGTCTCCTTATTAGATGTTTTCGTCAGATAATTTGGTGACTCGCGAAAGACAAATAAACGGTCTCAAGTTAGGGGACACGCTTATTTTGAAGTATTTTGTCTACTACAACCTAGCCTAAGTTCGACATAAAAATTTCGATTTATAGTTTAGGTTCAAAAACCAAATATTGGAACGGATCGCAATATAAATTGGCACGTTGCTTTGGTCAAAATGTCGATCGTGCCAAATCGGACTTGGATATAAGTAATCGTAGTACGCAACGTGAACAAATACGGAGATTTGTAAACCGAAAAGTTGTACCTACTGCTGGACAGAGGATAGTTGTAATATACGGGCTGGCTCAACCGGGGTTGTGCCACCCTCACACAGAAGATCGCGATCGGCGTAAGTAACTATTACAGTTGCGTTACGTCCGATGTGCGAGAACCGGAAGCACAGTTATAATTAACTGAGTAACTTTAAATTTGCATGAAATACAGACATTTAAAGTTTCGAAAACAAGTATTAACTGGTATATGACGTCATAACTTAGTAGTTTTAGCACACATAAACAAATATGTATCCTATCATCGATCTATAAACATTCAATATTCACTTATCGCTATGTACTCAACTCAACTCAACTCAACTCTAAGAAAATATCTCACAATAAATTGCGGGGGCGGGCTTCTATTTCCTTTAAAACCCGTGTTGTGTTGACAGCGTTTGATAAATGCTGTGCGCTGCTTTCTTCTCTTCTCACGTAACGAATAAAAACAGCGGAGCTAAGCGGGAGGGAGGCATTAGTCGAGGAGTGCACGGTAATGATCGATTCATATTTCTCAGTTCCTTCGAGAGTGTTTGTTCTTGAGTTAAATTCAGAACAGCATCACGACGTTCACAATAAAGGTTTAGTACATTAATGATGTCATGCAAAGTTGAATAACATATGACTTGTTTAAGAATAGTGTACTGGCAAAGTAAAAAATAGTACGGAGAAAAACTCTGGTAGAGACTATCAACATAATGTTGTCCATGGCATTAATACAATCAATCACTGCACTTTAATTCCGAGAAAATAGCTGTTGAGGTATCAATGTAGTACCTAAGTATACGCACTCATTTCATTTGCAAAGCCTAATTAAAAGCTTTCAAATATAAAAGTCGTTACAAAGACTATGCTAGAAGTTTTCCTCGCTCCCAGTTCCCTCTGAAAAGGAAATTTTCTTAAGACGGAGCCCTTCAAACGTCGTTTGTGCTCTCGCGCCGCGTTGCTACCGTAAATTGCCTTCCAAACAACTTTAACAAATAAAATAAGTTAGTACCGCAACTGTTGAAAATGTAAGAGCAATATTTGTTGGCAGTTATATGTGGTTTTGCTGTCGATTGTTATTTTAAAAGGCGGTATTGTTTTGAATAATAAATAAATATCGCCAGACTGAAACACCAAATGTATGGTCCCAAACTAAGCTACGCTTGTACTATGGCTACCATACAATAGACTGGGGTGATCCCAGTGACACTCAGACCACGGTAAAACACGAATTATTTTTTTCCGAAATTGCTTCTGGAAGGAACCGAACCCGCAACCGCCCGATGCAGTGAACCAAGCGGCCTAATCTCGAACCTCTGTTCCTAGCGAACGGCAATAATAACAACACTTTAAATCTACTGCAAATGGGAACTATCCTAGGGAGATTCGGGCGGTATTGGTCCATTTTGGGGTCGCAGCTTTTATAGCTTTCGAAAAGTGGTAAGATTTTCTCAGAATCTCAGGATTCCTAATGGTTTTTGCCTTTCCTGATTGAAAGACGCTTCCAGTCACTGCCATTCTATATTTACAGCACTGTCTTGACTATTTGTAGGCTCTTTTTACTGTGTGGTTCCATTAAAATGAAAATGAAATCTGCTTGACTGCAGCTCTCGTAAAAGTCCGGCGTAAAGTAACCCAACTCTCTTCTTCAACCTTTCTCAAGCCCTTTTCCCACTCCTCTTTAGGTCAGTAACGTGTGAGCGATATCTTTGGTATTGCAAGCATCTATTTAGGCTACGGTAACTGCTGTGTAGTATAATGCACATCTCCAACGCTCGCTTGACCTGTTTATACGAGTACATAAGCACTTTTTATTTATTGTATTTTCTATTGAATGCATAGTTCCAGTCTGCTCTTAGCAATCGGAAGTGTGCAGTTGAGTGGTTGTTAGTACCGTCCTCACTGAACCCCACGGTTCCGGGATAGCTCGCAGCGCTAGCTGCGTTAAATGCACTGACCTGTTTTCAGTATACTTACGAACTATATATAATAAAGTATAAGAAAGTAACGTAACGTTGTCCTTCTTACCATTGTTGAATTTAGCAGAGGAATTTAAATTCAGGGAGATCGGGTTTGGAAATTGGTCAATAGATGTGTCCATATGGCGCGCATGCCTCACCCGAGCACTCATATTATGACATTGTATCTATACGTACTGACGTCAAAAGTGAGTGCTCGCGCGAGGCATGCGCCTGATGAAGACGCCGCCATTAGATGTGTCCATATGGCGCGCATGCCTCACCCGAGCACTCATATTATGACATTACGTCTATTTGTTCCGACGTCAAAAGTGCAGTAAACATCAATAGATGTGTCCATATGGCGTGCATGCCTCACCCGAGCACTCATATTATGACATTACGTCTATGCGTTCCGACGTCAAAAGTGAGTGCTCGCGCGAGGCATGCGCCTGATGAAGACGCCGCCATTAGATGTGTCCATATGGCGCGCATGCCTCACCCGAGCACTCATATTATGACATTACGTCTATTTGTTCCGACGTCAAAAGTGCAGTAAACATCAATCAACAATTTATTTTGTAAGGAAAAAGAAAACTGAATCAAAAGGTATTTATTAAAATTTCAATAATTTGCAATCGCGTACATAAATATTTAACTAAGTACCTAGTAATTATTTATCCTTAATCATACAGAATAAATCTCAAAATAATAACATAGTCTGGCGTACAAATTATTTGTTTCCAATATTAAATTTATATAAAACCAACAATAATTATATTTCGAGACCTAAATAAATAATAAACATTTCGCTATTTCGAACTAAGTTAACGAGATCAAACACTTGTATCAGGTAACCATAAAATATACACTAATTTGGTACAGTGGGATTCGTTGATACAATAAACACTACTTTAGGATTTTGGAAAAATATTTCTAGGATCAATTTTGGTAAATAATTTTTGAAACAAATTTAAGAAGCCAATCCCACGAATTTCACCAATCCCTATCCCTTTATCACAATATTATTTAATACATGGTTATAGGTATAATCATTGCAACATGCGCAGACGTGGTGTCGCCAATCAAACTCGTATTGCGAATATTATGTTCGGAATTATCGACGCTTCGCTATCAAGATCGTTGATTTATTGGGGCGTATTTTCAGTAAACTCCAGTGGATAATCGGTATTATTCGCGTAAAAAATGGCAATTCGTCATTTTCACTTTGGCTAGAAATTCTCGCATTTTTCCATGCGGAATGATAGTGACAGCTACAACATGCAACGTTGCAAGATGTTTGACGTTGAATGCAGTGCGTGCTGAACATCATTTCTCTATTTCTATGCTTGGTAATGAATAAACTGATATGAATTTACACAAGTAAGGGAAATACCGAAAATTACATTTTCGATCGGTAAACGTCAAAATATGTAAATATTTCTGCATTAATTTGTCTGCGCGTGCAATTACACTAAATTATACCATAAAGTTAAATATTTATAATCAGAAACCGTCTTTGTAAATAGATACATCACCTTAATAGATATGTTTCACAAAAATACACCTTTCTCTGTTATCACAGCCCTTAATTTAGCAAGTTATATTTTAGTACCATTAAATAACACAATTTAAACTATAAACCACATAACTATAGACTTCGTAAGTACCTATTAGATAAGTACAGAACCGTTACAAGACTAGGGGAATAACCTTTATACCCCAGTAATTACGGGTCTGAAATAACAAAATAAAATATTTAACCGAATTAAAATGAAGGGTAAAAATATCAAGGGTAACATCTTTTAAGAGCTTGGCTCTCTGTTAAATTAACCTCTCCTTTAAATAGTTGTTATATTATTATTTTTACAAAATCTTATAAATTTTCTACCGAGCGCATGCTCCGACTTGTGCGTAGAAATTGCCGAGAGGTTAGAGTTTTCCTATTCTTAAAAATATTATTTGTTGAGCAATTCTTGTACATATAGTAAAAATTCTGATTACAAAAGGTGCGTATATACAGTATACACGGGTTCGACTCACACGTGAGGCTCTCTCGGGTGCGAACTTGACCTTACAACTAGTTTTAACTTACTCAACGACGAGTCATCATGACAGCTGACACATGAAATGGTAGAACTGATCAAAGTTCACGGGCTCCAGGCCGAACTCGCTGTCGGACCTTTCCAAAAGTTCTGGGTTCCTCTTCAGGAAGTTTCTGACCCAGTCCTCGCCGGCCATCCGCGTGTTTACGTCAAACGGATGGTTCAAATTGTTGTCTTCAGCGTACTGGAAAGCGAGTTCCCTAATATCGCGTCTCGAGACCCCCATGAAGTACTTCTCCATACTCTTTATGTATCCAACTAAATCTTTCTCTTGGCTGTCTGTGAATACTCTCCTGTAGTGTCCCATCAGGGGCTTGGGTTCGTCGGGCTGAAGGTAGCGGATCTTGCTGGCGCGCCTCTGAAGGGTCGAGCGGGGTATGTGGAAGGTCCTCGCGGCCAGCTTGTATCCCATCTTGCCCGAGACCACGGCCGCGACCGCACGGGCCATGTCGTCCTCATTCCAGGACTGGCGTCCGCTCATTCTCTCGTACCTTCTGACCATCGCCCTCTGAAAAAAACAAAACATACACGTAAACAGACTTTCCACGATAACGTGACGTTTATGTGCACTTGATATAGATATCTGCGAATCGCGAGAACAATTTTGACGTAAAATTATAGTCATAACAATCTGAGTCATTAACGATGTAAATTAAATTTTAGAAGAACAATGGGGGTAAAGTTCATAATAGTAGTTAATGAGATAATTTAATTGTATACAATAATCTAAATTATTTAAAATATTCAAGTGGAGTTTGTTTGTGTAAGGTGGCGCGGTGCGGTGCGGTGGTCGGTAATGTTGGAGCGCTCGGCGAAGGGTAACCGCAGCCTTACCGGTTTTGTGGACCACGATCAATGCCAACTCGAGGTGAAAAAAATATGTCTAAAGACGTTCTAGAAGGTAATGTTGAATAAATAATTATCATTGAAAAATCTGAGGTACGCAGTTCGTGCGCTCATATTGAATTCATTATCGAGCCACACGTCCCAATGTAACCATATTGAAAGGTACGAGATCTTTATTTACGTATCATTTTATCTTATCTCACAATAAATGCTCCGTAATCTGTTTTTTTTGTACAATATGACTGCGCTGCCGTTATCTGTACTTATCGAATTGGGCCCCGGAAATCAAGCAGGACAAGTTTCGTGAAAAGTGGTTCACGAATAAAGTCACTTTCAATTTCGACACCACCTTTACTTTTGGGTTCGCCTTGAAATATAAACTTATAGGATGGTTTACTTAAAGACGAAAGAATAGGACAAAGCGTGGACAAGTGTAGCGACAAAGGATTGTGCGTTGTTACTAGTGAGTGGTCCACAAAGAATACTTTACCACAACGCAGGTCGCAATGCCCAGCTGATAGCGAACAACACGCGATAAAGTAGGTAGGTATGGCGTGTTTTTCCAACGCGATAACTCTGGAAATATCGAGGCCCCTTGCGTACGTGTGTATTGAAACCGCAATGTTACTCAAACACTCGTTAGCTGCCCACAAAAACTAGAATTTTAAAAATACTAATTGTTAAGTCGTTTGATCGTCATTCCTCTGTCATTGGTGGTTCGAAACGGGAAATACCTCTCGTCAGTGGTCGACCGTCCTTGAATGACCGCGTCATATTTTTTATCTGTCAGAAAAAGAAACACGTCGTCAGCAGTCAGCTGTTTGTGTTAGCTCCACAGCGCGTCTATCAACATGCTGTCTCACTAAGATATCATCTTAACCCGCGATCGTATCTAATACTATGCAATACATCGCCGGTTCAATATTAACGCACCCGTATTACGAAGCTGCGCAAACGGTAATGGAACTGGTCGCCGCTGACGGAACGAGAAATTGCAATAGTATCGATGGAAAACGTAGTAGCGGCGCGAGTACGGCGTGAGTCGAGGTTACTCTGACGCGTGACTTGCAAGGTCCCCGCTGCATTGCACGATGCGCCAAGGTTGACTCGCTTCTCCGTACCAATATAACCTAGGTCCCATTAATTAAAACATAATTTCTATAAATTAACAATATAAAAAATACGCATTTAATTAGGTCGGCAGCCCTATGGCGCATAGGCCCGAAGTGAAATCTGCATCGGATACGTTATCGCGGTGCATCGCTGCAGTTAGACAATAGCTTTCAACACGTATGTACACAATGTAATAGGGTTCGCAGTGTGTAGTTACTGCCAGTACTTACCAGTGTGTGTGTGGTGTCAGGATCGCGTAGGCAGCCGGGAGGGGGGGGTGGTGGCGCTCAGACGGCAGACGGTGGAGGCGGCTGGTGGAGCTGGGTCGGTAGGTGGCGTGCGACCGGGCTGGCGGCGCGCGCGACACTGGCGCGGGGCCCGTCTTGCCCCGCCGCCGGCCCTGGCGCGCTGACGTCACCTGGCCCAGGGCCCGACTGCGACGACTATTTTTGTCCACGACTAATTACCTAGATCCTGCCTTTGTCCGCCCGAGCGACACTCACGAGGTAGCCTGGTTTTATCTTGAAACCTGTTATGTACTCTCGCTTGCACCTACTTAGTTAATTATTATTTGATACGTCACCGGTGTCAATAATGAATTTATTTGTTTGTCGTCATGTCGACGTAAGTCCCGTATCTGAGTCATTGTACTCGAAATTAAATTATTAGATACGAGTGTTAACAATAGCGCAAACTGTTAACGTTACTGTGTCACGTTAAAAGTAAACATACCTACTTAATGATTCGATTGAATGTGGATTACTTACATTACCCTTGGATTAGACAAGCAGCGTAACCTATGTACCACCTTGTTTCCATAGCTAATTTACATACAAATGTCAGTTGAAAAAAATAATAATCCTAGTACCTAAACAGTAGTCAGTGAAAGCATAATTTACAAAAACCTATAAATATTTTGACATTTACCTAACAAACTTGACCTTGCGAACGCCAAAATGAAACCGAGTTTCTTTTGCGATCAAACAGTGCTAATAAAAGTGATGACATTCTTAGTTACGACACTTCCATCTTCACCTTTTAAAGCGGTAATTAGAATCACTAGTTTTCGGGTACGTCAGATAAATTGAATAGCGGCCAAGACTAGTGCGTGTAACAAAGGAGAAATTCCGGGAGACAACACTGTGGCCAACATTAGTGAGTCATCCCGGGCAGTGTCAGTGGTCTCCCGTGGCCGATAAATGGGGCAAAGTATGTCTGACACGGCTATTGCCGTATAAATAGGTATTATTTTGACATGGCTCTAAAGATGTGGCGAATGTTTGGCGACGAGTGTACTGTGTTGGTATCACTTGAACCCGTTTTGGGTTCAGATAGTGGTTATTTAAAGTACGAAAGAATTTCAAGTATCCTTTGTTTCCACACAACGATAAGTTCCCAAATAAAATGTCTGTTTACGCTCATCTACGTCGTGAAAGATCGATATTGGAATGAATTGTGAATGTGCACGCGAGTGAGAGCGTCTGAAATTGGACGAATTATGCGAAAACTTTCAATTAACATTCCAAACCGGTATCTATAAATTTCTGAATTCAAATACAGTACGCCTTAATAATGGCGTTGCTCATAAGAATGAATGCACAGT
Source organism: Drymonia ruficornis (assembly GCA_947859195.1). Taxonomy (NCBI): domain Eukaryota; kingdom Metazoa; phylum Arthropoda; class Insecta; order Lepidoptera; family Notodontidae; genus Drymonia; species Drymonia ruficornis. The sequence continues at coordinate 11,771,115 of OX401905.1, read as the reverse complement.
TGTCCACTTTAGGTAGGTACGTTTTTGGGAGTTCCCCAAACAAATATGACGAAATGCAATATTCGTGAAGTTCTATCTCCTAGCTCTGAATGCTCTGTCATATGCCAATTGCCATAAAGTGGCTAGTCTACGTAACACTCATAGGTAAAATTATGATGTGTAAGTCGTTAATGACATCCATATACCTAGTATACTTACCTTAGCCTCACTTTAAACCTCTGTACCTAAGTAAGCACCTTGTTTTACTATAAGTCTGACATAGTGCATCTTAACTTTACAAAAAGCAGTCTTGACTATTATAAATGAGAATACGTTTCTAACTATTAGACGCTCAAGTGACATTAATCTTCTGTGGACTATTTTGGTATCTTTGTTAGTAGGTACTTTTAGTACTTTTAGTCTACTATTTTTATACTTACTAGGTATATACTATGCACTCTATATGAGGGGCAACAATGCGTTCCGATTGTAGATACCGGATCCCCTCCGACGTGCTGAAGACAGCTCGGGGAGGTTTAAGTTGGTAAGAATTCCACATATCCAAGGCCTCTCCCACAAGAGGTTTGGCATCTTACGAAGATTTCCTCCCCGTCAACAAAAATAAGGTACTTACCTATATGCACCCTTTACATAGTACCTACTCGAATCAGAACCTTGAGGCGCTCATAGCTACTGCAATGACTCTGACACCAGATGGACCACTTACCGTACGATCAGAATAGGAAGTACCTATAGTAAGCAACATAAGTCGCTGAATTCGTCCCGTTATTTTGCATCAAATCCATTATTTTTTCTTCATCGAAACAAAATTTCGAGGACATTGTTCACCAACCTTTATAAAATAAATAGTATTACCGATTAGAACAATTGAGAATGTTCAACGACTTATGCACGGGATACACGTCGACACTCGACACTCAGTGTATCTCAGTGTAGCGACACCGCCACTACAACTTTAACAAGGTGTCACGGTGGTGTACACCATGCAGACATTCGATGTATACACTGATTGTATTAATGTCAAGTGTCGTCGTGTATTCCGAGCTTAAGGTTGCTGACTGTACCTAAGTACCTATTTATTACTGCATCAACACAGATTTAGTATTTTAGGCAAAACCATGTTGAGAATAAGCTGGGGTACAGGAAAACGCCTGCATTCACGAGAACAGGGGGGTTACTCCGAAATACGTCGCTGACGGATCGTCCGAAGTACGGATTCGATTTACGATTAAAACAATGTCAAATCGTAGAGAAAAACGAAAGAAGAAATGTCAAATCACGACAATCCGTCAGCCGAAACGTTAGGTTCGTATTGCGGAGTAGGCCAGCAGATACTAAACTTGACGTATTTATTAATCCATACAAATATTTCAAGGAATGGTTTCCGTCCTAAATGTAAGGGAAATTGGCATATCAATAATAACATGGTATTAATAAATCATTTACGCAATCAATAGGAAAAGGTTAGATAAACTTATATGATTAGTGCTAATGAATAATTAATAGTCATTAAAATGATTTATTTCATAAGTAACATATAAATTATTATAATTTATTATAGTTTTATAGCGTCGTTAATTATAACAAGTTTTGTTTCGTTTTGGATTTTAAACACAGATGGACAGTCGTGACGTAATGTTTTACATTTATTTATTTAAATTCGGGTTATTATCTGGAGCTTCGCCTGTCCAACAAGGTATAAGTAATAATGTATTTTATTTTTTATTCAAGAAGTCTTGGACCAACTGTCAAATTATGGTTTAAAAACAACATAGTTTTTGCATAATGCTCGACTAGACCTAGTTAAAAATTATCTTTCGCCATTCTTTTATGTAAACATAGGTACCTACCTACCTACATCTGGCGGCAATTCCAGTAAGACGCTAGAAAACTAACGAAGACACCTTTTTCCACATTTTACCAGCACAAGAATCGAACCCTGGACCATTCGATCCAGTCAGCCGCACACAACTATACGATACTGTGTACTCTTCCTTCAAAAACTAAAGAAATAAAGCTGTAAATCAAATATCTATTTCTTTCCTTTGTCTAATTATCATAGGACGGTCGTTGACACTTATTTTGCCCGCTACTCAGGTCATAATTTGTTCCACAACCTATACCTACAATTAATTATCGCCATAAAGATTTTTGCAGATGATAGTACGAAGCAAAACTAAAAGCGTTTTAACTTTTATTTCGGTCTGCGAACTGAGGTATGAATTAATAATAATAATATGTGGGTTTTAATAACAATAACAAACGGATACCATTCGGCTACATAGATAATGAGAACAGTAAAATGTTTTTACACTAAAATGTCAAAAATACATTTCAGTAGGTACTTAAATATGTATTTCAAAAGTAACCAAATACAATTATACCTTCTCTTTTAATCGTTCGAAGTAGGAACAATTAAATGTTATACCTATCTTAAAAATGATTATCATATTATAGCTCCAACCATGTCGGCGTCGGAGTTGTTAGTGTTGGTATTTATTACAAGGAAACAGCACTGCCGCTGTCTGGTGTTCACGTGACGTCATCTTTCCTGTTTTCCTTGTGCAAGGATATGTATCATGTGCTTTGTAGAGTCGATGTATTCAAATGGTAAGCATGAAGCATACTTCCCTCATACATAGGTACCTACTTATACTCTGATTTTTTATTTGCTAGACCAAAATGACAGCTATAAATGTCAATTTATATTTTAATTGAATCTATTTTTTATGAGTGATCTTGTTTTTGTTATACTTTAGTAAATAAAATTGAATTAATGTGAACCAGAATTATAGAAACAACATTATTCATGATTATTTTACATTTGACATACAAATCTATCAAATAAAAAAACAGAGTTTAGTCAGAGCGACTCGTTGATTCTATAACTATGGCGTCATCGTTGGACACCACTGTAGATCCTGGCCTGTGTCCTGGCTTACAGAAGTGAGGCGAGTCTAGTAAAAGCAATGGACTCTCCATTGCTAAGACATGTTTTGGCGAGAGTGGCTGATAAGATAGCCGGTATCAGTCGTGCATCTTTACTGTCTTGTTATTGTTCTACATTATCGCAAGTGTTTCGTGCTTGTGTAGAGCGATAGTATAAAGTGATTGCAGGAGTCCCCTCAAAGGGAACAGCAGCTCTACTATAACGTTCGTTCGCTAGAGCCGCTAGTCGCTATTATAGCGTCTCAACCATTGATTTATTATTTTAGCAGACATGGTACCGCCTAACATTGCAATCACTAGACTTGCACCATTACATGCGGGAAATTTACACATTTGATAGCGCTTATTAAATACATAAGAAGGCATTATTCACCATAAGATGAGCCGTTGGAAATATACCTACTTGTTTTCAACAATATTTCCCACAAGCGACTGAGTTGTACTGTGTCCATGGACTCCGTTTAGTAGTACTAACTATTTTGGACAGTCACGTGCCATCCTCTTTCTTGGGAATGTCTTTGGGTTAACTGAAAATATTCAAGTTGGCCATTCGTCTAGCTTTAATTTAATGTAAAATTTCAAATATATTGTATAAAAAAATATTGAAAAAAGCCTAAGAAGGAGGCCAGAAGATAGGTATATAAGTACACAGTGAAACTGCATCGTCGCGCCCGCGCCGCCGCCGTCGATGCGCTATCGTCATGGGTATGTACCTACATATAGCAAGTAGTGAGTCTTGCCAAGGATACCAGATGATCATAAAAAAATACAGGTAAAGATGTGGACAATTTACCGCAGTCAGTAATGACGTCACAGCATCAGAGGTCAAACAAGTGCATAATTAGGTTATCACCTAACTTTAACGTACTAAAATAATATTCTTCTTTATTTTACTTGTTTTTGTGAGGTGAGTTTTACATATTGATTCCTGTAAGTTTAATACCATAATACCTAAATATAATTTGGAAATACATAACCGAAAACTTTGATATTCCGTGCATATAATATCTTAAATTTGCTAACAGGTTTATTGACGAAGATGTAGCCCCTTAATTGAAAGTTATAATCAATCTTACCTCAATATCCAACTACCCACAATAGAATATCGCGTAACTTTGGGCTCTCCATCCACGTGTTTTCCTTTCAATTCCTCGTACGCTGAGTAACAAAGTTGGAGAGTCCCAGGGAGGGATTCCCAAACTTACGAGTTACGGAGCAACAAATTATCTGGTTTCATCAACTTGCTGATACGGGAAAATCCAATTTTCGAATCCGCTCTCACATTCCTTGTTAGTTCGCAAGGTCTTCCACAAAATACTTTTCCCGCAACAAAGATTGAGTTTCCGTTGCAAATAGCATTACTCTCATCTCAGGCAGTGCTGGATTTGTCAATAGGCAGTATAGGCCGCGGCTTAGGGGCGCAGCTGCCGAGGGGCGGCAGATTTCAGGAGGCATGTCAATTCAGAAATACCTACCTGACCATTTTAATAAGTACCTTACATTATTTGGTAAGTACCTAAAATAAAAGCCTTATAAGGTGAGTGATTATTAAGATATAAAGCCGTGGCCGCACCGGTTTCTATACAAATCTCGCTTTTGTGAGTCGCTGTCGTGTCGCGGTCGCCTTTACAGTGCGGCCCTGGCCTAAGGAAGCGGCGGCACAAAGAGAAGTGGCCTGAAATACGGCACTGATTTCAAGCTATTCGGACTCTTTCCTCGCTAAATACCTTATCATTTGTATTTCACTGTCATTTTGCAATAAATAACTGCATTGTAAAACTTCACTGAACTGCTGAAAACGTTTTTAACGTGTTCTGTGATTAGAAAATGCTGCCAATGAACAAAAGCTAGTTTTTATTTTTCGATAGATAAGTAATAGTCTGTGCACGTTGGTAAAAAAATATTGAGGAAGCATGTCCAAATAGTGGATTCATTGTACCGTCACGCATCGGCTGAAACAACCGCTGAAGCTGCTTACGACTAACAAAGTCTACAATCATTTGCTGCATTTTTTGTCGTTATCCAAAAACTCTTTAACAGAAGGTATTGTTACAGCCTATTTATTCTGTAGTAATATTTGAAACTGCGAACTTTTTTGCTTCCAGAATCTAGATCTTTATACTTACTTACACACCTGTTATGTTGGCTCTTCTCTCTTCACTCGGACCCTCCAATATTTTAATTATTCAGATATTTATTCATTATCCTGCGTTGAAGGTGTCTATGGGATCCAAGTTAGTAATTTTACCTATTTTTCTAACATGAAATAAACTCATCTAGCATATTTTATTCGTGCCCACTACTGGGCAAAGGTCTCCCTCATTTGTCTCACTCCACGTGTCTCTATTTGGAGTCGTTTCCATCCCTCCGAATCGAGGTCACCACTTCATCTTTTACTCACCATATTCTATGTCAGGAAAATAAAATTTCTGTGAAAGAAACTAAATATTTATTTACTTAATATGTCGTACTAAATAACTCAATTAATTGAATGTTCTGCAATCTAGATAAAACTAGGTGTATCTGGCCACTGTCAATTACTCGCCATTAGGATTATTTTGACCATCTAAAATATGTTTGTATCGAAAATGCCATACCAACCAATAACCAATAAAACAACCAATTATTATCTATAGATCGCATTTTGAAAATAACATTATTATTTTTGACGGTTTAAAAACGTAGTGGCTAATAATTAACAGTGGCCATTTATACCTATTTTTACATACCAACTGTATATAAATATCAATTTGTCGCTAGTAGAAAAGCAACGAGCCCGCCGCCAGGGTCTCCCACATCGCAGCGGGTTCGCTTGCGCAAGCGCCGAGCGACAGATAAAACAGACGGTTTTCGGTCACGTACCGTACGTGACTCCGGCGTATCTCTGCTATGACCAATCGACACGGGGCTGGCCGATAGTGGTGCATTAGGGCGATGTCAAACTAAACTGCGGGGCTAACAGCTACACTATGCAACATTGCAGCAATTCATTTTTCCGACCCAACAGCAGAATCCGTAACATTTCCATGAAACGGTCACGAATTGCGTAAAATGTGTGACTATTTTACAGAAATTTTGCGGAACTGCTAAGGATTCCTCAGAAAAATAAATGCTTGTGCATGCGTTGTATTGGTAATGTTGTATGGCGTCGCTATAAGCCTCCCTGAACTAGAGAAGGACACATCATAAAATAAAATAAAAATCACGTCTCATCTGGGGCCCGATTCACGTAACCAAAACGTGGTTACGTGAATCGGGCTACTGATAATGCAAAAGTTCCATCAACGCTTTCATAGCTGAGTACAAACTTTGACAGATCAAAAGGTAAAAGTGCGCTATGTTAGTGATAACACATTCGTTCAAGTTAAATAGACGAACGCCAATCGATCGACATCAAGTGATCAAAAGACACAGCATCGACGAGCGGGACATAGCACAGCATAGCTCAGTGCATGGCCTCACCCTTACCACTTTAATTGTCAGCGAAATCAAAACGACCTATTTTTATTAGTCTCGTGAGTTGCACAGATAATTAATTATACGATGATTAAAAGTTTGATCAAACGTGACTTCTATTTTTGAATAAATCACATTATACATTAATTTGATCAAGTACACGCTTAAATACGCTACGAAAACAATTAATTGTCTGAAATTGACTTCTTTCAAATGAAATGTAAAAATATTAAACTTCAGGGGTTAGTTCAAATAAATGACTCTTACATATCGTCACATACAACTCGTTAATTACCTCCTCTCCGGTTCTAGCTCGTCTAGTTTTTGTGATTATATCGGCACCAGCGCAGATTTTAATAAATTCCGTAAAAAAGGTTTGAACAGGATATAGGTATGTGTTGATATGTGTTGAACACCAATTTATTGATTTCATTTGTATATCTAAAACTAGAAAATATGAACCACTGAATTGATTAGCATTTCCTCTATAAAACGGGCTATGTACCCCAGGATACATTTCTGAGAAAAGTTGATACTGTAGAGTCGTAGCGTAGACGAATCCGGGACAAGTTGCTTATAGAAAAAATATTCCTCATCGTAAGACAACTTGTCACGGATTCGTCTTAAAATACGAACGAGAGTTCGAAGACAATTGCAGTAAAAGGAAGCAGAAGCCCTAACAATCGACTCATTAAAAAGAATATACTGCATTTTACAGTACACGAGCATCGCCATAGGAGACAGTTAATTCACGTGTTATTATTGTTAAATTCATGATAAGCAAATCAAGGACTCTCAACTTTAATTCCGACCTTATAATTTTATACCCTAGTATTTCCTAATATATTTAAATATTTCCATAATGGTTACTTATTCTTTGTGTGTTTGTACTGAAATCATGGAAGCCCAATAAAGGTATTTGAGTGCTTTAGGAGCGCAGATCTGATCTACTACTTTATTAAATTTTATGGTTACGTCTTTACAACCGGCCTGAATATAGGCATACTGGATTAAACCACCGTAACGGTTCAGTAATATTGGTTACTGAATGGTTGATATTACGTAAGTAACCTTTTTGGTACAACGCTACAGTGGTCCACTTTTTTGGCACATATTTTCGAAAACCTCCGTTAGTTTTGTTATCGCACGAATGTTTCATGCAAAAAACCTGCTGAGTATTACGTAATAGATTTCAATAGGAAATGAATTGAATGATGACTATGGTGCTTGAAAATGTACCAATTTATTGACGGGCCCGTTAGCGTGGTTGGCGTGATGGCGCCTTTCACGCTGCAGGTCTTAGGTTCGATTCCTACCCGGGACATGCATTTGTGTGCATGAACATGTGTGTATGTCCCGAGTCTGGGTGTATGTGTATATTAAGTATGTATTTACAAATAAAAAAGTAGTATATGTAGTAATATCAGTTATCTGGTTTCCATAGTACAAGTTCTGCTTAGTTTGGGATCAGGTAGCCGTGTGTAAAAAAATATCCCAGGATATTATTATTATATTAAAATTAAGATACGTCTCTCTATAGTATTAGGTAAAATGTTAATGCTCGGAAGTCGGTTCTTTATCCAGCTATATAAAAAGTGTTTAGAATAGTATTTCATGTTTTTTTTGTGTTAATGATAACATTTTACACGTGTAGAGTAGCTACTTAAATTTTAATGATATTTAAACGGTGTTTAAACAATACCTAGCATGCTGTGATATTGAAAACAAGCTCTTAAGGTCTAGGCAAACACTTCGGTTCACAACAGCGCTATATGCCGACCTTGGCCTGTATGAATGGGCACATTTGTGAAAACATTAGGTACTCGTACCGTGATGATATTTATCGTAAAATCTTGCATTCGATAATGAGCTTATAACGTAAAAAAAGTAAGTTTAAAAACTAAAACCCGACTACTGAAAAATCGCGCTCTAAAAAGTATGAAACAAGAAAATATTCTCATCTAGAGGATAGCCGTGGTCCGTGTAGGTCCTTTAGGGCCAAATGGCATATGAACACGGACCACGGCTATCCTCTAGATGAGAATATTTTCTTGTTTCATACTTTTTAGAGCGCGATTTTTCAGTAGTCGGGTTTTAGTTTTTAAACTTACTTTTTATTTAATTATTTTGAAGTTATAGGTAACAATATATATATTTTTGAAATGTGCTCATCAAGCTCTTTCATTTGATACCCCACACGGTTTTATTAAAAAATGTTTTTTTTTTAGTTCATGACATTATGTCCTCTAGAGGGCGCCATATGCAATTTTATGTGACGTCACATAGCCTATAACCAGCGCGCCATTAAGCCGCTTCTAACGATACCTCATTTGTCAAATTACGACAAGTCGTTTGGAAGTTAGGTGGGAACAGATGCACATACATACATACATACATACATACATACATACATACATACATACATACCGGTCAAAATCATAACCCTCCGCCGTAGTCGGGTAAATAGCGTATAAATGTATAGTGGCTTATGTATATAGATATATAACTTTACTTATAAGTAGTATCATTTCCAACATGTGGCAAACAACAAACGTGGAACTTGCTGTGTCTACATTAGGCGCATGCCGCGCGATGTTGCGTGGTCATAAGCCGCGCGCGGCACGCGCGGCATCCTCAGTCACATGCTCGGGCGAGCCAAAATACACTTTAGACAGAGAAGGGTTTAGCCGACATTATCAACATTATTGTTGTGTCTCATGACTAGGCTAAACTAGGAGAGGCAAATAACAGTGCTCGGGTAAGGCAGGGCGAGCATTTGGCTCAGGCGCGCCCCGTCAAATTAAGAGAAGGAAAGCTGCCTCGCGCGGCATTTAAGACAACTGCTAGGCTATTCTGTAACGTCATACTTACTTCGCACGCGTCAATTTTCTAGTGAAATGTCAAATTTCAATACAAAATTTTACATATCACCTGCAATTTCACGCGTGCGAAGTGAGTTTGTCGTTACAGAATAGCCTAGCTGGACACGGCTATCTTACGAATTGAAATTAGTTAAGTATAGTAAACTGCATAGCAATACTCAGACCGAATTAAAGTTAATTCAAAAACGGCCTAAACATTTCGAGAAAAGGGTCTTGTTGCCTTCAGCGGAGGCGCTACCGTGACCTCAGGTTATCAGTGTTTACCGTGAAACTATAAAAAATACTTGAAATGCTTCCATGAATGTTTTTTTTAAATCTGTGTTTCATCATATTTTTAGATGTAGGAAAATACCGTTCTATACATAATATTAATATTTAGTTTATAGGACTGCTGTGCCAAATAAGCGTATGGACCGCCCGATGTTAAGCAGATACCGTACTGGTTACTAGATACCGTATTAGATACTTGCAATACCAAAGGCATGCTTATACATATTATTAGGTTCGGGGTATATATACCTATATCCGTGTTGTGGGGCTAGGTATGCACATAAGATACTTGTCGAATGGTGCTTACTCCTCAATGACGTCACTCAGACATTATTATAGCAGTTGACGTGTGCGTGTCTGACGTCATATTTAATCTGAATCTCGGACAGTTCAAGGGATAATTCGATTAGCCAGTTCGTCAACGCCAAGATGTTTTGTATTTTATTATCTTTATCGATTTATGCAAGCATCAGTTACCTACAATGCGATTGTAATCTGCTTTAATGGCTAGGTTAAACTTAAAGCTATGCTCATAAGTACTGTGACCATTGTTAATTTATTTTATTCAACAATGCCCTCAAATCTTTTAACAATTGCCCATTGCGAAACCACTTGTCTCTAATATAATCTTCGTGAATTCTTAATTATTGTAAATCGCAAATTCAGGGCGGTCGGCATATTTTTGGCCAAACAGATACCGGCTAACAGATGGCCGAATCAATCTAATGTGGGATTCAATGCAAGTTTTTTATAAATACTAGGAGGCTGTAAACGCCACAGTAAATTCAGGAAAAGCAATTTATTATTCTGGTTTTACAGCAGAATAAGATAATAATAAGCAATTCTACTACACTACGATAAATGGTGTCGAATGGCGTAAAATGAGTGACCATTTTACTGAAATTTAGCGGAATTGGAAATCAGAAAAATGAATTGCTTTTGCAGAATTGCAATCTTGATATTTTAGCCCCGCTGTAACTTTTTATTTTGAAACCTTTCTTTCATTCTTTCTTTGGAGTAGAGCTGTAAAACAAAATTAACGGGTTCACAGGCGAAGTTTAAGTTTACAAAGAACATCTAAAATCTAAACCTATATTTATTGCTTGCTTATCATTGCAATAGGTACATTATATATAGGTGAAATGTAAATTGATTCGTAATGTGCGCATTATGCAAGTGTGCATAAGCAGTAAACAATGAAACACACTGACCCACATACGAGTAGCTGTGGATGCCTCTGGAAATGCGCACAATTCACTTATCAAATGCTGATACAAGTACATTTTATTTTTAGGTAAGTGTTTGAAAGCGAACGTATATGAACATAAATTGCTTCGTAACATAATTATGGCCTATTATGAACCCGAACTAACGGTTGTGTTCGGTCGTTCGTGATTTTGACACTGATTTACTACGGAATTGTTTCAAGGTTCAAAATTTGAATCCCGAAAGAAACCGATTATTGCTTTCGTACCGGGTTCGTAATAGCAGACAATTGAGGTACTTTGTAAGTAGGTACACGTTTGCAGGTTCTACAAGATTTTGGTCCTATGAGCATAAATTTCAATAACACGATTCTTAACGCTAATATTAGTTACAATAACACAGCAGCAAACAAAAATAATATTGGCATACAGATAAAAAAGGCATAAATATTGCCAGATTTACATACTAACTGTATGGCCCCAAACGAAGCAACTCTTGTTCTATGGATACCGTACAATGGGGGCGATCCCAGTGACACCCAGATCCGGGCAAATTACGAAAAGTTTATCGGTATCTTCGTTATAGGTATTAGCGGTATCTTCATAATTCTCCTGGTCTTTTGTTTTTCAGTCTTCTGTTACGTTGCATGAGTCCGCTCTTGGCATTCACCGCGTGCCTTATGATTCATAAATACACATAATGGCTCCGGCAGTGAATGCGAGGAGGTGGACTGTCTTCTTGTGTTCTTATGACGATTTAATTCTTCTGTTTTCCCCATCGACATATTGTGTCACTTATAAATTCTTCAGTTTTCCCACGTGCACGCGTACGCGTAGTAACAACGTGAATTTGATGTTAGAATTGGATATGTAATGAGATGTTACATTCGAATTTAACATAATAATAATAATATCCTGGGACATTTTTGTACACACGGTTACCTGATCCGAAACTAAGCAGAGCTTGTACTATGGAAACCAGATAACTGATATTACTACATATACTACTTTTTTATTTGTAAATACATACTTAATATACATATACACCCAGACTCGGGACATACAGACATGTTCATGCACATAAATGCATGTCCCGGGTAGGAATCGAACCTACGACCTGCAGCGTGAAAGGCGCCTCCGCGCCAACCACGCTAACGGGCCCGTCGACGTCGAATATATGCGTTCGTGACATTGCTAATAATTTTCAGTAGGCGTTCTTTTACATATATCTAGATGACAGATCCATTTTAATTCGCAGCTCCACCGCTAATGATTATAGTGTAATCCCTGTACCGTTCTTATTTTATTTTCCAACTATTATTATTTAAATACATTGAAAACGCTATTCAAATCAGATTATTTAGTAGGCAAGTAGGTACTACATAGATTTATCGTGATATTTAAACAAACCGCTCAAAATGAAACAAAAAAATAATAGTATCTGACGAACAATGTATCCCAACATATTTGAAGTACCTATGGTCTTTCCTAAAATCGCAAAAATCTAATAATATCCATTCCGCATCCGACCCTGCCCTTGACCCAAGCTGCCCGACGGTCATTAAACACCCATGGACATAACGAGCCACCACAAGGTTCACTGGGATCCGGGCCAAAGTGAGAGGTAATAAAATGTGCAATTAAGACACTGCTTAAGTACGTAATATTTACTCTCTGGCCTCCGAGACACAAATAGTGATATCGGTGACCTAAGAGTTATGACTTGTCAACATTTTTCATGGGTTGGAATGACGATAGACCAATAATTGAACTCGACCTTCGAAACACGTAGGTTTATGACATATTTTACAATTGGTATTATATCATAATCACGGAAAAGTGACCTGCAACGCCTGAATATAGAAAGCCCAGTAACATTTCAGCAAATCCTTTCATTTAACAACATTTTGTGGTTTCAATTAGGCAGTATATAATTTTGTCTTCCAATGTTATTTACTACAGGCAGGCGGAATTACCCAAGAGAAGAATTTTTCTTTCAATGCTCAAAGTAATTTGGGAAAAACAAAAAAACTTACTAACCTTTGAAGAAAATATCAACAGAAATTCTTGTCCACGTATCAATTGATGTGTCCATATGGCGCGCATGCCGCACCCGAGCACTCATATTATGACATTACGTCTATGCGTTCCTACGTCAAAACTGAGTGCTCGCGCGAGGCATGCGCCTGATGAAGACGCCGCCAATAAGCTTACTATTTACTGAGTTAATTCTACAATGGCTGTAATATTGAACGTCAGCAAGCCATTAGCCGGCGCCATAGCTGCCATTTTAGCTGTCAACGGCGAGCTTTCAGTACACGTTAACATTCCAATAATACGAGTTACGACAAAACACGGTTGTTTGTTATTTACTCAGTTACTCACTAAACAGCGATGAAAAGAAATCCTTACAGTTTTCTTAGATAATGGATAAATTGGTGAATTAAGAGTTGAAAAGAGTACATGTTAAGCTAGAATCTGTATAAATCACAGAGTAAAGAAAGAGGTGCCCTTATTAGATATTTGTATGAAACAAAACGTGGTCATTGTTTTTTCATTTTCATTTTAATATTTACCGGTAAATAGTTGAACTACTCGCTTCGTTTTATGTCGATGTTAGTACTAGGCCGACCACTCGGCCGACTTGCTTAGGGCCAGTCCCCTTAGTAACTGGTCCATGGTATAAATCGAACTATTTTATTTTGCTATTTTAGTCTAGGTATATAGGAATAAATTAGTAAATACTTCATACCAACCTCCAATATAAAAACAAACTTATCTCTGCAAGATTATTTTTCACTACAATATCAACATTGCTCGCTGGTTACGATCAGGCGCAATGATTGTATCATTCTGACAGAAAGTGCTTGGGGTTCCTGGGGGTCTATAATGGTCACATAGCAATACTGCAAACTAAATTTCGGTAAAATGGTCACGAATCGCATAAAATGGGTAACTATTCTACGGGGATTTAGCGATGCTAAGGATTCTGCTAGAAAAACAAAAATGAATTCGTTATAGTTGGTTTAGCTTCGGAGGGGGCTTACCACGACCTCTTATCGCGATTCTATTATAGGTACGTTTTAACGTTTCAGCGACTTTTTGTGCAATGACGTCCCTTATTGTCAAGACAATAAGAAACGTCATTGCACAAAAAGTCGCTGAAACGTTAAAACAATACTGCTATAAATTACGTCGATTTATAAAACTACACGAAATCACTATCTATGACTCTAACACTTACAGTATGAACTCCAAACGTGAGGGTCGTCTCCCAACTTGCACACAACGGTATCCCGAGGGTTTAGTTTTTACTGAGCGAAATAGATAGGTGCATAGTTAAGTAGCACTGGTGCATAGACCGGGGGCATTCGGGGGTGCGTTGTAGGGACAATAGGCACAGGGCTGCAGCTGGCGGGTCCTTTGTCACGGCCAGAGGGGAGGCCCGACACACGCGCGACCCTACCGAGTTAGAAGTTATTAAATTCTGTGCAATGTAATGTTTCTGACCGGTTTGCGTCGACTTCGTAGATTATGTTGCGTTGAATCAATTCGTAAGTAGGAAAGGCTATCTATACCCAGCAAAGGATTCATGAATACGGACGAAAGAAGAAATAACGTCTATCGTCTGTACCTATTAATCGTCTTGCGAAAATCGGCTACGATTTGACGAACACACGTGCCTACGATTTTTTATATGGAGTATATTATTATATTTTTACTTACACGTGTGGTCTGAATAGATGTACTCAGTCTATCAATTACCGCGATCGTAATCCAAATTAAACTTAATAGAACGTAAATATTAAAACATAATAACTTGTGGTAAATATCTATTATGCACATGTATTTATTTTTTTCAACGTAGCACAACAATTAGATCAAATACAGCTAGCACAGAAGCACAAAAACATAAAACCAATGCGTGTTTTGCTGTGCTAACATTACCAACTTTGTATAAAACCATATCTCAAACACTATCGATGAAATTGTAAAGATGACACAAAAACTAAGTAAAAATAGAACAACTAATGACACACAACACGAAGGGTACTGAAATTCTGAATTAGCTGTAAGCTACAACGTAGTACACCAATTGCACTCGCGCCGTGAATCACATATCGATCGGTGCGTGATAAGATCGGGACCGGTCGTTCACGTTACTGTGTACTAAACACTTGCTTTTGGTTATGTAAAGTTGTATTAGACTATGCCTGTAGATAAGGTTCGCTTGCCATAAGTATTCCTTATGTTCTGGGTGTCACTGAAGAAGAGGGTTTCACCGGGATCGCCCGTCCAGTTAGGTTAGCGTTGCTTTAGAAATATCCGGGGTCTCGAGTCTTATAGCAAATAGATGTGTCCATATGGCGCGCATGCCTCACCCGAGCACTCATATTATGACATTACGTCTATGCGTTCCGACGTCAAAAGTGAGTGCTCGCGCGAGGCATGCGCCTGATGAAGACGCCGCCATTGTCCATTGCAAAATCACTGGTCTCTAACATTATGTTCGTGAATTCTTCATTATAAATCGTAAGTTGTCGGCCTACATGTTGTCGGCCATCTGTTAGCAGTCCTCTGGCCTTCACAAGATTTCACGAAGATAATATTAGAGACCAGTGGTTCCGCAATGGACAATTGCTGAGAGACTTAAGGCTTATTTATGTGAGTCGCGCAATATTTATTTAACATTTCTCTAAAAAGTAGATAAAGTGGCCATAGACATTCAATTTCAGTGAACTTTGGAACGCTTCATGCTTATTCCGAAAAAATCTCATTACCCATTAAACATTCCTCATTTTTTTACAGACCTAATGTGACTGTAACCTATTAGGGTAGCTAATAAAAGAAGTGGCGTTGTCGCGGGCGAGCACGGGGTGGTGGCCGTACCAACCGCGGGCTCTGACGCGGGCCCTGCCAGCCTGCCACATCAATCACAGAACTGCCCTTGAACTGATTTGGGAGTTATAAATACACCAGGTTATATCCACGACACGCACTTAGTTGCAAATGCGAAAGTTTGGATGGATGTTTGTTGTTTCATGGAACAACCGGCTGTTTACATCAAAAGGTATAATAAACTATGCCTTGAATGAATTCATTTTTTATGTGACTACGGTGGCAAACAAGAGATGGCCCGCCTGATGTTAAGCAGTTACAGTAGCCTATGCCTTGCAATACCAAAGGCATTACACGCATGTTGCCAACCTGAAGAGGGATAGGATTGGTATTCATGATATAGACAATCCTATTTATACATTTCACATGAGACATTGAGCCAAATCGAGTCATGAACGTCTATTGGTCTATTGTTAGATAGACGAACACCCCATGCTCGAAAATCCTGTCGATAGAATAGCAAAATTAAGCAAAGTTCTCGAAAATATTAATAGGTACCAAACATGGATTTTGGAAATAAAAACCGACTTCACAAAACCCTGGAGCACTAAAAAGGCAATGTTTGTTACCGCGTTTCTCCATAACTACAAAAACCGATTTTGATGAAATTTGAAATGTAGATAGTGTAGGCTCTGGAATAAGTCAGGCTTATCCAATTTCCATGCGGGCGAAACTGCAGGGCACAGCTAGTAAAAAATAAACATACAGTCGAATTGAGAACCTCCTCCTTTTTGAAGTCGCTTACAAACGACTCCAAATTAAGGAAACGTGTAAAATTGTCAAATCACGTGGCAACAAGCACGGTGTACTAATAGATGTTGTGATTGATCGCTCGGTCCCCGTGATGGTGGTGCACTCACCATGGCGAAGGAACGTAAACATTGGCCGAGCGTTCACCTGCCCACCCCGCTCCACCCCGCCCCAAACGCCGCCGGCCAGGGGGGCGACCACCTGCTCCATACGTGGACTTTATTCATAAATTTGTGTCCATTTTTGGACAGCACCTATGTTAAGCATCATTTCGGAAGTTTATTTTTAAATCGTTTTGCGTTGAGAATATCGATAGCTTTTTTTTCAATTATGTTTTTTTGGTGGTAGAGCCAAGCTGTAGCCATTTGACTGGCTGGCTCGACCAGGGTAGTGGCACCCTCTCACAGAAGATCGGCGTAAAGCAGCTATTACAGCTGCGTTTCGTACGATGAGTGAGAGAGCCGGAAACCCAACCTTCAGGTCGGCAGCGTGTGAACAATGCCTTTGGTATTGCAAGCATCTAGGCTACGGTAACTGCTTAACACCATGCGGGCCGTACGCTTGTTTGCCAACTCAATGCTATAAAAAACCTAATTAAGGTTATTTACTGAAGAACAAAAATATTAAGTATACCATATTTTTAAACAACGGAGTGTAAAAAGGGGAATTATACAGGGCATAGGTAAACAATTTTACAAAAATAAAAAACATCTAGACAGCAAGTAAATCTAAGATCCCACCTCCACGGACTAAATGTTTATAGTTTTAATTACTTTAACGCCTGATAAAAAAATGTTTGACAAGAACAAAGGACAATGATCTACGCAGTGTCAAATGGGGTAGGTAGGTACTTATGACGTCATCGGAAGCGTCGACTAGGGGCTTCCCTCTCGACGGCTCTCCTCGCACTTAGGTGCTCTTCTAGCAGGGCTGCCACCAGCCGATGTTTGCCAAACACGAATTTGAAAGTACAAATAGAATGCCAATATTACGGGAAGAATAAACAAACCTTTAAAACTCTCTTTACTTTATATGCTCTTATGGTTAGATTATGAGTCCATAGAACGTTTGCTTTGAGTCCAGCGATGATTTCAACAAGAACTGTTTGAATAAAAGGAGCTTAATTGTAATCAGTCGCTGTTAAAATTGCATCTATTCCTTCATTTTTTTTTTGTTTGATTGCTTATTCAGAGTGGTGACGACATCACGACAATAAATTTAAATACGATCCCTACTAGTCAATTACAATACTTTAAAATCATCAAATTAGGTTTACATAAAAACTCAAAAAACAAAATTTTCACACAAATTAAATGCGAAAATAATCTAAACGTAGCACAACATCCTTTATAATCGTCTACTGAGCTCATAAACTGACCTGTAAGTACGAGCGTGGCATCATCGCTTCGGTTTCGGTGTATTAGCGGTACATTTGTAGGCGCAAAGTTAAAATGGTAAAAGTAAAATAGCAATCCCGTGGCTATACCTTTGAATATAATTTGATATTTTTTTATGTACGAACTACTAACGTAATACCCAGTATGTGGTTTCAGTTATTGTCGTTATGTCGTCCCCACTCTGTATAAAAGATAAAAGCCATGTGTCTTATTTGTAGCATGGTACCTTTTAATCACAAACTTGTGCTCATTACATCACTACAAGCAACGGAATTCACTCATCTGTTATCGCATTCGCAACTCGAAAGTTAACTTATTGATAGATACCTATGAAGGCATTGTTCACCAGAAGATGAGCCATATTGGCAAAACCGACCTGTTTTCAACATTATTTTCCGCGAGCGACTGAGTTGTACTGTGTCCAAGGACGTTGTTTAGTCACCTGTCTCCCTCTTCCTGGGTAATGTTTTTAATTTGTAGAAAAGTTTTAATAGCTTTGTAGAAAACTGTCATCCCTAGTTCAATGACACGGCGGCACTATAATCGCCACTTTACACCGTCGCCTCCCTATTTACATATTGCGGACAAGACGGGACATAAAGACTTCATTATGAGAGTTTAATGTTCCATTAACACCGCTGAATTGATAATATAAGGTCTTAATTGAATAGTGCACAATATATTGTACGGCGCAGCGGCGCCTCAGTAAATGCTAGGGATGATGTTAACACCACAAAACCATTAAGTATACTTTTTTTGCTTACGCGAAGAGAAATAACTGATTACCTACTAGTAAGTAGGCAGTCAGTTATTTCGAAAATTATCTTATTCAAACTTAGAACTTAAAAAAAAAAAAAAACCGCTGGAAAGAAATGGGTGTACATTTTCCTGCACGCATTGATAAGTAATTAATACCGTGAACTATTAAATTAAAACCTTATATAGAAGTCATGTAAGGCCGACCAAAATAATTTAGGTATAGTACGTAAGTGAATCATCCAAATTAATAACATTAAACACCCACTTACTGAAATTACTTCAACAATATCTTACCTAATATAAATTGCATTCTTCCATTAAGGGAATTATAATTCGATCGCATTTTAAAAACAGACCCTAAAGGTTCAACGTCCTGAGGCCACGCGACACGCAACCCTTCGATCCAAACCCTTAATTATTATTATTACAAAAAACACTCTTAAGTGTGCTAAGGTCGTCCGGTCCGCAATGAAGGGTCCTATAGAATTTGCTATTAAAAAAATAGGTGGATGTATAATTTTTATTGGGTGGCAATTCGATACGGAGGTTTGAAGCGAGGGTGTACATTATTTTGGGGTAATTCATATTTTAACTAATGATAATCCATAGAAACCTCTGGCATGTTATTTGTGGCCTGTTCAGAATTGTCAGCTGACAAATCACCAAATAAGGCTCATATTAATAAATGTATCTCAAAGTTGAAATCGATCATACGATGCAGTTTTGACGTTTAATGTAAGGAACATAATATGACAAAAACAGCATCTTAAGATCAATCTCAACTTTGAGATGCATTTATTAACACGAGCTTTTTGACAGATTTGTATGGAAAAACTGGCAAAACGCCATATATTTGGTGGATAAAAGTTATCTGACGCTTCTGAAACGGGCGCTTAAAATAATTTCAATGAATAACAATGCGAGGTTTTGAAATGGTGGTAGTACCATAATATGATCGCTTTTAAAAACTAAAAAGTCAATTGAGTAAATTTAAATGTCTCAATTGGAAGGAACAAGTAATTGCTTTTATTAATTGAACGTAAAAACCAATCAGTCAAAAGCTCAAAAAGATCAATTTTCAACAAAAACTTTAATTATCAGTACTAAAATGATTTGTATTCAGTAACTTTACTCGAACATGGTGAGTAATCGAAGGTATTGTAGGTACTGTCGTTTATTTATTAAAAAATGACTACTTGTTGCCTTGACGACGGCTAATTTCATACACATGTGTGGGGAATTCCTTTATCGCAGCAAGCCTTTCTAAAAACGTTGCTTTTATAACAGTTATTGTACACGGTTTAATTTCATATGATTACGTTCGTGAAGATAAAAATCCACGGAATGAGGTCTGCTTTTGTGTTTTAGACTTTGAATTTTCTTGGATACAAATGAAATGAAAACTTTTAGCATTTTTTTATTATTTTGGTGCATCTTAATTAAAAAAGTAAGCAACAAAATTAAATTTAAAAAATCTCAGAAACGTTCGAAGCGTTCTTCTGAGTAGTTCTGAGTACCTACCTATCTTAGATATATCGTTTTTGTCAAGAACATTTTTAATTCCATCTATGCATTCCATATTTAAATTAAAATCTATTCCAAATTCAAACTCGAATAAACTAGTTGCCAGCACTTTTGAAAACTGGTCTTACTCTATTCTAACCATATTCTAACAGTTAGTCGTGAATTTGTACACGGGAACTTTGTAAAGGGTACCGTGGGAGATGGGACCCTGTCATGAGTTCCACCGCGGCCGCGGGCCCACCCCGCGCAGCTGTCGCGATAACTTTTGGATTCGACGAATCGATTGTTTGATTCACGACCTCCTTTGTTCCTATTCGATTGTTCGCGATGCGAGACTCTTTGTCGCCGATTTTTGTGTGAACGTGACGTATCAGCGATTATTATTAAGCTGCGGAACCGTTAATGGGCGTTTATGAGTCCCCATATCAAAAAAGTGGAATTATAGCAAAGTTTTCGGTAATGTGATGCCAATGAAATATTGATTTATGGTGAAAAACTGAAATGTGAGACACATTTTGTGTATAGAAGCAATTTAAAAGAAATCATTGTTTGTCTAGTTGTGATGTAGGTGTTTTGGTTTGGTTATCGAGCATGCCGTTTTGTGTCTGAACTAAGAAGAAATACTATAAGTAGACTTGTCTGCTGATGTTTAACCATCGATAATTTAATTATAGTACCTAATGTATTCCTTGATAATGCGTTACATTCTCTGACTATAATGGCCGGCGCACATAGAGCACGGCATGGCATGGCATATAATTTTTTATCAATCGAATTTAATACTTATCCAATCGAAATAAGGTGCTCCAGCGGGTGCACCGAGAAAATGCTCCGCGATGCTCCGAGGTCGATCACCGAGCATTGAAATATATACCTTATTTCGATTGGATAAGTATTAAATTAGATTGATAAAAATTAAATGCCATGCCATGCCGTGCCGTGCTCTATGTGCGCCGGCCATAACATTAAGAAAATTATATCTTTCGTCATAGAATTAACCCCAAAATTATAGAAATTTATGATGGACTTACACTGGCATTACATATCACTTTTGTTCGTAGAAATGATTGCTAAACCCATTGTAAACTAGCTAAAACCCTCTATAAATCTGGCAGTTATCTGGCAGTTTGGGTCGGACTATTCTAGAGACAGACTAGAGAAATTAAACTGCACTTCGATTGTAACTGGACTAATATTTATATCAGCAAGCCTATTGCGTAACTTTTTCGACAATGTTTCTATTGGTTTCGTTCATCCCGTGTTGCTTTATCAATTGAAATTGATTGAAATCGGGAAGGGTCTGGACTTCGCTCTTCCCGTTTCAATCAATTTTAAGCGGCAAAGCACGGGATGAACGAAAACAATTGAAACATTGCCAAAAAGGTTACGCAATAGCCCCCCGGGTTATTATTATTATATGTTTATACTGCAATATTTTTATAACACAATTGCTAGGTGCTTTTGTACTAAAAGCTCGGGCATAATTTTTAAATTATAATATTAATTACAATCCATTTACAACCGGCCGGAGGATTACACGCTCGCTGTGAACCGGTCGTATGCCGAACCCTTCACAATAGATGCATTTTAATGTACTCTATTAAGTATGCAGATGAGCTGCGCGTGCGAATAATGCTAGTTTTAATCCTAGACAAAGCGCGTTGGATTAATCATACAAAATATGGGGTGTTTTGTACGTGGGGTCGTTGAACGCAGCTGTGCGGACGCGGATCAAATTGATAGGACGGTGCATATGTCGCGGGCAACGTGCGCGTGCGCCGGTGACGTCACGAGGGTGGGAGCGCGCGGCGGCTGCTCACATTGTTGTGTTTTTGTGGCGATAAGCATTGGATACAAAAAAACTTTGTTATGGAATAAGCGTGATTTAAAAATTGGCTAGTAACGGATGGTATACGCACTCCTACCCCTTATTTTTCTAAGCTTATAGCTTAATTTCGAAAAATCCAGAGGTGTGAGCCAGGGTTTGAACCCAGGAACTTAAGCCCGCAAGACGCGTGCTTAACCAATCGGCTATCACTTTCGGCTATCTATGTGTGAATCGTAACTTTAATATGATTATCACTTGCTTACGGTGAAGGAAAACATCGTGAGGAAACCTGCATGTCTTAGACATGTGAAATCCACCAACTCGCACTGGGCCAGCGTGGTGGATTATGGCCTGAATCCCCCTCGCATTGAGGGGACGCCCGTGCCAAGCAGTGAGACGTTAAAAGGGCTAACATTTTTTTTTTTTTTATAGCTTTATTGTACACTAGCTTTTGCCCGCGACTTCGTCCGCGCAGGTTATACATTTAATAAATTCCGTTTCCGTTTGCTGGAACCCAAATCCCGTATCCTGGATATCCCGGATCCCGTATCTCATATCCCTGATTCTGTATCCCATATCCCGTACCCCGTATCCCGTATCGCGTATCCCGTATCGCGTATCCCGTATCCCGTATCCCGTATCCCGTATCCCGTATCCCGTATCCCGTATCCCGTATCCCGTATCCCGTATCCCGTATCCCGTATCCCGTATCCCGTATCCCGTATCCCGTATCCCGTATCCCGTATCCCGTATCCCGTATCCCGTATCCCGTATCCCGTATCCCGTATCCCGTATCCCGTATCCCGTATCCCGTATCCCGTATCCCGTATCCCGTATCCCGTATCCCGTATCCCGTATCCCGTATCCCGTATCCCGTATCCCGTATCCCGTATCCCGTATCCCGTATCCCGTATCCCGTATCCCGTATCCCGTATCCCGTATCCCGTATCCCGTATCCCGTATCCCGTATCCCGTATCCCGTATCCCGTATCCCGTATCCCGTATCCCGTATCCCGTATCCCGTATCCCGTATCCCGTATCCCGTATCCCGTATCCCGTATCCCGTATCCCGTATCCCGTATCCCGTATCCCGTATCCCGTATCCCGTATCCCGTATCCCGTATCCCGTATCCCGTATCCCGTATCCCGTATCCCGTATCCCGTATCCCGTATCCAGTATCCAGTATCCGTATCCAGTATCCAGTATCCAGTATCCAGTATCCAGTATCCAGTATCCAGTATCCAGTATCCAGTATCCAGTATCCAGTATCCAGTATCCAGTATCCAGTATCCAGTATCCGTATCCAGTATCCGTATCCGTATCCCGTATCCCGTATCACGCATCCCATATCCCGTATCCCGTATCCCGTATCCCGTATCCCGTATCCCGTATCCCGTATCCCGTATCCCGTATCCCGTATCCCGTATCCCGTATCACGCATCCCACATCCCATATCCCGTATCCCGTATCCCGCATCCCACATCCCGTAACCGGTATCCGGTATCCGGTATCCCGTATCCCGTACCACGTATCCCATATCCCAAATCCCAAATCCCATATCGCGTATCCCATATCCCATACCCCGTATAATTTTCAAAAATGCTTTTTTTTTTAAGATCTAATCACCAATTTTCATAATTCTAACTACAAAAATGACGAACTTCCATACAAACTTTCATCCCCTATTTTACCCCCTTAGCGGATGAATTTTCGAAAAAAACCCTAAAATTAATATTGTTTATCTTTTAAAAGTCACCTAATCACCAATTTTTATAATTCCAACTTCAAAAAATGACGAACTTCCATACAAACTTTCACCCCCTATTTTAACCCCTTAGGGTTTAAATTTACAAAAAAGCTGAAATTATTATTTTTAATACGTAAAAAGAAACCTGAACACAAATTTTCATTATGCTAACCTCAGAAATGACGAACTTCCATACAAACTTTCGTCCCCTATTTTACCCCCTTAGGGGATGAATTTTCAAAAACGCAGCAATTCAAGTTTTTTATTTTTAAAAAGGAACCTAAATACCAATTTTCATAATTCTAACTTCAAAAATGACGAACATCTAAACAAACTTCCCAACTAACTTTCATCCCCTATTTTACTACCTTAGGGGTTGAATATTCAAAAACGCCGAAAACCATATTTTTTATTTTTAAAAAGACACCTCAACACAAATTTTCATAATTCTAACTTTAAAAATGACGAACTTGCATACAAACTTTCATCCCCTATTTAACCCCCTTAGGGGTTGAATTTTCCAAAATCGCTTCTTATTGCTTGCCTACGTCACTAAATATATCTACTATCCAAATTTCATGTCTCTAACTTCAGTAGTTTCGGCTCGGCGTTGATGAGTCAGTCAGTCAGTCAGTCAGTCAGTCAGTCAGTCAGCATTTCCCTCTTTATATATTAGTATAGATTGATGGACAAAAATACAGTTATAATCTATCTATTACTTGTAAAATGCACCTAAAGATCTCGTGAACGTATCGCCTCCCTTATTTATCTATAGGGAATAGACAAGCTAGGTATAAAATAAATTGTCTATGGTGGCTAACTAAGCCGCGCGGTTATTGCATTTTACTTTGGAAGTAAATAAATAAATAAATATCCTGGGACAATGTCTTACACACGGCTACATTATTACGCTAACCGGCCCGTCATGAAAAAAGTAAAAGTTTTCTTCCTACCAGACTTAACGAGCGTTTATTTAAAGCGAAAAAGTAATGGAATGAGATACTGGACCAAAAAAGGCAATTTAGCAATCGTCCAACTAGAACGAGCTGACCAAATATAAGACCGAGTTTCTGAAGGAGTGAATACACTGAAAAAAACATGCAAACATAGACAGACAAACTAGCAACTCGATAAGTGCAAGGTATATCTAATCATGTCCGTATTACCCGTGCTTGCGGTGTGATAAGAGATAAGCGTCGCGGTGACAGGAGCGAATGTCCCCCTTCTTTTATGGCGGTATCGATCGATGTGATATGTACACGTAATCAGCTGGCTAAACTAACATGACTATAATGTGCATTTAGTTAACTGCAACTATGTTTTAGTTAAGTTTTCCAGTTTCCAGGCCCTCAAATAACATTTGCGATTTACAATGCTGAATTCGCGAAGATAATAGAGAACAGTGGTTTGGCTTTGGACTCTTGTCATGAGACTCGAAGCCCAGATATATTTAAGGGGCATTCTAGTCAGAACACTTAGGCCCGCCACATACATACGGAATTTCCGTACGGAATTCCGTTTCCAATATCGAATCGGGGTTTCCGAACGCGATACGTCCATACATTTGGATGGATTTACTGCGTTCGGAATCCCTGATTCGATATTTCGAAACGGAATTCCGTACGGAAAATTCCGTATGTATGTGACAGGCCTAATAATGTTCAATTATAAAAGTAGATTTATTGGTTTGGCTTTTGTTTTTTTTTTTTTTTTATAAAAGCTTATTCAACTCAATTCAATAAAGTTTATTATTTTGAATCATAGGTGAATGGATAGCATAATAATAAGAAAGTTCTCGATGATAAGCCGACAATTTGGGCTGACATTACAAAGCAGATATCTGCTTTCTTACTTCTTTACAACAGAACAAATTGGAAGTAGTACTTTTTGAAAATGAGTGGGTGAAATATTTTATGTATTTTCAGTTAATTTTATGCGTTATTCCACTGCTGGGCAAAATATTGTAGTTATGAAATATTTCCTAATATCTAACCCATGATGTCTGCGATATTATCGAAATAGAGTTGCGTATGAATTTCGGAAATCCCAAAATTCTTAGTGTATTAGTTTCACTTGTTTCCGAAACTTTCGATCAAGTTGAACATATATGCAGTATACCTTCATATTTATAGCTTTTGTATCTAATGTATCTTTACAAATAGTAAAGGTCAAACCGACAGTTAATAGTTCTGTATTGTAATCACAGCAATTATCCGCTTCGGCTTTTAAAAATATGATTAAAAAGTAGTCAATTTAAAACTAACATTTCTTCTGTAATTAGAATAATGGAAGAACAACATTATTTAGTTTAATTAAAAATTTAAGATACATCAGCAGATTAGTAATTGCTGTTATTTTAAAACATTCTATTGATTTTATGTTAATAATGATATTTCAACAAAGTATTTACATAAACACCTCGTGTAAAATCAGTATGTAATAGATACGACATTATAAAAAGTGTAATTAAATACCTATAATATGATTATTGTAAATGTTACTCAAATTGGAGTTCGATCTTATTGTAAGTCTTGCAATAATAATGTTAAACGATTTTTTATTACCAATATATTTTGTTGTAATTAATTGTTGAATTATGAATTAAGATCATACACTTTTCAATCTTATTTTTTTTTTATTTAGCTTTATTTTTAACTTGGTGTAGTGTAGATATTCCGAAATCCGAATGTCAGTTTTGTACACTTATGATAATTTATTATCATAATAACCGCTATGTAACGACGGTAATTACCGGTAAATCGCGCCCGCCGCCGCCCGTTGGGGCGGGCGTCTACGCCCCGGTAACCGTAGTCACTGCTACGCGCTACAGGCTACGAGCTACGCTCGAGTATCGACTATATCTATAGGTCCAAGCAAGTATGTATATCGTATCTATGATTACTGCTCTATTTCGGACACGTGCGATTAGATATAATAACTATTTTATTATTATTTTGATTTATGAATTGCATAATTTTGTATTTTTATAAAGTCGAGTTATGCCGTAAATAATTCTAGTTAACGCAATGCTAATATTGAACGCGGCGCGAATTTTTATGTACTAAAATAGCCTATCTAGATTACCGATCGACGATATTTTATGCCCAGAAGCATACATACAGCCAATCTACATATAAAGGAGTAGTGTAATAAAATTGTGAGACCAGTATAAGCTTAACATGAAATGCGTTATGCTGTGGGTCGGCTGTGGGGGTAGGAGGTGGTGGGGTAGCGGGAGGCTGGCACAGCGCCAGCGACAAGGTGAAGTGGCGGCGCCGAGTGAAAGTCCTCGCCCTCCGTTTGAACCATCTCGTACCCTCCCGAGATGCTACGCCTTGCTATATCGTGCATTGTGTAGTACTTTCCGTTTTGTGATGTGTTATGCAACATAGGATATAGGCAGGGTCTCTGCGTATAAAAGTAACTACTTAGACTGCCATAAAAGGGAAGAAATTTCGCTACGATGATCTACCTAGTCATGATCTACAAATATGCTGAAATATTGTACGTAGTACTTAATAATCCAATGGTTGAAATCCGTGATTGAAATAAATCAGCATTTACGAAATTATAAGAGAATTGAATATGATACATTTATTATAATGCACAGAAACCCCATTAGTATGAAATTTTGAATTCGATTACCCACTTTTGCGATGCCAATTAATCAAAGTAGATGTTATTAACAATTTAAACATATCTAAATGTAGAGCTATACCCGACCCTACCGGCAGTTCGCCAACTTACCTACATAAAACATGATGTGAATATATTTTGGTAAGGTTTTGTTCCAAAATAATTTGCATGTATAAAAAATTACAGTTTTACAGTAGTATGCGACTACGACCACCAAACTTACGCTTAGAAACCTGTTGCGAGAAATGATTTCTGTGTTACGAATTCGATTATTAGAATTGTATGATCCAGGTTCCAGCAAAAAATGGGATAAATGAATGAGGATAAGTGGCAGATATCAGAAGGTGTGAAGAGCTAAAGTTAAGTAAGTATACAACATTGAACAAAGAAAATAAAATCGCCAACTTTTAATACAAAATGAGAAAATATTGTATAAAATATGATCACGTTAAATTAATGTGGACCAGACCAAGATAATTATTATGTCCCTATAAATAATTTAGTGACATGAGGACCCTTTTTTAAAAATAATGTCAAAACCGGCATTAAAATAATATATAAGTAGTCGAGACGCGCAGAATTTTATGTTTTGTCAAATGTCGGAACACGTTTGCATAACTTTATTATATCAGAAAGAAATGATAAAAACACATAAAGCGAAACATCTTGTACGACATGCGGCACAGGAAGCGATTGCGTGTGATTTAATAATAAATTCAAAATCGCGAAAACGATACGATATCAAACTAAAATTTGTTAAAGCGTTCAATTAAAATTCAAACCTATATTTTTCCGAGTACATTTGAAAGTTTAATTTTTTATCGCGTCGCTATAATCGGAGAACACGGGCACTCAATTGAACGCGTCACGAAACTATAACGGGGCGTCGCAGTGAACACATACCTAAATGTCGCGTAATGGCACAGGCTTCGATGCATGCGTACGTACCTCGGCGACGCACGGCTCGCCGCCGCCGCCGCCGCACGCCGCACGGAACACTCACAGCACGACTGATAGTCCGACACTCGCGGAGCGCGCGCGGCCAACGGTACGTGCAAACACCAAAAGCAAAATGGACATACCTGAGGGTGGCGGCTGGCACGGGGCGCGCTCGCTACTTGAATGAGCTCCCGGGGCGGAGCGGCGCGCGCAGGGGGCGCGGCCAGCCCGCGTGGCTCCGGCTCCCGCGCCCCCGCCGCCCGCCCCGCGCCGCCCGCCGCCCGCGCCTGCACCGCTCAGCTGAGCCCTGATTAGCCCCCGGCCGGGCTATTCAATTAAGGGTTGTTCGGTGCATCGCCGATGTGGGCCCGGCCGGCCGGGCTCCGAGCCCCGGACCGATGCCTTTGAGTGCTCTTCATTAGAACCGAACGTCTCTATCACCGTTATTCTTATTGAGCCCGTGGGCTCGATGCTCGAGCCTTTCGGAGAGACAGTTTTGCTTAAAATTTGAATTTTCGTGACAAAGACATGATACCTTTTCTCTAAATGACAGGGAGTGAAGGTTTTACCCGTACATTTTTTATGGACATATCTGCAAAGTCGTAATATTCAGTAGAGTCCGCCAGTCTTTTGGAAACAACTTTAAGCTTTATTAACATTTCTTTGTGCCTATTTATATAGGCTAGCTTTAGCTTATGCTCTACTGTAATAAAGTTATATAGGTGTTGCTATTTGCATGTAGATAGGAGCAACAATGGCAGCACGAGTAGGCCCCGGGGACGCAGCCCATTACACGGCCTTGCGAGACTTGCCAGCTACCGTATTATCGTTTAATTCCATACACGATGTAATTGAATTCAGTGATCGACGACGCTTTTGTTTTATCTACGTATAAAATAATCGTTAGCAGCTTATTCTTGCAAGCTTTCTTGGCTCTTTATTTCTTTATACAGATGTCAAGATGATGAAGAGTGGTTAGAACTCCTGCTCCTCCTGAACTGCTTGTGAACTGTGTTGTGTGTCTTTTGTGCTGTGCCAAATAAATGTTTTCTTTCTTAGAGCGAAGCGAATTCAATTTCTTTATTTGTCCCTACCGTTCGTTTTTGATAATTGACAATTTAAAAAAAACTGTTTCTGTGAACTCTCATTTAGATGTAAACTCTATTGGTAGGATGACAAAGAATGAGGTCACAAAGTAGTGAACTTTGAAATAGTTTTGGCAGCAATTTCTCATCGTGTTATTTGAAATGCCGTGTGTAACGTACGTCTGTGAGGTTATGCTACGACGTAGCGGCGTAGCGTACAAGCGCTACAAGTTTGTTCGGATTTTAAGATATATGTAATATTACTTTAATATTGAACATTGAATGTATTTTCCGCAATTAGATACATAAGATAAATAAATATCGCCAGACCAACTGATGGTTCCAAGCTAAGCAACACTTGTACTATGGCTACCGCACAATGGGTTGGGGACGATTCCAGCCACACCGAGATCATACCACCATACCAGACCAGGCAAAATTACGAATAGCCAGAGCCAATTACGAAAAGGCCGTTTCTGAAATTAGCCTCTGCCGGGAATCGAACCTGCAACCACATTCTTATTAGTATTGACTAAACAAATAACTCGCTACCGTAGATTTCGGATCCCCAAAAAATCGGCTCTCTCAGATTTTGTTCTACAGCTCGAACCACATTGATCATCATGATAATATACAATGTTATAAACCCAACTGTGGGCTATCAAATAGTAAAGACCTCTTTGAAATCAATTCAGCTATTTTCCCGTTATGTTCGTACAGGCAAACATACAAGAATTGCAAAAACACCTTAGCCACCATTTTTTTCAAAAATAACTTCAATATAGTAGATATTATAGACAATGATATCGGAAGTCTTAATTAATCCATAAGTACCTACTCCTTAATTTAGGTTTTTGTAAAAAATGTGGTAGAAAAGTTAGTAAATTCAATCAAAAATAACCGTAATATACAAACAGCCACATACCCCTAAAAGGTAAGAATCTTTATTACTTTTAGGGGTAGTCTGTAAGTAAAACTGCCAGTCGACACTGTAACGAGCTCGTAAACCGACCACCGTGTCTCCCCCATACGGAGCAATGTTAGCTCTACTGTGGCTTTACCTTACGTAAGGTGTTGGTTTACCAAACGTTATGTAAAACGATTTCAGAGCCGAATGTTCTATTCTATTCTGTTTAATTATGTTACAAATGCTGTTCTAGTTAAAGTACTTATACTTGAGCAAGTAAGATATTGTAAATATTGTTAATTTACAGTTCCTTTACGATGAGGGAAAACATCGTGAGGAAACCTACCTATCCCTCGGGATTAGTAAATAGTCAGTTCCTGTATACACGGCGACAAGGTTCATCACCTGCCACGTTGGGTTCTGAGTATCTGGTGAAACGTGGGCTTTGAGTTGGCTTAATACCTCCACAATGTGGCGATGTATGGCCACTCAAGCCTCAAACTACCCCCGAATGGAGATAAAAGTCGTGACGTTTATTTAATTTTTATTTTTTTTATTTAAAATATTGTAACTGTGCTACGCTAGGTGGCATGTCGTCGTTGTTAGGTAATATTTTATTCACCATGTTTTAGTTTTGCAATACAGTTAAATAAGACATAATTTGCAGTATTTTCAAAAGAAAATACAATTATATTATTATTTTTATTGCAATTATTTATAATTATTTATTTGCAATAAAGTGAAAATTGTTTTATTATGCATCTTCGTAGCTAGGGGCTGACCACGTGGCTGTTAGGGGCGCAAACCACAAGGGGACCTCGCCGACTTGCAGCCTTAAATTGAAGCCGACAGCCAGGGACAAGCAAATTTTAAAAATTTGCAAATTTTAATCAATTACAAATTGAAGTAGCTAATTGTCATAATTATTCGAGAATTACCACTAAACTTTTAGAATGACTGAGCCAAAAGTTGTAGAGGATGGAACGGGGGCTATAAAAGGGCCATTAAGTCCAACCCTGGCTGTAATCGCCACTACTGGCTGAGTTATTCGCGAGCTGTTGTCTTCGTTAATTGCTTGCACATTTCCTTAAGATGCGAGGTAAATGAGAAACAAATGCTTTAGATATATTTCTTTAATAATTATTATTAACAAGATACCGGAATAATAATTATTAACAAGAAATATAAGTCACATTTTCACATATTAAATGGTATCATCAAGTTATCTATAACATAATATAATAATAATCTTTAATTTAGTTTATATAAGTCTATGCTAATTTGTTTGATTATATTGCTTTGTTTAATTTTATATCTAACTTTTATTATGAATATATTATATTATGAATAATATTACTTATGAATGTTCGTTCAGAATTATGTTA
Source organism: Drymonia ruficornis (assembly GCA_947859195.1). NCBI lineage: Eukaryota > Metazoa > Arthropoda > Insecta > Lepidoptera > Notodontidae > Drymonia > Drymonia ruficornis. The sequence continues at coordinate 11,739,496 of OX401905.1, read as the reverse complement.
TCCTTAAAACTAACCAATCTGTGAACAAATTATACAATACACTAAACGCAAATTACATAAACCAAAAATATTACACCATAAGTGGCTACCAGCTTCAGAAATTATGTAAATGTCGGCAATTTCTCAACATATAGCTTGAATTATGCGCCCCGTTTTATCGATGCACTTAGCGTAGCTTTAAATCTTATTTTCCGCGAGAGTGAGTCCGAGCTATCGCTGTTCAAATATCCTTCCGATGCCTTAGATAACAGTGTACTGGCACACTGCCAATGTTGCCAACCAGAGTCTTAACATTTCCCAATAACTGCGTTCATAGTAAGTCGACCATATAAAGGAAGTTTCCACCAACCTGCGCCCGAAGGCTCCGCCGCACCTCGCAACTCGGTGCGCGGCGAATCGTGAACTCATTCGATTCGAATTTCCAATCTGAAAGCCGGAAACTAGTGGCGAACGAATGCCTAAAACCGGCAGAAAGCCCGGGCCACGCGGGCCCGATGCAATCCGTGAGATGACTGCCTCGCTTCCGATGCAGTTACAGTTGGCTGCGGACGGGTTTAACGAGTGTTTCCCGGGCCAGTGCCCGGACGGCGGAGCTCGCATCCTGGCTGTCACTCCGCTATATTGTATGCCAAAATGAAAAGCTACGCGTTTGATGGTCATCGTGGTTTTGACTGCGAACTCTATTATTGACGCAATAAAGTTGTTAATCGGACGTGGTATGCAGGTGCAAGGTAGTGCCGTGTGCATACGAGCGTGTAATGTTGTCGGTGTACGCCGCGCTTCAGCCAGGTGAGGCTGCGTCTGTCTGTTGTGCCTGTGTGTGTTCGAGACAGGTGAATTAGTGCGCGTGCCGGTTTCCCAGGCGGCCGGGGCCCGGGCGAGCTCGTAGCCATGGCGACAGCCGGGATCTAATATACTGTGAGCAAATAGAAGCAAAAATAATACAGAAACATCTCTACAGACGACGTACATAAGTACTTTTTAATCAGAACTTTATTAAACGACTTTTTATGAAAGAAGGCACATATTTGCTGTTTATTCATATATATTCGTTTATGCGATGTACACTGTACATTACATGTGTGTATGTAGGTCTTTTTGAGGTAATATACGTAGATGGAATGCATTTGATTATGTTTAGAGACGGTAATAATCTGGCTGGCAGATATAGGGCGCTGTTAATCAGGTTCTACTAGCCCAAAATGATAGGAAAACTGTGGAAATTAAAAGATGACTTTTAGTAGCGTTATTTGATATTTTCAGACATAATCCTTCATCAATTGCAACTCTTCTGTTGCCATAATATCCAAGAACTTGTATTATTAATAAAATATTAACATTTACATCACTCAGGCGTGTTCTGAAGCCTTCGCTTCTGATAACAATATAACTCGTTAAAGCGCAATGTAAAGAGTACAACAATAACGGGACACGGCAGGCCCCCGGGCGCGGGCGAGCCGGGAGCGACACAACATACCCGTGCATGCCCCGCTGTAATGAGATTCTTGTTACAAAATTAAAAGCTGTTTGCGAGGGTGTACTTGATAAATGAGCGGAGAGCCTCGCTTGAATATGATTGAGAACGAGATTTGGAGTTTAATGAAGTAGCGTGTCTATTTAAATTGGGGGAAAATATAATTTTAGACATGCCTATTTACCTATGTGAAACAAAAAGGCCAACATATAAAATTGTAATCTAGATAGTTTAATAACTAAGTGTCCTGAAAAAAACCCTAGGAGGTATATCTACCTACAGAAAAAATTGTAAGGACCTGTTTCAGAATCGTCGGATAGCTTTTATTCACCAAATAAATATGACGTTTTGACAGTTTTTCCATAGAATATCTATCAAAACGTCATATTTATTTGGTGAATAAATGTTCAATTATTTATGTTTGAATTTTCATCTATGTGCATAATTTACAGTTCGCTGACGGTGAGGGAAAACATCGTGAGGAAACCTACCTATCCCTCGGGATTAGGTAATAGTCAGTTCCTGTATACACGGCGACAAGGTTCACCACCTGTCACGTTGAGTTCTGACTATCTGGTGAAACGTGGGCTTTGAGTTGGCTCAATACCTCCACAATGTGGTGGTGGATGGCCACTCAAACCTCTGACTACCCCCGAATGGGGATAAAAGTCGTGACGTTGTATGTATGTAATAAATGTTATCTGTGTGTAAATGTATTCTGAAACATGCTCTTAGTCTTGTTAATTCTATTACATTCTTAGTATTCTATTACATGATATAATACTACCCTTACATATGAACTTACGTAACCTTGTATTTTAAGTTCACCTAAACTTAAGCAATAAATTACTTATGAACAAACAGTACTAAGCGTTATCTAGAATTATATTATTCAATGTATAGGCAATCAAAAGTAGGTGGGTGCTTAGTTAGCTAAAGTCAACTTCAGTAGGTACTAAATATTTTATCAAAGGGTGGTATCAACCCCCGAGTTTCCCGCTGCACCGACGGGAAGGATATAAGCCGATTATTGACAGACGTCTGTCGGATCTTTAAAAAGATGGGATTTTAATGGAGAGCACTTCCAATGGTGGCCGAATCCGTCTAAGTTATTATTGGTCTCAATTTGTGGATGTTAACTTATTTAGAAAAAATAACGCTGAGATATAATAACATTAGACTATTGCTTGTTTCTTGCGTGGTTTACCTAAAGATCGAGAATTGTATCTGGGAAATATTTTTTGACGGCTTTGAAACTCTCTAGACACATCTCTAGATTATCCCGCTACAAACCGTATGGAGGTATCTAAGGCAAGTTCATACTAACACCAAAATTACTTTTACAAGTTAGATACCCGAAAGGCTGGTACCATTTTATGTCTGGATCAAATCCCGTCCGAAAAAAATGAATGGGCTGTAGAGCATCCTCATTTAATCCGTAATTAATGGTCAGGGGGAATTAAAAGCGGAATTTGATAGGGGTTGTTAAAAGGCTGCAGAAGCTGCCTGTTCCAATTGTTTTATGTCTACCTGTGGGTAGAGAAAAAAATACAAAGGGTTACCAATATAAGGGTACCATCACATTAGGTAACCTATCGTTTGTTTTTGGTCTCTGTCTTTTTTGGTTTTGGATGCAGTTATAATTTAATTTCAGGAAACTAGAACTACTCTTACTTATAGCACAAAGAAAAAATATACCTGCCGAATTAAGTGGAAATTTGCTTCTTAAAACAGGATGAGTGATTCTGTAAATATTATCTAAACTTCTAAAAACACTTTTAGGTACCTACTGAAATTGTACCTATAGTCTTTGGGTAAATGAACACAAAACAGTTCTTTGCTTCCATCAATAAAGCGTTCCCCCGGTAAACCGGTCCAGCCAATCTAATAAAGGTTGTTTGGTCAGCCTCCGAGTGGTAGACCGTGAAATGCGTGTGCCCATCCGATAAACGCCAAAAGCTATACGCCGCTGCTGTGTCGCAACGTCACCGGCGCTTAGGGTTGCCTCTAGAATATTTTTGAGTAAAACCTTTTGTACAATAGCGCTTTCCACAAAACTTAAATTGGCGGACTTAGTTCTTTTGAGAATTTCGATACTAATGGTAGTATCGTAATGAATGTAATGTAGGGCATAGGTTTTTGTTCGCACAAGAGCACATAAACCATTAAAATAATTAATACGAAAAGTTTTCTGTCAACACACCTCCAACCGGTTATTTTTATTTTATTTTTGAGTAGGTACCTATTCCCAGTAAAGAATATCTAGGTTTATTCATATAATAGGACTTGTAAAGGGGAGCAGCGTCAACCCTGCCGATAACTAACTCCCTCATCCCGCCCTCCACCCACGCCCAGCCGCCCGCCTCATCCTACGCGTTAAAAATAATAATTAGGTACGTCAAAAACCACAGGCGGAGAGGACAAAGAATTCGGTCCGGCGTCGACCTCGATCGCGCCTGGTAATTAGAGACTGAAATAAAAAAATACACTGAAAATTGGAGTTCTTTTTTTCTCAGATAACGCTGGCACTGTTGTCGAAGCTAATGTTATCTGGCGAAGCTAGAATAAAGTTTATCGCTCATTATTTTCATTGCTTAGCGCGACTGCAAGCAAAATCGTTCTGGGCGTCTGTATTTTTTTATTTATTTTATTTATGTGTTACTGTTATACATATACTTTTTTTGTTTATTTTATTTATGTGTTACTGTTATACATATACTTTTTTTATTTATTTTATTTCTGTGTTACTGTTATACATATACATGGGAACGTGTGTTCTTTTATTAAGAAACATGACGGTATTGTTTGTTTGTATTTGTTTGCGGATGAATGGGCGAGAATTTTGATAGTGTGTTTGAAGTTTAGCGAGAAAGATGCATGACTGGTTATTATATAGTTGTTAGTTAGTAGTTGATTAGTAGTCCGTGTAATTGGCCTGAGGCCGTTCGGCCTACGTAAATAAATAAATAAATAATTGTTAAGTTTATGTACTTACGAGTTATTTAGTGTTACTTTTAGTGCAAATATGACGTCTTGGCACAGTGGTCCGAGCGTAGGCCGCTCGGCTCACTGTATCGGGAGGGTGCAGGGTTGATTCCCGCCGGAGACTAATTGCGAAAACGGCCTTTTCGTAATTTGCTCTGATCTGGGTGACACTGGGATAGCTTCCAGTCCCTTCTATGGTACCCATAATACAAGCTTTGCTTAGTTTGGGACCATACAGTTGGTGTGTTAGTCTGGCGATATTGATTTATTTAATAACCAAGGCGGAAACGAGTTCTAAATTTTGGATCAAACTAACGTAGCTGAATTTCAGGTAAAAAAAAAACAAAAAATCGCTGTTAGAAGGTCAGGCAAAGGCACCCCACCTGAAATACCCTGGACACTAATCGGATTACAGCAATTAATTGAACAGGTTATATCGGCGCACTCCGACCGAAGCCACTTTAATAATAAATTCTGTTTGTGCCCAAATCAAACTCAATCGAATTTGTCTCGTTTTAAGTGCGTAAATTCTGCTAGTTGGGGATGCCAGAGTGAGTCACAGACCAAATTTATAACTCGTTATTATCCACAATTCATCCAATTCCAATTTGTTAACAGGAGATATCACCTTGTGGCTTCTATCGTGACCTAACGTGAGAGAGGTCGGGATCCACGAGCTTAACGTCAGTCTAGGTCGTGGAATTAGCCAGGTGACGTTCGGAAATTGCCTACCTGTCCAATTAACGATAGGATCACGTAGATTAATCATCCTTAAATCAAGTATTTATTTCGGTGTGGTTGGTTTGCTGAAAAAAATAATGTTTTTATTTTATTCCATCCATTTCACAGGATGAGACCCTCATGATTTAATAGAGGTAGGTAGTGAGTCTTAAAAATTGTACATATTACAAATACATAGTTTTAAAGATGGCACAATTACTGACATAGGGCTTAACCCGCTTCTAGGGCTTTTACCTACGAGTAACCAGTCTGCTACCACTTCTCATTACATCTTAGTTAATTAATATTTCCTAAAACAAATTAAAACATGCAGTATGCCGTTCGTATCCATCCTTATTTGCTTATCTGCAGAACCCAGGGTAATGTAAACATTTGCTTGGACGGGGCGGTTCCCGTCCACGCAATATAGTAGCGGAGAAAATATCAAAGCTATTTGGTGTTTTGCATCGTTTGAGAGTGGTTTCATCCTGGCCCTATTGATCGCGTCGCCCGCGGCAGATCGCGTTGACGCGGAAGCTTGAAGGTTTATAATGAGCGTTAGCGGGAGAGAAATAAGTAATAATCGCCAGACCACACCAACTATATGGTCACAAACCAAGCAATGTTTGTACCACAGCTGTTGTAGCATGGGTACCGAACACTAGACTAGGGCGATATAAGTCACACCTAGGTTAGAGCAAAATTTGCCAGGATGGGAATTTATCCCGTTACCCCTCGGTGCAGTTAGCCTAGCGGGTTATGCTTAAACACTAGGCCAAGCTATTGTCTGAATGATAACTTTATCAATATTATCTGAATAAAAGGTTACATGCAATGTAGAGTTTTAGGTGAGACATTTAATATTATTGAGAAACGGGTATGGTATGGTTATATTTTAGAAATAATCAACACTATGCTGCTTAATCAGATATTTTTAACTGCTTGTTATCTACAAAAAGTTTGAATTGAATTAAAAATAATATATTGATTCTGCTTTCCGTAATAAAGTTTTTCTTTCTTTATATCTAAAGTAAAAATGATTTAGCTTTCTAGAATAGCGATGAATTTATCGCACCGCTCTACTTATCTCTTAAGGTTGCGACCTAATACAAAAGTTTTGCTTAATAATATAGCTGGCAGTCCGTCGCTGGTGCTGACACGCCGAGGAGCATCACTGAAATGTTAAAATTACTCGGCCGGAAACCACCGCCCTCGCCGTCAATGCATTCACATTTTACGAAATTTGTTATTTTTTTCAGCATTTACTTACAGGAGCTATAATTACAAAAATTTTGGCATAATAATAAAAAATATTATAGATATTTGATAATGAAGATGCCAAGTTTCCTGGAGAGGCTAGCTGATTGTTTATTTCTTTAACAATTGCTTAAGACTTAAGAGCTAACTCACTATAATTAGGATGCATACAAACAACATCTACTGGTATTAATATTAGTATTGATGTGGTATTAGCAGAAGTACCTTTGTATTTCATACCTGAAAAGGAAGTTTGGATGTCAGGTGCCACGTAGCATAGCTTTCGAAGCGTCGCTCTCGTAATTCAAGCTCGTGTCAAGGCGTGCACACAATAAAGAGGCGCTTAAGAGGAGGGTTCGAAATTTGGTTGATTTTCTATTCTACTTTTTCTTTAAGTAAGTATGAGGACTAGGAATCTTATATTTAGATGTATGATTTTTGACTATATTATCTTGAGTATCTTTAAATCCAAATCACGATTTGATGAAATTTTCTCGATAAAAAAATTTTATGAAATGAGCTCTAATTATTTACAATTTTCCTTGCTACCACGATGTTTTTACGATTTAGATCACGAAATTATTTCTAAAACATAGCAAATAATGATATCTAAACTACCCTTCAACCATATTTTAATTCATGAAGTAGTTTTTTTTTAATTCAAGTAAATGTGGTTTGGCGCTTACGTTGTTTATTTCCGAGCGCGCGCACAATATCGCCATCTCACATTTTAAGTACTTGAACTAACCATGTCTCTCTCTAACTTTGTATTGTCAGTGTCCGCTCGGACTTGTTCGGCGTCGGACCTGTGAAGGATTTTTTAAAAAATATTACGAAAAAATATTACGGTCGTGCCACATTACAGGTACAGTACAGTATTTACAGTCCGCCGACGCCTATGATAAATAAATAAATATCCTTGGAAATTCTTTTACACATGACTACCTGATCCCAAACTAAGCAGAGCTTGTACTATGGAAACCAGATAACTGATATTACTACATATACTACTTTTTGTTTGTAAATACAAACTAAATATACACTTAATTACACCTAGACTCGGGACATGCGGACATGTTCATGCACACAAATGCATGTCCTGGGCAGGAATCGAACCTACGACCTGCACTGCAGCGTGATTTTCGTTTGCTTTTCCTTGTCTTGTGTAATTTCTTTTCATCTCTTGTCATTTTGTGTCATCTCTTGTCATTTTGTGTCATTTCATAGTTATTCGTGTCATTTCTGTAAAAACTCCCTATTTCGCTTACTGTTATATACTTGCAGCATGGTCTTGGGCCGACAGTGGGAATACATTGCTTGTCAAAACAATGGAGTCGCTTTATTGCGTTTGTTGTAGGTATGGATGGGCAAGTAATAAATATATCATACATCAATAAATTATCGTAAAAAATAACATTACAATAGGATAGGAAAATGTTTGTCCGTCCTATTCAATCTATTATATTATAAACGAAAGTAACTCTGTCTGTTACCTTTTCACGGCTAAACCGCTGAACCAATGTTGATGAATTTTGGTATGGAGATAGACTGGGTCTTGGCGGAGAACATAGGCTACTTTTTAGGGTTCCAAAGGGTGCTAACGGGACCCTATTACTAGGCCTACGCTGTCCGTCTGTCTGTCTGTCCGTCTGTCAGCGCGGGCTGTATCTCACGAACCGTAACAGGTAGAGAGTTGAAATTTTCACTGAATGTGTATTTCTGTTGCCGGTGCAGAACAAATACTAAAAATATAATAACATTTAAAAATAAATATCAAGTCTCAAACTTGATATTTTTGATGTGTTTATTCTACGGTGGTACGGAACCCTTTATGTGCGAGTCCGACGCCTTCAGATCTTATGAATGTTTTCTTGAAATAAATATAGTGTATTTTAAGTAATTAACTGGCCAACCCTCAGGTCCTACCTACCATGTTAGGATCTTTTTCGTTCTAGCGGGTGTAAACCGTGATTTAACGAGTTAATGTGATAATTTTTGTATTTAAATTATTCAATTCAATGTATTTGTTTCAGACATAGTCCAATATTGATTATTAAAATTATTATAATTTCACAATAAATATAAAACAATAAATAAAAGTAAAATTAAATTTAAAAAAATAATAATTATTATTTTTGATTTTTCATGTTTTATCATTAAAATACAATATAATATAACATAAATTAAAATAAAATAATAACCTACCCCTAATTAAACAAATACCGTCCGCGTGGGATACTGGCTGCATGTCCTCCCTGTATTCAAGCTGTTCCTGTTGTCAAGCGAATTTTTTGAGCAAGGAAAGAGCCTGCCCTCTTGTCACCTGTGGCGGTAACCAGTCTAAGGGTGATTTTGATAGATAAAAAAATAAAGATAAAAAGATAAACAAAAAATAAATGCATGGTTAAATCAATAAAATTAATAAAAACTGAAAATTAAATTAAAAAATAAATTAAATATGGTAAAAAAAAATATTATGACACCGCTGATGACTTCATGATCGGCATCGAAGTTAAGTACCAAAGTATTCCTTTGCCTACGAAACATGAAAAAGATACTCATATCCGGCAGTCAGTCACTGACACAGAGTATGTACATTTTTACCCGACTACGGTGGGCGGAGGGTTATGATTTTGACCGATATGTATGTATGTTCATCTGCTCCCGTATAACGTCCAAACTATTTTTATCATAATAATTTGACTAATGAGATATCGTTGGACGCGTCTGGATCGTCCGCTGGTTATAGGCTATTATACGATCGAAATATTGTTATACGTATCTATCAGCATATTGTAGGTATCGTTTGTCTTCTTTTGACTTTGTCTTCAGCAATAAAAACAACATAGAAATAAAATTATTTTTTTCAAATACACTCGACATAAAAATCCCATATAAAACGAAAAAAATATATTTGAATATTTTCATCCATTTCATCTATTTTAAAAGGTGCACTGGGACATATTATTTTAATTGTACGAATTAAACAATATTGTTCCTTCAAAAAATAACTATACTATAGTCTACTCCATAGCTGTTCTGTCCTAGCTAAGCGAGAGGGATATATCCTTCGGCAGCTCACGCGACGCTAGCCACACCCCGAAACTAAAATTCATTTTTTTCTTGTATCGTCTTAATATTTATCGCGTATAGCTCTAGGGTTAGGTTAGCTTTATGTGAATGCGTTGTTTTGCTTTAATCTCTTTCTCCCCACACGATAATAATTTAAAATCAGCAAATAATACGCAGGATGCGATTATTTTTGAAATTCTGTCAAGTATCATATTTATAGTTCTATGCTGTTTTCTGATATCCGTTAGTTAACCGTGAAGTTATTACCAAAAACATGATGTAGGTATTCATCATTATTTCAGTATAGAATTTAAAAGAGGATATCAATTTGACGCGTATGTTTCTCGTGTAACGTGTGGTACCTTTTGAAATTAGCAACAAAATTTGACTATTCTAATAAATTTGCATATTCAAAAATAATGCTTGTTCTGCATGGTTAATCTACACGCCCCTCATGCATTTTTCATGTAGGTACACAAACTCTAACATTACCAGTTTCGTGACGTACGTGAAACTTTAGAGTTGAGCGTGCACTCATCGTTTTTTATTCGCAAGTTTGTAAACACCACCATTATGGTGAAACGTGACCAGCCATTCGCAAACAGACAAAGTTTCAGTATTGTCTTAAGGTATTATATTGTTTTATGACACGATCGCTTTGAGTGTTGCTTAAGTATTCTATGTAGCGTTTGTTTTTATTTTTATGGTGTTATCGAGTTCTGGTTTCTTCAGAGTTTATAGGAATCTATGCTTTCGTCTTATAACAAAAACAAAATTGCGATTGTTTAAAACGTCGTTGGGTAAAACTTATGATAAGCAAGCTTTTTTTCACGACTGCCCAAAAAAAAAGAGTGTATATGTGTTTAGGGTTCATGTATGTATGTATGTTTGTATGTTTGTATGTGAGATTCTTTATTCCACCATAACTTATAAATGCCTGAACGGATTTCGATGTATGGGGTATCGTTAGAATCCTTACATCATTCCGGGTAACACTGGGTATATTATATTTGAAAAAAAAAAACAATATGGCGGCATTATGGCTCAACTTTAATATGTGAAAAAAAAAATTTTTTCTTCTATTATTACAATATGGGTATCAAATTGAAGGCCTTGATGAGCACAGTTCAAAACTGTAGAATTTATAGGCATAATTTAACATAGGTAGGGTGTACATGCAAAACAAATATATCATTTTTGGCTGCTGTCACTAAAATGCATAAAATAAAAATAAATAATTAAAAAAATTAAAAACACGACTGCCCTGCCAAAAAACGAACTAAAAAGTATAAAACAAGTGCAGTGTCATTGCAGTCGGGGGCCCTCTTAGATTAAATATGTTCCACAGAACGGTCCCCCGACTGCAATGACACTGCACTTGTTTTATACTTTTTAGTTCGTTTTTTGGCAGGGCAGTCGTGTTTTTAATTTTTTAAATTATTTATTTTTATTCGATTTGGCGATAGTAGGTATTTAACAGGTCTAAACAAAAGTCAAATCTGAATCTGAAAAAGTCCAAACAGGTAGCCAGAAATAAGCTTTTTGAATAACCATCAAAAATGCACTTGTATCATTTTATTACGGATATTAGAATGCCCAAGGGCAAACACTATACGCAAAATATTTAATATCGCAAATTAGTCAAAGGCAGCCGACGAGGGTTGCGGGGCGGGTAGAGGGTAGATATTCATATCGCTGCGAGGAGGGTATTCATATCGAAAAAGCCGGCAGCGTCCGGCGGCCGCGGACAAAAGTTGACGGACGTCCGCTGTGATTGAGTGGATCCCAGCTCGATACAGGCTCTAATGGGTCCCTGGTCGTGGGCGCGGGGGTGTGGGTCGCGGGGGTCGCGGGGGCCGCCGGCCGTAAGTAGCGCCGGGGGACAGCCTGATTGCGGCATTAACAACAGATATACGTAACTACTGTCCATGTTATTAGTTTGTTATCGCATGGAAATTTAAATAGGTAATAATAGTTAAAACAAAGATATTTTTAATAGTTTGAAAACAAACGAGATATTTCGCCTCAAATTTTAAGTAAAGGAAGTAGGCGTAATTGAGATGTTTTCAGTACAATTTCAATTCGTCTTTTTATTCATTTCGTAAGTAACAACCTGTTACTGTCTCACATAGAATGCCCTGTTGAAAACAGTCGTACGTTTTCTTTTCGCCGAAGAATTTTCACAATTATATTCAAGAAAATATAGCACATAATGCTCACGACGTGGCTAAATTCGATTTGCACCATCGTCCTTACGAAACGCTTATGGTAATAGAGTGATGATAGCCGGGACGCGAGCGGCACGACTCTTCGGCTTATGAGGATCATTGTGTTAGACTACATTTAAAAATATCACCAATGATGTCTACATTATCCTATAATGTACGAAAAGAAACGTTATTTCAGTTATATTCCATGCAATTCATTCCATTCCATACGGATGGTAAGGGACCTACTACCTCTAACACTTTTGGGGCTTCAGTTAATACACTGATTACAATTTGGTAGTTCTATGAGCTACAAGCAAATACCAAATATTCCATTTTCGACATTAATTTCAGTAGAACTAATTGAATGTGCAACTGGGCGTGAATCTACAAGTGCTACGCGCGTCTACGGCGTAGCACCGGCGCTACGATATTCGTTAATTATGTACTGTAGTACAAAGGGAATGTTGAATTATAATCGAGATGTGTAGAAGTACCTAATTACTTCTACTTCGTAATTTGAGACATTTAGTGGCTCTCTTGAATTATTCATTGTTCTCTTTGTATAACACGTATGAAAAGTAATAAGCTTTAATGAAATAACAAGTCTTAATATTCAAGTTATATTATCAAAACCATATAGGTTTATAATATACCAACTCGCTTACTTTTATTTATTATCTTTTATAAAACCGACAAGGTAAGCACGTTCATCAATTTTATGTTATTCAAAAGCTCAACGTAATTAATCCAATTTATCATCAAAAGTAAACGGTGAAAGAAAAAACGCAAAATGTATTTTAAATAAAAAAACAGCTCACTTCAAAGAGCTTTTCCAATTATGGCGTCGATATTAATAATAATAAGAGCTATGAAGTATAAAACACGATATAAATTGGAGCGAGCGGGAGAGATGTACCCCAAGTGTTGGGTTTTCTCAAATAATTTTAATAGATGTCCGGGCGAGGCACCCCGCCGCCCCCCGCCCCCTCCCTCCTCCCGGCCAGGGGCGGTCGAAATGAGATTTCCTTTGAGCCAGAGAGCTGACCGCGACACCCAGCGGTTGAATCAGGCCCTCATACATCATGCAACTCACTCGTAATGTGGAACAACTCGTGTACGTTTTCAGCATTCGTTTGTAGCTTCTCTGGACCAGGTACATCTATATTTCGTGCTCAGTAGACTTTTATTTTGTTTTGGTTGTTTGGCAGACTCGTTATGAAATCTATGATGTGGTGTATATTTTAGTAGTAGGTATTTTTTTACACATAGTCAAATAGCAAGTAGCACTTTTTTCTGCTTAAAATTTAAAGATGAATATTTAATAGTTTTACCTCTATCCTCTAAGAGGAGATAGCCTCGAATCATGCCTCGTTAGGTCTCTGTAGCGTCTTAACTTGGCTTTGAGACTATCTTGCATGAATTGTTTGTGATTATTTATTCAACGAAACTTCAACGTATTATTCAGATGGTAAGAAATTAATTCAAAAGAAACATTTTCTAGAAGCGACTAACACTTGACCGAAGTTAATTGGCTCAAATGCTTTTGTCGTTTTATAACCTCGCTTATTGGAATACATTACATTCACTCACTTTATAAAAGCAAGCACAAATAAAGCACAAAACCATTTCGCTTTGGCTCAAAGTGAAGTGAAAAAGTATCGAGCGTGTGCAAAATAAAACGAAAGCAGAACTCCTTTCACAGACGCCAATGTGCTGTTGAAGATCGGGGAGAGCTGTTGGCTGGCTCTTGTTTAATTTCATCGAGCACAACAGGCTACCTAGCGCGCTGGGCCTTTGCAAAAGCAATAAAATAGCAAAATAGCATATAGGTACAATATAACTAACTGTACCAATTGGCTCAATGGAAATGGCACAATTGACAATAGTCTTAATTGGTTATTTTAGGAGCCATTTTATTTATTATTCATGGTTATCATTGACTCTTGCTTTTGACTACCGCTTGGCGCAATGGTTCGGTGGATGAGGGTTCGATTTCGTACGAGAGGCAAATTGCGGAAACGGCCACTGTGTCACTGGGATCGCCCCCAGTCTATTGTACGGTTCCCATAGTACATGCTTTGCTTAGTTGGTGTGTTTGTCGGACGATATTTATTTATTTATCATGATTATCGTATACCTAGTAGGTAGTTCTATCTTAAACAAATAAGTTGAATCTTCTTGTTTAGTGAAATTTTGAGAATTTCCATTTCTCTTATTAGCTATTCTGTGCTATTGGAGGGTAACTTGTTTATTTGTGAGTGTATACTTCACACTCATCCAATTTGAATATCCCCTCCACATGCGAGGTACGTGACGATTGACAATTGTATCTACCCGGGCTTGCCTATCCACCGGTGATCCATCAAAATCGCGCCCTCGACGACTTCCATTATTCGATGGCCGCGAAACAAATGATTACAAATGAATCGGGCGCGGGGGTGTGCGGGGCGCGCGGGGCCGTTGCTATAGCTACCCGAGACGATCGATGCATCCCCCGCTCCTCGCCGACCGCGCGCCGCCACCCTCCACCCCCGCACCCCTCAATTAAACAATGATTCACACGCTGAGCGATGGGATGACGAGCACGCATTATGCTATGTTCGGAGCAGAGGTTATTGTTATAAAAATAATGGGTAAAAGATTTTGGTAATTTTACGTACTTACCTACCTGTTGTTTTGTCTGCGTATTAAATTACATATAGGTACTATTGGCACTGGTGATAAGAATGAATATCTGTTTTTCAACATTTACGAATGCGGAATATTTGTTACTTATTCGCGACTGTGAATTAAAAAAAAAAATTGTAAACAGTTGCAAACACAGAAGTTGCCAACAATGTTGGTGAACATGCACCTTTACATCGCTCGTAGCTAAGCGCCGAAAATTTATTTTGACGACGAAAACAACTATTACAATCAGTTCGAAGCTCACGAATTAATATTTACACACTTTGAACAGGGGTATTTTAAATACAATTAAAAACGCAAGCACCAGTCGACATGAGATAAGTACGGTACAAATGTACCTCGCGATATATTTTTATACCGGCTCTAATTAGAAGCTGTCCGTCGCACATGCCCGTGTAACTTTAGAGCTAAAAGTTTATACAGTAATGAGTTAGCGGAGTTCGGCACATGGAATTACGCGCAAAGTATCAGCAGATGTAAAGTTATAAGAGCTGCGATCGTCGCCTGAAATTCAGCATAGTACCTACATAGTACTATTTCGCATCGCCGAATTACTTAATAGAGATTTTTAGCCAGTTTACCATGGTTTTACAGAGCATTTCTAGGAACAAAAGTAATTTGTAATGCCAGTGTAAGTGTACTTTCACGCTGCAGGTCGTAGGTTCGATTCCTACCCGGGACATGCATTTGTGTGCATGAACATGTCTGTATGTCCGGAGTCTGGGTGTATATGTATATTAAGTATGTATTTACAAATAAAAAAGTAGTATATGTAGTAATATCAGTTATCTGGTTTCCATAGTACAAGCTCTGCTTATTTTGGGATCAGGTAGCAGTGTGTAAAACAATGTCCCAGGATATTATTATTATTATTATTAGTATGTGGCTCATTACTGGAACGAGGGGCATAGTAAGTATATTCGCAATTACTCCATTACAAAATACTTACCTATAAATAAAAAAATCGTTTGCATTCCTATGCAACTCAGAAAATTTGCAGTGGAAGCCGCATTCGTAATCTGTAAACAAGTTTCAACCGCTCCGTTATGCAACCGGTGCAAATGCGCCGCGAATATTACCGCCACTTTGAGCACCAGTGTGCAAGTAACATGTGTTCAATTCCCAACTTTTGGGTTTTGTGGGTAGTTCGATGTTCTTAGTGCGGGTAGTTCTAGACAAGTTATTCCTCTCGCTAGTTTTCCGGCGGTTCGACAGGCATGGTTTTAATGACGATATTATTAACACTCGTAGCATACAGAAAAACTAACATTTTACATTCTAAACCCTGTATTCAAGGGTGGGTGACCACGTAGTGTTGCAAAAGACTCGAGTTCTTTTAGCCCTCTCAAAGAGGCTCGAGCTTTTCTATGGGGCTCGTCGAAGAAAAACGACTCCGAATATTTCAAGGCTAAAAAAGGACTCGAGTTTTAAATAAACCTCGAGCCCTTTTTGGGCTCGGAGTTCTTTTAGAGCTCCGTTGTTGTGAGCTTTCTAAGTCTTCGCAAGTATAAGAAGGAGTCGCCTTATAGCTGACTATTCCTGGCTAGTCTATTTTATTCCTGACTATTCTTGACTTTTTTGACTATCCTGACTATTCTTGACTATTCTTGACTATTCTTGACTATTCTTGACTATTCTTGACTATTCTTGACTATTCTTGACTATTCTTGACTATTCTTGACTATTCTTGACTATTCTTGACTATTCTTGACTATTCTTGACTATTCTTGACTATTCTTGTCTATTCTTGACTATTCTTGACCATTGTTGACTATTGTTGACTGTTTTGAATATTTTTGCCTGTTTTGACAATTTTTCACTATTTTTTGACGATTTTAGACTATTTTTGACCATTGTTGACTATTTTTAGCTATTGTTGACTATTTTTGACCATTATTGACTATTTTTGGCCATTGTTGACAATTCTTGAAGTATTTTGACTATTTTTGACGTATTTTGACCATTTATGACAAGTTTTGGCGATTTTTGACAATTTTTGATAATGGTTGACTATTTCGACTATTCTTGACTATTGATGACGGTTTTTAAATATTTTTGGCGAATTTTGTCGATTTTTGAAGATTTTTGACTACTGTTGACTATTTTGGACCATTGTTGACTATTCTAGACGTGTTTTCACAATTTTTGACGTATTTTGACAATTTTTGACTATGTTTGCCTATTTTTGACTATTTTTGACTATGTTTGACCATTTTTGACTGTTTTTAACTATTTTTCATTATTTTTGACCATTGTTGACTATTTTTAGCTATTGTTGACTATTTTTGACCATAATTGACTATTTTTGGCCATTGTTGACAATTTTTGAAGTATTTTGACTATTTTTGACGTATTTAGACCATTTATGACTATTTTTGGCGATTTTTGACAATTTTTGATAATGGTTGACTATTTCGACTATTCTCGACTATTGATGAAGGTTTTTAAATATTTTTGGCGAATTTTGTCGATTTTTGAAGATTTTTGACTGTTGTTGACTATTTTGGACCATTGCTGACTATTCTAGACGTGTTTTGAAAATTTTTGACTAAGTTTGCCTATTTTTGCCTATTTTTGACTATTTTTGACTATGTTTGACCATTTTTGACTGTTTTTAACTATTTTTCATTATTTTTGACCATTGTTGACTATTCTTAGCTATTGTTGACTATTTTTGACCATTTTTGACTATTTTTGGCCATTGTTGACTATTTTTAACGTATTTTGACCATTTATGACTATTTTTAAGCATGGTTGACTATTTCGACTATTCTTGACTATTGATGACTGTTTTTAAATATTTTTGGCGAATTTTGACGATTTTTGAAGATTTTTGAAGATTTTTGACTATTTTTGACTATTTGACTATTTTTTATATTGTTGACTACTTTTAGCTATTTTTGAACATTGTTGACTATTTTGACTATTTTTGACTATTCTTGACGTATTTTGACTATTTTGACAATCTTTTACATTTTTTGACTAAATTTGACAATTTTTGACTAAGTTTGCCTATTTTTGTATATTTTGACTATTTTTGACTAGTTGTGACTATTTTTGAACATTGTTGACTATTTTTACTATTGTTGACTGTTTTCGGCCAATGTTGACTATTTTTGACGAATTTTGACTATATTTGACCATTGTTGACTATTTTTGACGTAATTTGACAATTTTTGACGAATTTTGACAATTTTGACAATTTTTGACAATTTTTGACAATTTTTGACAATTTTTGACAATTTTTGACAATTTTTGACAATTTTTGACAATTTTTGACAATTTTTGACTTTTTTTGACTTTTTTTGACTTTTTTTGACTATTTTGACAATTTTTGAACATTGTTGACTATTTTTACTATTGTTGACTGTTTTTGGCCAATGTTGACTATTTTTGACGTATTTTGACTATTTTTGACTATTTCGACTATTCTTGACCATCGTTGACTATTGTTAATTGTTTTTGACCTTCTTTTGACTATTTTTGACGATTGTTGACTATTTTTAGCTATTGTTGACTATTTTTGACGTATTTTGACCATTTAGGACTATATTTGACGAATTTTTGGCGATTTTTGACTATTTTTGACCATGGTTGACTATTTAGACTATTCTTGACTATTGATGACTGTTTTTAAATATTTTTGGCGAATTTTGACGATTTTTGAAGATTTTTGACCATTGTTGACTATTTTTACTATTGTTGACTGTTTTTGGCCAATGTTGACTATTTTTGACGTATTTTGACTAATTTTGACTCTTTTTGACTGATTTTGACTATATTTGACAATTTTTGATTATTTTTGACCATTGTTGACTATTTCGACTATATTTGAATATGTTTGTCTATTTTTGATAATAATTTTGGCCATTATTGACAATTTATGACTGTTTTGACTATTTTTGACTAGTTGTGACTATTTTTGAACATTGTTGACTATTTTTACTATTGTTGACTGTTTTTGGCCAATGTTGACTATTTTTGACGTATTTTGACTATTTTTGACGAAATGTGACTATTTTTGAAAATTTTTGACTATTTTTGACTATTTTGGAGTATTTTGACTATTTTTGACTATTTTTGACTAGTTTTGACTATTTTTGAACATTGTTGACCATTTCGACTATTTTTGACTATATTTGAATATGTTTGTCTATTTTTGATAATTTTTGACCATTATTGACAATTTTTGACTGTTTTGGACTATTTTGACTATATTTGACTATTTTTGATTATTTTTGACCATTATTGACTATTTCGACTATTCTTGACTATTGATGACTGTTTTTAAATATTTTTGGCGAATTTTGACTATTTTTGAAGATTTTTGACTATTTTTGACCATTGTTGACTATTTTTACTATTGTTGACTGTTTTTGGCCAATGTTGACTATTTTTGACGTATTTTGACTATTTTTGATGAATTTTGACTACTTTGGACCAAAATTCGTCAAAATTCGGCAAAAATATTCCAAAACAGTCAACAATAGTCGAAATAGTCAACAATGGTAAAAAAAAAAAAAATTAAAAAATTAAAAACACGACTGCCCTGCCAAAAAACGAATTAAAAAGTATAAAACAAGTGCAGTGTCATTGCAGTCGGGGGACCGTTCTGTGGAACATATTTAATCTAAGAGCCTTATGCCGTGTGTCCACTGGCAAGTAACTTCCGCAATTTCTTGCAGAAGTCACTTGCCGACGAGTTTCCACTGACTGCAATTTTAAACAACCGTGTACATGTGGGACTTGCAGCAAGTTCGGCAAGTCGCAGAAGTCCACTTGCGTGAGTGTTTACACATTGGAAGTCGCTTGCGCAAGTCAACTTGTGCATGTTTTCTTGCCAGTGGACACACGGCATTAGAGCTTAGAGCTTAGAGCTTGTGGATTTTAGTGACAGCAGCCAAAAATGATATATTTGTTTTGCATGTACACCCTACCTATGTTAAATTATGCCTATAAATTCTTCAGTTTTGGACTGTGCTCAAGGCCTTCAATTTGATACCCATGTTGTAATAATAGAAGAAAAAAAAATATTTTTTCAGATATTAATGTTGAGCCATAATGCCGCCATATTGATTTTTTTCAAAAATAATATACCCAGTGTTACCCGGAATGATGTAAGGATTCTAACGATACCCCATGCATCGAAATCCGTTCAGGCATTTATAAGTTATGGTGGAATAAAGAATCTCACATACAAACATACATACATACATACCCTAAACACATAATATACACTTTTTTTTTTGGGCAATCGTGTAAAAATAGACAACGATGGTCAAAAATAGTCAAAATAGAGTCAAAAAAATTAGTCTAAATCAGTCAACAATAGTCAACAATGGTCAAGAATAGTCGAAATAGTCAACAATGGTCAAAAATAGTCAAAAATCGCCAAAAAATAGTCAAAACAGTCAAAAATAGTCAAAAACGGACATAATACGTCAAAAATAGTCAACAATGGCCAAAAATAGTCAACAATGGTCAAAAATAGTCAACAATAGCTAAAAATAGTCAACAATAGCTAAAAATAGTCAACAATAGCTAAAAATAGTCAATAATAGCTAAAAATAGTCAACAATGGTCAAATTTAGTCAAGAATAGCTAAAAATAGTCAACAATGGTAAAAAATTGTCAAAAATGGTCAAAATACGTCTAGAATATTCAACAATGGTCCAAAATAGTCAGAAATATTCAAAAACAGTCAATATAGTCAAAACAAGACAAAAAATAGTCAAAAACGGTCACAATACGTCGAAAATAGTCAACAATGGTCAAAAATAGTCAACAATAGCTAAAAATAGACAAAAATAGTCGAAATAGTCAACAATGGTCAAAAATAATCAAAACTAGTCAAAATAGTCCAAAACAGTCAAAAATTGTCAATAATGGTCAAAAATTATCAAAAATTGACAAACATATTCAAATATAGTCAAAATAGTCAACAATGGTCAAAAATAATAAAAAAATAGTCAACTATAGTCAAAAACAGTCAAAAATGGTCAAAAATAGTCAAAAATGGTCAAAAATAGTCAAAAATAGTCTAAAACGGTCAAGAATAGTCAAAATAGTCAACAATGGTCAAAAATAGACAAAGGTCGCCAAAAAACAGTCAAAATAGTCAAAAATAGCCAAATAATAGTCAACAATGGTCAAAAATAGACAACAATAACTAAAAATAGTCAAAAATAGTCGAAATAGTCAACAATGGTTAAAAATAATCAAAAATAGTCAAATATAGTCAAAATATTCCAAAACAGTCAAAAATTGTCAATAATAGTCAAAAATTATCAAAAATAGACAAACATATTCAAATATAGTCGAAATAGTCAACAATGGTCAAAAATAATCAAAAATAGTCAAATATAGTCAAAAATAGTCAAATATAGTCAAAAACAGTCAAAAATGGTCAAAAATAGTCAAAAATAGTCAGAAATAGTCAAAAATAGTCAAAAAACATTCAAAAATGGTCAACAATGGTCAAAAATAGTCAAAAATAATCGAAATAGTCAACAATGGTCAAAAATAATCAAATATAGTCAAAAATGGTCAAAAATAGTCAAATATAGTCAAAAATAGTCAGAAATAGTCAAAAATAGTCAAAAATAGTCAAAAATAGTCAAAAATAGTCAAAAATAGTCAAAAATAGTCAAAAATAGTCAAAAACAGTCAAAAATTGACAAAAATAGTCAAAAATGGTCAAAAATAGTCAAAAGTGGTCAAAAATAGTCAAAAGCAGACAAATATATTCAAATATAGTCAAAAATAGACACAAATAGTCAGAAATAGTCAAAAACGGTCAACAATGGTCAAGAATAGTCGAAATAGTCAACAATGGTCAAAAATAGACAAAAATCGCCAAAAAACAGTCAAAATAGTCAAAAATAGCAAAAAAATAGTCAAAAACGGTCATAATACGTCGAAAATAGTCAACAATGGTCAAAAATAGTCAACAATAGCTAAAAATAGTCAAAAATAGTCGAAATTGTCAACAATGGTCAAAAATAATCGAAAATAGTCAAATATAGTCAAAATAGTCCAAAACAGTCAAAAATTGTCAATAATGGTCAAAATTTATCAAAAATAGATTCAAATATAGTCAAAAATAGTCAAAAACGGTCAACAATGGTCAAGAATAGTCAAAATAGTCAACAATGGTCAAAAATAGACAAAGGTCGCCAAAAAACAGTCAAAATAGTCAAAAATAGCCAAATAATAGTCAACAATGGTCAAAAATAGACAACAATAACTAAAAATAGTCAAAAATAGTCGAAATAGTCAACAATGGTTAAAAATAATCAAAAATAGTCAAATATAGTCAAAATATTCCAAAACAGTCAAAAATTGTCAATAATAGTCAAAAATTATCAAAAATAGACAAACATATTCAAATATAGTCGAAATAGTCAACAATGGTCAAAAATAATCAAAAATAGTCAAATATAGTCAAAAATAGTCAAATATAGTCAAAAACAGTCAAAAATGGTCAAAAATAGTCAAAAATAGTCAGAAATAGTCAAAAATAGTCAAAAATAGTCAAAAAACATTCAAAAATGGTCAACAATGGTCAAAAATAGTCAAAAATAATCGAAATAGTCAACAATGGTCAAAAATAATCAAATATAGTCAAAAATGGTCAAAAATAGTCAAATATAGTCAAAAATAGTCAGAAATAGTCAAAAATAGTCAAAAATAGTCAAAAATAGTCAAAAATAGTCAAAAATAGTCAAAAATAGTCAAAAATAGTCAAAAACAGTCAAAAATTGACAAAAATAGTCAAAAATGGTCAAAAATAGTCAAAAGTGGTCAAAAATAGTCAAAAGCAGACAAATATATTCAAATATAGTCAAAAATAGACACAAATAGTCAGAAATAGTCAAAAACGGTCAACAATGGTCAAGAATAGTCGAAATAGTCAACAATGGTCAAAAATAGACAAAAATCGCCAAAAAACAGTCAAAATAGTCAAAAATAGCAAAAAAATAGTCAAAAACGGTCATAATACGTCGAAAATAGTCAACAATGGTCAAAAATAGTCAACAATAGCTAAAAATAGTCAAAAATAGTCGAAATTGTCAACAATGGTCAAAAATAATCGAAAATAGTCAAATATAGTCAAAATAGTCCAAAACAGTCAAAAATTGTCAATAATGGTCAAAATTTATCAAAAATAGATTCAAATATAGTCAAAAATAGTCAAAAACGGTCAACAATGGTCAAGAATAGTCAAAATAGTCAACAATGGTCAAAAATAGACAAAGGTCGCCAAAAAACAGTCAAAATAGTCAAAAATAGCCAAATAATAGTCAACAATGGTCAAAAATAGACAACAATAACTAAAAATAGTCAAAAATAGTCGAAATAGTCAACAATGGTTAAAAATAATCAAAAATAGTCAAATATAGTCAAAATATTCCAAAACAGTCAAAAATTGTCAATAATAGTCAAAAATTATCAAAAATAGACAAACATATTCAAATATAGTCGAAATAGTCAACAATGGTCAAAAATAATCAAAAATAGTCAAATATAGTCAAAAATAGTCAAATATAGTCAAAAACAGTCAAAAATGGTCAAAAATAGTCAAAAATAGTCAGAAATAGTCAAAAATAGTCAAAAATAGTCAAAAAACATTCAAAAATGGTCAACAATGGTCAAAAATAGTCAAAAATAATCGAAATAGTCAACAATGGTCAAAAATAATCAAATATAGTCAAAAATGGTCAAAAATAGTCAAAATTAGTCAAATATAGTCAAAAATAGTCAGAAATAGTCAAAAATAGTCAAAAATAGTCAAAAATAGTCAAAAATAGTCAAAAACAGTCAAAAATTGACAAAAATAGTCAAAAATGGTCAAAAATAGTCAAAAGCAGACAAATATATTCAAATATAGTCAAAAATAGACACAAATAGTCAGAAATAGTCAAAAATAGTCAAAAACGGTCAACAATGGTCAAGAATAGTCGAAATAGTCAACAATGGTCAAAAATAGATAAAAATCGCCAAAAAACAGTCAAAATAGTCAAAAATAGCAAAAAAATAGTCAAAAACGGTCATAATACGTCGAAAATAGTCAACAATGGTCAAAAATAGTCAACAATAGCTAAAAATAGTCAAAAATAGTCGAAATAGTCAACAATGGTCAAAAATAATCGAAAATAGTCAAATATAGTCAAAATAGTCCAAAACAGTCAAAAATTGTCAATAATGGTCAAAAATTATCAAAAATAGACAAACATATTCAAATATAGTCAAAAATAGTCGAAATAGTCAACAATGGTCAAAAATAATCAAAAATAGTCAAATATAGTCAAAAACAGTCAAAAATTGTAAAATATAGTCAAATATAGTCAAAAACAGTCAAAATTGGTCAAAAATAGTCAAAAATAGTCAGATATAGTCAAAAATATTCAAAAATAGTCAAAATAGTCAAAAATAGTCAAAAACAGTCAAAAATATTCGAAGATAGTCAAAAAAAAGTAAAAAATAGTCAAATATAGTCGAAATAGTCAACAACGGTCAAAAATAGAAAAAAATAGTCAAGAATGGTCAATAGTGGTCAACAATAGTTGAGAATAGTCGTGCATAGTCAACTAAAGTCAAGAATGGTTACAAAGGGCTAAAATAAAAAAGGGCTCCAAGCCTTTTTAGAAAGAGCTTCAAAATAAAGGCTTTATTTCCGAGAGCCTTCTCTTCGCCTCGAAGACTCGCGGCTGAATTAGCTCTTTAGCCTTCGAGGTTTCTTAAAAAGGCTCGAGCCCTAAAAATGAGGCTAAAGAACTCGAGTCTTTTGCAACACAAGTGACCAGTCTTAGCGTTATCACTTAGCTTATATAGCTTCCAACGATTATAAATCTCTGAATTCTTACGGAATGAAAGACACCATGGAAATTATATTAATGTCAAGTATTTACGTATTTTATAAAAATAATGTCATTCGTCGTCGGCTTATTACTCGTATATCTACTCTCTATTTCATTAAATTGAGTCCCTCATGGCCCAGTGAGCGCCCGCGCCGGGACTTTGAGAATTAGAGCAGATGAATCATAAAAGGGAATTTTCGTGGATTCATCGTATCGTTAAAAATCGTTCAATATTATTTGATATTTCAAACATTTATACCTATATTTTTGTGCGTGTCAGCGACATTGTAAATATACTAGTAAATCGGAAATATGGACTACAGGATGCTGAGATCAGAATATTTAAATGCCTCGTTCAATATAGTAATGATATTTTTGATCTTACCATTGAATAATAAAAGCTATTTCGTCAAATACCAAAAGAGTTTTGCACCACTTTTGCACTTTGAACTTCATTTGGAACCAATGCCTAATAGTTCTTTAATAATTAAAAGTAGGTATGTAAGCGCATAAGCATATAGAATACTTAAATTGAAATATGTTCTGCCAATACGTAACCA
The DNA here is from genome assembly GCA_947859195.1 of Drymonia ruficornis. Taxonomy (NCBI): domain Eukaryota; kingdom Metazoa; phylum Arthropoda; class Insecta; order Lepidoptera; family Notodontidae; genus Drymonia; species Drymonia ruficornis. Next base: position 11,714,670 of record OX401905.1, on the reverse strand, counting down.
AATCCAATTGTATTTCAATTAATTTAAATATGAAACAGCGGACCAAAACCACATTTTGAAGCCGATTTTCAGGCTGAACGAGCTTTTTAATTACAACAGTTCAGCTACGACTCCTATTACACAGTTAAAAAGCAATATTTATTCGAAATTGGATCGTGTAAAGCTTGTTTGAACTAGCGGCTGGCGGGCGGCGGGCGGCGGCCGCGCAGCGAGCTAATTCGGTTCAGTTACGTAACATTAAAATTGGGAGGCTGCTGGCCGAAAGGCTTTACTTCCAATCCCAATAAGCGATTGGGCCGGCTCTATGCCCTGTTCCCGGCGCGATAGTTACAAGCCACCTAAAATAGGTCGTTTAATTACGAGCTCTCCGACCGCCGAGCTTTTATCGGATCAGACAGTCCAACTTCGCACGGCCAGTTCGAAATTAACAGGGGTTGTAAAATTATGGTGTGTTTTAATTTTTCGCCGGGTGAACTTCAAAGGAATGTCTGTGAAAAATGGCAAAGCTGTAGAAGACAGAATGTTTATCATTTAATTACTAGGGTCGATGGGGAGTCAGTTTCTTTTACAAAGAGTACGGGAGAGCTAGGGGGCACACGGTTCATCTCTTTTGGAAACACTAAGAAACTTATTTTCCGCTAGGAACTTTCTCAGCTCAAAAAAAAATGTGCCACAAAAACAATTTTCTCTCAAAAATCGAATTTAGTAGACGCGACGTCGCACAATTCGTGGCCGACCTCTAAGTGCTACGTTTTAATTAAATCCTCATCGCTGAGAGCGCGCCGTGGGACGTAGTTTTTGTTTTTTCGCGCCAGTACTGAAAACGTTGAAGCAAGCGCCTCCCGTGATAATGATAATGCTTGCTACGCCGGCTTTTTAAAACAAACGCTCTCGAAAGTACGGTTAATTCGAGAGGAGTGTTCTTCTACAGAACATAGTTTTTTTAAGGTTCCGTAACTAAAGGGTGCCAACGGAAGCCTATTACTAAGACTTCGCTGTCCGGCTGTCTGTCTGTCAGCGGGCGTGTCTCACGAACCATAATAGGTAGAGAGTTGAAATTTTCACAGAATGTGTATTTCTGTTGCCGCTACAACAACAAATACCTACTAAAAATTAAAAATAAAGGGGGTCACCATACATGAAACTTGATATTTTTGACGTTTTTATTCTGAGGTATGGAACCCTTTATGTGCGAGTCCGACACGCACTTGGCCGGTTTTCTGTTATCTTGTAACAGTAATAGTAATAGTTCAGTATTTTTGGTCCCGTCAACTATTAATAACCAATCATTTCACCAAATATCCTGAATGTTTTCAAAGTTTCTGAAATGTTAGAAGTCGAGAGCAATAAAGTTGGTACTAGCGAAAGGTAAAGGAAAATTAATAATAATTAGGTAAACCTATTTTCGTTTCCTCAGCAATGAGTGAGGAACTTATCTAACTCTGCTGCTGACTGTACCTATGAAAGATTGGAAGGCAAGAGTCGAGCACAAAGGCTGAAAGGTGTCGACAAAGGGCGGTATCGGAGCGTGGGTCTGACACGCTTCATTATTCAACTGTATCCGACACGCGCCACTGTGAACATTAAAAATCACTATAATACCCCCACGTAATAATTAATTCACTATTATGGTTCCTATGGCCATATTACTCAAAAATCAAATAAAAAATATAACAAATGTTTTACTTTTATTTCGTCAATCTTACACTAGGATTTCCCTAAAAAATCTCATTCAAATGCTTGTAATATGTCGGCTAATGGAATTGTTAACAAATTACAACATGAAATATTTGCGAAAACAGATTAACCCCCAAATTCATAGCAAGTTATGATCGACTTGCAGTGGAATTACAAATCACATTTGTTCCTAAAATGCGTTTCAAAACCATTGTAAACTGGCATTTGGGGGTTAGTGTTTATAAAAGCCGCACTCGTCTCAACATAATACTTAGTGATAGAGAGCTTATTGTCATTACCGAGCCCACTTTCAGACTGAAAATCTAAGTAAATAAATATCGCCAGACACACACCAACTGCATGGTCCCAAACTAAGCAACGCTTGAACTATGGCAACCATATACCAGACTGGGGCAAATTAGGCCGTTTCCGAAATTTGTTTTGGAATAAAACCCGCAAATACTCGATGTAGTAATAGGTAGATGTTGTGAACCGACCAGCCTACGCTTGAACCACTGCGCCCAGCGGTCGTCAATACTTATCGGACCCACTTTGCACGACGAAAAGTAAAACTTCGTTTAAATTTAATAATGGCACCTACGAATACGAATTCAAAATCAAATAATCTATTTGTTTCTAACTATAAGCAATGGGACGCAATAGAGCCACCCTGTCAGGGGCGCTGATGCGCACCTCGCACCATGTCTCTCGTCATAGCAACGGGGCGCTGACAATGAACTGGGCGCTAAATTTGTACCTGTCTGGGGAGGCTACCGAGATGGATAGTGATCACAAAAAATAAATAAATACACGCCTTTATGTACTGCTGATTCTGATGAGTCTGGAATTTATGCATAAAAACTAAATTAACACCAACAAAACACCACGGCTAAACATCGATTTTCATACTGGTTACTTCAAATATGGACGAACTTCCCTGCACACTCTCATCCCATATTTAACCTCTTTAGGGTATGAGTTTCCAAAAAATCCCTTCTTAGTGTTCACCTACGTCATTTAAGGAAAATGTCGTGCTTGTAGTCTCACCGGTTTAGGCTATCAGTCAGTCAGTCGGCCGGTCGGTTCTGTCAGTCGGTCAATCTTCAGAATTTATTTTATTAAGTAGATTGTCTTTTTCATTTAAGCAACAGACACTCGTAGATAGAATTACATGTTAGTAGTCCTCTTGGTTTTCATGATAGCAGATAATCACGCAAAATAAGACTTAATTACATTAATACGGTACACAAATTCAAACGGTATTCTAAAGTTTAAGAAGTAACCGACGTAATGGGTTTTTGTTTGATGGCTTAAGTTCGTACGAGGCATGTGAGATGTAGGTTTTAAGTGGAATTTGCTCTGGCTTTCCGGAAACGCGAGCTACGCAGCGCCTCGCTTGGTCAATTAGTTATCGAATAACCATCAACATATTTCCTTGTAGTAGGTACTTAATGTGGGTATGGCTATACTAATAATAATGATGATATGGGGCATATATGGTAATACGTCATGTATGAATGGTTATATTAAACGGCATTCCGGAGCAATGTTTCTCGTGCCAGACCATTCCTAACATCGCGATAAATTATTATTTATTTTCGTATGTTATATACTTACCTAATTAGGGTTCTGATTTTTCGGACGCTAGCGACATGAAAATTTGTATTTAGGCAAAATAATAAATTAGTATTCATTACAAATAAAAAATACATGTTTCCGCGTTATTGAATATTCCATTCCTAAGGGTGTAAAATAGAGAATACAAGTTTGTACTTTGTAAAAGTCTACCCGTGCCAAGTCTGCGAAGCCCGGGCATGCCCTCGTTTCGGATACATCTAAACAGTATAAAAAATATAAAAATGTTAGGTCCTACCTATTTAGTGCGAAAAAAAAAACTACTATCTCTAACATGAAGCACATACTTCTCCGTGAGCAGTCCCACTCCACTTCAACCCCTTTCAATATGTATCACACGTCTCTAACATTCCGTACCTATCACTCGATCGCAAATTAGTCAAAGCCCCGGCAAGGCTGTTAGCATGCTTGCGCAATGTTCCGCCTGTCGAACAGACGTTCGGTATTCGCACGCATGGCGGCCATTTTGATCAAGCTACTTGCTGCATCCTGACTCTACTTATAGACATATATAACCGTTTTAGAACATGTATCGACTGTTCATAAAAGAGCCAGAACAATATTACACTCTGAGATGTCTTGTCAGGCTACCAACTATGAGACTTATATTCTCTTTTACCGATCAACGATGTAGGTATCTTCACGTAACATTTTTCCGCCGTATAAAGGACTGAAATATTTATAAAAGACTTATTTTTTTGAAACAAGCATAAGATAAATTATGTCATAAGGTATATGGTGGGTCACAAGTTTCGGTATATCTGTGTTAGGAACGGCATGATTATAAAGCATAAGCGAAATTTCTTCATCGGATTACGTGGAGTATCTAGTGCGAAATGTAATAAGTATTTGTAGGGGGTGGCGTGCGGTGTGGGCCGGTGGTGGCAGCGGTCGAGCGGCAGAATCAAGGGCGCGCGCTGCGCAGGGCGCGGGGCGCTGGGCGCGGGCGGGATGCTGCGCGGCGGGCGCGCAGATCAATATCTCGCGTTGCCGGGGCGACGCCGCGCCAGACCGAGTGCCTCCCGTACTACAAGCCGGGTGGCGGCCCCGCCGGCCGCCCCCTCCTCTCCCACTACTCGCTTATTTAATACATGCCGTATCTGGGATGCGAGTGGGCGTAATACGCCGATTCGCAAAGTCACCGCTCTCGTAATGGTCGCGCCATAACTATAGAGTTTTGGCCCCTTTGCCGAACATAAAACCGCGGAACGATAACGATGACATTGACCCCGTTAGACGGAGAAAACTTCCATTTTCATTCCGGCCCAATTTATACGGTGAACATGTAAGAAAAACGATTTTTGGAACCTACATGTCTGTATAAAGCGCTCCAGACAAAGGAACAAAGCGAAATCTAGGTTAGCCGTGTTAGGTATACTAAAAGGTTACTTAAGTACCTACGTCTATTTTATTATTATCTACGTTAGAGTATTTTTAATGGTATCTTCAAAGGATTTTACACGAACATATTTTCAAAGCAGAATATTTCATTCAGATAAATTAGCGTGGTCGTAGCTTAGAGAGTGAAGAATAGGATAGAAAGGGAGAATGTAGTTTAAAAGACTATGAATAACACTGAATAAATAACCTGGTTGAAATCAACGTTACACGTTGTGTTTAGGAGTAGGTAAGTATGAGCAATTTTAATTGCTTTCCGATGGCTCGCGCTACGTGCGTCCGCGACAAATCGACTTGCGGATTGGCAACTTTTTAGTGAGGAACAACGGTGCTAGTAATGTCGATATTCTTGAGATGTAGCTTATATCATTGCTAATTTCACATTATTTTCACCGAACATAAAACCACATGTATGATCAAGTAAAGTACACTTGATCATACATATGCAATATTATTTTGTGTTTACCGGTGTGGTGTGTGGCAAAGACATTTTGACAAAAAATCTATTGCCTATGGTAAGAGATTAGATAAAGAATAATTAAGTATTTTTATGGTTTTTATTGACTGTAAGTAATAAATAAAAACTAGGTAATTGTTATTTATAAAACAAATAATTAAATGCTAATTATAACTAGGTAACATAAATTAAGGTAAAGTATTATTGACTATAACATAATGCAATAAGTAAGTATATTTTAAAAGAGAATATTTACATCCTTCCTTTCCATGATTATCATATTTTTTCCTTAGTGTTTGATAATGTAATGTAAACAACATGAAACATATAGGTATGTTGTATGTATGTGTTATGTTGAGGTAAACATAATCATGTTAGACCTCCGTCAGCTTGTCTGAAAAATTTAATATTTTTGACCGAAGATAATAATTTCAGTAAGAAGTTAGGTAGGTAGGTTATAAGTTTTCCCAAACTAAGAAATCTGGGTGAGCTCATAACGACACGTTATATTTTGTAGAACATATATAAATACACTGCTACTCATTATAAGTTGCGTATATTCAAAGCAAAATGAGGAAAATTCTAGCAACAAAAATATGTTAATATGATTCTACACATGCCAAGAGCAATCTGTACTGTGATGTGAATTTAAATAGGACATCCTCTTGTCGACACTCGCATGGAATCACGCCGGCCTTACCCGCTCCAATTAAAACTTTACCAAACAAGTTATAATATGGCGGAAACTAGGAAGAGGCTACTACGTTAGTTTGAGATTAATAAGAGCGAACTGTGGTATTTGTAGCTTTTTTAGCCACAGTATCTATGTTTATTTTTTTGGGACTAAGCCCGCCACAGGAGTAACAGTGGTGGGAATTTTCCCATCACTGTTACTCCTGTAAGCCAGGATCGACAATGGTGACAATGGTGGAGTATCTATGAAAGGAAATTCTTGTATAGAGTTATTCCGGCTCATTCCCAGTTTGACCATTTTAAGTGGACCTTCGGTGTCAACCTTTTTTTATTGACACCGAAGGTCAGCATAAAACGGTCATACTGAGAATGAGCCTTCCCTCATATTGACCTGGTGAAGGTCGCGCGAAACCGCTGGATGCATGTGGCACAGGACCGGTCGTTGTGGAAAACCTTGGGGGAGATGTCCAACAATGGACGTCTTTTGGCTGAAATGATGATAATGATGATGATTGACTCAAGCGGTCTTCGCTAAACTTTCCCTGCGTCATCCCAAAAGATCCCGAGGAATCTAACAATGCATGACGCACCGTGGCATTAGAAGGGCAGTTGTGTGAGCAGCGCGACGCCCCGCATGATCCAGTGGTCGGGCTCCTCCTTGGTGGGCAGCCGCATGAACAGGATGTAGTTGGTGGAGTGGCCCGTGGTGGACAGCACGCCGCGCCGCTCGCCCGTCTTGTACAGCGGGCAGTTGTAGAACACGTCCGTCGGGACGTCCTCGCGCTTCAGCGGTATCAACCACACCTGTCAGAGGATGTTTTAACGATTGGCAAACTTGACTAATCTAAACGAAGAGTAGCCATCTGCGCAGGAGATATTATAGTGCACAAGTGTATGCGCAAGCATAGGTGCATTATCTCTTCCTTGACTAGATACATAGTCCGATGTGATTTGACCAATAGAGACCGTATCAGATAAGACAATATGACACCCGCGAGAGGTTTTATAAGAGCTTCACCGTCGTATTGTCCAAGTTCTGGTCATGACCAAGGAGGTCTTGCTGATATGATGATAAGGCATCCTTTGTTAGAGCCATAGCACACTGGGACGCCAGGCGTCCCAGCCAGGCGACGTCGCCGGCCACGTATCCAAACAATTTGTATTGACTGGCGACGTCGCCAATCCGTCGCCAGGTGTATCATACATTTCAATACGAATAGTTGGCTACGGTGGCTGGCGACGTCGCCATGGCTATCCGGTGTGTTATGGCCCTAAAAGAATTGAGTTAAGAAAAATAAGGTTAAGGTTGAGAAATGAGCTAACCGGTGGGAAGTCATCATAAAGTATCTTTGGGTGCGACTCATCGACGCACATCTCATCCATATTCCAGCGAGCGCCCTCCATGTACAGCCCGTGGATGTACACGCCTTCATCTGGTAGCTCGTTTATCACGAAATTTGTTTGTACCTAAGTACAAAAATAAAAAAAACATTCATGAGAACGTCAGTGATGATGACATATTGTTTCCACATAGGTATTCAAAAAGGTGACGCTTCAAAAATCCACATTTAATAACAGCTTCGTTACAAAGATGAAGGTGTCAGCGTAGGGCTTACCCTAAGGGCTTAAATACCTCATAATGGAAGGCGAGCTGGTCGATGGGTATCTTGTACTTGCGCGCGTAGCTCTGCTGCGCGGCCGTGAGGAACGCTTGCGGGAAGTAGAAACCCGACAGCCAGAACACTATCGGCGGACCGTGCTGATGCCAGTGCTGTCAAAAAATCTTGGTCAAGCATTCTGAAGTTGTTTTAAATATTAGTGCATCAACAGATCATAACAATATTATTAAGTACCTGTAAAAACTCGAGCCTGGCGAGCAGGTCATTGAAGTAGGCAGCGAGCGGTTTGAGCGAGGGGTAGCTCTTGCCGGCCCACAGCGCGGGAATGCGCCCACGCACCATGCTCGTTAACACCTCCTCGGTTATATCCGTCAGCACACTCACACCTAAGGCCAAGTTTTTACTTATTTCTGAGTTTTGACGTGAATCTTTGACAATTTGTTTAATAATTGATACCTTGCACAGCGCCAATGACGGCCCTACTGCTGGACCTGACGACGGTGACGAGGCGTTCGTACCGCGCGGCCTCCTGGATCACGACAATGGACATGGGCGTCATGTCGGCGGGCCTGATGTCACCCTCGTGCGACGGCCCCGATAAGATCTTGGCGGGCAGGCGCGCTAAGATATCTTCCGCTATCTCCATCGCTTGCTGTTCTGGCGTGGCACCTGCACCTCCAGCAGCCATTGTATCCTAAAACGAAGTGTTTATCACTTATCTGCCGGAATGCTTTAAGAAGTGTTTTTTGCTATACTACTTTTATCATCTTTCTGACTGTAAGAATTATTTACCTGTGTGAGTATGGCAGTATTGAGCAGTTCTTCTGCCTCTCGGAAGTGCTTAGTTATATCAGCATTGGAGTGGAAACCGAACACACCCGGAGGAGTCGCCACTGGCAGCGAGCGTGCAAAGTGTATAAAATCCGAGTGCTCTTTCAAAGTCGGGATGTAGTACACACCTAGCCAGAATAAACAGATACTCATATGTCTACCTTTTGTGTTTCGAGAGACTTAGCTATCGGGCGTTTTCAAACCTGTAGGGTCCAGCGGATACTTCTCGACATTTATGGCGCTTGGGTTGTAGAACTTAAACAGTATGGTGTTCAGGCAACGGCGATCCCAGTCATCTGTGACTCGTCCTCCATAATTACATTCCCCAGTCAGGTAGCGTAGCGCTACGAATTGCACGTCCTACAAACACCGAATCACTAGTTTGCAAACATACCAAAATAAATTATTAATAGTGTGGATTCTTCAAAATGAAAACGTCCAAGACTCTTGGTTAAATACTTACATCGTATTCATTGAGGAACATGTATAGCTGCGTGACGCTGATCTTGAGGTCGGTCTCGTTGAACTCGTAGCGTATGTTCCAGCCGAGCGGCCCGAACTGCCGCCGCTCCTGCACCACCGCGTGGAAGAAACACAACGCAAACAACAGCTTCTTGAACACTTCCGCTTGCTTGTTGCCCTCAAACCATTCGGGATCGCTTATGGGATCGCTCTGGTAGGAGCGCGCTATATTTGCTCTTAGACCTATGCGAGTAGAATAAAGTTACTCTGATGTTACTTAACTTGGGTTGTCCAGTGTGATTTAAAAACAATAATGATTGCATTTACCTTGAGGAGGTTCATTAGTCATCTTGACACCATTTTGCAGCACATAAACTGGAAAATGATCGGCAGGGTACGACGTGAGCCAGAGCCTAAAGTCTGGATTTGTGGTATCAGGGATTAGTCCTTCACAAATCTAGAAAAAAAAGTATATTTTACATGTTTTGAATCTCTGTTTATAGTCAATCAATTTTATAGAGAACATACTTTCTCAAGCGTCGGCATCCAACTTTTAGCCAAGTGGCAATTTTGTAGCACCACCCATGTGCCAAATCGCACGCCTTCATCTATCAGTTTCACAGCAATCGGGCCTTGTCCTTGGCCCAAAGACAGAGAAAACAGTCTAGAAGCACCTAAGCCCTGAATATAAAACGAATATTCATATAAAAATCTGTAAGTATCCAGTCAAATTTATTGTTCGAAACCATCTCGAGACTATTCAAAACTATAAATAATTTCTACCTGATCATCAGCAAACTTGAGTAAAGTTCCCATGGGATCCGAACCGGGCGTCAAAACAAACAGCAGAGGAATACAGCAGTGAGAATCCGCGTATGATGAGGCCAGATCAAATAACGGTGGTTCCACAAACTGCCGGCCCATTTTAACTAGTAAGTAATAATAATAATTAAATTCTGATAGCTCGTAGTTACATATAAATATTAAAAGTAGCATTTCAGAAATCGTTTATTGTGTAACCTTCGACATAATGTTGAACTGCAGGCACCATCATATCTAAGCGCATACATCGCAATACCATCATTTTCTGCAGATAAAGCAACAACGAAGTTGAAACAATTGAAACAAACGAATTTAGTTGAGTATGCCAAATCCATGAGCCGCAGATTATATTACCTCAAACATATCAAGCTTTTTGTTCCACGGCGCTGGCAGCGGTTGATTATGAGGGTCTGCTGTATTGCAATAAGCCTCCCATGCATCAGTGTTAGCCATAAAATGGTCATATATACCTTCGAATTTCTCCAATTCATCGAGGCTGTAAATTCAAAGATTCAAAAGATTCAAAAAAATTGTACGTTACATAATTCTTCATTGGTTGAAGCTAACCCATTGAACTCGGACCAGGCTTGCGGGCTGAGGAAATGCACAGGATTAGGTGGCACGTGTCTTGGCTGAGCGCCGCCCATAAGGAACAATACGTGATGCTGATCTAAATGTCCCTCCGCCACGAGAATCGTGACTGCCAACAGAAGTGAAAACACCATCTTGTCCTAAAAAAGAAAAGCGTATAGAGCTATCTAAAAGAAACCATTTCAATGTTCAAGAATGTTAATAATTTAAACCTTTTCAAAAAGACTTCTGCAGATATTGGCATACAACGAATACGTGAAGTAGGCACGAAGTATAGTAAGTCGCTCTGGAATCTCATCCACTTTTTCGGTATTATCGATGGCCGCAGTAAATAGGCCCTCAAACCAGCCCAGTGAGTATTGGTACATCGGATCGATGTGCGCTAAAGATGCTATGGCATATGAAACAGAAATGAAGACTGAGTTACAGTTTCTGCAGATTTATTGGGATTCATAATATTTACTTATTATTTACCAATAAGGAAAAACAAGTTAGTAGAATGTATTGCAATCGGCACGTAGTCATTACGCGCCACATCAATGGCTTGCTCAGTGACCATCGCGACCTCTTGTTTTTCTTTGATTTCATTTGAGGTATCTTTGGCGGAGTTTAAAATCTGTAAAAATGGGAGTAGGTAGAATTATACTGAAACACCGTGAAGCCTTCAATATGGGTACTGTATACATATTTTGTTAATCTTTACCTGGACAGCTTCTTCATCCTCCAACAAATGTTCAGAAGTTGACAACACGTTAAGAATCTTCTTTTCGATATCCTGCAAAAGCCTTCTATGCTCCGCTCCTTGCGTGGTTAGCTCTGATTTAGCTGCCTGCAAATCTGGTCTCTCTCTAGCCACGACGCGCGCCAAGAGCTGAGCTTCCAACCCGTCTTTGGCTAGCATAAAGTTCACCAATGTAACACGTACTCCTACTTCAGGTAGATAATGAGGGTTTGCTAGTTTGGTGCTTATGTACAATCTGTAAAAATGTTTTATGATAAATGAAAGTACTCAAATAATAAACTTATTTACATAATATGTAGGTACTGACTTAAATTCCTTGTTATATTCGACTATAGTATCACCGATTTTAATGCATAGGGCACCACCCTGACGGAATGTCTGTTGTTGCAATAGAGGTTCCAGCATAGGATCTAATTCTTCTAAAACATTTTCTAGCAACACCTGAAAACCACTTCATCAAGTCGAAAAACAGGAAGGTATAGGTTTAAAATAAAACTGCTACTTAAGGAATTGGTATATTTAACTATACCGGTTGTCCCATCAGCACAGCATTTTCGAGCACACGCCCCAAGTCTGCTTGTGTTATTCGCACAATGGCAAGATTGTTCGGTTTCTCTAAATTTTTTATCCAGCGATTAGCTTGCCCTTGAGGGTCTATCATCAAAGGCCAACGACGCGCGGTCCTGTATTATAAATGGAATGACTATACCTGCGGCACGTTATGATGGCCGGTTTGACATTCTTATTTTTTTAAACGTCCTGTCTTATTCCGTTATAATAAGGTTCATTTTCTTCCCCCCCTCACATGTCAAACCGGCCATCATAAAATGCCGCTCCTGTAGCCATGTAAGAAAAAATTAAGCCCACAAACGTGTATGCATCGGAACTTCCCCAGAGGAGTTTATTTGACAACAATGGTAATAAAACTGTAATATTATAGTAAATATAATTATCTTACATGATGATGATAGCGCTCTCGACGCTGAAGTCATCGGAGGGCAGTCCGTCAATGTTCCACTGCTGGATGGTGACGGGCTCGCCCAGCGACTTGATCAGACTGAAGTTGAGCGTGCACACTATGCCGCAGTCGTGGCACGCTTGTGCCCATTTCATCACCTATTCATTATTTAGTAAGTTTCAATATACATTATGTCATGCAAAAAGTAAAAACAAAAGGATATTATCAAAAAGTACCTGTCCATGTCTAAATAAAGCCGTGAATGGTCCTAAATAAGCAATGATACCAGCAGCAATCAAAATATCGCCTGAAATAAAACAACTTATGTGAAACATTGGAAGACTGTTGAATTGGTGATAGACACATGGATCTGTAGCTAAATACCTGTTAGAGTGTTATACGTTGCACGCAAATCTTTCGCTATCTGCGTCCACCTGGTCTTCTCGCCACCTAAACCAGAGATGAGCATCTCCGCTCTCTTCAACTTGTTGCTGCAGTCCATCACTTCGTCGTCTAACAACTTTTGCTGACGACTCTGCTCCGCTAAGGCGTCTTCTAATTTTCTTAATTTCAGTTGGATCTATAAAATTTTATAGCGAATGTTTAAATTAAACATCTACACATTGTACATAATATTCTTTAAAAATTCAGAATTTTTTGAAAAATTAAAATTTCATTCTTGTATTTTTTTAATAATATCTTATCTAAATCTCATAGGTACTTGCCTCCCTGAGTTGTGCCTGTTTGATGGCGAGGGCGGCCATAGCCTTGTCATACACGGCTTGCGCAGCTGCAAGCCTCTGTTTCTTAGGTGCTACCACCTTAGCCACCTTGTCATACTTGGTCATAGCAATTACCCATTTACACATACCTGCAATGAAAGCAGTTAGGAAGTAATATTTACAAACTGAAGAGTATGACAATAGATATTTCGTTTCAAATAAATTTACCCTCAGCTGCAACGGACACGGCCCTTATCTTCTCTGGTACAAAGCCATCGTCTAACATCACAGTAGTCATCAGCTTCTTCATCACCGGAGGCGGAATATTATCTTTATCGTAGTTCTGTAGTGACTCGAGGAACTTGATGTCGTTGAGGATTTTCTTGGACGGTCCCCAGTAGTCTTCCAATGAGCCCACACCAGATGGATTTGGAATTTTGTCCGGCTTCACATCCTATGTAAATAAAAAAAACCAAGATCACCTAACGTACTTACTTAATTTAATAGGGTCAACTCAAACGTCCATTCCAGGCCATTAAATAATGTATTCGTTTAAAGCACAATAAGCTGTTGCTATACGCAATCATGATAACCTACTTTCAGTATACAGATAGCCTCCATAACGAGCTTGATGCCTCTGGGTGGACTCTTCATGGTCTTGATGAAAGTGATGTCTGGCGGTGTGAGTGTGTCGAGCGCCGCCAGCGCGGAGTTAAGGATCGGCATGGCTTCCGCAAGGTCCGCGTCGCACTCGTCTTTTATGCCTTGAGCTTCTGCTGCCTGAGACAGTCAGACAGAGACTTTATTGTGATCGAAATACATAGTAATAATAATATCCTGGGACATTTTTTACACACGGCTACATGATCCCAAACTAAGCAGAGCTTGTACTATGGAAATCAGATAACTGATATACTACTTTTTTATTTGTAAATACATACTTAATATACATATACACCCAGACTCGGGACATACAGACATGTTCATGCACACAAATGCATGTCCCGGGTAGGAATCGAACCTACGACCTGCAGCGTGAAAGGCGCCATCACGCCAACCACGCCAAAGGGCCCGTCAACATAATTATTGCAATGCAAGTTAACAAACATGAGACGTTATTCGTTCAAGTATCACTTGCCTGTTCCTCGGCTGCAGTTTGATCAATTAGGACTTCAGCTTCGACCAGTGCTACCCCCTCTTTCTCTTTCTCCACTTTAGCAGTCGTTTCTGCGACTGCAGCGGCTCCTGCTGCCAGTTTTGGCTGCAGAATTTCTAACGCTTGCTGCAAAGCTGTAACTGATTTAGCCGCTATCGCGAGTTGGTCCAGACCCGTTAGGTAACGTTTCTCTCCCGCCAATAATTCTCTATAATAATAAAGTTATTATAATATCAAATATTGATGTGAATTACTCATACCTGTCAGCACGATTGGTTACACTTACTGGCGTTTTCTACTCAGCAATGATTTAAACATGTTAATAAGCTCCAAATAAGCGGTGGGCGTGACGTAGTTGAATCTTTTGAGTCTGAGCAGGAAATGGCGCGTGAGTTCCTGCGTGTCCGTGTGGAACACCTGGCACAACTTGATGGCCGTCTCACGCTCCAAGTCCGTCAGTTCAATGTCTTTAAGGAAACGAGTGGCTACCGCTAATAGAGCATCTGGTGGCCATTCCTGGAAAAAAGAATTTATAGGTTTTTTAAATGATTTTATTTAATAATATATGTATATATTTTTTTTAATAATATTTTTGTAAATAAAATAATTTGTTACTTGGAACCAGTCAATGGTACAGCAGTTGACGAGTGAAGGGAATTTTCTAATGCGTGTGCGCAGCGATGTGCCAGCGGGCGACATGGCCAGCACAATGTGCAGCTGGTCGCGCACTATGGACACGAAGTACGCGTATAGCGCTGTCGGAGTGCCGTCCGTCTGCAGCGACTTGTCGCGTTGCCGATCGATCTAGAAGCACGTAAATCACGTCTGAACAAATACCATTCCTAATGACTCTTAAGGCTGGAACAATTGCAACTGACAGCTCGAGGTTGACCGCTTTTTGCTCAAACAATGTCGTAGGACCGCGAGTTGAATTTTTTGAATTTAGAATTTTAGATACGCCACGATACATCAAAAAGACGCTTGAACAAAGTAACAAAATGGACTCGCAACACGCATAATTCAACGAACAAAATGTTCTGTCAATTCTTGGGGGAGGGGAGGTAACCACTACATTAAAATTGACGCACACTTACTCAAAACATTTTGTGTCATTATAAACGCACACGTAAAGAAATGTGCAACACTAGTATATTTTACGCACACTAAAAGATTTAATACGTCAACATACAAAATTTTACTACCGTAGGACCATCGGTGTAATAGGGTGAATACCACTATCGATATTTCTAATTAGCTATATCGATAGTTTCATATACTCATTATTACATTTATAGCTGTCATTATAATCTACTGAATTATACTGAATTATCTCTACTGAAACAGCTGAACAAGAAATAATGAGTAACTCACGAGGCGTAAATATTCAACGGAAACAAGATGATTCCGGGTACATCCCAATTCAGTTCCTTGAAAATGAGATTATCTAAAAAATAAGTACCTAATGTTCCCAAATAAGCTGTTTCATCCCCCCCCCACTCCCACTCGACCAGCGCCATCTGCTGCCACTGGCCTGGCTGATATCTTTTGTTAGGTAGGTACGTATAAACGTAATAGGTATTATTATACAAATGTCATCATCATCATCATTTCAGCCAAAAGACGTCCACTGTTGGACATAGGCCTCTCCCAAGGTTTATTATACACTATATATATTATATTTTTATCGATACCGGTCTGCAATCATAAATAAACACTACTACAACACTGTTCAAATCAAAAAGTATATATGTCGAGATTAATTCTTGCAACACTGACTAATACGACTGAATAATTTTGATACTTGATTTATTATTTTCCATATTATTTATTATTCATAATGCAAGCGCAAGCACTTTTAAGTTTTCTTTGATGTTGGTCAATAAGATAATATTTGTTATACATATATTTATGCCATATGTGATTCATCGCCTCAGTAGCAGACGCTGCCTGCTTCTGGGTCATATGAACCCGGAGCAGTGTCAGGTTCGATTCCGTTTATCAAGATCAAGAATTTATCGAGATCGTATTTATCTGAATTGTTTCGATAGTGGGTGTTTTTGTTTCAACATGAGTTAGTTATTTTTTTTTGTATTTTAGGAAAATAAAACAAACATATCATAGCTACTGCGTTTTTTAATTATTTTTTTATTTTAATCTTGGTCTAAATATTCCACTCCTGATAAATCCATATATTGGCGTGGGCCTGCCGCTGCCTCATCAACTCATCATCATCAGTCTCCACAGCATTGCTGTCATCTTGAAGATTTATTATTAATCGATTAATGTCATCGTAAAGAGCAATTTTCGACTATTCTTCTAACGGTACCTGAAAAATAAAATAATTCAATAAAAGATAATTTCTTTAATGCTTTAAGATTATTTGTTTATTTAGTAATTAAGTAACGATGTTAACTGACAAGCAAACATAGAAAAATAAAGCAACCTTAGTTTATGTATTGGTCGAGATGAAAGCAACACATAAAAATAATACCAAGTATCAAGTGTGTTCAATCGAATGTACCTCTAAGCGATCAATGTATATTTACTGAAAAACCTGTAAACTGAAGCTTTGAGCCTGCCTTTGTATACAATAAACACATTATTTAACTTAAAAACTGTAAAATAAACTGCTTATATACCTATAATATCAGCGGTTCTTTGGTAAACATGGTCGAGTTTTGACAAAATATTTTGCACCTCAAATTCCGCGAGACACCGCCTGTAAACTTTGTGAATCACCTCTCTTGTTGAATTACTAATGATTTATTCATTGTAAATCGTTTTTAACGTCCTGCGACTGGTTTATCACCGCGTAATTCAGTATTTATCCGTTTGTTTACAAAGTTCAAATACTTGACAATTATTTGACAAATAAAAAATACAGTTGCCAGGGTAGAAATGATTCGTCTATGGTCACAGTAGACTATTCGATTAATTCGTACTCGATTAATTGTATCGATAATGTTTTCGATTCTTATGACATTTAATATTTTAATGAATTTAATAGAAAAATTGCATTAATTACATCAAAAATACTTACATATGAAATGTTACCCCATCTTTTTGTATATTACTATTTTTTGTAATTTCTTTGCACATGTTTAATGGGACAATTCGGCATTTTTCACGGAGCACCTTACACCGCGAAAACGATACTTACTCTGATCAAATCGATTTCGAAAACAGTTTTTATATACGTGTCAGAGATTTTTGGTCTAGTACCTATAAAAAAAAGCTAGAGGGGAAGATCATGCGATGCGCATCCTGAGTTAATACATCCATGAAAAGACGACATGATAAATCAAAAACAGAAGTGACTCATATACTAAATTCGTATCTTGCCTACTTTTATTTAGTCGTATAAGGGTAACTTCGTAAAGGAAAATTTTCACTAAATCTTAAGTACAATTTAAGTACTACAATTTTATTAATAGGTAGGTTATTTTTTCTTTGTAATCTTTTTTATTGTTATTTTGTTAATATTGTAAATAAAAGCTCACTAACTGTTAATTTTTAATTGTTCTGAAATTTAATTTTGCCCAGCACTGGGTAATAGGTAGTACTACTTAAAAAGAGACTAGTACATAATTTAAATGTTTAATATTATAGGACAAAATAAGTAAAATTAAAACAACTTAAAATTCTAAATAACTGAAAACAAGAAAAATTGTTGACAACATCGGGTAATAACTGAAATAAAAGTAGTACTAATCCTTATTAGTTACTAGCTGTGCCTGCGACCTAGTACGCGCACATTTTTGGAAAAGGTTACCCCTTATTTGACTGATGGATTGATGGAGGATGACGGACGGATGGAGTGGCAATGCAACGCATGCCGGGCATGCATGCAACCCTCATAGAATCACTGTTTTGCCCGTCAGTCTATCTGTCCGTCTGTCAAAACGTGCACAGCCTAAACCGCTTGGGTTAGAAACATGAAATTTTAACTTTTTATAGCGTAGAAGAAGACCACAGGAAGGATTTTTGAGAATTCAACAATTAAGGGGAGAAAGTATCTATGGATAGTCCCAGTTTTTCTGAAGCTAGAGACATGAATATTTGTATTTGTAGGTTGAGTAGCCGAAATAGGTACTAATTTTCATGTAAGGTCAAGATTTTCAAGCCAGAGCCATGGGTCTGGAGCAGCTCCATGATAATAATAATATATGGTATAATTAAAAATAAAATACTTGCTCCACAAAACGCCTCGTTTTGTGAGTTTTTAGGGTTCCGTACCTCAGAAGGAAAAAACGGAACCCTTATAGAATCACTTTTTTGTCCGTCTGTCTATCTGTCCGTCCGTCAAAACGTGCACAGCCCAAACCGCTGGTGATACAAACATGAAATTTGGACAATAGGTACCTTTCATGGCGTAAAAGACGAGCAAAGGAAGGATTTTGGAAAATTCTTAACCTAAGGGGGTAAAATAAGGGGTGGAAGTTTGTATGGAATTCCCTCATTTCTGAAGTTAGAAACATGAAAATTTCTATTTAGGCTACTAATACAAATACAAAATAGTAATTTCAGCGCTTTTGAAAATTCTACCCCCAAGAGGGTAAAATAAGGGGTGGAAGTTTATATGGGGGTTCCAATTTGTCTAAAGCTAGGCACAAGAAAATTTGTATTTAGGCTTCTTATTAACTAAGAATAGTAATTTCAGCGTTTTTGATCATTTCACCTCTAACGGTGTAAAATAGGAGGTGCAAGTTTGTATAGGCGTCCCAATTTTTCTGAAGCTAGAGACATGAAAATTTGTATTTGGGCTACTCATTACAAATTAAAACCGGACAAGTGCAAGTAGGACTCGTGCTCTGAGGGTTCCGTACAAATTTTATTATGTTTGTGTGTGCATCATATCTTTGGCGTGCAAATACAGGGCAATGAAGCAAGATGTGCTCCACTGTCTCGCTGGGGTTCTTCGAGCTTCCACTTTGCCAGTTTTCGGAACAATACATAATAATTACAACACCTAAGTGGGTATTGTTCCGAAAACAGGGAAAATCATGGAGACTCGAATCTCGGGATAACAACTGCACTGCAAGCGACTGTGGTGAACAGGTTGGGCTAACAATCAAAAGGTCCCAGGCTCGATCCCCGTTGGGGCATGCACCAATGGATGAATTTTCATCTTTGTGCATAATTTACAGTTCGCTGACGGCGAGAGAAAACATCGTGAGGAAACCTACCTATCCCTCGGGATTAGGTAATAGTCAGTTCCTGTATACACGGCGACAAGATTCACCACCTGTCACGTTGGGTTCTGACTATACAGGGTGAATTTTTCAAGTGTGCGTGGATGGCCAAATCCGAAACTATGAGTGATATCGAAAAGTACTCAAAAGAATCTCGGGGCTGATTTTGATGAAAATTGTAATTCTCAAAATTAGTTTCTTATCAGCGACACTATCGCATGCTGTAATAATACAGTATTTGGTTTTTTATTCTAAATCAACTAGTTTGATTTC
Organism: Drymonia ruficornis; assembly: GCA_947859195.1. Classification (NCBI taxonomy): domain Eukaryota; kingdom Metazoa; phylum Arthropoda; class Insecta; order Lepidoptera; family Notodontidae; genus Drymonia; species Drymonia ruficornis. The sequence continues at coordinate 11,695,442 of OX401905.1, read as the reverse complement.
TGGCTACGAATATTGTTTTTACGGTAAACTTAAGGAAAGAGCTAATTTTAAACAAAATACTATTTTATTTCTCTTAAGTTACCTAACTATTAAACCTAAACTGATTAATTGTTCAAAAATGATTGAAAATTTGTAATTAGAACATAATGTTGTGAAGATGACTGCGCTGCGAAGGTAAATAAATAAAAATATTGAGCATAATTTCGAACAAGGTAAAGGTAATGTACGTATGACTTATTACAGTCAACTTGAAAATATGCAGCAGTTTATTAAAAACACAGTTTTTATTAAGTTTGCCGTAAGTATGTCATTACTTCCCAGAATTCGTTCCTTATCAGCGACACTATCGAATGGTGTAATAATACAGTAAGTGGTTTTTTCAACTAGTTCGAAATCAAGTAGTTCGATTCCTGGCTACGAATTTAGTTTTTTTCAAAAATCCAATGATGCAGTTTTAGTTTTCACCAAAATCGGCCCCGAGACTTCTTTGAGTACCTTTCGATATTCCTTATAGTTTCGGATTTGGCCATCCACGCACACTTGAAAAATTCACCCTGTATAAACGTGGGCTTTGAGTTGGTTAATACCTCAACTGAAACACGCGTAGCATCAGGCGGGCCGTATGCATGTTTTTTTGTCTTGGCTTTTCTTGTCGCATATAGCCAGTGTCAAGTACCTACCTATAATAATATAGATTTTAAATGTTGCACTTCGCCATATCCCGCCAAAAAAAAACAAGTTTGTGTAGCAACTCAGAGGTATAAAAAGATATTATAGGCAAGACAAAAACTATGAAACAATTAAATGTAACGTCACGACTTTTATCCCCATTCGGGGGTAGTCAGAGGCGTGAGTGGCCATTCACCACCACATTGTGGAGGGATTAACCAACTCAAAGCCCACGTTTCACCAGATAGTCAGATAGTGTTGCAAAAGACTCGAGTTCTTTTAGCCCTCTCAAAGAGGCTCGAGCTTTTCTATGAGGCTCGTCGAAGAAAAACGACTCCGAATATTTCAAGGCTAAAAAAGGACTCGAGTTTTAAATAAACCTCGAGCCCTTTTTGGGCTCGGAGTTCTTTTAGAGCTCCGTTGTTGTGAGCTTTCTAAGTCTTCGCAAGTATTAGAAGGAGTCGCCTTATAGCTGACTCTTCCTGGCTAGTCAAGCCAGCCTTATAGCTATTGTATTCCTGACTATTCTTGACTTTTTTGACTATTCTCGACTATTCTCGACTATTCTTGACTATTTTTGACTATTCTTGACTATCCTGACTATTCTCGACTATTCTCGACTATTCTCGACTATTCTCGACTATTCTCGACTATACTCGACTATACTCGACTATACTCGACTATTCTTGACTATCCTGACTATTCTCGACTATTATCGACTATTCTCGACTATTCTCGACTATTCTCGACTATTCTCGACTATACTCGACTATAATCGACTATTCTTGACTATTCTTGACTATTCTCGACTATTCTCGACTATTCTCGACTATGCTCGACTATACTCGACTATTCTCGACTATTCTCGACTATTCTCGACTATTCTCGACTATTCTCGACTATTCTCGACTATACTCGACTATACTCGACTATTCTTGACTATTCTCGACTATTCTCGACTATTCTCGACTATTCTCGACTATTCTCGACTATTCTCGACTACTCTTGATTATTCTTGACTATTCTCGACTATTCTCGACTATTCTTGACTATTCGTGACTATTCTTGACTATTCTTGACTATTCTTGACTATTCTTGACTATTCTTGACTATTCTTGACCATTGTTGACTATTCTTGACTATTCTTGACTATTCTTGACTATTCTTGACCATTGTTGACTGTTTTGAATATTTTTGACTATTTTTGACCATTGTTGACTATTTTTGACTATTTTTTACCATTCTTGATTATTTTTGGCCATTGTTGACTATTTTTGACGTATTTTGACTATTTTTGACGTATTTTGACCATTTATGACTATTTTGACTACTTTTGATAATGGTTGACTATTTCGACTATTCTTGACTATTGATGACAGTTTTTAAATATTTTTGGCGAATTTCGACGATTTTTGAAGATTTTTGAATATTTTTGACAATTTTTCCTACTTTTGACTATTTTTGACGAAGTTTGCCTATTTTTGACTATTGTTGACCATTGTTGACAATTTTTGACAATTTTTGACAATTTTTGACAATTTTTGACTATTTTTGACTATTTTTGACTATTTTTGACTATGTTTGACTATTTTTGACTATTTTTGACTAGTTTTGACTATTTTTAACTGTTTTTGACTATTTTTGACCATTGTTGATTATTTTTACTATTGTTAACTGTTTTTGGCTAATGTTGACTATTTTTGACGTATTTTGACAATTTTTGACTAAGTTCGCCTATTTTTGACTATGTTTGACCATTTTACTATTTTTGACTATTTTTGCCTATTTTTGACTATTGTTGACCATTGTTGACAATTTTTGACAATTTTTGACAATATTTGACTATTTTTGACTATTTTTGACCATTGTTGACTATTTTTAGCTATTGTTGACTATTTTTGACGTATTTTGACCATTTATGACTATTTAGACTATTCTTGACTATTGATGTCTGTTTTTAAATATTTTTGGCGAATTTTGACGATTTTTGAAGATTTTTGACTATATGACTATTTTTGACTATTTTTGATTATTTTTGATTATTTTTGACTATTTTTGACCATTGTTGACTATTTTTGACTATTTTTAACTATTTTTGACCATTGTTGATTATTTTTACTATTGTTAACTGTTTTTGGCTAATGTTGACTATTTTTGACGTGTTTTGACAATTTTTGACTAAGTTTGACTATTTTTGTCTATTTTTGACTATTTTTGACCATTGTTGACTATTTTTGACTATTTTAGACAATATTTGACTATTTTTGACTATTTTTGACCATTGTTGACTATTTTTAGCTATTGTTGACTATTTTTGACGTATTTTGACCATTTATGACTATTTAGACTATTCTTGACTATTGATGTCTGTTTTTAAATATTTTTGGCGAATTTTGACGATTTTTGAAGATTTTTGACTATATGACTATTTTTGACTATTTTTGATTATTTTTGACTATTTTTGACCATTGTTGACTATTTTTGACTATTTTTAACAATTTTTGACCATTGTTGATTATTTTTACTATTGTTAACTGTTTTTGGCTAATGTTGACTATTTTTGACGTGTTTTGACAATTTTTGACTAAGTTTGACTATTTTTGTCTATTTTTGACTATTTTTGACCATTGTTGACTATTTTTGACTATTTTTGACTATTTTTGACTATGTTTGACCATTTTTGACTATTTTTGACTATTTTTGACTATTTTTGACTATTTTTGACTATTTTTAACTATTTTTGACTATTTTTGACCATTTTTGATTATTTTTACTATTGTTGACTGTTTTTGGCTAATGTTGACTATTTTTGACGTATTTTGACAATTTTTGACTAAGTTTGCCTATTTTTGACTATGTTTGACCATTTTACTATTTTTGACTATTTTTGACTATTTTTGCCTATTTTTGACTATTGTTGACCATTGTTGACAATTTTTGACAATTTTTGACAATATTTGACTATTTTTGACCATTGTTGACTATTTTTAGCTATTGTTGACTATTTTTGACGTATTTTGACTATTTTTGACTAAGTTTGCCTATTTTTGACTATGTTTGACTATTTTTGCCTATTTTTGCCTATTTTTGACTATTGTTGACCATTGTTGACTATTTTTGACTACTTTTGACCATTGTTGACAATTTTTAGCTATTTTTGACTATTTTTGACCATTTTTGATTATTTTTACTATTGTTGACTGTTTTTGGCTAATGTTGACTATTTTTGACGTATTTTGACAATTTTTGACTAAGTTTGCCTATTTTTGACTATGTTTGACCATTTTACTATTTTTGACTATTTTTGACTATTTTTGTCTATTTTTGACTATTTTTAACTATTTTTGACTATTTTTGACCATTGATGATTATTTTTACTATTGTTGACTGTTTTTGGCTAATGTTGACTATTTTTGACGTATTTTTAAATTTTTGACTAAGTTTGCCTATTTTTGACTATGTTTGACCATTTTACTATTTTTGACTATTTTTGATTAATGTTGACAATTTTTGAAAATTTTTGAATATTTTTTAAAAATTTTTGACCATTGTTGAGTATTTTTAGCTATTGTTGACTATTTTTGACGTATTTTGACCATTTATGACTATATTTGACGAATTTTTGACTATTTTTGACCATGGTTGACTATTTAGACTATACTTGACTATTGATGACTGTTTTTAAATATTTTTGGCGAATTTTGACGATTTTTGACTATATGACTATTTTTGTCTATTTTTGACTATTTTTGACCATTGTTGACTATTTTTGACTATTTTTGACTACTTTTGACTATTTTTGACTAGTTTTGACTATTTTTGATTATTTTTGACCATTTTTGACTATTTCGACTGTTTTTGACCACTTTTGACTGTTTTTATCCGTTTTGGACTATTTTGACTATATTTTACTATTTTTGACCATTGTTGACTATTTCGACTATTTTTGACTATTTTTAGCTATTGTTGACTATTTTTAGCTATTGTTGACTATTTTTAGCTATTGTTGACTATTTTTAGCTATTGTTGACTATTTTTGACCATTGTTGAATATTTTTGGCCATTGTTGACTATTTTTGACGTATTATTACCGCTTTTGACTAATTTTTGGCTATTTTTGACTATTTTGACTATTTTTTGGCAATTTTTGACAATTTTTGACAATTTTTGACAATTTTTGACTATTTTTGACTATTTTTGACCATTTTTGACAATTTTTACTATTGTTGACTGTTTTTGGCCAATGTTGACTATTTTTGACGTATTTTGACTATTTTTGACGAATTTTGACTATTTTTGACCAAAATAGTCAAAAATTGTCAAAATACGTCAAAAATAGTCAACAATAGCTAAAAATAGTCAACAATGGTCAAAAATAGTCAAAAACAGTCAAAAATTGTCAAAAATTGTCAAAAATTGTCAAAAATTGTCAACAATGGTCAACAATAGTCAAAAATAGGCAAAAATAGTCAAAAATAGTCAAAAATAGTAAAAAGAACAAACATAGTCAAAAATAGGCAAACTTAGTCAAAAATTGTCAAAATACGTCAAAAATAGTCAACATTAGCCAAAAACAGTTAACAATAGTAAAAATAATCAACAATGGTCAAAAATAGTCAAAAATAGTTAAAAATAGTCAAAACTAGTCAAAAATAGTCAAAAATAGTCAAACGTAGTCAAAAATAGTCAAAAATAGTCAAAAATAGTCAAAAATGGTCAAACATAGTCAAAAATAGGCAAACTTAGTCAAAATTTGTCAAAATACGTCAAAAATAGTCAACATTAGCCAAAAACAGTTAACAATAGTAAAAATAATCAACAATGGTCAAAAATAGTCAAAAATAGTTAAAAATTGTCAAAAATTGTCAAAAATTGTCAAAAATTTTCAAAAATTGTCAAAAATTGTCAAAAATGGTCAACAATGGTCAACAATAGTCAAAAATAGGCAAACTTCGTCAAAAATAGTCAAAAGTAGTAAAAAAATGTCAAAAATTATCAAAAATCGTCAAAATTCGCCAAAAATATTTAAAAACCGTCATCAATAGTCAAGAATAGTCGAAATAGTCAACCATTATCAAAAGTAGTCAAAATAGTCATAAATGGTCAAAATACGTCAAAAATAGTCAAAATACGTCAAAAATAGTCAACAATGGCCAAAAATTATCAAAAATAGTCAAAATAATAAAAAATAACCGAAATATTAAAAAATAATCAAAATATTAAAAAAGTAATCAAAAATAGTAAAAAATTATAAAAATAGGCAAACTTAGTCAAAAAATGTACAAGATTGTCAAAATAGTCAAAATACGTCAAGAATAGTCAACAATGGTCCAAAATAGTCAACAATAGCTAAAAATTGTCAACAATGGTCAAAAGTAGTCAAAAATCGCCAAAAATTCGTCAAAAATAGTCATAAATGGTCAAAAATAGTCAACAAAGGTAAAAAATAGTCAAAAATAGTAAAAAATAGTCAATAATAGTCAAAAATAGCCAAAAATGGTCAATCATAGTCAAAAATAGCCAAAAATGGTCAAAAATAGTCAAAAATAGTCAATAATAGTCAAACAAAGGTAAAAAATAGTCAAAAATAGTCAATAATAGTCAAAAATAGCCAAAAATGGTCAAAAATAGTCAAAAGAAGGTCAAAAATATTCAAATACAATTAACAATAGTCAACGATGGTCAAGAATAGTCAATAATGGTCAAAAATCGTCAAAAATAGTCAAAATACGTCAAAAATAGTCAACATTAGCCAAAAACAGTCAACAATAGTAAAAATAATCAACAATGGTCAAAAATATTCAAAAGTAGTTAACAACAGTCAAAAATGGTCAAAAATAGTCAAAAATAGTCAAAAATGGTCAAACATAGTCAAAAATAGGCAAACTTAGTCAAAAATAGTCATAATACGTCAAAAATTGTCAAAACACGTCAAGAATAGTCAACAATGGTCCAAAATAGTCAACAATGGTCAAAAATAGTCAACAATTGCAAAAAATTGTCAACAATGGTCAACAATAGTCAAAAATAGGCAAACTTAGTCAAAAATAGTCAAAAGTTGTAAAAAATATTCAAAAATCTTCAAAAATCGTCAAAATTCGCAAAAAATATTTAAAAACCGTCATCAATAGTCAAGAATAGTTGAAATAGTCAACCATTATCAAAAATAATCAAAAATATTCAAATATAGTCAAAAACAGTCAAAAATTGACAAAAACAGACAAAAATAGTAAAAAAATGTCAAAAATAATCAAAAATAGACAAATATATTCAAATATAGTCAAAAATAGTCAAAAATATTCAAATATAGTCAAAAATAGTGAAAAAATGTCAAAAATAATAAAAAATAGACAAATATATTCTAAAATAGTCACTAATAGTCAAAAATATACAAAAATAGTCAAAAATAGACAAATATATTCAAATATAGTCAAAAATAGTCAAAAATAGACAAAAATATTCAAATGTATTCAAATATAGTCAATAATAGTCAAAAATAGACAAAAATAGTCAAAAATATTCAAATATAGTCAAAAAAATTCAAAAATAATCAAAATAGACAAATATATTCAAATATAGTCAAAAATAGACAAAAATATTCAAATGTATTCAAATATAGTCGAAATAGTCAACAATGGTCAAAAATAGTCAAATATAGTCAAAAACAGCCAAAAAATGACAAAAATTGTCAAAAACAGTCAAAAATAGTAAAAAAATGTCAAAAATAATCAGAAATAGTCAAAAAAAAACAAAAATAAACAAAAATAGACAAATATAGCCAAAAATAGACAAAAATAGTCAAAGTATTCAAATATAGTCAAATATAGTCAAAAATGTCAAAAATAATCAAAAATAGACAAATATTTTCAAATATAGTCAAAAATAGACAAAAATATTCAAATATAGCCAAAAATAGACCAAAATAGTCAAAAATATTCAAATATAGTCAAATATAGTCAAAAATAGTCAAAAATGTCAACATTAAACAAAAATATTCAAATATAGTCAAAAAATGACAAAAATAATCAAAAATAGACAAAAATATTCAAATATAGTCAAATATAGTCAAATATAGTCAAATATAGTCAAATATAGTCAAAAATAGTCAAAAATAGTCAAAAATAGTCAAAAATAGACAAAAATAGACAAAAATATTCAAATTTATTCAAATATATTCAATAAAGTCAAAAATAGTCAAAAATAGTCAAAAATAGTCAAAAATAGACAAAAATATTCAAATGTATTCAAATATATTCAATAAAGTCAATAATAGTCAATAATAGTCAAAAATAGTCAAAAATATTCAAATATAGTTAAAAATAGTCAAAAAATGACAAAAATAGACAAATATAGTCAAAAATAGACAAAAATAGTCAAAAATATTCAAATATAGTCAAAAAATGACAAAAATAATCAAAAATAGACAAATATATTCAAATATAGTCAAAAATAGTCAAAAATAGACAAAAATATTCAAATGTATTCAAATATTGTCAAAAATAGTCGAAATAGTCAACAATGGTCAAAAATAGTCAAATATAGTCAAAAACAGCCAAAAATTGACAAAAATAGTAAAAAATAGACAAAAGTAGTCAAAAATAGACAAATGTATTCAAAAATAGTCGAAATAGTCAACAATGGTCAAAAATAATCAAAAATAGACAAATATATTCAAACATAGTCAAAAATAGTCAAAAATAGTCAAATATATTTAAATATAGTCAAAAATAGTCAAAAAATGTCAAAAATAGACAAATATATTCAAAAATAGACAAAAATAGACAAAATTGTCAAAAATAGTCAAATATAGTCAAAAAATGTCAAAAATAGACAAATATATTCAAATATAGTCAAAAATAGTCAAAAATAGTCAAAAATAGTCGAAATAGTCAACAACGGTCAAAATAGTCAAGAATGGTCAATAGTGGTCAACAATAGTTAGAATAGTCGTGCGTATTCAACTAAAGTCAAGAATGGTTACAAAGGGCTAAAAACAAAAAGGGCTCCAAGCCTTTTTAGAAAGAGCTTCAAAATAAAGGCTCTATTTCCGAGAGCCTCCTCTTCGCCTCGAAGACTCGGGGCTGAATTAGTTCTTTAGCCTTCGAGGTTTCGTAAAAAGGCTCGAGCCCTAAAAATGAGGCTAAAGAACTCGAGTCTTTTGCAACACAAGTCAGAACCCAACGTGACAGGTGGTGAACCTTGTCGCCGTGTATACAGGAACTGACTATTACCTAATCCCGAGGGATAGGTAGGTTTCCTCACGATGTTTTCCCTCACCGTCAGCGAACTGTAAATTATGCACATAGATGAAAATTCATCCATTGGTGCATGCCCCACCGGTGATCGAACCTGGGACCTTCTGATTGTTAGCCCAACCTGTTGTTGTTGTTAGGCAAGACAATAAGATTAGAAAGTAGGTAAGCGGTTTTTAGAGGACGATTATGCTTTTTAATCATATACCTATTCACATGAACGTAATACCATTGAACGAGGACTGTGGACTACAAACTTTATTTTCCTTTCATTCATTCAAAAATAAACCTTATCTGACGGACTTAACGCCCACGATGCAGGCTTTATAAAAACCGGTCCCAGCCAGATACCTATAACTGCGCCTTCTTTCCCTTTCTAACAGTACAACCTTTCAACCCTTGTGTTGCCAGTTAATATTTATTCGATCACCTTAAACTTGGTACATTTTCATGTTAAGAATAATAAACAATAAAGTCGATTAATGAAATACCAATGGTAAAGTATAAGAATATCCTAAGATTAAAATTTCAAATATAAATAAATATCTGGAAATAAGTACTTACCCTCTTTAATAATTCGCTTGTAATTGTCAGTTCCGTGATGTCTATAGGAATCGTAGCAGAAATAAAATTAAAAACTTGAAACACAGAACGTCAATTTGCGTGACACACGACATTTTCAGCTAATTTTAAATCTAGAGGATTGTGCTGAATTTTCTCATAAAAATGGGTAGAATATGCGTAATGCAAGGGTGTAAAAGCGAATATTATCCGAATTAAGGATTATCTTAACATAGGTAAGTGGGTAACTATGTTTTCCACGTTAAGTACATTTTAGATGTTCGGGTGACATAAATTTCGCTAGTAAAAAGGACTATAAAATCTTATTATGTGTCTGTGTTAACTGAGGAATATCGTCCACGGGAACTGTTTGCAGCGATAAAGTCGCGCTTTTCGTTGCCGCACGACTACATCGCTACTTTTTGAAGTCGGTCGCATTTGCAACGCGCGACAGACCACACGCTGGTAAAACGCGACGCTCACGCCGCGTTGTCACGGCTCGCCGGGCTCGCACACGGCGTTCGCGTCGTTCACACGCTCGAGGAACGCGCACGTCTAGGGCCAGATTAACCCTTTCAGGCAATGTAATTCTCGGGGCCCCTTTCCTTTACCCTTTTGTTGCTTTTTAATAGTACATTACTGCCACGGTCTGTAATGAGTGTGTTGCTGGGCGCGTTGTTGATGGCCGAAAGCGCGGCGCAGCGCAGCTCCAGGCCTCCACAGCGCGGTCAGCATTGCAACCCTTGATGGACAATATAAAATAAAGGCCGAGACCGATGGTTTGTCGATTGAAATTGTTTGCAATCGGGACGACTTTTGACTTTACACTTCCCGATTACTCCTAAGCAATAAAAAACAAAAAAACAATTTTGTCTTTTACAGATCCCAGGCGTGTAAATTGGTTACAACAAATACCTATTGGCTACAGAAAAATTACCCAAAATTCCGTCATATACAGCAAGCATTTTAAGCCGACAGATTATGTCCCTAATTTAACACAACGAGTTTTAAAGGAAAATGCCCTGCCCTCACTGTTCCTTTTCGTTAGCACAAAGGACAATGGGCAAAAATGGTCCAAATGTCCACCACTTCCGAGACCTACGTCACTCGATAGACCACTACATACTGAGTAACTTTTGCAAAGGCAGTTCAACAAAATAGGCTGTCAGTAAAAAAAGTATGAGTAGTTTAAAAAAATATTTTAATTTTTTTATTTCACACTTTGTGTTATGTCTTATACATTTTTTTCGAAAGGCAACAATATAAATACACTTTCTAACATTAAATAAAAATAAAATAAGCTGTCAGAAAGCAAAAAATGCCGTGAAACATATTTTATTATTATTTTTGTTACCTGATGATAAGTGAAAAAGTAAGGTAACGCATAGAAGGTACCTGCTTATTTATTTTATAGAAGCGCTTGTTGTTCACTTTTCATCAGGTAACAAAAATAATAATAAAAACTTTTCACGGCATTTTTTGCTTTCTGACAGCTTATTTTATTTTTATTTAATGTTAGTAAGAGTATTTATATTGTTGCCTTTCGAAAAAAATGTATAAACAATACTAATGATGAAATCATATTTTTTTTTAAACTACCCGTATTTTTTTACTTACAGCTTATTTTGTTGAACTGTCTTTGTAAAAGTTACTCAGTATTTAGTGGTCTATCGGGTTACGTAGGTCTCGTCAATGGTGGATATTTGGACCAAGTCCCATACAGTTTTGCCCATTGTCCTTTTATTTTGTCTTATGGTCTAATTAGTTAGATATTCTTAGGGTACCGTACCTAATAAGGAAAAAAACTAAACCCTAATATGATAACTTTGTTGTCCGTCTGTCTGTCTCTATGCCCGTCTGTCACAACTTGCACAGCCCAAATCAAACATAACATGTTAACAGTAGTAGGTACCTTTTATAGCATAGAAAAAGAGTAAGTATAGGAAAGATAAGTATAGGAAAAACCATAGATATGGAGAGCCTAGAAAACGTCCAAGCGTGTGAAGTGTCATGTTACTTTATATTACAAAGTGGCAAAATCTACGATCTTAAATACTATTTTGTATCTCCATTTGGGTTGCCAAGATACAGACAGGCACTCGCGTAGTTTGGCCACCGCAGACTAATTTATTGTACCTACTCATGTTTTTATGAAAATAAACATCCTTTTGCCTTATTTTCTTATTATTTTCCTATCATAACAATCTTGGAACAATATAACGTTTTCACCAGATAGCCATGGGGACGTTCTCCAAATGTCAAAATATTATGGTCACTCTTGTTGGCAAAGGAAACAACGTTCAGTGTGGTATATCGCTGTCGGCTTCACTTTTGCTGGCAAGTCATCATTCCAGGTGTGTAAACGTATAAGTTCTTTGCCTATTCATCATTCTATATTATTCATAATCTATGATGACAACAAAACGCGTCACTGACATAAATATTAATTTAAAAATATTTGTAAGCATATAATATTCAAAAAAATATGTTCAATATTATATTTAAACTATTTAAAACGTGATTTAATTCATAAAAAGCTAAGAAGACGTAACATTTTTACGAATTTCACGCAAAAATTTGCGCGCACGTCCAACTTTCAACGGCGCCATTGCGCTACTGCCAGGAACATTTTGCCGGCCAAGTCATGATGACCCATGACGTTTGTCGCATATTTAAGGTTATTATTGATTATTTTTTAAATAAAATGACTAATATTAAATCTTGGATCCACGGATTCTTAGACAAGTCTTGACAATTTTTCTGGTATAGGTTTCACGTAAATCTGTTCTGTTGCTATGGAGAACATTTACAATTAAGGTTGACAATTTCATATTTTGAAATCGATTTCTACAAAATTTGGTAACATTTAAAGTAAATCGGCTAAGCCATTTTATTCCCGACCATATGAGGTTTAATGTTGTATACTTTATATTGCACATAAGCCAGCTGCTTCATCAAACCATTTACTTAGACCCACCCAGTTGAACATTTGTATCACCTTAAAGGGAAATATTAGCGAAAATTACCACTCGCATCTTCTCACACAATTCTGCTTTTTCATCAGCACCGAAAATATTAGGAACTTCTCCGGAGTTCAGCATGTTATTGACATCCTCAAGAAATCCTTCTTCTTTGATCTGTTCGGTTAGACACATTAGGAACAAACGTTACTACCTACAGGTAGTAACGTTTGTTTCATATCAAAATACTGCTCAAAATAAATATGAGTAAGTAATGGAAATTATTGGAGATATTAATTTACCTGAGATTCAATAAATAAGAACACCATATGCAATTCTGGGGTGCTCGATTTTCTTAGCAAAGTTTTTAAATCTTCTCGCCACTCCGTCTTGCCGTATGTTCTACTCATTTCGACCTGGGCAAAATAAACATTAGCAAGTTTCTTTAAAAATACCGCCGAGCCTGAATAGCAGAGCATCCGTGGGTGTGTGCGTGATACATGCTGTATTAGTCTAGAGACAAGTGTATGGCGGCGCGGGCGCGGGCGCGGGCTTGGCATAGGTGTAGGTACCTGGAAGAGGTCGTACTCGTTGATGTGCGCGGCGAGGCGCGTGAGCGACTGGCGGCCCGAGCCGCCGAGCCCGACCAGCAGCGCGTGCGAGCGCGGCTGCGTCAGCACGCGGCAGATGCGCGACACGTGCTCGATTGCAAACCTAAGTTTTAAGAAAACAAAACGCTGTAAACCCGATGATTGTTTTGGAAGCAAACAATCAAAAATACTGGAAAAAGACTATAGATTATAGACTAGAAAATAGATTGTTTTTTTTTTGTTAATAGCAATGTAAGTACACTTACTTCTTTGATATATCGATAATCATACACAAGTCCATCTTTTGGGAGAGTGAATATGTACGGTTTCTCGGGTTTCGCAATCTGTTTCGGATATCCTAATGTTTTTGTAACCTTAAAAAGAAAATCATTTTACAACAATGAAATTAGCGCTACAATAATAATAAATTAGCGCTATAAGTAAGTAGTTACGAATTAAACTTGCCTTGGCAGGAAACTCTTTTTCAAGAAGTGCACGGAATAACATGTCGAATTTTGGACGACTGTCAGCTTCTAACGTTGCACCAACTGACCAAATGCATGAGAAGAAGAATACACCCTAATAAAAGAACAATGTGATTGTAATTACAATGTTAATTCTTTTTAACAGCCAGGAAATCATTATTTTTACAACAAACAGAAACTCATTTCTACCTCCAGCTGAGCTCTGATATCAAGATCATTAATCTGCTCGACGAACTTGTCATCGTAAAAGTCGTCCATGAAAGTGTCGAATATACTCATACAAGCCACGAGAAGGTTACTGCGAGAAGTGACATACATTTGCTGGAAGAAGAAAGAATATATATTTAAAAATACCCTACTGGCCCGAGGCAGTAAAATTGCTGCCAATTTGATACCAATTTGCTGTTAGACAAAGTACTCAATAATATATACAGTCTACCTTAGTTTTTCCTGAATATTCGACGAGCCATAGCAGCGGAGACGTAAACCTATAGAACAGGTTGAGGACCAAATTGCGATTGAAACTATTTAAGGAAGGCGGCAAGGTGTTGATCCACGAGTCCAGTAGACACTTCCAGCCGAGGCCTTTCGGCTCCAAGTAGATCATGCCGCAACGGGACACCTAAAATCGAACACTTACTTCATACAAATACATGGATGTATGGACGGACGATAAAGGAGACATTGGAATAGGTAATACTATATAGGTTGAAAACTAATTTTAAAGGGTTTCACTTCAGAAAATTCTGCAAATGTCATGCCACTAACTGTAGCAGGCGATGCAGCTTCCAAGTCCATGGGCTCGAACACCAGGTTGGTGGTGGGCGCCAGCTGAATGATCTCGCCGCTCATCAGACATAGCTTCTTGTTGTCGTCCAGCACGGTGTTCAAATTCTCAATCCATATGGCATCCACGGGACCATCGAACACCAGCCATTTTCTTTAAGATTAACATATTAAATTACGATCTAAGACGTTGAATTATGAATATAAAAGTGCGACCTCATAATATTGGTATAGGTAGTGGCAACCTATTATCGTTCGTGGATACAGCAAAAGCTCTGTAGCTAACAGCGAGGATGCCGTCGGACCACTCGTGCGAGACGGGATCAAACTGACCATACAGCTGGCCCATCGTTATTGATTTAGGATTTATTACGGTCCACTCCGTTGCATTCTCATCCATCAAACCCTGCAAATTAAACAACAATTTGATATTCGTCATGGTATGAATATCAATTAATCTTAAAATTTTAAACGTTTATAGTCATAGTCATACCTTTTCTGAAACTAATCCCAATGCATGTCCTAGTGCATGGTAACATTTGGTTTTTCCAGAGAATGGGTAACCGACCAACATGAGACCGTGTCGGACAAGGATCATCTCATACAGTTGAAGCACCTATGAGAATATTAACTTCGATAAAGAAATCTTAGTCAGTTTCTTAGATATACGTATTTCAACATTACCTTTTCAATGAAGAAATCATTAGGTTGTAAGTTCAGCGGCACACAGACTTCCTTAAGACATGACACCAAGTGCGGTAAACCGGCCAGTGGAAGTGGAAGCCCAGGGAATAAGTCTCCAATAATACCCTGTGTGCAATTATATTATTGTTAAATATCTATTTATCTTATGCGTAGTATCAATATTGAATTTATTATGTCTGTTCAAAATATGAACTAACCATAAACAAAGGGACATCATGTTCAAGAAACTTGGGCAGGTTGACGTCCTTGATGGAGCGCAATAGGATAAGGTCTTCATCTTCATCTGGATAGCGCAGTTTCAGTGCACCGGCCGCACGAAGAACTGATTTTACTGCTCGCATACCTATCAAATTCGTTAGCCATATAACAGCTTCTAACACATTCGATAACACTTTTGTTTATTCTATTTTTGACCCATTTTTTCATACCATAATCGTAGTGGCTCTGCGATGAGAGCTGTTCCGAACACAGCTTGTAGGTGGCAACAATCTTGACGGCTAGTGGCTTCGCGTTCAGATAGCCGAACGCGTACAACTCTATCTCGGAGATCAACACGTAGTCCGGCACCATCATTGCCACCGAGCGGAAGAGAGCCTGAAAATGGTTTTGAAGCCAGCAAGAAATTACTTTTAGAACAATTCAAAGATCTTATAGAAAAAAAAAATTTTAAGGGGCAGGCTTGAAAACCAATTTATCTACCTTTAAATTATCGGGTAATTCGGATCGACCAGCGTATCCGGGATTCATAGTAATAAACACAGCACACGTCTTGTCAAGCTGCAGCAAGGTGCCTTCGAAAAGCAACTTAGTGGCGCCGGAGTTGATCCCGCGCTGGATGGAGAGGATCTGCTGCGCCACCACGGACAGAACCTCCAGGTCGATGCGGTTGAACTCATCGAAACACGACCAAGCGCCGCACGAGGCTAAGCCCTATGAACAAAAGATTTGATGAATATCGACTGCATGATGCATTAAAGGCTGCGACTATGCTGGTTTTGCATAAATACCTTAAAGAACTTCCCAAGAGCAAGGTAGTCAAGGCCATCGGAACAATTGAATACTACACATTGTTTAGCTACTGCTTTAGCCAAATCTTTAGTGGTCTCCGTTTTGCCTGTACCAGCGGGACCTTCAGGGGCGCCACCTACGATGCAGTGAAAATATGTATGATTACCACTCAATTTACATTTAATTATAAAGATTATTTAGTTAATTGTCATAACTTATCACCTAAATTCAAATGCAGCGCTCCAAACAGCGTCCTGAAGCATCTGTCTGTAAGCGGTGTGACGACTAGTCGACCCGTGTTGCCGAGATACTCGTATCCGTACATCAGCTGCGAGTTGATCATGCGCGTTGCAATTTGCATTGAAAGGTCTTCTTGCTTCTACAAATAGGACCTCAGTAAAGTAAAAGTACGGCTGAAAGCATGGATGAAAACTTATCGTTGTTCAATTTATTACCTCCCAGTAGTACCGTATCTGCGAGAGCCAGTTGAAATCGTTATCTTGTTGCACGTTACATTCTATGAGCAACATTAGGACGTCTCTGGCGTGTACGTCCAACACTACTAAAGCTCCTGAAATGGTAACGGGATTGAAGTAGTAACAGACAACATTTCAACTCCAGTACACAAAACGTTTAATAACATCAAGTTTTGAATTACCCAAAGTGATCCTATTCTGCAAACTCAGCTCTCCACGCACCAAATCTACAATTTTCGATATTTGATAGTTACACTTGTCCCAATATTTCCTCATTGCCGGTATGTTTATATGAATTGCTTCTGTCACTTCTAACGTCCAGAAAGTCATAGCTATACATTGAACCTATAAGATATAAAATGTTATAGAAAATAAACCCTCTTATGCTTGCAAATAAGATTTCTATACTCGTACTCACAGCTTGACCCGGCCAAACAAGCACCCAGGTTTCCCTTGGTCGCTGTAAATAGTTGTCGTATGACTGTGCTACTGCGTGATGGACAGATGCCTTCATAGCACCTTCTAATTCTAGAAGCCATTTCTCCACCTGTAAATAATATAGAGATCCAATTGTAGCATCTCAATCAATACCTAAAATCTGCCGAAAAATAATATAGGTCTACCAAAAAATATTAACGTAAGAGGTCTTACTTGTCCTTTGGCTGCCACCGTGTCGATAGTCATTGTGAGCAGTACGACCTCTCCTTCGGAAGATCTCATGTGAGTTACCACCTTTTCTGGAGTGAAAGTCAGCTTCGCGATTCCTTCGAAGCATTTCTTCAGATGAGGTTGTACACTGTAAAATACAATCAAACCTGTATCTATCTGCTGTGTTAAATAATTAAACCAGATTTAATTCCTTCTATCACACACGTGATCCCGATAAAGTGACTAAGTCAGAAGTTATCCTGGCAAACTATGTTTAGTTTCTATGAATAACAAGTACCGCAATGGTTCTTTCGTCTCGGACAAGATCTCGAGAAGCTCGTCGTTGGACAGGAAGAAGAACCGTGGGAAGTAGAGGCGCTTCTTCTCCAGATACGCGTTTAATCCGCGCTGCACCATCTCCAGTAGGTTGTTGGACTTCTTCAGCCGATCCAACATCTTCTCTATCGTAATCACGTCTAGTACCCGCGGTTCAGTGAATGCGGCTTTCATTATTTCACGCCACGTCTAATACAAAAATTGTAATGAATGTATCATTATTTTCTAAGATTACGATTTATATCTTTAAAGAAGATCTTAATATTAAGATACCAGATAAACGATTCATTTTATTCTATTACAGAGGCTTTTCGTCAGAAAAGTATTTATTTAATTTTGCAGTCTAGTAGTGGGCAAGTAGGTCACAAACTAGTTGATCGAAGCTAAGGCACAGAATAGATAAGGCGGCTATAGAGGTACCTTATCAACAGCACTGAATCTTCGGCCTTCTTCTGGGATCTGTTGTTGAATATCAGGAGATGAGAAGATAGGTTCTAGATACATCCAAGTGGCTTGCACTTTCAACCATTCGTCTAAAATATCTTGCAAGAGGATTAACTTGTGCTCCCAATCACTGGAAAAATGTAAATAATTAATCACAGAATCATTCCTGTCTCAACTTTTAAATTAACTAATATTTAACTTACAAAATAGTATCTTCAAATGGTTTGATGTAAGGCGAATTCTTCATAGTCTGAGTCTTCACAATATGAT
Organism: Drymonia ruficornis; assembly: GCA_947859195.1. NCBI lineage: Eukaryota > Metazoa > Arthropoda > Insecta > Lepidoptera > Notodontidae > Drymonia > Drymonia ruficornis. The sequence continues at coordinate 11,677,252 of OX401905.1, read as the reverse complement.
CGTCTAACAATAACTGTATATCGTCAACACTCGACAAAATGTACGTGCCAGTATCTCTGAAATTATATTTTAGAAATACCAATAGGTACTAGTAGATTTTGAAAGCAGAGTACTAACTGGCGCGGATGCGTGCGACGGGTTCGTAGAAGGTTTTTTACACGCTCAGCCACCCGCTCCGTGCACCCGCCGCGTACACCCGCTTCACTTAGCGAATGCCCTTATTTCAATCATAACTATGTATACTAACCTGTACGTTAGAATATCAAATTTAAGATCAGCCCATTCCCTCATCATCTTGTCTAGCGCCTTCTCGAGATTGTTCTCCTTAGTGGCAGCTTCAGATATGCCCTCGAATTGCTCAATGTACTCGTCAAGTTTATAGTCAATTATTTTCTCTAAAGACATCTTGTCGTCCACGACGATTGGAAAGCCGACTATATCGGATATTTTCTCCCAATGTCGCGGCTTCATACCAGGATTTCCTAGTGTTTGTATAATTGGCAGGTGTGTTTTGAATTCATCCATTCTTTGCCTAAAAGTTATTTTTTCTACTTGTAATACTAGTATTTCATAACAGTCAAAATAAAGTTACATAAAAATTTCAGACACTAAAAGTTTATATGAAAAGCATACCTTACAGAGTTCGCAAGGCGAAATGAATCTGGGGCTTCTTGAAACGATTTCTCCAACTTGTACACGATTTTATAAAAATAACTCACATCACCTTCTATGTCTTCAGGATCGAAACTACCAACCTGAAAATATTAACAGCTCCCATGATATAACGTAAAATTGAATTATATTTCGTTTGCTGTGGTAATTATTTAATCTATCTTCCGGTAATGAACCGTTCTCAAAACGTCCCAAATATTTTAATTGGGTACCTTTGAAGTCATCCAGTTATTAAGTTTCCCAAGAAAATCGTATCCTGCATCAAAAAGCTTCTTGAACGGTACAAGCCGATCGTAAATAGCCTTCCTCTTAGGATACTGGGATAGCTCCCATCCAAATGACGTTTCTTCTTCGTTAAATTGGTCAATTTGTGCTAATGCTATAGATAACCTATAAAATAATCGGTCATAGCTATTATAAGAAAATACTGTCGTCGATTTGTGGATTAAAATGCTCAACTAACTTTTCATCCAAGCGGTGTGTACGCAATACATATTTCGGTAACTGATCAATATCTCCCCAGTATTGCAATTCGTTACACTGCAATTCGTATTCGTCCAAGCTTTCAATGAATTTGGCAATTCGAATCTAAAATATATCAGATTTAGTTTTAATGGATTTAGAAAAAAAACCGGTTGGCTTTACAGACAACTTTTCACTCTGTTGTAATTTATCCATACCTTTAGTAACTTTTGATACTCTGCCTTTTTATCCTCACAAATCACCTTTGATTCCGCGATGATTCCTGGTAAACGAGCATACCTAAAGAAAAGTAAAGCGAGAAAATTGTTCATCTGCGAGTTGCGAGGTTCTAGCGACAATATGATCTAGTTTAATACCAGTGATATGTCTGATTGTTAGCTTTCATCTCCAACGGTGTAAACGCGGTGTAGTCTCCCAGGAACACGATGTATTTCATCACATCTCGCAACTTGTCTTCCATCTCGGTGATCAGTATTGTCTCCGCCTTCTTGATATATTCGATCAGAGCCATCAGTGCGGCCGTGTCGTCGGGATGAGTTAATAGTGTGTTTGATATCATTGCATATTCGTCATATATTCTGGGAGAAAAAAAGATCTCGCTTAGATTTTTTAATGCTATGTGCTATTTATTAGAGGTGCACCAAGGATATTTCCTATCTTGGGTTGCATGTACTTTGATACTTGACAACCTCGTGGGAACTCCTTTATTTCCCTGATAAGATGTATGTTTTGGCTACTTAGATTTAAGCTGTCACTCTGCCACGTTTTATCAGAATATATTCATTGGTTTGTGCGCGATGTGCGTATAAAAAAACTAAAATAAATTGTCTATTTTTAATATCTACTAAAATCATGAACAAAAATAGTAACTCGTTTCCATAATGCGGGGTTTACACGGGTGACTAAAGCCGCACGATTTACGCCGCACGGCGAAAATCGACTGTCTAAACGGAAATTCGACTAGGCCGCAGGTGTCTTAAGCCGCAAGACCCAAAGTAGACTAGCATCCGACTTTTGGCCGCGCGGCGACTGGCCGCATGCGGCTGGTGACTAAAATCGACTGTGCAAATGCTCAGTCGCAGGCGATCGCCCGCCATTTGCGCTGTGTTGTTCCTATACCCACTACCAACACACACGTCTGTTCTGCTCAACAGTTTCGAAGAAAATGACCTCGTCGCTTGCGATTTCAGTCAACTGTGTAAATGGGGTGGCGATGCGGCTTTGTGAGGCGATCTGTGAAGTGACTAGCCGCACGGGGAAAATCGACCCGTGTAAATCCCCCATTAGACATTATGCGTTAGTAGTACCCACGAAAAATTGAGTGGTAAAATAGAATTTCAGATACTAACACTTTTACCGTGTTCTGGTAATCTTCAGTCATTCTTCTCAGCAGCATATTGGACAGTCTTGTTGCAGCCCCTCGCAAAGAGCTGATTAGCTCTGCCCTCTGCATTTGAAACATACCGATAGTGATTGTCCCCTCCAATCTAGAGGGAATGTCTCGAGCCAATTCCACGTATTTTATAGCTTCCGCACCATACTCCTCAAAGGTTTTCTCCGGAACTGAATTCATGAAATCCTCTACTTCGTTTACAGACTGTAAGGCAACACCATATAGTAACGGATAAAAACTAAAACCGAAGTATATAAAGAGTACTACCGATTCGTAAATTTTAAAATGTTGTGCATGGGACTTGCCTACCTCTCCGTTAAGCAAACAAACATAATCGTCAAAATCTCGAATTCTCTGTTCAGGACCGATTTTTTGCTCCATAATTAAATCGGCTACTTGTTTCTTATATGTATCAACGATTTCTTCATCGATGACTGGCTGAAAATATTGAATAGTAACTTAAAAATTCGCATATTTTCATGAGTTTTAATATTTAGAAAGTTTATGTTTAATACATACTCTGAGAGTAGATCTCTGCGAAATAATTAAATCTGGATACAACAGCATTTCTATACGAGGTAATTTTCGGCATTCGTCTATCATTAAATCATACAAAAGACTCAACTGATCTCGGAAACTTTTGAAAGTAGGCTCAAATTCCACCCCTTCGGTCTGATATGCACAGTTTATTATAAAACCTGGATTCATTCCCTGCAACGGAAATACTGTATAATCAGTAACAAAGTTCAAAACATATTAAAAATGACACCACAATTTAAGTAGGTGCCATTTTTTATTACTTCACGTGAATAAAAGTGTAATGTTATACAATTGCGCTTACCGAAACATCCAGAATAAAATCGGTGTATTCCTTCAGTGATTTCAGACATAACGTTTGAAGATTGTATGTCATAATACAAGCCAAACAATTATAGAAGTGCTTTACTTTCTGTGTCTTCTTCGGGTCTGGCAACAGTCTCTTTTTCTGAGCCTGAAAATGATGTTGGCTTACCATTAGTCTTGTTTGATAAAATATAAGATGCCCTCATACTACGAAGCCATCGTTACCTGAAGGAAAACATTTTTAATGCCCGAAATCCACTCCGACATAAGAATTGAGCCAGTGGTATCTATGTGCTTCTTGCAAAGGAAGGAGAATTCTTGCAGTAGGAACGCCTCATTTGTCGCAATTAATTCTTTAATATTGATCAATCGTAAATCACTAGAAATTAACAAAATTAGTTCAATAAAACTGTTATTTTTTGTTCATTATGGATTTTTATTTTTATCGTAGTTTTTAGACAAGGGAATAAGTAGCACCAATGTTTAACAGGTAAGTACTTTGAAAATGCTTTTCTAGCTAATCTTCTTTACATTAGCAACAAGATCATACATAAACCGCATCCACCATATCTTCAACACCTCCGAAATGCAAGGATGAACACAATGCAGATTGTTTCTGATGAATTTGTGTGCCACAACGTAGCGATTCCTCCACGCGTCATCCTTCATAGCTAACTCCTGCTTAATTGGAGTAATTTCTTCATCTAAAGACTCTTCCTAAAATCGAGAGAGGATGTATTAATGAAGAGGGGATTCTTTCTGTGCAAGTTTATATATTAGATTTTTGAAAATTTCAAGCATATAACCGTATTAGGATCCTTGAGAACGCAATCAACGATAGCCTTCTTCATGCTCATCATGAAATCTTCACGCATCTCGTCGGTGCATCTCACCAAATTCTCTTTCCAATTCTTCAATTTTGGTGGTATTAAACTATGAATTCTAAGAAATATCAACACAAATAGTTAGGTACCTGATAATAATACTTAATGACTCCTAATAAAGTCTAGCTACTGAACTTTCGAACATTTAGTTTGTGTACTTATTAGAAAACTCCAGGGCTTCTCTTAGTACTCCTGGAAGTCTCTTAACAATTGTCCATTGTGACACCACTGGTCACAGCATTGTTATGAGACTAGAGACCCTGCGCAAATTGATCAACATTAATCATGAATATATCACTTGCCGTAACACGATTTTGTCATCCAAAGGTGCTACATGTTCGCTATCGATCCCGTAACGAAGGTAGTAGTAATATCGAAGTAAATTCTTATCTTCGCCTGAAGGTATAGTATCCCCGTACTCGTCAGGCGATGACTTGTATATCAAGTCCACCAGTCTCTGTCGGAACTCTTCGCGAGCTTTCCGCATGGCTGTGAAGCTTGCCAACACTGGAACAGATAGCGCAAACTTAGAGCATTCTGTACGAGATATCTGAAGGTAAAATCAAATTATTTTATTCAAGTAAAATCCGGAACAGGGGGGTCACTCCGAAATACGTCGCTGACGGATCGTCCGAAGTACGGATTTGATTTACGATCAAAACAATGTCAAATCGTAGAGAAAAACGAAAGAAGAAATGTCAAATCCACGACAATCCGTCAGCCGAAACGTTAGGTTCGTATTTCGGAGTAGGCCAGCTGATATCTATTTCTATCACTTTTTATACTTTATTTTTATACCTAGTAGTTTAGAACTTTAGTCTTTTTGTCTGAGGTAGTAACTTCAAAAGTGAATGAAGACGATTATAAACTTACTATTCGATTTCTTCCGTGTAGGTACTGGTTTAAGCTGTTGCGACTTCGTTGGCCTAGCGCGTGCAGGTAATTTCAATACTTCTTCAGGCAGAGAAAATAACGGCCGCGTTCTAATTTTGAAGGTATTGGGTGGTGAAATGATTGGTATTTTTGGAATCTTAGCCCTGGATGTGGAAGGCATTGGCTGGGTTTTCTTCTTAGTAGGCTTTTTTTGACTTGGTTGCATCGTTGCGACTATTGAAAATGTGTTTAGTAAACAAAAATTGTTCAGCAGGCGGTAGTCTCATGAAATTGGCGTAGGTTTCGAATAGCCATGAATATACCGCGAGTGTCTTACCTGTATAGAGCCTATATAAGTCTAAATACTATAACTTTTTATTTATAACTACGTTTAGTTAATACATAATGATATTCACGAAATAAATATCTCCTCACAAAAATAATACAAATTGTTTTCAACAAATTATTGCCTTTAGACAGGAGTATTTTTTTTCTATGCTTTAGACGTTTTTTATTAATGACAATTGTTGACAGCCAGCGCTTGTACCTATATATTTTTACCTAACAAAAAGGTTTTATGCAAGGTTAGCAAAAATGAAACAAATCTTTAAAAGATCCCGTCTATGAAATAAACAAGAATATATCTCATGTTTTATGAAAATTCCATCGATTCATCAGCCGAAAGACGTCCACTGCTGGACATAGGGCTACCCAAAATTAACAAAATAATATACGCTTTATAATACATTTATTAAAATAAAACAAATTAATCTAATGATAACCATATGATAACAATGTCCTGGTACAAAAATAATGAATACGAATCATAAATAGTAGGATTTTATTTGGAACAAACTAACTTCGAGATGACTAGATAAATATTAATAAATAAAAGAAACACGAAAGTACCAAAATAATATTTACATCAATAGCAATGATACATTAGTTTTATGATTACTCAACATAATCATGATTATAAATCTCATAACATGACTTATCACATCACTCCTACTCCTCACTCCTCATCACTCCTTTGACTAGGTATCCCTAGAATACGAGTCAACCCTAATGCCACCCAAGGATTTCCAAGACCCGATTTAAATTTAGAAGGGCAGTTGTGTGAGCAGCGCGACGCCCCTCATGATCCAGTGGTCGGGTTCCTCCTTGGTGGGCAGCCGCATGAACAGGATGTAGTTGGTGGAGTGGCCCGTGGTGGACAGCACGCCGCGCCGCTCGCCCGTCTTGTACAGCGGGCAGTTGTAGAACACGTCCGTCGGGATGTCCTCGCGCTTCAGCGGTATCAACCACACCTGTCAATTTTCCATGATCTAAGTTTACTGAAGGATCATAGACCAATTCCACCTTCTGTCAATTCTATTATTGAAAAACAAATACGTTCTTCGAGGTCAAAGTAGATTATAACAATCTTAATGGCCGGCGCACATAGAGCACGGCATGGCATGGCATTTTATTTTTTATCAATCGAATTTAATACTTATCCAATCGAAATAAGGTATATGTATGTATTTCAATGCTCGGTGATCGACCTCGGAGCATCGCGGAGCATTTTCTCGGTGCACCCGCTGGAGCATCTTATTTCGATTGGATAAGTATTAAATTCGATTGATGAAAAATAAAATGCCATGCCATACCGTGCTCTCTGTGCGCCGGCCATAAAAAATCTTAAATAAACTTGTAAAATAATGCTCAGTCGTTTTGCCACTCCAGATATTTCGACCAAAGTACCAAGAACAACGTTGATGGTTATGATTGATGGCCATGCTGGAGCCTACATTTTTTCCTCGTAGGTATTCTATTCATCAAAATGTTACGATCTTCTTAAGTAAAATATCAGTAAAGCTGTTTAACTGACCGGTGGGAAGTCGTCGTATAGAATCTTCGGGAAGGATTCATCGACACACATGGTGTCCATATTCCAACGGGCGCCTTCCATGAAAATACCTTGGATGTACACTCCCTCTTCCGGCAACTCGGTTATTTCGAAGGTTTTTTGAACCTGCGTTTGAATATTTTATTTAATGAAATTAGTTTAGCATGTTCTAAACTTTACTTTTAGAATCTAAAGTCAGCACTACACCTAAATCCTTACCTCATAATGGAAGGCGAGCTGGTCGATGGGTATCTTGTACTTGCGCGCGTAGCTCTGCTGCGCGGCCGTGAGGAACGCTTGCGGGAAGTAGAAACCCGACAGCCAGAACACTATCGGTGGACCGTGCTGATGCCAGTGCTGTCAAAAAAGCTTGGTCAAGCGTTCTGAAGTAGTTTAAAATATTAATGCAGCAACTTCAGATCATAACAATATGATTAAGTACCTGTAAAAACTCGAGCCTGGCGAGCAGGTCATTGAAGTAGGCAGCGAGCGGTTTGAGCGAGGGGTAACTCTTGCCGGCCCACATCGCGGGAATACGCCCACGCACCATGCTCGTTAACACCTCCTCCGTTACGTCCGTCAGCACACTCACACCTGATAAGATCCATGTTCGTTATACCTAGTACTGTAGCAATTAATTGTGCAGTCTTTATACAGAATAATTGATACCTTGCACAGCGCCAATGACGGCTCTAGAGCTGGACCGGACGACGTTGACTAGGCGTTCGTACCGCGCGGCCTCCTGGATCACGACGATGGACATTGGCGTCATGTCGGCGGGCCTGATATCACCCTCGTGCGACGGCCCCGATAAGATCTTGGCGGGCAGGCGCGCTAAGATATCTTCCGCTATCGCCATCGCTTGCTGTTCTGGCGTAGCGCCCGCACCCCCAGCTGCCATGGTATCCTAAATGCGAAATAGATTATTGCAACAACAAAATACACTAATATAGCAATCTTCAGCGAAATGAATATCAAGGCATGCAACCGAAGCTTCACAAAAGCAACAACACACACAAACAGTACCTAATTGACTTACCAAGTATTGTTTCAGGAGGTCCTTGATGCATAAAAATAAATGATTAAATTACGTCCTAGGTGCTAAATAATTGACGGCGTCTTCATCAGGCGCATGCCTCGCGCGAGCACTCACTTTTGACGTCGGAACGCATAGGCGTAATGTCATAATATGAGTGCTCGGGTGAGGCATGCGCGCCATATGGACACATCTATTCATTAGCTACTATCAAAATGTTCTTACCATGCGATCCTAGTTGAATGAGGCAAATGTTGGATGAAACATAAAAACATGATTATTAAGATCCATTTTATAAATTTATACCTATTATTAATTAGAAAATTATCATGATGTTATGTCACTAAAGTTACAAAAGAAATTGTTTCTACAACTAATCGATTCTGTACCACAAACCTCTAGTTACTAGTACTTATTTCCCAAAATATGAATATTAGTAAACGTTATATTTTGTAAAACCTAATCTAATCGTGTATTAAGAAAAGAGACTTGTATTCTTCGGACCTGTGTTAATATGGCAGTATTGAGTAGTTCTTCCGCCTCTCGGAAATGCTTAGTGATGTCTGCGTTAGGGTGGAAGCCGAACACGCCTGGAGGTGTCGCCACCGGCAGCGAGCGAGAGAACGCTATAAACTCGCCGTGCTCCTTCAGAGTTGGGATGTGATATACACCTAAATAGCACAATTGCATGAGATATAAACCCGTACCCAATACACTTTAGTAAAACGACAAGAACGGAATGTTTCACGGACCTGTAGGATCGATTGGATACTTGTCTTCATGAATTGCACGTGGGTTATAGAACTTATATAGTATGGTGTTGAGGCAGCGACGATCCCAGTCATCTGTTACTCGTCCTCCGTAGTTGCATTCGCCGGTCAGGTAGCGTAACGCTACGAATTGCACGTCCTACAACCACCGAATCACTAATTTGCTAACGTACCAAAATAAAACATTAATAAATAGTGTGGATTCTTTAAAATGAAAACGTTTGAGACTCTTGGTCACATACTTACTTCGTATTCATTGAGGAACATGTATAGCTGCGTGACGCTGATCTTGAGGTCGGTCTCGTTGAACTCGTAGCGTATGTTCCAGCCGAGCGGCCCGAACTGCCGCCGCTCCTGCACCACCGCGTGGAAGAAACACAACGCAAACAACAGCTTCTTGAACACTTCCGCTTGCTTGTTGCCCTCAAACCATTCTGGATCGCTTATAGGATCGCTCTGGTATGACCGTGCTATGTTTGCCCTCAAGCCTATGTAAGGACGCAGGAAAATTTTACAATTAAATAAACTGTTCAGGTGGAATCAAAGCTCCAAAACAATACTTACCTTGCGGTGGTTCGTTCGTCATTTTTACACCATTCTGGAGCACATAAACTGGGAAATGGTCTGCAGGGTATGACGTCAACCAAAGTCTAAAATCTGGATGTGTAGTATCTGGAGATAGACCCTCGCAAATCTGCATAATAATAAGAAGATATACAAATAACGGTTAAACTTCAAACTTGAGGCTTATCATAATAATATACCTTCTCAAGTACAGGCATCCAACTCTTAGCTAAATGACAATTCTGAAGCACCACCCACGTTCCGCTGCGAACACCTTCCTCTATTAGTTTTACTGCGATAGGACCTTGTCCTTGCCCCAAAGACAATGAGAACAAACGTGTTGATCCAAAGCCCTGAATGAAAGAAGGTTTTTATTTTTACAAATAAGTACATGATTCCTATTAATTCAAGTCAACTCAAAAAGGATACCTAATTTATTCAAAGAACTTATAATTCATTAGTACCTGGTCATCAGCAAACTTAAGGAGAGTCCCCATGGGATCAGACCCAGGCGTCAACACAAATAGCAGTGGAATACAGCAATGTGAGTCCGCGTACGATGAAGGCAGGTCGAACAACGGCGGTTCCACGAATTGGCGACCCATTTGAGCTATAAACATCATATATTATACTATCATTATTATTTACTGTAAATATAGTAATCTTCACTCACCTTCGACGAAATTCTGTACTGCAGGAACCATCATGTCTAAACGCAAGCATCTCAGAACCATCATTCTCTGTTGAAGAAAACAAATCTCAAATGTGGCATCACGTGAAGCAACAAAAAGGTGACAATCAATACGACAAATACATTTTTAGTGTATACATATAAATAATAAAATAAGCAAGGTGCTTTAAATAACCTCGAACGTGTTAAACTTGCTGTTCCAGGGGGCCGGCAATGGTTGGTTCTGAGGATCGGGTGTGTTGCAATATTTCTCCCATTCAGGAATATTTGCCGTAAAGTGTTCTACGATGCCAGCAAACTTGTCGATTTCGTTCAACCTAATCAATATAATTTTTTTTTAGAAAGATAACACCACACGAGTAAATTTGATTTTACTAGAATCTTCTTTATACAGACCCATTGAATTCAGCCCAGGCCTGCGGACTGAGAAAATGCACTGGATTGTGTGGCACATGTCGTGGCTGCGCACCACCGAATAGGAATATCACATCCGCCTGTTCTAAATTGCCTTCTGCTACCATTATCGTGACCGTCAGCAGCAGCGAGAATACCATCTTATCCTAAAAGACCATACAAAAATAAGTTATTATTTTCCATTCCCTCCCATGCTTCTTCAAAGCTGTTACAGTACTAACGCCTGTTTAGAATACCTGACAAAATCTATTTGAATTTGAAATGCGAGTGAGCTACCTTTATTTTTTTGAAGTGAAAACTTTTTTAGCGGCGTTGTGCACTTTTTTTGAGATGGGTAAAATATGTTAAACTCGCGTCAGGGTCACATGTCCTGATCGAAAATGCGACAGATTGCGCAGGGCGCTTGCGCGAATGTTCGTGTGTGTTTGTGTTACAGCGTGCCACGCACATCCATGGATAGTGACTGCTAATGGCTTGACCGTCTATTTAGTGACCAGATCGTGGGAAAAGTTACCCCCACTTTACGTACCTTTTTATACTGAAGAGACCCCTCTCTCCCCCCTCCCCTCCCCCTCCCCATTCCCCCCTCTCTCCCCCTCCTCCTCCCCATCCCCTCTCGCCCCCCTCACCCCTCCCCCTTCCCCCTTCCTTACCTTCTCAAACAAACTCCTACAGATGTTTGTATACAGCGAGTATGTGAAGTAAGCGCGTAGGATTGCGAGTCGCTGGGGTATGTCCTCCACCTTCTCAGTGTTGTCAATGGCAGCTGTGAAGAGGCCCTCGAACCAACCCAAAGAATACTGGTACATAGGATCGATAGCGGCTAAAGACGCTGAAACAATACATTTTATATTGAAATACCTAAGCATATTATTTTTTTTTAAAAGCCTGCTGTTATGGAGTGCTTAGCCATAAATAACAAACCAATAAGGAAGAACAAGTTTGTGGAATGCACAGCAATGGGCACATAGTCGTCACGTGCCACGTCGATTGCCTTCTCCGTCTTCGTTGCTACTTCTTGTTTCTCTTTGATCTCGTTTGATGTATCTTTCGCGGAATTTAGAATCTAAAAAAATCAGCGGACTGTCAATCCTTATTTCTAATTTCCTCGTGATAATCATAATCACTGTGCCATATCGAATATTAGGTACCTGTACAGCTTCTTCGTCTTCCAACAAATGTTCAGAAGTAGACAACACAGTCAGAATTTTTCTCTCAATCTCTTGTAAAAGTCTCCTATGCTCCGCTCCTTGAGTAGTCAGATCGGCCTTTGCTTGTTGCAGGTCAGGTCTCTCTCGGGCGACCACGCGAGCTAGCAGTTGGGCTTGTAGACCATCTTTGGCTAACATGAAGTTGACTAACGTCACACGCACACCTACTTCTGGCAGATAATGAGGGTTGGCCAGTTTTGTGCTTATGTATAATCTGCAGATACATTAATTAAAATTGAAAGTAAATTGGTCTTTACATACCTTATCTTACCGTTACGCTGTAATGATGGAATACAAATAACTCACTTAAAATCTTTGCTATATTCCACGATACTATCCCCAATTTTGATGCAAAGCGCACCTCCTTGTCGGAATGTCTGTTGCTGAAGTAATGGTTCCAGCATTGGGTCCAACTCTTCCAAAACATTTTCCAATAGTACCTACAGTACAATCAAAACGGATTTACATTTTGCTTCCTTTATACTTAGATAAATACCTACTTAGTAGATAAATGGTTCGAAAAATATCTATACCGGTTGACCAAATTGCACAGCGTTTTCGAGCACTCGTCCCAAATCAACCTGAGTCATTCGCACTATACACAAATTATTAGGCTTCTCCATATTCTTGATCCAACGATTGGCCTGTCCTTGAGGATCGATCATTAAAGGCCAACGTCGAGCCGTCCTGGACATAAGATATATTTTATAAAACATCCTAAAAAGCAGTCCAAGTAAATACATTGTATAACTTCAAATAAAGGTTATCCTACATGATGACGATAGCACTCTCGACGCTGAAGTCGTCGGAGGGCAGTCCGTCAATGTTCCACTGCTGGATGGTGACGGGCTCGCCCAGCGACTTGATCAGACTGAAGTTGAGCGTGCACACTATGCCGCAGTCGTGGCACGCCAATGCCCATGTTTTAATCTACCAATATCAAATATTGCCTTGTGAAGGTAAAATAAATATATGGTGCTTGAAGCAAAAGTTATGTATTGATTCATACTTGTCCATTTCTAAAAGATGCTGTGAATGGTCCAAGGTATGCAATTATACCAGCTGCTATTAAAATGTCACCTGAAATTAATTGCAATGTAAATATAAGTACAGTAAAAAAACAAACATTTAATTGAAATGAGTCTTAGGTAGTACCAGTGAGAGAATTATAAGTCTCTCGTAAATTTTTCGCGATTTGCGTCCATCTTGTCTTCTCGCCACCAAGTCCAGAGATGAGCATCTCAGCTCGCTTCAACTTATTGCTGCAATCTATAACCTCATCGTCCAACATTTTTTGCTGACTATTCTGTTCTGCTAGCGCGTCTTCTAAGTCTCGTAATTTCAATTGCACCTAAAACAGCAATGTTGCTTAATTCGTTATATATTATTCCTCAAATGGTCCATCTTAGCTTAAGTAACTCAGACTAACTTCTCTGAGTTGAGCTTGCTTAATTGCGAGGGCCGCCATAGCCTTGTCGTAAACAGCTTGTGCAGCAGCCAACTTCTGTTTCTTGGGCGCTACCACTTTTGCTACTTTGTCGTATTTCGTCATTGCGATCACCCACTTGCACATACCTGTTTGAGGTTACAACGTACTTATTAAAATGATTGCGATGACGAATCACGTTTTAATCATTTGGTAAAATATTTTCACCTTCAGCAGCAACTGATACAGCCCTGATCTTCTCTGGAACAAAACCATCATCCTGCATCACGGTAGTCATCAGCTTCTTCATCACCGCAGGCGGGATATTATCTTTATCGTAGTTTTGTAGCCCCTCCAGGAACTTTATGTCGTTGAGAAGTTTCTTCGAAGGCCCCCAATAGTCTTCGATGGTACCCACGCCTGATGGGTTTGGGATTTTGTCGGGCTTTGACTCCTATAACACTTGAACTTTAAATTACCTTGAAATAGTTAGTACAAAACACTTTCAAAATTTTATTGATTTGAACTAGATTCATAATAATACGTGCCCGGTGTAAAGAAGCTTGCTAAAACACCAAATGCCAAAATGTATTACCAACTCGTGTCTGAAATTGTGTGTAAAGTAAGCACTTCATGCTATTTAATTTGACATGCACTGAAAAGCAATGCAGCATGCCGAAGTATTTACTCACCGGGTCATCCTTTAGCATAAAACATATAAACAAAGGAATAAGAACATAGTCGCTAAGCCTATAACTTGCATACATAACATTTATCTCTCAGTCTTATAGAGGATTTTTCCATGCCCAACCATTTTTATTGCAAACAAAGCCGTTCCTATTTTATGCAACATATCGATTTATATACAGACTAGCTTTTGCCCGCGACTTCGTCCGCGCAGTATATAAATTTTAAAAAATCCGTTTCCGTTTGCTGGAACCCAAATCCCGTATCCATATATCCCTGATTCTGTATCCCATATTCCGTATCCCGTAAATCAGTTTCCGTTTGCTGGAACCCAAATCCCGTATCCATATATCCCATATTCCGTATCCCTTATCCTGTATCCCGTATCCCGTATCCCGTATCCCGTATCCCGTATCCCGTATCCCGTATCCCGTATCCCGTATCCCGTATCCCGTATCCCGTATACCGTATCCCGTATCCCGTATCCCGTATCCCGTATCCCGTATCCCGTATCCCGTATCCTGTATCCGTATCCGTATCTGTATCCCGTATCACGCATCCCACATCCCGTATCACGTATCCCGTATCCGTATCCCGTATCACGCATCCCGTATCCCGTATCCCACATCCCGTATCTCGTAACCCGTATCCCGTAGCCCGTATCCCGTATCCCGTATCCGTATCCGTATCCCGTATCCGTATCCGTATCCGTATCCGTATCCGTATCCGTATCCGTATCCGTATCCGTATCCGTATCCGTATCCGTATCCGTATCCCGTATCCCATACCCCGTATAATTTTCAAAAACGCAATTATTTTTTTCTTACTCCTATTCACCAATTTTCATAATTCTAACTACAAAAATTACGAACTTACATTCAAACTTTCATCCCCTATTTTACTCCCTTAGGGGATGTATTTTCAAAAACACTGAAATTAATATTTTTGATCTTTAAAAAGTCACCTAATCACCAACTTTTATAATTCCAACTTCAAAAAATGACGAACTTCCATACAAACCTTCAACCCCTATTTTAACCCCTTAGGGTTTACATTTTCAAAAAAGCTGAAATTGTTATTTTTAATACGTAAAAAGAAACCTAAACACAAATTTTCATTATGCTAACCTCAGAAATGACGAACTTCCATACAAAATTTCGTCCCCTATTTTACCCCCTTAGGGGTTGAATTTTTAAAAACGCAGCAATTCAAGTTTTTTATTTTTAAAAAGGAACCTAAACACCAATTTTCATAATTCTAACTTTAAAAATGACGAACATCTATACAAACTTCCCAACTAACTTTCATCCCCTATTTTACCCCCTTAGGGGATGTATTTTGAAAAACCCTTAAATTAATATTGTTGATCTTTTAAAAGTCACCTAATCACCAATTTTAATAATTCCCACTTCAAAAAATTACTTACTTCCATACAAACTTTCAACCCCTATTTTAACCCCTTAGGGTTTACATTTTCAGAAAAGCTGAAATTGTTATTTTTAATACGTAAAAAGAAACCTAAACACAAATTTTCATTATGCTAACCTCAGAAATGACGAACTTTCATACAAACTTTCGTCCCCTATTTTACCCCCTTAGGGGTTGAATTTTCAAAAACGCAGCAATTCAAGTTTTTTATTTTTAAAAAGGAACCTAAACACCAATTTTCATAACTCTAACTTCAAAAATGACGAACATCTATACAAACTGCCCAACTAACTTTCATCCCCTTTTTTACCACCTTAGGGGTTGAATATTCAAAAACGCCGAAAACCATATTTTTTATTTTTAAAAAGACACCTCAACACAATTTTTCATAATTCTAACTTGAAAAATGACGAACTTGCATACAAACTTTCATCCCCTATTTAACCCCCTTAGGGGTTGAATTTTCCAAAATCGCTTCTTATTGCTTGCCTACGTCACAAAATATATATACTATCCAAATTTCATGTCTCTAACTTCAGTAGTTTCGGCTCGGCGTTGATGAGTCAGTCAGTCAGTCAGTCAGTCAGTCAGTCAGTCAGCATTTCCCTCTTTATATATTAGTATATAGATATATATTAGTATATAGATAGAAGTACTTACAGCATCCTAAATTTCAAAGCCAGACAAGATGCAGAATAATGCCAGTTTTGTGGGCAATATTCATTAAGTATTTTTCACTATAAAGACATGCTTTATATTTTGCACTTTTAATGAGGGATTAGATAGAATCCGAGTTATTATTTCATGTTACCTTCAATATACAGATTGCCTCCATAACAAGTTTGATGCCTCTGGGTGGACTCTTCATGGTCTTGATAAATGTAATGTCCTGCGGTGTGAGTGTGTCGAGCGCCGCCAGCGCGGAGTTCAGGATCGGCATGGCTTCCGCCAGGTCAGCGTCGCACTCGTCTTTTATGCCTTGAGCTTCTGCTGCCTACACAGATTGCATTTCGTTGCTACTTTTGTACACGGGAATTAATCTAATTTGAGAACGAATTCAGCACAATAAGGGTATATCTAGAGGATTAAAATTTCTATGGGAGTAAATCTGTATACATAAATATTATGTTATCAAGGTCACTTGCTTGTGTTTCCGCAGCCGCCTGGTCAACTAACACCTCCGCTTCTACCAACGCAACACCTTCTTTCTCTTTTTCTACTTTAGCAGTAGTGACAGCGACCGCCGCAGCGCCAGCCGCCAGTTTGGGTTGCAGCACTTCTAATGCCTTTTGTAACGCCGCTACTGATTTAGCAGCAGTAGCTAGCTGATCGAGACCGGTGAGGTAACGCTTCTCTGCTGTTGTCAACTCCCTGAAATCGTATACCTACATGTCTTTGAACTACTATTTAGGGACTAGCACCTTTACGCAGTCAGATGAAATCATAAAAAAGACTAACAAAGAACATGAAAAGTAAAAGTCACTCACAGTCTTTTCTTGTTCAGCAGTGATTTGAACATATTAATAAGCTCCAAGTAAGCGGTGGGCGTGACGTAGTTGAATCTCTTGAGCCTGAGCCGGAATTGGCGCGTGAGTTCCTGCGTGTCCGTGTGGAACACCTGGCACAGTTTGATAGCCGTCTCACGCTCCAAGTCCGTTAGCTCTACATCTTTCAAGAAACGGGTCGCCACCGCAAGCAGGGCATCCGGTGGCCATTCCTGGTAACAAAATCTTGCGTTAAGCATAAAGTCACAAACAAAACATTGTGTTAACAACCTAACAAAGTCAGTAGTATCGTACCTGGAACCAGTCAATGGTACAGCAGTTGACGAGTGAAGGAAATTTCCGAATACGAGTGCGCAATGATGTGCCAGCGGGCGACATGGCCAGCACAATGTGCAGCTGGTCGCGCACTATGGACACGAAGTACGCGTATAGCGCTGTCGGACTGCCATCCGTCTGCATCGACTTGTCGCGTTGTCGATCGATCTGTTTGACGATGGGTAGAGTTTATTTAGAATTAAATTTATGAATCTGAGTAGTATTGGGAGTATTGGTGCTTTCAATAAAAATTAAAATTGAGCATGCAAAAGGTTTGTTATACTCACCACTCTCATTTTTTCACACAGTTCAGCTTTCTCATCAGCTCCAAAAATATTAGGTACTTCTCCAGAATTTAGCATATTATTCACGTCCTCGAGAAATCCTTCTTCTTTTATCTGTTAAATATATCAATTGAAGTCATAAACCATAACTAAGTAGGTAGCCGTCTTATATATTTTTCGTCTTAGTTAATAGGTATTTACCTGTGATTCGATGAATAAGAAGACCATGTGTAAATCTGGGGTACTTGATTTCTTTAGTAACGTCTTCAAATCTTCACGCCATTCGTTCTTGCCGTACGTTCGACTCATCTCAACCTGTTTACATAATTGTTTTGCTATAATATTTAATTCACCATGATTTTTGTGGTGGATCATAGCCTAGAGACAAGTGTATGGTGGTGGTGTATGGTACCTGGAAGAGGTCGTACTCGTTGATGTGCGCGGCGAGGCGCGTGAGCGACTGGCGGCCCGAGCCGCCGAGCCCGACCAGCAGCGCGTGCGAGCGCGGCTGCGTCAGCACGCGGCAGATGCGCGACACGTGCTCGATCGCAAACCTACATAAACGGCCATCATCATACTATTAAAATCACTATTGTGCAAAGGAAATAACCATCCTTTGAAATTATCAATTACCTGAAGAGTACTAAATTCATAGGCTTTTTGGACATGTTATTAAATTCAACGAGGAACGCATCAACGGTGGAGTTCAGATGCTCCATGTTGACAGTTTCCATATAGAAGCGGGTGTCCACTTTCGGGTTCGCAAAGTCACAGTATATTAAATTCCGGAGATGGAGGTCCGTTATCTGACAATGACAATAAAAATAATTATTATTTTCCTTCAAATGCTATCACATTTTTTGTATCAAAGTAACCTGACTAACCTTTTCATTTGGGTTTTCGAGCAGTCGTGACAGCATCACGTCAAAGTTATCGTTGAGATGCAGGGCAGTGGCTTCCCGCAGGCATGTGACCAGCCAATGACGGTCATTTTCCTCGACAAGTCGGTCCGAGAACACCCGCAAGCACTCGTGCACCCAAAGTCGTTTCATCGACTGCAAGTCCGGAGTCACTTCTGGCACCGAAAGTAGCACTCCCAAAATCACTCGGGAGAAATCCCGCAAATTAAATGTGTAGTGGGATTTGGAAGGTGTCGGCAATAAGTTTAGACGGCATTGTTTGTATACTTCCAACGTTCCATTAACTAGTTCTTCGATGCAAGGGTCAAAGTCTTTTGAAAAACCTCTGAAAAGAATCATAAGCATATGACTGATATCGCAGAATCCCCATTAAACACTGTTGCGAAGAATATCTTTCTGAGTAGGTATGCACTCACCTAGTGTCAAGATGCCATAGCATAATCCTGCTAAATATAACCTGAAGAGTATCATCTTCAAATTCGTCGATACAGAAAAAGGCGAAATGCCGAGAAAACCTCGGCGTAACCAGTTTAGCACCCGGAGTCGGTTTGCCCATTGCACACATAAACTGCATAAGAGAAAAGAGCAATAAACACTAAAACAATAGAAATAGGAATCACATGTTTGGAACGCAGCAGTTTGGATTTGTTTACCTGCACATCGATGAGATGCATGGGCAGGTTGGTCTTGCGGTCGTACCAGAGGCCGAGGTCGATGCCCTGGCGCAGCACCTCGATGGGCGGCTGCGCGCCGTACGTCTCCGCCTGCGGCATGCTCACGTCGTCCACGAACACCACCGAGTAGCAGCCGATAGGAGGCCCGAACACACCTGCACCAGATTCACATCAACCAACACCAGTTCAAAGGCAACTCATAAAAGTACGTTGATCCTTACCCTTTCTCCGTTTGTCCAATTTTCCCATAATGATATCTTGGGTTTGGTTACAGTTGGTTTGCGCTGAGAAAGCCATAATCAAGGCTTTGTATACCTTTGTATCGACTCTTTTAACTAAGTAATCCTGAAAAATTCACGTGTCATGAACTTATGACGAGAACTCGGTTAGAAGCAAAGAAATGCTAGAAATAATGCCTTACAATAATGTACGATGATTTGCCAGTGCCGGTGGGCCCGACCATCATGACAGCTTTTTGATGAGTCACCATGAGTTGGAAGAGCGCGAGGTAGCGCACGCTGTCCAACGTGGTCACTAAAATTTGGTTCGGCGGAGTATCTCGGCTGATTGGCGGTGCTGACACGACGTCATCTTGCCAGGGTTTCCATTTACCCTTACCCTACAATGAAGCTACTTAGTACCTAGGTACAGGTACCTTATTTATATCAAATACACCTATTGTAGGCGACAGGTTGGGCTGACAATCAGGGTATGATCTGAGGCGCGGGGGAGGTGACACCCCACATACCCGCGCATCGCCCGCGCGGTCCTAGCCTTAGCGCTATCGATAGTTATCGATTTCGATCTCGCTCACATTATTCTTTGTTGTTGTGCATTAAAATGACTTTGGTTGCTTCCTCGTCACATGGTAAAACAGAGACAGTAAATATGAATAAAATATTTTTTCATTTTACTTATAATAAACATTATTTAATTAATATTACTCCTAATTTGTTACGTTGCAATAAAAATATCGATATAAACTATCTGGTACATGATGCCACATCACTAGAAAAATATCATCCCGACCTGTCGCCTACTAAAGGTATATTTGATATAAATAACGAATCAAATCAAAATAGTATTGTTCCAATAATATCATTTCCTTTAAAAGTCATACTTACTTCTTTGATATATCTGTAGTCATAAACTAATCCATCTTTTGGTATAATAAATATATACTGCTTCTCTGGTTTAGCTATTTCTTTGGGGTAACCTAATGCTTCAATCACCTAAAGAAAAACAAAGCATAATCATATAAGTTAATGTTTAAAATTTCCGAAAAGTTGTGAACAAGCATATTTACCTTTTCTGGAAATTCTTTTTCAAGTAGACCTCTGAACAACATGTCGAACTTGGGACGGCTATCTCCTTCCATTGTCGCTCCAATAGACCAAATGCAAGCAAAAAAGAAAACTCCCTAAAAACAAAACGTAGCCAACAACCATATACGAAGCATATTAAACCGTCCTAGCTCAGTAACCATACTTACCTCAAGCTGTGCTCTAATATCAAGATCCGATAATTGTTCGAGGTACTTTTCATCATGGAAGTCAACCATAAATGTATCAAATAGATTCATGCACGCTGTAACTAAATTACTTCTGGACGTCACGTACATTTGCTGGAAAATCAATAAAAATCTAAAATATGCAGATGGATCATCTTTTGGGAGCTGTTCTTTAGTCTACCTAGAACACTAAGATTTCACAGATTTCACTTAGTTCAACGATTAGCAAATAGATATGACATAGATAGGTACCTTAACTTTCCCAGAATATTCTACAAGCCAGAGTAACGGTGACATGAACCGATTAAAAAGATTTTGGATGTGTTTTCGGTTGACAGTATGTAAAGTTGACGGGAGCTTGTTTAGCCAAGAGTCTATCAGGCATTTCCAGCCGAGGCCCTTCGGCTCCATGTAGATCATGCCACATCGCGATACCTATGATAAAATATATTAAACCAGAGTATGTGATGTTTCCACACAGTAATCACGTTGATTCAATAACTCCAGACTCACGGTAGCAGGCGACGCAGCTTCCAAGTCCATGGGCTCGAAAATCAGGTTAGTGGTGGGCGCCAACTGAATGATCTCGCCGCTCATCAGACACAGTTTCTTGTTGTCGTCCAGCACGGTGTTCAAATTCTCAATCCATATAGCATCCACGGGACCATCAAACACGAGCCATTTTCTTAAAGATTTACAAATTCAATGATGATACGGTTAAATTATGATCATGAAAGTGAGACTTTATTACATTGGAGGTTGTAGTTACCTGTTATCGTTCGTGGATACAGCAAAAGCTCTGTAGCTAACAGCGAGGATGCCGTCGGACCACTCGTGCGAGACGGGATCAAACTGACCATACAGCTGG
The DNA here is from genome assembly GCA_947859195.1 of Drymonia ruficornis. Lineage (NCBI taxonomy): Eukaryota > Metazoa > Arthropoda > Insecta > Lepidoptera > Notodontidae > Drymonia > Drymonia ruficornis. The sequence goes on along the minus strand of OX401905.1, from coordinate 11,655,910 downwards.
CCCATCGTTATAGATTTGGGATTTATTACTGTCCACTCCACTGCATTCTCATCCATAAGACCCTAAATGGAATAATAGATTTTCTTAATAAACGATGAACTTGAATTAGTAACATTTCTTTTTAAAGGTTAACCCCTAAATTTATATAAAGTTATGATCGACTTGCAGTGGAATCACAAAAGACATTTGTTCCTAAAAATGATTTTCAAAACCATTGCAAACTGCTTAAAATCTCTCTGAATTTGAGGGTTAGTATTTACCTTTTCGGAAACTAATCCCAAAGCATGTCCGAGTGCATGGTAACATTTAGTCTTTCCAGAGAATGGGTAACCGACCAACATGAGACCGTGTCGCACAAGGATCATTTCGTACAGTTGAAGCACCTACAACGTTCAAATTTTATTATTCGCCGGTCAAATAATAGTATGTAAAACACTCACCAAGAGTATTTGAAAGATCTATACCTTTTCAATGAAGAAGTCATTCGCTTGCAAATTTAGTGGAACACAAACTTCTATAAGACATGCCACTAGATGCGGCAAACCAGCAAGCGGTAGTGGTAGCCCAGGGAACAAGTCCCCAATAATTCCCTGTGCAATAAAAATGTTTTATTGTTACGAACATTGAATAGGAAAATATACTCAAGATATCAGCGAACTACTAACCATAAACAAAGGAACGTCATGTTCGAGGAACTTGGGTAGATTGACGTCTTTAATGGAGCGCAATAAGATCAAGTCTTCATCCTCGTCGGGGTAACGCAGCTTGAGTGCACCGGCCGCACGCAGCACTGATTTCACAGCTCGCATACCTGGTGTCAAAACCCCATCAAAATATTAGTAGACTAATGTTTAGATGATTGGATTGTACGATTTTTTTTTTTTGGTTATTACCATAATCGTAGTGGCACTGCGATGAGAGCTGTTCCGAGCACAGCTTGTAGGTGGCGACGATCTTTACGGCGAGCGGTTTTGCGTTCAGATAGCCGAATGCATATAATTCTATCTCGGAGATCAGCACATAGTCCGGCACCATCATTGCCACCGAACGGAACAGCGCCTACATTAAAGCAAATAGGTTTAAACTCCGAACTAATACAAAAGATCGAAGACATGAAGCGTCTTTACCTTTAGATTATCTGGCAACTCCGATCGGCCAGCATATCCAGGATTCATAGTAATGAAGACAGCACAAGACTTGTCAAGCTGGAGCATTGTGCCCTCAAATAGCAGTTCCGTGGCGCCGGAGTTGATCCCGCGCTGGATGGAGAGGATCTGCTGCGCCACCACGGACAGCACCTCCAGGTCGATGCGGTTGAATTCGTCAAAGCACGACCAAGCGCCGCACGATGCTAAGCCCTAGAATATTTAAAAATCGCCGCTAGCACCCCTAAGTACCTTTATATTTTGATTCCTTATTCTGCTACACTCAAATCTCACCTTAAAGAATTTACCAAGCGCAATATAGTCCAGGCCGTCAGAACAATTGAATACCACGCACTGTTTAGCCACAGCCTTTGCTAAATCTTTTGTCGTTTCAGTTTTTCCAGTACCTGCAGGACCTTCGGGAGCGCCACCTTTAGCATAATAAAGAACATGATCATTTGATCCATATTTTGATTCATATCAAGCTCTTTCACGCACCTTTTTACAGGTACCTATTTTTGCACTATTTTTAAACACACCTAAATTCAAATGCAAAGCTCCAAATAACGTCCTGAAGCATCTGTCAGTGAGCGGGGTGACGACGAGTCGACCCGTGTTGCCGAGATACTCGTATCCATACATCAGCTGCGAGTTGATCATACGCGTTGCGATTTGCATGCTCTTGATCTCTTCATCTTGTTCCTACAACAACATTAGGTCCTTGCTTACTCTAAAAAGTTGTCTCTTATAGAATATCTTAAATTAATGATTAATTGTATGAGATCTGACCTCCCAGTAGTACCGAATCTGCGAGAGCCAGTTGAAATCATTATCATGTCGCACATTACATTCTATGAGCAACATCAGCACGTCTCTGGCATGTACATCCAACACCACCAACGCTCCTGCAAAGACCCATTAAGCTCAAGATGCTTACCCACTCTTAAAAATCGTACTTCTACATCTACATTCCATAAAGCTTATTATACTTGCCCAGTGTGATCCTATTCTGCAGACTTAGCTCGCCACGAACCAAGTCAACAATTTTTGATATCTGGAAATTGCACTTGTCCCAATATTTCCTCATAGCCGGTATGCTTATGTGAATCGCTTCCGTCACTTCTGACGTCCAAAACGTCATCGCTATGCACTGAACCTGTACGAGACACAATACTTAATAAACATATAGTCTTAGGACTAGGTTTCATACTAGATTGAATTTAGTATACATACAGCTTGACCAGGCCACACTAGCACCCATTTCTCACGTGGTTGCTGCGAATATGCGTCGTAGGATTGGGATACCGCATTGTGGACTGATGCCTTCATTGCCCTTTCTAATTCTAGGAGCCATTTTTCAACCTGCATTATTAAAATTAATAAGTAGTACTTATTTAGGAAGAAATAATTCACAAACTGCGTCCAGTTTGTTATAACGTAAGATTTGATTTTCGGATCCTCTAGAGTACCACATTTACTTTAGCTTATATGCTTGTGGTTTAACTCACCTGACCTCTGGCGGCTGCCGTATTGATGGTCATGGTAAGTAACACGATTTCGCCCTCCGATGACCTCATGTGAGTCACCACCAAATCTTCCGTGAAGGTAAGTCTTGCAATACCCTCGAAACATTTCTTGAGATGAGGCTGTACACTGCGAAATAAAATTACGCATAATGATGGCTGAACACTGACGTTACTATTGTTTAGATTCGTGAATAAACTGACCGCATTGGATCCTTCGTCTCGGACAAGATCTCGAGAAGCTCGTCGTTGGACAGGAAGAAGAACCGCGGGAAGTAGAGGCGCTTCTTCTCCAGATACGCGTTTAATCCGCGCTGCACCATCTCCAGCAGGTTGTTGGACTTCTTCAGCCGATCCAACATCTTCTCTATCGTAATCACGTCCAGTACACGCGGCTCTCCAAATGCAGCTTTCATTATCTCACGCCACATCTGCAAAAACGACGTTATAGCTTTTATTTTTAACGTTCTTGTGTCAAATAGCATGTCGAGTAGTTATATTTTTTGCACCTTATCAACAGCACTGAATCGTCGTCCTTCTTCCGGAATTTGTTGTTGAATATCGGGAGAGGAGAATATAGGCTCTAAGTACATCCATGTAGCTTGTACCTTCAACCACTCGTCTAATATTTCTTGTAAGAGAACTAGTTTGCCTTCCCAGTCACTGGAAAACATGAATGCAATTTATCGCAATTGTAATTAGCAATTTATCCAAAAAAGACGATCATGTAGGTATACTTATGGGCTTACTAAATAATCTCCTCAAATGGCTTGATATAAGGTGAATTTTTCATTGTCTGCGTTTTGACGATGTGGTCATCCAGTAATAGCTGTATTTCATCGACACTCGATAAAATGTAGGTTCCAGTGTCCCTGAAAATAGATTTATATTTACTTTGATTCTCAAATCAGATCCTACCTTTGCCACTTTAATAAAATTTCAAGAGCTACTAACTTGTAAGCCAGGATCTCGAATCGAAGATCGGCCCATTCCTTCATCATCTTGTCCAATGCCTTCTCGAGATTGTTCTCCTTGGTGGCAGCTTCAGATATACTCTCAAACTTGTCAATGTAATCCACCAGGTTGAAGTCGATCACTTTCTCTAGCGTCAGTTCTTCATCTACGATGATAGGGAAGCCAACAATCTCGGAAATCCTTTCCCAATGTCTGAGCTTCATACCAGGATTGCCCAAAGTTTGTATGATTGGCAAGTTTGACTTAAAATCGTCCATTTTTTCTCTAAAGAAGAAAAAACAACTTACCGGTGATTCAAAGCGCTTTATGTTAGATTTGTTTAAAAATCATAGATTTGATGTCGTTATGTAATATTGGTAAGTACCTGACGGAGACAGCTAAACGATGTGTTTCTGGGACTTCTTGGAAAGATTTCTCCAACTTATAAACAATCTTGTAGTAATAACTGACATCACCTTCTATGTCTTCTGGGTCAAAACTGCCGACCTAGAAAAACATAAGAGAACCATACTTATTACTCGATAGTAAATTACCTTAATATAACTCGGTATTCACTGACCCTAGATTTCATCCAAGTGTGATGCTTCCCAATGAAATCGTAGCCTGCATCGTAAAGCTTCTTATATGGCACAAGTCTGTCAAATACGGCTTTTCTCTTAGGGTACTGTGATAATTCCCAACCAAAAGATGATTCTTCTTCGTTGAACTGATCGATCTTCAGAAGTGCATTTGACAATCTGTGTATTATCAGAAATTGTGTTACAATCAAATTAATTTCGTGATGTGGGTAACATGACCATCCTAACGAATCTTACTTTTCATCCAAAATACGTGCTCGCGTTACATATTTCGGCAGCTCAGTGATATCTCCCCAATATTGTAGCTCGTCACATTGCGCTTCGTAGATTTCCAGATCTTCAATGAACTTAGAAATACGAACCTAAACAGGTACATCACAATAAGTATAAGCACATATAAAAAACCTAATGTTGAATAGGTATTAATCAGTCCATGCTCAACTTACCTTCAAAAGCTCCTGATACTCTATCTTCTTTTGATCACATATCACCTTTGATTCCTCTATGATACCTGACATACGAGCGTACCTAAAATATTACTAACAATGAGCCTTCTCTTACACTATGCTATATTTTCACCTGGTCAATAATACTTACCAATGAAACGTCTGATTATTGGCCTTCATCTCCAAGGGGGTGAAGGTAGTGTAGTCTCCAAGGAAGATGATGTATCTCATGACGTTGCGCAACTTGTCTTCCATCTCGGTGAGAATGGAGTCCATCACCTTCTTGACGTACGCGATGAGATCCATAAGCGCTGCAGTGTCTGGCGGCGGCGTGAGCAGCGTGTTGGCTATGTTCGAGTATTCGTCGTAAATACTGTTACAAACAAGTTGAGGCTGGTTATATATTAGAAACACGATAGTAAAAAGCAGAAACCGGTGCGCTAAGTGCGGATCGCATGTATAAAATACCAACGATATAGTATTTCTTCCATCGTCAACACCTTTCTACTGTGAGTTTACTTAATTCTAAAATTATGTTTGCTTAGCCTAAGTTAAATTAGGCCCCGTCATGTTGGTCTTACGATCTCCGATTCCGTTTCAGTATATCACTATTGCTAGATGACTTACTTCTTAATCATTGTTTGATAATCATCAGTCATCCTCCTCAACAGTTTATTGGCAAGCCTTGTAGCAGCCACCCGCAAAGAATTAATCAGCTCCACCCTCTGCATTTGAAATATGCCGATCACAATAGTCCCTTCCAGCTTTGAAGGGATCTCTCGCGCTAACTCCACGAATTTCACAGACTCTTCGCAATATTCTTCGAACGTTTTCTCTGGGCGAGCATTTATAAATTTTTCTACTTTGTCTGAAGACTGAAACAAAATAAGAGCTGCTATTTATAGGAACTTTACTTTACTTTATACATATTTTGTATTCATTTACGTACTTCTCCGTTCAGTAAACAAACGTAATCATCGAAGTCTTGAACCCTCAACTCAGGACCAATCCTTTGGTCTGCTATCAAATCAGTAACTAGTTTTTTATAACCTTCAACAAGACTGATGTCAATGATTGGCTGAAAATAAAGGATGTATCGAAACATGATAGGATGGTTATCTTCCATTTATCAGTTTTACCTTTTGTATCATTATTAAGTACCTTAAGTGTTGCCCTTACGGGACATACAAAATCCTGGTACAACATTGTTTCCAATCGTGGTGACTGCCTGCAGGCGTCTATCAGAAAATCGTATAAAAGGTTCAGCTGGTCCTTAAACTGCCTAAACGTTGGCTCGAACTCTATCGCATCATTTTGGAATATTAAGTTTATTATGAAGCCTTGATTAATGCCCTGCAATTAAATCACCATTAGAATTATAACAAAACTTGCATCCAATTTAATCGTCTCAACAACATTTACCCCAACATCCATAATGTACTCGGTAAACTCGCTCATCGATTTTAAACATAGCGTTTGAAGATTATAAGTCATAATACACGCCAAGCAATTATAAAAATGCCTCATTTTCGAGACTTGCTTAGGTTCCGGTATCAGTTTCTTTCTGCTTCCCTGAAAAAAGTCAATGAAATTAGGGCGAATTTTTTGAATTATTGTTTTGTGGAACGCAAAAACGCCCGATCTCTTAAACAATACCTACATAATGTTCAAAATCTGCAAATTAAACGTACGATTATGTTGGCAAATTAAATCTCAATACTACCTGAAGGAAAACGGCCTGTACTGTTGGTATCCATTGATGTGTAAGCACGTTACCAGCAGCTTCGATGTGCCTCTTGCAGACGAAGCAGAAGTCTAGTAACTCGTATGCTTCGTTTGTCGTCATTATATCTTTCATACTTATCAATCTCAAATCACTGAAAAGTAAAATCGCCTATAGCATATTTAGAGATACTTACCTACATTATTTAAACCTTCATGAAAGGTGAATAGAACACGTTTGGCTTTGAAGCCATAAGCCCTTCTTTACGCGCTGTGAATTTTCAGATAGTTGATGAATTATGTAGATGACTTACTTAAATTGCTTCCACCATATCTGCAACACCTGCGCAATGCACGGGTTGACGCTATGCAGATTTATCGTAAGGTATTTCTGAGCGTATGCATAACGAAGCCTCCAGGCGTCGTCTTTCATAGCCAACTCTCGCTTCAAGGGAGTGTCTTCTTCTTCCACTGATTCCTCCTAAATGTATTTTTTAAATAAAATATTGGTAAAACCAGGAACTAAGACAGTATTGTAGGTCATCAATAACGATGACGCAGTAATATAATATGTTATACAAGGACCACAAATCAAATCTGCATTTCCCAAATCTAACCGCAAATCTGTATTTGAGAATTGAAATTACCTAAATAAAACAATTTTATAACCGTGAGTAGGCAGTATTGGTCTGGGCACGTATAGATAAGTTTTTAACATAAGTTATTGAAGACCTTATCAGAAAACTAGACGAACCGTATTAGGATCTTTCAGCACGAAGTCTACAATGGCCTTCTTCATACTCATCATGAAATCCTCTCGCATTTCGTCGGTGCACGTGAAGAGAGTCTCCTTCCACTTCTTCAATTTAAGAGATATAAGATTGTGGACTCTGTAGAAAAAAATAATTCTTAGGGGCCATCCATAAATTACGTCACACGAATTTCATGGTTTTTTGACCCCTCCTCACTCCTCCCTTGTCACAGCTGGTCACATTTGTGGGACTCCCCCCTCCCTAATGTAACGTCACATATTTCTTAAATTTCCAGAAATTAATAAGTTTAAAAACTAAAACCCGACTACTGAAAAATCGCGCTCTAAAAAGTATGAAACAAGAAAATATTCTCATCTAGAGGATAGCCGTGGTCCGTGTAGGTCCTTTAGGGCCAAATGGCATATGAACACGGACCACGGCTATCCTCTAGATGAGAATATTTTCTTGTTTCATACTTTTTAGAGCGCGATTTTATGTAGTCGGGTTTTAGTTTTTAAACTTACTTTTTATTTAATTATTTTGGAGTTATAGGTAACAATATATATATTTTTGAAATGTGCTCATCAAGCTCTTTCATTTGATACCCCACACGGTTTTATTAAAAAATGTTTTTTTTTTTGTTCATGACATTATGTCCTCTAGAGGGCGCCATATGCAATTTTATGTGACGTCACATAGCCTATAACCAGCGCGCCATTAAGCCGCTTCTAACGATACCTCATTTGTCAAATTACGACAAGTAGTTTGGAAGTTAGGTGGGAACAGACGCACATACATACATACATACATACATACATACATACAAACATACATACATACATACATACATACATACATACATACATACCGGTCAAAATCATAACCCTCCGCCGTAGTCGGGTAAAAAAACCACACACAATGTCACATTTCGTCGACCCCCTCCGCCCTTTACGTGTGACGTAATTTATGGAAGGCCTCTTAGGTCCTCGATATTTGTGAAATCTTAAAGACACCAGATAAAAAAACATAGACCAAAGCGGTGTTCTTACCTCAGTATAACTTTGTTATCCAAAGGCGCCACATGTATAGTGTCTATGCCGTAACGTAAATAGTAATAATAACGCAGCTTATTCTTCTCTTCCCCAGATGGTATAGAGTCCCCATCCTCACCGGGTTTGGACTGGCATATCAAGTTCACCAGTTTAAGCCTGAACTCCTCTCGAGCCTTCCGCATGGCTGTATAACTTTGCATCACTGGAGTAGTTAGGTGAACAAAATTACAAACTGCTATGTAGGGTTATTGGAAAAACATTAACAACCTTGCAGGACTGTATTACTGACATCAAAAACAGCAACTTTTGTTCTATGACTTTTTACAGAACAATAATAAATTTAACAAAAAAAAATACACTTTAAAATGTGTGAAACAAGAAAATATGCTCATCTAGAGGATAATCGTGGTCCGTTTAGGTACTTTAAGGCAAAGTGGAATACCACCACGTACCTTGGCGTTCCTCTAGATGAGAATATTTTCTTGTTTCAGACATTTTAGAAAGTAATTTTTTCTTAAATGTATTATGTTTCGTAAAAAGTCATAGAACAAAAGTTTTTGTTTATGATGTCAGTAATACAGCCCTGCAAGGTTGTTTATGTTTTTTCAATAACCCTGTATAATGTACCAAGTTGCGAAACAAAATCAATGGAGGATATTGCGCAATCAGTAATATCACAAGTATCCCGCGTATCAAGATGTCTATCATTATTAATAATTATTAGTAGGTACCTACATAACTGTAAGGCTGATGCCCCATTACCGCGTTGCGTTGCATTGCGTCGTCGCAGCGTGAACGCTGCGTCGTTTTACATTATATTTTATAGTGTCATGCCACATTTATGCGTTGCGTCGTCGCATGCGACGTTTCAACGGATCGACGGACGAGAGACGAAGCAGGGGAGGGTGATGCGCTGCGCTATCGGTGCGACGACGCACAGCGTTCCGCTGCTAGACGGGCAAACTAAACGTGTGTATACGGAATGACGTATACGACGGCGTGCGTCGCCCTCTTGCGTTGCGACGTCGTGCGTCGTCACAACGCAAGTGTGGCATGCAATGCGTTGATCCGTTGCGACGACGCAACGCGCTAGTGGGGCATCTCCCTAATGGCTATTAACCATTATTGTTAGGTCTACTTACCGCTTGATTTCCGGCGACGACCACCACCACCACTGCCAGCATTCTTCGCTGCTTGTATTTTGGCAGCTTTCGATGTAGGAGGAGGCAATTTCAAAAGTTCCTCCGGGAGGGAAAATAACGGTCGCGTTCGAATTTGAAAATCATCAGGTAATTTAATCTTCGGGATTTTGGGTAATTTAACATCGGAAGTGGAAGGGGAAGGTTGCCCTTTTTTCCGATTTGGCTTATTGTTTCTCTGCATTTTTGTTTTCTGTGAAAATGTTATATTTATCTACGCTCAATACTCGACCAAGGTTATGCATTACTTGCACATAAAGGTATTTTGCTAGATAGGTAGGTACTACTCTACTCAAATACTTCTATCCCTACTATCTACTTACCTCTGAGAATAAAGTGGTCAGGTGGATATTTTACTGGGCAAATTATATGGCAGTACCTCATAATATAATGAAAAGTCCCAGTTCCAACCTTCAGACCATAAAAAATGTAGGTACCTATTTATTTTTGTTATGAAGTTAATTACTACCAAAATTAATTCCTTCTTGAAAATATTACTACTTTTGAAATTCCCGCCAATATTGTTTTTCTTTTTCCCCCATCACACAACGTATATTTGCCAGTGTCACGTTACCTATTTCATTACCCAATTAGGTTTGCTTTTTCTTTAGCCATCCTTTTTGAAAGTTAATGAGAGATAAAATTAGAATATTCCTAGGTAGGTTATAGCCATGAGCTGAATAGTTTCAAAGATTGGGATTGACGTGACAAGTGTAAAGTGTTTTTCTGGACTCCGAGAATAACTAAACGGAGTAAAATAAGTTTTTTGAACTAACTAAACGACTTTTGACAGATTGCTTGCTTATGTCAATCTCAGCTGGCTGGGTGGGTGAAAGAAATAAAAAATAGTTAATTTAACCAACCAAATACCACTAAATCTTTAGACAATTAAGAATATAGCTTCTAGGGGTTGTTTTAGAAATAATAATATAGGTACCTGTTTTAATAGACCGACACAAAAAGGTGAGTAAAACAATTTTTAATTTAAGGTTAGGTATCACACAATTCACTTTTCATATTCCCTAAATCAAAAAGGTTGATGTTAATACTCAATTAAATTAAAGTAACTTTTATCACTGTGTCTATCAGACAGATCAGAATATTGTTACCATTACTGTCAGTAATCAATAATTTCTCCATGACAACAAAGCCTATCTTCATTTGTTTTGTTCGTATTTTTTTCGTTGGTATGGAAATAAACCGCCCTTTTTTAGTAACAAGTAGGTTTTATTATCATAAAATACAAACTTTTCGCTCATAAATTCAAGCTTAATTCAATCGCAAATGTTTTGTAGGTTATACGATTGGCGAATGAAGCTAAAAGTAGAGTCTTATTCTAAGGTAACTGCTGATCGCAAGGTTATCAGCTACTAATCCAAACACAACAATGCTGTATTATGTATAGTTGTTTGGTCTTCATTTGACTAATAAAGGAATGTTTCCATCTTGCTCAGATGATGTCATAGCTACATACATACTACATAGGTACCTCCACCAGTAGGCTCGCGCGCACTGCGCAGTAACTGTGCCTATAATCCAAGATTTAACACTGTTTTTATAATTACCAGCTTCAAAGTTTATAAAGGAGCAAAAGTTTATAAAGGAATATTAATTTTGTGAGTGTAATTTTATGCTAAAGACTGCTTCTGATCTGTGTATATACTTAACTATTTTGATAATGTAATCATGTATGATAATAGCTGGTGAATGTGTTAATTTGTTGTTAATCATTGAATGATGTACTTGCTACTTTATTCTCTAATTTGACTTTTAATAACAACTTCAATTTTAAAACTTTCATTAAAGCATTAAAATTTCCAGATGCTATTTCAACTAGTGCGGCGACTACATACTGGCCCAGTGTGCAGGGCGGCCGAGTCGTCTCTGCTTGCCAAACTTAGGAAGAAGACGGGCTACACTATTGCCAACTGCAAAAAAGCATTAGAGATGCATAACAATGACTCTGATAAGGTCAGGTATTATTCCAATATCTTATCAAAGTTATATACATAATAGAGGTCAAAATAGGATAGCTGCAGAATTACATAATACATAACTGTTATTTAAGACATAATGAGTAATCATTAAATAAATAAAGACTTGTATATTACTTTCCATAGTGCTTCAAGCATTATCAGCTAACACAGTTTGTATTGTCTCCCACTTTGCGAAAGACGGAAGTCAATAATCTTCTTCCATCTCCTATTCCTTTTTATTAAATTTATGCAGGTTCCAAGACAATTTTACTTTTCTGTGGGACCCGTAGGGGTCAAACCTCAGTGTGATAGTTGGATTGTCCATCCTCACTTACAAGAGTACCGGTGGTGGGAGTGTGTAGCAGGCCTAGTGCCATAAAAAACATATAAATTATCCCATACAATTACAAGCATAATGGGACAAGCATCATTATTAGGTACACTGGAATGTTATACAAATAGCCTATGGCTATATAAAGCTGGCAGATAACCAGTAATTTTTATTACCCTAAGCAAGATAGCTGGGAATAGTACTACTAATACCTCAGACTCATAATATTTTAATTGATATCTTCCAGGCTGAGACATGGCTCAACGAGCAAGCCCAAGCTATGGGTTGGGCGAAGGCTACCAAGCTAGCAGGCCGAGCAGCCCTCCAAGGGCTTGTCGCAGTCAAGTTTGACAAGAGCCACGGTGCCTTGGTAGAGCTCAACTGTGAAACAGACTTTGTCTCCAAAAATGACAAGTTCCAGAAGATGATTGAAGACGCGACAATTGCATGCTTCAAATTTGCACACACTCATTTGCAAGCTAAAGGGCCAATAACAAAGGTATAGTATTAATATGGTCTTGCATTAAGTATGTATAGCAAAGTTTTTAGTCACATTACACAACATAAGGTGTTACATAATCCCGAAGTCATTATAAATTTGCTATAAAAGTAAAAAATGCAATTAATATATTCTGTTGGATTGGTTGTAGTGGTTGTTAAATTCAGCAAGATCAATTAATAATAATAATAATATCCTGTGACATTTTTTACACACGGCTACCTGATCCCAAACTAAGCAGAGCTCGTACTATGGAAACCAGATAACTGATATTACTACATATACTACTTTTTTATTTGTTAATACATACTTAATATACATATACACCCAGACTCGGGACATACAGACATGTTCATGCTCACAAATGCATGTCCCGGGTAGGAATCGAACCTACGACCCGCAGCGTGAAAGGCACCATCACGGCAACCACGCCAACGGGCCCGTCTATTTACTTGTTATTCTTGTTATTGTATGGTTAAAGGCCAACCTGGTCAGAGTTGTTCAAGCCACCTTTAGGCCTCTGACATGGGTTTAACTGCTGTCTTGATGACAACAACCGGGACCAAATTTCACGTGCCTCCAAATCATGGAGACGCTTAGTTAAACTATGAATGCCACGAAATAGTCATCCATATTAATTTTCAGATGGAATTAGATGGTGAGCAACTAGGGAACCTGCATATAGAAGGTGGCAAGAAACTGGCGGATGTTCTTGCTTTATTCATCGGATCTGTCGGTGAAAATGCTGTGCTCAGACGCGCCGAGTGCTGGAAGGCAAACAGTAATGACGTCAAAATCGCTGCGTACACGCACCCAGCGCCTGCCGCTGTCACCGACTACTCCGCTGGCAAGTACGGCGCCTTGCTCGCATACAAACAGGATAACGAAACCGAGGATGTTGGCAGACAACTTTGTCAACATATTGTCGGCTGCTCTCCAAGAAAAATCGGAGACAAAGACAGGGACAAACCGGCCAAGAATTCTGACGACGAAACCTGCCTCATTTTCCAAGAGTATCTGTTAGACCCCTCGTATACAGTTGAGGAAGTGTTACAGCAACACAATGTTGAGGTCATCGATTACATAAGGTTCTCGTGTGGAGAAGTCGTTGAAGCAAACATGCCCGGCGTGGAGAAGCAGCCATTGGACACAGTCCAAACCTTACAGTGAACAAAAGTAAAAGTTATGGCTATCTAATAGCGCGTTTCAACTATTTAAAATAGTTGCATCATTTTTGTTAATTTCTGTTGTAATCCGTAGCTCCTATTTATTTTGTATTTTAAGGAATAAATAGCTTATACACTAGTACAAAAATTTCATTAGTAAAATTTAATTACTATAAAATATGCAATAAATATACATTAAAATCATTTTCTGTGAGAGTCGGCGTGGATCACTTCCTTCATTTTGGCTTTTCCTTTCCATAGGAACATTCTGCAGTCTTTTTTCCAAAACATGGCTATTTGATGAGATTCGAAACAGTAGCCATGATAGCTGAGCACTTCTGGCGAGACGACGTGCAGCGCCAGTGTCTTCTGTTCCCTCGTCCGGAAGGGGCCCGTCGTGGCCGGCCGCAGCAGGCACCCGCACGGACACACTGTGGCTATCTTCGGCGCTGACATCACGTTCATCCTATTACATAAATTCATTCTCTGAAAGTTCCCACACAACCTGAGTTCCTCCACTGCACCTGTGAACGACTGGGTGGCCCTTAGTGCGAGAGGTCTCGCGTTCTGATTTTCAGTATTATTCCGGAATCCGACGGTTGACAGAGATTTCTTGGTAACGTTCGGACTATCCTCGGGACTTCTATCCTCAAATTCGCTCTCTTTATCAGAATTATTATCATCTGTGTACATGATTGCCTTTAAAATTATAATTTCGAAATAGGTACTACAAACACGAATTTGAAATGACGATTTGACAATTTCCGTCATTTGTTTCCCGCGCTTCAAAGATAACGAGAAATGGGCAGATATGATAAATGTTAATAATATTTATGACACTATTAAAAAGGTTCTATAAAGTAATAGGTATCGCAAAGTTTCATAATATGAAATGACGATTTTAGGTGAGATACTTAACCGTATCAAATCAATTCATGGACGCGTTATGTAGCGCAACTCTACTATTGTAGGTAGATAGGTTTAACACGGACCTAACGGTAAGTTAATTTAGCACACAGCAGCGTTGTGTTCCTATAATGTTAGTACCTACTTGAATAAGATTTATATAAGTATAATAGGTAGGTTTTCTGTGATGTTAACTGCTGATTTGGATAATTATGTCGAGTCAACGTTCATAAGTGCAGTAGCACACTAAAGACTATTGCGGGAACATACCTACGGCACAATATTACCTAATTTGCTTATAAACGGGACAGTTCCGTTTAATTATGAAATTAGTAATGTTTGCTATTTCATTTAGGTGGACCTTGGTCCCTAGGATTTAAACGTACTGATAGACCTATTTCATATTTTTTGTTTTCTAATTTTCCTGTACTGAATAAAATAGAGAAAACATACCAAAAAAATATGAAAAATAAACAAGGAATTGGAAGGAAAATTCAAGAAGTGTCCACGGACTTTTTATTTTAGTTTCGTTTTAATCCTTCACTTCTGGATACGACTGTACCACGTATCTACACGTATGAACTTATTCATAGTTAGGCCGTAGGTATACTGCCTACTCTATATTTTATGTTTACGGACTTGGGTAGTACATCAATATGACCGTGCATAAATAACAAAACGAAAGTGAACGTGGAAATAATGTCACAACGAACAAAGTACGCGTCGGAGCGTGGTTCCTGTGGCAGAAACCTCGAGCCAGCATCACGGCGCATCATCACAATCATCACACAGCGCCGCTCGGCCGCGGCCAGCGAAACTCCGTGGTAGTGCGACGGGCGGTGTAATTGATAGTGATCAGAACATTCCGTAAACATTATAAATTATACTGTTCAAATGAGAAAGTAAGATAAAATTTAATAATTACACCGTTGATGGACGAATATCAGGTGCATTGGAATTCCACGTTGTCTTAAAGTTTTCATAATAGGGTCTTGTAGGTACCTAGTTCCTCATCAAAGTACCTATTGTAAAATTAGTTTAGGTGCTTTCGGGTATAAATTTAAATTAAAGTGCTACTAGGTACCTACCTGCTCTAATTAGGTTAACGATATCAATAAAAGTGCGGCGCTTTACGGAAAAATAACATAAACCCGCCAATTTATCTCCTCTTATTTAATTGAGATATCACAAACTGCCGATAGCTCGAGATGAAAACGCGATACAGCCACGCCACACATCAATTTACGCAAGTTGCCGCCCAGACTTTCGCGGGCTAATTCATTTGCCGAGTTTTAAAACATGTAAGCGCAAGACCGTGAAACAATTTTCTTTTTGTGGTCGAGGCGACCGTTGTCCGTCGTTGGTTAGTCTGTGAGGTGTGCATGGGCGTCGCGGTCGCCTCGCGGAGCTAGGTCTTGCTAAGGAGAATATCGCGGGAGGGAGCCACAGCGCGGGCTCACCGGTTATGGGACCAGTGCTACCCTGACTATCGACACGAAAATGCATATCCTGGAAATCGGAGCCGATCAAGTAAACAACCCTGTGATTTCTGTATACAAACAGTGAAACTGAAAGTGTCATAGTGTGTAGTTTGATGTGATTGACCGCTTGGACTGTGCTTAAATGAATTTTTTGTTTTGTTTAGGCAGCTTTTTTGGCTCTAAATCTTGTCTGCTTTGTACCTTACCTAAACCTACCTAACCTTCAGTTAAAAGTAGATCGGTAGTGTACCTACCTGTAGGTCCCAACTAACAAACATAGGGGTAGTTACAAATATTTAACTTGTATTGTACCTACTTAAAAAGTTTGTTCCAAGTTCCTGCTCATAACTTAGTTACCCGCATAAACCGTAAACATTTACGTAAATTGTATCAACACCAGGAGGCTACCAACCAATAAGTTCATCAAAGCCAAATTAACTTATATTAGAACCTAGCTTGATTACTTTGCCCCACAATACTATTAAGGTATTATAATGGATCGGCGCACCCCCAAGTGAACTGTGCTGATGACCTACAATCATTGTCCTCCGCTGCTCGCCGTGGCCCCGCCCTTGAGATGCTCCTACTGCGCAATCAGCCCAACCCAGCTTTATTGCCTATCTGTGAAAGGGTTCAATCTCGATCATGGTTCCATTGTGTTGTAAATCAAGATACATTGCTTTCACAAACAATGGAGATTATAGTCTAAAGCCGTTCCAAACCAATTCTGTATTTTAGTTAATGGCATTCTAACTCCCGTACCTATCTATACCTAGACAAGTCCCTTATTCTTGAGTTAAATTCTAGGCAAAAAAAACATGTTTATTGTAGATACGGGTGTGGGTGTAGTGTTTCTTTCTTCAGTTCATAGGTAACATTACTTATTTATTAGAGAAATCCAACCATTTAAACATGTTTTAAACGGGGTTTTAAACATGTTTTCAGTTTGTCACGGAAAATGAAAACTTTTAATAAAAAATTAAAAACACGACTGCCCTGCCAAAAAACGAACTAAAAAGTATAAAACAAGTGCAGTGTCATTGCAGTCGGGGGACCGTTCTGTGGAACATATTTAATCTAAGAGGGCCCCCGACTGCAATGACACTGCACTTGTTTTATACTTTTTAGTTCGTTTTTTGGCAGGGCAGTCGTGTTTTTAATTTTTTAAATTATTTATTTTTATTTTATGCATTTTAGTGACAGCAGCCAAAAATGATATATTTGTTTTGCATGTACACCCTACCTATGTTAAATTATGCCTATAAATTCTACAGTTTTGGACTGTGCTCATCAAGGCCTTCAATTTGATACCCATATTGTAATAATGGAAGAAAAAATTTTTTTTTTCACATATTAAAGTTGAGCCATAATGCCGCCATATTGATTTTTTTCTAAAATAATATACCCAGTGTTACCCGGAATGATGTAAGGATTCTAACGATACCCCATACATCGAAATCCGTTCAGGCATTTATAAGTTATGGTGGAATAAAGAATCTCACATACAAACATACAAACATACAAACATACATACATACATAAACCCTAAACACATATACACTCTTTTTTTTTGGGCAGTCGTGTAAAAACAAGGCAGTCTTTATTGAATAGTCATCATGGTGACAAATGCTGTATGGCTGTAGTACCTATATTGTGTAGTAATGATGACGATGACGCATTATGTGGTGGTTAATGACGATACTTTTGTTACCCAGGAAGATGAGTGCGGCAGCGCGCGCGCAGCGGAGGCCGCGTTCCGCACCGTGCCCCGGGACCACACCACCTTCCTCATTTGGAGAATTACGGTACGTACCTACATCTGCTGCACTGACCCTGCAACTATTCACTTAAGCTGTGCTATGTTGAGTACCTAACCGAACAATTTTAATTCAAACTTCACATTACTCGTTAATCGAGCCTCGAGTCTGCCTGCATTCACCCACTGGAAACAGATCAGACGAACTCGGGGGAAAGCTTTTGATAATACTTATCACATAAACCCAGTCTAATAAATCATACAAGTCGTCCGACGAAAGCCCGAACTAATCATAATACTACCTAACTAACTAATCATAACTTTAAAAACTTTGTTATTTTTTTTTTATTCTTAAATTTAAAATGTACTTTGTTGTTGCTAACTAGTGATCGCTAAAACTATGTTAACCGGTCCATAACTATCCGTGGAAACCTCTAATTGGCTTCATGTTACCTATACCATTGTATAATTATTTTAAAAAGCTGTTGGTTTTCCTTAAATTAAATAAATAAATAAATAATCCACATTGTATGATAATGCGGGACACGATGACCGACTGCGCTAACATTAAGTAAGTATCTTCTAATAAGATCTTGTTCTTGAATTCGCCGCATAAAGTATGCGGCGAATTTGGGGTTGGAGTTGGTAGTTAGTATACCTATTTAGTCACGCTGATTTTACTACAAGTACATAAGACCTTACCTTAGCTATCAATTATATATTCCATGTAACCCAATACACCTAGACTTACGAGTTACGGTAAAAAAATCATGATCGGTCTAAAAAAAATGTCCTTGATATCGAATGAACGCATGTAAATATCACGGAATATCTTGTATCACTTTTTCCCTAAGAAACGCTGTACCTACCGAAATTGACCTATCACGCGAAAACCGCACATTCTATAGCAATTACATTTGATACATACATACCTACCAACACGCCACGGGATTTGTACACGATAACACGAGATTCGCTTTCACCCAGTCGAAGACAAAAGTTATTATTTGAGTCATCATCTCGTGTACTGACCAATGTAAATGTAGGTAAGTACAGTGTCCTTAATTACGAATGCTGAATATTAATCCGGAAATTATGTAAGAGATGCTTTCGCATGCACATATTGCAAAATTTCATCGTTAGTACATAGGTACAACTAGTACTTCTTATCTACTTCCTCAGTTCACCACTACCTCAGCAGATTTTATAAATTCGTAAAACGTGTAGCGCACCATACTACCTATAAAGACATCATCATGTAAGTATCGTCGAAGTATTAGATGGAAGATAAACAGTCGCAAATGTAGGTATACCTACGGGGGCGTCCATAAATTACGTGAGGCATCTATGGGGAGGAGGGGGTCGAGCAAAATCTCACCAAATCTCACGTGAGAATTTTCAAAAGCTATAATCTATAGTACGTTTTTTTATACTTGTCCTATTTGGTAAGCAAAGATGGCGTCCAGAGGGGCGATTGCGTGACTTTTTGTCAATGTTTCAATTGGTTTCGTATATAATTGACACAGGATGAACGAAACCAATTGAAACATTGACAAAAAAGTTACGCAATCGCCCCGCTGGACGCCATCTTTGCTTACCAAATAGGACAAGTATAAAAAAACGTACTATAGAGGGGAAACATGTTTTACTTAATTTAACAAAAAAAATAAAGTTAAAGTTAAGTTTAGTTAAAAAAAACCTTAATTTAACCCAGTTTTCTTGCAATTTTACACTGTTTCTTGCGGTAAAGAAAATTACGTGAGATTTGCCGAGACCCCCCCGGTCTCGGCAAATCGCACGTAATTTCGTTCCCCCTCTTCACGTTTCCCCTCTAGAATATAGCTTTTGAAAATTCTCACGTGAGATTAGAGGGGGAGGGAGGGGGTCGAGTAAAATCACACGAAATCTCACCAAGGGGGGAGGGGGGGTCGAAAAATCTCAAAAATCACCTCACGTAATTTATGGACGCCCCCTACCTATTGGCCAAATCCGAAAGATTTTCTATTTCGAATGATACCTACCAGTACCCACACACATTCGAAATTACCTAACGGCTCAGTTTCACATCTACAAAATCAAACATCTACTTAAATAAAAATTACCAACAAAGCGACAGACTCAGCGAGTGACTCATAGCCATACCGCGAGACCTATTGTCGTCGTTACCATAACGCTTACCCTACATTTTATAACACAAGAGGTAATCATAATACTTTATACCGTTTCCCTAACTTAGCGGAACGTGTGAAAGGTCAATGAAGTAATGTTTTCTTGGAAAAATCTGAGGCGCATACAATCACGGTTGCACTGAATTGTAACATGACGAAATTATATCTGTGAAGATCCAAGACGGCGCGGGCGCGTTCTCTTAACATATTTCCAAATCCCCTTTTACATAACCAGACGAATGTAGCACATCCGGGCTATTGTATTCTTTGCTACAACACCGTTCAAATATTCAATTAATAAAGCATTAAAGTAGGAATTAGTTTCAGAACATCCCGTT
Source organism: Drymonia ruficornis (assembly GCA_947859195.1). Taxonomy (NCBI): domain Eukaryota; kingdom Metazoa; phylum Arthropoda; class Insecta; order Lepidoptera; family Notodontidae; genus Drymonia; species Drymonia ruficornis. The sequence goes on along the minus strand of OX401905.1, from coordinate 11,635,897 downwards.
CTACGGTCAGTGTTCTCCTAAAGCGTAAATTGCGTGTTAGAAAGACTGTTAACATGAACAGATTACCTATTCTGAGATGTCCGAATTCAAGGTTTTGTAGCTAAGTAGATATTAACAAAGAAATACTTAACTAAGTAGGTACCTACTTATGCAAATCAAATAATAATGCAATGGAAAATGCAACTTTCCCAAAAATGCAGTTGGACATGCAATATACACTTTATCATGTTGCCCATTAAATGCATAATTTTCTTGAATACAAAGTGACAGGAGAAAGTATACAGTTGGTTAAGCATATTAAGCGATAAATTTCAACGAGATGCATGTTTATCAACGTCCGATGCGCAGGCGCAGCGCAACACGCTTGTTACACGCGCGCTATGCGATGCCACCATCTAACAACAAGACATAATTTTGCGTCTACAGCTTCAAATTACTATTTATACTAGATTTTCTACGCAGCATCGAATCATAAATCATCGTATCAGATGCTAGGTATCATAGATCCGGGATTTTTATCACAGGCCTATTTACTTACCATTTCAACTTGGGTCAAACTTTATTGGGTACTACTTTATGACTCAAGTTGGACTGTGGACTGACTTGTTTCTTCTTCCATACATACTTTGTATATGAAAATTGAATTTCTCGTAATCCAATATCGACAACAGGCAGGTGGTTGTTCCGATTGAAAACCAATCATTATGTTGAACTTTCCAGTAATATTGTATCAAATAACAAAATGTAATGACGAGCCGCTTTCGTTTCAATCGTCATTTAGCTGGCATTGTGCCTATTCATACGCATGCCCACAAAAGTAAATATTCTTAATTTCCATCATTCCACCATTTCTGAAATAGATAAAGATCTTTTACCAGCATTCTCTTTCCCTAACGAGTCAACATCAAAAACAAACAAGTACCTATGATTTTACCAAGTAATCGATGTCTGCACAGACAGACAATCTAAAATTATTACTAAAATTAACCCAGAAACACGTTCCATGGCATTAACTGAGTTAAAGCCAATAATAAAAGCTTTTGTCTGCCGTTTTCCGGTATATGAACAATTTCTCCACAAATTAATTAACTGGGTTGCTCGGCTAAGATAAATAATTGCCGGCCGCGAGACATTCACACTATGTACATCGTAACGGATGATAATGCTGACACAGATAAATTTGATATTGTTCTATGACTAGGGTTGTCTACATATATAATAATTATATTCTCAGTGCAATCATTTTACATATAGCATGTACTATGATTCAATATGCGACAAGGTAACAAATCCATAACATCTATTAACATTCTATACAGATTTCCATAATTTATAATGTATTCTTACGAAGTAGGTTAGTAGTATCTAAAGTTAAAAAAAAACGTCTCGACAAAGAATTAAGAATTAACTCTACCATAAAAACAATGACACCAATTCTGTTAATAAAAAGTAATCTTAATCTGACAGTTAAATAAAACAATCGCTAACAGCGATGGCAATCACTAACACCCATAACAAGACCGCCGAGACTGACCCGATTTCTGCTGAACTTAAAAGAGGCCTATTAAATAATAATTAAAATTATAAATTAGTCTACGAGAGCCCTAATTTGTTTATATACCGTCATAATCTATCTAGGTAGGATAGGAAAGGATCCATGATACTGCAGTAGACTGCTATGTGGGAGAAATAGAATTTGAATTTGAATGTGACTTTGAAGGAAAAGAAGAAAGGAAAGTTAAGACCGAAGCGTTATTTATTTAATGAAGGTAAACACAAGTAAAATAGAGAAGGATATATGAAATAAAAGGAAACTATACCTATCCACCTTTCATCGTAGGTACTAGGTACCTATAGAAAGTTGCAAAACGGATTTGGACATTAGTAGACAGGTACATAATAATTCACGCCAACATGCATTATACATTGCATGCAGTGATTATTAATAGGCGTACAAAAATAATAACTAAATGCTATGACCTCCAATTAAAAAACGAACATTTTAGTAATATATTTCTACCATTTTGACACGAACTGAAATACATTTTCAAAGTGAAAAATATTTCGATTTCTCTCCAAGGTGTTTTAATTTTACAGGACCTTTTGCGCTACATACCTAGGTTATATTCCTCTATGCTCGGGTCATGTAGTTTCGAGATGGTTATGTTATTATGTATTTAGTTTAATTTTAAATTACCCTGTAAGCGATAACTAACTTGTTCGCATTTTTGTTATTAACCTTTATTTCTTCTGCAATTTTGTGAAGTGTAATACACATCATAGCTTACCTCATCTTTTCGACCACGCCGTGAAAACCATACTACGTACGGGCAACAGTGACTCACACTGCATCTATAGGCACCGACGGTACCGCTATCCAGGCGAGGAGCCACGGCCACCAGACCGCGACAGAACTCATTTGGCCACAATACTACCAGATCAACCATAATATTGGCCTTTCGATTACGGATTTTATTATGATTGCCTGCAGATTCATAGGTAATATTAGTCGGATCCTTTAAATTTAAAAAAATATATTTTATAACATGTATAAGGTGATTCCTCATCTAAATATCTCCATAAAACATAGTTTGAGGGTTACCTATGAACATAAGTAAATAAATAATACGGCATTACGAACTTTACGGTTCAAACTTAGGGTTCAAATAGGTATGATACGATTCTGTGGCTGAGAGGTAACGAACCGAAACAATACAATAAAATATTCTGGCTATATAGTTACCAATGGTGAATATATTACGCTAATTACACATAATTATTTGTAGTGAGTTCAGTAAACTCTACCTAGCGAAAACATAGCTCATCTTATTGAATCTATCATTGTTATTAACTTATCTGAATATTTGATGCGACGACTAGGTACGGATTCTTGTACCTACCCACTGGTTGATTGATTATTTAGAGCATTAAATCAAGTTTATCGTCTAATTCCGCCAAGACAGATTTATCATGCATGTAAAGAACAAGCACATGATGTGGATAAATGGTCGAAAGTGCCTTCCTTTACTTATTGATAAAAAATAACATTGCGTGTAATTTCATCGTGCTTAATCCAATTCCAGTGCCGTACAGCGTCACCGCGATATGCGCACGCGCGTGCCGCGGTAATTGTACCTACTAATTGTTGTAGTATGCACGAATCACGATCTGTGGCCAGCTACGTTCCATTCAGCGGAGCTGCCGGCGGGCTCAATTAATGTTTCACTCGATACATTCTTCAAAAAGTAATAAGCACATTGAAATACCTCATTTCGCTTCAAAGAGCGTGAGACATTTCGATTATGAGATGACAGACATTGTGCTTGGTAATCGATAAATTTTACGCCACAATTTTTATCATAACATCAACGTGTAATCGATTGAAATATTCTAGCGATAACAACAGTAACGAAATTATATCGACTGGTTTGTTCATTGTGTATTTTTTTCTGTGATAAGTAACGGTCGTTGCGCCCGCGCAGACAGCGAGCTGTTGGCTGAGATTAATAGACAGAAATCAGTCGATGATTTTTTATTTATTTTGCGGGCGTTGGCGCCGCTTTGGGATCAATGGCCTGACTTTGATCCATATTGTGATAGCCTAATGCTTTGGTTAGTAGGCCACGGATTAATTTTACCATAAACTACATACATACATAGTATACCTAGGCACTAAGCCTTGAGCCAATTGCATTCAACTAACTCGTACATAAAGTAGAAAATGTATGGCTTTAGGAACTTTATTTGAACTTAACCGATAGAGCGTCCACTCATCCCATGGTTACAGTTCATAGCCAATAAAACGATGTCTAGACGTTATGAGATAGGCTATTGTTTAGAATTCTCTTGACTACATAGATATAAATCCTTATATTTACGATCGATACTTACCCACCTTTTGTGCTTTGAGTTTCAATTACCTACTAAATTCTATTCTTAAAACAATTGCATTAGGGAGTACCTACGCTGGATGTGGGCAGCGCAAGACAGGTCATAGTGGTGAACCTTGGGTAGGCCTATGTCCAGAAGCGGACGTCTTACGGCTGAAATGATGATGATGAGGATCGAAGGCATTCGTAATCGGGCATCATAATAAGAATTATTTTGCATATTGTATTTACATACACATATTGCATTATTTGATAACAGGCATGCTCCGTAATATGAGTAAAACATTTATCTGCGCAGTTTCTAATATTTTTTTTATACTAGTAATTCACTCGCGTTAAAGTGTGCAGAAATTAATTTAGTTCAAGTAGCTGGGTCTTAAGGACCTTGCAGCAAGCCTGCAGCCCAGTAAAATAATAAAAATAGATCGCATTATTATGTATTTACCATAGTAGGTTCCTACTTATTCAATATTGTATTGTCTGGTGAACAGGAAGCAAGCACGGAACTTCTGCCTCGCGCACACTACGGAACATTCTACGACTCGGAGGCTTACCTGGTGTACTCGTGCTCCCTGCCGGGGCAGCCGGCGGGGCCCGATGTCATAGTGAGTCCATTCAATAGATACCTATCCTTAAAAATTACAAGAATCGCGCGAGATGCCACCTACTATTCTGATGACATTTTCGTATCTCTATAGCTTTCAGCTTTAGTCACCAAAACAGAAAAGTTAGTGGTATTCTTCGCTTTAGTGCGATGCATGTGGAAAGCGAGTTTTCGAAAAATCTTTGAATGTTGTTCGTATTGTTTTAAAACAAAAATGAAGTCTTCATTCAGTAAAATATTCTATCTACAGTATTTAAGGTACTTTCCCTTCATGTGGCAAAGTCGTGGGACACCCTGTATGCAAGATGTATGGAAGTTGAAATCTACTGTGAGATATACCTACCTACATGAGGCACCTTTTTTGTTATGTCATTTGTACCATGTAGGTAATTATGCAGGTTGTGTTGTACCTGGTAATGGAATATGTAAGATGTATGCCAGTTAAAATATAATATGCAAGTAAAAATCGAATGTGCAACTTATATGCAAGATGTTAATGCAAACATTTTGAGCAGCGGCGCGAAATAAAAGAAAACGGCAATGGTGAGTTTGCGGAGCGGCACATCCACTCGTGGGGCGGGCAGGCTGGGCAGGGCGGGCAGGGCGGCGGTGCGGGGGCGGGCGGGGTGGCGGCGGCGCGGGCGCTGCGGCGCGCCGCCCAGCTAGCCGCACACCTCGCCGCGCCCGCCGCGCTGCACCGCGAGGCGCCCACCAAGGAGACGCCCAGACTGCTATCATACTTCAGAGATGGAATCAGGTTGAGTAAAATAAAGAATGGTATTCATTGGTGATAGCACTTCTTACCAGAATATGTGTATAATAAGTAATTGCATAAATAGGTAGTCATAAGCAATTTAGACTGTTCCTTAAAAAGCAGACCGTGGTTAAACAATTTTTTTAACCAACATTGTTGACCAAATCCCGTGAGATCTGTAGTTATATTTTAATGTAGGTACCTACCTTATTTTAATGTATGTCTATCAGATGAAGAAAATAATATGAGCTTAGGTTGCAAACAAAATGTTAACACAACTGCCAATCTGTCTGTGGCAGCGAATTCCATTATTATTTTTTCTTTGCCGTTTTCAAGATTACCTTCAAACAAAACTTACTTATTATCTTTTATTTTTAGCTTATAAATACTTAAACTCTTGCTCCATAGGATCCTTCGGAACAGCGCCAACAGCCTGAACGGAAGTGCGCGGTTGTACCGCGTGCGCGGGCGCCGCCCTGTGGTGGTGCAGCTGGAGCCGGTGTCGTGGGCGCAGCTCGCCGCGGACGGCGTGTTCGTGCTCGACACCGCCGCCCTGCTCGTGCTCTGGCTCGGCAGGACCGCCAACCTCGTGGAGAAAATATTTGGAGCCAAGGTTACGAAATATCACTAAACAGACTTGGTCATATATAGTTTGGTCTCAAACTTCAACGCTTGCAATGGATTGGGGGTAATGCGATTTAAACCCAGCTGCTAATTGAGTTAAATCCCCTTTGACTATAACCAAGGTTTTTACTCACAAAAACGCTACGGTCCACAGCACCCAAGTACTGTGAAATTAATTAGCGCGATTCATAATCATTTTAATTGCTTCCTGTATGTTTAAAAATATCGACGCTTCCTCATCGTTCCAGTTAAAATATCATAAATTGTTTTGGTATTAGGTAACCCAAAAGAATTTACTAAAAGGTTATACACTTGCAATTAGAGAGTACATAGGTCTAATGTACCTGTACAGTAAATTCAAAATACGCCGCCGTTTACGGTGAACGGACACATCGTGAGGAAACTTGCATACCTGGGAGGAACAAACCAAGTTTCCAAAAGGCGTTTGAAGTTTACCAACCTTATCTCACTATAGCTCCAATCCCTCTCGTATTAAGGATATTGTGTGTGGTAAATGACAATAGTATCAATTATTATATTGGGGCCTACACCTCTGATTACCCCTTCAGGGAATATAGGCGTATTGATAAATAAACTCACTATTCCTTAGATCGCGTACCGCATGGCTCGAGGGACCGATAAGGGTATGATGTCGCGTCGCATAGCGATCGCACACGACGGCTACGAGCAGACCCTACCGCCAGGCGACCGCGCCCTTCTGGACGCGCTGCTAGAACTCCGCGCCCGCGCCCTCCGCCCCGCCGCGCCGCCCCCCGACCCCCCGCGCCCTGCGAGGCTGTACAAAGCCACGCAGCCTCCGAGGACCTCCCCGATAACTATACCGTCGCAACGTCCATCCGCTAGACTCGAAGAGATCAAGCGAGCGCCGTTGTATAGAGAAGACCTCGCTGATGATGTAAGTCGATATTATAAAGACTACTTTATGCATGAAATCCTCGTTTGTGTATCCTCCTATTACTCTTGTTCTAACTTCCTGTCGTCTAAAGTGGGTATTAGACCACTGAATATTAGGGCCCTTACCCGGGCTTAAGGGGGAAATGTAAGAAGAATTAGAAACTTATTTTTAGAGTTAAAGAGGGTTACGGTTAGGGTTCCTTAATATTGGGTATTCTTCAGAAGAAGAAGAATCTAAAGAAATATTGTTCTAATAGAACATGAAGAAATCTCTATAAAATAAGTAAATGAACTAAAAAACTACTTGGAACAGGGTGTATACGTAGTGGACAGTGGGAGCCGCGGGGTATGGGCGTGGGTGGGCCCGAGCGCGGCGGGCGGCGCGGCGCGCGGCGCGCTGGCGGCGGCGCGCGGGCTGGCGCGCGCGCGCCGCCTGGCCGGGCCCGTGTCGGCCACGGCCGCGGGCCGCGAGCCGCTGGAGTTCGCGGCGCTGTTCCACGGCTGGCGCTGGTGCGACGCGCGCCGCGACACCCGCCTGCACGCCGCACGCTCCGCCACTACCAAGCTCGATGCCGTTAGCTTGGCGTCCAACGCGTGGCTAGCTGCCGAGGTTAGTACCACCCCCACCCACCCTTTGTGCGAGCAATGCCTTCGGTATTGTAAGCATCTATAGGCTACGGTAACTGCTTAACAGCAGGCGGACCGTACGCTATTTTGCTACCGCAGTCCTATAAAAGAAGAAATAAAAATAGCATTTCAGAGACGGATTTAATTTTCAGCAGCGGAATAAAAAGTTGGGGCACAATTTATACTCTTCTTTAAACTTATGATCAAAGACACCAGATTAAAGAAATAACTAGGATACAGGTAATGATTAGTCTAGAGAGCAGTGAAGAAAGATTGACGCCGAAGGTGTACCTACCATCAACCCTGGAAGTGCCATACGATGCCTTGTACAACACTGATCGATATAAACGCGTCGTGTTTTTAGATTGCTAGCCATTAACCATACGCTTAGAAGAAGAAGCCGTGACGTGTACACACGAGTATCCATTTGTTTCATTTCTACGATTTTGTAACGCTCGGAGCTCTTACAAGACACTGAAGTAACATGCTCATATAGTAACAAACAAACAAATGTAAGGTCCCTTGTATGCCGTCAGATGCGAGTATTCCCGTATGATACAGACGCAGCTGCCGGACGACGGGTCGGGCGCGCTGCGCGTGTGGCGCGTGCGGCGGCGCGGCGCGGGCGGCGAGCACGCGGCGCGCGGCGCGCTGGCCGAGCTGGACCCGCCGCGCGTCTTCTACGACCAAGACTGCTACATCGCGCACTACACATACCACGCGCCCACCGGCGACCAGACAATGCTTTACTACTGGATGGTGATACATCTACACACATTCATCTATCCTCCCACGAATGGAATACCTTTGTCGATACTTTTCTTTGAGGCGCGGATACAGGAAGAGGCGAGGGGGGTTTTCAATGAGCACTATATCCTCCCTGACTCGCAACCGAACCACTTTATTTTGACCAATATTTTGAAATTGTCAGAAGGATCACTACCTGTTTATAAGTATCCTTAGTACCTAAATAGAAAATAGCATTTGCCAGACCATACCCGTTTGATTAATAGTTTTATTCTTGATGGCTTAAAATCTTCACTTTGTCGAACTTTTTTGCAGGGTGGCTCTTCGCCAAATGATCTGAGGAATTTGGGTGCTAAAGAAGCCAAAGATCTCTACACCAAAGCAGGTCGTCTTCCCGTTCAGGTATGCTGAATCAGTATTTCCACATTTAATCAATTTGTCTCTGACTTTGATACAAAAAATTACCTACTCATTATAGGCATGGGTTTATCAAGGAAAGGAGCCTGCTCACTTCCTACAAATCTTCAAGGGGCGGATGGTTACTTATTCGGGCAGCGCAACAGACTATGACCGTAAGTATTCTCACCAGATTCTTTATTTCTGTCAATTTGTTTCCTGGACAGTATATCCTTCGACAACATTGCGTATGTACTTTGAATAACCAGAACCCCACCCCGTGTGAATTCTCCTTTCTATAGGGACACTCATACCAACCCAAACACGACAAATAATCTTATAAAACCTGCAAGTTTGAACCAATGTGCTCACCCTATATCACCTGACGTGGTTTTCTTTCCGTGTCAGCCACGGGTCGTCGCGTGCTGGCTCCGTCCCGCGTGTTGATCCGCGTGTCGGGCCAGTACACGCGCGAGGCGCGCGGTGTGGAGGTGCGGGCGGGGGAGGGAGCCGGGGCGGGGGAGGGGGCGGGGGAGGGCGCGGCGGCGGGGGCGGGGGCGGGCGCGTGCTACGTGCTGCGCGAGGCGGGCCGCGTGTGGGTGTGGTGCGCCGCCACCGCCACCGGCGACGAGCGCGAGGTCGCCAAGAATATGGCCGCCGCTGAACATACGCTGGTCATGCAAGGTGAGTCCAACCTACTTACTGGTAACCCTGTGACAAAATTTTTAAGACTTGAAAGAAGGCGTAAACTTTGAATCCGACTCGTACTACACAAACCAGTAGACCCGCAAGAAGTCTATTTTTTTATTGATAAAAGTGGTTGATTCTAAGCAAATTGTGAAATGATGATTATTTTGTGAAGAGCCTTAGGTTGGCCATACACGCTACGGTGTACAGGAGAGGTCTACCTGTGCAGGTATACCTGACTAAGGTATACCGGAGTGTGTGTGGGCGGGAACAGACCTGTGGAGTTTTTTAAACCTGCGCAGGCGACTGGGGCAAATTCTAAAATCAATTCGTCCACCGGAACGTCCCCACATACGATATCCGAACTGCGCAAGTACATCTCCGGTGGACCGTAGCGTGTAGTGCGTACTCTAGCAATCCCGCTCTGTAAAAATATTCACACATTTTATGCCATTCGTGACCGTTTCACGGAAATGTTGCGGATTCAGGAGGGTCGGAAAAATGAATTGCTTTTGCAGAATTGCTGCAATGTTGCATAGCGTCGCCATTAGCCCCGTTGGGCGACGATTTCCACTTGGAGAAGGAACCAACTGTAGAGTCAGAGACAGTAAAAAAATCCTCAAACGACCTATTTGTCTCGAGTGCCAGCTGTTTGAGTGTATTTTGGCAGGCAAGGAGCCGTCGGAGTTCTGGTCGGCGCTGGGGTCGCGGCGCGCGCTGCTGGCGCCGGCGCCGCGGCGCGAGGTGCAGCGCCCGCTGCCGCCGCGCCTCTTCTACGTGTCGCTCGGCGTGCCCGGACACTATTCATGTAAAACAACTGCTTTATCTATACAACTTTCTTCTTCTTATTTAATTTTAAGTCTTAAGACCCTTGTCGCTGTAGCCGATAGAGCTCTCTCCATCTTTCTCTACCAAGGACAGTTATCTCCTTATAGGAAATGACACCGACCTTGTCTTTAATCTGGCTCATGTAGCTTAATTCATTGTCTTCCTCTTTTACGCTTTCCTCCTTAGATGTACTTAAAGTATAAAGAAGTCGTGTCTTCTTCTTATTTTACTCTTTTCTTGTCCGTGCAATGCAATATTAGGCATGCACTCGTATCCCTGTTTTTATTCTTCTATGTTTATGTTCTGTAGAATATAGTGGTTATTAAATGCTTAACTTTTTATTTTATTTATCCTTGGTCATTATCATTTAGCTTTTTCGGTCTCATATCTGGTACTGGTAATGACTATGGAGTAGTGTAGGGGGAGGTACGTTACAGGCATTTTGTATTGTACAGTCGAGGAGATAGCGGCGTTCAGCCAGCTGGACCTGGCGCCGGAGATGGCGGCCGTGGTGGACGCGCACGACGCCGTGTTCGTGTGGCTCGGCGCGCACTGCTGCCCGCGCATCAAGGACGACTCGCGCTCGCTCGCACTCGCCTACCTCGCACAAGGTACCTATCTCACTCACTACATGTGGCGCGTATTTGCCGAAGAGAGCCGAAAGCCCAAATACCCCCCCTTCCCCTCCCTCCATACCACTCCCCTTCAGGTCGGCAATGTGCGAGCAATCCTTTGGTACTGCAAGCATCTATAGGCTAAGGTAACTGCTTATTATCAGGCGGGCCATACGCTTTTTTTCCACAGAAGTCCTATAAAAATATAAAACAAATTGTCAAGGCTAGATCGCCTCAGAAAGGAGGGGACGAGATCCAGTCGGCAAAAGTAGCGCAAGTTTAAATACGCCCCTGACTATGGGGAAGTGTTATTACCTAAGGGTAAACCCGAGTAGTCTTTTGAGTTTGAAAAAAAAAACAAACTACGCAGATACATAGAACCTTGCCTTACAAAAGTAATAACCTGACAGATCCAGCAGCTCGCGACCTTGAGACGCCTATACTAGCCATCAGCCAGGGTCGAGAGCCGCCGCACTTCACCGGCTTCTTCCCGCACTGGAAGCACACCATGTGGAAGGTACGCAATCAGCACTCTTATTTAGGTGCCAATCCATACTCCGTACTAATAAAAGTCTGGTAAAGTTGAGTTGACCATATTTCTAGCAAATAAATATCATTTCATTTCATTTCATTTTTCATTTCATTTCATTTCGTTGAGTTTATACATATATGTGGGGCAGTCTCTAGAACTACTGATCCGATTCTGAAAATGATTTCATTGGTATAAAGAAAACTACGCTATCCCTTAGTGATATATCTCGAAGTATCACGCGGGCGGACCCTCCGGCAAATATACAGGAATCAAATAAATCCCAGAAAAAAACCATAAAAAAACTTCCCACTCTGATTTTCTCGATTGTTTTTATCGATAAAAAATATCGAAGTCATTCCACACAATATTTATTGTAGAATTAGCAAGAGACAAAAGAGTTCCCATGATATTATTTTTTTCAATATAACTCTTCTCCAGGGCCACAAATCGTTCAGCGCTATAATAAGCGCGCTGGAAGGCAAGGCGATAGTGCAGGGCGGGAACAGCGCGCTGCAGACGGGCAACAGCGCGAACCGGTTCGACCAGTACGAGAAGTACCCGCTGAGCGTGCTGCGCGGCCCGCGCGAGCACCAGCCGCCCGACGTCGACCCGCTCACTAAAGAGGTATACCACTAGTCCACCAAGCCAACTAGGAACTCGGATCGAATGCGGCTTCCCCGAACTCACACCCGCCACCGCCTGCGGCTTCCCGCCCGCCACACCGAAGGCACACCGTCACCGCCGCCTTGTGCGGGTGACGTCACATTTGACAGGTTCCTATAATAGTTGGCTTGGTGGAGTAGTACCATGGACCAATTACTAAGGGGACTGGCCCTAAGCAAGTCGGCCGAGTGGTCGGCCTAGTACTAACATCGACATAAAACGAAGCGAGTAGTTCAACTATTTACCGGTAGATAGAACAATGAAAATGAAAAAACAATGACCACGTTTTTTTTCATACATATATCTAATAAGGGCACCTCTTTCTTTAGTCTTTACTCTGTGGCACACCGTCACCGCTGCCTTGTGCGGGTGACGTCACATTTGACAGGTTCCTAGTTGGCTTGGTAAATACCACCAGAGTCCTGACTGAATTTCGGCTCCGGCGGCCAATATCAACGAAATTGTAAAAACTCAAATTGTAAAAGCGACTGTAGCCTAGGGGAGAACTGGGCTAACAATCAGAAGGTCCCAGGTTCGATCCCCGGTGGGGCATGCACCAATGGATGAATTTTCATCTATGTGCATAATTTACAGTTCGCTGACGGTGAGGGAAAACATCGTGAGGAAACCTACCTATCCCTCGGGATTAGGTAATAGTCAGTTCCTGTATACACGGCGACAAGGTTCACCACCTGTCACGTTGGGTTCTGACTATCTGGTGAAACGTGGGCTTTGAGTTGGTTAATACCTCCACAATGTGGTGGTGTATGGCCACTCAAGCCTCTGGCTACCCCCGAATGGGGATAAAAGTCGTGACGTTACATTTTTGTAAAAACTCAGAAGATCAGCGTAACGCAGCTATTACAGCTGCGTTTCGTACGATCAGTGAGAAACCGGAAAAGCGAGTGTTGACGCGATTATAAGCTCGTATAAGCGCGAGTGAGAGACGCATCCACCGGTTCCAGCGAACACGCCGAAATAAACCCGTGTACGCGCTTTTGGCCTTTGGAAGCCCGGAATGACGCTCGTATGACGAAAAGACAACATCACGCTAAAAAAAAATCTAGTTTGAAAGCGCCCTTAATAGTAAGCTTATTTTGTGTTTATCGCTTTAGCTGTAGTCTCGCTTTCGTTGCAGCTGTACTTGACACACGACGACTTCGTGGCGACGTTCAGCATGCCTTACAGCGAGTTCCGCGCGCTGCCCGGCTGGAAGCAGAAAGACCTCAAGAAAGGAGTTGGATTATTCTGAACCAAAAGTCAAAGGGCATTTTATCATTTTAGCTACGATCGAATATTTAATTATTGATCGAAATAATTAATGCTATGGTTTATATTGAATGATATACGATGTAACTTTTAATCGTGAAATAATAATATTCAATTTACAAGAAATTCACTACCGTTGATATGATATTGAGTAATAGTGTCAATAGGAATACATAAAGAGTAAACGCCCCAATTTGATTTATAAAAATGTGAATTTTATAATTATTTATATTATAAATATCAGTTTTACGCATTTAATAAGTGTTATTGCCTAGGTTTACAACATGTATATTTTTAGAAGTTAATAATGTTGTCATGAGATTTCTCACATTTAAGGGCCTCCGCAGACTTGCTACTTTTAGCATCGGCGACCGGCGATTTTGTGACGTATCGATGCTGCATCGCGTTTCTTCGAGCGCGAACGAGCGAGACGCAGCATCAAAATCGCCGATCGCCGATGCTAAAAGTAGCAAGTCTGCGGTGGCCCTAAAGTATTGCAATAATAATAATAGCTGTGTACCTATTTATAAGTGTATACTCATAAATAATGTTATTTATAAATAAAACGATGTTTTAAAATGTTATGTTTATTTTAGAAATAGCGCTTATTAACTAGGCATTAATTTTACCTTAAAAATTAATATTCTTTACAATGTACAAATGTTTTAAAATCCATATAATATTGGTTGAATTGAAAACATATTTACATTTAAATTATTGATAGATAATAATTATAATATATGCCTACGTGATATGGGGTCAGCCGTAGCTAAGGCACGTCGTGTTAGTCATGCGTGTCGGCGCGCCGCCGTCGTGCGGCAAACATTCAACTAAATATACCAACCGATAAATTCATCAATATAATAAGTAATTAAATATTATAAAATATCACTAAATGACAGGTTATACCGAATGGCCTATATCAGCGAAAGCTACTTGAGAAAATTTCTTTACAAATGAAAAAGCTAGTTAGGAACTTACAATTTTAGTAGATAAATAAAACATTACAATAAATGATGTAATTCGAAAATAAATAATTTACATAATGATTTTACATTATCAGTTACAGTTATATGAGACAATTTGGGAGTATTTCTATAACCGCGGCGGTTTACAGAGCCGCGGCGTTTGAGAAAAATACTCCCTAAAAATGTCGTGTCTAGTTATAAAATCAGGTTATAAGAATTATGCTTAGTAAATAACAATATTATTATTATCATATGGAATATTATTAATGACAGGCGTGATGGAAAGAACAATGCGGGCTGTTAGAATCCAAAAAATAAATGTATAATTTATATTGTTAATAATTCTGCAATTTCTTTGGTAATAAAAAAACCGAACACATGAAAAACAAAACACATTTTATGATACAATATGGAATGAAGTAACACGTACAATGCGTAAGCTGCCGTAATAAAAAAAATAAAATGCATTACAAAAATAAGCGTACATACTACGACAAAATTGCAATTCCTCAATCTTAAGTACTCAAATTTAAAGTTCGCATGTCAAAGTGAATAAAGAGATTGTTCGTACTTACAACTAAAGAAATAAAAACAAGCAATAACTGGATATGCGACAGAACAGAAACTTGAGTCAATATAAACCTAAGGAAAACAAAACTCAACATAGTGTTCGTTGCAGGAATGTAAACATGTGTAGAGCAATATTAAACAGGGTGTTTTATAATATTCAACAAGAACTAATAGTAACAACAATGCGTCGGAGGCCTGCTTCCTTCTAGCACCACGGGTGTCGCCCCAGTCGAACCACACCGACCGCGGCCGTACCGTACCATTTCATAATATACAACCTATTACAATATAAACATAACTAGTGTTTCAACAATGTCTTTTTAGTCCCCCTGTATTAAAAAAAACGATATTACGTTAAATAAAACTGATCTACCGATGACGCGGTGAGTAATGTTCAATTCGACTGGAGTACAACATAGACATGTCTATTTATCACAGCTGGCCAGAGCCTTCACACATCACGCGATCGGTCGCCTATCCCTCTCGTGTCATTTATTTATTTACCCAGACCAATAAGGCATAGACGCGACGTAGACACGTTCGCCTGACATATGCATTACCACTGCATGTGTGCGACCGATCAACATTCGCCAATACCAAGCCAACTTTAAGCTTGGGATACACGATGGCACTCGACACTAAAACACTCAGTGTATCATCGAGTGTCTACGTGTGTCCACCACCGGGTCACCTTGTTACAATTGTAGTGGCGGTTTCGGTACACTGATATACACTGAGTGTCGAGTGTCTCGTGTCGTGTGTATCCTTAGCATTAGACTTTGTAACTGGCGTCTTGTCTTATTGATCTGTGTTTATTTATAACAGTAGCAAAACCTTAATTAAGTTCCTCAATACAGAACATTATAGAATTGAACGCCCATCGAACTCACATGAGTATATTCACAATTTTCTAACCATATACTTTTATGAGTACAACAGGAATATTTCAAAAAGACAAGTTTACCAAATTGTATGGTTGAGTCACATTCAAAAAGAATAGTCGTGAAGTTTCCAACTACTTTTGTACTTTATAATCACAACTAAAGGAGATTTATTGTACACAGTCACAAGGCCCTAAAATTGGTGTTTTCGAAGATTTAAATAACACTATATTCTATTACAGTAGGCTGTACAATAAATTGAATAATTAAAATGCCTCACACTTGAAGCATTATTGCCGTTTCCAAAGTGGACAGAAAGTTTGGCACTCTTCTCCAAGCTGTACCAATGTTTAAAGACACTTAGTTATTGCTTCAGTCAGTGATATAATTTCTTAGCTACACATAACAAAAGAAATTCTACTCCAATGGGTAACATAACGGACGATTAATTTAGACATCGTAATTTAACAGCATCGCTAATGCTCTACGTATGTTCAAAACACAGACATAGATCTAAATAGATGACGCATGTCCCTCGTTTTGTATGAAAACCAAGGGGGTCACTTTTTTTCTAAGTATTGTGAACCTTTTATCGAGGTCAACTTTTCTTGTGGAGTTTTTATAGCTCAAAACAGCACAATTAGACATTCTTTAAATGTCTTATGACGTCCGGCTTTGACAGCGGTGGAGCGCCGACTGAATAAACGGCATCAAAGGCAGTGCCCTTTTATACTCATTTTGGCACGCTCAGCACAAACACTTGCGGCATCTATTTAGATCTACGTCTGTGGTTTAAAATAAGCTCAGTAGTAGTGATGGGATGTTTTTGAGAATCTTATATTTTGGGTGACGTTATCCTAACTTTAAATCTTAAAAACAATTAAAACCACCATACTTGCATGTTTAATGAGGTTTATGCCAAGTTTAACATGCATCAGAAGATAAATTCTCGAAAATTCTCACGAGTAAGTTTCCGAGGGTGAGAATGTTCTCGAGAACATCCCATCACTACTCAGTAGCATAGTCTACTTCGTATTCTAGAATAAATTGATTTCGTGTTATGAGGAAGCCCGTTCTGAATCTTACATATTTAAGTAACGTTGCGGAATTTAGAAGAACTATTTCATTTGAGCAAATATATCTGAGACGTTTTACTACAAACAAAAAACACCTATGGCACGGTTTCTTCGTTAGTTTGCAAGATACTTAAGCGACGTGAACTGTCTTATATAGGTACTTACACTTATGTTAGGGTCCCAGAATCGATTAGTATAAGTTACATTGGCTAAACTTTAATTAACTTGATATAACGTTTATCTAGGCTTTTATATAGCTCATAAAATAAGTCAATTCCTGTAAGTTCCAATTTCCGTATCTACTATTACTACTATTTTAGTAGAGTGCAAATTGCATTTAAATCGTGAGGTTATAAAACTGTTTTAGGTCCTTTATAAATGTATATCATGTATTCAAACTCGATATTCATAGCTGTTCTGCAATTTCAAAAAATAACGGATAGTATTATGATAACTGTTAGCATAAACATTTGTTGCTAAATAAAACGTAACAAAATAGATTATAATAAAAATGCGCTACTGGTTTAATATGTTGTACAAAAATAAAACGATTTTCCCATTATTATCCACTCGCACCGTATTCTGTTAATGAGCTGTGACTCGTGTATGCAAGCACTTTTTATTTAACGCAATAAAGCATAATAATGACAGTAAGGGCTCTATCGCACGAGGACACCATTGGTAGCGCAACCAGTCGCTCCACCAACAAAATGTATTAGAGCTGTAAGGAGGATATCGCACCTGGTGTCCGCTTGGTAGCGCAACCAATTCGGTGTCGGCTACCGAATCACCCACTGGTGGCGCCACCATGGTTGCCTCGTGCGATATCGCGCTAAGCATGATTCGATGGCTCTACCGACTCACGCTCTAGACGCGTCTAGTGTCGCCGTCCCGCTCTAAACACTGCCAAACAAACATGGCCACCGCACGCAACATATTATAACAGTATCCGCGACATAAGTAAAATACAAAATCATATTAATATCAACTCAGTAACTAATATTTACACGAACCAATTATAATGTACCAAAATTGTATAATCATAAAGTTATTTTACAAAGCAGTACATGATTGAATTTTGTTGTTATTCTGCTTTTGAGTTCGCAATGCTGATGTACAGGGTAGCACCATTACATTTGCGAAATTAGCGTAGTTTTTTAAAATATTTTAATCATTTCTTTAACATACAGCGACGGAATATTCCGATAAGTACAACATATTAATATTTTCAATAACTATCACAGCAATGATGCCGAAATCTTATTAAAATTTGGACAAAAAATACTTATAACTTATTTAGACTAGGTAATTTACATAATTATTTGATTGAAATTTGGGTAGAGAAAAATCAAATAGATTCAAATTGCAACAGTGTCAAATGCCAGATCAAATGCTATCGAGCGATCCACGCGCACATCGATCCTCCCGTGTCACCGAATATCGGTACTCGACTACCGACCCGTCAAGTCGGTGTACTCGTTTAACAGTATACCAATAATAATCTGATACAATAATTTGAAACTCCCGTAAACAGGTTACATTTCTAGGTCGCATAGAATTAATACGTTCAAAAACTAATGTTAGTATAAAAATCAACGCACGGTGAGCTAAGCGATTCACGTTCAGAAAAAGACAAAACAATACGCAAAGTTAATAGGCTCAAATATTTTAGCGATCGTCCGTCGTCGTCTCGATAGACTAGGGAACTCGATAAAAGGGTTCTAGGCGCGAGTGCGCGACCGGCGGGTACCTGGCGTTCGCTAGCGGTCACTGTCGGTCGCTGGCGGTCACTGGCGGTCGCTGGCGGTCACTGGCGGTCGCTGGCGGTCACTGGCGGTCACTGCGCGGCAGCGACGCGTTGGCCGGCAGCGTGGAGCTGCGCTGCGACGCGTTCATGTACGCCGCCTTCAGGTTCGACCGCATCGAGTCCCTGGAAATGAAACTTCGCACGGTTACTGCGCGGAACTGAACGGAGGGCGGCGAAAGCCCGAGTGATATGTCGGTGTGGTGGCAGTTACCTAGACGAGAGCTCGGTGTGGTCGCAGTAAACTAGGCGAGAGCTTGGTGTGGTCGCAGTTACCTAGGTGAGAACTTGGTGTGGTCGCAGTTACCTAGGTGAGAACTTTGGTGTGGTCGCAGTTACCTGGGCGAGAGCTTGGTGTGGTCGTGGTTGGTGTGGTGGTGCGCGCGGTAGCCGTGGCGCTGCACGCGGCGCGCCAGGCGCGCGACCCAGCGGCGCTGGTCGGCGGCACCGGGCGCCAGCAGCAGCAGCTCGCGTGCGCGGTCCGCGTGCAGTTTGCACGCGGCCACGCCCTCGCCCTCCGACACGTGCTCCGCATGGATCTTCATACGGCACCCTGCACACGCACACACACACTTGCGTTACTTCTAACCTCGGACGCGTTAGCTCGAAAATCTAAAGTAATCGTTTCGTCATCGCTATTTTTTTATACTTCGCTATTTTTATTTTAAAATGGATGAAACCCCATAATCGGACGAAATTAGGCATATCGAATTTTTAAAAAAGTATCTTGAATTTAGAAAAAAAATAAGTCAATAAAAACACTGCATGGCAATGTTGTGATACTCACTGCGGCACTCGTAGGCCTGCGGCGGGCGGAACATGTGCCAGAGCGGGCGCGTGCAGACCTCGCACGCCGTGGGGATGTGGTACGTGATGCTGACCAGGTCGTGCCCCTTGTGCTGCACCGTGTTACCTGACCAAACAACACAATATACAACATGGTTTCAAAATAAAGCGTAGTCATTTCCTACATCAGGCGCCGATTCAAACCCTAATAATTCGATTCGGTCAGAATCAACCGACCAATCAGAGGGTCGGGTCACAATAGCAAAATACTACAGTGGCAGTTCAATGGCTAAGCTACTGGGAGAGGCCTCATCTAGCGTTGCGTTGCGTCGTCGCAACGGATCAACGCATTTGTATCACCAGCGCATCACCCTCCCCCGCTTTGTCTCTCGCCCGTTGCGACGACGGCGACGCAACGCAACGCAATAATGAGGCCTGACCTTTAGGGGGCCAGGTATCGCGATATGCTTGGGAAACCGTGTCAGGATTTTCGCACACAGCGATTAACTGGTTTTATAGTCACGCGTCAAGACGCGCATGCGGCAACGGCGCGGGCAGAATTTATGTAGTATCGACGCCCGTTTTATTATTACGCATCTGAACCGCGCTTGTCAGTGCATATTATTTGAGCCGCGCTTACCATACGCGCGGGTCGTCAGTGTCACTATAAAACCGCTGTTCCGAAAAGCCTTAAAAAACTAATAAATGAAATAAGAAGCCTGGAATATGTCTATGTCTAATACCCGAAGAAGTATTCTTATTTGCTAATATAGGTAAGTGATAATTGGAAATAAGCCTTGAGCTGAAACAGTTACAATGGATCGACCATTATCTGCAATTTTATTCTTTTAAACAACTAAACAGACCCAAATTTATTTCTCTAAGATAATAAGTGCTTATTGAATGTACATTTTTATGGTGTTAAGGTAAAATTGTCACTTCCACCACCCTGGTGCGATACATAGCCACGATTTCTATTTACATATTTCTGTTAAAAAGTTAATTGTGGGCTAAAGTTGAATATTTTGCGGATTACCACAATGAAGTGGGATTCTGTGCAATTAATATTGCTGTTAAAGGAAATAGCTCACATCACTGACAAATAAGAAGTTGTCTATGTTGCATTAGTTAAATTTTTCCTTGGATTAGTTTACTTAATTAGGGTGAGGTCTTGGATAAAGATCTGCTACTGCAGGATTCAAATTCGTCGTTCTTCAAAACCTCATTAAACCCTGATACATCGGAGTCACTCGGCAATTTGAGTCTGTTACACAACTAAATAATGTTAAAGACAGATAGTGTAATATTTTCATATTTGCAACGACATCAGAATAGCAACAACAACATTAATATGGTTGAATATCGGCATTATGAGCCGAGATAATAACAATAATATCCTGGGACATTCTTTTACACACGGCTACCTGATCCCAAACTAAGCAGAGTTGGTACCACAGAGTAAAGACTAAAGAAAGAGGTGCCCTTATTAGATATACAATGTGTCTCAAAAGTACGAAATAATACTACAGGTACATATAGGTCAGTTGATATGTAGTCCGATATGTTCTAGCAAACTATACCTACCTCTTCTAGTTTCTGAGCTATTGGAGTTCAAAATTGGTACCAAAACTTTTGTCTTGCGACCCTTAAAAAATCAGCTGGTTGTGTAAATAAGCACACATCAACGTGATTAAGGAGTGATAGATAGGACACATGTTTTGTACCTACTAACATAAATACTGAAATATGGCAAATCAAACACATTTATGGTACCTATGTTTTATATCATAACGTTGAGTAGGTAACTAGTAGGTACCTAACATAATACATCGAGTTTAGTAAAACTTAGACACCAAAATGTTTGTTTTCCTTGATCTTGCATGAAAAAATATCTTCTTAGCTCAAATTACTAATTCGTAATTTTCTATTCAATTACCAAAGGGCTAATAACAAAACAATATGCCACCATTTAAAAAATAACTTAGTTAATTAAAAGTAAAAAAGCTAAACAACATTTTATTTTCTCAATTCAATAATTTTCACTATTTTTAAAATAGTATCTTTGAGTAGGTAGGTAGGAACAGATTTCTTAGTCACATCTAAAAAGCCTCTGATCTTTATTCTATGATAATTCCATTGTCATGGCGGTAAATATGTATACATGGTGGCCATTTTTGGGGAGTATCTAATTAGATTATCGACCAATGACAAATATCTTGAAAATGGCGGAAAATCCGCGATTGGTCGAGCTCAATATGATGCGGTTTCCTTTGACAAAATACAGTTTAAATGCATGTGGTTCCGCATGCAATTTTTGTTTTATTTTAGTTCAAGCCCTGAATTTCAGGGTATAAATCTTTACTTATTGTGTAAATTCATCATCGTGCATGAGTTGCGTCATCATGCAATGTGATTGAAAAAAGTAATTTAACTTCTTCTTAGTGGAAAAACATAATAAATAGCGCGCATTGTAAATTTCATAATTAATCAATTGCGTGGTTTTGGGCCTGTTTCAGAATCGTTACGTAATCTTTATTTTCCGAATAAATTTATTATTTTAACAGAACCGTAATGGATCATCGTCATTTTGGTTTTTTAATTATTATTTTACGGAACCCTTCTAAACTTCTAATAATAATTGTAAGTTCGTAGTAAGTCTTTCAGTTACGTAAGATCTGTCACGTTATCTTGCTGCTTGTTAAAATGCCGGGTCGCGATCGTGGTAATAGTGGAGTGTATTCTAATAGTGTTTTTTATGAAATGATGATGTGTGTTGGTGCTGCTGACGGGAAGGTGCGACAAGCTCGGGATCTGTACCGGCGGCGTTTTATCCAAGGCCGGCCGCCCGCTGATCGACGCCAGTTGCCATCCTATAGGCTATACCTGCTTTCGAAACCTATGCCTTCGATCTCAAAGCACTGGTAGCTTTCACTCGTCGTCCACTTGAGTAGGACGACATAATACCTACTCACGCCGGTACGGAATTAGAAAACCAGATAAGTACCATCATTTTCGCGACAATCCGCGAACTAGCACACGACGAAGTGCTACAGTATTTAATGTAGGTACATCACAATTTCGTGTGACGGACACTGAAAGACGATGGCCAACATCCTTACCACTTCCAACGTGTACGAGAACTTACACCCGCTGACTATCAGCCTAGAATTCGCTTTTGCAGGTGGTACATGACTAGCGTTCAGGGAGACCCTGAATTGTCAGCGAGGGTGTTGTGTTCGGACGAAGCGTCGTTTACTGCAGTAGGTACGCCTTTGCCTATCCCTACGGGGAATACAGTCGTGATAATGGTATTTAGTAGGTAAACTGTATGTAGGTAGGTACTTTTAATCTGTTGATAAACCTGAATACCTACTCACCGAATTTTAAACATCGACCGTATTATCACAATAAAGTTAAACTCGTTTTGAACGCGTGTCTAGTCAAGTTTTCCGTGTTAATTTTGACATAACTCGTCTTCATTTAACGTTTATTTATTTTTTAAATAACACGGTAAAACTTTCTATCGATTTTTTTATGAGTAGGCCTAAATGAAACATAATAATATCTTGCCGTCGGCACCGCACCGTACAAGTAGCGCGACACAAGTAGCCGCGCTTTGTGTTTGTGTGCACGCCGACCGGGGGCGGGGCCTAATACAAAGGGAGGCCGCAACGAAAGATAACATAGGAGTCGTTGACCTAAAGTAAATAGCCGGAGTTTATTCGTGTAGAAGGGCTGTCCTAAAAAAAATCTGAAAAGTAATTTTTAAGATTTGTATGCAAAATAAGATGTATGAATTCGGACTTAACACTTTACCGGGTAGTTCTTTGCTTAATACCCATGCATACCCCGGAGTATTATTTCGTACTTTTGATACAGATAGTATATATGAAAAAAAACGTGGTCATTGTTTTTTCATTTTCGTTGTTCTATCTACCGGTAAATAGTTGACCTACTCGCTTCGTTTTATGTCGATGTTAGTACTAGGCCGACCACTCGGCCGAGTTGCTTAGGGCCAGTCCCCTTAGTAATTGGTCCATGGTTTGTACTATGGAAACCAGATAACTGATATTACTACATATACTACTTTTTGTTTGTAAATGCATACTTAATATACATAATTACACCCAGACTCGGGACATACAGACATGTTTATGCATACAAATGCATGTGCCGGGTAGGAATCGAACCTACGACCTGCAGCGGGATAGGCGGAATCTTACCAAACAGGCCAACGGGCCCGTCAAAGTCAATTGTAGTTTAAACCACGGGAGAGTGTTTAACCTCCCGTTTTCCATATAGAATCGATAGTATTCTCCATTAATGTTATGGTCGGGTACGTACCGGCGTGGTCCTGCTGGTCGGGCGGCGCGTCCTGCCTGGCCTCGCCCTCGCCGGCGTACAGCAGCTGGAAGATGCGCGGGATGTCCTTCGCGTCCGCGCGGATCACGTCGCCCTGCGTCACCGACCGCACGTGGAACACCTTGCTGCCGACGCACACACACACACACATTAAGTTTATGGGATGAATATTTTGCCGTCAATAACTGGCATGGCAAAATCTCGCCGCCAATAACTGGAATGGCAACATACTGCCGGACGGTCGTTTACATGGTGCTAGTTTTCAGCGCCAGGCTTTCGCGACTTTCCTACAGACACCCTAGTTCACTCCACGGAGGCGTGACGTGTTTGTGACGCGGAGGGAGGTCACTGACGGCAAATAGATGCATGCTCTACTCCGTGCTAGCGCTAGTGCGTCGTAATAATTTGCGCGGAAACTGTTTATACGGTGCTTTATCTCGTGCTTGTGCTGACGGTGGGATTTTGGCGCCGCCAAATTGTCATCGTGTACCATTATAATTAAATTTTAAACGTACCTATCTTAAGAGTCTAGAACATTAATTTGCATCTTTTACACTCTTACACTTATATGAAAAACCAACCTCAAATCGAGAATCATAACAGGGTCCGTGGTGTTCATCTTGTCGTTCTCGGTGTTGTAGAATATGATCTTCTTGGAGGAGACGACGACGTACTGCTTCTTCCAGCCGTGGCGGCGGATGTTCTGCTTGAAGGGTATGGAGAGCCAGCCCTCGAGCGTCTGCTCGTTCTCGCCGTCCTCCGCGTCGGCGGAGGATTGGGACGCGGTCTCGCTGGTCAGCGCCGCTAACTTCTCCTTCAGCTGCTCGATCTCGGCGTCCTTGCTGTCCACCTACCATATACGAATTACGTAAAGCACTAAGTACGCACAATCGGGGAACAAAATCGCCTGAACACCTTTTACCTAACTTACATGGACCCAAAATTTCAAGCAAAATATTGACACCAAATGCAGATTTGTGAAAGATTTGAAAATTGGAGCTAAAGCGTCATATCAAAACAAAAATACAGTTTTTTTGTAATTTTTTTATATATGAAAACATATATTTTCAGTAATAACTAAATTGACTACCTTGGCTAGGTTTGCGAAGAACTGTATAGATGATTTATTTAAATAAGTAATGCGCGGAAAATAATAATAATAGAAGTGGTTCTACCTTTAGCCACACCAACGTTCAACTAAGTATCTCATTAGGAGGGACGAGTGGCCATTCTGTTTATTACAATAAAATGATTTATTGGGCAGTGCAGTGCGCGTTACCTCCATGGCGAGCCGCAGGCGCGTGGACTGCTCGTCGAGCAGCTGCTGCTGGCAGTCCTGCAGGTCGCGCTGCAGCTTGGAGATGTGCTGGTCGAACTTCTCCTTCTCGCGCGTCAGCTCCTGCTGCAGCTTGCGGTAGTCCTTGTCTTTGCGGACCGACATCTTGCTCTTGTTCTTCGTTGTAGCGGGATTCATGTCTTTCCTGTGGACAATAGCAGTGATATCACGACCGACTCCAATAAGTGGTACCTAGCCTTCTTGATAGGCCTATGCGAAAACTAACTTTTCGTAAATTGAATTAGTATTTATAGTTTTAGTTATTCACTACTTAACTAATATGAGATGTAACAGGTATCTTATTTTATTTGTGCAGTCTGGGAAATTCTTTAAGTAATTTCAGTACATAGTTCGTAGTATTTCTGTGGCTACCAGCCTAGTGTTATTTTTGTCTCCCGCTTTGCTACGGAGGGAAGTGGATAATCTTCTTCCAACTCCTCCTATACTTTCTTTTGATTAAATTCGTGCGGGTTCCACGGGTAGCTTTTCCCCGGGACTCGTCGAGGGTCAAACCTTGGCGTCATCGTTGGACACCATTGTCGATCCTAGCTTACAGGAGTAACAGAAATGGGAATGTGTGGCGGGCTTAGTCCCATTTAAAAAAAAAATCTGCTAGTCCAATATAAGAGCTATAGGTTTAGTTTAAATTTGAAGCTTTTAGTACTTATGACAAGCGAGTATTCAAAAAAAGTCCTGGCAGTATGGTAACAGTGTGTGCGCGCGTGTTACCTGTTCATGATCTCAGCGAGCTTGTTGACGGCCTGCTGCTTGAGCATGATCTCGGAGTTGAGCTTCTTGTTGAGCCGGTCCACGTCGTCCTGCAGCCGCTGCAGCGTGGCCACGCGCTCCGCCAGCGCCGTGCCGCTGCGCCGCAGCTCGTCCACCTCCTGGGACAACACAACATAATATTGTCAAATATACAACTCGAACAAATATTTAAATAAAAAATACCCCTGATTCCATCGGAATTCGATTGCACCTCAATATCATCATATTTCCCTACCATCTCACCTTAACAGGGACAAGTAAAAATTGTGAATAAACATTTGGAAGTGTTACTTATTAGACGAAGGCGAGCTGCGTCTAGTCAATTCTTCTTCATTGGGAAAAAAAATTGGGCATCATTCTAACCAGTTTATTTTGAACATCTCCAGACTAACACCAACTATAGGCTCCCAATCTAAGTAACGCTTGTACTAAGGACAACGTACAATGGACTGGGGGCAATCCCCAACCGAGCTTAATTACGAAAAGGCTGGCCAGAAAGATGATGAGATACTATTCCGTAGCGTAGACGGCAACCGTGCTATTCCATGAGTCGAGCAGCTATGTTTTTTGTCACCGGTGCGTTACATTTGAAGATCCCCAAGCCATTTCAACGTGCGAAGGCGGCTACTGAGATTTTAGTGGGTAAACAAAGTATCCCGCATACCCCAGACTTCCCCCACAAGGAGGTCTGGGAATCTTTTCCTCCCCATCACCAATAAAACGTATCTTTGTTGTGTGTGATGGTAGATAGTGTGGGGGGTGGGGGGTGAGTGTGTTGTGTGTGTGGGGGGTGGGGAGTGAGTGTGTTGTGTGTGTAGGGGGTGAGTGCATTGTGTGTGGGGGGTCAGTGCATTGTGTGTGGGGGGGGTGAGTGGGCGTGTGTGTACCTTCCGCTGCAGGTCGATGGTGGCGCGGTTCTCGTGGTCGCGGTCGCGCAGCCCCTGCACGAGCGCGTCGCGCGCGGCCAGCTCGCCGCGGTGCTGCGCCAGCGCGTCGCGCATCTCCAACTCCTTCATCGTCTTCTCCTTCTCCAGCTCGCCCACCGTCTCCTCCGCGATCGACCTGAACCAAACACGCAACCGCTATTAAAAACCTTTATAATGTGTTTGTCTTTTTTTCAAGGTGGTAGAGCCAAGCTGTAGCCAATTGACTGCAGCTCATATACGGGCTGGCTCGACCGGGGTAGTACCACCCTCTCACAGAAGCTCGGCGTAAAGCAGCTATTACAGCTTCAAGCAATGGCGAGCAATGGCTTTGGTATTATTGCAAGCATCTATAGGATACGGCAACTGCTTAACATCAGGCAGGTCGTGCGCTTGTTAGCCTCGTCAGTCCAATAAAAAATTAGTGATGCCGGTCGTTACCTGGCGATGGCCTCGGAGTCTGCGCGCGCGATGGCGAGCTGCAGCTGGTGCAGCAGGCTGGCGCGCTCCTGCTCGAGGTCGCGCGCGGCGCGCGAGCTGTCCTCCAGCTGCGCGCGCAGCTCGTTGGCCTGGCTGCGGTACACGTGGCAGTAGTGCTGCTCGCTCTCCAGCTGCGACCGCAACTCCTCGCTCTGGGGAACACCACTACACTTAGCACATGCTTCGGAATCGTCACACAACTTTTTTTTTGCCAATGGCCTCTTTCCATTGAGTCGAACCCAATGTGATTCTGCCAATGTCAACGGAGTAGCGAAGACACAAAGAAGATTGATTGGTTGGTCGGTCCAAACTTGATTTATGTTGAGATTGCCCAGTATCCACAAAATAAATTTGAAGTTTTGACAGTTTTTCCATATTTGTCATAACGTCATATTGATTTGGTGGATAAAAGTTATCCGATGATTCTGAAACAGGCCCTTAAGTCTCCTAATACTTCATTCACAACTATCGAGGTGTCCTCGGGTAATGGACTATTTATTTTATTTGTTTATTTGAGGCTTGAATTAAGATTTTAGACCATCCGTTTTAGAACCGTCAAGAATGTCCGTCATCCAATACATCCCTTCGTATTGAGGAGGAATGTGCCAAAATACCATCGGTCAAAAGTGCACTACAGTGCATCTCTGCCAATTCATTTGGGGAAAAGAAAGGTGCGTGTTTCTATTAGTCTTAACCATAGACGAACCATATAAAGGACTGGGTCTAAGCTACCAGGCCGCGTTGCTATTACATCGCACAGCTGGGCCGGTGACGTCATCACAGTAGGCGTGGCTTAAGTCAGTGTGCTGTTGGCGTTCGTCCTGTGCAGACGTCTTGCCAACGTTCGCATCCCAAATATAATTCTATTCGACACTAGATGGCGACCCTCGGTACGTTTTTTATATGAACCTACACTTAGTGAAAAAGTTAAACTACGTACTAACATCGAAATAAAACGAACCCAGTAGTTATGCTATTTACCGGTAGATCGGGGAGGCGGAGCTTGTAAATTGCCCTCCCAGTTTTTAACCCCCACCACCCGCGCCACCCCGCGCAAAATTTCCACGCGTTGTTTCATAGGGAAATCTAATAAGGGCACCTCTATCTTTAGTCTTTACTCTATGGTCTTAACTAATAACAAAATGAAAATTATAAAAATGGATAACACTAAACCAGAAATTAATAAAGAAAAATAAATTATAGTGAATTTCTTGTAATTAATAACGCATGCCGAACATTCCTAGTTGACATTCAAATTAATTTTATTTGGCAATGCGTGTTTGAAATTATTCCTTGTAAAAATTTGTTCCAAATAAAGCAATTTGTAATTATAATTTCATATTATTTATATAACACGTCGGCGATTTGTGGACGTTCTTATTATGTTTCGTATTGTTTTGTTTTAGTGATAAACAGGTTTCCAGTAAAACGTTAAATAATTGTTTATTCATTACATTTCTCATTCTCATATTAACTAGATACCTAACACTTGTCATCACATAAAATCATTGTTTAACTACAATTCTCTTGTAGAATAATAACCCCAGTCGACGATGACCAGGAAATTAACACGGCAATAACCGATTCCTGTATATTAATGCGTGTCATCATCATAATGGAAGTGTTCTATAGGCATGTCACCATTGCCAAGGTTTTGTTTGTTCAGCACTTGTGTTCGTTAAATTCATAACTTTATAATGATTCAGATACGTCGTACGCCTTAGGCTGTGCTGCCACTACCGCGACCGTCGATCGATTGGTGTGGTTTGGCTGATCTACGAATATGGATCGATCATGGATCGATGATGCTGAACGGCGGTGGCTGTGTACGAAATTGCGAGACATTCTATCATCGTTCGACACTGGATCGATGCTCGATTTCGTGTTCTAGAAACTGGTCAATTGACGACGACTCATATCATTAATTGGTGTGGTGGATGACATCCTTAATTTAGACGTTTTAATTCCATCTTAAACATTAACGAATTAAATAGTTTAACTACCATTGTTTTTACCTACCATTGCGTTATAATAGATGGTTTAAAGATATAACAGGGACAAATCGCTGTATATTATATATTCGAATTCCATTCTGAGAACAGTTATCAAGCATATTGAACAAGCATTAATACTTTTCTAGGAAACACATAGCCTCGTATAAGCACACGCCTGCATAGTTTTATTATTAAAAGTTCACCACCTTCTATGTATTAGTAAGCGGGTAATGAGAATAAAACACATTTTAAATATGTTTGATCGTTTACAAGTTTTTTTAAATATTATACATACTTCCTATACAAAATATGTGTTTTTACGTACTTATGTAGGTACAGTCAGCAACGAAAGTCGCTGAACATTCAGAATTTTTCAAATCGGTTATACTCTTTATTCTACAAACGTTGGTAAACCTTTATAAAACCAAACATTAGCAACATGTCTACAATTTTTTTTTTATTTTTTTTATGGGACTGCGGTGGCAAAAAAGCGTACGGCCCGCCTGATGTTAAGCAGTTACCGTAGCCTATAGATGCTTACAATACCAAAGGTATTGCTCGCACATTGCCGACCTGAAGGGGAGTGGGATGGAGGGAGGGGGAGGGGGGGTGGGCTTACGGCTCTCTCACTCATCGTACGAAACGCAGCTGTAATAGCTGCTTTACGCCGATCTTCTGTGAGAGGGTACTACCCCGGTCGAGCCAGCCCGTTTATGAGCTGCAGTCAATTGGCTACAGCTTGGCTCTACCACCTTATTTGTTTCGATAAAGAAAAATTATGGATTTGATGCAAAACAAAAGTGTGCAAGCTATTTGAAAAACTGAGAATGTTCAGCGGCTTTCGTTGCCGACCGTACATCTATGCAAAATATAATCTAAAGTCCAACCGATCTTAAATGTTTGTGTCATAAATATCAAGGTCAAAGAAGAATACCTACTTTTCATAGTTAGGTAATCCGTGCGGCTAGCCGTATGAGAATGCAATAAAATATACTTATCATAACATTCTATCTAGAAATATACAGTAGCCACCAGCTATAAGTATGTTCTGTTATTATGTGAGAGTACTTTCAGATAGATAGCGCGCCCATTTGATAAACAATTAATTTTAGTCCTCGACACATCAGTCTAGTTGGTGTCAAATCAATTAATCTTCGCAGCTATTTGATCTAATTCCGTAGCA
Source organism: Drymonia ruficornis (assembly GCA_947859195.1). Classification (NCBI taxonomy): domain Eukaryota; kingdom Metazoa; phylum Arthropoda; class Insecta; order Lepidoptera; family Notodontidae; genus Drymonia; species Drymonia ruficornis. The sequence goes on along the minus strand of OX401905.1, from coordinate 11,605,616 downwards.
ATAACAACGAGTCCCTCACTGGAGTTATTTTCATGAGTACAAGTATGAATACAAATTGTCCACAATTACCATGAACTATAATGAATAAATATTCTATTAATTGAGCAGATCGCATCATTATCAATGAGTAAGGCATTCAACTGTAGAAAAACCGCCGCGTCTACGTAATCGTGTGTTTATTTATTTGGAGACGAGCGCACGCACAGGTACATGTCGTATAAGGCAAAAGCTGTCTGTGTATGTGTGCATACTTGACGTCCACAATGAGTCACTATGCTGTAATGCCGGAGGACAGTCTATTTCGGCGCGATGAGATTATGATTAATTCACAAGAAACAAGTCAAAGAGCTCCTTAAGTTTCTCTATCAATATGCCACCTATACAATCATGTTTTACGATAAGAAATCTACCGGCGAATGCTTCCAGTAGCTCCCCCGTCCATTTGTTCACCCCCTGATAAGATAGCGCGATGATGACACACTAATTACATAATAACAAGCTGTCATAAATCTGCCTACACCGGCACCCATCACACATACTATTTACATACCTATTGTTATGTATATGAACAGACGACAGCAGAATCATCATTGCGGAAAAATGTAAGAAACACGTAAATTCTACAAGCTGACGAATTCCTTATAACCTGACATAGGGTAAATAAATACAAACAAAATTGAAAATACACAAGCTCATCGCATATTGAAGGAAGAAATAGCTAACCAGTTAGCATCTAATACACTTTTTGAGATGACTACAGAGGCCGACACAGATGAAAATCTGATCAAAATCTGTTGAGTTCAACACCAGCACAATAAATAATATGTGATAGTGATGTGTTTTCTACGATGTCCCCAGAATACTCTCCCATATCACGGTAAGAAGCTCGAATCGTGTAAGTATAGATGAGATATAGTGATATAGTGTAGATGAGAGGAGTAACTCACCCTGGCGTAGTGCATGTCGCGCTCGGCGCTGGCGGCGGCGAGTTTCTCGGAGGCGTCGTGCAGCGCGGCGCGCGCGGCGTGCAGCTCGCGCGCGCGCGAGTCGCGCTCGGCGTGCGCGGCGCGCGCGGCCGCTTCCGCCGCCGCTGCGTCGCTGCCCGCAGCCAGCCTGCCCGCGCGCTCCTGCTCTAGAGCTGCCGCCAGCCCTATCACCTGCACGATATTTCGACAATTTAAATATTTCCTGATATTATGTTTTTATATTAAATAATGACAAAGATATGCAAGATTGCTAAAAGTAAGCAATTATTACGACACGAGTATTATTTTTATTGAAAATTTTAAATGTCAGATTCTATCCAATGCTGCCAGCGTTCTGGGCACCCTGCGGCCCGATATCGGTGAGGGATTGTTGTATGATTTTTATTTTTTATATTTTTGTAATCAATGTTTAATGATGATTTTGAAAATAGTTTTATAAAATGAATAACAATTAATTAAAATCAAACAATGGAACCAACATCATAAAAAATATATAATTCAACTATTTATTGAACAACTAGAAATGACAGTAAGTAACTTTTTCTTGTTAAGTCCCTTACGTCGGTCTATTTGCGGAACGAGTTGTGGTTATGGCAAAGAAATTTAAAATGTTTCCTAAACCCATACAATCATGAAACAAGGATAATATTCATAAACTGTTACCACAAAATCATTCGATTCATTTAAATGCTATAATTAATTAATTGAGCATTACGGTTTACCTTCTCGCTTTCCTGACGGTACTCGCCCTCCAGCTTCTGGAGGCGTTGCTGCATCTGCCTGTAATCAACGCTGAGCATCGACTTCTGGCGGTCTTTCTCCTGGCACATGGACTCTGACCGCTGCCGAGCAGACTTCTCCTCGTTCAGTTTGGCTTGTAGGTCTGTACCAACACAATGTACAACAATCATAAAAGCTTGCTAATATTTCGTATCATTGCACTTGTATCGCCTACGCGTTATAAAAATCATTAGTGTGCACGATACTTGGTCTTAGTACGCGTCTCGCGTACGCGATACGGCCTCTTCTGCCACTCGCTTTTAGTAGAACACAGGCTTTATCCCCATTCATAGAAGTGGTTCATAGGACATACGCGATACGATACGGAGTTACGCCATAATGATACATCATGAGGATAAGCCTTAAAAGAGTAATCTATGTACATATATTATTGTAGAAGGTAATAGTGAAAAAGTATATTATGTCTTAAGAGTTCTGTAAAATTTGGAATACCTATTATTTACAATGTTTTACACATGCTATTACAAAAAAAACTGCATTCACAGGGAAAGGAAATAGTATAAGGAATGAAAATAGGCAGCCCTACAAAGATCGAAGGTGTATTAGCAAACTGAACAATACCTTTAAATATCATTTCCAATGTTCCTGTGGCATGCAAAAAGTGAAGGTATGTAATATATTGTCGGGAGCTTACACAGTTTAGCTGTCGAACATGAGAGGATGTAGCGAGAACTAGATACAACAGTTTCAAAAGGTCATACACACCCTTGACTAGCTCCAAGTTTGCTTCTTGTTTGGAGAGCAGCTGCGAGCGCTGCGTGTCCTGGTGCGCGCGCAGCTCCTGCTGGTACAGGTGCTGCGCGGCGCTCAGCTCGTGCGCCAGCGACGCGCACTCCTTCTCCAGAGACGACACTCGCTCCGACAACTGTCTATTATCCACCATGATGTGATTCAACTTCGCCGTGGACCGTTCTATTTCAGCGTGCGCTGCATTCAACCTGCTCATAGCTTCCGCCACCGCTGATTCGGAACGCTGTTTAGCTGCCTTCACTGCGGCTAACTCCTCAGACAGAATGCTCCGTTCTCTCTCCAGGGCATCGCATTGGGCGCGCAGGTCCGCCATTGTACCATCGTTCAGTGCGGCGGCTGCGGCCTGCGCAGCTGTCAATTCTGCGGCTTGTTTCCTCGACTTGGAGGCGGCCTCGGACTCCAGCTTTAATTTCTCGCGCAGTTCCGACAGTTGCTTCTCCAGACTGTTTATTTTCTCATTGTAAATCTGTATATTATTTATTTCTTTTGTCCTCTTGCTGTGCTCTTCATCGAGCCGCCGCTTAGCTTCGTTCAAGTTAATTTCAGCCTTTCTCCTAGTCTCACCTTCTATATCAGCCTTCCTTTGCAATTCTCTCAAGTCATGTCTGAGTAATGCTAGCTCTTTGTCACTATCGGCTATAATTTTTTTGTTCCTAGATTCCCTCTGCGACAGTTCTTCTAACTGTGCACACAGAGTCACTTGCGTATCTTCTAACTTCCGCCTACCGTCTCTTTCCCTTTCGAGAAGTTTTTCTAGCTGCAATATCGCTTCAGATCCAACATTATTAACATGATTATTAGAGATCGTATTATCTACCACATCAGCTGCCTTCAGTCCTCTAGCACATAGCTGATAGTCACCATTGTAAGTGAAACCTACAAATGGCAAGTGATTGCCGACAAACGCTTTTGGCACTGGGAAAGATTCGTCTAAAGCGTCAGACTTTTCCATATCATCGAAATTTCTCGTATCGTCATCACTAGACAGCTCAGGCACTACAGGAGGTATGGAATCCCTCAAATTTTCAAAACTCCATTGATCATTGACGAAAAATGGATGTTGTTTGATTTCATCTACACTATTCTTTCCCAATCTTTTAATTCTATCTGTTAAGAGGCCTCTGATTAAAGATTTGGCTTCCTTTGATATCTCTACATCATCAGGAAATTGAAGTGAGTTCCTATGATCCATAATCTTCCCGTAAGTTCCCACTAAACTGTCGGCATAGAAAGGAGGATCACCTATTAACATTTCATATAAAAATATTCCCACAGCCCACCAGTCACACTCCCGACCGTACACTCCTTCCCCATTCTGTGACTGCAACACTTCAGGTGATATGTAATCAGGGGTTCCCACTGCATTACTGGCACGCACAAGACCATCAGGTCCCATCCTCATACAAGTGCCAAAGTCAGCTAGTTTTAGATGACCATATTTGTCAATCAACATGTTGTCTGGTTTGACATCTCTATGTACGAACCCCATACCATGAATCACATCTAGAGCAAGCACAATTTCCATTGTATAGAATTTTGCCCATTTCTCAGGTATATCATAGTTAGACATAAGGCTTACGAGATCACCGCCGGGCATGTAGTCCATCACCATGTAAAGATATTTGTGATCTTGAAAGGCAAAGTGCAGTTTCAGAATCCACTCGGAGTTGGCATGTGCCATGATGTGCCGCTCCTCCCAAAAGAATGTGGAGTCTGACCTTTTGATCATCTCCACCTTGCTAAGTAGTTTCATTGCATAAACTAGATGAGTAGACCTGTGTCTGACTAGTTGTACTTCACCGAATGCACCGCGCCCAATTACTTTTATCAAATGAAAATCTGCTGCCTTCATGCGTAGATTTACAATTTCTGAAGCAAATTCTTCATCTATAACAAAACATAGATAGATTGAGATATCAAATATGAGTGCTCTAGTTGACTCTGAAAAGATATGTTTTATGAGAACAAAAGAATTAATACACAAAATTAACTGTAACTCCCCATATTGTTACTTAGATGAGATATTACATATTATATACATAATATAGTTTTGATAGTAATCTGTTATAAAAATATTTTAAGTGCACTCAGAATACTTCATGTTACGAGCACAACTTTTAAGTTGCATATATTTTATAACTATAATTTTATTCTTTACTAATACTACATTTTTGTTTTGCTATACAGAATATTACTAATGCTGACTAATGTAGCAGTGCATTAGAATAGGATATATATTTCATGCTGAACTTGTGATGTTTCAAAACACCCAGTTGAGGCCTGTTTATCTTGAATACTTGCAGGTGTTTTGGTTGGCTTCGTTCAAGCGTACAGCTGCGTAATGCAAACATTATGGTAGTGTACTCACATCTGCTGGTGTAGGCCTCGACATTCTTCATGCGTCGAATGGCCGGATGGTCGCAGTCGGAGACGAGCGCGGTGACGGTGTCGAGCAGGCAGTCCACGTTGCCCGTGGAGCGCGGGTCGCACAGCTGCTCCTCCAGGGCGCGCAGCCGCCGCAAACGTTCTTCGTCCTTCACCGCTTCCATTCTGTACCCGATATCTGCCGTCCACTGCCACTGAGGCTAAACGCCACCGAACATTCTCCAGATAACTGCTCCGAGTGAGAACACCACTCTCATCACGACACATCAACGACTGGGTACCGTTTTGTTGCTCCCGCAGTTTAGTCCGGCCGATAACCTACCGTTGGCAGGATAACTTATGTTTCATTGTAGAAAAATTCAGTTGCTACAACTCAATGACAGCAGATAAAGGTGGTTCTCACAACAAAGCATATGCACATTTACAAACACAACAGAATGATTATTTACGTATATAAATTATCAATGACTTCTAAACAATAATGAACACCATATTACGATAACGATTGGCACAAATTTAGAAAATTAAAGTTATAATACGAATTATTCCACCGCTTGATTGATGAACGATGGATGACCGAACAATAAAGTGAAGAAATGGTGCGTTCCATTCACTGTTAATTTTGTAATTTTCGTTATTTTCGTCCACAAATGTCGTTCCATTCACAAATGAAAGTGATCATTATGATCTTTCATAACATTTTCACCCCAAGTTCCAGACGGATTGAAAATGCTAAATATGCCACGGAATTTGGCCACTTTAGACCCAGCCCAGCCGATGGGTAAAAATTGGCGAAGTTTGACATTTGAGCGTTTGACGGTTCACTTTGCACGTAGTTAAACGTAAATAAAGACGATAGAAGCCATAATTTTTAAATATTGAAAATTGTGACTCTCATCGTAGAGGTAATCCGTCGCGCGTCCCATTTTTTAGTTAATGTGAGCTAAATAACTACTAGTTGTCACAGAATTGTAATTTTGAGATCGTGTTTATTGGTGTTCGGTGTTGTTTACAATCTCGTGTCCAAATAGCGCGGAGTGGTTTTACAGTTACTGTTTTTTTCTCATGGAAAATCAGATCCAGAATCAAATTTCAGGTTGGAACATGGACTACTAGAGCGTACCTAAATTACCCGCGACCGTCAACGATCCCAAAACCGGGTGATCTTTGCAAATATGGCTGATCTTGTAATGACCCAAAAATAAGCAATTCGGAACAGGTTAGTTACAATTGGGTTTCTCTATGTTAGGTATTCTTAGTCTCGGTTAATAGTAGTCTAGGTACATTCTTTCAAATTGCTTGTAGCATGGCACAGCCTATCACCAGACCACAATGTATGACCAAATTCCGGGCATTACAGAAATATATTATAAATCGGCCAAAGGCCATAATCCTGCAATAATGGTAAGGGCTGGAAATACTATGATGTTAGTAGATATCTTTAATAAGTAGTTGAATTTGATTTATACACCATAGTTATCATGTAATAGTTGTTACAGCTAGAACACATATCAAATCATGTGTCACTAATATATTAAATAGGCTAGGGGTAGCGGATAGGTAAGGATAAGGGCGGTAGGTGGCTAAGAAAACTAAACTTGTAAGAATTAAAATAAAATATGCTTTAGAAGTAGGATACAGACTTGTGTACTAGTAAAACTTTAGACAATATTAATTTACTGAAACATTTAATATTTACAGTGTACGGATGAAATATTTGGCCAAAATGCATGGGAAAATCTGCGCCAAAATGCATGGGAAGCGATTGTCTCCAGTGATCTTATTATTACAAACAACTCTGCATCACAAGAATTGCCGCCCGGTGTTAATCCCACTACACATTATATTGGTAAATATCAAACTTACTTATAGATCCAGATGGTAACAAACACCAAGAATATTTCTTGATTTATGTGAAGTTATTTAATATTCAAAATGGTAATTAGATGAGCCGTATTGGCAATACGACATGTTTTCGACATTGTTTTCCGAAAATGACTGGGTCGTACTGTGTCCGGACTCCGTTTAGAAGGAATGCTATTTTAGACAGTCGCATATCTCCCTCTTTCTTGGCAATATCTTTGGGTATATCATTGACGGTGTCCTTGGTTTAATATTAACAAGTGGTCATAACCGTAAATTTGGATTCGATTCATTGTTCTTTCATATTCAAAGGAGGTAATAAAGAATACCAGCTCGCAGGCCAGCTCCAGTCCGAGATTGTAGCCGGTAGAATATGGCAATTATCACACCCCTTTTTGTCAATCAACTAAACGTGGTTGGACAGCAGAATGCACCTACCTAACGCTCTGGGGAATACCTACAGGCGTGATAGTAATTTTATGATCATTTTGTTGCTTATTTACATAACATCTATTTGGTCTAATTTTGCGCCTTCTAATGCCATCTAGTGGCGAATAGCGTAAACTATTTTAAATAGACTAGCATATCATGCGAGCTAATGAGTAATGGGCAAAATAGTTTCTTGACTATGTCTAATAAGGGTCCTTTATTAGCGAGGATAAGGACGCGTGCCATATTCTGTAAGGTCTCATATAAGTCTGCAAGATCTCATAGTTTTAAAGACATTGTGATGATGGGTGATGTCAGTATTAGTAGATCAGTCTCGCTTTTATTATAGAAGATAGAAGCTATGGTAGCACACATCTGAATATAGACCTCACATTTCTTTTTCAGGTTGTAGGCGTGGAAGCATTAGATGAAGGCGTGAATGCGTCGGCGGTGTTGGCGTGGCGGGAGACGGGTGGCGCGGCGCGCGCGCCGGTCTGCTGGTTGGCAGGGCAGCCCACTCACGCTGCTGCAGGGGATCATACCTGGTAAGGATAGATATCCACATACTTGGTTGGTCCATATGAGTAAAGTCCAATCGACTGCTACTTATTGGCCGGTTCCGGCATAATGTTGACCGCCCTTGTTGTTTGAGCGTATCTTCGGCGCACTGAATGGTTGGAGGTTCGATTCCCATCGGAAACTAAATTTTCTGTTCTGGGTGTTACGGGGATCGCCCCTTGTCTATGTATACCTATGTAATCCATAGTACGCGCGTTGTTAAGATGATATTATACAACAATACCAGCTACAAAGTGTAGACTATCACACATCTTGACTTGTCTACTCGCTGGAATGAAATAGACGGTATGATAGTATAAAGTAGACAACAGTAGAGCAATGTTTGGAAGTTAATTCCTGTGATTACCAGTATGCAACATAGCGGTCTGACCTTTTTCAATAGAAAATCATTCTATACTTCCATCCATAGCCGCCGACTACCACGACCTGGGCGCAGACCGGCGGCTGGACCGCTGCTGCCGCACGCACGACCTCTGCCCCACCAAAGTACGGGTCTACTCCCGCCGCCACAACCTCACCAACAACTCCTTCTACTGCAAGTCCCACTGACCCCAAAACGACCAACACCTCGGCTTTGCACCTCATGGGACACATATACTTCAATCTAGCTCAGGTCCCATGCTTAGAAGACTTGCCCAAAGGCCGAGAGTTCCGCGACGCTAAGCAGGGCTTCTAACATCTGCAACCGAGTACCTAGGTCAAACTCAATGTAGTGCCATCTATTAGTCAGGTGAATGTGTCAGGCACAGATTTTGTATGCTCTAAATTTTGCCGATGGTTGCCGATAGACCCACTAGTTGGATCTCGGAGGGCAGATGGCAATCGCTCCGTGTAAATATCGGTGATCAGCCAAATCAGGGTAGACTGTAGCCGACCCCTCATAATGGGATAAGGCTAGGAAGAATAGAGATTAATAATATGTATATTAGTCTGTAATGTATTTATCTATTGGCCTATGTCCCCTGAAATAAATGAATCTATTCTATTCTATATAGGTATATAAATAACATACAACTACTGTCTATAACTCTATAAGTTTTAAATAAAAGTTTACATTTGCTGTATTATTAACATGTTAAACTGTAAAGTAAATACCTATTTATTACCACAGTTTTGAAAGACTATGGGAAAGAATTTCCAATCATAATTATAATCTGAAAATATTTTTTACTTCTTCATGCTCTTGCTGTATCAATTAAAATTTTCACGTACATAATTTTCTCATATTATTACCTTTTGTTTCAGAAAAACTAGACGCTATGGTGAAACTAATAAAAACAAAATGAAGCAGCAAAAGAGGCTTACGAAAAAAAATAACGGTGGCATAATATGTGTGTGTGAATATGTGATATGTAAGCGGTTTTACTATGGGTTTTACAAAGTTTTTAAATAAATAATGATTGGTAAAATATAAATATTTTATTTAATATTTTTGGGTATTTTACATTATTACAACTAAATATCTCGTAGACGAAATTGAGTTGCTATTACATTTCTTTTAGCATTCGCTAGTAGTAGTCTTCAGGCGTAGTGGTCATCAAGCCTGTCTGCAGAGTCTCATTATTAGTTCCTTCCTGGGCTATTATTTCAAGTTCTTCAGAAATGGTAGACTCCAAAATATACTCAATTGTAGATCGAGTCACCCTGAAAACAATCCAAAAATACATTTCTTAAGTTTAATCAACTATGTATTGGTATTCAGAAATTAACTGTGAAGTTAGGTAGGTATCTACAATGCACACTGTGAGCCTGCTTGAAAGGAATTTAAAAAAAAATTCTTAAGTCTAATCAACTATGTATTGGTATTCATAAATTAACTGTGAAGTTAGGTATCTACAATGCACACTGTGAGCCTGCTTAACAATGTGGAGATGCCTTTTCTTCGCGTGGCTATCCTATCCTATCCGCGTGCAAGCATGTCTCACCGCCTCGCATTGTCGATATTCAGGACAATAAGCCAGAAACTTGGTTGTACAGCTGCCACAATCTACAATCATTTTATACATACACTTTACTTAAATATGTACCTGAAATGGATTTTGAAATCGATATTGCTGTACGAATTTACTACAAAAATATAATTTTGCACGTGAGGTTTCAATTTTCATTTCTTCGGTTGAGGTCCGGCCAATACAATAGGAGAAGATCGTCGTCGTCTGATAAGTCCGATGAAGATTCCTCCATGATTTTCCGAATGAGTGATGCAATTACTGTCTTTTCCATTATTTCCTGTTTTTCACAAAGATTATTGAAACTGAAGTTATGCAAGCTACACTACAACAACAAACACTTGTCAAACTATCATTTGACACATTTTCAGCCGCTAAGGCGTTCCAGACACATGTGGACAAAATGGGCATTATTTTCGAAAATTTCGTTCATAACGTGAGTGGAACACAAATTTGTGGATAAAATCGTTTTGTACGTTTTTAGCGAAATTAACAGTGAATGGAACGCACCATTAGATGCATTTCAAACAAATAACTTGGCTGGCTGAAGAATGAAGTTCGCATGGCACCATATGTCTATGCTATCTACCTATATCGCTTGGCTCAAGCGCCTTGAGGTCCTTATTCACGCACGGTCCATCTTGGATGGACATTTCGGTTCTCCATTCCAAAGTGCGATGGACACGTCTTTTTTGTTTTGTATTATTGTGTCCTTATTGATGCTATTTATTACTTGAAACAAGCGAAATAGGGAGCTATTATTAGTGGGCGTCCATAAATTACGTGAGGCATTTAGTGGGGGAGGGGGTCGAGTCAAATCTCACCAAATCTCACGTGGGGGAGAGGAAGGGTCTCGGCAAATCTCACGTATTTTTTTTACCGCAAGAAACAGTGTAAAATTGCGTGAAAACTGGGTTAAATTAAGTAAAACACGTTTCTCCATTTGAATATGGCTTTTGAAAAATCTCACGTGAGATTAGAGGGGGAGGGAGGGGGTCGAGCAAAATCTCACGACATCAGAAAAATCAAGAATCAGGAAGAAAAATCTCAAAAATTATCTCACGTAATTTACGGACGCCCCCTTATAGACTTAACATTTTTTTTTTATTTGGCTTTGTAAAGAAAGAAGAAAAATCTAATCAAATAATTTACTTAATAGCAAATAAGTAATTCCAAATACCTACATTATATCAGTGAGTCTTAAACTAAGCACTAATGAAAAAACTACAAACTCAATGCATCTTGACCAAAATAATGTCTTGAGCACTCCATAGATCATTCCTCCAAGATCGTAGACTTCTCTCAGTCTGATTGTGGATCGCATTATCATCCGACGAGTATCCATCCGGCAGGCATACCCGTACGTACTGTTCGTTCACAGTTATTTTACCTCTGGCATTTTACCTTATTTATTTATTTTTGAAAAACGTGGCCGTTATTAGGTTTTTATAAGTCATGTAGGCTGTAGAATAAAGTATAATCTACAGTTCATGGTCTCAAAGGCCAAGTTTAAAGGCTCACTTTGCGTTTTACGAAAATAAAATTAAGAACGTTGGAGGTATAATAACTGTGAACCATCTGTAGGTATGCATGGGAATCTAAAGTCCGTTTCACGAAAGAAGTCCCACGGCAATGAGTGGAACTAATTTAATCTTAATATTTTATTTCTAATCTTAATATTACATTTCAATAAATTACTGAAACAATAAGATCGGATTATCCTACAATGATTAAACATTTAATTTTTGGAGAGTCTTAAAACAATAGAGGGTTAACAACATTCCATCGCATGACTGTGGCGCCGCGTCTGCGGGACTTCTTTCGTGAAAAGTACTTTAGGTATGTTCCGAATTATGCTGCGTTCCATTCACTGTTATTTTTGTTAATTTCGTTATTTTCGATCAAAAATCTCGTTCCACTCGCACCAACTTGTACTGAAAGTGATCATTATTATCGTTTTTAACAGTTTTTGTGGACGAAAATAGCAAAAATTACGGTGAGTGGAACGCAGCATTAATGTCAATAATCGTGTACCTATAGTAAAGTTCAATGGTATACAACATACTGTCGTGGTGTAAACTGATCTTTATAATAGAATGAATGAACGAGATGCTCAGAGTATTTTTTTAAGCATTGAAGTCAGAAAGAAATTAAAGGGCCCATTCACCATCCCGCTTGCATCCGCCACGCAGGCCAGCAACATCCAGCCAGCTAGCTTATAGGTACATTGGCCGTTTTTCGATTACACGGCACGACACCGGCGACGGCATGGCGGCAGCTTTTTCATTGGTCAGTGACCAGTTGTCATTGGTTACTAACCAATGAAAACCCCGTAAATAGCTGTCACTGTGCCGTCGCCGGTGCCGTGCCGTGTAATCAAAAAACGGCCAATCGCACGGCACCGGCACGGCACGGCACGGCACGGCACCGGCACCGGCACAGTGACAGCTTTGGCGGAGTTGTCATTGGTCAGTGATCAAGCCGGTAAGTGGAAAAACGGCCAGTGTACCTATAAGCTAGCTGGCTGGATGTTGCTGGCCTTCGTGGCGGATGCAAGCGGGATGGTGAATAGGCCCTTTAATTTCTTTCTGACTTCAATGCTTATTATCTTGCGACGGAAGGAGCTTGCAGAACGCAAGGCATCCTGATTGGCGTTGCTGGACGGCTTGTAGACGACAATAATAATTATTATATTCACAATCCTGCATTGGCCAGCGGACTGCAATGTAGGATAATGAATTGATCGTGATTCCATTTCTTTCCAATAAAAAAATAATATTTCTTTAAGGCTTGGCGCGCACGGGTATCTTTTGTCACCGTGACTGTTTTGTCACTCGTGCACGCTAGTCCTATGGAGATGCACCGGTTGTCACGTCACGCGTCGTGACGTGCGCGCACGCACCTATCCACGGAGTTGATGAGTGACAAAACAGCCACGGTGACAAAAGTCACCCGTGCGTGCTAAGCCTAACCGTGCGTTTCCACTGCACACAAACATGTTGATACAACATATTGCTCCCTATTTTTTTGCTGTCATTAAATAGAGACAACAATATGTTGTGACAACATGTTATTGCGCAGTGGAAACGCACGGTTAGAGAACGATTTTTTATGGTTATTCTCCATGGATGTATTAACTCAGGATGCGCATCGCATGATCTTCCCCTCTAGCTTTTTTTTATAGGTACTAGACCAAAAATCTCTGACACGTATATAAAAACTGTTTTCGAAATCGATTTGATCAGAGTAAGTATCGTTTTCGCGGTGTAAGGTGCTCCGTGAAAAATGCCGAATTGTCCCATTAAACATGTGCAAAGAAATTACAAAAAATAGTAATATACAAAAAGATGGGGTAACATTTCATATGTAAGTATTTTTGATGTAATTAATGCAATTTTTCTATTAAATTCATTAAAATATTAAATGTCATAAGAATCGAAAATATTATCGATACAATTAATCGAGTACGAATTAATCGAATAGTCTACTGTGACCATAGACGAATCTTTTCTACCCTGGCAACTGTATTTTTTATTTGTCAAATAATTGTCAAGTATTTGAACTTTGTAAACAAACGGATAAATACTGAATTACGCGGTGATAAACCAGTCGCAGGACGTTAAAAACGATTTACAATGAATAAATCATTAGTAATTCAACAAGAGAGGTGATTCACAAAGTTTACAGGCGGTGTCTCGCGGAATTTGAGGTGCAAAATATTTTGTCAGAACTCGACCATGTTTACCAAAGAACCGCTGATATTATAGGTATATAAGCAGTTTATTTTACAGTTTTTAAGTTAAATAATGTGTTTATTGTATACAAAGGCAGGCTCAAAGCTTCAGTTTACAGGTTTTTCAGTAAATATACATTGATCGCTTAGAGGTACATTCGATTGAACACACTTGATACTTGGTATTATTTTTATGTGTTGCTTTCATCTCGACCAATACATAAACTAAGGTTGCTTTATTTTTCTATGTTTGCTTGTCAGTTAACATCGTTACTTAATCTATACTTCTATACTAATATATAAAGAGGGAAATGCTGACTGACTGACTGACTGACTGACTGACTGACTGACTCATCAACGCCGAGCCGAAACTACTGAAGTTAGAGACATGAAATTTGGATAGTAGATATATTTTGTGACGGAGACAAGCAATAAGAAGCGATTTTGGAAAATTCAACCCCTAAGGGGGTTAAATAGGGGATGAAAGTTTGTATGCAAGTTCGTCATTTTTCAAGTTAGAATTATGAAAATTTGTGTAGAGGTGTCTTTTTAAAAATTAAAAATATGGTTTTCGGCGTTTTTTAATATTCAACCCCTAAGGTGGTAAAATAGGGGATGAAAGTTAGTTGGGAAGTTTGTATAGATGTTCGTCATTTTTGAAGTTAGAATTATGAAAATTGGCGTTTAGGTTCCTTTTTAAAAATAAAAAACTTGAATTGCTGCGTTTTTGAAAATTCAACCCCTAAGGGGGTAAAATAGGGGACGAAAGTTTGTATGGAAGTTCGTCATTTCTGAGGTTAGCATAATGAAAATTTGTGTTTAGGTTTCTTTTTACGTATTAAAAATAATAATTTCATCTTTTTTGAAAATTTAAACCCTAAGGGGTTAAAATAGGGGGTGAAAGTTTGTATGGAAGTTCGTCATTTTTTGAAGTTGGAATTATAAAAATTGGTGATTAGGTGACTTTTAAAAGATAAACAATATTAATTTCAGGGTTTTTGAAAATACATCCCCTAAGGGGGTAAAATAGGGGATGAAAGTTTGTATGGAAGTTCGTCATTTTTGTAGTTAGAATTAAGAAAATTGGTGATTAAGTGTCTTTTAAAAAATAATAATAATAGCGTTTTTGATAATTATACGGGGTATGGGATACGGGATACGCGATATGGGATACGGGATTTTGTATATGGGATACGTGATACGGGATACGGGATACTGGTTACGGGATATGGCATGCGGGATGCGGGATGCGGGATGCGGCATACGGGATGTGGGATGCATGATACGGGATACGGGATACGGATACGGGATATGGATACGGGATACGGATACGGATACGGATACGGATACGGGATACGGGATACGGGATACGGATACGGGATACGGGATGTGGGATGCGTGATACGGGATACGGATACGGATACGGATACGGATACGGATACGGGATACGTGATACGGGATACGGGATACGGGATACGGGATACGGGATATGGGATATGGGATGTGGGATGCGTGATACGGGATACGGATACGGATACGGGATACGGGATACGGGATTTGGGTTCCAGCAAACGGAAACGGATTTTTTTAAATTTATATTCTGCGCGGACGAAGTCGCGGGCAAAAGCTATTACTAAATAAACAAATAATCTCAAAGCATTAAAGAAATTATCTTTTATTGAATTATTTTATTTTTCAGGTACCGTTAGAAGAATAGTCGAAAATTGCTCTTTACGATGACATTAATCGATTAATAATAAATCTTCAAGATGACAGCAATGCTGTGGAGACTGATGATGATGAGTTGATGAGGCAGCGGCAGGCCCACGCCAATATATGGATTTATCAGGAGTGGAATATTTAGACCAAGATTAAAATAAAAAAATAATTAAAAAACGCAGTAGCTATGATATGTTTGTTTTATTTTCCTAAAATACAAAAAAAAATAACTAACTCATGTTGAAACAAAAACACCCACTATCGAAACAATTCAGATAAATACGATCTCGATAAATTCTTGATCTTGATAAACGGAATCGAACCTGACACTGCTCCGGGTCCATATGACCCAGAAGCAGGCAGCGTCTGCTACTGAGGCGATGAATCACATATGGCATAAATATATGTATAACAAATATTATCTTATTGACCAACATCAAAGAAAACTTAAAAGTGCTTGCGCTTGCATTATGAATAATAAATAATATGGAAAATAATAAATCAAGTATCAAAATTATTCAGTCGTATTAGTGAATGTTGCAAGAATGATTTTTTACTATAAACTTTTTGATTTGAACAGTGTTGTAGTAGTGTTTATTTATGATTGCAGACCGGTATCGATAAAAATATAATATATATAGTGTATAATAAACCTTGGGAGAGGCCTATGTCCAACAGTGGACGTCTTTTGGCTGAAATGATGATGATGATGACATTAGTATAATAATACCTATTACGTTTATACGTACCTACCTAACAAAAGATATCAGCCAGGCCAGTGGCAGCAGATGGCGCTGGTCGAGTGGGAGTGGGGGGGGGATGAAACAGCTTATTTGGGAACATTAGGTACTTATTTTTTAGATAATCTCATTTTCAAGGAACTGAATTGGGATGTACCCGGAATCATCTTGTTTCCGTTGAATATTTACGCCTCGTGAGTTACTCATTATTTCTTGTTCAGCTGTTTCAGTAGAGATAATTCAGTATAATTCAGTAGATTATAATGACAGCTATAAATGTAATAATGAGTATATGAAACTATCGATATAGCTAATTAGAAATATCGATAGTGGTATTCACCCTATTACACCGATGGTCCTACGGTAGTAAAATTTTGTATGTTGACGTATTAAATCTTTTAGTGTGCGTAAAATATACTAGTGTTGCACATTTCTTTACGTGTGCGTTTATAATGACACAAAATGTTTTGAGTAAGTGTGCGTCAATTTTAATGTAGTGGTTACCTCCCCTCCCCCAAGAATTGACAGAACATTTTGTTCGTTGAATTATGCGTGTTGCGAGTCCATTTTGTTACTTTGTTCAAGTTATTCTCATATTATTATTCTTGATTATGGAATTATGTTGTCTATGGGAAATTGTCTATTCTCTATTCAGGATTCAGGATCTGTCTGTAATTCATCATTCATTCAATTCTTTCTTTATGACCTTTTGTCATGCCATTCGTTCAATTTCATTCGAATGGAACATGGCGGTGCTAGGCAGGATGTGCATAAGTTTCTGATTTTTGCATTTATTATCGAACTGCAGTATATCAATTAGCTTTTTCATTACTTTCTGTTATATTTAGTGTGATAAAATATTTGTTTTAGTGCAAAAGTTATTTGGTAACCATATCATATTGTCTGGACATCTTTTCTGCAATGAAAATTATTATTCTTTGGTAGTGTAAAAATAATTGTGACAAATATAACACACATTTTCAGGTAAATTGTTGATTTATATATGTGTTCTTATTAATCCATTTTAGACATATTTTGATTTCCAGCCGTGTGTCCCATTGTAATTCCCTATAAATGTGTGCTAAAAGTTATGTGCCCCATTTTGGTTCAAGTTCACTCTCGTGTTATTTTGCTCATCTTTAGATTTGTATAGTAGGTACTACATCATTTTTGATTAGTAATCATCACACGTTGTTGATTAATCAAATCTTCAAAATACTGTTTTGGATTTTTACAAGGGTATTATTTCTTTGTGGTCCCCTAATCACGTGTGATTCAGGTCGTTATGGGGTCAATAACTGCTAACTACACATTTATTTTCATTTTTTACATATTTTGATACCTACAATAATAACTACTTGTGACTGTCGCATATATTTTGTGGAGGCAGGTGAGCTTATACCTGTAATTGGTATTGTCTCAATATAGCACCGACTGTAGGTGCGCAATCCACAAGGGTAGGGGGTGTCAATCGGCATGTGCATGTGCAGTGAAACAAACCTAGGCGCAGGGCGCAGGATAGACAGGACGCATGGGAGGGCGGGGAGCGCGGGGCGGGGGCGGCGGCCCGTCCGGCAGTCAGCTGTGCAAAGTGTCATGTCGCGCCGCGCCGTGCCGTGTCGTGGGAAGTGGCCTAAATTGTGCCCCTCTATTGAATCACCACAAAATTTGACTGTTGGATTTCCAAACTCTACAGCATTAATAATAATTTCAGTAAATCAATCATAGAAAACACATGGATTCAACAGAATAATTTTTGTGTAGGGCATTTTTCTTTGTTACTTCAGTAGTTGAGAATTTGAGATTATACAATATTTGCTGAGCCTAAATCTCGAAATTGTTGGTAGGTTATTGTGTGTGTACCTATCTTATCAATTGAAATCTCATATTGAGTTGAGTGTTGACATCATGATGATCAATGCTCTCTAGATTAACCATATACCTAGTGAAGGGAAGTAGAAAATTATACTGTAAATTCTTTTGTTTCATCTTAATATTGTTCCAGCCCAAGCTCAGTCTACCTGAGTGTAATTTAAATGTGTCCTAAATGGTATTTAAAGATGACTTTCATGTAAAACTTTCCAAAAAAAACTGGTTTTATGTCATAAAAATTATATTGCAATGAATTATAATGCAAAAATTTGGTGGTGAAATTGAATAACCATTGCTTAATTATGGTAAAGGTGTGCTTCATGCATAACACCTTCTCATTGTTTCACATATGTTTGCCACTTGCCATTGTTGTGCAATCAACAATTTTCAATAAAGTACTTTATGGTTACCGCTGGTAGCTCACGATAACAGCCACAATCACAGTTTTCTTGCTCTCAATGTACAAATTTAATCAGTGTTTCATTACAATTGTTGATTCATATCCTGTAATAAAAATATTTTAATGGATTATTTCATGGTGGACTCTGTTGCGAAATAACGATATTATTGTTTCAAAATGTTATTTTTTTAAGTAAATTGGTAACTACTTGAGCAAGTTTCCAACAATTTTAAGAATGTGACCTCAAAATACTAAATGGTATGAATAGAGTACACCTATCATCCTGTAAGCCAGCCCTACCCTTATAATTAAGTATTAGTGGAGTGATGTAGATGTCTGAGGGTCAAATATCTAGTTTCATACTTGGAAAGAAGCTATTTATAGCATCAATGCAAAGTATCTCTTAGCACAAAGATTTTATGTTCATGGCAAATATGTGTGGCAAATATGTATGTTTACTGTGTGATATTTAATTTTGATTGCATTTACGATTCAATTTTCTAGTCATTATAGGTGTATGTAAAGCTAAGCATAGTGTGTAATCAATTAACAATGAATTAAGAACCTACCTAGTTCATTGAAACATAAGTTGTACCTACATTAGATGCACTATACAATTATTCCTAATTTAATTTTAATACAATCATAGACAGTGTCATTTATCGTTTCAGGACGCCGTGGTGGCCATGGCTACGCTCATCCAGGAGAATGGTATCAAAGAGCTGAGTAAGGGCACGCACGGGGTGGTCGGGAACCATGGCATGAGCGCGCACAGCGTGGCCAGCCACATGGTGCCCGACCACGAGTACTGCGAGGCGGGCGGCGCGGGCGGCGCGCCCCCGCAGTGCGTGGACGCCGGCGCCGCGCCCGCAGCGCCCGCCGCCCCGGAGGAGGAGGAGGAGGAGACACCCGAAATAGACATAATGATAAACAATGTCGTGTGCAGTTTTAGTGTTAAGTGCCACCTGAACCTTAGACAGATCGCGTTGAACGGTGTTAACGTTGAGTTTCGGCGCGAGAACGGTATGGTCACGATGAAGCTGCGGCGGCCGTACACGACCGCGTCGATCTGGTCGTCGGGCCGCATCACGTGCACGGGCGCCACCAGCGAGGACCAGGCGAAGATCGCGGCGCGCCGCTATGCGCGCGCACTGCAGAAGCTTGGCTTCCAAGTCCGCTTTCGTAACTTCCGCGTAGTCAATGTACTGGGCACGTGTCGGATGCCCTTCGGCATAAGGATTATATCCTTCTCAAAGAAATACAAAGAAGCAGAGTAAGTTTGTATTTTGAAATTATTTCTACACATTTACCTACAAGTACTCTTTGACCTCATCGTTACCTAATCACAGTATTATTTTTAGTTATAAAAGCTCATTATGCATAACTGTTAAACACTAAACCAGTAAAGGGGGACTTAGGTACTTGTCTTTCATCATAAAAGTTTTTTATAAGCCTGACTAATTTTATTCTAATATAGGGACTTTAAACTACTGGAAGGAAGCAGGTGTCACTATATTTTAGTATGCATGTAAAGTCATTAGTCAATATCATTACACATTTTCAACTAAATGACAATGAACGTAATGTTATAATTGTATATATCACAAGATAAAAGACTGGTTCATTTACCTCGCAATAACTAAAAACTATATAAGTAGGTAAGTACCTTGCATACAATTTTTATAGTAGATAAAACAAGTTTGTTTACCCCAAGTCATTAATGAGTACAGTGGGAACAATTTGAAATATCTAAAGTCCGGGAAGTGATTTTTTGTTAATACTTGAAATGTATTGTTTGTTTTGACTCCATGGTTTGATAAGTTGAAATTATATAAATGTTGTATACGTAAATGTAACTTGTTGTTTTGTTTCAGTTATGAACCAGAACTTCACCCTGGGGTGACATACAAGCTGTATAATCCTAAGGCCACACTTAAGATATTCTCCACTGGAGGTGTGACAATCACAGGTACCTATCAATCCCACTAATATTATAAATGTGATAGTTTGGATGCATGGATGGATGTTTGTTACTCTTTCACGGAAAAACTACTGAACGGATTTGGATTAAATTTGGAACACAGATAGTTTATAACCTGGATTAACACATAGGATACTTTTTATCCCGATAGTATGTTCCCGTGGGATAAATTATACGCGGACGAAGTCGCGGGCAAAAGCTCTAATATTATAACACTGTTACTGAGATTATTAAATCTATTGTTGCAAATCTTAACATTCTCTTACTTAATCTATCAGGACATCACTAAATCCAAAACAAGCAGCCTGCCTGCTTGCCTGTTGGTTTGAGCATTATATAAAAACTACTGATCCAATTTGAATGAAGTTTTCACTATTTTAGTTAAGACTTAAAAGCTAGGGTACCTACGAGTTGTTACGCAATGATTATTAGAGGTCGGGCTGCATAACAAAACAATGCCCACGCGGTCAGAGCCGCGGGCATAACTTAGTGAATGTATAAAAATAGAATGTGAATCATTCCACTAGCAAAGATTCGATATTTTCCCAGCGTAATCGTGTATCCCCATACTACGCAGTTGTTGGTGCACCTCAAAATGGGACAATATGAGTCACGCCCATTGAATACAATCTAAATACATTATTTGATAGGCTGGTAAACAAAGCTAAGCAAACATACTGAACATTACTGGCAAAACTTCTATTGCAACGAGCCTATTCTCAACAGCAGAACTTAATAATGAATATCTAAATTTAAACCAAAAAATACACTATAAAGAAGTGGCAAGCCTCCTTGAAATGCACTTTAGACCAGTCAAATGGAATGCTTTTTTATTTTGAATACAGGTTGTGAGATTCTCGTATCTACTACTTGCATTTACTAGCAATGCGAAGACGCCTTCTAAAAAGAAGTACAATATCGAGAGCCGGTAGGTGTCTATATATTTGATAATAACACGTGACGTTCGTGATGTGTGCGCAGCCCGCAGTGTGAACGACGTGCAGTCTGCGGTGGAGCGCATATTCCCGCTGGTGTACGAGTTCCGCAAGCCGCTGACGGCGGCTGACGAGGAGCTGCTGCGGCAGAAGCGTGCGGCGCGCGCGGGCGGGCGCGGGGGCGGCGGCGGCGGGGGCGGCGGCGGCGGCGCGGCGGCCGCGGCCAGCGCGCCCGCGCCGCCGGCCGACGACCCCATGCGCCTGGTGACCATGTCGGACGACGACGCCGACGCCGACGCGTGGGAATGACGCGCCCGCGCCGCGCACTGACGCTCCCGACGCGCCGCCCCGCGCGGGAACGGTCCGGACTCTACGTTGGCATCGAAGCAATAACTGTCGGTTGTTAGTGCGATCGCGTGTGACTCGTCGGCGAGCTGTTCGATTCATGCCAAAGATATTTATTAGGGAGGCGGTCCGCGGCCGGGCCGGCCGGCGCGCCGGCGCCGCGCCCGGCCGCGGCCGGCGACCCGCTCGCCTCCCGCGCTTCTTTACCCTTCGTCTGTACGAATGTATCGTTTTTGTGATGACCTGTGACCTCTTTAGTTTGCGTAGATGAAGTCGAATCGTTTAGGTTGTAACCGAAATTCATAAAACGAAAAAAAAAAATGTTCAAATATAAATCTCGATAGCGATACTCAGTCTCGTTTTTCTTCTGCCGTTATGAGTGAAGAATTTGTAGTGATAATAGTGTTCAATAAGATTTGATCTAAGAATGAAAATGACTGAACGTCTAGGAGTTAGTGATTGTAAATATGAAAGCTTCGACATTATACGTTTCAATAATAAACATGTTCGTTTTATTGTTTTAATTGTTGAGATACATGTAGAGAACATCGTTTTTAATATCAGTCAAAATTATGCACAACCTTTATGTAATCGCCCATATACACTGCCTAAGAATCTGACTCTTGTGTGTCGTACTCGTCGCTGGTGAGTCGGGGGTGCGAGGGGCGCGGGGGCCTCGAGAGTCTCATCAGTGACGGGTCGAGCCTCAGATTGCCGCTCTGCACTGGCGTTCGAATATATGCGCTCATGTCGACCACAGCAAGCCGGGGCGTTTTGACTGCCGTACCTAATAAACAGACATACTTGATTAGGTATTCTTACCTAATTATGTAAATGAAATTCGAGACTCACCCGTTACAATCGGCAATAAATGGTCGACAGTGGCCACTGTCCGTGGCCTGGCCCTCAACACTGGACGGCGGGACAGCCGCGGAGGGAGGACTTGAAGGGCTGGCGGGGAAGCTGCGGGCAGCGGCGGTGACAACACGCGCCCTGCCAGCACGCGGCGCTCTGGAGATGAACTGGGGGACCTAGGAAGTTATCTATTTTAGAATAAATAGGTACCTATATTAGCTACCTGCACAAGGAACTCCTAAAGTAGGTACCTACCAAATTTTTGCATTAGGTAGCGTTACAAACAACGTTCACGCGTAAACAGCTGGCAGACGGAACGCCAGATGGCCTTCTATGCTTTTTATGGCCATATGGGCAAGGTCATTGTTTATCTATTTATCAAGACCCCGTTTTTAAAATCTGACTTGTTCATAACATCATAACTAACGTTTATCCAAGATATCATTACATGACCATAAAATAAGGAATCAATAACCAGCCTTGGCTATGTTACGAGATTCATCTTGCCATTTAGCCAATCAGTGCTTACCGTTTAGTTTTGAACCGTCCTATACAAACTGGGTGTTTTACAATAATCATAAGTATATTACGAGAATCTTGCTTAGAATGCGATCACCCGTTCCTTTGCAATCGTCCTAGAAATTTGGAAAAGATTATAGGTATTCGTCCGATCATCCTACGACATCATTGTGCAACGGGATTGCCTGACCTCTCACGCTCAATAACAGGCTGTCTCCTCCGATGTCGTCCCCGTGGATCCTTCTTCTTTGTTTTGCCAATACGCGGCGGGATCACGCCGATGTGTCGGTAATAATCACACAGTGCTTTCGCGAGTGATCTGCCAATTTTCGCATCTGAACGCACTCGTTAAGATTAAAAAAATGCTGATGCAACAGAGTTTTCCAGAGCATTTGTGTATGGCTATTGGCAGACAGCCCAAAAAATATTGATTATATTATATAATTAGAAATTGCTACAGTACAATGTTATTGGCTCCTGCTTTCATGTGAATGATGAATTATTGGCAAAGTGAACAATACCTACATGGAGATATAATACTGCTAACACGTTTAACCAAAACCCTTAAAGAGGTATGCATAAGTACTTAAGTACATATTCGACTAATTTGAAAGAAGGCTTGTAAGGTAACGTATTGTTTCTGAAGGAGGTAATTGCGAAAAGGATACAGGCATCCTCAGTGTAATGTATGAAAGGTCCCCTGGGCGACAGCCGCCGCCCGCCCAGGGACACGAGCAGCGTATAGGCGTCGACGGCGCCCGTGGGCAGGGCGCGGCGCGCGCTTCCGGCCGCGCCGGCGTCCGCGTTGTACAGGCACGCCTCGGGCCGCCACGCTTCTATACGGGTCCCTAGGAACTTCGGAAGGACTGCATGACGTTCGAACCTGTACCCCAAGTGTATTTTTTTTCGTAAGGTCACTGTAAAGTACTTTATAGTCTGCTTGTTTGTTATTTTATATGGCAAATTAAACAACACCTCTAACAGATGGTATCCAAAACTTGCAATTTTACATACTATACGGATAAATCGCGGGCTATAAAGTATACAGTTGCCGAGATAAAATAATTCGTGCTACTAGTGCCACAACAAGTTGGCGGGGGAATGGGAACCTTTGTGATGCTCGTTAATTCAATTTAGTAAATACAGCTAAGCTGGGTGACCGTTGTTGATTCGTGGACCTTAAATTCTGTAGAATAGCTAGATGATGTTTATTGCTATAAAATTATCTCGAGGCGCTTGATATTGGAGTTGCTAAAGTTTTGTGTGCCTACTTTCGGAAGATACCATTATTTGCTAGTAATTAATTAACTGACCCACCTATACACGTCGTCGTACGAGTTACCGCGAACAAACACGCCTTCGTGGCTGATGTCGCCGTGGATGTCGATGATGAAATCTAATTGGACGTTCTGGAAAAGCACACCCATTAAGAGTTCAATTAGTTACTGAATAACGTAGTAGGTGGAAAAAAGAAGGTAAAAAATAATAATAATTAGAACGTAACATACGGTACCACTCACAAATCAATATACTTAAATACCGATCACATAAAAAGAATAATGAAAAAAAAAATACAAATACCCGCCCGCGTAAAAATGAGAAAAACAAGCCATAAGTACCTACTGCGGAAACGACCGATTTTCAATTAAGGACCACCACCAAACATCATTTTGTTAAGTGTTGGTTGTCCCCCGCCTGCAGTACCTGTGTGTTTTTAGGGTTCCGTACCCAAAGGGTGCCAACGGGACCCTATCCTTACGCTGTCTGTGTTATAGTAGGTACACCGCTACCGCACAGTGTTTGAAACATGGAATCCTCTCCATCCAAAGGTTGTCTGGAAGAGATCGCAGCTTGCGATAAGACCGCCCACTGTACACTGTTTTTGTTTCTTGTTTTGTTTGACATTGTTGGTTATGTTTTTGACTGGTGTACAATAGTGTTATCTATCTATCTATCTGTCCGTCTGTCAGCGGGCTCTAGGTATCTAACGAGCCGTAATAGGTAGAGAGTTGAAATTTTCACAGAATGTGTATTTCTGTTGCCGCTACAACACAAATACTAAATTCCCCATACAATAAACTTTTTGACTGTTTTTGACGTTTTTATTCTACGGTGGTACGGAACCCTTCATGAGCGAGCGCGACACGCACTTGGCCGGTTTTTTTTCTCTTTTTTCGCAGACGGGCTTTAAGTTTTTTAATAATGTATTTGCAGTTGAAGTGTCTCAGCATATTAACAAAATGTACCTACTTTCTCTGTGGTGAGCTTCTTGACTAGGTCGCCGACGGCGATGAGCGCGGGGTGCGCGTAGCTGGTGGGGCGGTGCCAGCAGCGGTTGAGGTCGGAGCCCAGCAAGTCCGAGCGCTGGTTGCCCAAGAACACGCCGTCGGGGTTCAGCATTGGCACTACCTGGTTGTTTTACCCAGTGCCGGGTTTATAAATAGACCGTATTCGCCCCGGTCTAGTGGCGGTACATTTCAGAGGGCATTCCACTTTTCAATAAGAACCTAATGCCAGCCACACACCTTCAAGTAGACTTGCACACGTATACTTGAGCGTGTGTGGGAAGAGACTTGCGCTAATTTCTGGCCACTTCCGAAATTGCGCAAGTATACTTGAAGGTGTGTGGCTGGTATAATCTACACACATACACCTAATAAAAGTCTAGAGACCGATGAACTAAGAATTCTTACGGTCTAATAGTAGGTACAGTACGAAGGAGTGAGGGGCGGCACACAGTAAATAGCACTTCAGGAAAGTATGAATCCGGCCCTGGTTTTCACAACCTAAAAATGATTTTATGCAGGGTGCTTATGGTATGAAATTACCTCTATTAATACATTGTGTCTTAGAGCCAATGCTTTTTCTGAGGTACTCAGCATGAAATCTAGGAATCCTGAAAAAAAAAGAAACATTATAAAACACTCCTGATGATTTAGTAATTGCATAAACATATTATACTCAAACTAGTGCTTCGCAGCTCTTAGTATGTCATTACTTCCCAAAATTCGTTCCTTATTAGCGACACTATCGAATGGTGTAATAATAAATAATACAGTGTGTTTTTTTTTTCAAAATCATAGGTAATTTTTTTCATTCCTGGCTAGAATTATTAATATTTCAAAAATCGAATGATTAAGTTTTAGTTTTCTTCAAAATCGGCCCTGAGACTCCTTTAGCACTTTTCGCTACCTCCTGCTAGATATATATTCCTCATAGATTCGGATTTGGCCATGAAAACATACTTGAAAAATTCAGCCTGTATAGACAGACGGCTAGTCCGCTGGACTGACTTGTGTGTGTGGCGTCAGCACTGTTTTGAAAGTAGTGTCCACATGAGCCCAGTCACAGGTCATAGTGCTGGACTGGGTTACTGGACTGTCCCGTCACAGTCATAAATAAACGGCGCTTAAACCTTAGAGCTATGTTTTCATCGACACCTAAAGGTGCAAGCATACAAACCCTGACAGACGAATGAGGAGGGTGGCTCTCCTCCGTGCGTCCTCGCTATGATCAGCACGGCCCTCTTCCTCGGCGGCTCGACCGCTTTCACTTTAATGGCTGGAGCATCTTCCTTCACCTCGTGTTCTTTATCGAAAGCCCCAATAGTTATGAGGTCTATTCGACGTTTTTGCTAAAAAAATTGCATAATGATGATAGATACCTGAGTAAGTGCAATCAATATCCCTCCTCTTCAGGTCGGCAACGTGCGAGCAATGCCTTTGGTTTTGCAAGCACTATATGCTAAGGCGACTGATTAACATCAGGCGGGCCGTACGCTTGTTTGCCACCTTAGTCACATAATCAAAATCTATGTCCAAAATAGGTACCATCGGTGAAATGTAGTAGTGCCTGCACCATTGTACCCTTTCGGGGACCACAGGTATGATGGTGTATTTCATTAAAAACAACTCATAACAAGAAACATTTCAACGTATCATTTTAAAAGACTATACAAAAGCAATACTATGCGGGCTTACTGTAGTCTGAGCGATAGACTCCCTAGTAGCGAACGGCTTCGCTCGTTTCTCCCAAGCGGCCAGGTGCTTCTGGAGCCGGGAGTAGGAGTACGACGCGGCCGCCGAGAACTGGTAGACGTCCTCCTCGCGGTCGAACGCGAACGCCAGACTCAGCACCTTGCGCCCCCTGTGCGCCAGCGAGCGGTGGTAGAATAGCAGGCGTCTGGGAAACCTTTGCCTGAAAGAAATTAAAAAATAGACTAGGCCCCTTAATATATTGGTTACCGCAAGAGCGCTCGCGCGCGAAACTTTCATAAATCTATGGCTAGGTCTGTATATAGTGTAAGTACATAAACTCGCGTCTACAGCCATCTTTT
Organism: Drymonia ruficornis; assembly: GCA_947859195.1. NCBI lineage: Eukaryota > Metazoa > Arthropoda > Insecta > Lepidoptera > Notodontidae > Drymonia > Drymonia ruficornis. The sequence goes on along the minus strand of OX401905.1, from coordinate 11,578,439 downwards.
TTTAGATGAAGCAGATACCTACTCTTATTACATCTACTTCTAATAATATTTATAGGAAGATACTCAAGTCCTTACCATTTTGGGCGTGACGTAGACCTTACTAGCGGCGTCATTTCTCCATCGTATAATGTCACTTCTTTACCCAAGTTCACAATATTGAATATCACCCTCTGCAATCAATATGCTCGAATCATTATAATTAATTAAACAACGATTTCACGCGCGTTGACACGCGTTAAAAGCAACATAAACACGGAAGAACGTGTTTTTCAAGTTATGCAACCCCAGGTATAGTTCTTGGAATTCACGAAGGCGACCGGCTCTACTTGGTTGTGTTCGATATGTACATGTTGCCGCCAACTGGTTTAATACGCCATTCAATTGGGCGGCTAGGCGGTTCATTAAACGCCGGCACTCAGTTGGACGCCTAGGCCGTTCGTTGAATGGACACATTTAGCTAAACGTCCAACGAGTTGGCTGGTTGAAAGCTAGCCTTTTGGAGATGCATACACATTGTGACCGTATACGTGCGTGGCGGAGCCGTAAACGCAAACATTAACACGTATACAGTATACAGATACGTCTACACAACCAAGAGCCGTCGCCTTCGTGAATTGCAAGAACCATAACACCCGTCAACACCGCGTGAAAAGTCTTCGTGTACATAGAACAAAACAAAAAAAATAAAAAATAGTTTCCTACCTGGTCCTGCTTGACATTCTCGACGGTGAAGTTGAACCAGAACCTCGAGCGAGGCCTGCAGGTGTCGGGCCTGACGAACAGGTCGTACTCCAGCTCGGTGATGTGGTCCGCGCGGCCTAGGTTCCCGCACTCGAACGCTGCGTCGAAGCACAGCTGGCCTCGCTTGGCCTTGCCGCTGTGGCCTGGTGGCCTGACTATCAGACGATTCAAGTTCCCCAAACCTCCTTCTCCATCACTCTCTTCACTATCTAGTGAAGACACAGGACGTTTTTTGATGTTAAAGCAACTTACCATACTGTATAAAACTCAGCTCGGTACATACCTCACAACTTGCACCACAAAAGAAGCCGGTAGGTAATTTTTTTTACATGAACGTACTCACAGTAGGTATAGTAATTAGTACCTATACAGGGCGGACAGAAGCAATGACGGCGCGCGGTCCGCGGTCCGTGGGAGAAATAAGTCAGATTAGATTAAATTAGATGCTTTTATGTTTTATCTAGTTACTTACCTAAAGGGGAGAGGGACCACAATACTTGCGTCTAAATACATAGCTTAATCCGCCTCTGTAGGTAGTACTTAAATCAAGCAAGTTATAAAAATAGTCCCTATGGAGGTGAATCCCGCGCTAATATTAGTTTGAAGTAGGTAGTACGAAATTAAATATTAAAAAATAGGTAAGTTACCTACGCGTTTTGTTCTAGAAAACGGATATTTTTTAAACTTTTTATGGAATTTTTATTTTAATTATGTACATTAAGTAGTGCCTACTAAGTATTTACAAAAAAATAAATTGATTTATTTACAACGGCACTAGCGTTAAAACATTTAACAATACAAATCCTTTATAATACCACAAGCAGCTCGTAAATAGATGGAAGTATGCTCGAGTTGTTCAGTGTACGCGGCCATCGTACGTGCAGCTCTAATGCAACTTGTTCCAGGACTTCCCGACCAAGCTAACGCTCCCAACCATTGAGGTATACTTTTAGAAGATATGGTACCTCATAACACGACGCAAGGACGAGGAGGAACATTGCAATCACCTGACTTGTACTCAGCGCACCACAGCACCACTACATGCAGTGAAATTCACATATCTGTTATCGCCCTCGCATTTCACAATCAAGTCAAGTCATTTTGATTATTATTCCCCGGAACATGAGACGTCCCTAGTAGCAAATCTTCGTCATAAAGACGTACGTTTACGTTATTGACCCTAAATTGACCTTAGATTGACGTCTTTTTTTCGTTTCCGATCTTATTTGCTACCTGGGGTATTGGCAATACCAACGTCTTTTCTACAGGTTTCCGCGAACCACTTAGTCGTACTGTGCCCATGGCTTTCGTTAATTATGACATAGTATTTTAGACCGTCACGTGACTCCCTCTTTCTAGGTAATGTCTTTGCTCCCACCTAACTTTAACAACGTGAGCTTGGCTGTAAGATTGACGGCGATCGTAAGTGCACGATGTAAGCGACGCCTACTAGACACGCTAACGGTACATTTAATGTTTTTGCACCTATTTTCAATGCAATTGAAATGTTAACGATTCTAAAGGTCTATCCCCATTCCCCACATATCAGTACCGTGACCAGGACGTAGACGGACCGTCTTCCGTCAGGTGCTTATAATAAGATGGGTACATTTTATTTGAACTCTTTCACGTCTCGGGCACGGCCCTGCTATGTGTGGATAGACCTTTAGATGGAACACCGTATGGATTTAATTAAGGTACTAGTTGTTCTACTTAGTTGTTGGATGAAATTCTAATCTCATCTTCAGCCTAGGTACGTAGTACATACTTTAACCTACTCAAAAGCGTTGTGAGATTTATCGAGCTTATTATGCTATTTATCGAGATTATTACGGACATAGGTAAGCACTTCTTACTTAGTATGTTATTTAGAATAAATTGATCCGTATTGAATCTTTTGACCGGTACCTATACATCCTGTGTTATATATCATAAAAATACAGTATGTTCCCCTTTTTTTTTTAGTTCGATTTCCAGGCTCAAGCAGGTGATTTATCATTTAACAAAAATCTTAAAATGCTGTTATTCTTATTTAAAAAACAAAAGAATCTTTCCTTGCAGTAAAATCTTATGTCGTCGTGTCACCATCCTGTAAATATAGGTATAGTAGTTGTCTAGCTGTAGTGCTAGATAGACCGATCAATAGTAGCCGTCCCTGGGAATAGCCGGCGGTAAGTTGATCCTTTGACCGGTATACTAATGAGAAGATATAAATGACAAATGTAAACACCCAGTAGCACCCAATAGTTATGAGACATGCCTGTATATTGACTGAAATTACTGGCCTTGTAAAACGCAAGCATATTCACCGGTTAATTAAAAAAAAACATATAGTACCTATTTAAAAAAATGAGAATTCATTTGCAATGTTTGCTTTCAAAGTCTGCTCGTCACCGCCATGAATGAAATCTTTTTAAAGTACTACTTACATATTGAAACGTACTTAGATACCTACTTAACAAAACCAATACATTAGTCTCGTCTTAATTGGCATCGCTAGTAAGTACCTACGAACTGTTCGTACGAGCGTTACCAGTTAGGACAAGGCCTAACCCTACTTTATCGTATCTACGATCATGCGTGGTTAGTTAATGGCATAAAATAGGTACCTATACAATAACATTTTTTTTTTGTGCATTGTCACCGTACCTTGAAAGTCTAGGTGCGTAATTATGTATAAAATAGGAATCTATAAAAAAATGGTTATTAGTTAAATCAACCAACCACAAAATTAAATAAACAAAAGAAAATTTTACTTCTGCACGCTTACCAGACATTTTACGTTGTCACACCGCACCATTAATGTAATTAAAACATTTGTCGGCATATAAATAACCTACTTAGCACTCAATTATCACTCATTAAGCCATTTTTATAGAAAATGGTGTCATCTAAATATCCTGCGTCCTGCGGCGTCCTGCAGGCGCGCGGGTTGCCACGATACGACGCTATGCGACATTTCCTTCATAATAATAACAATAAATAAAAAATATTTCACTCCAATGCGGAAATATTGAGTTAGTTGACTACTGTTGCTAAGCAATAGGTATAAAACTACAAGCTGTGTACACATGGCAGGAAAGTTCTTAAGTTTACGAATAAACTAAAATCGTCAACATCTAGATGTTAAATAAATAATCCATTTTAAGATATAAAATGATCACCTATGTAGGTATCTATTTAATACTTTAAAATACTTTGTCTTGTTTAATTTTTTGGGTAGGTGTCTAAGTAAGTAAGTTATTTGGACTACTTAACCAATATTTAACGTTACTTTAAATTGTAATGACACACATTGAAGAGGAACTTCACTCTACGTCTAGAACCACTGAAAGGGTAAAACTATAGTGTGTACTCGATATAATTCATTTTAAAAACATACTACCTGTGTACTTTATACCTACATTCACTGTTATTTACACAACAAAGTCACGCTACATAGTTCAGTCGGCGTAGACAAGCCTACGTAGGAACTCGTAGCCAGTGCTACGCGGCGTAGACGCGCAGAGCACGCTACACGTCGTAGGTAGTATTTTAGTAAGGGTGCCTATAGGGTGTTATAAGTACCTATATGGATTATACCTATATAAGGGTATGTTCTTCTGAGAAATAGCTAGTATTTAAGTATTTAACCTTGTTAGTATTCCTCATTGAAATCTTGTTTGCTTTGTGTAGACACGTGTAAAACGTAGTTTTCTGGTACCTACATACTTTATTTCAGGTTCATAAATGAAACAAAAGGTTTATGAATATTGTCATTTTATTTAAATAATATGTTGTATTATTAATAATATTATTTTTGGCAACATATCGCCGCACGCACCGCGAACATTGAACAAAGCTCAACGTTTATCAATAAATATTGAAAATTGAAAACATCCTCTTAGCTGTAATATAAAACATTAGCGCTACTATTTACACGTCTTTTTTCTATTACATCACTAATAAACAAATACAGGTACTTTACTACAACAAATAACATTCAGATAAAATATAAAAGTATAAAACTTAGGTATATTATTTGAACACAAAATGTAAAAAATAAATTATGTCAGAACAATTTGTACAATAAACATAGCTCACAAAACATATTATAAATATTTAAACTTTATTAAAATAAAGTTTGATCCCTAAAACTGGTGACCATTTGTGTAATAAGAAAGCTAACGAAGCGAAATAAGTGATTCTATTTTATATCAATTCCTTTGGTTTTTGTGCAATTCAGTACATTTGTGGCAAGCAGGCAGATAGAAATAACAGACGCTCATTGTAACTGTTAAAACTGAAATATTGAAAATTTAAGAAGCTTGCATCTGCAATCCACTATTCATAGATAATACGAATTTAAAAACCCGTCCAAAAAATTAATTATTATTAATAAAAGAAATATTTTTTTGTTTATGAGTGAGTATAATAAACTTGTGTTACAACATACAAGAGCGGAACTGTAGGGTATCACAGTAAACACAGGGATTCACAAACATGATACGAGTATATTGAAGCTGTGTCGACGCGACACGGCTCCCGGGACACACCCACGTACACATAGTACACATATAGATAAAGATATAAAACCTTATATCCTATAGATAGATACCTCGGACGAAACCAATAAGGTTGGACGGAGCACGTAGAACTAGCGTGAAGCCAAAAAACTAATACCAAATAGCGTCAATCCAGTATGCTTTGTTGATGGGTCAGTCAGAGATGGATGACCATTTAGTGGTATTTAAACTGAGCGTCTCCGTGCCTCGGAGGGCACGTTAAAAGTCGGTTCCAATTTTCATCTAAGCAACAGTCATTAAGTCTTGTCAGCGGCCTTCGGGCGGCTTGAACAACTCCGACAACAGGTTGGACAATAACTAAAAAAAAAAAAAACGGCGCAAGATGGCATAAATGCGATTATTATTTTTCATGTAATTTACTCAGTTTTACGTGCTCCATCTCACCATATTCATTTCGATAAATACACGGCACAGTCATACTAATTAATATTAATCCAAGATTTATTGATATTTTCAATCGGTTCTCTATTAAATAAGTAAATACATATATTTCAGGGGGACTAGTTACGTTTGTTTACAAACCTATTGAATAACTCACAGTGAATCATTTACTCTTGTTTCCTCAATTCCATTTTAAATATTTTATGACATTAACATACTTAACTCACACTTGTTGGTAAGAAATTCTTTGGTATCTTAAAGTTATGGACCACTTCATAACACTTAGCCATCGCCCAAATAATTATTTATAACTAGATTTTAAAAATATTTAACTTTTTTTATTTAATTTGTCGCTTAATCTTGATCCGCTGACATTATTTTGCAGATCGTTTGTTTTATTTTTTATCCCATACTTTTATCCAATACTGAACCATCTAATACATTTATCTGATACTATACCGGCGTAAACCTCTCATAGTACGGATATTATACAACCAACATTTAGTCCTATTGGTTGGAGTTAGCATTTTCTACCTAGTGCGAATAGAAGTACCTATGTGAAGGTGTTCTGTCGAGTCATAAGTTAAAGATTTGAAAAGGTATGCTCTGCCTTCAGGGGGAGATCTTTGACCATTCCCCGCTGATCTGATATTCGGCGGTACGTCCATACTGTTCCTAAGCCAAAAGGACATTCCTGCCTTACAATATCCACATGTCTTAAGCTCTTATATAACCCAACAAATGTATGTATTGAGTCAACGTCACGAGTCACGACATTTGGATAGTGTGATAGCCTGCTAAGACTCCAGTCTCCAAGTATAGTCTTCTAAAGGCCCGGCTACACGCTAAATTTTACTTGCACAAACTCCATTTTGCACAAGCAAGCCTACACGTTAAGTCGTCAAAACTGTAAACCGCGCTAATGGACGCCGCACAATATATCATATTTTTTTAAGGGACTTTTTGCGCACGTAATGTCTCTAGCCGACAGCAGCGGCTATGCGGCGATGCTATGCAGTAGCTTCTTTTCCATGGTAAAAAATCCTTATTTACTTCTGCATTTCACATTTTCTAAAAAATAAACAAAATAATGCCGCGTAAAATCTCAAATAGGCAATCCTTATTTATATTGCACGCGCATTTTATACGCGGCAATGCGTTGAGCGCGTATTATAGATACGCGCTTATACGCGGCAGTTAGTTTGAACGTGGCTGCGTGTAGCCGGGCGTTAAACGGACTCCAATGGTTACAAGTAAACGTCACAGCAGTGGTGTTGCGATCACGCCTGCATATCGCCATCCGTGTAGTGCGAGGGTCCCTCCGCGGAGCAGACCGAGTCCTCGGGCGTGCGCGACGCGTCGCCCGCCTCGCTCGCCTCCACCGCGCTCGCGCTGCCGCCCGCCTTGCCCTTCCCGCCGCGCCGAGCTTGCAGAGCCTGCACATCAAGTGTTGTATTAGTGGGGGGAGGTTGCTGGTACTGAAACATGTTGATTTCGTGTTGGCACCCGAGTTTATGCAATAAATGTAGGTATCGTCAGCAACAAGAACTGTATTCACCGACACACTAACGCACCGTTACAGCAGTGAACGAATCGTCACCAGTAGGTACATGGAATAATCGGTTACTGCTCTAACAGTATGTTAGTCTGTTGGTGAACTTGGCCCTAAGTGGCTCAATATTCTCAGTTTTCTTTGCTTTGTATCTTGATCTAAAAAAATATTGATTATATTTCTAATATTTTGTTCTCACAATCAGTTGTAAAATAAAGAGTAGGTAGGTATTACCGATTTGAAAAATTGAGAATGTTCAGTGACTTGTGACGCTGACTGTATAATAGTAGGTATTGTGTATAATGTCTTGGTAAAATTTCAGTTGCACAAACTCAGGTTAGAGTATCTGTTTATTTATTTATTTTATTCATTTATTTAAATAAAGTGCAGCGACCTTAATGCGAGGAAGTGTAGTCAATTAAATTCAGAAAATATTTTATTTGTAGACGTACTTATTTATGAAAATCAACACATTTCGGAAACCAAATAAGTTTGTAGACAAAGTATACACAGTACAGCCGGGATGAAAGCCGTTCATAAGAAATGAGACTGAAAGACATATTGAAACATGTACAACCCTCAACCTGAAAAAACAGTGAGTGCCTTTAGTAATTCAGAACGAGTTCCGCCAGTGTTGCACTGGGAACACAGTGAAAGCGGACAACTGAGACATTGCATCAGTGAGGGGGCCGGTGACGTGGGGTCGCGGGGTCGTGGGGTCACGGGGTCGCGGGGTCGCGGGGTCGCGGGGTCGCGGGGTCGCGGGGTCGGTGCAGGGGTCGCCCGTCACGCTACGTCAAGGCCGGACATCCACAGGGGTCATGCGGGCTCCACTTTGAACATGCTATATAATTCCACACCTCCTTACCTTTTCACGACTGCCCTTTTTCTAAAGTCGGAGTAGGATGGAAGATGAAACATTCATTAATGAGAATGGGTACACTGTATAGGACTGAAATTACCTGAATGTTAGTTACATTACTGTACCTATAGATTGGGTTGGTTGTTCTGTGGTTCTAAACGGAAACAGTTGAAATAAATAGATTTCAAATCAATATACCTACACAAGACAAAAAGGGTACAAACTAAATTCTAAAACTAAACATTACGACAACTAAGGGAGGACTAGAACTCGGATAAATTCTAAAATAAGAAGTAATTATGAGGCCTCATAATTCACTCACAATTCAATGGTTATTCACCCATTGTAGATTATTCTGTTTGTGATAAATTATAATTCACTTATTGGTATCTGGTAAAACCTGCCGGGCTAACCAAATTATGTTGTTCCATTTATTAAAAAATCTCCTTCATACATTTTAGGTAAGTTTCTAAATAAGTATAGTTATGTATGATGTTAGTGTTAGTATGAGTATTTCCTTACGAGTGATCACAATAGGCCACAAGCCCCGAGCAGTCGCGCCCGTGCCGATCAGTTATGACGCTATGTCCTGGTTATGTCTACATCGTTAGAAATCAAAACCGACTGCTCGGGCGTGCCGGTACATGAAGTTGCACCTGCACTGGTAGCACAGCCGGCCGCGACAAGACAAATCGCGAGATAAATCGACTTTGTCTTATTCTCTCGAATGCATTAAGTAAGGGAGACAGCGACTCGGTACGACATAATGAGTGACAAAATTCTTGGCTTGGCACGTGTGCTAGCCATGCTGGTGAACATTGTATCAGTGAGGAGAGTGTAGTGTGTGGTGTGTACCTGTAGTGAGAAGCGCCGGTGCGGCGGCTTGCGTCCGCCGCGGCGCTTGCTGATGTGCGGGTTGTCGCGGCGCAGCGTCTTGTTGCGCAGGATCTCGAGCTGCACGTACAGCCGCTTGAGCTCGGCGCGCACCTCCTCCGACGAGGGCTCCTCCTCGCCCTCCGCGCCGAACCCCTCCGCCGGCCCGCGCCGGGACACCTGCCCGCACACCCACACCACACACTCGATCAGAAGGCACCGATCATATCACCAAGGCCGTAAGTCGCTTAGCCATTGCTATTGAGCTGCTATAGTGATCGTCGGTCAGAATGTACCGACCAATCAGAGAGGCGATCACTGTAGCAAAACGCCACAGTGGCGCCACAATGGCTGAGCGACTTAGGGCATAGACTAAGGGACACCGCAGACTTGCTACTTTTATCATCGGAGCAGTCGCTGCGTCCGACCGCAGATGCAAAAAGTAGCATGTCTGGTCCCAACACTGTCCCTAACACAACGATTGTCTGGTCCCAAACTAACCAACGCTTGTACTTGGTTACCATACCAGGGATTGGGTGCGACCAGTGCAGTGTTACCTAGGGCAAGTTCCGGAAAGGCCATTTCCAAAATTTGTCTCTGGAGGGAATCGAACTCGCAACCACTTGAGCGGCCTACGCTTGAACTAAGTGGTCGGTAATGTTGGACACAGGTACACACAGAAAACAAAATAAACTAGAATGTCTTCGCTCTCAATTTGTTCCAAAACCAATATAGCTTTTTCTTGTTTGTTTATTTCTCACTTTAATTACACTTGCATACTTCCTGCCAAACACTGGTACCTACTGTGAAACAGTTTGTCGGCTGTTGTTTTAGTAATTACTGGCTTAAAAATCCTTTAGTTTTTACGAGCAATGGTAGCGCTATTCATCCCACTAATATTATAAATGTGAAAGTTTGGATGGATGGATGTATAGATGGATGTTTGTTACTCAATCACGCCAGAACGACTAAACGGATCACAGAGATAGATTATAGTCTGGAATAGCACATAGGCTACTTTTTTTTTTTAATTATGCGCGGACGAAGTCGCGGGCGGTAGCTAGTTCGTAAAATAAAACAGATATAGAAGCAGCACATTAATTCACCACCTGTCACGTTGGGTTCTGACTATCTGGTGAAACGTGGGCTTTGAGTTGGTTAATACCTCCACAATGTGCTGGTATATGGCCACTTAAGCCTCTGACTACCCCCGAATGGGGATAAAAGTTGTGACGTTATATTATTATATATTTTTTTTCACATTACCTCTTGCGCGAGTGATCTCGCCCGGTAGCCGTGCCAGAGCCTGGGCGCCAGCACGCAGGCGAGCGCGGCGCCGGCGGACAGGTGCGCGCGCGCCGCGGCCGCCACCGGCCAGCGCTCGGGCGCCGCGCCCGCCGCGCCCGCCGCCAGCGCGCGCCACCACGCGCCGCTCGCGCCCTCGCACCACAGCGCCGCGCACAACCAACCACGCTCCTGCACATACCATCCCACTAATGTTATAAATATGAAGTTTGGATGGATGGATGGGTGGATGAAATTTGGAACACAGATAGTTTATTACCTGGATTAACCCATAGGATACTTTTTATCCCGGAAAAATGTCAGGTTCCTGTGGGATTTTAAAGTTAATAGGGTTATTACACCTTCCTAAATTTAGTGACTAAATTTAGGAAGGTGTAATAAGCTCGTAACGCGGACGAAGTCGCGGGCAGAAGCTAGTACATACATACAGGCATTAGCTCCCCTAGAAAATGTAGAGCCAATGTAGAGTTCTTGCGATTGGATAGGAATAGAAAACAGCCCCTAGAGACAAGTGGCTTTGTCTACAAGCGTTTCTATGTATAAATCGCTACGCTTCATGTATGATATGGAAATGAAAAAAGTCACGTGATCTACTTATCGACTTCTAATGTCATTTCCATACAACGTTTTGTAGAAACGCTTGTAGACGAATTGCCATTTGTCTTTAGGGGTTATTATCTTATCCTATCCAATCGCAAGAGTGAGCAAATCGGCGGCATAGCCAATGTTTGAGAACTGCGTCTACCGTGATTGTAAAATATTAACATTGGCCGTGCCGACATAGCGCTCTTTCTGCCACTTGTGAAGCTATACAAACTATTACAGTAAAATGTTAGAGACTACTTACATAGCAAAATCCGCAATGCAAGACGACACAGAACATACCTGACGAAGTAATGCTTATGTCTATTCATGAACTGTTGAACTGAAGCCACTGACCTGAAACGGTACGTTAGCATTCCTAGCGGCGTAAGCGATCCTGAGGCCGGCGGCGAGCAGCAGCAGCTCGGCGGCGGCGGTGACGTGGTGCCAGGCGGCGCGCGCGCAGCCGGCCGCCGCGTCGCCGCACGCCGCCGTCGCCGTGAACGCGGCCAGGTAGCACGCCGCGCCCGTCACCATGGCGCCCACCACGCGGAGCACCTTCACAACACAACCCTCTTCTCCAAAAGCTTCTTTGGTATGTCGTCACGAATTTATAATAAGATACCCAAGCAAATAAGAGAGATTGAAGATATCAACACTTTTAACAAAAGGTTAAGAGAGTTTTAGTTATAAGACCATATTACAAGTTTCAAGATTTTTCCGACAGGTCTGATTTAGAATTATTTAGGTAACAGAACTTATTTAGGTATGCTTTATTTTATGTTTGATGTAATTTTATTGACAATTATGTAATTTTGTTAATTATGAAAAGGCTGTTTTTTGAAAATTTGCCTCTGGCGGGAATCGAACCCGCAACCAACCGATGCAGTGAGCTGAGTGGCCAACGCTCAAACCACTGCGCCAAGCGCTCGTCAAAATAAATCACCTCAGAGTCAAATACCTCAGAGTCCCTGGGCGTCCAGCGGTGGGCTTTCCTGGTGCGAAACTCAGCGAGCAGCACCCACAGGCGCAGCACCACGGACCCGTAGCACGCCACGAAGCCGAGCTCGCGCAGCCACGCGCCCGCTATGCACCGCCACTTCGCCTCGGATATGTATTGCGACGCTGCCTGTACCACACAAGTCAGGTAACAAATAACACTATGTTATCCGAAAGGCTATAAGGGGGCGTCCATGTGAGGCATTTGGGGGGGAGGGGGTCGAGCCGAATCTCACCAAATCTCACGTGGGGGAGAGGGTGTCTCGGTAAATCTCATTTTTTTTTTACCGCAAGAAACAGTGTAAAATTGCAAGAAAACTGGGTTAAATTTAGTAAAACATGTTTCTCCCCTACAATATGGCTTTTGAAAAATCTCACGTGAGATTATAGGGGGAGGGAGGGGGTCGACCAAAATCTCACGAAATCACACCAAGGGGGGAGCGGGGGTCGAAAAATCTCAAAAATCTCCTCACGTAATTTGTGGACGCCCCCTAAGATGTTGGGTGGACTATTACGCCAGGTATTCTCTTCCCATGATGGCCGAGACTACGTCACGATCAGTTTTTGATGGCATTGTGAGCGGAGCGGAGGAATAATATCAGTCCCGGTTGTTGTCCGCACTCGTTAAGCCATATTAGAGGCATTTGGGCGCTCGCTCAAGCCACCCGTGAGACCGTTGCGTTGGCTACTGACTATACGATAAGAAGAAGTGTTGTCATCGATTGACACCTTCATCAATACAGTTCATTATTAACCGCACCACAGCCGATGACGTAGACTAGGGCCAAACACGTGATCTTGCGGAGATATACTGATAGATATTTCTACGTCTCCAACATTCCACACGTCTGATAGTAGAATCAATATTTAAATGGGTGACTTTACATGAGGCGCATGCCGCGCCCTAGCACTCAGTTTTGACGTCGGAACGCATAGACATAATGTCATAAGTTATCGGGCGAGGTATGCGACGCATCTGGACGCACCAGAGGAAGTAGGTAGATAGGAAATACACGTTTAAGAAAATAAACATCTTTATTTTTAGAAACTATGTACAAAATTATATAATGTTATTATTTTGCTAGTTTCCGACGCGAGACAAGATTCGGATAAGATAGCTAATGCGCGCCTCTTGAGATTACAGACCCTTGGACATTTTCTCGCGTCAAAGTGTCAGAACGATCGATTCTTTGATATAGATTTTACTCATTGGAAGATTGAATATGGAGATAAAAGTCAGCAGGTGTCTTTGAAGTGAACATCATCATGATAACAGCATACCTATCATATATACTTACAGAGGCATACATCAGTAGTGCGCCGAGCAGAACAACTTCCAGCACAGTCCACATTCCCATTGCCACTGCCTGCAATTACATAGACCATCTTAAAAGTCAGACTCTTATTCCAAGCTTTTACTACTTTTATTGATTTTTTTAAATACAACGACATGATAATACAACAACATGTAACTTTGAAAAATTTCGACGTCGATTAGACTCACTTTACATTTCCTTTTCTTAAATATGATGAGTCCAATAACGAGGCAGAGCAGCATCCCCGCCAGGTTGGCAGCCAGCAGCGCGACCCGGTACGCGTCCGCCAGGCAGGCGGTCGAGTCATTGCCCATACCGCACGGCGTGCACGTCAGAGGGTGCGCACGCGATGACAGTAGCGCGCCGCTCACCCACTCGCTGCCCTCCGAGTCCCAGTGCCCTGCTCGGCACTTACATCGATACTGCAAAAAGCGACAACAGTAATTATTGAACAAAAAGAAAAAAATCTTCCCGTTTACTTTATATCACTGTACAGTTACCTCTATTCGTCGTTCTTCCGAATATGCAGATGGAAAAGCCTCGCACTCAGTTGTGGCCGAATCGCAAAGCGGAGTTCCTCCCAACCACTCGTTCATGGTGTCCTCGCAAGGCAACGCTGGCCAGCGGCGAAATAGCGCGGCGGCCGACCTCGACGGGCCCGAGCCCAGCGCCGCCGCCACCCCGCCCCACCATCCGCCGCCGTCCTCCTCGCAGGAAAACCACGAGTTGGACCAAACGGCCGCGGACGCGTTCCACCCCGACGCCAGCGTCCTCCAGAATTGGCGTAGAGCGATGGAGTTGTTTTGTTGGAAGACGATGAGCTTAGCCGATTCCGCGATGTAGAGGACGCCTAGGGAGAGCTGGGGGGCTCCGAGGGCGACGGCGGCGGGCGGGGGCGCGAGCGGCGCGCGCGTGGCGGCGCGGGCCAGCGCGGCGGCGCGGTCCTCGTCCGCCACGCCCTGCTGCACCAGCTCCACCAGCGCGCGCGCCGTATGCAGCGCCGCCGCCTCGTGCTCGCGACCGTTCTGCAAATATACAGATATACACTCAGTAGCTGTTAGGGTACGGAATCATCCACTACCTTATTCATGGTACCTAGGTAGTCATTATCTATTTATTAAACAGTGCATAACAGAACATCCCGAGTCATTAAATGAAGGCCCGCTTACACGAGTCAGGCGGAATTCCTGCGATATTACATTAATTCCTAAGAGTCTCGTCGTCGCATTGTTCTTGATCGGAAATGGCGTGCTGCGCATTCCGCACCAACCACACCCATTGCAGAAATTAACTTGGAAACCTTCATTAAATTATAAAATCGCTTTTATACGTTGATGTCGGGTAAGGACAGCACGATCCAGTCTCTCTGTGAATGTCGTAAAGCGCAAATAAGAAATTAACTTCAACAATTTAAAGTATGTCTTACCCCTCGCGGTTTCTGGGCAACCCTTGTGATTTTATCTGAGACAATTACAGCAAGCTTTCTGGCCTCTAAGTTGCTTAACCATTGCCATTGAGCTGCTATTAGTGATCACCCTCTGATTGGTCGGTCAGAATCAACCGACCAATCAGAAGGTCAACTATAGCAAAACGCCACAGTGGCGCCACAATGGCGAAGCGACTTACGGCCCAGGTGATATTAAAATTGCTTACCGATGGCAAAGGCGGTGGGTTCCTCAGCAGCAGCGGTTCGCAGGAGAGTGTGGGGGCGGTGGCGGCGGCGGCGTGCGGGGCGCGCGGCTCGGCGGGCGCGGCCGCGGCGCACGCGCACCACGCCAGCGCCCACGCCGCCCACCGCGCCTGCATGCTTCACCTGCCCAACCACGCACCCTGGAATACAAGTTTTCCCTAGACTGATAATTCGAGTCCTCGGATCTAGATAAAACCATTACCTACATACGTTGAGAATTCACAGCTAAGTTCCCATTTTTTACCCGACTACGGAGGCGTTATGATTTTGACCGGTATGTATGTATGTATGTATGTATGTATGTATGTATGTATGTATGTATGTATGTATGTGCATCTGTTCCCACCTAACTTCCAAACTACTTGTCGTAATTTGACAAATGAGGTATCGTCAGAAGCGGCTTAATGGCGCGCTGGTTATAGGCTATGTGACGTCACATAAAATTACATATGGCGCCCTCTAGAGGACATAATGTCATGAACTAAAAAAAAAACATTTTTTAATGAAACCGTGTGGGGTATCAAATGAAAGAGCTTGATGAGCACATTTCAAAAATATATATATTGTTACCTATAACTCCAAAATAATTAAATAAAAAGTAAGTTTAAAAACTAAAACCCGACTACGGAAAAAACGCGCTCTAAAAAGTATGAAACAAGAAAATATTCTCATCTAGAGGATAGCCGTGGTCCGTGTTCATGTGCCATTTGGCCCTAAAAGACCTACACGGACCACGGCTATCCTCTAGATGAGAATATTTTCTTGTTTCATACTTTTTAGAGCGCGTTTTTTCCGTAGTCGGGTTTTATTAAAAATTGTACTAGTCCCTCCACAAAATCCCACCACTGTTACTCCCTTAAGCCAAGATCGACAATGGTGTCCGACGGTGACTCCGAGGTTGGAAACCCTTGACGAGTCCCGAGGAAAGACTAAGTTGTCTTGGAATCCGTGTGATGTGAATTGAATGAAAAGCAAGAATATGAGTATGAGTTGGAAAGACTGTCCACTGAGTTACCCACTCTACAATCAAACATAAACTAGGTAGCTAGGTAAGCAGATAATCCTGCCTCATTCTGTGCCTAAACCACAACACCACAGCTATCATATATTCCCCAATGGTACTGCGCTTTTAATTTATCCTCATTTCACAGATACGTAAACTGTATATGGGTACATCAGTGCGAGCCTTGAATGGCCGCAGCAATCTTTATCGTGATACCTACTCGATTTATAATTGCAGTCATTTATCGAACACTTGAATTATGTACATAGTGGTGTTTTAAATATTATGGAATGTATTATGTAGGCTACTGCACTTTATCATTTGTGTGGTACATCCGAAGTACCTAATCAAAAATTTGTGGAAAAGCGTAGGAGTATATACTGCAGGTATTGAAGTCTTTTTTTCAAGGTGTATACAATCACATGTACCATCATATTACCTAGATTTTGGATGCCTCATATTTCGGTAGGTACACCAGTAATACGGATTTCACATGTCATTGTCGTTGGGTTCTGACTATCTGGTGTCGGTGGGCTTTGAGTTGGTTAATACCTCCACAATGTGGTGGTGTAAGGCCACTCAAGCCTCCGACTACCCCCGAATGGGGATAAAAGTCGTGACGGTACACATACACACACATGTCATATTACAAAATTGGTTGGATTATATGGTTTACTCACAATGTTTTCCTTCACCGTAAAAATAATCCAACACACAATTTATGCAAAACAGATGCGGAAATAGTAGTCGTTTCTGCCTTCTGTTTCCGCTCCACCTCGACACTCGTAAAATACTACTTTTTAGCACGCCTTTCAATCACTGCTCAGTGCCCTTAGCATCCCCAACATAATAGTATCGTAGTCAAGAAATAATGTTATCACTGTCTTTCTTGTTTATAAAATCTATGCTGTGAGCGGGACAGAATACGCCAATGTTAACGCGACACTATAAAATTGATTGGAGTTATTGATAAGGATAAAATCACATGTGTTCAAGACAGATAGCCTTCTGCTGTATTTAAAGTCCATATCACTGGTTTCACCTGTCAGTCGGTATCTGGGCCTAGTACTAAGATGTTAGTCAAAGGGCTTTTGTGAGTATCAAGAGACTTTCTAAATGGTGTACCCTTGTTACTGTGTTGCTCTAGTACCATAGGATAATATTGACTTTTTATTTCAGAATATTATTCATAGCATACGTGACCTTATCCGAGTGTAAGGCGACAAAAAACTCTCGCAATGAAGTAAGGAAGTTCCCTGAAGATTTTATTTTTGGAACGGCTACAGCTTCCTATCAAGTCGAAGGTGGCTGGGATGCCGACGGTAAATACGACGACTATTTTATTACAAATTCTTAGGTTAAAAAAAATAACTTTATTAAGTTGACCAAGTTAAACAATTTAAGTTATTTTTTTCAGGCAAGTCAGAAAACATATGGGACCACATGACTCACGCTGATCCATGTTTAATTACCGACTGCTCTAATGGCGATGTGGCCGCCAATTCTTATAACCAATATGAAAGGGATGTAGAGATGATGAGAGAACTAGGCCTCGACCACTATAGATTTTCTCTTTCATGGACACGCATTTTACCCACTAGCTTCCCTGATTTCATCAATGAACCAGGAGTTCAGTATTACAACAATTTGATAAATGAAATGCTGAAGTACAACATCGAGCCGATGGTTACTCTGTACCACTGGGACTTGCCGCAGAAGCTGCAGGAGATGGGCGGGTGGACCAACCCTCACATCGTCGACTGGTACGCGGATTACTCCCGTGTTGCTTTTGAGTTGTTCGGCGACAGAGTTAAGTACTGGATAACGATGAACGAGCCCCGCGAAGTATGTTACCAAGGATACGGAACCACCACTAAAGCACCAAGACTGAACATCAAAGGCGTAGCTGAATATATGTGCGCTAAGAATCTGCTGCTGGCCCACGCTAAGGCTTACCACATCTACGATGAGGAGTTCAGGCCGAAATTTGGTGGTTCCATCTTCATAACTTTAAGTGCTCAATGGTTCGAGCCTGAGACCGAGAATGATGTTGTTGCTGCCGAGGACACTAACCAATTTGAGGTAAGTCTGCACCATAGATAGACAGTGGAAGAAAAGTCTTTGTGCACATATGTAGCAGGATAGGTATATTTAAGGGCCTCCGCAAACTAGCTACTTTTAGCATCGGCGATCGGCGATTTTGATGCTGCGTCTCGCTCGTTCGCGCTCGAAGAAACGCGACGTAGCATCGATACGTCACAAAATCGCCGGTCGCCGATGCTAAAAGTAGCTAGTCTGCGGAGGCCCTAATGAAAGTGCAACAAGGCTTAATTATAATGTGTAAACTATAGAGGACACAGATGTTTAAATATTTTGGTAGCAATTTGTAATAATAAAAACTGGCGCAGCAGCCCCGTAGTTTAAAACTGTACAGTCCCATGGACCACCCACAGGTGGCACATAATGTAATGTAGCTTATTACTTACACGAAATAACTAAAATTGTGTAAAATTTTCAGTGGGCGCAATATTCTCACCCGATATTCTCAGAGGCCGGCGACTTCCCACCAGTTATGCGAGAAAGGATCGCCGCGAAAAGCGCAGCCCAAGGTTTTCCCAGGTCTCGCTTACCCGCATTCACACAAGAAGAAATTGACTACATAAAGGGAAGCTCGGACTTCTTCGGTCTGAACCATTACTCCACTTATTTGGTGTATAGAAACGAGTCTTTGGTCGGCCGTAATGATGTTCCATCGTACTACGACGATATGTATACAGGAAGATATCAACCCAGTGACTGGGAAGCGGGTGCATCAGGTTTTCTAAAGGTAACCTACCTGTCTAAACACACGGCGTTTACGCTAGTGTATTAGTTTTCGGCCACGGTGATCAATCTCAACGGAGACTAGCCATCTGCGCAAGAGAGCACAAGTTTGTCCGAAAGCATAGATGCAATCTCTATTTCCTCGCTCTTAAAACCCGATAAGACGGCAATCCAACACGACCAGGACAAGTCAGGCACAGGACCGACCGACGGCTTTACGTGCTCTCCGAAGCACGGAGACGCGCAGTTCAAATTACCATTAATGTTCTAGCTAACCTCGACAAGCGTTGATTAGTTCGGATCGATTACCAATCAGTGATCAGGTACAACTGGTTATGAGAGCCTCAAATAGCGATTATATCTACCTGTTTATTTAATTACATATTCTACAGGTTATTCCTTGGGGCTTCTACAAGCTCCTGACTAAGATCCGCGAAGACTACAACAACCCGGCTGTCTACATCACCGAGAACGGATACTCTACGTACGGTGGCCTGGACGACGACAAGCGCATCTCCTACTACCGGCAGTACATCAGCGCCATGCTGGATGCCATGGACGAGGGCTCCGACATCAGGGCCTACACCGCCTGGAGTTTGATGGACAACTTCGAGTGGATGGAGGGTTACACGTAAGTCGTACAAAATCCGCTATTGAATTCTAATGTAACGTTATCTTAATCTAATCTAATCTGACGCGAGATACATAGAAAGGGAAGAAGTTACGGTGAGTTTGAACTGGCGAACTTAAAAGGTTGTCTCTAATTTTGGATAAAGCCCAATATAGACGACATGGTAATATGGATGTGCTCATAGACTTAATATAAAATTGGTGTGTAAACAGAGGGGTTAGCATAAAATTATCAGACCATGGCATTAGTTAGCAAAATCTAAGGAGAAGAATGATCAATAAAGCATTATTTTTTGTTTCAGGGAGCGTTTCGGGTTGTACGAGGTGGATTACGAGAGTCCGGAGCGCACGCGCACGCCGCGCAAGTCCGCCTTCGTGTACAAGGAGATCATTCGCACGCGCAGCCTCGACTGGAGCTACGAGCCCGACACCACTGTCATGACCATCGATGAGGGACACTAGTCTGTTATTTATTGGTTGCTTATGTTATGTATTAATAGAAAGTTTAATTTTAAATAGTATTGTAAATAAAGAATATTAAATTTAAGTACTTATTACAGGATTGTTTTCATACTTAAGGCTGGAACCATTGCAACTGACAGCTCGAGGTTGACCGCTTTTTGCTCAAACAATGTCGTAGGACCGCGAGTTGAATATTTTGAATTTAGAATTTTCGATACGCCACGATACATCAAAAAGACGACATGATAAATCAAAAACAGAAGTGACTCATATACTAAATTCGTATCTTGCCTACTTTTATTTAGTCGTATAAGGGTAACTTCGTAAAGGAAAATTTTCACTAAATCTTAAGTACAATTTAAGTACTACATTTTTATTAATAGGTAGGTGGGTAGGTTATTTTTTCTTTGTAATCTTTTTTATTGTTATTTTGTTGATATAGTAAATAAAAGCTCACTAACTGTTAATTTTTAATTGTTCTGAAATTTATTTTTACCCAACACTGGGTAATAGGTAGTACTACTTAAAAAAAGACTAGTACATAATTTAAATGTTTCATATTATAGGACAAAATAAGTAAAATTAAAACAACTTAAAATTCTAAATAACTGCAAACAAGAAAAATTGTTGACAACATCGGGTAATAACTGAAATAAAAGTAGTACTAATCCTTATTAGTTACTAGCTGTGCCTGCGACCTAGTACGCGCACATTTTTGGAAAAGGTTACCCCTTATTTGACTGATGGATTGATGGAGGATGACGGACGGATGGAGTGGCAATGCAACGCATGCCGGGCATGCATGCAACCCTCATAGGATCACTGTTTTGCCCGTCAGTCTATCTGTCCGTCTGTCAAAACGTGCACAGCCTAAACCGCTTGGGTTAGAAACATGAAATTGTAACTATTTATAGCGTAGAAGAAGACCACAGGAAGAATTTTTGAGAATTCAACAATTAAGGGGAGAAAGTATCTATGGATAGTCCCAGTTTTTCTGAAGCTAGAGACATGAATATTTGTATTTGTAGGCTGAGTAGCCGAAATACTAATTTTCATGTAAGGTCAAGATTTTCAAGCCAGAGCCATGGGTCTGGAGCAGCTCCATGATAATAATAATATATGGTATAATTAAAAATAAAATACTTGCTTCACAAAACGCCTCGTTTTGTGAGTTTTTAGGGTTCCGTACCTCAGAAGGAAAAAACGGAACCCTTATAGAATCACTTTTTGTCCGTCTGTCTATCTGTCCGTCCGTCAAAACGTGCACAGCTCAAACCGCTGGTGATACAAACATGAAATTTGGACAGTAAGTACCTTACATAGCGTAAAAGAAGAGCAAAGGAAGGATTTTGGAGAATTCTTACCCTAAGGGGGTAAAATAAGGGGTGGAAGTTTGTATGGAATTCCCTCATTTCTGAAGTTAGAAACATGAAAATTTCTATTTAGGCTACTAATACAAATACAAAATAGTAATTGCAGCGCTTTTGAAAATTCTAACCCCAAGAGGGTAAAATAAGGGGTGGAAGTTTATATGGGGGTTCAAATTTTTCTAAAGCTAGGCAAAAGAAAATTTGTATTTAGGCTTCTTATTAACTAAGAATAGTAATTTCAGCGTTTTTGATCATTTCACCTCTAACGGTGTAAAATAGGGGGTGCAAGTTTGTATAGGCGTCCCAATTTTTCTGAAGCTAGAGATATGAAAATTTGAAAATAAAACCGGACAAGTGCAAGTAGGACTCGTGCTCTGAGGGTTCCGTACAAATTTTATTATGTTTGTGTGTGCATCATATCTTTGGCGTGCAAATACAGGGCAATGAAGCAAGATGTGCTCCACTGTCTCGCTGGGGTTCTTCGAGCTTCCACTTTGCTAGTTTTCGGAACAATACATAATAATTACAACACCTAAGTGTGTATTGTTCCGAAAACAGGGAAAATCATGAAGACTCGAATCTCGGGATAACAATTGCACTGCAAGCGACTGTGGTGAACAGGTTGGGCTAACAATCAAAAGGTCCCAGGCTCGATCCCTGTTGGGGCATGCACTAATGGATGAATTTTCATCTATGTGCATAATTTACAGTTCGCTGACGGCGAGAGAAAACATCGTGAGGAAACCTACCTATCCCTCGGGATTAGGTAATAGTCAGTTCCTGTATACACGGCGACAAGATTCACCACCTGTCACGTTGGGTTCTGACTATACAGGGTGAATTTTTCAAGTGTGCGTGGATGGCCAAATCCGAAACTATGAGTGATATCAAAAAGTACTCAAAAGAATCTCGGGGCTGATTTTGATGAAAATTTTAATTACTTCTCAAAATTCGTTTCTTATCAGCGACACTATCGAATGCTGTAATAATACAGTATTGGTTTTTTATTCTTAATCAACTAGTTCGATTCCTGGCTACGACTATTGTTTTTTCAAAAATCCAATGATGCAGTTTTAGTTTTCACCAAAATCGGCCCCGAGACTTCTTTGAGTACCTTTCGATATTCCTTATAGTTTCGGATTTGGCCATCCACGCACACTTGAAAAATTCACCTGTATAAACGTGGGCTTTGAGTTGGTTAATACCTCTACAATGGGGTGGTGTATATCCACTCAAGCCTCTGACTACCCCCGAATGGGGATAAAAGTGGTGACGTTACATTTCTAAAAAAATATTTAACAGGTGATGACACTAAATAAATTTAGCACTGCAAATTTAGCGACTCATTAAATTTGGACCCATCCCTAAGAAGCTGTGATGTTTATTTGATGTATGGTTTAGTAATGTAGAGTATTGAACTCCGGTCTCCCAACTTAATCCTGATGCTCAATAAAACTAAACATATAGTAAACATTGCCGACCTGAAGGGAAGGGGTAGGGGAGAAAGGGGGGGTTTGGGCTTACGGCTCTCTCACTCATCGTACGAAACGCAGCTGTAATAGCTGCTTTACGCCGATCTTCTATGAGAGGGTGGTACTACCCCACCAAACGGTGGTTAGTCCAACTTAAAAATAAGCAAACAAAAATAATTTCGTATTACTAATATTAAGTAGTATGAATAACATCAACTGAAACACGCTTAACATCAGGCGGGCCGTACGCATGTTTTTTTGTCTTGGCTTTTCTTGTCGCATATAGCCAGTGTCAAGTACCTACCTATAATAATATAGATTTTCAATGTTGCACTTCGCCACTTCCCGCCAAAAAAAAACAAGTTTGTCTAGCAACTCAGTGGTATAAAAAGATATCATAGGCAAGACAAAAAATATGAAAAAATGAAATGTAACGTCACGACTTTTATCCCCATTCGGGGGTAGTCAGAGGCGTGAGTGGCCATACACCACCACATTGTGGAGGGATTAACCAACTCAAAGCCCACGTTTCACCAGATAGTCAGAACCCAACGTGACAGGTGGTGAACCTTGTCGCCGTGTATACAGGAACCGACTATTACCTAATCCCGATGGATAGGTAGGTTTCCTCACGATGTTTTCCCTCACCGTCAGCGAACTGTAAATTATGCACATAGATGAAAATTCATCCATTGGTGCATGCCCCACCGGGGATCGAACCTGGGACCTTCTGATTGTTAGCCCAACCTGTTGTTGTTGTTAGGCAAGACAATAAGATTAGAAAGTAGGTAAGCGGTTTTTAGAGGACGATTATGCTTTTTAATCATATACCTATTCATCATTCTATATTATTCATAATCTATGATGACAACAAAACGCGTCACTGACATAAATATTAATTTAAAAATATTTGTAATCATATAATATCCTAAAAATTATGTTCAATATTATATTTAAACTATTTAAAACGTGATTTAATTCATAAAATTCTAAGAAGACGTAATTTTTTTACGAATTTCACGCAAAAATTTGCGCGCACGTCCAGCTTTGGAGGCCGCCATCGCGGATCTGCGACGAACATTTTGCAGTCCAAGTCATGATGACCCATGACGTTTGTCGCATATTTAAGGTTATTATTGATTATTTTTTAAATAAAATGACTAATATTAAATCTTGGATCCACGGATTCTTAGACAAGTCTTGACAATTTTTCTGGTATAGGTTTCACGTAAATCTGTTCAGTTGCTATGGAGAACATTTACGATTAAGGTTGACAATTTCATATTTTGAAATCGATTTCTACAAAATTTGGTAACATTTAAAGTAAATCGGCTAAGCCATTTTATTCCCGACCATATGAGGTTTAATGTTGTATACTTTATATTGCACATAAGCCAGCTGCTTCATCAAACCATTTACTTAGACCCACCCAGTTGAACATTTGTATCACCTTAAGGTATAATCATTTGTTAAACCCTCTCGTTTCTATATCACAAGGCAAGAAGCACAAGGTATTGCCATCTCATTATAAGCCTTGACAAAGGTAATAGTATATTTACCACGAGTTGATTTCAATTAGTAAAGTAATTCCAAAAAAGTTAAGATTATTTATTTTCTATAGGCTGTTGAATGTACACTCAGGGGGCAATACGAAAATTATGTCAAATATTCAACTCAGAAAATCATTGATAGCTACGTATAGTCTGTTCCATGCGGGCGGAGCCGTGTTTGAAGATAGTGTCCCTATAAAGGAAAGTTTTTCTAACAAGTCCGCACACGAAGCGGTGCGTCAGCGTAGCGTATCGTCATTACGACAGGCGTAGCGTGCTGGCGTAAAAAAGCAAGCGTAGAAATATTTTTATTTTTTTTCTTCGTTATGGCGTCGCTTTTCGCATATGCCAGTGTCAAGTAAAATATAATATTAAAATTTTTTTTGATGCGTCAAGCACAGGAAGACCTTTGGCTAGGCCTAAAATACCCCCCAAACCCTATCAGTAAAGTGGCTGATACTTTACTGACTAATTACTAGACTTTTTTTAGGTAAACATCTGGTATCAGTGACGCCATGTTTTCAACTAATGACATTTTGCTTACAAAAAGCTACGCCTACGCTACGCCTACGCTACGCGTCGTGTGTAGAAGTCTGCACGTCACGTACTCGTTGCGTCTTTACGCTCAACTACGCTACGCCTAGGCTACGCCGCCGTGTGCGAAGGGCCTATGAGTCCAGTTGTACCATACAATTCCGCTTTAAAATTGTGGAATAATAGGTACCTACCTATTTCCTTTACAAAATGGTTGATAACTACTTAAATTGTTCTAGCAAGGCAAGTTAAAAAGTACCTACCACAAACCTCCTCTCGTAATAAACAATTAAGAGCAAGCATTTGTACTAATTAATTAGGTATACCATTATTTAATAACAACACTTAAGGCTCAATACAAGTCCTCGAAGGGTGTATACGTCGATGTCACAAGTAGTAAGAATGTTAAGATAAGCACTGCTTTTCAACTATTGATTTAATCATTTTATTGCAAGGTCTAATTATTATTGTCGCAGTGGTTCGAGCGTAGGTCGCTCGACTAACTGCATCGGGTGGTTGAGGATTCAATTCCCGCCAGAGGCAAATTTCGAAAACAGCCTTTTTGTATTTGCCCTGGTTTGGGTGTCACTAGATCGCCCCCAGTCCACTGTACGGTTCAGTACAAACTTTGCTTGGTTTAGGACCATAGCGTTGGGGTGTTTACTGGCGATATTTATTTATTTTATTATTATTTATTTATTGTTGCTGCAACTGTTTACATACGTACTTGTAATGTGACTGTTTGATCTCTAAATAAATAAATGCGCTGCGTTTATAATACACCGCCATATATACTAAGTTGGTGATAAAGGGGCGTCCATAAATTACGTGAGGCATTTAGGGAGGAGGGGGACGTGCCAAATCCTTATCTATTCTGTGCCAAATCTCACCAAATATCACGTGGGGGAGAGAGGGGTTTCGGCAAATCTCACTAAACATTTTTTACCGCAAGAAACAGTGTAGTAATATTGCAAGAAAACTGGCCTAGAATATGGCTTTTGAAAAATCTCACATGAGATTAGAGGGGGTCGAGCAAAATCTCACGACATCTCACCAAGGGAGGAGGGGGGTCGAAAAATCTCAATAATCACCTCACGTAATTTAGGAACGTAAGAGGTGAGCACGAAGATTACCTCATGCGGAGAAAAATAAAGATAATTTAATCTACGCCCCGGTCCGAACTTGCTATCGACATTAGATAACTAAAAATAAATAGAATTTGTGACAACATAATCGGTAATACCTACTTATATGTTATGATATGTTGGAAACCTACCTATCCCTCGGGATTAGGTAATAGTGAGTTCCTGTATACACGGCGACAAGGTTCACCACCTGTCGCGTTGGGTTCTGACTATCTGGTGAAACGTGGGCTTTGAGTTGGTTAATACCTCCACAATGTGGTGGTGAATGGCCACTCAAAGCCTCTGAATACCCCCGAATGGGGATAAAAGTCGTGACGTTAAATTTTTTACATACATATGTTGGACCTATTATATGATTGATAACTGGATCTTTTTTAGCAACTTACCTACCTACTCTGCAGTTAGAAAATATTTCTGTAAAACAAATCGAAATATAATGACGACATATTTTTTTTAAATGCTGAACACATTAACTTTCAAGTATAGAAAAAGATAAATTCGTGAATTTATTGAAAATGTGCGCATTACCAAGATCCAGACCTCTATAATGAACACCGATTATCACATATACACAAAATGTCTAAAAATCACAATCCTACTTTTGATAGTTCCGTAGTCTTCGGAATACCCTTTTGAGGAACCCTAACGACGTTCAAATCCACCTAAAACGAGATAAGATGTCACTAAGCCTGAACTGTCAATTTCGCTGGCACCTTCACCTTATCTATTCTGTGCCTTCACCTCTTCAGATAGTGAAATAGTACAGTATATGATCATTTCTGTGAAAACTATAAAATTACACACTTTTTCTCTTTAAGTCAGTTGACTATGCCATTGCCAACCTCACGATGGCGTTAACTGCTGTCTCACTGTGAGTAAATAATATATTTGATATTTATGTAAATACATATTAAACCTACTTAATTTAATAATAAAATATCACACATTATCCCAAGACCTCTTAAAATAATTTAACTTATTTACCATTTATTAATTTATTATTTATAAATAATTTTTATAAATAATAAAAATATCAACCTCTCTCACGTAGCCGCAGCCGACATAATACTGTGACATCAAACTCAGATTACCAGTTACCTAGTTATTTCAAAGAAAACGTAACGTTATTTTTTATGAGATTTTATTTAATTTGCAGATTAGTTCTTATATTGGGGTCCATCCTTGGTGCCACGGTGGCCGGTAACAGACAGAATGTAAGGAAATTCCCCGATTATTTTAAATTTGGAACAGCCACTGCTTCGTATCAAGTTGAAGGCGCCTGGGATGAAGATGGTACCTATCTAAAACACGAATTACATAATCATAGATGTAATACATTGACTTACTTACATCTCTTTTATAGGGAAATCCGAAAACATCTGGGATCACTTAACCCACACTCAACCTCAACTCATCAAAGATGGGTCCAATGGAGATGTAGCCGTTGATTCTTACCATCAATACAAGAGAGATGTAGAGATGATGAGAGAGTTGGGACTCGACTTCTACAGATTCTCAATGTCCTGGAGCCGCATCTTGCCAACGAGCTTCCCCGACCAGATCAACGAGGCTGGGGTCCAATATTACAACAACTTGATCGATGAAATGCTGAAGTATAACATCGAGCCGATGATCACGCTGTACCACTGGGACTTGCCGCAGAAACTGCAGGAGATGGGGGGATGGACCAACCCCCACATCGTCGACTGGTACGCAGACTACGCAAGAGTCGCATTTGAACAGTTTGGCGATAGAGTTAAATACTGGATCACCATGAACGAACCCGCAGAAGTGTGCTATCAGGGTTATGCAGCTGGTACATTGGCACCGGCGTATAAACATTCAGCTGTAGCTGATTACATGTGTACCAAAAACTTGCTTCTGGCCCACGCTAAAGCGTACCATATCTATGACGAAGAGTTCAGGCCAAAGTTTGGTGGGTCCATTTTCATCACATTCAGTGCTCAATGGTATGCCCCTGAATCGGAAGAACATGCGGATGCCGCTCAAGATACCAACTACTTTGAGGTAAGTACTTTTCAACCATATTTCAGCAATTGAGCTTTATAGGATATATATTTCTTCCTACACAGCTAGGTAATTTTTCTAGCCAGAATTTGTTACACTACGTAAATAACAACTCCATAATTTTAACCTGCCCTGAGAAGCCCTGAGTCCTTCTCATATAGACGGAAAACCCAGAGTAATGGAGCATGGGGCATTGGAAAAGCTACTTAATTACTGTTTTTATTTTCTAGTGGGGACTATACACGTACCCTATATTCTCAAAGACCGGTGACTTCCCTCCAGTTATGAAAGAGAAAGTAGCTGCTAAGAGCGCCGCGCAAGGATTTTTCAGGTCCCGACTACCAGAGTTCACTCCAGAGGAGGTTGAATACATAAAAGGCTCCTCAGACTACTTTGGATTAAACCATTACACAACTTTTTTGGTGTACAGAAACGAATCTGTTGTGGGATATCATGATTCTCCGTCACATTTCGATGATATTGACATTATTGCGTACCAACCAAGCGAGTGGGAGACTGCGAAGTCTAGTTGGCTTAAGGTAAGTTTCATTATAATAAACGATTTAAATGCGATTTAAATCTTTGCGGAATAGGGAGTCCCATTTTTGAGAGCTAGAGACAACAATTAGGTTTTAAATCTTTCAATATTTGACAGAGTTTACTACTTACAGAGGCTACCTTACCTATATAGTTATGTTTTTCTTCTATATGTGGAAGCTTGTTATTGGCATTTATAAGCAAATTATCTTATTCACTCTGTAAAATTAGCCGTACCTCCCCAAATAAAATAAAATAAATAAAATACATAGAATCATTAACCACCCAATTAACCATTCCTGATTTCCAGAAATCCAGAACAAATTATTTTGGCATAATCTTATGGTTCGCTTATAGGTTATCCCATGGGGCTTCCACGATCTATTGACCAGAATAAGGGAGGAATACGACAACCCACCAGTGTATATAACAGAGAATGGATATTCGTCCGACGGGGGTTTGGACGACGACGATCGTGTAGCGTTCTACCGGCAGTACCTGTCCGCCATGCTGGACGCCATGGACGAGGGCTCTGACGTCAGAGCCTACACCGCCTCGAGTCTCGTGGACAACTTCGAGTGGATGAGCGGATACACGTGAGTACAAATGTACATATTAGCTCTAGTCGGTCCCGGCTGGTTGTCACCTATAACAGAAGCCTGAGGCCTTAGAGCGGCTTGAACAACTCTGACACCTGAAAGGCCACTAACTATACGATCAGAAGAGCTTTTTAAACCATTTATGTATTAAAAACAAAAACAGTATATGTTGCTGGAACATATTTTGATTAATATACCTGCCTACTCGTACTTTATTGATGTTAGTTAAAATGTTAAAAAATATATAAAGTCGTAAAAGGTGGTAACCAAATAGAATAGCGATAAGTATTTATTTATTTTTAGTAGTATTCTTTTAAGTATTTTAAGGTGAGGGAAAACATCGTGAGGAAACCTACCTATCCCTCGGGATTAGGTAATAGTCAGTTCCTGTATACACGGCGGCAAGGGTCACCACCTGTCACGTTGGGTTCTGTCTATCTGGTGAAACGTGGGCCTTGAGTTGACTTAATACCTCCACAATGTGGTGGTGTATGGCCACTCAAGCCTCTGACTACCCCCGGATGGGGATAAAAGTCGTGACTTTTTTATTATTTTTTTATTTTATTCACACGCCCAATAATGGTGGCATATTAGATAGGTACAAATTTAGTTTCAGGAACCCTTAGAATGAATCCTTTCTTGCTTACAGGGAGCGTTTCGGGCTGTACGAGGTGGACTACGAGAGTCCGGAGCGCACGCGCACGCCGCGCAAGTCCGCCTTCGTCTACAAGGAAATGGTGCGCACGCGCTCACTGGACCTCGACTACGAACCTGACACCACCGTCATGAATATTGACGAAGGTCATTAAACTTAAATAAACTGAATAATATACGAGTTGATTCATTTGACATCGTTCCATATAGCTACAAATTTGTTTTATCTATCGCACACGAATTTATGGCCTAGCAAAGTCGTCTAGACTGTATTGATTGTTAGTCTACGTTTAAGCCTAAAATTGAACTGCTATCCTACTTACCATAAAAAATATGTATAGCAGTGAAAATTCAATGTTAAAACAATTGATCCGAGTAGGTACTAAGCGTGTATGTATGTTTGTATACAGTATATGTACTACAGTGATACAGTCAAGCTGAAACCCCCGAAACTTTTTATTATCTTTTTATTTGAAAGCTTTTAGCCGCGACTCTGGGACGTGTATTTTACCACTTTTTCAATTTGATTGATTGCTATGAAAGCAACTCGAATGTATGTTCTGCAATAAAAACTTTACAGTAGTTGTATACCGTAAAAACCGCGTATGTGCGAGTGTCTCGCGTGGGCAGGGTTCCATACAATGGTATTTTTTAGCAGCTAAGAATTATTCGCACAAAAAGAAATAGTTTTAGGGAATGTATGAGACAATAGTACAGGTTCCGTTGTCATTGTAACGTAAAAGCGAGACATTTTCCTTTTCGTCAAATTTGAGATTTATTTATTTATTTTCGCTCGGTACCTAGGTGCTTAATTTAAACATTATAGACTATAAAAATATATGTTATTACTAGAGCCAAGATAATGTAATAAAATCCATGAGACTCTCCTATACAATAGGGTAAAATATATAGTAGTATGTTACTTTTGTTTTTTGGAACCCCCAGCAACATTTATCGGAATACCACCATACAATATTTACTGACGCTGACGTAAATAAACAACAACACACTCGAGATATAGCAAGTCTTCAATCTGTTATCTACATAAAACGAGATATCGCACTTACTATTATCGGAATTAAGGCACAACGCAAGCAGGGGCCTTGGGGTTACAGGGCAACCGGGGTTATTTATTGTAACCGTTCAATCACATTCACTTCACCTGTAGGTATATTGTATGATTGAACACACAATTACACCATATGTTTTCGTGGGCCTGATTCCAGTAACAGCCAGAATAGGGCAAATTATGAAAAGAACGATTCAGAATTTTGTCCCATACTCTATTTGAATTTTGAACGCGACCACATAATCCAGTGAGTTAAGTAGGCACTAGCACGATCGTCTACTCATCTGATGATCCTAATCCCTTCAGATCAAAAACGTCAGAGGTATTTGATAAAAAGTATTGTATAATCTGTACAGAACAAGGAAACGTAGCATAAGAATATGCTAGGCACGTGGTACGTGCTTGGGATGAAGACGGTAAGGGATAGACAGAATCAATATTTGATGACACCCTAACAAGAAGGCAAATTTACAGTAAATTATTTTTTCAGTAAGTCTGAAAACATTTGGGACCACTTAACTCACAAAGCCCTATTAAAGATGGCTCCAGTGGCGACGACTCTTACCATCTGTACAAAAGAGACGTTGAAATTATGAGAAAATTAGTACTTAATTATTATAGATTCTCTCTGTCTTGGCCACGTAACATGCCTTCAAGTTTCCCTGATCAGATCAAGGAAGCCGGAGTCCAGTACTACAACAATTTGATAGGCGAAATGTTGAAATATAACATTGACCCGATGATCACTCTGTACCACTGGGACTTGCCGCAGGAACTGCAGGATATGGGAGGATGGACCAACCCCCATATTATCGACTGGTACGCGGACTACCCACGTGTCGTTTTTGGTTTGTTTGGTGATAGAGTCAAGTTCTGGATCACAATGAATGAACCACGTGAAATCTGCTACCAAGGCTACAGTGCGGGTACATTGGCCCCTGCTTACACAATCACAGGAAAGACTGAATACATGAGCTCCAAGAATGTGCTCCAGCCTCACGCAATAGCATATCACATCTATGATGAAGAGTTCAAGCCCACATAGGGCGGTAATATTTTTATCACATTGAGC
The DNA here is from genome assembly GCA_947859195.1 of Drymonia ruficornis. Classification (NCBI taxonomy): domain Eukaryota; kingdom Metazoa; phylum Arthropoda; class Insecta; order Lepidoptera; family Notodontidae; genus Drymonia; species Drymonia ruficornis. The sequence continues at coordinate 11,546,625 of OX401905.1, read as the reverse complement.
GCGAGATGGTATGAGCCTGAAACTGAGAATGACGTCGTTTTTTATTTAATTGATTGACAAAGAAAACAAATTATGCTTTTTTGTAAATATCTAAGCTAAATATATTTTGCATGGAATCAATCCAAAATATGCTTTTGCACAAGATATTTATTTATGTCAGGTAACTTAAAAATTATCGCATTTATTTATATCAGCAATGATACAAATTCAGTAAGTATAAGATAAAATCATATAAAACAAACATTGAATCTTATTTTTGGCCAAAAATTTCTGCATCAAAGATGAAGCGTTGTTTTACTTTGTAAGCTTTTAACCTTTTTATATTGGGTATACCTGTAATGATAATATAAATAGTTTCTGAAATAAATAAATAAATTTTATAGATCATTATCCAATGATATTTAAATAGATCTTTATCATAAAATAAACAAAATTTATGCGAAATTAACTTACACGTTTTGTTCTTACAGTATTTTGTTGTTTTATCTGGCTCAAATTAACTGCAAGGCAGCAAATCCCAGAAGCGATGTGAGGAAATTCCCAGACGGATTTTTATTTGGGAATTCCACCGCGTCATATCAAGTAGAGGGTGCCTGGGACGAAGATGGTAAGACACACTTTTTAAACTTTAGTCCCTTTTTCAGACATCGGATTATTAACTATTGTTTTCAGGCAAGTCTGAAAACATTTGGGATCACTTAACCCATAAGGTACCAAGCCTTATTGAAGACGGATCCAGCGGAGATATTGCTGACGACTCCTACCACCAGTACAAGAGAGACGTGGAGATGATGAGGGAATTGGGACTCGACTTCTACAGATTCTCCATGTCGTGGACTCGTATTATGCCCACGAGCTTCCCTGACCAGATCAACGCGGCTGGAGTGCAGTATTACAACAACTTGATCGGTGAAATGCTGAAGTACAACATCGAGCTGATGGTCACGCTGTTTCATTGGGACTTGCCGCAGAAGCTACAGGAGATGGGCGGATGGGCCAACCCTCATATCGTTGACTGGTATGCTACGCCCGCGTTGACTGGTAGACTACGCCCGCGTAGCTTTTGAACTGTTCGGTTCAAAAGCTACGCGGTACGTAAGCTAAGTACTGGATCACGATGAATGAGCCTCAAGTTATTTGCCAATACGGCTATGGTTTAGGGGAATTTGCACCTCTAGTTAAGATCTCAGGAGTGGCTGACTACATGTGTGCAAAGAACTTACTGTTGGCGCACGCGAAAGCTTACCACATCTACGATCAGGAATTCAGGCCTACACAGGATGGATCTATTTTCATCACATTGAGTGCTGGATGGTTTGAACCTGAATCAGAAAATGACGTCGTTGCCGCTGAGGAAGCTAACTTTTTCGAAGTAAGTTATATTAAGACCGTCCATCTCTCGTACCACTTACGTGCTTTTACGATTTCTCTGTATTTAATTTATTCCAGTGGGGGATTTATGCTTGCCCGATATTTTCGAAAACCGGCGACTTCCCACCTATAATGAAAGAACGCGTGGCAGCCAAGAGTGCAGCGCAAGGATTCTTTAGGGCTAGGCTGCCAGAGTTCACTCCCGAAGAAGTGGAGTATGTGCGAGGATCCTCCGACATCTTTGGATTAAACCATTATTCAACTTATATTGCGTATAGGAATGAGTCAGTCATAGGATATTACGATGTTCCATCGCAGTCCGATGATCTTGAAATTATGAGATATCAAAGGGATGAGTGGACTACCTCTATCGCTGGACCGACTACCATGATCAAGGTACACATTCAACTGTAACCAACAAATACATACTGTAACAATTAAAACAAATTAAGTATTTGCTTTTCTATGTCGTTACTTACTTTATGGCGCGTTTATATTATGGCAGTAACAAGCCAGTCCAGCGACCCAGTCCAGCGCTGACCTGTAACTGGCACCGTGTAAACGCTATTTTCAACCCAGTCCAGCGCTGACTTCAATCGCAAGTCAGTCCAGTCAGACTAGCCGCCTGTCTGCATACGGGCAGTGATGTTTACACGGGGCCAGTGAAAGGACAGTCCAGCAACCCAGTCCAGCGATCCGCGCGTGTAAACACTAATTCCAACCCAGTCCAGTGCTGACTTCAATCTCAAGTCAGTCCAGTCAGACTAGCCACCCGTTCTATTTTGGAACCCTGTAAGTAAGTGCGTAACTCAAAAATAGCTACTTTACATAATAGCAAAAAAACTAAATGAAGTTATTGTTACCCATGCCTTACATAGTGTTACAAATTTTCAAATAACGACTCATTATTGGTCTGTTTTCTGTTGTCTGATTCATTGAAATGGTCCGGGATAGCCTACACTAAGCAACAACATTAAAATATCAAAACCATAAATAAATTACTTACGCACTGTTAGAACCTAACCGACAATTTGTTGTACGGTGTCCGCCATATTTTCGAATGTCAAACGTTTCATGACAATAGACCATGGATGCAATAAGTTCAGACAGGGTTGTGCATTTGGGAGCAAAGAAGGTTTAAATACTTTTAAAATAAATAATCGTAATTAAAATATACATAAATAAAATGGTTAATTATTACAGGATGTCAAGATTTGATTTCAGTTTAATAGTAATTGTAAATAACTTCAGCATATTGTCGTTAGACGGCATTATTACTATTGATGGCGTAATTAATCTTGAGGAGTCAACTTCAATATTTACGCCGTTACCATCAATCCATCATTGTATGTAGGGTGTGAAGTGAAATAAATGTATTTGTAGCACTTTAGTGCTTTAGTTAAAATACCCCACGAGCCGCCGCCCTAACAGATCGAAATGGGACGACATCGCCATTTGTAGGCGTTGGATCACTTTGGGACCAGGCTAAGTCCCATTAAACACCCACAATACGAAAAAAGAGACGGCCCAGCCTTTTTTCTCCGACATATACTAACATTCTGAATTTTCACCATTAGTTGCCTGTATTAATTTCGGCAGATTTTACACCTCGGAATGTATCCTACCTTACCGTTAATTAAATTCATAATGGCAACTGTGCGAGCAAGACACACACGTCATCTAGTTTGTGGCACTCACTAGGCACGTTTTCTCTACTCATTTACTTCAAAGAAATATAAGTTTTTCTGCAATGTGAGAGTTTATTTCCGCAAACCATATCTTGAGATCGCACGAACTGAGCATGGGGCTAGAGAAAGAAAGAAGAAAAATCACTTGAGATCGCACAATCCTTATTAACTTAATACGTCCATGACAACATAGACATAATTCTTTGGATAAAACTATTTTGACATTGCCTATTGCCGCCATCTTGACCAAAATGTGAGCGTCAAGATGGCGGAACCAGACCTTATTGAGGAAAATAATAGTGGATAACTTTTTCTTGCCTCATTTCCAAACTGAAAATAATATATCTTTATGTACATAGCGCGTACTAAATCTAGGAGCTTTAAGGAAATATCGTCACGTTCACGTTCATCACGTTTCATTTGTTACTTAAATAACCGAATCGTCAAGATAGCGGGACTGGTTGTAACATCATATTATTTTAATTCGGTTGATGCTATGTATTAAGTTAAGAAAAAAGAAAGAAGGAAAAATATTTATTTAAAAATAAAAGAATATTAGGTACATAAAACATGTTATTCCCATACTAGGCTGAGCCTGTCCTGTGGGAATCAAATTTGGTACAGATTAGTACAAATATAGTACTAAATTCCCAAGTCCGAATTATCCATCTGCGAGCAGCACTTCCTGGCCTAGTGGATTTTTTTAAATCGCAGGTACTGCTTTGGCCTTCGGAGGCAAAAATTTCAAGTTTAGGGTACAATCAGTACATATTTAGCACTAAATACTCGATGAGTTGTTTTTTTTTTATTCTGAGGTCTGAAGCCCGCCACTTTGACGCTCACACAAATAGATATCAAACTGATTTATTGACTTACTGGAGGCTTACCACAAGCTCTTATTGCGATTCAATTATAGGAACGTTTTAACGACGTTTTAATGACGTTTCTTATTGTCATGACAATAAGGTACGTCATTGCACAAAAAGTCGCTGAAACGTTAATACGTTCCTGTAATTGAATCGCAATAAGAGCTTGTGGTAAGCCCCCTGGCTTGTGAGTGGCGCCGAAATTTAGCATCGTGTAGACGCAATCGGACAGTCGGTACTAGTTTGTTCACTCCGGCCGTCAGTTTAAAAAATGGGCAGCTCACTGACCTACTGACTTACTGACTTCACCCGTTTACACTATTCCAGTATTTTCGGCGCAATTTCATAATTTCGGCGCCAAACGCTGAACCTGTTTAAACGATCCATTATGTTGTTTAGAGTGTACCGTGGGGGTTCTACAAGCTATTGACCAACATCAGGGAGACATACAACAACCCCATTGTGTACATCACTGAGAACGGGTTCGCGACTCACGGCGGGCTGGAAGATTACGACCGCGTGGACTACTACCGGCAGTACCTGGCCGCCATGCTAGACGCGATGGACGAGGGCTCTGACGTCAGAGCCTACACCGCCTGGAGTCTCATGGACAACTTTGAATGGACGCGCGGTTACACGTAAGATTATTTTTGGAAATTAAACATCCATGGTGTCTAAGTAGGTAACTACTAGTTATTTAAAATGCATCTAACGTATTTTGCCCTTACAGACAACGCTTCGGGCTGTACGAGGTGGACTACGAGAGTCCGGAGCGCACGCGCACGCCGCGCAAGTCCGCCTTCGTGTACAAGGCGATTGTGCGGTCCCGCAGCCTCGACTTCAACTACGAGCCCGATACCAACATTATGAATATCGATGATAACACCATACATCATGCATAATATCATTAAATAAATATATACAACGTATTTAAGGTTTTTCATGCTATGAAAGTGAATGTGAATAAAATTTCTTGTCTTGTTTCCTATATAATAAGGGATTACGTAGTAACGTATAGTACATTAATTTATCTGTAGACAACTGAAGTGTTTTGCCTCTAGTACTTCTGCTTTCATTAAATGCCACTAGTGGTCTCCCCCATCCCGGTGTTTACATCAAGTAACGTCTTAGATCACTGTCATGTAATTAACCCACCACGTACCCATTGTGGGAGCTTTCAAGAAATTGGTCATAATAAGTATTAATGCGTACTTAGTATCGAATGATAAGTATCCATCGGTCAGCATTTTGCAGGATTACAGGCAACAACTATAGCGACTGTAGTCTAGGGGTGAACAGGTTGGGCTAGCAATCAGAAGGTCCCAGGTTCGATCCCCGGTGGGGCATGCACCAATGGATGAATTTTCATCTATGTGCATAATTTACAGTTCGCTGACGGTGAGGGAAAACATCGTGAGGAAACCTACCTATCCCTCGGAATTAGGTAATAGATAGTTCCTGTATACACGGCGACAAGGTTCACCACCTGTCACGTTGGGTTCTGACTATCTGGTGAAACGTGGGCTTTGAGTTGGTTAATACCTCCACAATGTGGTGATGGCCACTCAAGCTTCTGACTACCCCCGAATAGGGATAAAAGTCGTGACGTTATATTATTATTATTACAGGCATTTTTTTTTTTTGTAATTACAAGATTTAGAGAAAAAGCCACACTGGGTATAGACTAAAGACGTCTCATTTATAATGGTTTCGTTCAGTATATATATATTTCATATTCAAGATAAAATAAAAAAATTCATAACAAACTAAGCGCTAAACGGACGAAAGCGTAACCGTGCGTTTCTGTGTGCGCAAAAACATGTTGACACAACATATTGTTGTCTCTATTTAATGTCAGGAAAAATAGAGACAACAATATGTTGTGTCAACATGTTCTACCGCAGTGGAAACGCGCGGTTATAGCGACACAATTCATGGCAAGCAAGGATGATAGATAACTAATTAAATAGGAGAAATGCGTTCAAAAACTTGAGAACGGAGTAAAATAAAGTGGGCCCTTCATTTAAATTAATACTTATTACATACATGTGTTGACTTCCAAAACCTTGGTACCCCCATATATTATTTCAACTATTATAGGTAGTACATCTTACCTTTCCTGTTTTCCTAGTACTTCAAGCAGTGAGAAAGTTAACTGTACCTAGTTACTATGCTAAAATTACTTTCAATAAAAAATCCTAGCTGGCTTGTTGTTTTCATGTATTGTGATGCTAGTATATATGTACCTCACGTTATCTACATGATACGTAATAGTCTCTTTGAGACCCAATGACCCACTCTCAAAGACAATAGGTAGCTACCACTCGTTCTTATATATCTTCTCTATCACAGATAATATATTTATCGTCTAAGCTTAATATAATACGCGCATATTTACAAAATAAACTGAAGATCATAATCCATGCTTATAGTTGTCAACTTAAGACCATCTTTTACTATCTATAAGATCCTAAAATCCTTATAATAATACCTACACAAAAAAGTTAGGTAAAAAAAGAACAAGATAAAACCTTATATAAGATGAACACTGACCCCCCACGTAGGTACTCGTTGTTACAAAGCGAAAATGTTACGATTACGCCATTCGTGCCTATTGTAAGTTACTTGACTATTTATAATAATAATAATAATATCCTGGGACATTTTTTACACACGGTTACCTGATCCCAAACTAAGTAGAGCTTGTACTATGGAAACCAGATAACTGATATTACTACATATACTACTTTTTTTGTTGTAAATACATACTTAATATACATATACACCCAGACACCGGACATACAGACATGTTCATATGCACACAAATGCATGTCCCGGGTAGGAATCGAACCTACGACCTGCAGCGTGATAAGCGCCTCCGCGCCAACCACGCTAACGGGCCCGTCAAACCGGTCGGGCCCGTCATTTAAACTTTATTATTACTAAGTAAATCCAAGAATATCAACGTGCTTTTAAAAAATGCATGGTGGAAAGTAATATGAGTATTTTTAATTTTCAGTACCATTTTGGTAATCTCCACCGCCTTCATCGATTGCAAGACGGTCAACTCCAGGCAAGAAGCGAGGACCTTCCCGGGAGGTTTTCTTTTCGGCACAGCCACCGCGTCTTATCAAGTGGAAGGCGCCTGGGACGAAGATGGTACAGCACTGTTATTTCATATGCTTTCCTATTTAATTTTAAATAGAACACCAATATACACCACACTCCTCACCTCAATACACTTCTTTGCTCTTACCGTTGCCTAGTTAAATAACTAGGTACCTACTTACAGAATTATTTTCAAAACCAATTTCTAAATAAATATTCATTTTCAGGAAAGTCCGAAAACATTTGGGATCATTTAACCCATAAGGTACCAAGCCTAATTGAAGACGGATCCAGCGGAGATATTGCTGACGACTCCTACCACCAGTACAAGAGAGACGTGGAGATGATGAGGGAATTAGGACTCGACTTCTACAGATTCTCCATGTCGTGGAGTCGTATTATGCCCACGAGCTTCCCTGACCAGATCAACGCGGCTGGAGTGCAGTATTACAACAACTTGATCGATGAAATGCTGAAGTACAACATCGAGCCGATGGTCACGCTGTTTCATTGGGACTTGCCGCAGAAGCTACAGGAGATGGGCGGATGGGCCAACCCTAACATCGTTGACTGGTATGCCGACTACGCCCGCGTAGCTTTTGAACTGTTCGGTGACAGAGTGAAGTACTGGATCACGATGAATGAGCCTCAAGTTATTTGCCAATACGGCTATGGCAAAGGGGCACTTGCACCTCTAGTTAATATCTCAGGAGTGGCTGATTACATGTGTGCAAAGAATTTGCTTTTGGCGCACGCGAAAGCTTACCACATCTACGATCAGGAATTCAGGCCTACACAGGATGGATCTATTTTCATCACATTGAGTGCTGGATGGTTTGAACCCGATTCAGAAAATGACGTCGTTGCCGCCGAAGAAGCTAACTTTTTCGAAGTAAGTTGAATTTAGACCGTCCGTATTTTGTACACTTGACGTGATTTTACGATTTCACTTTATTTACTTTATTCCAGTGGGGAATTTATGCTTACCCGATATTTTCGGAAACCGGCGACTTCCCACCTGCAATGAAAGAACGCGTGGCAGCCAAGAGTGCAGCGCAAGGATTCTTTAGGACTAGGCTGCCAGAGTTCACCTCCGAAGAAGTGGAGTATGTGCGAGGATCCTCCGACATCTTTGGATTAAACCATTATTCAACTTATATTGCGTATAGGAATGAGTCAGTCATAGGATATTACGATGTTCCATCGCAGTCCGATGATCTTGAAATCATAATGTATCAAAAGGATGAGTGGACCACCTCTATCGCTGGGCCGACTACCATGGTGAAGGTACGCATTAAACTGCATTAAATCATTCTGTAACTATTAATTAAACCAAATTAATTACCTATTTGATTTTCTATGACATTCCTTACTTTACTTTGTTTAAGAGTGTACCGTGGGGCTTCTACAAGCTGTTGACTAACATCAGGGAGACATACAACAACCCCATTGTGTACATCACTGAGAACGGATTCGCGACTCACGGCGGGCTGGACGATTACGACCGCGTGGACTACTACCGGCAGTACCTGGCCGCCATGCTGGACGCGATGGACGAGGGCTCCGACGTGAGAGCCTACACCGCCTGGAGTCTCATGGACAACTTTGAATGGATGTTCGGTTACACGTAAGTTCCTTCATAGTAATACGTGACGGTCAACGTAACATAGATGCCCCCTTTTAACATTTTATATCTTGTCCTCAGACAACGCTTTGGCCTCTATGAGGTGGACTACGAGAGTCCGGAACGCACGCGCACGCCGCGCAAGTCCGCTTTCGTATACAAGGAGATCCTACGCACGCGTAGCCTCGACTTCAGCTACGAACCCGCTACGACTGGCATGACCATTGATGAGGGACATTAAACCAAAAGATACATTTTGTAAATAATAGAGATATAAAAAAAAATAAAATTTCGATGAGTTTTTGTAAATTACTTATTCAATTAAAAAAATCTTAGGTGGAATTAAGTATTTATTATTATTGATAGGACATTCATTTGTCTTCTGCATCAATTTATATTATTTATTTAACTTCGAGTACTTTTCTATAAGTAGACTATTAGGTATCACCTAATTGTGTTCCTTGTATCATAATCCAGGATGAGACATAGCGTCAAGAGCCTACCATCGTTATGGGCCCCTCCGCCTTACTATTAACACCACGACCTGTCTGGACATAATAGGCGGAGGGTATATGTCAAAACTATGAACGTTTGGTCTTCAATCAAGATATTGGCAGCGCATACAATATGCAGCCATGATAAGATAGATCGCAAAACAAACAAACAAGAACCGTGCGAATTCGGCAGAGTCCTGCCTAATAACCCGAAGTTCCGTACGCAATTATTCATACGACCTAATGCAGTATATCAAAATAAACTACCTATGTAGGTGAAAACCGGATCGAAATCTGTTTCTGAGAATAACTCTATAGTACAGGACGACAGACGAACACAGCTTGTGCGAAAAAGTGTGCTCAAATCACCTATATAATACTGAGTGTTTCAAAGTGCGAAATAATAATTAACCTTACACAGTCAAACCGACTGCTCGGTTTTGTGGGACTATGTACCTACTATGTTCTATTGTAATTGTATGTTTTGAAATAAATAAAATAAATAATAAGGTTGCTGATAGTAGATGCTTAATGAAGGCAGACTATACGTAACTATAATCGTTTCTAAATTATAGGCCTTTGAATATTTGCTACGACTGCATTGTTGCGGCCTTAGAACACCTATAATGGCGTAGAAAGCACTGTAATCTATGAGTAACGCTAGCGACCACAAATATTTAAGAAATAGTTTGTGAAAATGTTAGATAGTTTTTGAGATACATAATATTTTTTTCTGAATTGGCGGGACAAAAATATTTGAACAAAAGTGTGCGAATTTCAATATTTTTTATAACATTTAATTTTTTCGACTGTAGCCTAGGGGTGAACAGGTTGGGCTAGCAATCAGAAAGTCCCAGGTTCGATCCCCGGTGGGGCATGCACCAATGGATGAATTTTCATCTATGTGCATAATTTACAGTTCGCTGACGGTGAGGGAAAACATCGTGAGGAAACCTACCTATCCCTCGGGATTAGGTAATAGTCAGTTTCTGTATACACGGCGACAAGGTTCACCACCTGTCACGTTGGGTTCTGACTATCTGGTGAAACGTGGGCTTTGAGTTGGTTAATACCTCCACAATGTGGTGGTGTATGGCCACTCAAGCCTCTGACTACCCCCGAATGGGGATAAAAGTCGTGACGTTACATATACCATATACATATATTTAATTTATTCCCGGTTAGGATGAGTAGGTGTACTCATCTAAAACCCCAAGTATTATTTCGCAGTTTTAAAACTTTCTGTATATCACTAATCTACTGCCCGCGGTTTCGTCCGCGTGGATCTCGGGACGGAATTTATCACCAAATTTACATCCCCGACTTAACCGCCTTATGAGTTATGAGTAGGCACAGGTATAATAGTCGGTAATGGTGTAAGCAGTGCGTTGATAGATCGGTTATCTCCTTTTAAAATTAGAAGACAAGCGGTTTCTCAGGTCAATAACTTCGTTTTATAAAAAACTGAGACTTTAGATACAAATCATACGAGTAAAAAAGCGGTTCCCAAACTTTTTGTCCTGTCCGTAAACAAAGTGCCGATTTTCCGTTTTGGGTAGACTATAGTTTCCTTATTTTGTTTGTTCTCAAATGAATCATTTTTAAATGTGCTGATAGGTACTGGTATCAAATTTTAATGTGCTTCACCCTTACATGTTGGCATTGACTCCTGGGGCTTGTAATAGACCACTTTTAAAATGACTGGTGTAAATACTAAACAGATTCCACGTAGAAAGTTTACCTGCTTTATTACATGGATAAGGGTTTACAATTTTTTATGTAAAATTTTGCCTTGTGATGCAGGTAACCCAGTCTTATCCTTTCAGATAATCAATGATACAGACAAAAATAATGTGATAAGTTCATGTATATAAACGAATGTGCAGCCTTCTGAGTGTGCAGCGTCTTCAATTAGACTGTAACCATGCTAACTACATGGGGATTGTGAGTATACCATTTTTCTCCCAGTCTTAAATTCTTATTTAATTAGGAGTCGCCATCTAACGCAGTCCTAACAAAATTTTCTGAAAGTTAAAAAAATCTAATTATATTGGCTGTTGTAAGCTATTTGGTATCTACTAACTAAATAAAAAAAACATATTATTGTCTTGCTCTATATTCGTGTCTATAGGACAGAAGTCTAATATTGGTGAACAAGATGAAAGTTAAATAGCTCAAAATAATTTTGTTCATAACCTTGGAACTCATGTTTATTCTATATTCAGATTTTTCAGCATTCTGTTAATATCTTGCGCCGCTTTGTCGAACGGGAAGGCAGCAACACCGCGTGATGGAGTGAGAAAATTCCCGGATGGATTCATATTCGGCACAGCCACCGCCTCATACCAAGTGGAAGGCGCGTGGGATGAAGATGGTAAGGCGCTTAAGTGGTCTTTATGTTTTGATATTACTTTTTATGTCCACCAAATAATAAAACTATTATATCGATATTGACAACTCTTAAAACAACTACTTTTAGGAAAGACCGAAAACATTTGGGATCACTTAACCCATAAGGTACCAAGCCTAATTTTAGACGGATCCAGCGGAGATATTGCTGACGACTCTTACCACCAGTACAAGAGAGACGTGGAGATGATGAGGGAATTGGGACTCGACTTCTACAGATTCCCCTTGTCGTGGACTCGAATTATGCCCACGAGCTTCCCTGACCAGATCAACGAGGCCGGAGTGCAGTATTACAACAACTTAATCAATGAAATGCTGAAGTATAACATCGAGCCGATGGTCACGCTGTTTCATTGGGACTTGCCGCAGAAGCTACAGGAGATGGGTGGATGGGCCAACCCTAATATCGTTGACTGGTATGCTGACTACGCCCGCGTAGCTTTTGAACTGTTCGGTGACAGAGTGAAGTACTGGATCACGATGAATGAGCCTCAAGTTATTTGCCAATACGGCTATGGTATAGGGACATTTGCACCTCTAATTAAGATCTCAGGTGTGGCTGACTACATGTGTGCAAAGAACTTACTGTTGGCGCACGCGAAAGCTTACCACATCTACGATCAGGAATTCAGGCCTACACAGGATGGATCTATTTTCATCACATTGAGTATCGCGTGGTTTGAACCTGAATCGGAAAATGACGTCGTTGCCGCTGAAGAAACTAACTTTTTCGAAGTAAGTTGAATTTAGACCGTCCATCTTTTGTACACCATTCTCATCTTACACATCACAAACACATCACACCTTTACACTTGACGTGCGTTTACGATTTTTATATTTGCTTTATTCCAGTGGGGCATTTATGCTTACCCGATATTTTCGGAAACCGGTGACTTCCCACCTATAATGAAAGAACGCGTGGCAGCCAAGAGTGCAACGCAAGGATTCTTCAGGACTAGGCTGCCAGAGTTCACCCCCGAAGAAGTGGACTACGTGCGAGGATCCTCCGACTTCTTTGGATTAAACCATTATACAACTCATCTTGCGTATAGGAATGAGTCAGTCATAGGATATTACGATGTTCCATCGCAGTCCGATGATCTTGAAACTTTAATGTATCAAAAGGATGAGTGGTCTACCTCTATCGCTGGACCGACTACGATGGTCAAGGTATATATTCAACTTTAACAATTAAACCAAATTATTTGCCAATTATTTGCTTTCCTATATAATTACTTAGGTACTTTATGTTGTTTTAGAGTGTACCGTGGGGCTTCTACAAACTATTGACCAACATCAGAGAGACATACAACAACCCCATTGTGTACATCACCGAGAACGGGTTCGCGACTCACGGCGGGCTGGACGATTACGACCGCGTGGACTACTACCGGCAGTACCTGGCCGCCATGCTGGACGCGATTGACGAGGGCTCCGACGTGAGAGCCTACACCGCCTGGAGTCTCATGGACAACTTTGAATGGATGTACGGTTACACGTAAGTTCATTCATAGTAATACGTGACGATCAACGTAATATAGATGCCCCCTTTTAACATTTTATATCTTGTCCTCAGACAACGCTTTGGCCTCTATGAGGTGGACTACGAGAATCCGGAGCGCACGCGCACGCCTCGCAAGTCCGCCTTCGCGTACAAGGAGATCGTGCGCACACGCAGCCTCGACTTCAGCTATGAACCCGCTACGACTGGCATGACGATTGATGAGGGACATTAAACCAACCAAAATATACCTTTGTAAATAATAGAGATATATTAACTGTAAAAAATATCGATGAGTTTTTGTAAATTACTTATTCAATTAAAAACATCTAAGGTGGAATTAAGTATTTATTATTATTGATAGGCCATTCATGTGTCTTCTGCATCAAGTTATGTTATTTATTTAGCTTTAAGTAGGTATTTATCTGTTAGTAGACTATTATCACCTATTTGTGTTCTTTGTATCATAATCCAGGCTGAGACATTGTATCAAGAGGCTGCCATCGTGGTGGGCCCTCCGCTTTACTATCAACACCACGACAGGCCTGAAGATAATAGGCGGAGGGTATTTGTCAAAAACTATGAACATTTGATCCCCAATCAAGATATCAGCACAACTACTTACATATGTGGCCATGATAAGATAGCAAAACAAACAAAAATAAGTGTGCGAATTCGGCAGAGTCCTGCTTAATAAAAACCCGTGGTTCCGCACGCAATTATTCATACAACCCAATGCAGAATTTCAAAATAACCTACTTTTATGTGCGTGCGTTGATAGATCAGTCAGTCATTTTATTTTATACCATTACAAGTACAAGACAAGCGGGTTCTCGGTTCAATAACTTTGTTTTGATAAAAATAATGAAACGTTAGATACAAAATATCACCCGTGTAAAAAAGCGGTTCCCAAACTTTTTGTCCCGTCCGTAGACCACGTGCCGATTTTTCCAATTTGGATAGACCGTGGTTTCCTAATTTTGGTTTGTTCTCAAATTTATTAACTTTAAATGTATTGGTACTGGTATCAAATTTTAATGTACTTCACCTTTACAGGTTGGAATTGACCCCTGGGGGTCAAAATAGTCCATTTTGGGAATGACTTGTGTAAACACTTAACACGTGGAGGGATTACCTGCTTTATCGATATATAAGGGCTTACAAATGTTTATGTAACATCTTGTGTTGTGATGCCATAACCCACTCTTATCCTTGAAGATAAACAATGATATAATAGACAAAATATTGTGATAAGTTAATGTATATAAACGTATGTAGCAGCATCTTCAATTACACTGTAACCATGCTAGCTACGTGGGGATTGTAAGTATAACATTTAACAACAACCTAATTCATATTTTACTAAGGAGTCGCCATCTAACGCAGTCCTTACAAAATTTTCTGAAAGTTAAAAAAATCTAATTATTTTGGCTGTTGTAAGCTATTTGGTATCTACTAAATAAATAAAAAAAAACATGCTATTGTCTTGCTCTACATTCGTGTTTATTGGACAGAAGTCTAATATTGTTGAACAAGATGAAAGTTAAATAGCTTAAAATAATTTAGCTCATAACCTTGGAACTCATGTTCATTCTATGTTCTGATTTTTCAGCATTCTGTTAATATCTTGCGCCGCTTTGTCGAACGGGAAGGCAGCACCGCGTGATGGAGTGAGAAAATTCCCGGATGGATTCATATTCGGCACAGCCACTGCCTCATACCAAGTGGAAGGCGCGTGGAATGAAGATGGTAAGGCGCTTAATTGGTCTTTATGTTTTGATATTACTTTTTATGTCCATCAAATAATAAAATTGCTACTTTTATATAATTAGAGACATTGATAACTCTAAAAACAAATACTTTTAGGAAAAACTGAAAACATTTGGGACTATCTAACCCACAAGGACCCGAGTCCCATCCTGGATGGGTCCAGCGGAGACGTCGCGGATGACTCCTACCATCGGATTGAGAGGGACGTAGAGATGATGAGAGAGCTCGGACTCGACTACTACAGGTTCTCGCTCTCCTGGGCGCGCATCCTGCCTACAAGCTTCCCCGATAAGGTCAACGAAGCTGGAGTCCAGTACTACAACAACCTGATCAATGAATTGCTCAAGTACAACATTGAGCCGATGATCACGCTGTACCACTGGGACCTGCCCCAGAAGCTGCAGGAAATGGGAGGTTGGACCAACCCTTACGTAATCGACTGGTACGCGGATTACGCCAGAATCGTTTTCGATCTATTCGGTGACAGAGTAAAAAGCTGGATCACAATGAATGAGCCCCGAGAGATCTGCTACCAAGGTTACGGCGGAGGATCACTCGCACCACTGTACACATACTCCGGGTTGGCTGACTACATGTGTGCTAAGAATTTACTGTTGGCTCATGCGAAGGCCTACCACATTTACGACCAAGAGTTCAGGCCAACACAAGGCGGCAACATATTCATTACCTTAAGTGCGGCGTGGTATGAGCCCGAAACGGAAGAGGATACTGTCGCGGCCCAAGAGACAAACTTCTTTGAGGTGAGATGACAACACTTTGTTAATTCAAAAATAATAATAGGTACTTAATGGGTACCTACCTAGAATTTTACTTATTTAATATTCTGTAAAATTTCAGTGGGGTCTATACGCCTACCCAATTTTCTCGGCCACCGGAGACTACCCACCAGCTATGAAAGATCGTGTCGCAGCCAAGAGCGCCGAGCAAGGCTTCTTCAGATCCAGATTACCTGAATTCACCCCTGAAGAAGTAGACTTCGTGCGAGGATCATCCGATTACTTTGGTCTTAACCATTATTCTACTCACATGGTGTACAGAAATGAATCTGCAGTTGGATACTATGATGTCCCTTCCTTCTACGATGACATCGGTGCTCGTCTGTACCAGAAAGATGAGTGGGTCGCATCAATTGCTGGACCAACTACTATGGTCAAGGTATTTATCGACAGATCATAATTTTAATTCTCCTACTCCATAATGTATCTAGATCAATTATATTATTATTATAAGGGTTTCAGTTTTAATGAGA
The DNA here is from genome assembly GCA_947859195.1 of Drymonia ruficornis. Lineage (NCBI taxonomy): Eukaryota > Metazoa > Arthropoda > Insecta > Lepidoptera > Notodontidae > Drymonia > Drymonia ruficornis. Next base: position 11,530,524 of record OX401905.1, on the reverse strand, counting down.
TCAGCAGAGACTCCTTTTTCAGACCTAAAAAGTACTTCATCACCTTTTTGTTCGATATTTGCCCTCACATCGAGTCTTTTGATTCTAGAGTGTGCCATGGGGCTTCTACAAACTATTGACCAATATCAGGGAGACATACAACAACCCCATTGTGTACATCACTGAGAACGGGTTCGCGACTCACGGCGGGATAGACGACTACGACCGCGTGGAATATTACAGGCAGTACTTGAATGCCATGCTGGACGCCATGGACGAGGGCTCCGACATTAGGGGATACACCGCCTGGAGTCTCATGGACAACTTCGAGTGGATGTATGGTTATACGTAAGTACTTTACATCAGATGCTATACTTTTCTTGATAGGTATTGTCGCCGGTATTCTTGACCCGCGTGGCGTCGAAATCAGAACTACTCACTGTCTTTCCTTGGATGACATAAAATGCGCGTATATTTAGAGGAATTTACAGGATGGAAAATCTTATAGGAACAGCGGTAGGCTCGCTCACCACCTATCATTGTAATTATTTTACAGACAACGCTTCGGGTTGTACGAGGTGGACTACGAGAGTCCGGAGCGCACGCGCACGCCGCGCAAGTCCGCCTTCGTGTACAAGGAGATCATTCGCACGCGCAGCCTCGACTGGAGCTACGAGCCCGACACCACTGTCATGACCATCGATGAGGGACACTAAACTTTACAAGAGTTAAAGAACAACGACTGAAAATATATTACTTACCTATTTAAAACAAAACACGTTTTTCTATTATAATGACACGAAGTTATAATTCGGTTATAACTCAACCAAGGCTTACCACTGAACTATGTAACCTCTACAAAAGAGCTACATAAAGTACCTATCCTCCCTATAGCACTCTAATATAAAACCTATAAGACTACTACTTAAGAACCTTTATCGGCAAAGACATCAAAGCATAAACCCATTGATTTCTTGTGCCACACCGATGACAAAGAGACGCTACAAAAGGATTTTCTTTTGAGCGGTAAATGTAATTCACAAAAGGCAGGCGCCGTTTTATGCCATTTAACCGCTATCCAGACGCTCGCTTTGATTAAGATTATAGGCCCTTGCAATTTATCCCACTAATATTATAAATGTGAAAGTTTGGATGGATGTATGGATAGATGGATGCTTGTTACTCAATCACGCCAGAACGGCTGAACGGATCTAGATGAAATTTGGCACAGATATAGTTTATAACCTGGATTAACACATAGGAGACTTTTTATGCCGATCGTATGTTCCCGTGGGATAAATTATGCGCGGACGAAGTCGCGGGCGGAAGCTAGTAATTTAATATTATTATTCGATAATACATATAACATAAATTATGTTTTATTAAGTAGTACATGATCCATGTTTCCAAAGAAAGAGAGATTGGAATGAAGGTGTATGTAACTGTCTGTAGACACATCTTACTTCCTCATAAACTATCTAAGTAGGTAGGTACATCCTGAAAACGCAATCAATAAATCTATCAGTATTCTGAATAAAGTTGGATAGTAAAACGTCAAATCAGTGAACATCGGTGCCTCCACTCCGTCTCATTTTACAAGAACGAGCATCTCCTGCCCCGGGACACGAGGCAAATGTGCCAAATACGGAAATGATCCTATCCCGATCGAGAATTCGCATTTGTCCCGGCATAAACGAACCGAGAGCTGTTCACCATGTCTTCTGCGAATTTGGGACACTTCCATATTAGACATCAATCAGAATGTTGCAGTTTCATTAAGAATTTTTGGCCTTGCTAATTTTACTGTTATTATTACCTACGCATATCTTGTGTGTGATATCAGGTAAATGTGTACGTACGTATTCATTCAAAGATCACAAGATTATCATTTCATCTATGTACAATTTTTTTTGGTAGCGAAACCATATCTTCATTTGAATTAGTTACCTAGACTAATTCAATTTCTCTGTCTAATCTAACTTCCTTTACCTTACTGATAAGAGTAGACATAAACTATACTAGTTAGGTATGAGCATTCTCTAATGGAAAAGTCGAATACCTTCACCATACCTTATATATTGTTGGAAAGATGGCTTCCTGTCTAAGGCTACCTTCGTCGGGTATCCGCCAGCATGACTAAGTCCGTCCGTCCCTCACTATCCGCTTACATCCAGCCAGCAAAAGGGTTTTTCAATGAGTTTTCGGAGCTCTTGTTTGATGGTTTGTGCGAATTTGTGGCATTTTCAATCTTTTTCGGCGTCCGAACATCGGCGATGATGTGACTAATGACTATAGTTATCTTTATACTAGACATTTGAAAGCGGTATCATAAGAATTTTAATCGTATACCTATTACGTGTCGCCTAACTCAGTGGATAGATAATATTTTCCGAAAATATTTCGCGCGCTGCTGAAAGTTTTTCGTAAATAAAACTTTTTTTTTAGTAACAGTTATACAATTGCATTATGAAAACATTATACAAAATCATATGGTGAGGGTGAGATTAAGCTGCGAAGCCTCTTACAGATACTTAATATTAACGTCATCATAGTGTCTCATTCAGCGTCCACGAGACCACTCATTCATTATACCTCCTCTCGCTTGATAAAGGATATAAAGGTAGCACCGAAGCGCCGAGAACCACTCTACTCGAGGGCTGCTTGTTAATTCCTCTAGTTCAAAAAAGCCTCGAGTGTCACCATTCTTTGTCGGGTAAGCGTCTTATCTGAATATGCCAAATCAGTGCTAAGACAGTAACCGTTCGAAACCGTGATTTCATCTACAATCTACATTCTACGCAGTAGGTTGTGTAACTCTAGCTTTTCTCCCAGAAGTCTAACCTACGTAAATAGTAAGAAGGTATACAATCTATACCTACCAACTGGTGTGAAGCCGGAACAACTCACATCTCAAAATAGAAATAAGTAATGTATTGCAGTTGAAAACAAAATGACCTACAGGCAATAACAATTTCTCGGCTCTGAGTAAATTGTAATAACTTGTGCAACTCTACGTTTTCCGACATTCGCCTCGTGAATAACTGATGATGCTGAGTCCGGGTCCGAACCTTCATAAATAATATTGGCGGATTGACTCCTTGGATACCCCCAAATAAGAACCGTGTCTGATGCATACTAGCAAGAGCTGTTAGATATACCTACAATACTTTTTTCTAAGATTTTAAAATTTGTTTTTCACTAATAAATCAGTTAAAAAAAAACTTCAAGAAGATGAAACAACCATCTCACCCTAGAGCACTTAAATTAATAAGCAGCTTACAGTTCTTATTAAGGGAGCGCATGTTGTGTAACACGCTAACACCCGATTGTTTATGTACGAATGCTATACAAGGACAGTTATACACGCTCATTAATCCCTCTGATGATAGCCAAGTATCAATGTATAATTCACATCGGGGAATAATCCTTGGCCGGCTGCCAACAGCTACCGAAGGGGAGTTGTGTATTCAAGACGTGCAAACAATCGACTTGTCGGATAACAGATAAAAATAATATCTACTTATATCACAATATTATTATAATGCGCAATGTAGTGTCGTGGAACACTGAACGTGTGTTTGTTACGCTTCTGGTATTACAGCTTTGGGCCATTCGACCACGGCGCTACTAAAAAAAACTTAAAAGTAACGCAACCGGTTAGTAACTTCCTAAGTTCCATACACGCCTTATCTATTGTGTCCAAACAAAAAAAAAACAGAATCACTCAAGTACGCAATGCAGAAAAGTTTCACGAAACCACTCGCATGCGACCAGCATGTCGAGTGTCCGTGTCCGAGTCGCCATAGAAAGACTGGTGCTATTACACTTTAGCAACTAATTAGCACTACTTCACCCTTCACCAAGCCACACCGTGACCAAGCCAACTATGCGCTCGGGTGGAATGCGGCTTCCCACCCGCACACCGCCATTGCCTTTTTGTGCGAGTGACGTCACATTTCACAGGCGCCTAGTTGGCTTAGTCATAGTAGAAAGATGGATAGTAGGTTATCTTCATAGAAACGCACCGCGCGCGGCTTGTATGTGTGCGCCATGCGTATCTATGCGTCGCGCACGCACACTCAAACATCACATTCATTGTTTCGCACTGATAACCGGGTTAAGTCTTGGTTTTGAGTGTGCGTACTAACTTACTACCCATTTTTCTACTATAGCTTAGTAGAGTAGTAAGTTCGTAACCAGTTTCTGTCGAGTAGCGCCGTGGACGAATGGCTTTAAAAGAAAAAGCTTGTCTCATTAATTATTAAACGATGACTATGATAATGTGTTATAGAATTGACTGAAGGTACCTAAATATGAAGTGTCCTAGATATTTCATGGATTGTATTTTAGGTCCCGAGTGATACATAGATAGGTACGACCCGAAACAATCTAGGCATTGTGTTTCGATAAAAAAATAATTTAATAAATTGATAAAAAATCCCAATGCGATAAAATACACACAATAATTAGCCTCTGCATGCGTGGCGTGCCTAATATTTTACGACTTCTACAGCCCTACTATAAAGTTATCGAACGAGAATTCCTTTGACCGAAATTTCGTTTTATATAACAAAATCGAACGCTTTTTTCGTCATTTCATTTCAACGTTCCACCATTCTATTTGTCCGTATCACAAAATTAACGAACCTACCAGCCATTGTTACTTAGTCATTATAAAATATGAGGGCGGCAGCAACTTTGATGGCGAAAAAACTTTCATTCACGACGAACATCACGTTCCACTTGTAATAACGAGCACAATGGCCCCACTTTATGGGACTATGAAAAATAATCTATAGGTAGGTATCCATAATCTTCCGTTTATAGGCTAGTCAATACAAGCACAATAAAAGTTAAAAAATTATCCATAGGCCTACCTAGTGTCCATAGGTAGGTAGGTATCAATGATTACCTGTACCTGATTACCTGTGTATTATGAAAACCTGTGTTAAAAAAATTGAGTTCAACTTTACCTATAGGTAATTTTTTCTAGTAAAATAAAAGTTAATTTTAATAAATATTATTTTACAGTATTGGCCCCAGATTTAGCTAGGCAACCCATGTACGATTCATCAATCTACCTACATACTATCTAACATATAATCTCGGTTAAAATCAAATAACACATGGGGGTAGATACTTCCTTAACGTATCTCGTACTATTCGGTATTTATGGGGATTAGGAATAGGTGGAACGGGTCCCAAATTTACCTAATCCATCCCATCTCTACCACTAACTAACGAATCGGAACAAAATAGATAGTTTGTAGGTACTTCAAAGTACGTTTGTAGTTCCCTTTCAAAAAAAGGAGAAACAGAAATCTAAGAAAGAAAAAACAACTACATACTTAGATGCTTTTTATGCCTCAATAGTGCGTATATCGCCACCTGGTCAGCGTAGCATATTTATATATAATAAAAACATTGTAAATCAACGCGGCCGTGTTGCGGTCGGCAGCGGTGCACGCGCATCACCGCTGTTTACTTTACAACAATATATCAAACTTCAAAGAGAATATTATTAATACCTACCTATGTCATTGAAATAATATGGAATCAGACCTAAAAATATTTATGGATACCTATCGAAACTAATAGAGGAATCCCCAACAACTGAGCACCTACGTAGGTACTTACTGATTCACTGAACAACAAAACATTTCAAAACGAAAAGAATTGGGACAAGTCTAGGAAACAGCTAAAAATAGTAAAAATGATATCATTCTTAAACTGGTTCAATTTGATGCAGACTAATTAAAGAATTCCTCAGACTTAATAATTCAAATATTTATCGCTTTCAAAATGTGTCTACTTAATTACTTATCTACTTTTAGCTGCATGCAGCACACGTTGCCTCGCTGGACTAACAAAAGATAAGTATTTTTAATAAACAAAGATAACTTGAGTAATTTGGACCCACTGATAAACTTATTGGTAGGCTAGGAGAGATAACACCCGAACAATTCGCGGGGTACCATTAGATAGATCCATTGGTGGTTGGACTATAAGTAGGTATAGTACGTATCAAGCGCGAGTAAGGTCAGTTGACTTATCACTGATAGATAACCGTTCGGGGAAGCCATTGGAATTCGTCATACGCCACTCATTACCCCAAACGTTAATATGTCTGTGTGTAGTAATAACACAATCAATAGGTAAGATAGTAAATACTAAATACTATTCAGAGATGCTATCTAGGTATGAATTTTCTGTAAGCTATGTTTGTCACTTAAACTTATGTAGTAGGTACATGCTTACCAATAGGTAGGTATATAGGTAAACAGTGTTCCCAGATGACCATGAGAGTTTCCCCCCAAATTTCTTCAAAATCCCTCCGAAAATTAGCCTTTTGAGAAAAAATCCCCCCAAAACAGTTTTTATTCGTTTGAAATATCAATTTGTATTTTTTTTTAATTTAAATTTTCATTTTTATACAAAAACAAAAATAGGTACTCTTTCAATAACTTCGTCACAAAACGATATCGAACTAATTGAATTAATATATCGACTTTATTACTGAAAATAAGTAGGTATTGATGATCCTCCGTGTTTATTTTCCCCCCCGAAAATCCCCCGGATCTCCCCCAAAGGCGAAAAAAGCCCCCGAATTTGCAGGGAATCCCCCCCATCTGGCAACATTGTAGGTAAACCCGTGGTCTTGGTCCTGCCTAAAGTAGATTAACATTTTACAATTTCTGCTCATGTTCAATTTGTACGGAAGTTTTCAATGACTTGGCCGTCGCGATTGCGATCGCCTTCGGAACACATGTTTCCCCAAGACAAACTAGATAGCACCAAGTCTATTGATTGTCCAATAGAGCGCGCACTGTATAATGGTCTGCCTATTTATAATAGCCACAGGCTCCGGCACTGAGTGGACATGGACGACGCCAGTGCCGCTCCATTTAACATGCGCGCATGCTTCCCATCACCAAGGCTGACGGCTAAGACATATTAGAATGAGGTCGCGATAAATAAATCACAGTTTACACTACGGGCCTGGAAGACCGTCAGCCTGTCGAAATGTAAACAAATAATCAATCATCGAGAGTACATTCTATAACGTATCCAGATTTTTTCGCTTTGTTTATCCCATAGTTTGAACGCTGATCGACATCGCATCGGTTGGTCAAGTACATAATTTTGATATTCCATCCGGCTCAGCTGATTACCACACTATTTCATGAGGGATTTTTAAAGTCGACACTAAACCAATCTGTGTTCGGGTCTACGGGCACTTACAAGTCCTCATGTTTTTTAAATTCTACCTCAGAATCGGAAACACGACCTCGACTGAGCAACTGGCTGAGCTAAGCACGTAGTGATTTTATCCTCTTTGGGCAAAGCTAAACCGCTAAGGTTGGAAACACAGTAGGTAGTACCTTTTATAGGTACTATAGGCATCCAATAAGGAAGAATTTTGGAAAATTCTACCACTAAGGCGCTAAAATAGGGAATAGAAGTTCGTATGTAAATTGCGTTCCAAAAATCAACTCGGACGACGTCGCGGACATAATGAAGATCGAATGTTTTATTGTCGGTTCTATAGTTGGTCTAAAAGTAGTTAATCAGTTAAGCAACCATCGGTACCTATCATCAGAATCTGATGGCAATATCATCAGAAAAATGTCCAGTGGGTCTTCCGATGTAGCAGGGTTCACTAAGGCTCAAAACTGCGGTTCAGGGTTTACTAAGACTCAAAACGGCGACTTTACGGACAATTGTTGAATACGTTAGACCAAATGCTAGGTATATAAAATGATATACATTAAACTTCAGGAATAAAAAGTATATAGTAATTTCAAATGTTACCAAATTTCGTGGGAAATTAGTTCAAAATATGTTGATTTCAACCTAAATTGTAAATTCAAGAGAATTTAAAAATAATAGATCTTCCTATAAGTGTTTCAAATACATATAGAAAGATCTACTTACTTATATATTTTTTTCCCAAATATCGTGGTACCACATAATGCTAAAGGAATCTTATTTAGTATGATAGATAAGGTAGATATTAAATTGGCAGTGACCTTCGTCATATTAACTCAATAATGGTCTCATTCAGACTTCGATGTCCTGAGCGGGCATCAACTGTTCGACTGTTATTTCACTACCTACTCTAGATATCAATAAAATACCCTTCTGCGTGGACTGGACAAACAACATTTAAAAGAAATACAGGATAACAAACAACTTTGGGGATACTCACCCTCAGTAACCTCGACGCAAACAATTCCTCAGTCATTGTTTTCTCTTCTCGTCAACAGGATACAGGAATTAGCACTAAACACGATTAACACTACTCGATATCATACATACAAATTTATTTATTCTCATAACTATTGGTTACTTCGCTACAACAACACTTCAATCGTAATTAATAGTCGTTAACGGTATCGATTTCAATTATTTATTTATTCATTCAAATCCATTATTCAGCACGAGTCCTGATTTATCACATGGCAGCAGATGTCCAGATATGTTCCATGACTTTTTTATAAGACGCCGGAATGCAGCCGAGTAAAGACCAACAGAACTTCACAATACAATGAGTGAAACACACGAGAGGAACATGAATTAGGAGAGTATCTAGTAACGGTTATTTTGAAGATGTTTATACGTTATATTTATTATTAAAATGTAATTCACGGTTCAATCTGTGATGAAAGGTGAGTGTTTGCGCGCGCTCTGGAATCGACCGGGCGTCCCGCCGCGCCACTGAGCCGTCCGCGAGGCTCCCGGCCCGCGGCAGCGCGCGCATGCGTGTGCCGCACCGCCCACGCCTCGCACCACCATCGCGCCGAGCTCTACATTACCAGCTTACACGCACTGAACGCACGCACCAGCTCTACACACATAGCGATGTGCAGCGTACGCGCTGTTATCATCACCCACGACCACAATGCTTCACGGAACAGAATAAATACTCAGAGATAGGACAAGAATCACAAATGTGACGTCACCGAACCGCACTCTAACTCCATCCAATACGGAGGCGTATTTTGACAATTTTATTAAAACCAGGTAGATCAATGTGCACATTTAATAATTCTAGAGAGACTTTCAAGAATATTAACGAGATTATTATCTACAGCTTCATGTTATTGATATAAAATTCCAAGGTATTTGTTGTGTCAAGAGACAGAGGGAACAATCCGAAATAAAGGGAGAGCAACATTTTATACAAAATTTCTTCAAGCTGACTATAGAGCTCAGAGCTGACAGTCATCATTCTATCCTACATAAACAAATTTGTTAACCTTATCTACCTAATATAATTTTAAAGAACATTAGTCATGAAATTTACAAATTTCATAAACTTTGCCGCATAAAGTTAATTGATCAAAGTAGGTATATACCATGCGGAGGGGGCGCGGCGTGCGGGAGTTCGTGTCAAGGACGAAAGAAATAGGTACTTACCACGAGATGAAAGCCCTTGTATTTGATAAAATTTGTACAAAATATAAAAATAACCATATAGGTAAAATGACTTGAGATAATGTAACGATTTCATGGAATAATATGTCATGTTCAGAAACTTCATTGTAAATCTTAAAATAATAAAACGTATAAAGACATAAACGTAATGAAACGTATACATTTTAAAATAAAGTATAAAATACATTTTCAAGCTAAGAAACCTTCGATTATCTATCTACCTACGAACTAATTCAACGATTCATTTACAAGCCACTAACAAATGTATTCACAGGATCACATTTACATACGCACTTCGGTAAAGTCAGATATTAGGTCGCTCATCAGGACTGCTACAGGCACACGATGCGCTCAGTGAAGGCACCAATTATGGTCATGTCGTTTGCGAGGGCGGCGCGCATCACCTGCGGCGCTACGGCGTCGCGCACACGCAGCGTGAACTCGCGGCGCGCCGGCGCCGGCAGCGCGCCGCCCGCGGCCCCCAGCACGCGCGACCGCCCCGCCACGTCCAGCGGCTGCCCTTCCACGCTGCACCCGAGCACAGTACGCACGCACAACGACCTACAAGCCTCCTTCTCGGCTTCGTGGAGTTCCCGCGCAGCGATCTCAAACGTCCTCCGAGTGTCGACCCCGCCCACAGTCGCGCTCGTCCCCGGCACGCTCTCCTCGTGGGCCCTCGCCGCCCCCGCGCGGAGTATAGCCGGCAGCAGGAGTTCGGCTGCGCCGCTGACGGTTCTCGAGCGCAGGAAATGTAACACCTGCTCCGCTTCACGGGCCTCATCGAACAGTCGCCGCTGCCTCGCCGCCGGTACGGGCCGCGCGACCGTCCACGCATCCATCCACGGGTTACCCGGCAGGAGCATGCGATCACCCAGAGAGCCGCCATCGTCCGGCTTCCAATCCCGGGGCGAGTACCAGCGCACGAAGTCGCACAGCTCTGCGCCAGGGTTGGCCGCCTTGAACGCCTCCATGTCTGACAGCAGCGAGGCGCTCATCATCCTCGCCCTGAGCTCAGACCCTCTAGCGTCGTCCCCGAGCCGCACCATCAGCTCCGCATCCTCTTCTAACTGATCCTCAGTTTTTGGCGCAGGATCCTGCATTCAAAAGAGGAATTATGCAAAAATCGATCATTAAACAAATTCCTATCATGGTAATAAAAATCGAACACTCGTCATTGGCATAGTAATCTGCAGGAATCAGGAAAACCAAAACAAAATTTATTAAAACTTTAGTTTTGATGACTTCATCTGCGAAAGAATCATGTGATTTATATGTATGTTTAAAATATAATCAAGAATAATACACACCTGCGTACGGGGAACGTACATAGGCGCTCCATTTTTGAGGGTAGCGTCGCCGAAACGGCTGAGCCGACCCACCGGCCGATCCCAAGGTAGCTGGTCCTCTCCTTCGCCTTCGGAACAGTCGAAGAACTCATCCTCCGAGGAGTTGCCGGCGAGGCTGCCGCTGCCCTCCAGCGCTCGCTTGATACAGCAGTTGAGAAGCTGAAGCTTCTGATGAAGTAAACACGTGCGGGCGTTGGGCATACCCTCCGCTACTCTGTGGACAAAAATGTTTTAATATTACCAGCATTTCATTTATATTCAACACATTACAAGAAAATTATTTAATTTATATGGCTGATGGAAAATACCAGCAAGATCGTTACCCATGTGAAATATTTCGGCGAACATATACTAATGGGGCTTGACATTAACTGGCACGTAACAATCAACCGCAAGCTGAAGTTTTACGCGTTACTAATAAGGATATCCCATAGGCACTCTTTTATAGTAATGATGCAGTAAAACAAACCTGAACTTTGGGGTGGACTGCGAATTGGGACAAATTACACTACCGCAGCGTTTATAGCGCATTCGTCTGTTCGCTGAATGTAATTCCGTGTGTCCACTGGCAAGTAACTTCCGCAATTTCTTGCAGAAGTCACTTGCCGACGTGTTTCCACTGACTGCAATTTTACACAACCGTGTCCACATGTACACTTGCAGCAAGTTCGGCAAGTCGCAGAAGGCCACTTGCGTGAGTGTTTACACTTTGGCTGTCGCTTGCGCAAGTAAACTTGTGCAAGTTTTCTTGCCAGTGGACACACGTCATAAGGACTATGGTGTTATTACATTAAATGTATGATTTTTCTTATAAATAACACACGGTACAAAATTGGCCGAAAGTTACGACTAACCGGCCTCTACCACCTTTTCCCACACGTACACGTACAAATACGCAGTAAAAACTATTCTATCAAATAAACACGGAACCTCGACTAACACGTACCTACTTATAGTCCAACTTTCACTAAGAACGCAATTTTAAGTAATACACGACCTCTAAAAGAAAGCAAATATATTATAATAAGTTATATCGCTTCCCTGACTGACAGACAACGCACAGCTTAATCCAGTGAGTCTTCTAGAAGCATTGGCACAGGAGATGCTTATGTGACGTAAACGAGCACTGAAAAGATTTTTGAAAATTCATCCCCTAAGGCGGTGAAATGGGGGATGCAGGTTTGAATGGAAGTCCGTCATTTTTGAAGTTAGTAATATGGAAATCGGTGTTTCGTAGACTCATTGTTATAAGGAAAACTCAGCTCTATCCAAATTTTTGGAAATTAATTCTCTAAAGGGGTAAAATAGGGGATCAAAAATAACAACTTTTGTTCTATGACTTTTTACAAAACAAAAACCACTTTCTAAAATGTATGAATTATTTTTGTCCTTATCTAGAGGAAAGCCATGGTACGTGGTTGTAGTCCACTTTGCCCTAAAGTACCTAAACGTACCACGGCTATTCTCTAGATGAGCATATTTTCTTGTTTCATACATTTTAGTAAGTGATTTTTTGTTAATTGTATTATGTTTTGTAAAAAGTCATAGAACAAATGTTGTTGTTTTTGATGTCAGTAATACGCCCCTGCAAGGTTGTTAGTGTTTTACCAATAACCCTGTATAGAGGTTCGTTGTTTTAGCCCCGAAGTAACATAGCGCATACAGCTATAAGTATGCGGAACATTTACTGTGTCATGTTTTCTGACCGCAGTACGAGGAACTAGAGTGAGTACGAGGTATCGACTATTATGTTTATGCGTATGATATACAGCGCACCTGTAGGTCCAAGGCATCCGAATTATTTCATCTGGAATTGTGTGACACGACCCAGAAACAGCGGGAACTCAAGTGAACGCGCGAACGCTGTCGGAACCGTTATCACATTGAATTAAAAATGTGTTGGTACGAGGCGTGCGGAAGGCGATCCGCAGTAATCCGCGTCTCGCAGATGCTCGCAGTGTAATCGGTCGGTGAACCGTTTGTTTACCGGAGCCGGTGCGGCAGCAGCAACTGGGTGTAGGTCAGGGAGCCATGGTGGGGGCCGACGCCGGCCACCAGTCCGACGCCGACGACAGCCGCGCGCGCAACCATCGCGCAGACATGGAACAACTCCAATCCAATCGTGCATAATACCGGTTCCTAAGGCTAATCGAAAGTGACCTCCTTCCTTCTGTTGTGATCTAACGATGAGAAGCCTTTGATGATTTTAAAAATAATACGTGAACAGTGTCTGAACAAAGTGATCAAATCGAAGGATTATCCGTGGGAACCTTAAGGATTTTCGCCTTCAAAATGGTAAGTTTTAGAGTAGGATAAAAACAGAGGAATTCTCTGTCGATTGTCGCCGGCCAGCACGATAGAAAATCAGTCTTGTAGCGTACATTGACCTACTTATAGAGCGAATCAACGTGCAGCATCTCCAGCAACCGGCACGAATGATATGTACCTACCTGGCTAAGTAGCCGCATCGTGCAAGTGCACGATCGTTCTTAAAAAACACCATTGTTAATGAAATTCATAACAACATTAAGTATGCACAAGTTCACGTTGCCGATTTTGCCATTTAGGTACAGAACTCTAAAAATAAATAAACATTTTGCTGGGATCGTTTTCGTATTTACCGTTTCAGGATTGAAAACATTCTCTAAAGGTACCGTGCAATCGAATCAGAATTTTATTTGTTTGTTGCAACAATAAAATACACGTCATAAATAACTCATCAACGGGTTAATAAATGTTAAACATGAAAGTAATTACATTAGCGATATAACATGCAAAGATGCGAAAATGTTATATCAAGACACAAATACAACAAACTTTATATCCCTGAACGACGGAAAACATTCCAAGATAGAACCTACAATATACTATACTATACTACTACTATACTTAAAGGATGTATTTAAGCGATTTAATATGCTGATAATTATTGTTAACCAAACTATGTACAGGAGAAGGCTAATTTTAAACTGGGTTAATTTATTATTACGCTAGAATTTGTAACTACGTAATCATCCATAACACATTATGAAAAGCTCCGGATCCCGGAAAGCAATTTGATATAAATATATCCATTGCAGCCAGCAACTTGCGCAGTTTCCACCGACAAAGGTGTTGCTCGGGAAATTTTGATGCCAATTAATTTGTTTGGCTTGTATTGCGCTTCAGGAACACGTTTTAATTGCCTTTTAGGATCGAAGAGTTCACTGAAACATACACCCGTCAAGTTATTAATTAAATTTAGTTGTACCGATCCCATATTCGAATTCGTGTTTTATGATAGTCTGCTTTCAAATATTTGTAATGCTAAAAGCTTTTATTTATAGGGTAAGGAATGTACGCCGAGCCCACGGCAACGATGGACGAGCTTCATTCCGTGGTCCACGCCTCATCCCCTTTACCTCGTAAAATATGCGCTCATCCCGCGCCACATTGGTGGCCTCTACACGCGAAATGGACGGCCTACATTAATTCATGTGAATATTGCGAACTACGTAACTTAAAACTACAGGATAAGTAAACTCGGAAGCAATAACCCCACTCAATAACCTGACCACACGTTATATTTTCTTTTACATCATTTATCCGAGGAAGCTACTCGAAAAAATTGTTGAAATGAATTTACTAACTCTTGAATTTCAATTGAAACCAGAACAGGAATTTGGTTTTTGCGATAGTTTTCACCTGAGATTGAAGAGTGGACAAAAACCCTCCGGCGAGGGACCTGAGACAATGAAGTAGGCATAGTAACGGTGCCGCAGATTAGATGAAGTCGACGCATGCCCGTGGGAGGCGCATTGTACTCGCCCAGAGTACACTGCCTGATGCTTCACCCATATATTATGCGTACTAACGAGATTCACCCGTCACCGACCTCTAGGTTAATCACAATTATGAAGCATATGTAGTGAAGGTACCTACCTAATGAACTTTTTCTCAAACAACTCTTTCTCTAACAACTTTATTATGTGATAGTTTTGGTAGAAATCGGACTAGAGTTGGAGCGCCGAATGCTATTATTCCGGTTTATAGCACATTTTGCGGTGACGGTGAGAATGTTCCATAAAATTCTACTGAATACACTTCCGTTAACTGAAATAAATTAGCTCTAAAATCTTATTTTATGTTCGAAAATCCAAAACTGACGAAATATGTACAAGCAAATATCAAACTGGCCTTATTTTATTGGTGTTTCTGTTTATGTTTTTGAGGGATACGTACTTATTATATGTACCCAAGTAAACGGAAAAGAATCAGACGTTAGTTAGAACAACTCTTTATTACAATTGATTTGGCTAAACTTTAACACGGCACAAAGTACGCATATATGTGAAGTCTAAAGATTTACATAGAAAAATAAAGTGATGGAAATTCGCCCTAAGATGTCAGTCCAAGATCAAAATATTATATGATTTAACAAGGCGGCGAGGCAAAGGCTTCCTTCCGGCAATGGATAGCATTCATAAACGTAACATAAATAAAGTAAACGAGCCATCCGAGGCCACTCGCTTGTGGATGACATAGTTGCGTATACTATGAATAATTGAGGGGAAATAGTCGCTTCTGGATATAAAACCTCACGATAAACTATGGGCTACAACCATAACATTAGATTAGGTATTAACTACAACTTTATTCCAATTTCTTTGACTACAACATATTGCGCATGAACATTTTAAAACTCCTGTGCAAATGGCGTGTGATCCACGATAATAACTGAATAAACAATAAATAACAGTTAATAACCAATTTATCAATCAATACACATCGAGTAAATAGCAACGGTTTCTGATACTTTCTAAAATTGAGTAGAGATGTTACATCGCTCCATTAATGCTAACTTGTAGTTGCGAAAACACAATATTTTGTAATCTAACGTAGACTCGAAAACTTGTCCAATCTACGATAATTCTAGTCATATAACAGCAAATAATTATAAATATAATTGTTATCTATTTTAATAATTAGTATAGAAAGTTGTGGCACGTAACAGAAAGCTGTTCTCATAAGCACCACGAATATAAGATTCTAAACCGGTTTGATGGTCATATAAATTTTGTATCGAAATGTTGAAAATAATGCGAAGTTAGCGGGAATGTGTTCGTTGTATCAAATTCCTATTTTCTATGGTTGTATCTATACTCCCAATACCAATTGCATTATTGGATTATTATCCATACAATTATATTATATAAATACTTAGGTACCCAGCCACCGAGTACATTAAACATATATAGGTATTTATAATATTAGTATGAACTCAAGCTCTGACAAAGTTAAACCCGCTTGGCTTCCCTTTCAAGCATCGAAAAGCTAACAAGCCGAATAATGAATATTGGAGGGTGGAGAGTGCATTACGTATTCCATACACGTTCATTGTATTGGCAGTTATCCGTAGTTCCGATATTTCAGGCGAGACAGTAATATCAATGACATGAACATAGTATAAGTACACCAAATTAAACCATTCGCGAGATATTAACAGCTGAATTATGGTGAAGAATCTGCTATAAAATGCGCTGGAGCGCAACGGATACTTGGCTGACGGAAGATTAACTGACATATTTTTTCCTGAAATTGTTTAGTTTGCTACCAAGTTCTATTTGCTGCTTAATTCAATCTATATTTGCTGTTTTAGCGATAAATGGTTAACTTTCAAGTACACAATTTCGTATTTCGATTTAGATTTTACTGAAATCAAAGTTATAAACTCGTTTTTATTAGAACTATTTTACTAACGTGTCCCTTTTTATAATATTTAAGCTAGTATGCACCTAATAATCATTTTTGGTTAAACTACGACTTTTCGTTACATGCTCTACTTCGACGAAATGTAGTTAGAATAAATGGGATCGCTTGCCCGATACACTGACTGATCATTATTCTTTATTTACTGTTTCTATCCTGTCAATCAATGTAGATTCGCGTAACCTTTATACAGTTCACTACCTGTATGTAAAGCTATTTTGAATCGCAGTCGAAATGTAGAAATTAAGTAAATCAAATAATTATTTACAATATTAATTTATCATTTCTGGCCTCCGACAACCCTGTTGCTATTAGCTACATATATTTCGTGTAGCCTAAGCCAAATGTCGATATTAAATGTTTTTTTTATAAATGAGGACGGGTTCGGCGACCTGCGCAAGCGCAGGCTACAGTGACAATAATCGGAGAGCGGAGGCTTCGTGGTACGAGTCGCGAAGATGTTCCCCACATTAGCGCCGCCTGCACGCACGCAGTTGGCACTGGCATACCATGCAGCAAACGTGTTGAAATGTAGTACAATGCGACATTGGTATCCCGCGTCTTTTGCCTTTTCAATTTTAGAGAGTTCCATACTGAATTAACTTTATTTCGATAAATATTGATTTTGAAATTAAGTCATGACCGCGTCATGTATCGGTAATAACACGCGCATAAAGCATCCGACCGTAATAAATATAAGCGTGGTCGAGCATAGACGTGGTCTCGCGTCGGTCGGCAAGGCGGCCACGCGGCGGCTGTGCGGCGCGCGGGCGCCGCCGCTGCCGGCCACGCGCTGCTACTCGCCGCACGCGACGGCCATCTGTAACTCTACACGTCTCCGCATCCTACAGTTAACACCTCACTGCGTTCCTTGCGTTTTTTCATAGATTTTCATGCTCAGATTTCACTTGCATAAAATTCAAATAAACAATGCACAGGACGGAAATATTCCAATGACTGTGATAATCCGATTTGATCTGATCTAGTCGTTGCATCGGTTGCATTGCGATACACTGATGTGACATAACCAGCCAATTAATATTTTAGTTACTCTAATCTGCGCAATATTGGTAGCTATTTAAATCCAAATGGACCGCAGAACGAACGCAGCGAATCAATCACGCCTAACATAGTCAAACGTACGATTGATTAATTGTACTTTTTTATATGAACATTAAATTGATAAAAATCTCCGAAGGTTACTTAAACCGAACCAACGAATAGAAGCGTCCGTATCATAGAGGCCGTTGCTTCCTGCCAGAACGGAATTAGGGGCTGTCATTAACCGCGCGCCAGCTCTCTAGGACCGCAGCCATTAGCAACAGCCGGTTATTTTCCATTACAAAGCCTTGATGCTGATGGTGATACTCGCGGAGATACCTGCCGCGCCTACCGCGACAAATAGCGATGCAATTAAGCACACGACATGATCAAAGACGCATGGTTCCCTTCACAATAACATAATTACCCGTACTTTACAATGTTACTGCGTCTTAGGCATTATGCTATAAGTTTCCCCATATCTCACCGCTACTTTTTAGGGTTCCGTACCCAAAATGTGCCAACGGAACCCTATTACTAAGCCTACGCTGTCCGTCTGTCTGTCTGTCTGTCTGTCTGTCAGCGGGCTATATCTCACGAACCGTAATAGCTAGAGACTTGAAATTTTCACAGAATATGTATTTCTGTAGCCGCTACAACAACAAATACTAAAAATAAAAAAAAGTTTAAAAATAAAGGGGGTCCCCATACGATAAACTCGATATTTTTGATGTTTTTATTTATAACTCATAAATTAAACTATATATAAAGGGAAAACTAACATTTTAACCATTAGTTATCACTATAATAGCTTTTACATCAGTTGTTTGTAATAAAATTGTTAAACTACATTTTTTAACAATAATTTAAGTTTTAAAATATATACCAGTGACAGTAGCGCCATCTAGTAGGTGAAAGTTTCAAATGTGTGTGTAAAATATTTTTTTCATATTAATTAATTTCAACAACTAATATGTTTTATGTGCGAGTCGGACATGCACTTGGCCGGTTTTTTATTTCTTCTCTTGAATAAATCACGAAGATTATATAATACTTTTTTTAAACAACTTTTACTTGTGTAAGTAGGTACATAGATTGTGGTATTAGGCTGACCAACAGTCGTTTCGCTACGCATCGCATCTAATCGTAGGGCCGGCGAGTCGCGCTTTCTACCCACATTTATAGTTAGACACAAACCCATATTCTTTCTGTTCTGAATACCTGTGATACGCTTAATTAAACAACGTTACATATGACGGGAAGTTTATTATACACAACACTAACCGTTGCAGAGTAAACACTGCCTTCGCTCTCACCGCCCTCTCCCAACCACACAATATGAACAAACTTTATAGCCTAGCAGAAAGTTAGTCAGAGATACAGTCAAAGGGATTACAGATTTTAATACAAATGTGCTTTGGCGCTTTAATTCTATCAAATGAACTTTGTGGAGCTTTCATCGCTGCAGCTGCATTGTCTCCACTAGCCGGGAGTTTTATTGTGTATTCCAGTTTTGATGTAAGCTTACAACACATTCTGCATTGTTTCTATAAACTTATGCAATCTAGCGGTGCTTTGGACTGTCACAGACAGCGATACCAATGTGGCACCTAACGGCGCATATGCGCGTCAATGTGGCCATAAAGCGTTAAGTGACGATACATTTTCTTATGTATCACGGTCCCAGTAGATAAGTAGTCGATGATACTGCTTTACTTACTAAGATGCTAATAAAATAACAAGTTAATGATATCTAAACAATGTATTGAATACCTTCTACCGCAGTATGTAATACGTACTTAATTAAAGCTTTCCAAACTTCATAATATGGCACTTCCACACTTTTCAGCGGGCCGGTCGAATCATTACCGAAAAGAAAATAGACGGCGCATAGTGTCAATTATACTAACAACTTGTAGCCTACTAACTACCTAACCTAACTACCAGCGTGAACGAAAATAATGATCTAAAAAGCAAAGAAGTAGAGTCGTTAGTTCAACTTGAGTGATTACTTTCAGTAATGTAAGAAGTAAAAAGTTAAATAATTTTTGCCGCAGCACGTGTATGACAATTCAACGAGCTTAATGTCTATGCACTATGTAGTCTTATCTCAAAGAATTTACCAGTAAGGTTAAAGGTGGTAGAGTCAAGAGTTGGTAAAAGCAACTCAGTACAAAGTGTGAAATCGGAAAGTCCACGCATATGGAAACAGTTGGAGCTTGAAATTTCTCGTTTGGCTCACAAAGCGAGAACAGAAAATGAAAACAAAAGGTGAACTTTTCAAAGCGAAATATGGGCTAACGGCTTTGTGACGCAGTGCATACTTCTCAAATATTGAAATTATTGAAATTTTCAGATTCAAACATTTCTTTCTCGCTGAAGATCCACAAAGGTACAGACAGGTTTTCAACATCATTTACAAGATTATTGTATAAAAGACTAAAGTAAAAAATCATCCACGACAAGACTACTGTACTGATGATATCGGAAATCCGATACAATTTTCGTTTATTCAAATACTTTGTGTGCACGTAGGCGCCAGTATTTGAACTAGGGAGGCACCGGCGCGTGCATGCCACTGTACACCAGTCCTATCTGATCCTAAGTAAACAATCCGGCTGTTATTTTCCAACTGTGCCCGTTCGAATATTAGCTATTGGTACGCCATATTCGTTGACAGTATCTGTTTACACAGGTTTGGCTACATTATCGGCTTTGCGATCACAGAGAATTCTATATGAAATAAAATATTCATCGGGCATTCTAAAGAACGCAATGGCTGGCCTAATCCAAATCGAATTAATCCAAATCGAAATTTGGAGAGTTGATTGAATTTTGATGTCAGCGATTAAGGAAAATCGTGCAGCTTATCTATCGAGGCATGGCCGCTAAGCCAACAAATGAGTGAGGGGCGGCAAATACCAATATTTTTTATACACGGTGAATTTTTGATCGTATTACAACCGGCGAACCAGTTTAAGTATCTAATATTTACCTACAATACAATGGTGAAAATAGGCCGACATATTTTTTACCAATCAATAGTAATTATTGGAAATCGATAAAAAAGTCACCATGTAAAAGGCAAGGATTAGCTTTTTGTATCAGAATGAAACGCTGGCATTATAGGTATTGATGTGATCATGTGGGTCGCACATACCACACGTGCCGACGGCAGCGGCCGACATAATCACCGGCACCGGCACAAAACGTACATGTATACTGTACATATACAGCAACCGCTGCGTGCGACGATAACTTGTGAAAATGTATCACAAAGCAACGGATTTTCCTGTCTCTCGTCCAACATTCTTGACCCTTTTAATTCACATAAATCTGGGTGTTATGAAGCTAGATATACATATATTATAATGCAAGCGCAATGCGGAAGTCGCGGCTAAAATATTTTGGCAGATATTCGACGATTGCATGCCCTCAAATAGCCTTTCTGTTTATTGATTCTTACAAATCTCTTGAGCTTTACCATTTAGCAAATAGGGATTACTTTCACAAGAACACTTTAGAATTCAACATGAACTCGACCAATTTCTTGGCATCTAGGTCTGTGCGTAGGGCTTTGAGTTTTTAATATTCAAAGTTATAGAAAGAAATGTCAGATATGGCCATAATACATTTTGGTCGACAGTTTAAAATGAGAAAACAAAACATGATTCAGCAGAGAAAGGATGGGCCTCGGGCCACTACATAACTTATCAACTGACGGTGCCAATAGTTGAGTCACCGCTTTCGCCCACCGACGCCACTTATTGTTAGACCAATGAACCCATTGGAACCAAACATACATACTTTAATTAACAATTTAAACTGCCACTATAACAATTCAAACATAAAAAAATCTGATCTACCAATTATACCTACAACCGCTATGTATGTACCTGCAGCAAACTGATTTGATGATGAAACATTCAACTTACAATAAATAACAAGTGCTCCAAATATGCAGGACCGCCTGAAATTACAGGTGGAGTGGAACGCTCTGCCGCGTGAAACTTTAATGGTGGCCATACAGGGTGTAACGGAAAGGGTATATACATACGAAGTGCACGGCTTCTATGGATGATAACGAATAAGACGGCAACGGTTTTAAAATCCTATATCTACACGTTACAGAGATATGAAACATTCCAATACATGAAAACAAAATACCAAACATGTCAAATTTACATTTCGACATCACTAGCACCAAGTGACGTAAAAATGATTATGACACTCGTAGTGCGGTTACACGTTTATTATTATGGGAATTCAATAAACTTACCAAATTTAATATTTTGGTATGAATTTTTTGAAAACATATTTTGAGCTGAAATCTTGAATATCGTTTCTATAGCAGATACACTTTTCACCCCTTTCGGATAGATATACCATTTCCGTTACACGTTGTATATCTTGAAGGGACGAGGCATAAATTTTAACGATTTACAACTCTATCTGAAGCTTACTATTGGTCAGAGATCATGTCACGATCATTTCAATGATATTGTACTCGACTTTCTGTACTAGCGCAGGATAACTGCAAAGATGGCACCGTATCGCGTATGTGAAATGTCTTTCACGTCGCGTTACGCGCTTTCTTAACATACTAGTGTCAACACGGCGACCTCTTGAAGCAGAAAATAGTTTACCATTGCGCAAGAGAAAACTACACTCTTTCTAAAATTATTTAAATTGATGTGTCGACGTTAAACATAGGGCGCTTAGCCTCTTGGTCAAGTGAGGAATATAAAATCTAAATAATTTGGGGCAAAAGCAAGCTTGCTACATGCTTCTGAAACATTTTTCAATAAACGAGGATCAGTTTCATATGCAAAATGGAAACAAAATCCATCATTGTCGCACAGTATAAAGCAGTTATAATTTTAATACGGCAATTCATATCGCCGTCGATATTACGTTTGACACCGCATTAATCATCGGCCGCCGCCGTCTAGCTCACTTATCACGGGCCATAGATTTTCCGCAATATACTGGAGTAATCGTTTCTCAATAATCTATGGAGTAGGTACCTGTTTCAAATACTATTAAAAGAATAATAATTACAAAACACGAGTGCCCTACCAAAAAACTAACTAACATCAATGTATTATTAATTGGTCATTGCAATTGACCTCTTAAAATTAAAATAGTGTTCCACAGAACGGGAGCCCCGACTGCAATGACAATTTAATGATACAAATTGTTTACCTCTGGTTTTATTTGCCTCCGGCGGGAATCGAACCCGCAACCATCTGATGCAGTGAGCCACTGCGCCAAGCGGTCGTTGTATATGTTGCACTCACAAGACTAATTATTACAGAACTAAGCAGATTGTGGTGTAAATATCTTTCAGCCAAAGCAGAATAGACTGGAAACCAATACAGTGGTCGACCACTGATTGCATGCATGGTCAAAAACCTCGTAAATCATCGAATTTCAAAAATGATTGCTTGAAATAACTATGAATTGCTTAACATCAGGCGGGCCGTGCGCTTTTGTGCCACCGCAGTCCTATAAAAAAAATCCTATAAAAGTTTATAAATCAAAGCTAAGGGCATGCTTATTTTTTTCAAATACCTAATCCTGTATTAATCTGAACTAAGTACTTACACAAAAGTAAACTATCCAATTTAGTAGGTACAAAAGATACGGATGAAAACTACTCCAAGAGAAATCCGAGATGTTGAATGGAAGTTACATAGTGGCGGGATTCCACTCGGAACAGATTAATGTCGAGGTTGGAGGTTTTCGAGATATAAATATCCGCGGGCAAAGACGTTCGTCGATAACTCAGTGCGGATCTCTTGACGGCACGGGCAGCCCGATACTACGGCAACTTGTAGAATAGCTTTTCGAGTTATGATGAATTTAACAAACAATAATTGATTTATTGCTTACAATATCATTCTGTAATAAAAAATGAATTGTTCTATTCTAATAATTAGAGGTTCTATTGTAAAATAGGATTTAGGAATTACGATACACTAGGAATAGTATTTTTATCAACAACGAAAAAGCTTTAATTATAAAACAGAAATAATATATAATACAAATAAATTTAACGACGTAATCAGTGTCAAAATATACAATTGGTAGGTGGGCAGGGCACCAATCCAATTATTCCGTTGAAACAATTTCAATAAGAAAAAGCCTGTTTCTGTTTAAAATGTAAATATTTTACAGGATCGTTATAGAAGTAATACAAGAAAAGCCTCCACTGATCCACGTAATACCGATCGTGTTCTGAATAAATTTCGAGCGTGCGAACGGTGACGACGTAGTGCACGTTACGTCACGTTATCGTTATAATTATGTTAGATTCAAATCGTCGTCATTTTATTAAAATATAAAATAACTTAAGTACCACAATACACCATACTGAAAATACCTCATTTCAACTAAGATCAGCGGAATTTTCTTTTCTATAATAAATAATCTATTACTTATTATAAATAGGTACAATCGACAAGATGATTAAATTAGCGAGGAGAGGAGTAAATAAGTAGTTAGTAGGTATTATTTGTTTGATTGATTCACATTTCACTTGACGAACGGACGGACAGCTCAAATAATGGAGATTGGAGTTGGAGATTGGAAAATAAAGAGAATTTCATTTCATATTGTATGTAAGGATCTTTCAAAAAATTAGGGGTCAGAAGGATTTTTGGCCCGCCAAAGCGTAACATTCGGCGGCGGACATCACGCAGCCGCGTGTCCAATCCGATCATCATCCCCCGTTTAACCTTTGGAAAGATCGAAGTAACCATATCGCTAACGGATCGTATAGTTACGCTGTGAACGAAACCATAGCGCCATTCATATCTACACTAGCGACATCTATGCATTAATGAAGAAAACTTACCTCAGTACACAGCACTGTGTAAATTAAGATAATAGTGATAAGTGTGGTATAAATAGAATCTACCGATTTAATCTAGAGATTTCGTATTATTTATCTGACAATTTAAAACATCTATTAAAAAAATTACTCAATTTCAATAATAAGTGAGAGTTACACAATACAGCGCTCGGAGCGGTAACACCAG
The DNA here is from genome assembly GCA_947859195.1 of Drymonia ruficornis. NCBI lineage: Eukaryota > Metazoa > Arthropoda > Insecta > Lepidoptera > Notodontidae > Drymonia > Drymonia ruficornis. Next base: position 11,505,929 of record OX401905.1, on the reverse strand, counting down.
ATATTATAAATTGTGTCATCATCGTATATGCAAACACTGCCATGAAACCAATTATAAATAACATAAGTCAATACTATTCTCGTAATACATATTATTTAATATACTTCTTCTTCCAAGCTCTTCAAAAGTTAATTTCACACAAAGTTCGTTTTTACAAAACAACTTTCCCAGAACAAGTCCCCTTTGGCCATTGAATAAATTATTATTTAACGCCAGCATGTCAAGTGGTACCTGGATCAGATGGGATGGATCTCGTCTAGACAGATTTAATCTAAAATTAGGTGTCATATTCCGGCATGACAGGTGAGTGAGTCGTAAACGAAATAATTCGTATAAAAGGCCTCCAGCTGAGCCGGCCCGGCAGAGACCGGCATTGATATCGCCAAACTTTAATCGATCTGTCACTCCGGCGGAGTTCTTGACAACTGGCGAATTATTTTAGGCCTAAAAAGGATTGTGCTAAGGCTGAGCGAAGGATCTTTGAATCAACAAAATCAAAACAAACAACACAATGCTAATTGTACTTTTTGTTTTAATGAACAACAACACCTACTACATGAATCATAAATGCAACAGCATTCAAAATACGGGACAGCTCATCTACATAAGAAGATATTGTTATCGTCATAAGAAACCTTTCGTCCACTTCACTAATAATCAAACGTATTTAATATGCCACATGCAAATATTATTATGCAAATATAGAAAGCTACTATAAGAAGAAATATTAGATTGCAGCTTTTGAATAATTTACTAACATAGAAAACTTTCCCGTCCGCTATCAAACTACAAAACTAATTTCCAAAATACTCTGCCGATCAGTCAACTTCTAACATATTGTATTTTATTATTTTTTATTACTAAGCAATGCTCTTTGTCCATACGATGACAAGTTTCATTATTGTAAGCAGTCATATAAAAATGAAAAATGGCGGGTTTCATATATTGTACAGCTCTAAAGAAGTCCCCAAAACCATTGTTTTTCTGACTACACGTCAAGATTCCACTTCTGCGGCCTGGCTACTCTGCTACGCAACGCGTGCCGTTATAAGTACACGATTATACAGCTACAAACAATGCAAGTAGCTAACAAGTGCGTATACGGAATACGACTTGTATTTCGAAGCCGTATCGTATCGTCGGTTTTGCCACACCTTCATCTAGTAAGAAATCGAGTTACTGTCACTAAAAACTCCAAACCGAATTTGTAACGATTAGAAGAAAATCCACTCTTCGAGTAACTAAGCCAAAGGCCATGAGAAAGTGAATTGACAGCGGCCACTGCGCGGAGTCGTCTCCGAAGCGCGCTCGACGGTCAGTACCGTTAACAGCGAAATCGGATGACTGGTAAATTCATGTAAATAGGCTAGTGTTACGAGCTTACACCACAAAACGCACGCAGTGTGCCCGCCCCTCTCACACCTGTATTATAAACGATGCTGATATAAAGCTTGGGCTCAATTTCACTTTTTTAATTTTATACATCAGGGTTTAGTACCTTACAAATAGTTCTTAATTTACAATATATGGCTCCGCTATTTCTATTATTATTGTCTTTTATTCTGCTGTTTATGTTTACCAGTTTAGCATGGACCGAGTTAGTTAAATATTGGCATTTACCCTTTCTGTAACAAGACACTAATGTTTGAGCCATCGATTATTCGGGACATTTACAAACGTCCGCTGTCCACAGATCAAATATTAAACATTCGGGGATATCCCTTCCGATCGCTCTGGAAAATTACCAAGTGGGTGAATAATGTGAAAATAATCGCTGTGCAGTTTTTAATGTCTCTGAACCATATTGACATGGGTAATACGGGGAAAGCCAGATTTTCCGGGCTGCTAGCCCGTGGCCGCCACGCTGCACTTATCCTCAACGGTCTGTGCACCTGCTGATGACCACCCATCCATCATCGACATTACTAGCTTTCTGTATTTTAATTCTCATAGTGATTAGTGGTAGTCATAGTGAGTGAGTGATAGTGAAAAGCAGTGGTAGCCGATTGGTTAAGCACGCGTCTTGTGGGCTTAAGGTCATGGGTTCAAACCCTGGCTCACACCTCTGGAATTTTCGAAATCTATGTGTGAATTATAACTTTAATATGATTATCACTTGCTTACGGTGAAGGAAAACATCGTGAGGAAACCTGCATGTCTTTAGACATGTGAAATCCACCAACCCGCACTGGGCCAGCGTGGTGGATTATGGCCTGAATCCCCCTCGCATTGAGGGGAGGCCCGTGCCCAGCAGTGGGACGTTAAAAGGGCTAAATTATTATTTATTATTATTAGTGATTAACCTAACTATTTTTCCATTCTTTTTATGAAATCGATTACCAAAATAGAAAAGTTAATCCGTTTAAAGTAAGTACTTTATAGTTAGTAAAATCCTGTAGTCTACGTACATACCAACAGATTATAAAAATTATTCCTAATAATATAAATAGGTAGGTATCACGATTAATTTTGTGTATTCAATCGTCTTCTTATAAGTTCTTTGTGTAAATCTCTAATTAGATAATATTTGTTTTACTAACATTGCGATTCAAATTAATGTATGATCTTGGATTTGTTTCAGGGTGGATCCCGAAATACACGTGTTCGTAGGTTGTCGTCATCGCTGGTTGTTATGATGATGCTATGCAGTGCGCGCGGGCAGTGTCCATGGGAAAGCGCGCCCGCGCTGCAGGCGGCATGCGTCTGCGCGCATAATTTGGCACGAGATTTATCTGTTCAATGCGATCAAGTAAGAACATTAGTACAAAGAATCGCCATAATCATAGAATAGGTATATTTTTAACGGTTTATTGTATTTTAACAGGTTGACTTCCCAACACTACTAGCGGCATTGAGCGCCAGTGCAAGAAATGTTGCAATCGATCTTCTATACGTCAATAACTCCACAATACCTGCTCTCCAGAATAATATGTTTGCAAATCTTAAAATCAACAATTTACAAATATCTGGTTGCGGAATAAAACGAATAGAAGACGACGCTTTCAGAGGACAGGGACCCTATCTGAAGAACCTAAACTTGCAAGATAATGAGTTGGCTGAAGTTCCCGTAAAGGCTTTAAAAATATTAACCAATCTCTCCCTACTAGACCTATCCAAAAATCGCATCACACACATCGAAAACCACTCATTCACTACGCTCCATAAGCTCACAACCCTTAAAGTTTCAGATAATAACGTAACGTTAGAACCGCAAACACTTTCTGGATTAGAAAGTTCATTAAAGAACTTAAATTTAAAAGGCACGAAGCAAAAAGACGTTCCACATTGCATAAGAGGTCTTCGTAGTTTAGCATTTCTTGATCTATCACAAAATAGTATACGAGAGCTCCCAGGACCTGATGGGAGTCGGACTTTTGAGGGATTAGACTCGTTAACTGCCCTTAATTTAGAGAGAAATTTGATCGTCCACCTCAAAGAAGACGCCTTTGCTGGCATTAAGACCACCTTAAGCTCTCTGAGTCTTTTAAATAATCTCTTGTCGGAATTTCCAACGGCTGCTATAGGAACACTGACCGATTTGAGAGTACTAGATATAGGATTTAATTTGCTCAACAAATTAACAATGGACGCCTTTCTAAAAAATCCTTCTATAACATTACTAGCATTGGATGGTAACCCTTTACCTACAGTACCCGAAAAAGCATTTTCACATCTCAATCAAAGCCTTCGTGGCCTTAGTCTCGGAGGTCGATTCCTAAATTGTGACTGCCGACTTAGCTGGATAATAGAATGGATTCGTAACGGAGAACTACAAGTTACTTCACGAGAAAGGAATCCTCAATTCTGTGGTAATCCTCCTCAATTCCGCGAGCGTGGATTCTATAGTTTCGAACCGAACGAACTAGTATGTGAACATGACACAACCACGATACCAGAGAAGCATACGACGACAGTAAAAGAAAATAATGAATATATAAATTACGTAAATACAACTACATCGACCACAACAGTTCGGGCAACAACCGCTAGTCCACCTACCACACACAATCTAGTAACTATCAATAATATCCAAACCTCCTCCACTAACCCAACTGTGACACAAACTACAACCACGAGCACCGCGCGACCGAGTCGAGTCCCATCTGTCCGTCCAGCGGCTCCGACTTGGCGTCACGCACCACATCAACGCCCTCCTCTCGTCACGAGTTACCCACAACAAAAGCCAAAAATAGACGACTCTAACGAAGTAATCGTCAAAAATGCATACAGGCAAGATAACTCCGTGATCATTCAATGGGACTCAGATGTCGCTAATATACTCGGCTTCCGCGTCGTATATCGACTCTTCGGGGACAAAAGCTTTAAACAAGGCCCACCATTAGAAGCAAGTGAAAGAGAATTCAAAATTAAAAATGTACCATCTCAGGTTTGTAAATCATTAGACCATCTTATTTAACTTCACTAAAATTAGGATATACAGGGTGAATTTTTCAAGTGTGCGTGGATGGCCAAATCCGAAACTATGAGGAATATCGAAAAGTACTCACAGGAGTCTCGGAGCCGATTTTGATGAAAACTAAAACTGCATCATTGGATTTTTTAAAAAACAAAATTCGTAGCCAGGAATCGAACTAGTTGATCTTGAAAAAAAAACCACAGACTGTATTATTACACCATTCGATAGTGTCGCTGATAAGGAACGAATTCTGATAGAGCCTTTTACTTATAAAGTAACATTTTGTTCCCAGGAATGTATCGTCGTCTGCGTGATCTCCTTGGAGGAGGTTCACGTAAGTCCTGAGACGGTGCCGTACGCACAGTGTCGCGAAGTGCGTACTGTTTCAGCTGCTGCATCCAATATGGACAAAATCACGATAGCGGCTAGTGCCGCAATTTGCGGCACTATCGTAGTAGCAGTTCTCGTGTTCGCCGCTGCGTCGCGTCGTCGTTCACGCACCGTGCACCGTCTTCACACACAAGCTCCCGAGAAACTCCATAATCCCTGCTGTGGCGGTCTAACTGGCACGCCGAGCCCGAACGGGCCACTGTCTTCGCTGGCCACGATCGGCGCATTTGGAAAGCAGCGTGAGTGGGATCAAGTGTCGGCTTATAGCGCACGTTCGATCCCGCGTGCACGTTCCTATACCGAACCGGCTCCTCCGGATCCCTTACCCGGTCGTCCGGGACGAGCGCGATCTCTCGCTGACGGCCAATCGCAACATAGCTATTCGCATTCTGGCCGTTACGCAGCACCTGGATACCCTAGTAGTCTTCTAGGATCGCGAGCTGGTAAGTTATCTGTCGCTTGAACCACCTACCTACCTATCTACATGTCACTTCCAGCTTGAGCAGAAATTTTGCATACCCAGTAGAAATAATGTGTGTTGGATATGTGTAAACACTTCAGCATTATAAAACTTTTTCTTTTTTAGATCTCCGGCAATCGCGACAATCCTTGGGAGCGACATCCGAGCGAGCCTCTCGATTATCACTAAGCGGTGCAGCAGGCGGCGCGACCGGAGGCACGGCAGGGTCCCGAAGAAGACCGCGGTCACGATCGAGACCCGCCAGTAGGTACAGCGTGGGGTCCATAGGTATGGGCTACTGTGATACCTCTGACAACTGGACCGACCACGACATGGACATTTACATGGCTCGGAACCCGACGACCCGGAGCGGGCTGGTGCCTTTATAGCGTGCGAGGGCCAGCGTGCGGAGAGAAGTGACGCCTCGCGGGCGCTGCTCGCACTCGCGGAAGGTCGAGGCGTGCACCTCGTGGTGCACTCATGAGAGGCGCAGGCGCCTGCGCGAGCGCTGCCACACTCGTCACCACAACCACGACAAGCACAACGGCCGCCATCGTGCGCACGCATTGTGTGACAGACTCATACGACGAGACCAGTGTGCGCGGTACACATTAAATACCGAGTAAGGAGTAAATCTCGTTACTTACTATTATATTGTAAATTTAATAAGCGTAAAAAAGTTATTATCTAAATTACAAATTGAGAAATCATTTGTTATGAATGTATGTATATCAACTTCCTTATGAATAGATTATTATAATTACCACAATTGTTGGAACATGTAACACACACACATACACATGTATGGAACCCATAATAAAAACACTGCTTAGTTTGGGGACCCCATATGGTTGGTGTGCTTGTGTGGAGAAGTTTATTTATATATTTATTAGTGTAATGTCAGTTAGGTGTGTAATTTATAAACTGAAAATTAGATCTGTTGGTTAGTGAAAACTAGTCATTCGAAGCGGTCCGTCCATCATGCATGCAAGTTTAAAAAAACATTACCTACTATTTAATTTACCCATTTTGTTTGTATTAAACCGAGGTGTTCTTAAAACTACTGAATAACATTACAATGTATTTATTTTAGAAAAAAAAGGGGATTTTTTTTAGTAAATTTAATTATTTTTATAAGATGTACATAATAGAGTAATCATTGTGTAGGTACTAGGTAGGCAGATACAACATTGAATTAACCAAATGCAGATGAAGCATAATCCAAATGGTGCTATTTTAAGTAATTTTTAAATAATGTTGAAAGTATTTAGTAAGATGTAATAAATACTGAGTGCTTATTTAAATTTAATATCACTACTGTGACTGCTCTAAACTGAATGTTTTTTGTTTGTATTGTTTGAATTGGGAGATGTTTACAATTTTACTTCAAATAATAGAAAAAATACACTCTTATATTGTGTTATAGTTATTACCAAGAGTGATTATTATGTAAAGTTGATAATTATAATAAATTTCTGTTTTTAAGCAGTTATTTTAATATGAGGATGTACCGAAAAACGTCCTCCAGACAACAATACATTTGAACTGGAAAAGTGAAATAGGTACTCACCCGGAGACGACGACACGATGTTCCCATCTATACTGGAGCTCCTGAGCGAACTCGTACCAGAGATGCGCCAGATATGGCAAGCCCCCCGCATCGTACAGCCGCGCCGCCGTCACCGACAGCCTCCACACCAGACCATCTTCTGGACTTGTCTTCACGTAACTACAAAGTTTTGACTCGCCATCGTTCTGTAAAAATGCAGTTTTAAAACTTTTAATAGTGACACAATATTAGTATATGGGTCAAAACTGACTGTGACTAACTCTCGCCACTTGTAGACGCAGCGCAATGACTTTACGGACGCCCGCAACTAAATTAGAGGTGTATAGTACCACCACAGTGGCTCACAATATATTATAGTACTCTGTGGTGGCGCCACTATGACGCGGCATATTATGCACCACTCCCATTTATACATATATACAATATCTAGAACTATGTAACTATCTGTTGTTGTGTCACACAATAGTGACTGTGGTGCGCCACTGTGATGCTTCTATTTTACATACTTCTAATTTTGAAGGCAGCCTAATATAATTAATTAACAAGTAGCGCCATCTAGTTAGAGAAGCAGTAACTAAATAATACCTGCTTGAATTCAACTTCCAGCTGCTCAGGGTAGTTGTAGGTGTTGTCTTCAACAGCATCAGGGAATACATAATACAGTAGTGGCATCAACAAGTCATCAGCGATGGGCCCCTTGAAGTCAGACACGTTCCTGCTCTGCCCCATTGCTGCCTTCACCAATTTAGAGATTGTTATTGGGGCTTCAGTGATTTTGTGAAGTGGATTTACTATACCTAAACTCCTACTTAAACCCAATGTGTCCATAAGCAAATTATTATTATCTAACAAATCCATAATCTTACTAATAGTTTCAGATAATTGACAATTAATGTTATCCTTCATTTTCAAAGTAATAGTCCAGGTAGGAGCCATGATGGGATCAATTTCAGAAAAAGTAGATGAGTCAACTATTGCAGACTCCCGAAACTTTGGCCAGATGGCATTCAGTAGTACACTATTTATTGGATTCTTCTCAGAACCAAACGGGAGTTCTGTAAGTTTCTTTACATCAAAGCCATCTATAGACAGGAACTCATTTGAGTGTGTCTTCTTTCTCCAAGCAAACACTTCTTTCAGCTCATAAGAAAACTTGGCAGACACCACAACTGCATCTAGAGCAACAGGCGAGGCAATCTTCGACTTGAATAAGCTCACAAGACCACTCAGATGTGAGCACTGGTTTGAAATCCTCTTCAAATGAATAGTGTCAAAACTGACTTTGTGTTCACTATCCTCATAGAATCCTAGATACGTGTGCTGCCAGTGTTCACGTATTTTGACGAAAAATGGCACAGCACAGTCTATGTTGGCGCATGCAATATTTGCAGTGCTCATTACGAGTTTTATTAGGTTACCATCGACTAATGGTGAGCTTGCACACAGCATTATGTACCGTTTTAAGCCGTACCAATTGGAAACAGGAAAAGGGCTGCCGTCTACGTCATCCATAAAGTTTGCAGTGGCGTCCCAAAGGCTACTGTGAAGTGTTGATAACAAGGGCTTGTCATCAGATTCCTCGGAATTCTCCTCGCTCTGAACTTCTAAACTATGATAGGAAAGTTTGAATTTCATGCCTTGAAAATGAATATCCTCTGATTTACTCGTCCATTTCTTTGTGTACTGTCCTGATAGTTTAGGTAATGTCGATTTGGAGAGCCGCCATTCGTTTAATATCTCCTCTACTCGGGCAATGAATACCTCCCATTCTGAAACAGTTGTGAAATCTTGATGATAAATATCATATTCATCTATTTCTTCATTCATTTTCTTTGATAAATAAATACGATTGTGGGAACTGGGAAACAAACACAAAAACAAACAGCTGTTAATAAATGACAGCTGACAGTTCACTTCATACTGACATTTCCTGATTGATCCAGTGACAAACAACTGGTGCGTTCCAAATTAATATAAAAAAAAAGAGCAAAGCTCGAGAAAAATATAGAAAGTATATTAGTGTTATTATTATCTTTGGTAAGCGTGCGTTTCCATGGGAACCGATAGGTAAACAGTAAACAAATATCACTTTGTGAAGTAAATAATTTCAGCACAGAGAAACTTATACAATTTCAGTTGTATTCCGACAGATAGTTATACCTATTGTAGTAAATTTTGAGTAATAATACTTTGGTAACCTACCTAAAACGTCTTATTTACGTACTTACTATAGTACCTAAAATTGCTTTTAGGTTGTCCTAATGTTTCGAGGCGAGAATTCCCACTCACTAAGTTATGAACAGCAAGCTAAGTTTATTCAAGACCGGATCACGAATGTGGAAAAAAACTTCAGAGAGCTATGTGTTGCTTTTGGAGACTATGCCAGAAAGACTGCGAGGTTAGTCTGTAAATCGATAAGTAGGTACCTAAGTAAGTAGTAGGTAGGTAGGTAGGTACATGGTAACATGTACTACCTACCTACTTACTCAGGTGCCTATTTAGATAACTGTTTCTATTTTTCTTAATTAAAGAAGATCAAGGCATTGTAGAAAACGTGGTGATTATAGGTATGCTCTTTGCACTGCAGGACACTACGTAAGTTACTGGTTCAATAATCTTTGCCGATTGAAATCAGAAAGAGTCAAGTCCAATCGTTCCAATTGTTAGATACCTACTTACTGGACTTGCCAATACTTACCTACCTACCCTGCAGATAGAGTGCTCGTCCCTCGGAGGCTGGGTAGTCTACCTGTCCTTGGGCTGAACTATGTCGAGTTATAATGCTAGTATTGCTACCAGTCTCGACAATAGCTAGTATGAGGTAAAAAGTCGTGTCCTTTATCGAGAAATTGATCCAGCAACAAATTGCTCGACAGGTGGAATTAGTGAAGTCGATATTATTTTAAACCCACCACTTCTCAAATGAACAGACACACTTTGTGCAGATTGCGAGATATGGGTGACGAACTAACTAAAGTCCTGAAGGAGTACTCCAACAACGAATTAGTTAACAAGTCTCTAAGTACCGGCCTTGACAACCTGTCCATTACATTGACGGCCATCGAAGAATACAGAAACTGCGAAGTCCAACGGTTAGAAGCTAAGGTAGGGTACGAGTAAATTATTTTACGATAGTCATGCATGATATCCGATTGTTAACCGGAGCGTGTGCCCGTAAATAACTGCTTGAGCATTAGGTATCTATGCTCGCAATATGCCGGTTGGGTATACCGTCCAAATTTATTCACCAGGTTATCGGGGAGCTGTCCCAATATGAGGCCATTTGCAAGCACGCCAGGGAGGAGTTGAGGCATACCATGAATGTGCGCGAGAAAGAAATGGCGCGCAAGAAGGTCTTAGACAAAGCGAGGGAACGACAGCCTTTCAACCGGCAACAAGTAGTATGAATGTTATTTTATTACCTAAGCATAGAACTATCTACGTACCTAATATGTATTTTATGTCTTTAAAGTACCATCTCAGGCAATGCCGCACGCGTAAGTCGAACATATGTGGTGTCTTTAAAAAGGAGAAGGGGAGAAGCACCTTTAAATTAGTCCCTACCTATACTCCATTCGTTATAGCATTAGACAGAAGTTAAAAAAGGTTATTTTTAATGTTGTAACAAAAGTACAATTAAATTAAATATTTAAAAAAAAAAAAAAAATTGCCCCTTAAACGTCCCACTGCTGGGCACGGGCCTCCCCTCAATGCGAGGGGGATTCAGGCCATAATCCACCACGCTGGCCCAGTGCGGGTTGATGGATTTCACATGTCTAAAGACATGCAGGTTTCCTCACGATGTTTTTCTTCACCGTAAGCAAGTGATAATCATAAATTAAAGTTATGATTCACACATAGATATCGAAAAATCCAGAGTTGTGAGCCAGGGTTTGAACCCAGGACTTTAAGCCCGCAAGACGCGTGCTTAACCAATCGGCTACCACTGCTTTTAAATAAAAGTACTTTTATTTTGTTTATCGAACTATTTAGCACTGTTTTAAAAAAACTTATGTTAAAATAAATTTTAATGTAACCACGCTAAATAAAAGTTGTTTTGACTTTGAAATAAAATGTTTTGCATCCCTGCTTCTACAAGCCTCTTATTTCTAATGTTAAATGGTGCGTTCCATTCACTGTTAATTTTGTTATTTTCGTCCACAAAAAGTGTTATAAACGATAATAATGATCACTTTCAGTACAAGTTGGTGCGAGTGGAACGAGATTTGTGATCGAAAATAACGAAAATTACAACATTAACAGTGAGTGGAACGCACCAATAGTAAATGGAGTATTAGTACTACGTCTTATAAGCAGGTGTTTATATATAGGACAGAATATTACCTATAGTATGCCTGGCTATATGTAAAACATGAAAAGTATTGACGATTCGAGCGCATTGGCGCAGTGGTTCGAGCGTGAAGCTCGGCTCACTGCATCGGGTGATTGCGGGTTTGATTCCCGCCAGAGGCAAATTTCGGTAACGGCCTTTCCGTAATTTGCCCTGATCTGGCTGGGTGCCACTGGGATAGCGCCCAGTCTATTCAACAGTTCCCAATAGTACAACCGTTGCTTAGTTTGAGACCATACAGTTGGTGTGTTAGTCTGACGATATTTATGTATTTATGGGGAGCCAACATTATTAAAGTATGATCCTCACTTTTATGTAGACATACGCAGAATCTGAACTGCTCAAAGCGTCGGCGGAAATGTCTCGAACCGCCAAAGGCCTGAGCGAGCAGACTGAGTTCTTCGAGCGGCGCAAACTGCAGCAGCTCAAGACCCTTCTGTCGGACTTCGTCATGATCGAGATGTCGTTCCACGCGAAGGCGGTGGAGCTGCTGACAGTCGCTTACCAGCAGATAGACGACATTAACGACAAGGCTGATCTAGAGGTGATTATTAAACCTGTACCTACTTATTCCTAATTTAAAACTGTACGTAGTTGTCATCACAAGACTCTTCCATCCAGCTAGTACCTCGAAGTCAGTCCCAACTCAACAACAGTTTGAGTGAGACTGACTTTGACTTAGGTAAGTACTTTCATGTAGTAAGTAGTTAAGGACTTCATCAGTAGAAGTAAAAACACAGTCTTGGCAGAACTGTTAGATAATATTATCTTTATCTTGGTCTTAAAAATGTAGTACATGACTGAACAAGCTGGTTTTGTATAACGCGGGCTCGGGGTTAATGTTTGTTTATACAGTATACAATAAATAATAATAATATCCTGGGACATTTTTGTACACACGGTTACCTGATCCCAAACTAAGCAGGGCTTGTACTATGGAAACCAGATAACTGAATATTACTACATATACTACTTTTTTTGTTTGTAAATACATACTTAATAAACATATACACCCAGACTCCGGACATACAGACATGTTCATGCACACAAATGCATGTCTCGGGTAGGAATCGAACCTACGACCTGCAGCGTGAAACGCGCCTCCGCGCCAACCACGCTAACGGGCCCGTCAATAATAATATTCTTTGGTTCATTATCTAATTTATCCTTTTTTCTGCTACAAAGCGTTTGAATTCAGGTCTTTCAGATAATGAGGATCAAGCGGCAAGTATTTTTTCAAGCGTAACAATGTGGTGTAATTTTATGTATGAGTTATACATGAGTAACAAATGGGTTCGTTTACACAGAATTTCAGACGAAAACTTCGTTCGCCGGAGAAGCAAGTCAATGCGGGCATATCGGCAAGGTCGTCGTCGCTGGCCTCGCTCATGAACCAACCCTCGCCCTCCAATGATAATGAAGACACCATGGTTAATATTAAATATACCTTTTAGCATGCGTACACCGGCTTATTGCTGTACAGTCTATAGATGTAAGGCCGGTTTAAAACCAATTAAACCATTCCGTTTAAACCGAAAAAACCCGTTTAAAACCGAAATAAACCATTTTTTAAAATTTAAAACGGTTGGTGTTGATGAATATGTTTTTCTTCATTATAACTAAATTTTCTTGATTTTACCGAGGTAGGGATAAGACGGAGTAACTATAAAATGTGTAAAAAAAAAGGGTGATATACTGAATTATTAAATTATTTTCAAACGATATTAATAATAATCAATTTGATTCGGTTTAAAAACAAACTCACACACACACACACTCACACTCTCGCGCTATCGTATTGACGTCGTCACTCGTGACTCGACGCAACGTTGCCAGCTCACCTACCCTACACACACATGCACATACATAAACTGCCGCGCGCGGCCGCCGCACAGTTTTAAACCGGTTAAAACGGGATATTTGGGGCTTAAAACGGCTACATTTGATTTAAAACGTTTTAAATAGGTTTTTCTACATCTATAGTACAGTCATACAGAAGTTACCTATTGTGAAATTAAATTGGATATGTGTAAAGAATTTGCTTACGGTTTATTTTTCAGAGCTTGCGAAGAATGCGGTCTCCAGAGAAGCACGCCAGCGCGGGAATGGGAAGATCCAATTCACTAGCTGTACTCATGAACCAATCATCTTCCAAAGATGAAGATGAAGAGACATCGGTAATTATTCCGGTTTGACTGGAAGTACCATCTCGCTTAAGGAACCAGCGATCGAAGCCGACCTTTATAAAGTTGTGAATTCAATATTTTTTTTGTTCTAGGAATCGGAAACTGATAATCAAGAGAGTTCCGAAGATTCGGAATCGCGTTAGTGCTTGCTTCATGTAGGTAGTGATATTATTTTTGTTTGTAAGTACCTAAGTACCTTATCCGCGTGATTGACGCAGGTGTTCGTTTCATGTCGTAATCCTAAGTTTGCTAAATAATAAATAGTTCTGTTCTCTAACGATTTTGTTTCTATAGGTCCCAAAATTATCAACAAACCCAATATTTGTCAACTATGTTGTTTTAGGATAACTTAGATTTACGTCATACCGACCTGCATTATTTTTACAAGAAGGTCTACCTGTGGTAAAGGAATATTGAAGCATGGCTGTTACTTATTCATATTGCATGACAAGTTCTAATATTGATTTATCATTGAGGACATGCAACATTTCCTTGATTTTGTACCGCCCTGTACCAGACACTCCATGGTACGGCACAATCAATATTCACCCTCTTCCATGCACAATGCAGACATGAACAGACATTTGGATATGTATAAACATAATTTAATTTAAAAATAAACAATCTTACAAATAGTTGCATAGATATACTCATAGCTACATTCACTGTGCTGTAGTCTCAACAAACCAGTCCCAATCCATGTTGCTTTGAATTTACACATATTGTATATCAGATTAACAAGTTTTCTGTACATGTATGGGTTGAACACTTATTTCTTACTCTTTTATGTAGTAGGCGATATAAATCACATATATTTCTACCCAATCATTTTGAAATTATTACATCAACTACATATATATCACACAGAATGTCTTGAAATGTGAATCAAGTAGTTTTTGTATGAATTTTGGAAATCTTTAAGATTTTAATACAATGTAGAAATATAATCAAATCAATGGACAGTAATATAGAAACAAATTGGAATGAGCTGTAATTCCTTTCATGACTCCACTCCATAGAGTTTTAATTATGTTTACTAATTATCTCTAACCACATGTGATAACCATGGTGTGAATAAATTGATATCATTACATATTCATAATGCTCTTATGTTAAATGTGTTTTACTCAAGCGTGAGCTATATAAGTCTAATATGTATTGTGAATGATGCCATCTACATAATCAGATATCTAGCTTATTTCAAATGGCAAAAATTACATGATTCAGGCACATACTGTTCTTTGGGTGATATCGAGAAGAGATTTTTTATAACTAAACTTATTCTTGGAATATTTCTACTACTTTTCATTCTCAACCCCGGCTTGTGTCATAAGATCTGTGATATTCTTCTCCAGTTCATCGACTCGGGTGCCCATCTCATCTATCCGGTTGATGATCTGGTCTGACATGCTCTGGAATTTGTCCTGCATGTTTTGAAGGAGTGACTGCACCTGTGAAGCAGTTGAACTGTTATATTCTTCATGAATCAAGAATCAAATCATTTATTGCAGTAATTGCGGTTATACAATAATTACAAATACAAGTCTTGACAATAAAGCTCATGCAATATAAAAGCTCAATCATCAGAATATCTTTTCAAGTACCTAGTTTTGATATAGTAAGTATAGTAACCAATAGGTGGTCATCAATAATTAACCCTAACCTAAACCACCTAGATTAGTAATTCTGCCTGGTGAATTTCAGATTTCTGATTTCAAACTCACATATTGTGTCACCTCCTGCATGTTTTTAGGATCACTCCCAGGAGACGTATAAGTGGTGTTCTCAACGTCACTCGTTGTGGTTTCAGTGTTTTGATCTGCCATCGCTGATGATCTTCCCTACTCTACTCCAGAGGACCTGCCACTTCACCACAATCGATATCGTTTGTTAGGGAGTACCTACTTCAGTAGT
Organism: Drymonia ruficornis; assembly: GCA_947859195.1. Lineage (NCBI taxonomy): Eukaryota > Metazoa > Arthropoda > Insecta > Lepidoptera > Notodontidae > Drymonia > Drymonia ruficornis. The sequence continues at coordinate 11,490,641 of OX401905.1, read as the reverse complement.
TACACCCAATAATAATACACACGTCTTGTTTCTACCAGCAACCGAATTGACTAAATAAACCAGTGACCAGTTTGATAACCGAATTCGATTTTTATTGCGAGTAAATTCAACAAGCAAGAGCAAACAAGCAAACGTGAAGGAAATATATTTTAGGCATGAACAAAAAAATTTCGATAATCGACAAATTTCAAAATATCGATATTGTTTTTCGAGGACCAACCAAGTAAGTTTATCTGGTTTTTAACGCAGGTTCAACGCGCGTTTTATAGACAACTACAGGCCTTGGACAATGTGTGTTATATACAATATGGTTCTCAAAAGATACATTGTTTTGCTTTTTTGGAATATAAATAACTGCATTGTAAGATTTTGGATAAATTATCTACTTGAGCCCCGAATCAAACATGTGAAATGTGAATAAAAATCCTGTATTTTTATGATACCGATCGAAAAGTTAATCAAAAGGATCAATTTCTTATACCTAAGGGCCTACTCTGTTTCAAACGAAAACGAAATTCGCGTATTTCCTACTACGTTTCTCATTGATTCCGACCTTTCTTACGAACGAAAATTGTTTGACGTTTAGATTCGACGACGACGAAGACGTCAAACAATTTTCAATGTTCACACAACTAAACATTGCCACCCTACTCTGCGGGGGTGAGGGAGCAGCGAGGCGGCGGCGTACGCGACGACAGCGCCAGCGACGCGCGGCGGCCCGCGCTTGAGTCACGAAATTCCACTATCGACGGCGGACGCGTTTTGCGTTCTCTCGCCCAATACAATTAACGTGTGAAAGCCAATTGTACATCAACTTAGCTATATTATTAAAGACCCTGAAGATTTACCACGCCTTTTAATGTGCCGGCTGGCACAAATAATGTGTATCGATATTATGTTTTTCACGTGCCCATCCCTACCTTTACTGACAGGCAGGATTGACAGCTCAGCTACTTTTTTTTTTTTTTTTTTTAAAGATTAGTTTTACGGCCCCTGGGAACTAGCCCTTTGGAGCCTAACATCAGTATACTTTTATTACATTTTTTTCTTAATTCTACCTTATAACTACCTTAAATCTACCTTATAACTACCTTATTTCTACCCCCCCAAACCCTATCAGTAAAGTGTATTTATTTTTTAATTTCAACGTTCCTTTTAAATACAATAACAAAAATGGGTACTCTTTCCTAATAACGTCGTCACAAACCGATAACAAACTAATTGAATTAATATATAGAATTTGTTACTGAAAAATGAAAATGAGTAGGTATTTGATGATCCTCCGTGTCTATTTTTTCCCCCTGAAAATCCCCCCAAAGAATCCGTCCCCCCGACTCTCCCCCCAAAGGCGAAAAAAGCCCCCGAATTTGCAGGGAATCCCCCCATCTGGCAACACTGCATCAGACAGATAACAGATGGCTTTTTGGCGGGAAGTGGAAAAGTCATGTTGTCATTTTTGTTTTAATTTCCAAAACTTGTGTTTTCGTGTATTATAGTGTGTAATATTGGTGGAATATTAACCATTATATGGTCATAAATGTGCGTGAGTGTGGGCAATTGGAACAAAAGTGATGAAACATGATTTTCGGCTTCTCCCAAGAAGTCTAGTAATTTATCAGTAAAGTATCCGCCACTTTACTGATAGGGTTTAGGGGGGTAGAAATAAGGTAGATATAAGGTAGATTTAAGGTAGTTATAAGGTAGAATTAAGAAAATATGTAATAAAAGTATACTGATGTTAGGCTCCAAAGGGCTAGTTCCCAGGGGCCGTAAAACTAATTTTATAAAAAAAAAAAAAAAAAACAGATAACAGATGACTTTTTGGCGGGCTTTTGAATGTCGAGGCGCGAATTTGAAAGATATTTTCAAATAATTTGTTAAAAATATTTGTTAATAGTGTATTATTCCTTTATTAGTTGCATTTTAATTAAAAAATAGGGTACATTGTGTAAATATAATGGCGGAGCCCCGCGGGGGCGACGCCTCGTCGAACCAGGTCCCCGGCCGGCCTCCTCCTAATAAGAGACTTCGGGAGAATCGGGACAATGACGATGATGATTATGCAGACTGTGAAGATCCTGCAAAAAAGAATGAGTCCTTTTATAAACAGTATACTAAACCGGGCTATAAACGTATTTTCCCTGAAAATACAACCTGTGGACAATTTTGTGTGTTTGTAGATGGTGAAAGACTAGGAAACAAAAGTCCTCTGGCCACAGCTGAACTATTTAAACGGGACATTAAAGGTGTAACCAATATAAAACGGCTAAATGCTAACAAAATTTGTGTAACTTTTTCACAAGTTATCAATGCAAATAACTTTTTGCAAAATGAAGATTTTTTGGATAAACATAAGTATAAGGCTTACATTCCGGCAAGAGCGGTGGAGAAAATAGGTGTATTGCGGTATGTACCCACAAACATTAGTAACGAAGACCTGTTTAGGAAGCTCTCCTCGGTTTCCGAAATCATTAGTGTGAGGCGTTTCACCAGGAAGGTGAATAATGAAGTGAAACCGTTTGGGACAGTAAGTGTAACTTTTTTGAGTAATTCCTTGCCTGAGGCAGTATATTTGGACATTTTTAGATACAGTGTGTATGAATATGTTGCACCACTCTTACAATGTTATAAATGCTTTAAATTCAATCACGGTGCAAGAATCTGCAAGTCTGAGCAGAAATGCTCAATTTGTGCTGGAGACCACCGTTTCACTGAATGTAGTGATACATCTCTGATTAAATGTATTAATTGTAGTGGGCCTCACCTGGCTATTTCAAGGGACTGTCCAGTCAAAATTGCAAAACGCCTAGAAAAAGCCAACAAGTCCAGCTATGCTAAAGCGGTAACTGGAAATCCTTTTTTGATGAATAATTACTCCAATAACTACCCGGTTCTACCCACACCTGCGCCAGTAGCTACACCCACACCCATCAGACCTGTAACACCAAAAGCAAAAGAATTACCTAAGCAAGTTAAAATAACTACTGAACAATTAGTTGAAGAGATCATCCAGAATGAATCAATTATTATGGGCTTGGTTGGGGCACTGGTGGCCTTAGGGAATGAAGGAAGGAAAGTAACGTTCTCAGTAATTAAAGACGTATTAATTAAAAAACTTAAAAATGGATAAACAGTTTATTCGAATATCCACATTTAATGTTCAGAGTGTAAATAACAAAAAAGCTTTACTTATTAATTTCCTTAATGATTGTGATGTAGACGTCTGTCTACTTAATGAGACATGGTTGAAGGAAAGCAGCAGATTTTATATCCCTGGGTATCATTTTGTAAGTCAGCATGGCCTCAACGGTCATGGTGGAGTAGGCATTTTAATCAAAAACAATTTTAAATTCGATCTAGTTTCCACCCCATTTTACAGCTACTTACAGTCAGTAGCTATTACTTTATATACAAAAGCTGGTAATCTATCCATTCTATGTGTTTATTCTCCTCCTTACAGTAGTCCTAATGGACGCTTAAAATGTAAAAAGCTTAAGAATATCTTAAATAATTTACCTCAACCTATACTGCTCTCAGGTGATCTAAATGCTCATCACGTAGCATTTGGATGTCACTCCACCAATTCTCGCGGCACTGAAATATATAACATTTTAGATGAATGTGATTTATGTATATTAAATACTGGAACTCCAACTACAGTAGGCACTGCTCACCATAATCCTTCAGCAATAGATATTAGCTGTGTAAGTCCTGTCATTGCCCCATTGTGTCAATGGCGTGTGCATGATGACCCTATGGGTAGTTATCATTATCCCACAATAATTGATATTCAAACAAGTATGGAAAAGTATGAAGTAGCTGAACCTTGTGAACGATATTTGTATTCAAAAGCTGACTGGAACCAATTTACATCTGAAACAAAAATTGCATTTCAACATTATTCCCTTAATAGTACAGATCCAATAGCTAGTTATAACGAATTTTATGACATCTTGTGTGCAGTAAAAGACAAGTGCATTCCAAAATATAAAAAAGTAGAACAGCACAGGAGAATTAAGCCGATGCCATGGTGGGACAGTGAGTGTACAGAAGCTGTTGTACAGAGTAAAAATGCATTAAAATTCTATCGATCCAATCCTTCTATTGATGCCTATATTGAGTATAAGAAAATAGATGCTCGAAAGAAAAGATTACTTAGTGAAAAAGCGAAAACTGGTTGGAGAACATTATGTGAAACATTCAATAGATACACACCTGTTAGCACTATATGGAATTATATAAGAAGGTTTAAGAATATTTCAATCAATAGAACTTCTAAGAATGATGAATGGATTCCTTCTTTTATGGATAAATATGCACCTACATCACCACCTGAAAAAGACATAGATTACACTGCTTTATCCATAACATTCACTCAAAATGGTAAAACTGATGCTTTCTTTCTCTCAGACTCATTTACAATAAAGGAATTGACTTTAGCAATACAGTCTCGTAAAGACACTACTCCCGGCTTGGATGATATTCCATATAAACTCATTCGCAACATGCATATTGATGTGCAACAAATTTTATTGGATTTATTTAATTTACTCTGGCTAACACAAAACATTCCTAATGCATGGAAAACACAATGTGTGATTCCTATATTAAAACCAGATAAACCACATGGAGACTGTAACTCTTATCGACCTATTTCTCTATCATCATGTATAGGTAAGATTTTTGAATGCATGATTAAGGTTCGCCTAGAATGGTATATAGAGAAGAATAAAGTATTACCTGATCAACAGTTTGGTTTCCGCAAAGGTAAAAGTGCAGCAGAAAGTTTTGTGTCCTTTATAGCCGATATTAAGAATTCTTTCCATAGCCATTCCACTACCGTTGCTGCTTTTCTGGATGTACAAGGTGCTTTTGACAATGTCAGTCCAGCTGTACTTGTTGGCATTTTAGGTGACATTGGAATACCAGGAAAAGTCTGTGAATGGATTTTCAATTTTTTATACAATCGGACTATGTATGTAAAGTTTAATAACATTCTTCATGGACCAAGACAGATTTATAAAGGGACTATGCAAGGGGCTACAATTTCCCCATTGCTTTATAATCTGTACACATGTGAGATAGGTAAATATTTGCAAGACCAAAATGTAAAGTTTCTACAGTTTGCAGATGATTTAGTTGTATATAGTGTACATAAAAATACTGATACTGCTGTAAATAGTTTGAACGGTGCTTTAAATTTAATTAACGATTTGTATTTCCACAAGTTGAGATTAGACATTAGTTCAAGCAAAAGTGGAGCTATGATCTTTTCCAAAAAACATGATGTGTGTACAGAGGCTGTAGTCTATAGTGGAGCTCCCCTTCCATGGTTGCAAGAAAAGAAATTTCTGGGTGTCTGTTTAGATAGGAAGTTAACGTTTACAAATCACATAAATAATTTAATTAGAAATGCCAGTAGGGGATTAAATGTATTAAGATCTTTGGCAGGGGTTCATTGGGGGTCTGACCCAAAAACTTTGTCTATGTTGTATAAAAGTATAGTACGCAGTCACTTTGATTATAGTGCTATTGCTTACATGAATGCAAATGTATCTCTTCTGAGGAAGCTTGATGTAATCCAGAATAAAGCCCTAAGAATAATTACTGGTGGCATGTGCTCCACACCCATTAACAGTATGGAGTGTGAATCCTGCATTCTTCCCTTAACTTTAAGAAGACTCCAGATTGCGGAAAAATTTTGTTTAAAGTTGTTAGCTTCAAATAATAACATGGTTTTAGACAGAATATTACCAAAACAATCAATTCCATTCACTGAATACGGACCTTATGTCAATGGTGAACAACTTCACTCTTCTCCACAGATACCCGAAATTTTACGCATTGTTGTGCATTTACAAAGCAATGTTGTGAATATGTACATAAGTGATGCATGCAATTCTTGGCCGTTATACAGCGTGCCCTTCAATTGTTTTGTAAATAGACATATTAATGTTGTAAATAGTCATGTTCAAACCCAGAATAACCTAAATTGTTATATGGAAGGCATGGAGTACTATCTATTGTATACTGATGGCTCCAAAACTGGTACAAAAGTAACTGCAGCATTTTATGATCCAGAATTTAAAATTACCAAATGCTTCAAATTGAGTGGTAATTGTAGTATTTTTACTGCTGAATGTTACGCTATTTACCAGGCGCTCCTTCATGTAAGATCTGTAAATACTGTAAATATTTTAGTTTTAAGTGATTGTCAGAGTGCGATATCACTACTTAGTAATAATATGCCTAAATATAGTGTAAATTATTTAGTGTATGACATTATTAAAATAATTGAAGAGATGTATGAGTTAGGGAAGACTGTATCATTTATGTGGGTGCCGTCACACCGCGGAATACACGGAAACGAGTTGGCTGATCGGGCTGCTCGCCATACTCATGATGAGGATCACTCTACTCTCGTGAAGATTCCGTTTACGGACTTCAACTGCTTGCTGGCTGATAATTTAAAGCAGTTATGGCAGCATTACTGGCTCGCAGCCAGTACAGAAAAAGGAAGATGGTATGCAGATGTCCAGAAAGCGCCGCCCGCCCAACCCTGGTACCATAAATGCGAGGATATTGACCATCGAAAATTTATAACGATCATAAATAGACTGAGGTTCGGGCACTGTCGTGTTCCGGCCCATCTACACCGACTAAAGATTATAGAGAGCGCAGAATGTACTAAATGTAATGAGGAGGTTGCGGACTTGGACCATATAGTGTTCAAGTGCCCAAGTTACAACATGGATAGACTGGTTTTGGTGGCTAAATTGACTAACATTATGGAGGATACCGAAGGGGTACCGCGACGCCTTGTGGAACTTTTGGGGAAACCTAAGTGCTTTGGGGCGCTGTATCAATACATAACAAACACTGTGGGACATTTGTGAATAAGTGAACTATTTAAATAAATTAATAAAGAGAGGCTCCAAAGGGCTTGCACCCAGAGCCGTGAAACAAACTTAAAAAAAAAAAAAAAAAAACAGATAACAGATTAGTGTTGCCACAGGCTACTTTTAGGATTGCCGTACACAAGAGGGAAAGTATCTTATTTGAAAAAAAAATACCGTACCTTTGCTGCGTTCCATTCACCGTAATTTTTGCTATTTTCGTCCACAAAAACTGTTAAAAACGATAATAATGATCACTTTCAGTACAATTTGGTGCGAGTGGAACGACATTTGTGATCGAAAACAACGAAATTAACAAAATTAACAGTGAATGGAACGCACCATTTATTAACCATACAAACCATTAATACTAAGTAATAAATCTTTATATTTTGATGTGATGAAATTACAATATTTGTTATTGTACGAAGCAATCACTGGACCTTACACTGTGCGATTTGTAGGCCTAATTCCGTACCCGTACAAAAGGGTAATTACCGTACTTCTGCCAACGCTGGTAAGGCAGATTATGGCTGCATTGCAGACGACGTCAGGAGTATTTTTATTCTGTGCTCTGTCGTGTCTGTCTGTCACTGTCAAACAAAGTTGTAAAGTGTAAAGTCAATGTCAATTTTCCAATCTCTGTTTGGTTTAGGGATGAGCTTAAACGTAAAAATAATTAACATTTAAAATTAACAGTTATTTTTAGCAACTGCTAAATTTAAAAACATGCTAATTGTTAACATAATTAATTCATTTAAATTTTTTTACGATATCGCTATCGTAAAAATGTTCCATATTTCACTTTTTTTGTCGTTGAATATCCATTTTAGAGAACTTTTTGAGTTTTTCTTTTTAAAATGTAAACAACACTACACAAACAATGAGGATCAGTAATAGGTCAACAAATCAACTTATAACCAACACGATAGTTAAAACTAAGCTTTCTCATCAATATAGTTTTTAAATCATCGAAATCGGTCCATCCGTTGCGATTTCCTAACACATTTTATACATCCAAAATTTATCGACGGGCGGTAAGTGCGGCCAGCGCGCGTGACGTCACACAGCTCGCCTCGTTGAAGTCGCGCTGTGCCCGGCGTCCCGCTCGCGCCACCATTCACTATTTTAGGTGTTATTCATTTAAATTACATACTGTAAAGGGCCATATTGATCTATATTAAATGCACAATGTATTTAAGGTACTTAAATGGATAAGGTTTAATGCTGTATTGCTTAAAATCGCTTCGTAAATAAGCCATTATTTCTCGTAAAAAGTAAAGGATAACAAATGGTTATTATGGGTTATCCCTAAGAGATAGACATATACCATCGCGGACTTTTTGTATACCTTTTTAAGGTGTACAATACTGTAGTACATTATTTTGATTTATCTCGAAGGGTTCAGCCAGCGTTTGCAATGTAAGCGCAAAAAATGTGTTTATTTACGACATCACATTAGAAACCTCTAAAATTATCAGTGTTTCTCTACTATATTAAGCATGTATTATGCATATAAACCTTCCTCTTGAACCACTCTATCTATTAAAAAAACCCGCATCAAAATCCGTTGCGTACTTTTAAAGATCTAAGCATACATAGGGACAGACAGACAGACAGCGGGAAACGACTTTGTTTTATACTATGTAGTGATAGTGATTCCTTAGGTAGGGTGATGGGTAATGTTATAATATTATGTTAATAATAGATTATAAAATAATAATAATAAATATCGCCAGACTTACACACCATCTGTAGCCCGATTCACGTAACCAAAATCGTAACGATGTTTCAGCGATATAGTCGTTGATAGCCTTTTTTCGTAACGAAAAGGCTATCAACGACTATATCGCTGAGACATCGTTACGGTTTTGGTTACGTGAATCGGGCCACAGTATGGTCCCAAACTAAGGGGGCGTCCATAAATTACGTGACTGACGACGTAATTACGTGACGTAAGGACTGCGGTGGCAAAAAAGCGTACGGCCCGCCTGATCTTAAGCAATAACCGTAGCCTATAGATGCTTACAATACCAAAGGCATTGCTCGCACATTTCCGACCTGAAGGGGAGAGGGATGAAGGGAGGGGGAGGGGTGTTGGGCTTTCGGCTCTCTCACTCATCGTATGAAACGCAGCTGTAATAGCTGCTTTACGCCGATCTTCTGTGTGAGGGTGGTATTACCCCGGTAGAGCCAGCCCGTATATGAGCTGCAGTCAATTGGCTACAGCTTGACTCTACTACCACCTTAAAAATGATATTGTTTTTTTTTTTTTTTTAATACTTATTGATATTGATGATATTGTAAATGTAAAAAATGTAAAATGTAAATGTAACGTCACGTCTTTTATCCCCGTTCGGCAGTCAGAAGCTTGAGTGGCCATACACCACCACCTTGTGGAGGTATTAACCAACACAAAGCCCACGTTTCACCAGATAGTCAGAACCCAACGTGACAGGTGGTGAACCTTGTTGCCGTGTATACAGGACTGACTATTACCTAATCCCGAGGGATAGGTAGGTTTCCTCACGATGTTTTCCCTCACCGTCAGCGAACTGTAAATTATGCACATAGATGAAAATTCATCCATTGGTGCATGCTCTACCGGGGATCGAACCTGGGACCGTTCTGATTGTTAACCCTACCTGTTCACTCCTAGGCTACAGTCGCTTGTTGATGATATTCATCATATCATTGATGATATTGATTATTAATAATATGATTATTTGTTGAGTTTTGGCTCGACCCCCCCCCCCTTAAATGCCTCACGTAATTTATGGACGCCCCCTAAGCAACGCTGATACTTGGCTACCATACAATGGACTGGGGCGATTTCAGTGACAACCAGACCAGAGTAGATTACGAAAAGGCCATTTCCGAAATTTGCCTCTGGCGGGAATCGAACCCACAACCACATGCAGTGAGCCGAGCGGCCAACGCTCAAACCACAGCGCCAAGCGGCCGTCAAAAATAAACAGGAATAAAAATTATAGTCAATACGATAAACACCTAATCTACCTACTTTAGACAGGATACTACCTATCTTCCTAGGTATCTTATATCTACGTAGTACTTTGGGTAGGTATTACACTTAAGATACACCAAACCTTTCCATGCTTAACCTAGTGGTAAAATAATGGGTTTGTTTGTATAAGTAGTATTCATAACAGAAAAGGTAAGTGTACCTTTTCAGTTTCCAACCACGTATCTCGGCGCTGGTGTATTTTAAATTATTGTCTAAGTAGTCGAAAACCATGAACGTATCCACTTTTGGAAGGTTATCTGTTTTAGCTTGTTCAAAACCGTCTTATAATTTATTACCCATTTTGAGTTTAGTGGCTTAGAACACGCTGCGCGCTAACAAAATAACCGAACCGTAACGCTAGCCGTGCGCGTACCAGCCCAGTGACGTCACAGCAAACGCGGCGGCCGGCGCGGCCCGGTCAGGAAATTTCGTTAGGAAATTAGTCGTATCTTCGTCAATTTTTGTCGTAGACCAAAAATTTTTGCGCTGTATGTTATGAATTCCTTAGCTCTATAAATCTGCAGTCTCAACTAAATTCGTTACGGAATTCCATTGAAATTTTACTCACAGCACTCATTACTTATATTAGCGGCAAGCTACGACGGCCGTTTTGACATGGACTTATTATAACGGAATAAAATTCATTTTTGCATGCATTTTTTGAGATTCTTAAATTTATATACGGCCAGTCTTATTCCGTTATAATAATGTTCATTTTCTCTCCCCCCCACATGTCAAAACGGCCATCATAGCTTGGCGCTATTATATATAACGTAACCATGAAACGTAAAACGTAAATATAGGTACTTGCGACTTGACTGCTATATATTACACCATTCCTAGAAATTATTAATAGGTGTTGACACTAAATAAATTTAGCACTGCTAATTTAGCAGCTTATTAAATTTGGACTCATCCCTAGTTTGTTTCTTTCAGTTCAGCACAAATATAATTAGAAAATACACCGGATGATACTGTAAATTGGTGAAAATACGTTAAATATATGCATATAAAAGTTAATTAATCATGCAGCCTTTAACTATGAATGCGAAAAGTGATATTCAAATAGATATAAACCAAGTTAGAATAGACATACTACATGGTATTCGGGAATGCAGTGATCGAGGTCTTACACAAACATCCAAATGGCTTGCTGAGTTAAATTTTGCTCTAAAAGACCACAAAATTACCTACAATGATTCCCCAAATGAATATAATGACGGTATAGTGGCAGAAGAAAAAGAAGCATACACATTAGCTAAGAGTTATTTTGACTGCCAAGAATACGATCGAGCTGCACATTTTATTGAAAACTGTAGCAGTCCCAAGTGTGTGTTCCTCCACAAATATTCCCAGTACATGTCCAGTGAGAAAAAGCGTTTAGATAACACTGTAGACTTGGGCACAGAGAATTCAGAGTCCACACAAGTGCTGTTGGATCTATTATCGTTTTTTAAAGTGAGTTTTTTACTTATTTCTTATTTCTATTCTATTATTCTTTGTATATTTCTGCTTACACGCAGTAACTTGTACTGGTACAGCTGACTGCAGATCTATGGTAACATTTAAATGAAGCTCTCTAAATTACGGGTGTCAATAATAAAGAGCTCAGCTTATCTAGGAAATGTTACGATAGATGTGCAGGCAACCATACAATGTCTTAAGATACCCAATGAAACAGGTTATAGTATTTTTAGTAATTGTAAAACTATATGTTTTTGGAGAGAGTTGAAGAACAAAATGTGTTGCAGGGATATAGCTGTTCAAAGACTTCATTAGTTTGTAAAACCTTTCGTTCTTCAACTTTCCCCCGAAGCTGAAGTGAAGCAGGTTTGAGTGTTATAAAGTTAAGTAAAAAAAATTGTTAGCCCTTGCTTTGTCATTACCAGTGTACAGTAATTTGAAAACATTGCAGGCCAACCGCAGCAATTTAGATGGATACCTGCTATACCTAGAAGGGGTAGTGTTAAAGAAGCTGGACTTGCGGAGTCAAGCTGTCACAGTCCTGCAGGCAGCCGTGACCGCTGCCCCCACTCTGTGGGCCGCGTGGGTGGAGCTAGCGGGCTTAGCCAATGAGTATGAAGCCCTAGACTCACTCCAGCTGCCCAAACATTGGATGATGTACTTCTTTGCAGCACATGCATTTGTAGAACTTAAGTTATCCGAGCAGGCTTTGGAAGCTTACATGGTGTTGGCTGCGGCTGGCTTTGATAAGAGTACTTATGTTACCGCACAGATGGCTATTGCACATCATGACAGGAGAGGTAAGGTTGTAGGGAATATACATTTAGTAGTAACATTGTTTTAATTCCACTTCAAAGATCCATAACATGAGAGGGTGTGTTTTACCCATCGTGGTAAACAAATAACAGCGGAATTGTGAATAACAAGAAATATGAACATAGAGGTGAAGAACTGGGGCAAGGCTGTGTTCAGCAGTGGGTTACCTTGTCAAATACCACAAAATGTCATAAATATGCAAGCAATGTGGACATAAATGTAAAATACATTTTGAAAAAAAATATTAGGGCCTAGCACGCATTGCGAATAAAAATCGCGCGGTATATTTACCGCACCGCACTTTGTCAAATTACGCGGTTTTAAAACCGCAAGTGCGGATACATTCATATGATTCCATGGGTTATAGAATTGCGGGTAAAAAACCGCGCGGTTTTTATTCGCAGCGCGGCCAAGCTCTAAGTAAACCTTTGTATACATTTAATTTTACCGTTTCAGATGTAGATTCATCATTAGCATTGTTCCGGGAACTCTACCAGAATGACCCGTATCGACTTGACAACTGGGATGTGTACTCCCATCTGCTCTACTTGAAGGAGAAACGTATGGAACTGGCCAACCTGGCTCAGAGAGCTGTCTCCATCGACAAGTACAGAGTTGAGACATGCTGTGTTATAGGTCAGTATTTTGGGACTATAGGTATACCGCAAGCGCTGTGCCGCTTTAGGTATGCGCGGGGAGGTGGGAGGGTGGGACGGTGAGAGCGATGACGGGTGAGGGAGTGGGACCGCGTGAGCGATGAGCCCCCCCCATATCGCCGCTCGCGTACCTAAGGCGTGGTACAGCGCTTGCGGTATACCTATAATAACATGTATTGTATAACAATTTTAAGATCTTTTATTATATGTTGTACTTGTGCTATACTTGAAAAGAAAACATTTTAAAAAGCAAATTTTTTTAATAAATAATTTAATTTAATAAATTAAATAAATGCTATATGCTTATTAGGCAGACCTAGCAGAATACAATGCTGCAGTTACTGCACTTCTTATCATCTTTCTTGAACATGTGTATTTTTTTATAGGACTGCAGTGTCAAAAAAGCGTACGGCCCGCCTGATGTTAAGCAGTTACCGTAGCCTATAGATGCTTACAATACTAAAGGCATTGCTCGCACATTGCCGACCTGAAGGGGAGGGGGGGATGGGCTTACGGCTCTCTCACTCATCGTACGAAACGCATCTGTAATAGCTCCCTTACGCCGATCTTCAAATCTGTGTTCAATGTGTTGATAACCCGAATCAAAGAAACAGCTAAAAACTAACCCAACCAACCAACCAACCCAACCAACCAACCAACCAACCAACCCAACCAACCAACCAACCAACCAACCCAACCAACCAACCAACCAACCAACCAACCCAACCCAACCAACCAACCAACCCAACCCAACCAACCAACCAACCAACCAACCAACCAACCAACCAACCAACCCAACCAACCCAAATCTCTTTAAAAGTAGGGGTGAACAGGCATCTTCTGGGTGCGCTCGCTCCACCGTCGACCTCATCTCGGCCTCTACGGCAAGATTGAGGTCAAGAGCAAGCCCATTTTTAATAAAAAAATAAATTTTATTTTAGGTAACTACTACAGTTTAAGAAGTGAACATCAGAAAGCAGTCATATACTTCCAAAGGGCATTATCATTGGATCCACAGTATTTGTCAGCTTGGATACTCATGGGACATGAGTTCATTGAACTACAGAACTCTAATGCTGCTATACAATGTTATAGACAGGCTATAGGTAATTATTAAACATATTTACTAACTTTCACTCATCATCTCTACATAAACGTAACGTCACGACTTTTATCCCCATTCGGGGGTAGTCAGAGGCTTGAGTGGCCATACACCACCACATTGTGGAGGTATTAACCAACTCAAAGCCCACGTTTCACCTGATAGTCAGAACCCAACGTGACAGGTGGTGAACCTTGTCGCCGTGTATACAGGAACTGACTATTACCTAATCCCGAGGGATAGGTAGGTTTCCTCACGATGTTTTCCCTCACCGTTAGCGAACTGTAAATTATGCACATAGATGAAAATTCATCCATTGGTGCATGCCCCACCGGGGATCGAACCTGGGACCTTCTGATTGCTAGCCCTGTTCACCCCTAGGCTACAGTCGCTCTACATGGTTAGACCATTTGAGACTGTAGTAATATATTAGTCCGATTCCACAAGACAGGCTCGTCTTAGTGTGGAAGCAACAGGCATCGACATCATTTCATGCTTAAAGTTCTCAAACCCTATTACTACTAGCTTTTAGAATTGACTATGTACCTATCTAAGTGAACAGCAGTGAATGTTGAACTTGGTAAGTGAACTTAACATTATGGCAAACTAGCTGTGTCTGCGACTTCGTAAGCGTAAATTTTAGAAATAAAGTGTATTTTTTAATTCCGGAGAGTAAATTGCCAACCCCAAACGTCAAACTCGAAAATAATGCTGCCACATTTATTTATGTAGTGTTGTCCCACCGCTTTTTCCCGGTACCGATTATTTGAACCGTAAAATTAAAAAATGTAGATTATTCGCGTTTAAACCCGCGTGAAATTTCCCGCGGTTTTTTATGTTTTACGCGGCACCCTAATTATTGGTCTATAATAAAGTTACTCCTTGTAACATCAGCTATCTGCCAGTGAAAGTCCTGTCAAAATCGGTCTAGCCGTTCCGGAGATTACCCGGAACAAACATACATACAAAAAAATCACTTCAATTGTTATTTATATTTGTACCTATAGATAAATTTTATTTTATTTTTTATTGTCTTTCAGATGTGAATAGAAATGACTACCGCGCGTGGAATGGTCTCGGCCAGGCATACGAGATACTGGGTCTGAACGGCTACTGTATATACTACTACTCGAGGGCTGCGCAGCTGAAGCCAGACGACTCGCGCATGCTCGTGTCGCTGGGCGAGGCGTACGAGAAGATGGACAAAATACCGAACGCGCTCAAATGCTACTACAAGGCGCACAGTACTGGCGATATTGAGGGGATGGCGTTGTTTAAACTGGCCAAGTATGTACGGTCAGCAACGAAAGTCGCTGAACATTCTCAGTTTTTCAAATAGCTTGCACACTTTTGTTGTGCATCAAATCCATAATTTTTCTTTATCGAAATAAAATGTAGACATGTTTTTAATGTTTGGTTTTATAAAGGTTTACCAAAGTTTGTAGAATAAAGAGTATAACCGATTTTAAAAATTCAGAATGTTCAGCGACTTTCGTTGCTGACTGTACATTCAGTTCAGGGGCGTAGCTACCGTATCAGCCGTATCAATGATACGGGGCCCCCGGGCTACAGGGGCCCCGAAAGTGTGTTAAAATTCTTTACGCTGCATTTGTGAAAAATCTTTCCCCTGCATGTGGGCCCGCTAACCAATTTTGATACATAGCAAGTTACGCCACATTGGGTACATTGGGATGGTAATAGCATTGGCCACAGAGTAAAGACTAAAGAAAGAGATGCCCTTATTAGATATGTGTATGAAAAAAAAAAACGTGGTCATTGTTTTTTCATTTTCATTGTTCTATCTACCGTAGATGGTCCCTGACGCCTCGTAAGGAGTTGCCAGGTATAGTGTGCCTCTTTTTGTAACCTTACGGTTGGTAAGGGGCCACTATAATAAATCTCTCTTTTCCTAATAGGTATGGGTGTTGTTCTATCTACCGGTAAATAGTTGAACTACTCGCTTCATTTTATGTCGATGTTAGTACTAGGCCGATCACTCAGCAGACTTGCTTAGGCCCAGTCCCCTTAGTAATTGGTCCATGAGCATTGGCGGAATTTTAAACAGTTTTAATAAACAAAATTCACCAGAATCTCGCAATCGCGATCTATTAAGATGAACCTGAGACTGCCATTCCTCCGTCGAAGTCAATTCCTAGATTGGGATACCCTAAAGCTACGACACTGGCTATTATTGTCTTTTACCACAGTCGAAATATAAATCCTATCTAATATTATAGCCATGGACCAGTTACTAAGGGGACTGGCCCTAAGCAAGTCGGCCGAGTGGTGGGCCTAGTACTACCATCGACATAAAACGAAGCGAGTAGTTCAACTATTTACCGGTAAATAGTAAAATGAAAATGAAAAAACAATGGCCACGTTTTGTTTCATACAAATATCTAATAAGGGCACCTCTTTCTTTAGTCTTTACTCTGTGATTATAGAAAAGTAGTTTTGCGCCGATTACGCCATCATAAAGGCCCGCCGCCCGAATAAATTCCAAAATTTCCATAAGGAAATACGATAACACCTATGATACAGGTAAAATCATTGTTATTTGTTATGAGTCATGAATTGTTTAAATTACTGAGAAACTGATAACAGTAATCGGGATCCCCAATGTTGAACAATGTAAACAATACAATATCCAAATGCGTATCAATGTTATTTATAACCCACACGCAATAATAATAATGATAAATAATATTGATCGCCGCCACTATATCCCACTAATATTATAAATGTGAAAGTTTGGATGGGTGTATGAATGGATGTTTGTTACTCAATCACACCAGAACGGCTTAACGTATCTGGATTAAATTTGGCATACAGATAGATTATAGTCTGGAATACATAGGCTACTTTTTATCCCGGTAATCTGTATGGTTCCCGTGGGATAGATTTGTTTAAATTTTTCATAGAGCAAAGGATCAACATGATTTTTCCATATAGGTATGAAATTGGTGTTTAGGTGTCTTTATAAAAATATCAGGATACGGGATATTTGATACGGGAAATGGAATACGGGATATGGGATACGGGATCCGGGACCCGAATTATTTAAATTTATATTCCGCGCGGGCGAAGTCGCGGGCAAAAGCTAGTTTAAAAATAAATATAAATAGGGGCGAACAATTCCACACGGGGATCACTCCAATGCCATGCACACGCTTTTTACACGACTGCCCAAAAAAAGCAGTGTATATAAAACAAGTGTAGTATCATTGCAGTCGGGGGACCGTTCTGTGGAACACTTTTTAATTTAAGAGGTCCCCCGACTGCAATGACACTACACTTGTTTTATACTTTTTAGTTCGTTTTTGGCAGGGCAGTCGTGTTTTTAATTATTTATTCTAGGGGATAGTTCCAAAAAATAGTCCTAGCTAGTGGGTCCCACGTTCTGAACCCCGTCTTGTATCCCCCAGGTTATACGAGAAGTCGAACATGCCGAACAGCGCGGCGGCGGCGTACACGGCAGCGTGCCAGGACCCCGCCAACGCGGGCAGCAAGGAGCTGCCGGCTGCGCAGCGCTACCTGGCGCAGTACTACCTGCGCTTCTCGCTGCTCGACCACGCCGCGCACTACGCATACAAGTGCTTGGAGCACGACAGTGTCAGTATACTATACTTACAAGCAGCTTGGGTAGGTCCACAAGGTGGACCGACGACCTAGTGAAGGTCGCAGGAAACCGCTGGATGCAAGCAGCACAGGTCCGGTCGTTGTGGAAAACCTTGCGGGAGGCCTATATTGTAGGGGAGAAACATGTTTTAACCCAGTTTTCATGCAATTTGAAATTGTTTCTTGCGGTAAAAAAAAATACGTGAGATTTGCCGAGATTCCCTCGCCCCACGTGAGATTTGGCTCGACCCCCTTCCCCCCTTAAATACCTCACGTAATTTATGGACGCCCCCTTACCCACGGACCAAACCCATTGGACTCCGCAGTGAGCCCGCATTAGGAATACCCTGCATCAAAATAGTTCCGAAAGAAGTTACGGGGCGGGAGCGGAGGCCATTGTGGTTGGTCGGGTCGGATCTCGCTTTGGAAATATGCTAAGTGGCGTTACCTACTAGCTCCATGAATGTTAATGTAGTATCTTTTAAGAGGTCTATGTCTATTTTATGGACCATAAGCTATGTTGCATTTTCCATGCAAGGGCATAATAACAAGAAGTCAAAACACCCATTTGGTAAGAAAAAAAAGGTGTATCTTGAAAACGGCACCGATTTCAACAAAACACGCGTTAAAATAAGTGAATCGATTCGGGAACTACAACTCCACAGGCCTCTGCGTTGCGTGCGACGCTTGTTAGTTATAATAATGAATGAATTAATGTTTTTCAGACAAAAGAAGCCGGTAAGAACATTCTCAAAACCATATCAGAGAAGCGAACAACGGCTTCATCATCGCAGCCCGCTAGCCTGCCGGACGATTTGCCAGAGGCGATAAAAAACGTGTCGACGGTGTGTGTGACGCAGGAGACGCCGAAGACGCCCCTCGTGAGCCCCATCGTGACGCCCGACAACTTCTCCACGCCAGTGTTCACACGGAAGAGTAGTAAATACAAAATGTGACATACGATTTCTAGAAAATGTAAAATGTGAAGAGACTGATTGTTGTTGTATAAAATGTTAAATTTCATTAGAATTAAAATGTGCATTGCTTTTGCTACATTATTTTTTTCTTCGGTGTAAGCATTTACTTTCGGTGACTGCGATTGCAACAACATGATCATCAGTAGAGAAGAATTAAAACACTGGTTTTAAAAAATTAATAGTGATTATTATATTTATACAATTAACAGATCTTAGTGCTCAAATAGTAAAAAACAATTATATTAAGAACTAAATAAATAGTTAAAAGTGCATTGTTTAGAAAATAAAACATGTTAAAGTTAGCTCCTTGCAAATAAAAATAAAACTGATTACAATCACAGATGAAGCATAAAATTTGAGAGCTCATTTTTTAACAGTCTAATTTATAATTATTATAATTAACTATGTATATGTGAAATTGATTTTACTACTAAAAATACAGAGTATAATTCTAACCCCTGACAAATAAAAAACCAGTACAATTTTGTCAAGCAAAATTATGTATAAAATAAATTTAAAAAATATTTACATTCTATATTGTGATATTACGAATGTAGTTTAAACAACGAAATATCAAATACATATTTTTGTTAATATGAATGGTACAGTTTCATTTGAGACAACACTTACAGCCTCTGTTGGGTATGTAATATACATTTTGTTTGCGATTTTACAATAAAAATATTCCAGTGAGCAATTCATTATGGACAGAATAAGTATACCTTACATTATAATGTGCCGAATCTTTCATAGGCCTTAATTATCTGGACTCTACTCAGTTTACCTTACATTCTTTATCTTACATATTTTATTAACATTTTGTACCATTCCTTATAATCCCAAAGTTGACTATCAAAATAAGGCCAGTGACCTCTCAATGACATCATTGCACGTTAGCCACCGCTAGGCCACTGGCTGACTCACCGAACGAAATTTACACATACGGCACCACTGCAATGATACGGCTGACGAAATAATCTCAGTTTTGACGTCGCCGGACTTGCCATAACAATGTTATCTAAGGGCCTCCACAGACTTGCTACTTTTAGCATAGGCGATCGGCGATTTTGCGACTGCATCGATGTTGCATCGCGTTTTGGCGATGCGGATCCGGTAGCCTGTAGTCAACATGAAAAATCACTGCGACCGGCATCCGCAAGTGTGCGGGGTGTAGCGTTCAGACGCTGCATCGAGCTTCCGAAAAGCGACTCAGTCGCTGCGTTCGGCGTTTTTAAGTGTGCGGGGTGTAGCGTTCAGTCGCTGCATCGAGCTTCTGAAAAGCGACTAAGTCGCCGATCGCCGATGCTAAAAGTAGCAAGTCTGCGGTGGCCCTAAATAATTTAGGATAAACCCAAAACTAGAGTCTATCAATTTATCCATACAACACTCTTTGCAAAACACAATGTTCTAAATATATCCAAAATATTTTAATGTTTTATGTATGATTCGAAGTTGTATAATATAGATTTTAAATATTGAAAAGTTTATATTTAAGGCATGTTGAGGCACTCGAGTTTACAACCATTACAATATTAAGCGTGGGACCCTGAGGGTGGTGATGAACAGTAATTACCTGAACTTATGCAATCTTGCATGTGCACTCATTTCCTTTTTCCAATCCATAACTATAGGTCTGAAAAGTATTTTTTATAAATAATAACACTCTTTTCTCGTAACACCTCCACCGAAAGCGTAAATTCAGGCATTACTGTATCACAACTATGGCAAAACAATAACAAACATTACTCAACCTTTCTACAATTGATTCAATAAAATATTCATAACTTAGTTTGTGCTTTTGTTGCATAGTTTGTTCATTGACTTCTCACTTGGTTCTTATGCAATATCCATCAAAGGAATGGATTCTTGGAATTCATAAAACCACCGTTGTTCGTAGCTGGCTATAGAAACAAAAAGAGAAATAGGTTTAAATACACAACAATCTGTAAGTACCTACAACAATATCAGTGGCTTCCTGTAATGTTATCAAAATAGTTTGCGATGAATAAGCCTATATTATGCACTCATATGTATGATTCACAATAGTGCCAAATTTCCAACCACATGGTGGAAATCCCACTATATAATAATAAATGTGAAAGTTTGGACGGATGGATGGATGTTTGTTACTCAATCACGCCAGAACGGCTGAACGGATCTGGATGAAATTTGGCATAGAGATAGATTATAGTCTGGAATAGCACATAGGCTATATTTTTTAAATTATGCACGGACGAAGTCGCGGGCGGAAGCTAGTGTAAAATAATTCCCACTAATGTGTATCCCAAAGGATTTTTCTATCAAAGTACTAAGTATTATCAGTATCTACTCTATGTTTGGGAATATATATGAAGTCGGTTAAAAAACCATGAAAAAGTATCAGCATACACTGGACTAATAATAATAATTTAGCCCTTACACACACCTTACACTGGACTAATATTAAAAAAAACTAATTGAACATTCTATTCTTAGATCAGTAGATACCTGATTATATGAGTCACAGGCGTCAATCACAAGTATTTAATAATTACAGTCACATGCATGATAGAGCTATCAATACCAAATACAAACATGAACATGCTAATAAATCTAATCAACATTTCAAGGATAAGCAATGCATGGAGTTCCTAAAATAAGATCATACATTAGTCATTAACTTTAGGTACTTGAATGAGATAAAATATTAGCTGCATGAGCAAAAGCCAGGTAAAGAGCAAAATATACAATAATGATCACAATACTATAATTTCATTTATTTTTAGAATCAACCACTAAATACATGTAGTGAAAATTTTCCCTATAGGTATATTTATAAAATGGAGTTTTTTATATTATGGTGTTTTCAAATGAAATATTGTATGTACTACGCTCACCGTAAAGGGGTTGACTGGCACAGATGTGGCGGAGGTACTCCAACCTCCATTGAAGAAAGGGTTCTTATTGCCAAACAGATCATTGGTTGAAGCACTTTGGAAAGGATTCTTATTATTTACAATACTAGTTTCCTCTGAAACAAAAGCATAACATTACATATAGAAAAAAGCAAATACATTTAATATAACGCAATTTTTTCTAAGCACTTACCCATATGTTTCATGTTCTGCTGTCTGAAAGCTGAATCCAAATCAGCTAGTGCAGCATAGCGATCATCTGAAAAGTAATTTTCAATTGCAAATTATTTGTATGAGTATTATCACACTGCACACATTATTACCATTGACTGGGGATAATCCCAGTTACACCTAATCAAGAGTACCTCCAACTTCACCAAACACTGCAAACTAACCGGTGATCTACCAATTTATTCTTAAAATTACTGTAAAAAGAATATTCACATAAGAATTATACTCACTAGCAGGAGGTGGAGGACTGAACGCATTGAATGTGGCTGCAGTCATGGATGGGGCCGACACATAATTATTGTTCATGTTATTATTAAATTGACTACTGTTGTATATGTTCGCAGTAGAAAAATCCACAGGAAAACTGTCAAAGAAATATGAATTGTATAATATTGGCATTCATTTTGTAAAAGCTTCAACAATAAGGGTGCGTTTCCTTTGATGTGGAGCTGGGTGGAGCGGCGGACAGTGATGGGCCAAGGCGGAGTGGAGATTTCGAGCACTGTGATTGGCCAATTCACGGTCTGATCCACTCCATTCCGCGTGAGTGGAAATGCACCCTAAACAAAATACTTACTCAGGTACAGGGACTGGGGCCGCGGCAGGTACGGCATTCACGTTCAGCGATGGCTGTGCCATGCTGTGGACTGGCTGGGCCACTCTGTGACTGAGCTCAGCGGCAGACGGCAACAAATTATTAACTACTTTCGCCGTTTGCACTAGACTGTTATTGTTAGCCGGGGTCTTCGAAGTTTGTGGCGAAATCGATATCAGAGACGTCGAACCAGGCACACTTCCGGACTTCACTTTCGGCTTGCTTTTAATCGAACTTCCATTGACAGAGGTGTTGCTGCTGGGCGCTAACTCCAAATAGTAACGCTTCTTTTCATACTTATCCGACATAAAATCCTTAACACATTGTTCTTCGGTAAAATTCACACTTTCACCCTCGTAGAGGCCTAGCCAGACGCGCCTGCAGTAGTCGTTGCCTCTCGTTTTTATATATTCTATTTCTTCTGGCGTAAAAGTAGCCATGGATATGGACTTCACACGATGAGGCGGAGTAAGGCCACGCCTGGAATATAATAAAACATTTCGTTTGTTGATCTCATTCTTTGATAGACAAAAAGCAAGAATAACGCAAAAACAATACTCACAACATTCCCGAGCATTTTGAACACACGAAAGAGCCGATTGTAGTATTTACGTATGTAGGTCCTCTTTGGTTGCAGTCTAAACAATATTTGTTTCCATTTATTGAAATAAGTTCACGCAAAATTTCTAAATTTTTATCGCCTTGCTTGCGACGATTTGCAGCCATTTTCGTGCTCGCACTGTCTGACACTGTCGGTGAGTGTTGCTAGATTATAGTGTCGCTATCCCCAAAATTCCGGTTTTGGGAAAAACCCCCATTCCTTTTCTTTTAAAATTAGCTATGTGAGGTTATCGCATGTTACCAGTCAGATACCTGTTAAGACGCTACAGGTACCTAACGAGGCATGATTGGAGGCTATCTCCTCTTAGACGAGAAGGGTAAAGCTTTTGAAAAAAAAAAAAACAGTATTTATTGGACCTTCATCTCTAAATTTTAAGTAGGAAAAAAGCTACTTAGTATTTTACTAAGTGTAAAAAAATATCATATTGAAGCTGTTTACGTCTTAAATTTCTATCTCCTACACCGCTTGGAATTTTTAATTATTATTATCACATAAAGATGGAGCGGCCTGCGAGTGCCGGCTTAAGTTAGCCCCTCTAACTAAGCTAAATACTTGTTTGTTCTAAATAAAAAACATCGGCAATTGCTTATCGTAATGCATAGGTTCATCCTAAAGTGAATTTGGCAGTGTGAATCCAGCCAATCTGTTTCAAAACTCAATTTATGAGAAGGTTATTTCCTCAACTGCGTTAGAAAATACCATCAACTAATCCATAAATGCCAAATTAGGTACTAACATGATCACACATTTTTCCCTCAAACCACCCCAAAAATGTTTTCCACTCCATAGCTATAAATCACCTTAAATTTTGGGGGATTCCTCCAATCTGGCATCACTGCTGTTTATCAGTTAGTCAGTTGAGGCTCCAAAGGGCTTGTACCCAGGGCCTACAATGAATGATTGAACCCGTTCTCTTTGAATTGACGAATGAAATAGAAATCCCTAGACAGGTAAAGGTTGTCACTCATCTATCAACTCGGCACCCGAACAGCACCACCGCCTTGTCGGTCGGCGTCCACTAACCGAACCGGAAATAAGTGGACCACGCGCTGGCCAGCTGGTGTGTTTGTCTGGCGATATTTATTTATCCATAAGGCGCTATAAACAACTAGCAAGTGAAATAAACATTTATCAAAAACTGACATCACTTTTTGAGGTTATAAATATCACAGTCAAGATAGACCCGAAAAACTAGTAAAGGGCCCCATCCATGCCCATTTCCTGCTGTCTTGAATACTGAGTATTGCCTGTAAAAACAAAAACTACTACTTGGTAGAAAAATAACCCGACCAACCCAACAATAAAATGGATGAACAAATGAAACTACTATGGTCCAATATGAAGGAAGAGATAGAAAAACAAAACTATAAACAAACGCAAATCATAACCGAAACCATTAGTAAAACATTAGAGGAGCATCTGATACCCATTAAATTGGAAAATGAAGCCTTAAAGAGTGAAGTCGAGACTATGCGGTCTAAAGTTAAATTCTTAGATCTAGAAGCAAGGAAAAATAATATTATCTTGCATGGAGTAGAAGAAAATGAGGAAAACAACAAGATAGGACTCATGAATATAGTGCTACAATTACTGAACAAAACTAATGAGGGTAGAAACGAAACCCATGAATGGGACAAATGGGAAATAAATAAACTGTACAGGATTGGAAAAAGGACCGAAAATAAAAACAGACCTATAAAAATTAGTTTCACCCTTACATGGCGCAGAAACGAAATTCTCAAGAATAGTAAAAAACTTCCAGAAGGAATATACATAACGGAAGATCTACCAAAAGAAGAGCTAGAAATAAGGAAGGCATTGATACCTAAACTAATAGAAGCCAGAGAGTCTGGAAAATACGCAATTATAAGAAGCGGTAAACTTATAATTCGAGAGAAAGGGACAGAAAAGAGAAAAAGAACTCCATCCCTATCACCCTCGACACCCCCCAATAACTTCAGCAAAGCTCCCGAGAACCCAAGTTTAAAACAACCTAATAAAATATCCAAAATTAATCCATTTGAAGTAATGAGAAACAAAACAAATTCGCGAACAGAGGAGAAATCAAAAAACTAAGAAACGACAACAACCGAAAAACAAAAACAAATATTAAAACAACTAGCAATGATAAAACTAACCTAATATTCCCCAATCCGGCTGGTCCCCGTGGGGAATTAGACCAGAACCCTCCATCAAATAAAAATCAACAAAAACAACAGAATGATACAAATATAAACAACTATGATAATGAAAACAAGTGCAAGAGTATAAAACCAAGAACAGAACAAGGCCTAAAAATATGCACATTCAATGTGAGATCACTATCAACAAAAGTAAGAACTTTAGAACTAAATAACGCAATAGATAAGATAAATTGGGATATTATTGGACTCGCAGAAGTTAAAAAAAAAGGAAATACCATCGTAGAACACAAAGATTATATATTCTGCTATATAGGAGAAACGCAGGGACTTCATGGTGTAGGCTTCTTAATTAAGAAATCACTAAAAACAAACATAATAAGCTTTTTGGGTATATCGGAAAGAGTGGCTCTACTAAAACTGAAGTTCAAAGAAGGACCACTATCTGTTATTCAAGTATATTCTCCTACTGAGAGTTCAAGTGAGGAAGAAATTACAAAATTCTACACTGATTTAACGAGAGCACAAGAACTGGCTGATAAGAACAGGATAGTCATGGGAGACTTCAACGCTAAAATTGGACATCCCAAACCTCACGAAAACTTAATAATGGGCAAATATGGCTACGGAGTGCGGAACACCAGAGGTGAACGTCTAATACAATATGCATATGAGAACAAACTGTCAGTGATGAACACATATTATAAGAAAAAAGCTTCCAGAAAATGGACTTGGATATCACCAGACCATAACACGAAAAACGAAATCGACTTTATACTGAGCTCCACACCAAAATCTATATCAAATATAGAGGTTCTGAACAAAATAAGTTTCCCATCTGACCACAGGATAGTAAGATGCTCCATGAACATTCAAAAACATAAAACCAGTCGAGGAACATTCAAAACCCTACCTAATAAATTGAAGTCCATGGATGAGAAAAACAATTACATACAAAACCTGAAAAAGAACTTACCCACACTGCAAGAATTCCTAAAAGAAAATAAGACCATACAATCCCTTGGGGATAAACTAGAAGAAGTAATCATAAAAAGCCTTAAAATTAATGAAAAAGCAAACAACAAAAATAAAGAAAATATCATTAGCAAACATACACAAAATCTAATCTGCAGAAGAACTGAACTGATGTTTACGAAAAACAAGTCAAAAGAAATTAGAAAGGAACTAAAGGAATTGTTTAAACAAGCCAACAGATCAATCAGACGAGATTATGATAACCACAGAAGAAAAATCATAGTAAAAAATATGTCATCATTCCGAAGTTCAAAAAGAGCCTTTAAAGAACTATCTAATCACAAAAATTGGGTACAAGGTCTGAATTGTGGGAAGGGCGAAACCAAAGACAGAAAAGGTATAATAGAATGTGCAACAGCGTTCTATGCATCTCTATACAAAAAACCAGAACATAAAACGACACAAGAAGATGAAAATAGTAATATAACTAAGGAAGACATAGCTGAAACACCATTAGACTCAATAACGGAAAATGAAATAATGAGCCACATAAAACGATTGAAGTCCGAGAAGAGCCCTGGAGAAGACAACATCACTAACGAAGCCCTGAAAATCGGAGCGCCTATCCTAATTACATATCTAGCAAAGCTTTTCAACTTAATACTGGAAAAAGAGCAAGTACCTGCGCAATGGAGTAAATCAAACATAATACTACTGTATAAAAAAGGGAACCCGCTTGACATCAGCAACTACAGGCCTATTAGCTTATTATCCACAACATACAAACTCTTTTCATCAATAATTCTAAGTAGAATAGCACCGGAAATTGATAAAAATCAACCAATAGAACAAGCGGGATTCCGCCCATACTACTCAACAATAGACCACATCCATGCAATAGAACAAATTATAGAGAAATTTAAAGAATTCAATAAATCACTTTATATAGCATTCGTGGATTACTCTAAGGCATTCGACAGCATAGTACACCCATCTATATGGACTGCTCTAAGAAATAATAATATAAACAAAACATATGTGAATATCATAAAGAACATCTATTCTAAAAGTGTAAGTAGAGTGAAACTGGAAAGACAAGGGGAGGAGTTCATAATTGGAAGAGGCGTACGGCAGGGAGATCCACTGTCTCCAAAGCTATTCATAGCTGTACTGGAAGACATTTTCAAAAACATACACTGGAAAAATAAAGGTGGAATATGGATAAATGGTAATAAAATGACACATTTAAGGTTTGCCGATGACATAGTTCTTTTTAGTGAATCTGCCACAGACTTAGAAAAAATTTTACAAAGTTTAAACTATGAAAGCATGAAAATCGGATTACACATGAATGCATCCAAAACAAAAATTATGACAAACAGCCACAAGAAAACAATCAAAATAGAAGAAAACCCTATAGAATACACAAACGAATATGTGTATCTAGGAAAATTAGTGTCTTTTAACGCAAATAGCAATGAAAACGAATTGGACAGAAGAATAAGTATAACATGGAAAAAATACTGGGCACAAAAAGAAATTTTAAAAGGGAACTATAACATAAACATAAAAAAGACTATCATGGATTCCTGCATTCTCCCAAGCCTAACTTACGCTAGCCAGACATGGGTCTTCACGGAAAAAGTAAAAAACAAAATTTCATCTTGTCAACATGCTATGGAAAGAAGTATCTTGAAACTGAGAAAAATACAAAAAACGCGAAACACAGACATCCGCATGAGAACCAAATTGACCGACGCACTCCATTTTAGTTTAAAACAGAAATGGAACTGGGCAGGGCACTTGGCAAGATACGAAGATAAAAGATGGACTTACCAAACAACTAAATGGCCGGGACCAAAAGGCAAACGAAGCGTAGGAAGACAGAAGAAAAGATGGGCTGATGACATAGTGAACAAGGCAGGAGACAATTGGATGTACACAGCTAAAGACAGGGAAAGGTGGAGAGAGATGGAGGAGGCTTTTACCCTCAGGGGCCACATAACAAAGAAACAAGGAAATAGTCAAGCGTGATATATAATGAAATATAAGAATTGTTAAGTGGAATAAAAAGCTAATCAATCAAGGCGCTATAAAAGCGCCGCTATTTCATTTAACGCTCGAATTCAATGCTACAAATACAACATTAAAAAATAAAACCGCGGATACTGCCACATACTTTTTTTTATTACAACATAGCTACAACGAATTTATTTACCATTCCAGAATGTTTTAGATATATAATTTCCTCTTTCTTTTTTATTAGCTATTCTAGAACCAAACTGCATAGCCCGTTTAGGTAATACAACAGCGTCGGTCAATCCAATATTTGAAGCTACTAGTCTTAACATAAGTTTATCCCCGATACCAACACCAAGACTTTCACAGGGAAAACATCTGGAAAAATAAATTATGGAATCAGTAATAGGTACCTATAGTAGGCGACAGGTTCAGATGACATTTTCTAGTGCTGTGGCCTCACTACCAGGTAGTTTATATCGGCTAGGAGCGCGCGGGCTCGGCGCGGGTATGGGGGGTGTCACCACGCCCGCGCCTCAGCTCATACCCCATTGTCATCTCGACCTGTCGCCTACTATACTTACTTAAATAGAAAAGCGCTCACTACAGCTACCAACCTTAGCCAAGGCCTGAGTTGTAATACGAACGTCGTAAAGTCATCATCTAAATACGGCATCCTTGGCTGACGTCCGTGGTCACATATGACTCTATTATCGCGTGCTAAATTTCGAAAAGAAATTCTTTGCCAGTCCAACTGCAGTTCTTTGCTAAGGCCTGTCCAACCGAAACGCTTGAAAGCATTTCTGTGCCTTATATAGCCGCCAAACAATTCATCAGCGCCAGACCCTATTAACAGGACCTTAAAACAGTGACAATAATAAAGCAAAGGCAAGAAAAGGAATAAAAGGAGTTCCTAATGTCCTATGAAGGTTTTTAGGATTCCATAATCCTGTAGGCTTGACTAAATAACGCAAAATTGTGACTTAATAAATAACATAATAACCCTCTGACTAAGGTCAAAGGGACCCAAAAAAAATAAACCTGTAGGCTATAGGTATTGTATTGGATATTGCGCCACATTGCAGAAATTGGTGGAACTAAATTCTTAGTACGATATCGCACGAGGCAACCATAGTTTCGCCACCAGCGGGTGATTAGATAGCCGAAACCGAATTGGTTGCGCTACCAAGCGGACACCAGGTGCGATACCCTCCATACAGCTCTATACATTTCAATAAAAGTTAATTAGGCTTACCCTGCATGTAGAGACATCATCTTGATCGTCTTGACCTCTAGCAGCAAACCATAAAACTGACCCAAGACTTTCATCCAGAATAGTTTGGCGAGGGTAGACTAGATCTGCTATGGTAGTCATTTGATTCTTTTCCAATTCTTCTTTGGGTACATTAACTTCTCGAAATGTCCATTTTCTGATGGATTAAGCAAAATAGATTAGCACCTGAGGGCCTACTCTTTTACAAATGAAAACGAAATTTCGAACGAAATTTCGCGTATTTCCTTAGGTTTCTCATTCATTCCGACATTTCTTACGAACGAAAATTGTCTTCGTCGTCGTCGAATCTAAACGTCAAACGATTTTCGTTGGTAAGAAATGTCGGAATGAATGAGAAACGTAGTAGGAAATACGCGAAATTTCGTTTTCGTTTGTAAAAGAGTAGGCCCTCTGTTACTTAAATCATTATCACATGTGTATTAGAAAACAGATATTATTTAAATTATATGAGTAAATGAAAATAGTATGTTGAGATAAAAAATTAACTCAAATATATTCACCTAGATGGGCATAATCTTCGCAACTCCTCTAGAGATTGCCTTCCAGTAAGCCGGTCTGGAACATCATATGTCCCGTTTTCATCTTTTTTAAACGCAACATTTATAAGATCTATGCTTTGATCCTCAGGCAAGTATTTATTAGCTAGTAAAGCTAGTATTGTGCAATCTAGGCCCCCAGAAAATAATATCCCAACAGTGCAATGGCTGCAATGTTCTGTTCCATTGTTTATACATTCTTTACACATATTTGGTTGTCTTTTTAATCGAATTTCAACACTTTTTTCTAGTAATTCAGTTACTTTTAACACTGCTTTCCATATAGTTGCGTGTTCCATAAGCTTGTCTATTACAGTCAATTTGCAATTTGTGCTTCTAGCAATAGATTCCATGTAGGTAACCACTTCGTCCTATGGTTAATATGAAAAAAAAAAAGAATTTATTTTTAAAGTTTAAGATAAACTATAACTTGACTTGTAAAGTTAATAAAAATGGTTTAAAAGTAAAAATAATGTAATTACCTACCTCATCATTAAAATCTTCTTCATTGTAATTAAATTTGAATTCTTCATCTGGTAAATTCTGCTGTATTTGCAGTGTTTCCAGCCACACATCCAAAGTTACTTCCTGTTCCGGTTCTAATTTGTCATTCCATGAATACAGTTTAATTGTATTTGTACCTAAATTTAAAACATGGATGTGCATAGCTGGTATTTCTACACATTCATAGTTTCTCCCTGGTGAAGACAGATATTATTTTAATATAAAATAAAATAGATATATTACATATTTACTTTCTAAACAATAAAATAGGTAGTAAAACGACTTACCCAAAACATTACTGATAACAGTAGAGTTATTATTTCTATGTATAATCAATGAACTTCTTCCAATCCGGTCTCTTGTAAAGTACAGGTTGTTATTGAGCTTGTCATAGTATATTATACAAAATGGGCCTTTCAGTAATCTCAGCTGCTTTATAATATGATCTTCAGAAGAGAAGTCCTAAAAATATGAATATAATAGATATAAATAGGTAGTACCTATTTATATCTATTATATTCATATTTTTAGGACTAGTATAGTCATCATCATCATCTCAGCCGAAAGACGTCCACTGCTGGACATAGGCCTCCCCAAGGTTCGCCACAATGACCGGTCTTGCGCTGCCCGCATCCAGCGGATTCCAACGACCTTCACCAGGTCGTTGGTCCACCTTGTGGGAGGCCTACCCACGCTACGCCTTCCGGTGCGCGGCCGCCACTCGAGAACTTTTCGGCCCCTCATTCCTGATTTGATCTCGCAGGGAAACTCCGAGCATAGCCCTCTCCATTGCCCTTTGGGTGACCTTGAGCCTTCTTATGAGGCCCATTGTAAGCGGCCATATCTCAGTGCCATAGGTCATCACTGGCAACACACACTGGTTGAAGACTTTCGTCTTATACTAGTATATAAGTAAAATACATTACTGATGAAATTATAGGTAGGTAGCTAAATAATGTTTAATTTATGACCCACCTCTTTCAATCTCTACAACAACCCAATCAAGTTAATTCCACACCTTGCTGTAATATGGTGCCCCTCCCACCAGGTGCGGAGTTAACTCAATCCGGTTTCTTTTTCACAAATGGTAGATACTTACAGTTCTATTATAAAGCTTCTCCATGATCAACTGGGTATCACTAACATTAGTATCCCAAGTTTCATCAAATATATCTCCATTATACAGCAGTATTCCTTGATCGTTTTCGACTGGCTGTGGAGTTAATGTTGGACATTGCATCCACAATACTGCTCCACAGAAAAATGCCGTAACACTTTCATCTAACTTAATTTCTGTACTCTGTACACAGTTCGGGCCTCTGTTTTTTATCCGTTGCAATATTTGGTCATCCTGAAAAACATTACCAATAGACTTATTTATTTATGAATTTATTTATTATAGTAAGTACATCATAGCATCAGGTATGAAAATAAGTGCATATTTAGGAAACAAAGAGTCTTACTTTTATCAAAGTGTTGTTCGAGTAACATATTTCACAGAATATCCCGCACATTATGATTCAGTCTGATGATATATTCTGCTTGTCTTACTAAAAACCACAGTTCGAAATAGGTTTTTGGTTAAACGTTAAGTCTGAAGAACGAAAGAAATCTGTAAATTATCTAACCAAACACCTTACGGGCTACGGCATGTGTTTCAGTATTGGTGCGTTCCACTCACTGTTAATTTTGTAATTTTCGTTATTTTCGATCACAAATCTCGTTCCACTCGCACCAACTTGTACTGAAAGTGATCATTATTATCGTTTTTAACACTTTTTGTGGACGAAAATAACAAAATTAACAGTGAATGGAACGCACCATATTTCTCTCTCGATGTTGGTAAACAAATAACTGTCAGTCAGTCAGAATAGAATTGACATTGACGGTTTTGACAGTTTTTTGTTATGTCTATGGTTTTTGATGCCACAAACGCACAAACATAGATCAAAACATGGAGGAAGAATGCGGAATGCGCACAACACAGAGCATTGCGCACAAATTCTTGTCCTCATTCTTGGTGCGTTCGCTGAAAAACTGAACATTATTTTCATTATTTTCATTATTTTCATTCATTCATTTGATTCATTTTCTTATTTCTCGTCAGTGGCATAGGTATTGCCTACCGAAGAAATTCTTTCGTCATCGAAAAATTCCCTTCTTTCGTCATTGAAATTAACAAACAAACATTAATGACAATACAAAAAAAATGTTAATGGTACGAATTTAAGTTTTTTCGTCATTTGAGGCTATGAACGAACCTGTATGAATCTTGTTTTTCATTCATTTTGTTTTTTAAATGTCGTGACGTGACCATCCTGGATTGGCCGTTTTTCGATTACACGGCACGGCACCGGCGACGGCACAGTGACAGCTATTTGCGGGGTTTTCATTGGTCAGTAACCAATGACAACGGGTCACTGACCAATGAAAAAGCTGCCGCCATGCCGTCGCCGGTGCCGTGCCGTGTAATCGAAAAACGGCCATACGCTTCGCATGATCATTCCCCTCTAGCTTTTTCTATAGGTACAGGACCAAAAATCTCTGACACGTATATAAAAACTGTTTTCGAAATCGATTTGATCAGAGTAAGTATAGTTTTCGCGGTGTAAGGTGCTCCGTGAAAAATGCCGAATTGTGCCATTAAACGTGTGCAAAGAAATTACAAAAAATAATAATTATACAAAAAGATGGGGTAACATTTCATATGTTAGTATTTTTGATGTAATTAATGCAATTTTTCTATTATGTTCATTAAAATATTAAATGTCATAAGAATCGAAAACATTATCGATACAATTAATCGAGTACGAATTAATCGAATAGTCTACTGTGACCATAGACGAATCTTTTCTACCCTGGCAACTGTATTTTTTATTTGTCAAATAATTGTCAAGTATTTTAACTTTGTAAACAAACGGATAAATACTGAATTACGCGGTGATAAACCAGTCGCAGAACGTTAAAAACTATTTACAATGAATAAATCATTAGTAATTCAACAAGAGAGGTGATTCACAAAGTTTACAGGCGGTGTCTCGCGGAATTTGAGGTGCAAAATATTTTGTCAGAACTCGACCATGTTTACCAAAGAACCGCTGATATTATAGGTATATAAGCAGTTTATTTTACAGTTTTTAAGTTAAATAATGTGTTTATTGTATACAAAGGCAGGCTCAAAGCTTCAGTTTACAGGTTTTTCAGTAAATATACATTGATCGCTTAGAGGTACATTCGATTGAACACAACCTGATACTTGGGCATTATTTTTATGTGTTGCTTTCATATCGACCAATATATAATCTAAGGTTGCTTTATTTTTCTATGTTTGCTTGTCAGTTAACATCGTTACTTAATTACTAAATAAACAAATAATCTTAAAGCATTAAAGAAATGATCTTTTATTGAATTATTTTATTTTTCAGGTACCTTTAAAAGAATAGTCGAAAATTGCTCTTTAAGATGACATTAATCGATTAATAATAAATCTTCAAGATGACAGCAATGCTGTGGAGACTGATGATGATGAGTTGATGAGGCAGCGGCAGGCCCACGCCAATATATTGATTTATCAGGAGTGGAATATTTAATAATAATAATAATATTTATTACCAAAAAGACATTACCATTTACAGAGCAGGCAAAACACCCCACACTAGGCAATGCCTGTCTTGTGGGGGGTTTTAAAGAAATAATAATAACAGTTTGGTACAGAAAAGAACAAAAAAGAAAGAAAGAAAAGGAAAGAAAGAAAGTACGGTAAAGAAAAGAAACATAAAATTAAAGAAAAGGAATAACACAATAATTGATTAAAGAATAAACAAGTATTAGGAATTGTAAACATCTCATATCTGATTAAGTAAAAGTAGGAACAGTCAAAATAAGTAATGGAAAAATAAATAAATAATAATAATAACGGCTCGCATTGTGAGGAAGTTCCTCTCCCTGGAGCCTTGACCACCGGTAACTAGGACCCTGTTGCCGATGCCGGTGGGGAACTATTTTTATATTTTTAAATGTATTTTTTTTTATATATATAAGTATAAATTTAAAAATGTAAATTTATAGGATATTTAATGAATAAATTGAATAATAATATTATTTATCGATTTTCATGAATTCTTCTGTAAGTTGGTAGGGCCAATTTAGTACTTCTGCAGTAATTTTGATTTTAGCCTGAAAGTAATTTAAGCCGACGATCTTATTGGATTTATTAAACTTGTTGAACAGAAAGGGTTTTAGGAAAAAAGGGAAACGTTGGGCAAATGCGGTTTTGGTTTGGGGTACTGGGATAAAGAAAACCCGCTTTCTGGCAATACGCTCAAGGTCCGGAATGCGTGATAACTAAGATCTTTTGAATTTACAACATCTCTTGCAGCTTTATCAACATTTTGTAACTGCCAGGGCTGTCTAAGAATATTCTCTTGTTAATTAAAAAACGCAGTAGCTATGATATGTTTGTTTTATTTTCCTAAAATACAAAAAAAAATAACTAACTCATGTTGAAACAAAAACACCCACTATCGAAACAATTCAGATAAATACGATCTCGATAAATTCTTCATCTTGATAAACGGAATCGAACCTGACACTGCTCCGGGTCCATATGACCCAGAAGCAGGCAGCGTCTGCTACTGAGGCGATGAATCACATATGGCATAAATATATGTAAAACAAATATTATCTTATTGACCAACATCAAAGAAAACTTAAAAGTGCTTGCGCTTGCATTATGAATAATAAATAATATGGAAAATAATAAATCAAGTATCAAAATTATTCAGTCGTATTAGTCAGTGTTGCAAGAATGATTTCGAACTATATACTTTTTGATTTGAACAGTGTTGTAGTAGTGTTTATTTATGATTGCAGACCGGTATCGATAAAAATATAATATATATAGTGTATAATAAACATTGGGAGAGGCCTATGTCCAACAGTGGACGTCTTTTGGCTGAAATGATGATGATGATGACATTACTATAATAATACCTATTACGTTTATACGTACCTACCTAACAAAAGATATCAGCCAGACCAGTGGCAGCAGATGGCGCTGGTCGAGTGGGAGTGGGAGGGGATGAAACAGCTTATTTGGGAACATTAGGTACTTATTTTTTAGATAATCTCATTTTCAAGGAACTGAATTGGGATGTACCCGGAATCATCTTGTTTCCGTTGAATATTTACGCCTCGTGAGTTACTCATTATTTCTTGTTCAGCTGTTTCAGTAGAGATAATTCAGTAGATTATAATGACAGCTATAAATGTAATAATGAGTATATGAAACTATCGATATAGCTAATTAGAAATATCGATAGTGGTATTCTCCCTATTACACCGATGGTCCTACAGTAGTAAAATTTTGTATGTTGACGTATTAGATCTTTTAGTGTGCGTAAAATATACTAGTGTTGCACATTTCTTTACGTGTGCGTTTATAATGACACAACATTTTTTGAGTAAGTGTGCGTCAATTTTAATGTAGTGGTTACCTCCCCTCCCCCAGGAATTGACAGAAAAGTTTGTTCGTTGAATTATGCGCGTACCGGGTCTAAGTTAGATGGTCTAAGGACGTGACGGACAACGTGACATTTCTACTAATGGTGCGTTCCATTCACTGTTGTTTTGTTATTTTCGTCCACAAAAACTGTTAAAAACGATAATAATGATCACTTTCAGTCAACTTTCAGTACAAGTTGGCTCGAGTGGAACAACATTTTGTGAACGAAAATAACGAAATTACGGTGTCTGGAACGCACTATAATGGTGCGTTCCATTCACTGTTAATTTTGTTAATTTCGTTATTTTCGATCACATATCTCGTTCCAATGGCCGTTTACCGACTGCACGGCACGGCACCGGCACCGGCATGGCGGAAGCTTTTTCATTGGTCAGTGACCAGTTGTCATTGGTTACTGACCAATGAAAACCCCGCAAATAGCTGTCACTGTGCCGGTGCCGGTGCCGTGCCGTGCAGTCGGAAAACGGCCAATCGCACCAACTTTGGTGCGTTCCATTCACTGTTAATTTTGTTAATTTCGTTATTTTGGATCACAAATCTCGTTCCACTCGCACAATCTTGTACTGAAAGTGATCATTACTATCGTTTTTAACACTTATTGTGGACGAAAATATCAAAATTAACAGTGAATGGAACGCATCACTTGTACTGAAAGTGATCATTATTATCGTATTTAACAGTTTTTGTGGACGAAAATAGCAAAAATTACGGTGAATGGAACGCAGCATATGTATGGCAATGGCTGTCACTGATATCTGTCACCAGTCACTATCATCAACAATTTCAGTTTATTATTCTGAATGCACGCGAAAATGTTTTTCTGGAAATTAATTTCCTTGCAGTGAACTCTTTATTTTGCACAAAATAGTGCACATGTGATACAACAAACATCGTATATTTTTGCTGCTGTAAAAATGACTTCTACTGACAAAGATGGAGAAAAAAGTGAACAACCGACGACTGAGACCACTACGGAAAATGCAGAGGAGGAGAAAGCGGCTCTCGCGGAATATATAGCTAACCTAGAAGCTAGAATAAAACAGAAAACAGACATACGTAACCAGAATTTAAACTGTGCACGTCCACCTGATAACCATTTCTCAAAACTGGACTCCGGGCTGAAGAAGAACACTACTTTTGTTAAGAAACTTAAGTCATTCAGTGCCTCGCAAATAGACGCACTTTTGAAAGATTTCAGCACTTTGAACCTCACCAAGTACATATCGGAAGTGGCAGCAGCTATCGCAGAAGCAAAACTCAAGATGTCGGACATCCCGGCCGCTATCAACTTATGTTCTGCACTCCATCGAACTTACGCCGATTTTTCATCGAACTTCTTTGAGAACTGGCAAAAGATTTTAACATTCAAAGTGACTGATAAAATAACCAACTCATCAAAGTTGCGGGTTGATATAAGATTTTATGCAGAATTGGTTGCATTTGGTATTTTCACAAATAAAACGGGTTTGCCGTTACTGGGAAACGTGTTGACAGTACTGATCAATATGGATAAAGAGGAACACAACAATATACCCATATTGTTATCATTTTGCAAACATTGTGGTGAAGATTATGCTGGTCTTGCACCTAAAAAAATAAGAGATTCTTCAGAGGTGAGTGTATGAACTAACTTTTAATTCATCTCTTCACTCCCTATTCCATACATCAAGTGTAAAGATGTGATAAACGGCTTTATATTAAAAGCACGCTGTAACGATTGTGCTTATATTTAAAAGTAGCTGTAAAAAGCGCGGAAGTGCTTTTCTGCTTTTTACTTTTTTGAACTAGTTTTCAGCTTTCTACTTTTTTACTATTTACTAAATTACTAAAAAAGGCAAAAATTTTTCTGCTGAAAAATTTATAGTGAGTCTTATGTGCATAGAAATATGGTTGTTAATCTAATATAATTTAGTATCAATGTATTGCTTTTTATGGGTAAAGAAATAAGGTTCAAGTAAATATTGATTTGAGCAAGCAAACACATAAGGTTACATTTTTAAAAAATTTGGAATTTCTTTCTCTTTCTTGACGTCATTGCTTAAAAGCAACACGCTTGTGCTTGTAAGCGCGCTTGTGTGCTTACTAAAAAAAACGGCTTTTGGTTTAAGCACCCACTTCTAATCAAGTGCCTTGATGTTTGTTATTGCTTTATGTTATGGTTGAACTTAATCATTATACAATTAACCATAGTTTTGACATATAAACCATATCATGCTGAGATAATGTTAATTTTTCTTTGATATTCTTAAACAAAAACAGGCATTTCATATATAAAATAGGGTGTAACTGCAGGACTGCACCTATGTAAAGTCTGATTATTTATTAAGTGGAGTAAAATTACAGTTATTCATTTTTTAATTATGTCAAACGTAAAATTAATGTGATCCGTTCATCATGAATAATGTTGTTTTTATGATTCTGGTTCAAATTAATTCAATTTTATTAACTAAAGAATAGCAAAATGATGATCAATCATAAATAATAGATTCAATTTAAATATAAATTCACATTTTATAGCTGTCATGTTACTCCACTGAATTATAAATCAGTTGGTACAAATTTTGTAAACTATTAATATTTTCCAGAAACACAGCATCATTATTCCCAGAAACCCGTTCTTGCCGGCCGAGAAGCAGACTGCAGTGCGGACACTGCTCAAAGACTATTTTCTGACGTTAACCAAGCATCTGTTAGCTGAGAGGAATCAATTGCAGGCCCTGCACGCGGCCAACCAAAGGACACTGCACACGAGGGGGGAGCTGTCACAGGAGAGGAAGGACCTGCTGGAGCAGCATCAGGTAACTGGAGAAATTTAAAAATTATTCGTGTATTAGAACTAAAATGAACATAAAATAATATTAATCGCTCATCATATCTGTGCCAATACAATACGTACAAACATGTTACCCTGCGTTTGCAGTGGATGAAACATTCAATCAAAATGAACTATATTATATGACAGCAAAAAATTTAGATTACAACATGTTTTGTTTGAATATTTCGTCCAGTACAAACAGGGTTATGAGGAGCTGTAATCCTGATTGTATACCTACTATAGGTATACCGCAAGCGCGGTACTGCGCCTTAGGTATGAGAGCGATGACGAGTGGGGAGTGGGACGGCAAGAGCGATGAGCCCCCCGTCTCGCCGCTCGCGTACCTCAGGCGCGGTACCGCGCTTGCGGTATATCTACTAACATCTGACAGAAAATGTTAATCAGTATTCAGTTTTGTCCAATAATCAAAAATTATGCGGTAGGGTAGGTGTAAGTTTTAAGTTTCCGTAAAATTCATATTATTACGAATCTATTTCCCTAATTTACCATATTTGTATTAAGGACATCAATCAACATTAACACAAGCATCAAACTCCTATGATTATACAAGCTACAAGGTTTTGAAGAAGTCAGATGTCAAAGTCAGATGTTTTATATGTCTCTAATTAGCTGTCCATGACTGTATATAGGTACATTTCAGGTGTAAAATTGCTATTTAAGGGGCTACTACTTTTGCAAAAAAAAAAAAAATCTATGAGTAAAACATAATTTCTGCATATATATTTTTTCATAGGACTGCAGTGGATAAAAAACGTACGGCCCGCCTAATGTTAAGCAGTTAGCGTAGCCTATAGATGCTTACAGTACCAAAGGCATTGCTCACACATTGCCAACCTAAAGGGGAGTGGGATGGAGGGAGGGGGAAGGGGGGTGGGCTTTCGGCTCTCTCACTCATCGTACGAAACACAGCTGTAAGCTGTATTATATAAGATAGACTCCTTCTGGGGTCCATGTCAGAAAGGCATTATTCTAATGCCATTTATTATTTTCTTTCTAGGCCACCTATGACAAACTATTAGCAGGTGCACAAAGCTTCGCAGAAGTGCTCGGCGAAGAACTAGGAGAGGCTGGTGAGCCACCAACTCTAACACTTATAGTTACGGAGACACAAGGCAGTGTCACCATCGGCGCCAACGAGGAGTTCCCCATGCAGGCGGGCACTGACCCCTGGCAAGACGAAGATACTAGGACATTCTACACCAGTTTACCTGATTTGAAAGTCTTCATGCCCAACTATCAGTTGAAGGAAGTGAGTTTTACCCCCTCTGGTGAGCCGAAACATCAGACACTTCTGTTGTGCTTCGCGAAAATATTAACAAAGACCGCGCGCGCGGATAA
The DNA here is from genome assembly GCA_947859195.1 of Drymonia ruficornis. Classification (NCBI taxonomy): domain Eukaryota; kingdom Metazoa; phylum Arthropoda; class Insecta; order Lepidoptera; family Notodontidae; genus Drymonia; species Drymonia ruficornis. The sequence goes on along the minus strand of OX401905.1, from coordinate 11,450,578 downwards.
TATTGCTAGTTTTACGGCCGAATACTCAAAGGCTACTTAAATATTTAAGTTAGTAGTCTGAGACGTCGTTAACTGTCATTTTTTGTATGGCGCGTCAAAGTTAAGCAGCTCTCAAATTTAAGTCGCGTACGAGTATTCGGCGGTTAGGCTCATTTTATCGTGATGCTTATGTGTCGCGCGTGCGGTAAACACCTCGGCAGAAATTGTATGCTGGGTTGTGCTTTAGCAGGGCGGGCCAAGGCCACCATTGTCGTCTTTGTGACAAGCCCGCATGCGGACGTCTCCGGATAAGGAGACGGACGGACGTCTACGGAGTCTACTCTTTTACAAACGAAAACAAAATTTCGGACGAAAATCGCGTATTTCCTACTACGTTTCTCATTGATTCCGACATTTCTTACTGTTCGTGCCTACGTGATCGCGGCACTCGACGCCCGGGGCGCGGGGGGAGTTACCTCCGTGCGCCGCCAGCGCCGCCGCGCCGTAGCCACGGCCTATTCGCCCAGCGCTCGTTTGCGAGCCCACACGCGCCCACATTGCGTGCACTATTCCACCATATTGTACCATTATACCTAACCATTCTACCATTATAACCATTTAGTAAATTTACCATTTTCTTTAATTTATGTCCTTGCTGACACTTACTAACGAAAATTGTTTGACATCTTCGTCGTCGTCGAACCTCAACGTCAAACAATTTTCGTTCGTAAGAAATATCGGAATCAAAGAGAAACGTAGTAGGAAATACGCGAATTTAGTCCGAAATTTCGTTTTCGTTTGTTAAAGAGTAGGCCCTCGGGAGTAGAGATACTACTTACATTTTCGCCGAAACCGTTACCGTACGCGCGGCTAAAAGCATGGCTAGAATGAACTCTAAAATCAACTATGTGTCCAGTACTTTGTATAAGATACTTAATCTTAATTGACACATATGCTTTGTGTGATTACGGCATCATAATAGTGTGTATTTACTTTTTTAGCAAACAGTGAAAAGCAAAACTGAAACGGTGACCGAGGAAATGTTGGATGAAGACTTGAAGGAGGATGAGCTGAGCGACAATGAAGGGCCGCCCACCGTGCCCGACGTGGAGCAGGAAGAGGCACAACCTTCCAACGTTTCAAACAAGTAATTCACTGATGTCTGTTTTTTATTAGCCTTGACCTTACTTGAACTAAACAAATTACAGGGACAGGTATAGTTGTTTTAAAAAGTTTTATGCAAGAATAAATCTCCTTCGGAATTCCTCTCATCTCAATCGGAAGAAGATATACAACAAAGATTAACTCTATTTTCATCTTGCATAGTTTGGTAAACGATCGGACGCTAAGCGACGCTTGGCAAGGTCAGTCTCGAGATGGGTGACCACTTGGTGGCATTTGAACTGAGCATCCCCGTGCTTTTGAGGGCACGTAAAAAGTCTGTCCCGTTTTTGTCATCTAGGCAGCAGTCATGAAGCCTTGTCAGAGGCCTTTGGGCGGCTTGAACAACTCTGACATCAAGTTTGCCACTAACCATACGATAAGATGAAGAAGATCTTGCATAGAAGTCAAAATATGCCTCTTTGCAGATACGCACTTGATGCCTTTTTGAATGAGCTGCCAAACTGCATCAACAGGGAATTGATAGACAATGCCGCCGTCGATTTTGTTCTGAATCTCAATACAAAGAACAATAGGAAGAAACTGACGAGGGTGCTCTTCAGTGTCGCCAGAACTAGGCTAGATCTATTGCCGTTTTATTCGAGGTTTGCTGCGATATTGTACCCGGTGTTGCCAGATGTCTGTGTCGATCTGTGTCAAATGTTGAAGCAGGACTTTAGATATCATGTCAGGAAGAAAGATCAGATTAATATCGAATCTAAGGTATACTATTTCTTACATTACAAAGGCTTAGAGTACTATGTTATAGTGAAGAAGACTATAAATGTATTTGTTTCAGATAAAAGTGGTTCGTTTCATTGGAGAATTGGTGAAGTTTGGTCTTTACCAAGAAATGGAGGCTCTATATTGTCTAAAAGTGCTGTTGCACGACTTCAAGCATCATCACATTGAAATGGCGTGCAACCTCCTGGAGACCTGCGGCAGGTTCCTGTACTGCAATCCGAATACACATCAGCGCACTATGATATACTTACAGCAAATGATGAGGAAAAAGGTCAGTCTGCCTTTCGCAACAGCCTCTCTTGGCCCTTCGAGCTTTTCTTGTAATTTCTGGAAAACCAAACAGGATACTTAAAGTTTGCTCCGTTTTTAGACTGTTTCAGCTTTAGACTCTCGCTACGTTACACAAATTGAGAACGCATTTTACTATGTTTGCCCGCCCGAAGCACCAGCTCAGCCCAAAGAAGAAGAACAGCCAATGCACCAGTTCATCAGAAAAATTCTCCATGAAGACTTACAGAAGAGCAACGAGGAAAAGATCTTACGACTGATGCGCAAATTGAATTGGGATGACCCAGATACAGCAGCGGTCGGCATTCAGCACTTGGCCGGAGGCTGGAGGGTCAGAGCCAGCGCTAGAAGAGCTTTAGCTAGGCTCACTGCCGAACTAGCAGCCTGGCAAGAAGCAGTTGCGCCTGCCGTTGTAGACAGTATACTCGAAGAAATAAGGGTCACCATGGAGGATCCTCATCCTAGATATAATCAGAGGAGAATAGCTACAGTCAGATATCTTGGGGAGTTATATAACTATAAACTGTTAGATTCCCGCGACGTGTTCACTGTTCTATATTCGTTTATAACATTCGGAGTAACTAACGAACACAGTAATGTGTCTCCTCTTGATCCTCCGGATAATGTCTTCAGAATTAGACTAGTTTGCGCCCTCCTTGAGACTTGCGGAGCGTATTTCAACAGCGGCTCCAGCAAAAAGCGACTCGACTATTTCTTAATTTTCTTCCAAAACTATTACTGGTTCAAATGTTCAGACCCTCACTGGACTGATGACAATATGTTCCCTATTTACGTGAAGTACATATACCAAGAATGTTTGACGACACTAAGACCTAAGTTGACTCTGTACACGAGTTGGCAGGAGTGTAAGGATGCTATAGAAAATTTAAGGCAAACTTTGTACCCTGAACTCGGGGACGAGGAATACGATAATGACGATCAAGGCGATGACAGCGTCAATGATGGATTAGACACGATAATTGAGACTGATGACGAAACTGACAACCCTCAGTTGCCTGAAGAGAGTTCGGACGAGGAACCTATAACAGAGAACACTGGGAATGATGAGAATGAAGTGCAGCAGGCTGATGATATTACTATCGAACCTAGGAGACCTGCACCGAAACCTGTAAGGAGATTTTAATGTTAAATTATTATAAATATCAGCCAAAACTTACTAGCTTTACTTATGCCGAATTCGCATACGCGTGAGAGTAGAGTACTGTATTTTTGTTCAGGTTGAAGACATGGAATTTGAGTCTGCATTCGAGAGGATGGTTTTAGAGAACATAGCGGAGAGGCAGCGTGAAAATAGACCTCAGCAGCGAGATATTGCCGTACCTATGACGTGCAGACAGACCACGAAGAAAACCTATGAGCAGTTGCTGGTAGGTGTAAGTTGCCAACTTTTAACATTTATTTTCATTTATATTTATAACTTCGCCCTAAATGGTATACCCTCATGCACATTGTTTATCTACAGGAAGGTAAAGAAGGCGTAGAGTTCGTGCTGATGGTGAGAAAAGGAACAAAACCTCAGTATAAGTCGTTCAGCGCGCCACCCGAGCTGGCAAGCAACTTGCAACAGCAGGCATTGGCTGATAAACAAGAAATGGAGAGAATGAAATTGTATGTATTGTGGAACTTACTTCAATAAACTGTCATCTTGTGGACCACTTTTTAAAATATCAGTGGGAATGCTTTCTAATTCTTATTTAAATAATGTTTTCAGGTTGACCCTAAATATCTCGGAACGTCAAGAGGAAGAGGAGTATAGCGCGGAAAGTGGAGGCGGTTCAGGCGGTAGCGGCAATCCGAACAGAGGTCAACACGTTCGGCAGAAGTACCAGCACCCTAAGGGTGCTCCTGACGCAGACCTCATATTTGGACCTAAAAAATTTAAATGAGAAGACACAATGGCACTAATTTAGTTGTAAACATTGTAACTGTGCGTTTTGCTGTTTGCATAGTTGACATTTTGCAACAAAATTTGTGTCATTGTGAATGTTATGGCATATAAAATACGACTGAAGTGTAGATTTTGGTCATGTATCTTGTGTATCGTTCATATATTTACAGAAATAAAGTTTCGTTGATATTGTACATGCCATTTATCATTATTATAGATAAAAGATCGTTCCCGCCTCTACCGTCCCCTGTGGACTCCCTAAAAAGATATTTCCATCACCGTGCTCGCTTTTTGTGCAAATTGCGTTGCGTTGGAATTATGATGGTGTGTGAGTAAACTTGGTGGAACTTTGACTGTTGGACATCGCGTTTCCGTACCCTACCAAGAACCCAAGAACTTTGCGCCAGACGTCGGGTACAATGTATTTTTTCAATGTTGTTTTACATTTTATGAAGTTAGTTAGGGCAATGATTTGGCCGGTGCATATCGCGGACGACAGGGAAGAGCATACAGGTCCTGTCCTGAACCTGATGCCACTATCCGCCAGCGCACACTATGCGCCGAGTAGCCACCGCTCGCCGGGATTTGTTTATTTCACTAGCGGCTGAGACGGGCTGCCGTCGGAGACCGGGCTCCCCCGCGCTACCCTCGCGTTCGCCGCCCGGAGCGCGGCGGCGCAAGCGCGGCCTGGCGGACTCCAGCGCACATCGGCGCATACCGCCGCATCCCGCCGCGGTATCCGCGGCGTGCTCTTCGGTGCACCGAGAAAATTGCGCCGCGATGCTCCAGGGTTGATCACCGAGCGTTGAAATATTAACCTTATTTCGATTGGATAAGTATTAAATTCGATTGATAAAATTAAAATGGTCTCCTCTGCCGTCTGCCAGTGTGCGCTAAGGTGTGCGCAGGCCAAACTGGGCCAAAGGGTTAGGACCATAGGACCTAAGACCAAAGAAATCTATGGTTTGGACATATTTTTTTGACAGAGTACGAGTGACTGATGATGGTGACAGTTAAACAAAGCGTTGCCAGTGCGTTACAAAAGTAACGCATTGCGTTAATTTTGGCCCTGTTGCGTTACCCTCGCGTTACATGTAGTGTTGCAAAAGACTCGAGTTCTTTTAGCCCTCTCAAAGAGGCTCGAGCTTTTCTATGGGGCTCGTCGAAGAAAAACGACTCCGAATATTTCAAGGCTAAAAAAGGACTCGAGTTTTAAATAAACCTCGAGCCCTTTTTTGGCTCGGAGTTCTTTTAGAGCTCCGTTGTTGTGAGCTTTTTAAGTCTTCGCAAGTATAAGAAGGAGTCGCCTTATAGCTGACTATTCCTGGCTAGTCTATTGTATTCCTGACTATTCTTGACTTTTTTGACTATCCTGACTATTCTTGACTATTTTTGACTATTCTTGACTATTCTTGACTATTCTTGACTATCCTGACTAGTCTCGACTATTCTCGACTATTCTCGACTATTCTTGACTATTTTTGACCATTGTTGTCTATTTTTGACCATTGTTTACTATTTCGACTATTCTTGACCATTGTTGACTATTGTTGACTGTTTTTGAATATTTTTACCGATTTTTGACAATTTTTGACCATTGTGGACTATTTTTGGCCATTGCTGACTAATTGACGTATTTTGACTATTTTTGACTTATCATGACCATTTTTGACTATTTTTGAAAATTTTTGTCAATTTTTGGCAATTTTGAAATTTTTTGACTGTTTTAGACATTTTTTTGGCGATTTTTGACTATTTCGACTATTCTTGACCATTTTTGACTATTGTTGACCATTGTTGATCATTTTTGACTATTTTTAACTATTTTTGACTATTTTTGACTATTTTTGAATATTTTTGACTATTTTTGACCATTGTTGACTATTCTTGACGTATTTTGACCATTTTTGACAATTCTTGACGTATTTTGACAATTTTCGACTAAGTTTGCCTTTTTTTGACTTTTTTGAATTTTTTGACTATTCTTGACTATTTTTTACTATTTCGACTATTTTTTACTATTTTTGACCATTGTTGACTATTTTTTACTATTGTTGACTATTTTTGACGTGTTTTGACCATTTTTGACGAATTTTGACTTTTTTTGGCGATTTCTGACTATTTTTGACCATTCTCGACTATTCTTGACTATTCTTGACCATCGTTGACTATTGTTGACTGTTTTTGACCATTGTTGACTATTTCGACTATTCTTGACCATTGTTGACTATTGTTGACTGTTTTTGAATATTTTTGCCGATTTTTGACCATTTTTGACCATTGTGGACTATTTTTGGCCATTGTTGACGTATTTTTGACTTATTTTGACCATTTTTGACTATTTTTGACCATTTTTGACAATTTTAGACATTTTTTTGGCGATTTTTGACTATTTCGACTATTCTTGACTATTGTTGACCATTGTTGACTATTTTTGACTATTTTGACCATTGTTGACTATTCTTGACGTATTTTGACCATTTTTGACAATTCTTGACGTTTTTGACAATTTTCGACTAAGTTTGCCTATTTTTTACTTTTTTGACTATTTTGACTATTTATGATTATTTTGGACCATTGTTGACTATTTTTTACTAATGTTGACTATTTTTGGCGATTTTTGTCAATTTTTGACTATTGTTGACTATTTCGACTATTCTTGACCATCGTTGACTATTGTTGACTGTTTTTGACCATTGTTGACTATTTCGACTATTCTTGACCATTGTTGACTATTGTTGACTGTTTTTGAATATTTTTGCCGATTTTTGAAAATTTTTGACCATTGTGGACTATTTTTGGCCATTGTTGACTAATTTTGACGTATTTTGACTTATTTTGACAATTTTAGACATTTTTTGGCGATTTTTGACTATTTCGAGTATTCTTGACCATTTTTGACAATTTTTGACAATTTTTGACAATTTTTGACAATTCTTCTTATTCAATAGTCACAATAGTCAAAAATAGTCAAGAATAGTCAAAAAAGTCAAAAATAGGCAAACTTAGTCGAAAATTGTCAAAAACGTCAAGAATTATCAAAAATGGTCAAAATACGTCAAGAACAGTCAACAATGGTCAAAATAGTCAAAAATTGTCAAAAAAAGTCAAATATAGTCAATAATAGTCAAAAATAGTCAACAATGGTCAACAATAATCAAGAATAGTCGAAATAGTCAAAAATCGTCAAAAAAATGTCAAAAATTGTTAAAAATTGTCAAAAATTGTCAAAAATGGTCAAAATAAGTCAAAAATACGTCAACAATGGCCAAAAATAGTCCACAATGGTCAAAAATTGTCAAAATTCGGCAAAAATATTCAGAAACAGTCAACAATAGTCAACAATGGTCAAAAACAGTCAACAATAGTCAACGATGGTCAAGAATAGTCAAGAATAGTCGAGAATGGTCAAAAATAGTCAGAAATCGCCAAAAATAGTCAAAATTCGTCAAAAATGGTCAAAACTCGTCAAAAAAAGTCAACAATAGTAAAAAATAGTCAACAATGGTCAAAAATAGTCGAAATAGTCAAAAAAGTCAAAAATTGGCAAACTTTGTCAAAATACGTCAAGAATTGTCAAAAATGGTCAAAATACGTCAAGAATAGTCAACAATGGTCAAAAATAGTCAAAAATATTCAAAAATATTCAAAAATAGTCAAAAAATGTCAAAAATAGTCAAAAATAGTCAAAATTGTCAAAAATTGTCAAAATAAGTCAAAAATTGTCAAAATACGTCAAAATTAGTCAACAATGGCCAAAAATAGTCCACAATGGTCAAAAATCGGCAAATATATTCAAAAACAGTCAACAATAGTCAACAATGGTCAAGAATAGTCGAAATAGTAAACAATGGTCAAAAATAGTCAACAATGGTCAAAAATAGTCAAAAATAATCAAATATAGTCAACAATGGTAAAAAATTGTCAAAATACGTCAAGAATATACAACAATGGTCCAAAATAGTCAACAATGGTCAAAAATAGTCAACAATAGCTAAAAATATTTAAAAATAGTCGAAATAGTCAACAATGGTCAAAAATAATCATAAATAGTCAAACACAGTCAAAAATAGACAAACATATTCAAATATAGTCAAAAACAGTCAAAAATAGTCAGAAATAGTAAAAAATAGTAAAAAATAATCAAAAATATTCAAATATAGTCAAAAATAGTCAAAAATAGTCGAAATAGTCAACAATGGTCAAAAATAGTAAAAAATAATCAAAAATAGACAAATATATTCAAATATAGTAAAAAAAGTCAAAAATAATCAAAAATAGACAAATATATTCAAATGTAGTCAAAAATAGTCAAAAATAGTCGAAATAGTCAGCAACGGTCAAAAATAGAAAAAAATAGTCAATAATAGTCAAAATAGTCAAGAATGGTCAATAGTGGTCAACAATAGTTGAGAATAGTCGTGCTTATTCAACTAAAGTTAAGAATGGTTACAAAGGGCTAAAATAAAAAAGGGCTCCAAGCCTTTATAGAAAGAGCTTCAAAATAAAGGTTTTATTTCCGAGAGCCTCCTCTGCGCCTCGAAGACTCGGGGCTGAATTAGTTCTTTAGCCTTCGAGGTTTCTTAAAAAGGCTCGAGCCCTAAAAATGAGGCTAAAGAACTCGAGTCTTTTGCAACACAAGTTACATGACTCATTAATGCGTTACTTTTGCGTGACTTTTCGAAATGGAATATCAAATTTTTAAAATGTTAAAGAAAATTTCCGCAGCTTAGTAAACTAAACAAAAAAACTGAAACGGAATGGAGCCAAGCTATGTGGTAGAGTCTGTTACACAGAAGAAGTCATGCGACGGAATGTTGTTATTTCTTAATCCTCTATAATTTAGACTCTCCAAAAATTAAATTTTCAATCAATCCGATCTTATTGTTTCAGTTATTTATTTAAATTGTTTTATATTAAAACATAACAAAATATTGGAATGAAAATGGAAGCAACATTACTAACCGGTGGTAACGCTAAAATATTGTATTTCATGATTCTTAAATTACACGAATAAAAAAAAACTGACTTTAGGTAAAAAAATATACGTACATAAACAAAATTAAATGCTTATTATCATTATGTCTTTCTGTCTTACCAATAGATTATTCAGAGCAGTGATGCATATACAATGATGAAATTGCGTTTTTTATTTATTTATTTTATTATTTTTATGGGAATGCGTTACTTTTGTGCTCAATGCGTTACTTTTTCAGCAGCCTTGCGTTACTTTTGACCATCGGGCACTGGCAACACTGTAAACAAATGTCAAAAATTGTTTAACAATCTTGTGGCGGTGCGTTGGTTTGATCGTTATTTTGCTAATTTTAATATTTTCTTTATAATATTTGTTGTACATATGTATGTATGAAGGCAGTGATTCTTATATCATCAATTGGTACAGTGTGTCGAGTCGAGAGGGAGCACAAAAACCTTCAACATACAATAATATCAGAGATAACCTATAGTGCACCATGGCAGACGATGATTTTAGTAGATTATTGCAACAAGCTGAACAGTTGACGACAGAAATAGAAGGAAATGAAGAATTGCCAAGAGTTGAGCGATCCTTAGGCCAGGTACTAGAAGCATCTCAAGAACTATACTCAAGGGTAATACAGTCGGGCACTAATGATATACAAGCGTAAGTACCTTTTACCAACAATCCTTATAACATCAAGTAGTAAAGTTCCGTATAATTTACGCATTCCTTTTATTTCAGGCACCTTTTGTTTGGTTCCAAAGGTTTAGATCTCCAGCAGATATCACAGAAACTCGAGACTCTCAGTTCGAAGCGTACATTTGAGCCTCTACAGCCCATTGCTGACTCTGACATCGAGAGTTTCTTGAGAAATGAAAGGGAAAATGCTATCTTATCGCTTATTGATGAAGTCAACAAAAATGTAAGTCATATGCGGAGTATAGTTTAAAATTCTTTCCTATTCAGATTAAAACCTGTATCTATTATGCTGCGATCCATTCACCGTAATTTTTGTTATATTCGTCCACAAAAACTGTTAAAAACGATAATAATGATCACTTTCAGTACAAGTTGGTGCGAGTGGAACGAGATATGTGAACGAAAATAACAAAATTTATTAAATTAACAGTGAATGGAACGCACAATTATTGAACATTAGAATAAACTTAACCTTTCAAGTTTTCTCTCCTCCAGTCCCTACAAACAACCGAGGACCAGAAATGGGAACACATGCTCTCTGAATGGAACCGAGAGAAAATTAAACTGATGAACGCTATGATAGGCCCCTCACAGAACTGGCTCGACCTCAAACGCACACCCGAACCACCCAGCATTGCAGATGCACCGAAGAAGTTTGGTCTATCCATGCTGGATAACATAGAGGCTGCTTATGCTAGACAAGTGCATCAGTACAATAAGCTGGTGTTCCAAGGGTCCAAGTCAAGAACGGCTTTACATCAGAAGTTTGCGCAGGCCGCTGAGGAGTTCAATGATCCGGTTGGTATATTTTCAAGGTGGTAGGGCCAAGCTGTAGACAACTGACTGCAGCTCATATATGGGCTTGCTATCGGGGATCGGGGTAGTACCACCCTCTCACAGAAGATCGGCGTAAAGCAGCTATTACAGTTGCGTTTCGTACGATGAGTGAGAGAGTCGAAAGCCCACCTCCCCTCCCCCTCCCTCCATCCCACTCCCCTTTAGGTCGGCAATGTACGAGCAATGCAGCACTTTTTTGCCACCGTAGTCCTATAAAAAAAAAGAACAGTATCACCACACACTAACATCTAACCAGTACTTGTTTGGGTACCTTATGATGGATAAAAATAATTATAATACAAATACAAGTATTTTTGAGTAGTTTGGCTGGAATTATAGTGGATAAATAATAATTTGATTAATGTTTCAGAAAGTGAAAGAAATGTGGGAGATCATAAAGACAATGGCTAACATTCCAGCGTTGGTTAGGGATGAGGACCCACTTAAGGCTAGGGGAAACCCTACTATCCAGCAGTGTCTGGTGGCTCAGGGAAAGAAATATTTGGAGAAGAGGTGAGTGACCATAGTGCGCACCTGGCCTGAGACCAGTTTGTAATTGCCATATAAGAAGCGGATGTAGGCTACTGGGGTGATTTTTGTGTGACACCTGTTTCATGCGACAACTTACTCCATGAGTTTTGACTCTTTCTATGACCTTGTATTGAGCACATAGCACAGTGCATAGTTAATAGAAGAATCACTGACATTGGTAATAGTGTAAAAAATAAAATAATACAAAAATATACAGGTTGTGCTCGTTGCAAACGGTACCAATTCAGCATGTGCTGGTTGTTGTAACAATATCAAACAACTGCTAAACAAGAACGCTATAACAAATTAAAACTAAAATAAACCTAAAACTAAAGCAGTGATAGCTGATTGGTTAAGCACGCGTCTTGCGGGCTTAAGGTCCTCGGTTCATACCCTGGCTCACATCTCTGGATTTTTCGAAAACTATGTGTGAATCATAACTTTAATATGATTATCACTTGCTTACGGTGAAGGAAAACATCGTGAGGAATCCTGCATGTCTTAGACATGTGAAATCCACCAATCCGCACGCCGGTGACGATGGATTATGGCCTGAATCCCCCTCGCATTGAAGGGAGGCCGTGCACAGCAGTGGGACTTTAAAAGGGCTAATATTATTATTTATTATAGGGCTCAGGAAGGGACTCAGGTCTTTCAGATTCTGTCACTAGTTGAAAGCAAATAATATCTTGATGAACATTTATCAGATACAAGCAGTACATGAGCGACGTGGTCCGCGCGAACCCGTCGGGCGCGCTGCGCGGCGGCGAGCCGGGCACGTACCCGCTGGTGCGCGGCTTCGTGGGGCTGCGGCTGCAGGCGCCGGCGCACGCGCAGGCGCTGGCCGACGGCGTCGTGGACGAGCGTCCGCTCTGGCCCATGGTCTACTACTGTCTCAGGAGCGGGGACGCGAATGCCGCTTTGCATTGTTTGAGGAAGGCTGGGTGAGGATGGTTTAGATAGATGTATTGTACACTTTATTGTATACCAACCCATTTACAGAATAAAAATGACAAACAAATCAAGAAATAAACAACAGTGTACAGTGGGCGGTCGTATCGCAAGTTGCGATCTCTTCCAGATAACCGGATGATTTATAAGGAACGCCTTTTATAATGATACCATACCACAAAAAAACACAAATATTTACAAATATTGAGAATCCATTATTATTTAATTGTCCTACTTGCTGCTGCAGCAATATTGCTGCTACTTTAATGTCTAGCAATGAAATACAGAAAGTTGGTATAATCTTAATTCATGACTATTGAGGATTGTAGCATAAATATTTATTGTAATATCAACTAAAATTATATCTGTTTATGTGCAGTCGAGACCATGAAGAATTTATATCAGCTTTGGAGGAATACATAAGAAACCCAGAGAAGCCACTCAGTGATAAATTACAAACAGCCATCAATTTCCAGTACAGAATACAAGTGCGGAACTCCACAGACCCATACAAGAAGGCTGTAAGTAGAACACGACCTTAAGTTTATTTATTTGTGACTAGATTTGTTTGCGTTTTCCATTCTAGAGGTAGAAATTAAATTAGATGTTTATTTATATTCTAACTTCATTATACATATTTTCAGGTGTACCGTGTCATAGGTTGTTGTGACATAAACGACGAGCAATACGAAGTTGCGCGAACGGCAGACGATTACCTCTGGTTGAAGCTTTCCTTCATCAAAACACGCTCTAATAGCGAAACCGAATCCTTCTCATATTCCGAGTTGCAGAAGATGATATTAGAGGAATATGGTGAGTAGTGCTTTCAGGTTGGAAACTCCTTCAGCTTTTGATCTTGAATATTGTAGTCATGTTACTAAACTATTCTGAATTTGTAGGTGAAACACATTACCATGCCTATGAAAAACCTGTAGTATACTTCCAAATGCTGGCGTTGACTGGACAATTTGAACCAGCTATTGAATTTCTCTCAAGGATACCAAGGTAAAGTATAGAACACATAGTAAGAGCCCTATCGCACGAGGACACCAGTGGTAGCGCAACCAGTCGCTCCACCAACTAAATGTATATAACATGTTAAGAAAACCCTGTCCAAGCCGAAACCGGTAATTAGGTTCCCCAATCACATGACCAAATAAAATAATTAAAAAAAAAAAAAAAATGATAGTAAACATGTTAATGAACATTTAAAGTGCCAATATTTTTTGCCTTTTTCCCACATAATGTAACTAATTTTAAAAATATGACAACACCGTTACCGGAAGTAATTATGTTAGATCGTGTGGCGTCACCTCAGACCACAAAGTATGTGATGACGTGATTTTATGAAAAAAAATTTTTATGTAAACGCGGTATTTGTATTACAAAAAAATATGGGAGGCCTTTGCCCAGCAGTGGGACACATACTATGCCAAAAAAATGAAAAAATAAAAAAAGTTTTTTTTTACAAAAATGGAATCTAATCTCGATACCCAACAATACGTTTTCGGGTCGGACAGGGTTTTTTTAACATATTGTAGAGCTGTATGGAGGGTATCGCACCTGGTATCCGCTTGGTAGCGCAACCAATTCGGTGTCGATCGAATCATCTGCCAGGCCTCAGTCACTCTGTGGTTTCGGTCGAACTAGTTCCGATCGGTTCGCGTACAAAGTCTGTACGCAATTCAATATGGCCGCCGCGCTCCTGGCGTGAACACGCGCTATAAAGTTTCGCGCGCTTTTGGTTGGTCGCTCGCGTTGGAATTATTATTTTAAAATTAAAAATGACGAGCAAGACGAACTGTGGCGTATATGGCTGTCTAAATAGTTATAGAAACTGCAAATTGACTTTTTTTTCTTTGCCAGCTGATTGTGAAAGGTAATTGAAGCTAATTGAAATTTTATTTTGTTATTTAGATATAAAAAGAAGCTCATAGTTCAGTGCAGTAGACGTTATTTACAAGAGGTAGGATCGAATAGTGGAACAGAAGCGAAAATATGTAATTTGGAACAGAATGAAATGACAGTTTTTTACGGTTATACCACGTTATACCTACTAGCATCGATTACGGAATACCTACCTACCTTAATTCCTTTCATAGTTGACGAGATCCATTGTGTTGCCAGTTTTTCTACTTACCTATATTCGTATTAGACACTTACCTAAGTCGATATAAGTAGATACTAGTTGCCGTAGCGTTTTATGAGCACTCGGCCACCGGCGGAAAAAGCGAGTGAGAGAACTATAAATTCAAGGTTAACGATCATAACTCAATGAGCGACTTGCACTTGCTGTTGCTTGATATTCTACTATGCATCCATGCTATGCTATTGCGTATTGTTCCCATGCTATTGCGTGCTGTTATATGCGCTAATTAATTTACTAAAACATATTAATTTCACCACTCCATGTCCATGCTTCCCTTCAGACTACATTTTTAAATTATTTGTTAGATTTCGCATTTATGCTGCCATTAAATTTAATAACCGCTATTTTAAAGACAAAAAATATCGAAGGCATTACATTAAAGTGCAACAACTTTAATTTTTTAAAATGTATAGTTTTAATTAACATTTAAATACAAAAATGTTGGTACTATTTTATTTTTATTAATTGTGACAACCCTACCGATTGAAGGTTAAGTAGCGTGCAGCAGCGTGCGGCAGCGGGACGGCGAATTACATACGCTAACGCGTTGCGTCAAGGCACAATTTAGATTGCGCGCGGTCGGGCGCGGCAAGTTTAGGTAATAATAATAATTTAAAATGTCGGCTTTCTTCAAGATCAAAGGAGTGCAACTTCTGTACTCCTTATCTATTCTGTGCATCTGCTGGGGGCGCAACCATGGTTGCCTCGTGCGATATCGCACTAACTGTCTAGAAAATATTATATTTGAGTGATAAACTTGAAATGGATAAATGTTTCAGATTCCAAGTACATGGTGTCCATATGGCATTAGCCCTTCATGACGTTTACATGTTGGGCACACCGAGAAATGTGCAGGCTACACTTTGTATGTTACACTTCTTTATCCTGAAACTTTATAATTTATTCGCCATGTATGTACATGTTTTGAATGTATCTTGATATCTTCTTCCAGTATCCGTCGACACGGACGATCCACCGCCGCTCCGGCGTCTGAATTTAGCCAGATTACTGCTGCTGTATGTTAGGAAATTCGAACTGTCAGACCCATCTGATGCTTTACATTATTACTTCTTTTTGAGGTAAGTTTATTTTGCATACTTTGACTTTGATTTTTGTTTGAATGGTTTTTAAATATGATTTGATTTTTCTTAGAAATCTCAAGGATCCCAATGGCAAGAATCTGTTCATGTGTTGCTGCACCGACTTGGCGCTCGAGAGTCGTGATTACGACCTACTGTTCGGTCGGATGGATGCACTCACGGGACTGCGCAGCTCTGGCCTCCTCGACCAGTTTAACAATCCGCATATTGATAGCAAGGTATTAAATGAATGTAAATAATCATATTTTTGTTACTTGAGGATATTACTAAAAGTAATATTTTGTGCAGGTCATCGCATTGAATGTAGCAGAACAACTCGTTAACAAAGGACTGTTTGAAGATGCAATCACAATGTATGATATTGCCGATGTAAGTAACGTAACACATTTATGATGTATTACTAATTTAATTGGGGCATAAGTGATCTTATCAGTACTATATTTTGTGCAGAATTTGGAAAAAGTACTAGAGTTGTTCTGCGTGCTACTGGCGCAAGTGGTGAACAGCGGCGGCGGCGCGGGCGGGCTGCGTGAGCGGCTGGCGCTGCTGGCCGCGCACGTGTCGCGGCGCCTGCGCTCCGCCGACGCGCCGCCGCTGCCCGCCGCGCTCGTCGAGGCTTACTCCAAGCTTTGCAAACTGATGACATTCTTCGACCAGTACCACAGTGAAAATTATGAGGGTGCTTTGGAGGTGAGATTGGTTTAAGCTGTTGATCAAGCAATTGTTGTTGATAAGTTGTTGCTGCAATTACTGATCGGTGACCATTTAGTGGCATTTGAATTGAGCGTCTCCGTGCTTGAGAGGGCACGTAAAGTGTCGGTGCCGGTTGTTGTCTTCTAGGCAGCATTTGTTAAGCCTTGTCAGAGGCCTACGGGCGGCTTGAACAAATCTGACACCAGGTTGGCCACTAACCATACAATAAGAAGCTGTTGATGTTTGTATCGTAGGCATTCATTGGACTGCATATACTCTACTACTACTGACGATTTCGCTTCGCGTAGTCTCGGACGATAACATGCTTATTCAGTAAAGGTCTCAAAATCTATCATTTTTATCTCGGTAGACGCTTCGCGAGTGCGAGCTAGTCCCGCTGAGCGCGTGCGAGCTGGAGGCGCGCGTGGCGGGCGCGCGGGCGGCGCGCGGCGAGCTGCTGCGCGCGCTGCCGGCCGTGCTGCGCGCGCTGTGCGCCGTGCTCACGGCGCAGCGCCAGCGCCTGCGCGCCGCGCCGCACGACCACTCGCTCGCCGCGCAGAACAACAAGGTAATCACTACTTACTTCTTTTATTTTAAACTAATGTTTTCTAAACATAAAGTAGTCTCAGATACTGATTATAACATCAGCTATCCGCCTGTGAAAGTCCCGTTAAAATAGGGCCAGCCGTATCGAAGATTTGCCGAAACAAACATCCAGATTCCAGACAGAAAAAAATAAAAATATACAGTGGTGGACAGCTACTTAAGGACACTGCACTGAAGTCGGCAGATTTTTTCATCAAGACCTCGTAACTTGTAAAATCATAGGACTTTGATGCTTATGTTAATGTTGGCATGTAGGCACACTAATATCCTAAATAATATGCGTATGGTAAAATAGGCAAATAGTTCCTTATGGATGGGGAGCCGTAGAATGACTTTCTGCTTACATATTGATAAGAACCTCAAAAAATTATGAGCCCTTAATATTGGTGGGTTCGCTCAGGGGAACCAAAAAATAAAATAGACCATCTTAAAATACTCGAACTCGTCAGATTAAGATAAGGGGGATTCATTACTAGCTAAGAAGTGTCAAAAGTGTCAATTTTGCTAATTTGATCGTCAGTCTAAGAAATGGGAGCATCTGGAAGTTTCACTTTTTCACCCCTCAGATTATCTTTTATTTTTAATATAGGACTGCGGTGCCAAAAAAGCGTACGGCCCGCCTAATTTTAAGCAGTTACCGTAGCATTTTTTTTTAATTTTTCATGTTGGAGCATGAAAAGTATCAATATCTGACACGCTTGAGTATTTTTATGTCATTGCTTTTTATATATAAAAAAAAAACATGTATACGCTTCCCCCACCGCTGAAAGCGGAAACATCTAGAACTATGTATTCTTCCTATCATGTCATCTACCGAATCTACTAGGTTTGGACGGCGCTCGTTCAAATCCACGAATTGCACGCTGGGCTCCCGGTCCATTAATAATATTTATTTCATACGGTCTTTGAACATACTACGCTTGCGAACAATTTAATACGTGGACAAATAACTAGGGACATTGTTACTGTTGTATTATACCTACTTTCCAAAACTCTGAATAATGGGTTCTCAAATTATATCATTTTTGATCCGTTCTCGTAAGTAACGCCATTATACAGAATCTAAACAGGTAGGTATTGATGAAGTGAGATAGTTACTGGTGCACATTATAATAAGTAACTCTTTTGTATTTTTTTTTCTCCATTCTAGCAAGTGGAGTGGCTACGCGAGCAAGCGGAAGTACTGAACACATTCGCGGGTAACATCGCTTACAGAATGCCCGGTGACACGTACAGTCAGCTCGCCCAAATGCAGATATTAATGCATTAGTGTGATTAGAATAGATCAATCTTCAATAAATTAATTACGTAATAAAATATTTTTAATTAATAATACTGAGTTTTATTTTACATTATAATACTTATAGCTTAAGGCAGTATACAGTTACATTACTAATGAAGTAGTACTTTCTGCCAATTTCAGTCTTCTA
The DNA here is from genome assembly GCA_947859195.1 of Drymonia ruficornis. Classification (NCBI taxonomy): domain Eukaryota; kingdom Metazoa; phylum Arthropoda; class Insecta; order Lepidoptera; family Notodontidae; genus Drymonia; species Drymonia ruficornis. The sequence goes on along the minus strand of OX401905.1, from coordinate 11,432,520 downwards.
TCATAGTTACCATGGTTCTCATACCGTAGCTCCTTATTAATTTAACTATTTGCGTGTCGTTTATTACCGCCGCTTATGCTGTATTGCGCTCTACTTACAGCATCGTAAGTAGGCTATAGAGTTTAGTGCCATGAAACTCGTCTTTCTAGTTTCTTCCACAATACTAAACACTGTAATATATTCTCTCAGCAAGCTGTCTTCTCACTTCGATACCTATATAAAGGTCATTGACATTATCATCAGGCATTTCTGTTGCTTCGTTGATCATCGCCACTGGGTCAGGGTCCACATATGGTTGAGGGTCAGGTAACCCTGCTCTGATACATAAGTTATGCAAGACTGCACAAGCATTTATTATTTTTGCCGCTCTCTGTGGAGTGTAGTGCAATGGTCTCTTGTGAAGACATTGCCATCTGCCTTTTAATTTAGAAATGCATCTGTCTATGCAAGTCCTGGTTCGGCCTTGAAAGTGATTGTACTGGGAGTCGGGGGTACCCTGAGCGGTATGTAACATGGGTGTCATTAGCCAAGCTCTTTGTGGATATTTGTTATCAGCTGAAAGAAGAAAATGGGTATAATAATCTTGATAGTATTATCTAACTAGCTTCTGCCCGCGACTTCGTACGCGTTAACTTTAAAATCCCACGGGAACCTGTAATTTTGCCGGGATAAAAAGTATCCTATGTGTTAATCCAGGTTATAAACTATCTGTGTTCCAAATTTCATGCAAATCCGTTCAGTAGTTATTGCGTGAAAGAGTAACAAACATCCATACATACTTTCACATTTATAATATTATAGTGGGATGAGATGGGGTTGGAAGAAAGAAGTGAAATGGCATTGATATAAGATTGATTTCCATGGCAAAACCAATCTTATATCAATGGGGAATGGTTTGTTACAGTTTAGGTTGTGGGCAGTTATAAGGGGAGAAGAAGACTCCAGACATGACTGCTGGAACTTGGGAATAAATGATAAGGGAATGACTCACAAAAAAGAAATGAGTACTTAATATATTTGACGGGCCCGTTAGCGTGGTTGGCGCGGAGGCGCCTTTCACGCTGCAGGTCGTAGGTTCGATTCCTACCCGGGACATGCATTTGTGTGCATGAACATGTCTGTATGTCCGGAGTCTGGGTGTATATATATAATAAGTATGTATTTACAAATAAAAAAGTAGTGTATGTAGTAATATCAGTTATCTGGTTTCCATAGTACAAGCTCTGCTTAGTTTGGGATCAGGTAACCGTGTGTACAAAAATGTCCCAGGATATTATTATTATTAATAATGACTGCTAGTAATCTGCGAATCGGAATAAGTGCATATTGTAAAACTACAAGTGAGATTGATTTTGTACCGTCAGACATACCAATAAGCCAGCTTGATTCCCCATGCCTGCTGATGTTCTCGATAAAAGGTCTGATGTTCATTTTGTTCCAAATGTAAGCACTGCTGGCTGACCCACCGAATCTACAGCACACTGCTATTATTTGTGTGTCAGCATCACATATCTGCAAAACAAGCCATTTATGAAAATAACTTTCACTTTCCTTTTCTGCCTATTTCTATAGGGAATACAGATGGGGTAGTGTGATTACTAGGTGTACATCACCATCATTCATTTCAGCTTCATTACATAAACTGCTGAATATAGACCTATATTTGCCTCAAATATTTTCCACAACAACAGGTCATGTCATCTTAGCATCAAGTAGTATTCTGTGACATTCACTTGGTCATCAGTTCACATGGTCAGAGTCTACTTATGCTGTCCAATATGTAGTCATCATTCAAAAAACTTTCTGCCCATGTCAAGATCATAAATATTACAACAAGTGGGCAAAGGTAGGGGTTGGTTCTATACTCACAATTTGTGCATGAATAGAGTACTGGCCTCTCCTGTCATAAAATGCCTCCTCATCGTCTCTTGGGCAAACAATTTCCACATAAGTACCATCTAAACAGCCAATAGTCTCAGGGAAATGATACTTTCTATAAAACCTACAATGCATAACAATTTAAAATAGGTATTCTTGTTTCAGTTGCAGGCATGCAGGAAATCTATTTGTCTTTTTATTCCTCCAAAATACTAAATTCATTGTTTACTATTAGCAATAGCAGGTGCCTACCCTTCCTTAATCTGGTCCCTCTGCATCACAGTGGACGGGAACACAACCCAGCTGTCGAGCACAACATTGAGCCCCTCAATAATAATCTTGATCACGCGGCTCACTGACTTCTGAGATATGTTCACATTGAAGTCTTTACCTACTGACTTCTGGTGTGAGCCACTTGCCAGAAACGACAGTGTTACTAAAACCTGTATAGATTTATATTTTTTATTATATTTGGTGCGTTCCATTCACTGATAATTTTGTAAATTTCGTTATTTTCGTCCACAAATCTCGTTCCACTCGCACCAACTTGTACTGAAAGTGATCAAAATTATCGTTTTTAACACTTTTTGTGGACGAAAATAACAAAAATTACGGTGAATGGAACGCAGCATATGTATATTTTATGTCTGCAGTGAAAAGTAATGTGTAATTTACCTTTAAAGGGAATGGTATACCATTTGAACGCTGAGTTTTGGGTACGACCGGCTCTAATATCCTCAATAATTGATGAAATACAACTCTGTTTACCGCACAATTTTTTAGCAAGTAGCTGTCCGTCAAATTACCGCAGTCAGACAAGTCATTTAGATACCTGCGAGCTATCCTTTCTTTATGAGCACTACCTCGCAACATCTTTAGCTTCAGAAGGGTGTTCATTTTGATTCAGGTCAATATAATTTAATATTTTTAGTATGCACACTGTACTATATAGGTATATACATAAGTAGATAATAAATACACCTTAAACCTAGGATACTGAACTGATAATTAGGATAGGTAACTATTTACAACAATCCTACGTATAAATAATTACTCTTTCTTAGCAACAACAACAAATGGAAAATAAAATAAACAAACAAAACAACTGCTTGCTGTCTGTGTGTCACTCACTGTCATTGTCAACAACAAATGACAATGACAGCAAATGATTGAATGATTGAAAGATAGAAACAAAAATTCGTGTTCCTACTAAGGCTACGCACGCACGCACGAACTTGGCGCTCAATTTGAGACTGAGCTTTTGTTTGTTTGATTCCGGCTGAGAAGCGGCTAAGCGATCACAATGTCTGTTTATGGAAAGAAAGAACGAGCAGCGCATAGGTACCACAAAACAGTGAGTCTCCAAAGGGCCAGTACCCAAGGTACAAACAAAAAAATATATGACAGACGAGCAGGACGGCAACCTCACAAAAAAAAATAAACAATAACAAAAAAATATTGTGCGAATAAAATGTGTGTTTATAACAGAAAGTATTGTCGCATGTTTTAAACAAATCGTATATAGAGATCATATTTAGCGATAGGGAGGTTTATAGTGCATTTTTCGTCCAGTTGCTACGAGAACAATAAGCAATGGAAAGGCGGAAAGCTAGCCCGGAACAACTGAACATGCTCTTACATTTCCTTGAAGAGGACAAGGAGTTAGCTATTGGAAAATTTACAGGATTGGAGGGAAAGATTCGCCAAACGAATACGTGGATCAAAATTACCGAGAAACTTAATGCTAACTCAGGGTTTGGGTCCGGTGCCATAAAGACACCTGATAAATGGCAACAGGTACTGATATTTCATACATTTCTACTATCCCATTGCAGGGTAAAGGAAGGAAGGATCCTCCTTCATATATTTCTCTCCCGGCCAACCTATAGCTACTTAACTCAGTGAGACTATCTGCCAAGTGGGAAATTGCATTATATTGGTACAACCATGTGTGTTATTTTAAATTATTTTTTAGACTTGGAGGGATTGGAAATCAAATGTCAAGAAAAAGGCATTTAAAATCCGTAAAAATAGATTTACACCTGGTTGCAATGGAAATACTCAACTGACAGAGGCCGAGGAGAAAATTCTTAGACTTATATGCACAAATACTTCAGTTTTTGGACTTTCGGGAGTGCCTGAAACTTCAGCGGTCTCTAATCAAATGGTTAGTAAGGTTGATTAATTTAATTTATTATAATTAGCAGCTAAACAATCAATTGTTGGTTTTCAATTATCTTGTTTCTTATTTGTTATTACTATCTATATTCTCTCTCACATACCTAATTTGCTAAATGAATTTCTTAGATGCTGTGTTTACCTTAAAAAAAATTACACTTAGTTAAAGAAACTGTCTTGTGAGTTTTGTGTATTTTTTTGGTGTAACAATTATTGGCAAATCTTAATAAATAAATTACTTACATTGTTTTCACAGGTCCCATCTCAAAGTACCAGCACCAATGATGATATGTGCAATGCTGATCCCTCAACAAGTACTATGGTATACCTAATAACTTCATCTTTCCACAACCAATCTTGTAAAGATAATCCTTTTACAAAATATTAATTTGATTTGATTCCAGAAATGGCCATCGGAATCTCAGCATTTCACATCAGCAGATATAGAATTGGGCCTTGAAGATGGATTGGGAACAGACCCTGATACCGGAATGGGCCCAAATGAGGTGTCTTCAGCACCAATTACTGGAAAGTCTCTATGGAAAAGAGGCAGACCTGTTAGTAAGTAAAGAAAGTATTTAAAAACGAAAAATATTGGATTTTACTCAGATATTTGTTAATGATACCTATTTCATAGGACTTGTACATGACAGACTGTTAAATTTAGAAGAGGAAAGAATAAGGATCGAGAAGCAAAAACTTTTAGAGAAGAAACGGTGCAATAATATAAGACTTAAAATGGAAAAGGACAGGCTTGATATTGAAAGACAGAGAAATGTTCTGCTAGAAAAGTAAGTCTTATACCTATCATTAGCTAAGTGATTTATCAAAATGGGATTTTCTTCATTCAGGCACTCTGCCTCAGACTTTAGATTGCAAATCCAAATAAATGACCATCAGAGGAACAAGATTATAATGTCGTCTTTTTTATTTTATTTCAGGCTGTTGGTAGCTGTAGAAGCAGTGGCGCATCGGTAAACATAATACAACTATTGTTGTAATACTGAATTCAAGCGCAGCAATAAGATGAATAATAAGAGCCATTTTGACAGTTTAGATTTAAGTTTGTGATAATACTGAGTAGTTAATTATCGTAAGGTTTACTTTATAGTATTTTATTACATTATTCCAATATATAATTATTTTCAAATATTTATCGAGTGCATTATTTGATTCCTTATCATCACTTTTGGAGTTGTATCGAAAATGACAGTGATTTCCTTCCATGCTAAAAATCATGATAGACGTATTATGTTCGAGTAAAAATATGAAGAGATTTTTTTGCTGACCATATTTTTTTCTCTATGACACTGTCAAGATCTGTCTGTCTGTCTATGTTCATGTTACATTGGAGGGAATCCCCCAAAATTTGCGCAGTTTTATAGCTATGCTATGCCTATGGAGGTAAATTGGCTAAACGAAATGAGTATGAGGATTTCTGGATCGAAAAATATGAGATAGGGACCCTACCTTTAGTATAAGTATGTAGCTTATTTGGAGGGGACTAACGGGACTAATAGTCACGTGACAACGTCACATTGTTAATTATTTTTACATAAAAATACCAGGATTATTTTTTCCGAAATCCGAATTTTGGGGGTATTTGAGTTCTGTATAGATGGGGAGAACGCAAGACAGTCGTCTGGCAGCACTGACAATAACACTGACACCTGGGCTTTTTGGCAGGAAGTGGAAAAGTCATGTTGTCATTTTTGTTTTAATTTCCAAAACTTGTGTTTTCTTGTATTATAATGTGTAATGTTGGTGGAATATTAACCATTATATGTTCATAAATGTGCGTGAGTGTGGGTAATTGGAACAAAGTGGTGTAACATGATTTTCGAGTTCCCCCAAGAAGTCTAGTAATTTGTCAGTAAAGTATCCACCACTTTACTGATGGGGTTTGGGGGGTAGAAATAAGGTAGTTATAAGGTAGTTTTAAGGTAGAATTAAGAAAAAAGTGTAATAAAAGTATACTGATGTTAGGCTCCAAAGGGCTAGTTCCCAGGGGTCGTAAAACTAATATTATAAAAAAAAAAAAAACACTGTCACCTCGCATTGACTGACAGTGACATGACATTATTCCTATTTTTATTCTGTGTTATTTTTGTTTTGTTTAGTGCAATGTGCATGGCAATAACTTGTAAATATTTAAATTTATTTTTACACTGTAGAAATGGCAAGTGCGAATTTGGGAAATGACCTGATAGGTGTTCTTTTCCCCGGTGTTGTTAAGAATGACGAGAAAGCATTACAATGTTTGGGTGGTATCAGAGGTATCTCACATGTAAGTACCGAAAATTTGCTGAAATACAAGCATAGGGACCATTTACCGAATACAGTGAAAATATTATATGCAATAACTTCGCCTGTGTTTGTCATTTCACGCTTGTACTAAAAAATATCTCAAGTTACCAAATAATATGGGTTTTGACGGACCCGTTAGCGTGGTTGGCGCGGAGGCGACATTCACGCTGCAGGTCGTAGGTTCGATTCCTACCCGGGACATGTATTTGTGTGCATGAACATGTCTGTATGTCCGGAGTCTGGGTGTATATGTATATTAAGTATGTATTTACAAATAAAAAAGTAGTATAAGGTAAATGCACCAGTAATGGTCAGCGTTCCACTAATGGTCATTTGAAAACAAAAACCTTCCAAATAAGAACCACGAATGTTTTAGGGAAAGCGGCAATACTCAACCATAAAACATAGACACTCAGCTTTATAAAAATGAATTTTGAAGTCTTAATGTCGTTTATTTTCAAAATGGCGACCGTGTAAAGTAGTCGCCGTCGCAAACTCATCAATTCCTTAAGAATTTCGTTAAGGAAGTGGTATTTTTAAACAGATTTTTTAGTATGAAAAATAGTAGTGGATTTGCACCTAATTTATTATATGCATGCTGAGATGATTGGGAGACAACATTACTACGTAATTGCACTAATTTACTTCGTAGTTTTTTTTTAAACTGGGGTGTCCATTACTGAAAATCGCAAAACGATTGGTTGCCAATTATGGTCAGTAATGAACACTGGTGTGACCATAACTAGCACATCATCTGTTAATCAAAAATATTGCTTAGTAATTATTGTTTATTTGCAGTTTTTTATTTTTTTTCAAAATTAAGTCGTGTAAATAAATTATATGCGACTTAGTACATGAGCCTCGCCATAAAAGTAGTAAAAAAGTTTTAAGTAGCTGTTCATCAGTACCCCAGAATGCTATAGTAGGTACTGGACATTTTAAATATAATTTTTCAAATTTTCTGTGGTTGCTAAGAATTGTAATTTAAAATTAATTTTATTTTATAAAAATGGAAGTCTATTTTCAATTTGCTGAAAGATAAATTTGTTCTTTTTTGAATTATTTTTCAATTTTTCTTATTATACAGGGTGTCCCAAAACTTTGCCACATGGAGGGGAAGTACCTTAAATATTGTAGATAGAGAATTTTACTGAATGAAGACTTCATTTTTATTTTAAAAACAGTACGAACTGCATTCAAAGATTTTTGAAAACTCGCTTGCCACACTCGGGAATCGAACCGGCTAAAATCCGATAAAATAACACCCTGTTCTTTTATGGCATCAATCGATAGGATCAATGATAAGAACTAAAGCTCTCTAACAAACATGGTAAATTAAATGAAAGGAAAACCATGAAATCTAAACTTATAAATTCATGAATTCAAAGATAAAGTGTATCCACAAAAAATGGAGCTATTTTCGAGCAACAAATTAGTTAGTTTACCATTTTTTATTCGTTCAATTAAAATAAGTAAAGATTTTATGGTTTCCTTTCATTTTGAAAACTCGCTTGCCACACTCGGGAATCGAGCCGGCTAAAATCCGAATAATAACATCCTTTTCTTTTATAGCATCAATCGATAGGGTCAATCATAAGGAAAAATCTCTTTAAGAAACATAGTAAATTAAATGAAAGGAAACCCATAAAATCGTTACTTATTTTAATTTTCACTTATTTTAATTCTTATAAGTTAAGATATCACGATTTTCCTTTCATTTAATTTCCCATGTTTATTAGAGTGATTTGATCCTTGTGATTGATCCTATCGATTGATGCCATAAAGTACAAGGTGTTATTTATTCGGATTTTAGCCGGTTCGATTCCCGAGTGTGGCAAGCGAGTTTTCAAAAATCTTTGAATGCAGTTCGTATTGTTTTTAAAATAAAAATGAAGTCTTCATTCAGTAAAATTCTCTATCTACAATATTTAAGGTACTTCCCCTCCATGTGGCAATGTTTTGGGACACCCTGTATACGTAAAACAATATTATCATAGTATTTTATTTTGTTCTAGAAAAGCATATCTGGATGAAATTTGATTAAATTTCTATTAACATTACGTAATTATCCTAATAATTGGCTTGACCATAATTGGCTGTTCATAACTGGTGTTGACCATAAATGGAGTGACAATCATTAGGTTGTTGCCTGACCATTACTAAGGCAATTTTTTTAATTTTTCAAAAATATTTTTAAATTTTTCTACTATAGATAAATGAGTTATTGAATCTTCCACAACTAAAAGATACCATCCTTCACTAATATCGCAATGAAACAGTAAAATTTAACAATAACTACCCAGACAAATGGCTAAAAATTACATATTTTTTTCTTATATTGACCATGATTGGGTCGTTTACCTTATGTAGTAATATCAGTTATCTGGTTTCCATAGTACAAGCTCTGCTTAGTTTGGGATCAGGTAGCCGTGTGTAAAAAATGTCCTAGGATATTATTATTATTATTATTATTATATAGTTTTTTTTTTTATTCATAGGTTTACTCAAAACCTAACAAGATACGTTTAGGGTTGTCTTACCAGCCTGAAAATCCATTCGTCAAGAAAATATATGCCAACTCTAAGAGAACTGCTGGGGTCTTGCTGAAGGTTAGAGTGAAGAAAACTACAGTAGACAATGAGGTGAAGAGAGAGGTGGTGTCTACTACCGTGGTAGGGCGCGTCAAATCTATGTACAAGTTTGAATGTGAGTGAGTAATATACAAATAATAAGTATAGACCATGGACCAATTACTAAGGGGACTGGCCCTAAGCAACTCGGCCGAGTGGTCGGCCTAGTACTAACATCGACATAAAACGAAGCGAGTAGTTCAACTATTTACCGGTAGATAGAACAATGAAAATGAAAAAAACAATGACCACGTTTTTTTCATACATATATCTAATAAGAGCACCTCTTTCTTTAGTCTTTACTCTGTGGTATAGACATTGCCTCTTTGTCTAATAATGGGGTAAGGATTGAGGTTTTATTGGTGGTAGAACCAAGCTGTAGCCAAATGACTGCAGCTCATATACAGGCTGGCTCGACCTTTCACAGTAGATTGGCAAGAAATGGATATTACAACTGCGGTTTGTATAAGCCGGAAGCCTAAAGCCTTGTAGGCTTCAGGTAGCTTCAACAACTGACAACATGTTGGCCACTAACCATACGATAAGAAGGAGATTATTCTCTAACAACAGAAAGTTTGTTTCAGCGCTGTGTGACTTCCAGTATTTACCAGTGACCAGAGAAGCAACTGATGCTCCTCTGAAATGTGTTTTGGATAAAATACTACCAACAGGAGCGGATAACTTCAATTTTATGTCGTTAGTACACCATATTTTAATTAATGTTCAGCATTATGAGAAAACATATTATACTGAGTAAAATCCTAGGGAGGATCCTATATAACACTGTCAGTAATATTGTGCATAGCACAGCAATATTGACATGTCACAAATGTCAAATGTCATGAGGCGCTCTTAGACGGCTGCAATCACTGATAAGTAAAAAATCGGAGGTTAAGCAACGCTCGGCAAGGTCAGTCAGAGATGGGTGACCATTTAGTGGCATTTGAACTGAGCGTCTCCGTGCTTCGGAGGGCTGGTCCCGGTTGTTGTCATCTAGATAGCAGTCTTTAAGCCTTGTCAGAGGCCTTCGGGCAGCTTGAACAACTCGGACACCAGGTTGGCCACTAACCAGAGTTGGGCAAAATTTAATTGCAATTAATTAATTGCTAATTGCATGTGGTGTCACAATTAACAATTAATTTTGGTTTCTTTGTCAATCGACAACAAATCACAATTAATTCTTAATTGTGACATCACCTGCAATTAGCAATTAATTAATTGCAATTAAATTTTGCCCAACTCTGACACTAACCATACAATAAGAAGAAGAAGACAAATGTCAATATTGCTGTGATATGGTCACAGCAATATTGACATTATGAGACAAACCTGATTGCAAAGGATTGTGATATGTATTGATAATGTATAATATGTATAAGTATGTGTATTGACACTCACCCTATGCACATTATATTATATATGTGCATAGGGGGAAGTTATTGCATATATACATACATACATATACTCACGCCTGTATCCCAAGGGGGTAGGCAGAGACTATTGATTGCCACGTGCTACGATTCTGACACACCTCTTTTGCTTCATCCACATTCATACATCTTCTCATGCACTGCCGTCGGTTGAGGGTGCTACGGACTTGACCTTTCTGGAAGAGACCATTGATTTGCCCGTGAAAAGTTCTCCTTGGGCGCCCTCTTCCGACGCATCCACTTACTTTCGCTCCGTATATCTCTTTCGTCAATCGACTTTCACTCATCCTCTCTACATGGCCAAACCATCTTAGCATACTCCTTTCAATCTTAGTCACCACATCATCCTTCAACTTGCATCTCTCTCTTATCACACTATTCCTTATACGGTCAGCAATGGTGACACCACACATGCTCCGTAAGGAGCGCATTTCCACCGCATTTATTTTACTTTCATGCTTCTTTTGCCATACCCAACATTCACTCCCGTACATGAGTGTTGGCACTAACACACCATCGTGAATCGCCAACCGTGCATTATTGCATATATTATATTATATATTAGGCAGATTACATTATACAGGGTGTCCCAAAATGTTGCCACATGGAGGGGAAGTACTTTAAATATTGTAGATAGAGAATTTTACTGAATGAAGACTTCATTTTAATTAAAAAAAAAATACGAACTGCATTCAAAGATTTTTGAAAACTCGCTTGCCACACTCGGGAATCGAACCGGCTAAAATCCGAAAAAATAACACCCTGTTCTTTTATAGCATCAATCGATAGGATCAATGATAAGAACCAAATCTCTCTAACAAACATGGTAAATTAAATGAAAGGAAAACCATGAAATCTAAACTTATAAATTCATGAATTCAAAGATAAAGTGTATCCACAAAAAATTGAGCTAATTTCGAGCAACAAATTAGTTAGTTTACCATTTTTTATTCGTTCAATTAAAATAAGTGAAGATTTTATGGTTTCCTTTCATTTTGAAAACTTGCTTGCCACACTCGGGATTCGAACCGGCTAAAATCCGAATAATAACATCCTGTACTTTTATAGCATCAATCGATAGGGTCAATCATAAGGATAAAATCTCTTTAAGAAACATAGTAAATTAAATGAAAGGAAACCCATAAAATCGTTACTTATTTTAATTTTCACTTATTTTAATTCTTATAAGTTAAGATATCACGGTTTTCCTTTCATTTAATTTCCCATGTTTGTTAGAATGATTTGATCCTTGTGATTGATACTATCGATTGATGCCATAAAAGTACAGGATGTTATTTTTTCGGATTTTAGCCGGTTCGATTCCCGAGTGTGGCAAGCGAGTTTTCAAAAATCTTTGAATGCAGTTCGTATTGTTTTTAAAATAAAAATGAAGTCTTCATTCAGTAAAATTGTCTATCTACAATATTTAAGGTACTTCCCCTCCATGTGGCAAAGTTTTGGGACACCCTGTATATGATGATTTTATTTATAGGGAACCAGCACCATTAGTGTTAGTGCCTGCAAACTTCTCAAGGCTGGACAAGCCCACCTGCTATGCCTATACTGATAAAAGATACACAAATAAGACAACAACCTCTCCCGAGAGAGACGTTAATGTTCACAACAAGACCAGGGCTCAGAGGGGTGTGCAACTGGCACCGTACATATTTAGCCTTACCGATGACTTACCAATGGAACCTAATGAAGTGTATATAAAACAGAAGGAGATGAAAATAGCACTGTATCCAAAAGTGAAAGAAGAGTATGAGATCATTCAAAAGGTGTGTTTAGAATTTACCTTTACATCTTTGAAATATTAATTAACTCATGTTTTAGAGCTCCAACTGACTGCTGTGGAAAATTAATGCTTCAGCTCTGCTCATTTTTTTAAACAATAATAGGACTAGCAATTGCCATACATGCACATTTTTTTTTGTTTCTCAACCTGTCTCGTTCCACTACTGGGCAAAGGTCTCCCCTTCTTTCCTCCACTCCTCCCTGTTTATGGCAATACTGGGCCAATCCTTCAAGTAGGAGTCTAACTCATCCCGCCATCTCCTTCTGGGCCTGCCGCGATGCCGTTTGGCTAGACGTGGGACCCAATCGGTCATCACATGCACATTATAGGTACATAATTTAATTGTAGAATTAATTGTTTTTTAAGCGCGCACAATTTGCGCGATAATTGTGGCAGTCGATTGGAGCCTATAGACATTATTTTATACAGTGTGTTACGAAAACCCTGTCCGACCCGAAAACGTATTGTTGGGTATCGAGATTAGATTCTATTTTTGTAAAAAATAAAATTTTAATTTTTTTTAAATTTCATTTTTATTTTATATTTTTTTAGCATAGTAAGTGTCCCACTGCTGGGCAAAGGCCTCCCCTCTTTTTTTGGAAAACAATTACCCCGTTTACATATATATTTTTTGTCATAAAATGACATCATTACGTACTTTGTGGTTAGAGGTGCCGCCACACAATCTAACATAATTACTGCCAGTAACGGTGTTGTCATATTTTTAAAATTGCTACATTTTGGGAGAAAAAGGCAAAAAAAATTGGCATTTTAAATTTTCATTAATATGATTATGATCATGTTTAAAAAAAAATAAAAATTTGGTCATGTGATTGGGAAACCTAAATACCGGTTTCGGCTCGGACAGGGTTTTCTTAACATACTGTAAATAAATGCTAATTTAACGCCGTATAATTTCTATTGGTTTTTAGCTGTTTGAAGAGAGACCAATCTGGTCCCTAAATGTATTAAGGTACCATACAAAACTCCGGCTATCATCCCTTAAGATCATCATGCCCTGCTTAGCCCTGTACATGAAGACGGGGCCCTGGCGCGCCATGTGGGTGAGGTTCGGCTATGACCCTCGGAAGGATCCCGGTGCCAGGTTTTACCAAACCCTGGACTTTAGGCTAAGACACGCCGGTAAGTACTTTCAACCTGGGTAAGACCTTTCAACGATTCTGTACTGACTACAACTAAGTACATAGTTTTATTGTTTAGTTCTATGTTGTTGCAACCATAGAGATTTTAATTAGGAGAGACATTCTTAGTAGATATCTCTATGGAACAACGCTTGGTCATTTTCCCGGGATGCGTGGCATCTATCTACCGGTAAATAGCTGAACTACTCGCTTCGTTTTATGTCGATGTTAGTACTTGGCCGACCACTCGGCCGAGTTGCTTAGAGCCAGTCCCCTTAGTAATTGGTCCATGGTTGCAACACACTCTAGGACAAAAGTGTCCAATACACAAACTAATAATGTGTATAGGATTTACGATCGGCCTATAACAATCCATGATTGCTTGCGATAGACCAATCACATGTTGATATTAGTAGTTTTGTTTGCGTATGTACAGGATGTTTTAAAAGTGCGAAATAATACTTGGATGAGTATCGGGATTAGAATTGTAATATCTCAAAGACTTGTGTAATTTATTCCCCAACATATTTCTTTGGATATTAGTGGTTGCTACTAGATGTACTTTACCCTGGATTCCACGCAATTTGATGTGTTCTAAGGCCGCAACACAAAAGTTGTCACAAATATTCAAAGACCCATAACTATTATAGTTACGTATAGCCTGTTTTTATTAGCCATCTACATATCAGGTTCCGTATATGTAGTTTAATTATTATTTCGTACTTTTGAACTCTGTATATTGTGATATTCCCAGCCGGCATTAGGTCGATGATAATGACCCGCGACGACGTGGTGCACTACAAGAAGGCGGACCGCGTGTGGCACAAGCGCAAGGAGTCGGACGAGGCGGCCGGCGAGGACGTCGCCGAGGGCAGCGTGTTCTTCCGGCCCGGCATCACGCCCACGCAGCGGCACATATTCTATCAGGTATTGACGCACCAACGAGCCAATGACGAGCATTCATAAAAAGTTGCTATGGTCGCATATGGTCACATCTAAGGTAACATGTCCGACATAAGCTGATCTCTCTTTTGTATAAACATCATCCGTAATTAAAAGAGCTCTGCTTATGTTTGAAATGGTACCATGGATGCGTAGGCGACTGTACAGTGTATATTTTCTTTATAAAATCATAAATTAGTAAGTAAATCTATCTATACATTTCTCACAGAACCTAAAAAGCAATTCTGTTATGTTCTTTTGACCTCAAGACATAGGTATGCTCCGCGCACCTAGTTCGAGGACCACTGAAAATTGTATTGTGTGACCCATAGAGATTATAAACAGAAGAGATGTTCTTAGTAGATTTCTCTATGAAACAACGCGTGGAATTTGCGCGGGATGGCGCGGGTGGTGGGGGTTAAGAAATGGGTGGGATCTAATAAGATACCGCCCACCCGATTATTTCTATCTACCGGTCAATAGCATAACTACTCGCTTCATTTTAGGTTGATGTTAGTACGTAGTTTAACTTTTTGCACTACATGTCACTAAGTGTAAGATGCTAAAAGAGACGTACAAAAGGTCGCCATCTAGTGTCGATATATAGAATTATATTTGGGATGCGAACGTTTGCAAGACGTCTGCACAGGACGAACGCCGACAGCACACTGACTTAAATCACGCCTACTGTGATGACGTCACGGGCCTAGTGGAGTCTTCGGGCCCGGGTGCTTAGACCCAGTCCTCTTAGTATAAAGCCGGCTCTACACCATGCCGCGATTGCCCGCGAATAGTGATGGGATGTTCTCGAGAACATTCTCACCCGGAAACTTACACGGAAACTTACTCGTGAGAATTTTTGAGAATCTTATATTTTGGGTGACGTTATCCTAACTTTCAATCTTAAAAACAATTAAAACCACCATATTTGCATGTTAAATGAGGTTTCTGCCAAGTTTAACATGCTTCATAAGATAAATTCTCGAAAATACTCACGAGTAAGTTTCCGAGGGTGAGAATGTTCTCGAGAACATCCCATCAGTACCCGCGAACCCATTGTTAACGCGGCGAGAACAATGAAATAAATGATGTATTGCAGTACTGTGATGTGAAGATCCCGGAAGTGGAGGCGATAGTGTCCGCGGAGCCGGCGGGCGGGTACCTGTGCCACGAGAAGCGCGGCTGGCTGCCGCCCAACACGGACGAGCTGAGCCGCGACCACATCTTCCGCTACACCAAGGAGACGCTGCTGGCCACGCACAGCGCTGAACTCAAACTCGAGGTTGGTCTCACACACATTGTATTGGGGCTGGCTTATAGTCTACTAGCTGATGCCCGCGGCTTCGCCTGCGTGGATGTCGGTTATTTATATACTAAAACCTTCCTATTGAATCACTCTTATCTATTAAAAAAAACCGCATCAAAATCCGTTGCGTAGTTTTAAAGATCTAAGCATACATAGGGACAGACAGACAGCGGGAAGCGACTTTGTTTTATACTATGTAGTGATGCGAGGCACTCATAGCGAGCCATATTTATTGGTGATAGAGCGAAGCTGCATAATACTTATTAATTAACTAGCTTTTTCCCGCGACTTCGTCCGCGCATAATTTAAAAAAAGTACCCTATGTGCTATTCCAGACTATAATCTATCTCTGTGCCAAATTTCATACAGATCCGTTCAGCCGTTCTGACGTGATTGAGTAACAAACATCCATCCATCTAAACTTTCACATTTATAATATTACTAGCTTATGCTCGCGACTACGTCCGCGCATAATAAAAAAAAATTTACCTTATGTGGTATTCCAGACTATAATCTATCTCTGTGCCAAATTTCATACAGATCCGTTCAGCCGTTCTGGCGTGATTGAGTAACAAACATCCATCCAGTCAGCCATCCATCCATCTAAACTGTCACATCTATATCTATACTAATATATAAAGAGGGAAATGCTGACTGACTGACTGACTGACTCATCAACGCCGAGCCGAAATTACTGAAGTTAGAGACATGAAATTTGGACAGTAGATATATTTTGTGACGTATGCAAGCAATAAGAAGCGATTTTTGAAAATTCAACCCCTAAGGGGGTTAAATAGGGGATGAAAGTTTGTATGCAAGTTCGTCATTTTTCAAGTTAGGATTATGAAAATTTCTATACTAATATATAAAGAGGGAAATGCTGACTGACTGACTGACTGACTCATCAACGCCGAGCCGAAACTACTGAAGTTAGAGACATGAAATTTGGACAGTAGATATATTTTGTGACGTAGGCAAGCAATAAGAAGCGATTTTTGAAAATTCAACCCCTAAGGGGGTTAAATAGGGGATGGAAGTTTGTATGCAAGTTCGTCATTTTCCAACTTAGAATTATGAAAATTGGTGTTTAGGTGTCTTTTTAAAAATAAAAAAATATGGGTCTCGGCGTTTTTGAAAATTCAACCCCTGAGGGGATTAAATAGGGGATGAAAGTTTGTATGCAAGTTCGTCATTTTTCAAGTTAGAATTATGAAAATAGGTGTTTAGGTGTCTTTTTAAAAATAAAAAAAATGGCGTGTTTGAAAATTCAACCCCTAAGGGGGTAAAATTAGGGACGAAAGTTTGTATGGAAGTTGGTTATTTCTTAGGTTAGAAGAATGAAAAGTAGTGTTTAGGTTTCTTTTTACGTATTAAAAATACTTAATAACTTCATCTTTCTTGAAAGTTCAACCCCAAGGGGATAAAATAGGGGATGAAACTTTGTATAGAAGTTCGTCATTTTTGTTGTAAGAATTATGAAAATTAGTGATTAGGTGTCTTTTTAAAAATAAAAAAGTAAAATTTAATAGCGTTTTTGAGAATTATACGGATACGCGATATGGGATACGGGATACGGGATACGGGATACGGGATACGGGATACGGGATTTGGGACATGGGACATGGGGCATGGGGCATGGTGCATGGGGCATGGGGCATGGGACATGGGACATGGGACATGGGACATGGGACATGGGACATGGGACATGGGATATGCGATACGGGATACGGGATACGGGATACGGGATACGGGATACGGGATACGGGATTTGGGACATGGGACATGGGGCATGGGGCATGGGGCATGGGGCATGGGGCATGGGACATGGGACATGGGACATGGGACATGGGACATGGGACATGGGACATGGGACATGGGACATGGGACATGGGACATGGGACATGGGACATGGGACATGGGACATGGGACATGGGACATGGGACATGGGACATGGGACATGGGACATGGGACATGGGACATGAGACATGGGATATGCGATACGGGATAAGGGATGAGGGATATGGGATACGGGATACCAGATACGGGATGCGGATTGCGGGATGCGGGATACGGGATGCGGGATGCGGGATGCGGGATGCGGGACGCGGGGTGCGGGGCGCGGGATACGGCACACGGGACACGGGATACGGGATATGAAAAACGGGATCCGGGATATCCAGAATACGGGATTTGGGTTCCAGCAAACGGAAACGGAATTTCTTAAATTTATATTCTGCGCGGACGAAGTCGCGGGCAAAAGCTAGTTTATAATATTAGTGGGATGAATCCGAAGTCACGGCTCAGTGCTTCGTATGCGGCCACTGATAAGGGTGGTATTTACTTACATATTAATAAAAGATAAATGTTACCATGCCGGAACATAAAATCGACTACAGATAGGTTGATTGTGAAGGAAATGATTGATAAAACGTGCTGGTAGAGCCAAGCTGTAGCCAAATGACTGCAGCTCATTAGGCTGGCTCGACCGGGGTAGTACCACCCTCTCACAGAAGATCGGCGTAAAGTAGATTTTACAGCTGCGTTTCGTATGATGATTGAGTGAGCCGGAAGCCCAACAATATATAAATTTAGGGGTAAATGTGTAAATCCTAATGAACTATTCTGAGCTATTATTACCTCGTTTCAGGAAGGAAGTGGAAGCGAGGAAGAATCAAATTCAGACGAAGATGAACCGACTAATGAGCCAGAAGAAGTATGAGAAATATACCTTGTATAATAAACACTATAAACAGATATATTTGGTTATCATTTTTGTAAGTTCCTGGATACCAATATCACAATAACTTTACACTCTGCTATATATCCGACTTCGGTTTGTCGACCGGGCCCGCCGTCATTAGTTCGGCCGGCTCATTTTTAGCTAGAGAGTACAGTAGCATCAACCAACATTGGATTCAAACATTTGTTTGCGGATGAATGAGCAAGAATGTTGATAGTTATGTTTAAAGTTTTATCGCCCGAAGGCCTCCGACAAGGCTTAACGACTGCTGCCTAGATGACAACAACCGGGACCGACTTTTTACATGCCCTCCGAAGTAGGTAGACGCCCAGTTCAAATGCCACTAAATGGTCACCCATCTCTTCCTGACCTTGCCAAGCGTTGCTTAACGTTGTTGAAGTTTTATGAGAAAAATGCATGACTGGTTATTACGTTGTTATTAACCCGGAATAATTTAGTAGTCCCAGTAATTGGCCTGTGGCCGTTCAGCCTTATACCTACCTACTGGGTGAAATCGAAATCGTCGGCAATATTTTAACCAGTGATTCTACACATGATTCAGAATATTTAGGGAATATTAATCAACAAATCAATTGATAAAAAATATTACCCAGGTAAGGTATAACAGTTAATCGTTTGCTTATTTGCTTACCCGATCCATATTTTTTTTTCAATAGATTTTTTTTTTATTTGTTTTCCTAAAATATTTTGAATCATGTGTAGAATCACTGGTTAAAATATTGCCGACGATTTCGATTTCACCCAGTATAAACAAATAAATAGGTAGTACTTAGGTAAATACATTTATCAAACATTCTCTTCACAATCAATCTATCTGTAGCCGATTTTAAGTTCCGGCATGGTAACATTTATCTTTCAATACATGCAAGTAGGTAATTACCATCCTTATCAGTTGCCGCATACGAAGCTGTGACTCCGGATTAATTAATTAATACCTATTATGTTTAAAACTGATTGACAGCGGGCAATCACTGATGCTGCACGTTAACGTGTTTATAAGTGTATGTTGTCCATATGCAGATTCAACAAAATCTGTCCATCCGTCATCCTATGCAAATAAGCGAAGGATAAACGCTGTAATTACATAAAAAAAGATACCTAAATATGGATTTTAAAGAATTGTTTATCTACATGTCGCGTTGTCCATAATAAGCGCCGAAGCTATTGAACGCATAATATTACCTCCTATTCTACAAAGCGGAGTTGAGACCCACGGGCAAAATAATTTTCGTTGCAAGGTAGATGCGCCTTACCGCGCTTACTTTGGATATTTGGCATTGAATGCAAGGTAACTACCCGACATCTGCTTAGTAACGCACCACCCAGCGTCGCGGCTGCACGGCTGCACGCGCGCGCTTATGATTATCTACATAATAACGTTACAATGAATATAACAACAGTTCTGGCGTATATGGCTTCTTTGTATCGATGGATATTTAGGTATAGTTTAATGTGCTGTTTTTAGAGCTCTAATGTTCGTGTATGTCGGGTCTATAATATAAAACGTCATGCATTATGCTCGGGAAATGTCATAGGGCCGTAAGGCTCACCTTACTATTAACATTGCTGTAAAAGTACACCTCTGCCTACGCCTTTAGGGAACACAGGCTTGATGTAAGGCATTTTTATTTTAGGATACTGATGAAGGTACGTAGGACCTTCAATCTTATTATTCATTGTTTATTAAAATAGCGATTATAGGGAATGCTTCACACAAGGCTCGCACAAAGTGGTTCTTTGTTGACAAAGACAATGTTTGGCCAGTGCCACCGTGCAGCCGCTATCAGCGCGCTCTTTGTGTGAATGCACATCAAACACTGACTCATGATGGACATTGTCCTTTTCTTGTTGATACGGCTACCAGCCGATCCTGCCGTCAGTCATGTTTTAAAAATAATAAAATATTTTTTTTTTTGCGTCCAAAGTTCAGACTGTCGCATCTATAATAGTGGGTACGGATATACCTACTGTTCATAGGGTACAGTTTTTCTCGATAGCCTGTGTAGGTATTGATGTCCTTATTGTATAGCACAATAACGTCCTATTTAAAGGTGGTAGAGCCAAGCTGTAGCCAATTGACTGCAGCTCATAAACGGGCTGGCTCGATCAGGGTAGTACCACCCTCTCACAGAAGATCGGCGTAAAACAGCTTTTACAGCTGCGTTTCGTACGATGAGTGAGAGAGCCGTAAGCCCATCCACTTCCCCCTCCCTCCATCCCACTCTCCTTCAGGTCGGCAATATGCGAGCAATACGTTTGGTATTGTAAGCATCTATAGGCTACGGTTACTGCTTATCATCAGGTGGGCCGGACGCATTTTTGCCACCGCAGTGAAAGCAAAAAAAACTAGGACATTAGGATAGGTATTATGCGAATTAAAAACAAGCGTAGGAATTTGCACATTTCAGATGATAAAGGTTGGCAAGGTAAGGTATAGCTTACTCTGGTACATCTTTCTTTTAAAGTTTTCCTACTTATAGGTATATGGAAATTTCATAATCCTGCCTGAGTATTACCAATGTCTACTTGTTAGCTGTAAATGCCCAACTAGACCGTTTCTAAATTCTAGAACGAAAATGAGTCGAAATTAGGTAAGTACTCTAATGGGTACCTACTTGACACGAGTTTTAAGAATAACACAACAAGTGGACCTTTTTTAAATCTCGACTCTTGTGTGTTTAGTGTTTCTCAGGTACCAACCAACCAACCAACCAACCACCGACTTAGTAAGTACAATTATTATATTGTTATTTGGTAGGATCAATAATAAAATATTCTTAGTTTGTGTCCCATTTAAGTACCTACCAGGGGCGTAGCTACCGCCGTATCAGCCGTATCAATGATACGGGGCCCCCGAGCTACAGGGGCCCCGAACGTATGTGAAAATTCTTTACGCTTCATTTGGGCCCCTAATAAATTTTGATACAGGGCCCGTCTAAGGCAAGCTACATTACTGGTAACCTACCTTAACTAATTTCAGGTTAGTTCTGTAACAAATAAAATGTACATTAAGTGTAACAAATAAAATGTACCTTAAGTGTAACAAATAATATGTACCTTAAGTGCTTGCTTTCGCATAATCTGAAGGTTCTCAATTATTGCGTTTTCGATTGTGTCTTATACGAATAATATTATAAGTAAGGTACCTAACTCATTTACAAAAACAATGAGTATTGTTAAAATTAACGATATAATTCTTTGTGCGGTGGTTATTTTTATCATTTTCAACGAAGACGTTTTAAGTTAAGGCGCAAAGGCCGGTGTGGAGCACTAAGCATGCGGCTTATCGAGAGTGGTATATAACGCGCGGGTGGATGCGCGCGCGCACACTCGCTTGCGCCTCTCACCGCCGCACGATCGATTTCCCGCCCTTTGTCATTTCCAACGGCGCGTGAATCCACGCGAGTGAGGTTAGTGCTATTTCTTCTATTGGTGGAAATATAATGCGAACTGTAATGTGTATGTGCTGTGTTTGTGTGCATGTTGTATCTTGTGAAACCTCAGATTTGTTAATGATTTACCTACAATTTTAATTAAGTATACAGCTAGGACCTAGCTTAGTTTAATTTAAAACCGTGGAATTATTGTGGTAAGGCGAAAAAAATATATTGTGTGGACCTATGTTAAATAGGTTAATAATAATAAATAATAATCTTCAGCCATTATAACTTTCCACTCCTGGGGAGTTGAGTCCTCCCCTCATTGCGAGGACTGGCCCAGTGCGGTTTGGATTTCACAATTTTACGAAAATTGGTTAGATTTTATCACATAGTAGGTAAAGATATAGTATACAGCTTTTGAGACGAAAAAAGCTCTTTGCGCAGGTCTTTCTGTTTATCCATACTAGATACTTAACTACCTATAGGTACTTAATAAAGCTAACGGTAGGTATATCTTTCCCTACATGAAAAAATCTGGTAATTCGGTTTGCGCACCAATTTAAATAGCACCAAAAATATTCTATAAGGGGAAAATCTCTACTTTCGTGATTTGAATTAGATGTTTGGCTTTATTAATGTTGGTCATTATATTTCTGTAGGTAATTCCGTTATTAACTTTCCTTTGGAGGTCCAGGATATTAAGCTATCAGTAGATCAATCTGCTAGATTCCACGTGATGGGCGCTGGTGGTTAAAAGAAACCGAGATTCAATGAAAAACTTGTGGGTCTATCAAATATCGAACACGATACAGATGCATGTATGCATGCATGCATATGCATGTTATTATAAATATCTACAAAGTCTAATTCCTAGAATAACAATATTATGTATTTTGATAAGGAAAAAACAACTGTAACATAATAGCGAGACGCGTGTAGGGATGAATGAATACAAGATGAAGCCTAGATAATAAATAGACAGGCGCATTAATTGATTAAGTTAACTCGATAAAAAACAACTACTACTACAACTAGGAAGGAAACAAAAAATAATACCTACTTAACTACGTACATATACTATTTCATAGTATAGTTCTACCAATTCCACTTATACTTATTTAATCATTTATTCGTCTAATATTAATAAGGTGAATGTAGAGTCAGACTGTCAAGCAAAAAGCAGTTAAACTCTCAATTGAGCAGTTGCTAAATACTTACTAAGTACCCGTTAACTCTGCAATAGTTTGATTTTATAATTTGCGGTAGCGTTTTAGCAACAGCTTGCCAATATTTTTTGTGCAATCCTATCTCGACGCAATGATGTTTATTAATCGCAGGCAACACGTGCGCCGGCGCGGGCGCAGCGTGCGAGGAATCCACAACAAGTCCTTGCCTTGCGGCCAGTGTCACGCTGCCACTAGCTCATTTAGAATAAGGAATTAATCTATCGGAGGATGTTTTATTAGTGCAGAAACATTACCGTAAAACAGAAAAGAGTCCTTAAACATTTTATTCGAGCAAATCTCCACAGAAAACGACTACAAAATACCTGGACGTTTACTGATAGGATCTTAATTATTGGGTAGTAACATAGAGAAAAGTCGACACGCAATAGGTGCCTGAAATTTGGCGTCGTCGCCGAAGCTGGCCTATGATACATTGGCGTGACGACCTGGATGCACTCCATAACAGTTGACAAAAATGGCCAATATCACGGAATAAATGAGTAGTTGTGGGGGAGAACTTTGCCCAGCAGTGGGACGATGTGGGTTAATAAAAAAAGACATTATTAAAATCATTATATCTATCTCTCACAGATTCAAGATGAGCACCCAAAGCGAGTTTAAATTAGAACGCAGTGTAGAGTTGTCTCCGGCGACGAAGGCGATCGCCGAGCAGGAACTGAGAGAGACCCCGGAGAGGGTGCGGGAGGCTCTCGAGCGGCTCCGGGAGCTGCTCCGGGAGGCCAAGGACCTGTACTATGGAGAGGACGACGAGCTGCTCACGATCTTCCTCAGACCTTGCAAGTGGTACCCGGAGAGCGCGCTTGAACTTGTAAGTTTTTGTTTTTTGTATTGAGTCATCTTCTTCTTATTGTATTAGTGGCTAACCTGGTTTCGAAGTTGTTCAAACTGGCCGAAGGCCTCTGACATGGTTTAACGACTGCTATCTAGATGACAACAACCGGGACGTAACGACTTTTATCCAATGTGCCCTCCGATCCACTAAATCGCTTAGTTTTCAATGCCACGGAATAGTCACCCTTCTCAGACTACCCTTACCATGCGTTGCTTAACCTACGAACATTTACAGATACGACTTTCTTTAAAACTCTTTTCTCGCCAATGCATCACTGCCTTCCCTTCGGGGAATACAGATAAGTATGACGTATTTTTTAAATTGAACAATTTTTATCTAAAGGTAGGCTAGGTATTCTGGCTAGTTATAATAAACTTGTTAGACTAGACAGTTTGTTCTGACGCAAATATACATACAAAAAATCATTTGTAGTTCAGTGACCTTATATGCATAAATTAAGGTCAACCACCCCGAACCACCTATGTCATTCATATCAAGATATTGATTAAGTTTTCTCTGCTAAGGTTATGGTGTCCTATCGTATGTCCTTAAATTTATTAATTAAACCTAACCTATTATCATTCAAGTCATAGTAACGAATATTTAAGTATAGTATAATAAAAGAACTACGATTGAAATAGATGGAGCATTTACGAATGCGCGTACGAAGCGGGTCATATCGTTACAGCCTACTAAATTTGCGTAACCGTGCAACGCATAATGCCGCCAGTTTAAGCAACCGCACAATTATGAGCGGTTAACGAGCGATTTCATCGGACTTGTCCTAGACCCCGGCTACTAACCGATTGTAACCAAGGATATGAACTGTGGTTAATATCGACTTACATTTAACCCTTAAACTTAGACCTATAGACCTTACATCTTTTATGAGCAAAATAAATTGTTAGTTCCTTGGGTGACAGATATATGCTAATGCCGAGCAAGCGTACAACTTATACTGCATAGAGCTTTGGCTATAGGACTCAAGGTAGAGCTAAGTTTGGAAACTAGTGAAGTTTTACAAGTTTGTAAGTTTACAGCTAGGTACAAACTTTTCTAAGACCTCGGTTTGGTACTTACTATAATATCAATATAGGCATCTATTATATCTAACTATTTTTTAAATTGGGACTATGCCCGCCACACATTCCCACCACTGTTACTCCTGTAAGCCAGGATCGACAATGGTGTTCACCGATGACGCCAAGGATTGACCCTCGACGAGTCCCGGGGAAAAGCTAAGTTGTCTTGGAACCCGCACGAATATAATCAAAAGAAAGGATAGGAGGAGTTGGAAGAATATTATCCACTTCCCTCCGTAGCAAAGCGGGAGACAAAAATAACAGTATATGCTGGTAGCCACAGAAATAAGACTGTTACAACTGGTGGAAGACTGGTGGATATCTTACTATCTGGGGCGAAAAAGCAAAATCAAAATCAACAAATCGTTTTTGTTTTAAATACAATACCTTTAGTCCAGCAGTTAGATAGTCAGTCTACCACCATAGCACGATATACCTGCCTATCAATTTTATAAGCAAGCTGAGATAACCCATAACAAACTTTGTGCTTATAATAAAAACATTAGGGCATCAAGTGAATGCAAGTAGACGGGAATGACAGGCTATACGCTTGGCTGTTATTTCCCCATACATTCAGCAATATAATATGAGATCATGTTCATTATGATAAGCGCTATAGCCTAGCGGTCAAGGTGGTCTTACCGTGACACAGTCACAAGTTGAAATCACCATTGATCGACTATACGGTCTTAGGGATCTTTGGGGAACTTGGGGGTCGCGTAATCAATTACCTAAGCACATACTTATTTTATATGTCACTTTCAAGTACAAAATATCTGACATATTAATTGCGGAAGTATATAAAAGCTACTTTCTAGAACAATATAATGAAGCATGATTACGAAAGGGTTGTCAAAGATGTCAAAATGTATCGCATAATCTTTAAATATGCGAATAAATTCTCTATATTATCGAAAAATCCATTTATCGATGTGTATAGAGGTATTGGTTTATGTACAAGTACGCTGTACACGGCTGAGATTACATAAGCGAATTACGTGGCGATGCTGTGACAATAATAATAAATGTAATGCAATAACAATTAGAGGTTGTTAACCAACGCCTCGGAAACTTTGCAGCTTATGACTGTTTGTTCTGTAGATAACAACTCAATCTATTGTTCTAATTGGCTATTCAGATTGTTCCATACTTCCATACAATCATTCGAGAGGAGACAAGCTGGTAATGATGACCGGTTATTTTCACAAAGTTGCGGTTGCTTAGGGGGCGTCCATAAATTACGTGAGGTGATTTTTGAGATTTTTCGACCCCCCTCCCCACTTGGTGAGATTTTGTGAGATTTTGCTCGACCCCTTCCCTCCCCCTCTAATCTCACGTGAGATTTTTCAAAAGCTATATTAAAGATGGAAAACATGTTTTACTTAATTTAACCCAGATTTCTTGCAATTTTATACTGTTTCTTGCGGTAAAAAAAATTACGTGAGATTTTCCGAGACCCCCCCTCTCCCCCACGTGAGATTTGGTCTGATTTTGCTCAACCCCCTCCCCCCTAAATGCCTCACGTAATTTATGGACGCCCCCTTAGAAATGGTTACAAAATTGGTTTCAACACGTACATACATAGCTAAGATATACTTTGTGAAATAGCGTGCATATAATAATTGTGGTATATTTTGAAATACACGGCACTGATCTCTTAACCCTATTTTATTAACGCCTGACTTACACACCAACAGTATGGTCCCAAACTGAGCAACGCTCGTACTATGGCTACCATACAATGTACTGGGAGCGCTCCCAGTGACTGTCGTAGCTTCCCATAGGTGGGCCTTGTATCAAAATTTGTTGGGGGGCCCAAATGAAGGGTAAATATTTTTCACAAACGAGGGGTAACGAATTTTCACACACGTTTGGGGCCTCCGTCTGTAGCTCGGGGGCCCCGTATCATTGATACGGCTGATACGGCGGTAGCTACGCCCCGGACTTAGTGTTTAATTATGTGTATGTATAGGTACAGTATATACCCGTAAGAGATATAATCAATAATCTCGTTATAATAAAAATATTGATATGATACCCATGATCTTTCTAAAGATTATCAATAGGCAATTATAATTATCGCTAGGCAAATGCAGCTGAAGAATTTCCCTGTACTACAAACACGATAGAGGAATATACCAGTCGCATAACTGCGCTAGGGTCACAGTTCAACTCTTATCACGGCGAGATAACATAGCGGCCATCCCTGTTTGCCCTCGTGTATAGACAGTTATAATAAATTAGAAATGTTGTTGTCATGTTTGCCTGAAAATGAGGCGAGAACGGTTGATTTTAACCTCTGAAGTTAACATAGATCAGTGAACTGAGTAATATTTTAAAGCTGAGGAATGACAGATGGTTTTTAAAATTTGTCGAAATGTTCGCTTTATTACATATTGATACACATCTCTCAAACTGTTTGGATAATATTGGGGTAGGTGTAATAGAAACTGTAATTTTTGGAATGAGTGCTTTCAAATTTATAGTTAACGGTAGGGATTTTCGGTATAACTCATCGATCAAAGAAATATAGGTCACCTTTACAGTATTAGATATTTGGTTAACGAAAGGATAAAAGTAAAAACAAACTCCAACGAATTGCAGTAAACGTCTTGGGTAAATTTATAACGGTAAGTAGGTACCTATTGCGCTAGCTTAATGTTTGCTATAGTTACCTATTAGACAGTCGTTTACCCACATGTTTTACAATGCAAGTAATGTGTAGTTGCGTCTCACTTGGAAGATTTGCAACAGTCCTGTCGTCAGCGGCTGGCACCCGGTCTAGGGAAACACTGTCTTCAAGGCTGCCACGCGCCCGCGCTGCACTAGTTAATCCATACATATTTCGAATGTTTAACCGTCTTATTGTAGATAACTTGCTTATCAGTCATATTTATAAAAGTTTATGTAATTTTCTTATAAGCCTTTTTCCATATCCATGAAATACGTGTATTGTATTTTTAAAAAAGTGTTCAAATTTCAATAAAAAATGTATTGAGTCTATTCCCGATACTCATTCAAACATCCAAGTATTATTTCGCACTTTTGAAACAGCCTGTAGATAGTCGTATATGTATGGTAACAGGACTGTTGAAAAAAATACCATACCATTCAATTCTATTCCCGATACTCATTCAAACATTCAAGTATTATTTCGCACTTTTGAAACAGCCTGTAGATAGTCGTATATGTATGGTAACAGGACTGTTGAAAAAAAAACCGGCCAAGTGGGTGTCGGACTCGCATATAAAGGGTTCCGTACCGTAGAATAAAAACGTCAAAAATATCAAGTTATTACACCCTTTATTTTTAAATTTTATTTTATTTTTAGTAGTATTTGTTGTTGTAGCGGCAACAGAAATACACATTCTGTGAGAATTTCAACTCTCTACCTATTACGGCTCGTGAGATACAGCCCGCTGACAGACGGACTGACCGACAGACAGACGGACAGACGGACAGCGTAGGCTTAGTAAGGTCCCGTTGGCACCCTTTGGGTATGGAACCCTAAAAAAGATCATTAGGTATAATGACGAAACTAGTCCTCAGTGTTGAAATACAGCCCAATAAAGATGTATCAATCCTTTGTATTAGATTTCAAAACACTAGAAACCTTGTAGATTAATTGCGATATACAGTCATTGTCCAAAGGGCGCGTTCATGATCTGATTTGTGAAATACATGTATAGTAAACAGTGACGCATCGATTGGTCTGATTCGCTGTTATCGGCTGTCACGACCCGGATGCGCTTGCGCAGGCTCGCGGGTTGCAGCTCTGTACCTACTGATAGTGATAGTAGACGGCCAGCGATTTTTTTTACCTAATCGGGCAAAGCCAAAAGTAATGGTTCTGTTTTCAGCCGTCTATGTATGTATTAATGTATGTTCCATCGTAGCACCGAAACGCCTGATCCGATTTTGATGAATGAGGTGTCCATCGATTCGTTATTATGAACTGGGTGACATAGGCAAAATTTTCGAAAGTTAAATTTTTCTAATTTAAGTACCTTAAACCACCACCACCACTTTATCCACCAACTCGCACTGGGCCAGCGTGGTGGATTATGGCCTGAATCCCCCTCGCATTGAGGGGAGGCCCGTGCCCAGCAGTGGGACGTTAAGAAAAGGGCTAAATTATTATTATTATTATTAAGTACCTTATACAATTTGGTTTTTAATTCTGTATGTATGTAAGTATGTATGAACCTTTTGCAACTATATAACAAACATTATGCAAATGTAGAGGGACTTTATGGTAGAGCAGAAGCTACTTATACATAGACACGATAGTGTGTTGGTTAATTTTCGAAAAAGCCTTAAACATTTAGGTAAGGTACCTATCGAAGATTACGCTGTTACGGCGATCTGTAGGGTATAGAGCATGATAATCTCTCTACGCCTTAATTATACGGACTAACGTGAAACTAATCAGGCCATCTAAAAATGATTAATTGTAATCAGCATAAAACGTAACTCTAGCAGTAGTTTTACACTGTGACTCTACCTACTATTAATACTTTTCCATAGCGCAAGAAAATCGTGCATAAAAATATTTGCATAAACTTATTACCCAATAAGGGCCGGGCTCCATTAGCGCGTTGCGTTGCATCGTCGCAAGATTTTGTACTGGCGCATCACCTTCCCCCGCTTCGTCTCTCGCCCGTCGACCCTTTGATCCGTTGCGACGATGCAGCGCAGCGCACTAGTGGAGCCGCGCTCTAAGTAGGTATCTGTAACTTCAATAGGTTATGTGCAGATCGGTTTTTATCAGCACAAGTATTACACATACTTTAATTCCTTGAAACATTATCTATCAGAAATACCTGCGAGTTTACAACAAAATTTACAACCGAAATATGATAAAGGCATTGTTTTACGTTAATCTTAATAAAATTACACGTGCTTAACGATTATTTGTAGCACGCAACCATTTTATAAGTAACTCCGCGACCTTGCATGCAAATAATGATAATATAGGAATGGTAAATCTTAGTTTCGAAACGAATGGCCTGTTTCAGAATAGTCAGATAACTTTTATCAACCAAATAAATATAGAGTTTTGTCAGATATTTTTATGAGAGGAACTATAAAAACGTCATAAGCAGGCCCTAAGCATTGTATAGGCTGAATTTTTCAAAGGTAGGGGCGGGGATGGTTCTATCCGAAATGATTGGTAATAGTGAAAAATGCCTGAAATAAACGTAAACGTAATAGTGAAAAATGCTGAAGCAGTTACTGGGGAGGACTATTATCGGGATCACATAATACTTAACTAGACTTGTTTATTGCATTACTGGCTGTTTCGAGGAGCTTTGTGTATGCCAGAGTAAGGGGTCCCACCCACTAAACAGCCTGACTGCGGGCAACCAATCTGATGTATTGCGTGCACTGCGGCCAAGAACTTCTCTCTTCTGGCAGCGAGAAAGCCATTAGAACGCGCATGATTACTCGGCCTCAGCCAGGCTATACAGCCTCCCACCGTGTCCCACATGATGGTCTCACGCACTAGACAGAGCTTGGGACCCCTTAGGCCGTGGCCGTCCTTGTAAGGCGACCGCCACGCGACACCAATCAAAGCCCTATAAAAATATAGCGGTGGCCGCATCACATGACCGAAAATTCGTATAGAAATCGCCATTGCATCGCAATCGCTTTACCGGTGCGGCCTCAGCCTTATTTTGCAGTCGCTGGAAACAGAGTAATGCAGTAAACAAGTTTAGTTATTATCTGTTCCCGATAACAGTTGACCGAAGTTCGAGTGATATTGACGCAAGTGATAATAGCCGCTCGCGCCGGGATTTGGGTTGCTCCCGATAGCCGCCATCTCTCGTTGTAATAACATCCTTGTTGCTACGAGGGGTTTACGTAAGCCTTCAGCAGGCAATCACAAGTTATTAAAATACCTTGAGCAAGACTCGTGCTAGTTATGGTGGCTCGTGTGTTTAGTTTACTACTGGAACTTTCAACCGGCGCGGCGACAGAGTTGAGTAACTGTTTTACTACTAAAAATGCACTGTGTTTGCTTTCCATTTTAGTATTTAAAAGGTCTTATTAAAATTCATTCCAGACATTCAACGTTAGGAATAAAATATATTTGATAATTTATGTATGTTACCAAATTCTGTTGAAACAAGTTAAATGATATATTTGACGTCGAATCTATTTAGAATTTCGCCCGTGCAAAGATTTTGTAACGTGCTATCGTACATTTGCGCGATGATTGCCCGCGTAAATTAGGTTCCAATCACATTCTACTATTTCGTATGTATGGCTAGACGCGACTGTGCCATTCATCACTATGTTACGTGATTCAAATAAGAATTCACCTACACATAAGCTCTACAATTCTTTCGTTAAATTACTCTCCGGTCGATTCCATCACTGTAATGCTGGTAATATGGCATATTATCGAAACTAACAAGGAAACGAGGTCCATTGTGTTTTGCACAGATAATGTAAACTATTCGATGTTATGATAACAAGCTGAGATTACAAGAATCGTATTTCAATCGTCAACGTTTTTGTTTTATGCAATGATTTGCGAAGATGTAGATATAGATATTGTTGGAACGTTATCAATTTATAGTATTCATACGACTGCTAAATATTTTGTATTTGTTAAAATTTCATAAGTAATTACCGTTATTATACACACGAGCCAGACGGGTTGGTTCCTCGGAACTGGTGCAGTCCAGACGCGACTGCAGAGCTAGTAAATTGCCGTACACGTCTACTTTAATTATATAATTTCTCTTTGAACTTTAAGCGACAATTTCTAAGTGGAAAGCTGTACTGTATCAGGCACATTGATAACTTATGCATAAGATAAGTGAAGTAATTGCTTGGAAAACTAGGCGCGACTTGTTTCGCGATGGGCCATTTAAGTTCCTTTCACACCAAATGACTGCTCCACTTGGTCCACTATTACCTAGAGATGTGTCGAAGAGCTTTAAGTGTGTAATTTCAGCAAATTGAATCTTATGTGAATTTTACGACATGATTGTTTGATGAATTGTTTTTAGTTATTTGCAAAGTTATATATTATTTTTGGTAGAGATAGACGACAAAAAATATAGTACATAGCTTGTCGGGTACTTCCTGTTTATAAAAATGTATGTACTCTGGGTATTTCGCGATCCATACCCGGCTCGCCCCAACTGCTCTTTTTGAATGGGCTCTGTCTGTCCATGGTGCGAATCGTATCTTTTAAAATGGAGTAATTGCGAAATTACCCGATCACGACACAAGACGCGAAAAGACCTTTTACCCTATTGGCAAAGAAAATAATTTCTAGGTAGGATTGGTCGTCATGCTAGTTCTGTCTACTAGTGTAGAGACGGCCCTTATTTACTTGTATCCCTTGGCACAGATGCGTCGCACCGCTGATTTCAAGCGCGAAAACGCGTCGCTCCTGGATGGGCTGCTTCCCGAACAGGAGAAGACCGCCTTCCTCGACCACAAGGTGGTGAATGTGATGAAGGGCCGCGACCACTTGGGCCGGCGGGTCCTCATCGTCAACGTCGGAGGTACGTCACACTTTCACACGAGGGCCATGCATGGTCACCTCTAATGCGATTATAGTAGTTTCAAACTCAAGCGCATAGAAATATAGAAGGCAGTGCTTTTCCTGACTAACTTCAACCAAGCTTATGAACATAAAAAATAGTGGAATCATGTTTTGTTTTCAAAATGTCCTAATATAGTACCTACTCTATTGTATGATATGGAAATATATTTTGGGGATAAAAACGGATGTTTTAGCCAGTTTACAATGGGTTTACAAAGCTTGTCTAGGAACAAAAGTTCTTATATTATTGCGTAGGTATTCTTATGTTTACAAAATGATGTTTTCTTTTTATAATATCGAATTCCACGATAAATATCGATGATCCATCAAAGTGGTATCTAACGTCTGGCGATTGTGGTAAAGAGTGCGTCCATAGGTTCCATTCCGAACCAAAACAATACTTATAAATAGCGATGATTAATCGCGCGCCTGGCCGTCTGCGAGACAATATGCGCGAACGCATGTGCTCTGTGAACACTTTCCACCTTTCTGTTGTTTATTATAACTATAGGTATACGTAGAACTTATTATGCATTGATTTTATTTATTTTATGATAGAAAAGAAAGAAATTAATAAATTACACCAGACATAAGGTCAACGCCTCGTCGCTCGGCGTCCACTCGCTGTCGACAGGTGGTCCGCGGGCGGACGCTGCGATGTCACCATAAACGTCACGTGATTAACCAGCGGACCTCGCGTGGTCAACGAGTGAACGCCGCGTGGTCAACGCATGGTCCACTAATTTCCGGTTCAGTTAGTGGACGCCGACCGACGAGGCGGTGCTGGTCGGGTGCCGAGTCGTTAGATGAGCGTTGACCTTTATACACCAACAGTATGGTCCCAAACTAAGCAATGCTTATACTATGGCCACCATACAATGGGCTGCGGGCGATCCTAGTGACACACAGACCAGGGCAAATTACGAAAAGGCTGTTTCCGAAATTTTCTTCTGGTGGGAATCGAACCCGCAACCATTCGGTGCAGTGAGCCGAGCGGCCAACGCTCAAACCGCTTCGTCTCAGTCTCTGTTCTTGCATTCCTATAACTACGCAGCAGTGCTTTAGTTGTTTTTCATACAACAAAGGCGACAAACAAGCATACGGCTCGCCTGATGTCAAGTACCTAGTTACCGTATTTTATAGAATCTATAGTATCTGTCCTATAAAACCTTTAGTATTGCAAGCATCTATAGTACATTCTTGCAATACTGATGGCATCGCTTGTTTTATTTTCGGAAAATAATTAGGGCTCCGCGGGAAACATACAACTCTAACACCAACACCAACGTCAACACCAACATCAACACCAACTCTAACTCCAACACCAACAGCAAAACCAACTCCAATACCAACACCAACGTCAACACCAACATCAACACCAACTCTAACTCCAACATCAACTGCAACACCAACACCAACTCTAAGTGTGGCCAGTGTGTATAGCGAGCGGTGTGCAAGAAATTGATGCAAGCATTTGCATGAAAATAAATAACTACGCTACTTAAATTTTGAATTCAGCGTATATTTGGTTGCAGGAACTTGGGATCCTAAGAAGGTGACAGCTGACCAGTTGTTCCGGCTGTTCTACCTGATACACGAGGCCGCCATGCTCGAGCCCGAGTCCCAAGTCCGCGGCACTGTAGTCTTAATGGACTTCCACAACATGGGATGGTCACAGGTTAGTTACGTTAATTGTTAATTAACTTACGTCTACGAGTACAGAAGAAGAGGGGAAGAGGGCATCTTGTCTAGTATAGGTATAAATTTGAAATCCTCTGTGCTTCCAAATTTAAAATATGAAGAAAAATAATCAATAGAGAAACGTTCTACTCTAGTTAAACAATCTTTTAAATCTATGGTCCCACTCATAATAATATCCTTACGCGTTGACTATGCTATTTTTGGGAAGCCTTCTAGAGAATATTCTTTATTTGAATATAGTACACAATGTCGGTGTGTTATTTCGTATTTGTTTATCGACAGTAATCCATTAACATAATGCATAACATTTACGACACAGCGTACGTTTTCATAATGCCACGCAGTTGCTATTTAAATTGGTCACGTAAATACGTCTATTGCGTCGTAGGACCCGTTGCAACATGCTTGTGTCCATTGATGTAGTATTTTAGAAGATAGGGTACCTCACATCGCAATCACCAAACTTATGCTCAGCGCACCACTACATGCAGCGAAATTCACACGACAATGCGCTTATTAAAAACATAAGAAGTTATTATTCACCGGAAGATGAGCCATATTGGCAATACCGACATTATTACAAAACGCTCATAGCCAGCTGCAATCACTGATCGGTAAACGATTGGAGGTTAAGCAACGCTAGGCAAGGTCAGGCAGAGATGGGTGACCATTTAGTGGCATTTGAACTGAGCGTCTCCGTGCTTCGGTGGGCACGTAAAATATCGGTCCCGGTTGTTGTTATCTAGACAGCGGTAGTTAAGCCCTGTTATAGGCCTTCGGGCGGCTTGAACAACTCTGACACTAGGTTGGCCACTAACCATACGATAAGAAGAAGATTACAAAATTTTCCGCGAGTGACTGAGTCGTACTGTGTCCAAGCAATTCGTTTAGTAGGAGAAAGATTCAGGACAGTCACGTGTCTCCCTCATCTTGGTAATGTCTTTTGTTGTGTCTGATCTTTTATCCGTACATCTTTCTCCACGTCAATCGTATTCGCCGAGTGCCGACGTCCCAATGTGACGAAATGTGCCTTTATCTGTGCCAACTAGTTATGTCGTCATAATCATAGCGACTTATTTGCGAAAACTGGTTTTTATGTATGTATGAACCGTTACAATGACCTTTATGGCTGTCGCATTAAAGTTCACTGCAGCTTGCACAGGTGTTTTGGCAAAGAGCGGGTCCAAGTTTTTCAGGAAATAGCTATCGCTAATAGTTCTAGGTCGTTGCTTTAATGTATATGGGTAAGTATTTGTCTCGTGTTCTATTGTTTTTTTTGATCATTACATTCCATAAAGTATGATTGTTCCGGCTAATCTCCGAAACGGCTGGACCGATTTAGACGGGACTTTCACTGGCCGATAGCTGATGTTATAAGGAGTAACTTAGGCTATTTTTACTTTAGAAAACATTAACAAACATTTTTTAAATTCCACGCGTACGAAGTCGCGGTCACAGCTAGTTACCAATAAGAATGGAGATAATTAGTAGGTATTTTTTGTTATCATGTCACAATTACATGGATTATTTCTTAAATTAAATAATATATTACATAATAATAAAAATTTAAACTCAGTAAAAATAGTTGACACCGCAACATCCACACGCCTCGGTTAGATCACTTTCACTGCGCGTGAGCATCACATTGCGAATGATGATTTGAAAATAGCACAGAGCTACTAAATAAAGAATAATGTAAATAAATAATAATTGAGCACCTGGAAGGCCGAGAGGTATCCACGTGCTAAATTCGAGTGCAAAGCCGGGTTCGCGTGGTCCAAATATCCACGCAAACGCACCCCTTCGAGGGCACTCGAATCATTATAAGTTTGCATCGTATTGTCGCGAGGCTAGAGTAGATTGTTTTGAATATTAGTGATTCTTCAGTATACCTAATATAATATTAAGTATTCTATGTCTATTAGGTCTCATAAGTTGTTTCTGGGATATTGTGGTGACCGCAGTCAGTGAGTGGATTGCGCTATTTTATACGAGTTTTTCTTTTTGAAAGATTTATTTTTATCACACGATGCTTCCATTGTGTTCTACAGTGGACCCTCTGTATTTCGGATGGATTTTAAATCTTGTAGATTTTCTCTATTTTACGTCTCTACGCATTTGAATCTCTATGGTTGGTCACATTCGTGTTCGTGGTCTGTCTTGTTACATCGACGACATGTTTACATTACATGTTTGATAGGCTATTTTGAGTGGTCAGAGCTATTGAACGATAAGGGCGATGAATGAATACCATGGAAAATAAACAAAATAAACCAATTACACCAGCCCACGACTCGAGATCGGTGGGCTGTTATGAAAAAAAAAACTATTCCCGTTAATATAGCGGGGAATGGAATATGAGGGTTGAAAGAGACGATTACATAGAAGAGGTTACCTTTCTATCATATAACACTCCTTTAAGCAGACAACTAAACAACTAGACAGCCAAGTCTCCCTCCCATCGTAGGTATTGTATAAAGAAAATTCCTTGAACATTTTATGAAACCCGAGAGACCAATAGTCGGTTTTGGTGAATCAC
Source organism: Drymonia ruficornis (assembly GCA_947859195.1). NCBI lineage: Eukaryota > Metazoa > Arthropoda > Insecta > Lepidoptera > Notodontidae > Drymonia > Drymonia ruficornis. Next base: position 11,395,800 of record OX401905.1, on the reverse strand, counting down.
GAAATTCATTTAAAAACAAAGTGTAGGTACCTATTTTATGTAGATAACAATAACGCCCACTGTGCAGTTGCCGTATTTTTCAAACAAAGAAAATTATGAAGCGAGTATATGTGTGTCGTCGCTCTTACATTGCTTTGTTTATCTTTGTTGAATACAATTAATTCTAACTTTAACGCCTAGTATTTAAAACGTTTTAATTTGGATTCTACAACGGCTCTATAGCCTTGTATCATTTGCCCTTAGGTATTGTTCGTATCACGCGGGAATGCAATTGAGTTATTTCGTTTCAAAGTACAGAGGCCCTGAGATCGAGAGGGTGCTGTACTCATATGCTAGTCAGTATATTGATTTATAAATACTCATATTTTAGATGTAAACATTACTAATTGTCGCACGCTTGGTGGACTTTGGCCTGAATCTTGCTCCCATTGAGGGGACTTGTGTGCGATATAATGGCAATATGCTCACACCCTATTGGGACCAAAATACTCTCAGCGAAATGTAGGTGCACTGAGTGCACCTTTGTCCGGTAGGTAACTACCCCTTCGGCGAATACATGCGTGATGTTGTGTATATTACATACTGTACATGTATTATCCATTTATGACGATTCTTATGGGCGTCAACTAAACAGGATCTTAGATATTTTTCTAAACAAGATTTTATTATTCTAAGCTAAGTAAATAACATCAAGTTTATAAATAAAACGACATTGATACTTAGTACTCAAGTTGTGCTGTTTTGTAAACACTGAACAGGATCTTCGATATCGGTATTTATCTTATCAATGTTATTACGATAATACATATTAACACTCTACGTGTATAAATTGGTAATTTCTTCCGATATTGCAAGCTCACTGTTGCTATATAGTTACATCCTGCTGTTCTTAACGACCTAATTAGCATTGGAAGATAATGAACGAACGATATCTCGTTGTTTATAAAATATCTAGTAAACAGCTAGAGATCAATCGTTACTAATTACTGTTAGTGATTAGTCGAGTAAATAGATCATTGCTACTTTACTTAACATATTTTGTATAAGCATGTAATAAAGCAAAGATAAATAATTGTAGGAATTTACCTAGGTGTTTATCAATAAAAATACGTGTATACCTACAAAGAATAAGATACCGTGAATTTACGGGTGTTATAATGGGTCATGGAGTAAATTTAAATATTGTGAAATGAACACAATACAATGATATTGATAGCAAGATACGATATTATATCAGTCATGTAGCCTTTAATTTATAAATACTGGACACCAAATTCAAAGCAAAAGACAAATAATATAATATGAATAATAATATAGTAAAAAATAGCATTTGCTGAACGTATCCACTGAAACTAAATTTTAGGTTGGGTTACGATATTACATGAAATTGAATAAAACACACGGCTACTGAATTACTATGGAGTCATATTTGCCGAGTCAATTTCATAACAGGCAATCAGAATATAAACCTGTATCTTGGGAGACACTACTGAAATTATCTATCAAACTCATAACTTTAAATTATTACAAAAGTATTGGCAATATAGGATCTATTTGGTGGAGAACGGTTTTCTTTCCTTCCGGTTAGTTGTAAATATTAAATCAAGGCAGGGTATTTCCGATGCAATAATTGCCTTCATCAGTCACATCACGGCGGCGCTGAGAGGTCAAAGCTGTTAGGTTCTGCCTTTCGCGTATTGAGATTTGTGAAATGATCCCATTTCGATTCCCGGTCACGTATCACGTCTTATTGTGATGCAAATATATTGATATCATTACATGTGTGAGTTACTACCGCGTTCTTTATCTCCGTCTTCGTGGTTGCAAGTCCTGGGTCTGATTTCCTGGTCCGTAGCATCTAGTGATGGGATGTTCTCGAGAACATTCTCAACCTCGGAAACTTACGGAAACTTACTCGTGAGAATTTTCGAGAATTTATCTTCTGAAGCATGTTTAACTTGGCATAAACCTCATTAAACATGCAAGTATGGTGGTTTTAATTGTTTTTAAGATTGAAAGTTAGGAAAACGTCACCCAAAATAAAAAAATCTCACGAGTAAGTTTCCGAGGGTGAGAATGTTCTCGAGAACATCCCATCACTAGTAGCATCATTCTGTTTTTCGGGATCCTTTTCACCGTAAACGGTGTCCTGGAAAAAACAAACCAATCTATTTTCAACACTATTCGTGATCTCATAAAGCTGGTATCTTTACTCCGTTAAATAACTTTGCTTACGTCTACGTTAACATTGTAACCCTTCGGTACTTGCGATCTTCCTTGAAATCAAACAAATTCCTCATGATCGAAGTCACAGGGAAAACGTATTCAGGGTTTTGTTTCAAGGGGCGTCACGTCCGAGGCTGCGTTTAGTAATTCAGGAGATGTTTCTTCCAAGTATTTGTACTTTAAAGATTTGTCCCTTAATTAACATGTTCATTTGTTGCTACCTACGTATTATGTAGGTCGCTCTGATAGGTGATCATCTATATGTATAGGTACATCGGACTAATATTTGTTGTAGGTACTTTATTCTTATTCACAAAATCGTCCATCGTCCATATGCCATAAAGGGGCCAAAGGCTTTCGCCCATGTGCGGTGTCCGTTATTAAGTGAACATGGTTTGAAATCGGCTTATTGCAGTAGATACGTTTCTAACAACATCATTAATATTGCGAGCACCATAACGGATATTAGGCATATGTAGCGAGCTAAAAAAGATTACAATCGCCTAGCAAACACAAGATAGCCATTTTGGGATCGTTTTTCCATATTTAAAATCAAGATCAATATTTTATGCAAACTTCCTTTCCTTGAAGCAAGGAAATTGATTTCCTTTGTGCATGGTTAAATATCGATGGGTAAATTGTTTGCAATGTGGTGTGTTGTTCCATTTGTTGATCCTCAACCATATCGCTGCTGCCTTGACCTGTGCGGTTGTCAGAGCGTGGTCGGCCACAACTGGGCTGTGATGTATCGGATATTTCGTCGCAAGGTGCTAATAGTTAAAGCTAATGCGTGCTAAGCATATACTTATCGTCTTACTTACTTACCGTCAAATTTATAGAGATTTTTAGCCAGTTTATAATGGTTGGTACATCAAGCATTTCTAGGAACAAAAGTGGTATGGAATCCCAGTGTAAGTCTATCATAATTTTCTATAAATGTAGGGGCTAAAGAGTAGACGAAGTATCAACTGTTAGATGCATTGAGAATAGCTACGTCCAGATGTGTCACATGCCGCGCGAGGCAAATTGCCTCACGAAGGTTGACTTGCCTCGCGCGAGGCAAATGCGCGTCCTGCCTCACCTGAGCGCTGTCATTTGCCTCGCCTTGTTTGGCATAGTCACCAGACAGAACGATGTCAAACATGTCAAACTGATTGCTCGGCTATACCTTTCTCTGCCTAGTGTCAGTTGCCTCGCCATTTGCCTCGCGCGGCATGCGATTGAGGCAAACGTCGTGCTTCGCGAGGCATGTGGGTGAGCAGCCTCGCGCGGCATGTATATGTTGTAGACACGTCTAATGAAATACCTACCTATTGAATGATTTTTTTACGACACAACCTAAATCCATTCGAGAGTTTATTGCGTAAATAATATTTGTAGCATGGATAACTTTTTATCGGACAAAACGGCCATATCGATTTAATTATGTGTAGTTGATTCAATTATCTGAAAGGATGATTAATAACGTCGAGTGTACGTAAAATAAGCCCAAATATTTTAACCGTTTTACATGTGGTATTACTGATAATCTTTTGATCCTGTGCTCTAAAACGATAAGATAACGTCGCAAACAGAAGCGATAAATCAACTTAAGTGGGTACCTATTGTTCTTGATTATTAAAAGAATGCTCTCTCACAGACGATCGGCGTAAAGTAGCTATTAGGTACAGCTGCGTTTCATACGATGAGTGAGAGTGCCAGAAGCCCACCCCACCCCGTTCTCCTCCCTCTTTCCCATTCCCCTTCATGTCGACAACGTGCGAGCGATGCCTTTGGTATTGCAAGCATCTATAGGCTACAGTAACTGCTTAACATTCGGTGGGTGTTTTGTTTAGTGTAGTGTCAGTTATTATCCACGTGTGCGTGAGTTATGCGCCGCTAGGTATACAGATGCAATAAAACCGTATCCGTCTTACCTATCTGTCGGTAGTAAAGAATGTCTGATTAATTAATACCTACCTATTGAGATGTACATAATCTATTTGATTCATACGTATGTATATGTAACACGTAGCTATGACTAATAAAATCTAGATTTATTGTTAGTTAAGACCCACCTAAGGAGGGGGGGAGTCCCACAAATGTCACCAGCTGTGACAAGGTAGGGAGTAAAAAATCATGAGATTCGTTTGACGTAATTTATGGATGGCCCCTTAGTTAGAGACCATACAGTTGGTGTGTTAATATGGCGATAGGTATATAGGTATAGATGTATTTATAATATATATAGTGACGGGCCCGTTAGCGTGGTTGGCGCGGAGGCGCCTTTCACGCTGCAGGTCGTAGGTTCGATTCCTACCCGGGACATGCATTTGTGTGCATGAACATGTCTGTATGTCCGGAGTCTGGGTGTATAGTTATGTATATTAAGTATGTATTTACAAATAAAAAAGTAGTATATGTAGTAATATCAGTTATCTGATTTCCATAGTACAAGCCCTGCTTAGTTTGGGATCAGGTAGCCGTGTGTACAAAAATGTCCCAGGATATTATTATTATTATATTATAACAATTAATTGTGTTGTCCACAGACGATGGGCTTGACGCCGGCGTTCTCGAAACGTCTGCTAACCTTCATCCAAGACGCTATGCCTCTCCGACTGAAGGAGGTGCACTTCGTGAAGCAACCCATGATCTTTAACGTCGTTTGGAATATGTTCAAGCCTTTCATCAGGGAGAAACTTAAGACCAGAGTAAGTTTCAACACTGTTTTGACAGTACACTGTAGTGACACTCGCAAATCCTTTTCTTTATTTCATCGTCTGCTCATTATTATGATGTAGCGAGGTAGTCATTATTATACATTCACTCATTGTCTTAAAGATTTCGTTAACCCGGTTATGTCACAAAGTGACTTTGTTTATTTCGTTTGCCAAAAGCGATAGGTACCTAATATTTTTATACATACACTTTCTTTGAAAAACAAGTAGCGTAGAGTCGAATCAAGTAGCGTGCAAATGACTTCAAACGTATAGTCGTGTGATAAGGACACGATGCTTCCCAAATTTTACTATGTACCTATTTGGACTCAATCCCCGACTTCATATTGTAAATTTCTCAGTTGGAGAAAGGGTCAGTTAAGTTAGCACTGACAATAGTAGGTTACTGACTGATTATTCAGATGATACAAATTTAAAACATACGCTCACCTCTTAATTTTCGTTATTTATTTTCTTCTTTCTTTGTTTCCTGCATTCGGTTACCAAAGGAAAAGATCGAAGGGCGTCAGTAGGTACCTTTGTAGCTATTTGAATTTTTATATCAATATCGTCTCTTGCCTCTTGCAGATTTTCTTCCACGGTTCGAAGATGGAGTCGCTGCACAAGCACATGACCCCGAGCCACCTGCCGGCGGACTACGGCGGCCAGCTGCCCGCCATCGACTATTCTGGGGCCAACTGGTACCCCGTCATCAACGACGTGCTCCCACACATCCACAATTGGAACACGTACGGTTTCGCCAAGAAGTCGTAGATAGCAGTTCATTACACGTGCCGGGATCAATAGTGATATGTGAATGGGCGATTTGACCCCAAATTTAAAGTAAGAAGTGTTCAGAATTTATCGTTTCTTGATACTATAACTAACATTCCATTATCTTCCCATTACTGGCCGTCTTTAGGGTCTCTTCTAAATATTCAGCTTTTAAACGCTACTCACACAAAACGGTGCGAGTGAAGGAATCATTATTCTGTAAACTTTTTCTACATAAAACAGCATCAGCATTACATTAATTTTATAAGCACGTTACCATGCTTTGGTTTTATTCATTGTTTTAACGTCTACTATCGTTATGCACTTGATCACGATTGATTCCGTCTATTGTTCTCATTTAAGTTTAGTCTTAGCTTAGTCTAATGTCGAGTATGTATTAGGCAATTTGGGGTCTTAAATTTTGGCCATAGCGTGTAATGAGTCGGTTTCCATTAGTCATGCCATGTGCGCGAGCACCAATAGGTATAATAGTGGTGAGATTGTGGAGCTTGTATTTAAGTTCAGTGTATGTTAGGAATTCATTCAAGACCTCGACTATAGTTTCTACTTTCGAGTCACTTGTCACTAGTAAAATATTGGTATGGCAAATCCTTGCTTCCTTGGGTGAACCAGAGGCATTCATTGATCCAAGATGTCTCTGAGGGCCTACTCTGTTTCAAACGAAAAAGAAGTTTCGGAAGAAATTCGCGTATTTCCTACTACGTTTCTCATTGATTCCGACATTTCTTACGAACGAAAATTGTTTGACGTTTTCGTCGTCGTCGAATCTAAACGTCAAACAATTTTCGTTCGTAAGAAATGTCGGAATCAATGAGGAACGTAGTAGGAAATACGCATATTTCGTCCGAAATTTCGTTTTCGTTTGAAACAGAGTAGGCCCTCTGGTACGTCGTACGATTTGCGATATAAATATTTTACGATAACACAAGTACCACGGCACAACGTTGTTTGTACTAACCATTTAATAGGTAAATGTTTGGTATGTTCGTAATCACAATAAATAATTTAATAGTTGTAATTATAACCTAGTTCGTTTGTACAATGAATGTTAAGGCCGATTATGAGCGAAAATCATGACACGTAGGTAGATTTTGTATCGGTGCAAAACATTTTTTATTTATTTAGTTGTAGGAATAAGTGTGTTTCCATCAATGTGTGTGTTTGTATGGAGACTTGCATGTTTATTAAGCACGGAGCAACCACCCTTTTGGACTCCCGACTCCCGACTCTAGTTCCGCATCACACCCAATCACAATCAATTATGATATTCGATAGACCAATCACAATACGTTGCCTCCGCGACTTTTTCAGAATATTATTTTTGATATGGAGTCCAAAGGGTGCGTTGGTGCGTGGTATTAAGGCTGTGAAAGCGATACGCCGTGTCAGCTATACCGTTCACCAAATGTAGATATACCTTCATGACATCGTACGATTGATGCTATATTCTTAAGTTTGGTTTTAAGATTAAGAAAATGGAATTGCTATCTTAAGATCACGTTAAAATTTAAAATTGATTTTCTAAGAATGTTTTTATTAATTGATTTACAAATTTGTACCAGTTTTAAAATTAGTTTTAAATATGGCTATGTTAATTTAGTTACCTACTTCACAGAAATATAGTATGGTTGATATATGTTTATATTTCGTTAAGATTGCTCCCAATTAGTTAAGCATTTATAAATTACGTATACAAAAAAATATGTATATTATGTAAACGCATTTATATATAAAAATAACAATCTCGAGTGCCTCATGTGTGCCTTTTACGGAACATTCCAATATGTTTATATTATCATGGACAATGTAAAATAAACTGCTCAAATTTATAGCACCTGAATTGCTCAAATGGATCTTGGATTACGTGACGTCTTAATTTTGATGACGTTTTCTTGGGATAGAAAATACTTAAATAAAAAATCCAAAGTTTATTCATATTGTGTTTTATTATCTTTCCAATTATAATGTAGAGATAGGAAAAGTTCGGTTATTTAAAAATAGGTAAAATTAAAAATAGGAAAGTAGGTAAATAAATCGCTGGATGCAAGTGGCACAGGACCGGTCGTTGTGGAAATCCTTGGGCGAGGCCTATGTCCAACAGTGGACGCCTTTTTGCTAAAATAATGATGATGATGAAGTAGGTATTATATACGGTGGTGACGACATTACGAAAATAAATTTAAACACGATCCCTAGTCACTAGTCAATCACAATACTTTAAAATTGACAAATTAGGTTTACATCAAAATTTTCACACAAATTAAATGCGGAAATAATCTGAACAAAACACTACACCCTCTTTATATTCGTCTACTGACCTCATCGACTGACCCGTAGGTACAAGGGTGGCAAAATCGCTTCGGTGTCGGTGTGTTTTGTAGGGGTAAAATAAAAATGGTATAAGTAAAAGAGCCATCCCGTGGCCTATACCTTTGAATATATATGTATTTTGTATTTTTTTTATGTACGAACTACTCACGTGATACCGAGTATGTGGTTTCAGTTATTGTCGTTATGTCGTCGCCACTCTGTATAGGTTGGTACATTACAAGTCATTAAGAACTAGCCCTGAAGTAATTTTAATGTTTATTAAGATGTTAATTTAACATCTGAAAAGCTGCTCTACGATGTTTCAAAAAGTTGATGCTATGAAAATTTATTAAGACTCTACAGGCAGCTAACGAGGCATGTTTGGAAGCTATCTCCTCTTAGACGAGTGGAGTAAAAATTTTGAAAAAAATATCACCGTATTTATTATATCCTCTTCTTTAAAAAACAAGTTTGAAAAATGTGAAAAATGCTCTTTTACTATGTGAAAAAACCGGCCAAGTGCGAGTCGGACTCGCGCACGAAGGGTTCCGTACCATTCTATAAAAACGGCAATCATGTCTGTTGTATGGGAACCCCACTTAAATATTTTTTTATTCTGTTTTAGTATTTGTTGTTACAGCGGCAACAGAAATACAAATTTTATTCTGACTTTTCGGATAGTTTTGATAAAATCTATTGCTCAATTCGAAATTGTATCCATAAAGGGCTATGGTAACTAAAGAGTGCACAGTATGTGCCAGCACTCAAGTCAATATTGATAAACACATTATCTATTTGAGTATAACCCGTTGTGGTAACAACACGAGGAAGTTTTGAATTTAAACCAATATGGTCAAAATATTTTTTTAAAGGTGCATTCTCATTAGATTCCAGTGAGTCTACATTAAAATCCCCGCACACTATAGTCGGAGGCAACGGGAGTGTTCTGCCATCAAATATGACACTATGAAAGCAATACAACAATTTCCAATCGATCGAAACCTAGAGATAACGCAAAACTTGTCAATAGCAGGCGAATTTTGGTCGTGACTATATTGCGATCTGAAAAACGAAACCATAGCGCGATCTAGGAGCTCATCTAGCGTCATCTAGTGGTGCGTAGCGGTACTATTATTTTATATATTATGAGGTTCTTATTTTATATTATCTTTGTTATAGCAACAATTATTTACTCTTTGCCACCTCACTCCCATAAAAAAAACTGCTCAACATCAGGCGGGCTGTACGCTTTTTTGCCACCTCAGTCCCATAATTGTTAGTACACACCTGCAATAATAGGTACATAAAGTACACAAATAAATAAATACACATTCTGTGAAAAACTATTACAACGTCATCTATAGTTCTAATACTCTGTGCTTGAAACTCCGAATGCATTTGAAACTTGATTTACAAATATGTTTACGTACGTAAACAATGTATTAGCACAAATCAGTTTAGTGTTAACATTATTTTAATTTAAGCTGTGAGCGACAAAAAAATATGCGAATTACTCAAAAAAAAAAAAAGAACTCATAGTAAGATTCGAACCTAATACCCACATACACGTGGACTAACGCCTTAACCATACGGCTAAGATGATCTTTAGTATTGCACTCGAATTATTATACTACTTATGACACTGTAATGCCAATCAATGTATCATAACAATGTTAGATGGCGCTACTTTGACTGGTACTATTAATTTAAAACTTATTTATGGGTCAAAAATGTAGTTTTACATTTCTTTTTTTTGTCAACAATTTATCTAAAATATGTCATAATGATCACTCATGGTTAAAATGTTAGTTTTCTCTTTATATATTGTTTAATTTATGAGTTATCAATAAAAACGCCAAAAATATCGAGTTTATTGTATGGGGACCCCCTTTATTTTTAAGTTTTATTTTATTTTTAGTATTTGTTGTTGTAGCGGCAACAGAAATACACATTCTGTGAAAATTTCATGTCTCTAGCTATTACCGTTTGTTAGATACAGCCCGCTGACAGACAGACGGACAGACAGACAGACAGACAGACAGACAGACAGACAGACAGACAGACAGACAGACAGACAGACGGACAGCGTAGGCTTAGTAATAGGGTCCCGTTGGCACCCTTTGGGTACGGAACCCTAAAAAATTACCAAAATGTAGAAATTTTCAAATTTAAATTTCTATCTTCTTCCAAACGGCTGGGAATTTTTAAATAGTTTTTTCACCAAAAGATGGAGAAAGATAATACCTAAAAAATGTAAGCTTGATTTTGCGATGCAATCGTTTTTCACGTCACAATTCATGATTTTCCAAATATTCGCCAACAAAGTGGGCGGATCCGGTGCGAGGGGCGACGGGCGGCAGTACCGCGATGACTGTTGGACGGGGAGGTTGTGTCACTTTTCTACGCTCCAGTCGCTTCAATTATCGTGTATCTCTTTTTTGTAAATAAATACATAAAAATATTGCAATGATGTATACGCCTTTGTACCTAAGAAATTTGACAAAGAATTGTAATTTAGAACATTTTTTTTTTGTTTTGTTTAATAATCATATAAAAATAATAAGAACTAAGAATATATTAAAATCGAAAATATAGATATAGGTTTCGAACCTGCGCTCCTTATAGCATTCACCCAGCCAGATCAATTTACCTACGAGCTAACAAGACATTGAAATAGTAAGCGAAATTATGAACTATATACTCCGTTATCATGGAATCTTGGACATTTTTTCATTGAATGTGATTTGAATTTGGAATCTTTTTCACGAAGGCGACTGGCCCTTGCTTGTCTTCGACATGTACAAACACATTGTGACAGTGTGCGTTTGCAGTCGCCTTCATGCCTTCGCCTACATTTAGAATAACATGAAAAAAATATTGATTTCGGAAATATGAAGATGATTCGAACTTATGCCTTGACGAACTTATGCATTGACTTACTCAGCTAATTTCATGTTGGGGAACACAACATAGCGAAATTATGAACTACATACTTCGTCGTCCATTGACAATTGACGCCCGCTTGGTGAAGTGGTTTGAACGTAGGCTGTTCGGCTCACTGCATGCGATGGTTGCGAGTTCGATTCCCGCTAAATGAAAATTTTGGAAACGGCCTTATGCGTAATTTTGTCTGGATCCTGGTATTACCGGGATCGCCTCCAGTCTATTACGGTACCCATAGTACAAGGGTTGCTTAGGTTGGGACCATTCATTCGCGTCTCATGTAATTCTCTCTGTATTATCACAGAATAACTATCTACATATACAGTAAGGGCGAGGCCGCATTACCATTCTTGACTATACTTAAAAGTGCACGACTATTTTCTCAACAATTGTTGACCACTATTGACCACTCTTGACCATTATTGTCTATTTTGACCATTATTTACTATTTTGACCATTATTGACAATTTTGGACCATTGTTGAGTATATTTAGTCTTTGTTGACTATTTTTGACCATTGTTGACTATTTTTGACCATTATTGACTATTTTTGACAATTGTTGACTATTTTTGACCATTGTTGATAATTTTTGACCATTGTTGACTTTTTTGACCATTGTTGACTATTCTCAAGTATTGTTGACCACTATTGACCATTATTGACTATTTTTGACCATTGTTGACTGTTTTTTACCATTGTTGACTATGTTTGCCAATTGTGACCAATTTTGACCATTGTTTACCATTTTTGACCATTGTTGACTAAGTTTGACCATTGTGACCAATTTTGACCATTGTTGACCATTTTTGACCATTATTGACTATTTTAGACCATTTTTGACTAATGTTGACCATTGTTGTCTAATGTTGACCATTGTGACCAATTTTGACCATTGTTGACTATTTTTGACCATTTTTGATCATTGTTGACTACTTTTTACCATTGTCGACTATTTTGACCATTGTTGACCAATTTTGACCATTGTTGATTATTTTTGAACATTTTTGACCATTGTTGACTATTTTAGACCATTGTTGACTATTTTTGACAATTGTTGACTGTTTTTTACCATTGTTGACTAAGTTTGACCATTGTGACCAATTATGACCATTGTTGACTATTTTTGATCTTTGTTGACTATTTTTTACCATTGTCGACTATTTTGACCATTGTTGACTATTTTAGACCATTTTAGACTAATTTTGACCATTGTTGACTATTTTTTACCATTGTCGACTATTTTGACCATTGTTGACCATTGTCGACTATTTTAGACCATTTGTGACTAATTTTACCGTTGTTGACAATTTTTGACCATTTTTTACTATTGTCACCATCAACCGTCAACAATGGTCAAAATGGTCAACAGAAGTCAACAATTGTCAAAATTAGTCAACAATGCTCAAAAATTGTCAACAATGTTCAAAAATAATCAACAATGGTCAAAATTTGTCAATAATGGTCAAAATAGTTGACAATGGTAAAAAATAGTCAACAATGATCAAAAATAGTCAACAATGGTCAAAATTGGTCACAATGGTCAAACATAGTCAACAATGGTAAGAAACAGTCAACAATTGTCAAAAATAGTCAAAATTGGTCAACAATTGTCAACAATGGTCAAAATTAGTCAACAATAGTCAAAATTGGTCACAATGGGCAAAAATAGTAAATAATGGTCAATAGTGGTCAACAATAGTTGAGAATAGTCAACAATGGTCATATAGTCAACAATGGTAAAAAAAACTCAACAATAGTCAAAAAATTTCAACAATGGTCAAAAACTGTCAACTATGGTCAAAAATAGTCAATAATGGTCAATATGGTCAACAATAGTTGAGAATAGTCAACAATGGTCATATAGTCAACAATGGTCAAAAAATGTCAACAATTGTCAAAAATTTTCAACAATGGTCAAAAATAGTCAACAATGGTCAAAATTAGTCAAAAATGGTCTAAAATAGTCAAATAGAGTCCAGAAAAGTCAAGATAGTCAAAAATAGTCAAGAATAAACATTTGCCATTTGGGCTCGGACTCCTAGCCCATTTGGGCTTGGAGTTCTATTGGAGCTCCGTTGTTGTAAGCTTTCTAAGTAGTATAAGAAGTCTAAGTCTAGTAAGTATAAGAAAAAGAAAGAAAGAGTCGCCTTATAGCTGACTATTCCTGGCTAGCCTATTGTATTTCTGACTATTATTGACTTTTTTGACTATCCTGACTTTTCATGACTGTAATTGACTGTTCTTGACTTTTCATGACTATTATTGGCTATTCTTGACTGTAATTGACCGTTCTTGACTTTCATGTTTATTTTTGACTATTCTTGACTATCCTTGACTATCCTTGACTATTCTTGACTTTTTTGTCTATTCTTGTCTATTTTTTACTATCCTGACTTTTCTGGACTGTATTTGACCATTGTTGACTATTTTTGACCATTGTCGACTAATTTTGACCATTGTTGACTTCTGTTGATCATTTTGACCATTGTTGACGGTTGATGGTGAAAATAGTCAACAATGGTCAACAATGGTCAAAATTAGTCAACAATGGTCAACATTAGTCAAAAATGGTCTAAAATAGTCAACAATGGTCAAAATGGTCAAAATTGGTCACAATGGGCAAACATAGTCAACAATGGTCAAAAATGGTCAACAATGGTCAAAATTGGTCACAATGTGCTAACATAGTCAACAATGGTAAAAAATAGTCAACAATGGTCAAAAATACTCAATAATGGTCAATAGTGGTCAACAATAGTTGAGAATAGTCAACAATGGTCAAAATAGTCAACAATGGTAAAAAAAGTCAACAATGGTCAAAAATTATCAACAATTGTCAAAAATAGTCAACAATTGTCAAAAATAGTCAACAAAGACTAAAAATAGTCAACAATGGTCAAAAATAGTCAACAAAGACTAAAAATACTCAACAATGGTCAAAAATAGTCAACAATTGTCAAAAATAGTCAATAATGGTCAAAAATAGTCAACAAAGACTAAAAATAGTCAACAATGGTCGAAAATAGTCAACAAAGACTAAAAATACTCAACAATGGTCAAAAATAGTCAATAATGGTCAAAATAGACAATAATGGTCAAGAGTGGTCAATAGTGGTCAACAATTGTTGAGAAAATAGTCGTGCACTTTTAAGTATAGTCAAGAATGGTAATGGGGCCTCGCCCTTACTGTATATACATATAGTTATTCTGTGATAATACAGAGAGAATTACATGAGACGCGAATGAATGGTCCCAACCTAAGCAACGCTTGTACTATGGGTACCGTAATGGACTGGAGGCGATCCCCGTAATACCAGGATCGAGACAAATTACGCATACGGCCGTTTCGAAATTTTCATTTGGCGGGAATCGAACTCCCAACCATCGCATGCAGTGAGCCGAACAGCCTACGTTCAAAAATAGACAAAATAGACCAAAATGACAGAAAATGGCAAAAATGATGGAAAAATGAAAAATTACAACATTACAGATATGACAATAAATATCAAAAATTACAGAAAATTGCAATAATCACAGAAAATGACAATAAATGACAAAAATGCCAGAAAATGCCAGGAAATAACAAATATGACAAAATGACAGAAAAAGCCAGGAAATGACAAATATGACAGGAAATGACAGAAAATGAAAGTAAATGACAGAAAATCACACGAAATGCCAATAAATGACAAGAAACGACAAGAAAGATACACAAGACCAGGAAAACAAAGAAAAAAGACAAATACAAAAAGTTACAAAGGCAGGAGAAGACAGACAAGAGAAATAGTCTGAAATAAGTAGGTATTCCTTTAAATATTATAATGTGTGCCAACCCTTACACAAGTAGTCGTCGCACCAACTGTCAAGAAGGTGGCGGCATGTTCACAAACATCAAAGGCGATGGCCGACTGTACAGAGGGGCTAGCCAAGTGGCATGAACGCTAATCGAATAGAATGGAATAAACTTCAAAATGTATGGAAATGTCAGACGTTGCTGTGTAAATCAACAACAAGTCGCTATGAAGATCTCGCTTGAGATCACGTCACCTATGTCATTTCCATAGATGAAGCGTTAGCGAATTTGTAGACGTCTGCCACTTGTCTAGCCCTTCTGTATTGTATATTATATACTATATTTATAGTGTGGTCTTGTCAAGATGTCAAACTTCAAAATAAAAAATATTTGAAAATATCACATTCGAAAAAACGCTATTTATAATGTAAACAATCGTTAGTAGGCCAAATAAATAAACAAAAATAAGTAAATAAATAAACATTAAAAAAATATTATGCTGTTGTCGGATTCGAACTCGAATCGTATCGTAAATTGCTCCGTCAGTTTTCTTTCCTACGTTTTTGATCGTTTTTCGTTTGTGATCTATTTTATTTAGACTTTAGTTTATGAATAAATAAATAAATTATTCGATTTAATAAAAATATAGGTAGGTATATAAAAGTAAAATAAAAAGATAATGCATACAATAAAATTAGAAAACATAAAAAAGCAGGTAGTTATAGGATTTGATCCTGCGTCATCGTCATCGTCGTGTAGGATGACTTTTCCACTGAGCTATTTAGGATTTACATTATAGAGCGAAATTATCAACTTATTTGTAGACCTACTACGTTGTGGTAGCTCGGCTTGTTTTGAAATAAGAATACAAGCGACGCAATAACCGCGCTGTCAGAGGCTCTTGCCGGGAGCCCGCCGCTGGCGCGGGGAGCACACCCCCGGCGATGCGTTAGCTCCGCCCATTCAGCCAAAATTTCCAGATCATATCCCCACCTTAAGGCGCTCGCTTATAGGCATCTTACGGATATGTACAGTTGCTTGCACGTGTATGGTAATACATATTTCTAACGTACCTTACTAATTAAACCAGTAAGTGAACAGCGTGAACAGCTGATATTGCAAGTAAAACGGTTATAAGTATACTTAGAAGGGTTTTGAACAAAACAGTTAAGTAGCTAAATATATAAAATAGTTCGTTTATTTACCAAAATGTTGTGTAAATTGTACATTGTGTACATTTTATCCACAATCTGTGGAATCGTTGAGGAGAAAACAGAATTGCAAGAATTGTTATGTGGTGAATTGTAATGTGGCGTTCTTAGCCCTCCAGTCCTCATAAACGACATCTGGTGACCTGAACATTTTTGCCCTCATTGTAAGACATTTCAATTTAGGGTAGATATTTCCGGTAAGTATCTAATTACTTGATTGTTAGAAGATTATATGCTAAGCGTGGTTTATCTAGGATGGATATTCTTTCTACTATCTCTCTTCCTTTCGTTGTATTGGAACGAATCTACTTGTGGTCGTCATAATCCACAAATGAAAGGCAAACCATCGGCGCCGTGCGGCCGGCTTCTAGCAACGCCCGCGCCAGTGGTAGAGTACCGTTAAGATGTGCTTCCAAATCAACACCCACTAAGTATCCAACCGCCGCGGCACGCGCGCGGACGTTCCAGCTCTACGTATTTTATAACGCAAACAATTATTATTTTCATAAATTCTAAATATAAACTCGTAAATTGCACAATTGTAATCTGTGATATTAAATTATAAGGCAGTGTTGTGACTTTGTGACATAGTCTCGCATATCTGTGTCAAATGAAAATGCAAGTGAATGTTGTTCTGCCGATGTACTGCTGACACGCACAAATAAAGGCTCATAACCGGTTATTTCCACACACTATTAAAACATAAACAATCTACGTACCCAATACTCAAGAATGGAAGTCCAATTCGATAGGGATGGCACCCCGTTCGTAATTTGGGGTGGGAACACAATTCGGTTGGAGACTAGTTTGGAAAATGGCAAGTGGATGGAAAAGGCGGAGACAGAGTTGAGGGAAACGCCCGAAGTGGTTGAAGATGCGCTGGTTGAACTGAGAAAGCTTTTAAAAAGTGAGTAGTTTTTTACTGACATAGGTAGCTACCTAACTGCTATATGTTTATTGACATCTTCCGGTTATTCATCCTACACAACGATCATAGAAAAGGGTTGTATGATCGTTGAGCTTACATCACTCCTACAAGTCTTGTACTTATATACTTAGTTGATATCTCCTTTTATTCAGAATATCACATTGAGGTAAATTTTTGTAGGTATTTTATATGTAACAAGCAGTTGTCCTTAGAAAACTTTTGTTAACGCAAAGTGAAAGTTATAATAACCTGCCGGTGTGTAGACAGGTATACATCTGAAGAGAAAACGATTAAACTCACTATTATTTACATAGTGTGATCAAAACGTTTAAAACCAAGGAGAAAGTGGAACGAGAGAAGGCTGGGTTCATAAGATCGCGCAACTGCACGCGTTAGCGTTAGTTTGGTTTTTATTACAAAATTTCTAATCGGTACTCAATTGATTTCCTGAAGTATTCTAGAGTCTATGTTCCACTACTCCTACGGACTTAACAATGATGAATGTTCTAAGGTACGATGGCGTTCAACGTGCGTTCATCAGCCGTCGCCTTTACTTCATTTAATTTGGTTAGAAACCGATTTTTTTTACGGAAGAGGTCAGAGGGCCTGCTCTGTTTCAAACGAAACCGAAATTTCGGATGAAATTCGCGTAAATCCTACTACGTTTCTCATTGATTCCGACATTTCTTACGAACGAAAATTGTTTGACGTCTTCGTCGTCGTCGAATCTAAACGTCAAACAATTTTCGTTAGTAAGACATGTCGGAATCATTGAGAAACGTAGTAGGAAATACGCGAATTTCGTCCGAAATTTCGTTTTCGTTTGAAACAGAGTAGGCCCTCAGAGCCGCGAATTTAACACGCACTGCTTAATCGAGTGCTAGCAACTGCACAATGATTTATGAATGTTAGATATGTTATGATATAACACAATAGACACGCAACATTGGACAGATACAGCGATAGATATCCTTTAAAGAAATACATAGGTATATACATATCCGTCTAGGCGTGAGAATTCAAAATTTACATCTAAATTATGTGAAATAGGGTTGAATTAAATGTATAGGTACCTACTTAAAAAAAAACTGAAAGTTGTATTATTTATTATTGAATTTCAGATTTTTAATACTCTTACCTGAAAACTTATTAAAAACGTTTATTTCTTTTATTATTTATCTGATTATCAGTTTAACGATAAACAGCGTGAATGGCGAACAGGTAAATACTTGATATCCTTGAGAATGGCATGCATTTATTTAATTGTACCTAGTGAAGACTTTGTAATATACAATTACCTGTGTTTTATTTCACAAATTTGAAATTGGATCGTCCATGTAGTTATTGAAATTATTGCCTCAATTGGCAACAATTGATGCGTTTTTTAGGGTTCCGTACCCAAAGGGTGCCAACGGGACCCTATTACTAAGCCTACGCTGTCCGTCTGTCAGTGGGCTATATCTCACGAACTGTAATAGGTAGAGACTTGAAATTTTCACAGAATGTGTATTTCTGTTGACGCTACAACAACAAATACAATAAATAAGTTTAAAAATAAAGGGGGTCCCGATACAAGAAACATGATATTTTTGACTTTTTATTCTACGGTGGTACGGAACCCTTTATGTGCGTGTCCGGCACGCACTTGGTCGGTTTTTTATTAGTCATATTTGCAGCACTTGCTACATTAGCAAAGTTCAACTTTATTTTTTATAGGTTCATTTTGACGTCGTTTCGTGTGATGTCTTTTTAATCATGGGATATTTGGTTGCAGACGGAAATTATCTATCATTACCTACTTATGATAAGGTGTTTGCAAACAGATTATACGTTAAAAACACCTACGTCATAAAACATTGCCGCCAAATTTATAGAGATTTTTTTGCCAGTTTACAATGGTTTTAAAAAGCATTCCTCGAAGCAAAAATGATTTTTAATGCAAATGCAAGTCTTTCATAACTTTCTATAAATTTGGGGGTTAGATATCAAGACACAGAAGAAAACATTTTCGAAAGCACGAAAGTGATAAACATATTGTTTGATCTTGCTTTCCACTTTTGCATATATTATATTTAGATATTCTATTTTATTAAATAAGTATTATCAGACTGATTTTATGTTCCAGATGATAAGACCCTTTATATACCCGCCGAAAGGAACGATTTCCTTATGAAGTTCCTCAGGCCATGCAAGTTCTACCCACAGAGCGCCTTCAAAATGGTAAGATGCTGAAACCTTCCCTATAATGGCGGATACAAGCAGCCATCCATTATAGATATTGGATGTATGATTAGGTAGGCAGTTATGTATAAAACGACTCATGAACGATGCTCAAATATATAGGTAGTAGAACGAATCTGTATCACTGTATCATTTGTATCAGTGTGGTTCACTATCTCTATAGAATACTTAAGGGCCTCCGCAGACTAGCTACTTTTAGCATCGGCGACCGGCGATTTTGTGACGTATCGATGCTACGTCGCGTTTCTTCGAGCGCGAACGAGCGAGACGCAGCATCAAAATCGCCGATCGCCGATGCTAAAAGTAGCTAGTCTGCGGAGGCCCTAATAGGTAATGGGAAACGAATTGGTCCTTTGCCGTGTATCTTCCACGGAGATCTTACAAGCTAGGTGCGATAGGTCGCCAATTGATATAGGTACTACTCTATGACGTTGAGAATAGAATCGAATAGAGGTCGCATATACGACAAGGACTTATATCTGTCTCCAATCTCTGTATTATAGATTAACTAGCTTCCGCCCGCGACTACGTCCGCGCATGATAAAAAAAAAATTGCATATGAGCTATTCTAGACTATAATCTATCTCTGTGCCAAATTTGATCCAGATCCGTTCAGCCGTTCTGTCGTGTTTGAGTAACAAACATCCATCCATACATCCAAACTTTCACATTTATAATATTTGTGGGAAGTGGGATTTTCACCTGTCTTCTATAGTAGTGAATAATAAGCCTATTTCTCCCAGATACAATCATACTACAAGTTCAAGCTGTCGTACCCGGATTACTGCCACGATCTGGTGCCGTCTGCCATCCGCAGCGGCTTGCAGCACTCCATCGTGTCGATCCTAGCGCCGAGGGACCAGCACGGAAGGCGCATTATACTGATGGACTCCGGAGGTTTGTTATGGACACTATTAATAGATGGCAATTAAACATTAAACAACAACATGACTAATGACTTCCTAAGGGGACAAAGATCATCAAAACTTAAAGACATCAGAATAATGCCAGTATCTCTTCATATAAATCATAATAATAATTATCCTAGTTTACGTCCCACTGCTGGGCACGGGCCCCCCTCAATGCACGGGGGTCTTAGGCCATAATCCACCACGCTGGGCCAGAGCTGGTTGGCGGATTTCACATGTTTTTCGTAAATTTATTGGATTTTCTTAGTCATGCAGATTTCCTCACGATGTTTTCCTTCACCGTAAGAAATTAATTTCATGACGCAAATTGGTAACCCAAAAGTACACAGCATAATTACCTCCACGTTTCCATCACATCATGTTCCACAAACATACCAACTTACATATTATACATTCGACATTCCAAATAGCTGACCCCGCGGACTTAAGTAAATAATCCTCGTTTATTGACAGAAAGGTGGAATCCACGAGAGGTACCTCTAAAGGAGGTGTTCCGGTGCATGCAGTTGGGGCTGGAGGGCGCGATGGTGGAGCCGCAGACACAGATTTGTGGAATAACCAGTGTCATTGACATGAAAGGGCTCTCTCTGAGACATGTTATGCAGTTCACCCCTTCTTACGCGAAGATGGTTCTTGAATGGGTTCAGGTAATATGATATTTTTTGAAAAAATGTGTCAACTGATTGGTGTCTTCCAAGTGTCGATATATCGTGTTGTGTGTCGGTGATACGATTCTGAGTTGATACGTAGAGGATCTTTCAATGAATCCTGGATGGACTTTTTTTGCATTATTTAATCATAATAATAATAATAATATCCTGGGACATTTTTGTACACACGGTTACCTGATCCCAAACTAAGCAGAGCTTGTACTATGGAAACCAGATAACTGATATTACTACATATACTACTTTTTTATTTGTAAATACATACTTAATTTAACACATAGATACACATACATTTACATATTTTTTTTAATTTAGAAAGTCAGTTGGATCTTTGTTCTTGATTGATTTCGTGTACAACGTTAATTCCCAATTATTAATCATACATTTCAAATTACGAGGCTGCAGGTACTTAGGTAATTAGCAGTTTATGCGTGGCCGTTGGTAGGTATTACAATGTATATGTAGGTTGTGCAATGATTTTAAGGATGTGTAATTATTTACGTCCTGGTTTTATGTAATAAGTACCTACCTCCTGTTATTTGGAAATAATAAAGATAACAACAAAGTATGAACTTCGTAAGATAATAACAGCGGGGTATCTACTACTACAACATTATGAACACCACAATGGAACTACTAATGGTAGTACCAAATCCCCAGATTAATGTCCAGACTCAACTGCAAAAAAGACAACAGATTCAAGACGACTTATGGTATACCTACTGTAAGTATACCTAAATCCTCATTATTTGATTCCAGGTATGCGTGCCGATGCGTCTGAAAGCGATCCACGTGGTGAATCAGCCGTACATATTCAACATGCTGCTGGCCATCTTCAAGCCGTTCATGAGCGAGAAGCTGCGGTCGAGGATCCACCTGCACGGGAACAACCTGGACTCGTTGATGGAACACGTCGACCCGAAGGCGCTGAGGAAACGGCACGGGGGCCTGCTGCCGGAGCCCGAGATACCTGGCGACGTGATGTGGAAGATGCTGCATCATTATGAAGATGATTTCAAATGTGAGTACCAGCTACAGTCTATTAGATCTGAAAAATCTGCCAGTTGATTTATCATCATCACATCAAACATCATAACGCTTGTATTCCCCAAAGGAGGAGGCAGAAGGACATAAGTGCAAGAAGTATTTCGGTCCCAATCTAATACGGGGCGAGGATATAGCTATTATTCCGGGTGCACTCTGTCTCAATTTGAAGGGGATTCGGGATATTCACCATGCTGCTGGCCTAGCGACTGTAGCCTAGGGGTGAACACGTTGGGCTGGCAATCAGAAGGTCCCAGGTTCGATCCCCGGTTGGGCATGCACCTATGGATGAATTTTCATCTATGTGCATAATTTACAGATCGCTTACGGTGAGGGAAAACATCGTGAGGAAACCTACCTATCCCTCGGGATTAGGTAATAGTCAGTTCCTGTATACACGGCGACAAGGCTCACCACCTGTCACGTTGGGTTCTGAATATTTTATTTTATTTATTTATTTATTTTTCTTTATTTGGGAAAACACAAACAATTGCGTAATATAGCTTAACTAAATACAACATATGATATGTACAAGAGGATGAGTAATCACGCAACCAGCACCGTTATCCACAAAATAAAGCATATCTAGAATATCTAGTGAAACGTGGGCTTTGGGTGGACTTAATACCTCCACAATGTGGTGGTGTATGGCCGCTCAAGCCTCTGACTACCCCCGAATGGGGATAAAAGTCGTGACGTTATATTATTATTATTATATTACTGCTGGCCTTTGCGGGTTAGCGAACTTCACACGTATTTCGAAAAATTTGCAGGTGGCTTCAGCGTTCACCAATAAGTGATAATCTGAGTTGAAGATGAGATTTGTAGTCTTTGTGACCCAGGTCTACGCGTTGAATCATAAAACGGACAAACTGTTAAATTCCCTCTGCTTTTATTCGAGTTTAAGCCGAGAGAGTCTGTTAATGTCGTCTTGTTTCGCAGCTTAGAGAAAGCTGAACTATGGTCTTAGACTCGGAGTGAAGCCAATTATTCATTTCGTTTTCTAGTGAAAGTTAGTTTTAATTTGGCAACGTCGCCAGTATTTTCCCTTTCTGTTAAATGACTTTAATACGATAAGCCAAGTTGACTAATTGTCGACTGTACCGTGACCGAGTCGAGTTACCCCTCGTTGCCACTGACGAAACATTGGCGGCGTCTTCATCAGGCGCATGCCTCGCGCGAGCACTCACTTTTGACGTCGGAACGCATAGACGTAATGTCATAATATGAGTGCTCGGGTGAGGCATGCGCGCCATATGGACACATCTAATCACATTTCATTTGTGATAGAGACCTCATATGAAATCGGTGTCAAGTTTCGCCAGTGCAAACTCACAATTATAGATTCACACAAAATATCTTATTAAATAGTAGTAGGTGAGTAGCTCCAAGAAGACTATGGCCCTGGGCCCTAAGTCGCATGGCCATTGTGGCGCCACTGTGGCGTTTTTCTATATTGTGACTTTGACTTTGGTTTTATATGTTGGTCTATTTCTATTTCCAGTGGCGAGCACGTACGGCTACGTGACTGAGAAGACAAACAACAATAACATACACACATAGACTATTGACACGGGCTGTGTACAAATTACT
This sequence comes from Drymonia ruficornis, assembly GCA_947859195.1. Classification (NCBI taxonomy): domain Eukaryota; kingdom Metazoa; phylum Arthropoda; class Insecta; order Lepidoptera; family Notodontidae; genus Drymonia; species Drymonia ruficornis. The sequence continues at coordinate 11,372,419 of OX401905.1, read as the reverse complement.
AATAGTTATACTAAGTAATAGGCTATCGGAGGTCCAACATAAATAGATTAATTGTATAGATTATTTGCTCATTAGTTATCGAGTAGGTAGGGTGATGAATATAGTAAAATTTCGAATAAGTATACAATCGTTTTATTTATTATTTAAATTATTACTTACAATATGTGGCGCATTGTTTACTTAAGATAATAACTTAATTCTACCAAGGCTACTATGTGTGTGCTTTTAAGGGCACCATCTTGAACCACCATTGGTTAGTAATAGGTACAAACCATTCTCTAGTTTTACACAATATCTTTAAATTATCTAGGTATCAGCGGGGCGATTGCGTAACTTTTTCGTCAATGTTTCAATTGGTTTCGTTCATGCCGTATTGCATTTTCAGTTGAAATTAATTGAAATCCAGATGAGTCTGGAGTTCACTCTTCCCGATTTCAATAAATTTCAATTGATAAAGCAACACAGGATTAACGAAACCAATTGAAACACTGACGAAAAGATACGCAATCGCCCCGCTGGTTAAATGCTTACCTATATTATTTAATTATTCGCGGTATTATAAAGTGATGCATAATTAATTAAATATTAAGGCGTCCCTGTGATTACTATATTATTTGTAACATTCAGCTATGATCCTCACTAACCTAATTATAAAATACAAATTATGTACGTAAGTAATATTATTTAAAATACTTATATAAATATTTACCCACAAATTTATAGAAAGTTATGGCGGACTTACACTGGCATTACAAATCAATTTTATTCCTAGAAATGCTTGGTAAAACCATTGTAAATTGTCATAACGATCTATAAATTTGGCTGTTAATATTACGTAAATGTACAAGTGTTCAGTATGACTCGGTTTACTTAAAAAATCGCCAAAACAATAAATAAGTAATTCAGATATAGCCTCCTCAAATAATGAGTAGGTACACACATATAAATATTTGTAATAAATCACAGCCAGCTGCTTTTTAAGAAAATATAAATAAATTGTCATGCATTAATAATTGGCTTAACCTTCCCGTGTAATTAATATACAATTATAACGATAACTAGGTACTTAATTATTATATTGGATTGAACTTGTTTTATATTTTAATCCCCGCAAAATATAAATTTTGCTCTTTTCGGAAAATAATTTCAATGTAAGCCACAAGCGAGCCACAACCACAGCACGTTAACGGTTTGTACGGCAACTTAACCTAACTTAGGAAACTATAGTATCACGATATGCTCAATATCACAATATACCATCTACATCACTCGATCAATGCTCATCACTTCTTCTTGTACCCGTACGAGTTGATCGCTGCGAACAAGATTCATGTTTTGAGAAAAAATATACATTATAATAAAGTGTTATAGTTCTTGCAATTCACGAAGGCGACCGGCCCTTGGTTGTGTAAAGACGTATCTGTATACGTGTTAATGTGTGCGTTTTGCGGCTCCGCCATGCAAGCACACTGTCACAATGTGTATGTACATGTCGAACACAACCAAGGGCCGGTCGCCTTCGTGAATTGCAAGAACTAAATCTATCTATCTAAAGGTAAGATAAGATGATGAACTCACCAGAGAATTCCTGGTCGCACATCAACAGCAGCTCCAACCACTGCGCGCCGCTGACGTTGGGTATGGAGAGCGTGCCGCCGTACTGGTCCGGCAGGCACTTGGGGCTGATGTACTCGTGCAGCAGCTTCCTGTCGCTGCCCATGAACACGATGCGCGAGCGCAGCTTCTCTTTCAGGAACGGCTTGAAGATCTTGAACACCATGTCGAAGATGAACGGCTGGTTGATTATGTACAGACCTTTGATTCGGAGGGGTATGGCTTCCTGGAATTAAAGAAAGATTCTGTTAGATGGAAGTGAAATAAGAAAAACACAATAATGTCATGATGATCCAAGGACAATTTGAAATACTTATTGCAAAATTCAAATTCACCATGTGATTGCAAATCATCGTTAGCATATTGGATTATTTGGTAGCATACATACAGGGGCGTAGTAGTAGGGCCCCCGGGCTACAGGGGCCCCGAACGTGTGTGAAAATTCTTTACCCTTCATTTGGGGCCCCCAACAAATTTTGATACATGGCCCGTCTAAGACAAGCTACGCCACTGCTGATACGTAGCAATGTAAAAGAGCACCCCTTACGGGCGGGACGTTAGAAATGGCCTACGTGTACCAACACTCATTACCACACTCACGCTCATTACTCTTTACCAACACTTTTTCCAACGTGTCCCGAACAGTAGTCTAGAACTAGAAAATACCTATGTTCTGCGTACCTGTAGCCATTCGACAATTCTGTTGGCGAAGCTAGGCGTGAACTGCAGTACGTGCTGCATGGAGAGGCCGTCCATGTCGAAGATGACGACGGCGCCGCACACCTGCGTCTCCGGCTCCAGCATAGCCGCCTCCAGGAACAGCACGCACCCCTTGAACACCTCGTCCAAGCTGCACTTGCTCGGCTTCCATTTTTCTGAAAATATTAACGTCATCTTAACGCAATGTGCGATTTTGCGGCACGCGGCACACGGGCGACGCAGCATGTGGCGCAACGGCAGACGGCATTACTTTGCAGTATTCATTTGTATGAGTACGATTCCGATATACGACTGCAACTGCCGGAGTGACATACACGGCAGTTGCAGTCAAGTCAGTCAAGCCAGACAAGTCATATTGTTATATTAGCGGCACGTTATGATGGCACTTTTGACATGTAGAGGGGGGAAGATTATGAACCTTATTGCAACGGAATAAGATTCATTTAAGCATTCATTTTTTGACATTCCTAAATTTTAGAACGGTCTTTCTTATTCCGTTATAATAAGGTTCATTTTCTCCACCCTCCCACACGTCAAAAGGGCCATCATAACGTGCCGCTACTGTAGTTAACTGCATTTTGCTAGTTCCATCCGTCTCAATTTTAAGTAGGTACCTATAATAATACCTAGGTACCTACCTGAATTGATTTCTGTGGAATATGTTGATGTGTATAATAATCAAAGAGGTGAATTTAAGAAAATCGTGTTACCTACCTGTTAGAGATTTTTAATTTGAAAATGAGTAGATTCCAGTTAAAACTTAAATCAGTGTTGTGTCTATCCACACACTCGGTAGTAATCTAGTAATCATGAAGTGACGTCAATCATGATGCGGGTAATATAGCCCTACTGCTGGCGTTGTTCGCAGCCTGTCATTACCCAGTTCACGGTACCATGACCATCGCATATCAGAACTACCAACACAGAACGCTATTAATGGTATAAAGTTCATTTTTTACGTACATTGATTGTACTTATTTAGATCCGTATTGAACAAAAAATAACAAGTTTGATTTTTGTTGAAGTTTTGCTATTCTAAAGTATAAATGAATGTTTACAGTTACCAACGGCCGAACACTGGAACGCTCTAAGCCCTCCGAGCTTTTTATGTTTCGGCCATTGGCTTGAATAACGAACCATCGAATTAATGAGTACGACAATTTGATATTCGGCCAAACGACATTCGTCAAAACGTAGTGCTTTCAATAATTGTGAACACATTTTTGTTTGAAAGCTACTTATAAGGACCGACTAGTGACCGAAATTAAGTAAATAAATAAATATCGCCAGACAAACATATCAAGTCCCAAACTAAGCAAAGCTTGTACTATGGGTACCGTACAATGGACTGGGGGCGATCCCAGGGACACCCAGACCAGGAAAAATTACGAAGACGCCGTTTCTGAAATTTGCCTCTGGCGGGAATCGAGCCCGCTACCACCCGATGCAATGAGCCGAGCAGACTACGCTGGAATTACTGCGCCAAGCGGTCGTCAATACGAATTAATTACCTATCTACCGATACAGATAATAAAAAATCAAATGTCACTACCTACTGAACAGACCACAGCTTAGTGATCGGATAATTATTATTGCAATTTAGTAATAGTACGAGATACGCTTAAGGACGACCTTCACCCATTTGCTTACCGGATCAACCTTATATTTTATCAAATAAAATATGTTTCTGAACATATACCAATAGGGTTGCCGTAAAAAATATGCTCATGGCTATGATTAATTCAATTTATAAAAACCATATTTTTTAACAAATTTCATCGACTTGCTTGCCAAATGAAAATTATATCAAAATGAAGGCAATTTTATTGGGAGTACAGTGTATAGTGTTGCTTGCGAACATCCAGTCAAGAATAACGGTAGCCGGGCTTTGAAATTGAAAAATTGGAGCAAGCAAAAATGTATGACAGAGAAGCATGTGCTGCTGTTGCTGTTGCTGTTGCACGCAGTACAACAGCTGCGCGCGACGAAGACGTGCATGCTTTTAGCTTTATGATTATTATTTTTTTGCCTTGAGCATATTTTTATGGCAACCCTATTGGTATATGTTCAGACACATATTTTATTTGATAATATATAAGTTTGATCCGGTAAGCAGACGGGTGAAGGTCGCTCTTCAGTGTATCTTAGACCATAACGGATAGTAACAATCCAACTTAGGTATGGTTAGAAAAATTGGCGACTCACTGCCTAATTCAAGGACGAGCACTCTCCTGCCGTGCTGGTCCCTCGTGGGCAGGACTGTGAGGACGTTCTGGTTGAACACATTGGTCTCCTTGCTGGGCGTCAAACCTTCGTAGTGCTTCGGATGCTTCTGCTTGAACGCGTAGTACCGCTTAATCTGAGGGGATTAGAATTTGCATGAAGATCCCATGGAGCCCATGCCGTAGGTACCTAAAGAAGTTCGTGACCAAATATCAAAAATCCAAAGTAGGTTTGAAAGTAGGACTTTGACCAAAGCGAAGTTCGAGGAAAACAACAGCAAAGATTTTTAGCAAGTATGGTTTAGCGATTATATGATAATTCAATATTGCATCTATGTGGGACACTTTAACACTACGCCGCCGTTACTCTACGTGCGAAAAACAACATCATGCAAGTAACAGGTAGTTCTAGTGAATCAATAATACCTATTAATGTTACAAAAAATAATGGTGTAGTATTTAGAGACAACTACCACCTAGGTTTAGTTTAAAGTCGTATGTATTTTCTATTAGATTCCGCCCGCGACTACGTCCGCGCATAATTAAAAAAAAGTAGCCTATGTGCTATTCCAGCCTATAATCTATATCTGTGCCAAATTTCATCCAGATCCGTTCAGCCGTTCTGGCGTGATTGAGTAACAAACATCCATCCATATATCCATACTTTCACATTTATAATATTAGTGGGATGGGATGTATTAATATTGCTCAAATACGGTAGGTTTATGGCTTTAGAGTCCATAATAATAGGTATAGGACAAGTTGCATACCAAGTCGTAGGCGCTCTCAGGGTAGAACTTGCACGGCCTCAGGAATCTCACCAGCCACGCATCGTTGTCTAATGGAACGTGCAACTCATTATCTCCTGCAAATAAAAACATACATTGGTTAGGAGCGCGCAATTACTTAAAACGAATGGCGGCGTCTTCATCAGGCGCATGCCTCGCGCGAGCACTCACTTTTGACGTCGGAACGCATAGACGTAATGTCATAATATGAGTGCTCGGGTGAGGCATGCGCGCCATATGGACACATCTTAAGTATTACTTGCACGCTAAACCTGCGTCATATCCAAATGTTCCAAAAATATTTCATCATGAATACTTTTTAATAGATTTGTCGGTAAACAGTCATCGTTTAAGCCTTACCTTTGATGTGTTATTCATATAATTATGCTGGCAGTTTTGGTCAATGCCAATTGCCAACCAAGCCTATTATTTACTTATCTTTGGAAAACATATGTTGAATAGGTATTTATGCGTAGATAACACGAACAAATTGCTAATGGAGTTTAAGAGCGGTGACATCGAATTAACTTTAAGTTAATTCGCATGAAAGCATCCTAGGTTATTTCTATTAAACAATTTCATTGAGATGACCTTTGGATTTACAAATAAATCTCGAGTAATGGATTACGATCATCGCATAAATTACTTGTTAATCAATCACCGTAGAGTGTGTATGAGCTAAAGGTACGTTTGTGTGCTAAGCATTTTGATTGTTTATCTTACTTTGTTTAAACAGTTGAAAATAGTGATATATGGCATGACATCATGTTATACTAGGTGATAGATCTATAATCGGAGTTTGGTTCTGAGGGAAATGAAATTGATCGATGATTTCATCTTATTCGATTTAGATTAGAAAGGTGCCAAAAAGCCTTACGCACCACGATAGCAAAGCTAAGATTTACATATAAAGAAATAGGATATACTGCCAGCTACTTGCCTTTTCTTAAAGCTTTGTTAACAGATCGAATAAACGCATTATTTGGCTCTATTCCTTACATATTGAGAAATATAAATCGTCTCGATACTACAGATATAGCAATTTCGTGCCTGATAAATGAAACACCGAGAATGATTCGGCACACCTCTCATAGCGATAAAGGTAAAATTGATAAGGAAATACCTATTATGATTTGGACTCTAAAAATGCGGGTTTTAATTATGCGTTTTGGTTAAGAAATTAATAGGTACATTCCGTTTGTTTTGTACCTATTAAAACGTATTGCCATTATAAATATGAGTTATTTTCGATATTTACGAGTTTATCCTTGGCTGAAGGATGGGTTGCAATAACTCATTGTTTACCAATTAGCACGTATTGTCAAACAAAGGCGATAAGTAACATCGGATTAACATATCTCCGATTGTTATAAACCGATGAACTTTTGGGACATGCCATTGTCAAATACATTTACATACCCATTTATTAATATAACCGCCGAATCTGCTAACCATTGATATATGTAATACTTCTAACTGAAAAAGTGACAGAATTAGGTATAATCCTATATTTAAGTTTGATTGCACACTGAGAAAAAAATAGGTTAAATGCAAAACCTAATGTGAGGTAATGCAAAAAGTTAGTTAAATACTACCTAATTTAGGTTTTCTGAACCTAACGAAAGGTAAAACTATTTACCTACAATAGGTTCAGAAAACCTAAACTAGGTAGTATTTAACTAACGTTTTGCATTACCTCACAATTAGGTATTGCATTTAATCGTATTTTTTTCTCAGTGCATAGACAGCTCTAAGCATTACTAAAGCCTATGAATTACTCGTGATACAGTTAATTTCAAATTAAGTATAGGTATATTAACATGATGGCTAATGTAACTACTGCATCAAAACCAAGGAATTCGTACCAATCATATTATTCCCCATCCAAAATCGAAATATAAGGAACTCAATTCAAAATCTAAGTGTTAGATGTAGGTACCTATAATAAGATTAATAATTTATAATGTTTAATTCTGATAACCATGACCTTATCCTTCTGTTTCCTTTCCTAGTTTACTAATAATAAGTCGTTCTTGTAGTTTAGTAGAATAGGTATTATTTCTCTCAATGTACCTACCTACATTAACATGTAGGCAAGGCAAACTCGAATCAATCATATTATTCTCGATTCAATTTCGAATAATAAGGAACTCAATCCGAAATATAAATGTTATAGGTACTTACAATACGATTAATAATTTATAATATTAATTCTAATAACCGTGACCTTATTATGTTTTCTTTCATTTCATTTATTAATAATAAGTCGTTCTTTTAGTTTAGTAGAATAAGTTGGTATTATTTTTCTCAATGTACCTACCTACATTAACATGTAGGCAAGGCAAACTCGAATCAATCATATTATTCCCCATCCAAATTCGAATAATAAGGAACTCAATCCAAAATCTAAGATTTAGATGTAAGTAGGTACTAATAATAAGATTAATAATTTATAATGTTTAATTCTGATAACCATGACTTCATTCTGTTTCCTTCCTAGTTTACTAATAATAAGTCGTTCTTGTAGTTTAATAGAATAGGTATTATTTTTCTCAATGTACTTACCTACATTAACATGTAGGCAAGGCAAACTCGAATCAATCATATTATTCTCGATTCAATTTCGAATAATAAGGAACTCAATCCAAAATAAAAAATTTATAGGTACTTACAATACGATTAATAATCTATAATATTAATTCTGATAACCGTGACCTTATTATGTTTTCTTTCATTTAATTTACTAATAATAAGTCGTTCTTTTAGTTTAGTAGAATAGGTATTATTTTTCTCAATGTCCCTACCTACATTAACATGGACGCTAGTGTATCTACTGCAATAAAAGCAAGAGAACTCGTACTAATCATTATTATTCTCGATCCAAATTCGAATTATAAGGCACTCAATCCAAAATCGAATAACGTTTTCAATGCAATGTTGAAATTTGTGTAGTGGCTTAATCAGGATATTATTTCCCCATGTTTAGGTATTTTTTTTATATTAACTCATAAGTACAAAACATTGTAAAAAATAAAAAAAATATACGAAGTTATTCGCAAATATTTTTGGCAAAAAAGTTATTTTGTAAATGATTTTATGTTACTTAATAATAGATAAAACCACCAACCCGCACTGGGCCAGCGTGGTGGACTATGGCATGAATCCCCCTCGCATTGAGGGGAGGCCCGTGTCCAGGAGTGGGACGTTAAAAGGGCTAATAGGTATATATTTTTAATAGGTACTTAACTATTCGTAAAACACACCTAATAACATTAAGCAATAAAAAAATTGCTTAACTTTAGTAGATATTCACGGCTGAGTACCTTCAAGCAGCCTCTTCAGGTCGTCAATAGCGGGTTTGACGACTTCTGGCGATTCCCTCAGTTCCCTCCGAGCGATGTCGCGCACCACCTCCCGCGGCTCGTCCAGCTCGAACTGCAGCAGGAAGTCGCCCAGCTGAACGCCGGGTATCTTCTCCAGGTCTGTTAGCATGTGCTGCGATACTGTGGATATAAATCCTGCTGTTGTAGAATGGGAAGCTTGAAGGAGGTTTCATAGTGGCACATTACCCTTTTTATGTGTTCAACATTGGTTTCCTAAGGGCCGTAAGATCAATCGTAGTTGAACGATCGTGGAGAGTTTAAACTCTCTGCCTTTACTTAAGCTATAATTTTCCTTATGGCCTGAAGTAGGTAGAAGGTACCTAGTACTTATGAATTGGTTTCTGCGATGTGGGATAGGGTTGCATAGTATTGAACTTTATTGCAAGTAGCAAACCTAACGTTTTAAGTGTTGTTACTTATTAAGGTGATTTGATATCTGATGATTCCCTAATCATCTTTCATATAAATAGTATGAAAGAAAGATTTCAACGCGCGGCTGTCTGTCTGCCTGTCTGAAAATGTTTCCGGCAACTACTAAAAGGATTTGGCGATTGGAGCTAGATAAAATATATCAACAATCAATTCAATTCGTCACTGTTCTTTAAAAATATAAATAAAATATAACCGACTACAGATTATACGTAACGTGTTTTTTTTTGTTTTAGCTTAGTCATAGGTACCTAAGACTACAGAAATAGATTTTAGAGATCGTACCTAAATTTGAATGGTTTCAAGTAAAAAATATATCCGTGTTCTTAAATTACAGATTTTTTTTTGCAGAAATCGCTAAATATCGCATAATAACCGATTGGGCAACACAACAACTGTAGTGTGCATTGTGTTACTGTCATTCGAGTATAATAAGTATTTCGTCTAATATGAAATTAATGGATGTTTAATTATGTTCATCAGAATTTTCCGTTGGAAGATTTAAATTTACCTTAAAACGTATTAGTCCGTAAATTTCAGAGAAGGTAATTAATTATAATTAATGTATTAGTATGGTAATCATTCCTATACGTAATGTTATAGGTACGCAATTTTGAAAATACCAGTATCTTGTTCCTCACAATATCTTTTCTGCAAACAATCCCTAGCAAACTATGTAATTGTTAATCTTATTTTGTTAATTAATATTATTTTTAAAAATTTAAACTAAAATGGACGTGGTGACGTAGTCAAAGGATAGCATATTGCCAAAATGTAAATGTAAGATTAAAAATGGAGTACCTACAACCTGATCAACACCAATAGTATTGAGATTATGTAATTGTATTATTATATTATATTTGCAGTATTATGTACTAATAATACAACATAGAGGTCACGTTGCGAACTTTGAATATGCAAATACAATGATCTCACAGAACACATTTTACTAAAATAATAATATAGATTTAGGTATAATAAGTAGTCAATGCAAAATAGTATTTTATTAAAAACACCCGACAAAAATCCTCAAAAAAGATAGAAATAATATACATAATGAGAATAATAAGATGAAAATATTCTACTTATACGTATGTTTTTTTCCTTTTTTGAGGTTTTTTTTGGCATCTACCTTGTGTTTGGGCTCATACCATGCGTTTTGATGAGCACATGCTAATACAATCTGAGCGGTTGGGGTATCATAATTTCGTGTTTCGTCCCGGAATGTTTGCGTTCATGTGGGGATAGATAGAATCGATGGTAGCGTGCCTATCAGTAGGTAATATAAGTATAAAAAGCATGAAATAAAAACTTAAATTAAACATTTTTAATTCCCCCGACAAAACAAAAACTCTAAAAAGGAAAAAATAATATCTAAATATAGTCACTTTACGTTTAATATAAGTAGAATATATTTTTTCCTTTTAAGAGTTTATTTTGACGGGTTTTTTTATATAAGGATGGTAAAATTTAACAAAAAATTACTGATATTTTGTTAAGGTAGGTAGGTAAAAATTTATACAAATACAAATTATCAGAACGTGCAATAGTTTGAGAAAGTTTTCCTATGTGTTAGTGTCAACAACAACTATTATAAGCAGGAAGCTATAGACATTCTTAAATAATTATTGATAAATAAAATTTAACTAAAATAAACAAAATAAAATTCTTAAAACGTTTCAATTATTTATGTACGTATAGCCGACTTTCGAAATTTGCTGAACTCAGCGTATTCTAAACCCGAATAATTGTTAAAATAATTATATTATTTTCTAATACGGAATATTGCACTGAATAATTATCAAGTGGGTAATACCGCCGTTTTTATTTTATTTTATTTTTTATTTTTATTAAACTATATTTTAATGTAATTTTAAACTCACTTTTGACCATTGTCTCCAATTAAGATCTCCGATGAACTGACTCGATTGATTATTGTCACAAATCTCGCGCGTGATGTGTCGACGGAGCGTCTAACCGCGGGACTGAGATTGATTTCGTCAACGTTTACTTTTATTGTACGTATTGCTCACCTACCTACTATTACCGGTGTTTCACCATTGCTTAATGCTTTGTTGCTGATATATTAATTACTATCGTCATTTAATACTATGGTGATTATGGTTTGGTATTCGTTTGTCGAGTACCTTATACCTACGTATTTAATACAACACGTTTTTTGCAAATGATTCGTATCGTAATGAACAAAATGTTGATGTAAGAACGAACAAACTCGAGGTAGATACAGTGCCAAGTTTGAAATGATAAATACTAAGAAGTGAATTGTCGAACTACGAGTACGATAACAGAGGGCCTACTCTTTTACAAACGAAAACTAAATTTCGGACGAAAGTCGCGTATTTCCTACTACGTTTCTCATTGATTCCGACATGTCTTACGAACGAAAATTGTGTGACGTCTTCATCGTCGTCGAATCTAAATATCAAACAATTTTCGTTCGTAAGAAATGTCGGAATCAATGAGAAACGTAGTAGGAAATAGGTAAGCGAATTTCGTCCGAAATTTCGTTTTCGTTTGTAAAAGAGTAGGTAGGGCCTCAGATGTGTGAATTTCGCTGCAAAAATAGTGGTGCGCTGAGCCCAAGTTTTATGATTGCGATGTTAGAAGGTAACATATAATGCTAAAATAATAAAAAAATACGGAATCAAAATAGGCTAAGCATTGCTAACGTGCCTGGCAACAATTTTATTGATTGAATTGCTAACATCTGAAATATTCCATTTCCAGCTCTTTGCTTATGATGTTTTGTTTGTTTGGGCCGGATCTCTCACAACATTTCTTATCCCTACATAAGATGTATGTAATATGGAGTTGGAAATTGACGATTTTCTCAATGCGATAATATCAACTCGGTGGATTGGAAAGTACTTTTACAATAACAAAAACGCCCACACAATATCAATGCGAGCGTCATCTAGATAGAATTGAAAAAACAAGCATCAAACGAAACTGGCGACATCTATCATATAGTAGCGGTTCTATATAATCACAATGGAGTTCAGAGTTCCGAGCGTGTATTGATAGTTGCTGCTAGTGGACACTAGATGGCACTCTCAGCCAACAAAAATAAATATATAGCATAAACTTAACTTCGTGTGTACAAACTTAACATATTTTTTAAACATATTGTAGATAAATTGGTCGGTACTCCACAGCTTTCTTTACCTACCCATATAGGTAAAGCGCAGGCGTCATGAATTTTGTGGATCCAAGCCAAAATGAAAGCGCAACCCTAACACGGTAAGGCCTCACCTAGATTTGCTTTCATAACTTATCCGTATGTTTATAAATACAAAGGGATCTTCAGACCTACCGTGATCTATTGTAGATAATTCCTAGGGTAGACTACACGCTACAGAATGCCCACTCTCATATTTTACTTCTAGCATGCTTCTATAGCCCATATAAGCGATTCCCCCTTGCCCCAGGATAACATTCATCAATGCATTATTGAATTTGGTAAGCTCGGCGAGTCAGACGAAAATTCTAAATACGTACTCCCTAGAGGTATGCTATTTTTTTACAATAGTCATGTAATTTGACGTCGTTAGCTAGGTACATACCATCCTATGTCACCCATAGACAGTAGGAATATTTTTTTGGTGTCACCTATTGTTGGAACTTGGTGCTCTGATCGAGTCTGACCGTGATTTTTTTATTTTTTTTATTTATGAAACCTCTATGATCAAATTTAATTATATTTCACATAATACTTTGGTATTATTATAGTATCTATAGACATTATCGAGGTCATAACAATTCTCTGTCTGGGTTACTCAATCTCTGGTTGGTGAAAGTAAGCCTTGGCTTTGGCCTGTTACAAATCTTATGTAAATTAGATGCTTAATGTTTATAAGATTAAGTAACTGCAGTTACCTATGTTATCATTACATTATTAGAGCTATCTTCAATAATGTTTCAATATGGTACTATCTATTTTATTATGATCTGGAGTACTTGGCAGATTAGTTCACTTGGTCTATATAGGTACCTACTACAGTTTTTGCAGTTGTAAAAAAATAAGGTGCTAAGGTGATAGGGACCTTCTTATTACCACTTTTGATATTATTTTACTAGTAGACAAAACTCAATTAAAATAACACAAACACAAAACATAAACAATCAATGTAGTTGGCCGTCTCATTTTGAAAAACCCTTGTCTGCAATGTACCGGACAATGCTTGGATTCGTTGTATGTAAATGTAACAACGAGTCCAACATCATTGTTCTACAGACTTGCGATTTTTTAGTAAGACTAGATTACGTTCTGATATAAAGAGGGGATGAGCGAGTGGTGAAGGGCATCATAATAAGAGCACGAAATCCATGAGTGTACATGTTTGGGAAGGCGCCAATCGGCGGGTTAATGCACGATTGCACGTGGCCGGCATACGCGAGCAGTCGCCGGCATCTATCTGATTAATATCCCATTGTCTAATTCCAAAAATAAACTTTATCACAATTGAAAGCTAAACTATACTATGGAGTATGGGCACATGCAGCGAAAGCATCTATGACATCATCTCTCAATTAGGGAAGGTACAAATGATTCGGAATGCAATGACGCATGGGGATATTTGCACTTAGTTGACGAATAAAGTACCTGCATGATGAGGAAGTTATGAATTCTAAAGGTTTTACTCACGCTGATAAAGAAATTCTGAATACCTAAAAATCCTAAAAGATATTCTAACCTGACGCAACGGAAATACCAGAATTTTCGATTGGATACGAAATTAAAATAAGGAATATTATTTTATAATAGGAAATGAAAATAGGAAATAATTATAATAGCGCAAACAAAATAAAAACAGTACATAGAGATAGTATAGCACGTCGTTTGTAATTTGTAACGGATTCTGCTATCACGAGTCACGACCACAAGAGCGCACTTTGACCCTCCGCCGACATTAGTTAATTACTCATAAATGCCATGCTCCTTGTTTATTGATTAATTCTCCATGTATAGTGGTATTAATTACTCTAATACCGAACTTCAAACCTATAAGGAACAAAAAATGTATGACGATATGTACCTAATCGTTTATTCCATCAACAGTCATCTGCACTATTAGCATTCAACTAATCCTAAATCTATGACTATTAGCATAACCAATGGGCGATGTATAGAAAAAAAAATACATTTATTTATAATAAAACATTCTGTATGTTAATGTACCTATAAAATGGATTTGTATTGCGTGCGTATCCGTTTGAATTGTATGAGCGGCGTTGTTGGGAAGTTTCCAACGCAGTTTTTATATGTACTTTTTATCCTAAAGTGCACGGAGATATATTGAAAGTAACAAAGGTACGTATAGTTATAACTTTTAAATATGATGAAGGGCATACATGAGCAATAAAATTGAGAAACGGCATGAGAAGGGCGCCGAACCACTGAATTTCTCGGCGTCTTTTCTCAGTCGAAACGAGATTCCGAATCGATTGCTGTCTGCGCGACCATCCACCTCATAAGTGCTTTGTTGGATTACTTTCTGGTGCTCAACTTAAATTTAACACTAATCTATCCGCCTCAGAGGGCCTACTCAGTTTCAAACGAAAACTAAATTTCGAACGAAATTCGCGTATTTCCTACTACGTTTCTCATTGATTCCGACATTTCTTACCAACGAAAATTATTTGACGTCTTCGTCGTCGTCGAATCTAAACGTCAAACTATTTTTGTTCGTAAGAAATGTCGGAATCAATGAGAAACGTAGTAGGAATAGCGCGAATTTCGTCCGAAATTTCGTTTTCGTTTGAAACAGAGTAGGCCCTCAGATCAGAATTCGAACTTTGCAGACAAAGCCCACTATGTGTTGTCTAAAGTATCTAAACATGAATAAGGACGGTAAAGTTAACTACATAAGGAACTATACCTATATAATTAAACTGAATACGAAATAGGGATCGCCGAAAACTCTATGTTACATGAACAGTAACTGCAAACAAGTTGCATCACAATTTACCTATCATAGTCTAGGTTTGTAGTCTATAATAGGTACGAAAGCAAATGGAATATTCAACATTTTGTAGTTTTTCCTTTTCCTGATTTCATTCATAACATTTAAAGTTCAATGTGCTAATTAAGTAAATACAAAACGTCAATGACACTGGATATCACAGCGGAACTGGAATTGGTGTCATTAAGTTAAACAATTTCGTAATTAATATTTCCTACCTATGGATAGTATCAAAATGTCTAGGTTATAACATACATTTTCACAAATGACTCATTATTCGTACGTAGGAACTTATTGTTTTTGCAAAACATCGGCATCGGTCATAAACGCTTAAACTGTCATTCTTATTCCGTTATAATAAGGTTCATTTTTTCCCTCCCCCCCACATGTCAAAACGGCCATGTATTAGTATTTAGGTACGTTAATTTGTAGACAGATTCTGTTATACATTTTCTGCCACAAAACCAGTAGGTAGCCTACAGTTGAATATAACAAAAATAGCCTATTATAATATTAATAGGTACTTTAAATTTATGCCGTATTACTTAGGTTTGTGTTATTTAACTAAACGTACTTAGCTGAAATCCCAGGAAACCCACTAATTGTATTGTAGGTATAAAAAAATCATGCATAGGTAATAAGATAAAGGCTTTTTTATCTCATGTATTGATATCTACGTGATTGATACGGACGTGACATTGTCCTTGTCACGCATCTTTTCTTTGCAGCGTGACGTAGTGGAGACGGAGATAAGATTATAATGCAGTAACTAATGCAATATTATATCACGATAAGGGCGATCGATTTGCTCCAAAGGAGATTGGTCACGGTAGCGTTATGTGCCCAGTACATACAAATAATTGGTAGATAATGATTTAAATCTCTTGTGGTTTGTGTTTGTTTAAATAATTATTTAAAGGCTTCTTTTTAGTCACTTTTGCAAAGTTTATTTGTTGCTCACAAATCTCTTAAGTTTGTATATTATAGGTTTGGCACGTATGTTAAGCTAAGTCTAAGTACGCAATAAATGATCCATTGATTGATCGTATGTCGCAGGATTTTACAGATTTCCCAAACCAGTTCATAGGACAAATACTGAAGTCACCAGTAGGCTCCTTCATAGGCTAATAATCAGAGATCGGAGTAGGTAGATTGATTTTTCGTACTTGCGCCATGAGGTCATAACATGGACGTGGCATTTTTCCGGAATTACCGGAAATGGAATTGGGATGTCAAAACATTTAGTAAAAAATATATTAAAATGAGAAACGTTTAAGTGAGCAAATTTTTAATCTACATCGGTTACAATTTGTACATCCTGATTATGTACATGATACAATTAAAATAAATGACCATAAGTTTTTCAATGTTTTTTAATTTCAATCTATTTCTTTTGACGTCTAAAATCCATTTATAAGTAGAAAATGATCGTACAACATCTGTAGAAGTCTGAGTCTTATCCATATTAACATATACAACATGTTAAGAAAACCCTGTTCGACCCGAAAACGTATTGTTGGGTATCGAGATTAGATTCTATTTTTATAAAAAATACTTTTTTTTTTTTTGCATAGTACCTAAGTGTCCCACTGCTGGGCAAAGGCCTCCCATATTTTTTTGGAAAACAAATACCCCATTTAAATTTAAAAAAAAACATAAAATACGTCATCACATACTTTGTGGTCAGAGGTGCCGCCACATGATCTAACATAATTACTTCCGGTAACGGTGTTGTCATATTTTTAAAATTTGCTACATTTCGAGGGAAAAAGGCAAAAAGAAATGGCATTTTAAATTGTCATTAACATGTTTACTATCATGAATATTTAATTTATTTTATTTTATTTGGTCATGTGATTGGGAAACCTAAATACCGGTTTCGGATCGGACAGGTTTTTTTTAACATATTGTAGGTACGTTTGACGTCAATAACCTTAAATCAATCTACCTACTCCGATCTCTGCTAATAATGCACAAACTTTTATTAATACTTATCAGGGGGCTTACCACGACCTCTTATCGCGATTCAATTATAGGAACGTTTTTACGATTCAGCGACTTTTTGTGCAATGACGTACCTTATTGTCATGACAATAAGAAACGTCATTGCACAAATGGCCGCTGAAACGTTAAAACAAAACTGCTATAAGAGGTGGTGGTAGGGCCCCTGGTTAGTTTTAGAATTCATTTGTCTTGCAGTCTACCCAACTTAAAATTATATTAGCTTCACTTTAGCCTTTACCAATAGATATTACGTCGTTATGCAGTAGGCTATGCTGTAATAATAGCGAGGCAGTAGGTCAATACTAAAAACCTTGTTCCGTGCGGTCTTGTTGAACTTGCTAAGCTTTTATAGGTTAAATTTTCCTCGTAATACGATAAACTGTTATTTGCAAAGATGCGGAAATGTTTGCTTCACTACAATAATTATTGATGCCTTTGTTTATTAAATAGATATAGACAAGTAATTAAAGTGAGTTGTAGGTTTCATTAAGTGATTGTAAGAACGGAGGGAGCTTAAGGGATATATGTAAAGTATACCAAAATCCGGCACTTGTTTAAAGATCATAAAATTACCAAGGGTAGTAAGTTCAGTGGTAGTTGACCGATCGTAGAGTTAAACTATCGCTTAGATATGGAAAACGGAAGATTAAACTCTCTCCGTGGTTTAAACTACAATTTGATCACGGCCCTAAAGGCGAAAACCCACCGCGGCGCACGCTACGCACGAAATGACGTGGCTCCCACTAGCTGCGTGGTTTCATGACGTCATTTCGTGCGTAGCGTGCACAGCGTGCACAGCGTGCGCCGCGGTGGGTTTCCGGCTTAACACAAACTTCGATAAAATCGTCATCGTGTGTGTTGAAATTTAAATTGATTCTCACGAAATGAAAAGTGCGAGTGATGTGGGCAGGTCAAACCGCAACCGGTTATTCAACCCCTTGTGTTATATGATCCAATTACAAATCCGACCCTGACATACTTAATTGCGTATGAAACAAGGCAGAATAAACCTTAATTGTGCGCATTACAAACATTATCGGATACAAAATTAGGCCAAATGGATCGGCTCCACTAACTGCAATGATATTGATAGTAGGTAGTCACGTTCCCGCCATCATGTTCTGAATTATTGCTCTTTGAACTAAACAACTGGGTCATTGATCATCATTGTGACCAGATGTCAATGGGTGAATTTGTAAGTAGGTAAATCTTTTAACTAGTATTCATTAATTTATTAAAAATAACATAGTACCTACGTGTAAGGGGGCGTCCATAAATTACGTGAGGTGATTTTCGAACCCCCCTCCCCCCTTGGTGAGATTTCGTGAGATTTTGCTCGACCCCCTCCCTCCCCCTCTAATCTCACGTGAGATTTTTCAAAAGCTATAAAGCTAAAGGAGAAACATGTTTTTCTTAAGTTCACCCAATTTTCTTGCAATTTTATACTGTTTCTTGCAGTAAAAAAAAACGTGAGTTTTGCCGAGAGCCCCCCTCTCCCCCACGTGAGAGTTGGTGAGATTTTGCTCGACCCCCTCCCCCCCTTAAATCCCTCACGTAATTTATGGACGCCCCCTAAGTAGGGTAATTTTAATTACTTATGTAAAACTTGACAAAGTCATATTTACAAAACTTCATTATTTATGAGCGGTAGGTATTATTTCATTTTTGTAGGTAGTAACAAAGGTACTTATACGTCTTTACGAAAATTAAATATCTTCTTACTTAATAAAAGTTAACTTTGTCCAGTTTTACATAAGTTAATGAAATTAGGGACATGATGATGAATAATTTAGTCGTCGCACACCCACCTACGACAGGGTCATATTCTGTGACTGGGACTACGAATTCATCTAAAAACAATCCATATGACCTACCCAAGAGGTAAAACAGCATTAACTAGTGAATTTATCGTTTTGTCCTCGAATTTGGCGTGACCAATGCAATCGTTTCGCACCGATTCCAGTTCATGGTCTATCCGTACCCAGATTTCAATTATAAATACTTACGAGGTAAGCGACCTCGCTACATCACATTGTAGTGGACCATTATATGGAAATACAGCGATTGAAAAATAACGATTTTGGCTAAATCGGAGGACTGTGTCATTGGATAATCCAGATTAGATATTTAAATCGGGTGTAGAATTAATAAGTAATCACACTTCTAAACAAACTGAGATAGCCTTGCTTGATAATTTCTGGTAGATTCAATCGTAAAAATTACTGAACGCATAGCTACTTCACGTAAATTGTCAGGGCTTACAAAATGTCGTAATTGAAACGAGACCCCTGAGACTGCATACGCAGCGTGCGTAACTAGAAAACACGTTATTACTAAAATACTACATAGCTCAACCACTAATTTCTCAAAAAGTTTCAAAAAATGCTCATGCTAATGGATCAAAACCGTGATGTAAATTGTAATTTACACCACACGGTGGCCGACAATCCATCGAATAGGTTCTTATCGCGAAATAATTACAGTAATTTTGTTGTGGCCTGAAAAGTTAAGCAACAACAGGAGATTGTATCACATCGAGGCAGACTGGCTAGATTATTTAGACTGCTTAGTTTCCTCAGACTATGTACCGACTACATGCTTGCCACTTAATAATAAATTAAATATAATGGTTTGATTTAGAAACATTTCAAACACAAGACATTAATACAAGAAAGCTTATGAATATGAATGTTTAAATCAATAGCCGCCTGTTATATTAATAAAACCTAACATGTAAGCATGATGGTGTAACACAGTGGGAGACATAATACAGGGTACATGATTGGACAGTAAGCTACCTACCAGTGTGACCGTTTTTGGTATATTCAGTACCAAATTAGTATAATTTTGTCTCCACAAAATGAAGATTTACAATACAATTAGGATGTGATTTATTTTAGTATAATTCTGCATGGATCTTAGTATTTTTTCGTTGTTTTTTTAGTTTATTTTAGTCTAATTCTGCATGTATTTGAGTATTTTTAAGTTGATCACCTTTTTTTAAAACGGTCACACTGCTACCTACATCAATATCACAATTTGGTGACCTTACGAATAGCGTGAACCGAATGGCAACGCACTACACTTCCTCAATTTAGTATGCATTAGCTTTTTACTTAACATACTAAGTGAACACTAAACACAGCAAGAGTCCAGAGGGTTACAAAATAGGATGATACGTCAATTTCTAATGTGATCAATACGGTATGATCATTATAAGTGAGTGGCATTTAAACGAAGCGTCTCCGTGCTTCGGAGGGCACGTAAAAAGTCGGTTCCGGTTATTGTCATTTAGGCAACAGTCGTTGAGCCCTCTCAGAGGCCTTCGGGCGGCTTGAACGACTTTGACACCCGGTTGGCCATACGATAAGAAGAAGATTTTATGAATTCAAAAAACTAAATCAAACCCAAATCAAATTCAAATCTTCCAAAAATACTAAATTTGTATGGGTATTTCCTACTCACATTTTTTATGGATGGCTCCTTAAAGTGAGAGAATATATTACGTTTTTCGTTCAGCGAATGATATTCGTTCAGCGAGCCAAATATATAATCTGACAACTTCCATAAGTAGGCCATGCAATTGTCGAAATATCCTTATGTATTGCAGCCATTTACATAATTCAGATGTTGGCCGAGCTGAATTTTGATATATTACGACCTTTAACAAGACAGTTATTCAAGATCAATGACCATGAAGGTAAGTAATATTCTTTTCGTAATATTTTCATACAAGTAAACTATTTATATACAGGTATTGTTAGTTGATCGACAAACACAGTTTTATACAACAAGGTAGGTAGTATTTTAAATAATGTCCTTAAACCTTTTTGAATGTGATCCGCAGACAACACTTTACCGGTGATTTAATTTAGATGCGTATCGTGTATGTGTTTAATTAAACCTCCTTGGGATTGAAACAAAAATTGCTCATCGGCTAACCTTCGTGCTAACCATGGACCTAATACTAAAGCTTCATGGTGCTGACCTTGTCGTTGATGTAGTAAGAAATACACTGAGATCTGGTTGTAAGTTGTATTAAGACTTTTTTCGTAAGTTCCAATCGACAGAAGATTCGACGCTCCGTGACGCAAGCTTGATAGATTACACGAGACGTGTTTCATTAGCTTTATATAATTCTTGTTTTGAAATAGTGACGTAGCGTCGGGTTAGATTAGATGCAACCATGAACCGATATAAATTCCTTGGATGCAACCGAATTTCATTTATATTTTACTAGCCATGTGTCCGACTGTAGGTATATCCATGCAACCTTTCATTTAACCCCTTTCTGGAATGAATTTGTATTTTTTTTCTTAGTGCTTACCATAGGTCATGTCATGACTCTATCCACCAGTTATGCGTGTGATATACCAGGAAATTAAAATTCAATTAAAATTCAGTCAGTTTATTTCGTTAAATTTTTTTATTTTTTTAAATTTTTACTTAATTCTACGGCCGCATCGGAAATATGAACCAATTTAGAATACATATAAATTAATATTAGTTACGTAAGTACTTTTAATTTTTTACGGAGCGGATGCACGGATATCAAGGTTAGCATAATTTATATCACCCAAGTACGTTTAAATTCTAATGCCAAACTGTGGATTAAAAAAACAAATAAGCCCCGTCTCGTCGGCTACCGTTTCCCTGCCGCCTTCCTCAATATGCACGCAGTTAACGAACAATGGATTGATTTGCGTGAATCATAGCAACAATGACTTAGACATCGGTAAGGCTGCTTGTTTCTTTATGAGGAAAGAGTTTTTTTAATGAACAAAATTGAATGATTCTGACCTTTTGAGCGGTAGACAGCCTAGGTAAGGAAAATATGGGAAGAAATTACCTACCAGGAGTAAAGTCGGAAGTGTTAAATGTAGGGAAAAAATAATAATTATTATAAATGAAAAGCCCTTTGTTTAACTGATGGACAAAGGCGTCTGCAGAATCGTGACATGGACTCGGGCCATAGTAAAGTATCTACCTTGCCTAAGCAAGTGAAGTGAAGTTTGGCTTTAACCGCTAAGCAAGCGATAACCTCTATTAAAATGACGTAGGTAAGACAGAGTCGTTATTTTTAAAAATTGGGTTATATCCACAGAGTAAAGACTAAAGAAAGAGGTGCCCTTATTAGATATTTGTATGAAACAAAACGTGGTCATTGATTTTTCTTTTTCATTTTACTATTTACCGGTAAATAGTTGAACTACTCGCTTCGTTTTATGTCGATGCTAGTACTAGGCCGACCCCTCGGCCGACTTGCTTAGGGCCAGTCCCCTTAGTAACTGGTCCATGGTTATATCCTAACATTTGCAATTTTTGGAAGGAAATATACACTTACAGAAATAAGTTTAGATTGTTAACAACGAACTGCAGGCTCTGAACGTATAGAGCCTGATGTTTTAAAAAATACCATATATTACAATTTTTTGCTCATGTAAACAATGTGGGAAAATGGAAAACAAAATTGCCTAACATACCTACTTACTTTGACTAATGTCAGATTCACATAATATATACTTATTGTAATAACAAGAACCAAGGTAGGTACTCACATTCCGGCGTAACATCCCGTAGCACGATCCTCGCTTCCAGTTCCGCAGGCATGATTCAACAACCTCAAAAGCTTCCGAAAAAAAGTTTATATTACGCAAGCCGTTCACAAACACGTAGAAATTCGACGAATTCGAATATTTGAAAACCGAATATCGTGACTAGATTCGAACTAGGGATAGGACTATCTCATGTTTTTGTTATGGTAACAAAATAATTAGCTCGTGTCGGTATACGAGCGGTGATGGTCAAAGCTTAGCAGCGACTGGTCGTAGAATGCGGCGCGCGCCTATTTTCTCCGGTCGGTCGCCAGTTGTACTACGCGCATTTATTGTATTGTAACCTTAAATTAAAAGCATTGTATCATTCAGCTGGATAGTTTGTTCCGATTTGCGTCACAATATAAGAAAGTGTTTGTAAGTTTTTTCAAGCCGATGGCCAATGGCCGATCAATGTACTACCTACCGCTTTGGAACCGCTCTATATTTAGGCAAAATCAAGGGCTTCTGAAACCTCTTGGTGACATAGCTTGCTTAAAGTCAAGCCGGCAAAATAGAGATTTTCAGTCAGCTCCAATCACTTTTTATACATTTTAGGTAAGCAGTTTTGAAAGTTTTGTAAAAATACGAATGTTTTGTAATAATTATTATTATTTTGAAAAACCCAAGGAATTTATACCTATGAAAACCAAAACTTATCGAGTTTGATTATTATTTTTTGAATTCCGCCAGTATCAAATGACATTAAAAAGTGGTTCCGAAAAGTTTAATTTTTTTTAACACTGGCCAAAAGCTTATAATGGAAAAATGTTTTGCTTCGCCATAAAGTCCAGAAAAAAGAAAAAGTTTATTTCCTTTAAATAACTTTTATGGCATTATTGTTTTTGGCCGGATTAGTAGACATTTCGTTTTAAAATAACTCAGGTTTTATAATTATTTTGTGGCCTATAGGTATTATATGTATATCGAAATAGTGCCATCTATTATAAGGTAGATTGATTAAACATTAATAAAATATAATAGTGACATCTGTCGCTTACTAGCGAAACCGCTTTGTTTGATACCGTACTAAGTAAAGATTTAGTTCCAAAATTTTCCGCCACGAACGCTGTAACGAATTATTCCGATTTCAGGATCTCTTTGGTTCCCGCCGCCTTGTCATGTCATGTAGGTAGGTATAGTCGGCAGCATGCGGAGGTATGGTCAAGTACTACCTATTGAACTTTATGCGTCACCTTTTGTTTGACATTGTCTCTACATTAAGCCGCGACCCCACCGCGGTGCACGGAGAGGCCACGCACGTGGGTCAAGCTTCGCTCTGCACGAAAATGTATGCAATCGTTTACACCGCGGCGCACGGAGAGGCTGCGCACGAAATTACGTCATCCATACATTTTCTTGCATAACGTAGCCGTGGCCGTGTCCGTGGCCTCTCCGTGCACCGCGGTGGGGTCGCGGCTTTACAATAATATTTTCCTATTCACAAAGGTAAGGTGCATTCTGGTAATTACGAAATTATTTTTAATTACTTAGTTTAAGATATGTTGTATCTCATTTTGTATCTTCATTAACCAGTCAGAATTAGTGGTATTAATGCCACTAACTTAGGTAACTTTGTCTGCTTATACGCTGTCTGAATATATGCCTAAAAGCTCTATTTTAACTACTTTTATAAATAACCTCGGAATTAATAAATAGTGTTACAATTTACAAACCCTGATTATTTTTGAATGACTATGAATGAAGACTCGTCGGGTCGGGTGTGTCACGCCCTCCAGTGTTATAAGTTCAGGGCGGCGGATGTGCAAAGGTCGTTGACATCGGCGGACTGGTTTGCGAATAGTTAGCTGACTGGCTTCGAGCGACAACGCAAAGACGCAACCAACTAGTTGCATGAGTTGCACCCACATAAACTGTTGCATTTGTCGATCAATATTATATCGCAAAATACGAGAAGGTAGGTAGGAAGGAAGGTAGGTTTATGATTGACTACGTACAAGTGTGGACCTGCCTACACATCCGGAAAATAGCTACAGGTACTTATGATCGATGGTGGCATCGATAAAGTCCAATTTATATTTTAGGGTTCCGTATTATGTGACTATTAAAAGGAAAAATGACTTGAGTCCATGGAATGAAAAAAAAAAAAAAAATATTTTGTTAATTATTGCTAAAATAAAAGTAGCATTAGTAACTCCTTATAAAATCAGCTATCTGCCAGTGAAAATCCTGTCAAAATCGATCCAGCGGTTTCGGAGATCAGCCGTAACAAACAGACAGAAAGAAAAAAAAAATTTTTTTTGATGTAATTACCGTACCTGTATACTTTTAAGGCTGTTATTTTAAGATTACAAAGAGACACTTTAATTTAATTTATTTGTATAGATGTACAGATAAAAGAGCAAATTGCTCTCGTACACGGACCTACCTAATTTAAATATTTTTACTGGATTTGAAGCCAGCTGAATAGTGCGTGCAAATGTGAGAATTGCTTTAGACATCAGCGGAGGCCGTATAAACGCGTTATGATCCAATCCCGTAATCCCGGACAAGTGCGAGTAACACTATAAGGAGTTGAATTTTCAAAAACACTGAAAAAATTTTTGGGACCCCCATACAAGCTTTCGCCTCTTATACCTCCATGGGGGTGGAATTTTCCAAAATCCTTCCTATGCTCTTCTTTCTACACTATAAAAGGTAAAATGTCATTTTTCTAACACCAGCGGTTTGGGCTATGCACTTCTTGACAGACGGACAGACAGGCCGGTAGACATACGGACAACAAAGTGATCGTACCCGGGTTTTTTTTTTATAGGACTGCGGTAGCAAAAAAGCGTACGGCCCGCCTGATGTTAAGCAGTTACCGTAGCCTATAGATGCTTACAGTACCAAAGGCATTTTTCGCACATTGCCGACCTGAAGGGGAGTGGGAGGGATGGAGGGAGGGGGAGGGGGGATGGGCTTTCGGCTCTCTCACTCATCGTACGAAACGCAGCTGTAATAGCTGCTTTATGCCGATCTTCTGTGAGAGGGTGGTACTACCCCGGTCGAGCCAGCCCGTTTAAGGGTTCCGCTTTTTCCTTTTGAGATACGGAACCCTAAAATGGAACAGCCTTCTTAAACCCAAAACTTTACACATTTGGACACAGCGTTCACGTAACGTGCCGTTAAGTAGGATACAATATTGTGTTGGTGATCGACGATTACATCGCAGTCCATGAAACTGGTTCCGTAAAAAGTAAATAAGTAAGGTAGATTAATAGTTAGTGGACATGGGCAATATTGAGGTAGGTATTACAAATTTTTGGTATTAAGTATTGTCGAACGATTGTCATTATCCTTAAACGTCGGAAATATTTTAAATCAAGCTCACATTGTTTTATTGCTAAAATACCTTCCGTAATTAAAATCAAGGCTTTATTTAAATTTTAAGGTATAACCACTCTTTTTTTTACTTGGTGCCTTTGGCCGTGACCCTTCGCTTACTACCTGCGTAGTAAGTAAAGGACCACGGCGCGTGACGTTTGATATAAGTACCTACCTACAGATGACTTCTTCAAAGGTTCGTAAATAGCCACATCCGGAACGGTTTCGATGAAAAACAACACTGCGTCATTAGATTTTTGAAAACTTAATTAACATCTATCAATGTATTGTTCCTGCCAATAGTGTGGCTGGTTAGCATAGATTTAGGAGCTACAGATGGAGTGCATAGAACACGAAAGTGAGGCCACCGAAGCAAATATAAAACAAAAAAGCGGATACAATCTCGCCTTATAACTACACAACTTTACACGCACACAGATGTATGTGCCCCTAGGCCGCTCCTAGTTGTCACGCACACATAAAATGCTACCCGGCTTCACATCGTTTGTTGCCAAGACTACATCTGCCTACTTCTATTAATCTGTGCTGGTAAGGATCAAATTCTGGGAGGTAATGTCAAACGGTAAATTAAAATAGGAAAGGGGTTTTCAATGTACCTAAGCACAATACATTATATAATTATCTACGTACCTAATGCTATGAGCTATATGAGCAAGATTATGAAGACATTGTGTAGGTACTTTACTTACCTATAGTTAGTGTTGTCTTATTTTTATTTGCATGCAGCCCAAGTAAAATGTGCGCAATAACAAAATGATCTCTTCTCTTGTTCTCTTGATGATCTCATCTTTTATCAAAGAACTGGGGATATCAATTGTATACCTGCGTGTTGAATATGTTCAATAAGATATACCTGCATCGGACATTGGGTCACCTCTTCGCTTTTGATGTCTTACGTTAATTAAGTTGTTTGTGTATAAATATATTATATACATAATATATTGTATTAATCCAGGTATAACTTAGATACAGGTTTTCATAAGTCCCAAAAATAGATCCTGGTTTTGCGAAAGTCATAGCAAGCCTTTTGAGGACGTTCCTGGTGCAAAAGCTAAATGTCGTGGCTTATTACCGAAACAATACTTTACGTAAAATCAATTAGTTAGCTGTCGTGCATGTTAAAGACCGAAAGACCAAAACATTTTTAATTTGACGCGTCAAACACGCATCATTAACATTGTGAACTTTTAAAACTTATAACAATTAATTTTTATTAGATACGTTTTTTGATTTCCTTTTTTTGTAGAATATCCGAAAATGTCATAGTTGCAATATCATGATTGCAGGTCAAAGGCATTTTCTACCAAGAAAAAGGGAGACATGTGAGTGTCCAAAGTAGTATGTTCTGTCCTATGTTAGGAGGCCATGGACATAGTGAGAATCAGTTGTTCGCGGAATATAATATGCAAAACGTAGTGCCAATATGGCTCATATTTTGGTGAATAATATGCATCAAAATGCCTTTAAGACTGGATCGGCACCTAACGAGGCATGCTTGAATGCTATCTCCTCTTAGACGAGTGGAGTAAAAATTAAAAAAAAACATCGTATTTATTGAAGCCTCATCTTTAAAAAATAAGCAGGAAAAAAGTGCTACATGCTCATTTACTATGTGAAAAAAAATATCAAAGTGAAGCTGTTTTCGTCTTAAAATTTCTATCTCCTTCTAAACGGCTTGGAATTTTAAATTAATTTTTTCACCAAAATATGGAGAAAGATAATACCTAATAAAAAAAATAAGGTCGATTTTGGTGATGCAATAGTTTTTAACTCGTCACAATTAATAATTTTCGATATTTTCGCAACAAAAGTGGGCGGGGTTTGTGCGATCTCGACCAATCAAGACGGCCAAAATGCTCGGCCGGGAAGCGGGGCCTTAAGTTGATTGTCGAATTGCAACTGCGATAACAGATGTGTGGATTTCGCTGCATGTAGTGGTTTGCTCAGCATAAGTGTGGTGATTGCAATGTGAGGTCGTACCATATCAGCCAAAATAATATATCAAAGTTGCAGGTAGATACCATGTGGTGAAACGCGTTGTTTTCCTCATGCTTTATAAGGGAAATAAAAACTACCTACGCTCTGACTGAACATACCTACCTACATTTAATCACCGATGAAACATAACAAGACAAGACTAAAATTAAACATGACAGCATTAAAGATAACACACATCATAATACCATGCTCTTGATATGTTATGACTGAACTATTTCATAAATAAGGCAATGTTGGTAGTGGCGGAAATAAAAAACCGGCCAAGTGCGTGTCGGACTCGCACATAAAGGGTTCCGTACCACCGCAGAATAAACGCCAAAAACATCAAGTTTCTTGTATGGGGACCCACTTT
This sequence comes from Drymonia ruficornis, assembly GCA_947859195.1. Taxonomy (NCBI): domain Eukaryota; kingdom Metazoa; phylum Arthropoda; class Insecta; order Lepidoptera; family Notodontidae; genus Drymonia; species Drymonia ruficornis. Next base: position 11,343,983 of record OX401905.1, on the reverse strand, counting down.
ATTTTTAAATTTTAATTTATTATTTGTTGTTGTAGCGGAAACAGAAATACATATTCTGTGAAAATTTCAACTCTCTACCTATTACGGTTCGTGAGATACAGCCCGCTGACAGACGGACAGACAGACAGATAGGCAGAGGGACAGCGTAGGCTTAGTAATAGGGTTCCGTTGGCACCCTTAGGGTACGGAACCCTAAAAAGGAAGAATGTCCGGCTACTTTCTTCTCTGGGTCCAGTCCAGTGGTGCGACTAGATCACAAAGTCTAATCATTAGTGATGCAAAATATTTCAATTAGGAGTTCACCTTGCAGACTCGACCTATCAGCTAAGTTTAAATGTACCAATTAGGTATATTGCGAAAGGTATCAAGTTCGAATGTCATACAACCGATGGGTACTGATTCCGATTTTGATTCCGATTCCGTCTGTTGTCTGAAAGGTGAAGTGGAGGAAGATTTAATCGCTAATTAAATCGTGTATTACACGACTCAAAAATATCTATCAATAATAAATCGGTTATTTATTGAATAGTCATTTAAAAGGTTAGGATTGCAGTAGCTCAGCGGTGTTGCTGAACAATTTGTAGAGACTATAATTAAAATGTATCATCTCTGAAGCATCGATTTGTTTCATATTGCCTATGTGAAATTGCATATACAGGGTTAGTGGTAAAACACTAACAACCTTGCAGGGGCGTATTACTGACATTCAAAACAACAACTTTTGTTCTATGTCTTTTTACAAAACAAAAAAAAATATAAAAAAATAACAAAAAATCACACTCTAAAATGTATGAACAAGAAAATATGCTCATCTAGAAAATAGCCGTGGTACGTTTAGGTACTTTAGGGCAAAGTGGAATACAACCACGTACCGTGGCTTTCCTCTAGATGAGAAAACAATTTTTTTTCATACATTTTAAAAGTGATTTTTTGTGAAAAAAAAAATTTTTGTTTTGTAAGAAGTCATAGAATAAAAGTTGTTGTTTTTGAAGTCAGTAATACGCCCCGGCAAGGTGGTTTGTGTTTACCAATAACCCCGTATTATTGCTATATGGCTCATTGTAACTCATTGGCGAGTATTGGCGACACGGCTAATTATTTTTGGCGTTCATCAATCAGTCACACTATCGCTCGTAGAGTGGTGATGAGCAGTATAAAGCTGGAGAGATAAGTTGTGTGAATTTTGTATTAAGGACTATTGGATCGCGTGCGTTTAGCTTTGGCGTGATCCCGACCCGCGCCGGCGCCGGTCGCATTCACGCAGTCCACGCCGCGACGCCGCAGCACGAGTGCGCGCACACTTTGTTTTAACTGTTTGTTTATTTTAAGGTAAGTTACTTTTATATTATATTGAGTGTGATACGAATTTAAGTCATAAATAACTTATTCCAGGGATAGTTTAATTTGTGAATTGTGTTTGGTTTTGTTGGGAATAAGTCATACATAATAATGAATTGTGTAGTCTTTGTTTGATAACAAACTTGGTGTGATATGCTAATGTAGGTATAATGCCATAATGCCAATAATGGTATAATGCCAATGATTTACGATAATTAATTGAAATATCACATCTACATAATGTATATTTCGTAATGTGGGTACTTAATTAATTATGACATAGCAAGTAGGTCCTACATATTATACATAGTTAACGCGTATAGACAATATGCACAAGTATTTTCAAGTTCCAACGTACACGCGTTAAGAACTCTTGGGCTCTTGGCTCTTGACTTAGCGTTTACAAAGGCTATTTTATCTTGCTACCTTGTATGAAAAGTAACTTCAAGGCTAGGTCCTACCTGAATGTAACTATGACGAACCTAATTGGTGAACTATCACCAATGTTTGATATGTACACTGAGACAACATTTTACGACGGCAAAATGATTTTCCTAGTTTCTAGTTCTTTTAGTATTTTTTTGGAATTACAAAAATAATTTGCTGTTGTAAAATGTTCTCTCAGTGTCACAATAAGATGGGTAGGAAATGAGTTTCTTTTGGATATTTCTAGAAGTGGGTGCTTAAACGAAAAGCCGTTTGAAAAGTTCGCTTTTTTAAGTAAGCGCCTAAGCGCGCTTACAAATTTAAGCGTGTTGCTTTTAAGCAATGACGGCAAGAAAGAGAAAGAAATTCCAAAAAAATACAAAAAGTAACCTTATTTGTATGACAATACAGTTCAAATCAATATTTAATTAAATTTTACCTTATTTCTTTACCCATAAAAAGCAATAATTTATAATACATTATATTAGATTAAAAACCATATTTCCATGCACATAAGACTCGCTATCAATTTTTCAGCGCGTAAGTTTTTGGCTTTTTGCTTGAACTTATGTTTAGTAAGCATGTTGCTTTTGTTGTCCGTTTATTGACGGACGAATTTTTGTTTAATTTATAAAAGCAAAAAAGCAAAAAAGCAGAAAAGCAGAAAAGCACTTTTACAACGACTTTTAAAAACAAGCACAAGCGTAACAACGTGCTTTTAATATAAAGCCGTTTATCACATCTTTAGATATTTCATATACTTAACCTGCCCCAAGTGTTTGTACGAATATTTATCAGTAACCAAAATATTGCCACTATGTCGGGCGAATTTCGGGCCCACTCCTAACAAACATTAGTATAAGATTAACAAGTCATAAATTATTTGGCTTGTCCATAAGCCGCGCGTGTCTCGCCCGAGCCCTCATATTATGACATCATGTGTATGTACCTATTTAGACGTCAAAACTGAGTGCTCGGGCGAGGCATGCGCCTGATGTAGACAGAAACACTGAATTATAAATGCGGTAACTAGACTAGATAACTAGATTAGAACCTGTGTTTTATAATATAAAATATGATATTCATGGCAAGTAGGTAATATGCAAGGACAAATCAGAGGGCGTACTCTTTTACAAACGAAAACGATATTTCGGACGAAATTCGCGTATTTCCTACTACGTTTCTCATTGATTCCGACATTTCTTACGAACGAAAATTGTAGGACGTCTTCGTCGTCGTCGAATCTAAACGTCAAACAATTTTAGTTCGTAAGAAATGTAGGCCTTCAGTAAAAAATCAGTAAATTAAAAGAAATACATATTAAATTATGCTAAACGTAAATTACGCGTAATTACGAACGCAAAATACAAATCACCTAAATCAAAAGCAACGTGGTCTTTAAATTATTATGATTAAAGTTATGTCGGCGCGCCTGAATTAAATAAGTAGTTAAATAATTATTTCCTTTGTTTTCTTTTTTTTTCTGTTATATTCTTGCCATTTACCTACTTCGAAGATACTTCGAAGATTATTGGTCTTTCCATTTTACAAAATGATCTCCCTCAGCTTTTAGACAAGGCTGGGGTTCAGGAAATGGAAAGTTGTTTCCCAGGCATGATGAATGAATGAATAATAAATGATTTTAACCAAAAATATTATTTCATTTGTCCATTTAAAAATCGAAATTAATCTCCCGCAATTTGGTTTTTAAGCTCTTATTCTGAGAATTGGTAAGATATCAGCTTAAGTGATACTTTAAAAGAAAGGCCAATAACCGAGCATGTTTTTAAAAAGGTTTGAACGATCGAGGCTAATTTATTTAATTGTCTAAATGCCACAAACTACGCAGTGATTTAAAATTTTAAAACTTTTTACGACTTCAAAAGCGTCTAGTATTTTATTGAAATAACACAGATACTTGGAACTTGGTTTATTAGATTAGGTATACATCTGACAAACCCCAAAAAATAAAACAATTAACATGCCTACTTAAATTGAGGCACTGTTAGCAATTAACCGTCAGCAATTGGGTTTTTATAAAAATAAAATAAAAACAGCAGTTAAAAATAAACCATCAGACTACGCCTAAGACATGTATGGCTCAAAATGTTTAAAATATTGTCAACTATCATCCTCTTAAGGCTTTGCACCTAGCTTCCATTTGCTGATTGTTTGATTTATATAGATGTCCTATATAAATCAAACAATCAGCAAATCGAGTTAATGGCAAGTTGTTTATAATTATGTTTGTTTACGTAAATCGATGCTTTAATGTCCAATTCCGTGTGATAATATACTATCGCGGTCCGATAAAGATAATGTGGTTTTATAAGTACGGCTGAAAACAGGGCACGGACACTTTTTTCTGATAACCACGGATACAAGGCTCAAAATGGTACGTAATTTATTATTAACTAGGTGCATTTGTCAATATAAATGTTCAATTGAAATTGATTTGCCTATTTAATAATATATTTTAAAGAGATCGTTTTATCGGTAACTTTACTAATTTAGCAAATATTAACAAACAATAATATTAATATTTGGGCTTTGAGTTGACTTAATACCTGCACAATGTGGTGGTGTATGGTCACTCAATCCTCTAACTTCCCCCAAATGGGGATAAAAGTCGTGAAGTTATATTTCTTTATTTATTATTTAGCAAACATTTTTGTAAAATTCCATGCGTACAAAGTCGCGGGTACAGCTAGATAAAGTAAAGATAAATCAAGTTTATTACGTTACATTCTATGAACTCCCACAATGTAATTACAATAGCAATTGATATTGTTGTAATGAACACACATCTAAACTAGGCCGCAACTTTGTATCTCATACACTAGTCTCTTCTAATTAAGAGTCTGTTTCAGAATCGTCAGATAAAGTTTCCAATAGCTACCCTAAGAGTAAATTACTTTGAGGTTAAATCCGTCTGATATATTACATTGCGTTTCACAATGTCATTATGTCTATAGTACGTCAAAACTGAGTGGTCGGGCGCGGCATGCAACTGATGTAGGCGCAGCTAATCATCCATCTTATGTCTTTAAAAACAAAGAATATTGTTGGGTATGTCGATGACTAGCACGTACTTACTAAGTACCTATTGTAATAATGTCATAAGTGATGGCTTGGGGGTTGTGAACGCACCAGGTATATTTTAATTTCACCACAATCACTCAACACAAAATGCACAGTTTTATATTTTTTGCCTTTAATTATGGATTAATTTTTATTGTATTTTGACTTGTCTGCTATCATTACCACGCGTGACGGGACGTTGCCATAATTATAGGCCGTTCACGATTCCGCTGCGTTCATGTAGGAACTCTACCACCTAAAATACTAGACTCTACGTTGTACATAAATACCTCTACGTTGTTCATTGCTTGAGGGAAATGGATATTGGTTTAACTTCCGGAGTCGTATTTAGTCAATATCGTTTTTTACTTATTTTTAATAATATACCTACTTCACACGGGTAATCAAAGAAATTTAACGTAGAAACTTTAATCCATTATTGAATATGCAAAAACGCTGAAATATATAAGCAAGTTTTTTTGTTATTTGTTTTTGTGTAATGTAGGTAGGTATACCTACTTACTTGATACTATTTTTTATTTCTCTAAGGAGCCTCAAAATTTTCACCCCAAATTTTAAACAGGTTGTATTTTATAAAATAGTTTTTCCTTGCTTCAGTATACAATTGCATATTAATTTAAATAAACCTACTGTTACAGTTTCAGTCAATTAAATTTGGATACCTATATCATTATTTTATAATTGCAAACAAGTTATCTGCATAAATTGTGCGATTTTGTAATTGAAAGTTCTTTGTTTTTTCCCTATGACCTTTAAGGCTGACATTTTACTAAACACTACAAAAAATAACAAAGCATACCTATAGTACATAGATTTATCAAATACCTAGACATACTGGCTCGTTTTTTTGTAGTTACAGTTCCGCAAATATTTTTAACTCACTCAAACAAATATAAAATAAACGCTCTTAACAAAAGATACTTAATTTTTATTTAAAAATAACAGTTTCTTTACGATCTCAAAAGAAAAGGCCTGTAGAGACACTTCACTTCCTAAATTCTACTTTTGTTACCCGATTGCCTCAGTAGGGTTACCTATTTTGATACTGCCTAATAAGTATGGATTACATATGAAAAATAATACAGAAAATAGAGCGATGGGTCTATTTTCGGATTTTCATTTATAAACAGTCCACTTGGACAAGTCTTCTATGATTAGGCGTTTGTTTCTTTTCTATTACAAATATTTAATTAATTTTGACATTGAGTCTCAATAAATTAAAAATGTTATTTAATTTATCAGGCAACACCGATAAAACCATCGAATCGATCAAATTTATCCGTCGTATCAGTTTATCTGCGGTGGAGGAGCGAGGTCGGCGAGTCCTCCGTTTATTGCGTGGTGTACGGTGTCCACGTTATAGGGACCTTGACGTTGTCGGTTCCACCTCGTAAACTTGGGAACGGATGTAATTTTCGCGCAATAAGAAAATGAAGTAATACATAAAACCATTAAAACTAAAGATTTTGAAATCCATATACATTTTAATTAATTAATTAAAAAGTACATTGCAACTTTCCACGTCAAGGTAGACCAATGAGGCGATTTTTACTTGTGTAAATACATATTTAATGGTAATTTTGTTATTTAAACCTTGGCCAAGATAACTATAGATACAGTATATTTGTTATTAACTTTTTAGTACTTACCTACATACAATTTACTTTAATTTAATATACCTATAATTAATAAACTTGACGAAATAGCATTGTTTTCACAACACTAATACTTATACTATCTGTATCAAAAGTACGAAATAATACTCCGGGGTATGCATGGGTATTAAGCAAAGAACTACCCGGTAAAGTGTTAAGTCCGAATTCATACATCTTATTTTGCATACAAATCTTAAAAATTACTTTTCAGTTTTTTTTTAGGATAGCCCTACTACACGAATAAACTTCGGCTATTTACTTTAGGTCAACGACTCCTATGTTATCTTTCGTTGCGGCCTCCCTTTGTATTAGGCCCCGCCCCCGGTCGTCGTGCACACAAACACAAAGCGCGGCTACTTGTGTCGCTTGCGCAGCGCGGCGACCGCGCGCCTTCACACGCGTGCGGTGCGGTGCCGACGGCAAGATATTATTATGTTTCATTTAGGCCTACTCATAAAAAAATCGGTAGAAAGTTTTACCGTGTTATTTAAAAAATAAATAAACGCGAAATGAAGACGAGTTATGTCAAAATTAACAAGGAAAAATTAACTAGACTCGCGTTCAAAACGAGTTTAACTTTTTTGTGATAACACGGTCGGTGTTTAAAATTCGGTGAGTAGGTATTCAGGTTTATCAACAGATTAACAGTACCTACCTACATACAGTTTACCTACTAAATACCATTATCACGACTATTCCCCGTAGGGATAGGCAAAGGCGTACCTACTGCAGTAAACGACGCTTCGTCCGAACACAACACCCTCGCTGACAATTCAGGGTCTCCCTGAACGCTAGTCATGTACCACCTGCAAAAGCGAATTCTAGGCTGATAGTCAGCGGGTGTAAGTTCTTGTACACGTTGGAAGTGGTAAGGATGTTGGCCATCGTCTTTCAGTGTCCGTCACACGAAATTGTGATGTACCTACATTAAATACTGTAGCACTTCGTCGTGTGCTAGTTCGCGGATTGTCGCGAAAATGATGGTACTTATCTGGTTTTCTAATTCCGTACCGGCGTGAGTAGGTATTATGTCGTCCTACTCAAGTGGACGACGAGTGAAAGCTAGCAGTGCTTTGAGATCGAAGGCATAGGTTTCGAAAGCAGGTATAGCCGTATAGGACAACGGCAACATCGATCATCGAGCGGCCGGCCATGGATAAAACGCCGCCGGTACAGATCCCGAGCTTGTCGCACCTTCCCGTCAGCAGCACCAACACACATCATCATTTCATAAAAAACACTATTAGAATACACTCCACTATTACCACGATCGCGACCCGGCATTTTAACAAGCAACGAGATAACGGGACAGACGTTACGTAACTGAAAGACTTACTACGAACTTACAATTATTATTAGAAGTTTAGAAGGGTTCCGTAAAATAATAATAAAAAAAAACCAAAATGACGATGATCCATTACGGTTCTGTCAAAATAATAAATTTATTCGGAAAATAAAGATTACGTAACGATTCTGAAACAGGCCCAAAACCACGCAATTGATTAATTATGAGTTTTACAATGCGCGCTATTTATTATGTTTTTCCACTAAGAAGAAGTTAAATTACTTTTTTCAATCACATTGCATGATGATGCAACTCATGCACGATGATGAATTTACACAATAAGTAAAGATTTATACCCTGAAATTCAGGGCTTGAACTAAAATAAAACAAAAATTGCATGCGGAACCACATGCATTTAAACTGCATTTTGTCAAAGGAAACCGCTTCATATTGAGCTCGACCAATCGCGGATTTTCCGCCATTTTCAAGATATTTGTCATTGGTCGATAATCTAATTAGATCCTCCCCAAAAATGGCCACCATGTATACATATTTACCGCCATGACAATGGAATTATCATAGAATAAAGATCAGAGGCTTTTTAGATGTGACTAAGAAATCTGTTCCTACCTACCTACTCAAAGATATTATTTAAAAATAGTGAAAATTATTGAATGCAGAGAATAAAATGTTGTTTAGCTTTTTTACTTTTAATTAACTAAGTTATTTTTTAAATGGTGGCATATTGTTTTGTTATTAGCCCTTTGGTAATTGAATAGAAAATTACGAGTTAGTAATTTGAGCTAAGAAGATATTTTTTCATGCAAGATCAAGGAAAACAAAGATTTTGGTGTCTAAGTTTTACTAAACTCGATGTATTATGTTAGGTACGTACTAGTTACCTACTCAACGTTATGATATAAAACATAGGTACCATAAATGTGTTTGATTTGCCATATTTCAGTATTTATGTTAGTAGGTACAAAACATGTGTCCTACCTATCACTCCTTAATCACGTTGAAGTGTGCTTATTTACACAATCAGCTGATTTTTTAAGGGTCGCAAGACAAAAGTTTTCGTAACAATTTTGAACGCCAATAGCTCAGAAACTAGAAGAGGTAGGTATAGTTTGCTTGAACATATCGAACTACATATCAACTGACCTATATGTACCTGAAGTATTATTTCGTACTTTTGAGACAGTATGTATAGGTTTAAAAAAAAATTGTACACAAGTAGGTATCATGTAAGGCCGCAAACACACGAGCGGCACTTTGTCGTCGACACTGGTCGACATGTCGACAGCTACTGCCAAACAATGTCAGCACTAGCCGCCAACGAGCCGACGACGGCGACGGCTAGTGGCGCTTGCGCTGACCAGTGTCGACGGCTGCAGTTAGCTCTGGCAAGTGCCGCTCGTGTGTTTGCGGCCTAAGAGCTCGTTGAGATCGCAGTGATTTTTTTGTAGGAGCACTGCGTATGGTATAACTAGGCACGTGTTATCAAACCGGTCGGGTAAGTGTTACCCAAGCCGATAGCCTTGCTGGTGGAAAAGCCTGTGCCAAAATAGGCCATATGATCCACTGAGATATTCAAATAGCCTCCACATCGTTCTCGTTCTTTATTTTAGCTTGTCCATCAATTGTTGCATTTGCTGACCGGGCTGTGGAGGCCTGGAGCTGCGCTGTGCCACGTTTTCGGCCATCAACAACGCGGTCAGGAACACATTTTCGTTTCGTTTCTTTGCATTTTCTGAGAACATTTACTATAGTAATGTATATATTTTTGTATACCATTTGAAAGTAGAGATTTCAACGAACAAATAACCCACCGACTTTTTAAAAAAAGCTTATATTTTGACGGGTGATTTTTCGATCCAAAATTAGGGTGTTTTTTCGATAATTAAGTCAAAATAAGGTGAAAAAATTAATATTTTATATATAAAAAAATACAGTGTGTTTTGGACATAAAAAGGCAGGTTTTCACCAAATTTCGTGAAAAAAAAATTATATTTGTAAAAGATAAACATAAAAAACCAAAAACTTGGTTATTTGAATTTTTCACATAGATTTTGAGGTTATGTGAAAAAAGTGTGAATACAAAGTTGTAGATCTTTTTATCACCTACAACTTTGCCATGTAACTTTTTTCCATAGGACTTGTAGTTTTGCCGGAAATCGAGATAAACCGATTTTACCCTTAAAAACGCACACCCATCCACTTCCCGACCACAGATCGCCCGTAAATTATTTTTCCTTTAATTTTTGTTCCATTCTCTTCCTTTTCCAATGGGTTTCATCCTACTATTAGATTTTTTCACTTTTAAGCTAAAAGCACTGGTCTAACTGTGAATCAGTGTGAAACACTTGAATTAGTGTCTAAACCATACGAAGCAGCACATAAAAGTAAACTTTTCCCGGCCACACCTTCCGATATAGTTGACCTTTCCTTATCTCATAAAATGCATTCGCTCCAGACGGGGGCTGACGTCATGGTCCCGAAGGCAAGTAGAACATTTCAAGGTCAATGCGAATACCATTCGTTTATGTGCGCTAAGAGCAGCAGACCGTTAAGACGATACGAGGAAAAAATGAATTTTAGTTTCGGGGTGTGGCTAGCGTCGCGTGAGCTGCCGAAGGATATATCCCTCTCGCTTAGCTAGGACAGAACAGCTATGGAGTAGACTATAGTATAGTTATTTTTTGAAGGAACAATATTGTTTAATTCGTACAATTAAAATAATATGTCCCAGTGCACCTTTTAAAATAGATGAAATGGATGAAAATATTCAAATATATTTTTTTCGTTTTATATGGGATTTTTATGTCGAGTGTATTTGAAAAATAATAATTTAATTTCTATGTTGTTTTTATTGCTGAAGACAAAGTAAGTCAAAAGAAGACAAACGATACCTACAATATGCTGATAGATACGTATAACAATATTTCGATCGTATAATAGCCTATAACCAGCGGACGATCCAGACGCGTCCAACGATATCTCATTAGTCAAATTATTATGATATAAAAATAGTTTGGACGTTATACGGGAGCAGATGAACATACATACATATCGGTCAAAATCATAACCCTCCGCCCACCGTAGTCGGGTAAAAATGTACATACTCTGTGTCAGTGACTGACTGCCGGATATGAGTATCTTTTTCATGTTTCGTAGGCAAAGGAATACTTTGGTACTTAACTTCGATGCCGATCATGAAGTCATCAGCGGTGTCATAATATTTTTTTTTACCATATTTAATTTATTTTTTAATTTAATTTTCAGTTTTTATTAATTTTATTGATTTAACCATGCATTTATTTTTTGTTTATCTTTTTATCTTTATTTTTTTATCTATCAAAATCACCCTTAGACTGGTTACCGCCACAGGTGACAAGAGGGCTGGCTCTTTCCTTGCTCAAAAAATTCGCTTGACAACAGGAACAGCTTGAATACAGGGAGGACATGCAGCCAGTATCCCACGCGGACGGTATTTGTTTAATTAGGGGTAGGTTTTTATTTTATTGTATTTTATTTTAATTTATGTTATATTATATTGTATTTTAATGATAAAACATGAAAAATAAAAATAAATATATATATATTTTTAAATTTAATTTTACTTTTATTTATTGTTTTATATTTATTGTGAAATTATAATAATTTTAATAATCAATATTGGACTATGTCTGAAACAAATACATTGAATTGAATAATTTAAATACAAAAATTATCACATTAACTCGTTAAATCACGGTTTACACCCGCTAGAACGAAAAAGATCCTAACATGGTAGGTAGGACCTGAGGGTTGGCCAGTTAATTACTTAAAATACACTATATTTATTTCAAGAACATTCATAAGATCTGAAGGCGTCGGACTCGCACATAAAGGGTTCCGTACCACCGTAGAATAAACACATCAAAAATATCAAGTTTGAGACTTGATATTTATTTTTAAATGTTATTATATTTTTAGTATTTGTTCTGCACCGGCAACAGAAATACACATTCAGTGAAAATTTCAACTCTCTACCTGTTACGGTTCGTGAGATACAGCCCGCGCTGACAGACGGACAGACAGACAGACGGACAGCGTAGGCCTAGTAATAGGGTCCCGTTAGCACCCTTTGGAACCCTAAAAAGTAGCCTATGTTCTCCGCCAAGACCCAGTCTATCTCCATACCAAAATTCATCAACATTGGTTCAGCGGTTAAGCCGTGAAAAGGTAACAGACAGAGTTACTTTCGTTTATAATATAATAGATTGAATAGGACGGACAAACATTTTCCTATCCATATCTGTAATGTTATTTTTTACGATAATTTATTGATGTATGATATATTTATTACTTGCCCATCCATACCTACAACAAACGCAATAAAGCGACTCCATTGTTTTGACAAGCAATGTATTCCCACTGTCGGCCCAAGACCATGCTGCAAGTATATAACAGTAAGCGAAATAGGGAGTTTTTACAGAAATGACACGAATAACTATGAAATGACAAGAGATGACACAAAATGACAAGAGATGACACAAAATGACAAGAGATGAAAAGAAATTACACAAGACAAGGAAAAGCAAACGAAAATCACGCTGCAGTGCAGGTCATAGGTTCGATTCCTGCCCAGGACATGCAGTTGTGTGCATGAACATGTCCGCATGTCCCGAGTCTAGGTGTAATTAAGTGTATATTTCGTTTGTATTTACAAACAAAAAGTAGTATATGTAGTAATATCAGTTATCTGGTTTCCATAGTACAAGCTCTGCTTAGTTTGGGATCAGGTAGTCATGTGTAAAAGAATTTCCAAGGATATTTATTTATTTATCATAGGCGTCGGCGGACTGTAAATACTGTACTGTACCTGTAATGTGGCACGACCGTAATATTTTTTCGTAATATTTTTTAAAAAATCCTTTACAGGTCCGACGTCGAACAAGTCCGAGCGGACACTGACAATACAAAGTTAGAGAGAGACATGGTTAGTTCAAGTACTTAAAATGTGAGATGGCGATATTGTGCGCGCGCTCGGAAATAAACAACGTAAGCGCCAAACCACATTTTCTTGAATGAAAAAAAAACTACTTCATGAATTAAAATATGGTTGAAGGGTAGTTTAGATATCATTATTTGCTATGTTTTAGAAATAATTTCGTGATCTAAATCGTAAAAACATCGTGGTAGCAAGGAAAATTGTAAATAATTAGAGCTCATTTCATAATTTTTTTTTATCGAGAAAATTTCGTCAAATCGTGATTTGGATTTAAAGATACTCAAGATAATATAGTCAAAAATCATACATCTAAATATAAGATTCCTAGTCCACATACTTACTTAAAGAAAAAGTAGAATAGAAAATCAACCAAATTTCGAACCCTCATCTTAACCATGGATTTTATTATGTTGCGATGTATAAGGGACCGCCCTATAGTATTTTTCGTACACGTTAATTTATATCAACGTTGATATCGATAGTTGGGTACTTTTTCGCAAGCCCGTAATTTGATGTCTGTTTGGTCTGCTGAATTCAGTATACCTAGGCCGCTCGGTTCCCTGCGCCATGTGGTTTAGGGTTGGGTTCCATTCGGGTTAAATTTGAAACGGCCTTGATTTTGGTGTCACTGGGATCGCACCCAGTCTATTGTATGTACCTACTTTAGTTTTTGACCATACAGTTGGTGCGTTTATTTATTAAACTCTTTAATTTTAGGTTGTCAATCTTCGACTCACAGGGGGTTATAAACTTGTTGCTGTTTGATTCCATGCTGAACTTTACCGAAGGTCTCTGACATATGCTCTTGATGGGCGAGGTTACTGCGTGACATCAGCCGAGCCGAGATCAATGGCTCCGAGCTTCGCGATGCAAGGCTGAGGCCATGTCATAAACACTGACGTCACAGACTCACAGCTGCTAATCTCTTTCTAAATCGTACGAATGTTTGCTGTGCTAATAAATACTAATACTAAGTCGTAATACATGTAGATACTGGTGCTTATTATGTTGGCTACAAATTACGACTAAACTAAATATGCCTCATCTAAAAAAAAAAAAACATCCAACATCCATCTCATAAAATTGTGACAAACATTGTGACAGTAAAATTGTGACAGACAAGACAGAAATACTTGTTCATACGTTAAGATTAGGAGAAGGATGGCAATACAGTTATTTAAGGCTAGTTTAGTGGTGTACCAACAAAATTAGCACACGTATCTACTTATTTTTTAATTCGCTAATTATACATAGAGCAAGATACATAAAGCTCTAGGTACTTACAAAAATAACTATTTAATTTAATACCTACCTTGGGTATCACTCGACGAATAAAAATAAAATTTAGACGATTACACAGGTCACGATTTCCGTGGTTAGTTCACAACAACCTATAAATATTAGCAATTTGCTTTAAAATTATTTAATTTCATTGTCTGACATTCGAAACGCAATTAAATACATATATTAGCAAGGTTTTTTAATTCTAAATTTTGGACCGACAAGGTCAAACAGGAACTTTGTAGTTTTTTGCTAACTAACGTCTCGGCTTAATTAATATAGGCATTACGGTAATGGCGAAAACGTGGAATATTTTTTAGCACCACAATGGTTTTGTTCGGCTTACACAATACGGAGACTATGAAGTGTGATAATTTATCAACGGGAATCGTTTCAACTCCAAATGAGTAATGGTTGGAGTCATTAGACGGTAGATTATGTCACTAAAAACTTCCTATTTGGATACCAATAGCTTCTAAACGCTTGACAACGTTTTAACCTTGAGTTATGTTCTAATGTAGCTCTACCACTGGCTCTACTATGAGTTTCACGCGTGTTTACGCTCGCTAGCCGTTAGCGTGTGCGTAAAAGAGTTATGGACAATTGCACAGCACGGGTTGCCAGCACGCGGGAGTCATGTTTGGCCCGCCTGAGCTGGGTCAAATAAACATAAATAATAACTTTTTTGTACAATGTTTAAAAATCCTACAGCAGTCACAATTAATAACTGTGGCGTATGTTTACAGCAATACAATATGTAGCTTGCCACTGCACTTATGAACCCTGATAGTATACCAACCACCGAACCGGCCTGGCGTGAAATATGATTTCTGTAATTGTACAGCGTCCGCATCGGCCACCCGAGGACTTTAATTTACGTAGACGTACAACTATTTTACGTAGACGTCAGCGAGTAGCGAATCGTAGCGAACTCAGTAGGTACATGGTAGAGCTATACGTGTGCCTAACGTTATGCGGTAATGGCTTACATTCGCATTGAGTGTTGCAATGAATGAATGTTTATTTTCAATTAGTTGGCCTCCGAACTGTTCTTGACCTCAAATAACCTATAAATTTCATATTATACATAATTTTATTCCTAGATTTTGTTATCGCTAGTTGATAAGACATTAAAATGACAATATTTACTAAAATATACGTATGTACATAACTTTTTTTTTTTTACGGAAGTCTCTGGTTACTTGTAATAACAATGATACCTACGGATTTTACAATTGGTTGGGTTCCTACTTACTTACGATGAATATAACGTCAGTACCCAAATGAAAAAAAATCGTATGTAAATAGATACCTATTCACTCACTTTTTTCGCATTATAATCGCAATTTTGTTGTGCCCACATTTATTTACCAATATATTTATAGACACTCACTCACACTGAACCTACACATATCACACACACGTACACTACACCGCCACTCACTCACACTAACATTCAAATACCTCAAAGTACACTCACACGCACATATCTCACTCTCATACAACTCACACACCATAACTAAAGAATAATTGTTTCAATAATGCATTAATTATTTCATGTTTGTATTCCCTAAGCTATGTCGAAAGAGCGTGACTCCCACGACACAGGGCAACCTAATGTGGGAGCTCAGGCACCGAAAGTTGTGGACCAACTTTAAAATAAATAAATTTTTCATTTTCATTATATCCGATTAAAACTGTACGGGTTTGATGTGACTTCGAGTCAAAATGATTTCAAAACACCAAGCAGAACCAGTTTTAAAAATATAAGCGATACGAATCTCGAATACGCAACAAGTTGCTCTGTGAACTGGATCAGACCGGAAATGCACCCTTTCGACCACAAAATAAATAAGTATATTTTTTTCATGCGACCAAGTTGCGTAAGAAACAATTTCGGGTGATGCACTTTACGTAATGAAACGTCACCACTTGGCATAAAATGCGTAACAACAATCAAAATTAAAAACTGGAAGATTATCTCTGGTGCTAATAACATCCGCGTAGGTACTGTTTTTGTGTAATACTAATTCCACCTTATGGTCTATGGTCTAATAGCCATGTTCGCAGACCTTTAGGTATCTATTAGAAGCAATAAAAGCAATAATATTTTAAGCGAACCTAAAAAGTTAATTACTTTGAAGTGATTTTTAGAGTGATTGAAAAACATCCGAATACCATTGAGAACCGTATTAATATGTAGTGTGTGTAGGAATTAAACTTAATTAAAAATGCAATAAATAAAAAAATTATTTTGCAATGGATTACAAATTAATATTAAAGAATACTTTTGCTAGTGACCTCGGTTTTAATCCTCAATTTAATTTATTTTTTAACTCTAAAATTAATAAACGAATAGAGGTGAGCGAGAGGTTTTCTTACCTACCTTGCAATAATTATACTTGTATTTGAGAAAATACTTATTATATCATACGTATTTTTCTTAAATATTCATGTATGTAGGTACAATAAACACACCTAAAATTTCAATTATATTGTAAACATGTAACATATTATAGCTGTAGAAGTTAAACAGCCTACAAACCCTATAACTTAGTTACCTTTCCCTCGCTAAATTCCAATCGTATGAAAGCTATTCCCGCCTAGCACAGTCGCGCCGTGACCAGTCGAACCGCCAAAGCCTGTTCCTGGCTAGTGGCTCGCATTTCCCCACACTTTCTCCGTAACCCGTGCCCTGGCCGATTAAATACACTGATATGCAAAAGATCCGTACCTGGCCATTTTCTTACTAACAACTTTCTCACAAAACTGCCGCAAAATTATTAGAAGCTTTATACGTGTCGTAAAATTAATGGATGGAACTCATCCTTTCACTGAACGCTTTAATTACGATCGCGAGATCTGAAACCCAATAAACAACTTATCAGGAATCTGTTGCGCTGTAAAAGTGCATTAACTACCGCGAAGGTAGGATACCGAAGGTAATAAATAACGGAAGCAGGAAACTTTAAGCGAACGGAAAATTCCACGCGTTGTTTGTGAAGAAAATCGCATTTTTATTTCCTTATTTAAGAAGAACAGTAAAAAATCCTACTCTCTATGGGTAAAGTACCTACATAAATTTTGCCAAAGTAACACACCATCTGTAATATCCCAAACAAATCCCAAACTAAGCAACATTTGTACTATGAGATTAGGGCGATCGCAGTGACACCCATAACCCGGGGCAAATTACGAAAAGGCAACTTCCGAAAATTGATAATTCTATGGACATCTGTTTCCTTACCGCATTATAAATTATGGTTTCATTTATTCGATTCTTTTTTTAAATGCATAAAAGGTACTTGTAGAATGGTCTTGAGTAGAGTAGGTATCCGAGGTATAGAGTAAACAATGCATCAGATGTAATCGGAAGCTATTGTTGTTTGAAGCAAAGGACAGGTATTCGCATGGACCAGTTACTAAGGGGACTGGCCCTAAGCAAGTCGGCCGAGTGGTCGGCCTAGTACTAACATCGACATAAAACGAAGCAAGTAGTTCAACTATTTACCGGTAAATAGTAAAATGAAAATGAAAAAACAATGACCACGTTTTGTTTCATACAAATATCTAATAAGGGCACCTCTTTCTTTAGTCTTTACTCTGTGGGTATTCGTATTCCGCAATTCTGTTTATTACGTATGAGTATCATCAGTTTTTTCTCACTATTGTTTAAGAGGAAGCTACTGAGCAATCGAAGTAGGTATTGTATCGTATTAGTCACATAATAGTTGGCTGTGTAAAATTTTGTAACATGTGTATAATTTTACTAACGTGATGTAAATACATAAGGATGTAATAATCATAATCCGAATAATACATAAGTAATTTCTCCTTTACGTAATAAATATTATAGTTTCTAGAAATGGCGTTGCAAAGCAAAATACTCGCATGAGACTTCAGAACTCAGTCTGCATCATCTGAATATTCGTAAATATCCAAACTATGTTCACACTAAAGTTGGTCATGCTTGGGATAGACAACGATATTTTAGGTGTGCTAAATGTATCTATGTATGTTTTAGTTTAGGCTTAATATACCGTTAGTTTAACGAGTAATTTTTACTTTACTTTTTAAGTTAACTAATGGTTGCTTAAATTCCTAGTTTAATTTGTATACAACATGTTAAGAAAACCCTGTCCGATCCGAAAACGTATTGTTGGGTATCGAGATTAGATTCTATTTTTACCCGACTACGGCGGAGGGTTATGATTTTTTGTATTTTTTTTTTATTGTTATTTTTTTGAAAAAATATTTTTTTATGTTTTATAGCATAGTAAGTGTCCCATTGCTGGGCAAAGGCCTCCCATATTTTTTTGGAAAACAAATACCCCGTTTACATAAAAAAAAACATAAAATGACGTCATTACATACTTTGTGGTCAGAGGTGCCGCCACACGATGTAACATAATTACTTCCGGTAACGGTGTTGTCATATTTTTAGAATTTGCTACATTTTGAGGGAAAAAGGCAAAAAAAACTGGCATTTTAAATTGTCATTAATATGTTTACTATCATGAATATTTAATTTTTTTTATTTTATTCGGTCATGTGATTGGGAAACCTAAATACCGGTTTCGGCTCGGACAAGGGTTTTTTAAAATATTGTATACAGGGTTATTGGTAAAACACTAACAACCTTGCGGGGGCGTATTACTAACAACAAAAACAACGACTTTTGTTCTATGAACTTTTACAAAACGAAAAACAAAAATTACAATAAATCACTAACTTAAATGTATGAAAAAAAAATTTTTTCTTATATGGAGGAAAGCCATGGTACGTGGTTGTATTCCACTTTGCCCTAAAGTACCGAAACGTACCACGGCTATTCTCTAGATGAGCATATTTTCTTGTTTCATACATTTTAGAGTGTGATTTTTTGTTTTGTTTTGTAAAAAGTCATAGAACAAAACTTGTTGTTTTTCATGCGTTTTACGCCCCTGCAAGGTTGTTAGTGTTTTACCAATAACCCTGTATATCGTTTAGCGTATTGTATTTTCCATGTATACCTGTTATTTATGCCTCCGTTGACATAACAGGTTCCAAAAGCATGCGAACGTAACATTGAGGGTCAACGGCTTTGGCGACATCGCGATACTTGATAAATCGATCATATATTATTTGGAACAGTGACGATTACTGATTACCTATCATTGTTTTATGTTCATTCGGGAAAATCATTTGAAAAAGATCGTTTGTAGGTAGGTATTTGTTTATGGGACTAGGCCCGCCACACACTCCCACCACTTTTACTCCTGTAAGCCAGGATCGACAATGGTGATTGAATGGTGATGTAAATCATTAGTATGTGAGGTACAAATTAATTAGTTCGATAAGCCCGCAACTAAATAAATTGTTTCTGCTACAACTAAGTTACTTTCTTTTGACATATTGATAATATTTTCATAAAATGATTATTTAGTTGAAGCTAAATACCATAAAAATAGTACAATGTAAGTTGCAATAACGTTAATCTAATTTAGTTGTTTTAACTTTAATAATAAAATTGTTTTGTTTGTGTTTTGTTTTGTTAGCAGTGGTAGCCGATTGGTTAAGCACGCGTCTTGCGAGCTTAAGGTCATGGGTTCAAACCCTGGCTCACACCTCTGGATTTTTCGAAATCTATGTGTGAATCATAACTTTAATATGATTATCACTTGCTTACGGTGAAGGAAAACATCGTGAGGAAACCTGCATGTCTTTAGACATGTGAAATCCATCAACCCGCACTGGGCCAGCGTGGTGGATTATGGCCTGAATCCCCCTCGCATTGAGGGGAGGCCCGTGCCCAGCAGTGGGACGTCAAAAGGGCTATTTTTTTTTTTTTTTAATAAAATTGTTTAATATTTCGCCAAGCTGTTTGATAAAAATAATGGTGTAATATGTCCACGATTATTGATGTCGTGTGAACATATTAGTATGAACATACGTACTTAACTAATTATAAAGGTTTTCCGTGACGTTAGAAATGCGGGCCTGACGTCCTTGTTTAACTTCGACCCTGGCTTTTGATTGCCCCTTATCCGTTATGGTTTATTTCGCAAGAGTATGACGTTTTGGTTTGGCTTGCATAAACATTAATAGATGTTATAAACAGTACCTTAGGTGAGACTAGTCTAGGCGAATTGGCTAGATTCCCAATGTAATCAAAGAAACTGTATAGGTAACTAAGAAATCTCTTGTATTGTGAAATATATTTCATTTCATTTCATTTCTTCTATAATAATATTAGCTAGTGCATTGTTGGTCTTCTCCATAACCAATATTAATGGCTGTAGGTAGATATAGTCTTAACTTTGGACTACCACATGGTGTTCTTCAAAGGGCACCGCGGCCGTTACCATCGTGGACCGCCTGTCCGCGTACCTTCCTAGACCATTAAAAAACCCTCCGCCGTAGTTGTGTTAAAAGGACTTAACAGTGTATCGTTATGTTTTAGGCGGAAATGCCGACTCCTGACTACAGCGTGGATCTGGAGCTGGGCGAGCCCCCGCCGGAGCTGCTGGAGTACGCGCGCCAGCACTGCGGGGAAGACCCCAATACGCGGCTGCAGGCCATCTACGAACTAAGAGAAATGGTTTATGGTAAATTACGATTTTTTTACAATGGTGATTTTTGTTCAGGAGTTGTTTCTTTTCGGCTTTCTCTTGAACTTGTACTTCCATTATGGATCTGATAGTTTAACATAATGTCCTTGTTATCCGAAAGACCGGAAAACGTTCGAGCTAACAGGATGTCCCAAATGTGCACTGATTAGGTGGATAGGACTAACATTTATAGATAAGCACCTTACCTATACCTACTGAATGTTTAAACTACAAAAATTATTTGATAAGAATTTTCCAAAGACATGTACCTACTAGTGTACTTTACCAAGTTTCGAAGTGATCAAAGTGAAGCCATTGTTGTGACGCTCCCTAAACTTTAGTTTATTGAAGTGCATGTAATTTTGGTACTTCTTACATGATTCGGCTCATTCCTCGAGCTCACTGAAGGATACTTATATAATTAAGTCAAAGTTCAACTTGAAGGTAAACTAAAATACATACTCTATAAATAAAGGTCCATTTGTTAATCGGCCAGTGGCCTAAGAAAATACAGATTAGATTTGAAATCCCTATTTAGAACTATGTCTGAGTCTTTGAGAGAAGTCTACATGGGTTACCATATTAAGCTTATGAATGATCATAGTTAACTTTATGAGCTGAATTAGAATGAGATCTAAAGGACCGCTATTTGACTACTGTTGAGTATTATTCGCGTCATTTTCGCGTATTTATTTCTTGCCAGAGGTGTGCTTTGCAAAACATTTTAGCTCTTTCTCCTTCTTCATGTTTTTATTAAACACTTATTAAGTTGATTATTTCGGCATTTTTGGGGTTCCGTACCCAATGGGTACCAACGGGACCCTATTACTAAGCCTACGCTGTCCGTCTGTCCATCTGTCAGCGGGCTATATCTCACGAACCGTAGGTAATAGGTAGAGAGTTGACATTTTCCCAGAATGTGTATTTCTGATGCCGCTACAACAACAAATACTAAATAAAAATATATTTTTAAAGATAAAGGGGGTCACCATACAAGAAACATGATATTTTTGACTTTTTATTCTACGCTGGTACGGAACCCTTTATGTGCGAGTCCGACACGCACTTGGCCGGTTTGTTTACTGATGGGTGGACATACAATTAATCTCGTTTCTTAACGGTTTGATTGTCGAACAATAGAAGGTAGGCGGAATCTCAGTGACCGTGACACGGATTATTCGACCGGTAGGTACAACTTGATTCGGCCGGATTTGATGCCTATCCTTGGCATCTCGTACGAGGTAGAGTAGGGTCAAATAGGTTAGTATTTTGCAATCGCTGCGTCTAGACTGGTCTGACGAGGTTGTTGTATTCATAGCCATATTTAAATTGTAGATAAAGGCTAATTTAGTTACGTATGAGTTACGCATGTTGATACGGTTACACAGCAATGTCGAGTGAACTTTATTGAACCTTTGTCTGAGTGAGGTATCTGAATTGAGTTATAGCACTGTGGTAATAGGAAGGGATTCTCAAGTTACATGTGACATTCTTATGATATATATGACACATAACATTGTGACTCATATTTTTAACAAAAAACTGTAACGAGAGCGTTTAAACAACATTTCTATAAAAATAAGAAAAGTAAGATCTATCATGGGTTTTAGAAACTGTCGTGGCTGTGCATATTTTGCTCTTGGGACATCGTTAGTTAACATTTTATTCTTCCGTATTGTGAAAAGTAATTTTCCTTACCAAATTAACAAAAGCGCAAGAGTATTACAAGACGCGGTAGTAACATTGTTAAGTAAAGGATTATTATTCCGTAACTTTGTTATAAGTTTTCAAAACAATTACTTGTTTGTTTATCCTTGGATGTTTGATGCCGGAACTAGTATGATTTTCATTATAAAATATCTAATAAACGATGTAGATAAAATACTGACTTAATTACAAACTCAGAGCATTAATTGGATATGTGTACCTAACTTCAGAATACCTAACAATATTCTCACACATTTACTTTAATTCCTTACTTTCATTCCATCACATGGCCAGTCTATATATTAAGAAGCATTCACTTTCTAATTAGCTATTCTAATTTATACATAAATACTTTTGTTACTGTTTTGTTATTATATTTATTAGTTTCAATAATTGCTCAAAATTGCAACGAGATTTCGAAAGATTTCAATCTAACTACAACTTAATTGAGTTGGATTTAAATTTTATGTTTCCGACACATCAATATTTATCAATTAAGTATACTAAAATCTTGTAAATGTTATATTAGATTACTTCGAAAAGCTCATAATAACAGATTTTGGCATGCATTTTGGATGATAAATAGTTTGTTCTGTCGTGTTTCAGAGCGCGGTGAATGCACTCCACATAGGATGGATGACGAATTTTTAATTAGATTTCTACGCGCCCGCAACTTTATACCAGCGAGGGCGCATAGATTGGTGAGTCTGTGGCGTCTATAAACATGTTTCCTAACGTACTTAGATCTATCTATCTATCTTAGTACTTTTAGCTGCCTGTCTGGAATCTTTATTATATTATACTCTTATTTAGTAGATAATCTTTTTGCAACTCCTATCCGTTCTTTTGATTAAATTCGTGCGGGTTCCAAGACAACTTAGCTTTTCCCCGGGATTCCTCGAGGGTCAAACCTTGGCGTCATCGTTGGACACCATTGTCGATCCTGGCTTACAGGAGTAACAGTGGTGGAAGTATGTGGCGGGCCTAGTCCGAAAATAAAAATACTCTTATTTCTTATTCATGTTTTTGTTCTGAATCATATTTTTTTCTAAGACCACAATAATAAAATAGGTAATAATAAGCTAGCATAAATTCGTTGCCTATTCAAATTATCAAATTCTTGTTCTAGATGGTGAACTATTACCAGTTTAAGGAAGAGAATCCAGATCTGGTAGAGAACGTGTACCCTCTGGATCTGCGGAGCATCGGGGCGGCGAACGTAATAGCTGTCCCTCCCTACAAGGACCAAGAAGGACGCAGAATACTTTTCTACAGGATAGGTATGTAGAAAAATATTTTCTACATTGTGAAGGGCATGTAATATGAAAGGTTTAATGCCTTATGACTAGACAGGACACGATTATAAATAAGGGGAGGAAGACCGAAGGAAAAATGGGATGAAAGGACTGTGAAAGATCCAAACCAATCACCAATCCAACCAATCTTGCAAAGCGTGGTATCTTAAATGTTGCTTGTAACAGGCATAAAAATAGCAACAATTACTTATAATACACTAATTTTCAGGATGTTGGGACCCAAAATTAGTTTCCATTGAGGATTTGTTCAAAGCGACGATCTTGGCGCTGGAGATTGGTCTGCTGGAGCAGCGGCTGCAGATCCTGGGCGGCGTGGCCGTCTTCGATCTCGAGGACATCGGCACGCAGCACGCGTGGCAGATCACGCCTTCTGTTGCTGCCAAGATGGTTAAGCTATTAGTGGTGAGTTGTCTTCGGTGGTAAGATTATACAATTCCAGCCTAGAACAATGATCGTGAGCCCAAGTTTAGGTCGTTCCAGTTATGGATATAACACTTTGGGCGCTTAAAAGAAGTATCGCAGGTTTGCTCGGGAATATCACACTCATATTAATGTTTGCCCTCCTTGCCCCATTTTCAACTAAATTGAATCACAGCCAGTGGACTATCTTGCCAGGCCAGCAAAGTGCGTATGACTACTAACCTTTGAGACTTTGAGACGATGTTTACCACCTTTCTTGCATAGTCCTCGATCGGAAGGGGAATGTAGGCCTTTCCCAACAATTGGATATAAATGAGTAAATAATAAAATGATACCATTCCGCCTTTAGTATGAACCAAGTCAAGGTTAACTAAACATAGGAATATGGAAATAACTTATGTATTCTCAAGACACCGAGCGAGTCGATAACTCGTTGGGTTACTGCCGTATGCCAGCTCCATTTACAGACGTGATTTAAACGAGCTTGTTATAAATAGCGTGCTATCTTGTTTCCAGTCATGTTTCCCGACGACGACACACGCTATCCACGTCGTGAATCATTCATGGCTGTTCGACAAGATCTACAATATGTTCAAGCCGCTGCTGAACGCGGATATGCGCTCCAGGATCTACTTCCACGGCCACGACTTCACGTCGCTCCACAAGCATATCCACTCCGATCATTTACCAGAACGCTACGGCGGCATATGGCCAGACTACTCGTACGACATTTGGCTTGATTCGCTGAAGAAAAATTTCAAAGTGGCGAAAGAAGTCCTGAACATTGGATACAAGTTCCGGGAGCATGAAATCGACCCGGAAGTTCTGAGGCAGTTGAAAGAAAAAGGCATAGAATTAGCTTGAGTTTTTCCGATTACTTTGATGACACAGATAAGTTTGTAAATAGCGCAACAATAGTCCGAAGTGTGAAAGGCTAATTCCCATTTGGTTCGTTTATTCTCAGAAGGTTAGATTAATCAGATTTACCGTAGTGTCTGGTCCAGTTCTGGTAGTTTCTTTAAGATATTAAGTTCTAGGTAATAGTACAAATACATTCTACGTATTTTTATTTTAAACAGTCTTAGAAAAGTAAGTATTAATTAATTAATGGTTGATGCATGGGTATCACGGAAACCAATCCAATCGGATGCGTTTTATTATGCAGATTGTGTAAAATTAAGTAGCTAGCCATTGAATCAATATTAAATATAATGTACTTAGATTCTTTAGTTTTAAAACTATTACGGTTAGAAGTATTTAATTTAAGACACTTCGTCAAAAACCTGTGATAGATATTATTTGCACTTAGGTGCACTATTATGACCTACTTATATAGTTTTTAACTATACTTATTAAGGTTCTTATTTTTATTAAAATAACGCTATCTTATTAAAGATTCCTTTATTTTAGAGTTATAAATAATGCATGACAGTAGGTAGGTACTAATTAACATAATATAAGCAATTGAAATAAATAACTTGATTCTTATTTTTTTGGTGTGGTCGATCCATCTGATACAATAACCCTAACTAAATCTAATGAACCACCATATACATGTACGTAAGGTTTAGGTAACCCAATTGTCTAATTAATATCGATGTCTATCCTTTGAAGGGTCATTGCCCTTAAGAGCTTAAAAGCCTTTGTGTAAACTAATAACAGATGCTATTATCAAAGACCCAAACGCCTCATTAAAAGCGATAGTTAAACCGTACAACTACGAAATACTTATTTGGCATACTAAGGCACTTTTTGACAGTAAGGATGACCCAACATAAGGTAGAGAATAATATACCTAAAGGCACTGCATATGGTTTCAGTCGTAACTTGAGAACAGCAGTGATTACTATGTTGTTTTTAGGAATATTGAAAACGCCCATGGAACTAGTCATTCAAAAATAGGAGTAGGTAGTACTACCTACTTTTTTAGATTTAAAATCCTTACTACTTAGGGATTCTGTGACTTAGGTAACATAAATAGCATGAATGCCTATCTAAGATCCAATTTCATCGATGGAACAGTCTAGTCTAAATGGGAAACCAACATGGCCATTGACCGCGAAACCCTACGTTACGTCACGAAACGCGCCCCGCAAGTTGCGACGGATGATGAAGGGCGCGGAGTATGGCTTCATTAGTATTTACGCATTCGAATCATGTTACAAACGGCGACAATAACGCTCGAGAAAAATCGTAATCGAAAAAAATCGTAATCGTACGAAAATATCAGTTCTGACGTGGAATCTTCTATATTATGCTGCTGGCTGTAAATGAGTGAAGATGTTTTTGCTAAGTAGGTAAGGCTATAATTTACGAAAATTAAAAAAAAAACACTTAAGGTAATAGGGGCAACTGAACAAAACATCGGTGACTCATAATACTACACGGCTTACAAAAATACGTATAAAAGTATTCCAAACTACCTTTTGGATTGCGATGCAGATCTTCTATTTACCAAAATATCACTTTTACTGTTTGTCGTATACTTAACATCTGAAGGCTTTAGGTTATCATCAGATTTCTCCTCTGAAATTTCAACTAAACACGACGAGTGGGGATTATTTAAACGTTCGCATCGAGGAAACTTGAAATTCGATATGTGTTTAGTTTCCGCCTCATCCGCGGTGGGCTCTGTAACATCGAACGAACGCCTGTATTTGCGAAAAGTAGTCCTTAACCGTGCGAAGAAACTGTCCTTATTGGATTTTGGGAACGGTAGAACTTGATGCATTAATAGTGACGGTCCTTCGTCAACCTGGGAACTGCGAAGTTCTGTTTTTATGCTTTTAGTTGGAGCGTGGTTTTGCTGGCTGAAGACTGGTCGGCTTAGATTGCAGCAACTGTGAGATACGTCTCTATGTTTCGACGGTTTATGGGTCTTTTCTTCGAGACGTTTTCGTAGAAAGTGAACGCTTGCAGTATAAAACAGCTGCTCGTCCTCGGGCTTAGTCAGTGCTATGTCCAGAGTACTGGAGGTCTCACTTTCTGGACTTTTATTACTTTGGGAATTTCGCCGTTGCATTACTCGTTAATGTAAATACTCTAAGTATCGTTGAATGCATTTTTATCGGATCATCACAAAATAGTTTTAAAGATAGTAATAGCTTATGATATAACAGAAAATGAAATGATATTAATTTTTATAATTGAAACACAAATATTGTTGATTGATTTGACAGTGTCAGAGCTACTTAACAGACAGTTATCTATTGAAATACATTATTAAAAAGTTTTGAACAAAAACGTGGTTAGAAACAAAAGAGCTTATTACACCATCCTAAATTTAGGATAGGTACTTAATTTAGTCGTGACTGAATTTAGGCAAGTGTAATCGCATTTAGCAAGTTAGAATCCTAAATAATCAGAAGCTTTCGAAATTAGGTTCTAAATTTAGTGACTAAATTTAGGAAGGTGTAATAAGCTCTTAAAAGTAACAGCTTAAACGCTGAAAAATATAAATTACAGAAGCTCTAGGAAATGTTTCGTCATACACTTATATCGGATTAAAATAACTAGAAATAACTCGTACCTATAACAAAACAAAATAATGTTTCTGTGGAACAAGTATTTTGTTTCCATATGGATACTCGAAGCTCCATTAAATCCTTGGGGATTTAATAGTTTACCATACGGATTTCGACCGTTGACATCTTAAAGTCGAATATTTCCATTACAATAGTCTGATTAGTTTTCAGGGCTAACCGATTTTATACATTAAGCCTTTGGTTGGCCATGAAAACAAAACTACCTTTAGGTACCTAATGATACTGGGGATATTAAAAAGAAATAGAGTACTTGTACCTAGGTCAATGTCCATTTAAATTCTTGAGTCGCTATCACCACGTATATAAAATAGATCCTTTATATTCATCATCACTAACCTTGAACAAAGTAACAAAATGGACTCGCAACACGCATAATTCAACGAACAAAATGTTCTGTCAATTCTTGGGGGAGGGGAGGTAACCACTACATTAAAATTGACGCACACTTACTCAAAACCTTTTGTGTCATTATAAACGCACACGTAAAGAAATGTGCAACACTAGTATATTTTACGCACACTAAAAGATTTAATACGTCAACATACAAAATTTTACTACCGTAGGACCATCGGTGTAATAGGGTGAATACCACTATCGATATTTCTAATTAGCTATATCGATAGTTTCATATACTCATTATTACATTTATAGCTGTCATTATAATCTACTGAATTATACTGAATTATCTCTACTGAAACAGCTGAACAAGCAATAATGAGTAACTCACGAGGCGTAAATATTCAACGGAAACAAGATGATTCCGGGTACATCCCAATTCAGTTCCTTGAAAATGAGATTATCTAAAAAATAAGTACCTAATGTTCCCAAATAAGCTGTTTCATCCCCCCCCCCACTCCCACTCGACCAGCGCCATCTGCTGCCACTGGCCTGGCTGATATCTTTTGTTAGGTAGGTACGTATAAACGTAATAGGTATTATTATACAAATGTCATCATCATCATCATTTCAGCCAAAAGACGTCCACTGTTGGACATAGGCCTCTCCCAAGGTTTATTATACACTATATATATTATATTTTTATCGATACCGGTCTGCAATCATAAATAAACACTACTACAACACTGTTCAAATCAAAAAGTATATATGTCGAGATTAATTCTTGCAACACTGACTAATACGACTGAATAATTTTGATACTTGATTTATTATTTTCCATATTATTTATTATTCATAATGCAAGCGCAAGCACTTTTAAGTTTTCTTTGATGTTGGTCAATAAGATAATATTTGTTATACATATATTTATGCCATATGTGATTCATCGCCTCAGTAGCAGACGCTGCCTGCTTCTGGGTCATATGGACCCGGAGCAGTGTCAGGTTCGATTCCGTTTATCAAGATCAAGAATTTATCGAGATCGTATTTATCTGAATTGTTTCGATAGTGGGTGTTTTTGTTTCAACATGAGTTAGTTATTTTTTTTTGTATTTTAGGAAAATAAAACAAACATATCATAGCTACTGCGTTTTTTAATTATTTTTTTATTTTAATCTTGGTCTAAATATTCCACTCCTGATAAATCCATATATTGGCGTGGGCCTGCCGCTGCCTCATCAACTCATCATCATCAGTCTCCACAGCATTGCTGTCATCTTGAAGATTTATTATTAATCGATTAATGTCATCGTAAAGAGCAATTTTCGACTATTCTTCTAACGGTACCTGAAAAATAAAATAATTCAATAAAAGATAATTTCTTTAATGCTTTAAGATTATTTGTTTATTTAGTAATTAAGTAACGATGTTAACTGACAAGCAAACATAGAAAAATAAAGCAACCTTAGTTTATGTATTGGTCGAGATGAAAGCAACACATAAAAATAATACCAAGTATCAAGTGTGTTCAATCGAATGTACCTCTAAGCGATCAATGTATATTTACTGAAAAACCTGTAAACTGAAGCTTTGAGCCTGCCTTTGTATACAATAAACACATTATTTAACTTAAAAACTGTAAAATAAACTGCTTATATACCTATAATATCAGCGGTTCTTTGGTAAACATGGTCGAGTTCTGACAAAATATTTTGCACCTCAAATTCCGCGAGACACCGCCTGTAAACTTTGTGAATCACCTCTCTTGTTGAATTACTAATGATTTATTCATTGTAAATCGTTTTTAACGTCCTGCGACTGGTTTATCACCGCGTAATTCAGTATTTATCCGTTTGTTTACAAAGTTCAAATACTTGACAATTATTTGACAAATAAAAAATACAGTTGCCAGGGTAGAAAAGATTCGTCTATGGTCACAGTAGACTATTCGATTAATTCGTACTCGATTAATTGTATCGATAATGTTTTCGATTCTTATGACATTTAATATTTTAATGAATTTAATAGAAAAATTGCATTAATTACATCAAAAATACTTACATATGAAATGTTACCCCATCTTTTTGTATATTACTATTTTTTGTAATTTCTTTGCACATGTTTAATGGGACAATTCGGCATTTTTCACGGAGCACCTTACACCGCAAAAACGATACTTACTCTGATCAAATCGATTTCGAAAACAGTTTTTATATACGTGTCAGAGATTTTTGGTCTAGTACCTATAAAAAAAAGCTAGAGGGGAAGATCATGCGATGCGCATCCTGAGTTAATACATCCATGTCACTAACATTATAAAAATGACAAATGTCTTTAGATAAAAGGAATTGAAATGTTTAGTATCTCGGGTCTATTATTTTCAGCAGTCGAAGGTCACTGACTCTAGGTAATCGAAATGCCGCTTTCCACATTATGGAAATTGCCTGGCCGCGCGACAGCCACTCGACCATAAATTAAACACTGGGACCGAAAAAGCCGTAATGAACTCGGAACTTTCCCAGCTTAAGACAAACACTTCTATTGATTCGATTTACCCGCCTTTATCCGCAAACCTTAATTATTTCATTAAGTTACTTTTAGTTTTCAAAGCAGGCTTTCTTTAGAGTAGGCTTTGTGAGGGTTGAATCTATTATTCTGTAGGGATAGGTATGCGTACAGAAACCCTAACCAGGTAACCAGCCAACCCTAGATTCAAGTTTATTGGGCAATCTAGTTGGTTTACTCCACTGGGTAGTTTTGTGTTCAATTCCGCCGGTACAAATTTCGGAAATGGCCTTTTCGTAGTTGCCTTTGTCTGGGTGTGACTTGTCAGTTGTAAAGCGTTTGTGTATGAGTGTTAGTTATTCGAGCGATATTCATTTATTTTATTTTATATTCGGTGTACCAATTTGTACCTTTTGCTAGTTTAGCAACCGAAACCTGTTGCGTGCCGTCGTGTTTACCGACAGGTCAACACGAATAGTGGAGCATTAGCGTATGTTCACATTAAAGAAAATAGGGAAACCCCACAACGTCCTCCTTTGTTCACTCGCCTTGCTGGCTGTTGACCCATTATTTTCAAACGACATTCCCGTAACAATGAACTTAAACTTTAAAAGCACAGTTCACAAAAGGCGATAACAATTAGCCATTCAAAACGTTTGTTTGAAGTAAATACCTATGTTAATTGCGATTGCGATTTTTGGCAAAATTATTTTCGATTTCCATGGCTGTAAATATTGACTAAATTTAGTAGGTACATAATGTATGGTGTCAGAGGTTATTGTATTACCCATACCAAATATCTCCTATATCAAAGCAGTTTAACTGTAGTCTATCTGAGAGCAAGAATAGTGCTTTCGTTGTTAAAGGGTAAGTAAGTATTTTTTAGGGTTCCGTACCCAAAGGGTGCCAACGGGACCCTATTACTAAGCATACGCTGTCCGTCTGTCTGTCCGTCCGTCTGTCTGTCAGCGGGCTGTATCCCACGAACCGTAATATATAAGAGACTTGAAATTTTCACAGAATGTGTATTTCTGTTGCCGCTACAACAACAAATACTAAAAATAAAAAAAGTTTAAAAATAAAGGGGGTCCCCATTCAATAAACTCGATATTTTTGACGTTTTTATTTATAACTCATAAATTAAATTAGATATAAAGGGAAAACTAATATTTTAACCATTAGTGATCATTATAACAGCTTTTACATAAATTGTTGACAAAAAATATTGTAAAACTAAATTTTTTTACCAATTAATTAACTTTTAAGCGACAGTAGCGCCATGTAGTCGCATATGTGTAAACTAAAATTTTGACAGAATGAATATCAACTACTAAAAATTCAATAATATTTATACGGTGGTTGGTACGGAACCCTCTATGTGCGAGTCCGACACGCACTTGTTTCTTTTTTAGACTAACCCTCTCTTCGAGTTCGTCTCCTCAACTCTGATGCTATTTCTATACTTTTAGAAGCACCTTTCTCCGACCATTTTTAAAGAGTAAATGTTATTTTCTTTATTTATATGAACCCTTATTTGTTCATTATAATAAAGGATTCCATGCGGGTAGGGTTAGCTAGCAACACTGGGTAATGACCGGATGTCGTTTGACGTCACCCATAAACTCCCTTCCTAGGCTCGTGTTAAAATTTCCCAGAAAATAAGAGACTTCGGTTGTATTTTACAAAACCTTTTATTGTTTGTTACAATGCTTTTGTCCAAAATATATATCACCTTGTGGGAGCCTACCAACGCTGCGTCTTCCGGAACGTTATCGCCACTCAAGAACCGTTCCGCCCCATCGGCCATTAGTGCCCTATCCACTGCCACTTCAGTCTACTTATCTGGTATTTTATCGGTCACATTTGTTGGTATAGGCATCTCCTCATTTCTGGCAAGATCTCGTAGAGAATCTCCGAGCATAGCGCTCTCTCAGTGCCATTGAACTTTGTGTAGTTAGCGATCACGTTTCTATGCAAACAGAATACCATTTGATTAACTAAGTGATGTAAACTTTTATACGCACAAGTAACTCACGCATCGAACCTTTTGCGTCACAATCTTGTAACGCAAACTACGTCATACGTCCTACCCCAGAATCGTCCCGTGATAAAGTAACACTACTTGAGACATGTGTAACATGAACATCGTACGAACAAATTTAGGTATAAGGTCAGACGATAAATCATTCCCATACCCTTTTTCCGCACGCGTGTTGTATGTTCGTCGGCGATTTATTCCAAAAGGTCTCTCATAAAATTCTGAATTGCTTCCACGTGTTATTTTTTTGTGGTAAACAAATGTGGCACGAGTAAGAAGTAAATAATAAAATCTTCCTATTTCTTTAATAAGACCTTGCATGGTAGGCACTACAAAAAAAAAACTTTCAAAAGTTAATTATATTGTACTAGCGGCAAATCGCTTCAAGAAAAGGATACTGTGTCCCCTCCCCCCTTTTATTTGGCAGAAACTCTGGTGTGCTTCGAGGTGGATCATCGAAGAAACTATAATGACTAAAAAAACAACGAAACTCTAAGGCCGAGGCCGCACTGGTAAGGCGATCTTGATGCGACAGCGATCAAACTCCTATAAACATAATGGCAGTGGCCGCACACCACATGCGAACCGTCACGTCACCGTCGCGTCGCAATCGCCTTACCGGTGCGCCCACGGCCTGAAGATTCTGCGCTCTCAGTCACGAAAACAAGTACCTAAGTAAAGTTTGAAGTTATTTCAAATATTCAAATCGTAAGAATAGTAAACGTATTCGTATCGTTCGTCGTTCTAAGATATTCTGGAGTTAAATACACGATTCACGAGGAATGCCATACAATTCATCAATTCAAGGACACAACGTCCCGCGCTTCGGTGCGTGCGTTACTATGTCAGGAGCACAGAGTAAAGACTAAAGAAAGAGGTGCCCTTATTAGATATTTTTATGAAACAAAACGTGGTCATTGTTTTTTCATTTTCATTTTACTATTTACCGGTAAATAGTTGAACTACTCGCTTCGTTTTATGTCGATGTTAGTACTAGGCCGACCACTCGGCCGACTTGCTTAGGGCCAGTCCCCTTAGTAACTGGTCCATGGTCAGGAAGGAAAATAGTGCATTGACTTTCATCGCTAAGACTTGGCTTAGACGGTAAATTATGTGAGATTATTATACCTACTATGCTCGGTAGAAGCAAAGATGCTCTTTGCATAGTATATTTCGTTTACTTCAAACAACCTCGAAAATTCTTTTCGCTCGCTGAAATGTAGACGATTCTCACCAAAGCATATTTTCATACATTTATTATATCCACTAACATCGAATATTTCAGTAATAAAACCTAGATACACCGGAAACTTGTTTAATATTTATAATCAGTAAGGGCCACCGCAGACTTGCTACTTTTAGCATCGGCGATCGGCAATTTTGATGCTGTATCTCGCTTGTTCTCGCTCGAAGAAACGCGACGCAGCATCGATACAGTCGCAAAATCGCCGATCGCCGATGCTAAAGTAGCAAGTCTGCGGAGGCCCTAAAGTAATGTTGGTGAAGTCGATGAACTTTATGTTAAATTATATTCCGGCCACGCTTGATAAAATGGTATGGGAACACTTTAATCCAATCCAATAACTTTAAGCCAATAAAGTTGAGCTGAAAATCCTTCTACATTTCACCGCGATAATAAAAATAAAAACTGCGGAGTGGTCCCGGCAACAATGTTAGATTGTATTATTTTAAAACATATGTACTTCTTCGTAGCCTTTTACCAACTATTTCATTGGGGTAGCTAGTCTAACGATATTTACTGGTATGACTGCCTTTGACCTGAGCTAAGGTTCCTAAGGACCGTAAGACCAATGGTAATCGATCGTGGAGAGTTTAATGTGACTGCTTATCATCATCATCACATCATCATCGTACGCTTGTTTGCCACCTTAGTCATACATATAGGATTTAATACTATGCATAAAAATAACTATTCCCTCCATTCAAAGGACCTTAACATGTCCTCTTCAGTTCGGACGAGCACTGTGCCTAATTAGACCTTTATTTGATGATTATTTCCAAAATAACTACGGTGTTGGGACAATCATTTTTTAACAATAATATATTTTATTTTTTTTAAATTATTTGTCATTTAGTTTCTCAACAAATTGACATTAGAGGTGGTCGAATGATTGTCCACATACGTGTATCATACACACATTCAGACATTAATATTTGCACAGTGGGTTTAACAGACCTTTTATTCCGCCGGGAGGGTCCCGGAGATAACGGGCTTTTGGGTTGATCAAAGTGGTATCGAGCTTACATTGTGGCTAAGGAAATCCGCAGGGCTAGCATACGTGCAAATACAGTAATTTTATTGTAATCTCATTATGTCGCACCGAGTCGTTCCCTCTCTTAATTTATGCATAGAAAGGAATGAGACAGAATCAATTTATCTCGCGTTTCGTCTCGTCACGGCCGGCTGTGCTACAAGTGCTGAATAAACACGTGTCTAACTAAACAAATAAGCGTACTGGATGAGTTGAGAATAAAGGTATTAAATAAATAATATATTAATGAATTATACTATCAGTAAAAAATAAATTAAAAAATAATTTTCAGTCTAGCGGCGTTAAGAATCTATATTAAAATTTTCGGATGCTTTTAGGATCCATCTCGAATTTCATTCACAAAGAGTAGACCCCGAAGCGCTAGGGTCGTCGCCCCAGCCTCGGTGGGCTGCGACCTTTGACCCCACGTGACGCTGCATCCTGTTTGCCGAGTGAGTGGAATTGGCACGACTCTAGTGGAAAATTAACTTCCTCGCTTTAAGATTTTCACCATCTTAAATCTGTGAGTTCTAACGTATCATGGTTTCTTAATTTCTCTCAGTTAATCGAGGTTGTTGTTCCGTTATATTTTAGGAAAATTCGCGCTTGAAGAATTACCTTCACATCTACCAGAATAAATGTTTAGTAGATTTTGTTAGTGCTTCTAGCCTTTTGGCAATCAAAAATCTAGATAAGTAGTATGAGATTCTTTCTCATGTGTCTGTGTTTGTGAATTTGGCTGAACATTACTGATTTGGATGTTATTTAAGTACCAAGGTAGAATAATATCCGCTTGCATCTTGAATAATAGCAAAACTGGCCAAGTGCGTATCGGGCCACGCATAATGTAGGGTTCCTTAGCCATTTCAATAACTAACATTTACTGGAACCAAAATTCTGAAATATTAGAAACAAAGTTGCATTTGTGGTTGATTGATTATTCTCATTATTAAGTTTGTTCAGAAGCGACCGCATATCAACTTTGCTTTAACTTGGTCGGTTATTGCTCGTAATTTTCGATGGCGGTCAGGACGGACGGACTGGATCATTTTATAAGGGTTTATCGTAGGGGCTACGGAACCCTAAAAACAACCGACGATGCTTGCCGGGGCGCTGTACATTTTTTCATACAAATATTTTACGTAGACGCTATAGACTAGCGAGCGAAATCGTAGTAGAGCTACCATGCTCAAACA
This sequence comes from Drymonia ruficornis, assembly GCA_947859195.1. NCBI lineage: Eukaryota > Metazoa > Arthropoda > Insecta > Lepidoptera > Notodontidae > Drymonia > Drymonia ruficornis. The sequence goes on along the minus strand of OX401905.1, from coordinate 11,307,974 downwards.
GAGCCAAGTCGCCGACAGTCGCATACTTCCCAATCCGGAGTTATAATTAGGACGTGATTAGGTTTGCGCAGCGATGTCAGTGCTTATAAATATCATCAAATATCATAATAATTATAACTCTCGCTCTCCCAATGGATACGGATACGTTATGTGACCACCAAATTATATAATTTAGTTCTTATTTTCGGTAATTTTCCAAGAAATGCCATTTCCAATGGAGTTCATCCTAAGAATATCAGATCGCTTTAGCGTATAAAAATGTCTTGTGTTGGATTATTTATGTCGAATTTAGATCATAAAAACACCGAGTCGATACATTGCAGTTTCTACTAAAATTTAGGATTTATATTCGGAAATCTTTACATGTTTTAGGTATACCAGGAAAAGTACTGTTCTCATTATTTGGTGCGTCCAGATGCCTCGCATGCCTCGCCTGATGTTATTTATTTATATTTATTTAATATTAAGGAAAACCAACAGCTTTTTTAAATAGATAGGCAATGACAATAGATTGCATGAAGCCAATTAGAGGTTTTCATGGATAGACATTATGTCTTTGCATTATGACATCAAAACAGTGCTTGGGCGCAGAATATGTCTGATGTAGACGCGGCCATTTGGTGCGTCTAGATGCCGCCCATGCCTCGCCCGAGCACTCATGTTATGACATTATATCAGTCAGCCAGTCAGTCAGTCAGTTGGCTCAGTCGCAGCCCAGCTATCCTGAGGATGCCTCGTTTAGAGGCGAAACACGTGTCGAATTTATTTTGGATTCGCTTTGTCTGCGGAGAATTGTTAATTGTTAGGGTCCATGACTCATGACATATATATTCTCGACTGATAGGGAGTTAGGTCTTGTTGGCCTCTTCTATTATCGATCAATTAATATGGGTTATAATTTTGGAGGTTGACAATTCCGAGGGTGAGTGGTGGGACCCTCTCTATAATTGTTTTTTTATTATATGTATCTATGCGTTCCCCCGTCAAAACTAAGTGCTTCGCCCGACTTTCAATAATGTGTGTATGTTACCAGATAAGACACGCGCTGTTTGGGATTAGTTTACGATCGTGATGATCCTGCCATTCATTTCATTCATGTCACGCCACGGTTTCCTTGTGATGTTTCCGAAATAGAGACCAAAAGATAATCACATTCAGTGTTTGAATTAGATCAGGATTAAAATCTTGATCCTACCTACATACAGTAATTGTAGGCGTTTCATACATAACTAATAGCTATGAAAGCGGCCATAACCAAGAAGGCCTTTGGATTATAAAATATGTGAGAGAGGAAAGCGTGGGATAACGACGTCAATATAATAATCGAATCTCAAACGAAACGATAGTACCTATAATTAGTCGCCGCTATAATAATCCAATTGGATAACTGATCAGAAAATTCCCAAATGTTTGTTTGTTTGTTCTAAATATTTCCACGTGTTGCGAGTTTATCACGTCACCTCAATATTATGAGTTCCTTGAAGCTGAATATGTCACACAGTAAACAGAGGTGGGTGATATTCCACCAGGCGTAGCAAGCAAAACAAAGGAAACGATATACTAGAATACATGCATGAAATGTTATTATTCCAATATTCAGTAAAATAATGATATTTTCCTTATATTTGGTTAAGTTATTTCAGAAATTCATGGTGTCCTGGCGTCCACTAACTGAACCGGAAATTAGTGGTCCACGCGTTGACCACGCGGCTTCCACTCGTTGACCACGCGAGGTCCACTGGTTGATCACGTGACGTTTATGGTGTCATTGCAGCGTCCGCCCACAGTCCACCTGTCGAAAACGAGTGGACGCCGAGCGACGGGGCGGTGCTGGTCGGGTGCGGAGTCGTTAGATGAGTGTTGACCTTTAATGTATAATGTGTAGTAGTGGTTAGGTAGTTTTTCTGCAATAAACTTTAAACTCCTGTTGGACAGGCCCGCAAATGAGATGATTCATTATGCAATATGAATTAAAAATAAATAGGCAGCATAAAAAATTAGAAATACCACAAATAGAGTCAAGTCGTAGCCAGTGTAGGTACAGATGAATTAGAAATATTTAAAAATACGCAAAAATTATTGGCACAGGTCTTCGGAAATGACGGTCAACTAATATTTGCCCACCTTCCACTTATTTGTTTAATGTACTGCTTGCCGATTCAAATATTTACATTAGCTAAACCGAGAGCAATTAAATGCTGCAGTAAACCCGAATCATTGATGTCGTAAATGAAAACAAACTTTGCGGCTCAAAAATGCAAAAAAATATTATTAGCATCAAGACTTGAGACGTCGTAAACTGTCTAGGTGGCGCCAGATGTATCATTTGAGATGAGCGTGATCCCGCGCTGGTTAACAACGTGGTAGACGGACAACATCCGTTTGCATCGAGCCGACTCCTCCCAAACTGACTTTGAAGTGCTGTAAAAAAATGCGAAATAAATTAATTTGTCGTGCAACTTTCAAACGTAGCACCGTCTTTGTTCATGTGAAAAGTAAAAAAAAACATTTCAACGTCATTCAAACTCTAACGGAGATCATACGTTTTGGCAGACTTCATAACGATGTGATACCAACCAACATGTGTAAAGTACTGGCATATACAAAGTACTCTGTGAGTACTGGGGACGCACTCATTATTTGCAAAGGACAACAACCCATAGCTACTAGAAGTGGGTGCTTAAACGAAAGGCCGTTTGAAAAGTTAGTTTTTTTACATAAGCACACAAGCGCGCTTACAAACACAAGCGTGTGGCTTCTAAGCAATGACGGCCAGAAAGAGAAAGAAATTCCAAAAAATTACAAAAAGTAACCTTATTGTTATGCAAATACAGCTCAAATCAATATTTAATTAAATTGAACCTTATTTCTTTACCCATAAAAAGCAATACATTGATACTAAATTATATTAGATTGACAACCATATTTCTATGTGCATAAGGCTCACTATAAATTTTTCAGCAGATAAGTTTTAGCTATTTACAAGTTCAATGCACAAAAGCACAAAAAAGTAGAAAGCAGAAAACTAAGTAAAAAAGTAAAAAGCAGAAAAGCACTTTCCACTTTTTACAGCGACTTTTAAAAATAAGCACAAGCGTTACAGCGTGCTTTTAATATAAAGCCGTTTATCACATCTTTAATAGCCAATTTTGACGTAATGTGTAACGTCACGACTTTTATCCCTATTCGGGTCATGTAGTCAGAGGCTTGAGTGGCCATACACCACCACATTGTGGAGGTATTAACCAACGCAAAGCCCACGTTCCACCGGATAGTCAGAACCCAACGTGACAGGTGGTGAACCGTGTCGCCGTGTATACAGGAACTGACTATTACCTAATCCCGAGGGATAGGTAGGTTGCCTCACGACGTGATCTTCAATAATATTAATATTTAGGTAATGTTTTCATGGAAATACATAATTATAGTAATTCTTAACTACGCAGTTGAAGTCCATAACACAATGCAAATCGGAACAATTGAATTAGCGTCCTTGGAAAGGAAAGGGGTCCGTATAGGCTGGTGTACCCAAAGAAATTGGAATAAAAGGGGTACCTAAGTAAACACTTAAATTATGACCACCATTACAATAGCAACACATAATATCGTTTGATTCGATAATAATTGTTCTTTGTTTAAAATGTTATAATGGGCGGGTAAAATTTTCACTTTCACTGGCTTTAGGGGTTATTTAAATTGGACAATGGAAGGTTTTAAACAAAAACACCCATTATAAAGCAAATAAACAAGGGTTACTTAAAGTCCATTTTACATAAGTTTGCGGATAAATACCTTACTTAGGTACAAACAAATACTGCATAAACCACAACTTCCTCAACAGAAGAACTTACTCTTACTTGTCACGTCATAGGAACGTAGCAACATACCTAGGCGTTTGATCGAAGATAGTGTCACCTCTTATTATACCTACTAAGCGACTTAAAATAATCAGGTATTGAAATTAGAGTATTACGAAATAGTTTTTTTTTAAATTCAATCATCAGAGTCTTAATCAATACAGAACAGCCGTTCATTGACCCACAGATTTCCGTAATCCCGCATTGGAGCTCGTACTACGGTCTCCCAGTTCTGAAGAAAGATTCAAGAGACTGCATAGAAAACACGCCCTGAGCTTTTCAAATTAATCTCAATCCATTTTGTAGGGACATCGGCCCAGAAAGAATTTTTCTGGGTTAAAGGTGAACAGATTCGTAGGAAGTACAGATGGATTACTGCCTTTAAATGGATGGTTTGTGTAGGAATTAAGTCTAAGGGATTAGGGGGATTTGATGGATTGGAGTGGTTTAAAACGCGCTGTGTCGTCAGTTCGTTACAGAACTTTGGGGAGAATTTGAAAATGAAATTATATTGGAAACGGTATTGATTTAGAAAGAGTACTACGGTTTTCTAGTGGAAAAATTGCTTAGAGTTATTTTTAATTTATCACACCTTTCAATAAAAATCATCGTCAGTCAAGTACCTGCTTAGATTTTTGTCCGGCCGGCGACTTCAAAGACGCTATAAAATTTACGATGTTTACTCAATAAATAGATGCACTTTTTATTATCCGCCTAGACTAAAATAAATGTTTAAAATCATCAAGGTAGGTGCTCGCTTTCAGCCTTCTTATTGACCTAGACGTGTCGAGAAATCTATGATCGGTTTATAATTGATACATGACGCATTAGAGATTATCTAGAAGGGGCATAGAGTGCGCGGCCTCAAAATGGGAATATACACTTCCTGGCTGGCGCCGACCCTGCCTGCGCCGAGCTGGAGCGTGATCACTCGATGGACCAGATGATGAGGTCAATGATGTACGGCTCGATTTAGATTTGATAAATATATTTGATTACGGGTCTGTTTATTAGATCCGTAGTACCAAACGTAGTAGATCCGTAGTATTTATAAATGTTTGTTTTCTAGTGGTGGATTAATAAAGAGTTATCTATCTATCTACCAAATATAGTCGAGGATGGTGCTAATAAAAAAATGTAACGTCACGACTTTTATCCCCATTCGGGGGTAGTCAGAGGCTTGAGTGGCCATACACCACCACATTGTGGAGGTATTAACCAACTCAAAGCCCACGTTTCACCAGATAGTCAGAACCCAACGTGACAGGTGGTGAACCTTGTCGCCGTGTATACAGGAACTGACTATTACCTAATCCCGAGGGATAGGTAGGTTTCCTCACGATGTTTTCCCTCACCGTCAGCGAACTGTAAATTATGCACATAGATGAAAATTCATCCATTGGTGCATGCCCCACCGGGGATCGAACCTGGGACCTTCTGATTGTTAGCCCAACCTGTTCACCCCTAGGCTACAGTCGCTTATAACAACATGCTAATAACATGTAGCGATTCGACAAGTAGTGCTTACCGATAGTTCCTTATACATGAGCAATATAATGAATAGCATAAGTTAAAAGTTATTTATATTGACAGTAGCTGTGCGCCTGATAGGATTTCCTATCGGGGCGAAAATAAAGATCTTCTATACAAACTTTCATCCCATATTTCACCGACTTAGTGGATGAATTTCAAAAAATGCTCATATAGCTGACTTGCTACTACTAGGCTAGGCTAGCTACTAGCTGCTGAGCTGATTTTCCGTTTTTCTGACTTCAAAAATGACAGACTTCCATACAAATTTCATCCCCTTTTTCACCCCATAGCGGATGAATTCTCAACACTACGTGATAAAAACTGTAATTCAGTCAGAGAATGATTTTTATTTTTAAAGCAAAATGCTGATTAAGTATTTTACGTTCGCTGCTGATTTGTAACGTATGAGCCGGACAGAAATATTTTAGATACTTTAAATTTGTAAAATTTACTATAAAATTGTAATTTGTAGCCAGCGTAATAAGCACAATTGTATGATATAACTTATAAAAAACCTTATATAAAACTTATATTAATGCTACGAAAGGTACCTATGGTTCGCTTGAAAGGTTTGCGGATTGCGTCTTGACGAGAACCCGCTGCTACACCGCACCGTTCATAACGTTTATGTAATAATTAAAGATATTACGTAATATTCTGATCGGTTTATGTTATGTTTTTTTTTACTATTTCAGTAATTTATTGGTGGTAGAGCCAAGCTGTAGCCAATTGACTGCAGCTCATATACGGGCTGTATCTATCGAGGTAGTACCACCCTCTCACAGAAGATCGGCGTAAAGTAGCTATTACAGCTGTATTTCGAACGAGTGAGAGAGCCGGAAGCCCAACTCCTCTCCCCTCTTCCACTCCCTTCGTTCCACTCCCCTTCAGGACGGCAACGTGCAAGCAATGTCTTTAGTATTGCAAGCATCTATAGGCTACAATAACTGCTTAACATCAGGCGGGCCGAACGCTTGTTTGCCACTTCAGTCCCATAAAAAAATCTATATCCATAACTACTAGCCTCTATTTTCTACAAAATACCCTGAAATACCGTAGTTGTGGAGTGTTAACTGAATTTCCAATTGAAATACCCACTTCTTTGCGACTGGTAGAATACATTATGATTTATTTGTTGTTGTTATAATTCTCACAACCTATTACATGACAGGCGCAGTCGATATAGCTAGGATTTTGTATGTCAAAGTTATTGCAGACAAATCATAATATCCGGGTAAAGCAGCACTAAGTAGTTTGTTTAATTAGTGCCATTTGTTTGTTTAATTAGTTCTACTCCCTACTATAGAAGGTTTCTTTCCAGGAATACCTTTCACTTTGATGTACGTATCGGGTTGCAAGTATTTGATTGCAAATACTACGTAACGACTAGTTGGCTTTCGTTTATTTCTTGGTAGTGATTACGTCTAGCTACCGGATTATATTAAGAATAACTCTTGCCCTGGCTTTTTATAACAGATTATCATTATTGAATAATAGGTAATGACTAAAGTACAAACAATCATGATCAACATAGTTATAGGGCAATCGATATTGGTATAGGTATATGTTTCTACAACGTGTAACGGAAAGGGTATATCTATCCGAAAGGGGTGAATAGTGTATTTGGTATAGAGTCTCTATGCATGGTTTCAGCTGAAAATAAATTTTCAATAATTTGTTACCAAATGTTTGGTTTGGTAAAGCAATTGAATTCAAATCATAAAAAACGTGTCACAACACTACGAGGGTAATTTTATCCTTACACGTCACTCTTCCGCATATCGTTGACTTAGGTGCTAGTGATGTGCAAATGTAAATTGAAATGTTTGGTATTTTACTAATATGTATTAGAATGTCTCATATGTATGTAACGTGTAGATATAGGATTTAAAAACCCTTGCCGTCTAGTTTGTTGTCACCCAAAGAAGCCGTGCAATTCGTATGTATATACCCTTTCCGTTACACGTTGTATAGGTATCATCATCATCATCATCATCTCAGCCGAAAGACGTCCACTGCTGTCTATAGGTATACGTAAAAATTATTCCACCAATATTCCATTACTATTTATAAGTAAGGAAAACTCAAATAATAGTGACACGGACCTAATATTTTACTTGTTAGCTGTTTTACTAGGCCGTTGATAACGTAAGAAATATATTTTTTTACAGCTCCTAAAATTCTGAAATGTATTTTTTATTCAGAAACCCAAGGGCGTCTAGGACACTTTATTTGGAAAATACAAAGCTGTGTCTTTGTATCTTTAAGAAATTATTTTATATTTCAGAATATTTTTTACCGTCTGGAGTAATGTTAAAAAATTTGCTACGTACGCCACTTTTATAATGTTACGAAAGATGTATTCATGATGAACTTTTATAAAATCACGAGCAATTTGGAACGTTTTTTCTCTTCGTGCTCTTGGATATTATACTTAATATGTGGTGGCCACATATTATCAACGTGTGTGAAAAAAATATCTTGTTTAGATCACTTCTATTGCAGATCCTTATCAAGAAGATGATATGCTTTAAGATAATCATCGTTCCATTATGAAAACACAATTAAAACATACATAGGATTCTTTGTTTAACCAGGGTATAGTCATCCAAGAGCACGAAGAGAAAAAACGTTCCAAATTGCACGTGATTTTATAAACAGTTCATCATTAATATCTTTCGTAACATTATAAAAACGTGCTTGAATCGTACAATAACAGACTATTTACAAACATAACTGTGTTCACGACAATTGACCCTATTTCCTAATAATTTTATTCGCATTTTACGAACTCGTAGGCATCTAATAAATAAATTTGTAATGGGTTTTTTGTTTGTTTTTCATCATCTTGATACATTATTGCAGTTTGTTAATATGGGGACACTTGTAAACGTTGGTAAAAGTAGCTTTCTTGTCCTATTATCTGTAGGTAAGATAAAAGATAAATAAATAATTAGGCACTAGTTTACAAATGGGCTCTATATTATTTTCGACACATATTGAATTTGAAAAATATCTTTTCTACAATACGTGACAGCTGCGGATGGAATGGAACTCCATTACAAGAAAATGTACGGCTTTGTCTTGTATAAACACAACGGAAACATGTAGAGTTCTTATTTCTCTCGTTATGTGTCGCTCGCAACAGTGTGTCATACGTATTTTTTCATCGTGCAATTAGTTTCCTAGACCGACACGTCCACGCTTCAAACTCTTCGATCATTAATCTACGTTCTGACAATGCTACGGCTGTCTACTCTATTTTCACAGTTACCTTCGCACCAGCATTTGCTGTTTTAATGACGACTCTCGCAGCGCCAATACCGCGGAGGAAGGTTGAGGCCTCGCGTATCATAGCTTCACGAGGACAATTTTGTTTTTGTTTCGATGTGTCGGAAGAAAGAACTCAACATTTCACGACCCGTCTGTATTTCAAGGTAGGTTACCGGAGTCGTTAGAAATAGTTTTCGGAAAACACGCTGCGTACACGTGTGTTTATGTCGGCTCGGGTATGCCCCTTGAATTAGGGTCGTTAACGACGAAAGAGATTTGTTTATCATGCAGAATAAACTATCCTCTAGGAAATCATTTAAAATGCTGATAATTAATAGCTGTAACTTGTACTCGTAGAACCTTAGTAGACAGTAAGTTAACTATGTAATGTACTTACGTCATATAGGTAGGTAAGGCTCTATTTTCTCATTCTCATTAAGACAAAGGTGAGGCGTGGGCGGCGCCGCCGGCCGCATTCAAAGGAGCTTCCTCATTAGACCTACATCTTCCAGGAAGTCAGGTATGCGTTTATTAACTATGCCGGGGCAGTTTCTTTATGTAGAAATTACTTAGAAATTGTATTTTAAACTATTTCTACAGAAGAAGAGTTAATAAAGGATCACTTGTTTATATTCGTTAGCAGGTTACCATGAACCTACTTAACATGAATCCACATTAATGAAGTTTATAAGGTAATATTTAAAAAATATTCTATTGTTTATTATCCCACCATCAAGTCATATAATATGACAGGTATGTAGCACAACTTGACGGTGGCAACGCCGTGTCTGCAGATGGCAGGAGAAGTTAACATTTTATGTTATGTAGCGATGAAATCACCTAAACGTTCAGTGTTAATAACCCAAATACAAGTTATATTTGTTTCTAAACAATGTAGCCTCATTTCAAAAGTGTATTTGGAATGGCTAAACAAAGACCGACACAATTGCAATACGAACGCCGCCCGCGCCGCGCCGCCCGCCTCACGTGTATTCAGAGGACCTACTCTGTTTCAAACAAAAACGAAATTTCGGACGAAATTCGCGTATTTCCTACTACGTTTCTCATTGATTCCGACACTTCTTACGAACGAAAATTGTTTGACGTCTTCGTCGTCGTCGAATCTAAACGTCAAACAATTTTCGTTCGTAAGAAATGTTGGAATCAATGAGAAACGTAGTAGGAAATACGCGAATTTTGTCCGAAATTTCGTTTTCGTTTGAAACAGAGTAGGCCCTCTGGCACGTGGAAAAGGATTTCTACTAAAGTCGCCCTGAAATAGTAAAATAAACACGTGGATGTGTTTATGACTTAATTAACGCAATTCTGATCGCTTCCTAAATGGGGCAGCTCATCATATCGACCCTTCTTGGAAATGGCAAATTAACTGCATAGTATATTATAATTTGTTTGAAAGTTTTTATGGATTCTGAAGCCTTTGAAATTCTATCCAGAGGGAAGGTTACCTAACTGTGTAGAAATTATAAAATCGTGGGCAACATTAATATAACAGTCTTGTTTCTTTTAAGATTGCCATAATTATTGCATGTCAGGCGTGTCCAGAACACGCGCATGCCGCGCGAGGCAGCTTTGCCTCGCGAAGTTTAACATACCGCGCGCGAGGCAATTGCTCGCCCTGCCTCACCCGAGCGCTGTCATTTGCCTCGCCTAGTTTGGCCTAGTCATGAGACAGAACGATGATGTTAATAATGCCGGCTATACCCGTCTATGTCTAGAGTGTAGGTTGGCGCGCCCTTTGCTTCGCGCAAGATGCGTCTGTTCTGGACCCCGCACTTCAGATACTTACCAGCGGGCCCGTTAGCGTGGTTGGCGTGATGGCGCCTTTCACGCTGCAGGTCGTAGGTTCGATTCCTACCCGGGACATGCATTTGTGTGCATGAACATGCCTGTATATCCCGAGTCTGGGTGTATATGTATATTAGGTATTTATTTACAAAGAAAAAAGTAGTATATGTAGTAATGTCAGTTATCTGGTTTCCATAGTACAAGCTCTGCTTAGTTTGGGATCAGGTAGCCGTGTGTAAAAAATGTCCCAGGATATTATTATTATTATTACTTATACCTCAGATAAAATACTTACTGGTTAATTTTTAACAAGTATTAGTACCTAGCTACTGAATATTATTGACGATATAATTTTTTGTCTTAAAAACGTCCAGTAAGTATTTTAATATTTATACGAGTAGGTTGTATATGATAAACAGGTGGTTCGTAGCACGATTTATGTGAACATCTATTTCTATAAACACGTGATTTGGTATAAAGGTTGGTATCTTCGAATGAATGTGGACAATGAGTCAATGTATGACTTTGCCGACTATCACCATTCCAGAAATATCGGTCATATTAGGTTGAACTTACAAAGTAAACTTTTAATGGCAAGGACTATTGAGGGCCGAACGGATTCCTACACACGTGACAAATTTGTAGGTTGCCACGTGACCGACTACACGAACGACATGTCGGTGTCGGAATATTAACATCCCGGAGGCACTTTATCTTGTTCACAAATGCATTTATTGGTGGCAGAGTCAAGCTGTAGCCAATTGACTTCAGCTCATATATGGGGTGGCTCCACCGGGGTAGTACCACCCTCTCACAGAAGATCGGCGTAAGGCAGCCATTACAGCTGCGTTTCAAACGATGAGTGAGAGAGCTGGAAGCCCAGCCCCCCACTTTCCCCCTCCTTCTTCCCGCTCCCCTTCAAGTCGGCAACGTGTGAGCGATGCTTTTGGTATTGCAAGTATCTATAGGCTACGGTAACTGCTTAACATCAGGCGGGCCGCACACTTGTTTGCCACCTTATAGTAACATAAAGAAATCTCAAGCAATCTGTGCCGTATGTTCACAGTAATAAAGTCCTTAGCATGGAATCCACTTAAAAACGCTGACTATACTAGCGGCACGACTACACTACACACACACACTACACTACATACACTACACACACTATACTATATTAGTGTCCTGTCACACAAAGTAAAGAAAGTTCGTCAAATCGTGCTCACTTAAACAACCTTGTGTATGTGACCACTTTATTTCTATTTCTGAAAAAAATATTAACATTCTCTGTACCAATGCAAGTGCATCGAATGGACGTGACGTAGTACTCACCTACTTGCGGTCTTCCTGAAGGTAATGAAGCCACAGTAACGGTAAGATATTAACTATATTCGCTGAATGTAGGATTAAAAAAATTAAAGGCAAGCACTGCTAAGGTCAGTCAACCCGTTCCGCGCCCGTTAAAGGATATGGGACGTGAAGACAGTAAGGTGTGACCTCCTTCGTGTTGTGTGGACCCTTTGTTCCTAGCTTAGGACACTTGTAGGTTATTGTTTCGCCGTAAGCCAAAGACCTCTAAGTAGGTACTATTATAATCCACGTGGATAGTTACTTCAAGTGTTTGGGATTAAATTATTCTAGATTGTAAGGAACTCTCCGGGAATTTGTGAGCTGGCCCAATTTCCGATTGTTTTAATCTTTTAAAAAATCTTATAATTACCATATTTGTAATGGCTCACTGGCAGCGTCTACAAAAAGCGAGCGACGCGCCCGAACAGAAGAGACAAGCGGCTGACGTCTACAAGCGTTCCTTCAAATCGCTACGCTTCATGTATGGAAATGACATAAGTCACGTGATCTACATAGCAACTTGTTGTTGATCTACATGGCGACGTTTGACATTTCCATACATTGTGAAGTCTATTCTATTCTATTCGATTAGCGTTCATGCCACTTGTCTAGCAACTCTGTCAGTTTTGACGTCTGAACGCGTAGGCATAATGAATGGCTTGGGCGCGGTAACTCGTCTCATATACTGGGTGAAATCGAAATCGTAGGCAATATTTTAACCAGTGATTCTACACATGATTCAGAATATTTTGGGAATATTAATCAACAAATCAATTGATAAAAATGTATTACCCAGGTAAGGTATAACAGTTAAATGGTTTGCTTATTTGCTTACCCGATCAATATTTTTTTATCAATAGATTTTTTATTTGTTTCCTAAAATATTTTGAATCATGTGTAGAATCACTGGTTAAAATATTGCCGACGATTTCGATTTCACCCAGTAGACGCATCCACTGACTTCATTTCCATTTAGTCTCATTGTTAATGGTTGTATTGGCAAAACTTTGAAGAAAAAAAATCGCGGTAAGAAACAAACAATTGCCATTGGCGTGACATTGTCCTCGTGTCTCCTGCCCCATTTTCCACGTAAACAATACGAGTCCATTGAGTCCATTGAGAAGTTTTCCCGCCTCTAATATTGTTGTGACAACAATACCTGCTGATGTGTTCCGGCATTTGAACACCAAGCTCATGTTACAAGGTCGAAGTCGACTAAACACAGGTATATTCCACACTTGAGTTATTCTGACAGTGTACATCCAATACATAAGATTGATGGTTCCTTTTAGCATGACATTGAGAAAGCGTGGGTATACGTTACTACAAGGGGGAGACCCCACCGCGGTGCGCGGAGAGGCCACGCACACGGCCACGGCTACGTTTTGCAAGAAAATGTATGGATGACGTCATTTCGTGCGTAGCCTCTCCGTGCGCCGCGGTGGACACCGTGATATACATTTTCGTGTAAATCGAAGCTTGACCCACGTGCGTAGCGTGTGCATGGCCTCTCCGTGCGCCGCGGTGGGGTCTCCCCCTAAAGGCGGAAACCCACCGCGGCGCACGGAGAGGCCACGCATCGCTTTGCAATGCATGACGTCATTTCGTGCTTTTATTTGAAAATGTTAATTAATATACATTTATTTATTTATTTGCTTTTTCAGTTGAATATTATTAGGTACCCAGTTCCATGTGAAAACTCCCTAATCTAAAATATATCTGCTTTGTTCGTTTTTGTTTTAATGCATATAATAAAAAGATCAAGGTGACTCTCGTTATTATTATAATTATTAAATCACATAACGTTTTACACGGTAGCCGTGCAGTGGTAGCCGATTGGTTAAGTACGCGTCTTGTGGGCTTAAGGTCCTGGGTTCAAATCCTGGCTCACACCTCTGGATTTTTCGAAATCTATGTGTGAATCATAACTTTAATATGATTATCACTTGCTTACGGTGAAGGAAAACATCGTGAGGAAACCTGCATGTCTTTAGACATGTGAAATCCACCAACACGCACTGGGCCAGCGTGGTGGATTATGGCCTGAATCCCTCTCGCATTGAGAGGAGGCTCGTGCCCAGCAGTGGGACGTTAAAAAGGGCTAAATTATTATTATTATTATTATTACTATCATTTCGCGCGTAGCCTCTCCATGCGCCGCGGTGGGTTTCCGCCTTAATGGATAGGTCGCGGTATGCAGCGTATTCATGAAAACTGAAAACGTTATGTGATTTAATAATTATAATAATAACGAGAGTCACCTTGATCTTTTTATTATATGCATTAAAACAAAAACGAACAAAGCAGATATATTTTGGATTAGGGAGTTTTCACATGGAACTGGGTACCTACCTAATAATTTTCAAATGAAAAAAAGCAAAGAATTAAATAAATGTATATTAATTAACATTTTCAAATAAAATTAATCATTTAAATATCTAAGTATTTATAGTATGGTATGAAATGTAAATGGACTAAAGGTATCTTATATACATATACATCTGGAAATCTGACTGACTGCTATATTCTGCCCGCACTTTGAGAAAAACATGAACGATGACTAAACGTTGTTTTCTGCCACTAATGGCTTATAAGCATTTAGGTAAGATAAGCACGCGTCAATTTTACATTCACCATCTCCATGTTTTTATCTGTGAACATTAAAAACAATAAATAGTTTACAAAACGCTTTTAAAAAATAAGTTGATTAATTTCCGCCTTCCTTTAGTTTACAAGGCAAACCAATCCTGAAATAATGGGTGGTTTCTTTTTAAAAATGCAAATACTAATGTCTCGCACGGCATTGGATTCGCGAGTGTCTAGTTTCCAATGCCTCTAATTAAATATAGTGAAGATATCAGAATGTTCGTAGTCTGAGATTATGAATGGAGCGTAGCGTAGAGCCGGGGACAAGGCCCCTGGTTGATGGATCGAGGCCGGCTCTCGGGATAAATACTGGTTATAAACAAGAAATTATACACTTCATTGCGATTTTTTTTCTTGTAACGCTTTCCGTACTTGAAACATAAAAATTTCTTGGTTGCACAAATAAGGACGCGTGTAATAGAAAAGGTGAATTAATACCTACCTAAAGCGAAATGGGTATCTGAGTATTCCTTACACTCGCAAAGCCGATAGACCTTCCTACACATTTTGTTCTAGTAGTTATGTGTGATCTTTCATGTTATAATAGAAAAAATATTTGTTAAAATAATGTACCTACGCGTCTCTTATAAACCATATTTTCTAATGAAATAAATGAAATATTGCATTGAATTAATTCGGTAAAATTTATAAACTTAACAATATAATGTCTCATTTAATATGATGATAAATAATGCCTGTGAACATTAATTTAACGCTAATTAGCTGTAACATTTAATTCTTAGCCGTGCGTATCTCTCATGCCTAAACAATTACGCTAAACATAATTATTGTGCAATTAACGGTGGCCGGTTGCCATCGCGACATGAATTTATCGCGTCAAGATATAGTTTCTGGCCATCCTCCTCGAATGTCGTGAGGTGGTGCCACGCAACACTTCAATGAATGTAGCCAATGCAACCAGCGTCCAAAGATCAAAGACGTCCAAACAGAGTGGTCATAAAACACAAGAATTTTCACATTTTTACAACGAAATATATCATTTCAATGTATAAACACACAATATAAGCGGTTAGTAGCTATAAATTGACGAATATTTACGCCCCGAGTGACGAAATCGTAGAACTTCCAGCGAATGTTTTTGTTTAGGCAGTGAATATTAGTCACCTAAAGTATTCGCCGAATTGCGCGCGCGCACCGTTTCCCATTTTCCAAAATGGAACTGTTTCAGTTAACATGAACTGTAAACATTTATTCATAGATTCTATAAATAGCCGTTTATTCTTAATCTCATTTGCACGACTGTCAGTTAAAAAAATATTTGGTGCGCGTCCGGGAGGCGACGGGTTAGTAAACATAAATTAAGACAATCTATCAAGGTGAATACAGGTTTATGCTCCGGCATCACGTTACGACCTGCCAAAAACAATATTTTTGTAGAATTTATGCTTTTCCATCACATGCTTTGTTTATTCCTCTAAGTCATAGATACACGCGAGTATACCCTAGTAACAGATTGTATTATTGTAATTCCGAAATAGAGAAATACCAGATCATCTGTTAGCGATGTTATCTATTACCTACATAACGTCGGTCTGTAACCTCATTTTGTTTTAATTTGATTACATAACACTCGCAGTGTGAACATTTTATGAATGGAATCTGCTAGAGCATTTGTTTTATTTAAAATATATTTTCTTGTTTTTATTAAAGACCTACATCCGTCGAGAATATTTTCCTCAACGCTCGTCTCGCAGTTTAATGTGGGACAACCGAAGTCTTTCATATTATTGCAATCTTGCGAATACAAGAAATGGGTCGATTGTGTTTTGATGATGTGTCCTATTTCGAAATTATGTAAAAAAGAGCAGACATTATCTGCGTTAAATTGTTTACATTAGGTACAGTATGAGCGAAGCAGAGGAGCGAAGTGTATTTGATTGTTCTAAACATGACTGGCACCACTTTTTAAATTAAAAAAGCAATGCAGATATCTTATCTTCTCGACCTTTGTTGAACTATCTAAATGTATTGCTAGTTAGATAGATAGTATGGTTGTTCCCGCTGTTCTCTCGTCTCGTCATCGTCGTGTCGTCGAACTTGAGAGCACGCAAACTTTATTAGTAAACAATTATTTTACCAAGATTAGTAAGATCAACCGTCCTCTTTAATTAAATAGACCTCTCTCATCTAAACTTTACTTCTCAATCACAGCTATTAATAATTAAGGCAATCAGCTTCGCCTTGACGTTTGCTTTGCTCAAAACAACTTACGGAAATAATTTTATCGGTACTCTTCTTAAGAATCCCAATATAAATAAATATTTAAATCTTTATAATTATAATGATGTTTTAAAATAAACGGTAGTTTATTATTATTTGCTTTTGGAGTAGGAAAGCAAAACAGAGAGCACAACCATAAAAATAAAATGCTTTATGACAAAAATAATACTTCTTTTAAATACTCAAAGGTTTAAATATATCATCACGTCCACAATGGATGAGGGAGACCTTAGCGCAGACATTAGGAAGCAAATAAAAATGTTTAATGTTTATTCTGAATAGCGGCGATATAGATTTAGTGCTCTGCAAACTACAATGACCATGGAGATTATATTTGTGGGGCGAACGCCATGAGTCTCACAGTGTATTTGTTTAGCCCCCGCTACATATAAATTTATCTACTTATTTTATAAAAATACATTATTCTGATTTTCTTAGATGATTAGCTTGTACGAGCGATATTTCGAGAGGATTGCAGTTAACCTGCTGCAAGCGCTAGACTAAGCGCCGCCATACACGGACTGCATTTTGCAGTCGCTTAAGACTGCAAAATGCAGTCCGTGTGCAGTTGCGTGCCGTCGACTGCAACCAACTGCAATAGAGCTGTCACTTCCGACTGCAAAATGCAGTCCGTTTGCAGTTGCGTGCCGTCGACTGCAACCAACTGCAATAGAGCTGTCACTTCCGACTGCAAAATGCAGTCCGTGTGCAGTTGCGTGCCGTCGACTGCAACCAACTGCAATAGAGCTGTCACTTCCGACTGCAAAATGCAGTCCGTTTGCAGTTGCGTGCCGTCGACTGCAACCAACTGCAATAGAGCTGTCACTTCCGACTGCAAAATGCAGACCGTGTGCAGTCGCGTGCCGTCAACTGCAACCAAACTGCAATAGAGCTGTCACTTCCGACTGCAAAATGCAGTCCGTGTGCAGTTGCGTGCCGTCGACTGCAACCATACTGAAAAATGCAGTCCGTGTATGGCGCTAAGTGTGTAAAAAATTGCAAGGTAGAGTAGCTTGTAGCAAACTATAGACTACACTACCAAAATACGGACTCTATGTTGATAGGAGTGAGAAAAAGGATTAGACTAGTTATTTCAGACCTTATTATTCACGTCTAATAGTCGCACCTTTAGTTATAAACACTTTGAATATCATGATGACACAATAATACCTATCTATCGGAATTAATGATGGATATAAAACGACGCCTGGCATAAAAGGGATCGTAATAAAAGAAATTTTATGCGATAAGTGTATTTTATAAGAATCCAGCACTGTGGCGGTGGGGACATAAAACGTAGGACATAATTTTTTAATATTATTTTATTTCAGATGAAATTTATCTTAATGTATTAGATAAGATGAATATAGGTACATCAAAATCATGTGATGGTCATGTACTTAAATTCAAATATATTTTTTCATAAGCAGGTACATATTAGGGCCTCCGCAGACTAGCTACTTTTAGCATCGGCGATCGGCGATTTTGAAACTGCGTCTCGCTCGTTCGCGCTCGAAGAACGCGACGCAGCATCGATACGTCACAAAATCGCCGGTCGCCGATGCTAAAAGTAGCTAGTCTGTGGAGGCCCTTACCAATCCAATAATTAGGTGTATTTTGTATTCATACATTACTATTAAAAACAAGTTAACAAGGAAACAGTGTAAATGAAATCAAGACAAGTATAACAATATATAGACAAGTTATAACTGATTTTATAAGTGTTAATCCTCAGTATAACCCTGTTGCTGTTAGAATCTACGAGACAAGGGTTGTTAGGCAGCCGTAAATAGACGGCAAAGTCGCAGCTCGATGCACCCGCCAAGAACAAAGATCAATCGAATGCTAACCATGTTTTAACAGAGCTTTCTAGTAAATGAACGGGTAATAACGAATAAAGGTCAACGCTCATCTAACGCCTCCGCACCCGACCAGCACCGCCTCGCCGCTCAGCGTCCACTAACTGTACCGGAAATAAGTGGACCACGCGCTGACCGCGCGGCGTTCACTCGATCACCCCGCGCGGTCCACTGGGCGATCACGTGACGTTTATGGTGTAAAAGCCGCGGCCGCCCGCGGACTACCCGGCGACAACGAGTGGACGCCGGGCGGCGAGGCGGTGCTGGTCGGGTGCGGAGGCGTTAGGTGAGCGTTGACCTTAAGGGTATTAACAAAATTTAAACAAGTGCATAAAAAATGAAAATTATTTATGGCCTTTATGGTTAGCCATCATAATAAAATACTATATTATGGAGGTTATTACATAGCTCTGTTTTTATTGTGGTGAATATTATAACAATGAAATACTATTACCCCCGAATTTATTAAAAGTTATGATGGACTTACACTAACATTACAAATCACTTTTGTTCATAGAAATGCTTTTTAAAATCACTATAAGCTGGCCAAAAATCTCTATAAAGGGTATTGAAATGTAAAGAAGGGGAAATACACTGGACCGCAAAGAAAAAGGGCCTTCAAAAGTACCTGACCTAGCATTATGAAATAAAGACTAAATTTAAGAATATTTTAATGTGCTTAAATGAAAATAAAAGAAAATGAATTCAAGCTTTTTATCTTTAATAAATGTAAAATAAATAAAAATGCGTAATTTTTCCAGTATTTTTTTCTAACCGACCCTTTTTCTTTGCGGTCCAGTGTATACATTAGCTATACTGAACATATCTCTTGTTTCTAGCTCGTAGGAAACCCATGGTTTCAGAAGTAATCCAAAATAAGTAGCTTCTCATCGGCTGTTGAGTGACCATGCTTTAAAATTTGACACTGTTTTGAAAAAGACAATAACTCAAATAGACGCGGAAACGTGTGATGTGTCTGCGCATGATTGCGTAATCAGAACCCGAACGTTTCGACATCCGCTTAGGGCTGCTATTTAATAATCAAACTCTTTTCCAAGCCCTTTATTTTCAGGATACCTATTCATAGCTTTTTGGAGACATTTTTGATGCTGTTTGAATTCATATGACTTATAATGCTGCGTCCATATTACCGTAACATTACTCCTTTTCCATGTCATGTCACTAGTCATTGGGGGAGTCCTTTATCTAGCAATGGACGTCTTCCCGCTGTTGGATGATGGATAAGTGGGGACGCTTCAAATAATATTTGATAGGCACATGAAATTTACCTGTTAATTAATATATCAGTATTTACATTTTATGTTTCCGAATCTGCTGACAAGCTATGGAACATAACAATATAGGTCTAAATGAAAAGCGTCCCAAATGATTATTTTTTTGCAGACGGCAACCCTATAACGCTGGTAGCTGAATGAACTGCGCCCGCGCAGCTCGCCGCCCATGTTGCCAAGCAACGTTACGCATTTGTCATCTTCTCGTATGGCCGGTGAATGGGATTTGTAGGTCACCGCTCGTGTATTTATTTACCATGGCTCCCGAAGGCATGGTAAATAAATCGACTTAAATTTAGATCGACTGGTGGGTCGTTAGTTTGACGTAAAAAACATTATTGTGTTCAACCAATAATCGGTTTGTGTTGCAATTAGTGTCAAAATCACGACCATATAAAACTGATGGTCGAGTTCGTAACACCGTTCAGCTGTTTCTTAGATAGTAATGATAGGTTTATGTTAGTTTATAGCCCTAGACCTAACTTATATTGCCTACATTAACATAAAAAAAAACATTTTGTTACAAACTCATCGATCGTGTTGGTGCTATTGTCCTATGACGTTTTATATTATAGACCTGACATACACGAACATTAGTGCTCTAAAAAATTGCACATTAAACTACACCTACATATCAATGAATACAAGCCATATCCGCAAGACCTGTTGTTAGAAAGAGATTAATATACATTATAGCGTTATTAGGTACATGATGATTCATGATCCGGCGCGTGCGCGTGCAGCCGTGCAGCCCCGACGCTGGGTGCCGCGTGACTAAGAGGATATTGGGTAGTTACCTTGCATTCATGTAGCTAAAATAAGCGCGGTAAGTTCCATCTAAAGGTTTTATTAAACCTTTAGATGTTTCAGACGACTTTATTACTATCGTCACTATTTTCTATTTCCAGCTTTTCCTGACGTGAATATTCCATGACTTTTGCAGAGTTTGAGCTGAGTTATTGTTAGAAAGTCGTCAAGGGATGCAACGGTACATCGTTATTGAGCTATCAATGGGAGTTTATCTAATTCACGTGTGATTTTACTACATTTTCTCTTTCATGGTGGTAATGCGAGCGTGGGTCTATTTATAACAGGAACCGAACAATGGAGCAGTTGCTGAAAAATGTGTTCATGTTTTACATTTAGCTTCTGCCTGATAGGTACTTCACGTGCAGTACATCATAACATTAATGAAATGCAAGGGTGGAAATATTTATTTGTCGACATCCAGTTGCGAATAAGTGAAGGCCAGTTCGTTATGAATTTTAAAAATATCATGATAGATACTTAATCCTAAAAAGAACTCCACAGCTTTTGACAAACACAATAACAACATGAATCATAAACTTACACAAGAACTCAATATTTCAAGAATTATCATTTTTAAGGACGGCGCCACAACAATGCTCGTTAATTTTTAAATTGAGAAAATTTATTAATTGATTAAAGTAATCATAAACGAAGCACGTAAAGTCATATTATTAAAAGATATTTTCCAAACATGAATCATGTAAATGTCGGTTCTTCGCTTTAAAATTAACTTCGTTAAAAGAGAAAAAGTATTGAGAATTTAAAAACATTTTTATACTTGGAATGAATCTTTTTAGTGGTGTTAAAGTATATCTATCAAGAGGGCAGTGTTAAGTGTTATAAATCTCGGCGTCGGCGCCGCGATGCGCACGCGCCGCCGCGCCGGCGATGTCGAGACGATGCGAGCACAACCAGTGTATTTCATAGTGAGGCTAACGTATGTGGAGAGAGCTTTATTGATAGCTGTAAAAACACGCTTCGATGAAATACTTTCTTTATGCACTTTTTCAAGTGTCTCGTAAACGTAAAAAGAACTTTAGGTATACCTACGGCGCTTGAATATAGGGCTTCTTTATTATTGTTACTGTCGATTATAGTAGTAAGGGCCTCCGCAGACTTGCTACTTTTAGCATCGGCGACCGGCAATTTTGTGACGTATCGATGCTGCGTCGCGTTTCTTCGAGCGCGAACGAGCGAGACGCAGCATCAAAATCGCCGATGCTAAAAGTAGCAAGTCTGCGGAGGCCCTAATACTTCACATTGCATATGGGCATCTCTGGCTCAAATGCTCATAGCTAGTTTATAGGCGCACAATTACTCATTCAAGATTTTAATTGTTTGCGCGCGGGCGAAGGTAAATGTTAAACAAAGCGAATATTAAAATCGTAATTACTACCTGACCATGACAGTTCCCTTTGATCGTCAATGCCAAAATAATTAAACAATTAGTCAATGATTTTCAGATCAACTTCTGGGAATACTTACGACACGTTTTGTAGGATTCTGGTTGTAAAAGTATTATGCCGTTGGTAGATTCCACATCGGATTAGCTGTGTACGCGCATAGTTGGCGCGCGGCCAGCTGCACTCGCGCCGGATGTCAGCAGCCCTGAAGAATTTGAAGCCGCTAGGCGGCGCTCGGTGCGCGCCCGCCGTATCGATAGTATCGCCCGCACCGCGCGCCGCCCCGCCGAGCGCCGCCCGCCTTTCGCTAGTCGCGCTATGCACGCAAATATTGAATATTGCGGATGTTCGCTGGTATACTGTTTACGTGACTGTTTATGTATCTTTAAATATTTAATTATTTTAATAGTCAAGGTTACTATGAGTCATCTGCTAATAATCCCTGCCAGATTTTCATACAGAGCACATAAAACAATGAAATTTATTGTTTTCATTTAACGCATCAGTATTTTGTAAGCAAAGAAAAATATAAATATAAACTTATGTTACTTCCATCTTATTGCGTGTATACAGCAGTAAATTTTTCACTGCCTGAAATAAAATACTTATTTAGAACATAATACAGTGACTGCAAATACGAGTAGCGTCAATTATGAGATAGATAAGCAAGAAATTCAAGTTTTTAAAAATAAATTATTGAATCTGCCGTCTTCGAATCCTGCAGGTGGCATTCTATTGACTACAAAATAAAGTTTCCCTAAGGCTGGTATCCTTTGAGTAATGATGGATCTTAAAATGATGGAGTAAATAAGTTACGGACGACTTTATAAAGATAAATTTGCACTTTCTGAACAACAGTCACACACAGCAAGCTGTAGCTACGGGACTCATAATACCAAAAAAATATAAATTAATTCAATCAACATGCCACCAGCAATTCACGTTGATGTTCCGTTTCCGGTTTCAAATTGGCTAGAATGTATTAACGATTTTGGCGACAGGACGACACTCGCGGACGGACAACCGCTCCCTGCACTGCCGACGACGACATCCACCGACACTGTAGCCTGTTTTATAAAGAGAAACCCAAATTATTACGGCTATTAATCTTTCAGTCGTGTGCATTCGAACCTTGCAGGCCAAGGTTCTTTGCACTGATGGACGCACAAGGCCGCTATTTTCAGTTAAGCACTATTGATTGACCGATTTATGAGGTACAAAGGCAGGGTGTACTGGAAACTTGTTCCACTTTGTGTATGATAAGTTGCCTATTGATACATAATATTTAGTTAGTACGGATACGGCAATAAATTTACACGATTTATGATTAGTTTCGCGTGCTTGCGTCAACACCTTGCGGATATCAATCATTATTATAAGAACTTATATCATATTAGCTGCCTGAGGGTACAAGACACTGACTGTATTGGGACTGTATTGAGTGGAAACCTCAACGTGAGTCGCTTACGTCAAATATTTGATCGAAAGTACAGTCGTTTGCTAACACAAATAGATATCCCAAGATGCTAGAATTATATGGATCGTTGCAATGAAAACCCGCAAAAATTCCGAAGTCAATGACACCTCTGCTCGCGTGTGGAAGGAAATCTCTCGCACTAGCCGGCCGAGGCCGGCAGGTGGTGAAACCCATCTGTTCGGTGTTACTTTACAGACAATTAGCCGTGTGAGAGACAGCTGCCGGCAACGCAGCAGCCAAGTGGGTGACAATGAGATGGATTCGGGGGTCATAGAGTTAATCGGGACGAGGTGTAGTTTGAAGTGGAGGTGAGGTGTAGTCATAGACAAGACTGTAGTCGAAAATAAATGATTGTAGGTACCTACCAACAAAGAGGGAGAAACATGACCGTCCTTAATAGTTTTTGCTACTGAACACAGTTCATGTACCCAGTACGACTTAATGGCTCGCGGAAAACAATGATGTAAACAATCGGTATTGCCAATACAGCTCATCTTCTGGTGTATCTATAACGCATCAAAATGGCTTTGAGCTGATTGTTTAATTTCGCTGCGTGTTGTGGTGAACACAAGATTAGTGATTGCAATGTTATATAGTA
Organism: Drymonia ruficornis; assembly: GCA_947859195.1. Classification (NCBI taxonomy): domain Eukaryota; kingdom Metazoa; phylum Arthropoda; class Insecta; order Lepidoptera; family Notodontidae; genus Drymonia; species Drymonia ruficornis. The sequence continues at coordinate 11,283,832 of OX401905.1, read as the reverse complement.
GCATATCTGGTAGAATAATGCATCAATGGTACCAACCAATATTTTGCAAAATCTTCATTAAAATGTTGCGAATGAATAATCTTTGGGCTATTCGTTTACAATGCCGTTTACAATGCAGTCATGGGTTAAGTATGTGTTTATTGTAGTAGAGTAACGAAAATAGTCTCCATTCATTTACTAATTAATGTATTTCAATGTACACTGCTACTGATATTATCAATACGATGCGCTGACGAGCATCTAATAGTCATGAATTAACACCTAATTATATAACAATTTACGATACTGAGGTCGAAGCAACTGACCGCTGAAAAACAAATATGAAACACTAGCAAGAGCAACCCTAATCCAAACTAACCTTAAAATTCTCGAGAGGATGATGTATGCAATCCCTTAGTGTTTACAAATACCCAGCGCACTACGGCCACAGCTTGTTATCACGGCTCGTCGAGCCCGGCGGCCTTCCCCGAGGCCGAGCCTGACCTGGATTTCGCCACGCGGCGCACACGCATGACTCATTGTTGTGGTGCGCAACTAGGGTCAACAGAAAATAGATTTTGTCCGGACATTTCGAGACTTCACGAAAAATATTAATGTATTTCGAGGGCAGAAGGAAACAGCGAAGACCCAATCAATCATATCGTCAGTGGAAAGGAAAAAACGCTAAAACGCCAAAATTGAACTTTTTGGTTTTTGTCTTTTCCACTGACGATATAGTAGTTAAAGGATGAAGCAAAGATATACTTGCATATGTGGAATTTTCGGGTTCAGTAGCGAGCTTCGGTAGACCGCGGAAATTAGACTGAATTTATTTCATTCCTCCATGGTAGAGGCTAATGTTGACCTGAAGACAGACAGGAAAATCGATTTCAATGCTAATGAAACAACCTACAAATAAGATTAATTAGAAATCTACTATCTATCCACATTCCTAAAGAAATATTTTTAATGGTTTGAAAAACATATCGGGACAATCGAGAGAACTTGTGTTGCGTGCGCACCACGCTCCATACTCCTGAAACTCATGCGCATATTATGTTACGTTTTACGATAATACTCACGCTGTTTATAGTGTAGGGTTATATGAAAAATAGAGCGCGGAAAGAGCTTCGTTTTATGTGATTAATAAAATTATTTAGTGGCTATGATTTGTGGGTATATAACAAACCATTGCTAGTTATTCTACATACTTTGGTTTACAAACCGTGATCTAAGTAGGGGAAAGTCGCCGATATCGTACCCCTTAACTTTGATCCAAGTTTGAAAGAAAACTATTGGTCATATTGTAGTATTCTTATATTTAGAACACTCTTTGGTTATTTAACTTCAACACGCCATAGACCACAATGAGCTTAAGCAACCCCATTCTTCACAAATAAAGTTTAAAAAAAAAGTGCCTTTCGGTGCAACTTAAAGACCGGTTATTTTAATCGTACCATATGGTTCCTAAATCGTACTTAAGTGCGGAATACACAAATATCAAGGAAAAATCAATAGTGTTAATTTATATCCAAATGATATAAAGATAAACTGTAGGTATAGTATTTAACGGATCAATGTTTATTAAGTATATTTTTAGGTTTTATTTATCAGCTAAACAGTATTTAAGAGAAGAGCTGCTTTTCTATACCCATTATATAAGTACGATTTCAAAACTCACGACCGGTACAATTTGCCCAACTAGCTATATTTTTCAAAAAGAAACGTTGTCATTTTATAACCTCAAATGATTTCGACGATTCTTTTCTACAGAAATAAAGGACGTTAACATGGATGCAATTTAGTAATACAACTTATTTCTGGAAGCTTACCTTCTGTGTGCAAAGGCTTAGGTTGCCTGGCTGGAAAATAACTTCAAACGTCACAAAAAAATATGTTTTACTTTTTTTTTACGTGTAGTGACCGGAGCGAGGTGACGTACTGACTGGGTCTATTGTATGTTGGTAGCATTGTATTAGTGTTACCACAATAGAAAAATAAACGCAATAAGTGGGAATTAGCCACGGGGTACGATAAAACTGCTGGTACAAGTTATCCAACGTTCCCCTATTTATGGGATTTTATTGGCTTTTTATTTATATTTAAGAAGGCTAAACCATCCTCAGAAGACAATAAACAATTAACGTAAAGCCTACAATGAAGTTTACAGTCACTTGCACTTTATTTGTTCGAGATCAATAGTGGGCTTGGGAAAAGTATGTATGTTATCGTATTTATAACTCGGGTTATAAAAGCAAGTCACAAATAATGAAATATTATTTTTTTCAGCACATTAACCTAGATCTCGGAATGTTTGGTTAAAAACGTAAAGATAAAAGTGTGAGAAAGTAGTTGACTCCCACAAAGAACATCGGAGTATTTGGCCGTAACCTCATGAGTGAATCACGGGCAATAACTCATTTTCAAATTCACGCATCAAAAAGTTTACATATACCTAGTACTAGAAGAGTACTTCAGTAAGAGGGTATGGCGTAGTGTTAGCAACAAAAGTCACTGATCAAGTCCAAAACACAAAGTTTTTTTCGAAGTTCGAGTTCGAGTTTTAGTTACTTTTTTATTTATAGCAAGAAGATTTATAATGATTATTATTATTTAATTCTGCCAAATTGCGTTATAGTTTGTTGGCAATACATAAATTTGGCTCATGTGGCTGTTTATCCTGGGTTATGATTTATTACAGAAACTTTTGTTGCTGGCCGTAAGCAGCAAAGAGGAAGGCAATAACCTCACGTGGGGATGTGGGAATACACTGTGATGTAACTCGTAATTCGACATTAACCCCCTTATTCATAGAGATTTTGCCCAGTTTGCAATGGTTATGAAAGGCATTTTTAGGAACAAATGTGATTTGTAACTCCACTGCAGGTCGATTATAACTTTCTATGAATAAGGGGGTTGGTCTCCAAAGTCTGTAATAGGTAATAGTCGTCACGTGGATACCATAACATGCTTATTTCTAGGGTCATCCACATGAACCCATATAATCTGCCCAGTATTATAGTGAAAAGAAAATAATGCTGGTACCTTACAGAGTCAACTTAAATACGACTACTTTTGGACAATAATTTTTATTTTAGGTACAGTCAGCAACGAAAGTCGCTGAACATTCTGAATTTTTCAATTTGGTTATACTCTTTATTCTACAAACGTTGGTAAACCTTTATAAAACCAAACATTAGCAACATGTCTACATTTTGTTTCGATAAAGAAACATTATGGATTTGATGCAAAACAAAACTGTGCAAGCTATTTGAAAAACTGAGAATGTTCAGCGACTTTCGTTGCTGACCGTACCTATAGTTCGATAGGTCGATATGACATTCGGGTTATCAGCTTTTTGCAGAATAAAATACGAATCAAAATGAACAGGACCCGATAAACAATTAAAATCGCCCACAAAAATATTAAATTAAATGATTCTGTTGCGTTGCGGGTCCTGGTAATTTTGATTCGGATTTTATTCTGCAAAAAGCTGATAACCCGAATGTCATCTCGACCTGTCGCGAACTATACATACATCAATTTAGAAGTAATCTAGATAGGTACCCTTTTTCTAAAGGTGTCGAACAATAGAACGAGGAAGTGAGATGTGGCTCCCACAGTAGGTACTCATTCAAATTAAACGAGTAATATTGTTCACGTGTGTTTTTTATGTCAACAGTAAAAACGTTTTACGAGCGTTCATTGGCTGCTGTTATACGGGCGTTGGTTAGTAATATGATAGTTGGTAATTCTATTATAACAAACGTACGTTCATCATCAACGGCTTATATCAGTTCACTGCAGGCAGAGTGGGGCAATATTTAATTGCAATTAATTAATTTCAAATTCCATGTGGTGTAAAAATTAACAATATATTTGATTTGTATGTCAATCGCGAACAAATCACAATTAATTGTTAATTGTGACACCACCTGCAATTTGCAATTAATTAATTGCAATTAAATTTTGCCCTACTCTGACTGCAGGGCACTCTCCCAATGTCGACCACGTAGCCCAATCTTCGGTTTTTCTCTTCCAGTCGCTGTCACAGAGTGCCGAACACTAGGTTTGCCGGTCGCGACTCAAGAACACGTAGTTTCAACTATGATAGCCACAATGTGATCCAAAGAACTTGTATAGTGAGTGAGAATTCCTTGTTTTTGTTAGGCCATGAAGGATGTCTGGTAGGCCAAATAACGAAATGATATTAGGTAGAAGATAAGAGATGTCCTTCAAACGTAAATACAACGTTATCAACATGATATTTTATGTACTTCCATTACCTACTATCAGTGTGCACGTGACACAGGAAAAACTGAACAAGGAAATTGCTTTGTAAACATGATCGTGGGAAATTAAACAGGAGGTATTTTTAACAATGCTATTTTGTAAGTAACTCTGCACTCAACGCAATCTTAAATTAAAATAGAATGTATCTTTCCTTTCGAACATTCGTTTATGTGACCCCAATATTATTCGTACTCAACATATTGACTACGTATCGCTACTTTGACAAGTGAAAAAATTGATCTACCCACGCATGTTTCAAGAAAATTCACCACCTTATCGGGTTAATATGATTCGGATCTAACGAGATAACGTCAAATTTGAGTGATACAAAAGAATTAGGATGGAATCGATTCGGCGGGAGCGTGCGGCATCGAAGGACAGGTGAGGTGTTTGGCCGCGGGCTGACATACCGAGGAGATTCCTCGGTGGCGCCCAACAAATTAAGATGGCGAGATTAACTTGTCGCGGTGGAATCCGGCACCGGCACCGCGCCGGAGGAACGACCGCGCCGGCCGCGCCGACTCCGCCGGACGGCGCGCGCGCCTCGCGAGCCGCACGGACACATTTCATCGCATCATTCACGTGCCGAAATAAACGATTTCCTTTATCCACGCACTATAAATTTAATTTGGTGCGTCCAGACGCCGCGCATACCTCGCCCGAGTGCTCATTCTATGACATTGTTTATACGTTCCGATGTCAAAACTGAGTGCTCGGGCGCGGCATGCGCCTAATGTAGACGCAGCTACTGAATGCAGGCTTTTATGCTCATTGCCTAGACATAAACTTTTTTAATGCTCAATTATTTTGTCTTTCCGTCTCGAGCTGTCCACGACTGCTAAATATTTGGTGTATTTAGCAAACATTGTCATGTTGTACCACGACCTAACATTTTGTAGATCGTAGCCCGCTTAGCGACGTGTTCCTAAGACTCGTTCAATATCCCAATTTGGAGTTTCGTATTTACTGTATGATGAAATACTACAATGAAGCAGAGTGCTGAAATAGACTGGCAGTGGAAACTTGCATTGTTCAAGAAAATAGCTAATTCTACTAGAATAGCTAATGACAAACGATATGCAAGTAAGTGGTTATTAACGCAGCGCCTGTGGGACCTGACGTAGCGCCCAGTACCTGGAAACTCATTTTTCACAGCGACACATGTCGAGATGATTCAGACTCCGGTTGGAAACCGTGGGCGAAGAGAAATCCGTTTTATTTTTACAACTTGACTTGTGATACAATAAAAAGGCTAATATTAGCGGGTTTACATGTTTCATTCTTGTCACACTTTTTATTTGAAAACAAATTTTCAATAACATTCATTTTGTTAGTTGTTTATTATTTGTTGTTAGGGCATGCACCAATGGATGAATTTTCATCTATGTGCATAATTTACAGTTCGCTGACGGTGAGGGAAAACATCGTGAGGAAACCTACCTATCCCTCGGCATTAGGTAATAGTCAGTTCCTGTATACACGGCGACAAGGCTCACCACCTGTCACGTTGGGTTCTGACTATCTGGTGAAACGTGGGCTTTGAGTTGGTTAATACCTCCACATTGTGGTGGTGTATGGCCACTCAAGCCTCTGGCTACCCCCGAATGGGGATAAAAGTCGTAACGTTACATTTCATTTTTTTATTTTTTTATTATTTGTTTATCTAGACAATTCTGCAATTTGTACCTAACATAGCCCTTTTTCTTTCGTTGGTACCTAAACTAGAGTTAAGTACAATAAATATCGATAAAATGCATGTACCAATATCATATCTTTCTATAATAAATTATAATAAGTATAGGTAAGTAACACAAAACATTAAAATAGAGTAGGGGGTAGGTAAATAGATTCATCATTTTTATGACACTAGGCATTGGAATTGACCCAAAAATGCGGCGCGTGCTTCCAAAATGCAGATAAAACTGGCCATCTGGCATATAAATAGAAAACCACCACAATAAATGAATGTATTTCACACTAACGAGCATTAAATGACAATCTTTATATAAATAGAGGTCGTCCTTGTACATAAATATTGCGTAATTTAGAACGGTTAAGTATCCGCGTTATGACGCTTGGTGGATAAAGAAAATACGATTATTATATCAGAAATTTATTGAAGCGTGTAAGCACTGATCCAGTTGGCTCTTCATTCCCCCGGTTCATCATACAAGGGGATCTGATAAATATGACTTTAATAAATGTAGGTTTTTAAAATAAATTCATATTTTATGAGTTCGTCTTTGAATTAAAGATTACATAAATAAAATAGTTGAAGGGGTAAATTCACAAGATCACAAAGCAAATGGAGATAAGAAGATTTTGCAGGATGGTATAGCTCGATTTCGATTTGATATCGCTTATACAGGGTGAAATTGAAATCGTGAGCATCCTTTTAATTGGTGATTTTACACATGATTCGGAATGTTTAGGGAATACTAATCAACAAATCAATTGATAAAAATTTATTGCCCAGGTAAGGAATAACAGTTAACGGGTTTGAATATTTGCTTACTCGAGCAATATTTTTTTAGCTTTTTATTTTTTTTCCCAAAATATTCTGAATCATGTGTCATAGTTTAAAAGGATGCCCATGATTTCAATTTCACCCTGTATAACCGAGTTGTTGTTCTATGAAATAAAGCCACGATAAAACGATCGAAGGTTGAAATGATTGGGCTAACCTTTATGCTATATTGAGATTTCTCATCAAAATATAATCACCTGACCTAGTTATACACGTTCCTGAACAACTCTGAAGTTAAACGATCAACCCCTGCAGAGATCGCTCGCTATTTACACGTGTAGGAAGTTTCTTATGAGCCGGTTGGTAACTACTTATGTTGGAACTTTATACGCTCCACCAGACAAAAGTATTTTGTTTTGGAACAGTTGGATAGGTGCGGTAGTATTAATGACTTAGTACTCATCATACAGGGTGGTGACGACATCATGACAATAATTGAAACCACATAGGTACTGGGTATCACATTAGTAGTTCGCACATAAAATATTATTAAATTATATTCAAAGGCCACCAAAATATTGCCACGGGATTGCTTTTTTATTTTGTCAATTTTAACTTTACGCCTACAAAGATACCGATAAAAACACCGACACTGAAGCGATGTTGCCACGCTTGTACATACAGGTCAGTCTATGAGGTCGGTAGGTTTATAAAGGATGTTGTGTTTCGTTTAGAATATTTCTGCATTTATATTTTTTTAAATTTGGTTTTTGGACTTTGATTTAAACCTAATTTTATAATTTTAATGTGTTGTGATTGACTAGCAGGGGTTGTGTTTTAATTTATTGTCACTATGTCGTCACCATCCTGTATAATATGCTTTAATTCACTTAGTTATTGAATTAGATATTAAGTCTTATTGATAAAGAAAAAAAAATAGTCTTGAAATAACTAACATACTGAGTCTTCAATATAAAATATAAGTTTATATCAAGCTAGTATTATATTAAAATATTATTAAAACTAGAAGTTAGCTGGTGTTTGGACAATAACTGCTGTTAAACATAATGATGCTTTATCGGTAACCGAGTGAGATACGATATCTTTTGTTTGTATACTGTACAGAGGATTAGCTACCTTTCATCATGATATTGTGGAAAATTACGAAAACCCACAAATGTATATATTGTACCGAATATTAAATGTTATAAAGTACCTAAGTAGGTAGTTATGTACAGGTATAGATAGTAAAAAAATAATTAAGAGAGCAACTTTAATAGGGAGATTCCTTGCCGAAACTTTGATTATTATCGTGGATTATCCGCTTTTAGAAGGGATAACGAGTTGAGTTTCTTGCCGGCTCTTCTAAAACAACATTACGAAGCGATAGTAACGATAAAATATTGATGTAAACGATTCATAAGTGCTAACTCTAGCTTACATGAATAGATACTTTTTTTTTTACTTTAACTTCAATATAATAGACACTGACAATATACAAAAGAACACTGCTTAGGCGCAGAAGATTAAGGCATGTTTATGAAGAGTATCATGAAAATTAATTTGCGATTATGATGATACATGTTATTTTAATGTTTATGATGCATATAAAACATCATGCAACCCTTGATTGATTCGATGTCTAATAATAACCAGGACGAAAACTGAAGGGCGTCATACCAAAATAACTTCCTCCATCCGGTGACTGGGACAAAGACATTGTATGTACCGAACGCCGCTTTCATTACATTCAATATTGCTTGTAAATTTCATTATAACGATGATTCGGAGCGCCGTTCTTCATGTGTTATATGTTTCCTTTGCGGATCAGTTAAAGGTATTACTACACATATAATGTACCGAGCTTATCCTTCGTAGCAAGTATTTAAGATTTATAGTTTATCCTAATGAGGAATGCTGGACGTAACATAGCTGGTGCTCGCTATTGATTTCGTATTACGAACAAGTTCTTAGAAATATGTTGTGAAAACGTGATAATTTATATTACTTTTACTTATGTACCATCCCGTGTTTATCTTTAACTAGCTGATGCCCGCAGCTTCGCCCGCGTGGATGTCGGTTATCGCGACCAAAACTTGACAAATTATATACTAAAACCTTCCTCTTGAATCAGTCTAACTTAAAAAAAAAGCATCAAAATCTGTTGCGTAGTTTAAAAGATCTAAACATACATAGGGACATACAGACAGACAGACAGCGGGAAGCGGCTTTGTTTTATACTATGTAGTGATTATCTAAACAAACCTATCATATCAAACATTTCAGATTTGGTTCACTATTTCCAAAGTTTAGTGAGGTGATAAAAGCGTCTAGGTTTCATTGGTCACTCAGTTTTCCTCTATACGCAGCTAAAAGATTTTTAAATTTATTATTGAACCTCTTGAAACTTTTCGACTAAAGACTTTACGTTCCTCAATTTACCTCGGTAACTTGTAGGTAAGTAAACTTTTAATAAAATGACGAAACAGAAATTAATCGTGAAGATTTACTTCATAAACTTTAATACTAATGAACTTTAAAAGTCAACAGTATTACCGTTTTTAGTAATTTTACAGAGAAAATAGCAACACGAAGCCGATTAATTAATTAAATCAATTAGCAGGAGTCCTTTCAGGAGTGGTGGACTAAAAATAGCCACCAAGTGGCTCTCGATAAGCGCCCACTTGTCCCGGCTCCGGTCTTCATGACTTCACATACAATTGTTGTGGAAATGTTGTAAACCCACCCCTAAGCGATCTATTCTGGTCACTAATTACATGCGCTTGTATAGCAGTTTTATTAATAATTGTAATTAAAAGATAAGTTGGTAAATGTTGATGATATTACTATAATACTCTACGGCGTTGAGGCTTGGATCTTAACAAAGACTATCATCTAGACATTGGAGGCTTTGAAGATGTGGGTCCATAGAGGGATACTCAAAATAGCACGGACAGAGCGAGTGAGATACACCACCGTACTGGTGCGAATGGGGTAGTCCACAGAGATTTTGAATACCATAAAGAAAAACAAATTAGTATTTTGGTCATATTTTTTGTGGTTTTCGGTTTTATGATTGCATAGCATTCGTGGTTACATTATCAATCTTAATATTTACTGTGTACCGCGCCGTAACGAGCTTAGATCTTGGCGGAGTATTAGTGCTAACAGTGACCTTATCAAGTTTAATGTACCGTAGAACAGTTCAACTCTTCTGTAGGCGTACGAATATTGTTCCCAGGAGAAAAGAAGGTGTGAGTTTCTCCATTACATTCAACAAGTAGGTGGGCCCTTTTTGCATATTACTTTAACGGTCGGTAATGTATTACGTGTGCAAAAGATCTTCTAGGCACTCTTAAAACATTCTAGAGATAAAGAGCCGTCGTGTAGTTTATTACCAATAAGCAGCTAAACGAAAGGTAATACAGACGGATATTCCTAAGGTTGAAGACCGTTTGAGGAAACTGGGCACGCGCACAAAATAACATGGGTACTTAATTAAAAGCGACATGTTTTGTAAACAAATATTATTCCTATTTACGTGAAAATAATGCGCCATACCTTGATAAATAAAGATTATCCCGGCTATACAATATTTTCTTCCAGCCGCCGTTACATTATACCCCGGTCTACACTCCTTTGGTGTCGGCAGGCTCGCTCCAGGCAATCCAACTACGCAGCTTAAAGAACAAAACATACTTGTTATGTAAATATTGTCAAAGATTCTAAGAAATATATTGTTTTTTATTAATATTTCTGATACTTCATTGCATTATTTCAACGATGTAATGTTTCTCCGAACTTATTTCAGGGTAAACTTTGCTAGACAAAGATTGTGACGTGTTTTTCCGCCAACACGCCTATGATTCTACTGAAACCAAGCAAATATGTAGGAAAGTAGTGAATCATATCCTATCGACAAGATCTTATGGCGCGTTTATATTATGGCAGTAACAAGCCAGTCCAGCGACCCAGTCCAGCGCTGACCTGTAACTGGCACCGTGTAAACGCTATTTTCAACCCAGTCCAGCGCTGACTTCAATCGCAAGTCAGTCCAGTCAGACTAGCCGCCTGTCTGCATACGGGCAGTGATGTTTACACGGGGCCAGTGACAGGACAGTCCAGCAACCCAGTCCAGCCATCCGCGCGTGTAAACACTAATTCCAACCCAGTCCAGTGCTGACTTCAATCTCAAGTCAGTCCAGTCAGACTAGCCACCCGTTCTATTTTGGAAACCTGTAAGTAAGTGCGTAACTCAAAAATAGCTACTTTACATAATAGCAAAAAAACTAAATGAAGTTATTGTTACCCATGCCTTACATAGTGTTACAAATTTTCAAATAACGAATCATTATTGGTCTGTTGTCCGTTGTCTGATTCATTGAAATGGTCCGGGATATCCTACACTAAGCAATAACATTAAAATATCAAAACCGTAAAAAAATTACTTACGCACTGTTAGAACCTAACCGACAATTTGTTGTACAGTGTCCGCCATATTTTCGAATGTCAAACGTTTCCATGACAATAGACCATGGATGCAATAAGTTCAGACAGGATTGTGCATTTGGGAGCAAAGAAGGTTTTAATACTTTTTAAATAAATAATCGTAATTGAAATATACATAAATAAAATTGTTAAATGAAATGGTTAATTATTACAGGATGTCAAGATTTCATTTCAGTTTAATAGTAATTGTAAATAACTTCAGCATATTGTCGTTAGACGGCTTTATTACTATCGATGGCGTAATTAATCTTGAGGAGTCAACTTCAATATTTACGCCGTTACCATCAATCCATCATTGTATGTAGGGTGTGCAGTGAAATAAATGTATTTGTAGCACTTTAGTGCTTTAGTTAAAATACCCCACGAGCCGCCGTCCTAACAGATCGAAATGGGACGACATCGCCATTTGTAGGCGTTGGATCACTTTGGGACCAGGCTAAGTCCCATTAAACACCCACAATACGAAAAAAGAGACGGCCCAGCCTTTTTTCTCCGACATATACTAATATTCTGAATTTTCACCATTAGTTGCCTGTATTAATTTCGGCAGATTTTACACCTCAGAATGTATCCTACCTTACCGTTAATTAAATTCATAATGGCAACTGTGCGAGCAAGACACACACGTCATCTAGTTTGTGGCACTCACTAGGCACGTTTTCTCCACTCATTTACTTCAAAGAAATATAAGTTTTTCTGCAATGTGAGAGTTTATTTCCGCAAACCATATCTTGAGATCGCACGAACTGAGCATGGGGCTAGAGAAAGAAAGAAGAAAAATCACTTGAGATCGCACAATCCTTATTAACTTAATACGTCCATGACAACAGCCAATGATAAAACCATAGACATAATTCTTTGGATAAAACTATTTTTGACATTGCCTATTGCCGCCATCTTGACCAAAATGTGAGCGTCAAGATGGCGGAACCAGACCTTATTGAGGAAAATAATAGTGGATAACTTTTTCTTGCCTCATTTCCAACCTGAAAATAATATATCTTTATGTACATAGCGCGTACTAAATCTAGGAGCTTTAAGGAAATATCTCACGGTTCATTTGTTACTTACTTAACCGAATCGTCAAGATAGCGGGACTGGTTGCAACATCATATTATTTTAATTCGGTTGATGCTATGTATTAAGTTAAGAAAAACGAAAGAAGGAAACATATTTATTTAAAAATAAAAGAATATTAGGTACATAAAACATGTTATTCCCATACTAGGCTGAGCCTGTCCTGTGGGAATCAAATTTGGTACAGACTAGTACAAATATAGTACTAAATTCCCTTTGGCCTTCGGAGGCAAAAAATCCAAGTTTAGGGTACAATCAGTACATATTTAGCACTAAATACTCGATGAGTTGTTTTTTTTTATTCTGAGGTCTGAAGCCCGCCACTTTGATGCTCACACAAATAGATATCAAACTGATTTATTGACTTACTGGCTTGTGAGTGGCGCCGAAATTTAGCATCGTGTAGACGCAATCGGACAGTCGGTACTAGTTTGTTCACTCCGGCCGTCAGTTTAAAAAATGGGCAGCTCACTGACCTACTGACTTACTGACTTCACCCGTTTACACTATTACAGTATTTTCGGCGCCAATTCAGAATTTCGGCGCCAAACGCTGAACCCGTTTAAACGATCCATTACGCCAAAGTCCTAATATTTTTTGTAACCTTTGTCAACACTAATTCGGCGTAGTAATATCATGTACATTATCAGATTTAGTGGAAGGCTCTATCCAGTGGGTTGAGGAAATAACATAACAAAGATATATCGACTATTTATTTCATTTCGCCCACATTGTGTTAACACATTCGGAATACGAAAAATATGGAAGATAATAACAGTTTATCCGTAAAATAAAGAAGACTCCACTGTATATTTTTGAATGGTTGAATATTTCGAAAGACGTGTGAAATTGCCAGTGGTTGTCATCGCTAGCATTGAGGGGGGACGTGTCCGTTAAAAAGACAATAGGATGGCCCTAATATCCAAACCCCCAAACGTAAATGAATCGCGAGGATTCCTCCCGCGCACATGCAAGTTGTGGAATGATCTCCCTCCCGAAGTCTTTCCTTTGCACTCCATGGGGTTCTTCAAAGGGCATGTTTACAGGTCGCTAAAAAATCGGCACCGCGTCTGCTCCTCTTAAGTTGCAGATGTCCTGGGTGTCAGTTTCCACTTACAATCAGGTGGACCATCTGCCATTGGCAATAAAAAAATATCGGGATCAAAATACCATCAATGATAAGTGAGTGCACTGGAGAGCGGACCTGGCTACTCCTTCGGGAAGTATATTTGGATCGACAGATTTCCAATATGCCAGAACACGGTCAATGATAAACAAGGTTTATTAGTAAGGGACGAGTGACGCTAAACAATAAATTAGTACGTGGATATCCGGGATAAGCTGACGCTAATGCCCCGGGGACGCACGCAATCAACCGCCATTCATTATCGGAACCGTGTCAAACTTGAGATTGCGTGTAAGGTTCGTGTAGGTTAACGGTATTACAGCCTCGGAGTGGCCGTTATTAGGATAATACTAGACCTAGTTCATGTTATTGATTAAATGCCACCACAAACACGCTACTTTTAGCATCGGCGATCGACGATTTAGTAACTTTTTAGAAGCTGAATGCAGCGACCAGTCGAAAAATCGCGCGATTTTGTTACTGCGGTCGAACGCAGAGAGTTGCCAAAACGCGATGCAGTCGCAAAATCGCCGATCGCTGATGCAAAAAGTAGCATATCAACGGTGGCCCTAATAAATAAACATAGGAAAACTGATGAATGAAAATAAAGTAATTTTAAGCAGTTTGTGAGTTTATGTGAAGTCTAAACTAAAATTAGTAAGTAAGTTATCAAATTAAGCAATCTGTAGGTAGGTAGTTCGCCAACCCGTATTGGGTGTCTATAAAACCCCCTCACATTGGCGGGTAGTTTGCCTGGTATAACAGTAAAAGTGCCCCCTACCTATTACACCAAAATACAATCAGCGAAATGTGGCAGCGGATCACCTCTGCCTCTGCAAAAACCCCTTAGGAGATAACAAACGTGATGAATGATTTATTTAATTTATCTTAAACGTAGCAGTTCTCTGTGTTTCTAGACACCAACTCACGTTAATAATTGTAACTTAGAGATAAGTTCAACACGCAACTATTCACATGTCGAGATGCGACATTAATGCTAAGGTTAAGGCGTCGACCTCCTCTTGTCACGGTGTTTGCTGTTTGAGAGTTCAACATGAATATTAATACCACAACACTACGAATATTGTGGGGACATTGACATCGTAGACGATTGATCACCCCTACGACTGCCAGACTACGAAGGCTCTACGACGCTACGCTGCTGTCGTAGGCGTGCTACGAACACAGAAAAAAATTCCTGCAACACAGTCTATACGGTAACCGACTATATTATACTAAACCTTATTTTGGGTTAAGGTGAATACCAACTTACCTGCATTATATTAGTGTTGGGCATAGCAATTAAACATTTTGCACTGCTATTACTTACAATCTTTTAACAGAGCATTATTTTCGTTGACCTATTTTGTTCATAATATATGTTTTCGTGCATTTATGTATGTCCTTCTCGTGGTCTCGCGACGCGTCTGGTTCAGTAGACATCGGGGTTTGGAGTGCCTCCAATAAAAAGTAAATAGCGACGAATATTCAGTGAACTTTTTTACAGTTGGCGGGATTATAGCTAGCCTAAGTTTATTTTTAAAAGTATTCTTCATAATAATAATATCTTAAATGTATATTTTAGTTGTTGAAATCACAAATCATTCATAACCCACGACTAAAATCTCGACATTTAAACCATGTTCATATCGGTCGCATTCAACTAGTTGAACTTTCACACGGCCCGAAACAGTAAGTACAAACGTTCTACGTGGTCTTACGTAGGTGTTTTATTAAAAAATAATCTATATTATTCTATTAGTAGGCTTTATCCTCCTTCAAAATTCGCCCACTTATGTGTATAATTCATTAGTATTAGCACTGGTATGTAAATATTGGCACTCAGGCCGCGAATATCACGGGACGTGAACAATACTTGTGATGGTTTAAGAATGTCTCGCTCGAGGCGGTTTTACCGATCCAAACAATGTACAAACTTATTTGTTGCGGGGTATTTGTTTGTGTCCAAAATGTTGTGTCTTACGTAGCGGGACGGCCCAACTGAGATAGGTACTTTTTGTTTACATAAATTTACGATAATTCGTTTAAGAAACATGATGTACACCTTCTGGTTGACCGTCTGTCCATAGCGAGCCAAAAATACGGATAAGCTGGTTGGTATCTCTCTTACTGTAAGATTCACTGCGGCTTCCAGACGCAAAATAAAAAATAATAAGTACCTACCTAATAATTACGTAGTTCTTATAAATTCGCACATAACATTGAACACTCAGAACTCATCGCAATTAATCACATTTGAAATAAAACACGGAATTCCCATAAAAAAACATAGCAAGTATTATTATTCATTGCATAAATTCCCATTAATCTGGACGCCATCATCATTGCGTTGAGTAAACACGCCGGCGCGACGCCAGCGCCGTGCCGCGGATTTTCCCGGTAACCGCGTGTTACCGCACTGAGACCGCACTTGACTCGTGTCGCCGCTGAACTTGAAACGTTTTCCACGTACTCCGTTTTCCAGAGTGAACGACATCTACTAATATGTGAAGAATGTGACTGCCATGACGATCGATTGTCGCCAGATGCTATGAGTCACCTTTGGAATCTTTCTGATGAATGACTCTGATTTATATTCAACTAATTTTCTTAAATAGGTAGTCTTTAAGAAGCGTGTAGCCTTATACAAATATTTTTAGCGTGATGATGACGTTTTAGTCAACCTTGTAAATTTTAGAACGGAATAGGCAGGCAAATAATGATACGTCGGCTAAATTAACATCTGACCACATAGATATAATGTCATAAAATGATTGCTCGGGTACGCCGCTCGCCTCTATTCGACGCACTCAATCGTTTCTTCACTCAAAGTCACTTTGGCAACGGGCTGAATTGCAATAGATCATATTCATGACCCGTCATCCACCTAATCCATTATATTTATAACAGTATATTCAACAAATATTTAACGAATGTTGACAAAGCTTCGACCTCCTCTGACACGGCACTTGACTCATGCAGCCACTGCACTCGAGATGTTTTCATAGCTTTCATTTGTTTGGAAAACATTCGATCTAGTATGAATCGGTATCTTTATATCGGTCTGCGATTTACCTATGGGTACAGTCAGCGTCCATAAGTGCAGTAGCATGCTAAAGGCTGTATTACTGTGAACATACAGTACAGTATTGATTAGTATCTTTGGCAGTAAAAATGCGTTATTGGCATCGAGAGTGAATTGACACTCTCGATGCCAATAACGCATTTTTACTGCTCTAATTTAAATTAGTAGAGACATAACCACGTGAACAGATTTTTGAGGAATCTCAATGTGTGTTTATAAATAAGTAGTTTGGATATTATGTATTGTTGACATTAAAGTCTTCGCACGAAGTAAACAAAATCCTACTCTCCATGGCACGTACAATAAATAGTGTCTCGGCATTACGTAATTTTAATTAAATTTTACTGAAATTACTTCGTTGAATTCAATTAGTTTTTTATTTAGAATCATTCATTGACTACAAAAATTGTTTTCAATATATTTTTAATTTTAAAAATATTTTAATTTACACAAACATTGCTTGTTTTCTTAATTCGAACTGGACTCTCTAAATATACGTATTTTTATTTGGATAACATCGAAACTACAGCAGAACGGCTATGTATAAAACATGGCGCGCTAAATATTGCATTCCGATATCACTTCAATCACCTGTTTATTATTTCAGTGAGTTGGTATGAAGCTATCCATTAGCGAAAGAATTTACAAATCAAAGTGATTGTTAACGTGTCTCCCACTCTGTTCAACTGTTTAGCAATTGTGACCGATGTACATACCTTGAGCATTACTTTTCAAAACCGCGTATTCGTCGAGCCAGTACATTATACAGAGTGTTAGGAAAGACGAGGGACCTATTGAAGGAAAGTATTTTTGACCGAATTATTTGATAAGTTAAGAATTAATAAAAAAACTAAAGGGAAAACGCGTAGATTTCATTGATACCTAAATCGTATTTACACTGTAATCGGTGCAAGGTTTAACTACTCGATAAACAAATCTGTTAACACGTCTTTAGATCCAGAATAATGGCACGTCTATATTTTCTGCTTTGTATATATACGCTTGCCTTGTAAAAACCTAATTCATTAATAACGTAACGTGTGCTGGGGATTATTAAACTCAGCTTGATCGACTCTACATTCTATTCTACAGTGTCTTTAGGTCTTGAGCAAGAGTGTCTACATCATTAGTGTTTTGTAAAGCAGAACATGTGTGAAGAATTAACGGAATGCCAGTCTTAAACAAAAAATATATGTAACGCCTTGCATCTAAAAAACTAATTGATAGTTATTTTCTGGCATTACGCGACAAACACAGATCAAAATAAACTTTCTATCTTAACGCTAAAATGTTTAATATATTTAGCGGAGTAGTGACGTGCTATCAGTAGACATGTGTCACAAGCTGCGGCTGTTGGCGTGTATGCTCCATTCACTTCATAATATACTATTTTATTCATTCAACCCTATTTTCAGTATACATTTATATGTACAGGAAGAGGATGAATTTACTTTTTCGTGCGTTGTATAAAACGGTTTAAAATAAACAAGTTGTAATTATTATTGTTAACGGAAACCACGGCCGCGCTGCGTGGGATCATCAGCGACAATCCTTTGGAAATCACATAACATTACTCATTTTATACACCTATGAAATTATTTTCCTCAGTGTGTCATCGACAAACAAGGTTTGATTTCTTAGAATCATTTCATTGAAAACACTTCCGTAAACAGATTTTATAACTTCCGAATGCACTGTGGAAGGAAACGTGTGCATTCATTACTCCTTTTGTTTTTCATTTTAACAAATTAACCTCTGATGACTATTCTATCGCATCTAAAAAATCTCATTAAAAAATAAAAAACAAAAACTCACCAATTTTTATTTAGGTAAGACTTAAGACGAGGGTTCGAAATTTGGTTGATTTTCTATTCTACTTTTTCTTTAAGTAAGTATGTGGACTAGGAATCTTATATTTAGATGTATGATTTTTGACTATATTATCTTCAGTATCTTTAAATCCAAATCACGATTTGATGAAATTTTCTCGATAAAAAAAAATTATGAAATGAGCTCTAATTATTTACAATTTTCCTTGCTACCACGATGTTTTTACGATTTAGATCACGAAATTATTTCTAAAACATAGCAAATAATGATATCTAAACTACCCTTCAACCATATTTTAATTCATGAAGTAGTTTTTTTTTAATTCAAGAAAATGTGGTTTGGCGCTTACGTTGTTTATTTCCGAGCGCGCGCACAATATCGCCATCTCACATTTTAAGTACTTGAACTAACCATGTCTCTCTCTAACTTTGTATTGTCAGTGTCCGCCCGGACTTGTTCGACGTCGGACCTGTGAAGGATTTTTTAAAAAATATTACGAAAAAATATTACGGTCGTGCCACATTACAGGTACAGTACAGTATTTACAGTCCGCCGACGCCTATGATAAATAAATAAATATCCTTGGAAATTCTTTTACACATGACTACCTGATCCCAAACTAAGCACAGCTTGTACTATGGAAACCAGATAACTGATATTACTACATATACTACTTTTTGTTTGTAAATACAAACTAAATATACACTTAATTACACCTAGACTCGGGACATGCGGACATGTTCATGCACACAAATGCATGTCCTGGGCAGGAATCGAACCTACGACCTGCACTGCAGCGTGATTTTCGTTTGCTTTTCCTTGTCTTGTGTAATTTCTTTTCATCTCTTGTCATTTTGTGTCATCTCTTGTCATTTTGTGTCATCTCTTGTCATTTCGTAGTTATTCGTGTCATTTCTGTAAAAACTCCCTATTTCGCTTACTGTTATATACTTGCAGCATGGTCTTGGGCCGACAGTGGGAATACATTGCTTGTCAAAACAATGGAGTCGCTTTATTGCGTTTGTTGTAGGTATGGATGGGCAAGTAATAAATATATCATACATCAATAAATTATCGTAAAAAATAACATTACAGATATGGATAGGAAAATGTTTGTCCGTCCTATTCAATCTATTATATTATAAACGAAAGTAACTCTGTCTGTTACCTTTTCACGGCTAAACCGCTGAACCAATGTTGATGAATTTTGGTATGGAGATAGACTGGGTCTTGGCGGAGAACATAGGCTACTTTTTAGGGTTCCAAAGGGTGCTAACGGGACCCTATTACTAGGCCTACGCTGTCCGTCTGTCTGTCTGTCCGTCTGTCAGCGCGGGCTGTATCTCACGAACCGTAACAGGTAGAGAGTTGAAATTTTCACTGAATGTGTATTTCTGTTGCCGGTGCAGAACAAATACTAAAAATATAATAACATTTAAAAATAAATATCAAGTCTCAAACTTGATATTTTTGATGTGTTTATTCTACGGTGGTACGGAACCCTTTATGTGCGAGTCCGACGCCTTCAGATCTTATGAATGTTTTCTTGAAATAAATATAGTGTATTTTAAGTAATTAACTGGCCAACCCTCAGGTCCTACCTACCATGTTAGGATCTTTTTCGTTCTAGCGGGTGTAAACCGTGATTTAACGAGTTAATGTGATAATTTTTGTATTTAAATTATTCAATTCAATGTATTTGTTTCAGACATAGTCCAATATTGATTATTATAATTTCACAATAAATATAAAACAATAAATAAAAGTAAAATTAAATAAAAAAAAATAAAAAAATATTTTTTATTTTTCATGTTTTATCATTAAAATACAATATAATAATAACATAAATTAAAATAAAATACAATAAAATAAAAACCTACCCCTAATTAAACAAATACCGTCCGCGTGGGATACTGGCTGCATGTCCTCCCTGTATTCAAGCTGTTCCTGTTGTCAAGCGAATTTTTTGAGCAAGGAAAGACCCAGCCCTCTTGTCACCTGTGGCGGTAACCAGTCTAAGGGTGATTTTGATAGATAAAAAAATAAAGATAAAAAGATAAACAAAAAATAAATGCATGGTTAAATCAATAAAATTAATAAAAAACTGAAAATTAAATTAAAAAATAAATTAAATATGGTAAAAAAAAATATTATGACACCGCTGATGACTTCATGATCGGCATCGAAGTTAAGTACCAAAGTATTCCTTTGCCTACGAAACATGAAAAAATTATTTTTATAAAAAAAAACAAAAAACGACTTCAAAAAAACCAGGAGCACTAAAAAGCCTAAAATAATATTTCTATTACCACGTCTGCCTAACCCTTCGGGATAATCAGGCGTGATGGTGTGTTAGCGAGTATTTGGAGTCGGTGCCAATCTATATACTTCCTTTTATAGTAGGTAGATTTGGCATACTAAGATTGGCACCGACTCCAAATACTCGCTAACACACCATCACGCCTGATTATCCCGAAGGGTTAGGCAGACGTGGTAATAGAAATATTATTTTAGGCTTTTTAGTGCTCCTGGTTTTTTTGAAGTCGTTTTTTGTTTTTTTTTATAAAAATAATTTTATTTCACGATTTTTAGTGGCGCCATACTTTGTCACCCTATGAGTGCAAAGTTCTCATCAACAGAAATGAATTAAGTGCAAACACAAGGTAGCTACTGTAAAACGTTGAGGAGTTCCCTTGACTGTCTTTCGTTTTCATCATCAGCCCCCTAATGACAGTCACAACCCATCTAGATGTAAAGTTCTCATCAATACTAGTTAATCAAGCCCAAACACCAGGTAATTGCTGTAAATCGTTGAGGAGTTCCCTCGACTGTCTTTCGGCTCCATCATCAGATCGACTCCAGACCTTCATTAAATAGTAGGTAGTGCATTAAAATACTTAATGAAAAAAAAATAACAAACGCACTAGTCGCCACTACGATTTTCGAACGTTCCCCTCGATTTCTCTAGGATGCCATCATCAGATCCTGGTTTCCTTATCATGGTACCACCCTTGGGATATTTTCTTTCCAATAAAAAAAAATCATCAAAATCGGTTGGCGTGATATTGAGTTATGCGTCCATTTGTCGTGCACATACTAAATGCAAATTTAAGACTTATGTGGTTTTCTCATGGATGCCATTGTCAGAACTGGATCAAATTGAAATGGGACCACACGGGAAGCACCAGCTTTCAAACAAAAAAAGAATCATCAAAATCGGTTCAGTCAGTTGAAAGTTATGTGGTAACAAACATAAAAAATAAAAATGATAAAAAAAAAAAAAAAAAAAATACAGTCGAATTGAGAACCTCCTCCTTTTTTGAAGTCGTTTAAAAAGATACTCTTATCCGGCAGTCAGTCACTGACACAGAGTATGTACATTTTTACCCGACTACGGTGGGCGGAGGGTTATGATTTTGACCGATATGTATGTATGTTCATCTGCTCCCGTATAACGTCCAAACTATTTTTATATCATAATAATTTGACTAATGAGATATCGTTGGACGCGTCTGGATCGTCCGCTGGTTATAGGCTATTATACGATCGAAATATTGTTATACGTATCTATCAGCATATTGTAGGTATCGTTTGTCTTCTTTTGACTTAATTTGTCTTCAGCAATAAAAACAACATAGAAATCCCATATAAAACGAAAAAAAAAAATTTGAATATTTTCATCCATTTCATCTATTTTAAAAGGTGCACTGGGACATATTATTTTAATTGTACGAATTAAACAATATTGTTCCTTCAAAAAATAACTATACTATAGTCTACTCCATAGCTGTTCTGTCCTAGCTAAGCGAGACGGATATATCCTTCGGCAGCTCACGCGACGCTAGCCACACCCCGAAACTAAAATTCATTTTTTTCTTGTATCGTCTTAACCAAAACAGTAGGTACTCGGTAATGGTAGGAGATAAGGTACTCTTCGACTAAGTTTTCAATGTGTCAAAGATATCATAAAAGTAACAAAGTGCACGAAATATTTCCACTTTATACTAACATCTATAGATCATGTACAAGGAAATTTTGCTGGCACTAGCCAGTAAGAGGAAAATTCAGATTGTTATTATCTATATCGAAAACTTCGCGCATCAACAAACACATTCACTTAGGAGCAGTCTTGGCTGGAAATAGATTGAACTACTTATTCACAGTAGCGCTCCACTTCATACGATAAGTAATTATACACTCACACTCATATAGCATCTATTTAATATTATCTATAAAGCTAGCTGTAGGTAGTCTTAGCGCCACCATACATGGACTGCATGTTGCTGTCGGAAGCGACAGCTCTATTGCAGTTGGTTGCAGTCGACAGCTCGCGACTGCTTGGCGTCAAGCAGTCGGCGGGCTGTCGGTTGTTGTCGGTTCCGACGGCAAAATGCAGTCCGTGTATGGCGGCGCTAAGGGTAATATCTTTAACATAAAAAAATACTTTATTACAACCACTTCTTCTCCTAAAGTAGGCCTGTAATTAAGTCAGTACTTACCTACCTGATTTCAATCTGAAATTTCACTTGTTTAGTTTTGAGCGTATCATCTGTAACGGCTATAATAAGCAACATTATTGTTTCTCTTTATTTATTACCGTTCGATAAAGAACCCTTGTTTGAAGTCGAGTCCTTTTGACTGTAACAAAAGTAATGGTTCTCCAAGACAAGGTCTAAAGGGCAGCCGCACTCAGAGATTCGTTGCCCCAGTATTAATAATGGAACAATAATCCACGAGTGGCTCTATAGCTTTATATCAGTTCTGAACTTGTGTAGGTTCTCGATTGTTATATTGTGTTATATTACACCTGTGGCTGGGAATAGTGATGGGATGTTCTCGAGAACATTCTCACCCTCGGAAACTTACTCGTGAGAATTTTCGAGAATCTATCTTCTTTAAGCATGTTAAATTTGGCACAAACCTCATTAAACATGCAAGTATGGTAGTTTTAATTGTTTTTAAGATTAAGTTAACGTTAACGTCACCCAAAATATAAGATTCTCAAAAATTCTCACGAGTAAGTTTCCAAGGGTGAGAATGCTCTCGAGAACATCCCATCACTAGCTGGGACGCTCAGCACGTGTCATGTAAACGTTATCTAACACTGTTAAGGGTTTTTACACTGAGAGAGTCACACGGCTAGCAGATGGAAAATGGTAAGATGTAATAGAAAAAGATTTGAAATCTCCCACAAGGTTTATCATAAAAAACATGTTGTACCACCTGTTGGGCCGAATACTGAAAGACTGCAAACCCGCACTTTTTGCCAATATTATGGTAACTAGATGCTTTATAATAAGAAAATTAACGACTCTACCTATAAGCTCTCCAAGGCCCATGTAATATTTCAATCAATATCATCAAAACGTTACATTAATTGGTAGTTAACGAAATCGTTATATCAGGTACCGATACCTAACGAGAGGCAGCCTGTTCGTGTAACAATAACACTGAATATCGTTCGGAAAATCAACGCTGCGGTGCGGCTCACGATGTATCCTTGGGCTGGTTCCATTTTATGAGCGAAAGACTCGTGATAGCGATGAAACTACTTTTTAAATGAGCCACATCACCAAATCATTTATTATTTCGGCAGTCGTAATGAAAGAAATACATAGTACCTAGTTTTTGCGCGCGGCCCACGTGGTAGTTTTCGGGATATCTTTCCAGGTTATTTCGAATAGCTCTACCCTAAGTTTTACGTTTGTTCGCGACTTAAAAATATATTGTATGGCATAATTTTATAGCGCCGCTGTTGGAACTAGACAAAAAAAACATATTTTATGTAGACGTGGCCTAGCGACCCTAGTGCACTTATAAGCTCATGGTAGAGCTGCGGGATGTTCATGAAATTATATGAAAATGCTACACCCTTAGGTACCTTCCGGGTTTTCAATTATTACCATGAAAATTCGTATAAAATTGGTCATACATATTTTAATAAGTACCTACATCATGCAAATAATTAATTATAGCGTCCATAAGGAATGTTCATTGTGCTGTATTTCATATCCTGCCGTTTTTATACACTGTCGTAAACTCACGTATTTTATTTATTGCTAACATCATCGTCTGCCATTTTAAAATGAGAGTGTTCATGTAAATTATTATTGTGATAAATTGTAGCTTTTTATAAAGGTTTATGAAGCGTGGCAATATTCTAATTGGATGCGAACCTACTACTGTTTCTACCGCTACGGGGCACCGCCGCGCCATTGATCATAGATTTTACAATATAATGATATTTTTATAGTAATCGCACGTTTTTGATGTGTCAACTTTGTATTAGGTTGCACTTCTGAAAATACCCACATACTTAAGAAAGTCGATAGTAAACTAAGTGCATCCTTATATGGCACTAAACAAACTTCCGTTAAGAATAACCGGACCATTCAGCCGTCACCGTCAGATGAAAAGAACTTGGTCACCTGTCACCGGGTGCAGGCCGGGGATCAACGCTCTCATTGTGTCGGCATAAGGCAGTGACAGAGAAAATTAGGCTCTGAATTCCACCGATATTTTTGCATATAAGAAAGGCGGCGGAGGGCGGGCGGCGGCGGCTGCTACCTACATATATATAGGTACGCACGGCTGCGCGCCGCCCAGTCGCTCGTAGCTATCCTACCGCGCGCCACGTCAAGCCAGTCTTGGCGATTTCTGCTCCAATACATTTCCTAATACAAATCAATTTTCCGCTAGTTGAATGGACTGAAAGGACAGTGAAAGCGTAGACAGTGTGCTGTGTAAAGACCTCTAAATCGTTCGCGAGTGTGTGTTGCCGGCGATTCCAGCCGACCTGTTGTAGCTCGGGACGCCAATAATTTTCAGTCAGGTGAGTTTTCATTCAAGCGTTGTCGACTACTTCACGGCACTGCAAATATTTAACGAGACTCCGCAATATAGAGGTGCAACGATCTGAACAACGGAGTCTAATTGCATATCTATCGATTTTTCAATGTCTCAGACACGCAGTTTCTTTCCTATGAGTTTTTAGTTTAACTTGCTACATTCAGAGTTAACTGATTATAGTTATGTTATCAATATAGTAAATGCATGGACATTATTTATATTTGCGTTTTATTAAAATTATTATATTAGCTACAGTAGACTTGTAGAGCTTATTCTGTAGTAGCATTTTTGTTAAGAGTAAAAGTGACAGCTTTAACACCACGTTGAAGAATATCTGTTCTCCCTTCATGAACTGGCTCAGTTTTCGTCTGTTGAAGGCACGGTTGCAAATATTTACGTTAAAACGTTTCTCTATTACCGACAGTCCGACGTTGGTAACTTTCCGCGAGGTTTTATATACAACCGCAAACAAACTAATAGAGTGGCACACTTGTTGTACTTTTCCGTTATTTAAAATATAATAAATGCTAAGCTGCTATAGCTACTTACATATGGTGACCCCTAAAATTCTAGTAAGCTAATGTTACATAAAATAAATTAATATCGCTAGACTTACACCCTCTATGGTCCCAGACTAAGCAACGCTTGTATCAATACCAATATTCGTTGTATCAATGCATTTTATACTTCATTTAAATAGCTCTACACCACATCAAACGAAGTCATCAAACTAGGTAGTACCTATTCCTATAAACGCCAGAGTGTTTGCTTGACTCTACGTTAAATTAAATTAAATTGCATCATAAGTCATAACAAAAGTTCCAACTTGCCTTTCTCGCTAACAAATCAATTACTTATTTGTACTGGATTAACTGAGTTTATTTTATAGTGGACTAGATTGAATGCAATTGCAATAATTGGAATCTAGTGAACCAGTGAATATAGTAGAAAGCACTTTATTTCTTGTATACCTGATTGGTTTCAGGAAGCGTGTACTCCGTGCCTTATTTGAAATATTAAAATTGCATAATTTTTCTAGCTAGCATACCTATATCAACTTTATAGCCTTTATAAAACATTAATAATAAATTATTAAACGTACAAGTATTTCAACTTAGTTTAATTTTAATTTAAAGCTACATAATTAAAAACCTAACTATCAAACAAATCTCATTTCCAGAGTTGTATCAAACTTTAATTACAGTTAAATTACAGACACGGCTGAACAAACTAGAACTCGTTGAACTCGTCATAACATAACCTTGAAAAGGGAGTAATTAGTAAAGCCATTAAGCCATATTAAACGTAAGCCCAGTTGCTAACCACATTATGACACGATATAACGGGTCTATTTGTTTTAATTGAGCCCGGAGCGGACTTAATAAACGCGACCACTTCAAAAGACAAATGGCCGGCGTAATTTTCCAGGTACTTCACATTTCGCCCACAAACGATGTTAATATCGCGAAGAGCTCTCCCCTTTCAAAGTCACTTTACTGAAATGATGCGAGGGACTTGAGAGCATCCGGCCGGCTTTGCCATCGGGTTCATAGTTAGGTCTGCCAACTATTCTAGCTATTTGCCATCTCTTTTGCTCACCACTCGAGCGATACCTATAAATCATAGTATAATTTTAGTATATTTGTACTTCTAAATATTTTGCTTGTCTAACGTCACCGCTATTCACCATCGCTCATCCTTTCTTCAAAGAGCATTTTATTGCAAGAAAATGATTTTGTCGACCGCTTGGCACAGCGTAGCGTTGGAGCGTAGGCCGCTCGGCTCACTGCATTGGGTGGTTGCGGGTTTGATACACGCCAGAGACTTATTTCGGAAACTACCTTTTCGTAATTTTCCCTGGTCTGGGCGTCCCTGGAATCACCTCCAGTCCATAGCCATAGTACAAGTGTTGCAGAAGTAGTACCTAAATACTAATTACGAAATCTGATATTAATTTATAGTATACAATATTGTTATAAACAGTGATAGCTGATTGCGGGCTTAAGGTCCAGGGTTCAAATTTTGCATCTCTGGATATTTCAAAATCGATGTGCGACTCATAACTTAAAATTAAAAATACTATTTAACTTGCTTATGGTAAAGAAAAACATCGTGAGAAAACCTGAATGTCATAGAAAATCTATAATTTTTTCAAAAGACATATAACATCCACCAATCCGCACTGGACCAGTGTAGTGTATTATGGCCTGAATTCCCCACGTATTGAGAGGGGAGGCCCGTGCCCCGGACTGGGGCGTTAAAAGGGCAAATATTTTTTTGTTATTATTGCCGTAATCTAAAACTAACGGAACAAGCTCTCTCAAGAAAATTTTGAATATACGTTAAACGAATATTTGAAGTTCTTGCAAGTGAACACTTACCTATGGTTATTAATATTAAAACTTCAAAACAATTATCTTGCTATTACGTAAACAGTACATGATTGTTACAAATTGCATCATTGCTTATAGGCAATACACTATAGTACGGTGTATACTTGACCTAATAACGATCCTCTTGCTAAAAATTGTAACAGCTGCTCGTGTAATTACCACTTATGAATCCTTTGTTGTGCCGCAAATATATAAAAGTTCAATGTTACTTCACAAAAGTTTATTTTATCAAGTCCGATACGTCAGATTTCAAAAACAAAATTTATGAAAAACTCTTTTTGTTCGTTATACTTGACCCAGTTATTAACAATATCAGTTAACCCAGTTATGAAAATTGCTAAATATTTTGGCTGACCACGTATGAGCAGTTGAATATAAATCGGGCTAACGAGGTGTGGTGAGCACCTCCGTGTAAATTATACGTGTTTCACTGTTCCTCACCAGTATACACAACTGGATATCATTAAGCCGTAAAGTCTAATTCAATTGCAGATGCCTCGCCTGCCATTATTACAACATTTTTAGTGATAACCAACTGCGTTAACCAACAGCCACGTCCAGATGTCCCACATGCCGCGCGAGGCAAATTGTCTCACGAAGTTTGACTTGCCTCGTCCGAGGCAAATGCGCGTCCTGCCTCACCTGAGCGCTGTCATTTGCCTCGCCTAGTTTGGCGTAGTCATGAGTCAGAACGATGTCAATAGTGTCAAACTGATTGCTCGGGTATACCCTTCTCTGTCTAGCTAGAGTGTCAGTTGCCTCGCGCGGCATGCAACTGAGGCAAACGTCGTGCTTCGCCAGGCATGTGGGTGAGCATTCTCGCGTGGCATGTGCATGTTGTAGACACGCCTAACAACTATTAGTGTATCGCGCTCGAGCACTCAGTTTTTACGTCGGAACGCATAGGCATATTGCCATACCATGAGTGCGCGCGAATCATGCGAAGAATCTGGACGCACCAATTCAATTCCAAACGTATTGTATGTAGCCATCAGCTCTTCTTTACACAACATAACAACAGACATGTTTACCTACGTACTTATGTATTCATTCATGCAGGATGCAGGTGAAAATACTAGATACAGTCTACGTCACGTATTGTTTACATCAGCTGTGGGATAATAAAAGTGATAGTGAGAACATGAACTGTCTGCGCTGCAATATTAATAGCTTTCGTTCTTCATCGGAATATCTTCTTTTTAACCGACTTCAAAAAAGGAGGAGGTTCTATGTTCGGCTGTATGTATTTTTTTTTTTTTATGTATGTTCACCGATTTCTCCGGCATTTATGAACCGATTTGAAAAATTATTTTGCTGTTCGGTAGATCGTAGCTCGAAGTTGGTCCCATTAAAAAATTATTCCTAGAATCAACCCCTAGGGGGGTAATTTTGGGGGGTGAAGGTCGTCTGAAAAAAAAATTTTTGTCCGATTGACTTGAAACTTAATATGTATATTTTACATAAGAAATAATGAAACTCACGGTGCCAATCTTGGTATGCCGAGTCTACCTACTATAAAAGTAAGAAGATAGATTGGCACCGACCCCAAATACTCGATAACACATCATCACGCCTGATTTTCCCGAAGGGGTAGGCAGTGGTGGTAATAGAAATATTATTTCAGGCTTTTAGTGCTCCAGGTTTTTTTGAAGTCGGTTTTTATTTTTTTATATCAATTAGTTTGCATTTCAGTCTAGTAAGTATAACGTTACTCTCTGAACCTACCTATACCTGCGGTTTTTCATCGTTCCCGAAAATCAGTAACGTGAAAGAAGAATGTATTGAAAAATTCGACTGTAAACAGTACTCACGTGAGAAAATATTAACATTTTCTATGCGTTGCTCACTGTAGACTTCAAATAATCAATCCGCTTCAGCGAAGTAATGTACGTCATTATAAACAACTTTACTGTCGAACAAGCATCGTAATAAATCTTTCACGCGCAAAAAATATTGGAAAGCATCATGGTGTAAATCCACCTGTAATAGCAACTGACACCCGCACCTGTCTGCTGACCGATCTGACCGTAATCTTTCCTCCGCTGAATCTTATTACGATGTAATAAGTATTGTAATCGTATTTCGTGGTTACCGGTCACTTTGCTCATAAGTATTCGGTGTAGCGCGTGGTGGCTCAGGTGTGGATCGTAGCAAAGTAATAAACAACGTAGGAAAGTTTCCTATAATGTCGTAAATCTCAGTGGTATTGGTGCGGAGGGAATTTAGGTTACGACGCAATTGCACGGTGAACTTAAACAATA
Organism: Drymonia ruficornis; assembly: GCA_947859195.1. Taxonomy (NCBI): domain Eukaryota; kingdom Metazoa; phylum Arthropoda; class Insecta; order Lepidoptera; family Notodontidae; genus Drymonia; species Drymonia ruficornis. The sequence goes on along the minus strand of OX401905.1, from coordinate 11,253,963 downwards.
CAAAGAATCACAAAGTTCTACTCATACCTATAAAGTTTTTTTTTAATACGATAGCAATACATAATACAGAAAACAAATTAAGACTACGCCATACAAAATAATATTAAAATTTATTGGCACTACATAAATTTGAATTATATTCAATGTTAGTACTTACACTGAAATATTTACGCAATCGGTGCAATATAAATCAGATTTAATGTTCTATAATAATGTTATAAGCTCTCAATATTGAGATATACGATGTATTTGGCTAAAACAACGGCAAAATACGTGGTCTTTTAAGGCGGCCCATTGAACTAGAACACTGGTATAATATAGTGGCATTGTTGCACACACTGTCTGTTACGTATGTAGATATAGTTTACTTGAACTTGATAAAAAAATGTTATCCGCATTTGGGATCAGACCTAACAGCTCTTAACTATACTGGGAGCATTAGTGTCCACGAAACTTCGTATACAGGGTTATTGGTAAAACACTAACAACCTTTCAGGGGCGTATTACTGACATCAAAAACAACAACTTTTGTTCTATGACTTTTTACAAAACAAAAAAAACACATAAAATCACACTCTAAAATGTATGACACAAGAAAATATGCTCATCTAGAGAATAGCCGTGGTCCGTTTAGGTACTTTAGGGCAAAGTGGAATACAACCACGTACCATGGCTTTCCTCTAAAAGTGTATTTTTTAATTCCGGAGAGTAAATTGCCAACCCCAAATGTCAAACTCGAAAATAATGCTGCCACATGTATTTATGTAGTGTTGTCCTACCGCTTTTTTCCGGTACCGATTATTTTAACCGTAAAATTAAAAAATGTCGTGCATATACAGCATGGAGTACTATAAATACTGGAGATAGAAAATTTTACTCAAAGGAATTATAATAATTGTTTCTTTGTTTTTATGTTCCTGTTTCTTTATAAATGAATTACTTTTTTACATAATTGATATATTTTGTAAAAAAACTGCGTGTCCATTTTTTCAAGGTTTGTCCTTGACCCATGACAACGCATTTTGTTTACCTCATTCGGCCTTCAGCAAAGCGAATGTAATATAGGTGGGGAGCCGTAGAAGTGGTTTCTGGATTTACACGAGCGCTTCAGATTAAGATAAGGGAGATAGCTTACATATTGATAAGAACCTCAAAACATTATGAGCCCTTAATATTGGTGGGTTCGCTCAGGGGAACCAAAAAAAATAGACCATCTTAAAATACTCGAACTCGTCAGATTAAGATAAGGGGGATAAGGGGGATTACTAGCTAAGAAGTGTCAAAAGTGTCAATTTTGCTAATTTGATCGTCAGTCTCAGAAATGGGAGCATCTGGAAGTTTCACTTTTTCACCCCCTCAGATTTTTTTTTAAATATAGGGCTGCGGTGGCAAAAAAGCGTACGGCCCGCCTGATTTTAAGCAGTTACCGTAGCCTATAAATGCTTACAAAATCTGGCGCGCTCGAGTTTTTTTTTTTTTTTTCAATTTATCATGTTAGAGCATGAAAAAGTATCAATATCTGACACACTTGAGTATTTATATGTCAATGTTTTTATTTACAAAAAAAATATCATGTATACGCTTCCCCCACCGCTGAAAGTGGAAACAACTAGAGCAATGTATTCTTCCTATCATATCATCTACCGAATCTACTAGGTTTGGACGACGCTCGTGCAAATCCACGAATTGCACGCTGGGCTCCCCATCTAATAGAGTTAGAGACGGAAATTAGAACTTTATGGTGTGTATGTTTGTTACGCCAACGTTAAGAAAATACATTTAATTATCTTTGTTGGCTACAATTTTTGTATAAGCCAATACAGACTAAATAAAAGTACATGTACTTGATTTTTTATTTTGTGGACTAAAATAAAAACGTCAAAAATATCAAACCTTTGGTGTATGGGGACCCCCTTTATTTTTAAATTTTATTTTAAATTCTGTGAAAATTTCAAGTCTAGCTATTACGGTTCGTAAGATACAGCCCGCTGGCAGACAGACGTCTGTCGGACGGACGGACGGACAGACGGACGGACAGCGTAGGCTTAGTAATAGGGTCCCGTTGGCACTATTTGGGTACGGAACCCTAAAAATCAGACACAGTGAAAGTACGTATAGACATATTCCATAATAAAATAATTCATTTTAAACGTCTATGACTCCTTACTTGATTTTGTTGTTAACTGTTATAAATTTCAATGATTAAATAGAATTCTAGAAGTTTGCTTGAGGTTTATGCGATTTTGCAGAAGAATATTTTACGGTTTTTCGATTAGTTCCGATTGCTGGACATCACTATTTAAAAATTGCAATAACCTAGCCACACTGTCATTGTCAAATTACTCACCGGAATTAAAAAACACGCCATAGATGAGAAAAAATTTTTTTTTCATACGTTTTAGAAATACATTTTTTGTTTATTTTTTGTTTTGTTTTGTAAAAAGTCATAGAACAAAATTGTTGTTTTTGATGTCAGTAATACGCCCCTGCAAGGTTGTTAGTGTTTTACCAATAACCCTGTATATGGACGCGCAAAATGCAGATTTAACTTCGTGACACTAAAGCAGCACGACAGCTAGTAGTTATACGCAGGAGTTGTGATAGCGTTTTTGTGTGCCTGAACAGCGCGCTAAGTAACCCAAGCTTCGTGACGGTAATAAGAGACAAGCATAAGACCATCTGAGCTAAGTTTAAAATCACATTACCGATAGCTTTAACACTAAATGCTAATATTTACCCAAGTCCTGCTCAGGTGAGTGCGCCAGGCGACCGGGTCACAGGTCGATTCGGGTCGCGGGCAGGTCACCGAGTCCTGCCAACCGATACAATGAAAACGATATAATCCCCTTTCTTTGAAACACACATGTTAATATTATACTAGATTTTGACATGATCATAAAACATGGAGAATTTATAACCCCAGCTTTTGATTGTACAGGTCGATACTCTTTGGCACAAAGAGGATATGGAATTATAATGTTTACCAAGCCTGGGAATCTTCTTAATAAGTGATCACACATTCGGGCACGAAGCTTATAATAGATATATTTGTTTTAACTATGCAAGTATTCATAAAAAATGTGTTTTCCAATAAAATTAACCTTAATATTCTTAATTACCTTCTTTTTAAGAGGTGGCTGGCCTCTCCAGCCGTCTAACATCTCTTCAAAGTTACTGCGAGCGGATATGGTTGAATTCAGCCGTTTCCTGTTTGATTTGCTAAAATAGTACTTAATTAATGGAATAGACAGTCCGTTAATAAAATGAAATGTAAATACAAAGCCCTTGAGCTGTCCGAGGATTGCAAACAAGTGCCCACGTGTAATACAATACTTGCTTATTTATAGCGGTCAATACGCTCCATTCGAACCGCCCAATATTTGCTGAAAGTCAGATTTTTCCTTGTTTTCTACAATTAAGTTCAATGATCGACCTTTCTTTTGCTGGCGACTCGTGTATTGTACTCACCTACACGAAGACTTAAAGTAAATCCATCAGGAAACGTTCATTGATCTTAATTTTTGCTGTATAAAAAAAGGTGATTTTTATTTTAAGCAAATAATGTCATAAACCTTAAAGTATCGGTACTTACTTATTTAAGTATTGAAAGAAAGGAGGTACCTACTTACTTACTTATTTAATATTTGTTTTTAAAATAAACAAATTGTATGTGATGCAACTCCCTAAACATAACCATTGTTGCTTCATATTATACAACAGCACAACAGAGCAAAATGTTCACAATTTCATCAACTTATTTAATGAAACCGTAAAACGTTAATTAATACCTGTATGTAGTGGTAATTAATGCTACCGTAATGGCTGTCAATCCTAGCGAGCAACGACTCTGAAGCCACTGGCCTCGTTAAGGTAATTTAATCAGCCCGAGGTAAACATAGAGACGTAATTATAAGGGCAAAATGTGAATTTAGCGGAACCTTTTTTTAAACATCGAATTTGTATTAGATGCTTATCCCTTTACAAAACACTTGCCAATTCCGGACCATCGTAATCATATGACTGCTTAATTACAGCATATTATTATGCAGATTATGAATTCTCACCAATGGAATGAAATGTAGCGGCAGACTTTCCTATGAACATTGGCTCACTACCATGAGCCAAATGTAGGCGGACAACACACTCCTAAGAGGAACACAGGCGTGATGGCATAATTGTTATTTTCATTGCCATTTGCCATTTTATAATTTGTTTCGGTCGTTAAACTTTTTTGGAACTAGATATGAGTGGAAATTATGTTTAGATGTAACTATCAGTACTCATAAATAAAAATCATCAATGTGCATAATTTACAGTTCGCTTACGGTGAGGGAAAACATCGTGAGGAAACCTACCTATCCCCCGGGATTAGGTAATAGTCAGTTCCTGTATATACGGCGACAAGGTTCACCACCTGTCACGTTGGGTTCTGAGTATCTGGTGAAACGTTGGCTTTGAGTTGGTTAATGTGGTGGTGTATGGCCACTCAAGCCTCTGACTACCCCCGAATGGGGATAAAAGTCGTGACGTTATATTATATATTATACTATTTAAAAAATAAAAATACTTTATTCTATTTGCAAGTTCTACGCAGTAGAATTTATATAAAGCTCAGTCGGGAATCGATAAACATATTAAAATATTACGAAATGGTTACAAAAATTTGAAAGTATTTACATCAAAGGCCGCGAACATGTGTTACGGAAGCGATGCGATATTATCTCATACTATTCCACTCTCAATCCAAGATCCCGGCTGACAGTAATAGCTAACAGAAATGTATCATGCGGAAAATAGAATTTTCCTTATTAATCGCACCGCGTGACCGAGTCTCAGTACGATGAGCAGTTTCTAACATAAAATATTGAGTCACACCTAGTCTAAGTTTCATACTGGCTTCAAAGAGTATAGTAATATATCGAATGGCTTACAATGAATGTTGAAAATCGTCTGGTCGTTCCAAAAATCCCATTTATTAAACAACATTTTTACATATTGTATGATCCATTACCAAGCATAGGTAATGTCCGCGACAGGTCGAGATGACATTCGGGTTACGAGCTTTTTGCAGAATAAAATCCGAATCAAAATTCAAAATTAGCAGGACCCGTCACGCAACAGAATAATTTAATTTAATAATTTAGTGGGCGATTTTAATTGTTTATCGGGTTCTGGTAATTTTGAATCGGATTTAATTCTGCAAAAAGCTCATAACCCGAATGTCATCTCGACCTGTCGCGGACTATATTATGTTCGCTGCCTGCTTTTTGTGGATTGGAATAAGAGTCATGATTAGCGTCTCTACCATTGATTAAAGTAGTGCATTACCCAGTTTACAATGATTTACAAAGCATTTCTAGGAACACAAGTGATTTGTAATACCACTGTAAGTCCATCATAACCTTCTATACATTTTGGGTTAAGTCTCTACCAGTACATAACATCATTGGTTTCTACTCTCCACTAAATCCCGCATCACCCTAATAAATCCTGGTCAATAGGCCGATGGTCTTACGTAACTGTACATAATTTCGTTAACCCCGTAACTATTTAATTAACATTCTCGAAATTGCCCACTTAGCCCATTTAGTAATAGAAATGGGAACGATAAATAAATAATTCGAGTCATGAACTCTGGTATTTGTGATTGTAGACCCGTTCACTAGGTTTATTATACTACTGTTCGCAGTTCTTGCCTGACATACCGCGAAGTGGACAAACATACTGCCAATTGTTTTGTTAACCTTATCAAAACAATATTACTTAGCAAATTATGTTCGTAAAATACTAGGCTCTGTAACAAATACGTAACTAAAATAACAGGTCATTTATAATTCTACTACCAACCTACTATTTTCAATGTCCTCATTAATTAGGTTATTACACAGCACTCTACACAGCATATTTAAATCGAGAAGTTTAAACGAAACCCCATAATTAATGTCGACCTTAGTTCACATAACATCAAGGTTGCAGTCATAGCCGACGATCACTGCCAATGTCATGTATCGAGTCCTTGTCAGCTGGCCTTCGAACAGCGTAAATTAATACCCGAATTAGTGTACACTCGCGATCCGTCGATTTGATACCAAGGCTGCGTCCTTAGCTCCTACCCACGGGTCGAAAAGACCTTCGGGTTATTGAGACCGTCATCCGCCATTTAGCGGTGAGGGTTACGCCGTCATTTACTTCAAGGCTATTTGTAACGTGATGGTTACGTTGCGATATTGTATCCTTATCCCTCAGTAGGCATGTAAATTTGACCATATCACAAGAGCGGGTTAACAGATTTAAAGCCGAATACTATATACAACGTTATACCTAAGTGTTTGAGACCCGTTATCTTACTTTTTTGTACGACTTGTCAAATCCAGTAGCCTTCGAAGGATGCCAGATATGCGACACAGGCCAATTAGGTATTCAACGTAGCATAAATACGTGATCAGATAGACGCAAAGTTCAGACGAAGTTCCCACGCAGTTCGTTTCTGAGCTTAGTGGGACCTAAGATAGCCGCCCACACAGCACCCACTGATATAATTGTCCAAGTATTTATCGTAAGTAAATAATATTGGGAAAATAAGAAAATAAATTGCATAAAAGGAACTACAACGATAGACGGTCCGTGGGCGGCGCTGCAGCCGCGCCGTCACTCCAATATCAATTTTCCATATCGCTATTCGCTCGATAGCAAACAAAACAGTCACCTACGCGTTCCTGCGATGAAAGTCATATGGTATAAAAATAATGTTGTTATTGTTGCGAATCTGTTGCCCGCCGTATCAAATTCAGACACGTGACGACTAGACAGATATTGGTTTGTAGATATTTTTATCACTGGAAGCCGTGACATCTTTATAAATCAACAAGAGGTATAATACCTACATTTTCGTTCTCCATCGCGAGTGTCGGGTGTCACTCACAAGGGTGCTCGGTATTCGAAACGTGCCGGGTCACGTGACATCACTGCGCGCCCCAATTCGATTTCGTACATTATGAAACCTTTCTCGATACAATGGTAGACAGTAACTGTAGCTCATAGATGTTTATTTATGTATACGTTCGTGCTGTAGCTATCCTTTTGTCGACATGATACATTTTTTTTAAATAAACGCGACGAAATTATTTATGTCACGCAGATTTTATTTAGACCTCTACATAATATTATATCTTTTGGCAGCACCAAGCGGCGACTGAACGAAATTATTTGGCGCCAAGCGTATATAAAAATGGCGTCGTTGTCGCGGTGGATACATTAATCTGAGCTACCCTCACTGTGACAAGTTGTTAAACCGCGTGCATGCTAACGTCCCCGCGCGTTTGATGTTAATTGAGCACTGCGATGACTTCCGGCAAAGTTTTTTCTTATAATCTTCTCCTTTTAATGTGAAGAAACTTAACCAATTGGGTACTTACCTATACCTACAAATTTATCTGGCCGGATGAGAAAAACAAACGTTATGTTTTTGACAGTTTTCATCGACAATAGCGATGTTGCGATAGAGCCTGATTAATAGGCAATATAGGCACCTATAGAAAAATGTACTTTTGAATGAATGAGTGTGGGACTCTACATTTTCAGTAATACTCACGCTAATGTAACATACATTTCACAATACGGAAATTAAAACTCCTACACAAAACGTTAGTTAAGAGTAGGCAATGAAGTTATCGGAATTGTGTCACAAACGACTGCGAATTTATTATGTTTACGAAAATGTAATAAAAAATAACTTTACGCAATCTGAAGGAACACGGAATTTGTAAACAATATAAGCTCCGCGGAAACGTCACGAGAAATGATAGAGTGCCTGTTGATGGAAACCTACACTACCGTGCCTACACAATTCATAGAGATACTACGTCACACTGTGTAGTTTCAGATACCCGTGACGCCAATATTTTATAGGTAATAACATAACATGTATATTTAAATAAGATTTACATTAATAAAGATTAACGACTAAATATAACACACAAATACAAGAGAAGTAATCTGTGTACAATATTTTGAAATCCTGAAAGAAATTTATTTTTCTTTGAACAATACAATTCTTTGCAAAACTTTATGATAATGAAATGTTTAAAGATCTTCTGTGTTTATATTACTGAACCAAAAATAATAATCAACAAAGAACGTTTATACATTTTATATGAAACGAATTCACGCAAAGAATTCGACAGAGTTCTCAAACAGACATGCGGAATGAAATTGTTTAATACGCGTTGTTTTCTAGGGTTATTCAACCATTCTGTGGGCAGCCGTTGACGTAGGCCGGCAGTTATAAACAGAACATACCTCCTTGCATGTCGCATAATAGTGTGCTTTTGACATTTCGTGTCATGTCTCCTAAACGATGCTCAATTAAAATGATATAAATAAATATTGTAAACAAAGAAATTGTAATAAAAATTGTAAATAAAAAACTGTATCCAATACAACAAAAATCGTTGTAAAAATTCTTTCGTACTTATATAAAAGTGCAATCAATTTTTTATTTACATGTTTATGTGTCGACCTTCGTGGTACTTGATGCTTAGTCCCAAGGTTTCGCAGTTGTTTCGCGGTAAAACTGTTATTGCCGGAACATAAAGTAGCAGTTACGAACTAAACAAATAAGAAATAGAAATATTTAAGAAATGATTTATTGTACTGTTTAAAGAAAAATATATTTAACGTCATTTCTAGACTCCAGACAGAATAATTTTGATGTCAAGGGTGGCACGTTGGCACTTCGCTATAAGTAGATTTTATTAGCCTAGGGGTAGCTGCCTCGCTCTATAGAAACGACATCAACGAAACAGATACGTTCGTCTTAACAGCCCTTCATCTTAATGTTATTGTTATGAATGAGATAAGATTAAAACCACAACAAAACCATGAGAAACCAAAACATTACAATTCTGCGAAAATGTTCTATGTGAATCAACGAATCCCGCGTGACGTGCGTTGCCGGTCATTAGCCGTGCGTCAGCGAGGCGAGGCGTCAGTAATGAATGGAGGAGAAGCGCGCCAACTAACGCGGCAGCTTATCTTACGGCGGTTCCCTGGAACTGTGTCAAATGATCGTTAGTGGCTCGGGTAAAGGTCATAACGAGAAAACGCAATAAGAGCTAACGTCTTCAAATAACGGAAATGACCTTTTTTGGCTTTTCCTTATTTTGTCTTGAGCTTTCTTGGCAATAAACATGATGCGGAAATTTATTGGATATTCGCTGTCGTAAAAGTTAACGAGGCACAATTTAACGATAATATACCTAACATTTATTTAATATTTACTTATACTCAATGTATTTTTCGTTTGTTTCAGATCTGAACATTTGTAAACATGAAGGACGAGCGTGCCAGCCTCCCGCGCGTGCGCATTGCCGTCATTGGCAGCTCTCGAGTTGGCAAGTCCGGTGGGTGAAAAAATACCAAAAAAAATATCGTATTTCCGTATAATGTAGCAAGTTTAAAAACGTTACTTCAACCTACTTTTAGATACTAGATCTATCATTAGAAAACCCAAATTATTACATTTTTATTTGAGTCACCTAAATGCCTGAACGCTGTCACTCTAATGGATTCTACCAAGACATAATAGATTCGTTTAACTGTCTCGTATTACATTTTAAATTTTTAATATAAATGTATGACTTTAAAGCAATTCACGTTAATAGTTAGTGTACACAGTATTATATGGGTAACTGCACAAATTAATAGTAGTTAGTACCTTCCTATAAGGTAAGTATTAGTAGGCGCATAGTTAATCAAGTTATTCTTCTAAAAATATTTTTATAAATATATTAGTTACGCACTAGTAAATATTCTACACGTGCCATACGAAATTGCTTATACTAATGTAGAACAAAATTGAATTTTGAATAAAAGTTCAAAGCTTGTAATTACAATTACTTTTAACATAACATACCGAATCAAAATAGCGGCGAGTAGCAACAGGGTCCCGACCCAGATGGTGCTACATAACTGACAGCCCGCAGCCCATTGACCCATTATACTTGATTATGTAATCGTTTGCTTTACTAACATTCCAATCCTCTAATGGATAGACAGAATTATATGAATATGTAAGCTTGTACTATGCTTGTACTCTGGGTACTGTATAATTTGGTTGGGGGTGATCCCAGGGTCGTCCCGACCAGAGCAAATAATGAAAAGGTCGTTTCCGAAGTTTGCCTCTCGCGGGAATCGAACCCGCAACCACCTGATGCAGTGAGCCGATCAGTCTACGCTCGAAACACTGCGCCAAGCGGGACTTGCGCATCAAACATTCTTGAAATAATATTTACGGTATTTATTCTTTTGTTTCAGCTCTTATCGTGCGTTATCTAACCAGACGATACATCGGAGAATATCACTCAAATACAGGTCAGTTACATTACAACTAATATTTCAATAAATACATTTGTCATCCCTGTATACTTTACTAATAATATTTCATTTGTTTTCAGATCTCCTGTACCGGCAGACAGTGCCCATCAACGGCACGCCAGTGGAACTCGAAGTCATCGATGTCTCCGGTTCAAATTCCGACAAATTTCCCGCTGAACAGGTAATTCAATTGGTTTACATATAAAAATACTAGGTACACCAAATTCTCTTACATAATTTGTACAATATTTGTAAGAAACTAAACAGCCAATAATGAGCAGGCAAGTCGTCATTCGTCAAAATTAGCCTTAAAATTATTAGCGGTTTAGTGAACGCACAGCGCTATAAAATTTAACCTTCGCTTTGACCTAAACGTGTGGGTAGTTCGTTAGAAGCTTCAAAGGAACCCTGAAATAACACTTGCCCGAAGGGTTTTATCATCAACCCGCCAGACAAGAATGTAGGTTACCCGGGACCTTGCGCAACGCCCAGTAATCTTCACCTTCACTAATTTAAAATATAAACTAAACAAACTGTTGCCTGACCTTTCGTTTCTAAACAATAATAAGTTAACAAATCAACAGAATATTAAGGATGGCCAGAGTATTGCGCTTGGAAGGTTACATTTTATAGCGATTTTAACTCTTGCATACTTTCAACCGCAACATTTTATGTTTTTTTACCGCATCCAGTTTTAGATCAGGTTAAATTAATCTTGCTGGTATTTTCGTAACCGTAACAAGATTTATATTAAACTAACGTCAAAGGAAAGAGCATCCCGGAAAATTCTTTCGAAATCTCAATTTCATGTCGACAGTTCCAGGCCGGTATTAGGCAGATACTAGGTTCATAATATTAACATAATTAAGTTGTTCCAAATTTGGGTGCCGGTACTTTTCACAACATTTCAAAACAACGATCCTAATATAACCCTTCCGCAAACAAAACGCGCGATTTCCCGTAGACCGGTCAGTACGTTGAACAAGTGGGTTAATCGCCGCGAATATTATACTCGTGGCATGAAATGGCTCCAGGAGCTGCTCCAGTGACCCGCACTGCGCCGTGACTCAGTCTGTTTACACTGCTATTGTATTAATAGCAGTTACACTACGCTCACCTAAATCGCCGAATATTTTAACCATCTGTTAACATTTCGGAATTTGACGATGACCGTCCCAATCTAGTTCTACTCTTGAATAATGAAAAAAAAAAACTATTGTCTTCTAAGCGGTCTTAAAATAGTACCTTTGAATTGTTGAAAAGACGCCTCTTTATGAAAATGAAAATGTAAGCAACATCTCAGATGTAATCGTAAAAGCATTTCGTCTGTGGGTTGAACAATGAATGGGCGAGGCTACTTGCGTATCTACAGCATTGTACACAAAAATATAATAGATATTGTACCCCAAAGTATGACCAGAGTACATAATAAGGATCTACTTATAAAATGTATATGTGTAATTATATAGTGCATGTATTATAAAATAAACATTTATTATTTAGAAAACATCCCGATTCGTTTCGACAAATGCTACCTAGAAAAAATAAACAACAAACCAATTATTATTAGTCAATTCTTCACTGTTATTATTGCCGCTAGCAATATTACCATTTAGCATTATTGGAAGGTTTCTTCGTTTAATAACTTTTTCTCAGTTTATTGTTCGGAGTAAAACAATACACAATAACCGAAGCCGAACAACAAAGCGGTCAAATCAACTACGCAATTTGCAAATGTTTGACTATTATTCGAATAAAGGTACGGAATATTCTTAGTTATAATGCTGTGTTCTGACTTCGTGTATTTACAATGCTGTTGTACAATGTTGCACTGTGTTCAATAAAAAAACCAAACCTTTGCGTTTTTCATGTCGTCAACAATGAGTAAAGCCAATCGGATATGTCGTGTGGGGGCGCGAGCAGTGAAGCGCGCGGAGGGCGGGCGGCGGCGGCGCGTGGGCGCGCCCGTGAATCGCTAGCACGCTAATTTTAAGCCGGAATGTTGGCTCCAACGACGCACTAATTAATAGCATACATTCTTCACCGTCTAGTCTCTTTTATGCAAAGTTGTTTGAGTGAAATACTGGAACGCTCGCTTAGCTAAAACAAAAGTGCAGTTCTGCAATTTAGAAAATCGAACGTGCACCGTGCGCCTCTAACACTATATGTATAATGTAAATAAAATAAAAAGAAACGAAAATGTTCCTAACTAGAATTATATTGAGCCTTTTAAAAAAAATAAGGAAGGCGGTAGATATATTTGCTTAGGTAAATACGTGAGTAGGAATGCGAATATCATAACTTTCACAATTTTCGAACAAAAAGTTCAACCGCTTTCTGAACTGGGGCAAAAATTATGAACACTCGATCAACTCCCATTTATCTTATTATAATGAGGGTACATCCTAAAGCTTGTGATTTTATTAGTTTTCTGATGTTGATAACTGATCTGGCCTAAAACGAACAAACTCATGTAGAACACTAATTAAAATTAATTCATACAAGTGTTATAGGTAATTTATTAAGACATATTACCCTTTTATAATCAAATGTGATTAAGGTAATTTCCACCCATTTCCAATCTTTTTCCAGTTTTCACAAGATTAAATATGTTTCAACTTTCTAAGTCTAATTCTTATTATTTCTTGTTCTAGATCCAGTGGGCGGACGCCTGCCTCCTAGTGTACGCAGTGACGGACCGCAGTAGCTTTGAATACGCCACGGAAGTGCTGAGCGCCCTGAAGCGGGCGCCGACGGGCGGCAGCCCCGCACACGCGCCCGCCGGGGGCGCCGCGCCCATGCCGCTAGCTCTACTCGGCAACAAGACAGACTTGGACCACCTAAGACAGGTCAGTAATCATTACGTAAACCGATCCATTGTTTTGCCCGCTGTTATTATCGGAGTCGCCGCTAGTATCACCAAATTACGCAGGTTGGCTATTTATTCCATATTTTTTGGATTTACCATTGCCATTGACACTGGACACTCTCATCCGGGATGAGAATAGTAAATATCCGCACGCTATCAAATGATCAAATGATCCAGCCAGATGCTCTATCCGGAAGATTTAGTCTGAACAATTGCTGCTAAAACTCTACCTTACTAAATCCTTCAAAGATAATGTATATTTTATTCGTATATAAACTAAATACCAGTAACGGTTTATGAATAAACAGCGCCTTGCAATCATAGAACAGATGCCTAATAAAATCTATATTTATAATTTTACTAATCCTAATAAATCCCCGTGCCAAATAAAAAGCCTACACTTAGTAGAGAATACATTCTCGAACATCAATCTTCTTGGTTCATTTATTGTTCTTAAATTGTTAGTAAACAGACACTCCTATACTGTTACTAGGATTATTATTGGTTGGGTGCTAAATATGTACGTATCTATGATACATTACTGCGGTCCCGTGATAAAACCCGTTATTTCTGGAAGATTGGATAAAACCGTCCTTCACCTTACACCGTGACATCATCTGTTGGGCAGGATTGATCGCTGTTACATAACCCTCGATTGTTCAAAGCCCTCTGTAATAGATCGTAATGCTTGGCATACTTCCTTTGTAGAAGACTATTTTCCGATACTCAGTATCTATCGGAAAATAGTCTTGGATTGTTCCAGTAATTAATACTAACTTTTTTCAAAATAATGAAAGAACTACTGGATATCAAAGTTATTTAGTTTAAATACGCATAGATAGATATGTCTTCTTGCTTAGGTGCCCATGAATATCATAAACCCTGACCTTGTTTTCACCGCAGACCTTGAAAACGGGGGCGTGACATAAACCTTTTTACTGTCGTATTTTTATGGAGGCAATTTTGTCTCGTTATCGCTTACAGCCTTCAATAACTTTGCAGCTGCGATGGTCTTATTTTCATACATACATCAGCATACCATATATTTTATTATTATGTACGTGTTATGTATGTTTCTAATCTGAGTCGGAATAAAACGATAGATACTCTCTCGGCTGAAGTTTTCACGTTGTTACTGAGAGACAAAGAGACAGCTCTATATAGCTAGATAGAGGCAGCTCTTGTCTCGGTGTCGCTAGGGAGTGGCATTCAATGTTGAAAGTATTTATACTGTTACCAGCCGACAGCTTTCATCGCGCGCATAATAGGGCGAGACTCGCTCAGAGCCCAGAGGAAATGGAGAAATTCATATCTAAGAAACTTCGTATATATACCGTTACTTGAAAGGTTACTAGACTGGATGGCTCGCGACAGCGCTATGTAATTTGATAGACGAACATTGACTTTTACGTTACTTCAGCTTAATATCTTAATATAATGATAGGTTAACGATAGGGAGGCAACACTGTTCTAAAATTAAATCATCCCTGCCCTTGTTTTCTAACGTAACGAGATTTTACGTAATTCCGGCAGATTTGCAAAGTTTGCTTTTGATTTCTCACTCGCTATGGAAACAATTTTCCGGCATAAGGCTTGTCGTCAAGGGACATTCAAGATTGATGTGATAAAAATAGCTATCTTCCACTCCATTTGATGTTATTCCTGGCATTATTGATATCCGTGACGTTCGTCTAGTCTCAGAAAATGATTCAAAAATTTTAAGATTTTGTTTCCATTTACTTTGGCAGGTTATTTACTTACAAAGTACTTCTGCATTGCCAACAGGTGACTTTCAAGGAGGGTCAAGCGGTGAGCGCCGCGCACGGAGCCTCGTTCAGCGAGGCGAGTGTGGCGGACAACTCGGGGGACCTGTACCGATGCGTGGACCGCCTATTGGCTGAGGTGCGGACACCGCAGCGCACGCGCAAGTTCTCCGTCACTAAGATGCTTGGATCATTAATAGGTAAGGATCTCTGAAGGTTATTATCACAGTATATTGCAGAATAAATTGAATACATGATCTTGGTCGCTTTAAATTAGCATTCATGAAATAATAAACTTTAATATTTCTTTGGTCTACCTCATTCTCATAACTGTTACACCTGTAAACCAGGGCAGGGTCCAAACTTTGATTGAAGCTAAATCATGACTGCTACTTGTTACAGGAGGTGCGACAAACAACAGCCAAGCGAATCGCAGCGGGTCAGTGGTGGCGTGCCCACGCGTGCCGGCGGCGTCGCGGCCGCCGCTGGCCGCCGCCGCGCCCTGACCGGCGGCCGCGCCCGCGCACCGCGCGCGCTGATGCCTCGCCGGCGCCGGCGCCGTCTGGCTCGCCTGCCTGCCCGTGCCCGCACGCTTCGCATCACCAACACCGCTATCTGCGACCATCATATGAACTTGAATGATCATCAGTGAAATTAATGATCTTGTGAAGGAATGTCAAGCTGCATGATCTCGTAATCAACGGGAGTTACATTATCATGTGAATTCAATGAGAAGATCTGTAATAGCGACGGATGTTATATGATACCGTTGATCGTGTTGAAGAGTGATTATGACATAAAAAGTCGTATCGTGGTGCAGTTAATACTGGTGCTGTATGTTAAGTCGGGCATGAGGACTTTGAGTCTTTCACCAAAGACCGGTTATCCTAGTCAAATTAATCTAAAGTGCATCGATCTCTTAATGAACTCTCTTGAATCATGCACTGTGTTATAATACTTATAAGAGGAATTACTATCAGTTTTATGAAGTTTAATGTTTGTGTAATTACGACAATAATTGCTAGTATGATGTCGTGTTTCTACTCAGATATGTCTGTGCCAAAGATCCTGTAATATTTTGATTGATGAAAATGGAAACTTAATTGTCGCGAACTCAATGATCAATACTCATTTACGAATATCTAAGAAATATTTAACTATTGAATGTTTACATTTGTGAATTATATTTTATAAATAATCAAAATTTTAATTGATAATGTTTACCTATTAGTATTGGACAAATTATCTGTATAATACGAGTATAAATACCTACCTAGGAAAACAAAGTTATTTGTAATTAGGTGCTGAAATATCGCTGAAACAAATGTACTCTTTCCCTGTACTTGTGGTTCACTACCTACATCAATTTGATATGGCCTAAAAAAGTTTTCTACTTTTTCACAGTATTATTATAATAAGTCTTGAATAGTCTAAGCAGCTCCTGATGCGATTTGTTCCAATACTGGATTAAGCCTTGATTTTTAAAATAATTAATAAGCTTCTCAATAAGCCTTCTGTGTATACGTATGGCATAGTACTTATCTCCAGAACGGATGAACCAATTTTAACGCATTTTTGTTTGACGGCTGGTATGAGCAATGCGGTACTTAGCTATGTTTGATAGAAATTGGTTCAGGCGTTCTCTATAATTAGTATTGGAATAAAATCGGGAGTCATTTAAATAGCAGTCGCACAATTGTTTGCCTAAAACGCTGCTACTCTTGCTGAAATCAAAACATTAGTCACTTTCTAGTCATAGGATAAGGGCTGTGAAAAGACATTTTGTATGTTTTGAAAATGGTAGATCATGATCGGCTGTCTGAATCGATGAATATTTATAATACAAACACTTGTATTTCATTTAGAAAGATATGTAGAGTCACAGATGATGCTACTTTCAACATTAAAATAAATATGAATCCAGGCCATTTTTAAACAGCAAAAACCCGATTGTTTAAAAGCTCCAGGGGGCTTACCACGACCTCTTATCGCGATTCAATTATAGGAACGTTTTAACGTTTCAGCGACTTTTTGTGCAATGACGTACCTTATTGTCATGACAATAAGAAACGTCATTGCACAAAAAGTCGCTGAAACGTTAAAACAAAACTGCTATAAGAGGTGGTGGTAAGCCCCCAGTTAGCGTTTCGTAATCGCCATCGCAGAACACATCATAGAGTGGCGGAAACATCCATTCGGAAACCCAGAAACGATGCGTGAAAAGTTGCAACATCTGTGAAAGATATGCCTTCTCACACAATGCTACACTGAAATCTGAAAGATGTATTGCAGCATCGGCATAGTATTAAAATTAGTACAATTGTAGGCATAATTTTGTGTTACGATAGAAAAATACCAAGTTCAAGATACTTATTCATTTTCCCTGAGGTATATTTGGTGTAAATGCACATACTTGGTTTTAGTGAGGAGGGTCATGTTGCGTAATTCATATTTGTAGGGAAAAGATAGAGAGGAATGATATCGTGTAAATATTGTAAATTGTTAAAGTGACTAAAATGTCGGAACTGATTGGAATAAGTTGTAAATAAATTTAATTTAGCTTTAAATATAAAATAAACGTTCTTCATATAAATTTTATGTGGTTTTCTTTCACCTACTGAGACTCATACTTATAGTACGTTTTTTTATACTTGTCCTATTTGGTAAGCAAAGATGGCGTGCAGCGGGGCGATTGCGTAACTTTTTGTCAATGTTTCAATTGGTTTCGTATATAATTGAAACAGGATGAACGAAACCAATTGAAATATTGACAAAAAAGTTACGCAATCGCCCCGCTGGATGCCATCTTTGCTTACCAAATAGGACAAGTATAAAAAAAACGTACCTACTATAGTAAGATTAGGTATCTATTCGTCTATACAACCCTATTTATCAACACAAGTGTTATAATCATTAGCATCTGCTTGAGATTTTCAACGTAGAATTCTGCTACAAATAGCCTACATAGCTAGCAACCAAAATAAAATACGTTAAATATTTCCATACCTGGCCATTATAATTTCATCAATACTCATTTGCTAGCTGTAAGCGCCCAATCGCACTAGGCACTAGCGGTAGCGCAACCAGTCGTTCCACCAACTACATCTATAGAGCTGTATGTTGGAGGGTATCACATCTGGTGTCGCTTGGTAGTGCAACCCATTTGGTGTTGGCCATTGAAATATCCGCTGGTGGCGCAACCATGGTTGCCTAGTGCGATAGGGCGCTAAATAAACAACAGTAAACCCAATACATCTCATATATCTTAACGACCTTTATTGGCGCAGTGGTTTGAGCGTTGGCCGCACGGCTCACTGCATCTGGTTGTTGCGGGTTCGATTCCCGCTAGAGGCAAATTTTGGAAACGGCCTTTTCGTAATTTGCCCAGGTCTGGGTGTCACTGGGATCGCCCTCAGTCCATTGTATGGTAGCCATAGTACAAGCGTTGCTTAGTTTGGGACAATACAGCTGGTGTGTTTGTCTGGCGATATATTATCGGAAACGTTCCATCACATCATTAAAATGCTATTCCATTTCATAAGAGAGTGTCCCATATAACCGCTAATAATTTATTTATCCCACAACCACGAGACAAGGAAACACCGCTACCTCACATAATACATAATCTAAATGTACTATAAATCCACTACAAAATGATAGATGTGCATGTTTTTATCTGCGCGGTCGTATAGTTAACCCAGTTGCTGATACGCCAAATAAATTATATTCGGATAGGATTAAGACGCGGACACAAGGAGGCAGGTAAACAAAACTTTAAAACAGACACAGTGCAACTGACTGGTCTAGTGATAAATAATATTAGCCCTTTTAACGTCCTACTCCTGACCCAGGCCCGTGGTCAGGAGTGGCCTGAATCTCCCTCAATACGAGGGAGATTCAGGCCATAATCAACCACGCTGATCCAGGGCGGATTGGTGGACTTCACATGTCTTTCGACAATTTGTTGTTTTTTTTTAAAAGATGAGCAGGTTTCGTCACGATTTTTTCCTACATCGTAAGCAAGTGATATTCATATTAAAGTTATGATTCGCACATAGATATCGAAAAATCCAGAGGTGCGAGCCGGGGTTTGAACCCTGGACCTTAAACCCGCAAGACGCGTGCTTAACCAATCGGCTATCACTGCTATCTTAGAGACATAAACTGTAGAACTAAACTAAGTACAGTTTATCTAACTAATCTGATTCCTTACAAGACAAAAAGTCTTGGCTCAATTATTTTTTTTCAGTATCGTTATAGGTATGCGACTTTCTTGGTAGGTACATCAATAACCACAGTTATTATTATCTACTTAACCAGAATTAACCCTTTACCAATAATATGACTAATAAAATCCTACCAGGAAAATTAATATATTTTTAAACTTGAAAGTACTGTAAACGCATCCTTATAGTTACAGACTGGGAATAACATTCGGGGGTCATTGAACCCTGCTCCATTTAAGGCCACTGCCGAGTGAATTTAATACTACCTGGATATCAATAATTCTTGTTTGCTCTTATTATCCGGGACAAATAAATATTTACTTGTGAAAGAAATATGTTTTTCCTATGCCCTAGTATCCCTAATTTACTAGCAATACCACATTTGTTATGCTGACATGTTGATGTTGGAAGTTTTTCCACACGACTTCGGAAATAATTAAATTTTAGCAATAGTTCATCTAGTCTAGTTCAAATAAAATATTGGTTTTCAATCCAATATATAAGCTGAATTACTTTCTGGTGAAATTAATTACGTATTGCATAAATCGATTGTATTTTTCGTGGACAAATTTTAGAATCAATTATTTAGAGCCTTTGATTATGTTACCTATATAATCGAAGTGTAGAACAGATAAGTGAATTGAAAGCAATCATTCATTGATTATCATTTAATATTTAGCAAGCTCAGCTGACACGCATTTCAAATTCAATTCCGAACCGGCCTCCGGTCCCACGCGCCGGGGCGGAATAAATCACACTCGCATCCGAGAACAATGCTCGAGATGAGAGGGGTGCGCACCCCAGCTGCGTGCCGCGATCGATCTGGTCCGTGGACCACTCGCCACTACACGACACACCGCCTGTCAAAGCGGCCAGAAACCGACACCGTCCTCACCAAAATAATTTAAAAAACAGTGTAATCAGTGTTATGTGTTAATTTTATTTAATGATGGAGGGGCGGAGGTCTTGGGATGGGCTGCCGCTGGGCGAGTCGCACTCGCCGCCCCAGTCGGTACCGGGGCGCAGGACGCCGCTGGGCGCCGTGGGGCTGGGCGGCTTCTACATGCAGGGCGGCCAGCCTCCGCCGCCTCCGCAGCACTGCTACCCGGCGGACGAGAACCAGCCGGAGCCGGGAACTAGTTACGGTCAAAGGTGAGATGTTTATTCTTGGATACAAGTAGACCTATTGTTGTTATGATTCAAAGTTGGATCTCCATATCATGAGATATACCTATCCTATGGTTCCTTCATCTAAGTAAGATTTGAAAGTTATACTTAGAAGGTATCCTTTTCTTACCATAGCAAAATAGTTACCTACTGAGAATCTGTATTTTTTTCCCTTAACTGGCACTTATTTCGCGCATGCGCTTTAACGTCAGAAAGTGCCTACTTTATTTAGTAAAATTCAATTTAGACGACTCTAGCTTCTTTAAGTTGTAAATTCGTGAAATAGGTATGTAAGATCAAAATATGTATAGGTAGTATGGAGCAATAAGTAGCTAACTCGTAAAGAACATAAATAATCGGCGAAATCTACTTTTGATTAGGTACCTATTTACTAACAGTGGCCTGCACCTCTAAGGGAACATTTCCAGCATAAATTGAGCTCTCTAGATCACACGTATCAAAAATAAAGAGAGCTAAGTATATGCTGGAAATGGACCCCGAGATGTGCAGTGTGCAGCCTACCCATACATAATAATCTGCACTAACATACTACTGTAAAAACACCATACGGCGATAATATTAAATAATAATAGCCGAGCTATTCAATATCATATTAAACTCGATCGATAACAGTTCAAAAGCGCACATGTTCACCGCCGATAACAATAAACAAGTAGCGCAGCTCTAGCGCAGCATCTGTGCACAATAGCGCAAATACTTGCGCACCCCAAACCTCGCAGTCGCCGTGATTTCCATTGCTATTAGGGGCACAGAGTGCCTCATTGTATAGACACGTTAAATCAATATCAATAGCACAATTAAAATGTACGAAAAAACTTATCCCTTTTCCAACTTCCTACTCGTACTCATATTTACATTTAAACTCTATTAAAGTGATGATGGACTATTAAAATCATTGTAAACTGTAGAGATTTTTAACCATATAACAATGATTTTACAAAGCATTTATATGGAACAAAAGTTATTTGTAATGCCAATTTACGTCCATCACAACTTTCTATACCTAGTTTAAATGTAAAAATTAGTATGAGTAGTAAATATGTATGAATTTTAGTTCTTCAATTAATGTTATAAACTACCAAATCAGTGCAAATAATAATATCGATTGTTTACCTAATCTACTTCGATATCTCATGCAAATTTAGAACATTTCGTTACTACTGGTTATATTTGGCGTATTTATAAACAATGCCAATATAAACAAGCAAATATAACACTATGTAACAAATTCCACTCTGAAATACGATTCAGCACGTGCTATTGTTTGACATGGTAGAAATACCAACAATAAATATTAATATGAATAGAATCACATATTCTATGCGTTTTATTTGAATTAGATACAATTCGTTGCATAATCGCAATACGTAATACATATTTTGAGCTCTTAATTTAGTGCATAAAACCCAACCAAAGATATTTCTATCATAATTATTTCACTTTCTATTTCTGATTGCCTCAAGTACTAAATGCTTACTCCTAAAACACTCATCTAAAACCATAAACTCGAATATATTTATTAGAAAATAGAATCCAATAGCTACGTCCAGAAGTGTCACATGCCGCGCGAGGCTGCTCACCCACATGCCTCGCGAAGCACGACGTTTGCCTCAGTCGCATGCCGCGCGAGGCAAATGGCGAGGCAACTGACACTCTAGACAGGGAAAGGTATACCCGATCAATCAGTTTGACACGTTTGACATCGTTCTGTCTCACGACTGCCAAACTAGGCGACGCAAATGTGAGTGCTCAGGTGAGGCAGGGCGCGCATTTGCCTCACGTGAGGCAAGTCAAACACCGCGAGGAAAATTTTCCTCGCGCGGCATGTGACACTTCTGGACGTAGCTAATGAAATTCCAAACTTACACTGTCAACTCTAATAGACTAGCGTGGCTATAAATCAAGTAAACCGTCAGTACATTAGTATTCGTCGCGGTATCGGGTGCACACTCACCCCTGTCCCGTCGTTACCGTGCTCCGAACAAACCCATCCATTGTTCAACACCCAAGAGTTATTTGGCACTTGTTCCGCTCCACGGCACTGTACACCCTTGTCCAATTCTAACTAGGGGTTGATATGGACAAGTATATAAACTACTTATGTAAAGGATATAAAATATATTTGCCTATTTCTTATGTATAGAAGAAAGGATACCTATCATCACAAAATAATACAATATAAGTACTAAGTAGTGTTATGGAACAAAAATGTCTGCGTAGGTGCAAATTTTATTTAAATGTTGTTACTTATTTATAATTTGAAAAAATAACTTACAATAACACAGATAGGTACCTACTAACGCATTGTTAATCAATGTTTTGCTACATATTTGTTAAAATCCTTGTTAAAACTGCAACGTCTTGTAAAATTAATTTCACGCTCTCTCACTCATTTTCTAACGAGGCTAGCACTCCACAATAAGTCATTGCCACCGCATATGACATTATTGTCCGGCCAAAAATAAACCACAATGTACTAGTAACTTGACGGTAGACACCTCGGTGAGTATAATGAACTCGAGTATTCCAATTGAAAATACTTTCGGTTTATATATGAATTATAGATTTTCTTCCATTAGCAATCTCGTTAGGAACGAAATTTATTGACCTCTTAGCGAGTGATGTAGGCTAGTTAGATTGGCCGAATATTGTTACTGGCTGCATAAATCAGTCGTTTATTTCCTTGTTATTGTATTAAATCAAAGTGTTATTAATTACAGAGCTATCAACGAGGGCAAATCAAAACAGAAGATGCGCCAGGGCAAGAACGTGAGGCTTAATATAAACGCGAGGGAGCGAAGACGGATGCACGATTTGGTGAGCTTAATTTAATACTTTATGGTGGATAAATAGCCATTCTGACTATTTTTATCCAATGATGCCCTGTTGTGATACACGTACCTACAATTCTAAGTACGTAATTTTCAGAAGATCAAAAATCCTCTTCGAAAACAAGCAGCATAGTTTATTATACAAATTGTCATTCATATACATATTTTTGTAACAACTCTACAACCGGATCGAAAAGCGACCTCATCTGAGAAGATCCGACAAGAAACTCAGCGGGATTGTCTTTTTTATCGCCATGCTTAATGTTGTGTGAATTTTCAGAATGACGCGTTGGACGAGTTGCGCGGCGTGATACCCTACGCGCACTCGCCGTCGGTGCGCAAGCTGTCCAAGATCGCGACGCTGCTGCTCGCCAAGAACTACATACTGATGCAGGCCAGCGCGCTCGAGGAGTTGAGGAGGTAACTTAACAATTTACCTTCTACTGTCATAGTTGGGTTTTATTTTATTGCCTAGGAAGGCGGCGACATGCAAGTTAAGGCGAGCACGCGTGATGCGATCTTTTGGGGACCTGGGGGCTTACCACCACCTCTTATAGCAGTTTTGTTTTAACGTTTCAGCGGCCATTTGTGCAATGACGTTTCTTATTGTCATGACAATAAGGTACGTCATTGCACAAAAAGACGCTGAATCGTTAAAACGTTCCTGTAATTGAATCGCAATAAAAGTTCGTGGTAAGCCTCCTGTATATTATGCCCTTTGAAGAACTTCCACATCTTGCACGTGCGTGGGTAAAAGGATACAATGGTGTGGATGGAGTGTTTAAACGCTGGGAGAGACTTCACTTCGGGATCCGATGGCGGATGGCCTAATCGATGTAGGTTAAAAACCTACCTAAGCGTTCTGTGCTCCGCGTTCTATTAAGTAATGATGCTGCGGATTAAATTAACATGGAGCTTATAGGACTACGCTCTCCTGTCAGCCCCTTTAGACAAGTGGCTGACGTCTACAAGCGTTCCTTCAAATCGCTACGCTTCATGTATGGAAATGACATAAGTCACGTGATCTACATAGCGACTTGTAATGTCATTTCCATACATTGTGAAGTCTATTCTATTCTATTCGATTAGCGTTCATGCCACTTGTCTAGGGGGGCAGGTGCCTAATACCTCGTTAAATTTCTACGTGTGCGTAGAATACACCGCCATTTTCAAATACTAATTTTGTGAGCTACTAAAATCTAAGAAAACCATGCCAAATTTTAAGCTTGAAATCTTAATACTTATTTCTGGGGGCCGTGCTGGAGGCTTCGTGATAAGTTGCTATTTGGCAATAATAATATTATAATAAATCGTGAGTAAGGTAACAGCAGCAGGTCGGTAATAGTAAAGATTCCATTAGACGTTGCATTAGGCACTTTAATGTCTCTCTAAATAGTTCCAGACGCACAATATGATGGAAAATCGCCAAAAACACCAGCAACTCCTTTTGAAGTCCGATAGAATGCTTTTAGAAACATTACATAGTAATAATGTGGTAACATTTCACACTATGAACGTCAGCCTTTAGATAGATTCATAATACAAAGATACAATAATAATCATAAAAATACAATAGCGCTTAATTTTATACCTCCTAAAACTAAATAAGTATATACTACATCATCTTAAAGAAACCTGTAACGGTAACTGCTTAACATCAGGCGGGCCGTACGCTTTTTTGCCACCGCAGTCCTATAAAAAAAAAAAACCTATCATTTTATTTTATCTCAATATTATGATCATCAATAGATCTCAATATGGGCCATGGGCTTATAAATTTAATTTTCTTTCTTTTCACAGGTTAGTAGCGTACCTCCAGAGCACAGCGACGGCCGCTGGCATCGTTGCCGCCCCCGGATTCGACCTGACAGGCTTCCCGGCGGCCGCGAAACTCCTCCAGGGCCCCGTGCCCGGGCCCCCCATACCCCCAGACCCGCCGTCTTGAGATCCATCTGTCAAACTAGAACCATACCTAGACGAGCAAAATGTTTGAGTATAAAGCCCTGTACATGTAAGGCAGGTCCGCGTGTTGGAGTAACTCATTTAAGTTAGGTTATAAAATTGGATTTTGGATAAACATTTACTAAAAAATCTTGTCGTTTGGAGATTAGTTTAGTCCTGAACTCCTTTATATAGACAACGAAGGTAATAATCCTCAAAAGATTTCGTTTGTACCTACTGGTGATAGCAACGTAGTACACACCTAATGAAGTTATTACCTATTACTAGTTGGCAAGCCCGCTCGCCTCTTGTAGACGCACTCAATTTCGCAAATGTTTTTGAGTAATATATATGGAAATGCTTATCTAGGGAGTCCTAACCTGAAGGCTTTAGTCCTCATAGAAAATTATAAGTAAAAATTACGAAACGATAGACAACAAGATATTTTATTGATTTTTATGTTATTATTAAGGTGACCGTGGCAATCATCGTAGAATCCAGGTAGAATCTATGTGGGGTCAGTCCGACCTCAGAAAAGGGTGGGAAAGGCTAATCCATAATTAATTTTTAAATGAGCACCTCGTAATACATGGGTTTAAATGTCAACTTATATTGACGGGGCTAGTTACTAACGCTACAATTTTATACTAAGTATTGCCTATTATAATTAAATAATTCAGATATTTAACTCCTAATTATAAAGGATAACTCAGCTGAGAGTGTAAATAAGTCATAATAAGTATAGGATATTGCTCTAACGCGTAAATATAAATACTCAGTAGCCGATGTTGTGCATTTAAATATTACTTTAAACGTAGTTAAGTATACCTACTGCCGATGGTTAGTGTGTGACTTTTAATTTATTTGTATTAGGCATAGACAGTTAGTTATTTTTTTTACTATTTGTACTTATAATAAGCTATTGAGAGCGATGGTTAATGCCCATTTTTACCCGACTACGGAGGCGTTATGATTTTGACCGGTATGTATGTATGTATGTATGTATGTATGTATGTATGTATGTATGTATGTGCGTCTGTTCCCATCTAACTTCCAAACTACTTGTCGTAATTTGACAAATGCGGTATCGTCAGAAGCGGCTTAATGGCGCGCTGGTTATAGGCTATGTGACGTTACATAAAATTGCATATGGCGCCCTCTAGAGGACATAATGTCATGAACTAAAAAAAAAATATTTTTTAATGAAACCTTGTGGGGTATCAAATGAAAGAGCTTGTTGAGCACATTTCAAAAATATATATATTGTTACCTATAACTCCAAAATAATTAAATAAAAAGCAAGTTTAAAAACTAAAACCCGACTACGGAAAAAACGCGCTCTAAAAAGTATGAAACAAGAAAATATTCTCATCTAGAGGATAGCCGTGGTCCGTGTTCATGTGCCATTTGGCCCTAAAAGACCTACACGGACCACGGCTATCCTCTAGATGAGAATATTTTCTTGTTTCATACTTTTTAGAGCGCGTTTTTTCCGTAGTCGGGTTTTAGTTTTTAAACTTGCTTTTTCACCAATGATTTTTTAGTCTCTGTATACCAAATGTCATTTATCTTGAAAATACTTCCAAACCAACCCTTAACTTCAACATTTCTCAGACTTAGGCGTCCCGTAAGGCCCGCTACATACATACAGAATTCCGTAATGGAATTCCGTTTCGAAATATCAGATCGGGGTTTCCGAACGCGGTACGTCCATACATTTGGATGGATTTACTGCGTTCGGAATCCCCGCTTCGATATTTCGAAACAGAATTCTATGTATTTGGCGGGCCTACACGTTGATAAAACAAAACTGAAGATATTCTTAACCGATCGCGTGTCGCGGGAACCTATGCATCATAATAAAAGAACATCTGTTGTTTATTTTTTTTTTGGGACATTCCACGTGATTGTTGTAAGAGGTATTTTAAACTTAGGAGTCCTTAGTGAACTTAGGCATAAGCTTTTATTGTAATAATAAGGTGACATTTACCTATAACAGTATTATTATTCTAGATAAATGCTCAAACGCAATATTTTCGCGATACCTATATAGACATAGGTATGCCGATTGAGGTAGGTAAATCAGGAATTCGAACTCAAGAAATCAGTGAAACCATTTTGACTGAAACCACGAACGTGATGCAGTAGGAACTATAAGCTAAACAGAATTCGGCATACTGAAATTGAAATGGTTTCCACAAAATCAACGTCAAATGAGTCGTGGGCACATAGCAGGAATAGGTATTAAGACATTACCAGCTGAGTGTAGATATTAAGTTAAATGCTGTCCATATGTTTTAGGGAAGAGAGTTTACAAATTCAAAAACTGAAACAATTTATTAAATAAACTTTAAATTCTTCTGATTTCGATGACCATAGATAGAGCCATCTTGCGTTTTAAACTTAAAGTCCCCGCTCTCTTTTATTTTGTTTTGGTCAAAAAGGTTTGGTATAGGTACATCTTACTACCTAGCTAAGTAATAATTAAAGTATAAGTACATACTGCATTATGAGTACACCTAGGTATTTTTAAATATGTAAATATTCTCTGTTTACTCAGAGACTCTGTGGATCTACGTGCCAAATTAATTAGAGATGTGATTAAATGTAACGTAGTTAATAAAATAATATATTTACAATAGGTACACCTATTGATGTAATTGTTGTATTACGTACCTATCTTATGTAAGTTCTTATTTAAAATGTATGTAGAGTTCTGAACTTTATAAGGACTGGACCGTTTGTAATAAATACTAAACGTGAGGCATTTAGATTTTTGCTATTTTGACGATTGCTACTGATAGCTATAGTCAGTCCAAGGAGTTGGAGTTAGATATGGAACAAAGTGAAAAAATACGCTAAAGTCCATCCAGTCACTATAGAGGTCAGAATCATAGAGTTAGTAAATAACAGAATTGCCAATACCAACGTCGTCAACTAAAATATAGGTAGGTACCTATTATTTGTAAGCCAGTACGCTATTGATAACATAGGGTACTTAATTCCTTACACCTCTTGATTTTGTTCAATTTGATTTTCTTCCAATTTTAGTGCGTAACGAAAATTCTGCAAAATCACAGAATTATTAAAAATCAAGTGAGGACGTTTGCTTCTCCTTTCAAATTCGATCAACATCTCCGTCTAGGCATTTCAGCATGGCCAGGAACTTAGAACGACGAACGAAGAATACCATGAAGAGAAAGATAATATTTTGATAGGCCGCTTTAACAGAACTAAGTAATAGAGATCTTGAAGAGCATGAAACCTATTGTCAAATTAAATTACAAAATAAGGTACCATTCATATTTTATTTAATTTATATTTAATTTCATTTACCTAGTCAGGGAGATTATATTTGATGTAATATGTCTCTAAATTGCATTTAACAACCTTGTAAAGGTTTACCGTTTTTGTATAGTTAAGAAAATGGTGTATTATTTATGTACTAGTAACTAATAAACCAAAGTAAAATGTGATTGTTATTAGCAATATTATTAATTTTAAGTAAGTGACTGGAACTTTAATATACTAGAATATGAATAACATTGAATTTTTATTTTAGAAAATAATTTATATTACAAGATACCTACAGTACCTATATTTTGGTTGGTTTGCTGGTTCTTCTTTTTGTCATAAATCAGCAGGAAATATTGTGTTACAAAATGTAGAGACACATAAATATAATAGAGTATCTACTAGACTGATGAGGATAGAGCAATTAATTAAGAAAGAAATAGACAAAAGCACATATAGCCAAAAAAGTCAAAATCAAATGCATATACTTATAAAAAAGCTAGACTAAAAAACTGCTATTGAAATTATTATGAAAAATGGAATCGTATATTGATATCAGTTAAGCAAGGTCAGGGGGTCAGGGGGTAAGGTGTCCCTATCTGCCGAGCTTTTAAAATATTTTCTCTCAGCTATAGGTTGCTGAGTGGGTACTCAAAAGTTGGCCGAGTCAAAGTCAAGTCAAAGTCAAAGCATTTATTTTGTTTAGGCCTACGGGGGCTTTGTAAGCACAAATAGTCGTTTTACATTTTTTCCTTAAATTCTACCGCCGGATCGGAAACGCGACCTCGACTGAGAAGATCCGGCAAGAAACTCAGCGGGCTTGTGTGCTGAAAGCTTCCTACCGCAACTACTTGTAATTCTGCCATGTAGTAGAGCAATACGGTACTAATTTCTTACCTTTTTCTATCGAAACGTGTCAGAATGTACCAGAGAAGCTCTACACAAAAGTGTTTATAATCTCCGCTAGATGGCGTGTATGTATCGAATAGAAGGAATATTTAATTACGAAATCAATCCTTGGAATGAACATTTGCATTATTATTATCACAGTGATATTATGTGTATTGCATTGCACTATACGACGATGTGAAAGTCTAATTATTAAGACATTGCAATGATCTATCATCACAATAGACGCTCACATAATATTTTGAATCTTTGAAGATGACACCTTCTTTACTCGACTAAGGCAAAGCTAAATGAAAGAGTTATGTTTTTAGCAATCTATGTAGGTTTGTAGTTACGTATGTTCCACCGTAGCGCCTAAACTACTCATCCGATTTTGATAAATACGGTATCATATTTTATTGGCCTATCGTGTCCTAATGCTGGGTGAAGGCCTCCTCCATACATAAATGCAACTTTATTAGATAATTCTTAACATAACATAAATTAAAATTAATATAAATAAAATAAAAACCTACCACTAATCAAACAAATCCCGTCCGCGTGGGATGGTGGCAAGAATACTGGCTGCATTTCCTCGCTGTATTGTCAAGCTAATTATTTGAGCAAGGAAAGAGTCCTCTAGGTCTTGTCACCTGCAGGAGCTTTGAGGAAAATATGAGGTAAAAGCAATAAAAATATAATAACATATAGGTACTTACATTTCTCATTTGTTTGCCCGTAACGTGATATTTATATAACTGTGACACACTGCAGACCTCATGACCTCGCTGGCTTGAAAAAAATACCTGCAAGCAGACAACTGCACCAACTCATATACCTGTACCTGTACCTTTATCTATACCTATACCTGTACCTACAATAACCTGTAACAAACCTGTACCTGTAACAATAACCTGTTTCGTATCAATATCACACAGGAAATATGTAGGTTCTTATAAAAATCGGTGCATCTTTGCATACTAGTTCATTCGCACAGAGACTCGACATAATCAGCCGCCTATAATCATTATGTCAAAGTCAAAGTCAAAAGGTTTTTATTCATGTAAGCTCATTAGAGCATTTATAAATAGTCAATATAAACAATATTTTAGCGTTACCACCGGTTCGTAATGTTGCTTCCATTGAGAAGAGCCGGCAAGAAACTCAATGGTTACTCTTTTCAAAAGAATAATTGTATACATTTTCAAACAGTAACGCTATGTGAGCAGGCAGGCATTAACACAGTGTGAGTAAAAAAAAACAAAATAAGGTATTTAAATAAAAATAAACAAAAACTATCATAGAAAGCTGTGCATGCCTACTCCCACTTAACAGTCAAACCAAAAGGTGAATATTTAGAACGATTGTTTTGGTGTGATGCCTTCCGTGCTTAGGTCTGGTCTGTAAAAGTTTTGGAACAACGGTGTCAAGTGGAAAATGGGCGGACCAGTCCCCGCAAGCAGCGCCCGGAACCCGAGCATGACTTGAGCAGCGGCATCACCCTCCTCAACCATTTTAGAGGGAAGAGGGTGACCCGCTCCACAGAGCCACCGCAAGCAAGGACATTAGAGTGAGCATGACCGATCCATTAGCGCAGCGACATAGTTCAACAAAGCTAAGTAAGCGTACGGTGGTCTCCATGCATGATAATTGCTACTTAATTTAATTATAATTCATATCTTTTGTTTACAATTCATGCAACAGTCGATTACTTTGCTTTGTGTCCTCTCTATCTCTTACACAATGCGTAATGTTTGTGATAATAATATGCATTACGTATCTATACAGTACTCTGTGATAAGGGCATACCCATCGTGAGTACAAAACTTACTTTGATCATTTTAGTTCTCCACTCTCTAATTATTTAAGCAAGTTATTATTTCGGTAATTTAGGTTATTCAACCGACCTAAAAAGTTTGTTTTATATTCGTTGTTTGATTCGACGTTGAAAAATAGGCATATTTATAATAAATTACTGTTTAGTTTAATTAATTTACCCATATCTGCTACCACCGCCTGCCTGTGTAGAGATCGTAGATTGACTCTACATTTGATATTAGATTGATTACACGTATTTAGATGTATTTTTGTACTACCGTACCTATTGATTTCCAAAATGTACCAGTAATACGACAGAGTAGGAAATTATATTATTATTATTTTACTACGGTATAATAACTAAAAGCTAGACTATTTTTGTATGTGTGTATACCTAACCTATTGTTTGATTTCTTTTATCTAGAATTGCTATCGTTTCGATCTTGATGATAAAAACATACTTACATAAGCCGATAACGGCAAAATCAATGGGCCCACTATTATTTTTATCAAGTTAGTTTTTGTCAATGAAACTGACAAAATTCGGACAAGATAAACACACGAATAAGATATTATGTAGTATGCACCTGCTTACAGGGTCCAAGTCACTTAGCTATTGTGGTGCCACTGTGGCGTTTTGCTATCGTGATCGACCCTCTGATTAGTCAGTTGATTCCTGGGTTGTTACGAAAAAATCACCTTGTTTTAAACACGGTGATTTATTCGTTCTGTTTTAAATCAATGATTTAAACAGTTTTCATTTCAAATTCATTTTTTTACAACTCTGGTTGATCCTGACCGACCAATCAGAGGCCGATCAGCCGGTCGGCTGACCAATCAGATGGTCGATCACTGTAGCAGCTCAATGGCAATGGCTAAGCGACTTGGGGGCCAGGACTGCCTGAATTTGCAATACTACATACTATTGCGTCAACGGCGGCGGTGTTATCTTCAACTCTCTATAGCACTATTGGCTGGCTAAATAAAAAATATTGACGTTTTTAATGTTATTGGAGTCATACCTATTATACTTACTATTGCATAGCCATATCTAGATTGCTTATATCTTTATTACAACAATCCTCAATCTGTAATCCTTCATAACAATGAAGGATTACAGACTATGGTCTGTTACTACTTGAGACTCAGCCTATACCTAAGGGTCTCACACCATGGCACACCACCCGGCTGCCATTTGCTGTAGTCATCGCTGAACTTGTAACGTGACTCACTTTTCATTGGTGCACAAAAGGAGACATAGACAATTTTTGAGCAAAAATCCATGATGAGACCATATTTTTACTGCGTGTACATTTTGTGCTAAGGGAATGTACTTACCTATATGAAAAAAACTATTGGTGTGAGATTAGTAGGTAGATTATTTATTATGACACCAATGTTTATCCTTCATGTTAAATTATTTGTTAATTTGCTTTGAAACTTCCTTACTTAAGATAATAATAGCCAACATAGACATACTACATGAAAATTAAATGATAATTCCCGATCTTTTACACCTCCTTTAGTAGTTCTTGATGGACAAAACACAACTATTATTTGCGCTTGGCGACTGAATCGTTTTAAATTAATTGAAGCCTATTTAGTCTCCATCCCACGTGAGTGGCTACTGCTATGTACTAACTTATGTAAAATTAACCTCGTTTACATCGGTCTATCATTTTTACACAAGGGTACTTAAATATTTGTGTCTATCAATGTACATTCAATTATTACATAATTCTTCGGATTTCATAAAACTATGAAAACCGTGCGTACCGCTTATCATGATCGACCATTTCAACATTTCTAAATTCATTTACATTTTAGGTAGGTAAGTATATAATAAATTATCATAATATAACTTATGTTTTATTATAATAATTTATTATTATAGTAAGTAGGTATATTTAGATAACTGCTTACAATATAAACCAGCATTATTAATTTGACAGGAAAATAATCACATAGGTATTACCTATTATAGGTGTATTTATAATAATATATTAATGCAATATGCTAGCATTAATTAGGTTTAAGTTTTTATTGTGTTTAATTATGCCTAATTGCGTCGTCATATTAGGTAAAAAAAACCCAATCAGGCTAAATATGGTAGACACAAGTTGTACACACATAACTAAGCTATAGGTAGCTTTGCTTAAGTATGGATAGAGTCAAATTCGTACGGTATTATACAAGCTTTCAGCCGGGTACACGGCAGAACGAAGGACAGACGAGACAGGGCGGGCGGGCGTAGTACCTATGTACGACTCTACATAGACATAGCTTATGTACTCCGTTGAGACCGCTGTATGTACCGACATACATTTTCAGGAATAAAACTACCGGATTATTGAAAAAAAGAAGCCCCCAGATAGTCTGTTAGAGGAAAATTAAGACTAAGGTATAGGAATACCAGGCAAGTAGGGACAAGCTGCACACGACACATAAGTTAGTAGCTCTGTCATGAATATATTATGTTCGCTATTCACTAGCGTCTACGTAAATATATATGTGGCACATTTTTGGGTCCTTGGGTGGCCAATAGAGGCGCTGTACAATTTGCCATCTAAATACTTAACGTAGGTTACATAGCGCTAGCGACTAATGGGGGTTACGAGTTGTTCAAGTAGAACTACTGTTAAGACAAATTGACTATATTATAAACCTAGCCGGTGTGTAGACAGACTTCTTCTTGTTCGAGTCACTAACTAAGTTATCGACATCACCAGTAAACGAGAATCTAGGTATTTTATTATGCTATACCTACGCGTTTATACATATAAAGGAGGAAACCCACCGCGGCGCACGGAGAGGCTACGCACGTGGGTCAAGCTTCGCTTTGCAAGAAAATGTATGCAATCGTGTCCACCGCGGCGCACGGAGAGGCTACGCACGAAATGACGTCATGCGCATACATTTCTTGCAAAGCGAGGCGTGGCCCGTGTGCGTGGCCTTTCCGTGTGCCGCGGTGGGTTTCCGGCTTAAGAATAATTTTATTATTAACTAAGATAAGATAAGATAAAAATTTATTTCCAGTAAAAAAGTTCGTTTACAGGGTTCTTATGTAAGTTCAGTAAGGGTACTTATGATCTAAAAACATATAAATTTCTTATGGCATCCACACTAGGTAAAAAACCTGACTCGTGGAAGCCAACTAACCAGGTATATTTGTAATATAGATAAACAACGGTATAAAAATAACTATCGGAAAGTCCCGACTATCTTTCATGAATAATAGTTAATTTTATTATGTTAAGATAGCACGAAATGGTACTTAGCCATCTAGCTAGACTGATTCCGTTACAGAGCATATTGGTACCTCGTCTCTACAACTATATATTTCTAAACGCCATGCCCATCTCAAGCTGTAATTACAAACTCATAAAAATATATGTTCCATACTATTAGAGTCCATTATAAAGCAATTATTACACGGTAGAGCCAGCAATGCACTCTATATGTGATAGCAGTGTACTGAATCATTTCATAAACTATTTTTATATTCTTATTGTGCAACTTGATATACGAGTACATTATTAGTTGGGTCCAAATAAAACATAATCGTATCACATAGAGGTCCTATTTTCTGCCTGAAACTCTTTGAATATTGGAGAGAAAACCAATATTTTTAGTTGCATACACTGAAGCTAGTAAACATTCTGAGGGAACACACCGGGAAGCAATTGCAACCCTCAGTGATGAATACAAGCGAGCTAGAGGCAGCTAGCGCTGTGGTACGAAATTTAATCTCCCCCTGTCTGCCACCCCTGCACCCCACCCCCCACTCCCTAGGCACTAGGTACCAAACACCTATATACCGTCGAGGTACTTACACAAACATTTTATTCAACCTCGTCTATGATGGGAATCAACTTAATGAGGGGAATACGTGATATGTAGTTTGCACCCTATATCGCTAGACTGGCAGTACCTAGGCACAGAACGATACGGCGTGCTACCTACGTTGTACGTGCTGGCACTAGTAGGTATCTACAAGGACCGGCGCGACGTAGCCCACCGTTAGAAATGAGATAAAAACTGGTTACGTACATACTGTACAAAAACTTGTTCCATTGTTATAAAGTTGCTTGGGCTACGAATTGGACAGTTGCTCGGAAATATAGCACGGTGTTTGCATTCTGTAGATCAATATAATCTCTACCTGGTAAAGGGGTCCATTAAAAACACTGGCGAAGAAATAGTTCACTAACTTTATTTATACAAGTACCTACTCAGAGATTTGGTAACATTGAATTTTTTTTTATCCCTGCACCTTCACCTTTTTACACGACTGCTCAAAAAAAGGAGTGTTATTATCAGATGTTTAAAAATCTGATCAAAAAGTGAAGGTACCAAATTTTTCTATTGCCTCTAAGAAATTACTACGATAGCAAATTAAATAGAGCAGAAAAAATCTATGAATGTCTACCCCAGAAATTAGCTTAGTAGGTTAAAAATACCACGTTAATGCGAACATTTAGCTCTGTGCATTCTGTGTCTATTCACTCGGGAATCTTTCTGCCACGTTTTGTCATCGAGCAGCCAACTGCTGATTCTGGTGCTGCAATATCTTGTATCCTCCAACTTTTCTTTGCATCAACATTTAGATGGAATGGAACACTGCAGCACACGTACACGCACGTTACGCACGGATGCGAGAATTTAAAACAAATGACAAGCGGTCGTCATGTTTCTGGTCAGAAGACTGCTAACAGATGGCCGATAATATGCTGACCGCCAAAAATTTACTATTTCCAATGGAGAATTCAAGAAAATATTATGAAGAATTTACGAAGATAATCTTAGATACCATTAGTTAACCAATGGTTAAAAATTTGCAGACTCAGGCCCCAGTTGACTACAGTATGCAGGACTTACCAAAGGCTACGGGAGATTGTATAATAAAATCTAATAGGTATGATATGATACGAATGTCAAGCGATGTCATATGTCAAGTTGGAAAAAAATATTTAATTTAATTTAAATTATAATTGTAAATACTTATTGTTACTGTTATTATTCCTGACCTGACCGGCGGGAGGCCCGCTTCGTCTGTTGCAAAGAATATCGCGCGTGCCGCGTACCTTGCAATTGTGCTAGCAGTAGCAGTTCTCAAAGATGTCCTTGTTCTCCTATTCTACCGAAAACGTGAGTATGACGCGTGGAAGCCGCGGCAAGCATGCCTCCCCTAATATAAACGGTGGAGAAGAACCATCCATCTGGTGTCTGCTCAACGAAATAAAGCTGCTAAGGCAAGACGTAATGGAAGTCAAAACACAATTGACGACAGTGTCCTCCAGCTTCATGGACAAACTGAATTCGAAAGACAAGGAAATTAATTTCCTTAAACTAAGAATAGATGCTATGCAGGTGGTCATCGACTCGCAGGAGCAATACCAACTCAGAAACGAAGTAGAAATTGTGGGAATACCGGAACGTAACAATGAAAACTTAACACATTTGTCGCTGGTATCGGCGAAATTAGTAGGCGTCGACCTCGAGGAGTCGGATATTGACCATGTGGTGCGAGTAGGTTTCAAGAAGAATGAATCAACGACGGGAACGACGACAGAGTCAACGACGGGACAGACTCGACCGATAGTGGTTAATTTGGTACGTAAAACGAAAAGAGACGAACTGATTGCGGCGGCTACAAAGAGACGTGGGCTCACTTCGAATGGCATAGTGGATGGAACTTCTACAAGTGTCTACTTTAATGAACGCCTGTCTAAATCAAACAGAAAACTATTTGGAGAAGCAAGAAATAGGGCAAAGCAGTGGAACTTTCGCTTCTGTTGGGTCCGTAATGGAAACATACTTGTGCGCAAAGCCCCTAATTCTATCGACAAAAGATACCCTGTTCATACTATTCGGTCACTTGAAGACATTGACAATCTCATTGGCCCAATCAACGATGCTGATCCGGAGTTTTTTCATACACCTAACAGCCGCATATAATACCCTAAATTTTGCAACGTTTTGTATTCCTATTAGTTATTTACTTTTAACAACCCTGTGTATTTTGTGTTGTGTATTTTGTATTGTTTTGTGTATTTTAATGACTCTCTTAATTGTTTATATACTGTACCATGTTCGCTCTCTCAGCAATGCTTCCTTCGTCTATCTTTATCCTGTAAACGTGGCCAAATCCGTTCATGAAGTTATTATTATAATTGTAGTCTTAACTATAAAAAATGGGATCGGTTGATATTTTAAATGATATAGATAATTCTTTCGACATAAAGTGCCACGCATTAGATAATGCTGAAGAGTGTAAATCAATTTTATCTCAATTCGGAATTAAAATAATTTCTCTCAATATTAGAAGCTTACAACAGAATTTGGTAAACTTTTTAGTATTATTAAAGCGATTAGATGTTTATTATGATATTATCGTTCTGACTGAGTGTTGGATCGGGGAAGATTCAGTAATTGGCCAAATTGACGGCTATCGATCCTTTTCATCAACAAAAATTATCAACCAGTCCGGTGGTGTAGTAATATATGTTAAAGACACCTTTAATGCAACAGTTAGTGAACCTAATTTATTGGAGGCAAATGGTTTACTGGTACATGTTCCGCATGTTATAACTTTACTGGGTATATACCGCTCCCCTACATTTCGGAATACCGACACTTTTTTGGGTTCGCTTGAATCTGTTATCTCTAATATGCCGGGTTCCCAAAACGCTGTTATAATTGGTGACATTAATATTAACACTAATAATAGTGACACATGTGCGGACTACTTGTGTCTAATGGCTCACCTCGGGTACAGAGCTGCTATTAATTCCCCAACTCGTAATGACGCAATTCTTGATCATATTTTCGTTAATACCCGTCTACCTACAGAGTCCATAGTTTGTTCTTCGACCGTTACGGACCACTACCCGATAATGATCGGTATATCTACTGAGCGCCATTACGATTCGCGCTACCCTAAAAATTCAATAAAACTGGACTTTGAAGCCATCGACGAGGCCCTACGGGAGGCTGACTGGGCATCGGTTTTGGAAAGTTCTTGTCCCTCGGAATCCTCACTCATTTTTATATCCAAGTTATCTTCAATATTACAACGACACTCTAAAACTATAAGAATTATCCGCGCGAAAGTTCTATTAAAACCATGGATGACTCCGGGGTTGCTTAGATGTTCTATCCATAGAGATAAGCTCCATCTGGACGCAAGAAAAAACCCTAGTGATCCAATTAAGACTCTTATTTACAAGCGATACAGGAATTTTCACCGAGAACTTCTGCGGAAACTTAAGGATCAATACGATGAAAACCAACTTATTTCTAACCAAAATAACCCCAAGAAACTCTGGGAAGCTATCAAGCGAATTATATTCGCAACTCCCAGTAAAAGCAACTGCGATGACCTCTGCAATATCAAGGAAAACACAATTGACTCACTAGACTATTGTAATTCTTACTTTTCTTCGGTCGGAGCTAACCTAGCTAATAAAATCCTTGAAGAACTCAACGAATCCCAGAACTCTCTTG
The DNA here is from genome assembly GCA_947859195.1 of Drymonia ruficornis. NCBI lineage: Eukaryota > Metazoa > Arthropoda > Insecta > Lepidoptera > Notodontidae > Drymonia > Drymonia ruficornis. The sequence continues at coordinate 11,215,265 of OX401905.1, read as the reverse complement.
CTGCAAAAGTTGACACCTCCTCCTCTCAGGTTGAATCACTATTCTTTCACCCTACCACTTCTTCTGATATTGAATGTCTGATCTCGCAACTAAAAGACAAAAGCGCTCCAGGAATTGACGGCATTAGTAACAGATTAATAAAACGTATCAAAAAATACATATTGGAACCACTGACACACATTTTCAATTTAAGTTTGTCAACGGGAATGTTCCCAGAAACATGGAAAACAGCACTAGTAACCCCTATTCATAAAGGGGGCAGCACCGAACATCCCAGTAACTTTAGACCAATATCCCTGCTCAGTACATTTTCCAAGATACTTGAGACAATTGTTAACAGGCAGTTTGTTACATTCCTAGAATCAAATAATATCATATCAAATCAACAATACGGCTTTCGACAAAACAGGTCGACGGAGCAGGCCGTCTCTTTGTTAACCAACATTGTCTCTCAGCATCTTGACAATGGTATGAGTTGTATGGGCGTATTTCTGGACCTGGCGAAGGCATTTGACACAGTGTCTATTCCCATCCTATTGAGGAAACTGGAAGCTTCTGGTGTTAGAGGTATTTGTCTAGAGTGGTTTCAGAGTTATCTCACAAATAGAAAACAGTGTATCAGAGTTAATGCCTCCGTCAGTAACACTCAAAACGTTTCCTATGGCGTCCCGCAGGGGAGTGTACTTGGTCCTACGCTCTTCCTTGTGTACTTGAATAGTCTTACTTCGTGCATGTTGGATAATGCGGACGTAATAAATTATGCCGATGACACTGTCATAATTTTTCATGAAAGGTCTTGGGGTGAGCTGCAGTCCACTGCACAAAAGGGTCTTCAAACTGTGTCAAAATGGCTAAGTGAGAACCTATTAACCCTCAATGCTGCCAAAACAAACTATATTTGTTTCCACAAAACTGTAGCTTCGGCCCCGCCACCTGAAATGAAAGTTGCAATACACTCTTGTGGTTCAGAGGCAGGTCTAGTTCAATCATCTTGCGTGTGTGCCCAATTGACAAAAGTAAATACCACCAAGTATCTCGGCGTTATCATTGACGAAAAATTATCTTTTAAAGAGCATATCACCAAAACGTCGGCTAGAGTACGGAAATTTATATACACAATGAAACTTCTAAGAGATGTCGCCCAAAAGAGCCTCCTAAAGACGATTTACTTTTCCTTGTGCCAATCCATTCTGTCGTACTGCATCCTGGCTTGGGGCGGTGCAGCCACTTCTCATCTCATTGCTATCGAAAGAGCACAGAGAGCAGTTTTAAAAACAATGCTCAAAAGACCTTTTCGCTTCTCTACTATTTCCCTCTTCGACGAGTCTCAGGTTCTCAGTGTCAGACGGTTATTTTTCTCAAAAGCTATATTTGAATGTCACAAAGAGTTATCACGCATTCCGGACCTTGAGCGTATTGCCAGAAAGCGGGTTTTCTTTATCCCAGTACCCCAAACCAAAACCGCATTTGCCCAACGTTTCCCTTTTTTCCTAAAACCCTTTCTGTTCAACAAGTTTAACAAATCCAATAAGATCGTCGGCTTAAATTACTTTCAGGCTAAAATCAAAATTACTGCAGAATTACTAAATTGGCCCTACCAACTTATAGAAGAATTCATGAAAATCGATAAATAAAATTATTATTCCATTTATTCATTAAAAATCCTATAAATTTACATTTTTAAATTTATACTTATATATATATATAAAAAATACATTTAAAAATATAAAAATAGTTCCCCACCGGCATCGGCAACAGGGTGCTAGTTACCGGTGGTCAAGGCTCCAGGGAGAGGAACTTCCTCACAATGCGAGACGTTATTATTATTATTTATTTATTTTTCCATTACTTAATTTGACTGTTCCTACTTTTACTTAATCAGATATGAGATGTTTACAATTCCTAATACTTGTTTATTCTTTAATCAATTATTGTGTTATTCCTTTTCTTTAATTTTATGTTTCTTTTCTTTACCGTACTTTCTTTCTTTCCTTTTCTTTCTTTCTTTTTTGTTCTTTTCTGTACCAAACTGTTATTATTATTTCTTTAAAACCCCCCACAAGACAGGCATTGCCTAGTGTGGGGTGTTTTGCCTGCTCTGTAAATGGTAATGTCTTTTTGGTAATAAATATTATTATTATTATTACTTAGAAATGTCCTCTCAGATATCCAGACCAAACAGCTAGCAAGTTATCAAATAATCCCAGTTGACATTGTAGACACGAATATAATGTAAACGCGGTTTCTGATTACACAAAAATAGTATTTTGATAATCAAGGCTACATCGTACTTTTCACCATATGCTATGTAATTACAGGACAGAGGGAGAGCGCGCTATAGCGGCCTCGCGTTCTCTCTCCACGAAGCCTCCTGAAAATATCTATTGATTATCGTATACGTGCCGGACGGTATGTATAGTCCGCCCCGTATTATGTCGACTGCCGTCGAGTGCCAATTTATTTGAAGAATGCTTGTAGTGAGGCGACCGAACTGTGCCCTGATGTGACGCCGCGTAGCGTCCGACGTCATGCCACCTACGTCCACCTGCTCGAGTAAAATTGCCAGTATGTATAGCAGGTACATAATGGCAGATTTTATAAATACTACTACTACCTCCGGACGTACGCATCGGCAACGGAAAGGATTCAGAAATAGGTAGATATTGTTGATAGATCGTGTATTACTCATGTGCTCATTTGTGTTATTTGTGCGTATTTGAAAGGGGATGGATCATTGGCTGGGTAATGGATGGAGCTCCATCCATGATAACATGACGCATACGTGTATATCGGTCGAGACCTGTCGAGCTGGCCCAAGAGCAAAAGGTTGTGAAGCTGTGTTGCTAGCGTATTTTACTCCCTCATTTACAGGAAATTTTAATTCAACATCAACATGTGTTAACATGCCTGCCTGCTCACATAGCGTTGCTGTTTGAAAATGTATACAATTATTCTTTTGAAAAGAGTAACCATTGAGTTCCATGCCGGCTCTTCTCAATGGAAGCAACATTACGAACCGGTGGTAACACTAAAATGTTGTTTATTCTTGACTATTTATAAATGCTTTATTGAGCTTACATGAATAAAAAACTGTTGATTTGATTTGATTTGATGGTGATCAAGACAGGTCTAAATCTAAAATTAATAGGTAAATTGGTGTTAACTCTGAGAGCGAACATGCATTACGTAGTTACTACGTTTTTGATAACATTTTGGACTAGAATAACAGAATCATATTTCTAAGTTCACTCTCAGAGTTGGGTTCGACATTGAAAATCACCTCCCATTTACAGCTCAGTATCACTATACTCCATCTGAAATGTTTGTTCTAGAGCGCGAAATGCGCTTCATAACGACAGGTCAGAAATAATTAGATACATATTATCTTAATAACTCTAGGTAGGTCAACACACGTCTCTCGCATTAATGAAATACTTACAACACCGGTAGCACAGCCGGCTGTTTAATCAAAACGCGAGATAAACCTGTGTCTCATTCTCGCCTATGCAATAGATTAAGTAATAGAGAGAGAGCGACTCTATGCGACAACATGCGTGAGTCTAGTCTTGCCGCGTGTGCTAGCGCTCCAGTAGATAGGTTCTAATTCTCTAATTCTTCTAATCTAATTACTAGATCCCAGCTTTGTAGGTTAAATAATGTAGTAGGACTTAAAGTTGAATAGGCTTTTAACTTTAAAACGCGCCGATATTAAACTAAAATATTAGGTTAATAATAAAAACCAGATGGGAATTTTGTTAACACAATGATGGTATCACTGCATTCACGAGAAGCGGAACGCGCTTGCGCGAGCCCCGCGGGTGGACGGGGCGCGGAGGGTCGCAAGGCCGGAACGCGGTGCGCGGGGAGGGGCAACGTCACGTCGAACAACGCAGCCCATACGCTACTAAATTCAGAAGGCCCCTCGACATGCGCCGTACTCTCGCACCGAACGGGTATTTGATTGTACCGAGTAAAAACTTGCCTGCGTCGCTCGAGTCGTCCAACGCGATTACTTGAGGTGGGAACTGTGAGTTCGGTGCAGTAAAAGTAGCCTCTCTCTGTGCTAGTGTAGTGATCATTGTGTTAAATATTTATTGTGCGATACTATCGAGTGAATATCCATTACGATACTGTATAGACAATATGTGATACTAGCTGGAAATAATAATAATAAAAGGGCCTTCAATACGCCAAGAACTTCGCTGTCAAAATAAGGCGGAAAATAAATAAATAGGGTTAAAACAACGGCGCGCATCAAAGCGTGATTAAACCGAACCTTATAGCGATGATGCATTGAAGTGACTTTCGTGTGGCAAAGTAACGGGCGATGACCGAATTGCTGAAATAAAATAATAATAATCTTGCTGATATTGTTTGGTGATGAGAGTGAGATGGCGATGATGGTGCGCGCGCGTCTGTGTGATCACCATGCTGCGTAGGATTCGCTGGCGAGCTGAACAGTGCCGATGAAGTCAATCAAGGCCGCAGCTTTTGAAATTGGTAGGTAGGTACCGGTTTTGAATTATCATTTTGTTTGATTTATAATGCTGGTCCGTTCGGACGGGTGCAGGTAGCTTGCACTCCTCTATCACACAGCTTCAACATATTTATGCTCATATCTCATATTATACAATAACGCCGTAGTAGACTCTGTTATTAATAAACCATGTATCTAAATCGTAGTGAGACCGTTAACGAGGGAAGCAGGTATTCAATTTAAAACCTATATTCACTTTATTTGTTTTCCTCTTTTCAGATACTTAAATATGGAGGACAGCCCGCCAGAATTAAGTGATCACCGAAATGAACAGCGGGAAGAAGTCGGTGATGATGACAAAGAAACAGCAGCATCAGAGCACGGTGTAGAGGATGGATTTCTTGTGATGAAAGATGAAAAATGCAGTGACAGTGAGGATGTTAGTTCTAATGATGAACAAAGTAATGTAATCAGTAGTAGTAACTCTCAGTTTTATGAGAGCAGTGACAGCAAAATAGATTATGCAGTAAAAATAGATGACAATGATAATACCCTAAGTGACATAGACGATTTGAAAACGGATAGTGCTTCCGCTGATAGTGAAGATTCAGCACTCGGCAGTCTGCCACCGGATAGTGCTAACGATAGGGAAGAAGTTCAAGACCGATCAGAAGGTAGCGACTCAGGGCTCGGGTCTGAAACAATTGAAGAAAACTTACCAAGTTTCAACCTTGCACTACCCTGCACGAGTACCTTAGAAACTGTTAAATCAGACCTATCGGAGTACAGTAATGATGACTCAGATAATTGTTATAATAAGAACAATGTAGATAATGGCAATAATTCTATAGCACACGTGAGCACGCCCCTCAGAAGTAGCCTTAAGAGAAAATGTAGTGATACTAGCAACAGTGAACCACAGTCTAAAAAACGTAGAGAAAGCATTAAATTCGACAATGTTACTGTATATTATTTTCCTAGAGCTCAAGGATTTTCATGTGTTCCATCGCAAGGAGGCTCAACTTTAGGAATGGAATGGGAACATTCTCATATACAAAATTTCACGCTAGCGGAACATGCTTTAGAACAGAGGAGATTACATAGACAAATTTTACAACAGCTGAAGAGCGAGCGTCACAATTTACAAGGTGCGTCACTTTCCTCTAGTGAAGATAGTGACACAGAAGAAGAGGCCAGTGATATTTCTGAATCAGAGCTAGATTTAGATAACTATTTTTTTCTACAGCCTGTTCCAACCAGACAAAGAAGAGCTCTATTACGCGCGGCTGGTGTACGCAAAATCGAGGGCTATGAAAAAGATGAATGTAGAGATATAAGAACTTCACGTGAGTTTTGTGGTTGTGCTTGCAAAGGAACTTGTAATCCAGAAAATTGCTCTTGCAGTTTGGCAGGTATTAAATGCCAAGTTGATAGATTGAACTTTCCTTGTGGATGCACTAGAGATGGTTGTTGCAATACTACTGGTAGAATTGAATTCAATCCTGTAAGAGTGAGAACACATTTCATTCAAACTCTTATGAGAATAGGTCTTGAAAAGAAAAACGAAGAAAATCAAGAAGCAGCTAAAAGACAATGGCTAGAAGCGCACAGTAACTCATGCTCATCGAACTCATCATACGAAAGAGAACGTTGTCTCGGACATGAGGATGGGATGTTGCGAGACGTGAATTTGACTCCTAGAGTTGAAGTGGAATCTTGTGTCAACGCAGGAAGTTTTAATAATGTACATTGTGATATAAACAACCTCTCTGCGCAGAATAACGTGCAAGATAATAATATGTCGTATGGATACAGAAACAATAGGACTAATCACGAAAGCAACATGATGCATTTTGGGAATACCAATAGCCATCACAGTCACAATAACCCATACACGTCAAATATGCTTCAAGGTAAAGGTCCGCCTTATTCAACGACTAGCGCTATGGGGTTTGAGACGATATCTAACAACATGCAAAGATTTCCTTGTGATCTCAATTACACTTATGAGCAACATGCAGAAAATCATCATTTTAAAGGCTTACAAAGCTTTTCTGCATCTAGCTTTGAAGAATTCGCTCATAGTTCCCATATGACTATGTTCAGTCACTATGGGCACATGTACGCACCAGACTACGTGCATAAATCGAATTCCAACATACACGAGCACAATGCCGTACAGTATCACAGCACTCCACAAAATCACTATGAAATGTACAAAAGCTCTACAGAATATGTAAATAATCAAAATAAGAGTGATGCTCAATATACCACTCTGATGACATTGCCATATCAAACTAGTAATAAGTTGCAAACGGTAGAAAATGATGAGAATTGGTTCAGTCACAAGACGCTGATGACGCTGGAGCACTCGGACCACACGACACAGGACGCCTCCGACTTACAGTCTCGGCCCGCGGAGACGCCAACGGAAAGCAATAATACCGAGACTGAAAATTTCGGTGAACTTATTAAAAAAACTATGGTAGAGTCTGTTACTGTGTAGATGAATTACTTGTTGTATTCTAATCGTCTTAATGATCATGTTATGAAATTTTTAATTATATTAATTATTAATTGGTAAATTTAAGCAACAAGTTTATTGAACTAGAAATACCCTTTCTTCCTACCTAGAGGCGCTTAACATAGCTATTTTATCAAACCATATGCGAAAAGTATTTTCAAGGCACATTTGAAGAGGCAGTTCAGCGGACAATGAACTACCCAACATGTTTTAAATTGCCACCTTATCAGTTACATTTTCGGAAAGCTACTATCTACATATTATGAATGGTTAGGTACACAATAGACATGTTTTGTTTGGTACAAAATAAAATACTGCAGCGCAGCACATATCACATGGGCAAAACTTAAATATTTTAGGCAAACATAGGAAAAGATGGAGCTTATCGGTAGTTGGGTCTTATTCAAACAACAAAATTAAACGATACGCGGTCACCAGTATCTAATCCATATGGCAGCAAGCAACAAGTTGCGTGCAACACTATTTGACCTATCAAATACCTATACCTACATTTTACAAGGGTGTCAGAGAATGTAACGTTACGTTAGACTAAGTTCTACACGATTCATAGACATGGGGAGAAATGTGGCCGTTAGCCGCGTGACGTCAATCCTGACCCCTACAGCTTTCGTCACTATTCTATGAACCTTGAACTTAAAACACAATTAAAGCTTCGTAGCAATAGCATGGTATTTTGATAATCAAAAGTTTTATATGCGATATAAGCGTAATTTAGCAGGATTATACATCTTTTGTCCCATTACCGGTGTACGCGCTTGTCAAATCTACAGGTACATTCTTTATCTAAAACATAATACCTTCGTGCCAAAGTCTTGGAGCGTGTGCTAGCCCCACTGTGCTTAAAACCGATTTTAGAAGCACGCCCAAAGAAATAGGTACGGTCAGCAACATAAGTTGCTTAACATTCTTAATTTATCAAATCGCTTGCACAATGCACACATAGCTGTGTTGCATCAAATCCATTATTTTTCTTAATCTAAACAATATTTCAATATGTTGCTAATAGGTATTTTAGATTTGACAATGTTCACCAACCAATGTTGCAAAAATAAAGAGGCAAGTTTTACAAATTTTGAGAATTTCGAATGTTCAGCAACTTATGACGCTTATGTCCCTATAGGTACCTAGTAAAAGTATTGTCAAAATTATTAAGTTTAATACCTACTTAGCTAATTTTAATTAGCGTTTTGTTGTTTCTATTTAAACATTTTCGTTATATTGTAGACTCATTACATGACTGACAGGCGAGTACCTAGAAGATAGTGAGCGCTTTCGAGGTCACCCACTTTACTTTTCTACGGCTACGCCGGCAGTTTATCGTTTATAATAAACTAATAATAGGAACCTAGGTAGGAACTGCATGTATGTACGGTCCCTACCTATGTAGGAACCTCGTTCCTATTGTAGATGCTTAATCAAAATTAATTCAGAAAATTTATGTAGACCGAACGGCCAGAGAGCAATTAGGTAGGTACATAGACTACTAAAATATAACATAACCCTCCCTTCGCGGCAGTTGAGTATAAATAAAAATACACTTCTCATCAAAAAAATCTTAACACCTAGGTACATTCATTTATTAAATGAAAATTCTAAAATTTAAATTCAAATTTGGAATTGTGGTACACCATTGTGTAGACTAAACCGCCAGCTACCTATTTATTGGCGTTTTTTTTAATGATATAAATTTTTTTTTCATTTATTCTCCTAAATAGTACCTACTTGCCGTACTGTTTCGATTTTTTTGATGAGTAGTGTAATAACCAGTCATGCATACGTTTTGAAACTCTGCTAACCCCCTTACAGCTATAACCGGTCTAAATAGGGCCAGAGGCAGGCAGGCAAGGTAACGAACTCCCCCGGCCCGACACCGCGCCCCGCCCGCCCACTTCGGAGCGTCGGCGCGGTCGCGGGTAGTGACACCGAATCCGTGGTTTATAGCTACGTAGACGGTACGAGTATCACAGTACTTGCCTACTTAGGTATATTGTCGTTCAAATAAAAACATAAAAGAATACTTGCAACACTATACAGGATGATTTTGAAATTATGGGCATCCTTTTGAACGGTGATTCTACACATGATTCAGAATACTTAGGGAATTTAATCAACAAAACAATTGATAAAAATGTATTGCCCAGGCAAGGAATATCAGTTAACGGGATTGCTTATTTGCTTACTCGAGCAATATTTTTTCATCAAGTTTTTTTTATTTATTTTTCCTAAATATTCTGAATCATGTGTCATTGTTTAAAAGGATGCCCATGATTTCAAATTCACCTGTATAACGCTGCGATCCTCCGTCCTCATCGCAACTTTGCACTTGCTTTCATTCGTTCGTAGTTTAATTCCACAAACACCCCCTGCATTAGTTTGAGAACCAACTTGTAAAGACCTTTATTCCTCACAAAGAGATCGGTAATGTCAGCCCCGGTTCTGGGGGGGGGGGGGGGGGGGGGCAAACTGGGACACCCGCCCCGGGCGTCAGTTTCAGAGGGCGCCAAAATCATAATATAGTATGATTTTAAAAACAAGCTTGCTCCACAAAACGCCGATTTTTGAGTTTTTTTAAGTGATTTATCGCAAACGCTGGAGAGGGGCGCCACTATCAAGTTTCTGCCCCGGTTTGAAAAAATCTTGGCCCCCAAACCAGGCCTCAGTCACTCTGTGGTTTCGGTCGAACTAGCTCCGATCGGTTCGCGTACAAAGTCTGTACGCAATTCAATATGGCCGCCGCGCTCCTGGCGTGAACACGCGCTATAACGTTTCGCGCGCTTTTGGTTGGTCGCTCGCGTTGGAATTATTATTTTAAAATTAAAAATGACGAGCAAGACGAACTGTGGCGTATATGGCTGTCTAAATAGTTATAGAAACTGCAAATTGCCTTTTTTTTCTTTGCCAGCTGATTGTGAAAGGTAATTGAAGCTAATTGAAGTTTTATTTTGTTATTTAGATATAAAAAGAAGCTCATAGTTCAGTGCAGTAGACGTTATTTACAAGAGGTAGGGTCGAATAGTGGAATTAAAGCGAAAATATGTAATTTGGAACAGAATGAAATGACAGTTTTTTACGGTTATACCACGTTATACCTACTAGCATCGATTACGGAATACCTACCTACCTTAATTCCTTTCATAGTTGACGAGATCCATCGTGTTGCCAGTTTTTCTACTTACCTATATTCGTATTAGACACTTACCTAAGTCGATATAAGTAGATACTAGTTGCCGTAGCGTTTTATGAGCACTCGGCCACCGGCGGAAAAAGCGAGTGAGAGAACTATAAATTCAAGGTTAACGGTCATAACTCAATGAGCGACTTGCACTTGCTGTTGCTTGATATTCTACTATGCATCCATGCTATGCTATTGCGTATTGTTCCCATGCTATTGCGTGCTGTTATATGCGCTAATTAATTTACTAAAACATATTAATTTCACCACTCCATGTCCATGCTTCCCTTCAAAATACATTTTTAAATTATTAGTTAGATTTCGCATTTATGCTGCCATTAAATTTAATAACCGCTATTTTAAAGATAAAAAATATCGAAGGCATTACATTAAAGTGCAACAACTGTAATTTTTTAAAATGTATAGTTTTAATTAACATTTAAATACAAAAATGTTGGTACTATTTTATTTTTATTAATTGTGACAACCCTACCGATTGAAGGTTAAGTAGCGTGCAGCAGCGTGCGGCAGCGGGACGGCGAATTACATACGCTAACGCGTTGCGTCAAGGCACAATTTAGATTGCGCGCGGTCGGGCGCGGCAAGTTTAGGTAATAATAATAATTTAAAATGTCGGCTTTCTTCAAGATCAAAGGAGTGCAACTTCTGTACTCCTTATCTATTCTGTGCCCAAACCAAGAAATCCTATGCAACTCGCTTTCTGTTCTCGCATTTGCGTCTTCGAGTAAAACTTAGCACGATTCCTGACTTATCGGTGCGGTAGTAGGTTTCGCCACAGAGCATTTAAAATGGTTTCACTCGTTTGTTCTGTAATTCAATACCGAATACTTGCCGAACTTTAGGTTAGGTTATCCTACCCCAACAGCGCGAAAGGCACAGCAACGGATCCGGCCACAGAGAAACAGTCAATTGGCCATAATAACAAACACCCAAAAAAAAACATACAGTCGAATTGAGAACCTCCTCCTTTCAAAAGTCGGTTAAATGATGGCCATGATTTGTATAAGTACTTACGTCCCTAGGGAATGCAACTAAAACAAAAACATTTAAAATTGATATTATTTTATTCGAATCTTAAATAACAATAGTTAAATGTAATTTACGTATTTTAAAGTATCACAATTTATTAAAATATATAATAAATATAGTTGATCCAGTCATGATTGTTATAATACTGTTCCCATACACATATTTCCGTCAGGATCTCTGTGTTAGCTTCCATATCTTGATGATTCTGTCTTCGCCCGCCGTGATCAACGTTTTTGAGGCTTCATCGAAGTAGATACTGTTTATGAAATCTGAAACGAAATACAAATATTTTATGGCGTCATTCAATGAGCATCCAGGATTTTGTCGCTACCGGGGCGGCGCGGCGCCACGTTAGAGTGGGCTGACATTGACATTTAACAGGTCTGGCATTCTCTCTCCGATCTCGCGACAATTTGTATTTGTAATGGCACCATAGTGGCACTGACCGAAGTGAAGTGACAAATAACCTCAGCCTGGTCCAATCAAGACATCTAGTGAGCTGATATGTTTTTGCTCTCGTTAAATGTAATGTCTTATCACCTTATAAAGACAATTACGTAGCGGTTCGAAGGTAGCCCGCCGCATCAGATGGTAGCGGGTTCGATTCCCGCCGGGAGCAAATTACGGCGATCCCAGTGACACCCAGGTCACTGGGACACCCCTCGTCCATTCATAGTACAAGCGTCGTTTGGTTTGAGACCATACCGTTGGTGTCAGTCTAGCGATACTTTTTTGTTTTTTTTTCGTTATGGCGTCGCTTTTCGCATATGCCAGTGTCAAGTAAAATATTATATTACAATTTTTTTGCTGCGTCAAGCACAGGAATACCTTTGGCTAGGCCTAAAATACCCCCCCAAACCCTATCAGTAAAGTGGCGGATACTTTACTGACAAATTACTAGGCTTTTTGGAGGAACCCGAAAATCATGTTTTAGCACTTTTGTACTAATTGCCCACACTCACGCACATCTATGAACATATAATGGTTAATATTCCACCAAAATTACACATTATAATACACGGAAACACAAGTTTTGGAAATTAAAACAAAAATGACAACATCACTTTTCCACTTCCCGCCAAAAAGTCCTAGCGATACTTATAGGTGTGAGGTAGGTACCATTGTGTGCTCTAGTCGCGGTGTGCTGTGTGACGGTGAGCATGTCCCAGTGCAGCAGCTCGCCGCCGCCGCCGCCGGCCAGCCACAGCGCGGCGCCCGCGGCGCACACCGCGCGCACCGGCGAGCCCAGCCGCTTGTGGAACACCTGCACGTCACTACACATCTCAACCACGCAGTGATGACAAATAATTGTGCCCGCGATTATGCTAATGTGTACTCTAATATAAAAATATTATGGGATCAAAGTTCTAGCAAGAGAAGTGGACGGGTAGTGTACGCTATTCAGTAGACCGTACCGAGAGTTTTCATAAGTTTTATTTCGAGGAAATCCTTTGCGCATATGCATACCCCGTAGATGGGGAGCCGTAGAAGGGTTTTCTGGATTTACTCAAGCGCGTCAGATTAAGATAAGGGAGATACCTTACACATTGATAAGAACCTCCAAACAGTATGAGCCCTTAAGGTAATACAGATGTTCAACTGGGTGGGTCTAAGTAAATGGTTTGATAAAGCAGCTGGCTTATGTGCAATATAAAGTATACAACATTAAACCTCATATGGTCGGGAATAAAATGGCTTAGCCGATTTACTTTAAATGTTACCAAATTTTGTAGAAATCGATTTCAAAATATGAAATTGTCAACCTTAATCGTAAATGTTCTCCATAGCAACTGAACAGATTTACGTGAAACCTATACCAGAAAAATTGTCAAGACTTGTCTAAGAATCCGTGCATCCAAGATTTAATATTAGTCATTTTATTTAAAAAATAATCAATAATAACCTTAAATATGCTACAAACGTCATGGGTCATCATGACTTGGACAGCAAAATGTTCTCTGGCAGTAGCGCGATGGCGCCATAGAAAGCTGGACGTGCGCGCAAATTTTTGCGTGAAATACGTAAAAATGTTACGTCTTCCTATATTTTTATGAATTAAATCACGTTTTAAATAGTTTAAATATAATATTGAACATAATTTTTAAGATATTATATGGTTACAAATATTTTTAAATTAATATTTATGTCAGTGACGCGTTTTGTTGTCATCATAGATTATGAATAATATAGAATGATGAATAGGTATATGATTAAAAAGCATAATCGTCCTCTAAAAACCGCTTACCTACTTTCTAATCTTATTGTCTTGCCTAACAACAACAACAGGTTGGGCTAACAATCAGAAGGTCCCAGGTTCGATCCCCGGTGGGGCATGCACCAATGGATGAATTTTCATCTATTTGCATAATTTACAGTTCGCTGACGGTGAGGGAAAACATCGTGAGGAAACCTACCTATCCCTCGGGATTAGGTAATAGTCAGTTCCTGTATACACGGCGACAAGGTTCACCACCTGTCACGTTGGGTTCTGACTATCTGGTGAAACGTGGGCTTTGAGTTGGTTAATCCCTCCACAATGTGGTGGTGTATGGCCACTCACGCCTCTGACTACCCCCGAATGGGGATAAAAGTCGTGACGTTACATTTCATTTTTTCATATTTTTTGTCTTGCCTATGATTATGATATCTTTTTATACCACTGAGTTGCTACACAAACTTGTTTTTTTTTGGCGGGAAGTGGCGAAGTGCAACATTGAAAATCTATATTATTATAGGTAGGTACTTGACACTGGCTATATGCGACAAGAAAAGCCAAGACAAAAAAACATGCGTACGGCCCGCCTGATGTTAAGCGTGTTTCAGTTGATGTTATTCATACTACTTAATATTAGTAATACGAAATTATTTTTGTTTGCTTATTTTTAAGTTGGACTAACCACCGTTTGGTGGGGTAGTACCACCCTCTCATAGAAGATCGGCGTAAAGCAGCTATTACAGCTGCGTTTCGTCCCCTACCCCTTCCCTTCAGGTCGGCAATGTTTACTATATGTTTAGTTTTATTGAGCATCAGGATTAAGTTGGGAGACCGGAGTTCAATGCTCTACATTACTAAACCATACATCAAATAAACATCACAGCTTCTTAGGGATGGGTCCAAATTTAATAAGTCGCTAAATTTGCAGTGCTGAATTTATTTAGTGTCATCACCTGTTAAATATTTTTTTAGAAATGTAACGTCACCACTTTTATCCCCATTCGGGGGTAGTCAGAGGCTTGAGTGGATATACACCACCCCATTGTAGAGGTATTAACCAACTCAAAGCCCACGTTTATACAGGATGAATTTTTCAAGTGTGCGTGGATGGCCAAATCCGAAACTATAAGGAATATCGAAAGGTACTCAAAGAAGTCTCGGGGCCGATTTTGGTGAAAACTAAAACTGCATCATTGGATTTTTGAAAAAACAATATTCGTAGCCAGGAATCGAACTAGTTGATTTCGAACTAGTTGAAAAAAACCACTTACTGTATTATTACACCATTCGATAGTGTCGCTGATAAGGAACGAATTCTGGGAAGTAATGACATACGGCAAACTTAAGAAAACTTTGTTTTTTTAATAAACTGCTGCATATTTTCAAGTTGACTGTAATAAGTCATACGTACATTACCTTTACCTCGTTCGAAATTATGCTCAATATTTTTATTTATTTACCTTCGCAGCGCAGTCAGATTCACAACATTTTGTTCTAATTACAAATTTTCAATCATTTTTGAACAATTAATCAGTGTAGGTTTAATAGTTAGGTAACTTAAGAGAAATAAAATAGTATTTTGTTTAAAATTAGCTCTTTCCTTAAGTTTACCGTAAAAACAATATTCGTAGCCAGGAATCAAACTAGTTGATTTAGAATAAAAAACCAAATACTGTATTATTATATATTATAATACAGCATTCGATAGTGTCGCTGATAAGAAACGAATTTTGAGAGGTAATTACAATTTTTATCACAATCAGTCCCGAGATTTTTTCAGTTAGGTGTTGTAATTATTATGTATTGTTCCGAAAACTGGCAAAGTGGAAGCTCGAAGATTCCCAGCGAGACAGTGGAGCACATCTTGCTTCATTGCCCTGTATTTGCACGCCAAAGATATGATGCACACACAAACATAATAAAATTTGTACGGAACCCTCAGAGCACGAGTCCTACTTGCACTTGTCCGGTTTTAATTTGTAATGAGTAGCCCAAATACAAATTTTCATGTCTCTAGCTTCAGAAAAATTGGGACGCCTATACAAACTTGCACCCCCTATTTTACACCGTTAGAGGTGAAATGATCAAACCCAACCACCCCTCATTTTACCCTCTTGGGGGTAGAATTTTCAAAAGCGCTGAAATTACTATTTTGTATTTGTATTAGTAGCCTAAATAGAAATTTTCATGTTTCTAACTTCAGAAATGAGGGAATTCCATACAAACTTCCACCCCTTATTTTACCCCCTTAGGGTAAGAATTTTCCAAAATCCTTCCTTTGCTCTTCTTTTACGCTATGAAAGTTACCTACTGTCCAAATTTCATGTTTGTATCACCAGCGGTTTGGGCTGTGCACGTTTTGACGGACGGACAGATAGACAGACGGACAAAAAAGTGATTCTATAAGGGTTCCGTTTTTTCCTTCTGAGGTACGGAACCCTAAAAACTCACAAAACGAGGCGTTTTGTGGAGCAAGTATTTTATTTTTAATTATACCATATATTATTATTATCATGGAGCTGCTCCAGACTAGGGCGTGCAGTTTCGTAGATTTTCAATTTCGGAATTGGCCTACGAAATTGGGCTCGTCAGTTTCGAAATTTCGGAATTCCGAAATTGAAACGTCATTTTGGTAAATCGATTATAAATTGCAATTTTACTGTAAGATTTGAAATGTTTAGTATAAATTAGTGTTTTACGGCTAGTTTCATTAAAAAAAAACAATAGACATGTCGTTTTCGAATCATTTTACGATGAAAAATTGCTTTCAGCCGCAGCTTCAACTAGCACTAGATTTTATTCTGTAGCTCGACCCCTAATATTGTGATGATATGTTTAGTGAAAGCTTCGTTAGAATCGGTTGAGCCATTTTCTTGTGATGCTCGAACATAAGTACAGATATACAGACAAACAGACAACAAACCAAAAACATTTCATTCAGATACCATCAAAAATATTTTCACAGACCCAGCTCAGGCAATTTCGTAATTGTATAAATAAAATAAAGCGAAACGCTATATGGGTGTGAATCGTGGACCCTCATTGAAAGAGACGAGCATAGGGTAGATTGAAACGTTTGAAATGTGGTGATGAAGGATAATGGAAAAAAAACTGTTACAAATGAGAGTCAAATAAAGAAGAACGTTTAGAAACAATACTTAGTAGCAGAAGAAAAATGTTTTCATCTCATACAATATGACAACTTTATAAAAAACATCTTAGAAAAAAGATAGGAGGAAAGCGATGATGAGGAAGACGCAAGACCAGGAATAAATTACAATTAGATTTATTTTAAGGTTGATATCATATAGTATCAGGAGGTGAAAGATACTGCCCTAGACTGGAAATGATGGAAAGAGCGTCATCAGCTACAATGATAAGGGCCTTCGGGTACTTAAATAAAAGAATAAGATAAAATAAGCAAAGTCTCCACATTGCTGGCAGTCTCATCGACGTAATTAGATCAATATTATTAAGCGAAAGACTTCAGCAAGCTGGCCCATTGACCATTAGAAACCAAAGCAAAGTCAGCAAACGAGTTACCTGCCTCAAATTGAATGAAGGACTTGTCATGTTAAGCAAAATTAGGGATCTTGTTGCAAATCGCTACTCTAGTGGAGACTCGAGACTATTGAAAAATAAATGTCCACTACGGGGACCTCAAGTGCTATGAAAAGATGACGTTAAGAAGGCCGCACGAACTGGAAAGGTCTTGTTAGTCAGATAAATGGAGGATACTGAAGGAAGTCTATGCGAAATGGTTAAAGGAGAATTAGGATTTATGGGGAAAATCTCGAAAGGACATTAAAAACAGTCTGGGCTCTTTCCTTAAGAGCTTATTACACCTTCCTAAATTTAGTCACTAAATTTAGAACCTAATTTAGAAAGCTTCTGATTATTTAGGATTCTAACTTGCTAAATGCGATTACACTTGCCTAAATTCAGTCACGACTAAATTAAGTAGCCTAAATTTAGGAAGGTGTAATAAGCTCTTTACCCGACACTGATTTCACTCCTGTGCCGTTGATCTATTCCACAAATTTCTAATGTTCTGGTCCTCTGTACGTGCCTCTGCCTAACCTAATCTCATGATTAGCAAATAGGGTCTTCTACTATTGATCAAATTCTGATTAATAAGAAACAGGTTCAGGTCAGAAATACATACCTTCGCATACATAATAATAACCCTCGCTCTATAGCTATTTCGTGCCTCTATGATAATGTTCAAACGTTTTCTTGGGTTTGGTTTCATAGACTCTAGTTTTACGCATCATGTTTAGGCTCAATAAGTTAAAACTGAGAGAAAGTCCAGGCTGACGCAAGCCTTTGATTTGAAAGACTTGATAAAACTTGTCAAATTTTGCCCCGCTTTGATAAACCCCTCCAGGAAATATGAACAGTTTTGGGAATATAAGTAAGTAGTATCCCACTAACATAATGTTTTTGTACTTTTATATTCTCAATATTTAGGTCGCGGGATATTATTCTACAGGCATTTTAATAGTTCCATAATGTTCTAGTTCCAATATAATGACTCTAGGATAGCGCACGAAATGGAAAAATGATTCATTCAAGAATTACGGCAGCTGTTAAGAAACTAAATTTAATTTCGGATTCCGAAACTGAATGGCCAAAATTCCGAAATTGAAAACTGTGCAAAAATGGTCCGAAATTTCGAAATTATGAAATTTCGGAATTTCGGAATGCACCCCCTACTCCAGACCCATGGCTCTGGCTTGAAAATCTTGACCTTACATGAAAATTTGTATTTCGGCTACTCAGCCTACAAATACAAATATTCATGTATCTAGCTTCAGAAAAACTGGGACTATCCGTAGATACTTTCTTCCCTTAATTGTTGAATTCTCAAAAATCCTTCCTGTGGTCTTCTTCTACGCTATAATGTTTCATGTTTCTAACCCAAGCGGTTTAGGCTGTGCACGTTTTGACAGACGGACAGATAGACTGACGGGCAAAACAGTGATCCTATGAGGGTTGCATGCATGCCCGGCATGCGTTGCATTGCCACTCCATCCGTCCGTCATCCTCCATCAATCCATCAGTCAAATAAGGGGTAACCTTTTCCAAAAATGTGCGCGTACTAGGTCGCAGGCACAGCTAGTAACTAATAAGGATTAGTACTACTTTTATTTCAGTTATTACCCGATGTTGTCAACAATTTTTCTTGTTTTCAGTTATTTCGAATTTTAAGTTGTATTAATTTTACTTATTTTGTCCTATAATATTAAACATTTTAATTATGTACTAGTCTTTATTTAAGTAGTACTACCTATTACCCAGTGTTGGGCAAAATTAAATTTCAGAACAATTAAAAATTAACAGTTAGTGAGCTTTTACTTACAATATCAACAAAATAACAATAAAAAATATTACAAAGAAAAAATAACCTACCCACCTACCTATTAATAAAAATGTAGTACTTAAACTATACTTAAAATTTAGTGAAAATGTTCCTTTACGAAGTTACCCTTATACGACTAAATAAAAGTAGGCAAGATACGAATTTAGTATATGAGTCACTTCTGTTTTTGATTTATCATGTCGTCTTTTTGATGTATCGTGGCGTATCGAAAATTCTAAATTCAAAAAATTCAACTCGCGGTCCTACGACATTGTTTGAGCAAAAAGCGGTCAACCTCGAGCTGTCAGTTGCAATTGTTCCAGCCTTAATAATATAGGTGGGTACGCTCAGGGGAACCAAAAAAATAGACCATCATAAAATACTCGAGCGCGTCAGATTAAGATAAGGAGGATTCATTACTAGCTAAGAAGTGTCAAAAGTGTCAATTTTGCTAATTTGATCGTCAGTCTAAGAAATGGAAGCATCTATAAGTTTCACTGAAAATCTTACGCGCTCGAGTATTTTTTTTTTTCAATTTATCATGTTGGAGCATGAAAAATATCAATATCTGACACGCTTCAGTATTTCCATGTCATTGTTTTTTTTACAATTTTGAAATTACCATGTAGACGCTTCCCCCACCGCTAAAAGTGGAAACATCTAGAACCATTTATTCTTCCTATCATCTAATCTACCAAAACTAATAGGTTTCCGCGACGCTTGACTAAATCCACAGTTAGAATCATGGGCTCCCGGTCCATTCATAAAAAAAATAACTGTCATTTTATACACTACAATATCAGTAATATCACAAGTATCACATCACGATGTAAATGACAGCTTTACGAGACGATATCGCGAGGACCTTTGCTAATTATGATCCCAATGGCAATACTCACGGTATCCAGAACGCTAAGGTCGGTGACGGTGAGGTCGCCGTCGTCGCTGGCGGTGACGAGGCGCGCGGCGGGCAGCAGGCGCGCGCCGCACACAGCGGCAGAAGCCGCGGCCACGCGCAGCGCCGCGCCGCGCCGCCGCGACGAATACTCCCAGATCAACACCTCGCCCTCCCCGGTGCCCGTTATAATGTCGATTTCGTGACGACGCCGTCTGATTTAATACGATGAAAACTGGATTTAATCTCGATTACTACTCCGCCAAGTCAACTAAAGTCTGATTTTATTCAGTGGAGTAAAATGACAGCTTTTTATGTCAAACGTAAAATTAATTTGATCCGTTTATCATGAATAATGTTATTTTAATGATTCTGGTTCAAATTAATTCAATTTTATTTACAAAAGATTAACAAAAACATGGTCACTCATAAAAAATAGATTCAATTGAAATATAAATTCACATTTATAGCTGTCATTTTACTCCACTGAATTATAAATCAGACTTTAGAGACCCGTCAAATGTGACGTCACCCGCACGATATGGCGATGGCGGTGTGCGAGCGGGGGTGCGGGCGGGAAGCAGCAGGCGGTGGCGGGTGTGCGGGCGGGGAAGCCGCATTCCATCCGAGTGCCTAGTTGGCTTGGCGGAGTAGTACATGTCCCCAAAGAATCCCACGGACAGAATCAAATATTAGTTTGCTCATAGATTAGAATTTTAGACGCGGCGATAATTAACAAAATTCCGGACAAGTGCGAGTAGGACTCGCGTCCCGAGGGTTCCCAACAAACTCATTGGTTATATGTATCTAATGCAAAAAACTTCTAAGCATTGGTTCTTAGAATAATAAAAAAGGCATGCTCTTATCTCAAGCGAGGACACTCGGTCGCCTTAAAAATCGAAAATGTCCGGGAGATTTCTTTCTTTTCCCAGTCTTTTACAGAATGTGTCATATAGTGCATGTTTAAAAAATAATCAGTGTTTTCTAAACTGAATCTCACCTATACGTCATACTGGTTATTTGTCCATCGTGATCGAACTCCGCCTTCAGTCCGCGTAAAGCCTGGCCAGTTTTTCCGACGTTACCCCACACCCGTACTACGCCGTCCCACCCACCAGATATAAGAAGATGTTCTAAAATAAATTAAACATATTTCAAATAGTGTTAAGTGAGCCTTATAACTCTTTCTAGTGTGTTAACTTCTGCACTAGTAGCACACCCGATCGTGACAAGACAAACCGCGACATAATGCGTGACAAAAGTCTTGTCATGGCGTGTGTGCTAACCCCACCGGTGCAGAGTTATATTTTTGAATCTAATATTAATATGTACATACATTCATATCATTAGATTGTACTTGCAAGTTTAATGAATCACCTTTTTCTAACCATAACAAACAGCTGACGGAATCATCGTGCGCCCGGAAGCTTTCCACCACTCGTCCGTACTCCACGTCGTACAAGTATCTGAAACACGCATATTATACAATACTTGTGTATATAGATAAAGGAAAGGATAAAATACTAGGGCCAATTAACACAGCTAACAAAGGTCGCTGCATGCAAAACTGCGACAACGCACTATCGAAATAGAACGTAAATGCGCTCGTAGCAATAAGTCGCTGTGCACTGTTTTAAAATGGCAGTTGCCAGAGCGACCATGTTCACTATACGCGTCCCTACTATATTTATAAAATAAACTATATGTAATGATATCAGTAGTTCCAGTCTCTACCACGATTTTATTTTACGTTCACTAGGAGTCTAGCGATGCTAGCTGTTCATTGCTAATATCTACGTCAAATATTTGAATGGCAAATTGTTGGTCTAACAAGCATTAAGGACGCGTATCTCTTGGTAGATCTACTAAACAGATAGTTACACTGTTCAATTTGTATATTATTGTAAAATAATATTATACAGGATTACTGGTAATGTACCGTATACCTTGCAGGGTATGATAGAGCTAAAATGCAATAAATCTGACCTCATGTTTGATGTTCTGTGAGATCACGTAATACGTCAAATTACCAGTAACCCTGTATTATTGTTTACACAAATATCTTACATTTCATTATCCCAGGAGCCCACAGCGACGATATGTTCATCCACCATGACGCAGGAGCTGAGCGGCGTGGAGCTTAATATTATACTCCTTATTTGCTTCCTTAGTTCCGTGTCGTACACTTTGAGAGTACCATCCTTCCCAACAGAGATCACCCTGTTACCGTGCCTAAGCACACACATCACAGCCTCTTTATGCAATCTCAGTTCATCGATACATTCCATGTTGTATGTAACGCAGACCTCGGGTTGTGACAACGGTTTGGCCACCAGCGGTGTGATTTTCCTAACATGTGGTTTAGTGAATAGCTGTTTTGGTACTTGTCCAAACTCCATGATCTGCACTTCCAGCGCGTGCCTGTCGTTCATGTCGTAAATACATTCCAGATCGACGGCGCCTTCGTAGCACACGTGGTGGAAAACTGAAATTAAAATATCGATAAATTGGATAACATTTCCAGTCGTCAGTTTCATCGTAATATAATATTTCGTCGTAATCAAAAAATTTAAAATAATATACTATACTGCCTGCCCCCCGCGGTTTCACCCACGTAGCGATTTATAGCCTATGACACTCAGAAATAATGTAGCTTTCTACTGGTGAAAGATTATTCAAAATCGGTTCAGTAGCTCAAGAGAAATAGCCATAAAAATATAGGAATATTTGTAGGAAGTACCTACAAATATTCCTATATTTTTGTGGCTATGGAAAAAAATATAGCTGTGTCATAAGTTTCCCCACTTTAATGGCTGTCTGTATCACCGTAGCTCCAGCAGAGCTAGCACGCATGCCAAGACAAGACTTTTGTCACGCATTATGACGCACCGGGTCGCCCTCTCTCTCTCTAATGCATATGAGAGATGGATTTATGTCTCGTTTTGTCTTGTCACATCCGGCTGTGTTGTGCTGAACGGATGGACCGGATTAATTACATACCATTGTCCGCCATGACTGCTTCATCTCCCCTCTGCTTATAACCAAATATAAGGTCGATCCATAGATGCAAATGTCTCGAGACATACTCGGACTCCAGCGCGTCACGGAGCTTCGTGACGAAGTCTTCGGGAGACTGCGCCCACGGCGGGAGCGCCACGTTGTTCACTTTGCTGCCGTCGAAGCGCTCGCCGAAATTGATCTCATATTTGTTGACTAAGAAGTCACCCTTATCTTCAGTGTCGTAGAATTCAGGGACTAGTTCCTGGGAACAAATAATCAATTGAATTTTATTACCTCTATTTATAAAAAAATATAAAATTGAAGTGTCTGTTTGTAACATCAAAATGACAGCTTTTTACTAAATATTGCACTAATAACAAAAACACAAATTTTACATTTTTTATCTGTCTGTCTGGATGTTTGTTCCGAGTAATCTCCGAAACGGCTAGACTTTAGAAACATAATTCCGCAAAAAATGTAATGCCCATTTAATTCCACGCGGACGTAGTCGCGGGTATTTTTCTTTTCAAAAATGTACGCGTATGAAATCGCGGGCACAGCTAGTTTATTATCTACATACTCTCCTTATTTATTTGGTGTGAAAATTGTAATAAGTATTTAAATAACTTAATACATTTTAATAAACCAAAAGACCAATAAAATAATCCCTATTTTTAACCAACTTCCAAAAGAGGGGGTTTTCAATTCGACTGTATGTTGTGTTTTTTTTGTTATGAAAAACTTCTTCAAAAGCTACCGACAAAACTGTAGTTGTCGGAAGCCGAGTCGATATACATACATATTTTGATAAAATTATTGTTATCAATTCACATGCAATCGTTATCAACTTCACCGCTGGGACTATGATTGTAGTGGATATGTATGAATATTTGCAATTCTAATCACCTTGAAATCTGACATGTTGCGCAAACAGTTGTTGTAAACATCTTTTACGGAGTTAAACATTCTATCCGGATGATCAAATCTCCCGTTTTGTAAACACAGCATATACTTCGGGTACTTACGAACCTGAAAAATAATAAAAGAAACATTTAAAATAATTACTATTTACACAAACAACTTGAACTACCTAATTGGGCCTCAAGCGAAATCACTTAAATCTTTAATTCTTCATTGTAAATCGGTTCGTCATTCTAAATTCTTGGTAATCGGCATGTTGTCGGCCAGAGGACTGCTAATAGATAGCCGACAACGTGTCCACCGTCAAGAATTTACGATTTATAATGGAAAATACACGAAAATAATATTAGAGACCGGTGATTTCGCAATGGACACTTGTTAATGGCTGTATTGCGTCCATCTCATATTCGTAATGGGTATCCGTAACGAATTTAGTTGAGAATGCAGATTTATTGAGCTAAGAAATCCATAACATACAGTGCAAAACATTTTGGTGTACGACAAAAATTTACGAAGTGGTGACCAAATTACTAGCGAAGTTCGCGCGCGGTTATTGTGACGTCATTTGAGCCACGCGAGCTTTGTAATGAACGGCGGCGCGGGCACAGCGCGCAGTGGCGCGGGCCGGCGCGGGTATAGCGCACCTTCAATCCGACAGTCCCGTGTGACGTCACACGCACATGCCGCACATTATACATATAAAATGTGTTAAAAAATCGCAACGGATGGACCGATTTCGATGATTTCAAAACTTTATTGATAAGAAAGCTTAGTTTTAACTATAGTGTTGGTTATGAGCTGATTTGTTGACCTAGTATTGATTCTCATTGATGAGCGTGACTTTTATATGTAAGTTTAAACGTGAATTGACGTTTGCATTGCAGCCCGTAGCCTGGTGCATTGTTTCAATCTTGATTATTCACATCATTTATCAGTGATCTCGGCCGCCATTCTGAATCCTTTGTTATGTGCAATTGAGATCATGAAACCGTTACTAATTTATGCTAATGTAGAAGGTATAAATATTAGGTACCAAACTTACATTTTTTTTTTCATACAATTAAGGCCATTCGCCCACAGAGCTACCTACTCAAAAGAAACTGGTTAGTAACCAGTGGTTCCTAACATAAATTACTAATTAGTTTCTAGAGTGTAATAGTACTAGTTTTTCTATGGCGGCTCGTACACGCTACTCAAAAGAAACTGGTTAATAATTAATAGCGCGCAACTAGACATGCTGGTCGCGCGCGAGTGGTTTCGAGAAACTTTTCTGCACCGCATACTTGAGCGATTGTTTTGTTTTTATATTTTTTTATGGAGCTTAGGAAGTTGTGTTCCTTTTGAGAAGCGCCGTGGACGAGTAACGAGCGCAACTAGCGGCGAGTGTTACTAAAGTAATGTTAATTACTAACCAGTTCCGTTTTTTTCTAGTAGCGCCGTGGACGAATGGCTTAAGCGTCCTGGTAAACATCATTCGGTTTTAAGGCTTACACAGAACACTAAACAGTCACACATTCTGTGATTAATCAGCGCTCCTAGCGGAAACATGAGTTACTTGAAAATATTTCCAAAGAATCGAAATCGGATATTGACGTCCAAACGCGTCAAATTGTGGTCGAATCTGATACCTCCACTAAAGTACATTAAACAAAATTTAAGTTTAACTTACTAAATAAAATAACACAAGTCCAGGCGCCGAATAATGTGATCCATACAAGAATTTAGGATCACACATTTCATGGTACCTCTCTTTCAGTCTCTCCAGTCTATCAGGGTTCAGGGCTCCCATAGGCTTGGACAAATCCCGGAACGTTTCAGATTTATCCAGGTCCAATGTTACTGATGTATAATCTGCCACCACCCATGGGAAGACGGGGTATTGAGTGAGATCATTCTTGCTTCTGTCTGCAAGACTGAACAGATAAATGTTAATATCTTGAACTGAAATGCATTTTAACTGTCTTGAGTTTTTACATTTCTGACACTTCATGCGCTTTGCACTCAAGGTTGTACAATTTACCATGATCTGAATATTTTTTCCTTTCATTTTAATGTCAGTATTTGTATCAATTTATTGTAGGAATATTAACTTTATAATTACTAACAAAAGGTTGTTAATCCCTTGGCTACACTATACTCAAGTGAAAATAAATATGTACATACTTTTAAAGTAGAAGGTACCTAAATGTCTGCAATATAACATAGTCATCTGGTCACATAATGTCACAAGAGTCATACAAACAATTGCTCTATTGTTTGCAGAGATGTTTCACCACAATAATGTTATTCATGGTGGTCTATGATTATTCATTATAAACATGTATTTTTAGCACAAATACTGAATGAATTCTGTAACCTTGATGAACGAAGGGAAAATTCTGACTCACCAATTTAAATACATCAAGTAGTCGAAGTTGGACACAATTCCGTTCTGCCACTGTAGTGTTATTTCCTCAGTGTGGACCTTCTCTAAATGAACATTAGGGGACTCCTCTAAAATTTTATAAATTCTATCTCTATTTTTTTGTGACTGGAATGTTAAATATATGTGGGGCACTGAACTTTCTTCTGCACTGTATATTTCCAGACCCTGAAATATTACTGAACTTTTATAGGCATCCTAACATCACTTATATATTGCATACAAGAGATAATAAGCAGTATTCATTAAACACTTTAATGACCTTTTTTTAGGCGTGAATGCATAGCTATCATCATTAATTCTTCACATGGGTAGCTTTGATGCTCAACACAAGTCATGAACTTCACATCATAAAAAAACAAACAGGCAGGTTTCAGACAAACAGCTTTAAACATGTATGAAAATTCAGTGTTCTAACTTGGTGATTACTACTTTTCATGCAAATTATTACAAGCAGAAATTAATTTTACTTATGCAAAGAAGTACATAAAACGCAGATACATACAACTTGCCTTAGCAAAAATCTTCTTTTATAGATCCTCCTCAAATGTGTTAGTTTCAGTTTTAATATGGGGCTCTGAAAACAGAAAACTTAGATTTCGATTATCCACATTTTACCAGTGTGCTTAGTACCTTATTTATATTAGTTTGAATGTTTTCAAATACCAATTAAATGATTTAGCTACACCGCTAGCGGAAACATGCAGCTTCATAGTTTTAGAATGCAATCAACATCACGCTTTTAGATACCCCATCAGGAAATAGGCACATAGGCACATGGTGGCACATGGGATTTGATTGATACAATAATGGTAACTGTACTTACACTCTCAACATTACTGAATGGCTGGAAATAAATAGTAGTGGGTGTCAAAGCCAGTTTACCCTGGTGTCTCACCAGTGGGGATATTTTTTCAGCCTGTAGTTCACAAACAATTTCCTCCGTAAAGTCATCCATCATCACTGGATCAAACTCCATTCTCATGTATCTCGAGTGCAGGATGGTAGCCACCATGCTGTTATGTTCAGGAGCGTGGAGGGTGGATGCTCTTTGTAGCTGATGCATCTGGCTCAGACACGCATCAGCTGATGCAAAGTCAAAGAAAACAAAGAATGTTTTCTCTTCATACATAAATGTATATGGGGCCAATACATTATCCTCCAACATCTCTGCATACTGCTTCATCTTTACTTTGATCACATTTTTTGTGTCACTGTTCGACTGGACTATTGATATATCATCGCAGTCTTTGAACTGCATCTTTAGGAGCGGATGCGCCCACTGCCTTGGTTCAAACACTAAAGACTTGGAACAAAGCTTCAAACGACCCTGTCTTGCGTTTCCCACTTTCGAAGATTCGCTATCGTTGACAGTGCATGAGTAGTCTTCAAAATAAATTTCTCCAGGCTCTAGGAGCAACATTGAAAACCTAAAACCGAATAAAATATCTCAATACTTTCACATAACAGTCCTTTGTTGTTTTATGAGTCACTTTGTTCGGTACTTTATGAGGTACGTAATAAAATACTTATACAAATTTAAAATAATACTTTATTACAGCTGATGTAACTTACCTCGACTTATCCATTGATGAATAGTAAGCTTTTCCTTTGTTACATAAAACAACTTTGTATTTATTTAGATTAGATGACCTCCGCAACGCACGGCTTGGCATATGCTTTGCAAATAAAAATAGAGCACTTTCACCTTTTCTGTTGTTTTCCCAACCATCAGGCATCAACATTCAACCAAAACCGACAGAGACAGACAAACCATACTCTATCTATGGGCAGACCGGTCTTTTTTTATTCGCGCAATATTGCCAGGTTTAATTTTCTAAAATCAGTAGTATTTTACGATTTAACGGTCGAGCGATATCGATCCTCGGCATCTTCTCTTCAGGGGTGTGAGTTTTGGTGCATCAGGCGGGTTCACTTTAATAAAGATTACCCATCCATCACCCATAAAAATTAAAGTACCATTTATTGGTATGGTTTTCAACCAAATCCACCAATCCGTCGCGTCGTAAAGGAAGAAAAAATATAGTCCACTTTTTGCTACCAGTGCGTAGCGGACGTCAGCCCAACATTGCAATGGGTGACATTGACACTTTTTTTTCCTTCTGACCTGCAGGGCTATTACGTACCTATGTCAGTTGACAACTGGCTTCGGTTATTCACCGAACTTTGATGGTAAATTAGAACGACATAACATTGGTATTACGTACCTATTTCTTGTAGGGCTAACCTAACCTAAACTCACTGTACCTTGATATCCATTCTCCGAAATACGTAATACCAATGTTATGTCGTATTAATTTACCATCAAAGTTCGGTGAACAACCTTCGCCAGTTGTCAAGTGAGATAGGTACGTAATAGCCCTGCTGGTGAAAATTAGTTTAGTCGTGACCTGTGAAACTAACAGTAGACAAGAGACTGATCTTTTTTTTCCCTTCCTCCCTATGGCATCACACAGTGTGTACCTATATTGCCAGCGTCACGTCCCATCTCTCCCAACTGATAATTCTTTATTAACTACTTATGAGGCCGCTTCAAACTGGTCAAGATTAGATCAAACAAGCATTGAATTAATTCTCGTATTTATAAATGCATACGCCTGATACGAATGAGAACTGAGAAAGATAGAAACTTGCCTGTTGGTGTTCTTGCCGTTTAATATTTTTTATTGATGACCAAATGCGTTTTGTTACCACCATGATGGAGCGTTTAACATAATAATTATAATATTATGGTACGATGTCTTAATTAAGACATCCGCTATCGTACATTTTATCGATGGCCGAACTATCGCACGTCGCCATAATTATTGTACGGTCGGGCAACCCTGATTCCAAACGTGAATGACACTTGATTGACAGTAGGTAGTAGCAAGACTAAAGATGTGGTAAACGGCTTTATATTAAAAGCACGTTGTTACGCTTGTGCTTGTTTTTAAAAGTCGTTGTAAAAGTGCTTTTCTGCATTTCTGCTTTTTTAAATTAAATAAAAATTCGTCCGTCAATAAACGGACAACAAAAGCAAAATGCTTACTAAACATAAGTTCAAGCAAAAAGCCAAAAACTTACGCGCTTAAAAATTGATAGTGAGTCTTATGTGCATGGAAATATGGTTTTTAATCTAATATAATGTATTATAAATTATTGCTTTTTATGGGTAAAGAAATAAGGTTAAATTTAATTAAATATTGATTTGAACTGTATTGTCATACAAATAAGATTACTTTTTGTAATTTTTTGGAATTTCTTTCCCGTTCTTGCCGTCAGTGCTTAAAAGCAACACGCTTAAATTTGTAAGCGCGCTTAGGCGCTTACATAAAAAAGCGAACTTTTCAAACGGCTTTTCGTTTAAGCACCCACTTCTAAGCAAGACAGTCGTTGACAGTAGTGATGTCAACCAGGTCCCCAAACCGGTAATAAAACTGGGTTTAATATGAGTGCAGTATTTTGTATAAAAAAATCAGCTCTGTTATTGATGTAGACCGAAAGGCCACAGGCCAATGATACGGACTCCATAACCCTCCGTTCGTGGCACTTGGGTAAAAATAATAACAAGATAATAACTAGTCATACAAGTTCTTCGCAAAACTTTAAATATACTATTAAAATTCTTGCCCATTTGTTTGTAAACAAATCGATCATTTACCTACTAGGCATTCGAATTTCAAAGCGTATCTCAATCTTCGGAAACTATATTGGCTATCCACGATGCTACCAGCAGATGCATTCTTAATAGTACCTACCTACTTATGTTTATGATGAGGATGTCCCATTAAAATCCATAGCAAACTAAGAATCTCTTAAAGTTCACCATGTCCGGTCAGTTTCAGCGGAAACTATGAGGATTACATGGCTGAAATTTAGAACACGTACTAAATTTAATAAATATCCGTCGAAAATTTTAGAAACTGTGAGATCGGAACGGACGGATAGACTACGAAACACTAAAAACGATAAAACCGGTTCAAAAATTTGTAATCGGTACATCACTATGCCCATCCATAGATTCGATTTATTGTACATCCGTGTGGCCGTGCATTTCTTTTTATCAATTTGTCTGTGGTTGAATATTATGGTTTGGCGGTCTTTTTGATTGAGATGAGCGACCATTTTGAGGTTTATATGAATTTGTGAGACTGCCAGCTGCCTGCCTTGATTTCGTAATCGTTACATGTTTAAATCAGATATACCGAACATGCAGGATGCAAAAAATGCTATTTTTCAAATGCGTTTTCCTCAGAAATTATGGTATTTGCTTAATTTGCGAACAGATGCTATTTTGTGGGGTGGCACTGGAAGAACGATTCTTTTGAATTATCGTGTGCTTCATAATTATTTGCAATGTGATCATTCGATCTTTAAAACCACAAATATTTCAAGTTTTGTAAGACAATTAAATTTGTATGGCTTTAGAAAAGTTACTTCACATTTGCAAGATCCATTGTGTAACTCCAGCAATCCATACATGCACGAGTATGTTCATGATTATTTTCAATACGGCAGACCTGAATTATTGAACAAAATAACTCGGAAGGCTTTAGCTATGAAAAGAAATTTTAAACCTAAGGTTTGTAACAACGTAAAAAGTTGCTTATTCTAGTAGGTAGGCACCTACCTATTGAATAAATAATTTATATATAACTAACCAACATCATTCACAGAACTTGTACAGTAATGTGGAGCAATTGATATATTTAACGCCTCTCCAGAAGGCACGCAGAGCATTGCGCATAGCCCTGAAAAAAGCTGCTCAAGATTTGTTTGTGCAAAATTCCCCTAAGCAATTCTGTAACTTCAAGTTTGAATGTGAAGGTGGGTTAAGACTATCCTTAAACCCCTAAAGTTACTGTTGATCCGTGCTTACCTTACCTGGCACCACTTTCAGATTCTCAAGATGATTACTGTGAAGATGAAGAAAACACTGAATTTGACTGGTTAATGTCTAATGACAACGCTACTCCAGGAAATGTCTTGCCTAAAACAGGTTTCTTATCCATAATCCCTATATGCCTAAATCCACTTTACCTTTGGATCCTTGTAATCCTTTCCTTTCCACAGCCAATGAAATACCCCAGAATGAAATTGCTATTCCTGAGGATACTGGAACATACAGGTCAGCCAAACTACAGTAGCGGCATTTTACGATGGCTCGTTTTGACATGTGGGGGGGAAGAAAATGAACTTTATTATAACAGAATAAGACGGGCCATTTAAAAAAATAAGAATGTTAAAAAATGAATGCGATAATGAATTTTATTCCGTTATAATAAGGTTCATCCTTTCCCCCTCCCGCATGTCAAACCGGCCATCGTAACATGCCGCAGGTTTAATAAGATTATCCCACAGGCGGTTTGCAAGCAGGGCCATACTTATGTAAGTGAGATCAGACAATCTGGCCACAAACACACTCAGCGCGTTGATTGGAACACCTGCTTGCCACCTACCAGTGGGATTAGGTCCTAAACCCCTAAATGCATGTTTTATTAAAATAACGATCTTGTTTCCATCACTATTCTGAGTAATAAAAAATAGAAGCAAAAAGTAGTAAAATCAAACTATGACCCCAAAATTAGACAAAATATTGAACTAACTCTGTAGATTGCAATCATGAGTGGTGTTCTAAAGCATTATACATTTGTATTGTTATTATTCTTTTAGGGAAGCTCAAGATAGCCTGATGAGTTTCAATGATGAATCATGTCAACAGAACAATGACAATTTTCCTACACAATTTCTTAGCATGCCAGATTTAGAACCTGAAACTTCTGAGAACTCTGGGGTTGAGCTTTTAGCTGAATTTAATATTGATGATGATACAGACCAGGGTATAACTGGGAACATTGGAGAGAGTAAGGACATTAATCACAATTCCCTGAATTGTGTTTTACCCTCCATAAGTAATGACCAGATTGATGATGTCTCCATGACTGAGGTATGTAACCATGTGTGATCATCGTGACCTACATAACCAATTTGTTGAAATTGTTCAGTAGGCCCCTAAAATAGCAATTCAATTTTCCAGAAAAACGCTGAGAACTCTGATCATTATCATGGAGAGTGGGACCAAATGTTCAATGACATCATGACTAACAAGGGATCCAATCCAGAGTGTAGTTCTGATTTGAAAGAACTCTATTCTCAAATATCTAAGACCATTGATTTACTTAACTCTTAAATTTAATTTAGAATAAAATAGATATTATATCCTTAAAACTTGTATTAGACATAAAAATGTGACAATACTAATAATTACTTCTTTTGCTT
Organism: Drymonia ruficornis; assembly: GCA_947859195.1. Classification (NCBI taxonomy): domain Eukaryota; kingdom Metazoa; phylum Arthropoda; class Insecta; order Lepidoptera; family Notodontidae; genus Drymonia; species Drymonia ruficornis. The sequence goes on along the minus strand of OX401905.1, from coordinate 11,182,924 downwards.
TTTCTTCTCGGCTTCCTCCTCCTTCTCTTTTTCGATGATAGACACGTATGAGTTGATAGTATCCGAGTCCAGCATTTGCATGGGCTGACCACGTCTCATCACGGCAATCTCCAAATTCTTCTGTCCAGATTGAACCACTTCAAGAAGTGCACGAATTGCAAGCTGAAAACAGATAAAGAATAACTTGTTACACACTTCGACTGCAATAAAGCACTGCTACCATTAAAGGTAGGAGTTCGATGGATGGGGCAGATGGCAGACGTCAGTCGGTCTCATACAAATTGTGGCGATGACATGTGCCGCAACGGCAAAAAGCATTACAATTTCTATGAGACCGGCTGACGTCTGCCGTCTGCAGCGTCCATCAAACTTCTACCTTTACAGCTGTCTTACTCAATGAGAAAGAGACTCCAAAGTAGAAAATAACATTAATAGCAATCTCAATTTATTGGCAATCAAATGATGGTGTAGCGTTGGAATTCAGATAATAAGAATTGAAAGGTCTTTTGAAAGCAAAAATGTGTAACTTACCTTCACAGCACCATTCTCTGAAGCCACCTCCTCAGATGTATAGTTTTTCTCTAAGAACTCTCTAACAGTCTTCGCAGATCTACCAGTTGCATTAGCTTTCCACTCATAATAAATACCGGAGGGTTCTGTTTGGAAAAGGTGCGGTTGGCCATCATAATCGAAACCACCAATTAGACATGAAATACCAAAAGGCCGACGGCCATTGCTCTGAGTATACTTTTGTTTGAGCCCAGCTATGTATCTGGTAATGTATTCCAATGTCACTGGGTCTTCCACTGTAAGCTTGTGTGACTGGCACTCAATCTGCGCCCTATTTATGAGAATCCTCGCGTCTGCGGTCAAACCGGCAAATGCCATGACGACATGGTCGTCAAGGAGGCAGATTTTCCTCACGGTTCTCTCTTCCTGTAACTTCGCTACGGATTTCTTCTCAACACCGAGTACGACAACTTCAGCACCTCTAACACCGACCTTAAAATTAAGAAAATGGTGCGTAAATGGCAAGTTATAACAAGAGAAATAGAGGACATAACCAAGTGAATACTTACCGCAGTAGAACCTTTACGGACAGCTTCTTGAGCGTATTCTACTTGAAGTAAATGCCCATCTGGAGAAAAAACTGTAATAGCCCTGTCGTATCTCGCCGACATTTTGGTATATTGTTTAAAAATGTGATTATTTTATTTTGCAATTCACGATTTCCAACAAACTTCAACTTTATGAAGAACGCCGATGTCAACTGTTAGTGATGTAGAATATAGATACTTTACTCGATTTGGACTTGTCACGATAGTATGTATCGATTGATATATCTTTTATTTACATCTGTCACGCACGAGTGCAGAGACTTAAGAAATCGCTCCGTACCTACAGCTTGGCCAAAAAATTGTAAAACCAAAATATCGGGGGCTCGTATCGCATCTTTGGCTTATTTTTGGGTTGGCTTGTCTTTATTATTTGTTATTTGTTATCTATACTAATATTATAAAGAGATATACATATACTAATATTGTATTTTTGTATGTTATGAATAAACTCAAAAACTACTGGACCGATTTCAAAAATTCTTTCACCAATAGAATGCTACATTATCGCTGAGTAACATAGGCTATATTTATTAGTAGAAAAATTAGGTATCCCTACTAAAACTTCAATAATGTAACCCAAGGTGTAAAAAAATTAGCCGTAAGATGCCTTTCATCGCATGCGCTAAGGAAACTATTGATGATAGAACAAAAAAATGTTCCACAATATTAAAGAACATATCAATATCTACAAAAAACTTCGCGATACCATATGCCCAACTATTGTAGTTTCGTTACTATAACTACTTTTTTACATTTTAAAAGTTGATAGAAATGCCGACCAAAATCAGACCATGTTATCCATACCTTAGTATGAATCCTTATCCAAATAAATCATTTCGTATTTGAGACTATTTTAATACCTGTAGATTACTTTTTGAATTATTTAAATCGGACATTCCATTCAAAAGATATTACGAATTTAAAAAAGGGCGTTAAATCGGAGATTAAGGTTTATATGGAAGTTCGTCATTTTTGAAGTTAGGATGATAAAAATTCGTCTGGAGGTTTCTTTTTATATAAAAGAAAGAAATATAAACTTCAGCGTGTTTGAAAATTTAACCCCTAAGGGTGTAAAATTGGGGGTTAAAGTTTGTATGGCGGTACCGATTCCGGCTAATCTCCGAAACGGCTGGACCGTTTTTGAAGGGACGTTTCCTGGCAAATACGATACGGGATCGGGAATCCGGACTGCGGGATCCGAGATCCGGGATCTGGGATACGGGATCCGGGATATACGGGACACGGAATACGGGATCCGGGATATCCCGAATACGGGAACTGGGATACGGGATCCGGCAAACAGGATCCAGGATCCGGTAAAAACGGGAAACGGGATCCGAGATATGGGATCCGGGATCTGGGATCAGACATCCGATTTTTCTTCGTCATTGTCCTTCACTGAAAAGCTAAAAATCGATACCTACCTAGCTCGAGCTTTCGGTACATCACTATTGGATGACAACGACTTTTCGCTCATAGTCAAATAGGTACCTCATAAACAAAATGCATTTTTTGGTCAGTATAGAGTTGCGTCGCTGTGGATCTAAAACATGGATGTATTAACTCAGGATGCGCATCGCATGATCTTCCCCTCTAGCTTTTTTTTATAGGTACTAGACCAAAAATCTCTGACACGTATATAAAAACTGTTTTCGAAATCGATTTGATCAGAGTAAGTATCGTTTTCGCGGTGTAAGGTGCTCCGTGAAAAATGCCGAATTGTCCCATTAAACATGTGCAAAGAAATTACAAAAAATAGTAATATACAAAAAGATGGGGTAACATTTCATATGTAAGTATTTTTGATGTAATTAATGCAATTTTTCTAATAAATTCATTAAAATATTAAATGTCATAAGAATCGAAAACATTATCGATACAATTAATCGAGTACGAATTAATCGAATAGTCTACTGTGACCATAGACGAATCTTTTCTACCCTGGCAACTGTATTTTTTATTTGTCAAATAATTGTCAAGTATTTGAACTTTGTAAACAAACGGATAAATACTGAATTACGCGGTGATAAACCAGTCGCAGGACGTTAAAAACGATTTACAATGAATAAATCATTAGTAATTCAACAAGAGAGGTGATTCACAAAGTTTACAGGCGGTGTCTCGCGGAATTTGAGGTGCAAAATATTTTGTCAGAACTCGACCATGTTTACCAAAGAACCGCTGATATTATAGGTATATAAGCAGTTTATTTTACAGTTTTTAAGTTAAATAATGTGTTTATTGTATACAAAGGCAGGCTCAAAGCTTCAGTTTACAGGTTTTTCAGTAAATATACATTGATCGCTTAGAGGTACATTCGATTGAACACACTTGATACTTGGTATTATTTTTATGTGTTGCTTTCATCTCGACCAATACATAAACTAAGGTTGCTTTATTTTTCTATGTTTGCTTGTCAGTTAACATCGTTACTTAATTACTAAATAAACAAATAATCTTAAAGCATTAAAGAAATTATCTTTTATTGAATTATTTTATTTTTCAGGTACCGTTAGAAGAATAGTCGAAAATTGCTCTTTACGATGACATTAATCGATTAATAATAAATCTTCAAGATGACAGCAATGCTGTGGAGACTGATGATGATGAGTTGATGAGGCAGCGGCAGGCCCACGCCAATATATGGATTTATCAGGAGTGGAATATTTAGACCAAGATTAAAATAAAAAAATAATTAAAAAACGCAGTAGCTATGATATGTTTGTTTTATTTTCCTAAAATACAAAAAAAAATAACTAACTCATGTTGAAACAAAAACACCCACTATCGAAACAATTCAGATAAATACGATCTCGATAAATTCTTGATCTTGATAAACGGAATCGAACCTGACACTGCTCCGGGTCCATATGACCCAGAAGCAGGCAGCGTCTGCTACTGAGGCGATGAATCACATATGGCATAAATATATGTATAACAAATATTATCTTATTGACCAACATCAAAGAAAACTTAAAAGTGCTTGCGCTTGCATTATGAATAATAAATAATATGGAAAATAATAAATCAAGTATCAAAATTATTCAGTCGTATTAGTCAGTGTTGCAAGAATTAATCTCGACATATATACTTTTTGATTTGAACAGTGTTGTAGTAGTGTTTATTTATGATTGCAGACCGGTATCGATAAAAATATAATATATATAGTGTATAATAAACCTTGGGAGAGGCCTATGTCCAACAGTGGACGTCTTTTGGCTGAAATGATGATGATGATGACATTAGTATAATAATACCTATTACGTTTATACGTACCTACCTAACAAAAGATATCAGCCAGGCCAGTGGCAGCAGATGGCGCTGGTCGAGTGGGAGTGGGGGGGGATGAAACAGCTTATTTGGGAACATTAGGTACTTATTTTTTAGATAATCTCATTTTCAAGGAACTGAATTGGGATGTACCCGGAATCATCTTGTTTCCGTTGAATATTTACGCCTCGTGAGTTACTCATTATTTCTTGTTCAGCTGTTTCAGTAGAGATAATTCAGTATAATTCAGTAGATTATAATGACAGCTATAAATGTAATAATGAGTATATGAAACTATCGATATAGCTAAGTAGAAATATCGATAGTGGTATTCACCCTATTACACCGATGGTCCTACGGTAGTAAAATTTTGTATGTTGACGTATTAGATCTTTTAGTGTGCGTAAAATATACTAGTGTTGCACATTTCTTTACGTGTGCGTTTATAATGACACAAAATGTTTTGAGTAAGTGTGCGTCAATTTTAATGTAGTGGTTACCTCCCCTCCCCCAAGAATTGACAGAACATTTTGTTCGTTGAATTATGCGTGTTGCGAGTCCATTTTGTTACTTTGTTCAAGATCTAAAATCTATGATCTATGCTGTGGATAATTTGTCAGATGTGTAAGCGAGATAGATACCTCTATTATAAATTCCTTGTACATAAAGTATTTTTTAAAGAGCAAGAAGGAACTTTATTTATTTTCTTGCTCAGCGTATGCCCGTTTTTCGATTACACGCCACGGCACCGGCGACGGCACAGTGACAGCTATTTGCGGGGTTTTCATTGGTCAGTAACCAATGACAACGGGTCACTGACCAATGAAAAAGCTGCCGCCATGCCGTCGCCGGTGCCGTGCCGTGTAATCGAAAAACGGCCTATTGGGCGTTTTTCGATTACACGGCACGGCACCGGCGACGGCACAGTGACAGCTATTTGCGGGGTTTTCATTCGTCAGTAACCAATGACAACGGGTCACTGACCAATGAAAAAGCTGCCGCCATGCCGTCGCCGGTGCCGTGCCGTGTAATGTGAAAACAGCCAATGGTAGGTCCATAGATATATAGTAATAGATCGGAAGCTATTGTTTATGGTATACATATTTGATGCAAATATGGACCACATTAACGAAAACATATCTGTCTCATTCTTACTCGTGACAATTTAGCTATGTAAAACAGTACAGTATATGTCATATATTTCATTTTTCTGGAAGTTTTTGGTTAGTTCCGTCAGTAAGCCGCCTCCCTGAGGGCCTTTTTGGACCGCCATATTGGGTTGACGGCTATGGTCGGGTCACTATGGTTAGTACTTCATCTGTCATGTCAGCGTATTATACAAATTATTTTAAATTTTACGGTGAACTGTGTGTATTTTGTGACTCTTTATTATATTATTTAGGATTATCAAGGAAAAAACAATATAGTTTAGTGATGCGTTAGGGCATGTAGTTCTGATTCTCGAAAGAATTTCGAAGGTTTGTTATTTTCCAGGTTAGTTGTGTTATTTTCATATTTAAGTGTATTTATAGTGTGTGAAAATAAATTTTGTGTACATTATATTCATTTTTAATTGAGTTCCCGTCTATAATCGTACTCTCTAATTCATATTTTCAACTAAAATAGAACTAACAAATATTTGCTATGTTTACATAAAAACGTAGTGTTGTTCTTACATGTTTTGTTTCAAAGTTATCGATACATATTCTATTCACCTACACGTCGGGCCGCGCCGTCACTCCGGGGTGACCACAAAGAAATAATTTTTGTTTTGGAAGGTGCGTGACTGCGCCGCCTTAAAATTGTTTTATAATATTTGTCAGCACTACTCAAGACCATAAAGATTCACGAAAGAGATAACAAGTTGATTTATGGATAGCGAAAATTTTAAAATTAAATGTGTGATTTTTTTGTACTAAGACGGCTTAAAGAAGTTAAAATAGAGTTTATTCAAAATCGCCCGATTTCGCAAGATTTTTAGCTGATATATTTGTCGATTTTTAATTTTACGCTTTTGCTACATTGGGCAGGGGTAGGTAGGGATGATGGCCGTGTACCTATGCATTAGGCTCTCCACAGGTGCATATTTTCATGGTTAAGTTGAGGCGCCAACAAGGCCGAGATATCGAAATTCTGGTCGTCTCTAACGTTAAATTGCGAACCCTGAAGAGTTGCCATGTGAAAATTACTTTACTTGAGCAGCAGCGTCACTCTGCACAACCATTTTAGAGGGAAGAGGGTGACCCGCTCCACAGAGCCACCGCAAGCAAGCAAGAACATTAGAGTAAGCATGACCATGAACCTAATACTAAAGAAGGACTGGGTCTAAGCAACTCGGCCGCGTTGCTTAGACATCGCACAACTCGGCCGCTGACGTCATCACAGTAGGCTTGGCTTAAGTCAGTGTGCTGTTGGCGTTCGTCCTGTGCAGACGTCTTGCCAACGTTCGCATCCCAAATATAATTATATTCGACACTAGATGGCGTCCCTTTGTACGTCATTTTTTATCAGCATACACTTAGTGACATCTAGTGCAAAAAGTTAAACTACGTACTAACATAAAACGAAGTGAGTGGTTCTGCTATTTACCGGTAGATAGATGCCACGCATTTCTTAACCCCCACCATCCGCGCCTTCCCGCGCAAATTTCCACGCGTTGTTTCATAGAGATATCTACTAATGGTGCGTTCCATTTACTGTTAATTTCGTTATTTTTGTCCACAAATCACGTTCCACTCGCACCAACTTGTACTGAAAGTGATAATTATTATCGTTTTTAACACTTTTTGTGGACGAAAATAACAAAAATTACGGTGAATGGAACGCAGCATAAGAACACCTCTTTCTTTAGTATTTACTCTATGAGTATGACCGATCCATTACCGCATTGACACAGTAGTAATAATAAAAACATAATTTTGTACTGCCTACCCCTGATTAACGTGATATTTGTGTTGCGGTCTCTTTCCCGCGTCATGACACTTGACTGACCGACCTTTGTGTAGTACACCCGCCCCGTCGCGGTGCTTCCTGTGTCTAAAAACCTTAATCGCACGAAATCTACTCAATCCTTTGTGTAATTGTGTTGTGTGAACTGGATAAACCCAAGCGAGGGATTTAGTGATGTGCCTGCGCAGAAGGACGTGAGGATCCAGCCATACCACCCTGGAAATGCGCCCGCCTCCATCGTGCCGGTAATGTACACGCTTGACATTGACCTGACCCTAACAGATATGTGTCCCCCCTTTTTTGCCTTATTTGATTTAGCCCAGCATAGCTGTACCTACCTAATCATGACCCAGCACTTTTCCAGCGACATGATCGTTAGGTATATCGATATGGATACTATCGACTATCTAAAAGTACAACACTTTTAGCTGTGGGCGGAGTCGCGCCATTTTGGACTGCCGTTTGCTCGTGTTTGGCTTCAGATGACGTCACATAGGGCCAGTCCTCTATCTTTCTTATGGTCAATGGGTAGGTCTAACCCCGCGTTTCCATTGCGCAAAAACATGTTGATTTTCAACAGAATTCAACAGATCTCACGACATGTATAGAGTTGCGTTTCCATTGACGGACAATCAACATGTCGCATGACTTGTTGTCACTACAAGTATTGCGACATGTTTAATGTTGATTGTGTGGAATGCGTTTCCACTGGTGAAAGCAAGTTATCATACAAAGCTTTCAGAGACGCTGACGATTTTTTTTTTAGAATATTTGTCTATCTGCTCTGTGGATACTTTCAAAAAACGAACGAACAAAGCAAGTAGCTAAAATTGCTACTTTACGCCGATTTACTGTGAGAGGGTGGTACTACCCCGGTCGGGTCAGCCTGAATGGGCCTCATTCATGATTTCATTATAGGGAAAAATATTTACTTACTACTCTCTACCGATTGCTACTTTACGCCGATTTACTGTGAGAGGGTGGTACTACCCCGGTTGGGCCGGCCTGAATGGACCTCGTTCATGATTTCATTATAGGGAAAAATATTTACTTACAACTCTCTACCGACTGCTACTTTACGCCGATTTACTGTGAGCTGGGTGGTACTACCCTGGTCGGGCCGGCCTGAATGGGCCTCGTTCATGATTTCATTATAGGGAAAAATATTTACTTACTACTCTCTACCGAAATATTCTCTATGGATTTTCACAACAACGAAATGTCTACGCACATTTTCGGATAACAGTATTTATGGCAAATAATCATGTTGATACACAAGTCTTAATACATGTTGAGTGGCAGTGGAAACGAAAACCTTAACAAGTCTATAGACATGCTGGTATACATGTTGAGACTTCAGGCAGTGGAAACGCTACCCTCAACAATACAAGTTACGCGACATGTCGGGCTCATCATGTCGCGATACAAGTATGCCGACATGTTTTTAGGTGGAAACGCACGGTAAAATATTCGCTTTGATTGATTCAATCAAGATTGATTGAATATAGCGGTCAATCAAAATCAATGATGTCAAATTGGGGGAATACCCTTAAATTTGGGGAGTGGTTGTAGCTATAGGGGGAAAATTTTGGTGACAATATTTTCGTGGAGGTTGCGATTGGTGGAGGGAAACAAATGTGTGGACATGGAAGCATATTGGCCATGAATTATCGTAGTTGAGGAAATAACCTACTCCCAAGAATGTTTTACAGAGGATTGCATCTCTCTCTAAGTAGGGTGTCCAAAAATACCAATATGTTTAGAGACTTAATAAATACGTAAGCACTTGCCTATTGAATACTAGCCGTGGGCCCAATCGATGGCAGTGTTGGGCAAAATAAAATTATCTGAACAATTAAAATATAACAATGAATTGGTTATAATTGTGGAAGTCACAAATACAATTAATTAATTTTAAATTGTACTGTCTAAATAATTGTTAATTTAATTTTTTTATTGTGGTCGTGGATAGTTGTAAACTAAACGCATATTTACGGTTTAAGAGGGGTTTGTCACAGTGGAGTGGAAGTATTCATACAGTGGGCCGACGAGAGCGTCTATAGTCTGATTTTTAATTAGACGAAGTAAACTGACAGCTGCAAATGTCACGTTTCGATATAAATAGAACAAATAAGGTTCAAATTCATAGAACAATGACATTTTCAGCTGTCAGTTTACTTCGTTTAATTAAAAATCGGACTATAGTTCCTAGACGCTTTCGTAGACGAAGTACTTAGCTGGTTGTGATGTGGTTTTAAAGATCTTATTAAAAATTTGATAATTATATTTGGAATTTGACACTAATTGACAAGAATCGATAAGAATCGACAAGACTCGATAAGAATCAACAACACTCGTTAAGAATCGATAAGAATCGACACGAGTCCGAAAAGGTCCTCGTTGCAACTGTTAATCGATTATTAAGTGTATGTCGTTGGTGATAAGGTTAAATTTCACTACGAGAATTAGTTTACGAACGGATGGAAAGAAATTCCGAAATAATTGTCACGTGACTGTATTGATGTAGGTACCTTATTTTATATGAAAAAACACTTCACTCTTTTTTACGTCATAGTCGAGTATTCAACCATTTACAACGGATTGTTCAAGGTTAATTGTTATTGTAACTGATTTTTATCATAACTAAAAAAAATATTGCATTTTATTTATATTGTAGTTTTTAGGATAACTGAAAAGGTCACCATAAAATATAAGAGCGTAATTTAAACCAGTTCAAAAGTATAGTCCTGCACCAAAATTTCACATTATGGTCACCGTACTTCACATGAAATAACAATTTATCATTTTATCGTTTCAAATAACATTTCAAGTCATATGATATCCCACAATTGACATTTCTCTCACTTTGCAACCCTTTACACGACAAACTTTCACAATGAGTACACTGTTTTAAGTAAATATTAAAAATCCGCAAAATAGGACGCGCCATATGCATTCGTCAGGGTTCTCAGTGAGAATGAAAAAATATTACCAATTCATTTATAAACAATGAAAGCAATTTATTGATCATGAAAATAAAAGGTTATTATTTTATAAACACCTTGAGTAATGTTGCTGTACAACCAAATATTATGAAATTGCATTGTTGTTTTAATTCGGCAGATTCGCACCTCGGAATGTATCCTTCTACCCCGTTATTTAAATTTCTAAGGGCAACTGTGGGAGCGTGACACAATCCTCTGGTTGGTGGCTCTAACTCGGAACGTTTTCTCTAGTTGTCAACATCAAAGAAATTTAAGTTTTGTTGTAGTGTATTAGAGTTTAATTTCCTCCAGCAATATCTTGAGAGCGCTCAATCCGTGTTCTCTATATTAGATTCATGCCTACTCCTGCTGAGCTTTGAAAATTATTGGTGGGTGCAATGCTATATCGATTTTGAAAATAACGTGTGCATCATTAACCAATTGCCGAAGTTTATATTTTAGTAAAAACATAGGTAGGTAGTTAAAAATTAATTAGTTTGGTTGGAGGTACTAGAGTGCTATAGATAAAAAAAAGACATGTTTTTCTCAATGAGACATGAATCTCAATGGGATTGTTGGATTTTTTTCTTCAAATTTTGGTTCAATATGGGAAACACGAGACGGTCACCTGGCAATACTGGTCAAAATGGCGGCGGCAGCGAGTGATTTCGAACCGTGGCTAAGTGAGAAATTAAAATCATTAAAAACTGACGAAGGCGTTTTTGGATCATACATATCAGGCATTTTAGAAAGCGAAGATAGCGTAGAAGATAAAAAAGATGCCTTGGAAGGCATACTATCGGAGATAGTGGTAAGTAACGGCAGGCTGTCAGGCATGGAAAGTTTGTTTTTTTTTGCTCCTCAGATTAATTTTTTCTCAATATTTATTTATATCTACAGGAAAAAGACATCGGTATTCATATAGATGAAATATTAGAGAAATGGGAGTCAAGTCGACCAAAAGAAGATACTTCCAAGCCGGTAGCAGATGTGGATGCTCAGCTAGCCAAGTTACTGGAGTCCCAAGCTCTAGCCACTACGACAAGACGAGAATACACCGATGACGAGAAAAAAATACGCGAAGCGATTCTATCACAGTACAGTCAGCTCCCTGATAATGAGGTAAATTACGAAGAATATAAATACTTACTGGAAAGTGAGGTTATAATCTGTCGCTCAGGTATTATTTTAAATTGTTTGTATTGGATGAATCTTAAATTTTCAGGCCGATGTAGAACAAGTTGAAGAGATTGAAAGTCAAGATTTAGTGAAGAATACAAATGCTGCAGATGTAGCAGCAGCAGCCCGTGAGCGAAGAGAGCAGGCACGACAGGATGCAATGAAGAAAAAGGAAAAAGATAAAGAGGATAGGTGAGAAATTCTTACCTGTTTTTAATTTGTAAATAAAATTGTTTTTAGTTACTCATCTGACTGCGGAAGATTACATAGCCTAGTCACAATGCTTACTGTTCGAAGTGAAAACTTTTTGCCTCATTGGATCTGATATTTATCTTATACATATTGGGTTTGGGATACATGCTGGACCAGTAATGAAAAATCTGTTAACCCCTTGTATGCTGAAACAGATTCCGACAGTTTGATTCCACACAATTTGAATTCTATTGTATCTCTGATTGCCACATATTATGAGGGCACCCGATAAAACCTTGTGTACACGAATGTGGAGGATTTAAAGTAGAATCATTTAGAACAGTGCTCTGCTTGATGTGAATCATATTTTTATAAGTATCATCAGCTAGACAAACAATCACATCATTAGTTCCCAAACCAAGTAATGTAAATGTTTGTACTTTGGGTACTATACATAATAATGATATGATATGAGACAAAATCGTTTTTTCTCACATTCTGTCATGTCACAGCCGGCTGTGCTGGAAACTATCCTAGTAGTTGTTTTCAGATTCCCAGTTTAGTGAGCAGCTCACTGCTCAATGTGAATCTTACTTTAATTCTTCACCATTGGCATACATGAGGTTTTATTGGGTATTTTTAATACATTTTTAATTGTTTATTGGAGTGTTAGGCTGGCAATATTAATTGTCCTGTTTCCTATTTTTTACTACTGAGCAATATTGTTATTTGATGTGTAGCACTAAATATATTTTAAAAATACTTTTCAGAGAAAAACAAAAACAACTTAAGGAAGAGAAAAAAGAAAAGCGCAAGACACAAAAGGGCGAGAGGAAGAGGTAGCAATCTAGACATCCTTAATGAGCATGCTTGGCTGTTCATCATTGCTTTGTGAAAATAGACCCCAGTACCCTAGCAATATTGCTGAATGTCGCACAAATGCAATCTGAACATTCATGTATTCATAATGTTAGTATACATACATTTATATCATACATATTATTATCCCTTTTATACTTACATGGTAAATAATAGATGTGAAAGTGGTTATAATGGTAGGCCTATTTGCAGACATGAGTATATTTTTACATTCAAATTAAATTATGATAGAAATTCAGGATTTTTTAATGTTAATTGTTTTAGTTGTATGATTTTAATTAATTTCTGCATTGTGTAAAAATTGCTGCCTTAATGATTAGAGTAATTTCATGTAACAAAGCTCTCCAGTGTGAATTACATATTTATATTACTTATTATAGATAATATTTAATTACCATTAGGCCTGAAAATGTATCATTTTGTAGGCTAAGGGTCAATTCATTATGAAATGCTTGTTTTCGCCAATGAAACGTAAAATACCTTTTTAAACTAAATGTTTTACATTTTTAAACTAAATGTTACTTGTTACTTATAATGTTTTGTTAGACATCAGTGTCGCTCTTGAAGGGATAGAATGGCTTGTGAGATTGGACTTTTCTATCCTATTTAAATTAGTACTCATCCACAGTAATGCTCATGCCGTTTGGTAAGAAGCTATGATGAATCATACCGGCACTAGACCAAAAAAACTATAACTACAGCTACCATTTCAGTGTGAATTGACACTAATTGTTTGATTAAAAGATTGATGTGGAAGTTTTGTCAATCAAGATTTGTTGTGAGGTTATAATATTCATTTATATTAGCGGCACGTTACGAAGGCCGTTTTGACATGTGGGGGAGGGAAAAAATGAACCTTATTATAACTGTATAAGAAAGACAGTTTTAAAATTTTGTAATGTCAAAAAATGAATCTTATTCCGTTGCAATAAGGTTCATCCTCTTCCCCCCTCTACATGTCAAAACGGCCATCATAACGTGCCGCTACTTTAGCCAGACCTGCAGTATTTTTATACCTATGTATTGTAATAGTAAATGTGTACAGTTAAACATGAATATGATAATCCAAATCTGGACAGCCACCTGATATAATGGTGCTTAAAATGTAGAAAATAGTCAGTCTGATTATAAGTCCTGTTTAAACAAAGTTGATATAGGATTACAGTGGGGCTAGCACAACCGCCAAGACAAGACTTATGTCGCACCGAATTGCTCTCTCTCTCAACCTTAATGCATAGGAGAGAATGAGACAAAATCGCGGTTTGTCTTGTCGCGGTCCGGCTATGCTACTAGTGCAGATCTGAGGGCCTACTCTGTTTCAAACGAAAACGAAATTTCGGACGAAATTCGCGTTATTCCTACTACATTTCTTATGAACGAAAATTGTTTGACGTCTTCGTCGTCGTCGAATCTAAACGTCAAACAATTTTCGTTCGTAAGAATTATCGGAATTAATGAGAAACGTAGTAGGAAATACGCGAATTTCGTCCGAAATTTCGTTTTCGTTTGAAACAGAGTAGGCCCTCAGAGCACACTGTAAAATCTTCATTAAATTGTTGTTTGATCTATGACTTACAACTAATGCTGTTGTGACGTAAAACACGTATAGTGTAACTGCCGTGGAAGACATGCATGTCAGTATGGCCGGATTATTATAGTTAAGAGTGAAATTGCAATAAATTGATGTTGGTCATAAAGTCGCATTTTGTGTTCGTCTAGTTGTTTTTCTAACTTGTAGACTTATTTTGTTAAATATATTTTCACATTTCACTGTACAGTTTAACATAATTGCTTTTAGTCATTATTATAGTTATTTATTATAATGCATTACATGTGTAATATTGAAATAAAATTACATATGTATGTTATACATTGCTTTTATTTACATAATATCACAGTAAAAAATACAACTTGCACCACTGTGCTAATAACGTTTTTATTACTTACAAACTACTACAAACATTATATGCTTATCCTCAGAGGTAACATGATTCTATTGTTTATTTTCTGTCTAATTAATATGTCTAACACAAAGCCCAAGTATCTGTACTTGTCTTGAATAAAATGACTAGCTCGAGTCATTTGGTCACTCTTTACTATAATTGCATGATATTCTATTGTATCGCAATTTATGAGTCACCTTTCCTTCAACTCTTCAGTAACAATGAAATTATGGGCACTTCCAGCATAGATCTGTGTTATTACTGAACTTTTACTTATCTCCAAGGCAACTAAGGTTGGCTGCAAAATATTCTCTTTTGAATCAATTCCTGTATTCATGTGTTCATTCCATCCCCAGGCCCAAAGTGTGTTGTCTGTAGCCAAGCAAATAGTGTGCTCAGATCCCAAAGCAACATCTTTTACCCGTCTTCCACCTGAAAATTAAACACAGACAACTCCATAAATAAATGATATTATTTTACTGAGTTGGGTAGACATTTTGGTATTCATATTATTTGGGCATACAGATAACTACAATATTGCCTATTTAATCAGTTAATGACACCTATGATCTATGAAAATTTACCTGGCAAACTGACATGAGTGTATAAATCTGTTCTGATTTGCTGTGTCCCAAGCTGTCCAAGATTATTTCTACCCCAGACCAACATGGTACCATCCTCCAACCACAGTAATACATTTGTCCAGCCACTTAACAGTTTCAAAACTTTTTGTTTCACATCTATGTCTATCTTATTTGGTTTATATACTTTCCTGTATTTTTCTGAACACAAAAGTAATTGGCCAAACTTGTTATCTCCCCACACATACAGAGCATTTTCCTCAGAACTCCATGCCACTGTGTGGTTTTGGCCGCATGCAATATGGGAAATTTTACCAACATCAAGTACCCTCTGAAATCTATCAGAAGACAACACATCTTTACCTAAACCAAGCTGTCCATGTTTTCCACATCCTGTAGTCCAAACTTGATGTAAAGAGTTAACAATAGCTGTATGCCTGAGGCCCATGGACACAATACATGCATTTACCTGAAGTTTTATAGGTTTCATTGTTTCTGAGAAATAGTTTTTAGGCAATCCTAATTGCCCATGGCTGTTGGAGCCCCAAACAAATAAGAAATGGTCATCTGTTACTCCACAACTAAAGTCCCAGCCGCATGCTACATGTCTGAAATTTATACCACTCAATTGCCATGTTCTTTCAAAATGATGCGTTTCATTTTCTGTTGCTAATTGGAGTCTATTATTCCAACCACATGAATAAAGCTTTCCCTCATTGTCAAGTAGTAGCGAGTGGCCACCCCCACATGCTATTTGTTTGATTTTGTTATCATACAAGTGTAATGCCACTCTGCTAGACTTATTAACTTGTTCATTTGCGACGCCTAAACCTAATTGCCCGTGTGAGTTGGCACCCTGGTAAAAAGAAAAATAAGTTTTAAGATAGGTTACGTATAAAAAAAAACATGAAAACAGTATATCATCTTCAGGACAAAAATATTCGTAAGATAACCTATTTGAATTGATTATTTATATGAGATATTATCTACTGGTGCCTACTTTGTATAAATTGATAGTTAATGTACCTACCCATGAGTACAGTAACATAATATACTTATTTTATAAGTAATAATTGATCTTTTTGAAAACAACAACAATAATAACCTAAAAACTGATGTTGATAAAAACGTCAAAAATTTCAGAGGTGTCAAAAAACTAAATGACATTCTCTGTCCTTATCTATGATCGACTTTAGAACACTATGGTCAAAAGAAAAAAATGCTCGGTTACCATAGAATAGACAGAAAAGGTCACTATGACTTTTTGGCGGGAAGTGGAAAAGTAATGTTGTAATTTTTGTTATAATTTCCAAAACTTGTGTTTCCTTGTATTATAATTTGTAATGTTGGTGGAATACTAACGATTATAAAATTATATTCATAAATGTATGTGAGTGTGGGTAATCGGAACAAAAGTGATGAAACATGATTTTCGGGTTCCCCAAGAAGTCTGCTAATTTGTCAGTAAAATATTTTAGGCCTAGCCAAAGGCCTTCCTGTGCTGCAGTGAAAAATTTGAAATAATATTAATTTAATTAATTAATTTAATGTGACAAGCGAAGCCATAAAGAAGAAAAAAAAGCGTAGGTACGGTCCGCCTGTTGTTAGCAGCCTATAGACGCTGGGAATTTGAAGGGTTAGTGAAATCGTGTCGTGTACCTATATCCATATTTTCCGTAGACAATGATAGCTATTTGGACTAACAAAACCATACCTATATGGGTGAGCGGGTGGCAAAGTGATTAATCACGCCTCATCCGCATCTGTCGAGTTGCGAACTTTGCGCTTGTTTGTGGGATTTGTCGGGACCCTAACTTGGGAAAGTTTATTTCGTATATTGCTCGCTTCTCCAGACAATTGCTGTAATTATTGGATTTATGGGTACAAGTAGCGTATGTGTAGTTTGAACTTTGAACATCCCTCTGAACACGTTTCGTGTTCGTCGAGCTAAATAGGACTAAGTATTTAGTTATTATAGTGTTCCCGACACAACGCGACGTGCTACGTGTGATGCGCCGACGCCGACCTTAGTTTTTAAATAGTTTTATTGCATTGTATAGAATAGCACAAGGTCCCAAAAATAGATAACCATAACCGTAAAACGATAGGATAGCAAGTAAGTTTTTTGTATGTAATTTTAGTAACAGTTATGGGAACAGAAACAAGCGGCTCAAACATTTGGCTCGAGCAATAAAATCATTTGCGCGGTACCTTTTTTAGGATTAGAAGTAATAGCAATAGGTTGTATAAAATGTGTTTTAAATAGGTTGTTTTTGGAAATAAAGGATGCGTTCGGACTGGTCGCAGTGGGGATAGAATAGTATATAAGCCAGGGTGCTTAAATAGAAAAGGGTAGACCGTGAGCAACAGCCACCGAGATAGTATAGTAGGTAGACCGTGAGCAACAGCCACCGAGATAGTATAGTAGGTAGACCGTGAGCAACAGCCACCGAGATAGTATAGTAGGTAGACCGTGAGCAACAGCCACCGAAATAGTATAGTAGACACAACGAATCCCTGCGACCTTTCCGAAGCAATTAACCGTCTGGAAGCGTATTCATTTGCATTACGGCGACCCTTGGGAATAGAGAAGACCCACCACCACATATAGAAGAAACGCCACAATTATTTGCTGCGTGTGAAGAATCGAGACGAAACGACCGTCTGCCGCTTTGAATAGACCAACCATAGCCAAAGTGTATTCGAGTTGTCGAAGGGACTCGGGTACATTTTTCTGGTCCTTCGAGCCGGATCGTTGGACATTTTCAGGACCGAAGACAAGCGAAGATGGTCATCACTCGCAGCAATAAGGCGACATCGGAAGAGGCGCCAATAGAAGCACGAACGAGAGCTACGTCAGCGAGTTCGCGCGCAACTACATCCAGACTTGCTGCTACGAAGAATAGTCGAGGTGCGGGAAATTGGAAAATAGAAAATAGGAAGGCGGCTATAGAAGTACCTAACGTGGAAAGGACAACAATAGGAACAACGTCAACGCCGGTTGTAATAGAGATGACCTCGGAATCGATAGTTACCCCTAGCATATCGACGGCACTAAATAGAACGGTCACCGTGGCGAGCGATCGCCAGAATATAGATACGGAGCCAACCACAGTGCCGCCGCCTAGGTTAAAGTCGAGGTCGTCAGCATTGAAGGCACGACGAATAGAGTTGCTGAAGGCAAAGCAAGAGTTGTTATCCCGTCAGGTAGAGCTCGCGGCTACCAAAACAAGAGGAACGACGTCAACGCCGGTTGTAATAGAGATGACCTCGGAATCGATAGTTACGCCTAGCATATCGACGGCACTAAATAGAACGGTCACCGTGGCGAGCGATCGCCAGAATATAGATACGGAGCCAACCACAGTGCCGCCGCCTAGGTTAAAGTCGAGGTCGTCAGCATCGAAGGCACGACGAATAGAGCTGCTGAAGGCAAAGCAAGACTTGTTATACCGTCAGGTAGAGCTCGCGGCTACCATAGTGTCGCTCCTCGAGGTGGAGGAGCGCCTCATTGAGGAGAGACACGACCGAACCCAGTCGTGGGTGCAAGGCCAGGAGGCACTATCCTTGACCATAAAGCCCCACCAAGAAGCGGGAAATATAGAAGAGCCGACACTTCACGAACATTCAGAGGTCGACCAGATAGTGATGCAAGCAGCCCCGGAGGCGGTATCGATAGAAAAGCCGCGAGAACTCGAAAGGGACGATACCCCAAAGGAGCTCGCGGCCGCCATAGCCCTCGCCGCCCGATCATCGCAGTCACCCGCCATCATAACCCGGCCATATCAGGAGCTGCCGGTGTTCAACGGGGAAAAGGACAGAGATAGTTTGGACACCATTATAGAAGAGCATTTCGCCTTGGAATCTCTGAGCGTGGCACCCAAGACAGCAGAGGAGGAGAATACTAAACCTGCGCGTAGAGTATTCTGGTCGGACTCACGAACGGTCCTCACATGGATACGCACGGGTCCTCGTGCCTACAAACCATTTGTGTCACATAGGTTGGCAGAAATCGCCGAGACAACGAAGGTTAACGAATGGCGGTGGGTTCCCGCGAAGAAGAATGTGGCAGACGACGCTACCAGAGGAACTCCAGCAAACTTCAGGGGAAACCACAGATGGTTCAACGGCCCAGATATTTTAGAGAAAAAGGAGCAGGACTGGCCCATAGAAGAACGGGTCCAGCAACGAGAAACGGGCGAAGAAAGAAATCATCTAATTAGGCACGCAACATGCCTATTAGAAAGTTTGCCCAACATAGATCGTTTTTCCAATTGGAACAGACTACTTAGAGCGAACGCGCGCGTATTACCAGCAATCGCCATACTGCACGCCAAAGGGAAGTTTATAGCGGCGTTGCACAAACGAACGAGAGCCAACGCAAAAGCGGATTCAACGTGGAGGAGGACCGGTAATAGAAGGCAGCGAGCAAGCCGGCCTCAGCAGCGGGCAAGCGGAGGCGTTTCTCGAAACCTCGTGCAGCTCGAGGCAGAAGGGCTCGAGCGCGCTGAAAACATGTGGGTGCGCTACGCGCCCATCAAGAACGAGGGAGATGCTACCGGATGGCGAGATTGGCGAGTCAGTCAAAGACTCACCGATATGTTCTGGGCCCGCTGGGTCCGGAAGTACCTCCCCGAGCTTCAACACCGGCGGGAGCCGCGCGCCAGTGGAGGCGCAATCCAAGTCGGGTACTTGGTGCTTGTCGCGGACGGGACCCTAGGCCGCAACTGCTGGCCACGTGGGCGAGTTATCGCGGCCTATCCCGGGCCAGACGGCGAGATCCGGGCTGTCAACGTGCAGACAACCCGGGCCGGGCGGGGCGTGCTACGGCGGCCAACGCGGAAGCTGGCAATTCTTCGGGTCGACGCATCGGAGTAAGCGAGGAGTCTCCAGCTGCGGGAGCAGCTGCGGCGGGAGATATGTTCCCGACACAACGCGACGTGCTACGTGTGATGCGCCGACGCCGACCTTAGTTTTTAAATAGTTTTATTGCATTGTATAGAATAGCACAAGGTCCCAAAAATAGATAACCATAACCGTAAAACGATAGGATAGCAAGTAAGTTTTTTGTATGTAATTTTAGTAACAGTTATGGGAACAGAAACAAGCGGCTCAAACATTTGGCTCGAGCAATAAAATCATTTGCGCGGTACCTTTTTTAGGATTAGAAGTAATAGCAATAGGTTGTATAAAATGTGTTTTAAATAGGTTGTTTTTGGAAATAAAGGATGCGTTCGGACTGGTCGCAGTGGGGATAGAATAGTATATAAGCCAGGGTGCTTAAATAGAAAAGGGTAGACCGTGAGCAACAGCCACCGAGATAGTATAGTAGGTAGACCGTGAGCAACAGCCACCGAGATAGTATAGTAGGTAGACCGTGAGCAACAGCCACCGAGATAGTATAGTAGGTAGACCGTGAGCAACAGCCACCGAAATAGTATAGTAGACACAACGAATCCCTGCGACCTTTCCGAAGCAATTAACCGTCTGGAAGCGTATTCATTTGCATTACGGCGACCCTTGGGAATAGAGAAGACCCACCACCACATATAGAAGAAACGCCACAATTATTTGCTGCGTGTGAAGAATCGAGACGAAACGACCGTCTGCCGCTTTGAATAGACCAACCATAGCCAAAGTGTATTCGAGTTGTCGAAGGGACTCGGGTACATATAGGTAGGTTAATACTTTATGTGCCTACTAAACTTGGGCTACAGGGCTCTTTTGTAAATTTTTTGACCATGTTTCAATGTTGGGTTGCTTTACTGATTGCAATATTGATTGTAACCGTAAAGAGTGAATCCAGACACATACCGATTTCAATTATTTTTAATTGAAAAAGCAACACAGGATGAATGAAACTAATTGAAACATAGTCAAAAAGTTACATAATAGGCTTACTGGTTAAAAATGCATTCTTAATAATGCTCGCACACGCGTGTCTGTATCTTTATTTAAGTACTTGACAGATAAACCACCTACGTCAAGCAGAGTTAGCGTTTAATTCAACGTAAATCTTAAGTATGCAAGTTTCTAGAATTGAGCCACATTAACACTGGTTAACTCGCACCAATTATACAGAGTGGTGACGACATAATGACTATAACTGAAACCACATACTGGGTATCACGTGAGTAGTTCGTACATTAAAAAAATATCACAATATATTCAAAGGTATAAGTAGGTAGGCCACGGGATGATTTTTATACTTCTACCATTTTAACTTTACGCCTACAAATGTACCGGCAAATACACCGACACGCGAGCGATTTCGCCACCCTTGTACCTACAAGTCAGTCGTTGAGGTCAGTAGACGATTATAAAAGTGTAGTGTTACGTTTAGATTATTTCCGCATTTAATTTGTGTGAAAATTACAATTTTGATGTATACCTAATTTGTCAATTTTAAAGTATTGTGATTGACTAGTAGGGATCGTGTTTAAATTTTTTGTCGTAATGTCGTCACCACCCTGTATAACAATACACTCGCAGGTATTGCATTGTGTGCTCCAGCTTCCCAGTTCATAATCTGTCGAGCGTTAACTGCGACAATTAGTGCGAACCTATTGTCTGCAGCTATATGCAATTAGTAGTTAGTTACAGTACAGTGGGGAAAATGTGTGCGGTGCAGTTGGATAACCGCTTCGAAGGTTGCATCTTGTGCAAATTGCATGCGGCGAGACGTTATAATTGTTATCAGTAACTCTACCGATTGAGCTATGTACTATACGTACCTACTAGAGGCGCTAAGTCAAACAAACGTCATGCGACTCACGCGGGCGGGTAGGTATAAGAATTAAAATTTTATTAAAATATAAAGAAAGTCTGTAAATGATAGAATTATCATAATCAGTGTATTTAGATACTGATGCATACCATTTTCATTACTTGTGAGTTTTATTAATTTCGCCAAGTTCTGCCGCCTCCGCAATTTTGCCGCCCTAGGCTCGGGTCTATTCGGCCTATAGAGAAATCCGCCCCTGACTATATAGTATACAGTTAGCTTACGTGAAAAAATACACTTATCCAGCTAGATTTAGACTAGACGACTATTTTAATAGTGTACCCAAAACTCGTTAATGTAAAACACATCCTCATCAAGGCAGGCCCCGGCCGCTAGCGAGCATCTATTTGCTCAATTAGCTGAGTACCTAAGTGACCGTAACGCGGATGGGTTGAGTTTCTTCGTAGCAACGTCCCTGGGAGGTGGTTTTGAGCGTGGTTTGGATTGCTTATCGTGCCTACCAAAGATGAGAAGTGATGGAGATCTTCCTTTCGGGCCGGATGATGTGCGGTTAGCCGGGTCCCCGAGATTATCTTGTGCGCATGATTTGATGGGTTGGCGGCGCGCATGCTGGCTATTGTCATTATTTAGAATAAACACGCATCCTATAAGTAATTAGTCAGTGACATTACCAAGAAAGAGGGAGATACCTATGTGACCGACCTTATACATACATAGGGTGTTTGGAAGCTAGGTGCAAACAAAGCCTTGAGGGGATGATAGTTGACACCCTTTAAAACATTTTGTGCCATACATGTCTTAGACGAAGTCTGATGGTTTATTATTAACTGCTGTTTTTATTTTATTTTTATAAAAACCCAATTGCTGACGGTTAATTGCTAACAGTGTGTTAATTGTTTTATTATTTGGGGTTTGTCAGATGTATACCTAATCTAATAAACCAAGTTCCAAGCATCTGTGTTATTTAAATAAAATTCTAGACGCGTTTGAAGTCGTAAAAAGTTTTAAAATTTTAAAACACTGCGTAGTTTGTGGCATTTAGAAAAATAAATAAATTAGTCTCGATCGTTCAAACCTTTTTAAAAACATGCTCGGTTATTGCTGGAGCTGGATCGGCTGGATCGATCCCTTGGCCCGCACGGTCTCCGGACCTGACCCCTGTGGATTTTCACATCTGGGGGCGGGCCAAGGAGCTCAATTACACAGGTGAAGAAATTGCAACACGGGAGGAGCCAATTCACAAAATTGAAGAAGCCTTCAATGTCATGAAACAGGAGATAAAACTGAAAATAACAACGACAGAAGTAAGAAGAAGAGCTCGTGCCTGTGTAAGAAATCGCGGATCACATTTTGAAAATGAATAATTTATGATTTCAGCTAAAAATAGTATTTCATTTGTCCATTTTAAAATCGAAATTAATCTCCCGTAATTTGGTTTTTAAGCTCTTATTTTGAGAATTGGTAAGATATCAGCTTAAATGATACTTTAAAAGAAAGGCCAATAACCGAGCATGTTTTTAAAAAGGTTTGAACGATCGAGGCTAATTTATTTATTCTTCTAAAGGCCACAAACTACGCAGTTTTTTAAAATTTTAAAACTTTTTACGACTTCAAAAGCGTCTAGTCTTTGATTTAACTAACACAGATGCTTGGAACTTGGTTTATTAGATTAGGTATACATCTGACAAACCCTAAAAAATAAAACAATTAACATACCTACTTAAATTGAGGCACTGTTAGCAATTAACTGTCAGCAATTGGGTTTTTATAAGAATAAAATAAAAACAACAGTTAAAAATAAAAAAGAGTCATATAACGCTCAAAATGTTTTAAAGGGTGTCAACTATCATCCCCTTAAGGCTTTGCACCTAGCTTCCAAACACCCTGTATATTTATATCCAATAGTTTGTCCTACTACACGGAGTCCATGAACTCAGTACTTACGGATATCGTCTAAAATACAATATTTCCCGTATTTCCTACTAAGATTCTCATTCATTCCGACATTTCTTACGAACGAAAATTGTTTGACGTCTTCGTCGTCGTTGAATCTAAACATCAAATAAGTTAGTTCATGGACTCCGTGTAGTAGGACAAACTATTGGATATAAATATATTATACGGTCGGTCACATAGGTATCTCGCTCTTTCTTGGTAATGTCACTGACTAATTACTTATAGCATGCGTGTTTACGCTAAATAATGACAATAGCCAGCATGGCCGTGCATGCATGCAGCATGTTCGTCCGTTTTCGTTTGTAAAAGAGTAGGCCCTCAGTAACTTCACTTTCTGATGAATAATACGCATCAAAATGCCTTATATAGGTATTTAATAGGTGTTTTACGTAGATAGATTAGGTAGGTAGGTACTATACATATCTTATACTACCGGAAGAAAATGCCTACTCTTACTTACCTTAGTATTTTTCTTTTTCATACGTGCCATTTGCTTTTTATACTCATTCACACCATAAAAGCCTCAGAATACCCCATTTGGCTATCATTCGTTTTATACCCGTATATACGCGAATACGTAAAACAGCCGCAGGGTTATTTATTGCCGCCGAGTGAGATACGCTATAAATTACATTTGGAGCGCCGATAGATAAGAGCTAGTTTACAATAAGTAGATATTTCGTATTCTTGAGAATCCGCTTAACAACCGTTAGGTGTAATGGTTTGAACTAGGCCGCTGGTATTACCTACTGCATCGGGTGATTGTGGGTTCAATATCCGTCGGGGTAAATTTCGGAAATTACCTTTTCGTAATTTGCCCTGGTCTAGTTGTTGTCAATATACGTACCTACGGTCCGTAGCATCGGTCGCTACCTATCCATACTCCTTGCAGAGTACAAGATTTGGGACCATACAGTTTTGGTGTGTTAAGTCTGCCGATAAATGGGGATTATATATGTGGTATGTTTATTATACCGTCGTGTCGCCTAAATAGAACCGGTGTCAAATAGCAAGAGTAGCCGCGAGCCAGGGAAGGTGGTCTCAGGTTACTAAATATTTGAACGGGCCGCAGTGCGCACTCCGTTAAATAATACATGTCTGCCGGCCGGGGTGAATTTTTCACGCGTTGTGTGGCCCTACACCCTTAGAGACTGACTTTATGTGCCCGAGTAGTGCACGAGCGGAATTTGGATTATTTATCTTAAACGGCACGTGTTATATAGAGATCTATTTAGCGGTGATTCTTAGGGTTGTACCCAAAGGGTGCCAACTGAACCCTATTACTAAGACTCCGCTGTCCGTCTGTCTGACCGTCCGTCTGTCAGCGGGCTGTATCTTATGAACCGTAATAGTAGGTAGAGAGTTGAAATTTTCACAGAATGTGTATTTCCGTTGCCGCTATAAAAACAAATACTAAAAATAAAATAAAATTTTATAATAAAGGGGGCCCCTTAGGGCCTGGCTCCATTAGCGCGTTGCGTTGCGTCGTCGCAAGATTTTGTACTGGCGCATCACCTTCCCCCGCTTAGTCTCTCGCCCGTCGACCCTTTGATCCGTTGCGACGACGACGCATCGTTGCGCACTAGTGGAGCCGCGCTCTTACAAGAAACTTGATATTTTTGACGTTTTTATTCTACGGTGGTATGGAACCCGTTATGTGCGAGTCCGCCACGCACTTGGCCGGTTTTTGTAACTTTCTATAAATGTACTATTACTAAATCCTTATTGTATGTTGTAATATACATTATGTCCATTAGGAAAGTAGTTATTTTTTCTTTTTATTGAAAATAGGTTGGCCTAACGAATCTGTTAGTGAGAAATTCAATAACGATAGGAATGAATATCTGCCGATGATACTTTGCATAAGCTGATACGATACCTCTGATCCCTAAGGGGCTTCTACAAACGTATTAGGTACGCTATCTCAGCAAAAAGGCTTGTACCTACGCAAGGTATAACTTTATAAGAATTCTTACTATGTTGTGCCGCTGGGATTTCCTAAAAGGAGATTTGCATTATTTTTCACCGAGTATAAATAAAGAGTACTTATCTACGTAAAATGTAAATTCGGGTCTCTCCTGAATGTAAAGTTCACGCTTGATTTTATTTTCATGGAACGGACGAGACTGGAATTTTGAAATCACAAAAGGGCTCTAATGAAATTTTATATTTAAAATTATTATTTTTTTCAGTTTAACGGCTATAAGTTTCAACCGACAATTTCATGAATAAGTTAAGTAACCAGAATGTCGGGCTGGCTAGTGCCCAGTAACTAGCTTTTATAACGAGTGCTAGCCTAATCATACACATCATAGCTAGATGTTATTTTAGTAGGTATGTACACCAATGACATTACCAGGAACGAGGTAGACATGTAACTGTCCAAATTAGTTTGCCCTACTTTACGGTGTGCAGAGGTTCTTGTTTATTTTACTTTCTGGTGAATATCAAAATGACTTCTAAAATATATATTTCCCTAATCAAAGAAATGATGTGTGAATTTCGCTGCATGTATTGATGCGCTGAGCACTTGTTTAGTGATTGCGTTGTTAGAAGGTTGGTACTTATATCTGAATAATCTGTGACCTACACCATACTATTTTCCTTTATTTTCCCAGAACGAGGTAAATTACCCGCACTTTTTTAACGAATGACTGCTTTCGGCTACATTTTCCTGGCGTTACCGGCCTGAGTATACCATTAACAAAAAGGCAGAAAGATGTTTTGATGGCGTTACCGGCCTGAGTATACCATTAACAAAAAGGCAGAAAGAAGATATACAGAGACAGCTTTGCTTATACAGAATGATACAAATTGTATACTTATCACGAGTTTTTAAAGATAAACTCTTTTATTGAATAGAAAATTGATTACCATGATGTTTTATTGTAATAAGTATTTAATATAAAGCCGCCCTTCGATTCTGTTTTAATTTATCTTTTGACGGACTTCAATACTAAATCATATTAAACTTTACCCAAGAACTTAAAATAACTTTAGTAGGTATCTACCCAAGAGAGTAAAGTTTTACAACCGTTTTCCTCTTTTTGTTGAATTTTGATCTCCGAGTCTGGTTTCTAATAAAAACATCGAATGGTTACCTATGCTACATTAACTATTTGCTAGTATAAGTATAAAATACGAATAGTATAGGTAGGACGAGCGACATTATAGGACATGCTGTATGTTACGAATTTCCATAACAGTTTATCGAAGTACTTACCTATTTTTATAACAATTATATTTTACCGTGAGTAAAATACAGATATACTTACCAATAGATGTGTCCATATGGCGCGCATGCCTCACCCGAGCACTCATATTATGACATTACGTCTATGCGTTCCGACGTCAAAACTGAGTGCTCGCGCGAGGCATGCGCCTGATGAAGACGCCGCCTATGAATAATTAATTCCTTGATGCATTTTTATTACCTATGCTAAATTGCTCTAACACCCCTGAGTTTTAAAATTACTAAAATATTTCAAACAAAACGCGATGTTTATACGAAACTTGTGAAGTGTAGGTAGCTGTGCTCTGAATATGAAACTTTAGCAGAGCTAAACGGCGCACGTTAGTTTTTGTCTGCACCGTCTACGTTTTCCCAGCGTTGCGCGCTTGCAAACCCAGGGAAACGCTTCGCTGCATTCAACTTAAGTTTCACCACCCGCTTGAAGGTGCTTCCTCTGGAAACTAAATAATAAAAGCACACGTTAAGGCTGGAACCATTGCAACTGACAGCTCGAGGTTGACCGCTTTTTGCTCAAACAATGTCGTAGGACCGCGAGTAGAATTTTTTGAATTTAGAATTTTTGATACGCCACGATACATCAAAAAGACGACATGATAAATCAAAAACAGAAGTGACTCATATACTAAATTCGTATCTTGCCTACTTTTATTTAGTCGTATAAGGGTAACTTCGTAAAGGAAAATTTTCACTAAATCTTAAGTACAATTTAAGTACTACATTTTTATTAATAGGTAGGTGGGTAGGTTATTTTTTCTTTGTAACCTTTTTTATTGTTATTTTGTTGATATTGTAAATAAAAGCTCACTAACTGTTAATTTTTAATTGTTCTGAAATTTAATTTTGCCCAACACTGGGTAATAGGTAGTACTACTTAAAAAAAGACTAGTACATAATTTAAATGTTTAATATTATAGGACAAAATAAGTAAAATTAAAACAACTTAAAATTCTAAATAACTGAAAACAAGAAAAATTGTTGACAACATCGGGTAATAACTGAAATAAAAGTAGTACTAATCCTTATTAGTTACTAGCTGTGCCTGCGACCTAGTACGCGCACATTTTTGGAAAAGGTTACCCCTTATTTGACTGATGTATTGATGGAGGATGACGGACGGATGGAGTGGCAATGCAACGCATGCCGGGCATGCATGCAACCCTCATAGGATCACTGTTTCGCCCGTCAGTCTATCTGTCCGTCTGTCAAAACGTGCACAGCCTAAACCGCTTGGGTTAGAAACATGAAATTTTAACTTTTTATAGCGTAGAAGAAGACCACAGGAAGGATTTTTGAGAATTCAACAATTAAGGGGAGAAAGTATCTATGGATAGTCCCAGTTTTTCTGAAGCTAGAGACATGAATATTTGTATTTGTAGGCTGAGTAGCCGAAATAGGTACTAATTTTCATGTAAGGTCAAGATTTTCAAGCCAGAGCCATGGGTCTGGAGCAGCTCCATGATAATAATAATATATGGTATAATTAAAAATAAAATACTTGCTCCACAAAACGCCTCGTTTTGTGAGTTTTTAGGGTTCCGTACCTCAGAAGGAAAAAACGGAACCCTTATAGAATCACTTTTTTGTCCGTCTGTCTATCTGTCCGTCCGTCAAAACGCGCACAGCCCAAACCGCTGGTGATACCAATATGAAATTGGGACAGTAGGTACCTTTCATAGCGTAAAAGAAGAGCAAAGGAAGGATTTTGGAAAATTCTTACCCTAAGGGGGTAAAATAAGGGGTGGAAGTTTGTATGGAATTCCCTCATTTCTGAAGTTAGAAACATGAAAATTTCTATTTAGGCTACTAATACAAATACAAAATAGTAAATTCAGCGCTTTTGAAAATTCTACCCCCAAGAGGGTAAAATAAGGGGTGGAAGTTTATATGGGGGTTCCAATTTGTCTAAAGCTAGGCACAAGAAAATTTGTATTTAGGCTTCTTATTAACTAAGAATAGTAATTTCAGCGTTTTTGATCATTTCACCTCTAACGGTGTAAAATAGGGGGTGCAAGTTTGTATAGGCGTCCCAATTTTTCTGAAGCTAGAGACATGAAAATTTGTATTTGGGCTACTCATTACAAATTAAAACCGGACAAGTGCAAGTAGGACTCGTGCTCTGAGGGTTCCGTACAAATTTTATTATGTTTGTGTGTGCATCATATCTTTGGCGTGCAAATACAGGGCAATGAAGCAAGATGTGCTCCACTGTCTCGCTGGGGTTCTTCGAGCTTCCACTTTGCCAGTTTTCGGAACAATACAAAATAATTACAACACCTAAGTGGGTATTGTTCTGAAAACAGGGAAAATCATGGAGACTCGAATCTCGGGATAACAACTGCACTGCAAGCGACTGTGGTGAACAGGTTGGGCTAACAATCAAAAGGTCCCAGGCTCGATCCCCGTTGGGGCATGCACCAATGGATGAATTTTCATCTTTGTGCATAATTTTCTGTTCGCTGACGGCGAGAGAAAACATCGTGAGGAAACCTACCTATCCCTCGGGATTAGGTAATAGTAAGTTCCTGTATACACGGCGACAAGATTCACCACCTGTCACGTTGGGTTCTGACTATACAGGGTGAATTTTTCAAGTGTGCGTGGATGGCCAAATCCGAAACTATGAGTGATATCGAAAAGTACTCAAAAGAATCTCGGGGCTGATTTTGATGAAAATTGTAATTACTTCTCAAAATTCGTTTCTTATCAGCGACACTATCGCATGCTGTAATAATACAGTATTTGGTTTTTTATTCTAAATCAACTAGTTTGATTCCTGGCTACGAATATTGTTTTTACGGTAAACTTAAGGAAAGAGCTAATTTTAAACAAAATACTATTTTATTTCTCTTAAGTTACCTAACTATTAAACCTAAACTGATTAATTGTTCAAAAATGATTGAAACTTTGTAATTAGAACATAATGTTGTGAAGATGACTGCGCTGCGAAGGTAAATAAATAAAAATATTGAGCATAATTTCGAACAAGGTAAAGGTAATGTACGTATGACTTATTACAGTCAACTTGAAAATATGCAGCAGTTTATTAAAAAACACAGTTTTTATTAAGTTTGCCGTATGTCATTACTTCCCAGAATTCGTTCTTTATCAGCGACACTATCGAATGGTGTAATAATACAGTAAGTGTTTTTTTCAACTAGTTCGAAATCAACTAGTTCGATTCCTGGCTACGAATTTAGTTTTTTTCAAAAATCCAATGATGCAGTTTTAGTTTTCACCAAAATCGGCCCCGAGACTTCTTTGAGTACCTTTCGATATTCCTTATAGTTTTGGAATTGGCCATCCACGCACACTTGAAAAATTCACCCTGTATAAACGTGGGCTTTGAGTTGGTTAATACCTCTACAATGGGGTGGTGTATATCCACTCAAGCCTCTGACTACCCCCGAATGGGGATAAAAAGTGTGACGTTACATTTCTAAAAAAATATTTAACAGGTGATGACACTAAATAAATTTAGCACTGCAAATTGAGCTGCTTATTAAATTTGGACCCATCCCTAAGAAGCTGTGATGTTTATTTGATGTATGGTTTAGTAATGTCGAGCATTGAACTCCGGTCTCCCAACTTAATCCTGATGCTCAATAAAACTAAACATATAGTAAACATTGCCGACCTGAAGGGAAGGGGTAGGGGAGAAGGGGGGGGGGGGGGGAGGTTTGGGCTTACGGCTCTCTCACTCATCGTACGAAACGCAGCTGTAATAGCT
Organism: Drymonia ruficornis; assembly: GCA_947859195.1. Taxonomy (NCBI): domain Eukaryota; kingdom Metazoa; phylum Arthropoda; class Insecta; order Lepidoptera; family Notodontidae; genus Drymonia; species Drymonia ruficornis. The sequence continues at coordinate 11,152,148 of OX401905.1, read as the reverse complement.
GCTTTACGCCGATCTTCTATGAGAGGGTGGTACTACCCCACCAAACGGTGGTTAGTCCAGCTTAAAAATAAGCAAACAAAAATAATTTCGTATCACTAATATTAAGTAGTATGAATAACATCAACTGAAACACGCTTAACATCAGGCGGGCCGTACGCATGTTTTTTTGTCTTGGCTTTTCTTGTCGCATATAGCCAGTGTCAAGTACCTACCTATAATAATATAGATTTTCAATGTTGCACTTCGCCACTTCCCGCCAAAAAAAAACTAGTTTGTGTAGCAACTCAGTGGTATAAAAAGATATCATAGGCAAGACAAAAACTATGAAAAAATTTAATGTAACGTCACGACTTTTATCCCCATTCGGGGGTAGTCAGAGGCGTGAGTGGCCATACACCACCACATTGTGGAGGGATTAACCAACTCAAAGCCCACGTTTCACCAGATAGTCAGAACCCAACGTGACAGGTGGTGAACCTTGTCGCCGTGTATACAGGAACTGACTATTACCTAATCCCGAGGGATAGGTAGGTTTCCTCACGATGTTTTCCCTCACCGTCAGCGAACTGTAAATTATGCACATATATGAAAATTCATCCATTGGTGCATGCCCCACCGGTGATCGAACCTGGGACCTTCTGATTGTTAGCCCAATCTGTTGTTGTTGTTAGGCAAGACAATAAGATTAGAAAGTAGGTAAGCGGTTTTTAGAGGATTATGCTTTTTAATCATATACCTATTCATCATTCTATATTATTCATAATCTATGATGACAACAAAACGCGTCACTGACATAAATATTAATTTAAAAATATGTGTAAGCATATAATATTCTAAAAAATATGTTCAATATTATATTTAAACTATTTAAAACGTGATTTAATTCATAAAAAGCTAAGAAGACGTAACATATTTACGAATTTCACGCAAAAATTTGCGCGCACGTCCAGCTTTCAACGGCGCCATTGCGCTACTGCCAGGAACATTTTGCCGGCCAAGTCATGATGACCCATGACGTTTGTCGCATATTTAAGGTTATTATTGATTATTTTTTAAATAAAATGACTAATATTAAATCTTGGATCCACGGATTCTTAGACAAGTCTTGACAATTTTTCTGGTATAGGTTTCACGTAAATCTGTTCAGTTGCTATGGAGAACATTTACGATTAAGGTTGACAATTTCATATTTTGAAATCGATTTCTACAAAATTTGGTAACATTAAAAGTAAATCGGCTAAGCCATTTTATTCCCGACCATATGAGGTTTAATGTTGTATACTTTATATTGCACATAAGCCAGCTGCTTCATCAAACCATTTACTTAGACCCACCCAGTTGAACATTTGTATCACCTTAAAATCTGCTTGGCTTTTTAATTTTTTGAAAATGTTTAGAATCTACAGTTGCAGATTCTAAGCTTTGTGCAGGTATAATATAGTTAGATGTATCCATATTCTTACAGAATCCTTTTTATAACAAGTCTGTTATCAGCCAAAAATGTTATATTCTACTTGATCTAACGAACAAAGGCTAAGCTTTGGCAAAAGTTTGTTGTAGTTAATTTGATATCAAAACTTGTAGGAGGTCGAACTTCTTCCCTCTCGGTGGCCTACTTATTTCCCTTAACGTTACCTACTCCGCACACAGAATATTCTACTTACTGGCATTAGCAATCACATCATGTGTTTCGTGTTCAATGTGTTCAAATATTTCAATAAATTCTTTTTAGATTAATCATTAAATCCGTTCCGCAAATTTGAACACTACGTCATGGCATCATTATTAAATTGTTATGCAATATGAGTACGAAAATAATTCAGAGTAAAGGTATGGGTAACATGGTTCTCTATAAGTTACCTATTTATTTTAGAAACAACTAAAATTAAAACTACCTACTTTTAATTACAACGCTTATCAACAGATGTTAGTTAAGAAATCATTTTTATTAGGTAGGTTGCATTGACCTATTTCCAGAAGAAGTGTCCAAAAATGTTTGCAGAGTAACGCAATAGAACGAGTTTTTTCGAGAGAGCTGAAGTCAGCTCAGTATAGGTAGGTACAACTCTTGAAGACGGAGCCTCGTAGACATCAAAAATTAAATTAAAGTCAGATTCATAAGTTATTACTCTATATTAGGGTCGAGAAATGAAGCAAGTGTAATAGCCGCTGGGGATTCCAATATCGAGTATAAATCATGAGGAACAATAATTAGGGGCCCACTTGCTAGATAACGAATGGCGGCGCCAAAATTTTCATAAATTATGGATTGATAACAAAATTGAGATGTGGACTAATATTTTATTACCCGACTGTCTTGGAAGGAGGGTTATTTTATCGCACCATTTTATAAAATGTATCTAAGAATAATAAAAAAATAAATACCTACGTTTAAAGTTTCGAAAACTGACGCATTAGTTTAGGTACATCATGCATTACTTAATGCGAAAAAGTTAATAAAAACATACTAAATTCTAAATTAGGAAATAAATATTACCTATTATAAATTTTCTATTTATTGATTCAGCGTTTTTATTGTCTAATCGATTATAATTTTGTTGTACTAAATAACAGACATAGTCACAGGCACAGATTTCATAAAAAATCTTTGGTCACAGGGAACAATTTTAAAATGAGGAGGGTAATTAAACTCTCTGCAAAGTGAAGGATGGCGATAAAATGGGAAATTATCCATCAAGTAGATGGTTCATCAGATTCCACCCCCAGCCCGACGGATCCCGCCTCGAAATCTTTTAAATAACTTTTCCTTACTTTAGGTACTATGTGATTAAGGAAACTCGGTGAGAATAATCGAAACATAATAATGTACACACCTACAGCGTAATAGTTATCGATCGTGATAATTGATTTTTTATTGTAATCACCGATTCAATCGTGCTATTGTCGGACATAGTTGATTTTTAAATCTCGCAACGTGAGAGTTCATTCATAGGTAGTTCGATTCGTGCGTTAGTTTCCACTTAAAAATGATGTTTATCGCGATATTAGTTAGCTCACTCGTACGAGTGAGTTTTGGAGTTGCCGATTTCGAAATATTTGGTTTAAAACATTCTTGGTATTTCAGCGAGTTTATACGGAATCGCATACAAAAGAAGGATTTCTCGGATGTCGCAAGTAAGCAAATTTTTAATTAGTTAGGCAAGTAAAACATATATTACTGTATTAGTGAGGGTGCTGCTAGTTTTATCCATCGAAATTTTTACTTTGATAGAGCAACAGACAACTGCCGTTATTGTGTCATGATTGCATACAGAAAATAACAACATGATATACAAACGAATCCCTTTCCACAAAGGAAATACTTAAAAACATTTTCTCAAGCGCATTAAAATTAATGATTCTCATACATACACGGGATGTTAATAAATAAACGTGCTCTATCTTGGAGTGTTTCTGGCAAACAAAGAGCAAAGTATTTAACGCGGCTAATTATGAAACGCTAATTTGCTTCTCTCACCGCAGCATCGCATTATGGTACGGGGAACATCAAAGGGAATAGTAATTCTTTTATATTCTCATTAGCGGGTGGCCTCTGTGCTTGTATCCATGGATTGGGCGGCTTCCAATGGGGTTAACTCGTTTATTACGTAAATTTTACTGTCAGTTTCCAAGGTTTAATATTTCATGCCGAATAGAGTCTAGAGGGAATGCGAAAAGAGTAGGACTTATTAAATTATTTCTCTCTGGGAAGAAAATAGATCGTAACTGATGGGCAGATCCATAGCAACAACTACGCCTATTGATCTTGCGACTCCTTACTTACCACCTACTAGCAATTACAACTTACTACAAATTGTAGTTTTCTGTGAATTATGAAGATAAGTATCAAATATCGTGGAAAATTCTATTATGTCTGCATATGGGGCTCGAGTGATTATAATTATAATTACATTAAACTAAGTAGAAAGACGACTTTATGTGTGCTATTGCCTACGATTCTGACACAATTCTTGCGCTTCCTCAACATTCTACATATCTACATGACATTAATTTTCAAGCATTTTCGTCAGTTGAAGGTGGCTACGGTTACTTTTCCGTTCTCCATTTCAGAGCCGTTCGTTCTCCAGTGTTCGTTCTCGAAAGGTATTTGCCTGCAGAGCGCGGCGTGTCCGTGGGACCGGATCATCCTGGACCAGAGCGAGTGGTGCTCCCACCACCACAAGAACCTGGTCTGCTGCCACGTCGCCAGGGTGCGGACACCTGTCAACCTGTTCTTGGCTTATAATTGACTCTATGATATATATTTTTCGTTGTTGTAAGTATTAAAACTTCAATATGATGGCGTAGTCATTTTCAATATCGATATTACGTGAAGTTTGACACAGTTCAAATACGTACAGTCGCCAGCACATCTAAGGTAACATTTCAACATTCGCTGAACTCTTAATTAGTTGTGTAAAAGAGATCCCAGCTTATGTTCGAACTGTTACCTAAGACGTGCAGGCCATCGTACAATATTAGGTAAGTACGTACCTAAACATATATTGTATGGGTTTATATTATCATATGCCTTCTCTTTGCTAGTTCTAGAGTGAATTTGGCGCGATATTTATAAAGGTCACTAGAACTCTACCTTCACACAAACATTAATTACTGCCTTTCAGCATAGACTATGGAATAAAATATACTATCCGATTTTTTCAGATTCCTATTAGTTTAATACTTACTTGAGTAAGTATAACCACAATCAGTACTCTGAATATTCATGCCCTGCTCTCTGAGCGCTTCATTCTTGCTTCTTTTACGCCGCATGAATAACACAATATGCAAGACACTCTTTCTAAATGGGAATCGAGGCATCGCCGCTCCGGGACCGCCAAGCGATGCTGTATTTTGTCGACATTTGTTTTTAGGAATAAGACCCGTATTTTTTTGGGGTTTCTTTATATATTTTACCACTATCTACTAAAGTATCCCTAGTACCCTAATCATTTGCTTATCCTAGCGTAACATGATAGCGCTCCCGTATCGTATCGTTTAAACACCCGAGTGAATAATAACGAACACTAGATTTTTTATCCATATCTCACCAGGTCCTCGAGTCGGGGAAGGTAGAAGGGAGGGACGGGGCGTTGGGCTTTCGGCTCTCGCACTCATCGTTCTTAAAGGAGCTGTAATAGCGACTTTACGCCGATCTTTTGTGAGATGGTGGACCTACCCCGATCGAGCCCGCGCCCTTATTATGAGCTGCAATCAATTGATGTAATAATGATTGAGTTAGCCTTCCAGTTTTGTTTGCTCCATAGATCCAAGAAAACCCTCCCAATTATAAAATCTAATTAACTCGCAATAACTGTGATCAATGTCTGTAAATAATTCAGTTCTGTACTTAACAACGTAATCCGACGTCGTCCTGTTATCCAAACTCTACTAATGAAGTTTAGTTAGGCTGGCTCGTGCGATCCAATCTCCCACGGCCTAATGCTGACGGCACACAACTGTACCTACTGGATGTGTTATCGTATTCTATAAAAATAAGTAAAGTAATATAGGTTTATCGTGAAGTTGTGTGTGAATTTCTTTCTATGGGTAGTTCAATTAATAATTTAGTTTATTTTTGCCTTTTAGCTGTATGAAGCTGGGTCGGGTTTGACTTTCCAATTTGTTTCGGATAAAAGTCCTTACTCCAAATTTGTTCTTCTAATTTTTTGTTATTAGTAAGCAAGTAACTTACTGTAAACTAGATAAATAGATAGATAACTCTTTATTAAACCACCACTAGGAAAAAACAAACATTTAAAAAATATGACATAGATTACACAGAAAGTGGAAAATGGGCGGCCTTATCATTAAAAGTGATATCTACCAGGCATAAATAAAAAAATAAATATACCTATAAGTAAAAAAATGCATTAAACGATTTACAGGATCAGTTATTTTTCAAAACATTCGGGTTCAATTACCTGGGGGCTTACCACAAGCTCTTATTACGATTCAATTATAGGAACGTTTTAACGACGTTTTAATGACGTTTCTTATTGTCATGACAATAAGGTACGTCATTGCACAAAAAGTCGCTGAAACGTTAATACGTTCCTGTAATTGAGTCGCAATGGGAGCTTGTGGTAAGCCCCCTGGAAATAGGCTAGCGTCAGTCCTAAAAATAGAAGTGGTGTTTGGTGGGAGCCGGTTCCAGTCGGCACAGCGAGCGCGGCGTCGCGTCTAATTCAGCTCGCTCGGATATTGCAATTTCCATCCAGCTCACGCCCACTGCGTCTCCCTTCCATTTCGTTTCATATCGTCCCGGACTAACAACACTTGACGTTTATATAACTTTCGACAGCAACTCCGCAATCGTATCAACTTTATCGTTAAATGGCTGGTGAAATTGTGGTCCTGCCTCAAAAGCTCATTGAAGCATACAGCATGAATTTTGCAAATTCAAACATCAGCAATATTTATTTAGGTTTAATACGCTTTTGAATATTCACTGCGTGTATAATTTGAAACATTTTATGAATGATTTTCATTAAAAATTCAACCCTTTGGATGAAAAACATCAGTTGCTTTGTGATGTTTTTAATTTTATTCACAATCCGTGTATTGTTCTGCCGACCTCGAGGGCCGCGCCGCTCTTATAATATTCAGCCTCCGCGCCACAATGTTTTATTTAGCCATCTCGGTGCCTTCAATATTCATCACAGTACTCCGAGCTCTCTTAGTTCTTAAATAAAATATGTTAGGCATCTCCAGGTCTATATCTACTTGATTTTGTGCATTCTAGAACCAGGTAGATATGGTGGAAAGGATGCCAACCTACGAAATCAAAAAGTATATACCTATAATGGTAAAATTTACTAGTAGTAATAAGGAATGAGAAAGTTAGAGACTACAGTAGTGTCACACTAGAATAAATATTCATGTTTTGTTTTACCTTTGACGGGCCCGTTAGTGTGGTTGACGCGGAGGCGCCTTTCACGCTGCAGGTCGTAGGTTCTACTCCTACCCGAGACATGCATTTGTGTGCATGAACATGTCTGTATGTCCCGAGTCTGGGTGTATATGTATATTAAGTATGTATTTACAAATAAAAAAGTAGTATATGTAGTAATATCAGTTATCTGGTTTCCATAGTACAAGCTCTGCTTAGTTTGGGATCAGGTAGCCGTGTGTTCAAAAATGTCCCAATATATTATTATTATTACCTATGCAGGTATGTTTGGAAAGTGAGTTTGTTGATAAGACTATTTTTCAGAATACCAGTGATATTAGAGGGACAGAAGACAAAAAGTAATCGAGCAAGAGTCAGTAACCGCGTAAAACGGATATTTGCCGAGTCAGCAAGCCAGTGAGCGTTCGCAAGGACGCTGCCGCCTGGAACGTGACCGCACTTTTTATGATACGCCTCCTTAACATCTTTACTTTCCCATTTAAAGTAACGCAGAAAGCTTTTTTGTTACATTCTTAACTCTTTTTATTCTTGAATTATACCTACGCTCACGTCTTTTATTGACTACGTGTAGCTGATTGAAATTTACCAATATCTCTTAACATTTTTGTAGAGAATTGCTTAGATTTTAGTTTTCCTGTACCACAAACGAGTTGTTGTTGTATCACATTATGTTGTACCTACAACTCTCTCGCAGTAACATAATACATGGCTCGATTACTTGCACAAACTGGCACATTTCTACATCAGCAGGTAATGCAGCATGAATATAATTAAATAAACCTTCATAGTTACACTGAGTATCTACGTGGTTGAAGCCGCTCCCGACATAGGTACCAGCCAAAGATGCAGGAGCACAAATTGTCTGCATGTTAATTAAGCGAAATGGCATCCATTATTCCCGCATTGCACTTGCGTTCAACATCACCGAGCACACGGCATATGCGAATGAAGAAACGTTTATTAACACAGAGCTAGGTAGGTATTGCATAGAATACCTATTAAGGAAACCTACGTGAATAGGTATGCCACAATTTTGAATCTATTTTAACGTCGAGGATTTAATCAAGCCAATTTCTACGGATACTTCTTTTATTTAGTAGGTTTATGAGTTTAGGTAGCTACCCACCTATTTCTTCATTTGTTTTAGTTTGAGCTCGCTACCCAATGTCTGCTGTATGATGACCAAGGTCTCTGGACTCGGGTATGCGATTTAAAAAATCCGATCTCTCATAAATTTTTATTGAGGTTTTACTCTTGCAAACTGTGGAAATAAAAGTGACCTGCTTATCCTACGGTGCACTAAGTAGAAACTTGCCATGCTATTAAAATCTACACTCCGAGAATAAACACAAAAGAACATTGTTTCATCCTCTATTGAGATATTGTTCGGCTCGATATTTTGTGCCTCAGAGCGTCAAAAACGTCTAAATAATGAAAAAGAATGGTCAAAGGTGAATGGAATTCGGAATAAGCGGCAGCTGTAGGCGCAGATCAAAGAGCCAGTTCACAAAGCGAGCGAAGGACACGCGAGGCTTCGGTCGGAGGCTTTCAATCGGGCCTGAGAGCGACGGTATTGGCTCGATACACGCTCCCGCGATACCGATCACACTTTTGTAGCGATTTTGTCACTAATAATATTGGCACTGACGCAATCATTTTTGGAGGATATAAGTGAAAGATTGCGCGCCTACTTCCGTTATTGTGACGAAATTGATATCATTATTTTTTGGGAAAGTATGAAACAGTTTTGGTTTTGTTTATTAAACCACGCGCATTTTGTAAAAAAGAGTTTTTCTTCCACATTGGATGGGCACGATAATGTAGCGGGCGGGAATGACTTTTCGAAAATATTAAACTTACTTAGGTTCAGTTATTGATAATATGATTATGCAGGTATAAGTTTGCCGTATGTCATTACTTCCCGGAATTCGTTCCTTATTAGCGACACTATCGAATTGTGTAATAATACAGTATGTGGTTTATTTTTTTCAAAATCAACTAGTTCGATTCCTGGCTACGACTTTTATTTTTTCAAAAATCCAATAATGCAGTTTTAGTTTTAATCAAAATCGGCCCCGAGACTCCTTTGAGTACTTTTCGATATTCCTCATAGTTTCGGATTTGGCCATCCACGCACACTTGAAAAATTTGACGGAACTTGTTCAGTCGGTAGTTTGCCGGTGGATGTTGGTACCGAAATGAAAATCCGTTCACTGTGTTGCTTATTAATGTATTTAGAATATTACTAGACTTTATTACAGCAAGATAGCAAGGTACAAGAGTAATAATGAATAATATTAAGTTACGATACAAAACGGTTGAATCGTGTTGCGTGAATGATTGAGAGAACGAATCTGTGGTCACGTCTTGCCACCATGACAGTGACAGTGACATGTGTCACCAACAGGCGTTCCTAGACGCCATAAATTCACCCTGTATATTCAGTTATCAATAGGCATATTATATTTATTTCCACAAGTGCTTTTAGCGAAGAATACTTACTTAATAAAAAAGTATTTTTTTTGGAATACTTTATTTTTAAAGTTTTGCAATCTAGGGAAAGTTATGATCGAGCACACAAGCAGAACTTAGATATCCTAGGTATACTTACAAAAAATGTGTAGTGTTTTGTATTTTCCGCTGAGCTGCCGCGTGCCGAAACTCAAAGGTCCGCAGTGTGCATAAATAAACGTTCAAACTTGGATTTACGAGCGCAGACACCCTGGGGAACGCCGCCCCAGAACTGGGATACAAGGATACCTCTGCCAACTACCTAAACTCATAACAACTGAATAAACCTTAATCTTTGGCACCTACATCATTTTATTTATGAGTTTATTTCGGACAACGGAACTTTACTTAGTCAGTAGATATAAAGTCTTCAACCCTCTTCTTCATGAATGGCATTGGAATAGGTATTAATTTTACATACCTAAAGTATGTGCCTAAAGTAAACAGTTTCTTTATTATTTATTTACCTACCTAAAAGGGATCTAGTTTGTTGGTTCCCACTAGAGTTCCTATGTTTTATAACAAGATACAGAGGAGGCGAGTAACAAGTTTGAACAAGCCGAGCCCAACTCGTTTTTCATTCCAAATTGTGTAATTGGCCACCGAGGCGGGGGCGCAGAAGTGGGCCGACGCAAGCGAGCCGCAGCTAGTGCAGTGCTAAATGATATACCTATCATACTAAAAGAAAATCTATTGTGTATTTACTCAAATTTAAGTTTTTCTTGTGTTTTAGATGCAAGGTATAAAACAAAAGGTAAATAATATAAACAAAGGATGTACTGTCGACCAATGAAGCAGGTTACACGCACAGATTACATACATGATAATTGTGTAATTGTGTACTCAAATACCAGAAATACCATACCCGTATCAAAGATTTTATGAAATCTGTGACCCGTATATTGACCCCACGTTGCCTCCTCGCCCCCAAGTTACTCATAGACCATTCTAACAATTGTCAGCCAGCACTACCACGGCAGGAACCATTCGTTAATAAGTAGGTTAATTGTAGGCCTCTAGGACAGGGTGCGGCCTAAACGATGACACGTCAGCGACGACCGACGTATTATACGATACGTGGCCAGTAAATAGCCTCCGTCCATCAGGATAATTGGGTACCGCGGCAACTTTACTTTGTCATAGCCTGTTGTTGTACACTGTTTCTTTAACGCACAAAGTTTGTTTAGGTAGTAACATGAATTTTACCTATACCTAACTTTATCGTTATATCAGTAGAGCTACGACAAAAATTACAACGTTTCGTCGGGATATTCCCACCCGTTCTAAATCTATTGTTTTCTAAAACAGATTTTTCTATAAGTACATACATTTATTCCCGGGGGATCTGAGGCATAGGTTAAAATAATAAATGAGCGCCATGAAAGTAAAAGTAGTAAGTATGGCTAGCCATACTTACTAATTTCGTTCTAGGCGTCTCCGAAGATTTTAGGCCTATGTCTTTTAGTTGCCGTAGGGTCTCATAGAAAAACGTCTTATAACAAGCGTATAGATCAATATTATTATTATTTATCATTTAATACTTCCCCGCGGTTTGCTATTTTAAGAGACTATACCTACCCCAAAAATTCAAGCGGCTTTTCAGAGCTAAAATACGTTAAATTATTCTAATGGCGGGCTAATGAAGAGCTTTTTTCTTTTGCCTATGTTAATCCACATAACCTAATTATGTTAAGAAAGAGACTTAATATAATTTGTACTTATAAAGACAGGCATTTTGTGTCCATTGTCCATTTAGTGTTTAGGCCAATCGTGGAAATTAAGTACCTGAATCATGAAAAAACATATGTAATACTAAAACACAAACGCAGTTCAGAAACAAAATAAAGCAATCACCTAATTACGCAGAAGTTACTGGGTATCTCTTATATTATTTTACTCGTTTAAGGTCCCTTTAGATATTTATTTGTTGTATATAAGACGGATCGCTGGCAGTCAGGCCCTAGCGCCTGACGGGTTAATCTCGCTAAAAAGCCCGCTCCAAAAGCAATTAATAGAAGTTCTCATTTTACGTCACGTTAATACTTACTGAGATCCCATTATTGATCCCGAAGGTTTATTCAGTACGTACTGAACTGAATAATAAACGGTTGATGTCTAAACACACTGGGGTAGCAATTAAACACGTAAGGAATTAATGAGCTTTTTATATAGATTAGTAGCTAACCCTAGCATTGTTCCCCTTTTTGCTAATAAAAATGTAATATAACAAGAAGAATGGGTTTCATACAATTTAGACGGTTACGGGTTCAGATAAATTGTAGAATTGTAATAAGTACAATAACGTTTCCAGACTATGATATGCTTACATATTCGTCAAGAAACATCTCATGCATTCGGCATCCTAGCAGAGTGGCAGCGAGCTTGCGTCAGAATTCCCAAGAATAAAATGTATATTAAATTTTACAATTTCAGTTGCTTTTTCGTTCCGTGCGCGTTTGTTTTTCACCATTAATAAAAAAGTGTTATGCAATAACGCCGCGTTTTTGACTTATTTCATGAAACGAGAAAATACTGGATTTTTAAATAGAGCGGCGGCCGTTTCAATAGTTTGCCACTTGCTGCTCACCCAAACGATTACATGCAACTGCACTTTAGTTTTATACCTACTATTCACAGAGGAACATTTTAATTTAAAACTGCGCCCCAGTAATTTACCCCGTAAACAAGATAAATATAACATTTTATTTAATATCAAGCTATGAAATATAAATATTTCTAAACAGTTTTTTATTATCAAATCGGAGCTAAATAGGTACCTATATAGTCTCGCATTTTTGTAAAGAAAGCAAAATGTACCGAAAAATGCACCTAAACTAGACATGAATTCCATTATAAATATTTACAATTCCGTAATTAGTGAGCCACAGAAAGTAAGGTACTTAGGTATCTACTCTAGGTTTGGACTTCGGAAAAGCAACCGCAAAAGTTATCTAATAAGATTACCTATTCAGAATACAAAGTTCACGTTTTGTTGAAAAACAACAGCAAAAGTTTTCTGAGTAATAGAGACAAAGCATTATTGAAGCCATCTTTAATTATGTATTTTTTGTATTATATATTTACTATTTTCTGTTATAAAAGAGCCATGTGTGTCTAGCTAGACTATCGAATGTCCCTTATTGTTGTAGGTGTTCCTGTAAAAGTAGTTTAATTTAGTTCGTTTGTGTTAAGAATTCTAATTCATTCATATCATTTATTAATTTCTTACTGTAAATACTGTAGGTACCCTACGGAGCTTTTATAGTTCTCGTTGCTATATTCTAGTTCAGTGCACGATGCAGTTGATTATATTGGTACAAAGGGTTGTATGATACGAACTGACGTCAGGGCTGCTGGGCAGGCTCGCGTGGATTGCTGACGATCGCCAATGAACCGCCCGCCCTCACGCACCGATAGTTTTCACACTCAACGCTTATTCACTGGGATTTTATTATGCTATTATGTAATGCGATAGCTTTATTAGATCTAGTGTTTTGTTGTTCATCTCCGGCATTTTACAATGCGTGTGGATAAGCATGTTAAGTTGCTTTTCTTCGTGAATCAAGGCTAATGCACCATGTATTTATGAGACCATCCAAAATTACTTCATATTTCAGTATGAAAACCGCATCAGATAGTTAGTCAAATGCTTAGAGCGGAATGGTCATTATTCAAGCCATTTGTCGCAAGTTGCCGCCGGCTAATGGGCCGGCAGCTTGTCACAACTCACTTTATTTCCTATATATTAGTATAGATAACATTCTAATTTTACTCAACTCAGTGCCGATGTAATAGAATTCGCTTTAAGCTGACTTAACTTAGTTTATTTATTCTTTACTATAAAACTTGAACAGGACTTTAACATCAGACTTAGTTTATTGTTGGTATGTTTATAGATATGGTAAAACTCTAGATAGATTAAATATATAAGAAATGGCCGTTCATCTTTATCATCATATAACAGTCAAAAACGTCCACTATTGCGCATAGGCCTCCCTCAAGGATTTCCACAAAGACCGATGCATCAAGCGGTTTCGCCACCCATGTTGATACCGTAGATTACCGTAGAGCCTAAATTAATCTAACATCATCATTTGTACAGGTTTAAAAATAATCCTGCCGATTGTGACAGACGGCGCCATTAGCGGTAACGATAAAAAGTAAACTCACGGCATTAAAGCGCCGAAGCGGAGTCCCGTAATCCACGATAAACTGTAACGACACAATTATCATTTCAACGGCATAATACATTAGCCATCGACTAGACGGATTTATAGAATCGATAACATTTTCTGACCTACTTTTCATTTTTTTCATTTTACCCAAATATTATTATATTGCCCAGTTTGATGTTGGCCCCGGTTCTACTTAGTAACCATGACTCGATATTTCATAATGCTGTATTGCCTCTCAGGCCTACAGCCTACCTACCTATATAGCTATAAATGTTTTCACTCAAATTAAAAAAACAGGTTTCACAATCCATAAGACGGCAAAAGCAAACAATTTTGAAAGAATTTTAAAATTATTTCAGAGCGTGAGTCCGAAAAGCTTAACCTCCAAATTTATAGAATTTTTTAGCCACTTTATAATGGTTTTACAAAGGATTTCTAGGAACAAAAGTAATTTGGGGCTAAGTTCCTAAGCTTAAAGTACGCATGACGTAGGTAATCTGTAGAAGGGCATTATATCTGTCAGGAAATCTCATTTCCGTTCGAAGAAAAAAGGGGCTGTCTGCGGTTGGAATCTGCGTGGCTGGAGACGAGAACACTCGTGCGGCGCTTCGAGACGAAGAGACAGCCAGGGCTATTGAATGGGTAAGATCCGAAGACTTTCAAGACGTAGGGATGTATGAAATAGGATTACCTATAACAGGTAAGGTAGTTTAATATCAGCGCTTGAACAAGCGCCTTGAAGCAAGTCATCTTTTCAATTTAGTTATCATCGTTGTTGCCGCAATAAACATAAACAAGGAAGTGTTTGCCTACAGAATAATAACAAAACATGTTTAATCTACTGCACTTAGTATGATCTCTCATTACCCTTTCGGGGAATAGAGGCGTGATGGTGGATGGGTGTTTCCATATCTATAACCAACATACAACACGATTTAAGTAGGTATTGTGCTGTGATTTATTTTTAATCATAATAACAACAACATAACATTATTCAGAGTATTTTCCCGGCTTATCTGTAGGTATTATGATCGCGGTGCTTATCAGCGTCGTAGGTAACCCCGGCTCAGTAATTACAGCTGTAGACACAGATAATTGCCTTTGGATTCCTACTGCTTCCACAATTTTTGTCTCCATTTTCCTCGTTTCGACTTGGCTTATCGTATTTTATATCTCTTTCTCCACAAGCTTTGCGAGTACAATTTCGGGTTTTTAGCTGAAACATTTTTACAGGTACCTATTACGATAATATTTTTTACAAATCGGACATTATCGTCGTAGCGTTTGTTTTGTGTACCTGCAAGTTTATGGAAGTTCTGAAATGTCGATCGATAATGAGAAAATATTCACGCGACCCTAAACACAGTCTTAAAAAGTACCACTCAATTAAAACCTTGTTAAACTCATCAGACGAGTTTGTTACTCATTGTACAAAGAAGAGCAAAAGATCAAAAGGACTGTTCGAGAACCATGAGCTCCGAAACGTGTGAAGTACTATACGATTTCACAAAGTCATTGAACGTTGTTTCTAGCTTTTCTTCATAAATGAACGTTTGGGTGAATGTAGACGAGCAGCTGTTTTGTCGGAAATGCAATCGCACCGCGCGGGATTTGTGATTCAGAGGCCAAATTAATATTTTCACAAACAGGAGTTCAACGTTGATACAACCGTCATATTATGTGGCTTTTAACAATTCTCCTACGTTGATTTTGATGTAAATCACACCCGATCGCAAACAAAGTTTTGTTTGAGGTTTTCCAGATGTTTAGTGGCGTATCGTATCACGTGTTATATCAATCCAGCACCAGATGCCAACTCTTGACAACCAGAGCCTGTTTATTTCTTAGTAACACGTGTCACACACAATGCAGCAGTCCAGCGTAGTGTGGCTGCGTGTCCGATTTTTCTCCGACAAAGTGTTAGTCAATAAGTGTGTCTGCAGTCTGCAGCCTCACGCTGAGGTGGCAGGACGTGTTCGCCTCATCACGGCGGCTCACTCAGCAATACTTGCGCCATTTTTCCGATGACGAACGCTTTCGCGCCACGCTCCGCGGTGTAAGTCGCTGACTCAGCAGAGGTTATTATGTGTCCCCGATGTCTTTTGCGCGTGAAAGATTTGCTTATTTCACCAGTTCAAGTCACATCGTGCTTGGTAGAGTTTAGAAGTGACAAGCGAGATTTTGGTCGTTATAATATTTTATCCATTACCTAGAGAAATTGCAATGAAACAAATTTAATTAAAAGCATTTTTTACGTGAAAGCCTGCGCATATTTATCTCATACCAATAAATTTAAGCGTTATTATAGAATGTTGTCTGTTTTGTTATTGTATTGTATACAATAACAACATTCTACTGAAAAAAAATGTAATCACGAGTCTTACGAAGTAGCTTACTTATGAAAGTTATATTTTCGTCAAACGTATCCAGTGGAGACCGGCTTTATGTTTAGAGCAACTATTTAAGTACACCGCAGGCCTCTTGGTAGACGCGATATCTCACTCGAATGAACAGTTGGATCCGCTTCCAATAAATGGGATTTACTGTGCCACTGGTTGAACCCGATACGAAAGTATGCAAGACAACTAAGCTATAGTTATCGGGGACAACAGGAAGCGATACGTATTTTAATGACCACGTCTTCATCAGGCGTATGCCGCGCCGGAACATTAAGTCTTGACGTCGGATCGCATAGACATAATGCCATAACATGAGTGCTCAGACGAGCCATTCGATGCATCAAATAAAAATGTATATGTCGCCGCTAACTGGTTTAATACGCTATTCAATTGGGCGGCTAGCCCGTTTATTAAACGCCGGCACTCAATAGAATGGCGAAAGGACGCCTAGGCAAATTTTTGAATGCAACGTTTAATGAAGGGGCTGAACGTTGCTTAGCCGCTTGGGTGGATGACATTTGTGAATATTGTTAGGGTGACCATGACGTCTATGACAAAGTCGACGGAGCCTCGCTTCGCGGGGCTCCTATTTCTGCCTTCGGGGCCACCAGTAACCTAACACGAAGGGAATGATGGGGGTTTAGCTCGCTCGTATATACACCATTTATGTAATTCTATTCCCGATACTCATCCAAGCCCCCAAGTATTATTTCGCACTTTTGAAACATCTGTATACACATCCTGCGTTTTCAAGAGCAAAAAACATTTCCATGTATAACGTAATGGAATATTTTATGTTGTAACACCATGACATGACAATCCCAGAGCGAAATGCTGCATGACGTGGATCCCACGTTAGTTATTATTTCAGATGACTTGTTGTGGTTTCTTCAATCCTGCAGGATTGAACGTTTGTAGGAACCAATGTTGCAATTTGATTCATGAATGAAATTGCAACATTGGTTTTATTCTTACAGACGTGACCGATTCAGTACGTAGTTAAGTATATTGTTTAAATAGGTAAGTAAATAATAAGCGCAATATTATCTATAGGTACTCTCAGAATAATTACTGTCTGCTATTTGTATATATAATATATTATATTATATTATGTTGTTATACCAACGGAGGCACTAATTGTTATTAATGTTCACATGCGACGGTTGTTGAATTCTCAAGTACAAACTGTTCTGAACATAGAGTAATAAATATGTGATTATTACATCGTTGTGTCCAGAATTAATGGCTTGTCTATTGGCTGTAATTATATTAGTATTACAACCTTTATACCTAAATATACAGCCGGATGTTAGGTAACACGAGAGACGTGCCTTTTGAATTCAGTATTCGATTCTCGTTCATAATTATGTCGGAAGATATACCTTCATGTTTGACCTAATTATGCAAAAATACGAATTAACAAAATGAAACGCGTAAATAAAATTTAATGACAGCTCAGGCACTCGCTAGCATAGTATTTATGCAATATTTTTGCATAGTTTTCTCTGTCATGTAGGTATTTGTTTTTTTTAATTTACAACTAAAATCCTGTATAAGTACCAATTTAATAGAATTTCGTGGTTTTACTGGATATTAAAAAAACTATCCATCTACTTATTCCTTTCTCGAGGCTCCAACACGAACGCTTTGCTAGATAATCAATTTTGAATTTTCTTAAATGAAAAATTCCTAAAAACACTGGAAAATAAGTCAACATTTTCAGGCATTTCAATAATTAACAAACTATTTAGCAATATAATCAGATGATGAAACGAATGTTAATGAATTTCTGTCACATCACGATTCACATGAATCTGATTAAGGTTTCCGCACACGGGCAGCTCGGCGCTTGTTTAAACAGGATTTATTTGATCAGGAGTAGTATTAAACAGATTAACATTAAACCCGCGGCCCTGCGTCTGTTTTACTTAGTAAAACTCTAGTTAATTTATCATTTAGTAATGTAACAACAAGATAACGCAAAATTATAACAATTTAACTTACAAACAGTAACTCTAAAAAGTTCGTAGATTATCTATAATGAGTGTTAATCCTTTTGTCACAAATTAATTACGTTACGACTAAACTTTATTTGTTACGACTAAATATCTTGAAGTCCTGAAGCCGGCAATTAGTAGAAGTTTAATGTACTAATATAATGTACTGTAGTCGCCTGTGCCTCTGGGAACATTTCCAAAATAAACTACCTACTTAATATCTCTTTATCACGGATGCCAATAATAAAGAGCGCTCTCCATGTTCCCTGAGATGTGCAGCCAACCATATTAGATTAGCACTATTATTTAGTGAGCTATCGTGAAAACATCGTGAGGAAACCTACCTATCCCTCGGGATTAGGTAACAATCAGTTCCTGTATACACGGCGACAAGGTTCACCACCTGTCACGTTGGGTTCTGACTATCTGGTGAAACGTGGGTTTTGAGCTGGTTTAATACCTCCACAATGTAGTGTTGTATGGCCACTCAAGCCTCTGACTACCCCCGCATGGGGATAAAAGTCGTGACGTTATATTTATTTATTTATTTAGTGATGTCCATTTTATATCAGAAATCTGTCGAATATCCCATGAAATACTTTGAGTATTTACAACAACTAGGCAGATGTTTTCAAATATTAATCAGTAATAGTGATTTACTCGTTCATAGTAAATATATAACGATATACCTACATATCTGTTACAGGGTGTGCGTTGAGCGTGAAAACTAGCGGCGCGTGTGAATGGGCGGGCGGCTCATTGGTGCTCGCTCGTCGGTAAATTGAACTCCTGTGTCTGCCGGCTGCTGAAGCTCGTCGGAAGGTGATCTGGTCGATAAAAAAACCCCTTTTGAAGCAAAAATTACTTAAGTAAAAAAAACAATGTAATTTATCTGGTGTAAAGTAATATTGAAAGGATAAAACCTTAGCGTTATTTACTGTCTGGGTGACATTGGGTTCGCCCCAGTCTGTTTTCATTGCTTTGTTTGGGACCATACAGTTGGTGTGTTAGATAGACTGGTGATATTTAAGTTAATTTAATACAATTTTATTGCTCGTTGGGCAGCCGGCACGTAAGTACCATGGACCAATTACTAAGGGGACTGGCCCTAAGCAACTCGGCCGAGTGGTCGGCCTAGTACTAACATCGACATAAAACGAAGCGAGTAGGTCAACTATTTACCGGTAGATAGAACAATGAAAATGAAAAAACAATGACCACGTTTTTTTCATACATATATCTAATAAGGGCACCTCTTTCTTTAGTTTTTACTCTGTGGTAAGTACCAATAAAGGTACCTATCACACGCGCTGATAAAATACACGGAATTAACAGGATTAACTGATTTGATTACTGATTGACCACGCGTGCCAAATAACATTTATTAAAGATAAAAACAATAGCAAACTGAAATAGATCGCAACAAATACCTATCAATATATTAATTAAACTCTAATTAGCGATTGAAATTAATTTTATCTCTTTCAATATTACGATGGTAGTATTGCCTACACGTTTTTGAAATAAATAACGTTATAGCAGGTGCGGTAGAAATATTTAGAAGTTAGGTATGTATTTAATATTAATACTATTGAAATCTGAATAAGAAAATATATAGGGTATTGAGCGGGACATTTCGTCACACCAAACTATTGCATCCATTCTGGGTAGGTAAATATAAAACCTCATATAAAACTTATATATATAGATATACTGATGCGTATTTTCGCACTTATTAAATTTTATGATTAAAATAATTTTATCTAAATTTAAAATCCTGGTGTATCAATAGAGGTGAGTGCAGTTTGGTGTAGGTAACTGTCTAGGTACTCATTTCGCCGGCGGCCTCCGTGAAAAACCCACGCTATTCATATCTCACTGTGTATAAGTTATACAAAATATTTTTTACAGGCTTGTAATGCAATCGCGCTCGTAAAAGCAGCACATCTCATGTATAAAAACATGATGCTTCTGCTACAATACAGCTCATCTTCTGGTGAATAACACGCATCAAAAGTTGACTGTCGAATTGCGAAATAAATTTCGCTGCATGTAGATGCGCGCTGAGCGCAAGACAGTCTAATGAAGGCAGTGTTAGTAGGTGCCATATATCAACTAAAATAATACCTACATAGGTACTTTCGTAATAGCAGCTCAGTGTCTTACTAGTAATGGTACATTGAACTACGTATTAACTATACTACTATAGGTACTATAGGTAGATCTTATATCATAAAACTAGTGATCATATTAGCAGCGTGCGGTAAGCGCTATTTCCATATTAATTGCATGTAATATCGAGCGAACTCCCACTGGCAGCCGCTGTGGAACCTCATTCATTTATGTTATGATAGTTAAGCACGCTGTTATTGGTGGCTAACTATTTTCTACTATTTTTCAAGGCAACAAGTCAATTATCGCAACTTCATAACGTTTTTGATCATCAACGGCTTTAACAGTTTAGGGGACGACGTATTGTTAAGCGCTTTATTGATCCTGTCAGCGCCTGAGCGCCTTTGGGATTAGAAAGACTTGTAAATAATATTATTAGGTTATAAATACATCGTAAAATGTAGTGTGAATTCTGTATACAAACTAAGCACAGAGGTTATGCTATATCTCCAATGTGATATCCTTTAGTATTACCATTTTCAAGGTGCGCATAAAAATGATGAAATATCACTACTTTATCAAAGGCGAAAGGAGTGATTTAGCGCTTTAATATCCACTTCGGATCTCGTCTTTTCAAATATTAATTTAAGTTATCCATAGGGCCTGCTATAAAATGTAAATTTCCGTTATGAACATTTCTGTAAAAGGACACGAGCCACTTTGGGATTAAATGTAAAAAAAAACAAATTGATGGTCGGTTTCGTAATTTAAGTTTTAGATATTTAGGGTCCGTGACAGGTTAAATAAAAATAAATAAAATTAAGATAAATAAAGCACCTGATGGTTTGCTTTAACAAGTTGTTATAACTTGGGTGGTGACTACACTATATTGGGATTTGTATAGAAATGTTTTAAACAACACATAAATTCTCGAAAATAGGTACCTACATGTAAATTACGACAAAACACCATCACAAACAACAATGTCAGCAACGAAGAGAGCAGCTTAATAAACGACAGCTTATTTAATAAATCAATCTCCCAATGAACAGTCGGGGCGAAAATTAATTTTCCCATCCTTTTTCCACGTTTCGCTTTCAGTAAATCATAATTTGTGTTCTATTTACGACTGTTTTTGTTTTCAATTAACCTCGGATCATTAACGGAATCTCGGCATTCACGTGCCTTAAAATGAGCCCGTATTAATTGCGCTGTTGGGCGGCCTTTTTAGAGAGATTAAACCCGTAAGATACTGCGGCGCGGCCGTGGATCCGACTCCTTTAAATTCCACTCGAAAGTCTTCTCTGAATAGTCAATAGAATATCAGATTCAAATTCGAGTCTTTACTTACTCTAAAAGCATTTAGCAATGAATTATCAATATACTAGTTAAATCTTCTACTCACTCAGATCAATCTGGCAAATGGGGAAATAATTTGCTATTAAACCAAACCTACTTGCGTTTTAAATTGGAGCATATTGATATGATAAATACCTCTCGCATCTACGTAAGTAATTTTAGTGAACGAATGCTTTTGCATAGCCTTAGGTAGGTACGTTGTGTTATTAATTAACAACCGACGAAATTTTTGCTTGTACGTCCCGACCAAAAAACTTTTTCAATTCATACCGGATTTTTTTCAGTACCTAGGTTTTACAAATAACCCTCACCAACCAACCAACATAGACTAACTGAAAAAGACCATTCATTAGTGAGCCCAGCAGCGTGGAGTGCTTTAACTCGAAAAATTCTACCGAATTTTTCCTGTACTTAAGTCTAATAAAATTGTTCCCCAAAAATGTTTTCCGCTAATCTCAGGGCGATGTAAAAGTGAAGAGCTTTGCTAATTAATAAAGTATGAGGGTGGGATTTTGTTTGTCTAATAACTCTTTTTAACCTTAAAAGAATGTATCTAATTAATATTCGTGTTTGGGTAGAGTTATATTCCAACGAAAAATCGCTCTTAGGTATTTTTTTCTGTCTGAGTTGGGAACAAATTTTGATATGATACATGATTTTATGGGATATTATAATAATCGCAATGACTTATGAAGCTAAACAGGAATCTTACAGAGTCAATCAGCGAGAGGTTTGATTGACTCTGTGTTGTTAACGGCTCGGTGGTCAATTGTAAAATAGCGATTGTAAATCAACGATTTGAATTCAACTCGTTGACTTCCACTTCACAGTTGGGCGTTTCATCTCATCTGTTCAGTTTCGCAGCTACCAATTAACACATCACATCAATGGGCTAATTTCCTTATGTTAAATTAAGGTAGGTTGGTACTTTACTTTTTAATATTTTGAAATAAAAAAAAAAAAATTAAATAGATAGTAACCACAGACCTTATACCAATGATTTTAGCTAATTTAAGTTTGCTAAAATTTACTAGAACTAGAACACTTTTTGAAACGTTTAACTTCTGAATTTTTTGGAATTTTAAAATTGCTTTGAAAACAATTTCAATAAAAAAAAAAAAAAAAAAAAATATAACGTCACGACTTTTATTCCCATTCGGGGGTAGTCAGAGGCTTGAGTCAATTTCAATGTCTATAAATAATTATACAATTGAAAAAATCAACATCCAAATTGAGTCAAAGCTACAATTTTATTTTAAGTTTAGTTTTATATTGAAACTGCTGGTCTTCTGTTTTTACTACCCACATCTGGACATCTTCCGAGATTAGTGATTTTTTTCAGTCTTATAATGATTACGAATACCTCTTGTTAAACCCTTATCATATCAGAGCGGTCTAGTACTCTAGTTGGTCCATATCAATGTGGTCTTGTATCACAGACAGAAAGCCAACTCGACAGTCGACAGCTCCCCGGGGTGTCTGCGCTCGTAAATCCAGGTTTGAACGTTTGTTTATGCACACTGCGGACCTTTGCGGTCCAAGGAGCGACAGTTACACGGAAAATATGATAATGTTTGTGTGTTAAGGACCTGTTTATTTCTATACAAAATAGTGTAAAATAAATATGTAAGTATGCTTTTTAAAGAACCCAGACACAATTCCCAGTAAAAACAATATTTGTATGAGATGTAAATAATATCTAATGTAGAGTTTTTATATTATACCTAAACCTATAATCCACGTAGGTAATAAAAAGCAAGGGCAGGTGCGTGTGCAAATGCCGCCCGCCTATATCGCGTATAGTACGTAGGTCACACGTAGGTATTAGTCCGCCAGTGATTCATAGCCGGCTCGGGGCGGGATTACGGCTGGACGGCCTTTACTGGACATTGAAGCCCTTTACATACATTACTGGCAATTAAGTTTACGTTGTTTAACTGTGCTTTTATGTTTTTACAAGCTAAATTCCTAGCTAAAATAGGAGCAAAGAATAATTTTAATGTGTAGAAACTGGACATACTTACCCAATTGTAAAATTTCAGTCAAGCAACTTGTAATAGATACAGCAAATTATTATACCCCGTATATATAGATATTATTTAAAATGCAATAATCCAGACTCAGAACGCAGAACTTTTAAGTACCTACTAACTTATAATGTCAATATTCTAAAGTTATTCCTGCTTTATCATGCTGGTAGCGACGCAGCGTGTGGGGCGGGCGAAAAATCGAACGTCAAAACGTGATGGATGACGCGCCCGCGCTGCCTCCGCACCGCCCGCCCAACGCCCGTCAAACCGTCCCCGCTGTGTCCAGCGAACAAAAGACACTGTTATTGGTTCTGGATTTACTTTTTACACGTTGACAGTTAAATTAAAATGTTGTTCTAAAGTAAGATTATATACTATGAGTACCTACATGTTAAATACGCCCGTATTTACCTATATTAAGTAGCCAAATTAATGAACCAGTAGTGTCTGTTCAAGGGGCTGCATTTCGTAACGTCAGCTGACGCGTGTGGTTTGGTCTACGTACCAAGCGGTTACTCCATAACTGCGAACTCTTGGAGACGCTGTGCATTGCTCGTTCACCGTTTTGCACTTTGTTAAGGGTTGAGTTAAAACTTTCAATATGCTTCGAAGTGGGATTATTTATCAAGATTCAACAGCGATATTGATAGAAGCCAGAGTGACGCTAACTTCTCCCCCGCTAAGAGGCTTGCGGCTCCTCGGTTGAGCTGACACTGTGAAACCGACATCGTTTAACGGGGTCCTGTAGGAATTGTGAGAATAGCGCAATGCAGGTCGCTCTAAGAAATTGTTAGGTACGACTGAGTCAATAACAGTAGGATATGTAGGTACAGTGTTGATATCAAACATGACGAATATAATAAAGCCAAGGTAGCGGCCGCCATAAAAGTTCCATAATTTATAAAGTGTGGTCACGTCGCATCCGTTTCGTGAAGGATCTACGGGTCACCGTCTCAGCAAATATTATCGCCCATTTTGCACGGTCGCTATCCTTGTCCCAAGTTTCTTGCATAGGTACTCTTTGCACTAACGTATAATGTTCATAACTGTAGTAACAAAGTAGAGTTTGGGGAGAGTAGCATGTCTGGAAAGAGATGGAAAGTTTTTGGATCAACCATTCTTGTCGAACCATTTAGGTACTACTTTTAAGAGCTGAATAGGTAGGTAGGCAGTTACTGATGCCTACAGCAGGTACTCTATACGAGAATTGAAGAGAGATCGCTGTTCGTAATGAATATTGAAGGCACCGAGATGGCTAAATAAAACATTGTGGCGCCGAGGCTGAATATTATAAGAGCGGTGCGCGGCGGGCCCGGGCCCGGGCAGAACAATACTCAATTGTGAATAAAATTAAAAACATCACAAAGCTTTCATATTTTCATTAAAAGGGTCGGCTGAGGTTGTGGAAAATCTTTTGTAATATTTTAAAGGCTTCAATCCTTTTATGTTTCTACGTTAAACCTAAACAAATACTGGCAATATTCGAACCATAAACGCTTCCTTTTGCAGAATATCACGGAAATACGTACGGTTCTTTTTGGAAACACAGAACATAAAAACTTTCTCCTTATATTTAGGAGCTTTTGAGCTTTTAGATTAGTTTCTAGGATTGGTTGTATAAATGTCAAGTGTTGTTTGTGCAGCGCGATATGAAACGAAGTGAAGGCAGTCGTGGGGGTGAGCGGGATGGAAATTGCAATATCCGAGTTGAATTAGTCACGACGACGACGCTTCACTGACTGAAAGTTGGAATCAGCACTGAAACATCACTTTTCCTTGCCCATGACCTACGTTTAGGTAGAGGCTATGTACCTTCTTCCTAGTGTTATCTAATCAGAAATGTAGCAAAATATACCTAGCTGATGGCGCCTGAAAGGAACTTTCGTTTAATATAATATGTTCCATCACGAAGCAATAATACATTTTCCTTGTATTATGGGATCGTGACAACTATTTTCTTTGTCTAAAAGCAGACGCGCAATCGGTATTTGGATATGACGCAGTGAGCTGAGTCACAAATACTATATGTACACACAATAGATTGTTCATAAAAACCCCGGATCAAGTTATTCCGATTTCATAAAATGAACACTGTTTTGTAAATTAGGTGTACAAGCACGTCTTTCAGTTTGATTATTTATCCGCTACACACTAAATTCAGTGTCTGCAGTGATCTGGCAAAAGAAATATAGACATAATCTAAAGGCAGACGCCGTAAATAACCGTCAAGAGTAAATGGAGACAAAATGTTTATAAGACGGCAGTGAACATTCGTTCCCGTCCGAGATGATCCGCGGACGGATTGATGCGGATCTTCCGCGGAGCTCCGGATACCTATGAGCTCTTATTGTGCTGACACTTTTGAAATATTTTGCCCTTTTCATCTGTAGATTGATGTAAGTACTAAGTATACCTAATCTATAGGAGCAGCTTTGAGCATAGATAGAAAACCCTGACAGGTCCAGGTTATGAAAATACAAACAAAAATAGCTATTCATTAATTAAAAATACCATAACGTATTATTAGGTTTCCAGTGGCATTCGATAACTTAATTAAACGGCATTCTTAATTATCGTTGTGCCCATTACTTATACAAAGGCACTCCGACATTTTTATTCTTGTAAATATTCAAAGAATTCTGATGGATGGCGACATCGAATAGATGGAAGATAAAAGCAATTTCCAAGCAAACGTAATTTAAATAGATATTTGGGCACACATAGATTCAGGTATCTCTTTGTTATTTAATCTAAATGAATTGAATATCCAACGGAATCTTGATAAAGTTAATAAAAAATGTCTGTAGTCTAATATTTATTACAGTTAATTCATGGCTTCATTTGCTTTCTCAATGTAAGTATACCTAGTTAATTTAAAATCACAGTAGCTGGTGTCTTTATTCTTGAAAATTCTCGTTAATGTTGAATTCGTATCCATTAAAGTGTGCGGCTAATTAAATTAAGTAAAATCCTATTTGAAACCCCTGCTCGACTGTCTTCGTCCCGAAACGGGGCCTTTGCATTTCCCACGGTTTGGACCGCGTCCCGCTAGTCTCGAAGCCCCGCACGAGTGTTCTCGTCTCGAGCCGCGCCGCTTCCGAACCGCCGACAGCCGGTCCGTTTTTCTCCGAACGGAAATGAGATTTTCCGACAGATATAATGGCCTTCCACGGATTACGTCATGCGAGCTTTGAGCTTAGAAATTCGGTTGGATAAATCTCCGGCTCAAATCACAGAATAAATAAGTAGGGAGGTAGGTACTGAAAATGAAGACTACACGTGGATAATGAATGCATAATGAAGGGGAGTAATACTATATAGGTACTTAACTAACTATACAGGGTGTCCCACGACTTTACCACATGGAGGGAAAGTACCTTAAATGGAGATAGAAAATTTTACTGAATCAAGACTTCATTTTTATTTTGAAAACAATACGAACTGTATTCAAAGATTTTCGAAAACTCGTTTGCCATACTCGGGAATCGAACCGAATTTATAAGATTAGATTTTAGTGTTCTCCTTTTATTTAATTTACCATGTTTGTTAAAGAAATTTGGTCCTTATGATTGATCCTATCGATTGATGCCATAAAAGTACAGGGTGCTAATTTTAAAATAATAATGAAGTCTTCATTCAGTAAAGTTTTCTATCTGCAGTATTTAATGTACTTCCCCTCCATGTGGCAAAGTCGTGGGACACCCTGTATAGGTAGGTAAATTTTGTAGTATAAATACGGTGACTAATAAAAACTTACCTAGTTTATTATGCAATGCAATTGAGTGTCCCTGCAAAAATAATTAAGCATCATAATAACTTTCATCATTCAATGAACGCTATGGTAGATCGGATAACCAACATATTCTGATATTGAATCAGCCCATCGATCGGCAATTCTGTCAGAATTGTTCTCGTGAAATAATAATTGGTTCATTACCGTTAATCGGGGTTTAACTACGAGCGGCGCTCGGTGTTGCCAACTTAGAGATCTTTGTTAAATTTTATTTCCGTTTAGCGACTACCTAAATAATTTAGCGAATTTTCTGGCGACTTTTTTATGAGATGTTTTTTTTAAATATAACCCTATTGAATACCTATGATTTTATTTAAACTGCAATGCTAAGACGGTAGATTTATCGATCTCACTTATGTGAGCGAACATTTTTTTTGGTTAGTAATCGTCATTTCTACCATTTAGCGTCTGGCGACGTTTTAACCTTCTGTCTAGGGACATTTGCTCTAGCCTAGTTGGCAGCACTGGCGGCGCTCTTCGAATATTATCGAAAAAATACTGGCGAACATAACATTTTATTCGTTTATTACTTTTAATGGGGGAAGCTGTTCTTATATTTTATGACCAGGTGCTGTTTGGTGTGGAATAAAGTAGTCCGGACTGTCCACAAAGTATTATACCTACCGACTATTTAGGGTTACTCTTAAACTATAAACAGTTTTATGCTATAGGCTTTAAACATCCAAAAGTATACCCAATTAATTCAGTTTATTTATTTTATTTTTAAAATATGTGTTGGGAAAAATACGGAATTGAGATAATAAACACAGTTGGTTATGACAAGCTGCCCATTAGCCGACAGCGACCGGGACAAATGTCTTGAATAACGACCATTCCCTCGCCGACTTAATTTCATGCTAAGATTATGATAATAGTTTTAAAGTTCGCATAATGAACAATACCTCGTGTATTAAACCTATGTCCTATTATTTGTAAATGCGTCTTTTGAGAGGCGCGACCGAGCAATTAGATTTGACGTCTGACCACGTATATATAATGTCATAAAACCTTTGCTCAGGCGTGCCACTTGCCATATTAGGACGCAACTCTTTTGGGGCTTGTATAGCCAGTCTCTCGGAGAAATTAGGCTTGGCTATGCTGTAAAATATGGCTCCAACTTTGTATACCTCTTTATTTCTGTAACGGTGATACTAGTTCGTAAATACTTCAGCACTTTAAATACTTCTAGTTTTAATACTTAGACGAACAAGAGCACGTTCAGGCGACTCAGCTTGGAGGAAATTTTGCGCTGCGCAAAATTTCGGTTTTACCATCAAAGTTGGAACATTCAGTGAGCCTTGTTTTATCCATGAAACGTAGAACTCGGTGTTCTTAAACACGAGCCGGAAACTTCGTTATTGAAGCGGACATTAATTATTAATAGCTAACTCTTGAAACAATTCCAGGCTAATGTAATGGAAGGCATCATTTACTTTGTACTTCAAAGGGCGGGCTGTCATAAAACACTGTCTATAGTCTAGACTAATTGCTTTTGAGTTAAGGCCTTCATTTTAGAAGGTCGCAGCTGAAATTAATATTTAATAATTAATCAATTTGATTAGAATAGATAGAGCTTCCCATTAATTTTAATAACACAAATATATCTTACGTAGGTATATCTATTTGCCTTAACTAAGTAGGTACCTACGCAAATATACAACGCCGTAGCTATAATAATAGAATGATATGTAGGTAGGTAGGCAGTTGTTCGTCGTTTCAGAGATTCACGGCTCAACTACAAGTGTAGGGGCAAGTTTGGAGCGTCTCATATCAGGAATACTTGGCATAATTTACATAGCACGGTGGAATGCTTCGATAGCGAGATTGTAGAGCGCTCCTCGTTAACTCGGTTGGGTACAAGTTATGACTAACTCACAAGTATTCGTTGACTATCTAGAGATAGTCAAAGAATACGTATACTTGTGAACTATAGATAGTTCAAATTGTCCTTTAATGCATTAGATCTTGTTCATATCTACTGTCAATGATATAATTAACATTTAAGTTTAAAAAAAGTAAAGTGTCAATGTAGAGTTTGGAAGAAAAGATAAAGAAGAAATAATGTGCTTTAATTACTCACACAAAATGGTGCCGAGAAATTATGTGACTAGGCAAGCATAAATACTCTATCACTGATAACTTACTGCCAAAAACCAAACAAGTGATAATATGAAAACTTACAAAGTAAATTCTGCCAAGACAGGGAGGTACAGCAAAATAAATACAATAGTACCACATAAATATTTTATGACGCAACTAAACACTTTTCTAGTACCTATTATATCTCAAAGATGCGGCTTCCATTTGGCGTTCACGTACAGCGTTTGGCAGGTTTCAGTTTGGGTGGTAGATAGCATGAATACATTTAACATCGATACTTGGGGGGTGCGGTCGCTGCACCCTCGTACCTACTGGGTGCAGTACGAGGGTGCACTAGCTCAGACTTTACGTGCTGGGGCTATAACTCTTAAACTAACACATTAGTCTAACTTTAAGATTCAATTGGACTTCAAATTGAATGATGACAAGGATTAAAACGTCGATGTAATTTTAATTGATTGGATGGATAGGACGTCTAATAAAACTTTCTAAGAAATTATGTTCCTTTTTTAGCGTACGACCCGCTTGATGTTAAGCAGTTACCGTAGCCTATAGATGCTTGCAATACCAAAGGTATTGCTCGCATGTTGCTGAACTAAAGGGGTGTGGGAGAGAGGGAGGAGAAGTGGGGGTATCCATTGGTACAAATAAGTGAAATAGACGCAAGGTTATTAAACTGAAGATATTAAAATATCAACTCTCTCTCGTCTTCGTATCTAGAGAATATTAGCATCTTGTTAACATCAAAACTAGATCGCGTATGCTTAGTGCGCGTAGTCATAAATATGTAGTGATAAGTGATAGGACCGTGGTTTTACGAGGCTGTCGTCAGACGAAAGAGTCACTTAATTCCGTATTCAGGTCAGCGTCGGGCTAAACAAGTTCCACTATTATTTTATGTTTACACTAACTTGAATGAGTAATACAATCTTTATTGCTGCCCACTACTGAATATGGGTAATACCTCTGTTTGATATTCAGCTTTCTCGATCAAATTTGTCATATTGTCATCACTCTACCTATCAGCAGAACACTACTCTATGTTTGTTTGTTATTCTCGAGAACTTAGGCTTGGGTACCAATTATCTATGTTTATCGTTACTGAAGTGTTTTCGGAGCTGCTTATTTCACAATGGTAAGTTTTGTAGAGTAGAATTTAAATATAGGGTTTTGAGGATTATTATACCTATACGCAAAGAAGTAGAGTTGAATAAAAGTGAAAGGTAAGTAACTGTATAAAATTCATACACGTACCTAAGATACAATAATTCATGTTGATGTAAGTAAACGAACTGGCAGTGTTTAGGAGTCGTAAAGATGGTTTATCAAGATTATTGCTCTTTAGCCAATGATAGGTCAGGTACATTCTGTTTAGATTAATTTAAAAGTTATCCTTGAACATCCTCCTTTCTCTTCCTTTAATTTAGTTTATTTATTATTTCCTACCGTCAAGATTTTATGAAGGCTTTCTTTGTTACTATATGCTACGTTAATTTAGTTCTACTTCACACAATAATCGTTTATATAATAGTATGGTGTTGTTATGATGAACTGAACCTAGATTTTTATACATTTCGATTATAAATCGATATTTTATATCAACTACGTAAGTGGCTCGTTGGTCTAGGGGTATGATTCTCGCTTTGGGTGCGAGAGGTCCCGGGTTCAAATCCCGGACGAGCCCAATCATATATTTTTTACAGTACATTTTTATGTTAATTCATAACTTTGTAAGTTAATCTCGTGTTTCGCCACCAAACAGGAACAATATTCGTTTTACTTAGATACGGTACATACCTACTAGGATTTATTTGTTATTTTATTAACATTGGATTTGTTATTATAAAGAATATTTTGTCTGTTATTAAAATGATTTACTTTACCGCTTTGCTAACTCATATTTTTATTGATTTAGTGTGTCATTCTAGCATTTTAAAAACAGCAATGGTTAAGCAACTATTGGTAGTGTATTCCCAAAAATCTACCAAGGTCGTTGACTTGAAGATTCGAGCGGTCACCAAACACCTTTCACCTATGCGTATACGCATAGCGTATAGCTAAAGCTACCATTTAAATCTTATTTTTGAACGTATACTCAGCTGGCTCGTTGGTCTAGGGGTATGATTTTCGCTTAGGGTGCGAGAGGTCCCGGGTTCAAATCCCGGACGAGCCCAAATTTTTTTGTACAATGCAGGTATTTTTCTTAGTCAAAATTGGGTTTGTTAACACACACACTTATCCATAAAATATTTATAACTTATCGAGATTAAATACCGCTATGATAACGACGGTGTTAACCATGATGTTAACTATCAACAAATACAATGAGTGTTTTAGTACCTACTCTGTATGCAAGCAGTTTAAATATTAATTTTATTAATTAGTTTGCATTCGTTTCTAGATCTCCAAATAAAATCCAAAACTAAGCTCTAACTACGAACACACAATACAATGATAACTTTAATACCACTTTTAAAACGGTATTAATGTTAGGATAAAACAAATTGATTGTGATATTATACTCGTACATACGTATTTTATTTTATCATTTTCCTAATGGACTCAATATAAACATGAAAGCCCGACATGACGTCACTCCGTCAGACCGCGGAGGGTAATAATATTCAGCTTATGATCAAAACAATATCTACGTATGCTATTCGTTGTTGTGTTTAAAAAATCAATGAAGTATATGATTTAGAGCGATGCATGTTATAAACCGTGCTACGTTCGACATATTGCAATCCATTACGATCAGTCATGTCTTCCAACAATTCAAAATGATCTCTTCTATTTTTGTAAATCGGCAATCTTATCCCAGCAGTTGATAGTTCCATCAACGGACGAATGGTCTGAATCAGAACACAATTCTGGCGGATCCCAATTCCGCAGCCGTCGGCTTGTCACATCAAACACAATAGCGTGGACATCACAGCAATTGGGATATGGATGGGCATCGTCAGGAGACAGTGACGTAGATTTATTATGCAAAATAAAGGCCCGCCGGCCCCGGCCACCGCTTATCATTGTTGTTACAATATTGTAACAAGCTACGCCGTGACACTATTCCGAATAACGAATTTTTTTTTAAATATTCCTAGTTACTTGTTCGGTGTATGACAATTCAGTTAGGTATGAGTAATAATATATAATTTTATGGCATCATTATTATCATCATGTCACATGACGTTATGATTATAATTTACGTCAAGATTGTTGGTGCTTCATCATAATGGCTAAGGATCATCATAAGTTCACACAAGAATAACAGTTAATAGTTACTGATCTAGTTACTAGACAATTGTGTGTGCCTAATTGCACACCTATTCCAATTACAGTTGCATTGCGTGACCTAATCTAATTGTGATTCAGTAAATACTGTTATTAGTGAACCAATTATTAGACCTAAATTAACGTGTGTTTTCCAACACTCATAACAAGTACCTACCTATAGACACCATCAGCAGAAATGTCAACAACAATGGTAATAAGACAACACAGTAGGTATGTATTCACAATAATGTGAAGTGACTTGGGTCGTCGATAGAGTAACGAATAAGGCGGTGGCTCGGACAAAATATGTCAATTTGTTCGCGTCAGTCTCGGGCTATGGTGTGCTATGGTCTCGGGGGCCTGTCGGCCTGGGGGGCTAAAAACGCCACATAGAAAATATGCAATTTTAATCCAATTTTCTGTTTTTATAGCAGAATCCTTAGCAATTCCGCAAAATGTCTGTACAAAGGTAAAATGTGTGACTATTAACGGAAATTTACAGGAATTGCTACTAGAAAATCACAAAAATTAATTGCTTTTGCAGAATTGCTATGTGTAAATTATGTAAATGTACGTTTAATACACTATGTGTCGTTTTTATCCCCCTGATGCCTGCCCGGGGACTATCAGTGACAGACCACTATTACACAAACGAGCTCGTAGGTCCCGGGTACGCTGAAAATTTTCAGCGGATACAATTCACGAAGGCAATGTTGTGAATTGTATAACACTTTTTGCTCGTGTCAGCAGGATGCAGTGCGTCCCGGGCGGTTTCGTAAATACGAATTTGTTTGTTAGTTTATGACCAGAAAATTGTATGTTTTTGGGAAAAGTTTTCATGTGTTTTTGGGAGAGTTTTCTGGCAATTATTTGTTCAAAATTCCCAATATTTCTTTTAAATAAATTATTTCCACTACGTACCTATTGCTGCTGGTGGCTGCACCAGAAACTCATACTGTTTTTCTGTTCAGATTTCAATTAGCTTTACACAAACAATAAATTTTCCTTTCTGTTGTACTTTGATAAACTCGACAAAAAGTAGAGACGTTATTTTAACACATTTTCTCTAGTCCTATTAAAGCTCCTGAGGTGAATTTATTACCAAAGCTGTGTCAAGGGAAAATGTCATTGTGTCAACGTAAGATGGCGTGATGGAGTGGTTTTAATTTATTCGCGTCTACTCGTCGCCAAATTGAATGTGGACTTGTATTTCAGCCACAAAATTACTCGTGAATATTCATCTGTCGTAACAGGCGAACTTTGGAGCTTGGATAAAAATTGTTGTGTTTAAGTCGTTACAATAGTCACCAATTTTTTAAGGAGTGTCATCTTTATTCAAGTAAATTCTTGATTTTTTTCTTTGTAATTAAATAATTTTGTATCGATTCTGGATAAATTCAGTAATGTGTTCACGGTAGGCCCGTGCATGTGATAGAGTACTTACTAAACAAAAGTATCCATTTTAACATTACATATGCTTAGAATTTGGATAAAGCGAGCATTATCCCTAACTCTGCCCTAAATTCTCGATATAAGTAGGCATAAAGTCGAAGAAAGAAATATTATCGGGCCAAGGATCCCTGGACACGACTCTAAATCTTACTTGACCGATTTTTAGGAAGATTTATCGGAGAGTGGGGCAGAAATAAATGCCTTCGGGGGCTTTCCATAATTTCTCACGTAAGCCCCGAGGGCCCGGCTAAGTAACAAATGAGGTCACATAATTTTATTAGTTTGAACTGTCATAATGGCGGCGCGGCGGCGTCACTTACCGTCCTCATAATGTTCATAATATGCAAATGAACTTTCAGTTTAAATGCTTTTGTATAAGGCGAGATATTTATGAAGAGAACTATGTACCTACTATTACAGTTTAATATTTAGATTGTATCTAACTACACTTACTACACTACTTTACTTTACTTAGGTACTTTACTTACTTACTTTTACTTTACTTTGTACTTATTTTATTATACCTCTACATAGCGAACAATGTCTGTTTTTTGTTCGCAAAATATGTTATCTTCTCTACCGGATGTAAAGTTTAATAAAAGCAAATATTTCTAATTAAACGCTATTAAGTATATTTAAAAAATGCGTAGGTTTTCTCACGATATTTTCTTCATCGTTCAGCAAATGACGATCTTTCCTGAAAATATAAAAGAAAAAATCTGTGAATCCAAACAGTCTGTAAACGTACTTCTGTAAGACCTACTCACTTTTTGTACTTGGATAGGTAAAAGCTAGATTACATGCTTTGCAATGATGATGAATATTTACTCATCAATACTAAATTCAAACTTAGTAATATGTGACCTTATATATGACCTTCCTACTTATTTTGTTTTTTTTTTGTTTTGGTTGGACGAACTACAGCATCCAAGTGCTTAGCTTCGGTATCGTATCGGAGTTGTATTCTGAAGGGAGCTCGGTGGATAAATTCAATTCGTCCGTCACAATCCTCTTGACTGATTAAATTATTCGTGTGTATATCTATCTACTGACGGAGAGAACGAATTGGTCTCCGGCTCCTTTATTCCTTGTATACCTATACAGAGTGATTGGTAAGACGTGGGACTAGGTAGGAAGGAGGTAATCTCGTTTGCTGCAATAATTTTCATAGAATGGAATTATTAGGTCTAAAGAAAAATACTTTCATATTATTTCAGAATCGTTACACGAAACCTGAGATAATGTCAAAAACATTTTTTTTTATGTGACTAAGATGAAAAACAAGTGTACGGCCAGCCTGATGTTAAGCAGTTACCGTAGCCCATACATACTTGCAAAGACATCGCTCGCACATTGCCGATCTGAACGGGAGTGGAACAGAGTGAGGGAATTAAAAACAAATGATTCACACGATTGTACCTCACAATTTCGTTGGAAAGAGGCAAATCAAACATCGCGTCCTTTATAAAGCAAGCAGTCCACGTGAAGGTGACGTTTCAATTTGGTGCCGTCGTCGGAGGTCGGAGACCAATGTCCGTCAGACACGAATGGCTCACATCACAGGCAGGTAGCGCAAATGGACTCTATAATGGACCTTTACTCAAAAATGCTTATAATGTTGTCATTATTTAGCAAACCTTCTAGCAAAGTCGATGTTGCTGCGCTGCAATAAAGGCTCCAGCGAAGTAGTATGAGATATAATTACTGTCGTGGTGTCGCGGCCAGCAAAAACATTACTGTCGTGTTGAGTGAGGAGTGGAACCTCCCGGCAGTAATGATATCTGTCGAGTGAGGAGCCGGGTGCCGGTAGGTCCCGCTCCTCACTCTGTGCGCCGCGCCTCGGCACAAACTGTCGTGTTTTTAAATTAAGATGTGATGACATCATGATCATGTCATGTCATGTAAACTCATTTTTGAGAAAATCACTATACAAGCTTTGGTCCGCAATGACCGTACTGCTGGCCACGCTATGATGGCCTCAAGCTAAGCTTAGCTACGCTCTCGGCCTTCAAGCTTGGTCATCATTGCAGCCCTTACTGGCCGCGCTATAAAGGCCGAAACCGAATTAATTCGGAATTTAAAAACACATTTTGCTTGTTTCTATTTGAGGACACCATTCCATAACGAGCAAATAATCATCATCGGCTTTACATTCGTCTGTTGAGTACCATTAGCCTAGATTCAATCGATGGACCCAAAATCCTCGATCGGGGACAGTGAGTACTTATTTGAATAGGCACTCAATTAAAATGAATAGATAATAATAGAATTATTGTGTTAATTATAAAACGGTCCTGCACGTAAAATCAGGCTGTTTTTCAACTAGATACTCACTCATTATGTATCTGTCTATCAAATTAGGTAGACAAAAATGATAGTCGACGTGTATAAAATGAAAAAGCAATTTTTCATCTCGTCCTTTTCATTGTACAGACAATTTAATATCCTAGCTTTGGTTTTAATAAACAAAGGATACACGGCAAAGCTTTTAGGGTCCGCGAAACGAGCTCAAAGGGTTGCATCAAATCACAATGCGAATCAATTATCGGTTTCATAATGGACTGTACAGTGTCTGATGGATATTATGGGCGGCTATAAAGCCACGTTATAAAAATGTAATAACCTTTTTTACGTTACCTTGTGGCCCTGCATATCGACCTATGTAGAATGATGAATGGTAATAGCCCTATGTGTAGGTGTCTTGATCAGTAAGACCAAGAAGTCTTTCGGCTGATGGATGTATCATCAGAGATGTAAAAGAAGTACACAGGTATCAAATAGGTAATGAGGTGTCTACTATAGCTTAAATAAATCACAAAACCCAATGAGCTGGTAAGGTTCACTCAAGCTGCTATACGTTCACGGCTAATTTATTTACACTCTTCGGTTCTTTGACGAATTTGTCGAATTCAAGGGAACTTTAGGAATCTCTGCTCCTCTTTTCTTGGGATTTCGATAAAAGAATGCGAATACAATATATTTTTTAAATAATTGGACGATAATTCTGGATATCTTTACTCAAAGGTAAACAGGCTAAGTACCTACAGTTATATTAGGTACAAACATACCTTAGTCAATTAGCAATGCTTGCGAGGTATTCTGGTGTTTAAGAAATTTCCCAAAATAATGATATTAGCAACTTCTGATATTTACCACTGATTTGTCATGAAGACTTAATTAAAAAAATAATACATTTAAATAATATCCTTGAAACCTTCAAAGTATTGTGACGAGGGTGAAACATTGTCGGGAATATAATTTCGTAAGCCGTGTAATCGAATTTTAATCTCATTAGCGAGCGATAATGGGAACTCGAGAGCCTCCTTATGAACACATTTAACCGGGTTATTTTAATGGCCTTATAGTGTTTCAATCGGTAGCACGTCTGAGTTTATTATTGGAATGAACATCTTCCGAACTAAAATTTGTCGATTTAGATAAGTACTCAGAGAAAATCATATACATAAACACTTATGGCTAATTTATGCATCATCTAATCACATGCATATCACATTATGACATCTTATTTTGTTATTTTATAAATTGTTTCAAAGGAAAAGTTTGCAGTCTAAACAACGCGTCTTCAACGTCAATCTTCCGGT
This sequence comes from Drymonia ruficornis, assembly GCA_947859195.1. Taxonomy (NCBI): domain Eukaryota; kingdom Metazoa; phylum Arthropoda; class Insecta; order Lepidoptera; family Notodontidae; genus Drymonia; species Drymonia ruficornis. The sequence goes on along the minus strand of OX401905.1, from coordinate 11,114,432 downwards.
GAGAAAGAAAAATCGTTTTATTCGTTTCACAGATGAGAAAATAGGATGCATTCGGAGCGTTTGAAGAGGTGGAATTTTTCCGTGTTGACGCTCAATGTCTGACCGTACAGGGGATGATACTAAAACATATTGTACTTAACAACTTGTGTGAATTAATCTAAGAACACGCGGGATTATGTTTTCAAAGTTAACGAAGATTGTATTCTAAACTTAGATGAACATATTATCTTGACTTGCGATTACAGACATGTAGATTAGAATCGTAGGTAGTAGGTAGTTACTCGTATATCAGTACTAAATTAGTACATAACATACACCAATATTTATCAGGTACATGGTAGGTTTTGACGGGCCCGGTGGCGTGGTTGGCGTGATGGCGCCTTTCACGCTGCAGGTCATAGGTTCGATTCCTACCCGGGACATGCATTTGTGTGCATGAACATGTCTGTATGTCCCGAGTCATACGGTCATTTACAAATAAAAAAGTAGTATATGTAGTAATATCAATTATCTGGTTTCCATAGTACAAGCTCTGCTTAGATTGGGATCAGGTAGCCGTGTGTAGAAAATGTCCCAGGATATTATTATTATTACATTGTAGTACCTAATTATCAGGGTAAACAGGTATTTTATTGTTTTAGAAGATTTTTGTTTTTGCAAAATTTAATATTGTGACTAGTACAGATAACTATATTCCACGATACTAGTAGGTAGACTGCATACCTACCGCTGCTTCTAACTAAATACCTAATCGAAAAACTAAATACGCTACACTCATTATTTACCATGTCACATTTACCCATGCTTATCCTTATTTTTTCGTTTAGCAGCGTTTGCATGTAACATGCAAAGCAGACTGCACCATTTTTGTTTGAGCTTTCTACAAATTTATAATTTTATATAAAAAGTTGTGTTTATCTGGTCTGTACGGGAACTTCACACAGCTGCGGCCCCGAGCGACGGTAGAACCATGTTTACATGGAGAAATGGCTGAATTTCAACTGCAAACACACGCCACGCTAGAGGACCGCGCCGCCCGCCCGCCTTCGCTCGCCGCCCCCGCCCGCTGCTTCTAACTGCAAGTGGGTCGTTCAAACTCTACGAGTTTTTATGACCCGAATGGTTTAAAATAGACATACCTTGGGCTGTTCCGAATTCAAAGTGGAAATCCGAGCAATAAAAATAAATGGACTATAAAAGTCGGAGTACATTCTGTGAAAAGCTGCTCGACTGGTTGTTAAGTACCTTACCTACCCACGTTCAAAGTTTATGTGCGTTATGTGTAAAATACATTTTTATATACTTACAAATAAGTAGGTTCTTTGTTAAATTCGTTCACAATTTTCATTTTCCCGGGACTCGCCGAGATCTTGACATCTGCGTTGGATAGATATACCATTGGAGGGAACATTCGGTGTGCCAAGCTAAAGCCACATTGTACCTATAGCTAGTTTCGGGCAGAACCGATGAGTTATCAAATATCGTCTTCTTCTTGATAGGATCGATCTATTCTATGATATGAAGATGAAACGGAATACAAAAATTGGTTTAGGTACACATTATTGATCCTGTCGATATGGCATTGGCTTGAAGCAGTTAACTGCGACGCACAAGTCGGCGTGTGTCAATGTTTGCGGCCGAGGCGGGGCGCAAACATGCCGCCCTGCGGGCAAACACGCTGCCTTGCGGGGACCGCGATATGACTTCACTCAATTACCCAGCGAGTCGAGCCACACATACCAAGCATCCTTTATTAATTCCGTGCGTTGAAACAAATTTCTTGACAATTATTCTTTGACCTACTTTTGAAGTCGATGACAAGAAAATTTTAAGGTGCTATTTAATCGAGTAGGTAGGTACTTTAGATTTTGGAATGCATTAGATGTACAGTCTCATTTATTATTGAAGAAAGTAGCCCTCCTTATATTCAATGCAAAACATCTATGTACAACTATAGTATGAAATTCGTCAGATAACCTTTATCCCAAGATTTATCAAGGGTAACATCTGTTCCTAGGACAGACGTGACCGGTGTGATTGAAATATGTGCGTCCTCTGTATACACTCCAATTTGCATTTTTAGTTCCAAGGGACCAGATAGATTGGCAGCTCAAACATGGACACTATGTTTCGGGAATATTGGATTTGCATCCACTTTCGTGTTTCTAGTGCTATCTCGATAGTATAGAGCTACGGATTTGATGTCTGACGTCGTCCCTGAATTTATTCAAAGATCTGATACTACTGATCGTTTTCTTCAGCCATCCTATACCAAATCGGAATCATTTTTAATCACGCATTTTAAAATAATTATGATACCACCTTACTGCTCCTAAAAACATCCAGAAACTCCATTTTTTGTAGCCTCGTGTATCGTAATTATCTCTGGTCTGGGTGTCACTGGAACCGCTCTCAGCCTATTGTATGGTAGCCATAGTACAAGCGTTGCTTGGTTTGGGACCATACAGTTGGTGTGTAAGTCTGGCGATATGTGATATTTAATTTATAGCTCGATAGTTCTGTATGTAACATGGAGTCCTCTCCATCCAAAGGTTGTCTGGAAGAGATCGCAGCTTGCGATAAGACCGCCCACTGTACACTGTTTTTGTTTCTTGTTTGTTTGCTATTGTTGTTTATGTATTTGACTGGTGTACAATAAAGTGTTATCTATCTATATATCTATCTATGTAGCTCGATGGTTCTAAAATCTAAGGCTAATGAACTTAGCTGTGGCTAATGCATCCTTATTCCTTACGTAAGATAATGGAGTTGACGAGCAGTTGCAGTGCTGTTCCACACGCTAGCTGTATATAATATTAACGCTGCAGGGCATCGGGCGCTAACGTACCGTGACGGAGTGGCGCGGGCTAAGTGCTCGACTAAATTGCTCGCGACGACTAAACGCGCCTAGACCTGTTTATGTTGAAATAGAGCCAGGAAGCCAGCGACTTCAATCTATCTAATAATAAAAAAAACTATTTAAAATATGGCCCGGATGACATATAAAAAAGGTCGTAAACTGAGCAATAATTGTAGTAGCTTGCAGTACCATATAATAATAATGTCGCAAGAAAATACCATTTCCGGAACTGTGAGAAATCACCTGATGCAGAAAGCTAAGCGGTTTACGATCATGTCACTAAACCCATCCGTTTTTGAATGGTCGTTAACCAATCCTTCTTGAGTTACACTACAACTCTATAATGTTTATTCCAAAGCATACTAACCTCCGAAATGTCACATTAGAAAAAGTTTTCAATGTTTATGGTAATGGTAAATCGCTCGCGTCACGGCTCATCCTTCGTCAGTCTAAAAGGCAGGTGGATTTTAATTCATATGCTGCTTTCCACTCATTTATATGTAGGCATACAAGTCGATCTGAAAAGCCTCATTCATCGCAGTACCGCCATGAGAGGTAGTAATGGAAATCCTATTTCTATTGCGTACACATAAAAATAAATATTGAATACTGCCCGATTTTGGTAAAGGTTAATGATTTAAAAGCATATCATTTCAACGTATTTCTGGGAATGGAAGGAAAACATCCGAAAATATCGTTCCTTTTATAAATCGAGAGAGTTTGACGTAATACTTTAGAAATGGGTTTTGCTACATGCATCTGTAATTTGAGCCTTAAACCACGGACGCCTACGTACTCGTGCACTAATCAAAATTAATTGTCCACTCAATTCAACCATGTATAAGGAGGGCTTTCAAAGAGCCAGGTGGAGCGTGAAGCGAGCTCGCGTTGGCTTAGATTAAGGGCGAGGACACATCACTACGGGGTATTAAAAGATAAATAATAACAGAGGCAAATGAGTTACTTGATGAAAATGAATGATCACTAGATATAAGGACTTAGCTCCTGCAGCATTCATATTATCAAATCCGTTAAGCAGGGTAACTATAAGGCAAATACACAAATTTGATACTTAACTAAAGAAAATGTTTATTTTATGTTATTATGAACATTGATTTATATGCCTTTGATTAAAAGTCATTTTCGATTACCTATTTTACGATGTACCCTCACAAAGTTTAATGATAAGTTAGCAGTTAGTTTGACAGTTGGTTGATCAAAGAAACGCCAGCGACGTGTCTGCCATCATAATTTTATCTCATGGAAACGCTTTGCTCAATCAGTCATCGCTGACTCGTTAATTACAGTCTGAGAATTTTTCGAGAAGTATACGTTAGAGTTTTAGCTGAGTCTTACATAAAACTAACGAAGCGAGAATTATTAGAAGGTATACGCAGACTAAGGCCCGTATTAATAAATCGATCTCAAAGTTGAGATTGATCTTAAGATGCAGCTTTGACGTTTAACGTGGTTGACGGGCCCGTTAGCGTGGTTGGCGCGGAGGCGACTTTCACGCTGCAGGTCGTAGGTTCGATTCCTACCCTTGACATGCATTTGTGTGCATGAACATGTCTGTATGTCCGGAGTCTGGGTGTATATGTATATTAAGTATGTATTTACAAATAAAAAAGTGGTATATGTAGTAATATCAGTTATCAGCTGGCCTACTCCGAAATACGAACCTAACGTTTCGGCTGTCGGATTGTCGTGGATTTGACATTTCTTCTTTCGTTTTTCTCTACGATTTGACATTGTTTTGATCGTAAATCGAATCCGTACTTCGGACGATCCGTCAGCGACGTATTTCGGAGTAACCCCCCTGGTTTCCATAGTACAAGCTCTGCTTAGTTTGGGATCAGGTAGCCGTGTGTAAAAATGTCCCAGGATATTATTATTATTATAATTAATGTATGGAACATCTGTCAAAAACAGACTTTGAGATGCATTTATTAATACGAGCCTCAATATCTCGTCTCAAATTTATATGGCTTAATTTGAAGGTTCAATTGGCGGCCTTCCATTACAAACGGACCTACTTTTTGTAGATATTTGTACAGGAAAGTTTTTGTTCTGCAGCTCAACGCCCAGAGATCAGAGCGTGTCAGCACACTGTGACTACCACACAGCTATCAAACCACGTATTGGAATAATAAAATATTTAAAAACTCAATGGAAATTGGATAGATAGTTTACTAAGACTGATGAATCTAAAAAAGTCAGAATTGAAATAACTTAGGTGTACGTGTTAGTTTAGAATCGGATACACTGTGTTCACTAGCTACGTCCAGAAGTGTCACATGCCGCGCGAGGAAAATTTTCCTCGCCAAGTTTGACTTGCCTCTCGTGAGGCAAATGCGCGCCCTGCCTCACCTGAGCACTCACATTTGCCTCGCCTAGTTTGACAGTCGTGAGACAGAACGATGTCAAACGTGTCAAACTGATTGATCGGGTATACCTTTCCCTGTCTAGAGTGTCAGTTGCCTCGCCATTTGCCTCGCGCGGCATGCGACTGAGGCAAACGTCGTGCTTCGCGAGGCATGTGGGTGAGCAGCCTCGCGCGGCATGTGCATGTTGTAGACACGTCTAATTGGCGGCGTCTTCATCAGGCGCATGCCTCGCGCGAGCACTCACTTTTGACGTCGGAACGCATAGACGTAATGTCATAATATGAGTGCTCGGGTGAGGCATGCGCGCCATATGGACACATCTATTGGGTAAGGAAAATTGAGGCAATAATATCAAATGTCTTTGTTTGACGTTTAATTATATCACTGAAGGAGGTCGTCGAGGATAATTCTACAAGTAATTAATAATAATAAGCGTATCTGTACTCGATATAAAGCTGCCGCGATTAAGATGTAAAAAATGTAACATCACGACTTTTATCCCCATTCGGGGGTAGTCAGAGGCTTGAGTGGCCATACACCACCACATTGTGGAGGTTGTAACCAACTCAAAGCCCACGTTTCACCTGATAGTCAGAACCCAACGTGACAGGTGGTGAACCTTGTCGCCGTGTATACAGGAACTGACTATTACCTAATCCCGAGGGATAGGTAGGTTTCCTCACGATGTTTTCCCGCGATTAAGATTAAGATATGGGCGATAAAATGTCTCTATACCAACACCACACCAAACTTTCATATATTAAATTAATTTCTAATTGTACAGTCGGCAACATAAGTCGCTGTACATATTAAATTGTTCAAATCGCCAATACTTTTCATTTTAAAAAGTTTGGTAAACATTGTTTAAACTAAATATTAGCAATACCTATATGTAGATCTAGACAAATAATGGATTTGATGCAAAACAAAAGTGTGCAAGCGATATGAAAAACTGTGAATCTTCGACTTATGTCGCTGACCGTACAAATTGCCATCAACTTTGTATACTATACAATTGTAGACAAGCACCGACAGATTAGGTCATTCAAATGAACGACGCCAATGGGAGTACATTTTTGCGTTTCATTTGCGTGCAGATTGTGGGCTGGCGGTCACATTTGTACAGTTAGGCAATAAAATTTGCATGCCATTACATAAATTCACGCGGGTCGCTGTATCTCTGTGCGCAATTAATATTATCGTTACTATTATGTAAACATTGATGTTAATTTCGACAATCATTTAAACGTAAAAGCTGAAATGTACGAGCGAGCAGATAACGAAGTCCATGCCGAACAAAATATTTCATGCAAATAACACGGCTTGTGCAGATAATTAAGATTAAATTATTAATTAAGATAAAAGACACGGATAAAGTAAGTCGCTGGCTCGAAATTATGTTAAGGTCACTTAAATTTAAATACCCTTTTAGGCTTAAAAAACTCCAGAGAAAAATACATTAGAAGAGCGGGATTCATCAATCTTAAAAGTTCTAATCGCTCTGTCTCCAAGTGGAAAGTTGACGCGCAGGCGGAGCGGCCAGCGCGGGGTCCTCACATAAAACCGAATATTTAAATAAAGCTGCTTCACCTTGCCCCAACTTTTAATGAGCAGGTTATTAGGGATGTTATAAAAATAACCGGCTTCATTTCCTCTTTGTATTTTTGCCCTCATTTCGCGTTTGTGCAGACAAGGTTCAATTAAGGGGAATGCTCACTTATTTTTTTCCTTATTAACTTGAATACTCAGCTTTGACATGCCTCATATGGAAGCTTTTAACTGTAAAGACCTACTACTGCCTATTCTGCCGGAAATGATGCCTAGGGCAAGCATTGAAATTGCGCCTCTTCGTAATTTTTATAGTTAGCGTTGAAGAACCTCTTTATGCGGCTCTCTGGCGGACTTCTTTTTCTCGCTACGGACTGACATGGACGTCAGACGGATTTTCATTGTTTTTTCTCTTACTTACTAAAACCCTTGTAACTATTTCTTTTCTACTTCTATATTATTAATTTATTACTGCTACTAAGTTAGGCTTTGATTGAACCAGCCCCTACAGTTAGACTGCCTTATTTATAGACATTTTAGCAAGTTTACAATGGTTTTGTAATATTGCTAAAACGTGTTAATTGCTGACCTACTAAATAAATCCTGAATTAAAATAATCCTGAGAAATTTATTGTTGAGATTTCGTCGGATGAAATCTAAGATTCTCGCACAAAATCATCCCAGAGAATAATAATTATTGGGAGCGACTATAGTTATCTAACAAGCCTTCAAAATGCTAACAATTCAAATGCTTAAGGCTATAAATAATTACCTTGGAGCCACAGTTCAAAGACCACGTCCGACCTACTCCCTGCCAAATAGATAGATCTTGACGAGGGTCTCTTAAAGCCGGATTTAATTTTTAATTGGCTAAATTACTTTCAGCCTTACCTTACAGCTATGAAGGTTTAAAATGGCGGGGTTTATAATTACTAAAGGTTTAACAAAAGTATATATTTGAGAAGGATAGATAAGGAACGGGAAATCGTACTACATCTAAAATAAATTCACGAACTAAATTTACAGGTAATAAAAGAGAAAGAAATTATAGGTGGTTCTTGCTCTTACCATGAAAAACCAAAGGAAATAATAATTTTCCATAATAAAGCCCTAATCACAATTTTGTATAGTGGTCCATATTCAATAAAAGCCCTTGATCAGAATCTTATTTGACATTTGAATTGGACACTCTAAGCCAGAGTCCATATTTCCAACTGAATAATAATGTAGTTGATTTAGCATCGAAAGGAAATGATGGCGAAGGGAAATTTGCCAAACGCTTCGAGCATTTATTATTTCGCTACATTTATATTCATTCTTTTGTATCATCTATCGTGTATATTAAACAAGATTGTTATTTTAATTTGATCTGTTGAATAAAATATTTGGAAAAAATACGAGTCCATTTTCGTGGAAATTCATGGAACGCCAAAGGAAAAGAAATTGGTAATAGTCAATAGACGTGTCTACAACATACACATGCCGCGCGAGGCTACTCACCCACATGCCTCGCGAAGCACAACGTTTGCCTCAGTCGCATGCCGCGCGAGGCAAATGGTGAGGCAACTGACACTAGACAGAGAAAGGTATAGCCGAGCAATCAGTTTGACACGTTTGACATCGTTCTGTCTGATGACTATGCCAAACTAGGCGAGGCAAATGACAGCGCTCAGGTGAGGCAGGACGCGCATTTGCCTCGCGCGAGACTTGTCAAACTTCGTGAGGCAATTTGCCTCGCGTGGCATGTGACACATCTGGACGTAGCTATTTACGTCGATGATTTTGGTAAGCTCAACTTATAATATACTATAATAATAATAATTTAGCCCTTTTAACGTCCCACTGCTGGGCACGGGCCTCCCCTCAATGCGAGGGGGATTCAGGCTATAATCCACCACGCTGGCCTAGTGCGGGTTGGTGGATTTCACATGTCTAAAGACATGCAGGTTCCCTCACGATGTATTCCTTCACCGCAAGCAAGTGATAATCATATTAAAGTTATGATTCACACATAGATTTCGAAAAATCCAGAGGTGTGAACCCAGGACCTTAAACCGCAAGACGCGTGCTCAAGCTCAACTTGTCCTATTTAATTCTTCAGTTATTATAATAACAGCCAAAGCTTTATCTTTGACGGAGCTTCAATAGGGCAAATCAAACAATTGCGAGAACTACCGTGCGTAGTTAGCGTATCAACTTATCGAGTCCCATTTTAATATCTAGTTCGTCAATTTAGTCGTCATTTCATTAAAACTATGAATCCTCTTGGAGACATTGTGTTAAATTAATCATGAACTTTTACTGGGGTGCTTTGTCCATTGTTTGAGCATTTAAATAAATAAAAAAACAGCTTGAGTGCCTCTTGCAAAGAAATGACTCAAAGGAACTCTTTTAAATGATTTGTTTAAACAAACAAACATTGTTTGTTTTGTTGTTTGAACAAAGCAAATTGAAATGTTTTCAATAGTCCCTATCTCCCACCATGAAAAGGTTTTATAATGATACCTATTGCCAAGGAAAAACCGAAGCTTCACTCTTATTAAATCTTTCATTTTCTTTATTTTTAATTTCCGTTAGACTGCGTTCGTATTTTATTTCAAGAAAACGAAGTTGAAAGGAGTAACTAGCAAATATATACATTGTTCGATCGCCTGCCGTTTGATCAAGAATTTTCATTACATACATTGATGTTTTATTTTAGTAGTATGGTACCTAATAACATCGCAATTACTAGTCTAATGCTCAGCGCACCACAAGCAGCGAAATTCTCACATCTGTTACCGCAGAATCGCATAAGAAGGCATTATTCACCAAAAGATGAGCCCTATTAACATTACCGGCATGTTTTCAACATTATATTCCGCAAGCGACTGAGTCATATTGTGCCCATGGACTCAGTTTAAGAGACCAAACTATTTTGGACAGTCACGTGTCTCCCTCTTGCTTTGTAATGTCTTTGATCACATATAATTTTTTCCTTTTTGTCTCATTTCAAATGTATTGCAGTAAGAAGCCATTAGCACCACTAGGTACCCATCAATACACAAAACGGTCAGGCTACTATGGGTAACATAAATTGTAGGGGAATCCTACAATCTAATTGTGAATGAATCTTGATGTTCGGTACGGGCGCGGCACGCCACCGATATCGATACCGTCTCGCCGCGCGCCGTGTTCGGGCGGAACCCCAACCCAATTATTGAGCCACTTACTCGGTGCATTCCACAACTCGATCAGGTTCTCGAGTGGAACTCGCCGCATGCAAGCGCCAGCGAGCGAGATCCGCTGGATGTAGATTGATCGTGTATCTTCAATAAATGATTCAATATAAGACCTTGGTATACCTACCTATAGTACGTTTTTTTTATACTTGTCCTATTTGGTAAGCAAAGATGGCGTCCAGCGGTGCGATTGCGTAACTTTTTGTCAATGTTTCAATTGGTTTCGTATATAATTGACACAGGATGAACTTTGCTTACCAAATAGGAAAAGTATAAAAAAACGTACTATACCTATATGTGGTGGTAGAGCCAAGTTGTAGCCAATTGACTGCAGAACCGGGGTAGTACCACCCTCTCACAGATCGACGTAAAGTAGCTATTACAGCTGCGTTTCGTGCGATGAGTGAAAGAACTGGATGCCCAACACTACCCCTCCCTCTGTCCCACAACCATTCAGGTCAGAAATGTGCGAGCGATGACTTTGATATTGCAAGCATCTATGGGCTACCATAACTGCTTTGCATCAGGCGGGCCGTACGCGTTTGCCACCCTATTCACATAAAAATTCAAAAATATTATCTGGTTTATTATGTTTTGCAGAATGAACTCATCAATGTAGATCTTAATAAAGGAGTATCGCTCGACGCTGATATCCTAGTTAATTGTTAATTCAGTTCGGCAAGTTTATTGTTGAAAATTCTCATCATTCAGATTCTTCGAAATCTCTCCAAATGTAGGCGCCTATTTATTTTCAGAAAATCTAAACATTCAAACTAAATTAATTACAACAAATATTGTTGATTCTACGTAAATAGAATTTCTAACTGTAAAAGACAGTCGCGATCCAATACAAGCGAAGCTATTTGCCGAAATGAAATATTTTGAATGGGACTAATCTTTAATCAAAGTATTCAGGGATTCGTACATCAGACGGTTGTATTCCTCAGGTTTAATCCGGGAACGTAGCCGGTGGGTAATCCCGGGAGAGCTAACGCAAAGTGATTTGTGCTTAACAGAGGCAGGATCAGGGCGGTAGGCCGGCAGGTGGGTAATCGGAGCAATTTACATAATACGCGCTCTCAGCCGCCGCGGGAGCCGGCTGCCTGGCTGCGCTGTGACCTCTCATTGTGACATTTTCTTGGGAATGTTTTCTTACCAACACCTAAAAGCATCTAAACGACCAACCCGTGACTTTTAACATAAAATATAGAAGAATATTATGACCTTCAAAGACATTGTCAGTTCACAGAATTCGAAGGAGGTCTCAGCTAAAAAGTAACATAGGAAAACACAGTAGATAACAAAACAGGTCAATAAATTAGGACCTTTAAGGTCAACGCTCATCTAACGCTCATCTCACTAACTGAACCGGAAATAAGTGGACCACGCGCTGACCGCGCGGCGTTCACTCGTTGACCCTGCGCGGTCCACTGGCGATCACGTGACGTTTATGGTGTAAAAGCAACGTCCGCCCGCGGACCACCAGGCGACAACGAGTGGACGCCGAGCGGCGAGGCGGTGCTGGTCGGATGCGGAGGCGTTAGGTGAGCGTTGACCTTTATTAATCCATAGGCGGTCACCGCAAAACAAAAACGTGGCCGTACCATCCGCCAGGAAGTGGGAAATGTCAATAAACACTTAATCTCCATTAAGAGGATCGAGTTGGACGCCGATGGTACCACCGCGATAGCCCTGAATAATGGATGAGACGGGCCCAGGCGCGTACGAGTTGTTCTATATCTCGCTTGTCGACCGACGAAGAGGCTGACAGCCCGACGGTGCTTGGGCCTCGACAAATGCGAACCTTTTCGTGTTTACGTTGATACAAAACGTGCAAATCACCTGTCCCAAAGCCGATTCCGGAAAAACACAGTGGATAACGGAAATACCTCTGCGGCAAACAAAAACAAATCTACAACATCTATTGTGTTTTTCAGAAATTGTGTGCGGTAGTTTGTCATAAATCCAAACAGATTGATACTTTTATTGAACACAAAGAATTTGATAATATATTAATTTATTGAAACAGGGTGGAATAATAGGAACATGATAATAAAAATCTGATAATATGCTGACGTTTGCACGTGTAATTTTTGCAAAAGCCCAATTAGGTGACACCAATCCTGACCGTCATTCTTGCTTTCAACGCATGAACCTATACTATGTTTCAGTTTTTTCTCCGAAGCCGCGTCGCTGAGTCCATTACCTTTATGGGTTTTCCATGTAGGTACTTGCCTCTTAATAAGATGATCGTATTCATGAAGTATCAGGATTTCTAAGGCCTAGAGAAAGATAATAAAATTTGAAGTGATAGGCAAAACGTATTAAAGAATTTACAAATAAATATATTGTCAAATAGGTTTCATGACCGGATTTTCCTTTCTCCTTCAAGCACCTTCTTACTTATAGAAATCAGATCAAATAAGATTACGTAAGGATAAGCCAAACTCGAGATGGAAAAACTTATAGCCTGCGATGACAAAGGAAAATATATCGTCAGCGAATCGTGAATTATGTCGAAGTTGATATAAGTAATATTGATAAGCGGTCTCGAAGAGTAAATTGAGTTGGAGTTGGGCCCTTCAAGCGAGCAAGTTGAGTGAGGTGGCTGGCAAAGCGCCTCGCAAATATTGACTGCGGTTGAGTGTCTCAAAACTTGCGAATTTTCCCCGTATCGACCTAGAACTTTCATATTAATGCCTTCGGGGAAAGTAACAACTTTTAATAGACTAGCCTTTCGCCTCACGGTTTTACTCATGAACTTCGCCAAGTCGTCCAACTTGTAAGCTCTGGAGACGGAAAGCATGATTACGCTACGAACAATTTGATCTGAAATGTTTGCTGTCTTTGATTAGTTACCATTCCGTATTTACTCCAAGCTTTTGGTGCTGAAATAGGGATTTTAATTAAAAGATAACTCCATCTTTATTTGGTTTTATTAAAAAATCTTACATATGTAATTCAGAATGACTACGTACATTTCCTTATACAAAAAAACAAATAATACGACTACACGACTGGTCTTAAATGTTTGTGAAATATTATTTAAGTACGCAATAGTTGTACCGATGTCTTTTTATGATTGTCATTAATTCACATGTGCATTTTAGAGTAAATCCTATATTTCATAAAAATAAACTTTACTATACTAACCTTACACTAACATGATATGATTTGTGCATTTTTTACGAATATTTTTTTATGATTATGTACTAATTTCTAATGTAAGTGGTTGGCAACACCATAGGTGGAGGTAGGTATTTCCTAAGGTATATACAATTATGGTCAACTAAGGGTATGAATCTAATAACTTGCTGAATATTTTGGCAAACCTGAAATCTACTTTGTTGATTACGATTAACTTAACGGTATTGTAACACTATAATATAGTAAGTTTAGAATAGCTATGCTATTTAAATATGAATTGACTAAAGTTAGAGACTACGTTACGTCGCACGAGTTACGTACTACGTATACCTACGTAGCGAAGACGCTACGCTACCTACGATGATGTGTCCCGCACGTGATTTTAAATGAATGGCTAACGCTAGCGTAACGTCTGTAGGTTTACGTTCGATCAAATGCGAGTATACATAAATAGTCTAATAATATATTTAAGTGCATTTTAAAGAAGCACTACACTGGGTCTGTTTCAAAACGTCAAATAACTTTTATCCACCAAATAAATATGCCGGTCTCACAGTTCTTCCATAAAATTGTCAAAACGCCATATTTATTTGGTAGCAAGTTATCAGTCGTTTCTGAAACAGGCTCAATAATGATGTCATACAAATTATCGGTCGGTTTTGATGTGTGCACTAAAATATTAATGATCTATTTTTTATGACTATTGTAACAAGTTGTGTGTTTTGTAACAAGCTCATACTATGGGCAGTACAGTTTATGATAAATAAGTACATAGGTAGTACATAGATATACATTACATAGATAGTTCATACATATTTAAATAAAACAATGATATAAGTGCACCGTGCAACTGATGATGTGAATGTAACACTAATCGTAATTGCGTTAGATGTTATAATCATATACCCATTATGGTGGTGCTGACACGACATAATTTAACCTAGTATACGAAATGGATTAAATTTATTTCGATTAGGCGGTGGTTGAGGCCTTCGAGATCGATTAGGTCTATGTAAAGGTTCATTTGCTCCGGACAGTAATGGTGATTGAAAATCGTCAATAGTTTCTGAAGAATTAGTACTTGCGTCATATTCTTCATTACTCTCAACACTGTAACCGCTATCTTTCTCTTTAGATGTTGATAGAGGTACATTAGCAGTGGTTGTTTCTCTGAGATGCTGTGTGGTTTGCCCGTTGGTTGTATTTTTTTCTATAGAGGAGGGAGTGGTGGTAAGGATCACGTCATTGATGGTAGTTGGTGTATGTTCTGTAGATATGGTATTTATTTCTGTGGCATTGTCTTTAAGATCTGCAGTGACTGCTGTAGAAGAAATATTAATAATGGGAGTTGTTTCAAAGTACGCCTGCGTGGTTCCTACACTAACGTGAGTGGTAAGAGGCTCTGTATTATTGATCAATTCTCCCGTGAATTGTCTGTTACTTGTTGTCAAATGTGAAACTTTATCTTCAAATACCGGAATTTTTGTTGTAATTTCAAATACAGTAGGAGTTGAACTTGTATGGTCATCGGAAATTATAGTTATTTTTACAACTTCGTGTGTCGAAGTAATATTTTGTACTGTCATATCAATACTTTTAACAGTGACTTCTTTGGGCTTTTCAGTTGCTTCTACATCGAGTAGTTTAATTTCTGAATCATTGCTGGATAGGTCACCTTTTATAACTTCTAGTTTAGAAACGTCACCAGTGTAGTTTGTGAAAAATGTATGAATTTTTGTTACATTGGGTGCATCTTTTAATATAACCGTAAGATCTATAGAAGAATCATCGTCATATTTATCTTGTTGTACTGCAATAGGCGTTGTAGCACTTACTCTATTCAGGTTCTGAAAGTGAGTGGTCGATAGTTCAGTTGTCTTTTCAAATGTAGATTTGATTTCGCTAGTTTTCAAAGACCTGCTCTTCGGATCATATAATTTTTCATTATACTTTTTCGGCACACTTGACTTGACTTTATCCTTCTTGAAATATTCTTTTACCTTTATTGGCTGCATATACACGACAAGTGGTTTATTCGTTGTAGTTATTTTGAGCTCTTCTGTTGTTAACCTGTCAGTATTAGCTACGTGGTCGTTATGACCATATTGATTGCTAAATTCATTAAAATGTTGTTCAGCAAGTTGTTGTGCATGTTTTTCTTGTAACGATAACACGGTCATATCATCGCTGATTTTGGCCTTTGCCATCACCAAAGGAGGAACAAAATGATCAGTTGGTTGCGTAAATATATTTTCGAGATTCCCAAGTCGTGCTATTTCTTCATGCAACATTTTATGCTGCATGTGTTTTTCGTCTTCCATTTTTTCTAACTGCTCATTTGTTAAATAATTATCATTAGCCAGTTTTGGTATGTAATTACTATGTAAGTTGTTATTATTCGACAAACTCAAATCTACATTTTTGTTAACGAAGTTGTTAAATGTATTACTACTTAAAACTTTCATTGGTAATTTATATTCCATTGCAGAACTTAGATCATGATAAGACGATGCTGTCATAGATTGGTTTATGTCATCTTCATGTTCAGTCGTAGCATTTTCCTCTGTAGTAATCTCTGTCGAAGTATCCTGATCAGTAAACGCAGCATCTGTAGTCAGTGGCCACGAGTTACTCGTTGACGATGGATTGAAAGTGCTCGTGATTTCTTCTTCTTCTGCGCATTTTAAGTCTCTCAATAAATCTTCACGTTTCTGTGGAAGAATTAATTTGTTGTAGTCCTACTTTATCGACACTTGTATAATATAAAATATTCCTGTATCAGAAGTTTTCTTACCACATTTCCGGTGCATTGAACGCGTTTCACTCCAGCCAGACCGCAGTCAGCCGTCAGCTGCACCGCAGCACTTTCGGGCAAGTACAGGATGGTGAGGGCGGGCAGGGCTCGCACCATACACCCTTCATTACCCAACGCCCACTGTGGTACTGTACACAAAAACACATTAACACCATTTAAGTCATGATCTAAGATATATACATTAGATTATTCTGTACTTATCTAACAGTTCAGATGCGAAACTAAATTGTTTTGCCTCGAGCATTATTATTCGAGCTTTATTTATCTTAAACATTCAACCTTCCCTAGCTAATACCGTAAACGTATTATTTAATGTACCGTTACAATATTACCTTAAGCCTCGGTGTCTTGTTTTCGTTGTTATTACTTGGATATTTTGATATATATTTTACTTACTACTAAATAGAAACAATTATTATGAAACTATACTGAAATTTTTAACAAACTATCTTTGTGTCCTCCCACTAAAGTATGTAAGTACAGTCGGCTGCATAATTCAGGGAACTCTTTATTAGTGACATCTGTGATAAAGAAAGCTCAGCTGATACTGGAAATGTTCCCTGAGATGTGCAGGCGAATGTACCTACCTTTTTTTGGGACTAGGCTCGCCACGCTCTCCCACCACTGTTACTCCTGTAAGCCAGGGCAAATAATGGTGATAATGACGTCAAGGTTTGACCCTCGACGAGCCCCGAGGAAAAGCTCAGTTGTCATGGAACCCAACTGTACCTACCTCTGTAAGCCAGGGCAAATAATGGTGATAATGACGTCAAGGTTTGACCCTCGACGAGCCCCGGGGAAAAGCTCAGTTGTCATGGAACCCAACTGTACCTACCTCTGTAAGCCAGGGCAAATAATGGTGATAATGACGTCAAGGTTTGACCCTCGACGAGCCCCGGGGAAAAGCTAAGTTGTCTTGGAACCCGACGCTACCTACCTATAAACATTTCTCATGTTTTGTTATTACATGTTGCTTTGGTTTGTACCTGGCAGTTCACAGATGAAGGATGCCACAGTGGGCCCACCGCAGGCCCTCGCATCCCATCGGTAGTCGGCGGCGGGGTCGGCGGCCGCGCACAGCGGGGCGGAGCGCGCGTCCGGGGCGGAACTCCAGTACCCATCTCCGCTCAGCCCGCGATAGTCTCTGATGACAACGTACGTATACATATTTTAAAACACTATCGGTGTTATTACATACACAATAAACTCGTTTTGAACGCGTGTCTAGTATTGCCCTTGAAAAACTTGAAAAACATGCGTTCAAAACAACTTTAATTTATTTTTATAACTCTGTGTAAAATTTAATTTTATCCCATAAAGTGGACGACTTTATTGTTATAAGATATATTAACTAGTGGGTATACTAACTAATGTAATCTGTCTGCTATCCGCGGCGTTGTCTGCGAGAATTTTGGCCTAAGCACATTAGACGAATATTGCTAAGCACCGATACTCTCCTGTACATACGGGTGCACTAACAAATTGTCATTGTATTTTTTTTATCTGCCACCAGATCAAAACGTGATTTCGAAGAACAAAAACCGGCAAGAAACCACACAGTAGGCTTGTTTTTTTATGGAAGCTCAAGCTTCAGTTTTTTTTTTTTTTTTTTTTTATAGGACTGCGGTGGCAAAAAAGCGTACGGCCCGCCTGATGTTAAGCAGTTACCGTAGCCTATAGATGCTTACAATACCAAAGGCATTGCTCGCACATTGCCGACCTGAAGGGGACTGGGATGGAAAAACTGGAACTGGATTTGATGGATTGGATGGATTTGGACTGGATGGGGACTGGATTTTCAGTTCAAAATTAAACGATACTCACGTCCAAGTGAAGTCCCCGTCCGGATTGCTGCGGATGAGTCCAACCCACACGGCGCTAGATATGTCCAGCTCTTTGAGATACGCACGCACCGCGTCGTACTGGGCCGTTGTGTCCACTATAACAATAGAAATACAATTACATAACTAATCTGAGATAAAGATAATAATTCCTTTTTGCCCATGTTATCGTTTATATGTCAGAGCTTTTAGAGATATAGACTGGGCCTCGAAGTCACCCCGAGACGCGGTTTGATGGTAGACTCCAGTCACGCCAATGATTTTAATAGAGACATGAGTAGGTAGATAATTGTAAATTTCTGTTATAACGATACTGTCCATCCCACAGACAGTAGGACTTTTCCTATCCAATATAGTGGGAAAAGATCTGATATACCTATTGCTCATTCCCAACCTTTTTTAATGTGCCTCTTAACCCCTCCATAAAAGTCTATCTCCACCAGTCAGATTTATGGCGAATTGCGCTACACTTGGTTGAAAGAAAATTGATAGGAAACTCTTTTACGATTTCCACTAATACAGCGAGAAAGAATTTCGCGGAGTTAATGGAAAAACGAAGTTTATGCGGGCGGGATGCCCACGTAGAGGCAGGTATGATTCGATTACACAGCCGTGGCTGGCTGAGGCCGTTCTATTTTTGTTTACGTCACGTAGTTTACGAACGAGCCCGAAGCTCGCTCATATCGCGTAATCTTATCAAATCATCCCTAGCAGTAAAGAGAGCAACGTTTATGCTCTAGTAAAAACGAAAACATAAAAGAATATCTGTCGTAGCTGCTGTATCTGTGGAATAGACGACTACGTATAATATTATGATTACATATTGGTAGTAACTGAAGTTGTACGAACAAAACTTTTATAATATTTTAACAAGTTATTTTATAATTTTTAAGCCACGTTTTAAACCTTCAACAATAACAATTCGATCAAAACAATACCCTAACAAAACCGTTAAACAAACATTATTAATTTTACCAAAATCCTCGTCCATTTGAGGCCCACATTCACGGCACATCAATTAACATTCAAGCTCTCTAATCGCCGAATTGAGCATTCAGTTCACCTCGATACAATCGCTCCTGATTGACAGCCCATTTCAGATGTCAAGGTACTAGGAAACTATGCGTTTTAGGGCTGTCACCGGCGGAAATTTACATTACCGTGGAGTTGAGCAGGGCGACAAGCCGCTCGTATTTAAATTGACGTCATTAGGGCGGTTTCACGCAGCTAAAATGAAGGCCTTTGCCAATAAAATTTACAGCTTGTACGTTTGCCTGTGTAAGGAATCTTGTGAGTCCGCCCTACGGCCCCCTGAGAGCTTGTAAGGATTAATTAGTAGATTCCAGCCGGCGTATTACGAAAATCGGAAAGAAAATATTTCACTTCTCATCATTTTAACTCGAGAGATTGCCATGGCAACATTTAATTAGCTTACCTTTCGTGATCATTGTACACGTTTATCCATTGGTTCTACGTCGCTATTGAGTCGAGGTATAAAAGAACAGAAAGCCGATAAATCCTTTCAGAACTCATAAGAAAGCCGGATTAACTCGGGCTGTAATAACACATCGTGGTATTATCGTTGGGCGAAGCCGCGTTTTACTGAAAAGCAATTTCTCAACGAGAACACGAAACAGAACTTTTACTTAATATTCTCGTCATATTTCATAACCCTTCAGCTGTTTCTTGGTTATTAAACCTCTGAATTGCCTTAGTAATTGTACCTATTGCTCAGTAAGTACGTATTTCACAGTTCTGTTAACAGATACAATGCTGAAAACGCTTACAGTTATTATTTATCATTATTTTAAAACAAGTATATTGCTCTTACCTATGAGGTTGAATTTTATTCAGTAGTAGGTACGATAATGATTCTGCGTCCTGAGTAAAATTCAGGCTTACAGTTTCAAACAACGTGCTCATCGTAGAATAAGTTGTTCAGTTTTTCTAAAGCAGATAATAATATAATATTAATTTTAGTTATACAATGGGTACTAAGCTTTAAATTTCACAAACATTTCTGAAACCTATAAATAATGTCCCTAGGTCTTAGCATGTGGGGTGTAGGTACACAATCGGCTAGGTCGGCTGGCGCCACGCCAACATCTCGGGACGCTAAGAGCCACGGCCGCGGGGCCCACCGCCAAGTCAATATTTGTGATGCCATTTACCCGTCCCGACACACGCTACTACGATATTTTATTGCCGATAAACTTCTAATTTAGGAATTGATTTATTGTGTAGGAAGTGGAAGGACTATGGATACTCAGCTTTATAGATTTTTACGTAACTTGTGTTTATAAGCTGGTAACAGTTCGCTGTTTTGGCAAGGATCCATATTAATAGATTTGGTAAAAATGTTTCTCTTGCTGTTTTATAGAGCCTAGAAAATCAGTAAAACAATTAGGTGCCAATAGGTATATTAGGGGGTGAGACGCCCTAAGCCAGCTGCAATCACTGATTGGGAAACGATCGGGGTTAAGCAATGCTTGGCAAAGTCAGTTAGAGATGAGTGACCATTTAATTTTAGTCGCATTTGAACTAAGCGTCTCCGTGCTTGCCGTGTCCGTGTGGTGCCGGCTTAGAATAGCACCAACCCATCTCATCCCGTGGGTGTCGTAAGAGGCGACTAAGGGATTCACCGGAGGATGGGCAGCAGCGTCCTCCGTGTACATATTATATCTACTGCGATCGCCAACCCGTCTGCCAAGCGTGGCGATTATGGCAAAACCCCCCAAATGAAAGTCACAACAAAGAATCGGCCCCCAGTCCCCGGCAGCCTCGCTAGTCCTGGCCATGGTAGCGGCTATGGTAACGGCGGGGCAGGGGGTGCTAAGAATCTCCGGCAGGATGGCTACCATAAAAACCGACTATTGGACCTGGCAACATATAACACGCGCACACTGCGGACCGACGAGAAGATCGCTGAGCTTGAGGAACAATTGAGCAGGGTACGATGGGACATCGTAGGATTATCTGAAGTCCGAAGAGAGGGGGAGGACTCGATAATTCTGAAATCCGGCAACCTGCTCTTTT
Source organism: Drymonia ruficornis (assembly GCA_947859195.1). Lineage (NCBI taxonomy): Eukaryota > Metazoa > Arthropoda > Insecta > Lepidoptera > Notodontidae > Drymonia > Drymonia ruficornis. The sequence continues at coordinate 11,093,577 of OX401905.1, read as the reverse complement.
TCCGGGAGGGCGACCAGCAGTCCCAGGGTGGTGTCGGGTTTATCGTCCACAAGTCACTCGTGAACAACGTGGTGAAGATCGAGAGTGTGTCGACTAGGGTGGCGTATCTTGTTCTCCGAATAACCAAACGTTATTCGTTAAAAGTAGTTCAGGTGTACGCTCCGACATCGGCACATTCCGACGACGAGGTGGAAACTATGTATGAGGATATCTCTAGAGCCATGCATAGTTCCAAAACTCACTTTACCGTTGTCATGGGTGACTTCAACGCGAAACTGGGCAAACGAGACGGTGATGAGCTGCGAGTGGGGCAATTTGGAGTTGGACGGCGTAACCACCGGGGCCACCTACTGGCAGGCTTCATGGAGAAGGAGGGACTCTATATGATGAACTCCTTCTTCAGGAAGCGTGAGCACAGGAAGTGGACCTGGATGAGCCCCGACGGTGCAACTAAAAACGAGATAGACTTCATCATGTCGACGAAGAAGCAAGTATTCAATGATGTCTCTGTGATCAACGCGGTCAAAACCGGTAGTGATCACCGACTGGTAAGAGGCACATTGAATCTCAACATAAAGCTTGAAAGGTTTCGACTGATGAAGTCTACGCTCCGACCAGCACCAAACCAGATCCAAAACCCCGAGAGCTTTCAGCTCGAACTTCAAAACCGATTCGATGTCCTAGGGAGTAGCGTGGACGATTGTAACGACGGGTTCGTGGAAACTGTCCATACGATCGGGTCAAAGTACTGCAAGGCCCGCCGTACAAACAGAACCAAAAAAATCTCGGATCACACCTCTAAGCTCATGGAGGAAAGGAGTGAAATGGTACTGCAGTCTTCAGATGACGCGTCTAAATACCGGCAGCTCAATAGACAGATCTCGAAGTCCTTGACACGTGACTTCCGCCAATTTAATACCGAGCGTATTAAAGAAGCTATCGAGCGGAACAGAGGCTCCAAAGTGTTCGCTAGAGATCTGTCTATTGGGCAAAGCCAGCTAACGAAACTGAAAACCGATGGCGGCAGTATCGTTTCATCCAAACCAGAGCTTTTGAGAGAGATCGAGAAGTTCTATGGACAGTTATACACGTCAATACGGACACCCGTTACAAACCTGGCGAACGACCCAAGAGCTAGGTTAACCCGACACTATACCGAAGACATCCCGGACGTCAGCTTGTACGAGATTAGTATGGCTCTTAAACAGCTTAAAAACAACAAGGCACCGGGTGATGATGGAATAACGGCTGAGCTCCTGAAGGCGGGTGGAAAACCGGTCCTTAAGGCCCTTCAGAAGCTGTTCGGTTCCGTCATACTCGAGGGCAAAACGCCGCAGGCATGGAACAGAGGTGTGGTGGTTCTTTTCTTCAAAAAGGGCGATAACGCTCTGCTGAAGAATTATAGACCCATCTCACTTCTGAGCCATGTCTACAAGCTGTTTTCGAGGGTCATAACGAACCGTCTCGCACGCAAGTTTGACGACTTCCAGCCTCCCGAACAAGCCGGTTTCCGTAAAGGCTTTAGTACCGTAGACCACATACATACGCTGCGACAGGTTATACAGAAGACCGAGGAGTATAACCTCCCCCTTTGCTTAGCGTTTGTGGATTACGAGAAAGCCTTTGATTCGGTCGAGACCTGGGCTGTATTGCGGTCTCTCCAGCGATGCCAAGTCGATTACCGGTACATCGAAGTGCTGAAGTGTTTGTACGAAAACGCCACTATGTCAGTCCGTTTACAGGACCAGAACTCGAAACCTATTCGGTTGCAGCGAGGTGTGAGACAGGGAGACGTTATCTCTCCGAAACTGTTCACCGCTGCACTGGAAGACGTTTTCAAGGTTCTGGACTGGAATGGGCTGGGCATAAACATAAACGGCGAGTACATCACTCACCTTCGGTTTGCCGACGACATAGTGGTCATGGCTGAGACTATCGAAGACCTTAATACGATGCTTGATGGCCTCAGTAGAGCCTCCGAACGAGTTGGTCTTAAAATGAACATGGGCAAAACGAAGATCATGTCGAATTGCCGTGTTGTACCTGCTCCCGTGAAGATCGGAGACTCTACACTCGAAGTTGTCGACGATTATGTCTACCTGGGACAAACCATCCAGTTAGGTAGGTCCAACTTCGAGAAAGAGGTCAATCGACGAATCCGACTCGGCTGGGCAGCGTTCGGAAAGCTACGCAATATCTTCTCGTCCCAAATACCGCAGTGTCTCAAGACGAAAGTCTTCGACCAGTGTGTGTTGCCAGTGATGACCTATGGCACTGAGACATGGCCGCTTACAATGGGCCTCATAAGAAGGCTCAAGGTCACCCAAAGGGCAATGGAGAGGGCTATGCTCGGAGTTTCCCTGCGAGATCAAATCAGGAATGAGGAGATACGCAGAAGGACCAAGGTAACTGACATAGCCCGTAGGATTGCAAAACTTAAGTGGCAGTGGGCAGGGCACATTGCTCGTAGAACGGATGGCCGATGGGGCCGAAAAGTTCTCGAGTGGCGGCCGCGCACCGGAAAGCGTAGCGTGGGTAGGCCTCCCACAAGGTGGACCGACGACCTGGTGAAGGTCGCGGGAATCCGCTGGATGCGGGCAGCGCAAGACCGGTCATTGTGGCGAACCTTGGGGGAGGCCTATGTCCAGCAGTGGACGTCTTTCGGCTGAGATGATGATGATGATGATGTCTCCGTGCTTTGGAGGGCACGTAAAAAGTCGGTCCCGGTTGTTGCCATCTAGGTAGCACTCGTTACGCCTTGTCGGAGGCTTTCGGACGGCTTGAACAACTCTGACACCAGGTTGGCTACTAATAATACGATATGAAGAAGAAGAAAGGGATAAGTTTATTTTATATGTGACTAAGGTGGCAAATAAGCGAACGGCCCGCCTGATATTAAGCAGTAACCGTAGCCTATAGATGCTTACGTACCAAAAGCATCGCTCGCATGTTGCCGTCCTGAAGGAGGGATAAGACAGACAAAAGGAGAAGGGGAGGGTTTGGATATTAACTATTAACATAATCTTTGACGATACACTATTTCAAGATAATTTAGGTGGGCTAACATAAAATCTCAAAGTAAATGTTCAGCCCTCGCACCCTTTCAGTAATCACGTAGCAGTTTTATCATAAACGGTTTATTTAACATCCATCCCGGCGGAATCTCAGGTAATATCCGAGGTCGAATCTCACCCCGCCGTTAACCCATTTAGTTAAACCTCGTGTCGTTTATTTCTAATCCTGAACCATAACATGTGGGTGTTAGGGGATCGACATAATGTTGCTTATACGTTTTACAAGGCACGCTAAATACATAAGAGCCGTTTACACTTAACTTTGACGGTAAAAAAACCTCCAGACCGCTTGGCGCAGTGGTTAGAGCGTAGGCTGCTAGGTTCACTGCATCGGGTGGTTACAGGTTCGATTCCCGCCAAGGCAAATTTTGGAAACGGCGTTTTCGTTATTTGCCTTGGTCTGGGTGTCCTGGGATCGCCCCCAGTCCATTGTACGATACCCATAATACAAGCGTTGCTTAGTTCGGGACCATACAGTTGGTCTGGCGTCTGGCGATATTTATTTATTATTTAAATACCTACTGAAGTCTGAAACACTACTCAATTGCTCAAGTCTCACTTCGGTTTGAGAAGCGAGTCAGTTACGCCAGCAGTGGAATTTTTTTCTGCTGGTTTAATCAAAATTTGAATGATACAGATAATTAGTGCTCCATCTCGTGTAAATGTGCCGATAATTTTAAATTTGTGCCTATAGCCGTTTTGGAGTTATTCACGAATATATGATCTTGCTGGCGTAACGTTACCGCAGCAGTGTGGTTTTTTCCTGCTGGTCCAATCAAAATTTGAATGATACAGATAATTAGTGCTCCATGTCGTGTAATTGTGCCGAAAATTTTAAATTTGTGCCCCCTAAGGTTTCAGAGTTATTTCAAATCTTGCTGGCGTAACGTTTTGCGAATTCCTGTATCTCAAAAACTGTTTTGCACACAATCATGATTTTTCGTACACACATTAGTGTTAATTTGTGCCCATTTGTGACAGTTTCATATTTCAATAAATCAGAAAGGTTCGGGTATTATAAGATTTTTCCTAAAAAAACTAAAATAGCTCCTAGCTCTTAAACTAGGAAACCTAGAAACCAAATGTTAATGCTAGCTTGTATTGCTTATTGATCCTAAGCATTTCTATAATGATCGTAAGCCTACTCCAAGATATTTACGATTTATTACGATTTTATTGCGATCTCGCGGTGAAATTATTTAAACACTAAATACACGAGTTTCTTATATTCCGATTACTTTTATTATTATACAAAAATTAGAGCCCTACTTCAAATATACGTGTACCAAATATCAGCTCTGTACACCTTATAATTATAAAATAATTAATAAAAACCACCATGACAAACTTTCATTGGTTAACCGACCAAATTAAAATGAGTTGAAAAAAGCGGCCGCCCGATACATAGCGCCTACCATCTTAAATGTATACAATACATTGGCTGTGTGCTAACAGTTCTGTAGAAAAGTGAATTAGTAATATTTATTTTTATATTTCCTTTGTAACGGTTAAACTCGCTACATACCCTTGCCCCCTGTGTAGCTAGACGCCTTCGTCCGCTCACTGTTTGTACTGTTCTACTACCATATTTTTTTTTATTATTTCTAATATCAAGATTTTTTATTTGTTTAATGTAAGTACCTACATTATTTTTATATTTTTATGTTGTGTCAATGTAGTAATGGTGTGTTTGTTTATAATTGTTGAAAATACCAATATTTATAAGTGTTCATTCGTTTTATATCTCGATGATGGTGAATGATTTCGATTTAAAGAATGGATATTATTTTTCAAAGTCGTATTGCTGTTTATAAGCGTCGATTTTTTATCTCTAGAAATATATAAAAGAAGATACTGTTACTGTTGTTGTGTGTTATTAGTTAAAGTTCATTTAGCCACACGAAACATAAAAGAAATATTAAGTAAGGTACCTACATATTTAAATTTAGCATACCCTGTGATTATACATTTATTAACCTTATTTAATAGTTTATAATTACACTCCAAAGTATTATGTACGCGTTTGTACTCATTACAACGCTGTCAATTGAAATAGGATGGCTTGAAGTACGGAGCGTTCGCTTGTTTCTATACATTCCAATTCCGTCAGTTAACCACCGAAAGCGCTTCGTGATGGTTATTTATTAATAATATTTTAATTATAAGGTTCACAGAGCTGATATTTGGTACACGTATATTTGAAGTAGGGCACTAATTTTTATAAAATAATAAAAGTAATCGGAACATAAGAAATTCGTGTATTTAGGGTTTAAATAATTTCACCGCGAGATAGCGATAAAATCGTAATAAATCGTAAATTCCTTGGAGTAGGCTTACAATCATTATAGAAATGCTTAGGATCAATAAGAAATACAAGCTAGCACTAACATTTAGTTTCTAGGTTTCCTAGTTTAAGAGCTAGGAGCTATTTTAGTTTTTTTAGGAAAAATCTTATAACACCCGAGCCTTTCAGATTTATTGAAATATGAAACTGTCACAAATGGGCACAAATTAACACAAATGTGTGTACGAAAAATCATGATTGTGTGCCAAACAGTTTTTGAGATACAGGAATTCGCAAAACGTTACGCCAGCAAGATTTGAAATAACTCTGAAACCTTAGGGGGCACAAATTTAAAATTTTTGGCACAATTACACGACATGGAGCACTAATTATCTGTATCATTCAAATTTTGATTGGACCAGCAGGAAAAAACCACACTGCTGCAGTAACGTTACGCCAGCAAGATCATATATTCATGAATAACTCCAAAACGGCTATAGGCACAAATTTAAAATTTTCGCCACATTTACACGAGATGGAGCACTAATTATCTGTATCATTCAAATTTTGATTGGACCAGCAGAAAAAAATCCCACTGCTGGCGTAATTCACTCTTGAGAAGCCGTTTTCTGTAATTTATGTATATTTCGTTAAAATAAGTATAGCTCTTAAATTTGAGTTTTGAATATTGGGTCATGTACAGTGGTCATGACTTTTTAAAACATTAATTCGCGCCTATCACGTTCCCATTGGTATAGGACCCTTCAGAATACGGAATCAGGAAATTTATATTAGATTGTGAAGCACCGAGCCACCCGCAATTTAGCCCCGGGGATCCCAATAACTACATTTGACGCCATTTGTACGTACACGGCGTCTCGCCGCGCCGTTTGCGGGACTGCGAACTTTGATGGTTATAATATAACCGCTACTAGTTCTGGCTAACGCAATTTTGGATGGCCTTTGAGTCAGACATTGACTTATTATAATAATAAACTAAGGATATTATGGCAATTATTTGGATATAATCAAATCTTAAGTACTTACATTGGTATCATTTCTTTGATCAAAGGAGTTGAGATTTTACGGGGTTTCTTAACTAGGTACAATATAAAAAAGATGATGTAAATTACCTATAGTAGTAAGTACCTACCTAGGTACATACTTTACCTTACAAGGTGTACAGTACCACAAGGTAGGTTCATTTAATTAATTTCTCATATATCTTTTCTCATATATCTAAGCGACTGTAGCCTAGGGGTGAACAGGTTGGGCTAGCAATCAAAAGGTCCCAGGTTCGATCCCCGGTGGGGCATGCACCAATGGATGAATTTTCATCTATGTGCATAATTTACAGTTCGCTGACGGTGAGGGAAAACATCGTGAGGAAACCTACCTATCCCTCGGGATTAGGTAATAGTCAGTTCCTGTATACACGGCGACAAGGTTCACCACCTGTCACGTTGGGTTCTGACTATCTGGTGAAACGTGGGCTTTGAGTTGGTTAATACCTCCACAATGTGGTGGTGTATGGCCACTCAAGCCTCTGACTACCCCCGAATGGGGATAAAAGTCGTGACGTTACATACATCTTGATACTTCTGAATCTATCAAATCTGCACCAATTAACTAAACACTAACAGATACCTGCTTTAATATAAGAAATTCAATTACAACCCTGAATCCATCTGCGTGTACGTGTATTTAATTATGCAGATCGTCTCTAAACGCTGAGAGTAGACAAATTGCAAGTTGCGGCAGATTGCGGCGAGACACACCACGTCACTCCCGACACTCGTCGAGCGAGACGCCTCGACAATGAGGAATATCAATAGGTATAGGTAATTAATTGCTAATATGAGAGTCATAACCCAGAACTCGATATAATTATTCTTGCGCCCAGAATAAATAATTCCTTTACAATACATCATCTCAACCTGATTTCTGTATATAGTCTCAACATAAATAATGAACCTACGTCCATTACACAATTTAGTTCAAGAGCGAGACGAATCCAATTTTCAACGCATACTTATTTAAATCTCCACTCATCTTTTATTGATATGAGTTGAGACTAAATTTTGTTTTCAGAATTCATATTTTTATTAGGTACTTAGGTACTCAAGGTGGAAAAAATAGGACAGGTCGTCAGTAACAACAGTCGGAAGTTCACCGATACGGCTCGGCGTCGGGATCGATGCATCCCGCGAACGAGCTAAGCTAAGCTCGGCAATAGGCGACGCTCTTTGTACCTCACGTACGTGCTTCGATACACACTGATTGGATATTTTATGGCACCCTGCATCTTAGCACTTTGGATTGTAGTAACTGTTGATGCAATCTCCAACTGAAAATCATTGCGCTAAATGAAAATCGTGTTTTTTATTTACTATCAGACCATTCAACATGTGCATTGAGTTATTATTAAACGTTAGAAAAATGAATATAGGTATGTGATATTTTCATAAAATTATACTTTTTAATACTATGATGATTTTGAATATCAAACGGTATAGAATAATAACGTCACGATCACCCACAGTAACTTTTAGTGAATAAATTGAAACTTTGCTTAATATCACGGTGAGAACAGATAATCCATTTAAGTCTGCAAATAATGAAAAGATACAGTTGTTAAAGAATATATAAGTAGGCATTATGAATCACCGACTGAACTTGGTATTATAATAAAATAGGGTAAAACCCCCAATTATTGGCACCGGTGGACCTAATTATTGTCCATACTATGGGATTTCTTAGGTCAGCGGATAGAATAGTAGGTAGGTGTGAAAAACTGTGAAATTTATGACTTTTAACAAAAAAACACTATTTCCATGTTTAGTTTTCTTATTTTTTAAAGATCATTTCAAAAGTGCCAATAATTGGGGGGGTGCCAATATTGGGTGCCGTTACCCTACTTTGAATAAAATGAAAAAGTAGGGCACCCGAAATATTAGGTAGGTACATCACTAGTTTGATTTAGGACCACATACATACCTATCAGTATAAAATAGATGTCTATGATCCTAATAAGGTATAATAAAATTAATTATATCACATGTTTGTAATAAACAACATAGTTCCTAAGCTTGTCTTAATAATGGAAAATGAAGGAGTCAACGAAAATGAAAACGAAAACATTCAGGAAAAAACAAACAATAAGAATCTGGGGCAACCAACACTTCACTGCTACAAAGGTTAATTAAATAAGCCCAAGATTGCAAACAAGTGGTGTAAGTACCCACCTAAAAAGAACATAAGCCTGGCTTGCTGAAAGATTTATCGCTGAAAGAATACAACATCATTTTAGGCTTGTTTTCAGGAAAGGGTTTGCTTATTATAATGGTTGTAAAGAAATTACAAAGAGCAGTGGAAAACCCACGTAAAAGTAAATATCAAACCAACCAAATAAAAATCGCCCGCCAAGTTTTCCTTTACCAAAAGCATGTGAAACAATAAAAAACCTCCCACACAACCGAAACAAATATTCGAGAAGTCAGTGCGAACCAGAACTTTCGCTACATAAGTATTTAATTTAAACAATCACAGGAATCCGTGTATCCGAGGGGCCGCGTGCAGACGGAGGCGTTCGAAGTGAAATTAGCTGTAAGCAGGCGCGGCCGCCGCCAGACTCGCTTCTAATTAATTAAGTGGCAATGCAAACAGCCTGGATTCCTTCGGACGCAATAACTTAGCTACTGACGTCACAGGGAACATTATGTAATGTATTTGTCGTAATGGTATTACGCACAATTGCAAGTGTCCGACGCATATTTGGTCCACTTTCAGCTATGTTGGCTGTAGGAAGGTAAACTATAGTTACACCATGACGTCATACCCAAACGAAAATTGTTTATTATACATAATTTAATTAGTTAGCAAGAACTTAATGAACTGATAAGAGCTTCTCTTCTCTTCCAGAACTTATAGTTTCCTCGGGAGATCGATTACCGAATCCCTCGAGTTTTACCATCACGTTGAGTAATATACCTACCTATTATTTTCAAGTTGCTAGAACTAAAATTAAATTGATTAACTTCTCGTCTCACAACCAATTTCAAAACCTGTTCTTTTGATAACATTACAAGGTTCGTTTGTCTTTTACATTGAAAAAGAAATTCGGCCCAGTGATAAACTGTTTTAAAGAAGCCTGAAATATAAAATTGAGTACCTTTTAATGTCCGAGACGGTGAGTTTCCTTATTGCGAAGGGGTTTATGTAAAAGCTCGTCAACAACGGGTGAAGTAAAAGGTTGTTTTAAAAATATGAAACTCGGCTGCGCATAAATTGCGGTAACGAAAGTTTTGAAGGATAAAGTTATGTCTTTTCTACTAGGTACCTATAGTTCGCGACAGGTCGAGATGACATTCGGGTTATGAGCTTTTTGCAGAATAAAATCCGAATCAAAATTAGCAGGACTCGATAAACAATTAAAAGCGCCCACAAAATAATTAAATTAAATTATTCTGTTGCGTTGCAGGTCCTGCTAATCTTGATTCCGATTTTATTCTGCAAAAAGCTCATAACCCGAATGTCATCTCGACCTGTCACGAACTATATTTAGTCTATCCTCCACCACGTCTGTATTCCTCAGAAGGGTAGGCAGCCGGTGCACTATTTCACCGATGGAATATTGGTCCTAATATAATAGATCATATTGCTATTATTATCGGAAACACTTCACTCAATGTGAGAGGAATTCGAACCATATTTCACTACGGGCCAGCGTAAACGCTAGCCTGATGCGTGTTGGCAAACTTCAGTCTTTTCTTAGACGTGAAAGTTTCTCATCGTTTCTCTTCACCGTCCGAAAAAGGACATCTTAAAATAAGATTGACACATGAAATCCGAAAATCCCAAAACTGCGAGTCGTGATTTAAGGATTTTGTTTTGTAAAGCGTGTGTTCGCGCGTATTCCTTAGACAAACCCTACAAATCTACGATAGCCAAAATAAAATACTACAACTGAGTGTCGAGGGGGCAACTCCCACTAACCTGCTGTTGTGGGGATTATGTAAATTGGCTGGATTACCTTTATCACGTTACATCCTTAAAGCCAAGATCACGCTCGGGGCGTTACGATATCGTTAAAGAGGTTATTATAATATTTATAAAGGCATACGCTTGAGGCGTTCACCGAATTTACATCGCTTCTAAGAACTTATACGAGTTTTAGGGAATATATTTTAATTAGGATTTCGAGTATCGTGTAGGGCTGGTTTTATTAATAATATAGAATGTGATAGGTACCTATAGTACGTTTTTTTATACTTGTCCTATTTGGTAAGCAAAAATGGGGTCCAGCGGGGCGATTGCGTAACTTTTTGTCAATGTTTCAATTGGTTTCGTATATAATTGACACAAGATGAACGAAACCAATTGAAACATTGACAAAAAAGAAGGCCCCGCTGGATCCCATCTTTGCTTACCAAATAGGACAAGTATAAAAAAAGTACTATATGTTTTTCATATTTCTTCTCTTGGCCTAATTGAGGCATGTACTACTGCTTAAGGCCAGTAGCATAATTCAAACTCCCCGATTTTTATTTTTATGTTAGTCGAAATGATGATGAAGATCTACCTGTATACCTACTCTTCCGCCATTTTATTGAAACATTGACCAAATCTCTCTGGGCTTATTTTGTGAAAAGATAACTTTTGCAAAATTTCATATTTTATCTATTACCTATGTATGTGCACGTATGTTATTTTAACTGAGCAACAACGGTGGAACCAATTTTAAAACACCGGGCAATAAAAACACGCCCTGCCAATGAAAAAACAAAAGGCCAAACACAAATATAATCCCATAACGCCGGAACTAGGGTTCCAATTTATTTCGTTTTATATACTAATATATACCAGTATATTATATACATATATGGGACGTATGTTTACGGATGACAGCAATTAGGGGCGCATGTTGTTTGCGTCCGGCGTCCGGTGTCAAAGTGTCGGACACGGTGTGGCATGTTGCCCTTGTTTCAGCCTTCATTTACTGCCTATTGGAAAACAGCCTGCATTTTTTTAATATAGAATACTTAATTGAACAGATTTTTTGTTCGAAAAAAGCAGTGGGTAAAACGCAGAGAAGTATAACATTACGTGGAATATAAAAACCATCCACACTATACATTTTAAAATGTAATTCCACTGCTTCATTGCACAGAGAGAGAGTAATAGTAAGTACTTATAGAGTGTATGTTAATGGAAAAATAACGACATGACATTATCTGTTTATTTGGGTGAACCCCACGATATTTCCTCCACCGAGGCGTGTTCGACAGATAGCATCGCGTCGGCCTATATCCGCAGCATGGGCCAGATCAGATCGGGTGTGATACGAAACTATTGATTTTCAATAGGCTTTGTCTGTTTCCGTGACGTCTATTAAACGATAGTGTATGTTTAGGTTCGTCGTCATACTTTTGTTAAAACTTCGGTAATATCTATGAACATATTCGTGTCTAAAATTAAGCGATTAAGGTCCCCATAGAAAATACCTATCATTTTAATGTTCTATTTTACTTTTATAACCACCCACAACCCCTAATAGCTTAGGCCGTGGTCTCCTATTAAATGCCATCGGTCGCTTACAGCGTCACGCATACGCCGCGTCACAATGCTTACTATAGAAATGTACTGTTGTGGTCTCCTTCACACGCCGCCGACGTCACTATAGTAAAACTGTGAAGCGGCGTACGCGTGATGCTGTAAGCGGCCGATGGAATTTAATAGGAGACCACGACCTTACATATTTTTAGAACAATCATATTTACTTACCTAGAATATAATTCAATTCTCGATTCTCATACTAGCATGTTAAAGTAAAGCGTACTTGTAATACAATAAACTTTATCGGCTCATATAACGATACTCTTTGTTCTACAATAAGTTATCGCTGTTTCATATCCAAAAGTAGGCCGATATTGAAATCCATTCGTTACAATACGCGTGTTAACGTCCAAGATGTGTCACATATTGTTAGCACATCTAAATCTCCGACACAGTAGGCGCGCGACAAAATAGTGCCTATCCGAAACAAGAAATCTTTTGCTTTGCCGGCTATTTATCGACGTGTTATTTGAATTGTGGTTCGGTGCTATAACATTTATAAATTGTGTTACATGGAACTGTGAAGTTATTATTTTTAATGCTTGGTTTTATCAAGTTAAATAGATAAAGTCAGAGCAACCGTGAATGAACATAACTTACAGTAGTAAGTAGATTATTAGATGTGTTTGACCACTAACTATACGATTATGAAGAAGATGGTACATCCAGTTCTTCTGTCCATTTGATCCAAGGATGCTTGTGTTCAAACTCGCTTACAGGTATGTATATGTATATTGCTCGTGTATTGTAGAGACCTTGTGTGTTGCAGAAGCAGTTTAATTATGTAATTAATATGGTAGTATTTTACAATGAAGACCGACTATAAATTACTATTGCATTACCTACAGCTTCTGACCTTCAGATTCTCATACTCCTACCAGTTCTACTATTTTTGCAAATTTTGGATTGATGGATGGATAAAAAAACAACCAGGATATTTAATTGCCCTTGAAAATGTACTTTACTTATTCCTACTAACTATAGTACTGTTAATTTTCTTAATCCCTAGTATTTTTCTATTCTCCTTCGTAAAAGTGACCATAGCGCTGTCAAGATTTTGTATCTGTTTGTCTGTAAACCCCTCTATTCAGTTAACATTCGAGCCGAAGTGTATAACGCATGATGGATGACTGACTCTAAATGAAATTTATATTGGTATTATTCTCTTAAAAGGCCATAACAGCGACATATGTGATGGATTGGCCACAATAAAATGGTGGCTATTTGCTAGAGAAAAATATCATAAAATGTACTTACTTAATATGATACTTTTTGAGATATTTTCGATACATAAATATCAATAAAAATATATTTGAAAATTATAATTTGTAGCTGTCTAATTCCAGTATCTAAACATAAATAATGTAATGTAAAACGCGAATTTATAACCAGTCTAGCTTATACAAGATGCCTAGCCATATAAGTAATAGCTACAATGAGGTGTAACCTTTCAACTCGCCGTCTGAATAGAATCCCGCTAAGTTATAAAAGTTTCTAGACGTGGCGGGCGAATGTGCGAAAATGTTAAAAACTGTTTTTATGAAAACCAGATCTACAAAAAGTTGATTCAACTTGCCGTTTTGATATTTTATTGAAATGTTTGAAATAATTTCAAAGAAAACAAACTTTAAAACCGAAGGGTGGTATTTTCCGGCTACCCAAAAAAATAGCTGGAAGGCATTAAAATCTGAATCAGCGCGCGGCTCGATTTCGGCTCGATTCTTAAGATCTCATTACCCTCCGCATTGCCCCTTAAAGTAATAGCGCATCGTTAAAACTGCCTCAAGCCATTCTCGTGTCAGTGAATTAATGAAGTATAAAAAGCCAGCGATATAAGCTTAAGTAGGCACAGTACATAGACTCCACTCTGTATGCTTAGGATATGGAGAAAGTGGGACATAAATCTTGTTTTATGAATCTAGTAATGATACTGGGCATTGTCACGTGATAAGTAAATCAAAAATGTAAGCTGAGCTCAACATACATAACACATTATAAAATGAAGATTAAGTAACTTGTAGGAATATTAACTTAATAAATAAAGAAATATAAAAGGATACTCTCTTAAAACATCATGCTAAGTATCACAACTATCCCTAGCAAAACAAAGCCAATAAATAAATGTACCCACAGTAGACGAAAAGTGAACGAGTTAGCGCACTAATTTACAATCTTACTTCAACGCATAAAATTATGTTTCCAGCACTATCAAGTTAAAGCTTTAAAATAAACACCCTTTTGAACTAGCCGTGCTTAAGTATAATTAATGTACCTACCCGACTTAAATAGACGATCGATGGCGGCCACACCTAGCGGGGTGGGCAGGCAATACATAACGTTAATAAAGCCGCACCTCGCCTTGTGCCCGCTAATAAACCAGATTATGTTGGACAGAGTGCCCGTCACTACCCGCGTGTACCGACACTGACCTGACATACAATGTATAACATCCATAACATACACCGTTTAGTTTGATTGAGGCAACAGAGTTCTATCTGGGACACACATATTTCATTGGTCCTTTTTACACACATACCTACTCATGATTCAGACTCTCTGAAGATCCACAGAAAGTATTAAACCAAAAAGAAAAAGTAAAGTAGTAAAGTATGGGAACCACACAACATTCTAAGTTGGGAAGTGAATAAATGATTGCTTAAATTCCAATACCTACACTCAATCATAGTATTAAATTACTTTGCGAAATACCTACGAACCATATACTAAACGTGTACCTATCATCCTTTTTCTCGGAAAACTAAAATAAACTCTACCTATATAAAAAAGTTAGAAGCTCCAGATTCAGAGTCATTCCATAAATACCTATTACTACTGACAGCGATTCCAAATAGAGTAATAGTACGCCTTCTCTATTGTGTGGTAATAGGTAGGTATTTAATAAAAATACCATATCGCGAATAGAAGTCGGTAACAAAATCCGTCAGCATACCGCCGCCCGGCTGCGGGACTAAATTGAAAAAGCTTTTGAAAGCCTATCGCCCGAACCTATTTTCGTATCGGCTCTGATCAATGAAATTATTTTGCAGGCAGTGCAAATATTCTTCTGCAAATGGGTTAGCTCCGTGATCGTATCAGTGGTAAAGGATGAATATAAAATAGGTACTCCGCTCAAATGTGATCGCATCACCCACCAGACGTATTCAGTCAAAATTTTACGTCACTTTCGAGATAAGTGTTCCACGAAATAACGCAGAAATGCAAATCATCGCGCGTGCTGCCATGTTGTTCTAGTAAAAAACCCTTTCAAATATTTATAGGCAAGAGAATTTCCTTGGAGAATGAAAGTAAACATTCTTTTTATAGGCCGTAAAACATGCATCCGAAATTTGGTGAGTGTACGTTCGGGGCGTTTCTTTATCTACCTGCAATACAGGTGGAACATGTATATGTCGGTAACGTTTCAAATATGTTATGCATGCAATATCACCATGACATAAGTTTATACAAGTATCCGGATCGAACTCTTATATTTTTTCGCACTACGACTTATTACATTATTCGCCGACGTATTTTCCTCAAATACGCCCACATAACAAACAGACTTAACGAGACTTATCGTAAATCCTAAATTGTCGAAGATATAACAGAAAGTCCCGAACTTCAAAGCTCATTAGCATCAATTTACATAAACGGATTGTAGTTCTTAGTCCACTCGGATTTAAATAATAAATGGATGCGATTGGAAACTGGCGAGCAGAGTGACACAAAATTCTGGCCTGAGGACATCATTTATATCCGACTTGCCAACGGACACCCACTTTACAGGAGAGCCCTTTTATAGGGAGATTAATAGATTATAACCTCGATCAAGTATATCAAGTTGTACCAATGATGATGGAAATAAACGACTTGCTTACAACGGTTGTGTTTATAAAAACTTTGCTGATAAAAATGCTTGCAGATATAAAAATAAATGTTATTTTTTACAAAATGTTAAGAGAACTATTAAAGATTAATTAACTATGCTAGTTTTATATTTGTCGTGAATATATACTGTGTCCTCAACTTTATCTTTATAAAAAAAAAACAAACCGACTTCAAAAAAACCTGGTGCACTAAAAAGCCTGAAATAATATTTCTATTACCACCTCTGCCTACCCCTTCGGGAAAACCAGACGTGATGGTGTGTTATCGAGTATTTGAGGTCGGTGCCAATCTATCTTCTTACTTTTATAGTAGGTAGACTTGGCATACCAAGATTGGCACCGACTCCAAATACTCGATAACACACCATCACGTCTGGTTTTCCCGAAGGGGTAGGCAGAGGTGGTAATAGAAATATTATTTCAGGCTTTTTAGTGCACCAGGTTTTTTTGAAGTCGGTTTGTTTTTTTTTATAAAAATAATTTTATTTCACGATTTTTAGTGGCGCCATACCAATGAACATTTTGGCATATTGAACCGTATGAAGTAAGCCCAACAAAAGGTAACTGCCGTAAATCTTTGAGGAATACCCTCGACTGTCTATGGTCTCCATCATTAGACCTGTAATGGCACTTATAACCCATATGGGTGTAAAGTTATCTCCAATACAAATTAGTCAAGCCCAAACACCAGGTAATTGCTGTAAATCGTTGAGGAGTTCTCTCGACTGTCTTTTGACTCCATTATCAGACTCTTAATGACAGTCACAACCCATCTAGGTGTAAAGCTCTCATCAATACAAATTAATCAAGCTCAAACACAAGGTAGCTACTGTAAAACGTTGAGGAGTTCCCTTGACTGTCCTTCGTCTTCATCATCAGACCCCTAAGGACAGTCACAACCCATCTAGGTGTAAAGTTCTCATCAATACAAATTAATCAAGCCCAAACACCAGGTAATTGTTGTAAATCGTTGAGGAGTTCCCTCGACTGTCTTTCGGCTTCATCACCAGATCGACTCCAGACCTTCATAAAATAGTAGTGCTTTAAAATACTTAATGAAAAAAATTACAAACGCACTAGTCGCTCCTACGATTTTCGAAGGTTCCCCTCGATTTCTCTGGGATGCCATCATCAGATCCTGGTTTCCCTATCATGGTACCACCGCTGGGATATCTCCTTTCCAACAAAAAAAGAATCATCAAAATCGGTTCATAAACGACGAAGTTATCCGCGAACACACATAAAAAAAAAAAAAATATATACGGTCGAATTGAGAACCCTCCTCCTTTTTGAAGTCGGTTTAAAAATTACCGTAATCAAATTATTGTAACGCAAGTTATAAGTAACTACAATCAACCAATACCCAAGTAAACGACATCCAACATCTCAGCTTTTATTTTTCGCATGAACTACTAACAACAATAAATTGGTACACACTGATCCTCTAGAGAAATTACATGAAGATAAGTCCAAGAAGTTGTAGTGGCCCGCTTATTAGCCGTGGCGGGCAAGGTACTAATCAAATAAACTCAGGCTATTGTATTGTCTAGGGCACAGACACTACAAGCTATTGTACAAATTAAAAACTAGCAATGTTTAGAATACCATAGTTATAGTTCCTGATTTATATACTTCGTAGGTAGGTACTAATTACAGAAAGGTAAAGTTTGTATGTAGGTAACTTTGGAAGTTGTGATACGATTAAAAAAAATATTTCACTGTTACAGTTACACTATCCTTGAGTGATATACGCTATATTTCGAAGTACCACACGGGCGGAGCTACGGGTGACACTCGTATCTTATATCAATGAACCTTCATTCCCATCCAAAAAAGACAAAGGCTAATTCTATTCTACCAAACTCTATAATGTAACTACCAAATTCCAGTTATACTACAACAATATACTTTTATTGTTAAAATATCCAAATACCTATAAAAAAATAACAATAGCCAATAACAATTTCGATAAGGGGTAACCCAGTTTAGTGATGCGTAGGTATAATAAAACTGGGAATTAAATTTATGAGTCAAACTCGATGTACCAAATTCAATTTGGAATTAGAATTTTTAAATTCGATATTAATGCTACGCGACTTTGGTACTTACTTGACTACTTTACTTCACTAAATTAATAAAACGGTTTGTTTTACTTTGAGATGGATTAACCTTTGTGCTTATATTTCATCTCGAGGTTCAATTACAATCGGAAATTGCCCAGAGAAATATAATTTGGCTTTTTTCCGGGTAGAATAAATTGCTCTTTTGCAACTTTGCGAGTTATAACGTCTTCAGCCGGATTCAACTTTGGAATTCTGAGATAAATTGTCGTGATTTAGACATTTCGTATTCCAAATCATACGTTGTTAGATATAGGCTACTTTTTACAAAGATTATTGCCATGCTGAAACTTTTGGTAATGTTTTGCGAGTTAATACGAAAAAAAGTTTTGGTTACCTAGATGATATTTTATTTTTTATGTTACTAAGATGGCAAACAAGCGTACGGTCCGCCGGATGTTAAGCACGTTTCCGACCTCAAGGGGAGTGGGGGGAAGAGGGTTGGGCTTTCGGCTCTCTCACTTATCGTACGAAACGCATCTGTAAAAGCAACTTTATACCGATATTCTGTGAGAGGGTGGTACTATCGAGCCAGCCTATACTATATGTGCTGCAGTCAATTGGCTACAGCTTGGCTCTATCACCAATACATCATATGCCACATGAGAAATATATACGAAAATTCAAATAACAACAGCATCATTTACATTCGTATCACGTTTAACGGTATTACGTAAAATTCAGAATTGACCTACTGTTTTAGAACGTCAAGTCTTATTTGAAAAGGTAAGGTATCACAACACGGCGATTGTTCGCGATTCAGGTCACATACCTAGCTTTTGTGTGCCGCCCCAAACATGATCGTAGGCCCGGGGCGGGACGTGATGCGCCTCGGGGTAAACTACACCGCCTTTGTGAGCTTACCTTAGTTAATGACAGTGCCAACTAACTACTAACTACACGCAATGTACGAAATGAGGACACACCTCAGAACATTGAGCAAAGCGAAGTTAAATTTCTTTGGGTCACATTCCATACATGTTGGAGTCACCATAGCTTTTTGTTTTATCGGTTCTTGTTGTGTACACGCAAGTATGGCTAGTGCCAAGTAAATGATATATGTTAAGAATTTATAGGATCCATGAAATTGAAGGTCCGTGCCCAGAAGCGGAACGTTAAAAGGGTTAATTATTGTTATTGTATTGTGACAAAATAAATGTTTATGGCCCCTGATCATGGTGTAACCATAGACATGTAACTTATAAATTCCTTGGGTGTAACCGACATAATTCGGGGTTTTAATTTTATTCCAGTTACACACTAACACACTAATGGATAAATAATCTGCAAAGTACCGGCAAACAAAATATAAACAAAAACATTTTTAATTTGTTTTAAGTCAAAAGAAAAAACAAATCAAAAAGTATATTTTATGGCTTTCATAAATATTTTTGAAAATACGTTGGCCAGTTTGAATAATACGACTGAGAAAAATATCAAAAGTTTATTAATATGTAGGTACATAAGAAAATATAAAACCTTTTGTGACGTCGGCAAATCCCCATTTTATTATATGCGTTGAGGTCATGATTTTCACTAAGTAAGTTTTTTTTTTCTAAAATAAGCTACTAGAGTGATAAAATTACTAGATTTAACTTTTTGTCATTACAAAGTATTGATTTTTTCTGATAACTATTTTTTTCTTATATCAATGTGCACTATGAATAACGTTCTAAAAAGGTAATAATTAATTGCATGATGATACATTATTATGAACTAATAAGTATCTACGAAAGATTCAACTTGAAGTTTGGTTGGTTAATAAAATCTGGCTATGGCAATAGTTAGGGACTGTACCAGGCAAGCAGAAATCTTCGCGAGTCGATATTTTCGAATGATTTACAACCCTCGGGTCAACTGTCGCCGAGGCCCGGTCGGCGACTATAATAACAGTGCCGCTGAAATAAAAACCTTCCGGAAACCATTTTTCATTTGACAACGTACATGTGAACTTATGTACACGTAGGTAAAACTTTTGTTCCATTAAAAAGATTAATGTTACTTTTTCAAATACTCGTTCTACAAACTATCTACTGCTATATAACAACGTACCTACTTACATACATATTTTTGACTAATAAATTTATTAAGTAGCGCCATTATGGTATCTATCAGACACTACGCAAATATCTAATTTTATGTACAGTATTAATTAAGTGCTTGAAATTCAAATAACAGAACGAATTCTTTCGTGCTGGGCTTCCAAAACTAATTTAAGTTTTCATTTACAAGATAAAGGCGTCTTATATTACAAAGGATTTGTTCGACAACTTCTCTACAGAAGCCTACAATGTCACTCTTCGTACACAAAGAGGAATAAGTAGGTATTGTTTTGTTTTCAACTGACTCTCCCAGTACAAGGGAAAGAGGGTCTTTCAGTAGTATAAATGAGACACCCGAGTAATGGGGACATTCCGTCTGTTCTCTAATGCAAAATAAACATTAATTCGAATACTTCGTTCTTTTTACATTCTAATTTAATTTCGCATTTACATTCCGTCCCATTTGTAACTTAAAATTGAGTGTCGAAATGGCGCAGCAAGGGCATCAAGAACCGTGATATCACATTAGGAACGAAATGGAAAGCAATCAAACAAATCGAAATACATTTTGAATAATCATTTTCATTTGCAAAGCTGATATCGGAACGTTATAAATGGTGGGGCCGCGTGTAATGGAAGCGGGAATCGGTTGTCGATGCCCAAGGGCCGCGCGGGTTTGCACTAACAAGCACCGACCCTTTGCTTATGGGAACATAATTATTCAGGCTATAATTAAATTAACGTGTTTCTGAACAGTTTAACGTTGCGCATCATTACAAGTTCAGCACTAGCTGGATACCTGCCAATGGCAATCGCCGTCGGGATCGATTCAGAAGAATGCAGAATGACCTGGACACTTTTGAGGGAGAGACGTAGCCGGAAATGGTCCTGGACAAAGTGATGTGGAAGAGAAAAGAGGAGGCCTTTGCCCAGGAGTGGGACAACTCCATAGGCTAAAAAAAATAAATCAACGGTTCTAATGTAGGTACGCTTTCATTATTTTAAACTGCTTCTTAGATATCTACAATTTAAAATCTCAAATGCAGTATAAGCAGTAACAATGTAGCATTCTTAACCTGAGCAATATTCCTTAGCAAGTATTTGAACAATACAAAATAATATATGTCAACTTTATATTGTACACACGAATAACGAGGTGTGTGTATTTACATTTTCTTATCGGCAGGTACATTTATGGGACGGGTTGATGTCTCGAGGGTCGAGAGCGCCATCATCGGTAATGGGGGTCTTGGCTGGATTGCCGCCGATTAGAGCTAACGGCCCGTGGGAATATTGAAATGTATCTGCCTCTTTTTGTGCCCACAATCGCCTTTTCTCAACAACAATAGTGAAATAACTCTTCAGTTCGTATCCTGAATCCTAAAACGAAATGCGACTCTATTGTCCGTAGCCAAAAAACGTTTTATATCGACGAAATAGTCGCCTGCTGGAAACCGAATAGAGCCTTGAACCCCTAATTATTTTTACTATTGTTGCCTGCATAGTACTTCAAATTGTAAGCCTATGTCACTCAGGGACAGTGTAGCTTTCTATCAGTAGATGAATTTTCAGAATCGTATCAGTAGTTCCAAAGATTACCCCCTACATACAAACTTTACCTCTTCATAATATTAGTATGATGTACACACTGTCTAAAGTTTTTCCGTTATCAGGGCAAAAACAATCAAGGATCCCGATTTACCTAAGTAACTGAGTTATAAAAGCTATTTAAACTTTCCGTAATTTAGTAGCAGGCTACTCGGTGCACAAGAATTATTTTTAAGGGTGAAAAAAAGTTTTAAATAAAATTGGAATGGGACAACTCAAAATGGGGACGAAACTCGTGTACTTTATAGAATATACAAGAGTGTAGTACCCGGATGCAAGGAGTACTTACCGGTTGATTAGTTTAAAATTGGGTTGGTTAGAAGTTGGTAGGCAGTTGGCACTCACCTGTGACAAGGTTGGCGTGGTGGAACTGGCAGACCGCATCTGCCTCGTACCACGAGATGCGGTCCCTGAAGTAGCGGTAGAACACCGGGAACCCCTCTTCAGGCAACACCCATGTGTTACTGATGTTCACCTGAGGGGAAGAGAAATTAACATTATAGAATTAGAATTAATTATATGAACGTTATAAACACTCGATGCGGAAATAGCCGAAACGATTTCCACAAAACAGCTTTGTTATTAAACATTTTCCCAATATATCTTGAAAATTGTCTATAAGGGCCACCGCAGACTTGCTACTTTTAGCATCGGCGACCGGCAATTTTGTGACGTATCGATGCTGCGTCGCGTTACTTCAAGCGCGAACGAACGAGACGCAGCATCAAAATCGCCGATCGCCGATGCTAAAAGTAGCAAGTCTGTAGAAGCCCTTAAATCTGGAGCTAAATGCAGCAAACATATAGGTACTCAAACAAAGGCATATTCCTTTTGGCATTGTGTCGAGGCTTCTTGATAAAAAAAATATTTTAAGAAGTGACTCAGATGTTGTTAAAGTCAGAATTAAAACTTTTACATGTTATTGTTGTCTGCAAATTCTTATCCAATAATCCGCCGGTCGACTGTATGAATACTCGGCTGCCGGGTACACTCAGCCCTGTACAACTTCCACTAACAGGAAAGTTTTAAAACACGGTGTAGACTTGAGAACGTTATACCTAGTGTTGGTATACAATGCAAAGTTGTGCAGATTCTGTGAAACGGTAATATTTTATAATTTAATTTAAAAAAAAAAAATTGTCTGTGTAATAAAATGGTTTTCTATGAAGGTACTGACATTTCGGTCGACTTTTAACGCTAATTGCATCTACAGTAATTCGCGAAATTTCCGTGGGTATCGATTGAACTTATTACCTGCTGAATGTTAGTTAAAGCAATACAGAAAGTTAACACGATAAATCTACCTATTTCCATGATTCGGCAAATTAAACAACAGAACCCTCTAACAGAAGATCGGCGTAAAGCAGCTATTACAACTGCGTTTCGTACGATGAGTTAGAGAGCCGTAAGCCCACCCCCCCTCCCTCTCCCTCCATCCCACTCCCCTTCAGGTCGGCAATGTGCGAGCAATACTTTGGGTATTGTAAGCATCTATAGGCTACAGTAACTGCTTAACATCAGGTGGGCCGAACGCTTTTTTACCACCACAGACCTAAAAAAAAAAAACTAAATAACTCATTATACATATATGGAGGTATGAATATATTACGTATTCTGCGTACACGGATTCCAAGAGAACTATAGTATTTTCATAATTTATGTTCCCATATTTAGGGGAACTACACCTCCTACTATTATTGCAGTCCAAGTTATTAAACTATTGCAGTCCAAGTTGTTATTCCGCGATCGTTGGAGCGTGCGCCGCGCCGCCGTGAACTTGCAAAACAGCCCCGAACAAGCGGCTCCCAGTAACTTAATTAACATGCTGAATTCCCAACTCCTCCATTTGACTTCGTAATTCAAACAATCACCTACTCTCCTACTGTTAGCGCACGAATCGCTAATAACGATATCATTGATTTGTAATCATTATAATAATAACACAGATAAATTAAATAACAGATTTACACACTTTACACCTAATTTTGTTATATTGTCCAATGACCGTGAAATTATGCTTATTTTGTGTAGTTCTTAAATTGTTAGTAAAACAAAAGTATACGCCGCTCAAATCAATCGAAATAGCCTTGTGCTGAATACAAAAACCTATTTATAAATTATTTATCAAAGTGCTTCAAAGCCTCAAAATCTCGTCATTGTGTACCAAGATAAAGACGTTTTGTTCTATCGTCGTATTGAAATCTTTTGATATTTTATCTTTTGTTTTTATCAAGTTTACAAATAGAGGGTTTGTGTTTGACAGGCGACGCGGCGCCGACGCCGACGGTGACGGCGGCGGACAACCTCGAAAATACCTTTTTAGTATTCAGTATATATTTAAAAGTATAATTTTGTTGCGTGTTGATTGTGTCTTCTTTCCATAGGCAATATTTTTCTTCTTTAGGGATTAACAAAGGGAATTACAGATGTTAGTAATTCTAGTAGGTAAGTAAGTAGGTATGTGTGCTTGCATCGATTCACATAAAATGCTCACATTTGTAACCACATTTATCTTAAAAACATATATTCCATAAAGTAAGCGTACGAATAAGAAGAATTGTATAAAAATGATGACTTGCTATTTCTCACATCGTAAATTCTCAATATTGTACCCTAAGCTTTGTACATAAAAGCTACTTCTCGACGACGACATTAAAGTTGATGTTTAAGTTTGTTGTTTGTGAGCAGTAAGTAGTTTAAGATGGTACTTAAGACGGTTATATTTGAACCCTCGAAACATAATGAGGCACATGTGGAGCCATCCAGTTGGAATTAACCCCCGGGGTGAACTGCGACCGCGGCCACTGCACGGAGAGACAAAGGGTGATATAATGTGATATATTAATTTTGCTTAATGAATGAGACGCGTCCGGGAAGGGTATACTTGAGTTATTGTTACGCAGAGATAACGTCAAGTATGGGACAAGGTTTAAAAACAAACAAGAGAAACAATCCTTTTTAGTCAAGAAACCTCATGTATTACACTGTATAAAACGTGAATTAAATTATTTAAGCAAAAAACATTTAAGCCTCAATAGTGTAGCTAAACTTCAAATTAATTTACTAATTTATAACATTTTATAGAATGCTGAAATCCGGTATACGTTTTAGAAAACTTTTCTAACAAAATCGCGAAACTTCCCCAAAACGTATTCGTCATCCGACTGCGGGCTAAACTTTCAAACTATACTACCACATGACGACCGCACGAAGGTTGAGAGTACGTGTAGCACAATAATAGAAACCGAAAAGTCATTCTTACCGCTCGTCCTTGGGCCGAAGCGCACAGAGCCAACAACGCGACCGAACACCAAAACATTACGAGGCCGCGTAGCCACTCGTAGCGCGTCCGCGTAGCGTCAACCGTAGCCCACGGCCGCTGTAGCGTGACTGCCGCAAGCTACGACGCCGCTACTGACTACGGGTCCACGCGCCATACGACCTCTACTTATTCTCGGACCTCCGTATAAAATAATGTAAACAAAGTATTTGACAATAACACAGAAGTAACGATCGACCTTTTTTGTTTACACCCAACTGTCTGTGTGTAGTGAAATAGGTCAAGGATCCTTATTAATAATTAAATCTTTGATGTTACCTGCGGATAAAATGTTCGTAACATGAAAAGAAGTTTATGTTAATAATACCACAATAAAACGTAAGTACCTATCTAGAATTAAAAAAAAACTTTTTTTCAAAGACTGATCCTATTCTGAGAAATGGACTCACAAATTGTATTTATTTCGGACTTCGGACTTATTTAATTTATTTTAAGTAAAACTTACGTTAAATAACACACAAATGTATGTTAGGGTAATTAAGTATGTTCCAAGACATTATTGCGTCGCGTCACGTCGGGTCTAATAAAATCTAAAGTCACGTCCTGCGTAAAGATATAAGAAGACGGCTCACCTAAGCTAGCTCACTACACGATTACGTATTACGTATTTTAGTAGTTTGAAATTTATGTTTTTATTTGTGACCTACCTTAGTACCTTTTGAAAAATATAACTTTAAAAAAATATAACACGTTATACGGGGACATCACACACACCGATATTGTTAACACTTATACTTTATTTTTGTCTCATTTCTGCTTTACCAAGGACCTAATGTTGCTAATACCCAACTGGATATGACTAGTAGTAGTTTTTAGTGGGCTTGTGTACCCAGACCACTGTTCAAGCAACCCGATCGATGTACGGGTGCGTACGTAAGCTCAAGTAGTTACGTATAATTTTACAGCTGTCGTGAAACTACAGAATGACTCGCTACTCCTAATCTGGAGTAAGTAGCTATAATAAGCTGGGCCACTCATAAACACACTCATAACACCTTCAGCTTTTATTCAACATATTTATGGCAGGTGTTATGCAGGTAGCCTATATCAATAAAGTTTTTATGCAGGTATGTTTTGACACGAACAACAAATATTTTTAGATGTCGACGTTGAAGTTTAGTACGCATTTAGAGTTGGTAGGTGAGAGTAGAATATACACCTACCCAATTGTACACCTACGGTCACCTAGCTAGTAATTTGGTGCTCTCCCACAAGGTTAAGCTCGCTCTAGCGTCAACGTAAAAATATTTGTATTATAAATTGTACAGCGCCACTGTCGCTCACCGGAACAACTCAATTAACTATACAGATATTGTACGTTTAACTAAGCTAGAATACCGGCTCTTGCTACAAATATATTTATATAACAGCGCACGTTTATATTTTTCCTAACTTCACAAATAACTGAGACATCTCCAACATAAAACAAAGTAACAAGAAATAAATTTAATTTCCACTTGAGCTGTTGGTTTCGTAAATTATAATTTCAAAAACTTTTCGAAAATTCTTGAAAGGAAAACTTGTTATTTAACTTCAAGGCTGTAAAATCGGTGGATAGGGTAACTACCTACCTAGTGAAAGTAGATAGGAGCTTAACAAACCCTTTGCGCCATCAGAAAGTTAATTTCAAAAGTTTACGCTTTGCCTTTTTAAGATTCAAAACAAACTTTTGTGGAATCATGTTCGCCTCTGAACATCGCTGCTTATTAAACAATAAACAATGTTGGTTCATGGTTTTAGAACATATTTACTTTAACTTATGTGTCACAATTTATTAAGTTCGTATTTTTGCAGTAAATTACTTAAATAAACACAACTAGTATTATACCTCTCAAATAAGACAAAATGTAAACGAACATAAAATAAAATAAAAATTTAATGATGTATAATAAGATGTATCTTATTACATTTCACTAAACTAAAAATACTTAACACGATTAACATATCAAAGTGGCTCACGTACCTAACTGACCGTAAACTTTTTTAATTAAGCCAATCTCTTTGCCTTACAAAACACCTAAATAATTAAAAACAATTTTAATTAGGACCGTCCTAAGCCTAAAACATTCATTAACCATTTCAAAAACATCTGAATGAAACAAGTTATTAAGCGTTTTCTCAACTTAATTAATTTTGTATTAAATTCCATAAGGCCTTGTTATTTAGGTACTTTATGAACATTTAAACATCGAACAATGAATGCTTTTAATATTGGTAGAAGTGGTTATTTCCCTCGTTATTTTCCTCTTACCTACTACCTACCTGCGATTTTTTTATTTTCTAATTAAGATACACACGATCATGCTTGTGGCATCGTATCAACTGGCAAGAGTGGACGGCGCGTGGTCTCCGCATTGACCACTAACAAATCACACACCTTAAAGTCAAGTCAGAGTACTGAATACCCTCCTTCAATATGTCTCTCGTCATACCTAACATCCTGTATAAATCCATCCATCCCTAATCCGCCGCTGTACTCCTTAGATACATAGGGAAATGAGGAAAAGAGTGGAGTTGACGAAACTGAGGCAGTTTCCGGCGTTCCGTACGCGTAGGCCGATAAATCCATTCCTACGAGTTCTTCGGATACGTGACGGAGATGCAAATGGCCAGTAATGTGGGCACCAAGTCTTTTATTGTTCATTTCACAAACTCGTTCCTCACGAAAATTTGTTGGCAGCGAAATAATTTTTACCCGACTACGGCGGAGGGTTATGATTTTGACCGGTATGTATGTATGTATGTATGTATGTGCATCTGTTCCCACCTAACTTCCAAACGACTTGTCGTAATTTGACAAATGAGGTATCGTTAGAAGCGGATTAATGGCGCGCTGGTTATAGGCTATGTGACGTCACATAAAATTGCATATGGCGCCCTCTAGAGGACATAATGTCAATAACTAAAAAAAAAACATTTTTTAATGAAACCGTGTGGGGTATCAAATGAAAGAGCTTGATGAGCACATTTCAAAAATATATATATAGTTACCTATAACTCCAAAATAATTAAATAAAAAGTAAGTTTAAAGACTAAAACCCGACTACTGAAAAATCGCGCTCTAAAAAGTATGAAACAAGAAAATATTCTCATCTAGAGGATAGCCGTGGTCCGTGTTCATATGTCATTTGGCCCTAAAGGACCTACACGGACCACGGCTATCCTCTAGATGAGAATATTTTCTTGTTTCATACTTTTTAGAGCGCGATTTTTCAGTAGTCGGGTTTTAGTTTTTAAACTTACTTTTAGCCTCTAGAGCTCGCACAGAATAATCTTAAAGTAGGTCAGTTTTTAAATTTATTGTACGTTGGTGTTGAAGTTTGAAATTGATTTCATAAAACGAGCTATAAGAATCAATTTTAGCAAGAAGTACCTAACGAAGTATCTCTTCAGGTACTTTGAATACATATTAGCTGACAGCTATTGCTCAATACACAAGTACGAAAAATATAAATATCAACATAAAAGTCTAGTCTAGGGTAAAATATTGCAATTTTTGCCACACTCAATATCACATTGAAAGACTTTCAGACCTATGCGTAAACATTTAAGGATGAAAACAGTACTTCAGTGTAGCCAATAAGAAACTCGTAATACAAATCCGTTCGCTCTTTTACGAAAACGGTAATAATTCTGTATAGGCGATTCAGCTCGGCGAACTATGATTGCGGATTGTGCTCACAAAATATAAATACACTTTATCGGTTTGTTACAATTCTCTCTTTGTTTATCGTTGTTCCAGGTTTGTTACGAGTCTAGGCGCTAACGAGCGGCGCTCTTGGAAAAAAATCGTTATGCACGGCGCTCGAGTCTGTTAATAATTAACCATTTCGAAACCACTGGCCTTTAAAATTATCTTTGTGAATTCTTCATTATAAATCGTACATTCTTGATGATTTGCATTTTGTCGGCATAAGGACTGCTAACAGATGGCCGACATAATTTCAACCGCCAAGAATTCACGAAGATAATTAGAGACCAGTGGTTGTCCATTGGTTTTTAGATAGCAGACTTGGGGGCCAGGACCCATGACCGGATCCGAGATGATTGTGTGAGTAACTAATACAGGTTTTTGAATGGCTGAGCAAGCGAATAAAATTTTACCGCTCTGTAGGTGTGAACGGGTTAGCTTCTAACTATTGGAGAAGGGCGACTGCAGGGCGACTCTGCCAGGATTTGTACTTGGAATTTTCTGATTGTTATATGAATTTTATGATGCAACTTGTGGTAAGTGGTAGTTATATGTTACAGTAAACGGGACTTAACTGAGAGTACAATGTGTACTCCATGAAGCGTCGCCAGGTATACTACCTATATGGGTGACTAAGTTAAACACATGTCTACCTACTCTCAGACATATTCCGTTTTAACTCTCGCTATAGAATGGTTTAATCATAGTGACATTTCAAAATGGTGAAAATTTAAATTGAGTGTCTGAGGGAGATTCTGGTAAAAAGTATTCTAGAACCAGTCACCATTAATTTCCACAGATTGCAGCTGTCATATGTACTGTATTTGATATTCCAAGTATCATCGTACCGGTTTCTGCCTCAGAGGGAGATCCCTCCTTACGCGTTCGGCGGGAGTAATATTCTCCACAAGTATGTGACGTCCATCACTGAAGTGCCGTATCATGTGCTGGTGGTGTATAGCAACCTGTTCTGTTCGGGCAGTCTGGTGAGGAGCAAGATAGTGGTGACCGCGGCCAGCTGTCTCACGAAGCGCCGCATGCACAAGACTGTGGTGAAACTTGGTACTAGTAGCATTACGGGTGCTGGGTGAGTGTTTTAAGTCAGGAATTTCGTGCAATCCAAAGTAATCCTATCAATTCTACAGATCCACATGCGCCTAGCGACGCGACCGAGGAAACAGTTTTGACGAATGACGACGCTTACGTAGACATAACTTCAATAACTGGTTACTCGCGCGTTTGTTTGGGGCTTGTGGGCACACCTATTTATGTAGGTAGATAGGTACCTATATGCTGTAAATTACGATTCCAGACAAGTGATACCCGTCGTAGAAATAAAAATCCACGAGTACTACAGGCACCTCAACAGAATGGATAATGACATCGCCATGCTGGTGCTGGAGGTGAGCTTATCTAACGGCCGAGTTCACCAACACTCTAACGGACAGTTAGAGCAGTAACCGATTGTTAGACGTACTGATCGATGACTGTTGTTGAACTCCACCGTAAATCTAATTACTAGGAGTATCGAGTCCAGCACTAGAAATGTACGACTGTACGAATTGGAATTTTCTACTAAATTTATTTTAAAGTGTTTAATTAAGGTTTATTTACTTATTTATTTTACCTACAAGTTAAGAATATACATTGAGGTAAATTTTCAATGAGTGTAACAGATATTTAGACAATGGTTCAGAGTGATAATACAGTGCTGGAAAACTATACATTCCTCATTTCGTCCACTTACAGTATTCGTATATCCGCGATATATACCTACCACAATGTTTCAGGATCACGTGTATTTTGATGGGACCGTGAAAAAAGTAATTACAGTAGAATCTGAGGTAGCCTTACGGACTGGTATCACCATTGATGTCTCTGGATGGGGAGGTCCGGTAAGTTTCACATTTTTCCGCTAAGCGCCATCTATGTTTTACTTTGCAGTCTACGTTCCTTTACAGGATTACATACGAAAAATAACAGTCACGTGTTCTCGGTAACGTCCCTTGTTGAAATAGTTCTAGAAATTTTCACAGAGATGGCGTTGTTTTAAATATCTAACAGTCTTCTTTCATTTATAAAAATTTCAAGGAACTTATAAGTTCAAAATGTTCACAGAATTTACAACCAAGATATTCAAATCTGCTGTTATGGACTGAAATGACTGTTATGGATAAAGCAGAATGCTCTAAAGTTTATAAAAATCTACTAACACCATCAAACTTTTGCGCTAAATACCAACCGGTAAGTTTTATAAAGAATTACGAAGACAATGAGACGACACGGAATTAGGAAAATTAAAATTTCAGTTTTCATGATTTAACTCTGTTAACTGACTTTAGTAGATATTTTCCTTTAGTTTATTATACTCTAGTAATTTCAGTGACTCACTTGCTTTACTTAAGAATTAGAACAGTCAGTCGCCCGAACTTATTAATTTTATTTTGGGTAAAGACGTAGTGTAGGTATGTCTGAAATTCTAGATCTGCAACGTGCCAGTACCACACAATAGGTACTACCTATTGTGACATTGAGTTGAAGAAAGCAAAAGCTATAAAAAAGTCTAAGTACTGACCCGCTAAATAAACAACTAACTAGGTACTATAAACAAAAGTAAAAACATTTTGTACTTGAATTGTATATTAGTACAGTCAGCAACATAAGTCACTGAACATTTTCAATTTTGCAAAATACTTCCACACTTTTGCATAAAATCCATGTTTTTTTTATCTAAACAAATATTTATTATTCTCGGGTACTGGTCCCAGGAGAGTCGTTTGAGCGACAATGGCGGGCCAGCGGTGTACAAGGAAGTGCTCGTCGGCATCGTGTCCTTCGGAGCGACCAACAGCGACGACCCACACATCGCTGTGCTCACCAACGTCTCTTATTTCAATAGGTATTAGCGCTAATTCTGTTTGTCTTCAAATGACATTTGACTTAACTAAAATTATGCTAAGAACAGAAAACTCGTGAAAGAAGAAGAAAGAGACTGAACTTTGACACCAATACATAGTCACCATTAAAAGTATACGGGTATTTCAAATGTGCAAAACAATCACAATAAATGTTAAACTCGTCATAAAGTTTTAGCTCCAAAAGATTTCAAAAGCATACGATCCCAGAAATACTCTGTGATCGTGTACTTATGCGACCTTCTTATGTAAACTATTATAGCGTTTGAAATATCAAGCTACTTATGATGTTGACTGTACGTACGTACGCGACAAAGAAGAAATTAATTTTTGTTCGACAGCCCATCTACCAGTATACCTAATAATATAATAGTTAACAACAAAGAAGTTTGCAGACAAGTTTTATTAATAAGGGATCTTCATAGATCTACAAGTTTTAAGAGAACTGTAAGTTTGCTCAGACTTGCAAAATAGTTTAGGAAAACAATTAGGTACTTTTTTCTGTTAAAATATTCACAAAGGCTACTAAGCTTGGTAATGTTGAAATTACGATCCAATTGGTAGTCAAGTTTACGGCACGAGTTTTGTTCGGAGCAAATGCACAATCATGCTTAAAATTTAATGTAAAATCAATCAAAGCTACTTGCCATTATCAACGAATAATAAGACATATACATATTTACGGTTCTCAGTCAGTAACTAGACCACAAACGACTGATAATAATAATCACGTGTAGGGAGGGACCTAGCTACCTACCGTCTGACCGACTAGATCTTGTTAGATAACCCGTCTGTCTGAAGATAAGTTTTACGAAATCAAGGATTTCATCACCTAGATACCTACTTTAGTACCATATCTCCATCGATACTACAAGTACTCCACATATTTTATAGAAGAGCTAGAGAATATGATAACGAAATCGTGAGTAACAGGTTATTGGTCAAGATGAAAAGTCGCTGTCATCCGTTCACAATTTTTTTGAGATCACTAGTCCATTGCATGAGGATTACAGAAAATACATCCATAAAGTGCTGATACTCATTTGCTGTTCCTTCCTGACCCATTGGTCCTGGAGAGTTGAATTTATTGCAAATACCTACAATTAAATATAATTACATATGCATGCAAATAAATATTCCTTCCTAATTAAAACAATCTTAAAAGTTATTATTATTTTTCACCGTAAATACATTTTTTCCTAGGTGGATCCTGCTGAACACAAAACGATTGCTCAGAAAATATTGTGTGCCGCTTGAAGTCGCAAGCATGTACTCAAGCACTGAAGAAGAATATTATGATACCGAGGATTAAAACCTCAGCTCATATCCAGTTTATATTCGCTATAGAACTTACAGTACTATGCGAGAGACTGTTTCGCTTTATTTTAATATTACAGAAAGTGGCCATAAACTTGAAGAACTGTTTCTTTATCCATTCGCGCATGTACCAGAGGTTTGTGTACACGCTAGGCTTGTTCTTCTTTGCGCATCCATCGCCGTGTGACGTCAACCCCACTATCATTCTGTAAGCCAAAAATTAAGGCATGAGCCTATTATTACCCGACTACGGCGGAGGGTTATGATTTTGACCGGTATGTATGTATGTATGTATGTATGTATGTGCATCTGTTCCCACCTAACTTCCAAACGACTTGTCGTAATTTGACAAATGAGGTATCGTTAGAAGCGGCTTAATGGCGCGCTGGTTATAGGCTATGTGACGTCACATAAAATTGCATATAGCGCCCTCTAGAGGACATAATGTCATGAACTAAAAAAAACATTGTTTAATGAAACCGTGTGGTGTATCAAATGAAAGAGCTCGATGAGCACATTACAAAAATATATATATTGTTACCTATAACTCCAAAATAATTAAATAAAAAGTAAGTTTAAAAACTAAAACCCGACTACTGAAAAATCGCGCTCTAAAAAGTATGAAACAAGAAAATATTCTCATCTAGAGGATAGCCGTGGTCCGTGTTCATATGCCATTTGGCCCTAAAAGACCTACACGGACCACGGCTATCCTCTAGATGAGAATATTTTCTTGTTTCATACTTTTTAGAGCGCGATTTTTCAGTAGTCGGGTTTTAGTTTTTAAACTTACTTTTTAACCACATACACGACGGCCTGCGCTTTTGTGAGTGTGGTAGATAAATAGCAAGGGTTGATTTACAGTTTTAGCTGAGTACTCGAGCTGACTGATCCATTACCTGACGTCATCCCCTAATTCACCTCGTTCGCTGCGTCAGAATTTGAAGGCGCCATCAAGACCCCAACGGACTCGAGCCCGACATTCAATGCCACTCAGTGAAATCAGCCGGGACCGACGCGTCGGCTTAATGTGCTCACAAAGGGAAAGGTCATTGAATATATTTTACTTGGCGGTTTTGTTCCCACATTCGAAATGGATAAGGGCGACCCAGAATCAAAATGATTTGGTTGAAGTTGAAAGAATTCGGCTGGTAAAAGTCTGAAGGCCATTTTTTATGAAAATTATGTGCTGGCTGTTTAACACTGACTTCTTTTGATCAATCTTCTGATTTTGGGTTAGTAAAACGCTAAAAATGTTAGCTGAGATGTCCTGCCTACTACTACCTACCTAAACTAAACCTAAACCTAAACCTAAACTACCTTGCGTGCCTTGAAAAGTGCGTAAAGAAAGTGTCTGTACTATATAAAAAAAAAAAAAAACGTCGTAAACGTGACGTCTGTTCTGGGTAGAAATATATTCAATAAACTTAATTTCATTAAGAATATTCCATGAAACTACACTTTTACTCACCCATGCCAAAGCACCCCGCCTCCGGAATCGCCCTTACAAGTGTCCTTTTGGCCCAAACCGTACAGACAGAACATATCTTCGGTGAGATTGATCTTGTGCAGCCGACTGCACTCCTTCATTGGCACGTACTTCAGGAACGTCATCATTAGACCTAGCTCTGATAATGGACCGCCGTACTGAGGACAGAATTAGGCTTTGAATAGTCTCGCAAGCTCTATTACAATCACTTCTATTGCAAGGAATCGCCACCCGCCAGTAGCGATTCATTTTAGGTCTGCAATTGAGTTTTGATAAGGGGACAGTCTGGAGAATTGGAACACCTCCTGAAGAGTAAATCAATCTGCAGGATTTTACAAGCCCGTTGATGTTATTTCGAAAAATTTTACAGAAATTACCTAGATAAATATTATGTAACAAAAATATTTGTGGAAAGTCTGGGAATTTTATGCCATTTCAGACAGGCTTAACTTTTGAAAAGTACTTATAACAAGTGGGTAAGTAATGGGTAATAAAAGCGTCCGAATTTCATCAGGTATTATGAGGTGCGCCCGAGAAATTGAATTTGACGACCATTTGGCGCAGTGGTTCGAGCGTAGGTCGCCCGGCTCAGTGCACCGTATTGTTGTGGGTTCGATTCCCGCCAGAAGCAAATTTTGGAAACGGGCTTTTCGTAATTTTCCCTTGTCTGGGTGTCACTGGGGTCACCGCCAGTCCATTGTATAGGTCCCATAGTGCAAGCTTTGCTTTCGGACAATACAGTTGGTGTGTTAGTCTGGCAATATACCTTAGTCCATCCCCAGCCGGTGACAACGAACCTCGTCTCCCGTTTGTTCATCCATTTGCCACTGTTAACCAGTATGGCCTTCTTGGTCAGCTTGCCGAGTTCAATCGACTTCTCACTGAACACCATCGCTATATCGCACTGGAACTGTACATCCTTGTTGTAGTCCTCATGAATCACGAATGAATGCACCTTGTACCGCTTTGCGTTAAAATCGTATATGTACTTCGAACCTGGGGGTAATCAGGGATGGTTACTGGGGCAAGACATTAATAAATAAAACTGGTAAACTCTCGCATTGAGGGGGAATGTTTCCGATATTATGGCAATAGGCTCGCCCCTATTACATATTGGGATAGCAAAACACTATTCGCAAAATGACGAACGACATTACACTTTTATAACCCATTTGGTGTGATACAGGTGTAACAGTGACCATGAACAGATAATAGATAACCAGTGAATGCGTTCGGAATTTTATTTTTTGTTAATTTAAAAAAAAAATACACTTACCTACTTGTATTCTCATCTCAGTGATATCTGTATTCATGTCGAAGCAGTGCGCTGACGTCAGAATGGCCCAGCTATTCATGATAACGCCCCCACAAAGGGATCCCAGGTTGAAAAACTGGACCGCAAAGGGATACTTCTCCACCCCGACGGCCTTACCCCCAACTATCTTACCCTCGATGTCTACACTGCGGTTATGCGAACTATGTTTCGATTCTACAAAAACATGGAAATACGCACTCATTAAGAATAATACGTTAACTCTGAAACCTCGGGACATTGCTAAAACAGTCCTATAATTGCATACTAACGGAATGAAAGGCTCCAGTTGGCATGAGTTTACCTACAAGATTGATTAATATTTTACGACGATAATAAAGTTTAATGATGTACGTAAAGTCGGTGCACAGTTTTATACGTTTTGCACATTTTTGAACTACGATTAGTTAACTACCTACTATGTCTAAGCTATAAGTTTTTGCTTCGGAGTTGCCTTATCGTAGCGACCCATTTAATCATTCAAATTTGTCTAGAAAAAAATACAATACAACGAAATTTCCTAAAGATAAAATTGTAAGATACAATAAAGGTACTTTTACAAAAACTTTCTCATACAAATATAGCAAAGACTTGCTGGGCGTCCAAACAAATATGACAATAAAAATGGCACAATTTATTTCCCCTGCGAACGTTACGCCAGGTCACTAAACGTTCGAATTATTTACGAACGAGACAGAAAGTTTTATTTTGGCGAGGTAACGGTACTGGCAGTGCACGGGACGATGTTTCGGGCCGCCCGCCCGCGGCGCCCGCCCTCGCGCAGTCAGTCGCCCACCGCGTGCCGCCGAAAGCGCTGCGCGCGGCCGTTCCCCGCACTACATAACCTACAACACGGCCTACTCACACAAACATTACATGTTCGATTTCAAACATGAACATGTCCTTTATTCAATGGTAAATGAAAACAATATGTGATGTGATCCTGAATATAGATATGTTATCGTGTATATCAGTCTTAAAATTTGGCAAATGAAACGGGGCGACTAAATCAAAACAAAGGTGTATATTGATTGTGTGTATGCGGCTGTTTAAACTTATTAGGTAAGTAACACACGAACGTTACTTTGAGATTTTATAGGTACCTACATAGAAATTCATTTATAAAATTGAAATCGGACAAAAATATTCACAATTAACAACACTTGTTTGATTTGAGCCGTCATGATTTTTTTCTTTAAGTACTTATGATGTACTTATGATCTTATTTTTAAAAGTATTTAATTCCAATGTAGTTAGTTCAAAGCAAATAGTAAGAGTAGGTACTAACTGGCTAGTTATACAAGGAAAATAAATTATCAACAAAATCGTACCCATCATACAATTATATCTATAAGTATTGACGAAAGCAAAGCGTTGTTTACAGAATGATTTATTTACCTGAATCGTTACCAACGAAGCTTTAACTGAAGTTCGATAAGTACCTGACTACGTACGTATACTTAATACATCTAACGTCGATTACTTTTAAACACTAACTGTAACGTAAATGCCATAACGTACCTACCTACTTATTTACTTACTATTTTATAATTAAAATAGATTTCATTTCAATGGTAAACTTATCACAACAAAAATATCCTTCCCGGTTGACCTACTTCTCAAAGATAATTACTTCGGGGTAGCGTTTACGTGCAGTCTCGCTGGCTAACCTTTGTAAATGGTTTAATATTAGGTCAGTATTTACATATATTTCTAATAATGTCCATTACTAAATATTATCTGGTTTTATAAATACCATACCAGAAAAAGAATTAATAATAAAAAAAATACTTATTTAAATTGTGTTGCATGTAGGTTCACAATAATAATGTATGAACAACATAAATAAACAGAACTCTACCCGTGACTTTAATATAAATTAATTTGCACTATACGGGGGGCGAGACTGAAACTTGTCAGACGTATTTAACGTGCTCTCCCTTCTCTCTGAAAGTGGAAGCGCTAATCCCTGAAACCGCATCTTGCGGCTTAAGGAAAACTATCAAAATGAACGATCCTGATGGAATCAGGAAATCAATGTACCCTTACAAGCTCTCTACAAGCTCTGACAAGCGTGTATTTGTGTAAACTCACGTTGTTCATAACCAAACAATCATTTTCATATGTAAGTAAGTATGGACAGGACCCAAAGTAGTTAAACAGTCGCTGTGGGGAATACAGTGGAGTTTTTCAGCCAACGAACATTCATAATGGTGGATATGTAACGAATGTTCGTATGATTTTTTAAATTCGCATTTGTATCAAAATTGCGAATATTTTTATGAGAAATTTAAAAATATACTTTCATGGACTTTGAACCGTACATAAAGATTTTTTATTACTAATTCTCTTTGTTTTGCACGATTTCTGGCCTGAAATCGCCAAAAACTTTCAGTGTTGAGACCAGTGGCGGCTACATACAAATTGCATGTACCTATATCATACGTGACATATTCAATATAAAAATCGTACCTAAACAATTTCAGTAGACCGATGGAAGCTGTGCACCTGAAGGATATTAAATTCAATTTCTCCCCGAGCCCGGCACGTTTTATTCCATAAACGGGTGCTATTGTGTAAATCAATGTCAGAAACAACATGAACAGTAACTAAGTATTGCGTGAAGGTGGGAAACCTTTGAATATTTCAAGGGAGCGGTAACTGGGTGGCCGCGTGACGTCAGGGTCGCCGCGCACGTGCTTTCCTTACTCCTTTCAAATCGATCTCATTTATCTTCATAAAAAATACCGTTCAGCGTTGAAAATAAAATATATTGATTTGAATCGAGACACAGAATTTTATTCACTTTGACTAAAATGTAGAAGGATTTAGATAAGTAATATGTTTTGCGGCGTCCTTTTTATGCCTGCTTACCTAAAATACTTTGAATTACCTCTTACCTACCTTACATTACCTACTTGATTTTGAGTTATTAAGTTTTTCAAAGGTTATCAAGTTTATTTGTCATTTCAAAAGTTTACTGATACCTACTTACATGTTATTTTTTATATTTTGTGGCCATATCCCGAAATACAAATGGACCTAAAATGCTCGATAATATTTACGATCATTGAATTAACTACCTACATTCAATAAAAAAAGTAAAAAATTGTTAATTTCATGTAATATATTTTCCTAGCAAGTAGTTAATATGACAACTACTAAAAGTTACACCAAATTAGCTAGAAGTGAGTCGTGAACTTGTTGCGGTGTAGTACGCAGCTGTAATATAGCGAGTGGGACCCAATCACCCGCTCATAATCGCGTTACTTGCCGCTCGCGTACTACATCACTAGGGCTGATCACACTGGAAAATGCGATACCTAACCCTAGTAATTTGTTTATATGTAATATAATTCCTTGTGTAAAGTTATAGGCCTATCAATTACAGGCCCACAACGTGTAGATAAATAATGCAGCAAATCATACAATCACAATTTTCAATGGCCCGTTCTCCTTTAATGATATAGGTACTTACCAAATATCTCAAAATAAAAACCAAGCCAAAAGTATCATGCTCAGACCAAAAGAATAAACTTATTTGAAGTCGGTTAAAAATTTAAATGTCTGAAAGTTAAAACTAGAATATTAAATGTTGCCAGCCCTATAGTGAATTGAGACGCGTTGTTCAACGATGGCAAATCAATTGCCCGAATATTGTTCCGATGAACGATGTATTTGCGACCAATTTTAACGCCATTCTGTTTCGTAAGCGATCCGAACAACTCTACCGTGGTTTGTTTTCAAAGTGAATTCGAACTTCTCCATCCAATTATCGCAACAAAGACGGTAAACGGCCGGTAGGTACTGGAACACAAATTACTAAATTTTATTTTCCTTGTTATCTACTTACGTTCGGTAACTAAACGTAGACATCAATCAAAGTGGATCTATGTATTTGAGAAGGTATACAATCTTTCAGTCACACATATTAACTAATTAATCGTAGTACCTACTGTTTTGTTTTTAACTTCCAAACTATTTTAGTTTCCCTTACTATACATGTAGTACAACTCTATTTTCCTTAATCAGGTCGTAGAATGTGGGTTATGTAAATGATTGCACCGGTACATTTGGGAACAATCAAACAAACAATCGGTAGGTACAATGTTAACATAAGTGTGAAGTTCGACGACCTCTTGGCGCAGTGGTTCGAGCGCAGACCGATTGGCTCACTGCATCGGGTGGTTGCGGGTTCGATTCCCGCCAGAGGCAAATTTCGGAAACGACATTTTCGTAATTTTCCCAGGTCTGGGTGTCATTGGGAACGCCCCCAGTCCATTGTACGGTACCCATAGTACAAGCTTTACTTAGTTTGATTCCATACAGTTGGTGTGTTTCTCTGGCGATATTTATTTATAAGTAGGTACTTATACAAAGATATAAATATTTCGTTGACCAATCTTGTGTGTACCTATACATCCATACTGATGCATAATCTCGCAAATATTATTGTTTATACAGAACTATACCACGAACCATTTTAGATATTTGTATATTAGGTACTTAAACAATAAATTATTGATATAAACTTTTAGGCACGATGTTTACGTAAGTACCTACAGTGTACTGCACAATAATAATACTTAATAGGTATTTATGTCTTGTTATCATAACTCCAATAATAACGCATTCTTGACCCATAATGAATCTTGTATCGAACCAGTTTCATATTTGCTTTACAAACAAAGTTCCAGCGATTGTAAACAAGAAGTAGACTATACCGAATGAGGAAGATACCAAAATAAAATACGTCACTGAGTGAATATTGGAACCGTTTCAATACCGACCAGGGGTAGGGGGAGGGAAATGCACCTAAATCTGGAAAGCTACCAAATGCACCACGTAAAGAAGAAATGTCTGCCCACAAACAATACGTCGCTTGTATAGGGAAATTAAAGACAAAGGAATGCGTGTTTCTTTGAACAGTGTATGAAATGTTGGTCTCTATGTGTGCTTATTATACCTACTCTCCTAATTGTATATACTTTGCAGTTGACCTCTACCGTTTATATCACTTAGCAAATCCAATCCATGCATTATGCATCGCTTCTATGTAGAGTCGCTATATTGCGCACGCTTGTCTGCTCTCCAAGTTTATCTCTTCTCTATTAAACTATGTAACAAATTATGTCTGTGTCCAATGTACCTAGTACCTAATCAGTTTTCGTAAATAACTGGCGTACTAACAGATTTATTAGCTTAGATAATATAAACATAATAATTCCGACATATAACGAAGGAATATAACGAAAGAAATATTTTATTCCAAGATTTAGGGCAATCAAGAATGTGCCTGCAATTGGAGCTGGATATACGGTTTCATATAAACAAGATAATACAGCTTTACATATAAAAAGAACGATGGTTATGGGAGTATTGCCGTACGTATACTTGTGAGCTTTCGACTTTTATGATATCGTCGCTCGTCGGAAAGATACGTATTGTGGGATATTTTTTTATGTTTCCGATGAATCGAAGCTCGTAGGATCGGTTCAGAATCGAAATGTTTATAATATTCAAATTAAGCTATATTCAGAAAATAAAATATAAATAAAATAAATATATATAACGTCACGACTTTTATCCCCATTCGGGGGTAGTCAGAGGCTTGAGTGGCCATACACCACCACATTGTGGAGGTCAACTCAAAGCCTACGTTTCACCAGATAGTCAGAACCCAACGTGACAGGTGGTGAACCTTGTCGCCGTGTATACAGGAACTGACTATTACCTAATCCCCAGGGATAGGTAGGTTTCCTCACGATGTTTTCCCTCACCGTCAGCGAACTGTAAATTATGCACATAGATGAAAATTCATCTATTGGTGCATGCCCAACCGGGGATCGAACCTGGGACCTTCTGATTGCTAGCCCAACGTGTTCGCCCCTACGCTACAGTCGCATTCAGAAAATATTTTCTTATATTCGACACTACGCCGATGAGTATCGTATAAAGTTTGGTAAGATATGCCCATATTCGCCGGAGAATCCAAATGACCTAATAATGCATGCTACATCATTAGCATTAGCACAAAGGAACTTGGCCTTCACAATAGGTACCTAATTATTTTTTTAACAATGTTGTTTGTTGTTAAGGTTTGCACTGGCGGAATATTTAATACTTACACCGAGTTTTGTTGTTGCCTCTAGTTTAAGCTGTCATAAAATAAAACTAACAATAATGTTTCGCCAGTGTAGTAAACCTACACATTAGCTAAACTCGATATAGAACGCTATCAACAAATTTTGTAGAGTTTCAATTAACAATAACAACAAACACTTAACAAAATTGTTGATAAACACTCTATATGGAGTTTTGCTCACGTATAGCTCGTATAGCTATCACGTATAGCTTCAAACAGCGTACCTATAGATTCCAGTCATATATTCCAGGTCCTATAGGTTCCTACTGTTAAGAGCAAGTAGAAATGTTCTTCAGTGCTTTCCTCCTTAGCCTGACTTTATAAATAATAGCTCAAATACATGAAAATGGGTCTTTGCTTAAAGATTATTAGTTAGTATAGCATGTCAAACATGACAACCCTGCTTGCCAGTGCGCTGTGTTTACGGACCAGTCGACCTCCGGCCGACTGCCGCACCGATCCGACGGACAAACTACGTCGGAATGAGGACACAATCTGTCCTAACTAATTGAACTCGTTTGATTGCATTTAAGCTTTCTTTTAAAGAAAAGATTGATGTGGACTTCAACTGCTTAGTGGTTCTGCATTGTGTGTGTGGTTTTGATTCCTGCAAGAGGAAAATTTTCTTGCATTTTGGTCGATAATTTGTCCTGATCTGGGTGTTATAGGGATCGCTCCCAGTCCATTGTATTCAGCCTTTGTATGACTATTATTGGATACTTTACGTCATAATTGAAAGGATTTTTATTTATTACTTTCTATGTTATCTTGGGTATATACCCAGTATTTATCTCCTTAAACTGACGCGGATCGAAGAGCAAATCGCTACGACTGTCGCGCCATTCTACCAATCGTACCACAAGGCTGACATGTTCGCTTATTTTGTTCCCTTGTATAAACACCCATCAAATTTGTTTTAAATTACAAATATTGCACACAAGTTTAATAAAGAATCTGTTGTCACTTGAAAACTCTTGCAATATGGCAAGAACTCGTATTACAAATAAAGCGAAGAATGAAGCGATAATTCAATAACATTATTAAAAATGTATTTACTAACGGTTCCAATAAACCTGATAAACCTGTTTTGAATAAGTACAGAACCCAGGCACACCCTGATCTAATAATGACAAAGACAAAATAAAGATTACTACGGTAATGACGGGGAAAATCGAATGAGTGGTACCTAAGT
The DNA here is from genome assembly GCA_947859195.1 of Drymonia ruficornis. NCBI lineage: Eukaryota > Metazoa > Arthropoda > Insecta > Lepidoptera > Notodontidae > Drymonia > Drymonia ruficornis. Next base: position 11,050,546 of record OX401905.1, on the reverse strand, counting down.
GGGCGTAAATTAAGTGGGAGCTCGCTATTATAGCCCCGGCGACACGGTTTAGCCTGGATTATCTAGTGATGTATTCGCCACGAAAATTAAGAGAAGACGTTTCAGTATTAATACATTGAATGGTCATTTAAAAGCGTGTGAACTTTTTATTTCGCACCGTTTTAGTATAGGTTAATCTAATAACTATTAGATACGATACCATAGATAATGCCTACTGTATGAAAATTTTATTCTGTTTTCAGTACAGTGAAGTGTATTCTGGAGAGGTTTAAATTACTTTATTTGGCATGCTTAACATGTCATAGGGTATGCTGATTACATAATACCTACGTGTATTACCTAATGAACACTGCGTATCAAGTTCACATGATTCATAACAAAGGTGCTAACTCAACTTATTTACACATTCAGTAAAATACTAGATACGTGTCTAAGTTATTTACGTAATAGACAAATCCCGTTACATACATACTCGTATGTATCTACTGTTCTAATATACCACACTAAATATTGTTATTTATCCACACGGTGACAGTAGGTAACAAATATCGTAACCGTTCACAATTTATATGTTCAACGGAAAATGATCGCTCCACGTGGCCGCAGACAGCCCATAAAATATTACTGCATACATAACATCAGTATTTTACCGGTATCAACCAATCGACTCGATGTAGAATATTGGATTAAATAAAGTAAATATATTTTAGTTACCCAAATAACTACGGACAAGATGATAGACTTTGCATAGGTATAATACAGTTGGTATCGCACTATGGATTACACAAGCTTGTGTGGGGACATGGATTTTACATGTATGATCCTATATTGTTATTTTTAATGAAGTTACATAATATATTAATTTAATTGTTAATAAATTCCCATTTTATTATTGTTTTTATCCACGGCGTGGAACTAATTTCGGTATTCTCACTGAACTGCGTTGTATTTTCCTCGTTTGGGTGAGTATTTGTGATGTTAAGTATATTTTCGGTTATCTGAATAACTCTTGAATTACCAAGTGCGAGAACTTGATGGAAATTATGAAAAGTAAATGTGTCTGCAAACCATTGCAAGCAAATAAACTAGCTTAATCATGTGTCTTGGCCGGAAATTTCCCTAGACAGAGTGGTGTGGAAGAAAAAAGGGGAGGCCTTTGCCCAGGAGTGGGACAGCCCCATAGGCTAGAAAAAAAAATTTCTTGTGTCTGATTAATTGTATCACTCATCTTTGGTGAAAGACCGCGATGCGCGAAGTAATCAATGGTGATGTGTGTAAAAATTTTACACACGTCACCATTGATTACTTCGGGACCAAGGACCATGGACTTTTACACTGTAAAAGTCCTTTAGAACTGGAAGTCCACATAGTACAGTCCCACAAAATTATCTAGTCCGGTTGTCAATGAGGAACAAAGTTTGTTATTTTATAAAGAAATGCATCGACATTACTTATAGGAACTTATAAATTACTTGAAAAAATTATATGTCGATGGAAAAATGACATATTTTGACAGTCTTGTATCGGCACTAGCGAGCGGCTCCATGGAATTATGAGCGGGGATAAGGCTCTGGGACTTCAACTTCGGTGACTGGTGCCGTTATGGATGTATATCAATCGTGGATGGGTGATAAAGATAATATACTAACCTAATTTTCGATCGACACGTGATGCAACATCTTTATATTGGCAGAGTTGCTATCTGCGAACAAACGCGATCAAGATTCCGTTGATATTTTTAAACTACGTCCACGACATGGTCGCATGAATGGACTTACAGATCTAATAAAATATTTAGAATTGTTGCTATGTTACAAGTACGCGTGTGTTCTGTCTAGATTTTATATTATCGTCTTTGAAAAGTATAATGTAGCTATTGACCTCGTTGTCACACACTGTGTTCGTGTGCTTTCTACATTATCAGTAGGTGCAATATTTATTCTTGTCAGTTTTGTCAGCTTCGTTCCCGTGAAATTTTGATTTTGACGCGCCTCAGGCTTTTCTCCCACTCTAAACAAACTACGCGACTGGGATGTGATGCGAACCATAGCTATAGGCAGCTTATTCATATGACTCTATGATGTCGGAAACAGAGTCAAATATAGTCGTAGTAGATTGTGAATACCTATATCATTGGCGACCGCTTGACGCAGTGGTTTGAGCGGTGGCCGCTCGGCTCACTGCATCGGGTGGTTGCGGGTTCGATTCCCGCCAGAGGCAAATTTCGGAAACCTCCTTTTCGTATTTTGCTCTGGTCTGGGTGTCACTGAGATCGCCCCCAGTCCATTGTGTGGTAGCCATGTTACAAGCTTTGCTTAATTTAGACCATACAGTTGGTTTGTAAGTCTGGCGATATTTATTTACCTATATCTCTGTAAGAAAAAGGCTTTAGTCGTGTGATTATTAATCCTGGGGTAATTTTCCTTTCATAACGCAATGTTCTAAATATTATAATCACTATAGTTTAACGCGATTATAATACGCGGGAAGATAAAGCCAATATATCGCTGATTTGCACGACATTGAGGGACATTAACACCACGTGACTCACCACAACAATGGTTAGTATACATACTTGCCTATTCAAGTTCCTCAACAATCTCTTGAATTTATGCTATTGAACAATGGGGTTTGACTTTTTTATAGATTTATTTATCACTAAATTCTCGTGTTTCCTTGGTTATCGCATTTTTGCTGTCAGTAGGAGGGCGAGTGCGCGCGCGGGTAGACGCTCGCGAGAACTGCGTAGTGCGAATTTTCCATTTTCCCTTACGATACGAACTTATAAACAGTGTGTTTGATTAGTTAACAAGTGAAAACCTTGTATTGCACAGCCTAAGCGTACAGACATTATTCTTAAAAGTAAGTTCATTTTGGATTATACGATTTTTAAACACTGAATATTAGCTGTGATAATTGTGTCACAATTTTATTGTAGTAAATAGTAAGTACCAACTTTTTTTTTGTAGAGTCACGAATTATTTTAGTATAAACGCATTCCGTATTGTTTATTTTTAATAGCACTAAACATACGCGGGAAGTCGGAACACACGGCGTCGAACTTATTTTTGGCGCGAGTTTCTGACATGCAGTTTTTTAACAAAGAAGCATCAATATAGTGTACACAATGACGAAATTTGATTGTACAACACAACACTTATAGCATTTTAATCAATATACCTATTGCAATTTATTAAATACCTACTAGCCATGTGCCCGATGGGATTTCATATCGGGTGAAAATGACGAACTTTCATCCTCTATTTAGGGGTTAAATAGGGGATGAAAGTTCGTCCGTGGTCATATGCCACTTTGACCTAAAGGGCCTAAACGGACCACGGCTATCCTCTAGATGTGAATATTTTCTTGTTTCATTTTTCAGTAGTCGGGTTTTAGTTTTTAAACTTACTTTTTATTTAATTATTTTGGAGTTATGGGTAATAATATATATATTTTTGAAATGTGCTCATCAAGCTCTTTCATGTGATACCCCACACGGTTTCATTAAAAAATGTTTTTTTTTTAGTTCATGACATTATGTCCTCTAGAGGGCGCCATATGCAATTTTATGTGACGTCACATAGCCTTAAACTAGCGCGCCATTAAGCCGCTTCTAACGATACCTCATTTGTCAAATTACGACAAGTAGTTTGGAAGTTAGGCGGGAACAGATGTATGTATGTAGGTATGTATATACCTATATACATACATACATACCGGTCAAAATCATAACCCTCCGCCGTAGTCGGGTAAAAATTCGTTCCTTATTAGCGACACTATCATTCGATATTAAAAATAACACACACTGTATTATTACACCATTCGGTGTAATAATACAGTGTGTGTTATTTTTTTCAAAATCAACGGGTTCGATTCCTGGCTAGTATTATTGATATTTCAAAAATCCAATGATGCAGTTTTAGTTTTCATCAAAATTGGGCCTGAGACTCCTTTGAGTAAGTACTTTTCGCTATGAAAGTTTCGGATTTGGCCATGAAAGCACACTTAAAAAATTCACCTTATATACTATGTGTGTCATAGTTGAAATAAGTGCATATAGCTAATTAACCAATAGGTATAAAATAAATATCGAACATATATTATTGCAACAATTTTTAGTGAACTGAGTCTATCATTTACGTAACTAATATCGTTTTCTTTGTACTGTCTGTCCTTAATTAATAATTAATTTGCAAGTACCTAACCCTAAATAAGGTCAACGCAATGCCCCAGTTCATGGTACGTTGTACTGTGTTGCTCGTAAATATTTGCATGAGCTACGAATCGAACAAAATACCGATTACAGAATTATTTATTATCTACATCAGGGTAGCTGTTCTGTAACTACGGACTCATATCTGAGGGCCTACTTTTTTACAAACGAAAACGAAATTTCGGACGAAATTCGCGTATTTCCTACTACGTTTTTCATTGATTCCGATATTTCTTACGAACGAAAGTTGTTTGACGTCTTTGTCGTCGTCGAATCTAAACGTCAAACAATTTTCGTTCGTAAGAAATGTCGAAATCAATGAGAAACGTAGTAGGAAATACGCGAATTTCGTCCGAAATTTCGTTTTGTTTGTAAAAGAGTAGGCCCTCTGACGCGTGAATTTTCTGGTGAAATGTCAAATTATTATTTCACCAGCAGATACACGCGTCAGACTTGCGGTTTTATTGACCCACTGAATGACCGACTGTTTTAAAAACAACCATAAAACTATCACTATATTGATGGTTTGACGGCCATAAAATCGTAAACGCCTCGGCGCTGTTTTCCTAGTCAGAATGTCCGATCGAACGTGTACTGAGTATCCAAACTAAAGCTAAAGTATGGCAGGAGTGCCTCCCGATTGCCTGATGACTATCGGACTCGAACAAAGTAACAAAATGGACCCGCAACACGCATAATTCAACGAACAAAATGTTCTGTCAATTCTTGGGGGAGGGGAGGTAACCACTACATTAAAATTGACGCACACTTACTCAAAACATTTTGTGTCATTATAAACGCACACGTAAAGAAATGTGCAACACTAGTATATTTTACGCACACTAAAAGATCTAATACGTCAACATACAAAATTTTACTACCGTAGGGCCATCGGTGTAATAGGGTGAATACCACTATCGATATTTCTAATTAGCTATATCGATAGTTTCATATACTCATTATTACATTTATAGCTGTCATTATAATCTACTGAATTATCTCTACTGAAACAGCTGAACAAGAAATAATGAGTAACTCACGAGGCGTAAATATTCAACGGAAACAAGATGATTCCGGGTATATCCCAATTCAGTTCCTTGAAAATGAGATTATCTAAAAAATAAGTACCTAATGTTCTCAAATAAGCTGTTTCATCCCCCCCCCACTCCCACTCGACCAGCGCCATCTGCTGCCACTGGCCTGGCTGATATCTTTTGTTAGGTAGGTACGTATAAACGTAATAGGTATTATTATACTAATGTCATCATCATCATCATTTCAGCCAAAAGACGTCCACTGTTGGACATAGGCCTCTCCCAAGGTTTATTATACACTATATATATTATATTTTTATCGATACCGGTCTGCAATCATAAATAAACACTACTACAACACTGTTCAAATCAAAAAGTATATAAGTACAAAATCATTCTTGCAACATTATCTAATACGACTGAATAATTTTGATACTTGATTTATTATTTTCCATATTATTTATTATTCATAATGCAAGCGCAAGCACTTTTAAGTTTTCTTTGATGTTGGTCAATAAGATAATATTTGTTATACATATATTTATGCCATATGTGATTCATCGCCTCAGTAGCAGACGCTGCCTGCTTCTGGGTCATATGGACCCGGAACAGTGTCAGGTTCGATTCCGTTTATCAAGATCAAGAATTTATCGAGATCGTATTTATCTGAATTGTTTCGATAGTGGGTGTTTTTGTTTCAACATGAGTTAGTTATTTTTTTTGTATTTTAGGAAAATAAAACAAACATATCATAGCTACTGCGTATTTTAATTAACAAGAGAATATTCTTAGACAGCCCTGGCAGTTACAAAATGTTGATAAAGCTGCAAGAGATGTTGTACATTCAAAAGATCTTGGTCTAAATATTCCACTCCTGATAAATCCATATATTGGCGTGGGCCTGCCGCTGCCTCATCAACTCATCATCATCAGTCTCCACAGCATTGCTGTCATCTTGAAGATTTATTATTAATCGATTAATGTCATCGTAAAGAGCAATTTTCGACTATTCTTCTAACGGTACCTGAAAAATAAAATAATTCAATAAAAGATCATTTCTTTAATGCTTTAAGGTTATTTGTTTATTTAATTAAGTAACGATGTTAACTGACAAGCAAACATAGAAAAATAAAGCAACCTTAGATTATATATTGGTCGAGATGAAAGCAACACATAAAAATAATGCCCAAGTATCAAGTTGTGTCATCGAATGTACCTCTAAGCGATCAATGTATATTTACTGAAAAACCTGTAAACTGAAGCTTTGAGCCTGCCTTTGTATACAATAAACACATTATTTAACTTAAAAACTGTAAAATAAACTGCTTATATACCTATAATATCAGCGGTTCTTTGGTAAACATGGTCGAGTTCTGACAAAATATTTTGCACCTCAAATTCCGCGAGACACCGCCTGTAAACTTTGTGAATCACCTCTCTTGTTGAATTACTAATGATTTATTCATTGTAAATCGTTTTTAACGTTCTGCGACTGGTTTATCACCGCACTCTTACATTCTCTTTGATCACCGCGTAATTCAGTATTTATCCGTTTGTTTACAAAGTTCAAATACTTGACAATTATTTGACAAATAAAAAATACAGTTGCCAGGGTAGAAAAGATTCGTCTATGGTCGCAGTAGACTATTCGATTAATTCGTACTCGATTAATTGTATCGATAATGTTTTCGATTCTTATGACATTTAATATTTTAATGAATTTAATAGAAAAATGGCATTAATTACATCAAAAATACTTACATATGAAATGTTACCCCATCTTTTTGTATATAACTATTTTTTGTAATTTCTTTGCACATGTTTAATGGGACAATTCGGCATTTTTCACGGAGCACCTTACACCGCGAAAACGATACTTACTCTGATCAAATCGATTTCGAAAACAGTTTTTATATACGTGTCAGAGATTTTTGGTCTAGTACCTATAAAAAAAAGCTAGAGGGGAAGATCATGCGAAGCGCATCCTGAGTTTAATACATCCATGCTATCGGAGAAATAAATCATACGTCTACTGTCGGCCTAGGGACGGGCGGCAATAGACGGTACTTACAATTATTTTTCTTAAAAGTAGGGCCATTAGACGATCAATGTATCAGTCCAATCGTCCAATCAGAGACCTTGATTAAGATTTATGTCAGATTAAGCGTGTTGTGGTGGTGACAGATGACCGTAATTAGGGTGATAACCCACTGATGACCGAACCCAATGATTTTATATGAAATCCAGTAGCTAATTTTATATTCTCACATAACATTCAATGACCTCAGACCGACGAACCCTATCACTAGTAAAATTCCCCAGAAAGATTCGTCCATTTCAGCTTCAATATGAAGTTTAATTTGAATTCGCTGCCTACTATGTATATCTATTACAAATTATGTTTTAGATTACGTAATAAACAATCGATATACCCAATAATGGTGATGTAACATTCACGGATTGGAGTGCGGAGCGGGCTCTTGTACGTCCGACCTCTTATCTGCAGCGATAACAGACGGACGTGTCATTCTATCATCTGTCATCATCTTGGACGCCATATCGGAACTTTCAACGAAAACAATCTTATTTATACAAAATATATTATTTTTTCTGAACTATTCGTGTTATAAGGAGACATTTAATTGAATTTAACTCTATTAGAGATCAACTTGAAGTTAAATAATGAGAGCGCTTAAGTGTAAATTGAGAACAAATTGCCTTCTGTTTATTGGTTCAGGTAATTAAGATGTTCGTGCTATATTCCATTAATACAAGAGGCTTAGTATACATTATTCCGTTTAAATCTATCGCAGAGTAATTGCTGCATCATTAATAGATGAGTCTTAAGCTCCTATAGTTTATTCATGATGTTGTACGATAAGATAGGTGTTTGAACTTGAGAGCGCAGTCAACAATCTTCGGTGCAATCATTCATTGAAATGGCCAATAAAATATGAAAGGAGCTCTCTATAAATAGCTACCTTATCAGTTTGTTTTGCTAGAAAGGTTACTTTCTGCTACTCTTATCTCTGAACATTGTGGACAAAGTCGAAGTTCATTACACAGTCTTGCAAAATAACTGCAACGGTAACTAGAATTACCTACTGTTTACTTGAGATAAGGTGCCTGCGGTGGAATCGGAAGAATCACCCGCTTGCTGTATTTAAAATATTTGCAGTCGGTCCGCAATTCTAATGTAGATTCCTGGGGGCTTACCACGAACTCTTATTGCGATTCAATTACAGGAACGTTTGAACGATTCAGCGTCTTTTTGTGCAATGACGTACCTTATTGTCATGACAATACGAAACGTCATTGCACAAATGGCCGCTGAAACGTTAAAACAAAACTGCTATAAGAGGTGGTGGTAAGCCCCCTGTTCATAGACGAATAAGGCTTATAGACATCGCATAGCCGATCACCTTCGATCGCCTAACATACTATGCATTGCCACTGCATATGTGTGACCACACCTGACATTTTGTTCAAGACTTGTCCTTGAACGGACCACGCAAAATTCGCCGTCTTCCCCAACACCCTACAATATTCTCGTACAAAAGTGGAAATTCCTAAGTAAGTAGCGTCTTGGGTTATTAGTCTGTGTGCCTGTTGCACACAGATGTGCCATATAAGAATATGGTAGATTTTTGCTCCAGTGCCTATCAATTTTGTTTTGATAGTTCAAGACTCACATTTATTTTAAACTTATTATTTAAAAGTACATGCCTCATATTTATTCAATACGTAATGTTCACAGCCTATCGCTGAAAACTCTAAATAAATGTACCTAGATAATTTTATTATCTTTCACAGAGGATTGCTTCTGAATTACCGGCAATAAAATAAATCGTCGTGTAACCCAGATAGTCACTTGAATTCTCACATCTAGTGGTGTAGGTATTAACTATTATTAGTTTCTGGTTTTCGACTAAGATACTTATAATAATTTATCATTTGGAAAGGGCTGCTTCGCACCAGTACCTACATTAATATTTATAGGACTAAGGAGAAGCATTGTTAGTATTAAGTGTATTAAATTCTAGCTTCCCTCCCCCGCTTTGCACGGCTTCTCTCTATTATTTCTCAGAATAGTGAAAACCGCATCAAAATCCGTTGCGTAGTAAAAGTAGCATTGCGTATTTTAAAAGAAGCGCTGCGTAGTATAAAGTAGCGTTGCGGAGTCTTAACGTCGCGTTGCGTAGTTTAAAAATAGCGTTGCGTAGTTTAAGACTGGGCAGGTAGCTAACGAGGCATTTTTGGAGGCTATCTTCTCTTAGACGAGTGGAGTAAAAATTTTGAAAAAAATATCACCGTATTTATTATACCCTCTTCTTTAAAAAACAAGTTTGAAAAATGTGAAAAATGCTCTTTTACTATGTGAAAAAAATTACCAAAATGTAGAAATTTTCAAATTTAAATTTCTATCTTCTTCCAAACGGCTGGGAATTTTTAAATAGTTTTTCCACCAAAAGATGGAGAAAGATAATACCTAAAAAATGTAAGCTTGATTTTGCGATGCAATCGTTTTTCACGTCACAATTCATGATTTTCCAAATATTCGCCAACAAAGTGGGCGGATCCGGTGCGAGGGGCGACGGGCGGCAGTACCGCGATGACTGTTGGACGGGGAGGTTGTGTCACTTTTCTACGCTCCAGTCGCTTCAATTATCGTGTATCTCTTTTTTATAAATAAATACGTAAAAATATTGCAGTGGTTTAGAATATTTTGTAGATAGCTAGCATTTGTTAGATTTTATATTTGTGCGCATTTATACGCCTTTGTACCTAAGTAGTTGTGATAAAGAGTTGTTATTTAGAACATAAATTACAATTCTTTGTTATTATATAAAAAAAATACAATTGGCTACAAATACAATTGCCTAAAATAATAAAAAAATGGAAACACATGAAAAAAAAACGAAAATATAAAACTAGGATACGATCCTACATACTGTCGCGCGTACACATTGACTCACTGAGCTATTTACATATTAATTGAAGTGGCGAAATTATGAACTATATACTTCGTCATCCATTGAAAAATTGACACCTGCTTCGTAAAGTGGTTTGACGTAGTCTGTTCGGCTTACTGCTTGCGTGGTTGCGGGTTCGATTCCCGCCAAATGAAAATTTTAGAAACTGACTTATGCGTTATTTTTCCTGATCCCAGGATTACGGGGATCGTCTCCAGACCATTATCCATAGTACAAGCGTTGCTTAGTTTGGGACCATTCAGTTGGCGTATTAGTTTGTCAATCCAAATAATTTATAAAATGATTAAAATGTAATAAAACATGTAATAAATAGAAAAAAAAACAATATTATTACAAATAAGAACAATATTATCACCAAAAAGTTATTACATAGACATGCCGAAGGTGAGGTACGAACTCACGGAATAATTGCTAATGCTTTACCACTACGCTAATGAGACATTGCGGATGTGGATGAAATTATTCACTAGCCCTATGATATACATTTTGCGCTATAGTTCTATGTGGAATAAATACATAAATTATATGCATTAAAAAATAATAATTTTGTGTAAATATTTTGATAAATTCTGTACCATTGAAAAATACCATTACTATAATAAATCCAAATATATTTAAATAACTAAATATGGTTGGATTTGAACCCGCGTCGTATGTAATTCTCTCTGTTTATCAAGATGTCGAACTTCAAAATAAAAAAAAGTATTTTCAAAATCTGTTCACCCAGTCGCAAGTTCTGAGGTAATAAACATAAAAAAAATACAGTCGAATTGAGAAACCGACTTTAAAAAAGTTTGAAGTCGGTTAAAAATATCACATTAGAAAACATTAAAAAATGCAATATTCCACTTTGATCACCCAGGTGGTCAGAGGTTGTGTTGCAGGTTGTGTTGCAAAAGACTCAACGAGTCTTTTAGGCTTATTATTAGGGCTCGAGCCTTTTTATGAAACCTCGGAGGCTAAAGAACTAATTAGCCCCGAGCCTTCGCGGCGAAGAGGAGGCTCTCGGAAATAAAGCCTTTATTTTGAAGCGCTTTCTAAAGAGGCTTTGAGCCCTTTTTACCCGACTACGGCGGAGGGTTATGATTTTGACCGGTATGTATGTATGTATGTATGTATGTATGTATGTATGTATGTATGTATGTATGTATGTATGTATGTATGTATGTGCGTCTGTTCCCACCTAACTTCCAAACTACTTGTCGTAATTTGACAAATGAGGTATCGTTAGAAGCGGCTTAATGGCGCGCTGGTTATAGGCTATGTGACGTCACATAAAATTGCATGTGGCGCCCTCTAGAGGACATAATGTCATGAATTAAGAAAAATACATTTTTTAATAAAACCGTGTGGGGTATCATATGAAAGAGCTTGATGAGCACATTTCAAAAATATATATATTGTTACCTATAACTCCAAAATAATTAAATAAAAAGTAAGTTTAAAAACTAAAACCCGACTACTGAAAAATCGCGCTCTAAAAAGTATGAAACAAGAAAATATTCTCATCTAGAGGATAGCCGTGGTCCGTGTTCATATGCCATTTGGCCCTAAAGGACCTACACGGACCACGGCTATCCTCTAGATGAGAATATTTTCTTGTTTCATACTTTTTAGAGCGCGATTTTTCAGTAGTCGGGTTTTAGTTTTTAAACTTACTTTTTGATTTTAGCCCTTTGTGACCATTCTTGACTATACTTGAATATGCATGACTATTCTCAACAATTGTTGACCAGTATTGACCATCCTTGACTATTTGACCATTATTTACTATTTTGACCATTATTTACTATTTTTGACCATTATTGACTATTTTGACTATTGTTGACTGTTTTTGGGAATTTTTGACCAATGTTGACTATTTTTAGCCATTGTTGACTATTCTCAACTATTGTTGACTACTATTGATCATTTTTGACTATTTTGACCATTATTGACTATTGTTGACTGTTTTTGGCCATTTTTGTCAATTTTTGACCAATGTTGACTATTTTTAGGCATTTTTGACCATTCTCAACTATTATTGACTACTATTGATCATTTTTGACTATTTTTGACCATTGTTGAGTGTTATTGAGCATTGTTGACTATTTTTTACCATTGTTGACTATTCTCAACTATTGTTGACTACTATTGATCATTTTTGACTATTTTGACCATTATTGACTATTTTTTACCATTATTGACTATTTTTTACCATTCTTGACTATTTTGACTATCGTTGACTGTTTTTGGCCATTTGTGACCAATGTTGACAATTTTTAGCCATTGCTGACTATTCTCAACTATTAGCGACTACTATTGATCATTTTTTACTATTTTGACCATTATTGACTATTGTTGACTGTTTTAGGCCATTTTTGTCAATTTTTGACCAATGTTGACTATTTTTAGCCATTGTTGACCATTCTCAACTATTGTTGACTACTAATGATCATTTTTGACTATTTTTGACCATTGTTGAGGGTTTTTGACCATTGTTGACTATTTTTTACCATTGTTGACTATTTTTAGCCATTGTTGACCATTCTCAACTATTGTTGACTACTATTGATCATTTTTGACTATTTTTGACCATTGTTGAGGGTTTTTGACCATTATTGACTATTTTTTACCATTGTTGACTATTCTCAACTATTGTTGACTACTATTGATCATTTTGACTATTTTGACCATTATTGACTATTTTTTACCATTCTTGACTAGATAAAAATGATAAATAGTAGTCACTAATAGTTGAGAATAGTCAACAATAGCTAAAAATAGTCAACATTGGTCAAAAATGGCCAAAAACAGTCAAAATAGTCAATAATCGTCAAAATAGACAAAAATGATCAATAGTAGTGAACAATAGTTGAGAATAGTCAACAATGGCTAAAAATAGTCAAAATTGGTCAAAAATGGCCAAAAACAGTCAACAATAGTCAAAATAGTCAAAAACACTCAACATTGGTCAAAAATATTCAATAATGATCAATATAGTCAAAAATGATCAATAGTAGTCAACAATAGTTGAGAATAGTCAACAATGGTAAAAAATAGTCAACAATGGTCAAAAACCCTCAACAATGGTCAAAAATAGTCAAAAATGATCAATAGTAGTCAACAATAGTTGAGAATGGTCAACAATGGCTAAAAATAGTCAACAATGGTAAAAAATAGTCAACAATGGTCAAAAACCCTCAACAATGGTCAAAAATAGTCAAAAATGCTCAAAAATTGACAAAAATGGCCTAAAACAGTCAACAATAGTCAATAATGGTCAAAATAGTAAAAAATGATCAATAGTAGTCGCTAATAGTTGAGAATAGTCAGCAATGGCTAAAAATTGTCAACATTGGTCACAAATGGCCAAAAACAGTCAACGATAGTCAAAATAGTCAAGAATGGTAAAAAATAGTCAATAATGGTAAAAAATAGTCAATAATGGTCAAAATAGTCAAAAATGATCAATAGTAGTCAACAATAGTTGAGAATAGTCAACAATGGTAAAAAATAGTCAACAATGCTCAATAACACTCAACAATGGTCAAAAATAGTCAAAAATGATCAATAGTAGTCAATAATAGTTGAGAATGGTCAAAAATGCCTAAAAATAGTCAACATTGGTCAAAAATTGACAAAAATGGCCAAAAACAGTCAACAATAGTCAATAATGGTCAAAATAGTCAAAAATGATCAATAGTAGTCAACAATAGTTGAGAATAGTCAACAATGGCTAAAAATAGTCAACATTGGTCAAAAATTCCCAAAAACAGTCAACAATAGTCAAAATAGTCAATAATGGTCAAAAATAGTAAATAATGGTCAAAATAGTAAATAATGGTCAAATAGTCAAGGATGGTCAATACTGGTCAACAATTGTTGAGAATAGTCATGCATATTCAAGTATAGTCAAGAATGGTCACAAAGGGCTAAAATCAAAAAGGGCTCAAAGCCTCTTTAGAAAGCGCTTCAAAATAAAGGCTTTATTTCCGAGAGCCTCCTCTTCGCCGCGATGGCTCGGGGCTAATTAGTTCTTTAGCCTCCGAGGTTTCATAAAAAGGCTCGAGCCCTAATAATAAGCCTAAAAGACTCGTTGAGTCTTTTGCAACACAAATTGTGATTGACTAGTAGGGACCGTATTTAAATTTATTGACGTAATGTCGTCACCACTCTGTATAATATTATGCTGTGGGATTCGCACTCGTATCGTATCGTAGATAGTTTTCTTTCCTGCATTATTTGCCCTATGTGATCGATTTTAGACTTTAGTTTATGAATAAATAAATAAATTATTAGATTTAATTTAAAAAAAATTAAAATAAAAAGATCATGCCTACAATAATTAGAAAATATTAAGAAAAAAAACTACAGGATTCGAACCTTCGTCATCGTCTTTCAGAATAATATCCAAGACTTTACCACCGAGCTATTTACGCTTTGAACAACAGCGCGAAATTATCAACTTATTTGTAGTCCTACTACGTTGTGATAATTTGCGGCTCGGCTTGCGTTGAAATAAGAATACAAGCGACGCAATAAACGCGCGCTGTCAGAGCTGGCGCGGGGTGCGCAAGGGGCGCAGGGGGCCCACCGCCGGCGATGCGTTAGCTCCGCCCATTCAGCCAAATTTTCCAGATGATATCCCCACCTTAAAGGTAGCGTTGCGTAGTCAAAAAGTAGCGTTGCGTAGTTTAAAAGTAGCGTTGCGTAGTTTAAAAGTGGCGTTGCGTAGTTTGCGTAGTTTAAACGAATAAGCAGAGAGACGCGGATAGTGACGATTGCAGTCACTAAGGAGCATAACGTGGTTGTAAGATATACATAAAGCCGATGTCAAGATAATTTAATCATAACCTTTATCGTACATATGCCCAACATTCACGTGGAACCGTTTTCGTACCTATCATCTTCGTGCTTAATATCCGTTCTTATTTTATGAAAATGTGAACACACCGAAAATCCTATCTTATCAATAAATCACTTATGTTGTGTATGAACAGTTATCAATATCCGCGATAGGGTGCGATAACATCGATCGATTGCATTTTTATGCTCCCTTCTAATATCTGGGTGACTTATTTGAATATTTAATAATGGCCGGCGCACATAGAGGACTGCACGGCATGGCATTAATTTTTTTATCAATCCAATTCAATAGTTATCCAATTGAAATAAGGTATATATTACAATAGTCGGTGATTGACATCGGAGCATTTTCTCTTGCTCCGATGTCGATCACCGAGCATTGTGGACCGGGAGCCCAGCGTGCTAATTGTGGATTTACTCCGGCGTCGCCCAAACCAATTAGATTCGGTAGATGAGATGATAGGAAGAATACATTGTTCTAGATGTTTCCACTTTCAGCGGTGAGTGAAGCATCTACATGATAATTCCAATTTAAAAAAAAGCAATGACATGGAAATACTCAAACGTGTCAGATATTGATACCTTTCATCCTCCAACATGATAAATTGAAAAAAAAATATACTCGAGCGCGTCAGATTTTGTTAGCATCTATAGGCTACGGTAACTGATTAAAATCAGGCGGGCCGTACGCTTTATTGCCACCGCAGTCCTATAAAATAAAATAAAACAATTTCAGAGTGGGTGTTCAGTGAAACTTCCAGATGCTCCCATTTCTTAGACTGACGATCAAATTAGCAAAATTGACACTTCTTAGCTAGTAATGAATATGTAGTAATAAGGGGGATTTTATCTTAATCTGACGAGATCGAGTATTTTAAGATGGTCTATTTTTTTTTTTTGGTTCCCCTGAGCGTACCCTACAATATTAAGGGCTCATACTGGTTGGAGGTTCTTATGAATATGTAAGCTATCTCCCTTATCTTAATCTGACGCGCTCCAGTAAATCCAGAAAATCCTTCTACGGCTCCCCATCTATTGAAATATTTTTTATTAGTTTCGCAGTTCTTAACTAGTTTGTTTATCTCTGGAGACCTCGACCTATATGAATGTTAGTTTTCTATGAATATGACTTCCTGATTTCGTCATGAGTTTTATCTCAGTCGGGAGCACTCGGCAGTTTATAACAATAGAAAATCAATTGTGTATGGATCAATTGTGTTCGTCAAGAAACCGTAACTTGAAAAATTTAAAATAACATTACTTTAGTCTATAATGGTTATGATAGGTAGTTTCTCGCTATAATGTCTGCCTATCGTTTACGATTACTTACAACACGCACTATCATCAAATAATCGATACAGGGATTGTGTAGATAAGTAGATAACGTAATGTTTCTAATTCAATATATTGTAACAACCAGTATCAAAGTTTTATTATCTACAACGAATATTGTATTTAACTTAATACTTTTATCTAAAATAAATCAACAGTAAATTAAAGCAGTGCGTTTTTTTATTAGATTACGGGAACTTTAGAATAAGAACTAAAGAATTTGATAAGTATAAAAATAATATAGCTTATGGTTTCATACATGGACCAATTACTAAGGGGACTGGCCCTAAGCAAGTCGGCCGAGTGGTCGGCCTAGTACTAACATCGACATGAAACGAAGCGAGTAGTTCAACTATTTACCGGTAGATAGAACAATGAAAATGAAAAAACAATGACCACGTTTTTTTTCATACATATATCTAATAAGGGCACCTCTTTCTTTAGTATTTACTCTGTGGTTTCATAGCTAGTGGCATTCAGTATCCCTTTAGAATAAATCACACTTTTCGAAGGTGGTAGAGCCGTGTTGTAGCCAATTGAATTGACTGCAGCTCATATTCGGGCTGACTCGACCGGGGTAGTACCACCCTCTCACAGAAGATCGGCGTAAAGCCGCTATTACAGCTGCGTTTCGTACTATGAGTGAGAGAGCCGGATGCCCAAAACGCCCCCTTCCCCTCCCTCCTTCACACTCCCCTTGTCGGCAAAGTACCAGCAATGCCTTTGGTATTGCAATCATCGATAGGCTTCGGGAACTGCTTAACATAAGGCGGCCGTACGTTTGTTTGCCACCTCAGTACTATAAAAAAAACACTGAGCTCTGTGGCGCCAAGGTGGCTGGGTGTAAGTCGCAAATAAATGCAATCACCAGCCGAAAATCAAAACTTACACTGTCGTTTATAAATTACCAAAACTTGGCCCCGAATAATTTCTTCCAATTCATTAATGCCGATGTAAAACTAAGTCTTAAAGTATTTTAACATACTGCAATATTAACTTTTATAGTAACTAAGTAAGGTTTACAAGGTATTTGGGACACATTGCAACATAAAATAAAGCTCGCTTGCCTCGGTACGCTAGTCACCACCAGGGTGACCATATGTGGCAGGTTCCTGCCATTTTGGCAGGATTAGCTTCTTATTTTAGCCTCTGGCATGATCGGTTGACGTTTTATAAAACCGGCAGTTTTTGGCAGTATTGGGGTATTGAAAATAAATTTCACTATGGCAACTCAAAATACTCAAAACTCTTATATTTTATGGGATTGTATTTTTTATTATTTTGATTTTTATATTTTTTTTAAGTTTATAATAATAATTTGCTCATAAAGCTTGTATTTCAGTATTCTTGTTACATGACAATGAAGAATATGATGCTTACTGCAATTATTAATTTGAATGTAATAAAAATATAGCATATAATATATGCGTATTTAATTACTTTTCTTGGTTAAATACAACGGTAAATAAGTTGGCAAGATTTTGACATTTTTTACTACGGAGTTTGGCAGGATTTGGCAGGTTTTTAAGCAAAGTAAGGCAGAATCTGTAATTCAAAGATGGTCACACTGGTTACCACTGCAGTAATATTGCGGGTCGGATTAGCTTGTTTATTTGCACGATACCTATGTGTCCTTGGTACGGTAATTTTCGCAGACTTTCGAGAAAAGGTGTTTTTTTCCTACTTTGGTATATCGCCCTATATTTGTTTATTTTTAGAGATATATTTTATTTAAGAGTATCCTCAGTGTAGTGATATAAATATTTTATATTCAACAACATCAAACAAGAGCTAAGCCCTTTACCGAGTAAATGGTAAAAGAGATTTCGTAAAAAAAAACTTTCATTACCTACGTGTGGAAAACAATTTGCACAAATGGTACTCAGAACAGATTAGTACCTAAATAAATAATAGAGAGTGTTTTTAATTTCAAATGAAGCACTAACCCCTAAAATTATATAAAGTTGTGGTGGATTTACACTGGCATAACAAATCACTTTTTTACCTAGAAATGGATAAAACCTGTATAAATTTAACAGTTAAATTACAGGTTGGTTGGTAGAGTCTGTTTTTGTGTTACATTTTGTTACTTGTACATAGGTACAGTGTTTATTTTATTTTTTCTTTCCTTTGTTTCAGATAACAACCACAAATAAAAAAATGTTATGCATTTCCTGGGACACATCGATATTCCTCACTGAAGTCTTAAACAGAAGATAGATAGGATCAGATAATGGTCTATGACCAGAGATAGTACTACTACCTAATTATTTCATTACTTCTCATATTTTCTACATCTCTTCCGCAACATACGCTTCCACAGCAGATTTTCTAATACAAAATACATACTTAACTAGCTTTTACAACTTTTAATACTAGTACAATCGAATAGTTAACAAATAATTAGTTATAACAATCATTTATAAGGAGAAATCAATAACATATCGTGCTGACAATATTGTAAAAATAACAAAGAGAATATTTATATTAATCAAACCGAGCGTTTTAGATATACGAGAAGAGATTATTTAAGTGAATATTAGGAATTTATATCGAGGAAACTGCCTTAGCGACGGCGAGACCGTGCCAAAGAGAGTTATTTGAAATTGGAATCCAAAGATGTCTCACGGCGGAGTGAAGACCGTTAAGAACGGGAACGATGCGCACGCGCCGGAGTCTGCCAGGGAGGGGTCGGCGAGCCCCGCGCCCCCGCCTGATGGGGGTTGGGGCTGGATGGTCGTCTTTGCATCCTTCATGATCCATGTTGTCAGTAAGTACTAGCATTTTACTGATTGTCTTACAAATAATATCATTTTACTGACTGTCTTACAGCTAAAGACAACCCTAAATAGACTTATACGTTGCATTTTAGGGCAACTAGAGTCCGAAAATTTTCACACAGTGTTCAAAATGAAATGAAATATTTGTTTCATCTTTCTATACTATATTGTCGCACTTTTGGGCGAGGGCATTCCCGATAACGCGCTACACCACTCTTTCTTTCGAGAACCTTTCAGATCCAACCCGAGCCAGATAGCCAGTCGTGCGACGTCAGTAGTGCGTCGTTTTTAGGCCCACCACCGCAGCTTAGTTTAGGATTTGTCTATAGGTACCTACTGTGGCAAAAAATGCAGTTTAGTCAGGGGCATATAACTCGTGGCTCGAGGGTAGCTTTGCGCTTCAGAGTGTGAAGTTTTGCGATCGGGTAAATGATCTCCCTAACCTAACCTATATATTAAAAGAAATATAGGCTTGGCTCTATCCGCATAAATTTTTGCGAGTTATAATGACGTCATGATGGGGCAAAGGGCACGTGTTATCACAGCGGGCCGGACAGTCGGCCGAGCCCGCTTTTATGCGGTTATAAAATTGTTTAAACACAAAAACGATTATGACAATAGTAATGAGGTTAATATCTTGTACCACTTTTACGCCTGTATTCGCTGAAAGAAGTACGCGGAAGTGCACCCAAATATATTGCCGATACTATTTCGGTCCAAATGTAGCATAATATCTTTTCGTTACATAGCGTAGCAACATCTTCACCAGCCTTTTCTGTCCTCTGGAGGCAAAGGGCTCTTCTCATGTACGTCACGAAACCGCCGAATACTCGTACCATAGAGAAAATACTAAATAAAGAGGTGTTCTTAGTACATAACTCTTTGAAACAACGCGTGGAAATTTGCGCGGGATGGCGCGGGTGGTGGGGGTTAAGAAATGCGTGGCATCTATCTACCGATAAATAGCAGAACGACTCGCTTCGTTTTATGTCGATGTTAGTACATAGTTTAACTTTTTACACTAGATGTCACTAAGTGTAGGATGATGAAAAATGATGCACAAAGGGATGCCATCTAGTGTCGAATAGAATTATATTTGGGATGCGAACGTTGGCAGGACGTCTGCACAGGACGAACGCCAACAGCACACTGACTTAAGCCACGCCTACTGTGACGACGACAGCGGCCGAGTTGTGCGATGTCTAAGCAACGCGGCCGAGTTGCTTAGACCCAGTCCTTCTTTAGTATTAGGTTCATGACTCGTACGCAACTCAAATAAAAGATAAGTTTGACGGGCCATACAAAAAATGACAGATAACTACGTCTCAAACTTCTAAGTGGGAATTATACATTTGAGTAGTCTTCAACGCTCAGCTACGGGATACCTTACAATACATTTGCCTTGTCGCAGTCTCCACTTAAATCAACACAATTCATCTACTCCTACGTTTGTCTTTGTCACGGTAATAATATCTATGATATAATTACCGTGTCTTTGTTTCGGTAGCGTGTTTAGTAGGAAATCGATTTAAAACATGACAAACCTGCCTATTATATTCAAATGCTAAATTTAAATAATGTATAATTAGACGAACCGTTAAATTTTTCTATTCATTTATTTGAAAACCTTATTTACGTTTATACTCGCCATACCTAAATATATTGTCTCAATGTCATAACTTTATGGTAACGTAGTAGCTACCTACATTATATTTCGCATATAGTTCTACTTAACCTTTGTTCTGAAATCTTCGTAGCAATTCCACTGTATTCGGTATTTATTCAGTTGCTTATATGTATTACTATGTTATCTACTACTGGTGTTTGATTTTCGTTATATCAACACTAACTTTTGTATTCTAGACTTAACACGTAGTAGTAACCTGTGCTGTGACTTAACCAAACACTTTGATAACGACTTCAAATAGGTATTATAATTACAAACAAGTATCAGTGCTCCATATTTAAACTACTTCAAGTAGAATTAGTGGACGAATAATTTAACAAGACGTCATTAACACAATTCAAAGTTGCACCTAAAAAACAAAAGACAGTCGATGTTTACAATTTAACGTCTGACACTTGCCCCAGATTCTATTGAAAGTTACAATCGATTTACAATGGCGTTACAAGCCTCTATTTAAATGGATTAAAATTTATATTTTGGGGGTTGGTGTATACCTAAATAAGGAATGGTAGAGTGCCTCAGACGGTGAAACAACCGCAATGGATGTGCCCCATTTATTAACTGTAGTGATGTCTACCACCGCTCGCCATCTCCCGGAGAGGCAAATACCCTTATCTCTATTGCCCCATTGGTAAGAAGGATTTTTCATTACAAACCGCCATTGACTTTAATGTATCGCTTAACTTTATTTTATTTAACTCAACTCAAAAAGGGATGATAGTAAGTTAAATGTAGGTCTGTTTTCGTAGCTTCATAACGTATGAAACGTTATCAATCGGTTTGTTTTTGTTTGATGGATCGTATCAGGTTACCGATTTAAATATATTAATGTATCAAGTGCTTAGATGGTTTCTAGTTTTTTATGGAAGTCAGTTCATTTCCAACAAACAGTTACATCACTGTAATGATGTTTACTTTCGTTTTCGGTACGTTAATATCTGAAAATATATAATTTTCTTATTTATTATGAATGCTTATCTAAATTAAATGTCTCAGGACATATCAAGATAATATTCGTTTTGATGTGCGAATAAACATTAAGGATACCTACCTACACAACGTATGTTATTTAGTATTAATAGCACAAACTAGATAAAAGTATAGTCATTCATAAACAGTGAGAATTGTTTCACATTATTAACTTCTCGTATTGTTGTCAAATGCGCCTGCTTCGTTCGAACAACTTTAATTTCTGGGATAAAGAGTATCTTATATGTGGAATATTCTTGATTCATTATCGCCATTCCTTATCCTGAAACTGCGTCTTTACTGCCGCGAATCATAACATTTTTACCAGTGGAAATCTACTGATCATTTAAAATATTATCTTCGAGAATTCTTCATCGTTAATCGTCCATTACGTAGTATTAATCTCCATCATCATCATCATCAGCCTATTGCTATCCACTTCTGGACATAGGCCTCCCCCAATGCACGCCAGTGGGCTCGGTCTTGAGCTCTTTGCATCCAGTTTTTGCCAGCAACCTACCGCAGGTCGTCACTCTACCTGGCCGTAGGCACACTATGCTTGCCTAATCGTGGTCTCCACTCAAAGTAGTATTAATCAACTGGATTTCCACGGATAAAATATATCAAACTTAGGGCCATAGTCGTCCAATTTATTAGGTCAAAATTACGAGTATTAGGTCCACTGTTCTATAATCCTATCGCTATTTTCTAGATTTCCAGGTAGGTACTTATTCGGTGTCACGCGGTGTGAAAAGGGCCATTACAGCAAATGAGTTTTGCGTGACAAGAAGGCCAGAATTACGTCATATCCTGACGGGCCCGCCATAGTGAGGATTATGACATTATGACACCATCTTATATCTGGATAGATCTGGGCGTTTACGACGCATTCTGGAAATGAATGAACACACGCTGTGAATTAACTATTTGACATGTTTAGATTGTTTAATACCAACTTCCTCTGATGATAAATATCCTTACCTGTCGTGTTTAGTAAACTATCTTGACATGTCTTTAACGTTTAGTTTTTAAATAACTATTTAGACAATTTTAGTACCTACACTTTATTAGGTTAAAAAAAGTTCAAAGCAACACGGGATGGACAAAACCAATTGAAATATGGTAGCCGTGCTGAATACAAGGTAAGCTTTACGTAGATAGGTAATGCTATTCGATTATAGGTTTTTTTTTTAATTTATTTAATTTAAATCCGGCTTTTCCGCGCACCATGTTCCTCTCCGATGTTGTGAATTCACAACAGGATTATCTAATCAAGCTCAATGCTATGTCGCAACGAAGCCATATTGGAATTAAGTAATTCTTTATAAGGTAGGTATTTAACAATTTCTGTAATAACATTAAAATCCTACTTATAAATAAATTCAATATTAAAGTGGTAGAGCCAAGCTGTAGCCAATAGACTGCAGCTTTGGCAATGTGCGAGCGATGCCTTTTGGCATGCAGGCATCTATAGGCTACCAGACGTGCAGACGGACCGTTACGCTTGTTAAATTAAATAAAACAAAAATCTCGTTCATTGTTATATCATATCCACATGATTTAGGTACTCTATCGGTATCTCTATTGTAAAGCTTGATAGTCTCCTCGTTTGCATTTTGAATGCCTTGAAAACGACATATAAGTATACGCACTTGACTTTATTTATCGAGATACATATCTGACATAGCAACTGTCCATTAAATCTATGACCACGATATTTATCTAAAACATTTATCACACGAGCTCTTCATATTGGACGGGACAGCAACAGCGAAATGTTTCGATACCATCATATCGACAACACTGCTGGGCCATTGCCAACCGGTGCAATAATCATGTGTACGAACGCCCACTTATCTTTATCACATGGATTATGTATTACATCTATATAGGTAGTCCATCAACACAGTACATAAATCATTGATTTATTTTTATACGTGTGTAGCAATGTGAGTGATAATTAATTGGTCTGGCGCATATTATTTATAGATAAGAGAAGATAACATATTTAACATAGTTTACTACTTGACTTCTCACATTATCTATATTCGTGTGGTAGGTACATAACGTAGTTTAAGTCCAAATAGTCAAATTGCTATCCGTGTTGCTTTACAACTGGTCTTCCATCAATTGTACCAGGCCGGCAGTCGACTACAGAAGAAACGCGTCGCATCGAATCGAGTCGAGTCGCATTTTATAGTACGTCCATCTCAGACGAATCGAATTGAATCGTTCATTCATCGCAAATCTTCAACGAAGTAGGTTGTTTCTGCATAATGGACAGCTCGAATGAAGACATGTTTGCGACGTGCGTCCGCTTTTCCGCGTCGACTGGGGCGCGCCGAGTCGAATCGAATCGCATCGGCGAAGAAATTCGCCTGTGCGCGCGAGCGACTCGATTCGGCGTGCCGCGACTCTTCGCTAATGGACGCAGTTTCATACTAAATATATAAGAGGTGAATTTCTTCGATTCGATTCGACTCGACTCGGCGCGCCTAGTGGAATCAAGCCTCAGTCTTGTTTCTGTGGCAATCAGCCTATACTGTTATTTTTGTCTACTGCTTTGCGACGCGATGGATGGAACTGGATAATCTTATTCCGTCTCCTCCTACCTATTCTTTATTTTGATTAAATTCGTGCGGGTTCCAAGACAACTTAGCTTTTCCCCGAGACTCGGGGAACCTTGGCGTCATTGTTTGACAACATTGTCGATCCTGGCTTACATGATTAACAGTGGTAGGAGTGTGAGGCGGGGCTAGGCCTATATTTAAGGTTATAAAACGTGGCTACCCTCTCTATATTTACAAAAAGCAACGAGTGCGAGTACCGTCCGCTCGCAGTAAATTTTATTTACCTCCACAACGTTCGTAAACTAGGTTTCGGATTTAAATTTAATCGACTCTAAGATTCAAAGAAATAAAGCAGTTCAGACGTCATAAAAGTAAATAGATCTGCAAGCAAGTATAATTGAGATGCTTACAGCGATTTGAACGCAAATGACGTGGCAAGTTTATGCGTGGAATAAACATTGACACGGTAATAACATGGCAGAGTAATTTTAGATTGGACGTGCAATCGCGCGACCGGCCACGAGTTGCAGACGCATACGGCACGTGCTGCGAACGCGCACGATTCGCGAATAGAGCGCTTGCACGTCGAGAACATAGAGGCGCTTCAGACACATTTCAAGTTATGGCCATCTTTAACTGAGCCTCTATTATAAATCCGGAACGAAAGTAATAATCCCATGAACGTAATACCAACGTATAAATTCCTTGAATAATCCTTTTAGGTCGGGCTTCGAATTTCGAATGTTGACACAAGTCCATGGTTAAAATTAATGTAAAAATTACAAACGATCGTAACAAAATATTTATGTACGATCATTGAAGAATGAAATTGGCAGCAGGTGATGTAGGAATCAGGAAAATACAACATAAACGTTATCCGTTAGTCATTTATAGGTATACTTACTTATTTAAATATTATCGTGACTGGTTAATGACTAATTTGGGGCGTTACCATTAATTATTTTCGATTCGTTACGTTTCTGTAAAATAGGTGATTCATGTGACTTTGTATTATATCGTTAATTACTAGTATTAATAACGGTAAATAGACCTCCGTGGTAAATAAGAATAACGCTACCCGACGTATGGGTATCTATTGTTATTTATTTTATCGTTATCGTAACGCTAAAATAGTAAGTTACACAAAAAATACTGGTAATTCAGTCCCTGTGACCAGTTTTACAAGATTAAATACATTATACAAACTGCTTACAAAACGTGATGGCAATGTGACCTCCTTCGATCTATTGCTGATATCAATGCAGACATTGGCCGGGACGACCCGAGCAGTAATAATTTATCAAAACAATAACACAGTAATGACATTGCCGTTATTAGCGTATTATCAACGGCACATAATAAGGGTTTTCAATATGGTAGGTACTTTTATTATTATACTTGGTAAAAAAGAAGGTAATAAAACTTGAGTTTTATTTTTATATGCGACATCATTTATACAAGGTGCGTGCCTTTTATGCAAGATGAAGCTTGGGTTTTTTTACTAAAAATGGATTTGTGTTGGCAGCTTTCAATTAAGTTTATGTTTTCAATGCAGTGTAGGTACATCGGTATGAGCCCGACCGACATTTGAAGAGTTACAACTACATGCTATTAGGTCGTAGCGTCACTTGTGGCGTTCGTGATTGATCGCCTCTTGATCGATTTAAATTATTTTCTGAAATCGGAATGCATGTGAACTTTGTTCCTTCGATCCTTCCTTTGTTCCCTGGCTTATCTACAGAACAGCGAATATGCAAGTACATATTTGATTACAAGATAACATGTACCCAATCAATGGAATGATTGTTAGTCAGTCAGGTCACCCATGTTCCACTGTTGAGTACAGACAGGCCTTAGATCAAATGGCAAGCTGATTTTATCAAATACCTACACGTTATCACGTGCACTTGCATACGTTATGCGGACAAATTACTTAGGTATTTTATTTTTATAAATAAATATATTGTGTCGTCACGTCGGTTTATTCAGGAAATACTACGGTGTACCACACAATACCTGCCATACCTTACCTGTTACCATACCAGTTAGGCACACAAAATTGGCTCCATATACCTACAACAACAGTTTTTACAGATCAATAAAGAGATTTTGGTTTATAATTCTCGATGGCACATGTATTGATTAAAACAGAGATTTTTTGTACTTAATAGAAAAAATATTTTTTTCAATTGTTACCTAGAGTTTTTTGAATATAAGTTTTACTTTTTAGAAGCCCTTGAAAAGAAAGTTTAGTTGATGTACGAAGTACGAACCAATTAAATCAACACAAGTATTAAATAAACTAAGACTAGGTAGGTATCAGAACAGGTGACACTGTCAGCAAAGCCGTAGGAAAAGCTTATGTACCAAAATAAAAGTAGGAAAGAACTCACGCGACCACGAGTCAATTAATCTATACTAATCAGTGTTATGACACGAAGATTAAACTGTGTAATCAGTGCACGCGATATAATATCGATATTTATATAAATCGATTACGGTTGCCTTGACTTCTGATTTGTTATAAGCTAATTAGAATGTATTACTTAATAAGATAATCAATAAAGATTAGTTAACTCATGTACAATTAATAATTGAGTAGACGCTTATTTGCTAAGTAAACTAATAACGTTGCTAATTGCTTACTACTTAAGTAGTAATTAGAACATCGAAAGACTTATTTTGCGTCCAGGGGGCTTTCCACCACCTCTTATAGCAGTTTTGTTTAACGTTTCAGCGGCCATTTGTGCAATGACGTTTCTTATTGTCATGACAATAAGGTAAGTCGTTGCACAAAAAGACGCTGAAATCTGAATCGTTAAAACGTTCCTATAATTGAATCGCGATAAGAGTTCGTGGTAAGCCCCCAGTTTACCTTCGGTAAAATAAGAGTTTTGACGAATACGTAAACAAACGTTGCGAGTATGATCAACGCGCAAAAGGATAATCGTATGGGCAGTTAATCTAATCAGATGCAGAAACCGCCGGACGCAAGTGGCACAGGACCGGTCGTTGTGTAAACCTTTGGGGGAGGCCTATACCCAACAGTGAACGTCTTTTGGCTGAAATTATGATAATGATGATGACCGTGACATTCCCGTGATACCGCGATACTCATATTTAAGTTATAGTAGGTGGTAAGCGGTATGTAAACTTTATACTATGTAAACAGCAGAACGTTTAATTACCTTTAAAAATAGTCCAATTTGTTCAAAATAGTTGGCTGGAACCCTACGCAACCGGCGCGGGCGGCGTCCGCGCTAATTCGGGACCACCGCAAAAACACAGTCAGGAAGTCAAGGTGAAGGTGATGTTACAAACACTTCTGGTTTCACCTACTTATTTATTTCTGACTACCTACGATTATAGAAATAAAAAATATTTTGCCGTAGATTTGACAAATGAACCTTTAATAATATGATAATATCGTCATCGCTGAAGACGGTCACGGAATGGCACCGAAGCTGATCGATGCGAAGATAGCTTGGCAATGTAGACAACTTTGCGCGAAAAACTGGTAACAATAAGCACAGGATAGGGCTGACAGCGTTTTTTGCTAAAATGTTGCATCGCACCACGAGCTGCCGCTGTCAGCGGTAACGCGCGCAATGCAACATTTCAGCAAAAAACGCTGTCGCCTGTCGCCGTCGCGCGAAGTCGTGGCCGGGCCGTAAGTGCTCGGTTAGACATTACACTACAGAAGCCATTATATCTGTGATGGCTGTGCCGCTAAATCTGCCTCGGTGTGACATAATTACGTCGTTTTGTTCCTCCACTTTGCTACCTACATGTTTTAAATGTTGATGACATTGATTTTTTAAACCAACTTCAAAAAAGGAGGAGGTTTCGCAATTCGACCGTATTTTTTTTTTTTTTTTTTTTTTTTTTATGTGTGTTCGCGGATAACTTCGTCGTTTATGAACCGATTTTGATGAATCTTCTTTTGTTGGAAAGGAGATATTCCAGCGGTGGTACCATGATAAGTAAACCAGGATCTGATGATGGCATCCCAGAGAAATCGAGGGGAACCTTCAAAAATCGCAGGGGCGACTAGTGCGTTTGTATTTTTTTTCATTAACTATTTTAAAGCACTACTATTTTATGAAGGTCTGGAGTCGATCTGATGATGGAGCCGAAAGACAGTCGAGGGAACTCCTCAACGATTTACAGCAATTACCTGGTGTTTGGGCTTGATTAATTTGTATTGATGAGAACTTTACACCTAGATGGGTTGTGACTGTTATTAGGGGTCTGATGATGAAGACGTAGGACAGTCAAGGGAACTCCTCAACGTTTTACAGTAGCTACTTTGTGTTTGGACCTATTGATGAGAACTTTGCACCCATATCGTTTATAAGTGCCATTACAGGTCTGATGATGAAGACCATACGACAGTCGAGGGAATTCTTCAACGATTTACAGCATTTACCTTTTGTTGGGCTTACTTCATACGGGTCAATATGCCAAAATGTTCATTGGTATGGCGCCACTAAAAATCGTGAAATAAAATTATTTTTATACACCAGGTTTTTTTGAAGTCGTTTTTTTTTTTATAATATATTTTAGGGCCTCCGCAGACTAGCTACTTTTAGCATCGGCGTATCGATGCTGCGTCGCGTTTCTTCGAGCGCGAACGAGCGAGACGCAGCATCAAAATCGCCGATCGCCGATGCTAAAAGTAGCTAGTCTGCGGAGGCCCTTACCGCATCCCATCCCTGAAAACGCTTTTAACCGACTTCAAAAAAGGAGGAGGTTCTATGTTAGGCTGTATGTATGTTTTTTTTTTTTTTTTTTTTTTTTTATGTATGTTCACCGATTTCTCCGGCATTTATGAACCGATTTGAAAAATTCTTTTGCTGTTCGGTAGATCGTAGCTCCAAGTTGGTCCCATAAAAAAATAATTCCTAGAATCAACCCCTAAGGGGGTAATTTTGGGGGGTGAAGGTCGTATGAAAAAAAATTTTTTGTCCGATTGACTTGAAACTTAATATGTATATTTTGCATAAGAAATAATGAAACTCATGTTTCAGGATTTTCTAAAAATCCCCCCCCAAAGGGGTAAAACGAGGTGTTGAAGTTTGTATGGAGAGTTACCGTTTATCTCTAACGTTTATGAACTAATATTTCTTTTTAAACTGTTATTTGGTAGGTGACTAAGTTGTTTTGGTCCCGTACAAAAATCATTTCGGAAATCTACCCCCAAAGGGGGAAACTAGGGGTAGAAGTACGGTAGAAAAATATATTTGTGTCCGATTGACTTGAAACTTAGTATGTATACTCCATATAATAAACTAAGAAACTTTTGTTTTGGAATCTTGGAAAAGTCACCCCCCAAAGGGGTCATTTGGGGTGATAAAGTTTGTATGGCGCCACTAAAAATCATGAAATAAAATTATTTTTATAAAAAAATAAAAACCGACTTCAAAAAAACCTGGAGCACTAAAAAGCCTGAAATAATATTTCTATTACCACCACTGTCTACCCCTTCGGGAAAATCAGGCGTGATGATGTGTTATCGAGTATTTGGAGTCGGTGCCAATCTTGGTATGCCGAGTCTACCTACTATAAAAGTAAGAAGATAGATTGGCACCGACCCCAAATACTCGATAACACATCATCACGCCTGATTTTCCCGAAGGGGTAGACAGTGGTGGTAATAGAAATATTATTTCAGGCTTTTTAGTGCTCCAGGTTTTTTTGAAGTCGGTTTTTATAGGCACCTGCTTTTTCAACTCTGAAAACTATTAATTAAATATAATGATATTTGTATACAGTTGGAACAAGCTGCGCCAATGCACATTATTTACATAGCGAAGGCCAACGTCCTCGTCGTCTGTTATAACCTACTGTGATCCCCAGTGCTTGTTTATGATAATACTCTATTTGCATGAGTTGCTACTAAATTTATGTAGGTAATGAAAATGTTGGCTCATTAACTGACTTTTCTACTGGTGGTAGAACCAAGCTCATATATGACTGCAGCTCATATATGGGATGGCACGACCGAGGTAGTACCACCCTATCACAGAAGATCGGCGTAAAGTAGCTATTACAGCTGCGTTTCGTACGATGAGTGAGAGAGCAGGAAGCCCAATGCCCCCCTTCCCCTCCCTCTGTCCCACTCCCCTTCAGGACGGTAACGTTCGAGCGATTAATTTGGTATCGCAAGCATCTATAGGCTACGGTTACTGCTTAACATCAGGCGGGACGTAGATGCACTGGTTTGCCACCTTAGACACAAAACAAACAAGACATTAATAAAGTTTTTAGCTTTTTTAAATGTCTCAATACTTTGACATTGCCTGCGACACGAGGTACACTTTGCAATGCGCAATAATAAAATTGCCTGTGTCCTACTTTCGGTTTTAACTAACCTTGAGGTAACAGATGTTACCTACAGAGATGTCTACGATTGTCACAAAATCAATGATTAAGTATAGGTATCTAGTGTTTACACTGTTTTAACACATGTATTTGGGTTAGCACTCGTAGCTTGCATAGTTAGGCTATTTTATTAAATCTACAGAAGAGTCACGACTGTCTTTCACAGGGCATCCTTTTATATTTTCTTTAAATTCGATTGCTTCATTCCGTTTTTAAGAAACTGTGCTTTCGTCAAATTGGAATGTTTCATACAAAAAGAAATAGAAGGAAGGTACACTTACTCAATTATGTACCTGCGATTCATTCGAAGTCGAACGTTGTATAGAATAGACTTTTAAGGGCTTTTCATCGGCTTAGAACGGGGCCTTCCTACAAGCTTGTCAATGGGTAAACATCGAATTCTATTAGTAGGTACCGGTGCTTCCGCTTTCATTCTTTAATATAGTACTACCTACTTAAATCTTGTAATAGGTAATAACTAAGCAGGATGATATAGGGTAATGTCATAATTATGGGGGAAAGCACAGTCATAAAACAAGTTTTCACCATTCCTTACTGTTCCGTACCAACCGTTCCGTAGGATGGAAAAATCATATTACTTTACTTGCGTACATTTTGTCCCACTTTTCTTTGTATGGAGTCGAGAGAAAATATGTCAATATATCAATCAAACTGTCTGTAAGATTTATGAGTAACATGACGTTTTCTGACTGAACTCTCATAAGAGTTACCTATTGATGTTTTATTTCGTGATTCATTATGAAGACGAGAAAGAAAGTTTCGCCTGATACTCGACAGCGCAACTTTTATACATTGATGTATTATTTCAGCAGATATGGCACCTCCTAACATCACAACACAAAACTCGTACTCAGCGCACCACTACATGCAGCAAAATTCACACACAAGTTATCGTACACGCAATTCGACGATTCACTTATATTAAAAACATAAGAAAACATTATTTACCAGAAGATTAACTGTTTCAGCTATACAGACATGTTTTCAAGATTATTTTCCGTGAGCGACTGAGTTGTACTGTGTCCATGGACTCCGTTTAATAGGGCATACTGTTCAGTCAGTCAGTCACATCTCCCTTTTTCTTGATAATGTCTTTGCCCACAGATTACCTCGCAATCTAACTTAATCCAAAGTTATAATAAAGTATTCGTTGCTTACCTATGTGAATTATTGGCGAAATTCCGAACTTTGCTAATATTTAGCAGTTGTTCCATATTATTATTATTTTAAGCCGCACGTTTGTACCTACAGTACATATATAATGTACGATAGTATACCAGAATATGTAATTAAAATCATAATTTTCAGGATACGAGTAATTTATTACAATTGATTAAAATCGGAACCTAGTAGGAAATCGAGTACCTAGCTCCTAGGTATTTGTTTAAGGGGACATACCTTGCACTAATTTGCACGGTTCTCATTTTACTTAGATAGATGTATGACAGTAAAACTGTAGGTACATAGTAATTAGGTACATTTTACTTTAGGTATAGCTCTAGTGGCTGCAAGCGAGGCCTGCCTACTAAACTCAACCCATCGGTACTAAATTCCTAGGTCGTGCAGGGTTATAGGGATCTGCGTTTGAAACCCTATAATATCAGGCTGAAAGTGTGTGTGTAGAAATGGCAAGTCTTGCCCCCTCTAATACATATTAAGACAGATTAGGATCTTATCTCTACTTGGTTTTTATAAGGATTGTAACATTGTAAGTTCAGACTATAAAAAAGTTGCGCAGAGGAGTTCAATTTAGTGTAAGCACCTTTATCAAATGAAAATCCTATTAACTTTTGATCTTTCGGCAACGGTCGTGATACGATTATGAAACTTTATACGGCGATCTTATGTACTAAATATAATAGGAACAGCTTTGTAGTAAAAATATACACGCATCTCCCATCTTGGTAAAGATTTTTTCTCTCGCGTCATTGAACAGCAAAGGAAGCTTCTTTGACGTCGACTGTCCCATTGTCAACGTGTCTTTGTTTAGTAGCGTCCATTCTCTCCCGCATGCCGCATCGATAGTATACCTACCTGTCTACTGACTGCATACGCCTATCATGTTAACCTACTTTGTAATGAAATGTGACGTTATAAGCACTCGATAAGAGAGGTCGTGGGGGCGGCCGGTCCTGATTTTTGTGAACATTATACTTCTATGTTAAGTATATTTATTGGATTTAATGCTGTAAATTCGATGCCAAATGAACAGTAGTACTTTGTCGGTGAAATCAGCCAGCAGATAAAAACTTACCCCGTTTTTCTTACTGTGAATAAATGTTTAACAATCTTTCGATTCTCCATTCGAATTCATATTATAACCTTCCCATCAATGTTTAGCATAAGAAAACTCTCTTTTATACATTTCAGATTTTATTGGCGTATCTCCAACAATATGGAGATTATTTATACCTAATATCTTTTATGTTTACAAATGAGTAACCAGGTGATTGTCTTTTATTTCAGCTGATGGCATGACCTATTCGTTCGGCGTGTTCTATGCAGAGTTCCTGACCTACTTCGAAGAGGGCAAAGGCAAGACCGCATGGATCGTCTCTATCCTCGTCGGGGTCACACTCAGTTCGGGTAATCAATTTAACATACCGAATATTCATTTTCCTTTGAACATTAAACATGCGTGAAGTGGTGGCGTCATGGAATGAAGGACATTGTAGAGTTGCTATAGTAATGGATCCAAGTATGCCTAAGGGAAATGAATGGTTGAGTACTTTTCGTTGATGGTCATCAGGGAAAATATTTGAGTACTTTTATATAAACTTCAAATACGAATTTGAATAGAATGTATTAAATCATAGCGTTGCAAATAGACTGTGCAATTTAAAATGTGTTGTCATGTCTGTTACATGTGTGAATAATTTTGCAATGATTTAACCGCTGATATGAATTGAACTTGGGTCACACATAATGCAGAATTCACGATAATGAAATAAGTACATCCGACCGAATACAAAAAGCATGTATCTTTGAGATTGTGTTCCACCAAAAGTATTACTAAAAAATTGTACACGTTTTGTATTCACCATACACAAAATTATATTAAGGAACGAATGTAGAATTCAAGTCAAGATATGACGCGAATTCTTACATCTGTACCTTAATATAATTTTGTTGCATAATATAATAATATATAAGTTTGCTATGCCCAAAAAACGTAAGAGTAGTCCTCGCACATTGTTCAATAAATGAACCTAACTTGAAGACTTCCTGGGTCAAAGAACTCTTCTCGCACTCATGTACAAACTACAACTACCCGAAAAACCTTTTTTTGTATATTTTAACTTTGTTTTATGTTATTACAGGTCCCATATCGAGTTCATTCGTCAACAGATGGGGTTGTCGGACGGTGACGGTGGCGGGCGCTCTACTGTCGGCAGTGTGCGTGATGCTATCGGCGTTAGCCGGCAACGTGCTCACTCTCATCTTCACCATCGGCATCGGCGCTGGCTTTGGCTTTGGCCTCATCTACCTGCCGGCTATCGTCAGCGTCACCGTGTGGTTTGATAAGCGCAGGAGTCTTGCCACTGGTAATTATCTATACTAATATATAAAGAGGGAAATGCTGACTGACTGACTGACTGACTGACTGACTGACTGACTCATCAACGCCGAGCCGAAACTACTGAAGTTAGAGACATGAAATTTGGATAGTAGATATATTTTGTGACGTAGGCAAGCAATAAGAAGCGATTTTGGAAAATTCAACCCCTAAGGGGGTAAAATAGGGGATGAAAGTTTGTATGCAAGTTCGTCATTTTTCAAGTTAGAATTATGAAAATTTGTGTGGAGGTGTCTTTTTAAAAATAAAAAATATGGTTTTCGGCGTTTTTGAATATTCAACCCCTAAGGAGGTAAAATAGGGGATGAAAGTTAATTGGGAAGTTTGTATAGATGTTCGTCATTTTTGAAGTTAGAATTATGAAAATTGGTATTTAGGTTCCTTTTTAAAAATAAAAAACTTGAATTGCTGCGTTTTTAAAAATTCAACCCCTAAGGGGGTAAAATAGGGGACGAAAGTTTGTATGGAAGTTCGTCATTTCTGAGGTAAGCATAATGAAAATTTGTGTTTAGGTTTCTTTTTACGTATTAAAAATAATAATTTCATCTTTTTTGAAAATTTAAACCCTAAGGGGTTAAAATAGGGGGTGAAAGTTTGTATGGAAGTTCGTCATTTTGTGAAGTCGGAACTATGAAAATTGATGATTACGTGACTTTTAAAAGATAAACAATATTAATTTCAGGGTTTTTGAAAATTCATCCCCTAAGGGGATAAAATAGGGGATGAAAGTTTGTATGGAAGTTCGTCATTTTTGTAGTAAGTATTATGAAAATTGGTGATTAGGAACCTTTAAAAAAAAAATTGCGTTTTTGAAAATTATACGGGGTATGGGATACGGGTTTTGGGATATGGAATACGTGATACGTGATACGGGATACGGGATACGGGATGTGGGATACGGGATACGGAATACTGGATACGGGATGTGGGATGCGGGATACGGGATACGGGGTACGGGATGTGGGATGCGTGATACGGATACGGATACGGATACGGATACGGATACGGATACGGATACGGATACGGATACGGGATACGGGATACGGGATATGGGATATGGAATACGGGATACGTGATAAGTGATATGGGATGTGGGATACGGGATACGGGATACGGGATACGGGATACGGGTTACGGGATACGGGATACGGGATACGGGATACGGGATACGCGATACGGGATACGGGATACGGGATACGGATACAGATACGGGATATGGGATACAGAATAAGGGATATGAGATACGGGATCCGGGATACCCAGGAACGGACGGGATTTGGGTTCCAGCAAACGGAAACGGAAATTTTTAAATTTACATCCTGCGCGGACGAAGTCGCGGGCAAAAGCTAGTAATTTATATAATTATAATTCTTTCAATACACGTTTTCACTACCTGATAAATGTATTTAATCAAATATTCTCCACATTTTTCAGGTATTGCGGTATGTGGATCAGGGCTGGGCACATTTTTGTTTGCGCCAATAACATCGAAGTTGATCTCAGAGTACGGTTGGCGCGGTGCGATGGCAATCATCGGTGCCTTCATATTGAATTGTGTGCCATTAGGAATGATATTCCGACCTGTACCTGAACCCCGCCACACACCGGTCACGGAACCGATGCTGCCTAAACATGATAAAGCACCTCTAAAAAGATCTCAGAGCACAGAACACGTCCTACGGATCAACGGGAGCACCGAGGATGGCGATGTTTCAAGACTGACCCTCTCCCAGCCTGCTTTAAATAAACCGCAGGACCATAAATCCTCCCAGCCGCCCTCGCGTCACGGCAGTGGCATCATGCAGAGACCGGATGTATTGTATCAAGGAAGTACGACCAGTCTCGCCAAATTCCAAAGATCATCATCGCCTGAAAGAATACGCTCGTTGAAAAAAGAACAAGAAGTAAAATGTGGGTGGTTGCCATGCTCCACAGAGTTCAAAGCGGCGTTATCGGAAATGCTAGACCTAACCATCCTAGTGGACCCTGTGTTTATTTTGTTCGCTATATCAAACTTCTTAACGAGCATAGGTTTTTATATCCCATACGTATACACGGTAACAATGAGCGAAAAGCTGGGAATAGAGAACTCTGAATATTTAATCTCGATAATTGGAGGATCGAACTTGGTGGGAAGAATCGTTCTTGGTTATATTAGTGATAAACCTTGGGTGAATCGCTTGCTGGCCTATAACATGTGCCTTACCATCGCTGGCATTAGTGAGTATGATCATTTATTTTTCAAAGTACAATAACTAAACATCTCAGGTGAGAGATACTAATTTGAGGTCTGAATTATTTACAGGTACTGCATTGTCAATGGTGTGCTGGGAGTTCTGGGGTCTCGCTCTGTACTGCACCGCTTTTGGCTTTACGATCGGCGCATACGTGGGCCTAACGTCAGTGGTCCTGGTCGACTTGCTCGGCCTTGAGAGACTTACAAATGCCTTCGGTCTCCTTCTATTATTCCAAGGAATTGCGTCTCTAATAGGCCCACCGTTCGCAGGTAAGCTTTCGTATAACCCACATATGTATGAACATTTTTTGCCCACCACTTGGCATTCGAGGCAACTGGATAAATTTATTTCATTCAACTCTTCCTTTTGATTAAATTCAGGATCTCGATCCTAGACAATTTAGCTGTTCCCCGGGACTCGCCGAGGGTCAAACCTCGGCGTCTGCACATATTGGCAAACCTTTTGTTTGTTTGAAAAGGATTGTAATAGTACCTACTGTATTTTTTAATGTTACTCTTATTTCACAGGGTGGTTGACAGATACGTTCGGCTCGTACGCGCCAGGGTTCTATGTGGCGGGCGGCACCATTGCGCTTAGTGGGTTGATTCTATTCCTGATCCCCGTGGTGGAGAGGCGGAACAAGAACCAGTGGCGCGAGGAGACGGCGCTGGAGGACATATAGCGGGGCGCCAGCGCGAGGGGCTGTCCGCTCATCGTGCTCTACAGCCCCTCCACGCCCACCTCCACCGGCTCCACCGACGGAACCTACAGCAACAGGGTATACAAAACTACAATAATAGATGAGAATACTTTTTATGTAAACGAATACGATGATAGTTGTGAATATGTAGATATCGGGACGGATGAATGCGACGACAGATTCGATGCGGATCGAGTCCATTCCAGATGTAGTGTTGTGACGTGCGTTTGAGATTTATTAGCTGTTAGTTAGTTGTAACACAAAGGTGCAATTTAAATTTATATTTTTGTTCTTATATCGATTTGATTAATCTTTAATGTATCGATTTTCGGGTGCCGATGGCTCTATGTTTCCTATGAACTGCAAGTTGAATAATTAAACAATTTATTGATAGTAGTAAGCTGTATAGTGAAGATATCTATAAATAAAATATGCATAGCTTCAAATTGTCGTGGTGAAAGTCGCACTTCATGGAAATCTGTAATCTATACGCTAAGTTCCCTAACAAGGGACATGAAGGGCGATTTTCCTAGAAGACTGTCAGGATGAGTATCGAATTTGGCAATCTCGATTGTACAATAAGAATAAATTTTCTTGAAAATATTAATAATACGAACTGTATTGTGTGAGCGCGTATTTTGCTCCGTATATGGCCTTACTGTGGACCAATCGTGAGTAGGATGTGATGACATCCATAATGTACCTAGCAAAGGCATACATTTTGCTGTTTGTACTTACTTACATTTAGAAATAATGGCTAATGTTTCGGCTATTTCATTTAGGAACTCACTCCATGGATAAAATAAATTACTCATTATTTTTCAGTAAGTAGTGATATCTTCCACGTTGTGTTCAATAGCATAATATGTTTGTAGGAGTATTTCGTTTCTTCTTTCACTAGTGTATGCATGTAATGTACATTTCGACTGAATTAGGTAATCATACGATGTATCATACTTACTATACGACTGGACTGCGCTGATATTCTTCGTACAAATCTTTTTCTCTTTGTATTATATCGTTGGCATTCTTGCGATCGTATCTAATACGATTTCACTGTACATTATAATGTTACTATTGTATATTTACTATACATAATTACCGTATAATATTAAATTATATTCAATGAAACATTGTCTTTATTGTTCTACTCGTAGCTCTATACTTAAAGTAGGATATTCTCTGTACAGGAAATAAACACGCACAAAGGAAACGCATACTCGATCACATAGGTACATAGACCTTCGTGGCTTTGTTGACGGAAAACTACCGGAACTACACTGCGCAATAAATGACAAATTAAATTACAAACACCAAGGCCATGTTGCAGAACCTATAGGTATTAATTTTTCTGCTGATCTAATATATTTCTATACACTTTTCTATTCCTGCTTATTTTCTTCGTTATTCATATTTTCTTCTCCATCGTTGCACAGATCAAACATTTTACACCGCACCCGATCGTCGATCGCAAACAGTGAAATGGTGGTCAACGCAGGCGCCGCCTGTAACGAAAATGCAAACCGGTTAATAACTCCGTAAAATTTTCCCAGACAATTGCGAGAAATGGTTTCTTTAGTTAATAGACTTTAAATTATGAATTACATTCAAGCAATAATTTCAGATCAAACAGTATTTTCAGTTCATTTAGATTTTTTTTTGCCTGACCATAGTTTACAACTCAGTTTAAAGAAATAGTGCAATCCACCAAACACTAGCTAGTATAATCTAGCAATGAAGACGTTTCAAATTTAAACGGTTTGGTCGAAATTTTTATTGCACCTAAGATCAAACATGCGAAAAGACAAATGTGTTGCTTAACACATGCAATGGAGCATTTTTTTTATTTTTTACGACCGAATCGTTTAATCAAATGTCACAATTTGGCTGAAAAGTGGCATCGCTAGTTGCGGGTGAGTCACACTTGGATTCGCGTCTCATGTGCTCCGGTTCATTCAACTCGCTTACGACACGATCTTGCCCAACAGCGAACACATTAATTAGAGTATATAATTAAGTAGATGCCTATCAGGCTCGGTGGTGGACATGATTATTTATAATGTCACTTCAGTTTGCACATTCG
This sequence comes from Drymonia ruficornis, assembly GCA_947859195.1. Taxonomy (NCBI): domain Eukaryota; kingdom Metazoa; phylum Arthropoda; class Insecta; order Lepidoptera; family Notodontidae; genus Drymonia; species Drymonia ruficornis. Next base: position 11,011,117 of record OX401905.1, on the reverse strand, counting down.
GTTTTACTTTCGCGTTCCCAATACTACAAAATGAATAACTGCTTCTGTTTGTATGAAGGAGAATCTGGCTAGTTCTCGAATTATAAATATCTATTTATCCTGTGAGTACGTCCATATGTGCTAGTTAGTAGTACCATAGGTATCTAACATCAATTACGACGAACGTAACGGGCAGTCAGGAGCTTGAAGCTAGAGTCCAAAGACTACAATGTTTTGGGATGTGAAGGGCGAACGACAGTCGCAACGCAGTCGCCAGTTTTTGTTCTAGGAGGGGTGAATTGAGAACTTTTGCCCTAGGGAGAAGCAGGAGTTTCTTGTAGGTAAAGAAAAACTTAAGTAGGAAAGTTGGGGTCGGGGTAGACTAGAAAATAAACTGACCTCAATACACTTCTAGTGGAATAGAAAACACTGAAGGATACGTACCCAATGTATCCACATAGCCCACTGAATGTGAAACGCCGAAATCAGCAGCATTGGGTCGACCTGCATCGCGTGTGACAGCAACACCCACCCTCTGATCAGAGCGATGGGTGACCAGCACATCAGGTTCACCAATGTTATTACAATGACACTCTGAAATAATAATAGAGAAATGGTAAGTATCTCATCATATAGGTTTTCCAAAATAGTGATTGTATCTTATTATTAAAATTCCTTTGGATTATAAGTATACATTGTTTCTCGAGAACTTTTCATTTTTAGAACTTTCCATATGTGGTAATAAGTACATACGTGTGTAAAGCGATTGTGTTTTTTCATGGAACAAGGATGTTTGCTCTCTAAAACACGGGCCCATATTAGCATCATAATCCTAAAAAATAAAGCAAAATTAAATAAGAATTATATAAACTAACAAGAATTGTAGGTAAGTAAGTAGGCAGATAGGTCTACAGTTGATAAACAGCTCTTTATAATCAAAAATAATTAAATACTAGAGATTAAAGTGTAATCAATTGGGCTAATAATTGCTTCAGAAATCACTGCAGTGCATAGAATGCGCGTCGAAGAGATGACTCAAAACCACTAAAACAAACGCAATGAGGCTTGAACTACCTCACATGGATTAAATCAATACAATAAATAGTATTTATACATACATCACCACAGTTGGCTTAACACTTCGAAGTAGAAATATGGCTATAACGATGTATCTTTCCCAAGTATCAGGTAGGACCATGTCAAATGTGCACGAGGTGCATTGGAAATCAAAGCCATAGCGTCCAATTCCAAACAGCGGGGATGTAGAGTATACGCACGAAAAGAACAAACACAAATACGTATATAAAGAGTAGTGGCTCTTCTTAATTTGCCAACCTGAAAAAAGTGCAACATGATAATAATGATGTCAAAATAATATGTAATAATGAACCACTCACCGTTAATAATGTACTTCGCAACAACATATCTTTCGATGCAAACATGCGTTAGACACTCGACCTCGAACACTGCCAAAAACGTCTCAAAGAAAGCAAAAAACTCGCAAGAGAACGTCTGGAATCCGTACCAACTGAAAGATTTACACACATTCGTAATTTTATTCAAGAAGTATGTCCTCATTAATAACTGACGATTAAGAAGTTTGACCCAAAATTAATACATAGCTCGTCTTGTCTCGACGATATAAACGTAGAAAGAAATACAACATTTGATTTAATTAATAATGTCTGCATTTGCCATGGATTTATTATGTTAATTTGCTCACCTTTCAATGTATTTAACGAACGTTAGATGAGGCAGTACAGGTACAATACGTCTTATGCACGCTGTCATTGTAAAATTAGCCAAATTACGGTAACTGTTATCAAATCGAAGATTTGTGAGTAAAAGAGTTAAAGTCAACCATGAGCTAAGGGTGACGGATAATATTCCTGAAAAAAAATATCCACACAAACATTGTTTTAATATTCTCAAAGAAGTTAGTGCATTAAAACTTATTTTAAGAGCTTATTACACTTGACTAAATTTAGAAGCCTAAATTCAGAAGCTTCTAAATATTTAAACCATTTTAGCTTCTGAATAGCTTGCTGAATGCGATTACACTTGCCTAAATTCAGTAACGACTAAATTAAGTAGCCTAAATTTAGTTGAGTGTAATAACCCCTTTAGATAGGTTACCTACCTGTAACTACAAATCCATCTTGCAAAATATTTCTTTCAACGTCATTAAATAAGTCTCTCCAAATACATGTTTTGGGAAAATCTGGATCCCCATAATAATCCAGTGTCATTATTCAAATGATACTTATGAACAAATGCAAAGTTACTACAATAAACGTTAATAATAAGAAACCTGTGTTGAAAGAGGACGTCGGCGATACTGTTGACTCACATCACAATCCTGCAGTGGTACCTACTAGGATCTCAGATTGCATCTTGAGTCTTCAACCACAACAACACCAGTTCAGTCATGCTCTGCTTAGCGCATTGTCTAACATTCGCACTACAAGAGTACATACCTGAACAATTGTACGTTACCATACCATCTAAACCAACCTGTATTAATATAGTTAGAAAAATAATAAGTTAGATCTACTTTGTCATTTACACTTTTATTATTACGCGCAGGGTACATTCAAGAATAAAGTCCGAGCTTATCGCAGCTTATACAATACTCATTGCCTTTTCGACAAAATAGAGAAATTTTGACTTAAAGGTCCATAGCCTATAGTTAGCCTTAGTTCAGCCTCCTAGGATCTATTATAATATCTCTTCGCACGCTCTGGTTGTAACAGAGCATAATGTTTTCGCATCCGACCGAGCAACGCAGCTCGAAGTCTCTCGTCACCAGCTAGGTAACATAACACTGGAACGCTTGTCGCTGCCTAAAAAAGATAATAATACTTTATAGACAAATGACAAGACTGCAAAGCAAATTATAGACAAAAATGGTCTTACCTCCGATGCAATTGGCGCTATCAAAGACAGAGCTGGTGGGATGTGAGGTCTATAGCCGTTTGCAAGTAACGGAAGCCACTGCCAGCCCCCTAATATACCAGCAGGGATCCACAGCGCTAATGTAGCCACACACAGGGCGTGGACACTCTAGAAAGCATTTATAAACTTTTTAATACTTTGATATGGATCACTTAATTAACCCTAAATATGAGTTTGTGCCTTTATTTCCAAGTGTTGATTAAATTAAAGTTATACGTTACAGATCACTGATATGGGAGCAATTAAGAAATAAATAATGCTTTGATGTTATAATCTAAAAAGTAATGATTCACCTGCGTCAGACGAGACTGTTCCTTCTGTTGTTCGCCTTTGTAAAATATTCTCTCCAACCGAACGGCTTTGCCCATATAATAAAATCTGTAAAAATAATGTTCGAGTTTATCCAGTTCCCTTTGCATAAAATTACAATTATTTTACTCTACTTACACAGCGATGACCGGTGCTATCCCACAAACGAGTATGTATGGTACGCTATAGCCAATTTGTTTAGCCCCCGAAGATAAGGATGGCCATAGGAAGGTACAAGATGTGCCAGTTGAGTCGCAAGAGTATAATCCATACCCAAACAATGGCGGAGTAGCGAATATAATTGAATTGAGCCAACTTAGGCCAACTAAATACCAGTAAAAACGAACGTATAGATATTTTTCTGAAATAAAGAATACAAATTATGAATCCAGGTGCATTAATGAAATTATTATGAATCGGAATTCTTCAAATCACTAACCTCGCCTGTAGAACTTTGCTAATAAATATCGCTCAAGAACTATAGCAAATAATGCAGTCATTTGAAAGACACCAAAGAATTGATTTAGGAATGCAAATAGCTGACAGCACGCGGGACCGAAGAGCCATCTGCAACACACAAATATAATTATTTATTATCACAATTATTAACTCACACAAACGGGCCCGTTGGCGTGGTTGGTTGAGATTCCGCCTTTCACGCTGCAGGTCGTAGGTTCGATTCCTACCCGGGACATGCATTTGTGAGCATGAACGTGTCTGCATGTTCCGAGTCTGGGTGTAATTATGTATGTATTTACAAACAATAAGTAGTCGGTATATGTAGTAATATCAGTTATCTGGTTTCCATAGTACAAGCCCGTGTGTAAAAGAATTTCGCAGGATATCATTATTATTATTACACTAGTATTTGGAGAAAAGATCCGAGTCCTAACTACCATTGAAAAGAAAAATTAATCGGTTACAAACTCAACTCAACTTCAGTAATTTCGGTGATAGCGCAAAGCTTTTTAAAATCTTAAAAGTATCCTTCAAGTAGCGTTTGACTACTAGTGGAGAGCTGTACAAATTCACCTTTTTGCTAAAGCTGAAGATCCCGCCAAAGGAAAGCCCAACAGATTTCGGCCGAGTGATGCTGTGCACAGATTGAGTACCAGTATGTGACTCCTGAATATGAGCAGGTGGCTGTGAATGAATGTGGCAAAAAGCCAACCGTTGAGCAGCACCCCGAACACACCTGTTGGATTATAAGCCTGTTAATGTAGCACTGTAATAAATCTACTTACATTAAAATTTTGAGTTTGAATGTGAAATTTACGTTTGCTTTATTTCTAGTAATTCTTTACAATGAACAAACTTGATTATTAATTTTTAGTTATTAAAGTATCATGGGTAATATGTATATAGCAGTAAGTATAGATATGCTATTCCTTTCATGGCTTTATATATGTTCAATTTTTTTTAAACCTATCCATTATCGTACAAATCGGTTCAACCGTTTGAAATTATCTACCATACCTCTAAGTGGTCTTCATGTTATGCTTGTAATTAAAACTAACCAAATATAAAAAGACAACATCCCAGCAGCATTTTGTAGGAGCCATCGAAATAATACCACGGGCACTCATCTTCGACATTATCGTACGGCATTTGCATCGCTGCCAGCTCTCGGTCGATCACCGCGCGTCAGGCTCCGGGGGGCAAGTTGTCGACTTGATTGAACCACTTATAACGCATTTAGATTAATTTTCGAAACACGAACGTCCGCGTAGTGCAAGTCACGGAGACTGGTCAGGTTGTGGACCCAACGCATTGGGGCCTGGTGTAACAAAGGCGAGGATAATGTTACCCCTGATGCCACTATGCTCTGCATCGGGGCGTGAACTGTGAACGGTACTGCTACGCTGAGCAGGCGAGTTGCTCGGAGATTATTGAAGTTTTCTTTAAAACATAAAATTATAGCTATTCATCAAACTTCGTCAATTAAATACCTACCAATACTGCATACAGTATACTATACACAGTATACACTGACTTACCTATATTAACAACTATTTTCGAGCATCACGCAAATGTTACTGCACCGTAAAAAATGCCTCTACATACTTTCTATTAGATATCCAATGGCTAGGTTTAAAACATGGATCAGTTACTAAGGGGACTGGCCCTAAGCAAGTCGGCGAGTGGTCGGCCTAGTACTAACATCGACATAAAACAAAGCGAGTAGTTCAACTATTTACCGGTAAATAGTATAATGAAAATGAAAAAACAATGACCACGTTTTGTTTCATACAAATATCTAATAAGGGCACCTCTTTCTTTAGTCTTTACTCTGTGGTTTAAAAGGTATGAGTACTGGTTGACCATTCCCCAATGGTCAACCAGCCTGCAAAGCAAAAGCGATGGTAGCACGGACAGATCCGCGACCAACTGTTGGTATGTAATGTACTAAATTACGTACCCCTTGATGTGATAAATATATATTATGAAAACTGTTCGTCACCGCCTCACTTCCCATCCGTTTTCCTCTAATGATCACCAGTTTTCCTCATGTTTTTATTTTAAGTGTCCAATAAAGTGTACGGGCGAACAAAAACATACACAACAGCTAGGTGCTAGGTATTGCATTTATTTATGTTTGATTCGTGTTACTCTCATTCATTCATGATTTCAACGAGTTGTTAATATAAAGTGTATTAATAGGTGCAGTATTCATAAATATTTACGATATAGCGACGGTAGGTGCCTATTCCAATTTTATTTAGCAGTAAAAGCATATTTGTTTTAAGGTTAGTTTAGTACTAGGTACCCATTCAAAAAATATATTTAAGTAGAAGATTAAAACACAAAATCAATCAATATTTTATACATATATCATAGTAGAACTGTTGACACGAAAAGAAGAAGTAAGTAGATGTTTACCAAATAAACCTTAAGGCCCCGCTTCCCGGCCGAGCGTTTTCGCCGTCTGGATTGGTCGAGTATTTTTTTAAATAACGAAAATCATTCATTGTGACGTGAAAAACTATTGCATTACCAAAATCGAACCTAATTTTTTTAGGTATTATCTTTCTCAATCTTTTGGTGAAAATAAATTTAGAAATGCCGAGCCGTTTGGAAGAAGATGCAAATTTAAATCTGAAAACTGCTACATTTTGGTATTTTTTTTCACATAGTATATGAGCATGTAGCACTTTTTTCCTGCTTAAAATTTATAGACGAGGGTTCCAAAAATACGGTGATATTTTTTCAAAATTTTAACTCCACTCGTCTAAGAGGAGATAGCCTCCAAAAATGCCTCGTTAGCTACTTGTATCGTCTTAAGAAATCTTTACAGTTCTTTTTTCCGAGTTGTTAGAATATAATTGCTATTATCTAATAAGCGACGCCGCGGGTATTTTTTTATATTTAACCTGAGCACAGAGCCCGTATATTTTACTTCACACCGATTTAAAAATAGTCATCAACTCGACCTATATTTATATCATAGGGACCTATTTGAATTTTTCCCAGATGTCACGGCTTCGTCTTTCACACAGTTTGTAGAACGGACTCAGGTAACTGCTGAATTCGCGTGCTCCGATACCGACGCGAGCGCCGAACGTGCGATATTTGTACGTAAATTACCTGATAATCTATAGGTTATTGGTTTGGCAACGCCCGTGAGGAAAACGTCAGGTGTGTACTTCAAACGGCCGACGCACTTCGACCGGCCTCAATTCATTGCAGAGAAGATCGCGTACGCTTTTGGCTATGTGATACCCACAACCGATCATCGCCTGGCTGTTATCAAACTCGCTGATTTGTATATTCGCATCGAGCGTGCAGTGCAGTGCCGTCATCGGCTGAGTCGCGGCAGGATGTTGTCGTTGAAGCAATTGGCGCAAATGGTAAAGGAACACCTCGGACTGTGCAATTATATCGACGATATACATCACCCGTGTAAGTGGACTATTCGTGAATCCTTGCTGGGCGGGCGCGGGCTGGTGGCCACCGAAGACATATCGGCGGGAGAAGTGCTGTTTGTGGATCATCCCCTCGTCTATGGTCCCCGCGCTGGCAATATTATACTGCGAGGATGTACCGTCTGCGGGAAAATAGACAGCGAGTCGTGTTTTAAGTGCTCGAAGTGTGCGTTGTTATTGTGTTCGGAACAGTGTCAGAATACTAATATGCATTACGATGACTGTGGTATCATTTCCCGTTGGAGGAACAAGACACCTATGAAGGACGTCGATGATGTATTGTTATCGCGTGCGCTAACCGCGATTAGAGCCTTGTTATTAAACGAAGATCAAAGGCAACTCATGATTACCCTTCAAGCTCATACGTTACCCCAGCATGGAAGCGAAATCAGAATCTTGGAAGAACATTTTGACATACCCGACGAGGAAAAGAAACTTATGAGCCTAGCGTGCTGTGCCCTTGATACTAACGCATTTCAAATAGCCACTCCATACGGCAAAAAGGAAATGAGCCTGCGCGGTCTCTATCCCGTATCGGGATTAATGAATCACAATTGCGTAGCAAATACGAGGTACACTTTCAATGACGACTTCCAAATGACAGTGAAAGCAGTAAAACCTATAAGAGCGGGAAATGAAATTTTCACTTGCTATTCTGGAGTTTTATGGGGCACACCGGCCCGCCGAGCGCATTTGTACAAAACAAAACATTTCCTGTGCAAATGTGACCGTTGTGCCGATCCGACTGAACGTGGAACACTACTAGCAGCGCTAAAATGCTTCTCGAACGAGTGCCAAGGATATTTGCTGCCCATTGACCCCCTGAAGTCATCGAGTACCTGGCGATGCATGGAGTGCGAAATGAGAGTCCCCAACAACAACATCTGCGCGATACAGGGTGCGCTCGGAAGCCTCATGGGTACTTTGGACTTTGAAAACGTGGAAGAACTAGAGAAATTTTTATTGCATCGCATTACAAAGTATATTCCGAAGACGAATCAAATTGTTGTCGATTTACAATGTCGTCTAATGTGGGCACTAGGAGAGTTGGAAGGATTCCGTTGGCACGGTATGGTCAATTATTATCTTTAATTTATTGCTTGTTCACGAAATGCTACTACTTAAATTACTAATTAAGAGCACTCTGAATAAAACCCGCAAACACTCGGCTGTAGCATGATTACATCTCGTTATTGTCATGCTAAGTTCTTATACAGTTGCCACATCAGTTGCTATCATCAAACAATTCCTCTAGTTGAGATCACGTTCCATTTATCAGATCAATGGATATCTAGCTATTCATTTATCATCCTTATCTCAAATAACTTTTCAGCTGATAACTCATCTTATTCTTCACTTAGAATTTTAAACAAATACGTAGGTATCTACGTTTGGGCGCGTTTACAACCCTCGAGCTACCGCGTTCGAGCCGCCAGTTAGGCCATTATATCTACGCGTTCGGACCAAAACTGACTACTCGGAGGCGCCGCTCAGCTCTTGTAAACGCCTTGCCTAGCCTTGCCGAGTGTTATACCTAATATAATAACATAAATTTATAAAAGTAACGCGCGCGCTCTTTCGCGGAAACCAGAATTAATATTTGTAAAACAGGTATTTTTTTACATATTTGATGTCATCCAGCATATACAACACAGATAACAGAGATGTACCACACCAATCAATAGTAATATTGATCCATCGATCGATGGAAGAAAGAGATGAGATCCGTAGAGCAACAGTTGTCCAATGGGTATATAACCATAGACAGAAGATTGTTTTTATCTCTTTGGGTATAACAGCCTAAATACCTAGATCTAGGATTCAAAATATGATTTCTTCGATCTACATATAGTCCAGTACATACACATGTTCTCTATACTCCATAAACAATGCTTGGTTGGGTTGGTTCTGGTTATAAATAGCGATGGTCGGTTATATTTGTGCATTATACTTCTTATACCTACGATCATTATGAACAAAAATGCTGTGCTTACATATAAAATCTATGTCTTGGCATCTCAACACCAAAATCTCTGCCTATGTTTATTTCTATTCTAGTCCCTAACCTACTACACTTAGCCTTTGTTTAACCTTGAATAAAATCAAGCAGGCAACACTAATTTTCATGGTTGTCTTGAGCCCAATCAGCGTGTTATGATTATGACGTCAATTACCTCTTGACTGTTCGCTCAACTATGACAAAAGTAGTTTAATATAGATTGCAAGTAGATTAAAATAGATAACCGGTTATTGAATGTTCGAGTATAGTCGTCAATAACAGGTTACCAAAATATTAAAAAAAATGCTGGAAATTCTACAATTCCTTCAGAAATTTAATTTCAATCAAAATGGGCAAGAGAATGACTGATTGATTTTTATATGTAAAGTTTTGTATGTCTTATAGGTGTAAATATAAGCCAACCGATTCTAAAAAACACCAAGAAGAGGGATCAAAAGATCTACTTTTCCACTCTAGCTAGCCGCTAGCAGCAAATTTAATACCTTCCTTCCTAGAAGGACTAGGACTGTTTCTTTTTTCGCTTTGTTATACAAGTAAATATTCAGGTAGACCTTTTGCTCGTTTTACGTCATCATGCTTAACCTATATTTCTGAAACGACGGCAATAAAACATAGGTGATACGTGTGCAACACTGCAGAATTCCCGTAAACTCTAGTTTACCGCGTCATATCCTATGGCGTCAGACTACGAATGGGCTATTATCGGCGAGAACACCTACTAATGAATATTTATTAAACAAGAAGAAATAATATAAATTGTTAATATGATTTATGAAGTGCTGCATGCATGCTGGGTCTCGAGCCTCTTAACAATTGTCCGTTGCGAAACCACCAATATTATCTTCGTGAATTCTTCATTGTAAATCGTAAATTCTTGGCGGTCGACATGTTGTCGGCCATCTATTAGCAGTCGTCCGGCTGGCCTACAACATGTCCAGAATATGCGACTCGAGGCCTTGGTCTTTATATATTTTATAGCACCCATAATAAACAATATCCCATTTTACCAAGAACTAACCTAAGAGCCACTAGCTTGAAGACCGCTCAACGAACCTTCAACTTTACTTTTTCTTTGAGTCACCAGCTTGAAGACTTTTCAACGAACCTTCAACTTCACTACTGAATTGGCCTCTAAACTTCAGTAAAAACAAAGAATAATAAACTAATAAAAAGAAAACAAAAAGAAAAAATACATTACCTAATAAAATCGCCCAACAATCCCCCTCCGATGTCAGGCGGCAGGGAGCCCAGAACGCTGGCAGAATTGCCGCGTTGGATGGCTATGCTGATATGTTGACCAAAATAGTTGCCAGCGCTCTGGTCGCCCAAAGTCTCCACCAGACGTTTGGAGATCTCTTTGAATCCGGTGGGCCCCGGGCCCCCACAGACCCAATGTTTCTACCCCAATGTTTCAACTAGTTATACTTTGATTGTTATAAGGAGTTCGTCTCTAACAAAAACTTCGTCTCCGTGAAATGTGAGTCACGCCACTCCGTTCAACCGTGATGTCTCCGTATCACTTTGTGTATCAATTGTGGCTCCATTTAGGTCGTGGTCTTGAGGATTCTTATTAGGAGCATGTTGTATGACTTATCCAATTACAATGTAAGTAATATCTGCGGAGCTATTACTCGTACCTACATAACTGTTTCAAACATCTTTCAATTGGTTTCGTTCATCACGGACATCATGTTGCTTTTTCAATTGAAATTGGGAATTCGGAACTTGAATCTAATCAAATGGCGGCGTCTTCATCAGGCGCATGCCTCGCGCGAGCACTCACTTTTGACGTCGGAACGCATAGACGTAATGTCATAATATGAGTGCTCGGGTGAGGCATGCGCGCCATATGGACACATCTAATCAATGTCAACCGACAAAGCAACACGGGATGAACGAAACTCAAATAGTTGCGGTAGTGCTCTACAGATCACTTCCTCAACAATCAGAATAATTATGCTGTTTGCTTGACGTGCGTATACTTTTGCTCGTAACTTTTTGGGATTTTAATAGACAACATGGGTAGGTACTACCACTCACGAATACGAACGATATAAAAATATTCCCTATTTATAGTCTAGATATGGTTATTGTCTTCCTCCATCAGACAAGTAGTTATACTGCAATAAATCAATAAATACCAGGCAACACCGTGTCCGTAGTGTCGGCAGTGTGGACCATGCATGTGTAAACATCTCGGTCTTGAACATACTGTTGACGTGCGCATGCGCAGATTTGTGTAGTCTACACGCAGCCGCCGACCCATTTACCTAATCAAACAATCCATTGAGATCCTGGTAGCGGAACCTATTTTAGATTTTAGTTTACCTACAGATTTAAAAAAAAATAAAAATATTTTATAATTACTTACTGTACTTATGGAAAGATATGCATGTGCATGTCCTATGTTTTACAATGACTCGATTAGAAAATAATGGATAAAATATTCAAAAAAATCCATCGGTATGGCGAAGAACTTCGATAACTAGTACTCTCAATAACCAATATTTATGGTTGATAAATATTAGTGGTTAGCAGTGGCGCGATTACCTTGATACTCATCTAGACGGGTGGTAGGAGCGAGCCCAAGATCGTGATGGGCGGAAGAAGATGGGGGAGACCCTTGCCCAGCAGTGGGACACAATCGGTCAATAATAAAAAAGATTCACATGATATTCAGAACAGATTTTCATTCAAACTATGGAACACTTACCCATGAAACCAGACTCCCAAAACTTTCCACAATATTGTTTACTTGCTTGATGCGATGTAAGCGATTTATTATTGCCAGTTAAACGAACTAACTCGGCTTTTAGATCGCAAACACACTAGTAAACTAAACATAAATCGCGGGACCGACATACATTACGTCAGATTCGACACGTGAGCTGGCTCCATGGAGCAGATGAGATTTATTATTTCCAGTGGCTATTTTCATAACGGGTCATGTACACCGATGCCGGGAGGATTGGCGGCGTCAGTCAGCCGCGGCGCGCCTCAGGACCCACCATGCCCTCCAGCGCACTACCACTGCAACACCACTCGCGACATGGCACGCCACTACGACGAAGAAACAACGCTATTAAAGAAGCACCTTGAAGACGCAGCGTCCAAATGGGTTATCAAACAATCCAACCTTGGGGGCAGAGGATTATTCGCGGCCCAACCGATCAAGAAAGGAACTCAGATATTCGCCAATAAGCCACTAGTGGTGGGTCCACGGGCAGACCAAGCTGGAAGAACACACTGTTCTGTGTGCTTTCAAATAAGTAATTTCTGCCGCCCTTGTGGTAGATGTTGCTTGACTATCTGCTCTGAAGAATGCAACAAACATCAAGACCATATCATCGAGTGTAACTTCATAACAGCCAACTGGAAATCAAAGCCGGACTCTAAAAACCATTCAGAAGTTCTTGCTCGCATACAAATCTATCTTCGATTTTTATTGTTGCAAGATGAGCAAAAAGCGCTGTTGTCCATCTTCCAAAATTGCACCAGTGATACAATCATTGAAGAGTTGAAAATATTGTGCTCCAAATACGTTATACCCGAGAAAGACATTAAGTTCATTGAAGCAGTTCAATCGATAATTAAAGTTAACTCCTTTAGGATTGCTAATAATCTTCAAGACAACAAAGTTCCATTGAGGGGATTATATCCTTTATCAGCGTTTCTGAACCACAGTTGTGTACCGAATACCAGAAATGTGTTCAGAAAAGATTACACGATGGCTGTGTACGCTACAAAAGATATCGATGTAGGAGAGGAAATCCTGACGTGCTACACGGGGCTCCTGTGGTGCACTCCCGCACGGAGGTGCCAACTTTACAAAACTAAAAGATTTTGGTGTAAATGTGAAAGATGTGAAGATAGGACTGAATTGGGTACAAATTTATCGGCGCTGAAATGTTTTAACAAGGAATGTGTTGGGGTACTCCTGCCCGTGTCGCCCTTGGACCCTCGAGGAGAGTGGTGTTGTGATAACTGCGGTTCGAGACCGTCTACTTCCAAGATTTGCACAGTTCAGAGTGTTTTAGGAAGTTTGGTTGGAATACTTGATTTAGATGATCAGTTCCGCCTCGACACATCCATTCTGGGGAGATTAGCGGAATTTGTTCCGTATTCGAGCCACATCTTCGTTGATTTGCGATTAAGATTAGCACTGCGAGTCGGATTTACTAAAGGATTAAAGTTGAACGGTATTTAAACTTTCATTGAATAGTTATACTATAACTAACAACTTAGTGAATAAACCTATCATTATTTTTAAATTAATCAAATATTAACACAAGTTTAATACAACTGCATATTAAACCAACTGACGCGATCACATAAGGCATCTACATATCTAATACAACTTACGCATATAGGTTTCCGCTCATTGATGTCATAAGTTCATCCATTGTGTTAAAAATAAAACAAACATGTCATTTTTCTGTACACAAATGCGCGTTATTGTAAGCCAACAGGAGATGCCAAATTTCAGCGGAAACGAGAAAATATAGTAATATTTAAAGGAATATAAAAAAAAACAAAACAAGCATGAGAAAACTCGATACAAATAAATATTTTAACGAATTAATAAAATGCTTCTCGCAATATCATTGACATTATTTATCTAAAGCACCGCTTGGAAATCTGGATATATGATTTAAACCAGCTGGAGACGTATAACGTTTCTAGGACAAATTGTGGTGTTCTACTGTGTCAAGGTTCATTTTAACAATATACAAGTGTAATAAAAACAAATTTAGAGCACAGTACGTGTGGTAGGCACCCTGTGTGAAATCTTATTTTGCATTATCCCGAATAAAATAAAAAATAAATTAATATTCGGTACAGACACAAAGAGGCTACAAAACAGAGAACCTGCCTAGCCATACTTCATGAATACTACAATGAAAAGTAGGTAGGGATAGTAATATTGTAGATATAAACGTTTTTAGTGAGTGGTGATAATGTGGGGAGGATATTTATTTACTTGATAAAATTATTAGAGTTCTCATGTTTATCTTTTCTTTGTTAAATTTCTCTGTTTTGAATGTACACTGATTCATCAAATTAAGACGCATATAAGGACTAAGGAGTTCCAGCTCCCCCTTATTTTTTTGTTGTTGTTATAATAAGGCAGATACAGATTGGTTTTTATTTCTTAATTTGCTAATCTATGTATATCTCCATTGTCAATTCAATTTCCAATTCAAGCATTCATTGCGTACTATGTGTGTTAGGTATGTCTCATAATACATAATCGGTAAGTAGGTTTACCTATTTTGTTCAGTGCATATGCATGCAAGATTGCGTTTAGGTAAATACGATACGGCTGATGCATATTTAGGACACAACACTGCGCTAATGTAGGTACAAACTCATCATCACATATAATGTTTTACATTTTATAATCGTATTTAATATTATGATAAAATGCTTCATAAAAATGCGGTCAAGTCCAATTAGACTGATGGTTCACTTTTCCGTTTTACAATTCGATGCAACTATATGCTTACGTATTTCTTGTTTTGCATGAATATTAGAAGGTGTGCCTTTAACGATGTACTGCATCGCTCAAGGAACATCTCAACTTATGTTGAAAATGTTCCTTGGGATCTTACCGTACTTACCTAAGATAGTAAAAATAACAATCGATTATAGTCGTGCATGGTCCCGTAATATTTTCGTGTGTATTGCAACCAAGCAGCAAAGATGTGTGATATGTGTGTACCTTGCCCAGGACTTTATTTGAATTCTAACGAAACAGGGGATAACCCCTTTCCTGTTAATTTATGTATTTGACGCTTATAAGTACCAATAAACATCACAAGTACTGGACTCAACGGAGCATTAATATTTTTTATGGTCTCTGTTGAAGTAAATATCTAAAATTATATTCAGTGTGACCAAACTGGCGTAAATCGTTATAAGTAATAGTCTTGTTCATATATTTATTTGCGCTTCTTAACTGCGTCATTCCGTAAAAGCAAATGCGTAAAAGTTTAAAGGCTTGTATAAATTGAGTAGTTAGTGCTACAGTGTGAGTTCAGTAGCCGGTGGCGGCATACGACGAGTACTACGCAACAAGTGAATAAAATCTGGACCGATAATATCGTGTGGGGCAGTAGTACTATTGACCGCCGATTGACATGGGCGCCGCCGCGAGGAACGCGCGCCCCCACGTCGTGACCAGGTGGATCTGTCTGCCTGTACCGTTAGTACTCATCATTCATACATACCCCGAATTGATTATCCAGTAATCACTGTCAGACTCCTGTGACAATGCTTGCTTGGCGTCGATGTTGGGGTTCGGACGCGGTCTGCATGTGAGATCTATGTGTTCCTGCTACGTATCATGGTGTTCTGAATATGTCAGTGCTGATTGATTAGACGATAACAAATATAGTAGTGTAGTGCCCTCAATACTGCTAGTCAGCAGTCGCGTCGTGCGTCGACTTGGCGTGGTGCCGTTACGCATAATCGATGAAGGTCCACATTTTCCATACTGCCAACTATTTCTATTTCTTCTGAGCCAAGTATTGATGGATTGGGAATCAATTTGCCGGCGATTGTGAAGTTAACGAACCATTAACATTCTTGTGGGCCATCGTCAATTATTTTAATTTTATTGAGCACTTACGTGAAATTTAAATGTCTTAAATTTACTGACTTACCTAGTTCCTAATGACAGTTGTACTGTGTCCAATAAATGTAGTTGCAATTTTTTCGTAATAGTATTGGTATACAGGCTATGTATCATCTGTAATATATATAGGTACGTAGGTAAGTCCTGAACATTTAATAGCTATCCCATAGGCCTCCATAATTTACTTATGAATGTGAAGTCTTAAAACAGCTCCACCAATGCAATGCAATGCAGCAATGACGATGAGAATACAATTATTCATGTAGATGGAGATTACAAAGCTGCCTTTATAATCATAAATAGAATAGAAAAGCAAACGTTTCAATTGTGTGCTTTATAATAACATACAGGTTGGTAGGTAGGTAATAATATCAAGGTGTGATGCTTCTAATATAATATCAGGAACAGGATCTAGAATCAAATTAATTCAATTCAGGATAAATTTCTTGGCGGTCGACTTGTTGTGAGCCACCTGTTAGCAGACCTCTGGCGTACAACATGTCGACCGCCAAGGATTTACGATTTACGATGATGTTGAATTGTGTAAAGTTACGGTTTTAAGCCCATGTGACCCCTA
This sequence comes from Drymonia ruficornis, assembly GCA_947859195.1. Taxonomy (NCBI): domain Eukaryota; kingdom Metazoa; phylum Arthropoda; class Insecta; order Lepidoptera; family Notodontidae; genus Drymonia; species Drymonia ruficornis. The sequence continues at coordinate 10,994,717 of OX401905.1, read as the reverse complement.
ATGCCGGCGTTAAACTGCGTGATGTTGTGTTCTAGAGCTGTCGGAGTCCCGGCTGGGGTTGAAAGAGAGCCTGTGCCGCGGCACGCTGCGCACGGCGGCGGCGCTGGGCGTGGGCGACGCGCACCTGCGCGGCCTGCTGCTCTACCATCTCCACGCCGCGCTGGCAGAGCGCGCCAGGCGCTCGCCAGACCTGTATGAGGTCAACTACCCCACTTGAAAATTAGCACAGATAGCAGCCCTGGATCTACGATTTTTTCGAACCAGGGCTGAAACTAGATAGTGGCACCCCTTTCTCCAGTGTTTGAGATAAATTACATAAAAAAAACTCACAAATCTAGGCGTTTTGTAGAGCAAGTTCTTTATTTTTAATCATACTATAATATGATGATTTTGACACCCCCTGAAACTGCTGCCCGGGGCGGGTCCCCGGATGATAGTGCCCCGAATGATAGATCAATCTGATCACGGCCTCTGTTTTGTGTCCATGCTTAGATTATGTTAATTTAACTACGGACTCACTTTTAAGGTATTTATGGTGGCTGTTTAGTCTCCTTGCTTAGATTAGTATTAATTAAACTTTAGGCAGTTTTTGGAGATACGGCGCTTCTATGGAACGTAAAATTAAGCAGATCTGATGAGTTGCATTTTAGTAGGTACATACCTATTTGGTGGTATGAAAGATACTGCCCCAGTTCGACGAGCGCTTGGCAGTGATAGTGGATCGAGCGTAGGCTGGGCCAAAAATAACATAATGTAATAAACAGTGTAATTAACTAGTTTTCTTATCATCATGAATTAGCCCCAAATTATGTATCTCTTTATCACGTCGCCAGATGAACTTCTTGTGTAACCCGCCCGAGAGCTTGGACGTGTTGGACGCAGTAGCGTGGTTGTAGAGCGGGCCGAGCCGCTCGGCCATGGCTCGGCTCATCATCGTGTGGTTGCGGGTTCGATTCCCGCCGGGAAAAGATGGCCTTTTCGAAATTGATGCCAACTCCTTTTATTCCATGGCTGTATTATAAATCATATTAAGGATATTTATTGAAGACACCAAAATATAGACCTATTCTGATTGGAAACGTGGCTATCGCTATGCAGAGAGTAACGTGGATTGTAGGTACCTTCTTACCTTTCTTTCTTTAGGGCTCATATTAAACTGCACCCGTCGCCTACATTCGTACAAAAATGCGTTTCCCGATCATTAATGTTCCTCATTTGCCTACCTAGGTACTTATTGATTCAAATAACTTTCAATTGTTACAGGAGTTAAGATCTGAAATAGAGAGTACTATAGAACAAGCCTGTAATATTCTCCAAGACGACTTGTCCGCGCCACCAGACCTTGAACTAAGACGCCGTTACCTTGGCCCTGGCTGTGAGAAACCTCAAGAAGAAAGGTTCTTCATCCTCGATGCTTGATAAAAGTGATGATATTGTGATAGTTTTAATTTTTTTATGAGTAGGCAGGTATATTTTAGCTGCCCAGACCTACCTACCATAAATAGTAGGTACCTTATCATATAATATTTCATAAGGGAAATGCGAACGTAAAATAATTTTATTTTCGTTGTAAAAATATAGTTTAGAACTTTATTAAGTACCTATGTAAAAAGTTGTAAGAACTTTATTATTACCTGGGTACTTTCCTATCTCTTAAAATTTCTTACCAAATCTAATTAAAAATAATTAAAATTATTAGTGTTTTTTTTTTCACGTGCTCCCAATCTTTGTGCATATGAGCACAGAAACTGAAATTCTTCAAACGCAATGCAATGATGTTTGGTTTCTAGTCCCTAAAGTGATTATTGAACTTTCGAAGTGGGTTCCGGACATGGACCAGTTACTAAGGGGACTGGCCCTAAGCAAGTCGGCCGAGTGGTCGGCCTAGTACTAACATCGACATAAAACGAAGCGAGTAGTTCAACTATTTACCGGTCAATAGTAAAATGAAAATGAAAAAACAATGACCACGTTTTGTATCATACAAATATCGAATAAGGGCACCTCTTTCTTTAGTCTTTACTCTGTGATTCCGGATTTGTTTTCAGTGTGGGCAGTATCCCTACCAAATGAAATGACGAGCGTTATAACCGCTACAACAAGCGAAACATAGATAATATGCTACCTATATACCAAGTATAGTTCGCGACAGGTTGAGATGACATTCGAGTTATGAGCTTTTTGCAGAATAAAATCCGAATCAAAATTACCAGGACCCGCAATGCAACAGAATCATTTAATTTAATAATTTTGTGGCAGATTTTAATTGTTTATCGGGTCCTGTTAATTTTGATTCAGATTTTATTCTGCAAAAAGCTCATAACCCGAATATCATCTCGACCTGGTGGACACCCTAGTAGAAAGGAACACTGTACCACAATTTTATTGGCCTCTCACTCGTCTAGTTTTTTAGTAAGCTGTCCAGTACGTATTAGGTCTTGCACTGACACTTATGAAATTACATTAAAAATGTATATTTACTTGACACTGGCTATATGCGAAAAGCGACGCCAGCCAAAACAAAAAAAAATTTCATCAGCTGTTTCCATTTTTCTGCATGATAAAATAAATAAATATAATTTTTGTTCTGTGATATTACTTATGGCCTTGTATTAATTATCTTATCTCTACCATTGTAATTGTTGTACCTCCCATTTATTGGTAACAAAGGGCACCACCCACACCTATACAAAATGCAGTCCAGTCGTAAAGCTCTGTTACTTTCTTCTTCAAATTGCCACGGATATTCTATGCTGGAATTTGCTAAAGCTGAAATATGCTCCTTTTTAAAACAGTAAGTGCCTACCTTCCCATTATTGTTATTCAAGCTTAGAGAACTTATGTCCGCTACTGACAAACACTACCTACTTACGCAGGCGAGACAAGTGAGATATTGCCAGTGATGGATAGGATGGAACCTACCTTACGACAAAAGAACTTACTAATATACTTACCAAAACTTTGGGAAATTTATTATCTTTTCATATACGTACTTACTTAACCTTTGTGTTATTACAGAAATAATGTCACAGACTTGATATTTGTACCATATGCTCAAAATGACTTCAATGGTTACACAGCTAAAGTCAAAGAAGTAATTGATACATGGGGATTTACAGTTACTGGCTTACATAGCTACCCAGACCCTGCAAACGCCATTCATTCGTGTAAAGCAATCTTCATGGGTGGAGGAAACACATTCCTTCTTTTAAAACGCTTGTATGAGAATAATTTAATAAGTTTGATAAACAAAAGGGTCCATGAAGGTAATTTGTTGTATATAGGAAGCAGCGCTGGTACTAATGTGGCCACAAAAAGTATTCATACAACAAATGATATGCCTATAATTTGCCCTCCATCATTTGATGCTATTGGCATTGTGCCTTTCAATATAAATCCACATTACATAGATAAGGTGGAAAGTGAAACGCACAAAGGTGAAACCAGAGACCAGAGAATAACCGAGTACTTGGAAATGAGTCATGCAAGTCCTGTGCTCGGCTTGAGAGAAGGATCCATTTTATATGTTGATGGAAACTCATTAATACTGAAAGGTGTCAAAGGTGCTGTCTTATTTAAAAAGTAAGTACCTACAATGTATTTTTAGCATAGTACAAATTAATGTATATACATCACAGTTCTTACTATGATAATATATCTTGTTTTAGGAATGAAAAGAAGATAGAATATGCTGTGGGGTCTGATGTGTCATTCCTTTGTGAAAACCAAAGCAAGGATGCCTGCTAGGGCATAGCATTTCTGTGTGCCTTAAACATTTACTTATTATAGTAACAAGTGTAAAATAAAAACAATTATGAAATGTTTAATGTATAATTTTAAATCCCATCTAAATCAACACATTGATCATATTGAAAATGAGCAAAATATGTGGCATTATAATCTTATTAACTTCAAACAAATTAGTAATGGAATTGAAGTTGATATTAATATAATAATTATATCTTGACTTTAACACTTCACTTTAACACATTAAACTTAAAGTTGAAACTCCACAAAAGAGGATACAAGTATATCATTGAACAGTTTCACTTCACTTGTCATTATGTCAAATAATCACTAATAGCACTATCAACCATTATAGCTTACGCATTAATCCACCACTGTTTGGAATCAGAAAGGTACCTTACCAATCACTTTGTAAACATTAATCCTGTTCAAAATATTGCACTTCAAAGTTCCATTACAGTTTCCAGACACACAACTGGTAGTGTTAATTCTGGATTTAGGGTTTACGTCAGCCGGTGACTGGAGCATGCATTAATAGGGCTCTGGCAGCATTGAACAATGATGGCTGTGGAGTCACACGCGACTGCCCCGTCCTTTCCGCTGTGGGTAAATGACACAAGAACCGGCGCAAGGCTAGGTCCCGCCGTGCACTTAAACCTCGAGTTATCTCGCATCCTGATCCAAAAAGTATAGCCCTCTGTCGCTTTCTCTTCTCAATAGCCACCTACATGAAAAATAAAAATGTTAATTTAAAGAGAAAAGGGTAGATATCTAATGAGTTCTTAATCAAAATGCCTCAAAAAACTACCTGAATAGAAGCAACTGGGTGTAGTGAATTGACGTCTGGTGGTTGCTCAGGCTTTCCTTCCTTTTCGTGTGTCCCATTCTGATCTACACAATCTTTCTGATCAGTTTCATTTTGTTTGTTGCTTTCTGCCTGAATACTTTCCGCATTCTTATGTAGTATCTCTTGGACCACTTCTTTGCCAGCCATGTGTAGAGAGAGGCCGAGTCGTGCGAGCACACGCTCGGGTCTCCATCGATCACGGGCGCCACCCGAAGACACGCTTGTTTGTTCCCGCCGACGCACATCCGCCACTAAACTTGCCCAATCTACTCCTAGAGCGTCACCAAGACCAGCTGAAATAACGGCGACATAAATATGAATGTGGAAGGATACAAAGCGAGAGGAAGACCCAAGAAAAGATTGATGGATTGTATAAAGAGTGATATGAGTTGGACTGGATGTAAGTATGACAGCAAAGCGCGATGAATGGAAGAATAAGACATACTGCGCCGACCCCAGATAATGGGAAAAGGTAAGGCAGATGATGATGAAAGTATTTAAAAAGACCTTTTGTGTAAATCCTTACCTCTCGTTCGCTCCTCTTCAAGTTCTCCATCAGAAATTTCTTCAAAGTCCAGATTAGCGACATCCTCTTCATCTTTAGCCTCTTGCGAGTCCTTCTCTTCACCTGCACCACTTGTGTCCTAAATTTTTTACAAAATAATTTTAGCTAACATTGTGTACAATGACAGACAATCATAAAATTTATTTCATAGTTCTTATGTTGTTTTTCAAATACCTGTGTAGACTCCTTCTCAGAGCCTTCCACTTTAGATACACTTTCATCATTTGGTAAAGCAATCTGGCTGTCTTCATCCAAGGCTTGATCGACCATCTTAAAAGAAGTTAAGATTTTTTTAATGTTCAAGTATAACAAAATACTGCACAAGTGCGTGCCCGTGTGCGTGATTCCGGAGCCATTTTAATAAATGCTTATTTTGGGCTAGCTAGAATTTATGGGTTGTCATACAAATCCACAACCTAAACAACATCAGTACTACTTCCTTGGGTTATTTTTTCTGCGTAGGCTTGATTTTTTATTAAAAAAAATACCCTAAACTATACTACCCAGGTTATTCTGTCCGTATGTTTAGGTTTTAACTACAGGTTGTTTAAAATGTTATCACTAATATTGGACAAATTTACTCACATCTTCTCTATTGAGTATATCATCAGGATCATCACTGATCTCACTGAGATCGTCAGGTATTGGTTTATCATCAATTTCAGTGTCTTGCCGCACTGGCGCTGGCGCCGTACTGACTGACTGTGCAGGAGGCGTGTCTTTTGCGGTTTGTTCGGACTCCTTTCGTGGCGGGCGGCGTTTGTTTCCATCGCCTCTAACAAGATCCATCCTCATTCCATGACCATAGTCATCTAAATATTAAAATGTATGAAATAAAAATATTTAGAGTGATATTCTCAAATATGCAGACATTATACACTACTCAACTCTTACCGCGCATTCGTCCGCGGTGAGGTCCAGGATGGCCCCTATGGTGCCATGCTTCCACATCAGGCTCTTTATCACCCCACTCGTTCATCTGAAAATGAATTATGACACCTAGCTATAGTTATGCAAATTGTAGCCTTATGTTTAAGATACTGTAACTTAAGACTTTGCAATTTTATTAATCTATGCAACCTTTACCCTCAGGGTTTTAATTTCTAAGGTAAGGAAACATAAGCCATATTTCAAGGTTTTGTGGTAGATAGTATGTTCAACATATGGCAATCTATCTTTTAAATATTACTCCTATAATAATGGATAAAAATGTACATGCATTAAAATAAATATTCACATACCAAAATGAGGATATGGACAGCCAAGGAATATGTGGGAGAGAATAAGGCAAGGATTGGTATGGTCTCTTTTACGATAGTCAATTGGTTCATTCCGATACAATGTTTGGTAGTATAAGCTCACCTAGGGCAAAATGAGTGGAATAAATAAATGTTTCTATGATGCCACAGATAAAAATGAAAATACGCATAATTTTCGGGTCTTTATCTAGGAACTTTTTTACCTGCGAGTCATGCATAGGCCAATGTCGCTCTCTGCCCCAATCTCCTTGGCGATACTCTTCATTGTCCCACTCTTTATGAGGATGCATGTATCCACGCTCACGATCCATGGAGCCAGAACGCCCCTCCCAAGAGCGATCGCGACGAGGCCGACGGTCGTCGTAGCCTCAAACATAAAGAATACACATAGACTAAAAGCAAGCTTTTATTACTAATTAATAGAAAATAAACCTTACCCATATCAACACCTCTGTGATCACCTATGTGTTCACCATATAACCTGTCCTCATCTTCGGGATATCCCCTTGGTGGGCCAGACATATCATAACCTGAATCATAATGCCTGTCCCTACCCTGAATGTATCCTGGAGATCTGTCATCTTCTCTAGGGACGTCATCATAGCGATCATCCACTCGATCATAATGATCGATAGCACGATCATTGTCATACTGACGATCCATTTCATAGTCACCTTGATCTCTATCCATGCTATCCAACCTATCTCTTTTTGTAGATCGATCTCTTTCTAGTCTGTCCTGTTTACGACCACCCCTTTCTGAATGTGTATCCTGTCTATCTTTTGAGGTAGAAGAATTTTTATCAGCCTCTAGTGCTCTGTTTGAGATAGCGGCCAGGGCAGCCAGACGCTCTTCAGGTCTTGGCAGAAGCCTTTCCATGGGTTTATTGGGTTTCTCTAATCCCTTATCAGAACCACTTCTTCCACCTAAACCTCTATCACGGCCCCTTCTTTTACTGTCATCCCTTTTGCTATCCTTATTCCTGTCACGGCCTCGGTCTTTCCTATCATGCCTATCTTTATCATCATGTTTATCCTTTCTTCGTTCTAAAGATCTATCTTTGTGATCACGTCCTCTATCCCTGCTTGCAGATTTTTTTCTATGCCTTTCTAGACTCCCTTCCCTCCTAATTTGTTTTTTAGGTGAGACAGGTCGACTGCGTTCAGAGCTCTCTTTTTTTCTTACATCCTTGGAGTGAGATGCGTGCTGCCTGGGTGACCGAGATCTGCCTTTTCTGGGAGATCTACTACGAACCCTGGTCCGATCTCTGTCTTTCTCCTTATCTTTATCACGCTCTTTCTCTCTTTCTTTTTCTTTAGTGCGGTCTTTGTCTTTATCCTTATCCCTAACACTATGAGGAGAAGCACTTCTATTCCTTTCTCGTTTCTGTGGTGATTTTCCATGCTTAGCTGTTGTTTTAGCAAGACTTTTAGAAGTGATAGGAGGAGTCCCACCAGATTTTTTACCTGGTGACAGTGATTTTTTTCCAATAGGGGGTTTAGTGACAGTTTTCTTTTTAGTATTATCATGTTTCTTTAAAAGTCTCTCATCTTTCTTTACATTTGTCTTTTTTGCTTCACCTTTATCTCTTTTTAATACATCATTCTTAATGAATTTCTTTTTAGATGGAGCATCGCCATCAGAGGAAGGGCTAGAATTCCTTTTCAATTTTCCCTTTCTTCCCTTTCGTCTAGCTTCTCTGAAATGCAATAGATTTTACTAATTAGATGCATACTTATAGTGAGTTTAATTAATGATCCCACCATATAAAACCCAAATCGTTAATTTACATTGACTATAAATGATTTTCTTTATTCTCCCAGAAGCCACACATACCTGCCAGAAGACGAAGACGACGAACTGTTATCAGAAGATGATGAAGAGACGCTCGAGGAACTAGAACTGCGTGATGACGAAGTGCTTGACACAGTTTTCTTTTTGTCTTTGCGCATGTCTTTACTTGAGTCCATTTTCAATTGCAACTCTAACTCACGCTGAAGCTGCTGCCGCCTCTTCTCAAGGACGTCAGTATCTGCGTATTCTAAGTCATTCTGATCCCAATTGTCGATTTCACCATCTGGACTGCCGCGGCCTGACCGTACAACCACGCAACTTGAATGCAACCTACTTTTAGCATCATCTTTCACTGCACGTTTATTTTCACTATCTTTGTTAGCTGCGCGCTGTTTAGAGGGACTGATTAAAGTATGGGTCGAAGCAAATTTACAACTTTTACCGTAAGCGCAGCTGCCGTTCTGAGCCCACTGTCTGCAATGTTCAGTTGTTTTTTTAGCGCTAGAAGATTTCTTAGTACCGAGACGCTCAAAAACACTAGGTCTATTAGACAGATCTTTTGATTTCGGTAGCTCGACAGTAATTTTTCGTTTTCCTTGTTTTGACATTATAAAGGAAAAACATTGATCTAGTACAAATAAAAGCGCTTATAAATGTTCAACGAAATACACATCGACCGGCGCTTCTTTCGCCGCCATTGTTGTTTGTGGTTTTCTTTACTTTTTTTTCTTGCGAAGGCGTGAATAAGTGATTTATGTACGAGTATTTTGCCAGTGTCGAATTAGATAAAAATTTGGTGCTATGCGTTCCAAACGTGTTTATTAACTCTTTGTAGTAACACTGGTCGGTTGTAAAAATAATGAATGGTTAAGCCCTACGGATTAGTAGGATGAAGCAGTAGTGGGTGGGGCCCATAGCCCGAATAACTGATGGCCGATGGGGCGGAAAGGTTCTTCAGTGGACCACGACCCAGAAGACGCAGCATAGGTACCTACCGTACTAACGAACGACCACGGATGTATAAAGAAGGATCTATTACTTGAGTTTTTGGTTAAGAAGATATTCAACTTTATTCTCCTGTTTTAAGGTCTATTATACCTTGACAATTCTGTAGACAGAAAAACGAGCCGAGCGAGAGGCCCCAGTTGGGACCGTGTCCCTCTCATTTCGAGTTGCCATGCCAAAATAATATTATCGTTGGGTAGTGATTGATAGTTTTTAATTCAAGCAAATAAATTAATTTATGATTTATCGTGACTATTGTTTTATCATATAAACAATAGTCACGATAAATAATTAATTAATTTATTTGCTTGATTTAAAAACTATCAATCACTACCCAACGATAATATTATTTTGGCATGGCAACTCGAAATGAGAGGGACACGGTCCCAACTGGGGCCTCTCGCTCGGCTCGTTTTTCGTGTAGTAGTGAACAATCCAGGATGTATTTACGTTCGTGCGAACGACTTACTGAAGGTCACCGAAAAATACCTGAATGCAAGTAGCACAGGAAAGATCGTAGTGAAAAACTTTGGGAGCTTAGTATATCTTATAATTCTCTATCTACGATTCTACATTCTTTAAAAAAATATCGGTGTCTAGTCTATGCTATGTGGCGGTTGATACTTGATTGATTGTATTTTTATACTTATCCTGTGGTATTTAGGTATTGATTGATCTAAAGTATAACCTCAAACACCTTTCTTTTGTCAACGATAAAATAAGAATCAAGTTACAATTGAGTAAGGGTGCTTACTGTAATTACTACAATTTATCTAATATATACTAATAACAAGATGCCTCTACTTGATGGAAAGGAAATTGACATATTTTTTGTAAGTAAATATGTTGTTTGTATTTCTACATAATTATGTTTCGTTATAGCTTGTTTGTTATTCACGATTATGTGTGTGCCAATTGCCCAAGTTAATATATTCCCCATTATAATGAAGGACTGGTCATAATACATTTCCCCCCACATCAAGTAGCCTAATAAAATAACCACAGGAGACAAGACACCTAGAGCATCCAACAGAGATATAGTACAGATATCATCACAGTGCACTTGTATGACATCACTTAACTGATGTCTGTACCTATTTGCAATCGTATTTTTTAACTTTCCAGAGTGAAGAAGATCTACCATATGAAGAAGAAATTTTAAGAAATCCTTTTTCAGTGAAACATTGGCTTAGATACATTGAACATAAAAAAGCTGCTCCTAAACATGAAATAAATATGATATATGAAAGAGCTCTTAAAGAGTTGCCAGGCTCTTTTAAACTGTGGTACAATTACCTTAAACTGAGAAGGACTCAAATCCGAGGCAAATGTATTGCTGATCCTTGCTTTGAAGATGTAAATAACTGCTTTGAAAGATCTCTGGTGTTTATGCATAAAATGCCTAGAATATGGATGGATTACTGCACTTTTTTGACTGATCAATTCAAAATAACAGTCACTAGGAAGGCATTTGATAGTGCTCTGAGAGCTTTACCTATAACACAACACCATAGAATATGGCCTCTATACTTGACTTTCCTAAAGAAACATAATATCCCAGAAACCGCCCTTCGCGTATTTCGGAGGTATTTGAAGTTATGCCCAGAGGATACCGAAGAATATATTGATTATTTGATATCAATAAACAAATTAGATGAAGCTGCGATTAAATTGGCACAAATTGTCAATAATGAAAATTTCCAATCTAAACATGGTAAATCCAATCATCAGCTATGGAATGAATTATGCGAATTGATATCAAAAAATCCTGATCAGATTCACACTCTGAATGTGGATGCAATAATTCGAGGTGGATTAAGGCGCTATACTGATCAACTGGGGCATTTGTGGAACTCTCTAGCTGATTACTATGTAAGAAGTGGTTTGTTTGAAAGAGCCAGAGATATCTATGAGGAAGCTATACAAACAGTAACAACTGTCAGAGACTTCACACAAGTGTTTGATGCATATGCACAGTTTGAAGAACTCAGTTTGAGCAAAAAAATGGAAGAAATTGCAAAAAAAACTAATCCTGCAGAAGATGAAGATATTGATCTAGAACTTAGGCTTGCTAGATTTGAATACCTTATGGAAAGAAGATTGCTGTTGCTTAATTCTGTGCTTCTAAGACAAAACCCACATAATGTTGCTGAATGGCATAAGAGAGTTAAGCTATATGAAGACAAACCTCATGAAATTATTGATACATACACTGAAGCAGTTCAAACAGTTGATCCTAAGTTGGCTGTAGGAAAGTTATACACTTTATGGGTTGGTTTTGCTAAGTTTTACGAAAAAAATGAACAGATAGAAGATGCAAGACTAATCTTTGAAAAGGCTAGTCAAGTTAATTATGCTAAAGTAGATGATTTGGCTTCAGTTTGGTGTGAATGGGCAGAAATGGAAATAAGACATGAGAACTATGAAGAAGCTCTGAAATTAATGCAAAGAGCCACTGTATTACCCAGTAGAAAAGTTGCTTATCATGATGACACTGAAACTGTACAAATGAGATTGTACAAATCATTAAAAGTTTGGTCTATGTATGCAGATTTAGAGGAAAGTTTTGGAACTTATAAGTCATGTAAAGCCGTTTACGATCACATTATTGATTTGAAAATAGCGACACCACAAATTATCATCAATTATGGTCTCTTTTTAGAAGAGCACAATTATTTTGAGGAAGCGTTCAGAGCATATGAAAAAGGCATAGCGCTATTTAAATGGCCCAATGTTTATGACATTTGGAATACATATTTGACTAAGTTTCTGAAAAGATATGGAGGAACTAAACTCGAAAGAGCTAGAGATTTATTTGAGCAATGTCTTGAACACTGTCCACCAGAATTCACTAAATCTATTTTCCTTCTATATGCAAAACTAGAAGAAGATCATGGGTTAGCGAGACATGCCATGGCTGTATATGAGAGAGCCACAACTGCCGTTCTCCCTGAGCAAATGTTTGAAATGTTTAATATCTACATTAAAAAAGCTGCTGAAATTTACGGGGTCCCAAAAACTCGACAGATATATGAAAAAGCTATTGAGACTCTTCCCGACGAAAAAGCGCGAGAAATGTGCATACGCTTTTCAGAAATGGAAACTCGCCTCGGTGAAATTGACAGGGCCCGCGCCGTATACGCGCATTGTAGTCAAATGTGTGATCCCAGAATAACTGCAGAATTTTGGAACACATGGAAAGAATTTGAAGTGAGACATGGCAATGAAGATACAATGCGAGAAATGCTAAGAATTAAGAGAAGTGTTCAAGCAACCTATAATACCCAAGTAAATATGATGTCTGCCCAAATGTTGAGTTCAGCTGCCCAAGCAGCAGGCACTATTTCAGATTTAGCACCAGGTATGAAGGATGGCATGAGAATGTTAGAAGCAAAGGCTGCAGAAATGGCTGTTCAAAGTAAAGGTAACATTGCATTTGTGCGTGGTGAAACACAAGGACTCAAAGAAAGTGATAAGGTTGTTAATCCTGATGAAATTGACATTGATGAAGAATCACAAAGCAGTGATGAAGATGGAGAAGTTGCACCAGTACAGAAGAAAGAAATTCCAGCAGCTGTGTTTGGTGGTTTAGGTGTAAAGGACAATGAATAAGTATAAGATATTCCAAGTTGTATTACAATAAATAATCATTTCATTTTCAGTAATAAATCAACTTTTAATCATTATATTGTAAGCTTAGTTACATTACACAATAAGCCATTAATATTTACAACAGAAATCACAGAACACATTTTTATTCGTTCAACATTAGAAATGCAGATTTATAACATTGAATTGGATTAGTTCACAGTGAAATGTTGCCACAACATGATAGTTGGTAAGTATTTTTTATTATGCCTAAATAAGTAAAACAAAACTATTAATAAGATCAATTCAATCAATTTTCAATTGATATTTAAAAGCAAACAACAAAATATTTTCTATAAATCTTTGAAGCATTTATGCATAAACTCACACTTTAAATAGTAAAACAATTCCACATAGAAACAAGAAAGCAAGAGTTTTAAGTAAGCTATATCTCTGTTATATGATATCACGGGGTGGTGTAATAAAATGCAATGAATTCGAATACATATTTTGATGTTCAGAGTAATTTAAAATACTGATATCATTATGCACACCACCAAACATAATTAACTCGCCATTCCCTTTTACTAATGAATACATAACTAATTCTTCAGGAGCCCCAGTCATTTCTCCTAGACGTGGGCAGAGCCATGATACATAATTGAGAGAACTTCCATCTAAAATAGTTGAGATATCTAATACATGCATAGTCAGAGTATTCCTTTTAACTTTCTTCACTGCAGGCTGTCTTGGTTGAGGATTGGGGGGTGGCAGAGGTTCTCTTCTATTTTCTAAGTGTGCTATCTGTCTTTGATTGATGAGATCATTCTCTGGAGATGTGTTATTTAAAGATGCATCACATGCAAATGCTGCCATCCTGTATTTATTAGCTTCTTGTAATTGTCTAACTATTTTCATTCCCTTGTTCTGAAATAAATAAAATATAATTAGATACTGGTGCTGATTACACAAACTAAGCTAAATGCAGTGATGTAAATCCCTCTCACTCATGGTCATAAAGTCTGAGCAAGACAAACATTTTCAGTTTATTAAGCTTATCCTATTTTGGATACCAAACCAATCATGGGCATGTAACTTGAGTGATTACACAGAAGCAAAATTATGCTCAATGATTAACTGATGCGCAGGGTCCACTGTCGCCATACATTCAAAATAATTTCACAACTAAATTAGATTGATGTGCCAAACTACAGATTTACATACCTTACTATTTTTAGTTCTTCTCATAGCAAGATCTTTTTTACTGGCATCAAAGCCATTACTTGGTTGTTGACTAGGTCCAGCAACCAACCCATTCTGATCAGAATGATTTTCATTATTCTCAACTGGGTTTTGAGATCTTCTTTGCTCATTACTTGGACCTGGGACTGGTTCATTGCTGGGATCAACCTGCTCTTGTCTTGGCGCATTTGTAGATCGCCTCGGTAGTACACCTCTTCTACCATTTATATTCTGATCCCTGTCAAGAGGCCTTTGTAAACTTTGTTCAATTCGAACTGCCACTGGGGCTCCCTCCGGTCTATTCATGGCTGACAATCGCACAGCTGATGTCACTAAAGGTTTAGCACTATTCCAGCCATTCCTACTTCTACTTAAACTCACAACCTTATCGCCCACTTTACATGCAGGGTTACACCATATGTTAGCTGAGGCCCATTCCTTATTTTTCACTGCAAGTTCTTTCCATGTCCATATGGGACCCTTCATAGTCAGTACCCAACAATCACTGTACACAAAACGATTATGTAAGGTTTGAGCTCCTCCTAGAAGCATCAGTCTCTCAGAATCCAAACAAATAAGGGACTGAGCATATCGTGGAGATGGTCGTGGTTTAGTAGTTGCTTGCTTCCTCCAAATGAGCAAAGGCACATCAAGCACCCACACATCATTTGAACACTGTATTTGATAATTCTGTACAGCTGACATGACTAGGCCTCCAAACACAACCATTTCATCACCTTTCATGCAAGCTGAATGTCCGGACATTGGAGGAGGGCTGTTCGTTGCATTTATTAAAATCCACTTATTTGTATTCACACAATAAAAATGTATTTCATTGAACATTGTTACGTTTTGATAATATTGAGATAGTGAGGGATATGTCCAACCTCCAAATACAATTAGGCAGTCTTTGTAATGAACCATTGAGGTATAAGCTTTTGGTACAGGGTAAGTGCCTGTGGCTAAAGGTCTTACCCATTGTCTTATAGACAAATCAAACCTCCAGAGATCATTGAAAGAAGTGGCATTGGTAGTACAGCCGCCAAAGATGTACATATTATTTTCCAGAATACAAGCTGCATGAGAAAACCTTTTCGTTATAGTTGGAACCATATCACTTGAAGCAATGTTTTTCCACAGTATATTGAATTCTTCTACGGCTTTGACCAATCTTATGGAGGTTTTGCGTAAAACATCTGCGAATTTAAATATAGTTTTAGATAAACGTTAGGTAAGTAGTTACTCAAAAAAGACGACGTGAGACGCTCTTAGCCAGTTGCAATCATTGATCGGTAAACGATCGGAGGTTAAGCAACGCTTGGCAAGGTCAGGCAGAGATAGGTGACCATTTAGTGGCATTTCAACTGAGCGTCTCCGTGCTTCGGATGGCACGTAAAAAGTCGGTCCTGGTTGTTGTCATCTAGGCAGCAGTCGTTAAGCCCTGTCAGAGGCCTTCGGGCGGCTTGAACAACTCTGGCACCAGGTTGGCCACTCACCATACGATAAGACTCAAAAAAATACGCATAACACACTTACTTTGAGCACAATTATACCATCGCCTGCAAACTATCATACAGTTCTGTAAATCTTTGTACGGAGGTAAAAACCCCAGGATAAACTCCAACACTTCATCGGGGAGATCCTCAATCGTACTCTGCAAAGTTTGCTGCCTTAAAGATTGATGAATTACTTCCATATTTTAAACAATCTTAGGAGTATTGTTATATTCTCATAACATTACATTAGATACAGTAATTATTAAAATTACCACTGCGTCCAAAATCGAAAACATTGAATATTTAGATTATTTTTAGGAATCAATTTTGATTGCTGGTTGAAGAAGTTGAGTGATGACAGCTTTTTGCCTGTCAGTCAAACAACAAATTTCAGAAATTCATCGACAAGGACTTGCTCACTACCAAGGATCTTATAAAAGAGGATAGTGCACTGTGCAAAAAAAAACTTGCCGAGGCTACCCAACCCGAGCATTGCAACTCTCTCTAAGTAGGGTGACCAAATCTTGGTATGTTTAGAGCAAGCAATTACCTACCTATCATCAATTCCTTGAACAATCCGTTGAATAGGTAAAAATTTTTTAGGACGCGCCATACCTACCTATGCAATCGTCAGGGTTGTCAGTGAGAATTAAAAAATATTACCAATTCATTCATAAACAATGAAAGAAATTGATCAGTAATTATTTATAAAAACCTTGAGTAGGTAATGGTACTTTACAACCAAATATTACGAAATTGGATTGTTGTTATAATTCGGTAGATTTGCACCTCGGAATGTATCCTATCACCCCGTTATTTAAATTTATAATGGCAACTGTGCGAGCGTGACACAATCCTCTGGTTGGTGGCTCTCATTCGACACGTTTTCTCTAGTTCTCAACATCAAAGAAATTTAAGTTTTGTTGCAGTGTGTTAGAGTTTAATTTCCTCCAGCAATGTCTTGAGAGCGCTCAATCCGTGTTCTCTATTAGTTCATGCGCACTGCTAAAGATGTAATAAACGGCTTTATATTAAAAGCACGTTGTAAGGCTTGTGCCTGTTTTTAAAAGTAGCTGTAAAAAGCTCTGAAGTGCTTTTCTGCTTTTTACTTTTTTACTTAGTTTTCTGCTTTCTACTTTTTTAGTGCTTTTGTGCATTGAACTTTAACCAACCAAATCAAGAAGTTTACTAAACATAAGTTCAAGCGGGAATTTTTATTTGAATACATAAAGCTTTAACATGTAGTTAAAATATTGACACTCTAACCCAAATAAAGATAATAATAATAAATTTAAAATAAATAATAAAAAAAATACAAAATTAGTCAAGCTCTTCAAGCAAAAGCCAAAAACTTATCTGCTGAAAAAATTATAGTGAGCCTTATGTACATAGAGATATGGTTGTTAATCTAATATGATTAAGTAGCAATGTATGGCTTTTTATGGGTAAAGAAATAAGATTCAATTAAATTAAATATTGATTTGAGCTGTATTTTCATACCAATAAGGTTACTTTTTTGTATTTTTTGGAATTTCTTTCTCTTTCTTGCCGTCATTGCTTAAAAGCCACACGCTTGTTTGTAAGCGCGCTTATGTGCTTACTCAAAAAAACTAGCTTTTCAAACGGCTTTTCGTTTAAGCACTCACTTCTACTCACTGCATTAGGTACCATAGAGTTTGCATTAGGACCAATGAAAACCCCGAAAATATCTCAGTGACAGCCGTCGCCGCTGCCGTGCCGTGTAATGTGAAAACGGCCATTCTGTCAATATATATTTTTTTTTTTTTTTTATAAGATTAGTTTTACGGCCCCTGGGAACTAGCCCTTTGGAGCCTAACATCAGTAACTACCTTATTTCTACCCCCCAAACCCTATCAGTAAAGTGGCGGATACTTTACTGACAAATTACTAGACTTCTTGGGAGAAGCCGAAAATCATGTTTCATCACTTTTGTTCCAATTGCCCACACTCACGCACATTTATGACCATATAATGGTTAATATTCCACCAATATTACACATTATAATACACGAAAACACAAGTTTTGGAAATTAAAACAAAAATCACAACATGACTTTTCCACTTCCCGCCAAAAAAGCCTAGTATCTTTATTATCATTGCCCAGTGTTGCCATCTTGATGATTTCAGAACTAGATTCGAGTGCTTTAAAAATTTGACGCCTAGCGCTCAATAGTGTGAAGTCATTATTGTGAAATATTCTTTATAACCGACTGCAAAAAGGACGAGGTTCTCAATTCGAATGTATGTTTTTGTGTTTGTTACGCGATTTTTCCGTCAATTTGTGGCCCGATTTTCATTTTTTTTTTCTTAGTAGTGAATCTGAATAGCATCAACAAACACATTGAATAACAACTTAAAACAAAGTTGCCGTCCACTTTGGAAAACCAAAATGGAGGAAAATGTAAATTCAAAATTCAACGTGTTAGTTCAACCGAAAGCTAACTACATGCCACATTTTTTCGAATAATGCCAAATACCTGTCTGTATTTTCCTCGCTTCTAGCTTAATGCGGTTTTCTAACTCTTGGTGTTGTGGCGAAATCATCAACATAAGAAAATTATGAAAGCCATGTTTTTTGTGAAGTGAACACGTGATTTACAAAAAAAAACTCCCATATACTGAAAATCGGTATACTTTTGATTTTTAATTTCGTATACTAAAATGACAGCTTTTTACGTCAAACGTAAAATTAATCTGATCCCAAACTAATTAGAGCTTGTACTATGGAAACCAGATAACTGATATTAATACATATACCTACTACTTTTTGTTTGTAAATACCTACATACTTAATATTCATAATTACACCCAGAATAATAATAATGTTTATTTTAGCTGTCATTTTAGTCCACGAAATTAAAAATCAGAGTATAATAATAAATACAGTGACGGTGTGGTACAGTGCCACGTGCTTCAAATTTAAATTAATTTCAAAATTAATACGGAGATACAAAGACGCAAGGATCTTTTAATAGAGGATAGACAAGTTGAGTTTTTGGTTCAGAAGAAATTCAACTTTATTCTTCTGCCTTAAGGTCTATTATACCTAGACAATTCTTAGACAGAAAAACGAGCCGATCGAGAGGCCCTAGTTGGGACCGTGTCCCTCCCATTTCGAGTTGCCATGCCAAAATAATATTATATTTGGTTAGTGATTGTTAGTTTTAAATCAAGGAAATAAATTAATTTATTATTTATCGTGACTATTGTTTTATCATATTAACAATAGTCACGATAAATACTAAATTAATTTATTTGCTTGATTTAAAACTAACAATCACTACCTACCCAACGATAATATTATTTTGGCATGGCAACTCGAAATGAGAGGGACACGGTCCCATCTGGGGCCTCTCGCTCGGCTCGTTTTTGTGCAGTAGTGAACAGTCCAGTATGTATTTACGTTCGTGCAAAGACGTCTTTTAATATTTTTTCTTCTAAATAAAAATTCAGGGCTTATTTTAAAAATGCAAATATAGCGCTTTTTAGACCTAATTTAGCGCGCTATCGTCAAAGAGAGTTGGCAAGACTGCAGACATAACCGTGCGTTTCCACCTAAAAACATGTCGGCATACATGTATCGCGACATGATGAGCCCGACATGTCGCGTAACATGTATTGTTGAGGGTAGCGTTTCCACTGCCTGAAGTCTCAACATGTATGTCGGCATGTCGGTAGACTTGTTAAGGTTTTCGTTTCCACTGCCACTCAACATGTATTAAGACTTGTATTATCAACAGATTATTTGCCATAAATGCTGTTATCCGAAAATGTGCGTAGACATTTCGTTGTTGTGAAAATCCATAGAGAATATATCTCGGTAGAGAGTAAATATTTTTCCCTATAATGAAATCATGAACGAGGCCCATTCAGGCTGGTCCGACCGGGGTAATACCACCCTCTCACAGAAAATCGGCGTAAAGTAGCAATCGGTATATAGTAGTAAGTAAATATTTTTCCCTATAATGAAATCATGAACGAGGCCCATTCGGGCCGGGCCGACCGGAGTAGTACCACCCTCTCACAGTAAATCGGCGTAAAGTAGCAATCGGTATAGAGTAGTAAGTAAATATTTTTCCCTATAATGAAATCATGAATGAGGCCCATTCAGGCTGGCCCGATCGGGGTAATACCACCCTCTCACAGTAAATCGGCGTAAAGTAGCAATCGGTATAGAGTAGTAAGTCAATATTTTTCCGTAGAATGAAATCATGAATGAGGCCCATTCAGAATGGCCCGACCGGGGTAATACCACCCTCTCACAGTAAATCGGCGTAAAGTAGCAATCGTTATAGAGTAGTAAGTAAATATTTTTCCATAGAATGAAATCATGAATGAGGCCCATTCAGGCTGGCCCGACCGGGGTAATACCACCCTCTCACAGTAAATCGGCATAAAGTAGCAATTTTAGCTACTTTCTTCGTTCGTTCGTTCTTTGAAAGTATCCACAGAGCAGATAGACAAATATTCTGGTGTTAAAAAAAAATCGTCAGCGTCTCTGAACGCTTTGTCTCGTAACAAGCTATTCACCAGTGGAAACGCATTCCACACAATCAACATTAAACATGTCGTAATACTTGTAGTGACAACAAGTCACGCGACATGTTGATTGTCCGTCAATGGAAACGCAACTCTATACATGTCGTGAGATCTGTTGAATTTTGTTGAAAATCAACATGTTTTTGCGCAATGGAAACGCGGGGTAAGAAAGCGCGAGGGCTTTTTGGCGGGAAGTGGAAAAGTCATGTTGTCATTTTTGTTTTAATTTCCAAAACTTGTGTTTTCGTGTATTATAATGTGTAATATTGGTGGAATATTAACCATTATATGGTCATAAATGTGCGTGAGTGTGGGCAATTGGAACAAAAGTGATGAAACATGATTTTCGGCTTCTCCCAAGCAGTCTAGTAATTTGTCAGTAAAGTATCCGCCACTTTACTGATAGGGTTTGGGGGGGTAGAAATAAGGTAGTTATAAGGTAGATTTAAGGTAGTTATAAGGTAGAATTAAGAAAAAATGTAATTGTATACTGATGTTAGGCTCCAAAGGGCTAGTTCCCAGGGGCCGTAAAACAAATCCTATAAAAAAAAATAATAAGAAAGCGCGATTATTTGAATGTTTATGTTTGTGTGTTATTATTTTCTACTAATAAAATTTCTTAATAAATAAAAGACTACAAAGCTTTCAATGGTTGCTGAAAATTCTAATACATTTATTACCAATCGTAGTGGCAAAAAGAGACAAATTTAACTTTGACAGGTAACCTAAAAAGAGTGTGATTATATCAGCATTGTAAATAAGAGAAAAGTAGATATATTATTGTAAACAGTGGAATTAATTTATTATTAAATAATGCAGCTGTTGATTCAGGCAAGCCCTTTAATCGATAAATTGAAGCATTGGCACCGGGCAATATCATTCAATGAAGTGCAGCTAACAACATCACAAAAGGTTAATACTTTTTATTCTACCTTTAATTCGAGCATTCTACCTTTAATATCGTAATTTTATAAAAGTGTTAGTTTTGTTTAGTACCTGAATATTGTTTTTATAGTCTACAACAACTCAAAAGTGTTATGTTGTTAGGTAATTAAAATTTATAAAAAGGAATTCAAGAATTTACCAACATAGCTTACCCATGTTATGTATGTGTGATTTTCAGGTGGTATTATGGAGTATAGGGGTTGTGGGTACAAGTGCTGTGGTGGTGGGGGTGTTGTCGAGATATTTAGCCCGTCGACGAGCAAAACCCATCATGAATCCGCGGATACAGAGGGCCATCAACAAAAGGATTTCAAGAATGAGGAGTCCAAACGGAGGTAAATAGAAACATTTATTACATTTATTTATCCTAAAATTGTATAAGAATTTTAAATGAAACTTAGTATGTACATCATTATTGACATTATTGTATAATTTATAAAACCTTTCAATCTCCAATGTTGGCTCTAGCCAAATAAAAAGTGACAAATACTCAATAAGTATACATATAAATTATGTCTCACAATTGCCAACAGTGAAACAATTTTTAAAATAGGGGGAAAATGCATATTTAAAGTTTAGAACACAGTTCTAGCAATTGCGGTATAGCATCATAAATCAGTAGTTTTAAGCAACAAATATTTTCACAATATATCAATATTTAGGACAAAAAAAACAATCATGTTAATATAGAATGGCATTGGTTCTACAAATAAATAAAAAAAACTTAATTTGATACTAGTCAAACACCCATCTTTACTCGAATACATTGAATATAACAAAAATACTTATCTGGCATTTTACGCCTAAACTAAACCGAATTGGTATGTAATATATGCACTTATGTACAGCCTGAAACAATCAACAGTCTGGCAGGTGCCCTGTTATTGTACCAAGCTCACCCCTATTACAATGCATGTGACCCAATCAGTTCATTCCATCCATCCATGGATAGTGGAGTTGTTCTTATTAGCTTTCCTTATGAAACAATGCTTGACAATTTGCGCAGGTGAAGGGGTGTTAGATTACACCTACTTGTTTATTTTCTATCTACTGGTCAAAAGCCAAACTTCTTGCTTCGTTCTATGTCGATGTTAGTACGTAGTTTAACTTTTTCACACTAAGTAGATGTCACCAAGTGTAGGATAGTAAAAGGGACGTAGAAAGGGTCACTATCTAGTGTCGAGTAGAATTATATTTGGGATGCGAACGTTGGCAACACGTGTGCACAGGACGAACGCCGACAGCACACTGACTTAAGCCACGCCTACTGTGATGACGTCTGCGGCCTAGTTGAGTCATAAGGCTTACTATACTCTTTGCATAAGGCTCAGTTGCTTAGACCCAGTCCTCTTAGTATTTTGTCTACAGACCCAATATTATTCATTGACTAATTTTATTTATATCAACAGTGCAATTTTGCCTACCCCTTCAAAAAATATAATCCAAATGTGTTATTTATGACTAAACATTCCTTGTTGATAAAAAGATCATAATAATAAAATACACATACAAAAAAAAAATAGATCCATTATTTTATGTGGCAGTTGATTCTATGCACATTGCAGATTAGTAATTGAACCATGCATTAAGCAAATATATGCTAATCCTTTTCTGCATTAGATTTATTTACCACTTCTGTCGTTTTTCTTTTACAATCGTTTTTTTTTATGTTGTATTAGGAATGGGATCGGTTGCCAGCAGTGGTGGACGCAGCAGTCCACTCGGGTTCAGTGAACGGCTCTCCTTAGCGTCAGGATCTATTGGGTCCGGAGCTGGCGACGCCGCGCCGCTGTCACCCCAGCAACTTGGTGTGATGGGTGAGTACCTTTTACTTATTTTTATTGTAACAACGCCATCTATTGAAGAGTGGATAAATGTTATTTTCATACCACAGAATACACATATATCTACCATGAATCTACTCGACTTTGTTACTAAGAAATGGGTATAATATGTTGATTAAAATTTTATTATACTTTGGCGAATTTTCTGTTGATTTAATTTTTAAACTGAATTACCTACCTCGTTTAATTAAAAAAGTTATTTTTAGATGAGCATGAGGAGCGGTTTTCTTAAAAATATATTTCTAAACATTGTAAATGGTACGCAAACATTTTTTTGCAGCGCCATCTCTTATCAAGTAGCGGCACTACGTAGTTATGTTACTATGATTACTTTTATTTAGTTACAAATATAAACAATAGATGTCACTATTTTGGAAACTATATTTTACTACTACAACCACTATTTACTGAATTTGAATAGTGTATTTCTTGAATTTAACCACGTAATTTTATTTTTCTCTTCTATGACGAAATGGCGGTGATTTACAGCTACATGCATGTTTGCAGTAAGTAAGTAGCAATTGTGCTCGCTATAGGTACGTACTACCTATAATAATCTACCTTCGTCGGTAGGTGGTTAGTTAGGTTTAACCTACCTACTTATTATTTTTATTGGATGTGCCAGTCAAATCCTAATGGTGATACATACCTACTTAGGCATCTCTTTTGTTGAACCCACCACGGCCGTTTTATATTTTAAATGACGTCGTGACGTTTTATTACGTTTCTCTATATTTTGTTATAGAGTTGGATGTAGAAATAGATAGCTAAATAGCGATCTCAGATTAGTTTTTTGGGTTCCGTACCCAAAGGGTGCCACAGGAACCCTATTAGGTACTAAGACTCCGTCCGTCCGTCTGACAGCGCGCCGTCAGCGGGCTGAATGTTACGAATTGTAATAGGTAGAGTTATGAAATTTTCACCGAATGTATTTTTCTGTAGCCGCTACAACGACAAAACTAAAAATAAAATAAAATTTAAAAATAAAGTGGGTATACAAGAATACCCATACAAGAAACTTGATATTTTTGACGTTTTTATTCTACGGTGGTACGGAACCTTTTATTTGCGAGTCCGACACGCACTTAGCGGTTTTGTACTATTTCTCATTGATAGTAATACCTATGAATATCGTTCCTATTTCTATCGAAAGTGTCATTAGCACGTTTACTTCGTCTAGCTAGTTAAAATTCTTTAAAAATCGATAAATGGCTGACCTAAGTTACCTTCCTACCAGTCTTGTATAATAAAATTACTTAGGTACCTACTGATTAATTCAGTCGTTTACGGTCATAATGTGCACGGCATCATCATCGGTTATTTTATTCGCATAGTTTCAAACAAGATTGCACGTTTTCTGATGTCAGCGCTAAACTGTTTATCTTGACCTACTAAAAATTCAATTATCTACTTACCTACATTTTACTTAAGTACTAAGTTTCTTATCTAGTAGAGGACCAACAAAATAAAAAAAATATTTTGTTTTGCGTCTGGTGGAGCGATAAACAATTATCTATACAGTATATATTAGGTACAGTCGCCTAAACCTTTCAGGGAACCAGGCTTTAAGAGGCTTTGCACACGGAGCAACTTTAGTTGCCGAAACTATCAACTTTTTAATAGTTTTTTGGAAGTTGCAGCAACAGTTGCTGTGATTGCCGCAATTGTTTTATATGAAAACAGCTAGTTGCGAGTTGCCGCAAAAGTTGCCTGTGTGCATAGCCCCTTAACTCTGCGTATGAAAAACACTTGCCTACCTAATGCAAATATGTAAGCGCGTCATAAAATAACAGCCTGGCGCAATCACGACATTCGCGAAACTTAAGTGTGGCTCGTTGGTCTAGGGGTATGATTCTCGCTTTGGGTGCGAGAGGTCCCGGGTTCAAATCCCGGACGAGCCCGCTTTTTGTTGTCGTTTTGATTTTTATTATGATATACTTTTTATTTTTTCAACGGCTTTTACATTGTTTTTTAATGTTGTTATGAAGACCGGAATACACTGAAACAATATATAACATTTTAGAAAGGTAAATTAGAAGAAGTTCCTGTATAGGTCCAAAAAATTAGGTCCAAATACCTATTTTTTTGAAGAAAGAGAGAGACATTTAAGTCCCCAAATTGTATTTCCTACTAAACGGAGTCCATGGACTCAGCCGTTCGCGGAACACAATGTTGACAACACGTTGGTATTGTCAACACGGCTGATCTTCTGGTGAATAATACGCATTGATTGTTGAATTGTGAGTGCGATAACCAAAGAATTTGGAGTAAATGGAGTTACAGTAGCGATAATGATGTGTGAATTTCGCTGCAGGTATACCTATTATTGGTGCGCTGAGCACAAGTCTAGTGGTTGTAATGTTTGATGATCTAGTGATTGTAACTATGTGAGTCCATTGGACATTCCTCCTATTCCACCTAACATCTGTTACGACCTCCAATTCTGACGCTCTAATAAAAATAAAAAACAAAAAGAACCAGTCGAATTGAGACCCTCCTCCTTTTTGAAGTTGGTTAATAAGACGGAGCTGTTTGAAAATACATTTAACTGATATTGTATCTTATTTCTTCGCATAGCTTTGTCTCATATCAGTATGTAGCGAGTGTAATGTACGAGGAGAGGTACCTACCTTACTAAATTGGTTTTATTTTTCCCAAATATCAAATAGGTATCTTTTTTTTTCATTAATTGTGGTAATACAATAAGCTGTGGTGTTAAAAGTAAAGGTAGATACGGCACAATTTACCTAAATAGGCATGCAATAGGATTTATAATAATATTATTAATATTAAGGTACTTAAGTAATAGCTAAATATGAATTAACTTAGTTGGGTTTTTTAAATTAAAGTACCTATTCTTTTAAACTATAAAATTTATCAAGTACAATTTTTTTGAGAGACGTTTAAAAACTAGCAATTCCAATTACTTATGGCCGAATACTCGTATGCAACTTAAATTTGAGAGCGGCTTAACTTTGACGCGCCATACAAAAAATGACAGTTAACGACGTCTCAAACTGCTAAGTGGGACTTAAATATTTAAGTAGCCTTTGAGTATTCGGCCGTTAATGTTACATGGTAAATTATTATATATCTTTTCTTCTTATTTCTCTAACATTATTGAGGTATACGGTTTCTAACTATTAAATAATTGTAAAACTACATAAAACTTTTTAATTTTCAACCGCTAGTCCGCTAGCCGTTTCGCAATTCCAATAGCGTACTGCTGCGACCCTAATGATTTATACCTACCAACCTATTTACATTATTGTGCGTGCCGACCTATATACCGGATACCGCTGCCTCGAACAATACCTAGCTGTAGCCTGTAATACCCCAGAGATGCGTCCTTTGCGGTCCCGGCACGCACCGCCCGACCCACTGACACCGGCTGGGATGACGCCTCTTGCGAGATAAGACGTGTCTATACTGCTTATTGTCTATTGTCATATTCCTCACCTCATTGCGAAGGCTGTCCCATGGAGTGCTCTTGATTTGATTGTCGCTTCTCTCTATTTATTTATTCTGGTTAAGGCTCCAAAGTCCTAACAATAGATGGCGCTGTATTGATTTAGTTACAATTTATTCTATCATCAAATCAATATTTTTGGTTGACGCTAGTGTAATATTTAAAACATAGAACCGTGTAATGTGGGTACATATTTAAATTTATTATCTCAAAATCATATGTAAAACAGTTATTTGCTTCACACAGAATCTGTAGAGTATTTTGGACGAGTCTACCAGCCGGCTCGTTGGTCTAGGGGTATGATTTTCGCTTAGGGTGCGAGAGGTCCCGGGTTCAAATCCCGGACGAGCCCAATTTTTTTTATTTTTTTTCTTACCAATTATTATCTACCGTGCAATGAAGTAAATAGGTAGGTAGTTTGATAAATCTCTATAGGTAGGTAAGTAATGTACAAGTTATTTTTCTTAACAAGGCATTGAAACCTGAATAACGTACATACTACGTTGCGTACATTTCGGAACTTAACTACATGAATACCTTAATCAACAATAGGTAAACTGAGATTAGGACAGACAGACGTATCATCATCATCATCATCATCGTCATCATCGTCATCATCATCAGCCAATTGCTGTCCACTACTGGACATAGGCCTCCCCCAATGCACGACACGCATTCGGGATCCTTGATTTAATTTTAGTATGGTTACGCAGTAGAAGTCTTTATTAATACGTGATTATACGTGTAGTACCCTTTACTTACTCACTAGATAACGTACTACCTAACTATTATCAAAATAAGCACATATTGCACGATTACACCCGTTTTGCAAACAAACGTTTCCTGCGAGGGATCCCCGGGGAAATCCTCTGTGATCCCTTGCCTTGTTCCGTCCCTTGCATGCGGGGAATAATTAAAGCGCCTCCAACCACCTTTGAGTTGAGCGTGTCTCAGCTGAAATGTCTCTACAAAGCGGCCTGAGTGCGCCTGGGGTGAAAAGGAACACTCGCATTTATGGAAAGGATTCTTTACGTCTCACATCGGAGGTGCAGTCATATCTGGTGTTCAACATGTTAGGAAAGGTGAATATTTTATTAGGAATATATTTCTGTGTCATGCATATAAGTGATGATTCAAGACGCTATCAGCGGGACAAGCAGCTAGTCATTGGGACTGTAAGTGGGTGATTCCCACAAAAAAATCCTACAGACGCATTATGACGATCGAGGCAATATGGCCAGTACTAAGAACCACGATTCATTTAAAGTAGATGGGTATGAAATTATACGGGCCTGTATTTGTTTCTGTATTGCGATTACGAACCCTTCAGTTTGATTTATGTGTCATTGCTGCCGCCATTTTTTGTCGTTTGCTACATCTGGCGCTTTAGCAATGCTTTCCTTTCTATATTCTAAATACCCTACACCTACATAGTATCTTACCTATCCAAAGTAAAACAAAAATGCTGCTATTACTACTTGATTAATAATCCGTTGTTGTTAGAATAGTAATAGAAGTAGTTAGAAAAGTAGGTAATAGTTAGGTTCCGAGTGTATGTTGTACAATTTCAATATTTATCAAACGTCTAAAAATCACGTGCGAATTTTCATTCAGCAGTGTGGCCAATGTTTACATAAGTAAGCACTGATTAGCATCACGTGTGGCTTATGTTAAATTGGATTTAGGTCAAGTAAAATTCAAGTTGCTCGGTAATGAAGCTCGAATTTCAGATTTTTATGGTTACATCAATAGAACCTAACGACTGTTTTAAGAGGTTTAATGGGCTCGAACCGCTAGCCTTTCTTTTGTACCTCAGCTTTGCGGTCCGCTGCAAAACGGTCGTTTTATAGGTTGGTCTACTGTAGGCATATCGTAGGAGACGCACCGTATACTACCAAGAAATGCCAGTGCCTTGAACTTTCAAACTGACGATATTTGCGTTTCAGTAGATATTTACATCAGATAGGTAGGTCCTACACAAATGTCAAGGGAAATACAAATGTTAGTGGTGCTTTGCAACATAAATTTACCAGCTAATTACAATACTCTAATGTAGTCAACAGTTATTAAGCGAGTCTGTCTGTCGGTAGTTACCTGCTTTCCATACTTTCGTACAATATAATATAGGACCGGTTATGAACTCACGCTAAAGGATAATGTTTGTCTTACGTCATATCATGTAGTTGAAAATAACTGACTTCGTCCTGATGAGTCATCGGCGCCGTTCCCCACTTGGAATTTGGAAATATTATATATGGCTATTATAAGTCGTTTGAAGAATTCTTCTAAATAAATAAAAGGTGACGCAACAATGACAATTGAG
Source organism: Drymonia ruficornis (assembly GCA_947859195.1). Lineage (NCBI taxonomy): Eukaryota > Metazoa > Arthropoda > Insecta > Lepidoptera > Notodontidae > Drymonia > Drymonia ruficornis. Next base: position 10,966,033 of record OX401905.1, on the reverse strand, counting down.
TTGAGGTGATAGCCGCGGCCAATGAGTGGAACTTATCAGGAAATTAGCACCATTAAAGTTCATACAGTGTCCAAACAAACTCAGTAATATGAGAGGCAACTATTTTGTATAAGGGCATGTGAACCCGTTAGAAAAAGGTAACAACCTGATTTAATGTTGGTGTTATTAAAATTTAGTTTATTCATAGAGATAATGAAAGAACTTCAAATTTTAATGATGCAGCTCATTAATTCTAGTAGGATGAAACTAATAATGATCATCAGGCTATTAATTACGCTATTATTAGATATTGAAGCTATATTTTTGTAGCTCCTGCACGACACCGTATGATAATATTCTGTAACTACCGTCCCGGTTTCGCATAGGTATAGTTTTCCAAATTTCTGATAGACAGCAGCATAGCCATAAACCAGTTTGTCATAATACGGCATCATGAATAACTGATCGATTTTCTCACCGGGCTTTTCAAAATCCGTGTATACTTACCTATATTTTACTTTCTAGCCCTAGCTTTTAGGGTCACACTAGATTCTAGTTAGACGCGCTAACGATTCTTGTGAGCTTGCTCTATATTGAAAGTAAGGATTTGTTTAAAAAGAAGCCTTGCAATTATTTATGGCAATAATGAAAGATTAAGTAAATTACATGCATAAGTACTTACGTACGTACGTTAAGTAGCTACTTACTTACTATTAATAGGCGAACAAAGAAATTATTTATCGCAGTACAAAAAAAACCTACACACACAATACTATTTTCAATAAGTCATCCAGTTCAAGTTGAGCTACTGTATCCTTTCAGTCTATTTCAAGGAATGAGTGTTAGAGTTCTTGGTAAATGGTGGTCGGTGAAGTGAAGCGGTGACGCGGAGGCCTGGCTGGCGCCGATGACGGATCACTGGTGTCAATCAACACACTTTTAATTTAATTATTCAGCGTATATTTACGTCAAATTGATATTATTTGTGGTCATGCAGTTTCTTATCGGTAGTTCTAGCTACTACTGTAGTACTGTACAATTGCGGTTAAGAAATAAAACCACATAAGTAACAGCACTAACAGCTATCAGATTCATGCACTTACCTAATTACCATTTTCTCATTTTAACCACTTACGTAGGTATAGGGAATCCCGTAAAGTCCCCATAGGAAGATCCCGCTAGAAGAATTAGGCATTTGTTTTTGTCATTGCTCTGTGGTCGGTACCTACCAAGGGCGGTATTTCCCTTCTTTCGTCATTGGGCGGTATTCACAAATGACGGTAAGTTTCCGATATGGATAGCAGTCAATTTTTTCCTCCTTTCACATCAATTTCCTACACACGAAATCCGTGACGGACGTTTTTCCGTCAGCCAATTTATTGCTCGTGTGTCAAAAATTGTGTGTCAAAAATTGCTCTCTCTCTTACTTACTTTATACATGGGAGAGAATGAGACAAAATCGATTTATCTCGCGTTTCGTCTTGTCACGGCCGGCTGTGCTTACCAGTGCAGGAATCGGAAATTTTCCGTTAACTGTAAATACCCCAACTGCCTACCTACCTATCTACCTAAGTTATCTTTATATTGGTCGATTTATAATGTTAAAAGAGTTAGATGTTACATTTGATACAATTATACCTTTCCTACTTGGTTTGACTCCTGTGTGTAAATAGGTGTTTATACCTATGGAGAAGACATTTGCTTCGTGGGTGTTTAATAAGTAGGAAGTACTGTAATGTAAGCCCGCCCCAGCTCCTACAAAAGCCACGGAATCCTACATAGGGGAAGTTTGTAGCCCCGTATTACAAGGGTACGGACAAATTTTCTTTTTATGATCATATCAACGCTATCTCAACATTTTATAGGTACCGTGTCTATTCATAGAAGGTTTTGAATTTGTATTATGCACGATATTTCCAAAGGCGAAAATAATCCAGTGTTTAAGAAAAATGTACTGGGTGAAATCTAAATCGTCGGCAATATTTTAACCAGTGATTCTACACATGATTCAAAATATTTTTGTAAAACAAATAAAAAAATCTATTGTTAAAAAATTATTGATCGGGTAAGCAATTAATAAGCAAACCATTTAACTGTTATACCTTACCTGGGTAATTTTTTTTTATCAATTGATTTGTTGATTAATATTCCCTAAATATTCTGGATCATGTGTAGAATCACTGGTTAAATATTGCCGACGATTTCGATTTCACCCAGTATACCTAAGTACCTACTTACTTTAACGGATTGCTTGAATTTATATCAAGCAAGAAACTACTCCTGCTGGACTATTCTAATAGGTCATAGATAAAAAAATATTTCAACTGGATTTAGTTTTAGGATAAAGACACAGTACACAGTTCAAACTTCCTTGCAGGGGGCTTACCACCACCTCTTATAGCAGTTTTGTTTTAACGTTTCAGCGGCCATTTGTGCAATGACGTTTCTTATTGTCATGACAATAAGGTACGTCATTGCACAAAAAGACGCTGAATCGTTAAAACGTTCCTGTAATTGAATCGCAATAAGAGTTCGTGGTAAGCCCCCAGTACACTTACTCTTTTTTAAGAGCCTCCTGTCACTTTCTTTTATCAACTCTAACGAGTTTTATAGGTATTACTTTAATGCATGCAGAATAATATTCGTGAGCCACTACTACAAAGAGTACAGCAAAATTTGAAAATGTGACTACTATTGCTGAATGTATTTTCAGTGTTCACGGCCCATTAAGCCACATACAATGAGACCCACAGGCGCCAGCTTCCCCCTGACAACCGTGTTCATTGTCGAGACGTCTCAGACTAAATGTGTCTGCTAATTTAAAAAAATACACAATTTTGTGCTTGAATATGATATCTCGTACTCACACTTTTTGACTGTTTAAAATATAATAAGTGCCTAGACTGCCTAGATTGTCCATAATCATGCAAAGGTAGATTATGTGGCTTTGGGTATTCGTAGGAACCAAAGAAATTAACATTATGGAACCTACTTGTCAATCAATAAATCAAATCATTTATTGTCAGGCAACCTTGGCCCATAGATAAATACCTTAAAGACAAACATAAATACAAAAAAATACAAAAGATGTTAGTATATAAAACTTATAACTATATTAGTGTAACATTATTTGCACACTGCCATTGTGCGGTCCGGTGGTATTTGTCCGCGAAAGCGGCGGAACACCACGCCATTCGGCCAGAAGTTCTCCTCCATGACGAGGAGAACTTCTAGTTTCATACTTGTGAAACGACATAGCAGATAGACACGATACGGGGCATAAAATCGCCATTGTTGTAATTCGTGAATTGATTTGACATGATCGCACAGAGTTGACGTCACTTTTACTGAGCAAATTCGTGAATTAATTTGCATATACAGGTGCGGCAAGGCAATCAGACTAGCTTTACGTTTAGATCGTACAAGCCGTACATACGTATAGTACTTATTTAAAAGAGCGTCTCTTATAACGACATTTATTTGGTGGATCATGAATATTGTAGGTATGATAATTTAATAGTCCACATTATAACTTCGTGATTAATTCTTGTAGTTCTAATATTTAGGAAGGTGGTATTTTTAACCCCCGACGAAAAACGAGGGGTGTTATAAGTTTGACGTGTGTATCTGTGTATCTGTGGATCTGTGTATCTGTGTATCTGTGTGTCTGTCTGTGGCATCATAGCGTCTGAACGGATGGACCGATTTGGATTTAGTTTTTTTTGTTTGAAAGGTGAGTTAATCGAGAGTGTTCTTAGCTATGTTTCAAGAAAATCTGCTCAGCCGTTTGAAGACCATCAGCTCTTTTCTAGTTGATGAAAAGATATAAACAACTTCCACAGGTCTGATCGATACGAAATTTGAAATCCTGTCACTTGTCAATGATATTACAAAGTATGACAACCTTGACCTGATGCGCAGGCATCATCAGAAGAACTCCTCAACGGTGTACGGCATCTACCTTGTGTTTGGGCTCATACGATGCGTTTTGACGAGTACATGCTAATACAAGCTGGGCAGTTAGTACACCGGTAATATAAGTCTAAAAAAGCATGAAATAAAAATTAAATTAAAAATTTAAAAAACCCTCGACAAAAAAAATCCTTTAAAAAGATAAAAATAATACTTGAATATTTTCACCCAAGCGTCGTCGTTGCGTCGGGGGACCGCTAAGTACGCCGGTCATGGTTATAATCTACAGGTTAATCTAAATGTAATGTACTTAGCGGTCGCAACGATGACGCTTGGGTGAAAATATTCAAGTATTATTTTTATCTTTTTAAAGGTTTTTTTTGTCGGGGGTTTTTTAAATTTTAAATTTTTATTTAAGTTAAAGTGCTATAATGATAAGGGGCCATCCCCTTATCGGTTAGCCAGAAATCACATAAGTTACAATTTATTATCTGTGTAGGTATGCACTTACTTTGCTTATAAGTTATATGTGTCATTAACGAAAATAACATATGACTGGAGTATACATTTTAATAGTCTGTTATGGTATTAATTACCTTCCAATATTTTAATGTACTTGTTTTATTACTGTTTTGCTGAACTATACTTAATTTGCCGAATAAAAGTTGCAGGTAAAAAATTAAAACCACAAAATTATTTTAGTTACACTTTAATGAATTTAAACAAAGTAAACTTACATGGAACATCACAATTATGCTTCGCAAAACGATGTGTAGTAATACAATATAATAATGAGATTCATTGATGTAATGTCTACCCAATTAGCAGGGTTTAGTTCAGTTACATTAATAACAATATAACGAACATGCCTTATACATCTACCTAACGGGAAATACAAGCAATTTAAATTTCTAAAAACATTAGACGACAATCAGACAAGATTCAATTTAAAGGTAGATTATTAAAAATATTTCAGGTGATGTACATATAATATCTACTCGTTTCGCAAAAGTATATTAACATCAATATCATAATAGAGGCAAAAACGTTTCGACCAAAACTGAGGCGATGCCCAGTATATAACATTATATTTTTGTTATGTCTTATCCAATAAATGGTACACTAGGTGGGACGTTGATCTACATTTAACGTTAATTTATAATATTATGTATGAAAACCAAGATACACTGTATTTAAACTAAAAATAAATTCGCACATCGTGACAGACGGTGGAGGAGTTCAAGTATTAACATAATGCCACAGCATAGAAACCAGTTAGCATCGAAATAGTGAGAGGTGAAGACAATTTTCTCTTACAATTAAGGCGGTACACTTACGATCAATTCATACAAAAATATCATCCACTTTCTTTACACATTGACGAAAATAGCTAAGCATATCAATAAACAATTTCAATTCTAATATTATTGTAGTCTATTTTATTTAACTAAGAATTTACAAAAATAATTCATTCATTTGACGGAGGTTGAATACAAAGTATTAGTTACTTTGGCATAGTTTGTTGTTCGAAGTAATAATATATGATATTCCGAAATCTTATCGATAATATTTCAACGTGTGCAAAACTTTGTTGATAATGTTATAATACGAACGAAGATATTAAAATTAAAATAATAAATAATCGTATCAATATACGATAAAACCTTAAAATAATAATATCTTATATAATTCTGGATTTTAAACTCTTGTAACTTAAAATTAAATATAACAATGAAAAGGAAAATACAACAAAAGCCCAGGATAATGACATGAGGTCAAAATAATGTGCAAGACTTTATTGCGCAAAAATGTATTAACTTCGGCACTAGCGTTTACAGGGTTTTTATAAGGATGTATATAATAATATGTTTGAGGTTTTATTACATAAAATGCGTTATATTTTTGATAATACCTATTTAATTAGATGCAACTATCCTTGCGACTCTACAAAGCACAGTACAAGGCGTCAGCAATAGGGAACAGCTTTACTTAAATATATTTTTTTAAATATATTTTTTTCTGTAACTTTATGTGTCCGACGACTTTTATCCAAGGCAATAATGAAAATAAATACCTACTTAAAACTTTAAAATTTACTGTTATTTAATGTGTAAAACTGTGTTATAACATATAACACAAACTTATTTGAAAACAACTTGTCAAATCCTAAACTATAGAATCTATGACATTATTTTGTACATTGCATTGTAATGTAGGTAACGTAATCTTGTTCTAAAAAGTTAAAAAGCAAATGTCTTTTAATGAATACCCTAAAGGTCAGTTTGTTCAATGTGTTTATTGTTATATTGTTAAAGTCTATTTCTGACATTGGTAACAGTGTCCTACTCCACGCGGTATCATTATCCCTATCTACGATGTCATCGAAGACAATCTCCACTTGTCGCTCTGCGACTTCCGTATCAGTAACTATTTACACATATCTATTTACAGTTATGTAATTAATTTTGGCTCCTCAATTTTCATACTGGAATGGAATCACAACAGGAATGTGAAGTAAACAAAATCATTCTATGTACAAAATTGAACCTTGATAAATTGTTGGTAAATCAATATATCGGTCTATAATCAACAGCATTAAGCTTAGTTGCCAACATGTATAAACGATAAAGCAACTATGTTAATGATATCTTCTTTCACTATATACAAGGTGAACTATTTTATTATTTTAAAGTAAGAGTGCAAGCGTTGGGACAAATAATGTTATAGTGAAAATTGTTATGCTCGCTCCATTAGGGTTGCTTCCGAGTCCACCAACCTCAGATTTTGTTATATCTTCTTTAGGTATCGGCACTTTACTCATGGCCTCACCGCTTTCATTCGAAAGGTCATTGTTATCCATGTGGTCCAATGTCTCCGCCTTCTTTATTGCAGCAACGTCATTTTCTTCTGGTGCTAGCGGCACTGTTTGTGGTGGAGGAATGGTTGTAGTCGTCGTTGTTGTCGTTGTTGTTGTAGTCGTAGTGGTTGTAGGTACTAAGCTGTTATTTGCAAAGAAGTATATTTCACCGTATATGGCTTCTACTTCCAAAGTGTTTTCAATACGTTCTCCTTGAATTTGCCTCGACCGCTCATTAGTGTTGTTATAGAAAGTTACTAGTTTAGCAGTATATTGCACGTCGCGGTCGGTACGATTTCCTCTAAACGTTACATTGCAAGCTGTTCCAGGTTCCAGATATCTGTTCAGTGTGTAAAACTTAGGTGAACTTTTTGAAAATGGATTAGCCCACTGTATCAATAAAGTATCATCTGCCATTTCTATGGTTGTGTTTAGTCCAATAGCTATTCCGTGTCCATGACCCCATGATACGGTATAGTTAAGATTGTACTCTACTTCTGTGGTAACATTAGCAGCAAATTCACCATCATTTTTCAATATACGCTCCTGAAATACTTCAGTTTCCCGTGGTTGCACATGTTCTGTTTCCAGTTGTATTACTACATCTTCTAATTTATAACTGATGGGTTCAATTTCCACCAAAATTTCGGAATTTTTTTCATTTGTCATAATGTTATTTTCGTCATCTACAGCAAATAACTGGCCAAATGCAGGTCCATAAACGATTCTTCCTATGTAATGTGTAAAACCATTTTGGTCTTCCTTTCGCCCTATGAAAACGGAATCTCTAGATGACTCTACGACTACAGCCCCATTAGGTCTGAGACTATATTTACTCCAAGGAATCCAGTTGATTAAAGACGCGTTTTCAGTGTTTTCAAGTACGTAAAAAGTAGTATAACTTTTGACTCCAGATACAGCGCAAGCAGTATAATTAGGAAGAAGCTGCCCTAGCATCATATCACCTTCATGGCGAGCTGTGCAGAGTAAGACGGGTCCTGATAACAAAAATACATTTATTAGTGCAAAGTTTCAAACTTATAAAATTATGATTCTTAGCCAGCAATATTACCTTGTTCAGATTGACCGCCAACTACATAGCTATTCATGAAGTCCTTCTTCAATGTGGTCCATTTAAGAGTACTGGAAGTGATGACCTGCTTCATCTTTGCATTGTACAATCCAGCCCTAATCTCTGCCGCAGCGGTGGCAGCCAATGTAGCCGTCAATAGGACTACCCACCAACCACTAAGACAATTTCTATTTTTCTTCATTGTATACGCTGTAACAAAAAATAACCACATTAATATAAGTTCTTTCTTTTATTAATTATGGTTCAAGAAGTCAAGGGTACCTAATTATTTCATGTCACGGAAAATTATGTCATTATTACCTAATTCATAACCGAATATCAGTATAAGTGTCACATAATATTTTGGTTGATGCAGTAACTTGTCACCAAAGTTAGACAAAAGAAAATTGTAGACGGTGAGCCTTTGTTTGCGAAGAAATTTCTGCGACAAAAGATATAACTCAAATATCTACAGAGAATAAGTTAATCAGAAATTCATATTTTGAGGAATAGAAACCTTAACATGTGATTCCAGTACTTTTTATTTAATTCTCCGTGGTTTCGTGAAGGACTCTAAGCCCCAATCTAAGAATTCCGTAACATTCGCTTGACCCTCCTATAATAAATTTTTGCCCCGACCCCTAAATTTTATCGAATGTCTAGGTAGGTATACATTCATGAAATATAAGTTGTCGTTTTCCCCTGTTTATTCCGTTATATAAATGAGGACATTAATTAAGATAGGTATGAACTTATTTAACTTTGAATAAAAATGACAATATTATACCATGCCATGTCATTATCTAAACAAGCTTTGGCAGTGTTTTGATCGCTCGGGAACACAATTTTCTTGCCAAAGTTACAGAGGGTTGCTCGCTCCAACATTTTCCTCTTTCCATTATCCTCTCGGCAATGTTTATGTTTTATTTTTGCGGTTTTATATAATGTAATACACTGTACTATTAAAAGCTTTTAAGATATACATATTATTATTACAAATAATGTACAAGAAAGATTGCTTGACAAGAGAAACACGGCAGACAGGTGTTGGGAAGCGTGGACTTGAGACGCCTAGGGGCAATCGATAAAATACGGTGCAGGTGAAAACTCGTATTACTGCGTCTAGTCTGCACAGACACTACATAACAATGTTCCCTATCACACGATAAGGACGAGGTTGTACAATTTACATAACATACAATTTGACAATGACCTCAATTTTGTTATGTACAAATGCGAACGTGCACGTAATGTTATGTTATTTATTAATAGAAGATAAATTACAAGACAGTAGTATAATCGTCATCGTCGATCGTACCAGTGTAATCCAAGGCTAGCACGTCTGTTAGTTAAGTGTTTTATAATAACAGGTGGTATCTAAAGCTCTAAAAAGTTAGTGATGTTCTAATATTATATCGATTGATACTAACACTTATTATTATTTTGAGTTTAGGTTGATGATTTAACTTTTTAACATCACGTCTTCAAATAGTATACTTTAGTGTCTCATGAAAATTTATTATTTAACTATGGCGCTAGGTCTAAGCCGTCTTAGATGAATACAACAATAACAACTATACCTAAAATCTATTTATTAACCCTAAAAGTACAAATGTAGTTCCGTGTTATTTTTTAATTTATATAATAAAAGCCAATGCAAAAAAGTATGTATTTTATTTAACTTTAATAAAGGAAGCAAGATCAAAGATGAATCAGCAGTAAATCATTGTTACAGCCGCTATAAATCCAGTAAATTAAATTAAATCAGTTCAATTGGAGTTTGACACGGTCCATTTTGTGTGACATAATCCGAACACCCCATTTGTTTGTTATTTGATCAAGCTATGATTTATCGTTTCTCTATAACAGGGACCGGAATGTAGCGTCATGGACTGCCTTTATTTTGAGATGCCGTAAGAATGATTTTAACACCGCAATTTTTTTTTTTAAATATTGCTAGAAATATACATGAATTGCTGAATTTATTAGGTCGTACACAACTCCTTCAAGAGCATGTGACGAGGCATAACGTCTTATCGTTTCAACGACTGTTTTAAATAAACCCACTATCACATTTCATAAATTTATTAACTGTCAGTAGTGTCAGTTAACTTTATGGTATCATTTACATAGAAAATACACGTAATTCTCTACATCTCTCTCTCTAAAAACAAATATTTGCTTCTGTTGCCATTTATGCCAGTGCGACTGAGTGAAACGAATCACGCCTTTGTGTCAGTGCACGCACCGTAACTGAACACAGCAGCTTTTGTGCCCGCCAATATGACACGTAACACCTAACACAATCGATTTACAGATTTCACTATACATACGCCCTACCATGTACTACAAACTATACCTGGCTATACAGAATTTATGCATAGTAATTTCATTACATTCAGCCAATCTGAACATGGTCCCAAATTGGGTAATTATTAAAGAGTATCTTCTTCAGTTCTGAAAGATCACGCTATTCACTTTAATTGTACAATTTGCAGTGTCGCTCCCCTTTGAAATTAAAGGTGATAACGTGTGCAAGGGAAGCTCAGACAATTACTCAGCGGCAGCTTTAATGAGTCGATTTAAACGCCCCATACGGTCCTTCCGACACAATACCTACCTTATCTCGGCGTGTTTTTGAACAAGCCTCGATGCGACGACGAGGGGAAGACAAAGCTTAAAGCATAACAAGCAAATCTGCCGTCTGAGTAATCGCTCTTCGCTAAACTGTTTCTATTCACTCGTTTTGTTTGATAGTGGTTTGCTTGCTTTTATTTATTTTGGCTAACGAAAGATGTTATGTCGTTATTGTGAAAAATTAGCACCCGTGTAACGGATAAAAAATCGTTTTTGGCAAAAGTTTCGTTCTAAAGATGACTTCATGTTGCAAACTTGTATTAATATATTGTGTGTAATAAAATTTTACGATTCGGTATATTGACGAATGCACCGTGCGAGGTCACATTTTATGAATACAACCGTTGTAACATCGCGTCATTTCTAATTGTAAACAAGGACTTGGTATATTTATCAATGTCAATGTTGTTAGGCTATCACGCGAAAAAAACAATATTATATTTCCTTCACAAGTACCCATTTTTATCAAAAGCATTGAAATTCCATTTTCTTCCTTCCATTTCTATTACTCTCCTGTTCTTGAGTAAGTAATTCTATTGCGATTATTGAAATAAATCTCTTATTTCATATAGAAGAACATTACTATCAAATAACGGATTGCTGTGCCGAAGCCTTTGCACATTCGAGATGTAATTGAGCAGATTATGCAAATGGCAAGTAGATTTCATTATAAGAAATGAATTTTTAAAATCATAAAAAAGGTTACAGTCTATAACTAGACAGTAGATTTAACATGGTTAGATTCAGTCACATAAAATCGCTCGCTACGTAATTATCTATCGGCTAGCTACGTAGCTATCGTAAGTTATTAACTAAGTAGTCAAGTACGTACTTGAGTTGAGATGGCACTTAGTTTATCTTTAGTTCCGACGCTTCATTGTACCCACAGAGAACATTAATCAACTACGTACTATTAACAGCAAAAGGGTCATGAGGCTCAACTTTGTCTTTATGAATCATTATTTAAAAATAGCAAACGCCTATTAATAATAAGTACACTACGTACCGACAAAATTTATGAAAAACTAAAGTTAATAATTATTCGTTGTTCTCAAAGCTTTCAAATGCACAACAGAATTACAAATGTGTCAGTATTTCTATCGCTTTATGTAAGTAACTTATTGCAAGCAGTAAAGCTGCTAGTAATAGCTTACTCAGTAATCGCATTACCTACATGCAATAGATAATACTAGACAGGATTACTGTCGGTTGCAGAAAATTGCACTCCTTAACAGCACACATGGCGAAATAAAATAAATGTTGATTCTCTTAAACAAAATAAGTGATTGTGTATCGCAGGATTAAACACAGGTGTCCGTTAACTTTGACATTCAAATAAAATTAATGTAGTCTCTATCACCTTTATTAATTCGTGGGAGGTTATTTCTGTAAAGGTCGCTCCTGGCTACTGAACCTTACATACATGCACTAATTTTAACTATGTATGTATTCTGCGATACCCGCATTTTTTTACCGTAAATTGTATTTACAATACCATAGTAGATGATGGATTAACGCGTCTGCTCTAAACAAGCTTTATTTCCCATTGTTGTTCCGAACTGACTGCACCGAACAGCGCTAAGCTTTTAACCCAGTTGTGTGTCGCCGCTTACAATGCAAATATTCCGTTAACGTCATCACAAGCAGACGTAGGCTGTCTCTGTGCTAATTAAATAAATAAACTACCGTTCATACAGCTTAACATTTTCTGTAATTTCACCGCTAACATCGATGAAGTTATTACTCTAACGGTTTATAAACTTAGTTATGTTACACACTCTATCTTAATATAAGTTAACCGCTGCAGCGGAATTACCGTTATAACATGAATGACGCGAACGTGACCTTTGTAATTTGTAATCTTCCATAATCTCAAAAAATATGCTTCTACCGTGAGATATGATGGAAAAGTTAATGGAACTTTTTCATTTTGTCATGCAGTTCGCTCATATTTTTTCTGCCATTAACCCACAATAGCACAAAACTGTTAACTATCCTATATTTTTACATAAGATACTTCTACTGTAACGTTATACGATGAATTCTATTTCCATTTTGGACCTTTCATTTATCATGGCATCCGTAGTGTTAATAAATAAATTTCAGTTTTTTGAACAATGAGCAAGTCAGATGTTAGGCGGTCCTCTTTGAAAAGCAATCATCTCGATAATAGCTTCGTTATCAGAAGCTACTTGGAAATTAGGTCTGCTTATTATCAGAAGATCGGCACACTGTCAGTAGTGAAAGTCAACAAGTACCTAAACTATCAGTAAGGTCACGTCTGATGCTGCCACAGCCTTTTTATTATGCTCGTGTTGCGTTCTACATTTTGCTGTGTCTGTAAGTAATTCATTGACACTTGATTGCCATTACCAATTTTGTAACGGGCTCTTCAAGAATTTGTTTTGTTTTCTTATTACTTTACTGTTGTCTTTGTTGTGGAAGCACAACTCCCTGGTCAAATGTTTATTTCCTTTTGTCGTGAAAGCTGCTGCTTACTGTAAAACACTAAATTTCATTCGATAAGTGAAGATAGGTTGTCTTTAAAGGTAAGTTAACGGCACATGTTGAACAATGCGATGTAATTCTGGCGGCGACCGGTGATATGAGTTTTTGCGGCGGCACAAATTGCTCTCCCGGGCGCCATAGTCTCTCATGTACCGCTGCTCAATAAATCATTGTTAACTGCTTCTACTTTTCCGGGAATTGACCTTAGTATGTTCTTTGTTACGTGGTGGTACTGTCTTGACATTTTGCCATATTGAGATATCATATATTATGCTTGTAAGATCGGCTCTTCGTTATCAGTCGCCTGGCGTCTGTCTGTGACGTGGTGTGGTGAGTGTCGCGGGCCGCTGCGCGTGCGCGCTGGCGCGTAAACCAGCTGATAGCGTGGGAAGAACCTCATGCATGAAGACCGCGTTACCAGCGTCACATATTGCACGCTATGACCACAAAATAAGTGGGTAATAATGTTTCATGGCGCCTCTGATACCTAGTTCCGAGCGCGCCGGTTCGCGAGGGGTATGGCATCTGACTCACAACCCAAGACAAGGCAATACTCGTGCATCTCTTCAAAGCTTTTAAAACAATAGGATGCGGGCCTCCGAGGCTTGTTGACGATGTCGCCTTGAGCTCGTAGACGTAGTTGACAACACAATTAAGTGAATATTGTTCAATGAGCGGCAATCAAATAAATCTAAACTCTTGTCATTCGTAGACAGAATGTTGACGACAAAAATCTCAATAAAAACTTCCTTGCTTTAAATAGGGACCATCTTTAGTAACAGTTAGTGACTGAGTAGAGGTTATCCCGAAATGTTTTTCCTATGGCACCTGAGACATTTCCTTCAATGGACCTTAATGTAGTTGAAGCAGATATGAAAGAGGCTAATGATCCGTCTAGTAAAGTCGTAGCTACAACGGCTTGCTCACATTCGAGACGCGACGGTATGATGGCGCCCTACATGAAGTGCTCGTACTTTCCATTACCTTTATAGAGGTAATTGGAAATAGAGATACACTTACTGAATTGTATTTTTTGCTCATAATAATGGTTCATGAAACAGTTAACTTCCGTCAGTTCAAATTATGAATGAGATAGTTCCGTTGCGCCGGACAGTGTTTGTTCGCAACAACCCAACGCCACAAAGCCGAAGCGTGACGGTGTTGCGAGATGCTCCATGATAGTAGCGGCAATGTTGTGTTAATCATTATTATGGTCAAATTCCCAGCAGTTATTTCAACTTTCTTTTCCAATTTCTATCCCATAGTAGGTACATATTTTTTCCCTCTTTAATACGTTTAATGAATATGATTACTCTATTTAGAGCACGTCATCGTACGTAGTCGTCGTGAAGGTAAATTAAGTACAGTTTATCCTAGGCAAAGTTAGATCATAAATCAAGCGGCAAACGGCTAATTAACACTAGCTTGGATAGAGTCGGTATTCGGTATCATCGCGCCTGCCGGCCGGGGTCGATGCTTAGAGGCAACAATTTGCTACGTTGCTAAATAAATAAGCGAATGAAAGATTTATGCTTCCAATAAAGGAAAATAGTGTAGTTGCAATCGCGAATATTTGTTCTCGTGGTTATTTATACTTAGGTTTTAAAAACCCTTTGAAAGTTACTTATCCATCGATAACTCATATTGGACATACAAGATAAATAATTACCAAAATCAGAATTGTGTGTGTGATCAAACTGAGCAAACATTAAGCGACAACTTATTAAACACTCACAATTAATGTGGAAGCTCACTACGTCGAAACCAGTTATTTAGAACATGTTTGAGCGACAAATAGAGATAATTCGTTGCCGATATTTGTCAGAACTTATATTAGAACTGTAGCTGTAGCTAAAAAGTCGATGCAAACAGTAGAAAGCTACGTCCATTAGAATGGATGAAAACCGACACCTCAATTGCTGATGATCATTCATATTGATTACGGCAATTTGTTGAGCCAGTGTGAGACAAGGCGTGGTCCATTTTAAAACAAAGCGTTGCGGATGGTCGACCCGTCTGCAACACTACATGTGTTGTGATCTCTATACATCATTCGATATTATTCATAAGGTAAAGCGATAAAATCAGACTAGTATACGTAGTAGTACTAAAAGGAATCGAGCAATATTCAAATCTTATTAATGCTCTCATAAATTTCACATTCTTAACTCCCATATCATTACAATTGCATATGCAATACGCGGCCTAATAATGTGACATTTCCCTGAACAAATGTTTAAACTAGTGTGTTCTGCATCGAAGTTGGTTCGTGAAAGCTAACATAAACATAAACATCGATCACACTGATTTGACTAAACTGGGATGGTCTCAGTATTCATTATTATGACAAAACGTCGTAGTTATGCGAAATAATGATCCACGACTGGGGGTATTATATAATGAAGTGCAAAAGGCGGATGCCGGAATGAAGGATGACAATCTGCGACTCCCCACGAGTTGCTTCACAACGAGCAACAAGGTCGCCGTCTGATTGTAGGTAATAGTGGCACTTATAATACGATACAACGTCCGAATTTTAGCTGCACTTTTTCGATTCAGAAATTTTTAAATTTACTGATCAATCAATAAACAGTCCGGTCCAGTCCAGTCAATAAGCATCTCCTATAAATTACCAATATACCAAAAATATTTCGTTCTACTATTCCAAGAAGGTATGGGGATACACGGCGGACATTTTCCAGAAGCATGCATACTTTAATTTCCCTATTAAAGATATAAGGATAGTTATTGCGTAACTCGCAATGCAGATCCGGTACTTGTTTGATACTGAGAGTCCAATTGTAATTGTAAGTGACTCCTGACAGGATGGCGAACGTGCTCGCCGAAACTAAATTTAGAACGTTGACGGCATCACGAAAACATTCCATTGAAATTGACAATTTCGTTCGGTTTTTACGCTGGATCCGTGCAGGCTTTGAGCGTTAGGAGGCAGATTGTTTCATTTTATAAAATGTACATATCGGTAGTCCGTTGTTGAGAAAGTGAACATTTTGGAAGAGTGGCCATTTCGGACCGGATAAAATTCGATGTCGAATTTAAACAATGATTTTGAAATTTTAAATTATATAATACCAATTACCTCTTTTTATTTCAGTTGGCTATTTTTATTCCCGGGTTTTACAGAGCGGGTGCAGCAAATCTGTAACAAAGAAAATTGTGGGTTTGAAATTTGTTTCAATATATGGAGATACGTATAATTGAAAATATAGAAACAGAGAGATTAAAGCTTCATTGTTGGTTGTTTCGTTCACTCAATTCTGATGTAAGACTGCCCTCAATTACTTGTGTGTACGCAACAGACAATTTAAAAACGACGTCTTGTTAAACACTGTTAAGGTTATCAATAAATACCATCGTTGCGAGTATGAGCTTATCCATTCAACTACTATTAAATATACTTTTATTTCAAAGGTAGAAAAAACAGTAGTAGTTTGTAGATGTTTCATTAAATCGCGTATTCATTACCTAACTACACAAAATTACTCGCGCTCTGATCTAATAGATACCACTGTGTTACTGATGGTTATGGGTATTTTACTTCGTAAAATTATAACGACCCTCGGTATAAAAGAACACTGTAAACGGTTATATGGTCACGCAGAAGGACTTATCTTTGCGATAAAAATAACTTTGTAAGTAATTGCAGTAAAGTAGAGACAGCTGTCTGTCTATTATGTATTGTGTCATTTCGCAACAGATGCACAGCGGCACGCGGCAGAGCAGCTGCTGACACCGCAGCATATTTTATTCTTTTACTGCCCAGATTAGTCACCATTAATAAAACATGTAATTATTAGTGCTCAAAAGCTTATAAATAAATCACTTAATGCCTCTACTTCTTATTGACTAGCTGTAAAATGCTAATGGTCGTAACCGCAAAGTCGTCAATAGTAACACGCGGTTAACCATGACAATGATGCAAAAATAAAGACTCCATTCGTGCCGGTAGTGCTCAGTAGAATATATTAACGATTGTAATAAAGATTATCTACATATTAACATTCTGGAAAATCCTTGATTATGCAACAATCTGCAAGAATGCGTCATTTTGTACCTGCAAGTGCGTTTTATAACCTAGCAGCCGTTATGCGGCGCTGGGTCGGCCTTCGCCACGGCAACGGTCCCATTGTATGCAGCTCTTACAATGAACACTTCGGAACCAGATACCAGCGCAGCGTCTTGTGTCGCTCGTCTCCAGTTTAGTAATTACAATGTGCACAGGAAGTATTTAATTTATGCGCCCACGATAAACGATGAACATGACTGCATTCAAAGCGATTTGTAATGCGGTGAGCCGAAACCTTTTTGATCGATCTGACAATTAATTGGAGAAATAGCTGACATCCGCATGATGCGGCATCATACGTTTCATTCATTATTAATGCACTTCCAAAGTTGATTCGTTTTCTTATAAAGCTTTTCCATCAAACTTACGGATAACCTAAGTATTCTTATTGCTATAATATGTTAGCATCATTTGATTTTAATTAGATCTGGATCATGGACTGGATACAATTTTAGCGATTTAAACTTATTATCTTCAATACTACAATTTGACACGTGGTTTACACTATCGATCTGCCAAATTACTCAGTTAACCACAAGAGCGCACAAGGATACTGGGATTTCCAATAGCGAGTGGGGAACCCGATGGGTAAGCAATTGTCTTGACAGGGGTCAAATAACTAAAGCAACAAGGGACGAGGCATACAATCACATTTATATTTCGCAGCTACCAAACAAGAAGTTTTGAAGTTAATAATAGCATTTGAAGTTCATCCAAAAGTCTTTCAGTTCTTATTTATTTGCCACCTTCTCTAAAAATATTCTGCAATATCAGCCTGTTATAGCGACAATTTGTTGGACTGCTATTTTTATAACATTTTATCTAGCATCTGACCCGCCTTTGTAATATATTTTACGACTTTTGACGTGCGATATGGCTGTTCAGGCAGACCGCCCCTACACTCCCGATTCCAAATTGCCTGACAAAACCTCGCATCCCTTTGTGCAATAGAGTTATTATTACGGGTCGTTGATTTGGCGAGGATCCTTCTGAAGTATAATATTACATGTAACATTAACCATAAAAACCCGACGGTAGGCCATAAAAAAACATGAGATCTTAGAGATTTATTCGTTGATTATCAAAGACAATCTATTCGTCATTAACTTAAGAATTGGCACCTTCAAAAAATGTTCAGAGATCAATGCCATAGATATTTCGTGCATTGTATGTTAGTATAGAAAATCAAAAAGTGCCTATAAATAACAGCCTTATCCACTCTTGGCGAACAGTAAATGCCGGGTCTGTATAGGTCGTTCCCAGAGGGTGGGGGTGTATAACTGCGTAGTTTCCTCCGTTGCTATGGTGACGCCCCCCACGTGGCCCGTCGTTTTCGCAACCTGCCTCCGAATTAGCAGACTGAAAATATGGGCCATCAACTCATAGGCTATTACGAAATTAATACCACTGGAATCGAATAATGTATACCTTTTTCGTTCTACAATTTAAATCACCTAACACGAGTGAGTGGTTAAATTGTTATTATGAAATGTATTACAACTAAATTGAGTATCGCACTTCCCCTTTCTGTATCGCATACCATTAGGATATTTCATAACACTTTTATTTAAATGGTTCCTCTCATGTGGGGTGTTACTTTGAGGTCGCACCCTAGTCTAATTGCATTTTATTTATTCAAGACATTGCTACTGCCGAGCGATTATAAACACCGTACGTGAGGGTGCGTTGATGGCTTTATGTTGTTCATTAGACACCATGCGAATTTTGGAAAGCTGGATTTTACACTCATACCATTAAAACTACATAAATATATATTGTTCACTTCACTGAAACAAAATATACAAAAGGTCATCGTATATAACAGTTTGAGGAGGGAATGATCTTAATTTTTAATACGCAGGTATTCTCAACGACAGTGTCGACTTACAACAGTATTTTCCGAATTTCATTAATCGCTTCGCCAGCATTAAGGACTCCCCACGGATAAACTGCTCTGATGAACGATTAGAAAGCAATTGGGTTAGAAATTCAAATTGGATTAAATTTCCAGATAATCCCAATTTATGGTCTGATAGAGACGAAGACTGATTTCTCTGTTTTATCAGTAAAATCTGAAGTTACAATAGAATAGAGTGAACACATACATTATACCATTTAAATCGTACATATTAGTATTGTAATTTACATATTCATAATTGATTGTTAACATCACCTACCCATACTCGTATTTCATATTTGTGTCTGGTGTGAATGTCGATCAATTACCGAAATAAATATTTATCACCTTATTTGCGCCAAACATGGAATTACTCGTATTTCATATTTGTGTCTGGTGTGAATGTCGATCAATTACCGAAATAAATATTTATCACCTTATTTGCGCCAAACATGGAATTAATATGAATACGCAGATAATTGTATATACGTACTCGATAAGCATGACAAAAGTTAGGTGTTGACGATTGTTCACGTTCAGTAAGTATACAAAATATCTTGCTTCGTAATGCAATCGATTTCTGGTACCTCCATCACATATTTATTACATAGGGTCTCGAGAATGCTTGCGGGGGAAAAGGTAAATGTTTTCAGTACTTCTCGAATAGCAGTGGGGTGTTCGTCTGATTTTATCATAATTGCAGATCACAGCAAAACTGTACCCGCTCGTGATGGCTAAGTAGATGCCTTATCTCTTGCACAACAATTTCATAGTCGTCTCCAGGTTCTTGGCAATGAAATATTAAAGCGGTGTCCTATAAATTAGCTTTTTACGGTTTGGCAAACGTGTTCTGAAAACTAATCAATGATTATGAAGAATTTAAGCTTGTTCGCACATGGTTCCGGTTATGTTAATATTAACCGTCATGGTCGCTCTTTGAATTTTAAATATTTCATGTGTCTATCATTTTTTGCGGTTTTTTTCATAACATTGTTTTGTGACATGACATGAAACACCAATTATTATTCCTATGGGTTACATCAAGCTTGCGTATAATACCCGATGGCTGTTAACTTTGCTTTTATATGGGCCGGGAGCTTTCAAACTTTGCATTAATTACTGCCGAGCAACTTCGCCCGCTCAACAAATGGTTCGACAAGTAAACACTGCGCAATAATCTCACTGACTAAATTAAGTCCCTTGTGTTAGGGCAAGAACTCATGGCAGCTATATGGATTAATATATTCTCTGAAAATCACTAAACTATAAACCTAAATATTTTCAATAAACTTTCTACGAAACAGTAATTATCGTAGGTGTTCCAATTTGAAACATAGGCACATTCAATCGGATTGATGTTATCCACTATATCCTTTTGTAACTTCGGCACCGAATGGCATTTTATACAGACTCAAATTACGGCAAATGGACCAAGTTTCGTTCCCCCAGTGAAAAAGTTTTACGCTTTGTAAACAGACCGCGGGCAGAGTTTGCCGTTTGCATATGAAATGCTGTTAGCGGGCTGGTGTGGGGATTAAGTCACGCACGTTATACTTATACACTTTTATATGCCCGTTTGTTAAGAGGAATGAGTCATATGAGGTACACGAATGCAATTCGTAGTACTCACAACCAATAGTTACTACGAATTACTCACAAATCCAATGCGTCATTTCCCAATCTTTCTATGAGTCATTTAATCCCTTAAGATGAATGAATCAGTGGCCTTCGACCAAAATTGTTCATTCTGTATCGTTTATGGATAATGCACTGATGTAAAACACAAGACGCGTAGGTGCAATATCGTTGATAATGATAACGGTGATATTTATGTAAGTGTCGGTTCGTCGACCTAAGCGCGACGTTGAGTCATCGGTCATTCATCGTGACATCTTCAGTTCTCCGTATGCTTGCAAAAATCCGTTCCCATTTGGCGATGAGACGCGGTTGAGACGCAAAGCAGCTAACGCCTCGGTCACGTATGTAAGATAACGTTTAAAATTCTTGACGAATGCACTGCTCACACGCAAGCATCACATTGTTATTTTTTGTCTGGACACTTAACACATTCCTCTCTAAAACTTGACGAATAAACCATAATTGAGGTGCTCTAGTTATTGCTCTGTATTCGGCTGGAAAGGAACAAAGCGTGCGATTGAATATTCATTAATGAACGCCATTATAACGGAAGGATTCAAGGGCCGGGCCCTGCATTCCATGCGGTGAGAGCAGTTAACAGCGGTGTAAGCCTCAAGAATCGGCATTGTCTGGGGTCCGATAATTTACCACAGGAGTCCGACCTTAAAAGCTTAAAACGAGCACCAGTAATAAATAAAGCAAGTATAACAAGAATGAGTGCAGCGGCTCACGCGTTGAGTTCATTGCTTGCTTTTTTTTGTTACACCAAATCTTGAATCTACTAAATTGAATAGCTACGTGCTACGACTCGTGCCCAAACTCTTATAATAGGTTCAGAGGAAGTCGATACTTATATTAATTAATGTTATAGATATGTATGCTTACCAAGTCTCGGTTACCTACCTAGTTGTGTAAACTTGACCCAGTTAACGCCATGGCGGCTGACTAGGAAGGCCTGACCTTCATCCAGTTTTCAAAGCGAGAATGTAGAAAATTCCCACGAGAGAATATCTCTCGTAGGCAATGCGACCTATCCTTTTTTCATTTGATAGTGACAGCCCTCGTCAAAATTCATTTCGTAATATCGCTTCGTAGGCGCGGCGTTTCGCTATCGGCGGCTTGTACAACTCTGATACCAGGTTGGCCACTAACCATACGATAGCGAGAAGATTTCGTAATGTATCGCTTTTGAAAATTAACGGGTATGCCATCAGTCTTGTAGTGATACAAAATTGTTGTTCATTATTTATTTTCTTCATTATTAAAGCATCAAAACAAAGATTCATATACATAGGTAATGCAATATGAATAGATTTGTTTTTTTGCTTTTCATAAAGTTTGAAATGACGTGTAAGCGATTACTAAATAAGGTCGCGTTGTCATTAATTTCCGCGGTCATTTTAACGCGACGCTGACAGATGGGTCCGACCTTTTTTATTACTGGCTAAATTACGCATTTTTATGAATCCATACCTTTTGGATCCAGGCACTAGGTAAAAAAATACCTAATATTATTTCCAATCACGAAGGTCATTATTATGAGCGTTATTATATTAAAATCTACGTGGCCAGAATAGGAACTACAATTTTCTTAAGTCGCAGTAAAGTATTTTAATACACTTTTTCGGGATTACGCAACTTCTCTTTCCTGAGAGTCTCAGTTAAACTTCAGCTCTCGGCACGAACAGAAAAAAATATTTTTCTAGAAGACACATATACGGAACAACCCTATTATTTAATGCAATTGTAAACCTCTTATCCCTACCTACTTACAAGTATAACCCTTTCCCTCTCTAAATCTAAGTAGGATATACCAACAGCAAAGATTGATCCAGGAATATTGTATTTCTTGATATTTAATCTTAAGTGCATGTCGATGCATTCCCACAAGTACATACCTATGTATGTACTCTTTGGGCAGGTGTGGTAATGGAAGACGGATGATCGGTGGACCATGCAGTAACGGGAGTCACACTTGAAGTGCAACGGATATTTGATACATATATTGAAACGAAATATCTTCAATCTCGTAGTATTATACACACGGCTATTTATAATTGGAGTGCATGAGGATTGCTTTATATAAATATCAAAATTGATATATCAAAGGGCTGCATACGTACCTATATCATATAAAAAGGTATGACGTCATAATAATGCCAGTCGTAACAATAAAATCGTAGAGTTTATTGCGACCGACCGGCCGGGCTGCGTGCGATCGGCTATCGACGCTCAAGTGGAGCATTTTTATGATCCCTACAACGTATTTAATCAAATAAATCATTTCACCTACTTTGCGTTTCATAACAATTGTGATTGATGTCCGTATTGGCAATATTGACACACGGCATCAAATAAGACACGTCTAATTTATGTAACTATTTTAATTATTGATTGGAATACTTTCTTCATCTTATAACGAACAAAGATCGTGTTCTTTGTTTGAAAACAAAGGATAAAGTTTACTGTTGTCTGGAGTAAGTACCCTCTACTGAAGTTACATGCGGTAGCTAGCTACAAGCACGAGTGTCGTCGAGTGCTTGTTCAACATGTCTCCCGTGGAGATGTCGCAACACCACCTGCCACTTCTCATTACCTTGCTCCATGCTCATACGGACAAGCACGAGGATCAAAGACACCGCCATGTTTAATTTAAATGCGCTTCTTAACGTTGCATTGTTTTGGTTATTTTGGACATGTTACTAGAGATTTAATAATAAATATAAATATATTTTTAAATGCAAGATTAGGAAATGGACGCTCTCAGCTTTACTTCTCTCAAGCATGGGCGTAGGACCCTTTTAACACTTTTATTTATAAAGCACTAACTTGGTAGTGATATTTATTCTTCCCTCGAAACCGATTATTCTATTATTATTGTAAAACATGCTGTTGATACGTGTGGCGTTCCGAGTTCGTGACTAGGGAATATGATAAATAAACATTTTAATGTAGTCTTGACACGTCCATAATAACTAAATATCGTGCTATTGATGTCTATCACGGTTTACTCATATGGGTATATTTTGTTTCTCGCATTCCTTGAATGTGAACTGGGTATAACTTTCAATCAACGTCTCGGAACACAATCGTCTCTCTTCGTGACGGAGCGAATTCAAAATCACTTACCGTTATACTTTAGTGTTCGCTGGCTGCAGGCTCCTGTTGAATACCAGAAAAGCTTTCAGCTAAAAACTTCGAGCGCTTTTGTGATATTAAACTGCTCAGTTTTTACATCTGTTACGTGGAGTGACTCGTGATTTTGTTGTAAATAATTTATAATGCTTTTCTCTACTACGTAACGATCGTTGTTTAAAATAATTATTGGTCAATTTGCTCCGTTGGTCCCCTGATTGTCTGATTCTAATGGTTTCTCTTGACTTTATAGAATTGTTGTTCCCGGGAGAATCACTCATAGTCATAGTGCAACGTCAGCGGGTAACGGAAGACCCCAGTTCTCGCTTCATAATTAGTGCCTTAATGTCTTGTGCCGTTACAACAGCATTGTCCGCTTCAATACTCAACCGGTTATTTTCCTTTGTGCATTGTTAATGAAAATTGATTGCTTTGCATTTTATATTTCACCAATAGAATGTCACTGCTTGTGTATTTCTTTTTCTTCTCCAACGTGTTTATAGGTAATTTTGTTAAAGCTAAACACAATTTGTCGCTTATTTTGATATTTAACGAGGGTTTTGTGGTATTAGCCGAAGATGTCACGTGCTGAAGCGTAAACACAAGTTTTGATCCTAATAACGTCAAATTGCTATTAATTTGACATTAAGGGCTCCATTACACCGGTTTGTTTGAATATGTAATTGAATACAATGCTTAACCGTTAGCAAACGGTGCGCCCTCCAATAGGGACCGCCGCGGCGCCGGAAGTGTATCACTGTGAAATTGCATCGGCTTCCTGAATTTTAATTAACGTTATTTCGCATTCATTATAAATGAGAAAGTTAAATTCAGATGTTATCGTTTAATTTAAAAAGATCGACCTCCAGTTATTTAAATCGCAGTAGAAATGCCAAAGTTCGCAGTCTTATCCAACAGTATAAGCCAAGGACATTTTAGCTGTATGGCCGCCCCCGGGCGTGGCTGGTATTCAACCTTGGATGGGAACGTCCTTGAGCTTCGGGAGGAGCTTATCTTTATAAATAAATTTATCAGATGTGATAATGTAAATCAGTATGAATAAGTAATGCAATAAGAAGCCAAAGGAAACAATACCAACTCCGCTCGTAGGTGGGTATTCAATGTCGTTACTAATTGCTCACCATATTCGACGATAATAACACAGTTAATAACACGAAAATGTTTATTAATGAGGTCGACATCCACGATGTTAGAATATTTGTTAATGCCTCGATGATCTACAGGCGTTACAATTTCATAAATTTGTTTATGTTGAATTTCCGCACGCATTTAACATTTGCATCGCATGAACCATCAAAAGAATAGTGGTCAAATCTCCCCTTACAACAGACCGTGTATCTTTTTTAATTTAGTCATCTTGATTGAAACTAATTTATAGGCTTACCTACCATAAACCGCTATTGCTAAATCAATTCAAAACAACTTATTTCTCAGTCAGAGAGGAATTACTACAAGTTTCCTGTAGGTAGGTTTTCGTCATTGTCAAGGACATTACATAGCATTAGTGGACTACCGAGGAAATGGGATTATTTTCGGGCGGATATTAAATTATAGCCGGTGAGTGCCGGATTACGCGGTGCGGGTTCTATTGTGGTCACAATTTTACGACCAATTATCTATCATAAAGAATGAATTTAAGTTTAGTATCAATGATTCTAAAAGGACATACCGGCGCGCCTATAAATTATTCTCAAACTTTCATTGCCTCTTTCACCTACAAAGGAGTGAACAGCTATTAACATTTCCTTTCAATGTAGTAACAAGACAATAAAAGACCCATTTTATTTGTAATTATGCGTGGACACAGCACGTGGATGCGCACGCGCCGCCGGAAGCTCACGATGGTCGATACTTGCGTGACATTGTTTGTCGTAGACACCTGCCGCGTCCAATCATGCGGAGAATTCATAATGGCTAGGTTAGGAGGTGGATACTTCCGAATATTCTCTTGGAAGTAACACTGTAATTAAATCATCAGTTTTATGACTTCTTACCACCCCATTATACCCGCAAGTGCTATTAAGAAAAGCTCTATAAGACGCGTCCGCGCAGTGACCGCGCGCGATAACGCTTGTTGTTTCAGTGTGAGTAATTAATTTTACCGAGCTTCGTTAATAATGTGGTCGGCGGAGCAACTTAACGACAGTTACGCGTTCGCCACAGTAACAATCTAGTCTTGGTGCAGTCAAACTTATGTTTCTTACTGAAAATGTTTTAAATTGTGTTACGTAGGTTAGGTACGTTTCACAACTCTACAATGATTTTAACGCTATTGCGGCTGGATTAAATTAAAAATAACACAGACGACAAACTGAACAAAAATATTTTATTTTCGTTCAGTTAGTGAAGGTTACTAGCTAAACTTGTCTCATAGCTACTGCTGGTGCCTACGCACGCACACAGCTCGCTCACAAATCTCGGATCGATTGTTCCAATGGCCGTGAACTCGAACCTCCTCTCGCAACGAGCAACGCTTGAGTTTCACAGAAAGCACACGGAACCAGTAAAATAACATCACGTTCTTGCGTCGACAGAATCAATAACAACGAACACTTTTAAGCCTAAACCATTTATACATGATTTACTGGTTATAGTGCATTCTGTGCGTAAAACATATGTATTATGGACATGAAACTACGGCAAAATTACCACTATTCATGAAGTAGAAACCTACTGGAGCTGCCGTGCCAGCATGCCGCGCCGCCGCCGTCTGGCGCCTAAGGAAAAAGTTGTACACTCACTGAATGGGGACCACATTGCGTTTCACGTTGCGTCATATATGTTAGAGATAGACCCATCTCGACCGCTTTTTACGCGGATGAGAACTGTCTCGATCAACTTTCAACATCTCGTAAGTAGGTAACCGTGGAGACACTAGCACCACTAGCACACAACTATTATTGAAAGCAATTTTCTTATGTTTCTCCCGTATCTTAATTTTAAGTCATGGTTAATGAAACCGTATAGGTATATTGTTCAGCGTTATTACTAATATTGGTTGCATTTGGCGGCACAGTTCCATCCTCCACCAAGCAACAAGGAACCTATGTTCCGAGAGAAAAGGAGCAGCTGCATCTGACTCCCCTCGGTCTAATCATTGTTCGACCAAAGGGTCGTCCGGAATGGGGAGCAATAGTCGCGCTACAAAAAAGTAGTGTCCGACCGAAACAGGATTTTCTGCCGAAACCGAAACCGAAACCGAATCTTCGGCATCTGTTTTAGGTTCGGCCGAAACCGAAACCGAAACCGAACCTTTTTCAGACAAGTTAAAAATCTTTTGTTTACTGAAATTTGGCTTATTTTATACCCTTATATTGACAGTTAGAAATGTTAGAAAGTGTTAAATGAAATGAATGAAAACAATAATTGAAGTATGTGAAAACATAATTATTAATAATATCTTTTAATATTACTGTTCTAATTAAAATAAACACAAAATAACAATCATGTTAACACTTCTTGGAACAAAAATTTGTCAATAATCAACACTTCATTAAAAAGGACCTCATTAATTGAGTATTTTGATTGCGTTTATAATCACAATATGATTAAGACTAAATTTAACATTAATTGAGATCATTTTAAATTTTAATTGCAGTTGGTAATTTAGGGTTGTTGTGGGTTTTTCATAATTTAGGGTGGCAATCGTAATTATAATATATATAACCCCCGTTTTCATTTTCTACTTGAGGAGATAGACCACGTCACGTCACGTACAGATCGATTCTTAAAAATATACGGACAACAGCAAATCATTTTACCAATAAAAAATGAAGTATCTGAAGGTCACACACAGCTAAATCATAGCTGGTAGTAAAGTTGTTTGGGTAATTTAAAACCTCATCTAACAACAATAACCTAAAACAAATGTACCGTAACATAAGTAATAAATAAATGATGAATGTGTGAATCAAATAATATATGTTATATAACCTCTTTCTTTTACATACTTAATTCTCATCATTCATAAACTCAACGGAAAGAACTTCAATGCTTAATAAAGGCCAATAAAGCGAGAAATAACACTAAACTCACAAAAACAATCACGCCGGACCGGCCGGCGATCTGACAGCTGACGATGGCGGATGCAACGCGAGACACGAACTCTCCCGAAATCAACCGAGTGACGCGCGATAATTCACGAACGCAGAGTTTCGGCGAGGCCGAAGGTTCGGTGGGTTTTTGGCCGAAACCGAAACTGATGCCGAAACTAGATTTTTGAGCCGAAACTGGCCGAAACCGAAACCGAAACCGAATCTTCGGTCGGACACTACAAAAAAGGCTATTATAAAAGAACGCATCCAGGTACCCCCGCACGATTCCATATACGAAATCCTATTTGCCGGGTGATCGATTTAAGACAACATAGGCGATTTGAGCTCTTGATACGCGATTAAGAAATTCGGGAATCATGAATACTGCAATGAAAGAGATGAAAGAAATTGTACATCTGTATCACCGAACACTCACAGTATGCTGTGATCGGTTATACTTATAAGTTAGATCCCCGATCCATCATACAACTGTATGATGATATTATATTATGATCAACGATTAATTTTGGCAGAGACCCGGCTGCTGCTATACAGTATGTCCCCGCGGGTCTGCTCATAACAAAGTTCATCAACAAACTAATAATATAAATATAAGCGATATTTGACATGGTGGTGAAAGCATGCGGGCATGCAATAACAGCAAATAACTCGCAATGCGTACAATGTTTGTGCAATGCGGACTTGTTAAGCTATGACGATGACGTTACCGCAGACTGTTCATCTGGTCATTGAAATTCATTGATTCATACCACAGCCCCTAGGTATGTTTACGCTATTGAACTGATTCGTTATAAGCGTACACTATTAAGCACTATTATAGCTAAGCTAGTGCTAATGGCTTTTTGATGAATTATTGATTGAAGCGTCGCCTCGGCGCCATTATCTGCATGAATATTCCCATTCATTTTACTTTCATTGAGTTGATCTTCTACTTATCCAATGCTCATAGCAAGGTGAGATGTTGAATAAACCACAATAGAAATACATACATATGCGTTTAATTTCTACGGACGGTAAGAAATAGCTTCCACATCAGTCTAATTAACATATTTAGATTAAACTTATAAAAATATTTGAATTATGCGTTAATAAGCTACACTATTATAACCATATACCATAATTTTATAATGAATTAATTTATCTACATAAAGTTGGTGAGTGGTACTATTGAGTGTGCTTACGGTAGATGTATATGCTATAAAAAATTATAAGTAAGTAAGTACAATTAGTAGATGACTGTTATAGTTAGTAGAAAATCTAATAATATATGTCTTACGTACGTTAAGCCTTATAGTAGTGGCTCCCCTTGATGTCCGTCAGACAGCTATTGGAAGTGCATTAAGCTATAAGTAAACAGTTAGTGTGTTCAGAGCAAAAGGGGGTTCGTCGATACGCGAGAGGCTTTGAAGCTCAAATTTACTACATATGTAGTATTTGGTTACAGTTTATTTTCCTATTACATACCACGGCATACAAGTAAATAACTTGTAATGTAAACAACTCAGGTCCCAGTGTCGGTCGTGCATGGCATTGAACGCCCACGCATTTGTGATTTTAATCATTTAATAAGCTAGTTTTACCATTCTTGGCGACGTATAAATCAAAATTAAGATACTTCGACCTGTTAACAAGCCATAACACAAATTTATATTGTTAGCTATGACATAACTGCGCGTGAGTAATTGCGTAATGTGCTTATGCGGACTTTTTGTATAGAAATTACTAGGTAGCTCTGAATTTGGTGACCATGTGCTAAGGTTACTGAAGGTCATCATCGAGGTTGTTCCGCCAAGATCAGGGCCATGAGGTCGCCGGCCGAGTATGTTTGTTCCACGCATCACTGATCGGTTTGTTCATGTCAACATTTTTTTATTCTCTCCCTCAGTCGTTTCTGGTGATGATGTCATCTCCTTATCTTTAAATAAGCACTCGATTCGCCCCGATGGTCGATTAATTAGAATAACAAATTACTTTAAGTAAACTTCCTTCTGTATTGATATCGTTGTACAAAAAATATGAATTACAAGCAAGTCACATTCAAGCAAGTTATTACTGACGTATATAAACCAATATCTCCGGACATTGCTGTGTAATTGCAACGCCATGGCTAAGTATATACGTGTTTGCATGCTAATTGAGATTACACAGTTCGTTCGATTTAATAGTCGGAACATGACACCCTCTCAATATTTTCCATCAGACA
Organism: Drymonia ruficornis; assembly: GCA_947859195.1. Lineage (NCBI taxonomy): Eukaryota > Metazoa > Arthropoda > Insecta > Lepidoptera > Notodontidae > Drymonia > Drymonia ruficornis. The sequence continues at coordinate 10,936,032 of OX401905.1, read as the reverse complement.
TTAAATCGCAATGTAATTAGTCGCGTCAACATCGCGATCTCGATGCTTTCCCTGCGCTGCAAACGGTTGCGCCACGTGTTTGCTAGCCTATTCCGGGAGCTTTAAAACTCAAAGAAATTTAATAAACTCAAGTATATTTGTTGTAGCCGACTTGTAAGTCGTACTCGCGGGGAGGCGTCGCGCGGGCGCGTATCGATCGCGCCGCCACCGCGCGGCCTGCATACGAATACGAGAATCGCCCTCCGTTCAGCCCCTTATCAACCACTTCCACCGGCTAGACCCCAAGCCCTTCATTACCATCGTGACCCCGTTGTTCGCTGTCACTGTTCGGCTCTAGCCGTAGATTGTCTCCTGAACACTTTTTAGTATTAACATTCTTTCTGTTTGTAAGATACATCAGTTAACATTTGTTTACCTATAGACCTTCGGGTCTATCCGGTTGATAAACTAAAGCGGGACGTAAAAAAAACATTCTGATATGTAGCAAAGCTAATTAAAAAGCTCTCGTTTACCCTGCGAGTGGTTAACGTGACCTCATTCCGTAGAAATTGGATGTACAACGTTTGCTTAGACCCAACGATGAGGTCACGGCTACCCTAATACGCCTGAGTCTTCAGCCAGTAGATAAAGCATGATACGCTTGTACTTACTAGGAGATTGCTGTAAAATTGTTTATAAACAGCTTTTCGTTTATGTTCCATTTTTAGTTCGTCGCAGATGTTAGCGCACTGATATGTCAGGCTACCTGTAGTTGCGAAATTCCAGCCCGCAACCAGCGTTCAAGATAAAACAATGTATCTCATTAGCACTTTTTCCTTGTTCGTTTTATCAGTCAGTAGAGGTGTAATGCGTTTTTGCAATCAGATTTGACATCTGTCGGACCACGGAGTAGACAATAATGTCATAGGTATCTGATGACTCGGGCGCGGCTACTCAGAGCTTGTTGACGCGACCATTTGGTATTTTCCTTGTCTTGGCTATTTAACTGATTATGAGGGCGGAGTGCCTCCCTCCCTAAAAATTGAAGCAATTTTCCGGCCGAAAACTCACCTACTTATTGCGTCGCAAAATGTCTTCGTGACGCCTGCACCCATCTAAGTAGGCCAACCACGCTGAGGGGTTCGTGGATTTATTCTCGTGTAAATTTCATAACAGGGGGTCTCGAACATCTCGATGTCAGAATATTAAATTGAAATTAAAATATGACCAAGCTAAATTTCATCGATATATCAAAGTTTATAAACTCTAAAATCTTGAAGCTTTTTTTATCCTTAGAATGGCAGTTATGTTATGATGATTGATCATTCAAGTACGCACTTGATTGCATTGAAACTCTTAATTCAGTTATGATGTGCTAGGCACTAGAAGCTCATTTTCTAGAAGTTCAGTGAACTCCTGAGTTAATTAATAAACTGTATTGTATCGACATACAAGTAGCAACTAGGCTGATCGGAAATGGCTAACTAGAAGCGGAGGCAACTCGATGAAGTCAATTTAGTCAGAGTTCTCCCAGGGCGCGTCTTGCTAATAATTTGCGCATAATCATTCGTTACTAATATTAAAACGAAATACTAAGGATTAGCTGCATATGTCATTTCGAAAAGAGTGTCTGTCTGTCTAAAGTAAGTAAAGAAACAAAAAAAAATGAATTGGGGAAGTGACTACTTAGCTTTTAGATAAATTAGTAAGATATGTGTAGATTAGATATTTATCTTTATCCAATGTTTATTTTAGTGTGTGAACGGGCAGTGTCCCGGTGACGTACACTGTAGAATGGATTCGCAGATCGATACGACGACGCCAATTGGTCGGTGTCGCGACAGCAGAGGGTTCAATAATCGTAACATTGGAAAACTGTTGCTATGTTTGCTATTGCTACGACCGCAGAGAACTAACTCACAATATAGGAATAATAATAGGAATATTATGAACTTTAAAAGAAACTTGAAGCAATAAAGAAATGGTTTCATTTACTCCAATAATGGCCAGAATATTTGTGCCATATATTCCATGAATTCTGCTGCTAGATTTCAACACAATGCGGATTCCCACAGTTGTGTTGCGCACTAGGTATCTGTATTGTCATCACACGTGGAATCACAGCTGCAGCTCACGATAAAAAGTTGTAAGCCATTAAACGTAACGTTCGTTGTAATATGTAACGTACTACGAACGTTTAGCAGATGTTTGCACACTTTGCAAACCGATAGAGAATCAATGATTTGGTATCGAAATCAAATTTGTAACTAGTAATTTGAAAATTATGCTTCGTTCTAAATTCTATTCAGCTACATCTTAGAGTAGTTACTTATGAATCATCTTTAGATTATAATAACCACTAATGAACTTCTCTTCTTTCTTCTGTTATCTTATTTCATAAGAAATATTTTGTATCCTGATTTTTATTATTGCCATCGTTCGTTCGCTCGTATAAGTTAGTGGCCAATTCTGTTCTCGGAGTTTTCAGCCCTAGGAACTAGGAACATTAACAACCTAAAATAATTTTCTGCGACAGTGCACAATTTTACACGAAGCCAGCAACTAGTATGTAAAATAGAGAATTACGTGTAGTAGCCTACAGAATCTCTTTATTAGACATTGTTTTGTCGATTAAACTTAAGATCGTATAAGTGTATCCGAGTGAACCGGTTTCAGAAACGCGTCATGAGAGGCTCTCACGAGTGCTCAAGCTATAGACGTATCAAACGCTTGAGACTTGTAGGTTGTTCCACGAAATAAAATTAAAATGTATTTGTAAAGATGTGCGATGAAGGGCAAGGTCGGTGCATTTGCAAAGTTCTCCTAGGGTAAAAACCTTAATATCTTGTATATAAATAAATACAGTGGAACGAAAAGACCATATCCAAGGCGCTCCAAAAATATTAAAAACAAACTGCAGAACATATTTTGTAATGCATTTTCATGCCTAGGAAATGTTAATTAGTTAAATAAAATATACTTTACCTGTTAGAAAAATACAATCGGCGCAATAAAACCTGGACGAGCCGTCAAGCCTCTTAAGTAAATTCACAGAATTCGCGGCTTTTCGTACACATACACTATAACTTGGTTTCTATCAAGCACTTCGCAGTTAACATCCGGATATGAACTCCACGGTTAATTAACAGTCGACAAGTGGGAGAATATTGCTTCGGTTAGATGTAGGTAGTAAAGTTGTAGCACGGAGCTCAGGTAAGGATACCGCCGCAGTGCGGAGACTCCGATGGACTGACGGGTTCGTTCGGCGGGCGGAGGCCGGGGACCATGCTCGAATGACGCGCGGCGCGGTGGCGGCGGCGCCCCGCGCGCCAACGCGGCCCTATCGCCGGCCGGCTGCCGCCACCGCACCGCGCCGCGCCGTCCGGCGCCGGTTGAAAACCGCAAAGTAACACATGAAATCCAAAAATTAACTTTTTGTCTTTTCGCCATAATTGAATGTGACTGTTAAGGGTCATGGATGAAAATCTGATTTACCCGTTTGGTTATTATAAAGATCATACTGCGAATACACAAATTAAAGAGTTAGGTAGGTATCTACGGAATACAAGTCAGGTCTAAATTAGGGTTTCCTGGGTCGTTTTAAGGTCTCAGGATCGTAGAAGGGTTGGAGGTTGAGCTTGAGGGCAAAGATATACCTATAGAAATTGTATTTTTTTTTTTTTTTAAAGTAAGTTTCGGTCTTTACCACTTCAAATCTAGCTTCAGTCATTTAATAGAATCAAATAATCTATTTCATGCCAAACAATAAAGATAATGAAAAATTTATGAATATTTAAGGGCATTATTTCATAACATACAGACCAAGGTTTGGATTTAATCGTCTGAGCTCACGTACCTACCCAAGGAATTAAAATTATTCGTAACGCTTTACTCGTGAATTTAATAAGTGAAATTCCTGCTAAATTAATTACTTTGGCGGGCGCGGACCGGAAAGCCGACACGACACCAACCGCCCCGAGGCGGGACACGGATTGTCATGTCTACTAACCAACTAATTTTCATTTTATTGTTTAAGACGATAAAAGAAAAAAAATAATTTTAGTTTCGGGGTGTGGCTAGCGTCGCGTGAGCTGCCGAAGGATATATCCCTCTCGCTTAGCTAGGACAGAACAGCTATGGAGTAGACTATAGTATAGTTATTTTTTGAAGGAACAATATTGTTTAATTCGTACAATTAAAATAATATGTCCCAGTGCACCTTTTAAAATAGATGAAATGGATGAAAATATTCAAATATATTTTTTTCGTTTTATATGGGATTTTTATGTCGAGTGTATTTGAAAAAAATAATTTAATTTCTATGTTGTTTTTATTGCTGAAGACAAAGTAAGTCAAAAGAAGACAAACGATACCTACAATATGCTGATAGATACGTATAACAATATTTCGATCGTATAATAGCCTATAACCAGCGGACGATCCAGACGCGTCCAACGATATCTCATTAGTCAAATTATTATGATAAAAATAGTTTGGACGTTATACGGGAGCAGATGAACATACATACATATCGGTCAAAATCATAACCCTCCGCCCACCGTAGTCGGGTAAAAATGTACATACTCTGTGTCAGTGACTGACTGCCGGATATGAGTATCTTTTTCATGTTTCGTAGGCAAAGGAATACTTTGGTACTTAACTTCGATGCCGATCATGAAGTCATCAGCGGTGTCATAATATTTTTTTTTACCATATTTAATTTATTTTTTAATTTAATTTTCAGTTTTTATTAATATTATTGATTTAACCATGCATTTATTTTTTGTTTATCTTTTTATCTTTATTTTTTTATCTGTCAAAATCACCCTTAGACTGGTTACCGCCACAGATGACAAGAGGGCTGGCTCTTTCCTTGCTCAAAAAATTCGCTTGACAACAGGAACAGCTTGAATACAGGGAGGACATGCAGCCAGTATCCCACGCGGACGGTATTTGTTTAATTAGGGGTAGGTTTTTATTTTATTGTATTTTATTTTAATTTATGTTATATTATATTGTATTTTAATGATAAAACATGAAAAATAAAAACAAATATATATTTTTTTAAATTTAATTTTACTTTTATTTATTGTTTTATATTTATTGTGAAATTATAATAATTTTAATAATCAATATTGGACTATGTCTGAAACAAATACATTGAATTGAATAATTTAAATACAAAAATTATCACATTAACTCGTTAAATCACGGTTTACACCCGCTAGAACGAAAAAGATCCTAACATGGTAGGTAGGACCTGAGGGTTGGCCAGTTAATTACTTAAAATACACTATATTTATTTCAAGAAAACATTCATAAGATCTGAAGGCGTCGGACTCGCACATAAAGGGTTCCGTACCACCGTAGAATAAACACATCAAAAATATCAAGTTTGAGACTTGATATTTATTTTTAAATGTTATTATATTTTTAGTATTTGTTCTGCACCGGCAACAGAAATACACATTCAGTGAAAATTTCAACTCTCTACCTGTTACGGTTCGTGAGATACAGCCCGCGCTGACAGACGGACAGACAGACAGACGGACAGCGTAGGCCTAGTAATAGGGTCCCGTTAGCACCCTTTGGAACCCTAAAAAGTAGCCTATGTTCTCCGCCAAGACCCAGTCTATCTCCATACCAAAATTCATCAACATTGGTTCAGCGGTTTAGCCGTGAAAAGGTAACAGACAGAGTTACTTTCGTTTATAATATAATAGATTGAATAGGACGGACAAACATTTTCCTATCCATATCTGTAATGTTATTTTTTACGATAATTTATTGATGTATGATATATTTATTACTTGCCCATCCATACCTACAACAAACGCAATAAAGCGACTCCATTGTTTTGACAAGCAATGTATTCCCACTGTCGGCCCAAGACCATGCTGCAAGTATATAACAGTAAGCGAAATAGGGAGTTTTTACAGAAATGACACGAATAACTATGAAATGACAAGAGATGACACAAAATGACAAGAGATGACACAAAATGACAAGAGATGAAAAGAAATTACACAAGACAAGGAAAAGCAAACGAAAATCACGCTGCAGTGCAGGTCGTAGGTTCGATTCCTGCCCAGGACATGCATTTGTGTGCATGAACATGTCCGCATGTCCCGAGTCTAGGTGTAATTAAGTGTATATTTAGTTTGTATTTACAAACAAAAAGTAGTATATGTAGTAATATCAGTTATCTGGTTTCCATAGTACAAGCTCTGCTTAGTTTGGGATCAGGTAGTCATGTGTAAAATAATTTCCAAGGATATTTATTTATTTATCATAGGCGTCGGCGGACTGTAAATACTGTACTGTACCTGTAATGTGGCACGACCGTAATATTTTTTCGTAATATTTTTTAAAAAATCCTTCACAGGTCCGACGTCGAACAAGTCCGACTGGACACTGACAATACAAAGTTAGAGAGAGACATGGTTAGTTCAAGTACTTAAAATGTGAGATGGCGATATTGTGCGCGCGCTCGGAAATAAACAACGTAAGCGCCAAACCACATTTTCTTGAATTAAAAAAAAACTACTTCATGAATTAAAATATGGTTGAAGGGTAGTTTAGATATCATTATTTGCTATGTTTTAGAAATAATTTCGTGATCTAAATCGTAAAAACATCGTGGTAGCAAGGAAAATTGTAAATAATTAGAGCTCATTTCATATTTTTTTTTTATCGAGAAAATTTCATCAAATCGTGATTTGGATTTAAAGATACTCATGATAATATAGTCAAAAATCATACATCTAAATATAAGATTCCTAGTCCACATACTTACTTAAAGAAAAAGTAGAATAGAAAATCAACCAAATTTCGAACCCTCGTCTTAAATCTTAGCTCATTTATATTTAAGGTTATTGCGTTTGGTAATGGCGCGTAGTTGTTTTTTTTTCAGTGTTTAATTGTTTACAAATGCAAAAGTAATTTAAGTAGCTGAATTTATTCACCTATTAATCTTGCTTTAAAATTTGGATATACATATCCTCTTAAATTAGTTTTAAAGCAAAGCAAGATTATCAATTAATTAAATGCAATCAATTCAATTCAGTCGCGAACAACTAAATTGCGTCTTGTAGATTTTCCAATTTTGAGAAAAAATCATCGTCACCTACTTCGATCATCGGCAAAAGTTAGATTATCAGGAACATGATGTCAATAAACTAATAGTTAAGAACCTACTTTTATTAGAAACTATAGTGCTGGCCGGCGACTTCGTCCCTACGCGTATTTTAGAACAAGATAATTTATGATGTTGGTTCGATATTCACGTAGCGTTCCCTACTTTGCGACGACGAGACGGTCTCTGCAACTTAACCGCGTTCGTGCGCGGGTTCGCGTTGCGTTCCCTGTTCTTACTTTAATAATAATATCTAAATACCTAATAAAAAATGTCTGTTCCAGAGATTACTCGCAAACATACAGACGTTACCTGTTTAGAATTTTAAGTAGGTATAGAAGTATAGATGACATAATTTAGTTTGTCTCTACTACAACAACCTGCTGAATAAGGGCGGAAACCCACCGCGGTGCACGCTACGCACGAAATACGTTAATGATGATAATTTTGTTCGACAATGACGTCAATGTCGTCATTTCGTGCGTAGCCTCTCTCTCCGTGCACCGTGGTGGGTTTCCGCCATAAAGCCGCGACCCCACCACGGTGCACGGAGAGGCCACGCACGTGGGTCAAGCTTCGCTCTGCACGTAAATGTACCTATGCAATCGTTCCCACCGCGGCGCACGGAGAGGCTGCGCACGAAATGACGTCATCCATACATTTTCTTGCAAAACGTAGCCGTGGCCGTGGCCGTAGCCTCTCCGTGCACCGCGGTGGGGTCGCGGCTTAATCCGGTGAAAAAAATCGGCCAGCTCAGGGTACTTGCCTACTACACCGAGAGCTTTGCTTTTGCTTTGCTTCAGCTACTCGACACTAGATGGCGATTATGCAATTTTGCCATCGCCATCTATTAAATTATTGATGTTACTAATAATTGTGGAACAATCTGCAACCCACCAGGGTTACCAACTTAGGGCTTTTAGCCCCAAATTTAGGGCTAATTTTAGAGCCATAAATAATATTTCATGCACCACTAATTTGACTGACCAAAACAAGTAAGAAAAGGAAAAACGTCTATGGTACTATGCGAGTTGTCCTCCTTGTACAGTGTATTATTAAAATGTTGCAGTTGTATAATGTAAACATGTATGACTTCAAGAATTCCGAAAGTTCAAATGCAATGCCAAGTCGGGACTTAAACGATTTATTATCCATTATGTAGATCTTTAATTAGTTATAATAAGTTCAAATAAAAAAAATATTAAAACTTATATTTTTGTATCTTAATAAAAACATAAAACTCATTTAAACAATACCCTTGAATAGATACACAATTTTAGGGGGTTTCTTTTGGCTTTTAATTATTGCATTTAGGGTTATTTAGGGGCATTCATCTTGATTTTAGGGCTCTTTTATTTTAGGAGTTGGCAACCCTTCCATCACACGATATACCTGTAGGAATGGAACGTAAGGAGACAGCGTGAAAGAGAACGGTGTAGGTACTTGGGCGATGTTAACTGGTTGAGGAACGAGGAACGAATAGAAGAATGAGAGGAAAGAGTTATGAATGTGGAGAGTGAACAAGAGAGATAGACAACGACGACGTACGAAAGAATAAAAGACTATTTTTATTATAAAAACATTCAGATCACTAAGGGGAATTCAAGGATTATTTTGAACAGGATTACCTATAACATTTTAGCTCGAACGTTAATATAGATCTACGCATTTTAGACCTTAACTTACCAACCTATTTAACGCTTACCTATCCTTCAATCAGTGTCAAATCCATACATTCAATGACAGATTAGAGTAAGTCGCTAATCTGTCATTGAATGTATGGCCACATACATACGGAATTCCGTAAGCTTATCACACACATACCTTTATGTCCATTCGGAATAATTCCGGATGCACAGGCTACCGGAATCTGAATTCCGAAAAGGAAAAATTTCGAACCGAAAAATTCCGTACGTATGTGATACGTCCATACATTTGGATGGATTTAATGCGTTCGGAATCCCCGATTCGATATTTCGAAACGGAATTCCGTATGTATGTGGCGGGCCTTGGAATTTAATGAACACCTTTGCGACTGTTTTTTAGTAAGTGAGATCTTAATATCCTCAATTCCTGTAGGGGTGAGTGTATAACAATGCACCAAAAAATATATTTGCAGAATTTTACTTTGAAAATGTTTATACAACTTTGAGTGAAGATGAAGTGTCGGTAGTTTGAATATGTACAACCTAGGTTCGAGTATGTTTCAATTCGTCATGCGCAAACAAAAATAGGGAAAAAAGTTGCAAAACATTTTATTTTCGGGGAAAAATATGAATATGGGGAAAATTCAGGATCTCGATCTAACAACCCTAGCGGGCGCCATTACATGTCGCATTGGGCTTTTTGGCGGGAAGTGGAAAAGTCATGTTGTCATTTTTGTTTTAATTTCCAAAACTTGTGTTTTCGTGTATTATAGTGTGTAATATTGGTGGAATATTAACCATTATATGGTCATAAATGTGCGTGAGTGTGGGCAATTGGAACAAAAGTGATGAAACATGATTTTCGGCTTCTCACAAGAAGTCTAGTAATTTGTCAGTAAAGTATCCGCCACTTTACTGATAGGGTTTGGGGGGGTAGAAATAAGGTAGTTATAAGGTAGATTTAAGGTAGTTATAAGGTAGAATTAAGAAAAAAATGTAATAAAAGTATACTGATGTTAGGCTCCAAAGGGCTAGTTCCCAGGGGCCGTAAAACTAATCTTATAAAAAAAAAAAAAAAAAAAACCATTACATGTCGCATTGTTTTCTGAAGCTTGTTTAGTTCGATTGCTATTACTTACCAATATTTATTTAACGATTACTTGTGTCAAACAGATAGCGCGTAAAATTAAATTTTTACAGTGAACTTGTACCTATTATAGATACCTGTATATTGAGGTAAGTAGGTACTCAAAATATTATTGCGGTGCTATTTACGTAAAGGTGAAATTTGAATCTACTATTTGTAATGCAATACTTGCAGCTTTCTATTTATTTTTAATACTTACTAAATAATAAAATACAACTTTTTTATTATTTAAACGATCAGATGGCACCTCCTCGTCGCATTTTGCGGCAGCAGGTGGAGATCATGCTGGATGTTCTGGAGGAAAACAAAGAAATGGGCATGGGACTGCAATCCGGGCCGCCGGCGTCCCAGGGCGGCACGCGCGCCAAATGGGCCAGTCTCGGCAAGCAGCTCAACACCGTGCCGTCAGGCACCAAGAAAACACCTGAGGAATGGAAAAAGGTAACCAAGTTCATATAAGTATAAGTACCTGTTACCGGCAATGTGTAAAATTCAGGAATTCTCAGTCAGACACTATATTACTTACTAGGTTTTGTATGCAATACTTACTTGATAGGAATACTGAGCTGCTGGTAACCTAAGTTTATGTAATATTCACCTGTGTAGAATAGAATCTGTTGGTTTTTAATTACTAACACCTTTTTAATTCGTGTTTCTTATTTTCAGTACTGGTTTGAATGGAGGCATAGATGCAAAAAAAAAGTTGCAAATATAAAAAAATACAAACAAGCTTCAGGTGGTACACACACACCGCTGCAGCTCAGCGATTTAGAATTGAGAGTTTTGGAGCTCAGCGGCAAAGCTTATTTGGAAGCTGGCATGGCTTCTACGATACAACTTGACAACTCTTCAGCTAAAGAATCGGATTCTGAATTACGGGAGGACATCAAAACAGAGTCTAAACCAGTCAGGGTTAGAGTGAAGCGATTTGCTACTGCATCCAGATCATCTCCAGGTAAATAATGAAACCAACCAACCTTCTTCATTCCTATTACTCATATTAATACACCAGTGTCAAGTAATATTTAGAATTATGCATGAATATCTTTACATAAGTACCTACTAATAATTTACTCACCTTATGAAGAAGATGAAAAATGTCAACCCCGAGTAATGCCAAATCCTAATAATGTCCACCCTTTATTTCTAGTCCTATTGGGATGTTGGGTTATGGAAAATATAGATTCTATCAGCAACCAATAACAAAAGAATATAAATATATACATATATTTACAAAAAAAAGTATTCTTAAGATCATTGTCAGAGTTTTATTTTTATTAAAGTTATAGAGGATAGGGTGAATGAATGGCAATAAAAAAATGAAATAAGAATGAGTTCTCTTTCTTGCAGGCGAAGATCAACGTACTGTTACACCCCCTCCAAGTTGGGCATTGGAGCTCGAAGATCGTAAAATAGCAGCTGAAGAACGAATGGCGGACGCGTTGGAGTCCATGGCCTCCATCATGAGAGCCCAGGATGAGAGGCGGGAGGCTCTCGAGTACAGGCTAGCGGACGCACTGACTGCCATCGCCGGGACAGTGCAGGACTTGAACAGCGGCATACAGGAGGCCGTGAAGACTTTACACCAATTACGACCCCCGCACCTCAACGGAGCCGATAAACAAGAGGATGTGTTTTCATAGACAGTGCAGCCTTGGATACAAGGCTTGCGTTTGTAAAATTGTGCAATGATTGCACATTCGGACTGATTTTGTAAATAATAGTGCAAATATACATTAAGTACACGTATTTATTCAATTGAATAATAAATAATATACAAATACACAATGTTATTTTGATTTCAAGTGTAAATATGATCAGACTGTATCATCCCAATGGGTGTAGTCGGTTCAAAGAGATCCTATGTAGTGGTAAATCCTAATATTCCGGGTCCATACCGACCACCTTCATGATGTGCGAGTAGTGCGTATTCTAAAGTCGCTATCCACGACTGCCCGTTTGTCCCTTTAGTTCTTAACTACGCATCGGATTTTAATGCGGTTTTCACTTTCAATTAGCGAATTTCTCCCAGACGGTTCATGCATTCTAATTGAAATAAATAGTAGATGAAGGCCGAGGCGGGTTGCTAGCCTATAACAGTGTTCGATGTGTGTCAGGCATGGAGGCGCTGGAGACGAGTATAAACTACTGGGAGGACGCGCTGGCGGCGTTCTCCTTGGGCGCGCGCGGCGGCGTGGCCGGCACGCTGGCGCTCACCTCGCCCGAGGAGGCCGAGTTCTGCCGCGAGATACAGGACCTGCTGCAGGACGCGTACCTCTTGCAGGCATGTACTATCAATGCACCTATACTGTTATACATTGCATATAATTTTGTCAAAGTCTAAGCCCAAGTCCCTAGGCCGCTCGAAGTAACATAGGAGTTGTTCCGCTGGTTGCTGCCTTCTCGGTATAAATTGACCTCTGTTTCCATATTTACAAGGTTATCTAAATTCGGTGCAAACCATACATAACTTACAGTGGTTCGACAAGACAACACCACAACTATTCCGAGCTGCAGTTGCTAAAGTGGAAATAGCCCTTATAATGATTGTCACCCTCCGGTAGGAGACGGCACTAGAAGAAGAAGGTGCAAACCATGAATAACAATGTTTGTGTAGGAAAGGTGCGAGCTGCTGTTCCTGGACCAGCGGTCGGTGTTGTTCCGGTCGGAGAGTGGCGCGGGCGCGGGCGCGGGGGCGGGGGTGGGTGTGGGCGCGGGGGAGGGCGCGGCGGGCGCGCGGCGGCGGCTGGTGTCGCACTCGTCGTCGCACGCGCACGCGCGCCGCGAACATCACTCCAGCGCAGAGTCCTTCGCCTCCGCAGAGGACCAGGTACTTAGCGTAGACCACATCGACACGCACGCGCTCTGAACTAAAAAACCAGTGGGTCTTCTCCGAAATACGAAACGAAACGTTTCGTCTGACGAATGGTAAGTTTTCACTCCGAAAGTGTTTCGGATCCGAAGTTCGGATTTCTTCTTTCGTGGATCCTACTCTGAAAGTATCCGGAACACTTTTAGAGTAGGAAAATGTACCATTCGTCAGCCGAAACGTTTCGTATTTCGGAGTAGCCCCACTGAGCGCGTTTCGCTAAGTAACCGAATGTTGCCGATCAAATTCAATTGATTATTCGTTCATGGATGCTAGAACTATATATAATATTTGAGTATATGTAGCTACGAATTATTCAGGCTAATCGCAGAACCTACGGACAGATGATTCCGTATAGACGTTTTGTCCACTATTTTTTCGAATTTACTTTATACGTACTTTAGTTGAAATTGTTTTGTAGGTAGCTGATCTACGAGACTTCGACGAGTTAACGGAGACGTTCCCGGAATTAGAAAACCTAGAATTATATCAAAGTGCCGTGAAGCAGCTAGACAACGGTATACCTTATAGGTAGGTTGTACATATGTAGAATAACTAGTTTTCTTACCTAACCTTCTCAGTCGTAATGCTCTTGGCAGAGCAGTCGTGGTCACGTTACAGGGGGCTTACCACAACCTCTTATCGCGATTCAATTATAGGAACGTTTTAACGATTCAGCGACTTTTTGTGCAATGACGTACCTTATTGTCATGACAATAAGAAACGTCATTGCACAAATGGCCGCTGAAACCTTAAAACAGAACTGCTATAAGAGGTGGTGGTAAGGCCCCAGGTTGGCGAATTGTACTCCTGACAACTCGTCTCCACTGGTCTCGAGCCGACGTTTGGCTTACCTAATATTGCCAAGTTAAAATGACCTTAAAGATGTCCGGGCAGTAATTGAAGCACTCATAGCCAGGTGCAATCACTGATCGGTAAACGATCTGACGTAAGGCAACGCTTGGCAAGGTCGGACAGAGATGGGTGACCATTTAGTGGCGTTTGAACTGAGCATCTCCGTGCTTCAGGCACGTAAAACGTCGTTAAGCCTTGAAAAACTCTGACCCTCTGGCTTGAAAACCTCTGCCTTCAGGGTGGCCACTAACCATAAGAAGTAATGGCTAGCCTGTGTATTGCTTAGGAGTCTTCTTCTTATCGTATGGATAGTGGCCAACCTGATGTCAGAGTTGTTCAAGCCGCCCGAAGGCCTCTGACAAGGCTTAACGACTGCTGCCTAGATGACAACAACCGGGACCGACTTTTTACGCTTGTTACTTAGGAGTAACGCTTGTGGTTGTTTTGTAAAGGACACTACGGACTGAGGTGGTGCAATGCGGATCGGACGCGGAGTTCCTGTGCAAGCTGCAGTGCTTGCGGCGCGCCTTCACGTACGTGTTCGCGGACGCGGCCGTGTGGGCCTGGTACGTGGACGCCGGCCGGCAGGTGCTCACCGACCTGCTGCTCTTCGCTGACAAGGTATCATACCAATCCATATACCATTGACAAGTTGCCTTATGCGAACAAAGTTCCAAACTATGTCCTGATTCGTCTATTGTGAGAGTTTCTAAAAAACCGAAGACGTGTCAAAATTTGTATTTCCATCATTCCATACAAAATGTTTATGTTAGGGATATGGAAATTAGTGTTTGTTTAGGCTTATGTATTTAAGTAAAAAGTAATCTGTATCAGATATTCGGAAATACATCCCCTAAGGAGTGAAGGGTTCAAAGTTTGTATGGAATTTAATCCATTTTTGTTGAAGCTAGGAATATGAAAATCTGTGTTTAGGCTTATATAATGCACTAGCTGTGTGTCCGATGGGTTTACTAATTATATTTTTTGGAATGGATAGTAGTTAAATCTGTTATCCTCATTTAGGATCTGCGCACAGTTCTATTTACGGCACTGCCCCAAAATAGTGATTTCTATTCCTTGTTTAAACAGGAACCAAAGGAGTTTCTAGTGGCATACGAGGAAATGGTGACATGGGCTACAGACGGCGCCAATTGGGGTACAATAGAAAATGAACTCACTGCTAAAGGGGTTAAGGTAAATACTGCTTTAAAGTTCACTTTTGTTGTTTTCGTTTTATTTTTGTTTTATTCCCAGTTGTCACCAACGGCATTGTGTCCACTGGTGAACTTCCCGGTTGTCCAGTGGCGACAAATTTTCCCATATGTTGCCTTAAATTTGTCGAATAAACTAACACGAGTTTTACAATATTTTAAGGCGTTATCCTTCTACGACGTGGTGCTGGACTACATCCTGCTGGACGCGTTCGAGGACCTGGCGGCGCCGCCCTCGTCGGTGCTGGCGGTGGTGCGTAACCGTTGGCTCTCCGATGGTTTCAAAGAAAGTGTAAGTATTTATTGTTTGGTAGAACTATGCAAATGCTTACAAAGGACTGCAAGAATGTCAGAATGTATTTTTCACGCATGTAGAAAACAAGTCGGCACAGATGTCAGATTATGATCACAACTAACACAATTTTAATTGTTATTTCAGGCGCTAACAACAGCAGTGTGGTCAGTCATCAAAGCAAAACGGCGATATCTACAGTATCCGGACGGATTTATGGCACACTTCTACTCTATATCGGAACATTTACTGCCAGTTCTAGTGTGGGGGTTCTTGGGCCCTAACGAGCGTCTCCACGACGTTTGCGAATCTTTCCAAGCAGAAATAGTTGGCTTCATCACCGACCTATTCAGCTTCCAAAAGTGTCGGTACACCACGATAGAGGACCTTTCCGCCGACATCATGCAACACGCTAGACTAAGATCCGCCAACATCACGGAAAAACTAGCGGAAAGAAATTAAATGTGTATCTAAATTACATGAGTAACTAACTCAGGCGCGACATTTATATGATGTGAACGAGAAAATATGTAAATCGCAATAGCCATCTCTGTATATCGCGCGTTCGCATCATAAAGGATCGTGCACATTCGGGCGGGACGCAACGCACATTTTTTTGGGAAACTTAATAACTGCAATGGAACAGACTGACAGATCTCTACAAGGGAAATTGTTTTATTTATTTAATACATGGAATAATATATAATATAGCGTTATATCGTTCGTATCATCGATATAACATTGGAGAGCTCATTACTTAGGTAAACCTATTTTTTATAACAGTTCTGTAACAAAATGCGATGCGGCCAATGTGCGCTAGACTCTTGTGAATGATGCTTTTGCTAACTGCTATGCTGCTAACCAAATTAATCCTAAAGCTAAAAAGGTTAGAACGTACTAATATAAGATGTTAGGGAGTTATTAACGGAACATTCCTGTGGTGAATAGGTACAATTTAGTGATTGAGTTGCCATTATTTATCTAAGTTTAAATCAAATTGTACAGGTTTTTACTTTAGTTGTAAGATTCAAATGTTTACATCTCCAAAACTTTGCTTTTTGATATTACGGATATTATAACTTTGTATATTTTATGATAAGTCAAATAGTAATACTGATTCGAGACTCCCTAGATCTGAAAATAAACAGTAATAACTGTGTATAGTTTGTACTAATCCATGCATTTCTTAATACTAAATAATTGCTTACAAAAAGCATTCCATTATGGATGATTCAGTTACATAACAATGATGATAATGTAGACTACACTAACATATAACGTTCAGGATACTACATAGATGTATAAGTAGGCAATTTCGTAATAAATAGTGTTTCGAAACAAATAAATGTAGGTATATTTTAATTTATAAATAATATCAGTTATTTAGCGCCTTTGTAAATATTATAAAATAAATTGTTACAATTAAGTTTTAGACTTTTATTGCACAATATTTTAAAGTGGGTTCTTCCTGATATTCGGTCATTGTTTGATTGAACATATCTACTACGCATGATAACATCGTTGTTATACGAAACGCACTATTGAAAGGTTCTGAAATAAAACGCTCGCATATTAGAAAATTTAGTATATCAATTTTCACAATTATAGCCATACGTCTATGATATAAAAACAATTGTGTAAACATAAATCTTTAATTACAAATTCAACGATAATACTTCCCGAAGTAGTAAGCACCAATTAAGTTTTAGGTATCTCTATAGGAGTTTTGTTTTGGAGATAATATTTTGAACACCACTCGCTAGCCGTTTTTACACAAATGTCTCCATGTTCTCCATACGTACATTTTGGTCAACGGTCGTGGTGTGTGTGTCACTGAATTCCTCCTATCGGTTCAACCGACATAACAGAATTTTTCGTTACATTAAGATTTTTACCTTCCGACTGTATTTGAAATAGCCTACGTTTTTAGATAAGAAAGCCTGACAACCATAATATTTATTTTAAGGCTCACTATAATAAATTATTTGGTTTAGTGCACAGCAAGTATTAAAAGCTCTAATTATACAACGAAACATCTTTAAATAACAATAATAATATTTTTAAATACTATAATGAAAAAATATAATATCTAATAATTTGATATAAATTAAATTGGTGATTGACAGGCTTCCTCTATAAAATAAAAGCTTACGATATAGTGAGAATCGAACATCTACTCGTCAGGACTAGACACTAGAAAGTCTGAAAATGAGTATACAAACACACGAAAGAAATGCATGCATTCTTCTTATTAATTAGAATAAATGGAATCACTTTATGATATCCGAAACTAACAGTCAAAATATATACAACAAAATTATTGATGACAAAATCAATATTGGTTTATCAGGAAATTAATATCTGAAGAATTACCTATTAAGAGTGTTCATGTAAAACTTGCAGGTTCCAAAAAAACTTTGATGGGAGATCAACCTAGCACTGAGGATTTATGCAAAATAACATGCATTATTACGTACCGACGTGCGCAGTGTTTTATCACAAATTAATAATTTTTCACATTCAGATCTACAGGTAATTTACGAAAAAAAACTTGCACTAAAATGAGGTACAGCTATTCCATAGCTAAAAAAAATAAATATTTTGGTGTGCTAATACTTTAAAAAATTAAGTCCGCTAAATTATTGTTGCCATATAAAGCTTACTAAAATTATGTCGGCGGACGGCTAAACAGAACGAGGCGGTCTAACATCACCTCGCATCTCCTCCGCGGCTCGCGGCCGCGTCCGCAGCTGCACGACAGCTGCCACGACGTGCATCATGGACGAGTTCGCTCGCGTGAGTGCATATCATATTTGCAGAGCATCGTAATGTGCATTAATTATCTATATTATTATTAAATAACGGAAGGAATAATTTGGAGTATCGTGTAGTATGCGAAGGGTGCGTGCGAGGCGAGCGAACCGGTGGCGCCGGGAGGCCAGAATTACTCGGGCTCGGGCGAGTCGGGCGCGTCTACGGCGGCCACCGTCGTGCCGGCCGCGGCACGCACCTTCTTCAAGTAGCTGGCGCTGTCGAACTCCAGGCAACTCTGTCGACACGATAGTACATTTATCGACAGGAGATTTACAACTTACATTTCGAGTGCCATTCATAATGTTATTATTGTGTGGGGATGTGTGTATTAGTTCTTTGTAAGCATTTTGCATGTTTGTGAAGCTAGCATATTTAAACCGATCACCTAATTCGGTATATAGCGTGAGTGCAGGATAGAATTAGCGTATGTTAGATAGGAAAGCAGAAGAACAGGCAAAAGACGGATGATATTTTTAAATTTTTATATTTTAAAATCATAAATTGACAATCTTAAGGACACAACACTGGTAATTTGAAATACCTATTTTAATAAAATTAATAACAATAAATCAACATACGACATAGACAATATCCAGAGTAAAAATTTTGAACTTCTCTGAAATGCGAACAGTCTACCTGTAGCGAACCCCTCTCGAATACCCGTTCTGTCCGAGCAGCATGAACATAAATTTTATATTAATAATATTAGTAGGTAGGCAGTCTAGTATACATTCAATAAATACTTTCAAAACTATTATTCTATGTAAATAACGTAAAAGATTTAACAATATTCAACACCTATATGTAGATACTACTAAAAAATTCTTTCATTAATCCCATAATGAAAAATATTTTTTATCTAAAACGATAATAATTTTCAGCTAAATGAATGTCATAGATGGGAATTACCTAAATCAGTCTTTTATTTGACTATTACGATCAAGACAGTAATGGTTAGTCACAAGAGAATTTAATTCAATTAGTGGCAACATTGGTTATGATCGAAATAATGTTTAGTATACTATTTATATTACCACTCGGCAGCTCCGAGCTCTCGGTCGTCATTCATATATCACTAGCGTCAGTCTTATCAATTAACTTAGCTTATGCTACTGAGATCAAAATAACTCCTAATATAATAATCGCTTAATACTTAGCATTACGCTTAATCAGCTAAGACCAAAACGAGAGCCAGGAAGCGACCGAAAGAGATCAACGCGACTTTTAAAGTCAATTTCACGAGGACGGAACGAGCGCTTTGACATCGGTCTGAATAGGCCTCCGAAAAATACCACGGCACAAGAAAATAGTTAACAAGCGACAGCAGAAACAAGCAAGCTCGTGCACTTCGAAGGTAAAACCTTCTGATCGCGCTCGGCGTCATGGAGTGTACCGGCGAAGGCGGGACTGTCACTAGGTGATTACGACAGACAATCTGGGTCAAGTCAACCAATTTGCATTTTTCATATACGAAAAATGTTCTTGACTTTGTTTCAGTTTCAACCCACACGACACTCGGCCGACGGTCTCCTTCCCGGCCGGAGTTCACGGACGCCGAGCGCGACGGTACCTCGCGAGGCCGCGGTCCGACAAAAAACAAATCTTAAACAAAAGCTCAACTTTTCTCCAGGATCACGTCGGAGCGCGGCGGCGCGGTGGCGGGAGGGGGGAAGGAGAGAGGTTCCGAGCGGGAGGGGAGGGCGCTCAGTAGAAGTTGCGGCAAAGCAGCGCCGCGAGGTAATTGGGATGGTGCAGCGGCGCCCACACGCGGAAGGGCGTCAGCACGCGCGGGCCCGCGGCGGGCGCGCGCCGCGCCGCGCTCAGCGTTACCTTGCGCGCCAGCTCCGGCGGGAAGGCGGCCAGCCCGCTCGGCGGCAGCTTGCTCAGCGGCGAGTCGGCGTACTGCACCAGCGTCTCGTACGTGTACGTCTGCCGCGAGCCGCCCGCGCCGCCTGCAACGTGCCGCGTCGCACCGTCACTCGAGCCCGCGCCCGCGCCCACGCCCGCGCCCCGCGCGCTCGAGTCGGCCTCCGCCGGATCCTGTTCTCCGAACGAAGCGAACCCACCGAGTGCCAAATATTATAATCGTTCGTGACGCTCGGACAGCAGGATCCGACCGCGACCCGTTAAATCTGCTGCGAATTCATGTTCCAATTGCACTCGAGCAACTAGATTTTTACTATTGCGCTCAGAATAAAGCAATGCCGTGCAATGCAATTTTCAAATTGTCACAAAACAGAATTGGAAACGGAATTGTAGGTAATGTAATCTTACAAAAAACACGTAAGAAATTTCAGAAAATATGTATATAATTTCCATCACCACTCAAATGTTTTGCCTTGTAATGTAATAGATCAAACGCATGAGAGTTAACGGGGCTTCAACAAAATGCAGCGCATGGGCACAGGTACTCATTCGTTAGCGTTGTCTCTGTAGTCATGCATGATTGAACAAAAGCAAGACACGCAGGTCTCGCACTGGACCGCATCACGCTCCGGTCAGCGAGGCTACGGAACCAACGTGCATGCCGGCCGTGATGCATGGCACGTGTCGCAACCCCACGTCACGATCTGGTGTGCGGTGCAGTGTGAGTTACGCCTTATTGGCTCATCATATTTGTTCGTACAATCACCGTCGACTTAGGGTCGCTTAATGTACAAGGCATAAGGGGAGCATAACATTCATACCAAGCACTTATCTCGTGCCTTAGGGTTATATTTAGATCATAAATATATAATGGGCCAACTGCTTGACCCCGTTTAGAACTTTGCGCAAGTGCGATTGGACCTTGTAGGCGTTACTTAGGTATTAATTTAAAGCAAGAGCAATAAAAACACGTGCCGATAGAAGTGAAGCTTTTGCACAATGCAAGATATTGCAGGTGCATTGTTAATATAAAATAATAATACGTAAATTAGTATTTTTGCCAAAGCGGAGTGTTGACTGTTTTTGACTGACTGCTGCATTTAAGACGAGACATGAATGTGAAATTGCTGATAGTGTCAACTAATAAATAAAACAAAAATTAACAACATATAACAATAACACGGGTGATTGGGTAACGTTAACAAATAAACAAGTTCACCGATATGAATGACATGTATGAATATACACCGTAAGTAAATTAATTACATCACTTGACGATTAGTTACGCTATCGTGCGTTATATACAATCTGAAAACGTTGTCAGTAAAGCACTTTAAAATGTTTATTTCTGGTTAATAATGTGGTTTGGGTTATTTTGGATTGCGATGCGACAAAAAAGTAGAGATATCTACTCACTTATCTGGCACACCTATCTCAAATTTGATCGAATTAATTTAATTTCATGATTACTGACATGTGCGTACGTTCCCCGTATCGTATACATAGGGATAATTTTTCGTCCATCAATTGAGACTCTTTTTTAGCCCAGGAAATACGCAGTCGCACCGCATCGCACAGCCTTCAACAATGTGGATACTACTGCTAATTGCGTACAATAGGTTATGCGTGCTTAACCATTTTTATAAGTACGCAGATCGGCCGTACGCGAGCTTGATTTTAAGATACAGATTTTTTACCAGTGCGCACTTTTTATGATGTTCTATATCGGTAATAGAACACAATTTTATTAATGTCCCGCCAACCCGCATTAGATAGTGTAGTGGATTAAACATCCAAACCTCCCATTAAAAGCATGAAAAGTCAAGAAATATCTAGGCCCCAGTGCCCGGCTGCTCCCACCGGCGGACGGACGCCAAACCGTGGTTGGAATTCGGGGTGCTAAGAATGATTCTATACTTTTTAAAAATATTTTCTACTTGTTTCAAAGTTACGTTAACTTTTTTAAAACAAAAATAAAATATAGATTTTTCTTTAATTTCGGTATGTACATATCCAAATATTGCGCACTGGTTATTTTTTTCCTGCATTTATAATCACGCCCCTTCAATTCGTTGACCGTACTTCAGGTAAGTAGACCAATGAATGGAGATCACGCGTGCGGTCGGTCTGCCACTCATAAAATACCGATGGTGGGTGTAGGGTATGGGTGGGAGGGGGGCAGGGGTCAGGTTTACCTTGGTTCTTGTCAATGCTGGTGGCGCGCGAGAAGCGCGGGCGGCGCGGCGTGGCGTCCGCCTCCCCCGCCGCTGCACACAACGCCAGTTACACGCACACACCGACCACGGCCGTACACCCAAACTCTATACGGAAGCAACTCTTCACCCTTGACACCGCTCCGCCAGAGAACGACGCGGAACGCGCATGTTTACGACCAGATTGGGAAACAAATCCTTGCGAAATCTGAATATGAGGTACCTATTGTGTTCCAGAATCTCGAACGAACTACTGATGTGTTGAATATGCTTCATTCAGAAAGAAAAAATATCGGAAATCTAACGCTTGCTCGCGCTGTTCGATTTGACTGATACATAATTATTATGGAAGAAAAATTTACTTGGGTGGTTCACGTGGGTTGCGTGGGAGTCGATTCCCAGATATCGGAAACTTTTATGGTACCATTTCGGCAAGAAATTTTCTCATAAAAGCAGTGAAACAGCAGTGCGAGGTAACATGAATAAATGGACTAGAGTAAGCCGGATAAAAGTTGCTTCTGTATAGAATATTTTTGGGTTAATAGTTTTAACATTATGGCAGGTAGTAGTGATTACTAATGATTTGTTGTTATTAATGTTATATGAACAGTGCAAAAAATTTGGAAGATACGCTGCCACAACCGTTGATCGAAGTGATTCCAAGAAATATACAAAAAATGAATGACAAAACAATAAATAGTATACTTAGATATAAATAATAATAAATAAATATAAATGCTAAAAAAACAGAAATCTCCTACTAAAGTAAAAAAATGAATCTAAAACATGGTGTCCAAAAAACTTATGGCTTAAAAAAATGTTATGCGAATGTTGAGCTATAAATATTTATTATCGATAGTTTACATGCTTCAGTCAGTCTCAACCTGTCCAAAACAAACCCTAATTTAATTATTAAAAATATCACACACCATTGTTGTAAATGCAAAAGTTCATGCTTCGAAATCAATCGCATCTCTTATTCTAACTACTTATTCATGCTCTTTAAAAATTATATTAGAAACATACCTATTGTTCCAGATTGTACTTCGTTATCATTAATTTAAATAAAAGTCGCTAACTAGGAAGAAATAATAAAAACTGATAATCCAATATGAAAAACCGTATCACGTATTTTGTTACCAACCGAAGTCTAACACGTTTTTTGGTATAAATAAATTGAAATATAGCTGAATATCGGCTAAAGGTAGGAGTTCGATGCAAGCGGCAGACGGCAGGCGTCAGGCGATCTCATAGAAATTATAATGCCGTCTGCCGTCGCGGCACATGTCATCGCCACAATTTGTATGAGATCGACTGATGTCTGCCGTCTGCCGATTGCATCGAACTCCTACGGGCCGGGCCCCATTAGCGCGTTGCGTTGCGTTGTCGCAAGATTTTGTACTGGCGCATCACCCTCCCCCGCTTCGTCTCTCGCCCGTCGACCCTTTGATCCGTTGCAATGACGCAGCGCAACGCGCTAGTGGGGCCTCGCCCTACCTTAACGCGTCTCCGGCTAGGCGTTATAAGTCGCGAAAGATGTGTTTTATCCGGTCATCTATTTATACGGGTAGGTGATGTTTGCGGCGGCGGCACGTACCGGGCGCGTCCTGGTCGGGCGGCACGAACACGTCGTCGTCGGCGCCGTTGAGCGCGGCGTCGTCGCGCAGCAGCAGCGCGGCCGCGGGCCGCTGCGACAGCGTGAAGAAGTCGCCCGACCCCGCGCCCATCGCCTCCAGCGCGCCCGCGCTCTCGAAGTACTCGTCCAGCACCAGCTTGGCAGTCTGCGCACCCAAACGATACAAAGATATAGAACTCGCAAAAAGAAACCTTTTAGTGGTAGACGTCTTTCCGCCGACGAACGGATGGATCGGAATTCCTAAAATTACGAAATCGAATTAAATACTAAATCACAAATATAATCTCACCTTCACGAGGTCCAAATTATTGCCCGTGATCTTAATGGAATGTTGCCCAAAAGTCACAGTGTACTTGTATTCTCCCAGTGCGGCGTCATTAGTCGAGAAGCTATGAAGTAAAGCCCGGGAGTTGTGGGGAGATTTCTGAAAGAATAATAAAAAGGTGTCAGACGCGCGCTTTTCGTCAAAAACGTCTTCGTTTCAGTCTGCGAGATGTTGAAACTTGTATGATGAAGTAGAGCATAAAGCCACGTATTCACTAGGGGACAAAGTCGAGAGACATGTCGCGAGCATTAACATTTACATGCGACCGTCCGGCGACAATTTCGAGGATAGTCGCGGAACAACGCGACGACAAGCGACATGTGGGTGTTGCCTGCGATGTGACAATCGTGTCGGGCGACAAAATGTCCCCTAGTGAATACGTGTGTGTGTGGGTTTACCTCCCGTGCGCGCGGCGCGTCGTCGGAGCCGGCGGAGTCGAGCGATGCGCGCGAGCCGGCGCGCGGCTCCAGCGCCGGCTCCAGCCGCACCGGCGACGCGTTGCGCCGGATCGTGTCGCCGATCAGGTGCTTCGCGTGGCTGCCACGTGACATCACTTCACTCAACTCACGTTGCCAAGTACGGACGACCGCAAAAACTTACAAGCGACTGACGCATTTGCCACACATAGAAAATTGCGTAGGTACACAACACATAGATAAGATGCCGACCCGACACAAGTGGGAGACGTGTTGTCGACAACACGACAAGTCGGTGCCGGGCCGGGCCAGTGAGACAGCGTGCAGTACAATTTCATAGAATTACCTATGCGACCACTGATGTCGGTATCGGTGCCGGGCCGGGCCGGCCAATGAAGGATCATTCGCTAAGGCAACCGGTTACAGCAGTATGGCATTGCCAATGCAGTTATGACATCGCTGCCGTCTACCGAGGATCTGATTGATGCCCGACACGAATAGCCGTACGAAAAGCAGGCAGCCGGAATCTTTTGCCGTATACACTGTCATTCGTCATTCGTCAGGGCTGTATACAATCTCTCAGTTTCTATAGTTTACAGTACCAAATGTGGGCAGAATACTCACTTCACATTCTCCTCATTAGGTCCGGTGATTTGGACGAGACGCTCCTTTGCACCGGGACTAACTGAAAATCAGAATCGGCTCAACGTTCTCACTTACGACAACTTTATTTTATTAGTATTGGTTATTGTTAAGCTCAAAGCTAAATGCGATTAATAGGCGGTGACGTGACGTTAGAATTAAACCATCCTGTAAAGGTAAACCATTCCCAAACACTGCTTATGGATACGAATCATTAATAATATAGTTTCTAATGAACATTTCCGAATGCCAATGTTATTTGTTTTTTCCTAATAAAAGAATTCGCGTGACATGAGATACAATGATTATTCCAAGTCGATTTGTGTTAAAAATGAATAGGGAGTAGTAGATGTAGAGAGTAAGATATATGGCCGGCGCATATTGGGGGCGGCAGGGGAGAGGATTTAAATTTTTATCAATCGAATTTAATACTTATCCAATCGAAATAAGGTATATATTTCAACGCTCGGTGATCGACCGTGGAGCATCTCGGAGCAGTTATCTCGGTTCACCGAAGAGCACGTCGGAGCACCTTACTTCGATTGGATAAGTATTAAATTCGATTGATAAAAATTAAAATCCTCTCCCCTGCCGTACCCAGTTTGCGCCGGCCAATAGGAGAAGGGAAGAGCCCGCCACACCATGCGCAAGCGCCTCACAGCCGGCACCGTGCGTTCATACCTCGCTGAAACGATATAATCGTGTCACTTAGCTCCTCGATCATGTGCACCCTCCTGCCCTTGATACCCATCACTGGAACACCACAACACAACTTCAGACACGCCGTTAAGGTGGCGCTCCTATCGCACCCGCCCAAACCTCTTGGTTTCAACATTATCAACAATCTCAGATGTACACAGCTAATCAAAGGACATGCCCGAAATTTGTATGGAGCTGTGCCCTAACAGAACTAGGTCATATTATAGTATACAGGTTGTAGTTATTATGATCATAAATTCAAAGTTGCTATATTTCTTTTAGATTTTTTGTATGCAATTGTTACGTATATTGATACATTAGTTTATTTTAAATTTAATTTTCACATAATATTCTTTTATGCAATTATATACATATTTGGACATGTCATTTGTTTCAGGAAACATCTTTGGTAATATTATTTTGACATCAAGACTATGGGCCTTATGAGAGATTGAAAGCATACATTTTATTTGAGTATAGATATCTTTATCGTGATTTGCAAGTTTTATCTCCCCCTTATCAACATGCAACACTGAAATCGACCCAAGTAGGTACACATAACAGAACTCATCTAAACAATACTAGAAATAGATAAGCATCACATTGATTTCGGTCATGCAATGTTTCCCCTGCAAAGATTTTATCGCGATATAATCAAGTTTGGACTAAAATGGTTAATCAAAGGTCTAACTTTCAATAAAATAAGGCCTGTAATAATTTTTTTTAGTTTTAGCCTCAATTCTATACGGCCGAATACTCAAAGGCTACTCAAATGATAAGTCCCACTTAGGTCCGTATTAATAAACTGATATCGAAATTAAGATGCTGATTTTGACAGATGTTCCATACATTAAACGTCAAAACTGCATCTTAAGATCGATCTCAACTTTTAGATCGATTTATTAATACGGGCCTTAGCAGTTTGAGACGTCGTTATCTGTCATTTTTTGTATGGCGCGTCGAAGTCAGCAGCTCTCTAAATTTGAGTAGCGTACGAGTATACGGCGGCTAGTGAGTTAGGGCCTTTGATTAATCCAGTCAGACATCATACAAATAGATCACCTAACATGCAACCCGTTAAGTATTATACACATACTATGAGCATCAGATTACCTTTCCCGGAGTCGGCGTTCCTGATGACGACCTCGTCCTTGGAGTAGTTCTTGCCGGGTATCTTGGTGGGCTTGGGGAACTTGCCCGAGGGCTTGATGATCTCGCCGGGCGCGAGCAGGGCGGGCGGCTCGGCCGGCGCAGCCAGCGTGGGGGACGCCGAGCCGCCCGCGCCCGGCCCCTCCATCGTCGGCACCAGCAGTGGCTGCACAACACACAAAACATACACAACTTTATAAAAAACCCTGTATTAGCTTTCACAACAAACAACACATACACAACTTTATAAAAAAAAACCCTGTATTAGCTTTCTTTCTTTTCTTTTTTTTTTTTCTTTTCTTTTTCTTTCACTTCGACACATTGTGCCAATGTGTTAAATGGGTCATGCACAATAAAATTGATTTTTTTGATAATCAGGTATGATTTTAATTTTATAAGACTAACCCACCAACTGTATTGTGCTAAACTAATCTTAAATATCCCATCCCTATTGTGGTAAGACACTATTGCCAAAAATTGTCAGTAAAGTTAAAATGGGAAATAAACTATTGGCCAGAACAATAATTTGTTCTGGCCAATAGTAATAAATTCAGTGCCAATGCACTGAATTTATAATTATTCACAAAATATAGTATAACAAGAAATTACTACAAACTTAACATGATGCAGGTTTGAGCACTTTATTAACATGGTTAGAGCCGTTTTCGGATGTATATTATTAGTGAAACTGGGTTAGCTGCGTGCGCGTTTACCGGAAACTAAAATTGCGCATTATTTAAGTTTTTGCCAGGCAACAGCAGAAGACTAGGATAAGTAAAACAGTATTGTGCCATTGCTGTGTACACGCCTAGTTTATCGCCGACAAACATTCGCTAATTAAGTGCCAGTGGGTGCGCTAGTCGGTTGAAATGCAATTACCTCAGCATGCGTGCCACGGTGCCTGTAGTACTGACTCATGTAGTCGGAGCCCTGCCACAGTTTGGCGCGCAGCTCAATAAGCTCGAGAAGATGAAGTCTAGTTTTCTTGTCAAGCCGTTCATCCTGTGAACCATTGCGGAACACAACAAAGTATCTGAAAAAAATAAAACTTTAAAATACAGGATATAAAGTAATTCAAGTATCTAACTAAATAACATACAACAATCCTGTAGAACATTAAAATTAAAAATTATGCAAAGAGAACTTTGATGATCAATAAAATTGTTGATTGATTTGTCAGATAAAGTTTTAAAACCACATGGTTTTAAGAATATTTATGTAGATATACAAACCTATCAAGAAAGTCTTTATAGAGTGCTTCGAGCTGTGCGCCGTAAAGCTTCAGATTAGAGTACATAGTGGCCACGTTGCTTTGAAGCGCACGGTCATAGTTACCCTGCATCATTTGGTACGCCACCGCTTCTGTCAATACTATCAGGTCATCGACTGCAAAGAAGAAATATGAAATAGCTTATAAACAATATTTAGTAGAACGATAGTAGAACATTTTCATGAAAAGTATCTTGTGTGCTCTTAGAAAATTCTTTTCCACACAGGTAATAAAACCTAATTACTGAATCTAGGTCACATACCACTTACACATATCGAGATAAAGAAAGTCTTCTTTTAAAATTAATTAAAGATTTTATTCGTGAACCTCAGTATGTATAAATTAAGGCTACCACATTAGTAAATGTATGAAAAATGCTCTGACTGGTACCTATTAACCTACATAAAATATCACTAAGACTAATTAGGGCATATAAGTCTGAACTAGTAAGAAAAAGTGAGTTGTAAACTAAAATGCTTACCAGAGTTTATTTTGACGTCCAAAACAGAGTTGCGGTTGTGTGCGGAACTGGTCGTCGATTTCAGGGGTCTGGGCACCTCCAGTTTTTTAACCGTGCGGGTCATTTTCGTTAGGGTCGACATGGTGCTGCCAAAACAAACAAAATCAACATTATAAACATTCCATTACATCGGCTTTTGGCTCGAAGTTGGTTGTTTGCCGACAACGCTCATGACGAACAATGATTGTCACATTTTGCTGCAGGATATGAGTAACCTTGTCATAATTCTATGCGTGTCTAAACAGCCAAATATCTGTAAACTCACTCATCCATGGCGACTGCGCCTCAGTGCACACTAGAACCACTATTATAGCAAATCGTGTAAAAAGTGAAAGTGATGACAATGATCCTATCGAATAAATTCGGAACGAATCCAATACGTGTTCATTACTCGTACTATTGGTTTTTCGTGTAATAAAAACGGATTAGCTGAAAAAATTTTGACTTTATAGAAGAGTAAATATTTTGTTCGATGAAAAACATTTAGACAAAACAATTGAAAACTATGGAACACTATGAAATAAGAAATAAACAAGAAAACTCACCTGGCTACGCCATTAATTCGCAATAAAAATAAATTTCGTCTAGGGAGGCGTATCTACCAAAATATCGGTGTAAAAAAATTATTCTGCTGATGTCGTTTTAAACTTCAACGACAAAGTAAATTTTACAAAATATACCCCGAAAAAACATATGAAATTAGTTAATAATAATTATATATTATTACATAGCTAACCAATTTATTCGATATTTTATAAAACCGATAGTATTCCGGTTAAAATATTTATTATTCTGCACAGTACAACACTAACTAACTATACTCTCTGGTTTGGAACCTATTTCTGCGCTGGTAACCCCGCGTTTCCACTGCGTAAAAACATGTTGATTTCAACAGAATTCAACAGATCTCACGACATGTGTAGGGTTGCGTTTCCATTGACGGACAATCAACATGTCGCATGACTTGTTGTCACTACAAGTATTGCGACATGTTGATGTTGGTTGTGTGGAAAGCGTTCACACTGGTGAATAACTTGTTACGAGACAAGTTATCATACAAAGCGTAAAGAGACTTCATGCTGGCGAAATTTTTTTTTTAACACCAGATTATAGTCAGATGTGATGTCATCCGCACAACAAGGCGGTGGCGGTGTGCGGGCGGGAAGCCACAGGCGGTGGCGGTTATACGGGCGGGGAAGCCGCATTCCATCCGAGTGCCTAGTTGGCTTGGTGGCGTAGTACGTACAAGGTTATAGGTATAAAACGTGTATTCAAGCGATGAAAAAGAAATACCTACTTATTTTTTATCAACTAGTAAGTACCTATTGTATTCCTAGAAGAGCAAAATTCTAGGAAAAAGCATACGGCCCGTCTGATGTTAAGCAGTTTGGGCTCTCTCACTTATCGTTGGTATGAAACGCAGCTAAAATTGCGACTTTACGCCGATTTACTGTGAGAGGGTGGTACTACCCGGGTCGGCCCGGCATGTATGTATATGAAAAAGCAGACATTAAAATTATTACAAGACCTATAGTGTACTTAACTACTCTCTACCGAGATATTCTCTATGGATTTTCACAACAATGAAATGTCTACGCACATTTTCGGATAACAGTATTTATGGCAAATAATCATGTTGATATACAAATCTTAATACATGTTGAGTGCCAGTGTGAACGAAAACCCTAACAAGTGTATTGACATGCTGGTATACATGTTGAGACTTCAGGCAGTGGAAACGCTACCCTCAACAATACATGTTACGCGACATGTCGGGCTCATCATGTCGCGATACAAGTATGCCGACATGTTTTTTGGTGGAAACGCACGGTAATACAAACACACGATGCAATTTCGTATTCAATCCGTTGATTCAACTCATTGACCATAAGAAAGATAGAGGACTGGCCCTATGTGACGTCATCTGAAGCCAAACACGAGCAAACGGCAGTCCAAAATGGCGCGACTCCGCCCACAGCTAAAAGTGTTGTACTTTTAGTGGTGCGTTCCATTCACTGTTAATTTTGTAATTTTCGTTATTTTCGTCCACAAATGTCGTTCCATTCACAAATGAAAGTGATCATTATGATCGTTCATAACATTTTCACCCCAAGTTCCAGACGGATTGAAAATGCTAAATATGCCACGGAATTTGGCCACTTTAGACCCAGCCCAGCCGATGGGTAAAAATTGGCGAAGTTTGACATTTGAGCGTTTGACGGTTCACTTTGCACGTAAATAAACGTAAATAAAGACGATAGAAGCCATAATTTTTAAATATTGAAAATTGTGACTCTCATCGTAGAGGTAATCCGTCGCGCGTCCCATTTTTTAGTTAATGTGAGCTAAATAACTACTAGTTGTCACAGAATTGTAATTTTGAGATGGTGTTTATTGGTGTTCGGTGTTGTTTACAATCTCGTGTCCAAATAGCGCGGAGTGGTTTTACAGTTACTGTTTTTTTCTCATGGAAAATCAGATCCAGAATCAAATTTCAGGTTGGAACATGGACTACTAGAGCGTACCTAAATAACCCGCGACCGTCAACGATCCCAAAACCGGGTGATCTTTGCAAATATGGCTGATCTTGTAATGACCCAAAAATAAGCAATTCGGAACAGGTTAGTTACAATTGGGTTTCTCTATGTTAGGTATTCTTAGTCTCGGTTAATAGTAGTCTAGGTACATTCTTTCAAATTGCTTGTAGCATGGCACAGCCTATCACCAGACCACAATGTATGACCAAATTCCGGGCATTACAGAAATATATTATAAATCAGCCAAAGGCCATAATCCTGCAATAATGGTAAGGGCTGGAAATACTATGATGTTAGTAGATATCTTTAATAAGTAGTTGAATTTGATTTATACACCATAGTTATCATGTAATAGTTGTCACAGCTAGAACACATATCAAATCATGTGTCACTAATATATTAAATAGGCTAGGGGTAGCGGATAGGTAAGGATAAGGGCGGTAGGTGGTTAAGAAAACTAAACTTGTAAGAATTAAAATAAAATATGCTTTAGAATTAGGATACAGACTTGTGTACTAGTAAAACTTTAGACAATATTAATTTACTGAAACATTTAATATTTACAGTGTACGGATGAAATATTTGGCCAAAATGCATGGGAAAATCTGCGCCAAAATGCATGGGAAGCGATTGTCTCCAGTGATCTTATTATTACAAACAACTCTGCATCACAAGAATTGCCGCCCGGTGTTAATCCCACTACACATTATATTGGTAAATATCAAACTTACTTATAGATCCAGATGGTAACAAACACCAAGAATATTTCTTGATTTATGTGAAGTTATTCAATTTTCAAAATGGTAATTAGATGAGCCGTATTGGCAATACGACATGTTTTCGACATTGTTTTCCGAAAATGACTGGGTCGTACTGTGTCCGGACTCCGTTTAGAAGGAATGCTATTCTAGACAGTCGCATATCTCCCTCTTTCTTGGCAATATCTTTGGGTATATCATTGACGGTGTCCTTGGTTTAATATTAACAAGTGGTCATAACCGTAAATTTGGATTCGATTCATTGTTCTTTCATATTCAAAGGCGGTAATAAAGAATACCAGCTCGCAGGCCAGCTCCAGTCCGAGATTGTAGCCGGTAGAATATGGCAATTATCACACCCCTTTTTGTCAATCAACTAAACGTGGTTGGACAACAGAATGCACCTACCTAATGCTCTGGGGAATACCTACAGGCGTGATAGTAATTTTATGATCATTTTGTTGCTTATTTACATAACATCTATTTGGTCTAATTTTGCGCCTTCTAATGCCATCTAGTGGCGAATAGCGTAAACTATTTTAAATAGACTAGCATATCATGCGAGCTAATGAGTAATGGGCAAAATAGTTTCTTGACTATGTCTAATAAGGGTCCTTTATTAGCGAGGATAAGGACGCGTGCCATATTCTGTAAGGTCTCATATAAGTCTGCAAGATCTCATAGTTTTAAAGACATTGTGATGATGGGTGATGTCAGTATTAGTAGTATTAGTAGATCAGTCTCGCTTTTATTATAGAAGATAGAAGCTATGGTAGCACACATCTGAATATAGACCTCACATTTCTTTTTCAGGTTGTAGGCGTGGAAGCATTAGATGAAGGCGTGAATGCGTCGGCGGTGTTGGCGTGGCGGGAGACGGGTGGCGCGACGCGCGCGCCGGTCTGCTGGTTGGCAGGGCAGCCCACTCACGCTGCTGCAGGGGATCATACCTGGTAAGGATAGATATCCACATACTTGGTTGGTCCATATGAGTAAAGTCCAATCGACTGCTACTTATTGGCCGGTTCCGGCATAATGTTGACCGCCCTTGTTGTTTGAGCGTATCTTCGGCGCACTGAATGGTTGGAGGTTCGATTCCCATCGGAAACAAAATTTTCTGTTCTGGGTGTTACGGGGATCGCCCCTTGTCTATGTATACCTATGTAATCCATAGTACGCGCGTTGTTAAGATGATATTATACAACAATACCAGCTACAAAGTGTAGACTATCACACATCTTGACTTGTCTACTCGCTGGAATGAAATAGACGGTATGATAGTATAAAGTAGACGACAGTAGAGCAATGTTTGGAAGTTAATTCCTGTGATTACCAGTATGCAACATAGCGGTCTGACCTTTTTCAATAGAAAATCATTCTATACTTCCATCTTAATTTCGTTTCCAGGCACAAAGTGGTGCGGCACTGGAGACATAGCCGCCGACTACCACGACCTGGGCGCAGACCGGCGGCTGGACCGCTGCTGCCGCACGCACGACCTCTGCCCCACCAAAGTACGGGTCTACTCCCGCCGCCACAACCTCACCAACAACTCCTTCTACTGCAAGTCCCACTGACCCCAAAACGACCAACACCTCGGCTTTGCACCTCATGGGACACATATACTTCAATCTAGCTCAGGTCCCATGCTTAGAAGACTTGCCCAAAGGCCGAGAGTTCCGCGACGCTAAGCAGGGCTTCTAACATCTGCAACCGAGTACCTAGGTTAAACTCAATGTAGTGCCATCTATTAGTCAGGTGAATGTGTCATGCACAGATTTTGTATGCTCTAAATTTTGCCGATGGTTGCCGATAGACCCACTAGTTGGATCTCGGAGGGCAGATGGCAATCGCTCCGTGTAAATATCGGTGATCAGCCAAATCAGGGTAGACTGTAGCCGACCCCTCATAATGGGATAAGGCTAGGAAGAATAGAGATTAATAATATGTATATTAGTCTGTAATGTATTTATCTATTGGCCTATGTCCCCTGAAATAAATGAATCTATTCTATTCTATATAGGTATATAAATAACATACAACTACTGTCTATAACTCTATAAGTTTTAAATAAAAGTTTACATTTGCTGTATTATTAACATGTTAAACTGTAAAGTAAATACCTATTTATTACCACAGTTTTGAAAGACTATGGGAAAGAATTTCCAATCATAATTATAATCTGAAAATATTTTCTACTTCTTCATGCTCTTGCTGTATCAATTAAAATTTTCACATACATACTTTTCTCATATTATTACCTTTTGTTTCAGAAAAACTAGACGCTATGGTGAAACTAATAAAAACAAAATGGAGCAGCAAAAGAGGCTTACGAAAAAAAATAACGGTGGCATAATATGTGTGTGTGAATATGTGATATGTAAGCGGTTTTACTATGGGTTTTACAAAGTTTTTAAATAAATAATGATTGGTAAAATATAAATATTTTATTTAATATTTTTGGGTATTTTACATTATTACAACTAAATATCTCGTAGACGAAATTGAGTTGCTATTACATTTCTTTTAGCATTCGCTAGTAGTAGTCTTCAGGCGTAGTGGTCATCAAGCCTGTCTGCAGAGTCTCATTATTAGTTCCTTCCTGGGCTATTATTTCAAGTTCTTCAGAAATGGTAGACTCCAAAATATACTCAATTGTAGATCGAGTCACCCTGAAAACAATCCAAAAATACATTTCTTAAGTTTAATCAACTATGTATTGGTATTCAAAAATTAACTGTGAAGTTAGGTAGGTATCTACAATGCACACTGTGAGCCTGCTTGAAAGGAATTAAAAAATAAATTTCTTAAGTCTAATCAACTATGTATTGGTATTCATAAATTAACTGTGAAGTTAGGTATCTACAATGCACACTGTGAGCCTGCTTAACAATGTGGAGATGCCTTTTCTTCGCGTGGCTATCCTATCCTATCCGCGTGCAAGCATGTCTCACCGCCTCGCATTGTCGATATTCAGGACAATAAGCCAGAAACTTGGTTGTACAGCTGCCACAATCTACAATCATTTTATACATACACTTTACTTAAATATGTACCTGAAATGGATTTTGAAATCGATATTGCTGTACGAATTTACTACAAAAATATAATTTTGCACGTGAGGTTTCAATTTTCATTTCTTCGGTTGAGGTCCGGCCAATACAATAGGAGAAGATCGTCGTCGTCTGATAAGTCCGATGAAGATTCCTCCACGATTTTCCGAATGAGTGATGCAATTACTGTCTTTTCCATTATTTCCTGTTTTTCACAAAGATTATTGAAACTGAAGTTATGCAAGCTACACTACAACAACAAACACTTGTCAAACTATCATTTGACACATTTTCAGCCGCTAAGGCGTTCCAGACACATGTGGACAAAATGGGCATTATTTTCGAAAATTTCGTTCATAACGTGAGTGGAACACAAATTTGTGGATAAAATCGTTTTGTACGTTTTTAGCGAAATTAACAGTGAATGGAACGCACCATAGATAGTCGATAGTATCCATATCGATATACCTAACGATCATGTCGCTGGAAAAGTGCTGGGTCATGATTAGGTAGGTACAGCTATGCTGGGCTAAATCAAATAAGGCAAAAAAGGGGGGATACATATCTGTTAGGGTCAGGTCAATGTCAAGCGTGTACATTACCGGCACGATGGAGGCGGGCGCATTTCCAGGGTGGTATGGCTGGATCCTCACGTCCTTCTGCGCAGGCACATCACTAAATCCCTCGCTTGGGTTTATCCAGTTCACACAACACAATTACACAAAGGATTGAGTAGATTTCGTGCGATTAAGGTTTTTAGACACAGGAAGCACCGCGACGGGGCGGGTGTACTACACAAAGGTCGGTCAGTCAAGTGTCATGACGCGGGAAAGAGACCGCAGCACAAATATCACGTTAATCAGGGGTAGGCAGTACAAAATTATGTTTTTATTATTACTACTGTGTCAATGCGGTAATGGATCGGTCATACTCATAGAGTAAATACTAAAGAAAGAGGTGTTCTTATGCTGCGTTCCATTCACCGTAATTTTTGTTATTTTCGTCCACAAAAAGTGTTAAAAACGATAATAATGATCACTTTCAGTACAAGTTGGTGCGAGTGGAACGTGATTTGTGGACAAAAATAACGAAATTAACAGTAAATGGAACGCACCATGAGTAGATATCTCTATGAAACAACGCGTGGAAATTTGCGCGGGAAGGCGCGGATGGTGGGGGTTAAGAAATGCGTGGCATCTATCTACCGGTAAATAGCAGAACCACTCACTTCGTTTTATGTTAGTACGTAGTTTAACTTTTTGCACTAGATGTCACTAAGTGTATGCTGATAAAAAATGACGTACAAAGGGACGCCATCTAGTGTCGAATATAATTATATTTGGGATGCGAACGTTGGCAAGACGTCTGCACAGGACGAACGCCAACAGCACACTGACTTAAGCCACGCCTACTGTGATGACGTCAGCGGCCGAGTTGTGCGATGTCTAAGCAACGCGGCCGAGTTGCTTAGACCCAGTCCTTCTTTAGTATTAGGTTCATGGTCATGCTTACTCTAATGTTCTTGCTTGCTTGCGGTGGCTCTGTGGAGCGGGTCACCCTCTTCCCTCTAAAATGGTTGTGCAGAGTGACGCTGCTGCTCAAGTAAAGTAATTTTCACATGGCAACTCTTCAGGGTTCGCAATTTAACGTTAGAGACGACCAGAATTTCGATATCTCGGCCTTGTTGGCGCCTCAACTTAACCATGAAAATATGCACCTGTGGAGAGCTTAATGCATAGAAACACGGCCATCATCCCTACCTACCCCTGCCCAATGTAGCAAAAGCGTAAAATTAAAAATCGACAAATATATCAGCTAAAAATCTTGCGAAATCGGGCGATTTTGAATAAACTCTATTTTAACTTCTTTAAGCCGTCTTAGTACAAAAAAATCCCACATTTAATTTTAAAATTTTCACTATCCATAAATCAACTTGTTATCTCTTTCGTGAATCTTTATGGTCTTGAGTCGTGCTGACAATTTTAAGGCGGCGCAGTCACGCACCTTCCAAAACAAAAATTATTTCTTTGTGGTCACCCCGGGGTGACGGCGCGGCCCGACGTGTAGGTGAATAGAATATGTATCGATAACTTTGAAACAAAACATGTAAGAACAACACTACGTTTTTATGTAAACATAGAAAATATTTGTTAGTTCTATTTTAGTTGAAAATATGAATTAGAGAGTACGATTATAGACGGGAACTCAATTAAAAATGAATATAATGTACACAAAATTTATTTTCACACACTATAAATACACTTAAATATGAAAATAACACAACTAACCTGGAAAATAACAAACCTTCGAAATTCTTTCGAGAATCAGAACTACATGCCCTAACGCATCACTAAACTATATTGTTTTTTCCTTGATAATCCTAAATAATATAATAAAGAGTCACAAAATACACACAGTTCACCGTAAAATTTAAAATAATTTGTATAATACGCTGACATGACAGATGAAGTACTAACCATAGTGACCCGACCATAGCCGTCAACCCAATATGGCGGTCCAAAAAGGCCCTCAGGGAGGCGGCTTACTGACGGAACTAACCAAAAACTTCCAGAAAAATGAAATATATGACATATACTGTACTGTTTTACATAGCTAAATTGTCACGAGTAAGAATGAGACAGATATGTTTTCGTTAATGTGGTCCATATTTGCATCAAATATGTATACCATAAACAATAGCTTCCGATCTATTACTATATATCTATGATTCAACTCGAGTTGATTTGACAGTTTGCGCGGTGAGGAGGCAAATTGACGTCTACTTTCTTCTACTACTACTTCAACCAATGGCCGTTTTCACATTACACGGCACGGCAGCGGCGACGGCTGTCACTGAGATATTTTCGGGGTTTTCATTGGTCAGTAACCAATGACAACTGGTCACTGACCAATGAAAACCCCGCAAATATCTCAGTGACAGCCGTCGCCGCTGCCGTGCCGTGTAATGTGAAAACGGCCAATTGAATACGAAAATGCATCGTGAGTATCATCGCCTTTAGGCGTAGATCGCGTAGACAATGGCAAGGCACCTATGAAGCCGTGCCTATGAAGGCCTAACCCAATAATTATGAAGGCAAGAAACCTATCATATCTGAGTTCCGAATGTTCCTACTAAAAACAAGATTGAAAATAACGGCGCATGATGAAAAAATAGTATAGTAAATTCTACCGCTGGATCGGAAACACAATCTCGACTGAAAAGTACCGGCAAGAAACTCGGCGGGCTTGTATTTTTTACATTGTTTTTTTTAAATCGCTATTTACTTATTTTAATACATTGTATTTTGGTAAACAATAGCTCCAGCCTTTGACTATTTACTTGTCTAGACTAGTGTCCGACCGAAACAGGATTTTCTGCCGAAACCGAAACCGAAACCGAATCTTCGGCATCTGTTTTAGGTTCGGCCGAAACCGAAACCGAAACCGAACCTTTACCAGACAAGTTAAAAATCTTTTGTTTAATGTAATTTGGCTTATTTCGTACCCTCATATTGACAGTTAGAAATGTTAGAATATGTTAAATAAAATAAAAAACAATAATTGAAGTATGTGAAAATATAATTATTAATAATAATATTATTATTAATAATTATATTTTAAATATTTTAATATTATTATTAATAATTATATTTTAAATATTTTAATATTATTATTAATAATATTATTATATTATTACTATTACCAATACTATAATTATAACAATCATGTTAACACTTCTTGGAACAAACATTTGTCAATAATCAACACTTACATTATAAAAAAGGACCTCATTAATTGAGTATTTCGATTGCCTTTATAATCACAACATGTTTAAATTTAAAATTAATTGAGATCATTTTAAATTATAATTGCAGTTGGTAATTACGGTTTTTATGGGGTTTTCATATTTTTTTAATAATTTAGGGTGGCAATCGTAATTGTAATACAGTGTAATCTCGTCGTCGCTCGATTTAACGTCAAACTCCCTAAAACGTTGAAATTACGTGACTTTGGTTGGTTTACCTTGTATTCCATACATTGATACACTCTATGTAGCATCGCATCCACTCTACATAACAACCAAAATACGTCGTTATTAAGCAATAAACAGGGCTTTCTAAGTCGGCGAATTGCAGTTAATTTTTTTAATTAATTTAGGGTTTTTGTGGGATTTTCATATTTTTTTATAATTTAGGGTGGCAATCGTAATTGTAATATATTAACCCCCGTTTTCATTTTCTACTTAAGTAGATAGGTATGTCACGTTCAGATCGATTCTCAAAAATATACGGACAACAGCAAATTATTTTACCAATAAAAAATGATGTATCGAAGGTCACACACAGCTAAATCATAGCTGGTAGTTGTTTGGGTACTTTGAAACCTTATCCAACAACAATAACCTAAAACAAATGTACCGTAACATAAGTAATAAATAAATGATGAATGTGTGAATCAAATATAATATAATATAACCTCTTTCTTTTACATACTTAATTCTCATCATTCACAAATCCGAGTGAATAACTCAACGGAAGGACTTCACACGAATGTATAAAGATGGATCTATTACTTGAGTTTTTGGTTAAGAATAAAATTCAACTTTATTCTGCTGCCTTAAGGTCTATTATACCTTGACAATTCTTAGACAGAAAAAACGAGCCGAGCGAGAGGCCCTAGTTGGGACCGTGTCCCTCTCATTTCGAGTTGCCATGCCAAAATAATATTATTGTTGGGTAGTGATTGTTAGTTTTTAAATCAAGCAAATAAATTAATTTATTATTTATCGTGACTATTGTTTTATCATATTAACAATAGTTACGATAAATACTAAATTAATTTATTTGCTTGATTTAAAAACTAACAATCACTACCCAACAATAATATTATTTTGGCATGGCAACTCGAAATGAGAGGGACACGGTCCCAACTAGGGCCTCTCGCTCGGCTCGTTTTTTGTGCAGTAGTGAACAGTCCAGTATGTATTTACGTTCGTGGGACTTCATTGCTTAATAAAGGCCAATAAAGCGAGAAACGAACTCTACCGAAATCAACCGAGTGACGCGCGATAATTCACGAACGCAGAGTTTCGGTGCGGCCGAAAGGTTCGGTGGGTTTTCAGCCGAAACCGAACCTGGTGCCGAAACTAGATTTTTGAGCCGAAACTGGCCGAAACCGAAACCGAAACCGAATCTTCGGTCGGACACTA
The DNA here is from genome assembly GCA_947859195.1 of Drymonia ruficornis. Classification (NCBI taxonomy): domain Eukaryota; kingdom Metazoa; phylum Arthropoda; class Insecta; order Lepidoptera; family Notodontidae; genus Drymonia; species Drymonia ruficornis. The sequence goes on along the minus strand of OX401905.1, from coordinate 10,895,791 downwards.
GTCTAGACAGAGTTTTGAGCTGCAATCGCAACGAAAAAAACAGGCCAGATTTGAAAGCGCTGTGTGCGTGTCACGCACACAAGTATGTGTAGACTATTGTTTGAAAGACGCGCTGCGTCACTGATAATGCGTGCTGAGTGATACCAGCTTTTGAATATTTCCTGTAAAAGATGGGGAAAAAAGTTTTGATTTTGAGGTATCTACATATAATTTATTTTAAATTTAAATTCATTTAGTTAGTTTTATTCATAATATTAGGAGTATGTGCATATGGATTACTAGGTATACCTACTAGGTAAAATATTACTAGTTAAAAAAGGTAAACTAAAATATTATTATTTAGTATTTAATACTTTATATGGCGGCTTTAAATTTCGAAATAATGCTTTTTGGATTATAGATGGGGAGCCGTAGAAGGATTTTCTGGATTTTCTCGAGCGCGTCAGATTAAGATAAAGGAGAGACCTTACATATTGATAAGAACCTCCAACCAGTATGAGCCCTTAATATTGGTGGGTACGCTCAGGGGAACCAAAAAAAAAATAGACCATCTTAAAATACTAGAACTCGTCAGGTTAAGATAAGGGGGATTCATTACTAGCTAAGAAGTGTCAAAAGTGTCAATTTGCTAATTTGATCGTCAGTCTAAGAAATGGGAGCATCTGGAAGTTTCACTCAACACCCCCTCTGAAATTGTTTTTTTTTAAAGGACTGCGGTAGCAATAAAGCGTACGGCCCGCCTGATGTTAAGCAGTTACCGTAGCCTATAGTTGCTTACAAAATCTGACGCGCTCGAGTTTTTTTTTTTTCTATTTATCATGTTGGAGCATGAAAAGTATCAATATCTGACACGCTTGAATATTTCCATATCATTGCTTTTTTTTTTAATTTGAAATTATATTGTATACGCTTCCCCCACCGCTGAAAGTGGAAACATCTTGAACAATGTATTCTTCCTATCATCTAATCTACCGAATCTAATAGGTTTGGGCGACGCCGAAGTAAATCCACAATTTGCACGCTGGGCTCCCGGTCCATTATGATAAAACATTTTTTTTTTATATAAGGTAACGCTCACATGGGAATTTTAAATTCAATAAACAGGCAACCCTGCCAACATGGCGTCAAATGGCCGTTATATTTTTGAATAAAATTACAATTCATTAATCTAATTGTGTCTTTAGCAAATAGTTATTTCGAGTTTACTTACCGATGATATGTATTTTTTTTTTATTTTTTTTATTCGTCCCCTGTAATTTTTAGATACTATTATTGCGCATATTGTCATTTTTATACACCAAAGAAAGCGTGTTCACCGCACAATGTCAGTGTCGCTACTGATCGGCCGGAATCAGCTTATGAGCCAACAGTTGGCTGATATTTTTTTTGGCGTTTAGGCGCTCGAACTATCTGTCTAGACAAGTAAATAGTCAAAGGCTCCAGCGTACTGCCCTCCGAAATAAGCAAGGCAAGACACGCTACTAAATACAAATAACAGTGTAAAACCATCATAATTCTCTATAAATTTGGGGGTTCGCCTGCAACTTGAAGCAGGATGCCCCTTGCGTCCTGCGAGCGAGAGATGCAATGATGCAGGATAATGTATGGGCCCTTTAGACCGGTTTACTAAGAGAAAACGCAAAAGTGGCAACCCTCTTAGAGTAATGTCACTATACTGTCGCCTGTCTCCGACTGTCATCATACTGTCTGTCACTGTCACATTATTTATTTATCTGTGTTAGTTTCGTGCGCGGAGCGTCTGGTGTCGTGTCGTGTCGTGTTTTTGTTTGAAATGGTGTAATGTAAAATGTTCGAACATTTAATCCAGCAAAAAGGCATTTCGGACTCATCTTTGTAGTGATGGTGTATAAATGAAATGATGTGTTAATGTAGTATTTATTGTTCATTGGTAAGCATTTGTTTTATTTGTATAATTTTACTTTTTATACCAGTTTTTATAATGCCGACCCTCAGATCAACAGAAAAGTTCAACTATTATTGGCTGTTTATGTACTGTTTATTGGAAAAATACTCATTTACTCTATTCCTATATATTGCAGTCGGTATTGCTGTATTTTGTAATACGGGTAGGTTGTACGGGCAGTACCTACCGGATTATTACCATAGTTAAGGTAAAAATAATTATGACAGGGTCTCGTCCCATTACCAACAGTTTAGAAGATATTAGTATGTACTTAGGTCCCTACTCCTGTTCTTTGGTGTAAGTAGCTACCATTGGCGAAGTACATGAGATATTTATGTCCATGGCCATGTTGGGGACAATCAGGGCCCTAAATGGTAGGGTTCCAAAAGTTAAAAACATTTTAGTGCTTGTTAGTATTTAGGCTAGATTATAAAATAAAACTTACCTACTACACCTTCTTCATGTTTTGAAGATAGGTTCATTTTTCTGTTACCTATAGGAAAAGAAAAATGCCCTACAATAAACAATTTAAGTATACATTTTCGGATATATCTGTGAATGTACCTACCTATTTTTTCTAAGAAGATTGAAGAAGTTCTGAATGTATCAATCATAATTTTATTATACCTACATTTTGAATGAGTTCATTTTAGGAAATAGTTGTTCTACAATAGGGTTTTGTTTTCTTTTCAGTTCAAACATGACGAAGTACTACGTCAGTCTGTTACTGGTGCGGTTTGTCCTACCAGTTGGACTCCTGCTTAGTAAGTACCTGTCAGTTCTAAGATGAGTTTTCTGACATTTTGGTTCTGGTTTAAATTATGACAAAAAAACAAATCATTTTGAATGTCCAATGTCTCTGTCCAATTTCCCTTGTACATTAGGACATAACTTGCGTTTATCTTGTGTTTAATTTTTTCATAATAAAACTGGAGTACCTACGTAAATTTATTGAGATAATAGCCAGTAAACGAAATAATCAAATAGTGCAAAGTTGCCAAAAGCAACATACAGAGTTATGATATTGGTGTTTACCCTAGGTTTTCACTAGCAAACAATTTACGCGGATTTATGTTGATCTATTTTAAGCTGTCAAAGAATAGAGGCAACACCAAAAATATAAAATGTAAATGTTTCTCCCATGTTAACTTAGCTTAAACCTTACTTCAACACAATAGACAATGTCATAACTTTATTTTATAATGTTAATATTATTTAATCATGGTCAAAAGTCAAATTAGATTCTTGTTATTATTATGTTCCTAAAGCTGCTAATAGTAGCAGAATCTGATTGAAATAAAATGCTATTTATTCAAAATTCTATTTGCTAGATGAAATTACGTGCTTGCCGATAAGTAAGTTAAGTAGGTATAATTTACAACCTGTGATGATTATTCTCTTTTTTGCGAGGAAATTATTACATAGGACCTTGTTTACAATTATTTCTATTAAACCTATTTACTTTTCCTTAAATGAAAATGAAATACCTACCTACTTAATCTAGATAAAATTGCTTGGTATATGACACGTGTGAGGCTACACAACCGGAACCGGCCGGCGCGCGGCGTCGTTGGCGTCACCGCCACAGCGTGTCTCGCCGGTCGCCGCTCCTTTATAATGATTATTATGTAGGTAGGTACCTATTTTATTCTCAACTTCTGCATTAACACCGCCGAAATATACCTATCTTACGTCATCGTTACACCAGATAAACGGTTGCTTAGAACTTTTTTTATGATTGCCACAGATATGTCAGCTAATAATAAACTTTACGGAGCACGTAAACGCTGATAAACCGTCCTAATAGCTACCTGTATCCTGTTTTCCTTATTTTCGGTTTCGTGGTCTAGACTTGCGTCGTCGCATTGCGGGAAGGAGTAATGTGCTTATATCCTCCCTCCCGCTGGGCGCGCCGTCTGATTCTGGGTGCGTCCTCGCGATTCGTACTCTGACCCGTTAACCGACTTGTCATGGCCTTGCCGAAGGGCTCTTTGATAGTTGTATCACCAAATTTGCATGTATTAGCGACACGCAAAGCTGGGGGCTTAATCTAGGCCCAAATTCACGCATCAACAACCGCAAGGCTTATGTTACTGCGTTAGCGAAGTACCTACGCTCATAGAACACTACGATTACAATTTCAAAACGTGATGGCGTAGCGTAGGCAGTCAATATCTTATCATACTATCTAGTCTTTTTCCATTTGCTTCGGTCTATTGCTACCTGGGACTCCAGGACCAACCAGTCAAGCAGGAGTTCAGCTCATCCCGACATGTTTTTCTGACCCTGCCGAGTTGGCGTTTCCCGCTGTTTGGGGTCATATCTTACACGCAAATCTATAAATATTTCTGAAATAATAGGTACATACCTAATAGGATGAATAACAAACAATTATTCTGTTCAACCGATGTTCGTTCCACGAATGTAGGTAAAAGTTAATGCGTGGCATAGTCGTAAAGGACACACTCCTGACCCTAATTCTCACACGGCCTAATAAATCCAACTATTCGGAGTATTACCGCCCCACCCTCTATTTACACGTCCACCTATCATATCATGTTTGCACGCACTGACGTGCAACAAAAATACATAGATTTTGTCAGTTAATGCTTGTTTCGAAATACAAATAGGTACTATAGCGCCGTTCGCGTTGTTATGAGAACGAAAGGTCATACATCAGCTACGTTTAACGCAGTTCGCGTTGATTGTGTAACTAATATGTATTACCTACTAAAGTTCACCAATGCCCCCAATTCACAATCTGACATAGCTTAAATCAATAATTCTTACCTAATATTTGCATAGTTACATTTGGTTCAATAACATACACCTATAACACCTGCAGCTGCCCACCCATACCTACCCTTTGTGGACTACACTATCTAAACGCTTGCTAGAGGCCAATGGGGAAAATTTGTGTACATTGCTAGCATTATTCATTCAGGTTATGTTCACAGTGCAATATTATTGCTACATTTTTGGGCCACGATACTAGGCCAGATATGGTAGTGTTATTATTATAAAGATAAACGTCGGAAGTGCATTGATAAACTGTTATAAACGTGTTTTGTAAGTCTACGTGTGAGCAGGGTAGATAATGTTGTGAGCTCGTGTTGTTTGCACAACTAATGGGCCGCACCTGCTTTCACAAAACGCTATAAATTAAAATCTCTACCTTTCAGAAGTCGAATCTTTCCATCATAACGTGATACTAAGAGTGTAATGAAAGCAATACGTGATAACCTGCCATTACGATAATATAACTACTACTTTATCAACGTGTTACTTTTATGATCCCGTAGCTTCATCTATCGCTTTTCCGTTTGGATCATAAACCGTCAATTACGTATAACCGCGGCTACAGACTCTCTAGGAGGCATGAGGAGGCGACGCGAGCACGAGAGTGTAGATTGCGCGCTCGCCTCCTCTTGTATGTCTCGCCTCGCCTCCGGCGTGCTCCGCTCCGTGTCGGTTTTTTTGACCGGAGTCAAAGGACGCGTGGCGGGAGGCGGGCGAACCAAGTGTTGGGAAAATTAAATTTCAGAACAATTAAAAATTTACAATTAATAATTGTTAATTTTTGGAAGTCACAATTAGTTAATTGTAATTGTGACTTCCAGAATTTCCAATTAATTAATTGTAATTATGACTTCCAGAATTCCCAATTAACAATTGATTAATTGTATTTTTACAATTAACAATTAATTAATTGCATTTTTTACAATTAATTATTAATTAATTGTATTTTTTACAATTAACAATTAATTAATTGTATTTTTTACAATTAACAATTAATTAATTGTATTTTTTACAATTAAAATTTTATTAATTGTATTTTTACAATTAAAAATTATTTAATTGTATTTTTTACAATTAACAATTAATTAATTGTAATTCTCCCAATTAACAATTTTTATTTATGTGGAGGGGGGAATAGGAATGGGGTTGAGGGGGTAGAGGAAGAGTAGGGGGGATTTGGGATTCTGGCTCTATATACCTACCTACCTAAACACGCATTCACCGAAGTAATATCTAATTCTATATGCCTATTTATCTATACATGCATCCACCTAAATAGATATCTGTGTACATGTACCTATTGTACGAGGCTAATAATTGTTAGTTGTAATAGATTTTTTTACAGTTAAAAAAAAAAATTGCAATTGATTTTAATTGAACCTCACAATTAATGTACTTTAATCTAAATAAATTAATTGCAGAGTGCAACAATTACGATTAAAAGTTTAATTGATTGAAAATTTAATCAATAATTAGTGCCCAACTCTGTCACTGAATAAAACGAGAGTGTGGATGGGTAGCACTCCTGTAGCCTCCGAATGGCGCGTCTCGCGCGAGGCCCTCCACAAGGCGTACTCGCGAGAGTGTATTTGCCCCATAATATACGAGAGGTGAAGCGTTAAAAATCGTAATAGGTACCTTGTTAAGATAATGTTATAACACGTACAACCTACAGACACGCCAGACTGTTTATCATTGACCTTTGTTAATGATTCATTGTCCTGGATGTGCGTCAAATATAGCATATTGCTATAAAGTGTTTAGATTCCGCTGGGAATACGCTGCCGCTGCTATAGTTAGCATTAATTGCTAAGTTATTTAAATGATATTAAATATAACCTACTTAAATTGTCACAGTAATGATATTAGTTGTCATAATTGATAATAATGCTTGTATTACGAAATAAATGTTGCCGTGTACTTATTATATCATGATTTACAACGACTGCGTTCTGATTTGCCTGGAGCAAGTCTTGCTGCGTGCAAGTGGTATACCTAGTATACGCGGGGCAGATGATCAGGTGTTCGTGCTACTCACTCAAACTCGCCTGCCTCTCTTTGTAGCGGCCATAGATGTACATGCATAGATATACAGAACAGAGTTGAACACACCCCGCAGGGGTGGACTCACGTTACATTACACGCACAAGTCCCCTCCCCCTTCCACCCTGTCATATCCACCTCTTGGTCATTTAATTACACATGATACAAGCATGGACAGCACTTAAGCTTATTAAAAAACAAAATCTAATTCCACGAACAATATAACTTGACATTCGCACACCATGGGTGTTGGCTTATTTTTAATTAACAAAAACGCTAATTAATACTACAGTATAAATCTGGAGTTTTATTTGTTATTAGTGTACCTTATAACCGTTATATTATTGGGATGGTGTCATACTTACCTACAGGGATATTGTTTATATAAAACTAGGGTTAGAAGATATGTTGACTCTAATTAATGCTCGACTCATTTTAACAATAAGCGTGCAATTATCGGTAAATTACGAAAACATACCTACGCTACTTGTTATGCTGCACTATGTTATGTGTTGTTACTTGGTAGGCACGCGGTTGGGCAACATATTCGGCGCCCGGCGCGGAGTTACCATATCCGAACGTCTGATTCACAAGGTCACAACATAGGTAGTTCAGTTAACTGGCAACCTATATTAACTGTGATCTCATCTGCACTCGAACCCATTTGACTTTTAACTCGTTGTTGGCGATTACAATAATTTTAAGTATCAGCCTTTATCGAGTAAAGCTGTTGGAATTAAATTTTATTGTCACGTAATATTCACACCAATGCTGGTATTTGGGGGGATTATGTAACTGTTTGGCATTGAAGGACACATTTAATATAAGTACCGTATCAAGGTCGTCTGAACTCCTTGCTAGCTAGTTAAGCAACCACCTCAACCACTTTCTTTTTGATGTCACATTGGTAGAATATGTACAACTTGATCAGTTGAACAGTAGTAGTACACGCATCGATGTCGTTACTTTTATCCTTAAGTCAATAAAAAGAGACTCATCTTTAATATCATTATATTGTAAAAGAGTGATACCTACACACACATTATTACACTCAGTGTTAGGAAGTATATCCACTTTATATGTGGGGCATACCCTTTCCTGAATGTACATACGACATGTTGCTAGAACTTGTCAAAAATATTTGTGACACATCGCACGCTGAAAAAACCACTGAAGTCGGAAGTCTTTATGCATTTAGAATTAACTGTAGCAAATTGACGAACTAGAAGCACTGTTGATAGGAAATTGGAGAATTAAATGTTTTATTTTACTAACTTCAATGTATTCTTATAAAGCATTGAATGTATACACCTGATGTTTGTATGCATGTTTAAATTCAAGCAGATTCTAAATGTGGCACATCCCGGGAAGTCCGCTGTGATGAAAATTTAATTGGCTATTTTAAAAGTGAATCAAAGATCATAACATAGGTATAAATGCAGCATTCAGCACGCATATAATTAGGCTCGCGAATGTTTCTCGGTTTCTCGTGTTTAAATTTCCAGTCTTATTTTTAACTTGGCTCGTATTTGTGTCAGTGAAACTGTATGTACTGTTGCATAAAATATAGAAGCTTCTGTTGAATGGGGTTTTTGACAGATTCCAGTGATTTCACGGCACGATGATTTCATTGTTGCTCACGTGTTATTTGCACTATTAAAGTGATAAGTCATCAATACCTGGAACTTTACCTAGACAGAACGAAACACGCGTCTATGTCGTCGACGTAAACTTCGTCATCATTGTTTGGGTTATTATAAGAAACAGACGTTACTCTACATTGCGTCGCGTCACTGCCAGGCAGATCGGAAGCTCCCGTGTCGGGGTCAAAGCTCCGTTCCTTCTATCATATTTACCTATGTAAAATGCTCTTCAGATTCATCCCACGTGCATGTCTGTCAGTAGGATTATATGACTACATTATGAATTCTCAGGAGAGTTTTAAGGGTAATACGTTTGTTCTACCAAGCGCCGTTGGTGGTGCCAGTTTCGAACAGTTCTTCTAGTTCTGATAGCCTAATGTATTAGTTATCATTGTCAGAAATATTTCTATGGTAGGTTCACAAAAATGTGCATAACACTTGAATGATTGGCATTTGATATCGGTAAACTGATTAGATAGTATATTTACTCAAATCGTTAGTAAACAGTAACTTTACTTACATTCTATTGTTCCTACTTTCTCTTTGATTTATGTGTTCAAATAATGCTTTAGCGGTTACTTAATAAGATAATATACGCCTTAAATAACTGTTTTTATTTAATTGGCCCCTAACTGTAATATAAATAAAGTACAAAATTCATAAGTTAATCGTTGCATTCACATGACATGTTGCATTTGTGTAATGAAAATGTTTATTTACATTATTATAATAACCCTGTCAGTTATCTATGTGATCTTTAGTCTTTACGTGATTATATTTGCATGACACTTTTCATTGGAATTTTATTAAAATAATCAAGTTGTTAGCTTTTATAGGTGTGCCGTATGAAAGCAACATAGCCATTTAGTTTTTTGTTCATTTATTACTTAGGTAATTAAGGGCGGTAACATGTCTGTTGTGAAAATTAAATCGCGGATTATTAAAAAAATGTTTCTGTTGCACGTTACACGTTACACCTCACAAAAATTTCAAAATCCTAAAGTAGTTATAAAATAAAAGCTACGTTCATAAATTTCAGTTTCTACTGTTGTATCATGCAACAATTTTGTATTCCCTTCTCATCGTTAGGCAAGTTCTTACTTATTATTTTTTATTGCCAAGAATCCAACCGAAAATCTTGTTCTTAGTCTGACTTCAGTTTGCGTGACGTAAAATTCCATGGATAATTATTAATTATAACCACACTGATGTTGCAAAAATAATGCAACAAAGAAAGAAAGTAAAAAATACATACATACCAAAAAGTAAAATGGTAATAAGATCGCCTATCCCCATTAGAAAGAAAGCAATATACGCTGGGTTGTTATGACAGTGTTGGGACGCGGAGAAATGGGGCAAGGTATAAAACGAAGTAGAACAAATTCTAAATGTTACTGTGGCATTTGGGACAGCCATAGCGGTGCCAAGCAATTGTGTTTCTCTTGCTGCTATAGCTTTATATGGGTTCACATATTTTTAAGGAATTATACCCGAATGGATTAATTTGTGTATGGAAGAACAAATCACAAATAGCTTAACACTCTCTTAAATATAAACCATGATGAATATCGTAAATCAACGTACGTATCGAAAAGTCCGAGACCGAGAAAAACATGTTGCGAGTACATTTGGAGCATGAGCTGCAGATGCTGATAGCTCTAAATATTGCCCCATCAACGTAGATCGTAAAACACTTTTTGAATAAACATCTATTAATGTTCCAATGTTTCTTATGAAAAGTCAGTTCAATGTCACTATTACTAACACATTTCAGCGACCACGTCTCTTTGATATAAGATTTTGGTGCAGGTGACATTATACATTGTTGTGTGTGTGGCTAACACAATTTGCTTAATTAAAGTAAGGTATTATTTAATTAAGGCATACTTATGTATATGTATAACTAAGACAGTTTTATACGTTGTGAAACAGTAAAATATATCAGAGAGTGTTTATAAGTCTATCAAGGTAAACAGTTGAAACAAGAGGCTAGAAGGGCTAGAATGACCTGAACGTCCTTTTGCCGGCCGGGGCGCCGCGCTGCCTCAGCTGCCTGTGATTTATAGTGTCTGCGACTTTCTATTTATTTCGTTTCCTTTCGTGCTTACGCATGTTCCACATTTTCTTTTCATTTCGCTTAGTTTTCATTTCTTTTTCTTCAAATCTTTGTTTTGTAAAATGATAAATTATCTACAATATATGTGTCACTCGAACAAAGAATGAGGTACCTATACTTTTTTATCGTTCATATTCATCCTCTACTTAGTTAAATATTTCTACAGGTTGTTTCAGATGTATTTGTACAGGTGTATCATTGATTTCCTGTGTTTAGAGAACTGCGATTATCTCACTATTCAAAGATTATGTGATAAAATCTCATGATTTCATTGTGTATAATACTGTCTTCATTATAATAATTGATGATTGTTTTTTCGTAGGTATAGCACTCCGACCATTCGGCCTCTCGTTTATATACCTGCTGCTGTACCTGTTGGCACCGTTAACACAAGTACCAGACACGCAAACATTCAGTGGTGAGTAACTCATTGATATGTTGCTGACTTTTATTAGCAGTTAGATGCGCGAGCTAATTCTATTTGAAATTATTTAATGAGTAACAAATAGCAGATTGGTAATCTTAAAATGCTTAAGATCTTACCTGTGCTAGAAATAACCTATCGTTGCAATCGGATGGTATTGAGGTCGCGCTTTACGAGTATTGCTTATCTCGGATGTACCTTATGCAAGTATGGTAGGTATGTTGCTTATAAGTTAGGGATGTAGTTATAGAAAACTTTGCAGGCGGTTACGAAGTACTATTCAGTATTTGTTAGAGTTCCGTACCTGAAGAGGATAAAACGGAACCATTACAGGATTACTTTGTCATCTATCTATTTGTCTGTCTGTCCTTTTTCTGGTATAAGAAACATGAAAATTTTACAGTAGGCACTTTTTATCCCACTAATCCCACTAATATTATAAATGTGAAAGTTTGGATGGATGGATGTTTGTTACTCAATCACGCCAGAACGGCTGAACGGATCTGGGTGAAATTTGGCACGGAGATAGATTATAGTCTGGAATAGCACATAGGCAATTTTTTTTTATGCGCGTACGAAGTCGCGGGCAAAAGCTATTAAGACATAATTTAGGAAAATTCTACCCATAAAAGGAGAAAACTTTACGAATATTAAAAAGAAAGGTTTGGTCTTTTTGAAAATTCAGATCCTAATAAGTTTGTACGGAAACCCCAGGGCGCTCGTCCTATTCGCACTTATCCAGGTTTTTGTGCTCCTCTTCTCTTGATTGATATTATTTTCATGTTTCCAGGTTGGCGAGGGAAGTACCTGCTATTGAATTTAGTTATATCATTATTTCTGCTACTGGTACACGCAGCATGGCACAGCGTGCTGGCGTGGTTCGTGCCCTACGGCTCCTTGCTCGAAGACCACCCGATCATACAGAAAATCGGACACAACCTCGGATTGGTCTCCTATTCGGAGATAGAACCTCTTATGGCCGTACACTATTTGGCACCTGAGGTATTCAAACTGAACCTTGTTCAACTCCCAAGTTTTTTTTATTTAGGAACATGATTTAAAGGTTGTGAATTGTAATTGTTTTCAGCTTGTGATGAGTTGCACATCAATGGTTGTGTATATAGCAGTGAAAAAACTTGTATCCGGCACCACCTCAGATGCACCAAAGAAAGATTCGAAACATCAACGGTACCCGCTTCTTACAAGTGCAGGTACTACGTCACTATATTGATAACTCGGACATTGATATCTAATAAACTAGCTGGCCCCGCCGTTTCTCACTTCGAGATCCAGGTCGTTCTACGCCTAAGAGAAAACGCAATTAGTTTCAAGCACATATAGGTCACTTGGAAAAGATCGATTCTAAGTAATGAAACTATTTGATTACTGCGAGATCGATTGCGCGCTTTCGGAATCGCAAAACATTTCCTTTCTGACGGTGCTGATTCTTCAAATTAGTTATTTCAAATGAGTGATTATATCCTCTTTGAAATTACTGATGTGTGTTGATGATATTATGTTAAATTATACATTTTCATCATCTTCAAAATAGACGACGTCGTGTTCCAATTAGATCAGAAAAATAATGAGTACCTATATCATTTCAAAAAATAGAACACGAGGGATATATTTCGTAATTTCTATTGGTCATATACCTTCCAGTTCCACATTTATTATTGTCTGCTCACGCGTTTGGTGCCGGAGGTCATATGGTCTATTATATGACTCACGGCGGAGCAAAGGCCTCTACTTCGTGACTCCATAGGTCTTGCGCTTACATTTTACCCGCAAAGGTGTCAACGTCGTCGACCGTCTTCCGCTATATTAACTACTATTAATTTTTCAGGTAAATACGTCTGCCTGTTCCTAATAATGTTCTCCGGTATAATGCGTCCGAGCGTCACGTCAGGGCTGTACTTCCTGGCGTTCATGGGCGCGGCGACGGCGTGGGCGCTGGGCCGCTCGCTGGAGCGCGGCTTCGCCGTAGTAGGCCGCTGCCTCATGGCCGTCATGGCGGCGCACGTCATGCTGCTGCTGGCCTACCAGTGCTCCTGGCTCATTGTTATATACCCGCCCGATATGAACTTCGCCAGGTGAGAGCGATGTGACATCAAAATGTTCAAAGTAAAATTAATTACGATAGTATTTATAAAAACTTTGTTTGAAATCTTTCTCTGTCTGTCTACGCCGTAGACTATACAGTGTGGAGTTTATTGCTACTTAGCTTTATTATCAGACCGCATACTTTTTAAGTTTGGAAAATAAAGCTTCTCGTAGTGTAGTTAAAGAGATCTTCAGTTAGGAAGTCGTGGGCACGGGACACGTTTTCAAAGGTTTAATAAATTGTTTGCCCTCAGATATTTCGGATTAACAAAACTGGTGATTATCAACGAAACGAACCCAACCAGCTTTGTGTATGAAGTCACAGACGATCACATGTGGGCCACACTGGCATGTCCTCTAGTCATTCTCTTCACATATTACGTCCTCGCCGTGGAGACACGGGAGTTATTCAAACCGAAGGTATGTGTCTGTTTTCGATTTTACTGCATTATAATACGATTTACTATGGACTACAACATGACTAACCCCGTGATTACCAACTGTTTGCTTGTTAAAATAATTTTGAATTGGAACCTAGCAATAACGTTTCTTATTTAATGCTAAAACAATATATCTGCCTTTAAATTTCGCGCTCTAATCCTGTATCGTAGACTTTTGTTAAGCAGATTACTGGTCTAAATCGGCAACCGATAAACATTGAATACTAGTAAAAACAATTAATATAACCTGAGAGATTTGCGTCAGCATTTCCTTGAAACGAAATTGATTGCGGTTTTTTAATTACATACATTTACATATCGAAATATAACTTGTTTTTACTAGTGAATAAAAATACGAATTTTCATCGAAAGCTTTGAATTAGAAGCATTTATGAGAATTTAGTAATTTCTATCTCTTGTGCTATCAATCTGGGAGCTTAGGCGAGAAAAAAAAGCGCCTTAACCGGTATAGAAGAGGGCAAGTTGAACGGGTCCCTGGTGCGGGGCGTTTCGTTCCACCGCGGCAGCCGCCTCGTCGCCAGGGACAAATGGAAGAATGCTACTAAAAAAGTTCGAGTAAGCTTATGCGTGTAACAAGTGTCCCCTGTAGTTCGTTATTGCACATTCCTTCACTATATCTGCAGTGTAGCGACGGTCGTCGTTTAGCTATACCACGTCGCGACGTCGATCCTTAATACAAGTGCATGAATTTTAGGCGTTAATACATTCAGTTAATAAAACGGTTTTTAGTTCTTATGAGAAGTCATTTTAGAATTTGATTCTACGCATATACCACTTGTATTTGGATCAAATCCGAAACTAGCGTGTTACCACTGTTACCCTTTTATCACGACTTTCTCGCTTTAGAGACAGTTACGGGCGATCGAAATAAAAAAGAATCATAATAATCTCGTTGCATCGTCGCAGTTCGTGGAACGGTACCATCACAAGTCGCATCGCCTGTCGCTGTAGCTGAAGCGACGACGTCGTAGCCAATCCCTTAGAGCTATCATTACTGTATCTGGTAACAATCGGTCACATCACTAACATCCCTTTCTCGCTCTCAAAGTAATGATGGTTCTAACTTATCACGTTTCGAGCACATTGGTTAGTTATTTATAGAATAGTGTTATGTAATGTAAATACAAATATTTTTAGAAATCCATTTTATGTACATAGGCAGGACACTTGAAATTCTTAGCAGATACTTTTTATTGCTACTACGTATTTTGATTAGTAATCACATAGGTACTGTATCTTCCGCATGATGTCTTGTAGATAATAATTTGTATATAACCACGCACGGTTTTTCTTTGAATTGACCAGGCACTGAAACGATGGCATGGTCGCTTGTGCTAACCACAGGATACGGGATCTTCTCAGTTATGTTGATTTTGAATGCTTATCAAAATTGTTCGATTTTGTTTTTGCAACCTGCTTTCGTTCTCTTATAGGTTGCATATTCGTACATAAGTTCGAGCGCACTCCGCGGGGATCCCAGTGAGAGTGTACCTGTAGGTATCCCGTTTTTATCTTTATTTCTCTGTGTTCTTAAGTATCGTGTGACGTATCAGGAAACACTTTGATCATTACGTTTATAAAGGGAACAATTTCAAGCAAAATGATTTCGGAATATTTTCAAGTGTTTTTTGATTCGGACCAAATTGAAACCTTGTGATGACTGGGACACGATTCAACATTAAAAATCTTCAATGCTTGGGTCTTAACGTTTTAACTGCACTCATTTAACTTAACATAACATGCGTGTAAGGCACACCGTGCCACTAATATTATGTGTAGTGTCCGTATTTAGCGGTATTGACATTGTTGATGTGTAATGCATTGTGTGTTTATATGTTGAGTATTTGCAATGGTATGCTAATCAGTAAGTCTTTACAAAGTAAGTACCTATGTTACCTGTGGGTTTATTATATTTTTAATTGTTATGTCATTAGTTTTAACTGACCCACCCATACATCACGTATATTGAAAGTGCCAAATTTATACGGGTCATAGTCCTAGTAACTAAAGTCCAATGTCCTTAGAATCAAGCCCCTAAATTTAAAGTAAGTTGTGATGGATTTACACTGGCATTACTGATCACTTTTGTTCCTAGAAATGGTTTTTAAAACCATTGTAAACTGCCTAAAATCTCTATAAATTTGGTGGTAATTGTATACCCAATAAAAGCTTGTTGGAATAACTACAGGATGAATTTGAAATCATGAGCATCGTTTTAAACTATGACTCTACACATGATTCAGAATATTATAGGACACTAAATTAAAAAAATCTATTAATAAAAAATATTGCTCGAGTAAGCAAATAAGCAAACCAGTTAACTGTTATACATTACCCGGGTAATAAATGTTTGTCAATTGATTTGTTTATTAATATTCCCTAAAGATTCTGAATCATGTGTAGAATCACCGTTTAAAAGGATGCCCATGATTTCAAATTCACCCTGTATATTGAAAATGTATTAGAACGGTAAAATATATTATTGTATGTACGTATAGCTCATGCGCAACATCAGCCCGAGCAAGCGCTGGTCGAGCGTGCGCGGCGCCTCCATGACACGGAACCTGCATCAGGACTCCACCGGGTCCGTCGTGGTGCCGGATGATGGTGGGTATTTTTACACACACGATGCGGAACCAGTTCCAACCTCAAAACTATGGTTAACACATACTTTTACAATTGATTCTCTCTAACGGCCAGTTTCTTACAAGACAAACCAATACACGACAGGATAAATCTAGTCCGACTATTATTGGTGTAATTTTCATTTTTCGTTGCGCCCTTGAAGTATTTTTATTTCACAGAGAGAGTAACAGTTTCAGTGTTAAATAGTACCGCAACGATGTTAATATATTTTTCAGAATCACTGATAATGGAAGAAGAGGAACCTACTTTGATGGACGACATACTTGCGGCGATTGTCGATTTCTTTCAAGTTTTAGTAAGGTAAGATAATGTACCCGATCAAAATTAGACCATGGTTGTGTTGTGACCATTTGTTTGTGTCGGATCGCCGCCGTCGTCATCGTGAGCAAAAGGAGAGTGCACCTGTGCTTGCGCACACACTTGTGCGCTATAGTATCTTCTGCGCAGATTGCTAAATTCCGTTAAGATCGGCTGCCGTGGCCGCAATTCGATCAAAAGGACTATTTTTTATTATTATTGTAACCTCACTAACGGGTACGTCGTACGTGCTTCGGAGGGCACGTAATTATCGGTCCCGGTCGTTGTCATCTAGGCAGCAGTCGGTAAGCCCTGTCAGAGGCCTTCAGGCGGCTTTAACAACTCTGACACCAGGTTGGCCACTAACCATACGATAAGAAGAAGACTAACGGGTGACAGTTGTAAATTGTTTGATCCAGATCATCATACATAGCGACAACAATAACGATGATGGCGTGGAGTATAATGTTCCACTCGTGGCTGACGTTCGTGTTCCTGATGTGGGCGAACATTGTGTGGCTGTGCCAGGATCAGCGCTCGTTCATGCTGAAGACAAGCCCGATCCTCGTGTGCTACGCGATGCTGCTGCTCATAGCAGAGTACATATACGGCATGAATCTCACAGAAGCTGAGTTACCTTCGAATATCACGGTGAGTATTCGCTCTATACATTGACCTGAAATATACTATTACGCTGGACTGACGAAATACAGCATTTTGGCGCTGATAGCAGCATTAAGCGGCAGTGAGCGGCCACGGAACGAATGATAAAGAAACTCGCGCAACTTCAAATGTATTTCAATATGTATTCGAATCGCCTCGTCTACAAATTAGCAGCATTTATGTAAACATCATTTGCGATGACCGCTGTTAATTAGGCAGTAAAATGATTCAATTTTTACAGCTGCATGTGCCCACACTATGATACATCGGTATGATCGTAAACCACATAATTCAAACATTTACACACTCATTCGTAGTGGTTAATTCCGCAATTTTTAATGGCTTCACACGCACTTGGTGCAGTTACACGAGTAACTAAATTTGCTCAATCCTCGACAATTATGACGTCACGACACTCGACAATATAAAGCGATTTACTGCAATGCTTACATGTAGCAAGTGTTGCTAGAGATACCGCTTTACCATACAGCGCGATCTGGAACAACATAGAACACACTAGAAATCTGCACTCGAATTCTACACTAGAAATCTTGCCAAAACAATTTCCGCGATGTTAGGATGATGCTCCAGATTACTCCACTACGTCTGGCATCTGCTGCTGGGCAATTATTTCAAGTCCTTGTAACAGGCTCTTTAAATGTTTCCATACTGGATAACGAGAATCAATATTAGGTCAACAAATCAACTAATAACCAACACTATAGTTAAAACTAAGCTTTCTTATCAATATAGTTTTGAAATCATCGAAATCGGTCTATCCGTTGCGATTTTTTATCACATTTTATATAATGTGCGGCATGTGCGTGTGACGTCACGCGGGGCCGTCGGATTGAAGGCGCGCTGTACCCGCGCCGGCCCGCGCCGCCATTCATTACAAAGCGCGCGTGGCTCAAATGACGCCACAATAACCGCGCGCGAACTTCGCTAGTAATTTGGTCACCACATCGTCAATTTTTGTCGTAGACCAAACATTTTTGCACCGTATGTTATGGATTTCTTAGCTCTGTGAATCTGCGTTTTCGAATAAATTCGTTACGGAAACCCGTTAATGAGTGATAACCTTTCGTCGCCAGGAGGTGAATCTCCGTCAGATAGGGTTGGGTCGCGCGGACGGCGAGCCGTGCGTGCCGCTGCTGATCAAGTCGCTGTTCACGTGCATGTTCTGGGTGACGCTGCGCCAGCGCATCCAGGACATCCGCCAGAGGCGCCAGTCCGCCGTCATCACCGAGATGGCCGCGCCTTTGCAGCTGACCGTCTCCACCGCCGCTAGCGGTAAATACCAATTGAATACACCTACAGTGTCTATCATAATTTAAGTACATATACGGTGGCCGGCTTAGTGAATACAGACTACGTAGTATATTTTCTGACTTGTGGGTTTTGTAATGCTGTTTTACCTCACCCAAAGTCCCACAAAACTATTTAAACTGTATTTACGAGGTGAACTCTGCCACTCAAGAAATTATTAGTTTTTACAAATATAAGTTTTCCATATTTTTATTACCATTTAGTTTTATGACTAATACTTATGCAAATGTGAAATTATTATTTTGAACTTTTTCAACATTCTGTATAATGTATCCAATTAATTATCAGGTATTGTGTCTTATTAATAACATGTCCATTTTACTTACTACTCCGGCAGCTCTGGTGAACGGTAATCTGTAACGAAATACATATCTTTTGTTTCAATCACCCCTTCATTTCAGCTGAAAATATCTACGACTGCTTACACTTCTATATTCACTCTGAAGATTTACTGATCCATAAGTTATTGGCATCCTGAATTATTTCTTGTTTGTTTTGGACCTTAGTATGCCCTTAAAGCTCCAAGCGACTGCCGCGGAAAATTCGTTGGAATTATCCGCAGGGTCTCTTTGTCAACGTGAAAACCAACTTCTTCCATCTTCCACTTCTGTGCTGTGCATATTTTCAAAAAAGTCGCATTAATATCCAACACACTGTCGCGGATGATCGCAGTATTTTTGACTCTATTATTGAAGTACATTTCCATTCATTGTGTTTTGAGTGGAGATAATTTGCGCGAATTATCCGCGGCAGTCGGTAGGAGCCTTTAACCACTGACATGCCATAATTTTAGACACAATCATAGAAAAGTAATAATCATCAATCTCGTTCCGGCAAACAAAGGATTAAACTTCGGATACTTTAGTTATCGAGTTTTTGCTGATGTTATATATTGGCGGAGTAGTCTGCCCTGCACTAGTAGCACAGCGTGGCACGACCGGCTGTGACAAGACAAAACGCGTGAATCAGAATTAAAAAGTTTATTTGTTTAAACGAAAGAGAGAGAGCGACTCGGTGCGCCATTAAACGCGACAAAAGTCTTGTCGACGAGTGGGTTAGCTCCACTAGATAATGTTGTGGTATAAGCTGAGTGTATGTCTGTTGGTGGTGTAGCGCTGGAGTCGCGGCGCGAGGAAGAGAGCCGGTCGCGGCTGCTGGCGGCGCTGGGCGCGTGGCTGCGCGCCGCGTGCGCGCGCTACTGGATCTACGTCGTCGTCATCATGCTCTTCGTCATCGGCATCACCGGCGACCGCATGACCATCTTCAGGATCATATACATGTTCCTCTTCCTCTCGTTCATACTCATGTTCCAGGTAGATGTTCTATTTCTCTTCCTCTTAGCTGTATCATTTTCAACGATAATTTCCACAAGGTTGAGTGATGGCCTGCGGAAAGGCTGCCGAAATCTACAGGCATAGTGCTGAAGATCGAGCATGTATATTATGGGACGCCTGTGGAGTGGCCGGAAATAGGCTGTTTGAATCTTCGTGTGGAAACATGCATGTCTGCGAGAACATAACCGGTTTTTGAAGATGTGTAAAGTAACACAGTGTGGTGGAATATGGCCTTAAAACCCCCCACATTGAAGGGCGACTCCTATTGATGCTAAAATTATTCCTGGTTTAATTATTTCGTTGGTGCAATTTAGAGAGTTGAAATTTTGGAATCAATGAGGATGTATTTTTTTTAGATAAGTTGGTACTGGTGGCGCCGCCTGATGTACATGTTCTGGATAATAGTGATCATTTACTCGATGATAAACCTTATTCTCATATACATATACCAGTTCGATAACTTCTCCAAGACTATAGAAAAATATCTCCTGATCAACGACAAACTGTAAGTTGGTATAATTTAATTTGTTGATACACCTTTTATAAATCTTGTGCATAGTTTTATAATAAGTAGAATGGGTAAACTTTTTGTAGCGTGCGGCCGGGAGCGCAGTCTTGCGTAGAGCTCGTTTTATAATCTTATAATAGACCTCGATCTTAAAGCGAGAATCACAGAAATTGAGACCTTTGTATGTGTACGCGCCCGGCCCACTGGTAGTTACTACTTACTAGTACTACTAATACGAGTTTACTTACTACATTTATTGCTAAGTATATCGTGCTTTTTGTGTCTTGTGACAAATTTATATTGTTCTACAGGCAACATGATCTCGGCTTAGAACCGTACCTTCCTGCGGATTTGTTCGTGAAGTTACTGACACCTACACTGTTCCTCATAATAACAATTATGCAAGTCCATTACTTCCATAAGGATTTCATGGCGTTATCGGACCCGCAAACAAGGTGGGGTATTTTTTAAATTACAACAACACCTTTATACTAAGCAAATTAGGGGTTATTATCAATTGACCTCTCTGATGTTTTAGGACGAACAGTGTATTCAAAGATGAAACAAGCCGGCCGAGTCAAGCCAATGCATCAACGATGAAAGACGATGTAAGTTCATAAAATGTATCGAGTTTGTGATAGACTGTCAAAATAACGACATAATCGAATCTAAACAACCTCATAGGGGTTGCGTTGGTTTGTTGACTTGCATTTTTTTTTCTAGTTGCCACCCTTACCGTCTGAAGATCAGCCACCCTCACTAGAGGGCAGTGCCACGGAAGCGGAACACTCCATCGAGATGTCCTCTGTGCAAACTGGTGTCAAGCACCACAGGTAAGTCAGCCGTAGAATTTTTCAGCATCACAGCTACGGGAAACCGCAGTTTTTACGCGAACGATACTAAACTTTATTTATGTATTTATAACACAAGGAGCAATTTCATTTTTTGTTTTTCAAGTGTGGATAATTTGCACGAATTGTCCGTGGCCGTAGGTTGAAGCTCGGAGCCTTATGGGGCTATGCACACGGGCAACTTTTGCGGCAACTGGCAACTAGCTGTTTTCATATCAAACAATTGCGAAACGATTGCGGCAATCGCGGCAACTGTTGCTGCAACTGGCAATTGTTTGCTGCAACTGCCAAAAAACTATTAATGCTACGGGGGCATAGCCTCTAAAGCGGCTACTCACGATGCAATGTTATGTTCAATCAGTCGATTCAATTTGTTGAAGTAGTAGTAGAAGAAAGCAGGCGTCAATTTGCTTTCTCACCGCGCAGTCTGTTAAATCAACTCGAGTTGAATCAATGGATTGAATACGAAATTGCATCACGAGCCGCCTTTAAGAGTGATATTGGTGATCGCAGTAAGTTGTCGCGAGCGCGGTCGAGCGCGGGCGGCGCGGGCGAGGGCGGCGAGTGGCGCGGGCTGGCGGCGCTGGCCGCGGCCGCGCTGGCCGCCGCGCGCCGCGCGCTGGCGCAGTTCGCCGACAAACTGTTCGTCTACCTCGACATACACCTCGTCAAGATCATATTCATCGCGCTCATGCTGCTATGCATTATGAACGTAAGTTAACCTATAATTTTCTTCCTTTAGAATCACCACTTGGTGCAGTCCTTCGGAGATGCTAAGAATACTGATCCTTGTTGATGAGACTATTTTTATTTAAAAAAGAGTTTTATCTCTCAAGTTTCAAAGATTTTAGGTTTTTTTATCTATCCATATTTTACATTTTAGGATTTATATAAGTATATCCATATGATAAACTCTTTCGATCGGTATTATAAAAATACGGGATGGAAACAAATAAATAAAATTTTGTTATGCAGTCTTGCTTACTTTTGAAAATAAAGGATTGTTTACTGACAGTAAAATTTACTATCATCAATATTTTTAGGGTACTTTCACTCCATACTTGGTCTTTTATTCCGCCTTGTATATTAAAAAAATAAAAGTGTTGTGCCATTTGTGTCAGGTGTGCGCGATGCACGTGCCCATAATGCTGATAATCTGCCCGGCGCTGTGGGTCGCCTCGCGCAAGCAGCGCGTGTGCGTGCTCTTCATATCGACGCTCATCAGCATCTACTTCATGGCCAAGATGGTCTATCAGATAGAGTACATCAGACATAGCATATTTGACGTCAATTGTACTGTAAGTATTAACATTGTTGGAGGCCTACGTCTCGCAGTAGACAGTAATGACGATTTTTTTGTTTCCATTGAATTTGTTTTATATTATGTACTTTCCTAAGATTTTTTGGGAAATCCAGTTTGAAAGGGAATGGAATTCACAATATCTGTTTTTATGATGACTTTTTTCCAGATTGACGGCAATGAAACAAATGTTGAATCCTACAATAATGCCGAATGGGTAGGATTCCAAAAAGCGTCAAAGGATAAACCGCTTGTAGTCCTACTGAAAGGCTATATTGCTCTGATAGCTGTGTTTACTTTCTACTCTCTAGTCACTTATAGACAACAGGCAATCAGGTTTGGCTATTTTTTTATGTTTTAGGTTTATTTTACTGTGACTGGTTTTTATAACAATTAATTACTTTACAGAGACATGGGCTTGTTACCAAAAGATAAAGATAAAGTAATGTTCCCAGAAGTCACACGCAAAGACGCCGATATAGATATGATACACTGCATTAAATATTTAGTCAATTATGGCTTCTATAAGTTCGGAGTAGAGGTGAGTTTGTTATAATTTATTTTTGCCTAAATAGTGATTGAATTTATTCCCTTTTTTTTATCGAAACGCTGTATAGAGGAAGCATATCATTATATATATTTACGATAAATTGCTGTAGTTGACATACTTTACTATCGATAAAATCCAAAATCACTGACAGATTTTAGTTAAACTTGGCACGATGGTAGCTTGCAATATAGGGTATCATACCAAAATACGTTTTCTATCTGCAATTGAAAGGCAAGTCAAAAGACGAAAGACTAGATGTCACTTTATAAGTGACAGATAACGCGTTATCCGTCACATTACTTCAGTCAGCGTCACGTGTTGGGAAAGAGAGAAGTACAGACTGTCTGACCTAGTGCCAAAAATTACCCTGGATACCAATAGTACTTCTTTGATTACAGATAACCCTGATATGCCTAATGGGTGTGATCGGGTCCCGCATGGACGTGTACGCGGTGCTGTACGCGGGCTGGCTGCTGGCGCTGGTGTCCATGAAGCGCGTGTACCAGGCGCGCGTGTGGCCCGCGTTCACCGCGTGCGTCACCTTCCTGATACCCATACAGTATATGATCGCTGTCGGATTCTTGCCGCAGTTCTGCATTAGTTATCCCTGGAGGGGCGACGAAGATGTGAGCAAATTGATCTTTATTTATGGTTACTAGAGATATCATGACCCCTTTAGGTATAGGTATTAGGTATAGGATCATGATCGGAAGCAGATGGTGTCATAGAAGATTTTTCTATGTCTTAAGGCCGTAGGACCAATTGCAGCTTAAACTACGGGACAGACTTAATCCTCCGTCTAGCACATAAAATCGATAGGTTCAACTTTACAACTACCATCTTACGGCCGTTAGTATTCTTCAATCATGCGTTGACTCTGAAACAATTTGAGTGTGACCCAGAAGTGAATCGAAGCTTAGGTTTGAATGACGCAAATCTCTTTAAAATCAGGGTGAACAGGCATCTTCTGGGTACGCTCGCTCCACCGTCGACCTCATCTCGGCCCCTACGGCAAGATTGAGGTAAAGAGCAAGTGCATTTTTAATAAAAAGCAAAAAAACAGTCCCCACATTTCGAGAGCGTTTTCTTTCATTTCAAAAGTGAGTACAATGATGTATTGATCGTATAAATGTTGTGTCCAGCAAATGAAGCACGCGCGCACGTGGCTGTTCCTGCCGTACGCGCGCGCGCCGCCGCACGCCACGAAGCTGATATTCGACTTCTTCCTGCTGGTGTTCGCGACGCGGCAGCTGCGCGTGTTCCGCGTGGAGCGGCGCGGCGACCAGTACGCGGGCGGCTGCAACAGCGAGGACATCGGCAAGGACTGGGAGACGCCGCACTTCCTCAACCCCGTGCCAGACTTCCTCGGCAACGTCACGTGAGATATTCATATTCATTTATTTCGCACTAGCTGTTCGTTCCGCAACTACGTCCGCGCATTTGTCCCACGGGAACATACTATCGGGATATGGAGTATCCTATGTGTTAATCCAGGTTATAAAATATGTGTTCCAAATTTCATCCAAATCCGTTTAGTAGTTTTTGCGTGATTGAGTAACAAACATCCATCCATCCATCCAAACTTTCACATTTATAATATTAGTGGGATTCCACAATGTGTAATAGATGGAAAGTTAAATATAGATCAATAGTGGACCCAGCAGGGCACAGCAAAAGTAATAAGTAGGAGAGAGGAGGATAATGTCGTTGAAAAATATTTTAAATAGTATTTTAATTATAAGTTGTTGTTGTTACTATTATAATAAATATCATCCACCTCATACCCCGGGAACGCCTAATACATAAATATTCGCATGCAAACTTCTCTGCCAATTAACTAAGGGGTGACGGCGCGGGATACTTAATACTATTGATCCGGACAAGGTCATGACGAATACTGACACACACACAAACGGAGATTGATAATTAGTGACCAAACATTAATGGACGTGGGCGTGGATTCATATATTCTATTTTCTTTATATATGAGATATATGAATGAAATGCTCTGCACGATGGGGCGAAGGGGTCCTTTTACGCTAGCCTCCCTTGACGGCGGGGACACCTATCAAGCTTCGTTTGTCAGATTATGGAATGCAACGAGCCAGCGAACCGAATCACTAACACCACAAATTTCGTTCCAGTACATGGCTGGACGTGGTCAAGCGAATGGTGTTCCTGGGAATGCTGTGGGTGACGCTCGCTATCATGTTCATGACGGGCACCAACCGCGTCAATCTGTTCTCTATGGGCTACCTGATCGGCTCGTTCATTTTCCTGTGGCAAGGAACTGACTTTTATCTCCGCCCCAAAGAAGCTATTTTGCAATGGTAAGTGATTTTTATCTTTTTCCGAGTAATTAGAAATTCTTAAGCTTCATAGCCACTATGGAAGACATAGTGGACGTGTTACGTGGATCATTACATCGTGGGGCATAGTGTGACCTTTACGGTGACCTCGGGCGATGTTAAAGATCGACGCTAATAGGCACAAGCCAATTCAATTTTGCACCTTCAAAAATATTGATGAATAATAATAGTACTCTACTCATTGAAATTACGTTCACTAAAATGCTGTACGCAGTCATTTGTTATGTGACATCATCTTTCTATGAGTTTATTTCGCGATTGTTTTATGATGACCAGAGTGCCAGATGCCTGCCAAGCCAAGCTAGTGAAGTCAAAAGTAGATTAGACGCCACACACGACACCCTTTCAAAATAATTCCGAGAAAAGTTCCTGGGAGGAGTGGCGGCAACGCCCCATTGTGATTGGTCGGGTGTGGAGGCATTGCATTGTGATGGTCTTTCGAAAATAGTAATGGATTGTGATTGGTTGATCCTAAATCTTGTACACCTTACAGTCCGGCCACGACTTCGCGCGACGGCGACAGGCGACAGCGATTTTTGCTAAAATGTGGCATCGCGCGCGTTGCCGCCGAGAGCGGCGGATCGTGGCGTCATGCAACATTTTAGCAAAAACGCTGTCGCTCGTCGCCGTCGCCCGAAGTCGTGGCCGGGCCCTTAGTTTATGTGTTTGGCAAACGTTTTTCCTAGAGTTCGATTTCCATAGAGTTGTTTGTCCGTACGGCATCTTTTTCTCGAAGTATTTGAACCCCTATAATTTCGGACTAAAAGGGGGTGAACCAGGTCTAGTTGATATGTCGTGTTGGTTTATGTGTGTGTGTGTGTGTGTGTAGGTGGTCGTGGCTGATGCGGTACAACGTGTCGGTGGTGGTGGTGAAGACGCTGCTGCAGGTGCCGGGCTGCATGTTCAGCAACGTGATGCAGGAGAACGCCTGCTGGCTGGTGCAGCTGCTCGGCGTCGGCTGCGTCGACAAGTTCGCCGGCGGGAACATCGCCCACTTCATCAAGATGAACTACGAGAAGGGGGTATTCATTGTAAAGCCAAACTCGATGTCATTTGTTTATTATTTTTAAAAGTATTTAGTTGATACATGTTTGGTGGTAAATGTACGTTACGGAAAACGCTGAGAAAGTAACATTGTAACGTATAACTATATCAGTTTATACAGTGATAATATTTAAGGTAAGCACTGCTGATTCAGCAATTATAATTATTATTATTTATAATAATTGGCCCTTTTAACGTCCCACTTAATTCGAGTGGGATTCAGGCCATAGTACATACTGACCCAGTGTGGCTTGGCAGATTTCACATGTCTTTCAAAAAGACTTGTTAAATTTAAGAAACTGTTCACTTTTGTAATGAGACTGCTCGTTTTATCTAAATTAATAAATTACAAAGAAATGGTGAATCAATCAAAACCCTAAACATGTTTTGTTTGATAAACATTTCATATCGAGTTTGGCCTTAGTATAAGTGATAAATTATAATTTAAAAGAAATATATTCGACACAGTTACTTAAACGTAACGTAACGTAAGAGAAAAAGGACATTACAAGTAATTCAGTTCGGTAACTATAGTAGCGGCACGCTATGATGGCCGGTTTGACATGTTCGAGGGGGAAAGGATGAACCTTATTATAACGGAATAAGATTCATTTTTGCATGAATTTAATGACATTCTTATTTTTTTAAACGGCCAGTCTTATTCCGTTATAATAAGGTTCATTTTCTTCCCCCCCACATGTCAAACCGGCCATCGTAGAATGCCGCTACTATAGTCTAATAATGTAGAAATTACGTATAACAGTAGAAAATGTTATTCAAAATATCGAAACAAAGCGATATATTAGCAAGTAATTTTTTTTAATAATAAAATTGATTTGTATAGCAAGAGGCGGTGTGCTCGGTGCCGCAAGAGGACATCGGTCTGGCGTGGGACGGCGTGTGCTTCGCCTTCCTCATCCTGCAGCGGCGGCTCTTCTACAGCTACTACTTCTACAGGGTCATTGACGAGAGCAAGGCCACCACCGTGCTCGCCTCCAGGTATTGCTCGTACCATCTATCTAATATTAGAAAACTGAAGCTGAGTTGTGTCTCATTAATATGGAGTTATCGATATGTCTTTGAGTCCAAATCAAGTGTGTTTTTGAAATTATTGTCTGTTTGTTTGAATCGAGCATTATGGAAAATGGCGGAATTTCAACGAGATTTTCACTATTAGATAACCTATGGCTTGACTTCAAAGTATGGGGTATAAACAATTATGGGTCGAGCTGCACAAAAAATATTTCGGATTTTTCGGGAATCGAAAAGATAGTAGGTACACTATATAAACATTTATAATATCGCCAGACTTGGTCATAAAATATTTCTGACTGTAAATTCAAGTATCTAAAGGCGAGCATTAAATGCGTTATCAAATATGTAGAGGTGCAGAACTTATAGAGGAGCTCCGTCAGAAGCAAATGAAATTGCAAGAGGAACAAGAGAAGAAGATCTTGGAGAAGATCAAAGTGAAAATGGAGAGGATTAAGGCGAACCAGAAGAAAATACAGGGTGCGCTCACCAAGGATCCGGCGCACCACGATGCAGGTACACCCATTACTATACTACTTTTCGTTAGGAAAGTGATAGTGCCGCGCCATTTGAGTGTGGTACTATGCGGCCATAATCTGTGACTAGAAAGACCTCAATAATACGTCGATGACGCCAGAGTCGTTTGAATTCAATAAGTAACTTAGAGCAAAGATTAAAAAATTATTAATAATATTTAATTGAAAAGGTGTTTTCAAGCTATAAAGTGGTGTTTTATTTATATGTTTACATTTAATTATAACAACAACAAGAATTGTCGGGAGTGTTTGCGTTCTCCCAATTATATAGAGTGAAGGCCTAGCACGGTGGTGACGCGAAATTTCGAATACCTGAAATGTTTGCGGCCACAGTGGTGCGAGATACCAACGAGGTCCTGTAACCGAAGTATCATAATCGTTGCTTTCTGGTCGTTGCGGCGACAGTACAGGCCCTGAATACATATAAGTCTATACAGAAGAATCATTTGCAAAGACACGAAACCAATACAAGCTACTCTTGATATGTGGCAATAAGGTGTAAACTAAGAGTGGATTCGAGGGGGCCCGCCGCCGTATAGTCTGATTTTTAATTAAACGAAGCAAATTGACAGCTAAAAATGTCACTGTTCTATGAATTTGAACCTTATTTGTTCTATTTATATCGAAAAGTGACATTAGCACCTGTCAGTTTACTTCGTCTAATTAAAAATCTGACTATAGACATTTCTACCATGTGAGCTCGGCCTCGTGCCACCACCGCACCGGCATCTGTCCTGTACTAGTCACTGTTTGGTTTTGATCTACTCTCGAACGAGATCTCATCGCCGGGATAGTACGACTTTAGGTTCGATAGCATCTCGGGGGTTAATTATTCGAGGTCGTTTCTCACGCTGCGTCCTCGGAGTAGAGGAGGAGTCGGAGACGCAGGGCGGGTCGTCGGAGCGCGTGCCGCTGGTGCGCGGCGAGGGGGGCGGCGGGGACGAGGGGGGGGACGGGAGCGAGGGGGGCGCGGCGCGCGGCTTCCACACGCCCGACAGCCCCGCGTCGCCGCGCGGCTTCCACACGCCGCTGTCGGAGCCGTCCGCGCCCGCGTCGCGCGCGCCCTCGCCGGCCGGGCTGGGCGCGGCGGTCGCGGAGGCGGCGGGCGCGCGCGCGCCGCTCGCGTCCCAGGGCGGGCCGCCGTCGCCGTCGTCGGCGCTGATGACGGTGTCGCTGGACGCGTACCTGGAGCCGCGGCGCATCTCGTTCTCGTCGCCGGCGTCGTCGGAGCTGGCGGCGCGCGCGCCCAGCCCGGACGAGTCGTACCCGGTGTTCTCGCCGCCGCCCATCCGGCGCCGCCACACGGTGGCCAGCCCGAGCGTGCAGCAGCGCATGTCCCTCGTGTCGCAGTCGAGCCGCGCCGACCCGCTCTCGCATCACACGTGTAATTCCTTGTTCCTCGGCACTGTCGTGTTTCGTCTCGTCCCTCGAGCGCCACGAGTTTCACGCTCGAGGCGACTGAACATACACCGATTTTCACACCGTGTATATAATGTATAGCAAATGTTATCAGTGTTCTGTGTGATAGATCTTGTTTTACATTAAACATTTTCCTCGTTCAGGGAGTGAGTCAGGTCTCCCCGGTAGGCGCCGAGTGTTCACAAAGCGACATGAAGGTAAATGAAATGCGACGCTGGAGCGGTTGTGGGAGGTGTCTTTTTTGTCGCACTGTCACTTTACGCAGGTCGTTTGAATTTGAACAAAGACAATATGTTTAGAGTGAATAATATTCTTGTTATATTCTTCAATTTCTTTTTTTGTATCGACGTATGTGAATAATTACATAAACATACGATCTCCTCTCAGTTGTACAAAAGACTGTGCACGTGTTTACTGTACTTTTAAATGATTGAATACCTAAGCGTATCATGTCTGGATCAGCAGTGACCACTAATTGTAACGACCGCTAATTAAAGTTACGCTTAATTAATAATAATAATTTTCCTTAGTTTTGGGTGGAGTTTATAACCGCTGCGAGTATGTCTTTTAATACTTACACGTAAGTGCTAAACCCCCCGTTAATGGTGTGAGAGTTGTCGTTGAGTTGTGCTTTTCTCTTATAGCGCGCGACAGGCCGTCGTATAAGCCGCCGGCGACCCATCAGAGGGGTAATGTTTTCGAACAACGCTCGCTATGACCTTGTACCTGCGTTACTAACCCTCCTCAGCTTGTCGGTGACAGTATTTAGGCGAGCTGCATCGTAATGGCAGGGCTGTCTTAATTATATAAATAAATCTATTGATCATTGTATATTATGTAAAATATGTTCAATGTTGTAAATATAAGCTAAGACAGAATACGCCGGTTCATTTGGCCTTCTTTGTGTTCGCTTGCCTTTGTCACAGAATCTGCATGTTACTGCGTTGTTGTTTAACTGTCCATATTCTATTTTATATGCTATGTTGTACACACATTTCTGGGAATCTAACCACTTATATCTAGTCTTTTAGTTTTTATATAAAACAAATAGTCACCTTATTATTACTTTGTAGATGAAAGTTATTATTTCACGTGCATGGAAATAAAAACAGGAAGCTTTAGCCAAAATATCCACACATTCCAATGCTTTACAATGCAAAATTATTTAACGGGCGTAACTGGAAGTCCATTTTGTTATGAAAATTAAAACGTGTGACGAAAATAGCACAAATGATTCTTATCCAAAACAATTCCTGACATAGTTTCATGTAATTTAATTTCCAGATACGCCCCAAGTGAATTGGTAGGTGTTTGAATATGTATTTGTATTCCGCAGCCGTGCGGTCGGGTGATTACTACATGTTCGACGAGTTTGACGACACCGATATACATCTGAAGGATGAAGACAGCAGCTCCGACGAGGACGCGCCCAAAGACATGGGCATCGGAAAGGTACACTTTGAGCTTACGTAGCAGGGAGACTGGTGGTCTAGTAGGCAAGATTCTGCAGAGGATGCATGAAATTATGCTTTCTAAGTATCGTTCTCATGATTCATAGATATTCATACACACGCCGTAGACATTGACTTTGTTTTCCAAAAGTAAGAACATATTTCCTTAGCACATCTTGCTTGCTAGCAAACACCTGGGATTTGTGGGTGCGGGTAAATGTTGTTTTGTGGGTTGTGCGGTATGGCGATGACGTCAGTGGTCGTGCTTACTCAGTATCTGATCACAGCACAGGTATGTGCACAAAGCGAACCTTTTGGACATTTTGTGGACACAAATTATTATTCAAAATACAAAATTATAGGCACAAGGGACAACGTCTCTAATAAATTTATGATACTGGGGAAGAATATTTATCACGACTTCATGTTGGAACAGCATGCTGAAAGTCAGTCAAATTGACTTATTCGTGAGTCCTGGGTGTTCTGCATGTGCGCTTTCCCAGAGTAATTATTAAACAGAAGCGGAATGTCGAGCTATTCGTGTTAGTATAAAAGTATCGGGACACATTCCCGTGGTCCTATCCCATCACCGCTTTAGGTAACTAACATCTATGTTCCGTAATAACATCGCACAGCCGT
Source organism: Drymonia ruficornis (assembly GCA_947859195.1). NCBI lineage: Eukaryota > Metazoa > Arthropoda > Insecta > Lepidoptera > Notodontidae > Drymonia > Drymonia ruficornis. Next base: position 10,864,310 of record OX401905.1, on the reverse strand, counting down.
GCTCCTCGAAACGGCACACGTTGCTATCTTTAACGTGGATCACACATCTGTAGCGCGGGGGTCATCGCGTATCGACGAGAATGTCGATACATTAAAAGGTAAAGATCGCGAGAGGTCAGTCGATGGGACGTGCAGTTACCTACCGCTAGCAGTAGCAATGTGTGCCGTTGTGGAGTTGATTGTGTGGCGGCGGCAGCTGCTGTCGACGGCGATCAAGACGGACCTGAGGCGCGCCGTGTCGCTGCGCCGCGCCTCCGCGCCCACCGTGCGCTCCGCGCGCCTCTCGCTCGCCAGCTACCCGCACTCCTACCCGCCCGAGGTAACACCACCCATACACAGTAGAGCCCGCCACATACATACGGAATTCCGTTTCGAAACATCGAATCGGGGACTCCGAACGCAGTAAATCCATCCAAATGTATGGACGTATCGCGTTCGGAAACCCCGATTCGATATTTCGAAATGGAATTCCGTACGGAAATTCCGTATGTATGTGGCGGCTCTAACTCTGCTTCTCCGGTACGCGAAAGATTTTCACGGTAGATTTTCTATAGAAAATCGCTACTAAGGAGCGATTAAAGTAAACGATATAACAGTGATGGCCGGTTTCACCCCACCGCCCTCCGGCATTGTTAAATAAACTCTATCTTAGAGTGTTGCAACAGGTTCTTATTTAAGCGTTATCGTCATATATTCGCGTATCGTATAGTCGTATCCGAACACTTCTTACCGCGTTTTATAAAACTGAGATCTGAAAATGGAACTGTCAAAAAGGGTTGCTTATACAACGGGTACGCGTTCCAGTTTACGACATGCCGTAGAAACAGACTTTACCAGCTTTCCTATCATATCGAGTAATTTCGAGTAGTTTGGTAGGCGCTGACATTTACTGCGGCATCTTGCGCGATGGCGAGCCTTCAGTGCGTGCCTTAGAGTCGGTTAGGAGAAGGTGACTAAGTACAAAACATTTTAAATGGTACGGGCCTCAGCTCTGACAATCGTGGGAGAATTTCGGAGGAATAAGTGATGGCGATGTTATTAATTTGATTGACTTATTTAAGAGGCAACTGGTTATCGACCATGGAGCAAATTTTTTTTACGTAGGTATTGACTGTATGACACGTAATAACCCACAGAAGTAAGGTTTAATAAAAGTTCAATGGAGTGTGCTCTTTTATTAAACTACATATCGTCCGAATGACAATAGCCATGAAAATCTATGCAATTTATTTGCGAAAACGAAAATCACTGCTTTTCACCATTTATCTTTAGGGTAGGTATTTATTACTCACTTCCATAGGTAATGAAACTGCGCTGAGGTAAGTCCAACATAGTTTGTTATTCGGTAACGGGTACTGGTGCTTGCAACTTTTGGTTTGGCTTTTTGCGCACACTGTTACGTTTTGTTTACTGTTTTACTAAATTATTGTTTTAATTAATAAAAGTTAAATAACGACCTAGCTGGTTTATAATGTTTAAGTCCGTAACTGGTCGTTATCTTGCATTATTCGTACCTATATAAAAAAATATGAAGAGGCTGTAATACAATTTTTCCCCTAAAATAAAAAAAAATATGTGACTTTACGTACTAATTATTAACAAGAACTACCTATTTCTTTTTGAATAGAAAAATCTGATAAAGATACAAATAGTGCAACTGATAAATACGTTTTTTCTTTATTTTTAGCTTCATTAATTTGCCTCCTTTCTAATAAACTAATTTGGTCGCATCCACATGTAGCAATAGTAATGTAAGTATCGCGCAGGACCGGCGCACGGGGTCGCGCGGCGTGCACGAGGGCGACGTGAACCTGGCGTTGTCCGAGCACGACCGCGAGGGGCCCTCCGATATTGACGACTACGCACCGTTGACCGGTCAGTAATAGGATAACATCATTATTTTATTGGTGGTAGAGCCAAGCTGTAGCCAATCGACTGCAGCTCATATACAGGGTGAATTTTTCAAGTTAGGTTTCATGGCCAAATCCGAAACTATGAGGAATAGCGAAAAGTATTAAAAGGAGTCTCGGGCCCGATTTTGATGAAAACTAAAACTGCATCATTCGATTTTTGAAATATCAATAATCCTAGCCAGGAATCGAACCAGTTGATTTTGAAAAAAAACACACTGTATTATTACACCATTTGATAGTGTCGCTGTTAAGTTAAGAAACAAATCTTGCGAAGTAATGACATCCTGGGAAGTACTTTGTACAGGTACTCCTTTTACTTAAGATCAAACAAATGCCGCTAGTCGTATTATGGCCTATGCACACGGCGCCTTCTTTACGTGCGTCACAAATCCTTAAACACGTAGGCAGCTGCCCAAAACCTGCGCGATAAATCGTCTGGTGTATAGTCCCTTGGGACACGATTTGAATTATTTTGTTATAGAAGCCGAGGAGACCTTCGTGGACAAGCTGAAGCGTTACATGGAGACGGCGTGGGCGTTCATATCGAGCTTCCTGGTGTCGCTCACGCGATGCCTGATGAAGTACTCGCGCGACTATCGATACGTGTCACGCACGCTCTCTATGGAAAAGAAAATATTGAAGGTGCGTCTGAACATCTTTCCTGGGCAAAGGCCATCCTGTTCTTGCCCACACTGCTTTGCCTTAGGCAATTTCTTGTCACATTGTTTCTGTAAAGGTGTTCAAAATATGAAGACTAAAATACGTCGTCGCCTGCCATTAGTTGAATAGCAACATTAATTTGATGGGAAGAACTATTTTCTGTGCTTTCAACACTGTCCGTATCTTTCACTCTCATCTCTACCTTTGTCACGAATACACCGTTCATTAATACCTATAATGCAGTTTTTATCCTGTGTCGAGGTACGCATCCACAAGTTGCGTACCTCGCGACTATTAGGACAGCTCAGCCCACTTGACATTTACCTGAAGACTACTCTTGTAAATAATTTACGATTATTTGTTTATGTTCGTTTGCAGGAAAAAGAAGGCTTTGGTATTGGCCTTAGGGAAGGCTCGCAGATGATATGGGAGCCGCTGCCTGAGAATCTCCTTCTGCATCAGTGAGTCATATTATGTCATGCTGATACAATTGCAAACTCCATAATGAAGTAGATTGGCCTATATTCGATGAAGAATTTCCTAAATATTATTCCTTGATCGGTTAAAAATTAAAACGGAGTTTGCAACATATTACCTACTCGTAGATAGTAGAGTAATCATACGATTTGTAGGCGTGTGCTTACTGCATGCATGGTTAATTAGAAAGTAGTTTGTAATTAAATAAAATGTTTTATGGTATAAACATTAAATAGTACGCGTTGTTTAATGCTACCCGTAAAGACCGGACATTTTAATTGAGACATCGGTTCTGTCTCTCATTATTTAAACAACGTTTCATAATAAAATAGATTTTTAATGATGTAGTTGACCTAGTGTTGGATTAGTAAGTAGTGTTTTGGTTGCATGCTGCCTAGATCCCATAGCGAAGTGGATTGCATTGACGGAAATCTACTCGCGCCGACTGTAGAGATGGGGTTTGTATTATTGCTATATTATTGTTTGAATTAGTCAACTTAGTGTTTCATTGTTAAAGTAGACAAATAGTAGTAGATAATCATAATATATCATCCCATTACCACCGCCAGCACAAATATGGAAATAATCTTATTTTCAACGGGTTTAATACTGGAGAGTGTGTCCCTAAGGAAAATAGGTGGACAATTATGTGGTTTGGTGTTATTTAGTTATCGTTGGATGCAGATGCTACGACATTTGGATAGAAGTCGTGCGTGGCGCAGTGATACGTCCTGATTCGGATATTTAACCCGACGTCTTTGAAAATAGAGCGAAATCTTCCAAAAAGGGTGAATGAGAGTGGTGCGATATTTCCAGCCGTAAGTTAAGCGAGATAAGCGTGCCGGAGATACGCATCTTGGCGCCCAGCATGGAGCGCGGGCTGGACGCGTCGCCGCCGCCCGCGGCGCGTGCCGCGTCTGCCGCGCATGCCGCGCATGCCGCGCGCTCCGAGTCGGCGTCGTCCGCCGAGCCCGCCAGCCCGCGGCTCATCGACGAGGACGATACCTCTGAACACGAGAGCGCGTTTAGTTTGCAGACTACCGAGAGGTGGAGTGGCCCGCTTTGAACGTGCACTTGTACTGTCCAACAACTTTTCATGCACATTGTAAGCTACGCGGGCCAGAGCAAGACAGCAGTATAATGGGCGATACACCAACGAAAATGTTTTAGCGAGAAGCTGGAGTCTCGAGGGGATTTGTAGGTGGCTCATTTGGTTTACAGACGCCACGAGTGGGGTCTCAAGCCGTCAGCTAATATTGCTGGCTACAATTTGTGTTTTCTATCTATAAAAATGTCAAGAACATTCATTTGAAGCCATTACAGTACAAGTTTCGTTCGTTATTTGTCGTCGCTTGCGATGGGCTTTAGCTGTTTCTATATTTTTATAATATAAAAAAACCGTCTTCTTTTACTTATTCCACTTATAATTGAACAGCACGACATCGCAGCTTATTTATTATTTTCGTTATTGTTATGGATTTTAAATAAATAATAAATATTACGAAAGAAGTTCTTATAGTATACCATTTGTACCTATACGTAACAAAATTTTAATTTATAAGCACGTATAAATCTAAAATTGTCTTTAAATATAAATCTATCTATCCTGTAAATATTACTGAGTAAGAACTGTACATGCTTGCGTTGAGTCTTAAGCCCGCCTCATACATACGGAATATTCCGTACGGAATTGCGTTTTGAAACATCGAATCGGGGATTCCGAACGCAGTAAATCCATCCAAATGTATGGAAGTATCGCGTTCGGAAACCCTGATTCGATATTTTGAAACCGGATTCCGATTCGGAATTCCGTATGTATGTGGCGGGCTTTAAGAAAATATCTACTGAAATCTACTTCTTGCATGATTCTGCTCAAATGTACATAACTTCTATAATTAATTATGATTTCACATAACATTGTAAACAATCTCTGCCGTGTCTCTGAATGGAGTTATAACATTACTGTAACACGGCGTTAGAGATGTTTCAGTCTAAAAATACACGCCCTTTCACTAAACGTGATTATTGAAAGGTGTGAAAATAAATATAAACACACACATTTAAACCGAAACAACTCTAACTATGAGTCTTAACCCACTGGTGGTTTGCGAGCAATTTACGAAACGTTCTTGCCGATCAACGCGTGAGTGCGAGTGCTCGGCAAGTTCGTCTCGTCTCAGTCGCACTCATACTGCCCCGCGGTCAGACCGCTCGAGAACCGCCATTGGTATAACGCTCTATAAGGCCGTATCTACAAGGAGTTACAACTTTGACATGGTGTAACGTAGTTTCAGCTTTCTAACTATGTGACTTGTTGTTAATTGTAGCAAGGACGTGACCACACTGGAGGAGCAGGACGACTCGATGTTCAAGCAGGACCGGTCCCCGTTCGTGCACCTCGGCTACGCGCTGTGGTACACCGTGCTCGCGCACACCGACATCGTCTGCTACATCATGGTTTTTATTAATCAGGTAATACGGTTGACTTCCCTGTGTTTTTATGTGACAGGTAGCAAACAAGCGTACGGCCCGCCTGGTGATAAGCAGTTACCGTAGCCTATAGATGCTTGCAATACCAAAGGTATTGCTCGCACGTTGCAGACCTGTAGCCCGATTCACGTAACCAAAACCGTAACGATATCTCAGTGATACAGTCGTAGTAGTCGCTGAGATATCGTTAAAATGTTGGTTACGTGAATCGGGCCACTGAACGGGAGTGTGACAGAGGGAGGGGAAGGGGGTGTTGGGCTTCCGGCTCTCTCACTCATCTTACGAAACGCAGTTGTAATAGCTACTTTCCGCCGATCTTCTGTGAAAGGATCTTACTACCCCGAACGAGCCGGCCCGTATCCGTATATGAGCTGCAGTCAATTGGCTACAGCTTGGCTCTGCCACCAATAAAACCCTGTGTTATTTCAATAGTGTAATTATTAACGTAATTACGTTAACGTTAGTGTAATTATTAGTGTGTTATTATTATTTATTAACTAATAATTTTCCAGATACAATCAGCGACGATATTGTCAATACCGCTGCCGCTCATGGTGTTCCTGTGGGGAACGCTCTCGATACCGAGACCTACCAAGACTTTCTGGGTTACACTGATCGCTTATACTGAGGTAAGGTCGGCCGGGATACGTGTTAAAATGTCGAGGCGTCACAAATTTCAATACTGTCAAAATTATATCTGAGGATTGTGAAACAATTTTATCGATATCGATGTATTTTATTCGCTTTACCCTAACTAGATATAACCCATCGATATAGAAAAGGCTTAGATTCAGCAAGTTAGTCCAAATCGTGTCACCACCAAATGTACGTTAAATTCAAAAAAGTACGTTGAATTATATTGTCATACAAGCTGTCAAAAACCTCTCGCCTATGTGCGTAACCTGCAGCTGTAGTGTGGTTTCTACAGGCAAGCGAGACGGGGTAACTGCGCGCGGGAGTAGGATGGCACAAGGTCGCTAGAGACCTCTTGATGGCGAACGGTCATGCACAATGCGATACACACACTACCATAGTCGCCGTGTCGCATTTATATAATAGTTGAAGTATGAAGTTACTCATCTTTAGTCTTTTCTATATCGATGACATAACTATTATTATTCGTATATTTGTAAATGAAGGTACCAAATAGTGATTTAATGATTTTTACATAGTTTCGTAATAAGATGAAGTTAATTAACAGTAGATTTGTAACATTGCGCAGAATTTATATCTGTCAATGAACAAAGATTATTTACTTTTCGAATTGCAACTACGTCCTTGTCCACAGGTGATCGTCCTCATCAAGAGTATGTTCCAATTCGAGATCCTGCCGTGGAACCAGAAGGCCATCCCGGCCAACATGCCGTTCACAGCGCCGCGCATCATCGGCATCGAGAGGAAATTCAACTACGCGCTCTACGACCTGCTGCTGCTGCTCATAATATTTTTACATAGGTGAACTTTTTCTCCATGCATTTTTTACCAATTGACTGTGGCTGGTTTCTAATATGTATACTCTTGGCTGATTAGGGGGCGTCCATAAATTACGTGAGGCATTTAGGGGGGAGGGAGGGGTTCGAGCCAAATCTCACGCGGAGGAGAGGAGGGGTCTCGGCAAATCTCACGAATTTTTTTTTAGCTCAAGAAACAGTGTAAAATTGCGAGAAAACGGTTAAATTAAGTAAAACACTTTTCGATATAAATAGAACAAATAAGGTTCAAATTCATATAACAGTGACATTTATAGCTGTCAGTTTGCTTCGTCTAATTAAAAATCAGACTATAGAATATGGCTTTTGAAAAATCCCACGTGAGATTAGACGGGGAGGGGGGGTCGAAAAATCACAAAAATCACCTCACGTAATTTAATGACGCCCCCTTAGCGATATTCACCAAGGCAATTGCCGTCTGCCCTCTACGACCCAGCTAGTGCGACTACCGGTTACTTTTGGCGTAAGAACCAATAGCACGCGTGCCATTGATTACACACGGAAAAATAATTTTGGCATGGCAATAATTCAAGAATCTAAGTACCTAGTAAAACTGCCGGTGCCGGAACGACTACAGATTGCGTGATAGGTAGAATTCGATAAATGCATAAATCACTAACGGCCAGTTTCTATATTCTATCTATCTGCGATTCGCCCTACTGGGGATATAAATTTGACATTTCTCATGTGGAACTTATGTCAAATTTCTATCCACAGTAAAACAAATCGCCGATAGATAGAATATAGAAAGTGGCCGTAAGGCAACATTTTTTAACGGCATGTCATGGCCTTATTAAACATTTCTTTAGAAAAAATAGCATGTAGATCAATCAAGGTTCGCCGTCCCTGCCTTAGAGTATGGATCCAATCAAAGATTCTTCCACATCCAATTCAATAATTGGTTCAGGTTCATGTTGAAGTCTCTCGGGCTGTGGAAGGAGTCGAGTCCCGAGATCGAGCTGCACGAGGACATGGAGTACCAGCTGACGGCGGAGGACACGCAGATGGTGGTGGAGGGCCGCGCCGCCGACGTGGGCCGCAAGTACGCGCTCATACACGACCGGACGAGCCCGTGAGTTGCTGCTTTACTAAACCACTCCCCCTCGGCCTGGCCTTCTTGCTTCCCCCACCCCCGCCTCGCCTTCTTGCTTCCCCCCTCTGTATCTGTATGAAGATGTTGTGCGCGATCGTTATTTCCCGCTGAGTGGTCTAACTTTGATGACATAGAGAGGTTGCTGGTTCTATTCTAAACAACCAACAAATTAGTTCATCCTACGAAGCAAAAATACGCAGTACATGCCATATTTAGAAACTCGACTACAGCATGCTAAACGTTTCCTATGTGATTTGATGTTTAGCGATGACGCTTCGATAGCGGAATCGCTAAATAAATCAATAACACTCGCGAACGGATTCACTATAGTGGAACTATACCGACGCGTCCCAGCGCGCCGTGATCTTTGCGTAAGGACTAAACTACTTTTTCAAGGTGGTAGAGCTAAGCTGTAGCCAATTGACTGCAGCTCATAACGGGCTGGCTCGAATGGGGTAGTACCACCCTCTCACAGAAGATCGGCGTAAAGCAGCTATTACAGCTGCGTTTCGTACGACGAGTGATAGAGCCGAAAGCTCACCCCCCTCCCCCTCCCTCCAACCCACTCCACTTCAGGTCGGCAATGTGCGAGCAGTGCCTTTGGTATTGGAAGCATTTTTAGGCTACGGGAACTGCTTAACATCTGGCGGGCCGTACGCTTTATTGCTACCGCAGTCCTATAAAAAAAGTGGAACGAGGTCCAATCGGTCGTCGGTATATCGTCGGCGATGGGTCTTTGCGGATAGTAGAATTGTGGGGTTGCGGCTCAGACAGTCTCCACCGGCTGGTGGACCGGCTGTACCACGTGCAGACCGCCATCGCGGCCGCCATGAGCGAGCTGGGCGCGGCGCGCGACGACCCGCGCGTGGCGCGCCTCGTGTGGCAGCGCCTGCAGCAGCGCCAGCGCCGCGCCATGGCCATGCGCCACCGCTCCCACTCCCGCGACCACTCCCGCGCTCGCGCCCGCGCCCGCGCCCGCCTCCGCCTCGCCGACCTAGACACGTACAGCCTGCGAGACTACCGACGCGTCCCTCGGTACATTACCAGTATCAGTACCGCACCGCCGGTTACACCGTATGCAGCTTAGCCGCCGTAAAACTTCTAATTCATGCATGTCTAACACACGATGAGGCCCCGGTGACGAATTGGCCTTAACGCCGGATTCGGACGGAGGTGTGTGGCGCGTCAAGTCGCGTCTCTGAATCCGTCTGTCCATCGATATAAAGATGAAGGTTGATACAATGAAGACGATCTAATTTCATTCTATGACAGCCTGCTTCTGGCCCGGCTTTAGTCCGATATTTCTCGGATGCGTCGGATTTGGCCGGTGAATCCAAATCTCTTTGGCGGCTTCATCGTGTGCGGTATGCATAACAGATGTACAAATTAGATTGGCGCTGACCATCCAGGATAGAGATTTTTTTAACATATATTGCCCTACTGCGGGGCAAAGATCTGCCCCATCATCCGCCCGACACGGTTTTGCACCACACTTCTACTTAAGCAAGGGCTAATTAAGACAACATACCACCTTTTTAAATTCCTTATATTTCTGTCGCTCTACGGACGGTCGGGCCCGATCGAGTTTGTACATTAGGGGTGTAAGCGGACCCTTCGAAGGACACTTCCAGCGGCTGTTTCTCGGCTGGCCATATAGTCGACTGTCGAGGGCCGCGCTTACGGCGGCGGTAAAGCTATAGTTAGTTTAATCGTAGGTATTTCTAGTGTATATTCAAGGGAACCTTAGTTGTAGATCCTGTATTCAAAACTGTATGTTTTTAGGATTCCGTAGTGTCTAATAGGAACCCTTATATTTGTAATATTATTTAGCAGTAGGCTAATTTAAAGTATGCGATTAAAATGTAAATAGACATAATGTATACTTATGATTGATTATGGGCGAGAAATTAAATTTTGTAGTGAGTATGTATAATTAAATGTACTTAAAACACGTTTGTTCCGATGAATTTATGCAAATACTAATTTATTTATTGCAGTTATTATGAATTATACTGATATATATATTTGTAACAAAAGGTCAGAAAACATTCAAATCGATCCTTACCATGCCTCCTTTCCTTTTTTCCTAAAATCCTCAAGGAAGAGAGAGACGTGCTTTGAAATGGACGGAACACTTTAAACCTCTACGTACTGTGTAGGGCTGAGGAGGGCGAGGAACGCGCACCGACCAGGAACTCGCAGTACGCGGACACCGAGCGACAGGACCGCAACTACCAGGACAACGAGCCGGGGCCCTCCAAAACAGACGATGACCATTACAAGTGAGGGGAGCTTTTCTTTTAACAGAGAATCGGAGAACCCATAGGCCCTTTTCTGATTAGTCGGTGCAGCGGCAGTGCGACATTAGAATGCTCGGATGTCGAAAGAATACCGCGCGGTCTCCACTCCACTCCACTCCACGCACATGTCTGCAGAAAATTATGCAGAGCCGCTTGTGCCGGCGTGAAATAATGTCATCTTTGATTTGAAGTGATGAAGATACATTAATTTGTTACATTTATACGCGTATACATAAAAAAGAAAGCGTTCTTGACGTCATCCGAAAATAATATTAACTGTCGTGTATTTTTTGCGACGAATCGCTTCTCGCTATTTGTTTCTCTCGCAACGATAACATTAGCCCAGTCCAATCAAGCGATATCTGGTAAACTGAAACTTAGTCGCCCTCACTAGCGAGTTCGCCACGTTAAGGAGAGAGTTCGCTTCAAAACAAGATTTTACCCTACGGCACTGCGTTTAATACATGATACCCGATATTTGGTTTGAAGAACAAAATTAAATAAGGTTTTTGTTTTCAGAGTCAATGACGACCAAGAACCAATCATCGCAGTGACAACAACGTTGGAAGACACCTATAAGCATTACCCACATGTGATGCTCTTGTCGTAAGTTGCATTTCACATCCGTATCCGTAATAAAATTTTAATACTGACTGATTGCCGAAATTGGTTGAGCTAGAAGCATACAATTTTGCATAGCAGTTTTTAACATGACATAGGTGAGCACTAAGAAAAAGTTTTTGAAAATGTATTCCATACCTCTCTTTAAGCCCCTTATGAAATAAATTTTCAAGACAAACTTACAACTTACATCCTCATGTAAGTTTGTTAGGGGCACCCGGCTGTTACTGAATAAGTTTGCAAGTTATCAGTGATTGTGCCTTGGTTGCAGGATAAAACGGTACCTTCGGCCCACGCAGCGGTTCTTTAAGCGAATGCTGGCGCCGGGCGCGCGCGTCACCGCCGACATCTACGCTTACATGTTCCTGTGCGATTTCTTCAACTTCCTGGTCGTCATATTTGGTTTCGCCGCGTTTGGTGTGAGTATATCCAGCTCATATCTTACTATAGTAAATAGTACTTTAAAAATTATAACCTCCAACGCGTAATCTTTGAAGATGTCAAAGAAAGTTTATGTGTCCTGTACACAACTAAACAGGACTTTGGATTTGTATTGCCATCCTTCTCATAGTGTTTAGTCGTGATTTAACGACCTAATAATGAGGGCAGTCCTTTTAAGCTCACCAGAAGTCGCTTCATGGACACTTCAGTTTCAGTGCCACTACAAATACAAATTATCGGGAGGTAGAAAAGCGAGATAGACTGTCAGAACTGTCAAGTTTCAATGTCAGCCCGCTCCAAAGTGGCTCCGCCCTGGTGGCAAATGGATGCCCTCATAGGCATGAGCTGTTCGCAGTCCCCTCGTGCCATAATGTAGCTCGAGCTACGTCCCCTGTACCGCGCACCCTCATAGTGCTTAACGGGCTCCTGGATTCGGACGCAAGGATAGATTTGTTTGCGGATGAATGGGCAAGAATTTTGATAGTAAGTTTGAAGTTTTGCGAGAAAGATGCATGACTGGTTATTATTTGATTATTATTTTTACCCAACTGCCCGGAAAGGAGAGTAATGTTATAATTGTTAGTAGTCCGTGTAATTGGCCTGTGGCCGTTCGGCCTACATAAATAAATAAATAAATGTAATTTTGTTTGTGCACAACAGACGCACCAAGGCGACGGCGGCGTGACCGCGTACTTGGAGGAGAACAAGGTGCCGATCCCGTTCCTGGTGATGCTGATCCTGCAGTTCGCGCTGATCGTGATCGACCGCGCGCTATACCTGCGCAAGTTCATGCTCGGCAAGATACTGTTCCAGTACGCGCTCATCATCGGCGTGCATGTCTGGATGTTCTTCGTGCTACCCTTCATCACTGAGAGGTACGCGCCTTGTTCAAGCTGGTCATGCAGTTCAGTGCGATTGACTGCGAGTCAAGTGCTGTCGCTGTGGGAGAGGGGTCTTACCCGCGGGAATTTTGAGAATAAAAACTAGCATTAAATGTTATTCTATCAATGGATCGATCGTGGAGAATCGATTTTATGTGGAAGAAGGTAGATTATACTCTGTCCCGTAGTTTAAATTACAATTGTTAATAAGGTCCTTAGGCTCCAAACGACTGCCGCGGATAATTCGCCCGAATTATCAATGAAACAAACAAAATGTGGTCGCTTTGTCAAAGTAAAAATAAAATACCCATTTCTATTGTCTAAAAAAATACATTTCTTTTTCATTCTCCAACGAATTGTTGCAAATATACCGCAATTTTATGCCAGAGAAACCATTTTTATTTATTGTGTTTTGAGTGCGGTTAAATCTCGCGAATTTTCCACAAGCACCAAATGTCATGTCATGCACCTTTAAGGACTCTACCCACTACAACGTATCATACCATGACCGTGCTATGAACGTATCAGACACGACAAGCAACACGATACGCTCTACTATGCCCACTAGAGCGTATCAATTACGTATCAAAGTCGTATGTATCGGCTTTAATGTCATGCACAGAGCGTATCGCCACCGGCAAAATATTCTCGCCGACAATACTTGCCGCTCCGTGCATGGCACGCTACGGTGCTGGTCGGTAACGGAACGGGCTAGTGGGCATGGTCTCATACTTTTTAATACAGAGAATATTTTTTTGCCTGACACGTTCATAGCACGGTCATAGTATGATACTGTGTAGTGGACAGAGAGCTTTATACCGAATTTCATTGAACATGGCACCTTGTACCAAATTTCATTGAAATCCGTTCAAAATGTGCAATGTAACCGGGCCCGGTCGGCAGGACGTTCAACGCGCTGCTGCCGCCGCCGATGTGGTACATGGTGAAGTGCGTGTACCTGCTGCTGTCCGCGTACCAGATCCGCTGTGGGTACCCGCGCCGCATCATCGGCAACTTCCTCTGCAAGTCGTACCACTTCCTCAACATGCTGTGCTTCAGAGGGTAACGTTATATCTTGTAATTTTCAAACCATCGCGCCTGGTACTGTACAAATTCGGTATTGTACACATTATCCTGATGCAGTTAGATCCCGCTGAAATATAGGTGGGAGTCTATTGTCGTTTGACAGGCTTTCGACTGAACTCTCAAAGTCCATTTAACCAACAGAATGTTACTAAAAGAAAAAAAATAACTCTTGACTGAAAATCGCACTCAGAATGGTTACTTAAATTATAAGGGCCGTATCGGTCCAGAAAAGATGTAGAACAACGGTCGGCAACAGGCGGACCGCGAAAGGTCGAACCTCGGACCGCCAAACATGTCCCAGAAAAATATGAAAATTGCAAAAAAAAACTAGCTATCAATTTGGCCACTATGTTAGGCTCGTCATACGTATGTGAATCATCTTTCACAAAGATGAATTTTTTGAAAAGCAAATATCGTTCGAGAGTAACGGACGCCCACTTAGAAGACACACTTCGAATTTGCTGTTCTTCTCGAGAAGATGTTTTATAATTCAGAATTTTATTTGAAACCATGCAATAAATAGGTAGCACTGAATTATTATCAGTTGTTTTTTTCTGGACCTCGTAAAAAAATTCCCACAGTACCGGACCCCACCTAAATCTACTTGCCGACCCTTGATGTAGAATTTTCGCATGATGTAAAGAATTACTTAAGACTTTAGAGAACCTTAACTGCGTAAATGCGAGTGCTATTGTAGAGGATATACGTGGCATTTGATTGAAGGCCGCTGTAAATTAATTCTTTTCAATCAGGTTCATGGCGGTGCCCTTCTTGTTTGAGCTGCGCACGCTCATGGACTGGATATGGACTGAATCCTCCATGACGCTCATGGACTGGCTCAAGATGGAGGACATATTCGCGAGCGTATTTCTGCTAAAGGTAACTCATTTCACTACCAAAATTGCACCACATAATAGTGTATAGTTCACGACAGGTCGAGATGACATTCGGGTTGTGAGCTTTTTGCAGAATAAAATCCGAATCAAAATCAGCAGGACCCGATAAACAATTAAAATCGCCCACAAAATAATTAAATTAAATGGAATGTCATCTCGACCTGTCGCGAACTATAGAGGAGGTTGCTGGAGGAGTTATGTGGTGTTCAGCGCATTATAGACGTATGATTGACTGGACTTACCAAAAAAAATCAATGCCTGGTTCTGATACCCATATAAGGTGAATTTTTGTAAAGGTGCGTCGATGTCCAAATTCGCAACTATAGGGAATAAAGAGAAGCTCACAGGAGTCTTGGAACCGATTTTGAAGAAAACCAAAACTGCGTTTGATTTTGAGTATTACTATTTATAGGAACTTATGTTTAATTCAAGTGTCACGTAGGACTGAATAATTTCCGTGTGGCTAGTGTTCTCGCTACGTGGAGGACGAGTTCCCGCAGCCGCGCGGCGTCAAGAAGTCCAACGCGTCCAAGTACCTGCTCGGAGGGGGCGTGCTCGCGTTCGTCATCGCCATCATATGGTTCCCATTGGTCTTCTTCGCGTTCGGCAATTCCGTAAGTAAACAATTCCTATATTTGTCAACAGTTGTGCGTTCCAATAGTCTTGAAATTGATCCAGTCAGTTCAGTATTGCTTAGTATATTCGTTGTTATCTTATAATGATTAAATTACAGGTCGGCCAACCCAATCCACCAACGGACGTTACAGTGAAGATACGCATTGGCCCATTCTTACCAGTTTATCAAATGTCCGCACAGTCGCACAATATTGACATGTAAGTTTATATTTTTAAGGGGGTGTTCTAAGTTCAACTGCTTAAGGTGGTAGTTCGGTCAACGCGGCAAGACAGCAGACGTCAGTCGGTCCATAGAAATTGTGGCGATGACATGTGCCGCGACCGCAGACGGCATTAAATTTCTATGGACCGACTGACGTCTGCCGTCTTGCCGCGTTGATCGAACTCCTACCTTTATAGAATGCCGCTTACCACTTGCATTCGTGACGTCACGTATGTAATTTCAGTTTCACAGAGCAAGACTACACGCAGCTGAGCAACCTGTACGCGCGCGACCGCACCGCGCAGACGTTCCTGTCCAACTACATGTACAACGACGTCGCCGTCATCACCATCAACCCCAACTCCACTATGAAGTGGGAGATCTCGCCGCCGGAGCTCGAGCGGCTCGAGCGGGAGGCGCTCTCCAGTGAGTCTCACTTCAATGAACATAGCGCTGATATTGGCCGTATTTCCACTAGCCGGCACGGCACCGGCACAGTGACAGCTTTTTTCGGAGTTGTCATTGGTCAGTGACCAACGAAAACTGGTCACTGACCAATGAAAAAGCTGCCGCCATGTCGGTAACGGTGCCGTGCCGGCTAGTGGAAAAACAACCATTACTGGCTCTCTGAGTTCAGCATCCTAAGTATTTTTCTAGGAAGAGCACTATCATACAGGATCCTAGTTAGGAAATTCCTATTCAAACATATGTCTGGCACTAGTGCCTTCTGATTGTCAATCAGACTATCGAAGACAAAACAGACGTCTATTATTCCTACTCTACAACTAAATATAGCGAATTAAATTACTTGCAGACGCGACGCTGCTCGTGAAGTTCACGTTCGTGATCACGCACCCGACCAACGCGGTGCCCAACCCGCCCACCATCGAAGACCAGCGCGAGGTGCCGCTGCCCGCATTCACCGGCGACCAACCCAACCCGGAGCGACGCACGCTGCTGCAGCTGCTCGCCGGCACCTCCCCCCCCGACACCTGGTCAGTACCCGCCTTCACCAGCGACCAGCCCAACCCGTAGCTCCGCACACTGCTAGTTTGCGACCATACCCTTACATGTAACAATAGAAAGTGATATCTCTGGCACAAATTCGTGCAGGCAAGTTTGAAGAGGTCGAGGTTGCAACTGATTCTTCCTTAGTAACAAAATATTATGTTCTGACTGTATTATTGCTATTATACCTACAGTCGATTAATAAGTTCCATTTTAGTTGAGATTTGTAAACACAATTATTCATTTTTAATAGGTACCTACTACAATATTTCTTTCTTGCAGGTTAAATGTCAAGACTTTATTCCCGAAATTCGTCAAAGTGTTTAATAAGGGGACAGCTAAAGCAGCGTACCAGTTGATAACTCCGAATGCAGACGGTGGTAAGTCTGTATTTTATTATATTTTTACGAAGAACCTAATGAACTTGAACTTAAACTAGAGTAAACAATACAATAAGGATTATCATCAACGATACTTGTTAGAAATAGAATATTACTAAACCTACACTGTTGTTTTCTAGATGAGGACGCCCGTTTGTACCGCGACGTCAAGCTTCGCCTGGAGAGAGACGGCGACGTAATGTACTGGCGCGTCCGAGAGTCGTGTGGGCAGCGGGTGAGTTACTTTGATTCATTGACTATTCTTCTAGTACTAACAGTGCATGTGTATGAAAGTTAATTATCGACTTTACTATTTCAGGACCAACTACAACAAATCCCTCTAAACAACTGCGACATGCTAGTGATGTACACTTTCAATGATAAATTATTCCCGGAAACCTTAAACTTCATATCCGGGAGCGGGTAAGTGTTGACATTGATTTACCAACATCGTATTGTATATCGAAATATTTTATTTATAACTATAAATATGTACAGTATAATAATCAGTATATTTATCTCACAGGATCATCGGATTGTATACCACTTTCGTATTCCTGGCGTCGCGAGTGCTGCGAGGATTCTTCTCTGGCATCTACACGAAGATTATGTTCGACGACCTCCCGAATGTAGACAGGGTTCTACAACTATGCCTTGACATTTATCTGGTAAGTCGATAACTATAATATGTAACTTTTTAACTTGCAGAAAAGATTAGTTAGTTTTCGCGCGTGAAACGTTAGTTTGTGCGGGTCAAATACCATTTTTTTTTTCATATTCAATTTAGGTATGCTTGGACAATATATATATTTTTGTGATAAATTACAAAACGCTGGCTCACAATGCTCGTACTCTTCCAATTTTAGGTGCGCGAAGCGCTGGAATTAGCTTTAGAAGAAGATCTGTTCGCAAAACTTGTGTTCCTCTACCGGTCCCCTGAAACTATGATAAAGTGGAGTCGACCGAAAGAGGAAGAAAACGAAGAACAACGAGCATTACCACCGTCACGCTGATCGAACACAATAATTAGCGCTTATCAGATTATGATTATGTATAAAAATATTATGTATTATAGGGTTTTAGTCATGACTATATGATTGAATCAATTTAAAACTACATGATAGTTTTGGTGCCCTATTTATTTTAAGATTTGATTGTGCCTAAAGTTTCCATTAACTTAATTTCATTTGAAGTCTGTTTTATCTGGCATGAGTTCAAGGTTTAAAAGTGTTACCAAACAGGTATGGTATGAAAGTACCGGATTTACCTACCTACCAGTGTTTTATATAACGTACATCAATTTATCATAATTTTTATTTATAATTTTGCCATGACTATATTGCAATATGTCAAGAACTACCTATATACAATAATTACATCGATAATAGATACGTAAGTTGTACAGTAAGATAATACTAATTTAAGAATAACTACCTATGTATGGTGCATAACATTGAATGGAAAACAAATTAAAAAAATGACGTGCATTACTTGAAATTACTTTTAGTAAATGTATCAATTTTCAAATTTTCGTCCGGAACGAAAGGAGTAAGCATCTATATGTGCTTATATGCTGCAGATCAATTTTCGATCATTTTTGCACTAATACGATAAAACGCACAAATTCAAACCTAGTATGTACTTAATAATTTCATTCCTAGAAATTAAGATGAACGCTCTCTTATTTTGGATAACTTATAGGAGATAATGATTATAACTCAAGCATAAAAAACTTCGCTTTGATGAAAAAAAACCTGTTTGGTTAATGTTTCGCGTTACCGTCAAGCTTTTTATGAATAAAGTATCCTTGGAGGTTATAAGGAATGCACAGTGCTAGTTTTATAGATAATATGCAAAATGTGCAATATTTATTGTTGTTAGTCTAAGGGCCTATTTCGCAATACTAAATAATTTATTTTCCAAATAAATTTAACGTTTTGACACTTCTTTCAATAGAATATCTGTCTCCTTTTTCGGAATATTGTGGAACAGGCCCAAATGTTATGTACACAACATAACTTCGACTTGCTTATTGTTAATATATTTTATTGAATCGCACCTATTGTAAATAATATTATGTATTTATGTTCTACCATTTCTTGAATGTATTCAAGTACTTCCAGTGGGTAGACAAGTTTGTTTATACCTCAATTACTGTTGAATATTGCATTTTATATTACTTAAATTATTAAATTATTGGAGTAAGGTTTATATTGTACACTTTTGTATTATGTATGATGTGTTAAGCTGCATTTAATGTTGTCGATTTGTGATAATAAAAGTCATATGAAACGTTGAAATTATTTTTATTATATGTAAGTATACCAAATGCTTCGATTTTACATTTTTCCATTCAATTCTTAAATCATCATATTATTATTATTCCAGCTTAAATCTACCAATGCTTAGGTACCTGTTTCTTGAACAGATACAAACTTAATTTACTACCATTAATCTTGGTGCAATATTCATTGACATTAGTTCTTGAAACAGTAATTTAGCGGCATAGGGTAGGCGAACTTGTGAGATTTGAGTTTTGTTTTTACATCCTTTACATTCGAAAGTATGGTTGCGCAAGTTTGCGATGGCTATCAAACCACAGAAGTTGCAAACGTGTATGCGGTATGGATCTGATACTTCGAAGAGCCGTTCGCGTAAAAATTGGGCCGCGCCATGAGCGATTTGACAATCGCGTTCCATTTCACCAAAACGTAAGCCTCCATCTCTGGCTCTGCCCTCCATAGGTTGTCTCACTAAGATTTGAACTGGTCCCCTAGCTCTAGAATGTATTTTGTCGTCCACCATGTGCTTCAGACGCTGGTAATATGTAGGGCCTAAGAAAACTTGCGCATTTATCTTTCGCCCTGTATGACCATTGTACATAACTTCATTTCCGCGAAGATGATAGCCATATTCTTGTAACAAAGAAGAGATTTTTTGTACATTTACAGCGTCATTAAAAGGAGTTGCATCACCTATTTCTCCCTTGTTTGATGAGACTTTGCCTTGAATACATTCAATCAAGTGACCAATGGTCATTCGAGATGGGATGGCATGGGGGTTAATGATGATGTCGGGAGTAAGTCCTTCACATGTAAATGGCATGTCTTCTTGTCTGTACTGAATACCACAAGTACCTTTCTGCCCGTGGCGCGAAGCGAACTTGTCTCCGATTTGTGGGATACGCACAGATCTAACTCGAATCTTGCAAAATTTATATCCTTCACTGTTCAATGTCAACATGACTTGGTCAACAATACCAGTTTCGCTGTTACGTAAAAATGTTGATGCATCTCTTTTTGTGTAGCGTCTGGTAGTGCCTTCTAATTCATCATCATTTTCAGGCAAAGTAATCGTTTTGCCAATAACTACATCATCACCTGATACTCTGATACCAGGTGCAATAATTCCATCATCATCTAATTTATCATACAAAGCATTTCTCATGCCCTGACATGTTTGTCTGGTTGGCTTCTCAAATTGTTCTTCTTGATCTCCAATCCTTTTAGATTCTGAATCCTTATATGATCGATAAAACACTGATCTAAAGAATCCCCTTTCCACAGCAGATGCATTCAAAATGACACTGTCTTCTTGATTATATCCTGTATAGCAGAGAATAGCAACTATGGAATTAATACCTGCTGGCAATTCTCTAAATCGCAGGTATTCCATAGATCTAGTAGTAACCAAAGGTTTGTGTGGATAATACAACACATGTGCAAGGGTATCCATCCTTACATGAAAGTTTGTAATATAAACCCCCATAGCTTGTTTACCCATAGCACTTTGGTAAGTATTCCTAGGGCTCTGGTTGTGATCAGGAAATGGGATAATAGAAGCGCAAACACCTAATATCATAGCAGGATGAATCTCACAGTGAGTATATGTACTACAATAGGCATATTCTTTTACTTGGGCTAAATCATCAGGGCTCATTGCAATCATTACTGTTTCCTCTTCCAAGGTGTCTATATATTCCACAACCCCACTTGCTACCAAATTTTGCCATCCATAGTTGTTATAGTCTCGCTCTTTCAGGTCATCAATATGCTTCTTCTTTAGTAATAAAGCTCCATTTTCTACTATCAATAAAGGGCGGCAAATTCTTCCAGCATCTGTGTATATCCTAATTTCTCTGTCCCTGATGTCCCGAATCATACTGACTTCAGATACAATAATATCCATCTGACGGCGAAGTTTCCGCAATGTAGCCATTAATTGTTCAGGATCACGATGAATACCTACCCAACATCCATTAACAAATATCTTTGTAGCATCTGCTATGGCAGATGGAGCAATTTCTTCCAAATTTTCCATAGACCACTCCTCCAAAAATTCTAAAATTGGAGAAGGCTGACTACCTACAGAGATATAGGCCATTAAAGCTAGGTTTTTTACCAAGCCGACAGCAGCACCTTCAGGAGTTTCTGCAGGACAGATCATGCCCCACAAGGTATTATGGAGCTGACGTGGCTTAGCCAATTTCCCATCACGGCCAATAGGAGAGTTCACACGCCTCAAATGTGATAATGTTGATGCAAATGTTAATCTATTCAATACCTGTGAGACTCCAGCTCTGGCTTGATGAGCTTTCTTTTGATCACCCCAATTTCCAGTAGCCAGGGAGTATCGTAAACCATCAGTGATGATTTTAGTCTTAATAGCTAACTCAAGATTAAAATCTTTTCCTCTATCAATGAATTTCTGGGCATACATGCGGACTTCCTTCAGAAGGTTTTTAAACAGACCTCTGAATAAAAATGCAAGCAATGGTCCAGCTAAGTCCAATCTTTTATTCCCATAATGATCCCTGTCATCTAGTTCACGTCGACCCAAAGCTGCTAGTAGTAACCTGTGCACCATGTAGCCCAAGAAGTAGGCCTTTTTAGTTTCACAAAAATCTGAAACTCCCACATGTGGTAGCATTTCTTTTTGTAGAATTTCTCTAGCATATTTGATACGCTTTTCCTTGGTTACACCAGGTCGGGCTCCACGGGCACCAATAAAATTCAGAGCTACATTCTGCTCTTGAATAACAAAGGCTTCATCCAGAGATGGTTTTACCATTTCCATCATTTCAGGATCATCAAAATCATAAATGATATGTTCCAAAATATCTCTATCAGCCACAAAACCAAGTGCTCTGAACACAATCATGATCGGGATTTCTTGCTTAATGTAAGGCACAATGGCTATAATCCTTTGTCCAATGGCAGATTTTTTAATATTTTGTCCACCTCTAGCCATCATATTTACCCATAGCGTTGATGTGGGTCTTGAACTATGTTCAAGACAAGATCTAATCTCAGTTTTATAAGCAAATTTGCCATCTTTCATGCTAAATACATAAACAGTGTTTGTTGCCATCTTCTCTTGAGCAATTAATACCTTCTCTGAGCCGTTGATAATAAAATAACCACCTGGATCAAGAGGACATTCATTCAACTCGGACAAATCTCTGTCAGTCAAATTGTTCAATAAACAATAAGTGGATCTCAGCATAATAGGAATTTTTCCTATGAAAGTTTTCTGATGTTGTGTTTCAACAGGATCATCATGCTCTTTTACGATTTTCTTTGTTATATCCACGTAGAGAGGTGCAGAATACGTTAAATTGCGCAGACGAGCTTCGTTAGGCATCATAGGAGATGGAGCTCCATCCTTTTCCCAATGTGTAGGCTTAGACAGGTAGATTTGATCAAACTTAAGAATGTACCTCGGGGGTGTTTCGATCTCACCGGAAGAATGCTGAGCCTCAGCTTGCAGCTCAATAGGGGGCGAGTCTTCGACGATTCTCTGGACAGACATCTGAATGAATTCATCGAAACTATCCAATTGCTGACGTACTAACCCTTTCTCATCAAAATAAGCATTGATTACAATCCAGCATGCTTCTTGCCAGAGTTCCGAAGATATTTCTTCGGCGTCAACTTCTTCATACTGGTCTTCTTCAACATCGTACATGATGAAGTAAGTGGAGAACTAAGTTCTCCTTAAAGATTTTGCCTCAGTTATGAGATGTTTTATGTAGTTTTGCACAAATTTTATTCAATTTTCTTAATTCTTTGCAAACAATCCACTGTATTGCATTGCGCAGACAGGATAACTATCTATAGACAATATTCGACAATAATGGCGGCATGCTAGAGGTGAGACTTAAATACTGGATATTAGGTCGCACCTAATCCAAAAATATCACATAATGTGATATTTTGTGGAAACCGTGGAACGATAATGTGATTCACATTATCGTTCCACGGTTTCCACATAATCTCAGTTCCACAGACTACGAATACAATACAGTTCTTGCAATTCACGAGTGCTACTGGCCCTTAGTTTTGGTAAAGCGTATCTGAATACGTGTTAATGTGTACGTTTAGTCTCCGCCAGGCACGCACACTGTCACGCTGTGCATGTATATGTCGAAATGGTCGAACCACCACCAAAAGCCGACCGCACTCGTAAACTTCAAGAACTGTACAACAATACAATAAAACAATATCGATACATAATACCAGGAACGTGAAATGCGTGTTTCAAAGTACCTATTTATGTCTCTGTCACTGATCGGTAAATTCCAGTTTTTCCAGCGTAGCATACCTATAACGACGATGACGACGATTATTACGATGTGACGTTGCCTTGACGCCGTCACTTTACCTCTATTTGGGATTAGGTAACTAGGTACGGGGATAAGGATTAGGTGGAACGAATCCCAAATTTACCTAATACAACTGGTGCGTTCCATTCACTGTTAATTTTGTTATTTTCGTTATTTTTGTCCCCAAATCACGTTCCACTCGCACCAACTTGTACTGAAAGTGATCATTATTATCGTTTTTAACACTTTTTGTGGACGAAAATAACAAAATTAACAGTGAATGGAACGCACCACTTATATCCCTACGGCATGTCAGTCCATTAGAGATGTGCCGAGTACAGCCTTACTCGAGTACTTAGTAAGTACTCGAGTACTCGAGTACTCATATTATAGGACTCGAGTACCCAGTACTCGAGTACGGGTTCCGAGTACTTCATGGTTTTCGAATCCTAAGCGGGTACTCAAATCGCTACCTTATGACTACAAAATTAAAGTCTATTTTTACCCAACCACAGCGACAGCGAAAGGTTATTTATTGTGAAGTTAGATACATTTTACCGCAAATTGGAGAATACTAAAAAAGTAGAGTGTAGGGAATGTAAAAAAACATTTATCGATTATGGAAATACAACGAATTTGTTAAAACATTTTAAAAAAATCCATCTTTTAATTTACACAAGTTCCATAGAAAAAAACAGCAACGAAAATGAAAATGACATCTTGGACATTAGTGATTTGGAATCGTTTTCGATGGCATCTGATTCTACTAGTCAATCACAAACAAATGACGACAGTGACAAGGATGATGAAGGAATATTAAAGACATTTAAGAAAAGACAGTTACAGATGACCTTTATGTCAAAAGATGCTATAAAGATTAACTCGAAGAGTGTCGACAAAGAGTTAATAAATATGATTTGCGTGGGTGAAGCCTCTTTCTATAGTTGAAAATGAAGGTTTTCGAAAATATTCCCAACAACTGAACCCAAATTACAGACGCCTTCTAGGAAAATTTTTAAATTTTTCTAGTAAGTACTCGAGTACTATTAAGTACTCGAGTACTCATAAAAGTATTCGAGTACCTGTCCGAGTACCAGAGTACTCGAGTACTTACTCGATTCTTTTTTTAACGAGTACCAGAATACTCGAGTACCAAAAATAGCGTACTCGGCACATCACTACAGTCAATGGCTGATTTTTTTTAAGCTTGTTTTACGGCCCTGGGTGCAAGCCCTTTGGAGCCTACATGGCTGGCTTTAAAAAAAAAGCCAGCATGCAGGCTCCAAAGGGCCTTTTTTTTTTTTATATAAGTTTAGTTTTACGGCCCCTGGGAACGAGCCTAACATCAGTATACTTTTATTACATTTTTTTCTTAATTCTACCTTATAACTACCTTAAATCTACCTTATAACTACCTTATTTCTACCCCCCCAAACCCTATCATTAAAGTGGCGGATACTTTACTGACAAATTACTAGACTTCTTGTGAGAAGCCGAAAATCATGTTTCATCACTTTTGTTCCAATTGCCCACACTCACGCACATTTATGACCATATAATGGTTAATATTCCACCAATATTACACACTATAATACACGAAAACACAAGTTTTGGAAATTAAAACTAAAATGACAACATGACTTTTCCACTTCCCGCCAAAAAGCCTCGCTCCAAAGGGCCTTTTTTTTTTTTTTTTTTTAAATAAAATTAGTTTTACGGCCCCTGGGAACTAGCCCTTTAGAGCCTAACATCAGTATATTTTTATTACATTTTTTTCTTAATTCTACCTTATAACTACCTTAAATCTACCTTATAACTACCTTAAATCTACCTTATTTCTACCCCCCCAAACCCTATCAGTAAAGTGGCGGATACTTTACTGACAAATTACTAGACTTCTTGAGAGAAGCCAAAAATCATGTTTCATCACTTTTGTTCCAATTGCCCACACTCACGCACATTTATGACCATATAATGGTTAATATTCCACCAATATTACACACTATAATACACGAAAACACAAGTTTTGGAAATTAAAACAAAAATGACAACATGACTTTTCCACTTCCCGCCAAAAAGCCCTCCAAAGGGCCTTTTTTTTTTTTTTTTTTATAAGATTAGTTTTACGGCCCCTGGGAACTAGCCCTTTGGAGCCTAACATCAGTATACTTTTATTACATTTTTTTCTTAATTCTACCTTATAACTACCATAAATCTACCTTATAACTACCTTATTTCTACCCCCCCAAACCCTATCAGTAAAGTGGCGGATACTTTACTGACAAATTACTAGACTTCTTGGGAGAAGCCGAAAATCATGTTTCATCACTTTTGTTCCAATTGCCCACACTCACGCACATTTATGACCATATAATGGTTAATATTCCACCAATATTACACATTATAATACACGAAAACACAAGTTTTGGAAATTAAAACAAAAATCACAACATGACTTTTCCACTTCCCGCCAAAAAGCCCCTCCAAAGGGCCGAGCGTCCAGTGTTGCCAGGTCCAGGCAGGCGACGGACCGCTTCGTGTTCCCCCAAGTAAACGAAACCCAAAATCCCCAAAAAATTCAGTTTTTGAAGAAAAATCCATTAGTAATGTGAGGTTATGGCGTGACTAAAATAGTACTATTAGCCCTTAGCGCTTCCAAATATGCTAAATAGGTATGATTGTACTTGACCGTGTGTTTGCACTAGCCAAAAACATGGCGTTGATTTTAAAACATCTCATCATAACATGTTGCATGTATCGAGTTGCGTTCGCACTGACAATCAGCATGTTGCATAACCACCTGTTCGATGACTTGTTGCATAAATAGTCTCGCTACATGTTGATGAAGTTGATGTTACAAGTCATTGATCTTATAGAATGCATTGTAGTTGAATGAATGCGTTCGCACTGGCTAATCATGAATGGCAAATAATAATGTTGATGATACAAGTCTCGTAACTTGTTTCGCGACAGTGCGAACGCCAGCCATAACAAGATTTAACAAGTCTATAGAAAAGCTTATACATTTGCTTTTTGTATACATGTTAAGATTCCAGTCAGTGCGAACGTAAACGTCAACAATACCATATGTTTCGAGCAAAGAAATTATAACCAGGGAATGCGGACTTGCCAGCAAAAGTGAGGCCGACAGCGAGATACCACATTAACGTTTTTTCCTTTTCCAAACAAGAGTGACCATAATATTTTGAAATTTGGAGCAAGTCCCCATGGACATCTGGTGAAAACGTGCTATTGTTCCGAGATTGTTATGATAGGAAAATAATAAAATAAGGAAAGGGATGTTTATTTTTATAAGAACATGAGTACAATAAATTAGTCTGCGGTGGCCAAACTACGCGAGCGCCTGTCTTTAGGTATCTTGGCAACCTAAATGGAGCTACAAAATAGTGTTTAAGAAAAATGTACAAGGCTAAGGCCGTTGATTTTAGGCCACTTTGTATCATAGAGTAACATGACACTTCTATGTTACAGTAACGCAGAAGTAACGCGAAAATAACGCATAATGTTTTAAGGCTGAGTGCATAATGTGATAATTCATAAAATCTAAAAAAAAATTACTATTCATGAAGGTAACTCTCAGAGGACACAAAAAAAAACTGGGAGACAAAAACAAAGTCTTCGCGAACAAAAAAAAACATATTTTTATAATAATATATAAGACTAGCCAGGAATAGTCAGCTTAGCTATTTGGCGACTCCTTCCTGTACTTGCGAAGACTTGCAAAGTCTTCTTTTTTATACTGGGTGAAATCGAAATCGTCGGCAATATTTTAACCAGTGATTCTACACATGATTCAGAATATTTAGGGAATATTAATCAACAAATCAATTGATAAAAATTTATTACCCAGGTAAGGTATAACAGTTAAAT
Source organism: Drymonia ruficornis (assembly GCA_947859195.1). Classification (NCBI taxonomy): domain Eukaryota; kingdom Metazoa; phylum Arthropoda; class Insecta; order Lepidoptera; family Notodontidae; genus Drymonia; species Drymonia ruficornis. The sequence continues at coordinate 10,837,241 of OX401905.1, read as the reverse complement.
AGTTTGCTTATTTGCTTACCCGATCAATATTTTTTTATCAATAGATTTTTTTATTTGTTTTCCTAAAATATTTTGAATCATGTGTAGAATCACTGGTTAAAATATTGCCGACGATTTCGATTTCACCCAGTATTTTTGACTTTTTGTAAGCTCACAACAACGGAGCTGCAATAAGAACGCCGAGCCTAAAAAAGGCTCGAGGTTTATTTAAAACACAAGTCCTTATTCAGCATTGAAACATTCCGAGGCGATTTGCTACGACGAGCCCCAGAAAAAAGCTCGAACCTCTTTTGAAAAGGCTAAAAGACTCGAGACTAGCAACACGAACAACACGCAACAAACGCAACACAAACGCGATACAGTCGCGATGCAGTTTATTATTTCTGCCTGGTACGCCCCCACTATCCCCGATGTCCCATTCGAAGCACTACGCGTTAGTAGCGACGTAGAGGCGCTAAGGCTGACCCCTCATTGGGCGTGCGTGCGCGTTCCTCGAGCGTGTGAACGACGCGAACGCCGCGTGCGTGCCGTGACGACGCGGCATGAGCGTTGCGTTTTACCAGCGTGCTGTCTGTCGCGCGTTGCAAATGCGACCGACTTCGAAAAGTAGCGATGCAGTCGTGTGGCAACGAAAAGCGCGACTTATCACTGCAAACAGTTGCTGTGTTCAGTTCAGTTCTAAACACAACAAGATTTATATTGTAGTCCTGTTTACTATCGAAATGTATGTCACCCGAACTTCTAAAATGTACGAAACATAGAAAACATAGTTAAACACTTACCTATGGTAAGTTAAACCGCAATCCGGATAATATTCGCTTTTGCAGCCTTCTACGATGCATATTTTACCCATTTTGTGACGAAAATATCGCACAATACGTTTAATTTAAAATTCGCTACAAAAGTCATGTGTCACGCAAAATGACGTTCTGTGTTTCAAGTTATTAATTTTATTTCTGCTACGATTTTATAGACATCACGGAACTGACAATTACAAGCGAATTATTGAAGGAGGTAAGTACTAATTTCCAGACATTTATTTATGTTTGTAATTTTAATCTTAGGATATTCTCATACTTTACCATATGCATCTCAATAATCGATTTTATTGTTTACTCTTCTTAACATTAAAATTTACCAAGTTTAAAGTGATCGAATAAATATGAACTGGCAACACAAGGAAGGTGAAAGGTGTACTGTTAGAACGGGACAAAAGGGTGGTGTTTACTATCTGGCTGGGACCGGTTTTTATAATGCGTACATCGTGGGCATTAAGTCCGTCACATAAGGATTATTTTTGATTGAATTAATGGAAAATAAAGTTTGTAGTCCACAGTCCTTTAGTAGGGTTATTACGTTCATGGTTTCGAGATATATTTCACGTACCTACATTGACCATATGCGTACCTACCTCTTTTTATTTTTATTTTTTTACTGGCCACTCTGATGTTTTGTTTGAGAGTCAAATTTGATAGAAGATTTTTGATTTTTGAGATGATTCATTCAGTAGGTATCGAAGTGAAGTAAAAAAAATATTGGCGGCTTATATCGCAGAATATTATGGATTCTTCAAGAAGGAACAACACAGATGAACAACGCTGCATCATAGGGCTTCAAGATTTGAAAATATCCAACAAGGCGGAGGATGTTAGTGAGCAAGCGCACGGCGCCGTGACATCGACAGCGAGTACTCTCGGAAAAACACGTCCTGTGGGTGCAATAGAGAGCTTCGTTTTGGACAACAGCCAAGCTAACCGCCAGGATTACAGTTTTTATGAACGTTCAAATGTAATAGCCGCTTCAAAGTTTGCTACGCCTAAACGTGTAGAGACAATAGCCTCGATCAATAAACGCGATATAAACACAGCAGCTTTACCGTCGAGCCCTACGCGCTCCTTGGATTCTATATCGCAGCGGTCGCTCAGTTATCAGGACGATCTATACGAGATCCCGGCTAATCCGAACGCTCAATATCCACCGCCAGTGTACGAAAACATAGATTATTACGGTGAGCAGCGTTCGCCCCAGCCGCCCTACTACCACCAGCTGTACCAGCAGGCGCCGCCGCCGCCGCCGCCCGTCTCCGACGGGTACTACGACACACGCTACAGCAAGGCCCAGCCACAGGTGCCAGTTAACTCCAAGACTAAACTTAACCCATCAGTGTATGAAAACATGCTTTGTTCTGATAGTGAAAAGAAAAGTGAATACAAACCTCAACAAAACCATGACCAGCGTTTTATACAGCAGGGATCTGTTCCCGGCCCGCAGGTGGCCATCAGCAGTGTCAATAGAAATATGTCACAAATGTTAATGAGTGACAAAGTGAAAGTGGACAAAGCACCACTTCCTCCGCCTCACAACACAGCACAGGACCCTAGCAGTGACTACACTGTCATGAAGTATGCTCCACCGAAATACACTGATGTCAGTGCACTATTGAAGAATGAAAACAATGTTAATTTTGATGATAAAGTTTTAACTATACCTTCTACAGCTATCTATGCATCTATAGCTCCGAGTGCTCAAAGGCCTAAAGCAAATATAGCTACAGAAGTACAAACAGCAACTGCGAGCCCCAAATTTTTTCATCCTAAGCCAAATATTGTGAACAACCTTGGGAAGGATAAACCTCCGTTGATTAATGGAGGGTTCAGTGCTAAACCGGCCATTGGCAGTAGGATGCAAATAGTGGAGGATACCAATGGTTCTGATTATGTATGCATGACGGGAGGGATCTCCCCGGCAGCCGCTGTGGTAGCTGTCAGCAGAGACAATGTATCAATCGCTTCTGAATCTATTGGGTCTAGAAATTTGGCATCAGGGTTAACATCTTTATGTTCCCCTGCACAATCTCCAGCACCTAGTCCTACACCTAGTTCAGTATCACAAGTATCGGGAGGTTCGAGAGGCTCCGGTGGCAGAGGCAAGAGCCTGCTGCCATACAGCATTACCCCACCTCGACCGCCTGGGCCCAGTGAGGCTCAGCGGAAAATTGAAGAACTCACTAGGCAGCTGGAAGAAGAAATGGAAAGGCAGGATGAGGAAGGCGAATACTTTGGTAAGGGAATAAGAAGCATCTGCAATAAACTGAACTGTATTCTGTGTTTGTTAGTTTGAGCATCACACGAAATTAGCTGAATAGATTTGAATGGAATTTGGTATTGGGCGGTTAGGGCTGTAGGTATATGCTAGTTATACTAAAATATACTGACTGATATTAATTTTAAAGTCAAATAAAACAGCCACACAATTGGATTATAATCTATAATCAATTTGGTTTATTTACTGACATAATATTTGACCTTTGTTCTATTTCTAATAGGTGGTTATGTGTTATGGTTATATAAGGAATATAAGATACTTTGTTTGAGCTTGCTAACCACAGACAAAACCTATACTAATAATAACAACCTAACTGTATGGAATGAAGATGACAAGTTAGATTTTTATCTTTAAAAAAAACTTAATCCAAATTAGTCCATCCGTCCAGGATCTATGATGTCACAGATGGACACACAGATACATACTTCAAATGTATAACACCCCTCGTTTTTCGTCCGGACTCGGGGGGGTTAAATGATGTTCTCGTTATCCAGGTATCTGTCACACGTGCGGCGCCGGGGTGACGGGGGCGGGGCAGGCGTGCCAGGCGATGGGCAACCTGTACCACACCAACTGCTTCATCTGCTGCTCCTGTGGGCGAGCCCTACGCGGAAAGGCCTTCTACAACGTGCACGGCAAAGTCTATTGCGAGGAAGACTATTTGGTTGGCTATTGTTCACTTTTCAGTTTAACATTTTGGTATTCATTGCATCAGTTTAGAATTATTTCTGTTTCCAGTACTCTGGATTTCAACAAACAGCAGAGAAATGTGCTATATGTGGACATCTAATCATGGAAATGGTAAGTAATTTAAACAATTATACATGATTTTGTAATAACATTAATAACATTGCCCTTATACATGATTTTGTAATAACTCCATTCCTTATTGCAGATTCTACAAGCGATGGGCAAGTCATATCATCCTGGCTGTTTCCGCTGCTGTGTGTGCAATGAATGTCTGGATGGAGTGCCATTTACAGTAGATGTGGATAATAAGATATACTGTGTTAACGATTATCATCGAATGTTCGCACCAAAGTGCGCCAGCTGCGGAAAAGGTACTGTTTCTTTATAAACACAAAATTCTAAAAATTAATGATATCATACATTACATTCTTAGTCCTTATCTAAATTTCTGTAAAAATTGATAAGATATTGCATAAGTTGTTGGTCATACATAATATCATAAACGCAGTAGTATTATTAAAATAGAATAAATAAATAAATATCGCCAGACTATCACACCAACTGTATGGTCCCAAACTGAGCAACGCTTGTACTATGGCTACCATACAATAGACTGGGGGCGATTCCAGTGACACTCAGACCGTGGCAAATTACGAAAAAGTCGTTTCCGAAGTTTGCCTCTGGTGAGAATCGAACCCGCAACCACTCAATGCAGAGAGCCGAGCGGCCACGCTCAAACTACTGCGCCAAGCGGTCGGTTTGCATGCAATGTTTATTTTTTTTGGGCCAAGCCCGCTACACACTCCCACCGCTGTTACTCCTGTAAGCCAGGATCGACAATGGTGTCCAACGATGACGCCAAGGTTTGACCCTCGACGAGGCCTGGGAAAAAGCTAAGTTATCTTGGAACCCGCACGAATTTAATCAGAAGAAAGGATAGGAGGAGTTGGAAGAAGGCCTGCAATGTTTGTGATAATGTTGTATTTGTTTATAGGTATAACACCGGTGGAGGGCACTGACGAGACGGTGCGGGTGGTGTCCATGGACCGGGACTACCACGTGGATTGCTACATGTGTTGCGTGTGCGGGATGCAACTGACTGATGAACCAGACAAGCGCTGCTATCCGTTAGCAGGTGAGCTTTGCGGTTTATGCATACAGAGCAACTTTAGTTGAAGAAACTAGCAACTTATTTGCCGAAACTATCAACTTTTTAATGGTTTTTTGGCAGTTGCAGCCAACAATTGCCAGTTGCAGCAACAGTTGCCGCGATTGTTTTATATGAAAACAGCTAGTTGCGAGTTGCCAGTTGCCGCAAAAGTTGCCCGTGTGCATAGCCCCTTAATATACATAGTTAAATATGAATTTGCCCGCGACAATAATTTGGGCTATGTTAGGGCCGTCGCCCACAGGTATGACGGCGGCGGAACGGCAAGGCAGAGGATTTTGTAAGCGGAAATGGATGTTGATTGTTTCTATTCTAATAAAATTCTGATATCAAAAAATGAACTTATAACAATAATAATACACATGTATATTATGTATATTATAAATAATAAATTACAATTCTGAGAGGTATAGGCTCGAGTTATTTAATTACAGAATAATAATTAGGCATGTTAACTACACAAACTTAAGTGGAAAGAAAACGAAAGAAATAACATGGTATATTTTTCAAAAGGCATATTTAGCTCTTTTCTATATGAAAATTAATATATACAAGTATAAGGCTTCCTTAATAGTTCCGAACCATTTATGAGCTGTTTATTTAGATCACAATAGCACATTGAGAAGTAAGTAAAAAAATAAAAGTAGGTAATTAGTACCTACATATATTTTATTTTCCCGAGAAAGTGCTTTAGACACTCGTTTTAAATGGTTTGTATATAATATGGAAACACCTTATACAATTGGAAGAACACGTTATCGTAGTCTAGTGCAAAATTACGAAAATGTAATAAATTTGTTTCAGGAAAATTAATGTGTCGCGCGTGCCACCTGGCGACTATCGGCGCAGCGTCAGGGCCTGGTCTGTCGCCGGCGCCGCACTTGTCTCCCGCGTCTTATCAGTACATGGGCTGAACTACTTTTCCTGTGTTATAAAAAGAAATGATTTTACATCAATAAAATTGTAGACCAGCAACAGATTCTGTTAAAAGTATTTATGTGCTCAAAACTGATTTACTATAGCCGTATTTATACGTTAAATTAGCCTTTAAAGTTACGTATAGCTTTAAAATAAAAATAATATTAAGTCAATATAAACACAGACATGAGTGTGTTTTAAATTAAGCCTAAATAACTCGGAATAGTGACTGTAGGTGTGAACCATGATATCAAAGTGGAGCAATTTGATAAATTTATTGTCAAATTAATCACCAAACACACTGAGTTGATTTGATCATGCCATGGTTTAATATGTATAAGACAGTGTATGACATAACAAGATAATTATTACAATGTTTATGATTAATCATAGGGTTTCATTGAGATGTATGAATAAACAAGGGAGATTTAGGTTATGTTTAATGGGACTCTGCTGTAGTTAGATAATTAAACAAAATTTATGTGATTTACTTGAACCATTAACAGGTTTGCCAATTTTGTGATATCAATAGTTTTAAAAGTGTTTCAACCAATAACAAAAATAATGATTGGAATTGATTTAAGTATGCAGTATGAATTTATACTATTGGGAATTCTTGCATGAGAAAGTGCATTGTTAATGTTTATGTAGTATGTACAAGACCAAATTTAAAAAACTCCAAGTATTATGGCTGCTAGTTAATTTGCCATTGACATAAATGCATTTACTAATTTTATACACTCGACATGACAGCACTCTTGGTTGTTGAGCATGATGTGTGATGCGGCTTCTGATATGATAAAGTATCTATTTATTATTCTTTGTCACAAAGTTACTGTAGATATGGACGCGATAAAACATTCCAGACATGTGCTGTCTTGTTTTGTACTTACATAGCTTAAGTTGTTTTTATTATTATGTACATTTTGATGGAAAACAATGTGATTATTTTGTATTTAGGCATTTTATATGAAATAAACATGATTTTGTTAAGTATGTAGTACTTTTATATTTAAATAATAAATATTAGAAAATTAATAACTTTTATAATTTACAAATTTGAAATCAAGCACCTATTCAAAGATATGTTTTAGTTTTCGTAGTGCAGCGTACTTACCTCGCGCTACATTACCTCCTCATACATTACCACCACCAGTACCGAAGTCCAGAACGAAAAACCTTATTACCAAGAAATCAAAAGCACGCATAATCACCACTAAATTCTGCAGAAACAGATGAATATAAAACAGGAATCAGATCGTAATCATCCTGCGCCGCGTCGGCGGCGGCTCGGAGCTATATGGATGGACGTGGATGCGCGAGCGTCTGACGCGCGACCCGAAGACTTGTGCAGCGGCGAGACATACGTCGTAATTATGGTTACGATCGTATTCATGTTTATAATCTTCTGTGTTGCTGCTCCGCAGGATTAAGTGTTTATGAAATACTTGCTTCTTGAGTTGTTTTCTTGGTATCAAGGTTCTCATTCTGGTATTCGGTACTAGTGGTGGTAGTGTTTGAAGTAATGTAGAGTGAGGTAGGTACACTACAGTAGTTACCTGCATATTCAAACTTACATTATATACCTGCATATTACAATCCATATGCCAGAAGCACATAGTACACCATAACCAAGTTTTAGAAAGTTTATTAGTAGGAATGGGTCAAGCATTTTATTTTTACATATTTTTCACCTTATTCTTCGTATTACGCATTTCTGATTTGTATTTTCTCATTTCATCCTTCACTTGGCTACGTTTTTCCTTCATCTGTATTTGATAGTGCTGTTAGTACACCAGAATCAGTTTTAGAAAGTTTATTAGTATGAATTAGTCAAGCATTAGGATTTTACATTTTTTTCACCTTATTCTTCATGTTTCGCATTTCTGATTTGTATTTTTTCATTTCATCCATCACTTGGCTACGTTTTTCCTTCATCTGTATTTGATAGTGCTGTTTACTCTCATTGAAGCGATCTTGAAGACTTTCTTTCCGTTCCTGAATGATTTCCTTGATCCTCTCTCGAGAAGGTACAGGTTTAATCCAACCTACAGCTGTCAACTTTTTAATAGCATATGTGGTACCTCCTGAAAGTTGATGTTACAGGTCTTCAAGTCAAAATTATTTATGTATATTAATTCAATCATATTTAAATGAGTGCGACTACATCAGGCACATGCAGCGCCCAATCACTCAGTTTTGATGTTGGAATGCATAAACATAATTTCATAACATAGTGCTCGGGCGAGGCATGCGGATACACCAAATAAGAAATAGGTGATGGATATATTTACCTACAGTGACTGCATACCGCAAAGGTGTTACCATCTTATACAATGCAAATGCGAGTGCAAAGTACCCAGCACTCGATTCCTTTAGAGGTGTAATCAATGTTTCACTGACACCTATTGACTGAAGTAAACCTATAACATCTACACCACTGGAACAAATAAATATGTTAAGCAAAGCAGTTTAAATTTTAATTACCTGATTTAAAAATTGTATAAGCAGCATGGTGTTATCTACTCTTACCTTCTCACAGCATAGTACAAGCTTCCAAACCAGACGGTAGAAGTTGCCATGTGTACAGGCAGTAGAACATACCAATAATCCCTGTACATTTGCTTAAACCTTTGTATGAGCCCTGGTTTATTCTCTTCGGGTATTCGAGGCGGTTGGTTTACATTTTCGTTGCCAAGCGAAGAGTATTGCCTTCGGGATTTGAACAATAAGTTTACTTCCTTAGTTTCAATTGTAGGTTTGTTTGTGTATATATTTTTGTAGCAAATTCCACTTGCTAAAATTCTTGTTGGATAATTTTTTCCAATACTCCATTTTACCGGTTGGGTTATACTATGCACGTAATAGCAATTCTTATATAATGTCCTATACGTTAGGGCCATGTTAGTAACTTTTTTGGTTGTATTAAATTCTTAATAACTATTATAAGTATGCATTTTTTTTGAATAATTATTGAAAAATGTGTGATTTTTGTAGATGACAAAATAGTGACTGATTGACAGGGTTGCCAGACAAAATTTCTAAATCCAGGAAATGAGATTTATAAAAACCAGGAGACTGATCTGATAAAACAGGAGTTCAATAAAATTCTTATGCTGTGTTCCATTCGACGTAATTTTTGTTATTTTCGTTCACAAAATCTGTAAAAAACGATAATAATGATCACTTTCAGTACAAGTTGGTTCCAGTGGAACGACATTTATGAACGAAAATAACAAAAATTATTTTTATAAAAAAAAACAAACCGACTTCAAAAAAACCTGGATCACTAAAAAGCCTGAAATAATATTTCTATTACCACCTCTGCCTACCCCTTCGGGAAAACCAGACGTGATGGTGTGTTATCGAGTATTTGGAGTCGGTGCCAATCTTGGTATGCCAAGTCTACCTACTATAAAAGTAAGAAGATAGATTGGCACCGACTCCAAATACTCGATAACACACCATCACGTCTGGTTTTCCCGAAGGGGTAGGCAGAGGTGGTAATAGAAATATTATTTCAGGCTTTTTAGTGATCCAGGTTTTTTTGAAGTCGGTTTGTTTTTTTTTATAAAAATAATTTTATTTCACGATTTTTAGTGGCGCCATACCAATGAACATTTTGGCATATTGAACCGTATGAAGTAAGCCCAACAAAAGGTAACTGCTGTAAATCTTTGAGGAATTCCCTCGACTGTCTATGGTCTCCATCATTAGACCTGTAATGGCACTTATAACCCATATGGGTGTAAATTTCTCTGCAATACAAATGAATCAAGCCCAAACACCAGGTAATTGCTGTAAATCGTTGAGGAGTTCTCTCGACTGTCCTTTGACTCCATCATCAGACCCTTAATGACAGTCACAACCCATCTAGGTGTAAAGTTCTCATCAATACTAATTAATCAAGCCCAAACACAAGGTAGCTTCTGTAAAACGTTGAGGAGTTCCCTTGACTGTCCCTCGTCTTCATCATCAGTCCCATAATGACAGTCACAACCCATCTAGGTGTAAAAGTCTCATCAATACAAATTAATCAAGCCCAAACACAAGGTAGCTACTGTAAAACGTTGAGGAGTTCCCTTGACTATCCTTCGTCTTCATCATCAGACCCCTAATGACAGTCACAACCCATATAGGTGTACAGCTCTCATCAATACAAATGAATCAAGCCCAAACACAAGGTAGCTACTGTAAAACGTTGAGGAGTTCCCTTAACTGTCCTTCGTCTTCATCATCAGACCCCTAATGACAGTCACAACCCATCTAGGTGTAAAGCTCTCATCAATACAAATTAATCAAGCCCAAACACAAGGTAGCTACTGTAAAACGTTGAGGAGTTCCCTTGACTGTCCTTCGTCTTCATCATCAGACCCCTAATGACAGTCACAACCCATCTAGGTGTAAAGTTCTCATCAATACAAATTAATCAAGCCCAAACACCAGTTAATTGTTGTAAATCGTTGAGGAGTTCCCTCGACTGTCTTTCGGCTCCATCATCAGATCGATTCCAGACCTTCATAAAATAGTAGTGCTTTAAAATACTTAATGAAAAAAATTACAAACGCACTAGTCGCTCCTACGATTTTCGAAGGTTCCCCTCGATTTCTCTGGGATGCCATCATCAGATCCTGGTTTCCTTATCATGGTACCACCGCTGGGATATTTCCTTTCCAACAAAAAAATAATCATCAAAATCGGTTCATTAACGACGAAGTTATCCGCGAACACACATAAAAAAAAAAAAAATATATATACGGTCGAATTGAGAAACCTCCTCCTTTTTGAAGTCGGTTTAAAAAATTACGTCGTCTGGAACGCAGCCTTATATGTACTTTTTTTATAATACAAATGGCTATTCATTTTTGTTGGAAAATCAAAACAATTTTTATTTTTAGTATGTTTTTAGTTCTCAAGACTCTGGCAAAAAACAAACGACAGCTGCTATTACATGCAAAATTAAAATGTATTTTAGAACATATCAAATATTATAGTATCGCAAAAGTTTAGTCGCGAAGCGTTGCGACTTGCGTTGACGTCCCTTCTCCCTTACGCATGCGCAATAAACATCAATGTTAAAGAATCGGCGATCGATAAAGGCTTATTGCAAAAACACCCTTAATCAATTGAGTTAGAGCATGATATAGAGTGTTTATTCCATAAACTTATTACTATTAAAAATTGATAGTTTAGTCAGAAGACTCAGATACGTTCCTTTTTACGCATACTTGTGGTATGTATTTATTTCAAAACACAAATATCGGGAGATTTAATAATAAAACAGTAGATCAGGAGAATATCAGACAAATCAGGAAATCTCCTGGAAAATCAGGAGGTCTGGCAACCCTGCGATTGATTTGATATGTATGAGAATGTCAGATGAGATCAGCTGGCCTACTCCGAAATACGAACCTAATGTTTCGGCTGACGGATTGTCGTGATTTGACATTTCTTCTTTCGTTTTTCTCTACGATTTGACATTGTTTTGATCGTAAATCGAATCCGTACTTCGGACGATCCGTCAACGACGTATTTCGGAGTAACCAAAGAGTATAGTAAGTAGTAAAGAGTGACATCTTGCGGCGTTTAGGCGCAGGACAATGAAAGCGCGAGCGCCTCTGTACTTCTTAACAAAAAACTAATGCTGTAGCTACCTACCTATATATAGGTAGGTATATATATATATTACGTATACTTTTATTGATGCTGAACTACCTACAGTTTCTCAATTATTGAGCTATTTTTTTTCCAATTAAGCATATTGTGACAATGTTAGAATAATCTGACATTGAAACAATAACTCAACTAGAAAAAAAATAGCTCTATAATGAGAAACATTGTTAGTACAATGAAACAAAATATGGATGGATTGATGCGTACAACTCTTTATTAAATCATTTCAAAACATAACATTCAACAACACCAATTTCTGCAACCAAAAGCACAGCGATGCTGTATGGTACCCAAATTCCACACCGAACACAACACAAAGTAGCGACTTTTTCGCAATATAACTACTGTCAATGGGAAGTTATCACAACAACAGGACGAAGCAACGACGACGACGACGTCTGCAGCAGAGAAGGCACTCAAAAATCAACAATTCTCACAATTAATAACAACCAAACAAAAGTTTCTACGCTGCGGGAAAAAAATAACCTAATCAGCCGACCGAACGTTTTTCTTGTAGTTGTAGGGATGCCCGCTCTTAATCGATTTTCCGGAAGATCGATTCACGGCCATACGATCCCCGATTTTTTAAATCAATTCAAGGGAATGCGAAAGAAAACGTTTCAACTAAAACTTAAACATCAACCGAAACGTATCATAAGAACGTACGAACCGATCTTTGCATACCTATCGTATTGCCGGGAAGGGGACAAAATAACTACGACAAAGCAAGATTACCTACCTACACATTAAATGAGATTATACACTGATTTTTAATTTCATGGACTAAAATGACAGCTATAATTAATGTCAATTTATATTTAAATTAAATAATATTTTTATGAGTGATCTTGTTTATTTTATTCTTTGGTAAATAAAATTTAAATTTGAACCAGAATCATAAAAATAACATAATTATGAACAGATAAAACACTATTTTACGTTTGACATAAAAAGCTGTCATTTTAGTCCACGAAATTAAAAATCAAGAGTATAGTTTCGAGTTACATCAAAAGCGATAATGTATGAAATATGAAGGTAGGTATGATAATATTTTGTTTATTTTATAAGGTAATTTTAGTTTTCTCTGATCTTTCGTTCTTTGATACCGTAATAGGCATAGGTAATATAATGTAAAAAAAAATAGTTTTGCACGCATACTGTGCTTTTATTTATTTTAATGAAATTACGATACGATCTTCCCAGATCTTCAAGGCAATACGATTAAATCGTGAATCGATTTAGGTTACGATCTAGAAGACCGATCAAAGCAAAAAATCGGGCATCCCTATTTTCTTCTCACAAGCTGTCATTGGTACTTGTCAACATAAGGTCATAACTGTCACTTAGTGAGAATTTAAAAATAATATTAAATATAATTTACAAGAGCAATTATAAATGATTATTAATTAATTATGGAGTAATTTATCTATAAAATAAAATAAATATTTTAAAAATAATATAATATATTACGACTATTGAGTATAGAGACATCTACCGTACATTTTAGCAGTTTGGTTTCATGTTAAGTAGTTTAGGTGGCGTAACTGTCTTTTCCAATGAGCCTAATAAGTCTATCTTTCACCCCCCTGGGAGTAACCCCCCAGATGTGTCTGTTGTCTGTCAAACCGAAATGTCACAGGGCCACGTTCAGAGACTACGCTCCGGTTGCAACTTTTCACTCGGTCGCGTTCAGGGATTCAGGCTGCAGTTGGTGGTTGTTTTAAATATTTTTTACTTTTGATTCGTTATATCTACATGGTAGAAGATGTTTATATATTTTTGCAAAACCATAAAAGTTTTGAGGTTATAAAAATATGAAAAGTGTTTTTGGCGGGAAGTGGAAAAGTCATGTTGTCATTTTTGTTTTAATTACAATCGAGATGGCGCAAAAAAAATCCACCATGTATAATGAAACCGTATAAGTAGTAGGTATAATGTAGTTAAGGGCCTGTTTCAGAATCGTCAGATAACTTTTATCTAGCAATTTCCATAGAATATCTGTCAAACGACTTATTCATTTGGTGGATAAAAGTTATCCGACTATTCGGAAACAGGCCCTTCATAAAATACGTGTACGGTCAGCAACATGAATCACTGAACATCAAATCGTTTGTACCTACACTTTTGTTTTGCATCAAATCCATTATGTTTCTTCATCTTAACAAAATTTAGACATGTTGCGACAATGTTCAGCGACTTCTGTTGCTGACTGTACCTATACGTACCTATAGGTACCTAGGTACTTATATTATAGTCATAGAATAGGAAATAGTACCTACTGTAGTGTGTATTATACGCATTGCACATTTATTTAATGAAATTAGATTATTTACAAAAACAATACATCTTGATTAAATAATGATCAACGCAGTGACTGTGGTTTCGGTAGAGGTTTAGACGGCTTACAGTGCCAGATAAAACCCAAGTTCGTGAGTCGCGGATGAGAGTGCCGTCGAACACAGCACCACCTGGAGCAGTTTCTATTGCCACGGTATAAGTTTTTTCTCTTTTGTTGTTTTTAACCACAGAACAATCCAAAATATTCCTCAATTTTAATTTTCGGCATTGGGGGAAGTCCCGTAACAAGTTATTAATGTGACTTAGTAGATGCTTTGCTGCTGTTGCTCTCGCCTTGCTTCCAGATTTTACTTTGTCTCCTTCATAACACGTACACCAATGATCATCAATGCCTAATGATTTACATGTTCTCTTTTCAGATACAGGTAAAAATAAGGTCGATTTACTGCTAATTGAATCGTGTGATGTAGACCTTTGCGCTATTTGATAATCGGTTATAGAGTTAAGATCCAAGAGGTCTAGAAATGTTTCATAAATATCAAACGGCGTAGTGAGCCGATGGCTATTAATTAGAAAGTTATTGAAAGCTAATTTGTAATTTGTTCGAAATTCAAGGGGAAACAGAACACCCAAAAGTGGCAGGCGCTCTTCAAGTCGTCCTTGCTGCGTTTGCACAATTTCACCCCATCGCATACCGTGATCACTTAAAAGTATAAGTATAGTTTTATTTAGATAATTATCTTGCTCTAAATCATTGAGTAGGTTGTAATATTCCTCATCCATAATGTGTGGATTATTAACATCTTCTTGGTGAGTGACAGTCTCCTCCCAAAATATACCAAATAGTCTAACGGACTTTAATTTAACGGTTAACTCGTAAATATAATTTAACAACACTTTGTAGGAGTACTTGGAACCGAGGCACTGATGGTAGTCGTAATCTTTGCTTTTGTACAGAGTTTTTGCTTCTGAGAAGAATGGTTGTAAGTAAAAATCCGTTGGAATATATTGGAAACGGGATTCGTATGTTCCGAGTAACCCAGCAGGACTGTCCGATCCGAGTCCTGTATAATATCCAGCCTGCTTGAACTTGTCCCAAATAAATGCTTCACGATCAATTGCATTATTTGGATAAATATTTTTAACATCTTTAAAAGAAAGGCCGGTGAATGTAGGGAACAAATTAGGAAAGGAGTTATCTCCTAGTTTGTTGTAACCAAATAATTGGAGCAAACCTTTATTTCGTAAAAATCTTGACGTCATAGGCATGGTGCGATGGAAATTCATTCGAGACACACCCTCTATCCCGAGGATTAGGATGTTGTAAGATTGTTGATTTCCGTATTTGGATATGTTTACTGATTTCTTAGAAGGGAATACGAAAAAGTCATCATACATTTTGTCGTCTAAATAATAACATTCAATTCGTACAAATTCATGTCGTGCCGGTATAATTGATGAAAAATCCTTACAATTTCCATAAACAACGTTGCTGGGGTTAATCACTGCTGAAAAGTTTCTGTAGCAGCAGTAGAATTCACTTTCTGACCATATATTAAATGCTGGGAATGCTTCTTTAATAACCCAGATATGTGATGAATTAGAAGTGACCAGGTGTTCATTTTCAGAGCAACACATTTTTGTCTTCGGAGGTCCCACTAAATTCTTTATTCTGTCACTAACTAACGGAAATCCAGGAATAGTGCATCCTTCCGTAAATATGGTGAACACTTCGGTCTGGTCGATTGCGACCACACAAGAAATTTCAACTAACAGAACAAAACACAAGTTGAAAGTAGTCGTCATCATAATGATACAGATTTAAAATTAGCTGGATACGTAATTATGAGGATTGTTGAGGTGTTTCCTATGTTAAAGGCTTCAATCATGGTCGGTACCTAATCATTGCGTTTAACAAGAACCATGTTGTACACTTACTTACCGGTATTTACCAAACATTTCTATTGTAATTGTTTTTGGCGGATAGGTATACCTACCTACTAGTGTGCTTGATTTTACTTGTATGGGAGTTATATAACCTTACCCGTTACCAACCTACATATAGTACCTACCCAGCAGGGGCGCCGACTCCGTGGGTAGGTATAAGGGTCTCAAGGACTCACGAGAAGTACTTACCTGCCTACCCTCGCATTTTGCCAGTTCCTTTAAACAAGCCATGAAATAAAAACGGCACCCACAAGGTTTCCCAAAAGCCATCGCTCCTGCACCTATTCCCCTAAATAGCTACCAAGTCAACAATAACAGTTACGCATTAGATATGAGCCGTATTGTCTCAGGCTCTTGTAATGTATACCTATTATACTTTTTAAAAGGCTAGGTTCAAGTACCATGACGGAGGAACCTATAGGTACTTGAGCTAGAGATAGGGGCTCGTTCATTGATTAACAGGGTTTTAGAAAAGAACAACCCACTCGTAATATCTATGTTGGCTAAAAGGTGCTCTAACTCTAAACTGAGCGTAGCCACGCTTACCTAGTAGCAGCGAGTCAGCAAAGCAACGTAGGTAAGGTATCTAGTAACTAAAAAGACACAAGACTGTGTTATAAACGGAACTGGAATGATGATTGAGAGCACGGATTGAAAGCTTTAGGAGTTCTTCTACTTATTAAGTCATATTCAGATCAAGCGCCAAGATTTACCTACCTACAGTCACAAAATACCAGCGGCTTTTGATTTAGGGCATAGCATAGGTCATTATATGCTTACTACTAACCTATTAGCTACCGTTCATAAATAGTGTGAAATAAGTAGGCTGCCTACCCTGAACTCCAACGCTTACTTACAATATTATATTCATATGTATGACCACCAATAGGAATCTACAAATCTTTTCATCGCAGGATTATTATTATCTTCGTCCCGAGACGATATCATACCTAAGTTTCGTTTATGCTTCAGAAACTCTTAAAAATATAGATACTTGTGAGGGTAAAAAAAATTTGAATAACAATAACGCGTCAACTTTATTCCAAGTAAAAAAATAATAAAGCCTTAAATGAAGCTTAACCTCAACGATATGTAAACTAATAGGTACTACGTTTCCAAATTAGCCAAGAATATTTACAAAATCTTTCAAATTAAGTAGGTAGTAATTACTTACATAGTACCTAGGTACTAAAAGCTTTTTATATAGTTATAAGTACCTACTTATACAGAAAAACATTTTTTAGAGTCTAATTATTAAATTTGTCTAAAACTACCCACATAATAAATCTTAGATATGTATTTCTAAAAAAGATTACTAAGTAGGTAAGTACCTACCTATGTACCATTAGTTCTGATAAGATGTCAATGTGATATGTAACTATTCTCAAAATAATTATATTTTTATCGCTACAATCAGTTTTAGTTTTGGCACGTGACTATTATCTAATTTACTTTATTGATTAACTTACACTAAGTACTTACAAATTAATACAATATTTTCTAAATTCTATTTATTGCTTAATTAGAAAATCAGAATTAACATACAACATTAAAATGCAACTTGACGATTGCCGTAAACGTAAAGCCGGCTCTACATTCACGCCGCGAAGCCCGCGAATCCATTGTTAACGCGGCGAGAACAAAGCGTTCGCGGGCCTTCGCGGCGTGAATGTAGAGCCGGCTTAAAAGATAACGCTGCAATATTATGTTTTACAGATATGTGTACAATAGGTATGTATAAAAGCCAAAGATATGTACGAGGGTAATGTACCTTTACTTACGTAGGTACGTAGCTAAATTTAAGATTTCATATGCCATGATCACTTCAGTTACAAATCCATTTAAGTATACTGACTTATACAATGGTATCTTTCTTACGATAGGTAATAATACAACAAATAAATCCTATCAGCTTTTAGATTCATTCTTATGCCAATGTTCTTTGTATTCACTTAATATGTTCAATGTTGGTGTGAATGTGGGAAGGAGTATGGACTTTTACCGAAAGAATACGAAAATATTGGTATAAAGGTTTAGACCCGGACGTCGAGCTTTCAGATGTTTTGCTGTTGTACCATGTCTAAGCACGATTTTAAACTACACGTTTTCGAGAACCCCGTCTTCACGGGCATAACATACTGACGGTTTTCGCACTTGGTTGTGTAGACTTGTGCGAACCAGGTTTGCACAATTCAAATACGGTAAAATTAACCGTCTCAACAACACGTAGACACGATGAAAAAAACATAATGATCCATATAAGAATCAAATGCATTAATATTGACAATAGCAGTATAGTTTGAGTTGGGGGTGGTGCACGCAACGGCTCTGCTGGCCGTAGAGGTTGAGGCGGCTGATGGTGCCGGCCAGCGACCAGCGCGCGGGCGCGGCGCGGCGCACGGTGCCCTCGAACACGCCGCCGCCCGGCGCCGTGCGCACCACCGCCATGAACTCGCGCCACTCGTCCTCTTCGTTTTCGGTCTGCTGCAGTCGCCCCGCCTCCATCCTGCGCACCTCCAGCACCTCCGCCAGCTGCAGCTGCGCGCACTGCGGGTGCTCCGCCAGGAACCAGTTTAAGTGTTCCACGAGCCTCTCGGCCGCCTCCCGCGCCTCGAAGCTATCCGTCGACATGTTGGTGCCGGTGTTGCACGTGCAGAAGTGGTCCGCAATTCCTGCCGATTTGCAAGTGCGATTCCTGGGTATCGGCAGGAACAGGCTGATGCTTCTGCTGTGAGCGTAACTTGTTTCGAGTCTCGATAATATTTTTTTGTCGCTTATCGTGTCTAAATCGATCAAGTCCGATAGGGTCGCATGAATGTCAAACGGTGTAGTTAGGCGTTCGCTGTTTTGTTTCAAATGTTTATAAGCGAAATTGTGTTTTGTTTTAAACGATTCCGGCAATAGTATGTGCACGAAAGGCAGGCGTTCCTCTAGCCGCCCCTGTTTAGTGAATCTGATACCACCCCATCTGATCCCGTGATCGCTTAATAATATTAGGACAGTATTATTTAAATAACTATTAGTATCGAGCTTCTCCAGAAACGTATGATAGCTTTCATCCATTGCCATAGGGTAATTTAAATAGTCGTGGCTCATGGTTACCTCCCAAAAAAATCCAAATAGTTTGGAGTCCTTCAAAACGGAAGTCAAATCTGTAATATAATCTAAAAGTGTTTTATAAAAATATTTGTTTCCCATACAAAGGTATGAATTAAAGTCTCTATTATTGCCTACTTTCATCTCAGCTTCGTGAATAAACGTGTAAATGTAGTAATCTGTTGGAGTCCTAATAAAACCATTCCTCTCGTAGTTAAAAGTGCCTAAAGTGGCACTATCTTCTCCCAGGGCAGTGTAATAACCGGCATCTTTATACCATTGCCAAATGAATGGACAGTTATCAAAATTATCATCACTGTGAGGCCAGCAGGTCTTTTTTAAATCATTTTCCTCGATTCCAAGTAACATAGGGATTAAATTCGGGAATGTATTGTCTCCTACTTTGTTGTAACCCATTAATTCTATAGCACCTTTCCGCTTTAGGAAGGCCAGTGTTTTAGGCATCGTTCTATAAAAATTTAATCTCGAGACTGTATCTATGCCCATTATGATCACATTATAAAAATCAGTATGGTTTTTCTCTTCACTTGGGGTATCTTGGAAGTTTGAAAGCAGTGGTTTTTTAATAGCAAAGATAAAATATTGTTCATAAAATATTTTTTCTCGATAGTTACAGGAGACCGTCACGAACTCATCGGTGATTTCAATGTTATCATTAAAATAATCGCATGATTCATATTCAACTCTGTCATCCACTTTGTTGGAATAAATGTCCTGGATTGCCACTGGTCTGGAAAAAGATTTATAACAACACGTCACAGTGTCGTTATTCGGTATATTGTAATATTGAAACATTTTCGTATCGATCCAAATATGCGTTTCGTTGTATAGCACTAGAGAATAATTCGCATTGGGGCATTGCTTCAACTGCGTGGGCGGTTGATTAAATTTCTTAACACTATTGTCCAAAGGTTGTAAGCTGGGTATCGTGCATCCTTCAGTTTGGATCGTGTAAGTTGCTTCTGGCTGAATTATTTCGTAACGATGCAGGTCCAAAGATGAGATGGGCTGGTCGTTGGTGAGGAACAGTATCTCCGTGGTGTTCGCAACTGACATTATAAGGAAGCTGCTGCCGCACACCGCCGCCAGCAGGAACAAATATCTAAATCGAACTCGAATGGAAAGTGTCCTTCCACCACTCTTCATCAATTGTGGCATACTGAAAGCGAAAAGATAATTGACAATTGAGTAGGGAGTTAGGCACTATTCATTTTGATTTGAGATTGGTTTCCACGACTAAATTGAATAGCATCCAGGTAGAATCGTTCCATTTGCACGAAGGGTTCCAAAAAATTAACAAAGAGTCCAAAGAATTTGACAATTTCTTATTTTGGTAGGAGGAACTTGGTAAACACTCATAAACGATAAAGGATCAACCAACCTATCAAGACTAACCAAACCTTGCTATTGGTATAAATGATCTATGCCGTGCGTGATGTACCTACATGGTGTTGCAATAGAAGGCCGTTGTCACCAGTCACCACCGCGACGGTTTACGGCGGCCGGTGCCATTATTAACTTTAATCCAATAACTCTGATAGGCATTGCAGTATCATGTAATTTAGCTACTTATGTACCTAATTCTACATTTACGTATCTTAGTGGTCCCGTTACTCGCGAGCTGCAGTTGGAAACCAGCGCCAGATGCTCATTTACCGTTGGCGCTTTACAAGTTCAGTTGGTGTAAACATATTCTGTTTTTCAGTCATAAGGTACTTAAGTATTAGAGGATCCGTAAGCGGGATGTCCATTATTAGGTACTTATAATATGTATTTCGTCGTCGTACTTTTTTTTTTTTTTTACGTACGTACATTTAATTTCATAAAGGGCGCGAAGTATTTTATAATTTTTCATAGATCCTAGATAGGGGTACCTAGGTACCGTCTAGAAAATTAGAGGACTTATTAAAAGTTTTCAGCATAAGTATTTTTGGTAGGTACTTTAACTATTACCTATGATGGTGAGTAGATTTACTTAAATAAACAGTTTTATAAGTAGAACCCTTATCTTTGTCTATTTATTTTTTATTATTTTAAAATTCGCAAAATACCTGTATTAATATTATTCAAATTGAATTTCATTCGTGATGATTTAACTTGTAAAGTTATATTACCTCAATTTGTTGAAGCAAGTTGCCTTCTTTTGAAATTTACAAATAAAACTGCGGTCGTTGCTCTTTACCGCTCCCCATCATATAGAAACACTCAATCTTTCCTTAACAGCCTTGACGACACATTGAATCAATTAAATAGTTTCCCTACCATCATTTTAGTTGGAGATATTAATATAAATATAGCCCCTAATACTACTGATTCCAATTCAGAAGATTATTTAAATCTTATTGCTTCCCATGGTATGATTCCTACTCATGTTCTACCTACTCGTCAGTTGAACTGTTTAGATCATGTTATGCTTAAATCTCCTCACACGGCTGTCGCCTTAATTCTTGATTCTTGTATTACAGATCACGCCCCTGTATTTTTCTGCTCTGCCACAAAATCTGAAGTAACACTCCATAAACACAGTATTATAAAACTAGACATAATAGCTATTGCTGATAAAGTTAAAAATACAGATTTTTCAAAAGTGCTTTCAGCTGCTGATGCTAACCTTGCCGCCTCTATATTAGTCGAAAACCTCTCGACCATTGTTCAACAGCACAGCGACAAATCACAAATCCCTAGCCGAAAACGTATTATAAAACCTTGGATCACCCCTGGGCTTCTGAGATGCATACGCCATAGAGATAAACTTTATAAGAATTTTAAAAAAGACATTAATAACCAAATCCTTAAAATCATTTTCACTAGATACCGCAATTTTTGCAATAATTTAATAAAGAAAATTAAGCGTGAATATGAACGTGGGGAATTCCAGAAGGCCAAGGGAGATCCGTCGGCTACATGGAAACTTATTAAAAATATAACCAACCTAAAATCAAAAGAAAAATCATCCGATGAGTTATTAAGCTTGTCTCAAAATCCTTTAACATCCGTAGACACAGTAAACAACTTTTTTGCCAACGTTGGAAAAGATCTAGCATCTAAAATAACAAATACCAATTATGATCCAAGTATAACCAGTACCGCTTCGCCCTCCGCATCTATTGTATCTTCTACCACTAATCCTTCTTCAACTATGGCATTATTTCTTACAGATGACGATGAAATTGAACAGATAATCTTGAATCTTAAAGATAAGTGTGCTGTTGGCTGGTATGGCATTCCGACTTCAATAGTTAAGGCTGCTAGACATACTCTCATACCTATACTAAAATATATTTTTAATCTATGCATTTCATCCGGTGTATTCCCAACAGTTTTTAAAAAGGCCTTAGTTCACCCTATTTATAAAAGTGGAGACAAAGACAATATTAGCAATTATAGACCTATTTCGGTCCTGAGTATTCTATCCAAAATTCTTGAAAAAATTCTTAATTCTAGACTAATTAAATTTTTAAACAAATATAATATTCTATCTGAACAACAGTATGGTTTTAGAAGACATAGATCAACCGATGACGCCGTACTTGAACTCACAACATCAATTGTTAAAAATCTAGATCGTAAGTTAAATACCATTGCTATATTTCTTGATTTGACCAAAGCTTTCGATACTGTCTCTGTCCCCATCTTAGTTGAAAAACTTGCAGGCATAGGAATTAGGGGTGTTGCTCTTAAAATGTTTAAAGACTACCTTTCTGGACGCCGTCAAGTTGTAAAAATTAATGATTATATCAGTAAAGAGGATGAGATTAGTTTTGGAGTGCCCCAAGGTAGTGTCCTTGGACCTACCCTTTTTCTTATCTATATTAATGAACTGTGCAACCTTCCAATACCAATGTGTAAAACTATAATGTACGCAGATGATACAGTCCTTCTTATCACAGGCCAAAATTGGAATGATACTTTTATGTCTGCCGAGGCTGCTTTAACTATGGTTTTAAATTGGCTTTCAAAAAATCTACTTACTTTAAATTTTTCTAAAACAAAATTTATTGCATTTTCCAACCGTATCCAAGATATTCCTTCCTCTACCTTAACCCTTCGCGCACATACATGCCACAACACTAACTCTTGTCAGTGCCCACATTTAGAGCGTACCCTTAATTTAAAATATCTCGGCATCTGGCTAGACAGCACCCTGTCATGGAAACCCCATATTGATTGTACAGTCTCCAGGGTTAGGAAGCTAATATTTACATTCAAAAGTTTAAGAAACTGTGCCGATTTTCCGTGCCTCAAAATGATATATTACGCACTTGCACAGTCAATTCTTTCCTATTGCATTTGTTCGTGGGGTGGCGCCATCCAAACTCAGATGCTAAGAGTCGAAAGAGCACAACGAGCAGTTCTTAAAGTTATGACATTCAAACCAATTCGATTTCCTACAAGTTCGCTGTATTCGCTTTGCGAAGTCTTAACAGTTAGGCAACTCTTTATCTTAGCAACAATTCAACGCAAACACTCTCAGCTCCCCTTTGATCCTAATCTCACTTCACGCCGTGCAAATAGGGTATGTCAAATTGAACAACGTCGAACTGCTGCTGCGAGCCGTCATTTTTACTACCTAAGTTGTACACTTTACAATAAGATTAATAAAACATTGAACATTTACTCTCTCCCATAAAAAATATGTAAATTAAAATGTCTCAATTGGCTTTTAACTCTATCCTACGATGACACTGAAGAGCTTTTAAAAATATTTGACTAACCTGGACATTGATCTCTCACATTACCATACACACATTTACACTCCACACCTCATTCACCTCACATCACACTCACACCCACACAAACACACACCCTATTACACTCATAAATGAGCAAGATTTTTAATTATTATTATTTTTTTAATTTTTATTATTTTATAATCTTCATTTAAGTTACTTTCATTTTTAAATTCTTATTCTTAAGTTAATAGTCCAGATCCTATAAATGTTGGAACATTCTTCTGGAGAGGTGGGCGTTGGCTTTGCGACACAGTTTTCTAAAACTTCTGCATTAGTCAACGATTTTTATTATTGTACCAATGTTTTGTTCCAAATAAATTTTATTTTATTTTATTTTTTATTTTTTATTCCACAATAATAATTCATGTTGGTTTCGCTTACCTTGTTATTGAGATACTTTATCGTCCGGCGTACATAACATTATATTGTATAAATTATTGTAGTAACTGAAAACACAGTGAACCTTATGCACTCCCGGACACATTTTTATGATTTGCAAAACAAAATATTATCATTCGCACGCATCTTATTCCATTGATTTATTGGATGTGTTGGTCCGAAGTTTGGATACGGATTGTACATTCATTCATTTCATTGAGCTGGCATCGTGTGGTTCTGATGTTCTTATGTCGGTACCAGTACCACTACACCAGAAAGTTATTTATTATTATGAAACATGTTAGCAGGACAGAACACCAAAATATCACACAGAGACCTATTGGGATGGAGGGTTGGAGTGGAAGCTGCGCGCATGCGCTCGTGAAACAAGGGGTGAACTACGGCCCTTGGCACGACGAAGACACCTAGTCAAAACAATAGTTTTGCATCATTTAAGTATATCCGGCAAACGGGATCCAGAAAACGGGTTACGGGATACGGGGTCCGGGATCCGGGATCAGAGATCCGGGAAACGGGATCAGGGATATGGGATCCGGCATTAATGATTATGGGATCCGGGATCCCGGTAAACGAGATCCGGGAATCAAAATCCGGGAAACGGGATCAGGGATATGTGATCCGGGATTAATGATTATGGAATCTGGAATACGGGATCCGGAGAATGGGAAACGGGATCCAGGATACGGGATCTGGGATATGGGATCCGGCAAACCGGATCCGGGATCCGCAAACAAGATAAAGATAGATATATAGATAACACTTTATTGTACACCATTGGAATACATAAACAAAACTCCGATAAAGTCAGATTTTTAAATTTAAATTTTGCGCTGACGAAGTCGCAATCAAAAGCTAAATAAGTGTGTGTGTCTGGATGTGTGAATGTTTGTTACCACGTATCTCTATAACTACTAAACCGATTTTAATGAAATTTGAAACTTAGTGTAGGCTCTGGAATACGACAGACTAATCTTACATATCAATTTCCACGCGGGCGAAGCCGCGGGCACAGCTAGTCTGTAATATTTATGTCGCTTACCTACAGTATTAGTACCAGATGATTAGTACATTACTGCCGTAACCGGCAAATTAAGCCGAGGCACATACACACACGTGAGTTCATTGACGCCCAATGGGGCATAGACATATACCTATAGGGTGGAAAAAACGAACAAACGAATTTCACTAGTCCGATGCCGGGCTCAACTAGGTGATTTATCAAAAATATTTAAATGCAGTGATTCTTATTTAAAAAAAAACATGTTTCCTTTGGGTAAAATGAATTCATTGTTCCCCTCCACTTTTCATTAGTTTTTTTCCACCCTGTATAGCTATTTCTTCAGGCATATGTAATAATATTCTAATGAGGGTGCACGATACGTTCAGTGATTGTACTTCATAGATTAATTTTGGATTCCGCGAGGGCGCTCCAACTAGATGGAGCATGCGCACTAATAAAATTCGGCAACTGATACTACGCCGAAGTCGGTGTACTTCAATTGTTGTTATTAGGAACCGTGCATGAAATTATAAAGGAAAATTTTAATCTGTAGAAATTCTTATTTAGATACACCTACATAGTCCAGTCGTAACTATAAGGAGAATACATACCTACTGAAAATTTAATACCTACAGTAACAATATGGTTTCAATAACTCTTCGACGCATCTACTCTGCGTGGCAGATGGGTTCAGGCGCTTCACGGCGCCGACCACTGCCCAAATTCCCTCATGGAAACGCAACATCGCCTGGAACATGCCGCCACCTGGCTTCATACGCACTAATACCGTAAATTCACGCCACTCTGTATCTTTCGCGTAACTAGGTGTCATTTCTTTCGCTTCGATTACTTCCTCCAGGTCCAGTTCCAAACAGTCTTGGTGAAACGTAATGAAGTTATTCAGATACTGCGTCAAGTACACAACAGCTCGTTCAATTATTGAGGATGTGGTTTGCAATTTCTCATATTTATAACAAGTACACCAAAAGTTATAAATTCCGGCCATTCCACATGTTCTATTGCGTGGAATCGGCAAAAAAAGACTTATTCCTCTATCGTGTGAGTAGAAATCTTTACTTCTATTTAATATTCCATTTGTACTTATTGCATCCAAGTCGACCAAGTCGATTAAGGTTTTGTGTAGGTCAAAAGGCGTCGTCAGTTGTCTGCTGTTGGCTTTGAGATTTTTGTAAGCCAAACTGTAATTTTGGCGAAAAGATGGAGGGACTAAGAAATACATAAAGGGTAGCCTTTGCTCCAATCTTCCTCGTTTTGTACGCAGAATATCTCCCTCGCCCATGCCGTGATCACTCAATAAAATCAATATTGTATCGTTTAAATATCCGGTCTCGTTTAATTTTCTGATTAAATTAGCGTAGTCATGATCCATTCTCATTGGATAATTTAAATCGTCGCGGCTCATAGACGTTTCCCAGAATAAACCGAATAGTCTTGAGATTCTCAATGTCCGAGTGAGGCTTTCGATATAATCTAAGAGGACGTTGAAGTAGTATTTGTCGCCCATGCATAAAGACGAAGCAATTCTAGTCAGCGGTCCATAACTTATGTTGTTGCTACTGCGATACAGAGTTTCAGCTTCGTTAATAAACGGGCGTATGTAGTAATCTGTAGGGCTGCCCCTAAAACCAAACTTGTTTAGATTAAACATACCCAACTTGGCAGCATCTTCCAGTAACGCGGTGTAGTAACCAACATCTTTAAATCTCTCCCAAATAAAAGGACAACCATCAAACGTTGTAAATGCGTTGGGCCAGCATGTGCTATTTAGTTCTAGATCGGTCAAGCCGACAAGAGCAGGTACCACGTTTTGAAATGTGTCACCTGCTATTGTATGATATCCTTTTAAATCCACGGTGCCGTAATTTTTAAGTAATTGCGCAGTATTCGGCATAGTTCTATGGAAATTTAATCTGGACATGGATCCTAAACCCATAATAATAATATTGTAGGTGATGTGATTTTTTGAAGTGATAAAGGGATTGTGTCTGTGTGTTGTGAATGGTTTTTTGGGCGTGAATACAAAGAACTGCGTATATACAATTATCTCGTTGTGCAAACAAGTCACTTTTACGAATTCATTATGTACTTCTATAATTTCATTAAACACAACACAATCTAGATATGCGATTCTATTATCCAAGTATTTGCGAGACATTCCAGATGAAGAGATTGGCCGATGGAACGATTTGTAACAGCATTGTAAGTCTATTTTATTATCGATGTTATAATATTGGAAGTTGTCCTGGATGGTCCATATGTGTGTTTGGTTATTAGCAAGCAAGCGTTCGTGGCCACTTCGACACGAAGATGTGAGGATCTTCGGCCGATGAAAGAATTTTTTGATCCATTGATAATTATCTATCTCTACGTCAGGAATAGTACAACCCTCAGTTTGTATCGTAAAATTTTCCAGTTCATCGCTCTGATTTTCGTTTGATTCTTGTGAAGTTTTTTGTTCTTGTAGGAATAAAATATTCGTTTTATATGGCGTAGAGACGGTAAGCTTTCCGAACGTTATGCACATGCAAATGGCAATATTTTTTTGCAAAGCTAGCGAAATCATATTATTCGTATACCTTCATATATTGTGCGTAGGTGTTATTTAAGAGTTTGTATAAACTCAGTCTTAGACATTTTAAAATTGAATCTTATGAATTGGAAACTCCGATTACAGGTGTTTTAACAACAGTCCAATCTGTTGAATAACTTGTCCAATGTGTTGACGGAAGCATCTGCCGCAATACAATTGACGGTGAGAATTTAAATTCATCCAGGTTTTTTGATCATCATTGAGTTAAGTGAAGGTGTTATCGAATTGTCCCGACAACGCGAACGTGACGACCAAAATCAAGGAATAAGTGGCATGTGCACAATTTTTTTTTAATAATGGTAATGCATCGAATTGTGTTGCTGGATTTATTTATTTTTCACTAGATGTGCTTTATTTGGTAACAATTTAGTTCTGACTGACCTGTTTGCGGAGAGAATCTCCTTATCAGGTCAGGTAACACGTGAAACGTACTCGCCGCTACGAGAACACTACTGCGTCTAAAACTGTTATCAAACAATCGATGTTTTGACCTGTTAATTGTTGTTTAATTGGTTTGTTAGTGTGCACAAACTGTACAAGTCCCATGTTAGCGTTTTTTAAACTAACGCAAAACACGTTTACAATTTGATTGCATTAGCCCTAGCGTTGCGCCACGGAAGTAACTACTTCAAGCTATTTTTACTCTTTTAAGGTTTCCGTAGTCAAACTAAGGAATCCTTATCGTAGGTAGATTCATGATGATGGTCCGTCTGTCTGTCTGTATGTTACAGCCATTTTATTAGGAGGCCATTAGGATATGACCTGCTAGGTAGGTATATCATAGAAAATGATATGTGTTATATACCTATTGATGATGATATTTGTTACCTCTACAAAGATAAGTATGTAGGTGCATGAAAAGTGGTGGTGGCAAGAAAATTTCACCTCGACTTGACGCGGCTATACCTATCAGTCGTAATTTTTTATTCGTTGACAAGGATATCTATCGCGAATTAACTTGAGTTTGGTACTTCAAGCTTTATAGCGTTATAGCCTACGTTTCTGTTGTTAGTTATCAAATAATATAACTATATTTTTGGTACCTACTTATAGGCATGTATGTATACGTAGTTCGGTAGTTCTAAGATTCACTTATGGCTACCATGACTTGCAACATTGGAGGAGTAATATATTCCAGTAGATAATCCTCAGATCAATTTAACAGATCACACGCAAATAAAACTGTTACATTAGGTAACATACACAAGTAGAAAACAATACATGTAAGAACACAAAGTTCCTATTCAAGCCTGATTAGGTACAAATGAGACTAAGTCCGGGGCGGCACTGATTAGGCGAGATGCGACAGCGATCAAACCCCTATAAACATATCGCGGTGACCGCATAAGTGAAAATAGCCGTCGCGTCACAATAAACTTTCCGGTGCGGCCACGGCCTAATTGGCTTGCACACTGCGAGTATTAGTATAGAGGTCTGACATCCGATTGACAGAGACGTAGGCCCTATAGGTCCTCGAGAAAATAGGTACAAAGGTGTAAATATTATTTTTTCGCCTAGTTCCGTCCTTCTTAGTTATAGTATAATCAGATTATTGGCCTTACCATGACCGCTTAACTTGCTATTCAATTCCGGAGCAACTCAGTTAACTAAATTGCTTGGCTATAAAAAATTGCTATTATAGCTATTTTTCATACCATCACCATCACCACGCTTGAACTGATGTGCAATTGGTCGGCAAACGCACAAATGAACGAATGAAAATCGGTTTCAGAATCTATTCTACATCGTAATGAAAGAAAGATACCACTGAAAGATACCACACTGGTTGTCTAAATAAGTCATGGTACCTAATAACGGAGCATTGTAGATCTGCAATTGAATTGCAATAAAAGGTCATGGCAGGTCCCCCGGCCATTAAATTTTTACTTCCTAGGCCCGGGACGATCGCATAAATATTTAAACATACCTTCTGACGGTGAATTAATTAATTGGATTCTGTACCGCTCTGTCACCTTTTGGTTGGAAATGTGATACAACCAACAGACGCGGCTGTGCAGGCGACCGCGCCCGCATCGGGGATCGCGATAACGGAAAAACTTCATGTGTTTTACTTATTACACTTATTTCGTTGGTAAACTTACGCAGTTTACATAATAATAAATTTTTATTTATCAGCATGCATAAACATACCTACTGCAAAAACCTGATCCACATCACAATACAATAAAATTGTGGCTATTCATTATCCAATAAAAATAAGTTTGTTTTTTAAATTATTGCTAAATAAAATACGTAAAATCCATTTTATTGATAAGGTACCTACCAACTATTCAGTTAAGCAAATAAGACACTGTGGACACGTAAATAAAATATTTATGTATGTATCCGAATATGTGATACTTGTAATAATTTTTTGAAATCTTTTTAACGTAGGTAGGTATAGGACTTTACTTTAAATAAAAAAAAATACATTGTAAGTTACGGTGTAGGCCCAGATTAAACCGCTAATTAGTTAATGATGAACAAAGATAATAGGAATACAGTCCCAATGCTCATTGTTAGTTATTAGAAGGTGCCGATAACTTTGATAAAGTGGTAGTAATTACAATTCTAAGTATTACGAGAGGGGTGGCCTGGAGGTTGGGGCGCATGCGCCAACCACCGGCCCTGGTAACGCACATACGGGATCCTTTGACCGTAATAATCTGGTAAAACTCGTCTAAAAAGTTTCATTGATCATTTGCCGCATAAAAGATATGAATGAGGACCACTTCGTTCTCCCTCGAGGTAAGAGATCATATTCTAAAGTGACACTCAGGTTAGAAGCCCATATGCTCGAAAATCGATAGTTAAATAACACAAGCATAACCTTAAACTCTCGGTACGTTTCTGAATGTTTTAATGCCTGACTGTATCCATGAGTGCCCGGCAATTTTGGTGGAGACCGAACTCAAGTGAAGTGATCTAATATATATTTAACAGCATAAAGTACTCAGTTCTTGGCTATAATGCTCGGCTGTTAATTAAGCCATTAGTAACCCTGTTCTTAACAAGCATACGGAAGCTAAGAGACACGTACAATATATTTGTAACACTTTTTCAAGCTTTGATATTACGGTATGGGCACAAATAGAAATAGTACCTACCAACTCCTGTCGTATATATTTTTAAACGACACTATGAGTAACTCGTCCATATCATTATTGAAACCTCCGTGACTTGTCATGATTGCATTGATTTGTCATGATTGCGTTCTATGTAACTTTCGATGCTTCGATGATTTTTAGCTCGTTATAAACTAACAGCGGACTATGTATTACCACCGTGTACCCATTTCAGGTCCTGGCCCTTCTCTTCCTCACTCTGATCCCGTGGCCGGGGCCCTCAGTCTTCAAAATCACCTGTTCTCGTGACAACTCCAAAATCGTAAGAAAGGTTATACAGAACAAATGGCTCCCTGTATTGGATCGATTTCAGGTGAGAATTAAACATAAGTAGATAAAGGTTCCTTGAGGATCAATCTGGCTTGTATGTCTTAAAATATTATGTGCTGCAATGTAGGCGCGAGCCTTACTACTTACCTTTTTATCCAGCCATAAGCGATTCTTCGAACCCCTTATCAAAGCTTCGGTTTGGGTACAACTTACAGAAAAAACAACATCCACCTGAAATACAGAAAGGAAATAAAACTTGCTTGCGATGTGCCAGCATCAGACCAATAAAACGTCTTTGGTGTCAGCAAGACTACTCAATTTCGCAAAAATATCTCAATTCTCATCCATCAGCCGGAATACGTCCAGTGCTGGATATAGGACAAACACAATATTTAAAAATGTTCTTCAAGCATTCTAACCAACAACATGTTCACTCCATAATTCCAGGTGAAACTGCCACTAGAGTGTCCGTTCCACCCGGCGCGCGACATCTTCGCGCCGCAGCACGCCGCCAAGCTGCAGCACCGGCCCTCGCAGTGGACCTGCGCCTTCTGCGGCAAGTCCTTCTACGAGGAGCGACACCTAGACACGCACTTCGACCAGCGACACAAGAACCAGATTAACAAAGTAACTATATGAAAACCAAGTGTTTGACAATCAACCACAAGAAAGGATATCGTAGTACCAAACAAAACATTAGATAGTAAACATGCGATGCGACGGGTGAAAACAAACTCCGGTACGGTGATGTCCGGACGTTGACTTCAGGCGCCACTAGCTACGGTCTGTCTGCCAAAGCATCCAGTTAGTTGATCTGCGCTCAGTCCAGGCGAACTCCTTTGTTGAATTAATTCTAACTTTCAAGTTATTCACCAAACATTCCTAAAACGTATAATGATAATTTGTCCCATATGCCCTCACGACTCTCACACTCATTTTTTTCTGAGCTCCATATCGATGATTTAATAACCAAACTTTACTATTGCTTTTCCAACTGAACGCAACCAAACGTAGGTATAGATACTTAAATAGTGTGATATGGTGTTGCAGGCCGAGGACGCAGTATGTCTAGCGGACTACTGCGACATCATGCGGTGCCAGGTGTTGGTCGCGCACGGGCTCCTCAGCGGCGGCGGCGGACCCGGCACCGATATCGAAGTGAGTTTGGATTGTCCTTGTTACTGGGGTATGACACCTTCAGTATTAACATTAGTATCGCGCGTATTACGATCCATGTCTATTACGGCCCGGCCACGAGCTGCCGCTCTCGGCGGCAACGCGCGCGATGCAACATTTTAGCACCCCTGCGCTGTCGCCCGTCGCTGAAGCGCGAAGTCGTGGCCGGGCAGTTAGGGACGGTATCGCGAGAAAAACCATTGTGATATCGAGATCCAGTAGTTATATAAAACCATTTAGGGCTAACAGATTATTCCAGAGTAAAAATTTTTATATGCTAGATTATTCTGCCACCCGGCCTAGCCGACATAGTATGGTAACACTATCTCACTGTGAACAATATAGGCGCGATGACTATTGTAGCGATCCTAATGATTATTATGTACACTTTCTTACTATACAAGCACATTTTCAAAATATCGTAAATACCTATTTAGTCACGTCACTTAATCAAGATAAAGCGCCAAAAATCTTCAGATAGCTAAGCAGGTAGTGCATCTTAGTAGGTAATTAGTTCTTCTTCGAAATTTTGCAGTGGAAGATCAGGAACGATATCCATTTTAAAGGTATTTATTTCGAACATCTTCTTATTATTGATGTGTTCTTCTTATTGGAGTCTGTACAGCAGCATAGTTATTATTTTTTCTTACCTTAACGGTGCATAGATAATAGTACATTACTGCCGCGGTCTGTAATGAGTGTATCGCTGGCTGCGGTCCACAGCGCGGTCAGCATTGCAGCCCTTGATGGACAAGCTGAAATAAAGGCCGAGACCGAAGGTCGAGGCCTTTATAGCGCGGCCAGCAAGGGCTGCAATGATGGCCAAGCTTGAAGGCCGAGAGCGTAGCTAAGCTTAACTTGAGGCCATCATAGCGTGGCCAGCAGTACAGTCATTGCGGACCAAGGCTTGTATAGTGCTTTACTCAAAAATGACCTTACATGTCATCTCATCTTAATTTAAATCTGTGCCAGCCCCCGCGCTGGCACAGACATGTGACATGTTTTGTCGCCATCAAAAATTTGTTGGCGGCAAAATCCCGTCCTGCAATTTTTTTTGATGGCACCAAAACATGTGCGCACCAGCGTGGGTGCTGGCACAGCGAGGAGCTCCTCAATACGATATGAAATCTCATACAAATTTGATGGCGCCTTTATTTGCAGCGCAGCAACGTCGACTTTGCTAGAAGAAAATTTGCTAAATAATGACAACATTATAAGCATTTTTGAGTAAAATAATTAATAACAATATCAGGTGTGGCAAGACGTGGAGGCGGTGAAGAAGGCGCTGGCGCCGGCCGCGCCGCGCGGTGTTGCGCGCGCGACGCCCCGCCGCCGGCCGAGACCACGAGACGCGCCCCCGCCGCTCCCGGACTGCCCCAAGCCCGACCCCGACGACCAACATCCCGGTGAGCAGTACATTACTAACTTTCAAGTACCAATAAACGTAATTTCCAGAGGTTACCGAAAATTTAAAACCCTCTATTTCATTCCAGTGTTTTCTAAAACTTGCACTTGAAAATATATACAGCAAAAGAGATCAGTTGGCGACACGAGTATTTGAAATATTCATCCGCTATCTACAGTATGTTAAGAAAACCCTGTCCGAGCCGAAACCGGTATTTAGGTTTCCCAATCACATGACCAAATAAAATAAAATAAATTAAATATTCATGATAGTAAATGAAAATAAGAATGAAAATTTAAAACTTTTTTTTAAATATGACAACACCGTTACCGGCAGTAATTATGTTAGATCGTGTGGCAGCACCCTTCACCACAAAGTACGTAATGACGTCATTTTATGAAATATAAAAAAGTTATAGGGGGTAATTGTTTTCCAAAAAAAAGGGGAGGTCTTGCCCAGCAGTGGGACACTTTCTATGCATTTTTTTATTTTTATAAAAAAAAATACATTTTTACAAAAAAATAGAATCTAATCTCGATGCCCAATAATACGATTTCGGGTCGGACAGGGTTTTCTTAACACACTGTATAAGTACCTATTATTTGACAGAAGCCGATGAGAAAAGGACTGAGGACAGCGACGGAGACACGAATCAAACGGCGGAACTCTGCGACGCCGACACAGTAGAGTCGTCTCTACCCCCGGATAGTCGGCAGAAAAGGCTGGCAGATCTGCAGGCAGAACGAGCCGCGTGTGACCCTACACGACTGCAAACACTTAAGGTAAAATTTTGCTGTAATT
This sequence comes from Drymonia ruficornis, assembly GCA_947859195.1. Taxonomy (NCBI): domain Eukaryota; kingdom Metazoa; phylum Arthropoda; class Insecta; order Lepidoptera; family Notodontidae; genus Drymonia; species Drymonia ruficornis. Next base: position 10,802,805 of record OX401905.1, on the reverse strand, counting down.
CAATATCACCAATCCACAGAAATATATGAAAAATATTATTGATCTACTGAGTTGCGTCCTGAAGACCTTTTGGTAATAACATCTATTCATATTTGCAGATTCGCTGTGAGAGGATCGTGCATTCCTGTATAGCAACACTACTCTTGCACCTCACTCAACATCAGTTCACTGAACTTGAAGGTTTAAATTCATTACTTTTTATCTTACCTGCATTTTCGGGATAAATCCAGCGCTGTCCGCAAGCAGCTCAGCCTTTGTAATATCCTCTTGTTTTATCTTCCATTGCTACTATAATCTTTTGTAGAATTGGTGATTTGTTCTTGACACGATGTATGGTTGGCAGAGGAGATGCAGCGTGCAGTGTGCTGGTACCTGAGCTGCGACCGGTACTGGGAGGACACGGCACCCACAGCGCGTGCATTCCCCTGGCCGCTGTTATTGGCTCTAGCTACGGGCTTAGCGCTCGCACTCTGCATGTGCTACTACATTATCTGGATCGTTTTTGAGTGAGTTTTTTGGTTTCTAATAGTCCGGTACACCCATAATGAGAATAAGTTTGATTAAATGTTGCCTAACTAGTTCCATTATCCATAGAACTACTGAGAAAAAAGGCTCACTATAATAGTTCCATGGAACAAATTGACTGGAATTGACTTGGAATTCGTGAGAATGGTTCCACGGAATAGGTAACTTTGCTATGGTTCCACTACGGTAGATATGCATAGAGGAACGTCGATAACTTTATCATTTTAAATTAATTTATGTTTCCGAACTTACCGTCGGTTGTCGTGGTCCTCGGTCATTCTTGATGAAAACTTGTCAGTCCTTATTACAACATTTAATGATTGCTAAGAAGCTCTTCAAAACTTCCAAAAGCAGTCTCATCGCTGTGAGGCTGATCATCACCTTAATGAAACATACATGTAGGCGTGGATGTATTCAATAGCGCACGCCTGTGGTATTATAAGGACTATAGTATTTGTGAACAGTTCAGAGGAGGGCAGCATCGCCGGCAGTGGATCGGTTTCCATGACAACGCACTCGTCGCCCACGCGGGGCGAGCGGCTGGCGGCCGAGGAGGCGATGCTGGACGACCCCGACCACGATGACCACTACATATACGTCACGTACCCGCCGGAACTCAAGCGCAGGCTGCTCGAGAGGTACGCAGCCAACAAACTTACTCTTATCATACTCACTCCCTTTATAAGGCAGACGAGGGTAGACTGAGACACTTCAAAGAATCTTTACTTCTCATTGACGTAATGGTTCAGATTTAACTTCTTGCGAACGGATAACACTTATTTAGATGTTTAGTCAGGTTTCATTAGTACACAAGTATACATAGAATAGTTTAAATTACTATCCTGGCACAACAGTTAAATTTTGATTAGATATTACACAAGCTGCTCCAAAATATTGTTCATCTCAAACCTCCTAGGCCTTTTTAGAGCGGCCCATTATTAGTTGCACTTGTGTAGCCTGAATTAAGTAGTACTCGTCCTAAAAAAACTTTTATTAGTGAGTTTACTAATTAATTATAGTTTGACCGCTACCGCTGTGCCACTCCTTAGATACGCGAGCGGCGAGACGGGGTGGGCAAATCCACTCCCCACCTCCCCGCGCATAACTAAGGCGCGGCACAGCGGTAGCGGTCAGACTATACCTCCAATTAACCCTCGTTCACGCGAGTTGGCATAGTGTTATTATAGTTGTAAAGTATTAAACTAATTAAATGTTTATTGTTTTAGCTGCTACAATAGAACGACTCGTCTCTGAGAGCCGGGTCCATCCCATTGCGTCGCGCATGCATACTTTGTACCACTACTAGTAGAATTAACATTTAGACATAGAGGCAATCTGAAGACAGTCTGACTTAGCTAAAATGTACTGTGTAACCCGCACCTAACGTTACTTTACTTTAAATGCGGGTTACAACTGCCATTTATCTCTGCTCCTTATATCGACCGTAAGTGTAATATTTTTCTGCTGTTTAGAAAAATAATGAATTAATAATACTTTACCTATTTTCATTTAAGTACTGGGCCCTGTTTCATAAAGCTGTAACGGCCGAATACTCAAGGCTACTTAAATATTTAAGTCCCACTTAGCAGTTTCAGACGTTAACTGTCATTTTTTGTATAGCGCGTTAAAGTTAAGCAGCTCTCAATTTTAAGTTGCGTACGAGTATTCGGCCTTAAGTCCTATAATATGAACTGTCAGTCGAATTGACTTGTTTCCCATAAAAAAACTTCTATGCATTTCAGTATTCTGAATTTGTGGGTCCTACCAGATTATATTTTTATGAAACAGGCCTTCAGTAAGTATAATGATTTACTTTACTGAAATATACATATTTAAGATACCTAGCTAGCTTATTATAATGATTAAACTTGTCATAAGAACATAAACACGCAAGAAGTAATTTCTTATGAAAATGTATCGTTATGTTACGTCGATATAAGGTGCAGAACTGAGTATCAACTAAACATTTTCACAATTTTAATTAGATATTATTAGATCAATTATTATTAATGGAATCTCCTGTTTTGATATTCGCAATATTATTACTTTTATTCTCCCTTTAGTATTTATTTAGATGTAGATCGCTTGGAACGATTGGTGCCCACCATAGACAGTAGGATTGTTTTCGTGGCCACACTTCATTTTTTTAAATAATATTAAGCATACTTTTAAAAAACAAAACGTGTTCCTACACATTCTTAGGTAGCTCCTTATGTATCGGCATAAGAAATATTGTAAATAACAATAGTCTGGTAAATAATCAAGTACATAAATAGGACTTCACAGTCGTATATGCGCCTAGATAAATATTTTCCTGAATGTTAAAGTTTAATTTTAAATGCTTTATAGAATAAACCGGAAGCTAGCCGATGCTTAGCTGTTCTCACGTGTGTTCCTCATGTGGGTACACGTATACAGTGATATTAATATGTCAGTGGTCAATTGGACCTTAATCTGTTTCATGTAAATTACATAGAAAATTATATATTCGTTCTACTGGGTGAAATCGAAATCGTGAGCAATATTTTAAACGGTGATTCTACACACGATTCAGAATATTTTGGGAAAATAATTAAAAAAATGATAAAAAATATTGCTCGGGTAAGCAAATAAGCAGACCATACCTTACCTGGGCAATAATTTTTTATATATTTATTTGTTGATTCATATTTCCTAAATATGTATTCTGAATCGTGTGTAGAATCACCGTTTAAAATATTGCTCACGATTTCGTGTTCACCCAGTATAATTATGTGTTTTTCAAAACGTACAAAGTATAACAACAATCGTAATTTATGAATAAGATGTGTGAATATAATTATTTTTTGTTTTAATTATAACTAATACGTACATTACTTATTGAAAATATAATTAAAATAACACTGTATAAAACGTCTGCTTCTAACCTACCTAATACATGTGTAAATAAATGCTTTAAATAATAATAATAAATAAACTCACTAATTTTAACCATTAATTGAGCGCACCGTTCGGTTTGTTTTTAAAATTGCAATATGAAAAGTTTGTTAAATAAAATTCTTAATAAAAATTGTGTACTTATTTATTACGTATTTATTTCTATAAATCACCAGTCTTCATGTTTTATATTACAATATCAAAATCTAACGCAAATATTCACATAGTTATTAGAAAGCAACAATGAGTCGTCATTTAAAAGCTCATATATTGCAGATCAACATATACGGGATGAATTTGAAATCATAGGCACCCTTTTAGACTATGACTCTAGACATGATTCAGTATATTTTGGGAAAATAAATAAACAATCTATTGATGAAAAAATATTGCTTGAGTAAGCAAATAAGCAAACCCGTTAACTGTTCTCCCTTACCAGGGCAATAAAATTTGTAAATTGATTTGTTGATTAATATTCCCTAAGTATTCTGAACCATGTGTAGAATCACCGTTTAAAAGGATGCCCATGATTTCAAATTCATCCTGTAGATACATGATAAAAATACGATTACGATTATTTACAAAAGTTCCTAAATACAGTTTATAAATCATAGGAACGTTACCTGACAGTTTAGACGTATTTGACGCCCTTCCACGCGGAGTTGCCGTCCATGACGCATTTGCAGCCGCATCCGGTGGGACACGTATCGTGCTGTGAGAACCTGAGAAGAAAAGTTTAATATTGAAAAAGTTGTTGTTGTTGTAGTTGTCTGCGGAGAATTGCTAATTATTAGGGTCCATGACTCATGACAGACATACTCTCGACTGACAGGGAGTTAGGTCTTGTTGGCCTCTTCTATTACCGATCAATTCATTTAGTTTATAATTTTGGAGGTTGACAATTCCGAGGGTGAGTGGTGGGTCCCTCTCTATAATTGTTTGAAATAGTTCGTTCTAGCAACAGCTTAGTATAGAGCGCATGAAACGTGGTGCAGTGGCGAGCTCAACAACACCCCCCCAACACCTCTCAACCAACACCCCCTTCCCCTCCCACTATCCCACTCCCCTTCAGGTCTATCTAGGCTCTATCTATATAGGCTACGGTAACTACTTAATATCAGGCGGGCCGTACGCTTGTGTGCCACCTCAGCTACATAAAAAAAAACTCAGTAGTCAGCAGTGACCAGTGGTCAGTACTAGCGGCTGGAGTACTGAGTACTGACCAGTGCATCATGTGCGCGGCGTGTCCGGCGTGCGCGCAGTAGTGGCAGGCGGCGGCCAGGCCGCGCACGGGCCGCGCGCACACGGCGCAGCGCAGCGCGGCGCGCCCGCACGCGCCGCACCGCGCCGAGCGACTGCACGCGCCGCAGCGCGCGCACTCCGCCGCCAGCTCCGGGCCCAGCCACCGCTCCGCGCCCGCGCCACTCCGCACCATTTTCAGGACCTAAATCAAGTAAACGTACTGAATAAAGCCACGTAGTCACTAGGGGACAAAGTCGGGAAACATGTCGCGGGACATTTACGTGCGACTTTCCGACAACATGTCGACATGTTGTCGGACAGTCGCAAGTAAATGTCCCGCGACAGCAGTCGCGGAACACAGAGCGCACGCGTCCTCACTACTCAAATGCCGTCGGGCGACTGTCGAGGGACACGATTTTCGCGAAACGTCGACACGTCGAGCGATGTCCCCGCGAAGTCACGCGACACGTAGAATGTCGCGGGTGTCCCGCGGCGGGACAAATGTCCCCTAATGAACTGTACCTAACGTACTAAATAGAAATGTGCGCAGCCAGCTGCAATCACTGATCGGTAAACGATCAGATTAGTATGCGGTTGGTGCGAGTTGAATATCTGTATGTCCTTCTTGCTGAGTGATTTTTGTTTTTAAATCTGAGCCCTTCCCCGAGTGCTTTTATGCGTCTCGCAAGCTAGTGTGTAATGGAAGCGTAGCCAGGAGGCCCGTTTTTGGTACCTTAAAGGTGGTTCGTCCCGCGACACGTCACTCACCTCCGTCTTTTTGTATATCAACTGCCAGCGATGTAAGATATCAGCGTAGACCCGCTTGAAACAGTAGTACAGATGCACCGTGGCCTCGTCCAGGACGCACGAGGAAGTCCGTTCCGGTTTTGACGCCGACGAATCCGTGTAAAAGTTCTCCGCTTCCGAGCACGAGTTGCTTCGCAGAACGATCGGTAGAGTCCATCCGTCAGCGCTTATTTCGCTGTATTGATTCACTGTGCTATACGGTGATGTGCCGTTACCCTGAAATTAAACGAACCGTATGTATCGACGGCTTTATATGCAGAATCAATCCTCGTATCCTATCATACTAATATTCTAAATGCGAAAGTGTGTGTGTGAATGTTTGTTACCACGTATCTACATAACTACTATACCGATTTTAATGAAATTTTAAACGTAGATGGTGTAGGTTCTGGAATAAGACATAGGCTAATCTTACACATAAATTTCCACGCAGGAGAAGCCATGGGGCACAGCTAGTTTTATTATATAAAGCTACACTCACGTAACTGGATGTGCTAATCGTGGATTGTGAACTGGAGTTGTTGGTGTCGTTGAAGACAGAGAACGCGCACGCTAGCATCGCCGCCATTTGGAGATTTGATGCTTTAGCGTAATGTGATATTCTGTAATAAACGACTTACTGAAAAGGCTGTACATTTTAATTTGATATTTTCGGCCAACCAAGGAAGAGATGGCGAGATGATTTGACCATCATGGCAGGAAATGGCCCAAAACAGAGACATGTGGAGAAGTAAAGGGGAGGCCATTGCCGAGGATTGGGTCGTATAACGGCTATAAAAAAAAACGGTAGAGCCAAATAAAAAGTATAACCCCCAAATTTATAGAAAGTTATGATGGACTTACATTACAAATCACTTTTGTTCCTAGAAATGCATTGTAAAACCAGTTTAAACTGGCTAACAATCTCTATAAATTTGGCAGTAGAAGTGTAACATACAGGGACTGCAGCAGGTTACAGCAGAGCGGGTGGCCGACCCAGCCCATGCTCTCTTCGCTGGATGCGAGGTGGTCGCAGATGCGCGCGCGCAGCGAGCGCGCCGTCAGCGCCGCCAAATTCCACGCGTGCGCAAGGTCGCTCTCGCCTTCCTCCGTTGCCAACTTAGCATTTATCTCGCACATTTCTATTATGGGACAAGAAAATATAAGTAAGGTGATTTACGTCTAGAAAATCCAATACTAACAATCAGTAGACATCAAAGTTTTTGGGTGTAGGACGGCGGTACAATCCAAATTTCTGTCGTCAGACTATCTGATCGGATTCACTCCACATACATCCGGTTTTATTGACTGACAGTTTTAAAAACCACCATAAAACCATAGCCAAGGTGGTAGAGTCAAGCTGTAGCCAATTGACTGCAGCTCATAAACGGGCTGGCTCGACTGGGGTAGTACCACCCTCTCACAGAAGATCGGCGTAAAGTAGCTATTACAGCTGCGTTTCGTTTGATGAGTGAGAGAGCCGTAAGCCCACCCCCCCTCCCCCTCCCTCCATCCCAGTCCCCTTCAGGTCGGCAATGTGCGAGCAATGCCTTTGGTATTGTAAGCATCTATAGGCTACGGTAACTGCTTAACATCAGGCGGGCCGTACGCTTTTTTGCCACCGCAGTCCTATAAAAAAAAAAAAATAGCCATAAAGATCGTTTGTTTGACGGCCATAAAATCCTCGCGCTGTTTTTCTAGTCGGACGTCCGACCCAAACACGACCCAACTATCTATCAGATTGATTGACCGAATAATTATAATGAAAATCGAATGATTGAGTATTAAAAACAACGTTTGGCACGAGTGACTACCTTTTGTCTGTTCAGACAGAAAGTCGGGCGTATATTGGCCCCCTAAAATGTACTATATTATGTACTATTTTATGTTTGGTCATCTGACCCATTCAAATGATGATTCCGGGTTTTTGATAATACTGACCGATCGGATCGTCTGGGTTGATGACGTATTTCTCGGCGAGGTTGCGATGGAGCGGGAAGAGGTTGGTGGCGGCGTAGAGCACGACGCGCGGCGGCAGGCAGCCCGAGATACTGCCGCGGCTGCGCATGCTGCCCGCGCGCCGCCCCTGCGCCTTCTGACAACACCACCAACAGCTATTTAACTACCTTTTTACGGCCAGTGTTGTAAGTTGTAGTAACAGCCAAACTACACACCCGTCTAACACTCGTATCTATAAACAAATAGGTAATTACTTATGTGCCGTTTTCGTAGATTCTTTATAGAATGGGATTGTGAAACAGACTTAGAATTTACTTAAGAACAAGTAATGGTCTATCTATTATAATTTTTCTATTATTTGCGTGGAAGATCTAAGCCGAAGGAGTTACAGAGATAGGTTGTTACTCTGAAATAACTTAGGCAACTTTTTATCTTCGAAGGCCACGTGAGCGGAAACGCGGTAAAGCTATAACTCACCCATCTATCTTGAAAATAGAATGTAGTTATCGAATTTGATTGGTGCCGGTGGTGCAACTGCGGGAATCCGGAGGCGTTCGTCGGCGAGGGCGTCGTCGTCGCGTGAGGGGATACAGAGTTGTACCCCGTCGCGAACAGGCCCGGGGTCAGCGACAACGAGGACATTGACCTCGGCGTGCCGATCTCGGGCTTCAAGGAGAGGCGGCGCGTGGTCGACGGCCGGTTGAACACGACCAGCGTGCTGACCCCGCACCATTTGGCCCCACAAGTCCGCGGGAATGGTATACACGAGTCGCCCGCGTTCTCACTCTCCGATTGGCTACGTTGGCTGGATTTCATTGAGTCCGTATCCTCGCTGGACTTAACGGGTATCTACATGTTTCAGTGTTATGTTAATTTCGTATAAAATATAATAATATAGTCAACTGTTATAATATGAAGTACATTAATTGATTACCTCGTCAATGGATGTTGCTAGGGTTTTCAAACAATACAACAGACATCTGTGTCCTTCCTTTTTCTTCCGATAAGCAGTTCTATTAATAGACTGCAGTATTTTAATAGTAGTACCACTATCTACATTGGTTCCTAATAGCCATGAGAATTTTGGTATAGTTTGTTCAGTAACATTTCGAGGGAACATCACTTGTAAATTGGCGACATAGCCGTTGCGTTCCGAATGTATCTGACAAGTTCTAGTTTCTATATTCATATCAGTAACTTCAATGTTAGCCATCTCGCGGATAGATTCGAATTCCTCGTCAATAGATGTATTTGTTTTGTGCGGAAGTTTGTTCTGAAAGAAGAGTACTTGAGTCATTTTGTGGTTTTTGAATTTAGTAGGATTTTTCTGATCTCTGGGCTTACCATTAGAATATCTTGTTTGTTGTCACCTACAGAGACGTCGTTTGTTGAGCCAGCTGTTGAGGCATAGCTAACATCTGGAACATATTTCAAAACTATACATTTGTTCAAAACATGAGAACAAATAATACACAGGATAATTACTCACTGTCACTATTATTATCGTCATCATTTTCAACATCATCTGGTAGATAATGATTGCACATTTTCAGTAGTGACGGATGCATCGCCCAAACTCTGAGTGACTGATCCCTACCCCATGTTACTAGTTGATAATTGGATGGTGAAGTATTTGGTCTCCAAACCATTGTCTGAATGCTATCAGTGTGCCCAACAAGCCGGTGTGTTAATGTACCGCCTACCCAGATACCGATGACACCTGCCTGTTCAACCCTAGGCATACCACCCCAGCCAACTCCTATAGTTAACAACCCACTACCGAATGGCGTGTATATTGCACGCCACACTGGAAAGTTCGTCATAATAACATTCTCTGGCCTTCTTGCATTGTTAATGTCAAAGTATTTTATGCTGCCATCATGACTTGACGTCACAAGCTGGTACTCATGATGTGGGCTCCAGTCAACACCATGTATCTTGCACAAGTGGGCAGATATGTAGTGTATAGGAGTTGAGTGTTTGCGATAATCCCAGATTTTGATGTCACCGTCATGGGCAGTTGCAACAATGTGTGTGGCCACTTTATTCCATTGGACTTGGGACGCACCAGCTGAAATAAACATTTGAGTAGTTAGTAATTTGTTATAGTCCATATTATTGTCTAACTGTTGAACTTTGCGCCTGCAGCAGTATTTAATTTCATAAGAAATTCATATTTTTTTCATGTAAACATATTTTAATTACTTACCCACAGCACACAATGAGAGAACAGGTTTCCGTGCATCTCTTAAATCCCATAAATGCGTGAATGTATCAATGGAGCATGTGGCAATCAGATTATAGTCCTGCCGGTGGAAGTGCGTGTCACTGACGACACGGGTGTGACCGCGGAGGGAACAGATGCAGGCCAGATCATTACCACTTCGCCATTCATACACATCCACACGTTGATTACTCTAAAATAAGTCCTGTGACATTAATCGTAATAATAAATGTACATATATTAGGTAAGTTTTTCAATAATTGCATGGTTACTTACCGCTATCGCGCATAATTTCTGGCCGTGATACGACTGGCACCACTCGGCGCCGGCGGCGTCGTATTTGCTGTGTCGTGGATACTTCTTAACGATATCTCCCGTATCCTCGTCCTGGGTTATCTGTTTAATCGCTAGCCATCTCCGGCCGGCCAGCAGCACATTGTTCCCCGAATAGTCTACGGACATCGCCGTCGCCTGGAGATCACGGTACTCCCATTTCATAATTTCTGAACTCCAGTGCATAGACATTTTTGCAATAAGATTTAATTATTTATAGTTGTTTTTTCCGGTTCTTGCTAAAAGTGCATCTTCTTTAACATGTTTTTTTTACAATAACAAATTTGATTTGAGAAGCTACTATTATTGACAGAGGATCAGCTGGCTGTCAGCCAAAACTTCAAAATTGCCAAAATGTGATTTTGCTTGCGTTTAATTATTCCATAGATATATAGTAATAGATCGGAAGCTATTGTTTATGGTATACATATTTGATGCAAATATGGACCACATTAACGAAAACATATCCGTCTCATTCTTACACGTTACAATTTAGCTATGTAAAACAGTACAGTATATGTCATATATTTCCTTTTTCTGGAATTTTTTGGTTGGTTCTGTCATTAAAATTCTCCTTGAAGATCTTTTTGGACCGACATATTGGATTGACGGTTATGTTCGGCTCTCTCTGGTTAGTAGTTCATCTGTCATTCTACCGTTTTAACAAATTATTTTAAATTTTACGGTGAACTGTGTGTATTTTGTGACTCTTTATTATATTATTTAGGATTATCAAGGAAAGAACAATATAGTTTAGTGGTGCGTTAGGGCATGCAGTTCTGATTCTCGAAAGAATTTCGAAGGTTTGTTATTTTCCAGGTTAGTTGTGTTATTTTCATATCGACGCTTGAAAGGCAATCCTTACTAAGCGACATTAGGTGAACTTTACAGGAGAGTGATTTAAAGTTTTTATTTTTACAAAAAAAATCATATAAATTTTATAAATAGTCGTATTAAAATAATTTCAATAGCTTTGGGAATCTTATTTTTTTAAGCTATTGAAGATATTGGATTAACGTACCAGACACTTTTTATTTAAGACATTTATGTCGCTTATATAAAAGTTACCTCTATTTAAAAACAAGTAAAAATATCTAAGCTATCACTGTAAGATTAGCGGTAACAGGTAAATATAAGTAAACTCGTATATTTTTAAATTTAGTTATGGGAATAATCATCTAAGGAAATCTAAATATTTAAATTATTTCAAGTAAAGTCCTCTAAGCGTTATCGAATAGTTTACATGATCGCGGAATATATAACTTATGAAGATGTTGACACCCAAACTCTCCCTTCGTAACCGACGTTCAACCATAAAGTCCTCAACTAACATACTATAATAAAATTAATTAAAGACTGAAAATTAGAAATAAATAGAAATTCAACATTTATTGAAAAAAAAAAAACATAGTTACTTATACAGAAAAGGCAAATAAGACCTCAAGACAAGTTTATTTTACGTGACGAGAGACGAGAGCTATTATTTAAGTGCACGAATATGGTCTATTCAGACCTTATTCCTGCACTAATTAATAGCTCTTGTCAGTTCTCATCCCACGGTGTTGTGACTATCTTATTATTTGTAACATCAAAATGACACAGTCAGTCATATTTAATATCTTCTATATCATCATCATCATTTCAGGCAAAAGACGTCCATTATTGGACATAGGCCTCCCCAAAGTTTTTCAATAATGACCGGTTATGTGCCACTTGCATCCAGTAGTTTCCCGCGACCTTCCCAGGTCGTCGGTCCACCTTGTGGGGGGGTCTACCCACGCTGCATCTTCCGGTACATGGTTGCCATTCAAGAACCTTTCTGCCCCATCGGCCATCGGTTCTTCGGACTATGTGCCCCGCCCACTGCTACTTCAGCCTACCGATTCGCAAGGCTATGTGGGTGAACTTGGTGTGTCAACGTATCTCCTCATTTCTGATTCGATCTCGTGAAGAAACTCCAAGCATAACCTTCTCCGTAGCTCTCTGAGTGACCTTGAGCCTTCTTATGAGGCCCACTGCAGTTCTTTTCAGTGCCATAAGTCATCACTGGTAACACACATTGGTTAAAGACTTTTGTCTTTAAGTACTGAGGTAGTTTTGAGGAGAAAACGTTTTGTAAGTTCCCGAATGCTCCCCAGCCGAGTTGGATTCGACGACTGACCTCTCTCTCGAAGTTCGATCAACCTAAACGGACTGTTTGCCCTAGGCAGACGTATTCATCGACGACTTTGAGAGTGGAGCTACCAACTATAACTGAAGTGGGCACAACAAAGACGTTTGACATGATCTTCGTCTTCGCCATATTCATTTTAGGGCCCAATTGTTGGGAGTCTGTGTTGAGGCCATGGAGCATTCTGCCAAGATCCTCTAGCGATTCCGCCATGATCACAATATCGTTGGCAAATCGAAGGTGACCCTTGTACTCGCCGTTTATGTTGATTTCAAATCCCTGCCATTCCAGGAGTCTGAAAGCATCTTCCAATGCATCGGTTAACAGTTTCGTAGTATTTACGTCTCCTTGTCTGACTCCTCACTGCAGTGGAATTGCCCCCGTGCACTGTTTCTAAACTCGGACCGACATAGTGGCGTTACTGTACAAGAACTACAACACTTCGATGTACCGGTAGTCAATGGGACACTGCTGGAGTGATTGTAGTACCGCCCATGTTTCGATCGAATCGAAGACTTTTTCATAGTCCACTAATGCTTAGCAAAGTGGCACTCCTCGGTTTTCTGTATAACCTACCACAGCGTATGGATGTGGTCTATGGTGTTGAAGGCTTTTCGGAAACCGACTTGTTCAGGAGGCTGGAAGTCATCGTACCTGCGCGCCAGTCGGTTCATACCTTTTTTGAAGAAAAGTATCACCACGCTTCCATTCCATGCTTCTGGCGTAACACCTTCGAGGATGACGGAATTAAACAGCCTCTGAAGGACTCGAAGTACCGGTGTTCCACCCGCTTTCAAAAGGTCTGTGGTAATTCCGTCCTCCCCTGGCGCCTTATTGTTCTTGAGCTGTTTGAGGGCCATTCTTAGCTCATACAAGCTGATATCCGGGATATCTTCAGTGTAATGTCAGGTCAGTGTGGCTCTAGGGTCTTTAGTCACACCAGTAACAGGTTTGGCTACCGAGGTGTACAACTGTCCATAAAACGTCTCAACCTCTCTCAATACCTCTGCCTTGGTCGACGTTATGCCACCATTCTCGGTTTTCAGCTTCGTCAACCGGCTTTGCCCAATAGATACAGCTCTTGCGAAAACTTTGGAGCTTCTGTTCTGCTCTATCGTATCCTTAATACAATTTGTATTAAAGTTACACATGTCATGTCGTCGCAAGGACTTCCATATCTGTCTATTGAGCTGCTTATATGCGTCTACTGTTTGGACAGTGTCCACCAACCTATAATTTATTTCGTCCACTGAGGCGCAGCTCTCTAGGCTTTCGAAGACATTTTTTTGTTTGAGTTGAAAGCTCTCGGGGTTTTGGATTTGAGAAGCATCAGTTCGGAGCGTAGACTTCATCAGACGAGACCTTTCCAACTTGGAATTTATATCCAGTGCCTCTTACCATTCGGTGATCACATTCGGTTTCCACCTTATGAATCACGGAGAAATCATTGAATATTTGTCTCTTATTGGTAATGATTATAGTCTATCTCAATTTTTCTCATTTTCTATAATCAACTTTTAAACAAACTAAAAATAAACTTACATGAAGTTGTTTTAAAATAAGTAAGTAAAAAATAATGTTAAACAAAATGCTGTTTTGAAGTAATTTGATTGGATTCTCACCATTACTAAGCGAATTGCGCTGCAAAATTACAAAAATCCGTGTCGCACGTCCACCGTAAACGACACCTCGCGCCCAAACGTCGACCTGCCGATACGTATTACGCGTGGTCACGCTCATACACAAGCGACGCCATTCGGACAAGTGAAGTTATAAGCGACTAACAAAAATATATGTTGCGTTCAGGTAAAAATATCTAAGCGTCAGTCACAACCATCTCATGAAGTCGGCTAAGATTATCTAACCACCGTCAATAATATTTGAAGTTATCAAGTAAAATTATCTAAGGCTGACCAAACATTGTTTATATTATACAGGTAAAACTATCTAAGCGACGATATTCTTCTATTTTATTTCAAGTAAAATTGTATAAGTAAATTTACGGAAATATACTACATCAGGTTAAATTATCCAACCACATCAATAAAAGGTACTTCAGCCCTGGTTAAAATATATAAGCGTCATAAGTTATAATTGCTTAAGTAAGTAAAAACTACTAAATGAATTTAAAAGTTTTTTCATTACAGGTAAAAAGGAGTAAAAGCCAAACAGTAGAACAGTCTATGTCCTAACCGCCGGCAGTCCAAAAAATCATATTTTTTTTGTCGCTAAGTGAGCACAAAAATGTGAAATTGATTGAAATCACGCTATAACTAAGCGACAGTAAAACTCGTCGTAGAGCTATGGGACCCAGACCAAACGACGTAGAAAAATTTTGCGGTTCGAATGGTATATATAACTCAATATCGGCCTATATGTCGCTTAGTCAGGATTGCCTTTCAAGCGTCGATATTTAAGTGTATTTATAGTGTGTGAAAATAAATGTTGTGTACATTATATTCATTTTTAATTGAGTTCCCGTCTATAATCGTACTCTCTAATTCATATTTTCTACTAAAATAGAACTAACAAATATTTGCTATATTTACATAAAAACGTAGTGTTGTTCTTACATGTTTTGTTTCAAAGTTATCGATACATAGGTAATGGCCGTTTTTCGATTACACGGCACGGCACCGGCGACGGCACAGTGACAGCTATTTGCGGGGTTTTCATTGGTCAGTGACCCGTTCTCATTGGTTAAAGCTGCCGCCATGCCGTCGCCGGTGCCGTGCCGTGTAATCGAAAAACGGCCATTCTATTCACCTACACGTCGGGCCGCGCCGTCACCCCGGGGTGACCACAAAGAAATTATTTTTGTTTTGGAAGGTGCGTGACTGCGCCGCCTTAAAATTGTTTAATAATATTTGTCATCACTACTCAAGACCATAAAGATTCACGAAAGAGATAACAAGTTGATTTATGGATAGTAAAAATTTTAAAATTAAATGTGAGATTTTTTTGTACTAAGACGGCTTAAAGAAGTTAAAATAGAGTTTATTCAAAATCGCTCGATTTCGCAAGATTTTTAGCTGATAAATTTGTCGATTTTTAATTTTACGCTTTTGCTACATTGGGCAGGGGTAGGTAAGGATGATGGCCGTGTACCTATGCATTAGGCTCTCCACACGTGCATATTTTCATGGTTAAGTTGAGGCGCCAACAAGGCCGAGATATCGAAATTCTGGTCGTCTCTAACGTTAAATTGCGAACCCTGAAGAGTTGCCATGTGAAAATTACTTTACTTGAGCAGCAGCGTCACTCAGCACAACCATTTTAGAGGGAAGAGGGTGACCCGCTCCACAGAGCCACCGCAAGCAAGCAAGAACATTAGAGTGAGCATGACCATGAACCTAATACTAAAGAAGGACTGGGTCTAAGCAACTCGGCCGCGTTGCTTAGACATCGCACAACTCGGCCGCTGACGTCATCACAGTAGGCGTGGCTTAAGTCAGTGTGCTGTTGGCGTTCGTCCTGTGCAGACGTCTTGCCAACGTTCGCATCCCAAATATAATTCTATTCGACACTAGATGGCGTCCCTTTGTACGTCATTTTTTATCAGCATACACTTAGTGACATCTAGTGCAAAAAGTTAAACTACGTACTAACATAAAACTAAGTGAGTGGTTCTGCTATTTACCGGTAGATAGATGCCACGCATTTCTTAACCCCTACCACCCGCGCCTTCCCGCGCAAATTTCCACGCGTTGTTTCATAGAGATATCTACTAAGAACACCTATTTCTTTAGTATTTACTCTATGAGCATGACCGATCCATTACCGCATTGACACAGTAATAATAATAAAAACATAATTTTGTACTGCCTACCACCGATTAACGTGATATTTGTGCTGCGGTCTCTTTCCCCCTTCATGACACTTGACTGACCGACCGTCGTGTAGTACACCCGCCCCGTCGCGGTGCCTCCTGTGTCTAAAAACCTTAATCGCACGAAATCTACTCAATCCTTTGTGTGATTGTGTTGTGTGAACTGCATAAACCCAAGTGAGGGATTTAGTGATGTGCCTGCGCAGAAGGACCTGAGGATCCAGCCATACCACCCTGGAAATGCGCCTGCCTCCATCGTGCCGGTAATGTACACGCTTGACATTGACCTGACCCTAACAGATATGGGTCCCCCCTTTTTTGCCTTATTTGATTTAGCCCAGCATAGCTGTACCTACCTAATCATGACCCAGCACTTTTCCCGCGACATGATCGTTAGGTATATCGATATGGATACTATCGACTATCTAAAAGTACAACACTTTTAGCTGTGGGCGGAGTCGCGCCATTTTGGACTGCCGTTTGCTCGTGTTTGGCTTCAGATGACGTCACATAGGGCCAGTCCTCTATCTTTCTTATGGTCAATGAATTATTCCGTTACAGTTCAAATAAAAAAAATGTTATTTTAAAAAGAAGTCATTTCAGCTAATGTAGGTATATGTATAAATCATGGTATAAATAGGTATGCAATTAGCATAGCGTGTAGTGTGTACCTATTGGCCGTTTTCACATTACACGGCACGGCAGCGGCGACGGCTGTCACTGAGATATTTGCGGGGTTTTGATTGGTCAGTGACCAGTTGTCATTGGTTACTGACCAATGAAAACCCCGAAAATATCTCAGTGACAGCCGTCGCCGCTGCCGTGCCGTGTAATGTGAAAACGGCCTATGTATTCTAGCTGATATCAGCTTTTTTAAAGTAGGTACAGGTATATAAGGTAGGTATGTAATTTTCAGACATTGCACAAACTATTTTAAATGCTCTGTGGCACAAACAAAATGCACATGTCAAAGTTGTCAAGTGCCATGACCTCAATGCATTGTCTATGCCTCGATTAGCGATGTACCGAGTCGGCTACTTTTGGTATTCGAGTATTCTAGTACTCGTTAAAAAAACTAACGAGTCGTACTCGAGTCGGACTACTCGGACAGGGCGCCTACTCGCTTACAAACGAAAACGATATTGCGGACGATATTCGCGTATTTCCTACTACGTTTCTCATTGATTTCGACATTTCTTACGAACTAAAATTGTTTGACGTCTTCGTCGTCGTCGAATCTAAACGTTAAACAATTTTCGTTCGTAAGAAATGTCGGAATCAATGAGAAACGTAGTAGGAAATACGCGATTTTCGTCCGAAATTTCGTTTTCGTTTGTAAGCGAGTAGGCCCTAGGTTCTCGAATACTTGTATGAGTATTCGAATACTTAATAGGTCTCGAGTACTTTTGTATTATGTATTTTTTTAATTATGGCGTCGCTTTTACTGATAAATTAACACACTTATTTTTTCTTTATTCTTCTTAAAACTAGACTTTAAGTTTGTAGTCAAAAGGTCGTGATTGGAGTTCCCGACTTAGGACTTAGGTCATGCACAGCTTTCTAGGCTAGTTTTATTTTATTTATTTAAATACCTAATTCAGTTCTTTGAATTCACAATATGTTAATGCCTGCCTGCTCATATAGCGTTGCTGTTTGAAAATATATACAATTATTATTTTTCTTTTGAAAAGAGTAACCATTGAGTTTCTTGCTGGCTCTTCTCAATGGAAGCAACATTACGAACCGGTGGTAACGCTGAAATATTTTTGCTAATTTGACGATTTATAAACGCTACTTATAGCTTACATGAATAAAAAAAATTTGAGTTTGATAAGAATACCATAAAGTACTTGGAACCCATATTCGAGTACCGGGTATTCGAATCCTATAATCTGAGTACTCGATTACTCGAGTCAGGCTGAACTCGGTACATCTCTAGCCTCGATGCCCCCGCCCCCGCCTCTCGCTGTCTGTCCTGTCAGTCAGTCAACAAACAACAAACAGAATTTTTTGTATTGGAGGAAATAATTGTAATTTTTCATTTAAATTCATTTCGATAACCACTAATTACTTTCAAATCATGACTTCCTTGGCGTTATTGCGTTTTATTTAATATAATGGTTTTATTTATACGAAGGTGCCGGCGTAACTTAATAAATAAAATTCCCCAATTTGTTTTGGGTCTTATATTTATTTATGTTTATTGTGAATATCTTATCTATTATGTTATACAGATACAGGTAAGGGATAAATCGTTCTCAAATTATAGGATATTTTAGGATAGGACAATTTGCAGAACAAAATATTCTTGAAAATACTAGGTGCCTACCAAAAATACTTTATTATATATCTATTTCAGTGTGGTTGGCCGTCACTTAGCCAGGAGTCTGCTGATGGGCCTGCACCAGTGTATGCTATGGTGATAGCTGATACTCACTTACTAGGCTCTCGGAATGGCCACTGGTTGGATAAATGGCGTCGAGAATGGCAAATGCACCGTGCCTTTCAAACTGCTATGACTCTGCATAGACCGGAAATCGTTTTTGTTTTAGGTAGGTATTCATTAGTGCTCTCGGCGTATGAGGTATTAATTGCTACATCAAGATTAATTTATGGAATTTTGCAGTTCTAATTAAAATTAAATTTCCTTGAGTTGAGGGCAGTGTAACTGCTATTCCTTGACTAGTGTAAGGGTGGGTAAACACAATGTGGTCAAGGAATGTTGGTGAAACTATAATGCAACTGCATAATTGAAATATTGCCCACTGGGTACTAGGGTATCGGTATGCACGAAATTCATTATTTCGAGAAGTCCTGTTACATCTGAGGTGCTGTACTACACGCATGTACCATACTGCAACAAGGTATTTGGCAAATAATAGAGGTATTTATGATTGCAGGTGACCTGTTCGATGAGGGCAAATGGTGTCCAGAGAAAGAATTCAATGACTATATTGAGAGATTCCACAAATTGTTCAAAGTTCCTGATGGTACAACAATGTATGCTGTTGCAGGCAACCATGATATTGGATTTCATTACAGGTAAAGATATTTTTAAAGTAATCAACAATTAATGAAGTAAAATTGTTTTAAATAATTTGTTTTATTTCAAAGTAAGAAGCTAGAAAGAGAAGTCAGAATTGCTGGACCAATAAAAAGTGATGAGTTTCGTAGGTAACTTGCATATGGCTTTTGATTAATAATATAGCAATATTTATGTAGCTATAGGAAAAGTATTTAGCCTCATAGTTTTAAGAACATAGTACATTTGTTTTAAGAAACTCTTTGAGTCACAGTCACTGTAGCTATCTGCTGGGCAGGTAGCTCCTGGGGCTGTGATAATATCGTTTGGTAGTATTTCGGAAACTGCATTTCGTAATTGACCCTGTCTGGGTGTTCTGGGATCGCCCCCAGTTCATTGTATGGTACCCAAAATGTAATGTAATGTATTGTGATAGCGAAATCCGCATCAAAATCCGATGCGTAGTTCAGATGAACTAAGCGACAAACAGACGACGCGGATAGCGACTTTATTTTATACTATGATTAGTGAAATAAGTTTCAGAATCGGATCAGTAGTTCCAGAGATTACCCTCTACCATACAAACTTTACCCCTTATATTTTTTTTTGGGACCCTTTGACTCTAGTCACAGGGGTGATTTTATGCAATTATTAGTTGCGATTTTTCTTTGTTTCGCACGATTCGGAAGGTGTTTATATTGCAAAAGGTTGTTTTCCCCTTATAATATTTTTTTTTATGGCCACCCCCCCTTATAATATTAGTGTAGCTTAGAGATAGAGATGTGCTTAGTTTTCCAACATAAGTGTGACTCAACTTGGGTTAACTGTAGCATGTTGTAAGGATAACGCCGCACCTCGCGCAGCGGTTCGAGAGCCGTCTGCGCGCGCCGCCCGTGCGGCTCGTCAGCGTGCGCGGGACGCACTTCGTGCTCGTCAACTCCATGGCGATGGAGGGCGACGGCTGCACGCTGTGTTCCAGAGCCGTCAGTGAGATCGATCATATAGCAAGTAAGGATGGACCAGAGAGATTAGATTTTATTTTTCTACTGTATACGAAGGACATCTTCCTTGGTTGGACTTGCAACATCAATATTGAATCTGTTCGTAGATCGTCGATCGTTCATCGGATCTAAGTTCTCCTCGAGAATGCGTACGCGCAGAATTTGTCCTTACGAGTCCTTTCTTAGTGAGCACTGTAGGTTGAAATATTCAAAATTCACTGGTTGAATCTATCCTATTTCCTATTCTACTATTAATATTATAAATGCAAAAGTTTGTGTGTTTGAATGTTTGTTACCACGTACCTCCATAACTACTAAACCGATTTTAATGAAATTTGAAATTTCGATAGTGTAGACTCTGGAATAAGACATAGGCTAATCCAATTTCCACGTGAGCGAAGCTGCGGGGCACAGCTAGTATTATTCTAAATGCCTTGGTTGGGGAGTCCCTACCTATCACATCGCTGTATCCTATTACAAGTGTACCTAACTATTTACGTAGTATTTGTCATAACATTAAATAAATTAGCGGAGCTGATATAATATAAGGTCATAAACTTTGTCGATAATTGGCGTATTTCGGTGCTCGTGAGTTCGGTTAAAAGTTATCAGAAGTAAAAATACCATTGGCACTCGTCTACCAATGACTGGTGAAGTGAATAGGGTCAGGTGTCAGTAATCGGTCACGTATTCAACCCATGGCCTGAAAACTCGTTGCTCGATAGCAGGGTTGTTAAGAAAAATCAACTTGTTTTGAACACCGTGTTTAAAACATGTTTTACACATTTTAATTACAATGATTTTTTCCTTTTGTGTTAAATCAATGATTTAAACACGTTTTAAACAGTTTTCATTTTAAATTTCCTGTTTTTTTTGCAACTCTGCTCGATAGCGGTAATGAAATGAACCGCGCACGCTCCTTGCATGATCTACTCAAGTTAAAATACAGCTATTCAACATACATTACTGTATTGCATCAATGAAACAATATTGATAACGAAAATGTTATTTTTTAAATTTTATAATAATACAAATGAATTAAATTAAACATTGACAGATTTATTAAAATGCAGCAGCGGGTCGAGTTTATGCAAAGGAAAGACGAAATTGGCTCGATACAGTCGACCAATAATTTTGCAGGTAAGCGTCCTAAGTACCTATTTAATTAAGGGCCTTATCACACTAGCTAGCTAATTGTAAGCGTATTTCCAGCGGGGCGATTGATGAAACGGTTCGCTGCGTGCGCCGAGCGTGTGCGCGGCGAGGTAAGAATACAGTGTGATCAGGCCCTAAAGGTAATATTATGACGATAAAATTGAGGATTTGACTTATAATAATTTATAGTGTCCGACCGAAACAGGATTTTCTGCCGAAACCGAAACCGAAACCGAATCTTCGGCATGTGCTTTAGGTTCGGCCGAAACCGAAACCGAAACCGAACCTTTTTCAGACAAGTTAAAAATCTTTTGTTTACTGAAATTTGGCTTATTATTCAGTTAGAAATGTTAGAATGTGTTAAATGAAATAAAAAACAATAATTGAAGTATGTGAAATTATTTTTGAAATTTTACTGCTCTGATTCAAATAAACACAAAATAACAATCATGTTAACACTTCTTGGAACAAAAATTTGTCAATAATAATAATAATAATATCCTTAACAACACTATAATAATCAACACTTACATTATAAAAAAGAACCTCATTATAAGAGTATTTCGATTGCGTTTATAATCACAACATGTTTAAGACTAAATTTAACATTAATTGAGATCATTTTAAATTTTAATTGCAGTTGGTAATTTAGGGTTTTTGTGGGATTTTCATATTTTTTATAATTTAGGGTGGCAATCGTAATTGTAATACATATATTAAACCCCGGTTTGTCACGTTCAGATCGATCCTCAAAAATATACGGACAACAGCAAATTATTTTACCAAAAAAAAAGGATGTACCTGAATGGCACACACAGGCCACAGCTAAATCATAGCTGGTACCTAGTTGGTTGGGTAATTTAAAACCTCATCCAACAACAATAACCTATAACAAATGTACCGTAGCATAAGTAATAAATAAATGATGAATGTGTGAATCAAATATAACATAATATAACCTTTTTCTTTTACATACTTAATTCTCATCATTCATAAATCCGAGTGAATAACTCAACGGAAGGAACTTCAATGCTTAATAAAGGCCAATAAACCGAGAAATAACACTAAACTCACAAAACAATCACGCCGGACCGGCCGGCGATCTGACAGCTGACGATGGCGGATGCAACGTGAGACACGAACTCTCCCGAAATCAACCGCGTGACGCGCGATAATTCACGAACGCAGAGTTTCGGCGCGGCCGAAAGGTTCGGTGGGTTTTCTGCCGAAACCGAAACTGGTGCCGAAACTAGATTTTTGAGCCGAAACTGGCCGAAACCGAAACCGAAACCGAATCTTCGGTCGGACACTAATAATTTATATATTATTTATTTTATGTGACTCAAGGTTGCAAAAAAACGTACAGCCCGCTTGATGTTAAACACTAATCGTAGCAAGTGGTGGGCTGAGTGGTGGGTCCCTCTCTATAATTGTTTTACTAATCGTAGCCTATAAATGCTTGCAATACCAAAGGCGTCGCTCGCAGGTAGTCGACCTAGGAGAGTGGGTCAGAGGGAGAGGAAGGGGGGATCATCGTACGGAACGCAGCTGTAATAGCTACTCAAGGAATTCAAGACGCTACTTGCCTGACAGTAAGAAATAGGATAGTTTGGCAACAAACGAGTTGACGACGAGTTGACTAATCGTTTTTCAGTACAAAATGTATGGGAAAAGTTTTTGGCGATTTCTGTCATTTCTAGTACTCAAACCTTAAATGATCCGATAGAGTCTTTTGATACCTAGATGAAATGGGATCAACAGGAATAAAAAAAAATTGTATTTTAGCAGTATTTTCGCTGACTGTCCATTTTTCCTAAAATCTGTGAATGCAGTTCAGAATATCTCAAAAAGTTAGGGAAGGTCTCCTAGAAACTTTTTCCTCTAACTAGAACGGTTAAGGTACTTGCCCTTACTGCCCCGTCTCAAAAATCCACCCGGTATATGTGGCGGCCCTTACTCAGTATGAAATATCTGTCTTCTATTTTTCAGCACTACCCTTTATATAGAGAGTCAGACAGCATCTGCACTGAGCCTGACGCGGCGCCGCTGCCTGAAAGGAACAGCCTCTTCGAGGAACGTTGGGACTGCCTCTCCAGGGAGTCCACCGAGTATCTGGTGGAGAGCTTGCACCCCCGTGCCGCGTTCGGTGCGCACACGCATCACAGCTGCGTGGTCCGGCATAGCTTCGTGCCGACCACCGATCACAAGATAGAGTTCATTGAGTATACTGTCCCGTCATTTTCGTGGAGAAATAGACTGGATCCTAAATATTATTTAGTAAGTTATTCGTTATTTAGTGAGTTATTCTTGATAACCTAGGCTTAAATTATTACCTAAATCATAATAAGCTACTTTCGTTAAAAAATAAGTATATTTATGTAACGTTAGCACCTAACTACAATTTTACTTGCTTGATAATGCACTTAAACCTTCACATTTTGAAATGGTGCTCCTCATAATGCAATTTTAAAATTATATTGGAATCAAAAGCTATCAAATCAAATCATTAGCAAATAATCATTTCCAAATACATTATATCAGCGAACTTTAAACTAAGTACTGTATCTTAAGACTCCTATGGAACAAAGGATTTTAGGAACTACCAATCAAAGTTGGGCAAAATTCAATTGCAATTAATTAATTGCAAATTGCATGTGGTGTCACAATTAACAATTAATTCTGATTCGTACGCGATTGATAAACAAATCAAAATTAATTGTTATTTTTTTTTTTTTTTTTTTTAATTGTGACACCACATGCAATTTGCAATTAATTAATTGCAATTGAATTTTGCCCAATTCTGATTGGTAGTTCCTAAAATCCTTTGTTCCATAGGAGTCTTAAGATACAGTACTTAGTTTAAAGTTCGCTGATATGATGTATTTGGAAATGATTATTTGCTAATGATTATTTATTCGCGATTGACAAACAAATCAAAATTAATTGTTAATTGTGATACCACCTGCAATTTGCAATTAATTAATTGCAATTAAATTTTGCTCAACTCTGTGACCAATAGATATCTGAAGTCTGACAACCCTCATTGCCAATGTGCAATAAAACATCCCCATTTTTATTCAGTTTCAAAAACAGCATTAATTTTGTTTACATTCTTAAATCGGAAACGGTAGGTAGAGGTAATGATAATGGTTCACGTAATCTGTGTGCTCAGATTATTGTTATGGAATAACAACGCATTGATAATACTGATATCCAGAACTTTCGACAAGTTACAATAACACGTTATCTTGTCTCCAGTTGGCAATAACGCCGGATGAGGTGAAGGTGTCTAAATGCGGCATGCCGCGGGAGTGGACCATGCAGGTCACAGCGGTGCTCTTGACCCTGGCGCTCGTGCTGTACCTGCGATACTTCAACAACAACATCAATGTACTGGGCTATAAGTATTTGTTAGTATCTACCTACTTCTTTCTTTTTTCCTTCTCTTACAATAATCGCCACTTTAGAGGCGTCCATAAATTACGTGAGGCATTTAGGGGGGAAGGGGGTCGGGCCAAATCTCACCAAATCTCACTTGGGGGAGAGGGGGGTCTCGGCAAATCCCGCGTAATTTTTTTTTACCTTAAGAGACAGTGTAAAATTTCGACAAAACTGGGTTAAATTAAGTAAAATATGTTTCTCCACTAGAATATGGCTTTTGAAAAATCTCACGTGAGATTAGAGGGGGAGGGGGGGGGGTCAAAAATCACCTCACGTAATTTATGGACGCCCCCTTATTACGTCCATTATAATACAATAATAGACTCAATAATTCTCATACGAGAATGCATAATATCGTCAAAAGTAGGCGGTTTATCGGCGAAGATGCCGATTTTTTATTGGTCAGATCATGATTCAATAAAACAAGGTCTGGCATTTCGGAGAGTAACACTTGCCTACGTCACTATCCAGTTGCTACTTCATTGCAATAAAACGCGGGTTATAGAAATATTTTGTGTCATTATTATTTAAAAAATATACGTAGCATACTTAAATTGTCATTTCGGTTGTCACAAAAACAAGACAATCCAAGTTTTACATAAATGAACGTAATTACCAAGTAATAAAAACTGCATGGTTTTATCGGATTCGCACAGGTAATAAATATTAGGTAGTTATGATTTTCGACCACTGTGAGCGCCGTATACAATATGTTAAAAAAACCCTGTCCGACCCGAAAACGTATTGTTGGGTATCGAGATTAGATTCCATTTTTTTTTTTTTTTTAATTTTTAATTTTTTTTTTTTAATTTTTTTAGCTTAGTATGTGTCCCACTGCTGGGCAAAGGCCTCTCATATTTTTTTGTAATACAAATTCCCCGTTTACATAATTATTATTTTTTCATAAAATGACGTCATCACTTACTTTGTGGTCTGAGGTGACGCCACACGATCTAACATAATTACTTCCGGTAACGGTGTTGTCATATTTTTAAAATTAGCTACATTTTGTGGGAAAAATGCAAAAAAAATTGGCACTTTAAATGTTCATTTATACGTTTACTATCATGTTTTTTATTATTATTATTATTTTATTTGGTCATGTGATTGGGGAACCTAATTACCGGTTTCGGCTCGGACAGGGTTTTCTTAACATGTTGTATAGCGGCGATGATGTACGCTCGTGTCACCCACATGATCATAGTGTCTCGGAAAGCTATACCTGGCGAACTATATTATTGTACCAGGGGTCAGATAAGGTGCGGTCACACTTATGCAGTGGTAATGCATTATAGGTTGCCTGGCTATGCCGCGTTTATGGCTTATGGGTTGGTGGTGTATCTTATCCTAATTCTATAGTTTTTGTTTTAGGTCAGGGAAGAAAGTCTAGTCATCAGCAGTAAGAAGATGTAATTTATATGTTCAATATTGTTGAGTTTCAAAAGCCTTGGTAGAAGGTATGTTATTTAATTATTTACTTCATTTAATTTATATAATTTGTATTATATTTACTTAGTAATACGTTAATTTCCGCCTTTATTTATTGCTAAGATCGGGGTCGTGCATAGCCCTTGCCATAATTACAACTGATGTTTTATATCAGTCAGTACATAATACATATATTTAATTACATAATGGATATTTTGTAATGTACTAAAATTAAATTGCTTTCTGTATTATTTATCTCAATTCTTACTCTCATTATAGATCAGTGCATTGTGCGTTTATCAGTAGTAGAGTCGGGCGGGCAATAATTTTATTGGAGTTATGGCTTTTTACATAGGTGGGAGGTACCGAGCTTTTGAACGCGAAGTAAACATTGATGCAGTGAAAAACTTTCTTATAGTTAAAGATTGTATTACTTACCTACATAATACATCTATGGTGATCTATGCTGTAGAATCTGCCATTGTAAGAAATTGCTATTTTGTCAATTTTCCATTATACGCCTAAACCGTATTATATTTGTGTGTCATTAAGGCGTTTGAGAGGTTAGCCTGGTAAGGGCGTAAAGTACCTTAGTAATTTATCTTGACACCCGCGCAGATTTTAAACAGCTATACATGGGGTCACAGAAAATAAATACTCCTGACCGTGGGTCATACATAGATATTACATCTATTGGGATTAATTTGTTTATTTTTTTAAGTTTGGCGGGCTATATCGCTAGCGGCATACCGCATTTTTTTATCTTTATATATTTAAGTGGACCTTCGGTGTCAACCTTTTTTTATTGACACCGAAGGTCAGCATAAAACGGTCCGACTGAGAATGAGCCAGATATTGAAATTACTAGGTACCTATACCGCGGAAGGGGAAGGGGAAAGGGGGGGGGGGCGGTGATGGGTGTAAGTAAAACTACAGACAACGGAACCCTAAAATGCTAATTACAATGTTTGTCTAACGCTGGGGTTTCCATGCCTCGATAACAGTACTACCTACTTATTAAGAGTTTTCGGAACCTGCCGATAATAAAATACATCTCTAATTAATTCAAACTTTTATTTCACAAATGTTATGCACAGTAGGATAGGAACATAAAAGAGCAACAGCGAAATTAGATCCAGTAAATATTTACATGTAGTTAAATTAATTAATACTGTATTATATCTAGTGTCAGTAACGCCCTCTTTCCTACAAAATCTATCTGGTACAGAACACCAATAATAGTATCTGAAATCTTATGCTAATTAATAGTTCGAATGATACCTACTTAATATACCTACTTAACTTGAGGTGAACGTACTGTTTAACATGATGTAGGTACGTGTCATGACTTAATGTTATCACTATAAACTATATCTATAATTATTTTATTAATAAATGCAAAAGCGATAAATACTAAAAAAACATCCACCACATAGCAACTTCGCTAAACGTGGATGGAATGTTCAGGTCACATTCGTTAAGTACGATTTCACGCGACTTCGCTTATCAAAGCATACACGTCATTGACTGAGGTTAACAGTAACAATCATTTCAAAGTACAAATACTCGGATAAGCAAGGCGTGTTTATTCAATTAAAATATCTTATTAAAAACGATTATTCTATTGTTTTGAAACTTTAAACGTAACAGCGAACTCGTAATTCAATACATCTATTATAAAGCTCTAATACAATATATATAAACTTAAACAACATTCCACCGCACAGTATGAAAATCTTTTGTACTTAATAGGCAGTGAATTTACATCTACGTGTGATAAATTCATTTACATTTATAATTATTTTATCACTGTCAAGGGTATCACATACACTTAAAATAGTGATACATAAACTTATATCAGATTATGCTGAAATATAAATCACATAAAATCCTTTATAAACCTAAAATCCTTCAAATATGCCGTAAAATAACTTGCTGGAGCTAAGCTGCCACGCCAACGCAAAAGTCGGTCGGCCCACTGCATTCGGTGGTGCCATATACCATTCCATGCAGGTCTTTCGGAATTTACCATGCTCTGGGTGTTATTGCGCCCCGAATGTACTACCCATATAAGCGCTTCTTATTTTAGGATAATTATACTTGATCTGGTCGCTTTAAACTCCCTCTTCGCGTCGTTTCGGAGTTTAAAACTGCTCCCATTTGTTAGGAAGTATTATTCTGGTATGTCACTGAGGCGTATACCACCGGGCCGTCGGTACATGCGCTCGTGCAGGGGTAGCTCCCCGACGAGGAATCGCTCCAAGGCTTTGGCGGCGGTGCGCGAGTGGCCGGAGCTCCGGAAGGCAGTGCTTGCGTCTCCGCCAGCATACTCGAGCATTATGTCCGCTCCACCGGGATGCTGGAACAGATACATATAAAATTAGTTACTGTTATCCATTGCATTTCTTCCCAAAATCGGGGTAGAAAAAAAAGGGTACAAATTCGAAAGGGAGACATTAACTATGGTCATGAAGTTTTATTTGGTTTTCTTTTGCAAGGGTTTTTAGTTACATTTTTTATATCTTATACTTTTATGTCTTATGAGTTCATTCTTATGAGTTCAACTTACTTCATCTAAGAACGTAGAAATATCGTAGACGCGATCGTAAATCACCACCCAGCAGTCTCGAGGTGTGTCGTGGAGGCTGACCTCAGCCAGGGTGATCACGCGTTCCTTGGCTTCGGGCGATCCAGGTACTATCTGGTCCTGCCATTTACTGGGCTTGGTCTCCACAGACCAAGGGTTCACTAGACGTAGAGCTGCCACCGTCAGCGCTACTAGGTCCAAATCGGACTGTTCCTGTTGGACAGGCAGCGGCGCCGGCAGGCCCATCTCTGGAGCAGTTTGTACGGTAGCCATCTTCATCCAATAAGTTTTAACTCCGAATCTTTTCAAATTTGCTGCTTCTCCTCAGCACGTTTGTCCGTTCAGCCGCACAGAATACGATTGAACGATCGAAGGTTTGTCACTGCAAAGGAATTATGAAACCATATAAGTATCCGCATTTTCACGTTGACGTCAGGGCTGCGGGTTGTTTGCGATAAAATAATTATACTATATAATATTATTGGTTTATAATTGTATCGTTTTTCTTATGAATTGGAGGTCATTTTTATTCTGATATCGATAAATTAATTAATATTATAAATTAATTGTCCTCTTATCGATGCGTGTAAGGCTATGCAGTAAGTTATATGTGGCGACAGCCCTGATCGAAGGCATCAGAGCGTAAAGGTTTAATACACGATACAGTTACCGGGATCGGTTTACACGTCTAGACAATCCACCACCAGGGGCTTTGCAACACTCTCGTTTTAGGTATTTAAAAGCAAGTGCGTCAAGTTAGCTTTTATTTTCAAGTGATCCTCGTGAGTATACACACTATACTTTTCGTTACTTGGTGACCCCTGTTTATAACAACGCTAATAGGGGCGTTTATCTAAAGAAGCTCGCGAATCGCTATCACAAGCTGTTATTTTTTATGATTGACGTAATTAAATAAAAAAGTACGATAAAATATGACATTTCTTGACCTTTCATTGTTTAAAACTTTAAAATATTGTTTGCTATTGGAACGTTTTCACCCATGGAGTCTGTCAGAATATGACCTAATTGTGTAAGTAGAAAACATGTGCACGAACATAATATGATGGTTTCCTTCTAACGATTTCTTGATAATTAGTACTATCACCGCGCAGCATAATATTTATAATTTCACAAATAAACACTTCTAATTGCCATTTAAATATGGCGTATGCAAAACAAATAATATTTACCTTTTAATCAGTGCACACGATCTGATGGACTCGGGTTATCTCTGTTGATGCTCGAATCGCGGAGAATGGCTGTCACACCAATTGTCACTATGCCACAGTTGTTCGTATTTGAGTTTATTATTCACGACTTTAGGATAATGCATGAGAGCGTAGAACATTGCCACAAATTAATATAGTCCTGTCATCTATCACTTCTGATCCGTGAATGAAGCGGCGGATGGCAGCGCGGTCGGTTATATAGGTGTTGGTAGCACGCGCCAACGCGGTCTGATGCATGATGTAATTAGCTGCTATCTTGCGGCGCGCGCGCAGCGGCCGTGCCACCTCCGGCCACGCGACTTGAATCTTGCCACCCTGAAAGCTCCGAGCTCCTCTACTTTCAGGCCGTTATCACAAAGAATTCAACACTCAAAATCGTGATATACATGCAACATTATTTTTTGTAAAAAAAAAAAACCAGTAATTAGTATTCTCAAAATCACCAGTAGAAGCCATTCCAATGATCATTACATGTTTGTTCCAAAAATTATTTAAAAAATACTAATAACCTGTAGTTTGCAAATGATTATTTTCTTGATTTGAAAAAATCAATTAATACATATTTTGGGTTTATAGGTATACAAAAAATAACTTTACTTATATCGAATTCTAAGCTTTACTCACTGTTAAATACAACGTACAACGCGACCGTGCTGTGTCATCGTCGGACACACCTCCAGTACCGCGCAGCTGCCTCAGGACTACGGAATAACGACTCTGTTAAGTGACTTAGTCATGTAGTAGAGCTGTACAATACAAGTAACATCTATACTCTACTTTTCCACCTTGTTTTGGAGCCGGCTTTTAGACTTAATAGATGTAGGTATATGGAGCGTTATCTGTCTGCCCTCCGAAACCCAATAAGGGTGTAGAACTACCAGTAACTTAAGGATGAGACCAATTGTAAGTAATTCTACGAACTTTACGCTCGTTTGCTTAGCACCGAATGTATGTAGGTACCTAAACTCATTCATGGCATGCCTAAACTGATGCTACTGATGGTTTTAGACGTAGTGTTGCCACTAACGCCAGATATTTGTCGACGATGTTTAGAAAGAGAGCCCGAACCGTATGCCCGACGCACGTTATGTATAAGACCCTAAAAACACAAGTAACAATAAAAAAAAGTAACATAAATTATACCTAAGTACCTATCACTTATTTAACCCTATAAACTTTTCTAGTCTACCTATATGTTTCCGTAGGTACGGACTATATTAACCCCAAGCAAGAGTTAATTTAATTGCGCGAGAGTTACAGCCAACTTAGGGATGTGGGTATTGTTTTGATGAATGGATGTTATGTATTTTGATTTTAAGAATTTTGTTTTGTTATGTGTAACAGCAGTGACGTAGAGAGTGAGTGACGGAGGCGTATCGTAAGACACCCACTCCCGCAAACAAAATTGTTCAATGGCGTCATTTGTTATCTACGTTACCATGTTTTTCTTAAAAAAACTATATAATCAACAGCCCAGCCATTGTTTACATATAATACATACCTACTTGATTCATAAAATGTAAAATACCCGTATGCATCGCTGTAGGTAACTAAAAACCGGCCAAGTGCGTGTCGGACTCGCACTTGAAAGGGTTCCGTACCACCGTAGAATATAAACAAACATCCCCAAAATGGTGATATTTAGAGTCACGTATTTTGTATGGAAACCAACCATAAGACTAATAAGTTAAAAATATTACGTTTTTGTATGGGGTCTTTATTTTTAAGTTTTATTTTATTTGTTGTTGTAGCGGCAACAGAAATACACATTCTGTGAAAATTTCAAGTCTCTACCTGTTACGGTTCGTGAA
Source organism: Drymonia ruficornis (assembly GCA_947859195.1). Taxonomy (NCBI): domain Eukaryota; kingdom Metazoa; phylum Arthropoda; class Insecta; order Lepidoptera; family Notodontidae; genus Drymonia; species Drymonia ruficornis. The sequence goes on along the minus strand of OX401905.1, from coordinate 10,771,147 downwards.
ACACAGTCCGCTGACAGACAGACGGACAGACGGACGGACAGCGTAGGCTTAGTAATAGGGTCCCGTTGGCAGCCTTTGGGTACGGGACCCTAAAAATGATATCGTTATATATTCTTATATATTCAATTTAGCAACAAAGCCGCTCGATGCAAGGAAACCGCTGGATGCAAGTGGCACAGGACCGGTCGTTGTGGAAAACCTTGGGGGAGGCCTATGTCCAACAGTGGACGTCTTTTGGCTGAAATGATGATGATGATAGCAACAAAGGAGGCACAATTAACTTATAGGTAACTATAATTAGGTAGGTATACTAATTGGTAACATTATACATACAATATGTATGTACTTACTTGTAGCCTGTAGGTATTCGTAAATCGTATTTCAGTAATTTGCCCTGGGGTGTTAGGTACTGGGACAGCCCCCCGTCCAGTGACATATATGTGTGTAAGAGGAACCAAACTAATCATAATACAAGCATTGCTTAGTTTATCTGGTCATATAGATTTATTATAATTATTATAATTATAATACCTATTATATATTTTTTATAAAGAGAAAGTCTATTCATGTGCGGTTCTTATGTACCTATTGCTACTTTCTTAATTGAATGTATTTACATAATTCAATCTAACAAAACCTTAGTCATTTTATTTAGACGTTACGCATGTGTGTGGGTAATTAAAAGTCCGTGGCAGCTAATTATTAATTTTTGATACAACGTAAAAATGAAAAGCAAATATATTTACTTACGTCCGTGATATTCGAATAAATATATTAGAATTATTGCAATTATCAAATAGATCTTTAAAAATTGGATGGTAAATTATTTTAATTTTTAACAAAATATGGAGGTATGGCAGGTATTTTTATCATCATGGCGTGACGTCAATAGATACAAATCAAGTAATATTATGCCATAAAATACCTACTTATTAATTAAATGGTGGCCAAAAATACATTTTATGGGGTACCTACTTGAAAAGAGATTGGTAACACAGCATCGATTATTACATTAAGTAGTTTAATAATGCGCATATTATTATTTTGTCTGTGATAGGTATTATACCCACGTATGACGATAAATGTGTTCGCTGTTGCTAGTGTTAAAAAATATAGTTCCAATAAGTTATATAAGTTTATTTTGGTTACAAACAATGATGCAATAGTTTAATTTGTTGCTTGCTTTTTGTTACCTACTATCTAAGTATCATTATTAGATAACCGGTAGGTGTAGGAACAGGAATCGATTACAGGTTTTTTTTATTATTCTTCTAAGGATATAGTAAAATTCCAACTTAAAAAATTAAAAGTATGATTTTAAGTATGAATCGACGTTATATTGATAATTAATTTTTTGAATTGGCTTAACGGTAAATCTACTGAACGGTACCTAATTTGAAACGCTTAAATATAAATACTAACAGGTAATTACGTGCCTATGCATAATTGTCGAAGAGTTTTCATCAGTATGTAGGCTATCTATGCTGTCTTGATGCAGCATTAGTTATCACAAGATCTATCTTGTAGATTAGTATAGCTGATGACCTGTAGATGGCTGTAAAAGCATTGTTATCTGAAGCAGTTTTCGATATTAGCACGAGTAAACTAACTGGAACTTTAACCCGACTCCATAAATTATATTTTATCGTGGTAATACGTCTTGGCCTTAGCTTCTTATTCAGCTAGGCAATGGGATATATTAGTTGCCGGTTTAAAAGCATAGCAATAACAAAATAAAAATACTAATACCTTATTTTTGGAAACTTGATTTGTTAACGTATTAATTATCTTAGTTACCTCAAAAGTATTATGTATAACTGTTTGTGTGTTTCCTTTACTTTAATAAAAAAAATAAAAACCGATTTCAATGTCTACCGGTCGTTGCCTTTACAAGAGGCCATTGATTTGAATATTTTATGAACAACCAAAAATGGACACAAAAAAAATTTGGCCGTGTGAACCAGTTACCATAGTAATTTTAAGTGGGTATCTATCTACATTATAATACTAGCTTATCCTGTACACTACAGTACATGACAATTTATTTAATTATAAATATTACTCGATTATTGGTGGTAAGTTTTATAAAAATAGTTGAACTTGTCAGTCTATATACGGTGGGAAATAGACTGATTGTACGTACAAAAACTAAACCTACTAGGTACTTACCTATAAATAAATAGGCCTATCGACCCGTTTATATTAATCCCTTTATACTATCTAATTAACTTTTCAAACTGTACCTTTTTGTGCTAACTTGCTGACATTGAACTGTACTAGGTACGTGAATATTTTCTCACCCATTCACAAGATCAAGGCTATTTATCAACGTTTATTACTTAAATGATAGGTAAGTACTTTTTTGTTTGTGTTAACTCGGTATGATAATTACACTGAAGAGAGAAAATAACGTTTTGTTTTAGGAATTTATATTTTGATAAAAAATAATAGGTTTTGATATATTATAATGATATTGAGGGGTAGGCAGGTTAATACTCGTTTATTATACTAATCAAGGTTAAAATAACGCCTCTCACTTGTTTTTATTATGTAGGTGTAAATATGTACATATAGGTAACAGTTACCTATTATATATAATGTGCATATATAATATAGGTTCGTGCCATGTATAAAAACCCGGTCACTCGAGTGAGATCTGCTGCTGGGGTAACGGACGGATTTGGAGTAGCAGTCGGCTTACACCAGGGATCGGCCTTGAGTCCATACCTCTTCCTGTTATTTATGGATGCTTTGACATCGGCCCTACAGGAAGAGGCACCCAGGTGTATGCTCTTTGCCGATGATATTGTATTGATCGAGGAGGATGGTGCACTGTTACAGAGCAAACTAAGGGATTGGCAGCACGCACTAGAGACTGTTGGCTTGAAAATCAGTAGAACCAAAACGGAATATTTGTTCTGTGATTTCGGCGGTGTCTCTAGTGCAGTGCCAATTACAATAGATAACAACCTTATACCAGTTTGCTCTGACTTCAAATACCTAGGTTCGTTGCTCCAGCATGACGGAGAAGTTGATCGGGATGTGAAACGGCGAATCAATGCTGGCTGGCAGAAGTGGAGACAAGTTACTGGCACTACATGCGACCCGAGAATGTCGCTAAGAATAAAAGGGAAAATCTACAAATCGATCATAAGACCTGTGATCATGTACGGCTCGGAATGCTGGGCGGCTAAAGTGCGTGAAGAGAAGCGTCTCCACTCTGCCGAGATGCGAATGTTGAGATGGATGTGTGGAGTGACGCGAATGGATAAGGTGAAGAATGTGTATATAAGAGGCAGTCTCAAAGTAGCGCCTATAACAGATAAGGTAAAAGGTAGGAGGTTGGAATGGTTTGGGCATGTGATGAGAAGAGATGAAAAGCATGTGACTAAACGGGTGTTGAATATGAATGTGGAAGGATACAAAACGAGAGGAAGACCCAAGAAAAGATGGATGGATTGTATAAAGAGTGATATGAATGAGATTGGAGTGGATGTAAGTATGACAGCAAAGCGCGATGAATGGAAGAATAAGACATACTGCGCCGACCCCAGATAATGGGATAAGGTAAGGCAGATGATGATGTGCATATATAATATAGGTATTTGATTACAAACTTGTTTATGACGTAAATGCTATATGATCTCATTATGAATTTACCAAGCTGAGAAGATATTCTAATTCTAATGATTTATCGTTATAATCAGTAGGTTAAATAACACGACTCACATTGCCCATCACAAGTAAATTAGGGACGCTTGTCGGCTTCCGTGGCAAATTGGGTCCTCGGGTAACGGATGTATACAATGTACCATACAAAAGTAGCTGTAGAGTACCTATTGAGGTGGGTGTTGATTGAACACCCACCTTATCAGGTTTTCTTGGTATAGTACCTAAAGGGTCTTGAAGGAAGATATTATAATTTCCTAGCGGGATGGAACACCCTTCACCCAAACCCAACATCAAAACTTTTTCAAGAGTTCCAGTTAATTCAATGGGGGGGCGTTAGATGGTACCTGCACCACCAATACTACAGATAACTCCTGACGATGTGATTTCACGATTGTCTTGGATAACATTGTGTAATAGCGAAATCATAATGGAGGAGGTCATTAAGCGTTACCACAACAATATGCTTAGTTAATTATTTCAATTTCGTACACCAAGGTCTTTTGCGTCTCTATCTATTGAAATAAAGAAGTTTAATATCCTGTATAGATACTGAAGGCGCTCAAAGCCAGTTGTAATGACTGATCGGTAATCGATCTGAGGTTAAGTAAAGTTTAGCATGGTCAGAGATGAGTGACTATTAAGTGGCAAATTAAAGCCGCTCGGTCGTGCGCCTGACCTCTCCCCGTATTTCCGTCCCACCGGATGACCGGGCTATGCAAGTGAGGGATGAGAGAGTGCACCTGTGCTTGCGCACATACTGACTTGTACACAATGATATCTCCTACGCAAATGATTAGCCGCTCAAGCCTCGATGATGCCTTATATGTATGCCCCTAGGCAACGCTGAGGCAGGATAGACCGCCGTGCCCGAAATTCGGTCATGAGGACTTAAGATACTGAAGTGCGTATTATACGCCGTTATCGGTAAAATAAATCTTGCACATGAACACCGTCCGATTCGATCTTCCAATGAAGTGATCGGGTGTGATCCGGATGAAATTGGAGCGGTATATCAGAGGGTGACCGCAGCACGGGTCAGAGGGCGACCTACGTCGCGTCCGCTCCGATGTAACTGATATCGTGATTTTTTCGTCTTACTCTTCTGCAATACCAGTTCTTTAAAACAAAGTTTAATCATACAGTAACATGTAACGGAAAGGTAAACACCTCATGCGCACGGCTACTTTAAATGATTGGCAAGCTCATAGAAGAGAGAGAAAAATGACTCGTTTCTTCTGTATAAAAAAGCGCAGAAACTATCAAGAAGTTGTAGAAGCAGAGCAGGTTCCTTGTGGCTGAAACTGTTTTAAAGTGTGCGAGTTAAACCTTTTAGGTAGCATAATGACTGATGTAATTAACCGTTCAATGTCGTGGCTCTGAACTTGATACCTATTTCTGAGTTGCGGCTTGCGCAAATGTAGATAATGAACTAGCGATCTTTTTGTATACGACATCAATTCGTGTGTCTGATTCGTCCTCGGTAGTGTGAGATGACATTTTTTTTTTTTATAAATCGGTGCATACATACTGGTTGAAATCGCAACCGTGGGCAATATTTTAAACGGCGATTCTACACATGATTCAGAATGTTTAGGGAATATTAATCAACAAATCAATTGATAAAAAATTATTACCCAGGTAAGGTGTAACAATTAAATGGATTGCTTATTTGCTTACCCAAGCAATATTTTTTTATCAATATATTTTTTTATTTGATTTCCCAAAATTTTCTGAATCATGTGTAGAGTCATATTTTAAAATATTGCCCATAATTTCGATTTCACCCCGTATAACATTTCACGACCCGGGAATCTACTCCACGGCTTCATGATGAGAAGGTCGCGCTTCCAATGACTAGGGAAACGGTTCCTATTTCGGCTCTTCTTAATTGAAGCAGAATTACGAACCGGTGGTAACCAAACTAAACTATTGATGTTGCCTATTGATGAGTGCGTCCTTTAGTATACAATCTGCATTTCTACATGAATAAAAGTATTTTGACTTCGACTTTGCTTGGGGATTTAAGTATTCAAACTGTATAAAAAAAAACTATAAACTGTGTTATTATTGAAATGAAGCTAGACATTAGGTAGTTATTATCTATACGCTGTGGAATAAAACGGAGACACTTCTTAAAATATAAAAACAAGATTTGGCTAACTACCTATTTTATTTAGTGTCATCGCCAAAATCTTCAAAAAACTAGATTTTTCTTACAGAAACTAGTTGGTGAACGCTTTAGGATAAACCTGTTTAGCACAGAACAAGTAGAAATCTTGATTCAAGGACAATCGTGCTTGTCACTTTTTGTGAGCTTCGATAGTTTTTAGGGTTCCGTACCCAAAGGGTGCCAACGGGACCCTATTACTAAGCCTACGCTGTCCGTCTGTCCGTCTGTCAGCGGGCTGTATCTCACGAACCGTAATAGGTAGAGAGGAAATTTTCACAGAATGTGTATTTCTAAAAATACTAAAATTAAAATAAATTTAAAAAATAAAGGTGGTTCCCATTCAAGAAACTTGATATTTGTGACGTTTTTATTCTACGGTGGTACGGAACCCTTTATGTGCGTGGTAATATTTTGAAATATAGCCCTAAATTTATAGAAATTTAAATCCATTTGCGATAGATTTACAAAGAATTTTCTTACAGAAACTAACAAACTAAACAAAAGTGCTTTCTTATGCCGCTGTAGATTGATCATAACTATCTATAAATTTGGGTACTAGTCTATGTCACTCAGGGATAGTGTAGGTTTTTATCAGGGGTAGGACTACTCCTACCCCTGATAAAAACCTACACTGGAGGAGTTGCTTTGAGTAACACAACATTTACCTACTAATTCTGGGGCGGTACGAAGTTCGCCGGGTCAGCTAGTCTCTTTATAATATTAAAGATGATGGTCACCTACGGTCCACTTCGATCTTTAGACATCGTTGACGGTCCATCACTATAATATTAATGAAGGTATAAGTAAGTATCTTAGTACCTAATCACCAGCATTTCATAGATGAGAATTGAGAATGTAGTTTTACATCGGTATCTACCAACACTGAAGGGTTGATTTCCAAACATTCCTAAGTCTGATACTACTTATACAGAAACATTCGCGTACTTATCAAAAAAAAAATTTCGCTATTTATTTTTAAGGTAAGTACAAAAAATGTTTACGTTTCATTTAGCGGACGCGTAACTATCTATTCCATAGGTTCCGCTTTAAAACTCGCATTAAAACGTGTGTTATATGATTGGTGGAAGTTGGCTGATGCAAGGTGTACAGTGGTACCGTAAGATGTTTGGTTGGCACGCGTCCACCTGCGTCCACCTGCGTGCGCGTCGCGTCCGTCGTCAGTGCGGGCCGCGCCCGCGCTTCAAATTAGATGATGAAATTAAAATGCTATTTTGCCAGTGAACTCAACGAATAGAATCTATACATGGTGGATGTCTCGAAAATCCTAAATAATTCTTTGCTGTATGCACGAGTATGGGGCATAGAATTAAATGTTATGGAGGTACAATAGATCGAAATTGTAGCACATTTTTTCCACCAATTTAAAAAAAAATACCTAATAACAGGTCAGTTCAGGTCTCAGGTGATATTTTTTGAGCCCTTAAATATTGGTGGCTGATTACTTATCTTCTAAATAAATAAACATCCTGGGATATTCTTCTACACACGGCTACCTGATCCCAAACTAAGCAGAGCTTGTACTATGGAAACCAGGTAACTGATATTACTACATATACTACTTTTTGTTTGTAAATACATCCTTAATATACATAATTACACCCAAACTCGGGACATGCAGACATGTGCATTTCCCGGGTAATAATCGAAACTACGACCTGCAGCGTGAAAGGCCGAATCTTAACTAACCACGCCAACGGGCCCGTCAAGTTCTATTCTCAGAGGCCCCGAAAGTTTGGCAAAGATTAAAAAATATATGATAGTTGGTTACGCCGCGTAACCAACGCGTAACTTACGCGTATGTATAGGCTATCTCCACTAGGCATTTATACAGTATCCTATAAATAATACCTTAATTATTAGTTCGGACTTTTGGGACCTAACTCGTGAAGAATCGTACATAATGGTGATTTCGATTTCTTAGTCATTCCGAGATTCTTAACAGCAGGCGTTATTATTTGATTACGTACCTACCTACTCATGTATAAATAGATTGTTAATAGAATAAAACTGTTTTTATTTCTTGTCTTGATAAGCAGAATATCTGGTTATATCCACTTATAATGACCGCTATTTCACATAATACCTATGCACGTTAGCGATAAATTGGTTTCTATAAAGCAAGGTCCGATTTGAACGTCTAATTATTAATTAGTCTTATAATTTGGTTTGATTTCACCTTTTTCGTCCACTTTATAAATCCCACTTAATATTATAAATGTGAAAGTTTGTATGGATGAACGTTTGTTACTCAATCACGCCAGAACGGCTGAACGGATCTGGATGAAATTTGGCACAAGAGATAGATTATAGTCTGGAATAGCACATAGGCTACTTTTTATCCCGGTAAAATGTATGGTTCCCGTGGGATAAATTATGCACGGACGAAGTCGCGGGCAAAAGCTAGTGTTTTCAATAAAGCCACGATACCTATAATTAACTTTTTTTTTAGAAGTTTTAGTGACTGGTGTTTTGATTCGATGGGTTTTCTAATGAGGGTCTCCTATAATCACTTCAATTCTCCTAATTATTTTTCAATGTCTTGTTGTATTGGATCTCCTAATTTGTTTTGGTAGGTACTTAGGTACCTTCCTGTCTAACCACCTCGTCTGGGATTACTCCTACGGTCAGGAAGGTTTGTAGGTATGTAAAATCTGAAACTGAAGATCGTTGATGTTTGTCTCAATGTTGTGCCAAGGCTATCTATTGACGTCAACTAATTAACTCATCCATGTTTTTAACACAAACCTTTAATGGTTCAACGGTCGAGTCGTATTTTTCTAAATAAGTAATTCATAAGTGTCAATTACCCCTTCCGTTGATAAGTACCTACAGCTAATTGTAAAATATCATTAAAGTAAGTACTTACAAATTAGGTAAGATGTCCCATAGATCCCTAAGTCGTCACATAGATATTTACTACTGGTGCTTTCCACTCACTGTTAATTTTGTAATTTTTGTTATTTTCGATCACAAATCTCGTTCCACTCACACCAACTTGTACTGAAAGTGATCATTATTATCGTTTTTAACACTTTTTGTGGACGAAAATAACAAAATTAACAGTGAATGGAACGCACCATACATATGTACTTACTATTTCAAGTAGATACGTACCTACTATAGGTAAGTAGGCTTTAAAAATCTTGAAACAATTTCCCGGATCTAAAGCAATCGTTAGTGAACACGAGAAGAAAAGCGGGTGGTGACCTAGGTGGTGACTTAATTGAGGATCTGCAACTAATATTATACTCACTGCAATAGCTACCAGTGTGGAGTAGGTACAAAAACTTGCAAATAATTCTTAGCCAGGCGTTTTTAGCTCGCCGCCTTGCACCGCTTACTGCCGCCGTGTCTGCTTAGTGAAATTGATTTATATCAAGGAAAAATAAAACTATATAATTTAATTATCTAGATAACAATATATTTTTGTCATCAACGACAAACTTAACAACAGACTACAACATAGATCTTCTCAACTAAACACCTGCGCGAAGTATGAACTTTTCGTAAATCCAGTGAAATGTTTACCAACACATCGAGGACTAGCTAAGGTCGATTATATAGAATATAGATTCAATAATCCACGTTAACCTCATACCATTTGAGGATAAATTAAACGCAACATAAATGGACGGCTCACATTAATTAGGATATAAATAAGTCGCCGGTTAGTGAGAGGCTCTGCGGGTCGCGAAGCGACTTAATTATTATACACCGACTTGATCTAAGTAGAAACTCTAAAAGCAAGCTGTTGGTAAACAAATCTTGAGTAAACACCAGCAAATACACGAAACCATAATACGCGGGAACCTAACGTACGTAGTTGTTGCTAAAATAATATCTTATCCCTACATTTCAATTGCTTTTGTTTTGACGTGTTCCATACGTAAATCAATTGACACAAACAGAAGGCCGGCTTTCGCCGCACCTGTCTTTAGATACAATATTATATCCACTTAAGTGTAATCATATAAACTTATACATTACTTTAAAATACAATTAGGTATAGGTAAGTTAAAAATTAACTATAATTAATCGTACAAAATATAGTTGTTTCAGTGCACATTCGGTAAATTTAAGGTTTAAAAATACATGGTAATAAGTTCAGGAGAGGCGGATATAATACATATTTGTGATACAGGTCTAAATTATTCACAAATGCACTCGAACAATAATTAAATTATTGTTGCTGAATATTTTATGTATAAGAAAGGGTAAGAAATGCGCTCGTGTACCTACTTTACGACGTGAAAATTCTTAGGCGTATAAAAATGTAGTGTTGCGCAATTATACAAATCAAATAAGGAACGCTAATTATGACCAATTGCAAATGCATATTGATATATTAAAAACGTGTGAGTAAGATTAGCAATCGACAAATTGCAGTTGGTTGTGGATAAATATATTCACGTGGGCAGTTTACTCCGCCGCTGATAGTTCTGTGTTACTTTAGAGTTTAGACCTTAGTACCTATCTACCTACTGTACACGCGTAATCGGGGAAATCGGAAAATGCATTTGGCACTAACTTCAATAAATATTTAAGATATAATTTTATATTACATACAATACATTCAAATTCGATATTTACAGCTTATGAGTAAGTAGATTAGATACAGATATATATTTACAACGGTCGTTTGTTCAGTTAATAAGGATTAATGAGGTTCAGTTATAGCATGTTACATTTTTACACAAGTTATCTACTATAATAAGTACCTAATGCATGTGTTACAGTGTCGGAACGTGTACAATATCTACTGCTGTAGGCATGTTATATTATCAAAAGCTAGCAACACTCACATGGATACGGTTGTGGGTCACGTTATACGTAAATATAAATCACTCGCGGTTCTGTCCGTTTAACAATCTGGACATTATTACCTCAAAATTTATAGAGTTTTTACCCAGTTTACAATGGTTTCACCAAGCATTTCTAGGAACAAAAGTGATTTGTAATGCCTGTGTAAATACATCATTACTTTATAAATTTGGGGGTTAGTTTCTGTGGTCGCACACGACGTGTGTCGACAAATATTACACCGCATATCAACCTAATAAAACAACGACGGCAAAAAATTGTTTATTGATTTCTAACAACTAACATAACATTTGACTATATTGCACACATTCACTTATAAACTACGTATATTAAAAGAGTGGGCTAATATCCCTCTCCGCCATAAAATCGTAAACTCACCGTTTATCTACCAAATGGAATGACATGTTTGACGCGCCTTTCTATGTGACACTCGCTAAGCAAACTGAACAAAGCCATTATCAGTTATGAATCAGATCTATAAATGTTTATTAGGTATTTGATTTGATTAATGCCACCTACGAATTTTAACAGCAAATTAATAATGGCTGCAATCGCCACCAACCACTAGTAGCCGGTCGCACGCTGCGAGATCATTGCTGTCTCTAGACAGTGATTGTCGACACACACTTGTAGCACCTACCGATGTTAATCGACTTTCTGCTACTACTTCGTGTTTGAGCGGTCGATTTGATTGTTTATGGAATTATTAAAACATGTAAGTACATGTAAATGTTAAGGCCCGCCACCGGCGACTGTGGTTGGTGAATTTTGTAAGACGAAGGTTGCAGAACGATGGTATGAGTAATGTAAAGCTTGCTTAGGAGTGCGCCGCGAGCTGCGAGCCGCGCTGTGCGGCAGCCGCGACGCCACCGCCACGAGGCGATCTCCGCTCAACTCAACATTAGCCTGACGGATGGTGAAGACATTGGCAAACAGTTTTTAAAGACGCAAATTACTATGAACATTTAAATTATCATCATCCTTTAATATTAACTTGTTTAAAAACTGTTTCACATAATTATCACCACCTCTCCGGCCGTATGGGATGCTATGAACTGCACGCGCCGATCGGAAGCACTCTAATCTTTCACTAGTGACAACTACTGATGTGAACATGACTCGAAGACGAAACGTTACTTGATACATGATATCTTCGTAGCACCATTGCCGATCGATTGAACTTTAAGTAGAACGATTCCAAAATGAACTTCGTAAGATCTACGTTATCATCATCTCTTTACAACTCTAGTTCTATTAAATTAGTTACTGAAATGATCGACCTCAACTACCTGCTCATTAAATCGTGATCTTTAAACTTGTGAATTTTAAGATGAACTTACCGTAAACTGTAAAAGTAGGAGAATCTCATTTATAAAATTCAGTCGCTGACTACTAGTAAAATCGTCGCTACTTCACTAGAAAATAATGTACAAAACTTCAGAACACCCGAACGCGCGACAGATCGGTCGCGAGCAATCGTCTAGTCTAGAACCTCCCGGGGCGGTGCGCATCGTAACTAATCTTCCGTGACGACTCGTCGAGATGTGTAGATCGATAGCCTCCCATGTGCCAAGAGTCCGTGCAGCCTACCGGTTACCTGCGGGGCGCGGGCGGCGCGGGCTGGCGGCGCAGCGCGCTAGAAGAGCATGTGGCAGCGCAGGTTGGAGTTGGCTATTCCGTGGTGTGCGCGGTGAGGGCGGCCCGCCGCGTCGCGCTGCCCAGCGCGGCCGGCGGGTCGCTGGCGGGGAGGGACAGTAGATGTTAGGCCTCCAGGAATATTAGCGCGGTCGGCTTCGGCTCCAGGTTCGACTTCTTCGCCTCCACCACTAGGAACTCGATCTCCTGCGACCGTTTACCAGGTGATTACTTACGACGAATACATGGTTCATTGCCGAGGGGACGTTCAATAGACGAATTCATATTCCGCCGCCACCGCACCCCATCGACTATTATTTCAGACGATGTCGATGGACCGCGATGGTGGCGATGCGGCTACAGAACCTAAAGGAATGGTTACAGTCTTAATTGTGGTTGCAGGAACATGTTACAAAATTTAAATAGGTATACACGAATACACCTAGAAATCCGTTGGTCTATTTGATCTCATGCTTGCATTTGGAATGCAGGTCACGTATATCTAGTTTGAATACCAAATAAGAATAGGCATCGCCAATAATAATAACACGCATCAACAACATAGTACTCTGTTCATAGATTTCATTCCTTATAATGGGACGCATATAATAAACGTAGGGACAATCTGCAATAGCATGGTAGGCTATAACAAAGCAAAGTATGCGAGCAATATAAAATGTCTCTCTGAGTAAAAAAAGTGTCTTAAATATTACTACTAAGTCTCAAATATTTTATGTTAGTTGACTGACCGGCTTATCCCTTTGCGCGAACGACTCTGCGATGAGCCGCGCAACCTCCTGGTGTTGCAAGCCTTCAACGCGGTGGCCGTCCACCGCCAGGATCAGCTGCCCCACCTCCAGTCCACCGGCCTCGTACGCCGCGCCGTGCTCCTACCAATATAAACGATACAGAGTTAACACTGCTCCGTATCAGTAGAACAATCTAGCAAAATGACAGAACTTAAGATTGTTCGAATTTTGAAATTACCCAACGGAAAGTTCTGGTATACATACATAGAATAAAAAAAACACGACGTGAAACCTTTGAAGTTAATTTTCTTCAACCTGTAGGTCGAGTACGATTCGGCCACGTTTTCAAATACCTGCCGAACCAACGATCGAGTTGTCCAATACATAGCAAACCGCCATCTCTAGCATAAACGTGAGTGGACTAAAAATGATATCATGAGTTTTTCAATCGACCCCAAAATTACAGATAGAGAAGTTTTCTGTGCCTCGGCGAATGCGTCAACGCTCGCATGAAGCTGCGTAATAAAGACGGTTACGAGTCCGCCGTTTCGCAGTTTCGCAGAGTTGTAAGACGAATTTGAAGATAAATTAATTTAAGGGTCGTGCAAGTCACTGCACAATGTTCGAATAAAACAAAGCTACGTACCGATATAACGTAGAATTAATTAATGATGTTTTACAATAAGTAAAAAAACATCACAAAATGGTGCAACAGTTTGTTCCGCTAGCTATTATGTATTGGCAATCTGAAACGCAGGCGACAGTTACGAAAACTGAAGGAATTTAATCAAGTTTCTCTTAAATTTAAATTACTTTCATAGATCGATTAGTGCATAGTGTAGCTGGTAATTCGTAACTTCCTTTATGCTTTATAGGCAGCCCGCAACCTTAGATTTGCTATGGTGACAGTCCAAGCTAGAGAAATTTAATGGTAGGTTAACTATCATATTGCCTAGCCTACTGGCAGGTTAACACCTAAATGTTGAAACTTAGAGATAATAATAGGTAAACTTCTTGATAGCATCTATTGTTCACTTCACGTCAGTGCGAATACATAGTCGTGTGCTCTGTTACAAGAAACTCATATCTCAGGCGTATTAGGTAAATCCGCGGGTGAAATGTCGATCTAGCACTTAACAGAATAGCAATTGACACAATAGTTTGTCGTGAGAGAATAGCACTTCAATAGGTAAGCCTATGAGGTAGAGTGTTCTTGACTGAACTTACGTGTATGTTGATGATCCTAGGCAGCGGATGCCTCGTGTTGGCTCCGCCTTCGATCGCGATGCCGAGTATCGGTTTCGTTTTCTTGACGGTGATGTGCAGGTTGCCGTGGTGGTCGGGCACGACGCGCGCCGCGCGCCCGTCATCCGCCGCTTGGTCCCCGCCACCGTGCTGCAGCCGCTGCATAGACTGGTGCCGTCGAATGCCGCCCCGCTCGTCCAACAACGCGCCGCCATCTTCTTTCATATCGAAACTTCGAGACATCTTGTGCGCTAACTCCTAAGTAAATTCATGATCATGTAGATAAGGTATATAGGTACTTGATCATGTTCCAAAATCCAGTCTTTAACTTTTAAAATAAAATAACAATATTCTACCTACACATTATGAGGTAAACGATACAGATATCTCGAATCCTAAATATCTAAATATACACATCCATACTAAAAATTGTTACGCTACTATGCTAATAAATAGCTAGTTCAATTCAGCCTCTAAGTACAAGTTGGTGCTCTAAAATTGAGGAGACGTGTAGCTGGGCGGCAGAGGGCAGTAACTCATCGACGTGTTGCGGCCGCGCGGCCGAAGGAACCTTCCGTGGACGCAGGTTCACTTGCTTTACGACCTTGTGCCTCTCAGTTACAGAATGTATAGTGATTAGTATACGTCGAATGTATTGAGAAGCTGTAAGTGAGATGTGTGCTAGAGGCTCGGATTCATGCGTTTCGATCACTCGGTGGCGTGGTTCAAAGTGGGTTTATTTTACAAGTGTCAAAATGTCATCATGAAGAGAGTTCTTATCCCTTTACCTACTTGGGTAGGTAAATTGTATGATAGCAAGAAAGAAATACAGCAGTCATGAAGCAAAGAATATAAATAAGTAACAAAATGATGTCGCATAAAAAGCTACAAGTAAATACTAAAAAAAGAAATAGGTATAACACTAACGAACTTCTTTTCATATAGGCTTTGACGTCACCATGCTCTGTTTGCTCGATAAAAACTTATAATCATGGCAACAAGTAAATGAAATAAAACCATACATTAAAACTGAAACGAAATATTTTACTTGTTATGTTTTCGTTCATGATAACAAATTAGTACCTACTGTCATGCAGCACGTTAGCTCGATCAATTCAAGACAATAGAAATACTTCTACCGACTAATGATATAACCGCGGGATGATAAATATAATAGAATCTCTGAATGTGCGTCACTACAAAATAAACTTTATGGATAAAATAAATAATTTAAGTATACTTACTAATAAAATCAACACCGAAATTAAGTGCAACGATAAGAAAGTGAAAACATACAAGTTGAGTATCTTTCTCTAACACCAAGCAATAGATTTGAATTTCAAAGCAAGAACTTTCAATAAAATTTCATTTTATTTTAAATATTCGTGCAAATGTATAAGAATCGTCAATGTGCTAGGACAGATCGCTGGTCATTCCGGCGGCGAGAGGCCGAGCCACTTACTATAGGTCGTCCCCAGTACCATGATTTTACTTTCTGCGTCCAGCCACCGAGTGATGAGCGCAGCCCCTCGAGATAGCCGCACTGAAACATCACACTCGCTCAAGACCAGAACCTCCACTCTCCGATCGGTTTATGTCGCGGTGCCTACACCGAGTTTCACCACATATCAAGCCGCTCGTGTTCTTTGTTATGTGAATATGTTATAGTGACTGACAAGCAACTATAGCATAACTCTAGTCGTAGGAAGGTACGCTATGGGTCACATCCTACTTTACAGTTTTCAGAGTAGCTGCTAGAATACAAACTACGAAGTATGACCACATTATGTAAATGGGTAAATTTAATATTCTTAGACGTAAAATATATAAAAATCTTATGAAATAGGAGTATAGGTAAGTACTTAAGAAATTTAGCAGATTCTAACTACTGTTTCTAGCCATCTACAATTATTCAGTTAATTATGAAAAGGCTAAATTGCTTGCTAAGCCTTAATTAACATTGTTTACTAACCCCGTACATTGATTGCAACAATCTAGTACACCATACGCTGTTTAATAAAAATAAGTAGGTAAATATTAAAAATAGTGGTAAATGTGACGAAATAGGTTTTTACATACCTGGTCCTGTGTTTATATTCGTCAGATTGCATGGAATAAAAATATACATCATACTTTATTGTCCTGTTACAACACCTACAACCATGAAAGCAGTTGCTAACTTTCAAGTCATGCAACAATTTTCGTCCTATTGTGTTTATATTGTCTGTCTCGCCGTCGCGTTAACTTTCCATCAATTGTGCTGTCTGTTTTGGGTTTGTCAACGAATTCAGCATTTATTTGTAGAAAAACTGCGTTATTTCGTAAAGATAGGTAGGTACCTACATACGTCCATTGTTTGTTTTGCAGTAGTACCTATTGTCGTCGGTCATGTAATCTCACTACAAAATAATGTTATTTTGCGAACTGATGTTACAGGAACATCAAATACCTAATCCCGTTCATGCAGGCTGGATCATAAGGTTGTTTGAGACGGTGCGTCTTGTTAGCATCTTCTATAAACAACAAGTTAACATCGGTGAAGTCGTTCGACACGTGCCCGCTCGCTCCCAATGCTAAAGGTATTGTACAACTTCGCCGTCCGATCTTACTACCACTTTTGTCTATTGTTATATCATCCCATCCATTCCGAATTTCATCTTATATTATTACGTATATAGGTAGTATAGGTACTATAAAGCACCGAACATTTATATGGTTGCCTATTACAAAACATAGACTTACTATACAGTGACGTACATGGTTGCAAAATGGTAACTTACAACAGCGTACAACTGACATACCTACTACTATTAATCCAACTACAATTTTTAACTGTTTCTGCGACTATAGAGAAATATTATGGACTCATTGTAAAGTTGAACAACCGTTAACTTATAAACTCGAAAGATAACTTCGACTATCGCCTCTATCGCCGTATTGAAGTATAACGATGAGTTCTCATTTATAAATGAAACTTTCATACATTTTATCTATGTTCCAAATCGCAATATCCGTAGGTACTTTTAAGCTAAGCCGCTATCTATGATTTTAACAAAATTAACTTTACACATATACTCAAATAGACTTGTGTTATTTCTCGTTACGGTTAGTGTTGTGCCAATTAATGTCCCAATTTTGATGTGTAGCTACTAGGTATGGTTTGTTGTTAATTTCATCGTGAATTAAGGAACGTGTAATCGTGAAATCAACCGGAGGCAAAGGCAAGCCCTGCAAGTGAAATCTGCTCCAATATGCTTTCGAACAAAGCCGCCATTAATTTCACTTTTGCCAACCACCGCCGAGCACGCTTCACTAATCGTTGCGAACAGCTCGATTGATTAAATTACAGACTTTCTGCCCGTGAAATATGATATTATGTATGCGTCATCTGACCGCTCATTAAAACAATCAGGTAGATATTTATAATATCTAGTTTGTGGTTGTTGTTGTTTTTTCCGTGATTCTGGAATAAATGGGGGAAATTATAAGTACAAAAAAGTAGTAAAAGTAAATTTATAACATCAAAAATAATAATTGTTACTCAGTAAATTTACAATACACATAATAGATATCTGTGAGAAACTGGACCATACACTCAGCGATGCAACTACAGAGCACGCAACACTTTTCACTTTCATCCAAAAATCCTTTTAACTAAATACTTTACATAACAACGGGTAATGGATGCAGCATGTAACAAAAACTTGTGAATTTACTCCGCTTTATGTTCACTTATTCAATTGTCTTTTTGATCTAATAGTCGCACGGAAGAAAGACTTGCGGAGCGTAAAGTCCTGGGTCGATTCGGGAGGAAATGTATAAAGTGTTACTAAGTATAATTTTCTGTAAAGATTTGAATTTGAGTATGTGACCGAAGCACTTCGACCTAACCCTTCTAGAATTATGTTAATAGCATTAGCATTTATTATTGAGGCACATAAGTAAATTTTAGTTCTGCTATGTATTTGTGTGAAACATTTATGCTGCAAGATACAGATACCTATTAAAATCAAAATAATTTAACCAAGGCGGCGTGATTGAAGATATAAAAAAATGATAGTCTCCGAGAGATAGGAATCGCAGGTGCTTGGGTTGATAATTTCCGGTTTATCCAGTTTTGGAGTGATGTCCGTGTCGTGGGAACTAACGGTGCGGGATGTAGGTGTAGGTACATTTTTTCATTACGTTCCTATTGTATTGGATTGAGATGCTTGTTTTTGATTATTGAATCATTTCTCTATTTCTAATCACAATTTATCATTATTAAAGATTTCAACATTCCCACAAATTGTTTCGCTTACTTGCCAGGACCTGCAATGGTGCACTGTCGAAGTTACGTGCACGTTTCAACATAGAACTACTAAGATGAGAGGTGACTGCATAGCATTCGTCAAGACCTCACAAATTTTACTTGATGTTCAAAATTCTCGTATTACGTAATTCTTAATCACCTGAACTGTAAGCAGGCTATTTTTTGTGTAAAAAGTAGTTTCGGTAATATCTCTAATTGATCATTGTCTTATCCAGGTGTGGTAGGCTTGGAAATAACAGTAACTTATAATCGGGAGTGTGGGTGGCCATATTCGTTGTCCGAGGCTTACAACCTATTCTCACAGGTCGTCGCTTACGTAGCTAGTAATTGAGAGCCAAGTGAACTCGATTCGCACACCGCACCACCAAAGCAGGCTCTCGCTCTACTGCCGGTCAGTCTCGTTCGAAGCGCCGACGCATGTGCACGTTTCGTTAACCACTTCTGAGGTGTTTACAAATAGAAGACAGTGTTATCTCGCTGTCAACAGGATAATCGTGACAGGTAAGTTAAACCATAAATTGAGGTCAGTGTTCTGAATACGTTCGTAGGACCTACTTGCTCATCGATGCTCAAACTTTGTAAACAAAACAATGGTCAGCTTTTGTTTTCTGTTATTAGATATTAATATGTGTATTGTGGGTTAAACTGCATCGCATTTGGGCAAGGAATTTTGTAGGCTTTCTCAGATTCACATTTTATTTAAATTTTCCTTGTCGGTGTGTGCCCTTTGGCAAAGGCTTCCAACTTGTCCGTCTTCCTCGTGCTTGAGCAATTCTGATTCATATAACTATGTGTGATCATTTAACTATCATCCCTTACTCCTTTTTCTGTCACTTGGGTACCATGCATATAGTTTTGCTCTATTTCTTATTTCCACAAATTGTGTGACCAAGTTCATCGCCAGTTTCGGAGTTGCGTACCAATATGTCAGTTTCCTGGTAAAGCTGATGTGTAGTTTTTTTATGGACATGGTTTCATTTACTTTCATTACCTATCTTTGTTGTTATTACGATACGAATTATAATAAATATTCAGTACACATACATTAAGTATTAAAAGGTGATTTCTCGCCACACGATTATAGATACTAATAAAGTAAACAAAAATCTGATTTAATAAATCAACCATAACAAGTTCCTACCTACTTCTGCTTGCTTTTATGTCCGTCGTTATATTGCGTAACTAGTAAAACTGCATGAGAAGACTGGATGAAGGTGCGGATTCAACTTTTCGTTATTCAGAGCACATACATCAAGCATGTTTGGCTACATTGGGCCGGTTCTTTTTGGGCCATGGGCAGAAAAAATGGTCCTTGTTTTATACTTTAGCCGTTCGAAACGTTTGTATAAAATTTTTAAGGTTACCTATTTATATAAAATCTTAAGGCCACAATTACTCATATTTATTTCTGTTACTCAGTGCGTGTCGTGAAAAGTTCTCCATAATAACATGTACATAAGTACTTACTTAAATGTATTCGTTTCTACTTGTGCTTTGTATTATTATGTTGATGTATGGATTGGACGAGTTAGTTTCTAATTAGCTTAGCTTGTTGGAACTATAGAATATTATTATACATGCTACCTGTCAGCTAACTGCTCAAATATAATAATTGATTTGCAAATGAGCTCGTCCATTCTATAATTATTTTATTATATTTCTAATGGTGACACGTAACTGACTGCAACAAGGACATAAACAGACGCAGAAGGCCTTCAAGATATGTCTGTTTGCTATTGTGTTATTGTAAATTATTCACTTTTTTATTCACCGACAATACAATCGACGAAGCTCCATGACACGCTTTCTACGATCGGTGTAGAACACTATTGCTTATAGGTACAACATTTTGCTAGATGAGAATCGGAACTTGTAGTATCTGATAGATCGCTATCGAATACTATTGAAATTGAATTGGATTGGCTTTCAGACGTTGAGTAGGTAAATAGAGCTAGACCTATCTAACACTGACTTGAGCACTTACATTTATTCAATTTTGCGATATCTAGGTAGGTACAAATGTTCTATGATCATTATAAAATCAGTTTTTTGTATAGTAGTAGGTACTTACAGGATGGAATATTTAAATTAGTAAACATATACAGTCTTACGATGTAAAATTGTATCGGAGCGTCCAGAGTGCTGATACCACTGAGTATGTTTCTAATTTCTATTGTGCTGCCGCTCACGAGATTGTACCACTCGAGAAACATTGTCGAGATCACGAGCCGGAGCCGTGGCTCGCAAAGGGGTTAATGTTACAGTACACCTTCCATAAACAGTTGCCTGAGTTGACGAACCGATAGCCTACCGGACCTTTGAGAAACAATTGTTCACATATATTTCAAGAGTCTCTCTATTTAGAAAAATAATTTACAATTTACTAAGCTTTTTATTTTTTTCAAAAAGTTATTATCAAAAATAAATAATAAAAATTTTAAATACCAAGTTCGTTTAATTGACTTATGTGAAAACCTTTTACGTAACAGAGCACCATAAAGCTGCAGATAAGCAGGGTTAGGAAGTGTTGTGTAAACTATTATCTTGCTTTGCATGCAGCGCCAAAGTAGTGTAGACATAGAATATTGCTGACCCACGGGTCAAACAACCCACGACCATCACACCGAATAGATTACGTCGGAACCCTCCAACGATATAGGTTCTATTCGAACTTATTTACCTATTTACTTCGTGACTGAAAATAAAGAAAGTTGTGAATAAAAATCCATAAAAGATGACGCTTGGCAGTGATGTCTAATAAATAGCCTGCAAACGAGCATACAGCTATGAGCAAGTATCGTGTGGCCAACAGAGCTGGCAATTAGCGTGGTGGCGTGGGAGAGCATCGTGGTCGTGTGTGACGTCGCCTGTCCCGCTAGACAAACAAAGCGGACGTTCACCGCCTCGTGCGGCTGTCGGACTTGTATACAACCCTTGAAGGGCTAAAATAATCGATAATTTATCGTCGTAAATGGCCTATCCCTATTTGAACTCTTTCTATCTGAGAGATCAAAAACTGGTGTTGATTATCAAATTTCTGCTGAAAGCTAAGTTATAATCTTGTCTTGTACTTAATAATGGTGACTACTTGTAAGTAGTCACCATTATTAAGTACCTACATCTATTTATGGATTTATATAGGTTTTCTTTTACCCGACTGCCCCGGAAGGAATGTTATGTTTTTGTCAATTTAATCAGCCTTCGACATAAAAGTTTCAGTTTTAATTCTCGTGTAACATAATTATACATTAAAATCGTAAGATTAAGCCGCGGTTGTACTCGCGGTTGCGTAATTTTGAACAATGCTGCAAAAAATAAACGAAAAATCCCACACGTAAACAAAAACTTTTAAGAGTAGGTATCACCGTCAACAAGTTAAAGCGTTTCCAGAAACGTCGGAGTAGAAAGTGGCGCGACGAGTTTACGGGAAACAGGCAATATGTAATAACAGGATACATTTGGTCAGACCTTACAAACCAAACAGCCCAGGTTTTCCTGTTTCGCTCAATATGTATTTCCAAGTGCGAATAACTGGTCATTGTAATGAAAATTAGGTTAACGATTTAATTCTTCCGCCCATTATACTTATTGCACTCAATGGATATTTTATATAGGTATGTTAAGCAAGTACTTACTTTTTTTATTAGCGTGCACAAAGAACTTGGAAACGTAATTATATATTCTGATGAGCCGGAAGTTCAACAGTTTTAAGTGGGTATTCGATTGTAGATATTACTGAATTATTCTAAAATATTGGACGTTCCCTATAATCTTTCCTGCAAAAACAGCTTTCATTTGATTTGGTTCCCACAGAGACTATTTTCATCCGTTACAGTTGCCTGCAAAGACACAATTTTAAGTGGGACATTTGTTTATTATCACGAATATCAAGCAGTAGGTAACGGTATGGAATCGTCGTGACAAGTACATCTAACACACTTACCTAAATGTACTTGTTTCGGTACGGTGATGTCAATTTGTAGAATCGTGAATATTTCTCTGGCGAGAGCGATGCACTCGTCAGGGCTTTATAATAAAGTATAAAGTGTATAATATAATGTGATAATAATAATAAACTAATATAATAATGTGTGTATATAATAAGGATGTTCTTGAAATAATCACTTAGTAGTTATTTTGTATTAAGTATTTTTATTAATATAATCACATGAGTCTGTATGTAACGGCTAGTTTCGTTTAAATATTTTTTATGTGACTGACCAGTTACAGAGACCAGTACCGATCTTGTAATTGTAAATCCAATGTGACGGACCGACCTGTCGCACTCAAAGAGAAAGTGCCATACACATAATTGAGAGCCCAATCAGTTTACTTACGACGACGTCACGTACAAAAGCAATTTGGAACGTCTCATAAATGTCTTACTGTCTAACCATTACCTACCCACTGCGTGCTTTATGTCACCGTTATATACATTTTTATAAGCTATCTCAAAAGTGACTTTTCCATAAGCATGACGTACTATCCACTGTTACATAAAACCATTTTTTATACTTAATAGGGACTTTTCATGATATCCTACAATTTATTACGTCCGCATTAAGCGACAAAAGGTGTGGGCAATGCGCACGCGTCGTCCTACTTCCGGCAAGACTCCTCTCCTCTCAAGCGAAACGTTTAATAGTATTATCAACAATATGTATTGTGGCTTACTGCGCAGGTAGCATTTTTTTTGTATTTGATTACCTTCTTTAGAGGTACAAAATCGGTGGTCGGATTATGCAAAACGATTCATAGATAACGCGTAGGTCTGACGCATTTTTTATATTGGCGTACCGGCAATATTCGTTCCAATCTTTATGAAAAGTTGCAGCGACGTATACCTACCTTCACTATGCTATGTATAAGCCAACGTCAGTTTTCCTAATTGAAACGAAATAAAGATGTTTATAAAGAGGCTGATGTTATGTAACGAAACGTCGTTTGTAGGATTTATTGTATGTTACTTATTTGTATAACTATGTACCTATGTTGTTGAAAAAAGTATGCTTTTGTAAGAAAAATCTAATTTAAATAACATTTGATTACTCTACAATATTATCTGATTCACAGGAATATATGTAACTATTTATGGGTATCGCATTCAACGCTGAGTCAAAATAAATTAATTCTCGGAAAACTCCGGTGTCCGTTGTAGTCGCTTCGTATCGCGCCCACGACTGAGTCACAGACTCTACTAACTGCCGGACCTGTAAATGTTGTTATCATGTTATACACTGCACTGGCCTGCTTTCTCGGACATCACGATCATAACGACACTCGCATGTCTGTTTTTCTTGTACTGCAGGTAATCTACTTCATGATTTGATTCTATTTATCTGCTTGTAAGTAATAATAATAATAATATCCTGGGACATTTTTTACACACGGCTGCCTGATCCCAAACTAAGCAGAGCTTGTACTATGGAAATCAGATAACTGATATTACTACATTATACTACTTTTTTATTTGTAAATACATACTTAATATACATATACACCCAGACTCGGCACACACAGACATGTTCATGCACACAAATGCATGTCCTGGGTAGGAATCGAATCTACGACCTGCGGCATGAAAGGCGCCATCACGCCAACCACGCCAACGGGCCCGTCAAAGTACATAGTTAATTTGTAAATTGCGACAGGAACAACGTAAATAATGGAACATCGAACTTTTATTAATTTATTTCAATTTCTCTATCTACCAATTTGAATATTAATAATCTCACGACATTTATCATCAAGCTGTTAATAAGCGAGCGAATCGCATTTGAAAGCGTCAAACGGAAGAAATAATGCCACCGCGTTTAGAAACACTTTCGCTGGAGAAAGCCATTCGTAAGCATTCGTGCAATAAAATACCTTTGTCTTGGCGTTAAAGATGCGCGTAACGACAGATGTGTAATTATTCACTCTTATTATACGACAAACGATATTGGATACCGAGTGTTTCAAAAGTACGAAATCATAATTCAACTACATATACGGTAGCTGATATGTAGATGCGTGAAGACAGGCTATACGTAACTACAATCGTTATGGCGGAGTTATGGGCCTTTGAATATTTGTGACAACTTTCGTGTTGATGCCGAGACTAGTGTAAACTGCATTAGAGTAGCAACCACTATTATCCAAATGATAGTTTATGACATTTTTTATACAACTTTTGAAATATTCAAATTTTTCAAAATTGGAAGGAGAAACGTATTTTAAAAAAGTGTTCGAATTTCAATAAAGTTTTTATACCTACCATTTAATTATATTTCCGATATTATACTCATCCAAACCTAACCCAAGTATTAATACGCACTTTTGAAACATTCTGTATATGATGTACTTATACTAATCATGTAATACTTTGTCGTTGGCGATGATGTGTATTATTACTTCTAAAAAATATATTAGGTAGTACTTACGCCCCATGGAGACAGAATTTTTACATTCTACTAAACAAAATATAATACTTACTTCCAAAAACGGCATTCTGTTTGACATATTGCGCCCATACAATATATTTTTTTAGGAAATAATTGTTGTAGGCCCGCTACGTAGCCTTGTATTTACGATATCTACCTATCTCATCTAAAATGGTTAGCGTAATAATTTCGAAATTGGTCCGTGTTGCTTTACTATAAATCTCGACATCACCTGGCATTGGCACCCGCGACTAGCGCCGCGCCGAGACGAAACTGCGTTTATTTAAGTACTTGTGTTTCGCCATTCCCCACTGGACCATCGTTATGACTTGCACAACCTATCTATTGGCCAATTGCGCTCAACTAAAGCAGTGCGTGCTACCACTTTTTGCACACTCACAACCATATCAGATACGTTCGGATTCAAGCGATGGTTTCCTAGTTGAAAATCACGACTTCTTGCGGTACAAAACCCAAGTTCAGTGACTTTGAGCTAACACGATTTGAAAAATAACCATGTTTATTATTTTGTTTTCAGGTGTTTTAAAGCTGCTTGCAATGGAGAGCTGGTTGGATGATGTAAAACGTGTCAGGATTCCCCGACCGAAATTTGGGAGCAAGTATCCCGCGGAGCCACCGAAAGATTATTTAGAAGACTGTGGCGACTTTAGCAGCAAGCAACGGCGACACGATAAAGATCTGACCAAGGCAACGGAGGAGCTACGCCGGACACTGCAAGAGAAGCTATGACCACTTAAGCACTGGGACTTATTTAGCTTTAAATTTAGCCTACGGCATAACGACCCCATACTCGCCAATTAAGCGATTACATAAGCTATTTGACGTAGGTTCATTGTTTGAAACAAATGAACGTGATTTGCGAAATGTATTAAGTGTTACAGACACGTGTTCGTCATGCTAATCGCTCGAGTAATTGTTATCGTAACGTGTTGTTAATTATGTGTTACTTTTTAAGTACCTATACTATGCAACAGATAGTTTAAAAATAAACTTCGCGTATTTTCCCACGACAGAATTTTACAGTTTTGAAAACGTGGTTTGGCTTTTTAACTTTAATCTGATGTCGTCCGCTTCGTGACATCATAGTTAATTTTATCATACCCATGCAGAATGCATGATTTATTCACAGGTTAGTATTGTTAGTAGATTTACCTACTTGCCGCTGCGTGAAATACTCCTTAGCCACAAGAGCTTACACAAATTGTGAATTTTATATGTAGAGTTAATTTTATTTAAAGCTTGCGAAATGTAACAAATCAAGGCTATACCGGTTATGTCATTATTTGTCTGATACATCTATTTCAGTATTATTCTTGTACATAAATGTAGTAGGTATAGTGCATTATTATCTCCGATTCGGCATACAAAGGAAAAACCTTATGTTGATGATTGTATTGCCTTACTTGCCATAGTGCAAAACATTCCGAGAAACGAAAAAAATGCGTTGTATCGAAATATGTAGCTTCCATTAGGCATAGTTTATTAGACTGACATTATTTTAGAATATGATTTGAATCTCTTTAAGTATATTATAATACTTTTTATGAATAAAATATAAACTATCAATGAATGTATATTCTTGAAGAGTTCCTTAGTGTTTAACTCACATTTATTGCCTTGACAATGAATATAATTATCTTCTTTCCCCACGACGATTAACTATTGGGTTACATGTCTCCTAATTCATAATTTATCGACATTGGCCAAACTAGGATCTAGGAGTTTATACTGTGATTGATTCCTGAATAGATTTCTAATAGAGTCACATTGTTCTAAGGATCACTATTTATTTTCAGGGAGTAAATAAAACCTTATTTAAATTCATGAGTAACTTCATTGTTCAATTTACTTTTAAAACGGGAAACAACAACTGATTTCAGAATAAGATTTTCGATAAAATTTGCTCTTCAGCTACATTTATATTTTAGAAGTGACTACAGAAGATAAGGCAGGGTTTACGTAATCATGCCGAAATGTCATAGCCGTAACATTGGATTTAGCTCGCAATGAAAATAGCGCCATTTACCTCCTTTTATAAACGCAAAATTTTGTAGGTAGGTATTTCTTTATTTGCGTAAGAGTTAAGTAGTTTCGTATGTTTCAGTGTTATGAAATATAAATATTCTTCTCTCTTTGCAACTTTTTAATAGGTACCTAATGGACTGGTCACTGAATTCGAAAGATTATGAAAGAAATACCTATATATTTTTTAATCCCATAGCGTGTGCTTTATTTTAGCAGATATGGTACCACCAGCGTTACATCGATATTTTCCGCGAGCGAGTGAGTCGTGAACTCCGTTTAGTAGGTAAAATCCTATTTTGGACAATCACGTGTCTCCCTCTGCTTGGAAATGTCTTTGTTGCGCTCAAAGTTCTCAGACAAAGGTAGAGTGGTTTCAGTCTAAAAATGTACGCCCATCCACTATACATATTATATGTTCTTTAAGTTAAGCGTTGCAATAAATATTTATTTTCACACATTTAAATAATCGCGTTTAGTGGAGTGGAGTGCATTTTATGGACTGAAAGGACTCTGCCTACCGTACTGAATGTGAGCATAAAAACTAAAGACGATCTTTTTTGTAACATACGAGGGTTGTAGTTTGTAAGTACCTATTTGAAACAAGGAAAATAATCTAGAGAGTAGGTACTTACAGCATCATCGTAGTGCTGCGTGTGTAACGCGGTGGTGCTGCCCTCTCGCGAGTTGCATGGAGAAGAGTGTCGCCGAGATCGCCGTCCCTCCTCCTCGTACTCCTGCACAAGAATAACTTTTTCAATAAGATACAAATAGAACCACGCGCGACTATGGACCTAGCTCGTGAATAAATTAAGTTCAAATTATATAGGAGAAACACTAAACGGCACAATATCAAAACATGCATCACACTTTGCAAGAAAGAAATTGATAAGCATCAAAACTACACGTAACTATACAACGCGTCCACGAGTGACTTTCATGAAGAGTCCATCATTTAAAAGGGATGTGAAACAGCGAAGACCCGCCGTCATACTGCAGGGCGAGGGTGATCACAGACTGACTCAGCGTTGCAATTGATTTTCCAAGCTATTTTTGCATGTTGGTTGGCACAGTTGCGACTAGCACGCTGCTGTCCGGAAGAGTTGCTATTGTTCTAGGTAGCACATAGAGCCAAACGTGCAAGATAAATATGAGAAACACTGAAATGCCGACTCTACAACACCAACTACCTGATTAAATGCCTAATTGTTTACAAAAAATATTTTAATAGTACAGTAGTTAATCAAAATTTCATTAATTTAATCCTATGCAAAATTGATTGTATAGATCTTCGACCACAGAA
This sequence comes from Drymonia ruficornis, assembly GCA_947859195.1. Classification (NCBI taxonomy): domain Eukaryota; kingdom Metazoa; phylum Arthropoda; class Insecta; order Lepidoptera; family Notodontidae; genus Drymonia; species Drymonia ruficornis. The sequence goes on along the minus strand of OX401905.1, from coordinate 10,742,754 downwards.
TTGGAGGTAATAGATAAGTATACATAGGTAAGTATACCCCAAATGTAGTAGGAAACACCATCTTCTCCCGCGATTTTCGTCATTTCAGAAATGGATGAACTAGCTAGTAGTTTTATGTTTTTCGTATGGTTCCTAGTTTTCTTAGGAAAAGGGTCTAAAGTACCTATTCATTACCTATAGTCATATATTTCTGCAATATCACAATCTCATATCTATTGGCCTGGGGCGCAGTCCAATATTATTTCTTATTTATATTCCAGGGACTGCGCAATTTTGTCTCGTCCCCCGTGATCGTTTGTGATTGACATGATTCGCCCGAGTTTCTTAAGCAGACATAGGTCGGTAGAATATTAAGTCGCTGTTGTTATCGAAACAGTTTTTCAAAACGGTGTTAGCCGACAACGCGTGTGGACACTTGCGTGTTAACTATCGAATCGGACTTGTAGGTACACTGTTATCGCTTTTACTCAGCCATTGAACGCAATAGTTATTATATTTTAGTTCACTTACCTAAACTAGAGTCACGCAAAAAACAAAAACCTAGGGTTGACCCAAAACTAAAAACAAAGCACAACATTATCGACGCATATTTTATATCCACACAGTCTTTTAGAAACGAACGGTCTTGGTGGAACTAAAAGTATTAAAATGGTAATTTATTTATTATATTCCCAAACTCGTAATTTTGAAACGCAATAATAACAATGTAACTACGAGTTATTTATTTACAGAAGAGTTTAACGACCTTATTCAATGTACTTAATTAGATATATTTTGAGTTAACAAGCGACTTGATTTTAATAAAGAAAAATATACGTATTTTAATTCATATAAATAACTGCTTGCCTACCTAATATGTTAGGAACATATTCGGAGTTTCAGTTAAGTAGTCCTTTAATATTCAAATAATAAATAATCTCTATAAATGAGTTATTTTTTAAGTTTCAACTAAAAGTTGGTTGATCTAAATATAATTAATTAAAGAACATGTTTAAAACATGTTCTTTAATTAATTATAACATGTTTGCAGTTTAAAATATGAGACCAAAGTCACCAAAGAGCTTGTTTTTGTACCTTGGCCATGGCGCGCACGTCCATGGGCACGTAGTCGCGGAAGGCAACGCGGCGCCGCCGGCGCGACGTCATGCCGTCTGCCCGGCGCGCCGCGCACTGAATCACAACCCGCCTGAAACCGCCCCACGCCCGCGCCGCCCTCCACGCACCCGCCCTACCTACCCCGCTTGCTACGCCGCGCTGCCGTAGTTATGATAGCTACACACTTGGCTACGAAATATTTGAGTAGCGCATACCGGAAATATGTCGTAGTTCTAAGTAATCTCCTGATTTTACCGAAACTATGACAGGATTTTAAACTAATAAATCAATTCACTCACATTAACATAAGTACCTACTTAATTAATTTATTATAAGCGAACCTAGATAACGTTTTGGTATAATTTCTCTTTGATGTACCTATTTTATTCACTAATCATGTTTTTTCTTATTTTTTAGGCTATCTAGGTACCGTTTTTACGATTTCGGCCGTCTGATTGGAGAAAGCTTTAATCCCTATTTAGCTTAAGAAATTTTACGACGCACCCGCGGCAAATACGACACTTTTAAGTATAATAGTGGAGCGGTCAATTTAAGACGTCATTTTCACAGTTTCGAGGCGTATGTTACGCACAGTACGAATGACACACGTTTCTGTTTATTCGCGTGTGCTCGAGGGATGACAAACATGAGTTTGCCTAACAACATCCCATCGGACTCATTTCCTTGTTAGCGGTTGAATATCCTATTATACATTCATGTCCTACACAGCCAAAGTTACTGTGTACGGAACTCCGTGGGTATAAGATATAAATATGGCATAGAGAGGTATAGTGTCCGATACGGTATTTTTGTGAGTTGGCTAGGGCCTCCGCAGACTTGCTACTTTTAGCATCGGCGACCGGCGATCGACGTATCGATGCTACGTCGCGTTTCTTCGAGCGCGAACGAGCGAGACGCAGCATCAAAATCGCCCATCGCCGATGCTAAAAGTAGCAAGTCTGCGATGGCCCTTAATCAAGCTTTAGTCAAAAAGAACGATGTAGTAACCAGACAAGATTATGGGACACTTGTATGCAAATAGAAGCAAACTTGTAGATCACAAAATACCAAAAAATCACAAAATAGTACCTACGCCATTCAAATTTTATTTAAGGTTTTTATCCAAGCTCACTCCAGTTTAAATTATTCTAATTACCTATTTTTCGCTGATAATACCGAACATACCTAATTCTTACAAAAATATGTTCGTTAGACTGCGACATCGCTCTCCTTATCTTTATGAAATATCAGAATGGGGCTTGCCACGACCTACCGACGTCACAATTTTAGTATTATGGCGGCCACAACCTTCTTTATTTCAGATAAAATGCTCATTAATTTTAACAAAACGCGGGCGTGGCATGGTGGGATACACCCTTTAATTAAATGGGTAGTATAGTAACGGGGGTTAATTAAGGTTATTTGAAAGGAAAGCTTTATTACCAGTCTTAGTTCAAACGGGTCAATGGGTAGAAATGTAGTTACTTATTATAACCATGGACCAATTACTAAGGGGACTGGCCCTAAGCAACTCGGCCGAGTGGTCGGCCTAGTACTAACATCAACATAAAACGAAGCGAGTAGTTCAACTATTTACCGGTAGATAGAACAATGAAAATGAAAAAACATTGACCACGTTTTTTTTCATACATATATCTAATAAGGACACCTCTTTCTTTAGTCTTTACTCTGTGATTATAACACTATGTAAATCCAAGGGTAGAGCTGCGTAGGGTCTTATGGTGTTTTGTCCGAGATCAAATAATAATAGCGTAACATACACAAATTCGATTATTCCAATCTGTGGACATGGGTAATAATATAGTTTCGTTTTTGCTTTTGAGGTACGGAACCCTAAAAATTACAACCTCGATTACCTTTACAAGATGTACAAAATATACGATAGGAATAGAATTACGTATGTACAATCCATATATCGACAATCCATACAGCTTTTAGCGACTGGACTACCTAGTCAGTTATATCGCGAACCACTGTAAGTTTTCATTGCTGGTTACAATTATGTTAATAAAATATCCCATAGTCATCGATTTTCAGGTAATAATAATTAATATAAGTATTATATTGTGAAATTGTTATATTGTAAATATATCCATTAAGTATAAGAAATAATTTATTGTAATGACTGAATTAAAAAAAAACAATGTAAATACTGGGATAAAAGATATGAGTAATATCAAATGATGAATGTTTTATGCATTGAATTAAGTAAATACCTACATAAATACTAAGTAGGTAGTAATAAAATATCTAAAATAGTACGTCATAGATATTTTATTACTACCTAAAAAAATCCTAGAAAAATCTTAAAAATAGGTTAGGTGCAGGGGCACCTAACCTATTATTAAGATTTTTCTGTAAAACTAAATTATTTTTTTCGGATAATTACTTTAATAAATAATAAATAAATAATTTTAATGAAATTAAATATCGAAATGCATATTCTAAAACCTGTATAATTTGATGTGCATAAAGAAAGCTTTGGGCTCGTCCGGGATTTGAACCCGGGACCTCTCGCACCCGAAGCGAGAATCATACCCCTAGACCAACGAGCCGTTGTCGATTCTAGCAAAAATTTTAATCTGAATAAACTCTCCGCATTACATGACGTCATAATTGGTGTGAAAATGTATTTCATATATTTTTCCTGAACTCTATCGTTATCAGCTTTGTTGATATAAAAGAAAGGACTATTGGAAAATATCACACACTGACAGAATAAATTATCTAAATATTTCAAGAGAAGATAGATACTACGTGAATCTATGCTATTCTAATAGAGACGAGAGGAATAACTGGCCGCTATTACCGATCACACATTGAAAAGATAAACCGCCAATGTTCCCAACGTAGGTACCGCTTCTTAGACGAAAAATAAAGAATACTAAAAATTTTGCCAGATTTACCCATCGTGTACAATAAACTGGAAATAACGGCCATAATCATTAGCTGTGATTACTTCTACTCGCTAGCCGTTATCGACTCATGCAAGAAAATGTGAGGTATAGACAGTGGTGATGCCGAGGTGCCACTCCAGCTAAGCTACTAAATCAATTTGCGGTATAAGGAAAGGTGAAAGAAAACACTAGTAAATACATAGATGGTATTGTGAAAGCGACACAGGATTTCTGCGTGCGCATTTTCATTGTTTCTTTAACAACCGCTATAGATAACAAGCTTGATAGTAAAAGGGCTAATCTGAGCTAAAACTTTTAGCAAGATTTAATTGTGCTGTTTACTAAGGAAAGTGTGAATGATTATCGTGATGAATAACGCGAGTGACACCCAGGACACCGCTATAAACAAGGCGTAGAGAAGTGAATGTGATCGACAATAAATAGATTGGTAAGTGTAGAAGGTAATTCTGGCAAAATCACCTCGTGCGGTGGCTCCAAGTCGTCATCTTGCGGAGGCGCGTCGGCGGCACGCCACGCGCGTCCGCTCCTGCCCCACACACAACACCGTCACTCAAGGTACCGTAAGGTAGCCAATAAGGCCGTAAGGTAAGCCGTAAGGTCACCGTAAGGGAGCCAATGCTAGCCGATGTAAGCTACGCAGTATGCCGCTTCGAGGGCCTGCTGCCTACATCCATGAAGGGAGTGAATTAAATGGCACAATTTTAATTCACCACCCCTCTTCGCCTAATAAATAACGTTGTTTTAACTATCGCTTACAGCTCTGCCTGATAACACATCTAACACAAATTAAATAGCACGGAGCATTTTATCCTAATTTAATTTATTTTTACCGAAAACCCTATAGGTAAACCAGTTACCCACTAATATTCCTACTTCAACCAGACTAGGTATAGACTTTGGATAACTTCGTTAGAAAAACCAGATTTGTCCAGGCTTATGTTTATCATATCGTAGGTAACCAAATGTTCTCCATGTAGGTCATCCCATCTAAAGAATATGGCACCAATCTGTTAGTTTTTCCCATCATTGTTTTCACAAATGTGAATGCTGAATTACGCTTTAAAGCTTAAATGTCGATTGCAGTTGGATGTTACTTGTAATAAATTGGAAACAACCCTCACGGATGCAGGACAATAGCACTAAACCGCCGATAACAATAAATGTGAACGTTTATGCTGCCATAAAACAATCGATTCCGATACTGAATAAAAGTAGAAGTGTTTGGCGTCCAGCCAATGAGATGCTCGGTTCGCGCGAGTGAGAGCCGAGCCGCTCAGAAAAGAGCTTGAGAAAAACTGTGGGTTATTTTCGCTGTGCGATGTAAATGAGCGGACGGAAGCGAACGCTCAACGAGGAGTGATCCTTTGCTTTTGCACTTTAATGGTGCTTTAGCGTTTAAGCGCCTTTATAAGAGGCACCGCCGACGCCTCTACACCTCGCTCATTAGAGCGTTCTCTCTGCTCAACAGTCTAATGACACAACTTCTGCTGAGTACCAAATACTCTTGGTCAATTAGTAAAGTAAGATGATAAAAGTCTGCTTTCAATATCTGTAGCGTAACGGCGGTGTAAAAGTGTTCAACATATTGGTATCACCTGTAAGCATGGTCATGCGGCGGCAGGCCCAGGCCGGAGTCCTCGGAGGGCGAGCGGTGGTCGGCCAAGAGAGGAGCCTCCGCCGGAGCCTCCTATAACAATAACCCTGAACCTCACCCGACTGCCCCAATACCTTCATCTCATATCACGCAAGAAACGAGAAATTTCTACAGCACCAGATTAGGTCTAACGGTCTGTTAATAAAATCATGTAATCCCTAAATAAACATACACTATTAGGTACGTGCCGTAACTTCTAGTTTTTTTCTTAAATTTCAGGAAAATAAGTCAGAGTAGGTAAATAAAGAGCCATTTCGTTTGGATTTGAGAGTGAAATTCACATTTATCACGTCTGAATTTCATTGTATAACGTTTAAGGCCTTTTTTTACTGAAATTAATATGAAACTTAATACATATGAACCATTTATAAACCAAGCTCGAACTACTATAGAAAGCAATCAAACTATGACATCGATGAATCATGCAATGACAAGGGCGTACACAGCGATATCTAAACGTTTATCGTTATACATATGAAAAGGGTTAAAACATGGGTTATAAACAGACATGATAGTTCTGTGTGATTTGAAATTTATGAGATTTTTTAGCGCCCGTGCAATCAGTAGGCGGTCAGCAACCCTATAAAGAACGTGGAATCGCAGAATGCTCGTCTGTTTAGGTTTTAAAGAAGACATTGATAGATTCTCGTTCTGTGTACGCACTCGTTTAAGAACTGGGGAATAATGAAGCGTGTGCACTTACCGGGTCGTGCAACTCATGCATCGTCGAGGATGGCAGCATGTGCCGCTCGGGCCCGCGCTACAAACCGAAGCCTCCACTAATTACGTGTTCAAATGAATTTGGTGGTCATATGACCTAAATTTGTTTTAATAATGTCTTTCGTGCTCGTGGTGCAGTCATTTTGCGTCTAGCTAAACTGGTGAAGCGTAATTTTATCTTTATACATGTGCAACATCTCCCTTTCCGAAAAATAGTTTCGGTTAGCATAGCACCGAGCAAATTCGTGTAACAACTCTGCAGCTTTAATTACCAAATACGTAATACGTTTTAGACAAACGTTAATTAACAACACTGACAGTATATATTAAGGTATATGGTCCAAATTCACAGAGAAACCAGCAATGCGAGATAATTTTTCCCAGTAATTAGGTAATTTTGAGGGCGTTTGTGTTCGTCAGTGAAGTCAAACGAAAGCTACATTGTTTAAATTCGCTCTCTGTAATATTAATTCGAGGAAAACATCGGCGGAATTAAGTCAGTTAATCAGAGCAATCCGGCAGGAGGGAAATCCTAATTAATACTTGCAGGTAGAGAGCAGATAACATCATTGTAAGACGTAAAGCTCGTATAATGAACTCAAGGGAAATAAGTTTTTTTTTTCTCTGGCTTCACACTGATTAAATGAACTGGTACATACCTACCTACTTTCCGGGTTTTGTTGTATGATAAAATATTTAAATTCAAATATGTACTCTGGTATTGTACGAAGTGAAGTAGAATTGTATTAATAAGTGGTTGTAAAGATGATATTCCGTTAACCTGTGAAACCGTTACACCAAAGTAGTTATAAGAAATTCTTAAAACAAAGAAAGGAAAATATACCTTAAGGTGATGGTCGGCGGGCTCCTCCCCGCGCCTGTATACCAGCTCGTCGAACCGCGCCCTGTCCTCCGGCAACATGAACTCCCTTATTTCAGTTAGAAGGGTGTACTGCAACAACATCGATACATTTATCCATTTACCGCGATGGTCTCGCGACCTTCTTAAAGAGAGGTCCCGCTGGCTTCACATTTTATTCCAAACTTTTTTCAACATTGGAATTAAAACACACGTCTTTGCAAGGACCAGGGGGCTTACCACGACCTCTTATCGCGATTCAATTATAGGAACGTTTTAATGACGTGACAATGACGTTTCTTATTGTCATGACAATAAGGTACGTCATTGCACAAAAAGTCGCTGAAACGTTAAAACGATCCTGTAATTGAATCGCAATAAGAGTTCGTGGTAAGCCCCCAGGGGGCTTACCACCACCTCTTATAGCAGTTTTGTTTTAACGTTTCAGCGGCCATTTGTGCAATGACGTTTCTTATTGTCATGACAATAAGGTACGTCATTGCACAAAAAGACGCTGAATCGTTAAAACGTTCCTGTAATTGAATCGTAATAAGAGTTCGTGGTAAGCCCCCTGTTTTAGATTTTAAAACAGTTTTATGATGGCAGATAATAAAATTACTTGGGAATCTATTTAAAACCTTGATACAAATATTTTACAAAAGTCTGGCTACCTATTAATGGGCGCGCTAAACCCCGCGTCATTAATATTTTGCACATGATTGATGGCGGTGTATCAATACTTCGCTTTTATGTTTTACAACTCCGTAAAAACGATTTTAATCCAATAAAAAGGAATTGCGACGCGTGCCGTAAAAAGGGTGGAGAGCAATTCGTATGGAATGTCGTTTTGTGGAATAAAATTTGCGATGAACTTAATATAACGAACATGATTGAATAGGTACCTGAACTGTTAACCCAGTTTCTGTGTTCCCTATGGGGTTTTTTACCCACAATGAAGTTCTTAGTTCACCTAGTAAATAGAGCCCAGCTGTATTGAGAGATTCATCCGCTTTTCTTACAAGATAAAATAATCTTGCCAATAATGAACGTGGAATCAGCATGACTGAAAGTAGGTATATTTCCAATTTTAAAAGACGTGGCGTCCGCTATTCCTTGTGAGTATGTAGGAAGCTAAGTACGAGACGTATAGCCCAATAGGAGAGCTTTGCCGAATACTTTTTGTGAAGTATAGGCCACTTCACTTTACGCCGCCACTACTCCCGCATTACCTATCTTATCCATTTACCTAATTCTTTATTAGGTAACAAACAAAGAATCGAACGTATTCTGAAATCTGTCATCACTGATTGGCAAACCCAGCACTAGAGTACCTACCGCTCCGCAGTGAGTGCAAATGATTACCTTCTGCGGCGTGTCGAGCAGGTCCCTGAGCACGGTGAGGAAGGCGTCGGGCGTGAGCCGGCGCGCCGCGTACTCCTCCATGTAGTACGCGATGGCGGGCAGGTCGCTCTGCGGCAGAAGCGAGCGTGCTTTCTGCTCTACCGCCACCGCCGCCGCTCCGCGCCGCTTGCCCCATCCACTTATTCTAAGACAAATGGGGATACACTCCTCCTCCCCTTAAGTAATGAGCCCCTCACTCATGAGGTGATACATTTGAAATCTTCACAATGGAATCAAAGACCGCGAGATTCAACTTTGAACCACCTCATGTCCTAATAATCCACCTCCATTTGCCTTATCCCTCAAGTACTTTGCGAGTCGTAAGTTGTTGTGGGACTAGTGAGAGAGCGACATCAATCCCTATCAATTCAAGGGTCCCTCATGAGTAACTTGGAGGACCAAGTCCTCCTTCAATCTCGAATAAAATAGATGAGATACCTATCACTACCTACTCCTTTCTTCTTCCTAATCTTATTTCTTGAATTGGAAAATGTTATTTCTTTTTGAATGGGGGTATGTGGAAGAAGACTACGAATTTATTTAAGACATATAACGGCTACAGATAAGGATGATCGAGGCATAGTATTCAGTGCGTATTGTATCACACACAATACCCATGTGTTATATTGACAATTTTAAATTCCTTCGATTGGCCCTACCTGGGCGCAGCGTCCCGTTCTCCGTAGGCGGTGCACGCGTGCGGCACCTTGCCCACGTCGCGTACGAGCAGCGACATGCGCTTGTGGTACTTGAGCTGCGCCACCGCCTCGTCGTGCGTCACGTCCACGAACGACTGCGCGTTCACCTCCAGAATCTGATCACCGACCTGCGAACAACGTTTCACCTATTAGTCTTGATTGTTTTGATATCTATATGAATGTGAAGTGGATTAAGAGTGGAGATGTAATAAAAGGCATGCATTAAAACCACGGATAGGTAAGTATATCATGTTTGGATTACTGCTTAAAATAGTTGTTCCAAACTTCAATGTTTTCGACAATCCCTCTGTTAATTTATCTCTAATCTATTGAAGAATGGTTTAGCGAAGGCACAAATAAAATTTAAGAACCTACACATACGTACCTATGTACTATATCAACCAATAACACAAACAAACATTATTTTGAAATAAAGGATAACATAAACATACGCAACATTTATATACATTATAACTAAACGATTTAGAAAAACAATCTGCAAAATAACAAGCAAATACTTCTGTCCTTTTCCCCTTCGATGTAAGATATATTACGCGACAGGGCAATATTTTACCAACAGTGGCTTTTTAAACGAAAATACTTTGTAAATTGTTTGCGGTGAAACTTTTAAATGTAAGTTATGAGGTTCCGACGTGGCGTGCAGAAGGCGTTGTTCGGGTTGAGTCTGATGCTCAAACTATAAATTTCCTCCACACCACGCCAGGATGCTCACCAAAAGAGAATTTAATCTATTGCCGCACTTTAATAAAAAATAGCACCTGTTTCAGAACCATGGGTTCATTTTTATCCACCAAAAAAATATGGCGTTTTTCCATAGAATATTCGATGAAATGCATGCATTAAATTTTGTTATTATTTTCATGGCATACAATTAATTTGAATTTGTTTAGTGGCACGTACTTGAAAGTTTAATGGAAACCAAACAAACAATTTGCGACGTTATGAGGCACCCCTATCTTAGTTACAAAGTTCGAGGCAATTCCGTTCCGACTAGCGAAGTAGCGAGCCGAGCGTCTCTTCCCTGGCGCCTCCCACAAGTTTCCCGAGAGTTGCTTGTCGCGTTAATTCCCAACGAATTGCACCCAACTAAGCGAAATAATTTGTGTTTTCGTTTCATATTCCTCTGCACCATTTACAATGTGGACTGTTATAAAATTGTAAGAAACTTTTCTGGTGATTATAATAGATATGTTTTCTAGCTCTTTGTAACTGAAAAGCAATTTTCTCTGAACTTTAAAATTAAAATATAATTACCATAAGCCCGGCTCTGTCTGCGACGGAGTCTTTGTCGACGCCAGTGATGTAGATGCCGAGGTTGTACTCCAGCCCGCCTCTGATCATGAGTCCTAACGACTGTCCCGGCTCTATACAGAGGTCTACCTGCACAAATAAATAGAAATTGTAGATATTTTTGTATATATTCATCGTTTTTACAGAAAAATGCCGTGATACCAGAGGGCCTACTCTTTTACAAAAAAATGAAAACGAAAACGAAATTTTGCGTATTTCCTACTACGTTTCTCATTGATTCCGACATTTCTTACGAACGAAAATTGTTTGACGTCTTCATCGTCGTCGAATCTAAACGTCAAGCAATTTTCGTTCGTAAGAAATGGCGGAATCTATGAGAAACGTAGTGCGAAATTTCTTCCGAAATTTCATTTTCGTTTGTAAAAGAGTAGGCCTTCAGGCCAGTGTAGTAGATCTGCGTTCCGGCATACAAAAGGTAAACTAATTTAAGTGTAATGTAACTAAGGTCTTATTTTAATAATGCACGATATTTTACATGGCGTCTATTACATTTAAAAAAATAATCTAATGGTATAAATGTTTTCTGTTAAAAAATATGTTATTATTTAATCAATGTATTTACTTACATGATTATTTTAGGTGTAATACCATAATTGTAGTTTTTCCCCGCGATATGCAATTTTAACATTTATTTACTAAGGCGCCACGCAGAATTACGTGCATTATATGTATAGGACTATAATGGCTTCAGCATACAACGTGATTATTGCTCGTCGAAGGCAATAAACAAGTTATTCGTATTACGACGAGCTCAGGAATGGCTCCATTCACTAATACGTGTTTCATTAAGGCTGATGGTATGGGAATCGATGCGGGCGGGGCTGCCCAGCGCCGTTACAGCTGCTAACGACGCGACTCGCCAGCTGGATGCTATTAGCATACCGTATGGTATGCCATGACCTCCAGCTCTTGTAATACGTACATTTGCGAGCATTTATGACCACGGAATAGGCCATAAAAAAATATGATGACATAAATTAATTGAGGCATTTAGATGAACGTTCCACGCAATATACCTACATATGATAGTTGCATAACTTCTTCTACGTAGGTAAAGTTTAATCACAGCCAGTGTTGCCAGCACATAATTCAAAAAAGGGCCGAAAGCTTTGTCGAAAAAGGCCGACTTTTGGCAGGAAAGCAACCGTATACGTAGTATAATTATTATTTCATACTTTTGAGACCCTTGGTACCTATATTAATGGTTTAAATAAGTTTCGGAGAAATGAAAAACAGGGACATATTATCCATAAAAGACAAAAGAAAAGCTAAACTGTCCTTAAAAATATTTCCACGCGGACGAAGTCGCGGCAAAGGCTAGTCTTTACTTATACGTAAATAATATTTTTATGATGACGGGGAAAGGCCCAAAACGGCCGATAGCTGCCAAGAGCCAACACAAAATCTCAAGGGCCGATATTCGGCCCCCCAAGCCGATCGATCCGGCCGATCTTCACAGCAGACGTTTGAAATCGTTGATTTAGAAACCATCAATAATATGAATATACCCACTACCTACTGAAATATAATTGGGCGAGACATATTTATCGGATGAACCTGGAGGGATGGACAAGAGTCGTCACGCAGTGCCTGATGGGTTTCGTCGCGGAGGTATCTAGACCATGGAAACGTAGGCGTGATGGCCTATACAACATGTTAAGAAAACCCTGTCCGAGCCGAAACCGGTAATTAGGTTCCCCAATCACATGACCAAATAAAATAATTAAAAAAAAAAAAACATGATAGTAAACATATTAATGAACATTTAAAGTTCCATTTTTTTTTGCCTTTTTCCCACATAATGTAGCTAATTTTAAAAATATGACAACACCGTTACCGGAAGTAATTATGTTAGATCGTGTGGCGTCACCTCAGACCACAAAGTATGTGATGACGTCATTTTATGATTTTTTTTTTTATGTAAACGGGGTATTTGTATTACAAAAAAATATAGGAGGCCTTTGCCCAGCAGTGGGACACATACTATGCCAAAAAAATGAAAAAAATATATTTGAAAAATTAAAAAATAAAAAAAAAGTTTTTTTTTACAAAAATTGAATCTAATCTCGATACCCAACAATACGTTTTCGGGTCGGACAGGGTTTTTTTAACATATTGTATGTGCCTACTCATATGTGGAGACTAACATGGCGAATTTTGGGGAGAGCTTTGTGCAGCTGTGGGACGATATGACCTTGGTACCTACTTACTTCGATAAATGCTAGAGCTGGAAAAAGTATAAAACTAAAGTAAAATCTCACCCTTCGCACAGAGCGGTCTTTGCTGGCCGAGCGCGGAGGCCGCAGCGGCGGCGGGGACGCCGGCCGGCCGTACCGGTCCATCCAAGAACAAGAGGCGCGCCCTACCAGCGCGCCCGCCGTCCGCACCGTCATTGTCAACTGACGACACGACTTCAGCATCTGATAATCAAAACAAATGTACTATCTCGTAATTGAATATATGTACCTAACAGTTTTTACGATTCCTAAGGCATCTCTTCCACGGAGACATTCACAAGATACCTACGCGACTGAGATGCGACTCATAGGTCTCCCATTGATATGCTACGCTATGAAGCCGGGAATATGAAATAAATTTAATATAGGTATAGCTTCGCTCAAAGCGAATCATTCTTCTGAGGGGCATGTAGTTGAATGTGGGTTGCGTCGCTACGCGACTGTTTCCGTACCTACGCGTGTAGCATATCAATTGGTGACTTCTTCTTATTATCGTATAGTTAGTGGCCAACCTGGTGACAGAGTTGTTCAAGCCGCCCAAAGGCCTCTGACATGGCTTAAATAACACTCAGTCGCGTCGCGTGTACTTATAAATTATCTTCGTGGTAACCGTAATTCTTTTAAAGTGCATAGCTATTTATAATTAAGTATTTAAACATAGGTTATTATTCTATGACCTACCTAAGAGAACGGGCTCAACTCATTTGCAAATGTTGTTCCGAATTACCTCTACTACAATTTTGTGTTTTCTCTGAATTATTAGTAAATTATTTTACAGCAGTCCTTCGATATGCCGACATAAAGACAGCAGTTTGATTCTGAGTCTGAATGAGATAGCCAAATTCAGGCTTGTGGGACTGGACCGAATACCGAAGTAACAGTTATTGACTGAAATTAGATAATGATACCAATATCAATAAAAGCTCCTGCCAATTTGCCCAAGTCTAATATCGCGCGGACTATGGTCGGCCAAGGGGAGGGAGGACGGGACCCCCTGGCGACATTCGACCAGTCGGCACGGCGACTGAGTCTAATGAACGCTTTCATACACACAAACATAGGCTAATTTTATATCTATATTATTCTCCTTTATTTCGTAGACTAGACAGCATTTTAAGAAGACGAATGTATGTTGCTCATATTTAAGATCGTAGGTATCTTTAATCCGTAGCATTAAATTTAGTTGTGGTTGTGGCTATCTGCAAATGAAGTCGTATACTTCTAAAGGTTAACATTGTAGGTATAATACGTACATTTACTTTTGTCGCATAACATGAAAAGGTTTACACAATAGAGAAAGACAGGAAGCGACGTCGTAAATCAAGCGATATCTTTGAGAATTGACGGAAAAGTCCCGCAAAACAGTTTACCTGACCGTCTGACCCTCAGCTTTGGCAATCAATGAGACTTATTTTAGTAAGCTTTTAGCTATGAACAGTTACGTACTGCGGCATAGGTACCTCTTTAGATATCATATCTAAATGTAAATATAAGGAGATAAATCTACTAAATAACTGCCATAAAAACTTGCCCAGCACCAAAATAATTGCCGTATGAAATAATACTTTACTCAGAAAACATACAAAAAAAACTTTCCCCAAAGGAAAATGACGCTTGATGTGAGCTTAGTTACTTTTGTCTTTGTTCCTTTAGAAATGAAAGTCGAAACACAGGGGCATGTGCCTAACTTTTTATTTCTAGAGTCAATATCATGTTCGCTCAAGTAACTTAAAGTAATTATATATTTACAGAAGTAATTAATTAGGTACCTATTTAGGTAGGTTAATGATTCAATGTATAAGCGTATATAATCATAGTTTATAGTGGTCATTTACACGTTGACTTATCGAATGCACAAGGAGTGGCAGATGTCGTTAACCTTTGAACGGAACGAAAATACCAAACGGAAAAGCGGCGTCCGATTCTTGTTACCTTTAACGCTGCTTAGTCACGACACGGCGTGTAGTAAATAGCTTCCTAGTTTTCTTTTATTATAATAACACAAGAGGATTAGAGAGATATAATCTATGTAGAGAAATATGTGGATGAATACAAAATTTGGTATACATGACAATAGGTTCGCCCATAAAATTATTACATTGGGCTGGACGTAATCATCGTAATGCAAAATCAGTCGCACTACTGCCTACCCCTACGAAGAAAACCGGCGTGATGATGTTGAGTGTAGGAAAATTAAAGCACCAGCTATGCAAAACTTTTGGCAAGAAGTAACAAACAAGCGGTTTAAAACAAGTTTTAACACCTAACGACGCGGTAGTGACGGCTGTTTGGCTCACTTCGACTGGTGTAGTTTGGCCCACGGTCAGCAAGGCCTGCCAGCGGCCAGCGGCAACAGGTCTGCTACTTCGTCATTCATTGTAATTACCAGCCAACTTCAGAACACATTTACTTAATAGTTTTAACGCGCCAGTCCAATGCGCGGAAGCCATAGTACAAGCGTTTCTTAGTTTGGGACCATATAGTTGGTGTGTTAGTCTAGCGATATTTATTTATTTTATTTTAATCATATTTCGTATCCTACATACATATTAGCAAGATAATGTTTATTGGGTTCTCATGACTTAAAACTTAACTTATCTGTATTCTTAAAACTCTAACTCTTAAAGCGACCCGTCCCGGCTCCGTACGGTTTTTTTCTACGTATTGCTTATTTATCAATTTAAAATGTATTTTATTTACAACCCACCCATCAGCCGGAGGACGACTGGATGGCTTTAAATCAATACATAAATAAAAGCCACAGTACGATTTGCTCATGATACCTACTCAGTCAGAAATTACTTTGTGTTACACCGGAATGCAGAACGAAACAATTTAATTGATTGTGTCCGGAAGTACGGCATTCCACAGGAACAGAGAATATTTCCAGGCATCTGTAACTAATTATGCTAATGATGATTACAAGTTTACGACGTGGAAGCCCCCAAGTGCTAATCCCAGCGCGGGCCAGGCCAAGATTGAAGATTATTGAGACAAATTTATGGGACGAGAACGTAGGACGGTTAGGCCTACGACCGAAAAAGCAGGTTCGCTGCCTCGCAGGGTTATTTATGAGCACATTACACTTAGCTCAGCAGCTAAGAGCTAGTTACTCAGCTGAACGCACCTAATTTACCCACCCAATAAATCGTAGGCGTACTGAAACGAACAAATATGTAGGTATATTGGAAACAATAAATTCGTACCCTTTTTGACAACGAAATAAAAACTTAATAATAATTAGGTACCTAATTATCTATAGATACTTAATTACACAAAGTTTACGATTCCTGATTAGTAACCAAATTATTCTCCACCCCCAGGTATAGGTACTTATTTACTTACTTTATGTAGATTACCTTTAGTTGGGTATCTTATCTACCAGTAGCTTTGCCAGTATCCAGGTTCGTACCTAACTGTTATGATCAAAAAAGGTTGTTATTATAATAATTGTCATATTATTTCTTACCTTGAGAGCATCTTCGTGGGAGATCCCAGAAAAAGGCGTGCCGTTGACTTGCAATATAGAGTCGCCAGGACGCAGCCCAGCGCGCTCCGCCACCGAACCTTCTTCTACCCTGGATATATACACTCCAACCCCTGGGCAAATAAGTACTTTAAAAGGAAATAATTATAAAACCCAAAATTGTATACCTACACTCCGAGAACAGGTTTCAGTTTATTAAAATTTCATGAACTAATATAATACTGTACTGTAGTATATAAGTTTAAATAAGTCAGTCGTTGAGACTGCCAAGCGACTGGCGCCATAACAAAAGAAAAATATGTAATAAGTAAGAGGTACACATTAATAATAGGTTAAATACATAGCCAAAGAAGCTATTTAGACGACTCATATAAGAATAACACAATGTACTAGATAACAATAGATGGAATCAATCATAGACTACAAAAGGATTATCGACGAAGACAGTATACAAAAAGATAGCTAAAATGTATCACAAACACACACAAATAGGTTCGGGTCATTGTTTAGGCTGCGACCGGACTGGGGGCTACTGTGCCTCCCACACGGGCACATAATCGATAAGAGGCATCCTCCATCGCTTTGTAGCTCACCGCTAACGAATAACCCAACAAGCCGAGACTAACGTTAAACGGTTTCTTAATTTTTCTTTCGTAACAAATAGGTTGAATGAGCTTGTGGTATGGAATTTGTTTTTACAGTAGAGTACAGTAGGGTCAGTATTAGTACCTATTTTTGAATGTACATAATAACGGCTACCAATGCATTATTTCTGTATTGTGACCTTGTTGGAATAATGCAAAAGAAAAACAACAAAAAAGCGATCAGAACAAACAGAAGGAAAGGATAAAATGACAGCTGTGATGTTGTTCGCCATTAGTATAGTTATACATAAAAACCTACCTTACCGGTATCAGTACTTTCAGGTACCTAAGGGTAGGTATATTTTAAGTCTCACCACCAAGTCTCGCCACACCAATCGATCGACTGTCAATGGATGATCGATCAAACGTTGCTCTGTCAATCAACGTCGACTCATCTCATTCTACCATCGATTAATTGATTGGAGTAACACGCTAAGGTGTAGGTACCTACATGCACATCACGCTACGACCATCGGGAGTTTAGCTGCACGGTTGAAGCTAGCAAAAGCTAGTTACTTTTAATAATGAAACAAACCTGCTTCCTTCCCGCCCTTGACGCAGATGCCGAAGCCTCGCGAGTCGGCGGGGTCGCGGCTCATGGTGACGGTGCGGGTGGCGGGCTCCGCCGGCGGCGGCGGCGCCCCACCCGACGAGTATGGCCGCTCCCGCTCCCGCTCCCGCTCCGCACCTCGGTATATTGCCTGGCCACACATCTATGGTTTTTTAAATGTTAATGGGTCCACCACACGCTGATCATAACTATGGTATGGATCGAATACCGAGTAGATAACAAGCTGATACAAAGCTCTAGCAAATCGACTGCAGCTCATTTTCGGGCTGGCTCAACCGGAGTAGTAACACCCTCTCAGAGAAGATCGACTTAAATTAGCTACTTTAACAGCGTTTCGTAAGGCAAGTGATTGAGCTGCGGGCTCTTGCTGGAGGTCGCCATTTGCTAGGACTATTTTTGGACGATGCACAGTTTTCGAAGCTACCATTTCTCCGTTTTATTTCTTCAAGGTTCATTTTAAATCAATCAATCATATTAAGTATTTGTGTTTGTTACGAATAACGAGACCTTGATTTGAACGGACCTAAGCCTCACCTCTTCGGAAACACAGAGGATGGATGCGAGATATATTGAGTGCATTTGCAAAAACAAAAAACAGTTTCACTCGTTTCTCTTCTGAACATAAAAGCTGTCATACGACCCCGCGTTCACCACCATGCTCGGTGGTTTCAAAACTTTATTGGGTTCCAGTCCTAGTATTTATTAATTTTTCCCCGAGTGACGTGTTTCCTTTACATTACGACGCGACCTAGAGGGTTTCCGTATCGTTTTCCGTAATAACATCCAAAATACATGTTACATCGGCTGCGTGTGTAGGAGCAATAAAATTCGAATCCTTTACAAGCCTTTACACTTCAATAAGATGGAATGCAATAAGTATACCTACCAGTAGATAAATACGAAAGCTAGCGTGTTCTGGGAGTATTTTTGTTAGAGAATTCTTCTCGATATTGCCCTCGAATAAGCAATAAAACAGAAAATCGGGAGTCCCCTCTTTTGCGTAACCATTGTATCTTATTGCACATTTCACATCTAGAAGAACTTGTAGAAGCCAGCCACCCACATTCTTCGGAATTGCGCCGCACACTCCAACTACGGTTCGTTTGACATCTCCTATCTTATAAAACTATTCTGATTTAAAGAAACTACGACCATGTCGGACGAAAAAAACCAATTACTACTCGATAACTGGAATAATGTCGACTAAACTGATAAACCGGCCAACTTCGGAGCAAGACCTCAGACTTTCCGACTGGAATTAACTACATATTCAATTTCTTTTTATTTGCTGATAGCCGCTAAATAGGTACACTTTTTCATCAATTGAGTTCTAGTAATGATAGTGAGTTATGATATATTATTTGTGTTTGGATACATATATTATAATTATAAGAGTTTCGAGTTGGTAGAGGTACACGTAGCTTATTCTTTTTCTCATAGGTAGTGATGAAAAATAGTATGTATCATTCGGGGCCAAAATATTTTGTCCTCGGGCGGCGTATATTGAATTCCTCGCAAAGTTCAGGATTCTACTTAAGAATCTTTCGCTTTCCTCTGAATTTAAAATAACGCCGTCGGCGAACAAAATATCAGTTTGTCCCCTTATGACACAAATAACTATTAATTGATTTAGTGAGTTTAACAGCTTGATTACAAGTTTTGTGGACGCTCCATCAAGATAGTTTTATCACAGGTACTTTAAAGATAAAAAAAAAACTGGCTTTAAAGATAAAAGCGAAAATTATTATATTAATAAAAATACCTAAAAAATCTGAAGTGATGAAATTATAAAGTTACCTCATGATTCCCAAAGGTATCCAATTTGAAACTTTTATAGACACGACGCCACTGAATCGCACCACACTACGAAACATTACGCACAGTTTTCTTTAAAGTTTTACGCTTTCATTATCTTCCATTCAATACTAATGAATATTAATAAGTACTTAGTAGGCAACAAACATCATCTTTACAGTATCCCAGACCGCAGTTAAATAAATACTTTTATTCAATTTCATTTTTGCCGACCAACCACATCAGTTACGAGCCATTAACTGAGTCGTCGTCGTCCGCCCTCAAATTGAAATATTTGTTGTCCCAACGATGAAAAAACAGTGTAATTGGGTCAGACACGACACCACCCTGTTATCTGATAGAAAAGGTTGTAAACCGATTGCAAAAAATATTTAATAATAGACAGAGAATTCAACGCTACAATGTAGACAGCACAGTCGGCCGGCCGCCGTGGACTGAGTGTAGCGAAGAAGCCTCGAACAATGTTTACCATGACATGCGAGTTTTGTGTGGACACTCCTATATTAACCGCACTATAATTTTTCACGGACTAATGATAAATTATTTTCGTTGATATTCATATTTTTGTTTCAAAACGCGACATGAAAATGTTTTCAATGCGCTGTACCTGTAATGAATAGGCGGGTAACCCACACACAAATGGATCGGCTAAAATTGATGAATGGGTTGTGTGGTCATGTCCATATAGTCAGAATCTAAACGGTCGCCGCTGTGGTCATGAATAAAGAAGTGGTATCGACTGGCGAGTGCGGCCTCACCCTAGAATAATTTACACACACGACACCACCGACCACCCCGCGGTGCGCCGTGTTCGCCTCATATTTAGCTATTTTTGGAATTCCAGTTCATTGGGTGTCATCCTTGACGCCATTTGTATTGATTCGCTGAAAGTTTTACTGCATTTAAGTAGGTACCTACCTAATGCAATTTCAGCACCTGCAGACATTCAATTATTTTTATCACGTCATAGCGTTATAGAATATTGTATGTATGTAGGTACTTAATTAATTCAAAGGTAGTACGAAAATATATTATTTATTATTTGTGAAGCTGCCGATAGAAGAATATCTCCGACAAGACAGAGAGAAGTGGTTACAAGTGATCTATAGCCCGATTCTCGTAAAAACAAACAATCCAAATAACACTGAAGTTCGAGAAATTCGTTCGATCGAAATCCTATCAAAAGTTGGTATTAACTCAAACGTTTACTCAACGAAAAACGGTTATTCAACGACTTGTTGCGATGGCGAAAAGGCTATCAACGACAATGGTCGTTACTGTTTTTATTACGTGAATCGGGCTACCTACTGGTAGAGTGTATGTACTCACATGATGCGTAGTGCTACTAGGGCTGCTGGCAGGCGAGTGTCGCCTGGCGGGCAGGGGCGCGGGTAGCGGTGCCGGCGGATGCGAGGGCGGCAGCGCCTTGCCCAGCGCCGCGGAGCCGCCCTGCCCAAAGAGCCGCAGCACCTGCTCCGGGGATATCGGCCGCTTCTTGCCGTTCGCCGTGCTCAGGTGGTTCGTGCTGTTCCTCAAGCTCGTTGCGCCTGCTGGAGATATGAGATGAGAATACTGATGCGTCTCTACATAGTTCGGGGACTCATTTCCAATATTTGTAGCGGGTATGAAAAAAAATGTGGCAGATTTCTATCAAATGTAAAAGAAAACAATCTAATTAATACTTAAATTTTAATATTTTATCACGGAAATAATCAATCTAAACTAAAGCGACCCAAGAATCTATTGCGTCATCTCATTATTACTTTGTGATAGGTAAGACTTTTTTGAGCGCAAATAGTCTCAGGATAGTAAAGTAAGTTGCCATTACGAACATGGGAACAAATAGCTTGCAAAACCGGCAACCGTTGGAGTAGAAAGGTTTTAGAACGGTTGCCACGAGCTGGAAGACCCTATCTAGTAACTTATGTGTGTGTCGCATTCACACAGAAAGCCCGCGGATGCGAGTTTGAAAGAGCCAGTATAAGTAGTAAATGTCTACCGCCTCACGGATGTATGAAACAGCTAAAAATAGTTTACCTGCGCTGTTCGCGATATTGGTTGATCCTAGATAGGGCGCCCTGGCCAGCTTTCCCGTGTAATGGTGCGAGTAGGAGGTGTGATGGCCGTGTGAGGAGGCCGGCCGCTCCACGATGGTGTACGAGGTGCCCGGCGGCGAGTAGTATACGCCGCCGCCGCCGCTGCCGCGCGCGCGCGCCCGCGCGTCCTCCGCCTCGTAACTTGTGTGTCGATTGTCCTGCAACCACTGGTTACATCGGAGATTACCTCTACACATGGTGCTACTAGTTCCTGGTTAAAGCAGCGCTATTCGCAAACTCAATAAATGCACCCACCCAATGATGTGTTATCTATGGGTACCTTTTCCTACTACATATCAATTCCCTAAGTGGATTGGATAGATATCCATGGATTCTGGTGAATAATGGTTGCTGCTCACATTGCGTTGCGTTTTCTGAGAATGTGCCAAGTACCTATCAACTTTGTTCTCTTGAAAAGAGTAAGCGCCGCCATACACGGACTGATTGTCGACAGCTCTAGACCAGTTGGTTGCAGTCGACCGCATCGACCGCCCACCGACTGCTTGAGCGGTCCGTGTATGGTGGATGTCAATTTTGTATTGAAACTGCGGTCGACTGCAACCAACTGCTCTAGAGCTGTCGACAATCAGTCAGGTGTATGGCGACACTAAAAGTTTCATGCCAGCTCTTCTCAGTGGAAGCAGCATTCTAAACCGATTACCTTCCACCGGTCCTAGGTAGATTCTAATTATTCATGAGAGTTCAGTTGGAGTTAGCCTACATGAATAAAAATAGGTAGTAGGAAAGTAGGTAATGAATAGTGGATGTGTACCTGGTGCGATCTGGAGTGCCTGGCGAGGTGGTGCGCGGGCGGGTGCTGCGGAGTGGCGGAGCGCGTCCAGCCGTAGCCCTGGCCGTAGGGCGGCGGCCAGCGCGCACCGAACTCCGCCAGCTCCGAGCCCTCCCCCGCCTCCCCCGACCTCATGCCGGGGGTCACGATGCACTCTGGCAGACAAAAACTAAAAGTTGATCCCTCTTCTTAGTTCCCTACTTAGATGGGTGCACGAGGTGTTATGCGGATATTCACCATAAAATTTAAACGGCACAATTTATTTATACCTACTATAGTGATTGAAAAAGTCCTTTGGTTACCATAATATTCCTAGTCGTATGTACAATAGTCTAATGTTTTAGGTACCTACTATTATTTTTACTAAAAACCTAAGTTGGTACATATACCTACTTATGAGAACTTGTATTTAAAAGTCAGATTCTGATGTTAAAAGAAGTTCGAATAAATTAATGTAGTTAATCAAGCAAAAGATTATGCGTGATGAAACTTGCTTGTTCATCGTAATTACGCATCGTGGCTATAGAAAATCACCATCGAAAAACGTAATTTAAAACGGCCACAAGTTCCTTGGAAGGCGTGAAAAGTGTGAGCCAGCTACAGCGAACATAACTTAGCGTTTAACGGCGCCTCCTCTGCATACTAGGTAATTTAGCGAGGGAAGTCGTAAGCAAGCGCAACACCTGGGCGCGGCTCAATTTATGAGACCGTCGACTCGGGATTCGATCGTGAACCACAACATAATTTTTTTATGTAGCGTCCATTCATTGTTTTAAATTATTTACGCGCGGCTGGTTACACTTGTTTTGCAGTTTAATTATCAGTTGTGTTGCCATCAAAATGCCATAAAAAAGTACCCACATGAAAACTTGGTCTCATAATTCGGTTAATTTTCATGCGACAACAACAATATAAGTTACTTAGGTTCATTATAGCTGCCATTATCAGTTACACTGCGAAGCTCTACATGATCACCACTCTACAATATTTATTTATAAAGAAAACCCTCTACTGGGCCCTATTCCTTTGCTAAACCGTCGTAAAGAAGTTAATGAGGGCCTAACTACGAATTAAACTTCCGAGGAACGGCCATGGCGACATCCGGCGGTTACCCGCGACTTCCGGTCACCGCGGCTCTTGCCCACCACGCTTGTTTATGACGGAAGGGCTGAATATTGCACGCAGTCTGTATCGTTGGACGACGCCCACAAAATTACGTGTTATGCGAAAAACAACTCACACGTGCGAGTGCGTGTAGGGGAGGAAGTACATCAACACCCCAAATGCCGACTCATTCTATGCCATGCGGCCCGTTCACGACTTCGCGCGACGGCGACGGGCGACAGCGTTTTTTGCTAAAATGTTGCATGACGCCACGAGCTGCCGCTGTCAGCGGCAACGCGCGCGATGCAACATTTTAGCAAAAAACGCTGCCGCCCGTCGCCGTCGCGCGAAGTCGTGGCCAGGCCGTTAATAGAGTGAGTTACCATAAAGTCTATGGTAACACGACTAACCTTATCATAAACTACAGACAACACAATATAAGATTACCTTTAAACAATTACTTGCATTTAGGATGGGGAGCCCAGCGTGCACTTCGTGGATTTACTCGAGCGTCGTCCAAACCTAGTAGATTCGGTAGATGAGATGATAGGAAGAATACATTGTTCTAGATGTTTCCACTTTCAGCGGTGGGGGAAGCGTCTACATGACAATTTCAATATTTTTTTGTATAAAAAGCAATGACATGGAAATACTCAAACGTGTCAGATATTGATACTTTTCACGCTCCAATATGTTAAATTGAAAAAAATAATTACTCGCGCGCGCCAGATTTTGTAAGCATCTATAGGCTACGGTAACTGCTTAAAATCAGGCGGGCTGTACGCTTTAATGCCACCGCAGTCCTATAAAAAAAAAAAACTGAGGGGTGAAAAAGTGAAACTTCCAGATGCTCCCATTTCTTAGACTGACGATCAAATTAGCAAAATTGACACTTTTGACACTTCTTAGCTAAATGAATCTCCCTTATCTTAATCTGACGAGTTCGAGTATATTTTAAGATGGTCTATTTTTTTTTTTTTAGTTCCCTTGAGCGTACCCACCTATATTAAGGGCTCATACTGCTTAGAGGTTCTTATCAATATGTAAGCTATCTCCCTTATCTTAATCTGACGCGATCGAGTAAATCCAGAAAATCCCCATCTATTTGTAATTCATTCAAAATACCCATAAAATTTGCCATAGAACTTCTTGGTAGCGTCTTTGGGTGATAAGTGGATAAATTGAACTGTTGAAAATGGCTTGTCCAACCCATCCGAGATTAAAGTCGTAATGTTACCTATGTAATGTAAGTGTTTCACAATGCCGCGTAATATGCCTAAACCCGTAGAATATAGCAGATAATTAGAACAGCCCATAAAATCCCCCTACGACATCCATAACAGTTGGCTACATGCCAGACGCTACGTACCTACTTTCATCACCAGATGAATTCATCCTTAATCGTGCGGGTAATAAGTAAAATCCGCACGTTCTCAAGCGGTAGGTACGGCCACAGGGAGGCACTCATAAAATGTATGTTGGAATTTCCCCACTATTCCAGTGTTAATTAAACAAAAGGTTATGTTAATGATCCAAGATATTTATGGCATCAATGATATAATAAATAAAATGAATTTTCTACAAGCTACAGCTGTTTTCTTTGCAAACACAGCTTATATTGCTGCATTTTTTTACTGTATATCCATAGGTCGCTGGTTCATATCCGGCTCGAAGGACCATGTCGCGCCTTCGTGGCGGCGACAAATTGTTGTGTGGTGTACTCACAGGGGCTGGATATAATCGCCAATTTATAATAAAACTCTTGTAGCAGGCAGCACACCTCTTTATTCCTCTTGTAGTAGGTGGAGAAGGGGCGAGGGCAGAGTGCCGCTACATAAATTTAGTTATCTACTAAACTATACTTTAGTGTTGCTATGCAACATACGTAGCCAACAAGAAGAAGACTGTGAATTATTTTATAGTACCTATCCAGGTACTTAATGGTTTCCTAAGCGAACCAACTTTCCGCTAAATTACAACTTCTAACGCTAAATGATCCGCAGAAATTTGTTCGAACATTAACTTTAGTTTATAAGGGTATCTGACTACGTTAACATATATTTTATTGCCTTAAAGGTGAATTTTATTAAAAGAACAGTGTAGGTATGTAGGGTATAAAATTTAATAGAGTCATTCCTGCGAACAAGATTCTCGCCGTGATTTTCGTGGTAATTTTTGTTTTTGTGAATTTTAGATAATTTATATTAATAACATAATATAGCCTTTTATACAAGTTCAAATCTCTATCGCTTTTGTAAATCTGATGATAACTTTGGACAGAATTCAAGGTTAAAGAAAATGGTGCCACGAAACTCATGCAGTACCACACGAAACTCACGCGGTAAATTCCGGGTATTTTTTACGCATTATTTATGTACTTTACTATAAGTTTTGCTCTCTTTATGGTTGTTGGGACTTGTGTTTAATAACAAGAGAATATATAAAAGCACAATTTCTGTTTCTGTATGAATATAAAAGACAAAATATGGGGAAAAAATCTAACATAAACATGTGAGCTGGTTATACTTGATTCCAATGGTATTTTCCCTGATTTCTACAAGTTCTGTGTGATATACTACTCCAGATGTCACTTACAAGCTATTTAACATAGTGTTCCGTTCGTTTTACCAGAGACCACACTCCGAAAAAGATGTGATATGCAAATTGTTTGTGATCGTTATGCGTCGAATATTGTTATAGAGGTGAAGAAACTAATATGAAATAGAATAATTTAGGTACTCCAAAAGATGTAAAGTCTCGTGAAAATTTGAGCCACACTGTGGTCCACTTCTAGCCTTGTCCTCTCCAGATGCTCACAAACGCATGGAAATAATTTCACGAAGGTGGCGGCCCTTAGTTCTTATATCCCATCTGGACTGCCATTTGTTCAGACATCTTCGTAAACGACAGAATTCTAAAGCGATCTCGCGTTTTAAGGATCTTTGTGTTCATGTTTTCTGGAGGAGAAAAGTACATGACCGCGCTTCTCTGACTCTTTGGGTCATCTGGGAGCATTCTCGCAAATAATAGCAGAATCTCAATCAATCCAGCTTTAGGACCAACTAGAGCTCGAAACCGATCCAATTGCCAAAGGTGTCAGACAGGGAAACGTTCCATCTTCGAAATGATGATGATGAATGATGTATTTTATCTTCCCCACTGGAAAAGGTAAAGTATCGATGCTAATGGCGAGTATAGGTGTACTTGTTAGCACTTTCAATTTGCTGATGATATCCTGGTCTGGACTGGAGGATCTCAGCTCTATGTTCTCAATAGAGCTTCCCGTCAGGTGTATCTTAAAATTAAATAGACAAGACGAATGTTCTTGCGGCTCTTCTCAATGAAAGCAATACGCTAAAATGTTTATATTAACGATTCATAAGCACTACCTAGGTATGAGCTTTGTCCAGAATAAAATCCGAATCAAAATTAGCAGTACCCGATAAACAAATAAAATCGCCCTCAAAATTATTAAATTAAATTATTTTGTTGCGTTGCGGGTTTAGTTTATCCTCTCTCTCTTCCTGACTATGTATCCCACATGGTGGTGGGGTCAGCCTTCCTAGGCTTTCCCTTCCACTTCGCTCTATTCTCGACATCGTTTTCGGATACCTGACACTCTTTCATGTCCTTTAGCATTACAGCTTTCCATCTTGTTTTGGGTCTGCCTCTGGGTCTTGGGCTGGGAATGGAAAGTTGTAGTGCTAAGTTCCCTACGTATTCAGGTGGCCTCCTTTTCACGTGACCATACCATCGCAGGCTACTCTTTTGCATCTTGTCGGCGATATCGCGCACGCCCAGGCTTCCTCGCACGTACTCGTTACGAATTTTATCAAGCCTTGCATACCATTCAAGCAACTTGAATGGTATGCACGTTCGTTTGGGTTATGGCCCACGTTTCGCTGCCATACATGAGGACTGGTCTTATGATGGTCTTATATACCATGCCCTTTAGTTTTACAGTCATTCTTTTATCGCATGTAACACCAGTTACTTCTCGCCATTTTAGCCACGCTGCAGCTATTCGGTGCTGAACTTTGCATTCTACGTTCCCGGAATTGTGCATCATACTCCCCAGGTATTATTCCCCAGGTATATTGATCGCACAAAGTGACCAATTGTCCATCGATGGGAATGGAACTGCTGTCGCTTGGACCTGGTTCGTTAAAGCACATGAATTGGGTCTTTGCTACACTCAGCACAAGGTCACGGCTTGCAACTGGTGTTTCCAAGATAAAAGTGCCTGTTGTAACTCATCACGGCGCTCTGTACAGATGGCTACATCGTCAGCGTATATAAAAGTCCACGCTGCCGAATTTTGCGCTAACTCCGTGAGTGAATCCAAAACGAGACAATAGGAAGAGACTCAGTACAGAGCCTTGATGTACGCCTTCTGTGACCGCTATTGGTTTTGTCTCACCCACTACCGTCCGAACCATTGATCTTGCACCCTTATACATGTCGGCAACGTTGTTGATGTATTGTTCGGGAACATTATTCTTCCGAAGGCTCCACCAGATCGTGTCTCTTGGGACCCTATCATCAAATGCCTTTTCCATGTCCAAGAATGCAACATACAATGGTCGGTTTTTGGAGTGATATTCATCAGCAATCGTGTTCAGAGCAAACATCGGATCGGTGGTCGATGGGCCAGGTACGACGTGCGGGTTTAGTTAATATTAATAAAATAATGATATTTTTGAATTTTGTTCTTGAGTTTCCTGGACAAATCACTAGGAAAGACGGACACAACCATAAGCAATTAATAATGAAATGAGATGACAGTATGGAGCAAATGCGATCAACGCTGAGCTTCACGATACCATGGACATAAACAAATGGCGAAGCATCATGAGACAAAAAATCATTCCGCGACGGGCAAATCATGAACGTCAGCAATGAGGATCGCTGCGTGAGGGATACAACCAGTGTCTGATGCCAATATGTACTAAATTATGGCACTGAGACGTGTTCATCACATGAAAAATCCTACGAAAAATGAGATTCGTGGTAATTTCATGAGATTCGTGGAGAAATTGCCACGAATCTCATGCCACGAAACTCGTCAAATTAAACATATTTCACTATTATTCTTGCACTTCAAAATGTAGTATTAATTAAATAACACTAAATCATACTTCGACAGCTAAGTAATTCGTATTAAAAACCCCAGTATCTTAAGTGACTGCAAACAACAATAAATGTTGTCCACAAAACTCCGTTACATCGGCAAAAAAACATGTTTTTTGGACTTTGATACCCTATATCTCATCGCGGAGAGATACACCCTCGATCATCTCTCTGCTGGACTGCCTCGACATGACTGGCTGTCAGTAGTGACATCAAACAAGACCATACATCGTTTCATCGTAGACTTATACATCATTTAGTAATGCGCCGTAAAAATGTGCACAAACGTGTGACCAACACAAATAGCTGTTTAATATTCAAACTAAACAATAAAATATATTAAATTTGTAATCAATAAAAAGAGTATATTTTTACAATTTTTTTGATATCTATAACACGATCCCAACACCATTTACCGAAAAGTTAAACGCTATTGTTTCATGAAAGTGAAGCGTGTGACACAGCGAGAACGGCTAATTTGACCCCGATTTTGGTTTTCAAATGAAGTTTGGATGTATAATTTATTTATTAATGAAATAAAAATTATGTTTTCCAAATAGACAAATGTAGTAAGAAACGAAAAAAATATACTTTTAATCGGTATCTCTGATATGAACAGAGATAAGACTGTGTGACCGCTAAAATCGAGCTTTGCAGGAACCACCCAATAGTATCATAAAGCCATTAAGTATGAAAACTTATATAGACCAGGGGGCTTACCACGAACTCTTATTGCGATTTAATTACAGGAACGTTTTAACGATTCAGTGTCTTTTTGTGCAATGACGTACCTTATTGTCATGACAATAAGAAACGTCATTGCACAAATGGCCGCTGAAACGTTAAAACAAAACTGCTATAAGAGGTGGTGGTAAGCCCCCAGGTATTGGGACCTAAACCATCGGCAAAAGGCCGTTCTACAAAAGGTGCCCTACTCGATACCTATTTAACACAGGATTAGGTAAACGTGCTCCCATTCTACCACCAGTGCGCAGTGGTAAGATGGTCCTAACGGCGTCATCGTGAGCCCCGCAACGGTACGAGTAACTTCCATCGGTTTGGGCCAAAGTTACAGACTCTGAAGCGGAATTTCATCCTATCTAGTAAACTGTGAGTTGCATAACGACTGCACTGCGGTCAAATTGTTTCTGTATAATTTAATAAGTATGTTATTTACTCCAGCGTGTTAATTAGTGTAAATGAACATGGATTAAGCCTTTGGTTAGCTCGTACGTGTCATCTGATTCAAAGATCATTGCGCTGCAATCGTTGATATAAGTATTTTTTGATGTTGTCATTCTACCACTAAAACAAATAAAAATACCTGCCAATATAAAGAAAATGTGAAAAGTTTACAGAAAATATAAACCGCTTGTTTGGATGAAGAGAAGAAAGCATCGTAGCGTAGGTAAGTAAATGCAACAGTTGACAATATTAAAAATTAGCTTTCCAGTCAGTATTATTGAAAGAAATTGTTCCAATGGGTCCAATTTGTGATAATTTATCTCGCAGAGCTCAAAGGACGGACGGATGGGCGGCTGGCGCGGCGCCAGGACCCGCGCCCGGCGCCCAACAGAATCGCGTCCTACAACTTTATACCACTTTTACGTTGTCTCACTTCATGACTCATACATTTTTACTGCCGAAGAAATATTTCAGTGTAGGTATGCGTCTACAATTTATAACAGAACTAGCTTTTGCTCGCGACTTCGTCCACATATAATTTATCGCACGGGAACATACTATAAATACGGATAAAAAGTACCTACGTGTTAATCCAGGTTATAAGCTATCTGTGTTCCAAATTTCATCCAAATCCGTTCAGTAGTTTTTGCGTGAAAGAGTAACAAACATCCATCCAAACTTTCACATTTATAATATTAGTGGGAATTAGTGGGATGGGATATCTTAACTTGTATTAAGTTATTCATTAAATTGAGGAATTCCATATTAATTTTACTTACGACATTAAAATACACAAGGAATGAGAAAATAATTAAAACCACAAGCCATCTACCCACATACGTAGAGGTACGGACCATCTAATATTTATAAGATGAATTCATTAAGCATGTTCAGTGAAGTAAACACGATGCGCACGTAGCCTTTGAGCATGAGCTTCAGCCACGTGGAGAAAATTTAGAGCGAAGGGAATACCTACACTAATTAATTAATGAGAAACGGAGCAGTAGGTACGACCAGACCTTCCGCTGTAATTGCATTTATGTGCCGTAAACCAAAAACCTTTTACATTTGTCGAACAAGCTGCTCTAAAATCGGCTTCCACTCTTTTAATGAAAGCGCGTCGTTCTCCTGGGAGCAGGCAGGTATTTGCTTTTGCTTCATAAATCTAATTATGTATTCGCTCTTCTCAAAATAAGACGGCTCTCTGTTGTAGATTTTAAAAATTTATTAACAAGAAAGAAATACAAAAACTCTAAAGTATAAATACAAGAAAATAGGGTATTTTTAGGTGTTGTCCAACAGCATTGTCCATTTGTGCGAGCCAATGGCTCGGAAAACGAGAGCCAACCACAGACAACCAAACGGAATAGTTGCCTACAACCGCCGCGGGGCGCCGCCAGTGAACTGGACTGGACCACTGTCCGATATTGCCGAACAAATTATTCCCTTGTTTTCTGTCGATAGGTAAGTAAGTATAAAGTTTTTAATGCCCACAAAAAAGTCCAACCGATTCAACGTTCTAAGTACAAGGTAATTTTAAAAAAGCCTTGTTTGTGTAAGTACCTACCTACCTAATATTTTCCTAAGGACCTATGTATTTAAGAAAGTACCTACTGTGCGATTAGGTATTTCGTCGGTCTCGGCGTTTCACGTGTCACCGCCGCTCTTGTCATATCGCTTTTGGCATGCGATTTCCCGGAAATCGATAGCCTTGGTCGCGTCACTATGGAAATATAATAATTAATGTTTTATGAGTGACGAACCAACTTCTTTTATTTCCTATAGGTAACAAAACAATATCTACTCATTTGTTTCGTTGTATTTTTTGGCTAAAATCTGTTATAATTAATTGACATCTATTTTGTGTAAATTTTAATTCAAAGCCCGAATTGTTTGATAACTTGGGTACATACATCATTCAAAAAACTGCTGACAATGTTGCGGCTTTGTCACTGACCTCATTATAAGCTAGCATAGGTGTGTTGTGAGCTGACATGTCGTGGCCGTAATTGTATGTTCTGTCTCGTGTTCGAACATCGAACCAATGCCTTGTTGTACCGGTAATCCAAATCAAATCAAATAAAAATAAAAAAACGTGTAAGCTACTCGTATATGTAGCATTTATAAAACTTCAAAAAAACAATATTTTAGCGCTACCACCAGTTCGTAATGTTGCTTCCATTGAGAAGAGACGGCAAGGAACTCAATGGTTTCAAAAGAAAAAGAATAATTGTGTACATTTTCAAACAGCAACGCTATGTGCGGGCAGGCATTAACACATTGTGAATAACAAAATACAGAATTAGGTAGGATAGCCTAGAAAGCTGTGCATGCCTATTCCAAAGATAGTTCTTGTTTTTAACGATTCAAATAACACTTTACAGGGAACAAAACCAATACAGATATGACTGCCTGAAGTCGTAGGCACCTTTGCCTAACCCTTATAGAGGCGTGATCATGTGTGCCCGAAGTCGGCTTTAACGATCACGCTTGGGGAGCAAAACAAATCCTACTTAAAAGACCATGATTACGGAGGGCATTTATGACGTCACGGGAGCGTGCGAGTGAGGCACGAGCGGGGAGGAGTAGGGGTTCAAGGGCGGGAATGTAGGGCAATGGGACACGGACGAAGTTGAGCTACCGGGGTTACTACGTACAGCTGCCTGCGGACCGCTTACTTCCTGATTAGTTTAGTCATACCATTACACTATTCCATGCCACTGTGCACGCAACTATTGAGGTACCTACGCCACTTCATGAATACTTACGTACTCTACGTTTAAGTATGATTATATCTTCGTTCATCCAATTGGTAGTAGGTACTGATAAAATAGTGTCTTACCAACGCGTAGCAGTGGTTTATTTTGCCGTGTGTTCATTCCTTCTATGTCCAAGTGCTTAATTTTCGTGGCAAATAACCTTAATTATAAGTAATGCTAGCGTGTTACGCGCGTAACCGACCTGTGATTTCCCGCTAGCATGCCTGATTATTTTCACAAAATAGGTAGGTACCTATATTATTATTTGACCAAACCGGCGACACACCTCCAGGCCATGCAAACACGCATTAATGCATTATTAATTACCATTTATCCCATTATATTTACCTATAGCTATTCATGAACGGCTATAATTTTTCAAAAGAAGCACCGTTCTCAGCCTTGAGACCGGATGAGAAGCCTTTTGTTACAGATATTGCTCAGTTATTTATAGTTCCAAGGTTTAACATGTTTCCTTGAGCTGTTCCAGCTACCTACATATAAATGTTTACAGGCGTGTAAACCTGGAGTGAAAACATAAAACGTACACGTGTAGGTAAATAGCTAGATTGCCCGCGGGTACAACAAGTAGCTCGCATGATCGTAAATCACTCTCTAACCTCTAGGAGTCGTTGTTTTCTCTTGTACGAGTATCCGACGGCTACTGAACAAGTTACCTATTATAGACACATAATGATAGCTGTATCTATATTCTGTAAGTACGTCAAAACTGATATAAATAAACTGGATAAAACTTCCACGTGAATCTATGCATTTACGCTGCCAAAGTAGGGATAAGTTCACGATTTATTTTCGCCTATCCCCAAAGCATTTGCATTTAGTAATGCTGTGACTGTTTGTAATTACGGTATGGAAAACGCTACGCTACGCTATATCAAGCACAAAACCAAAGG
Organism: Drymonia ruficornis; assembly: GCA_947859195.1. Taxonomy (NCBI): domain Eukaryota; kingdom Metazoa; phylum Arthropoda; class Insecta; order Lepidoptera; family Notodontidae; genus Drymonia; species Drymonia ruficornis. Next base: position 10,709,324 of record OX401905.1, on the reverse strand, counting down.
CCGGTAACAATAAATACTCGTTTACCCATATTCATATCCGAATCGGAAAGTCCGTTAGCATACAAATTGACTAATTTGTTTGGAACCGGCGTACCAAACGAAAATAACATTATCGCTTCACAGAGAACGACGTAGACCCATGTCAATGACAATGGAAATAGCTGGATACAATGATAGCGTTTCTCGTTAGTGTTATGTACAATTATTATCATTGGAATACGTCATTCATACTATATTATTAAAATTTACTTATGGAATAAAGGGAAAATAAAGGCTATCTTCATTATCGTATCGTAGCCCTGCTTCATTATCACTATCACTATCACTACATATTATAAAACAAAGTCCTCGGCCGCGTCTGTCTGTCTGTCTGTTCGCGATAAACTCAAAAACTACTGCACCGATTTTCATGCTGTTTTCACCAATGGATAGAGTGGTTCTCGAGGAATGTTTTAGTATATAATTTGTCAAGTTTTTGTATACATTGGCTAAAATATAATGATATTTGTTGGAGGTGTCGGAAAAAATAAGCCGTCTGGGAGCTTTCAACGATAACGCTGCCTAAACCCTTTGAGATACCTATTACAAAATGATGTATGGTGGAATTGTGTATCTTATATAAGTAGGCCTACAGAAAAGTCCGCGATGGCATATGTCTATCTCTTAAGGATAATTTTAATACTTTAAAAAATGGGCAATTATAAAGCGGTAATTGGAAAGCTATTTACACAAATACACATTATTTTACTCTTTTACACCATATAATTTAAACGAATATCTTAGAAGTAATCGCAAAAAAAAATACGGACGCGAGAATGGGTTGCAGGAACGGGATCAAAATTTCATGATTACTTTTGTTCGCGATAACCGACAACACGCGGGCGAAGCCGTGGGCATCAGCTAGTCTGGAATAAAAGGAAACAAATTTTGCAAGAAACCTTCACCCTTCCCCTAAGGGAAATTACAGAAGACGCCGATACGCCTCTTGCAATGCTACTTCATCGAAAGTCGCGTCGCGTTGTGCTACCCAGAAATCTGTTAGTAAAGGATACTTTGCAATAACGTGCGTGGTCTCGTTGAACGTGTATTTTGGTGTACCAGCGTAATGTCTGATCTAAAAAGTTTTATTAGAGCGGTTAAGAAAATATGGAATTCTACTTTGGCTCCATTCCCTATATACCTAAAACACATGACAAACCGTGCAAATTCTCGTATACACCAGTTTTACACATTCCAAGTTCCAAAATCCACACAAACTAAGTCATCATCATCATTTCAGCCGAAAGATGTCCATTGCCGGACCCCTGCCCTAAGGTTTTCCACAACGACCGTTTCTGTACGAGCACCATTTACCGTTTACTTATTCATAATATTGTAATTTAATTTTCACCAGAGCCAACACAAACAACTCCGTCTGTTCATTCTGTGAAAAACAAGCTCTCAATGAAACTAGAACGATAGTGGGCGGAAACTGACAGCAGACGAATTAAGTTGAGCGAGAGTGCCCGAGTGCTACGGCAGGCATTGTCCGCAGGCGCTGAGCGCTCGCCCTCCTCGCTTCACATCGTCAAGGGAGCCCTCAGCTAATATGAGAAACGATTGCCACTACCTACGTCAAATGCTTCACTGAAGGTTGGCGGTTAATTCTAATAGAGCTGAGTATTGCGCAACAGTTCTAATACTTTTATACCATAGTCGCTTTCTATCTATTCTTTCTCGTTTATCAACGTTCTCGTATCGTATCTCGTATCTCGTTTATTAACGTATAACGAAACTTTTCAGACTATGATTATTGTACCGGCTAGACTTGGTTTATGGACTTGCTATTATAGTTTGTATATGTAGGTTCTTACTATTCAAAGGCTGCTATTTTTAGGGTTGTCAGATGTTTTATGTTTTTGCTCTGAGAATATGCGTTATTGTTTGTGGAAGTCTTCTTCCATAAACTACAAAGTGGTAACCTTTATAGAATACCTAAATAGTGATGAGTAGACTTGCAAAAAACTGAGAGATATAGGTACTGTTCTGATTAGTTCTTAAGTATACATACCCAATAAGACCTACATATTTCAAGAAAATATTATGAGAACCTTAGTAGGTACTATAGAGTACCTATATTTCCCCTAACCATCGTAAACCAGAATGATAACCGGAGAAAATATACCAAACTCACTTCTATAATAGCGAACGGTAGGTTATTGTTCGTTAACGGCGGGTAGATACAAAAGCTGTATTCCAAATAAGCATGTTTAACGCCATGATTTACGACCTAAGCCCTTCAGCGGAACGCCGTTGTTTATTCAATTACCCGCCCGTTAAAGATTTAACAATACTCATTGTGGGGCGAGCCGAAGCTCTACTATTGGGTGTATAACCTTAAACTAGGCAGGTTGATATTATTTTGTTATATACAGTCGGGAATTAACTTCCTGATTCTATTTACACAGCACATAAACTGAAGCTACCTGGTACGAGTAGATTTTAATTCAACTACCTACATTATAAACAGAATGTACCTCAACTTAATATCCATTATATAAGCTACCTATATTGGAAGCCGATACCCATCCTCTATTTTCAAATTAAGGTGCATCTCTTTGTCGTGGAAACTCATTGGTATTCTTTTCACGATCGAATATTCCGTCTACTCTCCGCGCTGAATTCACTTACAGGCGAGCTGCTGGAATGACGGAAAATGCCAAACATCCTATAGGTATACCTACTTACCTACAACTGAGTAGGCACAAAAAAAAATAACCGCAAAATAAAAGTTTTTTAATTTTTTTATTAAATTCTTAATAATTTTTTTTTGCGCTACCTTTTTTTTGGTCCGGTCAGTTTACTTTCTGTAAAATCAATGGCTTTGTCGGACTTTGCTGATGAAAGTGATGCATGACAATAATATTTTTACAAAAAGTTTATGAATTTGTAGTATTACCTATTTCATTTTTAGTACGTATCTCTACATTACGTAGAGGCTTAGATTTCTATGATCGTTGCGTAGAGGCAAATAGATGTGGCCTAACAAAAAGGAATTGTTTTTATTTTTGACTAAACTAAAATTATGAAAATACATATATTTCTTGCTATAATAAATCAAAAAATTAGAAACAAAATATAAGTACATTTATTCATATAATCTCACTGTTTTATTATTTTCAAACGAAGCGACCAATCTGAATTAATGCGAGTAAAAGTTTCCCTGAAATTTCGGTGCTCTCTTACTTTACTTGTACATTTAAGAACCGACGCAAAACTGAATACGAAACGAGTTCGCGTGCCAAAAGACCTTTAAATATTTCCGTTTAAAGTTATGTTTTTATGGCTTCAGTATACTTAAATGTTAGGTAAGTAAATGTAAAATTGTTTATTCGAAAAAGTTCATGTGTTTCGTGATATTCGGTAGGTATTTGAGTCGGGTCACCCATCTATCTGGTGACTGGTAAAATACATAAGCGTATGTAGATATATGCATGCCCGTGAAGTAATACCTACCTACTTATGTTGTTACTGATTTTTTTTTACCGCAACTTTTTTCATAATACAAGCCTTCGACTCATTTTATAATATCAGTCAATGTGTCTTGAAGTCTTGACACGCGAAATAGTCGCGGAACTCTGAGAAGCCTCGAGTGAACATGAAAATCCTCTTTGGCTGAGCAGGCGAATGTGCCCCGGTTTACAGCGGGTGCACATTCCCGGCCCGTCGTAAAGGAGCCTGACGGTAATGGCCAGTAAATTTTTACAACTCGAACACAAAACACATAAAAAGGCAAATAACGCTGTCTCAATAGTTTATAGTCTAAGAAATTACACTAGAAAGCTAATTTCATTTCCATTTACCGTACAGTGATAGAATTTTGATGAGGCCATTTTAGTGAAACAATATTTAAGTATGAATTTCAAATATTTATAGAAACAACTGTTATTATTAAACTACCTACTAGATTCAACAAACGGGGTGCCGGGACCTTTGGCATTCGAGATTTTAGTTGTAAGTAGTAATTTAAACTTTTAACTTTCTGACGATAGTAAACATAACAATACCTACTAATATTTCTAGTCGCAATTTGTGAAACCTACTTCACATTTATAGTTACTCGTCATCACTTTATACTTGTTATATCAATTATTCAATTTAATAAGTAGTTTACAAGCACTTAGATGAAAATAACAAATTTACTTTTCAGTACGGTAAATTCAGATAATTCGTAGTCTGAAATGACTAAGTAGTCAGCTTTAGCGGAAAATTTCATTAATAATATGATACTTTTCCGGTAAATGTCCAACAATTACCTTTATTACAACGAGCGTGGCCAATGAGTTCATCTAGCTGCTATTTTTATTTCGAATCTATTTTTAACCAAATGAAATTACAAATAGCATATATTTTTGATCACAACATTTTTTCCAAAATTACTGTACCTAACGATAAAATGTAGCAAGAATTAAATATTACGTACCTACCTAACATTTATGTCAAGAGCAACGGAGACCAATAATCGGAAAACAACCCACCAATATCAAGCTATTGACGACTGCTCATGTCAAGAGCTCAGGGTCAAGAGAATGACGACTGAGAAGAAGATATATTAGTGATAAATGCTATTTTTGTTGCTCTATCGTTACTTATTCTGAAGAAATCATATATCATACAGCGGCCTCATACATAATGTATCAGTGCGTAGCAGTCCTTGCTAGCCGACTAGTTTTGCTTACACATACAGTATTTACGTTTTCTTGGAATTTAATATAGTGGTAAATACCATCGAGAACATCGTTGGTAAATAACTATTCATTTATTGTTCACAAGGGATATCAAATTGGTGCCATACAAATCCGCCAAGGAACATTATCGTTCGGCGTGATTACCTATTATGAAGCTAATGCGAATAACAATACCCATAAGTACCTACTTAGTCGTTATTGATTTTTAGGGAAGAAGGAAAATCAAGATCGCGACATATTCAAAACCGACTTCATCGCTTAGATTTTTCACACTTAAGTAGGTCGCTAATTTGGTGGAAACACCTGTTCGAAGCTACCGCTTGCCTCGCCGTGCATCTCCGCTTTGATGTAGAGCCGCCCTTACTATCCCCAAGACAAACGTTATCATAATATTACTGAACTCATTATTCTCGAGCTAGAAATTCTTAAAACTGAATTATACAAGTTTCAAAGACTCACTATAATTAACTGTGTTCTTCGCCAACGACAAATAGAGTCGAGTAAATATAGCAGTCTGCTTTGCGAGATAGGTACTTCAGTTTCAAAATAGTATGTACCTATGATTGGTGTTCGTTGGAGCACGTTATTAGTGCTAGCTTGGATATGAAAAGTAATGTTTGTAGTTTTATTTACGCAGCCATTATTGGAAAAACTTTCAGAAGCTTCGTTGCTTATGAAAGTTCTGAACTAATTGGCAACAATGACTAGCAGGTCTCAAATATTATACGTACCGAAATTCTTGATCGCTTCCAATGTTTTACCTATGGGATCAATTGTTTGATATCATGGAATATGAGTTTATCTTCTTCCGAGGGAAATCCTCACCGTTAAAATAGGTGACACCTATTTAATTGGCAATCCTTGGTCTGTAATTGCAAGACTCGATGAAAGCAAAATGCGGTGGCATTGGGTTACTGAGTTATTGCACCGTTTTGTGGGAGTTGCGTGCACGCCGCACCCCGGTAACGCGACTCTGCTCACGACAAAATCGCTCCGATATGATAAAATTATAAGCTTAATAATAGCTTTTTCGAAGCGCCTTACATTTGATTTAAAATTCATGTTTCCAAACCTTAATCAATAAAACCAGGTAAGTTTGACCTACTGACTCTCTTCAGACAATAAGTATAAATATTGAAAGCTTTTGTAGCCGCATATTTTTTGCAACAATCAGACTAAACCGTATTTGATATAATAACATGTGTACATAAACAATTTTGTTTACTTAAATAATTCATGTTTATGACCTACTATAATATAATTGATGTACCTTTTAACAAATTGAAAAAGTAATCAGATGCGTTGGTGCTACGCGGTACTACGAACTGCTACGAATCTGCTACGCGTAAAGTTACAGCTATCAAATAGGTATCATATCATACAAACATGTCCCGATTAATCTGGCTAGCAGTATTAGTATTGTTGCTATAAAATATCGTGTACCTCAGTGGGTGTGCCATAATCAGATTGCGGCAGTCGTAGAGCTTCGCGCGCTACGCCGGACTCCGGCCGCTCCCACCACACGAACTGGTTCGATAATGTCAACTTGCAGACCTATCTCTTAATACGATCGAGATATGATTTGGCCAAATCTTATAAATTAACTTTAACCTTGATAGCTCAATACTATTTATATCTAATCCATGGAAAGGTAAAAGTTCATCTATGTCAGAAGTAGCTTCAACAATAGAGATGAATTGCGTTTGAAACCTAAAATTTCCGAGTCGAAACGAGCCAATATCATATTGAAACCGAGCACAAACGATTAATCAAATTGAATGAAGGCTGAAGTCATCTGGCGGTGGCGTCAATCAAAATAAACGCTCTGGAGGCTCACCTTATTATTTCATTTTGCGCGTGTCTCCGGGGCACGGCATGCCGAACGCTGGTGCTGTTAAAAAGCCTTTGTATTTCACATGTCTGCCCCCAGGCACGTGGCACGAGCACTGCACTGGCACGCGGCACTCGACTTGACACGGTTCGAGTGAAAGAAGGTCGCGCGTATGTTATTGTTGTGGGACGGTGTCGGCACCGCGAGGTCGCCACAGAGCGAGTGTCAGCGAAGAGTAGCGAGCGTGCGAGGCGCTCGGGCGGGCGGCGCGGCGCGACTGCGCGCCATCGCTCGCCGTCCGCTCGCTCAATAAGCTGGCCATGAAATTTTCAGCCGAGCTGCTGTCAACCAGTGGCGGCACGCAGGTGCCCGTGCCGCGGACACCAGACCTGCCGACGCGCCGAACGGCCAACCAGACACGCATCAATGATTACCATAATAAATTAACTGTAAAGTAAACCACGAATTGTACATTGGTACCTATACTACATTATATTATTGTGGTAGTATATTACTATAGTAGTTTATTAACAAAAGTCCCATTTATCTTTAATCCAAAATTACAAAGTTTTAATAACTTTATTCATATCAATTTATCCGGAAATCTCAACTCATGTATCTGTATCTCATCTCAACTCTCAAGCTGCTGTAACTACGCTCTATCTATCAAAATTCAGAATAAACTTCAACCAAAACACTATTACTATCTGAGAACCACAGGAAGGCCGCCCGCCGAAGAAGTTTTGGCATATGGCTGATAGGTGGCACTCTGCACATGTTACCTGGCTAACATGCTTTGAGCAGTCAAGCTAAATCACATTGATCGCAGTCAGGAAACTAAAAAACTTTTGGGTCTCAGAAAAATGATACCCTCGTAGCGAATCCTTCTTCTGTGGGTTGAGTCCTTATCCGTCTCATTTTACCCTTTATCGACGCCTCTAAGCCAGAAACCAAGGCTATTTGAAAGATATTAATTGAAACTATGTACAGACAGGTTTCATTAACTTTTATTATACGAATACTTATAAACATGTTACATCGACACTGGTGGAAAACTACAAAATTAGGTACAGTTTATCTAGATACAGATATTTACAAAAAATATTACGAATGTCATACCGAGCACTTAATGCATATGGCAGGTAACATATACAATTACACAATACTATAGATACGGGTTAAATATTATGACCAAGTTTTTATACATCATTATTTATCATAGGCACACCGTGTTTATTAGTGATTTGAAAGCGCGTTATTTTAAATAATTAAATGTTTCTAGTAATATTGTCAACGTATAGATTTTTGATCCCACTTCTCATTCAAATAATTATATAAGTAATTTATGACCGAATATGGATAGTGTGAACATACAGTTCCCGAGTTTCCATGCTTTTCCTATAAGTTAGGACTTTGTTAAATTGTAACACTGGAACTATAGGGACATATTTATTTATTTGTAACATCCAATATTTTTTCAAACACCCGTTGCAAATATAATTTCAATACATTAACAATTCAAGTCTAAGTACATAATAAATTCTTTTAGGTCATGTGCTGTATACGGTAGCAGACTACCAAATATTCATTTTGTTTAATCTAAAAACTTTCCGGGCTTTCCCATAAATTAAGAGGAGGGTTCGAAATTTGGTTGATTTTCTATTCTACTTTTTCTTTAAGTAAGTATGTGGACTAGGAATCTTATATTTAGATGTATGATTTTTGACTATATTATCTTGAGTATCTTTAAATCCAAATCACGATTTGATGAAATTTTCTCGATAAAAATTTTTTATGAAATGAGCTCTAATTATTTACAATTTTCCTTGCTACCACGATGTTTTTACGATTTAGATCACGAAATTATTTCTAAAACATAGCAAATAATGATATCTAAACTACCCTTCAACCATATTTTAATTCATGAAGTAGTTTTTTTTTAATTCAAGTAAATGTGGTTTGGCGCTTACGTTGTTTATTTCCGAGCGCGCGCACAATATCGCCATCTCACATTTTAAGTACTTGAACTAACCATGTCTCTCTCTAACTTTGTATTGTCAGTGTCCGCTCGGACTTGTTCGACGTCGGACCTGTGAAGGATTTTTTAAAAAATATTACGAAAAAATATTACGGTCGTGCCACATTACAGGTACAGTACAGTATTTACAGTCCGCCGACGCCTATGATAAATAAATAAATATCCTTGGAAATTCTTTTACACATGACTACCTGATCCCAAACTAAGCAGAGCTTGTACTATGGAAACCAGATAACTGATATTACTACATATACTACTTTTTGTTTGTAAATACAAACTAAATATACACTTAATTACACCTAGACTCGGGACATGCGGACATGTTCATGCACACAAATGCATGTCCTGGGCAGGAATCGAACCTACGACCTGTACTGCAGCGTGATTTTCGTTTGCTTTTCCTTGTCTTGTGTAATTTCTTTTCATCTCTTGTCATTTTGTGTCATCTCTTGTCATTTTGTGTCATCTCTTGTCATTTCATAGTTATTCGTGTCATTTCTGTAAAAACTCCCTATTTCGCTTACTGTTATATACTTGCAGCATGGTCTTGGGCCGACAGTGGGAATACATTGCTTGTCAAAACAATGGAGTCGCTTTATTGCGTTTGTTGTAGGTATGGATGGGCAAGTAATAAATATATCATACATCAATAAATTATCGTAAAAAATAACATTACAGATATGGATAGGAAAATGTTTGTCCGTCCTATTCAATCTATTATATTATAAACGAAAGTAACTCTGTCTGTTACCTTTTCACGGCTAAACCGCTGAACCAATGTTGATGAATTTTGGTATGGAGATAGACTGGGTCTTGGCGGAGAACATAGGCTACTTTTTAGGGTTCCAAAGGGTGCTAACGGGACCCTATTACTAGGCCTACGCTGTCCGTCTGTCTGTCTGTCCGTCTGTCAGCGCGGGCTGTATCTCACGAACCGTAACAGGTAGAGAGTTGAAATTTTCACTGAATGTGTATTTCTGTTGCCGGTGCAGAACAAATACTAAAAATATAATAACATTTAAAAATAAATATCAAGTCTCAAACTTGATATTTTTGATGTGTTTATTCTACGGTGGTACGGAACCCTTTATGTGCGAGTCCGACGCCTTCAGATCTTATGAATGTTTTCTTGAAATAAATATAGTGTATTTTAAGTAATTAACTGGCCAACCCTCAGGTCCTACCTACCATGTTAGGATCTTTTTCGTTCTAGCGGGTGTAAACCGTGATTTAACGAGTTAATGTGATAATTTTTGTATTTAAATTATTCAATTCAATGTATTTGTTTCAGACATAGTCCAATATTGATTATTAAAATTATTATAATTTCACAATAAATATAAAACAATAAATAAAAGTAAAATTAAATTAAAAAAAATAAAAAAATATTTTTTATTTTTCATGTTTTATCATTAAAATACAATATAATATAACATAAATTAAAATAAAATACAATAAAATAAAAACCTACCCCTAATTAAACAAATACCGTCCGCGTGGGATACTGGCTGCATGTCCTCCCTGTATTCAAGCTGTTCCTGTTGTCAAGCGAATTTTTTGAGCAAGGAAAGAGCCAGCCCTCTTGTCACCTGTGGCGGTAACCAGTCTAAGGGTGATTTTGATAGATAAAAAAATAAAGATAAAAAGATAAACAATAAATAAATGCATGGTTAAATCAATAAAATTAATAAAAACTGAAAATTAAATTAAAAAATAAATTAAATATGGTAAAAATAAATATTATGACACCGCTGATGACTTCATGATCGGCATCGAAGTTAAGTACCAAAGTATTCCTTTGCCTACGAAACATGAAAAAGATACTCATATCCGGCAGTCAGTCACTGACACAGAGTATGTACATTTTTACCCGACTACGGTGGGCGGAGGGTTATGATTTTGACCGATATGTATGTATGTTCATCTGCTCCCGTATAACGTCCAAACTATTTTTATCATAATAATTTGACTAATGAGATATCGTTGGACGCGTCTGGATCGTCCGCTGGTTATAGGCTATTATACGATCGAAATATTGTTATACGTATCTATCAGCATATTGTAGGTATCGTTTGTCTTCTTTTGACTTACTTTGTCTTCAGCAATAAAAACAACATAGAAATTAAATTATTTTTTTCAAATACACTCGACATAAAAATCCCATATAAAACGAAAAAAATATATTTCAATATTTTCATCCATTTCATCTATTTTAAAAGGTGCACTGGGACATATTATTTTAATTGTACGAATTAAACAATATTGTTCCTTCAAAAAATAACTATACTATAGTCTACTCCATAGCTGTTCTGTCCTAGCTAAGCGAGAGGGATATATCCTTCGGCAGCTCACGCGACGCTAGCCACACCCCGAAACTAAAATTCATTTTTTTCTTGTATCGTCTTAAACAAGTATAAATCCTACGAAATTCGATGATCAAGCCATGATCCTTTAAAGCTTCTAAAAAGTTATACAAAAGTGTTACAGCACCTTGCTAGACACATGCCTTTGGCTTAGTATTATACTATATATATCATGAGATTCTTATTTACAAAACATTATATACATAGAACGAGTGTTAATTTATTCTACGCTAGAGGTGGCATTAGGTTAACTTATTTACATGAGTACAAACAATATAGACACCGTGAAATGCACATTAGAGTAGGTTGTGAACACAGTCGACGTGTCAGTTCCGCTAATAATTAGCGAGCTTGGACAATCAGTCCCAATTAAATAGATAGTAAAAATTACTGAAGGAACTTCAAAACTTGTACAAGGCTGGCTTTCCATTTCAAGATGAAGTACTAAAACACTTCGCTAATCAGCGATACCTATATTCTTGATACGCTCACACAATGTTTTCCTTAATCATCATGATTTAAAAAAACTGGTGTTTTAACTTCTGCTGTGATTTGCTTCGACCGAAATCACACTTCATAATTTACTTCAACTTAAACATATTATGGCCAATATACTCCATGAGGTAGCAAAATTTAAGAAAATCACTGTACCTAGTTTCTTTCGTCGATTAATGATATAAATTAGTGATAATGATAATTCACTAATGAGAAAACAACGTGAGATATTTTGTATCAGAGTATCAAAGAATATAAAATACCTATATTCAAGTTGGATTGTGATTTTGCATCAATATTTGCTGGCACATCATATATCTAGAACATCAGACAGGAGTTAGTACGCAGTCAAGGTCGCTTCCCGCGCGCTTTGCCGTTGAGCAAGGGTTCAGGTTGAGTTGGCTTGCGCGGGCGCAGGATGAAGTTGAGGTTGTACGCCGTGTTAACCGCGTAGTACACGTTCGCGTTTGCGGGGAGCAACATTTCTGTAACAATATAAAACAGTGTTGAATATTACGTATACTTTATATCTTGAACATATCTACACTAATAATAATAATAATAATAATAATATTATAAAGAGAAAAGATTAGTATTTTTGGATTTTTGTATTTTTGTATGTACTGAATAAACTCAAAAACTACTGGACCGATTTCAAAAATTCTTTCACCATTAGAATGCTACATTATCCGTGAGTAACATAGGCTATAAATATTACTAGAAAAAATTTGGGATCCCTACTAAAACTTCAATAATGTAACCAAAGGTGTAAAAAAATTGGCCATAAAATTACTTTCATCGCATGCGCTACGGAAACTATTGATGATAGAACAAAAATATGTTCTACAAAATTAAAGAACATATCAATATCTACAAAAAAAATTGCGATACCATATGTCCAACTATTGTAGTTACGTGACTATAACTACTTTTTTACATTTTAAAAGTTGATGGAAATGCCAACCAAAATCAGACCATGTTATCCATACCTTAGTATTAATCCTTATCCAAATAAATCATTTCGTATTTGAGACTATTTTAATACCTGTAGATTACTTTTTGAATGATTTAAATCGGACATTCCATTCAAAAGACATTAAAAAGATATTAAAAAAATAAGGGATGAAATTTTTAATGGAAGTTCCTCATTTTTGAAGATAGGATGATCAAAATTCGTGTGGAGGTTTCTTTTAATACGAGACACGGAATACGGGATCCGGGATCCGGGATATCCCGGATACGGGATTCGGGATCCGGGATACAAGATCCGGGATACGGGATCCGGCAAACAGGATACGGGATCCGTCAAACGGGATACGGGATCCGATAAAAACGGGAAACGGGATCCGGTAAAAACGGGAAACGGGATCCGAGATACGGGATCCGGGATCCGGTATCAGAGATCCGAATTATTTAATTTAAATTTTATGCGGACGAAGTCGCGGGGAAAAGCTAGTCAATAATATATTGAATCCAATTTGGTGTAGTTGCTATAATTTGATATACGTATCATCATCTCAGCCGAAAGACGTCCACTGCTGGACATAGGCCTCCCCCAAGGTTCGCCACGGTGACCGATCTTGCGCTTCCCGTACGTATAAACATGTATAAATACAAAAATGTAAAGAGCATACCTTTTTCGGGCAGGACTTGTGCTAGTGTGTAGCCATCAGGATCACCGTCGAGATTCAGCTTGAGCATGGCGTTGCGGATCACTTGCGGCGTCCGCTCGTTGTTGCACAGCATTATGGACTTGTACAGGACCACGCCCTCCGTCTCCGCACAGTCCGACTCATATGTCACGCGGATTATATAGAAGTCGGGCCCGCTCCTCGTGTTGGCGTGCGCCGGGCTGGCGCCGCCCGCCTTGCCGTTCGCCGGCTTCTGTCCGCTGTTCCCGCTCGACAACGAAATATCCAGCGAGGGCAGCGACGACGACGACGACCCGTGGGATAACCGCGTCGGCGACGCTCGGCGCTCCAAACTATCGCGCTTCCACGCATTCCCCGCGCCGTCCGTCTCGCAATAAAATTGTGAACTATTACTAGAACTCGTACTCGCAATCGAGTCGTTTTTCCTGTGCCCCTGATTGTTCGAATCGTTTATTTTCTTCGGTCTTCTTTCCTTAGGCGGATTAGTCACCGGTTCTAGCTGACACGACAGCTGAAACGCCTCTCTATCATCGAGCACTATTACAGAGTCGAACCACCTGTCGAACATGGGATCGCAGGGTAGATGATAGGCGTTGGCGGCGCCCTGTAGCAATTTTATTTGGGCTAGAACTTCGAATTCTTTTCTTCTCTTATCGAAATTAATCAAACCGTCCGCTACCGTATCCGGGATGGCGGTGTCGATCATCGTGAGATCCGTCAAGAACGTACCGAGATACGGTATCGTGCCGTGACTGACTCCGGGCGAACCTCGCTCGTGAAGCAGCTTCTGGAGCTGTCGGTCGTTCTCACCGACCGTGTCGGCGAACTTGGCGGTACCCTCGCGCATCAACAACTCTCTCTGCGCCCAGCGATTGTTATCTTCGCTGAAGATACGAGCGAGTTCATCAAATAACTCTGATTTCTCCTTAGCTAGTAGCGCCCACGTTTTTCTCAGTCTATAAACGGGATTACTCTGCAATCCGGAAATGATCGCTTTCAACGATGAAAAGTTTTTTAACACTCTCAACTCACGCGCGATGTCGAGCCACGCGGAGAGAATGTCGGCGCGCTCGAGCGGCCTCAGGTTGGGTTCGACCAAGACCGTGGAGATGACGCGGAATGAGACCGCGTTGAACTGGTTGACCGTGGCCAGGACCGTGGCGGCATCGTGGGAGCGGTCCTTGTCCCTGCGCGACCACACGGCGCCGAGGCACTGGTGAGGCACGAGTTTCTTGAACAGCTCCATGTCCATTCGGGTGAGTTGTTCGGCGAAGTGTCGGTGGGGCACGTGCGGCAGGCGGTAGGTGCTGGTGTGGTGCGCGGGCACGCGCATGCCCGGCGCCAGGCATACGCCACCCATGCCGATGCCACCATTTCGCTCCGCACTGAATATAGCTAGCTTCTGTAATACCTGGAGAATACAAGTTGTTAATTGGTTGATTCGCGTCACCGTAGTTCTCGAGTCTGACATGAACAGGGTTTTACGGGATCAACGTACCTTCGAGTGTAGCTCGGTGCCAGGCAAGTGGAGCTGTGTGAAGGCGAGTAGCTGTTGCAGTGCGGGATGGTGCGGAGGCTGCCGAAAGTCCTCCGGGTACGTGTCCAACCACACGTGAAGACACGCAACCAACGTCCTGGAGCATACGCATAAAAAAATACATTTACTTATAAGACAGATCATTCAGGTTGGTTTTTGAAGGCATTCCACGGGCTTTGTAAAAAATTCTAAGGAATTAGCATGCCTACACATTTGGTAATTCTGTTTTATTGTCTCTGACATGGGCCTGAATTGAGAACTGAAATCAAGGTCTATGATTTATAGATTGGGGTTCAAATTGCAAAAGGCTTGTTTTACGAGAATGTCAGTACGGCAATCCGTCAAGTAATAGACGCACTCCAACCAATGCCGTATAACTCACTTTCGGTGTTGTTGTGATGTGTCCACAGCTGTCTGGCGCACCTCCTCCGCTGCCAACGCTTCATATCGTCGCAGAAGGAGGTCCAGCACCCGACTGCATACCGCAAATGAACTAGAAATACACAAGGCATACATGTTCACATTGACTGTAAAAATACGTGGCAATTCGTATTTGCTGGATACTCCGCTGAGTAAACTAGATATTATGAGAATGAAATACAAGACGTACTATATAACCACGATCGATAGAAGATATTGGGTAAGACCTTTGTCTACCAATGGGACGATTTTTCTATTAAAAAAAGTTGCCTCGTGTTCAACAAATAAATAATGTAAATGAAGTAGTAACTAGTGTGTCTCACCGATATGTTGCGAGAAATACGTTAACGTATGTGGACTCGAGCTCGCCATCGTCGGTGGCGAGCGCCTCCACCAGCCGCTCAACGGTGCCGGCCTTCACGAAGCGCACGCGCACCGTCTCCCACTCCAGGTGAGAGATCTCGTCGTCAGACTCCTGGAACGCAGCCAATAATCATAAGATTAGATTATCAAATCAAATAGAAACTGCGTATTGCCTAGTAGGGACTTATCACGCCACGTAGGTATACGAGTAGGTTTAGGTGGTTTAGATCTCACCGGGACGCCAAGCGCGTCGCCAGCCGCCGTCGCCAACGAATTCGTATTGAATTTGACAGGTAATACCAATTGTTTGGATACGTGGCCGGCGACGTCCCTGGCTACTGTCGCCAATAATATTCAATTATGTCAAAATATGACAGGACTCTACTTGACGACGGTCGCCAAACCCGTCGCCAGGTGTGATACCACCGATTTTCTAAATTTTGTATGTTACAGTCTTGTTCGAGTATTTGAAACCTCTAACCCACTTCGAGGATTATGGTCATAACGATTGTATCTTTATTTTTATTTACCTATCCTTTTCACTCATACTAAAATATAATAAAAACACAAAACCTGTTAAGACAACAATAATGGCATTAAATTATGTAGTAATTTTATACAATTTAGACGTCAAGCAATTCTAAGATGAAGGTGTGTACAAAGTCAAAGGTATAATGACTGTACCTCCCTACACCAAATATTCCCACAACATGCAGTTACTTATAATAATCAAATGTATCTATCTACATATATTTAATGCAACTGTATCATAAACCCTGCTTTATATCAAATAGTTCATTTTTAACCGACTTCAAAAAAGGAGGAGGTTCTATGTTCGGCTGTATGTATGTTTTTTTTTTTTTGTTTTTTTTTATATGTATGTTCACCGATTTCTCCGGCATTTATGAACCGATTTGAAAAATTATTTCGCTGTTCGGTAGATCGTAGCTCCAAGTTGGTCCCATAAAAAAATAATTCCTAGAATCAACCCCTAAGGGGGTAACTTTGGGGGGTGAAATCGTCTGAAAAAAAAATTTTTGTCCGATTGACTTGAAACGTAATATGTATATTTTGCATAAAAAATAATGAAACTCACGTTTCAGGATTTTGGAAAAATCACCCCCCAAAGGGGTAAAACGAGGTGTTGAAGTTTGTATCGAGAGTTACCGTTTATCTCTAACGTTTATGAACCAATTTTTCTTTTTAAACTGTTATTTGGTAGGCGACTAAGTCGTTTTGGTCCCGTAAAAAAATCATTTCGGAAATCTACCCCCAAAGGGGGAAACTAGGGGTAGAAGTACGGTAGAAAAATATATTTATGTCCGATTGACTTGAAACTTAGTATGTACACTCCATATAATAAACTAAGAAACATTTGTTTTGGAATCTTGGAAAAGTCACCCCCCAAAGGGGTAATTTGGGGTGATAAAATTTGTATGGCGCCACTAAAAATCATGAAATAAAATTATTTTTATAAAAAAATAAAAAACGACTTCAAAAAAACCTGGAGCACTAAAAAGCCTGAAATAATAATAATAATAATAATAATAATAATATCCTGGGACATTTTTGTACACACGGTTACCTGATTCCAAACTAAGCAAAGCTTGTACTATGGAAACCAGATAACTGATATTACTACATATACTACTTTTTTATTTGTAAATACATACTTAATATACATATACACCCAGACTCCGGACATACAGACATGTTCATGCACACAAATGCATGTCTCGGGTAGGAATCGAACCCACGACCTGCAGCGTGAAAGGCGCCTCCGCGCCAACCACGCTAACGGGCCCGTCAATCCCGGGTGGTCGTCCCGGGTGGCTCAATGAATTGCGAAAAGGATTATAAAAAAATAAAAAACGACTTCAAAAAAACCTGGAGCACTAAAAAGCCTGAAATAATATTTCTATTACCACCACTGCCTACCCCTTCGGGAAAATCAGGCGTGATGATGTGTTTTCGAGTATTTGGAGTCGGTGCCAATCTATCTTCTTACTTTTATAGTAGGTAGACTCGGCATACCAAGATTGGCACCGACTCCAAATACTCGATAACACATCATCACGCCTGATTTTCCCGAAGGGGTAGGCAGTGGTGGTAATAGAAATATTATTTCAGGCTTTTTAGTGCTCCAGGTTTTTTTGAAGTCGTTTTTTATTTTTTTATAATCCTTTTCGCAATTCATTGAGCCACCGTAATCTATACACATAATTATGTGCTAATAGAATGAATGCTTATCTAAACAGAATATGATATAAGCCGGCTACATTTCGCAAGCATTCAACGACCTCTTGAGAATGTAGATGTTGTGTTAACAAGTTACAATAAAATGCTGTTTCATTATAAGTACATATTCACATCGCAGTATGAATAATTTATTATTATCAATCGTGTAATCACTTGAAATCGAAATTTAGAAATCGTGGGACCACTTTAAAATCTCTACAAGGAAGTGGTTATTCCGATGCAGACAATTTATTATACAACGCATATACTAATCAAGTCTGCGGTGATGGGTTTTCCTTGGTCGTTAATATAGATTGTATACTTCTTGGTATAATAAAGTTATAAGAAGGTAACGGCCGAATACTCGCACGCAACTCAAATTTGAGAGCTCTAACAGAAAATGACGTCTAAACCGTTAAGTGGAACTTAAACATTTTAGTACCTATACGGCCGTAAGTGTATTAATTTCTAAGGGGAATATAGGGGATAATGCCTATTATTTTATTTTAACCCCAAATTTTTAATAGCACATGACTTAGGGAACTTATGCAACTGTGCACCATAATATTGTCAATAAAGATATTATTCTATTGTCAATTCTAAACTGGTGAGTCAAGTGTTCCTTATACGTGACTATTAAGAAAGGTTTTTGAAAAATACATCCCATAAATCTATAAGGGTGTTAAACAGGGCATGGTTTGTAGGAATCTCGTCGGGCACACCGCTAGTCTAGTATAAATAAACACAATAGAATTTGTCAAGCTGTAACCCGCCTGTTCTCTATGAATCGTTTGGTACCTAGGCTGTTTTTCTTCATTCTGCTTGAGTGTCTGTCTTATAATTCCCCTCAAACCTGTTGTTTGTTTGTAATTTCTAACCAACTCTGACGGGGTTGCAATCATAATATGAACCACCTTACGGCGATGCACAACACAGCATTAATTAATCCATACACAACATTGTATGGCACGACTTATTTTACTACTGATTCGTATATTTTTCTGTGTTAACAATTACTTCAATTAAACAGTAGTCATACATTTAATGGAAGAGCATAACAAAGCCATACACGAAATTACATTCACTAACGCCACAACCTTGTGTGGTGCTGTCATCCATCCGGGATGTTAATAATGCAGTAAACATAAACACAATGTTTTATTGGCACTCGTATCTAGTCTCATATACCTATGTATAGTGTTGCCAGGTTCAGCATATACAGATATACAATTATTATTCGTTTTGGAAGTCAAGAGCCTGGAAATTAGGTCGAGTGTCTTCGCATATCTGATTAGTGATTGAAATATTGATTGCAACTCTACGGTAAGGAATCTATAATTCATATAACTACTACATACATGACATGATATAGTATCTTTATATAATTTACTTATGTTATTATTTTATTAGAGGTAAGTACGTAGAAATGTGCAGTACCTAGATATCATTTTCCTTTTGTTTATTTCAAGCGTCCAGTATCTCGCTTATCAACAATATCTTCCTAGAATCCTACTGGTAGGTTGGTAAATAGGTACCTACCCCCTCAAATGAAAATACTGTATATATTGTAACAAATGGGCACTTTACCAAATATTAACGAAATAAAGTAATCCAAATAATGATGGAAAAAATAGAAGAATTTCGCAAATGATGACACATGGCAACATTGCCCCACGGCTTTTATGGCTACCATCATGTTATGCTCCACAAAATGTTATCGTGACTCGTAAATCGGAACGACCGTACTCTACACAATCGAGCACAATGGAAAGAAAACACTAATCAAATTCTAAACTTCATCAGTGTGTAACATAAAAAAACCGGACAAGTGCGAGTAGGACTCGCGCCCTGAGGGTTCCGTACAAATTGGGACCTCCATACAAACTTCCATCCCTTATTTTACCCCTTTAGGGGTGGAATTTTCAAAAACGCTGAAATTACAATTTTTTATTTGTAATTAGTAGCTTAAATACAAATTTCCAGGTCTCTAGCTTCAAAAAAACATTTTACTCCCATACAAACTTCCACCCCTTATATTACCCCTTTAGGGGTAGAATTTTCGAAATCCTTTCCATGCTCTTCTTCTACACTGTAAAAGGTACCTACTGTTTAAATTTCATGTTTGTAATTCCAGCGGTTTGGGCTGTGCACGTCTTGACAGACGGACAGACAGACAGACAGACGGACAACAAAGTGATCCTATAAGGGTTCCGTTTTTTTCTTTTGAGGTACGGAAACCTAAAAATAGATTGACACCGTTGGACAACGATTCCAAACAAACAGTGCTTGATTTGCGACACCATGAGTCACTTACTACACTTATGGGTAAACAACCAATGTTGGACTTACGTACGTAATAAACCGCGAAATGACACACTCTACTTGGTATACCAATCTACACTTATAGCCAAACAACTCTACAGTTGATATTCCCCGATTTGTCACTAATGTTAAAGCACCGCCTATGAGTAGAAATTAATTCCCTAATCATACTCAGTATGCCTTTTCTATGTACAAAAATATAGGTAATGTATAGACACATAGGTACGTTAATGTTTCATAATAATTATTATCAATAGTTCAGGCTACAAATATTGTATCTAATGTTTATACTAGCATTAACTACATTCCACTAAAATAATAGGTAAGCAGAAAAGAAAATGTTGTACTTACACTGGAGGCACTGCGCGTGGGCCTGTGATAGCGCACTTTTTTGAGGTACACGGTGTAGATGGCGCCGTCGACGCGCTCCTCGCCCCACAACCGCCATGTCGGCTGCTGGAACACACCACCAACAGGTCAACACAAATAGCCCAACATAGAGGAACCCGCGGACATTTCAAAATATACTTTGCAACCTACATCATCACATATTAAATAAGAAAAGCTTAGGAGCGTAACGCTGTTGTCTACATCTAAGCTGCTCAATGAGCTAAGGGATGAATGAATAGACTTCCTTAACAGGAAATAACTTGAGGTAGACGACATAATATTCGTTAGCTGTCCACTAAGCACGGCTACCGCATACACTTTCAGCATCAACCTATTACAAAAGCGTATTTAGCTGTAAAGATAAGGAGTGTGTCATAATTAGTTGTATTACGGTATTATTATAAGTTATTGTTTCACGCAATCGGACAGCTCTTACATAATCATCATCTACGTTATGAGCGAACAGCACGGGCTCGGCCTTACTGACGCCGCATATCCTCCACATGGCCCATGTCCGCGACGCCGCGCGTGACGTCGCTGCAGCTCAGCTGAGCGACTCCCGCATCACGCTCACTTTCACTGGCGCACCGCGCACCGCAACGCTACATCCACATCCACATGCAAATCTAATAATTCTGTAATTGGATCAATCAAATGCGACTGCGAGAGGCGAACGAGTGAGCGGGCAGCTTGGACGTGCGTGACGCGAGTGAAATCGCTGCTGGCTCGGACGTCGGCACACTTGTCCACGTCGGTATCCGGCTCGAGCTCGACGCTTCGAAACTTCAATCGTAGGAAGATCAAGCTCCACTGTCACCTCTTAATCACAGACTGTCGCTAAATGATCCGAAACCGACTCTCCCTCGATAAATACAAGTTTTCTACTGTTGGTACGGGCTATTCAACCGTGTAATTATCGTCACAATTTATTTTACTAACGATGTTCTGAAATCATGAATTCATCGTCATATTACATGGACGTCGAATAGCAGCACAATCTGCACAATTTCATCTAAAACTTTCACACCGCACCGTGAGAATCGAGAACGTTATCCGTTGACCCCTAGCGAGTTTTCAGAAGCGATTGCGTAATCGCACGTAGATAATCACAATTTGAGTAACAAAACGTTTATTGAATGAAAATATGTTTAGATGTAACAGAAGCGCTTATGTAGCGGCGCGGGCGCGGAGCGACTGCTCTCTTTGCGGAGAGATCGCGTGAAAAACTCCGATAGAGCACGTTAACACGACGCGTCGCTGCACCGCGGCCCGCGCCTCGTGCACCCAGGTGCTAACTTCATAACACGGCACACCGTGCCACCACGTGTGTGTGGGTGAGCCACATTAATAGGCAGGCACTATGTGAAACGTGACTAATATGTACGGTAGATTTATAAAGCCTTCAATGATAGACTCTGCTTGCTATGTAGCATGGAGGACATCTATGTAGAGTCTACATTGTTAAAGCGTAGCATTTCGTCCTGATGTTATAGTTAGCAGTCTGGGGCAAGTGTATTCACAGTCGGCATTCAACAACGAAAATTTTTGAGTTAATATTAAGATAAGGTTATTTAGAATACTTACTATGTTTTATGTCATGTTGGTAACATGACATAAAAACATACATATACTCGTCATCATCTATTCGTGTAAGAAAATATTTGTAAACATTGCAAGACGAGAAGCGATATGCCCGTGCACACCCAATGGAGCGATTAATAATTTACCCGCTCGACTGTTCTAAGCTGTTACGTTTGATTGAAAATTGTAATCAACACCTCATCGACTTTCCATGAAGATAGTACGAACTAACAGGTACTTACAGAAATATCTGGTACATAAATACCTTCCTCAGTTTTTCTACATAAAAACAGGTACATGAAAGAAAACATAAATTCGGTGAAACACCTGAGCATTTATGTGTAATGAACATTTTAGTATATTTGAATGTTTGGTTTTACGATCACTGAAACGAGCAACTTGATCTTCATTTTCAGTTTCCACGATTAATTTCAGTTCATTCTAAAATATAAAATGTTCAAAATCAACATTATTTTCCGCTAGCGACTGTGACTGTGTCCATTGACTTCGTTTAGTAATTCAAACAATTTTCGATAGTCACTCTCCCTCTTTCTTGGTAATGTCTTTGGGTACGACACTGGTAATGGGCAATCTAGAATATTTAGGTTTTATGAGTTGACATCGCGCCAGAAGCCGCGGCGGCGCCGGCTGACCTCTTATGACCCAACACTGCTACTTTACCCAATAAAGTAGGTATACAGCACAAATCTTTTTGTTTCTATCTCCTTCATGATAAACATTTTCTTCAAATGGATTAAGTGGATAAGTAGGTATTTGGGCAAAATACACGTAAAATCTTTTTGCTCTTGTTATAAAATGAATAGCCTACCATAAAAAACGCCGTCATTAAGACTTATTCTATTGAATAACCAACTATAAGTAGGCTGTGTTAATCGATCGATTCTTTGTAGAAAATTCCTTGGGTCGATGAACAAGTGACAATAGGTAGTCAATTGATGTGGTAGGTAGGTAAGTAGTAGGCAGACCTACGCGTAGGATTGGGAAATCGTTCGTGAGGAAAACCTTATAGGTACAAAACGAAACGAAAATTCGATAATCTCACATCAAATTGTAAGTAATTTATGATTCCATTATATCAATTTCAGAAACCATACAAGAAGTTACAAATGTTCGATTGGCTACTGTGGGTAAACAAAAGAACTAATCTAATAATATTAGTAAGGTCACGCGCTAATTTGCAAATAAATCGAACAAGCACCAAGGTATAGGTACCAAGGCTGAAAGGAATTTGTTTACAGCTAGTACCTGTATCGATCGAGCATGCAGCGGCAACTCACTAATCTAAATATCGTAGACACACCACGACGATGACACGAGGACGAGAAGGCAGCAGGCCTAGCACAGCCGGCTGCGACCAGACAAAACCTGATATAAATCAATTTTGTCTCAATTTCCCGTATGCATTGAGAGAGCAAGTCCGTGCGACATAAATTATGTCTTATTGTCCCGGGTTATGTCACATAGTCCGTGACAAAAAGTCTTGTAAGCGCACGTGAATTAATTATGTTACCTCCCCCTTGCACCTCCACCTGCTGCCTGCCTCTAAGTCCCCCAATTATTATTCACTGTCGTTCTTATGTTCGTGCCTTCATAATCGATATTACATTTACATTTAGGTGCCCACATTTTGGAAGCAAGACAAAATTTTAATATTTATTAATTAAGCTTAAGTTTATCCAAAGGATCAAAGTTTATTTTACTTGACGAAATCAAAATCATTGCATATTCCGACTCGTTAAAACAAATTGATTTCCCAACTATTAAGAACTTTGAAATTAATATAAAAAAGTTAGAATTTTTCACAGGATTCTCTCGCAAGGGTGACGCGTGATTTTATTTATCTAGACAGACGTTATTGGCAGATCGCAGTCAGCTGGAATGATAAGATTGTGAGTATTATTGAACGAGCATTCTGACTATTTATCATTACAGATATTGTGTCTTTCCTGGCGCATATAATAAAGACCCGAGGCTTGTAAGCTGAATATACCCTCGGGTTCCGGCCTGAAATATTAATGTCATTTACATGACAGTGACCAAGAATCCTATCTTTTGTCGGAACTTTCTTATTATTTTCATGTCAAAACTACAGTTACTCCTTAACACAGCTGTGAAAGCCAAAATTTCTTGTGGAATTTTCATCAGATGGTTTGAAATCTGTACTAAATCACAAACTGGGATAAAAGTATTCAAATAGGTATAAATAAATACTTTATGATATATATTACATAACAGTAGGTTGCTGTCCTGTTTTTAGATATAATATATGTGGCGACACTACAAGGCACGGATGAGCTCTCCGCTCTCCCGAATGACGCACTCGGAGTATCTTGTATAATGAGCTGACGTCGTCGGGCGCTACCCCTGAACCTGCCGCCTATAACCAAACCTAACCCGTGTTAAACTAACAATATAGAATATACCTACCTATTATCACAGTGGACAAAGGTTCTTCCATCCAGTTACCTCGATTGAATAAATTTACAACGTTGTACTTTGGAGATATTCAATAATATTTATTGGTATTGATGTGAACAAATAAAACATACGTGGACCACTGTTTATTGATTATCTATTTACCTAAAACTGTCTGTGGGAATATTGAGAGAACTCTTAGGTTACCTGTGGTATAGGTACCAAGTGCTAGTCTTCTCCGGAGCCGGGTTTTACTGCAGTAGTGTTCTTGTAATTAATAATGCATCAGCTTTCGTACGGGCTGCCTTTGATACAGCAAGCCGTCCGTAAGTGCCTACGAGTGTACTCGACGAACCGGCTCTTTGACACGCACCACGTCTCCTCGACACCTTTCCATACAAACAGTAAGTGCACTTGCGTTGACACAATAACACACGTAGCCGTTTCCACATCGCCCGGCCGAAATGCCTTAATCTATCTCGAATGCCTTTTATACCTATGCCGCTCGCTGAGAACTGAGCTCGCTCACCTACTGCTGCCTTTTTGTAAAGGGAACTTAATAAACTGAAGGTAGGGGTAGGTAGGTGGTTGAAGGTTTTAAAGAGACTACGCTTTGACGGAATAAGTAAGAAATTATAGATGTCAAAAGATAAACCTTTTGGAAAGATATTTAAAATTAATTGCGCCCTATTTAACGTGTGGCTGTCGTAGTGCAGCTAACCAGGAGGCTATATCGCGTCTTGACAAAAGGAAAAGTCGTTAACTATTTAGATAGCTGTTAAACAAAGGGCAGCGGTGAAGTCGGAGGGCATTGTGCGGCCGCGGCGCGGCGCTCGGCGTGACGGACGCGCTTGGCCGGCGGCACACCCTCCTGCGCCTGCGACGATACCCGGAACAAACACAACTATTGGGCAAGACGGTGCTATCGTTGACCCTATGCAAACCACACAGAAACGGTTTCAGACGGACGGAACGACTTCGCAATCATTCATCTCTGGTTTAGTACGTATCTACTTACATCGTCGCTACAGATAGCAACTCTTACATTTGCAAGCAAAAGCTGGCATGCAATACTCAGAAAAGTCGGTCATTCCTTTTGAAATGTACACCCGCCATACCCGAGTCTTCATTTCACAGAGAAGCAAGGCATAAAGGCGAGTGCTCACCTCCTTTCCTTATTTGAAAAACACCACACAGCGCATTTTCCTACTTTCCACATTGGTCTCTACGTAAACACTGCAGTTTACATACTAAGCAGCGAGAACCGAGCAGGCACTTTAAGGAGAAATCTTTGAAGTTAATTCTAAAGATTTTTGACGCACTTTCTTAGAGTTTTAACTACATAGTTGTCGTACACAACAGATGTTAGAAATATAAACATGTGATCGAATAAACAAAGGATCAAAGTGATCATCGTTATTGTGGACCATGACCCATATGTCACAACGGGCTATGTTGTTCTGCTCTTTAACATTGCGATGTTAACAATCGAGTTACATACACAAGAACACTTAGCTTAGGTATGTAAGTTGTACATGTCATTCGCTCATTGCGTGAAATGAGACAACCAAAAGTAAGTACATTAACTTAACTTATTAATACTGGGTAAACCGTTGATAGGCTATCTTCTGATGCTTGATAATGCTACCTCAAAATTGCAATAGGTACAGTAGGTATTTCAGTTATTTTAAAGATAATAGTAAAATACTAATAAAAATGAAGCTGTATAAGGTAAAACTTAAGACCGAGGCGAAATGAACAAGCCTGTTGAGGTTCGTCGACACCTGCAATCAATACGTATCGAGCATCGGACCGAATAGTCTCGGCGACAACGACCTTAGACCGATGACCTACTGGGTGACCATTCATACATTCAACCTGCCTGACTTAGTCAATGTGGCAAAGCAAACTTTATTAGGTATGCGAATTAAAATGCTTAAAATAATACATGATCTTGATTTAAGCGCTCTAACAATAAATACACACAAGTTTCTAAAGATTTTATGTCATTCTAACTATTCTAAGTAACTGTGACTAAAATTCCATCAGCTGTGTAAGGATTCGTCACTTATGATTCATACTCTCGCACTCGTTCACAATACAAGCAGACACTAATTTGCTAATACCGTAGTAGGTACGCTTTTGTTAAATTAATTACTACGTCACCTTTGGGCTTCGTCACTACTTCGTTTGTAATCTGTGTCACTACCAATATACGCAAAATAACTTTGAACGCATATTACTCCACTAGGCATTAGTTTAGTTTCATTTCTAATGGGTGTTTCTAAACCATTTAAAAATACTGCTGACACACTGTAGGCACCCTTATCTCAAAAACGTCCTTCACCCAAAGCCTCGAGCCTTGTTCGCCCCATGCCCTATTTTACCTCACGTCCTGATTTTTCCCGATAAACTGATCACAGAATCTTTTAGGGAAATGAAAACGTGATTTATTCTCTTGAACACTCTATAAATAATATACTTTGCATATACTATTTTATACTAAAAAATACCTAAGCAGATTATAACAGCCAACAAGAATATAATCAATAGTCAACTACACAAGCAAATGTATGCATAGGAGCGATATTAAATTGATGAAACTGGAATATTGCCAAAACCCTTGTGAAATCGACGGAGTGAATTCAGATGAAGTCAACGACCTTTAAATCTGCTAAACTTTCTAGGGAGTGCAATGACCTTTTATCTTATTAGAATAACATTTTAGATTGAAGATTATTAAACCAAATGTATTATGTCTGTTTTGTGAAATATTTGCGAATTGTGATATTACCTTGGTCCGTGTATCGAAGGCCCGCATAGCAGGCTCATGCCGCATTCTCGGAGGCAAGCCGCGCGCATTCCTAAGCTCGTGCACAGTGCACCGGCACCGACGCTCACATAACTCAAGCCTTGACCTGCATTGCTAACGAAGCCTGCAGA
Source organism: Drymonia ruficornis (assembly GCA_947859195.1). NCBI lineage: Eukaryota > Metazoa > Arthropoda > Insecta > Lepidoptera > Notodontidae > Drymonia > Drymonia ruficornis. The sequence goes on along the minus strand of OX401905.1, from coordinate 10,681,988 downwards.
CGAACACCCGATAAGACGATTCACTGACACCGTTTGCAAACTTAATAAACCTCAAAACAAAGCAAAGCCACAACCATTAATATAATTGTTAAGTAATTAAGCGAAATGCCACAAAATATGAAAATAGTTAAAACTAACTATTCTGTTCGCAGTTCCGATACTGACTGCTGACGGGATTCTTACGAAATGTGTACAACATTTGATGAGTATTGCAAACAAATAAATTTAAACAACACTGACATCATTGAATTATAACTCACCACGATTGTCTACGTAGTGTGGTTGTGATGATCAATACTTATATAGTACTAGTATCTACCTATATGAATAAAACATTCTTAGATCCATGGTGCCTACCAATTGGTTAAAAAGACACACAGCTGTCAATTTTATTTAAATCTGGTTCAAGATAATTGTCAAAATCCATACAAATATTTATAAATACACCTCGCACAAGTATGACATACGTAAACCTACGTACGTATAAGTAATATGCCTACCTACTTACCACGAAGATTATGCATGAGTCAACGTATCGTCATTTGTCATGTAAATTGTAAATATCATGGAACCCATTGATTCATTCTCGTTAGAAGATTTGTAACAACGTCAATATCCGGTGCGTAACACAACATCCTGTTTCTAAAGCATTGTCGCAGCCACCATCAACATAATGAAAAATAGAAAAGTGGTGGTGGTCTTGGTTCGTTACATTCAGTTAAAACAATCGCACGCACGTTAACTCGTGAGTAAAGTGTCTAACGAATACGTTTCCACACTGTTCCCACGCTGAGAACAACTTTCGTTTAAAACATTTTCATTTAACTTTTACAAATGTATCTACCTATATACTTATACTTATCTATTAATTTTCAGAACAGTACCTTACTATGCAATGCATTGCTAGTTTACCTTACCTATATGACCGATACTTAGAACTACCTATTATATAAATGCGACCGGAAGATTGAGAAAATTCGGAAAATCCTGACATGGTGGCTACGAGTGTTTTCCCTGGAAAGAGTGTAACGACCACAGTCTGATGCACGATCGTATCGATTGCAGGTGTCGACGAACTTCAACAGACTTGTTTATATTTGCCGTGATCCTAAGTTTTACTTTGTAATAAAGGAGACGATGTTAGGAGCCGCACTAGAACTGGCACTACACTAGTTCCAGTTATTAGGGCCGATGCCAAAACGTCTGTTCTTGAAAAAAAACACTCTTACTGAGTGGGCGATATTAAACAAAATCAGATACTTGCAGTTCTGTCTGCTTCTGATGTTTCTTATAAAATAACAGCTCATAGTCATGTCGCGGCGACACTACCAAGCAGGAGGAGTTCAAGGAGCTAACTTACTTTGACGTACCACCTCGTCTGCGACTTGCGGTGCCTGGTGCGGCGTCGCTGGTCTGCGCGCGCCGGCGAGCGCAGCGCGTGGCACTGCGCCGCCAGCGCCTTGGTGCGCTCCGCCAGCGAGTGCCGCAGCTCGGCCCCCACACAGCTCCGGACCAACATTCTCAACCCTCCCCGAAAACCTCTGCTTGCTTCATAACACCATCGTCCTCGACTACGCCACTCATCGCGTCTTTATCGATTATTTTGGTAGTATTCACTGATGGTTTAGTTTCTTTAAATACTGCTGCTTCTATACTATGCGCGCTATTAGCGAAATATTGTTTTAAGGGATTAGTTAATGTCAAGTTAATAGATATTCACACTGTTTTGTTTAAGAGTAGGTATCTGGCAAAATGCAAAGTAACTGTTTTATAAAATTCCATCAGTCGAATAACGCAGAAATAAAACCTTGTTGACACACTCACAAATCGCACTGCCTAAAAATAAACACAGATCTCAAGTATTTCAGATTAAATGAACGAGACGAGGCTCCAAGGTCTAGGTCGGAAGATAAGGTCGCGCGTCCAATGAGCTATGCTATGTAATCTAGCTGTGTGTAAACTGAACCCATTTTCTACTGCTTATCATACTGAGCTGGTATAATTACCTATTAATTTCTAACAGTAAGCTATGTAAACAAGAGACAGACAGATATAGGACACTCATTGTCGCTAACGGTACCTGCTGGCCTACTCCGAAATACGAACCTAACGTTTCGGCTGACGGATTGTCGTGATTTGACATTTCTTCTTTCGTTTTTCTCTACGATTTGACATTGTTTTGATCGTAAATCGAATCCGTACTTCGGACGATCCGTCAGCGACGTATTTCGGAGTAACCCCCCTGTATCGTTGCGTCAGTGTGTGACCGATATTTGTGTCCCTGGATACATTAGTTTCTTATTCAAGTAAATTGCTTTTCATAAAATACAATGACCCGGGTTTATAGATTTATTTTCTTGTGTATAATTTCTCTTAACAACAATTTAAGTACTTAATTAAGCTACAATTCGTCATCCAGGATATTAAACTCATACCAGCAATGAGTAAATAAATTATAAATCAAAAGATTTCAATAAAACTATGAATAGGTATTATACTTGTTTGTTAAATTATATAAATAATCCTTATGCATGCAGTTAATCTTGCCTATAGCGAGCTGGATGGGTTGTAACAACAATGTGGCGTGTGGGAACAATACGAGTCGGATAAAATCTGTAGGTATGTATGTGTACGATTGTTCAAAACCTGTTTATATACGCTGCCAACTCATACCTACTCAAGTAGGTATTTAAAAATTACACTAAAAATATAAGGTACGGTTATCAACCCTAGTTCGAAATGCCACTAAATAGTCACCCATCGCTGACCGACCTAGCTTTGCTTAGATCTCGGTAATGGCTATATGGCAGTATCGTACTGGTTTAGTATTAGCACCTACTAATTGGAGTGACCACTTCAGGAAGTAACTAGCTTACTTCGCAAATAACTTTTTAAATTTAAATTAATTTAAATTTGAAGCTAGCATGACACGCTAAGTATGCTACGCAGTTACGACTGTGTTTGGTTAACGAAATAGATGTTTGCAGAGTAGGTCGATATCTGACAAGGAAATTGGATAATTGAGGAAGGGAGCGGTCCCCAACGAGAACAAGCTAAGCAATATCTATGTGCCTACTTGCTATGTGCTAAGTACCTATATGGCCGTGTTTTATATACCTTTATCATAATGCTTTTCGAATGTACTGTTCGGTATACACCACGTTGTTAGGCCAGCTGGTCAACAACAGGTGCATCATAACCGGGTAATATTTGCTATTCTTAAACTCGACTTTAAATCATTGGGTGCGTCTAAATGTGGCGAGCAGCGCGCCCGATCAGCCAGTTTTGACGGCTGACGCCGGTGTGCAGGCGCGCCGCTCGCCTCATTTAGACGCATCCAATGGAACAGGACACGTCCCACCGAATTCAAGTGAAAACGACAGGTGGTGAACGACCAACACCCGTCAGGTGCACATCGTGAACAAAGAAAAAAAAAAAAAGGATTTTAACATCCTACCTGTACCGTGTACCCAGCACCCTTATCATGTGTTACCTGAAATATGTTAGATACCCGCATCTTTATCATAGCCGTCAATTCTTACTTTATCAAGAAGAGAATAAGATCCATATTGCCATGAGCACTTGCGGTACATAATACACTTCTGTATAAAAATGTTCCGTCAATTGTATAAATTGCAAGTTTTTGCGTGTGTGCGTGTACGCGGCTTTGTATTGACACTTATTATCTAGGCAGTAGCCTGTAAAGATGTGATAAACGGCTTTATATTAAAAGCAAGTTGTTACGCTTGTGCTTGTTTTTAAAAGTCGTTGTAAAAGTGCTTTTCTGCTTTTCCGCTTTTCTGCTTTTTTAAATTAAACAAAAATTAGTCCGTCAATAAACGGACAACAAAAGCAAAATGCTTACTAAACATAAGTTCAAGCAAAAAGCCAAAAACTTACGCGCTGAAAAATTGATAGTGAGTCTTATGCGCATGGAAATATGGTTTTTAATCTAATATAATGTATTATAAATTATTGCTTTTTATGGGTAAAGAAATAAGGTTAAATTTAATTAAATATTGATTTGAACTGTATTGTCATACAAATAAGGTTACTTTTTGTAATTTTTTGGAATTTCTTTCTCTTTCTTGCCGTCATTGCTTAAAAGCAACACGCTTAAATTTGTAAGCGCGCTTAGGCGCTTACTTAAAAAAGCGAACTTTTCAAACGGCTTTTCGTTTAAGCACCCACTTCTAGTAGCCTGGCTATTATCAGTGAATGAAAGAATTGCGATTATACATAATACAGCTTTGTTTCAGTCTTTGATCACAATATAATTGTGATGTTGCAATGAGGATAAAACCTGATTAATTCGTGAAATATAAGAAAAACTAAAATAGCTCTTTCCTTAAATTTACTATTTTAAATAATTATTAATCATCAGTCATTTTCCCTAATGTATAAACGAACTAAACCCAACTCAACAACACAAATGTAAAGTCACACACAACAATATAAACATTAAAACCTATAGATGATCCTCTATCCACGCCAGCGTAAGAATGTACGTCTTGGCAGGTACTCTGCTGCTACCAAAACTGAGAGATATAAATATTTTTACATCGATTTAGGGACACCGCAGTCATGCTACTTTTTGCATCGGCGATCGGCGATTTAGTCGCTTTTAGCATCGGAGCAGTCGCTGCGTCCGACCACATAGTCGCCAAAACGCGATGCAGTCGCAAAAAGTAGGTAGCATGTTTGCGGTGGCCCTTAATACTCGCATATCAGTAACATTGGGTACTTCTCAGATAAACGATAGCAATGTGTAAATCTATGACATATTGTATAAACGAGAATCTTTATTAGTCACTCATTATCTGGCCCAGTCAAATATGCCTATATATACCTATAAAAATGGTTCTGTACTGTACCGGAATGCCTTGATCTACTACCAAAACATACCTTTCTCAAGTTACACGACTCAGATCTATTTTTATTCATTCAGCTGATGGAATTATTATGTATTCACCTAAGAGTCCTTGAGAGGCAGAGAGGAGAACAAGAGGCCCTCTTTTTAACCTTTTAATCTTTAACGAAAATGAGTGTTACAAGTTTTACCTATTTGTCTGTCTGTCTGTAGCATCGTAGCTTCCCAACGGATAGACTAGCGATGGTTTAGCGGTTTTCAAAATACACAAGGAGTTTTTGACTTATTAACTTGACAATAACTAAGTACATACCCTGATAACAACCTAATTGGTATACCGCTTAATTACCATGCAAATTACACTCGAACTCAAAACACCGGCTCACACAACAATACACAAACGTTTATAAATCACAGTCCACACGCGTTAAGGAAATTTACGAAGCGTAATAATTATGAGATCCATTTAAAGTTTCACTGTATTTGAGCAGGATACATCGAAAATGTCACAAAATGTAAACTGTGTATTCGATAACAAGTAATGCCCTTCCGCACTCGACGGCCGGCGCGAGACGTCTGACTGAGCCCGCGACGAGCTCCGTGAGCTCCGACCAAGCAGTCCAAGTACCGAGGACTGACGCCGCGACAAGGAAACAACCACGCATGCGCAGGATTTTCTTGGTTTTCCCGAAACGATACGATGGTGACGTCGCGATCCACGTCATTAATGATGAGTTTGAACACAATCTCTTTACGTAGCGTTACGTTAGCGTAGCGTTTATCTCACTCACGTAAAAGATTTCATTTTTTTTTATGGGACCGGTGGCAAACATCCGTACGGCCCGCCTGATGCTAAGCATTTACGTTGCCTATAGAAATATATGCTTGCAACACCAAAGGCACTGCTCGCACGTTGCCGACCAGTATGTAGGTATGTCAGTTGACAACTAGCGTCGGTTGTTCACCGAACTTTGATGGTAAATTAGAATTACATAACATTTGTATTACGTATTTCTAGCAGGGCTAACCTAATCTAAACTCACTGTACCTTGATATCCATTCACCGAAATACGTTTTATTTAAAACAATCCGTAAATGTTGCATATGATACTGATAGTATTCCAAGGATAGTGGATAGGTATAGTAGAGCCAGCTATGAGAGGCTTACCCACTTGTCCTCCGTGTACATAAATGTTAATTAAATAGTGAAAGTTAACAGCGTCAAGGTTATTAAGAGTATAATTATTATTGAAGGTGGTAGAGCCAAGCTGTAGCCAATTGACTGCAGCTCATAAACGGGCTGGCTCGACCGGGGTAGTACCACCCTCTCACAGAAGATCGGCGTAAAGCAGCTATTACAGCTGCGTTTCGTACGATGAGTGAGAGAGCCGTAAGCCCACCCCCCCTCCCCCTCCCTCCATCCCACTCCCCTTCAGGTCGGCAATGTGCGAGCAATACCTTTGGTATTGTAAGCATCTATAGGCTACGGTAACTGCTTAACATCAGGCGGGCCGTACGCTTTTTTGCCACCGCAGTCCTATAAAAAAAAAAAAAAAAAAAAAAATAATTTGTCATTTTCTGGTTTTATACAGCAGTTAAATATAATTTACAGTAGGTACCTACCTACCGCTACTTAATTATTTCTTAACCTGTAAAATAGATTGAGAAAAATAGGTCCATAACCTAACGTAGTAAGTACCTAGGTATAATAGGTATAGGTGAGATATCGCAAAGATGATAAAATTTGAATTTTGACTAAATTCCCGATCCAGCCTGGTGTATTGCAAATACGGAAACCTAAAAAGGAAATGTGATTTGCTGATATGTACTAGCTTTGATTAGGATCATGGCAAACTAGCAACATGGCAAATCGTTTATTTACGTAAGTACCTACCTTTTTAACATTTGCACAATGTCAATGTTTATACTAACAATAAGTACCTATATGTTATACCTGAGTGCGCTAAAATAATTCCCGTCATGGTTTATCATGCTTTTACAAGAAAGAAGCGCAATAAAGTCATAAAGTTAGCCAGCTCGAGCTTTCTGTAGTCCAAAATGAACATCTTGTGGTGCGTTCCACTCACTGTTAATTTTGTAATTTTCGTTATTTTCGATCACAAATCTCGTTCCACTCGCACCAACTTGTACTGAAAGTGATCATTATTATCGTTTTTAACACTTTTTGTAGACGAAAATAACAAAATTAACAGTGAATGGAACGCACCATGTATTGAAGTGTGTAAAAGATTTCAACGCGCGATATTTATGGACATTGATTTTATTTCACTTTTACTTTTTGTTATAATTCATTCATGAGGCAAGTAGGTAAGTATAAAGAGTGATTTGTTAGGTAGTAAATATTTTAAATATTTTATTTCTTAGTTGTTTATCTCTAAAATCTCAGCTCAATACGTATAGGTATGTAATCAACGTGTTTATAGCAGTGTTCTTACAAGGCGTATACATAACATCATCTGTAAAAGCAAGCAAAACGAATTTCTCAAACGGTTACCTAAAATTCTTTAGAATTCAGTGTGACGTGAAAGTGTTAGGCGAAGGTCCGGCAGTTTCACTTTCTACCGAAAAATGCGATTGTCGAAACGTACGCGCACCGATGCTAAATGTTGAGAACAACAAAATGTACAAATATTTATATTAACATTTCGCACGTCAACATTGAATAGAGGACGAAAATGTCTGCATCATTTTATAATAGGTAGTTACGTAGGTAGGCAACAGTCTCAGATAATCCTCGAGCATCAAGAATTTTCACGGGCAAAGATATTTAAATCAGTCTTATAATGTTTTTGGTTGAGACTCAAACGATATCCTCGTTCAAGACCACTGTAGAACCTAGTTTAGGAGTAAATTCTTGGAAGTGTGTTCCCAACCCAGTACGCATCTGCTTTACCACTTGAATTCCATTAAAAGTTTAATCTACGAAAGGTCTATTTATCACAGAACAGAAGGAAATTTGAAAGCTAACAATGGTGCAGAAATTGGAGCGAGTACGCGTGTGGTAAGCCGCTGTCCCACGAATACTTTCGACATAGAGTAACAAAACGAATGGTGCAACTGGCCTCTGTTTTATACTGTTATTCGAAATAATATTATTTTTCGGCCGTGATTAGTGCCCTCGAATAGGCATAAGTGCCACGGAGAAGATTCAAATCGCTTCGGTGTTAATTTTGGAAAATGCCTTCCGTAATTTGTCTATCTTGTATTTGTCTATCTGGTAGATATTAATGGGATCGATCGCCATACCTATAAACTTTTCTTAGGTAAGAGACATTTAACCGATTTGTGATGTTGCTATTTTGTGCTGAGAGAAGGTATTTTACCTGAATCCGTGTAAATAAATATTTTGCCAGTGCAAACTCACGGTGAATTTCATAAAACTTATGATCAAGGTTCTTTCTTACCTAGTACCTATTGTACTCTCTTTGGTCGTAGTTTTATGGACATATTTAGATAGGTTACAGAACCAAGAGTCAAGTAGGTACGGTACATACCTAGAAAAAAATATGGTTGACAAATAAATACTTATGTAGACATGTCAATAACCCAAGAGATACTACATTTATTTCGATCAATTCTTTTGTAGGTAATCGACACAGTGGGCGGGGTATGCTCCCACGCACTGAATCATCACGTTGTTCAACCAAATCAATTCGTACCTATTAATAAATAAGGATCATAAAGTTATTGGTACATGAACGTATGAAAAGTATCTACAATATCATAATCTCCGTAGGTATTATTTTATTGATCCAGCATGAAAATGGTATAGGTAATAGTTATAATAAACTTAACGTTTTCCCTATTATATACAGTATAGTCAAAAGTATCGTTTATTAGTAATGATTATACCTACCTAATATTTATACTTACCTACTGGTCCAACATACTTAGATACATTATTACGTAGATCACGTAAATAAATTCGCGAAAATATTATTGACACACTCAGTCCAAGCTAAATATCTATGTTACCAGCCTTGAACGTCTGATGTAGATACACACGTGATATATAGCAACGTTTACTCTCCATAATATCATCATTAAAAATAGCCAAACTGTGAAATCGCCTCTGCAGTTTTCTCAATAGTGGTTCTATACGAATGTTGTCAGTAGACTTTAGGCACTTGGTTGGACAAGCAACTCTGGTCTCTTTTTAACGGAAAAAAGGTTAAAAGTTTGTTAATTATGGGTGTCTGGTGTTTGTTAGTGTTAGTTACATTTGGAACTATAAAAATGATATTACCAAGCTCTCAGCATCCTGGCTCATCTTTTTCCACGCATGGTTCCCGTGGAGGAACCGCGCTCTGGCGGCGTGGCGGCTAGAGACCAGGTAATCCGAGACACTGCACCATCGCACGTCACCATAACAACACGCCACATTCCATCACTGCATCCGCGTCCAACATATGATCACCGCGGCCGGTCTGGCTGACGTCACGCGCTTTCTCACAACTTCACAAGGTTGTAATGCACAAGGTGCCCGTAGATCCTGTGCACCACTTCACTGAACACGAAGCGATAATTTTGTCAGCGTCACAAATTGATCAGTTTCGCTTCGTCGTGTCGAGGGAATAATGTTCGCGTGTGGGGAAATGGTATCGTGTGACGCAGGTACCTAACGACTTTCGCGCACGAACTGAGTGAAGCACGTCCGCGTCGTGGCACCGCCGCGCTGCCGCCGCCGTCGCGCGCGCACCACGTAACGGCACCGAGGCCCCCGCCGCCCCTGCGCCGCCGGCCCGGGCTCCTCCGGACCTGCCCTGTCTCACTATACGCCACGCTAATGCTTGCCTAACAGTTTCACTCGCTATCATGATAGTACGACTACCGACTTTACCTACCTGTTCACATTTTGACAATGGACGTGACGTGACCTACAGATGGACGATTCAACGTAGGTATTTCCTGTGAGTTTTGTTTGGCCGAATCAGTGAGGATTGGGCCGAATGATCAAAGGCTACTCATATTAAAAAGATTGACATGATTGATTGAGTTTGAGTCGAATCGTCGCAAAAAAGGCTGGGGAAGGCTTTACCTATAGGAGATTATAGACTCACATATACATAGGTAGGTACTTATTGAAGTAGATGTTCGCTTTGCTACAAACTAGCTACCGCTATCTTCTGCGGTGTTGGCTACATCAAGTAGGAGATACCTACATGTCAGTGCCCACTTCGAAAACTACAGCAGTCACCAAAGGCGATGCGCGGAGAGGAGTAATGTGTGTATCGGTCCCAGGTTTGGTCCCAGGCGTGAAAAGTCGTACGTAAACAATCAATGTTATCTCCAGATCAACACACCAAGACGGGAATTGAACCCGCACGGTCCAGTGAACCGAGCGACCTACGCTACGCTCAAACCTCTAGCCAGCCAGCCAAACCAACGGTAGGTAAGTAAAGCGATACGACTCAACATTTGCATAGGGTTTTCATATCACATAGGTAGTACCACGTACTTATACCAGTAGTAGTACTGAAGTAGGAAGTGAAATAAAACATTAAGGCCTAGCCCGGACTGCGAATAAAATCCGCGGGGTAATTTTTCGCAATGCTGTAACCCACGGAATAATATGAATGTATCCGCACTCCCGATTTTAAATTCGCACAATTTGACAAGGTGGGGCCCGGAAATAAATCCGCGCGATTCTTATTCGCGCAGATTTTATTCGCAGTGCGGCCAAGATCTAAAACTTAGAGGCTCCAAAAGCCTTGCATCCAGGGCTGTAAACATATAACTATCTAATCTGTGGCTGTAAAGTTAACTAAAAAAAATAGTATAGTCTATGGACTTGACGTCCGTCGAAGGCTACGTCGATCGATGACAGCGTCATTTTTATTTCATTCACTCACTCATTCAACAGTTTGTGGACGAGCTCAGGCAGAATTCGTGCAGCTTTCCAAAGAAGTTGTAATAATTTATCAAAGTTTCAGATACTTTAGATAGAAGTATAAACTACTTCTGACTAGATATTGTTCATTTGATTTGTAAATATAATTTTACAATCAAAATGTCTTCGCCTAATACTGAGGAATGTACTACAGACAAAACATTACCAGCAGGCGATTTACCAACAGCGAATGCAAGTAGAAAAAGACCTGCTAGTGATCACGAAAAGGATGATAAATCGACTGAAACGAAAGTGACTTCTAAAGAACATAGTTCTGTCGTGGCAGCACATTACAATCACCTGGAGGAGAAGGGCCTGAGGGAAAGGTTTAATTCACCTATATTTTACCTAAGGAATTTCAATAATTGGGTCAAAAGTGTTCTCATACAAGAGTATACCGATAAAATACGCGAGAAAGATTACGGCAGATCTATAAGGGTCCTGGATATATGTTGTGGCAAAGGTGGTGATCTCAGTAAATGGCAGAAAGCTCGCGTTGAACATGCAGTTTTTGCTGATATCGCTGCAGTATCAGTGCAGCAATGTCAAACGAGATATGAAGATCTTCGATCCAGATGTGGCCGCCTATTCTCTGCTGAGTTCATAGCAGCCGATTGCACTAAAGAAACACTAAGGGATAAGTACAGAGACCCGTCCATTAACTTTGACATAGTGAGCTGTCAGTTCGGTTTACACTATAGTTTTGAAAGCTTAGCACAAGCGCGGAGAATGCTCAACAATGTATCCGAATGCATTAAGCCAGGTGGATACTTCTTTGGTACAATACCAAATGCCTATGAAATCGTTTCCAGAGGTAAAAAATCACCTGAAGGCTCATTTGGTAACAGAATTTATAGCATCAAGTTGCTGTTTGATAGTAAGAATGGGTATCCACTGTTTGGTGCCAAGTATGATTTTCATCTAGAGGGTGTGGTAGACTGTCCTGAATTTTTAGTTAATTTTGAAATGTTTACTAAATTAGCATCTGAATACGGTTTAGAGTTAGCATACAAGGCTGGTTTTGCTGACTTTTATAAGGATCATTCTGAAAGGTATAGACAGTTGCTGCAAAAGATCATGTGCTTTGAAAGCTACCCACCACCTCCTGGCAAAGAACTGATTGGTGATGAAGCCGAATATGATCATGCTAAACTATTTTGGGAGGGTAAAGACAATAAGACTGAGCGTGACCGTGTTGGCACCATGAGCCAATGCGAATGGGAAGTTGCAAGTGAGTATACTAATTAACCACATTCTTACCTTGTGCTATTATGATACGAAAAGGTATCTAGGCTAAGGCTATTGTGTGTATCTTTAATATTTATTGATATTTTTTTGTTTTAGCAATATACATGGCATTTGTATTTAGGAAACTCAAAAGTACATGGGACTCAAATGGCAAGCCAGTGTATGAAAAGTCAACGGAAGAAAGCAAATCATCTTCTAAATAACATTTAACACAAGAACATAAACATAATGTAATATTAAGCATAATTAAATGCAATTATACCTACAGTTGTAATTTTTACCACTTCAAACTTAAAGGTAGTAAGTAGGTAGGCACCAATTAAACTTTAAACAAAACCAGATTTATAATATTGTTAAAAACAGACTTAGAAGTATTAATTTTTATGTATTCAACGAAATCAAAGATTTCTTTGTGCACTACAGGGCACACTCAGAAATCTTTGATCAAAGTCGATTCAAAACCACATAAAAAAAAATAACCCATTCTGTATGTCTGCGAACGACGCGCAAAATGGATCGCTAATATTTGTAAATGAATATATAAGCGCCATAAAATATTGCAATTTGACTTTTGGTGCTGACTGTACCTATGTGTATAAATCAAAGAATTTTTACGTTTACGTTCATGGTATAAATAAATCTAATAAAGAAAAAACTAGGGAATGATTGGGAGATTATTTTATTATGTGAACCGGTGACCCGTCCGCATGGATGATGGTCTAAGCCCGTCCGCCAATTTAGGTATAAGCAAGCATAGATCTATAGTAGGTATTAGGGGGCGTCCATAAATTACGTGAGGTGATTTTTGAGATTTTTTGACCCCCCTCCCCCTCGGTGAGATGTCGTGAGATTTTGCTCGGCCCCTCCCTCCCCCTCTAATCTCATGTGAGATTTTGCAAAAGCTATTTTTAGGGGAGAAACATGTTTTACTTAATTTAACCCAGTTTTGTGCAATTTTACACTGTTTCTTGCAGTAAAAAAAAATTACGTGAGATTTGCCGAGAGCAATCCCGCAGTCCCACATCCCGCTTAATGCGGGATCCCGCGCTTATTATGCGGGATCGCATTTGCGGGACTGGAAGTAAATCGTTAAGTTAGGTACGTAAAATTACGAGCGAAATGATGCACTTCTCATGACTTCATTTTAAAGAATGAAATGACGCTTTTCGAATGCGGAGGGAATAGAGAAAAATACCTCGATTTGATGCACGAATACCTAGGTATGTAAAATCCACCTCACCTATGTACAAGCGTAGAGTCTGAATAGACATACAGACATGAATGTCATTGACTGGTTTTAATTTTAGTTGTTTAATTTTATACAAAAAGTTCCTAATAATTACACCAAATTTAATGAAAAGCTCCATAACAATTTTAACTAATGGTTTTATTTATTCTCTACTTTTTTTGGCCAGTCCCGCGGGACTAGGGAAGTCAGTCCCGCGGGACTGCGGGATTAGAATTTGGGTGCGGGATTGCAGTCCCTAGCCGAGACCCCCCCCCCTCCCCCAAATGCCTCACGTAATTTATGGACGCCCCCTTATATCCGCTCGTGGATAAAATATACCTAACTTTATTGAAAAATTCTGAAAGAATATTTTATTTTTAGTTTTTTTTAATATGACAAGCTTGCCATGCTGTGGTGGTAACTTAGGAATGTTACCCCTATCTAGGGGATAGAAGTGTCGAAAGGGGATTTCAGCAAAAGCTGCGTTGAAGAATTAATCCGGTGTAGTTTTTATATACTGAGTACCTACTTTCAAAAAAATGTTTTCTCTATCCTGCTGTTGCTCGATTTGTTTGAGGCCCACCGAAAAAATCCTCAATAATTCTTGCTACTATTAATTCCCTTTTTGACATTTCTATTCTATACCAGTGCCGGATTAATAATTACCTGCCTAGGGTCAGTGCCATTTTGGCGCAGGTTAAAAAATACGCCTAATTTCCTTTCATTTGTTTTCATTATGAATTATTGTTATGAATATAAATTGCATTGTGATACAAAAAATGTATTTTAAAAATAAGAAAAGGGTAAAGGAAAGGGGCCCCGATGACTTTTTAGCGGGAAGTGGAAAAGTGATGCTGTAATTTTTGTTTTAATTTCAAAAACTTGTGTTTCCTTGTAATATAACGTGTAATGTTGGTGGAATATTAACTATTATATTTTCATAAATGTGCGTGAGTGTGAGCAATTGGAACAAAAGTGTTGAAATATTCTTTTCGAGTTCCCCGAGAAGTCTGGTAATGTAAATGTTCTGTAAAGTGTCCGCCACTTTAAGGGTTGGGGGGGGGGGGGGGGGGGTATTTTAAGCCTAGCCAAAGGTCTTGTGTCTTGGCCTGTGCTTGACGCAGCATACAATTTGAAATATTTATTTTACTTGACCCTACAATTGGGACCCCCATACAAACTTCCACCCCCTATTTTACAGACAGACCGACAACAAAGTGATCCTATAAGGGTTCCTTTTTTTCCTTTTGAGTTACGAAGGGGCCCCGAGAATTGCACTGATAGGGTTAATCCGGATGCCAGGCGCAACATAAAAGTAAAATAAAGAATTGTAAAAAAAAACCTGGGGGAAAATTTTGTTAGGGGCTGGGAACATTGAAACCCAAGTGTGAACCACGTACAGATGAGAACATTGAACTGATTGAATATCGCAATGGATGGATTGAACATATTCACCTGAAGATAGGTATAATCCGGGAAAAGAACGGCGCATGCGCATTCGTTACTTCTCAGCACTTAGAATTTTTACGTTCGGCCGGCCTCATGTAATCTCTCATAAAACGTCGTCAATACGTAGGCAAAATGAGTGTCGAAAATCCAACCAGCGATAACGATTGTGAATCAGTAAGTAATTAGATCGTTTATGGATTTGAAATTAATATAATTGTATTACAATATTGTCTCTATAAACCATCAGTTGTCTTGTTTACTCGTGAACACTAGGCTCCACGAAGCGAAAATTTTCTAAGTCCCAATATGGCGTCAAGTGTAGAGTTCGAACAGAAGTCCTAGCGTCGGTCTTGAAAGCTTCCAGAATAACATTCGACATATTTATTGGTAGCTAATAAAATAACCTGTTTATTATTTTATATGATTACCAGCATTTATTTCAATTTGGTTGATGTTAAAGTGTCGTGCCGTCCCATTGTTAACAGGGAAAGGTAAATGGTAATAGAAATGAACACGTGAACGGTGTGCACAACGGCTACAGCAGCTCCGAGAAGCACAAGTCTAGCCACAAGTCGTCGAGCAAGGACAAGCATCGCGATAAAGATCGAGACCACAAGAGCTCATCCAAACACAGCAGGTTAGTTTTCCAGAAAGTTCTCAATGAATATGCCTTTCTTCCATAATTAGTGTATTATTCAAGATTTTAATTTGTAGAGATAAAGAAAAGGAGAAGCACTCCAGTAGTAAAACTGAGAGTAGTTCACACAAGTCGTCCAGCAAAGACAAGGATAGGGACAGGGAGCGCGGCGAGCAGCGCAGCAAGGACAAGGAGCGCGGCGACCGGGACAAGCACCGCAGCGACAAGGACAAGCACAGGGACAAGGAGCGCAGTGACAAGGACAGAAGTGATCGGGACAAGCACAAGTCCAGCACCAGTGATGACAAGAAATCCTCTAAAGATAAAGAAAAGAGTTCCTCCAAGGATCATAAGTCAAAAGATAAGGATAAGGAACGAGAGAAAGACCGCCACAAGAGTGACAAACATCGCAGCAGCAAGGACAAACACTCTAGTTCTAAAGATAAGCACAGGTTAGTTAATATACAGTTACGATGTACTATTTGTGAGTATTGAAAAGATTATTTGGTAGATATTATACTCTAAAAAGCTTTATGGGTAAGTTAGTGCTATAATACCATAGAGTATTCAATAAATGTAACCAAAGATAAACATAGAAATAACCCGAGATAACAATCAAAGTGACAATAGATTCAATAACTCAAAATTTTCGTTGAAATTAATACATTCCATGTGCATATTTGTATTTTAGACAAGTGTAAATTACTGCAATAATGAAGCAAATTGCTGAATAAGATAATAAATATAAATAATATTAATAATGTCCTAATTAGTTTAACTGAGTGCCTGTTTTAGTCAATAATTTGTTAGTATGGGCGAAATTTTAAGGTATTTTACACTAAACTGTTACCCCCTTATTCATACAGATTTTAGCCAGTTTACAATGGTTTTGAAGAACATTTTTAGGAACAAATTTGATTTGTAATTCCATTGCAAGTCAATCATAAATTTCTATGAATAAGGGGGTTAGTGTTTTATATGTATACCGAAACTTAAAGTGTATGTTATAGTTATGTTTGTAACTTTCAACAGCTCTAGTAAAAGTAAAGAAAAAAGCAGCAGTGGCAAGCATGACAAGATCAAGACAGAGTTGGAGGCACAAGATCCTCTCAAACTGGAGCCCATGCAGGTAACTAAGTGTCAGATATTTAATAAAGTGCTAGAATTTCCACATGGTTTCAATATATTATTATTATATGTATACCTATGTGTGTAACCTGTCATATTTTATCAACACTTGTTCCCTATTATCTTATTAAAATATATAAGCACTGTCTAACAAATCTCTTGTTCATGAAATGAGAGAATTCTTCAAGCCAGCCTGAGTTGGATTTGTTTTTATATTTAGCAATATCTGCAAAATTATGTTTATTCAACAGATAGATGAAAGTGGCGTGAAACAAGAGATGCAAGATGATAGTAATGATGGGTATTGTGGTGTCAACACCACAGCATCATCCTGTGACTACTCTCTGTCGCAGTTCAAAGATGAGCCACTGGCTGAACTGCCAGCCGATGAGGAGGACAGTGGAGAAGATTCTCCAGCGGTATGGATTTAACATGTCTAATCTTATAAATGTTATTACACAACTTTCCATAATATATTAAATACTATTTTGACTTTCTTATAGTCTGAACAAATTGGTATAAAACGGCGCGCGCCTAGTGAGAGTGAAGAAGATATTCCGTTGCTCCAGCGCAAGAAGTCAAAGAAGAAAATAAAAAGAGGTAACAGAAGTTATCATATTATACAATTTTTCAAATATAGCTAAACTTACAATCAAATTGACTGATATTATTCATTTTATTTCTCACATAGAACCAACGTATGATGATGATGATGATGAGGAAGAAGATGAAAAGCCTAAAAAGAAGAAACCTAAACCAACAAAGAGTAAAATGAAAATGAAGTCTGAACCAGACGATGGCGTCAGCCCCACTAAACGCAAGAAGAAAACAGAAGACGATCAAGAAGTGTGGAAATGGTATGGTAACCTTTTCAGATATTGGTCCAGTTATCATTATTATGTAATGTATCACATAGGTTACATTAAGTCTCGGTACCTTAAAGCCGTGACCCCACCGCGTTGCACGGAGAGGCCACGCACACGCTACGCACGTGGGTCAAGCTTCGCTTTGCACGAAAATTTATTTCACCGTTTCCACCGCGGCACACGGAGAGGCTGCGCACGAAAGACGTCATCCATACATTTTCTTGCAAAACGTAGCCGTGGCCGTGGCGTGGCCTCTCCGTGCACCGCGGTGGGGTCGCGGCTTAATACCTACCTAACGTGTTTATACCTCAGGACCATCTTTATAATTTGGCGCTCCTATGTAGTTCTTACTTAGAAAAATCAATAATAGATGGCGTTGTTAATGGGTACAATGTTAGAGCAATGTGAGTGACATAACTTTTGAGGTTATGTGTGAAATAATAATGTTCATCAAAAATGTGTGTGCAAAACTATTCGTAATAAACTCAGTTTTTAAAACGACGCCAGTAAATATCGTGATCGTAAGACAGTTACGACGCCGTAGACTGAAGTGTGTAAATTCTATTAATGTTTCGTTACAAGAATATTATGAGGTCTCTGTATTATGTGGTGTATCAGTTGTGTGTAATACTTATTTTTGTTTTTCTTATTTAATATAACAAGGTGGGAGGAAGAGAAGAAGGATGATGGAACCAAGTGGAAGTTCTTGGAGCACAAAGGGCCTGTATTCGCACCGGCTTATGAACCGCTACCCGCCAACGTGCGATTCTATTACGATGGTAAGCAGATGAGACTTTCTCAGGATGCTGAGGAAGTTGCCGGATTCTATGCTCGGATGTTGGATCATGATTATACAACGAAATCCGTATTTAATACTAATTTCTTTACTGATTGGCGGAAAGTAATGACACATGAGGAACAAAAACTTATTAAAGATCTATCCAAGTGTAATTTTAAGGAAATGCAAACTTATTTCCTGAGTGTCTCAGAAAAAAATAGAAATCGTTCAAAAGAAGAGAAAGCAGCTCTAAAGGCTAAGAATGAGGAAATTCAGAAAGAATATGGTTTTTGCGCTATAGATGGACATAAAGAAAAAATAGGTAATTTCAGAATAGAACCTCCTGGCTTATTCAGGGGTCGTGGTGAACATCCAAAAATGGGTATGTTGAAAAGACGTGTCATGCCCGAAGATGTGTTAATTAACTGTTCTAAAGACAGCAAAGTACCAAAACCACCACCAGGGCACAAATGGAAAGAAGTGAGGCATGACAACACTGTTACCTGGTTGGCTTCATGGACAGAGAATGTCCAGGGACAAGCTAAATATGTCATGCTGAATCCCAGTTCTAAATTAAAGGGTGAAAAGGATTGGCAGAAATATGAAACTGCCCGAAAACTCCACAAATGCATTGATAAAATTAGAGACACCTATCGTAATGACTGGAAAGCTAAGGAAATGCGCGTGCGTCAGCGTGCGGTGGCTCTCTACTTTATAGATCGTCTGGCCCTGAGAGCAGGTAATGAAAAAGATGATGACCAAGCAGATACCGTGGGTTGTTGTTCTCTGCGAGTGGAACATATTGCTTTGCATAAAGAAAAAGATGGCAAAGAATATGTCGTTGTATTTGATTTCCTTGGTAAAGATTCTATCAGATATTACAATGAAGTACCAGTGGAGAAACGTGTATTTAAAAATCTCGAGCTGTTTATGGAAAACAAAAAAGACAGTGATGATCTCTTTGACCGGCTAAACACACAAACACTAAATGAACATTTAAAAGATTTGATGCCAGGGTTGACTGCAAAAGTTTTCCGTACATACAATGCCTCCATAACACTGCAGAGACAGTTGGATGAGCTCACAGACGCAGATACGTCTGTGCCTGAGAAGATTCTTGCTTACAATCGAGCAAATCGTGCTGTTGCTGTCCTTTGTAACCATCAACGTGCTGTCCCTAAAGGTATACACACATGCTATTATGATTTATTTAACTGCTAATGACATACCTACTTTTTTACTAATTAATCATATTATTTCAGGTCATTCAAAATCAATGGAAGCTCTAAAAGAAAAAATACAAACAAAACGCGACCAAGTTGATGAGGCAGAAGAAGATCTACGTCAATCAACAAAGGCAGCCAAACGTGGTTCAGTTAAGGAAAAGCTTGCGTGTGATAAGAAGAAGAAAGCACTAGAACGTTTGAAAGAACAACTTAAGAAATTAGAACTGCAGGAAACTGATCGTGATGAAAACAAGACCATCGCACTTGGAACTTCTAAACTGAATTATCTCGATCCACGGATTTCAGTTGCTTGGTAAGTTTCAGATGTAAATTTATAATCCTCTCTTTACGGCGGATTTTGTTACGCAAGACGCGAATGGTCCGCGCCGACAGTCATCGTGACTTCGTGACTAGAAGTAACAGTGAGAACGTCACAAACTACCAAGTCCTATTCTTAATCACACATAATTGGTGCATAAAAGTAATATTAATGTATTTTCTATTACAGGTGCAAAAAACATGGCGTGCCCATTGAAAAGATCTATAACAAAACTCAACGTGACAAGTTCCGTTGGGCGATCGATATGGCCGGCCCTGAATATATCTTCTAAGGTTAATCTATATATTAGCATTAGCTATACTATATATTATTTCTTATACATTTTCGTATGTTACTTACTTACAAACGTTCCATTCCGTTATGGAATTGGTTTTATGAACTTCCGACAAAAAAGAAATATTCAGTGATAGTATTGTATTGATAATATTTGGACCCCAACGGAATATCGTTCCTCTCAAGATTAGGATCCAAATTAGAAGTCTGATTCTAATTTATTTTTATTTCTTAGTATTTAGTTACATTGTTCTCTTGTAGCTTAACTAGTTTCATAGGTTTAAGATAGTGTTAAAAGGAATTAGAAACATTCTTGTATAGAAGCAAAATCTACCTATCATTTAACTTAGGTTTTCTCGTTGCATTGCTGATTATATTTTCAGCACTTTTCTTCGAAAACATATTGTATAAGAGCATCACAACAAGAAGAAATATTAGATTCTTTTAATGTTCATATTAACAAGATAAGTGAATTGAATCTTGGATTATTATAAGCGTGTGTTCAACATCCCGGCATGTTCAAAGTTATATCAGAATATAAATATGAAATTGCAAGTTATTTGTATATAATAGTGAGGCTCTTGATTTACGTTTTGACTGTAACCACCTTCTCTATTTTAACCTACAATTTAACATTAATAATGACTACTTATTGTTAAATATAGGTATTTATGAACACAAGAAAACCGAGTGAAAATTAGTAACAGATGTAATGTAAAATTGTCTTCGTGTATTTGTGCACAATGTGCAGTAGTAAATGTTGTAAAGTAAGAAATAATGTGTATTTTATTTTTATAAAATTAGGATCGAAAATCGTGGCAATTGCCGTCAATGTTACGAAAGGTACAACGTTATAGGTAAATTTGTAATATTACATACGTTTATGTGTGCGTCTTGTAAATAGTAAATTTTTACCATGTCATACAATTCTGTGAAATGAGATTATCCGAAATAAATAAAACATTGACACTAGGATTGATGTGTTTATTTTGATGATGATTAATATAATAGCAATGCATCCAGTTTTACGGTGTTGGATAAGTTTTATGTTATTTGTATCACCCACATTCGTTATCACAAAAGAAATCTGTATCTTCCATTCCTTCTGGCATGTAAGTCAATCCAGATTGATTCTTATGTGAAGTATTATAGGCATTACCATAACCTGAAAAGTAAATAATAGAAGCCTGATTAATTAGGGATAAGTCCGTGAGGTCATCGTAACTACAACCTAATTTAACGGTATCAGTGCAGCTCTGACTTAAGATGACACTGGTATTCGTTATGTACTACACTATTATTTTTTGTAACAAAAGCGGCAAACAAGCATACCTCCTGTTTGGTGTTAAGCAGCTACCGTAGCCTATAGATGCTTGCAATGCCAAAGAAATCGCTCGCACGCTGGGTTGGGCGAGGCTCTCACTCATTATTATATTATGTAAATTACCTAGTTGTTTCATTAACTTGGTTGGTGCATTACGTAAATGAAGCGGGATTGGGGGTAGAGGCCCCTTCGCTTCAACTAGTGTCCTCTGGCATCTTTTCATCGCATGATACACTTCTCTGCTCTTAGGCGCTCTTGCGAGTCTTACGGCGCATTGTGCGAGGAGAACATCACATTCTGGCATCCCTATGTGCTGACAACCTTGTAAACACGCGGCAGCTTCCACAATCGCATTTTGATCTGCTAGACCTGAAACGAAAATGTTAATTGTTATTTTTAGCGTACCTGTCCCGTGATACTCTATTTGAAATATTCTTTCTAACAATACCATAGCATTCGTAAAAAAAACCGGCCAAGTGCGTGTCGGACTCGCACATAAAGGGTTTCCGTACCACAGTAGAATAAAAACGTCAAAAATATCAAGTTTCTTGTATGGGGACACCCTATTTTTTTATTTTAGTATTTGTTGTAGCGGCAACAGAAATACACATTCTGCGAAAATTTCAAGTCTCACGGACAGACGGACAGCGTAGGCTGAGTAATAGGGTCCCGTTGGCACCCTTTGGGTACGGAACCCTAAAAAGGAAAATGGTTTATCTAAAACATAAATAATAGATATCTGAAGAAGAATCAGAAGAATTTCTGGGATCCTGTCTCCTACCGTAACTGGACTATCAATCATAGTGCAACAACGGTCTCCATATCCTCACCTATATCTTCGCACGCTGTTCTGACGAGCCGCCGCGCGATGTACAGCGGGTCCTCGCCGCCATGCAGCGCGCGTGTAGTCCAGTATAAAGCGGCATTGTCGTCACTCGCACGTATCGACTTTTGCAATGCTGATATTGTATTGTAATGCTCTTCACCTTTCCGATCGTATAACATATGTGATCGCTATGACAAACAATTTTGGATTATAGAATATGTAACTTGTGTTAATGCGTCTACATCAGGCGCATGCTGCGCCCGAGCACTCAGTTTTGACGTCGCAACGCATAGAATAACATGAGTGCTCGGGTGAGGCATCTGGCTGGATGCACCAAATAATCACTAGGGAGCTAACTTAAATTGGCTTCACAAAGTTAGACCTACATAGGTACTTGATGAACATTCATCCAGCATGTAGGAAGGTAGCTTAATAATCTTTGTGAGATAATTTAAATTAGTCCAACCTCTCCTGATTTAGTGGGTTTTTGTAGGTAAGTATATGTATACTAATGCTATATATTTCCTTATAATAAAACCTACCATGGAGAAATGCTTCCCGCATCATAGCTTTCAGATTTGTGGATTATTCCACTTTGTGCGCCTGGGTGCACAAAGTGGAACAAAAAGTCGCCTTCGATCACCGGGTGAATTATATCACCCAGGTACACAAGTGGAAATAATTAGTGACGGTGGGCATGTTCTACCTTACCTACCTTAATTTCCTTTTTTAAATCCTCTAAGCTCAGTGTTGCTGGCCCGCTTGTGTGCACCTGATTGCCTGACAGCCGTGCTGCAAGTGCCAATTCCAGTGTCCCAAGAGCAACTCTTGCATCCCCATCACACATTTCAGCAAGCCACTGCAGTGATGCTTCTTCTACAATACATCTTTAAAAATCAATATAAAACTCTGCAATAGCCTGAGGTATACTGAAATCTAATGGCTACTTTTTTTTACTTACTCAGGTATGTGATCTTCACATTTATTTTCCAATTCTCCTTTTTGGTTCATGACAACTACCTGCTGACTTCGCTTAACGGCTCGTTTGAGAATCAATGTCACATCATCAACAGTTAATTTCTCCAAGACAACAACTCTACAGCGGCTAAGTAATGCATTGTTTAAGCTAAACGAGGGATTTTCAGTAGTAGCACCAATTAGTATTATAGTTCCATTTTCTACGTGAGGTAAAAATGTATCTTGCTGGAGTTTGTTGAATCTATAAAATAACATTTTCATAATAAAATAAATGACTCACAAACAAAGAATTTAAAATAATTCTAATGCCCCACCTATGAATTTCATCCATGAAAAGTACTGTCTGTCGTTTGAATTTTGCTTCATTTTTGGCAACCTTAACAACTTCCTTCACATCACTAATGCCCGACATTGTTGCGGACAATTTTACAAATCTCATATTGTGTTCTTCTTTGCATATGTTGGCAATTACATTGGCTAATGATGTCTATAAATAAAAATTTCAAAATACAATGGACTGGCTGGTAGCCCATTAACACTTAGGACAGGAGCCTCTCAGAACAAGGATACAGAACTGCTTGTAATCAGTGTGAATCAACCCTTAGCTCATTTACCTTTCCACATCCAGGAGGACCCCATAATATCATATTAGCAACTTTCTTTTGCTTAAGCAGTTGTTGTAACATAGATCCTGGTCCAAATGCACCTGTTTGTCCAACAAAATCCTCCAACAGATGTGGTCGCATTTTCTCTGCCAAAGGTACAGTCTCCTTTGATTGGTTATAGGAAGCAGACACTTGATGTTCCTGAAAATTATCCTATCTTTTATAGCACAGAAAATGAATATCACAGATTAGATAGTTATATGTTTAACATGATCATTAGGTAGAGTTAACTTAACCAATACTACCATAGAAGAGGAATATAATATAATACTACTTATGTTAATAAAAACGTACTACCTTTGCCTTCGCAGAACTTGGATTAGTGGTATCTATTTTGGAACGTTTCTCATTAGAAGCAGCTGTCTCTAAATGGGAACCATTTCTCTTAAAATTTAAAGTGTCCGCCCGATTTTGTTTGGTATTACTTAGTTCAGAACGTTCTGAAGTTTTGAGAAATAAACATTTATTAACGTGATCTTCTATCACATTCTTATCAAAATATTTCTCGCAGACAGGGCATGAAATTGCATTTGTGTGTGGAGTATCACTGTTGCTACAAGATGCCATAGCTATTCTTATACCGAAATATTCTGTGTAATTCTTTGCTAATAAGTACCAAATAAAATAAACTTTTCACTGAACGAAAGAAAAAAACGCGCGAAATTTGACATTTTTTACTTTTTTTAAAGGTTATTTTACGGCCCTGGGTACAAGCCCTTTGGAGTATATTCCTTTTTTTTAACAGTGTTGCCGATTGCTCCGGAAGGAGGGCTAATGTATAATTTAAATTATGGTTGTCGGCATCCTGTGTTTAATTGGATACCTCGCATTGCATCTCCGTAAGTTCACTAATAATGTAAAACAAATGTAATGTAATTGCGAAATAGGGGCTTTTTAATATTTCAATGTATTTTATTTGTGAATAGCTTATCTGTGGGGAAACTGGGCAACAGGGAAATAGCGGGCGCGTTTTCTGATCGCATTACAATAATTAATTTTGCAGGATATTCTGTGGAATAAGTGTAAAAACGTAAAATAATAAAAATTAATTAGTTTTTTCCTATTCAATAAAGGTCATTAAGGTAAGTCAAAAAAATAATGTATATTTTTTGTTACACTAAATTTCTCAAACTTTTATTGTGTGTTTAGTAAGGTTTGATTTTGTATAATCGGGGCCCGGATGTATAAAATAAAATAATATGGCTGTGCTGGCAGCCCCGGTTTCTAATTTCTTCTTTCACAATTCACAAACATATAGGTAACTATCTAATCTGTGCAATTCACCAAAGAGAATGCAATTCACAGACAGATCATCACAGATTATGTCAAAGAGAATGTAAGAGTAAGAGACCGGAGTTCGAATATTGTTTTTGGTTTGCTTCATATCGGCTTGGGTCCCAAACCATTACCAAACCCAAGAGAATGAAAAAGATCTGTCAACGTTAGGGACGTGCAAATACTATATCGATATCTTTTTAAACAATAGTGATGTGACTAGTCGACAATTTGTACGATAAAAACCGAACCAGGACCTCCACTCAAATATATAATTTATAAACTTTTAAATAATACAATAATACGCCGTTTGTGGGAAATTTTTAATAACATTATAAATTAATAGTAACATTGTTGTTATACATAGTTTCACAACCTACAGGGTAAATATTTCCTAATAATAATAATAATATTTCATAAATTTTGATACGGCTTTATTTGATGGCAAAGCGAAGATCTTCTACTCAGCCAATACAGCCAGCGAATACAGAATCGCCATCTGAGGAAAATTCATAAATTGCATTAATTAATATTATAATATTCTTCACAATATTATTACTAGCTGTGCCCGCAAGTCCGCTAGCGTAGATTTATTAGGTGTGCCAAATTTCATAAAATCTAACCGCCAAATTTATAGATATTTTAGCTGGTTTACAATGGTATTCAAAATAATTTCTAGGAATAAAAGTGATTGGTAATGCCAGTGCAATTGAAACTTTCTATACAAATCTACAGGTGTTCTGAAATAACTTGTGTAATATACCTGAATAGGTAATAATGTTAATCCCATCGGGAAGCTCTGCACTCAACATTGAGAATTTCTGGTACCAGCGAATGCGGGATCTGAGGAAAATTAATTGATTTCTTTAATAAGTATTATATTATTCCTTACAATATTATAGCTTGTCTAGGGCATCTAAGGCATCTAACAACTAGGTAAGTATGCAATTCTGCCATTCCTACTTTTATTAGGCTTTTTATTGGTATCTAACGAATAATAATCATTGGAGTTTAGTCTCATCCTGGCGAGCTTAAGCTCTGCGGGGTAATCATCATTCTGATATACCTATTCATTCTTTATCTAGACAGTTAATAGAGCGGGTAAGTTGCGTGAAAAAGCTAACACAGGGTTATGTATTGTTGATGTTTACAGGTATAGGTTATGTTCAACACTACGTGTGCAAGTACCAGTTTATATTGTATTTAGACAGTGAAAATATGTAAATAAATGGGCAAATCAATAGTACATACCTGTTTGTGATGTGAAAATAATTTCAATAATGTGCAAATTACACGATACCCTTTTAGAACTATCACTGATACTTTACAGTCTATTTTTCATACTTTTTACTTACACACACACTTTACACTTAATAACACGTTCATTACTCTTTGTACTTATGAAAATACGGCCGAATTAATACGAAAATAACAAGGATTTTAGTAAAATACAACGGACGTCAAGTAGGCAGACAGCAGACATTTTGTTTTGCTGAGTGTTACCATAGATAAATCATGATTGTTTTTGTTTTTTGTCTATAGGTTGTTAAAATATCTTATCCAAGCCGTACATTTTTATTTTTCTTTATGTTGCGACCCACTGGATTATGTTGCTTTATCATATTTTTGTTTGTTGTTATTGTTGACTAAACACTGAAAAACATGACTGAAAAAAATGTGAAACTGAAGTTTTTGTATTGTGTGTGATCCGGAATTCGAAATCATTTAGTTTCGGCTCTAGAAATAATAATGAATGTATTGAAAAGTGAACGCACGAAGAGGTCTAAGGAGGTCAGCGAACTTGACACGGACAGTTATGTTGAAAAGCCTACAAATACCAAACGAGAAGTTGTGAGTGTATATAATTAACAATAATACTAGTCCTAGCTTAGCCAGAGGTTCATAATACTCTGTGGCCACAGGGATTAAAACTAGTGTTATAATTATTTTCTTTGATACTTGATTAAAGTTTGGGTACTTTAGAACTAAAATGGTTCTGAATATATTGCACTCATATACTTACCCACTTTGCTTACATTGCACCTTTTTCTATTCACTAACAAAATACCTGGCAGTAAAAAATATTTAATGCATACCTATTATACCTAAATCTGTTCAAATAGTACAGATGCATTGTAATACAAAAGTATTGCTTACTTTATGTCAATAACTGCAGGGTGATGGTGCACCAGCTGAGAATGCAGTGGAGGAAGTACAGAAGATGTCTCAGCCACGAGACTTCGACAAGCCACCTGCAGGAGTATACTTGCATCTCGAGATAAATCTGGTGTTCTTTGGTCTATTAGCACTGGCCCTGTGCACCCGACTACCCAATCTCGATGAGCCTCGATACATTGTGTAAGTTACCATTTGAAAATAGATGTAATGTTTTACACGTCTGTAAATTAAAAAACCGGACAAGTGCGTGTCGGACTAGCACATAAAGGGCTCCGTACCACCGTACAATATATACAAACATCGCCAAAATAGTGATATTTAGAGTCACACATTAAAGTCTTTTGAATGGAAACCGACCATAAGACAAAATAATAAGTTAAAAATATAAAGATTTTTTGTATGGGGACCCCCTTTATTTTAGTATTTGTTGTTGTAGCGGCAACAGAAATACACATTCTGTGAAAATTTCAAGTCTCTACCTATTACGGTTCGTGAGATACAGCCTGCTGACAGACAGATGTACGGACGGACAGCGTAGGCTTAGTAATAGGGTCCCGTTGGCACCCTTTGGGTATGGAACACTAAAAAGAATCATGACTAAAATGATTAAGATAGAATTATTTCTCTCCAACAATATTTTAAAACATCTTTGTTACTCACTGGTTTACTGTCTTACAAGTCGCCACAGCTAGGGCGTCCGGAACCAGCTCTTTTTTTTTCAACTGCCTGAACTGGAAATTCGTGGTTTTGAAGAAAATAACTGGTTTAGATGCCTTAACTACATTCAGTTATTAATTGCATTTTTTTTTTTTTAGATTTGATGAACTGCACTATGGCCGTTATGTGTCTTTATATACTAAAGGTGTATTCTTCTTTGATGCACATCCTCCTCTCGGTAAACAACTGTTGTATCTGGCTGGACGTACGGCAGGGTACGATGGGAACTTCACCTTTGACCGAATAGGCACACCATACACAGATAATGTACCCGTGAAAGCTCTACGTTTAGTTCCTGCTTTAGCTGGCAGCATGTTGGTTGCTGTTACATACCAACTAATGTTAGAAATATCTATGTATCACTGGACAGCAGTTCTGGCGGGGCTTCTAGTTCTTTTTGGTGAGTGGTTTAATACAGAAATTATAAGGTTTTTGTCCGTATTTTGTATTTCATTAATTTGATACTTATTCAATAATTGATTCGAGTGAATAATGGCCGGCGCCACTGAGGACGGCAGGGGAGAGCATTTTAATTTTTATCAATCGAATTTAATACTTATTCAATCGAAATAAGGCGCACCGGCGGCGTGCTCTTCGGTGCACCGATAAAACTCCTTCGAGATGCTCCAGAGTCGATCACCGAGCGTTCAAATATATAACTTATTTCGATTGGACAAGTATTAAATTCGATTGATAAAAATTAAAATCCTCTCCCCTGCCGTCTCCAGTGTGCGCCGGCTATTAGGATAATTAACCTTTCTTGTGGTAGAATGCATGTTGCTTGTTGTTTTCAGAAAATTGTTTTCTAGCTCAGTCAAGGTTCATGTTGCTTGAAAGTATACAGTTGCTGTTTGGATTGTATGGAGTGTTGTGTGCTATTAAAAGTACTCGCAGGACAGGGCCAGCAAGTGTTTTGTGGCTTTGCGTTAGTGCTATTTCACTCGGCTGCTGCTTCTCGTAAGTATGATCATGTATTATTGTCTGGAATGACACAGACAGGTCACCTGATGGTAAGTATAAACCCCGCCTAGGGGTCAGGAAAAATACGCGAGCAATTTACTGGCTTCATTGAGAATAGGACCATATTACCATAGCCTAAAGTCGGCTCGAGCATGCTCGCGACGACTGACCCTTAGATATATGCAACTCAGGGGAGCAGACGCGGCGCCCTCCTTTTAGGAACCCGTAAATTTGGATTTTTGCCCTTTGAAGAACCCCATGTTGTAGTTCCAAGAAAAGACTTCAGTGTGGAGACCATTCCACAACTTGCATGTGTGGATATCTAGTTAAACATACCTACATATTTTCAGATTTAATGTGAGAGAATAGTTTGAATTTTTGGCATTAAAATAGCTATACATACTAATGTATTTTATTTTATTACAGTGTAAAATATTCGGGCCTTTACTCTTACTATCTCGCCATTTTCCTTGTTGGAAGACAAATTTGGCGACGAGTGGGTAACGCCGAGCCCGGATTACGCCTCGCGCTGTCAGCATTATGGAGGCTCTTGATACTCGTGCTTATCCCGTTTTCGGTGTATGCGGGCGTGTTCTACGCCCACCTGGCTATGCTTCCGAAGGCTGGACCCCACGATAGTGTAATGACAAGCGCATTTCAAGCGTCATTGCAAGGAGGCTTGGCGAGCATTACACGAGGCCAGCCGTTGCATGTCGCACATGGCTCCCAAATAACGCTGAGGTGACTATGTAATTCTTAATTTCCTGTAGTTTTTTCTGTGACTCTAAATATTGGCCATTATACCGATCGTCCACCACGATGGCCCAGTGGCGAACTTCACTCATCTTTTAAAATATGTGCAGATTTCTTCACGATGTACTAATCTTCAAGTGAGTTTGATGACCGCTTGGCGCCCTAGTTCGACCGTTGGCCGCTCGGCTCACTGCATCGGGAGGTTGCGGGTTCGATTCCCGCCAGAGCCAAATGTCGAAAACGGCCTTTTCGTAATTTGCCCTGGTTTGGGTGTCACTGTACGGTACCCACATTACGAGCTCTGTTAGTTTGGGACCATACAGTTGGTGTGTTTGTCTGGCGATATTTATTTATTTATAATCTTTGTTGAAATCCGTAAACGACAAGCCGTAAGTACTTTAAAAACGAATTTTATTTGCCTCCGTAGACACACTCACGGGCGAACTTGCTGGCTGCACTCGCACGCACACGTGTATCCAGTTCGATACACGGATAGTCGCGGCTCCTCACACCAACAACAAGTGACGTGCTACAGCTTCAAAGACGTGAACAACTGGTGGATAGTGAAGCGGCCGGCGCAGGCCTCGCTGGCGGTGTCGCGGCCGCCCGACGCGGTCCGGCACGGGGACGTGGTGCAGCTGCTGCACGGGATCACGAGTCGGGCGCTCAACTCGCACGACGTCGCAGCACCAGTGTCGCCACAGTCACAAGTACATAAGTTCTTACTTGATAAATATCACGTTGACTGTCCGTGCATGACATGAAATCCATTTTCAATCTAGCTGTGACGTCCGCGTATTAATACACAAGCCTAAGGCCTAGGCCGCACCGCGGTTATATCCGCGCTGTTAAAACCGCGTCCTATGGAATCATATGAACCGCAAGTGCGGATAGGTTCATATGATTCCATAGGACACAGATTTAACGCGGATATAACCGCGGTGCGGCCTAGGCCTAAGTAAAATGAACATCACATTGGGCCTGACTCAATGAAAAGAGGCCACTAGGGAAGAAAAAAAAGTAAACTGAATGGCGTTTTTTGGACTGGACTTGTAAGCTAGATCTTTTCAACGGAAGTATGAACAAATCAGATTATTTAAAAAAACTCGTTGGACGTATGAGAGTGTGCACCCAAAATAGGCTGGACAGTCAACGAGATATATTTTAGTAATTCCCTACCTACTTACTACTCCACCAAGCTAACTAGGCGCCTGTCAAACGTGACGTCACCCGCCCAAAAAGGCGGCGGTGGTGTGCGGGCGGGAAGCCGTAGGCGGTGGCGGGTGTGCGGACGGTATGCGGGCGGGGCTGCATTGCATCCGAGCACTTAGTTGGCTTGGTGGAGTATGTAGTATACTCATGTTAGGCGAATTGAGTAGCCGCAATATGCATAATCGCCGGTAGCGACAACAAATATCCATACAAAACAACCTTCCGTCTTCTCGATTGAAGGTACCATTAATCATTTTTTTATGTTTATTTTGTAGGAGGTATCATGTTACATAGATTACAATGTCTCTATGCCTGCACAAAACCTTTGGAGAGTAGACATCGTAAACCGCGATAGTGATGATGCCACATGGGACGGCATTCGGTCGTTAGTGCGATTGGTGCACGTAGACTCGGGCTCAGGCCTGCGCTTCAGCGGACGCCAACTACCCTCGTGGGGCTTTAATCAACATGAGGTAGTCGCTGATAAAGTCCTCACACATCAAGATACAATATGGAATGTGGAAGAACATCGATATACTAAAGGTAACTTAGTTAATTGTGTAGTTTAAAAGCTATTTGAGTTGAGACGCTCGTAGCCAGCTGCAATCTGATCGGTAAACGATCGGAGGTTAAGCAACGTCCGGCAAGGTCAGTCAGAGATGGGTGACCATTTAGTGGCATTTGAACTGAGCGTCTCCGTGCTTCGGAGGGCACGTAAAAAGTTGGTCCCGGTTGTTGTCATCTAGGCAGCAGTCGTTAAGCCTTGTCAGAGGCCTACGGGCGGCTTGAACAACTCTGACACCAGGTTGGCCACTAACCATACGATGAGAAGAAAGCTATTAGGTATGTTCTATGATTCTTATAGTGATTTTTTACATAGCCGAAGACAGAAAAGAACGGGAACGTGAACTGGTATCTGCGGAAATGATACCGACTGCGGTGACGCAGTTGACATTTTGGGAGAAGTTTGCGGAACTGCAGTATAAGATGATCGCCCATGCGCCCGACGCGCCGCACGGACATATGTTCGCCAGTGAACCCACCGAGTGGCCTCTACTCGCTCGGTCCATCGCTTATTGGCTGTCGCCTAACTCTAATGTAAGTGTAAATTTTAATTAAAAAAAACCGGCCATGTGCGTGTCGGTCTCGCACATAAAGGGTGCCATACCACCGTAGAATAAGAACGTCTAAAATATGAAGTTTCTTTTATGGGGACCCCCTTTATTTTATTTTTGTATTTGTTATTGTAGCGGCTACCTATTACAGTTCGTGAGATACAGCCCGCCGTCAGACGGACGGACTGCGTAGGCTTAGTAATAGGGTCCCGTTGGCACCCTTTGGGTACGGAACCCTAAAAACCTAGCATCTTTTTTAGTTAACATTCTATTCTACAGCAGAGTATGTTTTCATTTCAGGCCCAAATACATCTTATTGGTAACTTGATAACCTGGTATACTGGAACACTTTCTGTACTATTATACAGCGCTTTTCTTGCGCTGTATGCTGTAAGGCAGAGACGAGCCTGTAGCGATCTACCACCTCGGGCACTGGAGAAGTTTTATGATGCTGGCTACATACTATTCTTGGGCTATTGGATTCATTATCTGCCATATTTCTTTATGGATAGGACACTGTTTCTTCATCATTACCTGCCAGCTTATTTATTCAAAATCTTGCTACTATCATACATGTTTGATCACATATACTACATAATTCATTTAAGAGAAAAAACTCTCCCTATTACCAATATTTTTATTTTGTCTATTGCAGTGTGGCTAGCTTATGTTGTAATAACTTTTAAGAAATTCAGTGTTCTGAACTATGGAAACACTGACTTGACTGAAAATGATCTTTTGAATCTCAGGTGGAAGGATACATGGGATTTCATACTCCATAAGAAAGGATGATGATGTACTATATTTTGTGCATATATTTTATATTAGCTGCCATTTCAGAGATCTTGTCACAATTTTTTATTGTTATATAACTATTTTTTTACACATAACGGTATATTATTGTAACCATGTAGTAACAATACTCAAGGGACTCAAATTAATTAGGTGTAAGAATTTTTTCTGTTGTATTTTCAAACATTATTTTTAGATACGTATAATGATAAGTGAAGATATTCCGTCCAACTAATATTCATACCTGCATAATGTAAGAATAAAGTATTAAATTATAATTTTTTTATTCTGTTATGTTATTTTAAAATGTTAAAATGAATGAGACAAGCTAGGTACATATAAAAAACATTATTTAATTGAAATACATTTATAGAAGAATGTTAACGACGACTGTGAGTGGGCTCCACCTCCATAGGCTGTGGAGTCGGAGTCACAGTGACCGCAGTCACCTCCAGAGGGATCACCCGTTGTTTCAACACAGCTGTTGTGCCCAGGGGATATCTGTATGATCCTTGCTTCTTGCCCTAAAATAAATATTGGATGAGGTTTATTGCTAAAAGTAAGGATATTCACAGTCTAGCTAGAATCCAAATTAGGATTTCAGTTGTTGTAAAAGACGCTTATAATAGCTTTTCAATTTACCTTCACATTAGCTTCCTCATATGTCCTGAGATATTGAGCAGGACCAGTGTTACGGATGACACACAGATCAACATTAGAGCCAGATCCCAAGTCATTGAAAATACCAGCGGCAATCGCATCCCGAACAAGCTTCTTGCCTTCTTCTTCACTCATGTTTGGCTTCCATCCAGATTCAAATACAGCCATCGCAGCAAGGGAGCCCGACCCTGTTAAATAAATAATTAACAAAATTATAATCATATTCAACCCACAAGAAGTATATTGTTAAATTATCGTATGGATTCACTCACCCATCGTAGCATAAGGTAACTTGTCAATAGAACCATGAGGGTAAATGCAGTAGATGTGGGGCCCGGTTCTATCGACACCTCCGAGTACTAGAGCGGCGCCAATGTGACCCTGGTAACGGAACAGCATTCGCTTCAGCAAAGTGGCTGCAGTCTCGACGGGCACAGTGCGTCCAGTATGCAATCTTTGCAATTCCAGTTGCGAGGACACTGTTTGCGTAGTCATCTCCGTATCAGCCGCCGTTCCGGCACCACAGCAATACATATTGCCGGCTAGGTAATGGATTTTTTCACAATTCTTATCCGATACAACCGTATTTTCAGTCGCTCGAGTGTCGGCACCAAGAATCACGCCATCTGCATAAATGATGCCCACGATAGTCGTACCGGTCTTGGTAGCTTTAGGAGCGGGGAAACCTTTCTGAGCCAGGAAAGCATTACTGCAAATAAAGTAGTAAGTAAATGTAAATTCAACAACCAAATGAATGTTACAATGAACAGAAGAATGTACTTTACCGTTGACAATTCTCAAAAGAGAATCCTGGTGCTGGAACTTCGGGTAGCAGAACGGAGGCCATGTCTATATAAGTTTACTGTTTTTCTGAAAAACTAAAAATGATTTTCAAATAGTGATTCTGCAAGTCTGCCAAGCGAGAAGCAATGCAACAAATTGTCTGTCACTGTCAAATAAGAACCATAAAGAAAGAAGCAATGACTTTCAAAACGATGACGCCTCACAGATAAAAACAAACTCATCCATATATCAGTGTGGCCATTTATCGCGCATTGGGGTGCTTTTTTTTATTGGCGATGTTTATTCTAGATTTTTTTAAATTTTAATAGAGATGTGCATTATATGCGAAATCGACTAAAACATTGCATGATTGATGTTATATATTTTTTGCTGGTAGCACCGCGTTTACGAGGCTGGTGATGATTGGATGTTTATTATGATATTCTAATTTGTACTGTATTAGCGTTGAATAAGGTCTAAAACCTGGAAACCAGGATATTTTTCATACGATGTTTTTATTCCTACCGCCACGTGAACCAATAAGAGTTGGACGAATTGTCTTCATACGCCTATTTGTCAAACCAATCGTGCGATGTTGTCAAATTTGTCAAAGTGCGAAATGTGTTCGGGAATTTAATTCCAGATTTCTCTTGAATTTATAATATTTTAGCTTCTAAATTAGTTCCTAGGTATCAAAATGCTCACTAACTATGTTTGTGTGTGTTTAATTTATTTAGTGTCAGCCCTAGTCCTAACGTTGGCCGGTCGAGACTTTTATCAGATTCTCGGTGTATCCCGTTCAGCGAGCACTGTCGAAATTAAAAAAGCTTACAGAAAACTAGCAAAAGCTTTACATCCAGACAAAAATCAAGACGATCCAAATGCCTCTCAGAAGTTCCAAGACCTCGGTGCTGCGTATGAAGCTTTGTCAGATTCAGAAAAACGAGAGTTGTACGACCGTTGCGGTGAGGACTGTTTGAAGAAAGATGGTATGATGAACAACAATGACCCATTCGCGAGTTTCTTCGGCGACTTCGGTTTCCACTTTGGTGGCGAACAACAACAGCAAGAAACTCCACGTGGAGCCGATATCGTAATGGACTTGACAGTGACTCTCGAGGAACTTTACAATGGAAACTTCATTGAAGTGAGTGTCTATAACATAATGAAGAATATTTGACTTAACAATCTTAACAGTTTTATTTATAAGGAAACTCATAATTTTATTTTCTTAATAGATAACTAGGAACAAGCCAGTTATCAAGCCTGCATCGGGCACCCGCAAATGTAACTGCAGACAGGAGATGGTGACCAGGAACCTGGGCCCTGGCCGCTTCCAGATGATGCAACAAACTGTGTGTGATGAATGCCCAAATGTTAAGTTAGTCAATGAAGAGAGGCTTTTGGAGATTGAGGTACTTATATGTTTTTGTCATAATATAGCTTAAAATATATTTTAGTAACCTGTGTTAATTATGTCAAGGAAATGAATTGTTAAATCCCCCATGATACAACTATGATATGTCATTAACACATTGTATGTGGCAATCACAGGTAAATATTAAAATTTATTAGGAACAAACAATTGGTACGATAAAATGTAAAACGTTGACAACCTGCAAGCGTTTAAAAAACTGTTGTAAAGTCAACGTCCACCTCTGCAGATGCATGCCATTTTCCAACATTGATTGGAAAACAATGGATTAAAGTAATTAATTCATACTTGTTAGCTAATTCTTACCGTTTCAAAATATTATTTTATGATAGGATTTACTTATCTATGATTCTGTTGTAATAATTGTTGATAAGAATGTGATGTTGTGCAGGTGGAAGTAGGTGCACCAGATGGCCATAAATCAAGATTAAGAGGGGAGGGTGAGCCTCACATGGATGGGGAACCGGGAGATTTAGTAATAGTGCTTAGTACCGAGAGGCACCTACAATTCACACGCAAAGGAGATGACCTATACACCAACGTGACTATATCTTTGCAGGTTGGTTATTAATACATAGTTATTTTTTACTATAAGAATATAATTGTATAAAATATATAAGTTCTTATCAGAAATTGTTGCCACTTTAATTATCATTAGTGTTGTTGATTAGGCACAGTTTGTTATGAAGTAGGTATGGGAATTGTTATGAAATACATATATGATAATTTAATTACAAGACTTACTTTCAAATTCATTTAATTTATTTTTATATATTTTAGGATGCATTAACTGGCTTCATAATGGAAATAGTGCATTTAGATGGACATAAAGTGTCAGTTTCTCGCGACAAAGTAACGTGGGCCGGCGCCCGAGTGCGTAAGAAGGGCGAAGGCATGCCCAACTTTGAGAACAATAACCTGCATGGAAATCTGTACATTACGTTTGACATTGATTTCCCTAAACAAGACTTCACTGATCAAGAGAAAGAAGGTAAAAAATATAACAACTACAACAAGTCATACATAATTTGTTTCCAGTTAGAACTGAAATACTAATTTTCTGTTTATCTTTTTCAGCTTTACGCAAAATACTTAAACAAACACCAAATAACAAAATATATAATGGACTATAGTAGCCATATTGCCAATTTAATTTATTTAAGTAGTGAATTGAGTGCAAAGTATGAACAAGTCAGTTTTGTGCAAGTGATTTTGTGTTACCTGTGAAGACATGAAATTGTTTTTGTGTAAAATAAAAATATCTTGATTGTATACTATACATACACCTCATGTTTCCTCTACCTGTAGTCAATAGTGTCCATACAAAATCCAAACTGTAATATAGGAACTGGCATTAGAAATAATTAAAATATTTAATAATGTATATAAAATATATTTTTCAGTTTTATAGAATAACATAAGTTAAAAGAAAACTGTCTAAAACCATTTATCTTAATCTACTAACATTGAACTGAAGAACCAATAGAAACAAGTAAATTCAGTAGAATTTCTTAATTTGTACAATTTATTTTCTAATAAGTATAAAAATATTTGCAGCTAAACAAAATGTAGGTAGGTTCCTTTCAATAAGGACCATAATAATGTTAAAGATAACATGTGACGATGATTTTGAATATTTTCAATATTTGAACTTAATGTAGAATGCTATATTTAAACCTAACTAGATACAGATCAATTATTACTATCCAACCAATTAAAACCTAAAGATCATAATATGATCAAAACAACAAGTATCAAAATCAACATTTTAGTAACAATGAATCACATTCTTCGAAACT
Source organism: Drymonia ruficornis (assembly GCA_947859195.1). NCBI lineage: Eukaryota > Metazoa > Arthropoda > Insecta > Lepidoptera > Notodontidae > Drymonia > Drymonia ruficornis. The sequence goes on along the minus strand of OX401905.1, from coordinate 10,644,562 downwards.
TATGCTTTAAGAGACGAATTCACAAAAAGTATATTAACTACATAAATATTACAGGAATTTCTAGGAATCACGATAATATTACACCAATCAAATCATCAATTTCAATAGGAGCTCTTGATGCAACTCTTGAGTACCTAACTAATCTACAAATCTAACAATTTTTTTTTATCTTTTTTGATTTACACAGCATTTATCAAAGAAATGACAGTATTGCCAGTATCGATCGTTTAGAACGTTATATTTTGAGGGTATATGGGTAGGGGTTTGGATAAGGATTTAAAGTAGTTTATTTATTTTGAATTCTATGTCGCGACTCCATCGCGTGTAAAATGGCACATGTAGTTCCGTGTAGTTCTGACTCAGGAGACGAGGCACGAGGGGTGCGCGGCGGGCACGAGGTCTGCGGCGGCAGCGGCCTGCAGCACACTGTTCACCACGGCGCGCGCCAGGTAACCCACCGACACGCCCGGCGCCGCCGACTCCAGCGCAGACTTGTCCGTTGAACCGCTGTCCTGTCAATACAATCAAATACCTATCCTCAGACAAACTTATCACCCTTGTCGTCCGAAACTTAACATCGCCGTGCATAATGGACGATGACAGGGATGGACAAGTTTTTGTCTGCTAGCAGGGTGCTCACTTCTAGGCACCACGGGCCCCCCTTTAATGCGAGGGGGATTTGGGCCATATAATCCAACATCTTGACCCAATGCGGGTTGGTTGATTTCACATATCTATCGAGAAATAAAAATAGATTTTCTAAGACAGCAGGTTTCCTCAAGATGTTTTCCTTCACCGTAACCAAGTGATAACCATATTAAAGTTATGATTCGCACATAGATTTTGAAAAATTCAGACGTGCAAGCCGGGGTTTGAACTCTGGACTATCACTGCTCTCGCAACATTATAATCATGATGTAAGAATGTTCTGGTCGACATTACCTTGGCGTATGTGTAGTGCGCGTCGTCGAGCAGCTGGTCGATGTGCAGCGGGTGCTGCAGACACAGCTCGGGGTTGCGGCGCAGGATGGTGGCGAGCACGCACAGCAGCTCCACGCACAGCTGGCGCCGCGCCGCGCCCGCCACGCGCACCAGCGCCTCCTCCACCACCAGCGCGAACGACAGCTCCGACCGCGACATGTTCACCAGCGTCGGCTCCGCCGGGATCGAATGGCCCTGAATGAATGACCCATGAATACAATACGCTGTATGTTCACGCATCATTACATTGCCCCTTACCCCTTAAGGTGGAAACTGACATGAACATTTGCTCGATGGGAATATTCGCATCGAGAATTTGTTCGTTGTGAGCGAATGCTCATGGCACCAAAATTTTCGCGACGAATATATGCTTGACTGTGCTTTATCCCCAGCAGTTAGTAGTAGCGCTCCCGCCAGTACTCGCGCTAGCGAATGACCGTATAATGTAATATTGAAAGGGATTCGCCAAAAATCCGACAGCTGGGTGGAGCGCGCTCGTGTGCTCGGCGCTCGTCATCGAGCTGCTCGGCTCGCTGTACTGACATGCCGAATATTCGATTTGTCGACGTGCTCACATCGAACGAATATTCATGTCAGTCGCCACCTTTATGAAATTATTATACGTTCGTTCCCTCGACGCTCGCGACGTTCGGTGACGTACCTGAATGATTATGCCCTTCGGAGTCCGCAGTAAAATGTCCCATACTTGTATGTAGAAACTTTTGGGCACGCGGCAGAGGCAACCTTCTAGCTGGCGGCGTTGTAACGGCGTCAGACTGAAACGGTATAAATGACGAGATAGAAACTTCGTATCCGCAATTCGCCGATCGTATCAAATTGTGAGTGATGCACGTTCTATTATTTTTAGGGTTCCGTGCCTCAAAAAGTAAAAACGGAACCCATATAGGATCACTTTGTTGTCCGTCGGTCTGTCAAGACATACACAGCCTAAACTGCTGGTGATAGAAACATGAAATTCCACACCTGAAGGGGGAAAAATAAGGGGTAATATATTTATGGGGGTCCAAATTTTACTGAAATGACATGAAAATTAGTATTTAGGTTACTCTACAAAGGAAAAATATAATTTATAGTGTTTTTGACAACTCAATTCCTAATAAGTTCAACGCAAATCCTACTGTTCCGGTGGTTTTTTTTTAAGTGTATTGTAGTAGATACCCTCTCTCGTCGGCCCAGTCGGAGACGGTGAGCACGCGATGCAGCAGCGTGCGCAGTTCATAAGGCGCCAGGCCCTCGATCGCACCGCACGCATCGCCCGCGCCGCGACCCTCGTGCGGGAACAGCCGCAAGTAGATGCGGATCGCCTCCAGCACCCACCCCACACGGATCTTCAGAATGCCGCGGAACATGTCCGGATTCGTGGCTATTAAACGCCCGCAGTACAAAACGATTTCCTAAAAAAATACATTACGCATGTATTCTGAGGTAGGCGGTGGTTACGGGCATGGAATTATTTTCATTTTTGACTATAAATACAGAATAAATATATTACCAATGATATATGTTAGGTACGTTAATTTAACCAAGTTGCTGGAAATCGATAAAAGGTCATAATGCATCACGCACAGCCGAATTACGACGCAAGATTTCCCAAAAAAACATTTATCGTGATAAACAAAGCGAAGTTCCAACAATAATCTAAATAACCGATCGCTTGTCGCGGGCACCTACGCATGTGCATCAAAACAACATAAAATCTATTGACTTTTTGGGACATTTCACGGGATAACTAACCTGTTGCAGCACCGCGCCGATGACATCATAGGGTTGTATAGTGGAGTACATGACCGACTGAATCTCGCCGGGCGTCATCGGCTTGTCGAATACAGTCTCCTTCTGGCCAATCACACCGACTGTTAACTGGAAAAAGTCAATTTTCTTTATACCCGTAGGTTTACCACGTCATTCGAAGCTAATCGAATAGCTGAGATAGCAATGTTCTATTAGCAGAAAATAAGAATTTTAAAAATCGATCCACAATTTACGGAGAAATCGCGTGACAAAGCCACAAAAAAACCAACACAGTCGAATTAAGAACCTCCTCCTTTTGGAAGTCGGTTAATAAATAAGCGATGTGTGACCGAAGTGCTGTGCAAGTGTGCATACTGTCTATCCGTAGTTTTACTCAAGCTCCGATTGTCGTACTTACCAATTCAAAACCGCGCCGTATCGCTATCCCAAGGTATGGAGGGGTCACCGTGACACAATGTCCATGTAAAAAACATTCGTAGTAAATACCTGCTTCCCGTTGACGAGCACGGTGGTGATGAAGGGGCTGATGGAGTCGACGGTGTGGCTGAGCAGCGACGAGCAGTAGCGCACGGCGCGCCAGTGCCGCAGCACGCCCGCAGTGTGGTACAACGCCTTCAACGACTCCAGCGCGCTCCTGCCGTTTATCTGCGCGTACACAACACACCCGTCAACGCACCTTGGATCATACAGTCAGCAAAGTCACTGAACATTCCCAATTTGTCAAATCGGTAAAGTTTGTTATTTACCAAACGTTGGGGAATATTGTAAAAACCAAATATTACTAACATATTTTAATATTAAATTATGGATCTGAAAAACTGACATTGTTTAGCGACTTATGTTGCAGACCGTCCGTATAGAAATTCCAGTCTAGTAACTCTCACAATTTTGGACAGCTTCATGACTGACAGTCATTAACTCCTTCCGAAACATGATCGTCGAATTTCGGTGAACGACATTGGGTATCGTGACAACCTTGTACGAAAGTTAGGAAACAATTTAGAAAAAAATCCAGCCAAAAATCCGGTCAATAGAAGTGATACTATCAGCTGGTACAGGATGAATTTTTCATGTGTGCGTGGTCGGCCACATCCGAAACTATGAGGAATAGTGAAAAGTACTCAAAGGAGTCTCGGGGTCGATTTTGATGAAAACTAAAACTGCATTATTGGATTTCTGAAACAATCATATTCGTAGCCAGGAATCGAACTAGTTGATTTTGAAAAAAAACACACACTATTATTACACCATTCGATAGTGTCGCTGATAAGGAAAGAATTCTGGGAAGTAATGACATCGCTATTACCTATAGTTTCGGATTTGGCAATATCCACACACACTTCAAAAATTCAAGGTATGTATGGTCGGTGTTAGTGCCACCTACCTCGAACATAGGCCCCTCCCGGTCCATCAAGATGCCCCACAGCTGGCACTGTGCGAATATATTGTCGGTGGAGCGCAGCGCTTCCACAATGTCTGGCGTGGGCTTGTGCTTGTAGGATTCAAACGAGAGGTCCTCCTCGCGGTAGGTGAGCGAGCGCGGCACGTCCGTCAGCGACTGGTAGCCGATGTACTCGTGCTGCAACTGCCTGAATTGCGTGAACATCTCCGACGGAAACTCGCCCTGGCTCATGAAGTCCAGATGCTCTGTGAAAAATAAATGAATCGGCTTAGGCTAAGGGTGCGTTTCCACTGACGCGGAGCTGGGCGGACTGTGAATAGGCCAATCATAGTGCTCGAAATCTCCTCTCAGCTCTTGGCCCGTCACAGTTGGCCAATGATACTCCGCCGCTCCGTTCCACTCCGCCCAGCTCCGTGTCAGTGAAAACGCACCCTAAACGTTGACCTCAACCGTAAGGGCTGACTGGGTGAGCTGGTTCCCTCGTTTCGAGCAATAGGATCGGTCATTAAAATGAAGCGAGCGGGCCAGCCCGTTAGGTCGAGGTGGATGGTCTTAAAATAACTGCAGTGAGGTTAGTGAATGCAGTTATTTGAAAAAGGTTCCGGTTGTCGTTCGTCCGATGATTCTGACAAACTAAGTCAGAGCTTTGAGATCTGCAATCTAAGGAAAAGCATAATGCGTGGCGCATGTACGTACATATAAAGGTAATCAGCACCAACTTACCCATGCAAGAGCTCGAGATCAAATTTTGCAATCTGCCGAGCCGCACCTTGACGCCGTCGCAGTGTCCCTTCTTGAGCATCGCGAACAGGTCGAGCATGTGCTTGAAGTGCGGGTCGCGCATGTGCTCCTCCCGCACCAGCAGGCACACCGTGGGCCGCCCCGACAGCCGCCAGTACCTGCCGCACACTAGCCGTGTATTCACTAGACTCTACGGGTAGACAAAGCTATATCGCGCTCGAAGAAAATTTTCATAGCCGAAAACTTGTCTTCCTTTCAGTCATGCTTTTCTCTTCTCTCAGCCTGTATCCACCCACTGCTGGGTGTAGGCCTTTTCTCTTTCACGCCATTCGTTCCGGTCCTGTGCTAGTTTTGTCCAGCAAGTGGTGGCCACCTTTCTTATATCATCGGACAATCTGGGTGATGGTCTGCCTCTCTTCCTACATCCCCTTCTAGGTCACCACTCTGTTACCGCCCTAGTCCACCTGCCGTCATCCCGCCTAATCAAGAGTCCTCAGTCATGCTGCGACCGGCGATATAGTGGGTAGAGAAGTTTGTCGCGGGATATCTGTCTTCATATGCTAAGCGTACAGGAGACAAATGTCGGACGACGTCACTTGAATTCGCCCGACATCGCACGACATGTCGGGCAAGAAATGTGGACGAAGAATTTCCCTAATGTATACGCGGCTTAAGGGTCTATGCAATGACTGATGAATTGAAGAAACAGACACACTGCGCCGACTCGCGATAGTGGAAAAGATAAAATAAAATAGATGATATCAGGCTACAAGCGCACCAAAACCGCATCCAAACTGCAATTTTGCAGCCGGCATGTGCTCCGAATGCAACTCGTCTTAATGTGTGTTATCTTAATGAAGCCACATTGGTTCTAATCTTACTTGCCAACAAATTGCAGTTCAGTCTTTATGTCATCTATAAGCAACGCCATATCTCTGTACAGATAAAACTCTGAGACTTCGAATATCAGCGGATAGCACAGCACCGTCATGCCGCACACTCTATAAATCTGGAAAAAGAACAGATTGTTTTGTGTTTGTACATTTTATTCCATTTGAACCGTCTGTGAATGACGTCACGTTACCTTGCTCGTTCCTAGAGCCCCGATGGGTCTTATGGGACGTCCTGTGAGCTTCAATTTTGGGCACACTCCTAGTTCTCTGTACACGTGAACCAATTGTGTGGAACTGCATACCTTTAATAAAACATTTGTTTACAAATTAGATCACCCAAAAAAGAATTACCGTTCATTTTTCAATTCGTGTGCCCTTTTTTTCGGTAGCCATCGCTAGTATTCTAATGCGATGAAGTTTGCCCATCTTTGAGTCATACCTACAAATCATGTGAGCAAGCCAGTCCTATTTTAGCTTCTTAATATTTGCACCAGAGTAATGGAGCGCAGGCTGGTGCATCAGAAGGGAGCGGTTTAATTTTTTATTTAAAAACAACAAAAAGATACACGATGACAAAAAAAATCGCCACCGCCACTAACTGATAGCAACTTGTTTTAAATGTTTAATTTCTTACCAATCAATAGTAAATATTGGATACTTTAACCGGTTTACTTTTCTTAATATAAATTATACAAATGTCTTCCATATGTCTCTGCCACTTCTAACCATCTTTCCAAATAACGGTCGAGAATAATTATGATTAGTAGCTATATAATAGTTAAATTGTATTGTCACCTGAACTGGTTCAACCTCGTGCGGTGTCTGTGTCTGTATGCCGTACGTGCCCATCATGGCCTGCAGGCGCATGGACTCCGCGATGAGCACCACCTGCACCACCAGGTCGGTGGCTATGCCCTGTACATTAACACACCTGTCATGTACCGCATAAAAGCACTGTGGGTGTTATTGCAAGATTCACGACCAAAGCAATTTATATTGACCAATTCGTAAGATGTCCTTATGACGATTTTTAGGGTTCTGTACCCAAAGGATGCAACCGGGACCCTATTACTAAGCAGGGTTGTTACGAAAAAATCACCTTGTTTTAAACACCGTGTTTAAAACATGTTTTAAACATTGAAAACATGTTATAAACACGGTGATTTATTCGTTCTGTTTTAAATCAATGATTTAAACACGTTTTAAACAGTTTTCATTTTAAATTTCCTGTTTTTTTGCAATTCTGTTACTAAGCCTACGCTGTCCGTCTGTCTGTCCGTCCATCTGTCCATCTGTCAGCAGCCTGTATCTCACGAACCGTAATAGATAGAGTAGAGATTTGAAGTTTTCACAGAATGTGTATTTTTGTTGCCGCTACAACAACAAATACTAGGGGAGGGAGGGATTCGTTTGGACTTCCGGCTACGGCGGCTGTTTACAAGAATAGTAACTCATCACTACCTAAGTAAACAAATTGTAGGAAAATATGTAAAATAAATCACTAAAATTGAACTTGAAGTAAGATATTATAACTTGCGACCTGTGGTCATATTAATTTGTAATTGGGTAGTGAAGGTTCACCCTTATTTCTTATGCATGCATTTGCACATATCATGCATTTGTGCATAATAATATATGTTTAATAATGTTGTTTAATTTTTTTATTATATATGTTTATATTTAAATAATAGCGACAGATAACATTTACTGAGTATTAAGGTGCTATTAAATTAGCGATTGCTGCTGTTGCGGTACAAACTATAGTGGATATAATAAAATGCATTCATGCAACAGAGACGACGCGATATATTTTTAGCATATAACGGAATATCACAGAGCTAAATAAGCCAGTGTTGTGCCTTATATTTTTGTCTAAATACTTACAAATGCGGGCTTGGCCTTCAATTGACGCATGAAAGTAAAATTATTTCAAATTTAACATAACAGTATCAAATGCTAACGAAAAATTCTGTGAAAAGTATAACATCAAATATGATACGCAGGTACAGATACTATATGGGTATATTTGATGCTAAATTACGCAAATCCTCAAAATGGGTATTATTCAAATGAAAATGAAATATAGGTCACGACTTTTATCCCCATTCGGGGGTAGTCAGAGGCTTGAGTGCCATACACCACCACATTGTGGAGGTATTAACCAAATCAAAGCCCACGTTTCACCAGATAGTCAGAACCCAACGTGACAGGTGGTGAACCTTGTCGCCGTGTATACAGGAACTGACTATTACCTAATCCCGAGGGATAGGTAGGTTTCCTCACGATGTTTTCCCTGACCGTTATTCAGTGCTGGATTTATACTTCCCTCAAGCATAGGTTCACTTCACTCTATGCAGCCTCCTTCCTTCCTCATTGTAAGTATCTAATAATGCGTAGGTATTGAACAGGGATTCCTCTCTGAAATCTGCCACTTCTAGGCCGTCGCTTCTATACCCTATTTATTGACAAATCCAGCACTGGCTATACTAACTAGGTAACAAAGATAAGATCCCTGTACAAAATTTCCTTAAAATCCATTTAGCAGTTTTTGTGTCCAACTCACAAATACACTTTCGTATTCACACGACAGGAATCAGGAATCAGTATAAACTATAACTCCCAAATTTATAGAAAATTATGATAGAGTAATGGTCACAGCTCACTGGAACCACTTGGCACCCGACCAGCACCGCCTCGCCTCGAGCGGTTAGTATTCTTTATATGAAATTCTATGGACATACGCTCACTACATCAATTCCGTAGCATCACCGGATTGCCTCGCTCGCAAGCTACGTGCTGGTCGGGTGACGACTGCCGAGTGGTTGTAGTGAGCTGTGACCCTTACCACACAAATCACTTTTTTACTAGAACTGCTTTGTAAAACCATTGTAAACAAACATCTCTATAACTTGGCGGTAAATGTTTCAAGACATTTGTATATTTACCTGGAAGGCGGAATACCGTCCAGCCCGCCTGGGCCGGTTGTAGGAGGGCAGGTACCGCCTGATGGGGTCCAGCTCGTTGACGTGCAGCAGCCCGCCCGTCAGCAGCTGCGCGAGCACGAACAGAGACTGCGCCCATAGGAACAGACCGCCCGTGTCTGGAGACGGTACAACCATTCGTCTATAACTTTGTTCTGCGTTAGCGTTACCAGCAGAGTTGGGTAAAATTTAATTGCACTTAATTAATTGTAAATTGCACGTGATGTCACAATTAACAATTAATTTTGATTTGTTTGTCAATCGCGAACAAAACACAATTAATTGTTAATTGTGACATCACCTGCAATTTGCAATTAATTAATCGCAATTAAATTTTGCCCAACTCTGGTTACCAGATATACCAGAAAATGTAGTTAATGTGAAGACATTGTAAGTAAGTACTATAAATGCACGAAGAAACCACGTTCATTTTGTAAGTTTTCAAGTTTATCAAAGTAAGTAATAAATTACGAAATTGAACCTGAGTGTCCTGCGCACACTGGCGGACGGCAGGGAGCATTTTAATTTTATCAATCGAATTTAATACTTTTCCAATCGAAATAAAGTGCTCCAGCGTGCTCTTCGGTGCACCGAGAAAACTGCGCCGCGATGCTCCGGAGTCGATCACCGAGCGTTGAAATGTATACCTTATTTCTATTGGATAAATATTAAATTCGATTGATAAAATTAAAATGCTCTCCTCTGCCGTCCGCCAGTGTGCGCAGGCCTTAAATGTATTCAGGGGCGGATTTGATACGCTGGGTGCCCTACTACCCGTAAAGCACGAACAATTGAATGATAATGTATAAGAATTAAAATTAAAAAATAACGAGTCTGTCACTGATAAAATTATCTCAACAGTTTCTTTAAAACAATACCATTTTTATTTATGAGTTTTGTAAATTTGGCCAAGTTCTACCGCCCCCGAAATTTCGCCGCTCTAGGCCCGGGCCTACTCGGCCTATAGAGAAATCCGCCCCTGAATGTAGTAAGGGTTGAATTTGGTTAAGCAATTTTACTTTGTTACAAGTTGTACTTGTAGACACCTGATTTTCGTTTAAATAAATGGTTTCTTGAAGCAAAATGCAATACAGACGCCACACACAATTTGACATGTTCGGGAGGGTGCGTTCGTTATCACCCTTTCAACTCCACCAACACATTCATTATTGTTTAGCAAACTAAAATCCTGAGCTGTTCGGTCAGCGAACGCCGGTTTTACATCACTAAGTTAATTGCTTATGATTTGAAAAGCGGGTATTAGTCACTATACTATAAGAATTAAATAAATTATAGAATTAGAATTAATTTAAGCTAAATTTCACACAAAGTCAAACATTATGAAGCTCACGAAACTCGAAATAGAAATTACTAATGAAATTGAGGAAATATAATACATCAGAGTAGCGAAGATAAGCGTAACTGATCAAATCAATTTTGTTAGCTGTAGGAAAAAATACGTTAGAGAAGAAAATACTAGTCTTGGCCAATTCAATGTTACCTTTCTCGTTATTGTCGCCGGGGTGGTCTGTAATACATCAGAATGTTTTTTATTTGAACGCCAATACCAATTTATCTCTCAACAGCTATAATTTTGATTGAAAATTTATAACCACAAAATAAAACTCCTTCTTTTTTTGGTAAATAATTAACTATATAATTATTTTAAGTACAATATTATTTTATACTGGACTGGACTGGACTTTTCTTATGGTGGTGGATTATGGCCTGAATCCCCCTCGCATCGAGGGGAGGCCCGAGCCCAGCAGTGGGACGTTAAAAGGGCTAAATTATTATTATTATTATTATTTTATACTCACTTGCCGGCAATCTGCGCACCGAATTCGGTTCATTACGCTCATTTTCTATACCTTCCTTCGGGACGTAATAATACCAAGGTATAACAGGATCTGAAATAATCAATAAATTCCAATTTAGTAAGCTTAGTACTCAGATCACACATGTACCTGCGAGATTATATGTAATAGGTACAAACGCAAGTATGATTAATGTTATGGCATGCCTCTGGCACTGAGAACGATCACTTATTAACTATCTACCACTACACAAGCAAGATGACGTTTGTACAAGTGTTTATGTGTGCACCACGCAATTCATTTCATTGAACAGATAATTGGTCAGCACCTTGAACGTGAAGTAACGCGACGAATATGGATTGTGGGGCGCGGTATCCTATCCCACTAATATTAAAAATGTGAAAGTTTGGATGGATGTTTGTTACTCAAACACGCCAGAACGTCTGAACGGATCTGCATGAAATTTAGCACAGAGATAGATTATAGTCTGGAATAGCACATAGGCTACTTTTTTTTTAATTATGCGCGGGCGAAGTCGCGGGAAAAATATGATATAAGGGCTGCTATTACAAACCCAGTACGAAAGCAAAAAATCGTTTCATTTGGCTTAGAAATTAGAATATATAGAATTACGAACGAACGAATCAGATGCTGCGGTTTCGTAATAGGCCCCAAGGAGCTGATGATATTCCTTACCACCATATTCATCCATGTATATCCTCGTTTTCAGTAGCTTCTGGAACTCCTCGACTTGGTCCGGTAACGTTCGGAACACGCCGTCAATTATCATCATCACGTAGAACAGCGGCCACTCCGACTCTATCCCGTCGAACTCCCTCAGTTCCCCTTCGTGATAATACCTCCTGTTGGGGTCCTCGAGCACACATTTGAAGCCATCGCGGCTGAACCTCTTGAACCCGTACTTCCCTTGCAATCGCCGTAAAATATTTGACTTTGTCAGTTGTACGAGGTGCTCCTCGTGAGTGGCGAAGGCCGGGAATGATATCGTCGGCAATAGAGCCACGTCCACACCCTGCAACAAAAAAACTATTTAGGGAGAGGCACCACCAACCTCTAAAATAAGCTTGTAAAGCTCTGGTTTCAAGGGAAAGCGGTACCGCCATATAGCGGCCGTAATATAGCGGTGAATGACGTCACTAGAACATTGTCTATGTAAACAACGGTGTCAAACACCGCTCTCTAGGAAACCGCTCAATTTAGTTTACATAGCCAACGTTCTAGTAACGTCATTCACCGCTATATGACGGCACCGCTATCGGAGGAAACCATAGCTTAAGAGAGACAAGACCAAACTCCGATCACAATAAACGCTAGCTGCATTTTATCTTATTTAAATGAAAAAGAATTTGACACGTTTTTTTGCATGTAAGAGATACATCCTCTATAACAAAAAACATGATTTTGATTTGCATGCATGAGTGTGGAGAAGGCCTTTGCCCAAGAGTGATCCATATACATAGAGGCGGTCATAAAAAAACACAATGATAATCGAAAATAAAGTAACATCAAAGTAACATCATTACCTTGGAACTGGATTCACGGGGCAACATAGTTTCAAAGATACTTCTGTTACGGTTATGGGCGTCAATGTCCACGTACACCACACTCCACGAGGCTCCCTTGTCTCCAAACAGATTACATCCGTTTATAGCTTCAAGAGCTGCTTTTGCCATACCTGAATTATTACTAATTATTTATCCTTTACACATGTTTATTAACATAAGCATTGCGTACACATAGTTGTACTACTCCACCAAGCCAACTAGGCGCCTGTTAATGGAGACCCGTAACGAATTTAGTTGAGAACGCAGATTTATAGAGCTAAGAAATCCATAACATACAGTGCAAAAATTGTTGGTCTACGCGGGTACAGCACGCCTTCAATCTGACGGTCCCGTGTGACGTCACACGCACATGCCGCACATTATATAAAATGTGTTATGAAATCGCAACGGATGGACCGATTTAGATGATTTCAAAATTATATTGATAAGAAAGCTTAATTTCAACTATAGTGTTCGTTATGAGTTGATTTGTTGACCTAGTATTGATTCTCATTGTGACGTCACCCGCAAAAAGGCAGTGGCGGCGGTGTGCGGGCGGTATGCGGGCGGGGAAGCTGCATTCCATCCGAGCGCCTAGTTGGCTTGGTGGATTTTTATGTCATACCGATAGAGGATGCATGAATTTCAGGTTTTCCATCATTGTATTTAGAACCCCTCTCCCACATGCCATAATCAGGTGTTCTGTATGCACGCTCAACATAGTAAACTAAGTTCTGCACAAATGCTACTTCATCCTGTAACAATTAAATAATATAAAATACCTACCTCCCAAATGTTTCACACTCACTTTCCCCTTTTGACAGCACACAAATAATAGTATACAGGGTGTCCCACAACTACAACTTTGCCACACGGAGGACAAATTTCCTTTAATTTAATTTACCATGTTTGTTAGAGATTTTGTCCTTATCATTGATCCTATTGATTGATGCCATAAAGAACAGGCCGTGCATTTTTTCGGATTTTAGCTGGTTCATGACCCGAGTGTGGCAAGTGACTTTTCGAAAATATTTGAATGCAGTTCGTATTGTTTTTAAAATAAAAATGAAGTCTTCATTCAGTAAAATTCTCTATCTACAGTATTTAAGGTACTTTCCCTCCATGTGGCAAAGTTGTGGGACACCTGTATAGTTTATTTAGTTACTATCAAACAAAGGTATGTGGATGACTGTACATATAGATATATAAATAGTTTAAAGGCGCAAAAGTAATCTCAACAAGAGTGAAGCCGTAAGCAATATAATAATATGCATTAGGTTGGATTCAAGTAAACAAGCCACATCAGTGCAGTGACACTACTATGATATTATAATATACCTGGGTATAAATGATCTGCAGACCTGATGTGATCATCTGGACGAGGAATAGTAAGTACAGTGATACAACATCTATTTGCAGGTGATGGTACTGGTCGTCGGTCAGCACCGGCTCACCAGTGGTGAGGTGGAACTTGACGTGGAGTGCGTGTGCAGCACTCTGTCTCGTCTTGAATGCCTCCACGCGTGCCGACTGCTTCACCCAGCACTCTAGGATGCCTCTCATGCATTTCACTGTGCTCTGACCCAGCTCATGGGATTTCCCCCTGTCATCATCAATGCGTCTGGAAAATAAACATTCCAAAACTGTAGTATGAAATCTATTTAACTACTGCTGTGTGCTACAGTGTTACAATATTACATTTTATTTAGTACCATTGATCAAAAGTTCATAATGTAGTGTGGTATAGAAGATTGTATCACAAGGCTGCAATATAATATTTTTATAGAGAGGGTGTATTTGGAATCCTGTGTGTAGTGTGTGATTCAAAGTATGCCCCCCAGGTTAAAATAATTGTGCTACAGAGTAATACACTTTGCTTTTCATTCCCCACACAAAAAAGATAACTTGGTTCACACATTCTTCATTTGTTTGAAAAGACAGACCAATGTTTTGCATTGTCTATCTTACTAGCCAGTAACTTTATCCATACAAGGTTTGCCTTTAATTTCTTCTCTTCTTCTAGTTCTTCTACAAGCAGTGTCCACAAATCAACAACTTGGTGCGCTGTTTTGTGTTTTTAATTGCTTAGCTCATGGAACACTAGAAAAAAATTCCCTTCTGTGAAAGTCTAGTGCAAAAAGTACTACTCTGTTTGCAATTTATGAGGAAAACATTGTTTTTCGTGTGTCGATTTAAATTACATTTTACCTGTATGCTTGATACAGTCCCCACACAGCTGAGGCACAGTAGATACTGTCTCTCACACTGCCTACATGAAGATCTGATGACAGGACAGGGAAAAGACCAGTAATAGGACTTTGGAATCTTAGTAGTTGTCTCTTAACTGGAACAAACGGTTAAAACATAAGTAAAAGTTTATCTGACCAGAAAATAATAGTAAAGTAGTACAGAATACCAACCAATAGCATAATATATATCTAATTGTCTCACTGTATCCTCATAATTAGATATTTTTAGAAATTGCTGAGCATTTATGTCATCAATACTGCCTTGACGTATCATTATGTCTGGATGAGCCTGCAAGCATACAATAATTGTGAATTTTATCTTTAGTCACTCACAACAGCAACAGCAACAGGCATTTAGGTTCCTATATATTCATATTGATAATAGGTACCTAGGACTTTACCTTCTCAAAAAAAAGAATACAGACTTATACGCCTTCCTTACTTGACTATTATCTAACTTCGCAATCACACAAACATAATGATTTTTAAATCCTATAGCTCTGTGTACCTACCTATTTAAAATTGGTAGGTATTCATTCGAAATTATGAGAAGAAGGAAAGAAAATAAATAATGTTTATCAATGGTGCGTTCCATTCGTTTTTAATTTTGTGAAAATTACAAAATGTTCATAAATGTCGTTCCACTCCAAAGTTCCACTCGAACCAACTTGCGCTGAAAGTGATCATGATTATAGTTTTTAACAGTTTTTGTGGACGAAAATAACAAAATTAACAGTGAATGGAACGCACCACTAATAATTTGTCAAATGTAATGTCATGTCAGCACTTTGACAGTGAAGGAAGAGTGACAGCTTTGCTGATAGACAGGGTGGATAGTCCAAAAGTCAAACGCAAACAACCGATTTTTTTTTTTTTTTTTTTTTATAAGATTAGTTTTACGGCCCCTGGGAACTAGCCCTTTGGAGCCTAACATCAGTATACTTTTATGACATTTTTTCTTAATTCTACCTTATAACTACCTTAAATCTACCTTATAACTACCTTATTTCTACCCCCCCAAACCCTATCAGTAAAGTGGCGGATACTTTACTGACAAATTACTAGACTTCTTGTGAGAAGCCGAAAATCATGTTTCATCACTTTTGTTCCAATTGCCCACACTCACGCACATTTATGACCATATAATGGTTAATATCCCACCAATATTACACACTATAATACACGAAAACACAAGTTTTGGAAATTAAAACAAAAATGACAACATGACTTTTCCACTTCCCGCCAAAAAGCCAAGACCGAATTTGAAAGCCAGTATTGCCAAGTCTACAGCTTTTCGTAAAAAGCTACTGATCTTCTATGACAATCTACAATTTTTTTACCATGCCTAATTACTTTAAAAACCTAGTAATAGCAACAACCTAGCTACCTGCCGAAAAAATTGCGTGAAACGAAACACGAATAAATAAAATGGCTATACTGGTTGCCGCCCTAAGTACCTATTTTTCTGTCATTCTCAATTTCACTAAACCCTAGGACATAACTCTTCTTTAGGGGCAATCGACTAAAAATAAAGTATCGCAAAATTTAAAACTCCGCTTTTTTTTTAATTTTGTTATTTATAGGTACTAAAATTAGTTTTTTTTTTAATGAAGTCCACTATTTTTTTAAATCAAAACCACCAGCCTTCTTCCATACGTCTACTGATTTATTCGTAGTGAATCTACTTATTTTGAAAATCAGACTTGGCAACATTTCTCAATTCAATGAAAGAAAAGCTTTTTGGCGGGAAGTGGAAAAGTCATGTTGTCATTTTTGTTTTAATTTCCAAAACTTGTGTTTTCGTGTATTATAGTGTGTAATATTGGTGGAATATTAACCATTATATGGTCATAAATGTGCGTGAGTGTGGGCAATTGGAACTAAAGTGATGAAACATGATTTTCGGCTTCTCACAAGAAGTCTAGTAATTTGTCAGTAAAGTATCCGCCACTTTACTGATAGGGTTTGGGGGGGTAGAAATAAGGTAGTTATAAGGTAGATTTAAGGTAGTTATAAGGTAGAATTAAGATAAAATGTAATAAAAGTATACTGATGTTAGGCTCCAAAGGGCTAGTTCCCAGGGGCCGTAAAACTAATCTTTAAAAAAAACAATGAAAGAAAAGCAAATTTATCAATCTTTGAAATCTTCCGTTTCGTGTAAATCTACTGTAAATAATGATTTTTCTGTAGTTTCTCTATTTTAAAACTAGACAACGGAAACTCAATTACATACATATTGACAAATTGTTATTTACCTACCTAGCGGCCAATTCAAAGAGCATGTAAAACTAATTAAAGCATGCAATAACTAAGTTGGTACTTTTGTGTTGATACATAATATTTACTAAACAAAGGTGAACAATATTGTGAGGTAAAAGCATTGACTTCAGGTAAAAGTAATATCACCAGTATAAATATTACTTCTAAGTTCACTGAGTAGTAATATGTAACTTAGATACCTACATATTATTTGTATTTTACACGCTTCCTTCAGCTTCAGCGACGAGAATGAATAATGACTCCAGTGAAATCTCTCCGGAATACGATAATATAAGTCACAGCAGAGATACTCAACAGGTTTTTTAATATGAATAATATTTGGATGAATCACTAATCACACAAGATATTTAAAATTATAACTTTGTTCCACTTGGCACTTCTAACACCAAATTGCTGTAACTTATGTCTCAAATATGTTCCATAATATTATTTCTTAATTATTTAATAAGTACATACTACCTACTAATCTGTAAAAAAGTAAGGTAAGTAAGTCCTGGCTTACAGGAGTAATAGTGGTGGGATTGTGTGGCGGGCCTAATCTGTAAAAAAGTGTTTTAAAGTAGCTTTTGTTTGCAGCTTCGCTGACAAATGTCTATGTATCTAACATATCTATGTATTTTCTGAAATGTAACACCTATATATGTATTTACTTACCTACATTATAAAACATTTATAGAGCATCGAAACCACTTATTATTTCAACCATCTGATCCGGGAGTCTTGGCTCATTCATATAGGTAGTTGTATAAACAACCAATTCTGATGCCTTATCACCTACTCATTGTGAGATGAAATTCTTACAAAGTAACATAACATTTTAGTTTTTTAATACACCTATTTGTTATTTTTGAAGTCGGTTATAATACCAAGATCAACATGAGTGCTTTGCTTTTATGTGCAATTCATTGGTAACAAAAACATTTGTTTTCATGGTTTAAGTATCTTAAATAACCACAATAAACCACAACCAGCATAGGATAATTTATCAACTTAGGTTCTAAGACTATTCATATAAACTGGTAGATAGATTGACATCATTTGCTTGTATTTCAGGTTGACCTGTATAATTTAATTGGAGGCAGCTGGCCCCCAGCCCCACGTGCGCCTGCGCACACCGAGTATGGGTCGGTGCCACGTAGTACCCGCACTATGCAACCCCCTTCACAAAATGAGCGTGTAAAATCTGTGAATTTACTAGCTCACATAGCACCAGAACGACGACGTCATAGGACAACCCCTAGCACGCCAAGTGACAATCCCAGACCGAAAATGGTCCATGACCCTAAGAAAATTGAGACTGGAATTTTAGTTGGTGATTATCTTTTAATGTTAGAGCATGGCCATGGCGATTTCTGATGTGTTATATATCTAATATTTATTTAGTTAATTATCACAAATAATTGAAGAATAGTGAATTACAAAAAAAAAACAGATATCTTTCTCCTATCACTAAACTAATGTTTTTTTTTTTGTAGTTCACTATTCTTTAAAATTTGTAAAGATGAGTGCAGATTATTGTTTATCCCTATAAACTTGGTAATTTATATACCTATTTAGCTATCATAATTTAGTATGGCTGTGAACAATTTTTAATTTTATTGGTATCAATTGACGCGTCCAGATGCCTCGCATGCGTCGCCCGAGCACTCATGTTATGACATTATGTCTATGTATTCCGGCGTCAAAAGGTCAAAGCTGATTGCTCAGGCGCAGCATGCACCTGTTGTAGACTCGGTCAATGATCAGTGTCTAATGAATTAAATAAGTAAGAAGATACGTTACCATTTTACCATTTTATCTAACATAAGAAGGGTTACACTGTAAATTCTCTGTCTTATTGACAAACACATAAAACTTTCACTACACTGTTGAGTCATTCAGTGTACTCTCGCATCCATCGGTTATCCGATTTTAGCTTTAGTTCTAATTTTAGACGCGAAAGAGGCGGGAGGCGGCCGGCCGCCTGGCACGATTGCGACTAGTACAGCTTCCAACGATATGTCGTATTTACTTGATCTATCTATCGATGAAATACCCCTTTGTGTACTCGAATGTGAACAGTGTAGGTGCAATCATTGACTTCAGTTATAAATTAAATCACTTGTTTACAACAACGTATGTTTATATTTAATGTACCTTATCTATGTGTAACATAATAAAGTGCGCTAGCTCTGTATCTGTGTTGAACGAATCAAAACAATCGTAGACCACAATCTGTGCATTACCTATATTCGTTTCGCTTTTACGGTGTTCTGTCCACAAAAGCATTTTTAAAATACTGGTGTTCTAAAGTGTCGTCATTCTGATTAATTGCTCTTTTGATACCGAGCGATTTTAGTGTATGTTGGTGAATCACAAAAGAGCAGTTTGCCTTGCTTATGTAGCAAATAATTTGGGCTAAATCGAGGATATAATAAAATGTTGACACATCCAAAACTATACTGTATGTCAACAGATTTATGCAATGCTGAGGCTCCGGAAGAACTGTACGACTCCCCGGCGCTGGGCTCGCCGCGCGCGGCGCCGCCCGCCCGCGCGCCGCCCGCGCCCCTGCAGGAGGACATCGGCGTGGGCTCGCTCGTGGAAGTAGCCACGGACGTCGACCAGCATTATTACGGCGTCGTCAGGTGGATAGGTGTCATTGATGGTAATTTCCCACATATAGTCCGCGACAGGTCGGGATGACATTCGGGTTATGAGCTTTTTGCAGAATAAAATCCGAATCAAAATTATCAGGACCCGCAACGCAACAGAATAATTTTATAAATTTGTGGGCGATTTTAATTGTTTATCGGTTCCTGTTAATTTTGATTCGGATTTTATTCTGCAAAAAGCTCATAACCCGAATGTCATCTCGACTTGTCGCGAACATTACCTACATACTACATGCGATGTGACCCCTAGCAATTTGCCTACCCAATACCTGTATCCTTAATTCCTACCCAAAACTATTTTTAAACTGTTTTATAAAGTCTTCTTCTTTTATATAGTAACCAGCCAGTTCTGTCAGTCAGGCAGAAGTCAGAACTGATATTATCATTTACTAATGTGGATGGTTTATTGACCTGACGCGGACCATGTATGATGTGGGTGGATTGTTTATTGAAAACCGATTCGATATCAAATCGTTTCATACAACTAATCCAATAGTCATAGACTCATTTTCGTCCCATTTTTCTGGATTTTTAAGAATGTTGGAAAACACATTGTAATTGTGCGCACTATTATACGTATTAGGCGTCGTCCTAATTGGCAAACGATCGCACGATCAAACGATGCGATTTCGTCGCTCGATGAAAATTTGTTCCTGTGCCCGCACGATGACTTACAAGCTCAATGAGGCATTCAATAAATGTATGTGTTTAATTTCGTCGTGTGCCGAAATCGTAACGTTCGATCGTGCGATCGTTTGCCAATTAGGACGTCGCTTTGAATTTTCGAATGATAATGTTCCAGACACGGCGACAGCGGGTGTTGAGTTGGAGCAGAGCGTGTGCGGGCTCGGCGACGGCGCCCGCGGCGGCGCGCGGCTGTTCTCGTGCGCGCCGGGCCGCGCGCTGTTCGTGCCGCTGCCGCTGTGCCGCCGCGACGCGCGCTTCCGCGACACGCCGCCGCCTGACCGTGCGGACTTGCACGACGATGAACATTTCGACCAGGTGAAGACATAATGTCGTGTGTCCACTGCACAAGTTTACTTGCGCTAGCGACTTCCAATGTGTAAACACTCACGCAAGTGCGACTTGCCGAACTTGCTGCAAGTCCCACATGTACACGGTTGTGTAAAATTGCAGTCAGTGGAAACGCGTCGGCAAGTGACTTCTGCAAGAAATTGCGGAAGTTACTTGCCAGTGGACACTCGGCATAAGAAACTTACTTGCCTATAACACGGAACAGAATATAATCCTAGTAACCTATACTCGAGAGTTCTCGAGTGGCGGCCGCGCACCGGAAAGCGTAGCGTGGGTAGGCCTCCCATTAGGTGGACCGACGACCTGGTGAATGTCGCGGGAATTCGTTGGATGCGACAGCGCAAGACCGGTCATTGTGGCGAATCTTGGGGGAGGCCTATGTCCAGCAGGGGAAGTCTTTCGGCTGAGATGATGATGAACCTATACTCAAGTAACGGTTCCGTAAGTAACTATTTCAGGTGCGCCGTACCGCATTTCAATGAAAACTCCGTCAATATTTTTATAGACTCGAATAGTAGGAGCTATATGCCAGCGAGATGCATTGCCGCCCCTCTGGCCGGCAGTCACTAAGCGGCGGATTTGTAATCTGAAATTATTTTGTATCTTATTTTAATACCAGCACTCATATTTTGCAAGGAGCTTGAGCATGCCGCGGTACAATGCGATTAAAATAAGAGTAGGACGGGCTCTCGGCTAACTTCACCCATATAAATACAGTACCAAGTACTGTACTTATGAGTGAAGTTAGCTGAGTCTGTACTAGTTCCAGTTGGGACGTCACAACATGGCGCTAGGCCGGTCCTATTCTTATTTTAATCGCACAGTATGCTCAAGCATTGTTCAATTCGTCATTAAAATAAATTGAATTGTATGATGTCTGTGTGAAGCCTGAGTGCCCGGCGGTGGCGGGCGTGGTGCCGCCGCTGAGCGCGCTGGGCGAGCTGGCCGGCAAGTACCGCGGCATCCAGGGCCACCACAACTCCTGCTACCTCGACGCCACGCTCTTCGCGATGTTCACCTTCACGAGCGTGTTCGACGCACTACTATATCGCCCGCCCGAACCTGAGGTAAGTTCTTTAGCCTATAAATTACAAGCCTTGTTATGGCCCAATGGCTGTTGACAGCGATCATGGTCTTCAGGTAGTGTTGTCCCTTCCGGTCGCCATATCATTTGAGGACCATTTCACGACCAGTAGTAAAAAACAAACAAAAAAAATCTTGCTATGCATAACCAGTTACTGAAGAAGAGAATTCTATGCTGGTTTCACAGGTATAAATGTGAGAGTATGTATTTAATCCCGTTTGTAAGTACCTACTTGGTTCAAATTTTATGGCCTAAAGTGTATATTTATAGTAGGGCAACTTTCAAAAATGTGTCTAATTATAATATAGATTATCCTAAATTTGTAGATAGCAGTTATCGTAAGGGGATTCCATCCTGCTCACATGCTTCCTGATTTATTTATTTGATGGTCGCCCGGAACTAGAATGATTTGCATGTGTCAGGATTCCCCGCACTATTCTGAAGTGCAGCGTGTGCTGCGCGAGGAGATCGTGAACCCGCTGCGCAAGCACGGGTACGTGCGCGCCGACCGCGTCATGAAGCTGCGCACGCTGCTCGAGCGCCTGTCCGACGTGCCCGGACTCACCTGCGAAGAAAAGGTACCATAAAGGCATTTCATTCATGATTAGCTGTTCGCGACTTCGTACGCGTACATTTTAGGGAAATATTATCCGCGTTAAAACCCGCGTAAAATTTAAGGGGTTTTTATTTTTCACGCGGAATCCTGATTATTTTTCTAAAAGATGAACGTAGCCTAAGTTAACTCCTAAGCCTAAGTTACTCCTCATAACATCAGCTATCTGCCAGTAAAAGTCCCGTCAAAATCTGTGCAGCCGTTTCAGAGATTACCCGGAACAAACATCCAGGCAGACAGAGTCCTAACAGATGGCGTGCGAGTCGAGTTAGCGCGCGGTGTTAAGATTCTCCACAGTCCCTGATTCAGTGACTTCCCTCGGGACATTCTATGCAGTTAAAGACCCTTCAGTTTTATTCATTGGTCTAGGCACGCACTGTTAGTTAGAGGGCAATACTGACACATCACTAGGAATTATTATTACCATCATACCATTGTCTTTAAATTACAAATTGTATATTATCAATAATGATTGTAGGATCCGGAAGAATTTCTAAACGGTTTAGTAGCACAACTATTACGGGCTGAGCCCTTCTTGAAGTTATCTTCGGGACAAGAGGCTTACTGCTACCAGCTGTTCGTGGAGAAGGACGAGCACGTCTCGTTGCCCAGCGTCCAGCAGCTACTGGAGCAGTCATTTGCTACATCGGGCGTGAAATTAAGCGAGGTAAACATAGTAAATTTTAACATAGTTTGATTTTTATCCGCATGCGCATCCCCTCGCATGGGGGGAGGCCCGTGCCCAAAATGACAGGGATGCAGGTGATAGCCATTCTCATTTTTTTTTCAATAATATCGTATAAATCATTATCATGGTTATTTTAGTGGTTAACTATACTTATTAAAGTGGGTGCATTTAGTTTTTATTTTAAGGATAAATCTGTAAAAATGATGGCTGCGGAAAAACTTACGTAGGAGTATTATAGGCAAGCAATCAAAGTTTAAAAAAATACTATATGTGAATGCAGACCGTGTACCTCTGCCCAGTGGCGTAGCTTGCCTTACCTTGCATCAAAATTTGTTGGGGGGCCCAAATGACGAAGGGTAACGAATTTTCCCATACGTTCGCGCGGCCCCTGTAGCCCGGGGGCCCGTATCATTGGTACAGCTGATACGGCGGTAGCTACGCCCCTGCCTCTGCTTACCCCTTCGGAAGTACATGGGTGATGGGTGATGATGCAACAGGTTTATGCTACGCAAGAGCAAGCGTAGTACTAAATAATATAAGAAACGAGCGATTGTATGTATTTATTTCTTAGGTCCCAGCAGCTTTCATCATCCAAATGCCCAGATTCGGCAAACAATACAAGTTGTATCAAAAAGTCCTGCCGTCGCCACTCTTAGATGTGACCGATCTCATCGAGGGCTGTGAGTATACATATTAGGGTTTACTTAGTTACAGGTAAACTAACAATCAATTTCACCTGATACGATTCCAATCGTGCGCTAGTGTAGCGTTCAAGAGTGCCAAATGACAAGATCTCGATCCCAATTTCAAATTCCGATTGAAATCGAGTATCGAAAGTAAGCCTGCTGCTTCTGCTAGAAAATCAGAAAAATTAATTGCTTCTGCAGAATTGCTATGTCTCGTATTGTATTCTCTTAGCTTCCCTGAGAATGAATAAATTAGCTAGAAGGTGATAGGGAATAATGAATAAAAACGGTCTGTGGGACACAGTGCCGCGGCAGTGTGCGGTGTGCGGGTCGCTGGCGCGCTGGGAGTGCGGCGCGTGCGCGGCCGGGGCCGCGTTGGACGCCGGCGCGCTGTGCGCCGCCTGCTTGCGACTGGCGCATGCCTCGCGCCCGCACCACAAGGTACTACACACAGAGTTAACATCATATCTTAACCCCGCTCACACGGAAACTGTTTAAAGGGCCGTCTTTGGGTCAGTTCAGACAGAGCCAAGCTGTTGAACGGTGAGAGTGCCGGAAGCCCAATTTTCAATGGAGCCATTAAATTGCTTGGGCATATTTTCGTTCTGTCTGAAGTGAGCCTTTAGTGAAAGCAGTTCTTATTTCAGTGATGACGTAGGTAGGGACATAATTGCATGAGCAAGTTCACTCACGTGACAGTATCCCGGACTCAGTATCCAATTAAATTGAGCAGCAAATCCGCGCGCAGATGGGGGAGGGATGTACTAAAAACTGAATGTTGTATCGACTATAACCAGGAATCGAGACGTCAAAGTCAGGAATTGATTTATATCCCAAGCCTTTTTATGGTTTCATAGAAAGCTAGTAGTGTGTTCCTCAACATAACGAAGCCCCGTGTTCTAGGCGACGCCATTGTCTGTGTGCGAGGAGTTTGCGAACGTACTAGAGTCATGTCCCGTGCCGCGAGTCTACATGGAGCTGTTCGCGGTGCTGTGCATCGAGACCAGCCATTACGTGGCCTTCGTCAAGGCCGGCGTCGGCCACGACGCGCCGTGGTGCTTCTTCGACTCCATGGCGGATAGGAAAGGTGAGTCTAATCATCGTCACTATTGTATCGCCTTTGGCATAGCGGTCGTGGTCATCATGTTGTAACTCTCCTATTATATGTATCCCTAGTATATGTATCCTTAATAGTACCTTTATTTTAACTGCCTCTATTTGAAAAACAAAATCTCCCTTCGTCCAAAGGTTGTTTGGAAGAAACCGCAATGCGATAAGATCACACACTCGCTGATCGTTTCTTGCTTTTTCGTCCATTGTTTGTTATTACCAACTGGGGCCGTATCATCTACTTGCACTCCCCGGTACTTAGAGCTTTGCAATTAAGTTTTTTTTTCTAATTTATACCACAAAACTTTCCAGATGGTAATCAATACATAAGCACCTAATATAGGAAAGAAAAATAGCCTAGCTTAGAACTTTCCGCGTTAGAGCGCTTTCAAACTAGCGTTTTATGCGAGCATATAAGCAAGCTCGTTTTTTTCGTTTAGGCGTGAATAGCGCATTTTGCCACGCGCATAACTCGTACGAGGGTTAAAGCACTCATAAGCTCGTGTAAACGCGAGCCGCGATAGACGTCTCCGTTGGTTCGAGCGCACACGCCGGAATAAGCCCGTATAGGCGCGTTCGGTTTTTGAAGCGCGCATGTAAGCCCGTATGCCGAAACGACCGTATACGCGCCAAAAAACGCTAGTCTAAAAGCGCTTTTATAAAGATGGGCCCACAGAGTAAACACTAAAGAAAGAGGTGCCCTTATTAGATATTTGTATGAAAAAAAACGTGGTCATTGTTTTTTCATTTTCATTGTTCTATCTACCGGTAAATAGTTGAACTACTCGCTTCGTTTTATGTCGATGTTAGTACTAGGCCGACCACTCGGCCGAGTTTCTTAGGGCCAGTCCCCTTAGTAATTGGTCGATGGGCCCCTAGTGAGTAATGTATACTTGATGTGTTCGTGTGCGTGTGATGATGGTGGTGTGCGTTGGTGTCAGGCGAGCGCAACGGGTACAACATCCCCGAGATCGTGTGCATGGCGGAGCTGGGCGCGTGGCTGGGCGAGGAGGGCGCGCGCGCCGCGCCGCGCCCGCCGCCCGCGCCCGCCGAGCGGCTGCTGGCCGACGCCTACATGTGCTTCTACCGCAGCCCCGATGTCGCCATGTACCGGTAACACCGTTACATACTCCCACTAAATGTACTCCATGGTCATTGTATTCAGACCCTCGACCAGTTAGTACACTGTAATTAAAAGGTCGATTTCTTCTACATGGGTGCCACCGACGACCCGATAGTTAGATGGATAGGAATATTGTGACGCAAGGTACAGCACCACCTGTAGTGGCCGGCCGAACGTGTGTTAATGATTTTCATTTGTTAATAGATATGTTATTTTTCACATTGGCGTGGACAAATGCCGTATATCTACGAATAGGTAACAGTCTTTATTTAAATATTACAAACTCGCCACTTGAAAATTCATCTAAACTTGAAGACAAATTTGTAAAAATAATTTGGAGGTATTAATAGGTTTAATTTATTTAACACATGTGTTATATTTATTTGCATTTATTATGTTGTGTAAAATGATTGTACGCGTCATTATTGTGATGTTAGTCTGGCGATATTTATTTATACCGGTCGTGACCGAGACACGAGCCAAACAACACCTAGCAGGGTTGGTTGTGACAAGTCGTGTGAGATATATGACACTATCACGCCCGTATTCCCCGAAGTCTTAGGCAAAAGTACGCCCTAATCTTGTGCATACATTTGGCCAGAGAGTAATCAGATATCATTTCATGTGTATTGAGCGTAATACATTTTGACTTCTCTCGTATAATAGAAGTAGACAAACTATAATGAAATCTGTAGCAATCAGGTAAACCCTAAGATTAATTATAATTTTATAAAATAAAACACTAGTATTAGGAGAGTATTATATTCAGACGTTGATTTAGTTATCTTAATAAATATTTGACTACATTATTTCTTTTATAATTATTTACTAATATTAAATTGTACTTACATTGACGTACTTAAATTAGAATGGTTATTATATGTTCGAAATGTTGTAAGGTGCATTCGGTAATTCCGAAAGTCGGGAAATTCCAATTTTCTAACAAACGCTGCAATTTGCTGTAATTATTGGAATAGCCCGATTTTCGGAATGAATTACCGTAACGAATTTAGTTGAAACTGCAGATTTATAGAGCTAAGGATTCTATAACATACAGCTCAATAATTTTTGGTCTACGACAAAAATTAACGAAGATACGACTAATTTCCTAACGAAGTTTCCTGACCGGGCCGCGCCGGCCGCCGCACTCGCTGTGACGTCACGCGGGCTGATACGCGCTCGGCTAGCGCTAGGGTTCGGTTGTAATGTTCGCGCGCAGCGTGTTTTAAGCCTCAAAATGAGTTTACAGGAAAGTTTTCAACAAGCTAAGTCGGATAACCTGCCAAAAATCGATACTTTTATGGTATTCGACTACTTAAACAATAGTTTTAAAATACACCAGCGCCGAGACATGTGGTTGGAAACGGAAAAGGTACACTTAGGTACCTTTTCACTTACCTTTTCTGTTATGAATACTATTTATACAAAGAAACCTATTATTTTACCACTAGGTTAAGCATGGAAAGGTTCGGTGTACCTACCCAAAGTACTATAAGATATATAAGATACCTAGGAAGGTAGGTAGTATCCTGTCATAAGTAGGTATATTAGGTGTTTATCCTATTGAGTACTATTTTTATTTCTGTTTATTTTTGACGACCGCTTGGCGCTATAGTTTGAGCGTTGGCCGCTTGGCTCACTGCATCGGGTGGTTGTGGGTTCGATTCCCGCCAGAGGAAAATTTCGGAAATGGCCTTTTCGTAATCTACTCTGGTCTGGTTGTCACTGACTTCGCCCCCAGTCCATTGTATGGTAGCCAAGTATCAGCGGTGCTTAGGGGGCGTCCATAAATTACGTGAGGCATTTAGAGGGGGGGGGGGGTGCCACTTTTCACTGCTCTTCTCCGCCCCGCTCCGCTTCAATGGAAACGCACCCTTAAACTGCGAGAAAACTGGGTTAAATTAAGTAAAACATGTTTTTCCACTAGAATATGGCTTTTGAATTGAAAAATCTCACCTAAGATTAGAGGGGGAGGGAGGGGGTCGAGCAAAATCTCACAACATCTTACTAAGGGGGATGGGGGAGGCAAAAATTCACAAAAATCACCTCACGTAATTTATGGACGCCCCTTTAGTTTGGGACCATACAGAAGGCGTGTAAGTCTGGCGATATTTATTAATAATAAATAATAATAGATTATAAAGGAATAATAAATAATAATATTTATTATTCCTTTATAATCTATTATTAACATAATATTATATTACCCATCACCCTACCTAAGGATTCACTATCACTACATACCTAGTATAAAACAAAGTCGCTTCCCGCTTTCTGGCTGTCTGTCTCTATGTATGCTTAGATCTTTAAAACTACGCAGCGGATTTTGATGCGGTTTTTTTTAATAGATGGTGATTCAAGAGGAAGGTTTATTATGTACTAAATTAATACATGCTTAATAGGTATAGTAGAGAAACACTGATAATTTTAGAGGTTTCTAATGTGATGTCGTAAATAAATACATTTTTTTGCGCTTACATTGCAAACGCTGGCTGAA
The DNA here is from genome assembly GCA_947859195.1 of Drymonia ruficornis. Taxonomy (NCBI): domain Eukaryota; kingdom Metazoa; phylum Arthropoda; class Insecta; order Lepidoptera; family Notodontidae; genus Drymonia; species Drymonia ruficornis. The sequence continues at coordinate 10,616,390 of OX401905.1, read as the reverse complement.
TCCTACGAGATAGATCAAAATAATGTACTACAGTATTGTACACCATAAAAAGGTATACAAAAAGTCCGCGATGGTATTTATGTCTATCTCTTAGGGATAACCCACAATAACCATTTTTTATCCTTTACTTTTTACGAGAAATAATGGCTTATTTACGAAGCGATTTTAAGCAATACAGCATTAATCCTTATCCAATTAAGTACCTTAAATACATTGTGCATTTAATATAGATCAATATGGCCCTTTACAGCATGTAATTTAAATGAATAACACCTAAAATAGTGAATGGCGGCGCAAGCGGGAAACCGGGCACAGCGCGAAATCGACGAGGCGAGCTCGGTGACGTCACGCGCGCTGGCCGCACTTACCGCCCGTCGATAAATGTTGGATACATAAAATGTGTTAGGAAATCGCAACCGATGGACCGATTTCGATGATTTAAAAACTATATTGATAAGAAAGCTTAGTTTTAACTGTTAGTTTTGGTTATGAGTTGATTTGTTGACCTATTACTGATCCTCATTACTAGAATGCACCTTATTAATATTTATTTTAGATAAATGAGATTTTACCAGTTCTTCCATGAGATTGCAATAAGTAATAAGTGCGTAAATGTTCTAAGTAAAATATGTAAACATATATAGAACTTGCAGCCAAATAATTTGAGAAGTTGTGTCTTATATTGTTTGTATAAGGTATTGAAATTCACTAGTTCTCAATTGCCCTCGAGTGTCTGTAAAGCCCGGTTCCTGATTTATTGGCGCGGCAGCTGCAATCGATAGATACCGATGCGGTGCAACCTTTGTCATATGACTACATTCATTTGAGTATCTCTTCGCCACCCCAGACCTACACCGCGGCACTTCAGAAAAGGCTTATTGTATTGTAGGTGCGCGGATTATTTTTAGTCCCGAATGGGTACATAAAACAGAGTGTAAAGCGCAATACACACCGATGCAACACCCTTCAAAATAAACCGCCGACACAACCCGCCGACATGTGTGTCACCGGGCGACTTCAGTGTGTATTGCGCTTTAGGAGACTGCAGCGACAAATTAGAAAGTGGTATTCAAAAATATACCAATACTAAAAAAATACAGTAATCACAAGTGCGATTGCTCTTAAAATTAATTCATAATTTCACCGAAGCTTGCAAACCTAATTTTATCTTCGGCTATAGACTAGGCATCTGTGGTGCAAAATATCAAGGTTAAGGGGGGTTTGCCTCTACCTACAGTTTCACCAAGCAAATGCGTTCCCTACCTAACTAATCTCTTAAGTTTTTTGGCTATGTATTACTTAGAAAATATAAATTGATTTGATGCGGTCTTCACTCCGCCCCTGTCTCTCATGAAAAACATTGAGTCCATGAAAAAGGAAATGAATCAATTTACCTTGATAAGAATTTAAGGCGACGGCTAGACGTTCAGGAAATACTGTGGTCCGTCACTATTTATCAAAGACCGTGGTCCAAACTGATCGTGTAGGCTAGAGTACTGATGGATGACAGTATTTACCACAAACTGTCATTCCGGAATTGAAATACACGGTAAAAAAAACAACAAGCTTTCGTGTTTCATTTGACGTCTGCACCGTACGAACTACGTCACGATACTGACGGAATAAATACTGAACGTCTGGCCGCCGCCTAAAGTTTTACAGGTCTTAAGTCCACGTAAACATGACATAATTTAATTTTTATCCCTAGCATAGAACCACCTATTTTTGCTTAAAGATCGCGGACTTTTTTTCTATACTGCCTAGTACATTAGGTATATCATAGGTAGGTCAGTAGTATCATATGATCCGATATTAGAAAGCGCGCGAGCGACTGTTTTTTTTTTAACTTGATATCACGTCACTGCTTTTCCCCTATGATACATAGCGTAACGAAACATAGCCTATAGTACTCGGGGATAATGTAGCTTTTTATTGGTGAAACAATTTTCAAAATCGGATCAATACTTCCAGAGCTTAACCCCCTACATACAAACTTTAAGTATAGATATGTTGTTCGAGTTTAAGGGGTATTACTTACCTTAATCTATTTTGCCTTTCGTTATAGTTTTGTATCGAGGCTCTTGTCCAGTTAAATTATTTTTCGTAGGAACTGTATTCCTTCATTCTGTTAGAAGGAAACCGGTAAAACTTTCTTTTGGTTATAAATCTTCGCGATTTCTTTGTTTTTCCTCTTTGCAATCACAAGCAAATGTCGGTTGAGGCACATGTGTCATACCTTCTTCCACCGTTACTAAACTTACTAGTCTTTTACTCCATTCCTGAAATAAAACAAGGTGTCAAATTGTCCCTTTCTTCCTTCCATTTAGACTAGGAAGTCTGTAACCAATTCAATGACACTCAGTTCAATTGTCTTGTACTTTTTGTTTTTGTCATATTAACACACATTCCGAATTGGTATACTTACAGAAAATAAAACAGCGTGGTAGCAAATAACGTTTTGTGGTAACAAATGGTCATTTGCGAATTTATTCGCATTAACAGCAATTTGGTGTGCCTTGTCATCATTTTCTAGCGCCCAATTAACCCGATCCACTAAATCGGATAAGTCGCGTTTAACGGGTACAAAATGTTCCCATGCGCGCAACTGCCCGTAAAAATGTTCATAGTATGGTGAATCCTGTTTAAGTACCATGCCGCCGCCCGCTAAAAGATATGGCATACGATATGCAGCCACTGTTCCATCTATATTTATTTGGTACTTATACTGTAACAAGTCACAAAAGAAAAAAGTTATATTACATTTTAATGTCATCCACCTTCAACGATCAGCAAAGTGTCAAGTGCGTGATGTATAAGACTCCTTTACATAGGGGGTTTAGAGAGGAATTGCCGTTTTGAAAGTGGAGTTAGGTATACAAAACGGTGTGCAATAACTACATGCTCTAGCTCAATTATTTTATTCTTTTAGAAACACATTTATACTGTGGAAGGGCCATACATAAATTCCGTCACATGAATTTCATGGTTTTTAATCCCCCCCCCTTGTCACAGCTGGTCCCATTTGTGAGACTCCCCCTTCCTAGTGTGCCGTCACATATTTATTTTATTTTCGGACATTTTCCAAATTTTTCGTTAGCAGTACAAATTTCTGTTTTAATACTTAGATATATTAGATTTTAAATGCGACATCACGAAACTCAGGACCACTCCCACCCCCTTGTCAGATTTCGTCGACCCCCCCCCCCTTTACGTGTGACGTAATTTATGGACGGCCCCGGAGTACTCACATCAAAGAATTTAAAAAACGATATGTGTGGTTGTTTTGGTCCATATTGAGCCTCTTTTTCTCTAAAGAAAAAGAAATTTGTAAGTGAAACATTAAAGAGATCTGGGTTAGAGCGCGCTATATCAACAAGCTTTAGACGCTCAGCGCGTGAATCACGACCGCGCCATATTGCCTTTGGCTCTCGCTGTGACCACGGGCGTTCTGCACCGGCTTGCACTGATAATGTGTCTAGTGTTACTCTGCAACAAAGTTTGTTATGAAATTTATATCTTGTTCTCACAAAAGCATCCAACATCTACTCCAACTATCAGGCCAACAGAATGGTAGAGCTATAAGGGGCCATCCATAAATAACGTCACACGAGTTTCATGATTTTTATTACCCCTTCCCCCCACCAGCTGGTCAGTGGTTTTTGAGACTCCCCCCCCCTAGGGTGACGACACATATTTTAAAATTTCGGAAATTTTCAAAATTTTTCGTTAACAGTTAAAATTTCGGTTTTAATACATAGATATACGAGGTTTTTTAATGTGACGTCACGAAACTTAGGACCCCTCCCACCCCTTGTCACACAATGTCACATTTCGTCGACTCCCTCCCCCCTTTATGTGTGACGTAATTTATGGATGGCCCCTAATATGAAAAATCATAAAACACTAATAGATGGGGAGGCCAGCGTTCAATTCGTGGATTTGCACGAGCGTCGTCCAAACCTAGTAGATTCGGTAGATGACATGATAGGAAGAATACATTGTTCTAGATGTTTCCACTTTCAGCGGTGGGGGAAGCGTATACATGACAATTTCTTTTTTATAAAAAGCAATGACATAAAAATACTCAAGCGTGTCAAATATTGATACTTTCATGCTCCAACATGATAAATTGAACAAAATAAATTACTCGAGCGCGCCAGATTTTGTAAGCATCTATAGGCTACAGTAACTGCTTAAAATCAAGCGGGCCGTACGCTTTCTTGCCACCGCAGTCCTATATTTAAAAAAAAAAAGTGGAGTGGTGAAAAAGTGAAACTTCCAGATGCTCCCATTTCTTAGACTGACGATCAAATTAGCAAAATTGACACTTCTTAGCTAGTAATGAATACCCCTTATCTTAATCTGACAGTTCGAGTATTTTAAGATGGTCTATTTTTTTTTTTGTGGTTCCGCTGAGCGAACCCACCAATATTAAGGGCTCATAATTTTTTGAGGTTCTTATCAGTATGTAAGCTATCTCTCTTATCTTAATCTGACGCGCTCGTGTAAATCCAGAAACCCCTTCTACGGCTCCCCATCTAAAGTCCTTTCATCTAATATCTCAGTCAGTTTGATGGTCAGAATATGATAGTGCGGTATCACTTACCTTCCCATGTTCTCTAAAGTAGCCTCAGTCAAATCATATGTTGGCATTATGATGTCAAGAGTGTCATCACTCCCACACCATGAGAATATTGGCAGAGGTTCACCAGTTTTCTGAACCAGTGGCCAATCTCCTAGATTAATTACTAATTCCATATCAGGTAATTTGGCTTTTCTAGCAAGTGATAACAGAATATTGTCCGAAAACATATTAAACCCAACATGTTTCCCATAGCAATTTCTGTATATTTGGTTTTCTTTTACAACATAGTGACAGAAACTAGTGCTCTCTGGTTGATGGTATCTTTTAATTATTTTCTTTATTTTCTCTTTCATATCCACTCTTTTGAACAGTAGCAGATCTTTATGAATCAAGTCATAAGTATTTGGACAACCATAGTTTTTTAGCCATTGGTCAAAGTTTTTCTCAGGGCAATTACATTGATCGGGATGAATTGGACCTACAATAAAAATACCTGGCTTATAAAACATAAACTTTACATTGAAGAAAATGTAAACAGACCACAGTATTTTACACAACTGCCCAGAAAAGGAGTGTATTGTATTTTCCATTAGGTAAAACATTTTTTATTAAATATAAATACTCACCACTGAATAGATAAGGTGACTGACCCACACCCTTTTTTTTGTAGTTAACATGTATTGATAAATCATAGCAGGTCTCATACATTTTATAACGAACAATAAATGTACCATCTTTTCTATCTAATTTATTTACCCAAACACGGCAATGATTGCTTTTAGTTTTAGTTCTACCATTTATTTCTATAGTCAATTTTTCTGCTAAATCAGGGGTGTATCTGAAAATAATAGGTACCTACTACTCCACCAAGCCAAGTAGGCACCTGTCGGCGGGAAAGCCGCATTCACCCAAGTGGCTTGGTAGAGTAGAACTGTATGGTTTTGTTTCTATATAGGCCAACAGCAAAAATCTGATAGGTACTTACATAAGTAGGTACCTACTAATGGAAAGCAAACTAGTATAGGTACCTATTGAATTATATCGAATATACCTAAGCGATGAAGACAGTGACCGAAATTCGAACTTAGGTTATACCAGTGGCTTATACAAACTGGCTGTATGTGCATCAAAACTATGAAACAAAGATAATATCAATGAGCAAAAGGTATTATTAAAATTATATTATGGGTAAGTACGTACGTATTAGCATCGATGGATGTGAAATTAATGATAAAGTATCTCGCCGGCATTACCACATCCATAGGTGTTAATCCTGGACCTGATATGTTTATTTCATCTTGCATCGATTGTGTTACTAGATATATTATTAAATAACATAAAACAAAATTCACAATCATAGTGATAGGTATTTATACTATAACAGGTAAAAATTAACTTTCAACAGCCAAGTTACGTCTGTGTCAACAAACTATTGGTGCGTTCCATTCACTGTTAATTTAGTTATTTTCGATCACAAATCTCGTTCCACTCGCACCAACTTGTACTGAAAGTGATCATTATTATCGTTTTTAACAGTTTTTGTGGACGAAAATAGCAAAAATTACGGTGAATGGAACGCAGCATATGTCAACTCAACAACACAGAGCATCTCAACAACAGTGGTTTGGTTTCGATCGATACCTACTCAAAACGAGAAATAGGTAGAATTGCCCTAGAAAACTCTGTAAATTTGGACTCCAAAAGCTGTAGACAAAAAAACAATATGTTTATATTCTTTGAAGAAACCGTCTATGAAAATTTATTTTCTTGTGGTCGTGTGTCCTTTCCAGCCTTTTCTGAAGCAATTAAAAGCCTATCCTTATCAAAACTTTTACAGTAGGCATAGTTTTTGCACCCGAAATTGTACCTACTTAATTCTTCAGTTAACTAAACTGAGAACTAAAATTTTACACACAAAATAAAAATAAAATTTTATTTCCAACTATGGATTGAAGTGCGCCAAAGTATTTTCCGAAAGATAAACTGAATTAAAATTATATGGTTTCGGTATATCGGTAGAACAGTCCCCAGGTAGAAATACCGAAAAATCGGTAGGTTCGAGACCACTCTACAACAATAACACGCAAGCAACAACAAAGAAAGAACCAATACCTAGTCAAATATGGGCGCGCGGTAAATACGTTAAAAATAACTTTATTTAATATAAAAGGAGACGTCTGCTCTGCAAGAGCGTTGAGATGTGAATGAACAAAATGAACCTTATGATTTACTTATATAGACTTTCCGTGTGACCGGTGTAATCCGAGTGATTACAATAAGGATGTCTGAATGTCTTGATACATGAGTGAAAACAATTAGATCAGTTTAATATGCCTATTAACACATGTTATTAGAGAGAAAACAATTGGATTAATGATTATGACTTATAATGGCTAAGTGTTACCAGGAACTCATGGTACTTGGAGCGTTGTCAAACGGGTTGGTGGGAACATAACTCCTCCCTCCGTAAGATCAAGGTCATCATCTTCTACATGATGATTTTGATCCTTCTTACATAGAAATGACCATATTACAGATTTTCGCTTAATTATAATTATAACTATTACAATTGTCAAAATTACATAAATTACTATAGTTCCTATACTGATGCTTCGCACGTTGATTGGATAACTTTCACTAACACTTATTTCACTTTGGCTTTTCAGTACATGTGATAAAAACTGCAGGTTCCCTAAGTCGATCTCGTCCAGGTTAATCGGCTTCCTCCTGATGTCCTTCGGTGTGATGACGTTGGGTAGGCTGATCATCGGCATACTCTGCTTCTGGCTCTGGTTGACCTCGATTCTTCTTTTCTTTAGGGTGTTTCTACCAATTTTCGCCTCGCAATTGTTATTTAGGGATACGATGTATGTCCCTAAGACATCGTGTTGATTGATTTCATTTTCACAGTGTTCTGTTAAGAATGCGTGGTTTCCAGAAAATAATAACCACATGTTTTCTCGTATATTTGTTATTTTAATTTCCGATGTTGTTACAGTCAAAGGGGTGCACGAAGTGATGTCTGCTGCGAATTGCATTAGGCTTGAGATGCAAGTGTCCTCGCTGGTAGGTGATATATCCTTTTCTTTGCACAGGAATTCTCCTTCGTTGACCTCTCTGCACGGCTGGGAGAGCGATATGATCTTGGAACCTTTCGCAAGGATATGCGGATATTTAGGAATTATAAGAAAGGTAAGGTTAACATGATGGTGATACATTGGGAAAGGATGCAGGTTATAGTAATTGTATGTGTCTAATTGGACTGTCGGTACCGATATTATAAATGTTATTTGTTTGCCTTTTACAAATGCTTTTATGTCTACACATCTTTCTATACTAATCAAGTTTTCTGGTTTAGCCGTATACATTAATTTATTCTCTTCTTCTATTTCTTTTAATATAACTAATAATTCATTTACATTTAATATAGATTGATGTAATATGTTCACTCTACTAAAAGCTACTGCTGTTTCGACTTCATCCAATTGTGTTAACAATATTTGAAAGTTATGTATTAATAAATTATACGTATTCAAAACAAAATTCTTAGTTCTTTGGAATTGAGTCTCATTTAGAATAGCCTCCATTTCATCTATAGTTTTGCCTAATATTATAAAATTATTCCTAGTTGAGTTGGTAAGGTTTACAAGTGCTCCGACTGTTTCTGTTATAAGCGTTATCTTATTATCAATAGCATTTTGTTTTGACTGTAATTTATTAATCATTCTGTCGTAATTAATTGCATCCTCATTATCCAAGTTGCCTGTTATTACTTTAATTATAGAACCAAAAGGATTTATAAGGCCTCTCTTAACTCTAGATGTTGGTACTAACTGGTTGTATCTCTCTATAGTGAGATTCATAATATACTCAGTTTGTTGATTAGCATCTACTAAATTACCATCTAATATGATTATATGTAATTGTTCCTTTATATAATTTCTTACTTCACTAAATTTATTGATGTTATAATCAATACTACTACTAATCAATTCTAAGTCTAGGGTTTTTATTATCTGCCAGTCATATAAACTAACGAATGCTGCACCTTCTTTGGTTGGCAGCACTCCAGGGTTGTCCTCAATGGCTTGGAGCTGAAGGCCCAGGCTGAGGGCTAGCTGCGTTGCTAGCAGGAGCGTGTACCTGTGAAGGACGTTTTATGTCTCTGAGTGGTACGTTGGTTTGGCGTTGCTGTGACTGCACAGTTACAACATTGCGTGTTATATCTCCTGTAACTTTGGCTTTCTTGTATCGCGGTTTATCCTTACTACGTCTAATGTTTACTCCCTTAATAAAGACAGTATCGTCTTGTTGTATTTTAAATTCCTTTTCACCTCCGCGTTTATTCTTAATTTTCGTTTTATTTTCTATCATTTTGTTTGTAAGATAGTTATATAAATATTTAGTTCTTTTAAGATGTTCCGATACTAACTGTTGAGTATAATTTTTATTAAAATCTACGTCAAATGTACTAGATGAGTCTGTGTGTCCAAACACCACTTCGAATGGTGTAAGACCTGTTACTGAATGTATAGATTGGTTATAGGACATTATGGCATAGGTCATTACCGATGCTGCGTCCGTAATTTTTCGTTCGTATTTAGCTATTCTGTAAATTTCTACAATAGTTGAGTGAAATCTCTCAACTATACCCATCGAGTTGGGATTGTGAGGGGTTCCAATATGTACCTCTATTTTATAGAATGACAACATTTCTTTGAGTAGATTGTTATTAAATTCTGATCCTGGATCTGAACTGATCCTACTCGGTATTCCATAAAATGAGAAGTATTTCAATAGAGCTCTAACTATCTCGGGAGTAGACCGGTTAGAAACTTCAAAGGCTTGTCCCAGTTTGCTGAATGCATCGACTATCGTCAAAAAGTACTTACCTTCGATTGAGAATAAATCGATAAAGATTTCTTGAAATGGTTTACATTGAGTTTGGGTCAACTGTAGTTCCGGTTTTAAAGGTTTCCTATCGTACTTCATGGCTTTACATGTCTCACAAGAATTTATAATACTGGCCACTGTTTGATCTAAGTTGTTCCAATAAAAGGTTCGCTTCAGGTGTGCCACTGTTTCCTTTATTCCTCTGTGACATGTTTTACCAGTGTGGTATTTTAAAACGATCTGACGTTGTTCTTCTTCGTCTTCTACGTGAACTACTCGTTCCGTGCATTCGTACAATTTTACGGAATCTTTTTTAAATAGGTTGGTAACTATATCTGAGAATTGCTTTCGATGACGTTCGTCTTCGAAATATAAAAAGTATTTTACTTTTGGACGAATGTATTCTTTGAGAAAATTTTTAATTAATTCCAGATTATCTGTTGGCAAATGAACTTCTAAGACCTTTTGTTTCGCTCGGGATAGGTTTTTTACACTGCATTCGTTTTTGTTCCATGTGAAAACTAGTATTTGATTTGGTTTAGTGTCTATAGCTTCCTTTAAAATTGGTATGTCAGAAGAGTCCATGTTTTCTTCTGAATGTATCGTGACTATATCTGTATCAGCCTTTTCTGATGCTGTTACGGTTACGCTATCCAGTGACGGCACTGGGTATGGAGATTTAGTTCTATTGGTGTTGTCGGATGAAATTGTTACTACCTCATCGTCTGAAGATATGAGTAATGGACTTGCTCCTCTATCGGTATTGACTAACATTGATATATCGTCTGAATCTAAAGCATTGATTTTAATACGCGACAGTGCGTCTGCGTTAGCATTTTGTTTTCCAGGTTTGTACTCTACTTTAAAATCATACTCCGCTAATCTTAATTTCCAATTTGTTAATCTATTACCCGGTTCCTTCATGGAATTTAACCAAACTAATGGTCTGTGGTCGCTCACTATTGTAAACTTTTTCCCGTAAAGATATGGTCTGAAATGTTTACATGCCCATACAACCGCTAAAAGTTCTTTCTCTATGGTACTGTAACGCGTTTCAGCACCGTTCAACGTTCTGCTGGCGTAAGCTATAGGCTTATCGCTTCCAATTGTACCTTGGGATAATACTGCACCGATCGCAAAATTTGAAGCGTCTGTAGTTAAAATAAATGGCTTGGTAAAGTCTGGGAATTGTAAAAGTGGTGCATTCGTTAATAATTCTTTACATTTCTCAAACGCGTCTATAAACTCTTTCGTGATATTTACCTTGTTCTTTTTCTTTAAGCAATTTGTCATTGGTTGAGTTATTTTAGAGAAGTCTTTAATGAATTTACGATAATAGCCTACTAATCCTAAAAAGCTTTTTATTTCTGTAGTTGTTTTAGGTAAAGGGAATTTAAGTACTGCTTGAATCTTATCATTATTCGGTTGTAAACCATCCTTTGTTATGGTGTGTCCTAAGTACAAAACTTCCTTCTTTAAGAATTCACTTTTGTCTAAAGTAACCTTTAAGTTTGTCTGTCTAAGTCTGTCAAATATTTTTGTCAGTTTTTCTATGTGTTCGGTGAGGCTATTAGAGAAAATAATAATGTCATCTAAATAAACTAAGCAATGAATACCCTGCAGTCCTCTGAGCACATTATCCATTGCTCGTTGGAACGTAGCAGGCGCTGTCTTCAATCCAAAGGGCATTCGAGTGAATTCGTAATGACCTGATTGGGTTGTAAACGCTGTTTTAGGTTGGTCTTCTGGTTCTACTTCTATCTGATGGTAACCACTTGCTAAGTCTAACGTTGAAAAATACGTTGCCTTCCCTAGCCTGTCAAACAGATCTGATATATTCGGTAGTGGATACTTATCATCAATTGTCAATTCGTTTAATCTTCTATAATCTATGACCATACGGAATTTACGTTCTCCGGAGGCATCCATCTTCTTTGGTACGAGATGCACTGGAGCGCTCCATGGGGAATGTGATTCTCTGATGACGTCGTCTCCTAGTAATTTATCTACCTGCTTCTGAATCTCTTCGTTTTCAGCTGGTGAATGACGATATGGTCTAATATATATGGGGTCTTCGTTATTTGTTCTTATTTTATGTTTAACTTGGTTGGTAAATGTTAAAGGTAATTGTTCACAATAAAATATGTCCCTATATTCTGAACATAAATTTGTAATACGCGATTTCTCTTCCGAATTTAAATGATCTAGCCTTAGCTTTGTTAAATTTCGTTCAAGTATTTGTTCCAAATTATTTGTTCTATTTGAGTTAACTTTAATATTATTAGGTTTGTCTTTATATATTTTAGTGTCTCTGGATTTATCTTTGTATACTAAAGCTTCTATGGGTTTATCAAACACTATGGTAGTCTCGCTATCGTTTGTGTTTTGTATCACGGTTTGTGCAAAATAATTTTCACATGTTACTAACGCATCAGGCATTCTAACTCCGGGGCTAAATTCTATAAAATCTAGTAATGCGCTTCCGTTATTAACTGTGGTTGGTACCTTAATTCTGTTTTCAGATCGCGGCAACAAGGTGACGGTGTACGGTTTTTTGTATAAAATTGGGATTTGCGTATCTCTAGTTTTTAGGACTTGATTTTTCATATCGACGTTTGCTTCCAACTCTGTTAACAGGTCGGATCCTATTAGCCCGTCGTATTTCTTATCCACGTTGTAGATGTGGAACTTGTGAAACAAATCCGATTGAAACGTTTCTGTTAAAGGGATATATGCCACCGCATCATGTCTGCTGCGACCATGAGTGCTGATGATTTCAAACGGTTCATAATTTACGTATTGACTAAAGAATTCATAAGCCTTTCGTGGACTTATAAAGGATCTGGTACTTCCGGTATCTATCATGAAAATCGCGTCTAGTTCCGGGATTTGTATGTGGGGTAGTCTTAAGGCATCGTTATAATTTACGTGAATCACGTCGATGTTTGGTTTTCCGAGGCTGGTATTGGAAAATTTCCAGGTGGGTCGATGATATCACCCTGTAACGTTTCATCAGTGATTTCATTAATACTCACTGGCTCATAGGCTTCTACATCATTATACTCATAATAGTAGTCATATTCAGCTTCGTCCTCATTGTGATCCAGCATATTATTGCGAGTTGTTCGCATAGTAACATCTGTATCATGTGCACGATTTGGTACTCCAAATTTGAACTGTTGATTTGCATTGGGTTTGAAGAACCCTGATTGCTTATAATTTCCTACTTTATTAGGGAATTGGTTGTTAGTTGGTCTGAAAAACGGTCTTGGTTGTTGGTTTACGAATGGTCTTTGAGGCTGGCTCATGAAGGGTCGTTGTTGCTGATTTGGTGGAATGCCAAATTTGAAATTATTTGGGGTAAAGTTCGGTCTGAAAGCTTGCATCTGATTCTGTGGAATCCCAAACTTAAACTGTGCTGGTGGGGTGTATAAGGGTTTATTCGCGACTACGTTCTGATTTTGTGGAGCTGGGGGTTGATTTATTTTAATTTTGTTTCTTGCGTTATAACGTGTCTGAAAGTTAACCTCTTCCATAACTACACTCAGCGCGTCTTCTAACGTTGTACACTTATTTAATCTAACGAATTTTATTAGGTCTTCAGGTAAATTATATAAAAATACATTTAACGCTGTATTATTATATATTATCATCTTTGCCGCCTTAACTCCTTCGTCTGTCAGTAAATTGATTTTAGAGAACAACGAACTGCGTATATTTTGAACCCTATGACAAAATTCAATGTATGTCTCGCCTGGTTTGATCTTAGTATTTTCTAGTTCTATTGCTATGCATGCTTCGGTTCGCGGGTCTCCAAAATGTTGTATCAGTAATTCTTTAAGTGCTTCCCAAGTTCCTAAAGTATTCCTCTCACTAACTAGGGTTGCAGCTTTTCCCGTTAGTCTGCTGGTTATACTGTGATAGAGATATACGCGTTGCGCTGGGTTATCCGCTACTGCTAGCGTGCTTATTACGTATTCGCTTTTGTTAATGAATAAATTTAGTAATTTCTCGTCCCCATCGTAACGAGGGATGATGGCTAGCATCTCCTTAGGGATCAACTGGATGTTCATTTTGTTGGTTTTATTTATACTAACTTATAATATAATATATTTTTATTTTACTTAACACAAAAATAACTTGCTTTCGGCGATTTGTGTCCGATCGCGGTTATACTACATATATTTTTATTTTATTTAAGGCAAAAAAATAACTTGCTCTCGGCGATTTGTGTCCGATCGCGGTTATACTACTTATATTTTTATTTTACTTACAGCTATGCGTCCGGCTATGCGTGTCCCGACACAGTTCCTTAAACTAATTTTCCAGCGATTTTTGTCTGGTTATTAAAAACTAAGGGCCCTAGACTAACCGGCGATTCTTGTCCAATTAGACCAGGATAGACAGGGATAGAAACGGGATGCGAAAAGTTCTACTCACACTTCGCTCGATCCCATGCCGATTCACACCTTTCGACGTTTTCCGACGTTTTCCGGCGCTCAGGAGACAAATTTCTTTGTTTTGAGGGGTAGGTTCGGCTGTAGAATCCACGTAAAAGAGTCCTGAAGGAGTCGATGTCTGTACTGCACACACAGGAACACTTTTCGCGACACTGATTCTACCACTCAGGCTGCGCCAGTCAAATATGGGCGCGCGGTAAATACGTTAAAAATAACTTTATTTAATATAAAAGGAGACGTCTGCTCTGCAAGAGCGTTGAGATGTGAATGAACAAAATGAACCTTATGATTTACTTATATAGACTTTCCGTGTGACCGGTGTAATCCGAGTGATTACAATAAGGATGTCTGAATGTCTTGATACATGAGTGAAAACAATTAGATCAGTTTAATATGCCTATTAACACATGTTATTAGAGAGAAAACAATTGGATTAATGATTATGACTTATAATGGCTAAGTGTTACCAGGAACTCATGGTACTTGGAGCGTTGTCAAACGGGTTGGTGGGAACATAACTACCTACCTATATTACGTTCATCAGGTAGGTACCTACCTAAACAAACAGACAGCAGGAGCAGGGATTCGTTCCGAGCTTCCGAGCGCAGTTGTCAGTTTGTCATTTGCTTTTTCCCTCGCTCGAATGTACTACGGAACGACGAACAAAATTTCTATAGTTTTTCAAGTCTATACAAACATTCCATGTTGATATAACGATAAGTGAAGTGATAAGAGAAGTGGCGCTCGAAGCGCGAACGCGAACGCCTCTGAACGCGGCCCCGTGAGCAGTAGTTTCGAACGTCAAATGCGAAAACAGTAGAATTGCCCTCTTAAAATCGGTAGATTTGGTCTCAAAATCAGAATACGAAAAAAAAAATTATTTGAAGATACTGTGTGAAAAATTTACTTTCTTGAGTGTGTGTGTGCCCGCCTTAATTTAAGGTGGGGATATGATCTGGAAATTTTGGCTGAATGGGCGGAGCTAACGCATCGCCGGGGGTGTGCTCCCCGCGCCAGCGGCGGGCTCCCGGCAAGAGCCTCTAACAGCGCGCGTCGCTTGTATTCTTATTTCAAAACAAGCCGAGCTACCACAACGTAGTAGATCTACAAATAAGTTGATAATTTCGCTCTATAATCCAAATCCTAAATAGCTCAGTGGAAAAGTCATCCTAAACGACGATGTCGATGACGATGACGCAGGATCCAATCTTGTAACTATTTGCTTTTTTATGTTTTCTAATTATATTGTAGGCATTATCTTTTTATTTTACTTTTATATACCTACCTATATTTTTATGAAATCGAATAATTTATTATTTATTCATAAACTAAAGTCTAAATAAAATAGATCACAAACGAAAAACGATCAAAAACGTAGGAAAGAAAACTGACGGAGCAATTTACGATACGATTCGAGTTCGAATCCCACAACAGCATATATATATTTTTAATGTTTATTTATTTACTTATTTTTGTTTATTTATTTGGCCTACTAACGATTGTTTACATTATAAATAGCGTTTTTTCGAATGTGATATTTTCAAATATTTTTTATTTTGAAGTTTGACTTCTTGACAATACCATACTACAAATATAGTACAATACAGTACAGTCGGCCATCGCCTTTGATGTTTGAGAACATGCCGTCACCGTCTTGACAGTTGGTGCGACGACTACTTGTGTAAGGGTTGGCACACATTATAATATTTAAAGGAATACCTAATTATTTCAGACTATTTCACTTGACTCTTCTGGGTACTGTCTTCTCCTGTCTTTGTGACTGTATTTGTCTTTTTTCTTTGTTTTCCTGGTCTTGTGTATCTTTTCTTGTCATTTATTGGCATTTCGTGTGATTTTCTATCATTTACTTTCATTTTCTGTCATTTCCTGTCATATTTGTCATTTCCTGGCTTTTTCTGTCATTTTGTCATATTTGTTATTTCCTGGCATTTTCTGGCATTTTTGTCATTTATTGTCATTTTCTGTGAGTTTTGCAATTTTCTGTAATTTTTGACATTTCTTGTCATATCTGAAATGTTGTAATTTTTCATTTTTCCATCATTTTCTGTCATTTTGGTCTTTTTTTTCTATTTTGTCTATTTTTGAACGTAGGCTGTTCGGCTCACTACATGCGAAGGTTGCGAGTTCGATTCCCGCCAAATGAAAATTTTGGAAACGGCCGTATGCGTAATTTGTCTCGATCCTGGTATTACGGAGATCGTCTCCAGTCCATTACGGTACCCATAGTTCAAGCGTTGCTAAGGTTGGTACCATTCATTCGCGTCTCATGTAATTCTCTCTGTATTGTCACAGAATAACTATATTATGTATATACAGTAAGGGCGAGGCCCCATTACCATTCTTGACTATACTTGAAAGTGCACGACTATTTTCTCAACAATTGTTGACCACTATTGACCACTCTTGACTATTTTGACCATTATTGTCTATTTTGACCATTATTGACTATTTTTGACCATTGTTGAGTATTTTTAGTCTTTGTTGACTATTTTTGACCATTGTTGAGTATTTTTAGTCTTTGTTGACTATTTTTGACCATTATTGACAATTTTTGACCATTGTTGACAATTTTTTTTGTTTTGTTTTTATTGTACTACGGTGGCAAAAAAGCGTACGGCCCGCCTAATGTTAAGCAATTACCGTAGCCTATAGATGCTTACAATACCAAAGGTATTGCTCGCACATCGCCGACCTGAAGGGGAGTGGGATGGAGGGAGGGGGAGGGGGGGGTGGGCTTACGGCTCTCTCACTCATCGTACGAAACGCAGCTGTAATAGCTGCTTTACGCCTATCTTCTGTGAGAGGGTGGTACTACCCCGGTCGATCCAGCCCGTTTATGAGCTGCAGTCAATTGGCTACAGCTTGGCTCTACCACCTTGACCATTGTTGATAATTTTTGACCATTGTTGACTATTCTCAACTATTGTTGACCATTGTTGACTATTCTCAACTATTGTTGACCACTATTGACTATTTTGACCATTATAGACTATTTTTGACCATTGTTGACTGTTTTTACCATTGTTGACTATGTTTGCCCATTGTGACCAATTTTGACCATTGTTGACTATTTTTGACAATTGTTGACTGTTTTTTACCATTGTTGACAATTGTTGACAATTTTTGACTATTTTTGACAATTGTTGACTGTTTTTTACCATTGTTGACTATGTTTGACCATTGTTGACTTATTTTGACCATTGTTGACTATTTTAGACCATTTTTGACTAATTTTGACCATTGTTGACTAATTTTGACCATTGTTGACTATTTTCACCATCAACCGTCAACAATGGTCAAAATGATCAACAGAAGTCAACAATGGTCAAAATTAGTCAACAATGGTCAAAAATAATCAACAATGGTCAAAAATAGTCAACAATGGTCAAATACAGTCCAGAAAAGTCAGGATAGTCAAAAATAGACAAGAATAGTCAAAAAAGTCAAGAATAGTCAAAAAAGTCAAGAATAGTCAAAAAAGTCAAGAATAGTCAAGGATAGTCAAGGATAGTCAAGAATAGTAAAGAATAGTCATGAAAAGTCACGATAGTCAAAAAATTATTTTTATAAAAAAAAAAAAACCGACTTCAAAAAAACCTGGAGCACTAAAAAGCCTGAAATAATATTTCTATTACTACCTCTGCCTACCCCTTCGGGAAAACCAGACGTGATGGTGTGTTATCGAGTATTTGGAGTCGGTGCCAATTTATCTTCTTACTTTTATAATAGGTAGACTTGGCATACCAAGATTGGCACCGACTCCAAATACTCGATAACACACCATCACGTCTGGTTTTCCCGAAGGGGTAGGCAGAGGTAGTAATAGAAATATTATTTCAGGCTTTTTAGTGCTCCAGGTTTTTTTGAAGTCGGTTTTTTTTTTTTTATAAAAATAATTTTATTTCACGATTTTTAGTGGCGCCATACCAATGAACATTTTGGCATATTGAACCGTATGAAGTCAGCCCAACAAAAGGTTACTGCTGTAAATCGTTGAGGAATTCCCTCGACTGTCTATGGTCTCCATCATCAGACCTGTAATAGCACTTATAAACCATATGGGTGCAAAATTCTCAGCAATAGAAATGAATTAAGTCCAAACAAAAGGTAGCTACTGTAAAACGTTGAAGAGTTCCCTTGACTATTCTTCGTCTTCATCATCAGAACCCTAATGACAGTCACAACCCATCTAGGTGTAAAGTTCTCATCAATAAAAAATTAATCAAGCCCAAACACCAGGTGATTGCTGTAAATCGTTGAGGAGTTCCCTCGACTGTCTTTCGGCCCCATCATCAGATCGACTCCAGACCTTCATAAAATAGTAGTGCTTTAAAGTACTTAATGAAAAAAATTACAAACGCACTAGTCGCCCATACGATTTTCGAAGGTTCCCCTCGATTTCTCTGGGATTCCATCATCAGATCCTGGTTTCCTTATCATGGTACCACCCCCGGGATATCTTCTTTCCAACAAAAAAAGAATCATCAAAATCGGTTCATAAACGACGAAGTTATCCCCGAACACACATAAAAAAAAAAAAAATATACGGTCGAATTGAGAAACCTCCTCCTTTTTGAAGTCGGTTTAAAAAAGTCAAGAATAGTCAGAAATACAATAGGCTAGCCAGGAATGGTCAGCTATAAGGCGACTCTTTCTTTCTTTTTCTTATACTTACTAGACTTAGACTTCTTATACTACTTAGAAAGCTTACAACATCGGAGCTCCAATAGAACTGGCCGAGCCCAAATGGCAAATGTTTATTCTTGACTATTTTTGACTATACTGACTTTTCTGGACTCTATTTGACTATTTTAGACCATTTTTGACTAATTTTGACCATTGTTGACTATTTTTGACCATTGTTGACAGTTTTTGACCATTGTTGACTTTTTTTGACTATATGACCATGGTTGACTATTCTCAACTATTGTTGACCACTATTGACCATTATTGACCATTATTGACTATTTTTGACCATTGTTGACTGTTTTTACCATTGTTGACTATGTTTGCCAATTGTGACCAATTTTGACCATTGTTGCCTAATTTTGACCAATGTTGACAATTGTTGATCAATTTTGACTATTTTTGACAATTGTAGACTGTTTTTTACCGTTGTTGACTATGTTTGACCATTGTGACCAATTTTGACCATTGTTGACTATTTTTGAACATTTTTGATCATTGTTGACTATTTTTTACCATTGTCGACTATTTTGACCATTTTTAACCAATTTTGACCATTGTTGACTATTTTTGATTATTTTTGACCATTGTTGACATCTGTTGACCATTTTGACCATTGTTGACGGTTGATGGTGAAAATAGTCAACAATGGTCAAAAATTGTCAACAACGGTCAAAAATAGTCAACAATGGTCAAAATTAGTCAAAAATGGTCTAAAATAGTCAACAATAGTAAAATAGTCGACAATGGTAAAAAATAGTCAACAATGGTCAAAAACACTCAACAATGGTCAAAAATAGTCAATAATGATCAATAGTAGTCAACAATAGTTGAGAATAGTCAACAATGGCTAAAAATAGTTAACATTGGTCACAAATGGCCAAAAACAGTCAACGATAGTCAAAATAGTCAAGAATGGTAAAAAATAGTCAATAATGGTAAAAAATAGTCAATAATGGTCAAAATAGTCAAAAATGATCAATAGTAGTCAACAATAGTTGAGAATAGTCAACAATGGCTAAAAATAGTCAACATTGGTCAAAAATGCCCAAAAACAGTCAACAATAGTCAAAATAGTCAATAATGGTCAAATAGTCAAGGATGGTCAATACTGGACAACAATTCTTGAGAATAGTCATGCATATTCAAGTATAGACAAGAATGGTCACAAAGGGCTAAAATCAAAAAGGGCTCAAAGTCTCTTTAGAAAGCGCTTCAAAATAAAGGCTTTATTTCCGAGAGCCTCCTCTTCGCCGCGAAGGCTCGGGGCTAATGAGTTCTTTAGCCTCCGAGGTTTCATAAAAAGGCTCGAGCCCTAATAATAAGCCTAAAAGACTCGTCGAGTCTTTTGCTACACAACCTGCAACACAACCTCTGACCACCTGGGTGATCAAAGTGGAATATTGCATTTTTTAATGTTTTCGAATGTGATATCTTTAACCGACTTCAAAAAAGGAGGAGGTTCTCAATTCGACTGTGTTAAAAATGGTTAATTCAATGAAATGAAATGAAATAGGTTTAAAAATATACATCTGCTCATTAGTTTTGAAATACTGGCAACATTTGGACTATTATTTAAGTATGGCAATTGACTTGTATGAAATGACAGATTATAAAAAATAGTAAAAAATATGGTACAACGAGATTAATGAAAATAAGATGGAAATTGTTAATTACTTGAGGAAAGGTTGAAATACAATAAATACGAGTAAATAGATTCTCCGTGTATTATTGGTTGATCTTCTTTTTCAACTGTATTTTTTTTATGTTTGTTACCTCAGAACTTCAACGAACGGAACTTCAACGAACAGAACTACGACTGGGTGAACAGATATTGAAGATACTTTTTTTATTACCCGACTACGGCGGAGGGTTATGATTTTGACCGGTATGTATGTATGTATGTATGTATGTATGTATGTAAGTATGTATGTATGTATGTATGTATGTATGTATGTATGTATGTATGTGCATCTGTTCCCACCTAACTTCCAAACTACTTGTCGTAATTTGACAAATGAGGTATTGTTAGAAGCGGCTTAATGGCGCGCTGGTTATAGGCTATGTGACGTCACATAACATTGCATATGGCGCCCACTAGAGGACATAATGTCACGAAATAAAAAAAAAACATTTTTTAATAAAACTGTGTGGGGTATCAAATGAAAGAACTTGATGAGCACATTTCAAAAATATATATATTGTTACCTATAACTCCAAAATAATTAAATAAAAAGTAAGTTTAAAAACTAAAACCCGACTACTGAAAAATCGCGCTCTAAAAAGTATGAAACAAGAAAATATTCTCATCTAGAGGATAGCCGTGGTCCGTGTTCATATGCCATTTGGCCCTAAAGGACCTACACGGACCACGGCTATCCTCTAGATGAGAATATTTTCTTGTTTCATACTTTTTAGAGCGCGATTTTTCAGTAGTCGGGTTTTAGTTTTTAAACTTACTTTTTATTTAATTATTTTGGAGTTATAGGTAACAATATATATATTTTTGAAATGTGCTCATCAAGTTCTTTCATTTGATACCCCACACGGTTTTATTAAAAAATGTTTTTTTTTTATTTCGTGACATTATGTCCTCTAGTGGGCGCCATATGCAATGTTATGTGACGTCACATAGCCTATAACCAGCGCGCCATTAAGCCGCTTCTAACGATACCTCATTTGTCAAATTACGACAAGTAGTTTGGAAGTTAGGTGGGAACAGATGCACATACATACATACATACATACATACATACATACATACATACATACTTACATACATACATACATACATACATACATACATACCGGTCAAAATCATAACCCTCCGCCGTAGTCGGGTAATAAAAAAAGTATCTTCAATATCTGTTCACCCAGTCGTAGTTCTGTTCGTTGAAGTTCCGTTCGTTGAAGTTCTGAGGTAACAAACATAAAAAAAATACAGTTGAAAAAGAAGATCAACCAATAATACACGGAGAATCTATTTACTCGTATTTATTGTATTTCAACCTTTCCTCAAGTAATTAACAATTTCCATCTTATTTTCATTAATCTCGTTGTACCATATTTTTTACTATTTTTTATAATCTGTCATTTCATACAAGTCAATTGCCATACTTAAATAATAGTCCAAATGTTGCCAGTATTTCAAAACTAATGAGCAGATGTATATTTTTAAACCTATTTCATTTCATTTCATTGAATTAACCATTTTTAACACAGTCGAATTGAGAACCTCCTCCTTTTTTGAAGTCGGTTAAAGATATCACATTCGAAAACATTAAAAAATGCAATATTCCACTTTGATCACCCAGGTGGTCAGAGGTTGTGTTGCAGGTTGTGTAGCAAAAGACTCGACGAGTCTTTTAGGCTTATTATTAGGGCTCGAGCCTTTTTATGAAACCTCGGAGGCTAAAGAACTCATTAGCCCCGAGCCTTCGCGGCGAAGAGGAGGCTCTCGGAAATAAAGCCTTTATTTTGAAGCGCTTTCTAAAGAGACTTTGAGCCCTTTTTGATTTTAGCCCTTTGTGACCATTCTTGTCTATACTTGAATATGCATGACTATTCTCAAGAATTGTTGTCCAGTATTGACCATCCTTGACTATTTGACCATTATTTACTATTTTGACCATTATTTACTATTGTTGACCATTATTGACTATTTTGACTATTGTTGACTGTTTTTGGGCATTTTTGACCAATGTTGACTATTTTTAGCCATTGTTGACTATTCTCAACTATTGTTGACTACTATTGATCATTTTTGACTATTTTGTCCATTATTGACTATTGTTGACTGTTTTCGGCCATTTTTGACAATTTTTGACCAATGTTGACTATTTTTAGCCATTGTTGACCATTCTCAACGATTGTTAACTACTATTGATCATTTTTGACCATTATTGACTATTTTTGACCATTGTTGAGTGTTTTTGACCATTGTTGACTATTTTTTACCATTGTTGACTATTCTCAACTATTGTTGACTACTATTGATCATTTTTGACTATTTTGACCATTATTGACTATTTTTTACCATTATTGACTATTTTTTACCATTCTTGACTATTTTGACTATCGTTGACTGTTTTTGGCCATTTGTGACCAATGTTAACTATTTTTAGCCATTGTTGACTATTCTCAACTATTGTTGACTACTATTGATCATTATTGACTATTTTTGACCACTGTTGAGTGTTTTTGACCATTGTTGACTATTTTTTACCATTGTCGACTATTTTACCATTGTTGACTATTTTAGACCATTTTTGACTAATTTTGACCATTGTTGACTATTTTTGACCGTTGTTGACAATTTTTGACCATTGTTGACTATTTTCACCATCAACCGTCAACAATGGTCAAAATGGTCAACAGATGTCAACAATGGTCAAAAATAATCAAAAATAGTCAACAATGGTCAAAATTGGTTAAAAATTGTCAAAATAGTCGACAATGGTAAAAAATAGTCAACAATGATCAAAAATGTTCAAAAATAGTCAACAATGGTCAAAATTGGTCACAATGGGCAAACATAGTCAACAACGGTAAAAAACAGTCTACAATTGTCAATTATTTTTATAAAAAAAAAAACCGACTTCAAAAAAACCTGATGCACTAAAAAGCCTGAAATAATATTTCTATTACCACCTCTGCCTACCCCTTCGGGAAAACCAGACGTGATGGTGTGTTATCGAGGATTTGGGGTCGGTGCCAATCTATCTTCTTACTTTTATAGTAGGTAGACTTGGCATACCAAGATACACCGACTTCAAATACTCGATAACACACCATCACGTCTGGTTTTCCCGAAGGGGTAGGCAGAGGTGGTAATAGAAATATTATTTCAGGCTTTTTAATGCATCAGGTTTTTTTGAAGTCGGTTTGTTTTTTTATAAAAATAATTTTATTTCACTATTTTTAGTGGCGCCATACCAATGAACATTTTGGCATATTGAACCGTATGAAGTCAGCCCAACAAAAGGTAACTGCTGTAAATCTTTGAGGAATTCCCTCGACTGTCTATGGTCTCTCCATCATCAGACCTGTAATGGCACTTATAACCCATCTAGGTGTAAAGTTCTCATCAATACAAATTAATCAAGTCCAAACACAAGGTAGCTACTGTAAAACGTTGAGGAGTTCCCTTGACTGTCCTACGTCTTCATCATCAGACCCCTAATGACAGTCACAACCCATCTAGGTGTAGAGTTCTCATCAATACAAATTAATCAAGCCCAAACACCAGGTAATTGCTGTAAATCGTTGAGGAGTTCCCTTGACTGTCCTAAGTCTTCATCATCAGACCCCTAATGACAGTCACAACCCATCTAGGTGTAAAGTTCTCATCAATACAAATTAATCAAGCCCAAACACCAGGTAATTGCTGTAAATCGTTGAGGAGTTCCCTCGACTGTCTTTCGGCTCCATCATCAGATCGACTCAAGACCTTCATAAAATAGTAGTGCTTTAAAATAGTTAATGAAAAAAATTACAAACGCACTAGTCGCCCCTACGATTTTCGAAGGTTCCCCTCGATTTCTCTGAGATGCCATCATCAGATCCTGGTTTCCTTATCATGGTACCACCGCTGGTATATCTCCTTTCCAACAAAAAAAGATTCATCAAAATCGGTTCATAAACGACGAAGTTATCCGCGAACACACATAAAAAAAATAAAAAAAAAAAAAAAAAAAAAAAATATACGGTCGAATTGAGAAACCTCCTCCTTTTTAGAAGTCGGTTTAAAAATAGTCCAAATTGATCAACAATTGTCAACATTGGTCAAAATTAGGCAACAATGGTCAAAATTGGTCACAATTGGCAAACATAGTCAACAATGGTAAAAACAGTCAACAATGGTCAAAAATAGTCAATAATGGTCAATAATGGTCAATAGTGGTCAACAATAGTTGAGAATAGTCAACCATGGTCATATAGTCAAAAAAAGTCAACAATGGTCAAAAACTGTCAACAATGGTCAAAAATAGTCAACAATGGTCAAAATTAGTCAAAAATGGTCTAAAATAGTCAAATAGAGTCCAGAAAAGTCAGTATAGTCAAAAATAGTCAAGATTAAACATTTGCCATTTGGGCTCGGCCAGTTCTATTGGAGCTCCGATGTTGTAAGCTTTCTAAGTAGTATAAGAAGTCTAAGTCTAGTAAGTATAAGAAAAAGAAAGAAAGAGTCGCCTTATAGCTGACCATTCCTGGCTAGCCTATTGTATTTCTGACTATTCTTGACTTTTTTGACTATCGTGACTTTTCATGACTATTCTTTACTATTCTTGACTATCCTTGACTATCCTTGACTATTCTTGATTTTGACCGGTATGTATGTATGTATGTATGTATGTATGTATGTATGTATGTAAGTATGTATGTATGTATGTATGTATGTATGTATGTATGTATGTATGTATGTATGTGCATCTGTTACCACCTAACTTCCAAACTACTTGTCGTAATTTGACAAATGAGGTATCGTTAGAAGCGGCTTAATGGCGCGCTGGTTATAGGCTATGTGACGTCACATAACATTGCATATGGCGCCCACTAGAGGACATAATGTCACGAAATAAAAAAAAAACATTTTTTAATAAAACCGTGTGGGGTATCAAATGAAAGAACTTGATGAGCACATTTCAAAAATATATATATTGTTACCTATAACTCCAAAATAATTAAATAAAAAGTAAGTTTAAAAACTAAAACCCGACTACTGAAAAATCGCGCTCTAAAAAGTATGAAACAAGAAAATATTCTCATCTAGAGGATAGCCGTGGTCCGTGTTCATATGCCATTTGGCCCTAAAGGACCTACACGGACCACGGCTATCCTCTAGATGAGAATATTTTCTTGTTTCATACTTTTTAGAGCGCGATTTTTCAGTAGTCGGGTTTTAGTTTTTAAACTTACTTTTTTTTTGAAGTTAGACATCTTGATAAAACAGAGAGAATAACATACGACGCGGGTTCAAATCCAACCATATTTAGTTATTGAAATATATTTGGATTTATTATAGTAATGGTATTTTTCAATGGTGCAGAATTTATCAGAATATTTACACAAAATTATTATTTTTTAATGCATATAATTTATGTATTTATTCCTCATAGAACTATAGCACAAAATGTATATCATAGGGCTAGTGAATAATTTCATCCACATTTGCAATGTCTCATTAGCGTAGTGGTAAAGCATTAGCAATTATTCCATGAGTTCGTACCTCACCTTCGGCAATTCTATGTAATAATTTTTTGGTGATAATATTGTTCTTATTTGTAATAATATTGTTTTTTTCTATTTATTACATGTTTTATTACATTTTAATCATTTTATAAATTATTTGGATTGACAAACTAATACGCCAACTGAATGGTCCCAAACTAAGCAACGCTTGTACTATGGGTACCGTAATGGCCTGGAGACGATCCCCGTAATCCTGGGATCAGGAAAAATAACGCATAAGTCAGTTTCTAAAATTTTCATTTGGCGGGAATCGAACCCGCAACCACGCAAGCAGTGAGCCGAACAGCCTACGTCAAACCACTTTACGAAGCAGGCGTCAATTTTTCAATGCATGACGAAGTATATAGTTCATAATTTCGCCGATTCAATTAATATGTAAATAGCTCAGTGAGTCAATGTGTACGCGCGACAGTATGTAGGATCGAATCCTAGTTTTATATTTTGGTTTTTTTTTTTCATGTTATTCAATTTTTTTATTATTTTAGGCAATTGTATTTGTATCCAATTGTATTTTTTTTATATAATAACAAAGAATTATAATTTATGTTCTAAATTACAACTATTTATCACAACTACTTAGGTACAAAGGCGTATAAATGCGCACAAATATAAAATCTAACAAATGCTAGCTATCTACAAAATATTCTAAACCACTGCAATATTTTTACGTATTTATTTATAAAAAAGTATTTATTTATAAAAAAAGATACACGATAATTGAAGCGACTGGAGCGTAGAAAAGTGACACAACCTCCCCGTCCAACAGTCATCGCGGTACTGCCGCCCGTCGCCCCTCGCACCGGATCCGCCCACTTTGTTGGCGAATATTTGGAAAATCATGAATTGTGAGGTGAAAAACGATTGCATCGCAAAATCAAGCTTACATTTTTTAGGTATTATCTTTCTCCATCTTTTGGTGGAAAAACTATTTAAAAATTCCCAGCCGTTTGGAAGAAGATAGAAATTTTAATTTGAAAATTTCTACATTTTGGTAATTTTTTTCACATAGTAAAAGAGCATTTTTCTCATTTTTCAAACTTGTTTTTTAAAGAAGAGGGTATAATAAATACGGTGATATTTTTTTCAAAATTTTTACTCCACTCGTCTAAGAGGAGATAGCCTCCAAAAATGCCTCGTTAGCTACCTGCCCAGTCTTAAAACTTCTTCCCATTCCTTATGTAACAATTATGGTAGGTGGGTACTTTCTTCTTTTTGCATCCGTTGTACCTTTTTTTAATAGCCTATGAACTTTCCAACTGCTAGGAAAAGGCCTCCCCTTTCTTTTCTGTACTTATTTAAAAAAATAATTCACTTGATATTATTATCTGATTTATGCCGGAGCCGGACGGAACCGAACGTCTCGAGAGGGGGCGTAACGCAAAGAGAATGGTGACTCCTACCGAAAGCCGCGTTAAAGAACATACATACATACATATACTCACGCCTGTATCCCAAGGGGGTAGGCAGAGACTAGATTGCCACATACTACGATTTAAAGAACGTTAAAGAACTTCGTTCCAAAATCTTTTGGTCAGGACAGAGTCATCAATATGACATTCCCTAGAATTTTAATCTACCCTAAGTGCTTAGATAGAAAAAAAAACAATAAAAGCGATACAATTGTGCACATTTCATATCTGTAAACCTTCCACAGTAGGCTAAGCCTGTCATGTGGGAGGATTAGTTAGAATACAGAATACAGCATCTACGTAAATATTGGTGTGGAAACTTGTTGATTTCTCGGATAGCCATTTCTCAGGTTATAAGGTTGTTCATGGTGGGTAGAGGTTGTTAGAAATAAATAACAAACGAAATGAATATAAATAATTTTAATTAGTAATTTTGCGAATTCGTAATCATTATTAAACTCTGTGTTGTGTACCTATTACATATTTAGGTAGTTAGTGGCCTTCATCAATAGTCATAATTGTCGTATCTGGTTCAAAACTAAAGTCCAACGTGCGAGTGCGTACTAGTTCCTTATACATAAAAGCTGACTTGCGTGGGGTACGTGTACGCTCTGGGCTATTATAATCCACCTCGTAAAGTCCAAACCGTTCGCTGTAAAAGAAATCATGTAGCTAAGTTAAGTAGATAACAGGTTGGTGCAGCCACAGTTTTTAATAGCATCGAAAGAGGAACTATGTACCTGATATGCCACTACGATTTGGAAATGGAAATAGATAGAGACGAGATTAACTTACACGTATCCTTGCATCCACTCGAAGTTATCCAAAAGGCTCCATGCGGTATAAGCCCTAATGTCAGAGCCTTCTTCTATAGCATCCAACATTGCGGAAAGATATGTTCTATAGTTTTGCACACGGTCGTCATCTTCTAAACCACCATATGTAGCGAATCCGTTCTCGGTAATGAAGATTGGAGGGTTGTTGTAGTCCTCTCGAATTTGTGTTAAGAGTTTATAGAAACCCCACGGAACGGACTAAAACAACATAAGTATGTAAGTATACTAATTATAAGATTATTTATTATAAAATACCTATTTAAGAACATATTGATCAAGAACTCAGTCGAAAAATTGGGCAAATTATCTACCTAAGTACTTACAATAACATAAAAAATGTGTGGTAATAGGTACATGTATGTGTTGGTATGTACCATATACCAACGAGCACAAATTTTAACTTTTTGCTAAATTTGGGTTATTTATTGCGGAATCTAAAAAACAAAATTACTCTATAATTGAATCTTACTCACCTTAGTAAATTCAGATTCTCCGATTTTCCATTCGCTTTTTTGATACATTAGTACTCCCATATCATCATAGAAGGAAGGAGAATCGTAATGACCATACACTGACTCATTTCTATATACTATGTTCGTCGTATAATGATTCAGACCGAAAATATCAGACGTCCCGCGTACGTATTCTACTTCTTCAGGTGTGAACTCAACTAATCTGGATCTAGGGAATCCTTGTTCAGCACTTTTAGCTGCAACTCTTTCTTTTACTATTGGAGGATAATCACCCGTTGCTGAATGGATGGGATGGACGTAAAGTGCCCACTAAAACATAAAGAAAATTAAATTGCATACCGTCACCGCGCAAAGGGGTGTATATAATAAGTTTAAAGCTTTTGTCGTTCGTCGTACGAGCTGATGAACCAATTTCAACGAGAGGGCTTTTGTTGTGCGTATCCATTTTTGATAAAAATCGGTTTTGCAGTGCTCAAGATACACGCATCAAATTTCAAAATATTCAAAGTCTTGGCTAATGAAGACAAAACGCTTCCTTACCATAAATTGATTGCATTCGTTTGCTGCAACTATGTCATTTTCTGTCTCCGGTTCATACCATTGAGCACTATAAGCTATGAAGACCACACCACCTTGCGATGGTCTGAAATCTTCGTCGTATATGTGATAAGCTTTGGCGTGAGCCAATAGTAAATTTTTAGCGCACATGTAATCGGCTACTCCTTTAATATTTAGCATGGGGGCCTTGCTCACGTCGCCGTAACCTTGATAGCAAACTTGGTAAGGTTCATTTATGGTAATCCAATATTTAACTCTGTCACCAAAATGTTGATAAGCTACACGAGCGTAATCAGCAAACCAATCGATTATATAAGGGTTCGCCCAACCACCTAGCTCCTGTAGCTTCTGCGGTAAATCCCAGTGATATAAAGTAATCATTGGCTCGATGTTGTATTTTAGCATTTCATCGATTAAATTATTGTAATACTGAACTCCAGCTTCGTTGATTACATCCGGAAAACCATTCGGTAAAATACGTGGCCATGATAGTGAGAGCCTGTAAAAATCTATACCCAACTCCCTCATCATCTCGACGTCGCGTTTGTAGTTATGATAGGAATTATCAGCAACGTCACCATTGGAACAATCCTTAATAACGCATGGGTTTGTGTGCGTCAAATGGTCCCAAATATTCGGTGTTTTACCTAAAAAACACGAAAATTAAGTAAAATACTATTGCCTACCGACTATTATAGGTACATTTTTCAAACGTAACGATTAAACTGAAGAAGTAATATAAATACATACGTCAATCAGTAAGCCTAAGAAGATGCATGGAATATTCTTAAACAAGTAAGTAAGTATTTAGACCAATTTGAATTACGACCTCAATGTATGATTATAGAAAACCGGAAATTATCATAAAGAACTAACCATCTTCATCCCAGGCGCCTTCGACCTGATAAGACGCTGTGGCAGTTCCTAACAAGAACCCATCTGGAAACTTTCTCACATCTTGACGGTTGATTTTGTTACTTTCACACAACACGACGCAAAGAACTAAACAACTGAAAATATTAAAACAGGCTGTTAACCGTTTTCTTCAAAAAGCAATTAGTATGAGTAAGTACTATAGTCTGATTTTTAATTAGACGAAGCAAACTGACAGCTAAAAATGTCACTGTTCTATGAATTTGAACCTTATTTTTTCTATTTATATCGAAAAGTGACATTAGCACCTGTCAGTTTACTTCGTCTAATTAAAAATCAGACTATAGGTATATTTTTATGAATAAAAATTACATAATTAAGTACGATCTATTAACTTACAAAAAAACTAAATTACGTAACATTGTAGCAAGTATTGTGCCTATATCAATAGGCAAATCTACTTGCATAAGTGAATGCACCTGTATTATATAGGTAGTTACGAGACCCACAAACAAACACTTCAAGATATCTGCAAAATCTTCAAGCTGTCAGAAATCATCAAGATAGGAGGAGATAGGAGATAATCATAATCTTATCTACATGGGGTAAGTAAATACTGATTATTATAACTTTAAAATATCCAAGTAGGTATTGCCCAGCGATTTCTAAGATGAATTTGGGGACAAGTACCTATGTATTTAGATGCATTTTAACATGATGGTACCTACTTATAATAGGTATGTAGTTACGCATTAAATTTTATTGTCTAAAACGACTTTATAGGTAATTGTCCCCGTGTAAAGAGTTTCTTACTAGGTACCTATCGTGTAATTCAAAATCTGTAGGTAGGGGAGACTGAGGACACTTGATCCCTTGGGAGACTTGGTTACCAGGCCATAAATCAAAAACTAAAAGCTATTTTTAATATCACTACACACATCCATAATCTTAACTATCATTGTCGGTGACCCAATGTCATTTTGAAAGTAAATAATCGACAACTTCAGAGCAGTGGCGTGTTTTCGTTTGCGGCGGGCCAACATCTTTTATTGCGAGTATTTTAATCGTTATTTTCAGATATTAAAATAATAAAAATACGGATTACAAAGAAAAATTATGAAAACTGATTAGTTGAAGTGTGTGTTAAGAGGTTTTCTCTTGAATATTTTTCTTTATTTTAATTTTAAAAAAATAGTTTTTTTAAATCTCGCTCAAAGGTACACTTGATCATGGCAAGCATGGGTAGACTTGATCCCAGGAACAAAACCTCAGAAATGTATACAGAGGGATCAAGTGTCCTTTGGCATGGGACACTTGATCCCTCGTTTTTTGATTGTATATTTACTTATCCGAATTGACAAGATGTTACAAAAGAATCCCCTATGATCATGTCTACCCGGATCAAGTATCCCAGAACAAGGGACACTTGATCCTTTCGTAGACTTCTGGGAAAACGCAAAAATAATGAGGAAACACATACATATTTCACGATTTGATGATGCAAAAAGATAGATGGATATATCTTCTAGCTAATCATAAAAAAATATCCCGTTAAACACTATTATTTTATGAAATATGAGTGAAAAACCAAAATGGGGATCAAGTGTCCTCAGTCTCCCCTATATAAGATAATCGAATAGGTAATAATCATTTGTCATAAATAAATAAATATAATATTTTTATGTAGACGTTATTGAGTGACTATCAAACCTAAATCGGCGAGTTTGCGTTCGTAGCGATGCGACGGTGGTGTAGCGACATACCTATCACATGACCTGAAATGTTTTTTCATGACTTGATAATACAAACACTGACCTGGTTAATTATGGCTCGAGAAGATATGTACGGACAGCAACATAAATCTCTGAAAATTCTCAAATCCATGATTTTTCTTGATCTAAACAATATTATAGTATGTTGCTAATACATATTTGGTTTTGAATATGTTCACCAACATTTATTAAATAACGAGTATTCTCCATTAAAAAATGAGAATACTCATTATGGGAGCACTACGTGTCCTAAAGAATTAAGTAGGTTTGGGCGAAAGGCACGTGGTCGAACATATTTGCGCGATGATTTATTAGGTTGAAAGCTCGAACGAATGTTCATTAGGGTCATAGGTCCCGGCTAATGAATATAGTTTTAGAGTGAGGCCGCAATAGGGCGTTGCGTTGCGTCGTCGCAAGGGATCAACGCATTGTATGTATGTCACACCACACCTGCGTTGCGACGATACACGACGTCGCAACGCAAAAGGGCGACGCCGTCGTATACGTCATTTCGAATACGCACGTCTAATTTTCCCCTCTAGCAGCGGAAAACATCTGTCGTCGCACCGGCGCGGAATTCCGACAGCGCAGCGCATCATCCTCCCCCGCTTTGTCTCTCATCCGTCGATCCGTTGAAACCTCGCGTGCGACGACATAAATGTGGCATGCCACTAAAAATATATGTAAAACGACGCAGTGTTCAGGTTGCGACGAAGCAACGCAACGCACTAATGAGGACGCACCCTTAGGCTAGTAAACTAGTAGTTCACATTGGGACTAAAATTATCGACAATCTTCCATGGATGCCCGCCACCTCCACACAGAGTATACCGCCACCATGCTCACATTCACTATTGCCCCAGCCGCGCCCAAAAGAAATTCAATTTTTACTTTGGCCGCGCCACGGTTGTGCATGAGCTAAGACATTGTACCTGAATATTTTCCCGTCGTTATTGTTTACTTAACCCAAAACAAATATGGCTCCTTTCGGGGCAGTCGGGGTAAAAATAGAAACTGACTTCTTAAAAAAATAATATCTACAGATTTTAGAAAATAGGATCTTCAACACTGGAGCTGTCACTGTCAAACGAATGTCACTCACGTCACTCATCTGCTGCGTTCCATTCACCGTAATTTTTGTTATTTTCGTCCACAAAAACTGTTAAAAGCGATAATAATGATCACTTTCAGTTTTAGTACAAGTTGGTGCGAGTGGATAAAAATAATGAAATTAACAGTGAATGGAACGCACCAATCATATGTTATTATTTATTGGCTCTCGCTATTCGTGAAGAATCGTGGTTTATTTTATATTTTATAGATAAGTTGAAACGTGTATAGTTGAATCCTAAAGCTAAGCTACTTACAAATTTGTTGCCTGATACCATATCGATCATGGCTACGTGCAATCTCAGGCTACTGCAGAAAACTTTGAGCAAATTGAGGTTATACTTATTTTTGTATCTATTTATACTTATACCTCTTTATTCTGTGAGACCTGCAATTTGTTGTACTTTTTAATTATTCGGGTACTTACCACCACAATAATAACATCATAAATGTAAAAATATGAGCAATGTAAAATGTTCATAACATGATATTTTTAATGTGAACTAATTTTTGGACCAAGTACAAGTACCTTTTACACAAACAAACTCAAATACAACCCAATTGTAACAGCGGAACTGATTCACGGATGTTTAATAACAAAAAAATAAATTTATAAATCTGTATTCAGTTTTATAAGAGTAGCATAGATATTATAAGCGGTCCATACAACAGAAGCCATGAGCTATAATCAAGTCACTGCTTTAAATATGTGAATGTGAATAGAATTTGTTACGACATTATGCTCATCTCATCTGAAGGGAGGTACTCATGTTTATAATTTTAATTTCAGAATAGATAATATTGTGACCAGATCTTTGCAGAAGCCTCGGTATCGACCCCCATATTGGTACATGCCGAAAGAGAGAACAGTAAGTAATGAGATTGCAAGTATATACGTTTATTCATGTTAAATGTAATAACAAGTTATTTTATACTTGCTGTGCCCCACGGCTTCGCCCGCATGGAATTTGATGTATAAGTTTAGCCTATGTCTTATTCCAGAGCCTACACTATCTACGTTTCAAATTTCATTAAAATTGGTGTAGTAGCTATGTAGATACTACACCGATTGCACATGGTAACAAACATTCACACACACTTTCGCATTGAATATTAGTAGGATATTTATACTCAATTATTTTAATAGTTGGCAACCACGCCACCAGCGATTGATTCGATCATCGGTGTCCTCGTGCGATATAGCACTTAGAGGAGTGCATGAGCATTCAGTTTTGACTTTCGACCATATAAACATAACCTGATTGCTCAGGTGCAGCTTCAGGGAGCAGCTGCTCAATCCTTATGGATGCCTCTAATTAAGTACCATAGCCAATGAGTAGATATGTTATTACATGTTTTTTTTATGTTCTGGTAATGCAATTGAATTCCTTTCTTTATTTACCAAAAATAGTTCTATAACTAATTCTTCATACATAAAATTTCAATTGTAGATCACAGAAGAATATTTGACCCAAGAAAATAAACAATTTGTTGAAGAAGTACTACAAGATAAAAGATGTGCTCAAACATCAGTGGAATCACCACTAGCCAATAGTGAAGCAAACCAAATAGCACAGTGGATGCCCGGAACTCGCAGGGTTGGACTGATAGCTCGGAAAATAGGGAATTATCCTCTTTGGTCCAAAGATGGAAAGAAAATGCAAACAACATTATTACAAGTACTAGACTTTATTCTTTGTATTGTATTAAGTGGAAATCACACACACAATATAAAACAATTGAAGGGCCCAGTTGCAGAAGTCCCTAAGTCCTGAAATCGAGTTACTCGATTTCATGACTTAGGGACTTCTGCAACTGGGTCCTTCAATTGTTTCTTATCCAGATCTGTGTTTAAGCATATGAAGGGTTAAATGAGTGCCCTAAAATTGAAATAGTGACATATACCCTACATAAAATATAATAGTAATTGAAATAATATTTTCCATATTCCTATTATAGTAATGTATTAAGTTAATTAAGTGGTGAGACATTGCTAAGACTGGTCTATTAATAACTGAAATTTGAAATTCATTTGAATATAGCATAAATTAGAAAATAATATAATAATAATGTTGTATAAATCCAGTGGTTTTGCCATTGCAAGACTAACACACCAACTGTACGGTCCCAAACTAAGCAATACTAGTATTTGTTTTATTTTTTCAGGTTGTAGATAATCATGTTATAAAATACATACCCCCAGAAGAATTCAAACCAATGATAACAAAAGACATCAGATGGAGAGAAGAACAAAGGTTTGGATGTCTGCTAGTTGGGTCAGAGACTATTGACCCCACCACTGTCACTAAAGATTACTGTGGGCTTTTCAATAGCGTCGGTATGTTGCCCAAACAGCATCTGCGCAGATTCATTGTTTCACCTGAAGCCTATTTACCACCAGGAACACCCTTGTTGGCGACTCATTTTAGAGTTGGTGACCACATTGACGTGAGAGCAAAAACGTAAGAAAAATATAATTGCTGTGTCTTATATTATTAGTTATATTTATCAGTATGAGCTTTCATTACTTACTATGATAAAACAAGGCATTTTCAACTACCTTTTGCAACTATCAGCGCGATGATCCTATGGCCATTTTCCACCTTAGCATCTCTCACGATCGCCAGGGAATTCATCCCCACACCTTAACACCGTTTGCAAATAAACTTCCTCCTACAATTAGGCTACTGTGGAACACAGGATAGGGTTCTTCAATAAGGTTTGTACGACCTCAGGCCGTACGCTTGTTTGCCGCTTTAGGAATATTAATAAACTCAAAATAGCACTGATTCACAACAACGCATATTTTGTCTACCTACGTATCTAGGTAGGATTGGAGACGCATTGAAATTTTCAAGTAGTCAGGCAAACAGAGAATTGTTTGATAGAAATAAATGCAGCCCATATTCGAGTTATAGACATGTCGATTCCGTCACTATAACTGCGGTTACAGATTGTGCATATACTTTACAGTATGGACCGCGGCTTCCAAGGTGTAATGAAACGCTGGGGTTTTAAAGGAATGCCTGCCTCTCACGGTGTTACCAAAACACACAGAAGGCCAGGGAATATAGGCGCCGGCGGTGAAAAAGCAAGAGTATGGCCTGGCACTAAAATGCCTGGCCATATGGGTAACAGGTGTGTACCTTTCGGGAACTAATTTACATTAAGTACAGTTATAAGTACCACGGCACAATGGTGCGCACGTATTAGGCAGCCAGCCAAGAACTTCGGGCAACCATCATTTTAGAACAAATTATTTATGTACCTACATAAATAGGCTGCCTAACATTAATGGTGCTTGTACACAGCGCGGGTAACATGTATCTTATAAACAACCGTGTTAAGAATTCCGTGGGTCCAGTGACATGCATATGTACCTACTGACGCGAGCTGCCCGCGCAAGGAACTCGCGTACGAGTACTACTGGTTGGTAGTTGACGATAAATCAATTCAAACATTCAATTATTACAAGAATCGATTCCTACGTTTCCCGTCCCGTTTTTAGTTTTCTTTTACTTGAAGGAACGATTAACTGATTTTTGTAAGAACTTTTGGCACGCCACTGGTTTGGCCGATTTGATCATATTGCCGATGGAATTTGATTTAGTAAGTACGGACGATCTGATCACACCCAAGTTGCTCAATTTACCGTGATTTAAGGGAGATCAATTTGCGAATCAATTCGTCTCGTGTGCTACCCCATTTTTAATAATAACATTATACTGATATATTTTTAGATGGCGAACACTCCGTGGCGTTAAAATTCTCCGCATTAACACGAAACATAACGTCATTTGGACATTGGGCGTAGCGATACCTGGTGAAACGGGCGCAATGTGTTATTTATTCGACACAGTACTTCCACTGAAAAAGAATAAAACATCACCACCTTTTCCAACACAACCATTTATCGAAAACTTGCCCCTAGAATATTATGATGAATCAGTTCATCCATTTGATAATTCTTCGATTTCGTTTGAAGAAGACTAATAGGTAGGTACTAGTATTAGTGAATTTTTTTAAAGTTCTCAGAGCATTTTAGTTATTAAATGATAAACATACATACCGAGTGGAAATATTTTATTGATGTTTTAAGTATCACCTACCCTTAAATTATACTGACTACACTTAGGGCGACAAGACATCCGATCCGACAGCGGGTCAAAGGTCTGAGTCACGCCTAGACAGAACTGCACAAAGATGTTTTCGACTTTATAGCCGTCAAACAGAGAAAGAACAAGACTCATTTGGCCATCAAACAAACATTTAAGGGCTTTACGATCGTTTTTAAAAAGTGTCAATAAAACCGGATGTTCATTGAGCGAATCAGACAGTCTGGAACAAAATGGGACGTCTAAACTACCCTTAACGTGAACCTAAACCTACTTAATACCATGACTTCAGAACATATTAAGCTTTTACGCAAAGCAAAGCCTTTTTACTCCAGTTACAGTACATTATAATTATTTTGCATCAACTGGCTAGGGCTAGAAGACACATGACCTTTTTAGGGACGCTTCGTTTTGTGTATGATTTTGTGTTCCTATCAGATATGATAGGGCGTAAAGATACAGTTTATTCCACTCATAAATGCCACTATGTTCACTTGGGTCATGAAATTGGATTTATAGACTGGTTCATCTCGGATTCAAATCACTTTCGTGCGAACATAGTGTAGTAATCCAAAGGACAGCACAGGAACACAAACAAAGCGAAATGGGTTAGTGATAGGTTTTGTTAGATATAATGATATTTACAATGTAATAAATTATTACATGTTCTTAAAATAAATTGAAACAAAATAATTCATTGAATACAAAAAAGTTGCAGAATTGGCGACAAACCTACCCATTTATAGCCAATTCTGTTGTCTACATCAATATGCCTAAAGCCTCCTTTAG
Source organism: Drymonia ruficornis (assembly GCA_947859195.1). NCBI lineage: Eukaryota > Metazoa > Arthropoda > Insecta > Lepidoptera > Notodontidae > Drymonia > Drymonia ruficornis. The sequence goes on along the minus strand of OX401905.1, from coordinate 10,578,559 downwards.
ATCATGCAATTTGAAAAGCACTAAATTAATCAGCACTATAATATTGTAACAGTCTAATAGCGAAATCAGTTCAAATATTTGATTGAGTCATATTTGTAGGCAACAGAATTAGCGACAATACATAATTACAACTTAAAATTAATTATGTTATTATTACTGTTGTGTGGGTGGTTGGAACCCGTACCCTGGATAAGGTTGCGGTGCACCGGGAGGAGGAGCGCCCGGTGTGGGCGCGCGGGCATACGGATATGGAGAAGGAGGGTACTGTGCAGGAGGATAGCCCTGTTGATACGCATGCGGAGGATATGCCCCACCGGCCGGAGGATAATTTTGTGGGTTTTGAGGGTAAGAACTTTGGGGAGGAGGCGCTGTCGATACAGTCGGTGCAGGACTTCCAGGTTGTGATGATGGATTAGAGTATGGTGGTTGCGTCGACGGAGGATACGGCGACGCTTGCCCGGGCGGATATTGCTGAGCGGGCGGGCCCCCGGACGGCGGCGCTGAAGACGCTACAGTAGCAGGAGGAGCATTATTCCCATGAGAAGTTGAGTTATACGTCGGCGACTGCGCAGATGGAGAGCCATAACCAGAACTGGGTGGATTTTGAGATGAATAACCACTTGGTGGAGGTTGAGGTGAGCGATTAGGCTGAGAAGTCGGAGTCGTGCTATAAGCAGAAGTAGGGGTAGTATTAGGGAAAGGTTGTGACTGATATGGTTGAGGTTGTGACGCCGAAGAATTGTTATAAGTACTGACACCTACATTAGGATAGTTAGAGCCCGCTTGGGCAGGGGGATAAGCTGAATTACCTGTGTAACCAGGTTGAGCAGGACCTCTAACTGGATATGGTGACCCAGCAGTAGCCGGACTACCTGGAGGAGGTGCATAGGGTTGCTGAGCAGATCCAGGGGGATAGCCAGGCCCTGGATGTGTAGAGGGAGGGTAGTTGCTTGGAGTGGTTGTGATAGGCGGGCCATAGTTGGAATTAGGTGGATATCCCTGGGGTTGCTGGGAAGGGTTAGGTGGCCCATACCCTTGGCCAGGTGGTCCATAGCCCGGTTGAGGAGGATAAACACCAGGAGCGCCTTGGTATTGTCCTTGGTATTGATTCTGCATGTATGGCCTTTGTCCATATGATTGAGTAGGCCTTGTTGGAGTGGAGGAAACACCTGGAGGTCTATACTGTGGTTGACTTGCGCCCGAAACATCTCCACCACCAGGAGAAGGTGAATTCATAGGAGGAGCCTGAGATGTATTGCCAGCAGCTAACTGATGAGGAGGCTGTAAAGAACAATTACATTTGCTATTTAAAATAACAAAGATTTATCTTAAAATTGCCATGTTGGTAAGGCATGTCATGCTCCATTACTGTCTAGAGTCATTACTGTCTACTTTAAAGTAATTTGTAATCCAGTCACTATATTCATGTCAAATATAATATACTTAGATTAATTGTTATTGGTCTCTCTTAGAACACTCCAAACAGTGCACTAAACCTGATTATAAATATTTTATGTACATATTGGAATGCCGATGGGTTCATAATCATTTTGTTGGTGAAGTTCTAACAGTGCATAATGTAAGTCATGTTCTGACAGTTTTTATACTCTGATTTATTTCAATTAATCAGAAACCTGACAACAGACAAATAAACATGTGTTATTTGAATATAATTTTGTTTAGTATTTTGGTATCCTGTAAAGTAGCAATTTTTTACTTACGCATTGCAAGAACTTTACCAATGATTTGGTACTTATGCAATTCCTTTGAAATAATCCATATAAATATTAGAAATGAGAAAGTAACTCGGTCTGTTTGTTACGCTTTCACAACTAAACCGCTAAACCAATTTTGATTAATTTTGGTATGGAGATAGGCAGGACCTTGGAGCAGAACATAGGCTACATTTTATCCTGGAAAAAATAGGTTCCTGTGGGATTTTATAGCTAATGTGGACGAAGTCAAGGGCAGGAGCTAGTTATTTATAAAACATACCTACCTACACTGTTGAGTGTCATCTATAGCCATACCATCACCCATAGAACATATCACAATCACGTTTTATTAGATAGATTACACAGACAGTGAGTGATAATAAAATTAAGGTTGATTACAGATACAAGATGCACTGTGTAATACACAAATAGGCCTGTCTGATTGGCGTAACTCGTATGTCAACCTAGGGCGATTGAAAGCATTCTGTAAGTACCAATAGAATATTTACCGGTAAAAGGGTCTGTATATTTTGGTTGGCATCTGCAACAGACGCCAAATACACCAAGTTCCTGTGTAATACTTGTTGATACTGATGACACTCCATAAGCTGACCCTTAGCTTGGTAATCTTGGATAGTTTGGATCAGATGAGCATTTTCGTCTAACATCTTTTGGATTTGCGCCGGGTTTAGAGGAGGCCGATTTCCTCGCGCTGCAAAGGCTACAGACATTGCGAAATATTTAATTGTTCTAAACTCGTAATATGCTAGAGATAACTTTATATTTACACAAAGATAAATTATATACAAATGGTAGCTAAGTATTTCGTCAAAAAATACGTTTACACACACAACAACTAGTACCTACTAGGTACTACCAGAAAAAGAAATTAACAGTGTTACCAGGTCTAATTTTCAAAAACTTAAACTACGAAAATTCGGTAGATGTATGGACGTCTAAGATGGACGAATACGGAAAAAAATATACGGTTGAATTGAGAAACCTCCTCCTTTTTGAATTCGGTTAATAAAACAAATAGCGTTAATTCATTCATACGCAAGGCTTGGCCTGTCCTGTAGGAATTAAGATTCATTACAATACTTAGCGCGATATCGCACGAGGCAACCATGGTGGCGCCATCGCGCCACCAGTGGGTGATACGGTATCCGACACCGAATCCATACAGCTCTATACATTTTGTTGGTGGAGTGACTGGTTGCGCTATCACTGGTGTACTCGTGCGATGTAGCCCTTAATGAGAATGACAAAATTATTTTATGCTCGCGACTTCGTATACGCGTAAATCTATTTTAGGAAAATATTACCCACGTTAACCCCGCGTGAAATTTCCCGCGGTACACTAATTGTTTTTCGAAAATAAAAACCTAAGTTGCTCCTTGTAACATCAGCTATCTGCCAGTGAAAGTCGCGTCAAAATCGGTCAAGCCGTGTCGGAGATTACCCAGAACAAACATACAGACAAAAAAATGCGTATTTGTTATAAGACTTGTAAGTACCGTTTGTACTTTCATTATGCATTTAGTGAAAAGCTGTTATTTTGACATTAAAAAAACACACACAGCAACACTTTAATTATTTTATTTATTTTGTATGGTATGTATGAGTATTTTGTTGTTTTCTTCACGCATTTTTTTCGACAGGTACATATACGACATAAATTGTGGCTATTCATTTGCTAATAACTTACTATTTTATTTGTTTTATATAAAAGTGTACGCTCATGTAAGCTCTACACGGGTGGTGGTATCAGGTCAAAAAGTCCCTAAGTGGATTTATAACTTATAGAGGCATTGTCAAAATTATAATAAAGTAAGAATGGCCGTTTTCACATTACACGGCACGGCAGCGGCGACGACTGTCACTGAGATATTTTCGGGGTTTTCATTGGTCAGTAACCAATGACAACTGGTCACTGACCAATGAAAACCCCGAAAATATCTCAGTGACAGCCGTCGCCGCTGCCGTGCCGTGTAATGTGTAAACGGCCAATATCAGTGGGTCTACTGGGAAAACCAGTAAGGCTGCGTTTCCATTGAAGCGGAGCGGGGCGGAGAGGAGCTGTGAAAAGTGGCAACTGTTTCCATTGAAGCGGAGCGGGGCGGAGCGGAGCGGAGCTGGGCGGAGTGGAGCGGAGAAGAACAGTGAAAAGTGGCAAATGTTTCCATTGAAGTGGAGCGGGGCGGAGCAGAGCGGGGTTGAGCGGGGTGGAGCGGAGCGGTGCTGGGCGGAGTGGAGCGGAGAATAGCAGTGTGAAGTGGCAAATGTTTCCATTGAAGCGGGGCGGGGTGGAGCGGGGCCGCGTGTTCATATATTGTACTCGAAAGTCCGCTCCTCTCCGCTCCGCTCCGCTCTGCTTCGTGCCCACCACTCGGCACCACAGCCTGCTCAGCTCCGCTCAGCTCCGCTCAGCTCCGCTCAGCTCAGCTCCGCTCAGCTCAGCTCAGCTCAGCTCCGCTCCGCTTCGTGCCCACCACTCGGCACCACAGCCCGCTCAGCTCCGCTCAGCTCCGCTCAGTTCCGCTCAGCTCCGCTCAGCTCAGCTCCGCTCAGCTCAGCTCAGCTCAGCTCCGCTCCGCTTCGTGCCCACCACTCGGCACCACAGCCCGCTCAGCTCCGCTCAGCTCCGCTCAGTTCCGCTCAGCTCCGCTCAGCTCAGCTCAGCTCAGCACCGCTCCGCCCAGCTCGGCTCCGCTTCGTGCCCACCACTCGGCACCACAGCCTGCTCGACTCCGCTCTGTCCGGCTCGAGGCCGCGTGGTCATTTGTTTTATTCGAAAGTCCACTCATCTCCGCTCCGCCCAGCCCAGCTCCGCTCCGCTCCGCCCAGCCCCGCCCCGCCCCGCTCCGCCCAGCTCCGCTCCGCTTCGTGCCCACCACTCGGCACCACAGCCTGCTCGACTCCGCTCTGTTCGGCTCGGGGCCGCGTGTTCATTTGTTTTATTCGAAAGTCCACTCATCTCCGCTCCGCCCCGCTTACACTGTTTCCACTGATGCGGAGTGGAGATTTCGAGCACTGTGATTGGCCAATTCACGGTCCGCTCGGCCCCGCTCCGCCCCGCTCCGCTTCAATGGAAACGCAGCCTAAAGCTGGTAACACTGCAATGTAATTTTTTACCTAGGTACCCTAAACACAGACCCATAGACACACACCTATAATATTGTCTAGGGATTAACATAATACATGAAAAATCGATTATTAATAATAATCGATTTCACTATAAAAAATTATATTGCTTTGTTAATTAATCTTTTTTTTTCCAAATGTTGACTTACTTACGTACTAAAACACGTTTTTAACATTTTAGCGTAATCTTTACATTTAGCATTGCCAGATTTATTGTGAACATGAAAATTCGTCATTTGAAAAATGCAGTTTTCATTAATGACATAGGTAACAAATGAATGTCAGTAAAATACAAGGAAGTTTTAAGTCTCTAACACCTGGAATGCGGACTTGGCAGCAAAAGTGAAGCCGACAGCGAGATACCATACTGAACGTTGTTTCCTTTGCCAACAAGAGTGACCATAATATTTTGAAATTTTGAGAACTTCCCCATGGACATCTGGTGAAAACGTGCTTTTGTTTCGAGATTGTTATGATAGGAAAATAATAAAATAAGGAAAGGGATGTTTATTTTCTTAAGAACATGAGTAGGTACAATAAATTAGTCTGCGGTGGCCAAACCACACGAGTGCCTGTCTGTATCTTGGCAACCTAAATGAAGTTACAAAATAGTATTTAAGATCGTAGATTTTGCCACTTTGTAATATAAAGTAACATGACACTTCACATGCTTGGACGTTGTCTAGGCTCTCCATATCTATGGTTTTTCCAATACTTATCTTTCCTATACTTACTCTTTTTCTATGCTATAAAAGGTACCTACTACTGTTAACATGTTATGTTTGATTTGGGCTGTGCAAGTTGTGACAGACGGACATAGAGACAGATAGACGGACAACAAAGTTATCATATTAGGGTTTAGTTTTTTTCCTTATTAGGTACGGTACCCTAAGAATATCTAACTAATTAGACCATAAGACAAAATTAAAGGACAATGGGCAAAACTGTATGGGACTTGGTCCAAATATCCACCACTGACGAGATCTACGTAACCCGATAGACCACTAAATACTGAGTAACTTTTACAAAGACAGTTCAACAAAATAAGCTGTAAGTAAAAAAATACGGGTAGTTTAAAAAAAAATATGATTTCACCATTAGTATTATGTTTATACATTTTTTTCGAAAGGCAACAATATAAATACTCTTACTAACATTAAATAAAAATAAAATAAGCTGTCAGAAAGCAAAAAATGCCGTGAAAAGTTTTTATTATTATTTTTGTTACCTGATGAAAAGTGAACAACAAGCGCTTCTATAAAATAAATAAGCAGGTACCTTCTATGCGTTACCTTACTTTTTCACTTATCATCAGGTAACAAAAATAATAATAAAATATGTTTCACGGCATTTTTTGCTTTCTGACAGCTTATTTTATTTTTATTTAATGTTAGAAAATGTATTTATATTGTTGCCTTTCGAAAAAAATGTATAAGACATAACACTGGTGGTGCGTTCCAATCACTGTTAATTTTGTTATTTTCGTTATTTTTGTCCACAAATCACGTTCCACTCGCACCAACTTGTACTGAAAGTTATCATTATTATCGTTTTTAACACTTTTTGTGGACGAAAATAACAAAAATTACGGTGAATGGAACGCAGCATAAGTGTGAAATAAAAAAATTTAAATATTTTTTTAAACTACAATTTTTTTTTTACTGACAGCCTATTTTGTTGAACTGGCTTTGCAAAAGTTACTCAGTATGTAGTGGTCTATCGAGTGACGTAGGTCTCGGAAGTGGTGGACATTTGGACCATTTTTGCCCATTGTCCTTTGTGCTAACGAAAAGGAACAGTGAGGGCAGGGCATTTTCCTTTAAAACTCGTTGTGTTAAATTAGGGACATAATCTGTCGGCTTAAAATGCTTGCTGTATATGACGGAATTTTGGGTAATTTTTCTGTAGCCAATAGGTATTTGTTGTAACCAATTTACACGCCTGGGATCTGTTAAAGATAAAATTGTTTTTTTGTTTTTTATTGCTTAGGAGTAATCGGGAAGTGTAAAGTCAAAAGTCGTCCCAATTGCAAACAATATCAATCGACAAACCATCGGTCTCGGCCTTTATTTTATATTGTCCATCAAGGGTTGCAATGCTGACCGCGCTGTGGAGGCCTGGAGCTGCGCTGCGCCGCGCTTTCGGCCATCAACAACGCGCCCAGCAACACACTCATTACAGACCGTGGCAGTAATGTACTATTAAAAAGTAACAAAAGGGTAAAGGAAAGGGGCCCCGAGAATTACATTGCCTGAAATGGTTAATCTGGCCCTAGACGTGCGCGTTCCTCGAGCGTGTGAACGACGCGAACGCCGTGTGCGAGCCCGGCGAGCCGTGACAACGCGGCGTGAGCGTCGCGTTTTACCAGCGTGTGGTCTGTCGCGCGCTGCAAATGCGACCGACTTCAAAAAGTAGCGATGTAGTCGTGCGGCAACGAAAAGCGCGACTTTATCGCTGCAAACAGTTCCCGTGGACGATATTCCTCAGTTAACACAGACACATAATAAGATTTATATTATAGTCCTTTTTACTAGAGAAATTTGTGTCACCCGAACATCTAAAATGTACTTAACGTGGAAAACATAGTTACCCACTTACCTATGTTAAGATAATCCTTAATTCGGATAATATTCGCTTTTACACCCTTCCATTACGCATATTCTACCCATTTTTATGAGAAAATTCAGCACAATCCTCTAGATTTAAAATTAGCTGAAAATGTCGTGTGTCACGCAAATTGACGTTCTGTGTTTCAAGTTTTTAATTTTATTTCTGCTACGATTCCTATAGACATCACGGAACTGACAATTACAAGCGAATTATTAAAGAAGGTAAGTACTTATTTCCAGATATTTATTTATATTTGAAATTTTAATCTTAGGATATTCTTATACTTTACCATAGGTATTTCATTAATCGACTTTATTGTTTATTATTCTTAACATGAAAATGTACCAAGTTTAAGGTGATCGAATAAATATTAACTGGCAACACAAGGGATGAAAGGTTGTACTGTTAGAAAGGGAAAGAAGGCGCAGTTATAGGTATCTGGCTCGGACCGGTTTTTATAATGCGTGCATCGTGGGCGTTAAGTCCGTCACATAAGGATTATTTTTGATTAAATGAATGGAAAATAAAGTTTGTAGTCCACAGTCATGTTCAATGGTATTACGTCGATGGTAAAATACAAATTACAGTTCGTTTACAAACGCCATCTAGTAAATGTTTTATAAGGTAAATTAACTGTTTTACAAGCACAGAAGGGATGCCATCGCAGACGCACAGATGGTGTTAATGTAATATAGGTAGGTAGGTAGGTACCTAGTGATTCAAAGATCCGGGCACTAGACTAAATGTTACCGCGGCTACACACTCTCTAGGAGGCATGAGGAGGCGATGCGAGCACGAGAGTGTAGATTGCGCCCTCGCCTCCTCTTGTCATGTCTCGCCTCGCCTCCGGCGTGCTCCGCTCCGTGTCGGTTTTTTTGACCGGAGTCAAAGGACGCGTGGCGGGAGGCGGAGACCAAGTGTTGGGAAAATTAAATTTCAGAACAATGAAAAATTTACAATTAATAATTTGTTATTTTTTGGAAGACACAATTAGTTAATTGTAATTGTGACTTCCAGAATTTCCAATTAACAATTAATTAATTGTAATTGTGACTTCCAGAATTTCCGATTAACAATTAATTAATTGTAACTTAGACAATTAGCAAATAATTAATTGTATTTGTTACAATTAACAATTAATTAATTGTTACTTTCACAATTAACAATTAATCAATTGTAATTCACACAATTAACAATTTTTATTTACGGGGAGGGGGAGAATAGGAATGGGGTTGAGGGGGTAGGGGAAGAGTAGGGGGATTTGGGATTCTGGCTCTATATACCTACCTACCTAAACACGCATTCACGAAGTAGTACCTATCTAATTCTATATGCCTATTTATCTATACATGCATCCACCTAAATAGATATCTGTGTACATGTACCTATTGTACGAGGCTAATAATTGTTAGTTGTAATAGATTTTTCAAAATTGCAATTGATTTTAATTGAACCTCACAATTAATGTACTTTAATCTAAATAAATTAATTGCAGAGTGCAACAATTACGATTAAAAGTTTAATTGATTGAAAATTTAATCAATAATTATTGCCCAACTCTGTCACTGAATAAAACGAGAGTGTGGATGGGTAGCACTCGTGTAGCATCCGAGTGGCGGTGCGTCTCGCGCGAGACCCTCCACAAGGCGTAGGTAGGTACTCGCAAGAGTATATTTGCCCCATTAGGGGGAAGCGACTGAAAAATGTAAAAAAAACGCTCAGTGAAAAAAAATATAATAGATTTTTTGTAATATTAAATCGCTCATTAATATCTATTTTTATTGAAGAAAAATACGATTTTTAATCTTTTTTTTCCGTTATCGTTTTTTTTTTTACATACCTACGGATCTGTACGTCCGCGCAAGAGCCAAGAGGCATGATAAAAAGGACAATGCGTGGGTTCATTTTAGTTTAAGTAGGTACCTATAGTCTGATTTTTAATTAGACGAAGCCAACTGACAGCTGAAATGTTCGAATTTGAACCTTATTTGTTCTATTTATATTGAAAAGTGACATAAGAACCTGTCAGCCCACTTCGTCTAATTAAAAATCAGACTATAGGTACCTAGTTGTTAGCAATGTATAAGTTTGTCTCTGGTTGTTAGTTCATGACTGGGTTGGTAGATTGGGGATTTTTCTGAATTTTAAGGAAATGAAATCCAAGGGGAAAGTTTTTGGGAAAAATATCGCTATGGATAATTTCCGGGATATTAAGAACATGCCTACTTATAAAATTATAGTAAAAATTCACAGGTGCAATAACAGTGAAAGAAAAAAAAATTACACAGTTAATTAAGATCCTATTCGGCAACTGAGTGTTACAGCCCGGCCACGACTTCGTGCGACGGCGACGGGCGACAGTATTTTTTGCTAAAATGTTGCACGACGCCACGAGCTGCCGCTCTCGGCGGCAACGCGCGCGAAGCAAAATACGCTGTCGCCCCTCGCCGCCACGCCGCGCCGTCGCGCGAAGTCGTGGCCGGGCTGTTAAGGAGATACGTGCATCAACTTTGTAGCAACAATACAAACAATATTAAACAAAGAACAATATTGAATAAAGTTTCGGAGGATTTGTGTAGATTAAATGTGAAAAATAATACTTCTATATTGTTCTATAGTCTTAATTTCCTGTTAAATAAATTAGGAAAATTATTGCAAACCGTATCATTGTGGGGAAAGAGGAGATAAAAGTATACGAATAAAAGGAAAATTCAGAATCGTAATCTACCAACCCTGGTTTAAGATGTCAGTCAGTGGCGAAAGTCAATAGAGATAATGTTTTTAAAAAACGAACACCTCCTGTTATGGTGACTTTGGGATACTCCAAGTAATGAAGAGCGCCAAGACCTACTAAACCGGACTTTTAGCGCCACTTCTTAATTCAGACGGATTATATCCGCCGCCATATTGATAATGGCCCGTTTCATACATTTTGCAAATCATAAAATGTATATGTTAATATGGGAGGATACTACTCTTCTAGCGTAGTGGTTCTGGTTGTAGGTACAATTACCATTTCTTTTGTAAATTGTATGTTTCTGGAGGTTTAACACAGAGAGAAACTTATACATAGTTTAACATATAAACATGCTTAAAAATTAATTAAGTTGGTACCTATACCTACCTACTTGCCCCTGGACTGTGCTCTCTTTAGAAAAATGTCTAGTAATGAAATAGATATAGAGAACCCACTTATTGAAATTCCTAGGTGTCATAATTACAATTTTGTGAGTATACCCAATCCAAATTCAAATTTTATGAGTAGTAATTCAGAATTTGGCTACTTTTTTAATAATTATTTGCTAAAAAATATACCATGTTTAATAAAAAATGTCGTAATAAATTGGAAATGTACACAAAAATGGGTTAAAAATGACAATATGATAAATTATGATTATTTAATTGAAAATTATGGTGATCTTGATGTACCAGTTGCGGATTGTAATACCATAGAATTTAATTCCCAATGTAAATCTAACATGAAGGTATATGAATACATTGATTATCTCAAAAACAATACCGGTTCGCAACTATTATACTTGAAAGATTGGCATTTAAGGAGAAACAAGCCAGAAGATATGTTTTATGAAATCCCTCCATATTTCACTCTGGATTGGCTTAATGAATATGCTGTGGACAATAAAGATGATGACTTTATGTTCGTGTATATTGGACCAAAGGGATCTTGGTGAGTTACCTATGTTTTTTTTTCTACATTAGTACCTACCCGAGACCTAGGCTAGGTATGTAGGTATGCATCAATTTTATGATTCAAAATTTGGGTAATAACCGTGCCTGCGACCCCGTTTGCGTTTATGTGCTTAGTTTTTTCTTTCATCTCGTGGAATCCCTTCAGTTTCTTAAAGTAAAAAGTATCCATATTAATTTAGACTAAATAATCTATCACTATTTTATTTAAATGCTTTTTGAAGTTCATCCAATAGATTTTTAGGTAGGTACCTTTTTTAAACTGCAGTTTTCTAGATAAAAAAGAACATTGTATGTTGACCTGGATATAAGCTCAGCTTGATCAATTGAATCTGGCAATAAGCATTGGCTGCGTCCACAAGAGACAAGCGGCGCGCCCGATCAGGCAGTTTTGTCTTGGACCCGGTACGGAGGCGGCTAGGGGCCTATGTACGTCAAAGTCAATCAGTTTATTTTGTTTAGGCCTACAGGGGCACTTACAAATTGTCATTTTTAATTTTTTTACTTAAGTCTACTGCCGGATAGGAAACGCGACCAGCGGGGCTATTACGTATGTCAGTTGACAACTGGCTTCGGTTGTTCACCGAACTTTGATGGTAAATTACAATGACATAACATTGGTAGTATTATAAAGGTAGTTCACGGAGATAAGTTGGTGAACGAAGTTGCAGGCACGGCACGGCGAGTAATACGGCTGAAACAGGTACTTACCTACTTATTAATAACAAATAAATTTCGTTTTCCAGGACACCTTTACATGAAGATGTTTATTGTTCATATAGCTGGTCAGTGAATGTGATTGGAAAGAAAAAATGGATCTTATTTCCACCAGGGGAGGAAGAAAAACTTAAAGATTCACTGGGTAACCTTCCATTACTGTTTAATCGAGAATTAAACAAAGATATAAATCACTTTGAAATAACACAAGATAAAGGTGATGCAATATTTGTTCCATCTGGTTGGCATCATCAAGTGGTAAACGAAGTGGATACCATTTCTATTAATCATAATTGGATTAATGCGTGTAATATAGAAATTGTTTGGCAGGCTTTGCAAAAATCTTTATTGGGTATAGAACATCAAATAGAAGAGTTCAAAGACACTCCGGAATTCTCCTCACAGTGTCAACTGATACTAAAATCTCTATTTGGCATGGATGTAAAATCATTCATTACATTCATATGTTACATAGCCAGAAAAAGGTTATCTCAATTAGATGGTGAGCAACAAACAGGCCTTGGGGACTATATTCTAGGTAAAAACATTGTAAAATTTGATTTGCGATGCATATTAAAGGTAATGGTTTCAATCTGTGCGCACCACACTTTTCTTAATGAAGACTTATTATTTGCTGTGAAAGAAGACTTTTTAAAATTAAAAACTTTAATATCTAAAATTGGAATGGAATAAACCGTGTCATCTATAAATGTGATTTTCTAATTGCATACACACAATCCTTATCTATAAGCGCTTCAATATCAGCATTACTATATCCTAGTTCCCTTAATACTTCTATAGTATGTTTTCCTGGTTCCGGTAAAGGTAGGCGAGTACTTGACTTGCCAGGTGTGCGAGATAATTTAGGTGCTGGTTCAGGCACAACCAAGTTATTATCGTCTCTGAAAAATGAATTGTTTGACGCACGGAATTCATGTTTATCAACAGAATCAATATCCAATACTGGAGTGACACAAGCATCTATACTGTCAAATATTTTGCACCACTCTTCTTGTGTTTTAGATAAAAATAACTCTTGGAATTTGTTTTTGCTTTTGTCAGTATTATCAGTCTGAGCATATTCATTTTCTTGTAGGTTTAAACCTTTTAAGAAATTGGAATAAAATTGCGGTTCGAGGGCTCCAACAGCCATATACTTCCCATCTTTGGTTTTATATGTACCGTAACACGGGAGACCCCCATCTAATGCATTTGTCCCAGGTTCGCCAGACCATATAGGTAGTTGTCTAGATTTAAATAGCCAAGTTCCGACATATGCTGCTCCATCAACCATGCTTGTGTCTATTATTTGTCCCTTTCCTGAGCTTGTTCTTTCAAACAGAGCTAATAAGATACCTAAAGCACACACTAGTCCACCACCAGCGAAATCACTCAACAGATTAAGTGGCGGAGTCGGAGGTTGATTATTTTTACTTAACAAGGAAAGTAGTCCTGACATGGCAACGTAGTTGATGTCATGTCCTGCTTTATTTTTATATACTGTGTTTTGACCATAACCCGTTAGTCTTGCGTATATAAGGCGAGAATTTTCTTTTAAAAGAAGTTCTGGAGCGAGTCCAAGTTTTTCCATAACTCCAGGTCGAAAAGTATCCAAAAAAACGTCAGATGTAGCACAAAGTTTCCTTAAAATATGCACGCCTTCTTTTGTTTTCAAATTAACTGATATCATTCTCTTTCCATTAGACATTACGTCAAAAGGATTAGGTTCTATCTGAAAACAAAATTAAAGCAAGTGTTACTGGAGTTGTAATCTAATCATTGCATAGATTCCAACTTTTGAAATTTACGGGTCCATATACCTATTGCGTATTTTTTTCATAGGTGCGTGGCTGAACAAATTTGAAACTATAGGAAGTAGCGAAAAATGCTCAAGAGACCCTTGTGCTCGGGGCCTATATTGATGAAACCAAAATTGCGTTAGTTTTTTATAAATAATATATAATATATTTTGTCCTACAACTGCGAAGAGATGACAAACATTTGCAATTATAATATGACGTTGTGGCGCTGAATACGGGTGGGCATGAACGTGAGGGTGGGTCATTGGGGTGGGTAGGTAGGTATATAATTTTCTCAACATTACTTCACATTAGAGATGGAACATATCACAGATAATATGTAAAAAATCATGTGGAATAAGATTTAATAAAAAATAATTTAAATTAGCAATCATATCCATAGTTCACAGAGTAATGCTCCTTCCGTGGAAATATAAACTTTACAAGTAGTTTTGTTTTTTAAAATCAACCGAATGAATTCCACCAGCTACCAAACATTTGGAACTCACCACCTACCTTTTGAACTACGGTCACTGTGGCTCCGAAATCTGCTAAAATAGTTCCACATAATGGCCCTGGGGCCAATCCCATCATTTCAACAACTTTAACGCCTTTCAATGCCATAATCAATAATTATTACAGGTACTTGCTAAAAAATATATATTGTGATTACCCTGAAAGAGATTGATAATTTGTATTTTATGCCAGTACATTTTGACCTACTAATAATTTAGTATAAATTTTATAAATAAATAATAAAAGTATAAGATAAGTAAGTGATACTTTATACCCTGATTTTTCTTTTGTAAATAACCAGATAACAAGGTACTAGTCTGATTAATAATTCAGCGGAGTAAAAATAAAGCTTTAAGTCAAACGTAAAATTATTTTGATCCGTTCATCATGAATAATGTTGTTTTTATAATTCTGGTTCAAATTAATTCAATTTTATTTACTAAAGAATAACAAAAACATGATCAATAAAAAAAAATGTTTCAATTAAAATATAAATTCACATTTATAGCTGTCATTTTACTCCACTGAAATATTAATCAGATTTTTACTTGAACACACCAAAGTAGGTAACTAAGTACATTTATTAGGTGGGTATTCAAAGTTCAGTAAAAAAAAAAAAAAGTACAACTTGATCGAGTTAAGTCCGCACCTAAAAATTGTACCATATGGGACATGACGCTGGCAACATGCACGCTGTGCGATGCCATAGGGGGGGAAGAAAAAAAAATAAAAAATAGTCCGCACCTCGCTAGAATGCGGGTTGTAGAATATGAATAATAATATTTTGATTATTAATTTTAAGATTTTTAGTTATTTACACACCAAATGTCTTTCATCAATAGAATAAAAGACTTCGATTAGGTACCTACCCATCTACCTATTGGTAATTCTAAAATAAATAAAATACCTTACACTTTATAGCTTACATTACATAGATACGCTACCTACTACGAAAATAAACATCGCAAATCACGTTCATTACTAAGCGATTGTTTAAAGTATCTACTTACTACTATGTCCTTAAATCTCACAGACCAGTGTTAAAAAATTATTACACGTAAGTACTAGGTACGGAGTGATTATACGTAGGTACACCAAAATGCCTACTTCACTTACCTACGCTACGCATAGTGATTAATATTCAGTGTTGCCGCTTAGGCAAAATAAAAGTCGCTAAACTGGTATCAAAAAGTCGCCAGATACCTATATCGACGCTTGAAAGTCAAAAGGTAACAAGCGCCATAATAGCAACTTTACAGGAGAGCCGTTTAAAGTTTTAAAATTCGGAAAAAAAATCATAACTTTTTACTCGATATACCTTTTTAGATAAAACCAAAAGCAGAAAACCTACAAATACATGCTTTATCTACTCAAACAAATATTTAATAAATAGGCCCCTTCGTTTCTGAGATAGTGGCTCATAAGCTCTAAAAACGTGACAAGGCGGCAGGTAGAAAAGGAGCAAGCGACAGGACAATTTTTTTTTAATCGAAACAAAAAGACATAAACTACAATAATAAAATAACCACGATTAGACAAAACAGGTTAAGTAACTTTTTTTCTCAAAACAAATGCAAGTAGAAATGTTGCAAACGACCCACTGAGATTTTCTAATAAAAGACAAAACAGCTTAAGTAAAAGTTTATCATTGTCAATTTCCGAGCAGAAATATCTTAAACGAGACAAAACAGTAAAGTAATGTATTGCAAAACGTTATAAACGGCGCTTTTTTATTCATTATAGCGAGGCAAAACCGTAAACATGACAACTTAAATTTTAAAATAATGGTAAAAGATCATGCAAAATTGATTATAAAATTAGTGTGTGTTCTACACTTTAAGGTAAGTATCTATTTTATTTATTATAAGTACACCTTGAATGTGTTTATTGAAATTTCCTACTGCTCTTTTAACGCGAACGACAACTTAATGTCAATAATAACTACCACAATCGCTGAGGGGCGTAGTCGGCAGTTGTTGGATATCGTTGGCAGTCGTGTGAAAGAGCTCTTTGTAGAGAAACAGTATTTAAAATAACAAGAAATATAATCAACTTATAAAATCTGCCGTGTGGTGCCGGCTTAGAATAGCACCAACCCATCTCATTCCTTGGGTGCCGTAAGAGGCGACTAAGGGATTCACCGGAGGATGGGCAGCTACGTCCTCCGAGTACGTATTTTACCTACTGCGATCGCCAACCCATCTGCCAAGCGTGGCGATTATGGGAAATGAAACGGACAAACAGGAACCGACCCCCAGTCCCCGGCAGCCTCGCTAGCTAGTCCTGGCCATGGTAGCGGCTATGGTAACGGATTATCTGAAGTCCGAAGAGGGGGGAGGACTCGATAATTCTGAAATCTGGTAACCTGCTCTATTTCCGAGAGGGCGACCAGCAGTCCTAGGGGGTCTCGGGTTTATTGTCGTCGTAGAGTGTGTCAACTAGGGTGGCGGCGTATCTTGTTCTCCGAATAACCCAACTGTATTCGTTAAAAGTAGTTCAGGTGTACGCTCCGACATTGGCATATTCAGACAACGAAGTGGAAACTATGTATGAGGATATCTCTAGAGCCATGCATAGTTCCAAAACGTACTTTACCGTTGTCATGGGTGACTTCAACGCGAAACTGGAAAAATGAGACGGTGATGTGCTGCGAGTAGGGTAATTTGGAGTTGGACGGCGTAACCACCGGGGCCACCAGCTGGCGGGCTTCATGGAGAAGGAGGGACTCTTTATGATGAACTCCTTCTTCAGGAATTGTGAGCACAGGAGGTGGACCTGGATGAGCCCCGACGGTGCAACATAAAACGAGATAGACTCCATCATGTCGACGAAGAAGCAAGTATTCAATTATGTATCTGTGATCAACGCGGTCAAAACCGGTAGTGATGACCGACTGGTTAGATGCACATTTAATCTCAATATAAAACTTGAAAGATCTTGACTGATGAAGTCTACGCACCGGCCAGCACCAACCCAGATCCAAAACCCCGAGAGCTTTCAGCTGGAATTTCAAAACCGATACGATGTCCTAGGGAGTAGCGTGGACGATTATAACGACGGGTTCGTGGATGCAAGGCCCGTGGTACAAAATCTCTGAGGAAGGAGAGGAGTGAAATTATACTGCAGTCTTCAGATGACGCGTCTAAATACCGGCAGCTCAATAGACAGATCTCGAAGACCTTGACACGTGACTTCCGCCAATTTAATACCGAGGGTATTAAAGAGGCTATCGAGCGGAACAAAAGCTCCAAAGTGTACGCTGGAAATCTGTCTATTGGGCAAAGTAAGCTAATGAAACTGAAGATCGATAACGGCAGAATTGTTTCATCCAAACGACAGCTTTTGAGGGAGGTCAAAGAACACACACACATACACAGTTCTATAAACAGTTATACACGTCAATACGGGCACCCGTTACAAACCTGACGAACGACCCAAGAGCTAGACCAACCCAACACTATACCAAAGACATCCGAACGTCAGCTTGTGAGCTTGTGCGCGTGAGATTAGTATGGCTCTTAAACTTCTTAAAAACGACAAGGCACCGGGTGATGATGGAATAACGGCTGAGCTCCTGAAAGCGGGTGTAAAACCGGTGCTAAAGGCCCTTCAGAAGCTGTTCGGTTCCGTCATACTCGAGGGCAAAACGTCGCAGGCATGGAGCGAAGGTGTGGTGGTTCTTTCAAAAGGGCGCTAACGCTCTGCTAAAGAATTATAGACCCATCTCACTTCTGAGCCATGTCTACAAGCTGTTTTCGAGGGTCATAACGAACAGTCTCGCACGCAAGTTCGACGACCTCCAGCCTCCCGAACAAGCCGACTTCCAAAAAGGCTTTAGTATCGTAGACCACATACTTACATACGCTGTAACAAGATATTATAGAAGACCGAGGAGTATAACCTGCCCCTTTGCTTAGTGTTTGGGGACAACGAGAAAGCCTTCGATTCGGTCGAGATGAGCTGTATTGCAGTCTCTTCAGCGATGCCAAGTCGATTACAAGTCAAGCCAAGTCGATTTTCAAGGTTCTGGACTGGGCTGGGCATCAACATAAACGGCGAGTACTCACCTCCTGTTTGCCGACAACATAGTGGTCATGGCTGAGATTATGGAAGACCTCAATACCATGCTCGATGGCCTCAGTAGAGCCTCCGAACGAGTTGGTCTTAAAATGAACATGGACAAGACGAATTGATCTTCGTCCAATATCGATTTGCCGTGTTTTACCCACTCCCGTGAAGATCGGTGACTACGCTTAAAGTTGTCTGGGACAAACTATCCAGTTAGGTAGGTCCAACTTCGAGAAAAAGGTCAATCTACGAATCCGACTCGGTTGGGCAGGGTTCGGGAAGCTATGCAATATCTTCCCGTCTGAAATACCGCAGTGTCTCAAGACGAAAGTCTTCGACCAGTGTGTGTTGCCAGAGATGACCTATGGATCTGAGACATGGCCGCTTACAATGGGCCTCATAAAAAGCTCAAAGTCACTCAAAGGGCAATAGAGAGGGCTATGCTCGGAGATTACTTGCGAGATCAACTCAGGAATGAGGAGATACGCAGAAGCAGAAGAATCAAGGTAGCCGACATAGCCCGCAGGATTGCCAAACTTAAGCGGCAGTGGGCAGGGCACATTACTCGTAGAACGGATGGCCGATGGGGCCGAAAAGTTCTCGAGTGGCAGCCGCGCACCGGAAAGCGTAGGGTGGGTCCCGCAACGTGGACCGACGATCTGGTGAAGGTGGCAGTAATACGCTGGATGCGGACAGCGCAAGACAGGTGTGGCGAAACTTAGCGAAGGCCTATGTCCAGCTGTTGACGTCTTTCGGCTGAGATGATGAAAAATCTCTATTCATTACCTTCATAAACTTTTCATTCATTTCAATTCATTTGTCGTTCACAAAAATGGCACTGACATTTAGACTAATATTAGACATCAACGCAGTAATCACTATCATTACACGCAGTTATTTAAAATAGGATAAACGACATTCAACTTTGTTTTTTTGACTAAATTCTCATTTCTCGTATTCGGTAGAAACAGCACAAGCGACATCAATTTTATTTCAACAACGAGGCAAAAAGGGATAAACGTCAAAATATTATTTTTTGTTTCCAGGCAAAAACGGATCAAGCAACATTGCATTAGTTTTTAAGTTAAAGCAAAACAGCCTAAACTCCTTTTTTGATTTTATTCCGAAAAGGCAAAACGCAATAAGTGGTTAAATGGTATTCTGGTTTAACAGGTAGAAAAGAAGTAAACGCAGTTTGTGGTATGAAGACCTTCAGGCAAAACTACTTAAAGACCATGCATATGAAAATATTGAAAAGCAGAGTGCACTAAACGCCGAAGTGCATTGCTTTTTTGTTTTTTTGTGTAGGCGTAAACAACAATTCCCTGATGTGAGAAAATTATGTGTCACTTGATACCTTTTGATACCTCTTTTTGCTAAAATCACATCAGGCATAAGTGACATCAAAATGCTCCTATCGGAATGAAACCCGGTTCATTCGACGCAGAAAAAAAAACTGAGTATGACCTCATACTTAACTCATTTTCGACCAAAGTGGCGCTTGTGACCTTTTGCCTTTCAAGCGTCGATATGAAAAATCTGAGTAGATGTCGCCAGATTTTTTTTTCCTTCTAAAGATTGCATGAAAAGAGTTTTTATTACTTCTAGATACACTTTTAACCGACTTCAAAGAGGAGGAGGTTCTCAATTCTACTGTATTTTTTATTTTATTTTTTGTTACGCGATTTTGTTAATGGATTTTGTAGGTACCTACTCAGATAAAACAAGAACAAAGCTGACAAACAGAGTTACCTACCTACCTACTCGTTGTCAAATTATGAAACAATGAAGCGAACTGAAGTAGTGGTTGCTTGGTAGGTGCATCCATTACCCTGTGTGTAAAAACGAGACAACAATAACTAACATTTCTAATGTTAAAGGGAGACGGAACGGTGTTGGTAACACAACGGATGGACTTTACTACAAGCGGAATCCCGAAATTATCACCCTCGATGATTATTGTTGCATAAATGGTTAAAGGTTGAATAAAGACCAAGTAACAATTTAGTTATTTTAAAAAGTCGCTAGATATCGCTAGATTATTTTTTGTCGCTAAATCTGAAAAAAATGTCCCCAAAGCAGTCAAAAATCCCCTAGATCTAGCGACAAAGTCGCTAAAACGGCAACCCTGTTAATATTATGCTGTTTGCACTTAAGGTCAAAGACCGAAATTGATGAGATCAAAATATAAACAGGCAGGGTTGTCATTGCTTTGTAAAATTTCCAAGGCTAAAGCGCCGTATTCACGATCCAGCTTGCTGTCCAACCACCAACCAAGATCACAGATTAGATAGGTACCTAGTTATATGTTTACCATGAACGTAATAACCCTACTAAAGGACTGTGAACTACAAACTTTATTTTCCATTAATTCAATCAAAAATAATCCTTATGTGGCGGACTTAATGCCCACGATGTAGGTACGCATTATAAAAACCGGTCCCAGCCAGATAGTAAACACCACCCTTTTGTCCCGTTCTAACAGTACACCTTTCACCTTCCTTGTGTTGCCAGTTCATATTTATTCGATCACTTTAAACTTGGTAAATTTTAATGTTAAGAAGAGTAAACAATAAAATCGATTATTGAGATGCATATGGTAAAGTATGAGAATATCCTAAGATTAAAATTACAAACATAAATAAATGTCTGGAAATTAGTACTTACCTCCTTCAATAATTCGCTTGTAATTGTCAGTTCCGTGATGTCTATAAAATCGTAGCAGAAATAAAATTAATAACTTGAAACACAGAACGTCATTTTGCGTGACACATGACTTTTGTAGCGAATTTTAAATTAAACGTATTGTGCGATAATTTCTTCACAAAATGGGTAAAATATGCATCGTAGAAGGCTGCAAAAGCGAATATTATCCGGATTGCGGTTTAACTTACCATAGGTAAGTGTTTAACTATGTTTTCTATGTTTCGTACATTTTAGAAGTTCAGGTGACATAAATTTCGGTAGTAAACAGGACTACAATATAAATCTTGTTGTGTTTAGAATTGAACTGAACACAGCAACTGTTTGCAGCGATAAGTCGCGCTTTTTTAACCGACTTCAAAAAAGGAGGAGGTTTCTCAATTCGACCGTATATATATATTTTTTTTTATGTGTATTCGCGGATAACTTCGTCGTTTATGAACCGATTTTGATGAATCTTTTTTTGTTGGAAAGGAGATGTTCCAGCGGTGGTACCATGATAAGGAAACCAGGATCTGATGATGGCATCCCAGAGAAATCGAAGGGAACCTTCGAAAATCGTAGGGGCAACTAGTGCGTTTGTAATTTTTTTCATTAACTATTTTAAAGCACTACTATTTTATGAAGGTCTGGAGTCGATCTGATGATGGAGTCGAAAGACAGTCGAGGGAACTCCTCAACGATTTACAGCAATTACCTGGTGTTTGGTCTTGATTAATTTGTATTGATGAGAACTTTATACCTAGATGGGTTGTGACTGTCATTAGGGGTCTGATGATGAAGACGTAGGACAGTCAAGGGAACTCCTCAACGATTTACAGCAATTACATGGTGTTTGGGCTTGATTAATTTGTATTGATGAAAACTTTACACCTAGATGGGTTGTGACTGTCATTAGGGGTCTGATGATGAAGACGTAGGACAGTCAAGGGAACTCCTCAACGTTTTACAGTAGCTACCTTGTGTTTGGACTTAATTCATATCTATTGATGAGAACTTTGCACCCATATCGTTTGTAAGTGCCATTACAGGTCTGATGATGGAGACCATAGACAGTCGAGGGAATTCTTCAACGATTTACAGCAGTTACCTTTTGTTGGGCTTACTTCATAAGGTTCAATATGCCAAAATGTTCATTGGTATGGCGCCACTAAAAATCGTGAAATAAAATTATTTTTATAAAAAAAAAAAACCGACTTCAAAAAAACCTGATGCACTACAAAACCTGAAATAATATTTCTATTACCACGTCTGCCTACCCCTTCGGGAAAAACAGACGTGATGGTGTGTTATCGAGTATTTGAAGTCGGTGCCAATCTATCTTCTTACTTTTATAGTAGGTAGACTTGGCATACCAAGATTGGCACCGACTTCAAATACTGGTGGTAATAGAAATATTATTTCAGATTTTTTAGTGCATCAGGTTTTTTTGAAGTCGGTTTTTTTTTTTTATAAAAATAATTTTTTGTTGCCACACGACTGCATCGCTACTTTTCGAAGTCGGTCGCATTTGCAACGCGCGACAGACCGCACGCTGGTAAAACGCAACGCTGAATCATGTGTAGAATCACTGGTTAAAATATTGCCGACGATTTCGATTTCACCCAGTATAAAAATTAACACTTTGCAAGTCTTCGCAAGTACAGGAAGGAGTCGCCAAATAGCTAAGCTGACTATTCCTGGCTAGTATCTTAAATATATAAGAATCAAAGTCCTGATTGACTGACTGACAGACAACGCACAGCCTAAACCGCTGATCGTAGAGACTTGAAATTTGGAGGGTGGGTTTGTCTTGATGTGTAGAGGTGTACTAAGAAAGGGTTTTTTGAAATTCAACCCCTAAGGGGGTAAAATAAGGGATGAAAGTTTGTATGGAAGTTCGTCATTTTTGAAGTTAGAATTATGAAAATTGGTGATTAGGTGTCTTTTCAAAAATAAAAAAGAGTAATTTCAGGGTTTTTGAAAATTTTACCCCTAAGGGGGTAAAAGAGGGGAATGAAAGTTTGTGTTTAGATTTCTTTCGTGTTTTTGGAAATTCAACCCCTAAGGGGTGAAATGTGGAGTGAAAGTTTGTATAGGGGTGGTCGAGTTTTGTTATTTTCACGGGAAAGGGGAAAACGGGGTCAAGGGATGTTTTAATAAGTCATCCATATCTCGATATTGGTTATGATTGCTTATTTGAATTGACCAGACTGGGGTTTCCGTATTTTTAATCATTTTGACGAGAAAGGGGAGAGCGGGGTCAGCGCATGTTTAGTCATCCATATCTCAAAATTGGTTATGATTGTTCATTTTAAATAATCAGACTGGGGTTTCAGCGTTTTTAATATTTTGAAGGAAAAGGGGAGAGCGGGGTCAGCGAATGTTTAGTCATCCATATCTCGAGATTGGTTATGATTGTTCATTTTAAATAATCAGACTGGGGTTTCAGCGTTTTTAATATTTTGAAGGAAAAGGGGAGAGCGGGGTCAGCGAATTTTTAGTCATCCATATCTCGAAATTGGTTATGATTGTTCATTTTAAATAATCAGACTGGGGTTTCAGCGTTTTTAATATTTTGAAGGAAAAGGGGAGAGCGGGGTCAGCGAATGTTTAGTCATCCATATCTCGAAATTGGTTATGATTGTTCATTTTAAATAATCAAACTGGGGTTTCGGCGTTTTAAATATTTTGAAGGAAAAGGGGAGAGCGGGGTCAGCGAATGTTTAGTCATCCATATCTCGAAATTGGTTATGATTGTTCATTTTAAATAATCAGACTGGGGTTTCAGCGTTTTTAATATTTTGAAGGAAAAGGGGAGAGCGGGGTCAGCGAATGTTTAGTCATCCATACTTATCTCGATATTGGTTATGATTGTTCATTTTAAATAATCAAACTGGGGTTTCGGCGTTTTCAATATTTTGAAGGAAAAGGGGAGAGCGGGGTCAGCGAATGTTTAGTCATCCATATCTCGAAATTGGTTATGATTGTTCATTTTAAATAATCAGACTGGGGTTTCAGCGTTTTTAATATTTTGAAGGAAAAGGGGAGAGCGGGGTCAGCGAATGTTTAGTCATCCATATCTCGAGATTGGTTATGATTATTCATTTTAAATAATTGGGGTATAAGCTGAGCTGAATATGGTAGGTACTACTTCAGTTTGATCCCATAAAAAATCATTTCGTAAATCAACACCCAAAACGGGGAAACTAAAGGTAGAAAAGTACGGCAGAAAAATATGTTTGTACCCGATTGACTTGAAACTTAGTATGCATAGGGTAGGTGAGGGAGGAAGGGGAAGACGTAAGGTAGGGGGATGTGGAAGGGGGAGGGGAAAGGGAAAGGGAAATGGAGAGGGAGGGAGCAGAAGGAAGAGAGGGGAGGAAAAGGGGTGGAGAAGGGGAGGGGGATTAGGGATTTTGGCTCTATATACCTACCTACCAAAACACGCATTCACCGAATTAGGTACCGTGATAAAGTTTGTATGGCTCCAATAAAAATCATGAAATAAAATTATTTTTATAAAAAAGCAAATACTGACTTAAAAAACCCTGGCGCACTAAAAAGTCTTAAGTCACTTGCCCGGTTTTTTTTATTTTTAAGTCTACGCGGACGAAGTCGCGGGCAAAAGCTAGTATATATATATAACGTCACGACATTTTTTATCCCCATTCGGGGGTAGTCAGAGACTTGAGTGGCCATACACCACCACATTGTTGAGGTATTAACCAACTCAATAGCCCACGTTTCACCAGATAGTCAGAACCCAACGTGACAGGTGGTGAACCTTGTCGCCGTGTATACAGGAACTGACCATTACCTAATCCCGAGGGATAAGTAGGTTTCCTCACGATGTTTTCCCTCACCGTCAGCGAACTGTAAATTATGCACATAGATGAAAATTCATCCATTGGTGCATGCCCTACCGGGGATCGAACCTGGGACCTTCTGATTGCTAGCCCAACCTGTTCACCCCTAGGCTACAGTCGCTTTTTTTTCCTGGCTTGTCTTATATATTATTATAAAAATATGTTTTTTTTGTTCGCGACGACTTTGTTTTTGTCTCCCAGTTTTTTTTGTGTCCTCTGAGAGTTACCTTCATGAATAGTTATTTTTTTTTAGATTTTATGAATTATCACATTATGCACTCAGCCTTAAAACATTATGCGTTCTTTTCGCGTTACTTCTGCGTTACTGTAACATAGAAGTGTCATGTTACTCTATGATACAAAGTGGCCTAAAATCAACGGCCTTAGCCTTGTACATTTTTCTTAAACACTATTTTGTAGCTCCATTTAGGTTGCCAAGATACCTAAAGACAGGCGCTCGCGTAGTTTGGCCACCGCAGACTAATTTATTGTACTCATGTTCTTATAAAAATAAACATCCCTTTCCTTATTTTCCTATCATAACAATCTCGGAACAATAGCACGTTTTCACCAGATGTCCATGGGGACTTGCTCCAAATTTCAAAATATTATGGTCACTCTTGTTTGGAAAAGGAAAAAACGTTAATGTGGTATCTCGCTGTCGGCTTCACTTTTGCTGGCAAGTCCTCATTCCCTGGTTATAATTTCTTTGATGTTTACAAACCAAGATCGTCTTGCTATCCAGCATGAAATAGGCGGCCTAACACGATCACAATTGCGATCATCGATGTTGATCCTGATTGATCGTGTAAGTGTTAATTTGATGGTGAGTTTTCGATGGGCAAGAAGTATGATTTTTCCAACGAATTTATATTATAATACCAAAGCGATATAATTTTGTACAAGAAATTGACTTGATTATTTTTTATAACAGACTATTAATCGATTAGGATTGTTATTTAAATTCGAAGTTTAATATAATCGATCGGGTACATCCCTAAGCTTAGTTGTCATTCTGTGATGGCGGCGCTTGGGAGTTACGCTACTTTATTTTACAACACACGACGCGGTGTTTTTTCCGTTTTTATTATAATCCCTATGTTTATTTGGTAGAATTTTACTGAAAGTATAAAAGAAATATGAATTATCATGTATAACTTTGGAATCAATGGGTTTTCATTGGTTTTATTGCTTGGTGCTATCAATATTGTGATTCTAAACAAAAAAATATACTTATTGGAACCTTATTAGTCCACGGTCAGCTTTCCCAATTATTATAAAAAAAAAATAGGTTTGTTTTGGGAATATTATTATTGTTAGTTTTATATACAAGTACAGTACCCCAGTATGAATGATGTTCGTGACAAAGTTGTCGCCGGTTCCTCGACGTGGGAGAGTGGTGCAGCGCACAGCGACTCGTCGCCGGAGCTGCACTCGTCGCCGAGCGCCAGCGGCGACTCGCCGCACACCCCGGGGGCGCCAGTGCCACTCGCACCGCATCTCGCGGACGACTTACATCCGGATCTATTACAACAAGGTTGGCGAAAGTACTGGTCTAAACGAGAAAACAGACCTTATTTTTGGAATAAATTATCAGGAGAGTCTATGTGGGAACTACCCGCGGTGAAGAGGGATTTCGATCCTATAACAGACCCATTGGGCATATGCCACACTGGACCATCAACGGCGGGAAACATGACCCCGGGTGCTAACAAACGACGTCCATCAGAAGACAATGGCCCTCCACCCAAGAAGTTTGTATTAGCTGGTCCCTGGGATATAGAGGTTCCAACCAATGTTGTTATATATGAGCGTCCTCCAACTATCTGCCCTCATCCGCATCCTGATATTGAGGGTTTCAGATTCACGCAAGCAAATAAATTGAGACAATGCTACCAAGAATTATGTCATACAAGAGAAGGTATTGATGCTCCCAAAGATTCATTCAACCGTTGGTTGATGGAACGAAAAGTTAATGATCAAGGCGGTTCAGATCCCCTCCTCCCTAGTCATTGTTTTCCCGAAATATCACTTTCTATGTATGAAGAAATCATGAATGACATTCCTATAAAGCTGACACATCCAAAGTTCACTGGTGATGCTCGGAAACAGTTATCTAGATATGCTGAAGCAGCTAAAAAAATGATTGAGTCAAGAAATGCTTCACCAGAGAGCCGCAAGGTAGTAAAATGGAATGCCGAGGATACCTTCCAATGGCTGCGGCGCACTGTAGGAGCCACCTATGATGATTTCCAAGATAGACTGACACATTTAAGAGTAAGTCACACACTGTTAAATTTCTACATACATATGTATAGTGTGCATTTTATAAACCATTTATTTACAAAAAAAAAAAAAACTGAGCTTGGTTCTAGTCAAATTTTACAAGCGAAATTTCACTAGACAAACAATCAAAATAAGTCAAACTTTTTTGTAATAACACAGCCGAATACTCAAAGGCTACTTAAATATTTAAGTCCTACTTAGAAGTTTCAGACGTTGTCAACAATAATTTTTTGTATGGCGTGTCAAAGTTAAGCAGCTCTCTAATTTAAGTTGTGTACGAGTATTCGGCCGTTAAACTGTTTATTGTCTTAGCAATAAATGAATTAAACTATCTCATAATCCTATGTAGTAAATCAACTCTTTCAGAGACAATGTCAACCACATCTGGCTGAGACAGTAAAAGCATCAGTAGAGGGTATTTGCCTCAAGATATATCACCTGTCTGCTGAGTATGCACGAAAAATAAGGGAAAAACACAGTGCTCTACTGAAAGACAATGGAATACAGGTATGTATGGAGGTAATAAACATCACATTCAACTACACAGTCAAGAAGAGGATACTCACCGGGAGCATTCATAGGAAATACCAGTCCAGAAGTTGGAAGGCGAGCATTACATTATAAAGATGTGCTAGCATAATGTACTGGCTGAAGAGTATTTGCTTTTATGTTATATTGTTGATGTAATGTAATGCTCAAACTCAAGCTGTAACATGACACATAAATGCTCCTGGTGAGTATTCTCTTTTATGTGTTTGTTGACAAGTCATAATTTCTTTTAGTATTTATTGGTATTGTTTCTGTAAGCACCTATAGTTCGCGACAGGTCGAGATGACATTCGGGTTATGAGCTTTTTGTTTTGCAGAATAAAATCCGAATCAAAATTAGCAGGACCCGCAATGCAACAAAATAATTTAGTTTAATAATGTTGTGTGCGATTTTAATTGTTTATCGGGTCCTGCTAATTTTGATTCGGATTTTATTCTGCAAAAAGCTCATAACCCGAATGTCATCTCAACCTGTCGCGAACTATACCTTCCTACATATACTTTAGGCTTGTTTTATAACTTGTATATGTATTTTTTTTACTATAATAAATATGATTAACAACACATAAACAATGTTAAGGCATAGAATATAATTTATTTAATGGTAATGGTGCAGGAACAACCTGCGCCGTTGCAACAGGCTGCGCTCCGGAAGGTGTGGTGCTATCCAGTACAGTTCGCGGTGCCGGCGCCGCGGCCGCCACTCGTCGAGCATTTCCTCGACCGCGATCAGGCAATGCTGCGGTATCTAGGCGAAAATCAAATTTTCCATGCTGTATATTTACAGAAACTGGTGAGCTATATCTATTTCATAATATTTCTTCTGCCAACCCAGTTGATATCGAAAAATCAAATTAAAATATGTATGCATATAAGCCAATAGAGCACTTACAAATATTATGAATCTACCTTGCTGCTTCTGCTAAGAAGTGCCAACAACAATTCGATGATTGCTGTTGTCAATAGAGAAAAGTTGGTATACATTCTCAGAAACAGCAACGTAACCGCGCGTTTCCACTGTGCTAAAACATGTTGACACAACATATTGTTGTCTCTATTTTTTTCCTGACATTAAATAGAGACAACAGTATGTTGTGTCAACATGTTTTTGCGCAGTGGAAACGCACGGTAATATGAGCAGGCAACATCATTGTCACTTGTTGGTTAGTAGTCGTGAGATAAACATTTGAAATGATCGTCTACAGGAATGTCTATACCGGTACAGTTGCTTCGATGACAAGAAGTTTGAGCAGTTTCTGTCGCGCGTGTGGTGCCTGCTGCGGCGGTACGCGGCGTGGGTGGGCGCGGGCGGCGACGCGCACCTGACGCAGATGTCGCTGCCGGTGCCGGTGCTCGAGTGCTTGCATCGCTGCTTCGGGGTCACCTTCGAGTGCTTCGCCAGCCCGCTCGACTGTTATTTCAGACAGTATTGCTCCGCGTTCGCCGACACCGACTCATATTTTGGGTCTCGTGGGTAAATACATTTTCTATCTAATTTTTGTACACACACGTGTTCAGTTCAGTCCAACCCCCAATGGTCATAGCGTAACGATGTGAGCCAACTATATTTTAAGTGTAACTCTATAGGGCACTAGTTTTTGTGTGATCCTCGACCATTGTGATTTTCATTTATGTATATGGTTGATTCTCCTGATGTTGGGTAGGTATTGATATTTGTAACAAACAATAGAATCCGTTTAGTACGACTCCTCATATAACAACCAACCGCTTTTAGCGACGTCAGTATAGGCATATGTTTGGTTTTAATATGAGTTACTATGAAAGTACATCCGTTAATTACTACTGCGCTTACAACGACCGACCGCTTTTAACGACAGATTTTCACACAAAATTGTCGCTTGTCGTCGTTGTAACCGGACAATTTTGGCATTTGCTGGTGATGTGGTGGTGAAAATGGCTTCTACAAAACGAAAATCATTCTTAATGTTGATTGTTTGGCGATTTGGATTAACCGTTTCAAGAGTAGACACATTATTATCGCCGGAAAAATTCTTCTCTTTTGTCTTTCTCGGTTGAATAGAGCGATGTGACCGAATGGCAAACCAAAGTTTGGCCTAATGTGCGCGCAAAATTTAGTGACTATTACTACTATAAATATTAATATGTAAATATGTATGTACATTATGTATGTGATTATTTTAATAGAAAACAAATATTAAAATTGTCTGTTCGTTTAGTACGACGTCCGCTTAGAACGACGTAATATCATCGGTCACTTGGCCGTCGTTATAACCGGATTCTACTGTATGTTTAAATGGTTATTTGATCTAAGATAATTTGTATCCTTTTTCATCCAAACTCGTATGCATTATGAAATATCGTTATTGTTATTTACCTTTTTTTCTGGTAGACCCTTCCTAGAATTGCGTCCGGTATCGGGATCGATGGTGGCGCACCCCCCGTATTGTGAAGAGCTACTGGAGGCGTCGCTGCGACACATGGAGCGACTTCTACAGGACTCCGCGGAGCCACTCAGCTTCTTGGTAGTGTTGCCCGAGTGGCCGGACCGGCAAACACACGCTCTGCACAAACTACAAGCCAGCCATTTCAAAAGGAAACAGGTTATTTAATTTCATAAGTTTTAAGATTTTCATCCGTTTTGAAGATGGATTGTTCTATTTGAAATTAAGGTTTTTATTAGATTGATCTTTATTGTTTACAGGTGGTGATTCCGGCTTTCGAGCACGAGTATCGGCACGGATTCCAGCACGTTCTTCCAAAGTAAGTGACGTTCGAAAGACCAAATTCATATTATAAGGTGGGTTTTACAATCGTGCTGACTGTAGGAAACCTACATAAAGTCGTTAGTATCAGCGATCCTTTCCTACATAGCTCGCGTGATGCGGACGGTCCACGAATGTAATACCCGCTATACACGGACGGGTGACACGTCACCCCGATACCCGATCCCGACCCGATCACTCCCGATCCGATCGAAGTGCGGAGTGGGTATTTTTTGGTGATCTTATAGTAACTCATTCCACACAGGAACGAGGTGTACTTCCGGTGGGGCGGCGGCACGGTGGTGGTGTGGCTGCAGAACGCGGCGGGCTTCGCGCGCTGGGGGCCCACCGAGGAGCGCGTGGAGGCGCTGCTGGACGCGTGGCGGCCGCGCGCCAAGCTGCGCGAGCCAGCCGCCGCGCCTGCCGCGCCCGCCGCGCCTGCCGCGCACGCCGCGCCCGCGCCGCTGCCCTCCGCGCCCGCGCCCGCGCCCGACCCCACGCCGCCCGCGCACGCGCTCGCGCCGCCCCTCGCCGACAAGCGCTAGCGCTCCCTCTACTTTAAGCGTCGTGTATATAATATAAGTAAAATAAGTAGAATAGGGACGATACGTAGAGTATCATTTTTTTAAATCACTTTCTCTGTTGTATAGTTCGATAAAAATTTATTATGTTTTGATTGTTTATTATATTTTCGAAAAAAAAACTTTGTTTTCGTCACACACCTACTATGGTATTGTAGTAAAAAGTGTTGAAGCGTACGAAACATTTTTTTTTCGCAAATTATCACTTTTTTTACTTCAAAAAACTAACTTGTCTATTCCAAGATAACATCACACATGACACACAGAAAATACAAACTCATAACACACGGCTTCAGAACTCCAACAAATGCTTAAAAACCTAAGCATGACAAGTCTTGAGATTGGATTATCCATGAATAGATCTAAAACGCAGCTAATGACCAATAGCACGAAACGTAGGGTCGAGGTCGATGGGCAGATAATACAATATGTCGACGAGTATACGTACCTGGGCCAGATAGTCTCGTTCGAAAACCGGCAAGACAAAGAAGTCACAAGACGGATCGACAATGGCTGGAAAAGCTTCTGGTCCATGGGGGATATGATGAAGGGTAATCTCCCGTTATCCCTCAAGCGTAAACTCGTCGATATGTGTATCCTGCCCGTCCTAACCTACGGTGCTCAAACGTAGTCCCTGACTGAGCTGCAGAAATCCAAGCTCAAGGTTTGCCAACGAGCTATGGAGCGCAGCATACTAGGTGTTAAAAGGACAGATCGTGTCAGGAACACCACCCTGCGCTCCAGCACTCGAATAAGTGACGTAGGCGAGAAATCGGCAATTCTGAAGTGGAACTGGGCCGGCCATGTCGCGCGTATGGACCCGCAGAGTTGGGCATATCGTGTCACAACCTGGTCGCCGGAAGACGGTCGCAGACGTCGAGGCAGACCGAGGCGAAGGTGGAGAGATGATGTGGTCAACTTTGCGGGTGGAACGTGGCAGCAAATAGCTCAGGATCGGGAGTTGTGGAATTAAAAAGGGGAGGCCTTTGCCCAGCAGTGGGACAGTTAATAGGCTATTAAAAAAACAAAACACCTATGGACATAACAATATACAGGTGTCCCACAACTTTGCCACATGATGGGAAAGTATCATAAATACTGTAGATAGAGAATTTTACTGAATGAAGACTTCATTTTTATTTTAGAAACAATACGAACTGCATTTAAAGATTTTTGAAAAGTCGTTTTCCACACTCGGGAATCGAACCGGTTAAAATCCCAAAAAATAACATCCTGTACTTTTATGGCATCAATCGATAGGATCAATCATAATGATCAAATCTCTCTAACAAACCTGGTAAATTAAATGAAAGGAAAACCATGGTATCTTAACTTATAAGAATTAAAATATAAATAAGTAACGATTTTATGGGTTTCCTTTCATTTAATGTACTATGTTTGTTAGAAATATGTTATCCTTATGATTGACCCTATCGATTGATGCCATAAAAGTACAGTATGTTATTATTCTGATTTTAGCCGGTTCGATTCCTAAGTGGGGCAAGCGAGTTTTTGAAATGAAAGTAAAACCATAAAACCTTTCCTTATTTTAATTGAACTAAAAAAATAGGGTAAACTTAATAATTTGTTGCTCGAAATTAGCCTTATTTTGTTGGATACACTTTATCTTTGAATTCTTATAAAAGCGCGATAAAAAATGTGCTCTCCTCTCCGAGCCGGTCTGTGTGATCCGACCCTATGTCTGCGCAGACTGAACAGGCTATACCTAGATTAGGTTAATTACATCCGACCAGCACCGCCTCGCCTCGTGTGGTTAATATTATTTCACTCGCCACTGTACTCTGTACGTGTGATCAGGGCATGGACATAATGCGAGCCGCAAGATACCCCTCCACTGGTTCGAACGTACACGCCGGAATAAGCCCCTGTACGCGCATTCGGCTTTTTGAAAACGAACGTGTACGCGCAAAAAAAGCGCTAGTCTGAGAGCGCTCACTATTGGTGCGTTCCATTCACTGTTAATTTTGTAAATTTCGTTATTTTCGATCACAAATCTCGTTCCACTCGCACCAACTTGTACTGAAAGTGATCATTATTATCGTTTTTAACACTTATTGTGGACGAAAATATCAAAATTAACAGTGAATGGAACGCACCATATCTGGAATCGGAAACTTTCCGTCAACTGTGAATACCCAGGTCTTTAAAATAATAAAACTACAATAAAATAATAAAACTACAAATATTCCGTTTAATACATTATTTATTAGTAAATTAAATATAAGTACTTACGTATAACATTAACCATACAACTTCATTATGTTATTACTTTTGCAATGAAATGATTTCTCAGTAGAATAGAAAAAGTTGATATACTGGGTGAAATTGAAATCATGGGCATCCTTTTAAAGGTGATTCTACACATGATTCAGAATACTTAGGGAATATTAATCAACAAATCAATTGATAAAAAATTATTGCCTAGGTTAGGAATAACAGTTAACGGGTTTGCTTATTTGCTTACTCGAGCAATATTTTTTCATCAATAGATTTTTTTATTTATTTTCCCAAAATATTCTGAATCATGTACATAGTCATAGTTTAAAAGGATGCCCATGATTTCAAATTCACCCTGTATACGGGTGCTAGTTACCAGTGGCTCTTGATAATGAGAACTGAGAGCAACATGGCGTATCTATGTACAACAAATGCCTATTTATTGTTTCTTATTGTTATTTATCTTACTTATGTCAATGTCCCAAGAAGTTTCATGGTCTGCCCCCGTTGACCCTTTTATTAAGTTAACGATAGCAAAACGATAATTCGTTTGCTGTTGTGTTTACACACTGAAAACAATTACAATTAAAAAACAAAGTGATCCTATAAGAGTTCAGTTTTTTCCTTTTGAGGTACGGAACCCTAAAAATACTGTTCGATTGAAACCAGAATCAGTAATAATGGCATCACTGATTTCATGGATGCAATAAAGAATCACCAGTTGTCATATAAATTGCCACAACGCGCTGGTAACACACTTTGTGCTTAAATAAATATGTAGTGCCTCGCCCCGGCTTCAGAAGTGTAAAAAAACAGCTTAGCTACTATTATAGGCCTTCTATACGGGGGGATGGCTACCGACAGGTTCCCTTTATGTTTACGTAGAAAACAACCGTGTAGACGTCAGGTTGCAACCAACATTGGGAACATCAGCCGAATTTTGATTGCAAACTGGCAACTAGAAGGGCCTTTATTACCCGGTTTACACGATCCAATGTGATAGATAGTTATGATCATAAGCAAATGGGTCAATCATGTTGTTAGCGTTGGTAAGTTGCTTAGCGAGTCTGGGACATACGTGAAATATCGATAAAAAAATATTATTTTATTGTCAACATGCGTCATTTCATCAAATTACATGAGAATCGGGTTCACTACGCGCTGTCAACTTAAATCGTGTAAACCGGGTTTAAGGTTTAAAGAGCTTCTACACAGAAGTTTAAAATCCTATCCACTTCAGTGTAAATTAATGAAAAGACATATTTAACGTTTCTTTATCATCTTCATGTAGTCCGATTCGTATACAAAATAAAATAGAAGTCCAGTAGACAATACTAATAAAAGTTAAATCCTACCCAGTATTATCCACACTCAGGTCAATTAGTACAACCATGAGCAGTAACTTGGACGCTTTTAGGTCTATGACGAGATCCCCGTTTCGATTAAGCATTTGAATAATCCCGCGTCACGTCACTGGGTCCAATGAAAAAAGCTATTCCACTCTGTCAATCTGGGACCTCGCGTTCATGTTACCTGACCCCCTGGAACCTACCGATGGCCTATTTCGGAGTTACGGCGACACTGATGCCGCATCAGGCACCCCATTTAGATTCCATAGTCAAACATTTAAGTAAAACTTGTCACTTAAAATAATTATAGTAATACCTATGTACACTATGTAGACATATTATAATAACATTAAACATTATGTAATTTATTTAAAGCGATTTAAACTCGCTTCGTCATATTAATATATTAGAAAGCATCTACCAATTACCACAAAAATACGTGCTAATTATTGTGACTATAAACCGTACCGAAGTATTATACAGGTGTTTTAAAAGTGTGAAATAATATTTAGGTATAAGATGCACAAGTATCAGTAGTACATTTCATAAACATCCCGTAATGTATATCGTCAGTTGAAAGGAAAACACGCTAAAACGCCAAAATGGTACTTTTGGAAAATGAGGTTTAAAGTAAATTACTTTAAACCTCATTTTCCAAAAGTACCATTTTGGCGTTTTAGCGTGTTTTCCTTTCCACTGACGATATGGTAATTAAACTTATCTGAATTTATAGGGTAAATATAAAAAACTTGGAAACTTTCGATAGCTCAATTAAAATCAACGAATTTGCTCATGCCGCTCTATTAGGTTATTAAAAAAAACAATGTCTAACAATGATACTAAAAGCAGTTGAAAGTCTTTAGATAGGTATTTGTGAAATTTAATTTCGCTCAATGATGGGAATGATCGGAACAACGATGTTTATGCACTACATTATACCTGTCTATACTCTATAGATTGAAATATCACTCCCCACCATTATTTTTACATAAGTAGGTAAAGTGCTCATGGAAACTACTTTATAAGTTCATTGCCAATGCATTCATGCAGTTCAATACTTTAGGGACACCACAGACTTGCTACTGTTTGCATCGACGATCGGCGATTTAGTCGCTTTTAGCATCGGAGCAGTCGCTGCGTCCGACCGCAGAGTCGCCAAAACGCGATGCAGTCGCAAATCGTCGATCGCCGATGCAAGAAGTAGCATGTCTGCGGTGGCCCTAAGTCTAATTTTAATTAGACGAAGTAATTTACAGAACAATGACATTGGCACCCGCCAATTTACTCTGTCTAATGAAAAATTCTACTGACTGGTCCGACTTACTCGCTCCTACCATCATGTTTTAATTGTGGAGCAGTTACATTATTGCACTTCAAAAGTGACTTCAAACCAAACTTATATAAAATTGTACGTTTTTGTACAAAATATTTTGTTACCAATTAAAACAAAGAATTAACTACTTAATTCACTGAGGTGAATACAAATTGATGTCCATTAGTGCAGTTCTTTTAGATGTACTTTATAAATCTAATAAACCAATGAAAAACAACAGAAGCAATCACAGTAAAGAGATCCTTTTGGTATTATTCCCAGAAAGTAAAAGTTACGAAGTATTTTATTTATTTAAACCGACGCTTCTACCTACTCAGCAAGTTTTGTAGTAATTATTATGTATACTGACCCCCAAATTTATAGAAAGTTATGATCAACCTGCATTACAAATCACTTTTATTCCTATGAATTATTTTCAAAACCATTGTAAACTGGCTGAAACCTCTATAAATTTGTGTGTGAGTATACAAAAACAATGTATGGATTATTTAAGTAAAAGTAGTAGTGACCATAAACATACATAAATGATGCTTTATCAACATTTCAGTTTCATGCATTCACATGCCGTCATTACAGCATGTCGAATGAAATTCTTAATTGTATTCCTCATCTTCATCCATTGCGAAGTCCACGCCAGAGTCGACAGCACACACAGGACTGAAACATTTTACGAAATATGTTAATTTTTTGAATATAAGTTGCACGAGACGGGGTTGTACCACCCTCTCACATAAGATCGGTGTATTGCAGCTATTACAGCTGCGTTTCGTACGATGAGTGAGAGAGCCGAAAGCCCACCCCCCCTCCTCCTCCCTCCATCCCCCTCCCCTTCAGGTCGGCAATGTGTGAGCAATGCCTTTGGTATTGTAAGCATCTACAGGCTACGATAACTGCTTAAAATCAGGCTGCCCGCCTGATTTTACGCTTTTTTGCCCCCGCAGTCCTATAAAAAAAAACATTCGTAATGCCCTGGTCTCGGTGCCACCGGGATCGCCCTAGTCCATCGTATGGTATCCATAGTACAAGCGTAGCTTAGTATGGGGCCATACAGGGGGCGTCCATAAATTACGTGAGGCATTTAGGGGGGGAGGGGGTCGGGAAAAATCTCACCTAATCTCACGTGGGGGAGAGGGGGGGGGGGGGGGTGTCTAGGCAAATCTCACGTATTTTTTTTTACCTCAAGAAACAGTGTAAAATCGCGAGAAAACTGGGTTAAATTATGTAAAACATATTTCTCCACTAGAATATGGCTTTTGAAAAATCTCACGTGAGATTATAAGGGGAGGGAGGGGGTCGAGCCAAATCTCACGAGATCTCACCAAGGGGGGAGGGGGGTCGAAAAATCTCAAAAATCACCTCACGTAATTTATGGACGCCCCCTACAGTGAGTGTGTAAGTCTGGCAATATTTATTGAAATCCGAAAACCCCAGAGGCACAAGCTTTAAACCTTCACACATTCAAAGTTGTTTTACATGCAAAATCATTAAACAATTCAACAGTACCAACCTCATCGCCCTGCAAGTAAGAAAGACGATCCTCTTCAACTTCCTGTTGTAAAAGAAGTAGTTGAAGGCCCAAAGGCAACCTGGCTCGCCGAATGGATCACTAGCTAGATCCGGGTTGTAGCTGTATATACGGCACTCTGGTAGCACAACTTCATTGTCAATGGCGGTCCAGAGAGCCGGGCGGAGTTGTCGCCACTGCACGCCGCCGACTGTCGACAGAGCCGCGTCCACTGCATCCTGCACCCAGCTCTGAGATGGCTCCGCACTGAATTCACTGCTCTGTTTGGTGCAAAAAAGATATAATGTGAGTATTTAAATTATGAGAAAGCTTGAATATAATATTATTATATGTTGTTCATCATGTCACGTCAGCGTTCATATGTACACTAGGTTATGCTGCTGTGAACATATGGGGCGCCCATAAATTACATGAGGCGATTTCGTGATTTTTCGACGCCCCCTTGGTGAGTTGTCTTGAGATTTGAATCGACCCTGTCCCTCCCCCCCTAATCTCACGTGAGGTTTTTCTAACGCCATATTTTTAATTTGAACCTAGTTTTTCACAATTTTACACAATTTCTTGCGAAAAAAATACGTTATATTTGCCGAGACCCCCCCCTCTCCCTCACATGAGATTTGGTGAGATTCAGCTGGACCCCTCACCCCTCACGTAATTTATGGATGCCCCTTATGGCACAATAGTGTAGATTGCGATTGTTACTGGACTTAAACGCCAATGTACAAAACTGTAGTCTTTTTACAAAATAAATCAGTGTATGTCTAGTATAGACCAATAACCGTAGATGCCACATAGCCGGGCCACATATGAATTACCACGATTGCATATGCCTTTTCGATTGGACTATTCAATGATCATAAAAATTCAAAACCCCACCAAATTTTGCTGATTGCATCCTCATACAATGGTGGACATAAGAGGCATCTAGGTTTATTGGTCTGTGATGCTAGTTAATAATAATATTGATAGTAAGCAGGTATTTTATATTACCTTAGCCATAGAAAAATCATAATCTGGAAAGGCAGCATTCAACGTAGCGATGAGATAGAACAATGTTTTCCGAGATATAGTGTCACACAGAACTCCATCCTCATCGCCTGATAAACTTCGACTAGAATCATAAAAATAAATAATTAAGCGCCAATCGTTTAAATGGGTTGTTCTCCTAACTGAGAAATTACGGGCTCCTTCCCCACTCTAGCCATTAAACTATTAGCATAAGCCTACTCCAAGTACAAGCATTTAAAATAGCTTATACTTGAGCCATATTCGATACAGAATGTTTACCAACAAACCATAAATCATCATGTATAGGGTTGTTGCATACTTAATAATGGAAAAAAAAAATATGACTATTTCCTATTGATACATTAAAATTATAAACACCGTTTTCTGAAACTTAATGGCTATAATACGTAAGAAAATTAGCTTAAAAGAAAAGTTATCAGTTTTTTAATAACTACTATGCATATAACAACCCTATTTTTTAGAATGGATGACAAAATTTCACAGATAATAAAAATTTTGAATTTTTATTGAAGTCGGTTTAAAAAAAGAAAATTTTTTATCAATCATCATATTTATGATGATATGAAATGATAATACAGCAACCTTGCCACTCGTTGTTTTTTTTTTGTCGCATTATAACAGTAGATATCTGTACCAAGTTAAAAACGTAAATGTTTCATTACACACATAACAAATACAAAAAAAATATTTTTTTACTGTCAAAAACAGAGCACTGTAACTACCGTTTTAAATAAATATATGAACTGTATTTAATTACACTGTAATCAATGTTTATGCACAACTTAGAATATTATACGTATAATTTTAATTTTAAAATGGGTCATCAACATCTACCTGTTATTGGTTGCTAACGGTTTGTTGGTAAACATTCTACATCGAATATGGCTCAAGTATTGTTACATGAGCCAATTACTCATTATCTATAAAAAAAAACATAAAAAAAATACAGAACATACAAAATGAAACATACAGATAATATTCTTATAATTAATAACATAATAATAGGCAGATATACTACTTTAACTAGATTTTACAATGTTTGTAAATAATTATGTAATTGTGACATTTCATTTCACCTATAGGAGGGCATAAAACATAATGAAGTTACCATTATTATTTACAAACATATATTTAACCATAACATTATATGATAACACAGAGCCCACCTTAACAAATTATAATAATGAATATTAAGGTGGTTATTGAACTTTGTTGAATTAATCAGTGTAGGCAAACAATAAATATACCTATACATTACACCCTCGGGTGGTGACAAAGCCTGGAGGTTGTGGGTTGTTTCACCATCAGCTGTGAATCTCTTATAGAATGCCTTCTCCGTGCCAGCCATCTTGCAGCTGTAGCTCTCCACACGGCCCTGCACGGCGCTGTCTCCGTTCAGGATCGACAGAGCTCGGCTCAGTGCTTCCAAACGACCACTCTCTAGGAGTTTCATATTTCGCTTATTATATTGTTCTTGTTTACCCACTCAAACTACTTATTATAAGCGTTGCCCCTATATTTATGCAGCACGGTGCACTATTTCTGTACATAGCCGTGGGGTGTATGAATATTCCTTTTCTCTTGGAGTGTAGCAGGTTTACACTCGGTATCAATTTCGTCTTCTGTTCTTCTTCCGCGCTGGTGGAATGCGGGAACATCACAAATAAGAAGAAAAAGAGGAGTTTCCAAATTGCTGTACAATTGAAAATTATTTATAGCTTGTTTTTGTCCTACACCAAGGAGAACGCGTCACTTCACTTCGATGTCCCACTAAAATATATTTATCGGGAAACTGAATTGAGTCTATTACAAATCAATATCCATAGAAGACATCGTCACCAATCTACAATAAACACAATGAGAACACAAATTTAAATAATTCCTGGAATGGATCACAAAATTCCCAAAACAAACAGACACAAATAGGTACTCTTTGTATTAGACAATAAATAGCAAGAAAGAAAATGGTGGCCAGCCAGTGATGCCAACTCTGATACGCAAAAACATGCTGTTCGTCCCGTCCCAAAAAAAGTGATAGATCGAGCGGCGAGCCGAATGACAGCTGACACCCAAAAAGTTCTCAATTTTTATTCATAAAGCCCCAGTTACGTTAATTTTTACACTTATAAGATAACAACAAGATTTTGAAAAAAAAAAAAATTGTTATTAGTGGCCATCCATAAATTACGTCACACGTAAAGGGGGGCAGGGGGTCGACGAAATGTGACATTGTGTGACAAGGGGGTGGGATGGATTCTAAGTTTTGTGACGTCAAATTAAAAATCTAATATATCTTAGTATTAAAACCGAAATTTGAATTGTTAACGAAAAATTTTGAAAATTACTGAACATTAAAAAAAATATGTGACGTCACACAGGAAGGGGGGAGTCTCGCAAATGTGACCAGCTGTGACTAGGGGGGGAGGAGGGGTCTAAAAACCATGAAATTCATGTGGCGTAATTTATGGATGGCCCCTTATATAAATCATTTTTACACTTCTCGCCAAGAAACCCCTGGATTTATTAGTATTAGTTCAAAGTTATAATTTTTCAATTTTACGTATATTATAGTGTCATATCAAAAAGTGATAGATTTCACGCTAGGCACTAAAACGCGCTGTAGGACAAAATAAGTGCTATATCTGGCGCTAAAAGCACAAAGTTGGCAGTACTGATGGTGGCTGACCAACAGTGCTGCCAGCTCCTATACGCGACGCGCTCAGTGTTGGCAAATAAGCTAAAGCAAACGGCGCTTATTCTTTAATACGTCTTTAGATGATTTTATCGTAGCTGAAAATGCTAGGTTTTTACATCTAAGTCTAGAGCGAAGCTTTTTTTGGCAGAATTCGTCAATTCTACCATTTAGTGACACCTGGCGCCTTTTAAACCTTCTGTCTAGCGACATTTGCTTTAGGCTAGTTGGCAACACTTTATTTTCTTTGTCATTGCTTTGGCACAGACATATGGTGCGTTCCATTCACTGTTAATTTTGTTATTTTCGTCCACAAAAACTGTTAAAAACGATAATAATGATCACTTTCAGTACAAGTTGGTGCGAGTGGAACGAGATTTGTGATCGAAAATAACGAAATTAACAAAATTAACAGTGAATGGAACGCACCAAGAGACATGTTCCATCCTTGGGTACCTACAAAGACTTGGGTAGGTACCCTCTAGAAGTGGGCGCTTAAACGAAAAACCGTTTGAAAAGTTCGTTTTTTTTAAGTAATCGCCCAAGCGCGCTTACAAATTTAAGCGTGTTGGGTTTAAGCAATAACGGCAAGAGAAAGAAATTCCAAAAAATTACAATAGTAACCTTATTTGTGTGACAATACAGCTCAAATCAACATTTAATTAAATTGAACCTTATTTCTTTACCAATAAAAAGCAATACATTGATACTAAATTATATTAGATTAACAACCATATTTCTATATACATAACTGTGCGTTTCCACCTAAAAACATGTCGGCATACTTGTATCGCGACATGATGAGCCCGACATGTCTCGTAACATGTATTGTTGAGGGTAGCGTTTCCACTGCCTGAAGTCTCAACATGTATACCAGCATGTCTATAGACTTGTTAGGGTTTTCGTTCACACTGGCACCCAACATGTATTAAGACTTGTATAGCAACATTATTATTTGCCATAAATACTGTTATCCGAAAATGTGCGTAGACATTTCATTGTTGTAAAAATCCATAGAAAATATCTCGGTAGAGAGTTGTTAAGTACACTATACCTAGGTCTTGTAATAATTTTAATGTCTGCTTTTTTGTTATTTTTTCCCCTTTTATGTAACCATAACTGCAGTCCATACAGGCCTGCCCGACCGTGGTAGTACCACCCTCCCACAGCAAATCGGCGTAAAGTAGCAATTTTAGCTGTGTTTCATACCAACGATAAGTGAGAGAGCCCGAACTGCTTAACATCAGACGGGCCGTATGCTTTTTTCCTAGAATTTTGCTCTGCTAGGAATACAATAGGTACTAGTTGATAAAAAAATAGTAAATAGGTATTTTAATCCTTTCAGCGCTTGAATACACATTTTATATAATCTTGTACGTACTACTCCACCGAGCCAACTAGACACTCGGATGGAATGCGGCTTCCCCACCCGTATAACCGCCACCGCCTGCGGCTTCCCGCCCGCACGCCACCGCCACCGCCTTGTGCGCGTGACGTCACATTTGACAATAATCTGGTATAAAAAAAAAACATTCGCCAGCGTGAAGTCTCTGAACGCTTTGTATGATAACTCGTCTCGTAACAAGTTATTCACCAGTGTGAATGCTTTCCACACAACCAACATTACCATGTCGCAATACTTGTAGTGACAGCAAGTCATGCGACATGTTGATTGTCCGACAATGGAAACGCAACTCTATACATGTCGTGAGATCTGTTGAAATCAACATGTTTTTGCGCAATGGACTCACTATCAATTTTTCAGCGGATAAGTTTTTGGCTTTTTGCTTGAACTTATGTTTAGTAAGCTTTTTGCTCTTGTTGACGGATTATTGACGGACTAATTTTTGTTTAATTTATGCGCGTGATTGTACTTTTGTAATTCTATGAGTGGAGTTATGATGTGGCTGTGTTTTTAAATAATAATAAATGTAAATAAGAACAATTAAATTTGTTTTTGCTAACTAAAAGTTCAATTTTTTTAATATAAAAAGCAGAAAAGCACTTCCGGGTTTTTACAACGACTTTTAAAAAGAAACACAAGCGTTACAAAGTGTTTTAATATAAAGCCGTATATCACATCTTTATACCATAACCATAGAAAAAAATACTCTATCATTTATGACCTAACCTTAATTTGCTTCTATGTTATTACTTGTGTATTATAATATTACTTATAAATTATAGATAGCAGCAGCTATCTAATAAAAATAGTTCACCAAATCATGTTAGCTCTATCATCAATTGCCAGGGGAATACTTAGAAGTCATTGCCCAAATTGTTTTAGGTTTCAAAATTATGGTAAGCAATAACATTGTTTTGATAATAAATAAAGTTTTATTCTGCTGAGCGCACGCGTAATTATTGTTATATATATTCCAGCCACCCGTAAAAGGTTTTACCGTCGCACAAGTATTATTCAAAGTGATAATAAATGGGAAGTGACTTTGGACCACCGCCGACTCAAAACTCCTAATGGACGTGTATTAGCGGTACATAGCGAGCCACTGGCTCGTGCCATCGCGGCCGAGTGGGATGCTCAAAATGATACGGTTACACAGCCCACCATGCATATAGTGAGTAACTTGTATATGTAAGCCTGAGCTGTAGCTCATTTTGCGTGAGTTTGTAAGCATATAGGTACCAATTTGCGTCAGGATTATTCTAGCTGACTTCTTAGTTTTTTAATTCATCATCATCATCATTTCAGCCAAAAGATGTTCACTGTTGGACATAGGCCTGCAAGGTTTTCCACAACAACCAGTCCTGTGCCACTTGCGTCCAGCGGTTTCCCGCAACCTTCACTATGTTCATTCTTATTAAAATACTCTAGAAAAAGTTAACACTATTATTGGTTTCTTTGAGTGAGCACATAAACCTTCCACACCTATATGTACATATGATTGTGTGTCATGTGTGTATAGGTATCATCCTACCAAACCTGAGATTGGCTGATACTGGCATCAACAATAGCCAGACACACTTTTGGGTACTTATAGCAA
The DNA here is from genome assembly GCA_947859195.1 of Drymonia ruficornis. Taxonomy (NCBI): domain Eukaryota; kingdom Metazoa; phylum Arthropoda; class Insecta; order Lepidoptera; family Notodontidae; genus Drymonia; species Drymonia ruficornis. Next base: position 10,534,403 of record OX401905.1, on the reverse strand, counting down.
GAAATTAAAAAAAAATGCAATTACCGCTTTGAAGGATAAGTAATGTGTCAACCATAAAAAATCTTGAATAATTAATATAGGAAATTAAAGCAAAAGTGGCACACAGGACAGCATTCTAGTTCTGAATTTGTGTGCTGTCTAATGTTCATTTTCTGTTTTTAGACTGCATTATGCAACACAGCATTAGATAATCCAGGAAAATTAACACCACATGACATAGCCAGTTATCTTCTAGATTATTTCTCCACGGACACTATTCTTTTTCATTCAGAGGTAAGTGAAGCCAAAACAGATAAACATACCTGTAAGCCTATTATGGAACTTTTTTGACCATGTTTCAAACATGACTAGCCTGGAATCACTCTTCCCATCAAATTGGCAACGAGTAATGTCCCAGAAGGGCTAGACAACTACAAGCTGACGTCTACAAGCGTTTCTTCAAATCGCTACGCTTCATGTATGGAAATGACATAAGTCACGTGATCTACATAGCAACTTATTGTTGATCAACGTAGTGACGTTTGACATTTCCATACATTGTGAAGTCTATTCTATTCTATTCGATTAGCGTTCATGCCACTTGTCTAGGGGGGCTGATACCAGACCATACCTACCTAAATGAGTAAAATATGAGATCATTATGAATAAATAATAATAATATACCTATTCCCTTGAGAATTTCTGATCCTTTGAATACTATTATAGGAAGAAGAGGAACTAAAAGCACTCCAGGATGAAAAGTGGGGTGCGGTATTGGATTGGTTCCAAAAGAGATTCAATGTGGTTCAAGCAGTGTCTAAAGACTTGGAGCCTCCACCCGTGACTAACGAGACCCGGGCAGTTTTGGCTAGGCACTTCCTTTCTTATGACTTTACAGCACTCAATGGTAACTATTGCATAGTTGTTTTAATTCACTAGCTTAGTATGGGATAAATACTAAATCTGGTAGTATACACTGGTGATATTTAGAAATGGCTTCCATAGTTTTGCTGTAATAGTCCCCCACCCACAGGCAATATTTTCAGTTTAGGAATGTACTGATGAAAAACATTTTTGGCTATATTGTAAAGGCAACCAATTTCAGGAAGAAATATCAAAAAATTCATCGAAGTCCCAATGCCTCAGTGACCGTTACGACACTCCAACCCATGTCTTCATTAGGGCTAGCTGACTTTAATTTTCACTAAAGGATCACTTTTTTCTCCGTCTGGCTGTGTGTCGAGATATGCACAGCCCAAACCGCTGGCGATAAAAACATTAAATGTTTACTTATTTATTAAGGCTACTCTTTACTAATAAAAAAAAACATTTCGGCATTTTTTAAAATTCTATTCCTATTTAGTTCCTACAGAACCCTCAAGGCGCGAGTCCTGCCTTTTCGCACTTGTCCGGCCTTTTTTATCTAGCAATGCATTTTCTAGGAATGCGTGCATTTTTGCTTAAAACCATTTAAGAATTAGATAAGTACCTGTACCTATAGACTACAGAATTGGATATAATCTGTGTCAAAAAATGTTTGGCTTCCATAGTCAAACCACTATTAAAATCAAGTTAGTCCCAAGTTGGGTACTTGTAAGTATGTTCATGTTGGGACTCCCAAACATGAACATACTTGCAATACATATCCTATACAACATGTTATGTACCTATGTAGGTAGACTGTAATAAGGCGGCAGATGGTAAAGTCAGTTGACCTTGTCCGCAATAAAAAATAAATTGGGTCATTAGATCGCGAAATACTTTTTTAAAACATAATTAGCTATTTACCTAAAATTGTTATCTTCGCGGCTTTACTTGCATGAAACCTCGATCTTCTCTCAGGTAGTGCAATGACCCATTAATTGCCTACTTACTGCCTTTGACAGATTCTGAAATCGGTATCCGAGAGTTCCGTGATCCAATCCTCATTGAAGACGCGCTTCTTAAAAAAACAACTCCCAAAAAGTTTTTATATTATTGTGAGTCTGTTATCTCACTTCTCGGCAGTCGTGCGTGTTTCACTGCTCGGCAAGACTTGACCACTCCCCTATTTTCTGGGCTATGGTGCCTCCATCTCCTGAGGCTGAACTCCGATGTTTTAAAAAACATTCGATGTCCAGTCTAAACTCATTCAAATTGGGTGGCTTTGCGCCTAAAAAAATATATTTGTTAGGTAGGTAGATAATACCTTCACGGTTGTATTGCATGAAGGAGTAGGCGCAAAGTGGAATAGGTAGATAGATATCTTATAAAAAAATATGCATTTACGTTTATAATCACATAAATAAACGGGCTTCTAAATTAACGTTAACTAATGTGGCAAATAACAATATCCTACGCTCCCAGGTCACAGTTCACACTTATTAACACCCACGCACGAATATCTTGCACGCTTAGAATTACTGGTCTGAGCTCGGACTTTAATTTGTAGCTCTGGAGCATCTTTATTATTTAAAATTCTTTGTCTGGATCTACTATAGCGTTGTTCTCAACATCATAGCATTACTATTATGGGTACTTTATCAATACTTGATTGTATTGTTATACAGCATTGACTTTTGGCGTCGAGGCTCTTAAATCATCACTGCTTATGCTGGCGTGTGTCGAGCGACGCCTGGAACCGAAGGAAGCCGTGCTGCTGGCTAGATTAGAAGAAGAATATCAGGTGCGTAGGTACCTACTAAGATGCGGTATACGATAGATACACACACTTTCTTGCTTGCTATAGACAGCATCATTGAGAATGTAAAAGAATAAGAATAGCAGTATATTGACCTCATTTTGTGCTAGATACGCGTACCTATGTACCTATGTACTCTAAAATCCAAATTCTATGGTGGGTACTACTACCTTGTCATTTGCTAGCTTTGATATTTATATCGTTATTGTTACCTATTAATGAGATGCCAGCTGTTATTCTGCAGATATTTAACCAGTGATGTATTAATTGAACAAGTTTATTTAGCTTACGTTAAAGACATTACCAGGAAGAGAGATATGTGACTGGCCAAAATAGGGTGTTCAACTAAACGGAGTCCATAGACACATCGTGCGCGGAAAATAAGAAAACATTTTATATTGCCAATACGGCTCATCTTTTGGTGAATTACATGCAACAAAATGCCATTATAGAGGGGGAGCCTATGATGCTAACTGTGGATTTACTCCAGCCCCGCGGAAACCTATTAGATTTGGTAGATTAGATGATAGGAAGAATAAATGGTTCTAGATGTTTCCACTTTCAGCGGTGGGGGAAGCGTCTACATATAAAATTCAAAATTGTAAAAAAACTAAATGACATTGATATACTCAAGCATGTCAGATATTGATATTTTTCATGCTGCAACATGATAAATTGAAAAAAAAAAAAAAAATACTCGAGCGCGTCAGATTTTCAGAGGGGGTGGTTAGTGAAACTTACAGATGCCCCCATTTCTTAGACTGACGATCAAATTAGCAAAATTTAAACTTTTGACACTTCTTAGCTATAGTCTGATTTTTAATTAGACGAAGCAAACTGACAGCTAAAAATGTCACTGTTCTATGAATTTGAACCTTATTTGTTCTATTTATATCGAAAAGTGACATTAGCACCTGTCAGTTTACTTCGTGTAATTAAAAATCAGACTATAGTAATGAATCCCCCTTATCTTAAGTTGACGCGCTCGAGTATTTTAAGATGATCAAAATAATTGTTTGGTTCCCCTAAGCGTACCCCCCTATATTAAGGGCTCATACTGGTTGGAGGTTCCTATCAATATGCAAGGTATCTCCCTTATCTTAATCTGACGCGCTGGAGTAAATCCAGAAAACCCTTCTACAGCTCCCCATCTATTAAGTTGATCGTCGAATTGCGAGTGCGATAAGGGGCCATCCATTAATTACGTCACACGAATTTCATGATTTTTAGACCCCTCCCCCCCTTGTCACAGCTGGTCACATTTGCGAGACCCCCCCCCCCTTCCCTGTGTGACGTCACATATTTTTTATAATTTTCAGAAATTTTGCAAATATTTCGTTAAAAATTCAAATTTCGGTTTTAATACTTAGATATATTAGATTTTTAAATGTGACGTCACAAAACCTAGGACTCCTCCCACCCCCTTGTCACACAATGTCACATTTCGTCGACCCCCTCCCCCCTTTACGTGTGACGTAATTAATGGATGGCCCCTAACAGATGTGTGAATTTAGCTGCATTTAAGTAGTTGTGCGCTGAGCACAATTCTAGTGATTGTAATGTTAGGAGGTAACATATCTGCGAAAATAATAGTTACATCAATGGTTTACGTACGTAAGTAGGTTACCTACTTTGGTCGCGCCGTGTAGATACAATAAAAAATGTTGTTACAGTCAGCGCGGTGGGGTCGGGTGCCGTGGGCTCACGAGTTGAATCAAGCAGAGCTGACCGCACGCGTGGCAGCCTCCCTGTTAGTCATACAATGTTCCAGCGAAAGACACTCTGCGCGGGCCAAGGCGGCGCCGGCGGCCGAGCAGGCCTCACAGTAGCTGATTTGATTATTTACTCATAGGGTAGCAATAACTCTGTGTATACGCTTGTAGGAACATAATAAAATTCATTCTAAAATATCTTTAAAATTCATTTAAATTAGTATGTACCTACTGAGTAAGTATTTATAACTACTCCTGCTGAAAAAAATAATTGTTAGTATGTAAGTACGTAGCTGTTGTACCTACTAATTTATTATTTGGGTAAAGAAACCTGCAGAGCTAAAATTATTTTCTGTAAGCGCAAATAGGTACCTAGTTACTAAGTACCAATGCTACGTAGGTACCGTAGGTAACAAAACCAAATCACTAATTGACTTTGGTCTGGTTAATAGGACTCACGATCTAGATTGTAGATGTTACAATTCATGATATAAACATTTTGTAATTTACAAAAGCCGCAAAGAATTTCGGAATGAAAACAAGCGGGGTCGGAGTACCTACCTAAGAATGAAATGAAAATAGCAAAAAGCAAGTCGCGAAGTTCCGCTAAATATAGCTGGGCGGGCGGAGAGCGCCGCGCCCGCGCCGGCCGCCACTCGACAGTGCGCGAGCGCGACCTCGCTTTGTTCACAATCACCAACTGCGCGAGCGCTCTGTTTGTTACTCACAATTACTTCATAAAACAGCTCACTTGCAACTGGTTCTATTCTATCTGTGCTACCTATTTGTTTTTATCCTAATAATTGTACAAGTATTTCAAGAAATGGCTTCTGTCAATTTTTTGTCGAGCCCAAGTGTGCGCCAAAGGAAGGCAAATAGTGGCTAAGATGTTCTAGTTGGTTGGACCTACATTTACTAGCATTTTGTTCACCACTGCGCTGCGTAAGTACCTTGCCTACCATTAATTTATTTGTTGTTATTATGTTGAAAATGTACCACCTAGATAGTTAACCCACTTAGAATGGGCTGTGATTGAGTACGCACGAGTAGGTATGGATAAAATACCGTGAGATGCACACAGTAAAACACGAATAACTGTTATAGGATTTGTGACATAAGACCAGGTTCCAACCTAATTTCTTTGTTATGTAGTACCTAAAGATTTAATCAATCGCAACCAGCAATCATTTATATGGGTATATATTATGCAAAATTTAGGACTTGCTTCCAATGTCATTACGAGACGGATAGTGACACAGTCTGAACCGATGACTAACACGCTCATTGTTTTCTTTCTTTATTTGATTACGAATTATTTAAATAAAACGTAAAACGCTGGTAAGTGTTATATCTGTCTCAATATTATTAAGTTGATCGTTTACTCATGAATATCTTATTAAAACGTTTCAGGGGTGATGAACAAGGACGTAGAAGTAGAGGCTCGTCCTCGTCCACTCTCTACCGGCTTATGGACGTTGTTCTCTTGGCTGCGGCGCGACGACCGCTCCAGTTCCAGCGAGAGCCTCTCCAGCGCAGGCTCGGACCGCACGGTTGCTAGTTTTGCGTTTCTTGCGCCGGATCACTACCGAATCGCTCCTGACCCGCTTATTTTACCTCCGCCCGGCCCACCCACGGACTCATATAAAAAAAGAGTACACGATCGGAATCTGCGTCGTCAATACGATCGCGATCTTACTCTACATCGGAAGTACGGTTTATTCAAGAGCGAAACTTGCGGTTACGACGCTTTTAGCCTTCCACCTGTGCGGAGGGTTAACGTAGATTGTAACAATAAATGGGATCGAGAGCGGAGAGCCACTAGTGAGTGCTTGCAAAGGCGGATAGTTCACGTTCCTGGAAAACGCCGTGCGCCTGCGCCCCCTGTTGTTGGTTCCTCAGCATCGCTACCGAGGCGCCATAGCAGGAAGAGACCTGCACCGCAACCACCACCAAAATTGATCGAAATAAACAAAGAAAACCTTGAAGCCATAAATACGATTCTGACCCAAATGAATGTCGATCCAGGTTCAGATAAACAAAAATTGGGACGGAATGATGTAATGATGGGTTGCAAATCTGAGAAATATTGTAAAAAAGAGACGGTCAAAGATGGGAAAGTTCGCTCAGAAAAAAGCTTTTTAAAGCAAATATTTGACAATAAAAAAAGGAATTCTGCTATTGATACATCTTCCGTAAAATTACTACCCAGTATAAGTGAGTTGGATAAGCAGGCAGCTGAAATTATAGAAACTTGTAAAACAAAACCGTCGGAACGAGACAATAATGTTAAAAGTGTTCTAGCAGGAAGGATGGATACAGGGAATTTAGACCAAGCTGGTACTTGGATTTGTGTCAGTTGCTTAAGAAAATATAATTCTTCGTTGGTTACATGTCTTTATTGTTTACCGAATCAGAAAACGCAGCCTATAAACGATAAGAACGTAACACCGAAGGGTTCGAACAGTTCCACGCAGACAGAAAATAATTTTTATAACATCGCGTCGTCTAGTAAAAATAGCGCTGCAGAAGAGAAACAAAAACTAAAAGAAATGTTGAAAGAAATGAAAGACTCACTACATAGAAAACCCAAACCTGATTTGACTGAACCGAAAATCGTTGCTGCAACTAGTAAACAAACTTACACATTTACGGAAACACCGACACTAAAAGTAGGTTCCAAAGTGCATCAAGAAACTAAGCCACAATTACCACCCGAATCAACTTCTTCAGTAGTAACAAAAATTTCTGCAAGACAACCAGTTGTATCGACACATAAGCAATATCCAGTTCTCACAGAATCTCCTTTAGTAACACAACAAATTGTAATAGCCCACCACGCTAATATAAAAAGTGATAATTCCAAAATATTAAACAAAAATACAACATGTAAAATATCTTCCGCTATAGTATCACATGGCCAAACGAAGCGTGAAGGATTAGTAAAAAAGGAAATAAAAGATTCTTCCACCAAATCGGTAGAAAGGTCCGACTTACATATACCTCTTAAAATCTCTTCATTATTAAATCCAGTATACGTACCAAAAGAAAGCATTTCTCAAAAACCATCGCAAGATATTGTAGAGCCTACCTACAAGCCCACATTAAATAGTACACCACATCAAATAGTAAAGCCTATAGATAAACCTCAAAAATCAAAAATAGAGGTATTAACTTCCAATAATTTGAATAAAATTACTCCTACATCATCAAATAGTACCCCTTCTTCTGCACCATCATCATCTCAAGCAAATACAGCACCAGGTGAGACGCAAATTAAAATCAATACGAAAGAAATTGCGCCTCATAAAAATAATACTCCACCGACACAATTTACAGTAGCAACTAAAGATCCATCGGAGTCACAAACAAAAGATAATATACGAAAAAATATTGTATCCATGACACCTTCCTCTGCGGAATGTAAGTCAAATAACATAGACACGCAAAACCAGCACTCGAAACGAAGAGACTTAATCCACCAGCTCGAGCAGTCTATTGCTAAAGGAGATGAGCGGGCTGCAGCGGATGCAGCCGCTAAACTCGCGCAATTACGGCTATCATGTTCGGTGTTATCATTTTCATCGCAAATATTATCTTCAGCATCTACATCCTCGAAAGACGTAAACGCAGTAAAGAGTGACCATAAACCAACTACAACGGCAAACCAAACCAAAAGTATAAAAACGCAAGATACATCAATTGTGTTGGAAAAATCATCACAATCGCAGCAAGTTATGGGTCCAAGGTTAGATATCCATAAAAATAGTGCTACTCCAGAAGCACCAAAAACAACAAATATATCACATAATGAACACGACTCCAGTAAAGAAAAAGCTAAAGTGGTACAGGAAGCGGCTACGTCCCAACATAACCGAAGCGATAATCAAAATAACGTGATCTCGTAAGTACTACGTACCTTATCATACATACCTATATAACATAATTGTAGATCCCTACTTATATACCGTAACCATTTCTTTCACTCTAACGGAAGCGTGTGGATTTCTTTTGAGAAGTGCACTTTTGTTGATGAGTGACTGACGGTTTCCGGGATTTTCGTCGCGTCGTAGTGAACTAACCGGTAGATGCGTGCGAGTGACGGAGGACTGTGATGTGTGGATATTATTGGCAGTGGACGTCTTTCAGTTGAAAGATAGAATCCCGGAAACCGACGACACTCATCTTCATCTATCAGTCACCCATAGAAATGTATAATTATAGGTACCTAGGTGTTTGATGGAATTGGTAGAACGGTAGTTCATTTGGGACAACACGACACTCATAGCTTGCTGATTGATTCTTTTTTCAAAGTTAAAGATATGTTAACAATATCTTTCAGAATAGCGGTTTTAGTAGAAGATCGAGAGGCAACGAGAGGGCCTGTGTACCTGCGCATTAATCGTCAAGCTAATATGAGAGATCTGCGGCGTGAAGCAGAGACTTCGTTAGGTTTGGCTACAAATCTACAACGATGGATCATCGGTCGTACTCTGTGTACGGAAGACAACATAGCAGTAGCTTCGCTAGCTGGGCCCGATTTCAGCGCGCCATTTTATTTATGTTTAGTTGAATCGGGTATGTATCAAGTACATACATAATTAAAGAAGCTTTTTCTTGAATTTCATACAGCCTGCTTAGGTGCAATAGACTTTTACCCCCAAATTCATAGAGATTTTTACAATGGTTTTGAAAAGCATTTTTAGGAACAAATGTGATTTGTAATTCCACTGCAAGTCGATCATAACCTTTCTATGAATTTGGGTAGGTTAGGAAGGTGTTAGTATTTGTAAATAATAATCGCTGCAAGTATTTTTTTTACACAACCAATAGAATAAGAACACTTGCGCACCTATTTTTCAGAGACAAAGATAAACACAATCCCCCGCACTAAAGTAATTGATACAACGAAGATCACCGCGAAACATACTCAAGACAAAGGCGGCAATGTTTACACGGAATTAGTTCAGTTGGAGCAACAAGCGCTTGTTCCTAATTCTGAAAATTTCGAGTGTGGAGTTTGCATGGAAGAATACGCGCCCGGTAGAGGCGTCGTGCTGCGCGAATGTGTTCACATTTTCTGCAAAGAATGCTTATCCGATGTCGTACGGCATTGCGAGGAGCCGAACGTGCCATGCCCGGCCATGGGCTGCCGTGGGGTATTGCAAGAACGAGAAATCCGTGCAATGGTGCCGCCGAAAGATTACGAGCGCTGGTTGGCGAGAGGTTTAGCTGCGGCGGAAAGTGGCACACGAAACGCATTTCATTGTCGAACAACAGATTGCACAGGTTGGGCTCTATGCGAACCGGGGGTCCAAAAATTTCCATGCCCTGTTTGCAAGCGCATTAACTGCGTACCATGTCAGGTATCTAAATATCTCTTATTTACTCAATCATGTCCCATATTATCTATACTGTCAGTGGCGGATCTGATACGCTGGCTGCCCTAGGCCTATGGAAGATTGCCGTCCCCCTACTCCCTGTAAAGCACGAATTTTCTGAATTTCGCCAAGTTTTGCCACCCCCTAAAATTTTCCGCCAAAGGCCCGGGCCTACTCGGCCTATAGGGAAATCCGCCTCTGTATACTGTGCTCTAGTAAACACTTATGAATTAGCAATGAAGATGCATTGAAGACTATAACTACCTTATTTTGATTAAATCGTTAGGTAGAGTCTTCTGACTTTATTTATTTTATTGTGCAGATTCCGGTCATTATAAACAAAAAGTTAAGTCATATTGGTACTGAATACTGATTTTTAGAATTTTTTTATTTCTAAATATAATTATTATTTTAAAGGATATTCACGAGGGAGTTACTTGCGAGCAACATCAAGCTAAGATTAAAGAAGCCGCCATGGGTACAGATTTAAATCAGGCAGATGAAGGAACAAGAACATTACTTAATTCGTTAATTAGTAAAGGCGAAGCACTCGAATGTCCGGAATGCAAGGCTATTATAACGAAGAAATGGGGTTGTGACTGGGTGAAGTGCTCAGCATGTAAAACGGAGATTTGTTGGGTGACCCGCGGCAGGCGGTGGGGTCCGGCCGGCCGCGGTGACACGACTGGGGGATGTCGGTGCGGTGTCGACGGGAAGAGATGTCACCCGTCTTGCGGGTATTGCCATTAATTTCTACACGCCTGAAAATTTGGTATCAATATACATCAGTACAGAGTACATTAATATGTTATGAAGTACTCAAGTATTCTATAAGATTTTAATTTAATAGTGCACGATAATTTACATGGTTCTTCAGTAAATGCTAAAGTTGATGTCAAACACAAGAAAAACATATGCTGCTTTCTTTTTTTTACCTTGTAGTCGGTAGGTAGACGAAAATGATCGTATTAATAATAGTTAATTTTAATAAGATCGTTAAATAATAAATGAGTGCTGAGATAAACTACACCTGTTATACTTTCCAGCTGACCTTTGATTATCTTATTAAGTACTTAGTTACTTACTATCAATAAGATAATTTAATAGTTTTTTTATGGGACTGAGGTGGCAAAAACAAGCGTACGGCCCGCCTGATTTTAACTCAGCAGTTACCGTAGGCTATAGATGCTTGCAATACCAAAGGCATTGCTCGCACGCTGATCAGTTATTTCTCTTGAGGACAGCAAAAAAGTAATGTTTTATGGTCGGTAAATCATCTTTAGCATTTTCTAGGGCGCCATGCAAAATATTATTTAACAACCTCATTTACAATGTAATACAATATGCATCCTAACGAAAATGTAAGTAGTTGTAATGTATACAGGTGAATTTTTCAAAGGTGCATGTATGGCCAAATCCGAAACTAGAGGGAACTCCTCGTGGCCTTTATGATGAAAACCAAAATTACGCTTGATTACAATATCAACTGTCAAAATAGAATTTAAAAACCGGCCAAGTGCGTGTCAGACTCGCACATAAAGGGTTCCATACCAAAATATAATCATCTATGTTTTAAATTTACACTACTAGAGTGCGCTGTATTCAATAATCAAAATTTTGTATAAGGACCCCCTTTATTTTAAAATTTAATTTTTAGTCTTTTTTTGTTGTAGCGGCAACAGAAATACACATTCTGTGAAAATTTCAACTCTCTAGCTATTCGGTTCGTGAGATATAGCCCACTGACAGACGGACAGACAGCATAGGCTTAGTAATAGGGTCCCGTTGGCACCCTTTGGGGTACGGAACCCTACAAATAATCCTACATTTAATGGTTTTAAGACAGTTTCCATGTATCACCTATGGTTTCAGATTCTCCATACTGTCCCAGTTACAAAAACACACCAGTATTTAAGTTTATTTTCATCGCAGTGTTCATTTGGAATGAAATAAATCAATTCCTATAAAGTAACAACAATAAATTCTCCCACTTCGCAAGTGTCCAATTCTAGTTTTATGATAAATTGCAAATCTCTCTACAAATATTAAGACCAAGATCCTTTCTATAAATTTACTAAAATGTATAATTGTAGCATAATAAAGAACGAAAGCTTTGGTTTCTGTGACTCTTTAATTAATTAGAAGACCTAATTACATTACATATTAGATGGTAGTTGACACACCTCTTAAACCTTTTGTATATTCTTATAAAGTTCAGAGCTGTTGGAAGCCTATGGCCTGCATTTTAAATGTCTGTACCATCTGGATTAATTGTGTTACACACATTTATTCAGTTCAGTCGAGGAATATGCAGCGAGGTTAACTTGTACAGTACCCACCCTAAGTTCAAGTATCATATACAAAAAGAAAATAAACACAGTTAGGCCCTAATCCCCCGTTCACATTACCATATTTATTCCAATGATGATGGTATACAAAATTGTACGAGTTAACACATGCAACAATATTTTAGGTCCAGTATCTAATCAAATTTGTTAGTAGCCCAAACACAGTCCTGTAAATACAGGGCCACTGTTAATGGGGGGTAACTTATAAAAGCAATAAATGGACCGCTAATTTCTATAGTAATGGCTTACTGCAAATATCAATTACAATCTGAACAGCTCTGATCATTTATGAAAAATTTAGGCTTACTTTCACCCATGTTTTATTATGATATCTAACCAATATCATCATACAATAAAACATTTTTAAAACAGAATAATTCATCCAGGAGACAGACATATATGTCAAAACTTGGCACCTTGGAGCAGCGGCTGAGTGCTCTACAGCTGAATACTCATACGCAACTTAAATTTCAGAGCTGCTTAACTTTGACGCCCCATATAAAAAATGACAGGTAACGACGTCTCAAACTGCTAAGAGGGACTTAAATATTTAAGTAGCCTTTGAGTATTCGGCCGCTAGTCATACTGGAGGAACAACTTCCAGACATATACAATTTTCAATTGTTTTCTATCAGTTGGGTGTTCAAAGACTCTGTATAACTGGAATTTAGATGACTTAGGCTCGTATTAATAAATGCATCTCAAAGTTGAGATCAATCTTAAGATGCTGTTTTTGACAGATGCTCCATACATTAAACGTCAAATCTGCATCATAAGTTCGATTTAAACTTTGAGATGCATTTATTAATACGAGCCTTAGACTGTTTAAATACTTATTCAGAATGTGCATCTAAACATGTACCTACTTTCATAGGCATTAACTTCATAATTGTATGAATGACCACACACAGAATACTGGAAATGGTTCTCACGGACATGTAACATAGGGTCTGTAACCTAAATCAGTAGCTATCTTAATCTACTTAAGGTTAAAACTTAATTAAACTTATCACAAATCACTACACTAACATCAATAGCGTCGCATCCCTCTTCCGCCGGGACCGCCGCGTCCCATGCCCGGCGGCGCGCCCATCATGCCGGGCGGCGGGCCGCCCATCATGGGGCCTCCGCGCATCTGCGGCGGCGCCGACAGCTGGCCGCGCGCGCCGGGCGCCATGTGCTGGTGCGAGGGCCCGCCCACGCCGCGCGCCGGGCCCTGCAGGCCGGCTGGCGCGCCGGGGCCCGCGCCGCGGCCGGCCGCGCGCCCCCCGCCGGGGCCTCCGATCGCGCCCGGCAACGGAACGCGAGGCAGGCCCTCCTCCGGTGGGGGAGGTCCTTCTATGGTCAACGATACGATGTTCTCCCCGCGCAGCAAGACGAATCCTAGAGTTCTTTTCTCTTCACGATCTGCAGTTTTACTGTTTTTCGACTTGATCTTTCTGAACTCCTCGCAATCTCCCAGTATCAAGTTCATATGTTTGTCGAACGCTTTGAAAGTGCCAATGAAAGTACGGGAATCTTGCAATATAACCCGTACTCTATAATTGATGTGTTGTTGCATCTTATTGTTCTTTCCGATCGTCTGAAATTATACAAAACATGATAATAAATACATTCATTACCAAATCCAGCTTGTTAGGATTGTAAGATTTAAGATTTAAAATATAAGGCGATGGCATCATTCAAAGCGGGTATTGGACCGGCTTTATCTAGATTTTGATTAGCGGGTATTATTTGTGCGGCTCACGGCGGGTACACAATAACGACAAGAAATACATTATAAATCGTATGAAGTAATATTTGACTCAATAAAGTTATGTCATACATACCATTTTGGACAAATGATTAATTTATTATATTCAGATAAAATTACACAGCTCAAATTGCTCAAAATCAAAATGGCAGGCAACCAAAAACCAAACCAACTTGCATGTTATTATTTCGCAGACAATGTTGCCAACCCTTGCAACAAAAAATACCCCAGTATATTTTAAAAAATCCCAATTAATGATATTATTTTACGTAGCGAGACATTAGTAGCAGAATACTTCATGAAATAAATTTTCCATTTAATTAATATTTATTTTACTAAAATAATCATGAGATGAATAGGTAGCTTATTCATACAAACATATTTCAGTCGGCTAATAGAAGATTTAGTTTATAAAATGCTATCTGTAGCTCTATTAAACTATTCGCATTGGTTTTTGGTAATATCAAAATTCGAGTATAAAACGATCTTTTGACATAATTTTAAATCTTTTTAGGTTCGTCTCGAAACTTTTTGCTTTTGATTTCCGGTAACCGGTTGGGCATAATAATTGCTTTGTTTTTTGTCATCGTAGTGTTCAGCAAAACGCAAAAAGTTCCGAGACCGAGCCTATAAGGATATGAGAGACCGTATTATGTTTTTTGCTAATTGAATTTATTTGGACGAAAAAAAAGTAACAGAGTAACAATAACAAAAAAAGGTAAAAAGATAATCACATAAAGCTTTTACTATGGGTAACCTTTGGTATGGGACCCTGTGACGTCCAAACCAAGAAAAAAAATGAAAAGCCCGTTTTCGAGTTTTGCCTCTGGTGGGAATCAAACCCTCAACCACCAGATGCTGTGAGCCGAGCAACTATGTTGGAGGTATGTTGGTTGTTGTTTGAACCACTGCTCCGAGCGATCATCATCAAATTACGAGCTATAGCCGATCACGTTAATACAAAGTTGATCCACGCCACGGTCGTTTCTGACCAAACTTCAAGTCAGAATTCAACCACAAATTCAACTTTGATTTTCGTATATCATGACTTTAGTAAGATACGATGTGTTTTCGTTATTAAAATGGCTACGGAATCCTACATTGTACATGGGCCGATTTGCACTTGACCGGTTTATGTTATATAAATAATATCATTATCATATAACATCCTGATTGTAAAATGATCCTCGACATTATGATAGACATTTATTAGATATAACGATAGACGTAAAGATACCGTAAAGGACACAAGTCCGAAAAGTTCCAAACTGAGACCAATATTTAGGTACTGGCAACATTAGGTACTCTGTTTACAAAACCTGCCTGTCAATATTTATTGTCCATAGATAGAGGAAGATTTTTTTTAGGTTTCGCCCATAGAGAAAGCATCAATAGAGATGACACGGTAATAATAATACCGTGCTTGAGCGAGACATGCTTACGCCCGATATCCTAAGAGTGTAAGAGATAAACGTACTATCTTTTGTCACTTTTTGCGTATTGCTCTAAGTTTTTTGGGCACAAACTTCTGGTAGGTCTTTGGTCCAGGATGAGCCAAACAAAGCATCACCCAACCAAATTTAGAAGTAGTATACGTCAGATCACGTTCCATAGACATTAGGGTTAAGCGTAATTTAGCAGGATTATACATCATTTGTCCCTTACGGGTGTACGCGCTTGTCAAATCTATAGGTACATTCTTTGGCCGTTTTCACATTACACGGCACGGCAGCGGCGACGGCTGTCACTGAGATATTTTCGGGGTTTTCATTGGTCAGTAACCAATGACAACTGGTCACTGACCAATGAAAACCCCGCAAATATCTCAGTGACAGCCGTCGCCGCTGCCGTGCCGTGTAATGTGAAAACGGCCATTATCTAAAGTACTACCCATAGATTTATTATTACAGGATAGATACCTACCTACGTTAACTTTTTGGTTAAGAAGAAAGTCAGTGTTGCCAGCTTACGGGTTACCCTACCAAATTTAGGGGGTAAATAAGTGGGCGGTGGTAACGCTAAAAAGACTTATAATCAATATAATATTACAGAATACTATAACCAAGGATCTTTTATTACTACAGGATAAACCAGTTGAGTTTTTGGTTAAGAAGAAATTCAACTTTATTCTCCTGGTTTAAGGTCTATTATACCTTGACAATTCTGTAGACAGAAAAACGAGCCGAGCGAGAGGCCCCAGTTGGGACCGTGTCCCTCTCACTCCGAGTTGCCATGCCAAAATAATATTATCGTTGGGTAGTGATTGGTGGTTTTTAAATCAAGCAAATAAATATTTTTATTATTTATCGTGACTATTGTTTATATGATAAAACAACAGTCACGATAAATAATAAATTGATTTATTTGCTTGATTTAAAAACTACCTATCACTCAAATTAAAAAAAAAAAAAATATTATTTATCGCGACTATTGTTTATATGATAAAACAATAATCACGATAAATAATAAATTAATTTATTTGCTTGAATTAAAAACCACCAATCACTACCCAACGATAATATTATTTTGGCATGGCAACTCGGAGTGAGAGGAACACGGTCCCAACTGGGGCCTCTCGCTCGGCTCGTTTTTTGTGCAGAACCTAGTGAACAGTCCAGGTATGTACCTATTTATGTTCGTGACTATAACTTATTATTATAAATATTATTTTAAATATTATTTTCTAGTAAATGTAGAGATTTTAGGGGCTTTTGACTTGAGCTTTAGGGACAAATATTTTTGAGAGTTGATAATATTATTGTGGAAATTTAATCGCAGTGCGCGTTAGGTCAAATTCCATACGCTGCACTAACTAAATAGAGATACGCTGTAAATAAACCGCGCGAATAAAACCGCGCTGTGGTTTATTCGCAATGCGGCCAGGCTCTTATACCTTGACAATAATATTCTGTAGACAGGAAACGAGCCGAGCGCAAGGCCCAATGTGGGACCGTGTTTGTCCCCATCACTCCGTGTTGCCATGCCAAAATAATATTATCATTAGGTAGTGATTGGTAGTTTTTAAATCAGTGTTGTTAATTTAGGGCCAAAACATGCGTGTTGGGCTTTTTTAGGGCCCAAAAAAATGTAGGGCAATTTTTTATATTTCATGCACCACTAAGTTGACTGAACAAAACAAGTAAAAAAATGGCAAAACGTCTATTTCTGTTGCATTTTTGAATGTTAAGTTCATCGACGTAATACCATTGAACATGACTGTGGACTACAAACTTTATTTTCCATTCATTTAATCAAAAATAATCCTTATGTGACGGACTTAACGCCCACGATGCACGCATTATAAAAACCGGTCCGAGCCAGATACCTATAACTGCGCCTTCTTTCCCTTTCTAACAGTACAACCTTTCATCCCTTGTGTTGCCAGTTAATATTTATTCGATCACCTTAAACTTGGTACATTTTCATGTTAAGAATAATAAACAATAAAGTCGATTAATGAAATACCTATGGTAAAGTATAAGAATATCCTAAGATTAAAATTTCAAATATAAATAAATATCTGGAAATAAGTACTTACCTTCTTTAATAATTCGCTTGTAATTGTCAGTTCCGTGATGTCTATAGGAATCGTAGCAGAAATAAAATTAAAAACTTGAAACACAGAACGTCAATTTGCGTGACACACGACATTTTCAGCTAATTTTAAATCTAGAGGATTGTGCTGAATTTTCTCATAAAAATGGGTAGAATATGCGTAATGGAAGGGTGTAAAAGCGAATATTATCCGAATTAAGGATTATCTTAACATAGGTAAGTGGGTAACTATGTTTTCCACGTTAAGTACATTTTAGATGTTCGGGTGACACAAATTACTCTAGTAAAAAGGACTATAATATAAATCTTATTATGTGTCTGTGTTAACTGAGGAATATCGTCCACGGGAACTGTTTGCAGCGATAAAGTCGCGCTTTTCGTTGCCGCACGACTACATCGCTACTTTTTGAAGTCGGTCGCATTTGCAGCGCGCGACAGACCACACGCTGGTAAAACGCGACGCTCACGCCGCGTTGTCACGGCTCGCCGGGCTCGCACACGGCGTTCGCGTCGTTCACACGCTCGAGGAACGCGCACGAGGGCCAGATTAACCATTTCAGGCAATGTAATTCTCGGGGCCCCTTTCCTTTACCCTTTTGTTACTTTTTAATAGTACATTACTGCCACGGTCTGTAATGAGTGTGTTGCTGGGCGCGTTGTTGATGGCCGAAAGCGCGGCGCAGCGCAGCTCCAGGCCTCCACAGCGCGGTCAGCATTGCAACCCTTGATGGACAATATAAAATAAAGGCCGAGACCGATGGTTTGTCGATTGAAATTGTTTGCAATTGGGACGACTTTTGACTTTACACTTCCCGATTACTCCTAAGCAATAAAAAACAAAAAAACAATTTTATCTTTTACAGATCCCAGGCGTGTAAATTGGTTACAACAAAAACCTATTGGCTACAGAAAAATTACCCAAAATTCCGTCATATACAGCAAGCATTTTAAGCCGACAGATTATGTCCCTAATTTAACACAACGAGTTTTAAAGGAAAATACCCTGCCCTCACTGTTCCTTTTCGTTAGCACAAAGGACAATGGGCAAAAGTGGTCCAAATGTCCACCACTTCCGAGACCTACGTCACTCGATAGACCACTACATACTGAGTAACTTTTGCAAAGCCAGTTCAACAAAATAGGCTGTCAGTAAAAAAAAAATTGTAGTTTAAAAAAATATTTTAATTTTTTTATTTCACACTTATGCTGCGTTCCATTCACCGTAATTTTTGTTATTTTCGTCCACAAAAAGTGTTAAAAACGATAATAATGATAACTTTCAGTACAAGTTGGTGCGAGTGGAACGTGATTTGTGGACAAAAATAACGAAAATAACAAAATTAACAGTGATTGGAACGCACCACCAGTGTTATGTCTTATACAGTTTTTTCGAAAGGCAACAATATAAATACACTTTCTAACATTAAATAAAAATAAAATAAGCTGTCAGAAAGCAAAAAATGCCGTGAAACATATTTTATTATTATTTTTGTTACCTGATGATAAGTGAAAAAGTAAGGTAACGCATAGAAGGTACCTGCTTATTTATTTTATAGAAGCGCTTGTTGTTCACTTTTCATCAGGTAACAAAAATAATAATAAAAACTTTTCACGGCATTTTTTGCTTTCTGACAGCTTATTTTATTTTTATTTAATGTTAGTAAGAGTATTTATATTGTTGCCTTTCGAAAAAAATGTATGAACATAATACTAATGGTGAAATCATATTTTTTTTTAATAATAATAATAATTTAGCCCTTTTAACGTCCCACTGCTGGGCACGGGCCTCCCCTCAATGCGAGGGGGATTCAGGCCATAATCCACCACGCTGGCCCAGTGCGGGTTGGTGGATTTCACATGTCTAAAGACATGCAGGTTTCCTCACGATGTTTTCCTTCACCGTAAGCAAGTGATAATCATATTAAAGTTATGATTCACACATAGATTTCGAAAAATCCAGAGGTGTGAGCCAGGGTTTGAACCCATGACCTTAAGCCCGCAAGACGCGTGCTTAACCAATCGGCTACCACTGCTTATTTTTTTTTAAACTACCCTTATTTTTTTACTTACAGCTTATTTTGTTGAACTGTCTTTGTAAAAGTTACTCAGTATTTAGTGGTCTATCGGGTTACGTAGGTCTCGTCAGTGGTGGATATTTGGACCAAGTCCCATACAGTTTTGCCCATTGTCCTTTAATTTTGTCTTATGGTCTAATTAGTTAGATATTCTTAGGGTACCGTACCTAATAAGGAAAAAAACTAAACCCTAATATGATAACTTTGTTGTCCGTCTATCTGTCTCTATGTCCGTCTGTCACAACTTGCACAGCCCAAATCAAACATAACATGTTAACAGTAGTAGGTACCTTTTATAGCATAGAAAAAGAGTAAGTATAGGAAAGATAAGTATTGGAAAAACCATAGATATGGAGAGCCTAGACAACGTCCAAGCGTGTGAAGTGTCATGTTACTTTATATTACAAAGTGGCAAAATCTACGATCTTAAATACTATTTTGTAACTTCATTTAGGTTGCCAAGATACAGACAGGCACTCGTGTGGTTTGGCCACCGCAGACTAATTTATTGTACCTACTCATGTTCTTAAGAAAATAAACATCCCTTTCCTTATTTTATTATTTTCCTATCATAACAATCTCGGAACAAAAGCACGTTTTCACTAGATGTCCATGGGGACGTTCTCAAAATTTCAAAATATTATGGTCACTCTTGTTGGCAAAGGAAACAACGTTCAGTATGGTATCTCGCTGTCGGCTTCACTTTTGCTGCCAAGTCCGCATTCCAGGTGTTAGAGACTTAAAACTTCCTTGGTTAAGTTAACACCCAACCTTTTTGTTTAAAATAAATGTCATCGAAACGTTACGGTCCACAAAATTGGATCAAGCTTAAAAAAAATTATATCCCTAATTCTAATAAAAAGTAATTAACACTAAGTTATTTTTTTATTTACCTTAATAAACCAGGAAACTCATTTAAACAATACTCTTGAATAGGTGCACAATTTAGGGCATTTGATTATTGTATTTAGGGCTATTTCATCTTGGTTTTAGGGCTCTTTTATTTTAGGAGTTGGTAACACTGTTTTAAATCCACCAAATAATTGAGAAATAAGGTAGATTTAAGGTAGTTATAAGGTAGAATTAAGAAAAAAATGTAATAAAAGTATACTGATGTTAGGCTCCAAAGGGCTAGTTCCCAGGGGCCGTAAAACTAATCTTATAAAAAAAAAAAAATATCCACCAAATAAACTAAATTTATTATTTATCGTGACTATTGTTTCATCGAAATATGTTGGATTCGTGATATTGCATTTTATTTATAGGTAGGTATATGCTCTTTCGAAGTGCTCGGCCCTGCTCCAGATTCGCAAGACACTCTCAGTCAAGATGTTTCTGGATGAGCCGGGTTCCATAAAACTATTTCTTTCTCTATATTGCTGGTTCGCGGCGTACTTAAGCTGCGCTCTATTCACGTTATTTTTTGTTATTTTCGTTCACAAAAACTGTTAAAAACGTTAATAATGATCACTTGCAGTACAAGTTGGTTCAAGTGGAACGACATTTATGAACGAAAATAACAAAAATTGCGTCGTCTGGAACGCAGCAATACTTAACCGCGTACAAAGTGATTCGCCAAAAAACTAACATTGGGCAGACCCAGGGTGGTTTGCAAAAGTTCCCGATAAATCGGGAAATCTACTGATTTTGGTCATTGTCTCCCGATATCCCGATTTAGCAATCATAGCTCCCGACTTTTTGCCTTTTCAACGAATGTAAAATAATATTCAATTACCACCACACCCATTCACACCACGTCCAAAACGGCCATTCAATTTCGCGGTATGCTATAGCAATTTGAACTGAAACACCTACTATATTAGCGGCACGTTATGATGGCACTTTTGACATGTAGAGGGGGGAAGATGATGAACCTTATTGCAACGGAATAAGATTCATTTTAGCATTCATTTTTTGACATTCCTAAATTTTAAAACTGTCATTCTTATTCCGTTATAATAAGGTTCATTTTCTCCACCCTCCCACACGTCAAAAGGGCCATCATAACGTGCCGCTACTGTACACGCTGGGCCGCACCGTCATGCGTCACTCGGGGCGACCACAAACAAAATATTATCACAGAGCATTTAATATTATAATATTATCATCACTACCCAAGAACACGGAACTAAAATAGTTATTTGTGTTATATGGGGCCAAAGTGATATTTTGGTCCGCGAGGGCGTTATTTTGAATTCAGAGGAAAGCGAAGGATTCTAAAGTAGAATCCTGAGCTTTGCGAGGAATTCAATATACGCCGCCCGAGGACAAATAGTTTTTAGTTGTAAGGCCTCGACCTTTGGTCTCGGCCTTTATTTTAGCTTGTCCATCAAGGGTTGCAATGCTGACCGCGCTGTGGAGGCCTGGAGCTGCGCTGCGCCGCGCTTTCGCCCATCAACAACGCGGTCAGCAACACACTCATTAGAGACCGCAGCAGTAATGTACTAGCTTTTGGTAGTGTAAGGACTGAATAAAACGGCATCAAAGGCAGTCCATTGCACTGCCCTTTGGCACGCTCAGTACATATCTACACTTGCGGCATCTATTTAGATCTACGTCTGTCATAGTATTTTCCAAAATACATAATTAAAATTCATTCAATAAATACATATTTTTTGTACTTTATTCATTGATTTTGTCTTAAAACATACATACTTACATTATCTACTTACTAGATAAATACAAAAACTTATTCGCTACACAATAATAACGGCACAAATGCACTTAATTATAAATAGTTTAATTAGTCTTTTTCTCAACTCTTATAATACCTACTAATAATTTCTTATTGGATGCGTACACACAAGCCCCGAGCCGCCGCGCGCCCGAGCAATCAGTTATGATATGACATTTACAGCCGAATACCTACTCGTACGCAAGCAAGTCGCAACTCAAATTTGAGGCTGCCTAACTTTGATGCGTCATAGGTATAAAAAATTACAAATAACGACGTCTCAAACTGTTGAGAGGGACTTACATAATTGAGTTGCCTTTAAGTATTCTGCCGTATGCGTTTCGACATCACTAGCTGACTGCAAATACACCTAGGCTAGGGCGTGCCGCTCGCCTCTTGCAGATGCAGCCATATTCTTTAAGTTTTGGTTACACTTCATCCCGTTAGGTCTAGCGTAAGGTACTTTATTAAGTATAGGTACCTACTACTATAGCTACTACCTAATTCCTCTATTATTCGAACTCAAGATCTAGGACTTTAATCTATGTAGTACTAAATCTCATGCAGAGTCAACATACAGCCACTGAGTTGAAAAAGCTTTAAATTACAATAGAAAATCCATTTAGGGTAATATGTAAGAATATAAACAAAATATGTATATTATAATATAGGCAACTAGCACACTATGAATCGGTCATTGCAGCAGGAGCAAACTGAATTACTGAAGTGTGTCGCACCACTGGTGAAATGTCCGCCTCAGGTTGAGGAATTAATTTTCTTTTCCGCAGAGGAAGGTTAGACGGTGTAAGGGTATTATATTGAATCGAAGTTGTTATAGTTGGCAAGTCAGGTGCTGGTTGTGAAGAAACCGTAGAAGTCAAAGTGGGCGGTGCTGCGGTGCACTGTGGGGACTGTGGGGACGGTGGGGAACTCGGCGGTGTCGGTGGCAATTGCTGCAAAGCTGCTTCCACTAAATCGCACATAACGTTCCCGTTCGGTAGTAGAGATGCAGTGGCTGGCAACTGCTGAGTGCGCGGCGTGGCGGCTCCATGCTCTTTATATATGTGGGCTTCCATTTGTTTTTTTGTGTTAAAAGTTCCATCGCAAACGGTGCAACGGTAGCATCGTTCACCGTAATGTTGGAAGCGATGCAGTTTTAATACATGATTATATCCGAAATCACGGAGGCATATGTCGCACGTGTAAGGTCTTTCCCCGGTGTGAGTCCGCGAGTGAACCTTGAGTTGCTTGGAACAGGTGAATCCTTTGCCACACCCGGGCGCTGGGCAGCGATATGGTTTCTCGCCAGTATGCGTACGAAGATGGATCACCAGTTGTCCTGATTGGATGAAAGTCTTATGGCAGTGTGGACACGCATGCGGCCGTTCGCCAGTATGAATCCGGGCATGGCGATGCAGTTTTCCCGAGTGTTCGAACGCAGCGTCGCAAACGCTGCATCTATAAGGACGCTCTTTGGTGTGGATACGGCGGTGTACTTGCAAATTCTCCTTGACGCTGAACATCTTGTGGCAATATTCACATTCAAAAGGACGTTCACCGGTGTGCGTACGATAATGGCGCACTAGTCTTGCAGGCACGGCAAAAGTTTTGTGACAGACATCACAACGGTGTGCATCTGCGGTAGTGCGGTGCGAGCGTGCGTGGGCGGTTAGTGCACTCCTGGTGGAGAGCGTCAGCCCACACTCGCCGCATTGATGTACGCGTTCCTCCTCACCTGCCGAATGATATTGTTTTAAGTGAAAAGGCGCTAAAGATTCCATTATTAACGCGACGTAATTAATGGCGCTCGGTTTACAACACGAGTCTCAACGCGACGACCGTTCACAGTATAGTGTCTGTTGTGTATGGCATGCAGCGATCAGGAATATCAGGATGCACCAACATAATACGGCCAGAAAGGGGTGTGAGCGGTGAGAAGGGAGCGGAGTATAAGCAGAGTGAATGTCCTCTGACAACACGTGGAGGCCTGCACCGCGGTTTCGACGCGATAGCGCCGCGGTGCAGGCCTCCACGTGCTTGGGCCGCCGACCCCGCAGTCCGCACTGTAAGTAGATATCCCCCCTTGCCGCTCGTCCTTCCCCGCCCCATTTAACCTTTTTTTATTATTGTACCTAGTAGTAGTAAAATAATAATAATTACTAATGGGTATTTGTATAAAAAAATTAGTTCGTGAGCTTAGGTATCTACCTAAATAGGTAGGTATTACAGAATGAATGCTGCAAAATAAAACATGAATTGGTAACTCAATAATTAGGTACAATTACTAATGCCAATAAATCTGTAAGTTTCGAATCTCCAAAAAAATAATCTGTTCAAAATCCCGAGAAATCTAAAGAGATTAAAGTCCATAAGTGAACAAAAACAAAACATGCATTGATGTAAGGATCGTACCTATCTGAAAACATGGAATAAAATCATCCTAACGTCATGACCATACGCAATGTAAAATATGAGATTGTTGTAGATAAATAAAAAGTAGACAAGACAAGTAATTAGTTCTACCGAGGTAGGTATGTATATCTACCAATTAGATAGGTACTACAGATTTAAAATTCCAGAAAAAAAAATGGGTTTGGAGGATGTGCTACATATTAACACACACATAAAAAAATCATAGAATAATAAATAGGTACCTATCTACCGACTTAATTAAAACATAAGTAGGTTACAATTTTCTAGTCCAAAATCGCATCAATATCCAATAGCTACTGAAATCAATGAAATTAGATTAGTAGAGGAAATAATAAAGCCCTTACCTATCATTGTTACAATGATGATGATTTTTCTATCGGGGTCAATAAAGTTAATGTTGGCGTAGGTTGTGCACAAAGGTTCAGCTGTAACTCTACGACACACTCACTCGACCGACAGTCCGCGGCTGAATGCGGGAGCGGGCGTCACTGGCAGGCAGGCGGAGCTGCCCTCGGAGCGGAATCGGCGGCGTCGTGAAACACGAGAGCGAGCGAGTGCTATCAGCGAAGTCATTACAAGAGCAGAGTAGCACTGCACGGCTCGCTACACGGAGATACTGCGCGTCGCTTCATCCTTTCTCACTACCTGCCTATTCTAATTCACCAAGTCACAAAATTAGTGAAGGTACACTTACCTAGTATTAGGGTACAAAGTTACTCATTACTGAACTCGTTTACGAAAACTCAGGCAGGATTTTGCAGATATGACTTGAAAAGCAACATTTAGGATGCGGAATATGCCTACTAACCTATCTATGCATTTTGAGGGAGAATACCTGGTAACTACCTACTTACGACTATGATGCGGGATTTCATTTACGATTTCAGGATTGTCACCAAAGTGTGGTCAACTCATTTGGCTCCGTACTTAGTAGGTAGGTAGTTACTTCGGTAACTGCTTAGTTGCTTAGGTACTGTAGGTACCTACCTAGGTACGTATTCTTTAAATTAGTATATCTACCTAAGTTGCTACCTAACTACCTAGGTAGGTACTTATTTAAATCCTATAATATGGTGATTGTTACACAAGCAAATCGCTATTATAAAGTAAATTATAATATATACGTATCTACCACATGTGATAGACGGCGCGCGTTTGTTGAAGGTTGGTTGGAATGTCCGACCCGTGTGGAGAGGCGCGGTGAGCGGGCAGAGGGGTGAGGCGGTAGCGTACACGTGGAGGCCCACTGCGGTTTCAAAGCGCGCGTGTGAACTCTCGGCTGCAGTGCGCGTGCGTAGTGCCCCGAACCCCGCTACCCTCGCTCCTCACCGCACTGTCCCTCTCCATTCCATTTTATTTATCGGTCTGTCTGTCGAGCTAGGACAACAACAACATAACGTCAACTATGTTAGGTGCGTCTTGTAAACTGTGTGCAATCGTCCCGGAAACTACATTTTCTTAAGTAGGTATATGATATACTTAGGTATTTACACATGCTTAGGTACTTTCTAGGTGAGTGGGCTACTAAAAATAAGAAAAAAAGGCTTGTTATTCCTAAACAAAAGTATTTGTTTACTAACTTAGTAAGTACTCACTTATGTACATTACCGTACATAGCTACAGCAAAAACATTAAGTAACATGCACTTGAAACACAGTTACCATGTTACATAGGTACATACTTACAGCACAGAATACTTACAGTCCAGGCAGGCAAAGAATAAATAGTAGTTTGTACCTATCACATGGGTGCAAAATAATATTTTTACGGCGAGAGCGCTATTTCTGAATAACCCGAGCATAGCGAGGGATTCTAAAGTATTCTACTTTAGAATGGGGATCTACCTACAGTACTACCCTCGCCTGGGGATTAAGTAAAGGTACATACCTGGCCCGGTAAAAATATTTTTCATGCGCACGTACTCTCTTGACTGCTGACCCTATGAAAGTCTTCTGAAACAGAGCGAGCAAAGTTTAATCGTTAAGTCACTTTAAGTAGGCATACGTATTTTTTTTAATACTTAGTATCAATAAGAAGTACAAGTTAGCACTTACATTTGTTTATAGCCATTCTAATTTATTTAAATATGATACTGTAAATTAACACAAATATGTGTGCAAAAATATTGTGTGCCAAACAGTTTTTGTGATACAGCAATCGGCAAATCGTTACCCGCCCCAGTACGAACTGAAATAACTCTGAAACCTTAGGCAAGGTAATAATTACCGTGCCTTAGGGAGCACTAATTTAAGTCATCGTTTAAATAAAATAATAATAAAACTCTTTAAAAAAATCCTTAGTAGTGCCACTATTGCCTGGTACAATAATAAAGGTACAGTCCGTTTTTCCTTAAATGACTTAAATGGTAAACAAAGATGGCGTCCTAGTAACCAAAGACAATTGATAGTGTTGGGACATTATCGAATGAACAAGTGAACAAATATACTCAGGAAGCTTGTAACTGAATGCTTTTCATGATGTGAGATTTCCTGACAATGTGGTTATGACTATGGGAATTAATAGCGTTGACAGTAATATTTTTGTAGTAAGCTGCCAGAATATCCTTCATTATCATGATCAAAGAAATAATTTCTCAAAACAAATCTTAGCCAACATAAAGAAATAAAACGACAAGATATTTTTATCTTTTTTATTAATTTGTTTCACTACAAGTTACTTCACTCGAGTCTTCTGTTTCGGATACGTGAACAATAAAACTGGGGGTCGGCGCGTCTGATGCAGCACCCATCTATTAATCCGTCAAGCTGCATCATTTTATCTTCTTCTTTTATTATATGACTAATGCAGTTGTTCCAGGACACCTACCAATTTGGCTTAAGCCTTCTTTGATCAATTCCTTGACTTCAGCCATTTTGAAGGATTTATTATTTTTGCCGACATGAGTTTTTAACTGTGACCATATTAATTCGATCGGATTTAATTCGCAATGATAGGGCGGAAGGCGTAAAACAATAATATTTTTGCGGGCTGCCATTTCGTCCACAACTTTTTTATTATAATTGTTTTTGCTAAATTTACTTAAAAGTTGCGCTTTTATTTATTTTTCTTCGAATTTAATTTTTATTATTGTTCTAAAAATTATCGGTACAGTTCACTCACACTGGTCGAATCATTCATCCGCTTATCGCATCACTACAATCCAAAGACAAACTCGCATTTAGAAATGTCAAGTTGTGATGATCATTTTTAATCTGTTGAAATGGATTCTGATATTTTTTTGATTTTATGAAAATTAATGTGTTTGAATAGTTAATTTGAAGCAGTTTTTGGTGTAATTCATACCATATGTGTTTCTTCTAATAATCAAGACGTTCATAACTTAGGTAAAGGTTGTGATTGATGCCAAAACTCATGATTTTCGTAACCAGGACGGTTTGTTATGAGTTTAAGACATTTTAGAAAAAACAGACTGTAAGTATGTTTATTTAAAAAAATAATTACGGGATCGTTAACCGGTTAGGGGAATTTATTAAAAAAAAACTGTTTACGCAGTCTTGGTTTTAATCAAAGTCAGCCCTAAGACTCCTCAACACGAAATACCTATGCCTTTATTTCAAACAATAAGTTAAACTGCATTTGAAAGATTTTCGATAACTCTTAAGCCCGAAACGAACTAGAAGAATATGAAAAAAAAAATAGCGAGCAAACTCACATCTCGCTCACATACCAGACATTCACGATACCACCAACGGATGGCGCTAAGTGCAACGCTCAGTACAACATGCTATTCTGCATAGAAATCCTTAATCACGATATTAAGTTTCAAGAGGCACATTTTTGCACAGAGTGGAAACGATAAGAATTTACAAGCGATTATTAAGACAGTTTAAGATATATTTAAAAATGAGACTGATAGGTACAGAAACTAGGTCTTCTAATGAGCAATATGGCATAAATGTTAAATTACATTATTATTGAAATACATTTAGCCATTCTAAGTTCTAGTCTAGTTCTTCTCTAGGTATAACCATGGACCAATTACTAAGGGGACTGGCCCTAAGCAACTCGGCCGAGTAGTCGGCCTAGTACTAACATCGACATAAAACGAAGCCAGTAGTTCAACTATTTACCGGTAGATAGAAGATAGAACAATGAAAATGAAAAAGCAATGACCACGTTTTTTTTCATACATATATCTAATAAGGGTACCTCTTTCTCTAGTCTTTACTCTGTGGGTATAACACATTCGATAGTCACCTATTCTTACTATTTCAAGTTATAACAAAACCTTTTATTAATACCTATCGTAACTACACAGTTTACTGAGTAAAATAATATTATTAAATAATAAAATCATAAATAAAACATTTAAGTAGGTATATCAAGATTTTGCATTTTTAAGCAGGTAAGTTACACTCACCTATCAACCTATAAAGATTCCTAGTTCGCTTGATACATTCTTATCTTACCATAAAACTATTGTAGGCTTCAGGTAGTGTCTACCTACCTACTGTATACTACCTAACCTAAGGTAAGGCAGATTGTACATACCTACAGTGAGGGCGCGCAGGAGGCGAACGCGGGGCGGGGCGCGGCAAGCGGGCGCAGTACCGACACGCGCTGCACGGTCACCGAACGTTTGAAACCGCGGTAGTGAGGCCACTACGGCTCGTGCGCCCGATTCAACCTTCCTCAACGCGACCGCAACTGACCCGCGCCACAGGACCGCGCCGCGCGCCCCTGCCCCGCGAACCGTCGTCGTCCGTCGCCGCCGCTGCCGTCTCACCCCGCCCGCCTTGTCTCTGTGTCCGCTTCATACCTAGGTAGCTTACAATACCTACATAGAAAGCTGAAAATAGGTAGGTAACAGTAAAAAACAGGTAGGTAGCAGGAGTTTCTCATCATAATACTAATACCTACTACGTGAAGCAAAAAGTTCCGTACCCCTTTTTACGAAAATTACACGGGTCGCGGACGGAGGTGTACTTAGGAAATTCGGCACAGTTAAACTTTACATCGAGAAGGAAGTGCACAAATCTAATATTTTTATGGAAAATGCATTAGAAATGCACTAAATGAAAGAATAAAACGTTACACACACTAGGGGCCGTCCAAAATTACGTGAGGTATTTATGGGGGAGAGGGGGGTCGAGCGAAATCTCACCAAATCTCACGTGGGGGAGAGGGCGGTCTCGGCAAATCTCACGTATTTTTTGTTACCGCAAGAAACAGTGTAATATTGCAAAAAAACTGGGTTAAATTAAATATTTTTTTAACTTTTACTTTAACTTTTTTGTTTTAAGTATAACATGTTTCTCCTCTACAATATAGCTTTTGAAAAATCTCACGAAATCTCACCAAGGGGGGAGGGGGGGTCGAAAAATCTCAAAAATCACCTCACGTAATTTATGCACACCCCCTTCTTTTGTTCGTACACAGCCATATTGGTATTTAGACACGCGTCACTTTGTTTTTTTTATACCTAGGCCACTACTGTTTTCTAAACTATATAATAATAATAATAATATTATAAAGAGGAAAGATTTGATTGATTGTTTGTTTGTTTGCATTGAATAGGCTCCGAAACTACTGAACCGATTTGAAAAATTATTTCACTGTTGGGAAGCTACACTATCTGTGGGTGACATAGGCTATATTTTATTTACAAAAAAATTAGGGATCCTTACTAAAACTCCAATAATGTAACCCAAGGTGAAAAAAAAATACCTAAAATAGTCTTTACATCGCGTGCGTTGCGAAAACTATTGATGATAGAACAATAAAATGTTCTAGAATATTAAAGAACATATCAATATCCATAAAAAAACTTCGTGATACCATATGTCCAACTATTGTAGTTACGTTACTATAACTACTTTTTTACATTTTAAAAGTTGATAGAAATGCCGACCAATGTCAGGCAATGTTATTCATACCTTAGTATTAATCCTTATCCAAATAAATCATTTCTTATTTGAGACTATTTTAATACGTGTAGAATACTTTTTGAATTATTTAAATCGGACATTCCATTCAAAAGATATTACGAAGTTAAAAAAGGGCGTTAAATAGGGGATGAAAGTTTATATGGAAGTTGGTCATTTTAAAAGTTAGGATGATGAAAATTCGTATGGGGGTTTCTTTTTATAAATAATGAAATATTAACTTCAGCGCAAGGATCTTTTAATAGAGGATAGACAAGTTGAGTTTTTGGTTAAGAAGAAATTCAACTTTATTTTTTGGTCGGTGCCAATCTATCTTCTTACTTTTATAGTAGGTAGACTTGGCATACCAAGATTGGCACCGACTTCAAATACTCGATAACACACCATCACGTCTGGTTTTCCCGAAGGGGTAGGCAGAGGTGGTAATAGAAATATTATTTCAGGATTTTTAGTGCATCAGGTTTTTTGAAGTCGGTTTTTTTTTTTTTTTTATAAAAATAATTTTATTTCACGATTTTTAGTGGCGCCATACCAATGAACATTTTGGCATATTGAACCTTATGAAGTAAGCCCAACAAAAGGTAATTGCTGTAAATCGTTGAAGAATTCCCTCGACAGTCTATGGTCTCCATCATCAGACCTTTAATGACACTTATAAACGATATGGGTGCAAAGTTCTCATCAATAGAAATGAATTAAGTCCAAACACAAGGTAGCTACTGTTAAACGTTGAGGAGTTCCCTTGACTGTCCTACGTCTTCATCATCAGACCCCTAATGACAGTCACAACCCATCTAGGTGTAAAGTTCTCATCAATACAAATTAATCAAGCCCAAACACCAGGTAATTGCTGTAAATCGTTGAGGAGTTCCCTCGACTGTCTTTCGGCTCCATCATCAGATCGACTCCAGACCTTCATAAAATAGTAGTGCTTTAAAATAGTTAATGAAAAAAATTACAAACGTACTAGTCGCCCCTACGATTTTCGAAGGTTCCCCTCGATTTCTCTGGGATGCCATCATCAGATCCTGGTTTCCTTATCATGGTACCACCGCTGGAATATCTCCTTTCCAACAAAAAAATATTCATCAAAATCGGTTCATAAACGACGAAGTTATCCGCGAACACACATTAAAAAAAAAAAAAAAAAAAAAACAAATATACGGTCGAATTGAGAAACCTCCTCCTTTTTTGAAGTCGGTTTAAAAAACGAGCCGAGCGAGAATATTAAATTAATTTATTATTAATCGAGACTATTGTTTTATCATATTAACAATAGTCACGATAAATACTAAATTAATTTATTTGCTTGATTTAAAACTAACAATCACTACCCAACGATAATATTATTTTGGCATGGCAACTCGAAATGAGAGGGACGCGGTCCCAACTGGGGCCTCTCGCTCGGCTCGTTTTTTGTGCAGTAGTGAACAGTCCTGTATGTATTTACGTTCGTGCTTCAGCGTTTTTGAAAATTTAACCCCTAAGGGGGTAAAATAGGGGGTAAAAGTTTGTATGGCGGGCCCGATTCCGGCTAATCTCCGAAACGGCTGGACCGATTTTGAAGGGACTTTTACCGGCAAATACGATACGGGATCGGGAACCCGGGCTGCGGAATCCCAGATTGGCGATCCAGGATCTGGGATACGGGATCCGGGATATACGGGACACGGGATCCGGGATTTGGGATCCGGGATATCCCAGATACGGGGTACGAGATCCGGGATATCCGGGATACGGGATCCGGCAAACGGGATACGGGATCCGGCAAACGGGATCCGGCAAACGGGATCCAGGATCCGGTAAAAACAGGAAACGGGAAATGGGATCCGAGATACTGGGTATGGGATCCCAGATACGGGGTCCGGGATCAGATATCCGATTTTTTAAATTAAATTCTACGCGGACGAAGTCGCGGGGAAATGCTAGTTATTAATAAAAGAAGTACCCATATTAAAGATTTAAGATTGGTTGAAAGTACCTAGTCAAAGTACCTAGTCAGACTACTAGTTTATTTATTTAATTTTAGGAAAGCTTACAGATTAAGGGCTCAGCCTAACAAGCGTATTTTTTTTCGCATGAAATGTGTCGCGTAATTTGCTGCATTCGGTTTCATATGTGGTTCAGTAGTTACAAACAAAATTTATGTTTATGCCACACGGCGACGCAAAATGAGATGAGATTTTATTTTGGACTAGCTGTTCCCCGCGACTTCGTGCGCGTATATTTAAATTTTAAAAAATCGGATCTCTTATCCCGGATCCCGTTTCCCGTTTTTACCGGATCCTGGATCCCGGTTACCGGATCCCGTATCGCAGATATCCCGGATCCCGTATTCGGGGTATCCCAGATCCCAAATCCCGGATCCCGTATTCCGTGTCCCGTATATCCCAGATCCCGTATCCCAGATCCTAGATCGCGGATCTCGGATCCCGCAGTCCGGATCCCCGATCCCGTATTGTATTTGCCAGTAAAAGTCCTTTCAAAATCGGTCCAGCCGTTTCGGAGATTAGCCGGAATCGGTACCGCCATACAAACTTTTACCCCCTATTTTACCCTCTTAAAACCATATTTAATTAAATTGAACCTTATTTATTTACCCATAAAAAGCAATACATTGATACTAAATTATATTAGATTGACAACCATATTTCTGTATGCATAATGCTCACTATCAAGTTTTTCAGCAATAAGTTTTTGCTATCTAAAAGTTCAATGCACAAAAGCACTAAGAAAAAGTAGAAAGCAGAAAACTAAGTAAAAAGCAGAAAAGCATTTCCGCGCCTTTTACAGCGACTTTTAAAAACAAGCATAAGCGTTACAGCGTGATTTTAATATAAAGCCGTTTATCACATCTTTAGTTGTCTGTCTTCTTCTTCTTTTTTTCTTTTTGGCAATCGTCTTCTTGCAAACGAAGACACTGCTGCCAATGTCGAGTGCTTGATTTATCCAGTTTTTTGAGCCTCAGAGTTAGTGTTGCCTACGCACGTCTATTCGAGACGAGACGTGGGAAATCGGATGGACGGACAGGCATGGGATATGGTTAATAAAAGTAGGGCAACAAATAAGTACACATAATAAATATATATTATAAGCAAAAAAAAAAAAAAAAAAATGTAAACTACAGAGAAATATTATAGTGCAATATAAATTTATTAAGAGATTTGATATATACATTGTGAGTCAAGGATAATAAACAAGATACACTACAAGGAAGAGGAGCTTTATATTTAATAAGAAAGTCATATAAGGAAGGAGAACTATATTCAGGACAATGAAATAAAATATGGGTGACGTCACCATTCCCGAAGCCACAGGGGCACAAGGGAGACTCTAAAATTTTTAACCTAAATAGATGAGCAGGAGACGAGCAATGATTAAATCTAAGGCGGGAAATCACAGTTGTGGATTTTTTGGGAAGGATATGGTTCGTGAACCAAGGTTTAGATTGAATGAGGGGTTGTAAGGAACGATAAAATTTCGCTTTGTCCGTGTTACTATTACTCCAGTTGTAATTCCAGCTCTTAACAAGGGATAGCCGCGGCAGCTGAAGGAGATCATGGCAATAAGCTGTGTTAATTACGTGACCTTGAATGGCAGCCAGCTTGGCTAAGGAATCGACAGATTCGTTGCCCCGAATACCAGAATGACCAGGAATCCAAGCCAACGTAACCTGCAGATTTAAATCCAGACATATCTTAAGTTTGCACTTGATTTCTATAGAAACAGGACTGATATGCTTATTTAAAGGGTTTGAAAGTAAAGAGTATAGACAACTTAGAGAATCTGTAAAAATGAGTGACTCTTTAACTTGAACAGATATTATGTAACTAAGACATTCTAAAACAGCAAAGCATTCTCCGGTAAAATTAGAAACAATATAGGGATACTTAAATAATTTAAAATAGCCCGTGGAATGACGCAAAAAGGCAGCCCCCACATGAGCCTCTTCCCTGTTTTCTGGATCAGACAACACTTCCAAATCTGAGGATTCAACATCAGAAACCACAGACTTGGAAGCGTCGGTGAAAAACACCTCTGCATTAGGAGCACTCTGCTCAACATAATTACGAAGTTTCACATCAGCATCAGCAGTATTTTTAGAAATACCTATGGAAAGTAACACATTTGGTTTGAACATAATGCAACTGTAGTCAAAAAAGAAAACTGGGTGAGTTGGAAATCTTTTGACGAAATCAGTTTTTAATTTTGCAAAATTCCTGTAGTTTTGAATTAAATAAGGTAAAGGTTTATTTCTCCAATAAGGGTTATTATTATTAATAAGATTATGGAGACATTCTAATTTTGGAAAGAGAGGGTGCAAGCTTAATTGCCAGGCTTTGAAAAAATAGCGATCTGATAAATACTGGCGTCTCAAATAAAGAGGAGGATCGGAACTTTCTACCTGAAGGGCACTAACAGGAGTGCTTTTCATTGCACCTACAATTAAACGCAGACATTTAGACTGAATGAGATCAAATTTGTGAATATCAGTTTT
Organism: Drymonia ruficornis; assembly: GCA_947859195.1. NCBI lineage: Eukaryota > Metazoa > Arthropoda > Insecta > Lepidoptera > Notodontidae > Drymonia > Drymonia ruficornis. The sequence goes on along the minus strand of OX401905.1, from coordinate 10,499,412 downwards.
ATTAACAGGTGAGAGAGTAAAAGAGGCAAAATCCAAAACACTCCTAACTAAAGCGTTAAACACTAATCGCATTGTTGCCGGATGGGCACCCCACCAAGTGCCTGCAAGGGCCCTCATGACGTTTAAGCTCTTTTCACACTTATCAACAACAAATTTAATATGCGAAGCACCATTGAATTTACTATTAAATCTCCTTCCAAGGAACGTTACTTCTTTGGAAGATGGTAACAGGGAGTCACCAATTGTAAGACTGAAATTCGGAATCTTTCTTTTTCGGGAAAAGGGGACAACAACACTTTTGCTCACTGATAAAGACAGGCGATGCTTATTTAACCAAGCTGTTAAATTATTTAAAGAATTCTCGACCGTGGTAGCCGCTGTTTCTACAGAATTATCAGATGAGTAAATAACTATGTCATCAGCGTACTGAAGGATCGAACACGGAGAAATGACTGATTCCAGATCCATGGTATACAAGTCATACAACAAAGGACTTAGAACCGAGCCCTGAGGAACGCCTTTCCACAAAACTCTAGCCGAACATTCTACACCAGGAACCCGGACTGAAATAGATCTACCTGAATAGAGATTAAACAAAAAATCTGAATACTTCATTGGAATGCGCAGGCCAATTAACTTAGATCTAAGAGTTGATAGGTCAACATTGTCATATGCAGCAGAGATATCAAGGAACGCAGCGACTGTAGATTCATTCTTACTAAGCGAGAGCAAAACGTCTGTGGAAAAAATACTTAGGTTATCGGAAACACCTTTACCCTTCCTAAATCCAAACTGAGAAGAAGGCAAAATATTGTTGTGTTCCACAAACCATTCCAACCTTACTTTTATTAGATGTTCAGATAATTTGGCAAAAACAGAAGAAAGGGATACTGGTCTATAGGAAGCAGGATCAGAAGGATCCTTATGAGGTTTTAAGATTGGAATTAAGACATGATGTTTCCAGGAACTAGGAATGTGACCCGATTCAATAATGGAATTAATTAAATCAAGAATGAATTCTTTGGTATATGGCAAACAGTTAACTATAAATGAATATGGGATACCATCTGCCCCAGGAGCTGAATCAGAAACATGGTTTAAAACAAAATTGAACTCATTCATGGAAAATGGAGAGCTTAGGAAATTAAAATCAGAAGAATCAACTTGGCTTGAATAATTATAAGGGATTTGATCAAAATTAGGAACAAAATCCGGAGCAAGATTACATATAAAGGAAGGAACCCATTCTAGAGAATGAGAAGAGCACGATACATTAGCACGAGAGGACCGAAATCGCTTGATGTTATTCCACACAGAAGACAGTGAAGTCTCAGGGGAAAGCGATGAACAAAAACGCCGCCAACCATCTAATTTCTTTTTTCTTAAAAATCTTTTTGTTGCCGCTGAGGAATTTTTAAAGCCTAAAAATGTTTGCAGATTTAAATTATCGTTGCATGTTTTTTCCGCTGTATTTCTTCTATTGACTGCTTCCGTACAGTTTTTATCCCACCACGGCGGAGATGGAATTTTCCTATTAGAAGAATTTTTAATGGGAAAAAATTCGTCCGCTGCTGACAACATCGCAGTTACTAAGCTGTCAAAACAAAGTTGAATGTTGGCCGAGGAAACTTTGGGAAGATCTCTTATTTTTCTATCTAGAGTTATTCTGTATGAATCCCAATCGCAATTACATAACTTATATTTTAACAAGGGAGCAAGCGGAGGGATACGATTTTTCGAATTAGTAAGGGAGGAAATGAGTATAGGGAAGTGGTCACTACCATATGAAAGTGATAGCCGTTTCCAATCAAGAAGGGGTGATAACTGAGAAGAACAGATAGAAATATCTACAAAACTAGGACACTGGCCTGGAATAACGTGACGCGTAGGCGACCCATCATTCAGGACACACAAATTAAAGTCATCTATAAGATCTACCAATTTTAAACCTAAACAATCATCATTAGGAGCCCCCCATAAACCATGGTGGGCATTAAAATCACCTAACAGTACAAGAGGCGGTGGAACCGTCTCAATGATCGTTTTTAAAATTGGAATCACTGTGGGATCTTTACGTGATATGTAAACAGAGATATATGATACATCACCCACCCGGGCAGCAACAACATTTAAGTTTTCATTCTGATACTGTGGTAATTGAATGGTAGAAAATAAACAATTTTTCCTAATAAGGAGAGCAGAGCCACCCCATCCATCTACCCTGTCACTCCTGATGATATTAAAGCTGGATAATCGATAATTATAACCTGGTTTCAACCAAGTCTCAGATACAGCAATTATTGATAAATTAAACTTATTACACAGGGAAATCAGATCCGATGTTTTAGAGTGTAAACTTCTAGCATTCCACTGTAGGACACAATCCATTTTTGAAATATTTAAAAAGAGTCACTGATATGTCATTTAAGATTTTAATAGCAACGGGGTCCGGTAAATTAGAATTAAGAATAGTGTTGGTTAAAAAGGAAATCAGATCACCTATATCCTGACTGTCGTTCTTTGGAGAAGATTGAGCATTGGAGACAAACACACTACCATTACCTGTAGGAGGAGATGAGTAGTCTGATACTAAATTATTATGAGCAGCCCGATCATAACCCTTCTGGGTAGGTTTGTGTAACCTTGGTTTGGATATAACAGTTTTCTTATAGGATACAGTATTAGAGTTAGGGATGAAGTTAGATGACTGGGAAGGAATAAAAGACAGGGGAGGGCTTTGTGGACTAGGGGAGATAACTTCGGAGTATAATTTTTTAGAAAGAGGAAAAAGTTTCGCAGCTTCATGATATGAGGTACTGTGAGATGACATGTGTTGTTTGATACTGATTTGTCTACTAAACTCTGGACAGATTTTATTACTTGCCAGATGTGAACCTGAACAATTAACACAGCAGTGCTCCTCAATGGCACATGAGGTGCCATCGTGTTCACCGCCACACTTGAAGCACCGTGGATTACTCCTACATTGGGTACGGGTGTGCCCAAAGCGGCAGCAGTGGAAACACTGGATGGTTGGGTAGATATATAATTCAACCGGAATAGATGAATAAAAAGAGTACACATGTGAAGGCAAAGATTGACCATCAAATGTTACCACTACAGTCTGAGTTGGAATCCAAACAGAGCCCTCGGGGTTGACAGACTTTCTGCTCATCCGACGGGTTTTAATAATCTTACCAAATCCTTGTGGAACTCTTATATTGCTCATAATTTCCTCAGGACTCCAATCAGTGGGTATACCCCTTACAATACCCATTTTAACGACATTAAATGAAGGAATATACACTTTATAGTTATTTTCTATGAGTAATGTATTAGATAAAAATATATTAGCATCTAGTGCAGATTTAAAATGAATAGCAAGTCTGTTACGCCCGATTCGCTTTATGCCATCCTCCAAAATATTCTTTAGGTTGTTCTTAAACAAAAAGTGACCAAATTTAATAGGGTGCAGAGTTGTTCCACTCTCCGGGGAAGATGAAATTAGCTCAACGTATACTAAATACGGACCCGGGTCCGCGTCTGTATAAGAATTCCTAAATAAATTACCTACTGGAGCATTAGTAACGGGAGTCATAATGACCTCGGTCGATTCTGTAGCTGTGGGAGGAACAGATGGTTTACTCAGTTTAACTTGTTTAACTGAAGACCTAGATAACTTGTTTTTGAAAGTTGGAGTTTTAATAAGCTTACTAATTCTTTTTTCGTTTGTTTTTGTAGAGGATTTGACATTATCCAATGATTCGTTGTCATCTAGCATGGAGCTAGCCTCGATAAGAGTAAATAAATTACTTCTAATTTTATCAGGGGGTTCAGGCTCAATTTCCATTTTTATAGAATCTAAAACTAAACTTACCAAACACTTACTGCTAACCAAATACTACTACTTATATACTAAACTTACCAAATAAACAAATGAATTAAGCTAAGAAAGATAAAACAATAAAATATAACAAATAAACACAAAAACACTACCGCCCTTTTCAAAATCCCGCCAAAAAGTCCTAGTTGTCTGTCATCTGCCAATCTGTCATCCTTTTCTTTTTTTTTACCTTTCTTGATCAGCGTTGCGAAAGTTCCCGATTTATCGGGAGATCTCCCGATTTTGGACATTGTCTCCCGATATCCCGATTTAGCAATCCAATCTCCCGATTTTTTGCATTTTCAACTAATATAAAATAATATTGACGACTTTTTGGCGGGCTTTTGGAAAGGGCGGTAGTGTTTTTGTTATATTTTATTATTTTATCTTTCGTAGCTTAATTCATTTATTTATTTGGTAAGTGTAGTATGTAAGTTGTAGTTTTTGGTAATCAGTAAGTGTTAGTGGTGTTAGTTAAGTTTAGTTTTTAGTTAAGGACCTACTTTTAAAAATGGAAATTGAGCCCGAACCCCCTGATAAAGTTAAAAATAATTTGTTTGCTCTGTTAGAGGCTAGCTCAATGTTAGGGGACAATGAACTGGTGGATAATGGTAAATCCTCTTCAAAAACCCAGGAAAAAAAAATTAACAAACTCATTAAAACTCCTACTTTCAAAAACAAATTAAATAAGTCTGCAGTTAAACAAGTTAAACTGAGTAAACCATCGGTTTCTCCCACAGCTACAGAATCGACCGAGGTCATTATGACTCCCGTTACTAATGCTCCAGTAGGTAATATATTTAGGAATTCTTATACAGATGCGGACCCGGGTCCGTATTTAGTATACGTTGAGCTAATTTCATCTTCCCCGGAGAGTGGAACAACTCTGCACCCTATTAAATTTGGTCACTTTTTGTTTAAGAACAACCTAAAGAATATTTTGGAGGATGGCATAAAGCGAATTGGGCGTAACAGACTTGCTATTCAATTTAAATCTGCACTAGATGCTAATATATTTTTATCTAATACATTACTCATAGAAAATAACTATAAAGTGTATATTCCTTCATTTAATATTGTTAAAATGGGTATTGTAAGGGGTATACCCACTGATTGGAGTCCTGAGGAAATTATGAGCAATATAAGAGTTCCACAAGGATTTGGTAAGATTATTAAAACCCGTCGGATGAGCAGAAAGTCTGTCAACCCCGAGGGCTCTGTTTGGATTCCAACTCAGACTGTAGTGGTAACATTTGATGGTCAAGGTTTGCCTTCACATGTGTATTCTTTTTATTCGTCCATTCCGGTTGAATTATATATCTACCCAACCATTCAGTGCTTCCACTGCTGCCGCTTTGGGCACACCCGTGCTCAATGCAGGAGCAAACCAAGGTGCTATAAGTGTGGTGGTGAACATGATGGCACCTCCTGTTCCAATGTGGAGCACTGCTGTATTAATTGTGCAGGCTCACATCTTGCAAGTAGTAAAATCTGTCCAGAGTTTAGTAGACAAAACAGTATTAAACAACATATGGCATCTCACAGTTCCTCATATCATGAAGCTGCGAAACTTTTTCCTCCTTCTAAAAAACTCTACTCCGAAGTTATCTCCCCTACTCCACAAAGCCCTCCCCTGTCTTTTATTCCTTCCCAGTCATCTAACTTCATCCCTAACTGTAATACTATATCCTATAAGAAAACGGTTGTATCCAAACCAAGGTTACACAAACCTACCCAGAAGGGTTATGATCGAGCTGCTCATAATAATTTAGTATCAGACTACTCATCTCCTCCTACAGGTAATGGTAGTGTGTTTGTCTCCAATGCTGGATCTTCTCCAAAGAACGACAGTCAGGATATAGGTGATCTGATTTCCTTTTTAACCAACACTATTCTTAATTCTAATTTACCGGACCCCGTTGCTATTAAAATCATAAATGACATATCAGTCACTCTTTTTAACTATTTCAAAAATGGATTGTGTCCTACAGTGGAATGCTAGAAGTTTACTCTCTAAAACATCTGATCTGATTTCCCTGTGTAATAAGTTTAATTTATCAATAATTGCTGTATCTGAGACTTGGTTGAAACCAAGTTATAACTATCGATTATCCAGCTTTAATATCATCAGGAGTGACAGGGTAGATGGATGGGGTGGCTCTGCTCTCCTTATTAGGAAAAATTGTTTATTTTCTACTATTCAATTACCACAGTATCAGAATGAAAACTTAAATGTTGTTGCTGCCCGGGTGGGTGGTGTATCATATATCTCTGTTTACATATCACGTAAAGATCCTACAGTGATTCCAATTTTAAAAACGATCTTTGAGACGGTTCCACCGCCTCTTGTACTGTTAGGTGATTTTAATGCCCACCATGGTTTATGGGGGGCTCCTAATGATGATTGTTTAGGTTTAAAATTGGTAGATCTTATAGATGACTTTAATTTGTGTGTGTTGAATGATGGGTCGCCTACGCGTCACGTTATTCCAGGCCAGTGTCCTAGTTTTGTAGATATTTCTATCTGTTCTTCTCAGTTATCACCCCTTCTTGATTGGAAACGGCTATCACTTTCATATGGTAGTGACCACTTCCCTATACTCATTTCCTCCCTTACTAATTCTAAAAATCGTATCCCTCCGCTTGCTCCCTTACTGAAATATAAGTTAAGTAATTGCGATTGGGATTCATACAGAATAAATCTAGATAGAAAAATAAGAGATCTTCCCAAAGTTTCCTCGGCCAACATTCAACTTTATTTTGACAGCTTAGTAACTTCGATGTTGTCAGCAGCTGACGAATTTTTTCCCATTAAAAATTCTTCTAATGGGAAAATTCCATCTCCGCCGTGGTGGGATAAAAACTGTACGGAAGCAGTCAATAGAAGAAATACAGCGGAAAAAACATGCAACGATAATTTAAATCTGCAAACATATTTAGGCTTTAAAAATACCTCAGCTGCAACAAAAAGATTTTTAAGAAAAAAGAAATTAGATGGTTGGCGCCGTTTTTGTTCATCGCTTTCCCCTGAGACTTCACTGTCTTCTGTATGGAATAACATCAAGCGATTTCGGTCCTCTCGTGCTATTGTATCGCCCTCTTCTCATTCTCTAGAATGGGTTCCTTCCTTTATATGTAATCTTGCTCCAGATTTTGTTCCTAATTTTGATCAAATCCCTTATAATTATTCAAGCCAAGTTGATTCTTCTGATTTTAATTTCCTAAGCTCTCCATTCGACATGAATGAGTTCGATTTTGTTTTAAACCATGTTTCTGATTCAGCTCCTGGGGAAGATGGTATCCCATATTCATTTATAGTTAACTGTTTGCCATATACCAAAGCTTTCATTCTTGATTTAATTAATTCCATTATTGAATCGGGTCACATTCCTAGTTCGTGGAAACATCATGTCCTAATTCCAATCTTAAAACCTCATAAGGATCCTTCTGATCCTGCTTCCTATAGACCAGTATCCCTTTCTTCTGTTTTTGCCAAATTATCTGAACATCTAATAAAAGTAAGGTTGGAATGGTTTGTGGAACACAACAATATTTTGCCTTCTTCTCAATTTGGATTTAGGAAGGGTAAAGGTGTTTCCGATAACCTAAGTATTTTTTCCACAGACGTTTTGCTCTCGCTTAGTAAAAATGAATCTACAGTCGCTGCGTTCCTTGATATCTCTGCTGCATATGACAATGTTGACCTATTAACTCTTAGATCTAAGTTAATTGGCCTGCGCATTCCAATGAAGTATTCAGATTTTTTGTTTAATCTCTATTCAGGTAGATCTATTTCAGTCCGGGTTCCTGGTGTAGAATGTTCGGCTAGAGTTTTGTGGAAAGGCGTTCCTCAGGGCTCGGTTCTAAGTCCTTTGTTGTATGACTTGTATACCATGGATCTGGAATCAGTCATTTCTCCGTGTTCGATCCTTCAGTACGCTGATGACATAGTTATTTACTCATCTGATAATTCTGTAGAAACAGCGGCTACCACGGTCGAGAATTCTTTAAATAATTTAACAGCTTGGTTAAATAAGCATCGCCTGTCTTTATCAGTGAGCAAAAGTGTTGTTGTCCCCTTTTCCCGAAAAAGAAAGATTCCGAATTTCAGTCTTACAATTGGTGACTCCCTGTTACCATCTTCCAAAGAAGTAACGTTCCTTGGTAGAAGATTTAATAGTAAATTCAATGGTGCTTCGCATATTAAATTTGTTGTTGATAAGTGTGAAAAGAGCTTAAATATCATGAGGGCTCTTGCAGGCACTTGGTGGGGTGCCCATCCGGCAACAATGCGATTAGTGTTTAACGCTTTAGTTAGAAGTGTTTTGGATTTTGCCTCTTTTACTCTCTCACCTGTTAATAAAACTGATATTCACAAATTTGATCTCATTCAGTCTAAATGTCTGCGTTTAATTGTAGGTGCAATGAAAAGCACTCCTGTTAGTGCCCTTCAGGTAGAAAGTTCCGATCCTCCTCTTTATTTGAGACGCCAGTATTTATCAGACCGCTATTTTTTCAAAGCCTGGCAATTTAGCTTGCACCCTCTCTTCCCAAAATTAGAATGTCTCCATAATCTTATTAATAATAATAACCCTTATTGGAGAAATAAACCTTTACCTTATTTACTTCAAAGCTACAGGAATTTTGCAAAATTAAAAACTGATTTCGTCAAAAGATTTCCAACTCACCCAGTTTTCTTTTTTGACTACAGTTGCATTATGTTCAAACCAAATGTGTTACTTTCCATAGGTATTTCTAAACATACTGCTGATGCTGATGTGAAACTTCGTAATTATGTTGAGCAGAGTGCTCCTAATGCAGAGGTGTTTTTCACCGACGCTTCCAAGTCTGTGGTTTCTGATGTTGAATCCTCAGTTTTGGAAGTGTTGTCTGATCCAGAAAACAGGGAAGAGGCTCATGTGGGGGCTGCCTTTTTGCGTCATTCCACGGGCTATTTTAAATTATTTAAGTATCCCTATATTGTTTCTAATTTTACCGGAGAATGCTTTGCTGTTTTAGAATGTCTTAATTACATAATATCTGTTCAAGTTAAAGAGTCACTCATTTTTACAGATTCTCTCAGTTGTCTATACTCTTTACTTTCAAACCCTTTAAATAAGCATATCAATCCTGTTTCTATCGAAATCAAGTGCAAACTTAAGATATGTCTGGATTTAAATCTGCAGGTTACGTTGGCTTGGATTCCTGGTCATTCTGGTATTCGGGGCAACGAATCTGTCGATTCCTTAGCCAAGCTGGCTGCCATTCAAGGTCACGTAATTAACACAGCTTATTGCCATGATCTCCTTCAGCTGCCGCGGCTATCCCTTGTTAAAAGCTGGAATTACAACTGGAGTAATAGTAACACGGACAAAGCGAAATTTTATCGTTCCTTACAACCCCTCATTCAAACTAAACCTTGGTTCACGAACCATATCCTTCCCAAAAAATCCACAACTGTGATTTCCCGCCTTAGATTTAATCATTGCTCGTCTCCTGCTCATCTATTTAGGTTAAAAATTTTAGAGTCTCCCTTGTGCCCCTGTGGCTTCGGGAATGGTGACGTCACCCATCTTTTATTTCATTGTCCTGCATATAGTTCTCCTTCCTTATATGACTTTCTTATTAAATATAAAGCTCCTCTTCCTTGTAGTGTATCTTGTTTATTATCCTTGACTCACAATTTATATATCAAATCTCTTAATAAATTTATATTGCACTATAATATTTCTTTGTAGTTTACATATTATTTTTTTGCTTATATTATATATTTATTATGTGTACTTATTTGTTGCCCTACTTTTATTAACCATATCCCATGCCTGTCCGTCCATCCGATTTCCCACGTCTCGTCTAGAATAGACGTGCGTAGGCAACACTAACTCTGAGGCTTAAAAAACTGGATAAATCAAGCACTCGACATTGGCAGCAGTGTCTTCGTTTGCAAGAAGACGATTGCCAAAAAGAAAAAAAGAAGAAGAAGAAGAAATAATATTCATAAATAAAGATATTTTTATAAATAATAATATTATTTTTAATATGTTAACATTAAAAGAAATCAGTATCAAAATCAGACGCACGGGGACTTTCCTAAATTCTTCGCATCCCGTCCAATACGGAGATTCAACTCCGCGGTATGCAGGGTTGCAAGACCAAAATTTCAAAATCCTGGAAATGAGATTAAAAATAACCAGGAGACTGATCTGATAAATCAGGAGTTCAATAAAATTCTCATGCTGCGTTCCATTCGACGTAATTTTTGTTATTTTCGTTCACAAAAACTGTTAAAAACGATAATAATGATTACTTTCAGTACAAGTTGGTTCCAGTGGAACGACATTTATGAACGAAAATAATAAAAATTACGTCGTGTAGAACGCAGCCTTATATGTACTTTTTTTAAATACAAATGGCTATTCATTTTTGTTGGAAAATCAAAACAATTTTTATTTTTAGTATGTTTTTAGTTCTCAAGACTCCGGCAAAAAACAAACGACAGCTGCTATTACATGCAAAATTTAAATGTATTTTAGAACATAATTATCAAATATTACAGTACCGCAAAAGTTTAGTCGCGAAGCGTTGCGACATGCGTCGACGTCCCTTCTCCCTTACGCATGCGCAATAAACGACAATGTTAAAGAATCGGCGATCGATAAAGGCTTATTGCAAAAACACCCCTAATAAACTGAGTTAGAGCATGATATAGAGAAATTATTCCATAAACTTATTTTTTTTTTTTTTTTTTTTTTTTTTTTAACCTATGCTGTCCCACTGCTGGGCAAAGGTCTCCCCCAATACACTCCACAGGTCTCTATCTGAGGCCGCTTCCATCCATCCCTCCAGATAATAGTCGAAGTCATCACGCCATCTTTTTCTGGGTCGACCACGACGGCGACGTCCGTTATCCGGTAACCATCCTGTGCATTTTTTGGCCCATCTGGTTTCATCCATACGGCACAGGTGGCCCGCCCAACCCCACTTCAGTAAAGCAGCTTTCTTACCCACGTCTGTAATACGAGTCATGGAACGCAGTAAGGTGTTTCTCACACGGTCGATCCGTTTGTAACCTAAGATACTGCGCTCCATTGCTCTCTGGCAAATCTTGAGCTTGGACTTTTGAGACTCGGTCAGTGACCATGTCTGAGCGCCGTAAGTGAGGACGGGCAGTATACACATGTCGATGAGCCTGCGTTTGAGTGACAAAGGAAGGTCACCCTTCATCAGTCCCTTCATGGACCAGTAGCTCTTCCAGGCGTTTTCGATACGGCGATCGATTTCTTTGCCCTGCCTGTTTTCGAAGGAGACTAGCTGGCCCAAGTACACATACTCATCGACATATTGTAAAACATGCCCGTTGACCTCAACTTTACGCTTGACCCTATTCGTCATAAGTTGTGTTTTTGACCGATTCATCATAAGTCCAACCTCAAGACTAGCCGTGCTCAGATCGTCGAGCATTTGTTCTATTTCGTGGGCTGTGGATGCGAAAAGGACAATGTCGTCGGCAAAACGCAGGTTCGTCAGCCTGTCGTTCCCCACGACAATGCCCCTCGTCCTCCATGATGCTGCTAACTTACGAAATATCTCCTCAAGGGTGCTTGTAAATAGTTTTGGGGAAAGCGGGTCACCCTGCTTCACACCTTTTTCTATTTTAAAAGAGGGGCCGGGGAGATTTAATTTTATTGATGCTGTACTCTGGGTATATATAATTTTAATAAGATCTATGTATGTTTTCTCAATTTGTTGTTTCTCTAAAGATGCAAATATGGCTGAATGGCAAACGCTGTCAAAAGCCTTTGTGTAATCCACAAATGCAAGGTATAGGGGCTGTTGAAATTCGTTAACTTTTTCTATTATTTGGTTTAGTGCATGAAGATGGTCGGTAGTTGAATAGTTGGAACGGAATCCGGCTTGTTCGGGTGGCTGATGTTGGTCCAGAGTGCGATCTATACGGTGTAAAATTATTTTAATAAAAACTTTATACAAATGAGATACTAAACTTATTGGTCTGTAATTTGAGATGTCTGATTTGCTTCCTTTTTTGTGCAGAAGTACGATGTTGGCATGGCACATTTGGGATGGCAGTTGTCCAGTTTTTAGGATACTGTTACAGAAGTTGGTGATGTGGGGTAACAGTGTAGGAGAACCTATTCTTAAGGCCTCAGTTGAGATACCATCATCTCCGGAACTTTTGCCATACTGCATGCTTTTAAGGGCCGAATTTACTTCTTCCCGCGTAATAAGAGGAATGGTGTCAGGACAAGTATAGTTGATGGGTAATATGTTTTTTGAATTGTCTGAGTAATGTTAGGTATAAAAATCGGTGCAGATTCCCATTATTTTTTCACGGCTATTGTGTTTGTTTCCATGTCTATCTTGTAAGCTATTGATCCACGATTTTCCCGTGGACATTCCATTCTTTGCAACTCGTAGCGAAGTATGTTTTTCTAAGGCTATTTTTACTCTTTCTGAATTAAATCTTCTAATATCATACCTTATATTTCGTTTGACTTCTCTATCAATTTTTCTATAGGCTTATTACTATTAAAAATTGGTAGTTCAGTCAGAAGACTCAGATACGTTCTTTTTTACGCATACTTGTGGTATGTAGGTATGTATTTATTTCAAAACACAATTATCAGGAGATTTAATAATAAAATCAGTAGATCAGGAGAATATCGGACAAATCAGGAAATCTCCTGGAAAATCAGGAGATCTGGCAACCCTGGCGGTACGTTAAAAATCGTAATAAACTTTCCACTGACACGATGATAGGTCTTCTGCATACAAAAAGATTTATTGCTACAATTTTGATTTAGAGGAGAAAATTCAAGCTGATGCCCGATTCGATATTTCGAGAGGGAATTCCGTATGTATGTGGCGGGCCTTACTAGCATTGATTTTACTACCTAGGTACAACCTACCTAATCAATGTACAATCAATAAATTTTTAAATGACCAAATGATTGTAATGGTGGCAACTTTGATTGTTTAATCTTTCAATAAATACGAAACCCTAAAAATGACTGTAATTGTAATTGAATAAATTATTGCATTTTAATAAAACCCTTTCGTTTTATTCCGAATAAAAATCTCCCGATTTCTCCCGATTTTTAGCTGGCAAATCTCCCGATTTTTAATTTTTCACTTTTGCAACCCTGTTCTGGATAGATAATAAACCCTTTCGTCATTGGCATAAACAAAATCTAAATAAATCTTAATAATAACATTGACATCGAATTGACTGGTAAATTATTAGGTACTACTAAAGAAAGACTGGATAGACTACCTTTATTTTAGATAACAAAAAACATATTGTGTACTTTCTATTCCTATTTATAGGATAATACCATTGACTGGATCCACTAATTTTGTAATGGGTGGTGGTGATTTGGTAAGAATATTTTAACAATATGACCTTTGCTTACTGCTCAGTCAATGCATCAAATAATACCTGTCCTATCGTATTCAGAATTCCAAAAAATCATGGCATCCGAACACTATGAAAAACCAAGAGCGCGTTTGGAAGGCAGAGCAAGCTGCTCTGCAGGAAAAAAATCGGATTGTGGAGTTGCAGCGTGAACGTGCCGTGGAGCGAGACCGGGCGGAGCTGAGTGATCTCATGATTAAACATAATACAGCCTCTTCAGCCAATGAGAATCGTCTGGCATGGATGTATGATGTATGTCTCTTATTCTATACAAAAGGAATATTATACCAACATTCATAGCCTAAATTATTACCACTATACTTGATAGGCAGCACATTGCATTGTAAAAATAAATATTCTACTGTGACCAATGCATCTATCAGTGCTGCCTAAGATGTGCATTTGTATGTTTGTTGTATTTTTATGTGACAGACTTATACGTATAGGCACCCTCTGCAACAATCAGCTGTCTGAAATGTCTCTCTGCCATGTTTGAGACCCTTCCTGGGCCTCCAGTCTTTTAACAATTTGTCCAATATGGATCCACTGGTGTCTAATGGTCTAGTCTTAATTAATCGTAAATTGTTGACGGTCGACATCAGTAAGCAGTCCTCTGATTGACAACATGCTGACCCTCAAGAATTTACTATTTAGTGTTAGTCTGGAGATACTTATTTATTTAATCCAAATTTGCACTTTAGTACAGTGTTGCCGTTGGCTATTTTTAGGGTTACTTTACACAAGAAGGAGATTTACTATAATTGACAAAAAAGTACCATATCTGGTACACAAACTATAAACACGAAGTAATAAAGTCTTTAAATTGACGTATGGAATTTAATATATTTGTTATCCTACAGGTCACTGGTCCATACACTGTACGATTTGAAGGCCTAATTACCAATCTTATGGCTGTGCAGTGCTGCTTAAGTACCTACTCACCATAGGATTTTTTAATCTTCATTACAGTAGACTGGCCTCAACCTGATCGTCTCTCTTTTCCAGAAACCTGATAAGAAAGTTGACCATGAAGAATATTTACTAGGCAAATCTATAAGCAAGAATTCTGATCCAGATAAAACTGAGCAAGATGCAATCCCGGCTGTGGCAAGGAGAGTTGTGGGGTCTAGTATGTTGGCCACTACAGGGGACTCCCAGGTTGACTTAGCTCGTAAGGTTCGTGAAGACCCACTGCTGTTAATCAAGGAGCGGGAACGTGCCGCTCGTGCTGCTCTGCTGAACAATCCCTTGCAACGCCGTCGACTTACAGAGTTGTTGAGAAAGGAACAAGTAAGCATTTTCCATCCAAATATTTTACGCATTCTCATAGTCAGCATTTTAATGTCAAAAGTTGCATTGCCCATCTTTACTGTCATATTATTCTATAATATGTATGTCAGTATGTACTTAGTTACGAATTAACTTTTTGTAATAATTACTTTAGTTGGAAGTGTAGCATATTCTTTCATATTACAGGATCAAAGAAACGAAAGTAAGATGAAAAAGAAGCCCAACAAGAAAAAAAAAGATTTGGATTATATGCTTGCAGCAAAGCTTTCTGCTCTAGGGGGGCAAAAGGGAATTAATTTAGCAACATTGCTTAATTCTGATGACTCGTCATCAAGTTCATCATCTGAAGAAGAAAAACCAGTGGAAAGAAAAAAAAAGAAGAAACAGAAAAAAGAAAAGAAGAAATCAAAAAAATCTAAGAAGCAATCATCTGGTAGCGAATCTGAATCATTGGTGAACGAGAAGAAGGATACAAGTAAAGAAGGTAAGAAAAGTAAGCACAAGACCTCTACACACAAAAGCGACCCAGGTCAAAGGAGCGAAACTAGAAAGAGACAATCAGATGATAAATTTGATTCAGATAATGAAATTAAAAGTAAGAGGTCCAGGAAAGATAAATCAGAGGGGAGGTATCATTCTGAATATGAAAGAAAAAGGTTTTATGATCAGAAAGACGAGAGCGGAGCTTCATACAGGAGGTCCTCTCCCCGAGACATTGACAGAAGACCGAAAGAAGCGGAGCCAAGGGAGAGCAAGAGGCGGGTCGGGTTGAGCTCGGAGGAGAGGGCTGCCAAGCTGGCGGCCATGGCGGCCGCGGGCGCCGAGCGCGAGGTGCAGCGCGGGCGCCGCGTGGCGCAGCAGCACGCGCACGACGCCGCCGCCGCCGCCGCCGCCGCGCGCGCGCCGCGCTCCGCTCCCAACGAAGCGCGCTGCCTGCCCGAATCCCTTCAGAGCCGCATACACTCCAACCGACATTACATACAACGTGATTCCCGACACATGAACGAACATTTCGCACGTCGATGAACAGTTTCGCTATGGTAGGTGTGTAAATAAAATATTCAATAATTTCGTAACGTTTTATTTATGTTAATAGTATGATTTAAGTTAAATATAAGTAGTGTTTTATTATTGAACGATATATTTTGAAGTAACCGACATTAAACTCGACGTCTTGGCGTTTCTGATGTCAATCCAAGGGTATTTTATTTTTCACGATCTGCAACAATTTGTATGAATTAGGTACTTAATTTCAAATGCAATCATTAAAGAGCTCTGTTTATAGGTAGTTTTGTAGGTAACGAGTATTTGCATACTGAAAGGAGGCGAGAGTGAGAGTATAAATATTTCTAGGAGGAAACAATAGTTAGTAAAAGTTAAAATAATTTGTCATAAGATCTGTAGTTATGTACTTGTACTTATTTTTAGAACAGGATACATTATGCATAAAGGTTATTGTTTCCTTTGATAACGGTCTCAGAGTACTATTTATAAATTATTTAGTGACTGTGGCAAAACTAACACCTATTACTTTGGTGTTTGTTTAGTTTCAATGAGATCGCGTGATTAAGGCCCGCCACATACATACGGAACTTTCCGTACGGAATTGCGTTTCGAAATATCGAATCGGTGATTGCGAACGCAGAAATCCATCCAAATGTATAGACGTTTCGCGTTCGGAAACCCGTATGTATGTGGCGGGCCTAACTTTTCATGTAGCATAAAAATCATGCATTTTCCGTTGGTGTGTATGAACGTAGCCTCGTGTCACGTGTCATGTGTCACGTATC
Organism: Drymonia ruficornis; assembly: GCA_947859195.1. Taxonomy (NCBI): domain Eukaryota; kingdom Metazoa; phylum Arthropoda; class Insecta; order Lepidoptera; family Notodontidae; genus Drymonia; species Drymonia ruficornis. Next base: position 10,483,016 of record OX401905.1, on the reverse strand, counting down.
GGTGTACCTCGGCACACATCCCGGCATAAATGGGGTCAGTGTCCCACGGGCCGCGCTCGGGCAACGGCAGCGCGCGGCGGCGCAGCTCCGCCACGAGCTCGGCCACGTCCATGATGGGGATGGGATCGAGGCCGCGAGCCAAGCCCGCCAGGTACTCCACGTAGTGGGCCCTGCAAGTAGACCGTGTGTCAACACACCTCGACGAGGCTTCTCTTGTAGAGGCCGTCTAGCGAGCCGTAGGGGCGGGGCGGGAGTCGGAGCGCGGCGCGCCGCACCAAGGTCTCGAGGTCGTCGATCCCCAGGATCGGCAGGGGGTCCACGCCCCGCCGGCGGACCAGCCGGCTCACGTACTCCAGGTAATGGTTCCTGCAAGCACATACCCCACTCACCGCCGCGCTCGCTTCGACCGATAACATTTTTTCCAGTTTGTAAATGAAATAGGCAAGTATGGCCGGTTTTACCGTGATGATCCTCCTTTTTAGGTTCGATAGTCTGCCTCGGTAGTGCTTACGTTCTTTAGTGTTCCGTAGTCAAACTAAGGAAAAAGAATCCTTATAGTTTCGTCATGTCCGTCTGCCCGCCTGACCGCGTCCATCAAAATCAAGTTAGTAGACAGTACGAAATTATTTCGAAAATTATCAAAAGTTAATTAGATCACGTGTGAGCTACAGTCGACCAAGTTAAAGCAAAGTTTATGATTTCTAAACAAACAATAATAAGAGTCAGAAATACCGATAGTACAACTTCGTTTCTTGTATTTCACGACTTTAGTCATAGATGAGGTTTATTTCGTTTTGTAATGGCTACGGAACCCTACATTGTGCGTGGTCTGACACGTACTAGTAATTAATTACATACTTGCAAAGTCCGGCGTAATTAGTCGGTGCTTCACTGCCACACGTGCCATCGACGAGGCCTGTTGGTGTTTCTCGTTGCAATTGTACGGGACACCGCCCCGTACTACCTTCCGATGGTTCTGTTTCGTATGTCACGTTGTTCATCTAAAATAGACAATAAAATTATGTAGTACTAGATTTTGCCCGCGACTTCGTCCGCGCATAATTTATCCCACGGGAACATACTATCGGGATAAAAAGTATCCTATGTGTTAATCCAGGTTATAAACTATCTGTGTTCCAAATTTCATCCAAATCCGTTCAGTAGTTTTTGCGTGAATACCATCCAAGTGCTCATAACGGTTACCGTGGTAAACACACATGTATTGTCTGTACTATAATATAAAAATCTGTAAATTATACCTGTAGTAATGTTTGTAACTCGTGTGGTTCTTTGTCGCGTAAGTAAAATAGACAATTTCGCGGGTGGTGTGCGTGGAGGCCCAGCTTGGCGCAGTACTCGCTAAGTCCGCAGCGCGCGCCCATCGTGAAGGGCTTCCCGCAGCCGTAACAGAACTCATATTTGCACTGAGTACATGTGAAATGCATGCAGCCTCCCCTGGAACATAGTGGGCAAGGAAACTGTAGTAATTTAAATATGAATCGTCTTACAATTAAGTCGTTAGAATAGCCTGTACCCCAATTTAGCAAAATAATTAGGAAGAAGGACTTATCCGCGACTTGTCAACCTCCAACATTTTGGAGGTTTTGCAAGCCGAGGGTGAGTGAAGGGCATTCTTCAAATTATTTTTTATTACATTTCCGCAAAGTAACGCCCGAATTCACCAAGTATTAATCGCAATTTTAGCCTGTTATTGGGTTCCATATAGAGTCAACGTATATCAATATTTTCATAATAAAACGCTGTTCACGAGATATTCAATATATGAAAGCCCACGCCATGCAACTGAAGTCGAGGTTAGTATTTAATTAATTGAGTCGACCTATAAATAAATAATGATAAATGTATTGTTTGGCTCTAACAGGTGCCTTACATAACGTTAATTATTTCAAAAGGCTTCTACATTTTGGACTCACGCATGCCTCTACGCGAGTCTGCTAAGGACCCAGGTCCAACATGTATAGCATAAAAATAAAATGGAGTACCTGGATAAGGAGTATTTAAAGTGACAGCGCGGACACTCCAGGCCATTGTCTCGCAGGTGTTGTTGTATCGCGGTGACGGAGCGCTCCGGGTCGTTGTCCTCCAGCCAGGCAGTGTATTGCTCGCAGGTGAGACCCTCGTGATTCGCACTCCACTGTACCGAAACATAGACGAGGTAAATTCGCGGCATCTTTGTTCGTTGTTATCGCAAATCTGGCCTGCCGATATTGAGGTCTTCGATGGTATAGCCATGTTGTTTATTGGTGATGGAGCCAGGCTGTAGCCTATTGACTGCAGCTCGTATACGGGCTGGCTTGCCCGGGGTAGTACCACCCTCTCACAGAAGATCGGCGTAAAGTATCTATCGATGGGTGAGAGAGCCGGAAGCCCAAACCACCTTTCCCCACCCTCCGTCCCACTCCCCTTCAGGTCGGCAACGTGTGAGCAAAGCCTTTGGTATTGCAAGCATCTATAGGCTACGGAAACTGCTTAATATCAGGCGGCCGTAGGCTTGTTTACCACCTCAGTCCCATAAAACTGTTAAAATTAAGTTTCAGTATATTCATTTTATGTAGCATTAAATCGATCTTGCTACGTCTTACAGCCATCGACGAATGAGTAAGTTCGCATACAACAATGCACCTGCGCCTACCCCTTCGGGGAACAGGCCAGGCGTGATAGTATTTTTTATATTATCCTGTTAATTCGAAAGAATTCTTACCGCTTTTCGACAGGAGGCGCAACTCACTGACCGACATTCGGGACAACGAATTTTCTTTTGCTTTGGATGCACGAAAAATCCCGAAGAACATTCCATGCACCACCGGAAGTTTGGATCGAGAGCTAGAGTCCGATCTCGTAACTGAAAAATAAGTAAATAGTTTCAACTATAATACAGTAAAATCTCAAAACAGGGGTAAATACAAATTCTGTTTGCGGTCTTACTGTAAGTAATTACCCGTTTATAGTATAGACAACTACGCTTTGTAGTATCGAAAAAAATGTAACGTCACGACTTTTATCCCCGTTCGGGGGTAGTCAGAGGCTTGAGTGGCCATACACCACCACATTGGGGAGGTATTAACCAACTCAAAGCCCACGTTTCACTAGATAGTCAGAACCCAACGTGACAGGTGGTGAACCGTATCGCCGTGTATACAGGAACTGACTATTACCTAATCCCGAGGGATAGGTAGGTTTCCTCACGATGTTTTCCCTCACCGTCAGCGAACTGTAAATTATGCACATAGATGAAAATTCATCCATTGGTGCATGCCCCACCGGGGATCGAACCTGGGACCTTCTGATTGTTAGCCCAACCTGTTCACCCCTAGGCTACAGTCGCTCAGTAGTATCGAAAGTAAAGGAAATTGTAATAACATGCTTATTGCAAGTTTTTTACGTTGTTTGTTATTAACCTCCACATATTCTTTGATGTAATATACATATCAATAATTACCTTTCTTTGAAACAACTCGTGCACGTCAGTTTCAAGTAATGTTTTTAAAAGTATATCCAGATGCGCAAAATATTCGAGCCAGGCGTCCTCGGGAAGATTTTCTAGTTCAGGCAGCTTGCAATAGGGGCACACGCAGTCAGCGATACTTCGCTCAGTTATTTGAACCGTGAAGTAGTGATGTGCGCATTCTCGACAACACCGATGAGTGCAACGTAACATGGACACCATCTGCAGAAGAAATATATCTTAATTATGGATCAGATAATCCGCTTTGTTGTTTCAGCATCAACCCGGTGGGTATAATGCTTCTTGTTTTTCACGCAGTTCATGCCGGTGCTTATTTGGAGTATAATTATAAGTTATAATTCCGCTTAGGTAATCCGTGATCATTGCGATCCGCAATCACTGAGATTAATATACCTTCGGAGGTTAAACCACGCTTAGCAAGGTCAGTCAGAGATGGGTGACCATTTAGTGGAATTTCGATCTGAGCATCTCCGTGCTTCGGAGGGCGCGTAAAAAGTCGGTCCCGGTTGTTGCAATGTCTAACGTCTTTGGGCTGCGTGAATAACTGCACCAGGTTGACCACAAACAATACGATAAAGAGAAGATCAGTTATTGTACTTACTTCGTGTTCAGGAAGTCGTGATGCGCAAAGTTCGCAATCTTGATATAGATATGCAAGTGCAGAGGGCAAGTCGGCGCACTCGAGCGCAGCCAACAGGGCGGCGGGAGTGTCAGCGCCTCGAGCTATCAGTTCTACTGCTATTTGCGCCTGCTCCCACGTTTCGGTTGCACCTTCAGCTAGCAGCATGCGTGCTTGTCTCTGACAATTATAATTTATTGACTTTAGGTCAATAAGCATTTCGAGAATAATAAAAGCAGCTATTTATTTGTACGTAGACCACGTTATCATTAAAATATTCCATTATAGTACTACCGCAACCGCTGTGCCGCGCCTTAGGTATGCGCGGGGAGGTAGGAGGGTGGGACGGCGAGAGCGATTACGGGTGGGGGAGTGGGACGGCGAGAGCGATGAGCCCCCACGTCTCACCGCTCGCGTACCTAAGGCGCGGTACAGCGCTTGCGGTATACCTATAATGCCAATAGTTTTAGAGCTCAAGCATTGTACTTATTTATAAAGAAAAATCTATTGTTATAGGTATCTACCTCTGGAGAACCATCTGGAAGCTGCACTGTGGCCAAGTCGATTAGTTGCCCAGATACACGTCGTACCGTAATAGGGGGAGGCGGTGACGGTGGCCTGTAGCTCTGCTCTTCACTGGGTTTTATAATTTGTACTTGTGAATCTTCAGAATCGCTGTCAGTCCATTCATCTTCTGTGCGACACGTTTCACGGAAGAATTGTTTGTTCTTCTTAGGGGGTGTCGATATTTTGGGAGGAGAAATCTGTTTCTCTGTTCGCTGTTTTAAGGGTGGAGGTGGAGCTTGTTTCTTCTTATTTAATGTCGAAGTTGATGGTTTTACCTCAACTGTCTCTGATGCATTTGCAATGGCTTTGGGCGGCGTTACCTTGCTATTAAAGAGTCTAGTTTGCAATTGTTTCACATGACCGCTTTGAATGTTTCCAAAATGAGATTTAGGAGGCGATGGCGCCGGATACTGTTTGAGTGAAGTGCGACGAACGGGAACTTTTGAAACAATTACTTTTGGGGAATTTTTATCATTCCTAGTTTTGTTGTTATTGTTAGCAGTTTTTACTAGTTTCGGTATATTTGACTTGTTCGATGCAATTTTGTTATTACTACTGTCATCAATAGGATTAGCTCGAGATACGTCGGGCGATAAATTAGATATACTTGATTGATTTTTATTATGTTCTTCTGGGATACTATTATTATGATTAGAAACAGTAGCTTGTTCAGTTTCTACATTTTCAGTTACGGCGTCTACAATGTCAGTAAAAGTTATGATATTGGAATCCAAAGGAATGTTTGTAACGGAATTGTCCTCGATCTTGCTATCTTCAGTATCATTTTCTTCAGCTTCATTTTGACTTTTTGTTTCCAATGGAGAAGAACTTTTAAAATCGTTCATATTATTGTTGGTAAGATATTCTATATCTGGTATTAATTCCTCTGAATTTGACTGCGGAGAAGAACTTTTTGAGCGATGTTTGCGGTCCACGACCACCTCGCTTTCGATGGATTCTATTGTCTGTATGTCTTGCTGTGTATCCAGGTTACCTCGTTCGTTATGTTGTTGGACTATATCATTAGCCTTTTCTTCTTCCAAGTCCACTATCGTCGCATTTAGAATTGGCTGTGCAGTTTCGAAGATTAATAATTTGTTGGGAGCTACTGTTTTAAATGTAGACATATGTATCGTTTGCTTTGCGAGCAAGTCTATATTTTCATAATGTACCTCATTTTCTTCACTTATATTAGGCGCTTCAGGTTTAATCTTACCTACATTACCGTTATCTATGTTCTTAGTATTTAGTTCTTCATAAATTTCTTCAAAAGTATTTACAGCAGTAAATTGATTATTGTTCAGGTCTTGTTTCGCAACACTTTGTACCTTAGGTTGTTGTATTTCTACGGTAGCAGTGTGCTCTTCCTGCAAACTGCGTGCTATCGAATTTAGCATTTCAATATTTGCATGTTTGAAATCTTCAAGTTGATTTTCTACGTGATCTAAAGCTTCCTCAAAATTATCGTTGTCCTCCGAGCTAGTCCTGTGTTGCATTGACGTAGGGTGTTTTTCGGTTTCAGAATTTGTGTTATCTTCATCTTCACTTGTAGTCATTTCTTTTTCATCAGACATAGTCGCATCGGATGATCTATCATCTGTATCACTATAACTCGATTCTTGTTCTTCGTTTGAACTAGATTCCGGTTCGCTGTGCGACATTGTTCTACCATCGATAGAATTAATGTCTGAATTTATTTCTTCTTTCATTTGTTGTATAAGTCTTTGTGTATTGTCTACAATATCGTTTAAATTTGTATTCGATTTTTCTTCAGGTTGTGTGTTTGTGTCTGATTGGTGTTCTTCTATGTTTTCTTCTGATCTTGTTATGTTAGAACTTTTAGGTTGTAAGTCGATCTGGTTGGGAATTATATTATTGTCATTTGATATGGGTTGTTCAATGTGTTCCTCAATAAAGGGTATATCATTTATGGATTCAAAAGGCGAAGAAAGAAACTCAGTTTTACCATTCTGTTGGGATTGGGCTCTATATTGTTGTTCTTCTTCATTTATGACTGCTACGTTGAGCAGTATATTATTGGCATTTGATACGGGTTGTTCAATGTGTTCTTCAATAAAGCGTATATCATTTTTAGGTTCGTTAGGCGATGAATGAAACTCAGTCTTACTATTTTGATGAGATTGGGCCGTATATTGCGGTTCTTTTTCATTTATGGCTGTTACATTTAATAATTCATAATTTTTAGTGTTTTGCTGTTCTTTTTCTGACTTTGCTAACGCCGATTTTGATTTAATTTTTGGTGGCTCGTTTTTATTTTTCGTTTCTGAGTTATTATTTATAGAATCATTTATATTGGGTAACGGACTCGACCTTGTGAGGGCGTTGTATGCGTCGATGAAATCATTCTCAGACGGAATCAAATCGACCAGCTGGGGTTTGTGTTTAGTATTGCCATTTTTGGTCCCAGATTCGAAAACCATATTACTTGACATCAACCCTTTCAACAGTAAATTTTCATCAATTGACGGCACTCCGACTTGCGTTAGTAGCGCTTTTAACTTTTTCGCTAAATCTTCCGTGTTACCGTTAGCATCGACTCTAGAATTGTCATTCCACGGATCGTTCCGTTCGTACATATGAGCGTCATCGATATTTACATCTAGCGGTAAGTACATCCAGTCGTCGTCTCGAAATTTACTCGGTGTCGGTACTTCAAACTCATCTGAACTATCTTCTGCTGAAATATAATTAAGTGAACGTTATGAGGAGGGTGATGATGCGATCTTGTAATGTACGGTAACGCTATCGGTGTGTGGTTCGGGCGGGATTACCGCGAGCGCGCGCCGGCGAGCGCGGCGGCGGCGCGTCGTCGTCGGCGCCGGCCGGCGAGCCCCACACGCGGCCGCGCACGCGCGCCTCCGGGCCCACGCCGCGCGCCTCCGCCTCCGCCTGCCGACCGGACGGGACCCTCACACAACTGCTCATACGTTATACAAATTGCGAAAACAAAACAAATTCTAGCGTACTGTGTCTAATGCCGTGTGTCCACTGGCAAGTAGCTTCCGCAATTTCTTGCAGAAGTCACTTGCTGACGTGTTTACTCTGAATGCAATTTTACACAACCGCGTACATGTGGGACTTGCAGCAAGTTCGGCAAGCCGCAGAAGTCCACTTGCGTGAGTGTTTATACACTGGAAGTCGCTTGCGCAAGTAAACTTGTGCAACTTGCCAGTGGACACACGGCATAACTATTCACCAAATAAAATACCATTTGTAATCTCCTGAATGAAATGCTAAACTCCCGAAATAAATGTTGGTTAGCACAAAAGGTTTTGGTAATGTTTGTTTTTTGAATGCGTACTTATTGTTGCTACCTATTTTTAGGGTTCCGTAGTAAAACTAAGGATAAGCTGCTGATGAATTACAAAGTAGAAGGTGGAAGAGCGGGAGGAAGGTCCACTATGTGCCGGACGGACAAAATACGCACGGCACTGAATTCTTCAGTACCTATGCGAAGCGATACCTTGTAGAAAAGAGGTCACGTTCTTCCGCACTGAGGATACATGGCGCATGGGAAGGACCATGAACCTAGTACTAAAAGGACTGGGTCTAAGCAACTCGGCCACATGGCTCAACTACGCCACTGACGTCATCACAGTAGGCGTGGCTCAAGTCAGCGTGCTGTCGGCGTTCGTCCTGTGCACACGTCTTGCCAACGTTCGCATCCCAAATATAATTATATTCGACACTAGATGGCGATCCTTTGTACGTCTCATTTATCATCCTACACTTAGTGACATCTAGTGTGAAAAAGTTAAACTATGTACTAACATCGACATAGAACGAAGCGAGTAGTTTTGCTATTGACCGGTAGATAGAAATGGCAAAGTAGGCGTTATCTACACCCCTTCACCCGCGCAAATTGTCAAGCGTCGTTTCATAGGGAAATCTAATAAGAACATCCCTACTGTCGATGTTCTCTGTGGGTAGGACCAGAGTGGGGAAAAATTTAATTGCAATTAATTAATTGCAAATTGCATGTGGTGTCACAATTAATATTGATTTGTTTGTCAAACGCGAACAAATCACAATTAATTGTTAATTGTGACATCACCTGCAATTTGCAATTAATTAATCGCAATTAAATTTTGCCCAACTCTGGGTAGGACCCGCTCAGATTCGCGCGCGTATGTTCCAGTGTTCGCACCTGTCGCCGACACCGCTCGACGCACTCGGTGACGGCGGGCCACATGGCGCCGCGGTGGCGCGCGAGCGCGGCGCGCGCCTCCAGGTCGCCGAGCGCGGCGGCGGCGGGCGCCAGGCGCGCGGCGGCGGCGCGCACGCCGGCGCACAGGCTGGGCCAGCGCTCGCGCAGCCACGCCAGCGGCGCCGCCGGGCTCTGCGTCAGCGCCGCCTGCACCTCCGCCGCGCTGAACCCCAGCCGCTCCGCCTCGCTCATCAGCTGGGCAAGTTCCATGACCCTCTCCGCCTCGCGCTGCCCGCACGCCCCCGCCAGAGCTTCTAACGAGATGGCTCGCGTCGTGGACTGGCGTTCAGGGGATGCCGCCTACGAATTACACTTATTTTAGGGTACCTGCTTATCACGGGGTGAAGACGTTTCGCGATGACGCGTTACGCGATGATTTTTGTTGATTATTTTATAAATTGCATAAATATTGTGAAAAATCTATTAATACATGTTTATAGTTGTTTTAAGGATGATTTTGGTAAGGATTTCATATAGTAGGTACCTACGGCACCACCTAAATTTATAATTTAGGTTGAAAACAACTTGTTTTATTTTAAGTTCTCTTCTGAGAAATTTGGTAACATATGAAAAGAAACTAAACAACACATTTTATTCGCGACGATCTGAAGTTTAATGTGGAACAGTTGATACTTTGGTGGGGTGTGCACATACGCAGCATTAGACTTTGAATATGTTAACCTCTGAGCCGAAGTATGTGGGTCGTCGATTGGGGCGCGTGCGGCGCAGGTCGAGGTGCGAGGCGCGGCGGGACAGCCGGCTGTAGTTGTCGGGGCTGCTGTCGCGCTCGCGCCACTCCCAGCGCCCGCCCGCGCCGCTCGCGCCGCTCGCTCCGCCCGTGCGGACACTGCGCTCGCTTTCCTAGTGTGGTTAGCATGGATTACTTCACTGGTTACTGGTTTATAATTTAGTAAGGCGGCCAAGAAGCGTACGGCGCTTTTAATGTTATACGGTTTACGTAGCCGTTGCCAACCTGAAGGAGAGTATGACACAGGGAAGGGAATAAGAGGTTGAACTATGATGAAAAGATAACGCAAATGTAATAAAATCTATTTTATAAAATTTTCAACTTTGTTAATAAATATCCATAAGTCTCGAAATACTCACGCGGGTATCGCTGGACAGTGAGTGTCGGCTATGCGAGCGCTCGCGGCGTTCGTCATCGCGGAAGCGACGCCGCGGCCGGGAGCGGGTCGCGGAGGGCGCGCGCTCCCAAGTGGTGGGGACTTCATAAGTCTGCAATAATAATTCTTATTAGTTAGCTAGATCAGAAGAGCGAACACCATCCGTAAGGCGAAAAAAATTACATATGGCAAGGATCATCTATCAGAAAGAAATTCAAAAGTCGAGAGGAACATTCCGCAGTTTATTAAAATCGCTAATATAATTCCCTATAATAAGTAGGTACTGTAACCTACCTGTGTTGAGATACTTTGCGGCGGGGGTGATGTGCCAGTATTTGAAACATTTGTTTTGCTTGATATTATCGAAGCACGACTTTCAATAATTGTCTCCCGTGGTGGAGAAGTCCCAGTGGACTTTTTTTGGATATTTGTAATTGAGTTTTTCGGGGACGGACCGACAGCGGCGTGCGCGTTTTCGCGGGGCGGCGACGGGCCCACCGATATACTGTGCCGCTTCGGGGGCTCGGGTCTTGGCGACTCCCGAAAGTCTCGGTACGGAGATACTCTCACAGTTCTGCTCGAATCTCGGGGAGGGGACATCTCAGTGCTCATATCCGCGTGTTTTCCGTTCTCGGCCTCTCGTGGCGGTGAAGGGCCGACGGCCATATCGTGCCGTTCCCGTGTTTTCTCATTATGGTCGGCGATTTGTTCACGTGTCGGCGTGACGAGCCGATTTATCGGTTTCTTGGACTTGTTTCCATCGCGCGGCGGTGACGGCCCGCATCCGGTCGAAGTTCGCTCCTTTTTTTGTCTTGCACCAGATTTTTCACCACCTGCGAATAAATTACTTCTATAATACTCGGTAGGTATGTTGGAAGATTTTCACTTTGCCGTTAAAACATCAAATAGGTATATCGGTCTTTAATTGTACTGTAAATAACTAACTAATCTTCTTCTTATCGTATGGTTAGTGGCCAACCTAGTGACAGAGAGTCTAACATGGCTTAAAGACTGCTGTCTAGATAACAACAACCGTGACCGACTTTTTTTACGTGCCCTCCGAAGCACGGAGACGCTCAGTTAAAATGCCACTAAATGGTCACCCATCTCTACCTGACCTTGCCTAGCGTTGCTTAACCTCCAATCGTTTACCGATCAGTAAACTAACTATTAATAATATCTTACTTCGTTCAACACGAGGTTCCTCCGAAACACGCACCGGTGTTGGCATCTCTTTTTGAGTAACTTTCAGTCTTTGAACTTTGTCGTTGAGTTCATCTGTTGTGATCGTCCTGGCTGCGGTGGTCGGCGTGCGGCAGCATATAACACACACGCGTACCCCGGGCTCGTTTACAAACGTGCAATGTTCACACTGCCACGTGGAACTGGGCGGCGGAGGCACCGGGCCGAGTGAATCGCTCTCTTCCTTATCTTGAGGCTTCACGGTAGGGCCGTGGTCGCTTTCGCTCTCGCTCTCGGAGTCTGCGTCGCTGGACGGCAGCGGCGGCGGCGACGGAGTGCGATGCTTGGTGCGGCGCGAGGTACGCGACCGCACGCTCATAGCGGGCGAAGCCGCCCGGGACCCGGCACGGGAAGCGGCTCGCGAAGCCGCTCGGCTATCGGCTGGAAAAATATCTTAATTTATATGTAGGTAGGAGTCAACCCACTAAACGGTTGCATACGGGCAAGTTTTTTATGCTTAAAGCTTATGATCTTGCATCTCGCAAAATTACCACCGGATCACTACGCGACCTAACTGAGAAGATCCGGCAAGAAACTCAGCGGCCTTGTCAAACGCCCAGGTGCGTCTTGGCGCACCTATTAGCGGAAGTGGGGATACGACGACCTCGCCTGCGAGTGGGTCGGGGAGGTTCAGTAGGTAATGTCTGTGTGGAAAGCTCGTTCATAGCATGGGCCGGTGTAGTGTGCAGAGACCTTAATGTGAAAACTCGCATCAGGTTCGGGAACCATAATTTGCTATTTACCTACTTAAGATTGATTTAGCAGCACTCACAGTAATTAATAATATGTACCATCTAGAAGTTCTACACTCTAACATACCTCTTCTATAAGGCTGCGGCGTTTGCGGCGGGTGCAAGTGTGAATGCGGATGCATGTGTGGGTGGAGCGGGTGGTGCGGCGCGGCGCAGCAGGGCGCGGGCCAGGCGCCGGCGCCGGCGCCGGGCCACGCGTGGTCGAGGCTGGCGCAGCTGCCGTAGCGCCACGCCGCCGGCGCCGGCGCCGCCGCGCAGTGCGCGCACCCGCCAGCCCCACACCCTCCCCCTCCCCCGCCCCCGCCGCCCAGCTCCAGCACGGAGGCGCCTCGCCGAAGCGGCCGTCCCCAATTTTGCACCGAATGACCCATAGTCTCTGGACTCTCCCACGCCTCTGTCGGTACCGCCTGAAGAAACCGTAATATGGTTAACCGTCGATGTGGCGAAAATAGTAGAACAAAATAAATAAATCCTAGAACAAGAGATTGACTTACCATGTTCGGGTGCATATTGAATCCTTGGAGTGAACCTCGTTGGCGATTCCAAGGTGACATGTGACCTAAAGTGTTGGATTGTACTTGGGTTTGAGAGGTCGGTGTGATTGTGTGATGTACGTTTGTTGGCAGATATGGCATGCTCCCTATATGATTAGGTGCTGGGGTCGTCGTTATTTTAGCTTGTAAATGAAGCGGTATCTGTTGATGTGCGTGCTGTGGAGGCATGTGGTTTGTGTTGGAGGCGGCGGTTTGGCCGTGACCCATCATGACACCCATGTGACCGAGGGTCGCACGCCGTTGATCCATCATATGCGGGTTTGGACTTGCGCTCATTCTATCGCCGCCAATCTGAAATATTATAAGTAAGAACTCATCAGTTACATAATTTCGTAGTGTAGTGAGATAGTTATATTGATTTACATTTTAGTTACCTTGTGTCTTCGCGGCGGAGGCACAGGTGGCGCAACTTTCGGTGGGAGTGGAGGTCTGTCATCGCGCAATTGTGATTGCGATAATGCCTGAAAGTCATCATGTCATATCAGTAAAGTTCTTTGTTAGTCACTCTGTACTCCATTGTATTTTTAATAATATAATATTATGTTTAGTGCGTTATTACTGTGGGCACGTAGCCAACGCGAAATATACTACTTATCTACTACTCCACGAGTTTGTATGTATACCTATAATATAATAGGTAAGCAAGAAGTCAAGATTAGGCGCCCCCGTCAAGATCTTTTTTTTTTGCCAATAGTGAAGTTTCACGGAATATAACTAGCTAGTTAGAGATTGTATAAGATTTCCGAGACATTCACCTGTCGTTGGTGGTTCCTGCGTTTAGGATGGCGATGGTACATGTCGTCGCAGGACGCGCATAGCGCGCGGCGGCCGCACTCAGCGCAGCGCACGCGCGCGCCGCCACCGCCGCAGAGCCCGCACGACGCGCCCACGTCGGGGGGGTGCCCTGTGCCACCAATAGACGACGTTATTTTTTGGAGTACGTATTTGATAGGTACCCAAATGTTTGAAATACTATCGAATAGGTAATTATACAGGATGAATTTGAAATCATGGGCATTCGTTTAAACTATGACTCTACACATGATTCAGAATATTTTGGAAAAATAAATAAAAAAAATTATTGATAAAAAAAATTGCTCGAGTAAGCAAATAAGCAAACCCGTTAACTGTTATTCCTTACCTAGGCAATACATTTTTATCAATTGATTTGATGATTAATATTCCCTAAGTATTCTGTATCATGTGTAGAATCACCCTTTAAAAGGATGCCCATGATTTCAAATTCACCTATATAGGCAGGCCTCAGTCACTCTGTGGTTTCAGTCGAACTAGCTCCGATCGGTTCGCGTACAAAGTCTGTACGCAATTCAATATGGCCGCCGCGCTCCTGGCGTGAACACGCGCTATAACGTTTCGCGCGCTTTTGGTTGGTCGCTCGCGTTGGAATTATTATTTTAAAATTAAAAATAAAAATGACGAGCAAGACGAACTGTGGCGTATATGGCTGCCTAAATAGTTATAGAAACTGCAAATTGACTTTTTTTTCTTTGCCAGCTGATTGTGAAATGTAATTGAAGCTAATTGAAGTTTTATTTTGTTATTTAGATATAAAAAGAAGCTCATAGTTCAGTGCAGTAGACGTTATTTACAAGAGGTAGGATCGAATAGTGGAATTGAAGCGAAAATATGTAATTTGGAACAGAATGAAATGACAGTTTTTTACGGTTATACCACGTTATACCTACTAGCATCGATTACGGAATACCTACTAGAGATGAGTCGTATTTACTAGAACAGGTGCGAAGAACAGGTATTTTACGAGACTAGGCGGCACCTATTCCAATTTAGAGAGTACTTAGTCCACCTAGTATTTCACTCAACACGTCCCAGCGGACGTGATGCTCTCGCGATCGCGTGCGGATATCGCGTATTATTATGAGTATTACGAACTGCTTAGTCTACATAGTATATGGTAGGTAACTAGTCTTCTAGTCCAAGTTGTATTATTATTATATTTTTGTGTTAAATTGTTGAGATAACCTATTTTTGTCTTAATAACAAAAATGGCTCTAAAAGGAAGTTGTCATCATTATCATCATCATCATCGTCATTATCATCATCATCATCATCATTATCGTCATCATCGTCATCAACGTCATCATCATCGTCATCATCATCATCATCATCATCATCATCGCATCATCATCATCATCATCGCATCATCATCATCATCATCGTCGTCGTCGTCGTCTTCATCATCATTATCGTCGTCATCATCATCATCGTCATCATCATCATCATCGTCATCATCATCATCATCATCATCGTCATCATCATCATCATCATCGTCATCATCATCATCGCATCATCATCGTCATCATCATCATCATCATCGCATCATCGCATCATTATCATCATCATCGTCGTCGTCGTCGTCTTCTTCATCATCATTATCGTCGTCATCATCAAGTCATCATCATTAGTAAGCAGTAGGCGACATCTAACTGAAGTGAGCAAAAGTCAATTTTTGTCCCCATTTGATCTCATGTATCGAGTCTTATATGGATCTAAGGACTAAGTACGCGAACCATAGCCGATAAGTACTGCAGACTAGGTGGACTAGGCGGGACTAGGTGGACTAGGCGGGACTAGGTGGACTAGGTGGAACAGGTGTTTGGATCACGTATTTTTAAATACTAGGAATAGGTGCACCTAGTCCCAAATTTACCTAGTCCAACCCATCTCTAATACCTACCTACCTTAATTCCTTTCATAGTTGACGAGATCCATCGTGTTGCCAGTTTTTCTACTTACCTATATTCGTATTAGACACTTACCTAAGTCGATATAAGTAGATACTAGTTGCCGTAGCGTTTTATGAGCACTCGGCCACCGGCGGAAAAAGCGAGTGAGAGAACTATAAATTCAAGGTTAACGGTCATAACTCAATGAGCGACTTGCACTTGCTGTTGCTTGATATTCTACTATGCATCCATGCTATGCTATTGCGTATTGTTCCCATGCTATTGCGTGCTGTTATATGCGCTAATTAATTTACTAAAACATATTAATTTCACCACTCCATGTCCATGCTTCCCTTCAGACTACATTTTTAAATTATTTGTTAGATTTCGCATTTATGCTGCCATTTAATTTAATAACCGCTATTTTAAAGACAAAAAATATCGAAGGCATTACATTAAAGTGCAACAACTGTAATTTTTTAAAATGTATAGTTTTAATTAACATTTAAATACAAAAATGTTGGTACTATTTTATTTTTATTAATTGTGACAACCCTACCGATTGAAGGTTAAGTAGCGTGCAGCAGCGTGCGGCAGCGGGACGGCGAATTACATACGCTAACGCGTTGCGTCAAGGCACAATTTAGATTGCGCGCGGTTGGGCGCGGCAAGTTTAGGTAATAATAATAATTTAAAATGTCGGCTTTCTTCAAGATCAAAGGAGTGCAACTTCTGTACTCCTTATCTATTCTGTGATATAGGTAAGAAGCCTGTGCGGGTTCCTGCCAATCTTTATTGTTTTCAATTTCGTTGCTTTGGCAAAGCTGATGAACTGTGCGATACTATAGTCTTCCTATGCCTTTATATTCAGTTTATGGTTTTACACACCTGTTGGCGGTCGCGGTGGCGGCGGCGGGGGAGGTTGTAGCTTTGCATTCACGTACTGCTCGCCGGGGAACTCCACCACCTCGTAGTCGGGCTCGGGCCTGGCGAGGGTCACCCGCTGCGGCGCGGGCGCCGGCTGCCGCAGCAGCGCGTGCGGCTGCGCGGGCCGCATCGCCGAGTGCGCCGGTGCCGGCGGGGGCGATGTCAAGACCCGCGGGTCCCGACCTCGGCCCTTCAGCATTTCTGAATTCACAGACGCTTCTTATATTTCTCTCATATGGGTAGTATGTGATTCTTGTTAGTTTTGTACAGGTTCTTTTGTTTCGTTTTCGTGTACTACGATACTGTACTTATTATAATTATTTGATTGGATCTTATGCTCTGAGTATACTCAAATGTCTACATATGAACCTAAGCAGGTATGTTCTACATCTCAAGATAAAAAAAACTAAAGTGAGTACTTACCAATTTGATTTTTTGGATAAATAAACTTTTAGGCTACCTAAGCGTTATAATAACGATATTATTAACATTTGCAAACGGCAGCTGTGACCGGGATAGTGCGGGCGTTGCCGCGTCGTCGACGCCTTGTCGACCTATATTCCGCACTCATATCCCAAAATATCAAGTGTACGGTTGTAAATAACAATTTGTAGGTGTATATCGATGCAGCCACTAACTTCCTCTTCTACTTTTTTCACGGTGCATGACCTAATTAAGGAATGTATTTATAATAGTAGGGGCCCACCTTCGGCTGTGTATCACTATCGTCTGGAACTGCACTAACGACACTTTGCTTCACTGTGTTGGACTGCACACGTCATTGTCACTAAAAATTATGCAACTGCACAGTTAGTTATCACTGCACTCGCGGAGGGCTGGGGCGGAGCGCCGGGAGCGTCGGCGCCAGCGCAGACCCGCACTGGCTCAACTCGGTCGCCAGTGCCGCTAATCGTGCTCCCTATCCGGACGAAATTGACAGCGGGAAGACGCGTGTACCGCCGCCTCTATTTCTGTCCGCGGCCGCGTTGCCCCGATTCTACTAAAATTACGACGCGTTGCTATTTCCGCACTCATCCAATGCCCCCTCTCGCCGAGTCAAATACCTTGCGAAATTCCTGTTTCTTGTCTCGATCATTATTATGTGTTCAGATTCCTAATACGCTTCACTGAAACGGTGTTTCAAGATGAAAACGAAAAGACCAACAACTATTTTTATTTGGTTATTCTAGGGAGAAGAAAAAATATTCTTCATAGAATCAAACTTTTTTAGATACTCAAAACTATTTCTATGTATTTTAAAAATTAAATTGGTTGTCGTTAGCAACTGTCTCTGTATATAAACAATAAGCTGTCATTGATAGGTAAATGAATGCCTTCGCAGTATGGAAATATTGCACAAGTTTAAAGAAAATGGTTATTTTACTGCCGATTTATACCATTTACTCGCTAAAAAGAAATTTGTTAATCCGTTGGAAGAGGTGAGGCCTAGAGCATAGCTTTTCTAGAGCATAAGTTCGATTTTACGTACTAATGAACTTAGTACAGTGATTATAAAGTGACTTATTTTCTAGAACAACGTCCAAGGAATAGATGTTCATACTAAACCTATTCATACTAAGTGCTCGCATTAGTCTTAAGATATAAGCCGTGCTTAGTTAGTAGCGAGTTAGTAGCGAGTCTTACTCGCTTGCTCGCTGCATAAAATGCAATTAATAATGTTACTACCACTAAATCTACAGAATTTGAAATCGTTTGGCTCTGCGATATCTTACGACTATGTAAGGCGTATGGTAGCTTTATCTTCTGTTTCATAGTTATACTCTCAAACAGATTACTCCGTCGGAATATGCGAGAGAAATGAAAATGTCGACGCAGCAGCGACTGCAGAATCTGAATAACATTGACATAGACAACGTCGTGAGTAGCGGCAAGAAACCCGACAAGATTGTAATCTCCTTTACACCGAAAATAATCGTGTTTCAAAACTTTAAGCCGAACGATAAAATTGTCGCAAAGTTCTCAGTGAAAAATATTAGCAAGGTGACTCATTAAAGGGTGGTTCCTGCAAAGCTCGATTTTAGCGGTCACACAGTCTTATCTCTGTTCATATCAGAGCTACCGATTAAAAGTATATTTTTTTCGTTTCTTACTACATTTGTCTATTTGGAAAACATAATTTTTATTTCATAAATAAATAAATTATACATCCAAACTTCATTTGAAAACCAAAATCGGGGTCAAATTAGCCGTTCTCGCTGTGTCACACGCTTCACTTTCATGAAACAATAGCGTTTAACTTTTCGGTAAATGGTGTTGGGATCGTGTTGTAGATATCAAAAAATTTGTAAAAATATACTCTTTTTATTGATTACAAATTTAATATATTTTATTGTTTAGTTTGAATATTAAACAGCTATTTGTGTTGGTCACACGTTTGTGCACATTTTTACGGCGCATTACTAAATGATGTATAAGTCTACGATGAAACGATGTATGGTCTTGTTTGATGTCACTACTGACAGCCAGTCATGTCGAGGCAGTCCAGCAGAGAGATGATCGAGGGTGTGTCTCTCCGCGATGAGATATAGGGTATCAAAGTCCAAAAAACATGTTTTTTTGCCGATGTACCGGAGTTTTGTGGACAAAATTTATTGTTGTTTGCAGTCACTTTAGATACTGGGGTTTTTAATATGAATTACTTAGCTGTCGAAGTATGATTTAGTGTTATTTAATTTATACTACATTTTGAAAGCAAGAATAATAGTGAAATATGTTTAATTTGACGAGTTTCGTGGCATGAGATTCGTGGCAATTTCTCCACGAATCTCATGAAATTACCACGAATATCATTTTTCATGTGATGAACACGTCTCAGTGCCATAATGTAGTACATATTGGCATCAGACACTGGTTGTATCCCTCACGCAGCGATCCTCATTGCTGACGCTCATGATTTGCCCGTCGCGGAATGATTTTTTGTCTCATGATGCTTCGCCATTTGTTTATGTCCATGATATCGTGAAGCTCAGCGTTGATCGCATTTGCTCCATACTGTCATCTCATTGCATTATTAATTGCTTATGGTTGTGTCCGTCTTTCCTAGTGATTTGTCCAGGAAACTCAAGAACAAAATTCAAAAATATCATTTTTTTATTAATATTAACTAAACCAGCACGTCGTACCTGGCCTATCGACCACCGAACCGATGTTTGCTCTAAACACGATTGCTGATGAATATCACTCCAAAAACCGACCATTGTATGTTGCATTCTTGGACATGGAAAAGGCATTTGATGATAGGGTCCCAAGAGACACGATCTGGTGGAGCCTTCGGAAGAATAATGTCCCCGAACAATACATCAACAACGTTGCCGACATGTATAAGGGTGCAAGATCAATGGTTCGGACGGTAGTGGGTGAGACAAAACCAATAGCGGTCACAGAAGGCGTACATCAAGGCTCTGTACTGAGTCTCTTCCTATTGCCTCGTTTTGGATTCACTCACGGAGTTAGCGCAAAATTCGGCAGCGTGGACTTTTATATATGCTGACGATGTAGCCATCTGCACAGAGCGCCGTGATGAGTTACAACAGGCACTTTTATCTTGGAAACACCAGTTGCAAGCCGTGACCTTGTGCTGAGTGTAGCAAAGACCCAATTCATGTGCTTTAACGAACCAGGTCCAAGCGACAGCAGTTCCATTCCCATCGATGGACAATTGGTCACTTTGTGCGATCAATATAAGTACCTGGGGAGTATGATGCACAATTCCGGGAACGTAAAATGCAAAGTTCAGCACCGAATAGCTGCAGCGTGGCTAAAATGGCGAGAAGTAACTGGTGTTACATGCAATAAAAAAATGACTGTAAAACTAAAGGACTGTACACCATCATAAGACCAGTCCTTATGTATGGCAGCGAAACGTGGGCCATAACCCAAACGAACGTGCATACCATTCAAGTTGCTGAAATGAAAATATTGAGGTAGATGTGTGCCGTTACCAGGCTTGATAAAATTCGTAACGAGTACGTGCGAGGAAGCCTGGGCGTGCGCGATATCGCCGACAAGATGCAAAAGAGTAGGCTGCGATGGTATGGTCACGTGAAAAGGAGGCCACCTGAATACGTAGGGAACTGAGCACTACAACTTTCCATTCCCAGCCCAAGACCCAGAGGCAGACCCAAAACAAGATGGAAAGCTGTAATCCTAAAAGACATGAAAGAGTGTCAGGTATCCGAAGACGATGTCGAGAATAGAGCGAAGTGGAAGGGAAAGCCTAGGAAGGCTGACCCCACCACCATGTGGGATACATAGTCAGGAAGAGAGAGAGGATAAACTAAACCCGTAACGCAACAAAATAATACAATTTAATAATTTTTTGGGCGATTTTATTTGTTTATCGGGTCCTGCTAATTTTAATTCGGATTTTATTCTGGACAAAGCTCATACCTAGGTAGTGCTTATAAATCGTTAATATAAACATTTTAGCGTATTGCTTTCATTGAGAAAAGTCGCAAGAACATTCGTCTTGTCTATTTAATTTTAAGATACACCTGACGGGAAGCTCTATTGAGAACATAGAGCTGAGATCCTCCAGTCCAGACCAGGATATCATCAGCAAATTGAAAGTGCTAACAAGTACACCTATACTCGCCATTAGCATCGATGCTTTACCTTTTCCAGTGAGGAAGATAAAATACATCATTCATCATCATAATTTCGAAGATGGAACGTTTCCCTGTCTGACACCTTTGGCAATTGGATCGGTTTCGAGCTCTAGTTGGTCCTAAAGCTGGATTGATTGAGGCTCTGCTATTATTTGCGAGAATGCTCCCAGGTGACCCAAAGAGTCAGAGACGCGCGGTCATGTACTTTTCTCCTCCAGAAAACATGAACACAAAGTTCCTTAAAACGCGAGATCGCTTTAGAATTCTGTCGTTTACGAAGATGTCTGAACAAATGGCAGTCCAGATGGGATATAAGAACTAAGGGCCGCCACCTCCGTGAAATTATTTCCATGCGTTTGTGAGCATCTGGAGAGGACAAGGCTAGAAGTCGACCACAGTGTGGCTCAAATTTCCACGAGACATTACATCTTTTGTAGTACCTAAATTATTCTATTTCATATTAGTTTCTTCACCTCTATAACATTGTTCGACGCCGCATAACGATCACAAACAATTTGCATATCACATCTTTTGGGAGTGTGGTCTTTGGTAAAACGAACGGAACACTATGTTAAATAGCTTGCAAGTGACATCTGGAGTAGTATATCACACAGAACTTGTAGAAATCAGGGAAAATATCATTGGAATCAAGTATAACCAGCTCACAAGTTTATGTTAGATTTTCCCCCATATTTTGTCTTTTATATTCATACAGAAACAGAAATTGTGCTTTTATATATTCTCTTGTTATTAAACACAAGTCCCAACAACCATAAAGAGAGCAAAACTTATAGTTAAGTACATAAATAATGCGTAAAAAATACCCGGAATATACTGCGTGAGTTTCGTGTGGTACTGCATGAGTTTCGTGGCACCATTTTCTTCAACCTTTAATTCTGTCCAAAGTTATCATCAGATTTACAAAAGCGATAGAGATTTGAACTTGTATAAAAGGCTATATTATGTTATTAATATAAATTATCTAAAATTCACAAAAACAAAAATTACCACGAAAATCACGGCGAGAATCTTGTTCGCAGGAATGACCCTAAACTTGCACGCTCACTCATCACCACCTTGTAACTTCAACGTTTATGTACTAACGCTTGTTATACATATCTAGGCTCCAACGTATCTGAATATGGTGTACAAGGAGTCTTCGTATTTCTTTGTCAAACCGTGCGGTGGGGTCTTGCTGTCTCGACTGGCTCCAGGAATCTCCATCACCTTCGCCGTTACCTTTACGCCAGTTCAATATGAAGACTATACTCACAGAGTGACTTTTTACACTGATATTGAACAATATGCTATACCTTTAATAGGTAAGTTGTATTTAATCAATGCTCTACCATTATCTAACATACTTTAAGCAATAATAATAATTTATATCGTTGAATCTTCTTGGTATTAGGATATACATACATACATATACTCACGCCTGTATCCCAAGGGGGTAGGCAGAGACTATTGATTGCCACATGCTACGATTTTGACACACCTCTTTTGCTTCATCCACATTCATACATCTTTACATGCACTGCCGTCGGTTGAAGGTGCTATGGACTTGACCTTTCTGGAAGAGACCATTAATCTGGTCGTGAAAAGTTTTCCTTGGGCGCCCTCTTCCGGATATTTAAAAAGCCTATCCTGGTAAATCATAGCAGGCGATATATTTTTGCAGCTATGGGTCCGAGACCGATCTTTGATTTTCCTGATGAAGTGACCATTCCAAGGGTTCCACTTAAAGTGGAGAATTCCGTATATATGATAGTCCATAATATCGGTATGGTACCAGCTGGTTTTACATTGAATACGAGATGGTATGTGCTCCCAGACAATAATTAATTCTTTAACTAAGTACCGACTCATACATATATGAGTGTAATATTAAATTATTCACAATTTATTTCTTTTAGTCCATTTTCTATTCGACCAAAATCTGCTTACTTGAATCCAAATGAAAAAATAGACATCAAAGTAATTTTTAAAACTATGAATCTGGGAGTTGTTCAAGGAATACTGTGTGCAGTTTTTGAAACAGGTAAATAAGTTGAGCTAACTATCGATACACACACACACACATAAGAAAACTCAAACCAAATATTTTCAATTGAGTAAGTAGCTACATATTTCATCATTGCACTTAAAGTTAGCTCAGAAGTAGGTTATAATAATGCGCATCCATAATGTGGGTTTTGGTTGGTTGGTCCTAGGTGAAAATTTCGTGATAAAGTTATCAGGAGAAACGTACACTGTCAGCATAGAGCTGGAAAAGCAAGTGGTTAGATTTTTTGACACATACAACACGATGGTGCGACAGCAAACATTCAAGATCGTCAATAAATCGGAACACGTTCTCACCTATATGTGTATGAAAAACGATTGCGTTTTTAGAGGCAAGTTTTAATTTACTCAATAATTAGATATACGTTTATTTTAATTTATAACTTTGGCCGAAACTAATGGATTTCAGAATATTGAGGAGCAAAATTAAACGATATCGAAAGGCTTCATGACCGCGCGGAGTAGGTACCTAGGTAGTAACTACCTATGAATTAATTCCGTTTTAATAATAACAGTTATCCGTCACAGATTTTGAAGAGAAAGTGAAATTGGCGACAATATTTTTAAATCTAAAAGAAAGTGAATCAGCGAAGTACATGAAGCTGGTGCAGTATGATGTTCTAAGTAGCGATGAGCACGAAAGAGTTTACACAAGAATATTCTTTGACGAAATACAAGCGCTCGTAGCTGATGAGTCACTTAATTACCAATATGCACACTTTTCAATAACGCCTATAGTTAGTAAAGGATTATACATCTCACAGAAAAAGGTTTACAGGTCTCGTAGATAATTAATTTAAGTTTGAATAATGCTTATGTTACAGAAAGGGAAACTATGGCCCAATAAGGCGACGGAGTTGACTATAACATTTTGTCCAAAAGAAATAGGAGAGTTCCATACTACGGCGTTTCTGGATATCGATGGCGTCTTTGACCGGGTGCCATTGAATATGAGCGGAATATCCATACCGCCGTCCATCAATTTAAATGTGGAGACATTGGATATGGATTGTGTCTACATCAATAAAGAGTATAACTATGAAATTGTTGCGATTAACAAAGGTTCGTTTTGTAATGCAATTTATTTGTTTTTACTTTTCTTGCAGCACGTTGATATAAAATCCTCGGCAGCGACTGCAGCCATTAAATAACCCGTTATTATTCTAGGCCACATAAATGGAGTCATTGTATATAAAGAAACACCTACATTATTCGGCAGTATTATTTCATGTTCGCCTGAACTGCATTGTCTGAAACCCGGTGACAAAGAAATATTCGTCGTCTCATTCTGCAATTCTAATCAAGGGCCGTTTTTTGAAGAAATTAACTTCATTTTACGCGACACCGACGTTGTTTTAAAGTTATATTTGAAGTAAGCCAATTACTCAGTACTCAGTAACTGTTAACAAAAAGAAAAATATATTACAGCTTAGATCTGTGTACGTAGTAAATAAAAGGGTATCTTCTTTATGAAGTCTTACATGATTTAACATTTCATAAAATTTCAGAGGTGAAGTTATATACCCGTCTATAAGTTTTAGTGTACCTTGTCTGGATTTTGGAATGGTCAGTGTAGGTAAGACATACCTACCAATAATGATGAAACGCTTAAGTACCGATGCGTTAAATGTAAAAGATTATTCTGAAACTTGTGATATATTAATAGGGTTGCCGAAAACATTAGAGCTAGACGTTATCAACGAGTCTGTAGTGGACGTGTGTGGATCCGTGAAGATTTCATCGGATGGACCAGAGATCAGTAGTATTACGCTTCGGGATTATGCCGTGCCTAATAGGCCGAAGCCCGAAGTCCCTCAGTGGCCAAGAGAGTTCAATATCGAGCCGTTCAAGATTGAAATTGAACCTGAATCCAGAATATCATTAAAGGTGACACTTGTTGACTAAAACTAATATCTTCACGTGGTTTATGGTTTAATCAAAGTAACGTTCATAAACCCTGCTTTTCTTTGTAATTGTAGGTGACACTAACGGCAAACTTGGTCAGAGCCAATCAGACGTCTCTCGAGTTGGAACTGGAGAAGTCCGACAGCCCGCCCGTGGTCCTGCCCGTGCTGTTCAACGCGATGGTACCGGAGATCACCCCGGCGCCAGATATCAAACTGCGCGCTTGTTTCTTGGAATTTCCTTACAAATACGAAATAGCTATAACATCTAACGAATTTTTGGGATATTTTACTTTGGTGGAGCCTGATGTAAGACTGATTCAAATTCAACTTATCATTTATTGTTGGATGAAGTAAAATATTATGACGAAGTATCCAATAATGATAGTCTATGTTGATATGAACATTAATATTTTTAGGAGGAATCAACTATGCAAGTTGAGGTTGCCATAAAAGAGGGTTATATTCAACCAAGCACTACAACACATTTACCGATAATTATAAAAACGTCTGTCTTGGGTATCCAGGAATATTCATTACGGTAAGAGATGAAAACTGAGATGGGTACCTATTCATTTATTTTTTGGAATTTAAAATATCAACAATACTCTTTCTTGACTATGGCCTGCAAAGCAGATCACCTTTGCGTTCTAGCGTTCTTTCTAGCGTTTTTTTTAAATAAATGAACCCAAAATTTCTTAAAACAGATTGAACTTATTCGGAATGTCCAAGGCTATTGATATATGCCATATCACCGGCTGTGGGGTCCGGCCCATTGTAACATGCAGCCCCATAGCACTACACTGGGGCCAAGTTAAATTGTTAACTAAATCCCAGAAAATATTGACGCTTTGCAACGATTCTCCCGTGTATGTGCACTATAAGGCGTTTTTGGTGAGCGAAATCTTTTATAATATGACATTTTCTTCAAATAAGAGCAGAATGTTTTAGTAAAACAGCTGTAGGAAATCTAACGCATAAACCATTTTCCCTTGACTAGCTAAACAAAGATGGCAGATGGCAAATTGAACCGGCTGAGGGTTGTATAGAGCCAGAGTCAGAGACTGATTTAATTTTAACTTTGTATTTGATTGACGCCGACACCTACACGAATAAAGCTGTCCTACAATTGGAGAAAGTGAAGGACATTGTAAGTATTCTAATACAAACCTGTTATATTTCGACTAAAATAAATCAATTCAACAACATAACGTTAAACCTTTTACGTATTTTCAAGAATCAATAGCAGATAGGCCTAATAATTCCCCTTTCAGCCACTCTGTAATGATGAATTTGAACAATAAATCGTTTATGTAAGTACCTATATAATGTGTATTTTCCTACCCCTACAGCTAGTGCCGCTATCAGCTACTGGTATTGGAACAAGTATAGTAGTCGGAGAATTAAAGGACAGAATAGCTCTCGGCCGCCATTTTACTAAAATACCTTTAAATTGTAAAGTAGTGATGGAAAATTGTGGAACACGATTGCATGCGTTAGAATGGAGTGAATATTACAAAGCACCGAAAAGCAAACAACACACTGCGTATGTTTATATAGATATTTTTTTCTGTCCGATTGTGCCACCTGAATACCATTGAAAGGATTTAAGATAAACTTGACTGACACAGTTCGCTGACGGTGAGGGAAAACATCGTGAGGTAACCTACCTATCCCTCGGGATTAGGTAATAGTCAGTTCCTGTATACACGGCGACAAGGTTCACCACCTGTCACGTTGGGTTCTGACTATCTGGTGAAACGTGGGCTTCGAGTTGGTTAATACCTCCACAATGTGGTGGTGTATGGCCACTCAAGCCTCTGACTACCCCCGAATGGGGATAAAAGTCGTGACGTTACATTTCATTTCAATTCATTTTGACTGACACATCCTGCCAACTTGTACCTATGGTTCTTGTAAGTTAGGCAAACAACTTGAACGATGTCATCGGCGGCTAGTTAGTTTCTATAAATACTTAATATTACCTATATAGACGAATATTGCTAATAAAACGATTTGTGTAGGTAAGTAATTTAAATAAAACGTCTGTTTTAGTGGATTCTTCAATTTTGATCCTCGAGTATTCAAAATGGCCTCGGGAGAAAAAATGGACTTGACGATAACAGGCTTGTCGTCTAAAGTAACGACTGTGAAAGAGATGTGGTACTTAGTTGGCAGCGTGGAGGGCATCAACAAGAAGGAGCTGTTATTGGAGTGCCCAGTCGTTGCAGAGTTCGTCGATCCTAAAATAGAGGTGTCTTCGTCCGTTATGGAATTCCGATACGATTATGGGCCGTATAGTGAATATTACAAATTAACAGGTAAATTTCCAAAGTTTTTAAGCAAGTAAAAAGTAAAGCTTAATCAATTAAGATGTAACTGCT
Organism: Drymonia ruficornis; assembly: GCA_947859195.1. Taxonomy (NCBI): domain Eukaryota; kingdom Metazoa; phylum Arthropoda; class Insecta; order Lepidoptera; family Notodontidae; genus Drymonia; species Drymonia ruficornis. The sequence continues at coordinate 10,455,831 of OX401905.1, read as the reverse complement.
TTATGAAGGGCATTATCTCTAACAGATATCGTAACCATTAAAAATGTCTCAAAACTACCACTGGATATCGACATATGTGTGAAGCCACCGTTTGCGATAATTCAAAAACAAAGCACATACAAAATCCTCGCTCATGAAGAAAATTTATGCTGTTGCATATGCTACAGACCATCCGACCTGAATATACAGAACATTGTGAAGGAACTTGGAACCCATCAATCACAAATTTTCATTGATTATTTAACTCTGAAACCTGTTGAGCCATTAAGAAAGGAGCCTTTACATTTTTTCAAAGATATTAATAAAATTAAAATGGCTTTTAATCTAACGCACGCTGTGGAGGAACGTTTAGAAGATCAAGATGTGATGAAGCTGCAGATACTGTTTGACACGACTAAACACACAAATTTGAAGTCTAGAGTGTACTGTGATTTAATGAGGGTTAAATTTAAAGGTCATAAAAATAAAGTAAGCTAATTTCAGCCAGTAAAAAACTTCAGTGTAGAACATGGAATCATCTACATATTTACAATTTTTAAAACTATTTTAGGATGCAATTAAACTAATTGGGAAAATTAATTTCCCAAACATGTTTGTGCTATCGCCAAAAGTGGATTTCCAATGTATTCTGAATGGGAGTTTGGAAAGTAAAACTATAAAAATACAAAACGTGACGCCTCTTCTTGTTTGCTACAAATTTCAATGGAAGAAATGCATGATAAGTACTACCGCTATTGTAAGTATTTTCTTAAACTTCAGATGTTATTGCAAACACTTTCATCATCACCTACCTAATCTATGTAACGTTTATTTTACGCGCAGCCTGAAATCCCTAAAATACAATATCCGAGTATAAGCACCGAAACAAAATCTCCAACTGTTCAGTCTGAACCGAGTGGTAAGTTACGTGCTGTGACACGTAATTAAATAGGTAATTCATGTTATTTTATTTATTGTGATTTCATTTCAGTGAGCGGTCTACACGAAATTGTATCATGCCACTCGTCTGCGGCCCCAGCAGTCGAAAAAGTTGTTACGACTACTGAATTAGTTTCTAAAGTAGCACTGTCGGTGCCTCAAGTGCCGGTAGAAACCGTCAGTCTAGCAAATACTGAAACCAATTTTCTGTGCATAAAAACTAGAATTATCCAAAAAGTGGCTCCTATGATTAATAATGACGAATATGATACAGAATTTCACTGGCTGTACAAATTTCGTAAATTGTCTCCAAGTTATAAAACTAATATAAATGAATTATTCCAACTAACACCACATCGCGGCCTCCTAAAGCCAAATGAGGTTCAATACGTGCAAGTCATATTTAAACCAAAACCAAACATCAATGTTCGCGCTGTGCTGGAGTGCGAAGTTTTAGGAGGGCCACCAGAATCAATCTTAGTGACTGGTCAAAGCTCGGATTTAATGTATAACATAAATACTCATAAACTTAATTTTAAAATAAGATCGTTTCACGAAGATGCTGTTGATAAATTGATAATATCTAACATAGCACAGTTAACGTTTGAATACAAGACGTATTTAAACGAAGCAAACGTCACGAGTGAACTAGAAGGAATCATTCTGGACTTATTACCGCCAGAAAAAAAATTGGAACCTGAAGAGGCAGTTGAAATGAAAATTGTCATGCGGCCTGGTGTAGTAGGTTATTTTAATAGAGTATTCGTATTAGAGATCGGCCATCTTCCACATTTGCTAATTGAAGTATTTGGATGGGGTGTTATACCACAAGTGTACTTAAATTTGCAAAGACCAGGAGTAGCTAATGTAAGTCATTATTATAACTACTGACATAATTGCAACTATAAAATGTAAAATTTTGCCTTAAGTCCAGTTAGTTAAACATTTATCTTGAATTTCAGTGGCATCCAAACTACGGGTATTTAGCCATTCCTTCTTTGACGTTGGAATATTTAGAAGCTGTCAGCGAGATGTTTACAAAAAACACCTCCGAACATTTAAATTCACCTTGGATAGAAAAATGTTTCGAAGATCCTGACTTCCAATATGATTGGCATATTTGCTCATCCTGGGTATTTCATAGATTCATAATGAACTTACATGATAAAAAAAATATATAGTAAAATTGATTTCTATGATTTTAGGATGGATATCCCTCTACAATGGATATAGAATTGGCAATAGAAAGAATGTTGGTCACTAACCACATAACATTACGCCCAGAAATTTTACGTGTTTACTCAAACGCTTCGAAAATGGGACCAATACCAGGATTTCAAACTACACCATACGTTATAGATTATGGTGTTGTAATAACCGGTAGCACGGTGAGTGGAAAGGTTCGTAATTGCACGCATTCGAGCCAATACTTTCACACGACACGTCTATTTTTAATACCAACAGGTGCAATGCACAGCTGAAATAATAAATTATGGGCCGATTGTATCGAAGCTGCACTTCGCTAAAGGGACACATGTGCCCACGTGGTTGGGGATGAAGCTTTGTGGCAAATTAAACCCTGGGGAAACAGGAAAATTAGAAGTTACGTTCTCACCTACATCTGAAGATTTCACTGAATTGGAACAGAATGTCGAAACATCTTTTAACTTAGAGGTATGAGCGTGAGCGTAGCGCTTATGTTCATTAAACATTTGTTTTTGTTAAGAAATGCATGTTGTTTATTTTAAGCTCATTAATATTTGATCAATTGAAGGTTTAGTTATATGATTAATTTCAATTACCTATGTCATTCAGGTTCCATACGGTGTTACAATACCAATACACGTTAAAGCTCTATGTGCGGTTCCGTATCTATTATCAAATGCACCAATAATCAATTTCGGTTCCGTGAGATGTGGTGATAAAGTCATTTGCTCCATTCCTCTCAAAAATGTGTAAGTACATATTCACGACAGTTTATATATGATTGATTTAATGATTATTAAAATCTACGGCTTGAATTGTCTTTTCTTAGAGGCAAACCGACGTGTATATGGTACGTAACACTGAAACTCAAGGCACCAGGACCTAATCCTATGACGGTATTAGACAGCTCTGGAAAGTATGAACCCGAAGAAGGAGGATGGCTTAGTGTCGCCTTTAAACCAACAATGGAGGTTTGGAATTTAGTACACTATCTATCGCTCAACGTTATCCTTGGCATTTGCCAGGATATGAATGTAATGTATGCCAGAAATGTCATCATGTATTATATCAATAAAAGCGGTGAGGTGTTTATTTGTCACGCCCATCCCGACTAATCAACTGGGATACGCCAGCAGTTTTCCCCTCTCAATAGAATGAATGTAGGTATTTTTGTTTGTTTAATCCCGTCCTTTTTTATCCACAGATGTTATACGAAGGCCTCCTAATATTCAGATTCCACATGAACCCAAACAGAATGACGATACCTATTTCGGGGCAGGGGGTTCTGCCTCACGTGCATATCATCGGACCCAACGTCAATTTCCCTCCCACATTGCCGTGGGCTGAGACAACCGACATTTACTTCGGTCTTACTAATCCTTGCCAATTCCCCATCGAACTGATTATAGCACATAGTGATGCGTGAGTATATTATTTTATAATATGTGGTATTCGATATCGATTCGAGTATTCACTAAGTCATGTAGGTACCTACCCAAGATTTTTAGTTTTTTTCTACTTACAGGAAATGGAATGAAGAAGATGAGATATATCAATTGCTTTACAAATATTACAACAAGCCAGACGAGATGCTGGTGCCGGTCATACGACCAGGAGTGGGAATGCCTCATGGAATAGTCTCTTTTTACAAGAAATTCTTAGAGCTAGTTAAGAAGTGCGTTAGTGGGTTTGATAAATAAATATACTTTTTTAATAGAAGAAAAGTTGGTATTTAATTTGTGTTCTTTTCGTTCTAGGACCATACAGCAAGAAGCCGCGGCGGCTAAATCTGCACATACTAAAACAGCTACTACGGTCAAGTACATATTGTTCCATTATGTATTTTTCTTGAACATACAATTATTTTGTGATAATTTTGTGCTTTGTACTTTGTTAGTGATCGTTTTGGACCTACTTTCTTTCTTACTACTTTGACTAGGTATAATGCCAGACGAAGATTTGTGCTAAATTGTCAATGGTGATCTAAAAATCATCATACCCTGTTTCTGTTAAGGAAAGCGAAGAGTCCAAAATCTGGACCCAAACCGGCTCCAACAAAGGATACGCCTCCTAGAAAATTCCGCACTGAGGCAGAGATCATTGCAGGCAAGACAGATTTTATTTAATCAACACGTGTTACACCTGCCTTTGCCAATTTATATTTCATAATCAATCGTCCAAGTGTTCTTGAAACCCAAACTCATGCTTATCAAATTTTAATAATTGCGTTCTATTTTAGATCAAATGAAAGAAATGAAGGAAAATCAAATTGATCCTTTGAAGGAATGTTTAGAAGGATTTGATCACGTGTCAGCTAGTTCCGATTCAGACAAACATGTGAAAGGCCTCATAGTTTTGGTGCATGGATCCCCATGTGAAGGTAAGAAATTATAATTTGGCCCTTCCTGGGCACGAACCTCCCCTCAAGACGAGGGGGATTCAGGCCATTATCCACCACGATTGCCCAGTGCGGGTTGGTGGATTTCGCATGTATAGGACATGCAGGTTTCCTCACGATATTTTCCATCACTGTAAAAAAGTGATAATCATAAAAAAGTAATGATTCGCACAAAATTTATTTTAGTTTATTCTCCACACCGTCGCCTATCAGCAGCGCCCCAATGCCACCATCGCAGGGTTTTAGTTATATTTCTACATCGCTATCTAACTATAATTTTATTTATTTGGTTGTTGTAGAAGTTCAATGTCAAGAAATGGCTTACTCTATCGGCAAGAAGCTTAATATACCTACAGTGAATATAGATCTTTGTATAGTGGAAGCACTATGTGTCAGTGAATCTCCAGCCAAAATAATTCTTGTTACTGCTCTAAATGACAGTTACGAAACGATCAAAAGAAACACCAAAGGGGACGACGTCGAAGATAATGGCGAAGGTTTTATATTGGTCATATGTTAATATAATATGTTGAAATAGAATATTAATTTGGTATGTTATCGTTTTATATGTTCTATCAATTTCTATTCTTTTCTAGAGGTTGCAGTTGAAACTGAAGATGATTTCGAAGTCATGCAGAAGAAAATAGAATTTTTAGCCAACAATAAAAATATTGGCACACCACGCTCAAAAGCTAGTGAAAAGAAGAAAAAACGGTCTCCCACATCATCTGTTGCATCCCATACGGCTATGGGCTCTACGACTATGTTCCAGATGGTTAGCAATACGTAGCAATTAGTACAGAATAAAATACCATGTACCAAAACTTAATCGTTACTTAACTATCAGTAATAGAACAATTTAATTTAATATTATGTTAGCCTTTCAAAATGTTGATAATTAATATTATATTACGTTCACAGGATTTGATTCAGGAACTTCTTACGGACCATTTTAACCAGCCGAGATTTAGCCGAGGATTTGTAGTAGATTCGCTGACCAGTATTATGCTGAAAAGCCCTCCATTGGCCCTCACTACGATATTAAAATGCAAACATAACATTTGGAACATAAACCTCATATTGTGTCAATCAGATTTTTCTAAATGGGCACAATCTTATGAGGAATCTCAGCGTGAAATCGATCTAATTGATGAGTTAGTACAAGCCTACATTAATAACTTGATTGGAAATGTTAATGTGTTCTATTTCACTGTGTTTCATCAAATACAATGTGTTAAAATTGTTTTAGAAATGTTGCGAAGGTATATGAGAGTACGGAAATAGAAGCTATCGTAAAATCATTTGAAGATATGGACGATGAAGAATATGAAAATGCGCCATCTGAATTAAAATCTGTATACATTACATATGGATTAGAAGCCAGGAAAAAAAAGCTATACGATAGAAAAGGGTATGTAAAGCCTGCAAAATGTTTGGCGCTTTAAGTACATACTTGACGGGCCCGTTAGCGTGGTTGGTGCGGAGGCGCCTTTAACGCTGCAGGTCGTAGGTTCGATTCCTACCCGGGACATGCATTTGTGTGCATGAACATGTCTGTATGTCCGGAGTCTGGGTGTATATGTATATTAAGTATGTATTTACAAATAAAAAAGTAGTATGTGTAGTAATATCAGTTATCTGGTTTCCATAGTACAAGCTCTGCTTAGTTTGGGATCAAGTAACCGTGTGTACAAAAATGTCCCAGGATATTAATATTAATACCATATTTACTTATACGTACAGGAACTTAATTAATTTAGGAAAGTGAACTCTCATAGATTAATTTTAGTTTCCGCGGCGCTCCAACTAGATGGAGCATGCGCACTAATAAAATGCGGCAACTGATAATGCTCATATTTTTGAGTACTTCAGTACATCTGACAGCAACCATTGTATGAAACTGACAGGCCGCGTCGAAAATAAGTTGCCTCATTTCTGGAAATGATTTTTCTTAGTAGGGCGGTATCTAGTAAATCTATGTGAACTCTATTCATATTGAATGTTTGCTCTAGGTATCCGCCTGAAATGAAGAAAGAGAAAACTACAAAAGGTTTGATTATTTCTATGTAATTTACTTTTTTCGTTTAAATTTGAGATTACTTTAAGTAAGCAGATGCATTACTTTTCTTAGCGGAACACAGTAAGTCGCAACTACCTGTAGATATCACTGATTCAAAGAAAAAAAATAAAAAGGATGAAGCTAAAGGTAAGTTTAATTTGGTAATTAACTTCGGACTAATAATGTTCAAATTAGCACCACATACAACAATAAATTGTGTTATTATTAGGCAAGCCTACAACTGAATATGCAGCAATGAATACCAAATATAACGAATATAATAAAAATGTATACGATAATCTTGTGAATATTGCAAATAATTGGATTATCGAAGAATGTGAATTGGGAGCCCCGCTCTTGGGTTTCAATGGACAGATTTTAGGCGCCACACAAAAGAAATCAAAAAAGAAATCTGAAGTACAACTACAGGTAATCTACCTACATGTTTAATAAATCAATTCACTTCACACTGCGACATAATATACGCAGAAGTGGAGATTAGATTCAATAACGAGTCGCGGGAGACTACACCCAATGTTAGATAAATTACAGCCTCTTAATGACGCTGTTCTATTTTTTGCCTTATTTTCAAGTCGCTTACTTTAATAGCACTTTTCTTATTTCAGATGTCTGAAATTTGTTTCTCTGAGAGAGGTTTCCCGCTAACCCTGATCATGTGCCCTTGTCTGCAATATAAGAAAGCCGTAGTTAATATGTTTGTGCAGTCTCCTCTCGTCCAAGAAGCGTTAAAAGATGACGAGGATTTTGATATCCTCAAATGTCCCGTAATCAGAAAAGAATATACAGTGTTGTTGCCAAAAACATTCCCTACAATACATCATGAGGCACCATTAAAATGGCAATACTTGGATGAATTACTGGTTACTATACGTATAAATACCTACACCTATATATACCACAATATTGCTTAACTTTTCTTAGGATGTTTAGGTCTCATGCGCACATTTTTATTATATTCTAGATCAAGAAGTGTGAATGCAATCAATTAACAGATCTTAATTTATTAGATGATTCGACCCAAGATAATGTTTTAAACATTCTTTCAAAATGGCACTGCACCTGCGGCAAAAAGGTAGGTGTCTAAATTAGAAGAGTATGAGCGATATGTATGTTATTAGTTACAAATATTAATATCAATAATTATTTGCTTTTAGTTGTTATCATCTCAGACGTCTACAAGTGAAATTCCGTCCACAACTATAGAAAAAGATACAGTCGAATATAGCGAAGAAGTCGAATGTCCACTACCGCTTAATAGTCTTAAACCTTTAATCGGTAAATTACCTATCATAGCCAACAACCCAATGTTTTACAGTATGCACTATGTATTTTTTGTTCAATTTCAGCGCCCAGTACTCGTCTAGTATTACAGCCTGGGGATCTAGTGAGGTGTAAATATTCCTTTAGCCCTCAAGAAGAGGGTAATTTTTCTGTTAAGCGTTTCGTGGAAGTTAGTGGATGGCCAGACTCGAGAATAGATATTAATGTAAATGGAATTTGTGATTTGCCAAGGTGAGACTAATTTAATTATTATTTTAAATAAGGCACCTATTGTACAGTTGAGCTGATATTTTGAGAGAGTTCATTATGATGTACCTACCTTAAACGATATACTTACTTGATAAGTTGCATGATGAAATCGATGTGAATATATTTTTTAAGGTTGGATAGTCGGCCTAAAAAGATGTTTGAAAACTTTGCGAGGAGAACACTAGAAGATAGGGTTTACAAAATTACTTATTTAGATGACCTTAAGGTGTTTGAGTTTGGTCCTATATTCGTTGGAAATAACCGGTAAGTACTTATTTACAATCATAATACTATAATGTACACGATACACATTTTACGATAAACATATACATATTTTTACGATGATATGTGTCTGATGTGTTTAACTTGTTTAAGGATTTACGAGGAGGAGTATACCATTGATTTGAAAAATTCATCCCTTATAACGGCAGATGTTGAAATTGAATTTCAAGAAGATACATCAGTTTTTCAAATAGAAAAAATATTTATTAGATTGGAGGTGAATGTTCATTCTCACTTAATGGATAATGAAACTATGTAATGACCGGTAATTGATTGATTTCCAATGGTTTTCAGCCTGGATGTCGCGATAAGCTAATTATATCAGCTGCACCCGTAGGAGTGGGTGTCCACTCCAGTGTGTTATTGTTTTGTGTGAAAGATAATCCAGAAATAGTTACAGTCAACATCGCCTGCAGTGGAGTTGTACCCATCGTCGAAATATTGCCCTTAACTAAATTTATAGGTAAGTATATTGATGTATTAAACGCAATGTTTCTGTATGATTGCGTAAAAAAAATATAAGTAGCTGTAAATTTTGTTTGTTTTTGTAGAATATGGCAAGCTTCTACTCTACCGTAGAGAAGACGACAGGTTTATCGTGAAAAATGATTCAATATTACCAATCATGTGGAAGATACGCAACGCTCAAGTCTTTGTGGAGGATTTTATAATAGCAGAAACCTCCGGCATTGTGCCGAGACACGATAATCAAGTTGTTCCTGTGACCTATATTGCGTGTAGAGTTGGTGTCATAACGCAGAAAATGTTAACGATTGCTGTACGTTGCACGATCATTTTCTACATAGAATTAGAAGTTCCATCTGCATTGGGTAATACGTAATGGGATAATTTACAGATATACGATGCAGAAGGACGTGGCGACCCTATGCTCATTGATAACCTGTATCTATCGGCCGAATGTTACGATGTCATGGTTGAGTGTGCATACGAAAATCCGAGCGATACGTTCCTTAATTATGGCAACGTGAAAGTTAACTCGACCGTTATTAGAGAGATGTACTTGTTGAATAGGGGAAAATACAATATATATTACAAGTAAGTACTTAACTGGTGTACTAACTATAATATGTACAAAAAAAATCATTCCTAACATTTACTTATCTTAGACTGAAGAAAGTTAAAAATTTCCCGGAGCCTTCGTTGTTGCGATCCTTTGAAGTGATACCCGAGTGCGGGATCATTCCTGCCACGTTGAAGCTAGTCTCCATCGAGTTCGAGTGCACGCCCGCTACATCGATGAATCTGTCCAACGTTCCCGCCTACATTTGCTCTTTGTTGGACGGCAGTAAAGACCAAGTCGTCGTTGCCAAGTTTCCCGTTTGTGTTACAATCGCATCATTTTATAACACGTGAGTCATGGAACTTCTTATAACTGTTGGTCAATTTAGAATTGCGTCGTAGACACAACCTCTACACACCATTGTATAAAATTTCAGTTTCACATTGTTTCCTCTGGGCGAGTTGAATTTCAATATTATAGCTGTGGGTAGTGGTGTAATGAGAGACGTTATATTAAATAATACAAGTAAATGCCCCGTTACATACGAAATAATCCTGCCGACTGCGTACCAACCGGACCCAGACGCACCTCCTGTTCCCATGAAAGGGAAGGATAACAAGTGAGTATAATATATACACAAAGCAATCTTCCCCCAAATCCAGTTGGTATTAATTTCCCTATATCTTCTAGAATACGGAATCCTCCATTAAGGTGTGGCAATTTCATCATAATGAATGAGGACAATCTTCTGGCTCCCGGTACTAGTCGAACGATACAAATACAATTTATGGCGACCGCGTCGAGAAAATTTGAGGAAACCATTAACTTTATTATAAGTGACACTTGCCCCGCCGAAGCACAAGGTGTTCCCCTCAAACTGGTTGGGACTGGAGCAATGCCAACTCTAGATTTCTGGAATTTGGAGACAACGTTTAGGGAACATTTGATCGTTAAAAATCTATCCGAGTATAAAGTCCATGAGGTATGCTATACGTTGAATCTTGCATTAGTGAAATATTCAATATAATGTGTGTAGAGATTTACTAGAAAATATATTTCTGATTTCAGTCCTCGCCGCATTGTGTCTTTTCTGAGAATTCTGTGACAATGCATTTCTTCTCCGTAACAGTAAACTCTAGTCACATGGGGTCTATCGACTTATACAACAATGGACTCGTTGCGTGTGTGCTCACGATGAAACTTCATTATCAAAATAACACAACTCAGGACATATTTTCTTTAGACAAGTACGAGACACACATAGAGCCCTTATTACATAAAGGGCTAGGAATAATTTTCACTCCAAAAGCACTTCAGGTAAGAAATGTGCCTAAGTATATTTATAGTAGCAGGAAGATGGTGACTAAATGAACAATGGATGTTTGTCACCAAGAGTTAATGCAAATTGACCTAGTAACAATACCTATTAGCAAAAAACTTGACATTGAAATATCAATGTGTTTATTTTAATCATAGGAATACAGAGCGGTTTTAGAAATAAAATTAAAACTATTGGACAACCAAGAGCAGTCATTCAAAATATGCTTGATCGGCGAAGGTGTTATTCCGAGGTTACACATGGTGCTGCCTCGCATGCGGCAGCACAGGATCGCGGTTCTCCAGTTCCCAGTAACATGTTTAGGTTCCGTCAGTAACAGAATCATTCGCTTTAAAAATATAAGCTCTGTGAAAAGTATCGTGCTCATAGACGTTCTTCAGTCACCATACGAAGCAAGACCTATATTTTGGTTGACGCCAGCACCGAATAGCGAACATATGGCAATGACTGGCAGTAACGGTAAGTAATTTGGTCGTCGCATAAAATATGTTTTGTTTAGAATTTAGAACTTTAGTTTTGCTAGTAGTAGACGTTCAGTGAATGTCATATTTTCAAGAGTTTAGGATTCAGGGATACAACCGCAATATCAACCTACCCATTAAATTATTGGTATAATTCCATTGTCTAAGGCGAAAGCTAGACGTAAAATATATACTGTGGTCCGTCAGTATGGTACATAATGATGGATATCATTCCATCGACGCAGTCTACACGTTCAGTATTTATTCCGTCAGTATTGTGACGTAGTTCGTACAGTCCAGACGTCAAATGAAACACGAAAGCTTGGTATGGATATTACCTTAGCGCTTGGTTTACTCCGCAATCTCAGAAGACATGTCCACTCTATTGCTTTCGCGACGTGGAATGCCAAACTGTCATTTTGGAAAAGAAATTCCAGGCAAATACTGTCATCCATCAGTACACTAGCCTACACGATCAGTTTGGACCAAGGTATTTGAAAAATAATGTTGGATTACAGTAAATACTTTACGTCTAGCCTTCGCCTAACCATTGCAGATGATTTGAATACAAGAATGAAAATGGTTTTGAGGCCAGAAGAAATAGCGTCACTCATTGTTCACTATAACCCGATAAAGAAAGGTCGTACTAATTGCGATGTAAAATTAGCCATTATTGAAAATCCTTACGAATATTTTACTGTAAGTAATTATTTAACTCTTGTTTTATTAGAGGTATTATTTGTTTTATTGTTGCCAACTCTTCATTGCATTAATCAACTTTTCATATAGGTATTGTGTGAGGCTGAAGCGTTTATGGAAGATGTTATATTGATTGGTCTAGAGATGCTCTCGATGGATACGGATCTAGAAGTTTATAAAGCGTCGGTAGAGGGGTAAGTATTCTAGAAAGCCCTATTTACAGTTTTACGATAAACGAATAATAAAGTCAAATCGTCCTTTCTTTAGGACAGTGTCTACCGCCTCTACTGCGGACAGCAGGAAGAAGAGTAAAAGTGCGACCATCGATAAGAAAAAATCAAAGCTCGTTGAAGGGAAGAAAAGTAAACGAATGTCTGTTAGCTCAATGAAACACAGTGACTCTGCTAGTGTAGAGCCTTCTGTGCTTAAATATGTTTTAAATTACGGTAAGGACATATTGTTTACTTTCCCGTGTTCGAAAAAAAGTACCTATCATATCGATTGATTCGGCTTATAAGTTATTCACCATACCCTGTTTAATTTAAACTATAGTTAAATATCGTTATACTATAGTTAGATCTATACACCTATCGTTTTTGTTTATTAAAAGGTGGATGCGAATTATGTTGCCTACAAAGACGATCGATCTTGATGGTAAACAATTCTGACAAAGTATACAAATTTATTTGGTCGGAGATCGAATATTTAGTGGTGAAACCATCTATGGGTTACATATCGCCAGGTGAAGAGAAAGATTTAGAAATTGTTTTCTTCTCTGCACAGCCGGTCATGTTGAAAAAGGTAAAACTTTTTTACATAATACAATAAACTTACACAATACAATTTACACAATAAACTTGTTCAATTACGATACTTTGAAACGATCTAACTCAGTAGATACCTACTCAGGCGTATTTTGCATCTGCTCAGTTACATTTTGAAACTGTACCTACTTCTGTATTTGTGCAACGGCAGCTCCCTATATGAACCAGGTTTGATCCCAAGTCAGAAAAAACCCTAAAAAGGTTTGTTAACAAAAGCCCAAAAGTGTCGGGATACTTTCTTTTCAAATAGCCATATAAAATAATGATTTCAGGATTTCTTAACTTGCACATTAACAGCCATCAGCGATGATACTCTTACGATTGATATAAAAGGCGCTACTTGGGATAATCGTCAAGTAATGACACTATTTGATCATAAAACGTAAGTCTATACGAATGGTCTAAATTTATAGTAAACCCTACCTGTACAGTTTGGCACAAAGGGCTTGGGATTAGTTTAGACTTAATATTACTATGTAATGAAGTATTGAGGAGATTTCAACCTTTTCAGGGAAACGCAGCTCAACGAGCGAAGTGAAGTAGTAATCGACGAACAAACAATACCATCATCGGAGACGTTACTGGGAGCCATAAGCATAGTTGTTGTGTATTCCGCAATGACTGAATATACTAAGTACACTTGTACGTTGCCCGAAGAAAAATCTGTGCCAGATACATTTATTTATCAGGTACATCATCTGCAGAATATTGTCTGAGTCATGTTTTTTCTTCTGTTCATTGCATCTATTTACTTTGAACCTGTTAATTTGACTACACAGACGAGGAACTTTGAGTTCACAGTAGAAAATGTCGGCATTGTTCCCATGAAGATTGTATGGGCATTCCAAATAGACGACGAATTTCCAGCAAGAATTGATAAATATAACACCCAAGAGGTAAATTCACGTAATTTAAGTAAGTTAAATAGCAATTATCTGACCTTACAACTATCTGATGATTACTTATTTCGATGTGTGCCAGATAAATGAGGAGCCAAGTTGTGCTGATACATTAGAAAGCGTACATACTGCAAATGAGGCAATACCAGCACCTGAGAAAGCTGAAGATGGTATAAGTTCCGCATATTTTAATAAAGTACATGTGAGAATTTAATTGATTCTACTAATATATTATTTGTTGTCGTTAGTTCCTAGCAAAGTGACATTATTCAGTGGGAGCGAAGGCAGACAAAGCGTCGATACCTGGTTCGAGATGGAACTACCGTTCCAGATAGAGCCCGTAAAGCAGTGCCTCAAGCCAAACCAAAAACAAGTCTTTACAGTTACGTTTTCACCATTGGACGCATTTGATTTCAAAATCAGGCTAAAGAGCGCTATAGGTGAATTAACGTTAAATCTTCTGTATTTGTTACAACCGCACCCCGTAGTATTAACAATTTTCTTTAATGTTAACTTCGTACATATTCCAGATAATCTAGACCCGTATGATCAAAATGTGTCATGTAAGATAATGGCGAAGTCTATAATCCCGTACGTCCATCTTGATATTGAAAACAGCGATTACATAACATCCGGCCGGAGGAAGACGACTGGCATTTCGTTACCCCCAACCACGATAGTGTTGGAATTCAATGTTTTGGGATCTGGCTGCTATAAAAAGTCAGTTTAATTTAAGTTTTGGTAAATATTATATGACAAACGATTGTTTACCAGCCTTACAGAGTTGGGGTTTGTTGCAGAACCTTCAATGTGATTAACCCAACGAGTGAAGGATACGAATTCATATTTGAAATGTTGCTGTCAGAAAAACCAGAGCTCATTCCTATTCATTGTAATTCATTGAAGGGTTTTGTGGAAGGCGGTACTTCCTCTGAAGTAATGTTTACATTTTCTCCTACGGCACCTGGGGTATTTGAACTTCTTATTACACTATTCTTCCTTTGCATCTTTTTCTTTTTGATTGTATTGATTGTCAACTTTTTCAATTTTATATTATTTTCTTATATCAGGTGTATGAATCGCATTGGAAGGTCCTAATACCAATCTATAATCTTGCCTTAAATTTACTAGTAGTCGGTTTAGTGAGAGAGCCTGAAGTCATATTTGATCCCACAATTTTGATAATAAGAAACTCTCTAGTTGGTTTCACGACCACTAACATAGTCGTGTTGAAGAACAATGAAACTGAAGCTCTGAAATTCGAGTTCAAGGGTAATTCCTTGTGCAATGAATCTGGTAAAACTCCAGTTATTTGCGAACCAGACCAAGGGATGCTGAAACCGCGCTCTGAGACAGAGATCAAGTAAGATAGAAATTATGGTATATTTCTGCAACTTACATTATCGAATACTTGAATAAACTTATCAAGATTTCGATATTCAATTCTAGACTAATATACACGCCGATACAGGATGGTCCCTTGTCATTCAAAATATTCTGCAGTATTACATACATGACTAAATTTCTGCCACTATGCGTTAATGCTTTGAGTTATTCCATTAAACCCAAAGTAACTTATTATTTAATTGGAAACGAACACATACTTAACAGTGACGTTATCACAAGTATCCATTTGGACCAGGTACTGTTTAACATGTTTAATACTAAATAACTAGTCTATTTCACTTATTATTCGAAACTCGTCTTGAAATATAGCTGTATATAATCAGAAATAATACATTATGGTACATAATCAGGTAGATCATTACATTTGTGTTCTTTCGAATTTCTAGACCGCATCAACCTACGAGAGGACGATACCGTTCACGATAAAGAACGATGGATCGGCAACATTCTTTTATGAATGGTCCTACAACATCTCGCAAGTGAAGAAGTATCTGCAGGTGAGCGTGGAGCCGAAAAGCGGCCACGTGGCACCCGCCAACGAAGTGGAGTGCACATTTTTCTTCACGCTGAAAAAAGTGCCAGTAGCGGCCTTCCCTGTCACACTATCCGTAAGTACAAAATTATTTTTATTTTGCATAAATTCTACGAATTAGAATAATCGGACTCTTGCTCGTCACATCTTCGGCAATGACAATGTATGGCTTTCCGCCTTTGATTTTAGATCTCTGATGGCCCAGAATACAGTATTTTAATTCACGCTGAGATAGAGAAGCCGCTTTATCATTTTTCATGCATGGAATACGATTTTGGTAAATGCATTGTTAATGCGCCTGATACTACCTACAAGAAGAACCTCGTCTTCATAAATGAGGATAAAGTTCCTGTCATGTAAGTATTTAAACTTTTTAGAAACATACAATTATTAGATATAATGGCATTATGATCTTACAATCGTTACAGAGTGGACTTGAATTTTTCAAATCTACCCGAACTGTTTGTTGATTATCACCAAGTGCCGAATATTCAACCCAACAAACGTTTGAAAATACCTATCTTTTTCCGACCGAAGCAAGTCAAAGAATATGAATTTAAGTTACAATTCTGGGTGAATTCCCTCTGCGAGGAAATTGTCATCATTAGAGGAGAAGGTTTGTGTCAACTCGATAAGCTACTGAGATATTGAGAGGTTCAAATTACGCAATCTCGACAATATTACCAATCTATAAACGTTATTTTTAGGGATACCTCTCCTATACGATTTGTACGAAGGATGTCAAAAAAGCTTCGATATGGGCCCCGTGAAAGTAGGAGATAAGATAATTCGCACCATTGAAGTGATGAATCATAGCAAGGTCCCGATCGAAGCTACCTTCATCTTCAGAGACATGTACCCTATAGTAGAAGACACCACGAAATCTGATGCCACAAGCGTTTGTCTCAGTCCTTCTGTAGATCTTCCAACTGACGCAGGCCCGTCAAGGTAAATTCTACGGTCTACTAAAATATCTTACAGCTTAGGATTACTTATTGGTAAAATATATAAAATACATTATAATTTTGCAGAGTACAAATGCTACAAATCTACGAAAACGACAAAGTGCGTGAACAAATTGCTATGGACATCGAGAACGCTCTGTCCTCGTTGAAAGTGATACCCAGTAAATGTGTCATAAAACCGCACAGAAAGATTCCGCTGAAGATACAGTTCAAACCTGTCGGCATGATCAGTACGCTGAATGTGCAGGTTTGTTGTAATTAGTAACAAGCGTTAACTTGATCGTGTGTTCCGTACTGAGTGGGACATAGCAATAAAATTTGTTTAAGTAGTTACCTAATTGATGAAAATTATAAACGACTTGCTCAGATAATTTAATTAATTAGCTATCACAAGATTATTTATTTTTAGCTAAATATGAAAGTGTTTCAATTCGAGAGGCCGCTTGTCCGGTTGAGCGGGAGTGCAACGGGAATGAGTCTCTGCTTTAGTCAGAATTCCCTGCAATTTGGACGCGTGCGCAAGCGCGGCTGCAAGATACTCAAAGTAATGTTACTAAATAAGGGCGATTACAGAGCCAGGTAAAGCCTTCACCTTTTACGTTATTTCTGCATAAAGATGAGTAGGTACCTACTTAACTAATAACCAGATTACTCCATACGAATCCTTGTGTTCAGATTCTGGTGGCAACCCCTGATATCAGATGAGTTCACGATATCCCCGCAACACGGCCAAGTCGCAGCACACACAAACGTCACGTTCACTATAACCTTTCGTCCAGTCAATCATAATCCGTTCATCAAAGTTTGGGTATGCATTAAGCCATATTTACCGTATGTTATGTAAGCGACCGGCATTTAAGCTAGGAAAATCAATTATAAGGGTTGATAACTTTGCTGGAATTTAGGCAAACACGCAGTGTTAGAAAACCCATTATAAACTTAAGATTTGTTTTATAGGCAAGTTGTAACATTGAAAACTACCCACCTCTAGAGCTGGCAATGTATGCCACATGCGTGGACACCGGTAACGTGTTAAACAAAACTTTGTACCTGGAGTGTCCCGTCCGAGAAGTGCATACAGATTATATTGTAGTCACTAATCCGTGAGTATGAACCCTTCGTGAAACGTGATACTTTTAGCTATTGACGGAATCATAAGAAAGCGTCTAAATAAAGGCACACTATGGCATAGATACTAAAATGAACTAAATTAGTAGTCTACTTTAGTACGATGTTGTATATTATGAAAACCTCATTACGATTTTTCACAACTTTTATATTTATATCTGCAATATTTGAAGTTTCTGTAAAGGACACTATGCTGGTAAACGTGAAAAGATGAAACGCTGTGGTAACATCTCCTTGACCCCTTGCTTTCATCTAAACTAATTCCCACTTTGCGGGATTATGTAATTTGTTTACAGTTCGGACGACATGTGGCTAGTGTTATCAGAAGTGTCTGGTGGACCATTCGACACACTGCGAGAGTTCAACGTGGAACCTAACTCTACATTTGATATCCCTGTTCATTTCAAGCCAAAAATTATTGGCAAACATGATGTAAACAACTTCTATATGTTATAATTAGCTACTTAATAATAATAATAATATCCTGGGACATTTTTTACACACGGCTACCTGATCCCAAACTAAACTATGGAAACCAGATAACTGATATTACTACATATACTACTTTTTATTTGTAAATACATACTTAATATACATATACACCCAGACTCGGGACATACAGACATGTTCATGCACACAAATGCATGTCCCGGGTAGGAATCGAACCTACGACCTGCAGCGTGAAAGGGGCGATCACGCCAACCACGCTAACGGGCCCGTCAAACTAACTATAACTATATATTACATTTTGTCAATTAAATTTGTGATTCCTCAGGGCCAAGTATTGTTTTCGCCACTCGGTGAAAGTGCTTTAATCGTGACTTTAGTCGGAGTGGCCGCCCATCCTAACCCGAACGGGATCATCAACATTAGCGTGCCTGCTAAGGATTCACATACCGAAGAATTACTAGTATACAATATTACTGAGGTTCGTTATTAATTTCCTTATCCAATCATGTAGGAGTACCTTTAGGAGGACCTTTAGGAGTATCCACCCAACGTTACTAACATATAATGCTGTATGCTCGACGGAAGTGGACTCGTCTTATTGTTCGTTTGCAGTTCCCCGAATCTTACGTAGTAAATACGGAGGTGGTGAAGATTATCCCGGAGAAGTTTGAGGGTTACTACGAGATCAGGTACCCGGAAACGATCAAGACGTGGGGCGAAGCGGCAGCCACCTGCCGCTGGTCATTCGTGTGTTATGAGGAATGCGAAATGCAACTTAAAGTAGGAGTATTAAAATTTGTTCAATATCAGTCTTTAGTGCGACTTTACCCGTTCTATCGTGACCGTGTTTTTACGCGAAGTTGTATGGGTCACTCGTACTACGGTCCTAGTGGCGTGTTAATGAATCACTTTTTAATGCATTTGTACCGCGTATTCTCGCACTTGAGGCATTGTTTGCAGAGCTCCGAGTTTAAGTAAAATGCTGTCCATTTAATACTTCCAGGTAATGTTTATAAACGAAGAGTCACGTGAATATCAGTTCTATAACATAGTCATGATAGTAACCCCGAGCCCAATAGTGGGCACGCTGACTTTTACCTCGCGAGCGCGCGAGTCGGTCCAGCAGGAGCTGGTTGTCATGAACCCGCTGGCCAAAGACTCGGAGTTTTACATTCGGTGCGACAAACTCGAGTGTCCCGATATGCTTACTATTGCACGCAACTCTGAGGTACGTTATGTTCAATGGTAAAACTATGTAATACTTGATTGCGTTAGTTGATAGCTTTGGAAGACAAACGGAGATAGTCATGCCAGTTCTAAATTATGAAAGTCGATCAACTCGAGGTTAGCTAATGGAGTACGTATAGATTATTGTAAGGAATATACATTACAGATCATAGAGAAAGCATCAATAGAGATGACACGGTAATAATAATACCGTGCTTGAGCGAGACATGCTTACGCCCGATATCCTAAGAGTGAAAGAGATAGACATACTATCATTTGTCACTTTCTGCGTATCGCCCTAAGTTTGTTGGGCTCATACTTTTGGTAGAGCTTTTGTCCAGGATGAGCCAAACAAAGCATCACCCAACCAAATTTAGAAGTAGTATAGTCAGATCACGTTCCATAGACATTAGGGTTAAGCATAATTTAGCAGGATTATACATCTTTTGTCCCTTACGGATGTACGCGCTTGTCAAATCTACAGGTCCATTCTTTATCTAAGTTACAGATGATCATGGCCATGACATACTCGCCATTGGTGGTGGGTGAAACAATAGAGCATTTGGAAGTGAGCAATTATCAGGTCGGAACCTACTTGTATAAGGTGATACTGCGGTGCCTGCCTGCCAAGGAGAAGAACATGGAGTTCACTACGCCTCTCGGGACCTGTATTCCGATACGTCTCAGAGTGCACAATAAAACTGATGTCAGAACTGAATTTGACTGCGTGGTACGAAAACATTTTAAAAAGTATATTGGCAGGTATGCAGATGAGTCAATACAAGTTAAGGTAGCAAGATTTATTTTCCAGGTGTCGCATCCATCCATACTGACGGAAAGAGATTACATTTTGGGTCCATACGAAAGAGGGAAGTGTCTAGTGTGGTTTGAACCCACTGAGCTGAGTGTTCAAAAATGTAGAGTTTCTTTCTACTCTTTGGCCGCCGGTGAATATGTGTAAGTTCGAGTGTCAGAGAATCTTCAACAGCATTTAGGGTATTGTCTACGTACAAGCATTATTTTTGCACAGGTATAACATAAAAGGTATCGCAACGGAGCCAAAGCCTCAGGGTCCATATGAAATTAAAGCAGGTGGATTCACCACTATCAAGTTCAAAAATGTTTTTGAAGACACAAGGATGTTCAAAGTAAACGTGGACAGGGAAGATTTCTATATTAAGATGTTATATGAACCGATTAAACCGAAAATGGTAATATATCGCTCGAAACTAGTAATGATAGACAAAGTGGATTATAACACTTTATAAGGATTGACCATAATATGTTTCGACAGGATATGAAGATTCTTGTTTATCTAAATGAAAGGCCCCCTCAAGGCTGGACCACAATGCCCACCGGTAGCCTCATCATCGAGAACGGCGACCCACAGGACCCGAAAGTTCAGTGGACCTACTTCCTACAAGGCATACCATGAACCTAATTTTCTTTGTTATAGTTTTATTGATTGTTACTTTTATGATTTGTGAACATTAAATATTATTATGTGTATTTATGGTAATTTAATTTCAATGAAACAAATTGATTCTCAGACATGTTTTTATTACCAGTCACTTACACTTAAATCTTGAACAATATCACCTTTATCATCAACAACGTTTTTATTACCATTTTCTGTTGACTTTTTCTTGTTCAACTTCTTCTTTTTAATTTCCTTCTTTTTTGCTTTTTTCACTGTTGGAGCGGGACTTTCATCATCGTCTTCTTCCATTTTGAAATCATCCTTTTCGTCTTCGTCATCGGATGGGAAAAGGACCAAAGGTCCTTTGTTTTCCGGCTTCGCGTCTTGTGATACGTCATCTGATATCTTAGGCCTCTTGATCTTGGGGAGTTCACCAGCTATTTCGTCATTCTTGGTGATCTTTTTGCGTTTCTGAATTCTATTGACTTTACTCCAGTTTTCGTAGAATGTTAGAAGTGGTGTGCCTTTAGTTCGGATACTAGTTTCCCAGGCTGCGACCAGTTTCTCGTCGTTCAGTGAAAAACTTATTTTGGCGCGTTCCCTCTCAATGAATTTAGAGTTCTCTTCAATTTTATCGAGTAACTGCCGCATTTTTTTAGTGTAGTTTGATACCGAACATGTCTTCACGAATTGTTTTAACTGAAAATGTTTGTTTTATTTAAAAATAAAAATAATAAATATAACGTCACGACTTTTATCCCCATTCGGGGGTAGTCAGAGGCTTGAGTGGCCATACACCACCACATTGTGGAGGTATTAAGCCAACTCAAAGCCCACGTTTCACCAGATAGTCAGAACCCAACGTGACAGGTGGTGAACCTTGTCGCCGTGTATACAGGAACTGACTATTACCTAATCCCGGGGGATAGGTAGGTTTCCTCACGATGTTTTCCCGTAAACTTTATAAAAATTTATAAAAATTAAATAAAACAACAAACAAACAACAAATTAAATACGGTGGTATTTAATTTGTTGTTTGTTTGTTGTTTTATTTAATTTTTATAAAACCAATGGATAAAGTTTACGGGACACTGAATGAAAACTAAATTAGTAATTAAATGATGTTTATAATATATCACCTACATAGAGTTTGTTTTTTTTCAGTTAACCATAAGTATGTTAGGTATGTTATAGTTGAGTGAAAAAAACTACTGGTTTGTGGTTATAAGATTCCTGCCATATTTCAATAATCGAAGAATCGGAGTCAGATGGAGTTAATTTAGTTAGATCATACGACTCCGATTAAGCTAACTAAATATTAATCTTACTCTATGACATGTTTTTCGATTATTTCGTTCCTGATTGGAGCACCGCCATGGCAAATGAATGGCACGCACAGCGCGAGCGTTACAATAAGTTTTTACCCTAAATTAATGGTATAATAGAAGTACGGCTTCTTTAGAGGGCAAACAACTCCAGGGGAATAAACTATATAAAGGGGGGGAATGTATTTCAGTAAGTACTTAGACATACTTACATAATTTATTTGTTATGACAAGGAATGATAATGAACATTCCAAATGCAATTTAAAATACGAGTAACAACGTTTTTCGCAAAATCAAATGAAACAAGATCTGGTTCTTACTAATAAATAGAGGTGTTTAAAAAAGTCCAAAATAATAAAGTTGATATTTAAATGGTAAGTGAAGACAGATTATATGTAACTATCATATTTTCTGAGTTACTGGCCATTGAATATTTGTCGCAAGTTTTTTGTTGCAGTCTTAAGACATATCTAATACCGTAGAAAATAGTGTAAACTGCATGGAGTAGCAGCCACGCATATAAAAACATAATAAAAATTTATAGCGCTTGTTATATTATTTACAATTTTTACTTAAAATTTACGGGTAAATATATTTAAACTTCGAAATCAATAAAAACAATTATACCATTGTATTCTAATCCCAACCCCAAGTATTATTTCGGTCTTTTGAATCACCCTGTATAGATTTAAAAAAAAATTAATACCTGTATTACAGCTAGAAGTGTGACATCCGGAAAGGCGATGGTGTGGGATTCATTCGAGGTATATTCCAATAAGAGTGCATAGAGCCGTTCAATGACTGAGTCTTTGAACCCATTCTCCATTAGCTGCGATTTTGCTAATCTAAGGATGCAGGAGAAGTCTATTGGCTTCATTGAAACTTTCTTATGTTTTTTGTTGAAATCATAAGTCGTTAGTACCTGAAACATATTGAGAAATTTTTGTCTTTTTTCCTTGCTTTTCTGATTAAAAACTTACTAAAAAGTGTAAAATATTTACCTCTACAAGGAACGGCAATATTGGTATGAACGTATTAGACTCCTTTGACAGATTTATCAATATCTCAACACAGTGGAACCTCACTGGATAATATTGATGAGTCGGCACTAGCTTTATTGTGTTTGTTATAACCATCACTAGAGGGTAAACCAGTGGTTGTAGTTGAGGCTTATTTGAAGATGCACCCAACAGATCTGCCCAGAGATGCAATGAATTGACATATTGCCAGTTGTAAACAGCTTGTCTGTTCTCGATTTTTTGAACAACAATAGCATTTCTTAAGTGTATAGCCAACTGCCTGATGTACAGGAAAACATGTTGGTATGAAACATTCAAGTCCAATGTGAACATTTCAACGAGTGATCGTCGCATGAAGTTTATTCCGGGCCATGTGGAGGGGCTGACAAACTTGCAGTTTTTAACATAGGTCAGATACATGGCCTTCAACACAAGATCGAGTAGAGTTGTTTGTTGATTTCTTGTTATCCTCAATATGCAAAGGAAGGCTAGCACTCTGACAGTCTCTTCCCCGGTGCTCCAGAATATCAGCAGTTTCTTTAGGGATTGCTTAGCAATTCTTGTGAAGCAAGCCACATAAATGGACATTTGATGCAAGTGTTTCAGTAGCACTGTCAGTATGTTTTCTGAAGTGATTCCACCGAGGAGTTTCAGTAGGTCATTGAGGTATGCAATTAGAGGTGTTTTAATTTTGATAAAATGCTTGCACTTCTGTGGATCTTTTCCGGTCTGGTCCATACCTAAATAATTTTTGATGGCACCAGGCAAGTATAAAACACACATCTGAATAACAGCATTGAAGACAGATGAGCCTGAAATAAACAAAACACATCTGTTTGTTTGTTTTTCACATTTTCCAATCATTATTTTCATCTAGACACATATAAAAAGTGACTGCAACATCACACATAGTGCTGAACAATAAATTCTATGCATCAAAATGACTATAAGAACTTGGGACATAGACAATTGAAAATTACAATAATCAAATCACAATACACAAACCCTGGCCCTGTATACATGATACCATTAACAGATTTGAAATCTTATAACATAAATAACTTATACAATACCTTCCACTTTGTATTCTCCCCGCGATGTGCCATCGTCACTGGTTGCTCTTAACATGGCTGCATTGAACGCCTTAATAACAGTTGTTAATGTTGACAGTTTAATTTTGCCATCACTCTGTAGCTCCCCTTGCCATTGAGCAACCATTTTGAGGGTGATTTTCCCTTTAACTGGTTTAGCATCTTCATCCTGATAAAACAATTACTACTTTTAATTTTTTTTTATGAATATTTTTGATTATTCCTTAGCTAATTATTTTTTATTTGACAGTTTAAAGTAAGCAAAGGGAGGGAGATACATGTATTGGTGAAAATATTGTGGCTGTAACTTATAGAATGTTGATAAATTAAAAGAGTAACAAAGTATCCCAAACCGCTAGTGGGATAAATAAGGCCCTGAGGAGAAAAAACATGGATTATTTTACTCACCTCAAAATCACTTTCATCACTGTCACCCTGAAGTGGGCCTGGTTGATGCACTTTCGCATCATCATCCTCATCTTCTTTATCATCATCATCAGAGTCAACACCAAAATTAAGAAGATTCTCATCATTTTCTTCAAGGAAATTATAGAAGTCCGGGTCAATCTTTTTTAGCTTTTCTAAGGATTTCTTATGAGTTTCTGTGTCCAGCTCTTCTTCAGAGTCTGAAAGAAGTAAAATACACTCGTGCAATAACTGGCTAATATGAAATCAACATCACATTGACCGGGCCGTACATGACCAGACCGGCCATGGCTACACCAGAATGCAGGTCTGAGCTAGCTGATTTGATCAGGGATTTCAGTATTAGATAGCTTATTAAAGATAAGGTAAATATGAGTTATGCAAACTCTAAGGTCCAGTGCATGGGGTCCAACTGTAGATTGTGGAGCAAAACGACGGCGACGCGGAAATCTAACCTGAGTTTTCTGTCGGTTTCTTCATTGTTTTACTTTTATTCATAATGAACTTGTAACTTCAAATGAATTAACCGCTGTACATAAATGAATAAAATCCACGTGGTTTCGATTATTCTAACCAAACCTAAAACTAACCAAAACAAAACATTTCAGAATTTTGACATTTGTCTGTCAGGCAGGGTTTTTTTTTAAGTTCGTTTTATGGCCCTGGGTCCAAGCCCTTTGGAGCCTTACATTAGTATATTCTTCTTATTTTTATCTAATTCTAGTACCTTATTTCTAGCCCCCGAAACCCTATCAGTGAAGTGGCGGATACTTTACTTCTCATTTACTTTATTTAAATTACCAAACTTCTTAGGGAATTACCCTGAGCAAGAGTCTATAGTGAGTGAGTGCCACCCAAGGAAGTTTTAAGTCTCTAACACCTGGAATGCGGACTTGGCAGCAAAAGTGAAGCCGACAGCGAGATACCATACTGAACGTTGTTTCCTTTGCCAACAAGAGTGACCATAATATTTTGAAATTTTGAGAACGTCCCCATGGACATCTAGTGAAAACGTGCTTTTGTTCCGAGATTGTTATGATAGGAAAATAATAAAATAAGGAAAAGGATGTTTATTATCTTAAGAACATGAGTAGGTACAATAAATTAGTCTGCGGTGGCCAAACCACACGAGTGCCTGTCTGTATCTTGGCAACCTAAATGAAGTTACAAAATAGTATTTAAGATCGTAGATTTTTCCACTTTGTAATATAAAGTAACATGACACTTCACACGCTTGGACGTTGTCTAGGCTCTCCATATCTATGGTTTTTCCTATACTTATGTTTCCTATACTTACTCTTTTTCTATGCTATAAAAGGTACCTACTACTCTTAACATGTTATGTTTGATTTGGGCTGTGCAAGTTGTGATAGACGGACATAGAGACAGATAGACGGACAACAAAGTGATCATATTAGGGTTTAGTTTTTTTTCCTTATTAGGTACGGTACCCTAAGAATATCCAACAAATTAGACCATAAGACAAAATTAAAGGACAATGGGCAAAATTGTATGGGACTTGGTCCAAATATACACCACTGACGTAACCCGATAGACCACTAAATACTGAGTAACTTTTACAAAGACAGATCAACAAAATAAGCTGTCAGTAAAAAAAATATGGGTAGTTTAAAAAACTATTTTTTTTGATTTCACCCTTAGTATTATGTTTATAAATTTTTTTCGAAAGGCAACAATACAAATACTCTTACTAACATTAAATAAAAATAAAATAAGCTGTCAGAAAGCAAAAAATGCCGTGAAAAATATTTTATTATTATTTTTGTTACCTGATGAAAAGTGAACAACAACAACAACAGCAGCATTCTTACGTATTTTCTGATGTTGCGCTTCTATAAAATAAATAAGCAGGTACCTTCTATGCGTTACCTTACTTTTTCACTTATCATCAGGTAACAATAATAATAATAAAATATGTTTCACGGCATTTTTTGCTTTCTGACAGCTTTTTTTATTTATATTTAATGTTAGAAAGTGTATTTATATTGTTGCCTTTCGAAAAAAAATTATAAGACATAACACTAAGTGTGAAATAAAAAAATAAAAATATTCTTTTAAACTACTCATTTTTTACTGACAACCTATTTTGTTGAACTGCCTTTGCAAAAGTTACTCAGTATGTAGTGGTCTATCGAGTGACGTAGGTCTCGCAAGTGTTGGACATTTGGACCATTTTTGCCCATTGTCCTTTGTGCTAACGAAAAGGAACAGTGAGGGCAGGGCATTTTCTTTTAAAACTCCTTGTGTTAAATTAGGGACATAATCTGCCGGCTTAAAATGCTTGCTGCATATGACGGAATTTTGGGTAATTTTTCTGTAGCCAATAGGTATTTGTTGTAACTAATTTACACGCCTGGGATCTGTAAAAGACAAAATTGTTTTTTTGTTTTTTATTGCTTAGGAGTAATCGGGAAGTGTAAAGTCAAAAGTCGTCCCGATTTCAAACAATTTCAATCGACAAACCATCGGTCTCGGCCTTTATTTTATATTGTCCATCAAGGGTTGCAATGCTGACCGCGCTGTGGAGCCCTGGAGCTGCGCTGCGCCGCGCTTTCGGCCATCAACAACGCGCCCAGCAACACACTCATTACAGACCGTGGCAGTAATGTACTATTAAAAAGTAACAAAAGGGTAAAGGAAAGGGGCCCCGAGAATTACATTGCCTGAAAGGGTTAATCTGGCCCTAGACGTGCGCGTTCCTCGAGCGTGTGAACGACGCGAACGCCGTGTGCGAGCCCGGCGAGCCGTGACAACGCGGCGTGAGCGTCGCGTTTTACCAGCGTGTGGTCTGTCGCGCGTTGCAAATGCGACCGACTTCAAAAAGTAGCGATGTAGTCGTGCGGCAACGAAAAGCGCGACTTTATCGCTGCAAACAGTTCCCGTGGACGATATTCCTCAGTTAACACAGACACATAATAAGATTTATATTATAGTCCTTTTTACTAGCGAAATTTATGTCACCCGAACATCTAAAATGTACTTAACGTGGAAAACATAGTTACCCACTTACCTATGTTAAGATAATCCTTAATTCGAATAATATTCGCTTTTACACCCTTCCATTACGCATATTCTACCCATTTTTATGAGAAAATTTAGCACAATCCTCTAGATTTAAAATTAGCTGAAAATGTCGTGTGTCACGCAAATTGACGTTCTGTGTTTCAAGTTTTTAATTTTATTTCTGCTACGATTCCTATAGACATCACGGAACTGACAATTACAAGCGAATTATTAAAGAAGGTAAGTACTTATTTCCAGATATTTATTTATATTTGAAATTTTAATCTTAGGATATTCTTATACTTTACCATAGGTATTTCATTAATCGACTTTATTGTTTATTATTCTTAACATGAAAATGTACCAAGTTTAAGGTGATCGAATAAATATTAACTGGCAACACAAGGGATGAAAGGTTGTACTGTTAGAAAGGGAAAGAAGGCGCAGTTATAGGTATCTGGCTCGGACCGGTTTTTATAATGCGTGCATCGTGGGCGTTAAGTCCGTCACATAAGGGTTATTCTTGATTAAATGAATGGAAAATAAAGTTTGTAGTCCACAGTCATGTTCAATGGTATTACGTCGATGGTGCCACCCGCCCGCCAGCCGGCCGGCTGCGGATTGCGGTCGGCAACCATGCAACCAAAGACAAAAAATATATGCAGCCATAGACTATTATAATTTATGGCAACCCAAGAATGGTGTTGACAACTTAGGGATTTTGTCCTTAAATTTAGGGAAGTTTAGTTTCCAATGAGATTTTTTTTAGGAATTATTTGATTCCTGGATTTATTTTGGGGCCTCGATATCAATGAGAATGAGCTTAAAAAATTAACAACAGTTTTTGGTGTTTTAAAAAAAACCCTAATGGCCTTTTGCTATAGCTAGGTATTTAGCTGCTGTTGACAGATAGAGTTAATTGACAGATGTCAAATCTGTCACAACGGAATAGAAAAATATGTTTTAGTGATGGTATTGTTTTCTTTTCTTTATCTTCTTTCTACGGACCGACCGACCGGCTTGCTCGATCGTATCATAATTATTTTTAGTAAAAAAACTGTATCATTTAATGAGTGAATATTTAACTTTATGAACCTTTACACAACATCACACACTTTTTCAACAAATGTGTTAGGCTCTTCATAAAAATAAAAAAAATATTTTGACGAAAAATTTGGCAGGGGCTGGCATCACTGGACAATAGCAGCAGTAGCAGGGTTTTTTGGCGGGAAGTGGAAAAGTCATGTTGTGATTTTTGTTTTAATTTCCAAAACTTGTGTTTTCGTGTATTATAATGTGTAATATTGGTGGAATATTAACCATTATAATGGTCATAAATGTGCGTGAGTGTGGGCAATTGGAACAAAAGTGATGAAACATGATTTTCGGCTTCTCCCAAGAAGTCTAGTAATTTGTCAGTAAAGTATCCGCCACTTTACTGATAGGGTTTGGGGGGGTAGAAATAAGGTAGTTATAAGGTAGATTTAAGGTAGTTATAAGGTAGAATTAAGAAAATATGTAATATGTATACTGATGTTAGGCTCCAAAGGGCTAGTTCCCAGGGGCCGTAAAACTAATCTTTAAAAAAAAAAAAAGCAGCAGTAGCACAGATAATAAATTATATTTGTTTCCAGAAAAGTTCAGAATTTCCTCTGGCGGTGTTGTGTTTTGAACTGTTTTGTAACCGGCTGAAAATAATCGTTGCGCATTTTCACAATATTTTCCATAAATCTATAAGTCCCGTAAAAAAATTTTTTGTTTGTATTCACAACTGCAGGACTAATGTAAGTAAATAATTCGATTGTAACGAGCCTACTTTATTTATATTTTTGTCTTTTATCTTATCATCAATCTCAAATAACTAAGCTAATTTTATAGAGGTTATGTGATATAATTTAATTGCAATGAATTAATTTATTTATTTTAGATTACATCATGTTGTCACGCATGTGCGTTGCCCGTTCAACCTTTAACATAGCCCAAACCTTGAAGACTCCAGTGCCACAGAGATTCGTGCCCAGAAATTATGTGATCAGGAACTACGCTCGCGAGCCGCGGCCGCGGGTCGCTACACGAACACAACCCACATTATGGGAGAGACTAATGGCTCCTGCAGGCCCCAATGGTAAAATTCACCTCTTTGCTCAAATCCAAGTGTTAATATTTACCTATCAGGTAATGCTTGCATTTTACCAGTACTTAATCGTCAGATTTTTCATGCATACCCCTTAACTGACGCAATACTTGTAGGGATTTATGTAATTTTTAGCTGTCTCTATTTTTTGGCAGCTCAATACTATAGACATAATAGTTTATATCAGTGCAAGTTTTGCGACAGTGTTAACGAGTGGATAAGTAAGTAGCCCTACCAAGTCAATAGATATTATTTATTGTCTTTTTTTTTTGTCAACCTGTGTCGTCCCACTGCTGGGCAAAGGTCCCCTTCCTTCCTTCCTTCCTCCACTCCTCCCTGTTTATGGCAATACTGGGCCAATCCTTCAAGTAGGAGTCTAACTCATCCCGCCATCTCCTTCTGGGCCTGCCGCAATGCCGTTTGGCTAGACGTGGGACCCAATTGGTCATCATTTTAGCCCAATGGGTGTTTGGCATGCGGCAAACATGGCCAGCCCGGTTCCATTTGAGCTTAGCGGCTTTGTGGGAGACATCTGTACTTTGGGTCATGGAGCGCAGTACACTGTTGTCTTGGTGTAATTAAATTGTCTATGTTTATTTTAGCTTTCGGCTTGGGTAAAGGAGCCCTAGCAGGAGCCTCTGCTGTTGGCTTAGTGGCACTCTGCTATTATGGGACAGGGGCAAAACCTGGCACACTGCAGGAAGCACAGTGAGTTATCTTATGTTCTACAGAATTGTAAGGCCTAGGCCACACAGCGGTTATATCTGCGCTGTTAAAACTGCATCCTATGGAATCATAAGAACCGCAAGTGCGGATAGGTTCATATGATTCCAGAGGACACAGATTTAACGCGGTTTTAACAGTGCGGATATAACCGCAGCGCGGCCTAGGCCTAATACTGACAAGGTACAATTACTTATTACGTAATAAGTACAAACAACACAAACACTATTATGCCTGTATTGCCTAAGGGGTAGACAGGTGTACTGTAGTGCCCTCATTTTGCCAATAGTGTTGTAGTGATTACATAGAAACATTTAGTACAATGACATGAGACACATAAGGATGACGGAAGTGGGGCACTTACTAATCAACCTTATGTGCCTCATGTAGGCCTATACTTTATTATAATATAAAGGTATTTATTTATTTTGATTTTTGAAAGGTAGCTAACTAATAAATAATAATGCCCTAAGACTAATATAATGTGTCTAATGCTTGCACCACATAAATGTCCAGTTCAACATGTGTCA
The DNA here is from genome assembly GCA_947859195.1 of Drymonia ruficornis. NCBI lineage: Eukaryota > Metazoa > Arthropoda > Insecta > Lepidoptera > Notodontidae > Drymonia > Drymonia ruficornis. The sequence continues at coordinate 10,424,772 of OX401905.1, read as the reverse complement.
GTCATAACCAATGATTACCTATGTAATTAATTAGATTTCCATGAAAGCTAAAAAAATTCAATGATGAGATGGTTTAAAAAAAAATTGGTAGCCTAAATTATTAAAAAGTTATTTTAACTGAATCAAGGTCAAACAAACATGCTAATTAGAGCATAACAAATTGATAGATGTGATGCTAAAATGTGTGATAATTTCCAGCCTTTGGCCACAATATGTGAAGGACCGCATCAAGACAACTTATGCTTACATTGCTGGCTCACTCATGTTAACTGCCGGTAGCGCTGTTACTGTGTTTAGAACACCCGCACTACTCAACTTGGTGGCACGGAGTGGATGGATGGTAAGTTTTGGTATTGCTTATTAGGCCCGCCACATACATACGGAATTTCTGTTCCATTTCGAAATATCGAATCAGTTTCCGAATGCGATACGTCCATACATTTGGATGGATTTACTGAATGCGTTTTGCGTTCGGAATCCCCGATTCGATATTTCGAAACGGAATTCCGTACGGAAAATCCCGTAGATATGTATGTGTATACAGTTACTGGCATGAGTCAATCTCCCCATTAAAATCAAAGTCAATTTATAGGACTTTTGTGGTGGAGGTTGTACATTCCTTCATGGGATTGTTTTGTTGAGTATGCACATGTACCAAACTCATGACTTGTGTGGGTATCAAATACCGAATATAATTTCCAGGAACAATTTACTTACTACATGGAATAACTTTATATTAACATCATAATGTTGTTTTATGATTTCAGTCTATACTTATTACCATGGGGCTCATGATAGGCTCTGGGATGGTAGTGCGTGGCATGGAATATACTCCCGGCATTGGCGCCAAACAATTAGCGTGGATCGTTCACACCGGGATCATGGGCGCCGTCATCGCACCCATGTGCTTCCTCGGGGGACCAATACTGACCCGTGCTGCTTGGTAACCTTTGCTGTTTTTATTGTGTCAATAATATTGCTCATTAAAGCCAATAACGGGCCATCTATAAATTGAGAATTTTCGAGACTCCCCCCTTCCCTAGTGTGACGTCACGTAATTTTTGCAATTTTACATCTGGAAATATAAAATTAAAACAGCAGTTCCGAAATTTGAAATGTGACGTCACGAAAATTAGGACCCCTCCCACCTTGTCACACCATGTCGTCGACCTTTTTACGTGGGGCATAATTTATGGATGACCCCTAATTAGAGTATACATATAAAACTTATGAGGCTCTATGGGGTTTACATAGACGTATTTTTATAAAAATCATTATGCCATAATCCGAACCTACCATCAGGTGTGTGTGTGGTCAAATAATTGCATATTACCATGGACCAGTTACTAAGGGGACTGGCCCTAAGCAAGTCGGCCGAGTGGTCGGCCTAGTAATAACATCGACATAAAACGAAGCGAGTAGTTCAACTATTTACCGGTAAATAGTAAAATGAAAATGAAAAAACAATGACCACGTTTTGTTTCATACAAATATCTAATAAGGGCACCTCTTTCTTTAGTCTTTACTCTGTGCATATTACTGTATTAAAAAAAAAACCTACGGTACAGGTACACGGCGGGCGTGGTCGGAGGTCTGAGCACGATCGCGATATGCGCGCCGTCGGGCGAGTTCCTGAACATGCGCGCGCCGCTGGCGATGGGTTTGGGCGCCGTCTTCGCCGCATCCCTTGCCAGCATGTTCCTGCCGCCCACCACCGCACTCGGCGCAGGTCACTTTCCATTTATTATCTCCTAGTCTTTGTAGCTTTACTGCAGACGCGCTGCTCGGTGGTTTACTACTAATTTAATATATCTTGGGACCTGGGACATTTATCGAATCGGGGTTTCCGAACGCGATACGTCCATACATTTGGATGAATTTACTGCGTTCGGAATCCCCGATTCGATATTTCGAAACGGAATTCCGTATGTATGTGGCGGGCCTAAAGCGGCGACTGACGGTGACCGGCTACTGTCTGGCGATTAGTAGAATGAAGCTGCAAATAGTTTGCTAGTTAGCAAAGAGTATTACCGTTTTACGCATTCAATACCGATTTATTTGGCCGAGATTATTCATATACTGTCCGGATTGATCACAAACCAGTTTATTTAGATGCTTATGTTTTTATTTTTCAGGACTATACTCGTTCAGCTTGTATGGTGGTCTTATAGTATTTGGTGGTTTCCTCTTGTACGACACCCAAGCCATAATCAAGCGCGCAGAGATGCACCCCGCTCAAGGGTTCCAGCCTTACGATCCAATTAACTCGTAAGTATTACTACATGTTTTAGAGTGATTTTATAAGTATTATTACAAGACTTTTATTTTAGTTTTTACATGACATGATTTGTATTTGACGATCGATTAGCGCTGTGGTTCGAGCGTAGGCCGCTTGGTCCACTGCATCGGGTGCTTGCGGGTTCGATTCCCGCCGGAGGCGAATATCAGAAAACGGCTTTTTCATAATTTGTCTGGGTGCCAATGGGATCGCCCCCAGTCCATTGTATGTTAGCCTTATGGCCGGCGCAAACTGGGGAAGGCAGGGGAGAGGATTTTAATTTTTATCATTCGAATTTAATACTTATCCAATCGAAATAAGGTGCTCCGGCGTTGCTCTTCGGTGCACCGAGAAAACTGCTCCTTGATGCTCCACGGTCGATCACCGAGCGTTGAAATATATACCTTATTTCGATTGGATAAGTATTAAATTCAATTGATAAAAAATAAAATCCTCTCCCTGCCGTCCCCAGTATGCGCCGGACATTATAACAAGCATGGCTTAGTTTGGGATAATACAGTTGGTGTGTTAGTCTGGCGGCATTTATTTAATCATCTATTATTATTATTAATAATGAAAGTGGACGAAGCGAAACAAGTGTGTAAGGATCGTAGCAAGTGAAAAGAATTGGTCTCTGCCTACCCCTCCGGGAAACAGGCGTGATTATATGTATGTATGGATGTATCTATTAATTTCGTAATTTATTTTTGTTACAGGGCGATTTCAGTGTATCTGGACGTTCTAAATATCTTTATGCGCATTGCTATGATCTTGGCAGGAGGAGGAAGCAACAAGAGGAAGTAAAAAATATCGAACAAAAATACTTAAAAGCCTACATAACAAATGCGTAAATTATAGATATAGGATATGATATGTAGAGAGCTGTTAATCTCCCTTTTATGTCGAACTTTCGTGAGGAATGACTTCCAAATGTGATATTATGTAGACAGTAAGTAAGGAATGGTTTGTGTATAAATTTGGCTGGATAAATTAACAAGAACTATTTCAACGATGTATTAAATTAATCTTCTATTTATTGCCATAGTTATAAGGTGTAAACTTGTTACACCGGTAGGCAGTACCTATCATGCACAACAATAAAAACCGAAAATCAACATGTTGTTTTAATGTCTCTACCATCCACCCCCCCCCAAGTCTTTTCGCTTTTTCCTCGTTATAAAAGTACTAAAATAGGATTTGCAGTCTTCTTTATTTTATGAGGTACTAGGAGTAGTGATGGGATGTTCTCGAGAACATTCTCACCCTCGGAAACTTAATCGTGAGAATTTTCGAGAATTAATCTTCTGAAGCATGTTAAACTTGGCATAAACCTCATTAAACATGCAAGTATGGTGGATTTAATTGTTTTTAAGATTTAAAGTTAGGATAACGTCACCCAAAATATAAGATTCTCATAAATTCTCACGATTAAGTTTGCAAGGATGAGAACGTTCTCGAGAACATCCCATCGCTAACTAGGAGTAAAACACATCGAGAGGAAGACTTCGGGTGCAAGGAGTATCCCTCCAGCCAGCCAGTATATTAAGGGGGGATAAATTAACGAGAAATGGAGGAAAGTAGGTAGGTACTTCATAGTTTATTTAACTCAAAAGAAAATCCTTTATTTTCATCATTGTTTTATAAAAACACCGGTTTTTTTTTCACCTTTACCAGTCCCCATTCCGGGTTCAAGCAGGTTAACAAAGGACTTAAGATGAAGTTGTAATTATTCTTGAAAATAAAGAAATGTTTTCTTTGATTAAAACCAGCAAGTTCCCCTCCATGTCATTAGTATTTTCTACCCTTATTCATGTCCAAAACACGTAACCATTCCTAAATAATAATCTATGTATATGGCAGCCATACATGTAACGATTTACTTGCACAAGTATACTGTAACGTGTAACTATTGGAAGATACTTGCGCAAGTATATTAAAATACACGTTACAGTATACTTGTGCAAGTAAATCGTTACGTGTGTGGTGCCATTAAATAATCACGACCATAATTCCATAAAGGGTTGTTCAAACAGAAACCAAGAGACACTCCCAAACAGACGCAGTTGCAGTAGTAAATAAAAGTAAATGCTCTCACTATGATATTTATTTACAAACTAAATATTGTACACAGTATTTCGCAATCAGTTTTAATCGAGTTAGAATGGAGTATGTTGGTATTTGATTACAATATTATAGGGTAAATGCGTAGGCCGGTCAGCAAGCAATAAATATCAAAATAGACTAGAATACGAATTAGGTAAGTACTAATAACTCGATGACTATTATACATTTTAATTGTATGCGTTATCCCAGCCGCCCGATTGTCTCCTGCTGGTCCAATCAACATTAGAATGATACAGATCATAATTTGTGATCCATTTCATTTCAAGCTAGCACTAACATTTATATTGGTTTCTAGGTTTCCTAGTTTAAGAGCTAGGAGGTAATTTAGTTTTTAAGGAAATCACTTGAACCTTTCCAATTTAATGAAATATGAAACTGACAAAAACACAGTTTTTGAGATACAACAATCGGCAAATCGTAACCTCAGCACGAACTCGGAAACCTTAGGGAACAATATTTTAATTTTTACACGCCCATTTTAACTATATCATAAGCTATCTTTTCAGCTACTTAATGTCTTCCCAGGTCGTCCCAGGAAAAATCGTAGTGCTGGCGTAACATTACCAGCACGACATATTTCCAAAATTATTTCGTGAACAACTCCAAAACGGCTACAGGCACAAATTTAAAATTTTCGCCGCAATTGCACGAGATGGAGCACTAATTATATGCAGGAGACCAGCAGGAGGAATTCGTGGTGCTGGGATTACGCCCACTAATTATTATTATGTTGATTTTGTCAAATTGGAATTTTGTTGTAATTACAAATTCGGGCATGTAAACCTAGGTGATAATAAGTTCACCGGTAGTCCAACATACATATATTTCTTAACGATTTCGTGTTAATTATAAAATCGACCATCTGCTTCAACGTTTATTCGTGACATACTTACTGGCGGTAGCAAAGCATCCTATGGGCTTAATTGATGTTTAAAATTCTTGCTACTTTGTATAACTGCAGGCTGATTTAAGTACATAACATAATATTTGAAGAAAATTAAAGCTATTTCATAATAGGTACTTAAGTACATAAAATATCACAATAGTTTTAAATTGAAAACTCTTTGGAATAAAAATATAATAAGAAATTAATAAAAAATTGGTCTACTTTTATCCAAAATATATAAAACAAATAATTACCTAATATTAATTCAAAAGCAATAAAATAAACATATCACACTAAATATACTTAGGCATATTAATATTCGGTCAGAATAAAAGCATAAGAATTATAGAGATGGTTGCATTTCATTGTTAGTTGCAGATTTGTATTTGGTGATGCACAATACACGTTAGTTACATTGAAATAAGTAATTAACACTATAATACTTAAGATGCTGTACTATTATTATAATACAGTTTAGTTGTAACTGCCCAATAATTTGGGCATAAATTAAATCTTATGAGCAATTAGGTATAATCATTAAAAGAGATCTCATTAATCTTAAGTAGTTACATCGCCAGTCTTATGTGCTTGTTGTTTTAGGTACATAGCGTACATCTGACGCGCTTGGTTCAATACCCTGTTCACGTTATGTTTACGAACCATTTTATCAAAATGCATCGCCAATTCATTATAATCCATACGGTTTCTCATAATATAATCTCTGTGCTGCAATAACACTGTCAAACACAGAAACATTAAAAATGGATTGCCCCCTCCGAAGGCGGTGGGCGGTGGAAGGCTACTAATACTCGATTTGGTAGAGTTATCGCTGGTTGCTGATGAAACACTAGCTGTTTTTTGTAACGGAGGCTTGAAAGCCTCGTATTTTTTCTGAAAACTATTTATTGTTGAGGCAACGCTGTGCAAATTTGGTTGTTTAGCATTAAGAAGCGATTCGCAATTTCTTTTCGCATTCTCTAATTCCTGAGACATACTGGAGAAAAAGTTTTGAGATCTTGACGAATTGGTAGTCTGATTATTTTTTACAGTCTCCTCGGTTGAAGTTTCTGGAATATTTTTATCGGAAGAGTCTGATTCGCTCGAATGTGTATCAGACAATTTAGCATCGCGATTTTGATCTTGGGGCTCTAAAGACTGATTTTTTCTCAATAGTCTTATCGGTGTGACCGACTTTTTTCCAGAGTGCTCTTCAAATATTTCGCCGGTGTCTCCATCAAAGTCGAGCTCTGCTTGCTCGTCAGGGGTTTGGGGACAGCTTGCTGTTGTCCTCGTTGTCGGTGTATTTCTGTGCAATGGATTTTCCCATAAATAAATATCCTCTGCACTTCTGGCATTTGACTTTATGGTTTCAAGTAAGGGTGATTTTTTTATCGTTTCCAATATCTCTGGGACCTTGGGACGTGCCTCCTTAACGTCAGTGGTGTTTACATCTTGTATGATTTCAGTACAATTATGTGTTAGTTTGTCGTCAGTACTCATTGATTCTGTAGGGGAATCACACATCATACCGCATCTGTTTACGTACGAAGGGCCGAATACTTGGCGGTCCAAATGCTCTAATTCGAGTCTTAGCTCTCTAGTCATAGAAGTTGTCATCGGGTAGTATTCTTGTGAATCATCGGGACTGCTTCCATCATTTGTCTCAGAGTAGATATTTCTGTTAATTTTGTTAGTATTGTCACCTTTTGAATTGTGTGTTCTACTGTCATTATAGCATGTCTTGGTTAGGGTTATTCTAGGATATTCTTTCGGAGAAGTCTTTTCTATAACAGAATGGGTTCTCAGTAGTTTCGACTGTGTGCCTACTTTACTTCCGGTAGCAAAAAGTAATTCGTTTAAATTTTTAATCATTTTTACTTTGGGCTTTCCAGACGAATCATTAGAAACAGAGTCGTCGAGTTTATCAAGAGAAGAAAAGAATTTATTATTATGAACTGATATTCTATCTCTCAGTAATCGTATTTGATTACCCAGTGGTGTTTCTTTAACATCACTGTTTGTGGTTCCGTTTATCAAGTTGCCTGTGCTCGACCAAGCTGTTGTGTGCGTTTCTTGCGAATCGGGGGTTTTAACGTGTTCTGGGACACTTTTCATGCTTCTTCTACTATTTTCTTTGTTTTTATCATTGTCATATCTATCTATTTTTGATTTCTGAGATTGCAAAGTACCATCATCTAAGCTTTGAAATTCTTTTGCATGTTTTAGGGACGAGTTCGTGTGTACTTTTCGTGAAGCATTTTCATCTAAGCTATGATTCATTTGTTTGCATGTGGCAAGTTTAGGTGTTTTCACGTTTGCTAGACTAAAACTTGAACTTTGACGTCTTATTGCGCAAACTTTAGTATAAGCATTTTCTCTGGGTGCTTTAACTAAAGGACTCGAGGGTGGCGGATCATCGTCTATTTCAATGGAGAGGTTGAATTCTTTTTCTTTTAAAGACAACTCGATAGTGGGAGTTTTATGGGGTAACGACGCCCACAGTACTTCTAGCATTCGTAGTGCGTCCTCGAATGCGAATTCGCGTTTCATTTCTAATAGTAACCACCGATAACAAAAGAGAAGATCATCAGCCTGTTGCGATTTTAAATAGTTGTAAAAATCAGGATCGTAAACTTGAAGAGATTCAGTCAAATGTGAGAATTTGAGAGTCATAGCTTCTCCATCGAGCAAGAAGTTTGGGTAGAGACGCATCATGAGAGCACACAGGCAGATGTACGCGTGAGCCTCGTCACCCATCGTCACCAGCAGAGGTGATGCTAAATCGGACATGCCTTGACAGTAACTTACAGTGGGATGGTTCAGTGCATATCTGAAATTTATAAAAAACAAATATGTAGTGTAATATTTGTAACGAATTCAAAGATATTATGACAAAGTGGACAATGTCTAAAGCTTAGGCTCTAGAGGTGAACTTATAAAAAAATAAATATCACTTACGTAGTCAATATATTAAAGAGGGATGCAATATTTTGGTTATCATCACTGCCTGCATAAAAGTTATGATGTCTGTCAGTTCTTAAGACGTCTTTTCGAACCATTCCCGTTACATAAGCTAAGTCAGGATTGACCTGTGAAATAATCATCCAGTTAATTATCTATAAATTGTACAAAAACTTATGACGCGCACTATAAAAAGAATTAAGTAGTAGATGATACAAAACTATGTCGATAATCCATTGGAATAACTAACTATGCCACATACATCTTTGATTTGCTTGCTTCCCTTGTGATTACGAATAAGTTGGAGAGTTTACAATTATTTTTGTTCAGAATTGATTGGAAATGCAAAGTTACATAAGTTGAACTCACCATTCCCTTTTGAATGCAATCTTTCCACCGCGCTCTGAGTGCATAGTATTCATTTGCTTTTCGCTTTATATAGTCCATCCTCTCTTTTCCAGTCATGCCATCCGGATACACATTAAGAATATGTTTCCAAACAACTTTTCTAAAAGTAACAATACTCATTGTCTTAATGATGATGTTGAGGATGGAAAAAATGAAGTATAATATCAATAGGCTCGCATTCTATTACATTGAACCAGGGTTGTTACGAAAAAATCATCTTGTTTTAAACACCATGTTCAAAACATATTTTAAACATTTAAAAACAATGACTTTTTTCCTCCTGTTTTAAATCAATGTGAATGAATGATTGATTGAAACAATGATTTAAACACGTTTTAAACAGTTTTCATTTTAAATGTCCTGTTTTTTTTTCAACTCTTCATTGAACTAGTGACATGCGGGTGCACTACATGGCTCTGTCCACACCTTCGGGAATCCAGGCGTGATGATGGTGTGTAATTGCTATTTAATAAAATACATTATTACCTTAAGCTTGGATCTATTCCACCGCAATAGATCACTTCTCTAAGTTTTGCAGTGTTGTTAATTTGTCCAACCCCATCTAAGAAAGCTCTGAACTCTATATCGCTCAGTGGAGGTCGTGGAGGCGTGTTTGGGTCATCATAAAGGTTCAAAGCTCTTGATACCATATTGAAGGTTTTTTCAACCTGCAAATAATGTATGCAAACTAGATTCAATAATCAGTACAAATATAGAACTGTATCAGGCAGCCTTCCTGTAACTGTTTATAACTTTATATTTTACATTTTTGTTTTTGTTGTTTTCAAACTGATAAATAAAATAATCCTGTTCAGTTTTACTTCTATAATACCTTTTACAAATGAAATACCGTTTATTATTACCGTTACTTTATAAATGAAATAATATTTCATAGAACAAGCTGCACCAGTATCTGAAACACCTCTTAATTGTTGGTAGGAACCGTTTGTCAATCAGGTTTGAATAGGGAGTCCACTTCTTCTATTATGGTTTATTGCCAGTTTTAGGCCGGGACTGCACTGAGAAGTTGATTGCAATGTGTGACAGCGATTTTGTTAAGCCAGCCACACACATAGCGATTTACTTGCGCAAGTTTAGACTTAGGGGGCGTCCTTAAATTACGTGAGGTGATTTTTGGGATTTTTCGACCCCCCCTCCCCCCTTGGTGAGATTTTGCTCGACCCCGTCCCTCTCCCTCTAATCTCACGTGAGATTTTTCAAAAGCTATATTCTAGAGGAGAAACATGATTTACTTAATTAAACATAACTAAAAAAAAAAAGTTAAAGTAAAAGTTAAGTTTAGTTTAAAACAAAAACTTAATTTAACCCACGTTTTTTTGCAATTTTACAGTTTCTTGCGGTAAATAAAAATACGTGAGATTTGCCGAGACCCAACCTCTCCCCCACGTGAGATTTGATGAGATTGTTCTCGACCCCCTCCCCCCATAAATGCCTGACATAATTTATGGACGCCCCCTTACACAATTATACTGTAACGTGTATTGGACGATAATTGCGCAATATCTTCCAATACATGTTACAGTATACTTGTGCAAGTCTAAACTTGCGCAAGTAAAAGTTACGTGTGTGGCTGCCATTAAAAGAAACCTGTATATACGTATGCCCCAAACTGCTAGCCAATATTGATTTACTGAGCATCTTTTACTTAATTTTAAAAAAAACTGGCTGATAGACAATGCACAGCCTAAACTGGTGGGTCTAGAAGCATTAAATTTTAATCAGAATTTCCTTATAGTAGGTGAGAACAAAAAAGGATTTTGAAAATACATCCCCTAAGGGGGTTTAAATACTTGAATGAAAATTTGTATGCATGTGTGTAATTATTGAAGTTAAGAGATATGGGAATTGGTGTTTAATGCTAATGTTTATTTGTTTAAATCATCTGTATCAGCGTTTTTCAAAATTAATTTCCCTAAGGGGAAGAAATAGGGGTGAAAGTATGTATGTGAAATCCCATTAGCACATGTTAAGAGTTATAAAACTAGCTGTTCTCCGAGACTTCGTCCGCGTAGAATATAAATTTAAAAAAATCGGATCCCGTTTGCAGGATCCTGTAGCCCGGATATCCCGGATCTCGTATCCCAAAAAATATAGCCTGTTATTTAGGGATAATGTAGCATTCTAAAGGTTGGCACTCATCTATCAACTCGTCACCCGACCAGCACCGCCTCGTCGGTCGGCGTCCACTAACTGAACCAGAAATAAGTGGACCACGCACTGACCACGCGGCGTTCACTCATTGACCACACGCGGTCCACTGGTTGATTACGTGACGTTTATGGTGTAATAGCAGCGTCCGCCCGCGGACCACCTGTCGACAACGAGTGGACGCCGAGCGGCGAGGCGGTGCTGGTCGGGTGCCGAGTTGATAGATAAGTGCCGTCCTTAATAGTGAAAGAATTTTTAAAATTGGTCTAGTAGTTTTTGTGTTTACTCAATACAATCATACAAAAATACAAATCTTTTCTCTTTATAATATTAGTATAGAAGTATAGATATGTACCTGGTTCATGATTATCCCTTGTATGCCAGTCTGCGATTCTTGTTTCTCAGTCTGATACGGCGCGGGTGCCACTGTAGGTTGCTCCCTGGCTGGTTGACTCACCGTGGGAGAGGAAGGTGTGACATTAGGAGGCTCCCAGTCTTCAGAGGCCTCTGCGAAGGGCTTCATATCAACCTTTAACTGCACACATGGCTCTGATCTTTGCGTCAGAGCTATATTGTGTGCTCTGAAATACAATGATTAATATAATACAAGACCAGACAAAAAAATAACCCAATACAAAAAAAAATCTTAAGTGTATTCCCTACACCAAATTTTACATCCACACAGTCATATAAAAGGATACCAACCTGCTACTGTTGCATGTTGATTTTTATGACATAGTCTATCTCTACTATTTGACGGGCCCATTGGCGTGGTTGGTAAGATTCTGCCTATCACGATGCAGGTTGTAGGTTGGATTCCTACCCGGGACATGCATTTGTGTGCATGAAAATGTCTGTATGTCCCGAGTCTGGGTGTAATTATGTATATTAAGCATGTATTTACAAACAAAAAAGTAGTATATGTAGTAATATCAGTTATCTGGTTTCCATAGTATAAGCTCTGCTTAGTTTGCTTTGGCATCAGGTAGCCATGTGTAAAAGAATTACCCAGGATATATTTATTTATTTACTATTACTACTTATACATACATTGTGATGTCTTATTTTTGTAACCAGGAAACTACTCAAACTAATCTAATATTGTAAAAAAACCTAAAGGCTAGTACAGTTATACTATATTAATTAAGTAGGTACTTACTTAAGAAAAGCAGCATCCAGATCCCAGTCAGAGAGTAAAGGCAAATATACCTCTTGTCCATAATCATCTACAGTTCTATAGGATAGTGTAAAGTCAGATTTGATATCAAATGCTTTCACTAAAATACTTTGTAACACTTCAAGCGATGTTATTTGTGGGTCAACTGAGAATTTCCTCAACTCAGGTTGAAGCTTACCTTCACATTTCTGTTGATTAGAAATTTGTATTAGTAAAAGTTTCAAAATATGGTCTAAGAAATTGTAATTTACATCAAGGAGTATGTACTTTCTTGACACCTGATTTAGAATTTCCAATGATATTGATATATCGTTTTTTAAGGTCATTAGAGGTGCAGTTCCACTATATCGTAATAGAAGATGTAGATATATCAAACAGTTGTATAAAATGAAAATCTAATTGATCAACACAATACAAACCTTGACTTTCACTCTAACTGCTTCTTTGCTATATCCAAACATGATTGCACATTACTAATATGATATTGTAGAATAAGAACTTAGCTTACTGTCATACTTGCAATTAGAAATTAATTAGTCCATATGGTACCCTAAATTTACTAAAAATTATTATATTTTTTTAAAAATCACTCGCTCAACAACAGGGCCGAGTCTATTTTGACGATGGATTTATACGGATGACAGCGAGAAGCCCCGCCCACCTTTTTTTTTTTTTTTTTTTTTGGGCGCGATTTTTGAATATCGACGCTTGAAAGGCAAAAGGTCACAAGCGCCACTTTGGTCAAAAATGAGTTAAGTATGAGGTCATACTCAGTTTTTTTTTCTGCGTCGAATGAACCGGGTTTCATTTCGATAGGAGCATTTTGATGTCACTTATGCCTGATGTGATTTTAGCAAAAAGAGGTATCAAAAGGTATCAAGTGACACATCATTTTCTCACATCAGGGAATTGTTATTTACGCCTACACAAAAAAACAACAAAGCAATGCACTTCGGCGTTTAGTGCATTCTGCTTTTCAATATTTTCATATGCATGGTCTTTAAGTAGTTTTGCCTGAAGGTCTTCATACCACAAACTGCGTTTACTTCTTTTCTACCTGTTAAACCAGAATACCATTTAACCACTTATTGCGTTTTGCCTTTTCGGAATAAAATCAAAAAAGGAGTTTAGGCTGTTTTGCTTTCACTTAAAAACTAATGCAATGTTGCTTGATCCGTTTTTGCCTGGAAACAAAAAAATATATTTTGGCGTTTATCCCTTTTTGCCTCGTTCTTGAAATAAAATTGATGTCGCTGGTGCTGTTTCTACCGAATACGAGAAATGAGAATTTAGTCAAAAAATCCAAGTTGAATGTCGTTTATCCTATTTTTATAAATAACTGCGAGCAATGATAGTGATTATCGCGTTGATGTCTAATATTAGTCTAAATGTCAGTGCCATTTTTGTGAATGACAAATGAATTGAAATGAATGAAAAGTTTATGAAGTTAATGAATAGAGATTTTTCATCATCATCATCTCAGCCGAAAGACGTCAACAGCTGGACATAGGCCTTCGCTAAGTTTCGCCACACCTGTCTTGCGCTGCCCGCATCCAGCGTATTACTGCCCATGGACCAATTACTAAGGGGACTGGCCCTAAGCAACTCGGCCGTGTGGTCGGCCGAGTACTAACATCGACATAAACCGAAGCGAGTAGTTAAACTATTTACCGGTAGATAGAACAATGAAAATGAAAAAACAATGACCACGTTTTTTTTCATACATATATCTAATAAGGGCACCTCTTTCTTTAGTCTTTACTCTGTGTTACTGCCACCTTCACCAGATCGTCGGTCCACGTTGCGGGACCCACCCTACGCTTTCCGGTGCGCGGCTGCCACTCGAGAACTTTTCGGCCCCATTGGCCATCCGTTCTACGAGTAATGTGCCCTGCCCACTGCCGCTTAAGTTTGGCAATCCTGCGGGCTATGTCGGCTACCTTGATCCTTCTGCTTCTGCGTATCTCCTCATTCCTGAGTTGTCTCGCAAGGAAACTTCAAGCATAGCCCTCTCTATTGCCCTTTGAGTGACTTTGAGCTTTTTATGAGGCCCATTGTGAGCGGCCATGTCTCAGATCCATAGGTCATCACTGGCAACACTCACTGGTCGAAGACTTTCGTCTTGAGACACTGCGGTATTTCGGACGGGAAGATATTGCATAGCTTCCCGAACGCTGCCCAACCGAGTCGGATTCGTAGATTGACCTTTTTCTCGAAGTTGGACCTACCTAACTGGATAGTTTGTCCCAGACAACTTTAAGCGTAGTCTCCGATCTTCACGGGAGTGGGTAAAACACGGCAAATCGATATTTGACGAAGATCAATTCGTCTTGTCCATGTTCATTTTAAGACCAACTCGTTCAGAGGCTCTACTGAGGCCATCGAGCATGGTATTGAGGTCTTCCATAGTCTCAGCCATGACCACTATGTTGTCGGCAAACCGAAGGTGAGTACTCGCCGTTTATGTTGATGCCCAGCCCGTCCAAGTCCAGAACCTTGAAAACGTTTTTCAGTGCAGCGGTGAACAGTTTCGGAGAGATAACGTCTCCCTGTATCACACATCGCTGCAACCGGATAAGTTTCGAGTTCTGGTCCTGTAATCGGATTCACATGGCGGCATTTTCGTACAAACATTTCAAAACTTCGATGTACCGGTAATCGACTTGGCATCGCTGGAGAGACTGCAATACAGCTCATCTCGACCGAATCCAAGGCTTTCTCGTTGTCCCCAAACGCTAAGCAAAGGGGCAGGTTATACTCCTCGGTCTTCTATAATATCCTGTTACAGCGTATGTAAGTATGTGGTCTACGGTACTAAAGCCTTTTTGGAAATCGGCTTGTTCGGGAGGCTGGAGGTCGTCGAACTTGCGTGCGAGACGGTTCGTTATGACCCTCGAAAACAGCTTGTAGACATGGCTCAGAAGTGAGATGGGTCAATAATTCTTTAGCAGAGCGTTATCGCCCTTTTGAAAGAACTACCACACCTTCGCTCCATGCCTGCAACGTTTTTCCCTCGAGTATGACGGAACCGAACAGCTTCTGAAGGGCCCTTAGCACCGGTTTTACACCCGCTTTCAGGAGCTCAGCCGTTATTCCATCATCACCCGGTGCCTTGTCGTTTTTAAGAGCCATATTAATCTCACGCGCACAAGCTCACAAGCTGACGTTCGAATGTCTTTGGTATAGTGTCGGGTTGGTCTAGCTCTTGGGTCGTTCGTCAGGTTTGTAACGGGTGCCCGTATTGACGTGTATAACTGTTTATAGAACTGTGTATGTGTGTGTGTTCTTTGACCTCCATCAAAAGCTGTCGTTTGGATGAAACAATTCTGCCGTCATCGATCTTCAGTTTCATTAGCTTACTTTGCCCAATAGACAGATTTCTAGCGTACACTTTGGAGCTTTTGTTCCGCTCGATAGCCTCTTTAATACCTTCGGTATTAAATTGGCGGAAGTCACGTGTCAAGGTCTTCCTGATCTGTCTATTGAGCTGCCGGTATTTAGACGCGTCATCTGAAGACTGCAGTATCATTTCACTCCTCTCCTTCCTCGGAGATTTTGTACCACGGGCCTTGCATCGACGAACCCGTCGTTATAATCGTCCACGCTACTCCCTAGGACATCGTATCGGTTTTGAAATTCCAGCTGAAAGCTCTCGGGGTTTAGGATCTGGGTTGGTGCTGGCCGATGCGTAGACTTCATCAGTCAAGATCTTTCAAGTTTTATATTGAGATTCAATGTGCATCTTACCAGTCGGTGATCACTACCGGTTTTGACCGCGTTGATCACAGATACATCATTGAATACTTGCTTCTTCGTCGACATGATGGAGTCTATCTCGTTTTATGTTGCACCGTCGGGGCTAATCCAGATCCACCTCCTGTGCTCACACTTCCTGAAGAAGGAGTTCATCATAAAGAGTCCCTCCTTCTCCATGAAGCCCGCCAGCTGGTGGCCCCGGTGGTTACGCCGTCCAACTCCAAATTGCCCTACTCGCAGCTCATCACCGTCTCATTTTTCCAGTTTCGCGTTGAAGTCACCCATGACAACGGTAAAGTAAGTTTTGGAACTATGCATAGCTCTAGAGATATCCTCATACATAGTTTCCACTTCGTTGTCTGAATATGCCAATGTCGGAGCGTACACCTGAACTACTTTTAACGAATACAGTTGGGTTATTCGCAGAACAAGATACGCCGCCACCCTAGTTGACACACTCTACGACGACGATAAACCCGACACCCCCTGGGACTGCTGGTCGCCCTCTCGGAAATAGAGCAGGTTACCACATTTCAGAATTATCTAGTCCTCCCCCCTCTTCGGACTTCAGATAATCCGATGACGTCCCACCGTACCCTACTAAATTTTTCCTCGAGCTCAGTGATCTTCTCGTCGGTCCGCAGTGTGCGCATGTGAAATGTTGCCAGGTCCAATCGTCGGTTTATGTGGTAGCCGTCCTGCCGGAAATTCTTAACACCCCCTCCCCAGCCGTTACCATAGCCGCTACCATGGCCAGGACTAGCTAGCGAGGCTGCCGGGGACTGGGGGTTGGTTCCTGTTTGACCGTTTCATTGGGGGGTTTTGCCATAATCGCCACGCTTGGCAGATGGGTTGGCGATCGCAGTAGGTAAAATACGTACTCGGAGGACGCTGCTGCTCATCGTCCGGTGAATCCCTTAGTCGCCTCTTACGGCACCCAAGGAATGAGATGGGTTGGTGCTATTCTAAGCCGGCACCACACGGCAGATTTCATAAGTTGATTATATTTCTTGTTATTTTAAATACTGTTTCTCTACAAAGAGCTCTTTCACAAAACTGCCAACGATATCCAACGACTGCCGAGTACGCCCCTCAGCGATTGCGGTAGTTATTATTGACATTAAGTTGTCGTTCGCGTTAAAAGAGCAGTAGGAAATTTCAATAAACACATTCAAGGTGTACTTATAATAAATACTTACCTTAAAGTGTAGAACACACACTAATTTTATAATCAATTTTGCATGATCTCTTACCATTATTTTAAAATTTAAGGCTTTGTGTATTGAAATTAAAAGCGGCATATCCGTTAGTGTTGTCATGTTTACGGTTTTGCCTCGCTATAATGAATAAAAAAGCGCCGTTTATAACGTTTTGCAATACATTACTTTACTTTTTTGACTCGTTTAAGATATTTCTGGTCGGAAATTGACAACGATAAACTTTTACTTAAGCTGTTTTGTCTTTTGTTAGAAAATCTCAGTGGGTCGTTAGCAACATTTCTACTTGCATTTGTTTTGAGAAAAAAAGTTACTTAACCTTTTTTGTCTAATCGTGTTTATTTTTTTATTGTAGTTTATGTCTTTTGGTTTCGATTAAAAAAATTTAGTCCTGTCGCTTGCTCCTTTTCTACCTGCCGCCTTGTCATGTTTTTAGAGCTTATGAGCCACTATCTCAGAAACTAAGGGGCCTATTTATTAAATATTTGTTTGAGTAGATAAAGCATGTTTTTGTAGGTTTTCTGCTTTAGGTTTTATCTAAAAAGGTCTATCGAGTAAAAAGTTATGATTTTTTTTCCGAATTTTAAAACTTTAAACGGCTCTCCTGTAAAGTTGCTATTATGGCGCTTGTTACCTTTTGACTTTCAAGCGTCGATATGCCCATAGACTAAGCTAAAAAAAAAAAAAAAGTAATAATTTATGACGCACTGCCAAGGATTGTTTTATTCGTACCTCTATTCCGCACCAATAAGTTTATACTAACCAAGAAAATTAGGAATCATTAACTAGGTACCTATCTATAATCTGTGGGCAAGACGGAGCGTGTAGCTGGGCCATTATATGCTGCGTTCCATTCAATGTAATTTTTGTTATGTTCGTTCACAAAAACTGTTAAAAACGTTAATAATAATCACTCTCAGTACAAGTTGTTGGAACTGCATTGGTTGGTGGAACGACATTTATGAACAAAAATAACAACATTTACGTCGTCTGGAACGCAGCCATAGTGCGTGTCATAACCTCTAAATTCTCTTTGGTCATAACATAGCTGTAAGTAGGGATGTAGAAAGTGAAAAAAATATCGATATATCGACGTATCGATATTTATTAAAATATCAATATCGACCTCAATGTATCGAGGAAAAAATATCGATATATCGGTAAAATTTTCAGAGATTTGCGGATTTAAAATAAAAATGTATTTAGTTCAGTCTGGCTCAATATCAAATCAATAGGTAGGTAATAGTAATTTTCATAGACAACTAGAAGTGGGTGCTTAAACGCCGTAGCCGTATGAAAAGTTCGCTTTTTTAAGTAAGCGCCCAAGCGCGCTTACAAATTAAAGCGTGTTGCTTTTAAGCAATGACGGCAAGAAAGAGAAAGAAATTCCAAAAAATTACAAAAAGTAATCTTATTTGTATGACAATATAGCTCAAATCAATATTTAATTAAATTGAACCTTATTTCTTTACTCATAAAGAGCATTGATAATAAATTATATTAGATTAACAACCATATTTCCATGCACATAAGACTTACTATCAATTTTTCAGCGGATAAGTTTTTGGCTTTTGCTTGAACTTACGTTTAGTAAGCATTTTGCTTTTGTTGTCGGATTATTGACGGATGAATTTTAGTTTAATTTATAAAAGCAGAAAAGCACTTTTTACAACGACTTTTAAAAACAAGCTCAAGCGTAACAACGTGCTATAAAGCCGCTTATCACATCTTTATAGACAACACAGGTATTTTTTTCCGTTCATTGAAATCTTATACGACTTCGTATTCCATTAATTATTTAAATTAAATTTGAGAAAAAAAAATATCGTTTTTGATACGATTTTCAATATTGAATATTTTATATCGATGTATCGATAATTTTTCAACAACCCTAGCTGTAAGTTCGTTCGTTGAACGAACTTCGCATCTGTGCAGGGTTGCCAGATCTCCTGATTTTCCAGGAGATTTCCTGATTTGTCTGATATTCTCCTGATCTATATAGTATTTTATTATTAAATCTCCTGATATTTGTGTTTTGAAATAAATACATACCTACATACCACAAGTATGCGTAGAAAGGAACGTATCTGCGTCTTCTGACTGAACTACCAATTTTAATAGTAATAAGTTAATGGAATAAACATTCTATATCATGCTCTAACTCAGTTTATTAGGGGTGTTTTTGCAATAAGCCTTTATCTATCGCCGATTCTTTAACATTGTTGTTTATTGCGCATGAGTAAGGGAGAAGGGACGTCGACGCAAGTCGCAACGCTTCGCGACTAAACTTTTGCGGTACTATAATATTTGATATGTTCTAAAATACATTTAAATTTTGCATGTAATAGCAGCTGTCGTTTGTTTTTTGCCGGAGTCTTGAGAACTAAAAGCATACTAAAAATAAAAATTGTTTTGATTTTCCAACAAAAATGAATAGCCATTTGTATTAAACAAAAAGTGCATATAAGGCTGCGTTCCAGACGACGTAATTTTTGTTATTTTCGTTCATAAATGTCGTTCCACTGGAACCAACTTGTACTGAAAGTGATCATTATTATCGTTTTTAACAGTTTTTGTGAAAGAAAATAACAAAAATTACGTCGAATGGAACGCAGCATGAGAATTTTATTGAACTCCTGATTTATCAGATCAGTCTCCTGGTTTTTTAAATCTCATTTCCTGGTTTTTGAAATTTTGGTCTGGCAACCCTGCATCTGTGGAACTTCGCGCAACAAAAGTGATGAAACATGATTTTCGGCTTCTCACAAGATGTCTAGTAATTTGTCAGTAAAGTATCCGCCACTTTACTGATAGGGTTTGGGGGGGTAGAAATAAGGTAGTTATAAGGTAGATTTAAGGTAGTTATAAGGTAGAATTAAGAAAAAAATGTAATAAAAGTATACTGATGTTAGGCTCCAAAGGGCTAGTTCCCAGGGGCCGTAAAACTAATCTTATAAAAAAAAAAAAAAAAGGAACTTCGCGCTTCGGATGAAAAAACGAGTTTATTATAATATTAATGCCCTGGACTGATCAAATATGATCCCTTACAAGAATCCCACTCAATGAGAGTGTACGCCAAACGTCGGCTTGAGACCAGTGGAGACGAGTTGTCAGGAGTGCAATTCGCCAACCTGTGACGTGACGACGACTGCTCTGCCAAGAGCATTACGACTAAGATTACAATAGTCAATAACTAAGTACCTAGGTACCTATTCAGCGTCGTGGGTCGTGTAAATATTATGTGTAAGTGTAACAGTCATTACTAGGTACTCTTTGTAGGTAGCTACTTAAATAGGTACCAAACAAACGTGCGTGTGAATTGTGTAAAATGTCGCTCTCCATTACACTGCAAAATCAGAGACAGTGTGAGTCTAACAACAATGTGGTGTCCTGCTAAATTCCTCAGTATAACAATTGATTAACTGATAATAACTGACCGACCGATAAGAACCGACTAAACTGGAAAGCACACAGCCACAGCACAACAATTCTGCATATTAAGATGAAACTAAACTACTGCTCCCTGCCCCACACACACTGCCTTTGAAAGGAAAACAAGTTGACCCGTCTGATCTAACTACTTAACTCTGCTTCCTGTCTAACCCGATTTAATTGATTACTGATATTTACATGGAACCATTTCCATCTGTGATCTTTGATGCCTAATAGACCAGGCAGTCATGAAATCCATTATATTATAACTAACAGATTAATTTACCCCCACAGTTGCCATGGACATGAAGACAATGTTGGCAGGAGTTGGAGGCGATTTGGACGCTGATTCAGCAGGTTGCTGAGCACGGCCAGCTTGAGCCACAAAATATTATACTATAACACCATTGCCGTCTTGAACCTGAATCTTTGAAATTAGTACTTAATAAAACTCAACTCAACTTATTGTTGTGACTCTTTTTTTTATTAGGTACCTAATACTTCAGATGCAGCAGAGACTAGATTGAAACTTGGTTGCTATTTTGATGGTATCATAACCTAACTACTCAATAATGAAAATAACTTTATTCTGATACCAAATAACAACAAGAAATTATAGGCACTGAAGTTGGGTAGGTAGTCAAACAATACCTACTGAAATAATTTATTAGCGTCTTTTAAAAACCCAATAGGGACATAGGCACAAACATGATTACCTGTATTCTCTCACCTTTATCATAGTCATAATATGAATGATTAGTCTAATTAAATATTACTAATGAACGCAAAACAATAACTAATTCTAGTCTGAATAAAACTTTTACGCATGATAGGTAGGTAGGTAAGTTTTACGTATACAGTTATTTATTATACAAACTTGCGCTCTTCTCTTGCTTAGTGGTACCTACCTAGCCTAAATAAAAAGGAACTTTGAAAAAAAATACGTGGTTTTTTCCCACTCATAAAGGTATTTAATCACGGGCCCTTTTTCAGATTTCTTTACAGCTCTTGTATACCTAGGCATAATTTAGTACAAGTATCAACATTATTTTTAGCATATCCATAATAAGTATACTCGTATAAATGTCTCGAAAATGATCGCACTCGCTTCCTACCCTAAATACCCTAAATTTAGGGTACCTAGATACCTACTCTTAGTTGGCATCATAATTTCTCATCGTGAGTTGTAAAAATGTAAACATTAGCGTAAATAAAAACGTGGTCAGTAAACGTCAATCTTCAAAATAAATATAATTTTCCGTAGTGGTGGCATTTCATTGGTTTAGGTTTCAACATATGGAGGAGGAGGAGTTTCTTCATAAAAATTGACCAACTAGAACGTTTCACTCAACCAATGACGAAAGATGAAAATCTATGAACGAAACGCTGTGTGTGTGTGTGTTATCTACAATCGTCAGTGTTGCTGTTTTAATAATCCTTATGGTGTTGTTACATGATTATAATTTTAAAAAGATCAAGAGTTTTATAGCAAAAGATAAACACGACCAAGTTTATTACCACGAAAATAAGGCATACTAGGTATCTGTCTGTATGAATAGGTACCTATCTATCTTGTTGGTGGACAAATGCAATGTATGTAGGTATTTACCTATTATTGTTCTGGGTTGGCATACCTACCTACCTAGCTTGTGAAACGGCAATTTTTATTCAATTTCATTTTGGGGACGGACGGGCGTTTCTGGCATACAATAGGGATGGGGTAGTAGGTAAGAGATACTTTGGAGTACCTACCAAATCAAGGCGGTTAGGTATGTGTTTAAATACAGTTGGTAAGTATACTACTGGATTACTGGATACTAGTGTACTACTGGATAGATAGGTACATTTTATAAACTGAGATAGAGGCTTCACTTAACCATGTAAGCGTACAGCGGAGCTTACAGGGCTAGGTACTATCGCCAATGCAAAACTTATCACGCATTATCTCGTACTGAGTCACTCTCTCTTGTACTTAATGCATAGGTAAGAATGAGACAAAATTACATATTGAGATGGGGCTGGCACAACCGCCAAGACAAGACTTAGGTATGTTACATCATGGTTACGTTACAGCCAGCATGTGCATCAATTCTGGAAATAGGTAAGTGAAATTTTAGCTTCTATAGCTCCTCGAGCAACGTAGGTTCTACTTATATAAATTAAACTCCTAACAATTAAGCAAAATGATCTTAGTTAGGTACGGACCGCCACATTACTAGCGGAATTTCGTTTCAAAATATCGAATTGGGATTCCGTTAGCTTATCACACACATCCGTTTATTTCCGTTCGGAATAATTCCGGACGCACAGTTACAATATATATTGTGCGGGTATGCCTGCCGGGTACCCATCGGATGAGATCCAACACGAAGGCGGAAAGCGAATAACAGCTGCTAGGTACTAGTTACCTGCCAAGCAGATGAGAGCCACTTCTCAGTGTGGTTATGGATATGTTCACCTTCTGCTACATAGGTACGCACAGAATACATACCCAACCAATATATCAGCCCATATTATATTGTGCGGGCATGCCCGCCGGGTACCCATAAGATGAGATTCACAATGCGTGCAACAGCTGGTGCTGGGTACCCGCCAGGCGGATGAGAGCCGGCTCTTATTGTGGGTATGGGTATGTTCGCCTCCTGCTACATAAGCACATATCTACCCGTCGAATATATCAGCCCATACTATATTGTGCGGGTATGCCCGCCGGGTACCCATCGGATGAGATCCACAATGCGTGCAACAGCTGTTGCTGGGTACCCGCCAAAATAAAATCAAATGTTTTTATTCATGTAAGCTAGTAGTAGCATTTATGAATCGTTAACAACAATAATTTAGCGTTACCAGTTAAAAGCCAAGCCAAGGGTATAGCCAAGTTGGCTTCTAAAATCAATTCAATCAATCGGATATCGCCCATAAACAAATCTTCCAAACAAAAATCAATTCAATCAATCAGATATCACCATAGATATCACCCATAAACAAATAGTAGAAATAAGTCTTTCGCAACAACAGACAGGGCGCCATTTTAACTATCTAATCTGTGGCCCCATAGGCCCACAGATAATTTGTATGATTGATGCATGAACGTAACACTTCAAGGACTGTGAACTACAAACTTTATTTTCCATTCATTCATTCAAAAATAAACCTTATCTGACGCACTTAACGCCCACGATGCAGGCTTTATAAAAACCGGTCCCAGCCAGATAGGTACCTATAACTGCGCCTTCTTTCCCTTTCTAACAGTACAACCTTTCAACCCTTGTGTTGCCAGTTAATATTTATTCGATCACTTTAAATTTGGTACATTTTCATGATAAGAATAATAAACAATAAAGTCGATTAATGAAATACCTATGGTAAAGTATAAGAATATCCTAAGATTAAAATTTCAAATATAAATAAATATCTGGAAATAAGTACTTACCTTCTTTAATAATTCGCTTGTAATTGTCAGTTCCGTGATGTCTATAGGAATCGTAGCAGAAATAAAATTAAAAACTTGAAACACAGAACGTCAATTTGCGTGACACACGACATTTTCAGCTAATTTTAAATCTAGAGGATTGTGCTAAATTTTCTCATAAAAATGGGTAGAATATGCGTAATGGAAGGGTGTAAAAGCGAATATTATCCGATTTAAGGATTATCTTAACATAGGTAAGTGGGTAACTATGTTTTCCACGTTAAGTACATTTTAGATGTTCGGGTGACATAAATTTCGTTAGTAAAAAGGACTATAATATCAATCTTATTATGTGTCTGTGTTAACTGAGGAATATCGTCCACGGGAACTGTTTGCAGCGATAAAGTCGCGCTTTTCGTTGCCGCACGACTGCATCGCTACTTTTTGAAGTCGGTCGCATTTGCAACGCGCGACATACCACACGCTGGTAAAACGCGACGCTCACGCCGCGTTGTCACGGCTCGCCGGGCTCGCACGCGGCGTTCGCGTCGTTCACACGCTCAAGGAACGCGCACGTCTATGGCCAGATTAACCCTTTCAGGGCCCCTAGGCAATGCAATTCTCGGGGCCTTTTTCCTTTACCCTTTTGTTACTATTTAATAGTACATTACTGCCACGGTCTGTAATGAGTGTGTTGCTGGGCGCGTTGTTGATGGCCGAAAGCGCGGCGCAGCGCAGCTCCAGGGCTCCACAGCGCGGTCAGCATTGCAACCCTTGATGGACAATATAAAATAAAAGCCGAGACCGATGGTTTGTCGATTGAAATTGTTTGAAATCGGGACGACTTTTGACTTTACACTTCCCGATTACTCCTAAACAAGAAAAAACAAAAAATCAATTTTGTCTTTTTCAGATTACCTAAAACTACAGATCCCAGGCGTGTAAATTGGTTACAACGAATACCTATTGGCTACAGAAAAATTACCCAAAATTCCGTCATATGCAGCAAGCATTTTAAGCCGACAGATTATGTCCCTAATTTAACACAACGAGTTTTAAAAGAAAATGCCCTGCCCTCACTGTTCCTTTTCGTTAGCACAAAGGACAATGGGCAAAAATGGTCCAAATGTCCAACACTTCCGAGACCTACGTCACTCGATAGACCACTACATACTGAGTAACTTTTGCAAAGGCAGTTCAACAAAATAGGTTGTCAGTAAAAAATGAGTAGTTTAAAAGAATATTTTAATTTTTTTATTTCACACTTATGTCTTATACATTTTTTTCGAAAGGCAACAATATAAATTCACTTTCTAACATTAAATAAAATTAAAAAAAGCTGTCAGAAAGCAAAAAATGCCGTGAAACATATTTTATTATTATTATTGTTACCTGATGATAAGTAAAAAAGTAAGGTAACGCATAGAAGGTACCTGCTTATTTATTTTATAGAAGCGCAACATCAGAAAATACGTAAGAATGCTGCTGTTGTTGTTGTTGTTCAACAGGTAACAAAAATAATAATAAAATATTTTTCACAGCATTTTTGCTTTCTGACAGCTTATTTTATTTTTATTTAATGTTACTAAGAGTATTTGTATTGTTGCCTTTCGAAAAAAATGTATAAACATAATAATAAGGGTGAAATCAAAAAAATATGTTTTTTAAACTACCCATATTTTTTTACTGACAGCTTATTTTGTTAATCTGTCTTTGTAAAAGTTACTCAGTATTTAGTGGTCTATCGGGTTACGTAGGTCTCGTCAGTGGTGTATATTTGGACCAAGTCCCATACAATTTTGCCCATTGTCCTTTAATTTTGTCTTATGGTCTAATTAGTTGGATATTCTTAGGGTACCGTACCTAATAAGGAAAAAAAACTAAACCCTAATATGATCACTTTGTTGTCCTTCTGTCTGTCTCTATGTCCGTCTGTCACAACTTGCACAGCCCAAATCAAACATAACATGTTAACAGTAGTAGGTACCTTTTATAGCATAGAAAAAGAGTAAGTATAGGAAAGATAAGTATAGGAAAAACCATAGATATGGAGAGCCTAGACAACGTCCAAGCGTGTGAAGTGTCATGTTACTTTATATTACAAAGTGGCAAAATCTACGATCTTAAATACTATTTTGTAACTTCATTTAGGTTGCCAAGATACAGACAGGCACTCGTGTGGTTTGGCCACCGCAGACTAATTTATTGTACCTACTCATGTTCTTAAGAAAATAAACATCCCTTTCCTTATTTTATTATTTTCCTATCATAACAATCTCGGAACAAAAGCACGTTTTCACCAGATGTCCATGTGGGCGTTCTCAAAATTTCAAAATATTATGGTCACTCTTGTTGGCAAAGGAAACAACGTTCAGTATGGTATCTCGCTGTCGGCTTCACTTTTGCTGCCAAGTCCGCATTCCAGGTGTTAGAGACTTAAAACTTCCTTGGATTGATGTTTCCATTAGGGATGGCGATCTGAGATCGATTAATCGAAGAATCGATTTTTCGGACCGAAAAAAAATTATTTTTTAAATCGATATGTAGTATTGAATCGATTCAGTGAATCGATATTTCACCCTTGAATATCGGCATTAGATTTTTTCTGTTTTGGTAATAACCATTAACCTGGTGAAATTCATAGTACAATAAAAAAGAAATCCAAGAAGATATATAATTTTCCATAAATCCACTGTTTCGCGCACGCACTAACAATCGGTGCGAATAAATGCGCAATTCTCAACTTCAAGGTCACGCGCGTCTGATACTTTGACATGGTAATAAAAATATTTGTTATTATCGAATTACCTGATTTTACTGATAAGAGATCGTTTATTATGGTATCTTTCTTGGTTTTTAATAAAATGGATTTATATTTAAATTGTAAATGCGAACTTGGAAAAAAAAGATTTTTCAGAAATCGATCTTTTAGACCTCGATTTTTTTGTGAATCGACTCATCAGGTTACGATTCGAATAGATTCAAAAATCGATCTTTTTCGGAATGAATCGCCATCCCTAGTTTCCATTCCAAATATTCCAAATAACGCAGGCTGGCAGGGAGTAGTGTTGTAAGCTTAGCAACTTTGACATTAGATTAACCTAATTTATATATCAAAAGCGATTTTTTATTTCCACTTAGCGATAAATAAGCGGCTTTTAGATGGTAAATTCCTTGATCTCAAGTCTGCTGTAAGCGATATTTTTTTGTTTTCTGGGGCCCTACCACCTTAAAGCAGTATTATTTTAACCTCACAGCGACTTTTTGTAATGTCATGAGTGTCATGACCCTTATTGTCATGACATTATGGGACGTCAAATTATAAAAAGTCGCTGTAAGGTTAAAATAATACCTGCTGTTAAAATAATAATTATAGGTACTGCTTTAAGAGGTGGTACAGGTCCTAGGTCCAGGTATACAGGGTGGATTTTTGAGACGGGACAGTAAGGGCAGGTACCTTAATCGTTATAGTTACAGGAAATCTTTCCTAGGAGACCATCCATAACTTTTTGAGATATTAAGAACTGCATTCACAGATTTTTGGAAAAATGTACAGTCAGCGAAAAAATTGCTAAAATACAATTTTTTTTATTCCCATTGATTCTATTTCATGTAGGGATCAAAATACTATAACAGACCATTTTAGGTATGAGTACTAGAAATGACAGAAATCGCCAAAAACTTTTCCCATACATTTTGTACGGAAAAACGATTAATCAACTCGAAATATTTTTTGTTGCCAAACGATCCTACTTCTTACTGTGATCAAAAGACTCTTTGAGGCCAACTGAAGTTTGAGTACAGAAACTACGATATACGGTTAAGTTATACCCGCTGCATAAGATGCCTGCGTGTAAATCCAGTCTTGTGATTTACCATAGTTTCTGTACTCATTCTTAAGTTGGCCTGGCCTCAAAGAGTATTTTGATCACAGTATGAAATTGGATCGTTTGACAACAAAAAATGTTTCGAGTTGATTAATAGTTTTTCCGTACAAAATGTATGGGAAAAGTTTTTGGCGATTTCTGTCATTTCTAGTACTCATACTTTAAATGGTCCCATAGAGTCTTTTGATCCCTTGTTATTTTTTTTGTGTTTTAGCATGATTTTCGCTGACTGTAACTGTCGCTGATTATATTTTATTATATATTATTATTCGCTGACTGTAACTTTTTTCTAAACTGCCACACACACTGCCTGAATTTTAGAATCAGTTTGGGGGGAACGGGAGACGGTCACCTGGTAACACTATAACACAGATTAAATTTACCAAAAAAAGTATTAGCCCTACAACCACCACGTTAGAAGAATACCATCTCCCATACTAATTCATGAAGTCTAAGATTCGCAAGTGTATGAAACGGACCACTATTAATATGGCGGCGGATATAATGCGTCTAAATTAAGAAGTGAAGTGAATAAGGCCGCTTTACTAGATCTCGGTGCTATTTATTTTATAGCCGGCATAATTGTAGGCGTTCATTTCATAAAAACGTGGTGTTCTCTATTGACTTTCGCTAACCTGTTCACAGATTCAATAGCTAATTATAACGTTGCGAAATGGATAATGGATTGACATTGAAACTAGGGATACTTAGATTAAGAATGTACCTGTAGATTTGACAAGCGCGTACACCCGTAAGGGACAAAAGATGTATAATCCTGCTAAATTACGCTTAACCCTAATGTCTATGGAACGTGATCTGACGTATACTACCTACTTCTAAATTTGGTTGGGTGATGCTTTGTTTGGCTCATACTGGACCAAAGACCTACCAAAAGTATGAGCCCAACAAACTTAGGGCGATACGCAGAAAGTGACAAAAGATAGTACGTCTACCACTTTCACTCTTAGGATATCGGGCGTAAGCATGTCTCGCTCAAGCACGGTATTATTATTACCGTGTCATCTCTATTGATCCTTTCTCTATGTAGGGATATGAAATTGAGTTGAAATAATAGATTTTTTTAAAATCGATTTTAATCAGAAATGTATTATTAGAAAAAATGCTTGCGTTTCTATACAGTACCTCATAAAACTGAGATAAAATATATAGTATTAACAATTTATCAGAATAAAAATCTAATAAAATGATATGTACAATATGTTAAAAAAACCCTGTCCGACCCGAAAACGTATTGTTGGGTATCGAGATTAGATTCCACTTTTGTAAAACAAAAAAAAAAAATTCTAATTTTTTTTTTTTCAAAATTTTTTTTTTTCATTTTTTTAGCATAGTATGTGTCCCACTGCTGGGCAAAGGCCTCCCATATTTTTTTGTAATACAAATACCCCGTTTACATAATTATTTTTTTCCATAAAATGACGTCATCACATACTTTGTGGTCTGAGGTGACGCCACACGATCTAACGTAATTACTTCCGGTAACGGTGTTGTCATATTTTTAAAATTAGCTACATTTTGTGGGAAAAAGGCAAAAAAAATTGGCACTTTAAATGTTCATTAATATGTTTACTATCATATTTTTTTATTTTTTATTATTTTATTTGGTCATGTGATTGGGGAACCTAATTACCGGTTTCGGCTCGGACAGGGTTTTCTTAACATGTTGTATAAGAAAATAACCAAAACTATACTTCTCCAAAACTACTACTTCAAAACCTAAACCAAAACTACTCTTCTTATTCTTCTGGTTTTAAAACTAAAAACATAACAAATCTTGTTGATACTAAGTTTAAGGAATAACAATACTTAAATAACCTGTAACTGTAATTTCGATAACTAAATAATCGATTTAAAAAAATCGATGTTTATAAATCTATTAACATTGATTATCACCTCCCTAATGGAAACTTAGTTTTACTTGGTTTTGTTTTTGTCCACGGTGTGTCCACGATCATTGATAGTTTTATCCTATTTAGTTATTCCAATTACTACTTTTATGTCCTCAAAGACAGACAAATAATAACCAGGGATTCATAAAAAAGTTTTCAAAATGAGTGCTCCAAATAATTTACCTCATATAGATCGTGAACTGGACTTATCAAACACTGGAAGAGGCGTATGGCTAGTGAAAGTCCCCAAATATATAGCAAATAAATGGGAAAAGGCTCCGGGAAACATCGAAGTGGGCAAGTTAAAGATATCGCGAGCGCCAGGGCAACGTGCCCAGGTGCAACTATCGCTCTCGGAGGCTGTTCTTTGTCTCAAGGAGCCCGGAGAAGAGAACATAGCAAAAGAACATAGACTTGACGTATCCACCGTCACCAGGCAGTCCTTAGGAGTGTTCTCACATATGATACGTGTGTATACTTTGAGTTTAGATTTTACAGTGTAGGTATGCAGTGTGTGACACTACACAGTACCTCAATATGGAAGTGTCTAGACATCCTCTAACTGGATGAACAATATACTTCCACCCAGAAGTCCTACCCTGGCCGAACAACCTAGATGGCTTAGGTCAGGGTTGCTTTTTTAGTGTTCTTTACCCAAAGGGTGCCAATGGGACCCTATTACTAAGCCTACTCGGTCCGTCTGTCTGTCCGTCAGTCAGGGGGCTTTATCTTACGAGCTGTAGGCTGTAGCCGAGAGTTGAAATTTTCACAGAATGTGTATTTTTGTTGCCGCTACAATTATTAATCAACTGTATGGTTAGTGGACAACTTGCATGAGCTAAAGTATAATTTGTTATTGATGCGTAAAATTTACTTTTCAGCATCAAACACAGATTCGGTGGTACCTGAAACAGAAAAATTATACATGGAGGGTAGAATTGTACAGAAGTTAGAATGTCGGCCGTATGCAGATACAAATTACTACCGGCTGAAATCAGAGTCCATCAGGAAGGCCTCCATGCCTCAACGGCAAGTGCAACAGTTGGACAGAATAGTGCAGAACTTTAAACCAGTTTCCGACCACAAACACAATGTGAGTGTCTTATATTATATACAATCTAATCTTTTATGATGTTTCAAAATACTGAAGTAGGTAATGTATTAAGATATTTGTATGTATTTAATGTTAAAGTATTATAAGTGCATGTTTTTATAATTTTGTGATAAACTTATACCACAGTCTGTATTGTCTGTAAAGGTAGGTATGGGAACACTGATGCCCAATCATTTTTCACTGATGGTTTGTAGGTTGCAATGTATTAGGAAGATCTATTGCTATTTCTTGGCATACTTATTGTGGATATGTCTAGCAATTATTAACAGAAAATCTAAATTACATTGCAAAGCAAGTAATCAAAACCTCTTCTACTTTAGGGGCAGTTACTATGAAGCTTTTTAATTTTTATTACCGTTTTCACAGATTGACTACTTGAAGAAGAAGACTGCAGAAGGCAAGAAAGCTCGTGATGACAAAGATTCTGTTCTTAATGTGCTATTTGCTGCATTTGAAAAACATCAGTATTATAATATCAAAGATTTGCAGAAGGTATGTCATACTTTACCCAACATTGTCAATAATTGTACCTTAGTCCATCAACCCAGTTGTAGAGATAAGGGAAAACATGACAAATTGTCAATTTGTAAGGCCTAAGGGGAGTCTAAACAAAATAATTGATTCAACTAAGCATTTATCTGTGGTCGGCCACCCATGTGAACTTAGAGGTTAAAAAGTCTAATGATACCTATCATCATTAGACTATCATTCATCATTCATCATGAATCATCATATACATTGTCATTTGTATCTATTCATGTTCTCATATACTTGCGTATGATGGGGTCTGTAATTTAACACACAAAACAACTGTGATTATTATATTTTCCAGATTACAAGACAACCTATTACCTACCTGAAGGAAATATTAAAAGATGTATGTAATTATAACCTGAAGAATCCACACAAGAATATGTGGGAGCTGAAGCCCGAGTACAGGCATTACAAGCAGGAGCAGGCCGCTGAGCCCAAGGAGGATAAGGACAGTTCTGATAGCGACTGAACTGATAACATTATATACATCAACTAAACTGGATATACTACTCCACCAAGCCAACTATAATAGCGGCACGCTATGATGGCCGTTTTGACATGTGGGGGAAGAGAAAATGAACCTTATTATGACAGAATAAGAATGGCCATTTTAAAATTTAAGAATGTCAAAAAAATTATGAGATACTGAATCTAATTCCTTTATAATAAAGTTCATCCTCTCCCCCACATGTCAAAACGGCAATCATAGCGTGCCGCTATTATAGGCGCTCGGGTGCAATGCGGCTTCCCCGCGGGCTCACTGCCACCGCCTGCTGTTTCCCGCCCGCACACCGCCACCGCCTTGTGCGGGTGACGTCACATTTAACAGGCGCCTAGTTGGCTTGGTGGTGTAGTAGAATGTTTATCAAGAAGTTTTGTGAAGTTTTTTGTTAATTTGGTGGTGTTTTTAATATTTTTGGTTTGGTATTAATATATTAAATAAAAAAAATTAAAAACACCAACGAAATAAGTTGATTAACATTCTACATCATAGTATAGTATATTGAGCATTTGTAGTTCATATGTTGAATGTTGTGAGTTTTTCGACGATACATCCAAGACATGCTATGCATACACAATATTGGATGGTGTATTTATTGTGATTTCCGATAATGTGTATGACGGGCTTACCAATGTACTGAAATCTTATATTGAGAATAAAATATTTTCCTATAAATTAAATTTTTCCGTGTAAATACTACTGGGCCAGCGTGGTGGATTATGGCCTGAATCCCCCTCGCATTGAGGGGATGCCCGTGGCCAGCAGTGGGACGTTAAAAGGGCTAAATTATTATTATTTATGTAAATATAAAGTTTAATGAACTGGTTTCAATCAAGCATGGCTTAGAACAAAACAAATCGCGTTTAATCGGTATATTCACGAGAGCTACAATATCACTCAGACAAATGGGTGAAACTTAGCAAGCAACCAGTCATTCGTTGGGGATGGTTAATGTTAATAATAAAAACACGTAATTGCTGGACATTTAATAACATTCGAAAATTGAGTAGGTACTAATAACTAGGTACCTAGTATTCATAATTTTTTTTTGTATTTTTAATATATTACATTTTCTCATACTTATCTTAATTAATTCAAATAAATATCTCTTTAACTGACTACGAATATAAAGTAGATCACTTATCATCTAACCATTAATTTAACAATACAAGATAGCTTCAGTCGAAATTGGAAATGTTTAGTCATAGGTACAAAACGGCATTAGTTGACGACGTCATAGTTGGATTTCTTGATGTAGTTGGCCAGTACACAGGAGAGCACCGTGCCCACGAGCGGCAGGACGGCGGTCCCAATAGCGATGCCTATAAGCAGGCTCATATTCCTTTCCAAGGACGCAGAGATGACTTCGTAGCAACCCTGACATAGAAAACCAACTTTAGGTAGGTACTTAACTGCCAAAAGTCCTTAAAAAATCGTATCAGATTTACTATTGGCATTTATAAACAAATTAAAACATGAATCCATTAATTGCGGATCTTTTGCATTTAGAACTTTATCAGAGCTTTATTTTGATTAGGTACATATAAAGGGCTTCCATAAGGTGAAATCATAGGTCTGTATAACCTGCAGCACGTTATGATGGCCGGTTTGACATGTTTGGAGGGGGAAAGGATGAACCTTATTATAACGGAATAAAATTCATTTTCGCATTAATTTTTTGGCATTCTTATTTTTTAAAACGGCCAGTTATATATACATTATAACGGAATAAGTCCGTTATAATAAGGTTCATTTTCTTCCGCCCCGCCACATGTCAAACCGGCCATCGTAAAATGCCGCTACTTGTAGATAGAGATTATTAGTTCCTAATGTCACGATTATGTCGCACCGTGTTGCTCTCTATTTACTGCATAGTATCTGACAAAATCGAATTATCGCACGTTTTGCCTTGTCACAGAGGGCCTACTCTTTTACAAACGAAAACGAAATTTCGGACGAAATTTGAGTATTTCCTAATACGTTTCTCATTGATTCCGACATTATTTATGAAAGAAAATTGTTTGACCTCTTCGTTGTCGTCGAATCTAAACGTCAAACAATCTTCGTTCGTAAGAAATGTCGAAATCAATGAGAAACGTAGTAGGAAATATGGGAATTTCGTCCGAAATTTCGTTTTCGTTTGTAAAAGAGTAAGCTTTCTGGTTGTGCTAGGCCTGCTGGTGTAGGTATTATTGCTAGTTGTGTCTGTGTATTAATAGGTATGTAAGTACATAATACATAATGATGATTCGCTTACCAGCGGGTACAAGCCACTGTAATTAGCCGTGACGCAGTTGTCAGGGTCCACGCAGCACGAGCTAGGGATCACTTTCTGAGACTTTATCCAGTCGGTGTAGTTAGATACGCCGCAGCATTGGAACTATCACACCAACCGAGAACAAATTAACACGTAAAGTATGATTAATAATTCGGTGGAGTAACATGACAGATATAAATGTGAATTTATATTTAATTGAATCAATTTTTTATGAGCGATCATGTTTTTGTTATTCTTTAATAAATAAAATTGAATTAATTTGAACTAGAATCATAAAAACAACATTATTCATGATGAACGGATCAAATTGATTTTACGTTTGACATAAAAAGCTGTCATTTTACTCCACTGAATTATTAATCAGACTTTAGTGAGAGGAAAATTATGATCTTCCTCAGTACGGGACAAGAAATCTGTAGCAGAAACTACTGAATTAGTTTACCTACCTAATACCCGAGTGATAGTACCGAAGCTTTTATAATACCTAAAGTAATTTATAATTTGACGACCGCTTGGCACAGTAGCTCACTGCATCGGGTGGTTGCGGGTTCGATTACCGTCAGAGGCAAAGTTTGGAAACAGCCTTTTCGTAATTTACCCTGGTCTGGTTGTCACTGGGATCCCCCCTAGTCCATACGTAAATAATATATTATTATACTGTACTGTACCCAAGCGACGTTTTGTTTGAGATTTATTTTAAATTCTTTGTTTGTTTGTGCATAATTTTACAGTACGTTGACGGTGAGGGAAAACATCGTGAGGAAACCTACCTATCCCTCGGGATTAGGTAATAGTCAGTTCCTGTATACAATATGTTAAAAAAACCCTGTCCGACCCGAAAACGTATTGTTGGGTATCGAGATTAGATTCCATTTTTGTAAAAAAAAAAAATTTTTTAATTTATTTTTTTTAATTTTTCAAAAAAAAAATTTTTCATTTTGTTGGCATAGTATGTGTCCCACTGCTGGGCAAAGGCCTCCCATATTTTTTTGTAACACAAATACCCCGTTTACATAAAAAAAAAAAATCATAAAATGACGTCATCACATACTTTGTGGTCTGAGGTGACGCCACACGATCTAACATAATTACTTCCGGTAACGGTGTTGTCATATTTTTAAAATTAGCTACATTATGTGGGAAAAAGGCAAAAAAAATTGGCACTTTAAATGTTCATTAATATGTTTACTATCATGTTTTTTTATTTTTTATTATTTTATTTGGTCATGTGATTGGGGAACCTAATTACCGGTTTCGGCTCGGAAAGGGTTTTCTTAACATGTTGTACACGGCGACAAGGTTCACCACCTGTCACGTTGGGTTCTGACTATCTGGTGAAACGTGGGCTTTGAGTTGGTTAATACCTCCACAATGTGGTGGTGTAAGGCCACTCAAGCCTCTGACTACCCCCGAATGGGGATAAAAGTCGTGACGTTATATTTATTTTTATTTTTTCTTTGTTTGAGACCACCAGTTGGTGTGCTAGTCTGGCGATATTATACAGGTGGCCCAGTTTCAGTGGTCCAAATTTTTTTTTCAGTTAGAAGACACGCCTACGACTCATTTAAAGCCAATCCGCGAAATCCGCGAAAATTAATAGTTATGATTTTTTAAAGTTTGTTCTAAATCTAAAACCGTATTATCATTTGATCGTAATTCCACAAATGGCTATTTGCTTGCTAGCTACATGTCTATAGTACTTCCACACCAAATTTGATTCGCTTTAGTGCAATAATTTCAGTTCTAGAGAACTTTACATTAATTAAGTAGGAATTTTAGGGAAAAACATTAAAAAATCATAACTTATTAATTATTAATTTTCGCAGAACATATGTTGGGCTTAAATGAATCGTAAGGGGTATGTACTAACTGAAAAAAAAATTTGGACCACTGAAACTGGGCCACTCTGTATTAATAATAGTGAGTAGTTACTAGGTTAGGTATACTCACATATTTTTGTGCGGAGTCAAAGTTGGCCTTATCTGGGTCGTTGTCCACGACGGTGTGCGTGAGGCCGTCGCGCAGGCTCTTCGGGAAAGTGTCCCGGTAACAGGCCACGGAGGCGCCCACTCCGGCATCCATCATGAAGATACAAGCGAGGAATCCCCCATACTGTGGATAAGTTATGTAGCTATGTTATCCAATATGTTTCAACATGACTTCATCAGTCATAAGCGGCTGCAAAACAGATAGCGTATCCATTATGATATCGAAGAGGGCGCCAGGGCGTTAAGAACTCTTAAAGTTATCTGTGGCCAGCTAAAGACTGCCCAATTGTCAAGGTTCGGAAAAAACCGGCCAAGTGCGCGTCGGACTTGCACATAAAGGGTTCCGTACCACCGTAGAATAAAAACGTCAAAAAATCTAGTTTCTAGTATGGGGACCCCCTTTATTTTTAAATTTTATTTTATTTTTAGTATTTGTTGTTGTAGCGGCAACAGAAATACACATTCTGTGAAAATTTCAAGTCTCTACCTATACGGTTCGTGAGATACAGCCCGCTGACAGACGGACAGATGGACAGCGTAGGCTTAGTAATAGGGTCCCGTTGGCACCCTTTGGGTACGGAACCCTAAAAAATACCGTGGTTAAGTGGGCAACACATTTCCAATACCTACACGATGACGACGCGCGTTCGTCTCGGTAAAGCTATTGCAAGTAAAGGAATAAAATTGTCTTTTACCGTGCGATTTGTCAAGATTTTCTGTCCAAAAACCGTTGTTTAAGTAGTTACATCCGCGAAAGAAAGTAATAGGCGTTTACGGCATGTGCTATCACTTTCATTTTCGCAATGAGAATACCTGATAAATGTATTGTTGGTTGCAGAAAACAACCAGTATACATGAGCTACATACGTAGGTACGTTCGGCTACACATCTCTCATCATCAGCTGAGCTGTCTTTGTCACTGGTGTCAATAGTAACGAGAACTCAGCTTATACTGGACATTTTCCCTGAAATGTGCAACTATCCGGGCTGTTGGGAATTAGGTCCATTTACGTCAACCGTAAATTTTTCAGAGTGTTAACTCACGCCATCCCTAGACGCAAATGTCACGTGTAGGTACTTACAACGTAAAGCAGTACTGGTTGGCCATTGATAATGCAGGAGAAGGCTATCGAGCTGACGAGGACGATGAGGCAGGCGATGCCGATCATCACGTGCGGCGCGGTGTCAGAGAACTCTGGCGACAGTTGCATGTACTTGTGTAGGTAAAATTCCGTCCATAGACCCACCGCTAGCAGAACTACGCCAGTCAGCTGTGGAAACAAAATCGTGGCAAATTACGCTTAGGTAATATACCTACCTATTTTGTAGTACTTACCTAAGGTAAGTATACCTACACATAAAAGTAAGTTTATTATTGCCCATTTACGAATTTATTTCTGCTCCAGCAAACGCCTGAGAGACGCGCGGTTACCATATGGATGACTTTATTTTGGTAAGATCAGTTGGATAACTCGATCTGGGTCTAGATACAAACTGTCTTGCATTTTACTTACCTGTCTACTTTACTTACTTAATTGCAATTGGTATTTATATCACATTATTTAAAGTGATACACTTGAGAAATGGTTATCATTTGGAGGAGTTTATTTTGGTAAGATCAGATGGATAACTCGATCTGGGTCTAGATACAAACTGTCTTGCATTTTACTTACCTGTCTACTTTACTTACTTAATTGCAATATGGTATTTATAACAGATTACTTAAGGTGATACACTGCTCAGAATAACTATGTTTCATATTAAATTGGAACAAATAAGTATATGGTAGAGACTCACCCAAAACACAATATTGAAAACAAAAAGAAAAGTCTTCAGACAGGCTATAACCGCCACGTTTTTGAACTGGTTACCCATTGTATCTAAACTTGGATTATAAACGTGACTTCACCGAGTACACATTGCTCAATCATGTCATCCAGTCGGGACTCTACTGGGTGGATCGGTGATAGCGATATCAAACCCTCAGTGCAAAATGAAGGGTGGGTTGGTCCAAAGCGCATGCGTAATAAAATCGGCGTCTTGCTTTGTTTGTTTGTAAATATACGTAGGAGATTCGTCGTTGATTGCCATCGCTATGGGGCTGTAAAATCCTTTATTACTTAACTAATAAACAATTTTCTCGCACGTGTGTCTGTTCCGGCTAATGTCCGAATTGATTGAACAGATTTTGTTCTGGTTTTCAGCAATGTGCTATCTCTTGGGAGTTAGTGCTTGTTTAATAAATTCTAGGCATACCTACAGGTAGTATTGTAATTTTTGATCTACATAGGTACTCATGTTTTTGGTAGGTACATAACTATCGTTGTGAGACAACGCATATCAGTAACTGAAGCTTTTTAATTTATTTCGGCATATTCTGTAATACACCAGTAATAGCAAAAAAGAGGTATTAGTAAATTACCTACTACGCAAAGTTTTGAAGTCTATTATAACTGTGTCAATATTCACAACGTTCATTTTCAGCTGTTCATAACGAATTTTGTGTTGGACTTCAAATCCTTTCAACCACGGAGGCGGCGAGTAACTGTGCCCATCCAAAAGCGTGGTTTGTCTCGGCAATTGTGTTCTAGTCGTGCAGAGACCATTGCGGCGCGAGCGCACGCCCGCGGCCCGTCGCGCAACACACGCACCCCTCAACTGCGATCGATACGCGAACTTTTACAAAAACATTCCTTGAAACTTTATTTCTTTATTTTAAATAATTACTTACATAAATGTGCATTGTTGATTTGGTACCATGAAAATAATGGCTTGTCGCATACATTTATTTTTAATTGGACTCATTTTTCGAATAACTTCAGTGTCCCCCGTCGCTGAAATCGACGCTAATGATGGTGAGTAATTATTTTCAGGGAGCTTTAACATGTATTTCAGGGCTTATTTTACGAGCGTTAGTTGTTGGATCGTAAATAGAGCAATAGGTATATTGGTCTAAAGGTAATTAAATATTCTTAAAGTAACTCGTACCCTAGGTACTTATTTAAAATTATTTACTAATGATATTCGTTTTTAAATTCTGAAATCGTATAGCCCATTTCTTATATCTACAGTCTTATATTTGTCTTAGTCTTATATTGTGTAAATTTTTTATAGCAATGTCCCCTTTGTAAAAATATCAGTTTTATTTAGATTCAATGGGAAGTTTTAAAATGCCGGTTCGTCATCTACCATGTCAGGTCCCCTATTTGGTGAGTTAGTCAGGCGATACTTATTTATCCTATTTAGGTAAATGAAATATCTCACGCCGTCATGTTTGTCAATACAAACTAAAATTTATATAAAATTAAGCTTAACCACAGTCCACGACTTTAATTCCAGATGGGTCGGACGTATCTCACTATTTATATCTTATTTGGAAGAACTTTATTTAATAACATTTATTCTTGATCCGGATTTTATCGCAGGAAATGGATGGATTCACATGGGATGACCGAAAAGCGAAATTCCACGCGAACGAATTCACACTTGTCTGGGGTTCGATTTGGGTTCGCTCTCCGACATTACATTTCCAATATGTGGCTCTATTTACCTATAGTAGTTTTGTTTTTAATACTTACCTCAGATTTATGGGTTTCAAAATGTAGTTATTAGGTAGCCATGTGTAACTTATTAACGTCAACGTAATAACTTGACCGAGTAATTTTTAGAACTTCCGCGTAAATTATCGCGCGCGTAACTGTCACGTAAGCAAGTAAGCTTTTTATAAGCCGAATTATCGACCCAGTAGCGTTGCAAAACTCACGTAAAGAATAAAGTGTCTAAAAGTGTACGTTTGCGTGTCTATTGCAGGTCCAACCTACCTACCTACTTTAAATTTGCATTCTCATTTCATCACACTCCACTTAAATTTAATAGAAAACAGGCGTTTAGCTGGAAAGCAATAAAATGTTATGATTTCGTAGATGATGGGTACTCGTCTGCGCACGCGAAGTGTTTCATAAACCTAACTGAGACCTATCAAATGTATGTGAGACTATAGATTGGTAGTAGCAAATAAGTATTAGCTAGCTTTAATCAATTTTTATTTTTAACGATTTATAATTATTTATTTTATAGGTACTTAATACAATTCTAATAACAGTCTGACAGACAATGCACAGTCGAAGCCTAGAATCTGGATCCACCGGTTTAGGCTGTCGGTACGTTATCTGTATAGAAGCATAACACTTTGCACATAAGTTTTATGAAAATTCAACCCAATGAGCAAACGGCTAGAAACTAATATCATTATTAGGACACGCTTCCTAATTCGCTTGCCTACTTTAACCAGCGGTGTTCCTTAGAGCTTGGATAGAACTACCTTCTCCGATATTAATATAGGTGTCGACAATTTTAACTGTTAGAATAAGCACTGATAGTAGGGCAAGCAAGGCGGATCATCGATCCGAGGCATTTGTCGCACGCCCCGAGTTTACGCAATATTACACTGATACAGCTACACCTACTACAATGTACACTAACCGCAAACTATCGATATTTCACACTTTTCCCACATTATTGCAGCCATAACCCTAACGGCACTCACGTAATTCACGTCAGCCGCCGAGATGAACGTGTGATAACCTCCATCATTTACTTTGTGGAAACAACAAGACGTTAGTTGGATTAAGGGACTTGGATATAGGGCTCAGTAACGGTTCCAGCTGGCAGCCCCGCTACAGTATTAGCGGCGACACATTCAAAGCAGGAAATGTTCGTCCAATGTTATCTATGTCACGGATCGAAGCCGCAGCACGGACGAGAGCTCATCTGCACGCCTTATCACACCATCTCGGCGAGATTGGCTCGGTCAAATTAACTGCACCGCAGAACAATCGGTCCCAGCACAATATTATAGCGCAGTGCCAATCGAACTCTGTTATCGACAATCTTTATTATTTTCATTGTTTACATGACATGGATTGGTTCGTTAGATAGTTACTGAATCGTCAAGCAGTTGTATCTGGGTCGTGGACAATGACAGATGATTCGTAACGAATTGGATTCTTTGAGGCTATTTTACCGCTTGTTGTATACGAACTATATGGTTAGGAAAAATATAAATTGTAGCAAGGCACTGGTTTACGCTCGAGTAGCTAAAGTGGTCAGTCAGGTTCATCTTAGGGCACTTAGCTTATCTATTCTGTGGCTTAGCTTTATGTAGTTGGGTGAGATTAGGCGAGAAAAGAAGAACAGCTAAAGCCATAGTCACTACCAACTTGATGGATCACCCGTGTCCACTGCAAACTGCG
Organism: Drymonia ruficornis; assembly: GCA_947859195.1. Taxonomy (NCBI): domain Eukaryota; kingdom Metazoa; phylum Arthropoda; class Insecta; order Lepidoptera; family Notodontidae; genus Drymonia; species Drymonia ruficornis. The sequence goes on along the minus strand of OX401905.1, from coordinate 10,383,487 downwards.
ACAAAAACGAGCTTCCAAGCCGTCCTACTGTCGTTAACACACTAGGTGATTGCTGTCGCGTATAGTCGCTATAGGTACACATGTCAATCTTAAGATACGAATAGCATAAGCTTAGTCGAAGGTGTGTTTACAATTGAATTGAAGGAAAGAAACCGGTACAGTTTTAACAGCAAAGCATCAAAGTCATAAAACGTTCAGTTCACAAAATCCCGATGCTACCCACCAAAATTTAGCCGATGCAATTTTTACCGGTCAATCAATTCGAGCGTAACGTCATGGTATGGTATCGCAACACGTGACCGCTGGTTTGCGGGCGCAGAGCCATACCGCGCATGTCATTACATCGAACATTTCGCGGTCGGCATTAGCATGCATGCGATAACGGTAGCATGCGACTCGCGGTAACTCCGACCCACCGACCACTGCTCTAATAACCTCTCCACTGCACTGGATATAAAATTCACCATATGAGTACTTTTTAGATCACTATGGTGTAGCTGTAGACTGAGAATTGTCGCACCGAAACGCACGACAGTTTTGCTCTTGTTTTGTGTGCCCATATATGGGCCACGGGTGAAACTGCTTTCACTGAACGTGTTTGACTACCCGTCACGTTAATTAGCTGATAATTTGAGTTTTAGATCTTCGTGGATTTATTGTCACACGAGCGCTTGTATTTCGATATGTCGTTCTGCTTCTTCGAACAAGGTGCGAACTCGTGCTTACAGCTGAACACTTGATTAACATAAGTGCACTAACATGACATGAATCACTGTCTATCTACCATTAATTTCGATTTCTATTATGGTCCAAATCTTCATGTCACCCGAAAGTCAGAGTCATGTGGCATTAACCGCATATCATCCATCCAAGATTATTTTAACACCTCTTTTACAGAAAAGGTAGTATTAATTGCAGACAACATAGTTGATTATTGAACAGATTAATGCACTTAGCTGTAGTAATGTATGAATTAGGGTTATTTTAGTAAATGCGTTATGTTCTGTAATTTTATGGGGCTAAAAGTACAAGTACTATTGACAGTCGACACTCAACGCGCTTTAGACATCACATAGTTTAATATTAATAAGTAGGTATAGGTAGATAAATCTTCCCAGTTAGGTATTCGATTTCACAAAATCGTGCGCGACAATATCGGTTTTGCCGACCGAAGGCAATGGCCTAGGCACACGATTTCTCAGTTATTTTACATTCTTTGTGATGAGAGAATACAATTGCTGTTCCTCAGATCTAATTGTGTAGGTAGTAGCTAGCATTATCTTCTTTTAATAATGAAGAAATACAACAATAACGCTACTTATAGCCCGATTGGTAATTATATGCTACAAAATTTCCAATCAATAGAGTATTAGTGTGGTATTAGCCATTAACGAAGTCTGAATAAGGAATATGATTATTCGAACTGATCGGCCATAATAACCGACGCAAAGTGGACGATAGCCGAAGGCGGTTTTCGAGAAGCCGTATCGAAAGTGAATCTATTAGTTTTTTAGTCTAACCAAACTCAGAAATGTACCTACTTATAGTACATTTAATTTTAATAGAGCCATATGCAATTATGTCTGATTTTTATTAGAAGAAGTAAACTGATAAGTGTTGTCACTTTTCGATAGAAATACTTACAACAAATAAGGTTATTCCACAAACGTCCACCTATGATACTAGATCTATGGGTTATTCACAAAGAACAGTGACTGAGTGAGCTGTTAGTTCACTTCGTAGGTATATTTTACTAGACCTTGAAAGAAGCAGAAAATACTTATCCCAATACCGTTGCACACGGATGCACGTGCAGATCTAACATAGGTAACCCAGCGGGCGCCATGCATGGTGAGCTAATGTGGGTCGGCCACGGGAGTCCTCGCGGGTCGCCGACCGGCCCTTCTGCAGCGACTAGCTTCAACCAAAACAGAGGCACTGCCCACATTTGCCACTACGTTAGGTTAATTTAGGTTCCTCTATCGTCATCATGTGGTATTCGCGATCTCTAACGGTTCTTTAGCCTTATTAAGACTGCCATTTTCGATTGTGGAACTTACCCACTTAAAATACCTTTCTAAGCACGTATGAGTCAACCATCTGTTCTTATTAGTTAGTGTAGGTATCCCATGAGAAAATACTTATATTAATTCACCAGATACCATTTACAAAGTTGTGGTTTTTTATTACCCCAAGAATGAGTACTCGTAGTTTCAATAGAGCGGTTACCCATAAAAGTTCCTGGGAACGGTAGGTAACCGCTCCACATCTTCCAGTTGCGAAACCATAAGCGGTTATAAAGTTTATTGGTGATCAAGTTGACCGTTTGTCGGTGCCATTTCTCTGTGGCTGCCGTAATATCTTGGATGCGAGTACATACCTAATTATTGCAAGCATTATTGCCTTTGAGTGCTCGTTAACGACTTTACGTTACCAATATAATATTGTCTAATGGCTTTTACAGAATTTACAGCTGTCAAATAGTTGTTTTATATAAGAACCCACTTTGTACTGTGTGGTATCCAGGTTACTCATCATATGCATTGTATACCATAAAAGGATTGTGGGTTTCTGACGCAGGGTCATCATAGGGCATGAATCTTGCTTTGCAGTCCCTTATAATTGAGCAAACATAACGGCTTGTCAAGTGTTAACAGATTAACAGACAATACTTAGCAAGTTAGTTTTACTATAATTTTAATGACACTCACATTTATGTCGTCTATTCCTGGTGGTGTTGTTACTTCTGCGATTAATTTCGCTTCACGCCGGCGCCAAGAATAATGCGTTAAAATTAAATAATTATGAGAGCGCTATTCTAAACAAGCAATTAGAAGCTTTGATAAAAAGTAAACAAAATTCATTACGCTACGCTACTTAACTCTGACCAAATTTCTAAATGGACGACTCATTGTGAGAGACTTCGTCGCCTCAATTTGGAGCTATTTAGTAGTGGTGTAAGTTTACATTAATTAAAAGTAAAAAAAAAACTCAGTAGACTATTATTAAGCCGTATTCAAGAAACCACTTAATGCACTTACAGTTAGGTTATTCTAAAATTAATTTCACTGAACGTGTGTCGTTTCGGCTGCCCTCATTTTCGTAAACACCATTGTGACAAAGTTACGGGCTTGTTTGTTGTGATTCTGTTTTGTGCGAGGTGTACCAGCCGGTGTTTTGTTCTGCGCAGCACGACGCCGCGCCCGCGCCGGCAGTGGGTCACTTTTAATTGAATTCGGTAAAAACGATGATTATACACGCACGTCCGACTATGGAATATAGATTTACGTCGTTTCTCTGGCGTTAAGATACCAATAGGACACACGCTTCTGCTTACGGGCCTTTTGACTAACGTGCGCAATTTTAACTAATATCTATAAAGCCTGCCTAGGTTACTATTACGTGCATACGGAATAACTAACTGGATCTAACCACTCACGGTAAATCGATACTAAAGGGTAGCCTTAGATCCTTTAGATAGCAAGCAAATTTGCAAACGATGTAAATGATGCCCCTCGGCCGAGATCGCACAAGTGGCATCATTTGCAACGAAGTTGTTTAGTTACGTTAGTTATGTGGTACCTATTAGTTGGTCGATTAACTTGCAAGCAGACGTTTTCTATTTACTAGGTAATAGTTCAATTGGTATATTTAAGTACAAGACATCTCTGCAAGTTGGGATTATAAATATTTGCTTATAACTATTAAACAGGAATGAGTTACTTATATCTACCTAATACCGATTACGTTGTTTAAAAAATTCATCATTACAAATATTCCTAGATACATCTTATAGGATATACTCACATTGATATAGTCAGGAGTACTAGGGAGACTCCAAATTATTAGAGTATTTATTGTGTCCTTAGTTTTTAATTCCTCTGCAAATAATATGGACATTAATACTAATCGCCATGTTTCAATCATACCGCGAACTCAAAGCTAATGGATCTCAGAATTGCGCGACGTGTGAGCATCAATGCATATCATTGACCACCACGTAGGTATTTTTATTGCATTCGCAGATGCAATACTACACTAGACAATCATATATAGAAGTAGGTGACATCTTTTAATACCGTTAGGTCGTATACACCTAAGTTCAAGAGGTGAACCTTGTTGCAACAAAACTCCACAAGTATGTAGGATAGTCGGACACAGGCCCAAGTACGATTCTACGATTTGATCAAATACCTGCTGAATATCATAAAGAAGTAGGTAAGCTTTTCCATAATAATGGAAATACGTAAATATCCGGCGATAAACCATTCCTTGTCTCTAGAAATATGCACGTCCAGTTGATTACCAATTTCAATGGTAGTTACTACATTGTAAGCACTAATATCAATTTACTGGAGAGAACAATGTAGAGATATTACAATATCATAAGGATCCACATACAAATTATGGTGTTTGTGGTGGAGAAATTGCTTATTGATTAGTTTTTTAACAAAATGGTGATACAGTGTAACGGCCTGAACGACAGTGGCGACCGCGTTGTCACCATGGAGCCAGATGGCCCCGCAGAGATAGGCCGGAAGAGCAGAACGCGTGAAGCGCTTTTGTTCGTTTGGTGCCGTTTCGCGCCACTCGCTTGCTACAATAACGACGCTATTACGGAATTCATCACGGCATAATTTATCAAACAATTAAGTAAGTGCATATGACACAAACCGATCAGGAAATCCGAAAAACAAATGGATGGAGGTTCTATCCTACACCAAGGAAACAAACAACGGTGGCTTGGCCCTATACAATGAAACTTATTTTCGAAAGCGATTAAAATATAACGGTCTTGACCACTTATAATCAATGGAGATGTCGATTACAATTCTAGATTATTAAAAAAATGCATGAATTCTTTATTTTTTACTGAACCCATAGCGCGAAAAATTAAAAACAAATCAGTGAACAGGTATTGTGCGGGCGATTCACAATGGTGGTCATGGTCCAGTTGCCAGCTCATGCCTGCGCATCCGTCATACCACCAAATCTATGCTATTATACTTACCACACATATAACGACATATAACATAATGTACATCATCATGTACAACTCGTATTTGATTTGATTTTGTAATGAATGTATATTGATCCATCAAAGCCACCTACCTAGGTTCTGCTGATATTCTGCGGTAGGTACCTATGCAAGTAACTTGTACTTCATTAGGTATCAAAGATTATTATATTAAGTAGGAATGTATTTCCATATTTGGATATTTGATAAACCAACTCATTAACTTATCTTTTACCAGGACTGTTACTTCTGGACTTCAGCTCGGGTACCTATGGTTATGCTATTAATTTATCTCGATGATGTTATATTTTTTTGTATGTAGATGACATTATCATCACTTTAGGTCATATTATAAAGGCATCAAAGTTATAGAAATTAGGTTCTGACAAATATTCAATAAAATCACGAAAATTTATGACTTACGAGTTTATTATAATAAACATGAACACTGGTAGGAACCACAGAGTAAAGAGAGAGAACAATCATGAGAGTGCGAGAGCGAGAGATATTTAGGGATACCACAGGTTCATTTTATTTTAAAGACGTTATGTTGGCTGGCGAATCGTGTCGCACTAACCATTTCAAATTGATGTTAGTACTTACATACCTACTTCCGTAAAAATGTTAATGAGACTGCAATTCCATTTCGAGGCCTCAACAGTTTCTGGTTTTGTTATTCATATCGAGGACACTGTCCCGTCCAATAATGTAAAAACCATATTACACTCAATTTAAGCCGTTCTTTGGGCACTTGTAAGGCAAAACGTGTTTCCTTATTTGGCTGAAGATTCGATAAAGTTAATAGAAAATAAGTAAGTAGGATGTTTTCGTCTTGTTTAAAAATAAACTAGGACAATAAACACTGATACGGTTCTTAATAAGGTCTATTCGAAACGGACTTTACTATAACTATAGGCACTTATAGCATTACTTACCTAAGTATTGTTTCTTTTTCACTTTAGTTTACGATTCAATGTCGTAAGTACTTATAAAAAAAAATAGGATTGTTAGGTACTAAGTTATTGTTAGGAATTACCTATAATATTATCTGCTTATCCTTTGGATGTGGAAGCTTACTCAAAAGTTAAAACCGTTGATAAAGAAATACCGAATAAAATAAATGCTTACCAACTTTGGCTTTTTTACAGTGTTAATGAAATTTAACAAAGTACTCAAATTATTGTCTATTGGAAAGAAACTCAACAACTTTCTATTTTCTGAGGAAAATGCAACAAAAATGCACTGTTATGTTTCTAATTTGCGGTTGCATTGGTCTATTTTTGTCGTTCATAACAACGTTTATCAAATAGTTCGACGACGAGAATAAAAACTGGAGTAGGCAACTTAAAATACCTAAGTATTTCGTTTTTGAATACCTTAGATTCCGCATCCATGACTCTTCATAAGTCAGTCAATAATGAAATTGTAGGTTTACAAATTAGGATAGAATTCCATAAAAAACAAGTACCCGGTTACAGAGTCAATATTGATCGACAGTTAGTGGTCAGTGGTCAAGATGTTTCGAGTTAAGTGTAGAAATTATTTACCTTGCCACCTAATACGACGGTAGTACCTACTCTCTATGTCAACTGAACCAGTTTCATGAGTAATGATGCGGGACCACGCCTCGGGGTGGACTACGATTATCATGAGATATGAATATGATACTTATCATATTTCGCTGTCTACCAAGAGACTCGTAATATAGGGTTGCTTGACGTAGTACAGTTTTCACCCTGTTAAGCCGGTTTTAAGATGGAAAATGTGGAGATGCTATATTTCTACCTCACGCTAATATTTGCTAATCCTATATATCTCTGGCTTGTTAGTTGTGAATAGTTAAATCGTAGTGTTAGATTTGCAATTTTGAAGTTGCATGATAGAAATAAACAATATCGACTATAGTAAAGTTGAGTATGAAGCTTATTTTGTCAACCCTGATCATATAGGTACATAAAACGGGCATAGGGGATCGCATTACGTCGGTATCGTAGTTATTAGTGGCGTCGACGGCTCAGTGAGCAAGTCATTGGGTTAATGGCACGCCCGGATAGCTGCATTGCTGATGCACCCGAGCGTAACACAGAAGACCCCTATAAGCATAATTATCGGGAGGTTCCAGTCATTGATAAAGGCGGTCGTTTTGGAGCTAAACAATGAATCTGATAAGGAATTGTACTTACCAGAAATATTTTAACTAGATCATTTCCGCGAAACATTAATACAATTTAATAAATAATTACTGATTTTGGATATACTCATTGAAATAATAATAGGCAACGTTAGCCTTATTCAGCATGATGCTTTGGATAATATAGAATAGCTAGGCTATGCTACAGATAATAATGAAGATTTAAGAAGTTCATATGTTTTACAGAAGTGCTACATCTGATTGGCGAGCCAGATTTTCGCGATGTAAGACTCCGATGGGAGTACGGGAAGGCTGACGAGGAGGATCGGCCTAAACTGCTGGCGTTCCAAGTGCATTACTGCGAGCTGCAAGCGTGGGGGCAGTATCGGTGCAGGACCAAGGTATTAATTATTGTATAATAGAGGCATATGGACAGAGCTGAAGACCGAGCTCGGTAGCGTGCTTTGGAGGAGGCCTATGACATGACCAGTGGATAGCAATACGATAATGATGATGACAGTAAATAAAAAACGTTACCTTGGATTTGACTTTATGAAATCCATACTTACGGCAATGAATGCACTCATTTTGATGTGAGAATATCTAGAGTCAAGCTAATCCTTAGATATGGATGTAACAACATGAGCAATAAACAATGTACTTGAATCCAGTGTCGTGTGTAGTTAGCGATGAATCGGCGCTCCAAAACGGGAGATAATGGGCCGGGGCCTGCGCGCCGGCCGTGACTGCGACAAGGAACAGCCCGCGAGCCGTTACCTACTGTACCCACGTGTTATCATCATCGCCCCGCTGCGATGATCACACGACCTTTCTCTTTATAGATTTAAATGCACCCACAATATTCAATTAAGGATTATAAGATTTGCGCTATTGTAAGACAAAATAATGCGAAGTAGGTAATGTGAAGTTTGAGCGCTTTAGGCGAGAGTTTTGGCAAGTTGTGGAACCTCACACTATGCACGTTCCACTGGAAATGTCTACAAACACCGCCAAAGGATCCAACCCGTTCTTGAAATTATTTATATCCTAAATTTATTTTAGGTAGTAGACACATTGGAAGACGAAAAGTCAGTCAGGACATCAACGAGCACCACTGAACCTTCAACGACCACGACTCAGCCGTCGCCGTCAGGGCTCCGGCACGGGCGTACCTACAGTACGCGGATCACGGGCCTGCGCATGGCTACCACGTATTCATTCGAAGTTCGACCTGTGAGGCGTGATGCCCGAGACCTAGCAGACCCTAACTCGATCAGTTCCAAGATAATAATCGTACCTACAAAAGGATGTACGTATTGTTTTACCTTCCAAATTCCTTTCATTTAAAGATTTGATGAATCCTTGTGAAGTTCAAGTTGGTTCTTTATTTTCAGTTTCTGCTCGGGCTACACAATGCCTCCCACATGCGAGTGAAGTGGAAGTATTCACTGGACCATTCTTCGGAGGCCGTATCGCGGTGGAAGCAGTGGACGGAGGCCCCGAACGATGCTCGATCCAGGGCAACCCTAACAGCGCGCAAGATGCGTACATTTTGCGCATTCATCATGACGAGTGCGGGTCCGAAGTGAACGAAACCACGGTTGCTACATATGTTATTGTACAAGAGAATTTACCTATTTTAACTCATAGTACTAGACGGTAAGTAGTAGAAAGATCCATGGAAGAATGAGGTTTGAACTTTGAAGACATAGAGGCACTTATATTAATTTTCTTTCAGTTTCCTGGTCCTATGCTCTTATAAACCAGAGACGCTGACTGTCAGAGCTGGTATCAATTTACCAAAATCTAACCCTGGCGACGTACTCCACGAGGCTAAATCTCACAGTGGATCAGTGGAGCCATACGAGGACCAAGACATGGACTACAACGAGTTGCAACCAGCCAGGCTTGAAGCTAGGAAAGAGGAGACCACACAAAGTTCGTATACACACAATGGGACATTAATATTATTACAAATAATTTTCGACCTACTTATATTTGATTTATTAATTCCAGGCGTGTTCGGTGAAGTCACTCTGGTGATGTTTTTAGTAGTGGCAGCATTTGGCGGCATCGCTTTATTAATATGGAAAGTGGTACCGCAAGCTGACAGGGACAACATGTCTATTGCAACGGTTTCTTCGTTGGCTCGCAGTGGTATATTTAGCAGGCGAAATAGAGATAGGTTTTCAGACAAAAGCTCCGTATATTCAATAACGTTGTCGGAGAAAGACGAGGATGCGGCCAAAAAACCGAACGAAGGCGACAATACTTCCGAAGCGTGAACGTTTTAATGATATTGTGATTGAAAAAATATATTAAAAGTTAAGTGCACGTTTTGTCACCCGATAGTTCGACCAATAGATGAATCTATTATCGAAATAGAAAGTGAAATTGCATGAATAATGTAAATACTTAGAGATAAAAATAATATAGGTAAGCTTCTTTTAGGATAGATTGGCGGACTGCTATAAACATTATTTATTGAAATGAATTTCGAGAGCTGAATTTGGCATAACAGGCATTATGTGGCCAGTACTATTGTTGCACCTAAATCACTGACTTCAATGCTATGAGATTGCCATAGAATATTAGCTATAGTCTTTCACATTAAGTTAAGTCATCAATTTGAGAGATGCGTGAGTTTCTAAATTATTAGAATAGAATATTGTTCATTTATCTAAATATCCATTCCTCGATGATGATCAATTACTTGGATTCAATAAATTATAATTTAACTAAAAAGTGTGCGAATAAAACAAATATAAAAAGAACTTACGGAGTTTTATTTGAATGCATCCTGAGGTGTGTCTAATACAAATATTTGCTTTTCCATGTTCTCAAGTTTTGGAAAAAGGAATTGGTTAACGACATCGTTTAGTTCTTCTAATGCAATTTGCGCGTGGAGTCTCACTGCTGAATCTTCGTTAGTATCGCGGTAGAGTTCCTTCAGTGTTCTGTATATCGGTAGTAAATTCTCCTTGAGCTGGATTAAGGTTTCTTTGCCCAATCCCTTGATTAAACTGGATATAACCATAACAGCAGCTCTACGACACTCTATTGCTTTATCCGTTTCTAATATACTCCAAATGCAAAGTAGTACCTGACACAAAATACGGTATTTAGATTTTATTACCCTTTCAAAAGGATCCCCATCTGCACAGACATCCTATTAGGTGTAAATGTACCTACATCATACATACCTCATAAATAATAGTTCCTATTTTGTAGTTCAGCACAAGAGCTATTTCGGCCAAATTAGACAGAGCCGAGGTTCTCATCAGAGGATCTTCATCCCTGCATCCGCATAAGATCGTGTTTAGTAGAATCGTCTTATGTACTATTGCCAATTCGCCTGGAAAGAGATGAAGAGAATATAATATTCACTAAATAGTGAGCAAAGAGAGCTAGTGCTTGCTATCACGTTATACCCTTGCATCTTGCTTTATCTTGCACCTTACCAATATGCGAAAATGAGATGAACATAATATCTATCGATGCGCAAGTAATGAGTTAGGCTGTCACTTGTTTCTAGAAGTACTACAATACCCGCGGAGGGTGGTGATACGTCCCAGCTTGAACCTTATTGTTGAGGGAGAAATGCTTACCTAATCTCTTGGTGACTTTTACAATAACATCACCAACTTTCATCCTCAACTCTGCAATTTTGTTCTGACTATCTTTTGTCTCCAGTGTTTGTTCAGTTGACACTTGCAGGAACTCTTTACACAGGAGGTGTAGTACATCTTCTGGGCAGTAAGTACAAAGTGATGCCAGACCGTTTATAGCTGATAGGTAAATGTAGGAGTCTGGATCTTTTAGTTGTTCCTGCAACCAGACCGTAGAAAAGTGGTAGGATATACACATTGATTTTGAAAGCCAACATATAAAAGCTATTAGGAGTTTCATCTCTATGTTTTGTTACAATGTATTTCTTTTATTTTACAATTGATAATTTGTTAGATAGATTTTACTTAATTACCTGGAATAAACAAAATATATAATGTTTCTTAGATAAAGTCTCTGCATCTTTATCATCAATTAGTTTCGTTAACTCTATCATGCCATGAGCTCTCACAGGCAACAGGTCATCAAATACAGCAGTTATTGCTTTCCCATATGCTGTCTCAACTCCCTTAGGCGCTTCTGAATTCAACTGCCACAGGATTTCCTTACATATAATGCTGTTCAAACTAGATTCATCTGCAGCCATCTTCTTCAGAACTGGAGTTAAGCAACTAAATCTTTTTTCTATAGCTTTTAACTTGTCTGAGTTTGACAATATAGTGTTCAGTAGAACAAGAGCTATAGTAGCACATTCATCATCAGACAGAGGGTCTTGTTTCAGTATGAAGTGTTCTATGAAATCAAACACTATTGAAGGATTTGATTTCAGTGAGGAAATAATTTTCGGTGAAGTTGACACTTCTGATAGAAGCTGGAGTATTGTAGCATACTTTTGATCAATGTCATCCAGAATAATAGGTTCCTCTTCAATCAATAGCATATCCTTGTTCCCTTTTCTTTGCCTTTTAACACTTAGTTCTACTAATACTTGTAAAGACACCTCAAATATATTTTGTACAAGACCATTATCTGTCATGGCTTTAAATAAATGTAAAAAGTACAATAGTGCTTCATCATTGGGAAGGTTTTCATTAGCTTGTGTTGACTTTACAGCAATACCAGCATCATACTCCTCAACTAGAATACCTAATATTTTTTTTTCATCAAACAATAGCATTTTTAGTGTTCTACATAATTCATCTTTGCTTAGTCTCTCTATACATTTTATCATAATATCTCTTAATTTTATACTTATTTCTTCATTTTTAGTACACTTGATCCCTATTGAGAAAAGCATGTACAAATTAGGAGTTAGAAGATCAACAGGCCAGTCTAATTTAGTTGTACATATGCAAGCATGTAAAACATTAATTTTATGTTCAACTTCCTGTGGCGATAATATCAGAGTACCTGGTAAGTTACATTGTGTGACTGAGTGATTAAAGACAAAAGCCTGAAATGATTCCTTGACTAATAACTTTACAGAATTATTATGTGGAAACTTTTCATTTAAACGCAAAACACATGCTACAGCTGTTGCTAAGTAATGTGTGTTGTTCAAACACAATATTTGCTGCAGTTGTGAAGTAATGTTATTAAGGTAATCACTCTCAGAACTGTTCCCATGTTTAGTTGAGATTATTCTACAGATCATATCAATTTTTCTCCATTCAAATCCCGTATCAATGTTATAGGTTTCAATGAAACATCGGATCAAGCTCAGCAGTCCTCCGGGTGATAATAATTTCCGACTCATCTCTTTAGCGATTGTTCTTTTCACAAAGTTAGGGGGAGGTGGATCTGCCACACTCTGCAGCACAAGAAGTTCCTTCATAAGGATTGGTTGAAAACAGGAGCCGACTAGATGGTTGTACACTTGTACATACTTTAGTCTATCTCTACTTAGTTTGTCATACAACTCTTGAGTCATTACGAAGTTATTATAAGTGCCCGGCTTCTTCAGTGGTGCAAAGGACAATTGAATTAATGCTGCCAAATAATCACACAGATGTAGAGTTAAAATTATGCTTTTAAGAACTGTCACAGTATAACATCTTGTGAGAAAGTCGGTGCACTCAACAAGCATTTCGTATTTCTGCTCATCGTTTATGGCAAATGATGGCAGTATAACAGCTGAACCACATCTCTTGGATAAACTGATTCCCAACCCGGGTATCAAGCATGGCGATACACCCAGTGCTGTTACTAGTTGAAGACATGTTCGCAGCAGTTTCTGATTCTTCACACTGATGAGTACAGTATCATCACTTTTAATTACTTCACTTACATTGTCTATTGCATCAAATATTTTATGTAAGAATAATTTTAAAGAAACATAGCTGTTTTCTTTATTCACTAGATTATGATCTTCACTTGTTACCACATTTTTAATTACTGATATAAAATCCTTGTGACCTTCTGAAATAAATAAATTTTACTTTTATCACTATAAGAAACATGTATTTATTTCCTAAAGATAAATAATTGCTACTTTTACTTACTAGCCGACTATATAATGTTTATCTCATTGATATAGAGAGAAATCATGCAATAGTCTCTTTTATAGTATAGGTAGGTATCATTTAAATTTTATAACAAAGACCAAGAATGTAGCATGGACTTACATGGTGTATTTTGGTAGGTACCTAATTTATTTTATTTTCTCCTAACATGTGCACCTTGTAGTATATTGATATATTCTTCTAATTTATGCATATAACGCAATAATCATCATAAAATTATCCCTCCACCAAAATATAAAATGTGTGTGACAACACAAAAAATATAACAACCAAAATTATGTACCTGAATTAGTGAGTTTCTCAATTATTTCAAAAAGACAGTTGATCTCCGTCATTTCCATACACAGAAACAGTAATCAATATAATAAAAACCAATTATTAGAGTTGCAAATAGTTGCAAAATAGCAAAAGAAAAACACCAAAATAAAAACAAACAACAACCACAGACAGATTTTATTTTTTCGTTCGCTGCGCTTTACTTTTCGCATATAGCCAATGTCAAGTACAATTAATTGAAATCAAATTTTCGGCTGCGTCTAGCACAGGAAGACCTTTGAATATGCCTAAAATACCCCCTAAAACCTCTCAGTAGTGCCGGATACTTAACTGACAAATTACAAGATTTACAAGACATCTTGGGGAATCCGAAAATCGTTTTCACCACTTTTGTTCCAATTGCCCATTTGCATGCACTATTAGGATAATATTTTACCAACATATGACCACTTTTTGGCGGGAAATGGAAAAGTGATGTTGTCATTTTTTGTTTTAATTTCCAAAACTCGATCGCTCACTCAAGGCACTCGTACGTAGCCAGCTGCAATCACTGATCGGTAAAAGATCTGAGGTTAAGATTTAAGAAATACTCGGCAAGGTCAGTCAAAGATGGGTAACCATTTAGTGGCATTTGAACAGAGCATCTCCGTGCTTCGGCGGGCACTAAAAAGTCGGTCCCAGTTGTTGTCATTTAGGCAGCAATCGTCAAGCCTTGTAAGGGGCCTTCAGGACTTTAATCATAGAAAGGTCATGCGGCTTGAACAACTCTGACTCTACATTAACCATATGATAAGAAGATTTCGAAAACTTGTGTTTCTTTGTATTATAATGTGTAATATTGGTGGAATATTAAATAGTATTTGGTGAGGTATTTTAGGCCCAGCCAAAGGTCTTCCTGTGCTTGACGGAGTTGAAATCTTGAAATACGTATTTTACTAGACACTGGCTATATGCAAGAAGCAAAACCAAAAACAAAAAAAAATGTGAATTTGACAGTGACAGAGAATGACAGTCATTTATCCGCATTTATCTTGTCATAAATCTATGGCGGACAGACAGACTAAAAACGGGAAGTAAAAAGAAAGAATTCGTAAAAGAACACTGATTTTAGATAATTTGGTAATTACATTTTAAGAAAAAGATATTTCAAAATGTTGATCAAAGTTAAGGTAAGGTTAGACGTAGTTGATAAATCGGTAGGATTGTGTAAAACACTGTGTACTGAGGATAACCTTATTGTATTCACAGACGCTAACAGGGAAGGAGATCGAAATAGATATAGAGCCTACAGACAAAGTCGAAAGGATTAAAGAAAGAGTAGAAGAGAAAGAAGGCATTCCACCGCAGCAACAGCGACTCATATTTTCAGGCAAACAAATGTAACTATATACTAATGTAACTACTTTTAGAGTCCTCAGTCCCCTTAGGTACAACCCTCCCTTCAGTATTTACTGCAGACAGAGATGGAAATGCTGGCTCAATGTAGGCAGTAGTGGCTGGTTCGTCTTTTGAAAACTAGTTAAAAATAGGTTAGGTTGCGTTTACTTTTTAGCAAGTGAAAATTAAAATGAAAAATGAAATGTAACGACTTTTATCCCCATTCGGAGGTAGTCAGAGGCTTGAGTGGCCATGCACCACCACATTGTAGAGGTATTAACCAACTCAAAGCCCACGTTTCACCAGATAGTCAGAACCCAACATGACAGGTGGTGAACCTTGTCGCCGTGTATACAGGAAATGTAAATTATGCACATAGATGAAAATTCATCCATTGGTGCATGCCCCACCTGGGACCTTCTGATTGCTAGCCCAACCTGTTCACCCCTAGGCTACAGTACCTGTAGAAGTGAAAATTCATTATTGTAAAAATATTTCCAGGAATGATGAGAAAACAGCCCAAGATTACAAAGTGCAGGGCGGCTCGGTGCTTCACTTGGTGTTAGCGCTGCGAGGGGGAGAGTGATCTGGCTTGTGATGTGATAGTTTTCAACTTATATTTATGATACAACTAATTTTATTTTTCATTTCTTGTATAAAGTGATTACAATGTACAATATCTTTTAATGTTGTGAACAGACACAATGTTTGCAAGGATAAGTGTTAATGATATCATCATTATTAAGGTGAACAGCCCATTGAGGTCCACACCAAAAGGACAAATACAGCGAGGTGGTATGTTGTTGTTATTATTGTCGCTATACTAGGTTTTGAACCAAATGTAATTTGGTGGATGGGTCAAAGGCATGACATGTAAGATCTCTGTAAGAACTGTTCTTCAATAAAACAAGTGTGTCAAGCCTAAAAGTAATGTACTATTCGCAAATGTCCCCCCACTTGCAGGTTAAGATTTTCCCAAGGTTTATTCCAATCTGTGCACCTGGCTGATACCCCTGTAACTATTGTTAAATTGTTCAAATCTTAATTCAAGACTGCCAGTATTGTAGTATATTCTATAGAAAAACTAAACACTACTTTGGTGTTTTGAGATTTCGTTTACTATAGTCTGACCGCAACCGCTGTATCGCGCCTTAGGTATGCGCGTGGAGGTGCGGAGTGGGAAAACGCCCCCGTCTCGCCGCTCGCGTACCTACGGCGCGGTACAGCAGTTGCGGTCAGACTATAATAAACTATATTTGAGGATTGTGAAACAAACCCCTCCATATCATTGTACAAGCTTTGTATAGTTCCATGATAATATCCTAGTTCATTTTACAGATGTCCATGGTCTTGTCTGAAAGACTAGCTTTGTGTGAGGCAGTATGTCTATACCTTAAGATAGGTAGGTATGTTAAAAAAAACAAGACATCATTTGAGCAGGTATTTTATTACACCTATAACATTGTACATATAGACCAAGTATATGTAGCTTATACACATATGCGCTGAATGGAGTTTACATAAAAATAAAACATCTTTGGTTCACCACATAAATTAACAACATCAATTTATAGTAACTTTTTCCTAATTTAAATTTACATTTATTTTACCACAAGCCTTTCATTTCATATTCCAACATAATTTGAGCATTACACTACTCATAAAATAATAACTGTAGTGGCTACAGTTTATACACAAAGCCTGCAGTCGAGCATTGACACAGATGACAGTGGCTTCGATAGGTATAGTCCGCGACAGGTTGAGATAACAATCGAGTTATGAGCTTTGTGCAGAATAAAATCCGAATCAAAATTAGCAGGACCCGCAACGCAACAGAATAATTTAATTTAATAATTTTGTGGGCGATTTTGTTTGTTTACCGGGTCCTGCTAATTTTGATTCGGATTTTATTCTGCGAAAAACTCATAACCCAAATGTCATCTCGACCTGTCGCGGACTATAGTTTCCTGAGCCGTGGCGCCCCCCACGAGTGCTAGAGATATACCAGTAATACATAGATCAAATTGTTCTCATTTCAAACTCACCTAATTGGAGCACTAAGTGTTAAGGTTAATGATCATTTGACTCATTTACCTACATCCACTATTAATTTATCGAAGCCACTGCTTGAGCTAGGTATACCGTTACATATTACATAAAATATTACACTTATATAAGGTAGAATAGATAGATCAAAGATGAATGACAAACTACTTTAGAATCATTTTGGTGGAATTTTAAATCTACGAATCTATATCAAAATGATTAAATGACTTTGGGACGGAAACATTTCCTTTAAAACATCAATATTTTGATCTGAAAAAAATATGGCAATGTTTTTTAGTAACTAGGTACTTTGATTTTTTAAATTCGAGTTCTTATGAAACTAGTAATAAAATATTAGTAATTAAAGGTAACTTCCGAAAGTATTGAGTGTTCTGTTTAAATTGGTATTCACTATAGGTACATTAAGATGTGCTAACATAATACATCAATATTACTATATCCACTAAGATCCGGCTCGTTACAACACTTATTTTCTCCATATTTCTTTACGCTACCGAGGCGTGGACGTTGCGAGAAATTAACAAAAGAAGATAGGCTCTCTGGAGAAGAATGCTGGGAGTAATATGGACGACTGACGACCACGACCGCGACCGCTCTGCCAAGTGCGTAACGACGAAGAAGACTAGGTATACATAGTATCAGACGATGATCTTTAATTTTTGGCACAACTTTAATTACAACAATAGGTATGTATTTTTATGTAGGTACCTACATGACTTAATTACATGCGCAACGTCGAAATTACCACAACTATCAACACAATGTTAATAATATTATCAGATCCAATGTTTCATATAGTTAATCATGTCTTAGGTTCTGCCAAATCCGGCTGCAGCCGTCTTGGATGAACCACAACCATATTCTGTTCGATGATTTTTGAATGGCCATACGCTTCGAGAATTCTGTAGAAATATAATGTATATAATTGAACCAGATTACACAAATGCGCTAAGCTTGTGACGAATTTATTGTTCATGAAAAAATAATTTTAAATAAAATAATAAATTGCATCCCCTCCACGCTACCCTAAATTAATAGGTATAATTAATATAAGATAACATCCTCGATGTTCAAATGAAACACTCCTCTGTTCGTAGATACATCGATATAAACTAATCACACAGAGCAGAGCATTATCAAAATTTGCACTATTTACGACTAAAAAATATTCCCGATGAATAACTAAAGGAGATCTTTTCTGCATTGCAGTTGATCCGCGCGAACTGTAAATAAAAGAAAATTATGTTTTATTATTGAAGAATACCCTGTGCCAGAACAACACGCTCCTACGGAACCCATGACTAGCCTTATGTAAGCCCAACCACTCATGAAGAAAGAACAAAAATCCTTTTGGTGTCCCCGAGACGTGATGCCTTAATAAGTTTTTCAGTTATTGAATAATGCGGCACTAAGGGTACCTACCTATTAAATGCTTTGCGTTATACCTACGCACAGTATGTTATGAGAGCCGAGTTTTGGTCATGTATGGTTTATGTATCTATTTGATGCGTCTAGTTATGATAAAGATTTGTCAGAAATACCGACACTATAATTTTGTTTAGTTTTAGAGATATATTTTTTTTGTAAGAGGTCAATGACCTTAAGAATATCTTAATTTAATTATAATTCCAAAAATAGTAAACTTGTGCATTTTGTTACCATTTAAAATAATGTAACAGCACATCATATATTTATATTAGAAAAAAGAGGGTTATAGCTTTAATAGTTTGAGAGATATCATTTTTTTTCTGATTTTCACATATATATTTTTTTTAATTATACGTTAGCGTTGTAGCATTTTATTTGTTGCCATAAATATGCGCAACAATATAGTTAATTATACTCTAAAATATCACAAACGACAATCATGCGGCAAAGGAGATAAAGCGTTTCTAAGTATTTTAAATATTTCTATGGAAATAGGGTTGTCAACTTTTCATTGTCACATTAAAAAGTATAAATATATATTTTTTAGTTATTGTCATCTGACAAAGTTAAAATATTTTCTGACGCCAATAAAAGTATTTCATCATCTGTTGAAAATTCAGAAGTGTTGTAACTGTGCATGGGTACTGACATTTTCCGTTGAGGGTTTTAAAAGTGCTAGAACTTTTTGGGGAAGAACAGAACGTTTGGTTTTCTTTGGTCGGCTGCCAATGGACATGGTCAATATCAGCGGATCTGAAGATTCAAACGCTCTGTGAAACAAGTCAAGCACTGTAGTTTTACGGTTTAATTTTCGTGTGTGGTGCTCTCGGTCGTAACGCCAAAACATGTTTCTTGACTCACCATCTTGTTCGGAAAGCGTACCGATTGGCAACTTAACGAGGGTGGACCTCTTCCCAATACCACACGATGACCTTCATCGAAGAAAAAATGCTATGTAGGCTGCGTTATAAACTACAGCGACACAGAGCTTGTACTAGTGTGGGAGTCGTTTTTTAAGAATAAAAGTGTGTATTTATTTCCTAGATAATGCTAATTCTAATTCCATCTCAATATTAAACGCCTACCATGTCACGGTGAGAATCTTTGCGTACGAATAATTGTATGTTGCAATAACCTACTTTGTTGACAACCCTAAGTTGGATTTTTAAAAATTCATATTTCTGGAACCCAGCCTTTGTAGTGTCTGTTTTTTTTTATGAAGATACATATTAATGTAATAAACATAAATGCAGGGAAAGAAAATGCGACCATGCAAATGTTCGCCAGAAAAAATATATTTACGAAATCATAGAAAAAATGGTTTTACTCCTTGCAAGGGCTTTATTTATCAATAATTTATGTATTTATTGGTTCGTTTGGTGAACATCTATGAGACCATACAACATTTTATAAGAAAAAAATAGAAGGAAAGGAGATAAATCATTTCTTTGGTTTCTATGGACTTTTCTCGATTTTGTAAATATCTCGAAAACTATGATAGATAGAGACACGAAAGTTTTATTAAGACTTATGTCTGAGAATTATCTATCCAGAAAGTATATAAAATGGAGGTGACCAAAACTCGGCTCTCATAACACACTGTGCTACGCTACAATATATCAGTAGGTAATACAAGTTACCTCGTCTTCAATTGTTCGTCCTCAACGTACAAATTGATAAACGGTGCTCTTACGAAATATACTGGGTGGCCTTTGCATGTTACTGGGTAACATTTGGGTCACTGTTACTAACTAGTGCATCCTTTAATGGTGCTTCAGATAATGTTTGTGTAATACCTTAGCGGATAGGCAGGCTTTATATTGTAACAGCTGATAGCCTCTCTCGAGAAGGACGTTATTACGTGATGTTAGTGAGATTCGTCTATCGGCATGATTTTATGTAATCCAAGCACGCATAGGTACTATTTACCTACTGTAGACTCAATAACATCTCTCAGATGGGTGCTTCCTCAAGGACATTGGAAACAAGCGCGAAATGGAAAGATCTACTATGATTTATAATTCGAAAGAACTATACAGGTCCCACTTGCTTGTGAACCTTCTAGTTTTGCCCTTTCATCACATTCAGGGACGTTGCTAGGTACAGGATCGTTTGCACTGTACTGCAAACTTTAGTTTTGTTTTAGTAATCTTTCTTCTTATTAGCCCGACACACGATCACCACAGTTATCTTTTTTTTTTTTTAATATGTCTGCGGTGGCAAAATAGCGTACGGCCCGCCTGATGTTAAGCAGTTACCGTAGGCTATAGATGCTTACAATACCAAAGGCATTGCTCGCACATTGCCGACCTGAATGGGAGTGGGATGGAGGGAGGGGGAGGGGGTGGGCTTTCGGTTCTCTCACTCATCGTACGAAACGCAGCGAACGTAGGTATCTACCATAAGTTAGAATAATCGACTGTGGTATGCAATAAAGATGGGAGAATTGGCCTTCGATTCAACGCGTGATCGTTTACCCTGTTGTGATCGACCCTCGGGAAAAGTTAAATTGTTTTGGAACCGGCAATGAATTTTAGTGGTGAGCTGTCTTGTGTCTTTTGGGGTAGTAGCTGTGGTAGTAGTTAGTTACCTGAGTATCTCAACCGTCGGAGAGCGCGGGCGTGACCCAGCCGTACTTGTCGTGCGTCTTGACGACGGAGCGGAAGGCCTCCTCCGCGCGGCGGCGCGAGAACTCCGCGGCGGGGCGCGGCGGCGCGCGCGGCACGCGGCCCTGCCCCTTCACCACCGACGCCGCGAACTGCATCACCACCGCCTCCACTGTGTACGCTGACGCCCAGCCGCGCGGCGTCAGCAGCTCCATGCATATTGCACCTCCTGAACCAACATTCAGATAATGTGATTGTGACGTGGCTCGCAGAACGGATGGGTGGCGATCATAAGGCGTAATGTGAGATGGTTGGCCCCGTCAGGTGGATCGGTGACACGTATCCCAGGAACGGGTGATGCGAGTGGAAGATAACTATGCTTTGACTACCATACCGGTCCATACTATAGCTAGGGTCTTCTATCGAATAACCGTTGTCATTAGTTATCAACATTCAAATCCAGTCCAGTTAGTCGTGGCTCCAGTCCCCAGGTGGAACAGAGACAGACTAACAAGTGATCTAGAAAGATTAACGCGATCGATATTTAAAAAACAATTTAAAAAAAAAATGTAACGTCACGACTTTTATCCCCATTCGGGGGTAGTCAGAGGCTTGAGTGGCCATACACCACTACATTGTGGAGGTATTAACCAACTCAAAGCCCACGTTTCACCTGATAGTCAGAACCCAACGTGACAGGTGGTGAACCTTGTCGCCGGTCGGACGGTGAGGGAAAACATCGTGAGGAAACCTACTTATCCCTCGGGATTAGGTAATAGTCAGTTCCTGTATATTTAAAATGTCCGAAACAATTTGCCATCCAGTTTGAACTTACCCTCCATAACGAATCCCTTCTCTATCCTGGGCTCGATGACGCGCATGAAGGGCGGCGCGAAGGGGAAGTTCTCCGGGAACACGAGGTGCAGCAGGATGTGCGGCACGTGCAGCTCGCGCAGGTCGCCCGCCAGCTCGCTCTCGGGGTCGATCTGGTGCAGCCGCACGTGCCACTCGAACAGATTGTCGTTTACTAACTCCACCTGCAAACGGGAGCCACAGATTTGAATGGGAGGAAGAGACTGATTTGACGACCGCTTGGCACGGTATTTCAAGCGTAGGCTGCTCGGCTTATTGCATTGGTAGGTTCGGGGTTCGATTCTCGCTAGAGGCAAATTTCGGAAACAGCTTTAGTTATTTGCCCGGGTTCGTAATACCTAGCTCACACGAGCAAAGAAACGAACCCAAAATAAAGCAACAAAATTTCGCCACACTACCTTGGTTCGTATGAACTGTATGGTCCCAAACTAATCAACGTTTATGCCATGGGTACCGTACAATGGATTGAGGGCGTTCCACAGTGACAATTTGTAAATGCCCACCATCACTATAAATGTCGCCCATGCAGTTTACGCCACGAGCGCTTCTATTTTGGGTTAGTACGTGGTATTTTAGGTGTCTATACACTGTAAGGTACTGTGGTATACCTACTACAGAATAAAATTGGTTTCAGTTAAATCTATGTAGGTTGTCACTAATGGGACTGTAGATCTTCAGGCACTGCCATTCATATGCCAAATGTACTTGTACAACTGTACAACTGTTTATATTCACTTCACAATACGAAACCGTGAAATGGAGTTTCACAACTTTTACATAACGCGATAACGGTGGGAAGAAATGTTTATTTAACGCAAAATATTGAGATTTTATTGAAAGAACCTAGTTACATCACTGGGTACTACTTTTAGGACATCAAAAATAGGGATTACTGAATATCCTAACAACTATGTATTTATTACCTATTCTATACGTACTTAGCTATGGGTACATATGTATACAATCGTAGTGTCCCTGTTATGCATAGATTAATCTTCATCCAGCCGACTGTTTCTAGACTCGATAGACAGACAGACTGTTGCGTACCTATCTGGCTAATGGTAGCGACTAGTCAGTGCCGAAAATTGAAGAATACCTAAGCGTTCTGTCATGAACTTTTTACACGACTGTACTTTTTTCGTTACTAGGTACTAAGTACAGTCAGCGTTCATACGTGCAGTAGCACACTAAAGACTGCACTGCGATAAACGCGGCACAGTATGGATTGAGATTTGCTATACTGCACTTATGAACGCGACTGTGCATCGGACAATACTATAAGAGGCTTAAAAAACGATTCTGAAGGTAAATTTCACGTACCTATAGTACATGTTCATTACTACAATTTACTATAGTCTGACCGCAAGCGCTGTACCGCGCCTTAGGTACGCGAGCGGCGAGACGGGGGGCTCATTGCTCTCGCCGTCCCACTCCCCTACCCGTCATCGCTCTCGCCTTCCCACCCCCCCACCTCCCCGCGCATACCTAAGGCGCGGTACAGCGCTTGCGGTCAGACTATAATAGGTAACTGTTATTTTAGATACTTACTTAGGTACTAAAATCTGCTAGATAGGTAGTAAAACGTAGTAGCAGATCTTACCGTGAACACAGGGTCAGTCCTGCTGTTCTGTAACCGCTGGATCTCCTTGAGTTCCTTCATGAGCCTGCGCGTGCGCACGGCAGCCGCGCGCTCGCGGACTTCGCTGGCGCCTCCCGCCTTCTTCTTCACGAGGGCTGTGGCCGCGGGGCTCGCCGGCAAGCTCGCCGCTGTCGCCTCCGCCGGACTTACTCCGTCCCTGTGGGATATTGCACTTTATTACTTAGGTACTTCTTCTTCTTATCGTATGGTCAGTGGCCAACTGGTGTCAGAGGTGTTCAAGCCGCCCGAAGGCCTATGATAAGGCTTAACGACTGCTGCCTAGATGACAACAACCAGGACCGACATTTTACGTGCCGCCCACGGCGACGCTCAGTTCAAATGTCACTAAATGGTCACCCATTTCTGACTGAACTTGCCAAGCGTTGCTTGCGATCGTTTACCGATCAGTGATTGGGTACTTAAATAAATCAATATCGTCAGACTAACACAACACTGCATGGTCCCAAACTAAGCAACGCTTACAGTATAGGCACCGTAAAATGGACTGGGACTCCAGTGTCACCCAGACTAGGCAAAATTATGAATTGGCTGTTTACAAAATTTTCCTCTGGCGGAAATCTAACGTGCAACTACCCGATGCAGTGAGCCGAGCGGCCTACGCTAGAACCATCTCGCCAAGCGGTCGTTAAGGATAATTGTATTGTATTCTATTCTGTGTACTTACAACATACTTATTCTGTGTCTATATTTGTTATCATAAAATAGAGAAAACAACTCGTTTTAATCTTTGAATGTAAAGTTTATGTCAGTGCAAAATTTTCATAATTAAGGGATTATTACACCTAACTAAATTTAGGCTACTTAATTTAGTCCTTACTGAATTTAGGCAAGTGTAATCGCATTTAGCAAGCTATTCAGAAGCTAGAATGGTTTAAATATTTAGAAGCTTCCGTATTTAGGCTTCTAATTTTTGCCAAATATAAGCTCTTTAGTACTTATCTACCTACTTAACAAAATTTAAAGAATTGCCCAAATGTCGAATTAGATACCTACATTTTGTTACCCCGATATCTCAATACGCAACAATTTGTATGTAGGTACAATGTCTTTGGTTCATTTATATCATTGACCCACATTCTCCTCTGTATATGTACACGGTGGGCAATAGTCCTTAGAGTTCTATTCACTGATAGACAAGCGCTCTCTACGGACGACTATTATCATAATAGCTGGTTACTTAGTGATATGTAGGGTTGATTTTGTAACATTAGAGTGTTATTGTTAAACATTTATCAATGTACTAAGTACCCAAGATTGACCGACACTAATGGAACACATGGAACATGGAACTTTGATCGGCACTTTCGCCACTTGTTAAAGTAGGCCATTGACGGTCAAGCCATCCATGATACAGTCATCCAATCCCCTCAGTATCGCAGTGGTACGACAATTTCGTTTGATTTATTTTATTTTGATGATTAGTAGGTACCTAAGTATCGAAGTCACACAATAAATCTATCGATCGCATCAATATTCTTATCATCAATAGGTACCAATATAACAGAACAGCTTTTCCAAAATAGGTAGGTAGGTAGGTATATTGTCTTTTATAAAGTGAATAGTGACTAGATATAGGTATAATCGATAGGTTAAAAAATACCTATCAATTAATGAAACAAATATATAGGTACTATCATAAACACAGCTAAATCCTGCATAGGAACATAGCCTGCATAGGTTTGCAAAAAGCCGTTATTTCCGAAAAATAATGGTGTGCCTACAAGTACCTAGTCTGCTCAAAGTTGCATGAAAAGCTGATATGGAAATGGTACGCACAGCTAATTATGGATAAGTAAGGTAAGTACTTACATTAATAATATCGTATCGTGAGTAGGTATAAATCCATGCAGCCTTGCATGAGTAATGTGGAAGCGAACAGCTGGATCGTTGACATGCGAACATTTTGTACGGAAACGACTCAAAATTGGCTTCGTAAAAGTTAACAGTAAGTAGTTAATAAATGTAGGTACCTAATGTAACATTAAATTAAATGAGCAGAAAAAATAGACATAGGTAAGTATTACGAATTTATACAAATGAATAAAAATATGGCTTAGGTATATCTTTACTCTATTCCGATTCAAATACATTTAAAAACCTTCCTTCTTTACACACTTGAGGCACAAGACGCTCAAAGGCCTTCATGTTTGTGTTATAACAACAAAGAACTCGGGAATCGTGCAAATTCAAATCAATGCAGGTATGCCCTAGTTTGGTTTGTGTGTAATAAACAGGTAACGCGTTCTCGGAGTGAATCCGTCCGAGTGTGGAATGCAGTCAGTCTGCAGTTCTCACAGCATAAGGTCAGGCGGCTAACCCACGCGCCAAGACGACACTTTTGTCATGCATTACATCGCACAGAGTCGTTCTCTCTTTTATTTAATGCATAGGAGATAATGAGACAAAATCGATTTACCTATCTCGCGTTTTGTTTTGTCACAGCTAGAAGTGGGTGCTTAAACGAAAAGCCGTTTGAAAAGTTCGTTTTTTTGAGTAAGCGCATAAGCGCGCTTACAAACACAAGCGCGTGGCTTTTAAGCAATGACGGCAAGAAAGTGAAAGAAATTCCAAAAATTTACAAAAAGTAACCTTATTGTTATGAAAATACAGCTCAAATCAATATTTAATTAAATTGAATCTTATTTATTTACCCATAAAAAGCCATACTACTAAATTATATTAGATTAACAACCATATTTCTATGTACATAAGGCTCACTATAAATTTTTCAGCAGATAAGTTTTTGGCTTTTGCTTGAAGAGCTTGACTAATTTTGTATTTTTTTAATTATTTATTTTAAGTTTATTATTATTATCTTTATTTGGGTTAGAGTTTAAATATTTTAACTCCATGTTATGCTTTATAAATAAAAATTCCCGCTTGAACTTATGTTTAGTAAACTTCTTGATTTGGTTGGTAAAAATTCAATGCACAAAAGCACTAAAAAAGTAGAAAGCAGAAAAATAAGTAAAAAAAGTAAAAAGCAGAAAAGCACTTCCACGCTTTTTACAGCTACTTTTGAAAACAAGCACAAGCGTTACAACGTACTTTTAATATAAAGCCGTTTATCACATCTTTAGTCACAGCTATGTTACCAGTGCTGAGGCATTCGTTTGGCGTGGAGTGAGGAGACTGTATATCCAGCAGTGACAATGTGACCAATGAGCAGTGGCATGGACCAATGTAGGCCGGCAATGATAGTAAATAATAAGCTTATCGGCATTTATTTTCCAGCAAGTTCCAAGGCGCTATCTATCCGTAACAAGGACAGTTTTCACAGTAGTAGTAGTAGTAGTAAAGTAGGTACATAATGAAGTACCTACATATGTTAACTTTTTGGCTTTTAGAATGGTAAGACATCTTGTTCCGCTTCAACGGTGGCCAACCAAAATAGTCATGCGTCCTTCGCATTACGTGTGGTGTGTCAGCTTTACTTGGTAAATATAATGTTTTAGTCATTGTAATCAAAGGTAATTACAGAACAGGTAAACTATTTGTTTGTTGTTTATAAAGATGTAGGTAATGTCGCCACACCTGCTCTAACAGAATGATCTCACATTTAAGTTATTCCGGATAGGTATACCTCCATTTAGCTCTGCCTATTTTTAGTCCTTTTCTTGGTATTTACCAGTTTACTCATTAGACAAACGCCATTAACAACTCGTATACATAACATACTCCAGTTACGAGCTTGCCAAAAAGGTTACCCACTTTATCATACATGTCCTAGTCACTCATGTCTTCAACGGAACGTAAAAAGTAAAACAACAAGACAGCGAATGATTTATTTCGAAACTAGGGCAAACGCATACCATTGTTGATTTGATTAATCGGCACGGTTTACATTAACCGTTTTATACGGGTGCGAAAACGTCGATGTAAATAATCTGTTCAACACAGAGATTTGGATTGTATCCAATGCGAAATAGCCGGTGTTCACGCTCGGTCATTGACTTCCAGAAGATTTATGCAAAGTACAGCAGATTACGTAAACAACCGCCATTCCAGCAAAGCGATAATGTAAATAAGTATCTAGTTAATGATACTTACATAATGCACCAATAAGTTGGTAGCTATAAGCAGCAGTATAAATAGCAGCTGCACAATTTGTTCACGTCGAGTTAAAGTGCGTAGGTAATTTAATTTACGACCTTTGAAGGCGTGGGCATCGTCATTGCAACTAATTTTAATTTACTCATCTTTTATAATGACTATAGTATCTCTAAAACATAATTAACCGAAGGTATCCAATGTTTCCCGAGAATAAGTAATAAAGATTTAAAGTTACAATTCAAAACTTGTAATAATTAGAAGTTAACTGGTTGTAATAATAGTGTTGACAACAGAAAACCTTCCTGTAAATTGGGAACAGGGGAGATATGTACGTAAAGATCAGTGATTCAGATTGAATAAAAGACTAGGTTAGATAAATAAACAAACCGATTTAAACACAAAACAATCTAAAGACATTGATGAGTAACAAACAGGTAAAACTATCTCACATGACTCAACAAAATGTGTCTATATGAGCCGGATTACTCGCGTTTCGTTCGACAAAATGTGAGTGAACACGGGAACACAATCGTAATGAATGCATTCAACCACACGGTGGCATCGCATACATTTCAATAATATTAAATACTGAGGTGGTTGGTACTGGTTAATTAGAGTATTTTACAACACAGTAGTAACTACCTATAACATAGTAACTAGAAACGAAACGGAAATCGTTAGTTAATAAGACGTTCGAGGGATCAATGTCGGTATTACAAACGCACACACCTCCGTCACTAGGTTTATTAGTACCTAAATAAGAAGTTAAGTAAAGCATCAGTGGATATCATATTGAAAGAACAAGCGGTTGATGATTAGGTACCTTATTCATGGTTCATGTTCTGTAGGTACACAGCATTAGTACCTATCATGTAAAGATGGTTTTATAGCAAGTTAACCTTGCATGGCAAACTTTATAGGCTGTTAATAATAACCACATTCCACATTAAGACGATACCAGAAAAAAATGAATTTTAGTTTCGGGGTGTGGCTAGCGTCGCGTGAGCTGCCGAAGGATATATCCCTCTCGCTTAGCTAGGACAGAACAGCTATGGAGTAGACTATAGTATAGTTATTTTTTGAAGGAACAATATTGTTTAATTCGTACAATTAAAATAATATGTCCCAGTGCACCTTTTAAAATAGATGAAATGGATGAAAATATTCAAATATTTTTTTTTCGTTTTATATGGGATTTTTATGTCGAGTGTATTTGAAAAAAATAATTTAATTTCTATGTTGTTTTTATTGCTGAAGACAAAGTAAGTCAAAAGAAGACAAACGATACCTACAATATGCTGATAGATACGTATAACAATATTTCGATCGTATAATA
Source organism: Drymonia ruficornis (assembly GCA_947859195.1). Lineage (NCBI taxonomy): Eukaryota > Metazoa > Arthropoda > Insecta > Lepidoptera > Notodontidae > Drymonia > Drymonia ruficornis. The sequence goes on along the minus strand of OX401905.1, from coordinate 10,354,574 downwards.
GCCTATAACCAGCGGACGATCCAGACGCGTCCAACGATATCTCATTAGTCAAATTATTATGATATAAAAATAGTTTGGACGTTATACGGGAGCAGATGAACATACATAGATATCGGTCAAAATCATAACCCTCCGCCCACCGTAGTCGGGTAAAAATGTACATACTCTGTGTCAGTGACTGACTGCCGGATATGAGTATCTTTTTCATGTTTCGTAAGCAAAGGAATACTTTGGTACTTAACTTCGATGCCGATCATGAAGTCATCAGCGGTGTCATAATATTTTTTTTTACCATATTTAATTTATTTTTTAATTTAATTTTCAGTTTTTATTAATTTTATTGATTTAACCATGCATTTATTTTTTGTTTATCTTTTTATCTTTATTTTTTTATCTATCAAAATCACCCTTAGACTGGTTACCGCCACAGGTGACAAGAGGGCTGGCTCTTTCCTTGCTAAAAAAATTCGCTTGACAACAGGAACAGCTTGAATACAGGGAGGACATGCAGCCAGTATCCCACGCGGACGGTATTTGTTTAATTAGGGGTAGGTTTTTATTTTATTGTATTTTATTTTAATTTATGTTATATTATATTGTATTTTAATGATAAAACATGAAAAATAAAAATATTTTTTTAAATTTAATTTTACTTTTATTTATTGTTTTATATTTATTGTGAAATTATAATAATTTTAATAATCAATATTGGACTATTTCTGAAACAAATACATTGAATTGAATAATTTAAATACAAAAATTATCACATTAACTCGTTAAATCACGGTTTACACCCGCTAGAACGAAAAAGATCCTAACATGGTAGGTAGGACCTGAGGGTTGGCCAGTTAATTACTTAAAATACACTATATTTATTTCAAGAAAACATTCATAAGATCTGAAGGCGTCGGACTCGCACATAAAGGGTTCCGTACCATCGTAGAATAAACACATCAAAAATATCAAGTTTGAGACTTGATATTTATTTTTAAATGTTATTATATTTTTAGTATTTGTTCTGCACCGGCAACAGAAATACACATTCAGTGAAAATTTCAACTCTCTACCTGTTACGGTTCATGAGATACAGCCCGCGCTGACAGACGGACAGACAGACAGACGGACAGCGTAGGCCTAGTAATAGGGTCCCGTTAGCACCCTTTGGAACCCTAAAAAGTAGCCTATGTTCTCCGCCAAGACCCAGTCTATCTCCATACCAAAATTCATCAACATTGGTTCAGCGGTTTAGCCGTGAAAAGGTAACAGACAGAGTTACTTTCGTTTATAATATAATAGATTGAATAGGACGGACAAACATTTTCCTATCCATATCTGTAATGTTATTTTTTACGATAATTTATTGATGTATGATATATTTATTACTTGCCCATCCATACCTACAACAAACGCAATAAAGCGACTCCATTGTTTTGACAAGCAATGTATTCCCACTGTCGGCCCAAGACCATGCTGCAAGTATATAACAGTAAGCGAAATAGGGAGTTTTTACAGAAATGACACGAATAACTATGAAATGACAAGAGATGACACAAAATGACAAGAGATGACACAAAATGACAAGAGATGAAAAGAAATTACACAAGACAAGGAAAAGCAAACGAAAATCACGCTGCAGTGCAGGTCGTAGGTTCGATTCCTGCCCAGGACATGCATTTGTGTGCATGAACATGTCCGCATGTCCCGAGTCTAGGTGTAATTAAGTGTATATTTAGTTTGTATTTACAAACAAAAAGTAGTATATGTAGTAATATCAGTTATCTGGTTTCCATAGTACAAGCTCTGCTTAGTTTGGGATCAGGTAGTCATGTGTAAAAGAATTTCCAAGGATATTTATTTATTTATCATAGGCGTCGGCGGACTGTAAATACTGTACTGTACCTGTAATGTGGCACGACCGTAATATTTTTTCAAAATATTTTTTAAAAAATCCTTCACAGGTCCGACGTCGAACAAGTCCGAGCGGACACTGACAATACAAAGTTAGAGAGAGACATGGTTAGTTCAAGTACTTAAAATGTGAGATGGCGATATTGTGCGCGCGCTCGGAAATAAACAACGTAAGCGCCAAACCACATTTACTTGAATTAAAAAAAAACTACTTCATGAATTAATATATGGTTGAAGGGTAGTTTAGATATCATTATTTGCTATGTTTTAGAAATAATTTCGTGATCTAAATCGTAAAAACATCGTGGTAGCAAGGAAAATTGTAAATAATTAGAGCTCATTTCATATTTTTTTTTTATCGAGAAAATTTCATCAAATCGTGATTTGGATTTAAAGATACTCAAGATAATATAGTCAAAAATCATACATCTAAATATAAGATTCCTAGTCCACATACTTACTTAAAGAAAAAGTAGAATAGAAAATCAACCAAATTTCGAACCCTCCTCTTAAATTGCATTAAGTACACTAATTAAAACCCAGGGAAATCTTCACGAGACTAAACATGAGTTATATTTAGAACTGAAAGTGACATCTTACATCTTGTTCTTGCAAGTCTAGTTCGCTCACTGCGCGGTGCGAAAAGTGACTAAGCACATACCTAGCCAAGTAAAAGTTTCTAAAGATAGGAGAATTCTCCTAACATTCATGGTCTTGGGAATAAAAGTATTTCTAGGGTTGGTAAGGTAAAAGTAACTTAACCTTTTCTTAAAATCAGTACCGTCCAAAAAATGTGTTATTAACTTATGATAGCATAAAGTTTCATTGAGCAAAGTAAAGCAGCTCTCCCTGTCTCCCCAGTCTTCTCCCGTTTGATAGTGACAATCATTTACAATTTATTTGCCATTTCCTGGTGGCTGATGATTAGTTAGGTACCTAATAAGTACACCGGTATGACGTTTTTGTGCGATCATCTAACTGGTTTCTAGTAGGAAAACCTCTAACGACTTAAATCTTTCAATACGTGTGTAGTTAATAATATAAACAACACAGCAAATAACTATTATAATCAGTTCCCGAGTGCCTACGTATCATTAAAATTCATTGATTTATTCATAGTTATTTAGAACATACACTAACATTCACAATCTTGTACTTATACCAATAGATAGTACCTATAATGCGAGTGTCCAATTATGCATGTAAGGTTGATTATCATGGTTGAATGGAAGCGCCATGTTTTATCTATTTACTCTGGGGTAAGTTTTATAACGCAAAAACATAAATGAGCTGAATGAACATAATGAGCGAATTTGATACCTAACGCATGGCCGTTTGGTAGGTAATAGGTACTCAATGCGCACTGCAAAAAGGCAATCTTTGGCATTATTTTTGCCGTTTCGCAGAAGTTTACTTGATTCTTGTGTGAATTTAATTAAGATACTTAGCGCCTGTTTCAGAATCATCAGATAACTCTTATACACCAAATAAAAATGGGGTTTTGACAGTTTTTCCATAGAATATCTGTCTAAACGCCATATTTAGTTGGTGGTTAAAAGTTATCTGACGATTCTGAAACAGGGCCTTAGCGAAACAAGTAAGTAGTTACTTTGTATTGTTGTGGTATTGTTTTCGGTACGAGCGCTTTAAGTTTTAGTTTTAATTTGCTTGTGGTTTGCGCCCGTGAGGTCGCCAAAGGGCCCGATGGAAGACCAGCGCTGGTTCTTGTCGACCAGCACATGCTGAATTGGGTCCGTTTGCGAGCAGTATCTGTGTATGGTTTTGTTACATTTTTATTTTATTTTTTACTTTTTATTTTATAACTTTTCTGCTAGCCGCAATAAAGTATTTTCTTTCTTTCTTTTTCTTTCTATAATAGAAAATTCCTTTCTACCTTTCTTTCTACAAAAATTAACGGAATGACATCACCGTGAACCAAGCACTACACATCTACTACCGCAATGTGAAATTTCTTGTACAAAGCATTTGGATAATAGCCAAGAAGAAGGCCAGATACCTAACATCGGAATGCAGAGACCTGACAAACATACATTACTATGACAGGTTCAAACATACAAAGCCGACCCTGGTCAGTACGGTCATTAAGCAACCAAACGTATCGACCAATAGCAAGCTCTTAAAAAACTTTTAATGACTCTTCCGTGGCATAATTATGCCTTAATTGAGTCATCACTTAATCATGTTGACCCACTCTATATACTCCATGATCTACAGATGACATGCGCTTAATGGATCGCTAATCTGTTGACTCTATCATCATTGTTTATTAGTTAACAGTGTGTCATAGTTAGCAATAGATGTGCAAACATGATTGCGTGTAGCATTTTGCTTGGAGCGTCTGTGTTGCAATATTCCGTATTGATACCGACGTCGAAAACCGGTGCAGTATTCTCGTGGTGCCCATGAGACCCTGTAAACAATGGCTTTGTTTGTCTGGCACAGGAGACGAGATATGACGCAGCATCGGTTTCGTGCTTCCACGATGCGAACGTTAATGATCTATTGTTACTCGGATGGAACTGAAATGTAAGGGCAGCTCTGCTATCAAGGTTGTAATGGAGTTACAATCAACTGTAGTTTCAAGTTAGTACGTGGAAGTAATAACATGAGCACTTACTTCCCAAAGTTAATGCACTGAAGTTTTGTGTAGTGTATGTAATGGTCGATGCTTCCAATGAAAATAATTACGAAGTGTTTATGTTTATAGTGGAATATAGAGTCAGAAGTACCTATCACAACTAGTACTTACAATTTCCATATAAATTCTACTTTTCAAAACAGCCTGTGTCATATTTTAAGATATAGGTACCTAAACTTATTTTATTTTGCATAACGTAGGACCCGGGTTATATGGTAACCTTCGCTTGTAGACCTTTCAAATATTTAACGAATAAGTGTAGCTTGCCAAGTGTATGCGGCATTGAGTACAGTACGTTATATTTGTTTTATCATTTGATCATCACTCAGCCATGTTGATAGACACTGCTCGGTACCTATTGACCTTAGCTCAAATGTGTTAAAGGTTTGCGTGTTCGTAATAAAATCCTTGGTCTTAAAACAAGGGTAATATTCAATTAGCGCTCACCTTATTAAGGTTATGTTGTTGTTTCCTGCGCGTGCTCATCTTCAATAGCATTGACTGGGCAACATTTCAAGGGTGCTTTGGATAATATCAGGATGTCTTTTACGATAGGTATTCCAGAGGCCGATCACAGCTTTACGTTATTCAGATCTCGAACGCAATAAATTCGTTTAATGCGCTTGTAATTAAATTGAACGATTTCGATATAGGTGGTGTTCGATATAGCACGACATTTTTCAGATGAGTTTGGAATGGTAAATGTAGGTATAATATTAACAAACTTGTGTAAAATAAGATGTAGCAGGAAAACTATAAATAAATAAATATAACGTCACGACTTTTTTATCCCCATTCGGGGGTAGTCAGAGACTTGAGTGGCCATACACCACCACATTGTGGAGGTATTAACTAACTCAAAGCCCACGTTTCACCAGATAGTCAGAACCCAACGTGACAGGTGGTGAACCTTGTCGCCGTGTATACAGGAACTGACCATTACCTAATTCCGAGGGATAAGTAGGTTTCCTCACGATGTTTTCCCTCACCGTCAGCGAACTGTAAATTATGCACATAGATGAAAATTCATCCATTGGTGCATGCCCTACCGGAAAACTAATAATCAATTATATGAGTAGTATATAGCATTTTCCTGTTTATTTATTGTATATACAAATAATATAATGGTAAACGCGAAAAGGTTTATCGATCAGAGGTATTGAGTATCACTTATGCACGTTGCATGTATCGACTGAGCTGACTACGTGACCGACCGTCACTCTCATGTTATCAAACATCCACCTCGCTGATGTTACGACAGCTTGCAACGTCCGTTGCCATCATTGTTATATTGATTCACTCGCGCATTATGTATGCCAGTTGTTTGTTTATACGTTCTTCAACTCTACGGAGTGAACTAAAATGCGCGAGTTGTTTTTGTAAGGATTTTTGAGTACGTACCTGTGTCGGCGCAGCAGCCCCCGCCTGGCAGGCGAGCCGCTGGGGCCAGCACCCTCATTGTCCAGCTTCTCAGGAGACCGAAACAGCTTTCGGAAAGCCGCTGCTACCTTCTCCTTAGACCGGGACGTCATGTTGCACTAATATTCTACACTTTCTATACACGAATCGATTATTCAACTTTCACACGCGCTGTTTGTTTACATCCGAACATCTGTCGCACGTCTACGCGTCATGTCACAAATTAAGTCACAAAAACGTCGAAAAGTTCGAATGTGGAATGTTGTGGCGGTGTGTTCAGTCAAGTATTTGAATACTTCACATGTGTTACATCACTGCGCGTTTCGCACGAAGTTGTGCGTCGTACAGCAGCACACGTGCGACTACGGCGCGGGAGCAATGAAAACGAAACTTGGCACGCTGGAGGAGGTCGGTTATCGCACCTCGGCGGATGCGTAGTGGAGCGGGCGCAAGTGTGTCACGGTGCGTCGGCGCATGTCATGCCAGCCGCCGCGCGTCGGCCGACGCCGCGCACTTCGAGTGAACGAACTTGCGCCTGCGACGGGGACTTCACTTCCACGAGTTCGCTGATCCAGTTGCCCCACCTTCAATTCCTCAAAAGCTCGTCAGTGCTTAGGCACGCCTTGAACTGTAAAAGAATAACAAGAAATTAGGCCTTGTATGTTTCCTTCTCTTGATACATCTATGTCATATTATAATTATAGAAATAAGTTTCGCATGATATTTCGTCAAAAGTAAAAGCTAAGTCTAAATACTATGATGCAGAGCTCTGATATAATGGATCAACTACACGAAACAATTAATTTCCTCGGTATAGTTGGTAACTCATCCAACAAACTGCCACTCCTTCAAACGAAGAACCATTAAACATTAGCAGATCTTGTTTTTATTCAGACGTTAGCGAATGGTTGTGGTCAACCGTGGGGAAAAGTAATTTATGGCTCTTGGTTCATTAACTAAATGCTTATTATTACATTTTCATCTACGTAAATAGTAGTAGTAGGTACTACCTATGCAGCAAAACCAGATTTTTATGTAATAAAGTGGGTGGTAACAAGAAACACTTTGTAAGTAGGTACTTTATAGTTACAAGTACCTACGGCATATCTATTTATTTATTTAGATACAAACAGTCTCATTACATGAATTCAAATGGTTCTGTGTTAACAAAATCATGTCAACAAATCTATGAAATTAAGTAGCCGTAATAAAACCTAATGTTCTTTAAACGTGCAATCACACTGCAATAGTTCCCTACATCATCAACAATATCTGGTTTCCTGATACTTTTTCTTATTTCACATCAAATTTCATTTATCTCTAACCAACGAGAACAAACAACATAATCCTTCTGTTTATCACACATTGGGTTTTGTTCGCGTGGGCTGGTTAAGATCTCTCCTCTCCGATGTCCGGGGTGTCCTTGGCTTGCCCTTGGCACGGTGCGAGGGCGTCCAATAACTGGAGCCTACGGACTTATTGGCAACTTGCCCGTTATGATTAGCTCCCTCGGGATTCGGGACTAAAATGCTCTTTTGTGGAGATGACAAAATACATAAAACTGGTCGATCAATACTTGATTAGTTTTGTTTTGTTCTTAGAATTTTTGATCAAAATAAGATATCGATGATGGTATAAATAATATGGATAGGCACCTATTACATGCATGAATAAACTTCCAGTTAAAGAATCTTGCTTTGTCTGAGGTTTTCTAGGAAATACAATACTGCCTTGGGAGCTCATGGAAACATTCGTGGAAATTGTTTCAAATTTTTTGCCTTACTTTATCAAACCAATTTATTTCAAAAGCGACTTACTTAGGTAATTTATTTATTCATCTTTGATTATAATTCATGTATGACTGATTGAATGCAAATTATCTAGTCTTATTTTTTGCATAATAACAACATGTAAGACATCCTATTTATTGCACAAGCTTATTTACATAACAAGTTTGTATTTATAAGATAAATTAATTAGGTAGGTACATGCTGGGAAGGTAAAGGGATCCAGCCGACCTTCCACTCTATATTAGTAACGCGAGGCTTGTGCTACCCTTGAGCTCCCTGAATCACAATAAATTCGTTTGATTACCTACGCGCGTTCCCAAGCGTACAACCCCTCAAATTTTATTTTTATTTTCCTCTGCACTGCAGTCAAATATCTATCGATACCAAAGCTTTATTGGCTACACGAACGAACGAACGAAGTGCTGTAGATTCTACAGCTTTTCCAATTACATTACATAATCCGAACATGACTGTATCGTCGAATTCGTCCTATTACAAATTCTTTGAATTCGTCGATACGAGTTTTTTCCACAAAACAAATTAGTCGATTTAGTTAGAGTTTCGTAGGTATGGGCTCATAAGTATGGTATCTACTTCGAAGAAGAGCGCTTTACCGCTACACGGACCCAGGAAAACCTAATAAGTCCAATCTGTGGTCCTTTGCAAATTTTAAATTCTTAATAGTTCTTGGATATTTTTTTTAAACTTACTTGTAAGATATTTAGAGACTCTTAAGTTTCATTTCAACTAGCTTTTAAGTCATAGTTCACAGGTCAGTCTATGAGGTCGGTAGACGTTTATAAAGAGTGTTGTGTTTCGTTTAGTGTTGTGTTTCGTTTTTTTTCGTTTTACTATTTCCGCATTTTTTTTTGAAAATTTGAAATTTTGGACTTTGATGGAAACCTAATTTTATAATTTTAGTGTGTTGTGATTGTCTAGCAGGGGTCGTGTTTTAATTTATTGTCACTATGTCGTCACCACCCTGTATGTCGCGAGTGGGTAGTTAAGTATTTAGTGATGTAACAAATAGAGCTCAAGTATGAAGTTACTCTCAAGTAACATAGGAGTAAATATCATCAATTCTGATAAATAGCACTCAATAGAGCGTAACGTGCAATTACTGGGAATTCATAACGAATAAGTACGCAGATAACACAGGAGCGTAGAGATGGCGTGGGATGTGAGGGGCCTGAGGGGCAAGGGCGCGGGATGAAGCGTGGAGGAGGAGGCGAGGGTGGTCCACCCGTATGACGTCATATAACAAGCAAGGCGCTGATAACATTAAAACAAATTCTGAATTAAATACTCCAGGCATTTCTAAAGGAACTTTAAGTGCAAATGTGTATCGCTTAGCGCCAGCGTTATGAGCGTACGCTATGTTTACTGCATAGGGTGGTTGTGGGTTCGATTTCCGCCCGAGGCAAATTTCGGAAACGGCCTTTTCGTAATTTGGCGGTCTGAGTGTCAATGGGATTGCTCCCAGTTAATTGTACGGTACCCATAGTATCAGACTTGGTTAGTTTGGGATCATACAGTAGGTGTGTAATTAGTGTACGGCTATAAGTATGTTTATTTATTAATAAATGCTTCGGTAAAACACTTTTGGTAGTCAGAATTCCTACTTCGCAATGATTCTCGAAAATTGTAAAATCTTTTCACGCACATAATTTTGCTCTTGTGCCAGTGACTTTTATTACCCCGATTCCCGCGGGAAATGTTACACTTTCCGGGATATTCGCTTAAGGATAAAAAGTATGTAAGTAGGTATAGTAAATACCAGGTATATTACGAATATAAATATTATAGGTATACAACCTTTCTTATATTACAATATACCAACTTGCCTACAGATAAAGAAATAATAATCTAATAAGAACAATGAGAAAACATGACATACCTATTCCCTATTTTTCTTCGTTATAATAACAGCTTAGGTATCTAGTGGGTAGTACGATGGTTGGTTGTTAATATGTCTGTGATACAAATAGAATAATATTTATTACTATAAGAACCTACCCACCAATTACGATGTAGGTAGCCTTCGATCGAATCAACTTACGTAATCACAAATCAATAAGATCCTACATATAGAACCAACATATTTTCAGTCTGTGAGCGTTTTTATTACCATAATACCTAACACAAAAAAAAAACCTAAAATACCTAGGTACCTATTTGGTTAGACTAGGTATAATGATTGTCAAGGCCTAGGCATAAAACTGCTTTATATCGTAAAACGTTGCGGATTTTACGCTTCAGTCGTGTAAGTGACCAGTAGGGGGTTTTACGACGTACGAAACCATCTACGTGATGCGAGTGCAAAGGGAAATCTACGGCGGTCTCGAGACAAGGGCGGGTGACGCAGCGCGGCTCAGACAGGAAGCTCGAACTTCCCTCAAAGCTCTTTGTTGCTCTGTTTATAAGATAGCGCCCACTGCGTCTTAATAATTTCCTTGCGAATAAAATGAGGTGAGAGAATTGAACTTTTATGTTGTATATTCCTGCGAAGTTCTGCACATGGCGCTTGTGTGAGATATTGTCACTTTTACAAATAAGCGCCTATCTATAAAGAAAGACAATATCATAACTATAAAAACTCAATGCTTAGAGATAAAGGAATTAAACTAGTTTTAAATCTCTAGCTGTTGATACATGATGATAATATTTTACAGGCATGTTATGGAGCTCCCTAGGTAACCGTAACCGAATTTAGTGTACCCTGCATTTAGTGCTGTGCCGATTCGATTATTTGTATTTTACTTTGATAATTCTTTAAGAATCTAATATTCGTATAACCGAAACTATCCCAAACTAACGGAATATCCGAAATAATTTCATATCCGTAACCGTATCTGAAACCGGTATAGTATTTTTCCTATAGCCGTATTCGTATCCTGATCCGAAATTTCTCATCCCTAATATTTTATCTGAAACGATGTGCTATAAACGACGATTGCGAATGTGAAAAAGCGAATTCGTCAGAAAATCCTGCTGAAATGTGGTCAGGCACAAATGGCTGGAGGGGTCGGGTCAGCGCGTGATGATATGAGCCCCCGGCCCACCATGCCACCCTCCACACCCCACTTGCCGACGTCGTTAACATCGCTCCACATTGCAGACAGTGTGAATTACAGTTTCATGTTTATGTGCATTTATACTTGTCATCGTGCATTTATATCTGCATATTAATTGAGTTCTTAAACAAACATTTCACCAGATAGTTAAATAAATATGATAATTGAGCACTTAAACATAAGGCGGAGCAGTGAATAGCGTTATGTAGAACAGCTTTATAAAGCACAAGCAGCATTGATATACAAGCTTACGTATCTACAATATAACTTAAAAGCAACACGGGACACCCAATTCCAATTTTCTAAGATGATTTTCTTTTACCATAGGTAATTTGGCCACAGGTGTATCGTCTGTATGTCGTTATTACGTATTCCCCGCGATATCTACCTTCAGCTTCATAGCATAAAATTTCAAATGGAACATCGAACGTGTTTTCCATACCAAGATATGGATATATTATGTTAAAATCTAGGGTCCCTACTACAGTTACGACTATCTATGATGCGGTTGTGGACTGTGATGGGTGCGGATTGAGATGATAATCCTCTACTCTACTGTGCTTGCTTCATAGATGACGTAATGAACGGTGCATTTAATTATGCTTTCAATACAATTAGCAACTACCTACATAGTTATGGGCACCACTACCATAATTAAAATATGCAATCTAATAAGTACAGAATAATTGGAGTTTACGTCTAGCATTTTTTATTTCTAAAACATTGCGTCAAGCACTACTAACAAAGCTTGTGTATCATTCCTATTTTTCTTTATTTAATGAAGGACACAAAAGACAATAGTTTTAAAGGTCTTGGGACAGACTTTGTATCATCTACGTTGATGTCACCCTCCGCCCAGAGGAATGAGAATAGCTCACTTTTGTTAATGAACTTTATTATTATGGCTATGCTGTGAGATGCTATTTCGTGTTACCGTGCGTTTCCACTGCACAATAACATGTTGTCACAACATATTGTTGTCTCTATTTAATGAGAGCAAAAAAATAGAGACAGCAATATGTTGTGTCAACATGTTTTGTGCAGTGGAAACGCACGGTTAGTTCTTACCAATTGTTGAATGACGTTAGAACTCTATGTTAAACCTTTTACCTATCAAGATGTGCTGTGTTGTTTTTAGCGATGATCGGATGGAGTGCATTCATGGTGCGTATTCTTAAATAAGTATGTTCAATGCTAATGTGAACGCAACTTTTGGATTTAATTTATAAAAAAAAATGGTCATTAAAACGCGCAAAGAATCCCCTAAAATACATGATTGTTGTTATTGATCAGAAGTTCTTAAGCTTGTGGTACCGTCCTTTATGTATTTCTTTGTTTTAGAGGAAGCAAAAAATGTTTCGTTGGGTGTACGTAGGTAATCTATACATATAATAAGAATGTAAAATTGGTCGCGTCTGTACATTCGAAATATTTGGAAAAAAAATAGTGGGGGGGACTTAGATTGACCAGCAGAATTCATTTTTATCATTTTTAGAATTTTTGTCTGTGTGTATGTTTGTATGTTTGTATGTTTGTATGTTTGCTCAGATTTTCGAAAGAGCACAACTTCGAATCCACCGGATGGATTTCAATGAAATTTGGCATGGATATGACTATTGGTCTAACTTAACATCTAGGATACTTTTTTTTTCGAAAATGTTTAGGGTTGCCACAGAAAATTCAAAAAACGACTTAAAAATTCTAAATGTTTGAAAGAGCACAACTTTGAATCCACCGGATTAATTTCAATGAAATTTGGCATGGATATGACTAATAGTGTAACTTAACATCTAGCATATTTATTTTTTCAGTAAAGTTTAGGGTTGCCACAAAACATTCAAAATCTACCTAAATATTCGAACACGTACTACTCCGAATCCAATGGATTGATTTCAATGAAATTTGGCATGGATATGACTAATAGTCCAACTTAACATCTAGGATATTTTTTTCTAAAATATTACATTGTAAATTTTTATGACCACACCGAAATTCTAGCCAAAAATAAGTTTTAGTTATTGAAATACGTCTATTTAGAGCGGAGCCCTACGGAGTCCTACGTTGTGTGTGATCCGGCACTATTTGGAATACATAATCTTAATTTGAATAATAATAATAAATATTTTATTGCTGCGTTCTACCATCTTAAGTTTCGTTTTTCTTAACTAGATGTCGCTATACTTAAAATCAGACAATACATGCCTTGCACCACATGTCAAAATTTAATATCTTCCTTGCTTCAAGGAATTTAGTTTTTTTATTCATAATTACGTATAAAAAACATGACAAGACCCGCTCTTTGTATCACGCGGAATCTTAGACGTTAACTCTGGAATTCATCTCCACAGTACTAATGCCGTAGGGAAGCTACCTACCTAAGAAGTAAGTCTAGAGGACCTGCTGATTTTGAATTAAGTAGTAATAGAAACATAGACATTGAACTCTGAACTCCAACCCCGCAGGAATGATGCTGCTGGGTAACTGCCTGCTTAAACCATAAATCTGGAGGACCTGCTAACTTTGAATTAGCAATGTGGGTATCAAGTAGAAGCTTCTCAGGCGAGGTCGCGTTTCCGATCCGGCGCTAGAATTTAAGGAAAACATGTAAAATGACTACTTGTAAGTGCCCTCCTAGGCCTAAACAAAATAAACGCTTTGACTATTGACTTAGACGATAAACTCCGGACTCTAACTTTTTAAGCACGATGTTGCGAAGTGACTCTTACCTAAGCCGTGAGTCTGGAGCACTCACTCATTTTAAATAAGGAACATGGGTATCAAGTACAAACTTAAACATTGAGCTCTGGAGTCCAACCGCTCAGTCGTGATACTGTGAGTAACTACAGATAGACTGGTACAGACAGAGATACTCACCTACCGATAGATTACAGACAGACCGATTCAGACAGACAGATACTTACAGCTAAACTGATACACACAGACAAATAAAGTCAAACTTTTGTTATACAACTAAGGCGCCAGGCAAGCGTACGGCCCACCTGTTGTTAAGCAGTTACCGTACCTTATAGATGCTTGCAACCAAAGGCATCGGTAGCACGTTTCCAACCTGAAGGGGAGTGGGGTTAGTGGGAGGGGACGGGGAGGTGGCTGGGTTGCGCTTCCGGCTCTCTCCCTCATCATACGAAACGAAGGTAAAGTGGCTACTTGAATGCCCATCTCCACCTTACTGGTCAGACTCTACCACCTTACTGGTATAGACTGGTACAGATAGACAGCCACGGACGGACGAACTCAGACTGATGCAGACTGACGTAATACAGATTAGACGATAGACAAAATTATATTTAAGGTCTTCACCGACTGGACGCGGACGGAGTCGCGGGCACAGCTAGTAAACTTAATAAATTTGTATAATAAGTGATTACAATTCAAACGCTACATCCGCTAACCTTGGTTAGGACGCACTGTAAGGTACCACTTACATACAAACATTGTGATGTTAACCGTAGTTAAGTGCGATAATAACACATAACGTGCTTATGTATGTTATGTTACCTACGAACTCTAGGATTATTACCAAATTGCGTGTAACGTACCGTAGCTAAGGACACAAACTTGTCCTACAGGTAGCTCTGGTAAGGACTAAACTTTGTGTGCGTCATTGTTGGCTTTTTATTTGCAACAATATACTTAAGTACCTAATAACATATTTCTTAGATAATTGACGTGATAAACATAGGTAAGAATATGTTTGTCATCAGCGCTGCGTCAATCAGTCTTCCTGTATTGCCATTACGCATTTGTTTATGATTAGTACCTAGGGTATCTACCTAACAGCACATGCCAATTGATATAAGCTGTCCTAGTGCGGTCAGCAACATACCTAAGTCGCTTAACAGTCTAGGTTTTTAAAAGCACTTCTTCACTTTTGCTTTGCATCAAATCCATTATTTTTCTTCATCTGAACTTAATTTAGTTTGGATGCAAATCTTTTGTTCTGACAAAGTTCACCAACGTTTATGAAATAAAAGAGACCTACCGATTTGAAAAAATGAAAATACCTATTCATCGACTTATGTTGCTGACTGTACCTAGGTAATACCATCGTGATATTTATGTTTGGAGTTCGTCTAAGTGTCCGATAAATCAAGCCATTGTCGCAGTTTATCGTAATTAAAAATGATGTATTATATATTATCATAAGGACATGCTTGTTCTGGATCCTATCAAATCACCAAACTCATACACTTGTCCTTCGACTGAAATATACCTGTGTGTGTGGCTACTCCGAAATATGAAACGAAACGTTTCGGCTGACTTAGGAAAATATACCAATATTTTCCTACTCCGAAAGCGTTTCGGAAGTGTTCCGTATTCTTTCGGAGTAGGGTCCACGAAAGAAGAAACGTCAAAGCACGACTATCGAATGCGAACTTTGAATCCGAAACACTTTCAGAGTGTAGGAAAACGTAGTTACCATCCGTCAACCGAAACGTTTCGTTTCGTATTTCGGAGTAGGCCCCCACTAAAGATCTCTGCAGGATCTGTCACGTGGCCTCCGGGATAAATACCTATTGTTTGAATAAATGTGCTTAACAATCGGGAGGCACATGTCGGCATCAGTACGTTACGATCTTTGTTATTCGTTTATTTTTACGTGGACTTCCGCTGTTACTTGCGGCGTATGTATCATATTTTGTATTCATATAACGTAAATTATAGGTACATAATCGCATTACCTACATATAAAGGCTATATAAGTAGGTATGTACTAACTACGTAAATACCTACATGCTATACCAACCTAGGCTTGATAATGAAATAACTCAGGAGACAAAGGAAGTTGTTCAATAATCGCGATCCCTTGACGCGGTTTACCTTGACCGCAGCTGTCGTTCTCGCCACAAGCCAGCTGCAAATGACAGTACGCTTCCGACTTCACCACTGGTCATATAGGATGTGCAAGCTTGCAAGTAGGTAACTATTCTGCATTGGTACCTATTTACAATGTATTGCAATTACCTAGCGCATGCATTGCACTGATTGAAGGAGTTTGATTTTGATTTGACTTGATTTACTTCATGAATTATTTGTTTGACTATAGGTAACGTTCCTAAACAAATATCTCGGTAGTGACAAAAATACTGAGATTTTATTAGAAGTGTCTTGAGCTTTATAATGCAGAAAAATTTGAACCTTGAACCTTTGAGATACCGTGGTGGGTGACGTGTTTGTTTGTTTGATATGAATTCTATAGGTATAATAAAGTACTTTATGAATAGGTACTTTACACCTGTTCAAACATTTCAGGCTAGGTCCTTTTACATTTTGCATTAGTAATCAGATACACATAATATTATTGTAGTAAGGTTGTTGTCACCCTATTTATTAAATTTGTACAAACGCAATTGACTACCTATTATTTTTCTTCTTAGGCCTAGGCCGCACCGCGGTTATATCCGCGCTGTTAAAACCGCGTCCTATGGAATCATATGAACCGCAAGTGCGGATAGGTTCATATGATTCCACAGGACACAGATTTAACGCGGTTTTAACAGCGCGGATATACCTAACCGCGGTGCGGCATAGGCCTTAATTTAAGTATCCACAGGAGCAAACATAAAAATCCCTATGGTTACTGTACGGTCATAGGTACTAACAAATAAAACACGCAGACCATTTCGTAGGCATGAAACAAATCTACAAAATATTCATTGCTGGAATAAATCTTAAGTAAGGTAAGGAGGACAATTTTTTTATGTAAGACCTACTTAAATATTGTTTGGTTCTATAGGTAATCTACAGGTAAGGAAAGATATTAGAAGCTTAGGTTGAAACTTCTTTCATCTAGGTATTAGAAGGATTGATCCATAAGAGGACAAATGAAAAGAACTGAAGAAAAGTGCGAGTAGGTAGCACCTACGTACGAAGGTAATCTGGGAAAGCAAAATAAACAAACATAATAAATCAATACGACAGCTACGAAGGTAATAAAAAGCTTGATAATAATAAGTAAGCTTGAAGGTAAAAAAGGTTGGTACTTGTTATCAAGTGGACTCACCTACGAATGCTCGGTTCGGCTCGGTCAGTACAGGCTCGGTTTGGCGACACGCCCGCGCGCCGCCCGCCAGGCTCGCGCACTGCCGCCGCCGCCGCACCGCACCCGCGTCGCCCTCCGCCCTCCCTGCCCGCCAGAGGGCGCAGCCAATCTCCAGCCTCCCGAGTCCCGCTCCCATCGATCCACCCTTCATTACACCGACGCATCCCTGTACCCGTTACGCTCTATCCTCTGCGACATAGAGTTTCAAATGACTCGTTAGGAATCGTGTACTGTCGGCACCCGTTTGATGACGTGGGTACAGCTTCGTAATGATGATTGCTGAGCTTTATTTTCTCAACAAAGGGCACTGGCGGGACGAGTGATACCGAATTACTTATTTAGTTATGATTCCAATGACTTGATATTTTATGGGACACTGATTCTTCCTTTTTGTATTTGCTAGCATCAACTCACTCAATAAAACAAATGAAACTAACAAATAATATATTTTTATTTCATTTAAGAAAATGTTAACTCATAAAATCACAACATAATTATACCTTATGTATGTGTCATCACAACATACAATGGTTATTTTACATTTCATTTATTCACAATATCTACATATACACCGTGTTCATGTCCATTTGCTTTAACTTTAAGGGTAAATTCCTGACGTCTTATTGAGTTAATTTCTCAAAGAAACTAAGTGCCTAACTCGTACCGTTTTCAAATTATTTAAAATCTAAATTTAATCACTAATCTAAGTTAAACCAGTGTAAAATCTTCTTATTTCATAACCAAATACTATTTTCGTCTCGTTCGTAAGTAAAGAGTTTTCAATGTTCCTTATGTACGACAAGGTTTATAAAATGAGTTCGTTTTGATGTTGTTTTTACTTTTCTCGCATGTGTCACGTCAAATTGACAATACTAATTTAATAAGGACCTTTTACAATAGCCATCAATGAAATATTTAATTATTTTGTATCGGATACCTATATTTTTTTCGAATTTCAAAAAACGGTTTAAGGGATAAGATTATGGTAATGTTCCAAGCACTATGTCTAAGTTAAAGCAAATGAACATAAACACGGTGTATATTAATTGACAAATATTATATTCATATATACCTAATACTTATAAGTAACAGAAATTATAATAATGTACGTATATTCTTATGGTTATAAACGTTATGATATGTCCCAGCACATTCATATACTTTATACATTTTCTCTCGACATAATTTTTCAAACGAGACACTATCGTAGGTAGTCATCACTATCATTATACGGCATACAATAAGGAAGACTTAACACAAGCGTTAAAATAGGTAATAAAATAAATAGGTAATACCTTATATTATAGTAAGTATAATTTCAGTTAACAGCGGATACCTAAGTTAATAGCTACCAATGCATGGTACAATAAGTATAAATAATAAACTGTAGATATGTTACACCAATAATATCAAACAAATATTAATATACTATATGTACAGATTGTATCAGTGTGTACGTAAATATATTCTTGTTTCTGAGTCACAGAACCAAATATTTTTCACAAAATCCATAAAAGCGGCCACTAAAACTTAACAGACAATAGGTGAATATTTAGCCTAGATTTTTTAGAGTTCCGTACCCGAAGGGTGCGAACGGGACCCTATTACTAAGCCTACGCTGTCCGTTTGTCTGTCTGTCCGTCTGTCCGTCAGCGGACTGTATCTCACGAACCGTAATAGGTAGAGTTGAAATTTTCACAGAATGTGTATTTCTGTTGCCGCTACAACAAAAAATACTAAAAATAAAATAATAAAATAACATTCAAAAATAAAGGGGGTCCCTATACAGGAATCTTGATATTTTTGACGTTTTTATTCTACGGTGGTACGGAACCCTTTATGTGCAAGTCCGACACGCACTTGGCCGGTTTTTCTTATTATGATTAGAGTTTTACTCAGTATTTAGTTATTTACCCGATACTCATACATATGCGTAAATATTATTTCCATACACAGATGAAATTTTATAATACATATTAAAAAGATATTACATACATATTTATTACTCAACCAAAATATAAATTAAAACATACAATAATTTATTTCGATAGAACATAATTAAATCTACATATTGGTATCTATTATGGATATTACATAAAATAATAATCCACATTCCACGTGCATATTGTATCTACTTATATCAATAATGTTAATTATACTTATTCGTACTTTTGTTTTACAGTAAACATTGAAATACTTCTTTTTTAATGAGGAATAGGTATGTGAGGAATGAAATTTGTAAATGCGAACTATGTTGATACTCAAGGCATGAACATAACAATTTGTACACTATGGTGGTGTAATCTACACTTACCTATATTTTCAGCATGTAATACTTTTATAATCCACTGTAAGAGTAGCGTCCAATGGTTTGGGTGCATTTTTATCTACCTATCCAGTTTTACCATTTCAGACTCATTAAGGAAGATTATTTTGGAAGATGTTATATTATAATTTCCATCATGAATTATAATTAATATCTATCTATTTAAGACATTAATATTTTTCAAATAAAACGTATCCTTTAACAAACAAAGGAAGGAAGGAATGTCTATAATATATAATATCTATCAACATCTATATCTATACTAATATTATAATAAAACTAAAGTAACTCTGTCTGTCTGTGTCTATCTCTATAACAAAATTCACTAAAATTGTTTTAGCGGTTTAGTTCTGAAAACGTAACAGGCAGACAAACAGAGTTACTTTCGCATTTATTATACATATTAGTATAGATAGATGAAGAATGATGATGTAAGAAAAAACAATAACATATAAATTGTTGTTGTCGTCAATTTCTTTTCGAAGTTTGTTTTTACAAGCAAAACGTTGTCGTTGGATAGAAATAAGAGATATTGATCGTTCGTTTTATTAATGTAGGTAGATATAATAATTAATAACATTGTCTAGTACAACTGTTTACTTAATTTTAATTGATTATTTTCACATTTGGGGCAGAGTAGCGGCTTCTAACAGCTATAAAGTAGGAGTGCGGCCTCTGCTATGGCATACAATATAATTGTACTTGAAAATGAGACTGACTAGTAATGCGCAATGCTTCAAAGTAATCTAGTTATGTGTGCTGCCTACTATAAGCAATATATTCACTACGATAGGTGACTATGATATTATTTATTTAAATGGAATGGATAGAACTAGGAATCGAAGAATGCCCGTAAAATAGCTAACTTTAGGAACATACCTATTGCTGCTTACAAATTGGTATGTTCAATCTGCGGTTCCTCTGTTACTGAGCCTACATAGGTTTCTTTACCAATGTCATCGAGCGATTGGTTAAGACAACCAATAAGTTAACGCTATATTTCGTCGGTTATAGGAACACATATCTACTAGAGATAGCAGATAATACAGGGTGGTGACGACATAGTGACAATAAATTAAAACACGATCCCTGCTAGTCAATCACAACACATTAAAATTATAAAATTAGGTTTACATCAAAGTCCAAAATTTCAAATTTTCAAACAAATTAAATGCGGAAATAGTCTTAACCTAACACAACATCCTTTATACACGTCTACCGACCTCATAGACTGACCTGTAAGTACAAGCGTGGCAACATCGCTTCGGTGTCGGTGTTTTTAGCGGTATCTTAGTAGGCGTAAAGTTAAAATAGTCAAAATAAAAAAGCAATCACGTGGCAATACCTTTCAATATAATTTAATAATATTTTATGTGCGAACTACTAATGTGATACCCAGTATGCGGTTTCAGTTATTGTCATGATGGATCGTCACCACTCTGTATAACGAATAGTAACAGGTGCGATTATTTTATTAATAAGAACATGGATAATAGTTTGCTTTCTGTTAAAACTTAACAGAGATTTGGAATAGTCTTGGGAGCCATTAAATATGTAAGTAAATTTTACCTTTTACAGGCAATCTTCGGTGTCTAGCCATTACCTACGAATAATATTACCGTTGAAGCATTGTTTCACGCACGCTTTTAATTGGTAAGACTAGTAAAATAATCCTTTAAGAGGGGAACATTTTTTTTGGTCACTCGCTAATATTTTAAATACTAACATCGATTAATAATTTGTATCTAGAACAAAAGGTCTTCACTAGGTTTTTATAAACCTGATCGTCATTTAGGCACAAACCTATAGCACCGTTAACCTAAGGAATTATTGAAAAGAAAACGAAATTATTTCGCGACTCCATTAGGGAGGTTTTTCGTCAACTCCCACATCGACAGTCGATGGTCAGCCTACAATATTTATGCTAAAGGTAAATATAATAAATAATATTTTCTTTACACAACTTATGTAGAAAAAATATTTTAGAAAAAAATATCATCATAAAATGTAGGGAAGGTAAAATAATTGTACCGAACAAGCGCACGCAGACAGCGGCGCGGGCGCGCGGTGCGTGCGGTGCGTGCGGTGCGGGCGGCGCGGGCGGCGGGTGGTGCGCGGGCGCTATAAGTCCGTCTCGGTCCACTGCTAGTCGCCGCGCCGCAACCGCCGCGCCGCCGCCGTCTGCTGCCGGTACAGCCACACCTGACAACAATATTACGTTAAGAACAGCTCTACATATACTCCGTCCAAGCATTTATTTTACTTTTGACATTTAAGAATGTCAAAGAAAAATAAACCTTATTGCGTGACAATAAGGCTCATGAGTCATAATCTATCAAATCTATAATAATATAGAATCTAAACTCTTATAATATAGATATACTCATATAATAGAGATAATATAGATGAACCATAATATAAAGTAGTCAGATTCATTTTTCTTTGACGTTCTTTAATGTCAAGACGAAGTATAGTTAGTAGGTATACTCAGTAGGAGTCCGGGGATTTTATGATAGCAGTACCTGACCAATGCTAGGTATTACCATTATTAAACGTATGAAAAACCATTAACATTCATACATAAAAAAGTAAACACGTGCCGTTCACCAAACCGAGCTGGAATCGCAGACCATGAAACATTCATGAATGGTGATGTAATTTTAGTATAGATTGTACTAACTTGGAAGAGAATAACGACATCTAAGGAGACTTGAAGGCTGCCGCACACCCAGAACTGTGCAGGCGCTTCTCTTAAAACGAAATATGCAGTCTTGAAAACGTCACCACACGTCCACATCACCACCATGCTTAAGCTGAAATTAAACATAAGACACTTTTAAACTATTCATTCCTGACAAAGATACCAATGCCAAATTATGAAAAGTATAAAATAGGTAATCTGTTCTGCATAGAACATGCTTCGTCTAACCCAGGGGCACCAGCTATAGTAATTGTTTAATATTTCAAATAACATTTACCTCATACCCTCAGTACTTTTATTCTGAAGATTTTTAGCTATCTGAGGCGCACCGAGCATGGCCTCGGTGAACAGGGCGAGGAAGCCGATCAGCTCCACGAACGGAGCGAACTCTATCAACAGGTACGTGATCGCAGCGCCCAGCACCGAGAACACCAGCATACAGTCCACATAGCTTTGGAAGTCTGTCCACGCCCAAAAATATTTTCTATCCAAATCTGTAAAAGAAAGCATGATTGTAACTTAGACTGATTGTAACTTATGGCCGGCGCACAGTGAGGATGGCATGGCATGGCATCTTAATTTTTATTAATCGAATTTAATACTTATCCAATCGAAATAAGGTATATATTTCAATGCTCGGTGATCGACCTCGGAGTATTTTCTCGGTGCACCCGCTGGAGCACCTTATTTCGTTTGGATAAGTATTGAATTCGATTAATAAAAATTAAAATGCCATGCCATGCCGTCCTCACTGTGTGCCGGCCATTAGACTGATTGTGACTTAGGTTGTAACTTTTCTAGAATACACCAAATGTCAATTAAACTTTATATCTACAGTTCTTGCAATGCACGACTGCGCCCACCCTTGGCTGTTGTAAAGTGTATCTGTATATGTGTTAATGTGTGCGTTAACGGCTCCGCCAGGCACCCACACTATCACACTGTGCATGTACATGTAGAACCACAACCAAAGGCCGACCGCACTCGTGAATTGCAAGAATGGTACCACCACATTAGTACTGCAGAAATAAAATTAACGAAGAAACCAATTAGAATATGAAAACTTACTATATTTGTTATTAGTTAAATGTATTTACTATGATACAGGAAGTCATGCTCACGTTTATAAACATCACCACAGATAAGCTGACATAAATTTGACCCATTCATGATAGCAACTTGTAAAGATCATTGAACCAAGTTAATAAATGTGTGTAACTTATAAAATTCGTGTTTACAAATTTTATAATACTAACCCTATCCAACTGGTTACCTGCTGTCTGTTAAGTCATGCTTGAACCTTAACCATTAATTATAATACACAATGTACAACAAACATGCAATGGAAAATAAAATAAAAGCTGGATGATTATAAAATAACTTTTTAATATCCCAAATAATATGACGAATACATTATTAATTCCAAATAATAGTAGTAAAGCATGAGGCGTATTGGTAACTGAAACAAAAACAGTATGATGACTGGTATGTAGCACAACTTGCAATAATTCCTCATGGCAACAATTCAGATTACAGCAGTCAGCAGTCACTCACCATAGAAGCGATGGCGTTTCTCCCTGCCAGCGACGCCGCTGCGCTGGTCCAGCCAGCGTGCCGTCTCATCCGGCTGAGCTGAGCCGTTCACACAACATAACAGTATATATAACATGAATATTGCACCTAATTCCATCATTCACACCAACCACCAAACAAACATAAAATAATGTTAAAATAAAAATAATTGCAGCCAAGAAAAGTTAGTCTCTCTAGGACCTATAATCAAGTTGATAGTAAAAATATGTGTAATGTACTTAAGATATTATTGAAAAGAAATAGAAAATTTTATATTGATACAGATTAATTTAATATAATAAATAATTGGTTAAATCCAGCTTGTACTATCATTATTAGGTATTAATTAACTGTTATTTGCAGAGGAAAATTATTACTGAGCGTTGATTAGCCATATAAGCAAATTAAAGTAAATTATTATATCCACTGACTTGCTACTATTGCATCACTTGTACCAACCTGTGAATATTCTCTCCCTTGCCCTTATTATCTGGTTCTTTTTTCTAACAGTCACACAGAGGTGTATCATCACAAACATTGTTATATTCATTACAATACTTTGTATTAACAGCGGTATCTCATACCGTTTACCAAACCTGCAACATTATTTAAAAATAATATCTTAATGAAAAACCAAACGCATTTGCGTGTTGCTGATAAAAAAATGTAATTGTTACATACCAAAATAATATCCTCAATGTGTTAGCTATAAGTAGTGCTAAACACACATACAAAGAAAATCCGTCTGCATCTTGTGTTCTTTTAATTTGCCTATATTGGGGTATGTATGGGGCCATACCACCCACTATCATAGCACCAGCTGCTCCCCATCCCACTAAATGCCCCACGGTAAGCCCTAATTCGTCCGAAATTATCCAATCCATAGTTATAGGGACTGACTTTTTGAACGCCCAAATATCAAACTATAACGATGCTATACTCTTGCCCGTGCACTGCATGGACAATATTGATCACAATCTTCATTATTTACCAACTACTTTGCATGCAAGAATTTTTTAAATCATACAAATAAGGTTACTTTTTGTAATTTTTTGGAATTTCTTTCTCTTTCTTGCCGTCATTGCTTAAAAGCAACACGCTTAAATTTGTTAGCGCGCTTAGGCGCTTACTTAAAAAAGCGGACTTTTCAAACGGCTTTTCGTTTAAGCACCCACTTCTAGTAACGACACACGTCTAACTGGCCCGCGTTCGGAGGCTACGCTCCGCAACGTGGGCGCAACTTTTCATTCCATTGTCGCCACTCGGCTGTTTATTATTTTTTACGTTGTTTTTTTTTATATTTTTGAGAAACTGGAGGTTTTGAGTTTAAAAATATGAAACAACCGGTCAGCCGTTCCATACTTTCTTATGATGGTCAATGATTCCATACCATCGAGCAAGTGAAAAAACAGCCGAAAACTCCACCCTGGACCCCTAAACGCGGCCCTTTTGAACAAATTTCACTCTGACATTGACAATGACATGAGCATTGACGTTTCTTACACATCACTCAACACACGCAAGAGGGTTACCAACTTAGGGCTTTTAGCCCCAAATTTAGGGCGGAAACATGCATATTATTATGCATTGTTTCGGCCCAGAAAATATTAGGGATATTTTTAGAGCCATAAATAATATTTCATGCACCAATATTTTTACTGGCTAAAACAAGTAAAAAAAAGGCAAAACGTCTATGCGAGTTGTTCTCCTTCCTTGTACAGTGTATTATTATTATTAAAATGTTGCAGTTGTATACCTAATGTATGACTTTAAGAATTCCGAAAACTCAAATGCAACGCCAAGTCGGGACTTAAACCATTTACTAACGATGGTCGATAATGTAGATCTTTAATTAGTTGTAATAAGTTTTAATAAAAATTAAGTTTAAAAACTAAAACCCGACAACTGAAAAATCGCGCTCTTAAAAGTATGAAACAAGAAAATATTCTCATCTAGAGGATAGCCGTGGCCCGTGGTCATATGCCACTTTGACCTAAAGGGCCTAAACGGACCACGGCTATCCTCTAGATGAGAATATTTTCTTGTTTCAGATTTTTCAGTAGTCGGGTTTTAGTTTTTAAACTTACTTTTTATTATTTTGGAGTTATAGGTAACAATATATATATTTTTGAAATGTGCTCATCAAGCTCTTTCATTTGATACCCCACACGGTTTCATTAAAAAATGATTTTTTTTAGTTCGTGACATTATGTCTTCTAGAGGGCGCCATATGCAATTTTATGTGACGTCACATAGCCTATAACCAGCGCGCCATTAAGCCGCTTCTAACGATACCTCATTTGTCAAATTACGACAAGTAGTTTGGAAGTTAGGCGGGAACAGATGCACATACATACATACATACATACCGGTCAAAATCATAACCCTCCGCCGTAGTCGGGTAAAAGTAATTAAAACTAAGTTATATTTTGTTTATCTTACTTAATAGAACAGGAAATTCATTTAAACAATACCCTTGAATAGGTACGCAATTTAGGGGGTTTTTCGGGGCTTTTGATTATTGCATTTAGGGTTATTTAGGGGTATTTCATCTTGATTTTAGGGCTCTTTTATTTTAAGAGTTGGCAACCCTGCGCAAGGTCACCATTATCGCTTATAAAAATATTGTCGAATTTTATATTTTCAATTGAATTTTCAATTTTCCAGCTCAAATCGTAAGTTGTGTGGGGAGTAGAAATTTTAATATGACCATAATATCTAAGTTAATTACAGTTCTGCGGACCAGTAGTACTGTTGAGTGTTTGCCAGCGGTGTTACACTCATCTAAACATAGATATGCGCGCTTTTATTCAGCTCAAAAAGAGAGTGGTTTAGCTAGAAGTCAAGAAAAAAGCGAAGTCTCAACTGATGTCCGACCTCTGGGAGAGAAAATTAAAGAAACAACAAAGACTGCTTCATATACAGGAGTTATCTTAGTCGGTATCGGTGTCACCGGGGTTATCTTCTTCTATGTCTTTAGAGAGTTGTTCTCTAGTAACAGCGCTAATAGCATTTACTCAGAAGCATTAGAGAAATGTAAGAATGTAAGTTATCTTCTAAATTTGTTTGGTAGATATGTCATGTCAATTCATACTTACCTATGAAGTAGGTACCTACCCAAATAGGTGTATATAACTTTTATACCTACTCTTGTTATCTTGTATGATTTCTTTATGAAAGCAAAAAGTTGTCTTTGAGGTAGGTACATTATCTATAACATTAACTGAGGCCCTATGCAAAATATTGTGTGCTTATAAATTAAGACGAATTAAGAGCGGCTGTAGCCTAGGGGCGAACATGTTGGGCTAGTAATCAGAAGGTCCCAGATTCGATCCCTGGTGGGGCATGCACCAATGGATTAATTTTCACCTATGTGCATAATTTACAGTTCACTTACGGTGAGGGAAAACATTGTGAGGAAACCTACCTATCCCTCGGGATTCGATAATAGTCAGTTCCTGCATACTCGGCGACAAGGTTCACCACTTGTCATATTGGATTCTGTCTATCTGGTGAAATGTGGGCTTTGAGTTTGCTTTCTGTTTGCCTACAATGTGGCGGTGTATGGCCACTCAAGCCTCTGACTACCCCCAAATGGGGATAAAAGTCGTTACATTATTATTATAAATTAAGACCTTATAGTATATCCTCACTCCCTCATACAAAGCCCTTTTACAAATTTATGATTAAATTACAGGATCCAAGAGTTGAGGATGCACTAGGTCCTCCAATCAAAGGTTTTGGAGAAGAGACCACGAGGAGACGGCGCACACATGTCAGCCATGCTGTCTACGAGAAGGATGGTGTGAAGCACATGAGGATGAGGTTCTATATCAAAGGTATAAGGAACAAAGGAATTGTTGAACTGGACATGAAGCAGGTGAGAAATCATTATAAGAGAATTAGCTGTGTGCCCAATATAGGAGTTCCTTACTCCATCCCCTTATGA
Organism: Drymonia ruficornis; assembly: GCA_947859195.1. NCBI lineage: Eukaryota > Metazoa > Arthropoda > Insecta > Lepidoptera > Notodontidae > Drymonia > Drymonia ruficornis. Next base: position 10,327,115 of record OX401905.1, on the reverse strand, counting down.
GATGAATTTTAGTCTAAAAAATCCTTTCCTAGTGCTCACATACATTATTAAGAAACTCCTGTGTTTAATTTTATGCTTTTAGACCCACTGGTTTAGGCTGTGCATTGACTGTCAGTTAGTCAGGATAATTTTATTAAGTAGAAGACAACAAAGATATCCCCCAAATTTATAAAAAAGTTATGATGGACTTATACTAGCATGATGCGCCAAAGAAATTCTTTGTGAAACCATTGTTAACTGGCTAAAAATGTTGGTGATGAATTTTGTATCGGCTTGTGATTTTAGTGAGTCTAATGCCGTGTGTCCACTGGCAAGAAAACTTGCACAAGTTTACTTGCGCAAGCGACTTCCAATGTGTAAACACTCACGCAAGTGGACTTCTGCGACTTGCCAAACTTGCTGCAAGTCCCACATGTATGCGGTTGTGTAAAATTGCAGTCAGTGGAAACACGTCGGCAAGTGACTTCTGCAAGAAATTGCGCAAGTTACTTGCCAGTGGAGACATGGCATAAGAAAAATAGTTACATGCTTAACTTCTTTTTCAGAATGAATATGGAAACTACTTATGCCGTTATTTGCTGGTTCAACTTGATGATTTTAGTGGAAAAACCTTCATTATTGAAGACAATCGAGCAGAATTAGACAAGAAAATTAACTTCGGAAGTCAATTGCCTGCTCTATCACTTACCCAGTAACTCAACTACAATAAAATTATGTAAATTGTAAAAAAGTATAGATAGGTACCTAAGTAGCAATCATAGTTATTTAAATAAAAAATGCCAAACATTTCCATTTCTATTTTATTGGCAATTAACAAGGTTAACACTATACTGCACAGATAAGGGCACGACTTTAAAAACTTAAGTTGGTAAATCGTAAGAAAAAAAAAAACTAACGGAAAACACTGAATATTACAAATGTTTAGTAATTTTTCTTCCAAGGAGTAATTTCCCAGGCCATGAGTAGTCTATGGTTAAACACAAATCTTTTTATTTTATGCAATATCCAGTAAAAAACAAGTACAATGGAAAGGTACTGAGGCCATGCCCACTTCAGCTCTTGCATAATACTCGGAATATACAGGATCTCCATTTCTGGTATTCTGAGACGTATCTGTAACTTCAGGAAGCCTGTGTGTCCATTTTCACTTCTCGAGTATATTGTTTTAGTGTGTGTTGTTACTGAAAATGTACCAAATATTGTATAATAATAACATCAGCATCAGATTAAGTAGCTTTTTAGCAACTGCTTGATAGGCCCGAGTGGGTGAGCACTTCCTTCGCATCGATCCAGGGCCCTAAGTCGTTTAGCCATTGCCATTGAGCCGCTATAGTTTAGTTTTCGATCGGCCTCTGTTGACGCCACAGTGGCGCCACAATGGCTAAGCGACTTAGGCCCAGACCGTTCACAAAATAATACAGGTTGGCACAAAAGGCGCTCGCTTCAATTAGTAATGTCAATGAACTTAGAATGGAATATCTCACCTTCCCTTAAAAAATAATGTTCTAATACGAAGTCTATAACGTTATCTTGACTATCTCTTTCATAATTGAATAAGGAAATGTTGTATTTTGTATCAATGTGGTTTGATTTACATGGCAAGTGGGATACTTGATAGAATTGGAGGTCCCCATAGTATTTTAGCCCTGAAGGTGGCACCACGAACTGTTTATTTAATACAGCCAAACTCTGCATGTGCAGTGGGCACGTTGTCTGGAATGAAGCCAATGCATTAAAAAATACTCAATATAGGTAATATAGATATTCAAGGTAAAATTAAATTTAAAAAGGTAAACAAGTAATTAATATACTTAACTTCCTAAATGTAAAATTGAATACCTACCATTAATTTTAAGTCCAACGCCGAAATGAAGATAACAGAGGCTATAGTCCTGTTCTGAGGAATATTCAGATGAAAGTTAAAATCTAAAATATCATTTGTGCCATCATCATTGTAATCATATTCTTGTACCTAAAATAAGTTTAAAAGTCGAATTATAGTCTACCTACTTATTTGGAATACCTATAGTTACTAGGATTTTTATCAGATAATAATAGAAACCTGCATTTCTGCACAATTTTCCTCATTGTCAATACCATTTAATGTATTGGCTTCTCCACACACTATGTATTGACTAGGGTCATCTGTTTCTGCTACCAGCAGATACTCATAAGTAAAATGTATATTCGGCTGCTCGTAGAAACTATGAGATTTCAGCCAAAATCCTGTAAAGAAATATGACGAAAAGTTGTTAAAATAAGTAATTGCTTTGGTACACATACCTTTAACAGGTAGATTAAAGATTTCAAATGAGATAGAAATTAACATCCGACCGACACAATTTTACCTATGATTCGCATCTTTGGTTACAGTATTTTGGTAGACCTAGGTAGGTAGGTACTTACCTCTACTTCTATATGCTATCAAAAAAGGCAAAATTATATTTAACAGTGTAGTAATGAGAGTAAATAACATTGCTTTTGAAAGGAAATAACTTTTGTATTGAACTTCCACATTGTAACTGAACAATCTATAAAGGCCCATCCTTTATCTACTTATTTATAAATACGAATAAAACAGTTCACTTTAATTATTTTCCATTCAGATAATCGAGTTCACGGTAAAAATAGCTGGAGAAATGAAAAGTGCACGAAATTATCGAGATTCACAGTCGAGCTTGTCTGACGACTGTCATTTTTATTATTAGTAAACAATGAGTTGCTAAGCAACGGACGTTAGGCGTTAACGGACGGAAAAAATGCACACTTTTTTTGGATAAGTGGGTGGGTATAAGGTATACTCGGTAGATTAACGACGTAAGTTGCCTTATGGCTTGCTTGTACCAGGGACGTAGCTACCGCTGTATCAGCTGTATCAATGATACGGGGCCCCCGGGCTACAGAGGCTCCGAACGTGTGTGAAAATACTTGACCCTTCATATGGAAAAAATCTTTACCTTTAATTTGGGCCCCCAACAAATTTTGATACAGGACCCGTCTCAGGCAAGCTACGCCACTGGCTTGTACGTACCTTTCGCTACGAGGTGAAGAGACTACACTGACTCAAACAAAAGAACTGACGGTGCGTATTCGGTAGCGGCTTGGGAAGGAGGAGTCCGTTACCGTGCTTTGTTTAAAACAAAAGAGAACAACAGCTATTAGCCCGTATTTATTTACATGGCAACAAGTAATAAAGTAGGTACAGTTGTTATCACAAGTGCTTGATGCTTTTTTCATTAGCTTGCGACTGTATCATCTTTGAAGGATTTTCATTTCGTGTGAGGATTTTCGGTCCAAGTCCAGCACTTAGAAACTGGTAAAATGCCAATAGTAAGCTAGCCACTTTACAATAAGACCGTGACTGTCCTTACTCCTTACCACCGTCAGCTTGCTTACCCCGTCAGAGGAACGCAGGCGTGATTGTCTTATAACAAAAAACCTGGTGCACTAAAAAGCCTGAAATAATATTTCTATTACCACCTCTGCCTACCCCTTCGGGAAAACCAGACGTGATGGTGTGTTATCGAGTATTTGGGGTCGGTGCCAATCTATCTTATTACTTTTATAGTAGGTAGACTTGGCATACCAAGATTGGCACCGACTCCAAATACTCGATAACACACCATCACGTCTGGTTTTCCCGAAGGGGTAGGCAGAGGTGGTAATAGAAATATTATTTCAGGCTTTTTAGTGCACCAGGTTTTTTTGAAGTCGGTTTGTTTTTTTTTAATAAAAATCATTTTATTTCACGATTTTTAGTGGCGCCATACCAATGAACATTTTGGCATATTGAACCGTATGAAGTAAGCCCAACAAAAGGTAACTGCTGTAAATCTTTGAGGAATTCCCTCGACTGTCAATGGTCTCCATCATTAGACCTGTATTGGCACGTATAACCCATATGGGTGCAAAGTTCTCTCCAATACAAATTAATCAAGCCCAAACACCAGGTAATTGCCGTAAATCGTTGAGGAGTTCTCTCGACTGTCTTTTGACTCCATCATCAGACCCCTAATGACAGTCACAACCCATCTAGGTGTAAAGTTCTCATCAATACTAATTAATCAAGCCCAAACACAAGGTAGCTACTGTAAAACGTTGAGGAGTACCCTTGACTGTCCTTCGTCTTCATCATCAGACCCCTAATGACAGTCACAACCCATCTAGGTGTAAAGTTCTCATCAATACTAATTAATCAACCCCAAACACAAGGTAGCTACTGTAAAACGTTGAGGAGTACCCTTGACTGTCCTTCGTCTTCATCATCAGACCCCTAATGACAGTCTTAACCCATCTAGGTGTAAAGCTCTCATCAATACTAATTAATCAAGCCCAAACACAAGGTAGCTACTGTAAAACGTTGAGGAGTTCCCTTGACTGTCCTTCGTCTTCATCATCAGACCCCTAATGACAGTCACAACCCATCTAGGTGTAAAGCTCTCATCAATACTAATTAATCAAGCCCAAACACAAGGTAGCTACTGTAAAACGTTGAGGAGTTCCCTTGACTGTCCTTCGTCTTCATCATCAGACCCCTAATGACAGTCACAACCCATCTAGGTGTAAAGTTCTCATCAATACAAATTAATCAAGCCCAAACACCAGGTAATTGTTGTAAATCGTTGAGGAGTTCCCTCGACTGTCTTTCGTTTCCATCATCAGATCGACTCCAGACCTTCATAAAATAGTAGTGCTTTAAAATACTTAATGAAAACAATTACAAACGCACTAGTCGCTCCTACGATTTTCGAAGGTTCCCCTCGATTTCTCTGGGATGCCATCATCAGATCCTGGTTTCCTTATCATGGTACCACCGCTGGAATATCTCCTTTCCAACAAAAAAAGAATCATCAAAATCGGTTCATAAATGACGAAGTTATCCGCGAAAACACATAAAAAAAAAAATATATATATACGGTCGAATTGAGAAACCTCCTCCTTTTTGAAGTCGGTTTAAAAACCATTAAGCATCAATGATTTAAATAATTACTACACAATAAATTAGTACCTACTTGGTACTTAAAAATTGAAATACTTCTAAGGGCTATACGGACAAGGGTGAGAAGTAGAGTACCTACTAAATATATATTGATGTTCTTTATAGTTTTGATGATGTATAACGTGAAATTGAACTTTAGAACACATGCGTTAGTAACAACTGAGTTTCTAGTTCTTGTTTCACTACGAGTCAGTGAACATTTACAATAGCGGACTAGAAGCCACCGACTCCGGCGCCTGGCGCGACAACTGATACCTCTGAACGATCCTTTACGGTGGTCCTATATAAAGCTCCCGAATCAACAGAACCACATCATTCGCTCTGGTGTCGTCCCGGAGCACAGTGAGGTCCTTCATCGGGACTTGCATATCCTTCATACACGTACAGCTACTACGCAAGAATGTCCATGGTGAGAAGATCTAGTATGGACAGAATGTCCTCAAGCATGACGTCCAGCATGACTGGGATGGGTTTGGGTGGCATCACTGGACTGACCTCTGGAATGAGCGCGCTGAGTTGCATGAAGGACCAGCCGATGACGATCGGTGGGATGCCTTCCAACTATGTTCCTGGATTGTCCGCCTATTATAATATCTCCAGCTTCTGTCACCGCCCCGGGCAGACCCGCCGCTGGCCCATGCAGCGTGCCGGACCCACGGCGCAGCATCGCCCCGGCCGCTCCCACAGCACGGGGGCCCTGCACCGTATGAAACACTCCACGAGGAACAGCCCGAATACACAGTACGCCCACAATATGATTTGCAAGATGGCCGACCAAAACGAACGTCGACGCCGCCAGGACACCATGGAGATGATACCTCAAAGTTATTACTCGCAGCAACCGCTCAAGGTGGAGTTGACTGAATTTTACTCCCGAGACAACTCGAAGGATCATCATACTGAACCGTATGATCTGGTGAATGATAACATTCTTCCCAACCCTGTCCTGAGGAGGGGGCAGAACTTCTTCTTCGCGGTTCGCTTCGACAGGACCTATGACAAGCAGCAGGATATGATCCGTATGGTATTTTGCTTCGGTAAGTAATCTATGATAGTAGTAGACTATGGTAGTAATATTTTACAGTGTTACATAAGAAAAGCATACATTTTCTTGACTCTTTTAAATGAACCATTGTTTTTTTTTGTACAGGTCCTAAGCCTAGTGTCACCAAAGGGACCCGTGTGGTGTTGCCAGTGAATTGGACCCCCCAGCAAGGCGTGTTCCAGCATTCGCGTGATTCGATGGGCATGGGCATGGGAATGGGAATGTCTCGTATGCAGGACACCAGCACTGGCATGGCGACGATGGGCTCCATGGGTACTATGGGTACAATGGGCACCATGCCCCCGATGGGTACCATGAGCACTATGACTTCGATGGGCCCAATGAGCGGTATGAGGGAGACTACTACATATGGCGTTCGTCGCAGCTCGTTCAGCAATGAACCTTTGCCTTTGCAACACAGCCCTCTCAGCCCCCACGGACCGATGGACCGCCCCATGTTGGACCGTTACGGAGGCACAACCCAGCACGCTCCATTCGGTCGCAGTTACGGATCACGTCACGGTTCTATGCAGAACTTGGCGTCTCTAGCTCACGACATGGATAAATGGGATATTAGCATTCAGCGACAAGATGGAAACACCATCACGTTCCAAGTTCACGTGCCGGCCACAGCTCCGGTTGGTGTGTGGAACTGCTGGGTGCAAACCAACCGCTACGGCCAACGCGACAACCGCCACGACTACAAATGCGATGAAGACATTTACATCCTGTTCAACCCATGGTGTCGTGAAGACCCCGTTTACATGGACAACGAGCAATCAAGGAAGGAATACATACTCAACGATCAAGGAAAAATTTGGTGTGGCACTTGGCGTCAGCCGAAGGGTCGCAAGTGGATTTACGGGCAATTTGATGACGTCGTGTTGCCGGCTTGCATGTACTTGCTTGAGCGAAGTGGCCTCGAGCATTCGGAACGCGGCAATCCAATTCGTGTTTGCAGAGCTATTTCTTCCATGGTGAGTACCGATTGCCTGAATAGGAAATGGGTATATGATTATTTGGACAAAACATTTTCGTTGTTAATTCTTTTGTTTATTCCAGATTAATGCCAACCATGATGATGATGGTCTAATGGTTGGCCGCTATGACGGTGAATACAAGGACGGTGTGGCGCCTCATGCTTGGACCGGTTCCGTCTCTATCATGGAACGCTACCTTACTGACGGCGGCAGGCCTGTAGAGTACGGTCAATGCTGGGTATTCTCTGGACTTGTGGTCACAATTTGCAGAGCGCTTGGTACTTACCATTTCAAATAGCCTGATTGATACTAAATAATACAGAATACAAATATTTACCTATATAATCTGTCGCTTCTAGGTATTCCATGCCGATCAGTTACCAACTACGTATCAGCTCACGACACGAACCGTACATTTACCGTTGATAAATATTTCGACCGTGATGGCAACGAGGTGCCTAATGGACCCGATGAAGACTGCTACGACTCGTGCTGGAACTTCCACGTTTGGAACGACGTATGGATGCAACGACCTGATCTGCCTCAAGGTAAAATATTGATATCCAAAAAGTTTTTTTATTTATAACGCTCAGAATAACATCTTATACTTACCTACCTACCTACTTTTTATAGGGTACAGCGGTTGGCAGATCATCGATTCCACACCCCAGGAGGAATCAGAAGCTGTTTACCATTGCGGGCCCGCCAGTGTTGAGGCTGTGCGCCGAGGTGAAGTCGGCTTCCAATATGACACACCTTTCATGTATTGCCAGCTTAATTCGGAGCTTTGCCACTTCCAAGAGGAGGAAAATTCTGAATGGGGCTTTATTAGGATGGCTTCGAACCAATATCAGTAAGTAGAATATATCTACCTAACTTAGGTTTAACCGGTTACTATTTCTTATTGTATCGCTAGAGGTCAACGCCTAAAAGCCTAAAAGCCTCTGACATGGCCTAGCGACTGGTGTCTAGATGCCAAAAACTTAGACCGAATTTAGCGTGCCCTCTGAAGCTATGAGATGTCTGTTCGAAATGCCACTAAATTGTCACCCATCTCTGAATAATCTTGTCAAGCATTGTATTACCTCCGATCGTTACCGATCAGATTTATTATTATTTTTATTTCGCAGAGTGGGCCGCAAGATCCTGACCAAGAATCCGAGCCGTGATGACGACGAGGGTGACAGCGACATGCTCGAGATTACTCACGAGTACAAGACGGTGGACAGCTCGTCTCCGGAACGCCTCGCCGTCATCGCCTCGTGCCGCGGCTACCAGCGTCTGCAGCAATATTACGAATATCCCGACCGCAACTTCGAAGACGTCTACTTTGATCTCATGGATATTGATCTCGTGCCTTACGGCCAACCGTTCGATTGTACTATGAACATCCAGGTGAGTACAAATGTCATTCACTGTTTAGTAACTACCAGTCCGCGAGGTCCGGTGACGGACACAAATCTTTTTAATGAAAGAGCATAGTTTCCATTGTAGTTTACATGATATTCAGTTATTGTATCCGAAACCAATTGGGGAAAAATAACAAAGAAAGTAGGTACTTTTCTTGTAGTGCCACTCTGTGATGTACCGTGCTGTGGCGCGTTTGAGTTCTAAGTGATCAGAGCAAACATATTGTTAGCAACCCACAGGAATACGACCCAAATCATCGTAAATTGAAGCCATCTGTCCAAGCTTGTCTTCAATTTGTCCTTTAATTCCAGAACAAATCGCATGAGGATCGTACTATTTGGTGTGTGCTCACGGCGTCGTCCTGCTACTACACCGGAGCTATAGCCTCGCGTCTTCGAAGGGCTCAGGGAGAGTTCGTGGTACGCGCCGGCCAGCGGGAAGTGCTGAAGTTGCACGTGACTCCGCAGGAGTACATGGACAAGTTGGTCGACCACACCATGGTGAAGGTGCACGCTATGGCCTACGTGAAGCAGACACGCCAAGCCTGGTCTGATGAGGATGACTTCCCGTTGCATAAACCAAGAATGCAAGTGCAGGTAATTATATATCACCACGCCTTAATTCTCCGAAAGGGTAGGCAGACCAGCACTGTAGTGCACGCACACATTTCACCAATGGTGTATTCGGTCCCAATGTAATAAGGGGCGAGCCTATGGCCATTATAAGTAATGGAAACATTCTTCTCGATGCGATTCGGGCTACAATCCACCACGCTGGCCGAATGCGGGTTGCACGTGCAGGTTTCCTCACCAGGTTTTCCTTTATCGTTCAGTTAGTGATAATCTCAGTTGGAAATGAGATTGCAGCAACAAGTACCTTTCTTATCGTGGCTCTACTATTTTTATGTTCCTAATACATTTTCCGCATTGTGTAGGTGAGGGGCCAGCCGTGCATAGGCCAGGAATGTGCCGTAACGTTCAGCTTCCAGAATCCGCTGAACGTACACCTGACTGATTGCTACTTCACCTTCGAGGGGTCCGGCGTGCAGAGGCCCAGACAGGTGCGTTACATTGGTTACATCATATAGTGAGAACATCCATCGTTATGAGAGATGGTCGCATGTTTGAAAATGTATACATTTATTATTTTTTTATTGAAAAGAGTAACCATTGAGTTTCTTGCCGGCTCTTCTCAATGGAAGCAACATTACGAACCAGTGGTCACGTTAAAATGTTGTTAATGTTAACGATTCATAAATGCTACCTCTAGCTTCATTTCATTTGTAGCTTGCACTGTCCCATTGCAGGGCAAAGGCCTCTCGTCCCTTTTTCCACTTGCTCCGGCCTATGGCTACCCGGGACCAATCCGTCAAGTAGGAGTCCAGCTCATCCCGCCATCTTTTTCTGGGCCTGCAAACATTTTTGACTTTGACTTGTCTTTGACTTATGGTCGCTAATGTTGTACGCATTTTCAGATAAGGTTCCGTGACGTGAAGCCCGGTGAATTCGTGAACTACCAGGAGAAGTTCGTGCCGCGACGACACGGCGAGCGCCGCATCGTGGTGACGTTCTCGTCGCGGCAGCTCGACGAGATCTTCGGGTGTACCATGGTGAGTGTGCGCGGCTAGCTAGGCCCCGGGCCCCGAGCGCCCTCCCCGCGCACCTCCCCGGGGCCCTCGTCTCCCCCCGCGCTGCAGATGGACCGCTCGTACGTGTCGTACGTAGCGCCTGATCAACATCTGCACGTCCAAGAAGAAGAGGCCGTCATCATAAAGACCACCTCTTAAGCTTCCTCGACCTAGCGTGTATCCTGATTGGTGTCGCGTGATGGTACGTCGGACAATTTTACTGTTAGTTATTCTGTGTTTTAAATATATTCCCGATTGATGATAACGATGACGTGGCAAGTCTAATGGAATAAGTTATTTTATAATATTGTTATTGCATATCGTTTGTCTCACTAGCACGGATCAAAGGAAAAAATGATAAAAAATATAATTTTATATTAATACACTTTTCTCACCGAGTGATAATTAAATATTTTACTAATTGATATTTTAATTTACCTATCTAAATAATATTTTAAGAATACCGATGCTTCATGTGCCATTATTTATTTTATATACCTACTTAAATAAAATTGCTCTTCATGAGTTTAGTGGTAAGAACTAATGTGATCTAAGTCTATATATTTTACTGCCTATTGCTTATTTTTGTAAGTTTATAATATATAACTTATATACCCTTTTAACATAAATTTTATAAAGTTCTCACAATTTATTATTTTGCACTGTGTTTGTGTGTTTTTGGGATCTCAAAAATAAAGAGCATTCACTGCAAGACATCTTTTTATTATTCGACTATTCTGATTAAAATAAATACTCAAATACATGGTATTACATTGCAGCTTTCACAAATTCAAAAGTTTAGTCCACATGGGTGTTATAAACGCGTAAATATTTTGGTAGCCCACTTCGAGCGACTGAAACACTGAAATAACCGCGGTCATGCATCGACAAAATTGGAACAAGAGTTTCCATGTGCTGTTAATATAGCGTGATTGTTTGTAAATTTTAGCAGTAACCATAGATGGCGAGAAATTAGGGGAGACTGAAATACTATAGGGCAGGGGGAACAAATAAATCCAGCCTTTCAACAAATAAAACCTTGGTAGTTTATACCCATTATGTACCTACCTATATTCGTCTTACACCATATTCATTTTGTTTTAACAAATGTTATAAAACTCCCCTTGACATGTTCCGGTATCCAAATCTGGAGCAGAAGGGAAATCCAGGCCACTCATTACTTCGCTATGAGCCACGCAACATTGTGGAAGTTATTGATAATATTGCAAAGCACACAAGGGACATTATACTTTATTTCATTAGTCACTGTCCCTATAGGATGTGTCGACGGTGATCCATGCTGTTATTTAGGTGCATAAGCTCCGAGCAGTTGTGATGATTGATTACGTAGACATAAATTCATAATTGATTAGTCGGGCGCGGCTGTTCGGTGTCGGAGCTGGTGGACGCACCGAATAGCGAAGGATGATGCAATGATGCTTTGCTAAGAACTAAGGAAATTACAGAGAGCGAGGAAATTTCATGTTCAATATAATTTACGATGCATCATCTAACATTTCAACCCAAATTTCCTAGTTTAGTAATACCATCATTTGGAAGTTCGTTTGTCACATATTGCTTTTCGATATAAGTACCTAAATTAGTTAATATGCCTAGATGTAGAGAGGGTTAAGTTCTATTACTACTTTTGTGGAAGGAAGAAACCTCTTCATTCGTGTGTCACAAACCTGTGACACACGTTCAATTTAAATCAAGTGACAATTCACATCTATGATAGGTTATGACACATATTCGATAGTTATATGGGTTATGAGGTAAAATGTAGTGGGTAGGTATAGTTCGTTATCATAATGTTCGTTAGTCCGCTAATCGTTTGCTCGCTTGTGTCAGTGCGGGATACATGAGAAGTCACAGAAAACCCTCATTTCGTGGTTACGTCCGGTTCGTTCCGTAGTAGCAGCACTAGAACGTGCGTGCTTTGGCTAACGTTATTCAGCTGAGATTCCAACGATTCTGTAATAACCTGAAAATTGTTTAGGTACGCGTTTAGCGGGTGATGCATCGGCTGATAATGACTGTACACATGCGTTTACTGAAATTGACATTGCAATGACGGGGAGGGTCAGTGAGTCATTCAGGGTTCTATGGGAACATTGCGGTAAAAAAACTTAAGGACTTAAATATCGCCAGACTTACACACCAACTGTATGGTCCCAAACTATGCAACGCTTGTACTACTATGGCTACCATACAACGGACTGGGAGCGATCACGGACCAGGGCAAATTACGAAAAGCCCGCTTCAGAAATTTGCCTCTGGCGGGAATCGAACCCGCAACCACCCGATGCAGTGAGCTGAGCGGCCAACGCTCAAACTACTGCGCTAAGCGGTCGTCAAACTAACCGGTAAAGATTTATTTCCATTAATAAACAAAGCTATAAATATTTATTAATCGATACACTATAAAAGTACTATAATCCTAACAGGTTGTGGCTCTACTTTTGTAGAGTGGGCTCTTTACGAGATACAAGGCTATTCTTATCTGTTACTCACATGCCTTTTTTAGACATTCTTTATCTCGGTGTCTTCCAACGAAGTTTTGATTAACGACCTTTAATCACTAATGTTAGATTAATGAATAATCTGACCTGTTCAAATATTTGATTAACAAGCAAATCAGGAATTTTACACGATTCTAATGAATAAAAATCGATGCAACAACCCATTACTTATTAGGTATTATGACTACTGTACTTAGGTATCTACGAAGGTTTTTTCCAATAGGCTATTTAGGTCAAACTGTAGACGTCAGCGTACGAAGTCTTTTTCAACCGCAATAAGTGACATAAATACCTACCCAGAAAATTACTAATAACTGGATTCAATGAATGTATCCATTCATGTGGAGTTTTGAGGAAAAACTTGGATTGCGTTAATTGACGATAGACCTTGTTCGTTGCGAGGGAGATGCAGAGATGCCGGCGTGGGTGATGTCACGAGTAGTAAATTAACATAATCGTGTGTGACTTCGTTATGTTACGCTTTTACGATCTATTTGGAGTTTGGAGCTTGTGTGGCGCAAAAACAAACAACGCACTCCTTATACGCTGGGATACAAAGTATTTAATTGTTGCCTTTGTATTTTTTGTAGTACTTAGGTGTAAAGCGTTTTTTGTATTGGAGTGGATTTTTTTAAGTTTATGCATCTACCTAATCGTATCCAATCAGTCGTGAATGGATTCTTACTAGATAACCTAGATCTAAAGGGATACTTTCGTCTGTTTAATATTAATGCTAAGCCGTTAGATATTAACGTTTAGGTACTTTACCTACTAAATAATGATCTAATACAATTGATTTAAACCGGGCACAATAAGTATGGGTTTCTGCTAAATGGTACTACGTGCCCTCAAATATGTTTATGTGGTACTTTCCCTGTTGAACGTTGGCAATGCGTACAATCCACGTCACATAAATTTATGATTAATTTAGTTTGGATTGTGATTCATTAAAATATTTTTCTATGGAATTGTGACATCCAAGTAAGACCCCATGTCCAGTAATGCTGATAAGAGGTCACGTCACTCCGCGAGGTAAGGTAACTATAGGATGCCCAGCAGACACGCACACCAGACGAATCGATCTCGCGCCGTGGTGCGCACGCGCACGACCAAATAAACTTACGAAAAGAATAACGAAGTGATTTATTAATTAACTCTAGTTATTTCTCTGCGAGTTCGTTTTCAATATTTTTGTATCAGTTGATACTATCGACAAACGATCAGATCGAACAACAGCTGATCACATTGTTTACATTGTGGCAAACTGTACAAACGTTTGTGTGTAAAGGTTAAGAAGGGGCTATGATCTAATCGCGTGTGTTAATAAATAGTGATACGTGAATCGGGTCTTAAATTTTTAAAACAGTTATTTATTGGCGAGTGATTAATGACCGTGAGATGGGCAGTGTGACAAGTAAGCTGGCGGGCTGCTGCCCGCCGCACTGCGCGTGCTGCGGACTCCGCAAGTCAGACTCCTACGACCTTCGCGACCTGCCGCGCCCGCCCCGGCTGGACGACTCTAACGGTAGGTTAAGGACAACTTTAAAACCGGTACTCCCGTTGGTACTAGTGGTCATGAATGGTCATAAGTGGTCATGACTTCTAGTGGTCATAAGTGGTTATGACATCTAGTGGTCATGAATGGTCATGAGGTCTAAGTCTAATGGTCATTAGGTCTAGTGGTCATAAGTGGTCATGAGGTCTAGTGATCATAAGTGGTTATGAGATCTAATAGTGGTCATGACGCCGTCTAGAGGTCATGAGGTCTAGTATTCACGAGGTCCAAGTTCCAAGTTAGACAATGTTCCCTTTAAATGGCCATTTCGATTCCTGTTAGGCGTTAGGAACCTTATTATTACCGCTGAAATGTGGATCTACAGGATTGCACCTTTGTTTAACATTATTTAAATTTCTTTGGCTTAACCGTCCGAAGAATGCAAGCGTAGTAGTAGGTATCTATAGTAGATTTAATTTAAGTATGTTTATGGTGATGTCATTTTGTCAATAACGAATGATAATAATTCCACATATTTGCATTTTTAAATAATGTTAATGCGTACATACCTACCTATAGATCTAGCAGCAACCACAGAGTATCTACTTTGTAACAACATTTTCTTAGTGTTACCTCATGTTTTATAATAGATAACATTTAAAGATGATTAAAGAGTTTGTTTATTTTTAAAACGTCGTTTCGTTAATGAAATGCGATAAACATAGGGCTGGCTAGATACGATTTTTCTGAATAAAATGTATTTTTTAACTGAAAATTAAAATCTCACTCGATAGGCAATGTGGGACTCAACGCATTTTTTTATACGATACTCTTTTTTTTTGACATATTTTATTTCTTTGTTTTAGTGAGGAATGTTAAATCTGTAGGTAGTAGGTATTTTTAGTAAGCTTAAGTACATGTTTTATTTTCATGATCCACAACTATCGTACAAACACCTCACGATAAACGCATTCCAATCAAGCTGCGTAAATACAACGAGAGTGCAAGTGAAACAAACTAACAAAGTTGTTTATTGCAAAAAAGGCAATCAATCAAGACAGGTTAGATTGCGGTTAAAGCATTTAGTACTTTTTTAAAGTAACCCTATTGGTAACTTAGGTAGGCTATCCTTCCATTTTTGGGTCATACTTAGGTACATACATTATTATTTATCCGTCTTTAGTTTGCAAAATACTTACCTATTTCTATAAAAAACTAGCGTAGAGGTGATTTTGCCTCTGTCTACCCATCCGGGAACGCAGGCGTTTGTGTATTTATATTTTGATACCCAGTCCAGTCGTGATAAGTCGTAGAGATTAAAAACAGTGACAGAGACACAAACAATTACCTACCTAGTACAAATAAACAAAGTATTATTGCCTCTATCTTTTGAAGTGGGATAAAAATATAAAGCGTGGCTTCTGTTCTGCACAGCCGGCCTGGAGGCCGATTGTTTCTCGTCGGAATATTTGTTTATCACTTATCACTCACCAACCAACCTGCCGGACCCTCGAGGTTATTGTTTGTGAAGTGGTTTGCACTTTGCATAACTTTATACGATCTAATAGTTTGCTCTTAAACTTCTATGGATAACCTATGGATATCGATAGGTGTTTTTTATACAATTTTTATATTATTATAAGGTTTAAAATTAAATTAATACTTAGTACCTACCATAACAATTAATTGTAATTCCAAGTCGTAGGTAGAAAATAACCCACTATCAATATTTAAGTAAGTATTATGAAAGTACCGTTAGATCAGTGTTACTTAATAGGTACCTACTACGTAGGGTTAGTGATGTAGGAAGGACTGCTTGAGTGAGGTAAGTAATGTGTACCTTCTAGATTTCTTAGATAACATTAAATTGCCATCGGAAGACCGTGATATGTGTTGTCAGACAAGCATTTCTGAGACAGGTGCTATTTTTGATAATACCTACACAAATAAACTTAAACTAAATGAATCTATTGCGGTACTTTGTGTTTTGAGATTACGTAATGAGTAAGATAGCAATGTTTTTGCACAATAATTTAGTTTCTGTTAGCAACATTTACCATCAATAGCTTACCTATTAGGTGTAGGTACCTACAAGTAATTAATCATAACGCCCACTTGCCACCTGCAAGTAGTATTCATTGATACACTTGTGCATATTGTTGCATCCAATTGTGCATATTGTTGTTCAGAAAATGTTCATGACTAGTTGACAGACAAGACGAATGAAGTGTGCCCATGTCACGTCATCGCAGAGCCTCAAGGTGAACCTGTGCCAGTCTCTGAGTAGCTAATCCGAATCCTTTGATTATCACTTTGATTATTAACTTGGATTATCACTGCAAAAAAAACTGGTGTTTGACAGATCGATGACCGAAAACTTATTACTATAGCAATAACACGGTAGCATGCATTGATGTATTATTTTAGCAGATGGTACCTGCCAACATCGCAATCATTAAACTTGAGCACCACTACATGCAGCGAAATTGTGGCATGCATAGACAGTAGGAAGTTTTTACTGCGGTGGCATGTCATACCTATTCGTTGTATTGAAAAAAAAAGGAACGTCACGACTTTTATCCCCATTCGGGGGTAGTCAGAGGCTTGAGTGGCCATACACCACCACATTGTGGAGGTATTAACCAACTCAAAGCCCACGTTTCACCAGATAGTCAGAACCCAACGTGACAGGTGGTGAACCTTGTCGCCGTGTATACAGGAACTGACTATTACCTAATTCCGAGGTATAGGTAGGTTTCTTCACGATGTTTTCCCTCACCGTCAGCGAACTGTAAATTATGCACATAGATGAAATCGTTGTATTGAAATCGTATAAAAAATAAAAATAGATACTAAAATCACCTATGCGACTCAAAGAGCATTATAATCATTATAATCACTACGTTTTGGTCTACCGAAACTTATAAATTCCTTGGGCCTACCTCAAAATTCTACTGTCTACCTATCCATTACTTTATTTTTTTGTAAGTACCTAAATGTCGACGACCTCCATACTACGAAACTTTTTTCAAACTATTTGCATAAGCATCTACCTACCTACTGGCTGAAATATTCATAAAAATAATATCGATGGCCTTAAAATTATAAAAAATAAAATAAGTAGGTATTTTTTTTTAGTATAAATGACGTTCTAATTTTCTTAGAGACATGCCAGTTTTAAATATTAAATCATTAATAAAAAATATTACATAAAATCAATTGTCACCTATTTGTCAAGAAATATTGATTAAAATAATAATGTTTTAATACTTAAACCTCATTTAAAATTAAATATATAGTTAGTCCTTATAAACACACATTGGATAAGTACCATAAATTAATAAACAGTGGTGCTTTTGGGGGGAAAAAAATCTTGTGGCGTTTCTTTCGCGGGAACACGAACTTTTACTATCTTTCGAACAAAATAAACCTAATGTAATTCTTATTTCAAGTGAATTTAAAAAAATAAATTGTAAGTACCTATCTACTTACCTACTCAATACCATCGGTACTTCTGCGACATTGGGGCAATTCGCGGCTGGTCAATGTCAACAAAACTAACCGTACATTGCGACGTTTTCTCAACAACGCTACACAAATATCACACATATGTACCTATGACCTATATGCAAGTAAATAAAAAAACCCATATTTCTGAGATGACCAACATCGTCTTCCGTACGATATAGGTACTTACTTACGTAACGTAGTAAATGAGTCACCTTTGTAACTGAGATTTGTTACCGAAATAACCATTTGAAATAATTAAAAAGTTCCTGTTTCACGAGGTCGAGATCATAATACAAGATCGTAACAATGTTATAGTCGGCAAGTGTAGCCATATGCACCTAATAGAGATTACAGTATGCGAAGCTTTTAAATGAATAATTTATTTCCGTGGCAACATTCTATACCTAATATACTGAAGGTTGGGATCGGTAACTTTACATAGGTTAGGTACTACTTGAAGTCAAAGTTCCTGTCAGGTGTATCTTGAAAACGGCTGAACCGATTCCTATCAAATATCCCCTCAAACCAGCTACTTATCAAACGAAAAAGACTGCATTGAAATGTGTTTCGCTGTTTGGAGTCCATACGATGACTCTGAGCAAAAGGGGATTCCTAATAAGGATGCTATTTCTAATAGAAATTAAGTAAACGCCTATTAGAAAACCTCGCTTGATCTTTATGTTTATTTGAATGGTGCGCCTACTGTCAACTTAAACTTCCTGTAAGCATTGTGTAGCCTTATACAAGTTAACCCTGCCTGAAATATCAAGGACTGGCTCGTGACTTGCTCGCTAACTATTTAAAACTGGACCAATAGATCCGGAATCATTAATTTAGCCTGAGATAAAACACTTTATAGTATCTAGCTTTAGACAGACTTAACTCATAAACTCTACGTTCATTAACTGAAACCTATTATGAGACAGCTATTGGTATAGGTATACCGCGACCAATAATATATCTATGGGTATACCTATATGCAATTTTCAGTATATTATTAAGTATATAATAAAGTAAATACTTACATCTTACTTAATCATTTAATATGCATAAATATAGGTAGATACATAACGTTTTATTTACAAACCGTGATTCTATGATCATGATGCTTAAAAATTAGAAAAAACGTAAACAAATGTCACAAAGAGTTGTAAACGTAAAATTTACGTTCCACATTAGTTCTCGTTTATAGACGAATTAGTTTGCTTTGATGTGCTGCCTTTAATTTATAGACGATGTAAACTTACAATTAAAAATAGTGAATGATCGGATTTGATGTGTTTTTGTTCTTAATAAACTTGTATGTCAGTCTAATTTTTCTATTATACGTTCTAAGACGTTTTAAACAGTTTCGGTTGTAAAATATTGTATTCCACAACTTACGCAATATATGCAGATAAGTATACCTACTAAAATGAAATAAATTTAGGTTAAAATTTATGACAAAAACTATAAGTAGGTCCATAAGAAATTGTAATCCATGAATGAAATTAAAAAGCAGGTTATATTTAGACTAAGATTTAATATGCATTATGATACAGTCGCGTTATTAGCGTAGGTAGTACCTACACAAAGAGAAGTGATATCAAATCAAAAGCATCTCATATCACAACATAATATCGCTACGGTACCTACGCAGACTGTGTGGGAATATCTATGCATTGATTAGTCCAAGGCTGGCATATCCCGGTATAGGCTGGCAGCCCACACCGTTAGTAATTAATGCCAAATATGTCGTTTACTAGATAACAGACGAAAGGAATCGAGCGCCGCAGCCTTGTAGTGTTTTAATTGTCACTCTATAAAATAACATAATTGCAATACTTGCAATCTTTATTTATATTGCTTCAAAAACCGGAAACGTAGAATAGGTAGGTCTACATGAAGAAAAAGATGAAACTGACCAGTGGTTTCATTACCTAGCCTACGGTTTAATTTTGAAACCAAAACTGGTAGGTATTCAGACCAATTGAAAACTGAAGTACCGTATTGAAGGTCCTATCGAACTAGTTCGAACAGTTGCCATGATTTTAAACAATTCCGCAAACATTTAATTTAAAATTCCTTTGAAAGCGGGAATCATGGAAACTCTGAATCTCAGACTAACCATTATTGTAAGATATTTAAACTTCAACTTGAGCAACATTCACGTCGTCTAGTGGCGTCAATTGACCCGTCGTCTGTACATTGACTAATATAGATGGTGATAAAAGGGTCAGGATCCCAGTGTCAATTACATATTATGTTCAGGGGCATAAATCAATAGTAACTTCTGATAAAGACATAAAATATATTGTGTCTTGTTATCAGACAGAGCAAGTGTCAATTGATGAAGAAATAAATTAATTTAGTGTTTTAAAAAATATTATTTTATCTACTGTTATGTTATGTGGCCCAATAGAAAGAGCTTGAGCAAATTTTCTTGACATATCAATAGCAGGTAGCATCGCTTTGTAGGTAAATTTAGGAAAGTAAAGGAAAAATGGGTCGTTGCGCATTGAACTTATGAATTAAAGGTTACAATCGGATAGTGGATTTTCATTACATCCTGATTGTTTAAATCTCAATTAGTGCGTCCAGATGCCTCGCTCGAGGCTCGTCTCGTTCGCGCTCATGTTATGACACTATGTCTATGCGTTCTGACGTCAAAACTGAGTGCTCAAGCACGGCATGCGCCAAATGTAGACTTAGGTACCCAGTGACTAATGTAAGATCAGCCTTGATTTTGTTAATGGACAGAATCAGTTTCTCAGTATCTAGATGAAGCTTTCAGTGCTTATTGACTATATGACATCACCATTCGGTTGTAGGAGTGTATTTCTTGAGTTTAGCGCTGGTGCCCGCAGTCCATGACGGCATGCATAAAGAACTACACGTTTGTTGAAACAATTAGCAACTTACGGATCTCGACTCGAATTCGAACGAAACTGACGAATTTCCATGTTTGTGTGCGGTGAAGTGATTCGGTGATGTTATTTGTACGGAGTCTATTGGGGTCTTAAAACATGGAATACATTAAGAATTTATGGCAACGTTACTTTGGGGGACGCCAGAAATTTATCATGGTGCCATTCCAGCCAGGTAATTTAGTTTAAAAGTGACGTGAGTGCCCAAAGTGATAATCCATCTTAGTTCTAACGGCGATTTAACTCTAAATGAATTAGATGCACCTTAAGAGCAAATGAGTATTTAACGAGAAAAAATAACGAGTTATGTTACGTAGTGTTAAATTGCTGTTGTAATTACTATTATCCAAGAAGGCTTTGGTTAATAAAAACACCTAGGTTGTTTGTTGCTGTAGTTACTTACCAGAGAAATGAATTCTGAAATTTGATACCCACTACGACGAAATTAAACCATTATCCTAAATAAGTAGGATCGTGTAATGTTTATATAAATAATTTGCAAATATTACAATTGCATACGGATAAAATCCATAAGCTTAAGCGCACACGTTCAGAATTGACGTATTGGCTGATAGCCAAATTGTTGGCCGCGAAAATTTTTCTCGATGACGAATAGATAAAAGTGGAGATTTAAATTAATAAGCATTGATTAGTGTTAATTAATTATTATGGGTAAATAGACTGCATGTCTTTATAATATTTTAAAAGGATAACCGTCTAACGTTAATACTTTTAACGATGAGTGTCGCAGTTGCTGAGGAATCTATACCTCGTCCTTTTAACAACATATCGTTTGTTTACGCAGATGTCATTGATGGAACTCGGCGGGGCGTGCTGGCGGTGCAAGGAATCGACTTCTGTATCGATACAAATGGCGAGAATCATCATACGAACAAGTTCAATTTGATGTCGAGGAGCGTCGACAGATGTTTGGTGGTACGCCGAGGCCAGTCCTTCAAACTCGACATATTGCTAAACAGGCCGTATGACGCCAACAAAGACGCCGTCTCGTTTATATTCTACGTTTCCGGTAAGAATGAGTTGACCCTACTTAAAATTAATTTTTTTGTTAGATATTTAGACAACCTACGACACATACAATAGTACCTATTTGTTTTGTTAAGTAAATGTGTACTAAGTACTATATAGGTACTTACTTGTTCCGATGGACGTATGTAGGTACCTACATGGCAGAATAATGTAAATATGTAATTTAATCCGTTGAGAATAATAATAAACATAAAATAATACGACTCAACAGATTAAAATCTTTACATTATACCATTTAAGTTGGTAGATGGGTGCATACTTACTTGATATTTATCATTATGTTATACATACCTACCAAACAGGTAGATAAATACTAATACGGAAATCATCTACTTTGTTGAAACTGTCGTGGGATGAGCATACAATAAGCGCGACTTGAGGTCGTTTCATTATAATAAGTATGCATTGCACATCTACATACGAGGCCCAATGTATTGCACTTGTCATTATTTTGTTCGTGACCATTTGCAAAAAACAAGTAGGTACACACAGGTACGCAACTATTTACATCTATGTTATAGATATTATGTGCTACAAGTTAATTACCAATGAGAATAAATAACATTGAATGATTCATTTTAGTATTTTAACTAAAATGAAATGGCTTAAATGACTTTGATCTTTAAAGGTATACTACGAAAAGGTAGTTTTTCTCATACAACCAATATTCTTTACACGACGTGTATCAAGTTAAAGCAAGCGCAAATCATACAGCATCCTCTAAGCAGCAAAAAATATTCTCTATTTCGGAAGTCATGAACTTTTACTAAAGCAATCATCCTCGCACAGACGTCGAGAAACGTGGTCCATCAGACGAGACATCAGCAGCTGTGCCGTTAGTGGAGAAAGGATCCGAAACCTTCGGGGCGTGGAGTGCGGTGTTCGAGAGCCAGGTAGACTCGCACCTGATGGTGGCCGTCACGCCGGCAGCCGACTGCATCGTGGCCGCGTGGCGGCTGGACGTCGACACCAAGCTGGGAAGCGCCTCGTTAAGCTACACACATCCTTTACCTATCTACGTGTTGTTCAACCCTTGGTGCTTGACTGATACTGTTTATATGCCAGGTAACGTGATAATTATAACTCCGGTACTTCTGAACGTTTCTTTCGATGTCGTAGGTATGTTATGTCAAGTGATGTTTCCAGGTCAAAGTCACCGCGATGAATATGTGTTAGAAGACGGAGGTTTGATGTTCAGAGGAGTGTACAACGTGATTAAACCATCTCCGTGGAACTACGCACAGTACGAGAAAGATGTATTGGACTGTGCGCTTTATCTAGTCAGAGAAGTTGGAAAGGTATGTCAAGCGTGCTTATTATCATCCTCTCATTAATCTAATTAGGTTATTTTCATAATTAAATTTGTCTGCACTCACAGAGTTTCCGCTATTACTATATCGTCGACAATAGTCGACATTGGTTGTTAGAAGTCAGCTAAAATCTAAGTAGTTATAGTTCCTCTGTCAATTTCTCCCTTGGAACTAGTGAGACTTTCGTCTCAGTAGTTCCATGGAACTTGTTCAAGTTCGGACGTTAGGTGGCAGTGTTTGTAGTAGTATAGTAGTAGAGAGTTAGATAGCAGTGGTTTTTAATAAGGAAAGTTGTACCAAAGGTAATTAAAGGAAACAGAACTGCTTGCTGCAGAGGTTGTTCAAAGGAATTGGTGACAAAAAAGTTTCAACGAGTCCTCAAAGGTCACTTGCATCCTGTATATTAGGTGAAAGGCGGTGCTCGTGGCGACGCCATCCGCACGGCGCGCGCGCTGTCGGCCGCGGTGAACGTGCAGGACGACAACGGCGTGCTGTTCGGCAACTGGGCGTCTGACCCGAGCGACTACAGCGGCGGCACGCACCCGCTCAAGTGGCTCGGCTCCATGAACATCCTGCAGCAGTATTACGCGAAGAAGAAGCCCGTCAAATACGCACAGTGCTGGGTCTACGCTGGAGTTCTTACCACCAGTGAGTATATAGACATTAAGGAGGAACTGAAAATTCGTACTCATGTTTCATTCAGCAGTTGCAAAATTTTCACTTAGGTGAAAATTCCTTCTTAGCTTGTTCGTTTGGTATAAAAATGTCTATGAGTAAGTGACGTCATATCTGGCCTGAATGATTTGCTACATCAGACACGCCTCCTTCATGAGGAATACCGGTTACAATTAATTAATGACATTAGTCAGGGCCGTGTAGCGATCAGTCAGTTTTATGGAATACTAGCTGTCCCGGCGAACTTCGTGCCGCCTCAGAATTAATGTTGTATGTACTTATTAGCCAAAAAAGAACTAAACCCTCCCCCCCGTTCCCCCGTTCGTCGTCTGATCTACTCCTTTCCCGTGTCGCAAATAAAGGGTTCCGTACCACCATAAAATAAAAACGTCAAAAATATCAAGTTTCTTGTATGGGGACCCCCTTTGTTTTGAATTTTTATTTTATTTTTAGTATTATTTGCTGTTGTAGCGGCAACAGAAATACACTTTCTGTGAAAATTTCAACTCACTACCTATTACGGTTCGTGAGATACAGCCCGCTGACAGACGGACGGACAGAGTAGGCTTAGTAATAGAGTCCCACCCCCTTTATTTTTAAATTTTATTTTATTTTTAGTATTTGTTGTTGTAGCGCTAACACGCTACGGATACCGGCTTAGTAATAGAGTCCCGTTGGTACCCTTTGGGTACGAAACCCTAAAAATAGCTAAATTGGTCGAAGAGCTACTGGTCCATGGGAGACATCATGAAGGGCAACCTTCCACTGACACATTGACATGTGTATCCCGCCCGTTCTTACCTACGGCGCCACTGTGGGCTGAAAATCCAGCTTCATAGTACTTTAATTTTTTTTCTCTTTTTTATTTTTTTTTTGCTTTTGATAAGCTTCTAATGCCTTCAGCAGTCATATATAAGGAATATAAAATTCGTAGGTCTACTAAATTAAATTAAAAAAAAAAAAAAATGTTGTATGGCCCAAAAGTAATAAGTAATAAGTACAAAATTTTCATTTTTTATTTTATTTATTTAGTATATATGAAATTATATTCTTTATATATATTCATGACTGCTGAAGGCATTAGAAGCTAAAAAAAAAAAAGTTTAAAGTACTATGAAGCTCGATTTTCAGCTCACAGTGCGGCGCCCAGACATGGTCACTAACCGAGGCTCAGAAGTCCAAACTGAAGGTTTGCCAAATAGCAATGGAGCAGCATTTTGGGTGTTAAACACACTGATAGGGTGCGGAGCACCCAGCTGCGTTCCATGACCCTTATCGCGGATGTAGGAGCGAAAACAGCTACACTTAAGTGGACCTGGGCGGGTCACCTGAGCCGAATGAGCTCAGAAAGGTAGGCCAAAGCAATTACCGAGTGCGGTCCCAGAGCACGACCGTCGTCGCCGACGTAGACCCAAAAAACAGTGGCGCGGAGACCTCGACGCTCATCTAGACGGGTGGTATGAGAGAGCCTAAGACCGCGATGGATGGAAGAAGATGGGGAGAGACCTTTGCCCAGCACTGTTATGTGCACAACGCAGATCTATTTCTTGTGATGAATTGCCCATGAAATAAATTTGCAGGAATTTATAGTCGCCATCCGCCATCTGACACCGGCGTTCATTACGCCATCTATTGAAAGTAATTTGAATCATACGTAGAATATGGGTTTTCAACGCTTTCCGGGCAATTTTTCCAATTTTTTTAAATGTATGAACCTTCATAGAACTTCACGGAATAATCTAAAAAAAAAATCATATAAATTGGTCCAGCCGTTCTCGCGTCAAGTAATGACATGAAAAAGGGATTCATTTTTATATATATATAGATTACAGAGTTAGTTACAACCAGCGACTCGGATGTATTTATGGGATATTTATTTGAAAATATCCAACATTCCCGTCATAATATTGTTGATAAAAATATTTACTGAAACTTGCAGTGAATTGGCACGTGCGATTCGATGTGATCCAGATGGCCGCATTCCCGAGATTTGAGCAATAATGAGTCAAATCTGGAACATTTGGATTTTTTCGGACTTACGCTTATTTGAGATAGCTAATAATCTGTTTTCGGAAGATTGTTGGCCTACTGGCCCAGTTTTAAGGAACATAGTCTGAATTACTCTCCCATTGAGAGGTGGGTAAGGATTGGTCAGGTCAATAGTCAAAGTTGAGGGAAATATTTTAGATGACGTCTTAATCATATGTCAAATCACATGTCAAATCACATGTCAAATCACATGTCTATAGTGGGTCCACGTATACTCGCTATTACCTATCCGTAGACCTCCAAGAGGGGTCCAAGTGTAATCAGTATGCGTGGATCCCCTAACAGACCTAAATAGGGGGTTTATATGGACAGAATGACTTACCAGTGGGTCATATGTGCAGTATGTCGTGCGCTGGGTATCCCGTGTCGGCCGGTGACGGGCTTCGACGCGGCGCACGACAGCCAGGGCAGCCTCACCATCGACATCATCATGGACGAGGACGGCACCACCCTCGACGAGCTGACCAGGGACTCGGTGTGGAACTATCATGTTTGGAACGAGGTAAGTTTCAACCCAACTTAGCAATCCATAATTTTCAAGATACATATTTTGGAATAAAATTATGGTAAGTACCTATTATTTTATTAGTTAACCAGTTACTCCTGCTAGGTACATACTACTATATTTGCTCTAAACTAAGATAATAAAGTTAAAAATATTACCTATAATTTTTGTAGCGTAGCATTTATTATAGCTTTATGTTGCGTACTTCGAAGGGAAAATGCGTAGTAAATCAGAATTTTCTAACAGAAGAATGAATAATGACTTATATCATATAATATTATATGGAGGTAAAGTTTATGTTTGTGTCGAGGGGTAGGGTAGTTGATTCGATTCTGAAGTCTTTCACTGATTGAAAGCTAAACTATCATAAAATGAAAATACATAAAATCTAAAGAACTGTACTCAATACGTATCGCTGGGTTTTTACAAAGAATAGCCTCGAATATAGTTTATTGTTCTATAAATACCTAAATCAAAAGTTTGAGTGTACGTCACTCCTACGCAAGTCAGAAAGATAGATGACTCATTTGAAGTGCCTATAAATAAGTCAGCCCAGATTACCTAACCTATAACCTCGGAGTGATTCAGGCAGCAACGACTGCGCCCTTTATTTTCTCGGCCCTATTTCATCTTGATGTCATAGTCTTATGGCGTCATTACATTTCAAAGAAACATAAAAATAAAGAAGCAGATGGATGTTTTCGACCTTCGGTTGTCTGTAAATAATTATTGCACAATAAAGTATTCAGTGTGACAGAGTCACTAAATCCGTATTAATACGTTTTATGGAAAGGTGAATAGTTATAGGTATCAGTCAATTTCTTCATCATTGTTATCAGCCAACCTACTCGGCACGGGCGGCGCGGGCGCGGCGATTCGTACCCCTTGTTTCAATTCACACAAAGCTAATGTTACCTACTCCATGCCGATGTTGGATGGGGATTGACTTTATCGTATCTATAGCAAATCAAATACTGGGCCAAAACCATGGAGTGCCATAACGTCTTACCGATTAGTAAATCATCCACTTAGATGTTCGCGTATAAGGTATACCTTTTTTGCAGCAGGGATAGCGCGTTAAAAGTTGATATAGACGTTTGCACCTACTTAAATTACTTTGGTTAGCAGACAAAAGTGGGAGGGAATAGCTGTTAGTCTTTGTGTTTTACTAGCTTTTGTCCGCGACTTTGTCCGCGCATAATAAAAAAAAAGTAGCCTATGTGCTATTCCAGACTATAATCTATCTCTGTGCCAAATTTCATCCAGATCCGTTGAGCCGTTCTGGCGTGATTGAGTAACATCCATTCATCCATCCATCCATCCATCCATCTAAACTTTCACATTTATAATATTAGTGGGATAGGATGATAGGGAAGTAATAATGGTATGTATGTACTTATCTTATTTTATGGTAAGCGATGTTCGTTTGGTTGACAAGGTGTGGATGGAGCGACCCGACCTGGGCGCGGAGTACGGCGGCTGGCAGGCGCTGGACGCTACGCCGCAGGAGACCTCCGAGGACATGTTCCGCTGCGGGCCCGCCTCCATCCGCGCCGTGCGAGACGGCGAGCTGCAGAGACCTTACGACGCCACTTATGTTTTCGCACAAGTTAACGCTGATAAGGTTCGTATAGAATTCATTCACGTGTATAGGTACAGTCAGCAACGAAAGTCGCTGAACATTCTGAATTTTTCAAATCGGTTATACTCTTTGTTCTACAAACGTTGGTAAACCTTTATAAAACCAAACATTAGCAACGTGTCTACATTTTGTTTCGATAAAAAAAAATATGGATTTGATGCAAAACAAAAGTGTGCAAGCTATTTGAAAAACTGAGAATGTTCAGCGACTTTCGTTGCTGACCGTACTTCTACGTGTATACTTATCTAGCTAGCTTCGAGGCGCTTATAGCCAGCTGCAATCACTGATCGGTAACCGATCGGAGGTTAAGTAACGCTTGCAAGGTCGGTCAGAGATGGGTGGTCTCGGTTTTGTCATCTAGGCAGCAGTCGTTAAGGCTTGTCACAGGCCTTCTGGCGGTTTGAACAACTCTTACACCAGGTTGGCCACTAACCATACGATAAGAAGAAAAGGACTTAACTACACACATGGGTCAATGTTCTCAAGGAAGTAATCTACACAATAAATCAGTAGAAGGAGACTTACCAGAACGATAGAAACGCGACAGAGATCTAGAAATGTTAATGATAAATTGCAATTTTGTTTTAGGTGCTATGGAAATATTCTGGTGAGATCCAACCGCTGAAGTTAATTAAACGGGACACAGTATCAATTGGACAGAAGATTTCGACAAAATCAATCGGGAAGATGGAGAGAGAGGTAAGAAGTGATATCAATTGACTTGTGACTGAATTTTTCTATCTTTACTATAGGTTGTTAGATTGGCTGCTAAACATTATGTTATTATATCACCGCTGCGTGTGAACTTCTATCTGTATGAAGATTCGCAGACATTGTAATTTTATGTTACATTATTTTATGTGACATTGTAATTTTATGTTACATTATTTTATGTGACATTGTAATTTTATGTTACATTATTTTATGTGACATTGTAATTTTATGTTACATTATTTTATGTGACATTGTAATTTTATGTTACATTATTTTATGTGACATTGTAATTTTATGTTATCTAGGTATTTTATAAGAAGTAGTACTTAACTCCAATATTAAAGCGGGTTATAGTGGAAACACCCTGGCTAAGAACATCTCGTCCATAAATTACGTGAGGCATTTAGGGGGGGTCTCGGCAAATCTCACTTTTTTTTTTTACCGGAAGAAACAGTGTAAAATTGCAAGAAAACTGGGTTAAATTAAGTAAAACATCTTTCTCCTATAGAATATAGCTTTTGAAAAATCTCACGTGAGATTAGAGGAGGAGGAAGGGGGTCGAGCAAAATCTCACGACATCTCACCAAGGGGGGAGGGGGGTCGAAAAATCTCGAAAATCACCTCACGTAATTTATGGACGCCCCCTTATCCTCCAAGTGCATAGATAAGGTTGCGAGTGAAGAATAGTTTAAAAAAAAAGCAGTGGTAGCCGATTGGTTAAGCACGCGTCTTGCGGGCTTAAGGTCCTGGGTTCAAACCCTGGCTCACACCTCTGGATTTTTGAAATCTATGTTTGAATCATAACTTTAATATGATTATCACTTGCTTACGGTAAAGAAAAACATCGTGAGGAAACCTGCATGTCTTTAGACATGTGAAATCCACCAACCCGCACTGGGCCAGCGTGGTGGATTATGGCCTGAATCTCTCTCGCATTGAGGGGAGGCCCGTGCCCAGCAGTGGGACGTTAAAAGGGCTAAATTATTATTTATTATTATTTAATAGTTTTTAATATAATATGTTGAATTTCTAGGACATAACGGACACGTACAAGTACCCCGAACGCACGCTGGAGGAGCGCGCCACGATGGAGAAGGCGCTGCGCAAGTCGCAGAGCATCTTCGCGCGGTACTACCTCAACGACGCGTTCAACGACGTCACCTTCGACTTCGAGCTCAGGGACGACATCAAGATCGGACAGGACTTCAATGTGGTATGTCCACTTCACTTACAAGTAGTCCTTTCAATTGATACCCACAGGCAATAAGAATGATTAAAAAAATAGGTTACCTAAGGGCGAGGTCCCACTAGCGCGTTGCGTTGCGTCGTCGCAACGGATCAACGGTCGACGGGCGAGAGACGAAGCGGGGGAGGGTGATGCGCCAGTACAAAATCTTGCGACGACGCAACGCAACGCGCTAATGGGGACCGGCCGTAACTCTCCCTAAAAAAGAAATAATTCTAAATTCAAAGTAGGTACCTATTGCAATATATCTTTGCGCCACTAAGATCTATCAGTATGCCAAACAATGTTTCTGAGATACTTAAATGGCTGTGACAGACAGACAGCTAGACGCAACTGTAATCTTAAAAGGGTTCATTTTTTCCTCTTGAGGTACGGAATCCTGGCTGTGACAGACAGACAGACGCAAAACTGATCTTATTAGGGTTCCGTTTTTCCTTTTGAGATACGGAACCCTCAAACAATTAGGAAGAAGACCTCCTTTTAAAACACCTTAAACCCCTCTCGCTTCGAGGGCAGATTCGTGTTCAGTAGGTAGGTACTTAGGGATACCGCAGACTTGTTACTTTTTTCATCGCCGATCGACGATTTAGTCGCTTTTAGCATCGGAGCAGTCGCTGCGTCCGACCGCAGAGTGTCGCCAAAACGCGATGCAGTCGCAAAATCGCTGATTGCCGATGCAAAAAGTAGCATGTCTGCGGTGGCCCTTAGTAGGCAACAGGAGTGGTTAATGTAAAATGTACCTGTTCCAGGTGGTCCACATCAGGAACCGGTCGTTGAGCGAGTCGCACCAGGTGCAGGGCGTGCTGCGCGTGGACGCGGTCACGTACACCGGCGTCAGCGGCGACGGCATCAAGCGGTTCGCGTTCGACTTCACGCTGCCGCCCGAGGGCAAGGAGCGCGTGCAGATGCTCGTCACCTTCGACGATTACTTCAAGAAGCTCGTCGATCAGGTCAGATCAAAGAGATTTTAATTAGAAGAGACGTTCTTAGTAGTTATCTCTTTGAAACAACGCGTGGTAATTTGCACGGGATGGCGCGGGTGGTGGGGGTTAAGAAATGCGTGGCATCTATCAACCGGTAAATAGCTGCACTACTCGCTTCGTTTTATGTCGATGTTAGTACGTAGTTTAACTTTTTGCACTAGATGTCACTAAGTGTATGATCATGAAAAATTACGTTCAAAGGGACGCCATCTAGTGTCGAATATAATTATATTTGGGATGCGAACGTCGGCAAGACGTCTGCACAGGATGAACGCCAACAGCACACTGACTTAAGCCACGCCTACTGTGATGATGTCACCGGCCGAGTTGTGCGATGTCTAAGCAACGCGGCCGAGCTGCTTAGACCCAGTCCTTTTAGTATTGGGTTCATGGGTCAGATGAACTGCTGCTCGTTGAACGAACGTGTTTTCATCACATGACATGACAATAGCTAAAGCAGTGCCACTTTCTCTGGCCTGGTGCCCAAAACAGAACTTAATGTGGCAGTCTTGTATCGACTGACATTAACGATGCTCAGACTAGCCGTTTTGTCCCTTTCCAGACACGATTGATTTTCTATTTTTACGCTACTTCAGTCGTCTTTCCATTACAATGTTCTCTGCAAATGATAATCATAGCTACCTTGGAATTCCACTGACGTTCGACAAAATCTTTCGTATTTCAATGATGTACGAATACAAATCTCAATACTCCACTTGAATCAGTATTTAAGTAAAGCCACTGTGTGTTCGTTTGTATGTCTTTGACCATGTGATCTACGACCTTTAATCCTCCGTGAGACAAAGCACTTGGATATGTTATGATGTCAACTCTTAGCTACGTCCAGAAGTGTCACATGCCGCGCGAGGCTGCTCACCCACATGCCTCGCGAAGCACGACGTTTGCCTCAGTCGCATGCCGCGCGAGGCAAATGGCGAGGCAACTGACACTCTAGACAGGGAAAGGTATACCCGATCAATCAGTTTGACACGTTTGACATCGTTCTGTCTCACGACTGCCAAACTAGGCGACGCAAATGTGAGTGCTCAGGTGAGGCAGGGCGCGCATTTGCCTCACGTGAGGCAAGTCAAACACCGCGAGGAAAATTTTCCTCGCGCGGCATGTGACACTTCTGGACGTAGCTAATCAACAAGATATAATATTTTTTTTCAAAGGCTATTTGTTACCTGTATTATGTCAGATGTCCATACCTGCTGGTTTCCTAATAATATCCTCATACCATACGATGAAAAAAAAAATCTAAATTCAACTAAATGTATACTCAATTGCATTCCTAGGCGTCATTCAACATCGCCTGCCTAGCGACAATAGTCGACAGAAAGTTCGACTACTTCGCGCAAGACGACTTCCGAGTGCGGAACCCGGACATCAAGATCACGCTCGACGGGAAGCCAGTCTCCAGGAAGGAGTTCACCGTCACCGTGCGAGTTGAGAACCCGCTGCCGATCCCGCTCACCAAGTGCAAGTTCTACATACAGGGGCCGGGGCTCGACGAACAACTCAAGATCGAACTCGACGAGGTCAGTACTGCTTCTAGCGCCACCTATCCTGTTACCAGTTAACTATGTTAGTACATTGACATGACGCACGGAACCCAAAGCGGATAGTACCTACATACTTAACATAGAGAATACTTACTATTCAGGTACCGCCATCTGTAGAAGACTTTTAGAACTACTTGAAAATGGTTTCGATGAAGGATCTTAAAATTCGAGTATTTTAATTCATGTCAACCATATACTTACTAATACCTAAGTTCCGTGCCTAAGTCTTCAAGATTACCAAATAAAAATTGCTTGAAGACCAGCTACTGAAACTGTTCCTGGCACTAATGCCATTAACAATTTTGGGGAAGAGAATAATAGATTGTAATCTTCATGATCATTAATAGGTAGGTATAAGTCTGTCGATGCAGGCTATAATTTCTCCACAAAAATACACCATGACCACCAATATGCATGTATTCCCCGAGTGCAGATTTCATCAATGGTGTGTTGGTCCCACAGAGTAAAGACTAAAGAAAGAGGTGCCCTTATTAGATATATGTATGAAAAAAAAAACGTGGTCATTGTTTTTTCATTTTCATTGTTCTATCTACCGGTAAATAGTTGAACTACTCGGTTCGTTTTATGTCGATGTTAGTACTAGACCGACCACTCGGCCGAGTTGCTTAGGGCCAGTCCCCTTAGTAATTGGTCCATGGTTGGTCCCAATGTATTAGGCGGCGAGCCTATTGCCATTACACGAACTGGAGCCACAGAAACTAATATAATATCATGTTTTATTCGTACAGAATGTAGCGCCGGGTGCGTTTGCGACGGCGAGCTACAAGCTGACGCCGCCGTGGGCGGGCCGCCACCAGATCACCGCCAAGTTCAAGTCGCGCGAGATACACGACGTGGACGGCTTCCTCACCTTCCTCGTGGCGCTCCCGCCCGAGAACAACGGCTTCGCAAGAGATGCCGCCGAGAGTAACGAGATATAAACTAGACACTATGTCTAGCCACTGTAGTCTTACGGCAAGCCAGGATCGACAATGGTGTCCAACGTTGCCAAGGTTTGACCCTGGACGAGTCCCGGGGAAAAGCTTAGTTGTCTTGGAGCCATTGCCGATCCTGGCTTACAGGAGTAACAGTGGTGGAAGTGTGTGGCGGGACTAGTCCCATTAAAAAATAAGAAAAGAGTCGAACGGCAAGTTTCTTCATTGCAAGTAATATAACAGCCAAAGTGCTAGCCAGACTTATCGGCCCTAGCTAAGTGGCATGAACGCTAAACGAAAAGAATAGAATAGACTTCACAATGTATGGAAATGTCAAACGTCGCTATGTACATACTAGATCAACAAGTTGCTATGTAGATCTCGTGACTTATGTCATTTCCATACATGAAGCGTAGCGATTTGAAGGAACGCTTGTAGACGTCAGCCACTTGTCTTGCCCTTCTGGCCTGCGACCCGCGTCCCTAGCGTCGATACAAAACTGTCACAATATGACATTTCACTATTTAAAATCGTAGCTCCTCTTTTGGCCATCGGGCTAGATACATTTGTGGCTTTGGCTGTTACTTGTGAATAAGGAACAGGCCGTGAGAGCGATCTTGGAAAGGTCATTCTCATATCATACCCGGAGCAAAAAAATCTAGTTCTGCGGTCATATCAGTACAAAATAACACATCATAAGCATACTTAAGATTCAAGATTAGCTCTAAGACTTGAGATGGATTTAATACCTGCCTTGACAGAGCCGAGGCAAGCAAGGAAGCCCAGTGTAGCATAAATTAGGATATCTAAAATGATCACGAGTTTGAACATAGATGAGTGCCAAGCACGGACCAATTACTTTCTCTGTGGTGCCAAGCGTATGGACGTCTCGCTACAACACTCAATACCTATTATAAAGGAGGCTTATAAAGCTAGGATTCAAGGAAATGAGGGGCAGCCATGTTGTAGTTTTATCGAAAGTATTATATTCAGTACCTATTGTGCCAATTACAAACCAGTTGGGCCATCTTACATTTAAATTTAGATACGTAAATTTACGCAAAAGTAGGATAGGTCAGAATGTTAAGTTGGACTATTGGTGCGTTCCATTCACTGTTAATTTTGTAAATTTCGTTATTTTCGTCCACAAATCTCGTTCCACTCGCACCAACTTGTACTGAAAGTGATCAAAATTATCGTTTTTAACACTTTTTGTGGACGAAAATAACAAAAATTACGGTGAATGGAACGCAGCATATATCTGCTTTAATTTAGTGCTGCTGCCCCAGGAAATATAACCAAACCAAAAAAAATATCAAGTGCTATAAGATGGACAATTCAAAATTCCGTGTTTCGATTACGAAGCATTATAGATATTATAATAAGTAAGTAGCTACCTTTAACCATGATTAATAAATTATCTAGTTGCCTATATTTAATTATAATATTGTTATGAAACATTGCCATCACACTAAGGATATACCTATAAAAATGGAAATTAATCTAATGAATTGTAATATGACAGAAATACTTTTAATCTTTCCAGATACTTAATACTTAGGTACTTTTATTTATTTTTATTTTAAGTACAATTAAATAATAATATTTAACTATGATAAATATGTTAAATCCTCTAAAACTCTTGTTAAATAAAATTCCTTTAGAGTAGAATAAGTGTAAGTACAAACACTGACATTTACTGAAAGCGATCAATAAAATATTACAGCTGCGCGTTATAATGGTGCTAAATTGTAAATAAATAAAATACAAAAAATAAATAACAATGCCAAATCTATGTAAGTGAAACCTGTCTATTTATTTCCGCATTTGACCCCCTTAACTATAAAACACCCTACGTACCGTATAAATATCTAATTAAATAAGATCAGGGACTTCAGGGTCATCTATAAATTCCGAAGACGGTTCTTTTTCACCTAATTTAAAACGAGGATCTATGTATGTGGGTGTTTTTTCAGTTCTTGTCATTTTAGTAAAATCTAAAGCGTCATCAGCCGGTCCTATTTCCAAATACTCTCTTGTCGTTTGACCGGAACGCTCTCTACAATCTGTGATCCCATGTTCTGAATGAATACATTTGGCAGACTCTTTAGTTTTGTTATGTGCAGTAGCTGACTTGATAACAGCGTTAGCTTTCGGCATAGTTACAACTAAATGGCCCGTGGTTTGGGATCGCTTAGCAGTTGAGTTAGTGGTGTCGACCTCATCCGGTAGATGGAGCTGAAATATTTTACCTTTTATATTAACTCGTACGTAGTTGGGTTGAACATCTACATCCACAAGACTTGTATCCATATACTTGTATACAGCCAAATCCAAAATATACACTTCAGGATCATCTGAATTGAAGAAAAAGTCAATTTTTGCTTGATTTATGTTAAACGGCCGGCCGTCTGCTGTAAAAAACTTGTACACCAGTTTTTCCTCTTGCTTTTCCTGAGTTTCATAGCTTTTCAGTTTTAGCTGACGCATCTTTTCTATTTCATAGCGAACTTCGGGGGCGTGTTCACATTTTTCAGCCCAAAACTTTTTATTCCGTTCCTCTGGATCCATGTCCTTGTATTCGTTATCCCACTTATCTCTGATATCTCTTTGCAAACGTGTACTTTGCTTCATTCTCTGATGCCTATAGTTTTCTTGTTCAAATAATATATCTGATCTTATTACCGGGAGATTTTGTAAGGCTTTAATTCGATCAGAGCGTTCGATATCTCTTCCATCTAGATAATTAAGTTGAGGTAATGTTCCAATTATAAAATCTCGGTAATTATCATAATCGGTGCATGGATTTCCAGTTAGGTATAAATTTTGTAAATTATAATTATCAACGAGGCTCTCAACACTCACAATTTCACCGATGAAATTAATAGTTAGATCGAGTTTTTCTAGTGACTCACATTTCTCTAAGTTTTCTATGACTTCTATATTATTCAGCGCCAAGTTAAGATAAACGAGATGCTTCAATTTGTGCAAATTCTCAATTTTGGCGATAAGATTGCTCTGCATGAGGAGTATCTTGAGCTTCGGACACCAGTCTTGTAGACTTTCTATTCTCTCAATGTTTTCTTGGTGTAATGCTATCTCCTCGAGAGGGGCCAGCAAGCAGTCATGATGTTCAGCTTTTTTACGAACCATATCCACAGTTATACGCACCATTATTTATTTTATGAAATGTTAAAAACGGACCACTTGGTAGACGTACAATATTGACTGACATAACCAGTTATAATGCCATAACAACCGTTGCTTAGTTACTAACACATTATAGAATTTGCAATGGAAGAGGCTGAAAATAATGGAAAAATCTTTCTGATGTTGATTAACAGAGATTGTTTGTAATTATCAGAGAAGCGATACAGAAGTTAATATTTTTAAGGTAATTTTAAATGCAAATGGTGGAAAATGTAATAAGTCATAGGCAATAACAATGTTAAAATCAAGCTAAAATATGATTGTAGTAAAGCAAAAGAAAGCCTATGAGATGTGGCAATGATGGAATCTCCGAGATCACGAATGGTTGGTTATCTTTCAATCTCGGCAGCTGGTAATCCGTCATTTAACATTCCAGCGGTGGCACCGCGACCGGTCAACTCAAGCGTACTAAATTAATATCGCCGTGATGTAGAGGGTATTAAAATATTTTAAACGACGCCATTTATAACGTGACGTCCAGATATCAAGTCGCGAGACCATAACATATATTATTCCACGAAACTGCCAAAAGACAATGAGGATGAAGGATTACTATCATCAGGGAATCTTTTTATTGTTAAGACGATACAAGAAAAAAATGAATTTTAGTTTCGGGGTGTGGCTAGCGTCGCGTGAGCTGCCGAAGGATGTACCCCTCTCGCTTAGCTAGGACAGAACAGCTATGGAGTAGACTATAGTATAGTTATTTTTTGAAGGAACAATATTGTTTAATTCGTACAATTAAAATAATATGTCCCAGTGCACCTTTTAAAATAGATGAAATGGATGAAAATATTCAAATATATTTCTTTCGTTTTATATGGGATTTTTATGTCGAGTGTATATGAAAAAAATAATTTAATTTCTATGTTGTTTTTATTGCTGAAGACAAAGTAAGTCAAAAGAAGACAAACGATACCTACAATATGCTGATAGATACGTATAACAATATTTCGATCGTATAATAGCCTATAACCAGCGGACGATCCAGACGCGTCCAACGATATCTCATTAGTCAGATTATTATGATATAAAAATAGTTTGGACGTTATACGGGAGCAGATGAACATACATACATATCGGTCAAAATCATAACCCTCCGCCCACCGTAGTCGGGTAAAAATGTACATACTCTGTGTCAGTGACTGACTGCCGGATATGAGTATCTTTTTCATGTTTCGTAGGCAAAGGAATACTTTGGTACTTAACTTCGATGCCGATCATGAAGTCATCAGCGGTGTCATAATATTTTTTTTTACCATATTTAATTTATTTTTTAATTTAATTTTCAGTTTTTATTAATTTTATTGATTTAACCATGCATTTATTTTTTGTTTATCTTTTTATCTTTATTTTTTTATCTATCAAAATCACCCTTAGACTGGTTACCGCCACAGGTGACAAGAGGGCTGGCTCTTTCCTTGCTCAAAAAATTCGCTTGACAACAGGAACAGCTTGAATACAGGGAGGACATGCAGCCAGTATCCCACGCGGACGGTATTTGTTTAATTAGGGGTAGATTTTTATTTTATTGTATTTTATTTTAATTTATGTTATATTATATTGTATTTTAATGATAAAACATGAAAAATATTTTTTTTTTTTTATAAATTTAATTTTACTTATATTTATTGTTTTATATTTATTGTGAAATTATAATAATTTTAATAATGAAACAAATACATTGAATTGAATAATTTAAATACAAAAATTATCACATTAACTCGTTAAATCACGGTTTACACCCCTAGAACGAAAAAGATCCTAACATGGTAGGTAGGACCTGAGGGTTGGCCAGTTAATTACTTAAAATACACTATATTTATTTCAAGAAAACATTCATAAGATCTGAAGGCGTCGGACTCGCACATAAAGGGTTCCGTACCATCGTAGAATAAACACATCAAAAATATCAAGTTTGAGACTTGATATTTATTTTTAAATGTTATTATATTTTTAGTATTTGTTCTGCACCGGCAACAGAAATACACATTCAGTGAAAATTTCAACTCTCTACCTGTTACGGTTCGTGAGATACAGCCCGCGCTGACAGACGGACAGACAGACAGACGGACAGCGTAGGCCTAGTAATAGGGTTCCGTTAGCACCCTTTGGAACCCTAAAAAGTAGCCTATGTTCTCCGCCAAGACCCAGTCTATCTCCATACCAAAATTCATCAACATTGGTTCAGCGGTTTAGCCGTGAAAAGGTAACAGACAGAGTTACTTTCGTTTATAATATAATAGATTGAATAGGACGGACAAACATTTTCCTATCCATATCTGTAATGTTATTTTTTACGATAATTTATTGATGTATGATATATTTATTACTTGCCCATCCATACCTACAACAAACGCAATAAAGCGACTCCATTGTTTTGACAAGCAATGTATTCCCACTGTCGGCCCAAGACCATGCTGCAAGTATATAACAGTAAGCGAAATAGGGAGTTTTTACAGAAATGACACGAATAACTATGAAATGACAAGAGATGACACAAAATGACAAGAGATGACACAAAATGACAAGAGATGAAAAGAAATTACACAAGACAAGGAAAAGCAAACGAAAATCACGCTGCAGTGCAGGTCGTAGGTTCGATTCCTGCCCAGGACATGCATTTGTGTGGATGAACATGTCCGCATGTCCCGAGTCTAGGTGTAATTAAGTGTATATTTAGTTTGTATTTACAAACAAAAAGTAGTATATGTAGTAATATCAGTTATCTGGTTTCCATAGTACAAGCTCTGCTTAGTTTGGGATCAGGTAGTCATGTGTAAAAGAATTTCCAAGGATATTTATTTATTTATCATAGGCGTCGGCGGACTGTAAATACTGTACTGTACCTGTAATGTGGCACGACCGTAATATTTTTTCGTAATATTTTTTAAAAAATCCTTCACAGGTCCGACGTCGAACAAGTCCGAGCGGACACTGACAATACAAAGTTAGAGAGAGACATGGTTAGTTCAAGTACTTAAAATGTGAGATGGCGATATTGTGCGCGCGCTCGGAAATAAACAACGTAAGCGCCAAACCACATTTACTTGAATTAAAAAAAAACTACTTCATGAATTAAAATATGGTTGAAGGGTAGTTTAGATATCATTATTTGCTATGTTTTAGAAATAATTTCGTGATCTAAATCGTAAAAACATCGTGGTAGCAAGGAAAATTGTAAATAATTAGAGCTCATTTCATAATTTTTTTTTATCGAGAAAATTTCATCAAATCGTGATTTGGATTTAAAGATACTCAAGATAATATAGTCAAAAATCATACATCTAAATATAAGATTCCTAGTTCACATACTTACTTAAAGAAAAAGTAGAATAGAAAATCAACCAAATTTCGAACCCTCGTCTTAATATCCCGAGTGGGTTCACCGATCAAAAAAATGAGGATTTAGAAAAAACAAGAGATGTTTGGATGAAATAAGGCATGGCAGGGGAAAGACGGAGTTATTAGTGATGGCGCAGGGCGCGGCGCCCCGCGGTCTGTGTGTGCCGGGCCGCGCGGCGGGGCGCCACCACCGCCACACTTATTGAAAGCAGTCAATTTAACATTTTGTTGTTTAAACAAACACAGTGGTCCTAGTACCCTAGTTGAATTATTAATTTGAAACAATTAGGTATGAAGGAAATATAATTTAGAATGTTCGTTTGTCGCCGTATAGTAACCTGCCTATTTGGTAATTTCGATAGAGTGCTACAGTGTATTAGTAGCGTGATTTATCTGTTGCGTTTGTGGTAAAATTAGTATGTCTACAGTTTTCTTTTTATATTAACTCTTAAATTTTCCAATATCTAATCACATACACAAATCTTAATCTCAATATTAGCCGCTTAATCTTAGGTAGGTACAACTTTTAATAAATTTTATTACCGTAGCCATCAACACAGGTAGTCGTTTCGCCAATTAATTTTGGCTGTACATTTTCCGGTCGACTGAGCAAATATCGGGGGATTTCTTGCGCTACACGGGACACGCAAATGTCAGTCCAAGTCAAAACAGGCGTCGTCACTCCAACACCAGATTCTGTGAAAAGTAAAAAGATACTTTGCTCGGAGATCGCTGTTGGATTCCGCTCATATTGTTGTCTCGAGATAAATCGCCGTGCTAATAGGATGTGATTTATCTGTTTTAAATGAGACATGCGTGTCCTGATTCCTGTCAAAGCTCTTTTTATTTCTATTTTATGGGATCACTAAATTGCTTTAAGGTATTCGACCTTTTGGCATCTTTAAAGTACCTACCGAAAATATTGTGTACACTTTTATTCTTGCATTATGTAGGTATGCATCGGCGGTATTCAATAAGATAGTTGTATTCGGTAGAAACCTATTAAAAATTTGTGTACTTACTTATTGTTATGGAAAAAATCCTCGATGTTAGTAGGAAGTGTGTTAAGAAAGAATGTATAGTAGGTACATATCAATTACTTTGATATGTAGCATTGCGGCATAACAAGTGTCGGTGTGACCGGGCGGACAGTCGGCGCGTCTGCAGCGCTGGGTACCGGAGCGTGAGCGGCAATCTCGCGGCGGCATCTCAACTCGCGCGCAATCAACGATTCGTTCCGGTGAGAGGGGCTGAGTGGGAGGGGGCGCGGGAGGAGAGGAGGGGGGAAGTCCGAGACCATTCTCACGTAAATAATTACCGGCGAGTCTCAAATTACAAGGCGCCGCTGCAGCCTGCCGATACATATTCATCACGTGTTCGCACCGCGCGTGACAGCTTCCTCAGGGCAGCGCCCGTAGTCCTGTGCTCTAGAGCCACTTTATTCCGTGCGCCTCCTATGAGTAAGAATTGCATCGCAATCAAAGATTGAGTGTAATTTTCGTACAATTTGTAGGCGTAGAGCGTAGTTTGCGATAGAAAGAGCTAGGTGACTCTACGGACTTTTGCGAGCTAGCTATACCTAGTAATCTCGTTGCTTTGTACGTAGTAGATCACTTCTTGGTTAGGTTATGCTACCATGCCACGCAATGATCACTTCTACTAACATCAGGATGAATAATTTGGGTTACGATTTCATTAACCTAATTATTAATTAAGATAAAGATTAAAGGGCAATCTGCATGGGGTTCTGCTATAACATTAGTTTGTGCGGGTCATCATCGTCTATGAATTTCTAATTAGAAATATCGCAACTGCCGGGCCGGATGCCGCCTAAGCGATAAATTATGCAGTCCGAGTGGAGTACTAATTTCGATGCCGACAAATTTTCCACAACCGCGAATTTAATGCGTTTCAAATAATGTCTGTAGGCAACGCTAAATGATAAATCGTCAGAGGAACGCCCCCAACTCGAGTTTAGTATAAGCGACCCGAGGTCCCGCTCCTCTCGCAAGGGAAGGAACAAGACGGAGTCGTCTGCTAAAAAAGGAATGGGTTAGGTGAGAGCTCGACGGTGTTGAGATAATAACAGCGCACGGCGCCGCTCGCCTTTGAGTCGCCCGCTGCCGAAAATCACCATTAGCCGCAATTTGAATATTATCTGCCAGCGGAATAGTTTTAAATTTCACCGTCGACCGCCGTCGATGAGATAAAAGGGACGCCTATTGCAAACCTTGGAAGCGTGGTATGTGGACGGATCACAGGGACGGATGCACCCGACTGCGGTTGGGTCGCGACAGTGACGGGCCAAGTAAAACAAACAAGTTAATTGTATTTATTCAAATGGCGGGGAGTGAGGCGCGGGCCGCGGCGCAGCCGGCGCTGCTCATGAATAGGCATGCGATGCGCCCCGGCCTTCCTCGCTATGTGCACCGTCATCACCCCCGACGCCCAAACTTGGCATCGGCTGCGATATATTATGCAAATGCCGTGTTCTACAGCTACCCTTTGTGGTGTGTAGTGTAATGGATTATCCTTTGGAATATTTATTGGAAGAAATGTTACATATACGATTTGGAGTGTGGTTAGAATTCCTTTACGTGTTTTTCGTAGGATGTTTCCATAGGTCCTAATAGATATTGTCACGAGAAAAA
Organism: Drymonia ruficornis; assembly: GCA_947859195.1. NCBI lineage: Eukaryota > Metazoa > Arthropoda > Insecta > Lepidoptera > Notodontidae > Drymonia > Drymonia ruficornis. Next base: position 10,284,741 of record OX401905.1, on the reverse strand, counting down.
CTTTCTTCTAAATGAGGCATCACCGTGTGTATATGGTAAGTGGCCGAAGATATTGATTCTCAATATTTACATATTGGCTTGTAGTGTGTTCCGCTGGGCGGGACCTGTCCTTCGACTCCCAGCTACGATGATAATGCTCTACCATTGTCTAGCGAGATGTGATGTGTTGGCCAACAAGTGTTTGTTTACAGTAGTGGTTTGTATTAAAGATGACGACATTCCTTTCGTATCTATTTATTTAGTGGGTAAGTGCATGTAGTTGCTAATAGATATTGTTTTACAATTTTTGGGCTAGATGTTTTATTACAGGTGTAAATAATTTTGATAGACAGTGTGTAATGATTTGGTAACTAAAAACTGTACAATGCTTTCTTGTTTTAAATACGTGATTATTGCGCAAATATACAGGGTGAATTTTTCAAGTGTGCGTGGATGGCCAAATCCGAAACTATGAGGAATAGCGAAAAGTACTCAAAGGAGTGTCAGGGCCGATTTTGATGAAAACTAAAACTGCATCATTGGATTTCTGAAAAAAAAAACAATATTCGTAGCCACGAATCGAACTAGATGATTTTGAACGCATTTGATTCACGATTTGACGATTTTGATTCATGATTTCCTAGATGAAAGAGCAGATATACAGGGGTATATCTGCTCTTTCATCTTGGAAATCATGAATATATGTAGATACACTAGCTCCACAGCACAGCACAGTTGTCATGGGTATAGCCTATGTCACTCGGGCATAGTGTAGCTTTCTGTCGTGAAAGAATTTTCAGAATCGGTACAGCATTTTCAGAGATAACCCCTTACATACATACTTTACCTATTTATAATATTAGTATAATAACGTATATTTGGCCATTAAATGCACACGGGCACGCGGAATGCACTTGACATGACAACAAACAATAAATCCCACATCGGGTAGAGCTAATTACATCGAGATAGCGTCACCTTACGGCGCATAATCCGATTTGTTCCGGCCGCGGCTCATCCCCAGACAATGGCACCGGCGCAATGTTTATTTGCACAAGATATTTAGCCACTTCCCCGGCGGATTAGCGGACAAAGACGAGGGGAACAGATAGTGAGGCTAATAGGAGGGGCGGACAACGCCTCCCCAATACAAGCGATCGCTGTGTAAGTGCTGAGATTACTGCTAATATTTCTCCAATGGATTAGACGGGGTGGAGATGCGATTTTGGTGGAGTAAGAAAAATGTTTTTGATACCTATTCCGGAATTAAAGTTCCTTACCCTTTGGTAGAGCGAACATGACTGTATTAATATGTAGGTAATGGGTATGTTTTTTTATTGTTAGGATTTTGGAGGTAGGTACTACATAAAGGTACCTAAACCTATAAGATATTAAGGCACTTCAGAAAGTGATTAATCACTATTTACAATAATGTAGTGTCATTTATCTTAACGTAACAAATCAACATCTGATTTTGTGTCAACCTATACGTTAATGGGATACCTACGTACCTAAATGAATTCTACATTGAAAGTAGACATTTTCGGACCATTACATGCAAAAACTTGTATAAAGAACATCTAAAGCACGTCACCTCGACGCCCTACGTCGTTTTTGTGTCCGGAAATGAAACAGCTTAAAAGGAATTTAAGACGTTTGGTGCATTGTGGGCCCACAACACAGCCATAAATAACAGACTTGTTGGGCTATAGAATATTCCCAAAACAACATTAGAGGTGAATGGTTAAATTGTCAGTTTGTCACCGAAGGGCGCGGCGGGGGCCTGGGCCGGCAGGGTGTGCGCTGACCGCGGGGGGCGCCGACTCCACCACTCTTCGCTTGCTCACTCCAAACTTGTGTTTTCTTTACAAATTTATTCTTAAGTCAATTTTAATATTGTTTTAAAAATAATGCCGAGGTACTTGAATTCTTTCCCCTGATGTAACATTTTCTCTTGTGGCCGCCATGCCATCTCGGCTACATTGTCAAAAATAACTTTAAAAGATTTTAAAGTTGGAACATCTGACGATTAAACGGTGATTCTACACACGATTCAGAATATTTAGAGAATACTAATTAACAAATAAATTGATAAAAATTAATTGCCCAGGTAAGGTATAACAGTTAACTGGTTTGCTTACAATAGCAATATATTTTTTTCAATCGTTTTTTTTAATTTATTATCCCAATATATTCTGAATCATGTGTAGAGTCATAGTTTAAAAGGATGCCCATGATTTCAAATTTATCCTGTATACTTCCCTACCCAAAGAATTTGTACTACCTAATAAGCGACATTATTTTTTCCGTTGTGACCGAAGTATGGTAGAGCACGCGTAGTGTATTGGGCCAATATGTGAAATTATCGTAGGTAAATACGTTATTTACATTTAATTGAGGCTAAGTTAATAATCAGAGGGCAGCCTACCGCAGGAGACTAATCATGCCTTGACCCATAAATTTAAAAAGATGGAAGCTGGACCCTCGTTATTCTTCTACTATAGCCTTCTGTTAGTTTTAGTATGCGATCTTAAGATAAAGGTTTGGGAATAGGTTTCACTTTTGATAACACGTGCCTTCTCGAACTTACTCCAAAAATGTTGCAAGCAAATTCTGTAGTTTTATTGAATTTGGAATCTCTACCCAGAAATGTATTATTAGACTGACCGGTCTTACAAACCGCCGTAGACGTCAATAATCATCAAAAACTGCGACAAAACGGCAGCTGCACGGTCCGCACAAAAATCCACATTATTCTATTATTTAATTTGTCGTTACATTGTGTGTGTGCCGACGCCGCGCGGATAATATTTCCGTATTTACCATTTACATGCGGAATCCGGACAGAAGTCAAGTTTGACAGTGTCAACATGTCAGCACGACAATGGCCGTCACTCGTCCCGCGCTGTCAATCGAGGAGCATGAGAAGCGGGCTACGGGGGCCCTGGGACTACCGCTCGTGAGACCAACGGTTACAAAAAGCCAAATAATATTCATATAACAAATTCCTTTTCCTTGTTTAGCGCATGAACGATCGGCCCCTCGTCGAGATGTATTCGCTATTTAGTAGAATTGTAGAGACGATAAGTAATTGATTCTGTGCTTTGTAAACGCCGATCAATTCTCTTGTATTTGAATGATAAGTTTCTGTTGTTTCAAATTGATTCAAAAATTATATACCTACCTATGTTTGAAAAATTATAGGCACATTTGCAAATACGTCTTCCCGGGTAGATACTACGTTTAATTTACGATGTGTACACAGTTATGATGTATAGACAATTATTTTCGCCCCATTTGTAAAGTTCATTGTGTACGATCACACCCATTCGGTTTAAGGACAATGGCGAACTGTAAACGAGTGATGCTAGTTTAAATCGGGACGGTCCGCAAACAAAACGGGACGTTTCACCGACGTCACACAATGAGAGATTAATGGCTCTCTTTTTGTTATCGCTCGATGGTCTTTACGCGTTTTGTGGCCTCGTTTCACGGTTTATTTAGCTGTTTAAATACCAATGAGCGTTAAATTACAATGATATGCACACTAAAGTAAAAAAAAATGCGTTTCGATTGTTTATCACTAAACTGTGCACTTTTGTTGTTCGTAATAACGGCACGAACCTCCACTTTTTAAGTCATAGGTATCGCTACAAAACGAGCTATTAGAAATATATAGTAAAAATTATTAACGTCTCCTAACGTCAACTTGAGCTTTATAGGGACTCGTAAAAGTGAAATGTGTCGGTGTGTAGGAATCCACATAAAAGCTTGGCTATGTTTGGTGCGCCTCGCGTGGCGGCCGAGTCGCCGAGCGCAGGCACCGTTGCGCGTTGTGCACACACAAGGCTCGAGGCTTTTTTGGCCATTAAATGTGCGTTTTTGTGTGTCGCGTTAACTGTCGTCTTATCATCGTGTCGAGTTGTCGACGCCTCCAGCCCGCCGCAATCAAAACACCATTTGAGGCGGTCATTAAAAATGATATAAAATTTAATTTACAACTGTGGCGCGTCTCCGGATTAACGGTTATCGAGAAGGTAATGTCCACATCAGACCCAGTGTGAAAATTGTTTTCTTTGTCAAGATAAAATCAAGATGTTTATTGCTTAATATTCGTTCCCTTTATCTGTATACTTTTAAAGTGTCACCTATAGTTAATTATTTCTGTCGTTCGTTTGTTGCTTCTTGAACTGCAGATATACCTACTTGATCGATTTAATTGAAAAGGTTATGGATAGAGTAATAAAGTATGTACTGAACGTTGTACCATGAAGATAATATAGGCTACCTATGCCATGGTTGTCGTCGCCTGCGGCGAAGTTTGTCGCGACCGCTCGCGACCGGCCCCGGCCGCGGCCGCCCCGCGGGTAGCGTTATTGTTTACGAGTGTACCACTTCTACTACAATGATTTACGAACCGCCTGCACTCATAAAAGCGGGGTCACAACGCACTAAAAGATACAAAAGGTGCTAAAGAAAAAGTAATATATTTTAAGTTGGAGCGAACGGATATAAAAGTTTTGTGAAATATATCAGTTTTAGTGTTGAGCGCGAGTGTTTGTTTATTGGACCGATTACACACGCCTTTTCACGGGCTCTGCCTCGATCAACGGCCAACATTCGTCACGACCTTTCTCACGTCGACTTGAGGTTTTGGTGCTCGGCAGATACTCATGTGTTGTATGTACCCCTCACCATAATGTTTGTTCGTTATTATTAAAATATTTATTTGGGTACCTTATTCGGGTACTTACATTTCGAAATGAAAATGTAGAGTTTTAAATTTGGACTATTGTAAAAAACTGCTATAGAAGTTGCGATTTCTGTAATAATCTCGACAATTTGGACATTAATTTACGTATTATGATAATTTAGGTCATCGTTCAGTCCATGTAGCGGGACAGGGCACCTCGTCATCGCGGCGGGCGAGGCGCGGCGGCTCTGCTCGGCGCGGGCTGGCCGAGGTTTGTTTTTTCAGGGCTGGCTTTCACGGGTCGTAGGAGCTCGGGTGTCAACGCACGACTACCACCTTACACACAAAAAATCATTTAAACGCATTCGTATGCAATAATCTGTTGGGATTTATTCCGACCGCACCGGCCACCCACGTGGTGCCCGTAATTCTTCCTGAACGAGCTAACTTCATTATTGTGGTGTGAGATACAATAGTTAAGAGCACGATTTATAAGTCCAACACGTTGACTTCTGTTTATAGCTAGCGGCGGGGCGCGGGCGCAGCGGGGGCGGGGATTACGTGCGTCTGCGCACCGATTTATGACCGCACCCCGATAAAAGCTTAAATACTCTCAAGTGAGCATTATTCAATAGGCTAAGTCGCCAGTGAAGAGAAGCCATTGTGGTAGTGGGCTCGCTCGTTGTGGACCTTGCAGGCGCTTCGTGTGGGACACGACACGACACGAGCCGCGGAGACCATTACCGGATTTACGTCACAACATCTCCGACTATCATTCATTATGGAAATTATTGTCATACAATCCTAACAATGGAATGAAGCTAGTTTTACCACGGTTATATTTCTTGCTAATTATCTACAGTACCTTAGTGTATTCACATAGGTAACAACATCTAGGTGTCTACGAGTGCCTAATTGAATTGGAAACTTTATGATGCTACAGCAATTGGAGGCCTGCTAATGAGATGCTCCTTAATAGCTTAGGCGTATATATTTAAATTCTTTTTTAGAATTAATGAATGCAGGGGTTGTTGGTAGCGAGCTGTATAGATATCAGCGAGGCAGCCGTCGAGGGCAGAGGGCGAGCGCTATTTCTGTGCAGGGCAAGGCAGGGAGCGGAGCGGAAAGTAAGCTGAAACTAATCCGGCGCGCGGGTGGGCGCAACCCGACACCGCGCGCGCGCAGCTTACATTTGTCATTTATAATGCGCGCGATTTGTTGCTCCTCACCTTCACTTCACCCGCTACGCAGCCTTTTTATGTTCACTTATTCTTTATTCAAATATTCAAACCGAGCGATGTGCGCAATATTTTTCATGACATTTTATGGCATCAGTTTGTCGTGTGCGAGCACTTGTATTTTTTAAGCGGTGTTTTGGGGTGAATCTTCAGTTTATTTTGTGAGATGATATGAGGAACTGCATTATTAATGTGCGTTCAAGCAATGGATTTCAACTACTTAGATATGAGGCAGGCAAGCGCTTATTCACTGCGGTTTAATGGTCCAATCCACTACCGTATAAGGTTTTTTAACGTTATTGGGTATTAAGTACACAATAGGAGGGTAAGTGAGTACAAAAAAATTACCAATTTTGATAACACAGTATATTGCACAATGTACATTATACACTTATAAGTGCGTAAGGATACGAAAAAAGGAAAATACAAAACTCTACCTAATCAAATCAAAGAACATCGTTATTTCAACACGCGTACAAAAGCAATTTCCCAACGAGCGGCCGCCGGTTAAACACTTCATTTCACGGTTGACGTGTGACCGATATGTCGTTGATTTGATTGCGTTAACTTTTTACGCGAAAACTAATAACTTACAGTCGCTTTCTAATGTTGCAATATGTCGTCCTGTGTGGGCATCGCCATGTGTGTTCCATAACCATCCAACGCAAATATTTGGTTGCTTTCAAAGGCCCATTGACGTTTCGACGTTCGACTTTCAAACTGAAAAAAAAAAATGGGCGCCGAGAGCACGGTTAACATGGCAGTTTCTTTTTGCGCAACAATAGGCCAATGCATTGTGCTTCGCGCCACAAGAGAGCTTATTTTAATGCTATTTCCGAATTTTTTGTTACTCGTCAATAGTGATGATTTCGAGAATGAAATATGAGTTCCGATACACCGACAAAACATAGTGTTGTGACTGGTTTTGTAGGATTAGTTCGTGTGTAGTTGAATGGTGCGTCGAATTATTGAGTATTTGTTACATTCCGTACCACTTCTTACAGTTTGACTGTTTAAAATACCAGGCAGACGTTTTAAAAGTTCTGAAACTCACAAGACGTAATTCTAATCATTGGCACGAACACGAACAGTTTGGATGCACGCACAACTAGGTACACCTACTGTGCAGTTTGCTTGCAGTCAGCGTACAACTGCATCCAAATTAAGCGCCAAGTCCGTTAGTTTTTACCCACTGGAAAACCAACCAATGATTTCTGAAATTGTTGGCTGCCGACATGTTATCGGCCATCTCTTAGCAGTCTTCCGGCCGAGAATGGCCGGCCGGATTGGTCCGGCTCATGTCGACCACAAACAATTAACGATTTATTATGACAATTTCATGAAGATAATATTGCAGACCAGTGGGTTTTCAATTATTAAAAGTTAGGGCCCTGCACTTTTGCGTAGTCGGCTTGTGGTCCAGAATCAGCTCGTCTGAATAGACCCTTAAGCATACCATCGGCATAAAGACGAGCGCGGCAGACGCCATTCCACCAAATTGAAAAACATCCGAGTGCTCATAATGCCTCTTAATGCTTCACCTGGAGAGTTATTGCCGCTTAAGTACGCAGTATTTTTCATATTTTCACAAATAATGTGAGGCTTGGAGGGCGCAGGGTAACATCTACGAACGACGCTGTTATGTAGTTGTGTCAAATACTCTGACGCTATTATTCTTTCACTCGTGTGGGGTGTAACATGTCAAAGTGCAAAGGACCTATCATTAAAAAAAATAGGAAAAATAAAACCTAAGAATAACAACATTTGAATGGTCAATTTTATTTGAATTTGAGGGCAAAATATGTATCGGAGCGGCGCTACGCTGGCGTAGGCGTTAGAGTGACACTAACAGAAGTCAAATAACAGATATATACAGGCCAGTCCAAACAACAATGAGCTGGCCTCTATGAGCCTGGCCCCTGAGTCCTCTAATAACTGCCATTTTAATGCATTCTCTATAGGTAGGTACTAATGGGAAAATACGAATAACATCGTGCCAAAAGTCCGAAGCCAGGATGTAGACTGCTAGCCAACAGTCTTGCTATTGGCATGCTGTGGAGTTTTATTTTGATAGTTGTTAGTTTGACGCATAAAAGAAATAAAATATGAAGGAAGAAATAAATTAGGTACTTTTATTAGGAAGAAAGGATAACAACCATTTAATTTAAATATGTTATTAATTTTGCACAATATACCTACACTAAAAAGTTGTGTAAAGGTTTAAAGTATAAATAGGTACCTATGTAAATTAAATAAATAAATATTATGCTAAATATAAAAATAAGATAAAGTCGATATTAAATAGATACGCTAAAGCAAACTTTGCCTAGCAAAGTTTACGATTTACAAAAAATCTGTACGACTAGCGTGGGCCCTAGCGAATAATGTAGAAAATGAAATTTATTAATTTCTCCTAACTTTATTTTAGGAACCTCGGTAATTATTTTGAACAATGGGAACTACTTAATTGTTGTAAAGCCAAAAGTAATGATAAATTAAGTTTAAAAAATCTTGAGAATTGGTATGGTATGGCCTACGTAAGAAATAGTTTCGAATGTAGAGTCAGCACTTAAGGCAAACCAAAAATATTTATTAACCTAGATACTTTAGACAAGACACTTTTCCATGTTATTTTGCAGATTAGCAGTTTTAAGTAAATCAAGAAATTGGTATAAATAACATATTTTTATCTACCCAATTTTAACGATTTGAACTTTTAGGCTACGGAATGAACTTAAAACATTGTAGAGATAAGTCGTTATAAGTTAAATTCAAAATGTTTTTCTACATTACCTGACACGCAGTTTCGTGTTAAATATTGATAAATTTAAGTCTGAACGTTGTTCGTGCATGTAGATAATTTCGGCTCTTTCTAACGCGTGCGAGTTCGGTTATAGTCTAACTCTATCTCGCTCTAATCTACTGATCTGTTTAATGGGCGGCGCACTCGCCTGCTGTATGCGCGCGCGTTTCCACTTGACACGATTTTCATGAAAAATCATTGATTGAACGTCATTTTTACTTTTTTGTTTTATTTAAATTGGTGATTTTATTAATTTAGGATAGTAGACAATGATTAAAGATCTCATATTTTAGAAATAGCTATGTCTTTAATTTCAAATACTCATACTGATGACAAACAGACAATAAGGTAGTGCAGATATGAAATAAACGAATATTATTATTTTATTGTTATTGAAAAGCTTAGCATAGGGGTGGCAGAGTGGCGGTGGGGGAGGGAGGGAGGTGCGGTGACAGCGGGTAGCGCGGCCAGTGGCTGCGCCCGGGGGCGGCGCCGCGCCCGCCCCGCCCCGCGCCCGCACCGCTCCCGCGCGCTCAGTCCGCGCTCAGACGCCGTACCGCTTTCGTTCGTGTGCGCTAACGGACGATTTTGACTATAATTTAAACACGCGTTTAAATCGTGCGACGAGATAATTGATTTATCATAGTGCATCAATTGATAGTCATGTGTGTTTTTTAATGTCTAGATTTTTTTAAATTTAGTTTTTTTTTGTGCAAAATATGGTATAAAAATGAATAAATGGAAACAATGTCGCGGACGCTGTCGGTGAAATGTTTCGTGTAGAGCTGCCGTGTATAGGACTGAGGTACTGAGAGGTGTTTGATGGATGTGGAAGGCTTGGAGTGCTGGAGGCCGGGAGCCGAGAGGATGGTGGCCGAGGAGAGCAAGACGAGGGCGACGGACTTCTCAATCGCGGCGATCATGGCCCGCAACGCCGCCGACCGCAGTCCCGTCGCTCGCTCCCCGCCTCATGCCGGTACATTAGGCCTAATTAATGTTATCTACAAAATATCTAGGCATTGAAGAGGGAAATAACAGTTTAGCAAAAAAACTTATATTTTTTTCTTGTGCAAAAAATTTCAGTTTCAGCCTTATTCATATAACCCTAAAGCGATGTGGTTCGCCATCGCCGTTCGATGCCCGCCGGGTTATTTATTTTATTTTATTAAAAACGGAAAGATCTAGGAAAGACTTTTAGCTTTTCTCTGCTAGAAATATTTAGGAAGGTGCTTGCCTTGTTTTGAGGTTAAAAAATCCTTTCCTCTTTTTTTATAGGTTAGTGGATATTTATTGCCTAAAGCATATTAGATATTCTTATACGAAATCGGTAGGTTTTCGTTCTTATATTATGTTGTGGAAATAGGTACTACGTGATAATACCTATCTAGGGGTAGATTGAGGTGGTTAATTTTTAGTGGAACCTACATAAATATATCTTAATTATTCCTTTCGCGTATTGTGTAATGTAAAAACTAAACTATGTTGATACAATAGATCCAGTTGGTAGCCTAATGATTTTTCCATTTTACACGCAAAACAATTAAATTGGCGGCGTCTTCATCAGGCGCATGCCTCGCGCGAGCACTCACTTTTGACGTCGGAACGCATAGACGTAATGTCATAATATGAGTGCTCGGGTGAGGCATGCGAGCCATATGGACACATCTAATGAGCAGAATATAAAGAAAACGGTGCCTAATGGCTTAGGTATATTTTGCTCAAACGAAAGGTCCAGACGAACTTAAAAAAGGGTTTAATGCTAATTGGTGTGGTGGATGCATGCGCAGGCGTCGTGTTGCGGGTCAGTTCGTTATTTCAGATTAATTGTGTGGAACCGAACGCGGCCAACGCGACGCCGCGCGCCGTGCTGGGTCCGCGGTGCGACACGCAACTTACCACTGCAAATATAACATTATTACTTTCATTCCACTCGTAAACCAATAACACCCGGTTTCTGGAACAATCAACTGCACAGTGTGTCAGATGTTTAGTTCTATGGGAGAAAGGATGCAAAAAAAATTTCAATCAATCTCGGAACCTAATAGGTAGCTTACCAATTTTGTTTATGAACTACAAATTTATTATACTTACCCAGCAAATGAACAATAATATTTTTAATATCGTTCTTTCATTACATAAAATAAACTGCATTGTATCATTTTTTACAATGAAAACATAACTATTTGATACAATGTCCAGTTGATACTTTGTATTCTCTAATAGACAGATAACTTGTTTGTTAATTCATTGGGAAAGATTGTATGTTTCCTGGGTTTCGGGTTGACCTTACCTACAGCAGCCCTATTTGAGTTCACACATTTTGTTAACTTAGGTTTAATTTAATCACAGGTTTCAACAGCGTTCGAGAAACCGGATGCAAATGTGAACGAACATCCTTCATCTATATCCTATATAACTATTGTTGAGCATAATAATGATAAATGATTACTAATTATACCTATAGTAGATGAATTCGCACCCATTGTTTCACCTTAGCAGAGTATAATTATAAGATAGATTATACCTAAAGCTTATAGCTAGTTAGGATAATTTAATTCCGTTTAAAATATTTTAACGTTTCTTTTTAAGTAAATACATAGGTAAAGTAATGCAAATAATGCACCAATACGCTTGTATCCAGTGAAGTTAAAAAGGTATGGTCTGTAGAATAAACAATTCTTTGTAGGTGCTTATATACAATACCCATTAGGTGCTTACCTGTTAGATTATTTTGGCTTCCACTTGCTTCTCCCGTAATAAATGCGTATAATGCGAATTGAGAATTCTATAATTAAAAAGTAAAAGTCAAACTCAAAAATATACCTACATGAGCACCTAGCTAGGCCAAATAGTCTGATTCTTTACTGTTTCCACTGAGAAGAGCCGGCAAGAAATTCAATGATTAATCTTTTCAAAGTAAAAAATTAAGTTGTAGTTCCTACATTTTTGGAATTCCCATAGATATAAGATATCTAGATTTCGTAAAAAAATATACGTTTAAGGAAGGTATTTACTTAAAGACTTATTTAAACACAACAAATATAACTTTATGATAACAAAAAAAACTGTATTTGATAGTATATAGACAAAAGATAATGACTTTGCTTAGACCAAAATGTTTTACATACCTACTGGCTAGAGACTACATACATACCTTTTGAAAACGAAGAGTTATGAATTGTATTAATAATTATTTTAAGGCACTTAAGCTTGAGCTTTATATACATACTTATATCATACGAATAACGAAGGAAAGTAAAAACTTAATGGCGTAAACTATTAATGTATGGCAAATTACTGGCCCGAAAGATAACATTAATGTAATTTTTTTAAAAGCTCTGGTTGTCGGTAGTTTGACCACCTACGTTGTTTTATTGCTATTTAATTGCCATGGAAGCAATATATTAAAGGTATAGTAAGTAGTAAGACAATTTACATTAAAAGGAGTTTTTAAGGGTAAGTAAGTATACTGTAAGGACTTCCAAATAGTCTTTAAGTTTAGTATATATTAAAATAGGTGCATATTTATTTATCTCCAGCGTTAATTAATCAACATTTACGATAGGTAATTTATTATTATAATTAGGTAAGTTCTCTCTGACTACATAGGCAAATTTAGGCAAATATAAAATTGTAGGTGATTTATTGTATCCTATATAAGAAGTATTAAGTAAACCACCAACTGCAAGTTTTGAATTCAAGTACCTAAGTACTATTTCATGAAAAAATCTCAGTTGCTAAAGGGCAATCATCCTTTTAAAAAGCTTTCCTAAGTATAAAGGCATATAGAGTCTTGCATGCTCATTCTTTTTCATAGCAGCTTCATTTCGAATAGGTAGAGTCTTATCATAACATCATCAGGTATTTTTTTGCCTATTTACAAATACGTAGGTAGACTGTAATGGCTTACGTGAAACAAAATTATAATTTGGGACCGAACTGAAAACCGTTTGTGTGGTAGTCTTAGGGCCTGTAGCAGAATCGTCAAATAGGTGTGGCCATATGGCGCGCATGCCTCACCCGAGCACTCATATTATGACATTACGTCTATGCGTTCCGACGTCAAAAGTGAGTGCTCGCGCGAGGCATGCGCCTGATGAAGACGCAGCCAATAACTTTCATGCACCAAATAAATATGTTGTTTTGACAAATATAGTATGGAAAAACTGTCAAAAAGCCATATTTATTTGGTGAAATAAAAATAATCTGATTATTTTGAAACATGCCCTTACTGGCTAGCCCTAACAGTAGAATTATTAGGAATTTTCTTTATTGGTGCATAATACATTCAACAAGCGTGTTATTTTGTGGTCAGTGTCGGTGTCGCGGCAGAGTTCGCCGGCGTCGCTCAGCTCGGCGGCGTCGAGCTGCCGGTCACCCATCCCCGACGAGGACGTTGAGGTCGACGTGGAGCAGTGCTCCGACGGCGAGCGAGACGCCTCCGACCACGCCGCGCCCTCGCCTGCACCCTCCTCGGGTGCGTATGCTTCCTAATTGGTGCATCTGCATGCAGCGGTGTGCCTGAGCAATCAGTTTTGACGTCTGACCACATAGACGTACTTAACGTCTGGTTGCTCGGGCGCGGATACTCGGGGGTTGTGGACGACAATATTGAATTGAAGATTTAGGCCTTATTTTGATCTCTTAACTTGCTATTGAATTCCGGAGCAACATTTTCATACCACGTACCTACCTCGGCTAAGGGTAAAGTTGTGATTTTACCACTACCACGAAAACCGATGGCACCTATTCATATAACACCCAGAATCAGTTTCTACTGTTACTTTTGGTCTGTTTTTGGCTGTTTAGCCAGAATTACCAGCATTATGTACAGCTGGTTTAAAGTCACTACGTTCCTGGGGCTAGATAAGTCCCTCTTCGGTTGTGCCAGAGACCTACTAAACAGTACCTAGGAGTTAACAGGTAAGTTTATGAAATAGACACTTTGTTAGAGGTTAATGGGTAAGCTGACTAAACATGCGCTACGCATGACCAAACGGTCTCCGCAATTAATGAGTTACAACCTTTTTATAAAACATGACCTGAAGTTACCTGCACATGTGGTAATCCACGTACTTACCGTGCCCTCAAAGCAATTTACTCTTTAATTTCCCGACGCCATCGTTGCAATAGAAAAAGTAAATTGGAGTTGTGATTAGACAACTGTTATTAACATAATAAACAAGCTTTCTCGAACAAACACAATTCGGTTCTCACACTGCCGTCTGCTTGTGTGATTTAGTGCGTGTAGAAAACTATAAAGTGGGCTATCCACACGTTCTGCAGTTTGTGGGACTGTCTGACGCTAACTCATACTGCCACCGGCATTTCCTAGCATTCGCGTTCTGTTTTAACCCGATCGATACTATCACATTTTCACTTCACTTCGACCATGCAATGTTGTCTATCCCACATTCTATATCACAAAAGTTGGTTACCGTACTATAATACAGTCATGGATAAGCCGTAACAAGATCTGACTCGAGGAGAGTGTTATTAAATTAATTCTACATTGTTCAATAATGAAAGACTCGTCTTAAAGATAACGTTGGCATATTGCCAGATTGCCATTTTTTCTCGCTAATCTGACAATCTAGAGAAATATAATACGATCGTGTTATATGTACTGCGTGTGTCGAGCGTTAAGACGAGGTGAGTCGTGATTGTGTTAATAATAGTTTAGAAAATAATATTCTATCATAATTAAAGGTGGTAGAGCCAAGCTTTAGCCAATAGAGTGCAGCTCATATACGGGATGGCTTAACCGGGGTTATGTACACACCCTCTCGAAGAGATTTGCACAAAGCAGCTAATTTAGCTGCGTGACATACAATGAGTGAGAGAGCCAGAAGCTCAAACCCCCTCCTGTTTCCCAGTCCTCTTCAGGTTAGCAATCTGTATGTTACGGTAACTGCTTAACATCAGGTGGGCCGTAAGCTTATTTGCCGCCATAGTTGTATAAAACAGACCAATAAGTATTAGATTCAAAAGGATGAGGTTATGCAAAAAGAAACACCATGTGATAGGTAGCTGTAATTTTACTACCTAGGTTGGGTTTCAAAAGTAATATAAGTAGTAGTGGTCGTGTGATGTCATTCTAGTAGGAAATGTTCGAGTAACATGCCGATATCTAGCCGATTTACAACAAATCTTTCTATATTTTATTGCCATCGATTGAATTTATTATTGCTTTTTAATACCTGACACTGGCGAAAAATATATTTTAAAAGAAATAAGAGATTTTACAGAAAGAAGAGAGATATATAGACTTGTATTGGGGGCTGTTTGTCAAGTATTTAAAGTCATTGACGTTGACAGAACTAGGCGAGCGCGACACGCCATCGCCGGCGCGGCCGCCGCCCCCCGCCACCTCGTGCAACTGCGAGGAGCTGCTGTCCGTGGACTGCCAGCTGGAGACCAAGGAGCTCTGGGACAAGTTCCACGACCTCGGCACCGAAATGATCATCACCAAGACTGGGAGGTAAGGAATTTGATAACGAAATGTCAATGACTCCTTAAACTTGTAGGTGACGTGACGTCAGTTCTAAGTGTAATGTAATAAAAAATGCAGAGACTATACCACGGCCATCGAGAATCGATACGATATTGTAATAAGTCGGCCACCACCGGGCTCGCCCACAATCGGGCAGCCATTTTTGGAATTCGTGATGAAGGTGAAACGTTAAGAACATCAAATTTAGAAAATGATCTTGGTATTCAGTTTCATATCTCGGTGGCCGTGGTATAGTAGACATTTAGCAATGGTCATAAAAGTATGAGAAGGTACCTAAGTACTTTTAGATTTGCAGCAGTCGCTATATTATTTCAACAGTCTGCAATTTAAAAGTATGGTGAAGTAAAAGTAAATGAAAAATTGTCTTTAAAATAATCCTATAATGAATTGCTTCGCTCATCAACATTATGTAATCTTTCACTCCGTTGAGATCGGAGTCAAAAACGAATTAATTCACTCCACAATCGCCCCCCAATAAAGGGTCCAACGGAATGGATTCATCAGCTAAAGTGGCCAATTCCGGAATAATTACTTCGCGAACCCGGCCGTCCTTCAACCCTTTAACGAGATAAATTAAAAGTACATTTTTTCCTAACCGTCGGCGTAATGTCGGGCTATAAATTCACAAAGCCCCAAAGACAACAAACAGTGTTGCGAGGGGGAGGGGAAGATGTTTTTATAGTCACGCCGAGAGGTTTATCTAAATAATTGCGTAGTCGGTGGCGGTGAGCGGAAAATTGGCATTGTGTACGGGGCCCGCCCGGGGACGCGCCGCGCGCCGCTCCACGCTCTGACGTACGGCTCTCCCGAGAGGCGCGCGCGCAATATTGACATGTCAACTTATAAAAGTCACCTTATACATTTTATACTTAACTACAAAATATTTTTAACTTTATTTACTTTGTTTCTTAACTGTGTAACGTTGTTTATAGCCACATTTTTAGTTAATAATGATAATATTTATTACCTGCGAGGCGATATAATTCGCGATAAATATCCGACTTCCATGGTAGGAACTGCGAACAGGTTCCAACCAATAAGTGCCGTAGTCAGAACTGAATTACTGTAGTTTGGTGTCGTTACCCGATATGGATGGTATTATGACTCTACATTTTGTTACAGTTAGGAAAAGCGGGTAGGAGCGAGTGCGTAGTATTAGTATAATCTCTATTAGTCGCGTGTCATATGTTATCTGTGTTGGGGAGAACCCCGTCGTATCGCAATATCGCAACAAGTGCAGTTAGTCTAAATCACTGTAGCCGACACTGGTCCAGAGAGCGTTTCAATCTCGGGGGAAGGATCCCATTGTTACACTCACAACGTACACCACATGCGACCGTTTGATCTTGATACTTAGAGCATTTAAGTTCCTATAGTTGAACATAAAAAGGTGACAAATTGTTAATAAAAACATCTATGTAAAGCATTTGCTGTCGCTGAACTTGTGATAAGGTCAAATTAAGTAATTAATTATTATTTTTAAACGCAACACAAATTTCCCATTACCTACTCATATTTTTTTTTGCATGTTATTTCCCTTTCCGTGTGAGATTATCATTTTTTCGACATGAAAATATAAAGTATCAATGCGTATATGTCCAAGTGTACGCCTAAACAAGAGATAAATCAGGCCGCCCAATCAAAACGGGATATTGGGGACAAATTTTACAAGGGGAGGGCGTCAGAGCGTGTTTTTAAATTGGTTTACAATGTTTTGTCTATTAATTCCTTTCGAAGATGGCTCTTATCTTATGTATTTTGTGGCGATACATCATCATAAAAATGGATGAAAATGTCTAGGGAAATGTTGCTTATCTTATTTTTTTAAAGTTTTTCTAACAATGAAGCTGTTAAATGTTACAATTTGAGAGTTATACACAAAATACACACTGAATAATAAGAAACAAAAATCCAGTAGTGAAAACTGAAAAGCTGAGACGATAGCGTTAAACTAACAAAGGCGACCAATAGCAGTAAAATGTGTTACTGCGCTCATTTTTATGTCAAACTTAATATGAAAACATAAAGTGGCCCTTATCTCCGGACATCCCGTAATACGCTTTATCTTTTTTTATTGCGATGCACAATCCGTTCCTTTCCACATCGGTTCGGTTCGAGACCACCAAATATCGTACTTTATTATCGACGTTTTCCTAATTCTACTACATATAACATTTACAAGCTTAAATATTAGGCTGGTATAATATTGCGGGATAACTTTGAGGTAGGTAGGTTTTGTATTACTTTTTTACATAAATAGCCATAAATAAAGAAAATGTCGGTGGCGAAGATGATTTTGTCATTTTTAAATTACTGTGAAATTTTTATGTTCGCATTACAAGCATTAAGGAACTCAACTCAACTCAACTCAACTAGCATTAAGGAACTCGACATCTACCATACATACTTTGTCGACATTCCCTCAAATCATTGCACATCACTAGTGCTGTACGGCTCGCGAGAAATGTCGACCTTCTCGATTTATTTACTTTTATTATTTTTTTCGATTTGTCGTTTTGATTTACAAGCGGCCACTTTACTGCCGAGTGGACTTTGTTAGAGGGACCTAACTGGTGGACGATTTATGTGCGCGGGTCCTCTCTTGACAATGAGTTTGTCCAAAATATTTGAATGTTAAGTCATAACGTGGCTTTTTTATGTGGGTTTGTTTATATGTTAACAACGTTATTGCAATCGGGCTGCGGTCGACTTCAACATCGTAAGTCATCGGTCAACCCATACAATACACAACAGGGTTAAAAATACGACATCTGAGCACTCTACCGCGAAATTTAAAATACGCAGACAACACACGGCGGCCCCTCATATTATGAATACCTCTTCTTCTTCTTCTTAGTCGTTACGCTCTTGGCAGAGCGGTCGTGGTCATCATGTGGAGCTACCATGAGCAGGTGTCGCTCGCTTCACGATCTCTCGCCATTTGTCCCTGTTGGTGCTGGCTCTGGTGCATTCATACAAGGGTCCACCCACACAAGATTTTATCTGGCCAGTCCATCGCATGGGTGACCTGCCTCGTGGTCTGATGCCCTGTACCTTCCCCTGCACAACAAGACGCTCTATGGAGTCATGTTCCCGCCTTGAGACGTGTCCGAAGAACTTTAGGATGCGAGTTTGCACTGTAGCTGAAAGGCGCTGCTTAATTCCGAGTTCCTGGAGTATGGAAGCATTGAAAGTATGAATACCTACCTAATCCATTATCTTAATTAGCTTTAGATTTCTATTTATAATAAAAATAGTGAATATGACTTATTCATAGATAGGTCAAAACTCAGAACTTCACGATGGTTATTAATATAATTCTACCTCCACGGTCTAAATCGGAGGTCAGAGATAGCATTTCGAAATGCGTCTCCGTGCTTTAGAGGGCACGTAAAAAGTCCGCTCCGGTTTTCATCTAGACAAGAGTCGTTAAGTAATGTTAAAGGCTTTCAGGCGGCCTGAACAACTCAAATAGCAGGTAAGCCACTGATCACTCGATAAGAAGAAGATAGTCTAAGTTTTATATTTTAGCTAACACATTGTTGTCAGTATGTATACCATAAGTACAAACCTAATCTCAACGATATCAGGTCAAAAATGTCATAAGTCATTTTTTACTGCAGAATTAGTTGGTAATGTGCATTCATTTAATTATCTCGAGTTGTGCATCTCACTGCGGTCGGAGGGGCGTCTATGCGCGCGTAAATTATCGGTATCCGCAGTTGGAGCGATCGCTTGCCATATTACCGGTTTTTATCGGTTTTTAATACCTCGCCGATTATTCGCCAGTCGGCGGACGTGACGATCATGCGTTATGAGACGTGCGTATCTTAACTCTAGGTTTCCTGTAGATTGTTTTATTACCTTTCGGTAAAATAATACGTTTACGACGCTCTTGTAAATTATAGTTCTATTTCTGACATACTGTCTGGCATTTTTTTATTGAGAAACTACTAAATATTATAATTATATAATATTTAGTAGAGTCGCCGCAGTAAATATTTGGAGAATATCTTGGGCGTTATAAATATAGGTATTCATGTTTAGATTGGGTTTCCAAAACTACGCTGAGATAAAAATGTTAATTCAAATAATATAAACAAATATATTAATACCTTTGAGTTGTAATTTGAATCCAATAAATGCTGACCGCCTCGGCTTATATCTCGCAGAAGCATTAGAATGTTTTCGCTTTTTAATTCTGAGCGTTCTGTTACTATGAATCATCCATCACTCCGTGGTGTTATAGTAATCTAATTCGATATTTGTCCGAATCTAATAATCATTACTACGTATGCATTAATCGATCGTTCGCTTGTTTATTGCAGAGGAAACATAACCAATCGTATTAACGCATGTTAACCTTTAGCACCTGGCCCACCTTTTGTCCAGAGCCTCCTTTGTGCTCCCAAGGTGTGGAGCGCCGTAAAAAATACAAAACTTATGCCATTTAACAAACAATATTTAGTGCCGTTTTGACAGTTATTGTGGCCAATGATTACTGTTGATCATGCGTGGTTATTACAGTTTTTGCCGGTAGAGGGCGTCCTCTAACAGGTGCCTCTGTGGATATTAAACATTCGAATGCAGGTTACGCGTCGGGTGGTGGGTTGATTTTAATTCGTAACATCTTTTGATATTTTATTCTGTTTTTTAACATTTTGATGTGTTGTTATCTTAATTTATTATCTGTTATGAGCTAGGTTATCCAGTGTAATTATGGTTTAATGAACTGATGGAAAAAAACAGTTGCTACATGCAGTCCAAGTAGGTCATTTTAAAGTGCTTGGCAACGTATGCAAAAACTAAAGTAATGCCCCAGTTCTTAGTCATCACTTTTCCAGTATCTGCCAGTTTTCCAGGACCCCGAGTATGCTAACAATAAAACCACTGGTCCCTAATATTATCTTCAAGAATTCTTCATTGTAAATCGTAAATTCCTTGTGGTCAGCATGTTATCGGTCCGACGACTTACAGTTGGCTGACAACGTACTATGTCGACCCCCAAGAATTTAGAGACCACTCGAGACCATTGCGAGACCATTGGTTTCGCAATGGTTTTAATTATTACCAGACTCACGGCCTGTATCGATGTAGTTTCAAATTGAGATATTACTAAGCAACTAAGTAACTCAATGGAAACATTCCTGGGCCTGCCAAAAAGTTTACATAGTAGGTACCTATAGTTAATTTTGTTATCATACAATCAATCCACCCCTGGTCATAATAAATCAATCACATTGGTTATTGTTATCACATTTTGGAGGAGTAAAACGCACCGGCAGCTATAAACAAGATCGAAGTCAGCCGACCGTCGACTTAGCTTGTTCGGTAATCCGTTTTAATAAATCGAGCGAGGGGTAGGCGGGGGTCGCGGGCGGGTAGACTCCCAACATGTGCATTAAACTTAATTGAAATTTTCGTGGTTACGTGTTATTTTGCACTAATGCACCTTTCAGTTTGATATGTCCGTGCACTCTCGCGCAACGGCTAAGAAAAGAGTTCAACGTTCTACCTGTAGGGAGTGTACCAGTTTTAATTCTGAATAATAATAATTTTAAAATGATGTTGTATACAATAGGTGTTAGCATGGTGCTAGTGTAGAGTAGTAGATAAATGTATATCCCTCATTTGACTTGGGTATCAGTAGATACCTTTACAATTTTGTATTAATGTATGTAATACCTGTCTAGTACTTTAGATTCATCCAAGGAAAGCAATATAAGTCGTTTGCACGTAAGCTATTTCTACATATTAAAGCAATATGCAGTTAATGCCTAACTGGTGGAATGACGAGTGCGCTGCACTCCGGTGCAGTGTGTCACGCAGTCGCGCACGCGCCGATCCCTCGATAAGTCGATCAAGACGCGCCGCCAACATGTTGCAATTAAACGCAATGATGTACATCACTCGAATTAATTAATTAATCACAAGTAATTGGTTCCAATTTTTTATAACTTTTTATTTATGGCATCCATCATCGACGCTGCATATTCCTTATATTATATCTTATTACTAAAGGTATTTAATATTGCATTTGCATCTAATCTAGTACCTACCTGCCTATATCAATCAGCTATTTGAGCCGTTGTTACGACACAAAGGACTCGATTACAATAATAACGATTTCTAAATAGGGATAATAAACATATTTCGATATCACAATGATTAATGTTGAAAGCGTTTGCTACCGGTCGTACTGACTTCAATGCGAGAAAATGAGATGTGCGCACAATGGGCGCGCGCCCACGCATCTCACGATTTGCGCGGATTGTCAGCTACCGGCCGCTTGCGTCGCTCCTGGCGAAACCCACAAGGATTATAATTTTATTTATCTTCCAAATTTTATATTACCAACATTTTTGTATCCTACTAGTGGTATAAAAATATTGACTCCGTGTGAATTTATGTAAGAGTTTCCAACGATAGCTGTGTAATTTTTCTCCATAACACCCATCAAGCAGCACTTAAAATGAAATCGAGGCGAAGCGGAGCCTCATCAAGAGGGTAGTCATTTAACAGACATTAACGCCTAAAACATAATAAGCAACGTTAAATAATTACGAAAAAAGGTGTAAAAAGCGCTCGAGTACGGAGGAGAGTGATGCGCCCGCGCCGCTCGATGAAAGGCTGTTGGCGGCCGCCGACGGAGATTGATTGCGTAATCATGGACAACGGCGATTTCGGGAATCTCATAGAGAGTAATCATCATTCATCTCACGGCTCGTTGACGTCGCATTGAAGAGATGTTCACGATGTGAGTTTTCGACTGGACCTGCGTAATCGAATTTCGAAGTTAATTTTACGCGTCGATTAACGGGCCCAAAGGTCGATAGAGGTGCTTCGTGTTTGGAAAGCGTTTGATTGCACGGAAGCGACCTGATTGTCAGGCGTAACGTAATAACAACGTCGACTCTCAGTTCTTGGCGATGGTAACAATGAGGTGGTATCTGTCTGTCGACGCACAATTAGCTGTCCATTGTGCGGCGGGTATTGTGCGGCGTGCGCGGGCGCAGACGGCCGCGGCCGCCGTGTTGGTTTTACTCCTACGCCCATTGTGATCGGTTCAATCGCGCGCATTGCCATTCCACTCACACTCAATGAGATATTATCTCTTCTATTATTAGCTGAACATTTTATGTTTAAATGGATAATGATTTAATATTCCCATCTCTTTGCCAATACCACGCCGAATCATTGTGATTGATTACTTTAATTTGCTTTTTAAAACGACCGTAACTCCAGGAGCTTGTGAAATTGATCTATGGAATTATGAAGCAATCGCTTTTTATTAAACATTTTTTTTTAGTTCTTTGGGAAGTTACTTTAAAGAGCACCGACCACATGTGCTTCGTGCCGACGCCGACCGTAATCATTATTTGACTTTGAAGACAAAGGGTCGCCTAATGCGGTATGCTTTTTAGGCCACCGGCGGCGCTGGGTCACAGAAGTCAGAGTACAGCACTAGGTGCGCGTGCGCGTGTGTGGCACAATACACGCGTAATGAAGTGGGCCGCGAGGGGGCGGCATTGTGGTCCAAACGAGCCATTGTGAGGCTCCCGCGACCCCCGACCGATCCTCGTTACCGACGCACCTCGCGACCTCGCCACCCCGGAACTGAGTCAGCTCTTTTGGCCGCTTTTCGTAAAGTGGCCTTGTTATCGCGTTTGAATTGACATTCGTATGTCAATGTCGCGTCATCAATCTTCACTGGAGATGTTCAAGTTGATTTGAGGCTATGTCGCTACTGATGGACCAGTGTCAGTGACGTGGAAGGCAAATCAAATGTCTTCGATCAACAGCGATTATGAGACGTTTTAACACTGGTCTAGAGTGTATGTATGCCTTGTTAGTTCGTACTTGTCCTGGATTTTGATAAATACTTGTCTTGATTTTTTTTGTACTGTTGAAACAGACGCCAAACTTCCAAGTGGGACGTACAAGTAGCAATCACGTTTATAAGTATATATTTTTCCAGTTTCGGCAACATTCGGCATGTTTATGTTGAAATAGTTGGCCAGTTTCTTTTGATAGGTGACTGTATCTACTGAGAGATTTATACGTTTTCGGAAATAGGATCCCTAAATCGAAATCTTTCATCATCATGGTAGCTTTATATCCTTCACTTCAAAGTCAAAATTACAATCTCTAAAGTGATAAACCATTCTAGTAGTCATTAATGTAACAGTGTGCGAATAGACATGTGTCTAGTAGCGGGGAGTTCATCTGTCGGCCCACTAATTAAGTCGAGTCGTTAGCGGCGACACCAGCGCCGCCACGCGGAAGCAATACGCTTCACACGACAGTTGCACCGTGAACTTTTTTATCGTAAAACATTGCTTCAGGCTGTAAAACTTGAGTAAAAAAAGTCGATGTGTGACTGATCACTCGCCGAGGGTTCCGTGTGTATAATACAAAGTCAATGTTGGTGTCAAATGTTAGTATTTTGATTAGTTAGTGAGGATTGGATTCTGTTATAGAATTAATTTTCTGCCTGTTTGCCTATAGTTTTATACAGACCTATGAACAAGATTCTATTTCTCTAATCAGTGCTAGAATAAATTAAAATGCATCCATGAAATATATGGAAACTTAAATTATTTATACATCTATTCATACAATTTATTGGATTTCGCATGAATCCGATTGAGATGATATCGAAAATTTTCTTTTAACGACAGACCCACTCTGCAATTAGTCTTCCATCTACGGAACTCTACAAAGTAAAGGATAGACGAATTAGACATCGTCATGTGGTGTCAGTTTTTTCAAGTGGAGCGTTAAATTTTCACAGCTACCCCTCGGAGGGAATAAATTACTTTTATGTGGATTCGGGGTGGCCGCGCCGGTCGCAACAAAAACGATCGGCGCTGGTGCCGCGGAAGTAGGGTTGCCTTCCATGTTCGGTGTCATTCACTACTAAACAGATGCTACTTAAGATTTTAAGCGTTCCTTGGAGCACGTACGAATGATAAATTATTGTAAATCATACCCTTGTTAAGTCCCTGAAAATAAATTTATAATTTCCCCCTAGGTATAGTACTTAGGTACGGTTCTTAATAATTTGTAAGAAATTATCTTTCTTTATCTTAAGTTTTATGTACGACGTTAATAAAAGGGTGATACTACTGGTTCAATAAAAACCAATGTCTGTAATGATATTCACTGCGTATGATTATGCTTTGTAGAGGTAGGTACAACTAGTACATATTTTGCTTAGGTACTACCTACTTTCAATAATAGCTATGTAACGCCAACAGTAGCTCTGGCTGAAAAAGAACTGAAATCTATTAATTATTATTTTTTATTTACACCACCAAACTAAGCAAGTTCACACTCCACGGAAACGTATTGACCCCGCCGACGCCCAAACAGACCGAAATAATGAGTTAGTCGAGCACCGGGCGACAACTTTTCCTACAAATGACGTCTAATGTGCCCAAATTATATCGTAGCCGGCGCCGCCCAGCGATGAAGTTATTATTTTCCATTTCCGCAGCGTTAAGTCGATAACTCGAAAATGACTGCCATTTGTATGAACAAGCGCACGATCTGACGGCACGTGCTCATTACCGAATCATGAAACTGAAAGCTCTTCGAGCTGAACCGCCGACGCTGTTTGACTTGTAATTTGGCTCGTGTTTCATCGAAAACTATTACATTACGATAGCAAATAGGAATGATATGATATTTTTTCGAGGATACTTCTAGTGTAGTGTCAACTAAGTAGTTTAGGAATATAGACACTTTTTTTTCGTAATATGCATTTGTTTCAGTGGCTGTGTTTGATTATTTGCATAATAATAATCAGAATGAAGAGAGCGTAACATTGATATTTGATTCTGTGCTGTGAAAGACATTAAAAATGGTTAGATTGCGTTTCGTATTTTTACGTACTAGTGTTATCCCTTTTACGGGTGTACGCAATATTGCGTTTCCAGAGCCATACCTTATCTACCTTCTTTCACGGGTGGAGCAATAATTCATCCTATGTACCCAACTTCAAAGTTCTTTTGTTTAATTTTCGAAATAAAAAAAAGATATCTGTTTTAGTACCATGGACCAATTACTAAGGGGACTGGCCCTAAGCAACTCGGCCGTGTGGTCGGCCTAGTACTAACATCGACATAAAACGAAGCGAGTAGTTCAACTATTTACCGGTAGATAGAACAATGAAAATGAAAAAAACAATGACCACGTTTTTTTTCATACATATATCTAATAAGGGCACCTCTTTCTTTAGTCTTTACTCTGTGTTTAGTACCGACAGAGAATTTATTCAAGGAATTTGCTTTTAAGTAGGTATGAATGTAAGGACATTTTCCGCGGAAGAAGCCTTCCGGGTTGAAGTGAACGTAACGGGGTACGTTCGGGGGTTAGGGTGGCTTGACGTGTTTCATCGGTGACGTCACGCGAGCTGCTCGTCAGCTTTGTCACGACACTGTGTAATTGTTGCTGTAGGGCTGTCACCAGAAATTATATCCTCAATTTTTTTTAAGTTCTTAAGGCCTTTATGAGCATAAAGAATCTCATCATAAAGAGTCTCGCTTGGTGAAAACTTATATTGTGAAATTGTTTAATAGGTGGTATATTTCGCTAGGATAAGGTTTGGTAACCCTGCCAGCTACACCACGACAACTCATTCTAGGGTTGACAGGTGGCGGGAACAAATCAATTTGTGTTAATAATTGATATTCTGAGCGTCGATATTGACGTAGGTATGCATATAAGCTGTCATAATTCTATTAACATTTGCTTACTTATTCATCTTTATTCAAATGTCACGTGTATGTAAACATATTAAACATGTCTGTAAAACAGTCAAAGGTCATAAAAATATAACGTCGCTAGCTGTTTATTTCTTGTCTAAATGTCAACTATTCTTCAATTACGCTACCATCCAGCTGTCATCCTACAATTATTTCAAAGATTCTAATCGCACAGGAATGTTAAATTTATAATTTTTACAGGTTCTTTAATTAACCGTTAACATTATCATTATAAGCTGAAGTAACTACGTGTCATCTCGTAGGTCTTATGACAGATTTTATCAAAATATTTATGTGTCGTATTTTGTGATCCTGGAGTGTATCAGAAAATATATTCGTCTATTTAGTTAGTAGAATGCTATACCTATACAACACATACATGTATATCTTGATAGATACTAGTATAAACATATGACGTGAAAGTTCACGTAGTCGACCCCTGTTTTCCCGAGCGGTGCGGGTATAGACGGCGCGGCGTGCGAGAGCAGGACGCAGGACGCGGCCGCGGCGGTTTCGTACATCGCCACCCGTCCGCGCCCGTAAGCTCGTAATTTGCCTTTCTATTAGAGCGAGGGCGTGAAAAAAGGAAAGCGTTTACGGCGTGTTTAATGGGAGCGAGAGGGAAGAAATATGACCACCCGTCGGGAGAAGGGAAAATTTTGGTTTTCAGAGAGTTTTTGCGGAGATG
The DNA here is from genome assembly GCA_947859195.1 of Drymonia ruficornis. NCBI lineage: Eukaryota > Metazoa > Arthropoda > Insecta > Lepidoptera > Notodontidae > Drymonia > Drymonia ruficornis. The sequence goes on along the minus strand of OX401905.1, from coordinate 10,258,057 downwards.
TGCATCGGCTCGCAGGGTGCGAGGGGGACGGCGATGTTGCGGGGCCGCTCCCCCGCATAATTAGCGGAAGTCGTGGCTTAGTACCCCCGGCGCGGGGGGGGCTGCGGGAAGGGAGTTCCTCTATTTGTCGTTTAAGAGTTAATCGTACGAGCGATTCGTCACCCTCGGGAGAGCACGCCGCCGGCGATATTATATCTTTATTATGAGTCAGTTGTACTGAAGCTCGTCGTCCGCCCCGGGCCATTAACGAAATCGTGATTATTGATAACTTTGTTTGCTCCACCTCGGCTCGGCACTGGGGGCGACGTCCCTATCAAACGACTAATAACATTATTGCTTCAATTAGCAATTGCGTAAGTATCCTTTTTCCGCAATGTTGAAATTCTTTCACATTAATAGAAATAATAATAACAACATGTTTTGCATTTCATGTCGAGCTTTTATACGATTTTCTTTTTAAAAGTTGACTCTATCAAAACGCCCATAATGTATGACCATGCCCACAGCCAATTGACTGCTAATTAGCAGATATAATCAACTTTCAACAGCATATGGCCAGAAGGAAGGCAACCATAAAGAATGGGACAGACTGAACACCGGTCTAGACGTATTAATTATCCACAATAGTACTTACAGTATATCGATGCTTTTGTCGTCGAATGCTTTGTTCATTTCATGCTCAGTTTGTCATGTGTTGTTCACTCGTGTTTGTTTATTTTCAAAAGTTCCTCCAGGCAGTGCGTACCGTGTCATTAGATGAGGGGAAGTGACAAATATAGTAGTAAACACAGCTCGTGTGCCGACTGTCAATTAGCCGTAATAGCAGACTCCGCGGCGCGACATATGCTCAACGACCAACTTTTATATTTGTTACCCTTTTTACGATACAAAATTATACAACGAGCTAACGCACAGACCTGTGTTTTACTCGTGCTTCATTCGAGGCGAGACTAAATCGACCGAGCTAGTTTGTAGAGATCTTTACTTTATTTTCTCTACATGTTGTAGTTACTGGTTTGTTTTGAAATAGAGTTATGTTAAATTGAATGTTCCTGTCCGCGAGTAGCGGCTGCTTATTATACATGGAATTTATTACCTGGCAGTCCTTGTCAATATTGATTTAAGAGCATACGCGTTAATAGGCTGCTTAATTAAAATTGTTAGCCGCATAAAACTAAGTAGCACTTTGGTGCGTAGTTCTTGTGTTCTTTATGTGCGATTTTGAATTTGTCGGGTTGTACTAGAAACTAGTACGCAGGTATTGTGAGGTGTGTTCAGCCAATCAGCGGTAAATGAGCGATGGCGGTAATTAAAACGGATCGCCTTACCGAATCAATAAAAGACCGATAAGGCAATTAATTACACATGCGGCCAATACATTCCCCGAGGAGTGTGAAATCTGACGATGTGAATGTGTTGCCTCGCTCACTCTTAGTCTGAAAGTCAGTTTACGAATTTTGATCTTACACGATCAGTTTCCTTTCCTATCTCCGATATGGTTGACGCAATTATACCAACGTGTTCTAAGCAAAGTATATATTTTACTAATTAAATTTTACTACCTAATTGTCTTATTTATTAGATAATAGCTGTCCCGGCGAACTTCGTACCGCCTCAGAATTAATGTTGTCCGAAAAAGAACTAACCCTACCCCCCCCCCTGTTTCCCCGTTCGTCGTCTGTTCTTCTCCTTTCCCGCAAATAAAGGGTTTCGTACCACCGTAGCATAAAAACGTCAAAATTATCAAGTTTCTTGTATGGGGACCCCCTTTGTTTTCAATTTATTTTTTATTTTTAGTAAGTATTTGTTGTAGCGGCAACAAAAATACACTTTGTGTGAAAATTTTAACTCTACCTATTACGGTTTATTATTTTATATTTATTTTTTATTGTTAGTATTTGTTGACCGTTCACCGAACGTATATTTCTGTTGACGCTATAGCGTCAACAGAAATATACGTTCGGTGAAAATTTCAACTATAGCTATTACGGTTCGTGAGATACAGCCCGCTAACAGACATGGATGACGGATGGACAGCGTAGGCTTATTAATAGAGTCCATCATGAAGGGCAACCTTCCACTGACCCATCGACATGTGTATCCTGCCCGTTCTTACCTACGGCGCCCAGACATGGTCAGTAATCGAGGCTCAGAAGTCCAAACTGAAGGTTTACCATAGAGCATTGGAGCGCAGCATTTTGGGTGTAAAACACACTGATAGGGTGCGGAACACCTTGCTGCGTTCCATAACCCTTATCGCGGATGTAGGAGCGAAAACAGCTACACTTAAGTGGACCTGGGCGGGTCACCTGAGCCGAATGTGCTTAGAAAGGTGGGCCAAAGCGATCACCGAGTGGGGTCCCAAAGCACGACCGTCATCGCCGACGTAGACCCAAAAACGGTGGCACGATGACCTCGACGCTCATGTAGACGGGTGGTATGAAAGAGCCCATGACCGCGATGGATGGAAGAAGATGGGAGAGACCTTTGCCCAGCAGTGGGATACAGTAGGTTATTAAGAAAAAAATGGTCCAGCCGTTCTCGAGTTTTGCGCTTAGCAACAAATTTAGCGATTCATCCCTTTATTTTTCGACACTGAACTGTTAAGCCGGAAACCCACCTCGGTGCACGGAGAGGCCACGCACACGGCCACGGCTACGTTCTGCAAGAAAATGTATGGATGACGTCAATCTCCGTGCGCCGCGGCGGACACGGTGACATACATTTTCGTGCAAAGCGAAGCTTGACTCACGTGCGTAGCGTGTGCGTGGCCTCTCCGTGCGCCGTGGTGGGTTTTCGGCTTTATGTGCACAACGCGGATCTATTTCTTGTGAAGAATTGCCCATGAAATAAATTTGCAAGAATTTATAGTCGCCATCCGCCATCTGACACCGGCGTTCATTACGCCATCTATTGAAAGTAATTTGAATCATATGTAAAATATGGGTTTTTAGCGCTTTCCGGGCAATTTTTCCATTTTTTTTTAATGTATTAACCTTCCTTGAACTTCACGGAATAATCTAAAAAAATATATATCTAAATTGGTCCAGCCGTTCTCGCGTCATGTAATGACATGAAATAGGGATTCATTTTTATATATATATAGATTATTTTGTTATGTAGTCTGCCATTAATAATGAAGTTGCAGACATATAGATTGATTGACTATAGAAAATTGCGTAATTTGGTGTTATTACGCTATCCTATATTTTTTCTAAACCACCAGAAATGATTGCTTTGAATAACGATTGATACCCCTTATGATACTAGAACTCCTGGTTTCCAGTTTATTTCTGTTTAACCGACAATATTTCTACCGATAAGATCTCAATGATTATTCACACCAATTAATATCGCAATCAGAAGTGTCAATATTTATTGATGGAAGTCTATGAATATGAATATTTGTAGGCAATATGAAACTGCCTTCCCGGGAAACACGTCGTGTGTGGTCAGCCGAATATAAATAAGATCCAGCTATTTACAAGTTGGATGGTGCACCCTGCGGGGTAGTTTCTTAGAAGGAACTTCCGAGTGCAAGGTGCTATATCATTAATTACACAATACTATTGTCGTAGATGCTGAAAAGATGGTGTCAATGAGCGCACACAAAACATTTTTTTGCAATGTTGAACTATTTAAAGTTTAGGGTTCAGCATGATCAAATTTTAAACACTTTAGTACTCATTTTTTAAATCTATTTTGTTACAACAACACGATTTTGTACATCATGGGTAGTCCGCATCAGTTAGTAGCAACAACAGATAATACCGATCGCGATTCTCGTCACAAAGTTAAACTCAGATTACTGTCAAAATAACTTTTAGTCGGCTACGTTCTGTGTTATTGATAATACAAAGTAAATATGAATTATTTTAATATGAATAACTTTTTGATTTTGTTTTGTTAAAATAAGCTCATAAATAGCGTAGGTATTTAGTACGGAACCTCTCGCTGTTAATGTAGCGCGGTTGTATTTCGCGCGGGTTGCGCGTGGGTGGCGTGGCATCAGCACAATAGTGTTTGGCTTGGCATTCGTCACGCCGCGGCCGCGGGACGCCCATGATTGATGACCACCTCCCATAAACACGGACGTACAACACTGCAGAACAAGTTTCTTATCACGCAGTTTCTTTGTGTGAAACCAAACAAATCTTATAAAAAATAACCATTTCCTATTTCAAATTATCAAATTAAATTCAGAGTTGAAGACTTCTATGTTCGAATTTTATGATCATCTATGTTTCAATTTATAAACTTACGTAATAAAAAACACTATCAACGACTACTAGAGAAGGTGTCAAGTGAAAATATTATTTACAAAAATGTAGAGTCGAGGCACGGGCGAGCGACGATGCGTCGTAAATTATGGATCGTCGTAGTTTACTCCGCGATGTAACATAATATGCGGGCCGATGTCGGGCGCGATACCACAACGAAATATTCATAATCTCCGGAGGGCTTTGTAAATAAAAATTATTTCATATCGGGACAGGTGTAGCGTCGGGTTACGCAGGAGCTGCGCTGCGCTGCCCGCAGCCGGACTCGGGCCCGAGCGGACCGGCACGCGGCCCCGGCCCCGGCCGCGGCCGCCTCATTAACATTCGGACGAATTAGATCGTCCGACGACTTACTACAGGTGCAACCTGTCTCGTCAACGATGCCACCGACAACCCGCCACGACAGTATCTAACAAAATAATCACGTTTAGTAGCTCATAACCGATCGGGACACGTGTAATTCCGGTGTTTTATAATATGTAGTTTAAAGCATAATTTTCAATATTTAACGATAAGGTCAAAGTTCAGATATGTAGTATACCTATTCGATTACACACAACAATGATAATAGCCCAGCTATGAATATATTTGTAGTATTTTTATGTTGTCATGAACTCTGTGACACCGTTGACTTGTGAACGCGTACCGTGTAGCGTATAAATAACGATAAGCGTAGGCCTAATTAGCTGTATAGGAGGCTTGATAAGTTTTTATTGTCTGGGTGTCGCGTGACCGGCGATAGTTTGAGCGCAAATCCGTAATATCACCTTTCTGTATAATTGTATGCGTGGAGTGACTGGCGGTGTATTCATTTACACTTTGAAAATAGCAAATACACCCAGGATGCGGGTCCTGAGTCGTCTTCTCTGTGGTCACACTCACACATGACAGCTCTCGGTGCGTAGAGACTAGACGGGACCCCTAACACACGTATGGAAACTCCCTCGTACGGAACAGCCCTTGCTACCAACCCGACTGGAACCTTACATAGAGCCAAAGTAGAGCTAATAAACGCAGCATATACATAGGTGTTCGTTCATATCTGACCATTTGGAGCAGTTGTGTTCGCTCGCATTTGTGGCGTTCTCCAAAGCGCGGTAATTTAGACTGATGCCTCATTAAACCTGCTTAACTCCCGGGTTATTATTTTATGATTGTAAATTATGGAGGAGCGGTCCGAAGATAAAATAATTTATAGATATAATATTCATATTTCGCTTCCGTCCGCGCTATTATAGCAAAATTAACGGCGTATTAGTGGGCATATTAAGCAATTAGCTTCGTGCAAAGCGTAATTTAAAATCGAGGCGGCTCACTCACAAGCCCGGAGCAGTCGGTCGGATCGGACGGTTAATGGAGATATTTTAATCTGTCGGATTACAAGTGCACAACTGACTTGTCACCAAACGTTGCTAGAGTGCTTTATCGGCGACGGATCAGTGTCCTGACGAATCATCTGGAATTCAAAGTGATCGTCGCTCACAGATTTATTATTTAATGCGAAGGAATATAAACCTTATGTTCCACGTTTAGGAATGTGTTTGTGTCAGGATTGTGTAGGCGCGTCTTGAATCTCGACGGGCGAGCCCGACACGTCACTCGTTTTGTACTCGTCGCCTGATCCCGCGCTTAGCTAACCGTTTTGACAAGATTTAAGATGTACCGATAAGACAACTCAGTTTTTATATAGTTTTTTTTGGATCGTAGTTTTTGTAGGTACTCGAAATGAACGGTAATTAGTTAGCTTATGTTAATTTATATTGTATGATGATATAGTTGCGCGGCACAGACGTAGTACCTACTGCTATTAAATAAGCTACTGCTAATAATTACTAATTTACAATTACTTAAGCGGATTTATGTTTGCAATTCAAGAAGATTGATTGATTATTAGTACCTAAGTACCACTTAGGTACTTTATTAAATTCCTCTACATTATTTTGTTTTTATAAAGTTTATTCCATCGAGAGTTTTTGTTACCAAACCGGTTTAGAGATCACAAAAAATCAAGTAAGTAAGTGGTAGGTAAATCTCCTAAATAAACAATCATAAAGTTATAAATATTGAAGGGGATTATTAAAGATCGATCGATGTCAGATTAAATTGTTTTGTTTTTATGTAAGCGGCCTGGATCCTTATAGAGGCGAGTGGCTTCCTTAGTCCGTGAAGTGAGATAATATCAACGCGGTGAGGGCTGCGGCTGCGGCCAAAGGCACCGGCATCGCAGTGACAGCGCATCACAATACAGTCGTTTAACACGCTCATCGCATTTGGAAGATCTCTTGACAGCTCACATGCTTTAAAAACTAGATTCGATTCATTCCGAACGAACGTCCCTCGGCGGCTCGAGGTCACTCGTTTACAGATGATGAATGTCGGTCGAGAAAGCTTTCGGGTTACTCGTCGGGGGAGACGTGTGCGAAGGTAGTAATAGTATACGGAGGAGCGGCGTCTGAATCAACAATGAGCGTAGGTTGCGGGCTGCGGTGGCGTGCGCGAGGCGTGTCCGCGCTTCATCGATCGCAGCCTCCGACGCTCCTCGACGACGTCTGCTCCCCAGCACCCCGCCGCCCCCGCGCCCCCGCCACCGCCCCGCGCGCGTTAGCGCCCCGACCGACTGCATTTACCACCCGCCTCCCCATCATACACACACCCCGCGACCTACCTGTCTACTGCCGCTGTCTGCCGCCGCAACATCTACTGCATATTTTGGCAAACTTTGCGTAAATTTTATTCCCATACTCTTTCAATAAACCGTACGCTGCAATAAAGTGTGATATCCCGTTTACTGCTCGTCGTCTATACATCGAGGTGTTGATTCGTTCGCAGCGATTGAGACGCTCGATCGTTAACGCAATTAAACAGTTTACATCTCTTCGCGAGCGACCTGTAAATGTTATTCTGTGCTCATTAAACCCGAATTACGTTATAAATTTTATGTGCGTACGCTATAGCCACTTAACGTGCTTCAGGAATTATCGAAACTCTGCATTGACTTGACGAAACACATTGCTATACGTATTTGATAGGTCTCGCCTTCAAATGAAGTAAAGTTGAAGTGATATCACTCGCTGATGCCATAACCACTTCATCCATGAGCAGCAACACGACATTAGTGGTCTAAATTAAATTTGTCGGGTGTGGGTATGGCGCCGGCGGTGGTGATCCATCATCGGTAATGGTGCGGCCACACTAACGAGCGTGCCCTCTGTCCGTCACGGCACCTCGCCACAACTCGCTACGTCCAGCTCTGTACCGCATTAACTGCAATTTGACACCTCGCATCAATCTGAGCAATTTCTTATGGAATAGATATTTGATGGATAGATGAGGAGCCTAAGTTGGTATAAGCTTTTGTAATATTTATCTATGTTTTTGAAGTGAAAACTTCTTTAGCGGCGTTGTGCACTTTTCTTGGTATGGGGAATCGTATTATTCAATAGTCGTTTATTTTGTTTAGGCCTACGGGGGCACTTACAAATACTCATTTTACATTTTTTTCCTTAAATTCTACCGCCGGATCGGAAACGTGACCTGGACTGTGAAGATCCAGCAAGAAACTCAGCGGGCTTGTCTTTTTATTTACATTGTTTTGTTTTTTTTTTTAATTTTTCCCTAACTATTCCAAAATATTTGAAAATGCACGTCGTTAATGTTCAATTTTCACTTCTACCGGCACTCCCGGAGTGCAACCTGGCCGTTTCTTTTTTTTTGTCGCTACGCTACGATCGCGATGAAAGCGTAAATAAACACCTATATCTCAGCACAAGTGGTACCTAGTAACCACCTGTTTATGGTTTATATTGTAGGGACTTCCTGTATTGTAGATGTAAGAAACACAATCGTGAATATTAAAATGACTTCTCATTAAAAACGATAGTTTATTTGTCGCCAGTTATGATTAATTCAGAGGTATCTACATTTAATGATTAAAATAAACAAACTTACCTGGAGGCAATGACATTAAATTGCACAGTATGTGGTCGCAATTTTTCACCGATATCAATTAGGGAAGCGAGCAAAACCAACTCGTTGAGATACCTAAGGAGTGTAAGATAAATTCGCTGAGTGGGTCGCGAATCGCGCAGGTAATTACATCAGCAGCTGACTGCAGCTAAGTGCCGATATCAATCTTAAGTCAAGCACATGTGGGAACGAACCCTGCCCCAACATTATAAATTCTTGTGTGTAATTGCCGTAATGAGTTTTGAGGTTTTATACAATGTACTTGCTGTAGTAGCAGATTGGTTTGGGTGAGACAAGACTCAGGGACACGCCATACTGTGACGCTTCAACACTTTGAAGACGGAATCAGGGAAAATAAGCAAGGGAGATCTTAGGGCGCTTCTAAATAAGAGGCTTAGAAGCGCCACAGTAGCGCCATTGTGAAAACGAGTAGTGGCACGACTATCGTGCCACAGTGGCGCTACTGTTGCGCTTGTATACGCTTCTAATTAGACGTCTACTAAAAAATTGGTAATCGACTATTCGTAACGGAGTTTGCAGGTGGTGCCGCGAGCAGAGCTAGTGTTACCTAACCCGGGGCTTTTGTAATTATTATAATATTATTTTATAAAGTCAATCTAACATGGCGTGTACCGGTCCGTCGGCACCTGTGTTACGCTTTATCGAGTTTTATAGTCCGCGTACGGTTCATTTAGCGAGGCCGGCGAGGAGCGTCCATCACTGCCTCGCCAGAGCTTATACCTTGTTTTTAGGCTAGCAGTGATATTATGTATTCTTGAGCTCTATGTTTAACAACATTTATAACTTCATACATAGGTACATTTCGGTATTTTCGAATATAAAAATATTCACAGTATACGACTTCCATACAAATATAGTTTTGTAGAGTATTAGAAGGTAAATAGGTAACGATTTTAAATCACACGTTGCAGTAATTACGTAGACTCTACTATTATGAAATCATTACAATCCACCTTTTTCAGTTAACGTACTGCGTGAACCAAGCAGGTGGGTAGTTAGGTAATTAATGTATTACCTAGGTATGCATAAAAATGCAGCACAGTTCATAAAATAAAACTATCAAAACCGAAACATTGATTAAGCGACAATCATAAAGAATGCAAATTATACAAAATATTCTTGCTCCGTTCACAGTTAGAATATAATAAGAGGGCTGTAAAAATCTTCGAAGCGAAAAGTCGTTATAGTAACATCGTAAAAGAATGCTATAATGTGCCTACGTGTTGATCCAACTTATGATCTCGTTTATATTTAAATGTGTGTCTAGCGTTCATACTTTACGACGTAGAAAACCAACAGATTAGCAGCTTATAAATATTATGAATAAAATTATGATATTAGTGCTGATAAGATTATTTTTATGTCAATATCAAAAGATTTTGTGATAGACAAAGAATTTGTAATAAAAAGAGAAGTGTCATATACGGGTTTACCTTGTCGCCGCAGAGGTGTCATATCGCGAGATAGATGATTCAGTATTCCGCCGGACGTTGTGTGATAGACAACCAATTAGAATTTTTGAGACCTGCTATTCTTATAAACAAATGAAGGAGTTGTAGGTGGGTTGTTATCAACATTAAGTTTCAATTATTTGCAATTAAAATCGTTTTCAATACCAACAGAACAATATGTTTTGGAACTTTTTTTATGTCGCCGAGTGATCAAAGGATCCGTTTCAATTTAACTAAAATACAATTAAGTAAGATGTACTAATGTTGTATTTGTATATGGTATTGAGACCTTATTGAATGTAAATAGAAATTCTATGTTAGAACAAATTGGTGTTTTGTTCATCATCTTTTCTCAAATTATCTTTCAATGCATAATTTACACGTAGTTAAAATTGATTGATTTAAACTATTTCACCTATCCAGTAATATTAGATAATGCATTATAAAACCTGCATTTACTAAACAATCTGCCTCAATTGCCTGCTCTACTTCACAAGGTAAATGTTGGCAATAGAACCAGTGTTCAGGCAACCAACTCAGGCCAATGATTGGGTAAAATATCGACTCCATTACTACTCTGATGTGATAATTGCCGACCGTCGACAACACGAGGTCACTTCATTGCGATTTAGATCACGAGCAGTTGTCGATATTTGCATCCAGGTGCTAATTACGTAGCCAGCGATTATTACGGCTACAAGCTACAAGTGGTCTTTAAGTCGATTTTAAATTAGTAAATCCAGGCTTTGAAAAGTCGTTTCAAATGGTAGGGCCCTTAATATTGAAAGTAGCAATAGGTTTCAAATTGTGCAATGCCTAGTTACATCTTCAGTCTGTGTGGATAATATAATTTTGTTTGCGTTACGATATTGTGTCTTAGTATTACATTGTAACAAAATTATGAAATAACTACTTTCTATAACCTTTTAATTTTTGCTCTACATTCACATCAACACACACACATTCACATCAATTTATGTGTGATTATTAAACATTGTAGGTATTGTATGATGTAGTGAGTAACCGTGTCAAAATAAGCGCTAGACTTAAAATTATTGAGTGATAAATACGACTAGATTAAATCATATACGAGTCATCTTCAAATAAATCCAAGTTATATGCCTTCATTAGTTTTAGTCGTTAAATCTAAGTGAAATTTAATTTAACGATGGTAAATAAACGGGACAATTTATTTCCTTAATAAATAAATTATGAGTGAAAATAATCAAAAATAAATTTTAAATGTTGAAATGAAAGTATAAATTCGCTTGTGAAGTTGAACAGATAGGAGTAAGGACGAATCGAGGTGGTCATTAGCGAAATGAAGCCATTAGGAGCGTGTAAAACAGTTAATTACGACGGTGTAATCTCGACCCGAAGTGCCGCTCTCGAGATACTTCCGAAGATTATAATGAACATGGATAATGACAGAATACTCCCCGCACTCCCACCACCCTCCACCCACTAACGACGTAGTTATGAAATCAAATTTGAACTGATTTTATCGGGTATTGTAACAGAGACCTAATCTGATTCCTATTAATGTTACTTGTTTGACGCACTTTCATACTTTTTATAAAAAAAAAAATTTAGTACATTTTTTATTCATCATTTGGTCTATAAAATAATAACATGGCGGGCAGGAAGAACGGTTGGGTCCACTTAAAAATGCATTTAAAATTGTGTGCAAAATAGATACCAAGGGTATATTTATACTTACTTCATACTTTTACAAGTGTTTATAAGATCAGTATATACCTACTACGTTACCTATCTGTATAGTATCACGTAGCGTAGAGCCTCGGTTGCGCGGTGCTAGTCTCGCTATAATTGCTGTTATACACAGAAGGCGACGCCTTGTCTAGTGTACTTACAAAAGTATCATGTTTTTACTCTCCATATAAATAACAACATTAACAATATTATTATTATTAATTTTTTAACAATATTTCTTGAATAACTACCTACCTCTACCTAACTCTACCTACGTTGAACTGTTCATATGCAACTTGCGCTTAAATCATATCAGTAAAACCCGCACAAATTACAGCAAACAGTATCCCGGGTGATGCTTATACGAGCCGTCTCCGATTAATGGTCAAAATTAAAACATTAAAAACGGTAAACGCAAACGGTTCCTTGACGAGCAACATTTTGATCGCTATCACGCTGATCACCTTACAATTTGCGCGCACAACGACCGCTACGGACCTTCACCTATAATTGTCATATAAATCGTAGTAACACATGAACAAGCACCAGCTACAAGCGAACATTTGCGACACGCGAGTCGAACGTGTCGAGCATGAGAAATTGTTTAATTGTACACTAACCGCAGATTTATCGCTACATCCACAATAGTTAGATCACCTTGCGTTCAATTTCCCATTGGAAATGTCTTGCTTATAATTTCACGTTTTTTGCTTCGGTATGTGAAATTCATTTACAGATTACGAATTGCTTACAGCGTTCAACACGCGTCGTTACGGCTAGAAACCGGGGTTTATAGATAATCTTACCATACAATGTAGTAAAAGCATAAATCTATGGATTGTTAAGTATCGCTGCATACGAAATAACTAACCTATTCCAAATTTAACCGCCGTTGTTAAATTATATTGGGTCATTGGGCGTTTTAATATTTTGTTCGGAGTCACATCGTTAGATTTTTACACGATCGATGTAATTGAGGGCGAATGCTGCACGTCCATGGCTTTATGGCGAGTTGGGGTTCCGGCGGAAGTGTCGTAAAACCGACGTCATAGTCAGATTCCGGCGATAATAATTAAAGGGCAGCTTGTTAATGTTGAGTGTTGTATAATTGCCGGCCGATATTAATTAGTTGCATTAATCGGCGGCATTACCATTAGTTCAACGGAAGGTCGTGCGAGGCGCTTGTCCGACATTTTTATGACGAGCCATTCTAGCTTTATAATAGAGGTGTGTTCGAAAAAACAACGATGCGGCGGTATTCAAGAACGTGGAGGCATTTTAATGTTTTAATTTATAAAATTAATTAATTTACTATCAGAATACAATACTTTTTTCACGTAAAGACCATAATTACCAGAGTATCATCTAGATTCTAGATGAGAATGCCTTTTGGTTGTGACTTTATTCAAGCTAAAATTGTTGTCCACAAATTTTATTCCAGGGTTGTATAATATAATACTGCGGAACAGCTCAGGCTGGCCAGCCCCGGTGCCCGCAATCAAACTTTAATGGGAACCACTAAATCATTGGGCATGTACACTTTAGCACCTTGCACTCCATAAAATAACGTTACACGTAAGCACGTTGATTAAGTATAGTAGATCTAATAAATTTACTATGTACTCAAGCTATTTTCATTATTTAAACCTAATGATATGATTCGCATCGCATCAGATTCCCAGTTAACTTTGATTAGTTTATTAACCTAATATCCCACCCATTGTGTACGTGCTTCATTGTAACATTAATTAAATAAACAACACACTCAAAACCATTAGTTTTAGTAAAACACTACTTACCTAATAAAAGAAATAAATAATTATGTGCGTAAGTAAACCCAAGCGCGAAAGAAACGCAGCGTGAACTGATTTACGCCTGATTCCGTTGAAGAATTTCACGCTACTACTTAATGTTTATGTACATTATCGTGTGTTAAACAATAAAACATTGCTCGAATAACTACAATCACGACGCAAAAACAAAGAAGAATTTTTAATTAGCAAAGCGTTTCCCGTAGCGCGGGCGCCCCGCGGCGCGGCTACTTTATACGCATTGCTCCGGGGTCGTTAACAAAATGTCACTTTTCACAATATTTATGTCTCCATTATTTTTCATTTATAACGACATCGTAAAATTAAAACTTCGCCGATGATGAGGCTTTCTTAATCTTTCAATATACAACACCAACGGGTCGATTGGGGTTAATCACTCACACTTTTTTAATGGATGTTTGCCTTAGTGGCCTTAACAACTACACCAGACAGAAGGCGAATGCAAAGTGCGCTACAGGTAGAAACCAATCACATTCTATGCATTTTACCTACGTAGCGTGCTTTCGTTTATTAAATACCTACGGAAAAAGAAAATAGATTTATTTGTTCCATCATCTTTCACTTCCACTAATTTAGGTAGGTATGTAGGTACTTTCATAAATAAATTTGAACTTAGATTGAAATGGGATAATCAATAAATTGGTACCTAACAAAGAAAAGCGTTTTTCGAAGATCGCACGACAAGATATTGTCTTGAGAGCCCTCCCGTCACTTTACAAAAGTAATAAAATGAGAGTTCCATTTGGCACGATTACCCCGGAGACGACAAAACATGTCAAGTGTCAATTTGTATAATTTACACCGGAATTAAAATGGCGGCTGACAGATGACAGTTCGCGTGGCGGCTACTCGGCGTCTGGTGGCGACGCTTTTCAAATTTTAATAACACAGACATTGTAACTTTGTTCAAATTTTTAATATAATAGCTTTGAGTCTGGGAAAACAGAAGATAGGTAGGTAAATGGCGAGTATTAGTTTCATTATAGTGTTATTTTTGTAACAGTATACTGTTTTGAATGGTGAGATTAGTGCGTGTCGGCCGCGTGCCGAGGCGACACCGCGCGACGTAACGCGACGCGCGAGCGACAGGCAGCTGACGGGGCACACGCACCGCGCCGTTATCCAACTGTAATTCCCTATTTGCAGAGTAATAGGTTTTACGTTACCACTTAACACTTGCCAAATTGTGATTAATTTGCTGATGAAATAAATTTGCCAAAATTTTTGGAGAACTGAAAAAGTAGTAAGTAGTACCTACCTACTTACACCTTAACGTGGTTGCAAGTGTTATATTGAGATTCAAGATGTACCCATAGACTTAGGTTCTCGAATATTGCTCATTTACCCAATCTCTCACGAGTTTACGAACATTTATTGAGAAAAGGCCGAACTCCTAATTATGACGATACTGAAACACGTGACTACTGGGATTTTTCTATTTTTATTCAATAGGATAACTAACAAGTAAAATCGAAAGTTAAATAAAACAAACACGTGTCGATGACCCGCGTTGCGTGCTACCGCGCTGCGCCCGCCGATGACATTTCATGAAAACCAGTCATGTTTCTATTTCAACCCATAAATACATCCAACAACTTATTGTGAACAATTAGATACTGAATAGACATAAATTACCTTAGACCTTTAGCAAACCTTCGCTTAGCAAAGCTTAGAACTGATACACGTTTGATTATTAATAGCTTAGCTGATTGAACGTGGCGCGTACTAATAACAGCGTATATTTCAATATTGTCTAATTTACCATAATAGTGATTGTGTGGAAACTAAATATCAGTTTATGCATCATAAGACGCAAATTACCTACCTACTACTGTTGTGAAACTTTTGATAATATCGCAAAATCAATTCGCGATTACCTACTGTTTTAGACTTATCCAAGAAACCTACTTTGGGACGTATTCAATGATAAATGAAATAAATATTTAGAACCTAGTAGGTACCTATTGTTTAGTACTTTAGTAGTAATAGTTGTAAAATTATTATTTTACAATATGACTTTGTTGTTCGTCTGTCTGTGTTTCCCAAAGTAAATCACTTGCGAATCGTTAGGACGCTATACCTAGTACTTGTTGAAAAAACAAATAAACATCGTAATCGTGCGTTATAACGGGCCCATTCAATTCAATAAATGTAAGACATGTTATCTTGATGTCACAGAAACGTGATATTTGTTTGGAATTTTTGTTTATGTTACTTAGAATTCCACGCATTGAAGACACTTTCACTTAATATTAATTTATTGAATATTATTATTACCTATTACACAATCTTACTGAGGGAAATACCTAAGCGATTGATGAAATTATACTACTGTTCATAAAAGTACCTAATGCTTAACGAGGTTTTCGCAAAATAAATTTACGACATGCTTCTTACGTACATAAATCCACATTCTGTATTTAATCCAAATTATTAAAGTAGTAATTAACAACAGTCATCAATTATTTATGCATCTTTGCATAATATTATAGTACTAGCTTTTCCCCGCGACTTCGTCCGCGTAGAAATCAAATTTTAAAAAATCGAATCTCTGATCCCGGATCCCTGACCCCGTATCCCGGACCCCGTTTACCTAATCCCGGATCCCAAATACCCCGGATCACGTAATTCGGATATCCCGGATCTCGGATCCCGGACCTTGGTTTATAAAAATAAACCTAAACACCAATTTTCATAATTCTAACTTCAAAAATGACGAACTTCCATACAAACTTTCATCCCCTATTTTACCCTCTTAGGGGTTGAATTTCAAAAAACCGTTTCTTAATACACCTCTACACGTCAAGACAAACCCACCCTCCAAATTTCAAGTCTCTACGACCAGCGGTTTAGGCTGTGCGTTGTCTGTCAGTCAGTCAATCAGGACTTTGATTCTTATATATTTAGATTGTCGTCAGTAAAATAAGCACCTTATCGATTTAAATTCGCGTTAGTTACAATAAACTGAAATTATTTAGTGTTGGAATAGTATGTCGTTCTGGGCTACTAATGGTTTATTTTATCAAGTGATCAACAAAATAATGAACCCTGCACCTTCTGCGATATTATGCCGGCCGGTATTATTGCAAAAGAACCTTACCATATACCTGTTATAGAGGTTAGTGTGCTCCAGAATAACTTTAAGATAATCTAGTTATTTTGCTAGAGTTACCTGTAATTACATGCATTCTATGTAAATATACTTACACATGTGAATAGTTTCTCACAGCTTTGTTTTACATTGATTAATACCGCTCATATTAATCATCATTCGTTTTTTGTACGGTTTATCTAGAAGCTATTAATATATCGTTAAAATTACCAGGTGACGCCGGTTAATTATAACTAAAGACTTAGTAAATCTAACAGAATGAGATGTTTATACAATTTAGACGTTAATTTTGCTGAATCT
The DNA here is from genome assembly GCA_947859195.1 of Drymonia ruficornis. Taxonomy (NCBI): domain Eukaryota; kingdom Metazoa; phylum Arthropoda; class Insecta; order Lepidoptera; family Notodontidae; genus Drymonia; species Drymonia ruficornis. The sequence continues at coordinate 10,241,382 of OX401905.1, read as the reverse complement.
TTACCTATATAATTCTCAGTTACATTGGTAACCTTAACTCATATAGGTATATGGAGCTCAAACACTTCAAATTTTCCTTGCAGAAACTTTTACCACAGAAAAAATAATACTTAGCCACAGGCCGTTTTGAAGGCCTGTCGCCCTAGTAACATCTTCCGAAAGGGCTTGAATAAACACGTAAATTGGTGCGTCCAGATGTCTCGCATACCTCTCCAGAGCACTCATGTTATGACATTATGTCTATGCGTTCCGATGTCAAAACAGCGCATGCCTCGCCCAAATTACTACTTCTTTACAACTGTGCGCGGTTTACCGTAACATGCCCTACGAAGGGTTGATTAAATGCGTGTTAGTTCTGTCTATACCTAAGGTCGTTCCTGTACAAGAAAAGTTAATCGACAGGTATGACATATTTATCAAAATGTTTACGAGGAAACTTATTGCAATTCGTCATCAATTATAAAAAGGTCTTCACCGGCTTACCACAGAAAACAATTATCGAACACTTAACAGTATATTTACAATTAATAGTTAAGTTATAATTCTTATAACTTCTAACTGATGTGCTGGCATAACTATTTATTTACAAGGCAATTATATAAAAGGTCGCAGGCACGGTATAAATACCGTATTAATCTCATTATTTGCCTGCATTGCTGTGAGTTAAGCATAATAACAAGGTATGTCCCTGTAACTTGTTTACAACTTAATTGACATCATCATTTAACCTATTACTTGATTCATGTACTGTAACGATGCAGATGGTACTAAAGATGGAGTGATTCCGGTTCGTTGTCGAATTATAATAAATGTTTTTTCTCGGCAATTGTTAGAATCTATACAAACTACACTCTATATCTATATACAAATAACATTGAAGTGTCTGTTTCTTATGTCAAAATTACAGCTTTTTACTAAATATAAATGTAAATGTAACGTCACGACTTTTATCCCCATTCGGGGGTAGTCAGAGACTTGAGTGGCCATACACCACCACATTGTGGAGGTATTAACCAACTCAAAGCCCACGTTTCACCAGATAGTCAGAACCCAACGTAACAGGTGGTGAACCTTGTCGCCGTGTATACAGGAACTGACTAAATGCATATGAATTTATATACCAACGGTACCTAATTATAACTAAAAAATTTTTTTTTTTTAAATTGTTGTCTGTCTGTCTTGTTTGTACTGTCTAATCTCCGAAATGACTGGACTAATTTTGACGGGACTTTCAATGGCAGGTAGCTGATGTTATAAGGAGTAATTTAGGCTACTTTTATTTTAGCCATCATTAATACTTTTTTGTGCTTAAAATCCACGCGTACGAAGTCGCGGTCACAGCTAGTATTGATTGATGCGTGCATACAATAATTTACGTTCCTTGTTATCGTGTAGTTAAATAGCAGTTATTGTGTTTATTTTTAAAGAGAAGTAACAATGTAATGCGTGGTTAGGTTGAGGACATGATTCGCGCCTCACTCCGGATGCGGTGGTCGGTAATTGGTGCGCCTTAAATTAGGCTCCCTTCATGTGTATCTTGTCACAAACTGCGGTCGACCGCAAGACAATGTATATGGAAAGTACAATGTATACAATAATTTATGGCATTTCTGTTCAGCCTATCTCCTGCCTTTAAAACGAGGGGAATTGAAAAGGCATTACAGCCAGCCGTTTGGAACGCCTAGTTTTCAATGGTTTCATTATTTTGTCCTTTTTTCGTAATCAAATGATAAGCAAGAAGTTACTTGGTACAAAAATATAATTTGGTATTAAAACTTGTTCAGTTCTGTTTACGCCCAAAATGTTATCGCATGAGAAAACTTATAGTTCTGTTTACGACCATTAAGTTTCGCATGAGAAAACTTATCTTACGGCAAACAACGAATGATCGATAAGTCGGCGATGTCCTTGACTTGTCCTGCAAACATCTTTTAAATGAACTTAATCGACTCTACCAACGTTAGCCTGGTAGAGTCGGTAGGGTTCATTATACTAAATCTGTTTTGATCTGTGGAAAGTCTAGAAAACATGTCAAGATCAATGTCATTGGCGGCGTCTTCATCAGGCGCATGCTTCGCGCGAGCACTCACTTTTGACGTCGGAACGCATAGACGTAATGTCATAATATGAGTGCTCGGGTGAGGCATGCGCGCCATATGGACACATCTAATGATGTATTATAGTATTAACCTCATTAGATGTGTCCATATGGCGCGCATGCCTCACCCGAGCACTCATATTATGACATTACGTCTATGCGTTCCGACGTCAAAAGTGAGTGCTCGCGCGAGGCATGCGCCTGATGAAGACGCCGCCATTGACCAATGTTATTACCGAGAAAGAAGGAGACATGCGCCTGTCCAAAATAGTTTGTCTACTAAATGGAGTCCATAGCCATAGTACCATAGGAAATTCATCTTGAAAGCATGTCTATACCTATTATCAATACGGCTCATCATTAATTTCACTGTTTGTGAATACGCATCAAAGTGCCATCTTTTTAAACTACAGAACCAAGAATTTATGTATGAATTTCGCTGCTGGTTGTGGTGCGCTGAGCATAATTGCAATGTTAAAAGGTACCATATTATCTGGTGTTGAGGACCCATTTTTCATTAATTACATACACAAGAAACTCGCGATCTAGGTACTTGTATTTGTGCACTCAATAAACAATTAAGTTCTTGTGTTTGTTCGTCTGTATAACATCGAGTCGGGTATTTTGTTTAACTTATCCGAGGGCATCGCGTTCCGACGTTTATTAATGAATTATGTAAATGCAACCGACCGTCGAGTCTCCTCGCCGCCGATTCTTCAAACTTTATTACTCGCGAAATACAACATTATAGATCGTTACCTCGGTTTCTGCAGACCCAGTAATTCGTTGCTTGTATTTAACGATTATAATTACAAACCATTACGTCATTTGCTCTTCAGGATTATGTTGTTTAAAGTCTGACTTGGACTTCAAAGTCACTGAAATGTTAATGAGACTGGATGTCAATTTGATTTAAATGCTACTTAGTTATATGGTTATTGTCTTTAGCAAAAAGTTTTACTATTGTAGAGTCATAAGACGTGGACGGTAGAGTCGTATTCAAAACTATGAAATAGGTGACACTGTATACTATGTATTTAGTATGCACGTTCAATATATCACGGTATTCCTGCTTATTCTATGTGATACTGAAATCTATTATTCCAATTATTGCTTTGGTTCTAGTGCAGAAACGGGCATAGTCCATCTCACCACTCCTTCGTTTCCTTGACAAGTGCATCGTTTTGCTGCATATGATGCAATTGGTGACCGTCATCGATTGTTATCCGTGATGGATGCGGGTCATTACGCGGCCGCGCTGGGTGGCTGCTCGTCGCCACCACGTCGCGTCCTAATGACGTGCTCAGCTCGCCTCGCACCGACCATTGTCAACCCGACGAGAGATCCCGCGCCATCGATACCACACAACCGTTCACCTATAATACGATTTATTTATGACTAGTGCTTAACGTGCGACAAACTTCAATACTCCTATACTTTATCGTCGACGCACGGCGCATCAGGCTGCCTCCGGGAATTTTATCGTTCTCTCTACCAACCTACTCGTTATTAGACATAACTTTTTCTCATAGGTTTGACACCGCGTCTGTGTTTTATGGGTGCTAATAATTCTTTCTTTTACTCCTGGATTTTATTGCTCGCATTCAAGGAATTCCTATCGACCCTGTCGAATTGATCGTTTTATATCTTACAGCTAATAGAAATGTTGTGGAGCGGTGATGCGATGTACTGTCACATCGCGTTAGGACTGACTGACAAATTGCTACCCGGCGGTTATGTAATCTGACAGGCCCGTGACTACTTGTTTAGGCATCAAAATTACAAGAGTGCCGTTTAAAATTTATAAAAAAATATAATATGAAAGGCCACGTCATAAATAAACGATGTTGAGATGTTATCGGCATCGACCGGCAGGAAGCGCTTCGGCCCATTTAGGGGTGCATTAAAATCGAATACATCATATTTGTTTGATTTCCTAGTTTGCGTTTCACCCTGTAATTATACAAGTCACCGTCCGTGGCCGGATCTCTGGCGGTTTTTGTTAAGATGCATTAATCACCTTTTTTTATTGCGAGCATGTGTTTTGGTCTCGTAAAACACTTTCGGGGATTATAAGCTTTTTGTATTCGTAATGTCAAATTTAGTTTTCGGTCGGTTCTTATGAGGTCATTAGCGCGGTGAGGTCCGCGTCGTCAGGGGCTCGGAAATTTATATTCGAAAGTTTAAATTTTATGTCGTTATAATTTGTCGCGTTATAAGTTACATCGGAAACATTTTAAGTTTTATGTGTCACGTGTCATAAAATTTCGCATAAGTAATTTAATTTTAACGTTGGCACTTAATAACGTGTTCGTGTGTTGCTTGTTGTTCAGACGCATGTTCCCGACGGTGCGCGTGTCGTTCGCGGGGTGCCGCGCGGAGGCGCGGTACGCGGTGCTGCTGGACGTGGTGCCGGTGGACGGCAAGCGGTACCGCTACGCGTACCACCGCTCCTCGTGGCTGGTGGCCGGCAAGGCGGACCCGCCCGCGCCCGCGCGCCTCTACCCGCACCCCGACTCGCCCTTCTCCGGCGACCAGCTGCGCAAGCAGGTCGTCTCCTTCGAGAAGGTCAAGCTCACCAACAACGAGATGGACAAGAACGGACAGGTCAGTTGATGTTTATAATCAGTAGCTAGAAAAATAATAATTTCGATGATCATTATCTATGCAAACAAAAATGCAGCTGTAAAAGTGAATGATTAATGATTATGGTACACTGATACCGATGGTTATCATAATAAAGTCAATAGAGATTGTTAATGTATTAAGAACAACAAAGTGTAGGATCGTGTCTGCGTAGAGTCGCGTGAAGGTTGCAGCGCTAAGAACAAGGTGATAAAGCGACGGAGTCCGAATGAGCTATAAAGTGTTGACGTAAAACGGTTGATTTACTGTTCGGCCCGGTGTCGCCGGCGGCTAACGAGCGCCTGCGACCGGTGCGTAGGGCCTGTACACCAGTTATAGAGACAAGAGTCGTTCTAATCTATTAGTGCAGCGATACCTTGGTTAGTTGGATGTTAGTTCGCTTTGTGAAACACCACTTTAAAAACTTTATATCAAATTAACACAAAATAGGTATGCCTGACAATCTGCCAACATAGATGGGACTATACGGCTCTACCTACCTATAATAAGGCTCTACTTATGAGATTAAAGAAGAGCCATATACCCAGCAGTATAAATTATTGTTCTGTCTTGGGTCGCATTTGATTCTTGAAGAAAAACAATCTATCTATTAGTATTACATGATCCGATACTTCTGATTACACATATCATGTGTTCAACGCAACCATTTTAACAGTGTCCGTTCGGTCAACTTGGTTCTGCTCCAGAAAATAGCTAATAGCTGCTGGTTATTACAACGCCAGCAACGGGCTGTCGAAGTGCGTGCTTCGCTGTGAATCGAGGTTTATAAATTATCCGTCAACATTTAATTACAGGTACAGCGGGCACCTTGCAATTCATTGTAAAGATGCCTTTTACGATATGTACGATCCACGTCCAAATGGTTTGTGTTTTCGGTAGGATTTAGTTAATGAATAATCAGAATGATTAATGTTATTTACTTATTTTTATTAACAAATAGACGGTCGTAACTAAACAAAAACTATCTGTGAGAGAATTATATAGAGTGTAAAACGGTTTTTATGCACTGGTATCAGCAATTGACCCCTAATCTCACCTGATGGAAGGTAACGATGAGGCTTAAAATGTGTCTCATTGACTAGTAAAAACTTGTTTTATCTGGATTTGGAGATACCCAAGTTATATGTATAGGCACCCAAGAAACACAGATGGTGGGAGCGAATTCCACTCCTTAACGGAGAAGTTGTTTCCTGTATTTTACACGTACTTCGAGATGAGTCGGTGACTCGGGAACTACTTCCTTATGCTTGTGGCAAATTATAGAATTATTGTAAAATTGCTGGTGTCGGCGACACCTCAGGCCTCGTCGGGGAGAGCGTAATGAGTGCGTTGCCGGCAACAAATTAGTGGCACATGTCGTGTCAGCCGGCACCTCCCGGCTACTCGGCTCCGCCGCAGGTGCTCACCCCGCACAAGCAAATGCCACGATCGACTCACCACCTTATCTAGACACCTATTGTCACTGTATCTTTAGCAGCCTAGAGTTCTAACACGATGGTAGTTCTATTTAGTAAACATACACTAGTCGGGAATATGACAGTTAAGAAGACCATGGCGATAGTATCGCGATTGTAAATTGATTTCAACTGATGAGAGTGAACTTTATATAGGTTGTTTGTTGTACTCGTTGCATTATCATATCGTGTAGATCGTGTTACAGATAAGTGAATATGAATTTCTGTTTTTTTCTTGTATTCATATGAATAAAATAGTGCAGCTGCCTTGCGCAGGAACTTTTCAGAATACCTACTCAACAAATATTAAGAATTAATTGCTTGTAGGTTGATTTGTGATTATTAATAGTCTGCAATATACAAAGATCTCAGTATACACAGAGGTAAGTAATTATATTTAAGTGTTTATTAACGGCTGAAATTAATTGATTGTACCTATTCAGGGTAATTAACTGACCATGGTATGCATATGTCACCGACAATAATTAAATTGGATGTATTTAACAAATTAATAAGAACGGCTGTATTATTGCATTCAATTGTAACTTGCAAAAGCAATACGCGATATTATTAACTTGATTTCTTCCTTCTGAACGTAGCAAGCTGTAATCGAGAGAAAAACGATAAAAAGTCTTGACATTTTCCGCAATTCATTTTTATATTTTTCATAATTCGAATGCTAGGCAACGCAGTCAAGGTTTGTTGAAGGGGGGCAACGGATCGGAACCGAGGGGGGCGTGGCGAGGTGATGGATGAACCCAACTCTCACCAAAACACACACCTAATTGGCTTTCCCATAGCCGGGACCCATGACCGATGGCTATCGCGCCCGTATCAACCCATTAGACTTATTTAATTAATCTATTATTTAAATGATTGTAGGTATGTAATTTTCTAGGTCATATCTCACAATTCAATATTGTGTTTGGGTCTATAGATGTCCCAGTCTGTAAAAGCTCTTATTGATCAAGTTCTTTTGTGCCATTGATATAGTTTATAACAAGGAACAAACAAGCAATATTTGATATTCAAGTAAGTCTAACGTATACCTGTTTTAAGTATACGCGGCTATTATTAACGTTACTACCTACCTATTGTATAAATAAATATTATATCTTAGCTGCCGGTTTTACACAAAAATTACTAATTGCCGCGATAAATCTCCACGTTATTTCAAGTTATGGTTTATTATGCGTAATTTTTGGAAATAAAACTTCTAATTAAGAATATATTATCAAAAACGGAAGTGGAATCGTTGGTTCGTTAACATTGTAACAATGTACGGCCACGCGAGTCAGCGGCGGCGGCACGCGCGTCTGCGACGCCTAATTGTGAAACAAAAACTCCATGAAACCGAGGAATTAATCATCAACCCGCGTCTTAATTGCGTGTATTCGAATAAAACTCTAAATAAACTGAACGGTCAAAGTAGTAAAGGTCTATAGGTAATAGGTACTGCTAACTCTTACAAGAGTTAAGTGCAGTGGAAAATACATTCATGAACAGCCACCATGCATACCTGTTTATTATTTTTAAATCTTTTCACTTATTAAAACTATAGTACCTACATACTAAGGAAAATACTACTTACTAATATAACTACTAAATATAGGTATGTTCGACAGCATTAGACGACCATTGTGGAAGTAATCTAGGCATGTAGGGAAAGGTACTCTACATATTATCCAAAATAATATTCCTTGCAAGCTAAATGATTGAAGGGTTTATTTAAAAACGTTAATACAATATCGTGTGCTCAAATTGAGGTCAGATTATTAGAATTCATGAGAACGGTCACACGAAAGCGTGGCGATGACGGGTCGCGATTGTAGCCGGTGGGCAGCCCGGCCAGCGATAGCCTCCGGCCACAAAGACCTCCCAACGACAGTAGCGGGTTAAACTTACAAATCTTGATACAATTTTTCTTATTATTATACCTATGAAAAATTACTAGCATTTATTTCTGTATATTATTGAATTCAAGGCTAATTGTGGTAAACGAACCTGTAATTAATGAAAATATGTAAATTGCCGGTTCTACTCGTGGCGCACTAACAACGAGCCGCGATGATTAATGAACAGCTTTTTGGTCGTTTACTTAAATAATGAGATTAAAACCTTACGCTCTGTAATTGTAGAGAACAAAGTATGCACGACAGTTATAAATGGAGCAGTACCTACCTACCTTCTTTGGTACTTACCCGTACATAAAATATTAAGTGAAGGATATGGTAAAATTAAGATTTTTGAACAGGTACTCTAGTAACTTTAAACTTTCATCAAGATTACCACTTATTTACTTTTTACAATTATTTTATTTATTACTTTTTACTCACAGTAAGATTTTGTACAGTTTACTACCGGTTGAAATCAAACATTTGGTGATCTCAATGGCGGCGTCTTCATCAGGCGCATGCCTCGCGCGAGCACTCAGTTTTGACGTTGAAACGTATAGACACAATGTCATAATATGAGTGCTCGGGTGAGGCATGCGCCTGATGAAGACGCCGCCAATAACATGTAAAATTTAGTTCCGTGTAAAATTCCCGCTGCGATAAATATATTTTACTACAACGCCGCCGTAGCAAAACGACGTAGTTCACTGCGGCCATTTTGTGAAATCGTTGATTGCATAAACAGAGCCGTGATAAAGTCATTGTAATATTCTGAAGCATGAAAAGTCGAAGTGAATCGTTAGCACGTTTTGTGATATGTGTAAGCTGATGTGTGATAGTAATATAAGTAAGCTAACGTCAGCGAGATGTCGACTGAATATTATCCCGCGTCGAATTCATCCGCACCCAGCGGGTGAATTCACTCCTCTCTCTGGCTACACTGTCTCACCGCTAGTGATCGCATCCATACATTTCATTTATTTTACAAAGAATTATGTCGTTAGACTGGATATCACCGTATTTATTTTATGCAAGGGTCTGACTCCAAGTAGGCCATGCAATTATAATGCACTTAAGGTGTGTGCATAACGGCGTCTATCATCTTTACGATCAACCTTTTCTCGTAAAACGTGCCGGTAACGAGTAATGTGCGTTAACATTGATGAGATCTTTATTTCACAATTAATTACAGACTTGATGGCCCAGTTTCGGAGTCAGGCGGACGGTCCGCGCGGGCTATCCGCATCTGTTCCTTAGCGAGATGCGTACATACCACACCGGTATTAATCCGCAAATATTTAATTGATAATTCAAATAATGTTTATGGCGATGTCTCACCGTTGCATATAAATATATTTACGGCACTGCCAATAAAATTTGATAAAAAGCTCGGCACACCACCTACAACAACCACAAACTTCAATTCATGCAATCATTTGCGTTATTTTAATGACTGTTGATATTTTCACGTCGTTAACGTATTTGAAAAGGCTATTATAAAACAAACAAGCTAGACAGGTGAGCCGGGCAGTGGTGGTGAGTTTAGGTGTAATATAAATTAATAAGTTATTCGGCGTCCGAGGGACTCCCGCGGCGCGCGATGGTGCGCGCGCGCTCCTTACACCACCAATTATAAGGCAGACGCAGAAGGTTACATCACGCTGCAAACTGTTGAACAAGGAGGCAATTAGAGGCAACGAATTTCAATACCTACCTTTATTGGAAAATTGTTCACTCTTTTGCAAAGTTGCGAATGTTGTCGCCAATTTCGCAATGCAAAAAAAATAACTGCGGTGAATAACATGTTAAAGAGACAACATTGAGTTAAAACATAGACAATATAGATTTAGAGTTAAAGACAAGTAAGGAAGAGAGAGTTCATATTACATCAGATGATTTGAACTCTACATATTCTAACATAAAGTCTATTTCTTAACTACAAGTTTTCACAGCATGATATTTTCATAGTTATGCACAGTTTATAACACTTTGGTTCCATTAACCACTTTGCGGCTAATTGTACTAACTAGGTTTATTTACATACCGATCTCTCATCTAAATTCTAAATAATCTCAGGCTTTTCATTATAACGTCTAATTAAGCACTTCCTATGCGCAAACGCATTTTTGTAATTACATAACAGATATGGAACATGGATTTCATGCTGGTTGGGAAATTAATTGAAAAATAAAATACGCTGCTGGTATCCCTATTCAAGTGATTTTAATAATTATTATTGGGCAGGTACGTAAAGCCGATGTAAATCCGACCTTTTATTTCACGGCTGTTAGCTACACGATTCTTAAATTAATTTTAACTAATTTGTAAAGAACCTAATATAAGATTTCATTCTAAATTTTAGTATCCTATTTAATATTATTATCAACATCAAGTCAGGGATCATCAGTAATTAGGTATAGTCAGCACCAGCAATAATTAGTTTATGAATGGATAGCATAAATAGGAATGTTTACAAATCTCATAAACGATACACATCATTCATATTTCATTACGTTTGCCATACGCTTATAATAGGCTTACAAACAAATCAATCAGTTGGAACAAATATCTATAAAACTGTCATGGAAGCAACAGAGCTATTATTTTTGATCGTTCAAACATCCATCAATTTCTTGTCGTTTGCTATAAATATATCTATCAATTGTAAGTAGAAGTGGGTGCTTAAACGAAAAGCCGTTTTTAAAGATCGTTTTTTTAAGTAAGCACCTAAGCGCGCTTACAAATTTAAGCGTGTTGCTTTTAAGCAATGATGGCAAGAATGAGAAAGAAATTCCAAAAAATTACAAAAAGTAACCTTATTTGTATGACAATACAGTTCAAATCAATATTTAATTAAATTTAACCTTATTTCTTTACCCATAAAAAGCAATAATTTATTATATATATAATTTTGCATTATATTAGATTAAAAACCATATTTCCATGCACATAAGACTCACTATCAATTTTTCAGCGCGTAAGTTTTTGGCTTTTTGCTTGAACTTATGTTTAGTAAGCATTTTGCTTTTGTTGTCCGTTTATTGACGGACGAGTTTTTGATTAATTTAAAAAAGCAGAAAAGCAGAAAAGCACCTATACAACGACTTTTAAAAACAAGCACAAGCGTAACAACGTGTTTTTAATATAAAGCCGTTTATCACATCTTTAATTGTAAGTATTCAAGGAAGTTGTGTTTTGAAAAATGGAATGGAATAGTTAAACTGCATAAAATATGGCTACATAGATCTTAGTAGGTATATCTATGTACAAATATATGCTTGAGTTTTGTATCCAGTAGAGGCAACATTTGAAAAATCTACACCATTTAAATCCACCGTTTACCTACCATTTACAATATTAAAGTACATTAGGGTTGCTTACACGTTGCATAACATCATCCATGCGTCATCATAACTAGCCTTACAGGCTCTTGGATAAAACAAAATATAGGTAGATTACCGTTCCATCACAGTTAAATTATGCTTACTTTGTGCTCATACTCCAAAGCCTATAATAATATCATAATAATTATCCTTATGTTGTTTGAAGATGCAACGGAAACTTTATTACTTTCAATTACTGCTGAAGCTGCTTTAAGGTCAACTGTGACGGAAAATTAGCGCGAATTGCAGTATTATTTTTATTCGAAAAGTAAAACAAACTAAATTTGTGAACTTCCACACATGGGAACATTTTCTGGAAAAAAAATCGCAACAATGTCCAATGCATTTTTGCGGGAAAACAGCAGTTTTTTTTTCTCAGATAAAGTTAATCCTTATTCATACATAGAACAGAGTACCTACGCTTTACAATTTCTCATGCGAATTTTCCGCGGCAGTCGATAAGGCTTTCTTTGATGCGGTTACGTAGACTTTTGTATGAATTAAATGGGCAAGTCACAGAAAAAAAAAGCATTTTATCGTGTTACGATTATCTATTACGACTTTACTAGGAAATGGAATTACCACATTGGTTGTCACGTAGTAGTATTGTTTTCGGTTTGGGTTTAAATAAATAAGTATAACCGATTAATGTATTATGGTATCCAGATGTTACTCATCATCACTCATAAATCAGGGAATCATTTAAGGTGGGTAGGTAAATTATTTTTTATATAAATAAAAGGTGTATTTTAATATCCGAATTCGGAACCCAATGAGGCTTCGCTGTGTTAACTCAGACACGGTTTACGGTGGTTAATACACTTTGCGGTCATATTAAGAGTGCAGTGAATTATTTTCATGTCATAATAATGTCAGTTGTAGCCTGTTGGTTGCGCAAGCGGTTCTCTTCATCCAGTAATATTAGATTTTTTTTTTGCTAAATGAAGGCTCTGGTTACATGGCAGTGTTTGTACCTATAGGTATATTATACCCAGCGAAAGTTGGTAATAAAACATAATTCCCAATCTCCTCGCCATCAAAATCATTTACTAAATTTAGAAATTTTGATGCCCATTATGAACTTGAAAGTAACAGAAATGCGTCATAAAATACTTTACGATTTACGTCTAATACATTTTATGTGTATTGTTAATTTATTAATATTTTTTTTTAGTTTTACAATGACATTTTTATGTTAAAATGGATTCCATCGGATCTACCTAAGTCTATTAAGTAATGGCTCTTTTATGTCCAAAGTAGAGCTCTTAAAATGTTAGTTTTTCTTTTCTATTAAAGATATGGATGGAACATATTCGTGAGGATACTTGTGAGTTGACTGACGTTTTAATCAAACCTCGTAAAGTGTGGTATGTTGGTGTAGTTTTAGTAAAAATGTCTTGTAGGTAGTTGTCAACAGTTTAGTACCGCGTAGAGACTTTACTACAAATTGCTTTTCAGCTGTTGTAGTTGTGCATGTAATGTATGAAAAACACTGGTTATAAAGGTAATGTTAGCCGTACTTGCAACTGGCACTGGATAGTTGGTAATAAACGAGCTGTACCTAGTATTAGTTCTGATAGAGTAGCAGAATGCCAGCTTCTTTAATATGTTACTACAAGGTAGTCTGGTATATTGTCTGGAGTTAAGATTAAATAAAAAGGTTTGGTATTGGTTGCTGTTTCTATCCACTATTACACAATGTGGTTATGAGCACAAAGTTGCAACTTTGTGTGCAACGCAGGGAAGCAAAATTCGAAAATTTAAAATATTTATTATTAGGTGCTTCCAAAAGCCCCGAGCAGTATCGCCCGAGAAGTCAGCTATATTATGACGTTATAACTACGTGGTGACACGGCAAAATTGGCTGCTCGGGAGCGACTCACGGCTCTTGTGGCCACCACTAATCAATTAGGCATTGAAAGAAGAATAAAATAAATTGATTTAATAAAAATGGGTCGTCATAATGTAGTGTAGGTAACCTACCTAGTTCTCAGATTTTTTATATAAATAAATATAAATCGTTATGTTAGTGAGTACCTTGCAATATGCTCGAGGCAAATAGCGTCACTAATAATCTTGGTGCGAGAGTACTAGGATCTAGCGTCAACGGACCAGCATATTGTTAGCGTTTGATTTACATTATGTTTGTTTTGCCGAGCACCTCATGTTTACGAGGCAGTCTGTTGTCACCGCCCTTGTCTACTCGCCTCCACTAAACATCGCGTTTAATGAGTGCTCAGGGATAACGTTTGTTTCATTATTTAGCAACTAAAGGCCGATATATAAATCACTCTTCCACGTTGTTGTCAATAAAAATCAGTTTTTAAGCAAACACGCACGCTACAGAACTTATACATTATACCTATTTAGAATGGAGAAGATATCTTATTTGTTTTTATCATTATTATAAGGACTGAATTTTTCGAAATCAGTAGGTACGTAAGTTACGTATTTCACGGTTTTGCTATGAGAATTCATAGATCCTGTGGCCTCGGTCCTGTAGTGTTCCGAGGAGTTCAGCCCTCTGGAATGTCGTCCGGAGCAAGGGCCAGGCCACGTATTGTATGCAAATATCGCGGGCGCCACCGCGGGCTCATTTGCCAGAGTTATGGCCGTTACGCACCACGGTGACGCGATGTCGATGATACGCCTTGTGGTATTAATCACACGCTGTAATGATAGCTTTAAGAAGCTCTCGCGAGCAGCAACGCGAGCGCAGCCGCCTCGCGGGGGGCGTCCGCAGCGACATAACATTTCTCACTTCAATTTGTAGTCTTATTTGTTTTTGTGTTGGCATCGTCTCACTTCATTTCAATCTGAGGTCGTTTTTTAATATAACTTTTATATTTTTTTCATTCCGAGGTGACGTTTATCGTGACTCCCCGGGTGACGGCGCGGGCGAGGCTGCGGAGACGCGCGCCTCTAGTTAAATGACGATTTACCAGTTTTCCATCGGACTCCTGTCAGTCTGTTTACGAGCGAGTATTTTATTGAGAGATATTTTACTGCCACCGATGTTATGATGAACGTTTACGTACCTCTGACTTATTTTAATGTCCCATATGAATTTGTGAACTTGAGACGGTAAAGCCAATAAAAGATGAAATTGATTAAGGTATAAAGTTTAAACATTAGTGTTAGTATTTATTTGATTGCCTATAAGTAATTTTTTGATTTGTTTACACAAGTGGGTTGTAAAATATGAGCGCATAAGTGGAATATAATATTTCCTAGTTAAACATATACTTGAAGTGACTGAGTATCAAATAGTATACTTCATTATGTAAATGCTTGGAACTATACAGAAATAATAATCTGACAAATACATATACATATACTCATCAATCATAATTAAGCACATATGTAGTAAGGGTCTTACTTGACATTGGTTCTGCGTTTTCGTGACCATTATTATTCATAGAAACGTTACAGCAAAATGTGCAGCCACATCTATGTGTTAATGTTCTTATATTAAATAATATATTTTAATATAATTCAGAAAATTCTTCAACAAATCGGTAAGCAAATAATATTTGAGTATTTACGAGCGTGATTTTAATAATAAAACGTGGTGGTTCGACCGCGGAGGCAGCTAATGCAAATGAAAAGAAATCCGCTACTTTAGTGGCCCGTTTCTCATCGCTTACCGGCGTTGTTGACTTCTCCGCGACACACGTGGACACTCGCGCACACAAACGCTTAATTATATTTTATCAATTAAAATTGCGTCATTTGTGTATTTTAATAGTAATAAAGTTAAATAGGACGAATATACGATAATAACAAGGTAGGTACATACATGAAACACTAATTGCGAACGTTTTGCAATGTTTTCTCTCATCTTATACCTATTTGATCATTCAAAGCTTATCTTTTTGAAATTGAAGTAAGTAGGTACTATAAAAATAGCCTTCTGTTCATCAGTGCCTACGCATTGAATGAATCCATCAGTAAATTTCTAACAAGAATCTGAATTCTAATGGGCATGGATGGTAGCTCATAAAAATGTGTAGTTGATGCGCGCGAGCGTGCTCGCCCACGGCTCATCTCGGTTCATCTGTTGACATCTCATATTGAATGGACGCGTGCTGTTTGTTTAAAATAAATTCATTACTAAACCGTTGCCACGGACAGGAGCAATTTAAACAGCACTTTATGTTCTAATACATACTAAATGAGCCTCGTTTATGAATCGATTCGTTACTGCCCTACACTACAACAATTTTTATAACTTCATCTGCCCAAAGTGCTGTTTCGTCGACTAATAGAAAAAACTCTCAGAGAGTAATTATTTTTTATGCTTTAATGAGTTGAATTAATTTGTCAGGTATATTGTATTTTATTATCTTCGAACTACCTATTCTTCATAACGTGCAGGTGTTCGCTCGATGTCAGTTTTATTGGATAAACCAATTTTATTAAGAGCCAGTGTTTGAAATGTTGTCTATTTAGTATCTTTACTTATGCTATTGTGAACATAATATGTACCTACCTACACTGAGTCCGCAGAAAAAATATTTTTGAATAAGTGTTTTGATATTCGAATTTATTAATGACAGCAGTATTTGGGTAGGTGTTTTGTGTCGGCAGAGTGTGTCGTTGCCCGGCGTAAGGTACAAATGGGCCAATTTGTCGGCATGCCGGCGCGAAGGCGAAAATCCGTCGTAATCCGTGGGCTCGCACGCTAATCGAAATATCGACGCGCCGTTATTGACGAGCGCCCGCTGACCCGACAACCGAAACTTTCAACCCGTTCCCAGCTGAATTAAATTAAAATTAATTCGCACGGATTTTAGTCCTGATTGGACGGGACATCGTGTTACGCTTTGTACGCAGTTTATTCAATGTCTAATTAGCTGCGCGCTATTAAAAATTATGGTAATTACAGCATTCTTAAATAAGTTAATATAGCTATTTTATACTTTTCAATTTAAATTTCAAATTAGATGTATTGTTTTAAAAGTGTAGAAAAGATTTAATACCTAAGTAATTAGCTAGATTCTGATTTTTATGAGATTATGTTAGGTAGTTCGTACATTTTATGTAAAAAATACGAGGATTAACAATAAAAAAAAATATGTAGGTGTTTATTCATTATTCAAGTTGCTGTCGTCAAAACCATCTTCCTATTAAAATATTCTTATTTATTTTTTGTGACATTCTCAAGAATGCCAGACACATCCAGCGCGGTCGGCGGTCCGCGGCCATCTGTCCCCCACCGTCGGCCATGTTCCGCTCCTCCCCACGACCCTCCCAACGCCCCCCACCGCAATTACACCAAACCGGCCCTTTCACCGACAACCTAAACGTTATCTTGCTCCTCAGATAATAAAGATTAATATTGCTTGGTGGTGTATACGTGGGGAGACTGGGTGGGTTGTGCCGCATCCCTTCAGACCGATCGGTGTCGTCGCCTACGTAGTACGTGATACCATCGTTGTGTAATTATTATAATGCTTTCGTATCGGCAGCTCATGACGGACTTCTATTGAATACATAGTGGTTATTTCTATTTAACGTGATATGATACTGAGCAATATTAGATATAATAGTCCGGTAAAGCATCATTGTTAAACATTATGATTGAATTGTAAACAATTTTTTTATAGACTGTAGGTATTGCTACCTAGATATTAGGCAATTAAAAAAATAGAAAAATGTATCCATACGTCAGGGAACGGTTAAATCTCATATTCATATTATTTTATTTCGCATTCTACAATTTGTAATAGATGGTAAATTAAATAAAGATCAATAGTGGACCCAGTAGGGCACAGCAAAAGTAATAAGTAGGAGAGAGTAGGATAATGATGTAGAAAATAGTATTTTCATTAATCTCTCTGCTTATCCATCCAAGAAGAAAACTAGAAAATGAATCCAACATTTTCTTAAGTTAAGCGCAAGTTGTTTAATCCTATTTTAATAACCAACAAGCCATTAATAATCGCTAGACACTATCACCGTGTATCGATGTCTATAATTACGGTGGTGTGATATTGAAAACTGCCCACGCTCTGATTGGGGGCGGGCGCGATCATTCATTAGTCGCAGGTGAGGATATTAAGGCGCCGTAATGAGCGCTACCACGCCCAGGACACAGGCTCTCACACTTTTTCACTTGATTGTGTTTTGTGAATATGTGTAGTGTAGATAGATACACTGACATTTAAGTCGTTGGTAATATTCTATGACTACGAACCTATGGGTCCGAATATTTTAGGTTTCATTAATCAATAAATCAATTAGTTAGGTACATGAAATATGTATTACCTAAGCATAGATTATTTTTTGGCTTTTGTCGCGTGGAACCGTGTGGTAAGATTACCTAATAAGAATATCTTCAAGAATAAAAAAATAACTCATTATATTTTCGTGCAATTAATATTATTTTTTTAGGAATAATTCCGAATCGTTGACGGATGGTCCTAAAATAAAGCGCATGAAAGTAGAGTTATAGATCGTAGTGCGTAGTATCGTAATAGAGGAGGTAGTAATTTGTTGACATTAAGTTACTATTTCTTGTCAATAGTCACTGAAATGTAGACTTACTAAAGAATTTACAGCTCCGAAATAAGGACAGTTGTATAGTTATTTTAATGGAACCATTTGAGGATGTAACTTATTTTTCTCCCGTCGACCGTTTACTTATATGTTTATATTTTATACAGTTAGTTGAATCGTTAAGAAACAAGAGTAAAATTTAAATGTATTATAAAATAACATGAAATCGGTGCCTTTGTGGAGGCAATTAACACGATCCCGTAATAAAAGCAACTAGGCAGTGAAATTAATTAATTTACAGCCTTTAATTATCTCATCATGGTCAAGCAACGAGTAGGGTGACCAACGGTCGAGACTAAGACTGAGACTTTCTCGACATGATAAAACGTTCTCATTTAACGTACTAACTACCTAATTAACGGGTTATTATATTTTTAAATGTTTTAAATTACAATTTAGGATAAAAGTATGTTCTTTAGTAGGTAGGTACAGTAATTGAATAGGCTGGCTAAGCACTAATTAATTATTAGTATAAACATGTATAAAACTTAAGTACATAATTAAAAATATGTACAATCATGTGGTCAATGACCTTTTGTTGAAAGTGAAAAAAAAACTTCATTAGAGAAGGTAGTAGTAGATACCTACGTAGGCACATGTAAGATAGGCGATTACCCAAAGAAGCTTAGAAAGTTACAATCACGCGCGTATCTCATCAGTGATATCATATTTTTTCCTGACTTTGTTGTAGGTACAATAACAGATGGTTGTTAATAATAATTCGTTTATTGAATAAAATTTTAAAACGGGGACAAAATGAAAAGAGATCCAACTTCGAAAACATAACGTTTGTGGTCCTTTGAAATTAACAGAGTGATGGTAACCTTAGTATACTCGTTGTTTGTCGGGGTTTCCGGCTTATCGTATCGTCACATCGCCAACCAATTAACTATACCGATGTTGTGTGATGGGAAATCGCCGGCATTGTTGCCGAACAGATAACGCTACATGATGCATTCACTAATTGATTGGCGGTGTACGTGGATCAGATTCCTTTCTATATAATAAGGAATAGGATTAGCAAAGAAAGTTTGAAATAAGCGTCTCTACATTTCGCCAAGAATTAAATCGCGTGTAAGAGAACAAAAGCTATACCCATTAGCTACGTCCAGAAGTGTCACATGCCGCGCGAGGAAAAATTTCCTCGCGAAGTTTGACTTGCCTCACGTGAGGCAAATGCGCGTCCTGCCTCACCTGAGCACTCACATTTGCCTCGCCTAGTTTGACAGTCGTGAGACAGAACGATGTCAAACGTGTCAAACTGATTAATGGCGGCGTCTTCATCAGGCGCATGTCTCGCGCGAGCACTCAGTTTTGACGTTGAAACGTATAGACACAATGTCATAATATGAGTGCTCGGGTGAGGCATGCGTGGCATTTGGACGCACTCGATCGGGTATACCTACCTTTCCCTGTCTAGAGTGTCAGTTGCCTCGCCATTTGCCTCGCGTGGCATGCGACTGAGGCAAACGTCGTGCTTCGCGAGGCATGTGGGTGAGCAGCCTCGCGCGGCATGTGCATGTTGTAGACACGCCTATTGACCAAGAGCTGTATGTTAATTTCAAGCTGCAGTTCCAGTCCATCAGAAAACACAAATTGTTTTATTGAGGATTAATTTAAGATTAAACAATAACGGTAGTTGTAGGTCCCAGCGCGTGAGGCGTCACGAACATCTGTCTTCTAACGAATTAGTTATTTTGCATAATTTCCACAATTCCGCCACACTCGTATTCGTAGGTTGCGTTAGAATTTTGTGTTTTCGCTTTGAAATTATGATAATGAATCGACATAAAATAATAGTTAATTAATTAAGTTTACCTGCCTACTTTCTTGATTCTCTAAACTTAAGAAATGAAATATATAAGTATAAAAATAATGGATAGGATAACTTTTTCCATCTGCAATAATTTTGTCAGATAACAAAGTCGCTATAAAACCTGATACACTAGAAATAAAGCAGATTTTTTGGATATTATATTAATGGTACGGTTTAATCAAATTCAATAATGAGAATGATACGGAATAAATGTAATAAAAACGGCAACAAAAAAGTTGTGAACCGAAATAAAACAGAAGTTTTTATAACATACCTCCAGAATGAGTAGGCAACTAATAATGCAACTGACTTACGATATTTATGGTTCTTTTATAATGGTTAACCTTAATGGTCGGCGCAGACTGGGGACGGCAGGGCATGGCATTTTATCAATCGAATTCAATACTTATCCAATTGAAATAAGGTCTATATTTCAATGCTCGGTGATCGACATCGGAGCAAGAGAAAATGACCTGCCGTCCCCAGTCTGCGCCGGCCATAACGGTTTACAACGTCAATAATTCCTGAAAAAGTTCTGAATGACGTAGCTGATGTAACAATGTTCTTCCTCCAGATTGTCCTGAATTCAATGCACCGATACCAGCCCCGCATCCACCTGGTGAAGGTCCGCGATGGCGGTGGCCCCATCACCGACCTGACGCGGGAGCAGCACCGCACATTCGTGTTCACGGAGACGGTGTTCACCGCCGTCACCGCCTACCAGAACCAACTGATCACCAAACTGAAGATCGACTCGAACCCCTTCGCGAAAGGGTTCCGGGATTCGTCGCGACTGACGGATTTCGATAGGTGAGTTAGAGTAAACTTTTAGGAGGTTCACGAATTTTGTTCAGAGAACTTTTCTACGGCTGTGGTTTTGGGAGCACTCAAAAACGTCAATATTATCGACTCGTACTTCTGAGGGGCTAGCCAAGTGGCATGAACGCTAATCGAATAGAATAGAATAGACTTCACAATGTATGGAAATGTCAAACGTCGCTATGGACATCAACAACAAGTTGCTGTGTAGATCACGTTACTTATGTCATTTCTAGACATGCAGCGTAGCGATTTGAACGAACGCTCGTAGACGTCAGCCACTTGTCTAGTCCTTCTGGTACCTATTGGTTCTTCTTCAGTAGGTATAAATCATTTCGTTTGGCAAGGCAATAAGCGTAGTAGAACGATTTTAAATCGAATAACTATAGTATATTAAAATTATTTATTATTTTTAAAGGATTATAATTTTATAAATGGCTAAAAATAACAGATTTAATGGTCGGATTTAGGAATTGTTGTTTAGTGAGTTGATACATACCTACCTATGGTAACAAAATGCTAACAAACTTGCCAATTATGTCATAAATTCTCAGATCTCAGTTTTTAGAACTCCGACCGGTGTTTTGACCTTTACCTTCAGAACGGATCGATGAATGTCCGCTATTAAACGTTAACAGCCCATCAATACTAATTTAGGGTTCAAAAATCCGGACCACTGACGGACGCGTACCCATCCCTAAAACGTTTAGAATTAGTTTATTTGCGATAAGTGGCGTATGGCGGTCGAATTTTGATAAATTGACAGGTTATTAGCAACAGTTGAAAGGCATTAGGTTCGCCGCCCTGCAATTTGGCAGAAACGATTTCATATGAAAAGATTAAAAACCGCCTCCCTGAGTGCTGGCCGGTGCTCGGAATTAGGGCCCTTTTTAATTCTTTGCGAAAGGAGTTGCTATACATTTTTAGAAAAATGGTGCTAAGTAATTCTATTGACTACAAATGATGACTACCTAAAGTACTCATACATTACGAACATGAGAAATACGGCAATAGGTATATTAGATTCCTGTAGTTTAATTTTGATTCTATCGGAATTAGCAAAGATATATCAACTAACACCAACTGTATGGTCTCAAACTAAGCAACGTGTGTACCTATCTACTTTGGCTACCGTACAATGGACTGGGGGCGATCCCAAAGATCATTATCATCAATATCAGATAAATGAAAGGATTTTTTTTGGTGACCACTCCAAGTTTTATTTTCAGGCTAGATAGATCCCTCCCCATCAATCGATCTATACCTATGTGTTTTTTTTTTATTTTGTGTGGTCTATCTAAAAATAAACTTTATAAGTGCGCATTGAGATTAAAAACAAATTATTACAGTCTTAATACGGATACCGGATATTTTATTTTAGTTGACAACTTGACATCTCAAACATTACATGTTGGTAACACCTACATAGTATGACTCGGTAACTGTTAACTGATATAAGTACCTATAGTTAATATGGTACCTACCTAATACCTACTACAGAAGCCGGATCAAATACAACGACAGGAATATTATAGAGTTAATCTCTTGTTGTCAGCTGTTAAGAAGGTATTCGACATACTACTCCATAATAATTGGTATAGATATAGATCATAGATGAGATATTGTAGGTTCGTACTTACTATAAGCATGGTACTATGATCATTCCAGTGTTAATCATTAAGGAATTTATGTATCGAAATGGCTTATCGTTACGAATTTAACGTACCCAGTCGATTTATCAGAAAATGGCGATCGGTATCATAATCATACAAAAAATAAACGGGCTATATCTCAAACATCCAGGAATAAAAACTCCATACCGAAATTAGCTGAGAAATTAATATTTAGCGCAATAGCGTGTTTCGCTCATTAAGTCGAAAGTGTTGGCTGAATGGCGCGACGAGGCGAGAATGCGCCCCGGGCAGCCGGGCGCGGGCGTTCCCAGCCACAACACCACCACGGATTCTTGACTCACGAACACTGTCATCTCACCGCGAGAGACGAAAGGTGTGAGTTAAGGCATTATGTAGTGCGGAACCCGACCTAACCTGAGACAAAATATAAGCAGAATTTTTGGCATTGTATGATATCAGGCGGAAAGAGAGCTTTCTGAAAACGCCTATTTCAAGTTTCTGCTTTAGTTAGGAACATTAAAATAAACACGGTTCTAAACAACCGTAGGTATAATACACCAAAGAGTGGCGGCATTATGTCTCATATAAAAAGGAGGTACTCTGTTAGTCTAGATTAGTCTCGAAGCTTAATTATAGGTACTGTGCGTAGTCTGTTGTCGAAAACCTTCAATTTTATATGATTTGATGCAAATGAACTCGTGATTTTATTCTACAAAATACACTGAAGAATCCGACCAATGTATGCCAATCGGGACATACCTTAAGGTTCGTGTTAACACGTTCGAGGGCGCATGGTTGTGCACGCGGGGCGGGCGGGGCGGGCGGGGAGAGGCGAGTGGAAACACCTCACGTCAGCGGCGGCCGGCGGCGGCGGCGTCGTAATCACAGGGCGCGATCCTCATTATGCCCTAAACGACAAATTAAAGCGCATTTCTATTATCTGGCCATCGGTGTGATGCCGCGCCGACCGGTTCACCGGGAGGCGGACCGGACCGGCCGAGCACCTCAGCCGTGCGCTTTACCAACCTGCTGAATTGACTATGCATAAACAATTATCGATCAACCGATATTGGAAACTGGACTTCGATATAAATAAAAGCTATGGGTTTGTGAGAATTTTAATGATTTTGTTATCATATCTATTAACTTGTTCATACAGACAGTAGTCTCTTTGGTAGCGTTATCATAGATTTTGTTTATTTTAGAGACCATTAGAACTGGGTAGAGAGTCGCTGTTAAGTTTTTAAGTGCAGTAGGAGCATGACGAGCGGAATTATCGGGCCTATTAATAATCCAATCGGCGTAGGCGTCGGTGCTACCGATTTGTATTAATTGATAGAGCATCGCGCGGCGGCGGTTGAGAGGTTCTGATTGACGGCTAATTCGAGATGTTATCGGCGCAATTACCACGCTTCCTCCATGTTGGGCGAGACTCATGAGGCCGCTACCGGCTCAATATAAAAGTATTATCGTTTACCTACTTGATTACGCTTGAAGCCTTATATGATACCGCGTTGTTTGTGGGATTATGTCTAAACTTTCTCCCTACTCACATGAGGACATCAACCTGCGTGAATGTCTAGATTTACCAGCCTACATATGTCGAATTTCACGCCCTACATATCGCTACCTTCGATACTTGTTTAACTCACTTCGGATAAACGTATTAAGTCTTAATAGCATGTGTCGTTTCCTGTCGCTCTCGCTCAGCTGTGAACCCAACTCGAACGTAACGGAATGGAAGGCCGACTAATTTGAGGTTTCGCATATCGCGTGCTGCGTTGATTGGTGCTGGCTGCGAGCCGCTACCGTGCGCGCGCGCAACCGTCGTCGCGTAATTCAGTTCAACGCGCACTAATATCGATAATATCTCAATGTGAATTGCCACTCTACTGTCTGTCACTCGCAGCGGCCCACTCAACAATTGTAGGTTAATATTAAAAGCTGTCCGAGCACTACCTCTCGTATTGTTCGAACTTTCTACTCCAATCGTCGAATTCACACAGTCATAAATATAAATACGTATTTAAAACAACGCCTAACGGCGCACAGCCTTAATGACTTCCTTCGCTGACGTCCGAAATCGTCAGACAATAAATATGATGAATTGCCATTGTATGAGAATCGGGCGGTGGAGTTATTTCGCGTGGTGGCCGAGGCGGCTTTTCATCCATTAATTAATAAGATACGCCCCTCGCTCAATCAGAGCCGATATTTAGCGGGCGAGCTCTTATATTTATGCTCAGACGCACCTCTCCGTTAATTACATGCGATTCACTTACGAGCTAGAAATAACTTTAACGACACAGCGTGGTTGCCGCAGGCCCGACCTCGTGGAATGCCAAACCATTGCATTTGGCATCTCTCAAATTATGTTGAACATTTATGATTTTTAATTACGAAACATTACAAAGGAATTGTTGCGGTAACGGGTAGTTATCGTATTTATTGCTAATTACGCTAGTGATTTACTGCGTAGAAAATCATTACAAATATTGTTAATTTTTTTAAACGCAATTACTTAGGTATGTTTTATTGCACGAAACTAGCTATGAAGAAAGTACTCACCAGAAGGTAGGTAGTCATAATAAACTCTATGTAGAGAACAGTGCGAGATAATCGTAATGTTAATTGTTGAAAATGTTAGTATATTTATAAGTTCGTAGGGATGAAGGTGTGTAGACAACATAAGAAACAATGTGAGCAAAGGAAATAATATTTCAAAATCTTCTATCAGATAGACCCATTACGCTTGCGCTGGCAAATATCGATAAGTGTAGCGCGGCGAGATATCGATAACGGCGTTCGTTCGGTCGGCGCGGGCCTATCGGCGGGCCTCTAAGAACGCCGCCCTGTAATTTGCCGGCGGAGAGTGCTGGCTATTACTGCTGATACCGAGATCATAATAAATACGCCATTAACGCCCCCATAGCCCCCGAAACGACATAACCACCCGGTGATACCGCCAGCGCGGCGGGCTTAACACGACGCTTACAACATTTCGTACTTAGCCACGTAAGTGTAAATTATAAGATATTAAGCACGGAATGGGTTAGTTAAATTTTAAGTTGATTTCATTGGGGGCAAGGCAATCATCTGTGATGTGAAGTTCAGTAATAGGTAATTTTAACTGTAACATGACATTAGGTACCTACCACTTTGGTATCACTTATCTACTTAGGTATAGGTATTGTAGAGATTCAACGTTAAAATATATGGTTTGTACATCGACCAAATAAAGTACTAATAAAGTAAGTAAAGAGTACCCACATGAGTATGTACTACATTTTATATCAAAACATCTGCGTAGGTATGGTAGAAAAAAATACGACACCTACCGGGATCGCTGATAACCATACTCTTCCATTTCAAGTCCTCATTCCGCGTGTAATCAAGATAATATCGCGTGTCAAAATTGTGTGAAATTGTTTGGACGTTGCGCCTAATTCACGGTTACATTAACTATAACACCCGTTATTATTCGTTTTTATAGAAATTAGGGAGATCGATAAAAAATCTATCGTGGTACTACCTACGTGTTATGTGTGTGTGGGCACTACCTGTTTTAATTCCCGGGCGAGCATCCGCGCCGGCGCCCCGGGCACATCGAGCCGGTGATAGATTAAATTCGACACGCCATCTCGTGATGTCATGCCAATTTTGAGGCTCACCTCCTCGGCTCGCCGAGTCGTCACGCTCATTTGCCGATCTCGCCCTAGCGCTCGTATCTCAGGACGTAGCCCATTATTAATAAACATCTCGCCAGATTTACACGATAAAACGGATCCCCTCGTTCGCAAGCCGGCAACGGCGCACTAACTAGAGTTCTATTGAGCGGGCGTGAAAGATGCATTATTGCACACTTATAAGTGTCAATAGTTTCGCGGAGAAGCGAAAATAGCGAGTTAACGGGAAGCGTGCTCGGTGGCGGTCGCGACAACCTCCGGGAACCGATAAAGGGCATCGCGAGCGCGCACTAAACCCGCGGGACGACTCCTGCGCGCCTCGTTAACCGCGGGACTACACGTAAAGGCACTTCGCCGAAACAATTGCGAGCCGTAGTTTAACTCTTCTTATGGCTAACGCTCGTTAATGCTTTAAATTAAAAAAATACATCCAGATATAGAGGTTTTATTTAAAGATTCCGCTTATTGCAAATACTCGCAGTTATATTGGCTCCGTAAATCAAAGCTAAACGTTCGTACGGGTCGTAAACAATGCTGACCACGTCGTATTTCACCGGCGCGGAGTTTTACATAACAGCTTCTAGTGTGACGTTCGTAACGTTTTATGAGATTTGAAATCGCCACGTGGCCGGCCGGTGTCGTTCCCCGAATCCCGTTTTATAGACTACGGACCGATGAAACCCAACCAACAGTCCGACTTGCAAAACGCTCAGCTTCGCGGAATCCGCATGCGATCGTGCTCTCTAAACCGACTTTACCGAAATAGGACTTATTACTGTCTGAAAGCTGGCTTCCTGTCTGTTGATATTATTCCTAGAACACTTTTTAGTAGGACATGACTATTGATTTGACTAGGTGTCTATTATGTAAACAAATAGATGCATTAAGTCTTCAGAGTAACTTATATATTGCTATTCAGATGCAATATATGCATTTTAATGGATCAGTATATATCCTACAAGTGCTACGAAACAGAATACATACCTATATCTATACAGCTATACTGATCGATTATTACGTGGAAGATCTAACAATTTCCGTTTTCTTTTTCCGCAGAGATCCTATGGAGCTGATGTTAATGGAGCAGCAGTTGCTGCGGTCACCGCTGCGGCTGTACGCGGGCGGCATGGGCGCTGGCGGTGCCGACGAGGAGGCGGAGAAGCGCGCGGCGTGGGCGAGGACGCCGCCCGCGCTGCAGCTGCTGGCGCTGGGCGGGCGCGCGTGGCCCGCCGCGTGGCCGCAGCCGCTGGCCCTGCCACCCGACCTCTGGCTGCAGAAGCCGCCGACGCCGCTGCGCTACTGCCCGTACCCGCCCCCCGCGCACCCCGGCGCGCCCCCCTCGCGCCCCGAACACTCCCCCTCTCCAAGACATCCCCTGTGAACGACTCTCGTTCCGATCGACTCGGACTAGATTCCTATAACCGGAAAGGTTTCAACGAAAATGTGCTGTGACAACCGTTTCATCATTTTCGAGCGGGAATAAATCACGAAATCGCGTTTGGAAATGGTGGAGTCGGCTAGAGACTACCTACTAATTTTGTTCGAAGTGAGTTTTATTAGTACCTTAATAGAGAAATGTATGTAACTGAACAGAATTTAAGAGGTTGTCAATAGGTATATTACGTACTTTAACGCATAATTTCAAGGTTCCTACCCGAAAGTATAATAATATCGAAAAGTAATTTTAATGTAGAGTCAGATGCATAAATTAAATTTAAAATAGTTACCTGCACAGATTTGATCTTTTTATACTTACTTCAGGGGATTTTCTTTATGCACATTATTTTCTGTTACTAAGATATATTACTGTACGATTATATTGAAAACAGTACACCAAAGAAAGCAAATATTAGTTACATAGTCCGACTCTGTAAAAGACATTTTGACCAGAAAATTTTAAACATTCCAGACTCAGTAAGGTAGACATTAACACATTTGTGTTCTAATTTAAATTGTTAAAATCGTAAAACTATTTTGCGTCATGAGGTGGCTCTCCATTATTAACATAAATCAGGGCAGTGAGAATCCCAGATTGATATGTCGTATCCAACACGTTATGACAAATGAATTCCACTGATTATATTTTTGAATTTGCCTCAAAATATCCAAATTACAATAGTTTTCGACGACAAATCTATCGTATTATAAGCACTAGCATCACATGAACAATACCATGCGGATATGGGTATGTTATCGAATAATACCAAGAGATTTACCTACAACTAATAGGTAGGTACTCTATTATACATGAATCGACTGTGTATTATTGTACAGAACACTATGGCCGTAAACACACGAACGGCACTTTGCCGTCGATAGAGCCAACTGCAGCCGCCGACACGCTCACACTGGTCGGCGCTAGCCGTCGTTGGCTCGTCGGCGCCTGCTGCTGTCGTTCTTCGGCAGTAGCTGTCGACATGTCGACGGTAAAGGGCCTCTCGTGTGTTTGCGGCCTAAGAAGTGATTCACATGAAGTATGAGCAGAACATTGAATATTACTTCAAACATTTTTAGTGGTGTTTAATGAATTTTTGATGGAAGTTCGTTGTTTTGTTCCTGGTTCGGCCACCATAAGAGTTACGGCATCTCCCCAATTAACGCCGATCATAGTAGCCTGAATTGTCGCATCTTTCATGAATAAGTAACTTTATCTTTACCCAGATACTTGTAACTGCATGGCTACTGTCATCATGTGATATTGTGCTTCATATTTACGTCACTAAGTGTAAATTCCCAAAACAAGTGATATTATATCGAATATTTTAACTTAGTATATTATGTACCTACTTATGTATAACTGTGTGTATATTTTTATTAAGACTATTTATATTCCATTGGTAGATGTAAGGTATATAAAATGTATGTACTGTATAGTGGTTGAATAAATTATTTTTGTAGGATAAGCACTGTAAATAGTGGGTCACCTAGATGTTTATATCAAATAAGAGGTTTTGAAGAAGTATTGTCTTAGTAATTAATGTCGCGATTGCTCACATTTCGTACTTCAGTTTACCGTTACACATGTTCTACTGTAAAACACCAATGTAAAAATATTTTATAAGCAGCTTATAAAAATACGCCACATCAGATCTGTAATAGGGGATTGCACCACCCTATTAAAATCACAAAGAAGGGTGAGGGTTGTCACAATAAACTTGATGCATCCTAACTGAGATATTAATTTATCGAAACAAACCCATTATTTGTTGGTCTGTTGGTGTATTAAAAAAAAAACACATTGTGTGTAAAGAATAATGTAATTTAGTAGTTTTAATTGTACTAAGTAAACTATAAAATAATTCTGATTATAAAAGTAATCCTGAATCTAAAGCTTTACATACTTACTTACTCATGTACCAGATTCATTAAATTAACCTTTGAACCTCGACTTATGGAAAAGGAAAAGGATAATAATTTTAAGCAAAAATGTTCATTGATTCGTTCGACTAACCTCTTTCCGTCTTTTGCAGTACCCAAAAATGATGTAGATACTTAAGTGTGTCTAGGTTTCTACCTTTCATTGCATTGACGGAAAAGCATAACTTGATCCATTTATTTATAACCTTCGACCATCAATCATAAAAGTTTGAAAATGTGTCTACTGGTTTTATCTAAAGGAATGCTAAGTAATGGTTTTCTATTAGTCATTATCCGGACCGATCAATCAAATTGTGTAATTTTAAACATGGTTTATTATTAGTTTGTTTTTTTTTCTACGAAATGTGAGCGATTTGCGAGAGTAGCGACACATATCAGGGTTCAGCCCTAAGTGTTAATAAACCGAAATCAAAAGAATTGTTGTTTTATTTTGAAATCGTCTTGCCACTGCCAGCCCTGATATGCCAGTGGGGATAGAGATCACTGGCACACATCAGTGCGAGCTGTTGCCAGAATACTAGTATAGTACCTATACTAAGCCACAAAAGGCTCAGCTCACCATACATCAGAATATACAGCGACAATCGTCAGATGACAGTTCTGCAGTCACTGTAGTAGGCAGTAATATCCGATAGGCTATAAATAGTACGTTTATAAGTACTTAATTTACAATTAAGACACTACTTATTAGAATATAGTATACTTGAAATGTTGGTAAGCAAAGTTCCAATGAAGAAGCGATACTTACTACGTCGAGAACAATTTATTTATAGGTACTGGGGGCTTACCACGAACTCTTATTGCGATTCAATTACAGGAACGTTTTAACGTTTCAGCGACTCTTTGTGCAATGTGGTACCTTATTGTCATGACAATAAGAAACGTCATTGCACAAAAAGTAGCTGAAACGTTAAAACAAAACTGCTATAAGAGGTGGTGGTAAGCCCCCAGTAGTCATAAAAATAAATGTTTTTTCTCCTTTCCGAGATATGGATTATTGTCAATTGAGACAATAACAGTAGGTAAACACCATAGACATGTTACATGGCAAACACCTACGCATATGTCCAACTGCTAGTAGTAAATGACGACAAATTAGCATTAAGGTCTACTATTGAGAAAATGGCATTCATCAATATCCGCAAGGTAACCTTCAGCGGTGTAATTACCACTGACAAACAAAATTACAGGCAAATATAATAAAGCTATCAATTTGAATCTATAAAAGTAATGAGTAGTGTACCTGCGTAAAAACAATAAATGGCAGTGGTATGATAAATTGACTCTACGGTTTCTCCAATATTACTAATAGATGGATGCTATATAAACGCTGCTACGAACCGTTAGGAGGTACTATTTACGAGAACGATAATAAATAATCGTCACACTTTTATTTTCTGTCTTTATTAAGTGTCATTAGGCATTATTAAGCGCGTATATCGACGATGATCGGCCTTCCGTCCGTCCGGTAATTGCCGATGTAAGCGGCCTACAAATTGAAAGCGGCCGAGGCCCGAGGCGTGTATCGATGGATCTGCTGCCATCGGGAAATTATAGCTGGCCCTTGCGACAGCTTCGCAAATTGTGCGTATAATGCTAGTAAATAATACAGCGTTCGTTATAAATTCATATGAGGCTAGGATGTAAGTATACCTCTCACGTTTCGTGGATGACACACTTTAGACGATGATACATTACGATTTTTCTAACCCATTACGTCTCGTAATTTTAGTTACTGGGGGCCTAAACCGCCACATAACAATTTTGCAAAATTTCACGTTAAGGATTATGCTAGAAAATCTGAAAAATTGATTGCGCTTGCAGAATTTCTATGTGGCGTTTTATCCGTACTGCACTTAGCTGTAACAATTTCTTCGCGTCTTCATCGTCCTTTGTCCGCGCGAAGGGCATTAAGAAGCGAGAGCCGAGGCCGGGCCGAGCCGTGCATAAATTAGTGCGAACGCATTTCGCAGACACCGACTGATTGACTCCTTTCATTACCGTCTTGCATTGTTCGCCGCCTGAGAAAAATTACAAATCCTTTTGGAATCACAACACATTTCATAATTATGGACTATTGTGGCGTTGTCGGAGCTAATTCCTCGGGGATAGGCGCTCTCCTCGCCCGAGGAATGCGCGAGATATATTGGCGTACGTAAAGTCGGAGCCTGATCCCATAATGGCTGGCGCTGATTAGTTTTCGAAGGAAACACTAGTTCGAAGAAAGGTCTCAAGGATTTAATATCCTGTCAGAAATGCTTTCCAAAGCTTATTGTGTGCCTATTCTTATACGGAATAACAGCATAGAAAGGAAACTAATTTTAGTATCGAATGCTCTATTCAGACAAAGTTTACGATCAGTGCATGGAACTTTTGAAATTATTGGCATTAATTGCACTCATTTGTTCTGAGCGGCGGCGGCATTGTTCCCGTGTTGAGGCAGATTAATAGACGTCCGGGCCCACTTGCGAGCCCTGTGCCCCGGCGTGCCCCGCGCGCGATCGCGATCTGATCATGTTGCACCTGTGAGAATTCCCGAAGAACAGAGACACCTAAAATACAAGCCAATGTGAGGCAGCTCGCCGTTAGGAAACTCGGAACGTGACTCGTTTAATCTAATTTATTCAAATCACATTGGAAAGGCGAGTAAACATCAGGTGAGACAATTCGATTGCGATCACCGACATGCCGCGGCTATCAATCGGGGAACAGTTCAGATGTCCGTGTCGCTCGGCCGGGGAAACGGTTGTCTGTGGCAAACGTTTTTCTAAGTCAAAGCTGTAACGGTGTCCGGCTGTCGGGCGCGTCCGGCGTCAGCTGCCAGCTCTAGCGAGCCGATAGACAAGTAAATAGAGGTGGGCTAATCGTCGCGTCCAGCAAGGGAAACGACGAATTACTCCGTCACAGAGTTCCCAACAATTGCTTTGTTATCGGCGATAGGTGTCTAGGTTATCCCGCTGATTGATGCGGAGTGGCAACTATGCGAAGAGAACAACTTAGAAAAAATACATGGTCAATCGTTCAACTACACGTGTTTCATGTTTGACGACCGCTATTGGCGCAGTGGTTCGAGCGTAGGCCGCTCGGCTCACTGCATCGTGTAGTTGCGGGTTCGTTTCCCGCCAGAAGGGCTAGACAAGTGGCTGACGTCTACGAGCGTTCGTTCAAATCGCTACGCTTCATCTATGGAAATGACATAAGTCACGTGACCTACATAGCAACTTGTTGTTGATTTACATAGCGACGTTTGACATTTCCATACATTATGAAGTCTATTCTATTCTATTCGATTAGCGTTCATGCCACTTGGCTAGCCCTTCAGAGCCTCGCAAACGACCTTTTCGTAATTTGTCCTGGTCTGGGTGTCGCTGGGATCATCGCCGGTACATTGTAGGATACCCTTAGTACAAGCTTTGCTTAGTTTGGGACTATATACTTGGTGTGTCAGTCTGGCGATATTAAAATGTATTAAACGTATACGTAAAATGCAATTTAATAGCGAACTGTTTAAGGTAGATTTATTAGTTCTTTTTAGATGAGAGTAGAGAAAAGATCCAATGATAGAGTAGCTACCAAGGTGCATATCAAAATAGTTCATAGCTTAAGTGTTCTAACAACTATTGAGAGGTTTGTTCGGTGTAATAGCAGAACCTGAGTAGTGATTGACAGGTTAGTTGGTGCAAAGTAGCGTGATTATCGGGCGGTCGCGGAGAGCCGCGGAGAGGAGACGTCGTTAACTGTTCCTGATGGACGGCAGACAGGCTAACCGCCTGGCGTTAGATAGCTGTGCAGTTAGTACTGACAGTACACGTCCGAGCTTTGGTAAACACACGTTTGCTTTGCATGTGTTTGTATTTGGGATTTACTTAGCTTGGGTAAAATGTTAGCAATGGATGATGGATGCGGAGGCGCTCGTAGCCAGTTGCAATCACTGATAGGTAAACGATCAGAGGTTAAGCAATGCTGGGCAAGGTCAGGCAGAGATGGGTGACCACTAGTGGCATTTGAAGTGAGCGTCTCCATGCTTCGGAAGGCACGTAAAAAGTCGGTCCCGGTTGTTGTCATCTAGGCAGCAGTCGTTAAGCATTGTCAGAGGCATTCGGGCGGCTTGGACAACTCTGACACCAGGTTGGCCACTAACCATACGATAAGAAGAAGAAGAATGGATGAAAAAAAAAAATGTTTCCATGAATTTAACCAAACTGCTGTGAAGAATGTGCTAGAGCACATTCTTCACAGCTAATGAGAAGCGATACGAAATGATATAAAAATCTTCGAGCTCAAGTCAGTTTATAGATTTGTGGTACCTAGACCATTCTGGGTCGGAAGCATAGGTAATGTTAATTAAAAATAAATGAAGGCTAAACGTGTGTTCATAAAATAATGTGTTTGATTCTCACCAACTTCGCACATAGGTACTTACATTGTCTTTTCAAATTATATTACATGGCCTTCTAGTACAACTAAATGAAAGTCACTAGTAATAACGGCTAATAATAATATACAGGATGAAATCGAAATCGTGAGCAATATTTTAAAATATGACTCAACGCATGATTCAGAATATTTTGGGAAAACAAATAAAAAATCTATTGATATAAAAAAATAGCTCGGGTAAGCAAATAAGCAAACCATTAAACTGTTATACCTTACCCGGGTAATAGATTTTTATCAATTGATTTGTTGATTAATATTCCCTAAATATTCTGAATCATGTGTAGAATCACCGTTTAAAATATTGCCCACGATTTCGATTTCACCCAGTAGTTCCATTTCCTCTTACCCACCCTTTCAATCGAGTCCTATAATTGTTAACCCGGTAAATTCTGATGTTTTTATACAAATACGACGAGACATACCTCAAGGCGATGGGTAGATTCAGACAGACCTGGCTCGGTCGATAATAACGATAATGGGGGAACGTGGGCATCACGGTCCATTTCGTTGCACTGCACCGTTGAACGCTCGCAGTTTGAGGGTTAATAGGCAGATGTAGCTGTGGAAACTTTATCTGAAAATCTCCGTCATGTGGCTGACCCTAGGTGGTTACGAATGTGCATACTCCGGCTATATGGCCGACCCTTTAAAGTGGTCATAGTGCCTATTTAGTTTTTATATTATTATTTTGTTATCGCCAGGTTTAGTTAATGTTGTTAACTCAGTCGTGAGTTTACATTATTTTGTTACTAAAGTAAATTTTAAAAATAGCTTCTGATGATATAACTATATAATGTAAATCCTTTATTGGCCGTAAGTTTAGTTATGAAAGGAATGATATTGTTACGGAGGGCTGTGGATTTTGTTTAATAAATAAAATAAAATAAAATAATTTCGATGTATTATTTACTGTTTCTTCTTTAAGTATATTCAAACCTTACTAAACGTAAATAAAACCCAACGTATATATATCGTCCGCGTGAGGTGGCAAGAACGCTGGCTGCATTTCCTCGCTGTATTGCCAAGCTGATTTTTTGAGCAAGGAAAGAGCCAGCCCTCTTATCACCTAAAGGTATAATTTACATACTTATTACCTATCGATTATTAAGGACCTTACAGTTATTGGATTAATTGCAGAATGCGTCGAACATAAAACAATTATTTCTACCTATTCATCCTGCTATTAACGGTGCTTACCTAAATTAGTTTTTTTTATTTGTAATAAAATAGCTTTAATTGCGTAGTATGCTCTTGAAAAGTCCATTATTCATCAAATGAAGACATCCAACCTGATTTTATTGACGAAATTATAGATTGCTGCAGTGTACCACACGCATTGGCTATTAAATTGATTTTATGTTCTTATTTACTCGGAACTATGTACAGTTGGATTTAAAAACGAAATTTTCTAAGTTTATTTTCATGTTCTACAGCGTTTTTCATCTTGGCTTCAGCCGGGCATTATTCCAAGAAATTGATCACCTAAGGGTAGGTCAAATAACTGGAACACAATCTGTTTAGTAGTTTCTGATGTACTAAAGTCAAATAGATCGACTCAACATGACGCATTCAGGGACAGTAAGGGCCTCCGCAGAATTGCTACTTTCAGCATCGGCGACCGGCGATTTTGTAACGTATCGATGCTGCGTCGCATTTCTTCGAGCGCGAACGAACGAGACGCAGCATCAAAATCGCCGATCGCCGATGCTAAAAGTAGCAAGTCTGCCGAGTCCCTAAATACACATTTTCCAACTTTAGGTAATTGATAACATGTTATAAAACATTTGTTTTCTTTGTTCCTTTATTTTTTTAAACAGTCTGGGAGTAAAATTAAATTGTAATCGACTGTACACACAGCGTGATATTTTTTACAGCCAGCCTAATACCAGAGCGTGCATAGCCTAGGAATTACGTGTTGCAAGACTTTATTGCCTATTAATTGCTTGAAAACCGAGACTGGACGGTCTGGCGAGCATGTCGGTATGGGCTTGATCAATATTTTTACTGTTCGCCACGAGTGCACCAGATTTCTTTTAACTACCAAGGTAAATGTGAATACTTAGCTATATCAGATTAAGCAGTTGCATAGGAGCAGTTGAATTAAATTAGGTACTTACAAATCCAAAATTGGTGCCTTGGAATATTAGGAGTACGGAATCGTAATGATCTTCGGTCAGGTCGTTGTCCTTGCCTTAGACATAATAAATAAACATAATGAGAGGGGCAGCCTACCGTAGGTACTACCTGCTTACCTATTTCTGAAGTCCAGTAGTTGTCGTATCTTGCATATGAGAATGAATTCTTCCTGGAACCTAGAACATAACTAACCTAGGACCAACTACAGGCGTAGGTGCCAACTGGTGGCAAATTCGTAATTTGCAATTTAAAGGGGAATAGACGAGTATGTACAATCGGTATGTAAGCCCTTAAGGTTTTTTACACCATCCTAATTTTAGAAAGTCCGAAAATGCACAGAGGGGAATGAGATCGTAAAGAACAGCCAATAACATTCACACGATATGGAAACGTTATCAAATTCGCATCGCACACACGCTCGCGCTCGCGCAGGCTCGTGGAGATGCTGGCATCGCGAGGTGATCCCTCAGGTGCGCCCCTGACTCCGCCCCCTTGTTTATTGCTTATTAGCGAGCATCGCAGCGGCTCGTTTGAACTGCCGCTCTTTGTTCTCGCCGACACCCTCCCCCTCCTCCGACCGTCGCCCGCGGTTCGCGCCCGCGGCCAGTCACGACGCCTGCGCCTGCGCAGCCGCGAGTATGCTACGCGAATCATAAATTGTTGCTATTTGACGTTGCCGGCATTGGTGATATCGATCTCCGTTCAATGATATCGCACCGTAGGAAGGAAGTGCAATAGCATCGTAAATTGAGGCAGTTTTCTTGTATTACATACAAACATGAGAGGGTTATTTAGATGTAGAGATAGGAACTAGAGAAACATTTGTTGAGGCATGAAGAAAATTCGGTGAAGCGAAGCTACGTTTATAGGAATGCTAAAACAGTCGCAGTAAAGGTTACTAAATGTAGAGCCGATATGCTGTTAAAAATAAGTTTTTACCTTACATAAGTAGGTGTAAAGTTAGATTTGATACTTAGTGAGGTAAATTTTCATACACCAAATGGGTGCGACCCCGCGCAGTCGCGCCCGAGCAATCAGTTACGACGCGATGTCTACGTGCCTAGAGATCAAAACTCACTGCTCAAACACACCGCTCGGCACTTATGGACGCTTTATTTAATGATTTTTTCACCACATTTTCTTTGACTATAATCAAATGGCTATTCAACTTATAATTCAACAATCATTTAACTCTACTGCGTCATAAACAATGCTCAACAACTTACAATGCACGTGTAACATTATCGCAAACAAAGTTGCATAAACATCACCTTAGCAAAACAAAATCGTATTTAAATACGATTACACAGAGATAATTGTTGATAATTCACTTGCGGTTTCCTCGCATTATAGAGCAATTAAAGCAATTGGTACGGAGAGCTGAGCAGGCGATGAGTGCGATGGAGTAGCTAGGGCAGATGTTTCGCCCGATGAGCACACAACAATTATCACGCTTGCTCGCTCGTATGTAGTCAGCGTTATGAAAATACCCAGCAACACTGTATAATACATGCAAAAAACTACTTTGCAGTGAAGACGATTATTTAAAATTCAATTACTTAAACAACATCATTGAACAGGATGGATATTGTGGAGAATATTTTTTTGACGTTTTTGAACCGAGTTCTTTACGGGAATTTTGTATATGAAGCACTTTGATCATTCTTTTTAGAACACACTTTGTACAGATTGACAAACACTCAGACCTTAATTAATAAATGTAGACTACATTAAGCAAATGCAATAAACATAACTGACAAGCTTTTTAATCTATAATTTACGACATAATATTTCTCTACATCCTCGTCGTCGAAATTCTTCGAACAGATCGATATCAGACGCTGTTCAATGGTAAAAGCATTAGGCACCTACCGGTCTGCGTGGGCGAAGCATTCCCCGAATACCTGTCCAACTGATGACGTTTGACGAAGGATTGGAAGCTATCATCGTCAAAACAGCCGAATCACGCAAAGTATGATGATATGAATCGATTATGGAAACGTTCAGGTACTGGGGTAAACTTATCGTCCCAAATGCAACCTTTTATAAATTAGGGTTCACCAACCCACTAACGGGGCATTAGATCAGTCACCGGTTGTTTAATGTATTAGTGACAGTCCGTTTACTGCTGTAGTATGTTGGTGAACTCAGCTCTTAGAGGAATTTTGTTCTTGAGAAACAATATTCTCTCTACCTGGATAACAAGGGATCTGTGAAGAAATCGATGGTAGGTATGCAAATTGATTATTGTAATTTAAATATAGCGCTAAAAATTATAGTGAGGGTCGTTTGTCTAATTTCACCTGGTGTATCTGGTGTCAACGTTCCGTTGGAGTTTAAATTGTATAATACGTTATTTGGGTTAAAAATTGTGTGTGTTGTGCATGAATTATGATGTTTGATAGTGTGTGCGAGTGCATGCGATGAGGTAGATGTTGGCTGGGCGCGGCGCTCGCTAATGGGTGTGATAACATCTCGCGGCCACGCCTCGGCCGCGACTTGAGAGATTGCTAAGGACTGCACAATATAGCGAGGCACCATCGATGCAGCGAGGCACCGGCGATGCACCGAGGCCTGATATCTGTTATGTTGAGCTGATTGCATTACTTAAGTTAACTTGGCAAATTAGGGTTATTCAATAGCATCGGATGCTTTCAAGTAAAGTATGGTAAGTAAGTGTTACCAGTGTAAATTGATTGTTTTCAGGGTAAATTGATTGATTCGATTTAGGTATTTACCAAATGGATCCTGAACCAAGTGGTTTGGTAAGTAATTAGACTTTGACTTATAGTCATTTTCCTAATTTTGGCCTCGCTCGTACCTACGAACTCCATACAAATCTAACTGTTCTAATTTGGACTTTGATTTACCTATAAGCTGAAGCAGAATTTTTCACAACTGGCCTGTAAATGCATTTTACCTGCAGAAGTGAGTTTGCTTATGTTTGCAGACCAAACTGTCAAATGTCCAAAATTATTCATAATCGTTACCACAGCTTTTACTTCAGCTTGTTTTGACAGAAGTGTTGCACATAAACGCGTTACAGCTGATTATATCGCACTTCTCATATGTAACGATGGAATATTTTGCCGCTAATAAAACAGCATATTTAATTTACGATGTTATGCCTCCGAGTGGATGAGATAAGAAACTGAATATAATGTACCCGCCTAGCAGTTTCACAAACCGATCGGCCACCCAGTTAGCAATCAATGTGGTTTACCAGACTTTACTAAATTATTAGACTATAATATTCCCTGAATGCATTTAAAAACATTCTTATACCGTGTATGATTATCTATCTAACTAACGATTTAGTTCCAAATAACGATTACTTATCAAAGTCACTCTACATACCTATTAAATTAGTATTCCAGCCACAGAAATTAATACGTGTAGATAAACTAATCAAGATAATGAAAACAGCAGCTAATTATGCAAAAACTGAGATCTAGTTTTTGTGTTAAGGAACGTAAGTATACGTTTAACGTGTCGGTGATCGCGATAACCATCGGCCGTCGATTACCGGCGCATCACACGATCGACGTAACGCCACAACAATGTTGTTAATTGTGCCTCGATTTACGGACCGGAGCGAGATTAGAAATGACCGGAGCGATGGTAATTGGGTTGCTACCATAAGTGTTAAGTTCTAGTGAGTTTAGTTTCAACTGTGTTCTAATAGACTTAAGACGTATGATTAATACCAGTTGCTTGTTATATTCAGTAACTAGCTGTGCCCGCAACTTCGTACGCGTTCATTTTTGAAGAACCCGCGACTCCCCCCGAGACGTTCGCGTGGAGTTTGATGGGTTTTATTTTTTTTGCGCAGTACCCTAATTCCGTTTCCAAAATTTTCGGCGGTTTTTTCTATACCTACAATTTTTACATAATATGTGATGCTGTCACCGTCATATCATATAGATTTGTTCGTTGTGCGGCCCCTGCCTAAAAGAGAAAGAAGGAATAATGTAATTCCAGTATCATGGTCATCTGAACAAGTGGATTTTGTTTAGATACTACTGACTACTTACTGAGTAAGGGAAAGAATTATTTTGCCATTCAGATCAGCGACAAAAACCGTTTCACAGGGCAACTGTAGTAAGTTGATAATATGTTTACCGGAATCCTTAAAACAGAGCCATTTATACTTATGTAGTCAACAAAGTTACCTTCATTACATTTGAAGCTCTCCGCGCCGTTACCGTTATGACCAGTGAACTGAACTTTTTGAAATTATTGAGCGTACATATTTAGGTTACGTTAATGGACAACACACTTTGCCATAACATAAGTATCTACCTATTGTTCATAATTTTTTACATGAAATCTATCCAACTGAACCTTATTTAAAAATTTAATACAGTATTTTTTGCCTAAACTATTGTAAACTTTACTAAAATAATAAACTTAGATATGAAATTGAAATAAAAATAAATTCTACCTTAAAATGACGTAGCCTTATTATTAGGAACAGTTGTTGCATTACTACATATTACCTTCACAAACTTTTTATAAAATAAGAATAACTTATCACAGATTTTTATTATAAATTCAATAGATATAAGCTTGACTTAGGAGGATATTAAGCAACAGCAGGTACCTACTTATATAGAATAAAGAGATATATAAAGTCATAGCTGAAAATATGATATGGTAGAATAAGTCGGCATAGCGTATACTGAACATGTACGTATGTATAGTTTACGATCATATAATTTGAGGCGCGACGCGGGGGACGGTTCTGTAATAAAGTAATGAATGATGTGATAGTTTAATTGGCGCATCCGGTCGTGTGGAGGTAGCCTTTCATTAGGTGCGTTTGATGTAGAGCGCCTAATGGGCGAACACCTTGAATTGGGACACCGGTCTGATTGACCTGGGACTTTAAGTTGGTGTGTAATGTACCCGGACTAATGAGGTCATTATTAGTTATTGTTCGTTAGTGAGTACCTTCAGAGGTACTCACGAAAATGGAACGAATTGCCTGTTGCGTTTATTTCTGTTAGCAGTCAAGATATGTTTTAAGATTTGAATCTCATTGATAGAACTTTCTTTAACAGCAACGTGAATATATAAATAACATATGGGTCACCCTTTTTGAGGTATTTACTGCACCGAATTAGGATCTAAAGTAATCTCCAACGAACAAACCGAGACTTATATTATTTTCAAGAACCGGGCTTCCGTAATATTATTATCTTAGTTTACTTATCGTAATTTGTGTGCATGATAAAGTGAACTACGTCGTAAGTATTTAGAAATAATACATCGAACGAGTCCGCTCCTGAGGGCCTACTCTTTTACAAACGAAAACGAAATTTCGGACGAATTTCGCGTATTACCTACTACGTTTCTCATTGATTCCGACATTTCTTACGAACGAAAATTGTTTGACGTTTAGATTCGACGACGACGAAGATCCAAAATTTCGTTTTCGTTTGTAAAAGAGTAGGCCCTCTGAATGAATCTTAACAGGAAGGAAATCTTAGAAATGTGTGGCTGTGATTGCTATGAGATAGCGGTAATCTACGCAGTATGTAAGTAATGGTAATGCTTGTGGGCAGTGGCCATCTGTTTATGAGGCGCCAGGGCTGGTTTAATAGACCTGAGGCAGATATCTAACAATCGTAGAAGTAAAAAGTTAGAGATCACCTTACAATTCCTGAAGAACATAAGGAATCTATTTTGATTTTACAAAAAAATATAAATGGTTTGTTCCATATAAATCCCTCTGTCCGACTCTCTTTCTGGTCGGCAACGTGAGAGCGATGCCTTTCGTGTTGCAAGCATCTTTAGACTACGGTAACAGTTCAAACTCAGGAGGGCATGTTTGCCGCCTTAGTTATGTATATAAACAAGAAAAACACAAAACTCATCCTATCTATAATTTTGTATTGTATATATAATATAATTTTCGTAGCGTCAACCTCAACACTGATAATACAGCGAACAAACTTTTTGCTCGGGCTCAAATTGTTGCTTTCGTTCACTCTGTACCTGCACAGTTACCTGTTAATAATCTGTCCAAAATATTTAATTGTAAACACATAACAAGTTTGGATCTGTCATTAGTGGAATCCGCGGTGACTTGTCACATCGTCCCGTGTGTGATACCATCGCCGCCGTGACGACGCACCTTGCCGAAACCTATCAGCCATCTAATGCCAGCCATTGTGCTGACCTGATCCATCAACTCGCTAAACCCTCAAGGAGAGGCCGCCATGAACGTGTTCAAAGACGGAGAACACAATCGCGTTTATTATTATTGAAGATTTAAATATGACACGGAATTTCAAATAGTTTTTTTTGGGAATCGGTTTATGATTGCGTGTGAAGGTTGTAATCGGAATCGAATAGTGAAAGCTGGTGCTAGTAGGTATATTATCCAAATTATTTTCACGAAGCTGCACTACCTATAATATATTAGGGTCCCGTAGGTAGCACTCTAGGTACCTATGCCTCCTCTCCTCATTTGTACTTACTCTAGGACTGTAGTAGGTAGGTACATATTTTTATGTGAGTAAAACACTTGCCAAAGTGATGGATCTTGGAGACCCGCTGATATTCCGATAGTTATAGATACCTAGTTATTATCAATGCATATCAAAATATCCGGATCAGTATCCGCAGATGTCAATAAAACACACATTTTTACTGTTGTTGATGTTGCTTGTACCTTATCATTGATTTAGTAAATCAAAAATTCACAATAGCAGGTGAACTTAAAATGAAAGACTTTAATAGCACCTTAACTGTAATTAACAAAATATAAATAACATTACTATAATCGGAATTCAAAAATTAAAGGGTGTGTACAATTTATGAGTTAATTTCCTGTACGTACTTTACTTCACTCCAGTGTTTGCACGAACATCATCACGCTAGCACTCACTTAGTCATCAGCAGACTCCAATTAACAGTGACATTCCTTTAATAAACTTTAATTCAGTTGATTGTATATATAATTTAAATTTAACTGCTTTGTACGAAACCTGTTCGATTGTGCATTTTGGACACTCCCACGATTCGAAAGATAATATTAATATGAATGAATAAGTAGATTTAAGCAGGTTTAGGTAGGTTGGAGCATACTACGGACAAAACAGTCATGAATTTTAAGAACTGTCTTGATTGAATAAGTCGAGTTATAACGGCAACATGACATGAGCGATGGATAAAATCATTGAAACATGCGTAATTCTGAGCATCTTCGTGGTTCGGAGGGCACCCAAAAAGTCGTCCCGGTTTCTATCATTCACTCAGACAGCAGTAATTAAGCCATTTCAGAGGCCTTCGGGCGGCTTGAACAACTTGGGCACTAGGTTGGCCAGTTACCAGACGATAAGAAGAAGAATTGATAAAACTTGAATACGTTGGAATGGTAGGAAAATTATTTTTTTGAATTTAAAAACACTTATAATACCAGTGAAAATAGTATTTAACGCGAGCAGTATTTTACTATCCTAAGGTTGAAATAATATTGCATCAATTATATTATTACCCGTTTAATAAAAGCCTTAACTCAGCTTTAAAGGTTAAAAATAATGGGTTCGTTAAAAACCTTTTTATCAGGATTAGATTGTCGGTAAAAGCTTATATTTTTTTTATAAAACCCATAATAAAACTCTGCTTTTGAACAAAGGTAATGTTTTCATGCGGGTTGTTTGTTGTACGTTAGGTTTTTGATTTTTTGATTCACCTTTGATAAAGTCATTAGTTGTAGTAATAACTAGAGATTAGAGATAAGTTAGGTAATTTATCTACTTATTACAATTCCTACATAAACACACTAGCCGCCGTATATTCGTACGCAACTCAAATTTGAGAGCTACTAAACTTTGAGCATACAAAAACTGCTAAGTGGGACTAAAACATTTTAGTAGTCTTTGAGTATTTGGCCGTAGGCCTGTTAGTTTTTATGATCTCAGAATTTTCCACAAGCAATTCATAAATTTCCGTATAACCTATCACGTTATCGCTTAGTGAAAGTTTTACTGAGAAGCTAGTGCGATGCAAGGCGCTATAAAATAAACGGTGTTATTATTAAACTCGGCCTGTACTGTAGACTTCACTCGCATTCCGGGCGGATCATATTTTACGACGCCAATCTGTGAGGGCAACCAAGAGTATCTGTGCTCAGGTTCAGAATTAGTAAACTACGATTTTTCTATTAATCTTCATTACCAAAGATTCGAAAGTGTAATTTTATCAATGTT
This sequence comes from Drymonia ruficornis, assembly GCA_947859195.1. NCBI lineage: Eukaryota > Metazoa > Arthropoda > Insecta > Lepidoptera > Notodontidae > Drymonia > Drymonia ruficornis. The sequence goes on along the minus strand of OX401905.1, from coordinate 10,197,220 downwards.
CAGGGTTCGTCGCATTCAGTTAACCAACGTTTACTGGCGTTCATCGCACATTTGTTTTTTGACCCGTTACGTACTCGCGTTGTTTGTTATTAGACAATCGATTTCTCGGTAAGATGTTCTATTGCTTCGACCTAATAATATGAATAGCAATACGAATGCCCCATTACCTACATTGTGACCTAACGATTATCAAAATGTGGATGCATACCGAGTACCTCTGCCTTTTTCTTTGGGGCTAAAAAATTAAAAACAAAACAAAAAACTATAACTGTTTATTCCAACAAAAGTACAAAAACAATAATACAAAGTTTGTGACCGGCCTAGTAAGTATTAAAAATACTTGTGTCAGGTAACTGACGGTAGTTACGCATACACTATACAGTTTATACTTTATCTACAAAATTTACAGGCTCATCTATCACAGTAACAAAATGTTGGCTTAGAAAATGTTCCTTCTAAATTTTCCCAACGTGGTATGCAGCGAAACACGATATCGATAAAGTCGTAAATATTGACATTTACAAAGTGTTCTGATGTAAAACACTTTGTCTCCGCCTTTATAGCGGACATGATCACCTAAATGTATTAAATAACGCTTCTGCTTATGAACTCGATAACATGCCAGACAGTACTTTTTACGCATTATGATCGGATCGACTCTACATTTTCCCAGGACAATTATAAAGAAGCAATTTACTAAAAATATTGCCTACCGCCTATCTATTTCGCCAGAATGATACAGCTACGAGTGCAAATGTATCATTTGTCCATTACACAACATCTGAACGGAAATATTACGCATTGTAGAGGCTCCCTCGCTCGACGCCGACAAGTTAATTTTACGCCTCTACACTCACTCATTTCATAATAATAAAATTGCTGTACACCAGAATCCGTCGCTTTATTTGTGGAAACTCTTCCTTATCGCACGACTGGGATAAAAATCGATTCTACTTTTGTAGAAGTAGAGTTCAATTTTGGTTGATAAGCGAAGAGTGTGGTCCTCTCAAATCAGAGGGTTCTCTGATTGGGGTATCATAAGCTTGTGAGTGTAGTTTGAAACAGACAGCGACACTGATACTCTTATTACCGAAACGTCAGGGGTCAGGCGGGCGTGTGTGGGTACCGCGGCGGTGCGGACGGAGAGGCGTGCTTGTGTGCGGGCGGGTAAATCACCACGGAACAAGTTTACAAGTGTAATTGTCGCCCGGGTGCCACTAATTGATTTATTCCACGGTTGTGCCAGCGCCTGCACTATTTCTATCGTGATTGCTCTATGGGGTCGGCGGGTTGCGTTACGATCGTTACACTCCGATGATTTTATTGAGTTGCTTTTTATTGAATGCTCAATTATAAATGGTTTTGATTTTGTTATTGGGTTGAATGTTAGAAACTTAATGCTGATTGTGGAGTTTTAAAAGGCATTGTTTCGACGTTCCTGCTAGTTTATATGAACATGTTTCCTCAGTTCAAATCCTGTTCTTGAGGACCACCACTACGGAAAGAGTTCATATTTCAAACAATAAGGATATGTCTTCTGAAGCAATAATAATAATTCTACAGGGGTGGCAAAATTAGGTACAATATCAGACCCACTTCACCACAGGAATAGGTCACCCGATATGTCCCGAAAAGTTTTACGAATGATAGGTAATAGGTACCTACTTACCTAATAACTACATACATGGCTACATCCTGAAATGTTACGACCTATGAACCAATTTTTACTTCACCTTCGAGCTATAAAAACACTCCCACAGCACATTACTATAAACATTACATTTTGCCGATACAAGTAATATTCAGAGCTCAATATAAGGTTCATAAATATTTAATAGATATTTTCCCACAATGGGGTGGCCATTCACACCCGTTAACCCTCAAGTGTGCAGTAAAAACGGGACTGATCGGAATGGCATCAATACCATTTGGACAGCCCTCCGAGAGCTCGCTAAGCGAAATTATTTTTTGTTCGTCACTGGTTATGGAGTAATTTGTAAAATGTTTTCTTTATCACTAATGATTATGCAGTGTTTCACTGTTATTTTAGCGTTATTATTAGGTAAAGGACAATGGGTAATTTTGAATGGAACCCGTCCCTAAAAGTAAAGTGTAGCACTACGAGCAAATATTGATGTGCTAGGATATATGATTTTAATTAGAGAAAAATATGTTAAGATAAAACTGAAAATATACAAAAAGGAAATAACATATACCACGAAAATTCAAGGCGCACCTATACAAGCCAACACGTCTGTCTGAATTTTAGCAAGCTGTCAAATAAATTAAAGAAAGTTCAAAACCTACCCTTTTTCATACTACGAATGACTTCGAATCTGGGAACACTATTGCCCATTGTCCTTTACATACGTAGTCAATACTTTTGATAATAACCTGCTAATATGAAGCAGGTAGGTAGTACTTATTTTAATTGTGCCTCCGACAAGTTGCACATAACTGTCAGAAATACATATGTAAATACCCGTTTACCCATTACTTGCGTGCTTGCGATAGCCTTGTCGATAAAAACTAATGTAAAATGTCACGCTGTCTCGGCGGGGTGACGCCCATCGCCTGTTAATTACCACCCACGCAACACTTGGGGGTCACTTGGGCCTTGTCAGTTTCATATTTGCATGACTAGGACACGTCCTTGCTACCATTAGGATGGAGCATAGATAATACAATATGGATAGTGACTATCGGATACCGATGTCAGTGACGCCTACGCGGGTGTTGTTATTCAATAAAATGCTGCGATAGCGACTGTGTTGCCAACTTAGCGACTTTTTCGCTAGGTTATGCAATTTTTTATTTCAATTAAGCGACTAAGTAAATAATTAAGCGACTTTTCTGACGCCTCTTTAAAATATACCTATCATTTTTTTATTTAAATATCAATTGAGCAACAATGAGGTCTACGTCGGTTTTTCTGGTTGGAATTTGTAAATTCTACCATTTAGCGACCAATTTTTGAACCTTCTGTCTGTGACATTTGATTTAGCCTAGTTCGCAACACTGGATAGCAGATAGCTGGCGAGTCAAATGGACTTGGCTGTAATTTATTATGCAAATGATTTTTATCGATTATTAGTTATTTAGAACTAATTGGGATATGGTATTCTTTCAATAAATTTCCAGTAGGTAAGTAATAACGCAGTGTAAAAGATCATTTTAGTAAGTATAAACTATTATAATTCTCCATGTGCATGACTATATGCACATATATAGGTAAGTATGTCTTCAACAAGAGTACTACGTCGACAGAATCGCAATAAAATGAGTTGGCTGTTAAATTAATTCGTGCCGTCGAAATGAATAATTATAGGTAAATAGTTTGACTACCAATAGCTGTGCTTCATACATTCCGAAGAAGCACGTGTAACTACACCATTAGACAATGCTATTCACGCCTCCGACTACTATCAGGCGCCAGTCTCCGCACTAAAATGTTATTACAAACTAACAAAAACAACACAATATAGACTTTGCCGCCTCAAAGATAGAATTAACGTTTCTTTGCAAGTTTCTTTTCAATTTTCCTTCAATCGAATTTGGCTGTAACATCAATCGAGTTCCCACATTTTCCGGGCGCACTTACACAATATCAATCAGGTTTTATTGGTGTTGTCGGGGCGGGCGGGGCGCGCGGGCGGGGCGGGGTCCGACTATTTGTATCAATAACCTGTCAATGGGCTCACAGCCCGCAGGGACCTGTGCCCCGTGAACTCGATACTTGCGTATCCCTGTGACCGCATTGATTTGATTAGAAATGCATTACGATATGCGTGCGAAATGTTTAATGAGAAACTGGGTGAAAAACACAGCGCCTACCTTAGCATATCTGGGTAAAAACTATGTTAGTAGGGTATTTACACATCAATATTTTGCAAAAGTTACTGTTCGTACCTTACCTTAGGTATTACCAAAAAAATAATTTCGGCCCCGCTCTTAAAGATCTTTCCCCAAAATTACCATAACGTTCATGGAATAAAACATAACGAAAAAGGTTCCATTTACAAAGTTCCCTCGTAACACTACATTATCTGCTATCAGTGGCGGTCGACAAAGTAAAATTGGGGACACCTTATTTCCTCGGCTGGTTTGCAAAACACGTTCACGCTTCCCACCTATCCCCACATCTCAACGCTTATAGATAGTATCTGTTACACCTATTAAATGCTCTAGATTCCGAGAGTATACTATAACATGCGCGATACATTTCTGGTTTTGTTCCAAACTTGTGTTTTCATGCGAGTGTGAAGCCAGCAGTGTGGTGCTCGGAATTCGATAGGATCGTAATTTAGCGTGCAGTTGGAGGTGCTGTTATACGGGTTCAGGTGGGCGCCTTCTTCACGCCGCCGCCGCCGATAACACGCTAATGCCCTCAACTTTGCACCGCAAGGGGTGGATGGGAAGGGAAGGGGGCCAGGGAGAATGGGAGGTAGGAGGTAGCCAATCGTAAGGGAAAAACTGGAAAAGTCGGATCATTCGCGTTATTGAACACAAATAACTTTATCGAGCTGCAATGTGCGCTGCTAGCTGCTGCGAACTGCATATTTTGTTAAAGAAGTAAGTTTTCAAATCACCATTTCAAATCGACTTGGACTTGATGTGAAGATATATATCTGAACAGGTTGAATGAGAGTGGGTACTCTTACATTTGTAAGTGCTGAATAATTTTGTCAATACCTACCTCAGTACCTTCTGAAGTCCTGACACAAGCGAATGCCACCTGAAATACCATTGAGACCTGTGGCTATAAATAAAAAGCTCCCGTTTCCATTAGCGTACCATTCTGATAATGTGCCCACCTTAGCGACCAGGGCAACCGCCTACTCTATATGCATTGTTCCAGCTAAACGCGCACGTTTGCGTTAATATTCCATAACGCACGTTTCGCGAATACCGCGAAAACGTGCGGACCTGCGATTTGTTCCGGCCTCGACTACCGAGGTACGAGTACGTATATTTGCGGCAATAAACGTGAATTTATTGCATCGTTACGTTTGCAGTTTTACTGAAATGTGGAGATGTGTGGCTCGGCGCGACATTAGCGCCGGCTGCTCCTCCCGATCCGTCCCCTTGTGCCTATGTACTAAATCATGCTTTATGTAAATTATGTAGAACATTGTTCTTTACAGCCATCATGTCGGGAGCGCTCAGCTACGGCTGTCGCAGAATATGAATCCCGGAATTTGAAAATTTCATTTTACGAGTGTTGATGGTGTTTTATTTGTTTAAAGATAATAGGTACTTAACGTATAATTCATCATCATCATTATTTCATCCAAAAGATGTCCACTGTTGGACATATACCTCCCCCAAGGTTTTCCTCAACGACCGGTCCTGTGCCACTTGGTTCCAGCGGTTTCCCGCGACCTTCACTATCCTTCCATCCATCGGTAACCTTGGTTTGTCTATGTATCTCTTCATTTCTGATTCAATCTCGTAGAGTAACTCCGAGCATAGCCCTCTCCATAGCGTATAATTATTTTGAAATCAGTTTGCATCTGTATATAACATACTTACGACGAAAGTTCCTAAAACTAAGATCGAAAGCTGCAAGCCACCAACCAAACTATGTATAACATGGATGTCGTCGCAGCATGCCACGCAAGCAGTGCGAATGTTCACAAGCAGAAGAAACAGTGCATAAAGATTCGAAGCACGTCCGCGCGGCCCGCCAGCCACAGTTAAAAGGGGATTATGAGTCGGGTGGCCAATAACGCCGCATTACGCGGACTCGCCCGGATCTCGGCCCTGTCGATAAGCTCCGCTGATTAGGGTTACCAGATAAAAAACTTAAGTTTCCCCGAAAAAATCCGGACATGAAAATTCTAGCTGGATTTTATTACCGCATGGCTATCGTTTAGTCAAGGCCTTAGGCAAGGCTTATACAAAGGTGTTTTAATTAAGCCGTATTTTATATTTTTCAAATCTTGATAATGCTTGCTCCTGCCTTTACAGTCTGATTTTCCGTCGAAAGATTGTTTCAGATATCAAGTCAAGAAAATTTGAGATGTAGGTATGTAACAGCCCTATGCAAAACACGACTTTATCAATTGTTTTTCTAATGTACTCTAATGTACCTACCTTATCCTTCACATTTCAAGCAGATGGTATCTTGATAATCAGAAAAATTAAGAATCGCAAACAAATGAACAATCAGGATCGGTGGGTCTTACTTATGACAAAAACTGTCTTGACAAAAAATCGTAGAGTGCGTAGATGTTTAAGGCTTGGCAAAAAAAAATTTCTATGCTTTAGGCTCAGTTGTCCGACACGATCAAAGGACACGATATTATCTCCGGCACGACTGACTACTGAACAATCGATAATGCTTGCTGAATAAGGATTAACTACTAATTAACAGCTTTACTAAATAACTCGAATAAATTTTAATACACTTACTAGGAGCGGGTTTCATTATATTGATCAAGGAAGTTAATAATTCGGGGTGAGCTATTTAAAAAACTCCCATCTAGACAATTCATTTGTTTTGTTCTCATCTATACACTAGGTACTTTTATGATGACGTCACTCCAAATTCCATGACGAAACAAAAACACCCCCATCACTATATTTAATTAACGCAACAACATTACAACCGGCTATAAACCAAACCACCCGGTCACACGTTAAATTCAATCGGAGCTCATCAAAACAGGAGCGATATCCCACAATATCTACGATTGGAAACACTTTTACAAGCGATAAATTCCCTCCGGCCGCGTCACTGGCTACAACATTTATTAGCTACAATCCCGATTAGATTAGCGTTGCATCCCCAGCCCTAGGGACGTAAAATTTGTCCCAGTAATGTAGCCACGCTCCGAACTAATTCGATGTAGTCGACCCTTCCTCTATGTGACTCGAATGCCTCGGCCTCTGCTCATTTTAATTGAATAGTTGGCGTGGGGTGACGTTGTTTTCCTAAAGATAACTTTATAGCCGCTTTGCATAATTGCCTGCCACCGCTCTAATTTGTTGCAATATCGCAATCTGTCACAGTTCCGTTCGAGAGACTGAATTAATAGAAATGAACTAGAGTCATCGAGAGATGGTTCCGTTGTCTCTGTCGATATAAGTTGAACCTAAACTATTTCGTGATATAAACATAAATAATTAATAGGGATTAGGCTAGTGATAGAGCCTTCACAACATGATTGAAACGCATAACTGGCGAAAAATAAAAAACAAAATAAAAGTCTACCGGTAGCGGCTTGGTTGAAGCGAATCCAAATCCCGTATCTTTAATTTCGTAGGTAGTATGTGACACGCAACGCCATCTAACGGTAGCGTTTGAAATGACAAGCGAGTTCACCTACTGAGTTCATCTACTCTATTCCGATGAAAATTACAACCTTTGCTAACCCTTTATAATTCAGTTGTTACGTTAGTTAAGTATAAAAACTACACGGATTCTATGGTTTCTAATACTATTAATATTTAGAAAAAATATATAGGGAGAGTACCCTAGGTAAAAATCGACAAAGTACCAACATACCTATAGGTACGTTGTGGGTTGACGAAACGACACAAACAGAAATAGGTAGGTATATGTCGCAGAAATATTTTTTATCATCTTTTGGTGAACTCTACGTCTAACTCTACTATCCCCTAAATGACTCTAGAATCAATTTAGTAGGTATTCTTCTTATTCTTCTCCGAAACTTAGGAATCTAATCTTCCTCCTAGCCATGACTAGGCCCTCTAAGTACCTATGAGCGTATGTTTGCGCAGAATCTAGGTAATTTCTTAACATATAAACTAAATGATAAGTCGAATTGTATGTAGAGTATCTACTACATACCTTTTACCCACGAACCTTGGTCAGGTTAGATTAGCTCTATCAACGATATTCTTTTTTTATGGGAGTAGGCCCGCCACTCACTCCCGCCACTGTTACTCCTGTAAGCCAGGATCGACAATGGTATCCACCGATATCTTGACAAAGCATCCCGATTTTGGCGCTACCTTGTCACAATTTTTGCTACATTGTACAGGAACATATAGAATAGTTGGCCAGTATAGGAACGAAGTGTAGATCATTCAACTTTATTTTTATTTATTGTTTCAAAAGCCTAGACAGCTTATCCTCTTCACTTCTCCATGGGATCTGGTATGATAAAAGTAATCGTGTTATGGTATTTACAGTAGAGTAGGTACAAGTAAGGGCCTCCGCAGACTTGCTACTTTTAGCATCGGCGACCGGCGATTTTGTGACGTATCGATGCTGAGTCGCGTTCCTTCGAGCGCGAACGAGCGAGACGCAGCATCAAAATCGCCGATCGCCGATGCTAAAAGTAGCAAGTCTGCGGTGGCCCTAAATAGGTAGGTACTTTTATTTTCTTGAGGGTATGCACAAATGAAAACAAACCAGTATATGTTAACAAACATTTATTTTTTATTCTTTAGCAATATATTATTTATAATAACTATAATTTAACTACAAAGTAACTATGTAAGTATATACCTACATAGCCGTTATAGATGTAGATCTATGCGTCCGTTTGTAGGAATTAACCGTGATAGACAGCAATATATTTTCTACGAATTAATTATCAATACATCTATCCTTACTAAACGCCTAAGTTTCACTAAAACAATTTAGGTTTTCTGTTTGTATTGCACATTTTATCTCAACGAGTTGAAACCACCCGGGAATAATCTCAAACGCTATCGCTACAATCAAAATATCGATACAGTCCTGTATCTGTAGACTCGATTATTGTCTTCAGAACCCTCACAACCGATCAACGTTTATCACCCGTGGTCAGAAAGATATCAAATAAATGTGAGTTTCTATCGATCGCTTCCATTTAATGCAATTAATTCTAAGTCGCTATAACATGAATTCAGCTGAAACCATCACTACATGACGAAACTATTAGGAACATATAACAGTAATTACAGATTTAAAATAATTAAATACTATTTTACAATATCATACAAGTTTTGTCTACACGCGGGCGCTCCAGTGTTCGAACTTATCTCGGTCACACTTAAAGTTGCTTCCACGAACTAGCACTCAGTTTATTCATTGCTCGAGGCATAAAATCACCAAAGTCCACAATGCGACGCTATCCCGTTTCGCAACGAAACACCGACGCACTTCTAAATTTCCTTTTGTATTCTCACAGAAAACATTCCATATAAAGACTCTCATACAATATCGCATATTATTACAGGGAGATCTCGGGGAGGTTTTTATTCGCCATTTTATCACTAAGTGGGACTGTGGGGCGGGTGCGGGGTGTGCGGGGTGTGCGGCGGGTGCGGGGGCAGCGGCACGGGGTGCGGGCTGGCGTCGCGCAGCGAGTCCGGCGAGGAGCCGGGCGAGGCGCGCCGCGCCGGGTACGGCGAGAAGCGGTGGTGCGCCAGCGGGCCCGGCGCGCCGCCCAGCGCGCCCGGGTACACGGGCCGCGGCAGCTGCAGCCCCGAGCCCGACGCCGCCAGGTGCTGCTGCGCCAGGAGCTGCGGCGCCAGGCACGCCCACTGCCCCCACAGCGCCGCCGCCGGCACGCCGTACAGAGGATACGCCGCCCGCAGGAACAACTGCGACCGAGCCGCCAGAATAGCTTTCTCCTCCAACGTCAAGTTATTATTGTGCTGATCCAAGTCGAAGGGCCGCAGCGGCGAGCGCAGGAAATGCTGCTCCGCCAGCATCGACTCCATCGTCTCTCTGAAACGGTAGAGAGTCACGATTTAGAATTCCAGTGACGGTTTCCTTTACAATTTACAGGTAATGATTGTATGATCGTATCTACCTATGATTGGCGGCGCTGAAGCGCGCGTCATCCGGGAAGACTGATGTTCTTTCGTGCTCTCCCGTGATATAGAATCTCGACAGACAAAAAAATTGAAAATAAAACATTTGTACAGCCAAAAACAAATAAAAAGCAAAATGCGGTAGAAAATACTGAGAAAGCAAGTGACAGCGTGGTTGAAGAGTGAATGTGGCGAAAGATTAAATTTTGATATTTATGTCGGCATCACCTATAATTAAATTCATCCTATTTATTGGCTAAGATATGATATACATAGAGAAATACGGAGATATAATTGCAAGCGGAGATATTAATCAACATCGGGCAGCATATTTGTTTCTGAGAGCGTAACCAATGCGAATACGATTAGACCACTAACCGAATTCTGTCGTACGAGTAATAAGACATGAACGTTCTCGCATGATAAATGGCTGTCGCTGCAAATACCTAATTACCTATTCGTCATTACAAAACAACCGTTTGTTACGCAAATAAGTTACGCATTTTCAATGATAGCATCGAGAAAACCAACTTAATATCGCCACAATCCTTGATAAACTTTATTATGATAGTTACCTTTCAAATTCAGTGAGACGTGAAGAGTCACGGAATCCCTTTGCGAATGGATTACTGTCGATTTTCAGCTTCGTGATCTGAAACAAAAGAGAGTATGATTTCTACAGAGCCACGTGAATACAGTAACTCGATGAAAGCAAATAGGGTGATCAATTAAGCTAGACATAGCAGGTAATGGAGGTGGATCCAATTATACGCATATTGCAGGAGAAGGGTCGACGATTATCATAAGGCACCGTTCAGATCGGGCGAGCTAATTTCATTATGCGGCTGTTTATACTATAATGGGTCAGTTAAGGTCCTTCATATTTCAGTGTGAACGGGCACGCGGCGGGCGCCACCCGTGGAGCCTGGCACACACCAACTAATAAGGTTAACTTATCGACGACACTCCACATCGGTTTATCACTTTAGTGGACTACTGCAGTATTACAATTCTGTGCGCATTTTAAATGCAAAACATAACGTCAGTTTAACAGGGCATTTGTAGAGTCAACATTATAGGCACGTTTACTTGGGCAAGTGGTTTAGAATGACACGTGTATGTATGGTAATATTTAAAGTAGCAGTTATTAGGTATATTATTTTGAAAAAGTATTTACATTTACTGGTACTTGGGTATTAAGTCGATGTGCCCATAAAGCAAATATTTGATTTAAATGCGGGGTGAGGTGTTAAAAAATGTTGGCTGAGCGGAGGCAGGCTGGATGAGAAATCGCCCCCTCGCTGAGTGGCGGCGCCCCCGCTGCGGCTCCGCACAATTTGTGAATAATATTTACGATAAAACCTTCCACGGAAACCTGTTACCATTAAATAGCGCCCGCTCGCCTAATATCCGAGCGGATTAAACCAATATCGGTCCTAATTTTAGCATATATTTGGCAGTTTTATGACGGCGACGTGAGAAAAAAATGTAATTTTTTTTAATGTCGAGCAATAAACAAGTCATCGAGAGCCGGCGTAGTGTCAATCTTTCAGCGTGTCCAGTCGGCGGCGGTAATTATCTGGCGATTGAGCGGCGCGGGCGCTGATCTGGCGTCGCGTCGCGTCGCATACCTGCCGAGTCCGACACGCCTACGCAGACGCTAATTGTACATTGTTCTGACAACTTCGCACTACACAGGTATTTTAGGACGATGAACTCAAGAAAATGTGAGAAAATTTGTAATGTACTTAGAAGTGTTAATTCGACAAAAAATACTTGAAAAATAAGTGGCGACAATGAACCTGTGGATTTGGTTTCAATATACTATTTTTGTTCCAGAAACATGTTTACATCTTTTATGATTAAGTTTTATTACACTATTAAAATCTTACCTAAATAAATGGTCGCTGAAATTAATTTTATTATTTTGTCAGATGAAAGATCTTACGCTGTAGAGCAATTTCATGATTAGTGTGTACCTACATCATGAAACATTTCTATTACTGTCGGACGTTCCACTGTAGCGACAATTAACTTCTTAATTTTTATTACAGATATTTATGCTTACGTTTGATGTGCTCCATCAGAGGCGCGTTAATCTACGAAATGTCTCGACAAATGTCCAACTCTCATTGTTCCGGATCAAACGAAGACAATAAACAGTACAAAATATTGACCACCACCCGTCAAGTATTCGGTAGTGTCGTGAGTAATTTCACCAGCAGCGTGTCACTCCGAGACTAATGATTTCGAAAATAGGCACAGGGAAACTAGACAAAGAACATTTGTTACCACTCGTGGCCCATTTAACATTATCTCGTCTAAAAATATGTACGTTAATATTTAAAATGAAGAGCGATGTTATGGGAACCTTCTATGGGAAGTGTTGCCTATTGCCAGCATTAACAACGATTTGGAAGTAAGCGGGTACAACCCCCGTGTTAAAGGTGCACGTACACTATGTGATGAAGACCAATGAAAACGGACACAGGACAGAGAGTGACATAGCCTGTAATATTAAAGGTTAAGCTAGCTAGCTTTTCGTAGGTAGAGACCAAACTTCACTTAAAGGGTAAATCCATTATAAACAGCGCGCGGAGGCAACTTGATATTAATAGGGAGGACTGTGCGCTCGGCCCTCTGATTGTGTCGGGAGGCCCGTGTCGAGGGTCACCGGCATGTCGCGGCAGCTACTTACGCTTGCACACCCACCTGGCCAGCCATTGACTACAATGGCGGCCACTCACGCGCCTGCGCCCCTCGTAATGAGCACCTACAATGCGAGTAGTAGCTGACAATATTGACGTATTATACATTATGTATGGCCCGCTGTCCTGTCGGGCCGCCCGTAATGGTTTCTGAAGCTTCTTGTTTGTTTTGTAAATTCTGTACGTAAACGACACTAGCACACAGCGTTACATTGATAGCCGTAGCTTCGCATTCCTTCTACCATACCTCAGAATTCAATTATAACAAACTATAGATACTTAAAATATATTACTATCGCTAAGAGAGAACAGCGGAATAATGAATGAGATGCTCCCTCGCTACTGACGTTTATTAGATTTAGTACAAACATAAGAACGAGGCGTGTCAAAACAACCTAATTTAAGTATCAACAAACGTTCGCCTTGGGCGGCGGCGGCGCGCTCCCGCTCACTGACAACATTAAAGGCGCCATAATGACATTATTCCCGGGCGGGAAACAAAAAAATCTCACAAAAAGGCGTCAAAGAAAGAGATACGAGCGTCGCACTGCTGCCGCGCCGCAGCCGCGCTGCGCCCGCGCACCGCCGCTACGCAAACGACGCTCTAATTATTGGGGTGGTGATGTATTGCCATGGAAGTACGGCAGCGCACTCCCAATTCGTACTCCGATTTGAATGTAAAAACTTGCCTACATATGTCTTGCACGTGCGCTAATAAATGGAACTGCCGAGTTGAAGAGAATTTATGTCTTATTTAAGCATTTACATGCGAAGATATAAGATATTTGCATAAAGTATAATTTTCCAAGTTTCTGCCGCTGCAAATCTTGTTCGTGTTAATGACTACTGTAATTTATCCGAAGTAGATCTCGACGAACGATATGATTGCCGTTATAAAGAAACATTGTTACACTAGTTGTAGTATAAAAAGGATAAATGGAGTGTCGTGTAAACAAACAGGGCAACGTGGACGACACACGACAGGAACATTGTAAGAATAAATAAATGTCACGTTAGCATGCGCGCACGCATCTCTCTGCCTACGTATCTCATTGATTGATGCAGTGCTGTGACGAGCGACGACTCAGCGATCTGCTACTGATATATTACGTACTCGAACGACACATTTAGCAGCACCAAACAACTGTTCTATTGTACAGTTGTAGTCGCAACGCAATGGAGGAAGTTTGTAGTTTAGCTAACTATAATAGGTAGGTACGTTCTGTGACTGCATTCCAACTTCAATTCTAATTGAAATTCCAATTTTATTACTGTCAAGTTTTAATTATCGACATAACTGTTGGAGTAAACAAGGTAGCAAAAGAGAGTCAAAGAAGAACGTTGTAGACATTGATGGCCAATTGTCTATCATCAAACATTTCACAACAGCAATTCGGCGTGACCTACAGCCGCCAACCGCGAGTTATAACGACGCTTTCCAGGAAACAGATGGTTTATTGACAGTAATTCGTAAATATAATGAGCGATGCATGTGGATGGTACATGTGCCAATATACGAGGCCAATATGTGTTAATATTCCAAGAAAACGCACTGTTCGGACGGAATTAATCGCGTATTAACCAAACTTGTTTAGTGCATGCCTGCGCGTGAAGCGCACAAAACGTGAATTTAAATGTTTTGACATTATTGCTTACACCCCTCCGAATAACATTAGTACAATAGGGCACTGTAGCGATATATTATTTTATAAATGTGATTTCGAGATAAATCAAACATAGCATTAAACAATGTTTTCCTACTGCATAGAAGTAGGATAACGTGCGCTATCTATACCTTAGATTTTGGGATCCGCGTGGGCGCTCCAACTAGATGGAGTAGGTACCTATGCGTCATACATAGCAATGCAGCATCTGATACTACGCTGATATCAGCGTAATTCAGTACATCTAACAGCTATCAATGTATGAAACTTGAAGTGTCGCGATGATAAAACTTTTATAAATCTATGGACTGCCCTTATATTTATTATTTTGACTTTGTGGGTTCTTTAACCGCGCTATCATCTATCTTCAAGAATTCAATTACATATATTCCATCAAAACATAAGAAATAAATTGAATAAAATACATATAAATACATGTAAACGTTTAACCCATAAATTAGTAAATAACATGTTCAAAATCAATGAAATTTCCAAAAATGTCTATATCCCTTCGTCTTCATCCAGCATGTCTATCAGCTGTAGACTCTCGCTCACGGTGCCCACCGACACGATGAAGGACAAGGAGTGAAGGTTGTACAGGTCGTCTGCAATCTCCGTCACTAACCTCACCACCATCCTACACATCCACATCTCAAATTTCTACTTGATCTATTTGATTTAAAACATTTCTTTATTAATTTCATTCTGGAACAAGTTAGATAGGAAGCCAATCGATCGAATCTCTATTCAATCGCGTGAGGAGGTCCCGGAAGCTACCAACTGTTAATATGAGGTCTACTTTACACTCGTGACCGTAGTTTCGGCTGTAAACTCGAAATATCAGCGAGTACGCAATTTGCCACATTTCAATGGTCAGCTAATTTATATAATGCATAAATTATTATTAGATAAAGATATTCATCCAAAATGAGTTTGACATTGGGCAAACATTTTTTTCTCTTTGACAATCGGACATTACTTTTTTATAAACATCGAATTTAGGTGGACGGAAAAGGTTTAATACCTTACAACGATTTCTGTTGTAGTAGCATTTCGGAAGTCTCAAGTTACGAAAATAAACTTTTGATTATTGTTTTTTTCTTAAACCTACAATCTGTTTTTTATTTTGTTTCTTTCAAAATTAATTGACGACTTTTCTATACTAACAAAATGTTTAGTTTTTCTGTAGTGGTTGGTTTCTTGGTGCGCAGACGCAATAAATTCAGTCGGGCCGCACACGACGGCTCTGCGTGACGTCACACCTCGGGTGATCGATGGTAGGAGCAACCGAGAACGCCGTACTACACAACCCATAAACTCCAATAAGAGAGAGCGAGACGGAGCTCCAATAAATAATTTCATCTTAAATTATTTTAAATCCACTCTTAAGCAAGTACGTTGACTTCTTGTATTTTTGACTTATGTTCGTTTCGTGTTATCGAGCCGTATTATTTATTGAATAATGAACCGATGTAGTGACATTGAGGGTTTTACGACAATTATTTTAATTCTTTAAAGAATAGGATTTCATTTTATGAATGATGAACATAGCCATTCAAGGTTTCTGTCTTTAAACGACTTTTTTAATTCTAATATTTTACACACGTTTACAAAGGTATGTACCTACCTTGTAGCTACTTAAAACAATTATAAAGTGTTAATGAATTTATTGTGACACACCAAAGGCCAAACCATAAAATTTTTGTGTCGAAAAAATATTTCGTTCAATGACATTTGGTACCAAATTGACGATATCGTTCTTGTTTTACTCATCTACCAATTAAGAAAAGCAGCTAAATACAGTGCCTTTTCCTCGTTCATTTTCAATTTAAGTCTGGAAGAGTCATAAAAATTCCAGAATTATCATAGTCTAAATATAAACATTTCATAATGGAATATGGAAATTAACACCCCGATAAAGAAATACTTCATCAGAACGGTGTTCAAACGGGCAGTAAGTTAACAAACATAAAAGGATCACATTGAAAAGAATGAATCGATTATTGGTGAAGAAAAAGAAGAGTTGGAGGTGCGGGGCTGGTGTGGGGACGGGGGGGGGGGCACCTCGTGACACCTGACCGCAGCCATTTTGGCCCGTGAAATATGTTTATTTGTCATGGCTGGCCTTTTGTTATTGAAATTTTGTTTGCCTTAACTCCTTCATTATATTGTTCGATTATACTCTCGTAGAACTCGTTTGTGGATGCTGAATGTGAGAATAGCTTTGGAGATTTTAGAATATTGATTGTTGATACTGAGAAATGAGATATAAATTTCAATTAAGCGTCTATTGAACGTGTTTGCGTGTACGTGGCGCGCGGGCGCAGTTATTTTCGTGATTATCTCCTCAGCCCGCGTAATAGTGTGATGTAGCATAACCTACACAACACAACCGAATTGTCCTCTTTTCTAACCATTTTATTTTCTTTGTTGTATATTTAAGTGTATGTCCAACAGCGCTGGTGTAGCACAGTGAACAAAATTAGATTTAATTTAACAGTACCTATTGACGAAACATTCAGCTGTAGAGCGAGCCATCATGACGATACGTCTGAGACGCAATACTTCCCAAAAAGATTATCATCTATTGAAATCAATTAAACGAATATATTTGCGTAAAGCAACTTGCTTTTTTGGGCTTGGTACATATTGTACTTCTTGGTGTTCAATCCAAACATCAGAATAAACGAATACTGTACGGTTACTTTTCGAAATTATAAATCCTAACTGCTATCTAATAATCAAACAAAGTCAGTAGATATAGTTAGCCAACCGAAATGGATTTACTCAATAAATTTCACTTACTTACTCAACTGAAATAGTCAGGGGTGTTATTATTCACTACAGATAAGATAGATTCAATTGTAGATATAACATTTTCTAACGGTTTAACCTACTTGGTAGTATATAGTACTTTTTATATTTAAAAAAATACGAATAAAGATGTTTAAAAACATTCAAAATATCTTAGCAGGTTGCTATCCGCAACTTTTTACATGGGAACATCTCTAGGGGCAATCGATCATAACAAATTCACAAGTCATCGGCTAATAAAAAAACGTATTGTATGCATTGAGGATGAGTAAACTCCAACAAACATTGTCACCTCGACGCGAGTCGAATTCCAGACAAAGGATTTTACAGAAAACGAGCATCGGGACAATGGCATGGTGGGTGTAAAAATGTTAAATATTGAAGCGGGTCGGGCCCGCGGCGCGGCGCTCGGGCCGCTTTCCCGGGAAACCACCCCGCGGCGCGCGCGACGGCGACGCACAGTCTCACACCGCGATACACACACAAAAACTACTATTCAAACTTTTTGTACCCATCCTTATCTCATCTTATATCAACGTTCCAATATGATAAAGCACCAATAATGATGTTTCATTTCGAAACGATTTAACAAACGTCGCGCGCGTATTAAAATTCGGTGACACTTTTTTTCTGAAACGTTATCTACGTTTAAAATATTCACGTTTTCTTATTAGAGTGCAGCGTGAATATCGGGATTATGAATTTATTTTTTTATACAGCGAAGTGTTTAACTGGCACTTTTTACACGACACTAAGTTATGCGGGCGAGGCATATCGATCTCGGCTCGCGCGCAGGTGCAAACATGCTAAGTGTGTTCTTATTGTTGTAAGGGATTGGGTTATCAATGACACTATCTCCGCCGTTCGACAAATGTTTTAGCTGTCAGAGTTGTGACGTCAGCCAAATCGAGGCAGCGCGGTGCGCTCGCGCTGCCCGCCCGCCTGGACGCCGCGATCGTAATGCTGATATAGCGCTTTTTACGTCGTGAAGTTAGTTTATCTACCTACGATTTAAAATTCAATAGTTATGAAATGTCTCTTTTATGTCACTCGTTATACGATCAGTTTTTCTTAAATGAATGGTTAGTTAGCATGCCCGGGCAACTAAGTATCTATCGCAACATACAGTTGCAGCAGCTATCGATGTAATAGATATTTGTAATCGATGGCGCTGTCACTAGGCGCTGGCAGTAAATCTAGAAACGCGTTAGAATCAATGAGAATCAATAATGTCTGACCCTGGGGAGTCGTTCGGACCCGACTGTGAAGGTGGAATCTCCTGTGCTGACAATAGTAGCACTATAGTTTTATGCACCTAATTCAATAATATTATAGAGATGAGCTAGGAACTTTATGCAAATTATTTTTTTTAAACGATTGATTGTTTGATAAAATGTTAACTTAAAATAACTTCACTAATAAGGCAATACGAGTGCATTAATTTGTTACAGCTATAAGTATCTACAAATGTTGTATTAAACCCGAACCCGAAACAACTAATTAACGAACGAATGAAGATTTATGTACCGCGTTGTCGATATAAAGTAACGCTTCCTTTATGAACCTCAAAACGTCCTAATTATTTTACTACGCGGGGAGATACAAAACGAGGAACTCGGAGACGCCCAAACGCTCTTGTGACAGAGAATTAATTGCGCATAGCGACACATGCGCCGCCGCCCGAGCAGCGCCGCTCCGCCGCACGAGCGGAGCGGGCAGCGGGCCGCTCGCCCGCCACCACTGAACACGCACCCCAATGTACTAAACATAAAACAATAACCCAAAGGTACCCATGGACGTTCGTTACTAACGCGTCATTCATTAGCCGTTAACCATTTCGAATAATTAGGTATTACAACCCAGCGGAGACCGCTGAAGATTATTCTCACAACACCCGTATGAGTCACGAGTGGTTTACCGTTGGTGTTCAAAATTGGCACGTGTGTTTCAGAGAACGTTTAAGTCGAAAGTTGACATAATTTAGCGTGCGTTTCCGAGAAATCATCCGCGAGCGAAATTACACATGGAAAAAGCGGGCAATAATAGCCGCGACGTCGCTGGACACGATCGTCACGGCGATCGTCTAGGGCTTTATATTTAGCTCGGCTGAAAACTTTAATCGTCGCCGTCGCGCACTCGTCAGCCGCTCCGTCCGTCTGTCGTCAGCGTCGTCCGCGTGTGGCCGCCTGATACACAAAAAATGATGTGCCACCTCCCTTTGTTCAGGCTGGACATACCTTTCACCGAGATGCAATTAGTGTGACTCAAATAACATTCGTCGATAGCCAGACGCATAGCGTCGATGCGATTTCAAACGCAATTCTCTCTGATCTATTTTATAAATCAAATGATAGAAACAAGAACAGGACACTAGATGCCGAATAGATAAATGGGTTACGCAGTAATGCATATCAACAGGTAGGTAGTTTGGATTAGATACTTATAATAGTTTGAGAACTTCTTGATGAACAGTAGCGATTTTTTTACAAAGTAAATTGCTGATATATGAGTAGGGACTATGACTCAGGATCTTCAAGATCTTTCTTCTATAGAGGAGTTTAGTACAAGCCTAGTTGGTACAAAAACGCTCGATACATCGTCATGTCAAGGTGACCGAATTATAACATCTGACCTCCTCCGTGCTTTGGATGGCACGTTACACTGGCGGTCCTTACATCTATAACAGTCGTTACGGGCAGTTAGAAGTCTGAAAATAATATGTGACAAAGAATGATGTTAACCTATCCATTAGTTGGGTCTCGGAGGGCAGATGGCAATAGCTCCGTGTAAATAACTATCGGTAATCAGCTAAATCAGGGTAGACTGAAAACTGACCCCATCCAATGGAATAAGGCTAGGAAGAAGAAGAATATATTATTATCTTTCTTCTGTAATAAATTACTGTGAACTCGTATCTAATGACACTTACAAGTTGGTTTTGATAGGCTGTGACGGCGGTGAACACGCACTCCGGGAATATGAAGGTTTTGAATTCCTCCTGCTCCAGGTCTGTGATGGGGGCGTTGATAGCGCCCTCCCGCCGCAGCACCAGGTGGATCCGGGGCTGGTACTTGTGCATTGAGTTCAGGACCAACTGGTGATGACATACAAACAGAAGGTTAACTTTATCTTAGATCACATTTGTTACAGATTATGATCAAAGATAGGATAAGGTTGGATAGTATAGATTTTAGTCCTCCTGACTAAGTTTTGACCACGAGAGCCAGTGCAAGAGATATAGTGCAAGTGTGTGCATAATTGCATAATGACAGGTGCACTCTCGCTTTCCTCACTCTCGTATTTCGATGGGACGGCAATTCGTCACAATTGGAGAGAGGTCAGGTGCAGGAACACCGGTTTTACGAGCACACAGAGCACTCCGAGTCACAATAACAAGAGCATCAAAGTTACAGAGTTCATGAAGGAGAAATCCTGGTTGCTTTTAACTCTACATCTGTAAAGAAACTTTAGCTAGGTGCATCTGAAGAGGTATCGGTAGGTAACTAATAGTGGAAACTCATTTTAGCTATACAATGCGCAGGTAGTATGGCAATGACCTTATTTTACTGACCTGTCCGTTTTTGTCCATCTCGTTGTTGGTGAGCTTGACCTTTTCGAAGGAGACGACCTGCTTGCGCAGCTGGTCGCCGGAGAAGGGCGAGTCGGGGTGCGGGTAGAGGCGCGCGGGCGCGGGCGGGTCCGCCTTGCCGGCCACCAGCCACGAGGAGCGGTGGTACGCGTAGCGGTACCGCTTGCCGTCCACCGGCACCACGTCCAGCAGCACCGCGTACCGCGCCTCCGCGCGGCACCCCGCGAACGACACGCGCACCGTCGGGAACATGCGTCTGATAGACAATATAAGGCAGTAAGTTAAACAATACCATGAAAGCTCTTGCTAAGTACCTACAAAAAGTATTACATCCTACAAAGATAATAATATTAAAGAGAAATGTACTGTCTGGTACCAGCACTAGGGTCTATGCTGTAATAGGTATTTCTATGCTCTGCTACCTATAAGATTTTGTAGATTTTTCTTTTGAAAATATTAAATTTTTAGTTTTTATGGTATGCTTGTATTAAATTTTCTTCCTCAAAATTCAAAACATATGAAATAATTCCAAAACATAACATTGTTCAGCGAAAAGTATAAGCCTTATAAAATATGTTGCGTTGGTACTGCACCATCGCGTTCCCGTCCCATTGTTATGTTAAACCGTACATTTTCACATTAGCGCAATTATTCGACAATTACTTGGTCCGAGTGGATTATTGCCGCGACCGGCGCAAATCGACTTTCGCTCATTAGGAGCTGGTGTTATCGTATCGCGACTTCTCGCATGTGCCTAATTAGTGACTCTTGACGTAGTTCCAAAGCGAAATAGTATGTGTACTACATGTACTACCTAGTACATTTCTTTAGGGCAAAAGTATTACGGTTAAATATGGTAGAGACTTCAAATCGTAAACCTTAAGTACATATCACCTTGCTGCGTAATGTTAGACAGTTAGCGAAGCCATGTTGCAAAGCAATATAACTACCTTTTTCAAGTTTATTTGAAAGAGGCATCACAGGAAAATCTAATTGATATTATACAAATGGTGTACAATAGCGTATCCCCCAATAAATGTAGTCCCTAGTTAGGAGGGTCGCCCTGCCTATATTTAGGTTCACTCCCCACCAGATACATTGTCAGCAATGATAAATATTTACAATAAAACGTATAAAAATTCTAATGCATCTACTGTAGAGTTCAAAATCGTACACAATTTTCTGGAAATGTCAAGGGAAATAAAGCTACACGGTGAATCGTTTCATACGACTTTGATACTAGGCTGTCGTCCCCTTCCCCTCCTTAACGGAGACATTCTTTAATGTCTCCGTTGGAGAAAGATGAATGGGTAGACATTTTTGTAAAGGTGTATGTTTTTGTTCAGTGAGTGGAATTGCTTGCGGTTGGTCGACATAATGGCTCCTATTACATACTCTCATGCCGCTGCGGTTTCCTGTTTTTATTTTGTATTCAAACAGGGGATCCTCACATAACATTTAGCGCGAAGTAAAAAGAAACTAAAAGTCGAACAACGAAACGCCGAAGTAGAAATCACAAAAAACAACCGACAGCAACTGATCAACGATAATAAACTCGTTGTAAGCAGAAAGGAGTGTCACAAAAACTGGTGTCGGTAGCGGGCGCGTGAAACACTATCTCCTAATCGACATAAAATGGTAGTCATTGAGGCGGCGAGAACGGAAACAACAAATCTTTAGTTGTAAGCTGAGACTCGGCTTCGTCTATCGGCCTCTCACTTTTTGTCGACGTGCCGGAGGCAGTGGTGCGCGAGAACGCTTGACAATTCGCCATCGGGCTTGCGCAAACGGAATGCGGCTTTTGACCCGCGAACTATCACAAGAACATTCGTAACTGATGACTCTCGACCACCCAGCTCGTCGAGGCTGCACACGTAATTATGATTTACAATTAAGTTTTGATTGGGATCGTTCGTCGTACAAATTTTATGTGTCCATATAAACCTGAGGTTTTTTTTAACAAAAGCCATCGACGTTAGGGACGTTCTACACGTTCTAATGATTTTACGAGATCGAGAGAGGATGAAAATAAGAATACCATTAATAAGATTTATGCACGTTTAGCTGTGGTCGCGCGCGTCGATTTGTGAGACTCTTCTTATAGCACAATAGTGCAAGGGCAGGCAGCGCTCGCGCACGGGCAATTGCGCGCATGCGTTAATGGCGACACTCCGCGCACCGCACGATATATTACCGCAATGATATATGACCACCGACGTCGTCCATCATTCTACCACCCAAAAGTTAGCGGAAAAGCGAGCGAGAGCAAAAGGACGTCCTGACACGGCGCAAGAGTCGTTTTAATGAGCATGTACTGAAGACAGAAATAAGAGGCGCCCGTTTACAACCCGCTTTTATCGTTATGACATTGTTAAAATACATTTCTATGATTGAAATTTAGATGTAAGTCATAAATTAGTGTCCGTGGTTCATTTGTTTAGCGTGCATGGACTGCTTTGAAAGAAACAAAAACATAGGTAGTTAATAGGCGTGGGTCATGTTATGATATCTGTCATTTTGATTGCTGTTTGTAAGGCCACATTTTCTAAATTAAGCTCTAATGTGAATGCAACAATTAAAAGCGTAGCGAAGACATGGTGTAAAATTAGTAGGTTCGCGAGTTAAACGAGCGCGGAGAGTTGCAACGGTGCGCGCACGCATGTCGTCTTAATTAGAAAGGCACGAGGCGAGGTGCGAACTCGTCAATCATTGTTTCCCTTGGCGTTTCATTTGATGAATCTCTTCCACGGGCAATTGGCAATTTCGTTGACCATGAATCCTTTATTGGGATTGATGTCTCATAAGAATTTTGAAAGGATATATCTTGAGTTTCCTGCCGCTGTGGAATGGTTCATATCAGTCACCTATGAAATTTAATGAGGATTTCATCCCATTTTGTGAAGTGTATAAAGTTCCTCTTAGGAGTTCTACGCAAGAATGGATGGTTCTATGCCACAATGCCAATCAAAATTGTTACCTAATTAATTACATGACACATAAAGAGCTGGACGTGGACAATACTACGTAGGCTGTGATTATGCAATGGAAAGGTATGCACGCCATTAGCGCAATGTTATCACTTCGTGATTAGGGCCCGCCGGGCGGCCAATCCGCGCACTCCGCCATCTAATTATACAGAAAGCGCTTTATTAATAGCAATTACACCCTGCCGCCATATTGCCAACGCGTTTTAATTAACTCGATTCGTTGATTAGAGACAGATGGCGCGAGATTGCGAACGCAGCCAGCGATCATTAGCGCAGTTTTGACGCTAGCCACTCGATAGCGTAACATGATATTATTAATAGTCGCTAATTTGTTATTAAAACAGTGCGAATGTTTCAGTGATTTGTAACGTAAAGTATTTTGCAATTTAGATCACTGATATCTGTTAAGAATAACGCTGATCTACACCTGTGTCCAACTTGTGTCTATATTAAGTATGTAGCAATATTCTAGATTATTATCGGCTAAAATAGTAAACATTATTAATTACCTCAATAGTATTAAGTAAGCGGTTGAAGTACGTATAAGTTTTAAAAGTATTTAAACTTGTATCCTTCAATAATTCACTTTCTAATATCGAATTCCTCGTTTCTTTATTCAGATTACCGACAAACACCTAGCGCAGTCAAATTGTAAAAAATATTTTAAGTATTGCATTCACTTTAATCTGATTGATCTTAATGATAGATCCGGAATGACAACCTAAGCATTGTTGTTTCTTCAACTATGTTTAGGTACCACACCCAGTCCATTACAAAACGTATATCCAAAACAAATAAACTCACTTTCAAATTGATCTAAGAGCATGAATGAACTATCTCATACACTGGTCCGTACAGCAATTTAAAAACGGACCAATTTTCCATATTTATCGCAAACATTCTTTCAAACCACCATAATCCCATCAACATTACTTACTACATTTGTGTCGTGTCCTGTCGAACACGGTAAACACGTTCCCTTCGGCCATTACCGCGAATTATCGCTAATAGCGCTCTCTATAGCGGGCCTCAAGTGATTTCTGATGCATAATGCCAGTGACAACAATCTGTGTCGGTGGCCAATGAATATTTCATGTCGGATAATAGGCTACTTACACACGATTGTGCAGTTAGCCGATGATAAACGCAAGTGAATGCCACCGTTCGGATAATCTCGTCCAAATGTAGATTTTGATGGGTATACATTGTAGAGTTATTGGATAGAGGTTCCTCTCTATTTTATTTATACCACCCAATCAGCAATACATAAGCCAACTATTGTTAGTCTAGTACCTATCAATACATTTTTGTTTAGATAACTTTTCAAGACATTAATTTCTATTATTATGGTCATCATTATTTAAATACAACAAGTGAATGTGTTGCCATTAATTTTAGTTATGATTACGAAGCATTTTAGGAATATTGCTGGTATCATAGTGCGACTACACCTTTGTGATAATGTTTGCAGAGTGAGCGAAGGAGTAATTTACATTCTGCTGCATTGGCCTGAAACGCTCGTGAGTGTGAAGTGTAAAAAGCAGAAAGCGACCGCATTCAGGAAACATTCAATTCTTAGAAAATTGCACATACAATGTTCAGCTTGTCATCTATTACAGTCACCAAAGTGGATCGTTGTCCGTCACGGTCGCCGCGGCGCACACGTCGCGTGATCCCGGTGTCGTGTGAACACCCTCGGGCGAGCGACGCGACGCGGTCACGACTCGTCGCCTACTCGCATCTGACGCGTTTGAAATTTTACACTTTGTCTTGTGTGACTAGTGAAAGAATGTTGTGTCAATAATTGCATTGTTAAAATTAGTATGTTTTTTATTTTATTATATGTGTATGTTTATTATTTGGACAGAGTGAAATTTCTTAAAAAAATACTATAGATATTTTTTTAATAAACTCTGTTGATAGGATATTAAACATGTTCCTACAATCTCAATGTACGATTATAAAGGAAAAGGGCGTTACAGCGGCGCTGACGCGTGAGTGACTCGATGACAAATGATCTCGCGTCAGCCCGCGGGATCATTACTAGATTACACTCCCAACTGTAACAGGACGTAAGTCACATGAGTAAAGTTACACTATCCTTATAGGTAATATATGGACAAAAATATTTGCTAATAAGAAGTAGGGCCACAGAATTTAAACTACGCAAACGCTGAAATTGTATGATCACTATAGGTAGATAGAACTATCCCCATCTACTTAGCTGATATGTACCTATTTATTATTTAATTATATGAAATGAGGTATACTAAAGGCCGTATTCGCAAACATTACTTGTCTCAGAAAGGAACCATCACTCTAAGAAAACTTGACATATCTCAATACGTCTGTGCCATCGAGCGTACTGTGAGAACTCATATACCTCCCTTTTCTTTTATTGTCTTGGAAGGTACACGGACAGGCGGTCCACCCGATGGTAAGTGGAAAGCGCCACCCAGGACATATGCAACTTAGAGCTGACGTGGTGGTGGACAAATTGAATCACATTGTGACTAATGTGATTCAATATCAAGACTAATTTCTTATAGAATTCCATGATGAAGTAGCTTGTGCCCTTTATCAACTAATACGCAGATACACGTTGTAAGCCAAGCCAGTGCGATAGAGATCTCATTATGTTACACTAGTTTTTGTCTCGCACTAATTAATTTACGTCCATCAGGCTGTCCGCTTGTATCAACAGTATTAGAATAGGCAATGAAGACATCGGCAGTATGGTAGAGATGCCTCTGATTGTCAACATGTGTGGCTCTCGTTGTAGAAATTGTTATTACTTGGCGAGGAAGATTTGTTCGGGTACTGTGATTATTCCCATCACAATAGTGGTGGTAGTGGTGGTGGTGCCAACTTATTTCTATTTAGCGACTAAATAATTTATCGACTTTTTGATCGAAATCTGATCGTAATTTAATATGATTTTATCTAAACTGCACTACTAAGATGGTCTGTGAGCGAACCTGTTTTATTGTAATTCGGCAATTTTACCATTTAGCAACAGTTGGCGATTTTTGAACCTTTTGTCTTGACATTTGCTTTAGCGTTCGTAACAATGAGTGGTATGGTATACAGTGTGACGATATTAGAACGTAGGTAATGACAGTATTAATATTTTTGAAGAAAATTAGAAGTAGAATTTTGGGTTTATTAGACACTTACTACTACACTTACTTACCTACTGCATATGAAAGAAAAATCTAATTCTGACCGTAAGTAGGTATTCGATACTTATTCAGTAGATAAATGGCCTGAACACGTCGGTGAAGGAAAAAATATCACACAAACATGGAATTTTTCATGCAGTGAGAAAGTAAGAGATTGATGTGCATTAGAGACAGCTAATGAGGTGGGGGGCGTGTCTGGGCGTCGGCCCAGGCGCACCGGGTGAAATATCGCTCGTCCTGGGAGGTCCGGGTTCGAAGCCGCGCGTCAAATTTTCGACACTCGCACGATTTTGTCAATCTCATTGATTAATATCTGCGTCGGGCGTAGACGAGAGATCTCAGATAACTAACCGCTCGGTGTGGTGCCGTCACACGCCGCTAATGCAAGTAAAAAATATTTGAAACGCTCGATAGGTAGTTATGTAGGTATATTAATAACCTTCGATTGCTGTATCAAAACGTGTGCGAAGTAAATCTAGTTTATCAGCCATTATGTTACGCCTGTTGGTGACCGTTTGTAGCCATTAGCGCGGGTACCCATATGCCGCATTACAACGAAAAATCCTGGTGTATAAAATTGTTTGAGATAAGAATGTGCGATATGCCTAAACGGACACTTCGATTAAAATGACATTATATTAAATTCTTATCTTAGCCACCTAGGCGGTATAGTAATTTCAACTCTACATTTAACTCGCCTACATTAGGTATTCACTGTACGTTTCGTGACAGCTTTTTACCAGTCTAAATATTTGCTAAAACCGTGTTCACACAAACAGAAAATTACAAGGTTCGACATATAGAGTGGGTCGACGCGCGTAGCAAATAAAACATTTCTA
Organism: Drymonia ruficornis; assembly: GCA_947859195.1. Taxonomy (NCBI): domain Eukaryota; kingdom Metazoa; phylum Arthropoda; class Insecta; order Lepidoptera; family Notodontidae; genus Drymonia; species Drymonia ruficornis. The sequence continues at coordinate 10,169,663 of OX401905.1, read as the reverse complement.
CAATGCGGTGCGGCGGCCATTAGTGCACAGCAGATGTTGCGTGTAAGTATTTATTAGCGGCATAATTAGTGAATTTTAACAAATATTACTTATGCGTACAATTTTAATTGCGAGGCAGTGAGGTAATGATACACCTCGCTCTATTACCTGCCTTTATTTCACCGCGCACGTATTGCGCCATGCACCGGAAGCATAAACTTTTTGTCCTTTAGTTTCGCCATATCGAAAGTTAACGATCATTCATTTCACAAATATTAAATTAGACGTCAGACGCGGTTTTGACAAAACTAATTCGTGAGTCGTTAACATTCTTCGAGATCGTCGGTTTGCAATGAAATGGTAGGATTGTGGGAGGCGGTGCGGACCGGTGCGTGGAATTTAGCGTGGAATGTGTCACTCGCGACCAGACAAACGGCGCACCTACGCGGAATATACGTCATGTCGGGGAGGAAGAATGAGACAAGGGAAATGTACACTAACATTTCTATCCGGTTGTTAAAAATTTGTGCTACGTGGTGACTTACAAAAGTAAATGAAAATTTCAATCATATTGCTGACATTAACGAAAACATTACATTTAAACTAACGGCCTCATTTACACCGCAAAGCACTGCTTCATACATATAAATATTGGTAAGATTGGCATGTGAATGAGGGGTAACATGCAAAAGAAAATGATTTAAATTAACTGGCTAACGAAATGATCGTTCGAGATGCAACGCCCGTGGCTGGCGACGGCTCCCCACAACCGTTACATATCTAGGACGTGGGTTACCATAAAATTATCGCCATGCATATGTTATGTCAACTTTGTATGTCCAGCACAGAAGCTGGAGGCGGAGACGCGCGCCGGCGGCGTCCGCGCCGCGCGAAATTCCAAGCTCGTTTTATTTCTATTGTTCACGCGTTCGGTTCGCTAATGGTGTCACATTGCACGCGAACGATGTCAGAAAACACTCACACTTCTCTTGTTGCATGATTATTTTGGTCGTTTGTTGGATTTTCATACGATGAATAATAACGTCTCGACTGGGAAGTGGGAGGAGCGAAACGTATCTCTCGTTTTGTTTGACAAGTCTCTCTACCAACCACTTAAAATACAGACAGACGACAAAACAAACATTCGATACTGCTTACCGATACATTCGAGCTGTTGAAAAATAATAACAGCAACATTTTTGTATGTTCAAAAGGTAATCTGCCGTAGCTACGACAAAATTGCCCAAAGCGTGAATTTCAGCAAATCGAGGCTGAAATACCAGAAATGCTTCAGTATTCGTTGGAATTATGCCTTGTAAATCCGACGCTAATTCCCGCAAAGCCCACAATTTGGAGTCACGTTCACATAGCGGCACGTTACATACATAGGTACCGTTGTATGTACAGTCACACCTGCGTGGTTCACAGAACGCGGCGAGGAGTTTCGCAAGTCGACACTGAAATTGGGAAGTTTCGCGACAATATTGCGAAAACTGTCGCCTGCACCCGCCCCCTGTCTACCCCACCTGATTCCATTATTATACCAGTGTTTAGCATAACCTGTGCATGCTTAAGACATTCGAGCGGTGGTAAAATTATTTCTTTATCACATAGTACCTACTTTATTGAATGGGAACTTTTTTCAGAATTAGAGTTTGTTTTGTAACACTGCAGTGATACCAAACAAACTCTAATTCTGAAAAAAGTAAAATAAAAGCTACATGTAGCGTCATGAGGGAAGGAAAACCCGGAAATGGTAGACACGGTCAAACGAATTGCGTTGGTACCTATTATAAAAATGCATTCATATATCGGCCCAGTAACATAAACTCCAAAACAAACACTGATAACTTTACTGTAATTGGAAATAAACCATTTTCTTTCAACCTATACCTGCTATCAATGAATGTTTTGTCATTCTAATAGGTACCTAATGCCAAAAGAACATGAAGTGTTAAATAGGAAACTAAATATCTAAATAGCTATCGTTATGTAGTGTTAGGAGCGCTGGGCGGAGTGTACGGGCTATAGTTAGGTTGTTTTCATTTCCATAAAGAGGGAACCATTTGCGACGGGCGCGTAAACTCAATGCTGCTACCTAGCAGATGGTATATCATGTGATGTGGCATACAAGGCAATGCAGTCTTTAAATTAAAATACTTATTGCGTATAATTGCGTACATATGTTTACGACTTTGTGGTTTTATACAAGGATGACAAATAAAATGATGTAGGTATTGTATTGTGGTTTGTCACGCAACCCTTTTTACTGAAACAAAAATGTTAAAGTTGAATATGTTAACTACTTACCTATTTTTATTTTATTTTTTGTTGCTTTTTATTACTAAATAACTGGCTAACATAACTTGGATCACAGATAGGCAAATATCAAAGATATGCAACAGAGAAAGCTATTCGTAACACGCAGACAACGTTTCGCATTTATATTAGGTGGAAATAGGTATAAGGATTTATTCCACGAACCAATCTTATCTGTTAACAAGGCATTCGAGCGTCCAAGCCCTCTTCATCAACGTCAAAAGTCCTCGTATTACATTTTCATCTACAACTCTACATCTAAAAATATTACGCAAAGCTCAAAGCAAATTTAACTTTAGCTACCTATGTCAACGTCTGGCCGGGACGTGCCCTATGTCTGCGGCTGCTAATGTCGTCAGTTCTAGGGGTCGCAGGGGGGTGGGGGAGGTGTGGGGGTGAGGGGGCAGTGGCACGTACTGACTGTTAAAACGCTACATGTCAACGGGGAGGGGTTTCGTCTCGGAGCCTGTAATCGCTGCGATGGAGGCACCACGATAATGTCATGACCTATATGATAGCTTGTGAGCTACCAAAATAGTTGAAGCTGGAATTGACTCCTATATATGAAACGTTAGTGTGGTAGTTGGAGGAATTATGTGAAGCGAACTAACGAAACCTTGAGTGGGGAATTAACGATAGAGAAGTTTAATGATTTTGTTTTGTAAGACTTTGTTCTACAATCTAGTTATTGTCTTTTCTATAGTGACCTATCCCACATCCGACATCCGTGACCATTTTTAATAAATAAGGCCTGATTAGGTAAGAACCTACTCTACCTAGGTACTCTATTTTTGTACTAAAATGCACTTTTCTTATAACCAGTGCTGAATTTGTGAATAGGCCTTATATAGCCTAGGGGGGGAAATGTCAGAGGGCACTTGCAGTTTTCTATAAGCCTAACCTACACACTTCTTAACTAAGTGGGCAGGAAGGAGGGGCGACACAAACTGACTTAGGGCCTCCGCAGACTAGCTACTTTTAGCATCGGCGATCGGTGATTTTGATGCTCCGTCTCGCTCGTCCGCGCTCGAAGAAACGCGACGCAGCATCGATACGTCACAAAATCGCCGGTCGCCGATGCTAAAAGTAGCTAGTCTGCGGAGGCCCTTATATTAAAAGTATAACCCCAGCACTGATGGTCTGTTTATAAGGTTTTAAAAGGATCACCTACTTTGAGCGATTCAGCTAATAAGCCGAAAGGATCATTAGTAGAGCCGGCCACATTGGTCGTGACATGACTCGCGACACGACGCCCGTCACTCGCCACCTCGTTGCTGCCGACTGGTCATCAAAGAGACTCTCCCTAACCTGGTGGTCTCTACATTGTTTCAAAACAACTGTGCATTTGAGATTTCTAAGAATAACAATTAACTTGTCTTATGGCTTAGGAGTTCGAGCTGCAGCGCTGATTCATTTGATGACACAAGTAGCGCCATCTAGCTATAAACTGAGAAGGCTTCATGTTGACGGAAATCTCTGTTAGATAGTATTTTTTTTTCTTTATTGGTTGCTTGGGAGTTGGGACATAAGTATATTAACGAACTTCGTAATTTTGCCGTTTATTTGTGTAGCACGCTCCTTCTATAATACCTTAGGTAGAGTTCATAGCAATTTCTAATAATCTTATTAGAATGATCATAAACGTTAATTCCGGATGGTTTATTCAATTTAAGTACATAGCGAGTGCACCGGATGTCAACGGCGTGGGGCGGGAGGGCTGAAGCACGTACATAAACATTTTCCGCGTACTTACTTCCATAAATTAGTTCCCGCGAAGGCGCGGTATAAATACCCGCGAAACGCCGCAACTCTCGCTCATTACCTACCTACTAATAGTTTTACTTATCGGCTTCCTGTACAGTCGGCGGCGAGCGACCGGTGACGACCCATGAATCAATCCATCTACTCCGCGCTCCATATGTGACAACCCTTCACAAAACCGATCGATATCTGTTCCCAAACTATCGAAATAAACACCATCGTCGGCAGTAGACAAAACAGTCATCAAAATAATAAGCACCTCCCGTATTGTCAGACAACAGTCGAGTCTCGGCGAAAATTCCAAATTACACCTCACGAAGGTTTCCCAGACGTTTATCCATATTAAAAAAACGTCGTTCGACAATCACCTATCATTACGGGAGGCGTCGGCTAACGCGCTCACAAAGGGTGGTGGCGGAGGAAGAAAACGACAAAAATTAAAAGTTTCCACCGCACAAAACAACAGCTGTCATATTAAACCGTCAAAGTAAAGATTACGAATGAAATATTCACGGTGAAAGCGGGGCTCAGGCCGTGGTTATGTAAATAAGTGGATACGAAAATGTACATAATTAGTTTACACGTTTTCTCGGCACCCCTCCACCCCTGGGCGCGCATATTGCCGCGGGCGGGGGCGGCGGGCGGCGGGACGGGGGCGAGATTAGCCCGCGATACACTTGCTAAGGGTACATTTACATGAATCATACATCTATTACACGCTGTATTCAAATAGGCTGCATGTGTTCACTTCACATAACCTAGATAACAGATAGGGTTGAGCGCTTGAATTGTTAATGAACAAAAATTAAAATTTTCCATTTCGTTTCATTACAATCGTAGAGAAATTAGTAGTTTGTATTTTAATAATACGTCTCGTATCTGTTGTTTTTATAACATGTAACATTTTACCTACCTTGTACTAATACATAATAAAGTGTGATCGATAGAGGCTAAGTAGCGGGTTTCAAGAAAAATAGTCGACTAGTTTAAGTTCTAAATGAAAGGGTGTATTGGTGGTTGAATGACAGTTCGGCCATTCTTCCACGGCGCTACTCAAAGGAAACGCAACTTCCCAAGCTCCATAAAAAAATACCACAATCCCTCAAGTACGCGGTGCAGAAAAGTTTATCAAAACTAGTCGCGCGCGACCAGCAAGTCGAATCGCGCGCTACTAATTACTAATTAATTACTAACCAGTCTCTTTTGAGTAGCGCCATGGACGAATGGCCTTAGTTTTGTAAGACAGCAAAGTGAATCGGTGATGTGTGTCTTGCCGCAGGGCGGGCGGGACGCGTGCCCGGCGTGACATCCCGCGGGGGCGGCGTCGTGCACATCTTAATTCTTTTGTCGTTTTCAGCTCCGTCAAATATCGCGTTCCCAGTTTGCATACATTTTCGCTGGCTCCCCGCACCCGCGCTCCGTCGCCGTCTTTCACGAATAAAATTAGTGTCGGCAGCGTGACACCAACTGAATTTAAGCTTAATAAGATATTTATAAAGAAATTTCCGATTCAACGGTAAAGTTCAAAATTTGACTCCGACTCCGCAAAGAGTTCGGTGGCGTTTTCAATTTAAACTTGGAACAAGTTAAATAATGTGCGAGCTCCGACCAACTCGATTCATTTAAGGTTTTAGTGAAATTAGCTTTTGAATTCGAATGACACTGAAATATCCACGGCATCAGTTGGTTAAGTTAAGATTGTATTAAGGCTTTATTAATTCCGCTTATTCAATAACATTTAAAAGTGGAAATCTCTTAAATCCAATTGATAAAGTTAAATGAAAAAGTACTAAGCTCATCTCTACATACTTACCTGTAAGAAACTCTCCGAACATGTGTCCTGTAATCCAAGGAACTTGGAAGAAACAAGGAAAAAGTTTTATTTTCGGGTTTTGACTTATGTGAACATTAATTAATCCGTTCGAAGCCGTGGTGGGTTTCTCTAGATGCATCATCAGACGGGTGATTTTAAAACAAAAGTCCTACCTAATTTTGTTGTTCGATGACCCTCGAGAGGAGTACAGTCGGCCACATAAATAGCGTGACATACCTACTTGGCGTATTAAAACGGGCGCGGACGAGTGAGTGGCAATGGTCCGCGCGGCGTGTGTGCATTTCGCGCGTTTTGCCCACCTCGGTCTAACGCGAGGCATAAATCAGAGGTAACGCGCCACCCCGCACCTCGCGCCACCTCGCCACCGATAAAATTCCAAATTGTTTTCTCGCCCCCGGTGGGCGCCGCCCTCGGTTCGCTCTTAAACGCCGTTTCAAGTTGCACTTGTGAATCGCACTTTTTACTGTTCTTGAAATTGGCGTTGCGAATTGCTTTTCGACTCCGCTCGATCCATTTTATAGGTTATGTTTAACGATTGTAACGAGAGATTTGACATTTTTTTTGTGTGGGTGAACTATCGACGCGAATGTGCAGAGGCGACACGCTGGCATTGGTAAATGCGAGCCAATTAGAAGATTAAGCGTTGACAATTACGGTGTCGGATCGCGATCGTATATCAACAATTATCGCGCGAGTGCGACAAATGGTGCGCTGGCCTCGTGCACGTGTAAGCGCGGTGTGCGCCCCGTGTTACCTGGACAGCACAAAATGTACTAACTGTGGATAAGTCTAACATTAAAATGACCTATATTATTATCAAAACATTTACCTACGGTATAAGTAAGGTTAGGTACCTACTAAAAAAAGTTAAACATGTGATGAACGCGTGTCTAGTCAAATTTTGCAAGGAAAAAATTACATAAGTAAGTCGTGTTAATAACGTTATTAACTTTTTTGTAGTAACACCGATAAATTTTAGTCCAAGTATACATTAACGTTACCTATCTTAGGTTTCTTAAATACCTAAATCTAGGTAGGTATACGGATCTTATCAAACTCGTTACACCACAGTCATTTCACGCAAAAAGAACGGGTTACAATGGGGTATATGCTTTAAAATTAATTTTAAAATGGCTGATAAAAATGTTTGCTTATCCATTGGTCGTCTACACTTGTTTTTTAAATACGCGAGGCACACGCGCTGGTCTCATCCACAATATAGTTCGATAAATCGCCGCGAACCTTGTTGTGGGAATTCGTTTCGCGACCTGCCATTAGAGGCAAAATATTCTGCATTCGATTACATATCCACGCACTACTGTTGAAAAAAAATGTTTAGTTTATGCCTCAAAAAGATAGCAACGTTGTACCAATTCATTGAAAAATAATTTTAGAATTAGGTAGTATTGTAGCCAGAGTTGCAAAAAAACAGGAAATTTAGGATGAAAACTGTTTAAAACGTGTTTAAATCATTGTTTAAAACATTGATTTAAATCAGAAGGAATAAATCACCGTGTTTAAAACATGTTTTAAATGAATAAAACATGTTTTAAACACGGTGTTTAAAAAAAGGTGTTTTTTCGTAACAATCCTGATTGTAGCTAAATATTTAGTTGTCGCAATGCACTGAAAAAATAACTGAAGCCCTTTATCGCTGATCTTATGATCTACCTTCTTTGAAAATCTATTTAAATCAATGTGTAATGGAGCAATATTAATTTGAGTAAATACCTAGTACAAACCTCAGAAACCCTCAAATATACTCCATTTCCCATTACCGTTCCTAAACGTGACTTCAAAAAGAGTCGTCGAGTAATTTATAAACGCAAAGGACCATGATTTAAATGTTACGTGATGTAAAGTTGAAATATCGCTGAATACATGCAAGATGGGAATATTTGAATTTATATCATACGGTGAAGATTTACGATTGTTAGATGTTGGTGAGAAGTAAATCAAAGCGCGCGTTGTCTGCCAACTGTGCTTGGACGATTAAAGCGTTGGCAACGCCGCGAGCGCATCTTCAGCGCACTGATCGACGAGAGATCGCTTCGTGTTATGAAAACATGTTAATTTAAAACTATTAGCGGTGCCCGCGTTTATTTCAGGTCAATGTTGAGTTACTAATGTGTGATAGTTCATTTTATCATTACAATCGAGACAATGTTTATCATTAGTATATTGTAAGAAAGACAAATAAGATGCTATGGATTTTCCGAGAAACTGGTGGAATGCAGCAACGCATAACCTACTCTCAGGTTTCCCACATAACTATAGAGTCAGCGGACATTCAACATTATGAAGACGACAAAAATGTCAATATCTGTCAAAAACGTAATAAAAAAACGTTGTCGTCTTGATATACCTATGAATGAACGATATAAATATATTTGAATACGCATTGCTACATTTTCAGACGAACTCTACAAAATAGTCATAACTTTAATGTTAAGTAATTTATTTGACCAATGCAAGAATATCATGTAACATACCTACCTACCTATCAAAATTTAATAAACACATCACATCCGCTTTAAGAAAATCAATAAATAAAGGAATTATATTATTTATTTCACCAATTAATTCAATCGATACACCTTATCACACCCGATAATATCTTTCTCGCATAAATATAATTCTAATTTGTTTGTTAAATACTGAACAGTGGCATCAGATGGAATGGCTATAAAGCTTGGATACACAGGGCGGCCTGACGGACATCAAAATATTTGCCGACCGAATGAAAAATGGCTCCCCGTTGTATAAACTAAAAGAGGCGAACACAAAGAGGCAGGTTTAAGCGGAGCTTACACGCTGAACGCGATTAGCATGCAACTACGAGGACAGACAGACGTATTTACATTATTCTATTACGCCTTTTATAATAATCTTGTGGGGGTTGTACAGATAATGTGCGGGGATTTGATACAGATACAGTTTTTAATTTGCGAGGCGTAAATTGTGGGATTTGTGAATTGAATGATGGAGCAGTCGCGAAATGTTTTGCATTTCGTATACCTATTATAAAGAGTTTAGCGTTCTATAATATAATACGTATTGATTATGTAGGTAATACACAGAGTTTATTGAGTATCAAACAAGACGTATACCACACAAAGTTGTTTTCCTACCTTCTTTTTACCCTTCAGAAAGCAACAACCTATTGATTTAGTCAGGTGGATGCACCAATTCAGCGTCACCTACTCGACATATCACCCGATAGTTCGGCCGTTGTGCGGGGCAATTCAATTACAGTGAAAGATCCCTCATAAGCGAATCGTTTTTCCAAGTCATTAATTTTTTCGAACGACACGGAGGCCGCGCGATACGGCGGGGTGGGTCCAGGCGCGCGGCTATCTCGCCAGATAATGCTGATTTATGCGGGCGGCCGACGGTCGCGATTCGTCGCGCATCGTCGCCGCGACATGCGAATGTCGCGCGATCGCATCGTCGCTCGCGTCAGTTTGTTTACCCATCACCCGCGCACCGCGCCCCTCGTTCATTTGTGACGGTTAGTTGGCGAGATTTATGCTAATCGACGGGGCCGACTCGGATAAGCTCGCGTGACGGTGTGTGGCAAATTGTCTCCCATTGCGACTTCCCAAAGCTCTTTGTAACGCTCGCTATCGCTTTCGATCTTTTATTACCTCGACAAGACCGTAGCTAACGCAGAGATTATGTGGAAAAGAGATATCGGGTTGGTAATTATGAAAATCAATCGCATCTATTGGAATCTTAACTGAACAGAGTCATGAAAACAAAAAGCTTGAGATCCGCTTTATTCTGCTAACAGTTATTATAACGAATCAACACTGTTATTATTGTTCTGCACTGCTAAATTTGGAAATAACGACTCGAATATAATGTATTTTTTCACGTGTATTTTATGGTGCATGGTAGAAAAACTGGACGCTCGATGCATCGTTAACTCGAGAACATTATAAGGAATAAATAAGTGAGGTATTAATACGGCTTTATAGTCCGTGAAAGAGCCTTTATTGTTTTGTGCATTATACATGGCCTTTGTTCACATTATCTTTGAGATTACATATTTACCACTTAGAGTGTATTATGGAAAATCTATAACAACTCTGAATTCGCTTGTCCTTCTTGGGCAGAAATAAAAGTAGCTAAAAGTGTGTGTGTGGCTAATAAATAATAATAATAACTTAGCCTTTTCAACGTCCCACTGCTGGGCACGGGCCTCCCCTCAATGCGAGGGAGATTCAGGCCATAATCCACCACGCTGGCCCAATGCGGGTTGGTGGATTACACATGTCTAAAGACATGCAGGTTTCCTCACGATGTTTTCCTTCACCGAAAGCAAGTGATAATCATGTTAAAGTTATGATTCACACATAGATTTCGAAAAATCCAGAGGTGTGAGCCAGGGTTTGAACCCATGACCTTAAGCCCGCAAGACGCGTGCTTAACCAATCGGCTACCACTGCTATTTACTGCTATTTACTGCTGTGTGGCTAATATAGAGCTTATATTAAGCAACCTGTATATTCGTATCCTGCGGTTTGTTTGAGCAAAAGCTTTATCAAAAGATTAGGTTTGCGAATTTGTCACGATCGGTGGGGTGTCGCGCGTTGATTTACGCTGCCGTCGATAAGCGATGTCGGCGCGCGACGCTCCGCCGCGCGGCTAGCTGCCATCCAATTGTTTCCTCGATAACACTTGCACACAAATCATATTCACCTGGACACCGTCTATATAACTAGGCGAATTATAGACGTGTACGTTTATAAATACTATTAAGAAGATGCTAACTTTACCTATCTGACTGTACTAATTTGCCTAAATCTGTTTCAGAAACAGATTATATCAACGTCGACATTATTTTGATTTATTTAATTTATTACATTTTTGATACCGTTCATTGTTTCGCGAGCATCGCTCGGGCGGGTGCCGCGGCGGTTGCGGCGCGGCGCGGCACGTTGGCGGTCGATTGCCCATTGTTCGACATCGCAGCGCGACCGACACGCCTCGCGCGACCGCGCACTGTGCCACCTACCTTATCGACTCTGAACGCGCCGTCAATATTACCTTGATCTCCTTAACAAACAATCGATTGCCTACCCACCACGGTGATTTTAATTTCTCCTCAAAGAAAGGTCTAAATGCAATCCGTTTCGTCATTTCAGTGGTTAATCACGCGTGCTTTACGTCAGTACTGCTTGTTACGATCAGCGTTTAAGTGGCTGGTATTAATGAAATATTAAGTTGGTACGGCAAATAAAACAAGGTTTCTGTATTGAATGTAAAAACAAAAATGTTAGGCACGCGTCAGATTGTCTAGAACATTTTGGCACATTCTGGTAAGTATATGTTAACCTTTATTCTTACATACCAAATGCCGGATGTTGTGTCTAGGCAATCGAGTATTACAATAAATTATCTTAGTAATAATTATCATAATGTTAAGTAAAACCATTTAACGAGCGCCGTTTTGGTTTGTGCCTGTCAATGACAAGGAAGATTAAGTTATACTATTTTTAATTTGTCTGATGTTTAAGTGCAGCCTATCCGGCTTAAGTTTTTGTACTTTTTAGCTGCTTACCGGGAAGTTTTTCTTTACCATACCTAATGTTAATTCAGAGGAAGTCACTGAACACACATTTTTATTCGAAAATAATTAAGTACACTTATATTAGTAAGTAAAAAATATAAAAACTCACCTGCCAGTCTTGGTAATGATCATTTCTGTTCCTAATTCGTTAAACTTGTCCCATAGTTCCTTGGTTTCGAGGTGACACTGTATGTGTCTCATCTCTTCGCTGGACCATCGCTCCACTAGCTGGGGGTTCCTGGGGGGTGGCGAGAGGGGCCTGGAGCCTCCGGGGGCTCCGCTAGCGGACCCCGCTTCGGAGGTAGACGAGACGTCTACGGGGGAATCCCGTTCAAATTCGGCTAAGGGTGGTGAGGGGGAGCCCGAGGCTGAAGCTGTGGCGTCCACGAATTTTTCTGGAAAAACGAAACGATTTCGTTAATTCGTTACTGGTTACTTATAAGTGCCTACTTTAGTTTCAGTGTATAAGTTTTTCTTACGTCTAGTTGTCGGAGCATACGTATACATGATGTTTCAAGAGTGCTAAATCATACTTGGGGATTTGGATGCGTATCGGTCATAGTCTTTAGGTATATGGTATAAAAATTTGGCCGAATTTCGAACACATCTTTTCAATAGATGTGTCCATATGGCGCGCATGCCTCACCCGAGCACTCATATTATAACATTACGTCTATGCGTTCCGACGTCAAAAGTGAGTGCTCGCCTGATGAAGGCGCCGCCAATGACTTTTTCTCAAAGATTCCAAAAAATTGTAACTAATAAGTATCTCAAATACTAAAAATAATTAATAAGTTTTGGTACTTGTTAGGTACTACTAGATGCAGTTTACTATTGTTTTTACGCCATTGGGTGTGTCCTGAGGCTGTAACACGTTAGTTATGACAAGAAAGAGTTTTTTAAACAGAAAAGGTGTCATGAACAGTAGAATACAAACAAGTTGTAATGTTTAGCGATACAAAATAGTGCAGAAATAAATAAATCCCTAGGATTTTAAGTAGGTATAGAGCTTACATACAATGGCCTATTCCTCACGGTTCACTGTGTACGGAACAAGCGCACAATAAGTTAATAGACTCAAACAGTACTTAAGTGCTAACAAGCAACTGTTAACTCTTTCTACAATTGACTTGTATTACGTGTAACACATTTAGACAACTGTTCTTTGTGCTTAGGGATGCTCGAGCTTTAGAAGATATCTTAGGCATACTTTTGCACATTAATAATAATAATAATTTAGCCCTTTTAACGTCCCACTGCTGGGCACGGGCCTCCCCTCAATGCGAGGGGGATTCAGGCCATAATCCACCACGCTGGCCCAATGCGGGTTGGTGGATTTCACATGTCTAATGACATGCAGGTTTCCTCACGATGTTTTCCTTCACCGTAAGCAAGTGATAATCATATTAAAGTTATGATTCACACATAGATTTCGAAAAATCCAGAGGTTTGAGCCAGGGTTTGAACCCATGACCTTAAGCCTTTTGCACATTATCCCACTAATATTATAAATGCGAAAGTCACTGTGAATGTTTGTTACCACGTATCCCCATAACTCCTAAACTGATTTAAATGAAATTTTAAACGTAGATAGTGTAGGCTCTTGGATATGATATAGGCTAATTTTACGCATCAATTTCCATGCAAGCGAAGCCGCGGGGCACAGCTAATTTACCATAAGTTTAAAATCTTTTAATATTTGACAACCGCTCGGCACAGTGGTTGGAGCGTAGGCCGCTCGGTTCACATCATCGGGACGTTGCGGGGTCGATTACCGCCAGAGGCGTATTTTAGAAACGGCATTTTCGTAATTTGCCCTGGTCTGGGTGTCACTGGGATCGCCTCAGTTCATTGTATGGTAGCCATAGTACAATCGTTGCTTAGTTTGTGACCATACAGTTGGTGTTTTAGTCTGGCGATATTTATATAAGACCTATTTACTCCTCAAGATAGGTCTACGTAGGTACTTAAGCACCTAACCAGTAAGTATCTACTTATGTGAAAGTTATTTCTATCCCTACAAATTGAAATCATCAACTACCCGGGGTATTTAATTGGCCTGTTTCTATATTGCAACGTAATTTTTATCAAAAATAATGATGTAATGATATTTTAGTTTCCTAGTCTGACATAGCCGCGCAGTTTTCATTATTTTTAAACTGAGTGAGTAAAATATGTACTTAATCGTAAGAACTCTATGGTTGACTGTTTCTTGACGTAGTACGGAACTGAATTAAGATAGAGATGTGGTAGTCAATGACAAATCCTACTAATAGGTATCATAAATGTGAAAGTTTGTATGTTTTGATGTTTGTTACCTAATCACGCAAAAACGGCTGAACGAAATTGGATTAAATTTGGCACACAGATAGTTTATTACCTGAATTAAAACTTAGGATACTTTCATCCCGGCAGTATGTTAGATTCCTGTGGGAAAAACTAACGAAGTCGCGGGCAGAAGCTAGTATAAAGATATAATATTTTATTCAGAACATTATTTTATTCGTAACCAACGAGTTGGTGAGAAATTTCGCCTCTTTTTCATGAAAGGCAGCTGTCATCATTATGGAGTCATTATGAAGTCAGACTTCAGAAGTAGCGGTACCTAACAACTCAACGGCGGTGATCTCTTATTTCTTTATCACGTCATGGAGAACAAATCTCTATAGATATTATTATATGGCTTCCACCACCATTCCGCTCTGTATAAAATGATAAATCGACCAATGACAGCACACTACTCATTAGCTGTTAAAATATGTAATGTTCCTAAGATTGGTATACACTATTTCGACGCTAATATGAACTGAGTATGTACCTACCTATCGTCTATGCAAATAAAGGCTCATCATCTCTAATTATCACTCGACATTTTGAAATGAAATAATATTATTAATAATTAATGTAGGTACCTACTAATGTCGGCTATCCACTTATCTTGTCTTCTATTAAATTGGGATTAGGAAGTTAAATAATCTCAATGGTTTATTAATTTATAAATATGAATTCTCTTCAAGTTACTTCCTATTATAGTTTCACAATAATAAATGCTTATGATAGTTTAAGAGAATTTAGTTCATGACTTATTAAGGATTACATTATTAATCATTACTACTTACATTATTATACCTATTTAAATGAATAAATAAAGCGAAATAAAAAAAAACTAACCCAATGGCACCGGTTACTTTACTACCTTGTTGCCAAACAAACATAGGCGTGAATAGTCACACTATGGTCTCGTTTTCTCGCAAACAGACACCGTTGGGGTATGAACGATATGGTCTGTGCCTATGGGTGCATTTGTTTCTTTAGGAAGAATTTAAGAACTACGACTCAGCCTGTCAGAACGCCTTTGAACACTTTGAAGAACTCTACATTTGAATATGATTGAAAATTTTGCAATACTAGGTATACAATATATTTGCGTTCCAATTTTTTTTATTTTTTTATTTATCTATGTAGTAATGTAGGTGCATCAAGTATTACGTTCATGAGGTGCGTACAGGTATTAAAAAATAAACTAAAGTAGGTGAATTAAATAGTGTAAAGAGGATCTACTCTATTCTGTGGTAGGCCGGGGAAAATAAATACACTTACAACATTGTTAATTAAGAAATGTTGGTAATTCATCGAAGGAATGAGTGAAAACTAACTTTAATAAGACTATTGAAGTTTTATTAACACTCCACGGAATTTATTTTATTTCGTGACTCTACATGACTTGCTAAAGTTAGATACAAAGCGCTAAAAAGATGACACAGAGACCTTAATAAAAAGGAATTAAACGTATTCGATAAAACATGTCCTCTTCCAAATAAAACTTGGTTTCCTTTTTTGATTTTATGACACTATCAAAGTTATACTAACTAAGGGCAGTTCCATAAATAACCGATTCGTTAACAAAAACGTGAAGTATTTTATTGAGGTGTATTGTTGTAAAAATATATCTACGTATAGGTATGAGACAAATACAATAATATTATTTTATTTTGGTAGGTTATTTAATACATTTATACGTTAACACTTTGATGAAAAATAATGTATTTATAAGTAGTTACATTTAAATAAAATAGACTTAATTCAAGTCTTTAAAATAAATAATTTCTTTGTATGCATCAGTTACCGCGAATCATTTATAGTCATTATGGAATCCCGCCTTAGAAAATAATAAATATTTTTATTTTAGGCTTGCTATAATTGACATTAAAATGTACTTAATAGGCCTAAATGTAGATAAATTATTCATTATGTTTAATTTATGATGTTAAAAAGCCATATCGGCTGTAAAATACAAAAATATTTTCTGAACCCATTAAAATTTAATACCTTCTTATAAAAGTTTAAAACGTGGCATAGGTAGATTATTTTCAATCAATGTCGCGGGTGTTTTATTCACAAATCGTGTTATAATAACGATTACGACTTTACCAATAAATAAAACGATTTTAATATAGAAAATCGTACTTTGTCCACGCTCATTAATTTATTATACTATCTCTACCTTTTCCAGCGGAACATAGCAAACAATATTAATCCTTTTCGTCGTTTAATTATAGAATATGGTGTTTAGAAAATTATAAAAACTTGGAAAAACTTCAGAAAAACTTCATACCGAGTCTAGTTTTGCTATAAATGTCGAATTCAACTTAATAGCTAAATAAACATAAGACGGTATTTCTTCTTATTGGATAAATAAAACTAGAGAAGAAAACGCGCTCATAACTTAATTTTTTTTTATAATGTAAGAAAATGAGCTCACCTAAAGGCATCAACGTGTCTTCTCTAGGGTCTCTATGTCTTCGCCTCTCTCGCCTCTCCTGGCGGTCCCTGGCCATGATGGCGGCGATAGAGAAGTCCGTGGCGCAGGGCCGCGCGGAGCACTCCTCCTCCATGGCGGGCCCCTGCCGCTCGCGGCCCT
Organism: Drymonia ruficornis; assembly: GCA_947859195.1. NCBI lineage: Eukaryota > Metazoa > Arthropoda > Insecta > Lepidoptera > Notodontidae > Drymonia > Drymonia ruficornis. Next base: position 10,153,274 of record OX401905.1, on the reverse strand, counting down.
CGCCCTGCAGCAGCATCAAGTTGACCGCCTGCGAGCCCAGCCTGCCGCCAGCCGACCACACCACGTCACCGTCTGAACATCCCATCGATGATACAGGACATAGTCTGTACAAACTCGAATGCAGAAATGCACCGGCTGACTGGTCGCCTTCTTCGATAATGTATGGACTGTATCAGTTCGTACTATTAGGTATCTATTTTAGATAAAAACTTAAGAAATATATTACGGAACTTTTACAGTTGGTTCTAAAGATTGGTTCCCGAATACTGAAAGAACTTGAAAATCACAGTTTTTCCGGACAAAATAAACCACAAACTTTTAAAATATTTATTTAGTGTACGGAATCGTGTAATGACGATGGGAATGTTATTCGAGAGTATTTTCTCCGATCGCAAGTTTCGTATTGTTGTTGAAACTTTTTACGCGCGCTCTTGACGCGGCTAGAGCGGACCGGTGCGGCGCGGCGCGATGTCGACTCGACTGAGGCGGCGGCGGCGCGCGAGGCGGTGCGAAGCAGGGAGGGGCCTGCATCGCCGCCCTACGCCACCACACTCCGACCACGCACACACGACCGCTTTTTTATTACTTCTTTCTTATTAAGTCCGTCCCGCTCGCGCCGATCTCGCCGCTCGCGCCCGTCCCTCTCGGCCGGCGAGTTTTTCTCCGCGCGATAACTATTGAAATTCGCTAAACGGCTCACCGCGGCGCGGAAAAGGCTCTCTCGTTAAACGGTGAGCCGATCGTATCGTATCGAGGTATTTATTCGAATTACTCGATGCGCTGATGCTCTACATCACTATTTATTCACTAAAAACGCCGCCATCGAAGGGGCTGTGCCCGCGCAGATTCCCGCGTCACAATATTCGCGGTTATAGGTATTATGAATAATAAGTTCTTAGTTTAACGCGACGTAAGTCACTAAAAGTAGTGAATGTAGGTTTTCTTTATACCCACATAAGCGCTTGTAAAATATAACATCAATAAAAGCATGACACCTTCTTAATTAATTCTTAAAAAAATACTTACAATACAATTTTTGCTAGCACCTGCGGTATTTGAACCATTTTCTCTATCCTTTAGCTACTAAATAAAAACTAACGAGACCCGAACGAATTGGAAAAAAAAAGATTCCTAATTAATTGGAAATTTATTTAAAAGGGAAAACTTTCCAATCCAATTATACATTTATTACTTTAACATAGGTAGTTAGAGTCGTTGTAAATTCAAAATTATGAAGAAAAACTAATACTTGAATAACCTAAGTAGTGAATAAAAAGTAACTCTCCTAAGTAAAAAATTACAAAACACTTTTTTTAAACACTCTCTCTACCATCCTAGGAGAAAAATTAGATAATTGAAATTTGCAACCTCCCTATTCTATTACTAAGCCATGATTATTGTAACCTTACCTCGTAGAAAGTAAACAGTAAACGCTCAATTACAGCCGCTGTATAAACTTCATTAGGCCGGCATGGCAGAGCGCTGCAGAATGAACGCGTAATGCGTAATCGACGCGGCGTTGATCGCGCCTGCCCAACGTTTATTGCGCTAGATCAAATTTGCGGAAAATTAAACGGCACAGAGTCTCCCACTTTCACATTTATAATTTATTACGTGCGAGGATCTCAAACTAACCATGTCGTGAGGCCGTAAACCTTATCGGAGTCGAGCCGGTAATAGCGGCACAAATGGCCGCCGATACGCGAATTGTGACGAATCGCAATAATTATTTTGTTGATTTCCATGTGAGGCAGGCAATAATAATCCTTTATTATTAGTATTGTTATTTAGGGATCTGTAGTTAGCAGGAGTGAAAACAATACTATCCTTTGTACTCAATTAAGTAAGAAGACTCTACGTACATAATTTTCTAGTTATTTCCTTATTTTTACTGAATAGGTTATTTTATTAAATAAAGAATTCCCCAAATGATGTTAAACAAAAAGGGCCAAGAACTCAAGACCGATAAATAGAGCCATCGATAGAATGTAGCTAATTCTTACAAAATTTATAGAGTCAATGCAAATGTAAACTTTTGTTTACTAATTTTTTTTACCATAAGTTTCACTTTTTTATGAAAATTTGAGCGTTTTTATCCTGCATTCACATTACAAAGACGACATCGTTTTATATGCATTTTTACAGATATTTTAGTGAATGTATGTAGGTAAATGTTATGAAGATGCTGTTGTCTTCATAATGTGAATGACCACAACTATTTTAGGTAATTCAGAAAATGCTTTGGAAAATAGATGTTTTGTAAAATAAGAGAATACTGAATTTCTATACCATTTGTCTTCATCACTGTACAACTCCACAATCTGAGGTCCATCCAATTTTCAAAGCTGTAAATTATATGTTACAAATCGTAATGTTGCTTTAACAAAAAATGTGATAAGGTAGAGCTATTTAGGTATGCACCTAATAAGGCAATTTTGGTTTTCTCTTAGGTACTTAAGTACTTCGTTTTTAATTTTCATTCCTATTAATGCATCAATTTAGTCATAGAATAAACCTACCTATAATAACTTATAGCACCTATTTTTTATTTTACCAAGGACTTCTAAATTTAACTGATCTCTACGTTAATATATCCCTTTGTGTCCGTTTGGTTTCAAATGATATCTATCAAGGTAAAGGTTGGTGCCAATTGGTATAACCTAGTCATATACTTATAGTTACTACTTTTACCAACTTACCTCTGTACTCCTTCCTTTTTCATAATGTTTATGCAAATACAGACACTAACCAACTTATAGTCGACCCACAATGAATCATCAAAAACGGGAAAGCCCAATTTTCCCCAAGTGCAATCATACCAATGCAAGTGCAGTGCATGCAGCAAGCATTGAGGTTGTCACAGGACGCGTCCATTTCACTTTTCGTCCAAATCAACGAACAAGTTGTGATTAAAATTTAAAAGTAGCTCGCTCCGTGTGAACGCACTCGCAGCGGTCGCCGACGGAGGGGGAACGGACGCCCCTAGTAGGCGGGACGACCACAATACGCTCAATAACCAACCTTATCTCGACCAACATAGGGCTTTAAGTACAAGTAGTTGTATTGATGTGCATCCAGTGCAACTCCATGTGGGAGTGAGGCAATTCTTCGCTAAGTATCGCCGAGCTAGCGACGTGTTTCGGTTTTTTCGCCAAAAATCTTCGTGACACTTTCCGGAGATATTTCATTTATTTTTAAATTTAAAATTAAATTTAGTTAAAAAGTTTGGTGAAATTTAGGTGAACATGAACATGAGCAGAAAAAAATACCCACACAGCTACCCCCAAATTCATAGAAAGTCGATCGACTTGCAGTGGAATTACAAAACACATTTGTTCCTAAATACCTAATTGGAATTGAATTTGGGGGTTAGTATTTAAATAAAATTAACCTAGGCCATGCATGTAGTATTACTTCCCTTGTCTTAGTGTTTGAATGATTAAGTAAAAATACATATTTCTCTAGTTTAGCATTTGATGAAAGCAAGACATGAAAGCAACCCTATCTTGAAACATATAACATAGAAGGTATTTTTAGTACCTATAAAAGTGAAAAAACTAATTTTATGAAATGTATAAAATGTCAATATTTTTTTAATTAACATGTATGAATGAGTTTTATAAGGAATCTGTTAGTTATATTTTTCTATTTTACCTATACCTAATAACAATACGTATGTACAGTGATATATTTATATTACAACAAAACAAGTGGCTATCCATTACAAGCACTCTATTCAAAACTTCTAAGCACGAGCAACTCCAGATATTGTGAGCTATGCATCCGCCCAATATGGTAATGCAACTGCGTTTAGCCACTTTCGACCGAACAATAAAATTTTAGCACCGTTCCGTTATTGAAACAACTAAATCATAGAGTGCAATATCCATCGGTAAATACGTGCAATATGTTCAGCCGATGTAATAACGTACACTATTAAAGATATTAGTTTTCTTATGTGGAGAGACGAAAAAATATAAGACGTGGGATTTTGTTTAATCTAAGAAAATAAATGATAGTTTGTGTCGGTAAAACTAGTTGATAAATAGATGTGTCTATATGGTGCGCATGCCTCACCCGAGCACTCACATTATGACATTACGTCTATGCGTTCCGACGTCAAAAGTGAGTACTCGCGCGAGGCATGCGCTTGATGAAGACGCCGCCAATCACATATAATATAAATAATTTACCTTTATACCTTAACATAACTAAACAACATACCACGTCGTAGTGTCAAGCAATTTCATTTAAATATTTCTAAATAGGATTGTTTTTAATTCTGATTCTTACAAACGGCTTCTCAACTTTCTATATCACCTTACTCTCGCGCTTTAAAATCAACATAGCGTCCAAAATAATTTTCTGTGTCTGAAAATGTCTACGAGGAAAGAAAGAAAGAAAAAAACATTTATTCGACACAACACGCAAGACATAGAACACGAGGCATCAAATCTCACCAGCAAGTAGTAGGGTAGGGTAGTTTGAGATCCAGTAGAATCATCTCATGGTAATGAGATGCTGGTTTACCGGAATTAATTATACCTATACGGGTGTGTGTTGTAAGCCAACTCCCCTAAAAACAGGTAATTCCCTACATCAATGATCGTTATGTTAAGAACATTGAGCTAACTTCAAAATCATCATTATAGTTGGTGATCTGAACAACTGCATAATATAACATGGTTTAAACTGCTCGTTGAAGGACAGGATGTAGTTGATAGGAAAATAATAATTATCTGCCCATGCAATTTCCTATAACAATCGTTTTATACCTATGCTAAACACATAGAAGGTGGCCGGCTTGTTAACTGTCTCTACTTATGAACCATTTACGTAACCATAGTTTTCTTGACTCAACGTAATATACCTACTCAATTAAATTATATTTCAGGGAGTAGGTAAAATATAGAGTCAACTCCCCTAGCCAAGTGGCTTCGTACAAGCGTTTCTACAAATCGCTACGCTTAAATGTATGGAAATGGCATACAAGTCGATAAGTAGATCACGTGACTTATGTCATCTGCATACATGAAGCGTAGCGATTTGTAGAAACGCTTGTAGAGGAAGCCACTTGGCTAGAGGTGCTGTTCAATTAATTTTGGCAGAATAAAACAAAGGCAACGCCTGCTTGCATTGCAATATAAAATATATCTCTACATTTATTAATCCTTTAGTTTATAGTTTACTAGATAGATAAACAATAGTTATTTTATTATTCTAAGATATTGAAGTTTGTAATGTTTGATACTAATTATCCAATTACGTACGTAAAATATTTTCCTTTAAAAAATGTTGTATCTCTTGAAATTAAGGGTTATCTATTTCTTATCCACGCTCTACCTGCTTATTACAAATAGTTGATATTAAATTGATTATTATATGTTATTAGGTCGAATGTATCGAAATATTATTTTAAAAAACAACTAATCATTTCATACCTCATACATTACAGATTCAGTTACATTATTTTCAGCATTAGGTGAAATGGACTTGTTGTTATTTAGAAACTTAAGAATAATTAACGACTAATAACCTGTATGACCACTTATGTTTAGTATTTGTCATTAAGAAATGGTTTAAAAATATTCTATGTTATTTTCATATACTGTAAGCTGAAAAGCTCCCATAAAATAAAACTTGAGTCGTTGGATGAAAGCCCGGAATATTAAGGTACCTACTTACTAACAATCAATAAAAATCATAATCTACATTACCTATAAAGCCATTGGGAAAAGAAAATATTATCCAGATTTATATACCTATTAATTCGGGACACAATGACTCGCTATAGACGGTGACATAGGTAAGAATCCTTACTTTTTCCAAATCCTACTAAATTGTGGTCATCCCGGAGGTATCATTAAAAAGAGAGGGAAGGGTGTAACGTGTGACCACTAGCCCGGTGAAGAACACGCGATCCATCTTCATCTACTTCTTTTTGTGTCGTGGCGCTCGGGTGGCCGACTGCTGCAACATAGAACACAGAAAGTGACTCGATACTAGCAAGTTACGTTCCAAATTAAAAATAATTATTTATTTGTGATCACAGGTAATGTAACTTGACATGTTATGTGCGATTTCCACAACAGACTTCTCCATCATAGTTATAATTAAGTAAAATACTCCCATGTAAGTATTTCTACTTCTTTCCTATGCAACTGTGATAGAATAAATATAATTAATTGGCATCATAGCGAACCTTGATGAACAAAATTACCAATTTGTAGACACCGCCCGAGAAGAAGAAGATAAGGTTATGAAAAAAATCACTCTATATGGTAGCCTAATTTCCTCCATTTCATACATATAGTACGTTTTTTTATACTTGTCCTATTTGGTAAGCAAAGATGGCGTCCAGCGGGGCGATTGCGTAACTTTTTGTCAATGTTTCAATTGGTTTCGTATATAATTGACAAAGGATGAACGAAACCAATTGAAACATTGACAAAAAAGTTACGCAATCACCCCGCTGGACGCCATCTTTGCTTACCAAATAGGACAAGTATAAAAACACGTACTTATATAAATATTTGAACTTTCGAGTTCTGAAACTTATATCGTTTCTTAAAATTTGAAATCAAGCCACATACCCAGTTTTCCTTCTTTCCAATATTGTTGTCGTCTGACCGCGGCGCGACGTGGCAACCTGCAAGCGTTGCGACGCGACAACGACAAAACGTCGCGCGCCGCAGCGGCCCCTGTCACCTGAATAAATTAGGAAGGTCCGATGTTAATTAATGTGCGACACATACGACTACTACTTTTATCGTGATTAAGAGCTCTGGATGAGCTCGTTTAAGTGGATTCCGACCGCCAATGGGCTGTTTATTGTGTAAGCAAGCATCTTCGTGTGATGTAAAACAAACCCCTAGGTCTAGGACGTATTTGATTGTAATGCCTTACGACTTTTTTCTTAACAAAACCACTATTCTCAAAACCCTTCAAGAAAGTAGGAGGTTATTATTTTTTGTGAAAGAACTAAAAAAACTACCTACATGAATAAATAATATTATATTTCCTTCATTATGCGCAATGCAGGTAATAAAAGTTGACCTACGTCAGTCAAGACAAGACGACGGTCTTTGATCACAGTTTATAAGGTAGCAGATTTGAGTTCCAGGAATTCTCAATCTGGACTAGAAAACTATATTTAAATTATCTACTCAGATCATAGGTTACTTATTAGAAAATACCACTCCCTCACAAAAATCCGTCAGACCTGTGCACTACGCAAACTACGTATTCTTTCACGTGACAATACGGTCCGAATCCGGACTGCCGGCGGCCGGCTCTCCCCTGGGACCCGCTAAATCGTATTGGTTTCTCTGCCGTTTTGTTTATTTGCTCATTCCTTTGTGCCAAGCCTCCCCGAGCACTACATTGATAGGTAGTCCACATGAATTCGATTGAGGAATTTGAAAAATTGGAAATACGCTCTGCGCTCCGTTTAGTTTACTACCCACTTATAAAATATAAATATAAAATTATTCCATCGTATGTTTTTGTAGCAAATAACAATTAATTCATAAGCCGCAGCATTGTTATTACAAAAAAGTTAAGCTCATTTTGAACGCGTGTCTAGTCTAATTTCCCTTGCAAAATTTGACATAGCTCGTGTTTTTTTAATAGGTATAACACCGATTTTTTTTAACAACTAGTAAAAAATAAGAAGTAAGTAATATTTTAGTTTTTTTTTGTTTTTTTTTTATTTTAATGTTAAAAATCAATTAGAAATTCCAGTGGAAAAGGGCCGAAAATCACGAGGCAATAGAATGAAAATACAACCGGTATGAATAATGCGTTTAAAAACCTAAATCTGTACATTTCGGGAGTAAAACAGTGAAATGATAAATAAGTGCGATACAACGCGCCCTCCGCTAGTCATAATGTGCAAACGCCAAGCTCTCCGCGTTTGGCTGACAGTGTGCCGGGTATAGAAGTGCTGTGGCGTCTGTGTTGTAGCGAGCGACCCACGCTATGAAAACATTATTACATTGTGATACAATACGACTTTACTATAGTTTTTGGTCTGTGGACCCAACGGATAATAGGTAATAATGATAATAGGTATCCTGTCTTGAAATCTATGATCCTATTATAGATTATTGCCTAGGATCCTACATTTTAATATGAGCCAATACTTAATGTAAGATCCTAGACTATCCGGATTGTTTCTGTCCCGCAGAATCTGACATGGTTAGCCGCTGTATATGTATATATCACTAACGAGGCAGGAATTCGGTCGAGTTCTATGCAACATATCCCATTGGTTTTTTCATAATATGATGGGGCTGGTTCCCCGCTGTCACTGGAGGCACGCGCGGAGGCAGCGAGGCAGAGCGAGGCGCGAGCTTGCTTTATCTCCGCTGGCTGCGCGCGAAACAATATATTTATTGGACAGTAGCGCGGGGCGACCCGGACCCAGGATGATCTATTCGCTGTACGCTTACGTTGCCACCGCGTATACCATCGAAAGAAAGACGTAACACAAAGAAGGAAAATAACAAGATTATTGGAATGGAATATTTGTGTAGACATTTCGAATTGGTGCATCCAGATGCGTCGCATGCTTCGCTCGAGCACTCATCTTATGACATTATGTCTATGCGTTCCGACGACAAAACTAAGTGCTTGCACGCGGGCATCCGCCTGATGTAGAAGCAGCCAAGGTATTGACACAAATTTGTTGACATAGGTACTTTTAACAAAAAGAAAATCTCATTCATTTACGTTTTTTAATTTGTGCCTGAACATTTTTTTTAGTATACCTAAATTAATTAATTTAAACAACCAGGTAACCGGGACGTATCGTAATGAATGCCTGAAATACCTACATCACTTACAGGTTTTATGAAATGCATCATGCTGAAAGATAAAAAGTGGAAAGCTGCTTTAAATATTCAGTGTAGGGCGTTATTTCGTGTCGCGCGGCGGAGCGCAAGCCGTTCCTCATTCCGGTGAAGTCGCAGTTTGCAGCGTCCGCCGGCGACCAGCGAGCGGCCTCGCGCTGCTCTTGTTTTACGATAGAGCTCTGTTTCCAAGATTAAGCGAAACTAAACTGCTGGCATACACTACTCACTGATCTCACCGCTTATTTATTGCTCCGATGCGAAATCGAGAACTTATTTTTCGTGCACCGAAGAAAAACATCTGCAACCGTGTTACGTACAAATATACCGGCGGGACTTCTCAATCACGGTACTATTTATTCGGTGGCCGGTCTCCGGAGAGGCGCACAAGATGGATCGTGGTGTCAACACGAATTTGCATCCCTTGTTTGTCTCGGTGGAGCGTCGGCGGAAAAAACACCGCGCAATCTGATTGTGTTCGGTGCACCGGGCGCAGGCGGGCATCAGTTATTCGCCGGCGCGGTCGGCTAATACGATTATCTGTCGTTCCAACGAGACGCTCTTTTTCCGTTCCCTTGTTTTCCAACTTCACGTCGACTCCGTGTTTTTTGTGAATAGGAAATGGGATATGTCAGACGAAAAATTGACAAAAATATGGCCGACTCCGATGGAAAATAGTGGGTTTTGCGATAGGATCAGTCGGATCCCGGGTACGTTGTATATAGAAAATTTTATTTTGAAGATAGTTTTCTTGTTTGTCATGCTTTTTGTGTTTACTTTGTTTTTATGTAGGAAGTAGTGTAGCGTGATACCTATTTGTATGCAGGATGACAACGAGGATTGGAAGGAGTTAATAAATTTGGAATTGGTATGAGTTCCGAAATATCTAGAGGAGTATGTGTAACATTTATTACGGATCATAGTTCTACGTTCTGGTGTTTTTGTAAATAGCTTGAATAGACGCGTGGGCAGCTTCGAGCTCACGACAACTGTACTTCTTACGTGTAACTGTATAATCACAGTTATGGCTTCATTGTGCTTCAATTTTATTAATGTTTCGTTAGCTTAGATAAAGTAATAGGTACCTACTATAATTAACAGCCGCACAGTAGGTAGTAATACAGGATTTTGCCTAGAGTGAAGAGTCAACGTATCTACATGCTAACTTTCATCAGTCTCATCTCATTAGCACCGGCAGTGGCGGCCTCGCACAAAAACCAACATCGACAAAAACCAACCCGCGAGATGACAGAAGCGATTCCAAATATTTCGGCAATGCGCCGTTTCTGTGAAACAAGATGCACCTCCTTGATTTATGATGCTAGTAAGGCGTTACAAATTGTTTTCCGAAATGTTTGCTTTATTTATTACTTCTGGGTCTAACGATGTGGGTGAGGTTCCGGATGAAGCTGATGATGCCTCACAACAAAAACTGTACGATCATGATTCGATAGTACACAAACCGATATTTAGTCGCAAATTGCAGAGACACGAGTGTTGTGATTGCGCCGTGAATTACACCCAACCACACGCAACGGATCATAAAGATCGCTCTAATGTCTTCATACGGCTCTCGCAGCCGCCTCGACACGAAACCAGCGAGGGAATAGAATCACCAAAGTAGTAATTTCCCCCCCAGACGACCGCGGCGCGGAGTAGCTCACACGCTCTAGCCAAACCGCTGATTACCACTTGATTACACCCTACAAAAACTTTCATAACCCGGAACTTCCATTGCCATTAGTGGCTAAAAAAACAATTATTGACGCCTCATGATAGCAATTAACACCCATCTGTTATTACGTCCAAATCTTTACTTTCGGTAGACCTACTATCATGTTTAATGAGTTGCTCTGAGAGCTGATGATTTGAAGAATGTTACATTGTAACGTTTCCGTTTCGAGGGAAATTGTGCTCTGGGACGTCAGTGGTAGAAGCTATTTGTGCGTGTTGGGTCGCATGCACTAGAAACGTGGCGGGTAGACGTGTGAAGCTGACGCCTCCAGCGGGCGGCGCGCGCGCAGACCACCCGCACTCGACCACCGGACGCCGAAGGGCGTGTGTGCTCACACGTGGATGGACACGAAACTGCAGTTTTTATATACACGTGACCTAGCAAAGGTTGCAACCGCAATTCAACATAGGGGCCCCAACAAAAACTTCGGTCGTCGGATACTTTATCTTGATAACGATCGGTTGGTCCATCTACATACGTCAACAAGGTTGACCCAGAATCGTACATGGCATTCCCTGATGGGACACGAGCTGCAGTGTGGTCCGGCGTCTGGCGCTGTCGGCGCATGCGCTGGCACGCGCGCTATGCGGCGCGCCGAGCTCGCTCATACTTACTGCTTTTAATAAATGACCATTGCGCGGCATTAGGCGGATCACATATATCATTTATGTAAATTGTGACGAAGACATATCTAGCTCGGTCGGCCGCTGCCTTCACTCCACACGACGCGCATTCCGTCTTAGTTTATTATGCTTTTGTAAGTATAAATCCACGGATGAAATGTTAGTGCTCGTTACAAACTGTTCTAGCTGTCACGATATGAAGGCTGTGCAACATCGAGTAAACCTGTCTATAATAAGCACCTACTTATTACATTATACTTAGCCTGGTACCGTGGGGTTAAGTATCGCTGGTATTAACAAGGACATAGGTGGGAGTATTAGGTATCATGTTAGCTAATCAAATGGTATGAAACGTGTTTATTATTCTATTATTCAAGAGCTATTGTGATAGACCATGTTACCCAAGTACTTTTGTATGTTGTTCAATACACATTCAAGATGACTTTATTGAAGCCACAATACTCAGCGTGATGCGCCAGGTGTCGTAAAATAGTTTATTTTAATTGAATTCTTGATCTTAAACGACCATTATATGAGTTGTTTCTGTGTATGTTGGGCTATGGGGAGCTCTCTATGTGGTACAGTCCCATTATAAATGATCATTGTTCGGGGAAGATTCCCCGTGTTGCAATATTGTGACACACTCGAACTCGAATAGAGAATAGATGTGTCCATATGGCGCGCATGCCTCACCCGAGCACTCATATTATGACATTACGTCTATGCGTTCCGACGTCAAAAGTGAGTGCTCGCGCGAGGCATGCGCCTGATGAAGACGCCGCCATTTAACAAGATTGATTGGTGAGTTCTCAAATCATGAGGCTGGAATTAAATTGTTTAATGTTTATTTTCTACCACATGTTCTGTTGATAATTTTGTGGGGTTAAATAATAAATTATGTATCTTACAATAACAGAAGCATAGCATAGATGGGCATAGTTAGGTTTGTAAATAAAAAAACTAGCAAGTATAAAGTAGAGTTGCACGAATCTTCTGGTGTCAACGTAGGTAACCTATGTCCATGGGAGTTCCTAGATATAGCAATTTTATAAGAATAGGAAATAATTTTATAGAATACTCATCCTTGTTAAAGAAAGTGGGAACGTAAAAAACATAAATGGTTCCTACAGTCTCCTAGGTGGTCCGTGCATTTACACTAACTCTAGCTTAACAATGCCATATTTAAATTAGCAAGGTGTGCCCTTGACTTTTCTGTAAGTCAAAGTCGTTTTTAACAAATTGAATAGATAACCTATCGATACTGTTACCACAATAGCCTAATCAAAATAATACATACTGCTTCATCTTGTACATCTTCGATAATAGATAGGTATGATTATAAACGCTTTCATAATAATCGTATAAATGAACCACAAATGACAATTTAAGCAAACTTTTATAAATAGGCACTTAATACACTTTAGAATGGGGTAACCGCAAGTTCTCGAGCACATCTGCGGCGTCATACGAACCTCGTTAGCTGCCGCGCTATTCATCAGGAGAACTCACTCGCAACTCACTCACGGCGACATTAAGACGTTTTCTGGGCCCCATTGTACTCATGAATTATTGTGGGCGCCTTCTAGTATAAACTAAACGTCGGTTACCCGCAACGAGCACCGTATTTGCGGTCACTCGCCGTGTGGCCCCGTCCAATGACTTGTGAAAAATTGCCAGTTTTTATACTCCATAGTTCAAGGACTTATTGTGTTGGCGAATGATTTGGACATTTCTTTTTTCATGTGCAGATTCACTTAAGATCATCTGACAATCAATTATAATCAAATAATAAACCCTGTCAGTATGCGTTAAAGTGGGTCTAAATTAAATAATAAGCAAGTGACTCCACATATTTTAATTATAAATTCAGTAGATTTTGCTTATACAGGGTTATTGGAAGCATATTTTCTTGATTCATACATTTTAGAGTGTGATTTTTTGTTAAATTAATTATTGTTTTGTAAAAAGTCATAAAACATAAGTTGATGTTTTTGATGTCAGTAATAGTCCTGCAAGGTTGTTAGTGTTTATTCAATAACCCTGTATATCTGCATTTCAATTATTCGTAGAAACTCGTTGTAGCAAACCTTTTTCTTTTAGACGAATCTTTACCAGTCTACAAACAAAGAAACGTTAAAAATAGAAACATTTCCTTGTCATTCGAAAGCAATTATCGCATAGTAGCAAAAAGTGCAGAATACCTATAGGGAAGTCGCCACGCGGTCGTCCACGGAGGTCTGTGTTTGGACAGCGCAGCCACTAACTTGGCACCCCTGGGGTTAGGGCTATATTTCTCCCCCGCCCCGTGTCTTGGTTTGTCAACTGACACATTAGCCAAGGTGTTCGCTATCTCGGTGGTCTGATTTTTTGCACCCACACCCTGTTAATTGGTGACAATTTTGATCGCCAGCCGCGCGGTGAAGAGAGATGTTTCCGTACAACAGATGTGTTAATAATGTAGAGTCGATGCTCGTGGGTAAACAGAGGATCTTAAAAAAAATAGTGAAACCTATTTTACTTTGCTCAATAGGTACCTTTTTAAAACACTTGTCAAAAGTAAAGAGGTTTTTAGATGATAGTTACAAACAGTTCCAAAGAATTGGATTCCATTTCTTTGAAAAATTCGTAATGCGTAATACGAGCGATGCTCTTTAGGAAGATGGCATAGATTGTATTTTTGTTATAAATTGTATTTACTTTAACTGCTTCAGTTATTAAATTGAATTACTTATGCCGAGGCGTCAAGTTCCTAAATTCATGAATAGATCCATTTACCTAATGATTTCAAAGATAACGAGCTTGAAAGTAATGTATATCTCTACAAGAAGCTCCATTACCCAGACAGCTCCAAGTGTCCTGATAAGTCAGCCACATGCAGTTTTTCTAGCGGCCTATTTATGGACCGGAGTGGTGGATTCGGCGGCTCATTTGGAGATTAACCTCGTAGGGCCACGTCGGCTCTCGGAGAGCCCTGGCGCCAGACTTTCGATACCAAGTTTAAGAGCTCTACGAAACTGTTAAAATTCGGCGCTGTTGAATGGTTTTGAAGTGGTTGTGAGGTTGAATGAAGCTATTTTTAACCCCCGACGAAAAACGAGAGGGGTGTTATAAGTTTGACGTGTGTATCTGTGTATCTGTGTATCTGTGTGTCTGTCTGTGGCATCATAGCGTCTGAATGGATGGACCAATTTGGATTTAGTTTTTTTTGTTTGAAAGGTGAGTTAATCGAGAGTGTTCTTAGCTATGTTTCAAGAAAATCTGCTCAGCCGTTTGAAGACCATCAGCTCTTTTCTAGTTGATGAAAAGATATAAACAACTTCCACAGGTCTGATCGATACGAAATTTGAAATCCTATCACTTGTCAATGATATTACAAAGTATGACAACCTTGACCTGATGCGCAGGCATCATCAGAAGAACTCCTCAACGGTGTACGGCATCTACCTTGTGTTTGGGCTCATACGATGCGTTTTGACGAGTACATGCTAATACAAGCTGGGCAGTTAGTACACCGGTAATATAAGTTTAAAAAAGGATGAAATAAAAATTAAATTAAAAATTTAAAAATCCCCAAAAAAAAAAATACTTTAATAAGATAAAAATAATACCTGAATATTTTCACCCAAGCGTCGTAGTTGCGTCGGGGGACCGCTAAGTACATTACATTTAGAGTAACCTGTAGATTATAACCATGACCGGCGTACTTAGCGGTCCCCCGACGCAACGACGACGCTTGGATGAAAATATTCAGGTATTATTTTTATCTTTTTAAAGTATTTTTTTTTTGTGTTAGAACTCTATTCCGAGATAACTTTATAGTCAACGGATACTAAAACGATGGCATCAAAATAGGTAGGTGCTTAACTTATTTAATTTAAGCATAAAATATTATCTGAGGGCTAAAAGGCCGCATAGTAATTCTGTAAAAACAATGTATTTCCTATATGTGTGGCCTTTTTAGCCCTGCCGTTCGCAATTCATTCTATTATATTGCTTCATTTCTTTTTCTTTAGTTAGAACCCTAAGTCCGTGCTCACTTTGGATGCGTTTTCGTCCGAATTTCACTCATGCATACACGTACGAACAACACGAATGATCTAGACCTTCCAAGTACTACGGGAGTGCGCACACTGGGTGCGAGTTACGTACACGTACGACCAACTCATCATCATCATCATCATCGGATCATTCGTCATTCGGTCGGGATCATTCGTGTTGTTCGTACGTGTATGCACGAGTGAAATTCGGACGAAAACGCATCCAAAGTGAGCACGGACTTAGGGTTCTAACTAAAGAAAAACAAATGAAGCAATATAATAGAATCCGAAATGTTATGTAAGTATGACATAAGAACAGTTGGTGTGAGCGCGGCCTAACACGACTTAAGGCACATGTAGTATATACCTACATCTATGGTAGGCCACAGAATAGATAACGTAGGTAGGCATATAATGGCTTGCGAAAAACTGCATTAATACACTCGTATTAAGCCCCCTTATTGTTAAGCAATCGGCACTATCGCCTACTAGAATGCTAACATGACGACACACCATCAAGTGCGTCCGTCATGCAGACTTCGAGAAGTGGCTGCATCTACATCAGGCACATGCCGCGCCCGATCACTCCGTTTTGACGTCGGAACGCATAGACATATGTCATAACGTGCTCGGGCGAGGCATCTGTAACCAAGTCGACTTTTATGTCAACATATGAAAAAAAAAACTATGTAAAAAAGACAAGCCCGCTGAGTTTCTTGCCGGATCTTCTCAGTCGAGGTCGCGTTTCCGATCCCGTGGGACAAGTTAAGGAAAAAATGTTAAATGACAATTTGTAAGTGCCCCCGTAGGCCTAAACAAAATATTGATTTGAATTTTGAATATTATTCGGTGATTCCATTACCAGTATTGCACACAATTTATCTTCTGCAAACCCATGAAAATACCTCAAGCTCATTTTCTAATCTTTATTTACTCAAATGTTCATGAAAATCAAAGGCAACGAAATCGAGCGTGCGAAATTTGGCCGCTGCAATATTGCCAGCTCAGGCTGGCTAATGGCCATTCGCGCTCATTGATCGGAGCTGCCAGGCTCGCAATAAAACGCGTCGGTGCTCGTAAACTGGCACTCGAGTCCGTCGGTACCCGCTACCGGCGCCCGCGCACCGATCAAAGCACCGCGCCGACAAAGACGCCGCCGCCCGCCCTGTCAACGCAGTCACGGTCCATACTTAATACCCGCCCCCGGCTGAAATTACGAGCGATGAGTGTTATCGACAATTGAATATTAATAACGCGAATTTACATAAAATTCCCATGAAATGCGAGATAAAACACAATCGCGCGAAACAGTGAACGGACGCAGCACATAAAACACAATAAGTTCGCCGAAGCACTTCTTAATCCTGCTGGAAAGAGCCCAAAAACTGAGCGTCTCAAGACGGAGTCACTGTTTTAATTGGTCGTATTAGTGGTGATCCCGTTATTAATAGGTTGATTACTGCGGCCCGGGCGGAGGAGGCTGCGGACCGGACCGCGATCTGCATCCGCATCTCAGACTATCTTATGCAACAAAGCTAAGAAAAGCCACGCCTGTAAAGTAGTTTGAATTGCTTCCAGTTTTAACGAAGCCTTGGTAAATAAAACGCTGAGCTACTCCAGCTTTACAAATTGAAAGATAATTCCGAATTCAAATACCTAATTGTTCTAATTTGGTATTTTCGGTTCTTATTTCATGCGAACCAATACGATTACGAAGACAAAGAAAGTTTTCACGCCAGCGTCGATCGAGTTGAGTGGTTTTCGTTCGTTGCCTTTCGTCATTTTTATCTTACACATTGCGGTTGCTCGCATCCCAGTTTGGCAGCTGCTATCTGACCGAAACAAACACAATCAATATTCCATAATTTCATACATTATCAAACTTATACTGTCAGTAATTGAGATTCAATCATTTCACTTTGCGAAGTACTTTAGCGCGTCGGAGGCTAATAGCCGCACGGTGAGATGAAAATATCAATATTGTCCGGAAATAGCGTGGTGTCTGCGCAGGGGCCATAAATCGCGAGGTGTCGGCCACTATCGGCCGCGCACTCCCCGCCTGATGGTTTGTATCATTTGCAAAGCAGCTTAAGAAGTATTTTGAGTGTCTCACGTTTCAATGGAAGGTAAACAGTTCCGCATTCAAGCTAGGAACCGTTTTGGTCTTTTCAAAATAAGGAAAACGAAACCAACGTGTCTGACATGTGACAATTTTCCTAAATGAAAAATTCAGGGCTTCTTTAATTTGGACTAACGGGGCTAAAAGCGCCACATAGCAATTTTGTAACATCAATTAATTCTCTGATTTCCTAGCGAGAATCCTTAGCAATGCCGCTATTTTTCAGTGAAATGTACGTACATTTTATGCAATTATTTAGCGGAATTGCTGGATAATGATGGCAACTCAGAAAATGAAAGATTGCTATGTGGCTTTTTAGCCCCAAAGCCCACGGGAATCAAATCTGAATCTATCTATCTGAATCTGAATTTAAGTCTTCTAAATAAATATAGGTAGTACTAAAACAATCTTATGGGGACAATGCAATTGTTAATGTTTTGATTACCTACAAAAATATTTTTTTATGAAGAAAGTGGGATAATTTTCTATTTCTTTATTTCTATAATTTTCTATTTAACTGTGTGTGTAACAGATAATTTGTATCATATCAACAGGAAAATAAATCTTTCCAAGAATCTATGACGCAGCGGGCAGTTTTCCACTGACAAGCTATTAGCGTTTATGACGAAACGGTATGTGGTTTTTACCCACTCCAGCCGTCCATAAACCAACTTTAAAACGTTATCGTGTGTGCAGCCGCGCCGTACATCAAACATGAATGTTTTTAAGACAGTATCGAATTATTATCGACAGTGGCAAAGCGCAGTGATTCTGTGGCACGTGCTGTTTGACTCAGCGAGGTAAGTGCTGCCCGCAATTAAGATTGCGCCGAGGAAGACACACGCTGAAGTGTTTTCTAATTATGAACACAATCAATCACTACTCAGCCGGAGCTGGCCAGAGCACCGCCAATCAAGTAATTGCATCGCGTGCATCAGCTTTTCGGCCCTCGATAATAATAGGCATTTTATTGCCCGTAATGGAGTCTCTAGGGCCGGTCGGCTAATGCTCGGCATTTGGTACCCGTTGCTTTTAATTCGGATTAATATATGCAACAACTCGGACGGCGAACGGTCGTATCCGCCCGCCACGCATCGATGGTTGTACAATTTTCGTAATCAATTAAGCGGCGATTGTTACTCTATTGGTATTGAACGGATGGGACCTCGGCACCGTTGAGTGCCGCCTATCACGTTGATTGGATTTAAAAACACGCACAGCTATAAAGGCTTAGAACGTGGATTGTTACTCTGTATTAGTCATCTTGTAATCCGGCGGCGTTTCTCCGCGTCAGCTAGTTTCTTTGACGCGCCATAACGAAACAGATTTGAATTCGTGGTGTGGTATGCCGTCAGTGAGTGACCCGCATAAAGGAGGTGATGCTAATCGGACAGGTGGGATGACGAGGGCCCCGTCCCGTGCCCGGCCTGTGCCCATAGGAGGCTATTACAAACCCGGGCCATCTATTCCGATCGTTCGTTCGTGATTTTGACCCTAATTTACTACGGAAATGTGTCAGAATTCATAATACGAAGCCCCAACGAAACGGATTATTGCTTTCGTACCGGGTTTGTAATATCCCCCAGCTCTGAGGAGCTACGCACTAAACAAAGGTCGTGTTATGATCGATCGATATTTTAACTTCTCGCTTTTATTACATTTTTGGAATGCCTCGGAGTCGGATGATATGATCGATCGCCTTTTTTCAACGACTAGGTATTAGGTAAGCACTTAAATATTATATTAATAGGATATAAACAACTGCGCAATTGCAGTTCGACATCGCCGATAACGTCAACCTACTTACCAAATATGAAAAAGCGAACAAAGGCTTGTGCAAACCGAGCTCATAAATCATAATTCATTAGAGGCTCAGTAAGCCGCATGACCTATTGCGAAATTGACTTGTTCCGCGATACGAGAATTAACTGAAAGCGCGATACGCTTTTAGAGCATCTATTGAGCCGATTTGTTGAGTAGGTATCGCTGTGTGCGATTCAATGGCTACCAACAATAAACAAAAACGGTCGGCGCGCTCGCGCAAGTTCAACAAACGAGAATCAATTGTTAGAGAGCTGATCACCTATCACCGTTCAGCGTGTTCGTAAATCATGATCAGTCGATGATCGAACGTGATGCGATGTCAGATTAGGACGCTCCTAGCTTTTTGTTTGTAATTTGTGATCGCCGCCGAGATGCCTGGGTGACTTGCGCGCGCGCAGCCGCGCGGGCGGCAGCTCCGCGGTGAAAGAATCACCAACATTGGCATCCAGTTAGTTAACTCTGACTGTAATTTATCAGTTATTGTTTTTATGTCGTTGATCCTTTGACTGTGAAAAATGCGCCAAGTAGACAGAGGCCGCTCGGATCGAGTACTAACTCGATTAATATGCCGATATCGATATTATATATCGACAATGACGCGACGTTGTAGAAGTAGGTAGGTTGATACCACAACAGGTGGAACAGTCAACGTGTCCATATTTTTTTAGGTACAAGGTTAGGTTAGGTTAGGTTAGGTTAGGTTTTGTACAAAACAAGTACCTATGGGTTGCCATAAAATTAATCTATCATTACATTCAATATTAAGGACTTCCGTAAAAAATACAAATGCCGTTTTGTAGTAGTCCGATAGTCCATCTTCTTGAATGTACTTCTTTAATTTTCTCTCCGCCTTGTTTCCCTTTACTTTTGGACTCTTACAAATACAGTTGGCAATTGTTTGGCAAGTGTTCGGTCCCGGGGTGGGCATCACTAACGAACATCCCCGGGGATAAGGTGGGATTGCCGGGGCTAGCGCCGAAGCCGCAATTACCGCCGGCTTTGCGTTCCCAGCCCACCGCTTCCCGGTACAGCTAGTGATCGCGAGGGTCATTGGAAACATCCTTAATCTCCGCTTAAATGATACGTGCCTTCGTTTCATTGTATAAGGAAAAGGAAAATTTGTTATTAGATATATGGTCTTTGAAATAAGAATGGGACGCAAAATTTTCTGTAAATCATATACCCATTCTCGATGATGTTAGTAGCAGGGAGTAGGGTAAGGGCCGGGCCCCATAGCCGCGTTGCGTTGCGTTGCGTCGTCGCGCCGCTGCGTCGTCGCGGCATCGTCGCTGCGTCGTCGCGGCGTCGTCGCTGCGTCGTTTTACATATTTTATAGTGGCATGCCACATTTATGCGTTGCGTCGTCGCATGCGACGTTTCAACGGTGAGACGAAGCGGGGAAGGATGATGCGGTGCGCTGTCGGTGGGATGACGTTCAGCGTTCAGCTGCATCGTCGTGCGTCGTCGCATCGCAGGTGTGGCATACAATGCGTTGTCCGTTGCGACGACGCAGCGCAGCGCGCTAGTGGGGCCCAGCTCTAAGAGGCGCTCATAAGCAGCTACAATCACTGACGGTCAGCTAAGTCACAGGTTAACATTGGTGAGTGGCATAATCGAACTGAGCGTGTCCGTGCTCCAGAGGGCACGTAAATTTCGGTCCCGGTTCTCGTCATCTAGCAGTCGTTAAGACAAGTCAGAAACCTAGACGCGCGGCTTGAACAACTATGACACCAGCCCCCGTAGCCAAGTTGCTTCGTCTACAAGTGTTTCTACAAATCGCTACGCTTCATGTATGTAAATGACATAAGTCACATGATCTACTTATCGACTTGTACTGTCATTTCTATACATTTAAGCGTAGCGATTTGTAGAAACGGTTGTTGACGAAGCCACTTGGCTAGGGGGGCAGGTTAGCCCCTAACCATACAATAACATGAAGTGCCTATACCTAAAACTTTGTATCATTCATGTAGTTTAACAGTACAGACTAAAATACTGTAAGTAACAAAACCATTGTATACCACGCAAACAAAGATTCAACTACATCCCCCGATCGCATTACACCCGATTATTTACCAGCGTCAACGTCGGCCGTAGCCAAAGGTAATGGATACAAAAGCCGCATGTATCAATAAGCGGCTAAAGAGCGGGTAATCCGTCACGAGGACGCGACGCGCGACGCGACGTCCGCACAATGGGAACATTACGCGGCCGACGCGCCCCGGGGACCACCGACATCCGCGGTGCATCATTGTACAGGTATTCCTGCGGTATTTAGTGACGTATGCGTTCCAAATACCTACTCAATCATATTAATTTCAAATCATTCTACGTATAAAAATATAAATTACGTCACACGAATTTCATGATTTTTAGACCCCTCCCCCCTTGTCACAGCTGGTGACATTTGCGAGACTCCCCCTCTCCCTGTGTGACGTCACATATTTTTACAATTTTTCGAAATTATTGGTTAAATATTCAAATTTCGGTTTTAATACCTACTTAGATATATTAGACTTTTAAATGTGACGTCACAAAACTTAGGACCCCTTCCACCCCCTTGTCACACAATGTCACATTTCGTCGACCCCCTCCCCCCCTATACGTGTAACGTAATTTATGGATGGTACTAAACTGAGTCAAATAGGTGACTCTACATCTGCCTCTGTAAAATAGGTAGGTATAAGGTAGGTACTAGAACAATCTAGTCCATCTGATGGTAAGCGGAAACCGCACCCAAGGACATAGACGCGGTGCCGACCATTTAGGGACCTGTAAACTTAGTAAATCTATAGTATTCAAGCAGTCCCTAAATAAAATAATTGACAGTAGACCTATGGGCCTAGATAGAGGTTACCAACCTGACAGTTTATCCATGTTCATTATCAGTTGAAAGGGATTGACGGAATTATTCTAAAGCATACTTTAAAATAAAGGCTTCAAGCCAGTTTCTAAGTACAACTCCTTATCGGTAGTAAACGTTTGTCGATACAAAATTGATTCAAATGGTAACAAAGTTGAGAAACACAAATAGTTGAACAGAGATCCGCTGCAGCGACTCTTGCGCAACACACCGGCTGTCAATCCAATTTATCGAGAGTCGATCAGCGCGGCCCAATCACCTGCCGCCACTGTCTGTCGATGGCTGGCATTATAAAAAAAATATGTCTAACCGGTGAATATTTTCCATGTTAATATGTAATCTGGGAATAAAAAAGCTACACTTCATAATAAAAAATACCTAAATATGTATATCGTCGTAATGAAAAATAGGGTTAGGTAAGTTACCATCTCGTATCTTCGCTTTCGCTCGGCTCAATAAACTTGCTGTAAGAATACTTAGAAACACGAACATTGAGTTTACACGATACTACGCAAGGAGAAGAGGACTTATAATGTCAAGTTTTTTTTTTTTTTCATTTCCCTTCTAGAAGGGAACCTAGGTAAGTTATATAAGTAGTCAGTTAAATGAAGTAGAAATATTAATTAATTAAATCTTGTTCGAAAATGAGTATTCGAATAAAAATATGACTAACTTCAAATAACATCACCTTGATTGACTTTCCGCATGGGTCCAATATGGGACGAAACGAGCCACCGTAACCCTTCAAAAAGCCATCGTTCATGGCCCTGACACCGCGTGGCGTGTGTGGCCGCCCGAATGACATGATGCCAAATGTAACGCCCGATTGTATCGACTTCGAAGAAATATGCAGGTTGCTAAATAACATTGGGAGCAAACTTGTCCAAGTATTGACCGTTGTGATGTTACAGATTTAGTTATTGATATATTCATTCTAGCAGATACGGTACCTTCCAACGTCGCAATCACTAAACTAATTGTGCTCATCGCACCGCTATATGCAGAGATATTCACACATTTGTTATCACACTCGCAATTCGATAATTAACCTATTAAATACATAAGAAAGCATTATTCACCAGACGATGCCGCATTAGTATGTAATACTGACATATTACAACATTATTTTCCGCGAGCGACTGAGTCGTACTGGGCAGTCACGTGTCCCCATATTTTTTGGCAATGTCTTTGGATTGAGTCGATGTGTAGTAACCGGAAAAGCCATCAGCGGCTAAACCCCGACGGAAATTCCGTATGTATGTGGCGGGCCTAATATTAATTAAAAATAAATACATTTATTTGCCGTAAAGTTCAGTTTACTTACAAAATGAATGCCGTTCACTTACTAGAAAATAATACATTATTAAAGCTAGTGCTAGTGAGCTAGTAATAAGGTTTGAGAACTATGTAAAGTGAAAGAATATCAATAGGCCTTAATATAAGGACGAAGTGGTCTCTCAAAAAATAACTCTCAATTGAAATAAAATACAAATATAGAGTCATGGAGATATCTCGAGAAACTAGACAGGGCATCCATTAACTAGGTCTAGCGTTATTTATAATGCTAATATTACTTAGGAAATTATTGATTACATATATGAAACAAACTCTTTTAACTCGCAATTTATACCTATTATGATGGTCATGTTACAAAAATTTGGAGGAAACTACGTTTAACTCATTTTTTTTTTGTAACAATGTTTATATTGTAGTGTTGCTCATAAAATATCTGATTTGCGTCAGTTGTCTGTTACGCATAATTCATCATTGAAAGCAACTGTCAGTCAAACGTCAAAATATCACCATAGAGTATGAGATTCGCTCCTAATTTCCCATAACATCGGGATTTTCGTGCGGTCACAACACACGTGGCGAATGAATAGCTGATGGTAATGTTTGACAGGATAAAGCATTGTGCGGTATTCTGGAATAGACTTGACACACAATGGTGTTTATGACAGTTCCCATCATTGCACTTACGTCACCTTATTTCAATATCCTTTAAGGTTCCGTACCTTAAAAAGTAGAACTTTTGAGCACTTTGAAGTCCTTTGCCTTGTCTATTTTATGAAAAGAAATTAATAAGTATAGAGAAATTACCTACGTAACTCCTTACATTTATCTCAATGTACCTTATTTATAATAAAACCCGCCAAGAGTTATACTTTTTGTTGAAAATTATAGTGTAGATATATTAGAAAGCTACTGTCTAAATAAAATAACAAAGGAATAGAAAATGATTCAGCTGTTACGGTACGTGCGGGCGGCCCAGGCGCGCGGGCGCAGCGGTCGCGCGGCATCCGACAAATTATAGACAAATCTCGGGGAGGTATTATTTTTTCAACGCGCTCGGGTGAGAAATGCGTGATTGGGGGCCGGCGCGAGATTACAGGCTACAGGCGACACGCCACCGGCCGAGCTCTCTCTCACACTTATAATCATTATTTAGTCGTAATAAAGTGTTAGAATAAGTAATTACCGCCACCCAAGAGACTGCCGCCCGAAATATTTGCGGTTACCATTACATTACCTGCGATAGCAATCCACCGTTCCCATTGTCAGAGATACTTAGCGGATATTACAAAGCTTACGTGCACGATATCATAAACGCCGATTCTAATACCTTCCACATTAACGTTTTTTAGCTTCTGCTCGACCGAATGTTTAACCCAAATTACCCGCTGGAACCCAATTTAAGACGATGTCGGCGATAATATAGTCCATAATAAAATTGGAATTGGTAGACGCCAATTTTGACACGTCGAATATTGCGTTAACTGTCATTAACAATTTTATGCAAATCCTAATTTGGATCACAGGTTTAAAATGGGGAAATTAGGGAGGAAATTATAGGGCTGGCGCGCCGATGGCAGGGTTATGATGCGATGCCACGGGCCGCGCTGTCTGCTCGCCGCGCCGCGCGGCACACTCGTCCCGGCAGGTTCTCGACGCTAAATTGCAACATCCAAGTGTAAAATTATGCTGAATATTTTAGACATATAGCTATAGGTACTCGTACTACATTGAAACGATTGATTTTATAGGCGTTTTAGCGGCGTCCCAAATAAAAGAGCGGCGCTAAAAAGGCCACAAACTCTGTAGCAATTCTGAAGAGCAATTAGTTTCTTAATGCTCTAGCACAATCCTTAGCAATTCCATAAAAAAAATCTGTAAAATGGTCACTACATGCGTATAAACGTAACCATTTTTCGTAAATTTGCGCTATTGCTACGAATTTTGGCTATGATATCAAAAAATGAATTGCGTTTACAGAATAGCTACAAGGCCATATTATTAATTTGTCTAGTGTTGTTCTGTCCATATTAGATTAGATTCACTGGTAAGATTACATAGGTACATTGTCCTCGATTTGTGTAACAATCCAATGTGACCCTAATCTACCATAGCATTGCTAGTTACAAAATAAAGGCAATAATCACAGTCACAGCTGAATAAAAGTAATGACGGTCCATGTGTCACTTCTCAGCGATTCGAGGAACAGTCGAAGAAATCGCTAACAAATTAATGATATGTGTTCCGAGTTTGGTGTTGGCGCGGCGCGTCGTGATCACAAGGCGGCCGGTAATAGGCCGTCGCGTCCCACCCTATATTCAACTTAATGCTCTCGCAATTTCACTCAATATAATGATAGCACAGTAAAAAATAAGTTTCGGCGGATCCTTAAATGAGAGCTGGCGACGTGAGCGCCGCGACTCCCAGTGCCTCTTGTATTGATCCCCCGATGATGAGCTCGTGTTTTGATCTGACGAAATTGTTCTACGAACTTCCAAATTGCTTTTTGCGTTATTGAAAGAGGTTTAAGATTGAAGTGAATTGATCGCTGTGGATCAGTAATGGGTATGAAGAGGGGATTGCATGTTCCGCAGCTTAATCAAATTTGAATTGAGTAGGTATAGAGTCACTAGGTTCTGAGGGTATACATTGCACTCCAAATGGTATTGATGATGGGATGGAATTCACGCCCGGCCTCATAAAGTTACCAGCTCTGCTGCACTCGTTTCAGGGAGCGGTTTCGGGAGCCCATGATGCTAACTGTGGATTTACTCCAGCGTCGCGGAAACCTATTAGATTTGGTAGATTAGATGATAGGAAGAATGAATGGTTCTAGATGTTTCCACTTTCAGCGGTGGGGGAAGCGACTACATATAAATTTCAAAATTGTAAAAAAACACAATGACATGGAAATACTCAAGCGTGTCGGATATTTATATTTTTCATGCTGCAACATGATAAATTGAAAAAAATAATTACTCGAACGTGTCAGATTTTCAGAGGGGGTGGTTAGTGAAACTTACAGATGGTCCCATTTCTTAGCATGACGATCAAATTAGCAAAATTGACACTTTTGACACTTCTTACGAAGTAATGAATCCCCCTTATCTTAATCTGACACGCTTGAGTAAATCCAGAAAACCCTTCTACGGCTCCCCATCTACAACGGTTTGTTTTTCCATTCGATGTTCAATTGTTTCCAAACAAGGATTTACAAATCCTTCACCAACTGTGCAGTAGTTTTACCATTACGGCGTAACAAACAGACAAAATACATAACACGTTTATAATTTTACAGAGACGCAGTTGTGAGATAGCGCCCCCTCTGTCCCGGGCCGATCAGATAGCGCTGGAATACGACGACAGTTCGCAGCCTCCCGGCTCCGGCCAGCCTCGGCCAAATGATAAAGATAAACACCATTCTCTTCTACCTTTGCGTAAACTTTACTAATGTTTCCATGCCAATCAGAACATCTGCTAATCTACAATATTTAAGTGTAAACTTTTACTTGGTCCGGAAAGGGAGTTTACGTGATATGTAATATGATATTTAAGGGAGTCCGCAGACTTGCTACTTTTTGCATCGGCGATCGGCAATTTAGTCGCTTTTAGCATCGGAGTAGTCGCTGCGTCCGACCGTAGAGTCGCCAAAACGCGATGCAGTCGCAAAATCGCCGATCGCCGATGCAAAAGTAGCAAGTCCGCGTATTTTGTTTGAACACGATCGATGTTCGAAAGATGAAAAGCTTGAAGATTCATTACAGATAGGAACCTATTAAAAACCCTATTAAAAACATGTACCTACTTTCCTATGCTCTTCAGTTAATATTCCAAAATATTGACCCTTAACAAATTAGAATAGAAGCAGGTACGGACTACCTACGCTGTAGGTATTATTTTGACAATGTAGAGGCGGCCAGCTCCCATCTGATACGACGACAATTCGCAACCTTCCGCCCTACACCCTGCGAAAACATTCCCATTTTTAAGCTTTCCGTTTATTTAGTTTCATAAAATCTTTCCAAATTGACAATAGCTCTAATTCTACTTAATTACCTATTATCATTTGATGTTATAATGCTAGTACCTAATAATTCCATTATTTGAATAATACCTATAATTTTAAAAATTGTGTCACTGAACTCAGTTATTATCTTAATAAGTACATTATAAACAAATTAACTGTTAACGGCAAAAAGCCAAAACTCCATTTACAGGAACTTCCAGAAATGACATCGAGCGACAACATCAAACAATAATATCGGAAAAAGCAATTATCATTATCCAGATAGGAGGGTCGGAGGCGATCGCATTAACATCATAAAAGGGGCGAAGTTTGTCTACGCGCCCCCGGGACACCCGTCGGCGACGAGACAGTTACATATTACGCAATAAAGAGCTGTTCTCGCGAAAGGAAGTGTGAAAATGAACAACATCAAGGGGTTATCTTGAATTACTCACTAAAAACTTATTGCCGGAGGGTAGCGGGGGCGCGGGGCGGGCGGCGGGGGTTGGATTTGCCGCGAACAGATAAGGGCGCGCTGTTGGGATCGCGCCGTTCTCATCCAATTACACGGTCGAGCGAGCGCGCCGAGAGGAGCAGAGCGCAGATAAAAAGCGGAGCTGCCTCGATGCCGTCTCCGCGGGATTGTCGCTGGGCTAACGCTTTCACCTACGACCCGTCCTCTGTGCCGACTGCTGCTGCCTCGATTTGTGTCCCGACCCGACACGGTGACAGCCACGACTTCTGCCACACGCAACACGACACTGACTATTATATAAACTGTTCACTTTACATAACTACTTGCAATTCGTATTTTCGTCATCTCTACTGCACCTATATGCTTTCTTAAGGATATCCTAAGTTCTTTACAGAGATCATAACTTTACTAAGTGGTATCGTATGCATTAATATTTCTTGCTTGTAGTAAAGGTAGGATATTAGCAATAGGGGATACCTATTGTTAAGTTTTCTAAACCCTTTGCTGGGAAGGCAGGTTGGCCTAAAATAACAGACGGGAGGTTTTTATTTTTAAGGTTATTCTAGCTTGCCAGATTTTGTGGTGTGAATTAATTTTAATGGTTCCTTGCACTACTTATCTAAAGTTTAGCTTAAAGTTTCCATTAACCTTGCGAACTATGGATATGTTTGTTGTCTGTCTTCTCAACAGAAGCAATCTAAGTCGACGTGGCTGGGGAGTTGCGGCTGTGTTGCCGGCGCTGCGAGCTCTTGATTCAATTAGAGCGATCGTCGTGGGACCTGGTTGATCCAGCCCACAGTAGCACTCCAGTCCACCGCTCTCATCCCTCATAGTTAAATAAAAGGAGAAAGAGAGGCAGGGATGTACCCGAAGCGATAAGTAGATGCGCCACTCAAGAGACGACCTTGCAAATAACTATACAAATGACGCAAGAAAGAGAGATCTGGTGAAAAATTGTGGCACAGGTTACACACCAAAATCACGTCCCTCAGCCATGAGGCTACGACCAAGAAGAATATACATACTTTTCTTCTGCTAATGCTGGCTTCTAGTCATTCATAAGCCACCAAAATCAAATTTTATCACGCTTATTGTTTTTGCTAATTCTACACGCCGCTAAGGGTGATGTTGGAGAAACGGATATCCAGAGACAAGCACCTGATGGATCCCAGGACCCTGAGACATTTCTTTCTGATATGTACCTAGTACCCCTTCAACGGTGGTTATCTGTAATAGGTAATACGTTCATAAACAAACTTTGAGTTCTGTTTTTAATATTTTCACGTAGATTAAATGGCACCGAAGCGTTTCACGGTTATCCCGAAACCATAATTCCCGTCTTAGCCTTAATAGTACCGTAACCTAATAAATAACAGTGACATTTGTTTTCGGTACTAAGCCCCACCCTCTGTCACAAGCAGAACCCAATCCGACAGCTCGGCGGCCGCCGTATGTAAATAGTTCACCGAAAGTCGCCGCTCGTCCATCACGCGTTGTCACATAAATTATGCCGCGGCGAATCCGCGGTCGAATCATTGTTTGACTTTTATCTTATTACGTACATCTCCCGATTTTGTTCGCGTCATATTTCTTCTGACTTATCGGCTTTTATCTATCGTTTTGTGGCGAGTCGCGCTATCGATCACTCGATCCCTGCCGCGGCCCGACAAATGTCTCCGAATGTTTTGAGTGGATTAGGCGAACTGTCGGCCGGTCGCCGCGGTGACTAATGCGCCACCGAGCTTATTTGGAGCGCGTATCGAGTTATTGTCGCTTATCTGATGATGCGCGGGCGCAGCCGCGGCCGGTGCGGCGGCGGCCGCGGCGCGAGGTCCCCGCCGCGCCCCTGTACCACCATCCACCGACTCCTGGTGACTAATGACCGCTCTTCTGAAATGTCTAAGAATTATTCCACATTGATCGCCGCAATAAATTAAGTCACGCACTCGACTCCCAAGGAATGCGTGATTTAATATGTAAATAGCCATAACACGACTGGAACGCGAGTTGCACTTCTTCGTATCAGAGTTAGATTGATAATTCATCAAAGTACGCAACCGAATCTGATTTCGAGTCTACTTACAGTGACCCGAATGTAGTACTAGCGGCGATGACGTCAGATAATCCGCGATGCGACAGCCGCTGGTAGGGGTCGGGGATGAACGGTAGTCGCAGCACGAGCCTCGGTATCTGTAGATCAGTGTCGCCGTCACCTGACACCCGACACCTCGGTGGCATTACCCGGATCCGCGTTAAATTAATGAAAACATCCATCCATAAAGACCCGAACGCCTCTGCGTTCTTATGAATGAAATTCCAACCTGCACGGGTTCGAATCCTTTTTTATGATGATCATAAATTAAACGACCAATTTCCAGCGAGTGTCACAGCGCGGATAAAGGAATCATTTTTATAATATCCTCAGCGCTTAACAAGGGTACAAATAATGCCCACGCATATTCACGCGGCTATAAGTCGGGATCGAGAGAGCTGCCCACTGACTGCTAAACTGTTAATATAAATAATGAACTGTGTTATGGGCTGGCGTGGTAGGTAGCATTGCGTTGACTAACGATCTTTTTGTGCCGGGACCCATAACTTGGAGTGGAGTGAGGACGCTGGTTTGTTTGTTATTGTTCGCAGGTTTTGGCATCGGGGTCTTACGCAGGGGATTTTATATCGTCAGTCGTGCACTACTACTATACTATTACACTATTACTACTATTATTATTACTATTTTATACTATTTATGTATAAAACACATAAAAACTCCTTGTTACTGGCCGGTGGCAATGTGACGTTTTATACTTTTTATATTTTGAATAAATGACTTATTGATTTTGACTTATACAAAGCAGAGGCATTTTTATTTACCTAATACATTTAATTCATTTTCATACAATTTATACAATATACAAGCCTTCTGCTAACTTTTACATGGTGCCGAATATTCAGTTTATATTTCCAGAAACGCTATTTTGGTAAAATTTTCAAAACATAATTTATTTTCAAACCGAACGGCCGCCGCCGTCGCGTTCATTTGTTTTCAGCCGAAATTTTCTAGTGAAAGATGGAAGAGGCTAAGAAAAAGCTAATGGCCCAGAAGGGGCAGTGCAAAGCCGCTTTCACACGCCTTGAAAATAAGCTCAACGACGCTGAAATTAAATTCACGCTAGATGAACTGAAGGTACGTCGGAAAAATTTGATTGAAAATTATAACTTTTTTAAAGATATCGCTCTCAACTTAGTGCTTTTGGGCGAGGCCGCCAATACCGAAGAAGATGAAATTGAGGAGCGATATCTTCATTTGATGGCCTCTCTTGAAGGGCGTATGAATCCTTCCCCTCGCGGAGATAGGTCTGTTGAAGAACCAAAGGACAAATCCAACAGGGCAAAGCTTCCGGCCCTGGACATACCCGTCTTTGACGGAAAAATTGCAGCATTCAAACCGTTCGATGAGGTCTTCAACGCTCTTGTACATAATGATACAAGGATTTCAGACATTGAGCGCTTATGCTTCTTAAAGAAATATTTGAAAGGTGAGCCACTACAACTCATTGACAGCTTGCCTATCACAGGCAAGTCCTACCAATCTGCTCGAGAGCTCCTGCGCAAAAGGTTTGATAATCCAGCCCTGCTGATCAATAACCACGTGACTTCCCTGCTTGATCTGTGCAATATAAGTCGTAGCTCTGCACAGCCCCTGAGAGACTTCGTGGCACAAGTAAGACAGCATGTGAGCGCATTAAAAAACCTAGAACAGCCAGTTACCCAGTGGGACGCGATGCTCTCGTGTATTTTGATACGTAAGCTAGACTCACTTACTGTGAGATTATTTCACTCAGAGCGGGACACCACAAAGGTTGTAACAGTCGAAGAGTTATTAAGCTTTTTAGAAAAACGTGCAGCCTCCCTGGAGGCAAGCCCCACTATGAGTGAGAAGTCTCAGAGTAAGTCTTCTGTACATTTGGCTACTACCAATAAGGTAAAAGAGAATATTGTCAAATGTAAAATGTGTTCTGAAGAACACAAGTTGTTTAAATGTCCCTCTTTTATAGCATTGTCACCTAAGAAAAGGCATGAATTTGTTGTCATGAACAAGTTGTGCCAAATATGTCTAGCATTTCATGCACAAACATGTAGGTACAAATTTAAATGTTCTGTTTGTAATTCCAGGCTTCACAATACATTAATACACGTCGATGACGATAAACCTGTGAAAGCAACTGGGAGTGAACAAGCACAACTGGTAAATTTGCATATATCACAACCTGCCGCTGAAACCGTCTTGTTGCCAACGGCTAGGGTGTTGGTAACCGGAGCCAACAACAAAAGGTTTGTCGTGCGCGCTTTGCTTGATTGTGGTAGCCAAACTTCATTTTGCACCACTGGTTTAGCGAAGCAGCTAGGGTTGCCACTGTTTGACTTGCAGACAAATATTGGTATATTAGGTGATGCTTGCACAAACCTAGCTAACAAGGGCATTAATTTGTGTATAGAATCATTAGCCAACGATTTTAAACTTAATATAACTTGCTCCTTAATTAATAAAATTACATCAAAGCTTCCACAAAGGCAAATTGATTTAAGCGGTTTTATAATACCAAAGCATGTTGTCTTGGCTGATTCGGAGTTTTACATTCCAGGTCATATATCTCTACTTCTTGCTGCTGATGTCTTCTTTAGAATCGTTTTAGATGGAAAGATAGAGGGTGGGCCGGCAGACCCAACATTGTTGAACACTCATTTAGGATACATTATTTCATCATCTACATGTAATTCAAACGTCAAATCTATCACTATGCATACAGTCACTCGTCCTGATCTTGATCATTGCATCAGTCAATTTTGGGAGGCGGAAAAGGTACCGGATATTTATCACGAGTCACTGCCAGAGAACGAGTATAGTGAGAAGATATTTAAAGAATCTATTTCTTTACAAAATAATACATTACAGGTCAAATATCCGCTCAAGGTTGAACTGCAGGACATTGACCCTTCTAATTCATATGCAATCGCTTTGCAAAGATTATACAATTTAGAAAAGAGATTTATAAAGGATCCAGGTTATTATGATTTATACAGAAACTTTATACATGAGTACCTAGACTTAGGGCATGCAAAAATAATTAATACAAAGACCTGCGATCCAATAGATCAACCATTATTTTTTCTACCTCATCATGGGGTACTGCGACCTGAAAGGCTAACTAATAAGCTTCGGGTTGTATTTGACGGAAGCGCGAAGACCAAAGGCGGTCTAAGTTTAAATGACTTAATGTGCAATGGTCCAGTAGTACAGCGCTCATTGTTTGACATACTAATACAATTTCGCAAATACAAGTACACGCTACAATGTGACGTGCGTCATATGTATCGAATGATTTTTATACATCCAGAACATTTATGCCTTCAAAACATTTTATGGCGAGAGAATGGTGTGTTGAATGTCCTGCAGTTACAAACAGTGACGTATGGTTTGACCAGCTCTGCATACCTGGCCACAAGGTGTCTCATTTATTTGGCTAAGAAATATGAAAATCTATATCCACTAGCGTCAAAGGCCATCATCAATTCGTCCTATATCGATGATATTCAAACTGGTAGTGATACATTTGAGGAGGCCTTACAGCTTAGAAACGAAATAATTTCATTGATGCAGCTTGCAAATTTTAATCTTCATAAATGGGTATCAAATGATTTAGAATTGCTTAAAGATATACCTAAAGACAAGCTTGGTTTTGATTGTAGAGATTTGGATCAGGACAAGTCTGTATTAAAAGTTCTAGGTGTCTCTTATCATGCACAACAGGATGTATTCCGATTGAGTGGTCGAGTAGTAACCCCCACTAAAATTGCTACAAAGAGGAATGTATTAAGTTCAATTAGTAGGCTGTTCGATCCTATGGGATTTGCCGGTCCAGTCACTATGAAAGCCAAATTATTTCTACAGGAGCTTTGGCAAAATGATTTGGATTGGGATTCCCCTTTACCAACTGAATTAAAAGTTTTGTGGGATAATTTTTATACAAGTCTCGTAGAAATGCCTGAATTAATTATTCCTCGCTATATTCAAACCGGCGGTGCAGATGAAGTCGAGCTGATCGGTTATTGCGATGCTTCAGCGACTGGTTATGGTTGTTGTATTTATATAAAAGTAAAACATGGTAATGAGTGTTTTGTTCACTTGCTTTGCTCAAAGTCAAGGTTAAACAGTATTAATTCTAAGTTAACCATTCCAAAGCTAGAGCTTAATGGATCTCTATTGCTAGGCAAACTCGCTAGTCATGTGTCTGCGCTCTTAGGAATTAAAAATGTTCATCTTTTTTGTGACTCCAAAATTGTTCTTGGATGGTTAGACGAATTACCAGTTAAGCTCCCTGCTTACATTGGTAACCGTGTAAGCGAAATAAGAAAGCTTACGCGTGATTCATGCTGGCACTTTACACCAGGCCTATTAAATCCAGCTGACATTTTATCCAGGGGATCCGATCCGAAGGACATTGTAGACAACACGCTATGGATGCATGGGCCCGGCTACCTTTTAGATTCCAGCAATTATAATTTCTATTTAGCTAATATTGAGATTCCTTTACAGCAAAGTTATATAGAAGGTATGTGTCATGCAATTCTTGATAAAGAAAATTTACTTCCAATTTTTGAGAGATGTTCAAGTTTATACAAAACTGTGCGTATCATGGCTTATGCCTTGAGATTTATAAAAAAATGTAAACAAGATAACATCAACTTAGGTCACATATCTGTTGGAGAATTCAGAGACGCTTTGACTGCTGTTATAAAGGATGTTCAATTTCACTACTTTGCAGAAGAGCTCAAGTGTATTTCTCAAAAGAGTGATATCAAAACTTCTCTGAAATCATTACATCCTTTTGTTGATAGCAAGGGTGTTCTCCGTGTTGGAGGCAGACTACATAACGCTGATGTACATTATTCAAAGAAATTTCCTATTATTTTGCCAAAACATTGTCATATTACCCAGCTTATCATAAGACAAGAGCATTTAAACTTACTACATGGCGGGTTAAAGCTTGTTTTAAGTAGCCTGTCCCAAAGATATTATATTATAAATTCAGTTCGACAATGTAAGAATGTAATTCATAAATGTGTGGTTTGTTGTAGACACAAGGCCGAGGCTTCACAACAGCTCATGGGGTCGCTGCCAAAAGACCGTGTGACTCCTGCCCGGGTCTTTGAGAAGGTGGGCTTGGACTATTGTGGTCCTTTTGACATAAAACAGTCGTCCAAAAGGAATACCATCATCACGAAGGGTTATGTTGCCGTGTTTGTTTGCTTCGCCTCCAAAGCTGTTCACATAGAGGTCGTGTCCGACATGTCAGCCGACACATTCTTAGCGGCATTTAAAAGGTTTGTGTCTCGCAGAGGTATACCCTCTGACGTATATTGCGACAATGCCACTACATTCAAGGGTGCTAACAACCAATTAAAAGATTTATACAAGATACATTCTAGTAAGGAATTCCAAGATAGAGTTCATAATTTGTGTGATACTCTGCAGCGGCGCCACCATGATAAATAGTGACCAATCATAGTAGAAAATGATGTACCCTTAATGCCCATAATGTACTCATATCGTTTATTGATGTACCTTCACGAGGTAACGAGATATTTGACATTTTAGGTGGCGCCGCTGGGTAGTATACTCCCTGGCGACGCCACGGTGTACTCGTACTTAGTAATGATATCGGCAACTATATTCTGTTGTAAATTAATGTACTAATGCTGTATGCTATGTACGTGTTAAAACATATAATTTTAGGACAGTAGTTTTATTTATTTCAGTCCATTAAAGTTACCTTGAAAACGCCCGTACAGTACCTAGAGACGCCACATTGTACTCATACTTAGTACAGATATTGGCAACTATATTCTATTGGAAACTAATGTACGAGTGCTGTATGATAAGTACATGCTAAATAATATGATTAAAAGGCAGTAGTTTTATTTATTTTAGTTAATTAAAGTTACCTTGAAAACGCCCGTACAGTTTGGGTTCATATACTTTTAGTACCGACATAGTAACTGTAATAAAAGATGTCTTCGAGTTATGCCATTGATGTTCTTTAATTTATTAATCTATTCTTTATTTAGTACATTCAATTATATCATTGAAACATCACTGTATACCTTTATCGAATTACACTTTCCATTTACGTAGGAAATGCGGTCAACAATGTCAGCATCTTGGCGGGTTCGGTTCGTTCACGCGGAACCTTAAGCATTTTTTTAAATAAAAGTACCTTAAGTTACTCCTTATAACATCAGCTATCTGTTAGTGAAAGTCCTGTAAAAATCGCTCCAGCCGTTTCGGAGATTATTCGGAACAAACATCCAAACAAACAAAAAAAAATAAAATTGTGTTTTTGTTAATAGCACCGTATATTATATACTTCCATGTATGCATTTAGTATTAAGCTGTTAATTTGACACTAAAACAGACCCTTCAATTTTATTTATTTGTATAGAAGATTTTTATCATTACCAAAATAATAGAAACAAAGTTTAAACTAAATACACTAGACCGCAAAGAAAAAGGGTCGGTTAGAAAATTTTCAATAGGGTAAGGTTGCTTAAGTCGTTCCACCTAAGGGAATAATGACGTATTTCTTACTGTAATTAAAATGAAACAAAATCTTTTACATAGATGATGGAATCTTTATTCAAATGCCCTTCAACCAGCATTGATACAAATTCAAACACCCTTATCAAAAAACGTATATTAACGTTTTAAAAAAAAAAAAAACTTTGGTACTTCTTAGGGGTCTAGTCGCCTATGTCGTAGCTTGCACGTTTTGTAAATAGCGGACGAAATATTAAGGGGTTACGATTTAAGCGGTGGTACGACTTGAGCAACCTTACCCTATCTTCACAAGTACCTGACCTAGCTTCATGAAATAAAGATTAAATTAAAGAATATTTTAATATACTTAAATGAAAATAAAAAAAAAATTGTTAAAGCATTTTATTTTTAACTAGCTTTTGCCCGCGACTTCGTCCGCGCAGAATATAAATTTAAAAAATCCGTTTCCGTTTTCTGGAACCCAAATCCCGTATCCCGTATCCGTATCCGTATCCTGTATCACGCATCCCACATCCCATATCCCGTATCTCGTATCCGTATCCCGTATCCCGTATCCCGTATCCCGTATCCCGTATCCCGTATCCCGTATCCCGTATCCCGTATCCCGTATCCCGTATCCCGTATCCCGTATCCGTATCCGTATCCGTATCCCTATCCCGTATACCGTATCCCGTATCACGCATTCCGTATCCCGTATCCCGTATCCCTTACCCCATATCCCGTATCCCGTATCCCGTATCCCGTATCCCGTATCCCGTATCCCGTATCCCGTATCCCGTATCCCGTATCCCGTATCCCGTATCCCGTATCCCGTATCCGTATCCCGTATCCGTATCCCGTATCCGTATCCCGTATCCCGTATCACGCATCCCACATCCCGTATGCCGAATCCCGAATCCCGCATCCCATATCCCGTAACCCGTATCCCGTATCCCATATACAAAATCCCGTATCCCATATCGCGTATCCCGTATCCCATACCCCGTATAATTTTCAAAAACGCTATTATTATTATTTTTTTAAAAGACACTTAATCACCAATTTTCTTAATTCTAACTACAAAAATGACGAACTTCCATACAAACTTTCATCCCCTATTTTACCCCCTTAGGGGATGTATTTTCAAAAACCCTGAAATTAATATTGTTTACCTTTTAAAAGTCACCTAATCACCAATTTTTATAATTCCAACTTAAAAAAATGACGAACATCCATAAAAACTTTCACCCCCTATTTTAACCCCTTAGGGTTTAAATTTTCAAAAAAGATGAAATTATTATTTTTAATACGTAAAAAGAAACCTAAACACAAATTTTCATTATGCTAACTACAAAAATGACGAACTTCCATACAAACTTTCATCCCCTATTTTACCCCCTTAGGGGATGTATTTTCAAAAACCCTGAAATTAATATTGTTTATCTTTTAAAAGTCACCTAATCACCAATTTTTATAATTCCAACTTCAAAAAATGACGAACATCCATAAAAACTTTCACCCCCTATTTTAACCCCTTAGGGTTTAAATTTTCAAAAAAGATGAAATTATTATTTTTAATACGTAAAAAGAAACCTAAACATAAATTTTCATTATGCTAACCTCAGAAATGACGAACTTCCATACAAACTTTCGTCCCCTATTTTACCCCCTTAGGGGTTGAATTTTCAAAAACGCAGCAATTCAAGTTTTTTATTTTTAAAAAGGAACCTCAACACAAATTTTCATAATTCTAACTTCAAAAATGACGAACATCTATACAAACTTCCCAACTAACTTTCATCCCCTATTTTACCACCTTAGGGGTTGAATATTCGAAAACGCCGAAAACCATAATTTTTATTTTTAAAAAGACACCTCAACACAAATTTTCATAATTCTAACTTGAAAAATGACGAACTTGCATACAAACTTTCATCCCCTATTTAACCCCCTTAGGGGTTGAATTTTCCAAAATCGCTTCTTATTGCTTGTCTACGTCACAAAATATATCTACTGTCCAAATTTCATGTCTCTAACTTCAGTAGTTTCGGCTCGGCGTTGATGAGTCAGTCAGTCAGTCAGTCAGTCAGTCAGCATTTCCCTCTTTATATATTAGTATAGATAAATGTAACCTAAAAAAAATGCGTAGTTAAGATATTGATGATTTTCTAACCGACCCTTTTTCTTTGCGGTCCAGTGTATTTTATTAGCAAAATTAAAGTTTAAATCTAATCGACTTATCCTATTCTAGGTGTTGTAGGATGAGCTGAGAAACATAATAATAGAGTGAAAGTACCTACCTACGTACTTATAAGAATACGTAGAATTTAAGAAAAAATGTAAAATGACAAATTGTAACTGCCCCCGTAGGCCTAAACAAAATAAACGTTTTGAATTTTGAATATTACCTAATAAAGAAAAATTTAAAAAATAAATTATAATACTATACATTGTGATCGTTTGTTGTACTAAATGCATACATGGAAGTAGGTACTACGAACAAAAACACAATTTTAAAATTTTTTGTTTGTCTGTCTGGATGTTTGTTCCGAATAATCTCCGAAACGGCTGGAGCGATTTTAACAGGACTTTCACTAACAGATAGCTGATGTTATAAGGAGTAACTTAAGGTACTTTTATTTTAAAAAATGCTTAGGGTTCCGCGTGAACGAACCGAACCCGCCAAGATGCTGACATTGTTGACCGCATTTCCTACGTAAATGGAAAGTGTAATTCGATAAAGGTATACAGTGATGTTTCAATGATATAATTGAATGTACTACATAAAGAATAGATTAATAAATTAAAGAACATCAATGGCATAACTCGAAGACATCTTTTATTACAGTTACTATGTCGGTACTAAAAGTATATGAACCCAAACTGTACGGGCGTTTTCAAGGTAACTTTCTAACTAAAATAAATAAAACTACTGTCTTTAATCATATTATTTAGCATGTACTTATCATACAGCACTCGTACATTAGTTTCCAATAGAATATAGTTGCCAATATCTGTACTAAGTATGAGTACAATGTGGCGTCTCTAGGTACTGTACGGGCGTTTTCAAGGTAACTTTAATGGACTGAAATAAATAAAACTACTGTCCTAAAATTATATTTTTAACACGTACATAGCATACAGCATTAGTACATTAATTTACAACAGAATATAGTTGCCGATATCATTACTAAGTACGAGTACACCGTGGCGTCGCCAGGGAGTGTAATACCCAGCGGCGCCACCTAAAATGTCAAATATCTCGTTACCTCGTGAAGGTACATCAATAAACGATATGAGTACATTATGGGCATTAAGGGTACATCATTTTCTACTATGATTGGTCACTATTTATCATGGTGGCGCCGCTGCAGAGTATCACACCATAATTTAGCTCTGCAAAAAGAAATAAAATTTCATTTAATCCCAGCTTACAGCCCCAATCATGGTGGACTCTGGGAGGCAGCTGTTAAATCATTAAAATTTCATCTTAAAAGAATTTCATCTAACAAAATTTTTACTTATGAACAATTCAGTACAATTATGTCTGAAATTGAATGCATTTTGAATTCACGTCCATTACTTTCAATTACTTCTCAAGATTCATCCGATTTTTCTGTCCTAACACCTGGACATTTCATCATTGGTCGTCCTTTAACTGCTATTCCTCAGCCAGATTTAACTGATATACCATCTAATAGGCTTCGGTTTTGGAGGTGTTGTGAACAAATAAGGCAGCACTTTTGGAAGGTCTGGTCAAAGGATTACCTATCAACATTAAATGAAAGAACTAAGTGGAGAAAAGTTCAGCCCAACCTCCAAATTGGTGATATCATTTTATTAATAAATCCCAACACTCCGCCTCTTCATTGGCCCCTGGGCAGGATCACAAAGGTGTTTTGTGGCAATGATCAAAGGGTTAGAGTTGTAGAGGTGCAAACCTCAGATGGAAAGCTGCATAGTCGGGCAGTTTCTAAAATTGTGGTGTTGCCCATCACATGATGTTCCATTTTATACCTGTTCACTCATTTTGTTTCATGTCATGTTCTTTTATGAATTATTATTTATTTTGGTCATGAGCTTTGACCTTTATTTTTCTTTTACAGAAAGCTGTGAGCTATCTCATGTTATAATTCAATTAGTTATGTTTATTTCTATTATAATTATTATTTTAAGTTGAATTTATTAACTTTATATTTAGGTACAGTCTTAATCATAAGACACATTCAGTCTGTAACCAGGTAGGTACAGTGCTTAGCATAATTCAATGTACATTTTTGCCCCTGGCAGATTATGTATAAAACACATAAAAACTCCTTGTTACTGGCCGGTGGCAATGTGACGTTTTATACTTTTTATATTTTGAATAAATGACTTATTGATTTTGACTTATACAAAGCAGAGGCATTTTTATTTACCTAATACATTTAATTCATTTTCATACAATTTATACAATATACAAGCCTTCTGCTAACTTTTACAATTTATTTGAACCAGACCTCAATGAAAATATATTATCGTATTCTGATTGTTCTTTTGTAACTCTTATCTTAGCTTTCTTTTGTTTAAATAATGATTGTCTCCTTTACTAGTGTCTACCAATAGATTATGAATATCGATTTCAGAAAAATAAAACTCTTTAGTCCAATTAACTTGAATTTCATAAACTAAACTTAATTTCTAATGCTGCAAAATTATTCATGCTCAAAATGCATCCCTCAAACTTAATTAATAAAACGAGCCATTAGCTTGCTATAATCGGTGCAAAAAAATTAGTCGCTCGCTTACTTGCGTCAAAACTGAGCGAGCGACTAATTTGCCCAAACGGGCAAACTTCAAAACCGCATTATAATGCAGGGACACAGGTCAT
Source organism: Drymonia ruficornis (assembly GCA_947859195.1). NCBI lineage: Eukaryota > Metazoa > Arthropoda > Insecta > Lepidoptera > Notodontidae > Drymonia > Drymonia ruficornis. The sequence continues at coordinate 10,111,978 of OX401905.1, read as the reverse complement.
AATTCGCAACTGTAACTCGATACGTCGAGGACAGTAGTCCGAGCGGGCTCCTGCCTGCCCACGCGAGTCTTGGGCGCGATGCAGGATGAAGCACAACAGTAAATTTCGTCCACCCGGCTCGGCATATCTGGGCATCCCTTTTTCGTTTACCTATGTAATGACTACTGTGCATTGGTTGTTGTGTTGCAAAAGACTCGAGTTCTTTAGCCTCATTTTTAGGGCTCGAGCCTTTTTACGAAACCTCGAAGGCTAAAGAACTAATTCAGCCCCGAGTCTTCGAGGCGAAGAGGAGGCTCTCGGAAATAGAGCCTTTATTTTGAAGCTCTTTCTAAAAAGGCTTGGAGCCCTTTTTGGTTTTAGCCCTTTGTAACCATTCTTGACTTTAGTTGAATACGCACGATTATTCTAACTATTGTTGACCACTATTGACCATTCTTGACTATTTTGACCGTTGTTGACTATTTCGACTATTTTTGACTATTTTTGACTATATTTGAATATATTTGTCTATTTTTGACATTTTTTGACTACTTTTGACTATATTTGACTATTTTTGACAATTTTGTCTATTTTTGTCTATTTTTGAATATATTTGTCTATTTTTGTCATTTTTTGACTATATTTAAATATATTTGACTATTTTTGACTATATTTGAATATATTTGTCTATTTTTGATTATTTTTGACCATTGTTGACTATTTCGACTATTTTTGAATACATTTGTCTATTTTTGACTACTTTTGTCTATTTTTTACTATTTTTGTCAATTTTTGGCTGTTTTTGACTATATTTGACTATTTTTGACCATTGTTGACTATTTCGACTATTTTTGACAATATTTGAATACATTTGAATATTTTTGTCTATTTTTGACTATATTTGAATATATTTGTCTATTTTTGATTATTTTTGTAATTTTTTGACTATATTTGAATATTTTTGACTATTTTTGTCTATTTTTGACTATTTTTGACTATATTTGAATATATTTGTCTATTTTTGACATTTTTTGACTATTTTTGACTATATTTGAATATTTTTGACTATTAATGACTTTATTTGAATACATTTGAATATTTTTGTCTATTTTTGACTATTTTTGACTTTATTGAATATATTTGAATAAATTTGAATATTTTTGTCTATTTTTGACTATTTTTGACTATTTTTGACTATTTTTGACTATATTTGACTATATTTGAATATATTTGTCTATTTTTGATTATTTTTGACATTTTTTGACTATATTTGAATATTTTTGATTATTTTTGTTTATTTTTGTTTATTGTTGACATTTTTGACTATTTTTGACTATATTTGACTATATTTGAATATTTTTGACTATTTTTGGCTATATTTGAATATTTTTGTCTATTTTTGTCTATTTTTGACTATTTTTGACTATTTTTGACTATATTTGAAAATATTTGTCTATTTTTGATTATTTTTGACATTTTTGACTATATTTGAATACTTTGACTATTTTTGTCTATTTTTGGCTAGATTTGTCTATTTTGTTTATTTTTGATTTTTTGTGACTATTTTTGATTATTTTTGACATATTTTTACTATTTTTGACTGTTTTTGACAATTTTTGTCATTTTTTGGCTGTTTTTGACTATTTTTGACCATTGTTGACTATTTCGACTATTTTTGACTATATTTGAATACATTTGAATATTTTTGTCTATTTTTGACTATATTTGAATATATTTGTCTATTTTTGATTATTTTTTAAATTTTTTGACTATATTTGAATATTTTTGACTATTTTTGTCTATTTTTGACTATTATTGACTATATTTTATTTTTTTATTTTTTATTATTGACTATATTTGAATACATTTGAATATTTTTGTCTATTTTTGACTATTTTTGATTATATTTGAATATATTTGTCTATTTTTGATTATTTTTGACTATTTTTGTATATTTTTGTCTATTTTTGACTATTATTGACTATTTTTGAATATATTTGTCTATTTTTTATTATTTTTGACATTTTTTCACTATTTTTGACTATATTTGAATATTTTTGACTATTTTTGTCTATTTTTTACTATATTTGAATATATTTGTCTATTTTTGATTATTTTTGACATTTTTTACTATTTTTGTCTGTTTTTGTCAATTTTTGACAATTTTTGACTGTTTTTGACTATATTTGAATATTTTTGATTATTTTTGACCATTGTTGACTATTTCGACTATTTTTTAATACATTTGTCTATTTTTGACTACTTTTGTCTATTTTTGACAATTTTTGGTTGTTTTTGACTATTTTTGATAATGGTTGACTATTTCGACTATTCTTGACTATTGATGACGGTTTTTAAATATTTTTTGCGAATTTTGACGATTTTTGAAGATTTTTGAATAATTTTGACAATTTTTTACAACTTTTGACTATTTTTGACTAAGTTTGCCTATTTTTGACTATTGTTGACCATTGTTGACAATTTTTTGCAATTGTTGACTATTTTTGACCATTGTTGACTATTTTGGACCATTGTTGACTATTCTTGACGTGTTTTGACAATTTTTGACGTATTTTGACAATTTTTGACTAAGTTTGCCTATTTTTGACTATGTTTGACCATTTTTGACTATTTTTGACTATTTTTGACCATTTTTGACTGTTGTTAACTACTTTTGACTATTTTTGACCATTGTTGATTATTTTTACTATTGTTGACTGTTTTTGGCTAATGTTGACTATTTTTGACGTATTTGGACTATTTTTGACGAATTTTTGACCATTATTGACTATTCTTGACCATCGTTGACTATTGTTAATTGTATTTGAATATTTTTGACCTTCTTTTGACTATTTTTGACCATTTTTGGCTATTTTTGACTATTTTTGACTATTTTTGACTATTTTTGACTTTTTTTTACCTTTGTTGACTATTTTTGACCATTGTTGACTATTTTTGGCCATAGTTGACTATTTTTGACGTATTTTGACCATTTATGACTATTTTTGACGAATTTTTGGCTATTTTTGACTATTTTTGACTACTTTTTACCTTTGTTGACTATTTTTGACCATTGTTGACTATTTTTGGCCATAGTTGACTATTTTTGACGTATTTTGACCATTTATGACTATTTTTGACGAATTTTTGAGTATTTTTGACCATGGTTGACTATTTAGACTATTCTTGACTAATGATGACTGTTTTTAAATATTTTTGGCGAATTTTGACGATTTTTGAAGATTTTTGACTATATGACTATTTTTGACTATTTTTAACTATTTTTGACTATTTTTGACCATTGTTGATTATTTTTACTATTGTTAACTGTTTTTGGCTAATGTTGATTATTTTTGACGTATTTTGACAAATTTTGACTAAGTTTGCCTATTTTTGACTATGTTTGACCATTTTTGCCTATTTTTGCCTATTTTTGACTATTTTTGTCTATTTTTGACTATTTTTAACTATTTTTGACTATTTTTGACCATTGTTGATTATTTTTACTATTGTTAACTGTTTTTGGCTAATGTTGACTATTTTTGACGTATTTTGACAATTTTTGACTAAGTTTGCCTATTTTTGACTATGTTTGACCATTTTACTATTTTTGACTATTTTTGACTAATGTTGAAAAATTTTGAAAATTTTTGACCATTGTTGAGTATTTTTAGGTATTGTTGACTATTTTTGACGTATTTTGACCATTTATGACTATATTTGACGAATTTTTGAGTATTTTTGACCATGGTTGACTATATAGACTATTCTTGACTAATGATGACTGTTTTTAAATATTTTTGGCGAATTTTGACGATTTTTGAAGATTTTTGACTATATGACTATTTTTGACTATTTTTGACCATTGTTGACTATTTTTGACTATTCTTGACGTATTTTGACTATTTTGACAATCTTTTACATTTTTTGACTAAGTTTGCCTATTTTTGATAATTTTTATTATTTTTGATTATTTTTTAATATTTTGATTATTTTTTAATAATTTGACTATTTTTGATAATTTTTGACTGTTTTTGACTATTTTTGACAATTTTTGACAATTTTTGACCATTGTTGACTATTTTTAGTTATTGTTGACTATTTATGACGTATTTTGACCATTTATGACTATATTTGACGATATTTTGGCGATTTTTGACTATTTTTGACCATGGTTGACTATTTAGACTATTCTTGACTATTGATGACTGTTTTTAGTATTTTTGGCGAATTATGTCGATTTTTGAAGATTTTTGACTATATGACTATTTTTGACTATTTTTAGCTATTGTTGACTATTTTTAGCTATTGTTGACTATTTTTAGCTATTGTTGACTATTTTTGACCATTGTTGAATATTTTTGGCCATTGTTGACTATTTTTGACGTATTATTACCGCTTTTGACTAATTTTTGGCTATTTTTGACTATTTTGACTATTGTTTGGCAATTTTTGTCAATTTTTGACTATTTGACTATTTTTGACTATTTTTGACTATTTTTGACAATTTTTGACTGTTTTTGACTATTTTTGACCATTGTTGACTATTTTTAGCTATTGTTGACTATTTTTGACGTATTTTGACAATTTTTGACTATTTTGGTCAAAAATAGTCAAAATTCGTCAAAAATAGTCAAAATACGTCAAAAATAGTCAACATCTGCCAAAAACAGTCAACAATAGTAAAAATTGTCAAAAATGGTCAAAAATAGTCAAAAATAGTCAAATTGTCAAAAATTGACAAAAATTGCCAAACAATAGTCAAAATAGTCAAAAATAGCCAAAAATTAGTCAAAAGCGGTAATAATACGTCAAAAATAGTCAACAATGGCCAAAAATATTCAACAATGGTCAAAAATAGTCAACAATATCTAAAAATAGTCAACAATAGCTAAAAATAGTCAACAATAGCTAAAAATAGTCAAAAATAGTCAACAATGGTCAAAAATAGTAAAATATAGTCAAAATAGTCCAAAACGGATAAAAACAGTCAAAAGTGGTCAAAAATAGTCGAAATAGTCCACAATGGTCAAAAATAATCAAAAATAGTCAAATATCGTCAAAACAGTCAAAAATTGTCAATAATGGTCAAAAATTATCAAAAATAGACAAACATATTCAAATATAGTCAAAAATAGTCGAAATAGTCAACAATGGTCAAAAATAATCAAAAATAGTCAAAACTAGTCAAAAATAGTCAAAAATAGTCAAAAATAGTCAACAATGGTCAAAAATAGTCAAAAATAGACAAAAATAGTCATATAGTCAAAAATCTTCAAAAATCGACATAATTCGCCAAAAATACTAAAAACAGTCATCAATAGTCACGAATAGTCTAAATAGTCAACCATGGTCAAAAATAGTCAAAAATCGCCAAAATATCGTCAAATATAGTCATAAATGGTCAAAATACGTCATAAATAGTCAACAATAACTAAAAATAGTCAACAATGGTCAAAAATTGTCAAAAATTGTCAAAAATAGTCAAAAACAGTCAAAAATTATCAAAAATAGTCAAATTATTAAAAAATAATCAAAATATTAAAAAATAATCAAAAATAATAAAAATTATCAAAAATAGGCAAACTTAGTCAAAAAATGTAAAAGATTGTCAAAATAGTCAAAATACGTCAAGAATAGTCAAAAATAGTCAACAATGGTCAAAAATAGTCAAAAATAGTCATATAGTCAAAAATCTTCAAAAATCGTCAAAATTCGCCAAAAATATTTAAAAACAGTCATCATTAGTCAAGAATAGTCTAAATAGTCAACCATGGTCAAAAATACTCAAAAATTCGTCAAATATAGTCATAAATGGTCAAAATACGTCAAAAATAGTCAACAATAGCTAAAAATACTCAACAATGGTCAAAAATTTTCAAAAATTTTCAAAAAATTTCAACATTAGTCAAAAATAGTCAAAAATAGTAAAATGGTCAAACATAGTCAAAAATAGGCAAACTTAGTCAAAATACGTCAAAAATAGTCAACATTAGCCAAAAACAGTTAACAATAGTAAAAATAATCAACAATGGTCAAAAATAGTCAAAAATAGTTAAAAATAGTCAAAAATAGACAAAAATAGGCAAAAATAGGCAAAAATAGTCAAAAATGGTCAAACATAGTCAAAAATAGGCAAACTTAGTCAAAATTTGTCAAAATACGTCAAAAATAGTCAACATTAGCCAAAAACAGTTAACAATAGTAAAAATAATCAACAATGGTCAAAAATAGTCAAAAATAGTTAAAAATAGTCAAAAATAGTCAAAAATTGTCAATAATGGTCAACAATAGTCAAAAATAGGCAAACTTCGTCAAAAATAGTCAAAAGTAGTAAAAAATTGTCAAAAATATTCAAAAATCTTCAAAAATCGTCAAAATTCGCCAAAAATATTCAAAAACCGTCATCAATAGTCAAGAATAGTCGAAATAGTCAACCATTATCAAAAGTAGTCAAAATAGTCATAAATGGACAAAATACGTCAAAAATAGTCAAAATACGTCAAGAATAGTCAACAATGGCCAAAAATAATCAAGAATGGTAAAAAAAAGTCAAAAATAGTCAACAATGGTCAAAAATAGTCAAAAATATTCAAAACAGTCAACAATAGTCAACAATGGTCAAGAATAGTCAAGAATAGTCAAGAATAGTCAAGAATAGTCAAGAATAGTCAAGAATAGTCAACAATGGTCAAGAATAGTCAAGAATAGTCAAGAATAGTCAAGAATAGTCAAGAATAGTCAAGAATAGCCAAGAATAGTCAGGAATAGTCACGAATAGTCAAGAATAGTCGAGAATAGTCGAGAATTGTCGAGTATAGTCGAGCATAGTCAAGAATAGTCAAGAATAGTCAAGAATAGTCGAGAATAGTCGAGAATAGTCAAGAATAGTCGAGAATAGTCGAGAATAGTCGAGAATAGTCGAAAATAGTCGAGAATAGTCGAGAATAGTCAGGATAGTCAAGAATAGTCAAGAATAGTCGAGAATAGTCGAGAATAGTCAAGAATAGTCAAGTTTAGTCAAGAATAGTCGAGAATAGTCGAGAATAGTCGAGAATAGTCGAGAATAGTCAAGAATAGTCGAGAATAGTCGAGAATAGTCGAGAATAGTCAAGAATAGTCAAGAATAGTCGATTATAGTCGAGTATAGTCGAGAATAGTCGAGAATAGTCGAGAATAGTCGAGAATAGTCAGGATAGTCAAGAATAGTCGAGTATAGTCGAGTATAGTCGAGAATAGTCGAGAATAGTCGAGAATAGTCGAGAATAGTCAGGATAGTCAAGAATAGTCAAGAATAGCCAAGAATAGTCGAGAATAGTCGAGAATAGTCGAGAATAGTCAAGAATAGTCGAGAATAGTCGAGAATAGTCGAGAATAGTCGAGAATAGTCGAGAATAGTCGAGAATAGTCGAGAATAGTCGAGAATAGTCGAGAATAGTCAAGAATAGTCAAGAATAGTCGATTATAGTCGAGTATAGTCGAGAATAGTCGAGAATAGTCGAGAATAGTCGAGAATAGTCAGGATAGTCAAGAATAGTCAAGAATAGTCGAGAATAGTCGAGAATAGTCAAGAATAGTCAAGAATAGTCGAGAATAGTCGAGAATAGTCGAGAATAGTCAAGAATAGTCGAGAATAGTCAAGAATAGTCAAGAATAGTCGATTATAGTCGAGTATAGTCGAGAATAGTCGAGAATAGTCGAGAATAGTCGAGAATAGTCAGGAATAGTCAAGAATAGTCAAGAATAGTGGTCAAGAATAGTCAAGAATAGTCAAGAATAGTCAAGAATAGTCGAGTATAGTCGAGAATAGTCGAGAATAGTCAGGATAGTCAAGAATAGTCAAGAATAGTCGAGAATAGTCGAGAATAGTCAAGAATAGTCAAGAATAGTCAAGAATAGTCGATTATAGTCGAGTATAGTCGAGAATAGTCGAGAATAGTCGAGAATAGTCGAGAATAGTCGAGAATAGTCGAGAATAGTCGAGAATAGTCAAGAATAGTCAAGAATAGTCGATTATAGTCGAGTATAGTCGAGAATAGTCGAGAATAGTCGAGAATAGTCGAGAATAGTCGAGAATAGTCAGGATAGTCAAGAATAGTCGAGTATAGTCGAGTATAGTCGAGAATAGTCGAGAATAGTCGAGAATAGTCGAGAATAGTCAGGATAGTCAAGAATAGTCAAGAATAGTCAAGAATAGTCGAGAATAGTCGAGAATAGTCAAAAAAGTCAAGAATAGTCAGGAATACAATAGACTAGCCAGGAAGAGTCAGCTATAAGGCGACTCCTTCTAATACTTGCGAAGACTTAGAAAGCTCACAACAACGGAGCTCTAAAAGAACTCCGAGCCTAAAAAGGGCTCGAGGTTTATTTAAAACTCGAGTCCTTTTTTAGCCTTGAAATATTCGGAGTCGTTTTTCTTCGACGAGCCTCATAGAAAAGCTCGAGCCTCTTTGAGAGGGCTAAAAGAACTCGAGTCTTTTGCAACACTAATTGGTTGTCTCAAAAATAAGATTCAACCAACAATTTTGTTGAAACATATAATAAATAGATGCTCGAAGATGACATACACGACGACACTGGTAAAATAAAAGAAGTTCTTAGTGGGAAATACTTTGGGTACAGTCTTGGAAACAGACACTTCTCCAGCAATTAAAGTGATACAATAAATAGCAGTGAGACTACGCTAAATAAGTCTCTATGTAGCGCCACTAGTAGGACAATTTAGTCGGACACTAAAAATTTTGACAAGCGCTGGTTAGGTTGACAGGCTGCAAATAAGGTAGAGTTCTCAAAAAGTAAATCCTGCCTAGTGCACGAGCTACACGCACGCGACATACATAGAATATAGAGATGGAATGTCATTCGAAGTGTAATTGCGAGTGTGGAGTTATAAGCAACCCTGTTCGTACAACTATAAAGTGTCCGTACAAATGATTAAGTGTTAAGTTACGATGTTCGCAGGCGCGCGCGCAGCGTGGCACCGTCCTCCATTCACTGACCAGCGTATAATATTACCTTACCGCCGAAAATATCAAATCGACAGGAAGATGTTATCTGTACAGAATGTTATAAAATTGAATATTTTCATATATAATAGGTAGGTGCGCTGCCTACCCCCGCGGCGCGACTCTTCCGGCCGCTCGCCATCGCCGTCCTGTCTCTCCAACTCTACCATTTTTATGACACGTTTTATTGTGAATAGAGATGTTATTTAATATCGCTGTTAACGTCTCCACAAAATTTGAAAAATGTTTTTAGTACTTTCCCTGGTCGATGGGCCGAGCACGGCTGTTATCCGAGTTTATTATACACTATAAATATTCAATAAATAACAAACACGTGTATAAATACAAGTATTTTATATTGAGATCGATTTTTTTATCGTTCAGCGATGAAATAGAATATGCATGCAACACTACTACATGCAACGTTCATATTTACTTGTAAGCAATTCACAAATTTGAAGAGCTTCATCTATATGCAGCCTAAGAAAGTTGTGACGAAAATCTCATAGATGATTTTGTATTCAAATTAAGATAATTTCCATCCACGGTAACAGTTCAAACTTTATTGTGGATGTAATCATTAAATTTTAAACTCCCAACCAATTCCCTACCGTTTCATAGTTTTTTGGTGTAAAATACTCAAACAATTCAATTCACTTGATTGTTTTCTTCATAGGTAAGCGGCCCACATACAGTTTTGGAACATGAGGTAATAACATAGAGATATATCGCACATAGCACCCAGCGTGACAGCCATGCTCCTGCGCCACTCTGTTTGGCCGTTAAATTGAAACAAATCTATAAAGAATTCCACTTTAAATAAATACACTATTAAAAAGCCGTAAAGTACAACTCTAAACGTTCAAATCGCCCGTTTTATGTAAAGTCCGAGTTTCGCGTTAGTATCATAGAGCATTTATCGAAGTGGTTATTAGCAATCCGGTTATATTCACTCACGCTGATGCGCCCGGAGAGGTGGGCGCCGAGGAGTTATAACACTCATTATCTCACCGGGAGACCGGCTTATTAGCATGCTAAATTGATTTCACCGCCTACGTCACTACGAAGAACGTTCAACCGCAGATCAGAGTTTCGTTAGATGAATAAAAATGAGTACCTAATGGGCATATCTATAAATTCTCGATAATAATGTCTTATTTAAAATCCACTAATTGTGACGGTAGTTTGACTTTTATGAACGCAATTAACATTTTATTAAATGTCGCTTTGTATGTCAAAAGCTAGCCGATAGTCGCCTAACCCGTCGAACGCTTCGAACTAAATTGTGTATCGGAAAAACGGTTTAAAAATGTAGAGTGTTGTGTCGCGGCGAATATCAATTAATAGGCGTTGGTGCGCGCGGAGCTGCAAAAGTGTAAAGTGCAGTGAGGCGGGGGGCGTTGCGTAAATCAAGCGCGGATACGCGTAAATTGCCAACGTCCGTGTAACACTGCTCCTCTGCTACGGTATCGTCACTCTACTCGACATTAGTCTTTAAATGACACAAGAAGTTACATACGGGACAAAAGGATTTGTAAAATAAACTTCCTAGATGTCAGGGATTAGGGAAAATAACAGGCACTTAGGTATTGCAATAAATGAGCTGGCGAATTACTTTCTGAACAAGATAGTCATTAAAAAGGATGGCTTGCGTACATATTTTTCTTTTATTTTTCAACCAATCACCACCCAATGCTGAGCGCAGGTCTCTTTCATAGCACTCCGCACTCCTTGCGGTCTTGTGCTTGTGCAAACACAAGTGTGCAAGTAATTTCAAAAACTGAGAACCTTCAGCGACTTATGTTGCTGACCGTAGGTACGAAAAAGTCTAAGTACTACCTATAGGTATGATGCAGAAAATTCTACGTCAAACTAACAAGGAGTAGTATAACTCGCATCAGTCGCATCGACGTATTTGTAACAACACGGGGACGAAGTAAATTTGAAAACAAAAAGGTATGTGTTTGGCACCGGCCGCCGTGAAAAAGTCGCTCCGTTTGGCACAGGGGCGCTGGGCACAGCCGGGCGCACTACACAACACATGCTGCGCGAAAATTATTGCCGTCCGGATTTTTCGAAAGCATTAATGCAAATTTATAGTACCGCGCAGCGCTAATTGCGAACGACGCGAGCTCGTTGATTGTTTCCCCGCCCAATTTATGGCAACACCTATTGCCGATTTAAACCTTTAATTGTAAACGATTCACGTGTTTTATTGGATAGTCGGCGAGTATTTATTCGTGTGCTCACTGTGCGGTCGCGATTATTGATTTTCCGTCGGGTGTGCAGTGCCGAATCGACTTTTTTAAAGTTGGTATAACTTGACTATAATACCTATGAGTTATGACAAAGTGTGCGAACAATATTAGAAAGATAAGTTTCGAAGAGTATTCATACACTAACATGACTTTTTTTTTCAGCAGAAAACATCCATCATATGTTTTTTTTACGGTTTAAATTTTCTTCAAATTAAAATGCAGGATGTTTTTACACACTAATTAATTGTATTATCCAGAAAAAATTACTTACCAACAGGTTTACCCGAACTCTACAAAAACATCACCTAACCACAAATTCATATTTCAATGCTGGAACTATGAAGCCTACGGCGGCTCTACGAAATTGTAGCACGTCGAGTGAGAAGTGGAAAAGTGTCGTAAAAACCAAGAATTACCTCTCGGAAGAGGTAGGGATGTGTTAATAAATTAAGTGACGTCACATCCGAGCGGTTAACAAACTTAGCGGCGACGGCCGGGGGCGGTTCCCGCCTTTTTCGCTTAAGTTTTCCACGCCGCCGGCACCGGAAGTTCGGCCATTATTATTTTACGCGGGCAACAAGCGGCGCGATAATATCCCGCTCCTCGGCCGGGCCGGTTGCTTCAGACTGCCTTTAATGGCGGAACGTGTCTTCTTACTTCGCGCTTAATAGGTGTAATAACTTAAACAGAAAAGCGGGATTTATTAAAGTTCCGCCAGTTCTGACCAATCGATGGTATTTTCGAAAGAGACTTGAGTTATGCCGTAAAAGGAAATTATCTCTCACTTTATTAATATTCACCTGAGCTCTCATTTGCGATAGATAATAGTTGTAAATAACGCATGATAAATAATAACCACACAGACCAACAGGCTATAGACGCCGCATAGCCGGACATTCCCGCACGCCGAGCTTATGCATTACCACTGCATATCTTATTTAGATTTTGATCTGAATCAAAATTTTCCGTCTTCCCTGATACCCCGCAACTTCAATATAAGATGTAACTGACGTCTATTAGGGTTTATTAGTCTATAAATATCCATTACAACCATAGAAAACCGAATACAATTATACTGTGATGTACATCCCACAAAGAGGTAAGGAATTTCAGTTCTAGCTGAAAATTCCGTTGCCCTGTGTACGTAATCGCTAAATCATGGTGTTCTCAATTCCACACACGTCAGGGGCAAGGGATCGTGTTTTGCGTAATCCCGAAGTAAGGCTTAGTTAGGAGTAAGCCGAGGTCGGGTCGGGGCCGTCTCTTCGGCCCCTAAATCAATCCGGGTCCGTCTGAGGCGACGCGGCAAAAATAAGAGGTCGCCAGGCTTTGCCAGCCTGCCACCGCGACAAACAAATCCGCTTGGGTACACATTGTTTGAGGAATCTACGCTGCGATATGATATTACGGTTTTGAATATATACAGGGCCCTAAGTCGCTTAGCCATTGCCATTGAGCTGCTATAGTGATCAACCCTCGAATTGTTCGGCCGACCGGCTGATCGGCCTCTGATTGGTCGGTCAAAATCAACCGACCAATCAGAGGGTCGATTACTATAGCAAAACGCTACAGAAGGGCTAGACAAGTGGCTGACGTCTACGAGCATTCGTTCAAATCGCTACGCTTCATATATGGAAACGACATAAGTCACGTGATAGCTTCGACTTCGTAGAGCATCGTCTCTGTCACTCATACGTCAGACTCATGTGACGTTTTGTCGCTTGTCAGTGGTTAATGCTAGGTGCTTACAGCGTGGTAAAAAATAGGAAACGAAATAACTTTTCTCATTGGTCCTACCGCAGGAAATAACAGCTATCGCAAACCAGCGATTATTTTCGCTTGTCATTTGGTGCGTTCAGGGGCCTTACCACCACCTCTTATTGCAGTATTGTTTTAACGTTTCAGCGACTCTTTGTGCAATGACGTTTCTTATTGTTATGACAATAAGGTACGTCATCGCATAAAAAGTCGCCCCAGAAGAGGCCTCGCATGCCTCGCCCGAGCACTAAAGGTATTATGTCATTATGTCTATGCGTTCCGACATAAAAACTGAGTGCTCGGGCGCGGCATGTACCTGACGTAGACGCAGCCATTACGCTTTCAATGCTTATGCAAACATATTTACCTAAGCGTTATTACCACAAAATGCCACTTTCTCGTGCCGCGCCGAACATCACAATACCGAAATAATAGAATAAAACAGTTGACAGGCCATTGTGTGTTAAATTATTCACGAAATCTATTCGTCGCTCCAGATCTTGGGCGAGATTGTGGCGATATGGTGAAATGCACGCGTTTCCATATTTCATGGCGGGTGAATCCTGCCTGATGACAGTCGTGACAGCTTTATATTGACTTTTTGTACTATTTACATGTGGCTAATGATATCTCTATTCTTGCTATGATGTAGTGTGGATAAGTTTATAAAAAAATCTTTGGTATTTTTTTCTCGACAAGTTGCTCCTGATCATTTTAGGGTTCCGTACCCAAAGAGTGCCAACGGGACCCTATTATAAGCCTACGATGTCCGTCTGTCTGTCCGTCGGTCAGCGGGCTGTATCTTACGAACCGTAATAGGTATAGAGTTGAAATTTTCACAGAATGTGTATTTCTGTTGCCGCTACAACAACAAATACTAAAAATAAAATACGATTTAAAAATAAGGGGGGTCCCCATCAAGAAACTTGATATTTTTGACGTTTTTTATTCTACGGTGGTACGGAACCCTTTATGTGCGAGCCTGACACGCACTTGGCCGGGTTTTTCAACAACTCTTTTATTTCTCAATTTATGAAAATAATGACTTCTTAATATTTTATGATGTAAAATTTAAAGCTAAATAATACCTCTGCTTGAAACTCGACAAAACTTAGATACCAGCTGCTTGTACTGTAATTTTGAAGAAAGAGAAGTGGATTTAACGGTAGCCCGAGGGTGAATACAATTAAAAATTAATCCTATACGGCCATTGATAGTCGGTTAATACGTCGCGCGCGCATCCGGCGAGCGGCGCGGCGGTGCTGCGCCCGCGCTGCCCGCGCCCCGTCATTACGCCGCCGACGATTCAATTCGACACATCTTCGGGGTTTCACCTCGCCCAATAATTACCCAGCGCTATCATTAAGCCGCCTGCACAACAAAACGTAATAACCTTGCAATTAGACGGTGGCTGTCATTAGATTGTAATAGAGTTTCGTACAACAATTTGTGAGTAAAATCGTCAAGCGTGTCACATTACCGGAGTCCATTAGGGCGTTTACACAACACGAAATTGAAATGAGCAGTCCGCCAGATTATCGTGATAGACACAGGCCGCATTGTCTCGATAATAACGCTTTTGCACAGGGTGTTTGGTAATCCTACCGTTATTTACCTTACGCTGAAAATGAAAACGGACCTTGACCTATTTTCTTGAATATTTTAATAGCTGCGACGGCCTTATAGCATAGGAAATGCCCAAGGCGAGAAGCGGTATTTTTGAAAGCGATCAAACACGTTAATTTACATATAATTTTGGCTATAATTGTTTTATAGTAGGTATTCGTTCTTCTCATATGGGTAATTTAAATCCGTTTCGGCATACATAATATTAAGACAGTTTCAAATAGAAGTATTATACCTACGTAGTACGTAGTAGTATACCTACGTAGTAATCACCGGACCAGCCTTGGTTTTGGTTAAATTAATATTAAATGCATTTTATGTATTTCTTTTATTCAATTTAGCACTCACAAGGGGCACATAATATTAAGTCAGCACAACGCAATATTTACTCCTCACTGCACTACCGTTCCCTAGACCTGTTCCACAGCCTGTATATACAGAAAATTTGTAAAATTGTCCATGTGTCGAATATCCACAGTATATCCGGCCGATTTCGGCAGGTACCACGATAATATCCTCACTTGGGGCATTAGGATCGCGCCCGATAAGATCCTATCGGCTCAACGTTAAATAACACGCTTCCTGCAATCGCCGCGGTTATTTTAATAATATAATTACGTTGTTCGTATGTCGGCTTTTCGGCCCTATAATGATACCAAACAATACAATGTTTACGACACCGAACTGTCATTACGTTATTGGATATTGATATCGTTCGGTTGTTTACTTTGTAATGAATTAAAAGTTACGTTCTACGTTTTTAGAGTTAAATTGCATGCCATAGAAGTCGTGATGACAGTAGGTATATACACAGAGGAAGAAGGATAAATAATAAATACTACCTACTAGTACTTACACTATAGTTTATCGTTCGAAAATATTGTATACCTACATTATAAAATACTTTTTACTCAAAATTGCAGTGCAGTGTGTGCACTGCAATTTTGTTTTATTAACATCCTGTATGTCACCAACAGTCCAAATTCTACCTACTGAAAACGGCGTAATCTCACGAAACTAGATACATTTTAAAATATAATTTGCTTTAGGTAAAGTTATATAACATTAAATATTATCTGGATGTTTATTAGAACGAAAATAGTGACTTTTCCAGCAATAGTGGAACCTCTGCACCAACGAAACATATTTTCCCTGTAAAAATTAAGTATCCAGTTCCGTTTGTAGCAGCAATCAACCTAATGCCCTTGATTTTGTAATATTTCTAACATAATTTGCACCCTCCCACCTCAGCTCACACAACTGTTGAGTTTTTTGTTAATAGATCTGATTGATAGAGCTAATTAATTCGTAGCGTTGTTTCCTACTCGCATCCGTCTCGCACACGATTAGATACGGGAACATTTAAAATACGATTACTTTAAAGCGCATATGCGGTTTCAATTAAATATGATTGTAATTGGTATTCGGTAAGCTTATTAAGGGCCTGTTCTAGAATCGTCAGATAACTTTTATCCACCAATAAAATAAGGTGGTTTGCCAGTTTTTCCATAGAATATCTGTCCAAGCGCCATATTATTGTATTACTACTATTTATAATATAATTCGTAACTATTGGTACAATCGTCCAATCATGTAAACCATGGAAAGAGTTCAACAACATTTTAATCATGCTCCATCAATGATTTTAGTTCATTATTTTTCATGTCATAAAGGGGCTCTACCCTAGGCCCAACAATTTAATCCTAAATTACTTATCCTATAAATATTGTAGGTAATTATGTATTCATATAAATTACCTATTATTTATGAACAAAATGAGGAAATTAAACATGGTTGCAACGAATATCGTCACATTAGGAAGGTGCAACGCAGGCGGACATGATGACCGCCTGCTTATTGTTTTAGATCACCGCCGCCCTCTAATTTACTGCATCGCGTGTAATTAAGGTATGGCCGATAAAAACGCGTAGAGCCTCAACCCTTCGCATGAGAAATTAGGTTGAAATAACGGTCTTGAGGAAATTGTCCTTTATAAATGTAGAGTCCATAGATTTACTAGATACCGCCGTACTAAGAAAAATCATTTCCAGAAATTAGGCAACTTATTTTCGACGCGGCCTGTCAGTTTCATACAATGGTTGCTGTCAGATGTACTGAAGTACTCAAAAATTTGAGCATTATCAGTTGCCGCATTTTATTAGTGCGCATGCTCCATCTAGTTGGAGCGCCGCGGAAACTAAAATTAATCTATGGTAGAGTCACATTGTAGAGAATTAGGTAGACAAGTTCATTGAAATCAGAGGAGTTTTTGCACACGTTTCAAGGTTAAGGTACTACAGTCTTCATTGCCTATGTCTGTGCTGCTTATCGTTAGCAAACTGGTAGTATCAGTAGGTACCATAAGTTTGTATTCCATTATACCTAGAATCCACCCTATAAGTTTCGGTTTTAATACCGAACTTCATAAAAAATGTACCTACCAGTTATAGTAGTAGTATTCCAACTTACCTCGCACAGAAACAGAATTATATTTTTTTCTAATATTCCTTTTCACCCCTACTTCAATTGCGTAAAAGTTTAAGACAAAAAAGTTGTAACGGCCATCCAATTAGTTTAAGAATCCGCACAGAAGCGCTCCGCCGACCCTAAATTTTTCCCAATTAAATGCAAAACTCGGCCGGCACCGGCGGCTATATAAAATTTAAAGTCCATACAATTCGCGCAACACAAATTTTTATTACCTTCGCTCTGTAAGTAAGTAAACAAAAAGAACAAATTAGCCGGCCTCGGTACAAGACGTCGCGTCGTCCGCGCGCTATATCCCGCTCGGGACACAAGGGTGTAAAAAGTAAAACAATAAGGATTCCGTGCGGCTGCAGAGGGATATTTATTGTTAATGAAAATGGCGGGATTTGAACTAACGTCTTGTAACTAAATACCCTCTCACGGTTAAAGCGGGCACTAATTTGGTTTTTATAGCGCGTCCTTAATTTGATTTGGCGGCATCGCGGCAGCTCCACTATTGCCTGTAGGAGCAATTAATTTGGCCGGATTATATTTTTTTTCTGCGAGCGTCCCCGTGGCTCGCTTACGCGCCCACAACACGATCGAGCCGAGGAGGAAAAAATAAAATAAAACTTAAGCCCCGTTTAATTTGAAGGGTGGTTCTGGGCTATTAAAGTAACACGCTTATGTATTGCAAATTATATTGAAATTTGTCTTCCATTACTGAGCGTCTTCCTCACACAAATGTTGCCCGCATTACGAGCGGGAGATTTTTATTCCTCGCTACGCCCACCCTTGTCTCCCGCTTTTTTACGTCGGAACTTTTGTGGTGCTTTTTTCTCGCTAATTAAAACTCTTCCGCGCTGTTTCCTCCCAGAAACGAGATCCGATCAATTAATTTTTGGGCGGCGTAAGCGGTCTCGAAATTTACTGGCCTCAATAAAAAAACAAACAATTCCTTGCGAAAAAAAGGGTATTAAAAAGTAATTGATCAAATAATGGTTTTTGCTTAGGAAAGTTTTTTAAATTACGAAGTTTTGTTTTCTCATCGGGCCATTTTCTGAGTAGCAGGAAAATAGCAATCATGGCGTAGCGTAAATCATCGAATAGAATGGTATTGTTTATAGGAAATTCTATGCAATCAGCGTAGTCAGCGGGCAGCGGCAGATGCTGGAAGATGGAGTCACGCGCGCCATTGTCTTGCTGAGGACAGGCTATTTCATCTAATACAATTTTATATACACGTACACACAATTACTACTCATCTACTACCGAAATGGCTACCAACAAATTATTTGTAGCTGTCCTACCATCATGTCCTAAGTCTGGGTGTATATGTATATTAGGTTTGTATTTACAAATAAAAAAGTAGTAGGTATATGTAGTAATATCAGTTATCTGGTTTCTATAGTACAAGGTCTGCTTAATTTGGGATCAGGTGGCCGTGTGTAAAAAAGACTACTGTGGCAGACATAAGTCTCACATACCTACTCTACCTCGCCGGTACTACTTCAGGCCCAGTACGAATCTCAATTCTAATAGTAATTTAGCCTTTGTTATTCACGAATCAATTGCTCAATTTGACGTAGAGGTGAGGAACAAAAATCTTTACGTGAGCTAAGAAAGTCCGATCTGTCTAATAAAACAAACGTAACGAAACAAAAGCACCCTTCAATCAGTGGAAATGAAGGCTGAGAAGGTAGGAGCGGCAATTTGTCGTTGATGGCGGGCACCGGTGGGCATCGGCAGGCCGTCGGCCGCGGGAGCACGCGCCGAATTAAATGGAAATCAATAGCCATCGCTGGACGTGAGCGACGACCCTCACATCTCGCCGACAGACATTGCTCACAAAACCAGGAATATTAAGTTCATGATGGTTGTCTTGAAGGGAACGAGAGGGTCGCGTAATTCCTATAGCTGTCGACTTTGATGATAGACGTTAGAAGGAAACGAAGTCTTTTCTTGATTTAATGCTTCGGAGACACTGAGAATTATGACTATTTTCCTAATAAAATATATCTTATCCTACAAAAATACGTACCTAATTACAAATGGGGTAATAAATCTATATGCAGCCCAATAAAATAGTGAACTTAGGTTCCGAGCAATCCTAATTACCTATTATTAAAATCCATCCAAATTGTTAGTATAATACGTAGGTACAAAGAAATTGCAAAACAATCAATGTAAACAATCATTATTGAATGGAAATGGGCGTAAAGGGTACAGTAGAACAATTCCTGTTGAAATCACTACATTCCAGCGCAATGACGGATCAGTTGAAGTCGCCTGCCATTACAAACACAGAATAACATAACCCACCTCACTGAAAGGGTGGGTTCTTTTCTTTATTAGGTACTCATTGAAAAGTATTAGGTACTTAGGTAAGTGAAAATATGGTCAGCTATTTAACTATAAATTACCTACTCAACGTTCACCAGAAATACTTACTAGTACCTAAGTAACTATTAATCCCTATAATTTAGGGTATCTAGGTGTCTTTCGCAGCACTTTCATATTTTCGACCAAGAAACTATCTACATAATTTTATGTACTTAAATAAATCAATTCATTAAAGCTAGACTTATTGACAACTCAGTCTATGGGGTGTCATAGCGCTTCTAATTTATTATTAACATTTGGCGAAATTATCTCATCTCAAACATCAGGTCTACTTTATTAATCTTTGCGCCAATTCGGTGGGCAACTCTGTGCGGTTCTTACAAAGCAGTTGCGTCGATTGTCGTTCGATGATTGATCAATCAATGCATTAGAAAGCCGCGCTTAATTGCGGCCATTTCGTCCGTTACTGACGATTGGCAGGGTTCGGGAAATCGCCCTAATGTATGCATTACAGTATTACATTGGTGCTTGATGGGAACTTTTATGTTCCTTTGTAGGTATAAAAAAGAGAATGAGATAATATTGACTCTACAAAACTGTAAAATACTTTTTAGAATATCATTGCTCTACATTTATCATCTGCCTTACCTTTTCCTATTATCTGGGGTCGGCGCATAGAGCAATAATATAGACGTTTTTAATTTTAAGTAGTAAGACGTATTTATTTCCGTCGGGGTCGACCCAGAAGAAGGTGGCGAGATGACCTGGACACTTTTCGGAAAGCCGTGACCGGAAATTGCCATGGACAGAGTGGTGTGGAAGAAAAAAGGGGAGGCCTTTGCCCAGGAGTGGGACGGCCCTATAGGTTAACAAAAAATCTATTGATTTCATATCGATATTTAGGTATAATAATTATTGTGAACACAATAACCCCTAAATTTATAGAAAGTTATGATGACTTACACTGGCATTACAAATCACATTTGTTCCCAGAAAGGTTTTGTAAACCCATTGTAAACGGGCTAAAAACTATAAATTTGACGAATAGAATTTACTACACAGTGCATGCATGATAACCTAAACAGATTTATCTAAAGCTAAAGTCGACCAGCAATGTATATTTGACCAAATAGTAAATCAAATACTTACCTACTTAAGTAGTTAGTAAGTAGCTAAATAAACTGATGCCGTGCTCACTCGGTTAATTAACATTGATTTAGCCATTTAACTTAATCCTAGGTTTCTGTTAACTGCCTCAAAGCGGGTAGGTAAATTAACCAAAACAAATCTACAGAATGACTGCTTTAAGAAAATTGCCTCTCAAATTACCTTCGATTCCATTGTATTAACTGCAAAATTACTTTTAAATTGTTAATTGAATTCATTCCGTTTAACAAGGGAAGGTACGGCCGTGGGTGTTTCAATCGTTTGTAGGCAATTTTCCACAAATATCAGCGGACAAGCCTACGTCCGATGCTTACATAGTAAGCAATATCCGCAAAAGGACAAAATATCGCTGCAAATAAACGTTTAACTTTATGGACTCGAAAGATATTACCGATTCGTGATCTCCTTTTTGTAGTTTCGCCCGGTCGGCCATCTTGGCGACATGTGGCGGGAGATTTAGGCGGGAAACGTGCCCCGCTATATTAGATTATGTCGAAATGAATTGAGCGCTACTATTGGATATGTTATTGACGTAGATTTGCGATCGGAGGAACGAACTGATATTTCGTATTGTTATTAAAGGCGCACCGCTCCCCGTGGACGTGAGCGGCGTCCCGAGAGCCTCGGCCGCCCGATACGACGCCCGTGGACCTATCGTTTAGGCCTCTTTATATTTTTCTTATGTAAATACGGTTTCATATCCGATGAGCTTTATTTATGTGGGAATCGTTTTAGCGAGATAAGTCTCTCCTCTGTCCCGTTGTTCACCTCTCGCGATGCATGTAAATTTTGTTTGTTTTGGAATACTGATTTATTGTATCCAGTGATCCATCTGCCTTTTATTTAGATGTTTTGCATATTACTTTTGATATGGAGCGTACGGAGTCTCTCGCGAAAAATATAGGACGAAAGTCGTGATGTCTTTTCTTAGAGATAGTAGGTATCTACATGAAACAAAATTTCAAAGGATGGATATGTTTTAAAGAGCGCAGTACATTTGAAGTGTCGCTGAACATCAAAGAGTGTATGTGCCAGGCCGTAAGCGATGTTAAAACGTCTTCAAGGGTTTCAGCGCGGTAAACAGTAGCTGGGGTTGTGGTGCAAGTTTGGAACGAAGAACGTACCTGACGCAATAGGCACGACACTAAATTAAATACATATAAAACTTATTTTTGAAACAATGCGCTTTTATTCCTCTTAACTCTAATGATGTTGCACGATGTCGGAATCGTCTTCAGGAACTTGTACTAAATATTGTCCATATTAAACAAACTACATCAAAGAAAAAACTTCAGAAAGTTCCAAAGCATATAAGGGAAGCACAAAATACTCTTGTAACTTAAGTCTCTTGTAACTTGTGCCGCAGCAAGGGCGGGCGCACGCGAGCCGGCGCGCGGGCGGCTCGCTTTGATGTCGCGGGGGTAGTTATGGAAATTAATAAAGTGAACAACGTGTAATTGCTTCCGATAAGGCGGGCTGCGCAGGAGCACTCTCGTTTTTTGTGAGTTTAACGAGCCGCTCACAATACAAACACCACGTCTACCCGCTACATACATCGATTAATTTAAATGCTGATTATTTTTTCTTACAACTTATTAAATAATGGATTGGGATCAACATGAGTTTCTTAACCAAAATCAGTCGGTGTATTTCGAAATTATAATGAAAGAACGTTAATTTATACGTATATTTAAAGAAATGCCGCCCTTTATTCTTGTTTTCATTTTCAATATTCCACACAGACTATGCCTAGACACAACTTGGAAATGTAACTTAGAAAAATAATTAAGTAGGCGCACTTCAAAACCTGATTTCAAGTGCCAGACTCGATGCTCTCAAAAAAGTATTGGACGTAGATCGGCACCTGTCGGTCTGGCGCGGTGACAACACTTGCGCCGGCGCACGCCGCCGCAGCGCCTCGAGCGACGCCGACGGCGACTTTAAAAGCTCCTGCCCATAACCACTCTACTACCGCTCACTTTGTTCCATGTTAACTACCGATAAACAGTAGCGCTCTCCATTCATGGCGCCTACACTTGAAAAACCTCACAAAAACTTTTTAAAACCACTTTACTTATAAGTGGTTCTTACGAACAAATTCATTTTGCATTTATGTCACTATGATTTATTTATAGTTACATAATAGTACCTCAACATGCCAATACTAACCGAATGATCGACTATAAAACACATTTTGATATATCTCGAGCCGTCGCGGTCGCAAGGAATAAATAATAATGAATAATGTTAAAAGAAACCTATCAATAAAACTGAACTTAACGTGTCCCGAAATAAAACACTTTGTTATTAAGTTGACAAGCAACCGTAAAAATGCTCCTTTAAAATGTAAAATAAACAGATCAATCATGTTAAAGCGATCCCACCGGGCTCGCACCGATCCCCGAAAAGAAGCCTACGTAAGCGTCTATTATAAAGCACAGATGTTACCACAAGACCGATTTTATAAGCTGTCCCCTTCGAATACATGACGTGTCGGTTAGCCAAAGTGAGATGGAAAATAAAAGTGATACGCATTTTTTATTCTTTTTCGAAATAAGAATTGTTCTACATTCGGGAGAGTGATTGACATGCGGTCGCCGCGAGCGCGAGCGCCCCCCGACGCGCGGTATTAAAGCGTTTCACAAGATGGCCCTCGAATTATTATCATTTTATAATTTATTACGCTAATTATGAAAGGGTCGTATTTAAAAATGAAACAAAGGTATTACGGATGCCACGCTTGTGTGGTAAAAGCTTTGCGGACGTGTAGCGTGTTACTTTTTGGGCGAATAAATCTAGGAAGGCACATCAATCAAGTTGTCGGATGGACGGGAAGTCCCGTTCCACATTATTATGTAGATCCGTGATTAAAGCGTTAAAAAAATAACGAATTCACAATAATGTGGGTGTAACACAACAACCCTTTAATTTGATAGGTTACCTTCGTAAAAGTAATGTGGGTCGGCCGGACTATGTTAGCTTTTTAATATTTGCGTCGCATAACGACGTTTATCGGCGACATTTCTTGACTATCTCGTATTTTACGATATTGTCTCATAACAGTAATGTTATGTATTCATGAGAGGCTATAATAAAGCAATATTGTCATTCGTGTGGTCCGACGGCGGGCGGGCGGCGCGCGGCGCTCTAATTGAAAGCGGCGCGGGCCACGACGTGAGAAGACTAGCCATCGGCTAATCCTCGAGCCCGGAGCTGCGCGCCGCCGCCGCCCGCCCAAACACATGTATGTAATTGGAGATTTCACGAGATAACACTATGACCCCTAATTATGAAATGGGGTGCACACGTACCGGACGCAAGATGAGAAGCTCTGACGTCCGGCTATCTCTTATAATAACAACAATCTAAAGTAGGAATATGCGGCTTATATACTGACATCTTACCTGAAAATAGCAGAGGCATTTCTATGTTTAACAACAATGTCCCCAAAACTTTAGTTTTACAGAAAATGTACCTACGAAACTTTAAAGGAAGTCTAAAAAAATATACAGAATAAGTAAGTTCATAACAAATCAGTGGTAGGTAACCCATACGTCTTCAGATGGTATTTAAACGAATGCGCAACTAGATACGAGTGGCAAGCAATCACAGCAACCCTCAGCTATTAAAGAGATTATCATCGCCAACTTAAGCCCTTTCTCCAAACTCCGACAATTTAGCTTTACGAAGCGTGTAAATTTACAATCTATTTCACGAATGCAGGAGAAACGATCGACGAATATCATCCGTTGAACTCAACGTATACCTACCGTAGGATAATGCGGACGGCTGGCGAAAACAATCCAAACACAAATTACTTGCACATCGCTCGTAAACAAAGTTGATTCAGGCTATTTTAATTTGCATGTGGCATCGTCGAGCAGTGGACTGGAATAGGTCGTAAATACAGCGAGATCAGGGTAAGTGAAATGGGGGTTTGACGCGCGTTTCGACGCTTTCCGACGCTCAAGGGTGAGCCCGTAAGCCGCGGGCGCACTTACGATTGAAACATCGCCGCCGAGCCTAAAACAGCCGAGGCTTAGCGCTTCTCGCGCCACACTTGATACCCGTCTTCTAACTTGTGATTCGGGACTTAGGCGCCGGAGTAAGGCAAATTCGCGACTCACGTAATCCAAAGAAGCGAAGACTTTGTGAATTTAGGCGATACAATTTGCTCGATAGCTGTTGGATTTTGCAAATAAGGAGCAGCTGGCGGTAACAAACGATGCGGGCTCGGAGACGTTTGACATGAGTCCCGTGCGGCGCCTAGAGCCGTCACAGAGCCTGTTCTGCGTCCACTCCACAAGACTGCGTGGTCACGGCGTAATCCTTATTTATGGCAAGACGCCCTGCGACGCCTCTGCTGGACCAACTATTTGTCAGGGCCGGCGACCAGCATCAATCTCGGACACCGGCTTAGCGATCTCGACGCTTGACGATTCATCTACGTACCCCATTTATCATCCAGGCCCTTTAAATCGACAATCGCACAATAATCGAGTGGCCGCTATTATTAACAGTGACAACGTTATCTACTGCCCGATGTCGGCAATAAATAGCGGCCGGACATAAAGTGACCAACAAAAGTGAAACAGAATCACCCCCGACCACGTAACACAAGAGGCGCGCACCGGACAAACAGCAACAAAACGGCCCCCAGCGCTCGTT
The DNA here is from genome assembly GCA_947859195.1 of Drymonia ruficornis. Lineage (NCBI taxonomy): Eukaryota > Metazoa > Arthropoda > Insecta > Lepidoptera > Notodontidae > Drymonia > Drymonia ruficornis. Next base: position 10,086,708 of record OX401905.1, on the reverse strand, counting down.
ACCGATCGCACTAAATTACGCGCAACTTACGCGGGTCATCTTTCATTATTACGGCTCTATTTTGGCAAGTCGCAACAGGGCGGGCGTGGCGGTCACCGGCGACCATTATCCCTCTATTACGGGCGCAAGTTTTTTGCCGGCCATACTGACCGCTGCCCCTATGCGGGGTGCTGGACGAGATAAAATCGTAAATTATAACCCAATTCCATGGCTGTTAAGACTTGACAGATGAAAAGGCTTAATGCTGAGAGTGCCGGTGCTATATCGTTAACATATCAAATGAAATAGGGGTACTCTGATGCCATAAAGACATTTGGATATGATTAACGTTCGCTTGCTCTGTTTATGGTCAGTTAAACGTTAGTAAACGATTTTTATTTCCATACGGATAAGTGTTATAAGGAACTATGAAAAACAAACCAAAAGAAACCCAGTATGTTTGTAATGATTGAAGCATATGTACTTATATCTAGTTAGAGACGTTTGTAGGTTGGTACCTATAGAGTCATTGGTGTTCGTAGGTACTGAATGTCGGGCCAGCGAGGCCGAGGAGCGGCCGAGTGGGAAGACATTACAGTTATATTGCTGAAAGACCCTCCTTCGTTGGCGCCACCACGCAGCCACTTTAACAATACCCCATTACGGTGAAGTAGTCCTGCCACAGAGTAACCCATACTAACCTAATTACTAATGACATTCAAATAAATTGTGAATACCTAAGCAATAAAATTAAATAAACTTGTAGAACTGAGGTGTAGAGTTAAAAACAAAAACTCATCAAGTGTTAATAAATCTCATATTTATTTGCCGAATAAAAGTTATATTTGACGATTCTGAAACAGGCCCATAGTAAAACTAAGTAAATTAGAGTCAAATTTCATGGAAATAACTGCAACGACTTTTGATAGTTTTCTCTGTGCTATTGCAATCTCTGAACCACGCATACTCTGTGACAAAAGATAAGGAATCGCCCGATGGCTTCGATGTCGCAGCCGTTAGTGAGTTCAGATGCCTATTTAACTTGTCCGGTACGCGATTATTGAATTAAAAGCAAGGGCTGGCGTTGAACGCGGGACCCCTGCGGTGCGAGACCACTCTCAGCGCCCACAAAACGCTCCAGTGAACAGATTTTATACGAGAATATGAATACTCTTGATATTCCTTGTTTGGACAGGGATGATCGAGTAGCGAGGACGACATTATTGTAACAAATAAAAAAAATAACAAGGGTCACAAAAAGAAAATTAAAATTGATTTAACACTGTTTGTTTGGTAATTAACTCCGTAAAACCTAACATGGAAATTATTTTCTAATAAATATCGCCAGACAGCTGTATGGTCCCAAACTAAGCAGCGCTAGTACCTTCTATGGCTACCATACAATAGACTGGGGCGATTCCAGGGACTTTCAGACCGGGCAAATTACTAAAAGGCTGTTTCAGAAATTTGCCTCTGGAGGGAATCGAATCTGCAACCACCAGTGCAGTGAGCCGAGTGGTCTATGCTCGAAACACTGCGCCAAGCGGTCGTCAAAACAACACGTCGTTAAAGCGCTGGGTTCCTCCAATAGCGGCGCCGTCATATAACGGCCGTAACTAGAACGTTGGCTATGTAAACAAAATGGCGCGGTTTCCTACACCGCTACCTGTTTACGTAGCCAATGTTCTAGTGTGGCCGTTATATGATGGCGCCACAACCCATTGCATAAAACAGATTCAACATTTTTATCCCGTCCGTTCATTAACAGTTATTAAGTACTAACCTTTCGGTAAGTTTACGGTTCTTTGGCGGTTATATAATGGAGTTCTGGTATGTACCTATAGTATAATCACCCTGTTTAGGCAACAAAACCATAGAATTATACCATGTAGAGTTGGCATTTATTAATTACTGAAATATGTCAAGAATATTTTTTTAAGCACAGTATAATTAAAACCGCTATATAATTAAGATACTAACGTGCCTATTAATTCAACAAAACGCAATGTGTCAAGTAATATTATGTGCAAATTGAAGTGTATAAGGTACTTACGTGAAATTGAAAAAGTAAGTTTAAAAACTAAAACCCGACTACGGAAAAAACGCGCTCTAAAAAGTATGAAACAAGAAAATATTCTCATCTAGAGGATAGCCGTGGTCCGTGTAGGTCTTTTAGGGCCAAATGGCATATGAACACGGACCACGGCTATCCTCTAGATGAGAATATTTTCTTGTTTCATACTTTTTAGAGCGCGTTTTTCCCGTAGTCGGGTTTTAGTTTTTAAACTTACTTTTTATTTAATTATTTTGGAGTTATTGGTAACAATATATATATTTTTGAAATGTGCTCATCAAGCTCTTTCATTTGATACCCCACACGGTTTCATTAAAAAATGTTTTTTTTTTTAGTTCATGACATTATGTCCTCTAGAGGGCGCCATTTGCAATTTTATGTGACGTCACATAGCCTATAACCAGCGCGCCATTAAGCCGCTTCTGACGATACCTCATTTGTCAAATTACGACAAGTAGTTTGGAAGTTAGGTGGGAACAGATGCACATACATACATACATACATACATACCGGTCAAAATCATAACGCCTCCGTAGTCGGGTAAAAATGGGTTTTTATTTCTCATGCAAAAGTGTCATGCGAGGTGGAAAATATATAACCTACATAATATACCTAAGCATATTACTAATCAATTGGTACGTTCGCGGAATGATAAACAGCACCGCCATAGATAGGTACCTAATATTATCAGATGCCTAAGTATCGTGTTTTAATAATAATATTCTGTATAGTCATAGGTAGGTAGGTATATTTACTTACTTGACTGTACATCGACTACACAAACCCCGCATTTACGAGCCATGACAAATCTGAATTACAATCATAACCTTTGTCCGTCGCATTCAGACCAATAAAATAATTCATGTCCAATTTATGTTAATACAATAAATAGTGACATAAATAATTCCCGAGAACGCACAGAAGACAATTTAAATTTATGTAGATACACTCTACTGTCTTTAAAAGAGCGGCTATAGGTGTACAAATTGAATGATTTGGGTAATAAAAAAGAATAGGTATTATTTATGTTAACCGATGTTACATAGAAACAAAAGAGTAGGTAGGTACGTAGGTATACCTACTTACTTATCTACTCATAAATTACGTGAGGAATTTAGGGGGGGAGGGGGTCGAGCAATATCTCACCAAATCTCACGTGGGGGAGAGGGGGGGTCTCGGCAAATCAAACGTATTTTTTTTCTTTCCGCAAGAAACAGTATAAAATTGCAAGAAAACTGGGTTAAATTAAGTAAAACATGTTTCTCCTCTAGAATGTAGGTAGCTTTTGAAAAATCTCACGTGAGATTAGAGGGAGAGGGAGGGGGTCGAGCAAAATCTCACTAAATCTCACCAAGGGGGGAGGGGGGTCGAAAAATCTCAAAAATCACCTCACGTATTTTATGGACGCACCCTAATGCAGGACTAAAATTTGCAATTATTATTTTGTCCACCATCCCGAGTTTCAACATTCGATCTAAAGCGTATTGTAGAAAGGATTTAAATTTTAATTACGTAGACACCATAGTTGACCAAGAGGTACCTAACCTACCTACTCTTTTTATAGGGTCTAGGGGAGAACTATAGCTCGTAAAAATAATAAAACAATTTTCAATGGGAATGAAGTCGCGAGGCTTCCTTTAGTTTCAAACATCGCTTCGCCTTGAAGACAGTGTTCACGCGAGCGTACGTGGACCACAATAATAATAACATGACAATAATTGTATCAAAAACACGGTTATTTGTACCGAAAGAGCGACAAACCGACAGATGCTTGCGGCCATCTTGCAACCGCGACAAAAGTATCGCATGCCGCATTCGTGACGTTGCGGTCACCCTGTCGCCGTTTAAAAATCAAATTTCGGTAATATAATGTCGCCAAAATTGTCCGTAATAACTCATAGCTGTTGGTGTCGTGTAAACGAAAACGAAAAACAGTAAAAAAACATTAGGTCATTTTCTCCCAATTTCCAATTAAGAAATCGCAGATACTTAACCCTATCTGCAGTCTTGTCTTGTCTTAAATCTTTATGTTTATTATGTTTTTAATGGTAGGTTACGGTTACGGGTTACGATAGGTACCTACCTATATAGATAGTAAAAAAAAAACAATATGGGGATACAAGGCAAGGAGTTGTGAACCGTGAAATTGCCATCTGCGTCGCGAACACTGTTAACTGCGTAGCTACGTTGTGTTACCGATTTGCGACATCCCTTAATTTGTTTTTCTACTCCTTTTTAATAAGTAGAAGACGCCTGTTTTTAATTCAATTGATTATTTTTTCTCAATTTCGGCAAAATGTAGCCGTAAAAGTCTGGGCCGTATAGCTACAGGAGTTTATTAATCAAGTAGAGCGACATCTCTGAGCTTAGTGGCATTTTTCTCGGAGGATGTCGTGTTCATTATATCCTGGGAAGGCGGGCGGTGTGATGAGAAATTAATCCGAGGGCGGGCGGCCGCAGGTGCGGCGCGGGTCAATTTGCAGCAACAATAAGCCGCCCGCGCCGCAACACCACCGCTGCAGTCTTCTTCGTGGACGCGCGGCTAATCTGTGCGTCTACATCTCCACGCATAGGTACGCCCGCGCCAGATAAAACAACCAACTTAATGTTTTCAGTCGTCTCACTCGAGTGGTCCCGAGGGTAGAGCGGCATCTTTGAAATTATTTTAATGTTATTTTTTTACATTCAACGAGCGAAATGAGACCTGAGACATAAACGACGCTACTGTAAGAGTAGGTACTCGTGTTGATAAATTTACAAACATAATAAAAGTCCGAAAAGAAAAAATATAATTTCTGCAAATAGGTTTCAGCTGCAAAACACCGAAGAAAAGCGGCAGCTGGGAAGGAAAGCGCGACTCGGCTGCGGCGCGCCGTAATCCGAACATATCTCGGTACATTGCTCAGCGCGACACAGCGGGACTTAGCGAAAAGCCTCGCCGCGCAGATGCTTATCTCAATAACAGTTTTATTTATTTTTGCGAGCGGCTGATCCGCTCCCGGCGGGTATGTCTAATGAAAATGGAGGAAGGAGACCGCGCCCGCGAACTCAGTGTCGAGCCCGAGACGTGCCAGGACAAATGTCGCGGGTCGCGCCTCGCGCTTTCAGTCTTGGCAAAAAGGTATGTATAGGTGCAGTCGCATGCATGTTGGTAATACTTCCAGCATAAGCTGAGCGCTCTTGATTATGGGTGTCAATCAAAGAGAGAGCTCAGCTTCTATTGGAAATACCTATTAACTTGGACGTACAGGCGACCGTACAAGGTAACCTATCGTTTACTAAACTCTTGCCCATTTGTCACAACATAAGGTTAGTTGGTTGTAAAACCTGATCAATCCCTTGCATAATGGCAGACGACAGAAGAGTTAAATCTTCGTATTAATCGGGGTAATTTCTCAAATTCCAATGGATGATATCTATTCCTATCCCCCGTAACAGAATGACAACAATCTTGCAAGATATTGGGTGAGTTTATTTAGTCGCGAATTAACGACCGAGGCTGTCGTAAAGCAGACTTCTGGCGTCGTAAACTATAGACACACATTGCGAAATGTGTCGACTTGCAGCCAACAGTAGGTACTACCTACAGTTAGCTCAATAAGACAATAAATTTCGTGAATTTCTTAAAAAGTTACCTAGACGAGTTTTTAAGAACGACCGATACAACTATTAAGTTGCACTTACCTATTCTGCAGACGGTACAGTGATTTAATTGTCAAGCTCAGTTCCCAGGTAGCACTAGAATTGTTTGACAGTTACCTAACTATAATAGGTATTGGCATAAAACAATTTATAATTTGTTCTCAACCCTCCAGCAATAGCCACACTATTCGTTAGACGTTTGCTGCAAGATTGCGTAATTCGTACTTCATCAGACTTCTCACAAAACAACCACAATTCGACAGTTATTAAATGGCAATTCTCTTCTAGACCGCAAACAACACGGAGGTGAAAAATCTTGCGGTGGCGAGACGATGCGGCGTACCGGCGGCGGGTCTAATTAGGTCATTTGCCATAATTGCTAGCTCCAGATTGGTTTTTTCGCGTCGGCAACGTCCCACAGGAGCCCCGGGACGACGCTAGCTTTAATGAACGCTTCTAGTACTGAGATTCTTAAATAAAAATCCTAGTTACTGCAATCGTGGTCATGACAATTCAGTCTGGTGAATGTTTGCGCTGTTGGTATATGCAAAAAAACCCGATATCAACTCAATAAAATAAATTATATTTGCAATAAGCACGTCGAAGTATAAAGTTAATTGCAAAATCCCACTCTACCGTAGCATTTGACAAAATGCACACACATTGCTACTCCGCAGAAAAGTATTTTTACTATTATTTCATTATGTTTTTGCAGCTCCTATTAAATTTGATTCAATAGGAACGCGGTTGGTGTCTCCAGGGTTGTCATCATGTGAGGAATGTCAGATTTAAGAACAGCTAGGCTCGATTTGCGGAGGGTGCTGCCTCTTCAGTTTCTCCCGCTTCCGGAGCTCGTCGCGCAACAACACCAGATTCTCGTAGTGCTCGGCCGACGAATCGAGCAGCTCCACACTCGCCCTCATAGTGGTCGCCTGCCGGTCTCGCTCCACAAGCATTGCAGAGTCCGTCGCCTGACTGCCCTTCAGCACCTTTTCTACCATATCATCTAATCTGTAAAAGTCACATTAAATACTCAGGCATGGATTGAACTTTCATCTTCAACCAGCTTGGTCTTTCTGTGCGCTATCAGTCGAGCATAAGACAATTCTATGGGCATGTATTATGGAAAGCTCATGCATCTTATTCATCTTTCTGAAGCTACTTATCGTTTTTTCATGATTTTTCCGTAGATGGTATATAGATTTACCTAACTGTGATGAGATCCGCTACTACTATTGAATTAATAGATACCTACCTACCTGCGGACCTACCAACTGTTATATAAAATCTTACTTTCTCTTTCGAATTTCAAGGAAGAGGCAGAATAGGAACAGCAGAAGGATCGCGATCGCTCCGTTAAGCTGCGGCCACGACAGGCACTGGCTGAACACATGGAAGCGCGTCACCTTCAGCTTCGGCACCAGGCTCCATACGGAAAAACCTGGAATCAGCAGTGTCAGGGGCAGCCCGAACACCAATGCGGCTCCCACCACCACGACAGCATCCCATTCTAACCTATCAGACATCACTGCGTGAAACAAATGTTGTAAACGGCATTTTACATGATTTAAAACATTTGGAAAGACGATGCGAATCAGATCTTTCTATAAAATGTCAGCCAAAGAGAATGTGATGTCAGCAATTTGACAAAACGACAGATGGTAAAAACAATAGGGTAAAAGGACGTTTCAAAGAAGATTGAAGTAGGTATATTGGAAAGGAGGTTGTGAGTTGTTGATTAGGTAAGATCGTGCTTGTGATCAAAAACTCAGCGGCTAAACTGACTAGGTATTATTTATGCTTGAAACCATGGTTGGAGTGTAGCCTTAGGGGCGCAGTTAGGTTTAGGTTTAGGTTTAGGTTTAGGTCTAGGTTTAGGTTTGAGTATAAGGGTGGGGAAAAGAACACGGGTCGACTTTGACCTTGAATGACCTTTGACCTTTAACTCCGAATATCCTTCGACCTCAAGTAACCTTTGATATCGGATGTTATTTGACCTCGAATGAACTTGATATTTGACTTTGACTTTGACCTTGACTTTGACCTTGACCTTCTTACCTTGCTAAATGCTTGGATACGTTCGGTTAGGTTAGGTTAGAACAGTGACCACAACGCGCGAGCCGAGCGAGCGAAGCGAGCGTGCCGCGGCAGGGTCCGGCGAAGCGCCAGAGCCAAATAGTACCCATTACAGTTATTTTTAAAAACCTCATGGTCTTGGTCCATGACCTTGGGATCAAAGGTCATTCAAGGTCAAGGTCAAATGTCAAGTTCATGCGAGGTCAATTGACATTCGATGTCAGAGTTTACTTGAGGTCAAAGGTCATTCGTGGTTAAAGGTCAAAGGTCATTTGAGGTCAACGTAGACTCGTTTCCTTTTCCCCACCTGCATACTCAAACCTAAACCTAGACCTAAACCTAAACCTAATAGCGCCCCTAATGATACACATTGACCAAAACCATTACTCTATTTCAAACTCTTATTTTATCAAACGCTGTGGAGCGCGGAGACTCCGCATTCATAGTAGGTAGGTACGTGGTACTACCAACCTAACGGCCGATGGTACTAAAATAAAGGTTATCTTTCCAATATTCAAACAGAATTATTGAGGTGACCATCGTATTTATATTACGACCAACATCAAAGTAGCAATAGCCATTTGTAAGGTTTACTGTCCAAAATTCGCGAGGCAGCAAATGGTCCCGCGCGGAGGCTGTGTCCGTCATGTGGGGCGAGCCGACGACGCGCCGCTCGCGCGGCATATCAATTTCGACTAGGTACACACAATAAAATTGGACGGTCTCCGGAGAGGGCTTAAACGATTCGCCGTTTTGTCTCGGGGCCCAGCTGCGTAATGACCGGAGCAGGAAAAAATTGTCAGCAAGAAAACGCGAGGGTAGTCGGGTTTATGTGCACGCGGCAGCTGGCGGCAGCGGGCGGCGACGCGCTCCTAACGGCCTTTGCTTACCTCGCAAAACCCGCGCCAATTTTATTTATCGAAAATATAAACCGATTTGCGGAGGGCCCTCGTAAATTCTGAACGGCTGATTTATGGCGGTTACAGGGCGCGCTTAAAACAAAGTTGCTTCTTAAAGGACTTCCTGACTTACCTCCCCTATTACTTCCTTGCGTGGACTTAAAATGAAAAAAGAACACCCGAACAACTAGGGCTAAATACTTGTAGGCATCTATAATAGGTTGGCCATGTCCAAATATTCCTACAGAACAACATAACGTAACATACCTAGGTCAGGACACAATAAGAGAAAGAAAATTATGTTGAAGAAACCATGTCATCGATTTTAGAGATAAGCAAAACATCATTCAAAGTTTTGGAGGTCCCCATCTCAATGTTACACCTGTATATAGGTAATCATAGAAAAATATTATAATTAACCCACTTTCGCCACAACTTCCTACTTACCTCTTCATGTAGGTAAATTGATAATCAGTTGACTAATAACAAATCCCGTGCCACCAGAAACTTCCAGAAACTTCCAGAAACCTCGAGGTATTAACAAGGAGGGAGCTGAGTGATCGCAAATAGTTCCCCGTGGATACCGACGGAAAGTGCTTGCTGCGTCTGAAGAGACAGGCCAGCCACGTGAATCAATTAGGTGATTTGAGGGTTGCGCCGTTGCGTGCGGGGCCCGCCGTTGAATCAACAATGTCCGTGGCATTTTTTAGGGCGCAATAAATTGTTCCTGCTTAGGTACCTAATATTCTAATGTATACTTCCATTAATCCAGTCGTTACCTTAATTCTGAGGATCGTAGCGATTTTGTATAGATATTCATTCTGGAGAGCAATTTTCCTCCACCGCCTTCTGTCGCCCGTAACTTGAATCGCTTTGTGCAGTTCCGTATATAATCAGTGATCTGCTAGCTGCTGCCGCGATATCTATTACCGTCCATTTTCCCGTCATAAGCCTTTCCAGGCTATCGGAGCTCAAAACTGAGAATGGTCACCGACTTAAGTTGCTGACTCCAGTTCCAGCTCTATCGAAAATATCGAAATAACGGGATTCACCAACATCAAAATAATCTGACGAAAGGACGATAGTTACAACATTGGCCAAATGGTCGGCCAATACAATCTAAGTACCAATAATGCTAGGGCCCCTTCACATCGAATAATTGGAACGGAATTAATTCACCTTTATGAACGGCAAATTGTTTTGGTGAATCCCCAATCAATTTACTAAATTGATCGTGGTTTTATGACAGGGCTGATGTTATGAAGGTATCATTACTAGGTAATGTTACGGAAAAGTAATATGATTAGCTTAGAACGACAGCTTGGCGGCATCCCTTGATTTTCAGGGTTGATTTGGTATAAGAATCGTTCCTTCATATTTTCGGACAGTGTATAGTTCGCGACAGGTCGAGATGGCATTCGGGTTATGAGCTTTTTGCAGAATAAAATCCGAATCAAAATTAACAGGACCCGATAAACAATTAAAATCGCCCACAAAATTATTAAATTAAATTATTCTGTTGCGTTGCGGGTTTTATTCTGCAAAAAGCTCATAACCGAATGTCATCTCGACCTGTCGCGAACTATACGCTATTTGTGTTTCTCTTGTTACAAAGACAAGCAACATTTTAGAACAGTAAAGCCGCAAGCACACGAGCAGCACTTTGCCGTCGACGGAGCCAACTGCAGTAGTCGGCACTTGTCGACGCTAGCCGTCGGCTGGTCGGCAGTAGCTGTCGACATGTCGACGGCTAGCGCCGACCAACCCCCTACATCGGCAGCTGCCAGCACTGGTGTTGGTGTTGGCACTGATGTTTGCCTTAAACTCCTACTGAGTTAGGTAGAACTATAAATTGCTGCTAGCCGTGTGTGCCTAACAAAATAAATACTACTAAATAGGAAGTATAATAAGTATATTTTTTAATTCCTATAATGGCTACAAATGTATAAAATATCAGTCACCTTAATATTAGTAATATTAGGTACATAATATCATAAATGTCTCGCAGCTCATAATGGTATGGAAGCATGATTTAATATTTGTTAATTAAAAAATCTAAAACACCTGGGTACTATAGGCTGACCGCAACCGCTGTACCGCGCCTTAGGTACGTACGCGAGCGGCGAGACGGGGGGCGAAGCAGTTGCTCCATTTTGTCATTCTGCCGTCATCGCTCTTGCTCTTTCCTTCCCACTCCCCACCTCCCCGCGCATACCTAAGGCGCGGTACAGCGGTCGCGGTCAGACTAGGTAGTCAAATATGGGCGCGCGGTAAATACGTTAAAAATAACTTTATTTAATATAAAAGGAGACGTCTGCTCTGCAAGAGCGTTGAGATGTGAATGAACAAAATGAACCTTATGATTTACTTATATAGACTTTCCGTGTGACCGGTGTAATCCGAGTGATTACAATAAGGATGTCTGAATGTCTTGATACATGAGTGAAAACAATTAGATCAGTTTAATATGCCTATTAACACATGTTATTAGAGAGAAAACAATTGGATTAACGATTATGACTTATAATGGCTAAGTGTTACCAGGAACTCATGGTACTTGGAGCGTTGTCAAACGGGTTGGTGGGAACATAACTCCTCCCTCCGTAAGATCAAGGTCATCATCTTCTACATGGTGATTTTGATCCTTCTTACATAGAAATGACCATATTACAGATTTTCGCTTAATTATAATTATAACTATTACAATTGTCAAAATTACATAAATTACTATAGTTCCTATACTGATGCTTCGCACGTTGATTGGATAACTTTCACTAACACTTATTTCACTTTGGCTTTTCAGTACATGTGATAAAAACTGCAGGTTCCCTAAGTCGACCTCGTCCAGGTTAATCGGCTTCCTCCTGATGTCCTTTGGTGTGATGACGTTGGGTAGGCTGATCATCGGCATACTCTGCTTCTGGCTCTGGTTGACCTCGATTCTTCTTTTCTTTAGGGTGTTTCTACCAATTTTCGCCTCACAATTGTTATTTAGGGATACGATGTATGTCCCTAAGACATCGTGTTGATTGATTTCATTTTCACAGTGTTCTGTTAAGAATGCGTGGTTTCCAGAAAATAACAACCACATGTTTTCTCGTATATTTGTTATTTTAATTTCCGATGTTGTTACAGTCAAAGGGGTGCACGAAGTGATGTCTGCTGCGAATTGCATTAGGCTTGAGATGCAAGTGTCCTCGCTGGTAGGTGATATATCCTTTTCTTTGCACAGGAATTCTCCTTCGTTGACCTCTCTGCACGGCTGGGAGAGCGATATGATCTTGGAACCTTTCGCAAGGATATGCGGATATTTAGGAATTATAAGAAAGGTAAGGTTAACATGATGGTGATACATTGGGAAAGGATGCAGGTTATAGTAATTGTATGTGTCTAATTGGACTGTCGGTACCGATATTATAAATGTTATTTGTTTGCCTTTTACAAATGCTTTTATGTCTACACATCTTTCTATACTAATCAAGTTTTCTGGTTTAGCCGTATACATTAATTTATTCTCTTCTTCTATTTCTTTTAATATAACTAATAATTCATTTACATTTAATATAGATTGATGTAATATGTTCACTCTACTAAAAGCTACTGCTGTTTCGACTTCATCCAATTGTGTTAACAATATTTGAAAGTTATGTATTAATAAATTATACGTATTCAAAACAAAATTCTTAGTTCTTTGGAATTGAGTCTCATTTAGAATAGCCTCCATTTCATCTATAGTTTTACCTAATATTATAAAATTATTCCTAGTTGAGTTGGTAAGGTTTACAAGTGCTCCGACTGTTTCTGTTATAAGCGTTATCTTATTATCAATAGCATTTTGTTTTGACTGTAATTTATTAATCATTCTGTCGTAATTAATTGCATCCTCATTATCCAAGTTGCCTGTTATTACTTTAATTATAGAACCAAAAGGATTTATAAGGCCTCTCTTAACTCTAGATGTTGGTACTAACTGGTTGTATCTCTCTATAGTGAGATTCATAATATACTCAGTTTGTTGATTAGCATCTACTAAATTACCATCTAATATGATTATATGTAATTGTTCCTTTATATAATTTCTTACTTCACTAAATTTATTGATGTTATAATCAATACTACTACTAATCAATTCTAAGTCTAGGGTTTTAATTATCTGCCAGTCATATAAACTAACGAATGCTGCACCTTCTTTGGTTGGCAGCACTCCAGGGTTGTCCTCAATGGCTTGGAGCTGAAGGCCCAGGCTGAGGGCTAGCTGCGTTGCTAGCAGGAGCGTGTACCTGTGAAGGACGTTTTATGTCTCTGAGTGGTACGTTGGTTTGGCGTTGCTGTGACTGCACAGTTACAACATTGCGTGTTATATCTCCTGTAACTTTGGCTTTCTTGTATCGCGGTTTATCCTTACTACGTCTAATGTTTACTCCCTTAATAAAGACAGTATCGTCTTGTTGTATTTTAAATTCCTTTTCACCTCCGCGTTTATTCTTAATTTTCGTTTTATTTTCTATCATTTTGTTTGTAAGATAGTTATATAAATATTTAGTTCTTTTAAGATGTTCCGATACTAACTGTTGAGTATAATTTTTATTAAAATCTACGTCAAATGTACTAGATGAGTCTGTGTGTCCAAACACCACTTCGAATGGTGTAAGACCTGTTACTGAATGTATAGATTGGTTATAGGACATTATGGCATAGGTCATTACCGATGCTGCGTCTGTAATTTTTCGTTCGTATTTAGCTATTCTGTAAATTTCTACAATAGTTGAGTGAAATCTCTCAACTATACCCATCGAGTTGGGATTGTGAGGGGTTCCAATATGTACCTCTATTTTATAGAATGACAACATTTCTTTGAGTAGATTGTTATTAAATTCTGATCCTGGATCGGAACTGATTCTACTCGGTATTCCATAAAATGAGAAGTATTTCAATAGAGCTCTAACTATCTCGGGAGTAGACCGGTTAGAAACTTCAAAGGCTTGTCCCAGTTTGCTGAATGCATCAACTATCGTCAAAAAGTACTTGCCTTCGATTGAGAATAAATCGATAAAGATTTCTTGAAATGGTTTACATTGAGTTTGGGTCAACTGTAGTTCCGGTTTTAAAGGTTTCCTATCGTACTTCATGGCTTTACATGTCTCACAAGAATTTATGATACTGGCCACTGTTTGATCTAAGTTGTTCCAATAAAAGGTTCGCTTCAGGTGTGCCACTGTTTCCTTTATTCCTCTGTGACATGTTTTACCAGTGTGGTATTTTAAAACGATCTGACGTTGTTCTTCTTCGTCTTCTACGTGAACTACTCGTTCCGTGCATTCGTACAATTTTACGGAATCTTTTTTAAATAGGTTGGTAACTATATCTGAGAATTGCTTTCGATGACGTTCGTCTTCGAAATATAAAAAGTATTTTACCTTTGGACGAATGTATTCTTTGAGAAAATTTTTAATTAATTCCAGATTATCTGTTGGCAAATGAACTTCTAAGACCTTTTGTTTCGCTCGGGATAGGTTTTTTACACTGCATTCGTTTTTGTTCCATGTGAAAACTAGTATTTGATTTGGTTTAGTGTCTACAGCTTCCTTTAAAATTGGTATGTCAGAAGAGTCCATATTTTCTTCTGAATGTATCGTGACTATATCTGTATCAGCCTTTTCTGATGCTGTTACGGTTACGCTATCCAGTGACGGCACTGGGTATGGAGATTTAGTTCTATTGGTGTTGTCGGATGAAATTGTTACTACCTCATCGTCTGAAGATATGAGTAATGGACTTGCTCCTCTATCGGTATTGACTAACATTGATATATCGTCTGAATCTAAAACATTGATTTTAATACGCGACAGTGCGTCTGCGTTAGCATTTTGTTTTCCAGGTTTGTACTCTACTTTAAAATCATACTCCGCTAATCTTAATTTCCAATTTGTTAATCTATTACCCGGTTCCTTCATGGAATTTAACCAAACTAATGGTCTGTGGTCGCTCACTATTGTAAACTTTTTCCCGTAAAGATATGGTCTGAAATGTTTACATGCCCATACAACCGCTAAAAGTTCTTTCTCTATGGTACTGTAACGCGTTTCAGCACCGTTCAACGTTCTGCTGGCGTAAGCTATAGGCTTATCGCTTCCAATTGTACCTTGGGATAATACTGCACCGATCGCAAAATTTGAAGCGTCTGTAGTTAAAATAAATGGCTTGGTAAAGTCTGGGAATTGTAAAAGTGGTGCATTCGTTAATAATTCTTTACATTTCTCAAACGCGTCTATAAACTCTTTCGTGATATTTACCTTGTTCTTTTTCTTTAAGCAATTTGTCATTGGTTGAGTTATTTTAGAGAAGTCTTTAATGAATTTACGGTAATAGCCTACTAATCCTAAAAAGCTTTTTATTTCTGTAGTTGTTTTAGGTAAAGGGAATTTAAGTACTGCTTGAATCTTATCATTATTCGGTTGTAAACCATCCTTTGTTATGGTGTGTCCTAAGTACAAAACTTCCTTCTTTAAGAATTCACTTTTGTCTAAAGTAACCTTTAAGTTTGTCTGTCTAAGTCTGTCAAATATTTTTGTCAGTTTTTCTATGTGTTCGGTGAGGCTATTAGAGAAAATAATAATGTCATCTAAATAAACTAAGCAATGAATACCCTGCAGTCCTCTGAGCACATTATCCATTGCTCGTTGGAACGTAGCAGGCGCTGTCTTCAATCCAAAGGGCATTCGAGTGAATTCGTAATGACCTGATTGGGTTGTAAACGCTGTTTTAGGTTGGTCTTCTGGTTCTACTTCTATCTGATGGTAACCACTTGCTAAGTCTAACGTTGAAAAATACGTTGCCTTCCCTAGCCTGTCAAACAGATCTGATATATTCGGTAGTGGATACTTATCATCAATTGTCAATTCGTTTAATCTTCTATAATCTATGACCATACGGAATTTACGTTCTCCGGAGGCATCCATCTTCTTTGGTACAAGATGCACTGGAGCGCTCCATGGGGAATGTGATTCTCTGATGACGTCGTCTCCTAGTAATTTATCTACCTGCTTCTGAATCTCTTCGTTTTCAGCTGGTGAATGACGATATGGTCTAATATATATGGGGTCTTCGTTATTTGTTCTTATTTTATGTTTAACTTGGTTGGTAAATGTTAAAGGTAATTGTTCACAATAAAATATGTCCCTATATTCTGAACATAAATTTGTAATACGCGATTTCTCTTCCGAATTTAAATGATCTAGCCTTAGCTTTGTTAAATTTTGTTCAAGTATTTGTT
The DNA here is from genome assembly GCA_947859195.1 of Drymonia ruficornis. Taxonomy (NCBI): domain Eukaryota; kingdom Metazoa; phylum Arthropoda; class Insecta; order Lepidoptera; family Notodontidae; genus Drymonia; species Drymonia ruficornis. The sequence continues at coordinate 10,070,765 of OX401905.1, read as the reverse complement.
CCAAATTATTTGTTCTATTTGAGTTAACTTTAATATTATTAGGTTTGTCTTTATATATTTTAGTGTCTCTGGATTTATCTTTGTATACTAAAGCTTCTAGGGGTTTATCAAACACTATGGTAGTCTCGCTATCGTTTGTGTTTTGTATCACGGTTTGTGCAAAATAATTTTCACATGTTACTAACGCATCAGGCATTCTAACTCCGGGGCTAAATTCTATAAAATCTAGTAATGCGCTTCCGTTATTAACTGTGGTTGGTACCTTAATTCTGTTTTCAGATCGCGGCAACAAGGTGACGGTGTACGGTTTTTTGTATAAAATTGGGATTTGCGTATCTCTAGTTTTTAGGACTTGATTTTTCATATCGACGTTTGCTTCCAACTCTGTTAACAGGTCGGATCCTATTAGCCCGTCGTATTTCTTATCCACGTTGTAGATGTGGAACTTGTGAAACAAATCCGATTGAAACGTTTCTGTTAAAGGGATATATGCCACCGCATCATGTCTGCTGCGACCATGAGTGCTGATGATTTCAAACGGTTCATAATTTACGTATTGACTAAAGAATTCATAAGCCTTTCGTGGACTTATAAAGGATCTGGTACTTCCGGTATCTATCATGAAAATCGCGTCTAGTTCCGGGATTTGTATGTGGGGTAGTCTTAAGGCATCGTTATAATTTACGTGAATCACGTCGATGTTTGGTTTTCCGAGGCTGGTATTGGAAAATTTCCAGGTGGGTCGATGATATCACCCTGTAACGTTTCATCAGTGATTTCATTAATACTCACTGGCTCATAGGCTTCTACATCATTATACTCATAATAGTAGTCATATTCAGCTTCGTCCTCATTGTGATCCAGCATATTATTGCGAGTTGTTCGCATAGTAACATCTGTATCATGTGCACGATTTGGTACTCCAAATTTGAACTGTTGATTTGCATTGGGTTTGAAGAACCCTGATTGCTTATAATTTCCTACTTTATTAGGGAATTGGTTGTTAGTTGGTCTGAAAAACGGTCTTGGTTGTTGGTTTACGAATGGTCTTTGAGGCTGGCTCATGAAGGGTCGTTGTTGCTGATTTGGTGGAATGCCAAATTTGAAATTATTTGGGGTAAAGTTCGGTCTGAAAGCTTGCATCTGATTCTGTGGAATCCCAAACTTAAATTGTGCTGGTGGGGTGTATAAGGGTTTATTCGCGACTACGTTCTGATTTTGTGGAGCTGGGGGTTGATTTATTTTAATTTTGTTTCTTGCGTTATAACGTGTCTGAAAGTTAACCTCTTCCATAACTACACTCAGCGCGTCTTCTAACGTTGTACACTTATTTAATCTAACGAATTTTATTAGGTCTTCAGGTAAATTATATAAAAATACATTTAACGCTGTATTATTATATATTATCATCTTTGCCGCCTTAACTCCTTCGTCTGTCAGTAAATTGATTTTAGAGAACAACGAACTGCGTATATTTTGAACCCTATGACAAAATTCAATGTATGTCTCGCCTGGTTTGATCTTAGTATTTTCTAGTTCTATTGCTATGCATGCTTCGGTTCGCGGGTCTCCAAAATGTTGTATCAGTAATTCTTTAAGTGCTTCCCAAGTTCCTAAAGTATTCCTCTCACTAACTAGGGTTGCAGCTTTTCCCGTTAGTCTGCTGGTTATACTGTGATAGAGATATACGCGTTGCGCTGGGTTATCCGCTACTGCTAGCGTGCTTATTACGTATTCGCTTTTGTCAATGAATAAATTTAGTAATTTCTCGTCCCCATCGTAACGAGGGATGATGGCTAGCATCTCCTTAGGGATCAACTGGATGTTCATTTTGTTGGTTTTATTTATACTAACTTATAATATAATATATTTTTATTTTACTTAACACAAAAATAACTTGCTTTCGGCGATTTGTGTCCGATCGCGGTTATACTACATATATTTTTATTTTATTTAAGGCAAAAAAATAACTTGCTCTCGGCGATTTGTGTCCGATCGCGGTTATACTACTTATATTTTTATTTTACTTACAGCTATGCGTCCGGCTATGCGTGTCCCGACACAGTTCCTTAAACTAATTTTCCAGCGATTTTTGTCTGGTTATTAAAAACTAAGGGCCCTAGACTAACCGGCGATTCTTGTCCAATTAGACCAGGATAGACAGGGATAGAAACGGGATGCGAAAAGTTCTACTCACACTTCGCTCGATCCCATGCCGATTCACACCTTTCGACGTTTTCCGACGTTTTCCGGCGCTCAGGAGACAAATTTCTTTGTTTTGAGGGGTAGGTTCGGCTGTAGAATCCACGTAAAAGAGTCCTGAAGGAGTCGATGTCTGTACTGCACACACAGGAACACTTTTCGCGACACTGATCCTACCGGCTGCGCCAGTCAAATATGGGCGCGCGGTAAATACGTTAAAAATAACTTTATTTAATATAAAAGGAGACGTCTGCTCTGCAAGAGCGTTGAGATGTGAATGAACAAAATGAACCTTATGATTTACTTATATAGACTTTCCGTGTGACCGGTGTAATCCGAGTGATTACAATAAGGATGTCTGAATGTCTTGATACATGAGTGAAAACAATTAGATCAGTTTAATATGCCTATTAACACATGTTATTAGAGAGAAAACAATTGGATTAACGATTATGACTTATAATGGCTAAGTGTTACCAGGAACTCATGGTACTTGGAGCGTTGTCAAACGGGTTGGTGGGAACATAACTAGGTACTAGGTATAGTTCTTGCAATTCACGAGTGCGGTCGGCCTTTGGTTGTGTTTCGACATGGACATTCACAGTATGACAGTGTGCGTGTCTGGCGGAGCCGTAAATGCACTCATTAACACGTACCTATACAGATACGTCTTTACACACACCAAGGGCTGGCTGCACTCGTGAATTGCAATAACTACAAAGTATATACTTTATTCGAGCTACACTACTAAGGTAAATATCATATTTTGCTAACAGTACCTTACTGCAACATAAGATGAGCCCTCTTAGCTGTGGTGTGAATAATAAAGAGAGCTCAGCATATGTTGGAAATTTTACAATGGACATGCAGGCGATCGTACTATGTGGATATGACACAATAAAAACCCGTTTTAAATTAGAACGCGTTTTGTCCAGATAAAAGCAGATTTTACTGTCTCTCTTTGTTACAACTATAATTTGCTACCACACTCCACAGTACGCATTCTAGCTAAAAAAACGCAGAAGGATTCCCATCGTGGAGGTCAATCCGAGCCCCGATTAATATTATTTGTATGTCGCTAGGACCGCTGACGCCAGGAGCACGGCAATGCCCCGTAAAGGACTACCCACACATATCAGGGCCGTGCCCACGACGTGGGCGGACCGCGCTCCATCAAAGGCTCAAAAAATATAGGTGTGTACATTTTATATGAACTCGTTCACGTCCCGGGCACGGCCCGGCTATGTGTGAGTAAACCTTAAAGCAATTATTTCCTAAAACTATTCTAATATAAAATTAACAATTCCAGGTCGCATACATTTTATCGTAAATACGAAATTTTGAATTGTCATTAGTGCTTATTGTGTTGGCTACAAATTACGACTAAACTAAATTTGACAAATCTAAATGTATTTCTGTCTCGTTCATACGTTACGATTATGAGAAGGATGGCAATACAATTGGTTTAGTCAGGTATATTTGTGTACCAACAAAACAGCACCGTTACCTACGGAATTAAACCGGTAAAGCTATTTCATACACATAAGTATAATTACATAATTAAAATATTTGTGATTGGACTAGACAATTATTTTCATTGATAATCACATATTTTCAGATAAACGCACTATGTAGACATCAGCCCCTGACCAAAGAATACGTGATCTGAGACAGTGTGATTATTGTGACATTTCATTTTTATAGATAAAATAAGACTGGACGCATCAAATTACTATAAGCGTAATTACCACTAATTATTCTTATGCCCGCCACATACATACAGAATTTCCGTACGGAATTCCCTTTCGAAATATCGAATCGGAGATTCCGAACGCAGTAAATCCATCCAAATGTATGGACCTATCGCGTTCGGAAACCCCAATTCGATATTTCGACTGGGAATTCCGTATGTATGTGGCGGGCCTTACTATAGACAGTCGTGAAATTGACAATTGTAATTGTAACTTTATTTCACTCGCTCATTAATGCGTTATAATTATGTAAAAGTTAAGATAAAGGACTCCAGTAAACTAGTACATTTGAAGTCATATAATTATATATATAACACAAAGCTTTAAAATTCTGCTTCAGATTTATCAACGCTGCTATTTGGAATGATATAATTTGATATATTGATATAAACTGACAAAAAATCATATATGTATAAACATTTAAAATTATGGAAATCTAAAAATAATTAAGCCGATAATAGGATATTTTTTAAATCGAACCCAAATCGATCAAACATTAGGCACGAGTCATTTTACTACCATTCAATACATAACTATGATAAGATAATCTTAAATAATAAAACAAGTTGGTAGTCATACATTTTTAGGTCTTATACTATTAATAGCTCATTTTATAAAAATCACATCAAATAACTTTGCTTATCAATTAATCAGATTAAATAAAATAGTACAATATAGTACTTATAATATTATGTAGATAAAAAAAAATAATCATATAAAAATAATGATCACGCGTCTGAGATTGTGGATGGGTTATATTATGCAAAACAAAATCAAATAATGACGGTTTTTATATTCTTTCTTTTACCGTCTATCATTGGTAAATACTATTCCTGAAAATCATGGTTACCAGCACATTGGCTGTCTTCCCATCCCATTCGGTAACAGAATCAGTAATGTTACTAAATACTTAGTTACCACATTTTTGTTACCGACGGATTTCATTTCGTACATTTGGACCATAACAAATTCAGGTTAATGTTGATAATGATATTTTTAGATAAAATTAGTAAAATTCAATAAATACCAATTTGGAGATCGTTTAGTACTAGGGTGGTAGCTAGACGGGGGCGGTCAGGCCGTCGACGGCTTCCATGAGACTAGGCACCGAGTCGACCTTCATTCCGCGTTTGCGAAGGTCGTTCAATTCCTCTACCAGTTTAGATTTATCTCTGCCCAATGTCTCCCTGAAATAATAAAGTGAATAATTTTTAAATTATTTTTAAAATTACTATAAATACACCATTACACCCATGTTCCTTAAAAGGGTAAGCAGGGGTGTCATTTTGTAGATAAATAAATATCGCAAGACTAACACACCAACTGTATGGTCCCAAACTAAGAAACCTCTTTTATTATAAATTCTTTGTATGCAACGCATGTACTATGGCTACGGTACAAAGAACTGGGGGCGATCGCAATGACTGACATCCAGACCAGGGGGCTTACCACAAACTCGTATTGCGATTCAATTATAGGAACGGTTTAACGACGTTTTAATGACGTTTCTTATTGTCATGACAATAAGGTACGTCATTGCACAAAAAGTCGCTGAAACGTTAATACGTTCCTGTAATTGAATCGCAATAAGAGCTTGTGGTAAGCCCCCAGGACAAATTAAGAAAAGGCCGTCGTCGCCATCATTGAAATGAAAAAAGAATCTTGCAATAAAAGGCTGCGTACATTCACATTAGAGAAAAAAAAATAAGATTGGTGTTAAACTTAATAAAATCGTTATAATTTAAATACAAAATTTAAGTACAAATATGTATGTTATTATCAGTTATTGGACTTCCCCAGCTCATAATTGCTGGGTGTTGAATTGTTATCAGTCAGTTCAATTTACATAGATGAATCACTGTGACATGATTTAATATTGTACCCTATCTGCCATGTGGTAGGCATCACAGCATATGAGTCAACATTTACACCAGCAGTTCAGAAAAAGCAGTATGAAGTACTTGTAGCTTTGTGCCTAAAGCATGGAGCGTGCTCAGCCTATCCATACATTAATTGATTAGTAACTCCACCAAGCCAATTAGGCGTTCGGATAGAATGCGGCTTCCCCACCCGCATACCGCCCGCACACCCGCCACCGCCTGCGGCTTCCCGCCCGCCACAGCTCCCGCACACCGCCACCGCCTTGTTGTGCGGGTGACGTCACATTTGACAGGCGCCTAGTTGGCTTGGTGGAGTAGTAGACTTGGTTTTTTTTATAGTACTGCGGTGTCAAAATGCTTACGGCCCGCCTGATGTTAAGCAGTTACCGTAGCCTATAGATGCTTACAATACCAAAGGCATTGCTCGCACATGGCCAACCTGAAGGGGAGAGGGATGGAGGGAGGGGGAGGGGGGCTGGGCTTTCGGCTCTCTCACTCATCGTACGAAACGCAGCTGTAATAGGTGCTTTACGCCGATCTACTGTGAGAGGGTGGAACTACCCCGGTCGAGCCAGCCCGTTGGTGAAGTCATTTCAGTTTTACTTACCATATAGAGATGCAAGTATGCAACAGTGGTATGTATATGAGCAGGAGGTCGGAGTCGCTGACGGCTTCGTACCGCTTGAGCGCGAGCTGCGCCCAGCGCTCGGCGGGCCCGGCCAGCTCGCCGCCGCTGGCGCCCGCGCACGCCACTATTCGGCAGAGGGCGCTCAGTACTACGCGCGATCTGTCCGTGTATACCTGGGGATATAATTAGTATATGTAGTAATATCAGCTATCTGGTTTGCATAGTACAAGCTCTGCTTAGTTTGGGATCAGGTAGCCGTGTCTAAAATAATGTCCCAGGATATTATTATTATTATATTAATTATGTAGGGTAAGTCCAAGTATAAGGGTGCGTTTCCACTGACGCGGAGCTGGCCACTATCAATAACTAGCCACTGCATATTTAAATAAAAGGTTCAATAAATGACATCAAAATAGGTAATGATATCCTAAACATGGAGTTGTTTGCTATTTAAAACAGTTAAAATATGTACTGGCTATTAGTGACAGTGCCAGTGGCCAGTTAAACTTAGTCCTACTAAAAAAAGGGTAATTTTTCTGAAAATATCTATGACATAATTCTGATTATGACATCAGAGCATCACCATTTAGCATTGCTGTTTTTGTATACCTCTATTTCATTAACAATGGCTTATCTACAAAATGTTTCCTAATTTCATTATGAGTGGGAAGTACTGATAATAAATTGTAATAACCTATTTCATCAGTGTTTTCTTATCCTTATCTTGTATGAAAAAACTACCTTATTTAGTAATTTAAAGCTGGTTTCCAATACTGATAGTGCTTGATCAAACTTGTCCTCAGCAATAAGTCGCCTCGCCTCATTCAACTCGATGTCTTGAAAAAAAGCGATAGCAGCGGGGGTTTCCCTGAGTCGAGACTCATTCGCCATCAGTTCCAGCATTGACTCAAATGCAGCACATCTCGTTGATATTAAATTAGGATCAAAATTACCCACTACAATCTGAAAACAAAATTTGAAAATTTGTAACAATAAAAAATACATCAGTTTTTTTATAGGACTGAGGTGGCCAACAAGTGTACGGCCCACCTAATGTTAAGCAGTTACCATAGCCTATTGATGCTTGCAATACCAAAGGCATTGCTCGCACTTTGCCGACCTGAAGGGCAGTGGGAAGAAGGGAGGGGAAGGCGAGGGGCTGTTGTTTTTCCGACTCTCTCACTCATTGTACGAAATGCAAAATAAAAAAATAAAAAAAAGAAATGCTGCTTTACACCAATCTTCTGTGAAAGGGTGGTACTACCCCGGTCGAGATAGCCACCTTCAAAAAATCAGGTTGCAACAGGTTAATAAATACAATGAAATCTCAACACAATGTAATGGTAACTATTTAGCATTACTGTGTGAAATATTTATGAGAATAAATATGACCTTGCTATATTTCCCTATTCCAAAATAGTTTATTCAAAGTTTCATAAGATATGATACCTATGTGTATTAAAGAGTACATATTCCTATCTATCAAACTTTTTGGGTTCATATAAGACAATAGGAAGCCAACATAAAGGAGTACCTAGTAACACAATGGACATGAAGTGTTTGCAAATAGATAACTGACTCACAACAATGAATGATTCTTGTTCTGGTTATATAGCTTACCAAGTGGTTTGCATACCTTTCTAGGAAATGATATATTGATTAATAAAGCGGGAAATTCTTTCTTCAAGCCGTTGTAAAGGTCACAAAAATGGGTGTAACGTCTCTCAACATTAACTGGGTCTGGATCGAGTCTGGTGACATCTTGTCTCACTTGTAACATGTAAGCCACAAACTTTTTCTCCTTCTCGAAGCCTTCCACCGTCCGAGAGGACACTATTTCAAACTTCAACATTTTAGCAACAAGAAGTAGTTCTAAATTATTACTGTTTTATTATCAAGGAAAAGAACAACAAATCAACTTCTCGTTCGACCAAGCAAGTTCCTGTATTTGTAATTTTGTATTGAACTTTTGACAAACAGATGTTTGACGTTAGAGTTTGACACTATGACAGTGACAGTATCTTGGGACCATTTTTTTAAAGTTTGTTTTACGGCCCTGGGTACAGGCCCTTTGGAGCCAAAATTAGTATATTCTAATTATATATGATAGTAAAGGCCACATATTATAAGATACGAAACGATTTCTTCTTCCGATTAACCCCGTTTTCTTGTAGGTACTAGGACCTAGGCTAGGCCGGTTTTGAACAAGCCCAAGCCATCCTTTCTGCCTTTGGACCAAGTCGAGGGATCAAGCAAGGATCTTTTGGTCCTTGGGACCGCTGATTATAATTGTTTATACTTAGTACCTGTAGATAGCTACGTACATCCATGATCTAATTAGGTACCTACCTGCTTATTTACAATATTTATTGCAACTCGTAAAAATACCTAAGTGCAATAAGAACGAATGCCATTATTTTCAATACTTTATTTTCCATTAAGTACAAAAGGAATGCTAAGTTCCTATGTAGTTCAGTAACTACCTACTACATAAGAATATCTAGAGTACTACCTTCCTAGTTGCTTAAAATGCAGTTGGCTGGTTGGTTAGTCATTAATCATTTTTAGCGGTCTACATCTCCAAAAACAACGTCTATTGAAGCAATTAATATTGTAATATCAGCAAGTATCATACTTTTTCCCAAATACCCAAGTCCCATTAGGTGAGTGAAAGAACACGGCCGTAAATACACGCGGTAGGGCTTCGACGTACCATCAGCCACCATGTATAATCCCAATTCACCCTTTGGAGCTTCAGTCGCAGTGTAAGTGGCTCCTGGTGGGACCGGGTAACCTTCACTAAATAATTTAAAGTGATGTATGAGCGACTCCATCGATGTCTTCATCTCTTTCCTTGAAGGAACACTGATTTTAGAATCATCGGTCCTAACTTCACCCTCTGGCATCGTATCCAACACTTGGTTGATAATTCGTAGAGACTGTCGCATCTCTTCGAATCGGAGGAGATATCGGTCGTAGCTATCGCCGAAAGTACCGACGGGCACGTCGAAATCGTACGTATCGTACCCGTCGTACGGGTGGGCGACCCTTATATCCCACCTCACGCCAGTAGCTCGCAACATTGGCCCCGTAAACCCCCTGCTTATGGCTTCATGAGCACTCAACGCACCTATACCAGCAGTCCTGGCGTAATACAGCCTATTCGTTGTAGCCACGTCCTCGGTCTCATCGAAACGTTCAGCTAGCTTCATACAAAGTTCATAAACGTCATCCAGATAGCCTATTGGAATGTCTTGTGAGACTCCTCCGGGCCGCACATAGCAACAATGAACTCTAGCTCCGCACAACCGTTCGAATAACTCATACAATTTCTCTCGTTCCTCGCACATCCAAAAGAATGGCGTAATGCCGCCGGCGTCGAGGATGGTTCCCGACACATTGAGCATATGGTTCGCGATACGGCACAGTTCCGTGCACAGGACACGTATAGCCTGAGCCCTCGGTGGGGCCTCTATATTAAGAAGTTTTTCGACGGCTAATGCAAACCCCTGTTCGTTCGCTAGGGTAGAGACGTAATCGAGGCGATCCATGTACGGTAGACTCTGGTTGTAATGCTTGTATTCCATAAGTTTCTCCGTGGCTCTGTGTAAGAATCCAATATGAGGGTCAGACCTGACAACCGTTTCGCCATCGAGCTCCAGAATAAGACGCAGCACCCCGTGAGCCGCCGGATGTTGAGGACCAAAGTTGAGCCACATGTTTTGGAGTTTGCGCTCGACGGGTTTCAATGTTGCGTGGTATGCTATATTGTAATACTTCTCGGTTTCCGGTGTGGGATACATAACTGCTCCGGAGAATTGTTTAACATATTCTTGATCTGGATACCACCTGTGACCATGCGACGCAGTAGAAACTGAGAATGGTCGCCCTCGCTTTAGAAATTGACCAACACGTAATCGCTTCACGCCCTGCATTTCTGTTCCTGATTTTATGTACGTTGTTGCAGATATTCCAATACTGATGAGTAAAATAAATAATAACATCCAATACCTGCTGAAAATGTTTAAAACGTCAAATACATAGGAATTTATGTTGTTTTTTCCAGGTTGCCAGTAAGCAGGTCATACTGAACAGGCGAGGTGCTATTATTTTGATGAGATTGCTATAATGCCATAATACCTTCGTATTTTTTTCTTTTGTAGTGTCGTTTACCAAAGAATTTAAAATATGATGTTATACATTGCTTTGCGGTTAGGGGGCGTCCATTAATTACGTGAGGCATTTAGGGGGGGGAGGAGGTCGAGCAAAATCTCACCAAATCTCACGTGGGGGAGAGGGGGGTCTCGACAAATATCACTTTTTTTACCGCTAGAAACGTGTCAAATTGCAAAAAAACTGGGTTAAATTAAGTAAAACATGTTTCTTCTCTAGAATATAGCTTTTGAAAAATCTCACGCCCCCTTACCTTGTTTGCTTGGGAGAAAACACATAACTTTAATGGAAATGGGGTCTTAGTAAAAATAAACCAAATTAATAGATAGGTACTAGGTATATGCTTTATTTTTAACCGTTTTACACAAAAACATGTTTCATAAATATAGACGTTTACAAATTCGCAATAAACCTACCTTCTGATAAAAAATAGTACATGGCATATGTGTATTTGTTGGTTTTAATTCCTACTTCCATTGGAAATAATTTAAATTGTAATGTAAATGAACGTCATCAGTCATGATCACCACTTATTTAGGTACTTCCATAGCTACCCTCGTCGCACAATATAAAATATGAATACTAAAGTATAGTAAAAATGCATTAAAACTAATCTACCTCTAAGAGTATCGGTGTTAAGTCTGCTCTTATGGTAGGTGTAAAGTCATAGAAATTATTGGTCACCACGACGGCACTACAAGCGCGCGCGCAAAATGTTCATAAATCCATGTATAAAGTATTAAAAAAAATTACTGTAGCAAAATGTATACATAAAATTAATATTGTCTACGGTTTGATTCACCTACAGTATATACCAGTGCTTAGGAATGTCTGTTCCTTATCATCATAATATAAATAAAGCCCTTAGTATCTAAATGTGTAAATAACTTAGATATTCAGAGAGCATCCACGACGTAGTTAAGTATATACCTACGTCGCTTAAATATGCCTACTTAAAGTACAATCTTCACGTTACAAAGCTTATTATTTCATGAAGATTTTGCACTATATGTACGAGTATATAGGTATTAGATAAATATATGATAGCTTTCAATTCATTGATACAAACACATAAATCAATACATCCATGATAGCATATTATGTCTCAGTAAGCAATTGATAAGAATATTGTCTATAAATACTGTTTGTATTGAGTCTAGTCTACTTACTTATTTATGTTTTGTTAAATGATCACGTCTCTACGATGTAGAGTCTCTTTTATGATAATGTATTACATTGATGGATGCTATTATTTATTTATATTTGACCGACAAAATAGAATAAGTACCTAATATAGATACTGGTATTTATAGGACGGTGGCCGTTACATTTAAAACACCTGCAGTATTTTAATAAAACTAACATTGTATATTTCATACGGTAAGCGTACATATATGTATATCATTTGGTCCTTCATTTTATTTGATATCATCGATTTCCTCATCATTTTGTTTCAACCCCCGATCGTCCTGAACGAAAATTAACGCCAATCGTATTCCGACCATCGTTCAATTCGACATTTTCTCAGACGACTCTACATAGATGCAGGAGCATACTTTTTGTAGGAGTCTCAGTATGTGCCCCGAGAAGTTGTGGTACATTTCTGGCTTGCTTTGCCATTTGACGCAGGCGTAGTACACGGGTACGCCGGAGAGGAGTATGGCGAGGCCTATGGCGGTGGCCTTGGGGCGGTAGATGGCGGGGATGACGACCAGGCAGGCGATGGCGACCAGGAACACGGCGGGGATGAGGATGTTGACCTTGATGGGGCGCGGCAGGTCGGGCTGCGCGCGCCGCAGCCACAGCATGCCCACCACCGACGCGCCCACCGACAGCCACAGCGTCTGCGAGAAGTAGTTGATCAGCTCGAACACGTTGCTCGTCGTCAACATCAACAGGGAGAACAAACACTGAAACAGAAGAAAACATTTTGTAACGACTTTCATACGAATGAATAAAATAAATAATATCCATCGGTTAAGTTAGTTTTTTTTTTAATTCAAAATGGGTTTGCTCTTGCCGCAGGGGCAAAGATGAGATCCGTGTTGCAGCGAGCGCGCCCAGAAGATGCCTGTTCACCCTACTTTTGAATAGATTTGGGTTGTACGCACGCTCGTCGGAAATACAGACGCAGGCAGGGAGTTCCACTCCTTGGCTGTGTGCATTATGAAAGATGATCCGAAGCGCTGTGTGCGAATATGTGGAATATCAACCAAATAGGGTTGATATCCTGCGGTGCGTCTGGAGCTCCGATGTAGAAGGGAGAAGGCGGGATGATGATGTAGATAAAGTACACGAGTTTGGTGATATTTCTTTTCTAGTAGTCGAGTACCCTTTAATAACCTCTGCCAGGCAAGAATCTCCTCAAATTTGCTATGACCATCTTTGGATATCACATGCCACCCGTCAAGACAGCGTCGAGTTTAGGGGGCGTCCATAAATTACGTGATGCATTTGGGGGGGGGGGGGGGGGGGGGGGGGGGGGGGGGGGGGGCTCGAACCAAATCTCACGTAATTTTTTTTACTTGAATAACAGTGTAAAATTGCTAGAAAACTGGGTTAAACTAAGTAAAAAATGTTTCTCCACTAGAATATGGCTTTTGAAAAATCTCACGTGAGATTAGAGGGGGAGGGAGGGGGTCGAGCAAAATCTTACGAAATCACGCCAAGGGGGAGGGGGGGGTCGAAAACCTCACGTAATTTATGGACGCCCCCTTATCTCGCCACCACTTGTTGGGTCCATCATCTTAGATCACTAACAGAAGGAATCACTGTCTGCGTTGCCCATAAAACGAGCCGAGTGAGAGGCTCCCGTTAAGACTAATATGTCCCTGGTTTGTTTACTTATGTGTTTAGAAAAGTTTATGCGTATGTCGTGTGGTATACTCACAGTGAAAATAAGTGAAGGTATGGGCGTCTGTTTTTCAATGTGGAACAGTGAGAAGAATGCTGGCATGTGTCCCTCCTGCGCTCCGGTGGCGAAGAGCCGCGCGGACGTGAACAGAACGCCGTTGACGCCGCCGAACGTGGACAGCGCCACGAACACCGGGATGAGCCAGCTCCACCCGCCGAATAAACGGTCGCCGAAGATCTGGGAACATGTTTGCAAAAATTGAGAATAGAAGCGACGTATCAAAATTATTACGTCCATCTGCTGAAAGGCCTCCGTAAATTAATTCCTCACATTACGTTCAAGTCGCAACCACCGGCTATCCGCAACACTGTCAGTCGATTGCAGGGAGCCGTTCAGCGTGCTCTGATCTGGCTTGCGGTCACCATCCCAGAACCATTCTGCCACTTCAACTTTGCAATTCATAGAGTTGAGTCGGTCACTTTAGTTCGTGTACGGATTTCCTCATTTCGGATTCTATCACATAGGCAAACCCCTAGCTTAGCTAGGCGATTTTGTAGATTTGTACTGTTAACGAAAAACTTTAAAAATCTTTTTTTGATGTAAAAATTTTGCATAAATTTTGTGGCGTCGCACTAGGGACGGCGGAGTCTTACAAATGTGACCAGCTGTGACAAGGACGGCGAAGGGGTCAAAAATCATGAAATTTGTGTGACGTAATTAATGGATGGCCCCTTGTCTAGAGGGGAAGTTGAGGTTAAACATACCACTGCAACAGCCGGGTTCAATATCATTTCTTCCCTGGAGACGACGGCGAAGTAGGCCAAGTTCGCCATTACGTAGATAATGCTGACCATTGGCATAGCAATCCAAATTGCGCGAGGGAGATTCCTGAAACATAAACGAGTATTTATTACACAGTTTTATGGTCTATGACGAGAAGTAATAGTAATTCTATGCTTATTTTCATTCGATGTTGGTTAACCACAGCTGCTATAAAATCAGTCACAATGGAAGTAAAGTAAATTAAATAGCAGCAGGCATGTTTACATAAAGGACTAAGCAGGAGGATTGGGTTAAATTAATAACACAAAAAGTCTTCAAGTTCTGAGCCGCAAAAATTTAATTTAATAGTAAATCTGGTACGAAAGCAATTTGGAAGTAATACTTAATCTGTTTCATTCAGGCTTCGTATTTTCAATTTCGACATAATCTTGAAATAAAATTAGTATCAAAATCAACAACGAACGAAACAGATGGTCCCGGTTTTAGTAATAGCCCCCTAGTCATATTACCATAAGATGATAAAATGATAAATAAAACTAAGAAATACCTAACTAACGGATGTTGGCGTTTTGCCAACAGTGAGTGATAAAGCTATTAATGTAATCCACTGCGAGATATTCCCACGGTGAACATTTTATGGAAGCTTGCAAAAAACTGATAAAATTTCGTTCGGTAGCTTGAATATGTTTGCATTCAGAATACTGAGAAGATACTTACAAAATGTTTAGGGAACTGAATCAAAGAACAAAAAGAAAATCTTATAAATATGAAGTTAACGAAATATAGCGAACAACCACTCTAACTGGTGGGTGTGAAATAAATGTGTCATGAATAATGCATGCAATAGGGAGAGTGCGAGCAATAGGTCTGAATAAAACGTTTCCTTTTTCCAATTCAGATTGCGTTCCGTTTGAACCATTGCAGTAAATTAACTTTATCTTAACGGTCCATATGTGGACCGCACAAACGCTAACTCAAAAGAAGGTAAAGTGGTTGAGACGCTTAAAAGGGAAACTTTCCGTGGATTTAAAAGTCAATTGCGATTTAAATTCTACACTTTCACAACACGTTTGTTGATCTTGACACCGTTCTATTTGGTCCACTTTATATGACGCAATCTAATTGCATATTGCGTGAACTTCGCTGAGTAAATAGTATGAAAGTGTTTAGACAGTGTTCCTCACGCTGATGGTGATGTTTTTTATAGTGATGGGAAAGCTGATACTAACGTTTATCTGGCATGTGACGAACGTGCTCTTGAGTAATGATGCTAGCTACGGAGGGCGATGTCAGAAAAATACATTTTTCGCTAAGGGTGCCAAGAAAATTGATTCGATAATAATTACAGAAAATGTATGATAAGTAATTTGATGGTGCTACGATTCCATGGTTTAAATTGGCAAACATATATTGTGTACGAATTACGTAAGTAGGTAAATACATTTTATCACAAATGCCAGTCTCGTACCTATTTGAAATCCACAAATGGGGTGGTTTATTAGTTTTGGGAGCTGATCAGACAATAGAGACGTGTTTGGGCATGTTAAATGGCGATAAGGAAGAGCAGACCACGATTTTAGCTGCACTGTCATAAGTATTTAATTACACATCTGGCAAATAACTACCTGTACAATACCATATTCATAGGTAACAGGAAAACAATAATACCAACCTACCTTACGTATTTTATCAAGTTATTTTTATCGACCACGTACCAGGATGTTTAATCTGATCTTGAATTAACCCTAACCCGTAAGCAGGTAGTTTCTCCATCGAAAGAGTTTGTCTCAGTTACTTTCACGACTTGACGTCTTACCGGTCGGTGTCTCAACAGTAACGAGGAAGAACCATCGGAACAGCCCACAATATCCACTTGTCCGACGGGCGAAAACGATTTGACATGCAATACTAATACACAAACTAAATAAACTTACTTGTACGGGTCTTGAAGTTCTTCAGTGACGAAGTTGAGATAGTTCCAGCCTCCGAAGGCGAAGAGGCCGGAGTAGAAAGCCAGAGCTATGTGCTCCGCGTTGTAGTCCCCGTCAAACGCCGCTTGGAAGTTTTCTGTGTGTCCTAAAATAGAAGTAACAGCTTTAAGCAACAGGTGCCACAACACTGTAGGTAGAGCCCAGTTATTCTAAAGTCTGGGTAGTTATAGGCCTTCCTGTTTTTTTTTGTAAAGGTATGTTCAGTGACTGTTAGATAATATATTATGTTTTTTGATCCATTCATTACTGACTGTTTTACTATTATTTTAATGAACCTTATACATAATGTGTAGGTACCTACTGCTATCCTGCACCGCGTTCACGTCGAA
Organism: Drymonia ruficornis; assembly: GCA_947859195.1. Taxonomy (NCBI): domain Eukaryota; kingdom Metazoa; phylum Arthropoda; class Insecta; order Lepidoptera; family Notodontidae; genus Drymonia; species Drymonia ruficornis. The sequence continues at coordinate 10,054,174 of OX401905.1, read as the reverse complement.
AGAGAAATTAATGAGTTGACGATTTGCGCAAAAATATAAATTAGTAACGGCCGAATACTCAAAGGCTACTCTAATGCTTAAGTCCCATCTAGCAGTTCGTTAGGAGGCGTCCATAAATTACGTGAGGAATTTAGGGGGGGAGTGGGTCGAGACAAATCTCACCAAATCTCACGTGGGGGGAGGGGGGTGTCTCGGCAAATCTCAAGTATTTTTTTACCGCAAGAAACAGTGTAAAATTGCGAGTAAAATGGGTTAAATTAAGTAAAACATGTTCCTCCACTTAGAATATGGCTTTTAAAAACTCACGTGAGATTAGAGGGGGCGGGAGGGGGTCGAGCAAAATCTCACGACATCTCAACAAGGGGGGAGGGGTGGTCGAAAATACTCAAAAATCACCTCACTTATTTTATGAACGCCCCCTTATCTGTATTTTTTTGTATGACGCGTAAAAGTTAAGCAACTCTCAAATCTGAGCTACGTATGAGTATACAGCCGTTTGTAACATAATAAAAAAAAACAATCATGTTATTGATTAAACATGTTATGTAATGTGTACTTACCTATTCTCTCTCAATCATCGTAAAATGTTATTAACGATACTGCTAAGGCAAGTTTATGTGATAGATAACCTTCTACCGACAGCAAATGATAAGTATGTATTATAAAAATACTCCGTATGCTAAACATTAAGCTAAACGCCGTATTACTACATACTACTTAGTAGGTACTAGTCTCGTAAGACTCAATATGTTAAATTAAAGAGCGAAGGCGTTATGGTTCCAATAAAGTGCCTACCTACCATTTCACTGCTTGAGATATTAATATTTAGGGCCACCAAATAAATATGGCGTTTTGACAGATGTACTTACATGGAAAACCTGTAAAAACGCCATATTTATCTGGTGGATATAAGTTATCTGGACGATTCTGAAACAGACCGTTATAAAAAGTTATTACTGGTACCTACGAGCTACGTAGATATCGGACCTCCTGCAGCCCTCAGACTTTGTAACTATCAGTAATAAACGTCTTTAGTAATAAATTAACTGCAATACGCAGTTAGGTATATTAACGTATCTACGAAGTAAGAAGCATTCATTGAACTATAAATTAAATAAAACGTCCATTGATTGGTTTACTGACAATAAATTATTTTGCAAAGGACACGATACAATGCTGTGTGTAAGTAAGTAGGTACTAGGTATTTAATGAGAGCAATGTACGCATTTAATACTACCCAATGTCCATCTGTTGTAATACTCCGCTCTAAACCGATTTTCTACCGGTATCGACCAACCTTTAGAGTATAAGATCAAATAATGATGAATGAAATGTATCTACAAAAATTTAACCACATTTTAAATTCCTTTCACATTTCACATGATTCAAACAAGAAGTTTTTGTTACAAAAGGACACAAAATAAACTGGTACTATTTGAAATCAAAATAGGCTGGTATGTAGTTTCGATATACCTGACAGAGTAGTTATTACTATTTATGCTCCCAGACCTACCTACCCAATGGAATATTATATGTATACCTTGCGGCTCTATAACTGCGCTGGGTCCTGCGCTATACTCTGATTATAATTAGACGAAGTAGGTAAACTGCCAGGAAATGTAATTTTTCGATAGAAATAGAACATATAAAGCTAAAATTCACAGAACAGTGTCATTTCTGAGACCGTTAGGTTAGGTCAGGGGTTCCCAAACTGTGCGCCGCGGCGCCCTGGTGCGCCGTAGAAAGTAAAGAGGGGCGCCGTGAGTCGATCCTCTATCTATCATTATCCGAAACCACAAATATTTGCGGGTATCTGCCTTTTTTGAGCGCTTGCATTGGTAAAGACAATAGGTACCTACTAAAGTCGCGCGCGTCCCACGAAGAAATTCGCACTTTTTTACAGCAAGAACGTCATGAAAACGCCAAATATTTTACTGAACCAGATTTTTTGCTAAAACTAGCATATTTGTTCGATATATTTGAGAAACTCACAAGACCTGATGGCCCTTTTCACGGAAAACCTATTGAAGCTCACTGAATGGTTTTCGAAGTACTTTGCAGATAATGATGTTGAAAAATTTGCATGGATCCAAGATCCTTTCCATGCACAAGCACCACCAGAATTCACACACATCACAAGATAAAGAGAGTCTCATTGAACTCTCTTGCGACAGCAGCCTTAAAAGGGCGCCGGCCGTGAGAAAATACTAAATTTGTAACTGCGCCGCGGGCTGAAAAAGATTGGGAACCCCTGGGTTAGGTACTTAGTTATTCTTATTGTGCCACATGTAGTTAATTATGTATTATCTAATGCCTCCAGGAATGGATAATGTCTTAATGCGACACATACACACAACACATGACTACTCGTAACCGTCATACATCAATCACTTTATCAGTAGGTAGACCCATGAAATATTTTTATCTTTGAAGGTTACTACCATTATCTATCATATTCTCGCAATTATTAAAGCTACATCAAACCCCCCTTTATTTTAGTTCAACGGCAGACAGCAGTAAGTAATGTTATCGAAATAGATAGAACTTGATCCGGATTAATATTCAGATATCTATGCCGCGCTTTGATGATTTACATAGATAGTTGTTGACCCGTCAAAGAATTTAGATACGTCTTGATAAAATTTTCACGTAACATACTTGAGTTTGCTTTAAACTAGGTAAGTATACCCTGTTGTCAGGCAATCCTTTTAATCACAGAGGGGGTTGAGAATCCGGACCACTCCCTCTCTGATCCTAAGCCAAGCGCTAATTTCGCCAAATTTTGATCACCTTTTGATCCATGCCACAAAATAGTCGTAGCACGCGCCGCTAAGCTGAGTTTATCATTGTTGGACCCAAAGAGATTCTATTTTTTTCTTACTGTCTATTACTACGTGGTGTATTCGGCTTTGCACAACCACGTTTTAGCCATAGGTATACCTACATTTGGCAGATTTTGGGCGTACTCGGCACCTGTATAGGTCAAAATGTGCGGAAATCGTTGTCGTGTTTAGCGTGTGAATACACCCTAACTACGTCCGTGTCTTTAATTAATTAATGTCGTGTCCAATGTCCAACTCACCAATGCAAATGTAGTAAATGCCAGAGATAATGATGACGACCAGCGCGAGCAGCTTGGAGGTGGTGAACACGTCCTGGATGCGCATCGTCCACCGCACGCTGATGCAGTTGACCGCCGTTAGTGTACCTGCGGATAATACACAGACAATGTAAACGGGACCATTGGTCCGGATACACTTTTACGGACGGAGATATGTAACTCCGGATCGGTTTATTTACAAGGCAGTGAGAAGAGTGGACCAAGGCATACAACTTGCCATGACTGAGCTTGTGTTGCCAAAATACAAACCCTGTCCACTTTTTCCCAACAGGCACCGCAATCCAACAGGTCGGTTGGAACGAGATTTTATTACGGTAGACAATATGGTCTCCTTTCTTTAATAGCAAAGAGTTTGGGGAAGCTGTTGCCTAGGCGTGTTACTGATGCTGGTAATGACCCTGGTATACATAAGTAGAATCCTGAACCTGAATTTCGTTCGGGCTTCGAATTTTGAATTTTGACACATTTCTGTAGTAAATTAATGTCAAAAAGAAGCCCGTACGACGGGTTTATAATAGGGCCAGATTTGTATTTATTATCTTTGATATGCCTGGACTGTAGGCATTTATTCTACGACTTGGATGGAGTTCGTTTATGAGATTATGTCGTAGATTATCAACATATTATAGTCATCAACGGAGACCAGTGTAGCCTGTTTTCTCGGTATGTATAACTGGTAATTCTAAATCGTAAAATAAACGACGCAAATTCCCTATAACATCGAATCCATAGCCTCCGTCTCTGATGCAAACTCAAAACGGAACATAGCAATAAAAAGACAAGATAATATTATTTTATGGTTTTGGATTTGTCAAAAGACTAACTGCCTTTATAGAGATTTTTAGGCACTTTACTATGGTTTTACAATACATTTTCTAGGAATAAAGCTGATATTTAATGCCAATGTAGGTAAGTCCATAACTTTGGGGGTAAATCTTTTTCAGGATTTAACAGCTTCATAAACAATATTGATAATTAAGGAATTTGGCACCGAGCCATCTTAAGCTACGAAGCACGGATAGCCGCATGCAACATACGATACGCAAACATTTCGCAACGGGCGACAAAGTTCATAAAGTTCGAGGACGACGTTATACCTATTATTTTCAAATAATATTATTTGCGTGCAAAATAAAACAAATGCCTACATAACACTTTATCTAACATCGGATACGGATACAATTAATCAAATCAATAGAGGTAAGTATACCAAGAATCCAAGCAGTCTCTTTTTAGGATTCCGTATATATTTTATGAATCACAACAAAATATGCATGACTTGATATTGCATCGAAGTATGCATGCATGACTTGATATTGCATCGAAACCAGTAGGCTAGCACACACGCCAAGACAAGACTTTTTGTCACGCATTATTTCGCACCGAGTCGCTCACTATCTTAAAGGCATAGGAGAGAATGATACAAAATCGATTTATCTCGCGTTTTATTTTGTCACTGTCAGCTGTGCTACTAGTGAAGAATACATATTATCATATACAAATCTAACTAGGTATCTACCTATTATACCTATTACTTTGGCATTGTATTCTATTGCATTGCATCTGGAATAAATTGTTTTAAACAAGCTTATTAGCCTCGTTTGTCCCAGACAGACAGTTCCGGATCATATTTCGACGTCTTGGCTCAAATGTTTGCCATGCGATAATCTCGGTCTTTGGCGATAATTTATTGGATGTATACCTACGGATATGTGTGATTTAATGGTTCTATACTAAACTGCATCCGATGGTCCAATAGGTACCCGTGATTGCTTACTACCTAACTATTACTTACTACTAACTTAATACTTGGGCTGAGTTAATCAACCAAATAACGGGGTGTAAGAATAGTAACCTATTGTTTGATGGTACTCAGGTAACGTCGTTGGTGAACTCGGCCCTTATAGTACCTATACTGGGTGAAATCGAAATCGTGGGCAATATTTTAAACGGTGATTCTACACATGATTCAGAATATTTAGGGAATATTAATCAACAAATCAGTTCCTGTATACACGGCGACACGGTTCACCACCTGTCACGTTGGGTTCTGACTATCTGGTGAAACGTGGGCTTTGAGTTGGTTAATGCCTCCACAATGTGGTGGTGTATGGTCACTCAAGCCTCTGACTACCCCCGAATGGGGATAAAAGTCGTGACGTTACATTTTTTAATCAACAAATCAATTGATAAAAATGTATTACCCAGGTAAGGTATAACAGTTAAATGGTTAGCTTATTTGCTTACCCGAGCAATATTTTTTTATCAATGGTATTTTTTATTTGTTTTCCCAAAATATTCTGAATCATGGGTAGAGTCATATTTTAAAATATTGCCCACGATTTCAATTTCACCCTGTATAGATAGAGTGGTAATTATTTATTGGTGTTATAAACATTAAACAATTTTTTGGTAGAAAATTGGTTGTATTCAATTCAAATTTTCGTTAGGTTAAACATTGCCCTCGATAAAAAGTTTTTATGATTTAGAACATAACTTTCTTATTGCCTATAGTAGTAAAATCATCCACCACAACACATTAACATTTTGTTGTTGAGTTCCACGCGTACGAAGTCGCGGGCACAACTAGTTTTTGAATCGAATCAATACCTACACTCTTGTAACGCTAAGTATTTAAGCCGTATCCCGTGTCACTGCAGGGTTTCTTATTATGTGATGGAAATAGGTTGCGTCATTTCCATCCAACAAGTAAACTCATTGACGCCAGTATTTAAGCCTCAACGGAGCTGGAAGTTCTTCGTCCTTTGTCCCGAGTAATTAGGTTAAGTGGGAGCTTCCTCGGCAAATCCCACTCAGACGCAGTGCAATCAAGGAATTAAAAGTAGCTATCGGTTAGGTAGGTATCTATTGCCCCGCTCCGCTTTTTAGGGTTCCGTGCCCAAAGGGTGCCAACGGGACCCTATTACTAAGCCTACGCTGTCCGTCTGTCCGTCCGTCTGTCAGCGGGCTGTATCTCCCGAACCGTAATAACAATTTTCACAGAATGTGTATTTCTGTTGCCGCTGCAACAACAAATACTAAAAATTTATAATATTTAAAAATAAAGGGGGTCCCCACACAAGAAACTTTATTTTTGTTAGGTTTTTAATCTACGGTGGTACGGAACCCTCTATGTGCGAGTCCGACACGCACTTGGCCGGTTTTTTAATGATTGATATCGATAAAAATTATGAATTAATCAGTTGCTTTCCATATAATAAAATGTACATAGATAGGCACTTACATACTTGAAACGATAACTTTAATCATTCATAAGCATTTCGAAGTTGATGCCTAAGTAGTAGGTATTCCGAATTTACTTTTAAATCAATGGCTGCGTCTACATCAGTCGCATGTCGCACCCGAATACACTCAGTTTTGAACGCATAGACAGAATACGTCATAACATGAGTGCTCGGGCGAGGCATGCGAGGCATCCGGACGCACCAAATCAATCGTGTTTTCATCGTAGGCTCATGGTATCATGGTGGTTACATACATTAAACGAAGGGCCTCAATCATATTCTCAATCAATATTTGCTTATACAGGGTTATTGAAAAGCATTAACAACCTTGCAGGACTGTGTTACCTACACCAAAAACAGCAACTTTTGTTCTATGACTTTTTACAAAATATTAATAAATTTAACAACAATCACTCTTTAAAATGTATGAAACAAGAAAATATGCTCATCTAGAGGATAACCGTGTGGTCCGTTTAGGTACTTTAGAGCAAAGTGGATGGAATACAACTACGTACCATGGCTGTCCTCTAGATGAGAATATTTTCTTGTTTCATACATCTTAGAAAGTGATTTTTTGTTAAATGTATTATGTTTTGTAAAATGTCATAGAACAAAAGTTGTTGTTTATGATGTCAGTAATAATTATAGTCCTGCAAGGTTGTTAATGTTTTTTCAGTAACCCTGTAAATACACCAACCTATACCTACCATAATAGTTATAATACAATAATTCCTCAGGGAAAATCAGATTGCAACAAACTTCACTACCATACCATGACTGGTTTCAAAACTTGAGGATAAAGACGAAGGAAATATTTCATAGGTACTAATAGCTTAATTTTATACATGTATAGGTAAATATTCGTTCGTACCAATATGGTAAGTACCTACATGAACTCAGCGATAATGATAATTATGCACCTAATGTTAGTAGGTTAGTCTGCCACCAATACATCACCCAGAATGTGTTATTAAAGCCGGGTCCAGACAGGTGTCGTGTAATGTAATGTAACGTGTAAGGTAAAGCGAATTCTGTGTGTGCTCGCTCGCGCCACTACAAGCATTACATGTAGGTAACGCTCGCGCCCGGGCGCTGACGCTGATCCATCGGCTGTCGGTTTTTTGCGCGAACACAAATGCGCTCGCAGTGCTCGTTTGAGCTCTTGAACAAGATTCGCGACATGATTCCCGTTGAGTTCGTGTGCCGTCCACACTGTTGACGCTAAATTACACGTAATTTTACATTACACGTTACGCCTGGACCCGGCTTAACACTGCGATACTGGCGTCCAAGATCAAAATCAAAATCAAATCATTTTTTTTATTCATGTACCTAAGCTAGATAAAGCATTTATAAATCGACAAAAAATCAATATTTTAGTATTATGTGTGTGTAACGTCACGACTTTTATCCCCATTCGGGGGTAGTCAGAGGCTTGAGTGGCCATACACCACCACATTGTGGAGGTATTAACCAACTCAAAGCCCACGTTTCAACAGATAGTCAGAACCCAACGTGACAGGTGGTGAACCTTGTCGCCGTGTATACAGGAACTGACTATTACCTAATCCCGAGGGATAGGTAGGTTTCCTCACGATGTTGTCCCTCACCGTCAGCGAACTGTAATTTATGCACATAGATGAAAATTCATCCATTGGTGCATGCCCCACCGGGGATCGAACCTGGGACATTCTGATTGCTAGCCCAACCTGTTCACCCCTAGGCTACAGTCGCTATTTTAGTATTATTGTATACATTTGCAAACAGCAACGCTATGTGAGCAGGCAGGCATTAAAACATTGTGAATAGCAAATACAGAATTAGGTATTTAAACAAAAGATAGCCTAGAAAGCTGTGCATGCCTACTCCCACTTTACACATACTTAAATAATTAAATAATGCTTGTCAATGGCTACATGATTTCCACAACTTAAGAAGGTGGTAATTGTGACAAATATGTCAATAATGCTAAATTAAGAAAAGGAAGAGGAAAACAATAAATAAGAAAGGGAAATTATTGTCTGTGCTCTATTATTAGAACTGAGATGAGACAGCTTAACGGATAAGCAATTAAAAACGCATTAACACGTTATCGTGAGTATAAGTTACATTATGATATAGCAGCAATAAATAGGGGCTAACGATCTGTAACATGAGCCGGATGACCCTTAGGACATGGACGCACCGTATAGCGATTGCGATTCGACAGTCAACTGTATCGTCCCAAACCTTAGGGCCTACTCTTTTACACACGAAAACGAAATTGCGGACGAAATTTCGCGTATTTCCTACTACGTTTCTCATTCATTCCGCCATTCCTTACGAACGAAAATTGTTTGAAATCTTCGTCGTCTTAGAAAAGAATTTTCGTTCGTAAGAAATGTCGGAATGAATGAGAAACGTAGTAGGAAATACGCGAAATTGACGAAATTTCGTTTTCGTTTGTAAAAGAGTTTAAATTTCGTTTTCCTTTTAAAAGAGTAGGCCCTCTTATTATTACAATTTATATGGTCACAAACTAAGCCAAGCTTGTACTATGGGTACTTGTACTTGGGTACTTGTACACTGGACTGGGGGCGATCCCAGTGACACCCAACCCAGAGAAAATTACGGAAATCCCGTTTCCGAAAATTACCAATGGCGGGAATCGAACCCGTAACCACGTGATGCAGTGAGCGGAGCGGCCTACGTTCAAACCACTGTGCCAAGCGGTCATAAATACGGACCGTGACTATACTCCACTGTAAATAATAGTTACCTACTACTAAGAGGTAGGGCGATAAGACTAGCCGGAACAAATGGTGTGAAAGAGGAAATCCCTATATAAGGCCCGCCACATACATACGTAATTCCGTTTCGAAATATCGAATCGGGGTTTCCGAACGCGATACGTCCATACATTTGTATGGATTTACTGCGTTCGGAATCCCCGATTCGATATTTCGAAACGGAATTCCGTACGGAATTTTCCGTATATATGTGGCAGGCCTAAGTAATACCTAGGTATAATACTTACATTGCATGACAACAAATAATATACCCTTTGATCAAAGTATAAACATAGATACCGCATCCAAAGAATTTGTCTATGACCGCACCTTACCTATTCAGAAATTAGACAGAAAGACTTGGACATATGTCCGTTATTCCCCTTACTAAGTTACTGACCTGAGTAGTTCCGACGCATCCAGGTTAACGCTCCCCGGGGCGAGAAAAAGGAACAATGAATCTATCAATCATCCAATTGATAAACATAAACTGGCAAATGACCTAGCGAAGAGAGTTTACAGAAACAAAAAGAGTATTGTATTGCTTTATAACTTTGTTAGTCTATGAATTAATTGGTTTTTTTTTGCGCGAAGACAGTTTCCTAAATAGTATCCTGCCACAAAAGTTTTTAGGTAAGTACATATATTAATTTAATAACAGCATTGATGTATAAACAAGCATAGATAGCGCATATCAACGACCGTCTTGTAAGGCAGGCCGGTTTTTGACTACTTTATTTTAGTAATCAACTGGTTGTTCTTCTTGCTTGTTTATATTTAACTTAGAGGGTATTATACTCAGCAATGTATGTACTTATAATTACTTACCTTACCAGAACAGAGGGCCTACTCTTTTACAAACGAAAACGAAATTTCGGACGAAATTCGCGTATTTCCTACTACCTTTCTCATTGATTCCGACATTTCTTACGAAGTAAGATTGTTTGACGTTTAGATTCGACAACGACGAAGACGTCATACAATTTTCGTTCGTAAGAAATGTCGGAATCAATGAGAAACGTAGTAGGGAATACGCGAAAATCGTCCGAAATTTCGTTTTCGTTTGTAAAAGAGTAGGCCCTCAGTGGCATAGCTTGCCTTAGACGAGCCCTGTATCAAAGATCACAAAAGAAAGCCCGCATTGCTACCGCGGTGTGTGTTAGCCCTGTACCAGATTCAATCTGTGCGTCCGTCATGCTACTTCGTAGGTACTCACTACGATAGCTGATTAAGCGAAAGTAATAAACTTAAAGCAACACAATAACAATCGTAGCCTTTTATAAAGAGAAAGTGATATAGTTAGGAAAGGGCTACAGAAAGACATTCACTATCTTGCCCACGGATTTCATATACCTTTGCATCGTGCCTTTCCAATCTGAACTCCTATAGAAATACGTCGAATGAAATAGCCAGAGAAATGCCTATTTCATAACGAAATAGTAGGGTGGCCCAAGATATGGATGCAGCATACGCCAAACGCTCGTATTAGCTACTACCGCTTCATTAAAGATAATTCTAAGGTGTAGATACTACGGCAGTCAGCTACCTTCAGTAAACATCTACCGATAAACAAACCTATGGATACTTTGTAAACGTTTGACACTCCTACGGTTCAATGAATGAATTACTTCCGTATTACCATTGCGTAGAGTCCACGCAGCAATTGACTTTCACTATAGGAAGCCGTTGATTGTTCGTACAAACAAACAAGTTACTCGAGCTGAGAACGAAGAATAAAACATTCCCAAATCGTAAACAAGTGTAGAATTGTCCTTTTGATACGGAGCGATATTAAAAGTAGTCAAGTTTTTATGTTTGTATGTAGGGGATAATCTCTGGAACTACTAATCCGATTTTGAAAATTATTTCACTGATAGAAAGCTACACTATCACTGAGTGATATAGGCTATATCAAAGTATCGTGGAGCCGCGGGAAACAGCTAGTATAGTCTATAATTACATCAGCACGACGCCTCCGCCTTTCCAATAACGAAGTCAAAAGTCAATATGAAGTCATTGGCTTCTATGTACTGAACATAAAAAATATTCCATTGCCACCTCGTTAAATTTGTGAGCTGAGAGTGTGTGCGATTTTCGCCACTACCACAGAATAGTTAAGACTGTACTAAAATAAGAGGACTGTTTTCCACTGTGAGCATAGTGGAATGAACCGGGCAGGTAATAATAACTAACCTAGCCTAACCCTAGCAACATTATCTTAACAACGTCATCGAATAAATATCGTGATATGTATCATTGGGTTGTATGTGATACAATGAATGGAATATAAGATAGGTACACAATTGTATTTCATAGATAAGAATAACCGTGAACTGTTTTGACCGGAGGCCATTATTTACACCACTCACTGTTACCAAGGTTGATTATTTATTTATTTATAGCTTGGAAAACAACAGATTTTAAGTACAGTAGTGTTAATGATTAAACAAATAACATAATAAGCCTTCTTATAACCGCCAATCATTCTAGGGTTGTTAAATTCAAATAAATGAACGTAAGTTTGTAAGTATTTTGAGCAGCATGAGGTCAAACAATTAAAGCCATGAAGTCAAAATCGCTTTAAAATTTATTTATTTATTTTATTTATTTAAATTTAGCCTTAACGACATAATTCGTCGGGCCCTTGTCGCCGTCAATGTGCCAGCCATATTGGAGCCCAACGGGCTGGCGCGCGACGACGGCAAGAGGCCCGACGGTATGTCTTTGGTGCCTTGGAGGATGGGACAGCCCCTGGTGTGGGACGCTACCTACGTTGACACCCTGGCGCCGTCGCATCTTCCAAGCACGTCGGGGCGCGCCGGCGCTGCTGCTGCAGAGGCAGAAAACCTCAAGCGGCGCAAATATAGTGGCCTCCCTGGAGGCTACTTGTTTGAGCCGTTTGGGGTTGAAACCCTAGGTGCATGGGGCCCTAACGCGCGGCTCCTTTTCAAGGAGATTGCGGCGCGTCTGTCCGCTGCCTCAAATGACCGGCAGGCTGGCCTTTATTTCGCGCAACGTATAAGCATAGCTATACAGCGCGGAAATGCGGCCAGCCTGCTGGGCACTTTTGGCATCGACGACGACGTGGAGTCCCTTTTGTATATATAATTTTGTATTATTATTATTATTTTCTTTATTTAGGTTAGTGTGTAAATATTTATAATTATATGTTAAAGCTTTATGTATATATAAAAAAATTAATAATAAGATGGAAACTATTGAATTAATGTTTTATTTGTAACTAAAATGCCCTGAGTATATTTTATGTTCGGTTCTTTTCTGGACGTTCCTAATCTTAAAATAGTAGCTCTACAAGTGACTACTTACACAAGCAGACCGCCGCAAGGAGCTTCACGGCGTCCTGAGGAGGATCGCAATCCGGGAAGAACGGCTTCACCACATAATGGCCGAACGTGAGCGCCACAATCGCCTGCGTCGTCGGCCTGATGATCAGCAACGCGATCCACATCCGTAGGAACGCTGGCAGTGGCCCGAAGGCGGTATAAATGTACGCGTAGTCGCCGCCGGACCTCGTGATGGAGGTGCCCAACTCCGCGTAACACAGCGCCCCCAGAGTCGACAGGAGACCACAAGCGAGCCAAATTATTAGGGAGGCGGCTACTGAACTGTGAAAAATAAAACAATAGTACCAGTAAGTTACGGTAACTACACTTAGGGCCTATTTCAGAATAGTCTGATAACTTTTACCTATCTAGAAAATAAATTTGACGTTTTGACAAATTTTATTATTCGATCGATATATATATATATTTATTATTCGATGGTCAAAACTATTTATTCGGTGGATAAAAGTTATCTGATGATTCTGAAAGAGGTCCTTATACAAAACCCCTTAATTGAGGGCAAGAATTTGATGTGCAGGATAAATCTATTGATATTGAAACACTTGCAAATAGTTTCGAAGAGAGATTGCAAGACAATATTGATGGATAGATAAGATCATCAACGTTCGTTGGTGTATATAGCTTGACATTAAAATTGTGAATTCAAATGTGATGTCTGGCGTTGACCTTTACCGATACTGGTTTTAGTTTCTGCGAAACGTTAGGCTTATGATAAAAGATGTTTTAGACATCAATCAGATTATCCTTATGGTAGCCGTTGGGTGCCAGATTGATTTTTAAAAACATGTATGTAATGAAATGTTAGTCGTTCAACGGCAATAATAACCTGATTCAGCCTACGCCCTTGGTATGATTCTTAGGCAGACATTAGGTAAACAAATTTAGAGCATCATAGGTAATATGTTTTTAAATAATGCAACCTACCTAGGTACTTGATAAATAATGCATCGAACATAAATTACGGCTTTCAGTGTCATGGTCTACTAGTTCACAAGGTTTGTATGGAAAAAGACAACTGTGTAAATCGTGTCAACATTCAATGGAAAATTTATGGGCAGGTAAGTAAGAGGTAGCAGGTACCGTGAGAAAATATCTAATACCAAAATGATCGTAATTGATACCTATATTGCAGCATATAAGGTAAGTGTCCACTTAGTTTTAGCACGCATAAGTAAACACTGGTAAGTAGGCACCGAAGTATAACCTTGGCCTTAATCGTTTCCACTCTCGAATTTACTACATCAGCGTGTCAAGCAAGTTCTATGGACGTTATCGCACACCGGTGTACAATGCCATAAGCGAAAGTCATACGCAACATCGACACAGTCTGTTTATTGACTGTTATGCTAAACAAACCAAGTATGTATTCACTGGGCCACTGGATAATGTTATATTATTTATTTTTAATAACCATGCAGGACGTGGGCATGTATTTGCCTACATACGAGTTTTCCTGTTTTATGTTACATTCATGGAAGAGCCAGATAGGTAAATAAACGACAATAACACATCATTAGAAGTTGCTGACAGTTGCTGACGCTTGCTTACAAAAGTTAACGTCTCCGGAATCGTAAGCCTATGTAAAAGAGAGGTACGAAAATAATACGAGAACAATGAGCTCTAGGTAAATAAATAGAGAAACTAATCCAACTAGCGAACATCAAAATACATTGTCAAAAATAGGGAGCATATAAAAAGAGATTTCCAAAGTGAAATTTGTACCAAACTTTGTAATTCTTTACTATGCCTAGTAGGTAATTAACAATAACTTTATTCAGCTATGCTGAATAATAAATTTATCTAAACTGGCTAAAATAAAAACCCAGGAGACCTCTCATATTCAGTGATAAATAGCTATAGATAATAAAACAACAGTAATTAGGCAGTCTCTAAAAATGCACAGAGCATAATAAAAATATAGCCGCACAGGCGGGAAATTTGATCACAGCTTACCGAGTCTCTAAGAAAACTCCAGTGGGTGATATAAAGATTCCGGAACCGATAATAGTCCCGATAATTATTCCGACACCGTTGAACAATGTTATTTTTCGTTTCAAAACCACTTTGCCATTGCTGGCCTGAGATTCTTCACCCATTCCGCAAAAAAATCAATCGCGCACACCGGTAAACTGAAGCACGTGGGCAGGTAACGTATACGCTGTTTCCACGCCACCGCTGCGATGTCTCGAGCGCCGACCGGACACCGACTATCGCACACGCACGACTGAATCACTTTCAGTTACCATTTTTATGATCTGCGAAACTGGAATAGACGATCCAGTTGACGTCAGGCGCATTGAACTAACGACGCGCCGAGCACTCGGGCCGGTCGCCACAGCGCATGTGGGTGTGGGGACTGGGGACGCTCGGAACTCGTGGGGCGCCGCCGCGGGCCACGCACCGACAGAGACACCATGATGCTAGCGGTGTATGCGACAAGGACGGCGAAACATTATGCCGAAGTAACGGAATCGGAACTTGATTGTTGCAGCCGGCAATATTCAAAAAGCTATTCAACCATTTCAACACTTTATGGGTACTAGCGCATAGTGTAGGTACTTCGTTATTGAATTTCATATTACATCATTAATCAGATAGATAGCTACTAGTAAGTACATAGTGAATACCACCTGCTGATGTCATTAAACAAAGAAGTTGCGTCATGATGTTCGTCGTCGTCGTACCTATTAACAAAATAAAACGAAACTAAGTATTATACCTACTAGGTAGGTTCTAGCTAGACTGTGCTGAATTATTGTTCTTAGTTCCATAAATCTCCGCAATAAGGAAGGAAGGTCCGCTTATTAAGGATCAGGATCTATTTGCAAAAACATCTAGGTAACAAGGAATATATAATATGGTATTTTTTTTATAACGGGGACCTCCAAGGTCTGGAGAGACGACCGACTGGGGAGGGGACGACGACAAATTTTAATAGGTAGGTAGGTTCCCCTTTTTCCACTTAGCTTTAGTTATTTCTAGAAAAGGTTCACTTTACACGGCTAATAGGGGATAATCCTCATCATACCTATCGAGTTTAGTATACTTTTTATATAAAATCATAAGTATCAATTATTTTGAGATAGGTACCTATTGAAAAAGATTTTTAATAAATGATTACAAAGACGTTCGTAATAGCGAATAACATTAATAAATGTTTACTAAAACTACCCAGTTATGACGTCATACATACGTGTAGTTAGTAAATTTTTAGAGACTAAACGTCTGTAGGTATTTTGCCAATTTTGAAGTTATTTCGAAAATAGTTTCACTGTTAGCAATCGTAAAGCATACTTTAGTTACCTATAGGTACAATAAAAATGTCTATGCAGTAAATGGGCTATGCAGATTAATTTTGGTTTCTGCGAGGAAAGCGCGTGCGCGTAACTTTTATAAATCTATGGGGCTATGCATATACCCTACCTACCTACTGCACTGTTACTTACCTAAATTAAAGGTCAGTTATTTGTTTTGACAAAACATTTAAATTACATAAATCAAGATGCACTTACCGTTTATAATATAAAAACATGTATTGTTGTTCCATTGTAAACATGTTTTTGAAGACATCGCGGGAGACATCCTGAAATAACACGCATTTGCAGCAGCGATGCGCCCGCGCCGCGGCGCTGCCGTCGCGCGCTTATCCGACGCCATTTTCACACACTCCCCGAGCTTTCCCGCACACAGGTACGTACCACTGTCTCCACATTATAACAAAAACTTATCAATTAAATCGTTAAAAATATTTTCATATTCACTTGAATCAATCAGTGCCTCTGTCACCACTCAATTATTTGTCCAAATTACACCGAATTTAGTGCCGCCATTCAAAAACAAGAACATTGACCCTCGAGCACACGTAATAGTTAACATGTTTTTTGTTCATTGTGGTAATTACTGAATATAAATTCCTCAAACAATGCATCCGATAGAAGTGCAATATGCTTATTAAAACAAAACGTTGTGCAAATTAAGGTGCACACTGCCAGTGGGTATCGCGGATAAATAACATCTAAAAGTGAACTGAGGAATGTGGCCGTCATGTTTCGGTTACATCAACGCAGCTACGGACAACACACTGTTACCTACCTAACCGTGCAGAGTAATTAGACAGCGTGCTGTTCGAAAGATAATCTATTTATGTCATCATGTCCTTATTTTTTAATAGATCACTAAGCATCCCCCGCAGCGGCAGCGTTGCGAGACACGAGTCGTGTCGCGAGCTGTGGTGCCCTTGCACGTGCTGCCGATCCACGTATCGCTCTGAACAATAACAATAGTTTCAAGGCACTCAAGTTATTCGAGATCAGATGACACTTATCAACAAATCCGACGACATGAAGGAACGCACCATGAGTGACATCGCAAAAGAAGACATCGGGAAACCTTCGAGGCCCGTCAGAAACAGACGATACACTCGGTTAGTAGCACAAACATTGACATGCATGAGTCATTACTTTCAGTCTTTACAGAATGAATTTCTTTGTGCGTCACTCGCGTAACGCCTACGAAACGCGAGTGCTCTTTATGCGAAGGCTCGTTATTGTCTAGGTAGGTCCCTTTCATACTTCTTACGTATACTTAATTGAATGTTTTTTTTACTTTTACAGGAGAAGTTTGGTAGCAGGCCAGCGTCCGCAGAAGAGGCTATTCACACCAGAAATAAAACGCTATTTGAAAGACTGGCTGGTACGACGCAGAGAGAATCCGTATCCCAACAGAGAAGAAAAGAAATATTTGTCCCGAGAGACCGGCCTCACTTATATTCAAGTATGTTTTTTATATCTGTAACGTTCACTGTTTTTACATTATACCCACTCGTAGGTATCACGTTTGTGCCTAACAGCAACCTAATTGGCTCAACGCCAGAAATTGCTATTTGTACATAAATAGGCACTATTTTTGTCTTTGCTTTGCTAACTGTTGTTCATAGCACACCGTTAACGATAAATAAAGAATACCAATTACATTATTAATGGTTTAAACATGAACATAGTAAAATTGTATGATTCGGAAACGCCATTTAACTACCTACTTAACTTCTACAGATTCATGCAGGAATATGGTATACCTACTAGAACGCTCTCTCATTTCCTTAGGTATAGTTAACACGCCTAACCTAAACACCATTTAAACTAGTTATAAAATGTCATTTTCAGATTTGTAACTGGTTTGCAAACTGGCGAAGAAAGTTGAAAAATGTTAACGTAGACCGAAACCAACTAACGTGGGGTCATCTGATCCGCACTTACAATGACCGCGCGCAGGGAAATGTGGAACAGTTCAGTATTGGTTCCGAAGACAGCATATGGAGCGAGTCCGATCCCACCAGTCCAGACACCGAGAACTTGGACAACGACGCCGAATTAACCGGCAGTCCTGAAACAATAACGGAATACCCGCAAGACGACTCCGATACATCATTTACAATTAAAGAAAAATGTTACAATTTCAACAACAACTCTTACAATGCCGATACTAAAGAGAATGATCAAGAACCGAAAACCATAACGAGTCCGATGCTTCTCAGCAAGTGGCTCGAAAGTGCAGCTCGATTCCAGCCGAGTGAGTGCAACTACTCGTGGTGGGCTGACGGGAAGAAACGAAGACCCGAGCCGAAAGTCCAACGGATAACAATGAACACGTTGTCGCGTCACGACCGGGACGAGGTTGAGGCAGCGGTGGCACTAACAGCTCTAGCGACCGCGACCAGCAGACTAGCTGCACCGTGACGGTTTTTCCCAGGTATTCCAAAAGCGAATCGTGTTTGAATATATAATTATTTACCAACTTATTATAATTGAGATATTTGTCAAAAACTCGGAGTGAGTGTTATTATACATGTTAAGAGTGCGTAAATAAAAAATACTTTTACGTAACGCTATTGATATAAGTGTTGCTCAAGTATTATTAAAACTAAGATTTATGCAACCAATCCTGCATAGATATAGTCATAAATTTTTGATCTCTATTGGACTAGTTTGTAAGTCGTAATCATACCAAAGACGTGTTTAAAACTTAAACATTACAAACAATAAACTAAGTTTGTTATTAATTTAATATGGTTTACTTGCCCTCTATACCACAGATTTTTTACACGACTGTCCAAAAAAAGGAGTGTATATGTGTTTAGGGTTCATGTATGTATGTATGTATGTGAGATTCTTTATTCCACCATAACTTATAAATGCCTGAATGGATTTGGATGTATGGGGTATCGTTAGAATCCTTACATCGTTCCGGGTAACACTGGGTATATTATTTTGGAAAAAAAATAGTATGGCGGCAGTGTGGCTCAATTTTGAAATGAGAAAAAAAAAAATTTTTTTCTTCCGTTATTACAATATGGGTCTCAAATGTAAGGCCTTGATGAGCACATTCTAAAACTGTAGAATTTATAGGCATAATTTAACATAGGTAGGGTGTACATGCAAAACAAAGATTTCATTTTTGGCTGTTGTCACTAAAATGCATAAAATAAAAATAAATAATTAAAAAAATTAAAAAACACGACTGCTTACCAAAAAACGAACTAAAAAGTATAAAACAAGTGCAGTTTCATTGCAGTCGGGGGACCGTTCTGTGGAACATATTTAATCTAAGAGGGCCCCCGACTGCAATGAAACTGCACTTGTTGTATACTTTTTAGTTCGTTTTTGGTAGGGCAGTCGTATTTTTTAATTTTTTAAATTATTAATTTTTTACCCTCTCCTATCTTCTACCGTTACGTACGTAGGTTTGACCAAAAAAAAAACAAATGAAGACAGGCGCTTAGGGGGAATTCGATTAGGTTCGCAGTTACGCGGATATATATACGAAAATATAACACTTAAAATGCCTAGCAGTTGGCTACGAAATAGACAAATGATTAATTCATACTTATCAAACTGTACCTGGAGGTAAAGAGGTATTCATAAAAAATATTCGTACTTACTTATTGAACTAGTGACCAATAATCGCACAATTTATGGTAAATATTACTTACACCTCTGTCAAGTGGTTTAAGCATAGGCCGCTCGGCTCACAGCACCGGCTCCGCATAGTTATGGCCGGCGCAGACTGGGGACGGCAGGGGAGGGCATTAAAATTTTTATCAATCTAATTTAATACTTATCCGATCGAAATAAGCTGCTCCAGCGTGCTTTTCGGTGCACCGAGAAAACTGCTCCGAAATGCTCCAGGGTCGATCACCGAGCGTTGAAATATATACCTACCTTATTTCGATTGGATAAGTATTAAATTCGATTGATAAAAATTAAAATGCTCTCCCCTGCCGTCCCCAGTCTGCGCCGGCCATTACGAGTTCGACGTGTGTTATTTTAAAAGTTGGCAGGAAAAAATATGAGAACAAAAATAATTTCATTCAATTCTCGATAAGTACTGCTCCAAACCCCTAAGATTTATTTCACACTTATGAAATGCCCTTAAATCTGTGCTTGCATCACTCAAAAAGCACTACCATACTACACTACTACTATCCTACTAGATTATATTGAAACTTAGCATTGTAGGTAATAAATACATACAAAATACAATATAATACATAAAACATAATACATTAAACCAAATACTACAAAAAAATACTCAGACAAGTTGAATCATAGTCACTAGTATCTTGGGGTTATCCATAAATCACTCAGAGATTAATTAGATCATTAATAAGAAAAAGGATACTAATCTAAATCTTATATTAAATAACAATAATACAATCTAATATTTATTTCTTCATTCCGAACCCTCAGTTTCCTGTTTAGTATCTGTCTGTGCTTCTTTATTAGGGTTCTGTAATTCAACATGTTTCTCAAGGTGTGCTACGAGGGTCTGTGGGGCTAGGTTCAGTTGCCTGACGAGGCAAGAGCCAGCACTCTCCAGGACAGCACACAGCTGACTCCTGGCAGCATCAATGTTAGGCATTTGACTGAACTCTAGCAGTTCATTCTTTGATAGCAGCCTGTCTTGAATTATTCCCGCTGAAAAGGAACAATAGTATTTATTAGATTCAGCTTATGCCCATGACTCCGCCTGCACAACACAAGCTGAGATAGGTATAGTAGGCGACAGGTTTGGATGACATTTTTCTAGTGCTGTGGCATCACTACCAGTTAGTTTATGTAGTTTTTTTTGCAATGTAACAAAATAAGAGTAAAATTAATAAACCAGCTTTATTATAAATAAAATGTTTGTTTAATGTTTTTCACAGGGTAATTATAATAATTGTTTTTCCGTTCAATTTCACAATTTTTTAATATTTTTCTGCCTAGTTCTCGTGTTTGAGAACAAAGAACAATGTGAGCAACATCGAAATCGATAACTATCAATAGCGATACTGCGTACTCGTACATCGCTAAGGCTAGGAGCGAGCAAGCGATGCGCGGGTATGGGGAGTGTCACCTCACCTGCGCCTCAGCTCATACCCCGATTGTCATCCCAACCTGTCGCCTACTATACTTACACGGTACTCATTCTACCTAATTTACCTACCTAGTATTACCAACTGGGGTGCCTTCTTCATAATTTTAAACATTTTAGCAGCATTTTCAGGCTGTCCAAATATAATATTCTGATGTGAGGTAAACAATTGGTTGACAGCTTCATACCGTGTTCCGGTGGTCGCCATGCTTACTATTTTCTTGCCGTAAGTTCTCAAATGCATTTTGTTTTTGGCCAATGCAGCAAACACTGGGGTTTTGTCTTCCATGCTTATAGAGTTTACATGTAGAAATACAACCATTTTAGATGTGTTGAACCAGTTGAGACATTCGTTGGCTAATATCCTTTCAAAGGGGTTGTCTATCTCTTTTCCAAACTTTTTTTCTCCTCTGTCACAAAGCGCTGCATCAGGTAATGTCTTTTTAGGAGGGCCATACACAGGTTTTGACAAATCTATCAATAACTGTCTTTCGAAGTGAGGTTTTCTAGGTCTTTGAATGTTAATCTTTCCACGAAATCGTTTAGCTATTAGGAAAGGCGAATTTGTCGATAGTAAAACTGAAAACAAAATAAGAACTTATAAGTAACGAATACGTGTGGCTCCGTATGAGTAGGTAACGTAATAATAGCCTGTTCTATTACCTTTGTTGATGGAAGCCATTTCCTTTTACTGAATTCTGGCTGAATCAATGATTTTTAGTTAAAATTAATAAATAAATTGCTCACAAAATCTACACACACATAACCTATTTCTTTGACAGATTTTGGTCAAGAAATTTATCTGACGACTGTCATTCTATCAGTCAAGGCGGCTACTCACGATGCAATTTGGTATTTAATCCGTCGATTCAATTTTGTTGTAGTCAATTTTAACCGTACTCTACTCACGAATCAATCCTGGTAATTTTGAGACTGTTAGCTGCAGTGCAAGCGCGCGCCGAGTGCACCATGATTCCTTCAAAGTACCAAAAAGCGGGAGTTTGTACATCAATATTCAATAATACAAAAAAAGAAAGAAAGATATTGGGCAAAAAAGTGGCTATTGTTACCTACAGGAAAAAAATATTATATGAATCTAATGTTTTATTTAAAACCGGAAGATGTTTTAAGACATAGATGCGTTTAACGACGATGATGTAGCATAGTCGACCCTACAAGCAACGCATCCCGAGCGCAAATGACATCAAATTGAATCAAATCAATTATTGACCGTTTAGGCAATCAACAAGTTGAATCAACGGATTGAATACGAAATTGCATAGTGAACAGCCACCTTTACTCAGTGACCACCATAGATTATTTCATGTTCTGTCAATGTCTATCAGACAGAAAGAACTGTCACCAATCACCAAAGAATAATGAGTATTATCTCCCATACTAATCTATAACTTCTACTATTCGTAAAGTGTATGAAACGGACGACTATCAATATGGCGTCGAATATAATCCGTCCAAATTATAAAGTGGCGTGAACAAAGCCGGTTTACTAGGTCTGGGCGCTCTTTACAACTTGGAGGTTTTATAGCTGCCATGACAGGAAGCGTTCGTTTCATAAAAACATATGTTCTTTATTGACTTTCGGAGGCCTGTTAATCATTTTTGAGCGACGTGAGCGAGAGCGTGTTTGATTCGAATAAATATTCTGGAAAAATAAACATAGAAAATTAGAAATAGAAAGAAGAAAATTACTGTATAACACGTACCTACGTACTAAATTGCTTCAAATTCTCCTAGCTTAATTAGTCGTGAATTCGCTCACCTCCCGCTAGTTTTGTTCGTGCCCTATGAAAGAGGTTAGTTTGCCTAAATTTCATCACATTCTTTCAGTATTGTTGTTCTTGGTAATAAAACCTTGTATTATACATACAATGTGTATTTTCCAGATAATGCGGGGCCACCAAGAAGACACGCCGCCGTCGTCCATAAGCGGCGACGAAATTACTGGTATGGAGGAAGAAGGTATGATCTACCTGGACGAAATGGACGAGATAAGCCTGGAAGAATTCATGGAAGAAGTGACAGATCAAGAGGAGGAAGACACAGAAATGGAGCCACCCGAAGACCACTCGGCCTTGTTATTTAACAAACATATTGGGTCAGTGTTTTGTTGTGATCTCCACCCTGACGGCAAATTGGCGGTGACCGGCGGCGAGGACGATAAGGCCTACGTGTGGTCTGTAAATACCGGAGAAATAATTATGAATTGTGTGGGTCACAAGGATTCCGTAATTTTCGTCGGATTCAGCTTTGATGGAGCCTACTTGTGTACAGCGGACATGTGTGGCTTAGTCAAAGTTTGGAAGTGCAATTTGGATGAGAATCAACAAGAACCATGGACAGTTGCGTTTGAGTATGAAGCCGATGATTTAACATGGGGCCTGTGGCATTTTGCAGCTAGAGTGCTCATATTAGGATCTGTGAGTGGAGACATCTATGTATTTAAAGTGCCGTCAGGAGAAACTAAGGTCTTGCAAGGTCATAATGTTAAAGTGGAATGTGGCAAGGTGAGATAAATATTGTTTTTAATTCCATTATATTACAGATAACTTCTTTATAGAATTTTAAGTAAGGAATACAGAACTATAACTAAATAGCCGACTACAATTTATTGTGGCTCTGCCCGCATGGAGCTATCAGTGAAAGTATTTTCTAGTTTGGGTCACTAGTTCTAGATATTACCTCGTACAAGCATACACATACTTACCTATTTATAAGCAATTTGATTTCATTATAATATTAGCACAGTCATATTAGTTCTGCTTAGTTTGGGATCAGGTAGCCGTGTGTAAATAATGTCCCAGGATATTTATTATTTATTTATTTATAATGATTTTC
Organism: Drymonia ruficornis; assembly: GCA_947859195.1. NCBI lineage: Eukaryota > Metazoa > Arthropoda > Insecta > Lepidoptera > Notodontidae > Drymonia > Drymonia ruficornis. Next base: position 10,030,407 of record OX401905.1, on the reverse strand, counting down.
ACTTCTCAGCTTTTCCATGATGGTGTACGCTTGGCAGCTGGCTATGAAGATGGTGCTGTTAAGATTTGGGATTTAAAAACATCAGTGGTGCAGCAGCAAGTGCCTGCCACGGTGCACGAGATGCGCGTCACAGCCATTGATGTAAACCCAGAGGATAACCTTATCGCTTCTATATCTACTGATGGTGAGAACTTCCTCCTTGTTAATGTCAGACAACATTGTATTACCGGCCTACGGAAGGTGGCTGGCAAAAACTGGATGCAAAGAGCTGAAGTACAAGCTGAGTGGTGTGCATTGAGGGAGGCCTATGTCCAGCAGTGAATAGGCTGATGATGATGATTTATTTATTTATTTGGTTTGCTAACGGATGTTGCATCAATTATTAATTACAAATATAATCTAAGGTTACAAGGTCTAAGGTTACAACTTAAATGCACAACCAATTATAAGCAAACATGATGATATTATGAAGATAATCTTTACAAAAAAAGTTTTATAGGTCTACCCTAATAGATGATCAGTTTAGTAAACAAAAGGATAATCTTGACTTTCCTTTAAGAAATAACAACAGCCTTCACCTCTTTAAATATAAAACTACCTATAAAACTTTTTTTGTAAAGATTATCTTCATATCATCATGTTTGCTTATAATTGGCTGTGCATTTAAGTTGTAACCTTAGACCTTTACACTTTACTCTTTAGCTGATGTATTTACTTTTATTTTCCTTATAGCTTTGCTTTTCGCAGTTTTTTTTTATATTTCATATCGCTGCCAAGCATTAAGCACATGCACGCCTTTGGTTGCCTAAATCAGAGATCTACCTTATTATTTTGTTATAATCCTGTCCCTCACTGAAAGAAGGTGGCCTCACACTCAAATTACCTTCCACAATCTTTTAATGTATTGCTTAATTTGGATACTAACTAAATGGATTTACATTAACAGGCAAGGTGGTTCTAACCACACCAAACAATGGAAAGATTGTGGGACAGTTGGAAGCTGAGAATGACTTGGAAACTGTAGCCTTTGCACCAGATCCACAGCTGGGTTTCTTCGCTATAGGTAAGCACCTTACATACAAAAAACCGGCGAAGTGCGTGTCGGACTCGCAAATAAAGGGTTCCGTACCACCGTAGTATAAAAAGGTCAAAAATATCAAGTTTTTTGTATGGGGACCACCCTTTTTTTAAACTTTATTTTATTTTTAGTATTCTTTGTTGTAGCAGCAACAGAAATACACATTCTGTGAAAATTTCAATTATTACGGTTCGTGAGATACAACCAGCTGACACACAGACAGACGGACGGACAGCGTAGGCTTAGTAATATAGTCCCGTTGGCACCCTTTGGGTACGGAACCATAAAAATGAGATAATTGTTGTAGTCAATTGACTGCAGCTCATATACGGGCTAGCCTGACCGGGGTAGTACCACCCTCTCACAGAAGATCGGCGTAAAGTAGCTATTACAGCTACGTTTCTTATGATGCGTGAGAGAGCCGTAAGCCCAACTCCCCCTATCTTCCGCTCCCTTAGTTCCACTCCCCTTCAGGTAAAGTACGAGCAATACCTTTGGTATTGCTCGTACTTTACCATCTATAGGCTACGGTAACTGCTTAACATCAGGCGGGCCGTACGCTTGATTGCCACGTCAATCCCTTAAAAAATATATTTGAGTTAGGTAATTGATATCCACACTTTGTCTGAAAATAGTCTTAATAAACAATAAGTTATCTTTTTCAGGAACATTAACCGGTGCTGTAAGTATATGGGAAATTGCAAGACAGATGCTACGACACCAATGTGCCAAGGCGGATGAGGACGTCGGGGGCGTCACTAAAATGATTTGGGTGAAGAATCATCTGGTCACAGGATGCCTGGATGGTTCCATACGAGTCTACGAGGGCAGGTCCGGCGAGAGGTGCCTTATGCTCACGGGACACAGGTCCGAAGTCCTGGACCTATGTTACAATCCCAAGGAACAAATTATATTGACCACATCAGATGATGGTACATCAAGAATATTCAAATATGAAGTAAACAAAGACAAAGATTAGTTTTTGTTGTATTAATTTCATCCCTTATTATTTCGTTTATTTATTTTTACGTTTTATATGTGATTATTATTATATTCCATGAATAGCTAATGAATTTATTAGAAGTTTACCTTGAAACTAATAAATTGCTATTTTTGTTATGTGTGTTATGGAAAAAAACGGTTTTGTAATAGCATGGTGTAAAATATGTTGAATGGTTGTCGACTGTCGACAATTATTTGCGAGGGTGTTATTTAAAGTCGACAGTAGCATATAGGTGCAATTTTATATATTAATACCTATTCAACCACTACCTAGAATGTAGGTCCTAGATTGAGCATTAACAGTGTACCTATAGGAAATATAAGTACCAACTTTCACCATCAAATCGCACCGCACTGTCATTGACCCCTTTGCAACAGCCACTTTATAAATGAATCGCTCATATCCGGCGTGTATGATGATCCTAATCCTTTTATAGACGGTCAATGTCCCATCACTGAAACCACATATCAGTGACGAATTATTTAAAATGTGTACTTTAAAAGATGTGTGCTTAACCTACACGTGGTTTGCACAGAAGACAGAAACGAGACTACAGAAAAAACCAGTAGTACGAACTTGGCAGTGAATTCTGGTTTCTTATACAACAATAATGTACCTAACGATTAGAGGGACACGGTGTATATTTCCTTGACGTGTGTTAACACCCATGCCGTTATAGCTATGCGTCATTCGCAGAGTTCTAAAGTAACTGTGAATGGTAAGTAAGCGCTCGTAGCGTTGAACATATACCCGCACCATATGGACGCGATTACGGTTGAAACATTTATCTGCAAGTTTCTATTACTAACAATATTTTAAATAACGCAATTTTGACGAGAGATCACGAAAGCCGGTTTCAAAATTACCATACGGTGACTTAATGTGAGGAATATTTTAACCTAAATGGAACATCGTGAAGCCAATGCATTGTATTTACTATTAGTCCGTCCGTGTTATCAGCTACCGTAGGTCGGTTAACCGCTCGTGGTGTAGTATATTTATCAGGCGAGTTCATTTCGATGGTGTTCGTCACCGCACGTGGTGTTTCCCGCCGTGCTCGCTCTGCGGTAGTGTGATGCAATGTTTGCATGACGGAGCCTCAGAATTTCTGCCGTGCTGTTTGACAATGCGTGAGAATATATAATTTTAATAGTGCAAATCTCGAGCAACGGTTAGTATTAATACATTTAATTTTGGAACATTAAATATGGCAAAAGTGGGTGATATAGATGTGCTGTCGCCTAAAACGATGGACACTGGTACGGAAGGTGAAGACGCCGGAGATGAGAAGTCAGGGGATAGTGTTCGCTTGAAGAAGGAGTTGGGTTTGATGAACGGTGTGGCGATCATCGTGGGAGTGATCGTGGGGTCGGGTATCTTCGTGTCGCCGAGCATAGCGCTGGATAAGGCTGGCTCCAAAGGCATGGCGCTCATCGTGTGGGTGCTCTCCGGAATGCTGTCCATGGTCGGCGCTCTCTGCTACGCGGAGCTGGGTGAGTGCTATTTAATTAGCGAACCTAATGATGGTCTGACTTGCTTCATTTCGTTACCGCAGTCTAATGAACTCTTATTCTTCGAATTATTTCCGGTCTGTTGTTAATTAAGTCTAAATGCATGCGTAGCCAATTTAGGCTAGGTATTTATCTAATCCTCTATAAACTGCGGGCTATGTAGAATGGGATATGCACGTAAAAATATGTTTGTGTGGTTAATTGATTACCACCGTGTACCGCATGTGATAACGATTTCATAGGAATTTACACTCGTACCCATTCAATGCAAGTCCCTTTGTATTTTGTGGGTCTGTGCTGTTATTTGGTACGATGGGTTGTTTCGGAACCACATAACGTATTATAGGTGTCTGAAAAAATATAAGAAGAAACATCCTAGAAGTTGATGTTCTATAAAAAAGTAATACTTAGATAAATATTTTATAACTACATGTAATTAAATTTTAACATAGAATTATAAATATTTACACACTAATCTAAATAAAGATAATAATAAAAAACCAAAAATGAATAATTTACTTAAAAATAATACAAAATTATAAAACATGTAATTACATTTTATTTATTTTTATTACGATAAATGTAAATACTTTAGGTAAAAAACTTTATTTTTATTATTTTGGAGCCACGTGGACAGCTCTAGTCACAAAACATATGTTATTTATGATAATATACCTACTTGTCTTGCCATCTCATCTAAGCTCGCTCTATGGCCTAAGCCATACAATTATATTAATTACTCACCTATCTATAAAACCGCGTATTATTATGCTTGAACCCATTGATGTATTATTTTATTTTAATATAAATATTGTACCTTCTATCATCACAATCACTGAACTTGTGCTCTGCGCACCTGTAAGAAATTCACACATCTGTTATCGCAGTCGCTATTCGACCATAAACTTATCAAGTACATAATAAAATAAATAAAAATATTATATTAAATACATAAAAAGACTTTATTCATTAGAACATGAGCAGTGTTGGCAATACCGACATGTTTTCAACATTATTTTCCGCGAGAAACTGAGTCGTATTGTGTCTATGGACTCTGTTTAGTAGGACATACTATTTTGGCCCGTCACGTGTTTCCCTCTTTCTTGGTAATGCCTTTGAACTACTATCAAAAGTGCTGTTTTGACCTATTGACACGGTCACAGGCTTGCAGAATACCTGTCCGCCTAGCATTATGAATATAGCGAGAGCTGATTAAAAAACCGGACAAGTGCGAGTCGGAGTCGCGCCCTGAGGGTTTCGTACAAACTTATGAGGAGTTGATTTTTCAAAAATGCTGAAAATGATATTTTTTATTCGTTATGAGTGGCCTAAATACAAATTTTCATGTCTCTAGCTTCCGAAAAATTGCGACCCCCATAAAAACTTCCATGCCCTATTTTACACCCTTAGGGGTGGAATTTTCTAAGATGGTGATTTTTTTTTTTTTTTTTGTAATGAGTAACCGAAATATTATTTTCCATGTTTCTAACTAAGAAATTCTTGTTCTCAAATGCTCACATGAAGGCACGTTTTAATGCCAAATCTATGAAAAAGAATCTATGGGGAAAGCTTCGATACGCTCTGTCGGACGTACGCGCCGTGTTTTAATTGTATTAGGAAAAACATTACGAGCTTCAGTTACCTACTCTTCTTGTTAACTCACTTGAAATAACTACGAACATTTGAGACTTTAAGGGCCGAATACTTTTTTATCGCAAAATATGGCTAACCCATTGACGTAATAGGTACCTCCTATTTTGCGATAAGGTAATACTAAGCTAATACTAGGTAAGTGGGTACTTAGATAAAAATTCAATAAAAAAAATATGCTTTTAATACAAAAATCCCGACATATGTTTGCCAAAAATTTTAAACCGCCTCCTGTGGGAAGTTTTTAATTTAGTCGCCTACGTCATATATTATCCATATCATATCATAATATATCAAATTTGCATCTAGGATATCATATTTTAGCCTGTCATTGTATCCTTCTAATATCGGTATCGATAACATAACCTACCCCGCGCCGATAAAGAAATTACTTATTCGTAGTCACTACTAGCTGGAATGAGTGTTAATGTTTGCTAAATCAAAGCAGCCGGAGTTACTCCTTATAAAATCAGTTATCTGCATATGAAAGTCCCGTCAAAATCGGTCCAGCCATTTCGGAATTTACCCGGAACAAACAGACCGACAGACAAAACTTTTAAAAATTGTCTTTTGTTATAAGTACCGCATACATACTTTAATATCGATTTAGTATAACGCTCTTATTTTCACATTACAAACAGACACTTCAATTTTATTTATTTGTATTATAGATAGATCATAAAGTGAAAGCCGGGAGTCATGTCCTATAATAAGATAATAATCTATTTAAAGCACACTGGACAGCAAAGGTCGTTATCATTAGATTAACACTACTGACAACTGTTTTCCAATAAGTCGGTTCATCATCGTTCGACGCAGGCCTTCTATGTAAAGCGCCTAGGAAGTGTCATGTTCAACTCTTACCCAGTGGATTTAGAGACTCATAATTCCTATAAAAACTTTTTACACAACAAACGGGGCAAACAAACGTACGGTCCGCCTGATTTTAAGCATTTACCATAGCCTATACAGATCCTTGCAATACTAAAAGGCATCGCTCTCACGTTGCCAACCTATAAGGGAGTGAGAGAGTGTGAAGGGATGAGAGGGGGGAGGGGTTTGGGCTTCTGGATCTCTCACTCATCGTTATTTCTCTTGCTTCACGAATGTTATGATTTCAGGTACTATGATACCCAAATCGGGAGGTGATTACGCGTACATCGGGGAAGCGTTCGGTCCTCTGCCGGCGTTCCTGTACCTATGGGTGGCGCTCTTCATCCTCGTGCCGACTGGAAACGCTATCACGGCATTGATCTTCGCTGAAAACATCCTGAAATTTTGGTGGCCGGTCTGTGAACCTCCACGTGAAGCTGTCAGCCTTATTGCTGCCGTTCTTACATGTAAGTACCTATTATTATAATTTCATATTTCAAAAACACATTTAAACAATCACATAAACTTAATTTTAAAGATTCGAAGTTCTATCACAGATTTTACGTAAGCACGGCTTAATGTAACTGCTATGTAGAGTATGTAGGTATTTAGTAAAAAATATCTTCAACACATTTCGATTAAAAGGTACATTAAATATTAGATAGGCTATTGGAAACTGCTATAAGTGCAACAAGAATTCAAATTAACATTGAGGTAATCTCGAATACCTAATAATTGCTAGATACCGGATGACCCGGATTATAATATGCATTTGCATTATTATATTTTAAAGTCGTTCGTATCTTGTCGTACATCTCGAAAAAAAAATTTCAACTTATACAACAGGTGTTTCAAACAAGAATGCAAAAAAAAGACTAAAAAGTGACGTCCAAAACAAATTTGAGTCATCATTTTTTGGACGTCACTCTTTGGGCCAACCTGGATATTAGATATACAGGCTGTCCCAAAAAAAATAATGAGACGTCACTTCCAGAGTGTCCAAATACCTACCCTATGTAGGTATGTTCCCCGAGTTTTTTGTAATTTTCGGGTTATGATTTTTAAAATATTTTTTTGTGAATTGTCAGCCCTATCGACTTTATACATTTTTGGTGAATTCTTTCTGAGATTATTTTTTTGTAACATAAGTAATCCTTACGATTTTAAAATTAAGATCCTAAAAATTTGCCATAATTCCAGGGTAATTTTAAAAACTCTACTGAACCCTAAATTTTTATAATAATACATAAAATGGGACTTAATAAGGATATTGAATTGCAAGAATTTTAGGAAATAATACCCTAAATTACCGTTAGGTAGAAACTTTTTATTTATATGTTCAATATTTTCATTTTTTTACAAAGGAATAGTAAATATTGGATACCTGGTTTAACTGATTTGCTTTTGTAAAAAGATATAAAAGTCACCGTGTATAAAACACGTGGAAAAAGCAAGTGTATTCTAGACAGTACATATTTATTAAGATACAAAAAATGTATAAAGCAGTTAATAACATTACCATTTTCGATTTATTTCCGGTTCTGTGTTCTTGGTAGCTGTGGGTTCTTTCTAAAATCTGCCAATTCTGATGGTGTTCAATAATCTTGACATGGGGTGTAAATTGTTGATTCCCGTTGAGTTATACATTTCGGGCATTTTCATTTTGTGGTTAGTAAAAAATCTTAGGTTTCGCACCAACAATTGACATTAGCAAAGCTTCCACAATGTCCTCCTTTGAACCCACGTCTCTTGCACTCAGAGTTGCAATTTGAAGTGTAGTTTACAGCGCCCCATACGCAGCTTCCGATAAGCTCGTCTGCTTGGGCTCCATTTTGCGGAGATGAAACGATCACCAAAAATGTGACGCATACCAACAGCAACATTGACCGGTAATTTTTCACCATTTTTGCTGTTTTTAGCTGTTGAACGTTAGTACTACTGATGCTTCAGTTAAGAGACACAACTTCCAATTGTTTTCCGAAGTCGTCGTTCGTCGTATTTATACTTTTACGAATATAGGTAATCGAACCAATCAGCATAAGCTGGTTTCTTGACCAGAATGTAAGTGAGGAAAAAACCCGGGGATCTTAATGTGTTTTTCCTCCTTTTAAGACGCGTCCATGTTAGTAACGTTTCGCCGAACCAAACAGCGTAACATCGCTCCGGGCATGTTACGCTAAATGTGGACGGGAAAATTGTGCGCCGAGCCGAACTGCGTAACATCGCTACGGACATGATAGAGAATATAACCACTACGTTATTACCTCACATTCTAATCTAAGAAATTCTATGATTCGCAAAGTGTATGAAACGGATTCCTATCAATGTGGCGGCAGATATAATCCGCTACGTCAATTGGCTACAGCTTAGCTCTATAGTACGAGTTACGCTTAAGGACGACCTTCACCCATCGACTTACCGGAGCAACCCTATATTTTATCAACTAAAATATGTTTCTGAACATACAGGGTGATTTTTTGAGACGGGGCAGTAAGGGCAGCTACTTGAACCGTTATAGTTAAACGAAAACATTCTTAGGCGACCTTCCCTAACTTTTTGAGATATTCTGAACTGCATTTCGCATATTTTGGAAAAAATGGACAGTCAGCAAGAAAAATGGTAAAATACCAAAAAAAAAAAATTTATTCCCTTCGATCCTATTTCATGTAGGGATCAAAATACTCTACCGGACCATTCAATGTTTGAGTACTAGAAATTACGGAAAGAGCCAAAAACTTTTCCCATACATTATGTACTGAAAAACGATTAGTTAACTCGAAATATTTTTGTTGCCAAACGATCCTATTTCTTACTGTGATCAAAAGTCTCTTTGAGGCCAACTGAAGTTTGAGTTGATAGGGATGGGCAAGTGAAATAATATATCGTATTATGTAGGTACATGGATGCATTTCGAGACAACTGGCCTATAGCGATATCACGCAGCTATGTTCGGCGCATAATTTAGGCCGAAAACATTTAGCGTAACATGTCCGGAGCAATGTTACGCTGTTTGGTTCGGCGAAATGTTACAAATGTGGACGCACCTTTAGATTTTCTTGTACATAAATTCTACATATAGGCTGATGCCCACTTAACAAAATGCCATGTTATTTTTCACATAACATTTTGTTAAGTTATGTTATTTTTGCATACTTAATGCCATCTTATTTTTCAGATTCTGCCATCCATGGCAGAATTAGAAAAATACGAAAGACAGATTATGATGAAAACTGAAGTGCATTATTACATACATTTCTATAGCCGGGAATTGATCAAGTTGATTTAGAAAATAAGTTTGCCGTTTGCGTGTGCAATATGTTTAGCATCCACTGTCTATGGTTTGACGTTACTTCCCAGAAATTTATCCTTAGAAGCGATAATATCGGCTGGTGCAATTTACAGTAAATTTTTTAGGGTTCCGTACCTCATAGAAAAAAAAAACGGAACCCTTATAGGATTACCTTGTTGTCAGTCTCTCTGTCCGTCCGTCAAAACGTGCACGCACAGCCCAAACCGCTTGTGCAAGATACATAAAATTTTCACAGCAGATGCGTTTTATAGCGTAGAAAATTTAGAAATTGAGCTAAGGGAGAATTTTGGGAAATTTTACCCCTACGGGGATAAAATTGGGGGTGAAAGTTTGTATGACGTTCCCATTTTTTCCGCAGCTGACATGACAATTATCTTATCTTATTTTTATCAGAATCAGCCTCAATCCGTCCAATATGCTATTTTCGCTATTCCTTGTATTTATCGTATCTGGCACCAAGTCGTAAAATACCTCAAACGAAGTTGTAATTGGAATTGCGATTAAGTTTTAACTCGCACTATTTAGTTGTAGGAAACAACGGGGAAAGAACTTTGCATACATACTAGGTAGATATATGGTATTTTATATCATCTTATCAAAACCTGTACCTGTCGAGGAATGACTTCCACGAATCCTGTCCGATGATATAACAATCCTCTAGCGGAATGCGTACCCGCTGGCGGGTCATATTCTGTGCAACAAAACGAAGTGGAGTTATTCATTCCAAAAGAGCACATTGTCTCCACCCCATGCTGCGAACTGGTTTCGGCCGCTGGAAACATGTTTCGAATTTTTATTTATACCATTAAAAATCCCTGTTCCCAGAATGAGAGAACGTGGTTACGAAGATATATTACTGTTCGCAAAACAAAATGAGAACCCAAGACTTTTAATTGTGTATCGTTGATGATTTGGTGTTCGTTTTTCTGACCTTTATTGGCCATCGGGTATACATAATTGAGCCACTACATTCACTGCCCGTGTCAGTTAAGTGACATTTTATGCCCTGGAAAATAATGGCAGTCGATGATCATTTTAAAATACCCCTGCAATAGTTACAGTTCATTTCAAATTAGGTACGGTGCCTACCTATGTTATTTGCTATCACTCATACAGCATACATATCATCATCATCTCAGCCGAAAGACGTCCACTGCTGGACATAGGCCTCCCCCAAGGTTCGCCACAATGACCGGTCTTGCGCTGCCCGCATCCAGCGGATTCCCGCATACTATAGTATATTCAAAATGCGCAAGGTGCATCAAATCAAACCACATTACTAAACGACCCTTTGCATTGACAGAAGATACAATAAGGCAAGTCGCCTTCTATCATCGTAATGTGTTATTGAAGCCTGTGTCACTCCAATAGGGCATACATGTCCGCGTCTTTATCGCCCGGTAGGTGCGAGTACATAGGTGTAGTGAGTACGGCCGCCTGGACTGATTGCGCCTGACAAGATAATGAGGGCTTCCTCCCGCATCACACTGACACTCACGCTCTTGTGCCGAGTTGCGTTCAGTGTACAAAGCGAAAGGGCGGTTAATAACTCGACGTGATTTGACTCCACGCTGCTTGTGGGAACTTCGTAACCTTGTTTGATCTTCAATTTTACTGTTTCATCAGCAACTTTAGAAATAAGCCTCTTGGGCAGGGGAATCCCCAAAAGTATCAATCAAAATCAAGTTTCTTAAATTTATGAATTCTAAAATTCCCGAAGGACCGTTGACCCTGGAATTCAGAAAAACTTTCTATCAAATTTTGAGACAAACAAACATACTATAATCAGCGTGAGACAGCGTGGATTTATTCTATCTAGTACCTATATTCGGCAACAGTAAAAAAATCAATCCAAGTCTTGACAGAATCCTCAACTAGTGAATCATATTGTTCCGCATCGGAAACTTAAAACAATGCGCACTCTGTCTTGCATGAGTTAACGAGGCAAGTACTCGTATGTGCTTACATGTACTTACTATGAATAATCTAATTTGTACAATTGTTTAATTCCAGGTCTCCTTACAATCATCAACTGTTACAATGTGAAGTGGGTAACGAGGGTGCAGGACTCCTTCACGGTTGCGAAGATGCTCGCCCTGCTGGTGCTATTCTTCGCGAGCATGTGGTACATATTCGCCGTGACCCCCGAGAACTTGGAGAACATGATGGAGGGAACAATCACGGATCCCGGCGACATCGCGATTGCGTTCTATTCGGGACTGTTCTCGTTTTCCGGCTGGAACTATTTGAACTTCGTCACTGAGGAACTTAAAGATCCTTACAAGTAAGTAGTATATTGATAGCTCAACAACTCGCAAATCAGAGCTGACGCGTGTGAAAAAAATATCTATCGTCAACCTAAGTCCCCTGACGACTACCATTTATATGCCATCTGTAAAAAAATGGGAAAAAATACGATTAACATAGTGCCAAAAATCCGGAGCCTGATGTAGACTGAAAGCCAACAGTCTTGCTATTACGATGCTATTGTGTGATAGAATGGCCTCGTTCTCTTCTCTGATTGGTCGGATCTTCTCTCACTACCGCATTCCTGGCGCATTGATGTAAGGGACCACATAAGGCATCTAATCTCTCCTTTATCGCGTGCTCTGGGGGTCTATTACGAACCTGGAACTATTACGAACTTGGATCATTTGTTTCATTCGTTCGTGATATTGTCACTAGTTTACTACGTAAATGTGAAAATGTCAAAATTCTAAACGGATTTGTTTTCGTACCGGGTTCCTAGCAGGGCTTGGAACCGGTTTTGAAATACCGGTTAATATCGTTCATGAAACCGGTTTAATTCCGTTCGTTGATTAACCGGTTAAATACGAAACCGGTTTTAACTAAACCGAAAAAAAATTGGTTACCGGTTATGGCAGCGAACGGAACGCTTACCGATATTAAGACCTCAATTAACCGGTTAAACTCAGACGCATGCTACAGCCGACTAGCGATCAAGGTCGAGTTCCGCACATAAGATGCGCTCACTATCCTTTTCTAGCACGCGCGTGCGGTTCGTTTGTCTCATTCACACGCTTTCTGGTGTTTTCTTTCGTTTTCGCCGCAAAGGGAACCGAGTTAGCATCTTGCATTGCATCCTTTTCATTATTCTTGATGTGGCGGCTAGCGGCCGAGTGATCTATACTACCGCCTGATGTTAAGCAGTTATATTTTTATGGGACTGAGGTGGCAAACAAGCGTACGGCCCGCCTGATGTTAAGCAGTTATTTTTATGGGACTGTGGTGGCACACAAGCGTATGGCCCGCCTGATGTTAAGCACTTTTTTATGGGACTGAGGTGGCAAACAAACGCACGGCCCGCCTGATGTTAAGCACTTTTTTATGGGACTGAGGTGGCAAACAAGCGTACGGCCTGCCTGATGTTAAGCACTTTTATGGGACTGAGGTGGCAAACAAGCGTACGGCCCACCTGATGTTAAGCACTATTTTATGGGACTGAGGTGGCAAACAAGCGTACGGCCCGCCTAAAGTTAAGAACTTTTTATGAGACTGAGGTGGCAAACAAACGTACGGCCCGCCTGATGTTAATATTTTTTTTATGGGACTGAGGTGGCAAACGAGCGTACGGCCCGCCTAATGTTAAGCAGTTTTTATGGGACTGAGGTGGCAAACGAGCGTACGGCCCGCCTGATATTAAGCAGTTTTAATGGAACTGAGGTGGCAAAAACGTGTGGCCCTCCTGATGTTAAGCAGTTTTTTATGGAACTGAGGTGGCAAGCAAGCGTACGGCTGGCCTGATGTTAAGCAGTTACCATAGCGTAGCCTATACATGCTTGCAATGCCTTTGGTATTGTCCTTAACATCAGGCGGGTCGTACGCTTGGTTGCGACCATAGTCCCGTAAAAACCTGCTTAATATCAGGCGGGCCGTACGCTTGTTTGAAACCACAGTCCCATAAAAATTGCTTAACATCAGGCGAGCCGTACGCTTGTTTGCCGCAATCCCATAAAAAGTGCTTAGCATCAGGCGGGCCGTACACTTATTTGCCACTTCAGTCCCATAAAAAAGTTGTTAACATCAGGCGGGCCGTACGCTTGTTTACCACAATCCCATAAAAAGTTCTAAGCATCAGGCGGGCCGTACGCTTGTTTGCCACCTCAGTCCCATAAAAAAGTTCTTTACATCAGGCGGACCGTACGCTTGTTTGTCACAATCCCATAAAAAGAGCTTAGCATAAGGCGGGACGTACGCTTGTTTGCCACCTCGGTCCCATAAAAAAGTTCTTAACATCAGGCGGGCCGTACGCTTGTTTGCCGCAATCCCATAAAAAGTGCTTAGCATCAGGCGGGCCGTACACTTATTTGCCACTTCAGTCCCATAAAAAAGTTGTTAACATCAGGCGGGCCGTACGCTTGTTTGCCACAATCCCATAAAAAGAGCTAAGCATCAGGCGGGCCGTACGCTTGTTTGCCACCTCAGTCCCATAAAAAAGTTATTTACATCAGGCGGACCGTACGCTTGTTTGTCACAATCCCATAAAAAGAGCTTAGCATCAGGCGGGACGTACGCTTGTTTGCCACCTCGGTCCCATAAAAAAATTCTTAACATCAGGCGGGCTGTACGCTTGTTTGCCACAATCCCATAAAAAGTGCTTAACATCAGGCGGGCCGTACTCTTGTTTGCCACCTCAGTCCCATAAAAAAGTTCTTAACATCAGGCGGGCTGTACATTTGTTTGTCACCTCAGTCCCATAAAAAGTTCTTAACATCAGGCGGGCTGTACGCTTGTTTGCCACAATCCCATAAAAAGTGCTTAACATCAGGCAGGCCGTACTCTTGTTTGCCACCTCAGTCCCATAAAAAAGTTCTTAACATCAGGCGGGCTGTACACTTGTTTGTCACCTCAGTCCCATAAAAAAGTTCTTAACATCAGGCGGGACGTACGCTTGATTGTCACCTCAGTCCCATAAAAAGTTCTTAACATCAGGCGGGACGTACGCTTGTTTGTCATCTGTCCCATAAAAAAGTTCTTAACATCAGGCGGGCCGTACGCTTGTTTGTCACCTAAGTCCCATAAAAAAGTGCTTCACATCAGGCGGGCCGTACGCTCGTTTGCTACCTGTCTCATAAAACTGCTAAAAACATTTATTATTATGCTATTGATAGCCCTGTCGATATCCTAAGTGATGTTCAAGGTCAACTATCGATAGTGTATTATCGATATTTTGGCTTCACTACTGCCGGAAAGCATAATAATAAAATTCGTTTGCAGCGCGCGAGAGTTTTTTTATTGGAAATAGATGACGCATACATACGTCATAACTCGATCGCTCGCTAATACAGCCAAATCTCAATTTAACCGGTTAATTTTGCTAAATAGAACCGAAATTTGTGTAAAACCGGTTTCATCATACCGAAACCGAAACCGAAACCTTAACCGCAATCCATTCCGGTCTGGGTTCAATGGCCGAAACCGGTTTGAAAAATTAACCGGTTTCCGAGCCCTGGTTCCTAGTAGCACCCCCGGTTCTCGGCGCATAAAAAGATTTAGTCGACGCAAACATAATTTGTCGTGTTATTTTTCCAGAAATTTACCCCGAGCGATCTGCATATCAATGCCGGTAGTTACGATAGTGTACGCGCTCACCAACGTCGCGTACTTCGCCGTGCTCACCAACAACGAGATCCAATCGACGAAGGCCGTCGCGGTCATCTTCAGCGACAAGGTGCTGCGCTCCTGGTCCTGGGTCATGCCGCTATTGGTCGCGCTATGCACCTTCGGCTCGTTGAATGGAGCCATTTATGCGTCATCTCGTTTGTTCTTCGTGGGTGCGAGGAACGGCCACTTGCCAATGGCTATATCGCTCATTGATGTCAAGAGGCTGACGCCGGTGCCGTCGCTTATTATCTTGGTGAGTTAAATCTTCAGAATATACCCTTAGGCTGTATTCAATCAAATTGCATGCGGATTTGATGCAGTTGATATAGCTGCATCGAAACTACCAAGCGACTGCAAGCGAACTGCACGCCGACTGCACCAAACCTCATCTAAACTGCGATTGCAGTCCGGATGCAACTCGTCTGAAAAGACCCTTAAGTATCAATCCATCAGAGACAGAACATTACGATGTTTCCCCAGTCATTATAAGCGAACGTCTGCGTATCGGTGCAAAAGTATTATAGTGAGTTTGACTAAATATCCCGTAAGAACGGCTGAACAGAAATGTACGGCAGGACCTCAACCAACTAACGCTTGTATTATTTATAATCAGCATTCAATAGGCTAGGCTTTGGATTGCGTTGCTTCATTGTTCATATAGGACTGGGGAGGATCACAGTAACAGTTTTCCCAGTTAGTTCTTTAGTCTATACACACTCAAATATTCGACTGGAAGGTACTAAGAGAGAATTTGGCTTCCCAAGATGCTTCCGAAATTTGATTCTATTCCCGACTTCAGAGAGTACCTTACGATCGGTACGGATCATTCGGTCGGATCTCAGTTGCGCAGCTTGAGGATATCCGTGCGAGAAAGTCCTTAGAATTATTTGAAATCTTGCAGTTGCTTTTTTAATAGCCATTTAAATTGTTCTCTCATATCAAATCAACTGATATGACCAGCAACACG
The DNA here is from genome assembly GCA_947859195.1 of Drymonia ruficornis. Taxonomy (NCBI): domain Eukaryota; kingdom Metazoa; phylum Arthropoda; class Insecta; order Lepidoptera; family Notodontidae; genus Drymonia; species Drymonia ruficornis. The sequence continues at coordinate 10,014,390 of OX401905.1, read as the reverse complement.
GTTATAAAAGAAAGTTAATAAGCATGAATTTAATATTTACGTTTCTCATTAAAGTTGCTTATGTTCATGATAATAAAATAACATTTGTATTCAGAGTAATTACTTATGGGCTATATAATATGGGCTATTATGGGCTATATAATAAAATAACTAATAGGAATAAATCTAAGGCCCTTCGCTCACGGAGTCGAAACGTAAGCGTATCGTAATACGCGCGTAGAATGAGAGCAATACGAACACATACATTTTCTAACAAGTCCGCAGACGAAGCGGTGTTGCAGCGAATCGTATGAGATTTCGCTTCGTCTGCGGACTTGTTAGAAAATGTACGTGCTCGTACATGTAATGTATGCTCTCGTTCAACGCGCGTATTACGATACGACGTTACGACGCCGTGTGCGAAGGGGCTAAGTGACCTGCTCGTATCGTAAAGTATCCCTGAAAGGGAGGGCACGTCCCTCTTATGCGTACATACAATAGTATTTCTCCTATAGGTCCCAATATATAAGGGGCCACGATCCCATGATTTTATGATCGGCAGTTTACGCACTTGCGTTAATGCTAAGTACTGACGTATGACGCCATTGCCATAAGTCTGGCCCTCAAGTTCCCTAATGACTGCCATTTCAATGCCATCTGTAAACAAATGGGATACGATTACCATCTTTCCAAAAATCCGTAGACTGATGTAGACTGGTAACTAACAGTCCTGCTATTACGTTTCTCTTCTCTGATTGGTCGGTCAGAATGTAAAAACGCTATTGATGGCGGTTCAATGTTTATGAGACTACGAATTTTACGAGTGGTTGGCAATAGCAATTTGCCATTGTCATAGATAGAAAGTAGATTTAGAAATCCGTCAAAATTGTACAACTTTCATCGTATTCTGCGTATTTGTGGATAAGGAACTCGGCGCCTACCACATAAACAGTGCGATCCCACTCTCCCCTCTATTGCCGAATATCTTTGTAATTATTATTGAATTTTTTATTCTACATTAGTTCACATCCCTATTAAAACAATATTGTTATCGGTATTCCAGTGTATAAACACGCTGGTGCTGCTGATGATCAACGACGTGGAGTCGCTGATCGTGTACGTGACGTCAGTGGAGGCGATGTTCATCATCACGTCGGTGGCGGGGCTGGTGTGGCTGAGACGCACGCGGCCCGACCTCGCGCGGCCCATCCGCGTCAACCTGGCGCTGCCCGCCGCCTTCCTGCTCATCTGCACCGCCGTCGTCATCGCCTCCTTCTACCGCAACCCCCTCCAGGTCGGCATCGGCGTCGCCCTCATAGCGGTCGGCGTGCCCGTCTACTACGTCTTCATAGTCTGGGAAAACAGGCCCCAGTGGCTCCAGACCGCCTGCAATTCCTTCAACATCACCTGCTCCAAAGTATTCCTATCCCTACCCGAAAGCTCCAAGGAGTTATGATCTGAAATCGTGTATGTTATGTTATTTATTAAGCGAACTACGTGAAAGTGGTCATGTAAGTCAATTTGCATAAGCTTAAGTACAGATCTGTTTTACTGATGTAATGATGTTTCCTATATACTTATAACAGGTTAAGTAACTATACAAGAATAGATGCTAAGCAAAAAAATTATGACAGATTTTGTATTGATTATACAAATACAAATTTATTGTTAATATTTCGGTGTGTTTATTCAGTTGTTATAGCCACTACGTCATCATGATTGTATATGTAGTTCGTGTTGATAATACATATTGGTATACACAGAGTATTATACAGGGTTATTGGTAAATCACTAACAACCTTGCAGGGGCGTATTACTGACATCAAAAACAGCAACTTTTGTTCTATGACTTTTTACAAAAAAAAAAAAAAATTACAAAAAATATATTTCTAAAATGTATGAAATTATTTTTTTCTCATCTAGAGGAAAGCCATGGTACGTGGTTGTATTCCACTTTGCCCTAAAGTACCTAAACGGACCACGGCTATCCTCTAGATGAGCATATTTCCTTGTTTCATACATTTTAGGGTGTGATTTTTTGTTATTTTTTTTTTGTTTTGTAAAAAGTCATAGAACAAAAGTTGTTGTTTTATGATGGCAGTAATACGCCCCTGCAAGGTTGTTAGTGTTTTACTAATAACCCTGTATAATCCCTACGTATTGCTGCTGCACTGCTATCAAAGAGGAAAGTTAACTAGTTCGTTTGATAAGTATTACTTATCAATATTATTCAAAAACCGGCCAAGTGCGTGTCGGACTCGCACATAGAGGGTTCCGTACCAAACACCGTATAAATTTTATTGAAATTCTTCTTTGAAAATGTTCGTTTACACATATGCGACTAGATGGCGCCACTGTCGCTTAAAAGTTAAATAATTGGTAAAAAATGTAGTTTTACGATATTTTTATCCAACTATTTATGTAAAAGCTATTATAATGATCACTAATGGTTAAAATATAAGTTTTCCCTACATATATATGTCGGCACAGCGACTTTTAAAAAGTATTGAAACGATCGAAATGGGACGCAAGCGCCATCTGTAGGCGTTTGGACAGAGTCCACTTGCATAGACCGGCATCGGCGGAGAGCACAGTACGCTTTGCACCGCCGAGCAGTCGAGTCGCGCGATTGGAAACTGTCATCGTGCCATTTCAATATCTTATTAGTCATCTTTATACCCACTGAATGCCCACAATCCGAAAAAACGACGGCCCCATTCTCCATTCTTCGACATCAGAAGTAAGATCGAACGATGGCTAAAACCGTTGATGATCGCGTAGAAATTTAAATGATGGCAGTTTCTTCAGTTTCCAAGTCGTAGTGCTAATTATCGTTGATTTTAAAAATTAAAAGTGCCACGTGTTTGAACAATGACAATGAAAAAATAGCGGTGCACAGTAGACATTATGCGATTCGCTAAGTCGAAACGGACGTTTGAATTATTGTGTGTGAAGTGTTCAAAGTGTTTTGTGTGGTGATACGGTGCTACGTGAAAGCGGATGGCTGCGACGACGCGAGTATCGACAGACGGTGTGGCAGTCAACGGCGCAGAGCGGCATCGAGACGGCGATGGTGGTCGCAGGTTTGCATGGAGCAGATTCCGGTGAGTCGAACCATGTTTATTTGGTACCCGTGTTCTATAGAGAGGGTACACGCGGTACATGCTATAACATTGACAGAGAAAGTGCGGGTGTGCGTGATATTGTTATTTGGATTGAAGAGTGGACGAAGTTTTCTGCCTACCCTCAATTTACTCTGGTCAATGTTGCTATGTGATTTTGTTTTGTTGCGGATATTATTTTACGATTGCAGCCGGACTATTTTGCTAATGTGATCGAAGTTTGAGTTCCTAATTTTATTACGGCAGTGTCACGTTTTTAGAAGCTTTGTGTAAAGGACTATCTTTGCGCGACGTCAATTCAATTCAATTCTTTATTTGCGTAATATGGGTTTACAGAAGATGTTGCATTTTAAGTTGTTTCACCATATACAACTTCAATCATGCAAAAATTTAAAATTTCAATCTAATAATAAAAAATAACATTAGCCACAGGAACTATTACCACAATTAACGCAATAAAGTTATTTGAATTTTGGGTCAGTGTATATCCTTAGGGGCGCTATTAGGTTTAGGTTTATGTTTTGGTTTAGGTTTATTCTTAGGTTTGAGTATAAGGGTGGCGAAAATGTCACGGGTCGACTTTGACCTCGAATGACCTTTAATCCCGCATGACCTTTGACCTCGAGTAACCTTACTAATACTACCTTAATAACTCCAAAACGGCTATAGGCACAAATTTAAACTTTTCGGATTTACGCCTACGCCTACGAATGGCAGGAAGATGCATTCGGTCCGAGTGACTGCATACTACATAAGGCACTAAATACCACAAAAAGTCCAAACCCTTTCATTAGTGTCCATTTGTCTCGTCAGTCTTACTAGAGCAATAATTGGTTAAATGGCTAACTAGTTGGTTAACTAGGGAATCGGAATTCACGAATATACCTATGATCTTGCTGCCGTAACGTTACCGCAGCAGTGTGGTTTTTTCCTGCTGGTCTAATCAAAATCTGAATAATTCAGATAATTAGTGCTCCATGTCGTGTAATTGTGCCGAAAATTTTAAATTTGTGCCCCCCAAGGTTTCAGAGTTATTTCAAATCTTGCTGGCGTAACGTTTTGCGAATTCCTGTATCTCAAAAACTGTTTGGCACACAATCATGATTTTTCATACACACATAAGTGTTAATTTGTGCCCATTTGTGACAGTTTCATATTTCAATATATCGTTAATTTGTGCCCATTTGTGACAGTTTCATATTTCAATATATCAGAAAGGTTCGGGTGTTATAAGATTCTTCCTAAATAACTAAAATAGCTCCTAGCTCTTAAACTGGGAAACCTAGAAACCAAATGTTAGTGCTAGCTTGTATTTCTTATTGATCCTAAGCATTTCTATAATGAATGTAAGCCTACTCCAAGGAATTTACGATTTATTACGATTTATTGCTATCTCGCGGTGAAATTACTTAAACCCTAAATACACTAGTTTCTTATGTTCCAATTACTTTTATTAATATACAAAAATTAGTGCCCTACTTCAAATATATGTGTACCAATCAGCTCTGTAAACCTTATAATGAAATGAAGTCGGTTAAATATTATTAATAAATAACCATCACGAAGCGCTTTCGGTGATTAACTGACGGAATTGGAATGTATAGAAACAAGCGAACGCTCCGTACTTCAAGCCATCCTATTTCAACTGACAGCGTTGTAATGAGTACAGACGCGTACATAATACTTTGGAGTGTATTTATAAACTATTAAATAAGGTAAATAAATGTATAATCACAGGGTATGCTAGATTTGAATATGAAGGTACCTTACTTAATATTCCTTTTTAACTGATTTCAAAAAAGGAGGAGGTTCTATGTTCGACTGTATGTATGTTCACCGATTTCTCCGGCATTTATGAACCGATTTGAAAAATTATTTTGCTGTTCGGTAGATCGTAGCTCCAAGTTGGTCCCATAAACCTGGAGCACTAAAAAGCCTGAAATAATATTTCTATTACCACCACTGCCTACCCCTTCGGGAAAATCAGGCGTGATGATGTGTTATCGAGTATTTGGGGTCAGTGCCAATCTAACTTCTTACTTTTATAGTAGGTAGACTCGGCATACCAATATTGGCACTGACTCCAAATACTCGATAACACATCATCACGCCTCATTTTCCCGAGGGGGTAGGCAGTGGTGGTAATAGAAATATTATTTCAGGCTTTTTAGTGCTTCAGATTTTTTTGAAGTCTGTTTTTATTTTTTTATAAAAATAATTTTATTCCATGATTTTTAGTGGCGCCATACAAACTTTATCACCCCAAATTACCCCTTTGGGCGGTGACTTTTACATGATTCCAAAATAAAAATTTCTTAATTTATTATATGGAGTATACATACTATGTTTCAAGTCAATCGGACACAAATATATTTTTCTACCGTACTTCTACCTCTAGTTTCCCCCTTTGGGGGTTGATTTCCGAAATGATTTTTTTACGGGACCAAAACGACTTAGTCATCTACCAAATAACAGTTTAAAAAGAAAAATTGGTTCATAAACGACAGAGATAAACGGTAACTCTCCATACAAACTTAACACGTCGTTTTACCCCATTGGGGGGCGATTTTTCCAAAATCCTGAAACATGAGTTTCATTATTTTTTATGCAAAATATATATACATTAAATTTCAAGTCATTCGGACAAGATTTTTTTTCAGACGACCTTTATCCCCCAAAATTACCCCCTTAGGGGTTGGGTCAATGTATATCCTTAGGGGCGCTATTAGGTTCAGGTCTAGGTTTAGGTTTGAGTAGGAGGGTGGGGAGAAGGACACGAGTCGACTTTGAATTCGAATGACCTTTGACCTTTAATCCCGAATGACCTTTGACCTCAAGTAGACTTTGTTATCGAATGTCATTTGACCTCGAATGAACTTAACATTTGACCTTGACCTTGAATGACCTTTTATCCCAAGGTCACGGACCAAGGCCATGTGGTTTTTAAAATAACTGTAACGGGTTATATTTGGCTCTGGTCTTTGGTTGTGGTCACTGTTCTAAGCTGACCTAACCGAACGTGTCCAAGCATGTAGCAAGTATTTTTTTTTATAAGGTTTTATTCCTGCTAATGGATACAGGAGAGCTGAGCTAGTTTTGTTTTAATCTAGGTGCTTTGTGTTTCATTGGGTTCGAGTATCTTTTGTGAGAGAGTTGATGCGGGTCTTTTATTAATGGGTTCACGGATAAATTGATTATGTTTTGTTGATGCTTTTTGGTTTTTTAATTACGTGGGTGGTGAATTTTAAAAATGAGTTTATGGTCTGTTCTTTTCTGGTTAGTTCTTTTAATTGGTATGGGTCAATGTTGTGAAATTGTGAGATCATTTCGTGTTCCAATCTAGCGATTGCGAAGATTGGACACTGCTTCAGTATGTGGTTCATGGACTGGGTTGTGGTATTGTCGCAGGGACAGGTGTCCGTGTCCGTTATTTTAAATCTGTGTAAATATTCTTTGGTGGTGGTATCCGTGGTTTGTTAGGATCTGGGTGAGCTCGAAGGTCAGAGGAACCCGTGATAGAAATTCTCTGATTTCCTCCGAGCTCGAGAACCACTTTGTGAGTTGCGTCGTTGCTAATTCTTCAGAGTATTGTTTGTCCGTTTTTTCTTTAGTACTTCGTTTTATATTGTGTTTGGCGTAAGATATCGGGAAACAGTTGGAGGTTGTGGCTATTCTGCTTTGTGCTGCTTCTTTTGCTATCGTGTCTGCGTGTTCATTACCGGGGATTCCTACATGTGATTTTACCCAGAGGAATTTAACTGATATGGATGGTTGTTGCGACTTTAATGTGTGTAGTAATTTATGAATTGTGTTTATTGTGGGATCTGGGTTATTTCTATCTTGGAGGGCTTTCAGTGCTGATAAGCTGTCGGTGGCAATTACGGTGTCTTTTTTGTGTTTATATTGTGTTAACCATTGTAGTCCGGATTCTATTGCTTTTAATTCTGAAATAAATACTGTGTTTGTGCTATTGAGTTTAAGTTTTTGGTTATTGTGTTTCCGTTAGGTAGGTAAACTACTGTTCCAGAACCGGTGTCTCCATTTTCCTGTTTGCTTCCATCTGTGTAAATTTTTATGGGTATGTTGCTTGTGTAGGTATTGAATTCTTCTGTGTTGTTCGCTTCTTGGTATGTTATGGACTGTCTATGTGCTGGGTGGAGTTTGTCTTTAATTTCGGTTTTCTTTCTTAACGGGATGTCATCAGGCAGTTCTTTGTACGTTCCAGTAGTTTTGGTATCGTGGATTTCTTGGGCTTCTTCAACAACGAGGTGGAGTGGTGTGAATTGAGCAAGCATTATTGAAGATACTGCTGAAACTGTGCGGAAGGCGCGTATGCTTCTTATGGCAAATTGTCTTTGTAGTGATCTTAGTGCTTTTCTGACACATTGGTATTTAGTAGCTCTTCCCCAAATTCCTGCGGCGTATGTGAACATAGGCTGTATGACCTGTTTGTAGATGGTTGCGGCATTTTGGGGGTGTGCGCCCCATGTTGGTTTTATGAAGAGAGCTAGTTTTTTGTATAATTTTGTGGCTTTGGCTATTACGTAATTGCAATGTTTTATGAAGTGGAGTTTTTCATCAATAATTACACCAAGTAATTTTATTTCCGGCGAGAATGGGATCTGAATGTTGTCCATGATTATTTTAATAGATTTGCTTTTGGGTGTAAATGCTATTGCTGTGGTTTTGTTCGGTCCGAATACGAGTTTAGCTTCCGTCCCCCATTGTGAGATGGTCTTCAGGAGTGAGTTCGTAAGGGTTTCTACTTGTTCTATCGTTTTTCCGCGAGTTAATAGGAGGACGTCGTCTGCGTATGCTTGTATATGCGCATCTGCGGGCAGTTCTATTTCAAGTAGTTCGTCTAGGATTATATTCCAAAATAGCGGTCCGCATACTGAGCCTTGTATGCAGCCTTTGGTGAGTCGTTTTTTCTGCAGTGCCGTTTCCATATTGGAGTGTAGCGGTTCGGTCTTGGATGTAGCTTTTAATAATATTGTAGATATTTTTGGGACAGCTGGTTTTCCTGAGTCTGTGTAGGAGTAGTGGCCACCATGCATTATCAAATGCTGATTTGATGTCTAGCGACACCGCTATGATTTGTTTCTTTTGGATTTTTGATTCTTCGATAAAGTCTATTGTTGTTTGGAGGGCATCAGTGGTGGACTTTTGCTCTTTGAAGCCGTATTGTTTTTTGTTGTTATGATCAGTTACTTCTAAGTGATATGATAATCTTTTAGCAATCAGTTTTTCGAGTAATTTCCCGAATACTTGAATGAGGCCAATAGGTCGATATGATGACATGTCGCTTGTGTCAGATTTGTTCGGTTTGGGTATGATGATGATTACAGCTTGTTTCCAGCTTCTTGGGAAATGTCCTATTTTCAAGCATCGGTTTAGTAAGTTAGTGAATTGAGTGGGAATAACATTAAATGCTTCGAGGCATATGTCAGAGGTAAGGTGGTCTAGACCGAGTGAGTTACGTCCGCAGTGTGGTTTTTTCCTGCTGGTCTAATCAAAATTTGAATGATGCAGATAATTAGTGCTCCATCTCGTGTAAATGTGCCGAAAATTTTAAATTTGTGCCTATAGCCGTTTTGGAGTTATTCACGAATATATGATCTTGCTGGCGTAACGTTACCGCAGCAGTGTGGTTTTTTCCTGCTGGTCTAATCAAAATTTGAATGATACAGATAATTAGTGCTCCATGTCGTGTAAATGTGCCGAAATTTTTAAATTTGTGCCCCCTAAGGTTTCAGAGTTATTTCAAATCTTGCTGGCGTAACGTTTTGCGAATTCCTGTATCTCAAAAACTGTTTGGCACACAATCATGATTTTTCGTACACACATTAGTGTTAATTTGTGCCCATTTGTGACAGTTTCATATTTCAATAAATCAGAAAGGTTCGGGTGTTATAATATTTTTCCTAAAAAAACTAAAATAGCTCCTAGCTCTTAAACTGGGAAACCTAGAAACCAAATGTTAGTGCTAGCTTGTATTTCTTATTGACCCTAAGCATTTTTATAATGATCGTAAGCATACTCCAAGGAATTTACGATTTATTATGATTTTATTGCTATCTCGCGGTGAAATTATTTAAACCCTAAATACACGAGTTTCTTATGTTCCGATTACTTTTATTAATATACAAAAATTAGTGCCCTACTTCAAATATACGTGTACCAAATATCAGCTCTGTAAACCTTATAATTAAAATATTATTAATAAATAACCATCACGAAGCGCTTTCGGTGGTTAACTGACGGAATTGGAATGTATAGAAACAAGCGAACGCTCCGTACTTCAAGCCATCCTATTTCAATTGACAGCGTTGTAATGAGTACAGACGCGTACATAATACTTTGGAGTGTATTTATAAACTATTAAATAAGGTAAATAAATGTATAATCACAGGGTATGCTGAATTTAAATATGTAGGTACCTTCCTTAATATTCCTTTTATGTTTCGTGTAGCTAAATGAGCTTTAACTAATAACACACAACAACAGTAAAGGTATATTGGTACACGTATATTTGAAGTAGGGCACTAATTTTTGTATATTAATAAAAGTAATCGGAACATAAGAAACTCGTGTATTTAGGGTTTAAATAATTTCACCGCGAGATAGCAATAAAATCGTAATAAATCGTAAATTCCTTGGAGTAGGCTTACGATCATTATAGGAATGCTTAGGATCCATAAGAAATACAAGCTAGCACTAACATTTGGTTTCTAGGTTTCCCAGTTTAAGAGCTAGGAGCTATTTTAGTTTTTTTAGGAAAAATATTATAACACCCGAACCTTTCTGATTTATTGAAATATGAAACTGTCACAAATGGGCACAAATTAACACTAATGTGTGTACGAAAAATCATGATTGTGTGCCAAACAGTTTTTGAGATACAGGAATTCGCAAAACGTTACGCCAGCAAGATTTGAAATAACTCTGAAACCTTAGGGGGCACAAATTTAAAATTTTCGGCACATTTACACGACATGGAGCACTAATTATCTGTATCATTCAAATTTTGATTAGACCAGCAGGAAAAAACCACACTGCTGCGGTAACGTTACGCCAGCAAGATCATATATTCGTGAATAACTCCAAAACGGCTATAGGCACAAATTTAAAATTTTCGGCACATTTACACGAGATGGAGCACTTATTATCTGCATCATTCAAATTTTGATTAGACCAGCAGGAAAAAACCACACTGCGGACGTAACTCACTCGTCTAGACCGGGGGCTTTATTAGGGTTCATGTTGGCTAGGTTATTTTCTATTTCTTCTGTGGTAAACGGTGGGTCGTCTTGTGTATCAATATTGTCGTCGGATTGTCTTCTCATGTCTGTTTGTCTTGTGGTTTCGTTTGTATTTGTGTCATCGGGATAAAAGTGGTCTAAGAGGGCTGTGGCTGTATTATTACTATTGTTGGTCAATTGGTTTCCTACTTTCAAAGTTTGTGGTGGGCCTCGTGGTGAAGCCACTTTTATTATGCGGTTGGTTAGTGACCAAACGTCTTCTTTTCCTTGCATATTGCAGAACTCTCTGAAATGTTCTGTTGAGGCTTTTGATAGTGCATTAGCATATTCGGATTTAAGTTTTTGGTGTTCTTTTATTGCTTCTTCTATTGGTTTGTTTTGCTTTTTCAGGCCATGTGTACGATGGTGAGCTCTAATGGTCGCTTTCTTCATTTCTTCGAGTGTGTCATTCCACCAAGGGTTGTTATTGTTTTTAGGTTTATGTGGTTTAAGCGTTTCATCGCAAGTTTTAATAATTGTTCTTGTTATTTCTTCTACTATGAAGTCAATTTCTGTTGCGTCTAAATTTTCAAAATTAATGGTGTCTATTGCATTCGTTTCGAAATTTACTTTTAGTTGTTCTCTGAAATTCTCAAAGGATTCTAGTTTGGTGTTGTATTTTCTTGCGGCAATGAGTTTAGTTTTACGTGGTCGTTTTTGTGAAATTTCAAATGAGATGGCATTGTGATCGGAGGTTGGGCACGCTTTTACACATACTTCCCAGTTTCTGATTGAGAGGGCTAGGTTGTCTGAGGCGAGGGTGACATCTACTATTGATGAACAGTGGTTGCCGTGGCGGACCGCTTCGAATGTGGGTGCGTCGCCGCTATTCATGATATGTAACTGGTGGGCTGTGGATAGATCGACCAAGTTTTCGCCGCGGACATCGGTGGAGCTCTCACCCCATTCCGGGTGTTTTGCGTTGAAGTCTCCTCCTATCAGTCTCATTGATCCGTGTGTCGCATGAAGGAAGTGGTCAAGGTGGTTGAGTGTATGGTATTTATCTTCGTCTGGTTCTATATATACTGAGGCGATAAAGAGCTTTCTCTGCCCTAATTCCATTTGGGCTATGGCTAGGTTAGCATTTGATAGTTGTGACATTCCAAGCGTGGTGTTTTCGTCGGATTTAATAAAGATGGCTGCTTTAACTCTTGTAGTGGAGCTAAACTGTAGGATGTCAATTCCAGGGATGGGTTGAATGGTGAGGTGTTTACCGACATATGGTTCAGAGACAAGTGCGATATCGTAGTTTTGTGATATAAAATATTTCTGGAGTTCTAATTGTGACAGGTACCTTCTTTGAACATTACATTGCAATACTTTAAAGGGCTTAGTATCCATAGTCGACTTGAGAATCTATATGGGATTTGGCGATTTTCAATTTTGGGCAGAGTTTTGCGTTGACAGCGGTGTGGTTAGTATTAATTTTGTTACCTGTAGATTTTAAGTTGTGGCGGGCGCAGTTGTAACACTTGCGCTTGTTATTGTAGCAAGGTTTTTTGTTTTTTTATTTTTTTTTACCGGTTCTCCTCTGATATATTTCAGAGACTTTATTTAGGTCTTATTGCTTATTACATTTTCTGTTAGTTCTTATTATTTATTGTACAATTTCTGTTAGTACTTATTGCTTAATGTACATTTCTGTTTGTTCTTATATTTTAGTTGACACTTTCTGTTAGTTCTCTTAATATAGTTTACAGTTTCTGTTGGTACTTTTGGAGACAGAGACAGAGACAGGGACAGGGACAGGGACAGGGACAGGGACAGGGACAGGGACAGGGACAGGGACAGGGACATCGGTTTAGTAAGTTAGTGAATTGAGTGGGAATAACATTAAATGCTTCGAGGCATATGTCGGAGGTAAGGTGGTCTAGACCGAGTGAGTTACGTCCGCAGTGTGGTTTTTTCCTGCTGGTCTAATCAAAATTTGAATGATGCAGATAATTAGTGCTCCATCTCGTGTAAATGTGCCGAAAATTTTAAATTTGTGCCTATAGCCGTTTTGGAGTTATTCACGAATATATGATCTTGCTGGCGTAACGTTACCGCAGCAGTGTGGTTTTTTCCTGCTGGTCTAATCAAAATTTGAATGATACAGATAATTAGTGCTCCATGTCGTGTAAATGTGCCGAAATTTTTAAATTTGTGCCCCCTAAGGTTTCAGAGTTATTTCAAATCTTGCTGGCGTAACGTTTTGCGAATTCCTGTATCTCAAAAACTGTTTGGCACACAATCATGATTTTTCGTACACACATTAGTGTTAATTTGTGCCCATTTGTGACAGTTTCATATTTCAATAAATCAGAAAGGTTCGGGTGTTATAATATTTTTCCTAAAAAAACTAAAATAGCTCCTAGCTCTTAAACTGGGAAACCTAGAAACCAAATGTTAGTGCTAGCTTGTATTTCTTATTGACCCTAAGCATTTTTATAATGATCGTAAGCATACTCCAAGGAATTTACGATTTATTATGATTTTATTGCTATCTCGCGGTGAAATTATTTAAACCCTAAATACACGAGTTTCTTATGTTCCGATTACTTTTATTAATATACAAAAATTAGTGCCCTACTTCAAATATACGTGTACCAAATATCAGCTCTGTAAACCTTATAATTAAAATATTATTAATAAATAACCATCACGAAGCGCTTTCGGTGGTTAACTGACGGAATTGGAATGTATAGAAACAAGCGAACGCTCCGTACTTCAAGCCATCCTATTTCAATTGACAGCGTTGTAATGAGTACAGACGCGTACATAATACTTTGGAGTGTATTTATAAACTATTAAATAAGGTAAATAAATGTATAATCACAGGGTATGCTGAATTTAAATATGTAGGTACCTTCCTTAATATTCCTTTTATGTTTCGTGTAGCTAAATGAGCTTTAACTAATAACACACAACAACAGTAAAAGTATATTGGTACACGTATATTTGAAGTAGGGCACTAATTTTTGTATATTAATAAAAGTAATCGGAACATAAGAAACTCGTGTATTTAGGGTTTAAATAATTTCACCGCGAGATAGCAATAAAATCGTAATAAATCGTAAATTCCTTGGAGTAGGCTTACGATCATTATAGGAATGCTTAGGATCCATAAGAAATACAAGCTAGCACTAACATTTGGTTTCTAGGTTTCCCAGTTTAAGAGCTAGGAGCTATTTTAGTTTTTTTAGGAAAAATATTATAACACCCGAACCTTTCTGATTTATTGAAATATGAAACTGTCACAAATGGGCACAAATTAACACTAATGTGTGTACGAAAAATCATGATTGTGTGCCAAACAGTTTTTGAGATACAGGAATTCGCAAAACGTTACGCCAGCAAGATTTGAAATAAATCTGAAACCTTAGGGGGCACAAATTTAAAATTTTCGGCACATTTACACGACATGGAGCACTAATTATCTGTATCATTCAAATTTTGATTAGACCAGCAGGAAAAAACCACACTGCTGCGGTAACGTTACGCCAGCAAGATCATATATTCGTGAATAACTCCAAAACGGCTATAGGCACAAATTTAAAATTTTCGGCACATTTACACGAGATGGAGCACTTATTATCTGCATCATTCAAATTTTGATTAGACCAGCAGGAAAAAACCACACTGCGGACGTAACTCACTCGTCTAGACCGGGGGCTTTATTAGGGTTCATGTTGGCTAGGTTATTTTCTATTTCTTCTGTGGTAAACGGTGGGTCGTCTTGTGTATCAATATTGTCGTCGGATTGTCTTCTCATGTCTGTTTGTCTTGTGGTTTCGTTTGTATTTGTGTCATCGGGATAAAAGTGGTCTAAGAGGGCTGTGGCTGTATTATTACTATTGTTGGTCAATTGGTTTCCTACTTTCAAAGTTTGTGGTGGGCCTCGTGGTGAAGCCACTTTTATTATGCGGTTGGTTAGTGACCAAACGTCTTCTTTTCCTTGCATATTGCAGAACTCTCTGAAATGTTCTGTTGAGGCTTTTGATAGTGCATTAGCATATTCGGATTTAAGTTTTTGGTGTTCTTTTATTGCTTCTTCTATTGGTTTGTTTTGCTTTTTCAGGCCATGTGTACGATGGTGAGCTCTAATGGTCGCTTTCTTCATTTCTTCGAGTGTGTCATTCCACCAAGGGTTGTTATTGTTTTTAGGTTTATGTGGTTTAAGCGTTTCATCGCAAGTTTTAATAATTGTTCTTGTTATTTCTTCTACTATGAAGTCAATTTCTGTTGCGTCTAAATTTTCAAAATTAATGGTGTCTATTGCATTCGTTTCGAAATTTACTTTTAGTTGTTCTCTGAAATTCTCAAAGGATTCTAGTTTGGTGTTGTATTTTCTTGCGGCAATGAGTTTAGTTTTACGTGGTCGTTTTTGTGAAATTTCAAATGAGATGGCATTGTGATCGGAGGTTGGGCACGCTTTTACACATACTTCCCAGTTTCTGATTGAGAGGGCTAGGTTGTCTGAGGCGAGGGTGACATCTACTATTGATGAACAGTGGTTGCCGTGGCGGACCGCTTCGAATGTGGGTGCGTCGCCGCTATTCATGATATGTAACTGGTGGGCTGTGGATAGATCGACCAAGTTTTCGCCGCGGACATCGGTGGAGCTCTCACCCCATTCCGGGTGTTTTGCGTTGAAGTCTCCTCCTATCAGTCTCATTGATCCGTGTGTCGCATGAAGGAAGTGGTCAAGGTGGTTGAGTGTATGGTATTTATCTTCGTCTGGTTCTATATATACTGAGGCGATAAAGAGCTTTCTCTGCCCTAATTCCATTTGGGCTATGGCTAGGTTAGCATTTGATAGTTGTGACATTCCAAGCGTGGTGTTTTCGTCGGATTTAATAAAGATGGCTGCTTTAACTCTTGTAGTGGAGCTAAACTGTAGGATGTCAATTCCAGGGATGGGTTGAATGGTGAGGTGTTTACCGACATATGGTTCAGAGACAAGTGCGATATCGTAGTTTTGTGATATAAAATATTTCTGGAGTTCTAATTGTGACAGGTACCTTCTTTGAACATTACATTGCAATACTTTAAAGGGCTTAGTATCCATAGTCGACTTGAGAATCTATATGGGATTTGGCGATTTTCAATTTTGGGCAGAGTTTTGCGTTGACAGCGGTGTGGTTAGTATTAATTTTGTTACCTGTAGATTTTAAGTTGTGGCGGGCGCAGTTGTAACACTTGCGCTTGTTATTGTAGCAAGGTTTTTTGTTTTTTTATTTTTTTTTACCGGTTCTCCTCTGATATATTTCAGAGACTTTATTTAGGTCTTATTGCTTATTACATTTTCTGTTAGTTCTTATTATTTATTGTACAATTTCTGTTAGTACTTATTGCTTAATGTACATTTCTGTTTGTTCTTATATTTTAGTTGACACTTTCTGTTAGTTCTCTTAATATAGTTTACAGTTTCTGTTGGTACTTTTGGAGACAGAGACAGAGACAGGGACAGGGACAGGGACAGGGACAGGGACAGGGACAGGGACAGGGACAGGGACATCGGTTTAGTAAGTTAGTGAATTGAGTGGGAATAACATTAAATGCTTCGAGGCATATGTCGGAGGTAAGGTGGTCTAGACCGAGTGAGTTACGTCCGCAGTGTGGTTTTTTCCTGCTGGTCTAATCAAAATTTGAATGATGCAGATAATTAGTGCTCCATCTCGTGTAAATGTGCCGAAAATTTTAAATTTGTGCCTATAGCCGTTTTGGAGTTATTCACGAATATATGATCTTGCTGGCGTAACGTTACCGCAGCAGTGTGGTTTTTTCCTGCTGGTCTAATCAAAATTTGAATGATACAGATAATTAGTGCTCCATGTCGTGTAAATGTGCCGAAATTTTTAAATTTGTGCCCCCTAAGGTTTCAGAGTTATTTCAAATCTTGCTGGCGTAACGTTTTGCGAATTCCTGTATCTCAAAAACTGTTTGGCACACAATCATGATTTTTCGTACACACATTAGTGTTAATTTGTGCCCATTTGTGACAGTTTCATATTTCAATAAATCAGAAAGGTTCGGGTGTTATAATATTTTTCCTAAAAAAACTAAAATAGCTCCTAGCTCTTAAACTGGGAAACCTAGAAACCAAATGTTAGTGCTAGCTTGTATTTCTTATTGACCCTAAGCATTTTTATAATGATCGTAAGCATACTCCAAGGAATTTACGATTTATTATGATTTTATTGCTATCTCGCGGTGAAATTATTTAAACCCTAAATACACGAGTTTCTTATGTTCCGATTACTTTTATTAATATACAAAAATTAGTGCCCTACTTCAAATATACGTGTACCAAATATCAGCTCTGTAAACCTTATAATTAAAATATTATTAATAAATAACCATCACGAAGCGCTTTCGGTGGTTAACTGACGGAATTGGAATGTATAGAAACAAGCGAACGCTCCGTACTTCAAGCCATCCTATTTCAATTGACAGCGTTGTAATGAGTACAGACGCGTACATAATACTTTGGAGTGTATTTATAAACTATTAAATAAGGTAAATAAATGTATAATCACAGGGTATGCTGAATTTAAATATGTAGGTACCTTCCTTAATATTCCTTTTATGTTTCGTGTAGCTAAATGAGCTTTAACTAATAACACACAACAACAGTAAAAGTATATTGGTACACGTATATTTGAAGTAGGGCACTAATTTTTGTATATTAATAAAAGTAATCGGAACATAAGAAACTCGTGTATTTAGGGTTTAAATAATTTCACCGCGAGATAGCAATAAAATCGTAATAAATCGTAAATTCCTTGGAGTAGGCTTACGATCATTATAGGAATGCTTAGGATCCATAAGAAATACAAGCTAGCACTAACATTTGGTTTCTAGGTTTCCCAGTTTAAGAGCTAGGAGCTATTTTAGTTTTTTTAGGAAAAATATTATAACACCCGAACCTTTCTGATTTATTGAAATATGAAACTGTCACAAATGGGCACAAATTAACACTAATGTGTGTACGAAAAATCATGATTGTGTGCCAAACAGTTTTTGAGATACAGGAATTCGCAAAACGTTACGCCAGCAAGATTTGAAATAAATCTGAAACCTTAGGGGGCACAAATTTAAAATTTTCGGCACATTTACACGACATGGAGCACTAATTATCTGTATCATTCAAATTTTGATTAGACCAGCAGGAAAAAACCACACTGCTGCGGTAACGTTACGCCAGCAAGATCATATATTCGTGAATAACTCCAAAACGGCTATAGGCACAAATTTAAAATTTTCGGCACATTTACACGAGATGGAGCACTTATTATCTGCATCATTCAAATTTTGATTAGACCAGCAGGAAAAAACCACACTGCGGACGTAACTCACTCGTCTAGACCGGGGGCTTTATTAGGGTTCATGTTGGCTAGGTTATTTTCTATTTCTTCTGTGGTAAACGGTGGGTCGTCTTGTGTATCAATATTGTCGTCGGATTGTCTTCTCATGTCTGTTTGTCTTGTGGTTTCGTTTGTATTTGTGTCATCGGGATAAAAGTGGTCTAAGAGGGCTGTGGCTGTATTATTACTATTGTTGGTCAATTGGTTTCCTACTTTCAAAGTTTGTGGTGGGCCTCGTGGTGAAGCCACTTTTATTATGCGGTTGGTTAGTGACCAAACGTCTTCTTTTCCTTGCATATTGCAGAACTCTCTGAAATGTTCTGTTGAGGCTTTTGATAGTGCATTAGCATATTCGGATTTAAGTTTTTGGTGTTCTTTTATTGCTTCTTCTATTGGTTTGTTTTGCTTTTTCAGGCCATGTGTACGATGGTGAGCTCTAATGGTCGCTTTCTTCATTTCTTCGAGTGTGTCATTCCACCAAGGGTTGTTATTGTTTTTAGGTTTATGTGGTTTAAGCGTTTCATCGCAAGTTTTAATAATTGTTCTTGTTATTTCTTCTACTATGAAGTCAATTTCTGTTGCGTCTAAATTTTCAAAATTAATGGTGTCTATTGCATTCGTTTCGAAATTTACTTTTAGTTGTTCTCTGAAATTCTCAAAGGATTCTAGTTTGGTGTTGTATTTTCTTGCGGCAATGAGTTTAGTTTTACGTGGTCGTTTTTGTGAAATTTCAAATGAGATGGCATTGTGATCGGAGGTTGGGCACGCTTTTACACATACTTCCCAGTTTCTGATTGAGAGGGCTAGGTTGTCTGAGGCGAGGGTGACATCTACTATTGATGAACAGTGGTTGCCGTGGCGGACCGCTTCGAATGTGGGTGCGTCGCCGCTATTCATGATATGTAACTGGTGGGCTGTGGATAGATCGACCAAGTTTTCGCCGCGGACATCGGTGGAGCTCTCACCCCATTCCGGGTGTTTTGCGTTGAAGTCTCCTCCTATCAGTCTCATTGATCCGTGTGTCGCATGAAGGAAGTGGTCAAGGTGGTTGAGTGTATGGTATTTATCTTCGTCTGGTTCTATATATACTGAGGCGATAAAGAGCTTTCTCTGCCCTAATTCCATTTGGGCTATGGCTAGGTTAGCATTTGATAGTTGTGACATTCCAAGCGTGGTGTTTTCGTCGGATTTAATAAAGATGGCTGCTTTAACTCTTGTAGTGGAGCTAAACTGTAGGATGTCAATTCCAGGGATGGGTTGAATGGTGAGGTGTTTACCGACATATGGTTCAGAGACAAGTGCGATATCGTAGTTTTGTGATATAAAATATTTCTGGAGTTCTAATTGTGACAGGTACCTTCTTTGAACATTACATTGCAATACTTTAAAGGGCTTAGTATCCATAGTCGACTTGAGAATCTATATGGGATTTGGCGATTTTCAATTTTGGGCAGAGTTTTGCGTTGACAGCGGTGTGGTTAGTATTAATTTTGTTACCTGTAGATTTTAAGTTGTGGCGGGCGCAGTTGTAACACTTGCGCTTGTTATTGTAGCAAGGTTTTTTGTTTTTTTATTTTTTTTTACCGGTTCTCCTCTGATATATTTCAGAGACTTTATTTAGGTCTTATTGCTTATTACATTTTCTGTTAGTTCTTATTATTTATTGTACAATTTCTGTTAGTACTTATTGCTTAATGTACATTTCTGTTTGTTCTTATATTTTAGTTGACACTTTCTGTTAGTTCTCTTAATATAGTTTACAGTTTCTGTTGGTACTTTTGGAGACAGAGACAGAGACAGGGACAGGGACAGGGACAGGGACAGGGACAGGGACAGGGACAGGGACAGGGACAGGGACATCGGTTTAGTAAGTTAGTGAATTGAGTGGGAATAACATTAAATGCTTCGAGGCATATGTCGGAGGTAAGGTGGTCTAGACCGAGTGAGTTACGTCCGCAGTGTGGTTTTTTCCTGCTGGTCTAATCAAAATTTGAATGATGCAGATAATTAGTGCTCCATCTCGTGTAAATGTGCCGAAAATTTTAAATTTGTGCCTATAGCCGTTTTGGAGTTATTCACGAATATATGATCTTGCTGGCGTAACGTTACCGCAGCAGTGTGGTTTTTTCCTGCTGGTCTAATCAAAATTTGAATGATACAGATAATTAGTGCTCCATGTCGTGTAAATGTGCCGAAATTTTTAAATTTGTGCCCCCTAAGGTTTCAGAGTTATTTCAAATCTTGCTGGCGTAACGTTTTGCGAATTCCTGTATCTCAAAAACTGTTTGGCACACAATCATGATTTTTCGTACACACATTAGTGTTAATTTGTGCCCATTTGTGACAGTTTCATATTTCAATAAATCAGAAAGGTTCGGGTGTTATAATATTTTTCCTAAAAAAACTAAAATAGCTCCTAGCTCTTAAACTGGGAAACCTAGAAACCAAATGTTAGTGCTAGCTTGTATTTCTTATTGACCCTAAGCATTTTTATAATGATCGTAAGCATACTCCAAGGAATTTACGATTTATTATGATTTTATTGCTATCTCGCGGTGAAATTATTTAAACCCTAAATACACGAGTTTCTTATGTTCCGATTACTTTTATTAATATACAAAAATTAGTGCCCTACTTCAAATATACGTGTACCAAATATCAGCTCTGTAAACCTTATAATTAAAATATTATTAATAAATAACCATCACGAAGCGCTTTCGGTGGTTAACTGACGGAATTGGAATGTATAGAAACAAGCGAACGCTCCGTACTTCAAGCCATCCTATTTCAATTGACAGCGTTGTAATGAGTACAGACGCGTACATAATACTTTGGAGTGTATTTATAAACTATTAAATAAGGTAAATAAATGTATAATCACAGGGTATGCTGAATTTAAATATGTAGGTACCTTCCTTAATATTCCTTTTATGTTTCGTGTAGCTAAATGAGCTTTAACTAATAACACACAACAACAGTAAAAGTATATTGGTACACGTATATTTGAAGTAGGGCACTAATTTTTGTATATTAATAAAAGTAATCGGAACATAAGAAACTCGTGTATTTAGGGTTTAAATAATTTCACCGCGAGATAGCAATAAAATCGTAATAAATCGTAAATTCCTTGGAGTAGGCTTACGATCATTATAGGAATGCTTAGGATCCATAAGAAATACAAGCTAGCACTAACATTTGGTTTCTAGGTTTCCCAGTTTAAGAGCTAGGAGCTATTTTAGTTTTTTTAGGAAAAATATTATAACACCCGAACCTTTCTGATTTATTGAAATATGAAACTGTCACAAATGGGCACAAATTAACACTAATGTGTGTACGAAAAATCATGATTGTGTGCCAAACAGTTTTTGAGATACAGGAATTCGCAAAACGTTACGCCAGCAAGATTTGAAATAAATCTGAAACCTTAGGGGGCACAAATTTAAAATTTTCGGCACATTTACACGACATGGAGCACTAATTATCTGTATCATTCAAATTTTGATTAGACCAGCAGGAAAAAACCACACTGCTGCGGTAACGTTACGCCAGCAAGATCATATATTCGTGAATAACTCCAAAACGGCTATAGGCACAAATTTAAAATTTTCGGCACATTTACACGAGATGGAGCACTTATTATCTGCATCATTCAAATTTTGATTAGACCAGCAGGAAAAAACCACACTGCGGACGTAACTCACTCGTCTAGACCGGGGGCTTTATTAGGGTTCATGTTGGCTAGGTTATTTTCTATTTCTTCTGTGGTAAACGGTGGGTCGTCTTGTGTATCAATATTGTCGTCGGATTGTCTTCTCATGTCTGTTTGTCTTGTGGTTTCGTTTGTATTTGTGTCATCGGGATAAAAGTGGTCTAAGAGGGCTGTGGCTGTATTATTACTATTGTTGGTCAATTGGTTTCCTACTTTCAAAGTTTGTGGTGGGCCTCGTGGTGAAGCCACTTTTATTATGCGGTTGGTTAGTGACCAAACGTCTTCTTTTCCTTGCATATTGCAGAACTCTCTGAAATGTTCTGTTGAGGCTTTTGATAGTGCATTAGCATATTCGGATTTAAGTTTTTGGTGTTCTTTTATTGCTTCTTCTATTGGTTTGTTTTGCTTTTTCAGGCCATGTGTACGATGGTGAGCTCTAATGGTCGCTTTCTTCATTTCTTCGAGTGTGTCATTCCACCAAGGGTTGTTATTGTTTTTAGGTTTATGTGGTTTAAGCGTTTCATCGCAAGTTTTAATAATTGTTCTTGTTATTTCTTCTACTATGAAGTCAATTTCTGTTGCGTCTAAATTTTCAAAATTAATGGTGTCTATTGCATTCGT